>CM073596.1:30620000-40620000 GCA_037074705.1 Zhengitettix transpicula | reverse complement strand
CAATTGATGATCTTATACAGACACTTTTTATTTATTATTTATATTGTAACGACATTTCGATAGTTTTCTGTATCTTCTTCAGGTATTTTCCAAATTAATATAATAAACTAGCACAACTAAACGATTAACAAGTTATTAAATTCACACAGGTTTTAAAAATTAAAACTTATATTTATTTAAGAATTAATTCAAGAACTGAAGAAATGCTTTCAATAAAAGCTGAGTTATAGGGCTATTAAACTGAATAACGGATTATGATAGAAAATTCTCGACCAGATTGGGAATCGAATCCAGGGCCTCCACTTACTAACACGTACTAACTGGATGGCCTGAGTTTGATTCCCGGTCTGGTCGAGATTTTTCTATCCTAATCCGTTAAATAAGAAGTAAATTATTTTCTTAGAAGTCGTTAGCACATTAAAACAAGTTAGTCTATTTTAGATCTCAATTTAACCATGGACTTGGATATCTTCCCATAGGTGCGTCAAGGATTGAGAAACCTTGGCAGTTACCGTTGTGTCAATCCGTCGTCTTAAATCTGGGTTGAATAGGCATCGACAACTGTGCATGTAATAATTTACCTCGCTTCTCTCGTATGCGATATCGGGACCGTTAAATCTCCCATTAGTCAATTGAATCACATCATCACTAAAAATGTGGACATTTTTTAAATGTTCTGTTCCTCACCAATTTTTTTCGGCCAACCACAATTTTGCCGCCTGGCAGCACTCGGTCATCTACCCTGGATTTATGGCTGTATTTTTTCTTTCGATCCAGTCCAGTTCCAGAGATTACTGAATCCGACTTCGTGATGCTACCGATCACACAGAAACTCGTCGAGTCTTCAATTCTTATTAATCTAAAGACAGTGCAGTTATCTCGTTCACGAAGAAGTACTAATATTTCCAAATAAAGTGTTCTCTTTCCATCATTAGTAAATGGAAAACCTAAATAAACTATGTGATCGAGCTGTTCTCTCACAGGAAAAACCTTTCTGGAGAGACGGAAAGGGCTACCTTTGGGGATGCCTTCTTCTCTCTCCGTTTTTGAACGAAGGTCCCCACATGCCGAGGCACCGCGGCCTGTTTTGAGAGGTGTATGTTCTGGGGTCGCAGACCTTGGGCCTATGGTAAGAACTGTCCACTATTCCCATTGGAATAGTCAGCCAGCTGCCTCCTAAACATGTCGAGGAACGGAGAAGGGAATGCTGAGACCCCACTGCAAACCCCTCTCCCGCCATCGGAAGGGCGTGGGACAAGTACTTACTGCCCGACCCACCTGATACAGGTTTTCTAGGCAAATGCCACATAGGATCCTTAAACTATAGTCAGGGGGCCCTGGTTAACCCTTGGCTACCTTCCTCTAACCTTCCGCATCCCCCCTTTCAATTCCTTTCCTGTGCTATTAAAGGGGATTTGCCACCATGTGGATTACCTCATGTAGCCTGTTATTCTAAAAAATATTAAAGAAAGAAATGATTTGTGTTAGCTTTTCTAATCGCAGGTAGTCTGATCCGTCACCTTTCACATAACTTCACATTTTTCCATGTCTTGTCAACCCTAACTTCCCTAAAATGTTATATTTCCAATCCTGTATAAATCCAAACACTCGAGCCATATTCCGATAATCGGAAAGCCTCCACAGTTTTACATTGTGCGCAAAAACTATTTGAAATGTAATAAACCGAACGAGTAGTTTCATAGAAGTTGCCTTTGGGCAGAACATGTACGGTGAGTGTTTATTACACCTCACGGATGATCGATTGACGTTTCCCGATATGCGTCAAAGCTGCATCCAGGCAGGCAGCTGAAGCAGCTAAAATTAACTCTGCCGCTCACTGGAGCGTCGGAGAAAAGCTGCAAGCTAGACATTGCCTCGGGAGCCGGGAGAAAGTGCAAATGCCACACCTGCGAAGGCCAACGACACAGTAACTCAAAAATTATTATGACGCCTCATTACCCCGTGAGTGATTGTATCCTCCATAAGGCGGGAAGGTTAAAGAATTGTCTAGTGCCTTCGGAATATGACGACCATTTCTTGTTATTCATTTTTCTCGTTCTTTATGTTTAACAATATCCGAAAATCATAAACAGAAAAGTAATCACAATGTTCCTCTTAAAATATATTAATTTAATTCGGTTTACAGGCTGTTCAGGTGTCAATTTCCTCCTCTTTTAGTTTTGAAACAGTTGATTTCCATTTTTTGGAAGGTCAAGAAATTAAGAAGACGCTTTAAGAAGAAAGAAAGTACTATATTTAAACCAATGCATTCCAAATACATGTACTCGTTGACATCTCTGATCTCACCCTAGCCTAAGAGAATATATTATCCTCTTTCGGATATGGCTGTCATTTATTTCCATTGATTCTTTAATATCAGCAGTTGTGCTTATGATTTTGAAAAAAATATATATCAAATGAGAGTTCCAGTACTCGTATTAAATCATTATATGCAAATGGACGTTGAGGAATGATCTGAATAGGTATGTGCGTATATTAATGAATCACGCCCTCTGATAATATCCTTACTCATGAACAACATCCATTTCCCATCTCGATATAACAGTTTCTACCTGCTACTTGAACATCCTTCAATTTTCTATATATAGATATTGACAAATCGCATCCATATCTTTACATGTTATTATACAATTGCTGGATATTGATAAATCTGTACCCATAAACAATTATTCTAGAGGTTTGATGAAAACTTAGTTGCAGAATATGCGTTTTCAATATTAAAAATCGCGAATGATCTAAATCAAACAGCAGCCTTTGTTTGTTTTGATCTTAAATGGCTTGTCAAACTTTTCTTCAACTAATCTGACGCTAAAATTTGCAATAAATTTTCCCATGATCTCAAAAACAATGTGACGTCTTTTAATTTTGGGCGGACAATCTGAAAAGTTTCGATTTCGGATTAAATTTTTATAACTTGTAAACAGAGCAATTATTTCATTATTTGCGATCAAACCAAACTAGATTTTAGTTATAAGCATGTGAATAGTATAATTCGTGAGCGTAGGCTTTCCCAGCGTAGGTGCAGAATGAAGAGTACTCGGGTTACTAGTCTTCACCTGAAGAGGATGGCAGTGTCAGTCATGGAAACGTTGTGTGCAACAAAATACATAACCCGACTGGAAGCCCGAGAACTCTTCGTCCAGTATAATACGTGTTTAATATAACAAATGTATAGAAAATTAAACAATACTTGAAGACAATGACATTAAATAATGTTTGATTTGATGAAAGGTATTGTGTGTATAATAACTGGAGACATGGACATAACTGCAAATCTCAAAAAGAATTGCTTCCCATGTAATTTCCTGACGGATATATTTCACATAATGTAGGTCTTGTTACTCACACTCACGTGACATATAATCCCTCCGAATGACAACATAGTTCCCTCAAATATTTCTTAATAACAATATTCGTTTGCGTGTTTTTTAGGTTTATTTTTCATTATTGCGATATATAAAGTACATTTGGTGTATACCGCTTGAATTGAATAATCCTTGGTTCAAAACTGTGATTTACGCGCATGAATGTGTGTGTCATTTCACACCGCGGCCGAACTGCGCAAGAGGCAAAGGGTTTCAGTGTGATTGTACGTATCGTGGAAGGAGGTTGTCAGCGCACAATTTTGACGTTAGCAGTGTCGTAGTTTATCATTTTGATTTTGCGGAAGGCTAGTACATATATTATTACTATTAAATTTAAATAATTCTTAACAAAGTTATTATTATTTATATCTTGTTACAGATCAAAATTGTCAAAATGGTGTCGGCCGGAATGACATGTGTTAAATATTTATTGTTCACCTTCAACCTTCTTTTTGTGGTGAGTCCTAGTATGTCGCCTTGTTAAAGTTGCTAAAATGAATCAATTTCTTAAATTAAGTTATTTTATTTTATATTGTGATTAAACTATATTGGTATATTGTACAGTTTTTTTCTGTTCACAGATATCTGGTATCATAATTTTGACAATTGGCGCTATTGCGCAGCATAATTATGCGAACTACAGCCCTTTCCTGGAGGATAACATAGCGACAGGTCCGATTTTACTGATAATTGTAGGAGTTATAGTGTTTGTTGTTGCATTTTTCGGATGCTGTGGTGCAGTGAAGGAGAATCACTGTATGATAATAACGGTAAGAATCTTTTCCTCCTCGTTAATTTGATGCCCATCCATTTGTATTTATATTTTTTTACCTTTGCGTCCTTTCGATTGTAAGGTAGTGTGCAATTTCTATGATTTAATTTTAACTTGTTTTGGAGAGAGAATTTTATTTTATTTTATTGTGTGTGGGTTAAAGCAGTTCTATTACCAAATTTTGTAGCCTGGAAATTACAAAATCTTCTGGATGTAACTAAAGTGGACCTATGTAAATAAACCTGTAAGGAATTTCCAGTTTTTAAACTTTTCTTCTGTATAAGATTATCTGGTGGTTAGTAACTCAGTTGATGTTGATAATTTCTGATTTCCAGTTTTCGGTTCTGTTACTTATAATTTTTGCTTTGGAAATGGCT
Organism: Zhengitettix transpicula; assembly: GCA_037074705.1. Taxonomy (NCBI): domain Eukaryota; kingdom Metazoa; phylum Arthropoda; class Insecta; order Orthoptera; family Tetrigidae; genus Zhengitettix; species Zhengitettix transpicula. The sequence goes on along the minus strand of CM073596.1, from coordinate 40,615,465 downwards.
GGTGGTATTGCTGGATACGTATTGAAAGATAAAGCACTTGATATGGTTGAAGATCGTTTCAATCATACAATTGCAGAATATGGGAACAACACTGCAATCAAGCAATCATGGGATATCTTGCAGACTGATGTAAGTAAACTAGACTTAATAATTTATTGCCTTTAAGGATTTTCTTATAAAGTACATTTTTTCACCTTTCTCAACTGATATGATTTTGCTTATATTCTGAAATTTAACATAACTTTATATATACATTAATTGTAATCTGGTAAAGATCCTCTAGGAATCATAGGGGTATAAAATAAATTGCATAATGCCAGCTTGGTGGTGTATATTTTAGTTTTGGGGCTTGTTGTAATTTTAGTCAAACCCTATGCCACTTAAATTGAAATTTAGTCCCCATTCACATTGGTGAGAGGGGGATGAAACAGTTGTACAAAATTGTCCACATTAATGGTGAATTCATAGATTTCATTGACAATCTTTTTACTAGTCAAGTCATATGTTCAATCTCTGTTCAGTATGTGGTGAAGTTATATATGCATTATTACTGGGGTAATAAGTTAGTTGTAATATAAATTGGGGTGGGGGTATGACATCACTGGTGTTACTAGACTTGTTGCTCACTATTCTTTTGCTTCTCTTATCTTGACTACAAGTCTTGTATCTCCTATTAATCTTGCCCCAAGCTTCATTCTCAGAAAGACAATATTTATATAAACTATTTTGACTAAAATTATTATCTTCTTTATTAATACCATACATACAGTTTCTAGGTATAATATATTTAACTTCATTAATGCCATATATAAACAGTTTCTAAATATTAAAGGTAATAATTCATATATATCTATAACATTTTAGTTGCAATGCTGTGGTGTGAGAGGACCACAGGACTGGTTTCAATATGGGTCAATTGTTAACTCTTGTTGTCCCGGAAAGGATGTAAAGGATACATGCAATTTAAATGATGCTTACCCACATGGATGCCTTGATAGCTTTAAGATAATGATTGTAAAGAATGCCTTGATAATTGGTGGTGTTGGAATAGGCATTGCAGTTGTCCAGGTATGTGTTTTTGTCATATTTCTTCACAGGAAATCTGTATGTGGTAAAGGATGTCATAATTTAAATAAGAAAAAAGTTGTATTCTATTCCTATTTGAAAATGTATCACTCAACAAACGATTTAATCCGATATCTGAATAAACTTCCTAATTTCACTTCGTAAGATGATGGTTCTAAGTTGTACTATTTCATTCAAATGTATTGTCCTTTTATAGAATGTTATTTACTATTAACTTCCTTTAATAAATTAATTACTTTTGTATTAATTTAAGCCAAAATGAAAAAATAAAGATCAAATCATCCAAAATTAGCTTTGTCAGACTGCAACTTGTGAATGTACAAATTGCTAATTCATCCATTTGATGTAATGTATTTAAAATTCCTGTTCTCCAATATAGATAATACAATATCTATTTAATGTCTGTAGCAACTATTTTAATCTATTTGGTAATAGTATGGTCACTGAAATTTATGTTAAATGAGCTTGTAACACTAATAGTGTTTAAATGCTAGTTTCTTCCTTAGCACACATTTTGGCTACAGTATATTTTACTGACAGTATTGTGGTAATTAACAGCTAAAAGCTTTAGTTGCAGTGCTTCATTTAATATTTCATACAGAATTGAAATATCACTTTTCCAAATACTTATATGTATGTGTGATGATTTTCATCATTGGTGAAATATAATTATTCATATTTTGTTTCAGCTTGTTGGTGTAATATTTGCTTGTTGCTTGGCTAAATCCATTCGCAAGGAGTATGAGACAGTGTAAACTATGAAGTGCATTCTATCCATTTATCATTTACAATTGTTTCATTGATTTACATTCTTCTGTTATGTTTTGAAATGAACTTGTGTGGTACTGTGTGAGTCAATCGCTTGTACCTCAAAATATTTCTTTAAGTTCCTACTTGTTTCTCTACCAGTAATCTTTTATAAATTATGCATTAATATGAATCTTGTAACAGCACAATTGTGAACACACACTTTTGTAATTTCACTTTACAGTCTCAAAAAGGGTTTACACTTAGTTATAAACTTTTTTACAGTTAATATTTGTCTGTGGTTCATAGTGCATTAAGACTGGCTCCCCTGTGATTGCATATTTGCAAGTACAAAATGTATTATGTATTAGAAATGAAGATAAAAATTGTATGTCAAGGTTGTTTGATAACAAAATATTAAAATAGAATTCACCTTTGTGGAAAATGTGGGTTGGGCCCTACTATTTCTGATGCACACTTTTATCCATTTTTGTACTTATTTAAAGGATCTGATACTAAAACATATATTTTATGAATCTAAACTTGGTGATTTAATTATGGTAATTTTATGTTTTTGATTAATTATTGGTGAATAACCTAAGTGATTAGTTGAGAATCTTTAAGTGTTCTATCTGCTATAATTTTTGTTTTACGCCATAAGAAGTTTTACATTGTAGTGCTCAATATTGTGGTTGTTCTGAAAGCTTTGACATATAATTTGGCATCTATTCAAAAAACTATTAAAACAATCCCATTTTAGGGGCAATAAACACATCAATGTTGCTGTATGCAAATGTGAATTATCTAGCATTTCTGATTACCAATCTTGTAGAAAGACTTATATGTGAAACAATTTAACAAACCTATTTTTGTGGCAACATTGAGCTAATTACATGTTAAAAGTATTATAGTAGTGATGTTATTACATAAGTATCTGTGTGTGTGTAATAATGTTATTTGTTAACTTTGAAATTATTAATAAAGTTTTGACTTTTATATTTTATGAAACTGGTTCTTACAAAAGTATTGTAATTGCTTGGTGTATTAATTTCCAATCATATATTTTAAAATGTCATTGCCCTTGGAAAATCCTACTCATCTGCCATTCTGTCACTTTTTGCATAACTAATGGAGTGCTTTTAACTTCTGCTGCTTTCATTCTACCACATTCCTCTAAAACTTTAATAATGGTAAACTGTCTTAAGTACTTAAATGTGTGTGGTAAATATATTTTACATTTACCAAACTGTCTGTTGGAAAGATTGAATGAGGAGAGAAGAGATTAGACTGTCTTGGACAAGGTATATAAAATTATTAATAAGACAGTCAAATTGAGACAAAAGTAATTTAAATCCCAAAATGTTTCTGGGTATATCAGTTTTGTCTATTTGGCCATTTCTTATTAATTTTCAAAATTTGTATAGATTTTTCATTTCTATAGCAGATTGTGATAACAGGAAATTTGTTCAGTATGTACTAATGTACAATGGACTGTTTATAAATTCACTTGTCTATTTGGCCATCTTGTTAATTTTCAATTGGATGTAAATTGTTGATTTATGTTGGTGTTGTAAAATGTGAGCACCAAATAGTTCACTTTAGGAGACCAGTAACACTGGCTTGGTTCAATTTATGAATTGTAATGTGAGAGGGTTAGTGTAGGAAATCTATTTGGATTGCTGCAGCCAGATTGTCACCTGTTGATTTACCTCATAGTAAATTTTTCAAATTAATACCAGAAGTTCAATATTCATAGATTTTAATTTAAATATATTTAACATTTTATTTCAAACCACTAATTTTGTCCAACTTGCTACGTGCTCTTAATGTTTGTAATACATATTTAACCAAAGTTGCCTCCAGCTGTATTCTCTTGTATAATATAAAACTTTTGTTTATGGAATTATTTTATAATCATTAAAGTTATTGAGTCTCCATTGAAGAAATGGTTATTTAACTGAAAGAATTTTTGAAGAAGTTTATAAATGTTTATTATCTGGAGCATGTACAAGTTGTTAAATATAACTGTCCCATTTTACTAGTGCATAAATAGAAGTTAATGGGTCTTTTAAAGGTGACACCTTTCTTTATAATGATAACTGCCATATTATTTAATTCTAATTCTTTTGATTATTATCCAGATGTAAACATTTTGTGTGGTTTGAATGTGACTCCTGAAGCTAAAGATAGTAAAAAATTTTAAAAAAAGAAATTAAGTATAAAATTTATAAATGTAGTTGAGTGGTTTTATTAATATTGTAGGCAAACTACAAACCACTCCATATAAGTTAAAAACTGGCATTTCATTATCTATGTAGATCTTGGCTATTCTATTTATATTACTCAATAATGGTATTTTTAATTTCATTAGATAAATCTTTCTTACGACTTGCGGTTATTGAATTACTTGCCGAAACAAACAAGGACTGCAGCGCTTATTTTCGTTTTTTAATTGACTATATATTTTGTATACTTTTAACTTGTAAGTTTTACATTTTATAATTTCTTAACTCATTCCTTCAACTACCATATTCATGTAATTCTAAAAATAATATGAACAGTAGTGAAAATGCCAAAAATATTAATCTTAATTTTAAAAAACTTATTAAAAGACCATTAATTGAAGTGATCAGTATTGGATTAAGAGAAGGGGAATGCAACAAAAACCTATGAGAGATTAAAAAGTTGAAAATATGTTTAGGTTAAACGTTTAACTGTTTCAAAATACTAAAAAGCTAACTACTTATGGTAAACAAAATGTTTTATCATTTACATTATACAACTGAATTTGTGCGGTATCAAAAGTTTGACATATTAATATTGTTAATTATGTATGTAATTCATTCATAAATATGTTGATGTTTGTGAAAGTTCTACTAGGTGTAGGATACAAACTTTTTTAAAGAATCCACATACATAATTAACAAACACTAATACTTTACAGCATTAAGAAGAGTTATAAATTTTTTAAAAGTTAGTTTTAGTAAAGCATTTGAAAATGATAAACTTCAGAAAATGGTATCCTTATACATATTTTGATAGAAGTTGAACACACAATGTTTGGAATATTCATATAATAATATTGAATAAATAATGATATATGATGGGCAATCGGAAATGTGTATTTAATAATGTGATTAATGCAATATATTATTTTCAAGGATGAAGACAAACACATGTTACATGAATTAAATGATGATTTAATTGTGTTTTTTTTGGCATTTTTACTAATATATCTACGTTTTGTTCCTAATTTTCGGTTTCAACTAGCATTGAAGCAAAATCATGTTTTCAAAATTCTTTTATGTAATATTTAATAATTTTTGTAACCTAATAATCAAAATTTTAGAATAGAATCAATAGTTTATCTGAATATTAAAGAAATTTTTAATTATAATATTAATCAATCATTAAGGTCTAATATTTGTTACTGCTCACAAAATTAAGGACGAATATAGTGGTAAAATGCATTAACCACATTGCTAATAAATAAACGTTTTCTGTTCGGGGATTAAAATTATTTAGTTGTTATATTATTATACTGTGATAAATATCAATATACAAGAAGTTATCTAAAAATATTTTTATTTATTTACGAGAACGTTTTGGTTCGTGTTTGTACCTTCATTAGATCTTTCCTGCACAAAAATTGTACAAAATAAATTTGTATTATCAAGAAGCCAATGAATTTATATAAGTGGTTGAACAAAAAAATATTATACCATTAACAGAATCAAACTAAGAAACACTCACCTAAATATACTAAATGTTAAATACTATTCTCAAATCCTATTGAAAAAACATTGTAGAAGTTTTTCACAAACTACTGAACTATTAAATAATATAAATTGTTCTGTACGACTGAAATTCATATGTACACATAAACAAAAAATATATTTGTAAAGATAATGTGACATTGTCAAATTAATAAACTCATTTGGACGGGAAATATGTATACAGCGTGCGAGTCCGTCCCGACAATTACGTCCTCTAAAATTTGTGATATTCTTGTTTTCCAGTCTGAAAACTCCAAATAACGATTTAAGGTATGTCAGCAGCTCTCTGTCCCTCTTTCCTGTCCAAATGAGTTTATACGTATACATTTTGTATTTATATTCATATCCTTATTAAAATTCTAATATTACAACATGGTAATTGTTGTATGAAAATTATGTAACTAAATTGCTCTAAATAAATTTATATCAATAAATAATTATTTTTACGGGTATAATCAACGTTTTTTCCAGTTGAAACCGAAATATTTGTTTTCATTCCTTTATCAAGATGGTTAATCGTCCTTATTAGTAACTATAAGATATCCATTTTTAATTTCTTTTATCTTTCTTCAAAATTTACTTTCTAAGAATCTTGCTTTTGGGTACTGAAATGTTTGGCAATTTCCTTTTATTTGCAGAATCCCAAAATTTGTAGTTATCCTATTAACGTTTTATAAGCTTCCTTAGAACTGCCCATGATGGTAACAGTATACTTAATTATAAATAAACAAGAACCAATTTGAAGTCAGAATAAAGAAATTTAATTATGGAAACTTATACGACGACAGTCCTGACTATCAAAATTTTGTTAAACCTCATTCTGAAGAGGTCGCAAAGTTAGCGACGAAACGGAGTTTAATTTTTCCATAAATAAATGTCCTTTTACTGACTTCGAATTAGCTGCTGTTTATTTATAAGTTGTCTTAATAGTATTAATAATTATATATATGTATCATGATATTTAATATAAAATACACTACTTTTCGTGGCTAATTTGGGACCTTTTTCAGGTAAGAATTGCGACGTATATATATTAAACTCGTTGTCGAAATAAATAATAGATCATTTCTTCGAAATTAATTTAATCTGTGGTCTCGGCCACCTTGAGCCTTCAAAGAAGTATATCTTATTTAGGTGAGTTATTTCTTCCTCAAAGATGTTTGAATAGGCGTCTTCTTTTTCGGATATCTTCGTTTCTGGCGAATATTTCCGAAATACCGTTGTAGGCCGGAAAGCTGTTATATGTGGTAGTTATACCCCCTTTTGTCTTATGCTAAAATTGATATTATGTACTTGTTATCTCCAAATTAACTCTGAGAATAGCAGTACCATTATGTTTTGAGAGGCACGAGAATAATTTCTCCTAGATGTATGCTAAATCGATACAGTTGCATTTATTAATCGTTATGTACCCTACCTAAGGGAGGGGAAGCCTGTTCTACAGCATTATGTTTTTAGTAGTGATCTAGCTTGTTCCATGCTTGGCCCCTTGAAGATTTATGTATGTGAATACAGTTTCTATAATACGTTTTTAATTTTCCACAAAACGTTTGTTTTAAACTTTCAATATTTTTTAATGCAGTGAAGTCTCTTCGTAGGTTACAGGTTTCATTGTCCTCAGAAGTACCGGTTTAACCTTCCATCGTGTAGCGGTATAATCTAAAATCTTATCTTTACTTATTGTCATTTAGTTAAAAAGTACAAGTTCCAATAAACCTTCAAAATGGCGGAGGTGCTTGTCAAATTTCTTTTGGTTATTTTTTCCACAGTACCAATTGTTAAATAAATTTGATAACCAACGTTCATTCTTTCTCAATGTGTAATCACCCCATTTTAAAATTAATAAATATAAACCCAGTATGTTTGTATTTTTATAAGTTAATGTGCAATTATTTTAACTCCAACTTAACTGTTATTTTCCAATTTCAGACTGATGTCAGGGGCAGGGTCAAGTGGGACTGGGCGGGGCCGTGGCACAGCCTCATTGACTGACAACAAGACTGAAAATAAAGACAGTAAACCGAATCCCAAGATGTCAAAAGCTCTCAGCACCTCCGCAAAGAGGTACGTGCAACTATGGTTGCCTATACATCATTATCTCTTATCATTTGCAGTTTTCATCCCTGAAATGTATTTGCATTGTTCTTGGTCTCTTCAAAAGTAGTATATTTAAAGGTTATGGTGAGGAAATGAGATTGTTGACCTTTCTGGTCTTGTATGTCTATTACAGTAAAATTGCAAGTAGAAACGGCTTTTCATTTCAGAACGACATCAATAATACAATTTATAGTTTCAAATAACTGCACGACATTGTAGCTCTTTTTTCTGTAGAACTATAACTTTCGTTTGATAATGTTTGATCAGATAGAACTTTGTATAAATGTGGATAAACTTTTTGGAAGAGTTTTTTTTTCTGTTAGACGATTGCAATAGAACAGGGAAGTAGATTGAACATTTTTTAAAAAAAATAATACAACTGATTACAGGTAATATGTCTAATTGTTTCACATGTTGTGTAGCAAAGAGAGATGATTCTCTCTATTTTGTGTGTTGGAAACTGTTTCAATTATTTTTAATTTTTAACTGTTAGCTGATTTGTTCAGTTGACTGTTTTCACCAATTTTGTGTTCGAAGTTGAAGGTCTCACTTTAAATTCAAAAGTTATTTGAAGGGTATAATTATATTACAATTCTGCATTATATTGAGATTCTGTAAACTTCATATATTGTTTGTGCAAAGTATATGTAGCCTTTGCCGTCTTTCAGACATTCATTCTGATATTTGGACAAGTAACAGGAAAGTCCAAATGCTGATTAAAACCACACTTCACTCTATTGTATCATGCCTTGCCATGGCACCACCTTGTTTTAAATAATTGCATAGTCGTCTAAAGTCTGCCATTAGACTAAACTGAAATTATAAAACTAAGATGTATTGGTAGAAATAGATTGATAAGCGTAATATTGACAAAATTAACACTAAAAAATAGTACCTAGCATCTCAATCTATGTGAATGTCTTGCCAGTATGATGTTCAGAGCCTTCTTTCCTGATGAAGGGGGCTCGGTTCCTTGAAAATGTGAAGTTTTATTTCTGTACAGTCAGACTGTTTCTCAGGTAAGTCATATACAAACAAGTCAAACAGTCAGTATGCTCTATGTGAATGTATATGCTCAGGTGTACAATCATACATAAAGAAAAGTAAATGTTCAAAGCATGCAGAAGGAAGAAGGAAAGGCTGAAAATATTTTATCTAGACAGGACTTGCCTAATCTGCTCAGTACGCAGAAGCCTGCACTATCTTAACCTCTAGTTCAAGTTTCTAATCAGGAAAATATGCAAAAATGGTTATTTAGAGGAGGAATGGATAGTTTTTGAGTGAAGAATTAGGATCATCCATTAAAGAATGAATTTCAATGTTAGGAACTAACTCCTATTTATTTCTATCCTTCCTCGCCATCCAAGATCCAATGTGACTTTGTCACCAAATTAGTTCCTAACATTGTGTGTGTGTGTATATATATATATATAAACATATTTGGATAGGAAAATCACATTTAATAATTTGATAGTGAGGAAAGATAGAAATATAGGAGAAAGGGTGGGAATATTCTCTGAAGAAAGCATATGTTTTAGGTGTAGTAATACTCAAAGGAAGCATATTTTTAAAGGTGTAGAGAGGAAAGGAGTAAGAATAAAACACTGAAAACATTCAGCAGGGTCTGGAATTAAACACGGGTATTTTTGCTATTGTCGTGTTAGTAGTATACATTTTGTTTTCATATAAAAATTTATATTATAACTGCTTATTTTTTCACTATTCCAATTATAACATTTTATAAGGAAACAATCATTTTACTAAATTCAACCATTATGGTACTGCTATATTAAATTCTATTGTTTTTGAGTTTATGAAATATATTTTTTTGTAGAATCCAGAAAGAGTTGGCAGAGATAACCTTGGATCCTCCTCCAAATTGCAGGTAAGTTATATAATTCATTTTAATTATTTTATAATTTAATATTGTTTTTAATTAGTTATGTAACTCTTTCAGTGCTGGTCCTAAAGGTGATAACCTATATGAATGGGTTTCAACAATTTTGGGGCCACCTGGTTCGGTTTATGAAGGAGGAGTGTTTTTTTTGGATATCCATTTTTCACCCGAATACCCTTTTAAACCTCCAAAGGTTGGTAATAATTTATAAAATACCAAGTAAATTTTGTTAAATCAGTAACTTCATGCAAGAAATTTAAATTGATGATATGCTTTAAGGTCACATTCCGGACTCGGATCTACCATTGTAATATAAACAGTCAAGGAGTGATTTGCTTAGATATATTGAAAGATAACTGGTCTCCTGCACTCACTATCTCAAAGGTCTTGCTCTCAATTTGCTCACTTCTTACAGACTGTAATCCAGGTAAATACAAGTTTGTCTCCTTTTACTTTGATTGTATGATTATTAAAAAAAAAATGAGGAGTATAAATATTTCGTAGTTGTACATTAGATACTACTGGGGATATTTCTTAATGTATAATTTACCAGAAAGTTCAAAGTATCCTTACCATGAAGTTGGGTGTATCCTTTGTATTTATGTGTGTATTTATAAATTTCATGCATATTTCTGTATGTTTTAAACAATGTGTGTGGGCTACACAGTTTGTTTAGAATCAAAATCTTCATTTTCTTTTAAAGATAATAGTACAACACACTTTTGTTACGCCACACAACTGAAAACGGTTATTTATTTTGTTTGTAAATATCACTTATAATGTGTTAAACAAACCTTGTTTACTGTGGGATTTCTCCTTTAGAATGGTTTGTTAATTTTGTTCTGTTGTAGCTGAAGAATTTATTCACTTTTTGATGTCTTAATTGTGGGTTTTATTGTTGTATATCTTCAGTTTTTATGTAACTCATGTGTAGTTAGCAAGACTGTGGTCAAGTTTTTAGTGTTACAGTAATAGAACATTTAGTAATATTTGAAATAATTACAGAACAATCGACAGCTGAAGCAAGACCTAATGTATTTGTATTTAGTGATTTTGAAAATTATTGCATACTGTGATAAATTATTTTGTAACAGAACTTGCTCCCTTGTATATTTATTGTACTCAAGTATCACCTTCATGTTTAACACACAGTTTCAACAGCTTTTGAAAACCAATCTCCAATTATTTTCAGCGGATCCTCTTGTAGGCAGTATAGCTACACAGTATCTTCAAAACAGGGAAGAACATGATCGTATTGCACGACTTTGGACCAAGAGATATGCTACGTGATGTGTGAAGTGGGATTTCAGATCAAGAAAGGCTGGTGAGAACTGTGCAGTGGACTGGTGTAGTATGACTTGCAAAAAGATTTCCTTCCCAAATTTGTACATCAACAGCCTGACAAAAATACAGTACATTTGTGTATGTGTGAGTGTTCGTAGGTTTATTTGATCATAATAGAATGTTTGTGGAGAGATTTTCGAATATAGTTATTAATTTCTATACTATTTCTATTTTGGTGCAAGATTAGGCAGCCATTTTTCTTCCTTTTTGTAATAAAATCAAAATATAGATATGGCTTCAAATTAGGCAACTGTCTGTGTTTCTATTCTTTCCATTAAGGAAAGAAAATTATATATGTAATATATATATATATATCAAATTCATAGTTGTTTAATATTTTGATGTCATTGTTCATAATGAAGTTCCATTCAAGTGAAATGCTTGGGAAAAAAAACTCTTTCAATTTGGCAACTTATGCTGTTGTATGATATTAGTTATATATTATATTTACATCATATGTAACCATATGAATCATCCCAATTCTGAGGGCTAGTTACTAGAATTGTAATATCTAGACTTTTTCATGGAAACCTATGTTAAGATGTTGATAAATGTTGATGCTTTCCAGTTTGAAATTTAATGTAAAATATAGTGAATGAATTGTATTGCTAAAATTTGCTTTAGTTGCATTTGTCAAAATTTGTATTCTGTTATATTGTTATTAGACTCAACCACAATTACCTCCTACTGTACTTTTCAAAGAAAATTTGACTATTTGTCCATATTAAAAAATAATGTTGGTATTAAAAAGTAAAAAAATTGCTTTTAGGCTATGTAAATTATTTCTCTTCGTGTTGAGACAAATCTTGTAAACTTGTATATTTTATAATAATTGGTTTAAATTTTAGGCTGTGCCATGTTTTGATGAGGCCTATTGTAACTAGATTTTCTATTTTGTAACAAACGTACTTGGAAGCTAGTGGATTTCATAGTGAAAATGCTTATACAGCAGTGTGTAAAGGTTTTTGGTTCCTGTACATTAATTACCGAGCATTTTGTGCAGAAAATGGTGCAATTGTCTGTGGCAAATGTATACTTGTAATAAAGAACAAGGTAAAAGATTTGTAATGGAATTTTAATCAAGAATCTCGTGGAAAATGTTCTAGGTTAAAGAATTAACAATAATCTGAATTTGTAATGTAAATATTTAATGTTGCCAATCAAAACCAGGATTTTGTAACCTTTTAATTATTAGGTTACAATTTAAAATATAAGATTACTGAAGGGATTTCTTTTATCAAGTTCCGAAGACAGACTTGAGGTTGTTTTACCTCTGTTAATGTTCTGCTAGAATGTAGAAAAATTGAAAATAAATTGAATGTTGTATAGTTGTATTTATTGATTTGGACATCCAGTTTAAAGTAAAAATTTGTTCTTATACCTGGAAGTAGAAAATTATGTTAATGTATATTTGAATGGTATGCAAGCAAACAATAGAGTTAAAAATGGCTTTTATAGTCTGTACTGAATAAGTACACTGCTATAATTGAAATATTTTTGTTGCAGAAAGTTATTGATAAATTGTATGCATTAATTACAATTGCCAATGTTTCAAACAGGTTTATTTGCTTTTCCTAATATGTATTAATCGTGATAAAAACATGCAAGTATCCAAAGGTATCGACATTGTATCCACAACTTTTATCATTCTATTAGAATGGGTGAATGAAATTATCGGATGCATCATGTAAGTTATAAAATGAATCTTTTATTGCAATCATTATGTTGCTGCTTTTCTCTTAAGTTGTGGTAGGTTAATTCCACAAACTATTAACATGCTAATTTCATCCACTAAAGAAAAAAGTATTTGCTTCAAAAAATGACCTTAATAAATCCACACATTATGATAATGCTGAATCAGGTTAGCCAAATGCATGAAAAGTTCTCTAAATAACATCACATTCTATATTGACATGATTCTGCCTTGAAACTCAAATTCAATGGATACACTCGTCACAGTGATTAAAACCACTGTTCTAATTAGATCCTTTGCCTTCTGCAATTTTTTTAAATTTTAGTGTAGGTCATTAAATTATAAAAAATTTGAACACGTTTGCAAATTCTGTAAAATATTTATTTAAAAAAGTGAACAAAGGACAATGTTTGTGAGGCTCCAGTGGAAATAATAATGATGGAATTACAATGTTTCCAACAATTATGGTTGAAAGTTTAAAACAATCCCTAGCTCAATGTTAACTTGCAGTTGTTCTGTTATATGTATTGTTTATTGCTAGAAACCCAAGAAAGTTTTATTCACAATTCTCACTAGGAAAGTACTGGACTTCTTATTTACAAAATTTTTATGCATGTTGACCTCGGCTATTCTAAGAAATTATTGTTCCATTGGGCACCTCATGATTTGTGGAGGTCTTTTTACAATCTAGTGTTTTAAGTTGTTTGTGAATTCAGAGCTGTGTTGTTAAGTTACAGATGTTTTTTGTTTGAACAGTTAAGGTTGAAATAATTTGTAGCTGATTGTTTTATATGAATGATGATGGAGTTTCATTTCATAATTTTGCTTAGGGAATGTAATTTTTTAATGAGACAATAGTAAATAATAGTTTGTTTTAAAATTTACCAACGGAAAGGTAATGAGAAATTTATTTATTATGGTTGTCGTAGGAAAATATTTTTTTGTCATTTACAGATTTATAGAACAATTATAATTTAAGAAGCGCATGGTAAATGTGATTGAGAAACAGCGTGAAATGTTCCATAGATGGAAGACTCCCGGATGGCTAAGTAACTCAACAGACATGTTTATAATTCACATACTCTTGTTCCGAGCTCTGCATGTATCCGAAGCGTCTTCTTTGCCCAAAATTCTCTCGCCATAATCACAATGACTTTCTCATTGGGAAATATAAACCAGTAACCGTGATTAATACATCTATCAACCCAAAAAGAAAATGCTCGATTGTTCAAATATTACTAATACCATGGGTGAAATGATATATATATCCGATAGAATTTTGGGAGTAAGAAACAGAAATTCATGAACTTGAAAAAAAAACGTTCTGTTAGCAACGTCGGTGCCATCAGAACTGACGAAAGGCACGATGAGCTTTTCAACTGTACTAACATAAACAAAATTATGTTCTTAAACAGCAATATATAATATCAACTAAATGCTTATTATTGGTTACCAATTGGCTTTGTGTCCGATCCCGGACTTTCAATCTGCTATAATTTGTACACTAAAAGGCAATATTAATTTTCCAACCCTACTAAAAATAAGTGAAATATTTGGTAGTGATATTCAATCGGAAATTTAAAAACTAAATTATTATTGTTACTGTGGAAAAGAAACTGTTTTGAAAATTGTTGTAATTGTAACAATCACATATATAGGCTATAGGTATTTAATTAAAAAATTAATTTACACATTATCCTAATCATGCTTAAGGCCTTATGTTCTATGCCTTTGGCGTTATCCCCAAAAATTATTCATTCGTTTATCCTAGAATGCAATTAAAAAAAACTAAAACGGAAACCTCAATTTCAAACCAAAATGCTTAAGTTGGCACTATTGGTATTGTACCGCGGTGTAGACGATGTTTCAGATTAACTTATAAACAAAGTTGGAATTTATTACTGTGTTGAAATTAATCAGCGTAGAGGATCGTCATATAATTAGTGGAGGCGGTATTTCGTAAGTTAATTAATTGATCTTGTGTGTTATATCACTTTCTTGAGTTTTGATCGTTTAAATAATGGTTCTTTAATGTTATAGAATCTTTATCCCCATAATTACAACTGAATATGTCTTGTTATCTGGAATACCCAATTTAAATCAAGTTCAGAATTAACAAAAGCCAATGGTAGATAAATAATACGAAAGGCTGTGTTCTAATTTTTTTAATTACTTTTTTATCCATCTATCCCAGGAATTAACTCGAAAACTTGTGGATATTAACAGCAGATGACAATAGGTCTCATAAGATGTTTTTGCTATTTGTTTATTATTTTACCATCTAATAGAAATATGATAATCATTTTAAATGTTTAGATTTATAAATTATTCAACAAAATTGTACAAAACTGAAACCTCTTTTTAATTCAAGGTTATCAACTATCATAACATTTTAGTAATGAGGTAACCCTGAAGAATGTACATGTTTGTTTATTCACATATGACAATATTTTTTTAGATGCCAGGTGATAAGCACGGAATTAGATTTCCTACTTCAATGTTGAAAGAACCATAAATCTTTCCTCACATCATAAATTATCTGCAGGTAAGTCTCACAATATTAATTTAAATATGCTTGAATAAAATATATGAAAAGAAAAAAGTTTATCTTAGTACAATTGATTAATTCCTTTAGATAAATCAATTCTAGGCTATTTTTTTACTGTCCAAAAGTCCATAAGTAGAGATTAAGATAATGGTAAGATAGATATGTGTATTAAATGTTTTCATATTCTTGCAGGACTCGTGTAGGCCTTCAGATATTGGTCTGGGAAGCAGCTACTGTTGGTAAAAGACAACCTCCAGTTTGGGTGAGTTTGTCTCACTCTTGTTTATAGTGAACATTAATGTGGCTTTTGTCAATTTAAAAATGGATGGGTATTTATAAGCTTTTCTTTCATGATTTGATTTGAAAATTTAAATTATTTTATCAATAAAGTGTTGGCTGTCCTTACATTAATTTTTTATGTTAATACATTTTAAAACTACCATTTTTTTTATTTTGGCATATAATTATCAGTAGTAAATGGACAAAAGCTAAGTTATCATTGTAGTAAGTGTGGTTTGTGGTGCCTCTGTAGCTTGTAGTTGGATATATTGCGTTTTAACTGATTAGTCTGATATTCAATTTTTTTAAAATCTATTAAGAACCTTTTTCTGTCATATTTATTTTCTTTTATAATTTTCTATTTGACCACATTTAGAAAAACTAATCAGGGTGACTATGCTCATGTCTGGATGCAAACAGAATGAACTCTTACTGTAGATACATGGATTTAGATTATTGTCTTTTTAGTATTTCCATCTGGCACGATCCTCTTCATGGCATGATTGTTATATACAACAACATTATTGATTGTCATCTGATTTAGTTAGTATATAGCTATTCTTGTGAAGATATGTAAAACTCTCTCCTTATTTAAAAAGCTAACAACACACTTCAATTTTTGGGCACTCCAACTACCTATTTTCATCTACATATTGTAACAAACTCTGGGTTGTTTATTTAGTTCAAATACATTGGTAGGTTTATTATGCCAATATTATTAAATTTTTTTCAATCTTTGCACACTATTTACAAATCATTTAGACTATACTAGACCACCAACTACATTTGACTCCCGCCACTCCAATCGAGGAGCCTGCTATCTCGAGATTCAGTGGAAACAACACAGGCCGTCAGGCTCACTGCAATATTATGTACCGCATTCCTGCAGTTCTAAATTCAACAATTCTAATTCAGTATTGTTGCACTCCCAGGGTTAAATGTATGTTGTGAAAAGAAGGATTCCTGACACAGAAGAGCTATTTTAAAGTTTTTCTTTTCCTAAATTAGCTCCCTCTTCCAAGTTTTAGAATGTGTGTATTATTCTATCATTGTGATGGCTATGTTTACACTTCTACAACTTTACCTGTCTTTATTTAATTTTTTTTGTCTGTTATTCACATCTTCAGCACCCAATTTGGTTTCTTCAACAATCAACACCTCCTAATGACCTGTATATTGTCATTCTTGAATACATATTTAATTGAGCTTTACATATCAATGTCCTTTTGACTGAACCAGTCTTCCAGTTACTATTGCTGCACTTGTCTGATTCACAAACAAGTTAATTTGCAGGATTCTGCATGTCTAAAAATTACTCCAAGAGGCAAGCTTCTTGGGTCTTGTTTTCTTGGTCCACTAAAAAGGGTGTTCAGAGTTTTTTTAAAAAAATAACTATAACATTATGATTCTTCAAAATTTAGAACCTCAATCCTGCTTCTTGTTTTGATAAAAGTACCTCATTATCTGCCTTCTGTCTGTTTGGCACAATACCTATTTCATATCTTCTACCATAAAAATCTAATTACAAGAATCACTCGTTACCTTTTCCATTCTTTGAATTTTCTTATTTTGTACACTTTAAGCAGTTGTCATTATTTCTTCTGTCCTATTGCAAGCTGGGCCTTGTCTGTTGGAAGATTGGAATCACATAATCTTGTTCCGCTTCCAAAATATTTGGGTGTGTTCTTAGATGCTAATTCCTATTTCTACAGAGCAATTTTCTTCAGAAAACCCAGACTACATTTTCTTTGATTGTATTGTTAGTGCCCAGATTGTCTGTTTAGAGAATCCTTGACTGGTGATATAAAAATTTATTATGTAGTGGCCCATAACTCAAAATGTATCATGTTTATTTTGTAAACAGGTTCATGTTATATCTTAAGAACATGAAATTCCTCATTCTGTGTAAATTTAAGATGAATGTATCAGTTCAAACACAATGTTTTATCTTTGTTAATTCTACTCTTTCAATCTGTTATCATTTCAACCTTAAAAAGCTATTTCTCATTGTGTCTATTCTAGATGAATGAATTGTTTCAAACACAAAGTTTTATCATTGTATGCCAATTCTACCTTCAATCTATAATCTTGTGTCATTTAAGCCTTTGCACTATCGTTACATGATGGTATGAATCTATTTATAACTCTGGTCTCTTAACATTAAACACACTCTCCTTCAACAATGTGCAGCCATTTATCTTTCTAGTACAACTGTAGTAGAATTATCATAGTTTCTTGCTGTATTGGGGAGTCCAATAAAAAAAAACTATCTCCAGTGTTTTAAACAATTGGTCAGATCACATTATAGTTTGCCAAGCTAACGGGGTGTCCAGAAAAAAAACTATCTCCAAGTAATTGCAGCTCCTTTCCGTATCTGTGTGCCCAGAAATAAACTATCTCCAAGTAATTGCAGCTCCTTGCGGTATCGGTGTGCCCAGAAATAAACTATCTCCAAGTAATTGCAGCTCCTTGCGGTATCGGTGTGCCCAGAAATAAACTATCTCCAAGTAATTGCAGCTCCTTGCCGTATCGGTGTGCCCAGAAATAAACTATCTCCAAGTAATTGCAGCTCCTTGCCGTATCGGTGTGCCCAGAAATAAACTATCTCCAAGTAATTGCAGCTCCTTTCCGTATCGGTGTGCCCAGAAATAATCTATCTCCAAGTAATAGCTATTGGGAACTTGGTTTATTTTTATCTCATGTTTTATGTACTACTTGTTTCAGATTTTTGTTGGGGAGTGTATAGACTGGGGGCTTTAAACCCTTTGTCCATTCGCTCCCCAAAACGCTGGACTGGGAAGCTGTGGAAGCTAAAAAGTTTCAACGTTGAACAGAAAAGATTTTTTTTTGAGTTGGACTTAGGGCAGTTTTTTTGGTGCCTTTTTTGGCTCTGAGCAGCTGGGATGGTTGCTCAAGCTCCTCACAGCAGCTACAGCCAACTAATTTTTAATTGGTGTAGTTGAAACAAATTGTTAAATTTGAAAAATACTTTTGAAAATAAACATTTATTCCTAAATTTATATTATTAGATTTATTATATATCCTGGATCATTTGAAATTATTTTTGAAAATAAAAATTCTTACATTTATTATATACATCCTAGACCATTCAAAAATACAAGCCATTTTATTTTAACAATTGAATTGTACTTTCATATACAAGTTTGAAAAAACTGAAAACTTTACAATATAGGCTTCTTGTAACCCCAGCACAACAGGAACAATTGGCCAAATCCTGAAACAAAAGAAAAATACAATTAAAATACATCAGCTAAAATAATAAAAATTTCAGTGGTCATTAAAAACTCACCAGCAAATGTATGACCCCATCCTCTTCACAAATAAGGAATCCATCTGCAAAAAGAAATAATATTTTCATGCAAAATATTAAATTTTTCTAACCTAAGATCTTAATTTAAATTTTACAACTTCATAACTAATAGTTAGTATCTCTAATTATGTTCAAGCAACATTAACTGGTTCCAAGCCTGAAATCCAAATTGAGGACTGAGAAAATGGTTTAGTATTAATAAACCAGTCAGGCAAGGGATGCCCTTTCTACAACTGTATTCAATCTGATTCTAGAAGCAGTCATATAAAAGCTCCAAATATCTGGTTGTATAGGCTCAAAGTAAACTCGTAAATGCATACACAGGCCTAGCAATAATTAGTATGTCTCACTATAGACAAAGTACATGAATTCCACCAGCAGCAGGTTTCAATTTTAAAGTTATAGAACCTGGACTATCTGGAAACTAATATTAATAGGACAAATTCTTTTAACTCAAATAAAACTGCATCCTAAGCAGGAATTAAAATCATGATTAAGTCAGTCATAGCCTAGACATGAAAATCTGATGAATAAATGTTCAGGACATTTTGACACAGGGTTCTGCTCAACATTTATAGGGAAAGAAAGAAATAGGTTTCAGAATACAGGCCAAAGACAGAGGAAGACCACAAAACCAGTGGATAGATCTTTGGGAATAATAATGGGTGGCAGAATAGAGGAAACTTTAAGCCACCAAGACCCATGCTGGGTTGTGACCCCATAATAGATGTACACAATTCATCTACTTGTGCCACAAAAGCATAGGGCAATAATACCCTTAGACCACTAAACTATACAAAATTAATATTCAAGCCATCAATAAAATTTAAACATGTAAATAAGACACTACAAAGCACACTAAATGAATTCAGGCAAATTGCTCAATGTAGTATTCAAAATCAAACCTGAAGTAGTTGCTGTCAACATCTGTAGAAAATATTTAATAAAATGGAAGAATAGAACTATAAGAACAATTAGAATTTTGGGAAACAGTTAATCACAATTCCAAGTGAGAAAGCAATGAACAGAGTAACAAGCCACTATATAGGTAAAGTATGTTCTTCAGATTATATCTACTTCAAAATCTAGGTTTTTTAAAAAACAATTACATTAAATTTATACTGAAAAACACTAGACAATTCCTCTTCTTAATGTATATTTATTGGTCAACAAATCTTATAAAATTTTCACTTCATAAATTTATTAAAAATTACTGTCATACAGAAGGTAAGTGGGCTTTACCCTTATTGGTTCATTTCTTGCTGGTGGTCCCACAGTATGGCAGGATGCGAAACTTCTCTCCCAAGTCAGCCAGTTTTCATGTGAAATTCAAGTTTCCAGTTACAGCTCCACTATTGTCAGTTACCTCATCCTCTGACCGTACCCATGTGGCACCCTCTCCACATCTTTGTCACTCCCTTGAAGGATAAATGCTCAGGAACCCAGTGGCTGGTGCTGAAAACAATGGAAAACCTAATTAGAATTCTAAGCCAAACACTATTACATGTATCCATCTACCAAATTAACTTTATAATTTTGTGCTCAAATATATCAAATAAGGGGAAATTTAAATAAATTGGTAAAGTTTAAAATCACACATTACATTAGACAGGTTTTAAAACTGTAAGATAATGTAGAACTTATGCTAAGGGAATTCAGATGAAAAATGACCAAAGCAAAGTTTTGTATTGAAATGATTAATCCAAACACTAAATGTGGAGTTTAAAGTCAAAGGAGTTATTTCAGGACAAAATTACCAGGATTAGACTGAATTGTATTGTATTGTAAATCATTTCTATTAATTTTAGATTGGATTATTAGTAGTCTTCAATAAACTTCAGCATTCTTCATGACTAAAAGATTTTTAGGAAATTTCAATTGACATGCCACGTGGAAAATTCATATAAAACTTTTATAATTAAAAGCAGAATTGTTTTGGTAAGAGTAAAGTGACTTAAGCATATTAATATGCATTACTAATATTCTAGTGTGGAGAATAAAGGTGGATGTAAATGTGATTGAATAATTCAGCATTAAAGCAAATTTGATTTCCTCCAGATAACTACACAGGGTTATGAATCTGAATTACCAAATGTCTGGGGTTAGATTTTTCTATCTTAATCCATTAATTCTGAATATATGCTTTATACAAAAACTCTATACATTTTGTATCCGGATCTCCTTCACCCCCTGGATTAATTCAGCCACATCTAAAGTCAGTGTGACCATTTCGCCACACAAGGAATAAATTTTATTTTATTGAAATGGAAATATATGATTTTTTACAAAACAGTTACATTTTTTGGTAATATATTATTCAATAAATGATTTGATTAACAGTCGAAAGGACTTCTGCAATAAATTATTCGGGAATGTCGTAGCTATATTAATATAAACATCCGAATAAATTTGTTCGTCATAATTTATTTGTTTCAAAAACAGATATCGGCTAAAAATTACTGATTTCACGTACACAACTGGAAATTGAAATATAAATTCAAATGTTCCTCTAACATGTTACTACATAAATAGACAATTGTGAACGAGACTTTGAAAAATGCTACGAAAATCTGCTTTTGAATATGGCCCACATGTTGGCAGCCATGATGAAAGTAGCGATGACACATATCTAATTGTTCTCTCTCCAATTATTGAAGTTTCACAAACAACTTTCTTTCAACCGCATTAAAATTGTCAATATTAGCTACAAATGTTAAATAAAATATATAAAATTCACCCGAGATTAAATTAATTTTTTTTTCTCCGTATAAATGAAAGTAAGCTTCAGGCTAACGTTTTTTTCAGATCAGACATTCCGTAACAAATATCGTACAAAAAAGTTATACTCACAGATTCAATACGAATTACATAAATCTTGAAAAACAAAAAATGTAAAATGCTTTCCCACAGTGTTTCATTTTACCGCACACAAATATTCCTAGTGGCAATGATGCACGCGCTATTAGGAACCAGCTACGAAGATTCAACATACGATATTTGACAATAAGTGAAACTCTGCTGAAATATTTCTTCCCGAAGACCAAGAGAGGCTGTCAAATTGTGTTCAGGCTAGATTTGGTTGCCCAAATCCTACAAATAAAAGATTTCTTTTGGCGAAATTACGAACGCGATTCTTAATTGGGAGCCGCCTTTAGATTGCAACCGTCAAGGAAAGTTGGAAGTTTCACTAATTGGATATAAAATCTGCTTATAAAAGCTTACATTGTCTGATAATATACAATTAATATAATTAAAATTTCAAACGTTATTTTGAGACATGTTCTTGCAGTGTAAGACACGAGGTTGAGAGACGAGTTGGGCCGTAATAAAGCATGAGCAATGCATACCTCAGTAGCTGCTGGGCTGAATGGAGCCATCAAGTTTGTAGTTGCCACGGTCAGAACTCAGGAAGAAGTGAAAGGCAGCAACACCAACAACAGCCCCCACCCCTCATAGACCTCGTTCCCTTCATTACGTTACACGTTCATTCTAATCGGGCCACGAAGTTATATTCCTTCATAAATTGAATTTCTGCAACACAATGGATGAGTTCAGGATTTAAATAATTGATTTTATCAGATCTAAAGACGAAATTTACCAATACAAGTATTTAACTACAAAATAAAAATGTTTGACTAAGTAAATAACCTACCAAATTAATTACCTGAATTTCTTCTTATTATATGCTTCAAAAATGATAATTACGGAATGCGATAAATTATGAAGTATTTAATTAGCCTCCTAAAACACTCAACTTTTTGTATTTAGTCTGATGTGAGGCAGGAAAAACATTAAACGTTTATTTAGACGTACGTCATCGCAAACGGCTTCTGTCCAAATTTGCTAAAATGAATTATTTATTTATTACACGTTGAAAAGTCTTTCACGTACCGCAAAGGAATTTCAATCCACTACTATTGTAAATAAAATTATGTATATATGAATTGTTAAATCAATTATTTAATATAGACAGCAGGATTATCACTTTAGAGTGGCAGTAATTTATGCATTTAATTTACGTGTTCGAATTAGTTACACAAATAAATGTAAGATGCTAATAACATATGCAATATATTTTTTAATGTACTAAATTTTCCAATATTAATAAAGCAACAAGGACAATTACATGAGTAGCAGTGCAGTGCTATGCCATCAACGTGTCACGAGTCATACATATTATAATATAAGTTATTGATGCCTTTGTAACGAGCATTTTCACACACAATAAATAATATGTAGGGCTGTAAGACAGAATTTTAAATATTGAAATCATTTTTTATATTTAAATATTTGTAATATAGCAAAGGAATTACCCTTCATTTCAGACTAAGGATTAAAAATATAAGATTTTATACAAATTACTTTCCACATTAAATTTTTAAATATTTTATTAGAGCTTTTAAAATTAAGAAACATTTCAGTAACCGAATTAAGTTAATCTTTGATTTTTTTTATCAAACGAATGTAATTAATTCTCTGCGCACAATTGATAATTACTGCTTGTACGTATTACTGATATGTAATTAATCACATTGCCTCTTTCTTTCGTCCAGTTCACTCGTTTAAATCGTTTGATTTAAATTAATTTAATTCGTAAACAATTATAAAGCTATTTTATTATTCAGACCAGTCATACAAAAAAAAATCTTTGCGACTAAATTCCTAGTTTTAATTGAGAACTGGTATTGAATAAACAATGAATGGTATAAAAAAGTAATGTATGTTTTATTCGTTATGTGTCTTTTTATATCAACTATTATTTGCAATACTAATATGATTAAATATATAATTAAAAGAGTTAAAATATGTTAAAGAATCAATATGATTAAAAAACAAATAATTTAAATAAGCTTCTTATTCTGCAAATAAATAAATGAAATTTAAAAATTGTTCATTATTTTAATCATTGATCTCCGTCTTGTTTAACTTTTTATCAGATAACCTGACGAAATTTACGCACAAACAAATATTTAACAACAAATAAAATTCTTTCAATAAA
Organism: Zhengitettix transpicula; assembly: GCA_037074705.1. Taxonomy (NCBI): domain Eukaryota; kingdom Metazoa; phylum Arthropoda; class Insecta; order Orthoptera; family Tetrigidae; genus Zhengitettix; species Zhengitettix transpicula. The sequence goes on along the minus strand of CM073596.1, from coordinate 40,591,668 downwards.
TAAAAAACCTATTAAATTAACTACCTGTATTTCTTATTATTTATATGCTTCAAAAATTATATACAATGATACTCAACGGTAATGAGATAAATTTTGAAGTGTTCAGTTACCTTACTAAAACACTCAGTTTCATGTTTTCAAATTTTCAAAAAGTATTATTTTTTATTACATGTTGAAAACATTTCCGCGTAATTGATTGATTAAATACGTAAAAAAGATTCTACATTATGTTTTTTTTTCTGATTTCTATATCTGTTCTTTACAAGTAAATAAAGAATTTTAAAAAACTATTTATTAGCCAGTCAGTCTATTAAGTCAGTAATCCTTTCGACTAAATTCCTAGTATGAATTCAGACCAGGTACTGAACAATAACAATGCAAATAAATTATATATATTCGTTATTTGACTACATAAAAATAATTTCAACTTATGTTAAATAATCAAAAAAGAAAGAAAAGCTTTAAAAAAATTTAATTCGCGCGCGCTTCTTGCTCGTACGTACTTTTCCTGTCCGGAATAGCAGAATAATAATTTTACTAATTATTTAAATTATGAATCTATATGAATAAAAACAAATATTTTCAGCAGCAATCTGCTAATAACAATAGAAGATAGAAAAGAAAATCTGAACACAAAAAAAAAAAAGTAGCGCACGCACTTGCTTGCATGCGACGACGACGCGACGCGACTTTCGGACGACCAAAAGCTCGGATTTCAGATTTGAGAGATAGGATAGTAGAAGATGTCAGGAGGTCTTTATATTAGGAGCGGCAGAAGGTGAGCAGGTGGCGTCAAAAAAGCCTTGATTTTGCCAAACCCCTGTGTGTCGGCTCCCCACAGGGATTTGGCAAAATCTCGACTTTTTCTTAGCCACCTGCTCACCTTCTGCCGCTCCTAAGACAAAGACCTCCTGACACCTTCTACTATCCTATCTCTCGAATCTGAAATCCGGGCTTTTCGTCGTCCCAATCTCGGCTTCGCTCGGCCGGCGGCCCCATCCATCTTTTTTTTTCATTTCCTTTTTTTTTATATTAACTTGCAGAATGAGAAGCTTTTTTATATCTTTATAATTATATATAATCATATTAGTATATTGAAAATAATAATATCTATTAAAAGTCGAATAACGAATATATATTTGTTATTTTATCGTTGTTCATTCAATACAAGGTCTCAATTAAAACTAGGAATTTAGTCGCAAAGTGACTACTAATAAATAAAGAGGCAATGTGATTGATTATATTCTCAGTTTTAATTGTGCGCACTGAATTAATTACATTCGTTTGATAAAAAATCAAAGATTAACTTCGTTCAGTTATTGAAATGTTTCTTAATTTTAATAAATATTAAAAAATTTAATGTGGCAAGTAATTTGTATAAAATCTTATTTTTTATTCTTAGGTTGAAATTAAGGGTAATACTTGAATATTTAAATATAAAAAATGAATTCAATATTTAAAATTCTGCCTTACAGCCCTACATATTATTGTGAATTGTATTAAATTTATTATTTATATACGTTTACATTTAGGATGAAACCATTTTTATTAATAGTAACATAAAATGGCCGATATGATTGAATACGTAATTAAGGTCTACGTAATATTTTTTTTCTGATTTCTATATCTGTTCTTTACTAGTAAATAAATAATTTAAAAGAACTATTTATTAGACAGTCAGTCGATTTAGTCCGTAATCCTTTCGACTAAATTCCTAGTATGAATTGAGACCAGGTACTGAACAATAACAATGTAAATAAATTATATATATTCGTTATTTGACTATAGAAAAATAATTTCAATAATGTTAATTAATCACAAAAAAAGAAAGAAAGAAAAAGCTTTGAAAATTGTAATTCGCGCGCGCTTCTTGCTCGTACGTACTTTTCCTGTCCGGAATAGCAGAATAATAATGTTACTTATGATTTAAATTATGAATCTATATGAATAAAAACAAATAATTTCAGCAACAATCTGCAAATAACAATAGAAAATATAAAGAAAAGAAACTCTGAACACAAATGGCTCGCTTGCTTGCTGTGCATTTTTTCATGCGCGCGCATACGCGACTTTCGGACGACGAAAAGGCTGGATTTCAGAACTGAGAGATAGGATAGTAGAAGATGTCAGGAGGTCTTTGTCTTAGGAGCGGCAGAAGGTGAGCAGGTGGCGCGGTTCTGGGCTCAAGTCGCCACCTCCTTGCATGTTATACTATCCTGTTGCTGCGCTTGAGATATTCTGCTATTCCGGACAGGAAAATTGGATACGTACAGCAAGCAAAAAGCGCGCGGAAATTAATTTTTTTTAAAATTTTTTTAAATTTTTTTTTTGTAATAATTAATTAACAAATACATATACATACCATGTTTTACATAAAGTAACGCAATTGTATTACATGTATTAATTATATTGAATTTATTATTCGTATACATTTATTATTAGCACTCTGGTTTCCTTTTCGATATATACGTTTTATATATAAATTCAATTGCTGCTGTTGATGAAATTTAAAAAGTCTAAACTAAAATTGTTTCAATAAATAAAAAACCTGTATTTCTTATTATTATATGCTTTAAAAAATTACATACAATGTCACTCAACGGTAATGAGATAAATTTTGAAGTGTTCAGTTACCTTACTAAAACACTCATTTTTGTAGTTGGTCTGATGTGAGGTACGAGAATCATTGTTTATTTATAAGCTCGTCGCAAAACTGCTTCTTTCTAAATTTTCAAAAATTTATTATTTATTTATTACATGTTGAAAACACTTTCGCATACCGAAAAGGAATGTCAATCCACTGCTATTGTAAATAAAATTATATTCATATGAATCGTTAAATGAATTATTTAATATGGGTTGCAGAAATACTAATTTAAAATGGCAGTAATTTCTGAGTTTAAATGTATTAATGTAAGGAGCTGATCACATAATAAAAAATTCTGTATTATTTTTAATGTACACAATTTTCCAATTTTAATCAAGTAACTCAGACAATTTCAACTAAACTATCAACATCTCACGACTCATATATATTATAAATACTTAAGGATGCATTTGTAATGAGCATTTTCACAACCCCATTCCACACACGATATTATGTAGGGCTGTATGACTGTCTCAGGGTGCCCCGCACTCAACAAGCCCCAGCAACATGTGAACGGTAACGTCAGAATAATAATGTACAGACATGTGACGGCAATAATTCCTAAATAATAATAATATCGTTGTCCGTTAAACATTTTCAGAGGAAATAAGACAAATAACCCTTCACTTTTTAGGTTTAATTATTCAATGAATATATCACTTCATTTTTAATTCAATTATTCATAATTAAGCGAAGGATTTTCGTTCTCCCCAGACTCAAAATAAAATAAGACTGAATTAAATGATTAATTTGAATATTGAATTCATTTTTTATATTTCGATGTTCAAATATGTGTGATACAGCCAAAACGATTATCCTTCATTTCAGCCTAAGAATAAAAAAGGAATATTTTATACAAATTACGCTCTACATTGAGTGTATCTATTAATATGTAATATATTTTTTTAAAGCTTTGCACAATTTTAGCTGTCAGTCCTTTTAAAATTAAGAAACATTTCAATAACCAAAATGAATGAATTAATCTTTGATTTTTTTTTATCAATAGAATGAATTAATGAGGCCAATTGAATGAATCTGAGAATACTGAGACTTAAATTTATACATTGTCTTTCACTCGTATTGATTGTAAAATGATTTAAATTAATTGAATACGTAAATATAAGGATTCTACATATTGTTTTTTCTGATTTCTACACCCGTTCTTTACAAGTAAAAAAAGAATTTTAAAAATGTAATTATTAGACAGTCCAAGTCAGTCAGTAATCCTACCAACTAAATTCCTAGTATGAATTGAGACCAGGTACCGAACAATAACAATGTAAATAAATTATATATATTCGTTATTTGGCTATATAGAAAAAATTTCAATAATGTTAATCATAAAAGAAGAAAGCTTTAAAATATTTTATTCGCGCGCGCTTCTTGCTTGTACGTAATTTTCCTGTCCGGAATAGCAGAATAATAATGTTAGTAATTATTTAAATTATGAATTTATATGAATAAAAACAAATATATTCAGCAGCAATCTGCTAATAACAATAGAAGATAGAAAAGAAAATCTGAACACAAAAAAAAAAGGCGCGCACGCACTTGCTTGCTGCATGCGACGACGCGACGCGACTTTCAGACGACGAAAAGCTCGGATTTCAGATTTGAGAGATAGGATAGTAGAAGGTGTCAGGAGGTCTTTGTCTTAGGAGCGGCAGAAGGTGAGCAGGTGGCGTCAAAAAAGCCTTGATTTTGCCAAACCCCTGTGTGTCGGCTCCCCACAGGGATTTGGCAAAATCTCGACTTTTTTCTTAGCCACCTGCTCACCTTCTGCCGCTCCTAAGACAAAGACCTCCTGACACCTTCTACTATCCTATCTCTCGAATCTGAAATCCAGGCTTTTCGTCGTCCCAATATCGCTTCGCTCGCTCGGCCGGCGGCGGCGCCATCAATCCAATTTATTTTTATTTTCTTTCTTTTTTATTATTCATTTTTTTATTTGCAGAATAAGAATCTTTTTTAAAACATTGCTTTAACATAATTTATCTTTATAATTTAGTATTGCAAAAAATTTAAATATATAAAAGGTCAAATAACGAATAAAATATATATTTTTTTTCGTTGATGATTCAATACCAATCAGGTCTCAACTAAAACTAGAAATTTAGTGGCAAAGACTCTTGTCTGACATGGCTTTTTAATTGTTTACGTATTCAATTAATTTAAATCATTTTACTTTCAAAACACGTGAACTGGACGTGTGAAAGGCAATGTGATTGATTATTATATTCTGACTTTCAATTGTGTGCGCAAAGAATTAATTAAAGTCGATTGATAAAAAATCAAAGATTAACTTAGTTCGGTTAATGAAATGTTTCTTAATTTTAATAGCTCTAATAAAATATTAAAAATTTAATATTAAATACACAATGTGGAAAGTAATTTGTATAAAATCTAATTTTTTTTCTTAGCCTGAAATGAAGGGTAATTCCTTTGCTATATTACAAATATTTAAATATAAAAAATGATTTCAATATTTAAAATTCTGTCTTACAGCCCTACTACATATTATTTATTGTGTGTGAAAATGCTCGTTACAAAGGCATCAATAACTTATATTATAATATGTATGACTCGTGACACGTTGATGGCATAGCACTGCACTGCTACTCATGTAATTGTCCTTGTTGCTTTGTTAAAATTGGAAAATTTAGTACATTAAAAAATATATTGCATATGTTATTAGCATCTTACATTTATTTGTGTAACTAATTCGAACGCGTAAATTAAATGCATAAATTACTTCCACTCTTAAGTAATAATCCTGCTGTCTATATTAAATAATTGATTTAACAATTCATATATACATAATTTTACTTATTTTAGTGGATTGAAATTCCTTTGCGGTACGCGAAATTGTTTTCAACGTGTAATAAATAAATAATCCATTTTCGCAAAATGGAAAGTAGTTTGCGATGACGTCTAACAGTAATAATAGTAAAATTAAAATAAAACAACAAAATAGAATGCCAGCACGTTGTGGAGTCAGTTATGTAATAAACAAAGTATTTAATATTGAAATAGCCACGTGGTGATAATTTATGACGGTAGATTTTTACGTATATGGTTTATAGATGTGAACTTTGTTTGTATTACGTACCACTGTCTGGGCTTCTGGGGCTTAAGCTCACGTAATTTGATTTTTAACACCATTAAGACCGTTTGCACTGGTTCTACTTTAGTGTTGTTTGCAAACTCTTCAACACACAGTCGACGTCGTTCTGTTTCCGACTATAGAATTGTGTGTAGATTAACCATCACTCGCTACATACTTTACAATCTGCTACATATATATCTTATTTATTTAGAAATTTACAACGTGTTCTATTGCAACATTCAGTAAATTAGATATTTGACCTGCCACGAGTAGTCCAGTGACCACACTCCGAATTAAATTATTTTATGCATTAAAGAATTTATTACTTTTGGATGTTTTCTGTTGAATCTGCTAGATGTCACTAGGAGTGCTGTGGGAGACGGTGATGACTGTAGGTGTAGCTTAGGTGTCCCCTTCACATTTAATTATTAAAGTATTTATAATTTAGCTTAGTTAAAATATGAATTTAAAATTTCGGACCAAGTTGACATGCACTTTTCACATGAAAGTATTTTTCCTTTGTACATATTTTGAAAAAAGTTCATTCGGGAACAAGCCACACATGGTAGTAATTTATGTAGGGTCCAGCTCTCTAGTTCAGTCAAACCAAACGACCTTTACTTGAATACATTGCTAACCAAAAACCCAAAATCTGCTCATGCTCGTCACAACAACAACCATTTCAAGCAATGCTTCACACTGACACTTCATAAAGCTCCCCCTCCCCACTTTTCCTGGATCTTATCACAATGCTACAGCTATTTTAAATCCACGGGGCTGGTTGCTGGATCTTCAGTGATATGTGTAGCAAGTTTGGTTGAAGTTTTTCAACGCAACTTTATTTACAATAATAATCGTGTATAATAAGATAACTAACATTTAAGTGTTCTACAATATTAATATCATGCTTTATATTGTAAAAACTCACCTTTCAGGGTAATGTGAATTGGGATAATGTACTGTCGGGCAAATGTCAATCGGAGTAATGACTTGTTTGAGCAAACGTACATCAGGCAAATGTGTCGGGATTTTGTAGTAGACGTCTATAATATAAGTTAGCAGAATAAATCGCACTATTTATTTAAAAAATTAAAACATTCCCCATGTACTGAGAAATATAACTTTTATATGCTATGATTGTGAATGAATGTGCTATGGCCACAACACTTAGTCATCAACAGTCTGATGTTAACAAATAATTGGAAATGTATTATTACAAAATAATAAAGGAGTTATTGAATACAATATTCTCAAGTTTCCAATTAGGTTAAATATTTATTAATACACAATATTTCCATGTAGTTTCAATCGAAAATCTGTAACCATATATAATAAACTGAAACAACCACAATTCATCTGATTATGATGGACCTTACCATGAAAAAGCCATGTGCTATACAGCGACTAGAGTTAAATGGCACTTTGTCTGTTTACAATGAAGTTTTGACCAATGAGATTGTTTAAAATGAAGGGTGGACATGCAGTGAAGCTGTACAATCGGTGTATTCTACTATTTTCAAGAGCTGTATACAATATCCATTTATAACATGTGTATTGTGCTTTGGTATGTGACATCAACACCTCCTTCCACACAGAAACCCCCAAGTATGTTTTTATTCATTATTTACACTGGAGAAAGTACTAGTTCTATTATAAGGAGTACTTGTTAGGGCAGAATTTACTAGATTGGTACAATTAAATGGAAATTTATGCATGAAGCAAAGCACATTAATAAATTGTGTTACAAAAAACAAAAAAAATTAAATTCTATTTCTGAGTTATGTATTATATATCCTAACATTCCAAGTACAAGTCATTTTATTTTAAGAATTTCATATTTTGCATACAAATTTACAACATAACAAGATGAAAAAAATAGGCTTCTTGTAACCCCAGCACAACGGGAACAATGGTGCAAATCCTGGAACAAAACAAAAATATAATTTGAACACTTCGCCTAAGATAAGAAATTTTGCCACAAAATAATTTTAAATTTTGCTAACCTAAGGTCTTAATTTAAATTTTACAACTTAATAAGCAATCTATAGTTTGTATATATAAATATTTCACCTATTCAAGCAACATTAGCTGGTTCCAAGGCTACAGTGTAAATTGATGGAGAACTGAGAAAATGGTTTAGCATTAATAAAGGAGTCAGACAAGGGATGCCCTCTCTACAACTGTTTGCAATCTGACTCTGAATGCAGCCATACAGAAGCACCAAATATCTGGTTATATACACGCAAAGTCAACTCTGATAAATGCATACACAGATGTAGCAATGATTAGAAGTCAGACTAGAGACTAGAGATCTTGCTATCATTGAGATGAAGACCAAGTACTTAAATTTCAGAAATAAAACTGTACCCTAAACAATAATTCGATGCTACCCAATGTTCAAGTTGTTGACCTCTAGGTTGTTAAATATACACTTGAAACTGCAAATTCATATTGTCAAGATCAGGCCAATCATAGCCTAGACATGAATCATGGACACTAACAAAAACTGATGAATAGCAGCACATTACATTTGAACACAGGGTTCTATGGGGCAGTCCAAGAAAACAATGGTTACTAAAGACTTAGCTGGATTATCTCATGCAATAACATTGTAAGATGAAGAAAAGGTTGTCCTTAGGACGGATACTAGAAGAATTAAACTGGTTTGTCAATGCAGGCCAAAGACAGAGGAAGACCACAAATGCAGTGGATAGATAATGTGGAATAATAATGAATGACAATTGAGGAAACTTGAACCCAAGACCCACACTGGGTTGAAATGAAAAGTAGTTGCTCTCAACATTTGTATAAAATATTTAATAAAATCAATGAATATAACTACAATAAGAATTTAGAATTTGGGAAAATTATAGCCTGGATATTTGAGAAAGGTTGATTAACTTACAATGAAACAAAATATTTTTAATTAAATGGTTAGTATTTAATTAAAATAAAAACACGACATAAGGGAAGGTGAAAACAGGGTTTTTGTTAATCACAATTTCTAGTGATGAAACAATGAAGTGAATAAGAACCTGCTATATTCTTCAGATTATATATACTTTAAAATCTATGGAGTTTTTAAAAATTACATTCAATTTTTACTCAAAAAACAGTAGATGTTCTCAATGTATATTTATTGTTCATCATAAAAGAAAGAATTGCTGATTATAAATTTATTAAAAAGCATCACTCTGTGGACTTTACCCTCATTTGTTCATTTCTTGCTGGTGTCCTTTTCTACAACAACAACTGTTGCAGAACTTCTCACCCAAGGGGTCTGTCTACGTAGGTAGAAATTGAAGTTTCCAGTTATGGCTCCACTTTTCTGTCCATCACCTCAGTATATGACTGTACTCATGTGGCACCTTCTCCATTTCACTCTAGATGATAGATATCCTCTGCACAACTGTCAGTCACACCCTTGAAGGATGAATGCTCACTTTATAGGAACACCATGACTGGTGCTGGAAAAAATGGAAAATCTATTTCAAATTCTCAGCCGAACACTTACCATAACATGTACCCATCTGCCAAATCAAGTTTATAATATTGTGCTTAAATAAAGTCATTATAGTCTGCTTTGTCTTTGGGATTTTTTGAAAGTATCCATTTTTTGCGTGTATTTTTTTTTTTTTTGTACGTAGGAGTTCATCTATTTGTTGTTTGTTGGGGGTATTGTGTTGGGATATGTTTATAGGTGATGGCCATAGCTGCTGCAGAGCGGATGATGGTGGTCCACTATGTCAGTCGAAGTTTTTAGTGGGGTGTTTAGGTTTATTAGTTTGTCAGTGAGATTAGTATAGTGTTTCCAGTTAATGTGTGTGTTAGTGGGGTGCCCATGTGTAGGGGGCTTGGATAGCGTTAGGTTGAGATAACTTATGAATGGGAAGTGGTAGGAGCTCAGTTCATATAGTACTCGGGTGTGGGTGAAGTAGTGAGCTGCGTTGTTGCAGATGTAGAAGTCTAAGACGTCAGGGGATTTGAAGCTGTCTGGGAAGTACGTTGGCTCGTTGGAGTGGATGAATTTGAGGTGTTTATTGGATAGGAAGTTGAACTGGGTGTGTTTTGCATTGAAGTAAGGGGAGCAACATCAGGAGAGTAGATTTGGCCAGGAGTTGGAGGGAGCAGAGTAGAATGAAGCTATGTATCAGTATTGTTATGTAGGTTGACCGTTAGTTATAGACATGCGAGGTATATAGGTGGTTGTTCGTCGTGGCTTATGGATTTTTTTTAATCAGGATTGCGCCTTTTCTGTTGGCATCAGTATGGTCAGCTCAGTAGGTTTTGTAGTTGGGGAAGTAGAAGGACTGGGTGGGAATAAGTTTTGTTTTGTTTTGGTTAGGAGGAGGAACGAGTGAGGTGAGGAGTTGAATTAAGGCAGAGATTATTGAGATGAGGGAGTTAATTTTGGAACAAACTGAGTTTAAAAGCTGTTCAGAGAACTGAGAGTGAGTGTTGGTGGGTGTGATTGGAGGGGGATTGAGGAATGTTGTTTGAGTATGCTGGCATAGGAGGGGTGTGGGCTAGTACACAGTATTTGTATATTGGAGTGGGGGAGTACATGGTGGAGGGGAATGAAAGGTGTGAAATTCTGCATTGTTGGTTTGCAGGTATTGTATGACTTTTCTGAATTCATCTATGATATATATATATATATATATATATATATATATATTTTAATGCATTGTTTCGGAACAGCGCACATGTTGGGAAGAGGACGCAAGGGCAAAGTGATTACGGGTCCTGTCTCGATGTGACAAGACAGAGCAGAATGACATTTATTTCGGATGAAGGGTCTGGGCCGGCACAGGAAGTTGCAATGTGTACTTACGACGTATACAGCAAAAAAAGGCACGGGTGGCCGGGTCGCAGGAGGTATTGGTTTAAGAGAGGCATTCGAGTAGCCGGTCCCAAAGTGATTATGTTAGGGCAGGCTATTGTCTCTGATTAATGGTCTGACAAGTGGCGTATTTACTTAGGATTTGTAAGAAAGGGTCTTGTGAGGACGACAAGTCCAGAGTAATTGAGGGTGCAAAGTAATTGCGGGTCCTGTCTCGATGTGACATGACGGAGGGGCTAGCTATTTTGCTAAGGAACTGCAGATTGTAAATCTCAGTAATGGAGATTCTGTCACCGCGAAGATGCGACATGGGTCTTGGAACAAAAGGGAACGAGGATGCTAGTAGTATAAATGCAAGCGATAAACTATTGTGATTCAGTCAGCGTGGGAGAGGGCTGCTGTATGCATCGAGGAGTTTTGGAGATAGAGTGGAGGAGGGATGCTGTGGGCATCGAACTTGTAAGTTAGTTGGAGATGAGTGTCAGAGCGGAGGTTATGGAGAAAGAAAGCAGCCTGCGAGAGAAATAGAAAATTATTCAACTATAAACATTTTCATATGCAGAAGTTCAATTTGTATTAGTATCAAAATTTGACCCAATGGTAGGAGACCAGGATACAACATCCAGCGTCGAGTAGTGTCACCACGAGCAACTGGGATATCCTTCGCCGGGTATGGAGAACCAGCTATGGTCAAACCAGTAATATGTGTTAGAGTCAGTGTGTGTAAACGTCCAATCTATAAAGTGCGTGTTTAATGAACGAGCCAAAGGTTCCTGAGAAATCGTGAGTTGAAATTTATGGTATTAACATGTGTAAACATAATTAAAGGATACAGTCAGATATCGTTCTCTTCTTTTGATAATAAAATAAGCTCTTGTAAATTTAGAAGCAATCTGTAGAATAAGTTCGTCAATAAGTTTCGTCGATACTTCTGTTTAATTTAAAGATAAATGTTGGGTTCGTTGAATATATAAGTTCTGTCCGTTATCAAACCCAGTAGAGACCCATGAGAATAAAAGAGATCTTTTTATAATATTAAATATTAAATTCTGTTGTAAATTCTGATAAAGTTTAATAAAAATTGTTTGTTAAAATTAAAATCTTATTGTTTTTATTTCGACACCTTTATATATATATATATATATATATATATATATATATATATATATATATATATATATATAATATATATTGTAATAGTAAGAATGTGACATTGTCAAAAATATTGGTATGGAAAGGATAGAGAGATAGGTTGTGGCTTACCTGAAAGTAAAGTACAGTGTCGCCATGAGGAACTGAAGGTTGTTCTTCAAATTTTCGGAGGCTCTCAGCCTCCTTCTTCAGGAATGGTATAACACTCCTTCCTGAAGGAGGAGGCTGAGAGCCTCCGAAAATTTGAAGAACAACCTTCAGTTCCTCATGGCGACACCGCACTTCACTTTCAGGTAAGCCACAACCTATCTCTCTATCCTTTCCATATATATATATATATATATATATATATATATATATATATATATATATATATAAATTGAAATAATTAAATATTATAATATTGGCTGAATTTAACAAATGAAAAAAAAACAACAAAAAATTTACTTTATATGGGAATCAAAGTGTCTTGTAATAATTAAATATAATATGTGATTGTGGCGTTTCTAAATGAAAGAACTTAAGTGAAAGTTATTAAACAAGATTTATTATCAATTTTATAACAAGTATAAAATACACAAAATATTTGGAATCTCAGGGTCTTGATCTGGGTTTGATAAATGGCAGAATTTAAATAACCAAAATTACATTTACTTTTTATGGAAATCAATGCATCTGAACATAGACGAAATTTATTGCGGAAGAAATAATACTAAAGATTGAATTTAACAATTTCAATTTTATCAAGAATTAACAATCTCATTCTATCGATAATTAAATAATTAAAAAACGATCTGACTTTTATCTTTTAAACACGGTTTACAAATGATTTTAAAGTATTTCTATACTTACGGCTGCCCAGGTCTCATTTTTAGGTTTTTGTGCACAATTTTGGGGACATCACTGATTCTAAGTTCTCACAGACTCTAATTGGCGTTGTTATATTAGTTGGTTTAACACAAATTGGTTGGTTCTCGATGCTTTACTGCAACTAGTTGCTCTGTCTCCTTCCCAACTGAATATTGCTTTACTTTTTAATATTTGAAAGCATGTTTGTGACTGGACCACATTCTTTCGTTCTGACTGCCGACTGTAAAACTTTTCGTCTGGTCTATTCGCTGTCTGCTGCCCAACTGTACTGTTCAAATTTTCATGGAATTTTAGTCTTTTCTCCTCGCTGCCTACGGCCCGACTGTACTCTTCGTCTCGTAGATTTTGAGCGCGTAAACTCTCTCAAGTGATCAACAATGTTTTCTTTGCCTCGCCGGATTGTTGCGGCGTCCGCTCTATATCCACTAATAATGAGTCCTCTACAATCCAACTTTCCAATTAGAACAATGTCTTAATTACCAATTACTACAATATATATATATATATATATATATATATATATATATATATATATATATATATATATTGTAGTAATTGATTTAGTTTTTGGTAAAAGAAGTAAAATAAAGATAGTTACTAAGCAACAGTTTTTTTGTTTTGGTGTAAGGTCGGAGGAGGAAGTTTGTTGTTTGTGATGTATTTGAATTTGGTATATATGATTATCAAAAATATACACGACTGGGACATAAAAAAAGAGTTTTATGTTTTAATAAAAATTTCAACATCAACAAATATTTCTGGTTTTGGTAATTTTACTTAAAAATTACCCGATGTTCAACTAAGAATAACGATAATGCTGAGCTTTACTGGCAAAAACTAGAAGGTTACCGACTCCTACATTTGGTGCTCATGACGTGAGGCACGAACATTGGATGGGATTGAAGACGGTCTCAAAGAGAAGGCTTTCAAAATAAGTGAGAAGTCATAAAAAGAACATATAAAATTAAGTTTGAAATATTAAGTGTGAAAATTTGAAGGTTGGTTTGTAAAGTTTTTATGTTATCGGCATTTTCGTTCAAGTTAGCATTTTAAATATTACTGGGATACAATCAAGTTGGAGTAAGTGAATTTCTTTTGTGGGAAATATTACGTGATTATGGAAGTAGTAGTTTTGAAGTGTGTTAAGAAGAAATGGAGAAATTACAGAAACAATTTGATGAATTTAAATTAAAGATTAGAAAGGAATTGGTAGAAATAAATAAGAAATTAGTAGGAAAGAGCCAACAACAAGAAGAAATACAAGATAAGCTAGTCATAAGTGTAGATAATCTTAATTATCAAATAAATAAATTAGAAATTGGAAAATTAATTTCTTTAGAAGAAATGAGTCATAAAATGAGAAAGAATTGCAAGCACAAACTGCAGTTAAGGATCATTCTATATTAAAGATAATATCTGAGACAGAAAGTGAAGATAGATTGCCTCAACATGTACATGAAAGTAGGCAAAATACAAAAAAAATTATAATGGAACTGGAATAATATTTTATTGAACATGGTACTAGTGAGTCTAGAAAGATAAGGATATTTAAAAGATGTGTGGGAGAACATATTGTAGATTGGATGGATGCTATATCCGAATACGGGGATGATTTAAAAAAATTAAAACACAAATTTTTAGAAATATTTTGGGACAAAGAGAAACAAACTAGTATAATTAAGTCTTACACAAATGGTTACTATGTACCTAGATCTTGATTATCAAGAGAAGAATATTTTCTGAGTTAAATAAGCAAGAATAAGTTTCTTAATAATCCTTAGAAGATGGAAGAACTAATAGAGTAAATAAATATCATTTTGAAAGTGAAAATATTAAAGCAATAGGAGAAGGTACAAAATCAATAAAATAAATGATTAAGATTTTTAGATGATGTGGACCAAAAGAAATAGGGGTAACATAAATTATTCACAGCAAAAGGATGAAGGTCAATATGGAAGAAAATAAAGGAAGTAATCACATAAATATAAAAAATTAATAGGGACAAGTATAAAAAACACCAAGTGTTACCTATATTGATAAGAGGAGAAGACTTAAAGAAGGATATATGTAATTGTGAAAAAAGAGACATGAATAAATCCAATGAATAGATTGGGAATTCAGGAAGCGATTATTGATACAAGCACTTCATGCAATTTTGTTAGCGTAAGGATATATGAAGAATTAAATAAAAATAGAGTCATAAAAGAAGTTTTACCTGTGACTGGAGTACGGGTATTTGAAGCTATAGGAAGATGTTCTGAAAGAAACAGCAAACAAATATTAAGAAATGTAGGAATTGAAGGAAGGAAAATTGAGTTAGAATGCATGGTAGTTGAATCATGATTTGTGCTGTTGGTATCAGGAATAAATTGGATGAATAAATATAAAGTTACATTAGATATGAGTAAAAATATAATAATATTGAGTCATAAAGAAGAGGGGAAGGAAGAAAGGAAGGTGGAAGTACAATTAGTGGGAGAAAGTAATGTAAGCAAAGAAACTGGACAAAAATTAGGTACAAATTATGGATTAATATTGAAAAATGAACAGAAAATGAAAGAAAAAACATTAGAAACAATGGTACAAGAAGCAGAAGATTTAAATGAGGCTGTAAGAAAGGAATTGCTATTATTCTTACAAGAATATAAAGATGTCTTTAGTGATAAACCAGGATTATTTAAAGATTACAAGTATGTTATTGAAACAGAGGAACACATTCCCATAAATAGCAGAAAGTTTGTTATACCTGAATGCCAGAAACAAGGAGTAAATGAAACATTAAACAAGTTAATAGAGATGGATATAGTCAGAAGATATGATAGTCTTTATAAAAATATCATTGTTGTACCTAAAAAAGATGGTGAAAAGATGGATATGTTTAAATGCTAGGAGTTTGAATAATGTAATCATAAAAACTCATGGTTATCCCAAAAAATAGAAGAGTTAGTCAAAAGATTCCAGGGGAAAGAATGGACGGGTTCATTAGATTTAACAAAAGGTTATCATCAAATGGAATTAGCTGAAGAGTCATGTAAGCTAACAGCATTTACTATAGGAACCCAGATTTCAAAAGACTATCTTTTGGATTAAAAACGAGTGCTCAAGTTTTTAATAAACAATTAAATCATATATTGGGAAAAATTAATAATAGTGGAATAATTGTATGTATAGATGATATGGTAGTAGCTAGCAGAAGTAAAGAAAAACATATGCAATATTTGAGAATATCGCTAAAATTCTTAAAGCAGGTAGGATTGACTTAAAATTTGGATAAAGCCAAGTTATTTAAAAAAGATATTAAATTTGTAGGACATACAGTATCAAACAAAGGAATTAAACCAATGTTTCATAAAATTGGGATGATAAGTAAAATGGTAGCACCAAAATCAAGAAAAGAATTACAATTTTTTTATGATTTTGTGGATTCTATAATGGTTTTTTATATAACTATGCTCAATTATTTCAACCATTATTTGAATTATTAAAGAATAATAATAAATGCAAATTGGGTGAGAAACAAGATAAATGTTTGTATGAAATTAAGGAAGCTTTCAAAAATGCAATGGCATTAGGACAACCTTGTGAGAGAAGAAAGTACATAGTTAGGACAGATGCTAGTAAAAATGCTATTGCAGCTATTTTAAGTCATTTTGATGAAAAAGGACATGAAATAGTAATTATGATGAAGAGTAGATGTTTATTAAGTTATGAAAGGACATATACAGCCGTTTAATTAGAATTATAAACAACATTGGTAGAAATACTATTAGCGCCAATGGCACTGGCAATTATTTATTCTACACTAAAATCAACCATTTAATATGTTTAAAAAATCCACTGCATCCACCTCTGCCCCTGGGGGTTAAATGGCCAATTGAATGTCTTAAGTCCCCTGCAATGGTGTTCCAACCTTATCGTGGTGCAGGGGTTTGTGTGTGTTGTCGTTCCCAAGAGCTATGCCGGCGGTAGCTTAGCTACTGGCAGGGTCACCCAATCCGGACAGGTCGGAGGGGAGACACCAGACAAAAAGGAACATCCTGGCCCTCCAGGTTAAGGGTTGTGCGTGTTGACAAATTTCGGTATTATATTTTTGGGAAGAAGATTTGAGTGATGACAGATCATAAAACATTAACGTCTGTAATGAGATGTCAGCATCTTAATGGCAGATTAACTCGATGGGCATTATTTTTATCTGAATATGAGTTAGATATTGTATACATAAAAGGAAAGGAAAATGGTGCTGTAGATTTTTTAAGCGGAATAGAGAACAAGGATATAAATAAAAATGTTAAAGAAGCAAGTATGTAATATTGAAGATAAAAATGATTTTTCCATGGAATTGATACAAGAATAACAAATGGATGACGAGATTAGAAAGATAAAATAAAAGTATAATATAAAGAACATAAATGATAAGAAGGATTGGGAAGGAAAATATTGTGAGCATAAAGGTGTAGTATTTGTAAAAAGTTATGTCAAAAAGGGATTATTCAATTATTGTTCCCAAAGCATATGACATATTTTCATGACGATAATGGACATAATATCTAACAAACAAAGTTTCATCCCTGGTTGGGACCTCTTCCGCTTTACAGTTACAATTAAATTGAGTTAAGGTCTATAATGTATTAGCTATAAGACAATTGATAACAAATTTCATGTAGGCCTACAACATTTGAGCATAGTTTTAGGGAGAAGTTGTCATACTTACACTATATTTACATAAATGAGATGTTAATCCATTCTTCTCTAGAGGAAGTCTTCATCTGTGATGTTTAAATCCTGAGAAGCTAATTAAATAGACACCATCTTGGTTGCTTCCAGTCTAGACAGGATTCTGTCTTCTCAATTAACATATCACCTAAAAGAAAAACTTAATATACAACAACTTTAAGAATTAACAAGCAGAATTGATTTGGCATATTAATATACATTACCAATTTTTGAATGTGAAATATAAAATCGCTGTGCTTGTCTGGACAAGAAATAAGTTTTTATGAATGTACAGATATATACACCACGTGATGGAATAATAAACATTTGGCAAATTAGATTTCATATACTAAAATGGGTTATGAAACAATTCTCAAATGTCCTGAGCTCGATTCCTAGTCCAACAGAGATTTTTCTATCTTAGTACATTAATTTTGAATATATACTTCATTTAAAAGATTAATACATTTTGCATGGACTCTTTCACCTGCTGAATTAATTCAGACAGATATCAAGTCAGTTGTGACCATTTCATCACAGTAGGAATTCAATTATTTTTCAAATATAAATTTCCTTATGAATTTTAAATTATATTCAAATATAAATTTCAATATACCCCTGCAATGGTGTTCCCACCTTATCATGGTGCAGGGGTTTGCATGTGTTGTCGATCCCGAGAGCTATGCCAGCGTTGCTTAGCTACTGGCAGGGTCACCCAAGTTGGACAGGTTGGAGGGGAGAAACCAGGCGAAGAGGAACACCCTGGTCCTCCAGGTTGGGAATTGATAACCCCACCACAGAAAAAAGCTATTGTTGTGAATAAATTAACAATTGAAGCTGAACTGCCCACTCGAAGACAAACACTGCACAGAAATAAGGACATGAATATGGTTAAATTCGGAACTTGGAATATATGCACCATGCTACACCCTGGTGTAATGAATTGTCTAACTAATGAAATTATGTATTACGGGATGGATGTAGTAGCCCTACAAGAAATCAAATGGAAAGTCAAGGGTGAAATTAAAAAAACCGTATTTTACTCTGTATTTCTCAGGGAATGAGGATAAACAAGGACACAAAGGAGTGGGATTTATTATATCTAAACAATTCACTAAATCAGTAATAGGCTTTACTCTGGTATCTGATGGGCTACTGATATCGAGAATGTGAGAACTTTCTGAGGTGCATGCTCTGATTCAGACAAATATTTGGTAGGAGGACGACTGAAAAAAATCTCCCTGGTGACAAAAAGAGGAATAAACCCACCACAAAATGAGATGTTGGAAAATTAGCTTAAGGAAATATAAAACTGGAGTATCAAAAGGTACTCAGTATGAAATTACATAAGCAAGAAACCACTGAGGATATTGAGACCAATAGGCTTAACATTAAAAATGCAGTTATGGAAACAGTAGATAGTATTTTAGGCCAATCTAAAAAGCAAAGAAATGAGGATTGGTTTGACGATGAGTGTCATAAGGCTGTTGAATTGAAAAAGAAAGCTAGACTGAAATATTTACAGAGGAATACTAGAGCTAATGAGGAAGAATATAACTGTAAAAGAAATCAAGCTACTAAAATATGCAGACAAAAGAAAAGAACAATGGTAAAAAGGAAGGTGGAGGAAATTATAGAAATTCAAAGTAAAAATGACACTAGGAAGCTATAAAAGAAAATTTCCAAGAATATAGTCCACAATTAAGTGCATGCAAGAATGATCAGGGGAGACTACTAACTGAACATCAAGAAATAATTAATAGATGGATGGAATATTTTAAAAATGTTTTAAATAATGACGATGCAAATAAGATAGGCTTTTATTACTATCACACAGTTGAATCTGAAATTGAAAAACCCAAGATGGAAGAAATAATGTATGTGATTAACAACCTTAAAAACAACAAGGCACCAGGTTCTGACCGAATTACAGTAGAAATGTTAAAGAATGGGGGAAACATATTATGGGAGAAAATTTATAAATTAATTTTATTAATATGGAATGAAGAAAGGATCCTGGAAGAATGGACGGTTGGTATTATACAGCTTATATTTAAAAAGGGGCACAAACTATTATGCTCTAACTACAGCCCAATAACCCTGCTAAATGCCACTTATAAAATTCTGTTGGGGGTAATTTTCAATAGGTTGGTGGAATATACTGAAGTTATTATAGATGAATATCAAGGTGCTTTTAGACCCAACCAGTCTACAACTGACCACATTTATACTTTACGACAAATTAATGAAAAGGCTTGTAAATATAATATTGATATACATAATTTATTTATTGATCTACAACAAGCCTTTGATAGTCTAAAGAAAGAACAAATGTTTAAAGATATGTTGCTCCTGGGGATACCATCCAAATTAGTGAGAATTGTTAGAGCTACCCTGTAGGGATCCAGAGCAATGGTGAGAGTGGACAGTGAACTAACCAAATCATTTGAAGTAGTAAACGGAGTAAGGCAAGGAGATGCCTTGTCCACCTTGATATTTAATCTGCCTTTTGAAATGGCTCTACAAAGGCTTAATATCTCAGGACACATAGGAACAAAAATGGTCCAGATATCTGCATATGCAGATGATATTGATATCATCTCTAGAAATATAGATGAATTAAGACAAACGATTTCCACAATAGATCACTGTTATAAAGAGGACTTATAATTAATGAAAAGAAAACTAAATATATGATGGTTACAAAGAAAGAATGTAGTACAAATAATATTAAATTAAATGATTATACCTTTGAACAAGTACAGGATTTCACATATTTAGGCTCAAAACTTAACATTGAAAATAATGTGGGAAGTGAAATAAAGCAACGCATCATCAATGGTAACAGAACTTACTACATGTATGGCAAATGAATGAAATCCAAGATGTTAAATAGAGAATTGAAGTTAAAAATTTACAAAACACTTATAAGACCTGTACTGGTATACGGCTGTGAAACGTGGACCCTGAATAATAATGATAAGCACTTGCTCAGAATATTTGAACACAAGATACTGAGAAAGATATACGGACCTGTATGTATGAAGGAGAATTAGAACAAACAGAGAACTAGAGCAGCTCATGAATAATGAGGACATTGTTAGGTTTATCAAGAGCAGAAGGTTGGCCTGGATGGGACACGTACTTAGGATGGATAAAAGCAGAACACAGGATGGCAGAGGCTTACACAGGAGAGGGCTGAATGGAAGGAAATTGTTAATAAGGCCAAAACTCACATTGGGTTATAGTGGCAAGAAAAGAAGAAAAAATTTAAATATGATTATAAAGACAAAACTATTTTCCTCAATCGATTTTGGGAGCGGAATATCATAGGCATATTCAAATAAACATTCTAATAAATTTATTCGATATAATTATTTACGTTTTTATTACACATTTGTTTCCGTTAACACGGCCAGTTTTCGGCCACGTACACAAAATGATAAATATTAACTACAAATGGATATAAAAACGCAAATGTGCTTCTAATATGTTATTACACAAATAGGCAATTATAAAATAAAAATTCTGAAAAAAATTACGTAATTCTGAAAGGGGCCTATAAAACGAGCAACTTTTTACGGCAATATTGCTCCAAATTCAGCAACATTTTCGGAAATACATACATATGGCACGGCAATATGTCAGTGTTGCCTGCATTTTAAGTACTGGGCCGGCGTGTTCCCGGTGATGTCGGTCCTATACGGAAACATGCCAGGCCACAATAATTCCGAGACCTCACCTAAAGGTCTCTAGTCAATCAGCTGTATTATCAATTAATATTACACTTTGTTCTCTGGGTAAAATTATTCAGTATTCCACTTATAAATTAGTCCAACGAGAAAACTATTAAATTTATCAATGAAGTTCGCTGAAATCCATCATTATGGGACGTGAAGTCGATGGAGATCGCAAATTAAATAAAGACGGTTGGCAAGCAATAACCAACAAATTTGGAAGTTATGACGTACGCGAAAAATGAAAAAAAAAAGTTAATTTCTAAAATTAAATTTTAATACTTACCAAATAGAGAGACCTAGCCTGTACATACTTTAATAAATTCATTTAATCCTTCCATTAAGCCTACGCATACTTCTCGAATGATGTGCGAAATTGAACAATCGTATACTCTGATTATATATTAATACATCAAAGATTTAGAGTCCACTGTCGCCAAGAATCGAAGGGTGATCGGTATTACTTTCATCACCACCGTGTCATTTTTCTAAATCATGGGTCCGATATTTTAAGCAAATGTTGAAAGTCGCCCGTCGACATTCAGGTGAAGATTTTAAATAAGTAATTGTCAAGAATTAATTCGTTGCTTAAATTGTGAAGTGTTTATCGTTTGTTTAAATAAGGTCGAATCCAGGTATTTCCCTTCTTTAATTACTTTAAAGTTTTTATCGCAATTAATGCTGCGCTAATAAGCACTTTATTTTCGGCAATTATTATTGTACTCCGTGTACGCGGGAAATGCTTGGGATACACTGTGGCCGGAGTATTACCGGGATATTGCTGGCAAAACGTTGCTGGGCCATATTTTCCTAAAATATTGCATGCAATGTGCAATTTTTGTTGCTAGTTTACGAGCCCCTTAACGTGCGAATATGACGCACATGGTGGCAGCCGTGATACAAGTGGTGATATCACGAATCTTTCATTGTTATCTGCCAAATTATAAAAGTTTCACCAACGAAAATTTATTTTTAATTTCTTCAAACTGTCAACTTAGCTGCAAATGGTAATCAATATATAAATACCTGCTGTTCAAATCTCCGAGAACTTACACTAATTGTATTCACTCAAAAAAAAAAAATTCTAGATATAAATGAAAGAAAACTTCTAACTATTTTTTACTCCGAAACCCTGTAACAAAAATTGTACACATAGATTCCATACCGATTTCATAAATTTTTAAAAACAAAAAATGATTTCAAATACAGCGCTCCATTTTACTGTACACTATCAGATAGTCCTAACCACAATAGTACTCGCACAAGATTTAGATTTAACCGTATCTAAATATATTATTTTGTTCACGCTATAAGGATTTGACAAACAATTTGAGAAAATAATTGAAACTGATGAAATATATTTTACCTAAAGACCAGGCGAAACTGTCAAATTGTGATCATACTGTATGATTTAATTCTAATCCGCAACGTTACAAAGATATATCCCTTTACAAATAGATTGATGTGCATTACCATAGATGAAAAATGTGAACTAAAGTAATTATTTTATGTTTGCTTTCCAGATAGATTAATATTTTCTCAGTTATCCTGACGACATTTACAAACTCAAGTATTTAATAGGAAAATAAAAATGTTTCACTAAATTAATAACCTTCCAAATTAACTATCTGAAAGTTAATACTTTTTTTATTATTATATGACTCAAAAATGTCACGAGACAAACTATGAGGGGTGGTACACGTTACTAAAGGATGCATTTTTTTAGTAATGTAGGCAAAAAATGAAGCGTTGAGGCAAAAACAAAAAATGAGACATGAAAAGAAAATCATTGTTAAATTTACATTGTCGTCGCAAAGTGCTATGTTGACAATAAACGCGACCACCAACAGTAATACAAAACTAGGCATCTGTGATTTCCTGGCAATGCTGAGGGTAGTAATGTTCCTGGCCACAAGTGATGTGATTAATCTGTGGGAAAACGTTATTTGAAACTATTCGCTTTGACACTACCAAAAGGTTTTTGTATAAATTTAAAGTCATCTGTTAAAGCACCTTTTGATTCACTAACATAATTATTTTATTTAGAATTTTAGCCTAAGGAGCTACACAAGTATCAAATTGAACTTCATTCATTCCGGACAGAGAAGAGTAAAAGTTCCCGAGTTGACTAAAGGACTGTCATTTTCATATTTAGCGATAAATCCCAATTTTCCACAGTCACCTAAGTACCTCCATACCTAAAATAAACTTAATTTATTAGTTTTCCTTCGCTGAGGAGTGCTCGGTCTAGTATTTCCTTGATGTCAAAACGAGTATTTTTCTGCTCGAAGGAACTATGGTACTACTTCCCTCATCTACACTAACTGATTCACGGAATTTCACTTAATCTTTTTTACTTTATTTTACTCCTAGCATAGACTATGAAATATCCGAAAAACGTATCT
This sequence comes from Zhengitettix transpicula, assembly GCA_037074705.1. Taxonomy (NCBI): domain Eukaryota; kingdom Metazoa; phylum Arthropoda; class Insecta; order Orthoptera; family Tetrigidae; genus Zhengitettix; species Zhengitettix transpicula. Next base: position 40,568,195 of record CM073596.1, on the reverse strand, counting down.
GCTAGTTTCATAATTTCATCAACAAATTTCAAATCCAGATTATGTTTTGAGAAAACATTTGATTTAATTTAACATATATCGAAATTAATTTACAAAACAATGATTTAACATGTCATTAAATCATAAAATTGCCACAAGTTCATGCAGACTATGGGGCAGTTCATCATATATTGAATTCATTTATACTGGATGTAGGGTTTTTACAAACACTGGAGGTGGGATCCTGGTTAATTCTTCAGTAGATATTATACTGTTTAAGCCCTTGATTCAAAACTATATATAAGTACTGACGTATTCGAAGGTGTTACTGACCTTCTTTACGGTGACTGAAGACTAGTTTGGAAAGTTACGAGGAAATTCAGAAGAAGGCGAAGAATGTACGTTTATGGGTGGAAATAATCAAATGATTCATTTATCGCTCGCTTGTTAAAGCATTAATAAGTCTTATTATTCGAAATATAATCGTCTTCCATCGCAAATCTAATTGTTTATAAACACGGTTATTTATTAAATTTGAAAAACCTAGTGAAATTAATTGCGTAATCATTTAATTTAAGGGTAAGAATCGAATGATTCATTCTTCGCTCACTCGTTGTCTCGTCTTTCCTTACTGGGCTTATCGATCGATATCATTCGATTATGCCCATCACAAAAAAAGAAATTGTGTATCTGTTTTTAAAATATCACGTGGAAAATTGATTAAAGGTGCGTAGATTGTGTGGTATTCAGATACGTGTAGTATATGCCATAATTAGTATTTTTTGGATTAGATATAGGAGAATATTTATGTTAATAATATTTGACATTTCCTTATTACAAATGTTTAAATTTGATTTATTATGTAACACTTCTCGGATAGACATAAGTTTTGTATGTATTTCTTAATACAAATCCCATAGGATATTCAGGTCATGGCTGTCATCTTCACTCAACAAATCTATTCTAGTTTCCTGGTAACTTTTTCCTTGTCAGCTTCCTTCTTTAATTGTTGTTTTTCTCTATGCTCTACTGTTTCCATTTGATTTTTAATCCCGCTACTTGGTTCTTAACTGGACACTAGAACACCCAATAAATACATAATAAAATAAATATCTATCATCACATTTAGAAAAAATGATAAAATTTCATACAAAGAATAAGTCTAATTTGCAGCAATCATTTTACTTATGGCTCTTTAGTCTCAAAACTGCAAATTTGTGGTGTGAAATTCTTTTGTTTAACTGAGACTAACTATTATGAGAAGCATGAACTTTATAAAATAAAGGAAATAAATCTAATGAGGTCAGTCTTCAGAAGATCATGTAGTGTGTAATGTTAAAAAAATTTGGTTAATAATTATTGGGTTTATTATAAATTAAATTGTTTTAATTGTTCTAATTAAACTGATTGAGTGTTAAATATGTTTTATTAATCTATGCTTATGTAAAGTAATGTTTGTAAGATGTATTATAACTTCATTCTATGCTGTTGGCAGACAAAATGGTAAGAGCATGGTTTATGGATTCATCAGATGAAGATCAACGCTTGGAGCATCAAAGATCTCCCCCACAATTTATTAATCTTGAAGAATTGTACAAAATGACTGGAGTAGAGTACTTTAAGGTATGCCACATACTTTTGAGTTCTGAAAACTGTTTCAAAGTGTGCTTCAATCCGTGTTCAGAGGTTTGACTAAAATCACTGCACATCAGTTTTTTTATGAACTTTGATTATTAATCACATTCTAAATATACTAACTTCAAAATCTTGTATGTATTTTCCAGAAATCTACAGTCCTTGTTGTTTAACTGTTTTATATTATTTGTGAAAATAACAATGAATTCATTTGACTGTAGACTTGGGGACCCATCTATTTTTCTTTGTGTATTTTTAAAAAACTATCCTTTCTATTTCTTTTACTTCATAAGAATTATATCATATATCTATACTAAATATACCACTACTTACAGCTAAATTTGGAAACCTATGTTGAAGATGGAGAATTGGAAAAGATTAAAAATAAACGTGGTTATACTTATGAAGATGATATAACTTGTTCTAAAGAGTGTTTGGAAAATTATGAAGAAAAGGTAATGGTGTAAAAAAAGTTCCAATATGTGAGATCATGTCATAAAACCTCCAAACTAATTTTCACTGTTATATCCCATTAATTATCTAACCTTTCATAATTGTTTTACAATTATTTATATTTATTGGTAATTTTACATCTCTAATATTGAATAATTCTATTGTCTTATTTTATGTGATGTACTTTTGACATTCATGTTTACTATTGTAATATTAGCTATAAGGAAATTCACAGCTTCACGTATTGTTTACTCAATTTATGGAAACAAAAACATTATTATTATCATTAAACATCACTACCCATCAGAATATATCCTCAGCTCCTTAAAATGTGCAACTTAATTTTAGTCATATATAAAATCTATGAATTTTTGTTAGTTTTTATTGAGGGTTATCAAGCAGTATCTCACAATTTCAAGAATATAAGCACATTTTATATCACTAATAAAAATAATTAATTCATTTCGTATTACCACTCCATACTAAATTTGTTCACTATTTTCAAACTCAAATTTTAACATAATCTATCTCAAGCTAGTAATTTCGAAATGTTGTACTTTAGTACGAAAACACTGTTTAATTGATGTAAATATGTGGAGTGAGTGAGGAAGGAATCTAGATTTTTTTGTATCTATCATAATGGACTGATTAGCCTGTTTTGAATTTTGTTTAATCAAACAAGTCATCCTGTTTTGATAACTGATTTTCTCATATTACTATTTATTCTAATAACATAAAATCAAATTATTGTGCAGAGTAAACCATTATTCAGAAAAATTCCCTATTAATGGCTATGTGTCCATATTACTAATCTACTATTCATCCTGCTTACAGTCGAAATAACCACAACCAATATAGCAAATATGCTATTATTCCATTTGTGCTGTCAATTTATATTTTAGAACTAGTAGATAATTAATGTAATGGTTTATGCTATGTTGTATTTTATATTTATAGTTACATAACTTTTTCATGGAGCATTTACATACAGAAGAAGAAATAAGATTTATTTTGGAAGGCTCTGGCTATTTTGATGTGCGAAATGAAAATGATGAGTGGATTCGCATAGAAACTGTTCCTGGGGACATGATTATAATCCCTAGTGGAATTTATCATAGGTTTACCTTAGACTCCAAGGTTGGTATAAATATTTTGCTATGTATGAATTTTAATCCTTCTTGACTTTGAAATTATTAATTATAGTGGTGGGAATAACTTTATTGTTAGATTTTAATGTATAATTTTTAATATTTTATATAAATATCTAACATGGTTGTCTCTTACTTCCAAACATATTTATAAGAGTTGAAATTGTCATCCTTATTGTCACTTATCATCACTTGTATTGTAATCTATGTCTAGTTCTTTAATTAAATATTAATGCTGTTTTAAATATATAAAATTTCAATATTCAAATTTTAAGTTAAAAAATGTAATTGATGTTTGCAATTAAAACTAAAATGATTTTGGGAATTGTTTCAGAATTACATTCGTGCCAAACGGTTTTTCATTGGTCTTCCTGTTTGGACTCCCCATAACCGTCCTGCAGATAACATGGAATGCCGTCAAAAGTATCTCGAAAGACTTAAATCTGGGTTTGAAGAATAATTTATCTCTGTAATGAAATGTGTTTGTACAAATGAAAATGGGTTGTATTTAGTCTGTTAGGTCTCCTATGTGCTTAAATTTAAATCTATTACACAACTTTTACTGGAGGTTGAAAAACGGCGTGGCTTCTCATTTTAATAAGGGAATCTGGTAAAGACAAAAAAATATATAATGAAAATAATTTATATTGAAGTGCCTGACATGAACTATTTACAGCAATAAAAATTATTTTAACTATTCAAAAAAAATTATTTAGTTTGACACTTTGTTGCCAATCTCATGTCCATGGTTACAGATAAGGATTGTAAAAATTATTTAGTAGTACACACAAACATTATAAATGCTTTTGCAATATATATATATATATAACGTCCTAGAAGCTCTGCTGCAGTGAAATATTGGTGGTATCTGGCAAGTCAAAAGGAAATATTCCAATATTTTGTTAGATCAGGTATGTTTATGTTTTATGTTCTTATTGTTAAATAGTACCTCTACCTGCATACTACACAAATTAATTTTGACTAGGTATTATATGATAAGGCATTATTGACCATGTTCAATTCCAATGAAAGTAATTGACTTGAAATTTTAGTTATTCAAAATGAACTTATCAAATTGCTAATAGTTATTTTCATCTTAAACATTGTTAATTACCTGCATATCATATATATGTACATGAGAATACACCTTTTAGAGATTTATGTATAAATTTGTTAATTATTGTATTTTTATATGTAAATGATGGTTAAATAAAAATAATGTTAAATTTATTTTATATATATTTTTTATATAGATACCTTGGAAAAAAATCATTATTTTTGTTTTTTGCAGACTGTAGTTTAGGTAGAGTGGTATTACTATTAACTTTGTAATTATATATTGGCTAACAAATAGTTACAGCTTATTATTAAAAGAATTTAATGTGGAAACAAAATAGCTTTGATTTGCAAAGGCATAGTTTCTAGAATAATTGAATAAAAAAAATAATGATGTACCTGCAGTTCTGAGTAGGAATCAACTTCTGCAGAGTGACTTTTGTTTAAGTTCAGAGTTCAATTAGTGGTTGACCCATGCTCTTTCAGCTCTCGTAGGTGGAACCTTCTGGGAGAACTGGGGATGCCTTCTTCTCTCTCTGGTTTTTGAACTAAGGTTCCCACCACAGCCTTGAGGGCCCTAGTTATCACATGGCTACCTTTCCACATACCCCTTTCAGTCCTTTTCCTATGTTATAAGAGGGTTGTGTCCAGTACATGGATTACCCTATACATAGCCTGACTAATTATCAACAATTATCAACTTATTTTTTTATCAACAATTGTACGTTATAAGTATTTTAAAAACAGAATAAGACTTTGGATCCTGTATCATCCCATTATCTGTTATAAAATTAGTAAAAATAGTTCCAATTTACTAACATAAATAATAAAAAAATATTGACCAATTCGAAACGAATCCGTGACAATAATTGTTGGAATGTAAATTATAGCACGTGAATTAATAAATAAAATAAAAATCACACTGAAAAATAATTCGTTTTAATTTTGTCGCCTTTACAGAAAATAAAATAAGCTGTGATATTAAGTAAAGAACGAATTATAAACAAAAAGTGCATACTGAAAGAAAAATTTATTTAAACTTTTATGCATTCGACTAATCATTGGCTGTTATGCATTAACTTGCAGCTATTTATTACATTCAATGACGTTCTGAGAATAAATTTTAAACAATGTCATTGACGCACTACAGCCTGCGTCGAGACTAGTACCAATACCATCTCTGATTTTAAACGTTTGGCTTGCAATGGATCGATTCCAAATCAAAATTTTCAAGTTTTAGACCATACAGCAATATTCAAAATTTTCAAGTACAAGGGTAAATGTAATAATTCATTTCGGTAAGTTGAAATTGTTATAAATTGGATGTACATGTTTTACGAATCCCGACCACACTCGCTTTGAATGGGTTCTCAATAGTTTAATTAAAAGTACGTCATTTCTCGTTTTGAATACTAATATGCCATGTAGTTTGATCATAAGGTTTGCAAACATTAGTAATCCGAAGTTGGCGGTTTGACCGTAGTCCCGCGCTACGCCCACCAATGGCTCGGAACTCCTAGGGATCAATATACAACTGGGGCAAATGTCAAGCTGACTCCAGTACTCAGCTGCAGATATTTTCTTGTCGGTAGTGTTTCTCGGTAACAAAATACGAAAGCCAGTGAGGCTAACCCGTGTCGAAAACCACGGCAAAGTACACGTCCTCTATCTCGCAGAGACACTAATTTCCGTTCACATCTTTCCCGTGCACACGTGTTTATACCGTGCCATAACGCCCCCTTCCCTTTTTTTAGGAATAATATAAGAATTTTTTTTTGCTTTTAGTGCCTAGCCAGATTATTGTGAACTCCCCTCGTGCCTTTCTCGAGAGACAGCTGCGACTAACTTGAACGTTCAGTGCTCGCCAAAAATAATTCCAGCGTCAAGCAGAAGTTAACAGCACCTGAAGCATGTTCACGCTATGGTATATTTTCCTCGGCTACAAGGAGCTGAAGTAAGTGGTTCACTGTTGCTCAGTAGCGCAAATGTTTAAACGTTAACGATAATTATTTGAATTTACTTGCATGAAACTGGTCTATCTTTATAATACACAACGACTGGTTATTAGTCGAAACACGACTGAAATTTAATTTTGTGTGATAGATAGAATTACGAACCATTATTTGTTTTTGTACTAAGACGAATTAAGTCCTAGGCCTAATGAAGCCGAACCAGTGTTGCCATTCACGTTTTATTTTTAACTTTAACATACTCAACGCTACATTAATTTTTTATGAACGTGCCCGATTTAGATGCATGTTTATTCATCATCGAACTTAATTATATTATCTATCGGACTACTGTGGAGCGACAGCTAAAGTTTAATTCGTTCATTATTACGCGCCTAAGTAGTCCATTGCATATTAATTTTGTACGCAAATTCTTCTAAATTGACCAAATTGTAAAATTTAATAATTTGTTTTTTAAAGTGACTATACAGTCTTTTTGTGTGTGCTATTTATACTATTTATATTGGGAACATGCCAGAAAAGGTATTGAAGAGAGTTGGGTTGACAAAATGACTTTTTCAAGAACTCTTTCACATTATTTTGACCCCAAAATTTTACTGGCCAATTCGATTAGCTTTTTATTCAGTTTTGTCGTTTCATCAGAAGTGAACCGAGATGTAGTGCGCTCATAGATAATTCATCTTAAGTTACTGTGATATGAGAGTGACGTGATAGTGAAGCCTGCACTACTATTAAATACCCCCTGACAAGTAGACCCTTTAATACACTACTGTCAAATTGCGATTTATTTAATAAAAACAATAAGTTGTTTGAGATTTACCACAGCTTATTTTATATTCTTTGATAGACGTTCGCTTTCTGGTAAATTCGCTAAGATTGAATTGGTAAATATTACGAAGTTTTCTTCAAGGCTAATCCAAAACCGAATCATTTCGTAAATGAAGAATATGTACTAATTTAATCCTTGTCAATTTAAGGCGAAGTAATCAAATTGTTTGATATTTTGTCTTTCACAAAGCTCAATTTCCTTAAATCGAAGAATGATTGTATTTTTAAGGTCCACGTTATCGCTGACAGATGGCAGCACTTGACGGTTTTCATGTGAAGTAGATTGTCTTGGATAAGTATTATTATTTTCCGCACATTTTTAAAGCTAGAAAATATTTTATTTGCAATTTGTTGCATTGCTGTACTTAATAGGGGGTAGGGATTTACTACTACAATAAAATAACTGTTATTTTAAAATCTAATAAAAAATAATCATTTTATTACAAAAAATTATAATTTATATGCAATGCAATATTAAGTTGAGAGAAAATAGTAAGACTTTATCCAAAACACTTTGGCCAAATTACGAAACACAGTTGTCATTAAACAGTTAGATCTCAATGTCATTGGTTTTAGATTATGGGAATCTTTTAAAATAAATTACTGTTCCATTTAGACTATCATGACATGAAAAAATCGAATACGATTTGTAAAGACGACCATTCATGAAATTGTATTCTGAGGTTGGCTGTGTCTGGGAAGCTACGAAGACAGCTACTGCTTGATGGTGAGTTGGTTGCATGTCGTCAATCCCATACTTCTTGTAGATGACGGTTTTGCTGATTGGGGATCTGTACCAATTTCTATACTAATTTCCCAGACTCACCTACTATATGATTCTTTCAAGAATATAACCTTAATGCTTCTCAAATTCCAAATTCCACTTCTACTATTTATGCCCTTTCTCCTGCCGCAATAGGGGTTCTCCCATACTATTCCAGTGAAACGCCGTATCCTTTTCTCGAGATACAGGACGACGCATCTCGATCTTCTCGAAGGAACAATTAATTTGGCTGTCGAGTCAGCCTTGTTGTTTTTCAAATTCACGATGGTTTCTTACCCACTTTCTGCTAGCACTTTCACTCGCCACCCAATAAATTTCATATTTTCATCCCTCAGCCATTTTAGTTCCAATAGCCCTTTTCACCCTCATAAAATTAGTTCCCGTGAATCAGTTTCACGACACGATACTCTTATGAATATAATATTTAGTGAACTACAATATAATATATCTGTAAAGATTTTGATGAATATCATAATTTTTTTTAAAAAAAAACAGTATTCGAAAATATTGTGTAAATACATCCGGCTGCGAAATGTTTTTTTTATTGTATTTGGGTAAATATATGTTTTCGATGATACTGTGCAAGAATGAACAAAGAGGATGAGAGAGGAAATCTTGACATTTTGTGGAGTTGCGAGTGTGCTCTGCGTTATACAGATAACGGCCTTACGTTCAGTTCACTAAACTGGAAAAATGTTTGTGGAAGATTAAACAATATTTCAAAATAATAGCCGATCAATAGTTTTAGAACTTGTAAGGGAGATTGCATTACGTTCAATTAACTTACTTTACTATAATTCGTATTGTCTTGCAAGAGAATCCAATATTCTGTGATTATTAGCTGTAGAATTATGACGATAAGTTGGACATGTTAAAATTGAAGGGATAAGGTGACGAAATCGTCGTATTAGTAAATATCATAAAAATTAATTTCATGTCGTTTAATTTGCCGATATGTTGAATATATGATGTGAAAAGCTGAAGTCAGTTTACAAACCGTTCTCTAACTTTGGTTATGTAAATTATTATATTAGAAAGTGGTCCAATATATAGAATTGAATAAAATGTGTTTGTACGACTTTTGTCTTTCGATAAAGCAGGAGCTTTGATAATTCAAACAAGTGACCCACAGACCCCTTCTGAAATAACATGTTTATGAAAAATATTAATTAGTGCAAATTCAAAGACTAAATCGTAAAGAAGAAAACAAATACCAGTGGAACTAAAATAGGAGAAGATTTAAATTAACTAATTCAAGAATAATATCATTCTCAGACTCAAAAAGTTGACCGTCTTTTAGAAAAAATGAATAAAAATAAGCTAGAATCATAGAATATGTAAACAGTATTACAGTGAAGTGAACTTCCTCATAACTCTAGAATTCAATTTAGAATTGTTGTAAAATGATATTCTTCTTGGATTACGACACTCTATATTGTGTTATTTTTCTTCGTCCCTTATAAGTCTGCTCATAACTTTAAAATAATTTCGACAAATTAGAATTATTATCTCCTTTATAAATTACATTTTCCTAGTTCCTGAATCCATAAACGTTTGTGACATGCATTCAGAGATGAATGATTTTATCTTAGCTACGAGGAAAGGAAGATGTGAATTTACAAAATATAGAATTAATTCCATTAATTATTCTGTTTTCACAATATTTATAACAGTCAAAATTCTTCACCCCTTTTAATTTTGATTTGACCTACTCAAACTATATGTATTTTTAATAAAAAAATTATCTTGTTTCACATTTCTTGTATTAGTTGCAACCCGTGAAACAGAGCGATCTGATAAGTAGGCGAGTGTCTCTTGTATAAGGTTTAAGTAGAGCCAATTAACCTTCGTCTTCATTGTTAACGAGTGTAGATAATATAATTTCATCACAACCATCCATTGAAAAGCAATCAATCTTCTGACGCCAACAATTTCGGTATCTGAATTAAATTGTGTAAAAGTTTTCTAATGTAATTCACGTTTTTTACCTAATTGAATATATTATTGCATTGCTTTGACCCCTATAGATCACTGGCATATTTTAATAAATTACGTGTGATTTTAATATCGACCTAAGTTTAGAGTAAAGGACAGTATAGCCCCATATAGAAACCTATAGTGTACTCAAACGTAAAAAAAACTATAGTTAAAGCATTTAAACATTATATTGTCATTATCTGCGGCATTACTATAATAATAGTTAATATCTGTAATTGAAGAAATGTATTTATTAATTTCCACTTTCATGAGAAACCTTCACTATTCTTCGTAATTATCTTTTCCATATGTATTGCGGTCAGTGTTTGAACTACGCGAACACAAGATCAATATTTCCTTCTAGTAGAAATAGATAGCTTCAAGAACAGCGTTATTGATCACAGTACTTGTAATTCACGAAAAGTCGCCGACTCAAATAGCGCTCTTGGTTTCACTGAATTGTCCAGAAATACCGGGATGATGTAACGGACTACTCATAGAAATTGTCCATAAATTAACCTTATGCCGAAGAGATTTCTATATAGTCTTAATATACAATTCCAAGAATTATAATTATTGTCTAGGCATTCTTTTTTGGTATATAGTATTAGTATTGCAAGTTATTGTGCTGAATTATTTTACTTTATATTATTTTTCATCAAAAGTTAATTTGTTCTATTATTACTAATGAATTTTTAAATGTATATATATAATATTCTGAATAATAAATTCTAGACGATGAAAGTAGGTAGTTTTATTGAATAGGATTGACCGCTGCAAGGCCGTAACCCAGACCTTGTTCGTAGGTATGTCGTATTATTATTAGCTTCCAGGGTGGTTCGCTATTTTCGTCGCCTTCTTGCTTTCTGTTGCTGGGGACAACGATCTCACCTGAGTCTTATTCCTTAACCGTGGAGATTATATGTAGAACAAAAAGTAAAACAGTTTCAAATAATTTTTATCAAGGTGTTTACTATTTCTGAAGGTTTGCTTTTTGAAAGAATTACTGATCTCGAGAATGAATCAAAAGAGGAACGGGTTACTTAAAGAATTTAGTGAAATGATAAGTTATGCCAATTAATTAATTTAGTAAGTGAGGCATTGTTTAACATCCCAACATAAAAGATGTGACCAATTTGTTTCGTTAGCATTTTATTGTCTCAATATAACATTCAAGAATATATTTGGATTTTTTTCTCGTTAGATATTTAAGAGAATGAATAAAGATTAGCTTGGGATACCACATGTAATGGAGCACAGGTTCTTGTCAAGGTCGATTAATTGTTTAGAAAGAAAATAAATGTGCAAAACTGTCGAAACAAGCTGGAAAGCAAATTAGAACACTGAGATGAAAGTTCTGTCTGATACACGTTGCATTAAAAGCATTGAACAAAATGAGTGTGTTGTGTTTTGTCTCATGTGAAGTATCCCACTGGGCCTTTATTTTTGTCCCGATGTATTTCCAATCTTCAACGTCAACAAACTGAAATAGATGCTGATTCCAGTTATCATCGATTGACGGGTTTTGAGTTGCACTTAACGACACCAAACTGCGTATGAAGCTTTTCCATATTTGTTTTTCCAACATGTCAACTGAAGTCCTATAAATTGGTTTCACTTAAAAGTCCTATTGTTCCTATAAACGTTTTTTGGCATTCCTTTCCGTGATGAACAACTAGACCCACCAACACTATTCCTTACCTTCTCGATGTGAAATCTTCACAAGTTGGAGAAGTTCCATTAATATAGAAAATCACTTTCCCGCTGGTTAAATATAGAGATTTCATTCTTTGTAATTATTAAGTTCCAAGCCACTTAGAAGAATTGAAACTACATCTGGTTGAGGAGATAAAATCACCATATGATATGGATTTCCCAAGTCAGTAAAAGAAAACGGGTTTTATATGATGGAGAATCCTGTCTTTCTTGTCACATTTTCAACATGTAATAAAAGACTAGGATGTTTTGTAATATTTATTATTACACAATCTTTGGTGATACTGTTGGGCTGGTGTCCTTAAGGAAAGCGATATCAATGCACTTGTGAGACCAACGCCCAGTTCTCAAGCTTTGACTCAGCCAATGAGAGACGATCTCCTGGGGCTCCAACGTAAAAATACAAGAGAGCCGAAATAAACGCAGCTACAACAGCTGATCCTCTGTCAAGAACGCTATTAGTAGAGCTCTCACGCCCGCATCCAGCTCCTTCAAATAGAAACAGCCATTCGTCTTCGTTATCAACTTCAATCAAATGTCACCACAGTGCCAAATTTACGAATGGTCGTATGGACACTCAGTCCGCCGGTATCACGTCGCAAACTATTTCAACCATTGAATGTTGAATTTCTGTCAGGCATCTTTGACTGTGCACGTCTTTTACTATGATAGTGGGGATTAGTAATTTATTAAGTGTCGTTCTGAGTCAAAGACTATCGATATACTGAAAACCATGAAAAGCTACTGAACCATTTGCACCAGCCGTAAATATTTTGATACAAATAATCTGAGCAACATTTATGACTGTATCCTCGTTGGTCTCTTCTCATGTATATCGTTATTTCCGTTTATTCATAGTGCAAACCTGTTGAGGTCCACGGATTTGGGAAGAAACGTAGCGCATTAGAAATTTTGTTAATATAATAATATGGTCTGCCATCACGCTCTATATTCCATCTAAAACTGTTTACAGTTTCTAAGTATATTGAGCCCACTGTTTTCAGGAGAAATGAAATTTAGTAGCCTGCGTAATGGTAGATCTTTACTTGTACAAATCCAAGCTCATCAGCTCAGACTTGCTTACAACTTCATTTTTTTTTCCAGTTTCGATACCTTTTGTGGAGTATTCAGGTTGATGTAGTTTTTGTATTCGTCCAAGGAAATGTAAATGAGCAGTTTAATTACTCAATTACACTCTTACTGTCAGTATTAATTGACAAAGTCATATTTTTACATAGAAATTTTGAGCGCTTTACTGCACAAGCCTTTTTATTGAAAGAGGCCACAATTACATAAAGCGGTATACTCGTAATCTTGAGTAGCCTTTCAAATTATTGTAACTTCCGAATGGGAGAATTCATAGTCATAGACAGTTATTTACTGAACCAAGTGATTTCCTGTATTGATCTTCAATATTTTATTGTTCAAATATTCCTTTTGAAATTTAAACTCGGGGAAAGTCTTATATAGGTGATGTGTTTGTAGAAAAATTAATATTAGAATTAATTTTTATTTTAGGAATAACAAGAGACCGATTACTATGCTGCGCTGCAAACTCGAAGTAACTTAGTCCATTTATGATAGCTATATATCTATTTTTAAACTTTCTGTTTGACCATGAAGAAAAAAATCTGGTCTCTTGCCACAATCCTCCAACTAATATGTTTATTTAACTTTCATTACAATATAATTTGTTTAAATTTCTGGAGTAATGGATCTACTCGATTTAAAAATTAAGGTCCCAATATTTTTCTTAGGAAAAATATCATTTCTTAATATTATTTACAAATATAACCTGATAATCAATAGGTTCCTAAAAGTTTACAAATTTCAGTGGTAAGGTCTGTATTATGCAGATTCAATTTATATGTCCAATTAGATAATATCAACTTCTAATTAATAATTCAGGTTGTGTCGATAATTATATAACGGATAAATGTATTAAATAAGCTAAGTTTAATAACTGTAATGCAAAAAGAGGAGGAAGAGAGAAAGACTGTATATCCTATTCAAAGATCGTTATTGAATGGAATTTGCTTATGAATCCGTAAGCAGATGGCACAAAAAATTCAAAATAATACGTAGGAAGCAAAAATGTTTGTTGGAAAATTTTCATTCATAAATAGGATGATGATAACTAACGGCGAAAATTCACTTGCATTGACAGTTTGAATAAATCATTATTATATATTCAATTTTTTATAAATCTAAGTAAAATGACTAAGTTAATGACAAAATTAATACTATACGTCTGTATAGTTCAAATCGGATAAATAAACTAACCGAATACAGACTTTTAAAATTATAATTTAATTAATCAATGTGCAGGTTTCAGTCCTGATAGGACCTTAATAAGTTTTGAAAATTAAAATAGTTTGCACAGCGATTACAGTTAGAATTGAGGGTTTCTTAAGGACATATTAAAATATATTTTCAGAACAATTTATTAATATATTTTTTATATTTTGTTTTAATTTAGATTAACTCTAAATTTCAATTTTGTATTAAATTCATTTATATATTGATTTCCGAAAGTTCTACTAACCCTCATCCATTTAATCGCCAGAGCTTCAATTCGAAACTTTTTTAAGTTCCTCAAAGATATTATCAGGGACATAGAATAATAAATACTTCAGTTAAGATTTCTTGAAAGTTTGGAAGATGAGTAGCATGAGAAAGTTCCAGTGCTGTTTAAGCAATCCAATTCGGTTAGTCCAGGTAGATGTCACACAACCTAGATCTTAAAAAACCACATCCATTAGCACGGTGTTAACGAATTGCTGCCTGGGATGTTGCCAATTCTCTGTTGACTCCAGCTGTCTCTAGTTTATTTCGCGAGTTCGTAAACTCCGCAGTCGTAATAAATTACGACACCACTGTTCTAGGTCAGGGATAGAGAGTACTTAACGTTCCGTAAAATCATTTTCACATCAGTGAAATTTAGCGTTAGAATGTAATACCAAGATTGCAAACGTAACGGAAACACGATTTAAGTAGTAACAGAGACGTTATAACGGGTTACAAAATAAACTGATATATCAACATTATTTTTCATTTGAAAGAGTTATAAATTTTTGTTAAAAATCCGTAATTTTGAAATTATATTAAATGTTGTAACACCTCATATATTATTATTACCCTATTGTGCCATAATACTTTATTATTCTCTCCAAGTTCAACATATTTAGTTCTTTTTACCTAACCTTCTTTATGGAGGACGGCTGCAACATCATACACAATATTAGTTACTTTCTGTATTAAATAATTCAGCTTTATTATTTTTTTAAAAAATTGTTTCCTTAAGATAAACCAAATGTTTTCATTGATTAGTTTGCTTACATTAATTCACATATTTGTTCTGCGTTGAATGTCAGGTGTGTTTCGAAGTGAATCTAGCCTTGAACTGTCGTACGTGTTGTTTGCCCAGATGCTATTCTGAGAGGGAGTTTTGGATACACAATACTCCCCCCATCCAGAAGACAAATTCCAGCCTCTGTCTAGCTCGGAACTATAATTATCCTCTTCCAGGACTGTGCGTGGGGTCACTGCAACGTAAACGACCCATCGGTTCCATAAATAAGTCTTGTATCTTGTTCACGGTGGTTTGTTGCTCTTTACTTCTCACGTTGGTTCACACATCATTACGTATGCATTAACGTGTTTATGTGTTTATTCTTATAATATCGTAGCAGAAATCTGTACAAAATGTTTGTGTTCGAGGAGAATTTTGTGTCAAAGAAGAAAGCGGTTTAGAATAGTAGACATTTCTTTTTAAAAAATACATTTTATCTGAGTTAAAGAGAATAAAGGCTGAGTACCGTTGTCCCGATATTTGTAAGAATAATTTGTTCTAGCTCATTACTTGAAAAATTTATGAGGAATATATTCCCCAATTAGTTATGACGCTGAAAATATATTATTAGGAGGTCTCTTCAATGTCAAATGAATCTTATTTCATTGCTTGAAAATAGAAGACTAGCTGTGCCTTTAATATTCCTAAAGAAAGTGCAGCTATCTGTAACAAAAAATTGAAATTAACTTCTGATCCCCCACGCTTCACTTGAAATTCGGCAAACGATAACACATATAAAAAATTAAAATTCATTAAAATATGTTCAGCTTTTTTGGAGTTCATTCCGTTCAAACAGACACGCAGTTTTATTTATATAAATATTATTATAATTTTGAATACTATTACTTTGTAGAAGCAGAATAAAATTATTAAAATTTATTATTCGTAATACTTTAGTGTTCAAAGTACACATAACATCGACATTGATTAGTAACTCAAGTGAACAAGGTTAAATTCATGAGACACAGTATTGCCTGTGTTTATAAATTCCCTTTTAGCTAGTAGTATTATATAAAAAGATATTTATTAGAATATTGGTAGAATCAACTGTCCGAAACGATTGAAATTTTTGTATTCAGGGAACCCTGTTTGTTTTTACATGCGAAGACATTAACACGAAACTCGATTGAAGAGTATGACATAGCCTTAATTATTCTTCAATTACACTGGTGTTAGACGTAAAATTAAAGATCTGTAGCATTATTTACTTTTGGTATCCAAAGAAATTACGAATAACTGTCGAAATGATCCGGACTTTAAATTTACTGAGTCGTTTCTTGGGTATTTAATTGTCAGTTGTATTGGAGTAGAGTGGGAGTGCAAAATGGAATTGTGGTAAACAGAAATAGGGCAAAAATAAACCTGAGTAAGAGAGAATAAATTAGGGATCATAATTGAGTGAAATGAATGCTGAAGAGAAAAGAGTCGTGGAAATCAAAATAATTACACATACCTTTAACATTGTAATTTTATGGTTGGAAACTATATAGCAGTAAGGATTTAATGATAATACTATAAATTATACATAAGCTGAATATCAATAATAAAATAAAATAAAGATAAATTGAAGCAATATATATAAATTCAGGAAATGAAGAAATTGTGAATAATAAAATAGAAGGAAATAAATTATAAATATAATTAAATAAAATTGGTAAATAAGTGATACCTCTGTAAAATTATATTTTTAATACACTCTGTAAATAATAGTACGACTTAATCCTGGGAAGAGGACGGTTTCAGTAAAATCTATAAGTCTTGAAGGATAAAAGTTTTTATCTAATATTCTAGTTATATAGTATTTTTCTTTTCTCTCCATTTTAATGATTGTATGTATGAAGTGATATTGGTATTTCTTTTCTGGTTAATTTCTGGTTATGACTCATGCTGGTTGAAAGCTTCTTCAATTTATCAACAAATATTTTTGAGACTGATTTCTGGGTTTTACATTATCATCAATATACTGACCAGTCTTTTCAATTTATACTATGTTAAAATTTCATTTTTATTAAGGTTTGTAATATTTATTTAATTGTTTGCACGTTGTTGATAGTGCCTATTACTGTCCACGAACATTTGTAATAGTAACTGTCCATACCTCAACTTCAAAATATTTACTGTTTATCCTGAAAAGAACGTTATATTGTATGATGTAATAGTTATACCCAGATTCGGATGAAAGGTTTCTGTGCTCGACTAGTGAGCTGGTCCACTTGACATTTGTGGAAAGAGCTGATGGCGGTGCGGTGTATTCATCACTGCTCTGCGTTAGTATGCGTGGCGAATGGAGCTCTGGTAACGAAGTCTTTGTTTAGCGGGTTTGGCGCTTTCAGACGACTCTTCTATAGACGCTGTAATGAGCTACGACCCACAAAGAACCCGTCTTACGCAACAGCGGAAACGCTCACTTTAAATAAATCCACTCCAAAGTAAATCAAATACGAAAAAATATTGGCAAAATTTTTTAATTCAGTGTTTTTTTATCTTTGAAGATTTATTTTAGGGACAAACACGAAATTTTCTGCATAGTGAGGTTTTTCCAAAACGTGGTAAAACGTTACAATGGAGTTATATGTGACAAGCACGAAATGCAGATTCTAAGGAACTGTTGAAGATCTTCTATGCTAAAGAGTTGACGATGTTGAGTAATGTTACGTATTAATACCGTTGTCGTCAGGCACAAAATTTGGATATTCATGTCTCTATATCCCGGTTTAATATTTATAATTTATTGTGAAGTAGCTCTCTTTCATTTTTGAGGGAAACGTCATCATTTGCAAGACCTAGATTCATTTATAGATTCCGGTTATTGAATATTAAAACTCGAAGTGAACTTTGAAGTAAAGTGACTGACTTGTATCTCTTACACAATTGGTAAACTTAATAAACCAACCTTATAAAGTTTTGAGTTCAACGAAGTCCAGTTCAGTCTGTTTTCATAATTATTAGTATGTTTTTCATTTCTCATACCCTTGCCAGATTTTTTTATTTTTGAAATAATAATATACACTCACATGAATTTCTCTAAAAAAAGGTGGCACAAATCAAAATAATTCGCTACAGATCGCATACACGAACTTTTTATTTTGAACATGAATGACTCCATTGACCTGCGAAGGAAGGGTGGGGCCTGCATTCCGTCAAGCCAGCTCCTTCCCAATATAGTTTCCGAAAACGATCAACTTGAATTACAGTATATTTAAGTATTTTAAACTCAAAATTTCTCACTATATTAAGTCTGGCAGAATCTAAGCTGAAATTGCAGTACTTCTTGCGGGTCCTCGTCTCTCCTGCTGATGCAGTCACTGATCCTTTTTGAGGTCTTCTTTCCCATTCGAACTGTATATTTACTATTTCTCGCCCCAACATTTTACAAATTCCATTCTTTGATACTTACTTGATATCTGCTCTCCTCTATAATTTCTCTTCAATCCAACTGAGTGGAACAGAATTGGACACGTTCTTCTCCAAATCCAGAGTATAAATAATTTATTTGACAATATAGCAGTCGTTTTGTGCATCCTTGGGCTGTACATCACTATGTATTGACTCTTAAAATTTTTTTTGGACTACGGCTATCAAAGTCTCCAGTTTGAATTTATTAGATTTTCCAATTAGCCACATTCACTTCCATATGTTCCTGTACTCGATTTCATTTTCCCCACAATTATTATGTTGGAGACCACTGGTAAGTTTAGAACTGTCCCACTTTTGATGACATGCTGCTCTCATTCCATTTATTCCATCGCATCGGAATCAATGTAAATTTTTATTAGGTCTATAACTGCAATTCTGTGAAGGACACTCATGGGTCTTAGAGAGGTGTCGAGGCGCTGCATCCCTGATAGATGATAAGGCCAGGAATAAGACTGGCGACAACGCCCGCCTGAAGAGCCGGGGTGACCCCTCGTCTAAATGTGTCCCCCTTTCCGAGTTTCGGTGGTTCCCGTGATCTTGGCATTGGCAACACCATGACGACGACTCCGCGCAACAGCGGCCTAAGCGCCGCGGTCGATAGAAACCCTGGCCAAAACCCTTTCCTAGGCCAGGAGGTTAAGCCCTTCACCTACAATAGAGTTTTAAGGCTCGTGGTGAGGACGTACAACAGGCTCACTGATGAATTACTATACTACACCGTCTTTCAGTTTCATGTTTGAGCGTTTACGCCGATAAGCACATTATACAAGTAATAAACAGGTCATAAGTAAGAAAAAAATTAATATTTGACAAAGAAATTAATACAATAATAATATCTTCACTAAGTTGGTAACTTTTCAGGTGTACATTAATGGTTAAAAAAGAGATATAAGAACGTAATTATTAATTTACGAACGTTAATTTCTTCAATGAAGCAGAGTACTATGTCCTGTTATTTTATTTATTGTAATATTAATATGTCAGATAATTATAATTTTTAAATACATTATACAATTAAACCTGGCACATTGATATATGATTTAGTTTCTACGATGAAAAAAAATTTACTGACTGTGATGTGTAAGATCTTTTACATAATAACTAAGACAAGAATAATACGACAAAATTCTTGATACACTTATTGTTTTGGTCCTAAAATATTGTTGAACTGTTTTTCCATAAACATAATTTATAGTCTCTACTGTATCTATTGTATCATTATATCTATTTTCATTCAAGTTGATCGTTAATCAGGGTCTCATATTATAATCTCTAAGATTTTAGAGATCTATATTTAAGAATACTCGCCTACCTTCTTTAACTGTTTTAATATTCTTGTTTTTATCCCGTTCATCAACATTTTTTGCCTCATTTTATATAGGTCAATAGTTGCTGTAATGATTGATGATGTTGAATTATGATTTTATTAGTGTTGGGATTTTAATAAACACTAGTTTTCAAGCACGAATGTGTTTTTTCCCAGTAATTATTGGATTTTTCTCGGAGTCTGATTTCACTCCAAAATAATATTCTAAATTTCCAGCTCTATATGACTTGAATGAAGTTCTCTCGGGATTCCAACCGGGTAGCGTAGTTATGTAAACACAACGTTTCGATGGCTTGCACCGCCATCTTCTTCACCTGAAGAAGATGGCGGTGCAAGCCATCGAAACGTTGTGTTTACATAACTACGCTACCCGGTTGGAATCCCGAGAGAACTTCATTCAGCAACTACACCGGGAAAACCTACGTTCCTTATTCTATATGACTTCATTGTGCTAAAACCTTTGACTAACTTTGAATTTTACTAAACTGTTCTTCTAAATCAGCAACTTTTCTACTATTTCCAACTACCTACATAACCTATTTTCCATCTCTCCGGTTCTGTGGGTCTATTCCGCCAGTTATAGCTGTCGGATACATTTTTAAAATAAAAAATTACCCCTTCGTTGGTCCCCAATTGACATAACTATTGGATTGGCCAATGTGGATTATAATTCGGTTATACGTTGGAAGCCTCTCTCTGATATATATTTCTATGTAAAATAGAAATCAGTCTTTCAAAATAGTAAAAATAATGTTTTGTTTTATTTTCCGTCGCGGCAATGATGGCGTCTTATTGCAGGTCGCTTATCCTTTCATGTTGCGAAATTTTTGATTGAGTGGCGAATCTGTGGTACCTGGCGCCGTGAAAATATTTTACTAGGTGCCATCACCATCTCACACTGTCGCCACTGCAAATATATTCTTAGAGATCGGTTATAAAACTCAATTCCCTCGGGGCACGCCAACTCGAATGGATTTACTGTCCTCATACAATAGAATCTGATCAAATAGACCTAGTTGCAATTCTTTTTGATGGTCCAGCCGAATACTATAAACACTTAGTATTCACGTGAATGAGAACGTTCTATTTATTTCAATTCGTCGTTCAGACTCCGCCTTAAAAGTTTTTATCGTTTAAGTATATTCGTCTCCCTCATTTCTGGGCCTGAGTACCAGAGGTCAATACTCCTGAAAGTTTACTAATTACAGATCTTTTTCTCCGCGGGGAAACCGCTCACGTGGTCTAACGATTGTAATAAATATTCCTTTTTAGATTAATTAGTAAATAATGAGAGTCGCAGAGGAGGAAATTAGCATTTACAGTCCCAGTACTTTTCGCGACGTATAACACGACCAGATCTGTTTGTTTCAGGGAAGTTCAGTAGGTACAAAATTAATTTTTATCACCATTTTTCTCTATTTATGTATTCCAGAAAGCCGTCAAGCATTTTCAATACCATTTCAAAGATTAAACCGAAAACGAATTTTCTCAATGATACTACCGTATACGTTTTTTCTTGCTAAAGCCAGCGACTAACTTTGAGGATGCTGAAATTTCTACCACATTTCCAATCCATTTTCCTTGATTCGTACGTGACTCTTGTCTGTCGTTCGGCTCAGATTGCGGGAACAGTTATTTCCTCCAAACATATCCTTCTAAAGAACTGCTTCGTAATACATCCGTTCCAACAATCCTATTCACGCCACTTCGTATAATTCATTTCACAAGATCTTCAATCCTGCCTTACTTTGCATTGAAGACGACGTATGATTTGCAAACCATTTTTAAAATACTTGAAGTCACGCAATAATAATTTAATAAACTTAACATACAGAAGAGTACACATATTGCAGTGAATATGCAATTAATAGTATTTATTAATTTAATTTATATTTACCATGTGTCAATTATAGTCATGACATAAAATTTTATTAAAATAATTTGTTAAATGACGTAAAAATATAAAAATATTTTATACTAATAGGTTTGAAAACAAAACTCGACTTTCTATTCCATTTTACTTGGCTTTCTTTTAAATAATCGTTGTAGGGGACTCCGTTCAACAAATTTTAATCGTATTATATTTAATTTGACTGTATTTTAAACAATACAATCATTCATAAAAGTATATAATTTATTAGCGTACTTACGGAATGTCGTCAGTTTATTACAATCACGACTCGAATCTAAAGTCGAAATTTTACTCGCCAAGAAAAATACAAACGAAGAAAATTATTTCAGAAAATTACATTTTGTTGTGATAATTATAAACAAATTAATTTAAATTATCTTTTCCATTTTTTTACAAATTAATTATTAATCCTTTTATTAATATTGTTTTAAATTGAAATTTCAATTATTTTACAAATTATTACGTTTAATAATAATTATCTCAGTTTTTCGAAGAAAAATCTGTGTTTCCGAACAACTAAAATAAAAGAATAAGTTGGTTTTCACTTCATAAAAATATGTAACGAAAGAATAATTGCGCGGTTTCCTTACAAAACCATACACATTTAATTGGGACTTTTCCTGATGATTTTCGCCTTCAGGAAAACAGGAGAAGGCTTCGCCTGCTTCGTCGAGTCCCGTCTCTTTCGCTGAAGGAAAAAATACTGACATCTGCATATGTCCCAAATGAAGTAATTAGCTTCTCGAGCCTCTGGCTTCTTATACTTCGTTCCCCCACATGAGAATTAACGTCGACTCCTTTACCCATGTGGTCGAATTTTTTTGTCTTGCTCAGGCGTCGGCACGGCTTTTGTTATTAAAGCAAATCTTTGTTTTGAAATGTATGGAGGATTTACGAAGGTGGACACTTCGCATCTGCTTGTAAGGTCAATTTGAAAGAAATTATCGAAAAAATTACAAATGTATATTTTATATCATGATATTTTCAACAGGAAGATGACATTTCTGAAGATCACTGATTTCAGTTTTTTCCTAAATATTAACATTAAATGAATGTAATAATTACATTTTTGATATTCTTCGTTGGTGATGTCGAAAAGTGACTGTCGGCGTGAAATAATCAGTTTTTTGAGCCATGTAAATGAGACATTCAGCGAGAAGACGTGTTGATGAATCCAAGAATAATATATAGTTGCCAAGTTCTGAATGTTTGCGGTCCATGGAAATAACTTTCAAAAAGTAAAGAACCGTATAACAGAAAAGAAAAAGGGTTGCGATTTATGAGACGATACATTTATATTGATGTAAAATCGAAAATAATAATTCTGTATTGTTTTGACGAATTTATTGAGAATTTTGGTATAGAATGAATAAATGTGAAATTGTCTTTTCTGATACGTATGACTTTATGAACGAGAGCGTGTATTTAACAGACGAGGAATATTCGAGGGACGCAAAGGCCCGCATCTGTCAATTGAAAGCAGCTGCACCACTTTATGCCATTTAGGACGTCAGGATTTCTAACTGGACTTTTCTTTCCCTCATTCTCGTTCATCACAAAGCGACGAAATTCCCTGGCAATTAATTTGTTGACGAATTCTTTAGGTGACACATTCTAGGCCGATCGAAGAATGAACTCAAGTTGAAATGCGTCCAAAATTGTAAAAGGAGTTGCGCCGTGTCTCTGAAACCTACACAATAGATATAATGAAAATATATTTAATTTATTTATTTAAAAAAAAAATAGTCTGGTGCGATGTTCAATTGTTTACTGTATAGTTGTACTAATATTGAATTATAGTGGAGATGTCTTGTAAGACCAATCAAATGATTGAAACCATCAGAAACATCTAAACACCATAGTTATGACAGTAATATGTTTTATTTATTCCAGTGTTATATTCAAATCATTATCACAAGTATTTTATGATATTACACGGTTAAATAAAATAAGTATCATACTTCTGTAACGAATATTTAACCTCAGAGAAGAAGTTCGAATTAATATACTAGTGAACAAAAATTAAATGATTTTAAAATGACACTGGGAAAATGCGCAATAGTAAAGCGATAACTACATAAATTTTCATCTATACACTTTGCTATACACTTTTAGGCTCTGAACTCTATTTTCGCTAAATGGTGTATGATATTTTAGTCTAATATTTTTATTAAATTATTTATGAATGTCTGAATTATTTTAATAATAGTTTCTAAGGTATTTTAGAATGTCCTAGTTCTAAAATCTACGGCATATATAATATAAGATTTTATCGGCAACTTAATATTAATAACAGTTGCTCGGTTAAACCATAAAATGCAACGATGCTAACTCCAATTTCTTCCTCCTCGTAGCAGCTTAATTTTTATAGACAATAATATAAGTAGTAATAATATTTTTGGCATAAAGTTAATTAAAAATTTTAATTTATAAATAAAATTCGACTTATTATTACTTGATAATTATTTATAATTATAATTAATTATTAAAAATTACAATAATAGCCCAGCTTACGTTTTTCACTCATTATTATCGAATGCGAAACAACTCACCCTTGAGACGAGTAAAATATCGAAATGCGGGCATGTCGTCATAGAAAGGCGGATAATCAAGGCTGAACTGTATGTATTTGGATATTGGTAACTCATAGTGAGTAAACTTCTTGTCAAGGTTTAACTAGTGATAAAATTTATATTTATACTGAAGAGTTGTATAAACTTGAAATTATTTATGTGTATAAAGGAATATGAGATCCATACAATAATTAGTGTTGCAGTTATTTCAGGAAAGGGTCGCAGGATTTAAGACAATTAAAAGGGTAGGTAAAGTCTGGATAAGAGAAAATAAATGTTGGGTATTAATAATTTTAGTTTAGGGGAATTTGTCTACAAAATTGTCTGATAAAGTTTTTAGAATAGAATGAGGCTATGAAGGGTTGTATAATTGTGTTTTGTAGTTATGGTGAGACGTGAATTATATTAATTTAATTGTAATAATTATATTCTATGGTAGCAAAAGAAACAATATTATAATACAATATTTTGAGGTTGACTCAAAATGTTAATTATTACATATATTATATTCTATTGGAGGCTAAGTTTCTCGCCGTAATTCGCTGAAACCTGAACATATAGCGGAGGCAACGTGAATATTTAGTATATATATACTATATATATATGACATAGTAGTATGAACGATGAAAGTGTTACAGGTGTGTGGCTAGGTTCATGCCCTAAATATAGATTTCGCCGGACGTCTGGCATAGCATCTGCTTGCCCCCAGATGCGTAGGGTTAAAATAGCGATTCTTTCTCACAACACTACGTAGTGTAATGGACCTACTCAGTGTCAAGCACTTTCTGCAGAAAAGATGCGTTATTCTGGAATGGCCTGTGATATCTTCACTTCACTTATCGGGGAAGGGAGGGGGGAGGGAGCAGCTTCTGCGTTTTATCTGGTAATTTGTACCTCACGTAGTCCTTCAGGAAAATGGATCTATCGAGTATTTATACAGTTTTAATTATTTTATCAGTTTTGGTGATACTGTGATCATTTAGGATTTTTGTGTGAGGGATAATGGATCTTGAACGAACGTCTTAAACATTTACGTGTAGCCCTCGGATTTATAAAATACGTAAGGGTTTGATTGTAAATACGATCTGTCTGTTGTATATTATTTTGGAGGGCAGGTTGAATTTTATTTATGAATCAAAAGTTTTTAATGAAGTTTATGACAAAGAATATATAATTATCAAATAACACGAACAATTTTCAATGTTTTTTTCTTTACTCGGTCTTTAATGTCCAACTGACAATTTCTTTGAATTTTTTGGATGGTGGGGAAAACTGGCAGTTGATCGATATCCAAATTCTCCAACCAGACTGGTTCAATTATTTGAATTATTTTTCGTTTCCTGACTACCGACTTCATGAGCTAAGTCTTCCGAAGTAGACATCTTCCTCTAGATTTTCTTTCATACAGCGAAGAATATAAGGAACATAAAAACTTTATTGCCTTCAGCGATCATTTTTCGAATCTCAGGTCAATATTTTATAGCTGTAAGATCCACATCCCTATTCTATTCCACTACGTGGATCGCCCTCATTTCTAAAAAAATGAGTTAATTCAAGAATAAGGAAAGATTAACTAAGCATCAGGCCTAAGGCAATTTGAAGTTATTTTCTTTTAAGCATTATGAAAAATGTCGGCCGGACAGGGAATCGAACCCAGTACCTCCCAGCCAACATTTTTCCTCATGCTTAAAATAAAATAACTTAGCGTGGCCTGACGCTTAGTTAAGCTTTCCTTATTCTTGAATTAATATTTCCAATAGTCAATCGTCAATTTACATAAAATGTCCCTTCTGCATTAGGTCCTAGAATTAGGCTATAAAGAAAAAGGCATTTGTAAATTTGTAGGTAAGCCGATTTTATGATCATGGAGGAAATTAGCACGGGATCGGGAGTCGACAAGGATGCTTAGAGCGTCCGCCCGGTAAGCGGGAGCTGCTGGGTTCGATTGCAGGTCCGGCCGACACTTTTTCTCATGTTTAAAAAAATTATTGACATTATAATATTATTCCTCAAACACACTTACTTTGCAAGTTTGTATAGTTGATTATGTTAAGGTGTCAAGGAAGGAGAACATGTTTTGAGAAGTGGGTATATTATAAGAAGTGGTTTGTTTGATTCTAGTGATAGGCCATTGGAAGCTATTTTTCAGGGTCTATCCTCTTCAAATGTCATAATGGATTATTATTTTCTAATTTCAGTGGACTTAGAAATTATAACTGTGACAAATATACTTTTATTCTATATATGGGTTTTTAGTGGTCGATCGATCGTTTTCGATTTTTGATATGTTCTTCATGATTTTGCATGTATTTACAAACACAGTTGGTTTTATGTGGCAGAGTACATAACAGCCTTTGTATTGAAACGTTCTACGACCAAAAATCCGTATTATTGCATGTTTAATGCGTATAATAAATTCGGTCTAGTTTTAAACCCGCCATGTAACGAGGTTCAAGACCGCACTATGCAGATCACTGCCAAGAATCTGTAACACGCAAACACAGAAGGGCCATAAACGCATTTTAAAACATTGCGGACTCCGTCCACTCGTGCAGTGTAAACAAAGCCTGCGCCAAGGACAAGTTCTAAATTCATCTCCAGGGCTGGAGGTTGCGTCTCGGTCAACGCTCCGAATAAATCACAGCGAATCAAATATCTGACCAGTTCACCGCCCCCCCCCTCCCCCTCTTGTAAGTAAATCTAAGACATGACGTTTTCAGATAGGTTTTTAGAATTCAATGACATCAACAGTGGAAAGCCGGAAAAATATTCTCTGAATAAATCCTTTATTTCATCACATCCAAAAAATTTATTTATGAAGTAAAAACAAATCTAGCAGCGAGGTGCTTAATAAACTGAAACTGTAAAATATATAGGGATGTCTCTTATATAATAATATATCACATTCTTTTTGTAGTTCTATAATGCTATCAGTAGTTTTTTCAATGTAACGTTCTTTTTGTTATATTTTACCTGTTCAGTAAGAAGAGCGATCAGAGTTTATTATTGAGTAATTCTAGCAACAAACTATTTTAATATATTAAATATAAAGTTGTCATTAAAACAATTACCAGACTATTGAAAAAATATTATGTTAAAAATTTAACATCTCAAATCGCAGTGTTCATATTTGTTTTAATGAATCGCAAATGTTTAGAGACAATTAAATTAACAAGGTAGGCATTAAAGTTAAAAAAAAGTTAAACTCAGACCTGATAATAATTGAACGCATAATTTCCGGTCACTGTTCCCTCGATTGTTTCGGCAATAAGAGAAAAAATTAAGTGCTTTAGAAAGGAGCTCTCGAAGGTAAATTTTAGTGATGATTTTAACTCGTAACGTGAATATTTCCCATTAAAAAATGGTGTAACGTCCTAGAATAAAAGTATACAAGCTCAATTAAAGTTGAGGTAATAAATAATTTTCCGTGTATGGAGATAATTCCACAATCAGTTTCACTTGTATATTTTATGTTGTGAGAGTGGATGCACCGAGGACTCGGGTAGAGAAGAGCAGGGGCGGCGTTGATTGGAGGCAGGAAGTCACGATGACTGCAGGATGTGACTGACTCAGCCAGAATCCTAGCACAACCAACACTTCTTACCCACTCATGTGCATCAGCATAAGTGTTTCAGAAGATTCAGTTCAAACTGATCTTTATCTGTATTTTTTTTACACGGGTTTAAATGTATAGCATACAAATTATTAAGTAAAATATTTTATAAACTCACTATAATATTAACTTGATTGTGAAACATATTTTTTATTTCAACTACAGAGGAAAGAATAAATAAATTCTTGCGTGAACGCACCTTTGTGCAAGCATCATAAAGTTCTAATCAACAACACGGGAATCTGAAAATATAAACCGCTGTACACCCCATGTGTTCGGTAACGGAGGTCTTACTGCAATTGTAATCTTTTGAAGTTAAAAGGTAGATGCGCCGGAATTAGTGGTTGTTTTTCGTTTAGATACTGACTTCAATTACATTGTCCTGTATGTCATTTACGCACAGCCTTCTATAAGGTTCTGTAGAATTCTATTTTCCTAAAATACCGTCGGGACTTCCGCGAAGCACCTCATCGATCCCACAACTATGAACTCGACATCACTCTGTCACTTGAATATTTTATTATTACTTTTTCCCTCTCACTTTTCATCCTGCCTCCTTGCTTAAATTTCACGGCTGTCTGTTTAGTATTTATTGCACAAACAAAGTTTAACTGAAAGCTTAGATTACGCCTGGTGATGGCATTATTTCTATTATGAAATGCGAATTTATTGTTCGATACGAGTTTACCTCACGAAATGTTGTGACTAATAATTCAGTGACTGGTGGATCGAGGACAGGTAATTGCCTGGTACGGTGAACTCTTGTCTCCTCATCGATCCTGCTAATCTTCCTTGTCACTCTACAATTTGCGACTGAGTTATACACCGCAATAAATGGCTCATACTATGCCCTACCATCCTATCATGCACTTTCCTTCCTTCCTACAAGGATTTACTTTAAGAGAAATAATTGTATTACCCTTATATTATAATTTCTGAAATTCAAAAATTAATTTTCAGATTATGTAATAATTTAGATCGTTTTTAATTTGTAAATTATGAACAATATTTTAAGAAATTGTAAATTTAAAAAAATTGTCGAAGCTTGATATAAAATAGTACTATTTACTTGAAAGTATATTTAGCTAATGTAATTTATGAAGCTTCAACGTATCTCAGGACCTGTTTGTGCAGAAACAGTTTGACAATAAGGTATTTCATGAAAATACGCATGAAAGGAAGAATAAATAACAATATTAGGCCACCAATCGGGAAAGTATCGTTACCATATTGTAAGGAAGCTATCTATATACTTAAAAACTACCATCTTTTTTGTCGGTCTGTTTGAACGAGATAAGCTCAAAAACTGCTCAACAGATTTCAGTAAATTTTCATACCTCAAGGTGCTACATAGACTATATATTTTGCAAAATTTGTCGTAAGTTGTCATTTTAGTAATGTAAATACATTTGAATTATTGGCTACAGATAGTTGCAGTGTCTTCGAAATAATAACGTTTTCTTCAGGGATATCATTGGTTGGTGCCTCTTCATGCGGTTAATAACCCTAGGCGTAATCAAAGCGAGTGAAAAATATAATTCACACCAGCAGCTGGCAATTTGACTCGCAAACAGCTGTTTAGCTCTACGTTTATTGTTTAGATGCCAGAATTGAGCAACACCTCCTTGGCAAGAAAGTGCTACAACTGTAGGCAGTTGTGCGGGACGATTACATAACACCTGGATGGACCTTACTTATTTTAAGAGACGACAGAACAACCCGAAATAGTGTTTTGTGGTGACTGGTCGGAGACGTGGTAAATCAAGAATGAAGTGAGATGTAGGGACCCGTTTTAATATTCCAGTTCTTTCTCGTCTCTGAACATTTCACTTTTCTTTAGAGTAACAGGCTACAGAGGGTAATCCACATAATGGCAACTCCCCTTTAATAGCATAGGAAGGGATTTGAAAGGGGGGATGCGGAAGGGTAGAGGAAGGTATCCAAGGGTTAACTAGGGCCCCCGGGCTATAGTTTAAGGATCCTACCCGGTATTCGCCTAAAAGTAATGCAGGTATCAGGTAGGTCGGGCATTGGGTACTTGTCCCAAGCCCTTCCGATGGCGGGAGAGGGGTTTTCTGTAGGAACGCAGCATTCTCTTCTCCGTGCCTCGTCCAATTTAGGATGCAGCTGGCCGACTGTTCCAATGGGGAACATTTTCAATTTTTATTTAGGGCAACAGGCTACATGAGGGTAATCCACGTTGGGCAACTCCTCTTTAATTGCATAGGAAGGGATTTGAAAAGGGGGATGCGGAAGGGTAGAGGAAGGTAGTCAAGGGTTAACTAGGGCCCCCGGGCTATATTTTAAGGATCCTACCCGGCATTCGCCTAAAGAAATGCAGGGAAAACCCTAGGAAAACCTGCATCGGGTAGGTCGGGCATTGGGTACTTGTCCCACACCCTTCCGATAGCGAGAGAGGAGTTTGCTGTGGGGACGCAGCATTCCCTTCTCCGTGCCTCGACCAGTTTAGGAGGCAGCTGGCCGACTATTCCAATGGTAATAGCGAACAACTCTTACCGTATGCCCAAGGTCTGTGACCCCGGAACATACAACTCTCAGAACAGACCGAGGTGCCTCGGCTTATGGGAACCTTAGTTCAAAAACGGAGAGGAAAAGGCATACCCAAAGGTAGCCCCTTCGTGTCTCTCCTAAAAGGTTCTGCCTGCGAGAGAAAATTCCTCGCAGGTTACGATTCCCGTTTTTTCTGTCCCCAAAGGTAAAATTATTATATTGCAATTTAATTACATACAATTGATAAAAAACTGCGGGTTTTATTAATATTCAAATTACGTTTCCAAAAAGTCCAGGTATTAGACTAAATAGACAGAGAACAGAATTTATCAGTTCTATGAAACTGAACTGAAAAGACTTATCTATTTTCTTTAACCTGAATCCTCCAAATGTATATACTTAAAAAAATGATGACACGTCTTGAATTTGATAATTTAGTTCGAATCGCTAAATGGGTTTCAGTCGTTGAGTAAAAATGTTTCTCAAAAAGTAAACGATTTACAAAAAAAATCCTGTGTAGTAAGTAAATACAAAAATACGTTCCCTCTGAATGTTTAGTGTGTAATGACGTCAGGAAACGTCACAGATTTGCATTCTGATAAAGTTTCGCCTTCTTAAAAATCCTCACCTATTTAATGACAAGGTATTTTCATTACTTATAAATATTACACAGTTGATCTGACACACAGAATAAACTAAAACTGTAGAAATCTCGTCTCAGCAGATGTTTTGCCGAGAGAACGTAATTTTATTACTTTGACGCTAGGCAAAAATAAATTATTCATATTAAAATTTAAAACTATTGGTACGTAGCAATTCGCGTTTGCAAATTGTTATAACAAATGTTTCTTTACCCAGCAACTGTCATTTTGCAAAGAAAAAAATTGAAAAATAACTCGTAACTGAAATTTCATTGTATGAGTATTTATGCATTAATTTTTATATATGACGCGTATAGATTTAGAAAGAATCCTGTATAATTTATTAATAATTAAAACTTTCTGATGTTAACTGTTTTTAACGTTGAATAGGGAATGGATAGAGTCAATGCAAGAAGGTGGCGATGGAGAGGATTCCGGTCGAAAATCCACAAGGTACAAGACCACTCATGTGTGTTATTAAAAAGAATGCTTGTTATGTATGTTCTGATATATGCTGTATTTAGAATGTATTACGATTTGCTCTAGTTTAGGACTCTTACAAGATTCTAATGCTTATTAGTGCTACTACATTTTAGCATTTGTTCTGCTTTTACGGAACTTACACAGCAATAATTTTAAACAGTCTAGAATGTATTTAATCATTCATAAAAATTTAATATAAAATTATTCGAAACAACTGGAATTTTGTGGAAATTGAATGAGAAGAAGGTAAAAGCTCTGACAATGAAGTGAAGGGGTAGAATGACGTTTTGGCTACTGGCAAAAATGGAAATTTCAGTGCAAACGATACATATAACAAAATTAATAGATTTACAATTTCGTTCGAGGTCGAGGTTTCAGAGAACTAAATAACGCATATGAAGAAAAATATATATAAACAAAAATTGGACTTGAGTAATGTCGAAATTTTGATCAGTATCAATTGGAATGACAATTTCAGGAAACAGGAATTCTAAGCAAATGATGTACGTTTATCCCACATGCCTTCAACTTTATCTGGTTGTAGATGAGAGTTTAGCGAGTGCGAGGTGATGAAACTTAGTGATAGTTCGGTAGAGGTGAAAACCAATGGACACAGTAAAATTCAAGGAAATAATTCGGAAATTAAGAAGGGTAGATGAGAAAAATAAACAAAAAAAGATTGAAGAACATTTGCATAGTCCACAATTCACAATTGATATACGGAATAAAAAGATTTAAGTCATGAACTAAAGTAAACTGATATAGTTTACAATTAGCCTCTTCGGAAATATCAGTTTAAAGCAAGTGGACCGTAGAAGAATTAAGCTCACGTGAAACACATTTGGAAGAATTTCATTAATGTTGAAATCGAATTTGTCATTAAGAGGTGTACAGTCGACAACGGTTGTTTGATGTTTCAAACATAAACGTGGACGAAAAATTCTACGATTCTCCAAAAATTCATGTTTTGCAATGAACCAGAACAGATCGCTGATTGAATAACTTTGTCAGAAGACGGACTACTGTAGTCGACGTGTAGAAATGTGTCAGAAAGCCTTACCGATAGTGGACAGTACAGAAGAGAAAATCATGGAGTAGGGAAAATAATTACTGAGTGTAACCAAAGACATCAAAAAACTAAAGAGAATGGCCGATTGGTATGTGAGGCAGGCATAAAATATGGTATTGTAGAAACAAATAAAAATGATATGGATAATGACCAACAAAAAGCTAGTCGTTAGATATATAAAACGCTAAAAGAATAAATACTGGAGATAGCGTTCCAATAAAGTGCTGGAATAATAATAGAAATAGCCAAATACAGACAGACAAAAGAAGTGGTGATATAAATACCACACAACGTTCCTGGAAACTTTGTAGTTTTGTCAACTGAATTTTTCAGTTGTGTCGCTCTAGGCTCTTGTGCTTTTTAGTTTTCTTAGCACATGTGTTGTATTTATATCATCACTTCTTTTGTTTGTATTTGGCTATTTTCCTTATTATTAACTTTCAAAACAGACGTTAATTTTCCACTGGAATTTCTAAGAATGATGTTTATCAAAATTTGCTTCGAGATAATTTAAATGACTCAGAGAAATGAAGGCGAGCATGAGGAAAAAATATTGTTATCGAAAGAGTATCTGTAATTTTAAACATCAACCATACTTCCCAACCATGTTGAATTTATTGAAGATTGTGATTATTAACTGTTTATATTATTCAGTAACATTTCAAAGTAATGTTTGATTATTTAAATTAATGTTGTACTAATGACAATTAACTGCTTTTATAACAACATTAATGCTTAAAACTAAAATAATTTATTATAATCGTTCGTAATATAATTATATATGTAAACTATCAGTCCATTTATCCTTTCATACAACGTGTTTAAATTTTGACACACAGTAAAAAAAATTATAGTAGAATATAGACATATTAGAAAACGAAATGAATGTAAACAGTAGTAATGAACTTATAGGTACAACAGAGAACTTAGAAATAAGCTGAGAGCGATTAGCTTTCTAATATGTTAATTTAGCATTAATATTTGTCTAGTGACCTACAAGATCACATCAGGTGTATAGTGGTGAAAGATACGTACAAAGTCAATCCAGAAATGGTTATTTATGTTACAAAAAACGGGGAAACATTTGTTTAGTCAATTGACTTTGAATCTTGAATATTTTCAGATTTTTAACCTAATTTATGTTTATGAAGATGTACGCAGTTGCAGTACAATACTGATTCTTATTGTTACGTTCAAGGTCGACGTTACTCAGGTTGTAAAGGTGGGATATATGATGAGAGATGTACAAAACAAATATGCTCGACACGTAACATGACGAATATTTTCAATTTAACGATGTGTAAAGAACATCTTAATGATAATCTTCATGTGCCCCAGAATTTTATAAAAGTAAATTCATTGCTTCCTATTGCAGGGCACAATGAATTGAATGATTAAGTACTCGTATTTGATGTATAATTACATATGATGTGTCGTCTCTTACGTATATATAATTAATATGCTGAAGAAATATCATCTGAAGCTCATGAGACAGAAATTACTGGTTCATGTCTTCCCAATTCCTAAATCCTGAAAATTTAGGCATATATCTGGTGCAATGAATGATGACTACCAGAGATTGTATTTATATTAGGTAACTATGGAAGTAAGGTATTTATTTCCCAGATGTGCGTATGTCATGACTGGCATAAGTGAATAAGCCACGTCGAGGCTGCTCATGAACTAGCCAGAATTTGCTGTCTCTTGCCATAAATAATCGCCAGTGGTAACTACAGTGGACGGAAGCTTCGAATGTCATCCGAATATTATGGCAGACAGAATCGGAGGTAGAATATATTGGTAATAATCGACAATTTCTATTAAAGAACCAAAATGAAGAGTTGTAATGAGATTTAACCACGTCTGAAGTGTAAGGGATGAATGGACTGTAACGTGATATTCTTATGACGAGGTAGAATAGGGCAACATTTTACACGTCACGTCAATAACTGCTTACCAAGAAATTGAAAAACTCATTGTTTTGTATTCATTTTTTTTTGACATATCCTACTTTCAGCAAGACACACCTCGACCAGCAGTTTTTCAACTTTTACAAGGTGTCCAAACTAAATTTTTTCGGATGATTCTCAAAATAGTCATTTGTTTTGATATCCTCGTTTGACATTTATTATTAGCCATTGCTTCATAATAGACAGGCTTCTTGAATGAAGTGAACTTATTGGCCGAATGTGGAAATATTTTCTTTATTTATTTACTTAATCGGTCAAACAACGATAATAGTTTCCATCTTTTGTTCGTCTTTCTTTGGAGCATAAACACCATTGTTTTGTTTCTGGGATGTAATGTTGTTTCATATTTACATAGAAACTCGTCAGCGAATAACCAGCCACTGAATTCAGTTCATTCTCCGCTATGAGCGAACGCAGCACCCATCTTGGGGGGTACTTTATTTGAGGAACATTTTTTCTAGAAAAATTGAAACCACTGCGCCATAGAGTATGCGTTCCTTCCATAATTTCACCATATTCGATTCGTGGACCTCTCAACACCATATCATGGATTTAGTAGATACTTCCACCTCTAGTAGACGTATCAAACAGTTTTCATCACTATTGATCTTCGATCGCAAATATTCACTTACCCAGTTTTAAATCTTAATAAATTCTGGGGTGGATGTGCTGTCGCATTCAATTCGGCTTTGATTTATTAAGGAGTTTTGTCTGTAGAATAAAAATTTTTATTCACTGCTCGAAACTATTCTTTTTTGTAATTTGATACTTACTTTGGCCCAAAGTAGGAAATAAAACATCCCATTGAATGTGGCTGGAAGTTTGACAGCAGGGTACTTGAAGATGGTACTTCTACGAAAAATACTTTTGTCGATACTCTTAGACAACTTTACATACTGCAAGTACTTGAACGTAGTAAAGTGTCCAATTGCGTGCAAAAATGTGCCCTATTCTGAGTCCTGTGTCAGGTACAAATTATACGAATATTGTAATACGGTATTACTGGAATTGTGTATATCACTTGAAATCACATTCATCGCGATTACATTACGAATGGTGAGATAGGGTCAGATTGACCGCGTAGCACGTATATTCTTCCTGTATTACTTTTTGTAGAAAATCGGAACCTAAAGGTGGTGATGATGACGCTGGTGATGGTGGTGACGAAGGTGGTGACGAAGGTGGTGATGATGGAGACGCTGGAGAAGGAGACGACGATGAAGGCGGTGAAGACGGTGAAGGCGGTGAAGGCGGTGAAGGCGGTGAAGGCGGTGAAGGCGGTGAAGGCGGAGGCGACGCAGATGATGGAGACGAAGGAGACGAGGGAGATGGCGGAGAAGAAGAAGGTGGCGAAGGTGGCGAAGAAAGGGCCGTATACGTTGGAGGTACGGAGGCCATTGTCATCGAAGAGGGCCCTGTAATAGAAAATTTTCTAAGGACGGTCATAGAGGAAGACGAAGACGAGGCGGAAGAGGACGCGAAGTACTGGACCGATGCTAATGGGAAGATCTCGCGCACCTCCATTGGGAACAGAAGCGTCGACTCGAGTCCGTCAGTCTCCATCATCTCGGGCCAAGACTGGGCCTGGAGCGGAGAGATTCGCTAAATTTACTCCTCCACGCCAATCATAAATATGAAATATTCATGCAGCACGAAAAAATAATTATAAACGTTAAATGAATTAATAAATATTTAACAGGAAGAGTATATAGTAATTATTATATTATTTTTTTAAAGAAAATATTTATGTTATTTTGAATTTCATGCACCTCGCAAAGCGCTAGTTAGAAAATAAAAAGTAGTATTTCTCTAGATTTAAGCTGCTACAAATAAATAATAATAATTTAAATAGGAAGTTAGCGTGAATAAATCAAATTACTATTTTCGATGAGATTCACTGTTAATAGTAGCTTTACATGCATCAGAATTTGAAGGTAATATAATACAGGATATTAAAAAAAATCCTATTGTGTTCCCGTCTTCTTTTGGTTGTTTGTTATTTCGCAAAGTACTGTACATGCTCAAACGCAATTCTTCTAGATAAGTATGCCCCACCGACTGATTTCTAATTCAATTTCTTTATTAGTCAGATATTTATGTATGATTTTCGATCATTCTTTCCTCTACGAAAGTATCTTATTAATAATTTATTTTTTAATGTAACATCTCGTTTTTTCTATGGAATAAAATAGAAAAAATTCTGGAGATCAATGTATAGTCCACGCTGTACAAAACCCCATCTTTGAAACAGAACATAATAGATACACTTACTTTAAGACATTCTATTCCTTGATTTCTTAATATTTTTATATTTCATGAGATTTGGTTTCCATTAAATGTGTTCGTTACATTTTTCCGTTTTGTCTTTTTAGATTTAGTTCGTGACAGTGTTAAAATTTCTGAAGAGAGAAGACAAATGAGAGTTCAAGAACGTCAAAGTATGAGAAAAGGCTAGAACAAAATGATAGTACTTGCGCAATAACATAGATTTAATTGTATTGTGTGATGAGTGTTCATTGTTGAAGTTGTAATTGAAAACGGTTTTTATCTCTTATGCCCCAGTCGAATACTGATCGGTAAAATGTCGAAGTCGGATCTTGTCAAGTCCACTAATATAAATTGTAAAAAAGCTTGAGAATTGTTTTCGGTATGTTTAAAAAGTGAAGTAAAACATTAGTATTAATAATTTATAAGATCAGTAGCAACCAACACTCCTTTAAGATATGAAACGTATAATAATGTTTCATATCATGTATTTAAAAAGTTTTTCAAGTCTTGTATTCAGTTACAGTGAACGAGAGAATTAAATTGTATAAAGCTTATGTATAGCCTATGTACGAATGAATATATTTTAATGATCAAATAATTGCAGATAATTATTATAAAATAAATTTCTTAACACGTTCCTATAAATATAAGAAATAAGGAGTAATGTATTGAAATTCTTAATTATTTAATGTTATGTAAAACATAATTCACATCAGCTAATTCACTCGATTGGGGAATTTTTCTCACAATATTCAACACGAATGTAATATTAACGTAATTATACGTTGAAACATTAACGACCGTTGAAAGACTACGTAACAGAAAATATATTAGAAAATTTTTTTATCACGATTTAAATCTTAAAGATTTATGAAGCTACATATGAATATAAAGCACTTTCTTTTCCAGAATTTATGCATGTTTTATATTCC
This sequence comes from Zhengitettix transpicula, assembly GCA_037074705.1. Classification (NCBI taxonomy): domain Eukaryota; kingdom Metazoa; phylum Arthropoda; class Insecta; order Orthoptera; family Tetrigidae; genus Zhengitettix; species Zhengitettix transpicula. The sequence continues at coordinate 40,530,581 of CM073596.1, read as the reverse complement.
TACAATGGCAATTTTTTGTTGTGTGTTTTATGGCAAGTTTTACCTTTTAATTTAGTCAGTGGAATAAACTATAGCTTATGTACCACGTCGTACTTAAAACAAGGGATCACGTGGCTTATTATGGTTTGAAAATTGAGTGATTTAAATACAAACCTGCGTTCTTTCAGAAATTCTATAAATTAAAAAGAATCACTCCGAAGGTTTTTGTCACGTGAATTTATTTTGATGCCTGCTACGACCATTACCGTGGATATCACATAAGTGCATTGCAAAGAGTTCAAGTCGTATCTGCAAAGAAAATTTCCAAAAAGGTAATAAAAAAATTAACTGAGATTCCTTAAGGAAGAGCGACTTTGTTCGATATTCAAAGTATAGAGCCCAGAGGGAAATAAACGACAGATTACTTAGACAAATCTGTAGAGGAATAAGCAAGCATGGGTCACGTGGAAACCTACCTTACAAAGATTTTAGAGGAAAATAGAACCAAATAATAATTTAATGTTTGGACAGAGTGAGAAAAATTGTTATAATTAGTATTTCTTTATTATAATTTAATAAAACAACCCATTTTATCATAAGTATATTAATAAAATAAAAATGAGCACGACGTATCCTTCTTTTTTGGAACATCTTCAAGTGCAAATATAAAACTTAACGAGTTTGAATATGTAAAAATTATAGAGAACAAGATTTTTATAAACACGTTATTTATAATAAAATGATGTGAAAATTTATTTGAAATTACTTACAATTTATTTCTTAAAATATAATACATCAAATTTGGTGAATAAATTGAATTGTAAGTAATGTTCAATAAATGTTCAAATAATTGTTGTTATAAATATCAAGTTTTAGTTATTCATGCTCGTAAAATTTTTATATTTGGATCTGAAGATGTTCCAAAAAAGAAGGATACGACGTGCCAATTTTTTATTAATATATGTTATTTTTTAATTTTATTAAATATATCTATGAAAAATATAGCTGATTTATTAATTTATAATTCAATGAAATCAGGTAAATATAACTGCTTCTGTATTACTTGGTCAAATTTATTTAACAATAGTGAAGTACTTAGCAATGCCACCAACGGGATTGCCGAAATGAACTGAGTAAATAAAAAAACAAAATAAATATACTTTGGGTAACATTCTCACTTATTTATTTACCTCAAAATTTAATTTGTAATTTATTTTATTTCTTCATTTTGAGACCATTTTTAAATTTTATATTGGAATAAGAAACTTTATCGCTTAGTATTTATCATTAATTGTATGCAGCAGTTACAATTATGATATTCGTCTTTACCAGTATTTACCTATGCCTCGTGAATTTGTAGCATGTTCCTTGAAAGATTATTTAGAAATTTACAATTATTAATTTTTTACAAAACTTGGAGTGAGAGACCCAGATTTGGTAATATTTAAATTTTGAATTGATGTTCCTGTTACGATGTGTGCCACCCCGAAGACAAAATTTGATTAGTGAAGGTGATAAAGGACTCGTTTCAAGCGTATTTGTGTGCTTTAAATACTCATAAAGCTCCTACGGGACACCGAAACCACGATTTAAGGCAAAAAAAATGTTTAGTTTTTAGAAAACTACAACTATTTTTCTAAGAAGGGAAGTGACGTCAAAGCCTCTTACGTCAATGTTCCATATTTTTGGCAAATATTTCTGTTGGATACTGAATATCTTCATATACATGTTCATCTGTTTTTTTGTCGTTATTTTTATTCCGTAATCTAATATCGTGTTCTTATGATGTCTCAGCACGGATAAAAGTGAGTAAAATAAAGAAAGAAACGTATGTGCTAATTGTTGTTGTATACCAACGCCCTGACAATGAACTCGCAGCTCAACTGTATTAAGTAATTTTCTTATATGAAGCATGGGTAATCTGCTTCCCACAGTACGTGTTCTATCTACACAGACTGGAGATCTCTTTTTTAACGAAGCAGTACAGCAACGATCCTAAGTATGTTTGTGTGTCCTTGGCAGTGGTTGAACTATTGATTCTTTCATTAACCCAGTTAGCGAGGTCCAGGCAAGACTTTTGCTGTCGAGACCGGCTCACGCACCTTCGTCGTCAAAATATGTACACTATGCATTTAGAAAAAGAAAATGTCTGCCATTCAAATCAATCAACGGATAATGTCCTCTTTTGTTAATTCAGTCCATAATTGTCAGTATCCGCATCAACAATTATAGTGATAGGAAACAACGAGTGAAGTATGATTATTAAATCCAAAATATCCTCTTTCCTCAAATTGACGACTGTGGAAGAAAACATACAGAAGAATTTTTCATAATAAATGCTTCTATATCTATTATTTAATAAATAGCAACATTACAAAAAAAGGTTGTGAATTTTGCCTTATTTAGATTTAAAAAGCTACAACCTGAGCAGACATGTTTCTTTGGTAGTAATGAGCGTAGGTTTGATTTAAGAAATTTTACGGATGGTACTGAAGTATATAACGCTCCCAACATCCACAGATGTACCTTTTGGAGCGTAATGGTACTTATTTTAGATTGACTCCACAGTAAAACTTACTAATAATTAAACTTATTTAGTAAAACCTTAAACCTACATTTTCGATATTTTATTCTTAAATCGTCTGGTGGTTTACATGAGTAATAATATTCTGAAAAACTATGGAAGAACGCACACAAAAGAAATTAGAGAGAATTTCCTCGTGCAATACTCAACTTTCATTCTTAAATAAGTTTTTAGAAAAATCTAAAGCATAGAAAAACTAATTCGTTTTATTTGGTTTATGCTTATATATGACAATGCTCGCCCCCATACAGCAGCCCTGACCGTACAAAAATTGGAGCAACTGGGTTGGGAGACTCTGGAACACCCTCCATACAGTCCAGACCTGTCTCCCTGCGACTTCCATGTCTTTGGTCCTCTCAAGGAAGCTTTGGTAGGGCAAAAATTCCACAGCGATAATGAGGTTGAAGCATATGTGTGCAACACGACCTGACTCTTTTTACGTGGAAGGAATTAAAAAACTACCTATACGCTGGGAAAAATGTGTTTATAAATCAGAAGATTATGTAGAAAAATAAACTATGATTGTTTGTGCGTTTAAAATCAATATAAATATTTTAAAAAATAAGTCTTGTTTATGTTTGATTCACCCTCGTATAATATCATCCATTGAGTTTTTCAGACTACACAACGTTAGAAGGCGGTTAACCATTTTTTAAACTCAAGGTAAAAAATTTAGTCAGTAGACACACTTGCCGAATAATATATATTTTACTATCTGAGTGCAAGAGTTGCCCGGGTATATATATATTAAACCGAAAAATTAATTAATTCGACACTAATCTGTTGGTCATTTTGAATATTTTATAATTAACTCCTCTTCACCGCGTCACATACCAACTGGTATTCAACACGTGACTTAACCGGATCGATAGGATCACTGTTCCTATAAACGACACGGAAAACGTTGGATGCTTTACAAATATGTACCATATTCGGATCATTCTTAACTTTATAACCTCCGACCCCCTTCGATCTCTCCGAGGATACCTCATGTTGAAGGGATGTGCTTGAACTATTTCATTGTTCAACTCTGTGACACTGAAAACTTTGGATTAGACTCTGATTCGGACAATTTTAAACGAATTTTTCTCATCTCTCTCCCAACCACTGTGTTGAGGCGCCTTAACGTCAACATAACCGACATTGTGAATGTTAGCGTTCAACTCGACGACTCCCAGAAAGGTGGATTCCACGTTACTCTCGATCGTTTTCGCAATATTTTAGTCATCCCTACGTAGCATTCAACTACATCGAGAGTGACAGCATTTTGTCTCAGCTTTCCAGAAAACCATTTGACGATAAGATTTATTGTTTTCGAATTTTTTAAATGCCACAACTATTTAACCTTTCCCGCTATGCGTGTAAGACCCCCACAGTATTTGTTCTCGGATCGTAAGTAACATGCGTACGAAGTGTGTATTAAATTTCTCAAAGTGTTTATGAGTGTACGAATAACAAACACATACATCCATTTTAGTTTATTAGAATAAGACTAGATTAACTTACGTAACTGTACTATATTGCACATCATTGGTCAAGGTCTCGATTAATACCAATTCATATTAAATTACCGTGACAGTCCATTTTATCGGTTTAATTTATTTTGACCTAGTTTAATTAATTTTCAATGTTGTTAATCCAAAAATTGAAATTTATTTCCCGAACGTGTTTGGTTATAGAAGCTTTGTGAAAGTAGCCTTTTGTAGGTTCGTTGCTTCCAGGTGGATGAGAATAGGAATCAGATTGTGTTTCGTAATGCATTAGGGAATCGATGGAGTACAGGAAACGTTAATGGCGTTGCTCTGGGTAATGGGAAAGTGTCGATGTCTGTCCGGTTACGCAGTTCTGCCATTGAAGTCGCACTATTGTGCATGCTAATTTGGTTTACGGCTTTAGGCAGGACTTCCCAGTCCGAAAAGGGAACACACCCAAACACTTTTCATCGCTCTTGAATCGGGACCGTATCCGTTCCAGCTTTCTGTAAGGAATTGTGAAGGAATTTCCGCCCACAATGAGTAGATTCAGGGTTTTATTGGCATTCCTGTAATGCATTATAATTTACGATTCCGATGTTTGCTTTATGCGTCTACGTGTGTGTCACTTAAGGATGCTTGAGTGTGTGTGTGAGGGGGGAATCGACATGTAATCAATTATCATCACAGATGAAGTAACGCCACACTTTGTGCGATAATTTACCGGAAATGAATTATCAGAGGGATCCAATTCGTTCAATAATTTGTGACATAATTTTAAGAATTTATTGCATTACAAAATTGATATACTTTTAGTACTGTTTTAACAATTCCTGAAAATATTACGGGTTTTCCATTATCTAAAAATTATTTTCAATAAACTTCAAATAATGAGATTTTTATTGCTAATGTTTACGGTATTTTAACAGTTAATCTACTTTTTCTTTTTGGGTGCATGTCCTTGTTCTCATAGAACTTGTACAATCAATACATTATTAAAGGATTGTACATTTTTCATTGCATTTATTTACTCGGATGGCTTGTTTTTAAAGCAAGTTAAGGATAATTTCCTATAATTAATTTTTAACGTGTAATATAATTTAACGAACTTAATTTATGGATTAATAAAATTGGAAATTTATCTTAACACAGCAGTTTATTGGTCAATATTTTACTCAACTTATATAAGATTATACTAAAGTGAAACAGGGTATTTATGCGAGTCACTGAAAAGGCACAGTTTTGAGACAAATAAATTTGCTAAGTAAAAATACAGGATACATACTCAAAAATTTCAATCTCCCTGAAAACAAGCTATGTGATCGTCTCATTCATTATAACCTGATTTATGATTCTGGAGTGTCTGCGTTTGTTCGAGTCGTCCCCAAAATATGATATTTATAGCTTCAATAACTATTCTCTTCTCTGAAGGGCTAATTTTAATAATCGCGCTATTCCAAAAAAAAAATATTTAGTAAGGTTCTCATCTTTGTATCACCGACTTCCTATCATTGTTTTCCATTATTTTTATGTAAAAAAAAATTCAAATTTTATCAGAAAAAAGTGACGTGAGTAATGCTTAAGACACGAGCGTCTGTGTGAACGTGAACATGTCACATTTGAGAGGAGTCCTCTTTGACATCGCGTTACACGCCTCTAATAAATTATGGAAATAACAATGCAACGGTTGGTCTGTGGAGCGCGTAACCATCCTTTGGTCACAGAATCGTTTCCTGTTCATAATTCGAGGATGCTGAGTCCATTACGAATAATCTTTCATAAGCATCGCAGACCAAGCGTGTTTTAACTGAGGTATGCCAAGTGCAAGTGGAAATTCTTTAACTCCATATCACATCGGAAATTTACTATCGGGGAATAATTAGATGGATCCAAAGAAATCAACAAGAACGCGACCTATTAACTAAGTTATATTTCTTTAGAAACAAATAGTTATTAAATCAGAAGGACATTGAATCAATATTTTTTTTAAATTCTGTCTTTCTGAAATTTAATGTTAAAATATTCCCTAGTAACTTACTCCAAACACAGACGCTTCCCAACGTTTATTGTATTTAGATGATTTATTATAGGTTGATATGGATAATGAGGGGGGATACCAGATATCGTATTAGCAATATTTCACACTTGATACTTTTTAAAAAGAACTCATGTGATTACAGAATTAATGCTTTTCCATTTCTGTTCTGTTTCATAATAATATTTTGAAGCTGGATTACAATTTATTTTTTCATTATCTCTTGCCCCTTACCAAATATGCGTTGATAATAAAATTCAACGTTTAAAAATAGCTTATTATTTTATTTATTTAAGTTATCAATTAAACCAAGAACTTTCGCTTCAACTTAACGAAAGGCATAAGTTTCAAAATTACATATTCGTTTCATTAAATTATTGTGTTGAAATACGTGGGCACGAACGTATTTAACTTCAATCAAATTCAAGCTATTTTGATTTAAAGGTACATTTACATTCAACTGTGACAGTGGTCGTTGTGGAGCGACCAACCTTCTTCGTATTGATTTCGCGTGGGCGTCACCCGAAACCTAGTTCGTTCACAAATGCCGTACTACTGTAATATTTAAATGATATTTCCACGAATAGAAGCTTCCGATGTGACCTCAACTGCCACTGACTGAAATTAATCATTACTGTTCAAGCTGACAGCTGACAGTTTACAGATCAAACTCTAATTTAGCGGAATTCGTAGTCGTCTTATTCTCCAGTGGTATATTTTCCTATCCATCCTACGAAAGAATGCAAATTCTGAATTTTAAAATAATTTTCCCGTACCGTACATTTAAGTTAATTAAGAACGATTAGAGAAGAGATACTTTGAAAGTTTATTTGGGTTTTATTTATATATTCAGTTTGTCAAAATACTTTGGGCAATAATAAACGTATTAAAATTTGTATTGCGTTTTATTATTATTATTATAAATTAAAATCTACTCATGAACATAAATTAAATAATTTTATATATACGATGTGGGAGCATATTTCGAACTAAAATATTTTTTATGAGACTTATTAATTTGTTTTACTTCTTGAGTCCGTTAGACTAGTAAAATCGATGACCTCCTGATGGATACTTGAAATCTTTAAATTCTTATCTTTGGTCTATTATATGGATACTTACAACTGATTTCATGTAGGAAGGCTTAAATTATACTCAGAAAGCTCCCCTATAGGTCTGCAGACTCTTTATTTCAAGAGCTTGTCACAATTTCATCTGTGACTCTCATTCCGCTGCCAATATTACACGTGAGTCTTCAATACCGTAGACTATGATATTTACTGTATCAGACACGTTATTGTTCAGATTTTTATTACAAAAACTGTACTCTTCTGTGCTGAAATAATGACGGGAATTCTTTTTGAATAATAGAACGTAAACATTTTATTTATTTTGTCATAACTTAAGACAATGACGAGTGACTGGATATAAGGCAAGATGAATGAAACACAACAATTTTAAAATTATAATCCATCTGAATTACGAAGTTTTCTGGATTTAAAAATAATGGTATTCCACATTGTTCTTCGCGAATAATTGAAAAAACTACAGACGTTAAGTAAAAATATAATGAAGAAACAATACTAATATTAATCCCAAAGAAAAAAGTATTAAATGGTTACTTACATTGTTAAATAAACAATTTAAATATGTTTTAAATGTTTAAATTTGAATAAACAATTTAAGTGAAATAATTTTGATCCCCTCCATTTACTTCCATGCCCGAAATGAGAGTAAATCATGTTTGTTAATCATACAATACGCAGAGTCTAAATATAAGCCAATCTATCTGTTTGCTAATAATAGTGACAGGATAATATTTGATCAAAGATTGAAGCCTTTCCCGGTGCAGTTGTTCATTATACTGTTCTCGGAGCTCAACCGGGTTTTGCATAATTGTAGAACGCGAAGTTTCGACGACTAAAAGCTCTGTCGTCATCTTCTAGGCGAAGTGTCTGAACCATTCTATATTTATAAATTATAATAATTTAAATTATGTTAAAAATTCTACACATATATTAAAAAATTTGGAAAAAACAGTATACAAAACTGAATGTTTGAACTGTAATTCGTATTAAATAGGAAAGACAAAACGAAGACTTCAAACTAGGATTAAATAATATTGTTTAATCTAAAACATCCATTAAAAAAATAACTTGTTACTTAAATAATCATAAAATAGATTAGATTAACTCTCAGATAACGAGGACAATTATCCATGTTTTTGAGTAAAATTCTACTTATTAGGTCTAATATAAGTTCAATTAAAGTAAAAGCATATACAAAAATTTATATTTCATTTCTCATTCCGTGTTATTATTATTTGAAGTAATGTTTTATTGTATTTTTGAATGTTTTATTCTTGTGTGTTAAAGAATCAGTTACAACAATAAAAACACTTGTTTGTTTTCATTTCGGACATGGAAATTGTTGGAGTAGGTCTACATTATTTCACTTAAATAGTTTATTCAAATTTAATCCTTAATATATACTTAAAATGGTTTCTAATTATTATACTTAATGTATTTATTTGTTTGGGAATGAATCTCTTTATTATTTCTCAAAATATTTTCAGATAACTGCTATTTTAAAATTTGTTATGTATGTAACTTTTAACAAACATTTTTACACTAGAAAGGAATTTGTAATTATTGTCTTCATCTAGAATATTTCTCAATATTTATATATTATTATTTTGGGTTAGACGTATGTTGTACGAAAGCTTTTAATATCCGTCGAGGACTGATTCAGCGAAAATAAGTATAACTTGTTCTTTCTAGGTTATCATTTTATATTTTGTTAATTGAAATTTTGTGTGGAGGACAGGCGACATTTAGGAGCAGGTCTTTGAGAAGAGGAAATTGTTGACGGTGTTAAGGATAAAGAGCTGAACAAAAGTGAAGAAGTAGTGATATTAATAGATAATAAAAATTTTATGTTTATTTTGATTCATTTGTATCTGAATGAATTCTGCTTTTAAAGGATCTACAGACGGTAATTCATTTTATGGAAAAATTCGCCTCTTAATATTGGATGTCTCGGAGTGCTTTGCTTCACATCTAGTCTAGATTTTTGCTTCGTTTTTCGGGTCTGCTTTTGGCAATAGACGTAAAATGTTGACAGTTGAGTGTCTACAAGTTCACGCAAGAACAATATCTCAAGCAATTAACTGATGAATTGAAGGACAGTAATAGAAGATCTGGGCGCGGCTGCATATGATTGGTTCCGCTGCATGGATGTCGCCTCATTGTCTCTCTGCTCTGGTAGACACAAGCCCACAAAAGGGCCTCACAACTATTAGTAGCACAGATAGTAGCAAAACTTCACTCTAACAATCTCGCTATTTTACAAATAGTTTACTTCCCTTGTAAATTATTAACCCCACAGAAATAGGGGCTAAAAATTTGAACTTTAAAATAATTTACCTTCCACTATTGAGTTTATTTTTTTTAGAAATAAGCTACTTGTAGGCAATCTGAGTGATAGCCTTCCATATTTAATAGAAAAATTGCATCACGTGAGGTTCTTGGTACTTGTCCCACGCCTCCCCCCCCCTCATTTTCTACCCACGTCTTCATTACATTATAATAAGGAATAATCGATCGAAACGTTGGTGAACTAATTTCCAAGAATTATGCGGAACGACGCAACCAAAAAATGTCAAACCTTGTTTGATATTTCTACTACAATTATTATGTTTGAATGATAGGTCATTAATACATTTGACTGAAATGAAGTTTTTGTAAGAAACAAACAAGTAGATGTCTATTTTTTTCATGATCCAAAAGGAATTGTACCTTTCGTATGCATAATGTCAGGGAACATGTAAAGCCTGATTTCAATAACAGGCACTGAGTCCATTTATTTCTCTACAATATTTGAGGAATTAATAGTTGAGGACTGGTTTTCCATACCTAAAACGTGAGTTAAATAGATAAGTAATGCAAAAATTGTTTATATTTAAATATATCTGAATATAAAAAAATTAAATATAAGAATTATAAGCACTTTTTAGGCAGTTAACGTACTAAATATCTAAAATAAACACCAAAAATATATATGTGATTACTTATCTCTTCAATTTAGTATAATTGAAATTAAATCAGTATTTATACGTAATATATATTTGTAGTTGTTGTTACGTAGTCATTATTTGCAAAGTGTCTATTGAATTTAAATTTTGAAATTTCGTGAAATTTTAGTCGCAGGTTACTGTGGAGATAAGGTAACTTCAGGGTCGTCCTAGGTGACATTTATGGCTCGTAATATTCAAACGAGCACGAGATCCAAGGACTTCCAACAATATAGAACTCTTTAAGAAGCGACAGACGTGAAGTAATTATTGTAGACATATATGAATTTATTGGACGTGTTCCCGTGTAACTAACTCATCAGGGTTACCATTACGATATATCGGAAGTAAAGACAGATAATTTCTAAATATATAGTAATCAGGCTAAGAAATACCCACACTGTCATCTTACATGACACATTCTGTGACTTAGGAGTGACACGTGATCAGTGTGTTTTATATTCTTTCTCTGCTGGGATTCGAAGCCAAGACCTCTGTGTTACTAGGCAATGACTTTGACCACTATAACTCAGCACTTCATTGCGCACGGTTGTTGAAGGTTGATCTACATTGTATAATATAGATAGGACAGTGTTTCAGTGTATATGTTTCTTTAACGCTTTTGGTATACACGCTGTTAAGTTACTGCTAGAAATCGCACAGCCCTATGTATAAAAGATATAAATTATCACTTAAATTGGTTTGACCCTTTTCTTGTAAAAAACTAACAAAATCAAGGTTTTTAAGCGACCGCTTTTTTCTGTCACATGACGAAAGACAGTTTCTTATCGTTAAGAACATTCTCACAGATCTGTATAATAAGTACATAAAGTTTCATCAAAATTGTTTTGACAGTTTTCTCGTAAACAGCTACAAAACGTGACAGAGGGCCAGGAATTCAGATGCTGTCTGTTTTGGATCGACTGATACAGTTAACAGTCTGTATATGTTTTCATCTACTAACTATAATTTTATAAAGTATCACAGGACATAAATTTCCCTGAAATTTCTAGTCTTTATTTAAACTGTGCAGTTTGTTGTATATTTATTGAAAGAAATTAAAAGAAATCAGAGTTACTGCACGAGTGTCCGAACGCTTTTACAGTTTTATATCTACATAGTTCAGTCCATCTCAGAGATCTTGGCTACCTCGCAGTCTATGAGTTGACAGTTCGTTTACGCACGAACAAAAATATGATTTTAATATAAGTTAGTAATCAATGTGGTGTGGTCATAATTTTCATTAAAATTAACGTCTATTTATTATATGAACAGTGTTTGCTTTGCAGTAAAATATTTTTCCATGCTAGATTCTAGTTCTATGTTGTCTTAAGACACGATTTTCCGCTGTTCTGACAAATATCCCTGAAAATACGAGCAGCTCCTTTTTGGAGCTTAGTTGAAACAACCTTGTCAGCTTCAGTGGTATTTTTTTGCTTTACACTGTTATTCCCAGCTGCCACCATACAAAAACAAGGGCGTGACAAACAATGTCGGAGCATGGCTTCTACAGAAAGCAATTCATAAGATGGCTTATTTCACACGGCTATCTAAAGATTATAAATGCTCCAAAACTAGATGAAACTTTTATTGAAAGCCTATCCGCATCAGACAGATATATATATGGTTTGACGCAATATGATGAAGGAACATTCAGTCAGGAATGATTTAAATATATGTATTTATTAAAATTCAATGTAATAATTTAAAAGAACAAAAGAGTAAAAGAATATTTTTATTTAACAATCTCATATTGAACACAAATTGAAACTCAGGATCCTACCGATGAAATCAAAAAAAAATTAACTGTCATTGTAAGAAGCAATTTATAAGGATAACACTGCAGTTGTTTAATTCAGCGATATTTGTTTTTTAAAAACAACTTCAAGCTTCAAAAAGTGGTCTCCTGTCACCGGTGGCGCTCCGGAAAAGCACAATTGAAACTATATTGTCGAAATCTTCTTGTCTGCAATGGAAGCTGTCAAACATGGAAATCTGTAATGAGATATTTTGTAAAATAAATAAATTCAGAAAAATTAGTTACTAATACAATTAAATTCTTTGTCTATATTTTAATTGACGAAAATTATGCATTATAAGTAATTTAATAAATAATATATGATTTTTAACAGAATATGAAGTTCAAATATCGGCACGTAAATTATTTAGTAAACAAGCGAATAGCATGAAAATGTATCTTAAGAATTTTGTAAGAAAGGGATCTTAGGATAATTATCGTTTATGTAGAGACTGGTTTTTATTTAGTTGAATTGACGATAAAAATAAGTTATAGATATTACAAAGACGCCATACTTGCTGCAAGGTCAAATAAAATGGATTTCATGAATAGAATTAAGAATTTATCACGCATGAGATCATCATTTATTTTGAAAATGAGTTCCTGGAAAAATAAAATACTTTTGTTTCGTGTATATAAAACATCGCAGTGAATATGATATATTTATTTGATATTCGTAAAACAAGTAGAATATTTTAATACATAAAATTGAAGGAGCACACTGAATGTATCAACTAGCATCCGCTAGTGAGCATAATCTCTGCCGTTAGTGAAAGACATTCTATATTATCTTATAATGATTGACCATCAGTAAACTATTTTACGATGTTGGGCAGATGTTACTTATCACTCTCAGAAACCATAATCTATTAGGCGAAAGTCTTATATTCAGACGTTGATAAGATAGCGCTAACAGCAAAGTGTTGTGCCGTTCAATTGTCCGTTGCGATATAGAATATTGGTTCTACATTAATCATCCATTGTATTTTTGCGTAAATAAATTTTATTTTCGTTAAACTGCAGTTTTATCTTTGTGACGGAGAGGTTCACATATAGAAATTTGGTGCCATTTATTCGAACCTGATTCTTAGACCATGACCGATGAACATGCAGGGAGATTAAATTCCAGACTCCCAGTTGCCGTCAGAAATAAGCAGTTATTTGCGTGGAACAAAGAAAACCGAGCCGGAAACATAGGTGAGATTTATTTGTTCGGACGTGTTTGGAATAGCTGGACTTGAGGAAAAAATGGAAATGGTGAATGGAGGAGAAATAATGAGTGTGTCAGAAAACGGTTGCATTGATCCACATGGGACAGTTTTTAAAACAGATTTTAGTATATGGTTTATAAAAAGTTTCTGGAGAATAGGCTTGATGAGTAGATGATCCTTCCTGTATTACAAGGACCGTTCCATGACTGGAGTTACATGATCGAAAACCACTAATGTAGGCTGGAGGAAATTAAAGTACGTTAGTACCTACAATAGTCAGTTCCTGGAATTAACATCCTAATAAAAAAAGTCTCACTACTCCTGCGAGACGACAAGAATTTTCAGTGCCGCAGTACGGATTAATGAAGCCCAGTCGTCGATGACGAAATCAGCTTCAACGGTGCCAACCACGCTGGTCAATGACGGCGACGTTTGAAAAAGTAAATAGTAAAATCTCATCTGCGTTGAGACATCATTTTACTCCGTTCTTCCCGAAACCAAAATCAGATACTCCAGATTTTTTTTACTTTTATTGTCAATTTATTATTATTATTATTATCAGGTTATAATTTATTTATTCTATTATTTAACATTTATTTTACCATAAAATGTGCAGTATATATTACTTAAATTTTTATTCTTATGTTATTTTATAAAATTTGAAACGTTTTAAGCTTATATCATTGTTATTTTCATAACGATTAAGATAACCGATTTAATTAAATTATCCTGCACCTCGAATGTACTTTCTATACTCTTAAGTGAATTATGATGGAATGAGCTAGAGTAGTTTAGGATTCAATATGTGTTTTGTTCCGCTAGATAAATGGCCGCCGTAAATTGCTCCGTTTTTCGTTCTACGCCATATCCAGGACGCCTTCTCAATGTTCTGGTACGTTGGAGAGCCACACCAGGACCAGATCTTCAGTTCTTACGCAACACAACGACCTTCCTTATCAAAAATGCCGAGAAAATGGAATTTCACGCGAAGCATAGATGTGTGACTACGAAACTCACCTGGTAAGACGAATCTAAAGAATGACAATAGTTGGTAGTTACTAACCCAAGTAGATAGATCAAGTCAGAATTAACAAGTGACACGTATTTATTTCAATTAGCAGATCATTTATTCTCTGTAACAGTACATTGAAAATATACAAGTATAGATTGCAAATACAAACTTACAGGAGAGAGAAAAATTATTAAAGAGGATATATGAAAATGCGATTGAATATCCCCTTCCGCGAGGCTAACGGGAGGCGGATTGCCCTAGAAACGAATCAATACAAGAGCCTTCAAATATTTATCATTCACTTTTGCTGTTTAATGTTGACCATCCACTTATCCACCATTAATTTTAAAGTGCGGTTTTGGTTTATGAATGAATGAAATGACGAGACATTTTTCGACATCGTTTATCCGAAAGTTCGAAAACAAACCTAACAGTTGCGTTACGAGAAAAATGTACTTTTAAGATGATAAATTATTAAACACACCGAAGGATGGTTTGTCTCGTATTTATTTGTAGAGGCGGTAAAGATTATAAGGTTTTCGCTGAAAAAGCAAACATTCGGCGACTGAACTGCCGCGTGTGTGTGTGTCCAGTCAATTTGCACACGGTTTCGTGTCCCTCATTAGGATTCCAGACACGAGCTTTTATTCATACCCCCTGTGGACCAGAATTTACCTTAGCAGCTCCAGTGTAATATTTGACGAGCGAAATAGAGAACGAGGAAAACATTCATTCACTTTTCACGTCAACTCTCTCGTTTAACCTAAAGAGAAACTACAAGAAAATAAAAGTGATCAACGAAGCTGGAATCAATATATTTGAAAAAACAAAAATTTTCTTGGATTCAGCATGGCGATTTACAAATTGAAAACGTATGTGGTATTGAATAAAAATAGTATAACGTTTCCATGACTATCTGTCCCCTTCATCCTGGGATATGTGAATCCGGGTTGGAACCCAAGATTTTAGTTGTATGATTCACTAGTGAAAACTACAATAATTTACAGGTAGTATTATTTAACAGGCAAAATTATGAAAAAAAATACTGAATGGATTTATTTGTCTCGGCGAATCTGCTATTATGGTTTCTTCTTCTCATTTTATTACCTTAATTCTCCACGAAGACATAAATTTCCTTTATCACTTTTATTTTATTATCTAAAAAAGGCAGTGGAACACCCTAAAATAAACCATCTACAATTAAATAATAAATGTTTTCAATCATAAAGTAATTTTTCGGAAAGCTACAAATCACAAATGTATACGAAAAATAATAATTATTTATTAATAAATTATATTGAAATTTAGAAAATAGTGGATTATAAATATTACTTAATTTTAGGGTATCATTATGTGAATTTAGTTTGTTTACAGATGTTTTAATATAAAACGTTTCTGAATAATTTCTTTATAACTTTTGCTGAATGTCTAAAATTAGAAAATTTTAAAAAAAATTACGTTAGTTCCTGAATTGAAATATTATATTGTTTGTTCTTTACACTAATTAAAACAAAAAATACTTTTGTTTTCATTTTGATATATTCTATTTTTAATTTTCATACTATAAGAAATTTTATATTGTTTTCCTTCACCTCTTGGATTTTTAAAAAATTTTCGCTTCCCTGATTTATTATTATTTATATATAAAATCGAATCGTGTTGTGTATAAGAACTCATGTCAATTAATTTTATGTTACGGAAGAGAAATTTGTAATATGTTCTCTTATGGTTGAAATTTAACAGATTATATTCACTGATATATCTTTTACTTGGGGCAAATTCGGACGGAAACATTGCTGATTATCAATTAATAAAATATTTTTGAATTATAATAAAGACTGTTAAAATGTTTGTTAAACATATATTGTTACAAAAACAGATGTAGAAATTAAATATAATAACTCCTTATATTTTGTAGGCTACTTTCAGACCTTTCCCAGTGACTCATAAATTCGAGGTGGGATTTACCATATTTTTCTTTTAATAACATTATTTATTGCTAAACCATCGTTAAAAACTGGCTTCATTCTATGACGTCACAGAGATCAAAACAATTTAATTAAAACGGAATGATAATAATTGTGATACAAACTTACAACAAATAATCTGTAACAGCAGATTTACTTCGATCTTCTCCCGAACTGGTGACCTCGACATCAGATAGAGATGCATAATTATGATTAGAAAATCGCGTGAGAAGTGGCTAGTGAAATATTACCAAGCTTCAAGTAAGTTATAAATACCTTTGGCCGTGGTTAACGACCGTTTTCAGGAACAAGAATAAGTTTTTCCATCAGTGGCTCTATGAATTCAATTTTTTCCCGTAATTATTTTTATTGTAACAAAATGCAAACTCTGAAAAATATACAACTCATGAGTCATTACAAGAGTATTAATTTACTTTCCATCCAGTATTTAAGAAATTTCAATCAAAGTATCTATAGTGAAAATAAAATAGGCGAATCAGATCATTTCCTTTCATCATATCCAGTTATGTAACTGGTGCCATTTTAATCGATATCTACATTCTTTTGTCAGTATTATTCGAGTTAGTTCAACTTGGAAACATTTAAAGGAACGTTATCTTTAAATGAATTCTTCTTACTATATCTTAACGTCCCATTCGCGGACATGTTACGTTTGATGACTATTCGGTGACTAATGAATTCTTATCTAACTTTATCAGGAGAAATTTCATAATATGTCTTTTTTTTTCGAATCGTTCTTCAACTATAAAATTACTGTTAGAAATAAGAATAAAGCTACAAACCATCAACAATATATGTCAATATGCGATTGTGGGTGAAGACAGTAATCCCAAATATGGAATCTAAATTAATGTGCACTACGTCAAAAGTTCATCTGATTGAGATTAATATATGTGATGTTAGGTAAGTCAGTTCTAATTATTGAAGCTGATAAATCCATACTGAAGAGTAAAAACATAATTAAATATACATATAGAACCGAATGGTGATAATTTCGTTTTCTGTGATATGTCATAGTCAAAAATATTAAGTCATTTGGATAGGAAATAGAGACAGATTCATTAATTTTCACATATTTTTAGATAAACCCCCATATTCTGTTTAATAGGATTTAAAATGACAGTTATGTGCTACTGGCATATGTTGGGTTTTATCCATAAAGAGGTTACTATGTGATGGTCTTATGCCAGTTACATCATGTGTTAACCATTAACCATATAGAATTAATTTCTCTACCAGGGCAAATATAAATAAAAACCCTGCACTCAGTTGCCTATGTAAGAAAAAATCATGTATGTTTGTACATTATTTATAAACAATTAAACTTGTGGATAAATTGCAATAATCCTGGGTAGACATATTCTTAAAAATCTGGAAAAACTGTGGGGTTAAGACTTGGCGAGTAAAATGACAGTTATGTGCTACCATAAAGGGGTTAATATGTGATGGTCTTATGCCAGTTACATCACGTGTTAACCATTAACCATATAGAATTAATTTCTCTATCAGGGCAAATATAAATAAAAACCCTGCACTCAGTTGCCTATGTAAGAAAAAATCATGTATGTTTGTACATTATTTATAAACAATTAAACTTGTGGGTAAATTGCAATAATCCTGGGTAGACATATTCTTAAAAATCTGGAAAAACTGTGGGGATAAGACTTGGCGAGGGTAGCGGGGTTGTAAATTAATAAAAACAACATGTTAAAACAGTCAATATTTGCGTTGAGTAATTATTTGTCGGTGTCATTGGATTTGTTAGTGTTTTTCTGGATGCTGTTTGTGTATAACTTCACCCCCTTCGGCATGAGAAAGGAGCACCCTTACGGGTGGAGGTGGAAATATTCAAACTTGCTGATATTGCAGATATTTTAGGCGGATAAAAATTTTTTGGGGTCAAAGAGATTCATATTGTTTCTACAGATGTTATATAAGTATAATTTCAACCCTTTTTTACTATGGGAAAGGAGCACTCTTACGAGTGTTAGTAGAAAATAACGCGTATACAACCGAGATAGGTGTCAAATCCAGGGTAATGGATTTCGGTGAGTTTAATTTTGACATTCAATTGACCATTTAACCTCGAGGGGTGGAGGGGGACGGGGGTTGAAATTTAAAAACATGAAATTACGGCCGATGTTAGCGTTGAATAAATGTATTTAGGGTTAATTAGTTTGATAGTATACTCATGTTATGTGTGTAAAATTTCAACCACTTGCAGCAGGAGGGGCTGAACGCTTACGGTTGGTGGTGGAGGGAAGTTTCACAGAAAATAACGCTAAAACAACCGAGATTCAAGTCAAATCAAAGGTAATGCCTGACGTTTAGTTTATTTACGACAATTTCAGCAACGCTCGAGGGTTGACTGTGGTGAGAGGAGTTGGGCGGGGGTAGAAATTGTAAATAATGTTTTTAGGCCGTTTATTGCGTCGAATAGATATATTTCGGGATCAATGAGATTAATAAAATTTCTCTATATGGTATCCGTGTATAATTTCAACCCCTTTCAGGATTTGGAGGGGAGCTGCCCTTAGGGTTGGTGGTGGAGTGTCATTACAAAAAAATAATGCAAAACAATCGAGATTAGAGACGAATCCAGGGTTATGGTAGCCGCTGAGTTTAATTATGACATTAAATTCGCCATTTAACGCCAAGGGACGGGGTGGTCAGGGTGGAAATTTTGAAACATGTAACCGAGTTCCGTACTTGCTTTAATAATTATTTTTAGCATAAATTTGATTGATAGTATTTCTACAACTTTATTTTTGTATAATTTTAACAACTTTCAGTTTGTAAGGCGAGCACGGGTAGGTGTGGAGGGGTGTTACAAGAAAATAACGCGCAAACAACCGAGATTCGAGAAAAATCGGGGTTATGGATGTTGCTGAATTTATTTAGGACAACCTGGTTAACGCGTAGAGGCGAGCGAGGGTGAGTGGGGCTGGGCGGACGTGGGTGAGGATTATAATATTAAAAAATGTTAACCTATCGATAGTTACGTCAAATAAATATTTAGCGGTGTTAATGACACTAATAATATTTATTAATATATTCTGTGTATAATTACAACCCCTATCGACTCGAGAGGAAAGAACCATGAAGGGTAGGTTTCATTACATAAAAATAACACACAGAACCGATATAGGAATCGAATATGAGGTTATGGATGCCGCTGAGATTAATTATGACATTCAACTTGCAGTTTAACCCCCACGAGTGGGACTGAAGAGAGATAAAAATTTTCAAACATGTTAATCGGCCCACATTTGCGTCCAATATATATTTTTCGGTATAATTTAAATTCATTATATTAAGGTCGATATTCTCTGTGAATAATTTCAATCTCTATCGCCACGGAAGGGGAGCACGCTTTGGGGTGGCGTTTGGTGTTTCGTTACATGAAAATATCGCGAAGAGACCAAAATTTTGTGGTTATGGATGTCGATGAGTTTCATTGTGACAAACTGAATAACGCGCGGTGTGGGAGGGAGGAGGCCTGAACGGAGGTAGAAATTTTCAAACGATGTTACCGGCCGATTTTTGCGTGGAAATTTTTATTTGTTTAACCTACTGTAGCGGGGCTGGAAATTTTCAAACATGTTAAAACGACGATATATTCGTTCAATGAAACTATTTCAGGGTCAATGAGTTCAACTTCTTTCGGAATGGGAGGTGAACATATTTGGGGATAGGGGTCGAGTTGTGTCATAAAATAACGCAAAAGCTACTTAGATTGGAGTCAAATTGGGAGTTATGGATAAACGACATCTCGGGCAACGCCGGGCACCCAGCTAGTTGTAAATAATTAGCGATAGACCACTATAATTTGAAGCCTCTGTTCCTTTGGGTAAAAGACGTTGGCAACAATTTGAGATGTGTTACTCTTTCAGTTAGTTTTCAAAAGAATTTTCATGTTTATTTAATTTCATGCTCACTCTATTTTCACCTTGGAAATATTTCGTCACTTGTATGCTGCAAATATTTTCTCAGCTTTTACGTCTTGAAAACAGTGACAGTAAATCCCCAAAATATCAGGCTCGTTGACTTTGACTCTTTTGGCAATGCTCCTTCCTTTTTGCCGCTATTGTAATGAGAATACCCACACAATTAGAGATATTTTAATACATTATTCTCTAGAATACAAGAAAATTGTTTTCTTTAAGATCCGGAACATTGATTTTGTGTGAATTATTGAGCTGTTGAGGATGATTTATCATGTTTTAATTTCTTGCTGACACTATCACCTATACCACGGGTGATATTTTGTACCATGTGACTTGTTGACATTTCTGCTCCAAATAGGAACACTCTTTAATGTCACAGAAGCTACCTACGTGGATAGTCCTCCAAATATTCACCACAGCTGACTGGATTTGTTCAGTGTTTTACTCGCTTAATACTATATGGAAACGTTTCTGTGATGACTGTTCCCAAAATATAACCAACTTCGCAGTACTTAATTAAACGACACAATGCACTGTTGAAATTTGAATTTTTTAAATGTTTTTGTTTTAATGTGGAGTAAACTTTCTTAATAATTTCCAATTCTAGGGCATAATGTGAGGTAGAGCGTGGTATCTCTTAATGGCGTGTCCGCCATAACGATCGCATCGAGAACCGTGTCCCAGTGGCCCATAAAAGGAATGCAGGCCCCACGTCACGGATATTTTTATGGCTCCTGGTGGAACCAACATCGGGGTTCTGGCGTGACCAAACTCACATCATTCAACAAACTTTCTGCCCAATCTCAACTTAACAGGTCCTCCTTCACAAAGAGACGGGATTCCACTTCCAAATGCAAGTCGATTTCTTTCTGAAAGGCAATATTAGCCTCAATATACAAATTGGGGGATGATCCATGTCAGAATAGCCATACCAGCGACTAAGTAACTAGAAATATTGATAGCGCAGTTGCTAGTTTCCATTACGTTGACCTTCGAATTGTTTCTTTATTTGTCATCAGGTGAGCGAAACTAAAGAAGTCACGCTAGTTAATTGAAAGGCTATTCTACGGTAGCGTGACCAGCGGATCAAGAACTATGACTAAACCACTGACTACCCAAACGCTAGGTAAATAACAAAATATTAAAATAATTCCATTACTTTGTTTCATCAATAATTGAATAGTAAGATATTCATTTACTGAGCCATTTAGCTGTGTACAATTTCTTAAAAGTCTAAATAAGAATCGTTAAAAATACCCTGCTTTCAAGTTACTGGTGCAGTTGAATTCGTTAATAATTGTTTTAAAAAATATATAAATTATTTATTTGATAATATTTGTCATATTGATAAGGAAGTGTTCATTACTATTCTTATCCTTCATTATATGTCCATCAATCAGTTAAATATTCATAGATGATTGAGTATATCTCTCACTGTCTTGTTCCAACATCAGTACTTTCCCATTGTCCACGTTTCACATTTTTTGAACTAAGTTTCCCACAAGCCGAGGCACCTCGGCCTGTTTTGAGAGGTGTATGTTCCGGGGTCACAGACCTTGGGCATACGGTAAGAGTTGTTCGCTATTCCCATTGGAATAGTCGGCCAGCTGCCTCCTAAACTGGTCGAGGCACGGAGAAGGGAAAGCTGCGTCCCCTCAGCAAACTCCTCTCCCGCTATCGGAAGGGCGTGGGACAAGTACACAAGGCCCGACCTACCTGATGCAGGTTTTTCTAGGGTTTTCCCTGCATTTCTTTAGGCGAATGCCAGGTAGGATCCTTAAAATATAGCCCGGGGGCCCTAGTTAACCCTTGGCTACCTTCCTCTACCCTTCCGCATCCCCCCTTTCAAATCCCTTCCTATGCTATTAAAGGGGAGTTGCCCAAAGTGGATTACCCTCATGTAGCCTGTTGCCCTAAAAAAAAAAAGAAAGAAAAACACATAATTTTCAATACTAAACTACAGTTGTAGAGATATATGGTTTACGTTCTTGAAACAGATTACGGACATTCAGGTTTTATCTTCGTTGCTCCAAAACTCACAAAAATCATTAAATTCTTCCATCACATCGGTACCTATTCTCATATAATGTGGTCCCGAATGACTGCTACTAAAAATTACTTTTTCCGTATTTAATTTGAGTCTTATTGCCCATTCATTTTAAAATATTTTCCAAATAATTTTTATTATCTGACAACAATATATTTACCAATAATAGCATTGCTAACACTATATACATTTAAAATTAATCATGTTTACCTATGTGAATTGTTTATTCGTGATAATAACCATGTTTCTACCTCCTGAAATATTTATCGTGCTTAATGAAACGCCTTTCGTTACGCCCTTGGATGCGAGATTGTTCTGCAATGGAGGAGGAAGGACGGAAGGAAGCTTCCAGCTCGCAGAAAGTAACAGCACTCGCCATAGAAAGAGAACAATGGGAAACGACATAAACAGCTGCTGCTGGAGATTTTAGAGGAGTAAAGAGGGATAACAGCAACGGATCACAGCTTCCGACATCACGTGAATAGATCTCTTTGTTTCTCTGATTATAAAATACGCAATAAACTATTAAGCAATGATTTAACTTTCTTTTCAAAGTGAAGTAGTTTGCACGCAACGAAAACGTTGCCTTAGAGACATAAGAAACTTATTCTTACATTAAAGAAACGGTAGGAGAAAAATTTCATCTAAGCATTTCAGTGAATTTCAAATAAGTAAATAACTAACATAAAATGTGCATAATAATGAGAGAAATAATTTACCAACCATAATAACAGACAAATAAATTGGACAACTCTACGACGTTTCTGTACATTTTTGTACTTTCATCAGATTATTTATGTTATATGTCTACGGTAAGTTTATCCAATAGGAAAGATAACAATATTCTTCTGTCTTCATTATTTTAATGAATAATTAAATCAACTCATAAATTTTCAACATTATTGTAATATAGGTCTACATATATAAATGGTACCAGTCATAAAGTAATTATAAACCTAATTTTTTTCAAGTTAAAATTACAAATATATATTTTTACAAAATAATTATATGAAAAGTTAAAAAGTATTAGATTATAAATATTGCTTCATGATAAGGTAAATTATGTAAATAATACTAACTTATATAAAAGTTCCAAAATGTATAGAAACGTTGTTGTGTTGGCTAAAATATTTAATTAGTTTTAATTAATTGAAAATTACGCGAGAAAAAAAAAATTTGGACAAGTTTAAGGGTTTGTTCTCTGATGATTTTGGGTCATTTTTAATTTTTTAAACACATTATTGGTTTGCAATTAAAAAAAATAAATTTTAATTTATTTTATTGTGTATATGCAATCCTTGTTAAAAGGGAAATGGTTTCTGAAAAATATTTTTATTTGTGCAGATGAATATGGCAAACCACCGAAAGCTACGCATTATTTAAATTACAGATTTGAAAGTGTTGAATTATATTTTCGTTTAAATTGATGACTGATTAAAAACATTGGGGTATATTATAAAAAAATAATGAGTTACAAAGATATTGTGTTTACTACAGTCTTTGTTGGCATCAAGTCATACAGTTTCTACGGCATGAATGTGTCTACAATTTCTGAGAAAATACACGGTTCGAGTGGAGTGACAGGACAGGAAAGTGTTAGAATCTACACCACTTCGCGCTTCTTGTTTCATAATTGTTACGGTTGCAGATGCAGACGTCAGTTGAGGAATATCACGTCACCGATAACAAGTGAGAATTAAACTAACAGTCCGCTAGAATACGAGTGTAAATTACCTGCTGCAACGAGAGAATTTCAGCTCACGTTCGCTGATTCCTGCCTTCCATCATAATTTTACAGCGTCGGCCATTACAAACCTATTTCAAGTTGGTAGCGAAAATAGGGAGTGTAACCAAACCGAGTTCGATTTATTCAGGCACGGGGCAGGAAATAATTTAGATTACCCGCTTAGCATGAAAAGCAAAAAAAAGCAAAGGGAATCTTACCGAAAAATATTTTTTTTAACTGATTGACATTTTTGGGACGGAATTGAATACCTGCTGGAATTGAATGGTATGAGATAATTTCTGCAAACATCGCAACCTTATTTACTTCTGTGACAACTGCATATATGTGTTTTATACAGTAAAAAATACAGGTACATGTAAAACACGATAGTATCGTGAGTAGGACCGAGTATGGAACCTTCACTGTCTGAGGGAGCATCTCATAGAACGGAGAGAGCAATACGACAGATAATTTGAAAAGTTTGACTGTTGTAGGAATATCGTGAAGAGACACACGCAGCAGCTGTCTGCTGACACAAGGCCAGTGCTATTCGCAGAGCTGTTGACGCAGAAGGAAGCCCTTTCAAACGAAAGCCGTTTGTCTTTCATTCAGGGCTCTATTATACATACATGGCACTACGGTAGCTCCGCTCTATGCAACAACTATTACTACGTCTATTGCCCATCAAACGTCTTACGTAAATCGCAACAATAAACCTACCGCGTGAGTCACAAACTTAAAATTTTGTTACTTAACGTCTGGTCAGGAACATAACGCAAACAGAACTTATTTATCATAGATACAAAATAACCTCTTACACTCACAATAGTTGTTTATTTCACACATATATAAAACACAGCTTATTAGTTAGAAATAATAATAGGCTGGTGTTTTAACCCCATTTTTATAAAAGAAGTAAGATTATTACAATTATTTCACACACACACACACGCATATATATATAATCTGGAATTTTCGGTATATATAGAAACTAAAATTTTTTGGCTTTTTTACAGCGTGTCAACACCAACACAAAAAAACTTTTAACTTACAGGTGTACCGATGAATATGGCTTAGTGAGGTCGAGAGTAAAGAAGTAGAGAAGGTAATCCACGTAGTGGCAACTCGCCTCTTCTAACGTAGGAAAGGGGCAGAAAGGGGGGTCGGAAAGGTAAGGCAAGGGTTAACTAGGGCCACCGGGATTTAGTTTTTAGGATCCTAACCGGCAATTCACATAAAAGTGACCAAGGGAAACTCCTAGATAAACCTGCATCAGCTGGGTCGGGTTCTTGATACTTGTCCCACGCGCTGCTCTCTGCAAGGTTTACTTGCAAGAGAACAACCCTCACAGGTTTCCTTGCTGTGAACCGTATGTCTTTTTTTAGAGTGAAAGGGTACATGAGGGTAATACACGTGGTTGCAACTCCCCTTCAATAGCATAGGAAGGCTTTTGGAAGTGGTATGTGGAAGAGGAATGTAGCGAAGGGTAACTAGGGCCTCCGGGCTGTAGTTGAAGGATCCTACCAGGAATTTCACTAAAATTGATGTAGGAAAAACCCTAGAAAACCTACATTGGTAGGTGCTTGTCCTTGTCCTAGTTCACCCTTGCCTTACCTTTCCGACCCCCCTTTCTGCCCCTTTCCTACGATAGAAGAGGCGAGTTGGCACTACGTGGATTACCTTGTCTACTTCTTTACTCTCGACCTCACTAAGCCATATTCGTCAGTATACCTGTAAGTTAAAAGTTTTTTTGTGTTGGTGTTGACACATTGTAAAAACACCAAAAAATTTTAGTTTCTATATATACCGAAAATTCCAATGGCAGAAGAGTGGTTTGCTCCATACCATTACCCTCTCCGTGCCTCGACCAGTTTAGGAGGCAGCTGGCCGACTATTTCAATAGGAATTCTGCGACCCCGGAACATACACATGCCTCGGCTTGTGGAAACCTTAATACCAAAGCGGAGAGAGAAGAAGGGATACCCAAAGGTAGCCCTCTCCGTCTCTCTTAAAAGGTTCTCGTACCGTATGCCCAAGGTAGATTATACACACGTTAAATAACTATTGGGAAAGTAAGAGGTTATTTTTAATATATGGTAATTTATAACAATTCAGTCAATTACAATATGAACTGAATTTATTGCAGTAAATCCACCATTTAAATTACGTTCCTCATATGTGCCCTTAAAACTATTAGAAAATCACTTCCCCTAAATAAACATGATAATACAATTGTTTATGCATTTGTTACAATGATAATATAGATATGTCATCGAATTTGATGAACACTTTACGCGATTAAAGTTACAGTAAAACAAGAAAATAATGGGGTATCACAGATTATCAGTAAAATGCGTGCTTCTCGACGATGATTGAGAAAAGAAAACAACTATTTCGACTGTAATTCGTATAATTATGGTTGAGTACAAATGCTGAAAACGTGAAAATATTATTCTCCCATGAGAATTTTTTTATATCATCCATCCTCACTTTCAATTCCGTCACACGCACAATATTCATCTTTACGTGTTATTAATCCAAAGAGTATGATATTATCTCTATTATAAAGCAGTTCCAGTGATGTTATTTCATAATGCAGTTAGCCATAGCTTACTTACATTCTCGACTACAAAATCGACACACTATGTAGCTCATTTTACATATTTAGAAGGTTTGAAATACAAATATGAAAATTAATTTAAATCAATTCAGCAATTTTCAAGTTTATCCAGTTCAAACGGGCCGACAGATGCGTAAACTATTTTATATAGATATTTCATAATCATTGTAATTGTGAAACATGCTTTTGTTTGTTTTGAGACGTAGTAAGCTACTGATTCAGAATAAAAATTTAAATATTGTAATTTAAAACTGAAGTATATAAATTGCCACTGTCTAAAAATTATTTAATTTATAATTAGACCATTTTAAAGTACATTACAGTAACGGCCGTCTATTAAAAGACATTAATTTTTTAATACGGTGAAAAACCGATTTAATCCAAGTATGAAGAGTGAAGATAGGAAAATTGTAGAAGCCAATTTGTCTTCGTTAGGTAGACGTTCGGTCCATCATTCGCCATTCGAGACTGGCTTTGAGCTAAATCCATATAATCAGAGATATTAGGGCCACTTTCCTAAATCCGATGGATTTTCGTCTTCTATAAAACCAAATTCTTTGCCATGAAGTCTGTCAGACTAATAAACATTATTGTATAACTAAATATAACACACGGCAGAAGTTATACTTAACGTATTCGTTTATAAGTAAATTATTTTTTTGGGCGTGAAACAGTAACTTTACCGAATTATTATTAAACAGATAGATAGTCCTGATAAAATTACTTATATATCTAGAAGTATTTATTTACGATAGATTTTTAAAATAAATTATTCATTGATGGAGCATATTTATTTTTGAGAATTAAATAGTCGTACTGAACAAATTTTGCTTTATAATACGGCTAAATGGAGGAAAACACTTACATAATATTTATGAATTTATTTAAACACAAGTTGAGGTCAAAAAAGTTATACGTCTGGAAAAGTTTAAAATACTTCAATTTCAATGACAGTTTTAAAAAATTGTAAAATTAAATAAAGCGAACGAGCTGATAAAATAATGTTTTTTCCTGCAATGGGTTATGGGCTTCGTGGTTGTGATCTCTTTGTTTAGTAATCAATATTTTCTTCCTGTTGTGAGCTGGTTATGTAATAAACATAACTCGTTAGTATTTTTTTCTAGGTCGCATCTACCCTGCTTATCTATGCAATCAATACTGCTATCAGATGTTGATTATCGGTTATTGGCTTAAAATACTTGAACGCCTTTGTTCTAGAAGCTACTATCGCACTGAGGAATATCTGAGGTAGATTGGTATGAGGTAACTAAGATGACTTAACTACGAAAATTATGTAACATTTACTCAAAATCAATGTTCATGTGGACGTGTGATTTAAGAATTTTAATTTTATTTTTTCACATTTGATGATTTGCTTCAGTTAAACTGATATGATTTTATTTCGTTTGATTTGTTTTTAAATCAGGAAATAGGGCAAGTCAAAGCAGGTGTTGAAATACAACAATGAAAACACACAATGGATGTAAACACAAATAAAATTATAAATTTATAAGTATGTCAAAAATAATAGGTACATAATTGAAAACCATATGTAAGCAATAAAAAATGAAAGTAAGAAAACACACGATAAGAATAATTTAGACACTTAAATGGAAAAAGTATGAGGAAACTGAAAATGGAGTTGTGTTTTGGCAACTAAAATAATCCCAAATTTTGCTATTTATAAAAACATCGCTAATTAATTATTACAGGCCATTTACGGAAATTGATATAATTTTTTATAAATGCTATTGTATAAAATTAAACATTATTTGTAATTAATCCAACTAACCGACCGACTTCGTTTCTTTTCATAAATTCCAT
Source organism: Zhengitettix transpicula (assembly GCA_037074705.1). NCBI lineage: Eukaryota > Metazoa > Arthropoda > Insecta > Orthoptera > Tetrigidae > Zhengitettix > Zhengitettix transpicula. The sequence goes on along the minus strand of CM073596.1, from coordinate 40,502,266 downwards.
TGGTTCTTTCGCCAATTAATGGCGATTATTTAATCATCTCTTTGAGCTATTTCTCGTAAATAAAATTAATAGATAGCCGTAATCAGTTCCCGAGTATTGTAATTGGCTGTATGTATGCGAAACGACGGAGCCGTCTGCCATGGTGACGAATCTGGGTTACTGCCATCGATCGTTTGCTGTTATGCTGCAGCAAAGTCTTCGGCGCAATATTCTTCCAAGATATATACAACTGTGGTGTTCAGACTTATTATATGACAAAATTAAAAAATAGAATGTGAATAATTATGAAAGATCTCCTGTCAGAAAGTCCTAAATAAGAAACTCACTAGTTAGAAAAAAACTGACTTTTCCGAGCCAATCTGTTCTGTCCAAGCGTGTATATAATAAATTTATAATATATCCAAAGAGCGAGTCTTCATTTTGATATAGTAAATATGTGGGTACATATTAATTTAACTTAACGTTCCGCAACATTAAATAATATCAATACAACTCTAAAAGCTGAAAAAAATTCAAAAGTGATCTTAATTATCGAAAACAAATGTTTCGTCAATGGTACATCGTTCATTGTATAGTGACATCCAGTTGTACTGAAAATAATTCTCTATAAATAAATTATTAACCAATTCATATTTATTAAGTGAATATAACTAGTCATTTATTATTCGTTTTATACTACAGTCCCAATCCACTCTCCTTTTACGTGCCTATGAGAACTATTGAATTGAATAAATTTTCCCCAATATCTTACATATTCATAATGAGTGATCGAGCCGAATACAGTTCAGTTTATACTATAAATACAATGAAATAGGTCCTTTGGATTAAAAAAAAATTTGAGATGAACGACAGTTAATTTTTTTCGTCATAAAAATTATGTATATCCAACACTTTAGGAAAATAATTCCGAATGATAAAAAATCGATAGAACAATTTTAATGAATCACTTTTAGAGGAGAATTTTCCAGAAAAAAAAGGTTTAAATATGATTAAATAGATTCGTGAAATTATATTTTTCATTATTATAAATTTGAAGACTAATAGAAAAAAATTATCATCAAATAAAAAATATTATATTTTACAAACAACGTTTCATCGCCAATAGGGACCTCATCAGTTGTAAAAATAAGTTAAATTAATATAATTATATTTTATCACTAAAATTACCTTAGTTTAAAAGCGTAGACAAATAAAAAATATAAATCACGTAATTGAAAGCAGGTCATTCTCGAAATAACGTGCTCGTTAATATTTTTTACGATTTTAGCATTCATTTACGAAGTCTAGTGTCTAGTTAAATATGCGATAGTTTCATATAAGTGATATGGAAACGTTGGGAGACATGTCAATTTAACTCATGTGAACTGAAATACCCGCGGAAGTACACGACGACAATTTTTATGATTTACTGTACTCTATAAATATTTCTTGAATAATATAAAAACTTCAATGTTTGTGTGATATATGGTAGAGTAAGTCCGTTTGCAATTACTTAAACGATTTCGAGTCAGTTACAGGTAACTGTATTGTAGTTGCGTTAATTGCGAGTCTTTAGTTGGTTTTGCAGGGACACTTGTTTGTGTGACAGGACTAAGACCACCTTGAGGTACTCCGCTGACATTGAATTATGAGTGTTTCTGTGCAAAGTGTTGCGTAAGACTGGCGTGACGTGTGAGGGCGCCTGTGTGATGGGCGCGCCAGTGATGTCTCTAAGTCTCACGGGCAGCTTCCGTACAGGGGCAGCTTCCATAAAGCTACTCAAGGTCATGAACGCGGTGAGTTTCCATTACTTGATCCACCCTTGCAATTGGATGCCTGTCAAATAAATTAAAATACTTACATGAAAAGATAGGAACGACAACGTCACAAATTAAAATACCTCAAGGCAACTGGATTCTTAGTTTAATACATAAACATTTCTTCGAAATTAAATTAGTTACTTAATCGTTTGGAAGTAATCCTCTTGAGTATGGCGAATTCATAAAAATTATGAATCTAGAATGCTCGGAAATAGTTCTGTCGCTTCCTGTAACATATGTGAATAACAAATTCACACATTTGATCTTTGTAAAAGTTTTGTGGAATATGGAGATAAAGCTATATTATGTTACAAACTATAATTATGATCGTTTCTAAATTAAAATCAGAGATACTTGTGACAATTAATCGATTAAATATAAAATTTTAACAAATAATATTTAATTATCATTATCACCGATAAATATTAAGAACCGTTCCTTTACGATAGTTTGTAACTCACTAAAATTATCATGTAATATTTAAATTATTATGAAGTGGAATTTTTAAACCGATTATTTTCCAAGGATGCTGAATAGTGGTTTCATTTTAAAATTATTCGTGAAATATAAAAAATATTGATATTGTACTTGTTTATATTCACATCAATGGGATTAGATAGTGGTGTGTATTAAGTAATTTTCTGGAATCGAAGCCTCTGGAATTTGTCGCAGTCTGTGCCCAAGGTCAGGGTAATGCCCGCGATGCAGACTACACAGATATTTCGGCAACAGAGCGAATCGGTGGAATGGAAAGCTCGGAATCCCCGCAAACCGTAACGCGTTCTCTATTCTCCTGTAAGACATCCCAATTGTCTTAATTGGCAATTGGAAAGGCCCCCTCCTAAGTGCTTAATGAGGAGCTTGTGACTTGTGCGGTTTTTGCGCGACGCCGCGCTGCGCCGCTCGGCGATTGGTCGTTGGCGTCGTGACGTCACGGCGGGGTTAGATCTATCCCGCGCCCGGCCCCACGACAGACCTCACTCCTCGGGGCAGTCCGCAACAGACAGCAGCAGCCAGGTGAGTCAAGTGCACTTACGCCCCCGATAACCCACAACTATGTCACATGTACAGTGAATGACTCCTCTGTAGCACGACCTTGTTATTTTCTAACCCACTCCACCCTTCTACGCAACTGTCTAGAAAGTGGTCAATAAAACAGTGGAATGTTAAGTATTTAATACTTCACTGACATATTCAGTGTTATAAATTTTTATTCTGTTCTGTATACTATTTAAATAATTAATTGATACACCATATAAGAACAGTATTGATAGTATCTTGTTTAGTTGGGGATACATACGACTATACTGAAGAACTGTTTTATTAGTTTCTTATTCCCCCTAATCCACCATTTGCTTTGCTGAAACACCGTTTTTAATAATCTGAACAGCCTAGATGCAATACTTTCCATATAACCCTGGAACGACAGCATTCAGCTTTAATAATAATTAATAAATATTTGTAATAATTTTGTGTTGACCCTATTAAACCTGAGAAGTGGCACTCTCTAGTCTGAACTCTCTTCTTGCCCATTTAACTATTTAAAAAGAAATTATTACTTAAATTATTTCATTAGACTTTTATAAATTCCACAATAAAACGCAAAGAATCAAATTAATCTTAAGCAGTTACTTTGCTCATAATGTAATTCTTAATGACTGAGTGACTAATTCGTTTTAATATTGAATTATAGTGGATGGTGAGTTTCATTATTGAATTTTAGTATTCTCGTTGCATAGTTTACAGCACAGAAGTTTCATCCAACTCAATTCGGGAGCGTGGAATTGAAACGGAATCTTATAGGGAATGCTTTTAATTAATTACATCCACTCCGTAGTCTAGTGCGCATCCGTTCCGAATGTCAGGCGGAGGTCATGGGTTAGACTCCCAGACATTCAAAGTTTTTATCAGCTACGTTGGGTTTAGTTACGAATGAATACTACATTTTCCCCCGTTTTAATTCGCTGGTTCACTCCTTGCAGAATACGTTTTTATAACTTGTGAAAGACAATAAAAGTCAGACCACTGGAAGTGTTGACTTAACCGATATATGTAATTATGAATATGATTTTATGGGTGTGTTAATTATTAATGATGTTTAATGCATTATTGAAAATATCAACTTGAAACCGATCGGCACCATTCCTCAAAAGTTCCAATTGCCCCAATATGGCTTCGCGCACCAGCTTAAATAGAAAGCAGTTGACTCTCGTTTTCAATGTCACGCGATTTATTTTTAGATCTACTTGTGCGTATTGAATCCGAACGAGACTGATGACTATTTTCGTGTGGTATTTTTATGTGGTAGCTGGCGGGGAGTCACACTCTAGCGCCTTACATAACCAGGGACCATCATATCGGACACGACCTTATCTCTGCAAACACCATATATCTGTATCAACCTGCTCAAATAGCTTTCCTAATCCGATCACCTAATTTCTTAAATAAATAATGCGTCATGTAACAAAGATAAGATTGTTGAATTCTCCGTCGACCTACGTGGAAGTGTAGCGCGGGTTACATACTCTTACTCCTGATGAGTGCAAACAACCAAGTAAACATCTCACCCGTGTACTTACTGTATGGTTATTTCTCCTCATAGACTTGTATTTACACGGTATTGTTAGCTAAATTAAGAGAGGGGGTAGAGTTTATAAACAATTATTTCTTTCCGCCGAATTTTGAAGCATGGTTTGTTTTCAGAAAACGGGGGCTTTCCCGGTGTAATTGATACATTAATAGTTCTCGGGTTTCCACCCGGGTCAATGAAGAATTAAAACCCAAGAGCTTTCATCAGATGATGGATACTTGCCGTTTTTATATCTCTGAAAAAATATTTTCAAATTATTTCTTTCAAGGGTTGGAAACGTTTATTAAGTTACCACAAGGAGTACTTATGATCTTTTTCTGAAACAAAGTAAACTGCAAAATTCATCTTTATACGGGGGACGCGGAATTTTATTATTTCTTTTCCTAACGAGCACTTTCTCACTCCGAACATTTGATCAATTAAAATTCCTTAATCTTCTGTCCAAGTTTCAAATAAACATCACTCCGCTTCTTCCACGCTCCGAAGCACACAGAATTTCCCAGGAACTCGGCGAAATGCTGGAACCATTTTTAAGTTATCATTAGGACACGACAAATAGTAACATCATCATCTAATGAAATAATTATGAATTCCGAAATTGGATGTTTGCATGATAATGACAAGATATAACAATTCTAATTATTGTCTCTATATATGTAATATGAATATAGGATTATATGTGTTAATTGTAAAATAAAGATACTAATAATGAATTTATATATTGAATTCATGTAAAGTTAAGTTACTTTTTACAGCTGATAGGAAAGGGATACTAAATAAAACTAATTCTTACATAAAACATAAAAAACTCTGTAATGTACCCCATATATAAATGGTAATTAATAATTAGATAAAGCTGCTAAATGGCAGACAAAATGAAGTGATGGTATAAAATATCGTACTATTAAATTCGTGTGGTACTTATATTATGACTTCATTTTGCCTGTCATTTCGCTATTTTACCAAATTACTACTTTTAACGCAGACGTATTATTCGTGGGGTCCAACTAATTTTTCTGTCTCTCTCTCTCTCAGCAACGTTAGAATTAAAAAGAGACCACTTCTTAAGACTGCAAAGCGGTAAATGAAATAGGTATCATCACCCTCGTCTTCAGATAAGGAGATATGCAACGAACCTGAGAGCTCTGTGATTAGTCTTCAACGCGATCAGCAGATGTGCACTGTTCTCAGATATCAGAGTGTTCAAATAGCCTCTCTTATCGATATCTCAATGCTCTGATAGCATATTAACGATATAATAGTAGACAGGAGCATATCAACTTCAGATCCTAACAGAAAGTAGATTTAGTATACAATTAAAACCTTCTGTTATTCAGCCGAACGGGTTGTTAATGAAATAACTGAAGGTTTTCGTAGTCGTGGATCAATCAATTGAAGGTTCCCGTGCGGTTACGTTTTTCTGGTAAGCCCAAAAAACCTGGAGCGATCAATTCACACATTTCTTTTTTTTTTACATTATCTAGCACATTTCAGAAACATAATTTACTTGCCATTCTCAACAAAGTTAGAATTTAAAAATGTCACTGGCTTACCTGTGGTATTTTCCCGCGTGTGCTGACACTTAAGTGACGACGAGACTGAGAGTGTGGCGTACGTGCAGAAACGCTTGCCTACGTCAGCGATCTTCAAAGCTTACGTTACGAAACGCTGACCGCTGTACCGGGAAAACACTTCATCCTTTAGAAATGCACAATACCGCATTATCTTTACGTTCGCAGGGGAAGGGGAGTGGAAAGCAAGCGGCGGTAGACTCACCTTATTCTCAAAATAGTGTAAGCACTCACACTAACAACGGAGCTGGTAACTTCAGTCCGTATATGAAACAAACAAAGAAAAGAGCAGAAGTAATTAAACAGAATGCATACAAGTTATAAAATAGAATATTTTACAAAGAAACATTCAACACAGAAAAAATAATTTCAACTACTTTCTAATACTTCTTCACTTTTTCCCGTACTTATTTTACTGAATTTAATCTTCAACATTCTCATTCGATTTACATTTCAAATTCTACATTACATTACAAATGTTTCAATTTCTGACGAATATTTCTACTACCTCTATAATGTAAAGTGGTTTTTATTTATAGTGCTCATATTTCTCATATTTTCTGTAATACAGCAAAAATTCTTCAATCGTGAGGACTAGAGTAGTTAGGTCTTGATGTCACCAAATAAAGACTTTCTATATAAAGCAACTTGATTGTACAACGTGTAATACCTATTTTTGAGAAACCAGACACTTAAAATATGCATGATATGAACTTACAAAAGATCTGACTTTTTACAAAGTGTGAAATAATTAAATATGGCCAAAAACAGTCAAAATAAGTTTAGACTAAATTAATTTTAAGTTGGATTAAAAAGTTAATAAATTGCAGTTTAAAATATATATAAAGTATAAATATAATAAAGTAAAACACTACGCTTCTTCCCTATAATTGGGGCATATTTAAATGTTATATACTGTTCAAATTTATTCTAATTATCTTAAAAAGATTAATGAATTTACATAGAATGTACAATTTAGGCATTATAACTTCCATAGCTGAAATTATCCTGACTGTTTCCTGGCCATATTTCATAACCTTATTAATAATGATTGAAAAATACTAAATTTAATTTATATACGGCCAGAGTTTTCCAAACTGTTATACAATTTTGGTAAATTAAAATCTGGTACTTACACACTGTAGTAATTAAAAAGTGGCTTCAAAATAATTCTTCATCGCCTCATGGCTGAAATCAACTGACATAATCAAAATCACAATGTTTAGGCAAACATCGTAAATTCAGATAATTCGTAAGCCTCTAAATCTCTGCTAAGGAACTTCAGTCGCATGTTGTCACAAGGCATGAAAGCTGTGATATGGTAACAAAAGAACATTTTCAAGATTTTAAGAATAAGATGTTCGTCCAATTTCATAAAACAAAGTAATAACATAAGTAAATGAGTAACAGGAAAATTATATAGGAGGAAAATATTTTTAGAAAGACACTTGAGATTACATTGTTTGCTTAAATGATGTTCAGCAATTAAATTTTCCTTGTATGATTACCACTAAGATGTTAATGACCTATAACAATGATAATTCTTTCCCTATCAATCTTCATATTTAAAGTACCTTTAGTTTTCCGTAAGTTCAGCCTTATTATATATATATATATATATATATATATATATATATATATATATATATGACCTATTTAATTTCTGAATAATTTATAAACAATGGTATTAGGTAAATATTTCAAGTGAAAATTCAAATACTTGTTGTCACATAATGTCGTATATTTGGCGTTCCAGTTCCATACTGTCACATTTCACTAAACAAACACAATGGAACTCTATGGAACTGTTTCTTCAGACCACATTCGACATTAGTCTGACTATAGCGATGTTTCGAGGTCGATATTTGTTCGAAACCAATCCTATCGACTGTGGGGGGTATATTTTACCAGGCTAGGAGCCACTCTAACAGTGTAGAACGCAGCAGAGCAATGGGCAACGTTAACTTTCGCTTCGGTCGTCCAAAACAGCAGCCACGCGACGATGAATCAATCAGGTATTCTCACATCGTTGGTAGATTAACACCGAATCCTCTGAGATTTTTTATTTAACCACGAAGTTGAAAAACCCGATACCAAAGTTTCATGAAACTGTAGTTTCTGAATCGGTTTCTCTTGCAACCCTGATAAAATTTCTGATTTAGTTTTCTGTGGATCATCCCGTCTTTATATGTTGTTACAAAGTAATTTCAAGCATTTCATACATTGCTGGATCAAAGTCGATATATTTTTAAATACTTAGTATTAGTTCTTGAGACATGCAAAATAGATGACTTTTTTTATCAGAGGTTATATATAATACCAAATCTAAAATATTATAGTCCTTTACGGCGTTATTAGCAATTTGAGTCCCATTAGAGAAGTTACGTAAAAATAACGTGGTTGCTTTGTTATTGTCACCCAGGATTACCTTCTAAAACGTTTTGTATGGAGGGCAGGGCTTCGGAACTCTTTCCGGGCTCTTCCCTTCCGGTGGTCCTCTTATACATGTACGAATAATGCTACTGATCTGTGTCACTTTACGTCCCATTCAGTTCTACATCCCTCACGTTTTCACTCTGTCTGTTAGTACAAAACGAGTTTACGTTCCTCCTAGGTAGAACCACTTTCCATCACAGAGGTCAGGAAAACATAATTTCGTACCTCAGCTTAACGAAGAGAAATATCCAAGAATTTATCCTACATTACCTAGGGAATTAAACGGGTTTTCAGATTTGTGGGATGGAATTAATCGGAACATATCTGGGGTGCGATCAGGATCAGCGATACAACTTTATTAAAACTAACTAGTTTAGAAATGGGGCAGTAACTGTCTGACTGAACGAGATAGACTAATAATTACACATTGTTTTCCAACAGTAATACGAAAATACTGCGTTGAATTTTATGACTGCTATAAACTTTTAATAGTTTCTGTTGCTGACAGAATTTGAATAAATTATTTTATTGGACTAGTTTAACTAGTTTGTATTAATATTATATTAAAGTTGTAGTTTATCGATTGAACTTAAATGCCCTTGATAGTAATTAATAAATAAATATAAAGCTTGTGTAGACTTTATTTCACACAACTTCCGTAAAATATAACAATTTCAATTAAAACATTCACAATCTGCCTTCACGTTAATTAATTTATCTTTGACAGATTTTTAAGCGAATCTATAATTTCCACTCTGTTAATGTCAAAGTAAACGTCAGAAACACGAAGTTATATTTTTAATTGGATAAAAAATTAACGCCCTTTTATTCTTAAATTATAGATAGGCCAATCGAAAGTACGGGTTGATTCTTAAATAACGTGTAAAATAAGTCACGTTTTGTCGGAAGGTAGCTTGGAGATTTGTATTCCTTTGAGGTGGACGTAAGATTTGATTATCGGACCCTAGTTAGCGGACTTCATGAAACGGGAAAATAGAATCACTAGAACGAAAAGCTGATTAAAATAAATTTAATTTATTTGAGGAAGCAACTTGAGATCGCTATTCGTTTAATTCTGATTTTTTTTCTTAAATGAATCCAATTGAACTGGTAGTTTATCGAACAAATCCTGATCCGCAGTTTATTCGCACACCTTGCTGGATATTTTTAAGGTTATCTGCACTCCTTTATTTATGACTATTTTCGCGGACGGGGGCAATGTCTGGAAATCTTGCTGGCACGAAGCCTCCATCGATTAGCCGCGGTCCTGGAAATCATTAAAGGGACGCATGCCGGGTCCGGATCTCTCTCATAACTCGACTGCACCACACTGCAAACAGCTCAATGCAAGATACTCATTATACACACGGGTAATGCATTCAAACAAAACATAAATGTAACGACTAGTAATTGTAATACCATTGGTAGTGAATTAGTGCATGGAAGAATCTGGGGTGATGGGAGTGCAGTAATAAAGTCGAATTAAACTTGAACGTGATAAATGGATTTTCATTACTATGAAAAAATCAGTGCTATAATATACACTTGTAAAAACAATCGTAAATATTAAAAATTATATTCGAATTATTTTAATAAAAAACATTTTTTATGGTTTCAAAAATCGGTTGATATATATATGCATTCAAGTTAAAGATCTCTATTAGCTATAATGATCTCAAGTGCAGTGAACTATTTTTCTGTTGCGACATAAATATGACTATAAATATTTTGGCGTGTGAAAAGGACAGTTTCAAAAAAGTTGCACTTCAGTTCTGAATACTGCAGAACTTTTACTAGAGTCGTTATGACTTTACGATTGTAGTTTCATTGCAGTAATAAACGTCATGGGGACTGCGTACTCTTTCATTTGGATCAAATATAAGTAAGAGAAACAACAGATCAGTGCCACATTGACCTTCACACAATTGCTGGAAGGGACCGTAATAAAACGGCGCTGTAGGAAGTGCTCAACGTATTACGACTCTTGCTTCTGCCATCGTGACGACAGTTGCACGTGCCGGACATGGCAAAGCAACTAAAACTACACATCACCTTCACACTACACTGATCCACCAGTCCCATTTCTGAAAAAAAAAACACATTCCCAATCTGCACAATATGTAGGATTTTTAATTTCAACACTAATCCTTAACATAATCTATTTTATTATTAAATATAGCTTCACTCTTCCATACTTTCAACTCGTGAAACTATTAACTTTTTTTTTTTTCACTTTTGTACAGGATGTCCCCGAAGCAAATAATTGTAGTTTACCGAAATAGATTAACTTTGGAACACACCATAGAATTTTTGGTATACTTGGAACAAACTAAAATTAATTTACTAAATTTTAGGAAATTCTAAGCACAATACTACTTATTGCAAATATTTTAGTGTCAGTTTCACAAAATAGGTACTTACTTTTTGAAAATACAGTATAATTCCATGCTTAATACGAAAAAGATTTAATTTTTTATTGGTCTGTGCCCTGCAGTAAGCAGACGGTCTTTATCATTTTAAGAGTGCCACAACAGTTTCCCTGCAAAGTTAACTCGCGCACAGCAAGTTTGGGACACGAAATGTTTTTTGAAGTTTCGAGAGTTTTACGTTCTTGGTCAGGATCATAAATTAATTGACGATAAATATTTACGATGTCGCACTGATATCCTTAAAAGTTACTATGATAACGGCTGTAGATTTTTTTTAAATTAAAATTTCTGCGTTTGAACATAAACCGTTTTGAATGCTGGCACTAAATCAATATTTTATTATCGCAACGTGACCGAATTCCGGCTAATGCTTCATTTATCTTTGCAATTTATTGCAGTCGGCGTGAGTGAAACTTAACGAAATGAATTTATTGCACCGATATAGAAATTATTGAAGACTTAATTTCAGGACAATTAACTATTCCAGAAAATTTCATATTGTTTATTTGTATAAAGTACCACCAGTTCTTTTAATAATTTTTTTCTGGCTTAGTAAATGTTATGGGATTAAATTTGTATTGCAATAATGAGCCATAATTTCAACCTTAAGTCTTAAATATTAGAATATCTATTCGGGTAATACAAATTCTCAGTAAAAAAATTAGAGAAATGCTTGATTGTTTTTAGGTCTTCAGTCTTGTTTGGTGTTAGAGGGATGTTTGTCGCTGAAAAATTAAGTCATTTTTTAAAAAATTAGTTTGTCAACAAGTGATGGTAACTCCACTTTAAAAGCATATGAAAGAGCTCATGCGGAATACTAAGGTATTCAAGGGGTAACTAGAGCCACCGATCCGTAGTTAAAGGATACTGCCAAGCATTCGCCTTATTCAAGACAAAACCTTATAAAACTTGCATCGGTAGGTCTTGGTACTTGTCCTACGCACTTCAGATGCCTGGAGTAGGCTTTTTGAGTGGCGGTCTAATAAATATGCTCAGTGCGAGTATAAACTCTTAGAGAGCTGTGTAGATGTAATTTGTAGGGCTACGTAGTTGCTTTAGTTGAAAAACATTAAAAACCATTGAATATGTAGATTCAGATCGTGTCGGGAACGTATAATTTCCGTACCCGTCAAACGCTGTCACTTTCGGGGGAAGTGACAGATTTTTTTCCATTCATCGCAAGGCTATAAACATGTCGGTGAGATGCGACATCGAACCCTTTCTACGACTCCAATGAGAGAATATTTAGTCATTTTACGAGAATAATTGGTTCTATGGAGACTTACAAATGAATAAATGCTTTCTGACGCTTTTCGTCCCAATGACGGCAGAAATTACGAGGGTGAATTGTTTTCCACGATGAATTGCGAAATGGGCGGCGCTTCAGACGAAACTAATCTAATCGCCGCCTCCGTATCAGATAAGATGTGGCGACGTCCGTCGGATATCTCGCATCTCGTCAACAATAAAATGCGTGTACCGTATCGATAGGTCGCACTCGATAAGTCGCGTCGCTATTGGCTGGGCGTCCGTATCGATCGGGCTACACCCCTCGACAATCGCAGCGCCGCCGCCGACGCCGCCGCCGCCGGGTTCATTGTGCTATGTGATGTGAGAGGGAGCTTAGTCCCCTAGACTAGTAGTTTGTAGTGCCATCGTTTCATACACTTCGATTTTTTATACTTAGCGTTTTACACAAAAGAGGATAGTTTTCTTTCCGAGATACTTTTTTACGTAATAAAAAATCGAAAAAATGGGTGGTTGTGCTTCGAAGGATAAAAAGACTGAGGCGGCTACAGCGGCAGGGACGGAAGACGGAGAGGCGAAGGAGACTGAGGCGGCTGCTCAGGATGACAGGTATGACGGCGCCGATTCCTGCTTCCTGAAGACCGCAACCAGAGGGCGGGGTTGACACAAGGGGGTGAATAAAAACTAAATCGATTAATATTGGCAAAGGGGCGCAACCGGCACCTTCTAATGGTTCATTTAATAGAAACATATATGGGTGGGGCATCTCCCTCTTCTCTTATTAGGAATGTCTTTACCCTCACAACCGTCGTATTGAAAATTGTGATTTGTAGCGAGAAGCGCTTAAAATAGTGTTGGTAAAAGACGTCACGACGCCGCTCCATTATGCATCCCAGGGGGGGATTAACAGATGCAAGGGGCAGCATGAGGGGTCCCTTTTAAATTTAAACCCCTCTCACTTGTATCATTCGGCGATACTGATAAACGAATAACACCGCTATGATCTGTATGAAATGAAAAATAAAACCGAGCGTTTTTCAGAAATATTTTCGGCTAACTTTGAGGATTGGGAAGGGTTGTGCGGGGTGGTGGCCATCTTAGGGTGTGGCTCTGTCTGCCATGTGACATGTCTGCCAATGTAATTGCAATGCCATTGTCTTCGATCGGTGTTGAGGTGCACAGACGCGTGCCGAGGGTTGCATTTGCGCTTCGGAATCTGATGATGCTGTCAGAAATTTTCTAGTTTCTTTCAGTGTCTCCAGTTGAAAAATAAAATGCAGGACTTTTCCTGCACATTCTTCCAAACTGTAGTCTCTACTCTGCTTTAGTAAATAACAATTTCTTCACCTTTTTACTAAATTTATGAATGAATTTTCGTCTAAAATTATTTTTCTGACATACTGTAGTAGATGTCATTCGAAAAAAATATTCCTACCTAGCTTTTATATCTGATGGTTTTCAAGGCATCAGCTGTTACGCTTAGTTGGAAGAACTATTTGTGTAACGTTTGAAATGAAAGCTTTGGGAAACCAAGCATTTACTATGGACGGATATTCGAATCCGTCTGTTACTCATATTGATTCGTTCCCATGAGTACCATCCCAACTCTGTTTTTCCCTTCTGAAAGTCATCATGGATTGCATTTAAACATATTTAATTATTTGTTTATTACCATTGTTTGCAGTATTCGTAGTATTAAATCAGATTTTCCGACAATCTCCCCACCTTGAAATTACGCAAGAAACTCGTTGACTTCATTCTTGTAATCAAAGTACTCGAATCATTCTATCATTGGATGACATAATTATCGCTACTGGGAAATTACTTTTATGAAGTGCCACATGACGCACGCTCAATTTTTTTGTATGCTGTCTGCAGTTTTTTTTTTAAAGAGATAAGACAAAGATACATCGTTCACGTGCTGTGTCGATTATCGGGGTCGTAGATAAGATACTCAACAATTCGACTTCTAGAGATTTATATTTCCGGCCGTGCTCTGGCGCCCCATGTCAAGGCTGTAATTAGGGTGAAATTAAAAGCCGTGACATAAAGGGGCTAGTGGGGACAAATTAGCTTGATATTTAACACGAGCACTCTCCAAGGAAGAGGGACTCCAAGACTCTCTCCCTTTTGTTAGCAGCTACCCTTCCAGAGATAATGCACGGTCTCAGAGTGCGTAATTCAGTCAACAATACGACAATCTTTGCTTAGTATTACACATTGTAGCTGTCTTTAAAGCGTGAATATTGAAGTCTTATCGTTCTGCTTGCAGCAAAAAAATCGTTTTGTACAAGTTTATCACAAATTCATAATGGAAGGAAGAAGTTAAGTAAAAATATTTCATGTTTATAATTAATCATTCAGAGTGAAATATTTTGCAATTTGTTTTGTACAATGAGTGAGAGGAAAATCTTTAATCTTTATTTAGTAATAGTCGAAAGATTAACAATATAATTTTATGAATTGAGGCAGTTATGAAATTTAATTTGTAAATATATTCATTAAATGCAAGCTTCTTTTTATGTTTATCGCATCATTGCACGTAACTTCAGATCGTGAAATTGGAAACGTAATTTTCGTTGTATTTTTTTCTTTGGAATTACACCACAATGGAATGAAGGTTCTTTAACTACATACAGCCGATATTGAACTGAAAATTTACTTTATACGTTTTAACTTTTTCATAGATTATATTGTTAGACTATTGTTACCGCAACGTTAATTTCTCAGTTTTATCTGAAAGTGGTTTCAACGATCATTACTTCTTCAGCTTCCTTTTACTCTTCCCAACCATCCCTACAGTTTTTAACCGGTGATGCACAATAACATAACATTCGAAGTTATTTGTAAGACTAGTGCATAATGTTTCGCCTGAACGTATAGGAATCGAGGGTGTTGTTGCAGTGCAAAGAAAATGGTTGACGCCGCGGTTTTGGAAAAGCTGGAGAGCGGCTTCCAGAAGCTTGCAGCTTCCGACAGCAAGTCCCTGCTGAAGAAGTACCTGACGAAGGAGGTCTTCGACCAGCTCAAGACCAAGAAGACTTCCTTCGGCTCAACACTGCTCGATGTCATTCAATCTGGTGAGTCCAGAGTTTTTATAGAATTTCCTGTATAAAATTAAAGTGTAATTAGCCTGTGTCAGTCTTTATTGCTAAAACTTGTTGGTCGAGATTTACAAAAGTCGTTCAGTTGTCGAAAACGTTACGAAAAAATAGATAAATGGATTATTCCGTACATTGACTTCGTTTGGGGGGGGGGGGGGCTATTAACCACGTTACGTAGAAAGGATAGTCGTAAGGACATATTAATCCCAAGAAAATGCAGTTATCCGTGGACAATGTGTTATGAATTTCCACTCAATTCAAACCAGTCACTTGAAATTCGGCAAACGGTAGCCTATATTGTACACGAGAAACCAGAAATACATGTGTGATATTTAATATATTTATGTTCAGTCGTTTTTGAGTTTCACTCGTTCAAACTGGCAGACAAACAGACTTCATTTTCAATTCTTTTATTTTATAATAAAAAGTTGTATTTATTGAATAGTTTATTATGGAACTCGATCAGTGTTGTATGCAAGGCTGTCGTACATAGCGGCCAGGCATCTACAAATACAGTATTACTGTGCAGTTTCAGGATAGATTTTTTTTTTACAGTAAATTCCAGGCGTCTCGTAAAAGTCGTGTGCGAGACGAATCTGTGGATCAGCGTGATTCCTGGTGAGTCACGGCCGCTGAAGTTCCCTCACAATACCCAAACTCGCTGCGGAATTTTCCCCCCGTTTGCTTGATACGTTGTTCCATAAATCCAACGTGTTGATCCGTCGCTAGTTATCTCAAAATATGACAATGCGAACGATTAGGAACGGAAAAATTCAGAAAATAGGAAAGTGTTCTGCGCCCCCAGTTCTCCAAAGGCTATGTCGTTGCTTGTCTGGGAAAATTTAGAACTATTAAATTATTTTCAGTGGTTGACAAACTTAATTTATAAAACATCATTCCGATTCAGAAGAATAAATATTACCAGAATGTTACACATGGTGTGTAGTAAGAAATTTTTCTGCGGAACAATCTACTTCAAATTGCAGCTGAGAGAATAATCTAATGTTGAAGAAGGATTTAAGTGAACTCTCATGAGAAAAAGGAGTATTTAATGTCCCCACTTGTGTCATAGATTGAATTTTATAAAATTTATTTTAAATTATAACATTCCTAAAGGATGAGTTTTTACTACAGAGACAATGCAGTTCTGCGACACCAGCAAAACAAGTGTTTTAACTTGCAAATCCTCTTTCTTGACTAGAAATTCGACAGGGTATGTAGCCTATTTTGTATATTGAAGGCAAATATGAATATTATTTGAAATATACAGGCTCGTTTTCGCGTTTAACTCGTTCAAACTGGCAGAGGGACAGACACTTCAGCTATTTATTTATGTAGATAGGCGAAATTGTGAATCTGATAAATTCACAAATCTGTAAACGGCCAGTTTCACTAGAATGAGCTCTAGACAAGAACTTGTCTGGAACTACGACAGCGTTATCAGTTTCCCATTGTTTGCTTCGAAACGAGACAGACACGTCAGCCAGCAACGGACTCTCGCTATTTGCTCTTACGTCAGCGTCTATTAGCTTTAGTTAAATGAATTAGCTTCAAACATGGCTGTCAGCCAGTCATCGTTGGAAACTCGGGAAAAGGCAACTAGTCGGACTTTTCATTTAAAATAAATTAACAAATATAAACACAGTTCAATTTTCCGGCCTGAATGCTTTGGAAAAGACTAAAGTGTATCGACACAGGATCAGTTAGCTTTCAGTCGCTTATAAATTACCATTAATTTTTCGAGACGTTTTGGATTATAAATGTGCTTTACCTGGAGCTGGGATCGATAAAAAAAAATTATTATACATTTTAAATAAAGCTTTTAGTATTTTATCGATTTGATATTTACGTATTATCTCTAAATCAAACGCTAACCTGTCACTTTAAACTAAATGAACTCAAATCGCTGAACATATTTCAACGTGTTTTCGTATTTGTACTTCTACTTTCTCATAACACAGCACAGCATAGCATATCCACAAGGTTTCATTTCAGTTCGAACTTTCTAGGAAAGCCAAAAACACATTTCGATTTGCAACGTATCGGTATCGCTTTCTTTAGGAATACTATTGATTGTTATTTATAAACGAGATAAGCTCAACACCACCCGAAGAATAGTATTAACTGTGAATGAAGTGAATCCATAAATTCTTGTGTAAGCACAGAAGAATACCCTTTTCACTTAACTAGACAGTTTAATTTTCATTCAGACGTAAATTTTTCATATTAATAATTTTTGTATCTCTGTTATGAAATAGCGAAGCACTGGTATTTTATTTATTCAGTACAACGCATATAATAATTGTTCTGACAAAGGAATGGTTGGACTTTGTTGAAATTAATATATATATTTTTCAAAAATACGAAGTTTTAGCCTTACCACCAGAGAATTGCAAACATTACACTAATTTCTGTTTGTTCAAAGTGGAATTAACAGGTCTGAAACCATACTTAACCATTTACGAACTTTAAAATTCTCGCAAGTATGCGCCATATTACAAAGCACGGTGTCTTTATTATTTATGTTCTTACTAAAATATCTCAGTGTAATTTTTATAAATATTTCTACTTTACATTTCATATTGGTATTATATACAAATTTATGTATCTGATCATCTGGTCTAGAATATTTTTGACGTCACGCGAATAATTCCAAAGACAGGTTAAGTGTGATTTAATTTCAGAGTACCTATACAAAATTGCACAAATAAGCACAGGGTACATGGATTCTTGTTGAATGACGTATTGGTGCCTGTTGAAAGCTTTGAATAGGTTGGTTTTCCCTTCCCTGTGTAAACGATGTTCTGGGAACCTGTGGTCCATGGTTTAGCAAAGTACCAGAACACGTGTTTCAAAGCTGTGAGCTCTTTCTAAAGCCTTTGTTTTTACACATTCGGCTGCGTCAGCGTTGTGTACAGTGTAGAGCAAAATGAGCTTTCACAGCCGTACTCGCATTACATGTGCGTAGATGCACGGAAATTTACATGCAGGGATACTAGAGATCACGTAATTGGTAAGATTCCTTTCCATAATTCGGTTCTTGAGCTACAAACGAAGTTATTCAGTTGTAGTTGGCTAATTTAAAGTAATTAATAATGAATCTGAGAGAAATTATAATTTTCTACTGTAAAACATTTATGAGAAAAGACCACAAATGCGCCATTATTTATTATCAAGGGGTAAACTGAAATTGTTATCCTATAATCACAATTTTGTAATTATTGTCAAACACGGGTGAGATGCCATGAAATAATTCTATTTAGTTATGGGTGGCGTTTGTATCTTAGAAAACGAGCAGTCTCAATTTTTTTTTTCAAGACTGTGCAGATCGAATCAGTATCTAGTCATATTTATTTCAGTGTTTTTTATTTTTTGTTTTGCAGAACCAATAATTGGGAATTAAGCAGTGGCATTTTTGGTCCCCAGTCGACAAATTTTCATTAAAGTAACTTATCTTATAATCATCGTTCTATTTATGAGAATTCTATTCATACTCGGAAAGGCTCGATTGTTAGAAACTCTGTTACGCAAGTCTGATATTGACTGATAAAATTCGATACGATTGCGTCGCATAGTATCAATTTAAAGAGTTAAAATAGAACATGTCGATTTCATCAAAACATTCAGCGCGTTACTCTTACTAAGAAAAACGTTGCTACTGTTTGTTGCATTAGAGAATTATTCTCATTACATCCTTTAACGAAAGAGCTATGAAAATAAAAGATGTACAGATTGGTTACACGCGCATTGGTGTTTACAACTGTTATTTAATTCTTGAACATGTCTGAAAAATATAAATGATAGTTTTGAAACCACTGGAAGCATTCAAAATTTACACAAGAGGGCACTGTATTAGGAATTTCAATATTGGGATTATATTGATAGGTTGTATTCGACTGATTTCGGCAAGAAAATAGAGGAATCCGCAACTCTTACACAAGTACCTACTTCTTGCGTCTAAGTAAACAGGATTAAACATTAAGATTTACGAGCCTCAATAACATAAAATAGGTTACGCAAAACAATAAGGTTTCGTTCCCATAGTGCTGGTGCTTCGTAGGTGCCGACGTAGCATCCGTCGGCGGAATACACTCGCTTGATAAAAGTTAATGTAATGTTTGCGTTGGTAGCGAATTGTATTGAGGATGAATTGCATGTCGTGCAGTTTCCCCCAGGAGCAGGATGAGGCGCAGCTGCAGGCTTACAATAGCGGCAAGGGCGGAGGCATCAGTCACGTCACGTCACTCGCCTCGACTATAATAGTCATCGCTTGCGAAACATCGTGTACCCTTACGACACGGTAATGCTCTATAAAGCTTTCAAGACGACGTCTCTAATAACGTGCCGCAGATCTAAATTTTGCCTTAACGCATATGTACGAACGCGTCTCTTGTATGGAAACTGTTAGGGAATTGCCCAATATGAAAAATATTGCATACTAGGATGTTAGTGGGAAACCTGAGATTGTATTCTTAACTAAAATGATATAGGAACTGAAGATTTTTGATTCACTGTAAAATCCCAGTCGGTACCAGGCAATTACGTAAACTGTAAATTCTACCCCATTGTGAAGTATGTGAGGGGTAAATCGAGCAAAAGATAATTTCATTCGGCATGATTTACTTAACTATAATATATAATTCAATTTGTAAATTACACTTACAAGAGTGTAATCTAACGTTTCGAAGACTACTGCATCGTTAGTTGTAATCCAGGCAGCGAACGTAGAGAACGGAGTCATTGCTTGCGCTCCGGTGTACATTGCGTCTTAAGATTGAGAATTAACATCCAACGATATAGATAAATGGTTGTTTAAATAAATAAATTGATGTTGCTGGCTTTCTCATGTTATCTTTGAAATTTTGTAAATCTTCCATTATACTGTGCAAGCTAAAATTTCGTGCCCCCCTTTTTTTCTCTCAAAAATCCAAACTGATGTTCCATCACTAGTTCTGTTATGTACATTTTAGATGGTGATGTACGGTTATCTGTCTGCAGGTTTAGAGAATCACGACTCCGGCGTGGGCATCTACGCTCCCGACGCCGAAGCGTACACAGTCTTCGCCGACCTGTTCGACCCAATCATCGAGGATTACCATGGCGGCTTCAAGAAGACAGACAAACACCCTCCCAAGGAGTGGGGAGATGTCGACAGCATGGGCAACCTGGACCCCAATGGCGACTACATCATCTCCACCAGAGTGCGCTGTGGCCGCTCCATGCAGGGTTACCCCTTCAACCCCTGTCTCACGGAGGCCCAGTACAAGGAGATGGAGCAGAAGGTCTCCACCACACTGTCCGGCCTCGAAGGCGAGCTCAAGGGCAAGTTCTATCCCCTCACTGGCATGACCAAGGAGGTCCAGCAGAAGCTCATCGACGACCACTTCCTCTTCAAGGAGGGTGACAGGTTTCTGCAGGTGAGGCATATTAAAAATAAATTTCAGACGTAACTCGGTCTCGTACCAAAGACAATTATGAAAATTATTTCAGTTATAACTAGCAACTTGTGATTATGCTAATATACTTCTAAACCTTAAATCGAATTTTTACATTGATTAAAACTTGAAAGATTCAACGACCATTATATAAAAGCAAATTTTTAAACACCATTATTCACATGCGAACATTGTCAGTACCAAAACTTTAATTTAGGCTGTTAAACGTCCTTCAGTAATTATATAAAACAATCCATATACAAAATTACAATTATGGGTAGTAAAATATGAATAAAATATTTCATTGAGTTGGTAAACTAATGACGTGTTATTGTTAATATAATATTGATAATTGATATTGTATTAATATATTAAATTAATTACTGCAAAAATCTGTTTAACTGAAGCTCTAAATAAGTGTGCTTCGTTTTCAGGCTGCCAATGCTTGCCGATACTGGCCATCTGGACGAGGTATCTATCACAATGACGCGAAAACCTTTCTGGTATGGTGCAATGAGGAAGATCACCTCCGACTTATCTCCATGCAGATGGGTGGTGACCTGGGACAGGTAAGTCTCACACCTCCGGTCAATGTTTGAGAATTACTCTCACGTCATCTAATACGTAATTTTTTTTGCAATACAGGTTTTCCGCAGATTGGTGACCGCTGTGAATGATATTGAGAAGAGGGTTCCCTTCTCCCACAATGATCGTCTTGGATTCCTCACTTTCTGCCCAACCAACCTGGGAACAACTGTCCGTGCATCCGTGCACATAAAGTTGCCTAAGCTGGCAGCTGACAGGTCAAAGCTGGAGGAAGTTGCATCAAAGTACAACCTGCAGGTATGAACGATAATTAAATTCAACGTTCATTAAATCATGACACACACACACACTCGCACACAATTTATCCGAGAAAGCAACTGGGTCCATTATTTTATTTATATTACACCGAAATGAAAATATGTATTCCATAGTGGAATATAAGCACAAGTGTGAACATTAATTTCATAAAATTAAATTTCATTGTAGGGGTAGTAAATGCCATTCTTTTAATTAACCAAAACTTGTGCTTCATTCTCTGTACATATAAAAATGAAAAGTTCAACTTTCTCCTCCACATGGACAACGGTTTGATCATTCAATGAAGTTAGTTTGTAAAATTTGAGCTCAGACATCACCTGAAAAAACCCGCAATGGTGGTAGGAATGTGTTAAAAATCTTAAAACAATAAACGTACGCTGAGATTCACGTGTTCATATTTGTTCGGCCTCCATCTAGTACGGGCGATAGCTTATAAGGCTTACGTACAAGGAAAGTATTTTCAGTAATTAATTTTCAGTCAAGACTTGCTGTTTTAATGATTATCTTCGCTTTCTTTAAAAATAATTCATTAATGAAAATTGGTAAATTGAACATATATTTTAACAAACCTTTTACACAAATTTGGCAAGACAAGTGATTCATTATACTCAATTTTAGGTTTTCAGAATTTAAAGTTTAGTCTTTAGCTTTTCAGCTTTATTATTCATTACTCTAAAAGTTTTAAATAGGAAACAAATGGGTACCCTCTGTATCAATAGTACACCTTCAATGCATGAAATTATCGGCAAGCTGACCATTCAAACCTATAGATGCACAATTCCATTTACGTTTAGAACTTGACAGTAATTAAGTGATTGGCAACAGGTTCGTGGAACCCGAGGAGAGCATACAGAGGCTGAAGGAGGTGTGTACGACATCTCCAACAAGAGGCGCATGGGCCTTACAGAGTACGACGCTGTCAAGGAGATGAATGATGGCATTGCTGAGCTCATCAAGATTGAGGCATCCCTTTAAACAAATAAATGTGGACCAACCATGCTCTTTGGAGAAAATTTCTACATCAAATCTGCTTCCCATGTACCCTTCTTAACAGGAAACGATTCTTTTCAGTACCCTTCATCTGTTTATTTAAGTTCAGTTAATATAAAAAAATGCAGCTACCTTCCCATACTATATGTGAAACTTATAAGACTGGTATGGGGAGTAGAAAAGTTGGTCACCAGTATTCTGTAAATCGTTGTATGGTATTATAATTTATATTTACTGTTGGTAATAGTTGACTTGATTTAATCATTCAGTACTGGCAAATTAGTTAATATTCTTAAACGTACAGATTTCTTGTCTCTGAATTAAATTACAACAAATGAACGCACATATTGAGGGTGAGCATTAAACTTTAATTGTTTCTTTATCCTCCCATTTAAGCAATAACATTTTGAGGTGTTCTGTACCATTAAAAATTTAGATAATTTTAAATATTTTTCTTAGTTACCACATAGAAAAATAGAAATCGCTTACTTGTAGCTTAAAGGGAGTAGTAGGTCAAGGATGTGTAAAAAGAGATTTTTGTTCTTTAGTCTATTAACATAACGTGGAAATGAGAATACATTATTGTCTAATAGAAACTAGAAAAATAGAAGTAAAGTATACATCCTTTTCCATAATATTTGCTCCCTTTCAATTTTCATTGTGTGTTCATAACAAGCAGTCTGTTTTAAATGGCAACTGAAAGCTTATTTGAGGAGTTCAGCTGATTGTAATGCTTCTAGTCTTTGAAAGTAATATATTTTTGCCATTAATTGAATAGAAATGAAAATGATGAAAGACATGTTCATGTTTGCACAAAAAAAATACCATTCCCGAAATGAAGTGGTGTGAACTCCACTGTTCAAATAAACATAAATAAAAAGACGTTGCTACATAAAACATAGTTTTTATTTTCATTGTAACTTCCATCCTTTAAACTCCTGAAGTAAATTTACCAGTATTTCCTCAAATGTGAAACACATGTAATTCAGTATTAAGCGAGTGTGCTTTACCAGTGAATAATTGTTTTATATGGTTTGGTATCGCACCGAACTTGTTTTGACTGGTGGTAGTTGTTAAACGGTTGTAGAAACTAGCCGGAAATGTACAGTTCATTATTCAGTTTCCTGCAGTGTGCATTAACTTTTGGTAGCATCGGGTCAGTTGAGTCTTGTGCTTCGGTCGGACGCTCCGCCTAGATACGGCTTGGTTCGGGACGTTTATGGTATCGGCGTAGTATCATACGAAATCTACATTAACTCGGACGTGGAGATTTGGGCAACGGAGAGTGCTTTGCTAGCATCAATCCAATAATATTACAAATGCACCTTAATTTCGCGGAGCTGCGGTTTTATCAGCTCTTCAAAGTCTAGTGCGGTTGAAAATTGGCCCAATTAAGTTGCCCATGAAAACTTTAGCCTGATACAAAAGTGTCTCGTTTATCGGGTCAAGTTTAATTGAATCCATCCCATTCGATTCTGCACAATATCTAAGTTTTATTTACATTTCGTAATCACTATAAAAATGTTGATTGTCCTGTATGCTTCAGACAAAAGTTCGTGAAGAACTGAGGAATCTAGTTTTTGTGTTTGAACGATTCTTACTTTTCGAAAGATGGTCATATCAAGCGACGGAGCAATAATAATCACAACATTGTTACGCTAGACCAGATGACTAAGCAAGAGATTTAGAACAAACAATGGTTGAGTTGAAGACTGGTAAAGCTCAAATATCGCATCATGGAGTGTTAAAGAAGTCGGTCACCACCGAGATACGTGTTATGTTTGATGGAAGCGCCGTGTCAAATGGTGATTTCCTTGAACCTCCGTCCTTATTCAGGTCTAGAGCTGTATTAACGAAATTTGCGACGTCATACGTTTTCATCTTCTAAAAGCAGATACATGCAAAATGTTCAGAGTGGGATATATTCCACATGAACATCGTAGGCTATGTATTAGCACATTTAAAATTCGATAGTGCCGATCCTATGCAAGAATGGGAATTACATACGAATACGTATGCTCCTCATCTCATATTACCCATGTAGCAAAATCTCGACTGAGACAGAACGAATATGACAAACTTTCTCTTTGCCAGAGAGGTTGACTGTATAAGTGGGGCAGATGAATAAATATATAAGCTATGGTCGTTCCTTATGGCTCGCGGGTTTCAAATGAGAAAATGGATCTCCAATAAACCTGCAGCGTTAGTGACGTAAATGAGTCTTTGACAAAAACGCGCATGGTGTAAAATTATTATGAATTAATTGGAATTTTTCGGGCGATTGTTTCCGCCCTATTCCGGTACACTGATGTTCGAATGGAATGATTTTCTGATTCATCTAAACGTGGTATGTCAGTTATAGCATATTCCAGAGTTGGTTGCTTGAATGGTTCATGCTTCCGTACCCTATTGTAGCCAAGTATATTCTCATACTTTTTTTCTGAGACTAGTTGATGTCTTTAGTCAGAGATGTTAATCACGATTACCTCTTTGACTTTATAGCGCCCAATTTGATCCGTAATTCCGCCAAGTAACGTTAACAGAACATGTGGGATATATTTCATTTGACAGAGAGCAAGTGGTACATGCAGATAATGTAAGTTTGTTTAAAATTATTTATTCTTTTTCTATAATCTAAAATTTTCTACTAATTTATGGAAATTTTCGAATTGAAATTTACCTTTTTATTTTTATGTAACTGTTAAAAAGTACATAATTAAATGTTTATTTGCTTGATATAGGGTTTTTGGTATTTATTTTTAACTGCGTTGTTTGTACTGAAATACCAACTAAAATACATGGTTACTTCAAATTCCAGTATTGAATTATTGTGTGTTATAATCCGAATATTTATAATTTTAAATTATAATGTGTGCTCAAATTATGTAGGCCTATGTCAAATACTTGAAATAAGAACTGTATTTAAATTGTTTGCTTTTCAATGTTACTACTTTATTCTTATCAGCACTAAATTATGCAGTAAAATCTCATAACAACTACGATTTTTGTACCTCTCCTTTTAACATTTGTGAGCTTTCAAGTTTATAGAGTTGTATTTAGCACAAAGTATTATAGAGTCAATTGTTCTTTTACAATAGATATTGCAAAGAAATGAATTTAATACTTAAAATGTTACAAGGTATTGAACCACTTATAATGGGAGAAATAATAAAAACTAATTAAAGGATTTATTAATGTTAGATTTATTATAATCCAATATATCTTGAAAATTGATGAAAGGAAAATTTTCAAGAGATAATGAGCAATAGGAAAAGTTTTGGTGAGGGAAATTATGCATCCTGCTGTAAATAAAATGCACACTAATGAAAAATGGTTAATTCTTTAATGTGAGAAAATGAATATATACATATTAGTATTTTATTCTCAAACTTTAATAATCAACAAAAAGATTGGCATAATGCTGCAGTGTGATCAACTCCACAGCTTGCTTTAACTACTTGAACACCAATAGAAACCTAGAAAAATTGAGTGTGTATTAACTTCAAACATGTTACATATAAAAATATTTTTAAAAGTTGAAATACCAAACTATATTATATTATAAAGAAAATTTAAATTATTGTAATATCAGTATTACTTCATATTTATTTTGATAGTGGTGATATTAAGAATGATTTAAATTAAATAAAACTCTGAAAAATTACACTTCTTGCAAATTACAAATTAATATTGGACAGAGTAGTGAAATTTAAATACAAAAAACCAGACAGGTATTTTTTTTATTAAATTACTCAAATTAGTTACAGAAAATTAAATTGATAAACATTTTTTTCTACATAATAATGCAGCATTTTATCACCAAATGTCTTATTTACATACAAGAAACAATTACATAAGAATCAATTTAGTCAATGAAGCTTACCCTAAGGGGAAAAAATTGGTCATTTGCATGGCCAAGGCCAAGGCAGCCACCTTTATTTCTGCCCCACATATACAGATCACCATAATTGGAAATTGCTCCAAAATGACTTATGCCAGCAGTGACTTTTATTACTCTGGTTTCAGGTTGAAATTCATTCCTCCCAAATAGAGTGGCAGGAATAAGTGCTGGTTCCATCTCTTTGTCAACTTTAGGTCCTCGTCCTAGGATCCCATAGCCCCAAACAAATACATCACCTGAATCTAAATAAAAAGCACTGATTTTATAAATGAAATTATTTTATTTTGAATTCAGTGTAGTTATTATAATGATTTTCTTGGAAATATGGTCACTCTCTCTTTCCTGTCCATATCAATTACCTGTATAGGTTATGAGAAATAGCAAGTTGTCTCAAGATAATATGTCCAGTGGTCCACTGCCCTGTAATTAAAGTGGGGTAGGCCAGAGCTCAGTTTAACATGAACCTTTGTTACATCTTGGTAGTGTAAAAAATATACTGAAAAGATTGACACATCTACACAAAAAAACTCATCTATAAAAACTAAGAGAGAACAACTGCAGGGTGTGATATATCCAGTTCATAAGAATATAATTAATGTTTTAAGACTGGCAGTGGTGTAGATCCAACTTCTCCACCAGAACGAGTTTCCAATTGATGAAAACGTTCCTCTTCACCTTCTCTGTTCTTCTTCCATGTATATGACACAACTTGCTACATCATCATAAAGTAATTTCACTTCTTATTAACACGTAGAATAATTTTGGGAGGAAGTTCTTCAGTGCAACACGGTATTTTTATTTTTCCGAAAAGGGTTGTTAGACTTCCATGTCAAGCTTCTTCAAGAATATTATGCGAAGGGCTTTATAAAATTAGTACCTTCAATATTACAAGTCTTTACATACAATGCTGTTTGTGATTCACAACAAACTCAGATATGTATAATTTTAATACAAGAAACAAAGACAGCTTTTACAAACATGGTGAATCACTGATTGAAGCCTTTCCCGGTGCAGTTGTTCAATATATTGTTCTCGGAGCTCAACCAGGTTTTGCATAATTGTAGAACGCAACGTTTTGACGACTAAAAGCTCTGTCGTCATCTTCTAGGCGAAGTGTCGGACACTTCGCCTAGAAGATGACGACAGAGCTTTTAGTCGTCGAAACGTTGCGTTCTACAATTATGCAAAACCCGGTTGAGCTCCGAGAACAATATATTGAATGGTGAATCACTGGTAACTTTATTAAAGAAGTCAATTATAATAGTATTACAACTTTCATGATAACATTATACAGTTAAAATGAAATCTTCTG
Organism: Zhengitettix transpicula; assembly: GCA_037074705.1. Lineage (NCBI taxonomy): Eukaryota > Metazoa > Arthropoda > Insecta > Orthoptera > Tetrigidae > Zhengitettix > Zhengitettix transpicula. The sequence continues at coordinate 40,474,587 of CM073596.1, read as the reverse complement.
TAAAACATATAGCACATTATAATTAATGTAATTTAATTGATAGTGTATAATAATTATAGGGGATTATTATAATTTATGTATAATTCATGACTAATTCAAAAAAACTCTTGAATCACAACCAAAAAAGCTCCAGGTTTTCAAAATTAAATAAATCAGAAAATTAATAATTAGTTTCTTTTTATTAAAATGAGACTGATAAAAATTATTGGGAGTATAATACAAAAACATTAGAAAAGTCTACATTGGTTATTTCCACATATTTGAAGCCTCACTTCTCTAAAGTATCTATGGAAAATAACTATTCTATTCATAATTTATACTGCTACATACCATTCACCAACAAACAGGCTGAGCCACCAGAAGCAACATCAACAGCTTTACCCAAATTCTCACATTTCTTTAAGTGTGTTGGTATACAAACTTGCTGAATATCATTGGAAAATAGCTGACCATATTCTGTATTTCCCCAACCAAAGACCTGCCCTTTATCTGAAAACCATGGTACAACTGTAATTAAATACAAGAAGAAAACACATACAGCTAGCACATTAATTCACATTTTTTTCTACTACTACTTTATACAGCAAGATGCATTAGAATTAGCATAACAAATATAGGTATTCATATTCTAAAAGAATTTAATACTAATAATGCAAAGAGAAGGCTTTGAACATATCTTTCATATATGATTTAAAAATTAATCTTCAATGGGTCAAAATGATTAGCTATACCATTTGTAATTCAAAAGCATACTGCATGCACTAATAGATACAGCTTTCTTATTACAAGACTGTTACATTAATTGTATAATGTGTCTTTCTCAGAGCATGGATTATGACTACAAGTTCTTATGTATTTTCTACAAAATGACTTGGCTGTAATTGCAAGTACAATAAACACTGTGTTCTTCGCTACTATAGTGCAATCTGTTAATTTTAATTGGTACTGTCATAAATAATAACTGGAAGTCATAATCCATACTCAAAGCAAGTAATGTGGTCTAATAATGTTTTTTTATATACAGATTGTGCTTTCTTTAAGATATAGTGATATACTCTTATCTGAAAGTGCATTTGAAACAGTAATTTCTCACATTCTGTAGTTGTACACTTACAAATTAAATTGAAGATTAAGTTCATCATTGATTAAATAACAGAAATTGGGGACTAATGAAAATATTTGTAAAAGTTTGTAATTGCATTTATAAAAAATAACATTTGAATTAAAAATTTATTTAAATAAAATTTACCCTACTTCAAATAATAAGAAATATTTACCTTTATTCACATACCATTCATGGCTATGACACAGTCAGCTGCACAAGATATCTTAATAATATTTTCTCCAGCAATATCACCTTGCAATTTTGTAGGTTTCCAATGAGTATCAAAGTGTCCCAATCCTGTTTGTCCATCAGCACCCCAACCACATGCATACACTTCTCCATTTAGAGTGAGAAACATGCTGAATAAATGCAATTCAATAAGTATATGCAAAACAAAGTGTTTTAAAAAATTTAGGACAAATTCAAAATCAGCATTTTTATATTTTTCAAAAGTACTATAATAGACGTTTTCAATATGTTTATGCTGTTAAAAAAACAATACTACAAGCTTTTAATGCAATATCTAAAATAAAAATGGCAAATCTTTAAAAAAATGAATAAATGTTTTCTATTTTTTAAAAAAATATACCAATATTAACTAAAATTTCGGTAACATTGTGATTCTCTGTATAGATTACTGGCATTGTATTGTTAACAGATACTCATTGACCATACAGCAGGAAAAAGTATTTCAATATGGGCCAATCAAAACAACCTCTTCCTGAACACATTGATAACCAGCACTGTTAAACTGCAAAAGACCCAATTCCTAATAGCTGCTCATGCCAAAAGCCACAACACCAACTATTTCAACTAATGCTTCATTCTGACACACCTTAAAGCCTTGCCCCACCAATTCTTCAGATGCTGATCCACATCTTTAGGAACTCTCTTTCCAACACAGGCAAAGTCCTGGACGCAACATCTTATAACTACTGTCTTTCCCCAGTCTCGCTGGATTACTTTGCTTTTTACCTTCCATCTCAAGTTTTTGTGTGTATATTTTGTAAGTAATATGTATGATTGTTTATAGGTATGTGTGTATGCATTATTCCATTAATTTTTCAATATAGAGACTTTGTCTTTAGAGTTGTTGGCTTTGTTGTGTGACAATTGTTGCTGTCTAATGCCAGGGTTTGATTCAACACCATACAGCCAGCTGGCACAATATTAAGCTCTTCTGTCCTATATATATAATATTGGGATGGAAAAAAAAAGAGAGAGAGATAGGTTGTGGCTTATCTGGAAATGAAGTGCAGTGTCATCATGAGGAACTGAAGGTTGTTCTTCAAATTTTCAGAGGCTCTCAGCCTCTTTCTTCAGGGAGGAGTGTTTCTGAAAATTTGAAGAACAACCTTCAGTTCCTCATGGTGACACCGCACTTCACTTTCAGGTAAGCCACAACCTACGTCTCTTTCCTTCCATACCAAAATTGCAATTATTTTTGACAATACTTACTAATATCATATATATATATATAATTACAATATTCGTATGGAGAGGACAGAGAGATAGGTTGTGGCTCACCTGAAAGTGAAGTGTGGTGTCACCATAAGGAACTGAAGGTATTTCTTCAAATTATATATATAATTGCAATATCTTCAGGAAGAAGAGTTACACCATTCCATACACCAGCCAGTATATAAAAAAAAGTAGGTGGTTTCCATGAAATTGAGGTTAGGTGTTGTCATGCAGGACTGGAGGAAGTTCTTCATATTTTCAGATCCTCAAGAAAGTGTCACCCTGTGTGCCAGCTTGCTAGAATACATATTTTATAAAGTGTTATCCTCATTCCTTATGAGAGAGATTGCGTGTTCCTGAGTCAAGCATCAGGAGGATAAAACTTCCCAAATATTTAATTAAATATATTATCTATCCTTGTGGCTGGTCTCCAGTTTCAGGCAAGCACATCCTTCTCTCTCTCTCTCTCTCTCTCTCTACACACACACACACCCTTTTAGCTAATAGATCAATTTAAATGAGTGAAAACAAATGAGAAAATTAAAAAAATGAGAGAAAGGAAGAAAATAATTAAATAACATAAAATGCTTGGCTTATAAAACATATTGGAATAATTTTCGTGTAAATAAAATTAGTACATATATAAATATTATAAGGAAATAATTCTAATACTAACCTATGATCCTGTCCACAAACAACACTTTTAATAGGAACTCCATCAAAATTATGAATACTGTTTACTATTTGGCTTCCAGTATACTTCTCATCCTCCACAATCCTCCTACCACACTGCCCATAAGCATTATTTCCAAAAGCAAATGCTTCACCAGCATCACTGACTACAACTGAATGCGCTCGCCCAGCTGCAACTTGTGTTATTTTATTGTTTGTAGGCAGCTCAATCGGAGCAGGTGATAAAACCAGTCCTAAAGGATGACCTTCCCTAGGAGCTTGGTAACCTATTGTCAGCATGAAAATGTAGAAGATATTTTTCCATTAAATTCTGCAATAATGCCAGTACTTTTATTGGTTAACATCATAGGCTACAGTATACTCATAAACTGAAGTCAATCACATAGCCATATTAGTAATAATAATAATAATAATAGCATGAGTAATTGTTACAAATTGGTATAGAAAACAAAGATGTTCTGGACACATTCTTAATTATCATTTGAACCATCATGCTAGTCAAATGACAGTGTTGGTATTCAATTTGATGATACGAGCTATTCTTTCTGACTACAAGTTTTATATTGAAAATCTAGCTATCAAATATAACATATTAATCTATTAATATTATAGACAAATAATACATTATTTACAAAATTTAATGTTCATATTGTGGAGTGTGTAATGTAGGACAGAAAAATAAGAGAATTACAAACTTATTTAAAGGATATTTGAAATATTAAACTTTCCGGTGAGAAATATTTGGCAGTAACAAAACACAAAAATTTTAATAATCTTAGTTTTGACTGTCATAATGTTGAAATTTTATATGATTAGCCTAGGAATGATCCTACACTAATTCTGAAATGTTGTATTAAACAGAATGGATACATATACTCCAGAAGTATCAATGACTCTTTCATATTGGAAGGGTAGACTCTACATTAATATCAGTTTTAACTTTGAGGTTGAATTTGAAACATGACGAAAACCATAATTGTAGTAGTCAGAGAAAGGGTTCTTAAATTATCCACTATTTGGCATCCTTTAATATTAAAATAACATTTTATTGGTAAGAAATAAATTGGAGATTTAATATTAGCATTCTCATATATATCAGTAAAAGATTATAAAAAATGTAATAATAAAGATGTACCATTAACGAACCTATTTGTGAATCTGTGTTTATTCCTGTTCCAAAAACCTTATACTTTTCTTTAGTATTAACAGCAAAAACAGTAAACCCGTAACCACAAGTTACATCTACAACCTGCAAAGAAATAATGACAGGACTACAATTAACCAAAATTTCATTCAAAATCTACACATGGAAAATTTAATATACAGAAACGAAGAAATTGTTGTTTTTTTGTTACAGAGTAATGCATTGAATAAAATTACCACAGTACTAAACACAATTTTTTGTTTGTAACAAACTAAAGTATCATGTTTAAGGTATTCTTTGTTTAGGAGGTGCATTTCTTACTTTATAATGTTCAGCAAAGGAAAGTCTGGTAGGTCTATGCATGTATTCAAGTGGTCTCTTTTTCCTTTGTCTATGTTCAACTTGATTTCCCAAAGCTCCATGCTCAGCCAGTCCCCACACATACACCCGTTTCTCAAACTTATCTTCTGCATACTGAAAGACTAAACAAATTTGGTAATTGTACACTCTATTATAAAGATAAGTTAACAACTAGTTAAAGTATATAAACATACTTGGAAGATTCTTTTCTTCTTCTCGATTTATGGGATATTTGCGTTTGACAAATCGCTTTGGAGCAGTTTGTATAATTTGGTTTACCCTTTGTAGACTCTGCTGTCCTCTTTTAAAAGCAATGGAAATTAGTGTCACCATATTTCCTGCAGTAATAAAAATAATTAACAACTTGGTCATTCAAAATACATATAAAACTCTTAACATAATTCATACTTTTGCAAAACAGAGATAATTTTAATGACCATTATCATTTCATAAACTGAAATGATCATGTAATATAATTAACTTCCAACATATAACAAGATAAACCTAATATATATATAATTGCAATATTGGCATGGATAGGACAGAGATAGGTTGTGGCTTACCTGAAAGTGAAGTGTGGATGATATTCGTAAGGTCAAAAATAATTGCAATATTGGTATGAAAAGGAAAGAGAGATAGGTTGTGGCTCACCTGAAAGTGATGTGTGGTGTCACCATAAGGAACTGAAGGTTGTTCTAAAAAATTTTGGAGGTTCTCAGCCTCCTCCTTCAGGAAGGAGTGTTACACCATTCCGTGCACTGGTCGGCTGTGGACTGCCGTATATATGTGTGCAGCCGGCCGGTGAACGAAATGGTGTAACACTCTTTCCTGAAGGAGGAGGCTGAGAGCCTCCGAAAATTTCAAGAACCACCTTCGGTTCACTATGACTACAGCATACTTCACTTTCTGGTAAGTCAAAAGCAATTTTTCTTCTTTCCATACCAATATCATTTTATATGTATATAAAGATAATTTGTAATGAAAGGAAATAAAGAGAGATGGTGATTTACAATACAAAGGATGTGACAAAGAGATTTACACTCTGCAGCCAGATTAAATATGCCGAGCTTATATTTCAGGCAAGCCACTAACTATTGCTTTGTCTTGTTATGTAAACATTATTTATTCCATATCTAAATTCTCTGGTATGAAACTAGTCAATTGAGAAACAGGAGAACAACCCTAACAATTTTACTATAACAAATATATAAAAAGTAAGTGTCATAATTCAATTAATAAAAACAATTATTTCTAGTAATATGAATCGTTCTAATAATTTGTTATTGATTAAAGATTTAGCTACTCTGAATTTTATTTAATACTTAGACAATATAGTTAGGGTGTTCCGATGCTTGATATGATATAATTAAAAGTGTGCTTGTGCTCTCTAATAAAATTAGTATGGCGTGACCAATTGCTAAACATTATGGAATACATAACTCGTAAATTCAATCTATGAACTAGCAATACCAATATTGTGGAATCACTAAACTTCAACTAACATTATGTAACAATTTAAATGTTCATTAAAAGCAATAACAAAATGATTGGCAGGTTAAAATATATTCTATTTTTTATGTAAAGGGTTAATTATTATTATAACCAAAGATAAATTATTTGTTTACTCTCTGTTCTCATGAATAATAAAGTCTGTGTGTGATTGTGCTGTATCAGGTCAGAAATATAGTTAAAAATTATTTGGATAGAAAAGGTCAGACAAAAATTATATTTCCAAGTTGCATCAATGAATGTTACAGCAAAGTTCCACGACGTTATACTGCATTTTCTTGTTACTTATTTAAATTGCTGAAATTATACCAACTGACGTCACGAAATAGTCAACAAATGAGCAAAATAATGAATATAACAGTTTCGGAGCCTTAGCGCTTAACTCAGTTTCAAGAACATTTATGTGGGACGATAATGATATAAAATCGGGTATGTGCATAGACGCGAAATTAGAAGGTAAACTGTAAATCTTATACAAGTACTCCCATCACAAATTTCGTCTGACATGACGTATAAATAAATAGCCAAATAACAGAAAAAATGAAGTGATAACAAATACCACACAACGTTTTTGCAATACTTGTAGCTTTCGTCAGGTCATTAAAAAAGCAATAGTCGTGAGAACTACCCAACCGCACACATCACATAACGAAAGGAACAAGGATTGGAGAAACGTTATGTGATACTTATATTATCACTTCATTTTGTCTGTTCTTTATCCATTTATATATCTAATGAAGTAAAATGTATACTAACATTGTAAAAAATTCACAGTTCAAATATAGCAAACTTTGAAAGCAGTTAACCCCATTCGATTTTAAACAAATTCGTTTAATGTATAATCCCAAGCAGACAACGTACAGAATCTGAATTTCCCAGGGAATCCGTTTGCTTATATGGAAATATCTGTGTATATTTATAATTTTTTTTAGTATGGATGAATATATTTACGATGTAAATAATATTGAAGTAAGGACCAAAAGCTTACGATGACAGGAAAAAGCGAATATTCATTGAAAATAAAATTTGTCTCAAAATTAATTTCTTTTATGGAATTAAAATAATATTCGTTCACATTTGTAGAAATTTCTTTATTAATTTACTCTCCATTCAATGTAATAAAATAGGACGGTTTCATTTATTCTAGTTTTGAAGGTTTCAAGCCTGCGAAATTTTAGAAATAGACACGTAAGTTTTCCCTACAAGACAATTTTTTCCCCCACCGGCCGAATTACTATTACTATACTATGTAATTTTTTGTTAACATGTTTTTTATTCTGTCACAATAGTAAATCATTTGTAATAACTATATTGTTAATGCAATTTGAGATATTATGTAATTCGACTAAAATTTAAAGTAGCGGAAATAGAAACACCACAATAAATTAAAGACATATTTACTTTTATTATACATAAGAATGTTCCCGTTTATGAATGATTTTGTCTTTTTAAAACTGACATAATAATTCTGATTGTTAAAATTTTATTTTGCGAAAATGATGTAACTCGGAACGTTTTCGATTTACAGCAACAAACCTTCTTTCTCGTATATATATAATGACTAATTGAGATAAATTATAAATAAACAACAGTCTTTTTGAAGTCAGAAAAACATATATAAAATACTCCACTACGTTTCGTCGCTAATTTGCGATCATCATCAGATAAGGTGTTTTACAAAATTTTGATAGTCAGGGTTGTTCTCTCCTGAATAAGTATATAATAAGAATGAGCACAACCTTGACTATCAAAATTATGTGAAACATTATACCTGATGAGATCACAAAATAGTGACGAAACGTATTGGAATTTCTATTAAATATTTTTCTCTGACTTAAAAAGGGCTGTTGTTTATTTATAATAAACCTTCTTTCTTAGATAAAACCTATTTTTATTCAATATTTTTTTAAAAAAATTAATAATATTAACATGGTTACTATCACAACAATCAATCTTGTGTTAAATTTTAATAAGCCGTATACATGAACATACTGTCAATGATTGAAGCGTTCTTAGTATGACTCGTTATCATAGAACACCAGTTGGCCACTTTATGTGTCTGAATTATTTGACGCATAGTACAATAGATCCTAAATTGTAAATATTTAAAACTATTATGATATAAAAGTATACTTTTAAACGAGTGTTCTCAGAAAGACAAAGTCGTTACGCATTTGGATTTTTATTCTTTGATAGTCTTTGGTTACGTACATGATCACATCCTGTGGCATTTCTGCTGTGCAGAAGGAAAGTTGCTTGGTGTACGTTTGTTTCCCATATTTTTATCATTTTTATGAAACAAGAGTTATAATATTTTCGTTTTTAAGTACCGTGGTCCTGTATAGTTGTATAAATAATTCATAATTGTTATATTTTTCTCTAGAATTGTAGTTAGTATGGGACATTGACATCTTTCGAACAAAAGCCATAACTTAGGTCACGAAACTTTATGGTTTAATTTATGTTACTGGGATTAATTTATACATTTTTTCTATTTTGATATATTCGTGATAGAGAAATTGCTAGTAGATAAGTTGTTAATATTACAGATGTGTTCTGAATTAGGTTCTTTATATCTTATAGTTCGAAATGGCAAGAGGTCAACAGAAACTACAGTCTCAAGCAAAAGCAGCCGAAAAGGCAGCTAAGCAGAAAAAACAACAAGGCCACAATGCAAATGCTCAAAAAAAGGCTGCCCAAGCAGCATTAGTTCATGTTTGTTCTGTTTGTAAGGTGAGATGTTGCATGTTTTGTTTCATAACCTAATTTTTTGTGTTACACATTTTGTTTTTTGTATATATGTCAGAGCTTTATAAATTTATTTTCTATTTCTAAAATTTTAATTTTTTTAAATAACATATTAAAATCACCATTTGGCTACCTGGTAGATCTTACATTCATTTGGCTCATCATGAACAGTATTAAATAAATAGATTAGATCTTATTGGTTCTGTTTATATTTCCATTATACTACCAATCAGATCTTATATGGTAAGTATATTCATTAAATTTTTTACTCTTATTTTCATAAATAATACTACATCCCAGACAGAGACACACACAATGTTATTCTCTCCGAAAGAAGTGATCTAATGCCCAACATTTGAAGAACTTTATTTCCTTTCCATACTATAAATATAGTGTAGCCGACTTACACTGAAATCGACAGTTGGGCTGTGCAGAAATAAAAACAGAATTTTCGAGGTCTTGCATGAATTCGTGCCTGCTCTGCATGCAGTTGAGATATAATATTGTGATGAAGGGGATAGAGATCCTAGGAAAACCTATCTCTCTATCCTTTCCATACCAATATATATATATATATATATATATATATATATATATATATATATAGTGATATTCCATAACCTGTACTTAATTTGAGAGCCAGTGTTACCATGTCGGATAGGAAGGAACATATTCAAATTTGAGGGAGTTACTAATTAATTCACAACATGTTATCTGAACTTTGCAGGTATACCAAATTCAAAATTTGTTGTATAATGAAAGTTTCTAATATAAGTTTTAAATAATAAATACCTCAATTTTCTAATAATTATATTGTAATGTTCTGTTGTTACAGGCACAAATGCCAGATCCGAAGACCTATAAGCAACATTTTGAAAATAAACACCCGAAAAATGAATTGCCTCAAGATTTGAAAGATATTGCTCTATGATACTACATATGGCAACATTGCCGATATATTATTTTTTTTATGGGGAACAATCCATCATTTAGGACTGTTAACAGTGAATTGATTTTATTCATCTATGATCCAGCATTTTCAAGTGCATTAATAAGGAATGTGAAAGAGGTTATACATTTGTTTAATTTTAGCTGATCTATTGTTCAATAATTTCTATAATTTGTATTATATATAAAAATTTAAGTTTTGCATTTACAAAGATATTCAACACACATTCACTTAAACTGATATTTTTTTTAATGAAAACTCATCTGTAAACTTTTTTTTGTAACATTTTAAGTGGTTCTATACCTGTGTTTGTCAATTACTGCTAAAGAATTTTGGATTGTTTTGTACAGTTCAATATGCAGGAATAGATTTACATGTTTTGAGCAGATAATCTTTTTTCAATGGAATATTTGCACCCAATTTAACTCTCTTTAAAATCAATTCCTACTGGGATGTGGCCTTCTTAAACATCGTTAATTTATGGTAAACTGTAAATTTTTTTTAATTTGTGATGTTTATTATGAATTTATTTCAGTATTTTAACTTCACTATTTAGTAAATGGTTTACCATTCTACAGCTAATATGTGACTTTAAGCAATGCAGTTTGAACATTAAGTTCAGAATCAGTTTAAGGTTTGGGTAGTTTAGAAAAATAAGGAATATTAATTTTTCAAATATTTTTGATAAGAAGTTGTACTTCTATTTTTTTTAATTAAAAAATATGCAGAGTCGTTGAGATTTGAAGTATTCATAGATATTCCTCCCTTAAATCTGCAAGTTTTAGTAGGAATTTTTATTCTAATATGAAGTCTACTTAAAAGTTGGACATGATTCTGAAAATAGTAAATGTTTTGAAGCATGTGGAAGTATAGCTCACATTTGCCTTTATCATAAATCAGTATTACAGTGTAGCAACTTGTACATTCCATATCATATTTTATTCCTGTACAAGATTGTTGCACAATATTTTTACAGCTTGATTTTTATACTCTCGTTTGACATCACAAATCTTATGTGGTATAATGGGTTACATCAAATATTATCTTGGGTTTTGTATTTTTATAGAAATTTTATAAGAAACGTAATGCCTAAAATTTGTATGCTGGTTAGAAGTTTCTGGTTTGCATGAGGCCTCGTTTCTAAAGAGAATCATAGTATCCTAAACATTGTTATAAATGGTTTTGTTAATCTATATTAGATTTATGTGGTCATTGTAAAAGAAAATGCTTTTCTATTCTTAGTGCAGAAATAATAATATGAATAGGCTTTGTGTGTGGTTGTGAATTCCATTTTTAAGGTTTTGTTTAATATATGGCTTACATTAATATGGAGAAAAGGTTGTAGGTATGATGTACTTGTAAAGCCAAAGATTAATAAAGTGTCAACTTTGTGTTGTATCCAAGTTTATTTCAAAACATATGTTTAAAGTTTGAAAACTTGAAAATAAAAGATCAGGTCTATAAAGAATGTTTTTCCGTGTGACCTAAAATTGAATTAATTGGAAATTAGTTTTTATTCCTATTATTAGTTTACAAAAAGTTAGGGAGTAATGAGAAACATTGTTCCTTAATTCATTTACATTATTTTATATCTATACTATAGAGTTTTTCATAGCCCAAAGTGAACAAATTAGTATTTTACTTGCATCTGAAGAGATGAACTTGTAAAAATTATATTTATCTAATTTTCTCAATCAGATCTTGACTGTAAAATATATGCATCTATTTATGACTTGTACAGAAGCTAAACATGTAACCAAAGTTATTAGGCTATCTAAAATATGAAAGAAGACATGCTACCAATCAAATTAAACTTTTCAAAACTTGAATTTAAGTTTTCATTAAAATTATAGTGAAAGATTGTCTTTATTAACTGCTATTCAAAATTATCTATATATCCTAACTTTTGTAATAGTTACTGGCATTGTGTATTACTATGAGTGTTTCTTGATGTACATAGCAAACTTTGCAGTAACATAGGATTTGATCTGTCGAAATATCTATTTTGGATGTTGCAGAAGTTATTTGTGCACAACTACTTACACTAAACTGTTGGGCTAGGTAAATTAAATTTATTTTTTTGGCTTCATTGACATGTGTAATTTCTTTACAGTTAAATTGATCGTAATATTTTAACATACTATGTTTATTATCCAGTTGGCTGATTATTCCTGTATCCTCCATGCTGTGGGACTTCAGAGAAACGTTTCCAGATGTATGTAAACTTTGAACTTGAAATTACCGTTAATTTATTATAAGTCATTGATTGCCAAAATTATAAATAAATTGTTCGTATTTTATAACAATGGAACTTGTTACTTGTTGAAAATTTTGTCGAGAATTAAAATAGAGGCATAGCATAAAATCGTCGAAACGTTTAGCGTGTAAAATACCTTTGTCGAGAGAGCGTAAAACTATACGCTTTCTCGTATTTGAAACTTTCACGACTTGTCTTCATTTCGTTCAGTAACTGCGAATTGAAGGCCTTCTCCAACAGAATTATCTCTTAAACGTTCATATCGTCCACGTTACTAGTAATAGTTGGGATCTGTTGTATTTTTTCTCTGAAAGAGTGAAGAAATTGAAGCTCGTTTGTGGAATGATCAGAGTAATTACGGCATTCGTTCCGTGAAAATTCTTTTGTGGTAACTCCAATGTCTTGATATTCCCTTTATGGAATATGTAGAATGAACATATCTATTCATTAATATGAAACTTAATCGTAATACAATCCGACGTTGACTTTTTTAACCCAGATGAATATTGACTATCGTCAGGGTGTGGGTACAAAAGTTAGTTCATATATAAAGTCATATAAATTGAGTTTTCTTAATTTGACCGTGCGTGAATATAACGTATTGGTTTATTTATAACTGTTCTTAAATTTATAGGAACTAAACGTATAACCAAAGCTATTAGGCTAACTGCGACATCAACAAGAAGTTCGTTGGTATTATGCATTTAAATCTTTACTGTCAAAATTACTTGTGGATATAAAAATTTCGGCTTCAAAATGTTTTTTTATGTTTATTATGTGGCGATTATTTCAGAAAGTAGCTGATTATATTCACGGACAATGTCTAATAAATATTTGGTTGTTCTGAAATGAATAGTATTTATATATGTATTACTTTAAACAGGAGTATAGTTGGTCTCGTGATCTGATCGCTGGAACGATAGCGTGTGCTGTCTCGAACAGTGTTGCGGCTCCACTGGAGCGTCTGAAGTATCATTTGCAGTTGCGGGGACTAAAGAAGAACGATATCGCCAACACTCTGAAGGAAGTTGTGAAACATGGAGGTGTACGAAGCCTTTGGGCTGGAAATGGAGCAAATTTACTAAAGCTCGTACCGCAAAGTGCTATAAGGTTAATCGTGTTCAGAAATTTATTCGATGGAATATCAGAAGAGAGGAAAGCTGTAAGCGTTTTCATATGCGGAGCACTTGCAGGAATGACGTCGCAGATGATTACGTACCCTATTGAGGTGCTGAGGGTACGTATGACTGTAGCCAAGGCTGGCCATTTCAACGGAATTCTCCAAGCCATAAAGCATCTTTACAAAATCGGAGGGAAGAAAGTATTTTATCGCGGATTCCTGTTAAATTCACTGCTCAGCATTCCTTACTTTGGTACAAAGTTTGCGCTAATGGATGGAATTTTACGCAAGTTTCAAGAAGAAACTATTAACAGACATAATACGATTAACATTCTCGCCGTGATTGTAGCATCGGTCGTATCCATGGTGTTAGTGTATCCAGGTTTCCTGATCAGGACCATCCTCCAGACTTCAGAGGCGTTGAAGGCGAAGAGTGTGCTTGTCTATATGTTGAAGAAAAGGGGTATTAGAGGCCTTTACAGTGGAATGGGAGTGTCAGTAATAAAAACAATTGATGTGGTAGGAATTAACTATTTAGTGTTCACCCAAGTTAGTAATTTACTTCAAGAAATATCTGACTAAAGTTGTACGGACACGAGGGGCGGATCTGACGTTCCTATAATACACTTAATTTTTATGTGAAATTATATAGCCAAATTAGCGATAAATTATACCTTAGAGCGACTACGAAGTCAAATCAAAGTTTACCACTGTCTGAACAAGACGACTATACCGAATGTGACTTTATAGAACTGAATAAGTCACTATGAGCCAGATTTTTGACGTCTAAAATGCTCGGGAGCTGCAACTTATTAATAGCTGGGGAGAAAGAATTTAATTATTTATTTAAAAAATGCGACTGTATACAGAGCATTGACGTCGTAGCTAAAATTCTGAAAAGCATGTCATTTTTAGCGGTCTCTTCTGAGACAAAAGTGAATGAAGGCAAAAATTCTCTCTCTCCGACGAATTCAGGGTACTAATGAGTTGAAATACAGAATTTCCGTTTATAATTGTCTTACATTTCATTTCAGTTTGAGGCAATTTTTTAAGACACGATTTTTCAATCATAATTTATAATGACTTCCTTATTTTTTTTAATAATATTCTATATCTGTGACAAATATCAAGAAATTTTAAAGTACATGTTATGTATGTTCTAATTTAATGTTTTATACTGGTAAATGGCACTCTTGTAACAGATCTGTATAAATAGTGACGTAATTACAGTATATAATTATACCCCTTTAACAATTTTTAATATCGTGTATCTAATTTTAGCCTTTATAGCCTCCCTTGTGATGAAACTTGGGAATGCATAGGTTTTTTATGGTATATTATGTGTAACTGATGCTTGTACCGGAGAAATACAAAAATTGGAGAATTTAAAACCCTCATGGAGCGATACTTTAATTGGTTAAGAGATCGGTATTAAAGTCTTTAATTATGGGACAAAAACTGTTTCATTACACATTATCCACATCACAATCCAGCCTTTTTCAAGAGATTACTAACTTGTATAAACAAGAAGTAATTGACAGCCGTCGTTGGAAATATCTTCATGATGTTAACTCCCAGGCCGCCGTAGAAGCCACTAAAGCCTCTCTTATTGAAAGTTTTGATCAATACTTGCTTTGCTTTCACATTCATGTTAGTGTGCAGCTTCGTTCGAACCACAATCGCCGGGTACACTGTCGCTACGGCAACACTTGTGGCAATTCCTCCGCTGAGCACGTTAGTTGCTACGGAGTGTTCTGAGAACGGACTATCGGCAAAAGCCTTTAGACAGCTTTCTAGTATTGCGATCTCTGAACAAGAAAACGGGATGATTATCATGAGTTGCAACAAAAAACCACGATAGAAAAGTCTCACACCTCCCTCGGAGTACAACTTTTTCACTGCACCAATGATGCTTGAGTACTCACCTCTTTTGCTCAACGTTATGCGTGTACGCAACACTTCAAAAGGGTACATAATGGTCTGAGGGACCAATGCAGCAGCTCCTCCGTATAACATTATCCAAAAAAAATTCAACGGGGCGTCCCTCATCTGTGTAATTTGGCCGATAACACCTCTGAAGATTGCGTGCTTTATTGCGTTCTCCGGGACCGATTTCAAAACATTAACTGAGTTACCACTCCAGAAGTTTCTGATTCCACCATCTTGCAGCACGTCTCTCGCGCCACTTTTGAAGTTGTATTCCTTGGATCCGTACATTCGAAGCTGGTATTTTAACCTATCGATTGGAGCTAAAAGCGTTCTCGACACAGAATCAGAGAAGGCTCCCGCTAACAAATCGCGTGTCCACGAAAATTCTTCATTTATTAGACACGAGTGCATACGTATGCCAAAGCCGAACATGTGTAGTCATTTGGCATGATACCTCTGTTGGAAACGAAGATGTCAAGCCAATTCATTCATTCGACTCGAAATATATTAGAAATATAAATTTGTAGTATAGTTTCTGTACGAAGGTAACTTTGTTGAAAGGCAAAGAATATCACGTTGTCGAGCTATTCCAAAGATAGTCCAAATATTAGTTTATTTCTTATAGTCTCTCAAACCTGAAAATAGATATGAATCTAAGATAATATTAATAAATTTCAGAATATTTTATTAGTGGAAAGAATTATAAGTGTGAAATCAGTGTTAATGGAATATGAATACCGTGAAATATATATGTATATTTAAATGAATGTCTGTCTGAGTGTCCTCTATGCAATCCTAAACCATTAATACTATTGCGATGAAAGTTTGGTGAGTTGTTGTACGCACTCCCACGAAAATTTCTGTCGGGTTTTCGAAGCATTAGGAAACTTCCAATGGGTGAAATTTAAAAACATGCTAAAATGGCCGATATTAGTATCGATTAATTACTTTTCGGGGTTGACGTGAATAATAGTTTCTATCGAGATGTTTTTAGTGTATAATTTCATCCCCTTAAAGCACCAATAAGGGCGTGGGTGGAGGGACGTTACTTAACAAAACGCAAACAACCGACATTGGTGTCAAATCCATGGTTATAGATGTCATTGAGTTTAATTCTGACATTCATTATGACAGTTACGTTATAGTAACTCCCTAGATGTGGGGGTGGAGGAGAATGTGGGCGAACGGCCGTTACATAAAGTAATGAGTTAACAACGGAGACTGGGGTTATGGAAATCACTGAATTTAATTCTGACATTTACCTACCATGCTGGTTCAGGAATAGAACGTTTCCGGGATTTCTTAATTTGATAGTGTCATTCTAGAATTTGTAAGTGTCTAATTTCAACTCCAAAAGGCAAGCGAGAGATGGCACTGTTATGGTACGGGTGGTGGTGGTGGAAGGGATTTACATAAAAAAATAAGGCCAAACGACCGATATTAGTGTCTATACCGGGGTTATAAGGAGTCGCTGAGTTAGAATCTTGCATAAATCATGGTGGTTAATGAAATTTTATGTTCCTCTTTGTGGAGATGAGAAAAGGTTACCTGGAGTAATTTTTTTATATTCTTAGGGTATGAACTATATTTTGGTCTCTATTTAGTGATTGGTTATATTTATTTACCCCTTTAAGGTAGGCATATCGGGTGTAGTTTTAGACTTTTTTAAAGTTAGAGAGGATATATATATATTATCCGGAATTTATATACTTGCTAGATTTTGATATTTCGTTACCATAATGTTTCTTTACTGTGTTCTTTCTTAGTTTTCTTTCATTTTAATGCCTGCATGTGTTTTCAATACGTGATACTTAATTTCTCATAGTAATTCATCAATAAAATAAAATATATACTTAGTATTTACGTACGTGGGATGAAAAATAAATTATATTTCTATCTTTTACTAACGATTAACGTAAACTGCCAAAGATAAATAATGCCCATAAGTTGTCAACACTGAGTTTGATTATTCAGCAGGTCGCATCCATCTTCATTTCTACTAAAACTCGCAGAAGAATATATGAAACCGACATGTTTCCCCAGACTATCAAAGATGTATTATGGCAAGGAAGCATGTGAGAGCATTCTCTCGCAGTTGAACCTTCCCAGAGAGCTTTGGAGGAGGCTTCCTTTGGGGATGCCTTCACATCTCTAGTTTTTTGAACAAGATTCCCTCATGCCGAGGCACCTAGGTCTGTTCTGAGAGGTGTATGTTCCGGGGTCGCAGACCTTGGGCATACGGTAAGAGTTGTCCTCTATTCCTATTGGGAATAGTCGGCCAGCTGCCTCCTAAACTGGTAAAGGCACAGCGAGGGGAAAGCTGCGACCTCACAACAAACCCCTCTCCCGACCTAACTGATGCAGATTTTTCTAGGGTTTTCCCTGCATCACTTTTAGGCGAATTGCCGGGTAGGATCCTTAAACCATAGCCCTGGGGCCCTAGTTAACCCTTGGCTACCTTTCCGCATCCCCCATTTGACTCCCTTTCTTATGCTATAAGAGGGGAGTTGCCGCTATGCGTATTACGCTATACATAGCCTGTCTACCCTTTTTTTTTTTCAAAAAAAGATGTATTATGGTACGACCAAAAGTGAACAGTACCGGACTCTGAGGTTAATATCACTCACCTTGAAAATTCTCATCAAAATTGTGTAGCTGAGAGCTCAGGATAGAGCTGAAGCGCTGATGTGTGAAGACCAGTTTGGCATTAGTCGGTGTTCAGATACTAGAGAAGCAAGGCCGAAAAAGTGTGCGTTTATGGCTTAGTAAACTTGGATGAAGCATTTGCTGAAAGTAGTGTTCCATACATGAAGAAAGCTGAACTGAAATACAGAGACCGGATGATTCATCTACAGTCTATATAAGCACGAGGCGGCAATCATGAAAAATCACAGATGGCAGAAATACGCCAAGATGAGCAACGGGACTCAAGTACCATATCTTATGTTGTAGGAAAAAAAAGTTTTTTTCCGTGTTACATGGGATACTTTTTTTTTATAGAGGAGTCGAATCAATAATCACCTATCTACAACGGCCTGAAATTTGCAATAATGTTGACATTTGTTCCAACTTTTTGTTGGGGGAAAACTCCACTGAAGCATCTCTTTACTTGCGGAATGATTTGACCATAATAACTCTCCGGTCTAGTTCTCCTGTTGAAATTGCCTTGGGCATATATAAAAAAAATTAAAACTATTTCTCTGCGTGGAGATGTGAGGATGTGCGCATTACGATGTTAAAACCTTAGCAGAGTACTGCAAAGTTCTAGTTTTAGAATTGTCTTATTTTTGTGTACCAATCCCAATATTTTAAAGGATAATTTTGACCAACTGGAAATAATATTTTTGTGTGCACATGGTTGACGTTGGCAGTTTGGGAAATTGGAGTTTAACGTGTACTAAAATGAGAAAATTACGTCTGATTGAAAATTAATAATAATTAAATACAGACAAATGAATTATCACTTCTTTTGTCTGTATGTGCATATATATTTTTATTTTTTTAACGTGGATTCACAGGAGTTTTTATTGTCGAATATATTTAAGATAACAATGTTTGAATATATGTAGTTAAGATAATCATATAGGACAAGTATGTAATGGTAATTAATGGAAAATATTCTCACGAGCTCGAGTTGTGCGGCTGCGACAAGTTTGCAAGTTGGTTGAAAACGTGCTTCTTGCACATTGCATTCAAGCATGAAAAATCCAGTACCAAAGAAAGTTCCTGGATTTGTCTTGGAAAATTACGTAAAACGTTTTCCAAGATTCCTATTTAATTGAATTCAAAGCTTATTTCCTTGAAAATCGTTTTCCAAGATTCCTATTGAATTTAATTCAAAGCTCATTTCCTTGAAAATCGTCCATGATTACTTGGTGACAAAAGGATGCATACAAGAACCGTAAATCATAACGTCACCTTATCTCAAAGACGTAACTATAAATCACAAATCTGGGAATTTCACTTTCCAAGGTCAAGATTAGGGCCTATGTATCTTAAAGCTAAGAAAGATGGCCACCAATTTCACAGCACTTTTTTCATACCTCATTGTTCGTGGAGTAAATTCCTGGAAAAAGTAAAATAAATTACAGGAAAGTAGGAATATGGTAACAATGCGATTGAAACGCGACGTATCGACGGACAAATGCACTGCCGTCATCTTCTAGGCGCAGTGCGTTTCAATCGCATTGTTACCCCGAGAACTTTTTCTTCAACAAATACATCGGGATAGCCTTCGTTCTTTGATAAGTAGGAATACGTCATTTATTCCGGTTGCAATGTTCCGAAAGCAATGAAATTCACGGTGGAGTTGTTTATAGAAAAAAGTAACAGACGCATGGTAACAATAGGATTTAAATATAAAAAGAAAGTTTTGAATTATATTTATAAATGTTACTGTTTTCATGTTGTACTATGAATAAAAGTTTCTCTAGGTAACATTCTGTAATATTAGTTTTTGTAATTCTTGAATTGGTTCATCCTTTAATTAATTTTGTTAAATATACAAAAAGCAAATACAATGGCCTAAGATTATTTTTTACCATTTAAAGTGCTATATAATATTATAGGCCTACTACAAACGAGTGCTATCTACCCTGAATAGTAAAGTAGTGGTTCAAACTCCTCTGATGTAAGGTCTGGGGGTACTGAAAGGAACGTGTATCACGCTATTACGATATCAGAGTATTCCTTAGTATCGCCACACAAGTTCTTGAATGGATTGTTTTGTGACTTTTTTCGTGGTCTAAAAACGAAAACGCAAGAAAAAAATATGACTTCACATTGAAATTAAGTATTTATTATTGGTCTCGAAAATGACGAAGGGAAATTGATGGGTATAGTAAAAAAACAGCGGATGTTATTCGGTATCGCCGCCAACAAACAGTGCAAATA
Source organism: Zhengitettix transpicula (assembly GCA_037074705.1). NCBI lineage: Eukaryota > Metazoa > Arthropoda > Insecta > Orthoptera > Tetrigidae > Zhengitettix > Zhengitettix transpicula. The sequence goes on along the minus strand of CM073596.1, from coordinate 40,454,419 downwards.
CGTAGCACTATTGTTGTTACACGTTGTGTGATTGTATCATTCTCCCATACCTTAAAACAGGGAATTAGACCACAATTATTCAGTATGCATAAAAAAGGCGTATGATATTACGATTTTTATTTAATCATACATAATTTTTATATACTGTTTCATAGACTTTGTTTATTAGTCAAGAGTAGATTGCATATTCTTAGACAAATTGGAAAAAGTGATTAAAAATTTTCAAAAATTTTTCTAAATATTTTCTTTTTCTTAAACCCCTCATAAAAAAAGTTTGGTTTTTAATGTCTTAGTGATAGTCTTAAGGACAACTTCAGAGTGGTTGAGATTAAACCACCAGGAGATTTTACTGTGTTTCTAAGAAAAAAAAGGTGATCTTATCCCCCCTAACCCCCCTGGTGAGTGATTATTTTTTTATCCACCCTGAATTCCCATAAAAAAGGAATGTTGAATCCAACATCAGAAAAAGAAGAGTGAGTCTATGTAATAAAAAATGTTAGTTGAAATCCATTACTGTCATGGTTAAAATACTTTCATTAGCTTTATGATAATCACCTTTGCTTTTTGTTAATTCTTACAAATACACTAAATAAATTTCTATCTCCTTTTTTATTTTCAGCTATGACTTTGGGGCAGCTAGCTATCTGAAAAATTCCATAGTAAAGGAGAAGAAGCCCTTAGCAAAAAGGTAAGTCAGATTTATATCTATCTGAATAAAAAGTTATTGTGGTACGCATTAGTTGGACAATTGTCATCACACATGTAAACCAAGAATGTTTTAGCTGACTTCCTGTGGTGGGGTGGTCATCTTCACTGCCTTGCATCTCAGATGTCCTGGGTTTGATTCTTGTACTAAGTTCCCAAATGTGAATGCAACAATGCACAAAGTTGCAAGTGATATTAGCTGTTGATGTGAATATAAATAAAATATAATTAAAAAAGTAATATTTTAATTCAACAACTGGGAAAGCATCGATACTCTAATTCTATTTAACTGTTTATAATAATGTACTCCTTGACTATATGTTTTTAATTAATACAATGTAATACAAAAAGTGTTATATATACTCACTAATTATAATTATCAGTTTCTTTTGTTTGCAGTTTTTTAATCTGGATAGTACTTTGCTTATATTTAACGACAAGGATTTTTTGATAGTATTGTGTAATCAAAACACAGGATTGAAAACTTCTTTCAGAATTTTATTTCCAAATTTTCCTTAGTCAAATATGTTTAATACATTATCTACATCATATAATTATGAATACTTATACACTGTTAACAATTCTATAGAATATTTCAAATAAATTTAATATTCATAACATTGCTACATGTGAGGTAAAAGAAATGTTAAAATTCACCTGAATGACATAATTGTAATTGTCATTATATTCAAGGATTTACAAAACAAATCATTTAAGTATTCTAACTCACTATATCACAGACTAGTTGCAGGAAAGTATTCTAAACATGACCAATTTCAGAGATCAGCACAATTTTGAAAACCATTATAAAAGTACAAAGAAGTTAGCAAATATAAAGTTTTTCTAGATTCACTTAAGAACCATTAAAAAAATAAATAATGACAATTTTCTTCTACTTCATATCTATTTTGTACCTTCCCCTAAATAATATAGTATTTCATCATATAAAATTTTATGTTGTGAATTTTTTTTACTTAAAATTATTTCATTTGCAGTTATTAATCTAATGAGGAAGTATCATTTGAACATACAAACAAATTTATACCATGAGAGAAGGAAACAAATATTTAATACCATCATATTTGAATAGGCTACTTTATAAAATTTTTGATTGTATGAGAATATGATAAATGGAAATAGTCTTTCGTAAAGAAATTTATAAAAATAAACATAGGCCTTTATTGTTGTCAAGATATAAAACTATTATAGGTTGTCTTAGTTCAAAGAAACCATGATTTATGTTAAATTGTGTAAATAAATTTTCTAATATGATTACTTAGAAATATTAAATCATATAGGTTCAGATTTATGAAGTTGCTAAATGATAACAATTCTGTAAGACGATAATCATTGGTTACTTATTCTAAATCTATTCAAAAAGTAAATGTTTTCATACATATTACTTGCAACGTCACAAATTAATAACACAATAGGGAATTTGTAGTGTGTTTATTTTTTAAAATTTATAATTGAAGAATGAGACATGTATCACATTGAGTTTCCTATAATATGTACAGATTTTTGTATTGCAGAAATAAGTATTAGTGAAATATTTCTTGGCCGCTTAAGTTTCATTCCTGTTTTTGACATCCAAAATTGCCAATTGCACAAGTTTCACAAGTAAAAACCAATTGATTAATAGTAATTAACATTTTTGTTTTAATGTTTATAGTGTTTTTGAATAAAGTCCATGATTTTAAGTATACTGTGAATTTTTTAAAATATATCCTGACTAGCACTGGCAAAATGGAAACTAAGTAGCATACATAACTAACCATGTCAGTTGAAAAATTCTCAAAAGATTTTATTTCAAATCCCATTTAAAACTTAAGTACAGCAAGAAGCAATACAAGCAAGATAATTAAACTTGACAAATGCTTTGGATTTTACAATATTTTGTACAATAATTATTTTTCATGAGTTGATCTTTTCATCCAAAAAATGTCTACTGTGATATGTACATATTTACATACATTTATACAAGGTCATTAATATTAGATAAAAGTAATAAACCATAACATCAATATTAACATTTGGACATATTAATTTTTTTTGTTGAAATATCCAACCTTCAATTTTTAAATTGTCATGTTTGTACTTACTTTTCATAAATTTATCATATCAGGAAGTATTAGAAATGAAAAGGTTAAGTTATCACTACATTTAATGTGATTTGAGAGTAAAGCACGGAATAACAATAAATAAGTAACTGTAAATGTACTCAAACCCATATGTTGAGATAATAAATAAATAGTCGTACTAAAATATTGAAATATGTATTGCAGATAATTTTATTTCACTTTGTTCATTTAATCTCATCATAAACTGAATTTTTCTCAAATGAAAAGTTCTTTGAAACTGAAGCAAATGCTCAGAAATAAATAAGAGTATTTTAATATATATACAATTTATTAATGATAAAACTAACATAAATTACAATTTATATAGGAGAAGTATATTGTTTTATGACAAGCTTTAAATATTAAAAGTATCAGAGGTAACATATTTAATATAATAGTAACAAGTATGTTGGCTGTTCCTAATTTGTAATTGTCATTGGTTATCAGAGTAACTTTGGCTTGTATCATTGAAATATAAATATGGGAAAGAAATAGACATAGAAAGACAGAAAAATTTTCATAAGATTATTTATGAAATTATTGAAGACTAATATAAAAATTAAAGTTTAGTATGTTTCACATTATCTGTCCAGTAATTCTGTATCGTCATGGCCTCCAAACTATTCAAAAATGAATCATTATCCAAGCTATACATCTCTTCAGAATTTTCCTGAAAATATAAATTATTGCATTAAACCAGATACATTTAATATACATATAAACATAAATGAATTGATTATCTGAATACAAGAATGCTAAAACATTACTTCAACATGAATAATGAGTGTACAATGATTTAAAATTAACTTAAGATTAACATAATAATTTTGCTACTTATTGATGTTTTGTTAATACATTATGAATTAAATTTAAAGGTAATTCAAAAAGTTCATAATAAGAATATAATAGTTCAACATTTTAAAAAAATGTCAAACATTCCGGGATTTTTTATATATGTATGTATCCAGATTCAGAATTGTTTTTAGAAGACTATTATTTAAAAAATGTAAAATATAATCTTATTGATGAACTCAGCTTAAGAAAAGTAAATTATAATGTACAGAGTAATGTCAAGTAAAATAATGGATTTTTTTTTTAATTTTAGAATTTCAACTCATTATCATATATATATACGATCATTGGTATTGAAAGGAAAGAGAGATAGTTTGTCGCTTACTTGAAATTGAAGAATGATGTAGCCACACGAGACTGAAGGCTGAGGCACTTCACCAGCTAAGAGATGACAAAACCTATAAGCCTATATCCATTGATCCCAATCCAGCCACCACTTCAAAATTGACAAGTTTGTCTGATCACATGAAAAATTATCACTTGCTTCCATTGTACTCCTCACCACAAAAAAAACCCAGAACACTCACCTTCTACCTGCCCCACAAAATCCACAAACCTGGTGTATTGGCTCAGACAATTGTTGCTGGCTACAACTCCCTCCACTCAGAGGATTTCTGCTTTTGTGGATGAGTCCCTCCAACAAATAGTAGAAAAATTATCCTCTTTTAATCCAAGACACCAACCACTTCCTCCGCCACCTCCATGAACTCCCAAAACCTCTCCCACCTGATATCCTTTTGGTTATTATAGATGTTGTCTCATTTTATACCAATATCCGCCGATGGAGTAGGGGCACTTGAATATTTCTTGTTCTGCAGGCACAAAATTCTTTCCCCTCCACCAATTTTCTAATTTCCCTCACACAGTTCGTCATCATCAGATTACCATTCAAAACCACATCTACCATCAAGTAAGTTCATGGAACAGGTCCACCTAAATTCCTCCCATTGGAACACCTAGTCTGGTTCAGGTCCATAGATGACATCTTTATGCACCAGATTCCCTATCCTAATTCCTCCACACCTTGGAACTCCAAACACCCTGTAATGTTCACTTGGAACTATTTCCCAACCCTAACAAATCACTATCCTGGACATTGACGTATACCTGAGTTCTGGCACGATCAACACATCTGTCCACATAAAACCCACAAACACGTTCCAATCCATAAATTTCCACCCAAATCACACCAAACACTCCCTCCAATACAGTCTAGCAGTCACAGGAGCATGCAATTGCTCCACCCACTTCCCTGGGCTACAAAAAGTCAATTCCATTCTGTGCCTAGTGTACACTGGACTGCAATATAACCCTGACCTAAAAGCCACCCCATCTGCCCAAGCGTTGCCTTCAAACGCTCACCCAACTTCCACCATTTATTTGTCCATCTCTCCAAAGCCCACAACCTCACCCCCGCCAACCTATTCCAGGTAGCAAACCTTGTGGTAGGAACAGATGCCACGTCTGCTCTATCTTACAGCCCACCACAATCTTCCAGAACCACACAAAGATATACAAAATCAAAGAAAACATCGACTGCCTCTCCTGCCACACAATCTACCAAATTAACTGTAGACTCTGCCCTGAATTTAGGCCAAACAAAAAGACCCCTCCCTGAAAGAATAGTCAACCAACACAGCACTGTCAAACTTTCCAAAATACAATTCCCAGTAGCTGCTCACGCCCAAAGCCACAATACAAACAATTTTGACCAATGCTTCACATTCACCATCCTTAAAGCTCTACCGCCTGATTCATTAGAGACAGAACTCCATCTGTGGGAACTCTCCTTCCAACATGTCTTACAGTCCATATGTGTATATGTTTGTATGTATAAGATGCTATGTATGAATGATAGCCATCAAAACCATTCCTATGCCATGACCTTCCATTGAGAGAGAAAGTTAGTTGCTTGGTGGGGTGTCGCCCTATGCAGCCTATGGCTACACCTAACTTCACTTTCAGGTAAGCCACAACCTATCTCTTTCCTTTTCATTCCAATATTGAAATTATTTTTGACTAATATCATATATATATATATATATATATATATATATATATATATATATATATATATGCCCAGTTACATTGATTAAAAAAGTGTTGGCTGACATTACACAAATAGTGTATATTATGTTATCTGCGTAAATCATTTTTATAAATACCTGTACCAAGCTACAGCTACTTGTACTAAAATAATAATAATGGGAGTAATTATTTATACTAGCATAGTTGAAACAATTTAATACTAAACATTAATGTGTGTTGTGACTCTTCACTCTATATAATTTTACATGGAAGAGTTATACATTGCACAACACAGATATATATATATATATATATATATATATATATATATATATATATATATATATATATTGTAATAGTGAGAATGTGACATTGTCAAAAATATTGGTATGGAAAGGATAGAGAGATAGGTTGTGGCTTACCTGAAAGTGAAGTACGGTGTCGCCATGAGGAACTGAAGGTTGTTCTTCAAATTTTCGGAGGCTCTCAGCCTCCTTCTTCAGGAAGGAGTGTTACACCATTCCGTGCACCGGCCGTGGTGTAACACTCCTTCCTGAAGAAGGAGGCTGAGAGCCTCCGAAAATTTGAAGAACAACCTTCAGTTCCTCATGGCGACACCGTACTTCACTTTCAGGTAAGCCACAACCTATCTCTCTATCCTTTCCATACCAATATATATATATATATATATATATGGTATTAGTAAGGATATGACTTTGTCAAAAATAATTGCAATATTGGTATGGAAAGGGAAGAGAGATAAGTTGTGGCTTACCTGAAAGTGAAGTGCGGTGTCACCATAAGGACCTGAAAGTTGTTCTTCAAATTATCGGAGGCTTTCAGGCTCCTTCTTCAGGTCCTTATGGCGACACCACACTTCACTTTCAGGTAAGACACAACCTATCTCTCTTCCCTTTCCATACCAATATTGCAATATTATATATATATATATATATATATATATATATATATATATATATATATATATATAACAGTAGGATAGGAAAGAGAGACAGCAATGCCAACTTACCTGAAATCAGTAGTTGGTCCAGTCTGGCATAGATGGAACTTCGAATTTTCGATGGCCTGAGCCTCCTTTTTCAGGAAGAAAGATCTGAACTGCATACCAGCAGGGCTATTGAAAATTTGAAGTTCTACCTAAGCCAGAATAGACAAACTACTGATTTCAGGTAAGTTGGCGTTGCTGTCTCTCTTTCCTATCGAAATGTGTTATTTGATTTGACCTACTCACATTTTCTTTAAGTGTTTTATATATATTTGTGTGTGTACCTAATATGATAAATAAATGGAACTGATGGGATGCTTCAAATTGTATTACTTTAAATCTGTTCAGTTTTACATACATTTTTTTAAAATGAAAAAAATTACGTCTGATTGAAAATAATGAATAAGAAAGATAGCCAATACAGACAAGGGTAATATAAATACAACACAATGGTTTATAGTATCTTATAGTAAGATTGCAGGAACTTATAGTAGACATTATCAATGGGATGGGGTGAAGTAATTACTTTATAAAATATACAAGTTGATAAAATATAGTGAAACCTAGTAAAGAAATAAATAAACTGAACAAATACTTAAACTTGTTAATATTTTGTGTTTTCAAGTAATAATTGCACAAATCATTATAATTATTGATAGTTTATATTTTATTAAGTGAAACCATTAAAGTGGTAATGCCACAATCTCTATCAGAAAGTATTTATTTTTATCAGTAAGCCAACCGTCTAGCAGCATCTAGCTAAAGGCATAGAGGAGTGCATGTAAAAATTTTCATTGATACCTTGTATCTCATTATCTTTTGACCCTTAGCAGAACTCACCCTTAGAGTACTGTCATCAATATAACCACTAGAGTCAGGATTACTGCATTTGTCATTTAATGTTTGTGGCTTGTTGAGGAAACGTCGGCGATACATTACAAAACTCACTGCCCCTGGAAAGAAGTTATTAAGAATCATTAAAATAATGATTAGTTAATTTTTATAAATTAATCAATAATATGATGTGCTGCTGATCTGGAAGGATAACAGTATCTAGTTTTTAGAATAACATGTTTTAATTTAAAATATTTAAATGGCTTGCTTTAATTTTACTAATGTAATACAACTGAATTTATTGAAAAATATTTTAATTTATTATCAACCTTCTAGAAGTAATAATGTTCATGATATTGTTCAATATAGAATAATAATTATAATAGTTTACATAACATTTAATTTTGCTAGTATTGAAAGCAATCCAGATAATCATAAATGTTTGTTGTATGTACATTTAATTTGTGTTTCAAAATATTTGATGTACTTATGCTTTTTTATTAATCAATTAGACCATTATTGTAATATATTTTATATAATAAATGTTAACAGATATATTGATTTCATATTGTAATCTTACCTTTGTAATGTTTACAGTAAAACAGAATACAGAAAAACAAGAGTGTAAATCCTGGTTCCTGTTATACTTAAAAGTAGACAAAATGTGCATTTTCATAAGTCCATGAAAGAATAACAATAGAAAAAATAGTGAAACAGAGGTTAGTTATATCATTTAATTGTTATAGCACACTGTACCCTTGATTCTAGGTCAAACATAATGTAGATTTCATGAGTTTATCTCTTAAAATTACATTGTTAAATTGATTTAAAGTATAAAACTAATGTAGCCATGTATATTAGCTTACCTACAAGGCTGGCAAGCACCACAATCCCAAGAGTTATTCCTGTAATTGATGCAGCATCCATGCTGTCAGGAGAAATGCTTGATGCTGCTTCTGGGGCTGCTACTCTACCTTTACTGACAGGTGGTTTAGTACGTGATGGTTTCTCAGTTTCCTCATCCAAGGTTGTAAATGTTGTTTCAACATCCAGACTGATAGGAGTCTCTGTAATGTCAAATACTGGCTCAGGGCTGCTCAATTCATGTAAAATGTCTGTGTTTGTATCCAGGGTAGTTGATGCAACAGTAACCAGTGCAGGTTCAGAGTCAGTAGAACTTGAGGGAATGAGTGGGATAACACTTCTAACAGTTGTACTTGTAGTTTCACTTGAACTATTTTTTTTGGTATCATTCTTATGCCATGTTGTATTTAATATCTCAGTTGTACTGTTGTTTTGTACAACAGGTGTTACTGGAATGTGAGATTTGTTTTGTGTTTTATCAGTTTCAGAATGATAGTGAATGTCATCTCTTATCCCTTGTCTTTCTACAGGAATGCTGGAACTCATTGATTCATTTTTGTTAGTTATTGGGTGACTCTTTTCGTCTGCAACTGTAGTTTGATTTAGTGTAAGTTGTTGTGGAGGAATACTTGTTACAAAAACATGTTTGTCCTCAGTCTCATTTTTAATTGATTTTTCTTGAAGTTTTTTCTCATCATGTTTCAGCCCTGGTTTTTGTTTAGACTTCAGATTCTCTGACATGTCATCAGGTTGTATATTTTGATCTTCTGAAAATGTCTGATTAGCAGGTAGTTCTGATAAAATGGGATGTGGGGGAGCCTCAATTGATTTGCTTGCCCTACTGTTGTGTATATATGATGAATTAGTTTCTGTAGGTTTAATATTAGTTTCTTCCATATATGTTGAAATATTTACATGACTAGATATATCAGGAACTGGCACACTTTCTGAAACACTTTCTTTAATTGATCGTGAAGAAATTTTCAGGTCTTCTTTGGAGTCTACTTCTTTGTTAGAAACATAATGGGATTCATCATGTGCTTCATTTTTATCTGTAGTGTCATTATTGTTATGTTTATTACTTTGTTCTTCAATCTTAAGTTCAGCAGAATGCGGTTCACTAATTGGTAAAGTGTGAGGTTCCATTACATCAACTGTTCGATTGTTTTCATTCACTACTGAACTCAGATTTATAGAAGTTTGTGTTTGTAGCACTGAAAATTTTGAATTATTATTTTGCACTCTATCAGTACTTAAATAATTGTGGTCTGATTGTTTAGGGATTGAAGTAGAATTTTCTGCTTCGAATAATTCACTTTTCGCAGAAGAGGTTGTTAACAACAAATCTGTTGCTTCTGATGATTCTAACGTTGTGGATGGACTGATGGGTGGTGTTACAGGATTTGAATGAACCAGTGGTGGTAGAATAAATGCTGCCACAACTGAAACATATAATACACAAATTAAAAAATCTTCTATGAAAGTTTTGCATAAAACATATTTCATTTAATTAAATTCAATCAGTGGCTGACAAACCTTTGAAATTTATTAGAAAAATAAATACAGCTAAGATAGTACATTTTTTGTGTTGGCATATCTGTGGATGTTTCTAAAAATTTCGTATGATGCATTTTATTCATGATCTACTGTTATGTGTACAATATTTACTCTTTTACTACATGATTCTTATGATGGTCAGAATACAGGAGGATTGAAGCTAGTTACTGCAATTATAAAATAAATAAAATGAATGAAAATTAGTGAAAATAAATATTCACACTTGATTTTGAGATTCTTTAGTTTCATTTTCATTTTAAATTAAATATAAAGAATGAACATGTCTTGGAAATAGAATTTTGTATCCTGTCTTGATCAGTAATATAACATTGGTCTGCTTTTCAATTTAGAATGTAGATTGAATTTGAAACCTGTACCATTCCATAATTTGTGGATTCTTGGGCACGTGGTATTTTGTTCAGTATGTAATGTAACATTATTGGTGGGGATCTTTAAACACGGTTGTAAGTTGTTGCTGATAAATCTTTTACACTGTGCTATATAAGCACTGTAGGTCGGTGGAAGCCTTATAAACCAATTGTGCATAGGGCAAAGGTGTCAGATTGAGCACATCAGCTCTCCATGTCATTTAATTAGATTTGGGTGGCAGAAAGACTCATAGGTATGACATATTGATGTCATTACTTGTGAAAAATTAAATTAATAATTTTTAGATGGATATAAGAAAACAACGACAAATTGAAGAACCTTAAAAAAGATGTACATGAGACAAGTTCATGGTGGCTAACCAAACTCGAAAACAGGGCGAAAGTAGAAAGAAGACAGCGAATGTTATAATTTAAAATGCTGATTTATTATCTCCTCTCATACATCGCACAGTTTAAACTCCAACATCGCCCACTATTTCAGCTAAAATGAAATCCAAATAAAACAATGCAACATCCAACCAATATCTCAAAATTCGTATTGAAATAGTCATAACAAAGAGAAATGCCTCATTGAAAAAATATTTTTCACTGTTTCATATGTTCCTCTGCGATTAGTGGACAGCTCTCTGTTTTGTAAATAAGTATTCAGTCGTGAAGCAGCACTTTGTGCTTGTTTAATTTGGAAGGACACGGGTTCTGATTAGTCTTATTTGTTGCCATGATTCATGCTTAAAGACTAACGTCTTGGCATGTAATACTGTCATTAATGTGTTTTGCGACCATTATGATATGCAGTCAATATAGCAATCACAGATGTACGATTGATTTCTTGTTCTATCTACCCTGTGCGATCCATTGCATTGAGCTCATCCGTAGTTACTCATATTTGATTAACAACTATCCCTGCCTTTCTACTATCGTGCCCATTACTACACCATCTTCTTCCGTTGTGTCAGTTTAAGCTACTCTAACTTGTCTCTATTGGAATGATGAATATTATTTCAACATATCTAATTCCTTATTCTTTATACAACACATTTGACATTATTCTGAAGAGCTATATTTCTAAAGGTTTTAGTTTCTCTTCAGGTCTATTAAGTCGAAGTTTATCTACATATAAGTCCACTATCGCATAAGCGTAGTTCTTTTCTACAATTTGAATTCAGTGTTGCAATCTAGTGCGTTTATCATCTTGTTAAATATCGTTTCGGCTCTTTCTATCAATCTTTTTATGACTGCTTTTCTGGGTCCCTAGATATCAAACTTTCTTCCATTGTATTAGAATTAATTTTCATATTAATTAATATCTGGATTATTATCGTGTTTGCAACCAGAACCTTAGGTAAAAGTTTCGTAGTAGAGCATGCAGAATTCCTACACTTTAACATCTGAAGTACCAGTACAACTAGTTATGTGTATTTTAGCACTTATTTACGTCTGTAATTTGGCAATTTATTTATGGAATTAATATAAAACGATGTTTAATTCTGGTATTATCACTTAATTTCAATATAATTGGGCTTTTAAATACTTTATAACAACTGCATAGCCCGTTAGTTGTTCTGAGTTAGCATTGGAAGAGATATATTGTCTTTTTATATTTGCATTAGATGCATTCCGCGCGAATTGCGTTCCTGAGATCTGAATTTCAATTGCGAATAAATTCCAAGACAATACTTGCAAAAAGGAAAAAAAAAAATAGCTTTCGTTTTATCTGTCGACGCCTGACTCACGTGATAGGAAACTGTATGTTACCTAATAAGTATAACCCACACCACCACCAAATTATTATTGCGTGTTTACTACTAACTGCATTTCTGAGAAATTATCGTGACGATGTTATTTCCTGGATAAAAGATTATGCAGATCTGTGAACTTATTAATCAGATTATTAAAATTGCTTTTTTTTAAAATTATTGAGAAAAAATATAATCACCGGGTTTGATACATACCAGCAATTTTTATATTAAATTGAACGTAAAGTTTAGTTAATTACACAAATTCCAGAATTTTGACATCGAACAGATAATAAAATCTAAATACTTTTAAACTTATCAAATGATGATACGAATTTATTGTGTTCTGGAGTAGTTGTGATGTTGAATATTTGTGTGTAATACTGGATTCCGGCCTGAAATTGGTTTTCTGTTGCTAGTAGCCAATAACGCTGAACTCACCTATAATGTAACGCAGAGCCATCGGGACCTCCGCCTCGGCTGCTGGGGACATAGGCACAGTGAGGCCCTCCAAGCAGAACTCGAAGCCCTGCAGCGCTGATCTCCTTACGTAAAGAGAGACTGTCATCCTGTTCTGACCATGATCGATATTGCAAACTTCTCTGTGCAAGCTCAACAAGTTATACTACGTGTCTGTCCTGCGGATATGGGCAACCGTTGTAGGGCTTCTCACAAAAGGGAATAGGTCGTCAGTGGTACCAAAATACCTTCAGCCTGGACGTTGTAGATCACGCCAGTAATCGTCAGATTATATTGTTTTCGTGGTTCAGAACTGACCATTTATGAAGTGTTTTTGGCAACCGTGGATCTCTGACCAACTGTACCAATATTCAGGCAGGATGACCAGACTTTGTTAATATCGATAATAGAATATGCCTATCCTGTCAGGAATGGATGGCATCATTCGAAAAAAATAATAAATCCGAGATGATGCCGTCAATGACAGTGAAGATATTTCACAGGAATTACTCCTGTTGCTGTGATAGTCTCGTACACGTCAAGCATAAGATAATATTCTGGTTTAAGAAAACAGGCGGATGTAATAAGTATCCTGCATTCTACGGATGTTATATTTATAACCAAGATATATAACTCGTTTTGCTACATCGCACCTTAAAAGAGAAGGCCAGGGCGGCACCCACTCTACGCCTACATCCACATCACACAACTTGACCTGACACTCACAAAAACAACGCAAGACGCTGTAAAAGGGATCAGTGTAAAGCAATGGATATTTACTATGCTGAACGAGGTTAAATCTGTTTACGTAATATGTAATGTTTTGTTTGCCATGTTCAAGGTTTGTACCTTTTTAATAAATAAACCGTAGTATAGGAAACCGTCTAAATCTTATAACGATTGTAAGAAATTTTCTGCATGATTACGCAAATAAGAGCAGAATAATTTGTTCTGAAAATGTCACTAATTACGTCTATTCAAGAAATTTTTGAAGGATTTTGTAAGTATGAATGTGTACTCCTCCTCCTGTAATTCTATGATTCAACCGATTAACTATAAATGCCGATATATTCAAACTTATATACCGCCTACTCGACTGAATGCAGTAAGTCTATGTCTGTATAAATCTTCGGACCCTTATGCCTTACCTCTAAATATTTCTTCTATATCTAAAGACAAGGATTCTTTATTGCAGAAACGTTGATTCATACGGGTCGCCAATGACCACGACGTCGACGCGACCGTTATAAACTTCAATAAAAAAAAGTTGATTGCTTTCATTTTTCCCACAGATAATTTCTTCTATTCCAACGTAGTGAATATGTTGTTTTACCATATATATATATATATATATATATATTCGCCAATAATCTTATCTGTTTCTATTAACAATTTTTATTATCCCCTCCCATATCGTTAGGGGTGAAATTGGTCTTATTGCATCAATTATCTCAAAAAGTAATATCGGTCATTTTCGCATAATTTTTACGTCAGCCCTTTATATATATATATTATTTCGTATTGTTCGAAAATATCCTGGATACATAAATACTGTATTTGTGTCCAGAATTTTCATTTCTGTAAAAATAAGATAAAAATTTTATTTGTTTTTCTGGCGTTCAATAGATAATATACCTACACTTTCCAAAGTATTATTTAATTACTATCAATTTTATATTCTTTTCTCGTTTAGTCGCGTTTATTTGAAATCTATGCTGATAAAACTTTTTTTGGGAGTAGGCCTGCGATATATTTTATAATTAATAAAATTTTATGATTTTCCAAATTTTTAAGCTGAGCTTTCAAATGCTATGATAAAGTCAGTTCAAATCGTTAAACCTGACCTGAGGCTTATATGGATGCTATGTCTCTGTATTAGAAGATGAATTTTCTGAAATTGGAAACATGTGAAAATCCGAATTTATTTACATGCCTTTAATTATTTCTGGAGCTTTACTAGATACGAATAATTATTCTGACATCTGCCAAGCAGAAGCGGCGACTTTGTAGTAGCTGGCTGCAGTTGGAGTTAAATTGAAATTCGCACCTTAATTTATATTTGTCGGCATACGCTCTCGCTGAAAAGCAGATCTCATCTGCAGGAATGTACGTCACATATTACATTCTTGAAGAGCAGATATTTATCTTCTCTTTACGTTTCAACAGTGATGGGTTGGTCGTTCATCCACGTCCTCATTTCGCAAGCTACGAGGGAGGAAGAACGAGCGTACTCTGACAAAAATAAAGACGATAGACCGATACGCTCCGTTTCATTTAGTCCTGCACTGGGAAGTGAAATAGAATTTCAGCTCAGTTTGACATAAACACCCGGGTGCGGTTAAATAAGGAATTTGGGGACAAGTGCTTGATTTTTACTGGGATTTTGTTATTCTATTCTGGACTAGGTTGGGTGATTGCCTATGAAATCTAAAGTGCGGTTACGATTGTAATTTTCCTGGAAATATGTAGCTCATTAAGTATTAAACAATAGATTTTCATGATTATAGGGAATAATGATACACAGAAAAATTGAAATGAAAGTTATGGTGATAGATTAGCATTAATTTATGTTTATGAGAAGTGGTATCTAAGACGGAATTTTGGCCACCTGATAATTGGTAAAGGAATAATAAAGAAGAATATGAATTTGTTCACGCGGAAAGGTACAATAAAAAGGATTAAAATACTGTATGTTTTGAAGATCAGTAAACCAAAGTAAAGAGTAGGAAAATAGTTGACATCTACGAGCAAGAAGTAGGTGTATTGTCAGGAAAATAGTTTAAATTATGTTGAATGTGTCTAATTATCAACGGAATATAGGAAATGAGAGAAATATTCGCAACAGGAATCGAGGAAGGCGAACGCCAATATAAAGATTTACAGACTTCGTGATCAAGTCATATTCGGTAAATATATATTAAAAGCAATGTACGAAAGAGTTCGAGAGAAGTTCGGTCTGCATAGACGAAGGAAACGCTAGTGTAATGGATAGCATTAAACACAAAAATGGGTTCCGAATAGGCGGAAATAATATATAAAGATAAAACTTTCGCATTAAAAGTAGTTAGAAATTGAATCTAGTTTTTATCATTCCGTAGTTTTTATCGTGGCAATTCTGCTTGGGTGAGCGTAAGATGTCTGCCAGAAATCGGTTTCGTTTCTTTGTCGCGTCTGTCTTGGCAGCTTGCCTTTCAGGGACAGAAATCAATTAGAGACAATAGAGAAATCTAGCAAAGATCAATGTCCGAGTGTGGAGGGAAGCTGAGGAAACAATAACCCCGCCTGGTGGCTTTCGTAGATATCTTCGCAGAGCGGGGACTCGAAATTAAACATAAATATGGAAAGCCGTCAGCGCTTTCTCGGCGGAACATTTAGGCATTCTCAGATGAGCGCCAGCTTTTATGTATGAGATGCAAATTGAAAAGGTTAAGTCGACACGACGGTTTTTTTTTCAGAGAACAGAGGTGCCGCGGAACAAAGCCTTCGCAAAACCCGTACAGTTCTTAATTAACAACGAACGGCGGGACTGAATTATCAACGACATGCACTGTTTTCTAATGGACCTACGAATCTGGACGCACTGCTCCTCATTAAGCATCCGACAAATTTCTCCGTAAAATCTAAACACTACGTCTCATGAATCTTCCAAGAGTAGTTGGGAATGAAAATAAACATGAAAAAGCTTAAGTAATGATTAACAGCAAACAGAAAAATACCGACCCGATTAATATAAAAAAACAGGTTTCGATGTGGGGGAGGAGGTGAAAAGATTTGCTACATGGGAAGCAGAATTACAAAGGATGGGCGAGGAAAAGGAGAGGACTAAGAGAATATTTTTTAAATAAACCATATTGGTGTCCCTCAATGTAATTGCATTGTGGTAAAGTTTCTGAAATTATGTGTGTGGAGCACACATGGATCTGAAACATGGACAATTAAAAGGATTAAACTGGAAGTTTTTGAAACGTTGAAGATGAAGTAGGCAGTAACATTTAAAAATGGAAAAGATCGAGAACACTCAGGAGAGGGAAGAGCCCTTTATAGTCAAGATGGTACATCAGTTTGGTCAGATCCGTGGTGTAAGGTGGAACATTTAAGAACAAGAATTGTAGGGAAGAGAACAATTGGAGGTACATGAAAATACTAGACTAGGGAGTGAGGCTGAGCTGATGTAGACCCATGTAGCCTGTTATCTGCTGGCCAAGAGGATTAAGAAAGGCCATCAAGACACCTCATTACTTACCTAGTGGACTTCGGTTGATAAAAATTCTATTTATTTAATTTAATATTATATTATAAAATATTTAATATATATTTATCAATTCTACACATAATTACAAAAAAATGATAGCAAACAAATTATAATTTAATGAAATAGCTAACGTTGGGTACGAAGGTATCAAATTCATGTACTGTATTCGTAATATAATTTAATTAAAAATTGATATATTATGGCACAGTCATTGTAGCCAACAGTCCGCGTTGCATAAGAATGGAGAGTTTCTGATCAGTAGTGGTCATGTACATTCTGTAATAGCAGCTGACCAGTAGCGGTCATGTTTAGACAGTCTGCGAAAAGAACCAGGACAGTAAAGTCCAGTCGGCTGGTAGATGTTGGATGAAAAAGTTCTAGAAGGAATGTTGGAGGCGTGTCCGGTGGTCAGTTGGGCGGAAATTTAGCAAAGTAAAACCAAAAAGTTATGGAATAAGGTTTTGAAAAGTGGTTATAAGTTTATGAGAGAGATATAACTCATAGCGATTTAAAACTGATCGCTTTATCCGATGTATAGGACTTCATTGTCTGTGGTAATGTGGAGATTTCGCTTATTGTGCTGACGTAGGTTGTGAACATTGATATACCATGGCCTGTTAAATAAAATCCTTTTTAAATTATTAGTAAAGTGAATAAACATTGTTTTATGAGGGCAGCTCCGATGATTTGGTATGTACGAAATTTCCATTGTAAACCTAATATAATATTGGATACCGTCAGATTTTTTAAGATTTCATAAAATTCCTTCAGATTTCTATAGATTCTTCCTATGACAATATTTTGTAACATTTTGTTTTTATTTAATTCGGTTATAATTGCGGACTACTATAACTGTTAGAGGCCCGATAAGCGGCCGTGAAGATTTAAGAATTTCCATAAAGCTGTGGCATCTATGTAAAATATTTCGTACAAAATCCAACTAAATATAAATTGGTAATAAACGTTTTGTATTTAAAATTTAATTATTTTAATTATTAATTTATTACATTAATTTGCACCCACCCTGGATTTTGAAGGTCTTTAATTTGTGAACCACAATATACATATATATAAATATTAAATTTTTTAAAATAAAATGTCAAATTAAATAAATCGAAGTTTGATCGCCAGAAATACGGTAGGTGAGAAATGTTGTGTGAGTATGGCACTTCTTAATCTTCTTGGTCAGCTGGGCATAGGCTACATTAGTCCCAGCCGCACTCTCTAGTTGCTACTATATATATACAATCAAGGATGTCAGTAATTGGAATTACTGTGAAATGAAGAGGATGACTCACGATAGAGAAATATGGAGAGCCGCATAACAACAAGAAATAAAAATTGAGGAAAAGTTGGATTATACTTTTGTGCATATGTCTTGGAATACTTGAAGTCGTTTTATAGTTTGAGAACACTGTAATCAAGAAGGGTCAAGTTTTCGAGTCCTGCGTTGAAACGATTCGTGGGCGCGCGTTTTGGTGTTGCGTGAGGCTCACGCACTTGCGAACTTCGATCGATGGCGCCTCATTGTCAAACTGCAAGTGGCTACGAACTCATCCCTCGACTCGGACATCGATTTATCGGACTCGCAAATATTTCACCTTCTACGTGCATCTTATCATCTGCGACTTACTCTGCAAATAAGCAAACGATTGCATCAAATTGTTGCTAATAGTCGCGTTGACAATAAACACCGCTTCTAATTCTAAGAGCAAGGCGGATGGAGATAAATAACCAGTTACCAATTTTAATGTATTCCCAAATTTTATGGTCACCAGATAAATAAATTTGTGAGAAAGATGGGACGTTCGGAAACGTTTGTGAATAATAATAGCGCATAAGAGAAAAAATAGCTGCAGCGTTTTTAATTAAAAACAAACAGAATTAAGAAACTCTGAGACGGTTATAGCTCGTGTTTATTTGACTTTTGTCATATTACGCTGCTTCCATAAAATAAAGTTTTTTGTGTAATAAAATTGTGTAGTAATTTGAATATATTTTTAAACGAGAGGCGAACTGTGGTATAATTTTACTGAGCAGTTTCGTTACGAATTTCATTTGTATTCTAGATTACTCAAAGATGAGATACGAAGGCTTCGTTCGAAAACAACATATGAATTTCCAGTTGTTCCTGGTGACTGATTTCCGAAACGGTTCATGCTGTATTATCTGTATTATCTTTAAGCAGTAATATCCTTCACAATCGAACTCTTGACATACAGTTAAGGGCACCTTAGGAAATCGACTACAGTGAATGGTTTACATTACTGAATTTTATTTCAAGAGAAATATTACGAATTAGGAAAAAACTAAAAACGACTGGACTTTTTATTAAAGTAATATTTTCAACTAAAATCACTTTTTAATTGTTAATATTTCATTTGTAGTATTGAAGTTGACCTGGTTTTATTTGATATATTTTATTTAAACGTATAATGTTAACAAAGAAGTTATGTAATAAGCATTATATGTCGTAAGATAGTAGAGTACTATACATATTAAATAAGATCATTTAGTTTTCAACGCCAAACAAAGAGGAAAATATTCTTAAAGGTACATAAGTAATCTATTTTGTATTTTTGGACATTGAACGTTTTATTAGTTACTAGCTGGGTGCCCGGCGTTGCCCGAGATGTCATTTATCTATAACCCCCGATATGACTCCAATTTCGGCTGCTTTTGCGCAATTTTTATGTAACGCTACTCGAACCCTAATCATTATAATTAACTCTGAAAAATATTTCTTCAACGCAAATATCTGCCGTGTTTGCATGTTCCAAAATTTGCACCCCGCTACCCCTGCATCTGAGGGGTAAATGCCAATTTGAATGTCGTAACTAAACACAGTGACTTCCATAACCTTTGATTTGACTCCAATCTCGGTTGTATTCGCGTTATTTTACTGTAAAGCATCTCCACCCCAAACCCGAAGGGTGTCCTTTTCACAGGGCGTAGGGGATGAAAATTGTATTCAGATAACATTGGTAGAAACACTATCAATATCTTTGACCCCTAAAAATATTTATCCGACTCAAATATCGGCTGTTTTAGTATGTTTAAATATTTCCACCCCCGCTTCTGGGGGTGGAAGACGCGTCTCACCCCGACAGTGTTTGTTTCCTGGTCGCAAAGAACACGTGTACGAAATTTGGTGAAAATTGCTCGACTGGTGTAGATTTGTGTTTTATTTAGAAAACGTTTGTATGGGAAATAGAAAAGGGCTGTTTTTAGGGTTTTCCCGGAAATTATTCGATTTTTTCTCGCCTTTAAACCTTCCCTAGACCTCCACGAACATTTCAAGACTAAGATAAGATAAATCCGTTCAGCCGTTCTCGAGTTTTAGTGAGACTAACGAACAGCAATTCATTTTTATATATATAGAAGATTAACGATGATGGGTGTCATTTATAGACATTTATTTATTATTATTACATACAAAAAATTATATAATTATATTACAAATTGTTTGCTGTTATGTGTTCGGAAAATAAGGAATGAGACGATTTTTGTTAGTTATTTGGGAACTTGTTGAAAAATGTCGACCAACGGTTTGTTTTCCTCAATTCCCTGAAGAAATAGATATAAAATGGCTTTACGACATCTATTGTTTTCGTATGCAATCTCTTGAGCAGACTCTTTCTCTTACCCTACTTCTCGAGGGAAGAATCAGCAATTAGAACTCAAACTCCCCAAGGGATGAAGCAAAGAAAACACAAGTGAGGAAAGATGTTTCAAAAAGTCCAGGAATTTATCGTTCATATAAAATGAAATAAGAAACTCTACAGACAACTAAAGTAAATTTTATTTTATTTTTTTTATGTAAAATACTAATATTATTATTCTCGTATCATGTACATGCTAAACAACGACAAACCAATTAGATTTGTTTACGGCAACCTTAATAATACGAGATGGTAAGTAACATTATCAATGTTTCTAATCAAATATTTTACCAAAAATTATTTGAAAAATAAAACCAACTACAATTTTTTTTGGAGGATTTATGTCTTGTGTTTCTTTTTAGCGTATTTTATATTGGATTATATTAGTGAATTATTGTCTAATTGTGCTCACGTTTATCTCGTTGGAACTCAAATACTGTACTATGTTCTAGATGTACATAAGTAACAGTGGAATTTAGTGTCGGGATTATTTAATAAATTTAACATATAGTGAAAAATTCAATTTGAATAAATTTTGACATGATATTACACAGTTTTATGTTGTATTACTTATGCTGTGAAATATTTTTGTATATTTTTTACTAATTTTTTTAATATTCTGTTAAACGTCTTCCCTAACATCTTTCTTGATGACAACTTGTTTTATTTAATTCCGGTCTAAATGCCATGTGTATTTTCCAAGATTGTCACCAGCTTCATAATATATCTGTTATGACTGAGAAAAATGCAACTCCTATTCGATCGTTCTCGTAGTAACGTGGTCTAAATTTGTCTGAACTTTAATTGCATACACGGACAACTCTTCGAGAATTAATCGTAAATGTTCCGTTTAAGATAATTTGTTGCAAGACTGGTACAGATGGAACATTAAAGCGAATCTTCATTGGAATACGTTTTCACTTTGAAGTGGCCATACGCGACGCTCAAATTTCCATTTAAATGCTGCGGTTTCTCTGTGATCCCTGTTTTCAGACGACGACTGGGGGTAATGAGTATGAGGGGTTGTTTCTCAAGAGAGTCGCTTTATATGCATTAATCCGCCACACTACGCACCTGAAGCTTTACTTAAGAGGGCCATGAATTACCTAGTAGTTCTGGATTCTGAACTCGGGAAGGAACCTCTGCGAGGGCTCACTAAGTAGCTGCCGAAAATGTGTGGGATTTGTCAAGTATTTAGAAAAGAGAAATTCCAACCTCGAATTCATTACGGTACTTAACCTGGACAACTTCAAACCTTACTCTAAACGAAGAAAATGATTTGGCTTCAAACGTAAATATATATATTTTTCATAAGAAAACCTATTCCTGTACGCCTTGTATAGATCTACGAGAGTGATTGCCTAAATAAAAATGTTTTCATATCCATTTTTTTTGGTTTGTTCGGAATCTAAAACACAATGATCATGGAATGATAATTTATAGAAGCAATATATGTGTGAGTGATTTTCGAATCGAAATGCAAAACTTTGGCTGAATCAATAAAAGGAAGATGACATGAGTCAAGGATTCGCGGATTTTACCCCAGACATCTTGTTGACAGAAAAATAATTTGTGAAGTGTTGAAAACGTCAAGAATTAATGAGCATCAGCGCTGATGATTTGCGATATAGATCCATAACTCGTATTTTGTTTGGTCGCTACGAGCCAATCGTCAAGCATCGTGCATTGTGCCACACACACACGTCTGCAATATGTAAACTCTAAGTGTGGGAACTAGGAATTTTACCTAAAACTATGGATGTGGTACTTACGGGCAAAGAGGCGAGTGATCCAGAACCAGTGCATCCACCAGTGCAAGGTCATGTTGTGTGAGAGGCTCGCATCCTAGGACGGCCTCACCTGAAAAATGAGAACAGTTGTGCGTCACACTCATAACAACAGCATTGTCCTCTGAAGACATGGACGGAGGAGAAAATACTGGATATCTATTGATAAGACGGCAGGCAAAGGCGCAAAAAAGAAGTTCAACATACTGGGGTCGAACAAGGGTCTATATTAAGCATTCCGAATGTTTGTTTCGACCTTTTATTTT
Source organism: Zhengitettix transpicula (assembly GCA_037074705.1). Classification (NCBI taxonomy): domain Eukaryota; kingdom Metazoa; phylum Arthropoda; class Insecta; order Orthoptera; family Tetrigidae; genus Zhengitettix; species Zhengitettix transpicula. The sequence continues at coordinate 40,431,902 of CM073596.1, read as the reverse complement.
CAAATGCTTCTTGCCTTGCATTTGGTTTGGAATTATTTCAATTTTATAAAAATATAAATTTATTTTACTTGTAGATTATTACACAATTTTTTTTTGCGTGACAACGTCCTGCGTCTACGACAATTTAGCGTTAGGAAAATTACATTATCTCTTTAGTTTAGTCAATATTGTTGAGGCTTCCTAATGTGAGGTGCCATTCTTGATGAAATTTGCTGCATTCATTAATGTAAAGATGGCGCTGCTTTGGGAGCAGAGGTACTCCGTGATTAGGTGAAGGTGGGTACGGATCCCGGTGATAACAATTTGGCCCTTCTGTTTAAAGAAGGATTGATTTTTATCGTATGGAAGGCAGCTGATTCTAAATAGTTGTTTCTATACTTCATTTCGTTCCTCTTGGATTCCCAGCGCCGGTGAAGTGTGTATTGTGCTTGTCTCCGGTCGGTAGTTTTTTGGTTTGCAGTTGTGCTGGGTGGGTTCATGATGATGTTTACAAAGATGTTTTCGTGTAAAGGAATTCACGTCGTTGTTACTGGTTTCCCAGCTTCGGGTCTTGAGTGGAATGTCTTTTGGGTTTGCATTTGAATTTCGTTTGAAACGTCGGTTTTGGATACTTTCTGGATGGTGCTTGACGTAGAAGAAGCAATGTAGTTTTAGGATCATAAGGATAGCGTGTAGAATATTGATGTTGAATGGTTTAGTGACAAGGAAGTGGAGGTGTTTGGTGAATATTGAGCGCAGTCTGTACCGTAGAGATTTATGGAGTCGTCCTATCCTGGTTAGTTTTCACATAGCTGGTAGAATTTGATTTCCCATTCTTCTGTAGTTAGTGAGCTTTCGGTAATCTTGGTCAGGGTTGTTTCAATTAGGATTTTCTGGATTTTCCAAGGAGGTATATTATAATTTCGGTTTTCTTCTATTTGTGGTCCTGTGACGTTAAACCTGTTATTGTTTCACAAGGTAATACGGCGTCATCGGATATTGAGGTATCGAAAATGTATAAAAGTGAAAAACTGACAAACAAACAGCAATTAGAGAAAGAGGGTTGTAATGTCCGCGGTGCCAGAGAATGAAGAGCGTTGGTCAGCCTGAGCCGGTGTCGTTTACTTCGAACAAACCGACATCGACACGTGAAAGTTCAATGTGAGTAATAAATAAAGTCAGTGCATTGTAAAATGTGTTTTATTTCTCTTATCCAAGGCAGACGTCGTCACTCGCACGGCCACAGTTACGTGATGTTATACTTTTTATTCATTTTAATCAACTCACATGTAAAATCTACGGATTAAATTTTGAAGCATAAAAAAACAGTTCCATGATATTTTATTTTTCTGTAACCCTGCATATTACCATAATAATTAGTACTGCGTCATAAAAGTATCTCATTGTTTACAATTTCACGCAGACAATATATCTCTACGTTTAATGAAATACATTGTGAATAACATTTTTTTTGCGTATTACGGAATAGAGACTGATCTGAGGCCGCTTAGGCAGTTTGTTGTAGAATGTATTCACTGTAAGAAGCCATTCGTACTTCTGTTTGCACTGCCTCAGCTCGCCATAGTGCACAGGATTACACACGTGCAAAATTTATGAAACTGGAAAGCAGGTACGGAATATACAGCTTCGGCGGAGATTTTACCACGAGATAAAGGCCAATGGGGTTTCAATGAGTATTACTTTAACTAAAGCACGAACCAATTTACGTCTATACTATCTCTTGGAATAAAGTCCATTCAGGTAATTGCAGACTTACACTCAAGTTCTAAACCAGCATAGTCCTTAAAAGATTAAATTAAGAATTGCTACACTTAAAGATGGCGTATAATATTAACAACGCTCTTATAAAATCTCGTCAACATGGTATAAAATCGGTAATAATATTAAATGAATACACATAATTATGTTAATGTTAAGAAGTCTTCAGAACTTAAATTGGGAAAGGCTACCCAAGAACAAAATTGACAGAAAATTATACCAATTATAATTCACAGGAATTAAAGCGTTTACTGTTCTGTAAAAATGAGAATGAAAACACGGAAAGCGTGAATAATGTTTTATGAATTATGAAACGTGACATTTGATAACGCAATAATGGAACTCACAGACCTACATTAATTTTTTACGGGACTTCAAATCAAGGAACATATTTGGACTAACTGAAAAGAAATGAAATTAGTAAATGGACCATGAATATTTAATCGGCCGAAAACGTGATAAAAATCAAAATTAAATTTGAGCTTACTTGTAGTAATAAAATAGCGTCACAGGAAATACTATACTGCAAAGGTTATTCCATCAAATTTTTATTTCGCTTATTTGATTAGGAAAACATTCTTAAAATTTTCGCGCCATTATGTTAATATTAGAAATAACTTTGTTGAAATACAGTTCTGGAATTTTAATCCTGCTAACAGATTGTAACGAAGTTATCCTTGGATAATAGTATTTGTTACTATTTTATGGTATTCCAAACCAATTTTTGAAGTATTGGACAATTACAAATAAATAATTTGAATATCGTATAATATTTATTCAATAGTTTCTTTCCATTTCAGTTTGAAATAACAAAATGTTTCCTTTACAGATGTCACACTGAGACACTACGTCAACATCTTGACGATGCAATCAATGGGAAATGCCTGGAGCGCGATCCTGTGGTTCCAACTATGATGGCTTGGAACTCCGGATCAAGTGTTTGACATGAAGCAAAGCTAATTTTACTTGAAAGTAAGTGTCATTTTCCTTTCAATTCAATGTCAAGCAGTCTTATTTGGTTAAAATCTCATTTGATTTTCTGTTTGGGTATATTTCTCATGATTTATTCTCAACAATCTGACGATCATTATTCTTACAATCACGTATCTCTCTATATCTGTATTTTCTTAGAATATTTTAACAATCTTTCTGGCGGAAGTCTTGATTGAAGAAAGAAGATCAAGATTAATTTGTCGGTGCACACTAGAAATGTTTCAGTATGAAAATAACTAGTCTCCATTTGCGTTTTAGAAGCGTGCGATTTCATAACTCCGTTTTATTTTCTTGTTTTACTGTCAACCTCCTTAACATTTTCGTTTTATAATTCTGTTTCTACTTGCTTTATCTTTACATTACTATGAAATTACTCATAATTTTATAATTATGATAACGGGAACCCCGGATTAAAAAATTCTAATTAAATTCATTTCAACTTTAAACCAACGTTTACTATACCGAAAAATGATTATCATAGTGATCGATATCTGAAACTAAAGGTAAGGTCAAAATATTACTATTTACATCTTAACTAATAAAGAATGACTATTCCTCTTAGTTAGCGGAAGTTTCATCTTACATAATTGTAATCAGTTGTAAAGAAAAGTTTCAACCAGAATGATATTATACTTCGTTGTTTCGTAAAATAATTAGGATTATGTAGAGGCTATAATAATTTGCTGATTCGCGTGGTGGTTCAGTAACATTTGTATCCATATTTCAAATTCTGTCTGATTCCTTTCTTTCTCCGAAACAAACTCTGTAATCGTGTATGACGGCTCGTGAATCACAGATTGTTTTCATACATACAGGATGTTTCCAAAATTTGACATTCCTAAATTCCTTTCCTCCGTTCCAGTGCTGTTTCGAGTTTACCCTATTACTGCTTAGGAGCCGTTATTTATGGAATGGCTTTTTTCTGTAGCCAGTTCTCTATTTACCTTCCGGTGTTAACAAATACTTTGTGTTTCGACGGCGTTAGTCGCCCTTTCAATACACAGAGGGTGAGTCTGGTACATGTTAGGTTCCCTAATTGGGTCTCTTGCTCTAGTTTAAGTATACTTGATTGCTGGTAGCTCGTGACTGGTCTTGAAGCATTTACAAAAACATTCAAATACTTTGTCAAAATATTTCTTATAAACGTGATTACGTGTGCGAATTTTATTATGTTTTCCACTTAATATATACGAATATATATAATTTGAAAAGAAGAGGATTGGGTAATTAATATATGAAAATTCTACATTCGAAGAACCATAGTTTCGCTATAATAGATTTGAGTTTCTAAAATGGTTCATGAATTTTTGAAACGCAATAATCATAAGTATGCAGAGGTGAACGAGAGAATTTTTAGTGGAACGTAGAAGTAAAGAAGATGCATTTGATCAGGGAATGAACGTCATAAGCGAGTTTTCCAAATGGTAGTACCTCATTTTTGGCCGTAATGAGTACCCTCGTCCGCCATTAGTTTCAATAAGCCAGCTTCACTTTTGCAATACATAAAACAACACGCGAGCCTCTGAATTAACATCGCGGCAAATTGCAAACGAACCACGTCATATTGCCGTCCGCATACAGAATATTTAGTGCTGCACTTTTGGTATTTTGGATTACATAATCAACCATTTTACGAGAGATTAACGGCTGGTGCCATTTGCAAGTAATTAACCAAATTCGACGCGGGGTCATAATATTTAGACAACTGAAACGGAAATTATTTTTTTCTCGTCGACCGTATGAAGGATGCATAATACCATGGAAACTAATATTGGCAATTAGGAAGATTATCACTTTAAGACCACGTTGAGTCACCTCTTTCTGTACCACGCTTGTAGGATAAACCAGATGGTAGATTAGATTACGTAGGCTGACACAAATATGAGACTGATGCTGGATCTTTTTCCCGTTTAGTGTTCGACTTTGAACTTTGGCAAGTTACAGCGCGATTGGGCGAGTTGTCGAATTTAATCGTGTTTCTACGTGTAGCAATGCTGAATGTTGGTCTTTTCTGTACGAATGTCATTATTCACAATCCAGAGAGAACATAAAGGTGCCCTTGTTTTAACGCTATGGTGTGTTGTTATTTGTCTTTTTCATCTCTAAATTATTGTGCTCCGTTATCATCCTCACTTAAGACCTTTGGAATGTACACATGAGTTCTTTCACTCCAATCTGTGATGACGACATAATTGCAAACTTTGAGACCTTGCAAGGCCGAGACGATCGGCACGCAGGTCACGACATCCGCAGAGTAAGGTCCAGGTTGTCGTGGCCATGACGGGTTTTCCGCATACAGAAACACACAACATATCAATGAAGGTTCGTTTTGTGTGGTCGTTTATTCTATTCTATAATGGAAGCTACTCAACCTTACACTTATCTCGCAGTCATCTTCATTAATGCATGTTTTCTCTTGGTGAGGAATTTCACTAACATTAATTTACTTGCCGAACCACTTTTCTACAACACTGGTTTCTCTTGCCCATATTTTGCCCCAAAACATTTTCTTTTAAATTAAATCTCTTAAATTACAAATACAAAGAATAAACCAAGGTATGACACTACATTTTTAAATATAAACTTCTGCTATCACGTTTGGCTATTTCATTAACTGATTTGTAACTAGATAAGAAGTTTTATTCCAGATAAAAATATTTAGAAGTAACAACCACCCACAACAGTTTATAATATAACACAAAACATAAATTATCAGTCGTTATCAGCAAATTATACCATTTAAGTACTAAATAACCTAAAATTACCCTATGAGTTAGTCTGCGACTACAGAAACTATCTTATTTAATTATTTATGTAAAATAGGGTTCCTGTAGAAAAAAGTTCCAAATGTAAAATCTATGTCGACGATTGTTAGTGTATCGTCGGGATGATGTCGGGACTCTCTAAATTAGACGGCGTATTTTTACACTCATACTGTTGGTTTATTTTACATTTTACAGCCAGTTTTCACTCAGTTTACAAACTGTATATTCATTTTCAATACAGCATACGCTATCTATGCCAAGTCATTTGCTTACTAAATGATAGAATTTCCTTTAATTTGAAGCTTATTATTTATACAGGTTACTTGTTGATAGTTCTTCTGGCAGCGCTTTGCACAAACTTCTCCCAAGTCCGACTCTTCTTCAATTGGTGGGAGCTTTATTAAATCTGCAGGATTCGTCGAAAAAAATAACGCCAAAATTTATGTCTATCAACCTCTCGGCTGAAGACGAAATTGATTTGGGTTGTTTTTGGAAATCCCGGTTAATCACTTTATTAACCATTTAACCCCATTGCGACTTTTGAAAATGACGCCGACGTGCGTATGCAACAGCCCAATTTAATTAAAACCCGGCTCTCGCTAATGCGAGTTCGCAATTACGCCATAGCTGAAAGCATCTCACTCCAGAACACGTACGTTGCCTCCATAAATCACCACATCCGCCTCATCATAGCGGAATAAACTCGTTAGTACAACAATATGGAACGACATCCATAGACCTCGCCAATGAGATAACACTACACTACACTGCACTTACCTGAAAGAATAACACAATACGCATTGTATGGTGTGAGGAATCAGCGAGACTGTGCTTGAAAGAAAACTGGTTTGGAATGCATCCGTCTTTTGTCTGTTGTATACAAATATTTCCGAACTTACAATAGCCGCCGCCTGTTAATATATTCCTAGAAAAGACTTGTATATTCACGAACACTCTTATATAGTTCATTTGTTCAATTCTTCAGTATGATTCTGTCTGAATGTTTCTTTCTATTTCATAATTTGTCTTGTACTCATTAAAAACTCAATGCTTCGACACATTTTAGAACATTCTCCAATGTTTCATATATATAGTTTTCTTTAAAATTTCCAATTTACTATTTTATTATTATACCTGTCATATTACTTGGTATTATGCTACTTTCTTGCCGAAGTCAATTAATTGTCCTCATTCCCTAAATGTAGTGTAAGTTAACTTCCATCACTCACCGGGCTACTGTGCGAGTAATAATTATTTCTTTCTTCCCTCTTAGCTGATATCTTCGTGGTTAACTCTCTTAATGACCAATTAAACCACATGTTTGCCGGAAATTTTGATATCTGGAAGTTGATCAGCGCCCGCGCTCCCAAATTTTTAGCCAAACACAATTTGGCCTACTGACACCTTTGAGTTATGATTGAATGCTTCTGTCTGAGTCTGTGCCTTCCGACCATATTTGAGATTAGTCGCACGAGTTCTTGGCACTACCTGTCGTGCGCAGAAACTTTCCAAACTCCCATCCGTTGCTAATATTTTTAATAAAATAAAAAGATACGTCCAAATTGCAATCAATTGATCCTTTGCACAGAATTTTACAGACTGATGACATGGGACTCTGTTGGTTAAAAATGACTACAACTTATATAAATTAATTAGGTGGAGATGCAAGAACATTTTGGGAGTGAGTTGGAGCATACATGATTGAAAGAATATTTACTTTATCGAAGGTTCTTATGGGTATAGACGAAAAGGGGAAAGGAAGGGAAAAGTTTATCAGGTGCGGTAAAGCGTCCATTAGAGCTCTTGGATATTATGTAACTCTGGATAGCAAGCATTAGATAGACAGAAAAAAAAGGAAGTGAGCTCTGTGTCCTTCTTGGAGGGAGTTGGGTCACGTAACAATAAAGTCAAAATTTCCAGGAGAACTAATTAATAGAAAGTTACTCAACTCATTTAGCGTGCATGAATTCTGTTATACTCGCAACTATTCCACCTGTAGTTTTAACTGTACGGTAATTTTGGCCAGGCGTATGGTGACTCAGTTCTGACGCACCAGGATACAGTAGATAAACGCTGTAGATACCGCAACGAAGCAATCAATTCTGAAGTAATCAATTTACCTTGAGCGAGTTACATGATTCATCCCACGACAGGCCTGGGAGACGAACCCATTTACTCGTGAAACAGGAAAAACGTATGAAACATGAACGTCAAGACAATTTCAGCCTAGCTCAAAAGTGATGATTTAACACTTTCATGTCGACACCAAAATTAACATGACGAGAAGTTTCCAGATTTTGGAGGATGTAGTTTGGGTAGAGTGATCACTTTGAGGATTGATCGACTGTACGAGACAGCTTCAGTCATTATCGAGTTCGTGTCCAGATTATTCCGTATTTACACGCGAAATGTCGCCACATTCCTCAGCAAATGTGCAGAGCAAGGCCAGTAATAACAGAGCACTATTGCTATCGTTAACTTTGTCTTCACTGCAACTTGCAGTAGCGCCCTTTATAGACACTTACATTTAATTACACGGAAAAAACAGAACTCACCAGAGAAATACGATTCAGGTGTTTCCTGCGCGCGAGCTGTGGCTTGACTAAATTCTCCTGCAGAGTTATACGTATTTTCCTTATCTTGCAACCAGATCATTTAAACAGTTACGTCACGCGTGAGTAGAACAAATGATGCATATATTAATCCGAATCTTAGTTGTCAAATAAGTTGTTACAATCATCACTTAAACATTAATGGGTAAATTTATGGTGTTTGTAATTTTTTTAAAAAAAACTCTTGGAATTCACAAAGTTGTTTTTGAGAATTATTAGTTTTTAATCACTTAGTCGTTTGCCATTTTTGCTTTTGATAAGGAACAGTTTCAAGCGACAAGATTTTTTACTTTTGTCCAATAACAAAAGTACATAAAATACAGGATTTATTTCCCATTTCAATTGTGTATTGTGAAAAGGTTTCCTTAACATGATGTGTTTCTACTGCCTTTTAAGTCATTATTTATACGGAATAAACTTCAATTCAACTAGTCGACTCGCCAAAATTAAAATATTTAGTTTAAAAATTTTGAATCGTATTAGGTTTGAATATAATTAAACATAGGGAACTCAAACAAAACAGTTTTAAACATTTTTTTAGTCGTAGATAAATTTATAGTATGTATATTTCAGAAAATTAAATTCTAGATTTGAGCTCGTAGTCACAATATAGTTTCTTTTTAGATGTTTCAGAACCGTCTGTCTTATTTCTAGACTGTGTATCCATAAGCGGAAAGTAAATAATTGACTGAAAACATTGCTTCGCGATGATAATGAATTTGTGAATTGATGAATGAACGATAATCTCATATATTCAGTTACCTTCAGAGCCAGAGGATTAACCAAAACAAAAGATGTGAACGTTTTTTATAAAATTTTGGTTTAAAGAAATATTTTTGAAATAATATTAGGCTTTCATGAAGTTTAAAAATTCAAGTTTTTATTTTTAATTTTTCTTAACAGTTACACATTTGTCACTTTGACTTCACTAACTCGCTTCCTAATTCTTTCTGGGAAAATGTTACTCTTTACAGGAAATGCCTAAAAAATTCCTGCAATTATTTTTGGCCCGGTTTAGAAACGAATATTTTCCGACATTAGATTTAGAAATTTTAATTTTTATGTATATTCTTTACTCGGTAATAACAGTTTTCAGCACATATTTTTCATTACCGCGAATTTATTTAATTATATGAGTCAGACGTGTTTACAAAGAAAGAAAATATAGCTTTTGGTATCATTAGAAAAATAAGAGACTTTGCACAAGGTTGAACTGTTGCTGTATTTTAATAATATATGCAGTTGAAAAAAATAGTTCGATATGGTATTTTAAATTTTGACTTGATTTAAAAGATTTTACTCATGCTTATGTTGCAGGAGGAAATGCATTTATTATTTTAACACTTGTTTTCTGCATCGAAGTTCGCTGTTAATTTCATATTAACTTAAAATATTGAGGAAAAATGTATCAGAATTTATTTTGATTCGTGAAAGTGTTACGTGGGATGGATAATAAAGTTTTTATTTTATACGTAGAAATTTTCTGTTAATTTTTTACATAGCTAAAATATAGAGGAAAAATGTATTAATTTTTTTTTGATTCTGGAAAGTGTAAAAAACTTTTACGTGGGATGGATGCAAAGTGATACTTTTTTAGCTCCCTCTCATACGCGATGGTTTTATACCAACTTCAAGAGCATAATCCTAGATTAATTCTATGTATACAATTAAATCTTAGTTATAATAATGATATATAATAAATTGAATAATAGTTCTTTTAAACATTGAATTGAGCAAATTAAAACAAAGTTAATATTTAGTCTTAGCGAAGTAGCGTCAAAACGTCTATAAGGTATGTGTCATTTTAAATGCCTCACTTTAATGGAACCAGATTTTTAGTTAAGAAGAAAGGCGACCGTGTGAAGCGGGGCGTTTTTATGCTTCGCTTCCTGTCATTTCTTCCTCTAGTCATAAAATAATAGCGACCTTGTTTCTGGACAAGCCGTAGTGTTCCACAGAAAAAAAAGCAAAGGAATTTCGAAACTAAGAACAGAAAGAACTCTCGATGAAACTAGCACAAAGATTTATCGATTTATATAAAAAAATGACTTTTGAAGTACCAGAAATTCCTTACACATTTCACTAGACCTTGTAGAATCTAACGCCGGTTCTATAAAATGTCTTTATCACGATTAGCAAAAATTAATATTACGCTGTTATTGATTGTGTTGTTGTATGTTTATTTTAACATCATCTGTGGCGCTTACATTAGGATTCATTAATATTTTAGGCCGCTGCTGCTTAATTGCAATAACAGTGTCCATAATTAGTGTATAGAATTTTTTCTTATAACAGAATTATAAAACACATATCTCTACAGATGAGTCATCTGTCTAATTTACCTATTTATATACGCTGATAGTAGCAAAGAGCCTAAAACAACCTTGCGGACCGTCAATCAATTTGCTGCCAGTCTTGAAAGGAGTCTCACCTTGATTTTTAAACATGCATGATAAGAAGAGTGTATTCGGCGTAAGTTAGTTAAAGTGGAGGAACTTTTACCGGTCCTGCTCCTTGTGTAAGAGAGACACGCAGGTTCGAGTGTAATCCTTAAACGCACCACTAAGCACGACTGAAAGGTAACTTGCACAAGGTTCTGGAAAAGGGAAAGGCGTGGTGGACTGAATCATGGTCTTTGCGGTCGTAAATAAGCGTCAGTGGCCCTTGAAAGGGCGATAAGGACCGACAATGACCCCGTGATAAACCCCACCTGCCTCGCCACATGGAAGAATCTCGACAAAGACTAGATGAGACAAATGCTGTATGCTTTTCTCACTTGACACGCAAAAAGTATATAACGTAGGAGAAAAGCAAAATAACGAGATGCGTGTTATAGCTTTATTTATTCACTTAATGTGTATAATTACCGGTGGTCGCCCTCATTTAGTCAACACACTTCTCGATACATTCCTTCCACCAATAAAAGCATTTCTGTATATTGCTTTCCGTGAGGCTGCGAAAGAAGATTACCGATTTCGTTTGCATTCTTTCATATATTGAAAAAAGGGTACTTTTTAATAGGTCGAAATCGCACGGTTATAAATAAGGGAAATTGGGGTGAAAGCTCAAGGATGAGATGTTGACGCGCTGATCTCTTTTAGTTACTTATTTTTCCCGGTGTAGCGTAAAAAATATATTCAGTGGCGCACCCACTAAAACTTAGACGCTGTCACCGCTTACGAATACAGGTCCAGGTGTAACACAGTAATTTCGCAACATGCCATGGAAAATAATTCCTGAATTTGTTATGCGTTTGCCTACGTATAAAACGAGTCGATCGGACACTTAACACTAGATGTCGAGAGACGAATCAACTTTGAATGGAACGCCTGCTGATGAAATTTAAAATATATTCGTATCGAATGTGTCCCTAGAACTTCAATGGTAGATCTGTAATAAGTATGAAACGATTTTGGTGAAAACTGGAAAAGTTGAATGAGGAATAGTAGTGGTATTTAATATGTAATGGCAGGGAGCATGCTAGATGTGAGAAATGTTGGACCTGTATTTATTACGGTGCAATTTTAAGTAGACCATCTTCATCGATTTAAAAATATAAAGTCTAAAACCTGCACCTCAGAAAAGTAAAAGTCTAAGAGACGATGTCGGAACAGGGACACAATGGAGGGAGGTGTCTTTCTTCATGCGCCTCGGTCCACCGCCTCTATTTTCTCCGCTCGAGTTCTTGGTGTTGAGAACCGTCGCGTCCCCAAATACAAAAGCTTTTGGTCTCCTAAAAAGGGATGCCGAAAATCCACTGCGATTATGGAATATTTAGATTTTAATAAAAGTATCTTCTGGCTGTTATAGTTGAAAATAATTAATTAGCTACCCCGGATTAAGGATTCGTTGTTTGATTACTCCATTCCCCTTTAAAGCCAGAATTAGCTAGTTATTATGTAGTCCCAGAGGAAGAAGAAATTATATGCTGTGAACTTTCTCTTAATTATGAATTTAGCGGGAATTTGCACTATGTTATTCATACAATCAGAAGGAGTAATTTTTTTTTACTTCAGTTACAGTCATTGGCCTGCAATTGATTAGGAAAAGTAGTTTAGTTGAAACGTTCTGCGTTTAACAGTTCCTTTATTATAATGATACTTTTCCTAGAAAGCCCACAATCGAGTTTAAACCACTGGATTACATCTCGAAATTCAGAAAAGAATTGTGTAATTGTATTGAAGTATAATATAAATGAATGACTCAATACTTACTGTAATTTTGTATTCGATAGAATATAAAGGTACTCACATGTACTGATGTTATATAAAAGCAGGTGCTTAGTATGTAGAGAATGTGTGTTTTTATGGGTGTGAAGATTACTGAAATTAATGAACCAGGACTTTATATAAATAATTTTTTTTAAAAATGCTTAGAGTGATTTTAGTATATCTTTGTGTTTGATGCAACGGGGGATCCGATACCGATTTTATCTAAATTCCTGTCTGTTGCGCGGACTTTGTTCATTTTTCTAAAAAATACGTAATTTCGTTTTTACACAGAACAGTGAGTCTTTTAACAACATAAAATAGCCATCTACCATATGAAGTTAAAATGGCTGACGTTCCAGAGGTTTTAGTTTAAATGACAAAAAAACGGCTGAAATTGTCACTTGAAAGACCAAATTAATTCTGTCCTATTTACTTCTATTCTTACAAAGCGTGTTAGTACGTAAACAAAATCGTCGATGTTCTTATAGTAACAAACAGTACTAAATAAAAAAACTTGATTCTGAAACAATGAGTCGTAAGTAAAACGTTAACGAAAAATAAGACCCAATAATACATTCTGACTTATCTTTGTACAAATTCTAATCGTGCACACTGTTATCATAAAACAATGAAGGGTGGTTAACCAGCTAGGGAACCTTGATAAATGCATTGAAAGAGTTGGTTGGAGATGAAGACGTCGCATCAGCATCTTCTTTTATTGCCGAAATTACTGTTAAAGAACTTCATCTTTTTTTAAATCTATGTTTACCATCAATTTCAGTTTATCAAATATCATTTTTTACTGATAGGACACAACATTATCAAATTTCAAGTTCTGGTATTATTTTACTTACAGCTTAAATTCAGATAAAAATTGTCCACTGTCTATATAATTCCTTTCCTCTTCTTCATACACGTTTCTTCCCATTAAAAATAGAATATTTGATTGATTTTAAAATTCTTAGCCGAGCTTTTATAACGAATTGAAGCGCAGTGTCATTTGCTCCGACTATCAATCTCAGTGTTTTAACATATCTTCATTATGTCTAGAAAAATGTCACCAATTAGTGACGCGAGACTATTATTCCCAGTGACCATAGTAATCATATACTGCCACGGAGGTTCGTTTTTCACTTGATGGGCCTCGGACTCGTAGTAACATGATCCAGGGAGGGTCGTAATAAATGAACAAAAGCTATTGTCCAGGGACACGATTTTGATGTACCGGAAACAACGGGAATCAGAGTAATTTGATTTAATGTAGCACGCAGTCCATTATACGATGTTCTGACGCGATTGTCAGAGGTTCACAGCCCGGCAGGAATATTAACAGGATGCCCAATACAATGCCTAATGCATTTACAGCAATTTGAGGCAATGCTCGTCACCGCGTATAGTTGCTTTCATTGTCACTGGGATTATTGGTATACCGAACACCTCTCAGCATGGCCGAATGGGAATTCCCAGCCGCAAGGACGATGGGCCTAACTATAAGATTCTACGATGTCATAAAGCCGATATGCGTTATTATTATTCCTTCTTCGTAAAAAGGAGGAAGAAAATTTACATTTTGACCTACTGTTCTAATTGCATATCGATGACATTCACTTAAAGGCACTCTTCACTTTTCCTTTGTAAATCAAAGATCAAATAACAAAATAATGGACTCTGAAGAAGAAGGATATATTGTAATGACTACAAATGAAAGACAATTAATTAAAACAAATTAGCCAAAATATTTGAGTCAGCATCTTGAACATACAGAAGTCCAACAGGAATAGTATGAAGTACTAGTTTATATTTCCAATAAATGAGATTATATTTTGGGCCCAGTGAATGATGTTAATTTTAGCTGTATTTTGAAGCACATTTTCTTTGTAAAAAATATTTGAAATTAGACCTACAGCGCACAAAGTACTACATTGGCTTTCCGGCCGATAGAAAGAGGAAGATAAAACTAATTGCCTACCTCCGTTGTTGCCAGTGTTGTAAAACAATGAACTTTTGAGTAAGAACGTGGACGACACGTGTCAGGAAAACGTTCTTAAAAGTTTTATTTGGAAACATAGGGAACGCAAGCGAGCCAAAAATTCTACGAATACGAAGCATTAGGTTTCTTCCTGCTCAGCTATTATTCAGAGATAAACTGCACAGTGTAGGTATAACACTGATGTACTGTTCATGAATTCCTTATATACTGCAGAAACAGTTTATAATCTACCAATTCTTTTACTTATTCTTAAACCAATTTGCAAAATCTATTATTAATATGGAAGATGTCTTAAATTGTGAATCATCTCAGACAATGCCTTATAATTTAGTTAGTTCTTCGTATGTATTATTCTTAAGATTTGAACAGTTAGGTAGACGTATTTGAGTCGCTTGAAGACATTTCAATAAAATGTTTCGATATGCAAAGTAATTAATATGTATAGAAGTGATGTTGACGATTACTTGATTTCGCCTTATATGAATATATCTTCAGCTTATTTTAATTCATTCCTGAAATGGGAATGAAGCAATTAAATGTGATAATAAATACATTAAAGAAACTCTAATGAACATTCAAGGCACAGAAAATAATATTTAGCATTTAATATTTTCTTAATGTGACAAAATTATTGCGAATTGTCATATCAAATGGTTACAATACTGTCTTATTTCAGCACAGCTTAATATGTTATAAAATATATTGCTAATTGAAGAGACATTTAAAAAGTCCTTAGTTCTTCTGTTAAATGTAAATTTTTTCTGAAAAGAGGCACTACATTCGTATTTGCTCTCGTCGAAGCGAAAGAAAATTGCATGGCCATAAAGCACTTCCACTTGTGCGGTTCATTTCCCAGATTTTGAGGGTTTGAAACTCTGAACGACCAACATGGGACGGAATTTTCAACGTCCGTTTCTGTAATTTCGTCATATTAGAGCTCACAGAGACAAATTTAAGATCTCATGCATACTTATTTTCCCTTTACTACCTTCTAAAGAATTAATTTGTTCAGACAACTCCTCCAGCTTTGAACTACAAGAATTTCATAAAATGCGCATATAAAATTCTTGGATTGCCCTATAAAAAGATAGTACATTGAGAGATTTAAATGTTCCTGATTGACTTGAAATAAGTTTTCCAATCGACATTATTCTTATCCACAGCTTAGTCACGCAACCATTATCTTATAAAAAATGAGATAAAAAGACGTTAAACAAAGCAGCGGTGTTCTTTCGTGCCCCTTTGTTTTCGCACTTAAATATTTGCAATTAAATACCAATACCGATGTTAGATATCTGGAAAATGTAAAGAATTCCTGGGTTTAGTTGTCCATACATGTTAGTCAATATAAAATATCTTATAGCCAGGAATTTAAACTTTCCTGTTAAAGGCATGTAATATTTACGTATTTTATATTAGAGACACAAACAAAAGTCAAACCGACTTTAATAATACATCTTATGCGATATAACTAAAAGAATGCCTTAATTTGTAAAGTAAATAAATTATAAATTTAATAATTTTTTAAAAGCAAACCATCAATTTTCAATTATTATTAATTTTCAAAATTACAAGTTAGTTTGTGCGATTTTGATTTTGGGTCATTTTTTAAATTTAAAAATTGATAATGGTTTGCTTTAAAAAAAATTTTAAAAATTAATTAAAATAATGATGTGGACTCCTTGTTAAAATTATTTGTACAGATGAATATGGCAAACTACCGAAACTCCGCAAATTTCTAAATTAAAGATTTGAAAATGAAGAATTAGTTTTTCATTTAAATTACTGACTGATTAAAAAATTGGGGTCAATCATGAAAAATATACAAGTTACTTTATTTAGAATATAGATTTTTAATAAGTTGACTTCCACATCAAAACTTGTTAAACAAGTCCTGCGTTTATATTAAAAACGGGTCCTGTACGCTCTTCTTTCTTGGAGGAAATAGATATTTTCATAAGACGGATATATTTCAGAGTTAAATAATTTTTTATTCTTTACAGATTTCTCCGTTTTTTTCGTTGAAAATTTCAGAAAAATTTTGGAATAAGCCTTTGCTTTGTCAATGTTCCTAGCTTTCATAAAAGGACGGATGTGGAGTCCGTTCCGCAATCTTGCGAGCTCCACCTTCTCTTAAATACGCGATGTAACTCTGCAAACTTAGTTTCTAGTTTGAAAATTATACGATTTTTATATTTTTTATCACGTTGCACTAATTGAAAGCTCAAAGTCAATGTAATTTCCCTTATGGTATCATCGATTTATTATTGATTTTAATGTTTAAAAAACCTTTAGTGTAAGATAAAACTATGAGTGCTGTGTTGACTAAAAAATTCGTGGAATGATTGGTGTAGGAGAATCGTTCGGTTTCATGAATAAGTTCGTAATCTGGTCGTGGTTATCTTGAATATCGATTTATTAATTGCGCAACTCGGAGAACGGATTTCCACTAGCGGGAGACGCTTCCTGTCGTCAGTTCCCAATGACTACAAGTTTGGTGACATTCCCTTCATCTTGTCTTTCCATGGACTATTTATTATTTTTTTCTAATTTTTCTTCCCTAGGAGTTCTGTAAAAGAACCCGTCTAGGAACGAAATACGAAAAACGGTTTGTGTCTCATAGAAAATTGTCAATGACTTTAGAAAAAATTACGAGAAAACTGAAAAAAGTCTATCTGTCTTACCTACAATTAGAAGTAGCAGACAACAAAACATCCATACTGATGAAAAAAAGTTTGAGATGTCGAACATATGAAATTAAACAAAAGCGCCAGGTAGTAGACAGGAAATTTTTATTTTACTTTAGATAAAATATCGAATGATATATATTTACTGCGGCGACGTTAAGGGTCGAAACAAAATTTATTTAATTTCTTTGAAAAGTCCGTACTGCATTTGTTACGTTGTAGAAAGGATCGGAGCCTGCAATTGAAATAGGATAAAACATATTTCTGATTTTTGTGCAACTGTCTCTCTCTCTCTCACACACACACACATATATATAGGTTATCAATCGCAAAGCCAATTCTGGTCTCATTCAATCATTCTGAAATGCTGGAAAGAAGTCTAATACAAATTTTAAAATATTACGTCCCTATTCTCTAAAATAGGCACCAAAACTGAGAATGACAAACGTATCGGTTAATTAACATCGTATGTCCAAGAAAATAAAAAAAATATGTCCAGTTAGGTGTCGTCTCGACCGTTACGTTAGTAAAAGTCTAAAAATTGTGCAAGAACCTTCGAAACGCACGTTACATTGGGTTAGAACAATTTATAACGCTCTAACTTATATTTTACTTTGAATTTGTCTTCGAGTGTGTAAATAATTTTTCTTCCATTTTCGCCACATTTTTGTGGTTGAAAAAGTCCCATTACGACAAGAGTAGGTTGGAAACTGCTTCCAACAGAGGGGCATCGTGATGTGAACCGAATCACGTCGAGCTGTAGAGTAGTCGTTGCTGGTTTGCCAGAGTGTTTTGTTTGCGACTGCACACAGCTGCCTTTGTGCGTTTCCAAAGATAACTAATGCGGCTCGCCAGTCCTGCTGCCGGATCGATATGACAGAGGACTCCTTGTAATTATGAGTCGAGGAGAACGCCTTGAGGTCCTCAGAGTTTCAACCCGACCACGCTGATTAGGGTTTCCCTGCTTCGGTCCATCACTTGGATCGGTACTCTTGTTTCAATACCGCCAGGGGGGAAATGCTCCTCTTCGGGTCTACATAATTACGCGATCAGGAATTGATTCCCCGAGCTCACCTGATCGGTGGTGTGTTTAGATTACTCGTGAAGGTTACATTCAGATACTTGACAACCAAAATCGCTCAATTATTCAAGTAATGAAATTTAGGTCACAATAGCGACATAAGCGATTGTTCCTTAGACAGGTCAGTCTAGTGTACACAGCCTGAGGATATCTACAACTAACTTATAAAAATGCATTTTACTCGTGTCATTGGATGTACCGATCCTTGATCTATGTCTAAGACGTAATTACGAGAGTACGCAGTTTCTCTGACATTGTCCACTAACAACGGCAGTGTTCCATTTGTCGTCCTCTTTAGGTTCTCTGTGGGAAGAGGGTCGTGGGAAAATAAACCAACTTGTTCTGTCTAATTCTTGAAAGAAAATTGAGTCATTTTATTTTGATACCAAGATTGTTTTTAACATTTCTTGAGGTGGAAGTTATAACGTCTTATAAATATTTTTCCAACTCATTATAGCTGACAGAAATTGAGTTGACTTTCCATCTAATGAAGTTTACTTTTATGTGCGTTGTTACAGAAAAGAAATGTTCGATGTTAAGTAATGTCTTTCCAATTTAAATCCGTCGTTTGGTTCAGAGTTCTTTTTTTAAGCGACACATCGCCCAACTAATTAACCAACTGATCAGCTTCCATGCTGAACGTTTCCTTTATTTCGCCTGTGGTCAGCTGCCCTGCCATTGCAGCTAGGCTGAGAGAAAAAAAAATCTCGCTTATTAATTTGTGGTTCTCAACTGGAGCAGCATTGTACGCAAACAGAATTGTAAGAAACGCTACCAGAAGCAACCTATAAATTATTAAGTGCATCAGTCATAAATTCAGGCTTGTTTTTCTTGATTTATTTGAATGTCTGCTATATTGCTATAATTTTCTGTCTTCACAATGCATGAAAAATATTTCTGAGAATTCTATTCTGTGACAGAGACGTAAATGTAATAAATAAAATCGAGCTACAATAGTTTCGAAGAATGACAGCTCACTATTTATTCAAAAATTGAAAGAGAATGAATCTGGAAGTCCAATAACACATTCCAATGCCAATTATATTGTCCAGATATTCGCAAGAACCACCGTACCGCCGGTGTAATGTTGAAGGTAACACTGTGACCGTGATGTACGTAGTTACATGAATGCATTGCGAAGTGAGTGGTGTAGTGGAAGGCCTTATGTGTGTGCACGTGACAGCTGCCGGACACAGGTGCTGGCAAATTACGTCTCCCCCATGTGCGAGAATGTCCTCCGGAGCAAGCCCACACCTACGAAACGTGCTCTTTATTTCCACAATTTTTGCCAAAGCAACGTTCCACCACACGGAATACGAGACAGATTAAAATGGTTGTACGGTTTTCCCGGAAACAAAAAATTTACCGTGATGGGAACTCGCAAAATAAAGGACAAAGATATATATATTTGGGAGGGGGAAAAAACAAGGTGCAGATCGCAGTGAAATGTGACAAAAAATAAATTGGAAATGATGATTAGGCGGGGACAAACATTGCGAGGAAAAGATGTATAGGCGGGGACAAACATTGCGAGGAAAAGATGTATAAAGACAAACTTGTTACCAGCGTAGAATAACCAAACGTCCTTAGATATACAGCAATTTTGTTACACACTCCGGTTATCAGTTAGAGTCAGTGCTTATACATTTACTTTTAGTTTTATATGGACCACCTCGGAAATCAAAATGTTGCAAAATACTTTCATTCTTTCATCTTCTTCAATCTATCGAAGCGAGTAATATTTTTAGGTTACTTTTCCATAAGCGAAGCACAGGTAATCGGCTAGTAATTGATAGGAAAACGTAGTCTGTCCTATAAGGTAACAATTTTACAAAATTATTTATACAGAAAATTGAGTCTCTAAATAATTTCAACGAAAATGAGGTAAGGTATGGTGAACATCCGGAAGGCTGGAGGGTGGCACAAACGTCAACGATCCAACGAGGTCAAGTTCTAGGCGCTTACTTTATCTGATCCGCTGAACACGGATGGGGGTTTGTGCAAGCGGAGGGCAATAAACTAGGTCGTCTTCGTTCATAGCGTCAAAAAT
This sequence comes from Zhengitettix transpicula, assembly GCA_037074705.1. Lineage (NCBI taxonomy): Eukaryota > Metazoa > Arthropoda > Insecta > Orthoptera > Tetrigidae > Zhengitettix > Zhengitettix transpicula. The sequence goes on along the minus strand of CM073596.1, from coordinate 40,411,755 downwards.
AGCAGCTTAACGTTGTATTATAAAATACACTTGTTTTATGTGAGAACAAAACTCGGAAATACAGTAATCATTTAACGAACTGGTCAACTGGGGTAATTGGAAAAGGTATTTAATGTGTTCTGTTTCATAATTAATTTCTGTATTGTAATGAATAACATTTGTTAAAAATTGTATAAAAAGTAAAGTATGAAAAATAATTTACCATAGCAGTACTCGATGTTCGTTTTTCTTTCGAGATTTAAACAATCGATGGCGGAATATTACCTGCCCAGACAGTTTGCATTTGCAACGGTGTAATATTTAATGCCGATTGCAATAAATTGGTATGAAATATGGTAACATAATCGAATTGTGTTGGTATTACAGGGTTATAAAGTAATTTGTACATAATAAAGCTTATTATTTATGTGGATGAATCAATCATCCAATGACGAATGCACTGCTGATTATAATATACTCCATCATGTAAAATATTAATTTAATTTCATCTCTTGTTTATGGGGTAAATTCAGTACCACGCTGTCTCATTACATTATTAATTACAATAATGCTTAATTGTGTGGGAGTATCGTACGCTGTCTCATTATAGTATTAATTACAATAAACTTTAAGTGTGTGGGAGTATCGTATGAAGGTCAGCTGTTGTGAGTTGGCGTGCCTTTTTTAATGGGTTTCACTTGGTAAACGTGGAACACGATATGCATCAAAATGAATGGAGCTTATCTTATCGTACTTCAAACCAGAAAACAGGACGTAAAAGCTTTCATATTGTATTCAACCTTTTGCTTGTTACGCAATAATTAAATATCCAGGAACCTGTTCCAAGAATAATATAATCTCTGTGCAATACAATTTATTTTGCTTGAATCAGCGACCAATTAATACTAACAAGTATAATACAAAATCAACACATATTGTTGAAAATATTTTTATGTTCCGGTTTGCATAGATGTATCAATAATCTATTATCAATAAAGTAACCCAGTACGTAGCTTAACATAAGTGTAAGTGGTATGGCTAATTTATTTATGCGTTATTGTTCTAAAATCACTATTATTTATTTAATTGCAAACAGGAATACACGAAAACCTTAGAATAGACGGGGAGTTATATTCGTATATAAAATACACATAGCATACCAAAGCGTCTGGAGAATCAGAAACAACCTTTCATAAGGGGAAATGTCTCTATAGTAATATATTTATACATATATAAAGGATATAGTGGCTGAATGACAAACACAGAGGCGAACCTACCTATTACGTTGTAAAGGTTTTTCTTTAATAACTATGATCATGGAACTGTGAATAGAGTTTTAAGGAATTTTTCAATAAAAAGGTCAACAATAGGCACGTTTATACGTCTTATAGGTTTGAAAATTCTTGAAAGGTCCGTTATCGAAAAAAAATCACTGTTCTGCGGTGATGAACTTTTCCGCGACGGAGATGATGTCGCAGTCTACCATGTTACAGTATAAAATATACTTTTGAAATAACAGAAAGCTTAAATCAAAAGCTCGGCCACATAGGCCATGAAATGGAATAAAAGTATCAGGATAGAAAATTTTTCGGTCGGACCGGACATCGAACAAAGGTCTGCCGCTTAGTACGCAGGTTACATTCCCGGGTCGGTCGAGATTTTTCCATCCTGATTGATACTTTAATAACATGCTTTTTTATATATCAAATTGAATGTAAGGGTTTTTTCACAGTGTTTTAACCTAACGTTCGTTATAAGCAAAGATTAAAGAACATATTACTAATCGCAATGATTCTGGTGGATAATTAATAATTTAATAATACTTATGATCTAATTTTGTGATATCTTCGTTTTTTATGGTCGTTGTGTAATTTGGGTGAGACCTCATTTTCAGAAAGGGTTAAAATTAAGAGCAATAGTGATTGTTCCGACAGTCTGATCGTTGATCGTCAACGCATGTCCGAATAATGTTTTACTTTTTTAACCCAAAAATACTATATTAGTTTCTTTTATGAAACAGCTTAGCTAAGCGGCTGGTAGTCAGTAACACTGAATCTCGAACTTTATTAGTTAAACAAATGAATATTTTTAAAAAATAATAATCAGTACAAATAGGATCATACCTCACGAATTCTTAGAGGCGAATGATGCTGCATGTAGTGTATTTATCGTTTCAAAGACTGTAATGCTTGCTTACAAGTAGTCCTACAGCACACGTACCTGTAACAAACCACAGATAAAATTTAAACAATGTAATATAATAGCATTTTTTAAAAGTTCAATATATGTAGGTTGAGGATGTTACGAGGTTTAATTTGAAATGCCTCGCGTAACTGGGAAATGCTACTGCAGTTTATCAAACTTCATATCACGAGCTTATAGTTTCTCCGTACGAGATTAATTCTCCTCTGAGCTCCTTCGGAGACGTTTACGGGCGTATTCCACCGTATTTACCTTAACGTTGACGCGAGAAAAATGCGAAGAAAAGTCAGGATCGTGTTCGGATAACCTATCTTAATTCAAAAGTAGTTTTCTTTCGTACTAAAAATGGATTTTGGTTGTCGGATACTGTGTATAAGCAACTGCGTAATCTTTTTAGAGAGAGTGCCTATTTTAATCGTCGCCTAAATACAAGAAAAATATTTCTGTAAAATTTTTAATATAATTTTTGATTTATACGTACTGATTAAAAATATGGTAAATAAAAATAATATAGTTTAAAAGTCAAGTTGGTATCAAATAATTTCAATCCTGTTGTCCCGGAAATGAACTCATTTCTGTTTATTTCAAATGTTTTGCTTATTCGTCCGTCTTTTACTAAATCACATTTTACATCACATTACCAATTAACTCTTCATCAAATGTTTAAATCGCCATATTTGTGTGTGAACAGCAATAACTCTAATTTAATAAAGTTTTGAACAAATAGTCAACCACGTTGTTTGTTATTGAATTAGTGTCATTATATAGAGTTTATATGCATGCATTTTCTCTCGTGTATTAGACGTACTTGCGGAATTAATTAACATAAATTACCCTTTGGAATGATTTATCAAATGAATTAACGGAATTGCTTTCGGAACCGATATTTAAGCGATAAATGTGACCACATTATTATTATCAGACAGGCGACGCAGGACGTTGAAATGTACACGGTTTCCCACTGAATCATATTATTAAAATTTAATTTACCGTGAACCGCTATATGGATGCGGGTCCTGACATTTATATTTTGAGCCCATTTAAAGTAATTGAAAATTCCGACCCTTTGCTTTTATAATGTTCTCTTTTTTTGTTTTTTACTTTCTATTGCTCATTTTGTGACAAACTATACTAATCTCTCGTTCGTATGCCTATATTATTCTGCTAATTGGTTAAAACTCTGTGGCAGCATAATCCACAAAATATACATTGACATAATCATGTCATGTCATGAATTGTCCTGAAATTTATTACCACGGTGTCTCAACACTTACTATCATCATATAATATATTCTCTGCCGTCGTCACACGAAAATGTCCTTATTAACTAGTGGCAACGGTGACTATAGTTGCCTATATTCGCAGTCTGTAAATCGTTTATTCAACAGTCGGCAGTTCTGTTGTTGTTGTTGTTGTTTTTTCTAGGAAGGAATGTAGTTGACTTTGAACTTATTACTGCTGGTTGGGAAGATTATGATTGTAATTGGTTGCGAAAACCAGAATATTCTAGAACGTCTTGATTGTCTAGCCACTCATAGTGTCCTTAGGATCCAGTTGGTTTTGGTCCTATTCAACGAGCTCAGCTCCCAGATGTGTTGTGCGATTCTTATAATGGTGGTGGACGAACCAGACGGTAGACCAGAAGACCACATGCCCATAGTGATATGAGGCTGCTGGCTTGTTATCGCCCCAGAAATAACTGCGTTTAAGTGTGTCTCCAGTTAAGGCTGGCACAATGGACCGCTCTGCGCTTTCATTAGCAACCCAGCGGGAACGTAATTGAGTTACGGGATAAGTGCATTATCCCGGCGAGAGTTTTCCAACAGACACGATCCGCGACAGAAAGGCCATTGCGATCCTGACACACTGACAAAGTCTCGCTTTTGTGTACACAATACACTTAAAAGCTAAATGATCGAAACGGCAGTTTCTAGTTTGGAAACGCTATTCGGTATTTTCTCTCGAAATCGTTTCAATTCTTCAATTCTAATTCACACAGATCAAGGCCATACTCAAATAAATCGTCGTAGCCTAATAAGGGTATCATTACAAGTAATTATTTGAATTACAAAATTATTCAATATAAAATAAAAATATTTCCCTTGGTCTTCAACCCCGGAATTTTACTGTACGTATGTTATTTGAACTCCGAAATCGTGACCGTTCAGTATTGTATATATAGACGTCATTTTCTATATCACGTTATCATATTCCATGTCCAGCTTCCAACTTTATTTCTTCTGATGTCAGATGTGGAATTTTGTTAATCCACATATCATTAATCGTTTCGTCATATTTTCTGCTCACTGTAGGTTAATTCCGGTAAACGTTCCATTGCGTCGCAAACGTTGGTCCTGATTCCTACGTTTTTCGTGTCATTCGTATCCGGTATTTTCGTACTATTTCCATTCACTGTCATGACCTTTTCTTCCTTTAGTCTTATAATTCTAGGTAGATGAAGCAATTAATTTGTGTCCATTAAGATTAAGATCATATCACAATGTTCCCTATGACTCGCAAGTCCTGCATAATTAAATATATACTAAAGATAATTCATGTTTATTGACGGTTATCAGTTAGAGTCAGTGCTTATACATTTACTTTTAGTTTTATATGGACCACCTCGAAAATTCATAATGCTAGAGGACACTTTTGATAGCCCAGAAACGAAAACAATTTCTTGCAGCTCGAACGGACTTTAAATTATAGGCCTCCTTTCTTCTTTATTTTACTGTCTGATCCGTTCCGGAATTGCTTTTAACCAATCCAAGCTATCGAAACGCAGCGATTAATTCCACTTCAAATGCTATTCCAATTTCGTCCTCAGTTGATTTAAAGAAATGAAATTCTAAATCAACTTCCCTAGGCTCATCTTTGATATTGAAGGTGTCATTTCTAAAGTAAATTGCTGTACTTATATAACTCGTGAACTAATTCATTGTTCTGAATAAATAATGAAGGATGTGAATGCAATGAAACTTCCTTGTGGCTGCAACATATTATTAGCAAGTGATATTCGCTACTCATTCTTGTTTTCAATGCCTACTACCAATTAGTGCTTATATAACTTAATTTTGGTCGATTATTGTCAGTTTATGTATTTATAAGGACGATAAAAACTGAAAGTTTTGTAACTAATTTAAAATTAGAAACTGGAAAATAATTTTTTTACATCGTTTAATAAGAAATATTTTCAGAATTATCGTGGTATTAATTTTTTTCATTGTGGAATAGAACTAATGTTATTGGTTATTTGTTTCGGGGTTCATTTAAAAAGAAAAAAATATGTATCGCCCATCGTGAAATCCAGTTACTTACTTTCATTTGAATACTTTAATATCGCGTAGTTTCCTTTTATTAGATCCGGTTGTAAATATGTTTAGCACGAAGTTTATGAATTTCGATACAATATAATGGCAATTTTAAGTAAAAATTCATTCATATAAATTTACTAATTAATAAAAAATGATTCTGTAAAACTGAAAACAGCCGCGGATCTTGTGTTGAATACACTGTTCATCCACGGACTCCCACAAAGAAATAGTGAATGGCCTCCCTTTGCCGTGAATGAACATCGCGTGGAGCACCCGCCCTACGGAATATTTTAACAGTCGACCTTTGTTCTGGTTTAGTGGATGAAACGACGGGAGAAGCGGCCCTGGCGGATGCGGAAAAAGTTTCCATTGGAAACCAGTTCAAATGAGAGAAACAATACGTTACGGATAGCACGCAACATTAAGCCCATTTTATGTACTTATTTCTAATTACATTTCATTCCACTGATGCGCTACTAGGCTTCGTATAATGAATGAATAGTTTTAAAAAGTCTTCTCATTTTAAGGGGTAATTGAAAATTTTTCGCTCGTAAACATCGATCGTTCTCAGTAGTGATCCTCTACTCTTTCACCCAGAGCTTATATACTCGGGTACTACAAGTAAATACAAATTTTACATCAGTACCTTTGGATCCCGTCCAAGTGTTATTGGGTTTGAAATTTTCCATGATTTTGTGCTTTTCACAATTCGGAAACTGCCCTTTCCCAGAAATTTCTAAATGTTTTGTGTCGAACTGAATAAATGAGTAGAACTGTAGGGGTCTTTTACACCACTCGCACATATTGAATTATATTTTTTCATGTTTCGACGATTTAACACCTTCATCCTATTTATTTGGAAATCATAAAATTTTGTTGATCGTTATTTAAACATGAGGTTCATGGACACGGATTGTAATCGGGCAAACAACTCGTTCGTGCGGGATGAAAGAATAATCATAAAGTTTCACAAGGATTTATATTGCCGTTTGCTGGAAATTGTGCACGAAAAACTTGTAGGATGTCTGGGCCAAGGGCACTAATATTTTAACCTAACTTCATTACAATAGGCACCGCCCAAACGAAAATGGTGGGGAAACGACCTGTCATTCAATCCTCACCCCTCCAATTTCCGTCCAAACAAATAACTGACGAATGAGGAAACAACGACTACCCAAAGAGGAAATAAAAATTCTCCCCGCTCTTTGGGGTGGGTGGGACTTCTCTGCACGATAGTATCAGTGATTGGATAGCAGTCCCACTCCGAGTGCAGTGCATAAACTGAGGAAGATTATCTGTGTTGCTTCTTTCCTTACTCGACTACCGCTAGAAACGCTCAGTGTCAGACTGTTCGGACTAGAAAAGATTTCTGAGACTACTTCACTGTGGTGATCAGTGGACAACTCTTGCTGTTTCTAAAAAAGAGGGTTTACGTAGCGTCACGTTTGTGATCATCAGCATCCAAATATTTCGACCAACAGTTGACAATGACAATCAATTTATTGAGGAACAAAATTTGCAAAACTATATCCAATCTGGTCATTCTTGACATTTAAAAACGGGGTTTTACAGGTAGGTCTTGATCGACGTATTGTACATGTATCGCCGCTACAAGTTAGTTGACATTCTTGAGGTTGTCAGTGTCAGTGTTGTCGACAGTAGTAATGTGAAGCTCGTCGTAAAAGGCAATTAGGTGGCGCCAACGGGTACAATAAGCATTACATCATAACTAATGCAAAATAAATCACCGGATCTTATCTTAGTAAGCCGTTTAAACTTGTTAAAGAAAATAGTTACGATTTCTGTGCACGAGGGAAAATATTAATAATCCTCATTCGTTGCTTTATGTCGGAATTACTGTACAACTTGCAGGGCAAAACAGTAGTGAAGGACTCTCTTCTTTCATTGGAAAAATTACCTCCCGGTGTCTCCAATAGTCGTGCACAACTACGTAGAAGTAACAAATCAGGAATACATTTGTTCTGGCTGTTGATTTGAATCTTGGCGCGGGGTGGCTGAGCTCGCAGTTCTCTCTTCTAACGCGCGCTAATAAGTTTGCGAAGTGCGCAGTCAGTGCGTATTTTTAAGCCTTGCTTAAGGCGGCACCGCCCTATTGATTCTAAGCCCTGCTCTATCCGGAAATCCTCCCTTCTGACGGAACACGCCCATGCAAAAAATGAACTAGAGGACAATGGTCATCAAGTCGTGCCATAAAGGTAGTCACGCAGGAGCTTCAAGACTCAGTCGCTTCAATTTACTGTTAACTTGCATACAATTTACAAGAATTATTCTAATTTAATTACTTCAAAATTACAAAGAAGCTATTGTTTTTTTTAATTTCGCCCAATACTTTGTAACAACGGGCGTATCAATTGAAGATTATGAAAATGAAACAAATTGAGGCGAGGTCGAATTACAAATATAAAATAATTGTCTTGCTTTGGAAAGTGTGGAATACAAAACTGTTATTATGCATGTTTCTTATCGTTGTGTTTTTAATAAATACAGCAAAAATAATTTTGAAATATATCCTTACTGTATTGACGGCGAAAATTGGTTTTCGAGAATTTGACTATTAGCATAGTGCAGTTATGTTTCACTAGGCTCTTCTTAGCACCTGATGAAAGGGACAAGGAACCCAGAAACGTTGTGTGGTATTTATATTACCCTTTTTTTGTCTGTATTGGCTACCATTCTTATTTTTAATCTTAATTCTGTTACATTGTCCTTTTCGTGAGCATAGAAGGCTTTTCATTTTGGGGTTCCCAATCATCCAGGTTACGTTTTAAAACCATTAATTTACATAGATCCAAAAACGAACCGTATTAAATGTAATTGGTGCGTATAATGAGGACTGACCTAAAAAAATAATAGGACATATTTTGATCACCAAATTATTCACCGTCGAAGTAAGTTCCAGATGTTTGTATTCTTCGTCGTTAGTTGTACGATTGCGAAGTAATGTACGGTTTGGTCGATTATGAATATCGCATTTTATGCGTGTACATGGTGATCGTCTGGCGACTCTGCAAAATGGAATGTAAACACGAGGAGGTTCGCTGGCTGATTAATGGCTCATATCTCTGGGGAGCGCGCATTACCGGCCTCAATTACTCTCGCTCTCGATCATACCACCATTAGCTGATAGCCACGGATTTCCCACGTCAAGGACTCTCGTGGTTAGCCAAATCATCCAGTCAGTACCTGTGTTTGAATCTAGTTATATATATACCTTATAAAGAGTTAATGGAACCCGCCCTTAATATTATGATGTGTTTATTGCAATGAAAATTAATGTGTTACATAAAAAATTCTAACAAAATCGGACATCAATCAACTCTGTATGTAGTAAAGTGAAAAACTGCTGATGCAAGGAATGTCGGGATGTTCCAGGCTTTGTCAGTGTTGATCATTTCAAGAAACGAAATTAATCTGAGTTTCCAATTTCAATACAAGTATTATTTCGAAAGCACATTAAAAATGGTGCTGAATGTTTATTCCAGTCTAGCTGGTTGCCCAGCGTTACTCGGTTTTTATTTATTCCATTCTTATATTAGACTGGAAAATGAATTAATTGGACATAACACTTAGGTCATTTAGAATATTTCATAATTAACCCCTTCTCACCCCGCCGCTTACCGACGGGAGAAGAGCACGTTTTAATCGCCATCGAGGGCGTCGCTATCCATGCATTAGCGAAAAATACAATAATATTTTACAGACTACAGTGACTAACGGGCTAACTCGGGGAAGGGACTTGCTCCTGCGCTTCCCGAAAAGCGAGCTGCGTACAGCTAAAGTTCTGTCGACTGATGAAGTCGTGATTGTAAAGACACCTCGGAAATTAAGCGAAATTCACTGATAATCAGTCATTGCGTTTAGCACAAGTATATTGAAACTATAACGGTTTTTTTATCAACTATTTTAAATTTTTGGGTTCAGTCGTACCTAAATTGAAATAATTTCTATAGAAAGAGCTAAAGTCCATTAATATTGATTTCGGAGTTATAACAGGAAAATTAACTGAGTTTGAAGACAAACAGAAAAAAAACCAGCAGTTTATTTGCTATATAAATCGCAAAAACCAATCTGTGATCCATCAATAATGCCAAATACAAGCTCGTAGCTTAATTAACTTTGTTTCCGGTTTAACAGAGTTTATATGCGAGCTTCGATCTATCCTACATTCAATAGCACGTTATTAATGGAATCAATACGCGCGTTAGGCTGACCGTGGCAGGCGTATTCTACCTTAATTTGTTTTTTACGTTGTTATATCTGCGTTGCTACCCTAATATGTATCCGATCGTGGGAAACGTCGTGGAGATTCACTTGGATATGATCCGGGTAACTACTGGAAAACCGCATCAGCGAATCGAGTCGAGTCCTGTTGCACTGATCAATAAGTTACGATTAATATCACCCAAAAATAAATTATCTATTACTAAGAGACTCATTAATTGGTATTCGTCTTTGTCTCCAGAAGAAATCTTAAATGAGATTGTTTTCGTATTACTTCCAGCTGAACAGGTTTGTTTGCACAACTTAGAATTTCGATTTTTATCTAGTTTCCGCCCGATGAGGATCACATTGTGCCGAAAATCCTTAAAACTCCATTAAGTATTAATCGGGTATTCCATCCTCAGAGTAGAAAAGAAAGGAAGAAAGAAATAAACGAAACGGATTACTTTCCCTGATGATGATCACAGTTCCTTTTTTTGCTGTTCGTAACGTTTCAGTAATCTCTACTTTCACTGAGTATTATCCTTTTTATTCAGTTCTTCTTTTTTACGATTTATTACATCGTCGCTGTCACTTTGTTCAAGTAATCCGCCTTGTTTGGCTTTCTTATTTTATTTTACATGTCTTTTTTTCTTTTTGTTGTGTCTCTATCCTTTTCCTTGCTAATCTTCGTTCTCCCTTCATTTTCTTGGTTCTTCTCTGTTTAAGTCGCACAATCGAATATCCGATAAATACTTATATTAATAATATTATTTATCATCGAATGTTGTTCGTATATGGGAATAATGAACACTCTTTCTCAACATCCGAACGCGGAGGACGGTTACTAATTGATCTAGAGAGATCCGAGTGAAACACGTATAATATCCCGGGAAATTCATTTTGTGACTTGTCATATAATCAGAGAATAACAGTTATCTCCGCCAGGGGCAATAAAATAGCTGCAAGCTCATTGTGGACTCTGCCACCTGTAGGAGTCAAACGTTTCGTAGAGTGGAAAAAGAAAAGACAACATTTGTCGATCGGCTAACTACGCTTCTAACCAGCGACGCATTATCACCGTTCGATTCTGGCCAAGGTCAGAAAGGAAACATGAGCGGCTGTAGGAGGCCGTTGCTTTTACCTTTCTAACGACCATTATATTACGGACTCGGGATTTTATGTTGGTCTAAGGTTTGTAGATGACGACAAGCTATTAACGACTTCATGAATCATAACTATTAATATTGTAATGCATGGCATGGCAAAATTGCATCTAACTCAATATCATTAGTATAATTTTACAATATTTGTCAATTATTCAGTAATCCATTAAAACAATTATTTCGTTTTTAAATTTCATACAAAAATAGGTTCGGTATTTTAGTACATTATAAAATTAAACATTCGTTAATTTTTTCAAAAAAATTGGTTAAATTACGACTGCGATTAGAATTTCTCATGAAATTCTGTAGTTAGTGTTAGTTAATGTCTAACCATATTAAACAGTTCAATCTTAATACATTAAATATGTTTATTTAATAACAATATTAATATGGAATTTAATAAAGTTTTATCTTTACATCGGGTTCAAAAATTTACTTAACCATCATATTCATAATTAAATTGCTCGTGTCATAAATTTTAATAAGAACCGTATCAACACTTTTTGACAAGTTTTGAATCCAATGTTAAATTATTTCAAATTTCTGATTATAATTCAATTAGAGCGAAAACATTTAAATAATGTTCAATAATGTACACAATTATGTAAATTGTGTACATAATAAGAGTTTTTTTTAACAGTTATCTAATAATCATATTATTAATAAAAAAATTATCACTAATCATTGTGATGTAATTTTACCAAATTTGATAAAGGAGCCACAATTGTGGCTTTGAACAGGACTGATTATTATGATAAAGTTAGTGCTATCAGACAGGTCAATATATATATATATATATATATATAAATATAAAATATGTATACAAAAACGATAAATAGTCATAGACAAATTAAAAGACTTAAAACAGGAAACTACAATGATTCTACCACTTTTCACACAATATTTATAACGTCTGCTAATATTGCCAGAGCCTGCCTACCTATGCTCTTCCTAACATCCAAAAACATTATTTATCATTCTAAATTATTGTTTTTTCTACCAACACCCTTAACAACATTTCACCATTTTTATAATTTTTTAAGGAGGATTTAAAGGATGAAAATAATTTTACTGTCAAAAATTCATTTCAGTTTGTTAACAATTTAAAAAATACTTCAGTTCCTAATTATCAAATTTTAGTATCATTAGACGTAGCTTTCTTATTTAATTAGTTACAAAATGAGTTAATTGTACAAAGTTTAAAAAATAGAGAGGGAAAAACTATTTTTCCAAATTATCAAAAAAAAATTTAATCTGAAATCCTTATCTAAATCAATTTAATTTTGAATTTTCATTATGTATCATTTAACATTTATCTTATTATTGTTTATCTTCAAATTAGTGGTTCTCCTACGGGAATTCCTATATCTGATTTTTTCGCTTAAATAGTAATGAGCCATTGGGAAGTCTTATGTATTTTCTCATTAAGCTATTTCAGACATATGATATATGATATATTTTGTATCATACCAAAACCCAGATCCTGAGCAAAAAAATATTGGTTTTGTTAAATTGCATACAAAAACTATTTCCAACTGCTGTAATTAAAATATTAAACGGAACGCTTTTTAAAGGCATATGACCTTGTATACCCACTGCAAAATATAATTATTATTTTTATTTATTTCTATATAAAATGTTGGTACACTGACCTCAAGTCTTTACTGTGTCGCCTGGAAATTTTAATTTGAATAATTTAATGGGAATTGTTGGAAAAATTCACTCCATCTAATATTTAGCAGCTAAATAAATAGTAGGGTATATTGATCCAAGTTTTCATATTGCTAAGTGTTAGTAAATGAGGAAAGAAATATTATAATTTAAAATTTTGAAATTTAGTTTAAGTTAAAAGAACTGTTTGCACACAGGAACAACTGTAATAATCGCACCGACTGTCACACTCAGTAATTGATTTAATCAACACAAAGTGCAATGGCGCCGGAGCGAAGAGTTGCTCGTGGACGCTACGAGTGTTTGTATTTACCGCTTGTGACATTTATCTCCTGGGAATCTACAGTAATCATAGTGGCCCAGCCAGGATTTGCGGTTTCCGATTCGGTTTGATCGATTCCAGGAAGCCCACGCACAGGTCTTTGTCCCAGATGGCGCAACGAGCAATACTTCCGTGTTGCGTACTGCGAGCTGACAGGAGAATACTGCATTTCATTTTCGTTCTCCTTCACTTCCACTGTTCGTAGCGATGCAACCGCCAGCATACGTCTATCACCAGCCTCCTGGTAGTCAACGCAACCGACAGTGAAACCAGAGCCTTGAATAACGAGTGCCCAACATTTATAAAAATAAAGAGAGGGTGTCATCTTCTCCGGCTGGATTAGTATATCAGTTACAGAAATCTTACTCCAGAAGAGCTGATAGAAGAATCGTGGTCATACGAAAATGAACGTTATTAGAAAAGTGATCAGTACCTCAGTGAATTGACACTCTTTCTACTAAGTAAAAATCCGGTTAAAAAGTGTGCATATTGGGCACTGGGGTTCACATACAAAAAAAAAGACTGTCGCAAGGACTTAATACTACTCGGGTCTGGAAGATTTCAATAAATTTGACGTGTACGGCGATATGTAAATAAAAAGATGATGGTAATGTTGTTAGCTTTGAATGAATATCGCAGGAAAGTCGCGAACTTCCAATTATCTAAAAATGTAAAGATTCAGGATACCCACGTGAAGGTTACTAGAGATATGAACAAGAGAAGAAACTGAATTAAACAATTAGAAGAAGAAATGCTGTTTCTATATCTGATTATTTAGAGAGAACGAGAGAGAAAAACAGTAATGACACACGCAGAATGAATAATATTTAGTTAAGACAAATGAAGGCAATATCAAATAATATTTTTTAAACAAATTTAATGCAGCCGTCATGCTCGTTAGTGACATTAATTGTATTACGCTCGCACACAGAGATATCAATTTAGCGCAAATAAAGATATTATAAAGGTTGAAAAATAAATGACATACAAAAATGAATTTGGGCATATAAAATTACAAAGGATTTATGAACTACAGGAGAATGCAACTACTTAGTGATGGACAAGAAGCTGTGTTGTACAGTATCCATTTTGTACAATGAAATATCAATGATGCCATCATATATTGTTAGAATTACGACTTGTACGTGGCGAATAGAAGAATTGTCCTAGTTGAGAATGCGCATTCACAAAGTGGTGCTAAGTGACATGTTAATCACCGTAAACTCATTCACACAAAGTCTAAGTTACGATCGTATACCATTATAACATCTTTAGCCTTCAAATTGAGCAATATATCTCTCTAATGGCCTGTGTATGAGTTCTCTGCGGATTTTGGATCCAGACATGCCACTCTTCTTCAGATCTACTACTACGATATATCATAATTGTTCCGTTGTGCATGGATCACAAATTTATCGCTTTAAAATTATTTTTAACTGCTTTCAGGAAAACAGCCTGCCATTTTGCACATTTCTCGTCGTATTGAAATTAATACGTTTGACATTTATATTTTAAGCTTTGTTATGCTAAATGTTTCAATTCATTTGTATTACATACACAGTGATATTTATTAAGCAAATAAATTTGAGCGTGATTGAGTTTCTATATTGAAGTAATTAAATTAAATTAGAACTTTTAACTGGCAAAATAAAATGACTTCACGAATTCTTTGAACTTATTTGCATTATCTGTAAGATTAAGTATTTATCGGCAATATGAGACTATCTTAAGTTGTCTCATCCTACCAATCTATTAAATTCCTGGTTTCAATTTATGGTAATGGTACCGTTTTGCTTTTTCATATGCAGAAAGTTTAAATAGGGTTTTAGTTGCGTTATAAACCTGGATATTTAACCATGAAAGTTTTGCAAACCCCAGCAGTGTTGCTTTGAATTAATATATCTTCAATATCAGTTATTCTGACTAATAAAGTCCATCATTATTTCGCCGCTGTTTTATTCTCTACAGACGACGGAAGACAACTTTGGTCTTTTAGAAATCCCTACAAAAAACGAGGACAGTTGTTCTATTCTGCAGACCATATGATTGGTAGTACGTTCGCCCCACCGGAACTATCCGGACAAAGCGAAGCGATGGACCGGAAGGAAGAGCCCGGCTTGATACGCTCATCTAGAGTGCGTTTCATGTTTATCGGAATGCAAATTCCCCGTTAGACCTTTGATAAATGAGCGTCGGCCCAACGTGATTCAGCAATCAATTTTGGCTCCGTTCGTGCTGCATTGATTTAACTCCCACGTCATCTGGACAGACAGTTGGAGGGAAGTAATACCCCTAGTTACGTGTCTTACAAAAACAGCCCATTCAAAACATTTACTTGGGCGCGATCCACTAAAGGAAAATGTCTTACCATTATCGACGAGAAAGACTTTTGTGAATAATCAATATTTTCGATTTCCTATCAAACTTTCCTAGACAAGAAAATGAAATTCATCAGTGAATTGAAAACACCAACCTGAAGAATGAATATCTCGACACGGAATATAAAATATCTGCGACAGGATCAATCCTGTAGGTGTTACTTTTTACTTTCTGTCGAGATCTATTATCGGTGACACATCTGACTTCATTGTGACTTTGTCAAAATAATCAGAAGGTCGATAATATTGATGGCAGTAGTGCTACGTGGATTATGAAACGTTATTCTTAAATATTTAATGTTAACTATAATATCGGTATTTTGGGTATTCCCTTTCCTCTCCGTTTTTGAACTAAGGTTCCCACAAGCCGAGGCACCTCGGCCTGTTCTGAGAGGTGTATGTTCCGGGGTCACAGACCTTGGGCATACGGTAAGAGTTGTTCGCTATTCCCATTGGAATAGTCGGCCAGCTGCCT
The DNA here is from genome assembly GCA_037074705.1 of Zhengitettix transpicula. Classification (NCBI taxonomy): domain Eukaryota; kingdom Metazoa; phylum Arthropoda; class Insecta; order Orthoptera; family Tetrigidae; genus Zhengitettix; species Zhengitettix transpicula. Next base: position 40,396,027 of record CM073596.1, on the reverse strand, counting down.
CCTAAACTGGTCGAGGCACGGAGAAGGGAATGCTGCACCCCCACAGCAAACTCCTCTCCCGCTATCGGAAGGGCGTGGGACAAGTACCCAATGCCCGACCTAACCGATGCAGGTTTTTCTAGGGTTTTCTCTGCATTTCTTTAGGCGAATGCCGGGTAGGATCCTTAAAATATAGCCCGGGGGCCCTAGTAACCCTTGTCTACCTTCCTCTACCCTTCCGCATCCCCCCTTTCAAATCCCTTTCTATGCTATTAAAGGGGAGTTGCCCAATGTGGATCACCCTCATGTAGCCTGTTGCCCTAAAAATAATAATAATAATAATATCGGTATGTAACTTTTCTGAAGTTGTAAATTTTTGTTAAATGTAATCAATCTCAAGCACTATACAAACGTAGGAGATGGGCTTGTAGAAAATTGTTATGCTCTTGTTCCACTCGCTGTTCCTCGATAAATCCGCGAATATGTCGGCGGTTCGCCATACTTATAATTTCAGAGGATTATCCCTCGCGAAATGTATTTATGCCTTAATAACACCAAAAAATCCTATCGCCTTAGAGTGTGTGTAAAGAGTCTAAATTAATATTTCTGTCGGATCTAGTAATATTAGCTCCCCTCCGCCTTAAATTAAATATTTTCAGAACTTTGTTTGGTGTTGTGTTTAAGCCGATTGGTCTTGCACTGTGCAAATTCTTTGTGTCGAAACTCACGCACAAAAGGGACGTGGCGGATGTTGTTTGTTCTCACAGAACAAATACTTTCTGATACGAAAAGCGGCGAGTTGTTTTAAATTTTCAAATAGGTCTGTGAATGATCCGGGCCGTCAAAGACAGCCAGAGTTCTTTTGAAACATTAATTTCTTCAGCGAACCGGGGAATAAATTTTCTGCAGTTATTTTTAGACTAACAATTCAGATAATTGTATAAGGGCTTAAAGAAACCTAAATATTCTTAGAATCTGATTGTACTCGCAGAAATTTCTTGTCAAGTTCTAAAAGGAACATTAATAAATATTTGTATTTAAGTAATGATATTAAGAACTTTTACCCCTTTGAAGCCCCAACAGTCTTACTTATTTCACAGATGTTATTAGTTTAAAATATGTATCTACTTGTATAATTGCAGATATGTTCTGATTTATAAAAAATGATAAGTCTTATGTGAAACGTTTACAGTGCAATCGTACAGAACAAGAATTTTGATGGTTATTTAATTTATTCTCAGCTTAATAATAATTTTCTACTTAATTTCTTGTTTATTTTATGCATTCATATTGACAAAATTACCATATGAGACGATTTTCTTTCATGCATGTTTAATGTGGGACAATGTTATTTTACGCTTATTTATAAGGAACCTTTATAGAATTTTTTGGTTATTGTTGACAGCGCCGACAGTTTATAAAAGTGTGGATGGATCGAATTAATTTCCCATTTTTAGCTGGACTCATTATTTGAGTATAATATAACGCCCATACACTTTGCCGAAATTGGCAGATTAAACAACTAATGTTAGCCTAAGTTTATTAATTTTACTAAACAGTTCACAAAATTGTGTTGCTAATCGTGACCAGTGTTTTAAATTTCAACAACGCAAATGTGGGATAACTCTCGTTGCTGAACGGAGTTGTAAGGGATTGGAACGAGTTACCTGCGAAAGTAAGCTGCTAACGACTTTATTTATTTATGATAATAATTATATTTAAAAGTCTCGACGTCAGGCTAAATAATATATTTTAATAAAGTATAGTAAACGTAGATAAAATTCGTCAGTAAGTTTTTTAAATTTACTATTAACTGCTGAGTACAAGCTCGGTGAACGGTGACCAAGTCCCACTTAGTTCGCGAACGAGCTAGTTCAAATGAACAGGTCAAACTATTCTTAAGCAAATGCAATGTAAAGTAAATCTTTACATTATTCTAAATCTAGCAATGGGGTGAGGCAAGTGACATAATAAAATTGAATAAAAATTAAGAGATCTAAGTTTAAATTTCTGCGAAGGCAAGGAAAATGTTTGAGGAAAAATGTATATTTTTTAATTAAAACTTATTTGACATTTACTTTTAATTCTAGCTGTCTCCAAGAAAGAACGTAATCGCAGTAACCTTTATTAATACTTTTAATACTCAATGATTATTTCATATTTAGTACAGTTTCACAACGTAATCTTTATTATAATAATGTTTATACTGAGCATGCAGTAGTTTGCCTCTGCGGACGTAAAAGTATATTAAAGTCAGGGTCAGAAGATCGATGCAACTGTTTCCCTGGCATTATCGGCGACGATCTCACGCTAGCATCGATCTCTGTGCAGCGTAAAACCTACGTTACGACCAGGTTCAGGGCTACGAAGGAGCTTTCTTTACGATTGGTGAATTCGTGGCAAGGGACACAACGGTCTCCTTCGGGAGGTTACAGATTCTTCCGCAGAAAAAAATTGCGCAAAGTGACAGTAAGGGTTCACGGATTAAGTAATCGATTGCTACCCAAGTCCAGTGTCAACATACATCTGAATGAGTAACTTTCGGTAGGTACGTAGTCTTAAAAAACGGTAAGATGTTAATTTTACATATTCGTGAAAGATGTCCTTTGACCTATATTGAAGTACTCGTAGTACCACTTCAGAAGGAGAATCGCAGAATCGGCATCAATTTTATCAGAAACAGGATTCGTATACAATAAAACTATTTGAAGATATTATAGAAGGAAGCAAATATTTATTTCAAACCATCACGGAGCGCAGTGAACACCAAATTTCGGATGAATTTTGAGAAACGGAAATGAATGTTAAAATGAAACTTAACATTTAATAATAAATCACTTCAACTTTGTTATTTCTTGCCAAATTAATCATATGAAGAGTTATATACAACCAGAATCAAGAGATAATCAATGAGCACGTAGATGCAAGACCGCATTGCGACACGCACTCACCACCGTCATGTGACGTGAACTTGGCAATGTGAAAGTCCGTGCTCTTGCACTTGGCGAACTACGACCGCCCGACTGTGAATCATAAACTAACCCCGTTCTCCCACGCTCATGAACCGAAGTCTTCTGGAGGCGGAATAACTTATTTCTTGTTTATGTTACACCTGGTGGAGCACAACTGGTGTACAACTCTCACCGTCTGTCTGCTTCATTCAACACCCGTCCTTTACCACTCAAATCTCTTTTCTCATCGCGGTCAGGCACCAAAACATAATGTACAACAAGTATATATTCATTGTATATATTCCACTTGTAACTTACACACAAACTTACAAATGGATTGACTCTGTCTCTAATCGAGATGATCCATAACCTTTATGTTATGTATATTTAATCTAATAAATTGCTGTCAAATGTATGGTAAATTTGTGAAGTCGCGACCATGGCCAGACGAAAATCATTGTGATAGTGTAAAGGATCGAAGTTATTTATTATTTTTAACTGGACGTTATTATTTGTTGGAAATATAACGCACGTACCTTGAGATGTTCGGTGTTCGTCGCTGTTCTCCTGTTTGCTGAAGGTGATCGAAGCTTCGTTCATTAGCCTGAGTATTTCGTACTGTTAATCAATTTATTATTTGTAGAGAAAATAGAGAGGAAAAGAATAGTAATACCGGAAAAATATTTATTTCTTACCACCTCGTTTCGGTCAAAAATAAATAATGTATGATAACATATATTGGGTAGATCACTTATAAGATTGTGGTTTTAACAACAGAAATATTATGTAGTTTATGATTCTATAAGAAAGTAAAAAATGGGACATTTTATTACATACATTTCTGACCACTTAATTGCATGCATTTTAATTACAAGCTGACGTAACTATTTCAATGTACCTCCGATAAGCTATTTTCTTCCATAAAAAGATTGAGCTAGAGTTACGACACACTAATCTTTTACTGCGATGTTTTGCAATGTGTGCACAGATTTATAGGAACTGTGTCACTCCTATCACCATTCTTTGATTCAAATAACATTTTTTCGTGCTTTGAGTCACAGGGAATATAAAAGGTATGAACTGGTGCTCTGGAAAAACAACGTTTACAAATAAAATCCCCCATTATTAAATATAGAATTTATTTAATAAAATCGATGCCTTCCCCTACTGTTCTTTTTTATCTAGTGATGTCAATTGACTAATATGACATATTCTGGAAATTATTGACATGTTTGACAACCAATATTTTCTGCTTGATTTTGTAAATATAGAAAAAGTTTCGTTTCCATTCATTTATTCGTGTTAAAATATACTTTTGAACCAAAATAATAGACAAAAACCAACAATAACAGTATAATTTGCTATAATTGGAATAGGATTTTCGAGTCTAGCGGAATATTGGTTCTATTACCGCGACTTCTTTTGTGTTACTATTGCTCTCTTTTGACGTGAATTTACAATTCGTGGCTACTGTTTTTCCTTGCGTTTGCTACTTTGCCCGAGGTAATTTGAACTTGGAAGGATTATTTACACACCGTAACCCACGCATGGCTGCAGCGCCAACGGCTTCCCCCTAGACACCGCGAACCAGTAACCATATACCATTATCTCTGTAATCTCGAAAAGTCGTTAGACAATCGTCGCTGAAAATTCGTTGAGGAGAATTTTTGGGGAAAATGTTCTGAAAGAGCATGGATAATACGATAAATTAATTATTAGTCCTTTGTTTTCTCAATTTGGACTTCAGTTTTTGCTGTACACATTACACGTTTAAAAAATGTTTCCCCTGATCTATTTGTTCATTACAATTTTTAATTGATATGCACCGTATTAAATATACGAGACAAGAAAAGGCTTCCTTCCCTTATTTACTCAGTGAATAGAATAAATAGACAAAAACTATCGTTTTATAACAGTACAATTTATAACTCTACTCATACAAGAATAAAGCATGTTTGTAAATTGTGGAGATGTAAGTAATTTAGATATAATATGCCGAGTTCATCTCAATCAGAAATTTTTCTGTGTTCTGCCTTCTGATTTGTCACTCATTTTTCAAGGTTTAGTTCTTCGTAGTAAAACTGAAAAGTGAAACCCTCATGCATCTGTGTAACGTAATTTTTATTATTTTTAGTGTTTATGTCTTCTAAGTCGTATTAAGGTAATTTTTTGTAAATGAACAAATTGTAAGCAGAGTAAAGTAATTAATGATTATGCTCAGTGTTCAATACGAATTCCAGTTTGATTGTTTGAATGTTCGTAGAGAGTAAAAATTAATAAATTATTGGGACTTATGGGATAATTAATTTAGGCTCTGAATCTAGTTGGAAGCAGTCAAAATTTTTCTTTTTAATGGACTATATCCATCCTATTAATATTTTTTAAATTAAAAGCAACTGAAGAGGTACCTTTTCATGGGGAGAAAAAGTTTTGTGTTTTATATGTAAATTTATTTAATAAATTTCTGACTTATTACATATTTCATTAATTATTAATTTTATAATTTTATTTACAATTTAAGGGATAAATTGATTTAAACAGCAAAATCTATCCTCTCAATGCGAAATAAATTCTTTTAAGACTGTTTTTTATGTGGTTATGATCACAACCGAAGTATTATTGTATTGCCGTTTAATGTGAAGACTTTATTTCCCGCCTTTACCTATACTGAAAAATCTGTGGATCTTTGTGATCAATCGAGGAAAGGACTATAAATCTTTCATAAATCATTTTGTAAGAATTGTTCATCAAACAATTGAAAAAACCCCGCTGGATCTTGATAATTATGGCCAGGATAGTCTCAGCCAAGGCTACACAGAATGTGCGTATGCAATGTCCAGTAGATGTTGGGAAACAAAGGGAAATCACCTGGCAAACACGGTTGGTACTGCGTCTTGACCTTCATCTCATGTATAGTGCGTAAATTTATATAAGGGAAAAACAAGCATTTCAAATTATTTCACATTACATTACAATGATCAAGGAACAAAAATATTAAATCTCTAACTTACAAGCATACAGTTATCATTATCATACTTTTTGATTTTCAAGTTTTCAATTATTGACAACGAATGTAATTATAAATGCAGAAACGTAGAATATAAAAAATCAGCAATAACTTTAAAAACAGTTACAGATTCCTTAAGTACAATTTGTAGTTTATTATTACTAAACACTCTTACATTTTAACAATGTTAGAGTCAATTATATTTTCAAATCAGTGAAAATAAATCAATTAATTAATTTACTTTCTTTGTATGTAAATATCTCCTAATTTAAAATAATATATTTATTTATATCTGAGGATGAAACATGTGGTGTATGGGTATTTACTTAATTGATAACCTTGACAATTAAATAAAGAAGGCTCTTAATTTTAAAATAACGTTTAGATATTGAAACACTCAAAATAAAATTAGTTTCTAAATAGATTTACTTATGCATTTCCTATATTTCAAATATTTAAGTTAATAAATGCTTTTCTCAGTCTTAAAATGTGCAAAATTCACCTACGCTTAAATCATAGGTTAGTATTTTCAGTTCATTTCCATTCCTCGTGATGGGAAACCTCGAAATCGGCCTGGGAACAGTATTTTCTCGAATTCAAAAGCACGGAAACCGAACAATTTGCCGAAGTCTTCCTGGTCTTTGTGTATCCGAAGGCCCGTACCGTCTTGTTTCTTCGTCTAATAAGAAAAGCTCAGTGGCATCTCTCGGCGACCGACTTCAATGCAAGTAGAGTTACGAACTTAACATTGTTGCCAGGTGAATGGCTCAGACTCTGCAAAGCCAAACAAAACTTCTGTGAGGGGGGGGGGAAGGCTTTACTTTCCCCCAGCGTCAATTGGCTTCTGTTAATTACAAAACTCTGCAAGTTAGTCGCCGCAATGGAACAGCTAGAATTTCCTCTCGCCAGCTTTGCGACGGCCACAAATAGCGCAGAAAAATCGCGAACTTCACGGACCATCGCACACTCCCTCGCCACAACGAAAATATTATCACGGCACACGCTGTCTGTGAGAAAACATCATGTGGGGGCTATCGACTCTCAGGAGACATACAGTTTCCTCTAGGTAGTCGGCGTCGTTGTTTTTCACTAGTTTCTGGCAAAATCACAAATGCTGAAAATTGTTGTGGAGTAAAGAGTCTAAAATAATAATTTAGAATCAAACGACAGTTATATTTGCAATTTATATATAAATAAAATAATAAATTTGTCTGAACATGCCTGAAAATCGACTAGTTTTAGTTTATTTGTACGTTTTGTGAATTAGAGGGACAGGAATCGATATAATACAAATTGATTTATTTCACTTTTCACAAGCAATTGGTCAGACCGAAGCATATAAATCTCTTTTTCTTAATTATATAGTCATGTCTTTTGTTAGAAGTATCACTTTTCTGCGATCCTACAGTCTGATTTTTGACTATGGGAAGAGATCATTAGAGAAGAAGAATGGTACATGACTTGAAAGATATTTTAAATTCGTATCCACTATTTAAAAAGTAAAAATGTTAATTTAAATATGCAGCTAAAAAGGGAGATTCTTTATTTTTGACGTTCATGAATTTAAGTGGCATGATCTATCTTTATAGGTAGTTTATTTCGTCTCAGTTTAAAATATTAAAATTTTACTTTTCTTAGTTTTACAGCTTACTTAGTCTCTAACAGTAGACTGTCACCCACTGTCTATCTTTATCTTGAGCTCTATGAGCACAGTTATATGCCTCCCATTATAACCAGTTAAATCTTATCTACTGTTAACGGTTTATATTCCTGTAGATTACAGTAGTAATAATTACGATCTTAATTTTTCTGTTAGGGTATTAGCGGCTTTTACGCTTATAAAGAACCTAAAAAATAGCTGACAGTATATAATCACCTTGCCATCACTGACAACAAATCACCTATTTATTCTGCACGTTAACTTGCATCTATTAAAATCATTACATTTTCTCTTAACAATTCTTAAATATTTTATTTCGTCTTACATATTTCAAATTCCCAAAACAATCCTGCAATGAAGGGAGGCATTTTAATTATGTCTATGCAATATTTTCTTTTTTTCTAAAATGGTTTAAACTCCACGGTTGACAATAATATTATTGCTAAGAATAAAGCACATTTTTGTCCTCTACGGTAAAACCACAAGCTGTTATTTTTAGGAATATAATTTAGGATTTTCGTCCTATAATTATGTGTTTTTTATAGCAGCTTCAAAAATAGAGGACGTGTCTTGGTGCGGGATTCATCCTTTTTATTAATATTTAACAGACACCAAGAAAACGTGTAATTTGTGTTCCCTTAACTATGAGCATTACTAAAACCTATTTCTGCAAGCAAATAAGAGCCACTAAGAAATTGTTTCACAAGGAGTTGGACCCCGCCGCTGCGTAAAGGTTTCATTCGCCTGCAGTTGTTGGGAAGACGGGGTCATTTATTCGTGTTTTGTCTAGGACGCAGTATTGTTTCGTGGGTTAGTTAGCAGCTGTTGCTCTCCAGTCCCAAGGCCGTGGGTTCAAGCACCTGCAAGACCTCCAATTAGCAGGCAAAATTTAGCAACGCGTCTCCCCTCTTGCAGCGGACAGATTTAACTGAGTATTGCTTCCTCCTTAGCAGAGACGTTCTAGAATTGCAATTAACTCTTAAAAGAATAAATATTTTGAAATAATCTATTTATAAACAATTGTGCAACGAATGAATAACTGCGTTACATTTAATTGTAGACAATTTTTAATTTCATTTTCATTTTAATACGACTGGCATAGTTCCCAGATATTGTTTAATAGAATGCGATCACGGGAAAAAAGGAGGCTACACCAAACACTTGTTTGGTTATGTAAGATTAATTTCAGATCTACGCAATAAACGAATTTGTGATTTCAGGAAATGGAAATCTGTTGTGTGCGAATCAGTCATTAAATATGTTAAATAACATCCATGATATTTTATAAGTAGCAAATGTTCCGGAATTAAAATTGTGAGAAGTCACTAATACTATAAAGAAACCAATTTAATTTTCGAGCATGTTTTCAATATTAAGATATTATTTTTTAAATATCAGAAACCAAAAATTCGTAATCTCATCAAGAATATAGTCTATTTTAATTGTTCTACAAAATAGTAACGTTCGTAGTATTCCCTTTTGAAAATAATATTGTTTATAATAATAATAATAATATAAAAGTAATAAATCTTTGAACAGTCGCTTATAGAAGTTTTATTTTAATGTTATTGTATTAACATTTGTCACTTATTTAAAAGACTGGAGCTTTTAGCACATTTGTGTCATTATCATCTGTAAAAAAAATTCTGATTTACAATTTTGAAATCATAAATGTCACAGACACAGAGAGATTGTATTTTAAAATGTTAAATGGTTGTATCTTACTTACATGATTGTAATTAGATGCACCAAAGCTCCAAGTAACACATTTTAATGCAATAACATTATAATATTACTTTTATAAATGACTGTTAAAATGGTTTCTTCTTTTTATATCTCTGAAATAAACGGTATTTAAGTTCGTTAATATTGTACCGTGGATGTAACTATATGTTTCAGTATTTTAACAACATACAAATACAGTTTCATAGCAGATGTATATGAGAATGTCTATTTTCGAGTTTACCATAATTAATAACAGCGTTCAACAGATCTGTAATTTGTCTTTCTGTTCGATAATGTTCTTATTTATTTCTTCACGCGAAGAAAATACGTACAATATTCTCCCTGGTTTCGGTAAGAAAACCTTTTTTAAATTCAGCCAATGAAAATTATACTAATTCTTCTAAATTCTTTCTCGTTTTATAAATATTTTTCTAAGCTCAATTAATTATGTAAATTTTTTCCTTCAAGTGGTCTTCGAAAGCAACATTTGGCAATTATTTTCAGTGTTTATTCAATTTTAAGATTATTATGAAAGACTCCATATTTATAATCTCTCCCTTCTTTGTTTCCGCTCAATACAAAATTAATTTCTCAGTAAGCACTTGTTACTATCTTAATGATGGTCTCCTGTGTCACATGGAAAATGTGAATTACCGTAGTCTCGAAATATGACGTGACTGTTGCTATGCAGTGTTTTCTGTTTTCTTTGTCGTCGGCTGCGGAAAACTTGTAGGATGTGGACGTTTCCATATTTAGTACTAAGTAGACGTTGATACTATTCTTTAATATATTCTAATATATTTCTTTGGTATTAACTCAGCATTGGTTCAAGATGAACTTAAAAGTCTCGGGTGATGAGAATTTTCATGGCAAAAGTTTCTTATCGAATCCATTTGTCCGATGACTGATAAAGAGATCGTTTCGGACGTTGAATAGAAGGATAGCCTCAGCGGAACAGAAATGCTAGCACAACGGATACCAACCCAAGGAGCAGAAACAGGTCACGTCATTAATGCAGAACTCTCTCCTCTACGTCTTAATTGAGAACAGAGCACCGGATTTTTATCTCGGCTCTGTATTTGCAAATGACGGGAAGTATTGCACGAGGAAGGCGGGCAGCGGACCGAAGCTACACTGTTACTTTCGCAGACAATGGTGCCTCCTTTCCCACGACAAAGAGCCGCAATGTTTTCCCGGGTGGTTAAGTCATTATCACATGCACTCGGTGCCCCAGTTTTGCCGGATATTAGCTGACGGCTGCGCAATTTCCGTTCGTGGTCACGGCCAACCAGCTTGGGGGATCTTCCGTCGCAAACATTGCTTCCTAAAATTTACATTTTCCGCAGAAATAATAATTTATTTGCTTTATAACCAGACAAACCAACCATCAGAAAAACATTAATGATTCAGGGTTATGCTACAAGAAATTGTTAATTGCAGTATGGAATTTTTCGCTGATTTATTGCCTCTAGCGCTTGGTTGGCAAATCAAAAATATCTGCCAGTCTCTGTTCACTTGTTACAATATCTGCATTCTTTATGAATGGCATCAGCCAGTTTTCCACTACAATGATTAGACGAATGCCAATATTGTAGTGTATTTACCTGACGGAAGAGTAGTTCACAGAATTGAAATAAGGTAAACCATGACTTTCTGAAGAAGTCACTTTCATTGTTTTCACCTGAATCGCTATCTGACTCTTGTGGTCTTCTAACAAACCTTCAACGTTGAAATACCGAGAACTAGTCATACAATGTTAAATATCTTGTGGCTTCACGCTTTATCGTTTCTATTCCTGAAACTGCAGTGTTAGGGAAATGAAAGCGCTCCCGTTGAGTCATCCTCGCATCGAATTACTTCGCTTTCGGAGAAATCGCTTTTATTTTTAACATGACTATTTTTACCCTAATTTCATTTGGAAAATCTGTCTCATGACATGAAAGTGTTATGATAGCTACTCGACATCTGTGGACGGGTACGGTGCCAACGTGATCCTTATACAAGATGTCGTGTAATTCTTTAACGACAGCTTTGAATGTGTTTTTAACTTTCATACACTTTTCTAAAGACTAAATTGGGTTAAAAAGATTTTAATGATTAAAACTCATAAATACTAAGTCAATCAGATATTCGTATTTGTATTTATAATGTCAAGTTGAAATGGTATTAAGTATGGTGTGTTTAGTGTTTTTACGTTGTTTGAAACAGCAGTAAGTCGTTGTTAAATTTTGATTAAGTAAAAATAAAAATTATTTATCCCTCTTTATTTAGAAACTTATTTCATGAAGGTACGTGACTAAATAGAAATGTTAATTAACTCACTGACTTGTATTTGAAAAGATATTAATATTTTATACTTGATTATTAGTTTCACTTGAAATATTTTATTAAACTTCTATGTGGTTTCTTGTGTATTTGGAGTTTTTATTCCTTCCCATCTTCAACGAGAAAATTTGTAATTATTTGCAGATATTCAACCTGTATTTTAGAATATGTAGTTGGACAAAAGTCTCAGTATTGAAATTACTCCGATGTATTGCAATATACTTGTTGTATCATACATAACAATATCTACGTTTCTATTTTCCGATTTTTATATGTTTATGATCTTCTAATTTTCATTATATACACCATTGTTTATAAAATTTTAATCTTATTTTTTCTAAAAACTTTCCATTGTATATTATCCCGTATAATAAATTAAAAATGAAAAATATTCATTTATATTAGATTGTTAATGAAACATTTTGTGCGTCAGTTCTTCTGAGGTTTGCAATATTTTTTGGTTCTTCCATGTAGTTTCTTTTATGTATAATGTTAACAACGGTTCCATAATTATTAGTAACTTGTTACATGTTTATTTGTAATTTTAAACAGAATCCTACCTTAAATACCACTCTTCATAAAACAATATAACACTATAAAGATATACGAATATGTTACCCACATATAGTTTTTAAATATGGTTAATCATTTGAAGAATTTTATAATTTCTCTGGGGTGACAAATCCCTGTAATCCAATGCATACATTTGAATTCATTGTACAGGAAAATGGATTTCATGGAGAATTTACGTTACGCAATAAACGTTCTCGCCAATTTTAATATATTCTTGTCACGTTTTTTCTGCTTAATTACTGGTAAATGTGAAAATTAATCATTAGACAATAATGGCGTTGCTAATGGACGCCTGTTTTTGCATTATTCTGTTGCTCAGAGGAGAATTATTTATTCTAGTTTCTTTTTTTGGGATACATTTGTTTAACGAAGAATTTATGAGACAATATTTACTAATGTGAAATGGAATCAATCGCCGCTGGCTAACAGAAAAATTAGTACAGATGTACAATAATAATTATCCAGTTGCTGTGTTAAAAATTTATGAGAATTTTGGCAAGAATAATAACATCATTAATATTGCTTACTGATGAATAGTCTTCAAGTATTATCTTTTATTATTTTCCGAATTAGTTTAACAATTTTTGAAAGACTGACATTTATTTGTTAAATTTTTAGAAAACCTTATATAGATGTTTGAGTTATTTAACATCATAGTGAATCTGGTGAGGTTTTACTATTTTGATTCTTAAAAAATGTTTTTATTTCTTACTGTTGCTGCGTCATTTTAATAATCTTTTAAAAATAAATGAATTTATATCGTGAAACGTTTAAATGTATCAACTGAAAATTATTTAATTCTAGATGTATACTAAAATTACAAATTTATTAAATTTTATATTATTTTATAACGATATTGTCCTCATTGTGTATGTTCCGATATAATTAATATAGTACAATATGAGGAAGAGCAGCTCTTAATATATATTAACAAATTTATATGCAAATAAAAAGATGTGTGTTACACCTTCTAAAATGTTCTAATATTCATAATTAAAGGGAACGGCCCAGTTAAATTGACAGTGCTGGAATATGTCTAAATATAAGATCAACACATGGTTTAATGAAATATTTACGTGTACGTAAGTTATAGATGTGTAGTTTCATACGTACCTGCTTCTAACTTCAGTCAAAAATATTCTAATCCAGGTAAAAACATAGAAAGTGAAATCAAATCTCGTTCGGATTAAATATCAGAAAATCTACAGTACACCGCCATATGAGAAAGATGAAATTCTATTTATTTTCAAAGTAGCGCAACGACAAGTTTGCATTAAATAAACAAAAATAAAGGCTCTTTTCAGTTGTATGTTAACTAATTATAATCCTTAAAGTGTTAACATTTTTTTTCTTTTTTTTACAGTTGCTAAGAACTTTGTGATGGACGTCGTTAACGTGAAAAAGGTAAGTTTAGAGTACTTAAAAATTGCAGGTGTTCAGTATCTGAAAGTTCATTTTTATATTCCAGCATCTTCCAATTAAAATACGTTTATCAAATACACAGTATAACTCAATAGTTTGAAAAATATATTTATTCTTATATTTTAATAAAATATATTGAAGGTTTAATGAAATTTGTTGTTATTTTGAACTATAAATGCCATAGAGCCTTACAAAGATGCATCGCACATAGCCCATTCAAAATACCCTGAAATTAAACAGTTCAACACTAAATCTTAAAAGAGTAAAGATAAAATTCTTCAATCCTTGGTGTTTTAATATGGTTAGAATAAAGTTATGTGACTTTTGACTAGACATTACAATTACTCAGTGATGGGATAACCATTAACTTTATTTTTTATGATAGTTGTTTCAAGTTGGTTTTTTTATCAATGCAATCAGCAAATGTTCATTTGTTCTGAGTGTGACTTTGCAGTTGTATGTTATCTACACTTAGTGTGTGTGTCGGGAATAGAACGCGTAATTTTGTTCGTCGCTGATGATTATGGTTTAGTGTGGCCTCAAATTATTATGTAAGGCCCGTGAACTTGGTCCTTTCCGCCGAACCCGCGGTCAACCGGAAGAGGCTATTGCTCCAGGGACGGTGTCAGTCACCGGAAGTAAACGTGGCATTCGTACAGATTCGGGGAAACACACGACATCACGCTTCCTGTAGGCCATAACTAAAATTTGGTACATTAGCACTCTAAGAACACCATAGTCACACTATCATTAGATGGAGCTGGTGAATTTTTCTTTCGAAGACATGAACTATAAAAGACTTTCTCAGTCTCATTACGGCCTCTAGAGGACGTAATTGATCTTTGTACAAAATATTTTGGAGAGTTCTGGGGCGTGAAGGAATAAAATTGAAATAAATTAAATAAAAATTACTTTAATTGTGTTTACTAGTAAGAATTCGTAGCAGCATAATTCGTTATTTCATTCCCTACGTGATATCTAAATATAGTAGCTATTCGGAAATCGTGGAATTTTCTTCACTTGAAAAGAATTTCACAAATTTTTAATACTAAATTTTAACAGGTGCTTGCGTTAATGGAATTTTCACGTAAACCAAAAATTCAATTAATGGAAATCTGTAGGAAAATAGGTTACAAAATATAATTGGAATTGAGCATAGACACTAGAGATGAGCAGAATGGAATTTATCTTGAAATAGTTCTCATTTTGCTTACGTATATAAATAAAACTAAATTGCTCGAGAATATATTATCACAACCACTCATAAAACGCGTAAAAGCGCACTTCAAACTCTAACATATTAATTGACAGCCTGGTAAAATGAAATAAAAATATTAAGTCATGATGACCATTACTTCACAAAAAAAGACAATAGTGAATTAAATATAAATATTTGCATATGTTTCGTCTGATACTTTTTGTAGAGCATAATTTTTATATTTTAATATACTTATGTATTGTACACTTATATATATTTTAAGTATAAATTTTATTCTCTGATAAACGATAAAATATGTATCAGTCAATTTTGAGTATACATATGTAATGTAAAACCTATGTTATAAAAAAAGACAAATAGTCGTACTGGAAGGGAGAGCGTTGAATCAAGATCAATAAATAAAAGTGTATGATCGGAATGATCAATTGCGAGCTGGAATAATTCAATAATTTGTGTTTCAATTCACTACATTCTAAAGAGTCAAGCAGATCGGACAGTGTTGTATAGGGATTCAGATCAGTGAGTAAGAATACATTTAAAGGTCTTGAGAGACGCGGTGACATATGCATTTTTGGCATTGTTGTAACTATCGTCCTGGCTTTTGATTAATTAATGGAAATCTGGAAATTCTAGATTGATAAATTTATATTACGGCTTAAGATTCATAATAATTGCAACATTACATTTCTCTTAACGAATCCAATTTAGCTAGCATCAAATGTTATTTGGGTTCATTTTTGTTCTAAGCGATATGCAGTTCTCTCATTTTTTAAAAAAATAGCCATTCGTTTTTTGCGTTATTAACAACACAAAAAATATTGACTAAACGCGCATCAGTGCCCACGATGCTGCGAGAAGCTGAAATATGTGGTCCATCGCGCCTCCCCTCGGCTCCAGCATCCCCACCAGGGGGTTTGGGAAAGCGTGCGTGCGAAACGCAGGGGTGAAAACGCCTCCTGCCCTCGCACACTAGATTTGTTTGCGCACAGAAATGGTTAATGTGACAAAGTCTCCGGGTCTCAGCGCTGCGAAATGACGATCATAAATACCCTGAGCTCGCACTTCTCCCTCCAGTTGAAGAGTTCTAATTAAACTCACAATTTTGCACTGTCACTAAGTCCTGGCGATTATTCGTGTAAAACGTGTTTCATTAACCGATGAACGGAACGATTTTATCGTGTTTTAGTGTACATACAACTCAATAACAATGTCCATGGTTCGGTTTACCTGACCAAATTGAAGTAAGATATTGGTCACAAATGAATATTCAATTAAAGCATTTTTTGGTATATGGTATCAGTTAATACTATTTTAAATGAGAAATTGATTATGTTTGTAGTAAGAGACATGAAGATTAGTATAAGAGTGGAACGTATAGATTTTAACAGTATTTCAAATATTTTAAAATATTTATATAATTTTCATTTAATTTTTCTCCGTCATATTAGGTCGTAAATATTTAAAATTACAACGTGCATCTATTCTGAAATATTAACGTGTATACTATAAATACGGATGAAAGTCGAGTTATTTTTTTAATACGCACCAGTTTCCCTGTTATAATAAATTTATGTTATATATGTGACTGTTAATATTTCTAAATACATATTTTGACTTTTGGTCATTTTCTACTCATTTAAATTTAATACGTCAGACAAAAGGGGAATTTTTATATTGAGTAAAAGCAATTCTCATGGGAAAATGTATCAATTTTTTCTTCTAGTCGAAGAATATGCAAAATCTAGCAGACAAATTAGGACGCTAAGTTTCCCCAGTGAGGGCAGAGAATCTGAAAATGTACTATGAATATTTCACTTAGTCACTTTCCTAGATTTAGTTTATTTACAAAGTTTTATTTTAAATATGTGACACACGCTTATTAGTGTCTGAAGGTAATGTTTATTTTCCATATTATATACAATTTTGATATATTTGATCCACGGCATGAGATATATACACTGTTGCAAATGTCGAAACCAGATAGAATAACGGAATTATTATTACGTCTCAATGAACGTGTGTAACGAATTTCTTAGGTTTATTTCAAACGCAAATGTCAACAACATAAGGCAGCGCTTTTGGCGGCATGTTTAGTCCTTTCATTTATTACATGGAGCATTTAGCCTTTATAGTATGATGATATGACACAGGACCAATTATAGTTTGATAAGTTATTAAATAAATAAACTCATAACGAAATTAAAAGTATGGAGAAACAAGACGATTACTGTGATCGGTCATGGCAGACTTTTCTCATTGCTTTGTTAGGAATTGATTGCTTTCGATTATGGCAATTCAGTAGCTTCTTATAGCGTAATATTGAAGAAATTGCGTGAGAAGCTAGGTTCCGATATGATCACAGCGACCTTCCAGACACTTACGAGGAAATTAGAACCTGTTTTGCAGTGCTTCAGAGAACCACGTATCTTCCGGAAATGACTCAAAAACAGGAATGTTTACGTTTGAGTCTTTTTTGAGGTTACTGATAAATCACTTTATCAGAGAGGTAGTTTGCACGTACTAGCAATACGCGTTACTACTTCAGGGACTTTCTAAAGTCGCCTATCTGAAGCTAACACTAATTCTGTTAATGCCCAACATTTAAAATTTATCTATGGTAACTTATTATAACTTCTTTGATTATTTTACTACATTTGTCTCACTTGACATAACATTTAAAATTTCTCTTTCGTTATAAAATGTCTTATGATTATGTCTATAATCATAATTAATAAGTACCCAAATAATAGATAAAAATTTGTGCTAAAATAATACTTTACTACGTTTCTGCAGTCCTTGTTGCCTTCGTCAGGCAATTCAAGAAATGAAAGAGCCGTTCTTACGGGAGTATTTAGTTGACTTAAATACACCACGTAATATATCCTAATATGGTATGATCAGATAGTGATCAATGTTAATTGACTTCGAGGGAAAACCTTTCATATTCGTTATTCTTTACATTTATAATAGCTACAAAACAAATGGAATACAAGTCGTTTTAAAGTAATAAAGAAAAGGAATGAGTAATGGAACTTACCGATGATCAGTCTCCATGCAAGTAGTTTAATTGAAACTTAATATTTACCGTCGATAAGACATATTAACGAACCTGAAACAAATAATAATAATAATTTTAATATGTATGTATATGTACTATAATAAAATAAGTAGAGTAAAAATGTTTAGCGAGCTCTCGTAATAGGTTTATAATTATACGTATTAATAAATAAAGTAAACAACAGCGGTATCGGCTAGGTTAGTGAAACCTGTTGAATTCTTTTATTGTGGAGACGTAGAACTGTATGCTTGAATCTCAGAATAGAATGGAACTGAAGAAGAATCGTCGATAGTCGAGAGAGGGAAAGCGAGAAATTTAAATCAATTGAAGACGCTAGGCTTTGGATAACGTTCCTTCAAGGGAAAAGCCCTTTGTTCTTCCGAATTAACTTTGCTACGAATTCCAGTAAACGGCGGAGCAGCTTAAACTGTAGTCCCGAGAGAGGAGTGACTGCTCTTCTGTGTCCATTTGCGAAGGCGAATCAACAGAGAAGACCTGGGTCTCGTAGCCTCTTACATTCTTGTAGTGCATTCTTCGTCTTAGCGGTGATGTAGCAGACATACGAATCCACAACAAATAACACATACAATCCTACAATTTATTTTCGCTTTATTTAGGCTTTAATTGGATATTTTTTGCGTTGCTCATATTTCACTAAATAATTCTTAACATCAATTAAATATAATAATTCTTTCTTTTCCATACAGTAAACTGCAATCAGAACATATGGTACGTTCTGTCTCTCAACGGGGCTGAGTAGTTGATATTACGATGAAAACCTAGACAAATTGTCACCAGGTAAGGAATCACAAACATTAAATTTTTTTTCAGTAAAAGACAGGGGAAAAACTGTTCTGTTATTTTAAAAGAGCAGTAAAGACTAAGACTCAGTTTAATTTTAAAGGCAGCACTGTGATTATTAGTCATTTGTTCGGTAAAAGATTGAGAATGAAACGGCTAACCGTGCAAACTAAGTGTTAAATTTATATATTTCCGAGGAGTCAAAGACAAAAGCGTACTAAAATTCAAAATACAGTAAATAATCACGGGCGAATATTCAGGCCGTTGTCAGGAATACTCCTTTACGTGTCCTCGTATTGGACACAGGTTAACTATGGCAACATTCCGTGTAATTGGATGGATGTGGTGAGGAATTCCACGTATGAGGCGCGTAATGTGATGTTTGTGGTCAAAATAGTCACGGAAAGAGCTGGAAACACGAGGTGTGGGGCGATGGTCTCGAATTCGTGGGGTCAAATCTAGCAGTTGGTCATTGTCACAGAGAATAGTGGAAGGACTGGAAACCACAGTTTGTACTGAAAGGGTTTTGGCCATTTATTAATCCACAAAATTTAACGCAGCAATTTCCGTTTCCTCCTAAGTTTTTTTTTAGTTAACGACGTGATTTTAGGTTCTATCGAATAACCGTTAAGGTATAGAATTTTTTTCTTCAGATATCAGAAGTGAAATGGTATTGGATTTCCATTATCGATACTGTTCCCATTTATCATTATCAGCAAAAGATTTGGACTTTAAACATCCCTTAACTGACATTATCTGGCTCCAGCGAAGTTTCAGAAATTATTTCGTTTCATACACAACATACTAACTAAAAATTAATATTATATTGTTTCCTGTCAAGTAAAAGACCTTCCTGTATTGAGAAAAATATTAACAAACTCAGTCGGGACAAAAAAATAAGTATCATTTAAATACGATTAATAAAAATCTTTCTAAACTTCGAACTGACTACAGGATGATATGGAACTGAATTGTCTGCAAATATACAGACGGATAGATGAATAAATTATGAGATACATTAAAAATTATTTGTGTTTTTACTGTACGATAATATGTACAAATTTAAAAAATGCCCTAATAACGACTAGGAAGACGAAAACAATAAAAAAATACCACTTTAAACGATGTTATTTTTACTCAATGTAATATTTCAGTGTAGGACGTATCATATTTCAGACTTAACAGTTTCATGAATGAGACTTTATGACCACACAGTATATAAATTTCTGCACTTGCACGTTCTAGTAATAGGGTTATTTTCTGTATATATTGAGCTATACATTGGAGTGAAAAGTAACGATGTTGTTCAACCTATTAGGAACGCCGTATCGCAATAGTAATGAGCGGTTAGTAATAGTACCACTAACAAGTCTATAAATAAATTTCATATCACTTAATTATCGAAAATATTTAAATTAGATATTGGCTAATAAGACATTTCAATTGTCTTGAAAAGAAGACTACGTGAATATATTTTGGTACGTTAGACGAATGAAAGGTGTGACATTAATTGTGGAAATAAACGAACAAATGTAGAATTTATAAAGATGTAGGCTTATTACCAAAATTTCATAGCTTCAAAGAAGGCTTAAGCTGTTGTATTATAGAAAATGGTTTTATTTAGCTGGAATCATTAATTCATTTATTAATAAAAATCAAACTTTCTGAGTGACTTATACCTATTTAATTTAATAATCATTTTATTGGTAGATGAGAAGTAAAATAGTAAGAGGAATATATTAAATAATTATTAAGTCTTGTCACCGATGAGCAGCAGTAGTAATTAATATTTATTATATAGGTTTTGGTTCAGAATAAAATAAGCAAAATTAACATGTATATAAATCGAGAGTACAGGTGAAATCGATTCTACGTCACTGAAAGGGTTTATTAAGCGAAATTGAGTGAAAGGAATCGTTTAAAATATTGCCTCCTGTGAGGTTTGAACTCACGACCCCTGGTTTACGAGACCAGTGCTCTACCACTGAGCTAAGAAGGCCACCGCTGAGGGGATCCTACTCAGCTGCTACCAATGAACCTGGCCTTGGGCAACTTACCTGCCTGCCTGCCTGCCCCCCCCCCCCCCCCCATCCTCCTCCTCCCGATGCTCAACCATCGGTACCTCCGCCCACCTGAACGCCTGGAACTTTCCACGTGCTCGTCTTTCCTTTTGAAGCTACGTTACCAATGGTAGTGTAAAACATGTCTCGTCCTGTAAGATGTCATAGTCCTCTTCAGCCTGCAAGTTTTCAAGTTGCCGATATTCTATTAAAATGCAATTGTATTACTAAATATTATGTTGGTGAATTAACCCCTTTATGCAAAAGCCGAGGTTGCTATCACAGAACAGTACAGCAAAACATACTTATGTTTGTTAAATTTATTTGGGATATACTCCTAGTACAGAATCGTTACGTGAAGAATGTTTTGGTAAGACAGCCTGAGGCTTATACAATGGATGGAGAATCCTCGTGCCTGGCATGGAGTCGACTATTATAGTTCAGACGGTAGAGTACCCGCATATCAGTCCTGTGGAGATTTCTCCATACTGATCCTTTTCATTACTTGAGGATACATTAATATAATCTTATAAATAAAAGCCGAAGGAAGGTGTGATGGAGTATTACTATCCCAAAGATTTTACTAATTTTTATGTCTTTATTGCCTATTCTGAAAATTTTATTATATCAATACCTGTTTTCCTAGGTTTTTTTTTTGATAATACTTATTTTATTGCGCTAATTGTTACTGCGTAATTTGCAAATCAATATTTTCATACATTATGTAGCCATTCTCTCACTTCGTTAAGACTTCTTTTTTTGCGCTTTATCATTTCAATGCCCTCGTTCATGTCCAGAAATAACTTTTGTTTCCCTTGCAATGCACGTGTCTCGTATTACAATGAATTTTTTTTGCCTATATTGACGCAGATGCTACGTGTTTGTCTAACAAGTGTTTGCCACTGTTCCAAGCACGCGAAGAAAGGTTTGTCGCCAGTTCTCAATACATCTGACTCCAGTTGGTATTTTTCTCTGAAGCACGGCAGGGTCGCTACAGAATACACGGAGCATACTGTCGTAAATTCATTTAACCGTATAGTAGTGAAATAAGAGAAGCGGGATTCATGTCGCATGAATGTCTTTCATATAGAACATTTTAACAACTACGATTTACGCCGTTGAAAGCAAAATACAACAAATACAAAAACGTGAGATGATAAATTTTAGATAGTGATATAAATATAGATTGTGCGAATAGATCACTCATAAAAACATTATAAAGTTAAGTGTAAAATAACAGAAAAAACTTATTTTTGGGACATCTGACTTAGGTGAAATATCTGAGAGAGCACGAGACAATAATTATGAGGAATGAAATTATTTTTATAATAATGATGATCTTCCTTCAAAAGTCTCAATTTATTTCAATTAATTTTTATATTTGTATTTCTACTTTCTCAATTAACAAAATTTGTTATATAATTTTCCTAAATTCAAAACCAAAAGTGGGGATTTAGAAGAAAGTCAAACACATTTGATGTATCAACCATGGATAACTGTGATGTGTTTGGATTAATAACAATTTCTTTACGAATATAATTGGAATTCAATAGATAATCAACGGGTGTGCACAATTAGTCTAATATAAAACACAAAATCTGCAACACTTGTATATGTAGTAGAAACAGTTAAAATTTCACTGGCTTCAAGTGATTCTCTAATTTCTTCCATCGTCCAAGCTCATTACATCTAATTTTCTGTTTGTATAATTATGAAGTAAATTTAATTAAGTTTAGAATAGACATTAATCTCAGACTGAAAAAAAGAGTAAAATCGTGATCGAAGTTGCTAGAAAGTTTAATCTAATGGTCTAAAACTTAACTATTACACGAAAAAAAAATTGTCTCGGTTTTCGGATAGAGGAAAATTAAGTACTTTTATCGTAGCTATTTTTACATAAAAAATGAAAACAATGAGCCGTGTTCCGCGGAGAAAGCATACCATTGTCCAAACTTCTCACATCATTAACGTAACAGGTCTCACGGCTCAATACAACAAAGAAAGTGAAAGGCTTCACTTTCGTCGAACAGGTAAAAAATGCTCAATGGCATGTATCCTACACAAGATTCGAACATCAATGTTACAAATATTTGTATAAAGTATTTGTTCCATCATTTCCATTTTTCTCTAGCGTTAGTCCCTATAACGCATCGAACAAATTAGTTTATCTGCTGAGAGAAACGATTGCTATGCATCTACGTGAGCATTCACTGGACCTATTTATTTATTTCGTTTTCATTTGAATTCTCTAATCAGCTGAAGGAAGCGCGGGTAGATATTTCGTTACTTTTGAAGTACTGATAAAATGTAAGAAATAAGGATGCACCCTACTATCGGCGGATCACAACTAATATGAGAGCAAAAATTGCCCCTCGTATCTAGGGAGGAGGAAGGGGCGGTGAAATTCTAGGCGGAAATTTGCCTGTCTGCACCAGTATTTACGAGTCTTTCATTTCCCAAACATCGATGCCTCGGCCAAGTTAACTTTGAGCCGTGAAATGAAGTTTTACGCAACGAGCAGTGTTGCTCCTCTCAAGCAGCCCTGAATAATCAATATCGAATAATAATTCGGGCAAAGAGGTATGTAATTACGAATATAACTTTGTAGGTAACATTTCGGTTAGAGAATGCCTTTGAAATTTTACTCAAAAGTTATTAATATAAGATGAATTTTATTCAGATATTAATAACATGCAATATATGACAATTATTTATTTTAATACAACTCCATTTGTACACCCGATGAAGCCATAAATTACGAAAAGTTGTGTGATTATATTTTTAACAATTGCTTTATTACTTTTCCTGACATATTTATTTTAGGTTATCCATTCAATATTTACAAGTGATAGTCTCGTAAAGCGCTACTGATACTAAAACACTTTCTTACCTGCAAATATATAATTTGCCCTTATCCTATTCGTCTAGCAAGTCTCTCCTTCCTTATTTAGGAATGTCTGCAAAATAACACTCAAATATGTTTCTGTTTCGGATTGGTAAGATTAATCGTTAACATCAAAAAGACTATTAATTACAACTCCCCCACATTGCATTCACTTCCCGATGATTCTGTATAATTTATATTGTATGTTAACATCCAGTTTCTCAGTGTTCGGAACACACAAGCATGAGCGGCTGCTTCAATCACGGGTTGTTTTCAGGTGCCTCAAGAATTATAATCATAAATGATTATGCATTTAAAAAATATTCTGTTGTAGATACAATATTGAATTTTGCACTCAGCTACAATTTGTTCCTAACGCAGAACACAGTTTACGCCTCAGACGGCGGTAATGGTACGATAACAAAGCCTCGAGGGCCAAGCAGGCCCGCAGTAAAACTTTCGGGTATTCGCTTTACGGTTTCTGGCCACAAGAGCAAACTGTAGTGTTTACGTTTGGTCCAGTTTGGTCTGGCCCGCCTACACGTTCCCTTCAGCACTGTGTTGCAAGTTGATTAAACTGTCTTGTTGCGAAATACTCTCAATATGTTTAAGGCACCTTAGATCTCCAACCTTAGGAGGCTCAAAAGCTTTGTCGAACTGTGCCCGCGGGAGTATTTGCGGTGTTGGCATTTAGTGCTCTGATAGGCTTCTCTAGCCATTCCTGCAGTCAACAACTTACACTCGATCTAGGCAACGCAAGGACATTTGCGACGCGGACTGGCATTGGCTCGATTTGTCAGTCCCATATTTGGCTACGGCGTAGTTTCCTCACTTACCTAATATTCTGACCGCTACGAAACTTTACAGCAGTTGACCACGCGAGTTGGAAAATATCAGAGAAAATATTTTCATTATTGGAAATAATGTCAGTCATCGTAGCGATGGCATTTGGAAGATGTAGCATAGAATTATAGTGCTTTATGAGATTTATAGGCTGGCACATCAGTACTCATTCACATCCAACGGTACGGGAACTTCGAATATTCGTTTAAGGTCACTGAGTAAGTCGCGTTGTTGGAGAAGAAAATTTGAAAGATCTCGGGTTCCGTTTAGCGACTTATCATTTATAAGAAAAATTCTATCCTTTACAAGTTTCTTAATTGTGAGCTGATGGTCAGCTACAAAATAATTTTTAAGAGAAGAGAAAGCAATCAGAACTACTGAATCAGATTTCGCACGCGTCTTCCGCTGTAAACCTTCGTAATTCAATCCAACTTAAAAATCGGTTGTCTCATATGCTATATTTAAATAATGAAGCTTCGTATTTTTCTGTTGTTCACAGTCGAATTGAACCTAGGGGGAACTTTCTTTTGGATTGAACAAGGTACAAAATATTTCATTTCTTTTCTACAGCAAGGCGTATAACACTAACAGTAATGATTCTCTGTAATCTAATTAATTTTATCTTGAAAATAAATTACGAATGATTATTTTTAAACGTTTCATTGCTCCGTTTGTGTGAATTGATCGGAAAAAAATAGTTATTCATCTCAATAGTACACAATTAGTTCATGTTCATGGGGAAAGTAAGCAATGTTTAAAACATGGTTCCGTGGAGTAAATTATTATTATTTTCATGACGATACCCACTAAAATGAGGATAATATGCAAGCGGTTATATAGATAACGGGTAATGTGGAACCTGAGGTACTCATGAAGGCTGACTCATGGGACAGCGTCTTCGATTGGCTGACTCACTGTTTCAAAGTGAGAGTGTTTACGTAATAGGACGCAATACCTTGACAAATAACCAGAGAAAAGCCAAAAGCGATGAATAAAACAATATAATGCCTAGTCACGACGTGGTTCTCTGAGTCATTAGGGAATTAGTCTTCATTCATGGCGAGTCACACAGTTTTTTAAATTGAAAATGTGTTATGGGTAACGTCTGAGTCATACAAATATGGAAACTGTAACTCAATACATTACAGCTCTGAAGAGTATAATGATGGAATAATAAAAGTAATGTCTTATATTATTATAACTTAACAAGTTAACTCATTCATACAGCTTGCTTTATATTAAATTTAAATGGATGAACGAATTAAATGCTTTGAGAGTATAACATTGATAACGTTTACGGTACGATATGTTACGGTTATTTAGAGCTAATAGAATATATTGTAAAGAAGTAATTCACCGAGGATACGTGCTTTTTTTAAAATAAAATTCTTTTTTAGATTTACATCACATTGGTACTTTTAAATATATATTCGAGAATATATGAATGGTACTTCGAGGTAAAAAGTAAACACACACGTGCAATTTATATAGTTAATATTTTGTAATAATATATCATAAGTGCATAACATTATGATTATTTATTTATTTGAATAAGAATTTGATACTGAGATTAAATCAATTTAGATTACTTTTGTTCGTATTGACCCAAAGATTTTTCTGATGTGATTTAAAATCAGACATTACGCCTTAACATATGTATATGTGCTTTCACTCGACTGGAAAACCACGACCGCTTCGTCAAAGCTTTGTGAATTAATAATGCATGAGAACATAACACAGAGAATTGGTGATACGCGCTTCATAGTGACGAGAAGAAAAGTCGCTACAAAAAAATCTATCTACGTTGGTGTAAATCAGTTTCTTTTGTCAGTCTATATATTCGGTTTCTGGATGTATTTGTTTGACTTTTTACGTTTATGTCATAAATTTATTTATGCGAAAAATGTATATATCTTTTATTAAGATTTGTTGTAATGCCTCCTTCATGCCTTATGCGTCAAATCCAACGTCTCTTATCCTTGTGTTCATATTGTTATGCAACACAAAATATTATTATCCATAGGAAAAGTCTATATTTGGTAGCAGGTATTAAGACGGAGAATATATTGGGGCAAGTGACAGTGCTGGATTTGCTAGAGCTTTGTATGTCGTGACTGTGAATAACGAGATCTGGGGCAGTTGTATCGATTGGTGAGCTCGTGGCTCAAGTCATCAAATGCAAAATAAATGACGCGAATAGTTAGTTACCTTCCCAAGAGAATCGAGCAACTGCTTTTGTAACGTGAATGCCTTCGTTTTACATGCTGGATTTAGGGTATAATGAAGAACAAATCACCAAATATGTGCCACTAGACAACGTTTTCGCATGTTTACGAATTCGTTTACCTTTAAAGCCATAGATTAACAATGGCAGCTTAATTATTAGTGTATAAAGAACACCTGACATTTCCATGGAGATCAATATTTTCTAACTGTTATTGGTTTTAAGTGTCGCTCTTTTGTTGAAGAATTTACAAGTGATGTATAATTGGTGAATTATGTATTCCAATATTTTTTTATGTTTTGTCATCAATTTAAACGTTGAAAATTGTTATTGTTCAGCTGAAAGACAGAGTTTGTGGCGGAGTGATAAAACAAACCGTCCATGCTGTTTACAGTTTACAAAGTTTATATCCATATCTGGAGACTAACAAATATATCAATATGTAAATATGAGGGACAAACACAGATGAGGCAAGTTTTGAATTTTTAAATTATATTAAATTATATTTCCTTACAAAAATTTAGATTATTTCTAAGTACGGGAAACCATTATAAATACGCTTGAAGGAAGGCTATATATATATATATATACTTATTTATATAATTAGTAATGTAGTATTCTGTAATTTTAATTTTTTTAATATGGAAAAATGTAGAACTAATACGTAAATATCGCTGTATTTCTGTAGACATATTCATTAGTTGGTAGACGTAATTTTAAAGTGATATGGGAATTTTTGGTTGACGTAAGTTGGCGTGCCTGACTAATTAGAGCCAGATGCTACGTCATATCTTGCAAATCAAATAGCGATTGCCATATTTTAAGCAATACATTCACCGAATTTTAAAAAAATTCCATGAATTATTCCGGCAGGTCATAAATATAATTTGTTTTAAATATTTTTATGAATACAACATAATTTTTTATTTTATATTTACATGTAAATTTATGACACCAGAGTTATGTGAAGTTTAGTGTTCTGACCCACAACGATTGTGACGTTAGTATTGAATAACGGTGGATGAATAAACCATAAAATAGTAGGGGCCTATTTAATAAATTGTATACGTTATTGGTGAATAAATATATATTTTTTCAATCAATAATTTTGAAGCACACCATTTAATGTTTATGAGTTTTAAATGTTCCGGTTGCGAGTTAGCAATAAAAATTTTTTTGATCAACAAATTTAATACGTTAATTGTTAACAGGTTTCTATCACTCATAATATTTAAACGCATGGCGTTCATGTATGTTTAATATTGAGTGGTTGTTTATGTAACTCTAAATTATTCTTTCAAAAAAATGATTTGTTGACCCGCTTTAATGTAAACAAGAACTAATTGAATTGTTGAGCTACTTTTGCGTTGATGTTCTTCTTCACACCCGTGGTCTTCTGATCAAAGCCATTGAATATGCTATTCACACCCAGCATCGCTTCAATTTTGCTTTTTGACTGCGTATGACTGCAATTTATTTCCCTTAAGAATTAGCGCTGCACTAGACTTGCTATTAATGGGAGATTGAACTTAATTTCCTCGCCATGGTGCTTCGTTTGCGCAGTCGTCCAACATGTCTGTCCTCTTGCTTCGTTAGTCTAAGACTAACGAGGGCATTTTGCCCGTTCCGAATTCTTTCGAGTGACGCGGCGGCAGAGAGCAAGCAAGTTCTGAACTTAACCTCCCTCTGGGGCAGTCTCAGGTTAATGAAGGTAATATTCAGGGTGCAATTATAATTTAACGAGGCCAGTCACTAAATTAAGAACCATGATACTAAACAGGAAGTGCATAGCGCTATGTGGTTCATATGAAATGAGTCAATGCTCGGAGAAAAATTCGTTGTGCGACATAACGAAACCCGTTCCATTTAAACGGAGCGAATTGCGTGGAAATATTTAACACCCCCTCCCCCCAAGTGTGTAGAAATTGCATTCTGAGTAGGTCTTATTAATACAATGTATATACTTCGGAAGACTTCTTGGAATCCATATTTTATCTAAAATTTATTGCAATTAGGATTTTCTGTTGTATAAAAATTGTTGACAGTATTTACGATAAAATTATGTACATAAATGACATTGGAGCTTGTTAATTAGGTTATTTCTGTAATTAACCTAATTTTGCTTTTTGGAATTCAGATGAATTCGATTCTGTGTACGGGATCAAATTGTAAACAAAATATGACCCCAGATAATGAAGGTGAGACATTCCAATAGTTCAAACGCACAGGATTGGAAAACATCTTTCAACAATTCCAGACAGAAGGAAGAAACTGCAAGGGAAAGTAATGTTTCTAAGGCACTTCGGGGCATGTCGATATTTCGGAACCGGTGTAATTCCAAAATGTATTTTTGTTGTGAATTAATTGTGTTGCGACACCTACAGATTTCTATCTGTTAAAGAATAATGTCAATAATGTTAATTTAACCACTGGTATCTATAAATACAATTAAACGAACAAAGTAATAATACTCAAAATTATACTGAGTTTGCGGTATCGGTTATACACAAAATAGCTTCTGCTACATAGATTGCGTAAATCTGGCTTAAATTATTTTGCAGGATTACATTCTTTCTTAATCCTTTCATATTACTAATTATACGAGCTAAGGCCAAATGAAAATATGATTGCTTTTTAAATGTATTTATACTTTTTCATTTTTCCTTCCTACGATTTTTTCTCATTTAATAAAGAGCTGAAATTATTGTTTTTGTTGGGATATTCTCTGTTACAACACTGTAGAAAGATATTTCGTACATTTTATCTGGTGAGACAAACGTTTAAGACGAAGGAGCATTAGGACAGCGTTCGGCTTTAATGTAAATTACTCGGAAGCTGTAACAGAGCTCGAGACACAGGTATCTTAAGGCACACTGGCTCTCAAAGCAGACGCCTCTGAAAATCGAAGATTACAGAACTTTCCACCAAGCTCTAATAGTTTGGTAATGGTGAACCAGCATAAACTTGAAAACTTAATTACGTAATTGTAAACGTAGTTAGAAAAACTGTAAACGTTCCTCTTCATAATGTTGAAGGCAACTAGACGAACATTTATGTGAGCGAAAATTCAGTACGGTTTATTATAAATATATCTAATCAAAGCTGCAAACGCTGATGCAAGGTTCCGATCCTTTCTCCAGGGGGAACTCCGTATTTGCCTTCAGCTTATCTCTGATAACTTCCTGCGAGCAAAACAACGACTGCTTTCCTGCAAGTTTACACATATCTAAGTTACGAGTCGGAAAATACTTTACACCTTTAGATAATATAAAATAGAAGTTAAAGCAGTTATTATTCATCTATAGATAAGATATTTATGGAGCTTAGTTCTGTTAGGTAGTTTTAAATGGGATAAAACCTCGTTTGGTCCTTACAGTTTCCCGTTGTAAATCACCGATCTAATCCCAATTATATGTTACTATAATTTGAAAAGTAAAGTGTAGAGGCGTCTGCTAATTCATAAGAATTACCAAGTACAGATGTCTATTAGTATGAAAGTCTCTTATTATATGTAACCACGAATCAATTTATAAACGTGAAATGACTTCATCCAATGTGACTAAGTTGCGTTTGTACTCCGATAAATTCTCGTTATATATATATATATATATATATATATATATATATATACTTCTCATAAATTACTCTAAAATATATTGCGCATTTAAAAAACTATCGCAGGCTTCCACTTCATATTATTTAATAACAAACTATAAGTAACTCGGTAACTCTTAATATATATATATTTATATTGTGGAAAAATTCAGTTATATAGTACATTCACGATTATGATAGAGACAAATTAAAAATTTAAACGCAGGATTATTAGTGTGTATTATTACAGAAGTTCGGCAAATAAAAAATATGTTTAAAAAGAAAAAGAAAAGGTTTATAGTCAGACCCAAATTTGTTATACAAGAAATTTAACGAGTCTTTGGTGATATGTAAAATCAAAGGCGTTAGTCTGACATGAATTTGTCAAATTAATATTATTTAGTATAACATTAGTGCAAACGAAAAGATATGGAACGAAACTTTGGTTTATGTGGGATATGCTTAGAAGATAAAAACCAAGAATATTCATTACATTAAATAGAAACCAATTTAAAACACATTCTGAATAACATTGCTGAAACGAAGTTTTGACTGTCAGACTAAACTAAATATACTTCGCTATAGAGAATTCCATAACGTGGGTACTTCAAATCTCAGGCTATTCGATAAGCTTTGGGAAGATTACCCTCAAAGCATTGGAAGGGGGAACCGAGGGCGTAAATACCAAGTTCACTTTTTCTTTGGAGTTAATTAGCTCCCTCAAACAGGATTTAATGCGACGGGGGTATCATCTCATTAGACAAGAGCAGCGAGACCTCCATTGACAACCGAGAAAAAAGTGGAAGGAAATTGCACGGAATCTTTAACGTCCTGAAGGTATTTAAAGAAAAAGAAGAAACGAAAAAGCAGATATCCGTACAGAATATGATTCGCCACACGTAACCGCAATACGAGCGAATAAAAATATCAAAACGCAGTCGGATATTTATATATTTTGACAATTTACCTTAAAAATAATTACATAACATACAGATAAATTAATTTGAATTGAATAAAATGGTAACTTCAGCTTAGTAATTTAATATACTTACGATCTTCGTAAAGTGTCGAGTAAGACCCAATGATTGACTTTTCCACATATTTTTATTTTTAAGTTTTTGTAGGTTATAGAATTATGTCAGATTTTTAGTGTGGCACATTTTATATATTTTTACTATATTTTTTAAAACGATACACACGGTTAAAATCGTAGTCGTGAAATTTTTAATTTAGAATTTAATTTATTCTGTTCTGTTCTGAAAAGAAACATGGAATTGATAACCGTAAATATACGCCTTAGTTTTAATTTTTTTTTACACTTATGGTGTTTTGGGAAAACAAAATTAATTTATGATCTCATATATAAGGGACATGAGTAGTTGTAGATATACGGTAGGGATGTTTGTTATTAGATGTGCCCTTATTGTTTTCGTCATCATAAATATCTAGTTGACCATTTCTTTCTATTTTTCTTCGGCGTAACGAACGATGTCTGTTTTCGGCAGACCTACCGTTCACTCTCTTTTCCTAACTGAGGAAGTATTGTTCCACAGCAGGGCTCAGGATCCCGTTAGGCTTTGTTCTGCACACCTCCGCTCGTGGAACAACAGAGCAACATCAAACAACCGACCATAGGTCGTACCTGCCTGTCACCTCGAGTAAACACGCTATGAAAAACAATATTGTGCAAAGCAAACAAAACCGTAATATAGTGTAATGTATTTGCACCAGCCAGGCATCCACTTTGATTAATGTTATAATTGAATTTGATTTAATAACCGGACACAATATACATGGAACACAGAATAACACCATATGAATTACTTGAGAGAAGTTAAAATATATTGTTCTATTAATACCGCGGTCCTTCAAATGACACTACCATAATAATAGAAAATAAAATCAATAGTAGCTTACGTAATTTATAGTTTGGTCCGTTGTTAAATTTACACTGGACTTAAAAATCTAAAAATTGGAGAGATCAGGCGAAATCAGGAAAGTGTAATCTTAGACTATAGGAAAGAAAATTCTGTCAAACGTGGAGTTAGAGAAGGTGGGAAAAAGTACTGTGGGCATAAGCAATGTCATAACACATTCCGGATCTTTTAATGTGGCACATGATCAGCGTAACGATTCTCTTTCGAACCCGGGACCCCTGTGACGCTACACCACTGTAAATTACCATGCAGTAGGGGATCCTAAATCCGATGTAATTTAAATTCCTGGATTTCAAACCCGCCTACTGGAAGGTCCAAATATTTAATTAATGTTGGTGAGAATGCGATTGCATGTGGACTAGCGTTACAATTAAATTATGTTTGTATATATGTATTCTTTATTGACTCGAAAATTGAGTTCTGACCCTCGTATGTACTTGAAATAGCAGGTTGCTACCAGAATTAAGTGTGAGAACTTGTGCGACATTGCTGACCTTTGTTAGATGATTGATGATTTCTTGTGGTCTCCCTCGGCCATACTGCTTGATTTACAACCCTCGGGGGCAGAACTTGTGCTATTCACAGGAACCCTCGCCATTCTCCCCCGATGGTCTATAGAACTTGTTCAACTTCATGAATGAGTGCCTTGTAAAAACAGAGCGTTTGACATGATGTACGTGCCTCGTCCTATTGCCTCTTATCTCATTGTTTGGAAACTGTCTTGAGTTCTTAGAACTTATATGTAGCTAACTACGATAGTGTTACCAGAAGATGTGCATCTAGAGGACATCGAAAGTTTAAATTATTTGGGGAACGGGTCAACAGAATATTTTGTTTTAAACCATAAACTCAAATTGTCTTAACGAAGCAACAATCTTAAGTTGAAAGACTGATTATCTTTATTAATTATTTTCATTATTCAATTACTGGTTCAACTCTGCGTTAAATGACGAGTATAATTACTATAGGGGAGAATTATAGAATTGCTTCAAAATCTCTTTAAAAATTGGCTGAGTAGGAATGAAACTTATATTATTTTTTTAATATTGATGTCTTGGACGTTAAATAATACATAGAGGTAAGCAATGTCTGTATGGATATATAGACCAGATATTTGACATTTCACGTCAATTGTATCAATAATTTTACGAATTTCAGGGGAAATTGTGTGAAAATATACATTGTATCAATATATGAAAGGGATATAATTTATATTTATACAGATTTATCGTGAAATATTTTTGGACACAGGTAGACATAAATGACACTCTTATTAAATGAAACAATCAATAGCAATAGTATTCAATTTCGGCACAATTATTGGATTCACATACAGTTTAATTTTTTTTTCTTGGGCGCCGTACATGAAATAATTTGGTGCTTGTACCAAGCTAAAAAAAACAGTTGGTACGAGGTAGTTGGCTTATGCTTTTTATCTGAGAAATCATCGTTTCGTGAAAGCTATTATCTGTGACAGCTTAATTTTCTCTGCAGATCTGAAAACGCACTAAAGAAATTCCACGCTGCATGGAACATGAAAAAGATTTAATTAAAATAATGAGGCCCTGGATTTGAAGATTTGTGATCACATTTGTTATTCAAGTAATAAGACTCCGTCGTCTTTTGATTATCAATTTTATTCTTTGCAAGCGAAACATAAAGTAATATAACAAAAGAATTTTTTATTCGTATACATTCTCATTAAATATAATAATGTATATAATATTAATTGGCAGCCATCTTACGGTCTTCAGTGCAAGGAGCTCAGATTTATTTTCACGTGATATTTGATATCCACTGTACTGTTTTAATGAATAATGATAATGAGTTATGTTTATGTAATTGGGAATTCTTTTCACGTTCGTACTTCTTCCTATTCAATTTCTTATCATTAATGGAGCCGTATAAATAAATCGTTATTAAATTGAACTTTTTCCCTTTATTCTCTTGAAAGAAGAATTAATTTCAGCGTTTATGCGCACAATTCAATCTTGAGAAATGGTAGGCATATGTGTAAACTATTGAAGACTTAAAGTTCCAAATATTAATGGCTTTAATTGCCAAAACTGATAAGCAATATTATACTAATGAGATAAATAACTAACTAAATAACAGACCAAAATAAGTGCTAGATAAATATAACCCGACAAAAGCAAAAAAGATTGCAGAAACGTTGTGTGGTATTTATTTAACACTTATTATTGTCTGTTATTTGGCTATTTATTTATCTAATTAGTATAATTTAACACAGACGTTTTATATTTTAGTTTCGATACATTATTTCACAACTATGCTGTGTCCGTGTATAATTAAATTAAAAACTTTCTGATTACTGTTCCAGTTAGTTAAATTTTGAAACCTGTAGAATTTTTCTTCACAGTAAGTGTCAAACAGTCAGCACTGTTACGCGGCAGTCCTACATTCCATTATTTACTTGCAGACTCTGCAGTTCTTTTCTCGCACGTTAAGTCATTCGAGTTTGACAAGACGCACGAGATATTTTTTGTGCTACAATAGCTAAATTATGTTTAGTAAAAATTGAAGAATCCCTAGTTGAAATCTCAAACATAAATTCCAGGGTAATCAGTTTTTTCTATATCAATTTTAACATTTATTCTTTTATTACAGAAATGAATCATGGAGATTTTACAGAACAATATTTATTTTGCAATATATTTTTCTATTTATTTTTACAATATTATTAAAATTGTATACTTAAATTATCTGTTGATAGAATTTTGACCAATTTTGATAAGTCTTGACTTGCGTATTCCAAGTTTTTAGTTCGTATTGTCAAATACCTTCTTGCTAAACTGTATTGACATAGAATATTCGATTTCTACAAATTTATATTTCTTTCAAAAGATCAAGTGGCCAAATGAAATACGACATAATGCCGCGGTAGAACAGGTTCATATACCAGAAGAGCAATCTGCACATCGTCTGCAGCAATCCACTCACTGCTCGAGTTCCTCGCAGTCACAGGACCGGACAAAGAAATATAACCTTCCACGGTTCCATACTTGTATAAGATTATGAAACTCTTGAATTATTATACTATGTTTTAATAATGTGCAGTCGCCAAGGGCAATTTTGTTGTACGACTTTAAACCATCCAATAAAAAAAACAGGTTCATCTCTGGAAATAACATTCACCTAAAATACCGACAAAAGAAATTTAATTATCTGAAAGAATTTTTGAACACAGTTAGACCGCTGGACAAATCAATCAAGAGGGCTCAGAGTTGTGTGGCTTCACACAGCTTTCCGGCTGAACGTAAATGTAACGTTAGGCTGTAATAATGGAACTGATATGTATATGTATATGTATATACTCAACAAGAATACAAGATTATAGTTCTGAAGTGGGAAAATGAGAATATATCAAATGAATCTTCGATTATTCAAAGTTAGTTGTAATAAAGACAGTATTTTCGATGTAGATATCACAAAAGGACATACATAGGTAGAAGAGTGGGTCTGAAAATTACCAGAGAAAGTAATAGACGCAGCTCTGATCCAAGCTCCAAAAGGCTGCTTAAGCAACAATGAACCTAATCTGGTGCGAACGCCGCACGCTTAGTTCTCTACATTTGAAAGTTTACGTGAGTTATAAAGTATATACCGTTACATAACCAAGATGATTTTCCTATTTATTGATCATGTTTTTCTTGGTCAAATAAGTTTATATGTGGCATACTGTTCCGATTCTGTACCCAACTAGAAACGTGAGATAAATGGAGTGAAATATAAATTTATTTTGAAGTAATTGAACAGTGGAAACCTTTATAAATATTTTATTTTTAAAAAATTAATTCATTTAAAAGGAATATTTCATTATATATTTCTTAAAGCCTTATGTCATCATTAATATCATGAGGTTATCTGTATCTTTTTTGAAGCCACCATTTTTGTTAGACTTGACTATCTTTGCCTGCGATTTATAAAAGGAGCCAACTCAACTGACCGATTTCCAATTCAATGAATATATTTAATTTTCTCTGGACTTTACTGTTTTTCCTGAATTTCGATATGTTCCGATATGAGTGTAGCGTACTGTACTCTATTATAAGGGTTACTAAGGCGAGCGTTGTGAGAAGCTGCGTCGTGGATTCACAGAGGCGAAGCTTTTGTGCTACTTGCCTGTTAAACGTGTGACGCAGGAGAAAGAAGCGAGACGAAGGCCTTCTAATCTGCCTCACTGAAGATAACTCACCGTCGTCGACATTGCGGAAACGTGTCAAGGCAAGTCATGAAAAGAAAAACGCGTTCATAGTGCCTAGTAATCTAGGGGGAAAAGATCTAATTGAATAACGCACCATTCGTTTTATCATTGAAGGTCCTTTAATTTCTTCATTAAGAGTGGATTCTTATTTTCTATTTAAAAACATCAAACACATGGACAGGCTGTGAAAAAAAAATCAGAAAATTAAAATATGGCTTTAATTTAATAATTACATAATATATTTTGTAACACATGTTAAATAAATGGTGGTTTATTGTAATCACGTATGACACTCGGTTGTGATCGGACTCATGGCTAAATCAATAGTATCCAAAGAGTTGGTTTTTCCTCGGGAGTAAGTAGGCCGGATTTCCCTAATTTCCTCACATCAGTTCTGAGGAGCGCCGCAGTGACGCATCCTAAAAGCCGCTCCTCGACGGGTGACTGGTTACTGCTCCCTTCCCTAAAGTAACCACATATTTGCAACTCAAGCATTGCCTGGATTTCTAAATAGTACGTTAAGTTGACAAAAATAGTTTAATGTAAATGATTATCGCTAGCTACGCCCAGTAATAAAAGACAAATAAATTGTAAAACTTCAGGATAAAAAAAACAAACATATCTTGCTTTAATGAGTAAAATGAAACTTAATGTCAATTTAGGTAATCGCTTCCTCCGTGGCCAACTAGCAGTAGTCTTTAAAAAATATTAAAAATTCTATTATTATAATTAATATATTTTTACAGTAGGAACTTGAACATAAATTGTCTGGATAAATTATTACATTTTCAGGGTAGAAATGAAAGATAAATATAAAAACGGTGACCTCGTGCTGTTTGAACGTACAGCTCATGTTAACCCTATTCATGATCCTGGAGGATCCTCTGCGGTCGTTGGCGTCAGTGATTATGTAAAATATTCATTTTATCGTCACCAATCTTCTTTGCTAAAATAATACTCTACAACGACATCATAGCAACATTTTGTATTACATTGACTAAAATTCGGTTTGATAATAACAATTCAGCAATTAAAAAGCGTAATACTTAAATATTTTTATCATACTACCCTTTTTTTGAAGACATGCTATTTAAACTTATTTACTTGATAATAATTATGACATCCGAATTGTTTGTAAAGAAATCATATAATTTAAATTTCGACTAAAATATGAAGACAAAATTAACATTTTAGACAAACAGAATGTTATTTTACAAAATTAATTGTTTATATTGTAATTATTGTTACATCGGGTAAACGAACGTAAATTTAAAAACTCGGATCAGTGAAACTAAAAACAATTTGGCATTTAACGTCCAAAATGATTAGGTAATGTCCAAGCATTTTTATTTTAAAAAATAATTTCTGTTGGTTGTAATCTAAAAATTTTAGCTGAAGCATGAAAATATTATTATTGGATATTTTTTTTTAAAAAAACTCCATAAATCATATTCGAAAATGTTCAGCAGGCATTATTACGTGAGGATTAATTAAATATTTAATTTTCTTCAATCACCCTGTCTCTTCTCTTTTATCTCGCTGTGTAATAAGATGTGATTGACCAGTGAAGGGGGAGAGTTCCTGTTGTAGGTGTGAGGCTACGAGGCTACGCGGGTGGCCCGCGCTGCAGGGGCTCAAGGTCGTGCTGCTCGCTCAAGGCCGCGAACTACAGCAAAAACCACGAGCGACGGGCGCAACGTTCAAACACGTAGAGCTCGCTGGCTGCACACCTGGGGCACTTGTCCCTATCCTAATACTCTAACTATGTGGGACAATACAGAAACCTACGTAACGGATATAAACTCAGAACTCTTATAGTGCTTGATCGGAGGATAATGGCAGTAGTTATTGGGCTCTTAAACGTTAGTAGTTCGCCAAATTATCAAGTATGCGGAAGGAATGTTGGAAATCCGTCAAGTTTTATCTTGCCCAGGTCCTGTACATATTTCAAAACATTAGTTATATTTATCTGACTTCAATAAAATTATAAATTTAGGAACGGAGCCAAATTAGTATGATATAATTTATTTAAAAGAAGATAAAAATTAACGCGACGTTTCGTTGTCAATATAGGGCTATTTTCAGGCGATTCTGATATATCTCTCCTTGATAATATGTTTATCTCTGCATAAGTATAAGGATTTTTACGAGTTATTGTGGCTTGAAATAAATTTTAGCGACATTTATGTTTTCTGATGTATTGTTAAATGTAATAAATTTAATAAATATGTCTAAAAACGAAATGTTAATTGGCAAGTCTACTGTAGGATAGAAATAATATTGTCTTTAGTCGTACTAATTAGATACGTTTCATCGTGCAAGACAGAATGTGAATTCTGAATTTTTGGATTCCCTATAAATTACTTCTACGGAGTTGTGGAGAAGACTTATGTTTAATCATTTGTAAATATCATGACCGATGTAACAATTATCGTATCTCATGGAATTCCATGCTATAGGCCTATTAGGAAACTAAGGTTATCGATTATGTAAAGAAATGAAATTACAAACTGCAGCATATCAAACATGGCTGAACTTAAATTATAAATAATTCTCTTCTTCACCTAAACTAAAAGTTCATAATCGTCGTAAGTTGATGATATTTTGAAGTGTCGTTCGATTAAACTCGTGAATACATAAAAGGTTTAAGACCGGTACACAGGGAAATCTCAAAAGAAGAGAATATCTATTTATTGCTTCTACAAATAAAACATAATAACTTAGGTGACCTATAGTAAAAATGGGACAAAGAGGATATGTGTGTAAATATTTTCAATATTTCATTTCAAAACGACCTGTTTAAATGAGGACCAAACATTCCTTTCTCAGTCAACATAGATATGTCTTCAAAGTAAAGATTAACGCAAACGATATATAATTTACTACTCAATGTGTTTATCAAATATGTTGATGCCAATTGTTTATTTCACAATATTACGACCGTTTTTTGGCTTTTAGCACGAACGAAAACTATTTAAATTTCGCGTATAAAACACAGGTCGTATGCAGATAAAAATGCGAGGAATCAAGCGTCGATTTTGTGTCCCAAGATACTTGTTACGAGCTTAAAGTTACAACGAACCTGTTGCTTCCAAAGAAATCGCAAAACAACTTAAACTTCCCTCTGAAGGATTTAAAAAGAAAGTAAAGCAGTTTGCGGCATCGTTTTGCCACCATTAAACGTTGTACGTTCTATTTTATGAATTACATTCGTGCTATCGCAAATTACAAACATTTAATCAAATCTCTCCCGGTATTTCTTCTCCCTCTTTCTTAACACCCATCTATCTGATTCGTAAAAATCAGCTCCAGACGCAGTACTTTGAATAATAAAAAATGTATTCAATAAATTGTGTTGAATACAATTGAATAGCCAATTTTCCGCCTTCCACTCCAGAAAATAATTTATTTTTAAACGACTACATAAAGCTTAACTTCTCTTACTCGTAGTTTTCACTCGAACAATAATATTTTTAATTGATAGACGTAATATTTTAATATCATAACGATGAAGTCTAACCCAAATTGAATTAACAGCGTTGAATGGAAAGTGCAGGTGGTTAATCCGACGTCCGAATAATGATATAAGCCTTTCCTATCAGCCCGCCTTCCAAATCAAGGATTATATTCTGAGCAGTAATCAGTCTGTGGAATCGCCACATTTGAAAAAGTATCAGTTTATTTGTGACAAATTTACGTCTGCAATGTTTCTATATTCCACAACGTAAGTTTCGAGTTAGCCGTTCTGTTCTGTTCTCTACATCTTTGTCTTTAAGACTGGTTTCAGGAAATGCTACGCAATTTAAATTAGTGAACTCCATTACGAAAGCTCGTGGACTTGGTATTTCAACTGCGTTCGCTCTGGAGAACTGTCAAGGTCGCACATAAATATTACCGTGTTAGTGATAATGGCAAAAGTAACACAACTTAACGAATCTACACAGATCAGAACAACTTAGTTTATGGCGTGGTTTAGGAGCATTTAAATGTGATCTTGCGTATTATTTTATTTATTTTTTCAAAGCTGTGTTAAGCCATTGGCTTCGTACAGACGACATAAGTATGGAAATTAAACAACACACATAAGAGTTGGAATTACCGATTATTTAATTATTTGGAAAATAGAATTATGTCGTAGTACAAAAATATAAGGCCCATGTACTAAAAAACAATTCACTAATGAAAGAAATTTGTACCCTTGTGGCAATAGAAAAATAAAAATGTTTTACGAATAGTTTCACTTTCGACGCAACATCTGTGGACCACTACTGGTGCTCACCCCCACTGATGTCGTTTCGGAATTCATCAGAAATTTTCAGGGATTTCTAAGTAATAAAGATGGGAAACGGTAACAGAATTCTCGTCGTAAACATAGTGTTTTGTATGTTTACATTACTTTTTCGCTTTAAGAATTTCGAAATTTTGAACACACATAAAAGTTCAATGTTTTTCATAGGACACAAGCTTTTAGGTATTATACCTTTCTCATTTTGATGGAATCAGTGTTTCCTTCCTGTTCGACTATTTTCTCTCAATTTCATGTACTTCTTTTATTGATCTCGGCATTAAATTTGAAAACAGTCGTTGCATAGAACAAAAATAGCATACTTCTTAAAATAAATTAGACTGTTAATTACAGAAGAGAAGCACTCACGTTTTTCGCACAAATTCTTATTTACGTAGCAAATAAGAAATGAATCTTAGCTTTGTATTTAATATACAAATGATTGTTTTATGAGGCACCGTTTATAAGACCAACTTCCTATTTCCCATAAAAACTTATGGTGGTCAGTACATGGCGGATCCGTTATATTTACATAGCGGAATTATGAGAACCCTATAATCTCTTTGACGCTTTCAAGAATTTGAAGAATAAAGAATGTGCTTCGTTGCGTAATCCTCCGTCATTCGAAGCGTTTTCATTTATAGGTATTCCGAACTCCGTTAAAAGTAACTAGATAACGTTGGATCGTATTGGTTACAAATCACAAAGGTAAAAGTTAACATGAGAACGCACGTATGTGAAACTCAAAAAGGTGTGCCACATGGAGCAATATGAACGCGCTACAGTCAACTTTTATCAGGTATTGATTCACTTCACAGGTATTTACCGCCGAAAGAAATGCAAGGCCGCGGGTTGGATTTCCACCGGAGCAGGTGATTATTCCCAGTGGAGGAAATGGTGCGTGGTAAGATGTTGGAGCCAGGGATGGCGTCATATCCGACGTGATTACACGTTAAGGGATCCCTTTCCGAGCTCAAAGATTGGCTAAGATTATTTCACTCAAAAATGAGACTAGAAAATATATAACTGTAAATTATTTACAGGAAGGCATTAAAGATCAAATGAAAGCAACAGAATTTTCATATGTAGCATTGTGTTGGTTCGAAGAAGCGAAAATACTGTCGTTAAATTACATATGAATCTACAAATTTCGTCAAATATATTGATGAAACTTCCTCCTCGAACACGAATAATTTTGTGTAATGAGTGAACGATAGTTAGTGTGAATATGACAAAAGTTACATTCACGAGAAACCTTACAATTATTAAGTTTTTGTTAGTCTAAAATTTTCCGTTTCAGCTATTTTCAGCTTTTAATATAGTTTCTTATACTTATTCTTAAGGAGATATTTCAAAAAAATATTTCAGTAAACTAAATTCATAGTTAACGTTCACACTGTTTAGTATTGAGTATTCCAAACTTTTTAGGGATTTATCGAGCCTAAAACAAATTGTATGTGGGAGCATTGAAAAAGATGGAGAAGAAAATGTGATAAAAGATGTTATAGTAGAAAGAGATAATGGAATTTATTATATACAATGTCCAGAGGACAACGTTATTACTCCTGAAAAATTCCTGAGTAATCCAGAATTTTAAAATTTAGATGTAACATTAAAGATCGTGGAAGGTGATGATGTAATACGAATACAAGATGGAAAATATCATGATATAAAGGGCAGATTCCAGCCCCTCAACCAGTTCATCTTTTTGAACTAAGATGTAGCAAAATTCCTGTGTTTTTTTAACTCTCTCTTTATAACGTGTTTCATACAAGTTCATTTCTTTTTCAACATATTCTTGCCCATACTTTAGCATACTATAAAAAATGCATGCTAGTTTTCTTGCGGTAGCCGTGATTGCTTTCCATGTGCTGATAATTAATGAGGTAAGTGAATTATTGACACTGTATTGTCGTAATAAGGTGACGTGGATGGAACAAAACGATGTTCCCTTGGAAGCCGAGCTCTTCTCCATGGAAGCAAGCACTGAATGGTTGCCAGAGAACTAATAAGCAGTTTCAGGTCGTTCGGCAACGGTCTGGCTCCATAATGTTCCCATAATAGCTACTCACAGAACTCGGAATTCCCCAATCGTTAACAGCTATAAGCAGTTACCATTTTCCACTTGTATACATCCAAATAATGTTGATGTAATCCTAAGCTTCAATATGTTAGTAATTTTTCATGAAGTTTGTATAATCCATGTAATTTATTTCTTGTGTTATGGTACAGTAACATACGGGCCTATCTTCGACGGAGCACGAAAATATTTTCCATGATTCCATGATCTCACATTACAAACAAAACATCAAGGCATTTACGTGGTAGATAATTTAAACAATGTTTTCCTATTTATGTATTTCGAATGAAATATCATATTATACTAGTCAGTAGGTGAAACTTAAATAATATTTTATAAATTTTAGTGCCGGATTCTAGACATTATCCTCAGTTTCAGAACGATATAAATTATAGGGTTCTTTTAAGTCATATAAAACTATTTAATTTATTACATATTTTGTTTATTTATTGCAATTTCATTGAGAAGATTACAGCCATTTATGTATAGAAAGCAATGCAACCTCTCCAAACACGGAGTCTCCATTTACAAGCCGGTCCTTCTAGATCGTATTTCGTATCGCGCTCATCTAAACTTCTCGTATTGCCTATTGTAGATAGCTCCTC
This sequence comes from Zhengitettix transpicula, assembly GCA_037074705.1. Taxonomy (NCBI): domain Eukaryota; kingdom Metazoa; phylum Arthropoda; class Insecta; order Orthoptera; family Tetrigidae; genus Zhengitettix; species Zhengitettix transpicula. Next base: position 40,352,570 of record CM073596.1, on the reverse strand, counting down.
ATTAATGGGAACGACATGGCGACTATTTCGGCTCGCTATATAATGACGCTATTTTATGACGCTACGCACTTGTTGATCCAACTGAACTTCTGGTACTTATTTCCTCTTTAAAACCATATGCAGGTACTGCACGGGACCCGGAATTATATCAAACAACTATTAAAGTTTCTGTTGATTATTTAAAACGGTTGATGAGTTATTTTATAATTTAGTAGGCACCTGTATTAAAAAACTTTCATTATAGGACTAAAATTTTTTAGATATATTCCAACATACAGAACAAAACTCACGACAAACAAATATAATTTTGTTGCGAAGTTTAAAGTTCTGGAACGTTATCGAATTCAATAAAATTTATATAAAATAATTCATTTAATCAATAATATTTTTATTACTTAAATTAAGAACTTTAGAATAACAATGTTTTAAGCAAGTTTGGTTTGAACGACAAAGGGTTGAATGATAAAAAAATTATTTATCCATAGCATACTTTGTTCTCTAAATTTAATTTCACTTACCCTTCACAATAAAAAAATATCGTCGGCTTTATCGAGTCTGTAACTATTTTCGTGCAACTTTTCCTCGTCCTGTGCGAGTGTTTCATGTTGAGCTCAATATATGGGGAGGGTGGAATTTATTGTTGCAACGAGCACCGCCGCTCAGGGGTAACGTATTGAACCACAGAGTCTTGTTCGGCGCTGCTGTTATAACAACGAAACTCAACAGCAATCTCTTTTAAGTGAGTTCTCGGAAAAAGAAAAAACACGGACGTGCTGTACATACGCTCATGGTGGTCGCCATTATAGATTCTTGTTTCAAGTTGACCATGCTTTGGATGACTTTTATTGCATCCACTTATAATTTTAATCTTTCTTTTTAGACTTGTAAATGGAGATATTTCAAGGAATCGGAATTATCTGTAATTTCCTTATTTGATGTCAGGTACGTCAACCGTTGGGCTTTCCCATTGAATATGAAGTGATCCAGAAAACTTTTCTTCATTCAGATTTTATCTTGATATTCCGAACAAAACATGTCTCGAATGTTTGTGGAACTGAATAATTCACATTGGAATGATCGATATTCTTTCACCACACTTATTTCTATCTGGTTTTTGTTGAAAATACGTGAGATCATTAATTTAAAACACGATATACGGTGTATGCAATACGGTTATATATATATATATCATGGAAAAGTCCGAGGAAAAAATTAATCATTTAAAATACGTTACTATGAAGATTACTTAAAAAAATTTCTTGATAACAATCATGAGGAGTAAAATTATTGTGAATTAAAGCACAAATCAGAAAGTCACATCATCCGCCAGTATATTTAAGAACAAGCATTAATGAAATTGTGCTCTGTGAAATATATTTATAAATTTTACACAAACTTATGAAATCACCAAATATTTTCGACTTAAAATACGTTTACAATAATTCAATTTTTCAGTTACGTATATGTTAAATATTGTTTTGCATTTCCTCAATAAGAGAAATGGAATTAATTGCGAAAAGAAAGTATACTTGGTAGACGTCTTGTAATGTGTGGACTTATTTTCTATCACAGAAAATCGAGTTCGAATAAACAAAAAAAAAATGTGTGTTGCGTGTTGCATTCAGAAAGGCGCGTTCAACTTATTTGACGTCCAGTGTCAAAATTTATACAGCTATAATATTTTAATTTTTTTCAAAAGATCTAATAAAAATATTTTCTGGCTGATCAGCAAATAAAGTTAACCTGTACATATATTCTGGAAAATATAATAAAATCTGCAACGCAACGATATGCCTATCAGTTTCCTTGTGCTATTCTGTAAAAAGCATTGGAAATGTTATACGAGTATAGTTATAGCATTCGTCCGAAAATGGCACCGACAATCGGTCGGTTCAGGGAACATTTTCCTCTGTGAGGAACAACGTGTTATGAGAAGTACGAGGCGTATTACTGGAGCATAGAAATGATGTGGGTAATAGATGGCGAGGAAGTCAGATAAGCTGGGGGCTTCTTTCGCGATGGGAGGCGAGGCGATTACATTCCTGGGTCCTGCCCTGTTTAAGGCCGGAACACTATGGCGCTCGTTTAGCTTTATGGCCTAGAGGTGATTTAAATGGAGGCGCGGTCGCCTGCTCATTCAGGCCATTACTCCTGAGAGCCTTGAGCCCCCGCACTACGAGTATGGCTCCAGAGTTATCATCGCGCGGGGCGTTATAGGGATCACCAACAAATGAGAACAGCAAAGATGTGCCGAGATTACTCCGTGAGGATAATCTTCGTTCGGTAGAATGTACAAACCCTGGATTTTCGTTGGAATCCATGAACCTCTAGCGATTTGAGACAATTATGTGGGGAAAAAAGAAAACTGGTCTTTAAGGCGAATTATGAAGAGTAATCGGTTTGACTCGATAAAATAATCGCAGATGCACTGATATTTCCTGAGCTACTGGAGACGCAATTTTATGTCTTCGGCTACGAAACTTTCAAATTTTCACAATTCACCCTTCAGACGCGATTTTCTTGCAAAGATAGCCGCTGCAATTAGTACAGGTCCAGAAGTAGACTAAATTCCACTACGATCTAGAGGTCACGATCCGCTCGTGAACCCCCTTTAATTAGCGAGCAATTGGCGACTTCGGGGAGGAAATGAGAGCGGCAGGTAACTAACTGGCTCAATGTCCTGTATTTTTCTATAGGATCAGGATTTAGGGATCACTCGCCCTTACAACTCATTTATAACCTCGTAGAATGGATCGTATCACGTAGATCTATCATTAAATCGTTCTCGCATTCCTTCGTTTGGTTTAACCAAATTATTTTCTGCGCTTACTTCGGGAACATTACAAAAAAAGCTTTCCATAAATAATAACATTAATTTTTATTGGGTTGTAGTTTTATTTTTAAAACTACTCAACTGTAATAATTGATAATATTTTTGCAAATTAATATAAATTTACATCCATACTGATTGACGACTTATTCAGAACAGCAATGCTCTTTCCAGTGAGTAACCTTTTGTGATCCAATCCCTGACAATATGTGTTTCAACCATGTCTTTTTTGAACCTGTTATATGTATATAGAGCTGATGTGGACAACGAAACTTATTCTCCACGCCTACACAATTTATTGTAGAATTTTCAGAGTTGATCGTCTACTAGTGAAAATCGTAAGCTGCAACTGAGTTCCACCGAAACGACACTAAAATGAATTCTTATTAAAATTTAAAATAATTTTAGTATAAAAACCAGTATTTTTACTTTATACGTAACGAACGTGTTAGATGTATTTATATTTCTCAAGGGAAGCCTGCTCGCAGTCAACATGTTTAGGCGACAGGTTCTGAGGATAATGTCGGTTCCGAGATCGAAAGGATACTCGTTCAGTCTCCAGGTGTAGGAAGCAATTGTTTCTTTAAGTACAGAAGTTAAGTTACTGGTCTAAGAAAACAGCTTGTATTTATTATTTAATTATCCTGTTGTTATTAGGCTTCGTGGACGTTTGTTTCCATTTAATAATCGAACATGTACGAATGATGTTTTATTTAATATATTAGTATATGAAATAAACAAATTAACGACCTTTATTTACAAACATTTTAAAATAATTGATTAAGTATAACAACCACGTTTCAGTACCATTTTTTACTTTCATCTGCTTTTAACTGTAATCAGGTTATTATGTTTCACCGTAGAAACATAATAATCCGATTAAAGTTAAAACTGATGACAGTACAAAAATGTACCGAAACGTCATTGTTATATTGAATACAATAATTTATAATGTCTGTAAATGAAGATCTTTAATTTTTATTATTAATAAAAATGGACGATAGATATTAGTATAGAATATGTTACTATTTTCATATATGAACTTAAAATTATTCATACGTAGTCTTTCTCGGTATAGAGAATGAACTCGGTTAGAAGTCAGAAAAGACTTTATTTATTAATCCATAGGTTTTTGGAAAATTCAACAATGGTATTGCAATGATTCTAGAACGAATCATATGAATATTTCTTCAAAGCGTAATCACGTTTACAATCTTTTCGCCGATGACGCCGGCTTTAGTTGAATTTCTCTACATCAGGTCTCTATCTCTATCGGTTTTATATTGTGTGTGGTTCTTATACGTTACACAAACAACGTAAATTTCCAACATATTTAATGTTACGGTCACAATAAGCAGTCATTTCGGAGAACCGATCAACAAAACTGGCTACGACTCGTCACAAGCCTGTAATGTTCAGATATCACCTTCTACGAATCGTGTGTCCACAAAACCTGCAGCAGCCAATGAGTTGCTTCACCTCCATTGTTGTTCTTTGTGTCGCTCCGATTATCTCCTCACGCACTCAATTTGCATGCTTATTCGACGAGTCGCTGACAATTATATATGATTTACAGTGGATTTTAATACATATTTCAAGAAAAATATGTTTTTATGTTTATTTAAAAGAAATGAAGTTGCGAAAATTTAGTTTTCAATATTTAATTTATGTATTCGACGATTAGTAGGGCATTGTTGGAGCTGAATCGTGTGAAAATACGAAGATATTGAAGTTGTCCATTAGCAAACAGAATTAAGTGGTAAAATAAATACTACATAATTATTAATTTATTTTCGCTTTTTATATTTTCTTACGAAACTACATTGGGAAAGGAATGTTAAAGACTTAACAGTGACTATCAATTGCGAACTTATAGCAAATCATTTGGTGTAATAAACTGCAAATATAGACTTCAGAGCCTCGGGATCGTGAACAGAGGGCAGATTACGGTGATCTGATTAACGTAGACACAAAGTGACAGGTTACTGGAATGGAGAACAAAACACGTACCAGAGCGTTGGGAATAAAGGGAAAGTCTTTAATACGTATGGCAGTCAATAGTTAATACAGCCAACTTTATGATTTTTTTTTCGATTCATAGGTAACAGATTATTATGTTATTTAGGTTTGAAAATATCTAAACGACACTTCTTGAGTAATGAATAAAATCATTCCATAGACTTAAATATTGCTCTTAATACTTAATTACAGACAGCAAAAGTCTTACAATATTTCTATCAGAAGATAATATTTATTTCATAGCCCGGTAAAGTACAAATCAAAAGTATAAATTTTGACTCGACAATTCCTGTAATACATGTTATACAGAATTTTATTACTGGTATTTTACAATTGATTTTCTTTATATTTGTCATGAGGATGAATCTTCAGAGCTGCACCTCTGCAAGTCACCTGGCAGAAATCAAAACAATTTTTTCACATTTCAAACGTCGATATTTTTCTCGTATCTTACTTTTTCCGTTTTTACCACACATCGGTTATCTTATACTCGATTTTAAGTTTTAATTGTTTTCTGTTGACAAACATTCACACGCCTACGTCTTCTGCTTTAAATATATTGACAACGGATCTCGATTATTGTCTGTCGTGACATTTCGTTCCTAGTGTTAACAAGACTTTAGTCGTTTTTGATCTTGGTGTCAGCTTATCGAAGTAAGGATATAAGACGTAACGATGACAACAATCCAGCGTCATGACAACCACAAGGAAACAATTCGATCCCACTTGCGGTATCCTCTGGAATCGCGGTTTATCGCGACGGTGAAATACAATTCACATATTTATATATTTTTGTAACCCAAATTGGGGGATTGTTTACAAGGAAAAAGTGACAGAGGATAGCGGGCGTTTAATTAAATGACTCTGCAACAGGTTGGGCTTGATGGCGTAGGTACACTGAGGCACTCACCTGGAATGAGATATCAGTTTCCGGCGAGTGGGTGGATGAGCTACATAGTACGAAGGCTCGTGCGAAGACCGGAACACCGGGACTAGCACCAACACTGAACAGCGAACACTAAGCACACAACTACGGTCGCAGGTTGCAGTTCCGGAATCAGCCGCCAGGTGGCTCTGCGGAATCGGACATCTGGCGGCAGTGCGCGGAAACACGCAATATGCCACAAAATTGCACATATCTCTGTGCAGCTTCAATTAAATATAAAATTAAACTATATCTCAAGTATATTTGTAAATCTAAACGTGCTTGATATTGATAGTTCTAATTACTTTTCCAAAAAAATTCTAGTTTAATATTTCGATCAGTAAATTGCTTATTATCAAACTCTTATATGAGGTTATGAATGCAATAGCTTACTTAATGGAGATGCATAAAATTTATCGACCTTTTTTTTAATATTTTTAATCTTCATTGACAAATTGAATCTCAGTTTGGCTGTAATTCTTAAACCTGCAAATTTCTAATAAAAGAAAATATGTTCATTATACCATTATTCCTCTCATAGCCTTGTATATAATAATAGAAATATTGGACCTTCTATATTCCCCTGATCATTTTGTTCCAAGTTACTACTACAATATTTTATTTTATTTAATTTAAGAATTCCGGCTTTTAAATCCGTAAGCAATTTGATTAATTTTAAGCTTTTTTCAAAATAAATAATATTGGTATTTTATTTTTAAACAAACTTCTCATATTAAATAAATAATAATCATTTATAAATTTTCCTTTCTCATTTGAAACAGTCTCAAAGTGGTTTTACAATTTATGATTACGAATAAATTATTGTAAATATAACATGCATTATTTCAAAATATTAAAAATATAGTGAAACACAAAATGCAAAATTTTAATTTATAAAGTAAACTCTTCGATTGTAAAGTGGTGCAGTCTGTTTCAAATAGGTAACGAACCATGTTGTGTTAACGTAAAATAATTAAATATAAAATATCTCAAATTTGTTTTATTGCAGATTAGAATCGCCACTTTCGTTCCTGTGCCTGAAAAAAGGGAGAAAATATAAAAAAAAGGGAAGAGTGTATATTTGCGACCCTACTAATTTTATTGGACAGAGGTTCTTCACAGAAGCGTAGTACATTCCTGAGGTAAGTTCAAGAGAAATAATTTATAGGTTATATAGTTATAATAAGGTAATATTGTTGCCTTCTGTGAGGTTTTAACTTACAACGCCCTGCGCATTTCCCTGTGTAGAATAATATTTTTTCATTGTCCGTTTACAAATATTCTTTACGTTTTAGCTTCATAAATCTTATATCAGTTTGAACGAACGTTAATTTGTGAAGCTAGTAACAACCTTTATGTTTTCATTCCACTTCCAATTCTACTGCAGTTATATTAATTTGGAAAATGTACTTTTTATTATGTCGATGAAGAATGGGAAAGCACTTTATAGGCTCTAATTTCTGTGAGAACTTCATCTCTATTCCCAGTGAAGTCAAAAATTGAAGAAAATATTTAATATAAAGGAAACTTAATGAGAGATGTTTCTTAGATTTTTTATAAGATAATTCTTCAATTACGACTCAACCTCATCGTGGTTCAAAAGTCGCCATACTAATAGGGATTGTGTTATTATACGTGTCTCCCTTTTGTGTCCAAGCAAAGCGACTCCAATTCGCGCGACCACGTGACATAGTTTCTCCAGTTATTTGTTTACAAGTTCCTGTGATTCCCCTGTCATCCCACATCCCGCAACTCATAAATTTCGAGTCCGACATCAACGTGGATTGCTATCACTTATTAAGAGCCTGACTTTTATGAATGTAATGAATGTAATGAAGTGAACAGGCAAAATGTGGATTCTGGCGTGTTAAAAATCCACACTGGATGTCGAACTCTATCTTACATTCAACGTGCAGGCAAATTCATGGTGTTGTGCGGGGTGTGGTGTAGCAGGAGAATCACAAAAGCTTGTAAACAAATAACGGGAGAAACAATGCCACGTGTTCGTGATAATTTGCTGGACATGTGGAAAATCTTCCGTAACTGTTTCAATCTGTATAGAGGTTTTTAACTCACTCCGGTTTCATTATATGTAAGGTATATGAGATTCATAACACGCCAACTTCTTCTGATCAATTCTGCTGATCTGTCTGAAACTGACAAAAAAGTTCTGAATTATTATTAAATTTAATTAAATATGAAGTCTAATAATTCTCGTGTAACTAAATAAAATAATTTAAAAAATATCATTGATACCTTTTTGCTTATTAACGATGACGTTTTTGAATAAATTATAAGTTCATAGGCTGAACAGCATGAGATATACACAAATCCCAATCATTATAACTGACAATATCAAAAAATTGTACACAATATCATTTAATTATTACTACCAATAATACTATTAGTTTGTTTTCTTTAGTAATGTTGTATGTATATACAAGATTTATGTTTTGTAACAACTTCTCCGATGAATTTTATTCTTGCGTGTGTCTTCCTCAAACTTATAGACACACTAATTCTGTGCCACAAAACCCAGTGTCAGGTTTTAGTGTTACTTGAGACGCAAGAATCCAGATAAAAGTTTTACACAACAATAGTTAACTTTTCTCCCCGAAAACTTAGCACAGTTGCGTGTCTTCTCACAGACAAAAGTAAAAGATAAGATCGGTAACTTTTTGGAGCCCATAAATATTATTTCTTGTATAGAATTTTCCATCGTTTTCAAATAGTCTCACGGTTTGTTTATTTGTCTGAGATGTTTCAGCATTTTTAAATGCTGAAACAAGTATTTCATACAATTTTTGTAGTAAACCATACATGAATTTAAAACGTTGGCCATGTCCATTGATGAATTAATTTTAATCTATTTCATTGAATAATTTAACTGAAGATGTGAAAAATTACTACATTCAATGTTCTTGTATATATATACGTATTCGTACAAAAATCTTATTTAGTTTGCAGCAATATATTTTTTTATTTTGCGATACTATTATTTCTTTGCTATCAACTCAATTGAGATCGGTTTCATGATATATATTTTCTTCTCCATTTACAAATTTTTCTAACTAATGTTTTTAATTAATTTTGTCAGATTGTTTTCTATTTTTTCTTGTCTGAGAAGTTAGTATACACGCTACGATAATCATAGACCTGTTATGTCTCTAATTTATTATGTCATTATTACCATAAAATTTCATAGATATTTCCAAGAGTTACATAAAAATTGACATCCATAAAATTTCTATTTCTTCATCCCATTCAGGATTTTAACGTTCCAGTCGAAGATTCGAAGAAACTTGATTCTCAGCCTTCTCCCATATAAGTCCCACTTTGGGATCGATGTTATTTCCGCATCTCGGCATAGAGGAATACATTATTATTTTTTGCAACAGATAAATAAATTTTGTGGGTTAAAAGATTGGTAGGTGGGGTAAAAAAATATTGTGCGTCCTTAGATTAGAGGAACGCCAAAAAAACTAAGCAATGAATTTTGAATTCGTGCATAGTGTTAATATGTCATCTATTATGGTTTGGTACAGATTCATATGTGAAGTAAGTATTTATGGTCTTGATATCATGGCATGTGCAGAAGACACTTGAGAATATCTGTAATTAAAGACCATATAAAGATTAATTTAGCGCCTGGATAGCAGGCAACCGTTAGAGCTTTTGCCCACGTATACTGCCGAACTCTAAGGGGCGAATGTTAATTTATCAATGTCATACTTGAAATAGAATCGCATCGTTAAACACGTCCACGTTTATTTAAAAATTTATTTCCTGTTTCAAGAGTGACTTATAGCTGGTTTTATATTATTTTCCGGTACTTCTTTCGAAATTTCTTTGATTATATATTTTTTTATCTTTGTATGATAAAATAAAAGATGGCTAAAAGTGAAATAATTGGGGAAAAAAAGTAATTATGAATGAAATTTCTATATAAGTTATGTCACATAAATTACTAAATGTTCCACAATTTCATGTCAATTTTATTTTATTGCAATAACGTTAGTCGCAAACTATATAAAATCTCGTTCAGCTTTCCGTGTTAAAATTTTAAAACTTAACTACGATTCATACGGGTTTATCTAATTTCAAATACTCCGTTTGCATTCTACTGTAATAAATTAAGCGCAGTATGAGCCAATTAAAGGTTTTCAGAAAGAAGGAAATTCAGTTAATAAATAACTCTGATAATACAAAGTTTTATTACTAATATTAAGTTATGTTACATGTATACATCACGATAAAATATAAATGTTATGAAGATATATCATCACTAACTTCCAAAATAGTCACACCATATTAAATTTGTCTAGATTAATGGTTTATATATTTCTAATATATCAAAAGTTAACTCGTCTTTGTACTCTGTCATATCTTGCTAATTTCAATTTATCATTTTTTTCCATTTTTATACTTCAATATTTTACCATCAGTCCACTGGTTTGCATAAAGTAAGGTTATTTACGTACAATAAAGTTTAATTAGTTAATTTATCATTTAAAATTCATGAATATAAAATATGATGTTTGAAAACATATAAATAAAACATTCTTAGCAACTTCTATTTGCATTAGATAACAATAATCGAGATAAAATAGTAATATCTCAATTCAGGAATGGTAAGAAGCATACAATATAGCGAACTGATGTGTACAGAGTGTGACACAATATAACCTTATTGTAGAGCGTTTTGGTTATGAAACTGTGACCAATGTTTGCCAATGTAAGGGACAAGTTTCATATATATTTGAAAAATAAATGCTTGTAACAGAAATGTCAATTATACTATGAATTCAAAATGGTGGCTCTTTTCATTGTTATCTCGTTGTTTTTATTAACAATAGCAATGTTTGAGTCTCCACTTAAGTAAATTGAACCTTCATACAAGTATTGTCCCTCTCTCTAGTTTTATAAAGTACATTTAAAGGTTATATTAGCTTTAAAAAAGTAATGTATGGTTATAACAAGCCAATGCTATCTACAGATACGGGAGACATTTAATATCTCGGACTAGAAATTATTGCATACATGTTAATGTACTAAGGAACTCGCGAAATGATGGGTAACTATACTTTTAAAACGACTTGCTCTATCAAAACGCGGTAATAAACTATGAAATACTTCACAAGCGCAACATTAAAACATAACGATAGTTTTCGATCACAGAAAGGAGCGGAGTCAGAGCTTGGTGTGCTTGACGTTGTCTGTCCAGAGGTTCTGGATAGTCATGGCTTCCAGGCTGTTCAGGAAGGAATCGTTGTCCAAGCTGTACATTTCTTCTGAGTCGTCCTGTAAACCATAATCATCACTTAGATCATACAAATAAATATAATGTATATGACGCCAAAAGTAGTCTGCCGGATACCTCTCGGAAATCCATTTAAGATCTTTGATGTAATTAATTTGGATGACTATTAGAAAATAGTAGATTAATCCGGTATTTAATCCGTACAGGAATATTCAACTTATCAGGATTATATTTAACAGACATAGTGAAATAGATATATTACCATGGTCCACAACACTAAATTATGGTGAACTAAAAGTTGTGAATATGATTCGTGAAAATTGTACTCGTCTGAGGAATATTTCAATTAATTACAACTTAATACAGCTCGATTATTGTATTACAAAAAATATGAAAAGTAACACGTTTCGTCCTTAATATTTGACTTCATCAGGTGAAGAATGGTAAATAAATTCTACCAGTTACCAAATATTGATGTTATGTAAATAAATTTTGCGTAGAATTTCAAAGACATGTAATTTCCATGGTAATCATATTCAAGTATGGCAAATATAGCTTAAAGTAACAAAACTGAAGCACAAGAATTTAGATAAAACTACGGTGATTATTTAAATAATTAGTCATCATAGTCACCTATATAAAAACACAATATACATTTATATAGGTGACTATGGATAAGAAAGCTGAAAGGTCCTTTGTTTAATAATTATACGATGTAAGCATAAAGAATTCTTAATTAATTTTTCAGGTTTATTTGGTTTAATTTTAAATGTTTTAAATCTTTTTTATTGTATATTGCAATACGGTAGTTGAGTGTGTTTTTCTTAAGTAATATATTATAAATTTATAGTTAAAAAAGAGTTTCTCTTGAAAGGAAGATATAGAAATGAATATTATATTAAAATAAATATATCGGTAATATAAAGTAGCGAAGCATTCTGTTATAATGTATAAGAATAAGATATGAGAATAGGATCTTTCTTTTGTAGACAAGGTTCTGTAGCTTAAGCCTACATGGAGTATGAAATTTATTACTTCATGTCGTAACTGTAGCCACTTCCTGCTTTCAAGATAACAGAGGTGGCAGAAGTGGACAGGGAAAAGCTTTAGGCATCCAATAATATTTTTATGACGAACAAAATAGGCGGAAATAGTAATAAATATTGTATGTAAATTTTCTTTGGATCATATTTTGTTACTACATTCCTATTGACAATATGGAAATTTTTCGCTATTCTCACTGTGTATTAGCAGACAATACTTTCTTTTTTCCATTTATGACTAAATTGTAATATTTTCAAACACAATTTTCAGTTATCCATGTGTATGTCATCTCTCAACTTTGCAGCAATAAACTTTAATTTTCTTCCTCCATATTCTGGTCACCTCTACTTTAGGGATCAAAGTGTCTTCTTGGCAGAAGTAAATTAAACAGATGCATATTAGCATTTGTCAATGTCTCTGTTTCTAATTTAAATATAAATTTAGTCTGGTTGTAATACATATATCGAATATTCGTAAAGGAAAGTGTAATTTATGGTTTTATACTAACTTTTGTAGACTTATAAAAGTAAAGGTTTTATACAGCACATAATTTAAGCATTGCCTGCGTTAATGTGAATTCAGAATTTATTTCCGTTTTCAGAGGTTGTTCGACTTTCTATGGCTTTTTTTTTCTAGATAAATTATACCGGGATGAAATGGTATTAAAAATATGGTGTATTCTGGAAACAGAAATCTAAATTCAATTTTTTCTCTTCGTGTATTGTAATGGAAAACAGTCGCTATTGGTATTATAAGCCGCTGAAATCCTGAAATATATTTTGTACATTGTATTCCAAAGCACTAATGAGCAGTGGAATTTAGGCCAGATATTTTTTTTCAAGTAAAGTTAATAGTGAGTGATTTACAGAATTGTGGAAGACGTTAACTACCTGATTCAGCTGTTTTTTGCACACAACTCATATGGGAAGATAGACGCAGCATTTTAGGGTTTTCTTAACACGTGGTCTACTATGTTTGGCTTCAAATCCCATAACAGAATCAGACGTATATGTTGAGCTTCTTTTGAGCGCGTCACTTAACACAAATCGACAAGCCATATTATGAATTTGAACTGTTGTCTGTGGTTGCATTATATCTATTTCTCACTGATTTGTAAATATAAAAATGAATTATTTGTTATCATAATTGGAAACTCTTAAAGCGAAATATTATATTTACATGATAGTATATTTATTGAATTCATTTAGTTTTCAAATATTATTTCCTTTGGTATAAAGTTTTCTTTTATAAAATTAAGAATCATGAACATAAGTTTTGACAAAATATTGGTATAATTATTAATACCGCGGATGAGAGAAATTTTCTGGTGCTCATGAGTCGTGTTAAAACTAATATAATTTATTACATAGTATTTGTTGGTTTATTCACCCACCGTTCTTCGATTAGAAGCTCTATATCACTATAAGACCGAGATCTAATCATCTCATAATTGTAATTATATAATAAAATAAATTAAATTAAATGGACGTTCTGTAGTACGCGTTCATAAGAAATTAACCTTTTTATGGTAATAACTTATGGAAGTGTAGGCTCTGATTGGTTAGCCCATTGCTTCCTTTCCGCCTGTACCCCCCACCCCCTATTTTTTTACTTTTATGTGTCAAGTAGCCGTGAAACTGAGCGTGGAGAAACGAATTCCCTCACCGAGCTTTCCTCGATGTAAGCGCTGGAGTCGGGGTTGCTGCACTTGTCGCTCAGAGTCTGTGGCTTGGGACTCATGGAACGTCTGCGATAAAGAACCAGGCCCACAGCACCTGCAAAAGAGAAAACAGCTGTAGCTATACTCACTTCTACACACAATGCGCATTATCCATTTCTCCACAGTTGACAGTTGTTCGGATGAAAATAACGATAATTTAGCTCTGCGTTGGTAGGTATAAAAGGTTAGAATAGTCGGAGAAGATAACGATCATACATTTGAAGATATATTAAATCAATTTACATTTCTATAAGAAGAAGAATATTTGTAAATACACTAATTGCTAGATTTATTCTCATTGCATACCAAATAAATGATTAATATCTACCTTTTGAAATTCACAGACAGTTTTTTGTCTCAGTTATTTAAACTCGCAATCACGTGGGAAGGTGACAATTTAAGTAAGAAATCCTGATGGCTAAATTGCTTAGTGATCAGCACGTCAGAACATCTGTGTGCTGAAAACCTCCAAGTCTACATCTAAATGTCAAAGCAGCGACGCCCCTCGGGGACGCCGACGTCTCAATACCCCATTCAAATTTTATGTTAAACCGGCAATATCATTGAATAATCTGAAATACAGTTACCAGTCTGGAAATGTTCTCTTATAGTTGGATCTTTTCCATTATTATTGATTAATATGAATGACGGAATTAAACTGTGGATCGGTCGCGAAGAATAAAATTAGGTTTATATTTTTTTTTACCAAAATTATTATATATATTTATCTCTTTTCACAAGAGTTGATACTTATATAAACTGTGCTAGTAAGTAACAGCAATTTTTAATTAAGGCGAACATTGATGTTTGTAATTATAATACATAGACAGAAGAGATTAACTGGCTCTTGCAAAAATTATGTAAATGCTACGTTCTTATAGGTAATTATGAGTAATAAGTATAGAATATACTGTAACTCAAAGTCAATTATAAATCCGAGTTTTGAAATCTGTTTTGTACGCTTATATTTGAGTCAAGTGTTCAGCTTGTGTAAGAAACTTGAACTAAATATATGGAGATTCAAGATTTATGTTCGCGGTTTACGGTTTAAACGTGAGGTCGTAAAACGAGCGATGTGGGAAGCGAACTGCATTTTATTATAAGGAAAAGCTTGAATAGGTCCTGTGAGGTAGGAAACGTATTGTGATTAAGGCTAATATGGCAATAAAGATGGAAGAATGAAATAAAAGCTTTGAAAATAAAAGACACATAGGCGTCGACTGAAAATCATATCGCGTTGAATATAGAATTGTATGTTTAAAGTTCGTGAAGAAAGCTGCATAATGTTTTATAAAATGTGGCGCCGTGGCGCAGAAAGCAGCATTTTATTCTGACGTTAGACATTACAGGTTCCTACGATCAGAAATCCGGATATTGGGAATAAGGACAAACTACACTTGAAAACTTTGGTAAGGCCATGGAGCCAAACGTGAAGTTGCAAAACGGACAGGCGGAGGAAGAGGGTCAATATTGACTTTGACCTACACCGAAAAAGGAAGCCGCAAGAAATGACGTAATCAAGACAACGTAATAGAGTACGGACGCTAAATTTGTCTGCGCGTTTGAATGAAGGATGGCCACTGTAATGTGTTGGCCTAGAATGATAATATCGCAGCGTAAGGAATACATCATTTTAGTTCACAATATGTTCTATATTTCAATTACACAATTTGTTGCATATGCAGCCTTATTTTTCGTATCATCACTGAAATGAAAAAAAAAATGTTGATCAAATCTTGTGCGTACAAAATAAGATTAAGTTGAAAACGTTTTAAAGCTGGAAAGAAGAGTAAAGCAATCAATCTTGAATTAAATTTGAGGATGACGAACGATGAAGGTACTGTATTGGACGTTTGAGACAACATGCGAATCAAAATTTAATATGAAAACCTAGTCGTCTATCGCAATATATAAAAAATATCTTGGGTATTATCAACAAAAATATTTCTAATCGATCATTATAAATGAATTAATTATTATTAGTAAATTTGAGAGGCAGTTATAGTATCTAACTATTAACACGAAGACTAATTTGTTTTTAATTACGACTTTTAGACAAAAGGAAACATTTGCAGACGAGAAAAGATATTTGTACTTGAATCACGATAATTATGACAAGAACCAGAAATAATTTATTCGCTTTTATATAAAAGAAACTTTTCATAGGTGGCTACATGTGAAAAAAAAAACTATATGGTTATGAATTTATGGCGTATTCACAGGATAGTAGAATTGCTTAAAAGACAATATTTTTTCCGGAGCAACGTAATTGAACTCTGGTCATTCGAAACAATCAATTAAAGGAAGGGCTATTATTTTTACATCCTTACACCAATGTTCTATCAGTCACCAATTTATAATGCAGCATTTATTTATTGTTTATTAATTTGTCGATAAATATTTACTAATTTTTAAATTAGTGTCAAATGTGTAGAATATGGACTTCTATTCTTTCTTAATTTTTTTTTCCAAATTTGTCAATGTTGCTACATAAAAGTAGAAAAAAAATGTCCATCTGTACCGTAGGTACGTATCAAAACGTCTTACAGGACCGTAACACAATATATTAGTGGGGAAAGACAATGTTTCAGGATATGAATACTGTAAATGTTAAAAAACAAATGTTTTGTCGAGTTTGAAGTGAGTATAAAACTATGTAATAGTCATTAGCGATAGTATAATAAAATGTTTTAAGTCGTGTTCCAGTAATATCATTATATGAATGTATAAATTGCAAATGTGCCTAACGTTTTATTATAGCAAAACAATACGGGAAATTTCCGAAAGATCCTGCCTAATTCAAAATTATTAAATAATTTTGGAGACATTTTTTTATTTTTTTATTTCGGGTGGCCAATGATAAAAAAACATTAGACTAAGGATATAAACATAATACAATAAGTATCAGTCATAATAATTTTTAAATACCTTGAGGAAGACATATTTTGATCCACGTAACCAGAGGCGTGAAATGTATTCCATACAGAGCAGTGTGAGTACTCACCCAGCAGGCTGACGCACACAACGGCACCCAGGGAGATGGCGGTGACAATGGCGGCGTCGAGGCCCTGGTCGACGCTGGTGGCTGGCGCCTTCTCCACGGACCAACCCTCAGTACCGTTTTCCTCCCTCAGCTTGGTCCCCAAAGGTGCATCGCTGCCCACGTGGAACAGGTTCCTGGCCTTCTTGTACAGTGCCGAGCTGTTCCTCGGGTCCACGCTTGCAAACTTGGGCGACCTCTTGGGTCCCTGGCTGGTCTTATTGCGGACCTGCACGTCCACGTTGTTGGTATGGTTCCCTGTCGACACCTGGTCGTCGTTCCTGTCCGGAATCCTGTCGTCGTGAGACGTGTCAGTCATGTCCACATCGTCGAAGTAAACACTCGCTCTCTCGGTAATCCGCCTTGCTTTTCCCGGCGAAGGCTGAATTTTTGTCTTCTTGTACGAACCGTTGGAATCAACTCCCGACGTCAACTGTTCTAAGATGTTCGAATCTTCTCGCACTTCCAAATCCTCAAACTTCGGCGGAAGGAGGACGAGATTTCGGATCGCCGACATCGAGACTCCTTCGCCATAGAATTTTCTGTACTTTATACGATCGCTTGCTGAATTCAAATGAAATATACTCCTTTCTGAGCCGGCATTCTTCTCAAAATTCTCTCTATCGTTCTGAACATGCGGAAGACGTCCATAATCAGGATATCCGGCTCTTCCAGCTGTCGCTGGAATCGGGGAAGTGCTGAAAATGATCGCACCCTCATCCGACACTACTTCGTTCGGAATGGCTTCGCTACATACTGAATCAGAAACGATGATGATGTGCAGAATAACTGCTGCTGAAAGGAGAAACGGAACATATAATAGTTTACTCAAATATAATATATGAAAATATACAGGATTATCTAAGCGGGTCACTAAATATGAACAGTGGGGGTCCTGTTCACGTGTCTAATGTTTCAATCAGCTATTTAGCATAAAACAAACTTTGACAATATAGCTTACATAACGAATCAACATTAGATACATAAATATTTCTTAAAAACGATCTAATAATATATTCATTAAAATTAAAGTTTCAAAATGTTGAGTGAACTTATCAGCACTTTGCTTTTTTTTACTTCAATATGAGAGTAAAATTGTTTACAATATGAATTATTATGAAAGAAATGAAGGCGTTATTAATATTCCCATCAATGATGCGGTTCATTTTCAATTTTGAACGGTTTAGATAATTTAAAAAATAATTTAATCATATTCAGAAACTAGTCTTCACATTTGTTGGCAATGGCCTAGTTAATATTATTATAAATATTAATCAGGTACTCGATTGTCTGCCAAGAAGGACAAACAATGAATCATTTAGGACGATTAGTGGAGAAAAAAAAACATATTGCAAAGGATGCAAAATGTCTAAACAGTTACCTCTCTGGCCCTAGCCTGAATTTAATACTTGAGTGTTCAAACTGTGATAATCTAGCTCAGTTGGTGTTTCCCTTGCTTTTCGAAATGATGAACTATTTTTCCTGCAATCACTTTGAACTACCATTTTCTTATTTTTCTAGTGACAGTCTATTGTTTCTTCATTTTCGTTCAAACAAAATTTCTGGTTTATTCTTCTTGTTTCTCCTTCATTTTACGTGTCTATTTCCTGTTATTGTAATCCTTGTCTATTATCTTTTTTTTTGTTTATTTCTAGTTTTGTTGACTGATTTCAATTTAACATAACTACAGCTGGGATTATGTTAATTCGTAATTAAATAAAATATAACAATGTGTTCATATTTCATATTCAGAGTTTCGTGTACTTGTTCGTTCTCTATTATGTACACCTCTGAATTCATAGCTTTATTTTATATTTATTATAAACTCATACTTTTATTTTATATTTATTATAAAACTTTTATCTTTCGATTTTCAGTTGGTTACATCTTTCTTTAAATGGCATCTTTATTACAGAATCAAAATATGCCGTGAGCCTCAAATTTATATTAAATAAAAAATGATACACCAGGTATATATATGCATGAACTGAATAAAACGATTAGGAAAATCTTTGAAGTTACAGGGCGCAACGACCCTAGTTTGGTCACGCGATACAAGGTGAACAAAACCCAAGACACGCCATTCAGAAGAGCCGAGAAAATGCCTGTAGTTACAAACACTGAATTCATCAACTTGTTACAGTAAATTGCACTCCTTTCAATGCCAGATTTATTCACATGTATTCAGAAATTATATATAGTTCGATCAGTATCAGTAAAAGGAGCGTTTACATTAACCGAACGTTAAAACATTTTTTAAATTGAGATGTCTCGATTTTTAAATTATGAGCAGTATATTACTAATTAGTATTTCTACTAATTTACTAGCTTCTTTAAAATTATATAATTGATTATGATATATTTAAAAAATATATTGCTAGTCAGTTTGTCATATTTCAATGTCTACGATTCATTGAAGCTTTATCGTATTTAAAGTTTCTGCGAAAGTTATCTAAAGGTAACAGGTTATTTGCAGCCTGTGAAATGTTTCGTGTGTTTGCATAAACGTGTAAGTACACTTGTACACGCTCCATTAAATTGAACCTTTTTAATTGAAGTCTCGTTTTTATATGCTTTAGATTCAGTATTGTAATACCAAATTATCCATTTACTCAAAATTTGAATATCCTCCTATTGAGCTAAAATAAAATGATAAATTAAATTTTCATAGTTTGACAAAAATTATTTCCTGATTCCAAAGAAACGTATCACATTGCTTTAAAACAAAGATAAAAAATTATATAACATTTTTATGATATTAAAAAAGAATTAGAAAGTCTTTAGAGCACAAACCACCGATCATGTCTTACAACTTAAAATAAAACTATTGTAGTATGATAATGGAGGTTGGAAAAAATTAATTATGATTCTAAACCAATAGAAGCAAAGGGAAGACAAACCTATTAAAGTTTGTGAAGAATATGTTCTGAGAATTGTATTAAATGTGTGGAAAAGGAGAGTCGATCAATAAAAGTACTTTTACTAATTGAGGTCAATATTATACCATTATAGTTGACTGGAAAGTAATAGACGATGAATTACAATATATTTAACATACAACTTCGGTTGAACATTTAGCGACTCCTACGGAGAAAAATAATTATGGAGGAAAGAATTTACTGGACAGGAACATGAATGGTATTTACGGTTCGAGAAATATTACTTTCGAGTAAACATTATTTTATATCAATTAAAGATAAGCAAATCAAAGAACCGTAAAAATTATCTTTCATCAGCTACCAACTTTAAAAAACTAAGCACTTACAAAGCATGGAAGCGAGCTAAAATTGTACCAGGTGGTGCTTAAACTCTAATTATAGAAAAGAAAATCGTGAAAGTGCACGTGGCTGCGATGGAGAGGTAAATATCTGCAGAAATTCGCTCGAGGAAAACATTTTCAGTACTTCAGTACATAAATAAAAGTCAATAAATGACGAAGGAAAATTCTATATTCACTGGCCGTATCGATTTCAAATTGAAGTGTTCTTAAGACAAAGTTTCCATTTTTGTTTAAAAACGTCTGTAATCTACTCAAATTTACTGAAGCCCTATTACCAAAAAATATTAATTAAACACATTATTTTAAAGGCATTAACTGCACAGTGATTAGTTGTAGTGATCTTATTCTTTCAAGAGCAAAATAAATTATAGAATTAGAAAAGCGTTACAGAAATATCTAAATACCCACCGCAGTTCTTATATTAATCAATAATTTTTTATTGCACGTTAGAAAACAATCTTTGATATTTGTGTTTGAATAATAATTTAATTCAATTCTCAGAATATTTTTAGATACGGTTTTCTCCCTGACTTAGTCTTCAGATAGAAAACAATTAAATTTGTCAAATATTGTTTTTGTTTTCAGGACTCCAAATTTGCATAAAAAGCTCAAATCAACATTGTTTAGGTAAAATTTTATTCCATCTAATTCTTTTATTGTTTAAGGTTCGTAATTTGCCTTGGGCTCGCATTCGGTTTAGTTTCCCTTTGCTGAGGCATGCAGATCGCGGTGTGGAACCACTTCAATCATTATAGACCACAGGGTTTGCTTTGAGGTTGATATCGAACTATTTTGGTCCTTTGTCGTTCGGGATTCTGCTCTCTGTTCTATTAGCTTTACAATTATTCCTATTTGACGTATTGGAAAATTATAATAATATTGAATAGATTTAAAAAAATCACTCAGCAATTCTTATTAAATTACTACCTTCACTGCATGCTGAAATGACGAGGCGGTTTTATACTTCACAATTTTAAGTAAAAATTCTATAGGTTTTGTATGTATGGAGGGTGGTTTTAGGATGACAGGAGCCGGTTCAGGAGCGTAGGCATTTGATAAGGTAAAATCTTTTGGGTGACGCGTTTTCGGAGTAGTAGTACAAAATGGGATGAAGCTAAGGGTTTTGTTTAGGAAATCCCGAGATACGTGGCCGAGGAGATTACTTGGCTTCAGGAAACTGTACGGATGGGATTTCTCTGGATGTTGGAAACAGGATAGCTTCGGTGGCGTTTTTGTAGGGCTGGGTTTGACCCTCCACTTGGAGAGCCATTCGTGGAGGGTTACGAGGGATGATGGTTATTGGTATTTTTGTCTCAGGTCCAGAAGACGATATCGTCGGAGAACTGGGAAAGGTTATCGTTAACACCGGTAGTGTGGGGGAGGTCATGACAGTATATGTTGAAAAGATGGCTCTTTTGGGACACGTCATCGGAAGGGGTGAATTAGGAAGAGTGTTTATCATTGGACGATAGAACGCCGGCTCTGTGTATTAGAAAGGATCGTATAAGGCGTATGAATTAGAATTATATATTGAAGTTTAGGAGTGCTTTCTATCTACACCTTGTCGTAGGGAGCGGGTAGTTTAAGAAATGAATTTGAGTATGGCGTAAGAGGCGTAAAAAATTTTTCTGGAAACCAAATTGATGGGTGGGTATTATGGAATTTTCTGGACAGAATGATTGGAGGCGGTTTGTGATGATACGTTGGAGGATTTTTCAGTTATAATTGGTCACCTTTTCAGCCACAGTTTCGGTATAATTCAAATTATTATCAATTTAGATTTTGTTATACCATAATCTGTGATTTTTGACTGATTCAGTAATTAGCTATAACTCTGACTGATTACAGAACGAAATTAATTTGCAATTTCGTGAATAAAAATGTGTGAAAATTTCTGAAAATAGTTTTATTTTATAATTTGATTCAATATATAATATATGTATTAAAACTCATGGTTATCATTATGTGTGTCTAACAGTAATGAATTTTTTTTAGTAAACTGCAAGGTCACGAAAATGATTACATTAGGACTCTCATAAGTACACAGTTTGTCGTGAAATGCTACCAAAGTTCCTGTGGCCACGGTTTGTTCGTTCAGCTTTCTGTTTCTGTTTTGAGTTGGGAAATGAGTTACATCCCTCGGTCACGGAAGTCTAATTTTAAAAATCTGCGCAGAGCACCTTTCAGAAGTCGGTTATTTTCGTGCAAGGTTTATTTTTCCCAGATGGTAGGCAGTTATGAAGGTAGTTCAGAACCGACTCTATATTTGCAAACGGAACGTTTTACTGACCGGCGTGAGGTTTGGGTGCGTGATAATCCATGTAACACTTAGTTAAATGTGCGGCAGTAATAAAATAAATTTATTTGTTATCGATTCCATGAAAAATAAAGTATTTACATTTCATCATTGATACGTATACATGACATCATATGGATAAAAGTTTATTCTTATTATTAAAATGTTCTACAATAACTTCTGAAGCATAACTGATTTTTTTAGGACAAGTCAGTTATCTGACACTTGAACCCTATTATTGTAGTTCCCTTAGACATGATTATTAAAATAATCTTCGTTCTAATAGTGTTAATGGTTTGTAATCTGGCATTATTTTTTTTTGTAGGGCTGTGTCTTTATTTTATTTGAAGTAAATATCAGAGTAAAAATCGAGTTATTTCTATTCTCCCTTAAATTCGCGTTCCGTAGACACGGTGTCACAGACACACGCTTTTGAATATTCTTCCGTAGATAATTGACGTGCATAAGCTGAGAAATCCGTATATTGTCTTCTTTTTAAATAAATAAACAAAAAAAGACTTATTATGAAAGATTTAAAACAGTCCGTAAGTTTTTGGGATCTCTTCCGGCGTAAAATTCAATTAAATAATGAATTCTAGATCTAAAAATTCCAAGAAATCAAAATTTTACAAACATAAAAATTATCTTAAAAATATATAGAACATTACTTAGAATTAATTGAGCGAAATGTAGAGAGACAAACTTCTAATGTGCGATTTGCTCACACGTTGCGGTCTAAATGACTCTTGAGAGTATTTTTGAATTTAAAATGACAATGAATTTAAAAATATATTTTTTCTTGGAATTTTTAGATTACGAATATATCATTTAAATGAATTTTATACCTGAAGATGATCCAAAAAATTATTGATGAAACGTCATCAATATTTACCCAACTCTTGAGAGTATTTTTGAATTTAAAATAACAATGAATATAAAAATATATATTTTCTTGGAATATTTTGATTACGAATATATCATTTAAATGAAATTTAGACCTGAAGATGATCCAAAAAATTATTGATGAAACGTAATAAATATTAAAAGAGATTTCTTTATCTATAAAAACTTATTCTATTGGTTTATAATATCTTAACTATGGTTACGTAGATATCACAGTGTGTACCCAGCTAAAACTGAACTTTATAAAATAGCATGGGCCTAAGAGGAATACTTGCATTGTAACAGTAATTTTTGTGATATATATTCTATACCCTTTTTACCAGATTTCGTGGAATTGCCATATTTGTATTGTTACCTTCTCAATGTACGGTTTTTCGAATTAGAAGCCAAAAGTGGGGTCTTATGAGAAAGCCAGAGCATTTGGATTTATTTGCATCTGATTACTGCAATGTCTTTGGATTATTAATACTCTGGGAATATCATTGGTATTTCTTCATGCAGATAAGAGACTATGAACGACGGGCACGCACAGCTAGTATACAGTAATTCATGCTGATGGCAGGTTTATGTTTTACCAGCAGAGATGTGTGAGATCCTTATCCAGCACGACCGCCACTGAGAAGCCATGCTGAGAGCATCTCTGCTGCCGGACCTGCAAAACAAAAATTCATCAACATTATCGCTCCAATATTTGAATTAAAGTAGAACTACATGTTCCTCCATCATTCCAAACTGTTCAAAATTAAACTCAATCGTTAGAATGCACTTGAAACTTTCCACTTTATTAATTATATACGTATATATATATATTCATAAGTAGGCTAATGTAATGAGTTCGCAAAACACAGAGGACGTGTAACCTTGGCAGGCAAAGCGGACGTCGCGAGAACTAACCACTTCCTGGAATCGTTGCGTTGCTCGTTGCTCCTCTATCTATATACCTCCATAGGGACAAAATTCTGCCAGTAACTTTTAACAGACATTGTTATCGACTTACAATTAAAGAATTAAGCATGAGATCGCCAATTTTTTATTGTATGCATTCATATATATATATATATATATATATATATATATATATTATAAGTGCGTAGAAATGTTCATATTATTATAATAATCGAAGGTAAAATAACAATATTAAGAAACAAAACCATGAAATTTATATTTTAGAAAACATGTATATTTACTATGACTTCATTGTAACAATAATTTTGAATTTAAATTCAAAACCTGATTATTAAATACATAATATTTAAATATGAAATAAATTAACTATTATTAATAATCACATAACGAAAACAATGAAAACACAAGTATTTAAGATATTAGTTATCCGATTGTGTGCTGTAATTCTGGTTAATTTCATTCATATTCATAATTTATAATAGACGTTAAATATTCTAATAATATAATATTTAATGAAGTAAAAACCTCTCGAAGGTAAAATCACAATATTAAGAAACAAAACCATTTAATTTATATTTCAGAGAACATGGTTGGTGGATTTCAGAGACGTAAATTACCAAAGTAGTAATACAAAGTAAACATAAAAATGGAAAAGTCTCAAACAAGTTAACAGACCGCGTCAGATTAATCCAATTTGTGCTCCTGGTAATATGATATCTATAACTTCTGGAGACGTTGTTCAACTTCTCAGCTTCACATTTCTGGTCGTTGAATTCTCTTATATACTGACTTTTGTACTAACGATTCTAACACTTTATAATTATATTTAGTTGCAAAATAATTATGTATAACAAGTATACCTCTATGTGTTACACTGCCGCGCCTGTCACGTATTTCTTGCTTTTCACTACTTAGTGGCTCTCTTTCATAGAATACTTCAAAACCTTTAAGTTTCTGCCTTGCCTCTACGGGCTGGATCTACAAAATTTTTGGAAAATAACTTCATGCAACGTTGAGGCTTGAACTTGGAAAAGATCACAATTATCAGTATTATACTGTTAATATATATTAAAAGACCAAGTATAAACATGAAATTAACAGATTTTTATTTTTAGTTATCTCTTTTCGATTGACGATCTTCGTGCTCAATTCGACAGGTAAATGATTAATTTAGGAATAATAAATATTCAAGAAGAGAATAAAAAAGTCGAATTTTTCACGTCCTTTGCTATTTATTAAGCTTATAAGTAACAGTAATGTCATTTTCTTACACTTTAATATTAAATTATTGTTACTATTAAAATCAAGGAATACGGATGTGATAGATTCTATGTGCAATTAGTTTATTTTCGAAATAATCAAATATATACGGGTGATGTTTCAATTTATCTATCGATGTCGGTGCCACAAATAGTCTGCAATTAATTAATTCGAAGTAAATGTAATTTTGAAGAGTGTTATTACATGTAACTAAAAATAATGTTACTGTTTTCTCCGAGAAAAATTTAAACCTTCATTTAATAAATATCCTGTTTAGTTTAATAGAATTTATTTAAAACATCCAGAGTTACTTATGACGAATGTCTCCTTACTAGTTAGGCTACAGTAACGATTTCCTTCAGTCAGTTGGATGGTAACCCTGACTTGAGACGTAACTTGTACTGGGACTTGCTTCTCGTCACCCAAAGCAGCTTATCGGTCCTTGACAAGACGATCCCTAGATCCTTCCACGAGGCTTTATGCAGAAGACTACAAGTCGGAAGCACTCGAGCAAAGACATCATTCAGACCTATTGAAGAGCCTGCGGCGAAATTACAAACATAATTATTAAACTAATGACACAAATTGATGAATAAATAGCAATCGTCGTGTTTTTTTTTTGCAATATTGGATTCGTTAGCTACATTTATTGGTTAACAATATAGAAATTCAACCAGTCATCTACTAAAATAATTTAAAGTTCATATAATTGTTATAACATGAAGGTGAAACTTGTCCAATTAATAAATTCAAATAAATCTTCTAAGTGTCAACCATTTACAAGTTGAAAAATGTAACACGTGTATCGTTGTTATGTTCGCTAATCATTCAGAAAGAAAGTATTGAAAATTATTTTAACGCAAAAAACTATGAAAATTATAATTTTAAGTGTTACTTTTTCAATAGCTGGAGAAAATTCTGGTGATAGTAGGTCCATTCACATTACTTAGAAATTACTCTTGTCTCTTCTCGAATGAGCGATTTGTGAAAGATATTAAATACTGTCTTGCAGCAACAAAAATTAAATTCCAAACAAAATGGTTATTTCGAGATTTTATGAAGTATTATAATATGATACATAAAATCTGGCCTAATTGCCATATTTAGTAGACATAAGATTATTCAATTTCTAAATAAACAAATTGAATATTATATTAAAAATGTGAAAAAAGTATATTTTGAGAGAAACAAAACGTGAGTGATAAAATTACTTTTGAAAATAAATTATGACGTTGACTCAAACTCAAGAAATGAATTAATTGGAAACAAATATAGATTTTCTCAAAGTCAATGTGTGTCAGCTGGATGCTTGAAATTTGTTTAAAAACCAGTATTTCAACTACACACAAATGATATCTTGATAAGTCGTAATTTATGAGTAGTAATGACGTATGAACCCTCAGACGTAACTTCAAATAGTGCCCATTATTATCGGAGTAAGTTTTTTTTTATATTTGGAAATATAATATTCAACTCGTAATAGAGTTGCTCAACTTCATTCAGTTAGCCACCAAAACCAACAGAGGTCATAATTAAATAATCATTTTCATAACTAGAATAACAGTAAAAAGTCAGAAATTTATCGTGGTTATACACTTAAGATTAATAATCGAATTTAATCTCTTTAGTAGTCAATTTGATGTTGGCTATTCACTGAACTTCACAGAATCCACAGCATACGTTCATAATTATTTTTATATAACTCTTTATATTCCATACATCTTTAACAATCTTTTGAATTTTAGGTTTATTCCAAATTCCCACGGTTATCAGAAATTTCTGAGGCATTTGCCATATTGCTTTCCTATTTATATTTAAAGTATCTTTCCAACTCTTATCATTACGCCTCTTTTAATTGTATTTTTGTCCTGTTTGATCCTTTAAATATTGTATTCTCTGAAATTTAATCACAAAGTAGTGATTTCATCAAAATTTATATTTATTGAACCGATGCTTGTGTAGACACCTAAATATCTGTATTCATGAAAATAATAATAATAACGTGTAATAGACGCTGACTTTAAATTTAGTGAGTTGGCTATTTGTAGATTAGAGTGTCGAGGTCAGCGGGTCAGAGTTCAAAAAGGTCGCTAATTGCCACTTGCACCAGTTAGTGGGCACCTTCAGTCTCTCCTTTCCTAACTAAACACTCGACTCTCATCTTCACGGCGAAGGATCTCAAAAATCGATGTGCATCGCTCCACTAGTTATAATGACGACACGATGGAGATCTCTCCCACTCAACAGGTTTGATTCTTGAATTGATTTAACATAGGGGAAGGTTCAGGAGTCTTCTCCCTCGTAAAATCGAAATACACCAGAAGGTCAGTCGGTCAACTTTAAAATACACAATCACATTAGCTTAGGAAACTGAATGTAAGAAACCTATTAAATAAATCAGTATAACAGAATAAACACTATTACACCATGATTCAATATCAATTATAAAAACTCACTGCTAACAAGCCGTAGGGGAAACAAATTAACTGATCAAAAATTATTTATAAATAACCTTCATTATAATATTAATTGGATTATATTTTAAATTTAACTTAATAATAAACAAATATGAAATAATATATAACCTTTAATTAATTAAATATAATTAGTGGAAATAAGAAAAAGGCCAAACTATTTCTTTATAAACATTAAAAGTTACATATTAACTAAAATACATCGCTGTGTTTCTTCCATTTGATTAGACACTTCTTTAGACGTATATACAAATTATTTGAAAAATATAACGGAGAAACTATAAAAGGGCGAATTCCAACCAAATAAATGAATTAAGTATTTCATGGTTTGTTAAATTATTAAAGAAACAATTGAAAGATGTTATAAATTCGAATAAAATTATGAAAGTGAAATAATTTAGATGTCCTCCATCAATCTACATGGCCGAAATGAGAGTAATCAATGACAATCTATATTACAACTTATACTGTTGTAATTGAATTTTTTAAACACAAGGATTTTTCAACCTTTCAGTTTTTTTTCATTATATATCTCAAATAGTTTTTTATATACGCCTGAAGAGTCCGATAATCAAAGGAAAGAAGCGCTACGATGTATTTCAGTTAATATATTGAACTTTTAATGTTTATAAATAAATATTCTCACTTTTGGACAATTTCCAATATTTATATTTAATATACGTATGATATAGTTCAATTTTTTTTAATTATAAACTTTAATTAAATGTACTTAGGATGTTATAATTATTGTGGAATGGTGGGCTCAAAATCATTACGAGTCATTTCATTCAAGTTACTTGATCTAAAGTGTTCTTTTAGACGTCTGTTACTGATTTACCAGTAATTTCCGGTCAATTACTAAGCACAACAGAGGAGGGGAAAAAAATTCTCTTCCACGCTATCCTCAGCTGATATTTATTGCCCTCCCATTTATATTACTGCCAAACATAAAATGTTAAGGTATCAAATGTCCTCATCAGCCCACTAACTATTATATTTTATTCATCAGATTATAGATTATAATATTCATTATTATAATAATATATTTCCTTCAGTCAGTAAAGTAATTATAATGTCTACTACAAAAAAATATTACATTCAAAACGACGTTTCGTCCTCCTCTGGGACCTCATTATGTATCACCATTTTTAATAATTTGGTATACAACCAATGAGTAAAGCTTAGAGACAAGGTTCTGCTGCCTTGCCTGTTTTTTTTTCTGTAGCATGTCTTTAAATTTGAATCATTGGTTGTATACACTATTATTCAAAATTGTCATACCTGAAGAGGTCCCAGAGGAGGAAGAAACGTCGTTGTGAATTTAATTTTTTTTGTAATAAACATAACTACTTTTCGGTCTCATTATTAGATTATAATGACTCGGTCACGAGACTTGAAATTTAAATGAGTTGTAATCGAAATCCAAACGATTATTGAGTTGTATCTTTGACCTTAAAATAATTTCGCGCAACTTGAAGAGCGTATTGACCAAATTCAGCGACCTGATGAAATCCACAGCATTTCTGCTGACCTACAAACAAAGAAGCCCCACGGCGCTTCTCCCCGCACCTCTGCGACTCCTAAAGCGCGAAATCAGCGATTTCTGAAAATTTTTCGTCTGTCTATATACAGCTGTCTGAGCTATCAGGGTAGAGGTCAAATAATGAATCATGTGAGTGGTGCAGCTGACAGTGCCAGGAATAAATTTACTTGTATGAATGCAATAACTGGAAAATATGAACGGCTGAAAGTGAAGGTCCCAAGTATTTCGTTTAAAAATACAGAAATATGTTTACGTATTTATTTGTCTGTAGTGTATCTGTTTAACGTTCCTGGTTGTAAGTATATTAACTATGTTACTAGCTTTACTTTAGTATCCGTAGTGTCTAGCTACGAAGAGCAGTGTAAGAGTACGTTATCGTACTGTGAAAATTGAATCCCTGATAAATTCCCTCACAGGTGTTAATAGCAACAATGCAGGTGCACCAATAAAGCAAAGTGCTTGAGGAGATGGAATGTTTCTGTCTGCGACCTTTTGTACTCTCGTAACCCTCGCCAAGATTCCTAGTAATCTGTTCCATCTTTTCATGGCAATAAAACTTTACGAGCTCAGTGCCATCGAGGCTAGTTCGGCGTTGTTTGAAGACAGGTCTGGACTTTGTTCATCACGAGGTGAAATAAATCAGTAATAAATGTATTGTCGTGGAAATTTACACGGTCTCGTACCATTCCATTTTACATTATTAATGAAAATGTATGGCACTGAAATAGAGTGGAATGAAGTCAAAGGAATAGAGAGATCGCTAATTGAACGCTACATCGATCTTAGAAGTGTCTTGAAGCTGCTAATTGGATTGTATAAAGTGTAATTTTGACACTCAGAAGCTATTATTTAATCAGTGAGGGTATTAGATTACTGGCATCAGCCTTTGATGTAAGGTTTCTTCTATGTGCCAAGGATTTATACTACATTCAAAGCTGATGCCATGAAATGGAACTTACTCCAAAGTCCAGAAACCTAATTAACTGTGTAGATGTGTAATAAAATCCAGGAAGCAATTGACTGGCGTTGGAAAATTTTCTATCCTAGAAAGGACGATAGGAAACACAGCGAGAAAATAAATTTCACTCATATTTACGCAAAAATAGAAAATTAAATTAATATTTAAAGCTGGTAAAATATTTTAATTATTTTTTAAAAAAGTGACGTGAATGCTTAAAGAATAATTAATTAATTAATTACAATTAATCTATATGTATATAGTATTCAGATCGATTGAATATTATTATTTTTCACTTTGTCTTCAGTTATATTGGAAATAACCTGCATATAGATTATTTATTTAATGTATGAATATATTAAAATTTTCTGGAATTGCTCTCGGGTTTCCAACCGAGCAACAATTGTTGAAGTTGTCGACGGTCCTAGTCGAAACGCTGTGTGGTATTATCACTTCATTTTGTGTTTTTCGATATATATTGACCGAATTAGTGAACTTTTAATGCTGTCGTATTATATTTCAATTTCAAGACGGTTTACTATCAAATTTCCACTCTACTATTTTTTAAATATAAACAAATCAAAAACACTATTCATATTTGAGAAATGCTTATGATGAATTTCGCATAAAATTTATTTTTCCCTTATGATTTTCTATTGTACAGTTTCGGTTAACCGAACTTTAGAATACTTCAAAAGTTACACTAAGCAGGTTCCATAGAATGCATGAATGGTCTTTTCTCGTTTATGTCCGTTGATAGAGTTTGCCATCCACTGTCGCGAATAGTACTGAGATGAGGGAGATAACGCAGGGTTGACTGTTCTGTTTTCCTTTTACAAGGTTCCCTTTATAAGCGTCTTAACTGGTTGGTGGAGGCCTTTATAAGCCCTTTGTTAGCGTCCGCAAAGCATGCCTCGCGTTCCCTCGATCTGAGACACTCGCAAATTAAGCTGCGAAACACACGGCCTTTAAGATGCTATTAAAACAGCGCACCCAGCTCTCAAATAACGCAATACGTCCTTCTCCAGACAAAGGCTGCTTGTTGTTGTGACATGTTTTCATCTCCGGTAAACGTCGTGCTAAAAAAAAACTGCTTTTCAAAATGTATAAAATCTTTCCTTTATATTAAATTTCAAATTATAGATAATGGCTAGCAGCAAGAATATTTATTTAAAAACATAAAAATATATGTATTACATAATTTAAAATACAATGTGACGTTTCTTCCCTTTGTTTAGGACTTCTTCAGACATAATCAAAATAATTAGAGAAATATAATGAAAAAAGATCAGTAAAAATATTGAATTCCAAATTAAGTATTATAGGCCTACATTATTGTTATTATAACTGTAGGTTTGGACTGTAATGCCTGTTACATAGGTCAGGCAAAACGAAACCTTCACGCTAGAATAAAGAATCGTTTTGTTAATCCAAATCAACCGTTATATAAACAATCGACACAAAAAGTTCAGTTTATGATTTAAATAATATATCCTTGAAATTTTGAATGTTTAATTCTTGTGTGTAAAACCATATATAAACTCTCAATTCGGCCATGGAAGTTGATATTTTTCTCACCTAATTTGTTAATTCAAATTTAAACATTTTTATTGTTTCTTTAATCACGTAATTAACCATATTATACTTTATTTATTTATTTTCTTCGGATTCAATCTTCTTATATTTTTTTTCCCATTATATTCCTGAAATAAATTTAGATTACGCCTGAAGAGGTCTCTAAACAAGTGGAAGACACGTCACATACTATTTTAATTTATGAAATATATAATTTTGTATTTTTGTAAATAAATTTTGCCTGATGGCCACTAAGTACTACTTTATATTTCATTAATAGTTTGGGATACGGACGATTACTTCAGTGCCTCCTTGACAGAAATAAATTAATGCCGCATTATATGAAAAATAAAACATAATAGTAACAACTGGAGACATCACAGACATATTCGGTGTAAAACAGTATTACTGTAAATTAGTATTTTTTTGTAGTACAACAGATACTAAAGAAATACCCGTTCTTCTCTGCGGCTAGTTCATAAAATCTTGACGTCATCAAACGTCACTGGGCTCGTACTCTCCTAAGTCTCCATAACCTCGATTATATTACTATAGAATTATTTTTTTTTCGCAGTCTGTAGACTTTATCGTGACTTGTAACTGAAAAGAATTGTGTACAGTAAACCGTCTTAAGGAAAGCTTTAAATGTTAGTCCTCAACCCTCGCTAATGTTCATTAATAACAAATGAGATTAATATAACTCCCTACATTTCGCTCTGCAAGGAGAATTTGCAGTCCGGGATCCTGCCATCCGTCGGGTGAGAGAAATTAATTAAAAAGTGGCCAGCGAGACCAGCCAGTACTTGCATATAGTTGTCGGCAAGCATCACGTATAACTCGAGTTTCAAGTTATTTAATTGGACGAACAAGAAAACAGAAAGTAAAAAAAAACTGTCAATTTTTTGAATATCAATTAAAGCATTATTAGTAAAACAGGCGCATCGATAATTGATTACGATGTGTTGTACTTTTGTGTTCGGCTCTAGAATGATGGTTCTTTATTCTCCTAAGTGGTACGTGTTGTATTATTTGGAGTACGGATCATGACTTCATTCGTTTATATCCTAACTAGCTAGGTGCCCGGCGTTGCTCGTGTACTTATTTATATAAACTCGAAAAAGTATTTAATTGAATACTTGAGTATTTCAGGATATAATTGTCAATTGTCACTCAGTCTTCATACATTACGAAATATTACATTGATGAAATTGTTAGCTAGACTCAGAACTAATATAGCGCGAAAATTAACTTACATTTTCCGCATGGATGGTAAAGTAATTCGTATTCTTCTTTATTATCATTCGATGGAGTATTGCTGTATAAAATTATACTTTTTATTTAAAGAAAATATTTCTGCTTTATTTCATTCCTAATAAAGGAAATATTTCCTTTGTTCGTTGCGTAGTAACGTCTTTCTCTCGCGTGACGTCATTGTCTCTTGGCGCGCAGTAATTTAATATTTAATGATCACGGTTTTTAATTATAATTCTTTCCACATGTATGCTATGGGTTTCTCACCCTCACAGTACCGGTTCTCGATTTTGGCAGAATACGTATACCAAATTTTGTTGCATTCTGTCCACGCGATAAAATTTGTATAAAGAACAACGTAAATACATACACACATACATACATACATACAAATATACATCCTTTTTTATTATATAGAAGATGGATAATAGATAATGGGTAACTTTAACAACCTCTCCCTTTTGTCATTCATTGACTCCTCTCTCCGTGTTTCACGCCACGTCGTACAGTCGTCGTTGGCTGTAAAGTTACGTCTTGCGTATTTAAACATGCAGTGGGGCGCTCAGGAAGAGAAACTAGGAACACAGGTGACGCAAGTTTCTTTCCGTGCGGGTAGTTTTCACTCGCAGTTGAAGAGTTAGTTCACACGCGACACGCATAATTAGGACGATGGCGCTTTACCGTGTCATTCTAAGTGAAGAAACCGCGGGAAAACCTTTAAAAACGTTCTGCCCTCGCAGATTATAAATCGGGACACCGTGTTGGAGGTTCCGATTATGTAAACGTGAACATTCATGAATACACAAAAATATTATCAAGGGCAAACGAAGAGACGTTCATTCTGGAGTTTCGAAGTGAAAACTACGAATTCAATACGAGTAAGTTTTTTGGGCTAATAAATTAAAAATCATGGCGGGGTGGGGGGTTGGAAAATAAAAGCGTTATCGTGGAGCTGAAGAACCACACGCTCATACGTACAATTATACATATTTATAATACATCGTTTAATTTGGAGGAGGAATTGGAAAAATTAGATAAGTGAATTGAGAACATATATTTATTACACCTCATACATCTCAATGGCTAACGAATTGTCACACAAAAAATGGAGAAACTTATTGGCTTTTTGATTTTACGTTCGTTCGGTTGAATTTTCTTTCACGAATGTGCAATCTAAGACGTTCCGTTGGTATTACTGAGTTATTGGTACGGAAACAAAACATTTTTGTTTCTCCCTTATTTCCTTGTCTCCACAGATGCCACATCGCGAGCTTACGGTTTCATGTGACGTGACTGTTGTCTCGGATCGTGACAGTTTTTCAGATTCACGCCAGGCTGAAAATATGTTCTTGTAAAAACCAGCCATGAAATTTAACTAGAATCTACGTTTCCATCAGGCAATTCTCTAAATAGATACTTTCATAGTTTTCATTAGAGGTGAATTGTTGCCAATATGAATAATTTACGTTTGTTAATGAAATTTAATAATCAGAAAGATAGCCAAATACAGCCTAAAGACGTGATGATATAAATACCACGCAAAGTTTTTGAAAGCATTGCTCCTTTCTTCAGGTGCTAAGAAAACTGTAAAAGACACAGAAGCCTAGGGCGACACAACTGCACAAATTAAATGACAAAACGCAACGACAATGGGAAAGCAGAACAATATGGTATTGTAGCAACTGTTGATTTTCATCATGCCTGTAATGTACAATAATTGCTATGATGTTGGATTTAATGTGAATATAAGTCTAGAGATGTCTAAAATCTTAGTATATTTTGCAAATCAAGTGAATGGTCGAATTGATTATAGGTTTGGGGATTACAGATTGCTTACCGTTGGGAGGTTTGATATTGATGCGGGTATTGAATGAGCGTTTTGTTTGTCCTATGTAGCAGGAATTACAATTAGAGATTTTGTAAAATACACAATGCTGTAGGTGTCAAGTGGTATTTATGTCATCATGTCTTTTGTCTGTATTTGGCTATCTTTCGTATTATTAATGTTCGGGTTTCAACCCCTGTCATTGTTTCTGATATGTGATAAAAACTCCGCCGTCGTCATCAGGTTAACTAATTTTTTTTTTCTTCCTGAGGGTCAGCATTCTTGGCTGTGTTCGATTATTTTAGAAGTCCCAACAAGAGTAAACGTAGAACCATTGCTACTAAATTAATTGTCTCAGTAATGAAGTGGAAGACATCCTCTTGAGGAGAGCCAGCAACTGTGCAAACACTCGACGCGATTAAGGATTCGTTTTGGCGTCCTAAAGCTTCTCAGTGCCCCAGCGTAAAAGAACCTTGCTATTAGTTGCCGATGCATCCTGCGAGATATTTGTCGGAAATAAAAGTCGGTTTCGGTTTCACGTTGAAAGTGCTTTAGAATGCTTACATGAAATACTTCCCTCTCCCTTGGAATTTTAGTGTTTAAAAAAAACGACGGCTACGGAACACATCCGGAATGAACAGTTTTTATCCTGGCGTCAATCAGGGGAAAAGCGGCGACATTGCTTTTAAAGGACCGACGGAGACTTGGGTTTGTACATTGTGCGTGTCGAACAAAGATATTAAACTACACACATCCTTGTAACCCTGAATAAAGGCATACCCCTCAAAAAATATAGCCATGATTTGAGCACAGTTGGCCAAAACAATAGGTTTCTCTATTTCTCTCAATTCTTTTTTTTAAAAAAAGTAATTAGATAAATAAATCCACTGCACGATGCTACCACCCAAAAATTAAAATATGTACGAAGGAAATCGTGTTGAAACTGAGCGTCAACTTGGTGCGAAATTATTTCGGTTTTAAAAATGAGACACTATTGGAAACTAAGTAGAGAGAATTAGTGGATAAGTAATAGTCAAATAAGTACTATATAAATACCACACTATGTTTCTGCAGCCCTTGCTTCTAGTTCATCACCCTGGTGTGTCGTACTCGCGGCTCTTGCGTTTTTTTGAATCACCTGACGAAAGCAACAACGATTGCAGAAATATTGTATGGCATTTATTTTTGTCTGTTATTAGGCTGATCATTTATCTAATTAGTAGACGTTTTATATTTTTGAAAAAAAAAAACTTTTCCGTGTGCTGAGGAGGAACGGGGTTCCGATAAACGAAATATCAATACTCTACTGGGAAAATAATTCTAGGCAAAAATACACACGGTTTTTGTTTATTTCCTGCCGTATTGCCGTGGAATGTGAACTGGAAAGTATTTTGTCTATGTGATATGTAAGTAATTGTGTCCCATGACGACAAAACCTTCAATTAAAACTTATGACATTATTTAATTTCATGTAACAATAAAATATATTAAAGATTTTATACGTATATAAACCTAAGTAATATATTACAAATTCAATAAAAAAGCAAGTACCTAATGCACTTCATTAATACGACTCACAATGTCTGCGTGTTTCTGCAGCTGTGGATTGTAGGAAATAGCTAACAATTAAGTTAAATCTCTTCAGGACAACACTTTTCTTTAATTGCGTTATCTGCCAATCACCAGTAAGTTCATAATGGCGGCAATTGGTTTTGTAGTCTGCATGCAGGTTCTAGTGGCAAACTCACGACGAAACTCGGGTGTGACAGATTTCCAACAATGCGAACTTTTCACGGTCACGGCCTTGCAACTTAGTGGTGCTGGTCAAAACACAGGGGACTCGAGTCTGCGAGTCTGGCATGGTGTCTAGACTTGTTCGCGAATGTCTCACCTGTGTAAGGACCGCTCCGGCGCCCGGCCAGAGGAACACGACATGCACGTGCATACTCACTGGATGTTGAGGGCTGGGGTCTGCGGACGTCAAGTCATCGCCGGCTGTCACTTCAGAGAGGCGGTTTGTCAATACCGGGGCGCTCGCACTCCGCCACCATTACAGTCAGTGAGAGCTGCCGGGTTCCGTCGCCAGGTAGCAGCACGCGCAGGCCCGGGCCTCGTGCTTCTCGCAGCATCCGCTAGAGGCTCCACTGTCGCCAACAATGGCCCACGCTACGGGTGAACGTTCCGCGGTCCGTATATGTCCTCGTTTTCATATTTACAACATACATTTATATTGTAGTATTTTTCGAAAAATGACAGTTGAAGCCCCACGTTGTAGTGCAATTTGTACTAATTTACAATGCAAAATCGGGAGTCCAATAAAATAATTACCAAAACAATTAAAATTTACAAACAAAGCCTCACGTTGACGACGCAAATTTGTAGTGATTCAATTTTTAAAACAATTTAATTAAAACAAGGCCTCAGGTTGAGGTTCCAATTTTTAGTATATAATGATCGGATGTTTTAATTTTTAAAAAAAATCAAGATTTATAGTATGCAAACAAATTAATTTATTAAAGCAAATACTGAAATTACACTACATATTAATACTTGGCAATATACCACCGGGCCTTCAATAAAGAATATTTATATTAAACAATTATATTATACAAAATATGAGTTATGAAATTTAAAATCTGACGATAAGGTTTCATTTACTGGCGGGTTTACTGAAAATAAGTTGTGCAGTTTTACCTTAAAAGTTTTGTTGTAACAAGGAATGGGCTGGTCCAGACATACGATTATTAGCACTTTAAAGACAGACCATTATACACTGAATTTAATAGGCAACTCTTACTGCTTGCTGAGATTACATACAACACTTATTTCACTCTATCAAAATCTTACTACCATACTCAAAGTTTGGTTATTTGCTGGATACAATAACCTGGCTCTCAATAATTGAAGAAAATCCTCACCTTTTCGCGAGAAGTAAGTATCTATTCCTGTAGAAGCGGCCACGCTGAACACAAATCTGTTGACCGCAGATCGATAACTGCAGCCGTTTAGGAGATATAGCTGTTTTTCTGTTTTTTTTAAAAAATTTTGCCCATATTCTTCTAACGTATGCTCGTAACGTATGCTAGATTCCGGAATTATTCTGCATCAGGGAAAGAACAGTCGGCGTAATTACTTGATCACAGACTGGAATCCGTAGACCGTTTCTGAATATTAGAGCTGCTAAGCTGCATACAGCCACACACTTTCTGAAATTCTGTCTCCTTTCACCACCGTCTCCAACACTGGCTCTGAGCGTCTCACAAAAATAATTTCGACAATACCCAGCAAGCATGCATTGTTGCCACATAGTCTTGTACACAACTCGTGTGTTTACGCCGCCAACGATACAAGTCCAAAATCTTGTTCATTAATTAATTATTTTTCCTTTTAATTACCAAAATATATAGTTGTGTGTGAACATGATCCACATAAATAGTTTGGCTATCTTGCTCTACCTTTCCGAATCCCCCCCCTTTCACTCCCTTTCCTATGCTATAAGAGAGGAGTTGCCACTATACATAGCCTGTCTACACCTTACAAAAAAATATGATCCACATACATAGTTAAAGACTTGGAACAAAGTCAAAACCATTTGTGCTACATCACCCAAAACAGCAAATTTGACGAGGATAACTATATAATTTAATAATAATACAACAGCGATAGTGTTACTAATACACTACGCCAAATGAACCGCCCGTAATATGCTATATTTCTAATTCTGTCTGCTCAGTTTCCAATAGTATCTCATTTTTAAAAGCGGAATAATTTAGCACCAAGTTGACACTCAGTTTCAACACGATTTCCTTCGTACATATTTTAAATAAAGTTAAGTTTTGGATGGTAGCATCGTGCAGTAGATTTTCGCAGTATCATGCGAAAATAATCGACAATAAAGGCAAATTCTGGGACGATTTACATAAGTAACCCTATAATAAGTTCTAATGAATAAAATTAATGTAATAGGATACATCGCAATACATAACGCATAAATTTAGTATATTATAACTAGGTAATTTTCGACCAGACTTGATTCCAGATAATTTCCATGGGTTTCTTTTCACAATGTACGTACGTATTTAGCATACAGTATTGCATGAGCACTCGTGCTACATTCTGTAAATAATATTTTGTCACAACTTCAAAATATCATATTGTTAACAGAAGTGTTCTGACCTTTACGCGAACCACTTTATTGAGACTGAAAATTACTGTTTCTTCTTATAAAAATAATTAGATGTAGCTTTGTCACATTTGAGAGTCTGTTTCCTAGCACTGTTAAGAGCAGAACCGTTTGTCCAAGGGGGCTCGAGGCAACCACCAATACGTTCGTTATTTCTTACCGAAATATCTTAAGAAGGGTTTCGGTGAATCCACCAGTCCTCAAGTCACGTTGTCCCTTATCTGAAATATGAAGAAAAAGAACATTTGATGATGTTCATTCTTCCTCCAATAATTAAGAATATCAGTAGCTACAGCCTATTTGTAAGGCTCTACTTACTTATTGAATACGTAAATCTGTCTTAATCTAAGGCTGATATAAATTATAAATAAAAATTGCAATATATTTCTCAAATAAATTGAAACGAGGAATTTCGAATGGTTTGTTTTCCCCCCTGCCAGGTATTGTATGGAAGTGTAATTCCAAAGCTTAAATTAAACATAAACTATTGCAACTGTTAATTGGGTATTTCCCGTTGTACGCCTGTTCATATTAATTAATTAATTTGACAATTATATATATACATAATTTAATTTCCAATACTAGCGGATTGAAATTCCTTTTCGGTACGTGAAATTCTTTTTCATTTGAATCGGCTGTTAAACATCAGGTAATAAATAAATACAGGCAACCACTCAGGCGTAAGTAAATAATAAATGTTGATGTTTATTTCAAATTAGAGTTGGTATCCCAAGATAGAAAGAATCAATGACCAAACATTCTTGTTGGCTGTCAAATATCATTTATCTATTCCATATTTTATTATTTTCGAGATTTTTGCAGTTTCAACTGTATATTTAACAACCTAGAGGTCAACAACTTGAACATGGTACATTTAATTCCTGCTTAGGATGTAGATTTATTTCTGAAATTCATGTACTTGGTCTTCATCATCTCAATGATAGCAAGATCTCTAGTCTCTAGACTTCTAATCTTTGCTACACATGTATTTATCAGAGTTGA
Source organism: Zhengitettix transpicula (assembly GCA_037074705.1). Taxonomy (NCBI): domain Eukaryota; kingdom Metazoa; phylum Arthropoda; class Insecta; order Orthoptera; family Tetrigidae; genus Zhengitettix; species Zhengitettix transpicula. The sequence continues at coordinate 40,312,276 of CM073596.1, read as the reverse complement.
CTTTATAACCAGATATTTGGAGCTTCTGTATGGCTGCTTCCAGAGTCAGAATGAAAACAGTAGTAGAGAGGGCATCCCTTGTCTGACTCCTTAATTAACGCTAAACCATTTTCTCAGTTCTGCGTCAATTTGCACTGTAGCCTTAGAACCAGCTAATGTTGCTTCAATAGGTGAAAAATTTAGAGATACAAACAATAGATTACTTACTAAGTTGTAAAATTTAAATTAGGTTAGAAAAATTTTAATTTATATTGCAGCAAAATCTTAATATTTCCTTTTTCTTTCTTTTTGCAGACTGATGCCTTATTTGTGAAGAGGATTCAGTTCTACGTTTGCTGGTGAGTTTTCTTTCTTTTTTTTTTAGGGTAACAGGCTACATGAGGGTAATCCACATGGTGGCAACTCCCTTTTAATAGCATAGGAAAGGATCTGAAAGGGGGATGCGGAAAGGTAGAGGAAGGTGGCCAAGGGTCAACTAGGGCCCTCGGGCTATGGTTTAAGGATCCTACCCGACAATTCGTCTAAAAGTGATGCAGGGAACACCCTAGAAAAACCTGCATCAGGTAGGTCGGGCATTTAGTACTTGTCTCACGCCCTTCCGATGGCGGGAGAGGGGTTAGCTGTGGGGTCGCAGTTTTCCCCTCTCCGTACCTTGGCCAGTTTAGGAGGCAGCTGGCCGACTATTCTAATAGGAATAGCGGACAACTCTTACCGTATGCCCAAGGTCTGCGACCCCGGAACATACACCTCTCAGAACAGGCCGAGGTGCCTCGGCTTGTGGGAACCTTAGTTCAAAAACGGAGAGGAAAAGGCATCCCCAAAGGTAGCCCCTTTGTATCTCTCCTACAAGGTTCTGCCTGCGAGCTAACATCCCTCGCAGTTATTGCCTGCGAGAGAATAGCTCTCGCAGACGTCCTCTCGGTGCATAAGAATATGTGTAGACATGCAGCATTCTGTTGCTTCAAACGACTTATTTACAAAACACATTTTATTTGAACGAGAAAACAAAAATATTCTCAGAACAAAGGTAATAAATAATTTTCACATAAAAGATAGTATACAATTTTATTAAACATCTAATGCAGTTTTTTTACCAATACCAGACACCATTTTTATTTATTTTTTACAACAACGTTACGATACGTGTTTGTTCCTTCATCATGTCTTACCTGCGGAGAAATTGTATAAAATAAATTTGTATGATCAAGAAGCCAATGAATTTATAAAAGTGGTTGAGCAAAAAATTTATGCTATTAACACAATGAAACTAAGAAACACTCACCTAAATATGGTAAATGTTAAAAACTATTTTCACGCCTTATTGAAGTTTTTCCGAGGCACTTATTCACAAACTACTCACTGCAGTTTGCTGCGACCGCACTTGTGTGTAGTTTGTGAATAAGTGCCTCGGAAAAACTTCTAAAGTTTGTGCTTTTTCAATAGCACGTGAAAATAGTTTTTACATTTAGCATATTTAGGTGAGTGTTTCTTAGTTTGTTTGTGTTAATAGTATTAACTTTTTTTTTTTGCTCTCACGTGTAAACGCACCTTTATGCGAAGTGTTCTAATTGTGTTTTTGTTTTTTTCCAGGATTTGGACCATTGCTCCTGTTGAGTTGGGGTTACAAGAAGCCTATATTGTTTCATCTTCTGTTTTGTTGTAAATTTGTATACAAAATATTAAATTCTTAAAAGAAAAACACTTGTACTTGGAATGTTAGGCTATATAATACATAACTTAGAAATAGAATTTAATATTTATTTTGTTTTTTGTCACTCAATTTACTAATGTGCTTTGCTGCCTGCATAAACTGCCATTTAATTGTACCAGCCTAGTAAATTCTGCCCTAACAATTACTCCTTATAATAAAATAACAACATGCTTGGGGGTTTCTGTGTGGAAGGAGGCGCTGATGTCACATACCAAAGCACAATACACATGTTCGCAAGTGGACATTAGAAACAGTAGAATACACTAATCTTTTACATGTCCGTCCTTCATTTTAAACCCTCTGATTGGGCGACATCTCATTGTAAACAGACAATCGCAATATGGAGCACGGCTGTTTCATGGTAAGGTCAATCATCATCAGACTAACTGTGGTTGTGTTTCAGTTTATTATATGTGCTTACAGAATTTCGATTGAAACTACATGGAAATATTGTGTATTAAAAAATATTTAACCTGATTGGAAACCTGAGAATATTGTATTCAATAACTCCTTAATTATTTTGTAATAATACTGTAGTAATTGGTAATTAAGACATTGTTCTAATTGAAAAGTTGAATTGTAGAGGACTCATTATTAGTGGATATAGAGCGGACGCCGCAACAAACCGGCAAGGCAAAGAAAACATTGTTGATGAGTCGAGAAGGTTCTACGCGCTCAAAACTTGCGAGACGAACGAACAGTCAGGAAATGTACAGTCGGGCAGCAGACAGCGAATAGACCAGACGAAAAGTTTTACAGTCGGCAGTCAGAACGAAAGAATGTGGCCCAGTCACAAACATGCTTTCAAATATTAAAAAGTAAAGCAATATTCAGTCGGGAAGGAGACAGAGCAACAAGTTGCAGTAAAGCATCGAGAACCAACCAATTTGTGTTAAACCAACTAACAAATTACACCAATTACAGCCTGTGAACATTTAGAGTCTGTGAGAACTTAGAATCAGTGATGTCCCCAAAATTGTGCACGAAAAACTAAAAACGAGACCTGGGCGGCCGTAAGTAGAGAAAAACTTTAAAAATCATTTGTAAACCGTGTTTAAAAGATAAAAGTCAGATCGTTCTTTAATTATTTAATTATCGATAAAATGAGATTCTAAATTCTTGATAAAATTAAAATTGTTTAAATTCAATCTTTAGTATTATTTCTTCCGCAACAAATTTCGTCTATGTTCAGACGCATTGATTTCCATAAAAAGTAAATGTAATTTTGATTATATAAATTCTGCCATTTATCAAACCCAGTTCAAGACCCTGAGATCCCAAATATTCTGTGTATTTTATACTTGTTTTAAAATGGTTAATAAATCTTGTTTAATAGTTTTCACTTAAGTTCTTTCATTTAGAAACACCACGTCATTATTATATTTAATTATTACAATACATTTCCAATTATTTGTTAACATCAGACTGTTGATGACCAAGTGTTGTGGCCATAGCACTAAGCTAAACATTCATTCACAATCATAGCATATAAAAGTTATATTTCTCAGTACATGGGTAATCTTTTAATTTTTTAAATAAATAGTACGATGTATTCTGCTAACTTATATTATAGACGTCTACTACAAAATCCCGACACATTTGCCTGATGTACGTTTGCTCAAACAGGTCATTATACCGATTCGCATTTCCCCGAAAGGTGAGTTTTTACAATATAAAGCATGACATTAATATTGTAGAACACTTAAATGTTAGTTATCTTATTATACATGATTATTAGTGTAAATAAAGTTGCCAAACTTGCTACACGAATCACTGAAGATCCAGCAACCAGCCAAGTGGATTGAAAATAGCTGTAGCATTGTGGTAAGATCCAGGAAAAGTGGGGAGGGGGAGCTTTATGAAGGGTCAGTGTGAAGCATTGCTTGAAACGGTTGTTGTTGTGACTTTGGGATTTTGGTTAGCAATGTATTCAGGTAAAGGTCGTTTGGTTTGGCTGATCTAGAAAGCTGGACCCTACATAAAATACTACCATGTGTGGCTTGTTCCAAAATGGACTTTTTTAAAAATATGTACAAAGGAAAAATACTTGCATGCCAACTTGGTCCTAAATTTTAAATTCATCTTTTAACTAAGCTAAATTATAAATACTTTAATAATTAAATGTGAAGGGGACACCTAAGCTACACCTACAGTCATCACCGTCTCCCACAACACTCCTAGTGACATCTAGCAGATTCAACAGAAAACATCCAAACGTAATAAATTCTTTCATGCATAAAATAATTTAATTCGGAGTGTGGTCACTGGACTCTCGTGTCGGTTCAAATATCTAATTTACTGAATGTTGCAATAGAACACGTTGTAAATTTCTATTTTGTTGTTTTATTGTAATTTTACTATTATTACTGTTAGACGTCATCGCAAACTACTTTCCAAATTTGCGAAAATGGATTATTTATTTATTACACGTTGAAAACAATTTCGCGTACCGCAAAGGAATTTCAATCCACTAAAATAAGTAAAATTATGTATATATGAATTGTTAAATCAATTATTTAATATAGACAGCAGGATTATCACTTTAGAGTGGAAGTAATTTATGCATTTAATTTACGCGTTCGAATTAGTTACACAAATAAATGTAAGATGCTAATAACATATGCAATATATTTTTTAATGTACTAAATTTTCCAATTTTAACAAAGCAACAAGGACAATTACATGAGTAGCAGTGCAGTGCTATGCCATCAACGTGTCACGAGTCATACATATTATAATATAAGTTATTGATGCCTTTGTAACGAGCATTTTCACACACAATAAATAATATGTAGTAGGGCTGTAAGACAGAATTTTAAATATTGAAATCATTTTTTATATTCAAATATTTGTAATATAGCAAAGGAATTACCCTTCATTTCAGGCTAAGAAAAAAAATAAGATTTTATACAAATTACTTTCCACATTGTGTATTTAATATTAAATTTTTAATATTTTGTTAGAACTATTAAAATTAAGAAACATTTCATTAACCGAACTAAGTTAATCTTTGATTTTTTATCAATCGACTTTAATTAATTCTGTGCGCACACAATTGAAAGTGAGAATATAATAATCAATCACATTGCCTTTCACACGTCCAGTTCACGTGTTTTCAAAGTAAAATGATTTAAATTTATTAAATACGTAAACAATTAAAAAACCATGTATTTATAAGTCACACCAGTCGGACAAGAGTTTTTGCGACTAAATTCATAGTTTTAATTGACAACTGGTATTGAATAAACAACGATAAAATAAAAAATATATAGTTTATTCGTTATTTGACATTTTATACAAAATATTATTATGATTGTGTACTATTATCAAGATAAATTATGTCAAAGAATCAATGTTATGAAAAAACATCTTATTCTGCAAATAAATAAATGAATAGTAAAATATAGTACAAAAAAAGGAAAGAAAAAATATGGCCGCCGATGCGATGCGACTTTCGGACGACGAAAAGCCCGGATTTTCAGAATCGAGAGATAGGATAGTAGAAGGTGTCAGAAGGTCTTTGTCTTAGGAGCGGCAGAAGGTGAGCAGGTGGCGCGTTTCTCTGCTCAAGTCGCCTTCTCCTCGTATGTTATATTATCCTGTTGCTGCCCTTAAGATATTCTGCTATGGACAGGCTCCCAGCAGCAAGGAAATTAATTTTTTCTTTTTTGTTTGTTCTTTTCTTTAAAATTTAAATAAAATATATATACATATAGCATGTGTAACAAATAGGAACAATTCTTTTTTTAATGTACGCAATTTCATTACATTTATTATTATAAAATAATATATTTATTAATAGTAAGATAAAATGGCCGACTACAGACAAAAGGAGTGAGTGAGTGGTGATGTGAATGACGCCTCTGCGAATCATTGGCACACATTTTATTTAACTTTTAACCAAACTGGATTGCGGTAGCACAGATGAAATTTGAAACATTGAAGTTGATTTATTTCCGTCTATATTTACATTTTATCGGATTTCATGACGTAATTTACCAGTACAAGGATGTATTTAAAAATGATTCAAATTAACTACCTGAATTTCTTATTATATGCTTCATAATTGATATACAGGGTCATGGTTTATTTAGCTTTATAAAACACTTATTTATTTGTATTTGGTCTGATGAAAGACGCGAAAAAAATCGTTTAATTATAAGCTCATCGCAAACTGCTTTTTCCAAATTTGCAAAAGTATATTATTTATTTATTACAGGTTTAAAACAATTTCGCGTACCGCAAAGGAATTTCAGTCCACTACGATTGTAATTAAAATTATGTACATATGAATTGTCAAATAAATTATTTACAACAAGTATCAATTTAAGTGGCAGTAATTTATGCGTATAATTTACGAATTGGTTACACAAATAAATTTATGATGCTAATTACATACCGAGACATTTTTTTAGATTACCGAATTTTTTAATTTTAATTAAGTTACACAGACAATTACGTCAGTAGCAGTGCAGTCACGAGTCATATATATTATAATATACCATCACTTATAAGGTTAAGTGTTCACTGAATATGTCCGTTCATTTTTAATTTAATTATTCATAATTTAGCAAAGGATTTATATTCCTTTTCCTCAGACGCAGAATAGAGCACGACTTATTTAATTTTATTATACTGAATATTGAATTTATTTTTTATATTTAAATATTGAAATATAAATAATATTGCAAAGGAATTAATTATCCTTCGTTTTATCCTAAGAATAAAAAAATAAGGTTTTATACAAATTACATTCCATACTGAGCATATCTATTTATATTTAATATCAATTTATTCAAATATTTTAGCAGTGCTATTAAAATTAATAAAAATTTCAATAACCGCACTCAATAAGATTTTCTATGATTTTTTATCAATCGAATGTAAATTCAGTGCGCACAATTGAAATCCCATTCATTGCCTTTCACTCGTCCAGTCCAGTTCACTCGTTTGAATGTAAAATAATTTAAATTAATTGAATATTATTCAGAACAGACAGACAAAAAAATCATTGCGACTAAATAAATTCCTTGTTTTAAGTGAGAATGAAAAATGGTATAAAAGTAATGTAATGTATGTTTTTTTCGTTATTTGACTTTTTATATATAAACTATTATTTTCAATAATTATAAAGATAAATTATGTTAAAGAATCAATGTTATAAAAAGGCATCTTATTCTGCAAATAAATAATAAAAGAAAGGAGAGAGAGAGAGAGAGAGATATGTCGTCGTGTCGTGCGTGGTTGGTTGGTGTGTGTGTGTGGCCGCCGGCCGAGCGATGCCAGTTTGCGACGACGAAAAGCCCGGATTTCAGAATTGAGAGATAGGATAGTAGAAGGTGTCAGGAGGTCTTTGTATTAGGAGCGGCAGAAGGTGAGCAGGTGGCTAAGAAAAAGTCGAGATTTTGCCAAACCCCTGTGTGTCTATGCTCCCTCTCTCTCACTCATTGACCCTCTCTCTCTCTCTCATGGGAAGAACGTACCCCACAGGGATTTGGCAAAATCTCGACTTTTACTTAGCCACCTGCTCACCTTCTGCCGCTCCTAAGACAAAGACCTCCTGACACCTTCTACTATCCTATCTCTCGAATCTGAAATCCGGGCTTTTCGTCGTCCCAATCGCTTCGCTCGGCCGGCGGCGGCCGGCCATCACACAAAACAAACAAAACTCAATCAATTTATTTATTTATTTTCTTTCTTTTTTATTATTCATTTTTTTATTTGCAGAATAAGAATCTTTTTTAAAAAATTGATTCTTTAACATAATTTATCTTTATAATTTAGTATTCCAAAAAATTTAAATATATAAAAGGTCAAATAACGAATAAAATATTTTTATTTTATTTTATCGTTGATGATTCAATACCAAGCAGGTCTCAACTAAAACTAGAAATTTAGTGGCAAAGACTCTTGTCTGAGATGGCTTTTTAATTGTTTACGTATTCAATTAATTTAAATCATTTATTTTACTTTCAAAACACGTGAACTGGACGTGTGAAAGGCAGAATTAATTAAAGTCGATTGATAAAAAATCAAAGATTAACTTAGTTCGGTTAATGAAATGTTTCTTAATTTTAATAGCTCTAATAAAATATTTAAAATTTAATATTAAATACACAATGTGGAAAGTAATTTGTATAAAATCTTTTTTTTTTCTTAGCCTGAAATGAAGGGCAATTCCTTTGCTATATTACAAATATTTAAATATAAAAAATGAATATAATATTTAATTTACAGCCCTACTACATATTATTGTGTGTGAAAATGCTCGTTACAAAGGCATCAATAACTTATATTATAATATATATGACTCGTGACACGTTGATGGCATAGCACTGCACTGCTACTCATGTAATTGTCCTTGTTGCTTTATTAAAATTGGATATTGCATTGTTTGTTTATGTTTATGTTATTAGCATCTTACATTTATTTGGTAACTAATTCGAATGCTTAAATGAAATGCATAAATTCCTTCCACTCTTAAGTAATATTTCTGCTGTCCATATTAAATAATTGATTTAATAATTCCAATATACATAATTTTATTTACAATAGTAGTGGATTGAAATTCCTTTGCAGTACGTGAAAGACTTTTCAACGTGTAATAAATAAATAATACATTTTAGCAAATTTGGACGTTTGCGATGACGTACGTCTAAATAAACGTTTAATGTTTTTCCTGCCTCACATCAGACCAAATACAAAAAGTTGAGTGTTTTAGGAGGCTAATTAAATACTTCATAATTTATCCCATTACCGTAAATATCAGTATTTATCATTTTTGAAGCATATAAGAAGAAGAAATTCAGGTAATTAATTTGGTAGGATATTTACTTATTCAAACATTTTTATTTTGTAGTTAAATACTTGTATTGGTAAATTTCGTCTTTAGATCTGAAAAAATCAATTATTAAAATCCTGAACTTTGTTCACGTTTCATCCATTGTGTTGCAGAAATTCAATTTATGGAGGAATATAACTTCGTGGCCCGATTAGAATGAACGTGTAACGTAATGAAGGGAACGAGGTCTATGAGGGGTGGGGGCTGTTGTTGGTGTTGCTGCCTTTCACTTCTTCCTGAGTTCTGACCGTGGCAACTACAAACTTGATGGCTCCATTCAGCCCAGCAGCTACTGAGGTATGCATTGCTCATGCTTTATTACGGCCCAACTCTTCTCTCAACCTCGTGTCTTACACTGCAAGAACATGTCTCAAAATAACGTTTGAAATTTTAATTATATTAATTGTATATTATCAGACAATGTAAGCTTTTATGAGCAGATTTTATATCCAATTAGTGAAACTTCCAACTTTCCTTGACGGTTGCAATCTAAAGGCGGCTCCCAATAAAGAATCGCGTTCGTAATTTCGCCAAAAGAAATCTTTTATTTCTAGGATTTGGGTAACCAAATCTAGCCCGAACACAATTTGACAGCCTCTCTTGGTCTTCGGGAAGAAATATTTCAGCAGAGTTTCACTTATTGTCTCAAATCGTATGTTGAATCTTCGTAGCTGGTTCCTAATAGCGCGTGTATCATTGCCACTAGGAATATTTGTGTGCGGTAAAATGAAACACTGTGGGAAAGCATTTTGCATTTTTAAAGATTTATGTAATTCGTATTGAATCTGTGGGTATCATTTTTTTTGTACGATATTTGTTACGGGATGTCTGGTCGGAAAAAACGTTAGCCTGAAGCTTACTTTCATTTACACGCAGAAAAAAAAATTAATTTAATGTCAGGTGAATTTTATATGTTTTATTTAAGATTTGTAGCTAAAATTGACAATTTTAATACGGTTGAAAGAAAGTTGTTGGTGAAACTTCAATAATTAAAGAGAGAACAATTAGATTTGTGACATCGCTACTTTCATCTTGGCTGCCAACATGTGGGCCATATTCATATGTTAAAAGCAGATTTTCGTAGCATTTTTCAAAGTAGTTTATAATTGTCTATTTATGTAGTAACAAGTTAGAGGCACATTTGAATATTTAGTTGTGTACGTGAAATCGGTAATTTTTAGCCGAAATCTTTTCTCGTTTAACGAAAAAATGAAATAAATAATAATAAATTTATTCGGATGTTTATTTTAATATAACTACGACATTCCGCAATAATTTATTGCAAAAGTCCTTTCGACTGTTAATAAAATCATTTATTGAATAATATATTACCAAATAAGGTAAATGTTTTATAAAAATCGTATTTAAAATAAAATTTATTCCTAGTGTGACAGAATGGTCACACTGACTTTAGATGTGTCTTAATTAATCCAGGGGGTGAACGAGATCCGTATGCAAAATGTATGGAGTTTTTGTATAAAGCAAATATTCAGAATTAATGGATTAAGATAGAAAAATCTAACCCAGGACATTTGCTAATTCAGATTCATAATGCTGTGTAGTTATCTGGAGGAAATCAAATTTGCTTTATTGCTGAATTATTCCATCACATTTACATCCACCTTTATTCTCCACACTAGAATATTAGTAATGCATATTAATATGCTTAAGTCACTTTACTCTTACCAAAACAATTCTGCTTTTAATTACAAAAGTTGTTTTATATGAATTTTTCTTTCCAGCTTACGTGTCAATTGAAATTTCTCAAAAATCTTTTAGTTGTGAAGCATGCTCAAGTTTACTAAAGACTAAACTTAATAGAAATGATTTACAATACATTAATGTATTCATATGTAATTTGCTACTATTAAGTATTTTTATTAAAATACTTCCATTTACATAAAAGGTTACACAGCTTATATACTGAGTTACAAAGTCTTTAATGAGAACATTTCATTAAAATTTTGATGGCAGACTTGTAACTGTCTCCATTAAATTCCTTAATGTCTTTTGATATTTATTTTACCAAATTTATGGTAATGTGTAGACTGTTAAACATTTTCTGTTTTATAGAGTACCCTTAAAGTTCTCTTTTCACAAAAAGGATTTTTTAGTTGTTCCCCATACTTCTAAGCCATTATATTGAAGGAAATATAATCCAATAGTAAGCCTTTAACCCTGTTTGATATTTATCAATATGGGGGTCATTTTTAATTAGGAATCTATTATATGATGAGTAGCATCTAAATGCATTAAAACTGTTTTTGGTATTTGTAGTCCATTATAAACAAATTAATTTAAGTCTTCCATACTAGTTAATTTTGAACATTAAGATTGCTTAGTTTTCTACAGCATAAGAAAGACTGGGAAGGCTTTATATAAGTTCATACATTCAGACCTTTATGTATAAAGTAAGCAGTACCAGAACTATTAGTAAGTTGGGTAAACTAGTTTAACTGGCTATTTTGCTTTGTGACCAAAGACTTGAATAATGATGTATCTTTGTCTTTATTATATGTTAGCTTTCAGAGTATATAATTATCATCACATTGGCCAAAAAGTAGAAAACTCTAGCAACATTTTCCCAACTATTCAGTTTAATGATGGTAATTTTGTCCTGAAATAACTCATTCCACTTAACTCTGCATTCATCATTTCAATAAAAAAAACTTGGCTTTGGTCATTTTTCATCTGAATTTCCCTTTGCATAAATTCTACATTATCTTACAATTTTGAAACCTTTCTTATAAACTAATGTGTGATTTTAAACTTTAGCAATTTATTTAAATTTTCCCTTATTTGATATATTTGAGCACAAAATTATAAACTTTATTTGGTAGATGGATACATGTAATAGTGTTTGGCTTAGAATTTTAATTAGGTTTTCCATTGTTTGCAGCACCAGCCACTGGGTTCCTGAGTATTTATCCTTCAAGGGAGTGACAAAGATGTGGAGAGGGTGCCACATGGGTATGGTCAGAGGACGAGGTAACTGACAATAGTGGAGCTGTAACTGGAAACTTCAATTTCACATGAAAACTGGCTGACTTGGGAGAGAAGTTTAGCATCCTGCCATACTGTGGGACCACCAGCAAGAAATGAACCAATAAGGGTAAAGCCCACTTACCTTCTGTATGATGGAGTAATTCTTAATAAATTTATAAAGTGAAAATTCTATAAGATTTGTTGACCAATAAATATACATTAAGAAAAGGAATGTCTAGTGTTTTTCAGTATAAATTTAATGTAATTGTTTTTTAAAAAACCTAGATTTTGAAGTAGATATAATCTGAAGAACATACTTTACCTATATAGTGGCTTGTTACTCTGTTCATTGCTTTCTTGCTTGGAATTGTGATTAACTGTTTCCCAAAATTCTAAATTGTTCTTGTAATTCTATTCCATTTTATTAAATATTTTCTACAAATGTTGAGAGCAACTATTTCAGGTTTGATTTTGAATACTACATTGAGCAATTTGCCTGAATTCATTTAGTGTGCTTTGTAGTGTCTTATTTACATGTTTAAATTTTATTGATGGCTTGAATATTAATTTTGTATAGTTTAGTGGTCTAAGGGTATTATTGCCCTATGCTTTTGTGGCACAAATAGATGAATTGTGTACATCTATTATGGGGTCACAACCCAGCATGGGTCTTGGTGGCTTAAAGTTTCCTTTAATCTGCCGCCCATGATCTATCCACTGGTTTTGTGGCCTTCCTCTGTCTTTGGCCTGAAACCTATTTATTTCTTGCCCTACAAATATCCTGAATGTTCATTGTTTCATGTCTAGGCTATGACAGGCCTAATCATGATTCTAATTCCTGCTTAGGATGCAGTTTATTTGAGTTTACAGAATTTGTCCTATTAATAATAGTTTCCAGATAATCAAGGTTCTATAGCTGTTTAAAATTGAAACCTGCTGCTGGTGGATTTAATGTATTTTGTCTTTATTTTGTTCATAGTAAGACTTCTACTAATGATTGTTAGATCTATGTATGCATTTAGGAGTTTACTTTGACTCTATATAACCAGATATTTGGAGCTTTTATATGACTGCTTCTAGAGTCAGATTGAATACAGTTGTCCCTTGTCTGGTTTATTCATGCTTAACCATTCTCTCAGTTCTCCATCAATTTGCATTGCAGCCTTTGAACCAGTTAATGTTACTTGAATATGTGAAACCTATTTAGTGATACAAACTATAGATTACTTACCAAATTGTAAAGTTTAGAATTATTTTGTATCAAAATGTTAATATTTCTTTTGTTCTTGCAGATGGATTCCTTATTTTTGAAGAGGATGGAGTTCTACATTTGTTGGTGAGTTTTAATGACCATTCTAATTTTTCTTATCTTAATAGGTGAAGTGTTTTAATTGGATTTTCTTTTGTTTCAGGATTTGGCCAATTGTTCCTGTTGTGCTGGGGTTACAAGAAGTCTATATTGTAAAATTTTCTGTTTTTTCAAACTTGTATATGAAAGTAAAATTAAATTGTTAAAATAAAATGTCTTGTATTTCTGAATGGTCAAGGATTTGTGTAATAAATATAAGAATTTTTATTTTCAAAAGTAATTTCAAATGATCTAGGATATAATAAATCTAATAATATAAATTTAAGAATAAATGTTTATTTTCAAATTTTACAATTTGTTTCAATTAAACCAACCAAAATTAGTTGGCTGTAGCTGTTGTGAGAAATTTGGCCAACCATTCCAGCTGCTCAAGGCCAAAAAGGCACTAAAAAAAGTGCCCTAAGTCCAACTCAAAAAAAAATCTTTTCTGTTCAACGTTGAAACTTTTTAGCTTCCACAGCTTCCCAGTCCAGCGTTTTGAGGAGCGAATGGACAAAGGGTTTAAAGCCCCCAGTCTATACACTCCTCAACAAAAATCTGAAACAAGTAGTACATAAAACATGAGATAAAAATAAACTAAGTTCCCAATAGCTATTATTTAGAGATAGTTTATTTCTGGGCACACAGATACGGAAAGGAGCTGCAATTACTTGGAGATAGTTTATTTCTGGGCACACCACTACGGAAAGGAGCTGCAATTACTTGGAGATAGTTTATTTCTGGGCAAGGAGCTGCAATTACTTGGAGATAGTTTATTTCTGGGCACACCACTACGGCAAGGAGCTGCAATTACTTGGAGATAGTTTATTTCTGGGCACACCACTACGGAAAGGAGCTGCAATTACTTGGAGATAGTTTTTTTCTGGACACCCCGTTAGCTTGGCAAACTATAATGTGATCTGACCAATTGTTTAAAACACTGGAGATAGTTTTTTTTTATTGGACTCCCCAATACAGCAAGAAACTATGATGATTCTACTACAGTTGTACTAGAAAGATAAATGGCTGCACATTGTTGAAGGAGTGTGTGTTTAATGTTAAGAGACCAGAGTTATAAATAGATTCATACCATCATGTAACGATAGTGCAAAGGCTTAAATGACACAAGATTATAGATTGAAGGTAGAATTGGCATACAATGATAAAACTTTGTGTTTGAAACAATTCATTCATCTAGAATAGACACAATGAGAAATAGCTTTTTAAGGTTGAGATGATAACAGATTGAAAGAGTAGAATTAACAAAGATAAAACATTGTGTTTGAACTGATACATTCATCTTAAATTTACACAGAATGAGGAATTTCATGTTCTTAAGATATAACGTGAACCTGTTTACAAAATAAACATGATACATTTTGAGTTATGGGCCACTACATAATAAATTTTTATATCACCAGTCAAGGATTCTCTAAACAGGCAATCTGGGCACTAACAATACAATCCAAGAAAATTGCTCTGTAGAAATAGGAATTAATATCGAAGAACACATCCAAATATTTTGTCAGAGGAACAAGATTATGTGATTCCAATCTTCAACAGACAAGGCCCAGCTTGCAATAGGACAGAAGAAATAATGTTACCTAATGACAACTGCTTAAAGTGAAAAAATAAATAAAGAATGGAAAAGATAACAAGTGATTCTTTTATTGAAGTCTTGTAATTATATTTTTATGGTAGAAGACTAAATAATATATGAAATAGGTATTGTGCTGAACAGACAGAAGGCAAAGAATGAGATGAGTAATATAAATTTCAATGCTGAGGGTGGACTGAAACTGAGCAGTGAGGAAAATAAAATTGTTAAAATGATACTTTCGTATTTAACAGTAAGAAAATTCTGTTTTTTTCTTCAAAGAAAGAGAAGATATTTTATATACAGTATGATAGTCTGAATACTCATTTAGATATATATTAAAAGTTCAGATTTATATGCTCTAGTTCTAAATTCTCCTCTCTTTTACTGCAGACAGTTTTTTCTTACTGTTCAGAGATTTTGAACTATCATTTCCATCTCATCTCTATAACCAAGTTAATCTCACTCAGTTCTCATTCTTGCTTATTACCTTAATTTCCAGTATTTCAATCCCTCAATTTCACTAATTCAATCTTCTTATGTTCGGCATAATTCCTAATTCACATTTTCACTTCCTCTGTTGCCTATGTCATTGTCAACAAATTTCAAATCAAAATATGAAGTAATATACTAGAGAGGAAAGAATGGCAGACTAGTTTAAATACTAAAAAAAGCATGCATCTTAAAGGAAAAAAGAGGGTACCAGTTCAGAGCATTAGCAGGTCTCACAGAGCTCAGTTCCTGAGATAAGTGACAGTTATCAGTACTTTTATTAAAAATTCCATTGACATTCACTATGCTATATAACAAAAATAGGTACTTTCACATTATCCTCTCTTTTTAGACAGTTAGTTACTTTTATGAAAACAAGAAGCATGATTGAGATGGCAAGGTTCTAAGTTTTGAAGAAGCAGAATGGCATAGTTATTATTTTTAAAATTCTGAACCCCCTTTTTTGTGGACCAAGAAAACAGAGCTGCCTGAGAACACGAGAAGCAATTTGTAAACATGAATAATCCTGCAAGTCAACTTGTTTGTGAAACAGACAGAGTGCAGAAATACTAACCAGAAGACTGGTTCAGTCAAAAGGACATTGATATGTAAAGCTCAATTAAAGATGTATTCAAGAATGACAATATACAGGTCATTAGGCTGTGTTGATTGTTGTAGAAACCAAATTGGGTGCTGAAGATGTGAATAAGACAAGAAAATTAAATAAAGACAGGTAAAGTTGTAGAAGTGTGAACTTGGAAGGGGGAGCTAATTTAGGAAAAGAAAAACTTTAAAATAGCTCTTCTGTGTCAGGAATCTTTCTTCTCACAACATACATTTAACCCTGGGAGTGCAACAATATTGAATTAGAATTGTTGAATTTAGAACAGCAGGAATGAGGTACATAATATTGCAGTGAGTCTGACGGCCTGTGTTGTTTCCACTGAATCTCGAGATAGCAGGCTCCTCAATTGGAGTGACGGGAGTCAAATGTAGTTGGTGGTCTAGTATAGTCTAAATGATTTGTAAATAGTGTGCAAAGATTGTAAAAAATTTAATAATATTGGCATAATAAACCTACCAATGTATTTGAACTAAATAAACAACCCAGAGTTTGTTACAATATGTAGATGAAAATAGGTAGTTGGAGTACCCAAAAATTGAAGTGTGTTGTTAGCTTTTTAAATAAGGAGAGAGTTTTACATATCTTCACAGGAATATCTATATACAGATGAGAATAAGAATAGAATGTGAGTAGACGTGTCTAAATAAATCAGATGACAATAAAGAATGTTTTATATAGCAATCATGCCATCAAGACGTTAGAGCCAGATGGAAATACTAAAAAGAAAATAATCTAAATCCATGTATCTACAGTAAGAGTTCATTCTGTTTGCATCCAGACATGAGCATAGTCACCCTGATTAGTTGTTTTAAATGTGGCCAAATGGAAAATTAGAAAAGAAAATAAATATGACAGAAAAAGGTTCTTAATAGATTTAAAACAAATTGAAGATCAGAGACTAATCAGTTAAAACACAATATATCCAACTACAAGCTACAGAGGCACCACAAACCACACTTACTACAGTGGTAACTTAGCTTCTGTCCATTTACTACTGATAATTATAATTATATTCCAAAATAAAAACATTGTCTATCATTAAAATTTGTAATTAATATAAAAAATTATTGTAGGAGACCCAACACTTTGTATCAAAGTCTTCAGAAATGAACTGATTTTTGCAATTGTTAAAATAATTTAATTTTTCAATAATATCAAAACTTTTAAATAGACAAAAGCCACATTAATTTTCAGCATAAAAAAGAGTGAGACAAACTCACCCAAACTGGAAGCTATTTTTCAGAGTTGGCCCCAGTCATTTGTCTTGTTATACCAGGAGCAGCTGCTTCACAGTCCAGTAACTGAGGGGCTACACGAGTCCTGTAAGAATATGAAAACGTTTAATACACATCTATCTTTCCATCACCTTAATCTCTACATAGTAATTTCCATGAAAGTGTACTCCAAATGGATTCTTCTGGACAGTAGAAAATAGAAAATTTGAAAGGTTGTGTATATTTATGGAATAAGGATGTCTTTGTGGATTATTGAGTTTCAGAGATATTTGTTTTATTTGAATTTTATTGGAACTGGTGATGCTTCTCCATATGGGCAGATTAGGAATAAGTAAAGGAGTCTTTTGGTATTGAGTGATAGTGGTGATTTTCTATTGAGGAGTGGATATAGTTTGAATTTTAAGTTTATTTTTGTTGACAAGATATTAATATGGGGTTTCCAGGATAATTTTGTGTCAAAGATTAGGCCAAGATCTGTAATGGTGTGTTGAATAGGGTTTTTGATATAATTAATAAAGAATTAACAGGTAAGGTTTATTCTGTTTTGAGGTTAAAGGGAATAATAGAATATTTGGAGGAGTTTATATCAACTCTCCAGTTATTTACCCATCTGTTGACGTCATTTAGGGTTATTTGGAATGTTCAGGAGCCCTGTTAATTTTAACTGGCAATGTTAGTAATATAATTAGGATGGATTTGGATGAGAATGTCGTTAAGAGGATTTTAAACTTCATAGAATTAATTATTTATGAAGGTAGTTAAGGAAAACAGTTGGTGGTGCAAGAATGTCTGGGTCTAAATCCATAATGAGTGGATACTTATTTATTTTAATAAAATTTTTAATGCATTTCATCCCTGATTGGGGTCTCTCCAGATGTATAGATAATTTTTTTTTATAAAAATATAATTTTGTACGACTTTGTTTCTCAATTTATTTGTTTAGATAATTGAATGTAACATCTATACATCCAGAGAGGTCCCAATCAGGGACGAAACACTGTGTTTAATGTTTACAATGTTTTTAATTGTATAAATGATTTTTTTTCTGACTAATAGACTGCTATTTTTAATACTTAATTTAAACTTGAGTTTAACTACAATATATTAATGAATCAGTGTAAAAATACTTTACTAAAGGCACGTTTTACTGAGTACAGGAGTTCCAAAATGGAACCAGAGTACCTTACAAAAACAATGCAAAATACCTTGGTATTGCACTAGATACAAAATTAAGGTTGAAATAACATTTTAAAAAAAAGAACAGCTCAACCTAAAATTTTGAGTTTACAAGGCTTATTGGAAGATATTCCAGCTTGTCCTTAAACAAAACTTGGGTTTATAATCAAATTATTAAACCAACATGAGTGTATGCGATACAGCTTTGGGGGTGTGCAAAAAAGTCGTATCATGAAAAGACAAACCCTGTAAAATAAAAGTCTTACATGCCATGATGAATGCTCCACAGTATGTTAGAAATGCTGACATACATCAAGACCTTAGTATTCTTATCATCAGAGAAGAAATCAAAAGATTTGTGAATAAACATGCAGCCAGAATACACCATCATGAAAGCATGTAAGTTCTTCAGCTCCTAGAGAACCGATACCTCTACCGAAGACTGAAGAGGACTAAACCATTTGAACTTGTATAAGTACTTAGTGTCAAAGCAGATTATTGTGTGCAAGTGAATTTATAGAACCGAGAAAACTATAAGACATCATTCGACTAATTTAGATTATAGTTAATAAAGTATATGAAGTAACAAAGAAAAGTTAATGGTTGGTGTACTAGACCAATGTTAATATGCACAATACATTCAGTGTTTATTAATTAAATTTTTTAAAAAAATTCTTTGTTTGTTTCGTGTACGACCTGGAGTTTCTACTTAAATGCAGATTCCTCGTTGTTGACGTATGTAAAGTGGCTTGCCTGTCTTTTTGTTTGTGCTTCTTCCTAGTCTAGGCCTATATGTGTTAACTTTTGTTTATTCTTGTGTGTAATTTTGTTTGACAATTCGAGATAGTCTAGATAATTATTTTACCGAGTGTGAGTTTAATTTGTATGCAAACTCAGTAAATATTATATTAGACCCATAGAAACGTTAGGGGATCTTTTTTTTAATACTATTAGGTAAATGTAAATATTATATTGTATTTTATATTTAGTTATGTAGGACAGGCAAATTTGCGTGTCCAGATTTTTAGTTATGCACACACAAACTTCTAATACTTATTTATTAATTGTAGCTAGTAATAATTATATTGTAATTTTATGTAATCCTATTTCCTCATTCAAGAACTAATGGAATAAATGCATCAAATACTCAGCTCATAATACGTGAGAATTGAAAAAAAATTAATCGTTCTTTCATAAAATAATCTTGGAAGGACTTTATATTGCTCTTCAATTCAACGTACTATAAGATATTGGTTCCCATAGCATCCGCATGAACGTGCCAAGAGCATTGACCTTGGGAAAACCTCTTTGCCTATCAGGTTTCATCGCGAAAAAGATTTAAGAAATCCAACAAAACAGCGAACACAACTCTTGCGACAACGTATACAATTTCTTTTTTCCCTCCTCCCTCCGAAGCTAAAAAGAAACGTACATACAGTTCTAACCTATTTTCGGATCGATTGCTGCCACCACGTTACAAATACCTTTCCCCGAGTTCGTATTACGTGTCAACACACCTCAAGGAACCGTAATAAAGTACACCATTTCCAGATGAGATAAGAAAAAATTTATTTCGTGAATAAAATTATAACGGGAATGGTTCAAAAATTTCGGATGAAATTAGGATTAGGGATGCTATTATTTTTTTATTTCTTGCTTCCGCTAAGTTTTATTAATATGTTCTAATTTTTTATTTTCGTATTTCTTATATTTTATTGAAACGGCATTATTATATGTGATATTTAAAGCACAAATGCCGACTAAATATTAATAATCCAGGTCCATTTGATAAGTAGAAATTTCATATTCAGCCTTCTGGAAGTAATTCTCTTAATCGAAGTAGCAAATTGTCATGTTTTTAACCTTTAATTAGAACGTACAAATCAAATTAAATTATACGCATTACACCGCGACCAAATCCTACATATAGGCCTAGAGTTAATTGATATATACTAAATATTTGGGAATCCATAATGTATAACATCAGTTTTATTATGGAACTAACAAAATCACAGATAATAGTTTTTAAGATAAAAAGTTACCGTTATGGTAACTCTGAGATGTTAGGTAGACTTCTCTCTGTTGCACGTAGTATCTGCGACTGCGGCGAATTAAATTTACGTTGTTCAGAGATTTGTCGCTACACATATATCAAATTAATAATTTACTGTATTTGTTATCGAAAAAAATTAAATTAGATAATTTTCTGCAACTATTACTATAAGGTCTTACAAACTATTTTGCTATCAATACCTTTAGGAATTGACCTTCACTTGAAGATAAAGCGGTTTCGATAGCACAGAGGTCAAGAAATAAACTTTATTCCGAAGCACTTCGCATGAAATTACCTAACTCTACATGACCAAGATTCTAAGCACAGTTGAAAGGTGAAATGAGACAGCATCGCTTTTCTAATAAGATGTCGCTAACTGATGAACAGCTTCTCTTTTCATATTCGTTGAATTAAACCTTTGCTTACTTCGTCCTTGATAGTGACATAAGGATCTTGAAGAGCTGTTTCTATGGGAAGATTAACATCTGGTCAATCTTGTGCGATTTTCTTATAATCTTTTTAAGATCCAGGATCCTGACTGTGGTAATAACTTCTTCTGTTTTAAAGTCTATAATGCTATTCTTATAAAGATTCGACATTTTTGATACAACTGCTTGAAAATGTTTTACCGTTTGTGCTGCCACTACTTCTGAATCCAGTTGATTTCCTCCACAGGCTTTATTACGTAGACCTTCTGATCCTGATTGTTACTATAAATATAATTTGGCGAGTAGCCTAACTGATCCTTTTACATCTTCCATTACTGTTTTTCTTGTTTTTTTTTACTTACATTAAAACCTTTGTATTTTCCAGAATCATATTACATTCATTATTAGTTTAATTCAGTCCATATAAATTACTGTTACTGTTAACTTGAAAACTATTCTGGCCTTCAGTAAGTTTAACCACGATTGTGCATTGACACTGAAAATTTCCCCTGATTTTTGGATGACTAACACTTCATCGGAAGTCAATGACTGAACGGAATCCTGTGGAAAACCCAACACGTTTCTTTTGCGGAAGAGATTAAAGAATTATCTTCGAGGTTTCGGTCTAACAGCAACGTTAATTCCTGAGATTGGTAGTTAATCAAACTGGTCCGTATCCGCTGTGGCCGAGGAGGAAATGCTACAAATGGGATTTTTACTCACGTCATTGTTATAAGTCACATTTGCTTCGCCTGAAATTAGTTCGTTTACGTCCATACGGGGAATTGAGACTTCAGCAGAGAACGATCGGATAATAAACCGAAACAACAAACAAATGTGTCCTTTTAAAAATTACAAAATGAAAAATATTTAAAAACTGTATTTGGAGGAGAAATTCAAATAGAATGTAACTCCTTTTACAGGAATTTCTTTAGTACCTGTGTTTGTACTTTACATAGACTTTTCGTTCGGGTGTGACGTTATTTTGATGCAAACGTTTGTCGTGACTGGAGGTGGGGTCCTTTCACGACCAGCATCTTAACGAAACAGTGGTGCCAACTTTCGCAAGCAACCGGAAATTTGAAAAGGGAATTCTGCACAGTAAGGGGCAGATGATCATTGGAAGCGAAGCCATAAAAATACGAGGAGACATATCAACAAATACATACGAAGAACTAAGATAAAATTTGTATATTATATAAATAGTTAAGTAAAATACATATATTCTGAATGGACGCGAAACTCTTTGTGCCTGCTAAGTTTCCCCAATCGCTGGTATTTCCTAACTAAAGAAGTATACAACCTAATGACGAGCAATCAGATATCCGTTCTCAATCATGTACAACGCCCGGATAACTTCTAGTGAATTTCTATTGAGTGAATATAAATTTTTATTTTATTTTATGAATAATTGTTTTTTATATATCAAATTTTTTAAAGACAAAAAAGTTTTGGAAAACATACACAGTAAAGAAACAAAGTGTTCATAAAACATTTTAATTTAATTTATTTACTGATTTTGATGAATTCAACATATATAAACCTCAACAATTAAATTTCAATTAATAAAATTTTCAATTTTATTTGCATTGCCAACTTACGTGTTAAAGATTTTAATGAATTTAAGGTTTTATATTACTATAAGAATTATAAAAAGCTTGAGGACTAGAATAGATGGTTATTTTTAATTAACCTAATTTTTACCTTAGTTCCATATAAACCTTGAATTAATCGAATTTTATATTTTGGATATTAAGTAAAAATATTTAAATTACCTTAATTGATTTTAATTCAGTAAGTGAATTAGCCTCAGTAAAATTAAATTTTCATATTTTTGGGCTTGCTTAACATTATTTAAAACTGTCTTAATTAAAAGCCTAACTTTGAAGGTTTAATATATAAAGTTTGAATATTTTTAATTGCAAATGTTATTTCAATTTTGCTGTGACTTGCATTGTTTTGGTAATATATATTATGAAGTGAATAATTTTTTTTAAATAGGCTGGCTATTTGATCGCTTATATCAGGGTACCTCAATAACCCTTATAAATTTGTTGTACCGACGAGTCCAAGTAAAGACAGGTGATTGCGATTACCTACTAACACTGCAGTGAAACGTGGGCAACGTTGCTATATATGTAAATGAAATTTGTTAACATTCAAGTTATGACTACTGTTTTAATCACAATATAATACAAAAAAAGAATGTCTTTGCGTGCGTAGTTCAGTTTTGAAACCTGCATTTTGAAAAGTAGATATCTGGAAAACCAACCGTTAAACAAAATGTATTTATGATTTCCAGCCTTGACATTTATAAATGTGTACTGTTGGAGGAATACAATACAGATCTCAGGTGGCAAATTAAAATTGCTCAGGTGAGCTAGAGTATCACGAAAGTCGTAAGAGTAAAGTAGTTGACTGCGAAGTTGCAAGGCCACTAATAAAATTTTCCTCATTCTTGCAAGGTCAGATAATTAGATAAAAAAAACAAGACGAAAGTGCAGCTGGATTGCCGTAAGGCGTGGACGATGTTAACTTGGATTTGAAATTTAATGAAAACGATTTGGTGACGCTGGTAGAGAGATGTTTTCCGTAAATTCTATTGTCTGTAGTATGGACAGACAAAGGTGACGTATCGACACATCAACCAAACACCCATAATAACATCAGGAGGATGGTATATGACCAAGGAAATTCCCGTGAATGTACTATATTGATACATCGCCAGTCACGGCCACAATTTATAAGCTTTACCCTCCAATAAAGCCAATTTGGTAGGTAGAAATGAAGGAAGAAAACGAGTATAACGTTTCGAATTGTTTTTTTTTGGGAAAGGAGAAATTCAGTGGTAATGGGAATCTGCAAAGTAGGCGAAATGTCTCTACAATGTAATATTTTTATATGTTTTCCTTCTTTTCCCACAACGTAAAAAAAATCCGTTTCGGTAACCACTGCGGTATTTACATGACACGTTTGGCCTATATAGTAAGTCTTGTAGAGAAAAAGCGAGTACAGTATAGTAGAGGAAACTGTACAAAAAAAATTAAGGGGAGAAATAATTCAATTTCTGAGTCTTCCAGTCGTAAAGGAAATCCTGATGAATACTAATGCTACGTCTAAGATACTGTTTATTTTTCTAACCTTAAAAATTATAACCGATAAGAGAAACTAAACATTTGATATAAATTCCTCGTTCTCCAGTGGAACCAACGGGTCAGTGGCCAGCATGTTTTATAACTGTAAAAACGACATAATTATACAACTGTGAGATAGATACGATTGTAATTCTGGATATTACTCATTTCGAAACCCAGTTCATTGAATCCGAATGACATTCGTACACCTTACGCCTTAATAGTCACACATTAGAACCTGCTTTCAACAATAACATCATTTCGTGTTGTATGTACAGTTCATGATTAAAATGACTATCGACTGGTTTAATAGATGAGACTAATTAGCGATGAAGAATTTTCGCCTTTCATAATGTTTTGGTGACATTAATCGTTAGATCTGTAGTTTATATATTAGTACCAGTTATTTTTAATAATAAAAATTTAAACTTACCTTGTAAGGAATACACTTAACTGTCAGTAAATTATAAGTCGGTTCGAGTTTTCGACGCCAAAAGATGTTGAAAAAAATCGCACTGTTGTTTTGTGAAAAGCAGGTCAGAATCCCGGAAGCCGTCCTTCCAGGAAGAACGAGATTTACAGCAGGGGAAAGCGCTAATGGAAATTCTCAACGATCTGTGGTTGGTTTCTCGATCCTCAGGGATGTAGATGCAAGTAACAAATAGAAAATTTTAAAAAATAGATTTAACGACCCACGATATGGAGGCTTTATATTCATTATTTTCTAGGAAAACGTATATTTTTAATCGATTTCCCTCTCTTAACTCTTATAACAGAAATTCCTAGTCGTTCTGCTTCTAACAAGAAGGTAATTGTATGATTATATTATTTGGATTATGGTTACGCCTTTTCCTCGAACAGAAACGGAATTGCCTTCATTTTATTTCCACCAAAAATTAAAGGACTGAACTTGGATATGACATGAATGCATTTTTACTGGAGCCGCTACTAAGTGCAATTAAATTTAACATTCCCGATTATTTGTAAAGAATGGTTCGATTTCGACAAATATATTACCTCAAGCTTTTTTCTCTTATATTTATATTGTAACATATTGTGATTATTATATTAGAAGGAAGACGATTGAAGGGATGCGATGGGAATTTGACAATTTCAGAGTGATCCGGTAAAAATAACTTATTATGTATTACAGGGGAGTCACTAAATTGTAATCCAAGAATGAAACCACCACTGAAAGTAATTCAATAAAGTTAATAATAATAATATAAAACAATTGATGACCTTAGACACTTTTTATTTTTTATTTATATTGTAACGAGGTTTCAATACCTTTCTATATCTTCTTCAGGTATTTTCCTACAGAGGTATATACAAATGATTATATTTATAGTATAATTGTGCAAAGTAAAAAAGGCAAACTAAAGTACACAAGAACAAAAAAAAAACTTACCAAATTAATATAATAAACTAACACAAACAAACGATTATATTATTAATAATAAGTTATTAAACTTTATGTAAACTTGTTAATGGTCAATGAAATTTTATGTTCCTCGTCGTGGAATTGGACCAGATTGACAAAAAGTTAGGAGTAGTAGTTTTGACCGTCTTAAGGTACCGAGTGCATTTTTTATTTTCTTAGGGTTCCAGCTATTATTGTGTAGTTAAAGGTATTTTTTAATCTTTGACGGTAACTGGAGTATTTTTAAAATTTATTAAATTATCGAGTATTTTTTACTTTTCATTCGGCGGGATTTTTAGAACCTCTTATTTTACGTAGTAGGAGAATTCGTGAGTTGTTCAAGTACCATCAGTCACAATCCTGGTTTACTTGAAGTTAGATGACGAGGTGTTACGTTGGGGAGGGGAACGTAAATGCTTCAAACACTGACGCTATTGATGCTGGTGAAATGAAATGCTAAACAAGAGGTTAGAGTCGAGTCAATTCCTTCTTTGGACTAATTTAAATAAATACCCGGGCAACGCCGGACACTCAGCTAGTTACCAATGAAACTTAACATTAATTAATGAATTATCATATTTCATGTTTCATGGCTCTAACTACGCCAGTTTATCAATTTTCACTATTTCGGGTTCATATACGATTTTAAAAGAGGCTGAACTTAGTCTCCTATTAGGTCATTTTAAAGGCAATGCATCTTTGAATTCTTTTGACTCATTCGAAAATTCCGATAAAACGAATTTCCTAGCAGCTTTACGGTATCCGACTATAATGTACACCTCAGTTGTGCATATAATCTCTCTAAAGACACTGAAAGCATATCCTCAATAAAGAAGCATAACAAAGAAGAGTCGAGGGTCATGGTAACATTCTACGCTATCGTTTGTTTTGGAAATCTTCAACTGTAAACATAAATAAGGAATCGTTCGTGAGCAAGGCTTCGAAGTGATGAGTAATGAATAATGACTAAGATTTCCTTGCTGCAGGTGCAAATTCCTCTTTGAAGGTCGCTGCGATGACCACACCTGCGCAATTCATACCTGCAAACACCAATTGTGTATTATTATTATTAATAAGTATTCTGTCTCTAGACAGGTCCTAGGACTCGTTCCAAAGATTTAGCTCGCCATTTAGTTCCATCTTCAGCTCCGTTTCTAAAGATCCAATGTTTTCTTCTTTGATTTACTGAAACCTTTTTCTACTATGTTATATACAACTCTTCATACTTATTTATCTCTTTTATTCTAACAATAATAAATACGATTGGGAGATTCAAATCATTTCGTCTTTATCAAGGTAACTCACAAGTAAGGGTATTTCAGGAAACCACAGCTTTCTAATTTTAATATGTTCCGACTCGCTGCTGACATTCGTTTCTCCGAGTCCTCCACACGAAAATACTGGTCAATGAAGATATCTGGAAGTCACGACAGTGACCTTATATGTCAACATTACGAAGTACAAGATTCTAGTGTAATCTGCATGATAATTTTTCTCCTATAATCTTGAAAGCGACGCCGAAAACTTTGTTCAAAGGTCTCCATCACATCGAAATTAAAATGGAGCATATTCTATAATATTATCGTTTCAATTTGTCCTTTTCCCTGGGCAAAAAAAAATAATTAAAAAAAATGATATCATAATATTCGATTTTCTCATTTATATATAGAATATTCTAATTTTTAATTTACTTTTATGATTTTCTCTCATTGATTGAAGCAATTGTATGTAAGCAATATATTAATTTATTAAAATGTTCAAATGGTTTACCTTAGTTATTCTAATAGTATATAAAATTTTCTAATTGTATTCGTTTCCCTTTATGTGTCCTGTTTCCTTAGTTGTGGAGAAACTACACATTTCTGAATATAAATCATATCATTCATAAGGGGTCAGATTGATACTATAAAGAACACATTTCTGTAGTGCTCAAGAAAATGACTCATACTTCCCGGACATACTAGTGGCATCAAGGAATTTATTACGACTTCCGTGCCTCACTTCCTTTTCTTACAGGAATACCCTCTCTAAGGATTAAAATATCGCGTCGTTTGATTCCGACTTCAATACAAAACGCAGTTAGCATTTTATCGGGGACGAAAATTTCTAATCCAAATTAAAATTTTTGGATAATGAATGGTTTGATGTTTAGATGCTATAAACAACATTTTTATAAGAACGAATTATGTATATTTACAAAAGCGGAAGTTACATTTTTAATAATACCATGTACTTTAATTTAACAGAAACTTTTATGTAAATAACAGGTAATTGAACTCCTTAAAGAAATAGTTCCACTCAATGACAAAAAAAACGTGTTTTCAGGATTAATATACGAGTAAATCAAGTCGTTTAGACGCAGTTTCGTTAAAAGTATACCATCATTTTGGATGTCTTCCTACACCGATATTTCAGAGATCTGTCGATTTATATAGTTTTTTTTAATATAAAGTCAATTTATTTGATACCTCCAAGCCGCTCCAAACTTCAGATAAACGCCCCCCTCATACGTTTTACGTAGTGTTGCAACTCCCATTCGACATGCTTAGTAACACGAACACGTGATCAGCTAGAAGTCAATGAGCCGTTTAACGAGTGAACGCGTTGACCAACATGGATTTTGTTCGCAGATAGTCTGTAAAAAACATATCAATTCTTGGTGAATATCGACGGACTGAGAAGAAATGACTGCGAAGTTTTTAAATTTTCTTTAATCACTGCATTTGTATACGATTATAAAATACGAAAAATAACTGGAATGACAAACAACGAATAAATGTCCCAAGAATGAATCATGTGACGATAAAGTTTATAGTGATGCGTCAATCGGACGATGTTACTACTGAACTCAAAGCTGAAAAGAGAAGGATACCCAGGTAAAACACAAGTATATATCATGTAAGAGAAGGAAAAGGGAACAAACTCCAGAGCTGCCAGGAGGTACAAATCTGTTACTGTTCCACAAGAAACAAGTAATCGGAAATTGAGAAACTGTAGAAAATTAGAACCACGCAAACAATTTCAATGTAGTCTGCAGGAGCGACAGAAAGAACAGGACAGTCTGTGCGATGACAGTTTTCATTTTCTATATTTCAACAAAACAATTTTATCAACTCGATGTTCTTGCACACTCAGGTTTTGATAAGAAAACAACGTATCGATTGGGTGAAATTGGTATTCATTATCTCAAGAATGAATCTGGAGAGATTGGAAATTTGATCGCATTTTTCCATACTTGAGAACCAACTTCCGGGTAAGTAGGATAAGCACAGTACAGAAAAACCGCCCACAGGACCCCGAAAGTATTATGAAGTATGATCGAAAGCTTCTTCTGCCAACAGAGAATTGCATTCGGCTCACATTTAACGAACAAGTAATTACGTTAAAAGAGTAATAAACGATTCAACGTGTATTTATCTTTACAACTAAAGTTACACTGGCTTCAGATTTGTAACAAATGTATATTTGACCTTGAGTTTATCATACTCTTAAGAGATTAGCGCAAACTTGTTGCGCAAAAATATTCATTTATAGAATTCCGCTGACAATTCTCGTACGAAAAGATATTGGTGGATACACTATCTATAGTAATCTGACAAGGAACTGACAGTCAAAAAATATTTTTTTGAAAAAATATTCTGAAAAATTGATCATTGAGCACCAAAACTCAAGATAAAGGTTACTGATGTCGTTGATAGGTTTCCGTACAGGGAAACCGTGATAGAGTATATAAGCTTCCTATATATTATCTCTTCCCACGAAAGACTTAACGCTAACAGTAAGCTGCATCCTTCAACTGAGTGGAATGTTTCATATTTAGTTCCAATCACACGAACAGATTTGTTCATTCCAAACAAACGCAGAATATCGGGAGTATTAAATTTTTTTTTCAGCTCCAGACGGATAATTATATTTATGCTGCACAATCAAACTTATTGTTATAAAAATCTGGGTACATTTTATAATAATTGTAAACATTTCTGAAATGAATTAAAGGAACGTAATGGAGATAACCTGTAGCAACGTCATGCTTATAAATATTTTATCAATAATAATCATTCGTCATACTGATTTGAAACATAGTTGTAGCTTGTATTAAAGCAAAATAATTACTGCAATGTGTTCCACAAATTGTTTTGATTATTATTCGTGTATATCCATTTACTCCAAAAGTTTTAACCTCAGATTTTGTATTTCGTCAGTGATACCTAAATTTTTTTCTCAGTTTTAAGAAAGACTTCCTTTAAACTCACTCATGACTTATTTTATCCAGTCAGTACATTTTTTTAGTATTCCTCAGAAACATAATTTAAAAACAAAATATTTTGTTAAAATATAACTTTACGCCCATCTTTAATTTTAATAGATATCGATTGACCTTCAAATGTCAAAGGTGGCATTCCAAAAAACTGGGCTGTCGAGTTGTTTGATGTGGATCAATTTTGGTATTTTACACTTGAGGTCTGTATGAGTCTGCTTCTAATGAATAACCTGAGCCTAGGGTTCTTCTCGAACAAACGATGCGATACAGATTTAACGCGATCCTTCATTCTCAACTAATTGCAAAGCTCGATCAGGAGATATCAGTACAAAGAAACTCCACATTGGTGACTTTTTGAGATGCAGTACGTCGGACCCGGGTTACAGGTATGCAACAGCTGGTAGTTTCTTTGATAAGATTAGTTGAAGTAGCTGTTACTGAGCCCAGTAGATTCTTAGAATTCAAGAGACCCACCAGCTACCTGACGGTCATAACAGGATACTACAAATATGGCGACTTACCTGGGAAAAACAGATTTCTCAGGGACAAGTTCTCAATCGCAGAACAGTCACCAAAATAGGTTATACGTTGTTACATTTTGAAATAATTTTACGAATCATTTTGATACATTTTGTGTACAGAAATTACTAATCCATATAAAATAAAATACAATCAATATAGCGTACTTTTAATTCGTATCACTGAAATTACACATAAGTATAGTTTTTGTGAAAGCAACGTGAAGGGAGATTAAATAAATTTCCTCTACAATATTTCAACTGTAGGTAGAAAATCCAAAATATTCCAAACCAAATAAAAATATAGAAACAAAACTATAGAAAAAATCCAATTAACTCAATTGGATTACCTACGACAGTTACGATAAACCAAAAAATAGGTCTATCTGATATAGAATACATATAATTACTACAAATAACTTAAGCTTTCAATTAGGGGAATAACATGGAAGATACTACGAGATAATCCGTACGTTACTGATAAGACTTGTAGTGCGAACATAAATGTCAAATGTTATCTCTAAACTTTTATTCCCACCACATGCGTATTATAAAATTTAGTGAAGAAGGCATTAACCAAACGGAAAGCGCTGGGAATTGCGACAGAAGGTTTGCAACAAATAACTGATGCAGAACTAAAACAAATTTCATCCCTCTAGTAAAATAAATTGATTCCAAAGTTTATATCTTGTGAATAGCTCGTATACAATTTTTCATTGGCTCTCTTCTCACACTAATGGCGCCGAATTTGGGTGAACAAGATTGTGTACTACGATTGAAATAACTTCGGATTTTTACCCCAAGAACTATGCATTTTATTGCAAAAAATGCAATAATGGGCCAATTGAAATTATTCTCGCATTCATTATCTAAATCCATGTTTAAGAATTTCAATTGTAGGCTTAATTAAAAATATTAAGTTTCCGCACAATAAACTGGGACATTTTTAGGAAAATTAATAGAAGCTCTAACAAAGCGTTGGGCACATTTTCATCGAGTTGAGAACGTAGGGAAAAGCTTTATCTGACATTAAGATTTTTTTTTAATAGATCTAAATGTTATCGGCCACCATTACATTAATATAACGAAATTGTTAGGAAAGCCAACCACGTTCTCATAAATCATTCATAACAACAAACCACCAGCTAACTGAAGTTGTCTCAATCGATGAGGAGGTTTGTGTACGATAAAGTTTAGTTGCTAAACATGTACATAACGTAATGAGGCGACTTGACGCCGTGAATTTTAAAGTCTTCAGCCCACCTCACCGTTGCGGGATCAACGACATTTATTAACATGACATAGAATATTTCTTCGTATCCCGAAAACAATTTTCTACATTTAATACCACTACAGTTAATTTATATCACAACATATAAATAACGTAATCGAACAGTGTTTGGTGTCAATGTAACAAGGTTTATGAGCAGTAAAAATTTCAGTACATAAAATAAAACATTATTATGATTACATATAGTAGAGTTTAAACATATGACTAAATTTTGATACATTAAACCCATAGTTCTTATTAAAATATTTGCAAGATTAGACGACCTTTATCAGTGTTGGGGAAAATTACATAATAAATGAAAATCAATGAGAAAAATAACCAAATTCAGTCAAAAGAAATGAAAACGCGGTTTTTAGTTTCCTTAGCACCTGAAGAAAGGCACAAGGTTTCCAGAAACGTTGTATTTATATAATCACTTCTTTTGTCTGTATTTGGCTATTATTCTTATTAGTAAAAATTACTTAATCTTCCGTATTGTCAGATGCTTGGTAATTAGCAAATTGCAATAATTAAGTTTTCATTTAACTTTTCCATTAATAGTATTTACTACTTTTGTAAAGAACTATAGATAACAGGAAGAAAATAAGTGGTCTTGCAGTTAATGTTTTTCAATGTATTTCTCCTTCAGGAAGAAACTTGCTACTTGAAGGAGGTGGAATTGATTTAGCGTTGAACGTAAAGTGTTATAGATGAGAAATTGACAAAAACATATTTGGCCAATTGATATTATAGTTTCTCGATTCTTCAGATGTTATCTTATCACACTTTTAACCTCTAATTGGAAAATGATACATACAGGCCTGTAGGCTTTTCCAAAACAGCCGATATGCGGTTTCTTTGTACTTCCTTGGTGATTTGAGTGTTTCCATGTTGGTAAAAGTGATGTGTGTATACACGCCGAAAGCGGGAGTAGGAAACAACGGAAGAGTTGGTGTTGCTGACGGTCGTTTTCTTTGTGTAATTATTATCAAAATTAATGCATACTTCTGGATTTAGAGACAGTTTAATGTCAGGTAAGCACTAAGGGATGTAAAAGCTAATGTAATATATGTGTGTATGTATATTTAAAACACTGACAAAAATTATTTGGCTCTCTTCATTCTTTACGAATAACCATTTTCTTATTTTCTTCTACCGAAGAACTAGAACGAATAAATTTGGCCAGTTTAGAATTCTGAATACAGTGACAATGAAAATTTTGCCTCAAGACGTCAGCAACAAACTGAACTGCTGTGTATCAGAAGTTAAACAAAACAGTAGTTATGATTATAAATTTTGGAAGAAGACTGACGCCAAAATAGAGATAAAATCAGGTTTGTTACATGTCTCACTAGATTTTCCATCGAGTATTTTATAGTTCAGAATAATAAATTTGTTTGGTTTGTTTCAGATTATGGAAAGACTCGAGATTTAAATCAACACACTGAAAATAAATTTAATAATGGATGTATAATGTTAATGTTTGCAAACATCTTATTATCTTGTTTTATGGTGTCTTATGGTTTCTTCCTGTCTTCAGGCCAGACTATGATATATTCAGACATAAGCATTCTTAAAAAACAAATTTTAATTTCTATGGAAGGTGAAATACAAATATATCAAAAACTGAATAGTGTAGAATCCATGTTTAAAACACTTCTGGAACAGTGTCATGACACTGCTGTTAATAAATCAAAAGAAGTATTAAATGACTTTCTTGGCGAGTGGAGAAATTTACATGAAAGTGCAGATGGAAATCTTCCTAAAAACAAAAACTTGGTTTTTAAGAGTTTTGAAAATCCTTTACATCAAATAAGCACGTCACAATTTAATGTAACCATGCAACATACATTCGGGAATCTTTCATATGAATTACAAGATAATTTTACGCCTAATGAAAGTTATAACACTAGTTCTAACCATGTTGATAAAGAGCAAATAAGTGATGAGATAGAAGATTTTAAGAATACTCCAAATTTTGCCATTCCTATAAGTAATGAAAACATACATGGTGATGCTAGTTTAAGATCTGAAGATCCTTCACGTTTGAGAAGACCAAAACGATCTAATCGTAGAGGTAAAGAGCCTGAACGCAGACTGTCCAATGGCGGCGGTAATCGTCAGAGGAAGAAAAAACAACTACGTGGTACAATAACTCTCTTCAAAGGGTGAACCATGCTGATTACAATTTGTAATAATACATTTCATTTTATAAAACTATGAGACACAAAATGTTAAATTTCCATTGATAAATATTTACATGTGATAGGTTTTTACTTTTGGTGTTCTATAAGTTTGTATTAACTGAACATATAAATACTTTCATTCCAATATTTATTGTGAACATACTTTAATTGATGTGACCATATACTAATTGTGTATTTCCTACACACTTTTTTTTATTCCTTATAGATATGAACAAACACATATATAGAACAAACTGAAAATTTCTGGCATATTATATAATTTGTGTGAAGATTAAAGAAATGAATATTTCTTCTATCAGAGGCAATTGATGTTAAAAAAATATTTGATTTCTACATTGTCCTTTTTTTGTGAAAAAGAAAAATCCTAAAATTAGAAAATTTATGAATATGTTCATTGAGTTTTCATTTTTTAAAAAGTTATATTGTAATCAGCATGGTTGTGTCTTAGTGGAGAAATATGTTCATGTCTTACATGTGAATTTTGAATACAGCAAATATACCGCTAATAATATACTGATGTCAAAAAAATAATTAAATACCTCATTTTGAATAAATTATATTAGAAATTCTCTGAAGATTTAGAATTGCAGAAGGTTGATGACTCCACGTGTAAAGGATGGGAACATTACTTTGGATCTTCTTAAAAATGTGCTGTAAAAAAGAGTACCTTTGTTAGAGTCTTCTAGTCACGTTTATATAAAATACAATATTTAATTGAAACAAAATTATATGTAAAAACATTGACCTTTAGCATGCCAATCTCAAAATCTGGATGAAGTACTCGGGCTCGTATGTGATCATTTAGTGGGATAGGGGAAATAATTTTATTTTGATATATATTTAAGATCTGATATTAAATTGTAAGAACATTGTCATTGAATACAGACTAAATTATATTAATAATTTTGATACTTAAAGTTGTGTTACAAATACCAACTGACAGGTCAAAATGTAACAAACAGAGTAAAAAAAATTATCAATATATTATAGTGTAATCAAAGTTTTTACACACACACACATTCATATAATGCTTGTAAGGACAATGTGACTTTGTCAAATTAATCAATTAACTTAATTGAACAGGAAATAAGGATAGACAGCGGACATAATTGATTAAATCAACAGTTGGTGTATTCAGGATGGAAAGTAATAACGTATATAATTTTCGAGGACCTATGCTATCTGTATCAGAACAGTACGATTGAATGAGGTGCTGGCAAGCCGCTCTCTATCCCTTGCTCTTGTTCACTAAAACTGTTGATTTAAGGTAAGACAGCTGTTCCTCTCTGTCCCTCTTTCATATCTAAATGAGTTAATTAATTTCACATTGACACATTACCCTTACTTTCCTTATGTATATATAGGTGTGTATGTTATGTTCAATGTTCTCATCTATGTGAAAATTTATATCTTATTCTTATTTCAGCTCCTGAAGCAATACATTTCAAAGGGGGTCAGCCAGAGATTTTTGTGAGAGATGGAGGTAGTAGTAATATTCTTTCCATTTTTCAAAAAGAATGCTTATCAAAAATAAGATACAATAAGATATTGCAATAATTAACCTATATACCTGCTTCCTATTGCAATAATCACCATTTTTAATCAATTTTAATTTTGTTTAGTCGTAAAATATTTTAATTAAGTATTGGACCAGATTGAAAATGTTACTTAAATTAATATGAAAATTAGACAACAGCTTGTAATAAGTTTTTTTTGTGTTTTCATGTAGTATATCATCTTCTAATGTGAACATGATGACACCATTTCCTCAATTTCAGTCTCTCTTTCCATTTCATACCAATTATTTTGACATTGTCACATCTTTTATATATATATATATATATGCCAAGATCAAAATAAACGACACATTTGGATAGGATAGAGAGACAGCGTACTCGACTAACATGAAATCAACCCCTAGTCCAGTTAAGCTGTGCAGAAATAAAGGTTCTCAAATTTTCAAGAATCTGATTCTCCTCCATCAAGAAAGATGGTCTGAACTGCATGCCAGGTGGGCACGAATTGACGAATTCAAACTGTGACGCACCAGCTGTTACATGCAATAATTGAGACCCAACAACTCTCTCAAAAAAAGGTCACAACAATGGAAAAATAACAAAAAAATACATACCTGCATATATATGTTACATACATGTTAGAGTGGAATGTAAAAAGAAAGGAAAGTTAAAAAGTAAGTGTAAGATTGGATTAAACAGCTCTTTACAATAATAATCTAAATAATTACTATTATTATAATACATTATATTGTATTACAACTACAGGAATGATTATTATTATATTAGAGGATGTTGAGTCCAGGACTTTGCCTAGACTGTAAGATGTGTTGGAAGGAGAGTTCCCAACGATGGAAGTGGTATATGGTGATTATTATTATGATCTGTTTAAATCTTTCCCCAATCTCACTCATTTACTTTTTCTCCACTCTAATATGTATGAGTGTTTGTATTTTTTTATTTTTCCATTGTCGTGACCTTTCCTCAAGAGAGAGAGAATTGTTGGGTGTTGATTGTTTCTGTCTAACATCTGGTGTGCCACAGTTTGAATTAGTCAATTCGTGCCCTGCCGGCACACAGTTCAGACCTTCCTTCTTGATGATGGGGTCAGGTCCTCAAAAATTTGAGGACCTTTATTTCTGTACAGATCGGCTGGAACGACCGTTGGGCCCCCTTCTTGAGGATAGTAGGCCTGAACTGCGTGCCGGCTGGGCATTAATTTGACAGGAAAGGGAAATACAGTAAATATATGGCTGGAATTGTGGACCCGTGTCACCATTTTGAACAGGAAATATTTTCAATGGAGTGCAGTACTATTTCCTGAAAGAGGCTATCATCTCCAAATGTTTTCTATTCACAATGGCGACACTGGCCCTTATGTTTATATGTACTTGCAAGGATTGTTTATTTACTGTGTAGGTCTATGCTTCCTATGAACATTTAACAGTTAAACTACAACTAAACACATATTTGCCTATCCATTTATTCTACTCAAAACTAAATTTCATCAGCTGTGTGGTGGTAAGTTACAGATTGAATGCTTTAGTAATAATGAGTCAATAGTAAGTTATTCAACAAAAATTAATTATCTAATATGAAATTTAACAATATTTGTGTTTTTTAGGTTTGGTTGCACCATGGTTTTATAATGATGCCACATCCTCAAATTTTACATTGAAAACTGTTCAGCTTAGACAAGGAAAAGGGGCAGTCGAAGTATCTGAAGATGCCCTGTACTTAATATATTCACAGGTAACATGGAATAATATTAAAGTTATAAAATAAATGTTGAACATACATAAAAGTATAAGTACTTTCAGCATAAGGATTTTTCAATCAATTAAGCCAAATTTGAGTCAATTCATGACCATGGATGAAACTTGGTTCAATCACTCAACATGTGAGACTAAGGAACAATTGAAATAATGGATTTAAAGGGGAGAAACGGTCTTAAAAAACCTGAAGACAGTTCCATCTGCTGGCATGGTCATGGTGTCATTTTTTTGGGATATGTGTGGAATAATTTTCATTATTTTCAAAAAGGAAAAACAATGAACAGAGTATTCTTATTGCAGCATTTTACTGATGAAATCAACAAAAAAAACCAGCCACATTTGGTAAAAAATATTGTTGTTTCATGATGAAAATGCACACGTTCTAACATCCATTATCACGATGGTCAAAATCAATGAGTTTAAGCTTCCTCACAGACCCTATTCACCTGACTTAGCTCCCTTGGATTATTTTCTCTTTCCAAACTTGAAAAAGTGGCTCAGTGGTAAAAGATTTTCCAACAATGAAGAAATTGAGCATGCAGTTTAGCTTGATGGTTCTAACTTTAAACAGGGTATCAAACTTATTTAACATGGCCGGGAAAAGTGTATCAATGTTAATTAAAACTACGTTGAGAAATAAATACATTTTTTTACAAATTTTCTGTTGGATCAAGTACTTCTGGGACTACCATTGTACTCGAAAAACTGGTTTTATGATGTTAATGTACACAACATAATCAAGAAATGTGTCAAAAAATGTATAAAATAAAATGAGGCTTACAGGAACAATTATACATTATTTACCATAGTAATGTTTAGTAATACCAAGGTAAAATTTAAATTTCTATAAAAATAGATCAATGAATTAGAACTATACTTTTTATAAGAATGGTATTCACTAGTTCATTGAATGAGTAAGAACTTGACAGACAAGACACATATTATTCATGTTAATACTCTTGGAAACAGTATATATGCATATACCTCTCAAATAAATAATGAAAATACATGGACTCCTTCCTGGGCAAGTCAAGCTTACTAGCAAACTGAGAAATGTTTTTGTGAAACCAGGCTTCTACACTGACTAAGAGTTGTTATCTAGAAGATTCATGTATAATTAATTGATGGCAAAGTTTCATGCATCCAATACTTATTTGCCCAATGAATAAGTAAGAAAGTATTGTAAATAATTGGGCAATATGAAATTAACTTCTAGTTTTAAAAAACTAACTGTGATTCTGAAATTGTTTTTGAATAATAATAATACAGTATTTTTTTAATATTTTAAATCATATATACTTAATTTATAGTATAATATAAAATAAATAAAAAACTATTCTTTTTCCAGGTTTATTATCTAACATCTAATGCTATAAACAGTTACACCCTTAATTTGAAACATGGCACTCAATCCAACTCAACAGTATTGGCCTATTGTAGTGCTGTTGCACCTAATGGGAACCTTAGCGAGATCAGTTGTTACACATCTATAGTTCAGTTTCTTAAAGCTGAAGATCGTATTTTCATTCAACAAAGGGACATGAACAGAAGAATTATTCTAAGAGATGGTTATTCATTCTTGGGTATAGTAAGATTAAGTGGTTAACAATGTTTCTTGTAATTAATTTGATACTTGAAGAAAATGACTGTGTAATTTGAATAAAACATTCATTTTGTATATAATTTACATCCTGCTCAGAAAGAAAAGGGACAAATAAGTGTTAACTAATTATGTGCCTTCATGTAAAGCAGTGACCTGACCAATAGGTAATTTTTACAAATATATCAGGTATCCTTATAATGGATACAACATATATTTTTTATTGAAAGAGATAAATTGTGTTATACAGTAATTTTACAACACAATTATGTGATGTGAACTTACAACAAAAGAACATAATTATGTACCGATATACATGATGTAATATAGTGTTAAAATGTATAATATGATAAAATTTATAAGAGATTGTATGGTTGCATGTTTGGATTTTTTAAGAAATAGTTGCTATTTACAAATTTAGTTTAAAGACTTTGTACTTAATGTTAATCTCAATAAAAAACTGTGATGTAGTTTCCATGATATATGGTAGGCAAATAGAAAATAATTTCCTTGCATCTTGACTATCAAATCATGTGCAGGAAGATGTAGCTCAAGCATTTTTGCCAAATGATTTTAAATGAATTGCTGATATCAGTCTAATTATGGATGTATAATGTTTACATAAGATGTAACTTCATGGTTTAATGTTGATCTTATTTGTTACAAGATCAAAATATACTGGCATTGAAAGTTATTTTATGAATGAATTTTGTTAACATACTGTATAAATTGTTTAATTATGAAGGAACTAATTCATATGAACAAACAATTTGAAATTAAATAAAATTTTTAAAATACCAAAAAATAAATATTTTCTATATATTATTTGTTCAAAAATATTGGATTTATATACATTAATAAACAGACATCTCATTAACCAAATGAAAACCATCTAATATGAAATCAAAATGAATGATGGTAAAAAAATTAATCACGTTATCCATTTGTTACTATTATAAAAAAGCATATGAACCTAAGATCTTAAAAAAAGAGCTGTTTAACTTGCTGGATTTTGAAACATAGAAAATAATTGAGATCTGATACATTATAGTGGCTAAATAGTGATTTATTTAGGAATAGTCTATTAATTAGAGTTCATTGATTGTTGATTAATATTAATAAAGAGTAATCTGATGAGACAATTAAAATGTTTTTTTTCTGTCAAAAATGATCAAGTATTACTCAAAATAGAAATTTTAGTTATATACTTCTACAATATTTCATTGTTAATGAAGTAAAAAAATTGCTATCTATTTTACAAAATATACGTTGGCAGTTTGTAATTCTCTTGTAAATGGTTAACACGTGTGTTTATACACATATAACAACTCATTTGGAAAGAGTAGCTAACATTAAATAAAAAGTTGGTGTCACCAGGTTGGGAATTTTTTAGGACTCCTTCCTCAGTACAGTAGGAATGTATATCATACTGGCTGGCCAGCCAGCATAGCATTTAGGTCTTACTATTCTTTCGGCCCTCAATAATTTGACATTATTGCTACGCAGCCTAGGCATACCAACTGTTGGTTTCTGCCCCTCTTTTCTATCCAAATGAGTTTTTACACAATTTGAACCTTATATATTTATATAGGGAAAAAGCAAACTGCTAAATTATGCTTATGTAAATGTTTCTTTGTAGAATATTGATCCTAAGAAAGAAAATAAATATATTTTAGTAGCAATATGGTGAATGTTATTTTCAATGTGCTATACATTTTTCATTCCTTAGTAAAAACATGTGTTGTGAAGAATCTGTCATTTATAAGATGAGTGTACAACTATAAGTGACTTTTATTGTTTTAAATTGCATTTCAACTATGGAGACATAACAATCTATGCAAAACTTCAAATTAAATTCATTAAAATATCTAACTGCACAAAAAAATATTCAGGAAATTGTTGCCACAATTTGATTCTAATTCATACTTGTGACAACATAAAATTAATCTTAATTTTTTGAAAAAGAGAAATTGAATTTTTTAAAGAATTGAAATTATTATCGAACCTAAAATATAATAATATGTTGTAAAAAACATGCTACATAAATACCTACAAATTAAATTTTGAACTGTAGAAAGTGCCTGATTATTTATTTCAGTATTTGATACACAACCCATTAATACCCTAAGTCATCAGCTCATACATCCCAACCAGATTCCACTTTAAATTATTAACATCATGTGCCAAAAACTTATGATACAAACTACATGAATATAAACTATTCTTAATGATACATTCGAAAATACTTCTGAAAAAAAAAAGTGTTTTCTCAGAAAACTGACTTAGTTGCCCTACAATCAAATTTCCAATGGTACATTTCCTGACTGATATTAATGAAATATATTTCAAAATGACAAATAAAATTATAAAAACACTTCATAGACCAAATTGAAAAATATTTTCACATTTTACAATGTAAATTAGATTGCCAATTCTTGACATTGGATCATATAATGTACACATGCATAAATTGACAGTTAACTGGAGTTTGTTTTAATTCCATAATTGTACTAAGATAAAATAGTTTTTGCATCAATCTCAATAACTGCCTACCTAATTGATCAGGATAGATGAACATTAGTTTCAGTATGCAATATCAAAATAGTTTGTTTGGTACATTACATTAATGAACAAATCAATGCAAATGTCATCATTTTTATTATTTATATGGAGCTGTTGTAAATGAGTATTAATACTATTTGTAACATCTTGAAAATTAAAATATATATTGAACTAAATAAATTGCTTAATGTAAATCATTCCACAAGACAATAATTTGATAAAAACGATATTATTTTACATACACTAATTCCAGAAGTCATCAGCATCTTCTATATCCCAACCAGATTCATTTTTGCCACTATTACTATCAAATTCGACTCTCTTATCGTAAACAAATTCCGGATCAGTCGGTTTAATTTGGCTTTTGCAAAAACTTTGGTCCATAATTTCTTTTTTCCTCTTTATTTGCACATCATCAAGATGATTCAAATCTTCCTCTGGATCAATACTAAATTCACTATTAACTTCTTTTAAAGACTTTTCAAGTGTGTTTCCTTTAAGATGTTCCTGTAAGAGTCTTAACATTTTCTCTATACACACGTCTGGAACACATTCTAATATATCATGTCTCATTTTCAGATCTTGAATTGTGAGCTTAACACTAGAATTTGTTCTAAAGTTTCGTATTGGCATCAGCCGTTTCCTAACCTTATTATTTGTTTCGTACAATAAAATTAGGCTTGGAGGAGAAAAGTTAATACCACATCGCGTAACATTACGATTTCCACAGGCCATTTTACTTAAACACCCACAAAACGTACATTATTTTCACTGGGTGCACAAGCGTATTGAGTTACACAGACCATTCAACATTTTCTTTGCTGGACACTGTTAGCGTTTTGATTCAACAAATTACATTAAATTATTATATCAGTTCCCGGGCAAATTTAAACTTAATCAACCCACATGAAATAGGTTTAAACTTCATTGTTGTTACCAAAGAACTAACGAAGAATCTTTTATTTAACTGGCAGAGGAAACCAAAGATAGTACATATCACGAATAATTTTATTCGATCTCTGTTCGGATTCATAATCATATATATAACAATGTTACACAATAAAGTAACTATCATTTAAGATACAATAACAAATTTATTTTGAACAATATAATTTAAAACTGAGTAGACGCTTGTCTACTGTTGTAAACTTTGTCAACACTACCGCAATATTAGTCTGTAGTATACTATAGACGTTAATTATGTTCTTTTATAACGATGTTATTTGTAGATAATAGTTTTATTATTCTTAACAAATAGATTAAATTAGTAGAATGTATAAAATTAGGATAACTGATGACAGGATCAGTA
Organism: Zhengitettix transpicula; assembly: GCA_037074705.1. Classification (NCBI taxonomy): domain Eukaryota; kingdom Metazoa; phylum Arthropoda; class Insecta; order Orthoptera; family Tetrigidae; genus Zhengitettix; species Zhengitettix transpicula. The sequence continues at coordinate 40,270,212 of CM073596.1, read as the reverse complement.
TATATTATTTTCTTGTTATTTACTCCAATTTTATTGTAATTAAGAATGCATTTATAGACGAAGTCACTAATTAATTATTATTGCCGCTAGGAGTAGTGCAATCAAATTGGAATATATGCAAATTAATCACAATGTTATTTAATTTACGATTGTGTTCTTCATGGAAGGAAGTGTATTAAATACACTTCACTTGGATCGTTTTGTAATATAATAACACTTATTGTCACGATTTTCTTGTTTACTTGTTGGCCATTAACTAATTTTCAACTACTGCTTGCATTGTAGAAACAGTTATCGGGCGTCTAACCTACAATTGTTTATACAAAAATATATATACCTAGAAAGTACATTGTTTTAAATTAAACTTTCTTCCGCTTTTAATAAATTGTTTAAAATAATGGTTTATCTCTAAGAAACTTTGTAATCTGTAATATTGCATTAATTTCATTTTATTTCACTGTAAATTTCAATAAGTAATTGAATAATAAGATAGTAACGGTAGTTGAACTTAAACAATCTTATAAATAAAAAAGAGTGTATGTATGTTTGTATGTTTGTTTGTATGTTTGTTTGTATGTTTGTTTGTTTGTTTGTATGTTTGTATATTTGTATGTTCGTTATACAAATCTACACCGTTAGAGCAAATTTCACCAAATTTCGTACACGTGTTCTTTACGACCAGGAAACAAACACTGTCGGGGTGAGACATGTCTACCACCCCCAGAAGCGGGGGTGCACGGGGGTTGAAATATTTAAACATGCTAAAAAAGCCGATATTTTAGTCGGATAATAATTTTTAGGGGTCCAAGATATTGATGGTGTTTCTACCGATGTTTTCTGAATATAATTTTCATCCCCTACACCCTGGGAAAAGGGCACCCTTAGAGTTTGGGGTGGAGAATACAAATCTATACCGGTGGATCAAATTTCACCAAATTTCGTACACGTGTTCTTTGCGACCAGGAAAACAACACTGTCGGGGTGAGACGCGCCTACCACCCCCAGAAGCGGGGGTGGACGGGGGTGGAAATATTTGAACATGCTAAAACAGTCGATATTTCAGTCGGATAAATATTTTTAGGGGTCAAAGGTATTTATAGTCTTTCCACTAATGATATCTGAATATAATTTTCAACCTCTACACCCTGGGGAAAGAGCACCCCTAGCGTTTGGGGTGGAGAGTACAAATATACACCGCTGGAGCAAATTTCACCAAATTTCGTACACGTGTTCTTTACGACCAGGAAACAAACACCGTCGGGGTGAGACGCGTCTACCAACCCCAGAAGCGGGGGTGGACGGGGGTTGAAATACTTAAACATGCTAAAACAGCAGGTATTAGATTTGGATAAATATTTTCGGGGTCAAAGATATTGATTGTGTTTCTACCGATGTTATCTGAATATAATATTCATCTCCTACGCCCTGGGAAAAGGACACCCTTAGGGTTTGGGGTGGAGTTGCTTTACAGAAAAATAACGCGAATACAACCGAGTTTGGAGTCAAATCGAAGGTTATGGATGTCAGTGAGTTTACTTCGGATAAATATTTTTAATTGCCCATTTAACCCGAAAGGGTGGGGGTTGGAAGGGAAGATAAATAGTCAGTTCTTGCGCGTTCTTGGAGGAGAATTACGTGAATACTATTTCAACGGGTGTTGTGTTGAAAATATAAATCCCTTTAGACATTAGCGGTGAGCTTGCTTAGGGCTGGGGGTGAGAATTGTCTATTATTCTAAAACTGCCAAAATATTATGTGTTTATGGGTAAACTAGATTGATAGTGTTTCTACCGATGTGATATGAGTAAAAATTCAACCCTTTCCACCACGGGAAAGTAGCAGATTTAGGGGTGGGTTGAAAATATAAATCCCTTTAGACATTAGTGGTGAGCTTGCTTAGGGCTGGGGGTGAGAATTGTCTATTATTCTAAAACTGCCAAAATATTATGTGTTTATGGGTAAACTAGATTGATAGTGTTTCTACCGATGTGATATGAGTAAAAATTCAACCCTTTCCACCACGGGAAAGTAGCAGATTTAGGGGTGGTGTTGTTCATACTATTTTAATCGATGTTGTTTCCATTAATAACGACGTTTAGTCAAAAATAAAAGTGTTTCAGAACCATTGCTTTTTATACTCTTTTAAAAAGCTTTTATATCTTATGTTTTTTTTTTTTTTATATTTGTATGTTAGTTATACAAATCTACACCGGTAGAGCAAATTTCACCACATTTCGTACACGGGTTCTTTGCGACCAGGAAAACAACACTGTCGGGGTGAGACGCGTCTACCAACCCTAGAAGCGGGGGTGGACGGGGGTTGAAATACTTAAACATGCTGAAACTGCAGGTATTAGATTTGGATAAATATTTTCGGGGTCAAAGATATTGATTGTGTTTCTACCGATGTTATCTGAATATAATATTCATCTCCTACGCCCTGGGAAAAGGGCACCCTTAGGGTTTGGGGTGGAGTTGCTTTACAGAAAAATAACGCGAATACAACCGAGTTTGGAGTCAAATCGAAAGGTTATGGATGTCAGTGAGTTTACTTCGGATAAATTTTTTTAATTGCCCATTTAACCCGAAAGGGTGGGGGTTGGAAGGGAAGACTAGATTGATAGTGTTTCTACCGATGTGATATGAGTAAAAATTCAACCCTTTCCACCACGGGAAAGTAGCAGATTTAGGGGTGGTGTTGTTCATACTATTTTAACCGATGTTGTTTCCATTAATAACTACGTTTAATCTTATAAATAAAAAAGAGTGTATGTATGTTTGTTTGTATGTTTGTATGTTTGTATGTTTGTATATTTGTATGTTCGTTATACAAATCTACACCGGTAGAGCAAATTTCACCAAATTTCGTACACGTGTTCTTTACGACCAGGAAACAAACACTGTCGGGGTGAGACGCGCCTACCACCCCCTGAAGCGGGGGTGAACGGGGGTGGAAATATTAGAACATGCTAAAACAGTCGATATTTCAGTCGTATAAATATTTTTAGGGGTCAAAGATATTTATAGTCTTTCCACTGATGATATCTGAATATAATTTTCAACCTCTACACCCTGGGGAAAGAGCACCCCTAGCGTTTGGGGTGGAGAGTACAAATCTACACCGCTGGAGAAAATTTCATTAAATTTCGTACACGGGTTCTTTGCGACCAGGAAAACAACACTGTCGGGGTGAGACGCGCCTACCATCCCCAGAAGCGGGGGTGGAAATATTTGAACATGCTAAAACAGTCGATATTTCAGTCGGATAAATATTTTTAGGGGTCAAAGATATTTATAGTCTTTCCACTGATGATATCTGAATATAATTTTCAACCTCTACAGCCTGGGGAAAGAGCACCCCTAGCGTTTGGGGTGGAGAATACAAATCTACACTGCTGGAGCAAATTTCACCAAATTTCGTACACGGGTTCTTTGCGACCAGGAAAACAACACTGTCGGGGTGAGACGCGTCTACCAACCCCAGAAGTGGGGGTGGACGGGGTTTGAATTACTTAAACAGGCTGAAACAGCAGGTATTAAATTTGGATAAATATTTTCGGGGTCAAAGATATTGATTGTGTTTCTACCGATGTTATCTGAATACAATATTCATCTCCTACGCCCTGGGAAAAGGGCACCCTTAGGGTTTGGGGTGGAGTTGCTTTACAGAAAAATAACGCGAATACAACCGAGTTTGGAGTCAAATCGAAGGTTATGGATGTCCGTAAGTTTACTTCGGATAAATATTTTTAATTGCCCATTTAACCCGAAAGGGTGGGGGTTGGAAGGGGAGATAAATAGTCAGTTCTTGCGCGTTCGTGGAGGAGAATTACGTGAATACTATTTCAAGGGATGTTGTTGAAAATATAAATCCCTTTAGACATTAGTGGTGAGCTTGCTTAGGGCTGGGGGTGAGAATTGTCTATTATTCTAAAACTGCCAAAATGTTATGTGTTTATGGGTAAACTAGATTTATAGTGTTTCTACCGATGTGTTATGAGTAAAAATTCAACCCTTTCCACCACGGGAAAGTAGCAGATTGAGGGGTGGTGTTGTTCATACTATTTTAACCGATGTTGTTTCCATTAATAACGACGTTTAATTTTATAAATAAAAATGAGTGTATGTATGTATGTATGTATGTTTGTATATTTGTATGTTTGTATATTTGTATATTTGTATGTTCGTTATACAAATCTACACCGCTGGAGAAAATTTCACCAAATTTCGTACACGTGTTCTTTGCGACCAGGAAACAAACACTGTCGGGGTGAGATGCGTCTACCACCTCCAGAAGCGGGGGCGGACCGGGGTTGAAATATTTAAACATGCTAAAACAGTCGATATTTCAGTCGGATAAATATTTTTAGGGGTCACAGATATTGATAGTGTTTCTACCGACTGTTCGGGTGAGACGCGTCTACTAACCCCCATAAGCGTGTCTGGATTATCAGTAGAGCACTTTTAGGTGTTGGGTGGAGGAACGCTGCAATAAAATAACGCGAATACAACCGAGATTCGAGTCAAATCGAAGGTAATGGATGTCCCTGAATTTATTTATGACAATCTGGACAACGCGCGGGTATCGGCCAGGTTGGGATGAGTTGACCGGCTGTTTTTTGCGTCGATTAAATATATTTCGGGATGAATTACATTAATAAAATTTTCCTACAGTTCTCTATGTATAATTTCAACCCCTTTCGGACTCATAAGGGTGGGCGTGAAGTAGCATTACATAAAAAGAAACCAGAAACTATCGAGATTGTCACTGAGTTTAATTAATTTCCTTGAAAATAACGGGAAAACAACCGAGATTCGAGTCAAATCGAAGGTAATGGATGTACCTGAATTTATTTATGACAATCTGGACAACGCGCGGGTATCGGCTGGGTTGGGATGAGTTGACCGGCTGTTTTTTGCGTCGATTAAATATATTTCGGGATTAATTAGATTAATAAAATTTCCCTACATGTTCTCTGTGTGTAATTTCAACCCCTTTCGGACTCGGAAGCGTGCACCCTTAAGGGTTGCCGTGGAAGTACCATTGGATAAAAAGAAACCAGAAACTATCAGGATTGTCACTGCGTTTAATTATGACATTAAACTTGACCGTTTAAGTCCCCGAAGCGGGAGTCGTCGGGGGTGAAAAATTTCAAACATGTTAAACGGTCGATATTTGCGATAATTATTTCCTGGGGTTAATTACTTTGATAGTATTTATACCGATGTTGTTTGTGTATAATTTAACCCCTGTGAGGGGAGCAAGCTTAGGGGTGGGGTGGAGGTACGTTAAATAAAATCCCGCAAAAACAACCGAGATTCGAATCAATTCCGAGACTATGAATGTCGCTGAATCTAATTGTGACAACCTGGGTTACGCGACGGGTTTGGGAGGTGTTGGGCGGGGGAATAAATTTTCAGACAATGTAATCGGCCGATTTTTGCGTGGAATACATTATTTTTCATTATCGCATATTTGTGGGGGTGGTCAACTTCTAACATGTAAAAACGGCCGATATATTTAGTCAATGACTTCATCCCCCTTCGGCATGGGAGGTGAGCACATTTAGGGATAGGGTTCGAGGAGCTTTACATAAAAATAGCGCAAAAGTAATCAAAATTGGAGTCTTATGGATGGTTATAGATAAATGTCATCTCGGGCAACGTCGGGCACCCAGCTAGTGCTCAAATAAATGAATCACTGAAGAACTGGCCTAGTGCTTATTGTATAAACGCATTCAATATATATGAGTAATTATCAGGATAAACCACATTTGAAAGTCAAACCTTGCTTTTAGAAAATACTGAAAATTGAATATTAAAATAAAAATCGTAATTGTTCTTTTTTATTTAATTGCGTCTTATAACGCATCAAAAATTGAACATTTTGCTTTAGCAAGGAATTGTCATGGACGTCTGAATTATACTAATAAGATAAATAAAGATACAGATAACAGACAAAAATAAGTGATAAGTTAAATATCACACATTTCTGCAATCCTTGTGGCTTTCGTCAGGTGGTTTGCGTGGTTGTTCTTACAGTTATTCCGTTTTTCAAAACACCTGACAAAAGCAAAAGGATTGCAGAAACGTTGTGTGATATTTATTTTTGTCTGTTATTTTATTTATAAGATTAGCATGATTTTACACAGACGTTTTATTTTATAATTTCGGCCGGATTATAGGTAACAGAATTTCGATATCGTGAAATTCACGCTGTTAATATTTGAACTTTTTGTAAACATATAGCCATTCTAACACAGACACCTGTTGATATTTCACAAACGGACACAGAAAGACAGAGAGAATTTCATTGTGGTTTTCCTCCCTGTTATGTCATATTTCAGTCACGATTCAATAGCGTTTTATGCGTGATAGATATGAAGTGAAAATAGAATAATCTATACATCGTCAGACTGAGATTAGAAACTGTCAAGCAAGACTTTTGTACAATGTTTGGCTGATATAAAGCATATATATTTTCTAGTAAAATATAGTAAAAAGTATAGATGTAAAATCTAAATTAAATTTTTGACGTTCAGTGTGAAACATATGGATGAGAATTGTCCTAAATCTGGTTTAATTTTTTTTAAATATTGATAACTTTATTATTCAATTTAAAATATTACAGTTGATATGTTACAATAACATGAATACATGTATTAGGGTACAACCTAGCGGTTTCCCCTTACAAGTTTTTTCTAATTGTAGATGTTTTAATTATTTCTCTATTTCATCTTGTAGGCGTTTTAGCCGATGTAGGGTTCGTGAAAATTTGGGTAGTTTGGAAATATTTCTTTGCATGTCAGGATTACTCACTCATACATTCACTTGGAGTTCTTAAAGGGAGGTCACTATATATGAGGAAGATTCCGGTATGTGGAAGCTTCCAGCCGCTCGTTATTGGATTCCAACAGATGTCTCAGATCGATACGAAGCCGGCAAATGGTTGCTAGGATGTAGGGAAGCTGCGAGACACGTGCGTCTTCAGGGTCACGGGCACACCACTATGCAAACAAAGACAACGGCTATGTATAAATTTTGCCAAGCCAAGTATAATTTTAAGTCTTGCGTAAACTAATAATGAAGTCTGGATTTTTTTTGGGGAACAGGCTACATGAGGGTAATCCACATGGTGGCAACTCCCCTTTAATAGCATAGGAAGGGATCTGAAAGGGGGGATGCGGAAGGGTAGAGGAATGTAGCCAAGGGTTAACTAGGGCCCCCGGGCTATATTTTAAGGATCATACCCGGCATTCGCCTAAAGAAATGCAGGGAAAACCCTAGAAAAAGCTGCATCAGGTAGGTCGGGCATTGGGTACTTGTCCCACGCCATTCCGATAGCGGGAGAGGAGTATGCTGTGGGGACGCAGCATTCCCTTCTCCGTGCCTCGACCAGTTTAGGAGGCAGCTGACCGACTATTCCAATGGGAATAGCGGACAATTCTTACCGTATGCCCAAGGTCTGTGACCCCGGAACATACACCTCTCAAAACAGGCAGAGGTGCCTCGGCTTGTGGGAACCTTAGTTTAAAAACGGAGAGGGAAAGGCATCCCCAAAGGTAGCCCCTTAATACGTATGTATATATATATTCTTAAAACGAATGACTGGGAGAATTTCGCACAAACATTGAAACTGAAGTGAAGATTTTTTTTGCATTATATGTACGGGGTACAGGGTTATATGGACGTGACAAAGGAAAATTGTAAGACCTGAAAGGAGAAGACTGAAAGCATTTGAAACACATATTTATACAAGAATGTAGAAGATCAAATGAACTGATAAAGTTGGCAACGAAAACGTTTTATAACATTGATGAAGGAAAAAACCTTCGGAGAATGTTAGCAAGAAAAGGAGCAAAGGCGATAGGGTATATCGCGTTAATTTTACACTGAAATTACAGGCAGCATGTGGAATTCGCTTTGTGATACTGGCGAGTCTGGCAGGGACGAGGAGATGACAACTACTGGTCAGACATATTGAGAGAAAATGTGATTGTAGGAGAAAGGTGAAGTTACAATTTGCGGTGAGGCATGGAAAAACCAAAGTTTTAAAAAAGGGCCGTACAGAATCAGTTTTTGAAATAGTTTTCGGAGGTTTGGTGGACATTGTTGTAGTTTATGTTTTAATGAGTTATTGTCAGGTAAATTTAATAGTAAGTCGGCTTATGGCCAGTTTGGTTGACATATAGTTTTTGGGAAGAAGTGCTAAATGAAGCTTAAAGTAGAGGGAGAGTTGAGACCTACGTTCCATGACTAGTGTTTGTCCTTTCATCCACAAGTGTAGGTGGAAGAGATTATAGTTTGTAAATTCATATACAGATCAAGTAATTAAGGATGTCACATGTAGGTAATGCTGTGATCCGAAACAGGATGTGTAAATCAAGTAATATTATACTCAGCCATTCTTGTAACACATTTGAGGTCAATGATTGGAAAAATCACATAATTAGGAGTTGACTCAATAGATCACGTGAAAATAAGGTTTACAACCACGTCAAAGCAATTATATCAATCATCAAAGTGACGTTGAAATTAAATTTCATATTTAACGAAATCAACTAAATTCATTAGCAGTGAAACGAAAACACAATTACTTTAAGACCGAAGTCAGCGAGGAAAACTAACTGTGAACAGCGTTCGTGCTTATTTATGATTTGGAATTCTAGACCCAAGTCATCGATTTCTTGTGAGGAATTCTCGCCGCAGAGACACGGCTGTCGTGATAAATGATATGTCTGACCTTGGTCACTGATGGATGTTTCCTCTTGCTTCCCTCGCACACTTGTCATCAACTCATATCTCGTCTACCCTTCGCTAATGGAGTAAACCTTTCTTATTCATAGTACCTCATAACTTGGGGAGGAAACAACATAGAGGCATTTCTTCCTCTGTTAGCAGTTTATTAAAAAAGTTCTTTGGTACGAAGTTATTTAATGCATTAGTTTCAAGGAGGAATACACAGATAGCTACGATGCAAATTAAGAACCACGCAGAATTTATGAGAGTTAAGACAGAGTATTAAAAATAACATTATTTGTTTATTTTACCCAGACCGTTTCAAGAAAAAAGAAATAGTGAAAAAAAATATAATACGATATCTGAAATAATAAAAATTTTAATTTTATTTGAATTATAATTCAGTCGAGACAAACGTAGTTTCAAAATATAAATAAATAATCGGTATCGAGTCAGAAAAGTAATTATAATATTTATTAATAAAAATTATTAATTTCACGACGTTTCTTCCTCTTTTGAGGCCTCATCAGGTTAGACAGTTTTTAATAATTTTGTATACAATTCATGAGTAAAAAATTTAGAGGCAAGGCAGCAGAACTTTCCTTCTACATTTGTTTGTAAAGATAATTTTTGTTAATGAACATAATTATTTTTCTGGCTCAAGGGCGTCTAACATAGTATATATATACTATTACAAATAGTCAGATATTTTTTATCATTGATCCAAAAGATTAGCCAAGTTGTTCCTATTTTTCGATTTGTTAATATGAGTATTTATGACGAAAAATGGGTACCGTCTAGCTGACATTTTAAGAAATTTCTTTTTAATCCCCATTGTACATAAAGTGATTCGTTTGCCAATGAAATAATTCTTCTGTTCTAGTTCTACGTGAATTACTTTCTAAGTAACAATAATCACCAACACTTTCCATTCTTTAATGCACATAAGTGCCTAGAATTCCAATATATCCTATACAGATATAAACCTTTCGTTTAGCAATTCAAATATTTTACCTTTCCATAGCGTTTCATCGAGGAAGTTCAAATAATCATTTTCTTGACAAAAATAAAACCAAAGAAAAATTTAAAAAAATCATTTATTACGGTTTTCAGGAATTAATTATTAATGAGTTATAATATGAAGAACATGCAGTTACGTATAAATGAGCCACGACATAAAGCAGCACACTTTGAATTCTACAGTTTCCGGCAGGAAAAGTCTCCTCCTAAGCTCTTGATCTATCACCCTCAACCTCAGCAAGATGAACAGGCTTTAAGTAATGAAGCACAGAAATCTCACCCGGTATTTCAAATCCTACCTTCTGCGAGGAAAATTAATTTTCCCACATTACGCTATTTATTACCTCGACCGACGCGATAAACAGAGAGGGTCAGGCAACGTTATCCATCTAGTGATCCTCGTCTGACCTTGCAGACACCATTGATTTGTATCCTTACCTCAGGATTCAACGAGTTAAGCTGGGCTTTGAATCATCCTCAAAGCTTACGTGGTTTAATCGGATCAACAAGAATTTGTTAATCGTAGATTACCTCAGAGGAAAACCTGCTGCTAGAGGAATGATTAACTTTTTTTTCATGTCTGCATGGTTTGGAAGAAATTTATTAATAATGCATAATAGACAAAAAATAAAATTCTAAAAAAAACAGTATAAGGAGAAATTGAATCAGAAAAATATAACTTCAGGTTACTTTAATTTCATACTTTGTAATTTTAGTGTCTCAGATAATTATTAATTACTTTTAAACTTTTTCATTTAATATTAGTTTTTCAGCAAACTCACGAGGTAATGCGGGATCAATGCCGAACATTTCTTATGCTACGATTTTGGTAATTTAAACTAAACATTCTCGGTTGTCCTAATCACATTACCCTCTTTAAATAAATAGTATTTCATCAATAAGGAAGCAAACGATTTGGGCCTTAGTAACGAATTCCTGCAGTAGGCCTAATGTCATCTGATACATTCCACGTACTTGAAGTCTAAACTTACTTCCCTTGCTTTTCGCTTCCAGTCCCTTCAAACAATGAAAATCCATATTGTTTGAACTCTATAAATCTAAAGTCAAAATTAAAAATTTTGTTGGATTAATGTGTGTGTAAAGGTTAAAAAATAATTTGTAAGCATGTAAAACGGAGTTTATATTTTTCAGAATTATTAAGTCGTGAACTATTTTATAATAAGAAATTTGCATCTAAAAAGTAGCAGTGAAACGTTTCGAGTTTTTGAACTTCAGAAGTTTTGAATATAAAATGCTTTTTTAAAAAAATATCAACATAATAAACGATATTAAATGTAATAATTCACATTTAAATTATAAGCTCTGTAAGATTTCAGAATAATTTTGTAGTTTGTTTTCTAGACTAAGATCTACTTTGGCGGAGTTATTGAGAGAATTACGTATTTTGGTAATAATTTAAACATGACCTTATGGCTTTTAAATAATTATTTTAGTAATTGTGACGAACGAACACCCTCATGCTGCCATGTCACAAGTTAATCGTCGAATTTCTTTTCTCGTGGCTCTCTCGACCATAACTACAACTCGGATTTCTGATCATATAAACGTCACAAGGACGAACAAAAGGTTATCTCGGAACAACGTAAATGAAATGATTTTCATCATATGTAAAATATTCATGTGAAGAAGAAGAAAATATAAACAAAAAGTTTCTTATAAAGTACTTAAATCCTTTTTCAATAAAAATACTAAGCGTTGATGAATATTTTCAAAAGTTTACTGGAGGGAGGAAAATATAATTTTGAAATTATATTCTGTAGGACGTTCAAATTCGTAATGATTTTTCACAGAGTAAAGTCTTTTCTTTGACACAAGACTTCCACAAATAAATCCGTACGTATGTCGCAGAAAATTACTATAAATACGTTCTACCAGACGTCAGAAGGCGAACAAAGATAAGATGAAACGTATTCAAATGTAATACGCAAATGAGCCTGAAGGGAGAATTGTAATCAAAGCACTAATTTGCGTAGCAGAGACCAGGAAAATTAATTACGTTGAAACGCAGAAGAAGAAAGTTATACAAAAAAAGTACCGTGAAAGACTATTTATCTGAAATCCCAGGAATACGCTGTAATGTCTAAGAGGAATATAACGTAATGTATGAACCGCTTAAAAAATGCAAAACATTTTTACTACAGTAGTACCACAGATAACGACGGTAATACTTTCCAGAATATTTGTCGTTAACCGAATCCAACGTTATCCGTTATTATTTGCTAATATTGTATTAAGTATTGATTAATTTATTCTGGCTTCTCTCCACTACCATAGTAAATTCATTTATTTATCGTTTCAACGGGAGAAGTTGACGATTGGAAATTCGAGAAGTTTGGATCCAAACGCTGCGATGAGGACTTGTATATAAAATAATTTTTTTACAATACTGTTTGTGTACATTAATTTATTACATTCGTTTGCTACCAACAATTTAAAGCGAATTTTGATGAATCAATGAAATGAAAACGTAAAGAGCTGCCTAAGCCAAGCCACAAATATATCCGAACTACACAGTTGACTGCATGACTGTCACCATGACTTCCCGCAATAATCAGGAATCGTTAACCGAGGAATTTCTTCGTACAGACCGCTCGTCATTAACAGAGTCAACACAACTCGTTTTACCTCATCTTAATCTTACCATTTCTTATAATTAGAAAAGATTCTGCAAAAAAAAATTATTCCGTTCAAAAACAATGTATCATCAATTTTACAACAAACTCGTACTAAATAAATTAAATTCATAACGTTGCAATGTGGGAAACAAAATGATATCTGTTCAAGTTCGATAAGAACATCGATTAGATAAAATCACAACAAAATATTTGCTCATTTGATATATTGCTGATACCTACTTTCTTGAATAAATAATTACACGCACCGTCACTGTAACCTTGTATTCTTACGTAGAAAGTATATAATAATTTTATTTACTTCTCATGACACGTTAATATTATTAATAAGTAAAACTGTGACGATAATTTAGTATATGCAAGTAATTCATAAACGCACAGGAGAAATGTTTTTCCGAAACATTTTGTTGTCAGATTATGAAATAATGAGTGTAATCTAATGGACAAGTTGAGAAAAGATTATATGAATACAATTTTGTTCTGTAAAATCTTAATCCGTGCAATCTGGTATTCATTTACGCTGATATCAAACTCTATTCATGTTAGGACCTAATCTCTTAAATCGTCTTCAAGCTGTCCGATTATTAGGCACATAATTTATTTTCACAAATGGAACATCGCATTATTACGCATTGCGTGAGATGTTTGTAAGTGGCTGTTGCTTGGTGACCGGTGGTATCTATGGAAACAGCACATCTTAGTGATCCGTGCTCCTTCTCCAATACGAACCATGTTTGCGTAGTCACTTCAATAATAGTAATTTACTAAAATCAATCAATAAAAATTATTTCGTTTTCCATACCAAAAAAAAACGTAAAAAATAATATTACTCTTGATTTTTATTTATTTCTGTAATAATTTAAAAACTTCGAGTTTTACTTTGGAAGTTATCGATTTAAAAAAAATTAATTACAACCAAGAATTTTTAAAAATCATATAAATACGTTAATATATTTTGTTATATAATGTCATCTACAAAATTCGCCTGTCAAATATCTCATGGACTAGAAGCAATATGCCAGATTTTATTTCACTGAAATGAAGTAATGCTGTGGATATTTTATTAAACATTTTCCATACCGCCAGTCTTAACGATTTCAAAGTACTTTATCATGTAACTTAAGTTTTGATATTGACTATTTTTTAAAATAATATTTAAGATTGCATACATTTTACAACTTAAAATTAGAAAGATTTATAAAATAAAATATGAGATTTTGAAATATTAAAAAAGATTTAAACGCAGTAAAAATTTATTAGTATAAAGTGAAATATTCTATGACTAGTAAAAAATTAATTGTTGAAATTAAAAACTATCATATTGTATTTTAATACATATTTAATATTATAAAATATCATTTATATTTCTAAGAATCTTTAAATATAAAAGCGTAAAATACCTGAAGCATTTACCAAGTAGAAGCACGCCGTATCAATTAAATTAAATTTGTTAAGTAATATATTTATATTTCATTTAATCCCAGATTTGATATGAAAATATTGGCAAGTTTCGCTGATGGAAAATCTGTTTTACTTGTAATAACGCTGACTCAAATTAAAACATTTTTCTAGAACCATTCGGAAGACTTAAAGAGGTTTATTTCAGTGGTTTGCGTCACCGTCGCCTAAGACGCCTGTATCGCATAATGATGGCGATATAAAAGCCCAGCTCAACCACGAAAGTAGAAATTTGATCTAGGATGATGACGCTAGAGCAATGTCAAAGCCTGCATCTGAAAGGCGAAACTAACGACTGTACTGGCGACTGAAAAACGTGCAACGCGCGTATTTTTATTTCGTTTGAACTGAAGTTTTAGACCGAATATAGAATTTTGTGGCAGAACGATGATAACTGGTATTTTCAAAAGGGGAGACACTCTGGCGAAAATTCATTCCACGACGAGCTATTTCGACCGTGATCACTGGAGAGACATTGACATCCATCTGGAACAAAGAACACAGAACAGGGAAAATTTCTGACATGATGGGAGCTGATTTGAGCCAAATGAAAAATTGTGAGTGTAGGAGAAAGAAAAAGAACTCAGAATATTTACGAGACAACTATAAATCAAGACACGTAATTAAATATTTATCTAACCATGAAACTTCAAAATAAACTGAACTATATTAATCTAAAGTATAATGGCCTTCAAGACTGAGCTTCTTTTGAAATAATTTCGTCTGTTCATGAATTTGTAATTAATTTGCAACGAAATATGTTAACGTCAATCTAATTTATTTTAGCGTGAATTTCCGTGGTCACAGACAATCCTACCGACACACGATTGTTCTTAAGTATGGATGACGTATGGCAACGTATAATTAGTTTTCCTTTCGTGATAGTATCATCGTTTAAAAGTCTACGCAGAAATCCATGCCTAGTTATACAAACGAAGTCGATACTCTATTCTAGATACTCCTAAGTTTGAAACTTCACTTAAAATTTAAAGAGCTTTCCGTATTTATTGAAGTTAAAGTGTCATAAAATTTCTGTCTGCCAGCTTCCTCCTAAACTGGTCAAGGCACGGAGAAGGAAATGCTGCGTCCCCACAGCAAACTCCTCTCCCGCTATCGGAAGGGCGTGGGACAAGTACCCAATGTTCGAGCTACCTGATGCAGGTTTTTCTAGGGTTTGTCCTGCATCACTTTTAGGCGAATTCCGGGTAGGATCCTTAAACTATAGCCCGGGGGCCCTAATTGTCCCTTTGCTACCTTCTTCTAGACTTTCGCATCCCCCCTTTCAAATCCCTTCCTATGCTATTAAAGGCGATTATCCTCATGTAGCCTGTTACCCTAAAAAAAATCTTGGGGCGAAACGGCTTTGGAACTGTCTTACAGAAATTTTTTGGCTGTAATAATAATAAGTCATTAATATAACTTAGAAGACAACTTTTAGAATCCCACACCAATGTTTTTTATACAAAGGATCTTAAGTCTAATATTTTCTTTTCTTGTACACTTGCCTATTTTTATCTTCCAGACAAAGATGCTTTTATAGAATAAAATGCAAAGAGAAGTGAAGAGTTTAGAACTTAAACACAGCATATTTTTTAACTCATACTAAATACATAATTAAAATGTAGTTTAAATATCTTTAGAAATTAAAATGTTTCACACATAATCCAGCACATCTCTTACGACATTATATTTTTAATCTTTCTGTTTGTTCTACTAGAAATTTACTTTCATATAATATATCTGAACAATGCGAACCGTGAAGTAGAAAGGTTTCCATTTTGACAAGTGGAACGATCTGCTAGATCCAGATTTATGATTCATCGGATGACCCAGTTCGCACGGCTGGATTTATGCGTAACTCTTATGGTAATCGTAGAAATCAAAACACAGTAACTAGTGACGAATGGTTGTCATACGTACAACAAGGAAAAAAATTCCAAACAGAAAAAAGGAATAAACTTGTAAAATTATAATTTTCTAAGGATGAAAAAATTAAATAGCGGAAATTTTAAACATTCAAAATTTCAAAAGTATACTTTTGTCTTCAAAATAGCCAATTTATTCTAATCGAATTAAATACACGTAGTATTAGGGAATCCCGCTTTATAGCTATAATTGGATTGTAAATTGTAATTAAGGAGCTTCTGAGGATTTCCATTGCTTTGATATTAATGGAGATACTGACTTATGACAATTATAACAACATTGTGTCACGTAACCTTTTTGTAAGATCAATCATCGCTGACAAATAATTAACTTACCTCAGGAAACCAATTATCGGGTATGGTTTAAACTAATTTCCTATGTAAATTCTGCTCGTAATTTAATTTATGATAAACCCGACAACTAGCCAATACCGAATGCATAAGCTAAATTTGGTTCAAATTTACGATAATGAATTATGTTTTTTAAGTTTTACCGAAAAAAAACCTTTATTATGTAACAGATATATATATTAATAATAAACGCCCTGTTTTTATATAAATACTCATTTATTGAAAAAATTATAAAACGTCTGTGTTAAAAGTATACTAATTAGATTAATAAATAGCCATTTAAATATATAGTATTTAATTTATCTCTTATTTCTGTATGTTACTTGACTATTTATCTAATTCGAATAGTCATTTATGTCGAAATTAGGTCGTAGGTAAATAATTATTTTTGAGGCCTATATATAATCACTACTAAGAATTAAAAACATTCCATTCGAAAGTTTACCAGTCAATGACGAGAAATTATAATACGAAATATAAGAAACCCACTTGCAATTATTCATAGATTTTTCGCCTTTAATGCAGTTTTCAATAGAAAGCACGTGACAGTACATTTGGAGTAACCAGCTATTTAAAAAATATTTTTTTCTGTATATTTGGCTGCTATTAGTCAATTTCCATTCATCGAGTTTACTCAATAATTTGTACAACTATTCAGATGTTGTTCGTCTTCATTTTCACTTCCACCGTCCATAGAATTCACATCTTCACGCGTGGTCCTGCATCATGTCATTTCAGATTTTTTTTCGTGTGTAAATTCGCCATATTCTTCTTCTCGACTAGACTGGACCATGATGAGATTACACTTGAATAGGCGTTGACGTAAACAACTGCCGTGTTTGTGCAGTGACAATCATAATTTTGTTTCCACAGAAAGGACCACAATACGACCCTAAAAACGATTAGGGTTAATTTTTATTTTTTTATACAACTCTATTTTATTATTATTTTTCAATAATGTAATAGCCGATTCAATGTTTTAATGTAATAAAAAAATATGATGTTATTATATAGTGATAGTATGTTTGATGCAATAAAAGAATATATAAGTTTTTAATCTAATCTATCTGCTTCTGCTAATAAATTAAATTGGATGTGTGTATGAGTACAAACCTACACGCGTGGGCCAAATAAGACCAAATTTAGTTCATGTGTTACTTTTTAATCAGAAACAAACACTGTGGGGATAGACTACCAAGACTACCATCCCTACGGCTTGAGTGGAAGGGGTGGAAATTTTCAAACATACAAAAACGGCTAATATTTGCGTGTAATAAATACTTTTCCGGGTCCATGAGATTGATAGGCTTTTTCACCAAGGGGCACTTTCTGTATATACCCTGTAAGAGTAATATCCTTAAGGGTGGAGGGGTGTTATATAAAAATAACCCGAAAACAACCGAGATTGGTGTCGAATCTGAGGTTATGGATGTCGCTGAGTTCAATTACGACATCAAAAATGCGGGTTATGTTGTAGTTCAGCCGCTAGGAGTTCAGGCGGTACTAGGCTTATATAAATAAATACCCGGGTAACGCTGTAAACCCAACTAGTTTAGGTTGGAATACAGTAAACTTTAATGAAAAATCTTATCTAACAAAAGATAACAAATAATAATAAATAGAAGACGCAATAATAAGTCTCAGACGAAATTATTTATTTTATCATATTATAGAATTAATTTAATTTTATATTATATGAGTAACTGTAAGGTCACTAGACAAATTGGATACGAAAAATGTTTTACTTGATGGGAATGAAATAAATCTAATTTAATTGTGCAGAATGAATAGGACAGACATTACGTTTATTAGTCTTTGATGCCGTAATGGATATCATGTTATTCGTATATAGTAAATGATGGCGTCTGTGTTACCTATCGAACAGGAAAATTGACTTTATAGAATAATTTGCCGATACAGTCATACACACACACACACACACACACACACACACACACATATATATATATATATATATATATATAGGGAGAGAGAGCGGCATAGAGATTTAGAGAGACGTATGTTGAAATGATACTGGTTCTCTGAGGCGGAAGGTCACAGTAAAAGAACATATATTGATTTATATGTTCAATATTTTTTTCTAATATTATATCGTCATCCCTCCAGCCATTATTTCGATTAGTGTGGTTGTGGTCCTGGCCGGGAGGTGCCTCTGACGAGCGTGTTGTATCGATTGCCCGGAACCGGCGCCGTATAAAGCGTCGTGGCTCTTAGCCGAGTAACCGGTTCGCAATCTCTCCTGCCAGACTGCATTCGCCTACAGAAAGAGTACATGCTACATCGCCCAGGGTGAGTTCTCTCAGTGCCGTCTGCTTTTGTCCCATAATTCGGCTATTGCAAAGACGTTTGCAAAATAACTTTGGGTGACAATTTTCGGACAAAAACTACATCCGCAACAATTGCAATCATTCTTTTGTTCAACTAAAGCTTATTATAATTTATAAAGAAAGTATTTTTGTTGTTTTGTGCGAAAACATTGTCTTTTTCAATGAAACTTATCCTCTGTCCCGCAAAATAGATCCGCACGAAAATCTGTTTTCTAGTTACGGCTATCACAGACTGAGCGACACGACGCTATTCGTGCTAAATGTTTTTAAACAGAATAGATTAATATATTTTTGAAGTAAATTTTCCCTTGTCATTGATAAGTTATAACAACGAACAAACTTGTAAAACGATTTGCGTTTAATAATTTTGATCCTCGATTTTACCAATATAAAAAACAAATATATATATACTAAATATAAAAATTTAACTTCTTTCCTGCAATCGGACTCCGATCATGAAAAAAACTGATCAAATAGCTACAAAGAGCCAAAATTGTGGCATTTCTGCTACACTTAACGTCGTAATAATAATCAATACCAATGTTTGTATTGCAATGTCGATAAGTGCACAATTAAATACACTTCGGATACGGAGACGAAAACATAGACAATATATTTTTGTTTACAGTATACACTTTCTTCGTTCACTTCGTCCTATACGTCTCAATAGTTTATTACTCAGTAAATAAACATACAAAATTATAATGTAACAAAATTGGGACAAAACTAATAATAAATAGGACCAAACTAATAATAAATAGAACTTATTTCCTGAAAGAGTGTTATTCGTTAGCCATTAAACTGTTTTTGGTGTCTTTACCTATAACTTCAGCTTACACGACCATGAATTTATAAACCTTAATATTATTGATGAAATAACATACCTTAAACGATATGGCTGCACCACAAAAAATTTAAGACTTACAAAATTATATTGTAATTACACCATCATTTCTTTGAATCAAAGTTTCATAGTCGATAAAAACGATACGATTTTGATACGTCAGGATAAATGTATAATGAACTAGAATAAAATTGCGACCAACTAATGGAAACGCTTCCAATTACAGTATAATATATTTTTGAGATCACGTAAACGACGCTAATGCAAACAAAGATGAAGTGTGTTTTGTCATTTTTAACAATCAAATGTAGAATGATTACTTACATGTAAAAATGACATTAATATATTTAAGAAAAACGCAAATATTGATTTATCGGTTTTATAGATTGTAGATTTCTTCTTTGGACCAACAGATGTAAGTACTGACATTTTGAGAAGAACTATTTCTAAAATTGCATCAATGATATTTATAAAATAAATATTTTATGTTCTGGTTTGTAAAATAAATTTTATGTTTTCTTTTCCACTGTAACTATATCTCTATTTTTAATGTAAACGTCACAATTTTCTCAATGTTTAAAGATTTGTAAAAAGCAAGATGTTGCTAAATAATTATGAGAATCAAATACTTTGTATGTCAACTCAGTATGAAAGGGAGGCTGTTAAGCTGTCTATTTCAATATTTTTCTTATGTTTTGTCTCCTGAATAAGTTTTAAAATTATGAATCCGAGCAATGTTGCGTGCGCGGAACAACTGTCAGAGAATTGTATGAAATTAGTTGCGTGGGTGCAATTTGCTGGACGAGCTGTCATTATCAGGAAAGCTGGAGAGTCTAGTACATAATAGTTTCCTTTAAAGCAGCGTTACACAACGCCCTGCTTTCGACGAGAAATTAAAATTTACCATGGCGTATATTTCCGAATAACTGCGGAGAACTTCGCAGAGGTAAATTTTACAATTATGCATCAATAAAACAAGAAAAAATACACAAAATGATTATCATTTCTCAATTCAGGTTTATAATGAATTTAAAATTTTCCACAATTTGATAAACATTTTGAAATAATAACTAAATAATGCAGACATCATTTTTGGGAAGAACAATTTACACACACAGAAAAAATAATTTTGTACTAGAAATATATATATATATATAGTTTACAAGTATGTTTAAAAATAATAAAATAATTTTTTTAGATATGTATGGGTTTAAGAAAATTTTATATCGCCAATTACAGAGAAACTGACCAATAATGTTTGAAAAGGAGGAAGATAAGAATTTTGTATAAAGAGGTACGATATAACTATTTAATTATATCGTATGAATGCGATGTAGTCCATGATTATAAAATAATATTTTGTTTAATCAAAATGGTTATTACAGTTATTTAACTGAAATCATTCATAGCATTATAATCCCAACATTTTATTCATCTGCGCATTTTAAAATGCACAGAAATTACAATAAAACGAGTAAATGAAAAACCATCAGACTATTACGTCAGAAATGTATTATGAATAAAAGTTTAAACCTTATTGTAGAAAAAATCACTCACAAAGTGCAATTTCAAATACTGAATCTAAAAATCCAAATAAAACAAAAGTTTATATTTTAGAATAATAATATTTATTATAATATATTTATTTTCAAAAATATATTTTTGTAAGCGTGTAAAGTAAAACGCTCTTTAAAAATTCCAATTGATGCAAATAAAAGAAATTTGAAATTTATAGACCAAAATACTATTAATTTTATTCCTTTTCTTTTAATAAATTTACTGTAGTCTCAATTTTTTATTTCCTTTGTTATTTTAAGTTCCACAATACTCTCAACAACTTTAAATATAACAGTATTTCGGCCGTAACCTGTTTGCAAATCGCACCTTAGAAATTTATTTTCGTCTATATACCATGTAATTAATTGCAACTATTATTCGGCAAATTTTTATATAATTGTATTATTGTACATAATCATGTTTATAAAAATTTTGGGTTATTGGTATTTTTAAATTACTAATTTTAAATTATATCATTTAATTGAATCAATTAATTATATCATTAAATTTCAATACCTGAATAGTTCTCAAAATAATTACGGATTAAATGTCGTGTTTGTTTCAAAATATTTTTTATTTTAATGATTTAAATTTTTATTAATAATAAATTTCTGACTTAATGAGTTCATGGTTTTTTAATGTTTTAATGAAGTCGGATATATATGAAAAGCAAACATGAGTTTACTCATTACTATTACAATTTTCTGATAAAAATGAGCCTAGGTCCTAGCATAATTTTGAATATGACAATATAAAAAGTTTTCGTAAATTTAAACCAATAAATATTTTTTATTAAAGTCTAGTTCACATCACACACGAATTTTAAAAATAACGAATAACATAAATTTAACAAACCAGAACACAGTTATCGTTCGTAATTTATGAAAAAAAAATAGAAATGGGTTAACCGAACAATTTTTAACTTGTATTATTGTGAGAGCACCGAGCTTGTCATTTCAATGCCAAGCAATATAACCATCTTCATCTTCTGAGTGTGCTTTTTAAAACAATTTTTTTGCCTTCCTTTTTTTTATAAGCATATATTCAATATGCACGTTACAGACACTGGGTATTTCAAAATTGCGATTTACTTGATATTTCCTTTTCTCAAAAATATTAAAGATAATACTTTGCTTTAAGATTGTATCGTTATTAAAATACCCCAATATTTTCTGCTTAAATAATACAGATTTTATTAAGGCATATAATCCATGAATGCCACTTTGCGTTGCAGGCTGCCTACCCGCCTCTCCTACAGGTGCAGACGCATAAAATCATTTATTCATTGGTATAACGAAAATAATTAATACTTCTTTAAAATTTATCAATGAAAAATAATATATATATATAATTGATAAACATTAATATACTAAAAATGAGGGTTCGTATTTTCGCACTATATACATACAATAACAACGTACAGATATTGATCACACAAAATATTTCATATAAAAGGTACACCCTCAATAAAACTGCAAAAAATTGAAGATTTGCAAAAATATTGTACAGAAAAGATAAAAAAATATTTCTGTACTGAGTTGATTTGTTTAATAATATTTTTTTCTAATTTACTTCATAGCTGACTGATGTTATTTATTCATAAGAATTATTATTAAGTTTAATACCGGTATTCCAATGAAATGATGGGGCAATACCCATTGCTATTTTATATTTAAATATGGTCAGTGAAATAAATATTTACAAACTTTTTCTCTCTTTGCATATGATATATAGAGCTGACAATAAATAAATAGACGAAAAGAAATAATAAAAATAAAGCTGGGGCCTGATCAATGTAATTAGGCAAATGATTTTTAAAATATCGAACAACTAAGCAAAGGCATGAGTTACAGTTCGGAAGTTGGATATACTATCCCTCGTGGCCATCAGATAATTTCGCAATAATAAAGAACGAGTTGAAGGCACCAAAATTAAAAATTATTAGTAAGACCAAAACAGGATTAAAAATTATTTTAAAATTTTTCTCATTGCATCTGGACCCCATTCAGGTTGGTAGTAAAGTAATTAAAATTATAAATATAATTTTACAAATGTATTAGTGGATAGTCAAAGATTATAAAGAGAGATGAAATAACAAATATAAACAGTATAAAAGGTTTGAAGATAATATATCGGATTAAAATATTATAAATGTTACTTAATAAATCAATTGAACTTGTATTATGCTAAGTACGTAGCATTTAGGAAATTTTAAAACTTTTATTCTATTTATCTGTGTTGTAACTATCCACTCATAGCTTTACTCAATTATACCTACAATATTAGTATACTTATTGTTAAGGTGGTTAGGGTCCACATCAGGACAAATATATTGTTGGATTAGTTAAGCTTATAACTAATTTTTCATTGTCCGTTGTGGCCTTAATAGACGGCAATTAAAAACTATATTTGATGTAAGTTAACATTTTTAATTCACGTATTTTACCGAATTTATGAATGAGAAATATGTAATGGTTAATGTGACATTAAATTGTAATTTAAAAAAATATATAAAACAAATGCAGTGAATCATTTCCCTTTCATACAAAAGTTTGGTAAATTTGTGTCTTACAAAGTAATGGAACGTTATTAAATATTACATATTAACATATTACAAGAAAAAAACTACGGAATTCTAGTACAGAATTTCATTTATTTTAGTTATGAATAATTATATTTCTCGATAGAGCAACAGAAATACTAAAAGTAATAATTTTAACTAGATAATTGAATATTATGAGCCTAAAGTTATTTTTTCTTGAATTTAAAATCTATATTAGGAGTTTCATTCATAATTTAATGAAACAAAAATTTATTCTCACCATATAATGCTCTCTGGTCAGCGATAAAAGCAACGTCCATTTCTGTTTCGTAAAAATGGGCTCGCCAGAGATAATGACCTGCACACAGCTCTTCAGCTTCTCTCAAAACCTCTACGCCAGTTCCGAGGTGCCACTCAGAATTTGAAAGCTCTACAAGCTTCCGAAAATAGTTGTGCACCATCAGCAACATGAAAATTTCTTAAATTTGCGTCTGAAGGACCGGCAACAAATTGTACGATCCAAGTAATTTAGAGAATAATTTAATACCGTTTGAATTTCACTACTTTTATCTTTCAAAAACTGATATGAATTATATCTATATTTGACACGTGTGGTTTAGTTTAAGTTTAGTACTTCAGTAGAATTAACAATTGATAGAACGGTTTTTCTTGTTCAGTTTGTCTTTTAGTGGCCAATTATATGGAAACATTTTAATCATAAAATTAGAGATTCTCATCTTTAAGACACATGAGAAATTAAGAAAATAAAATAATAATATATTTTAAAAGTTTTATTTTACGCCTGCATTTGAATTAATAATTCAATTTTGGACCTTATACCGACACTATATTTTATTTAGAACGTAACAACGATTAAATAATGTTCGAATCTTATTAAGGTTTTATAAACTATTATAACAAACTAGTACAAAAAATAATTAAATACGCTAATAATTTGGAAGAAAATCTGAAGGAGATATGAACATGTATCGTAACGTTGTTACACTCTAAATAAATAAATAAATAAGGTCAAAAATTGATTTACTAATATATTTTAGTATTTTAAATTCTATATTGTCAATTATTCTATTTTAATTTTATTTGTAATAGGGACTAAGTACATTTGTAAATTTTAAACGCTCTTGACAGTTTTGAAACCCTCATTTTTTTCGCTTGCTAGTTGTGAAACAACAGTTATTCAGTTTAGAATAATCCTATTATATTTAATTCGGGGTGAGCTTAATTTATTACACAGAATGTCTCCAGTCTCCTTGTATTCTGAAATTTAATTAATGACCTCACGAAATCGTGTTAAAAGTTGTACAGAAACACAAATTTTAAAACGAATCTAAATACCCAAGCTCAGCAGAAGAACTAGAATTAGGAGAAGTGTTTTAATACCGACTACAGAAAGTTATAATTTGCCAAAATCGCATTAACTGCAAGCCGTAGTTCGGATTAATTCTACCTACAACCATATTCAGGTCTGGAATCGGTAATATTACTCGTATTACGGCTAAAAGTGTCGTTATACGTCGCTTAATTTCAAGAATCTCACAGATGATTTTCATAGAAATTGGAAGTGGAATAACTTTAATGGTCAAATTAAACAGATAAGCAAATTAAATATTTATACGAAAAATTGCACTTTACAGTGAAATCTGAAATCGTAGAATACCCCAAACACAATATATAAGAAATTTAAATCTCATTAAAATATTATCTAAAAAAATTTTATAGTAATATAATATTGAGAAAATGATTTTTATATAGTAGAAAATCCGTTGAAGAGAAAATATGGGGGTTCAATATTATTTAAAAATATACTGTTCGCATTCGACGGCAGAGAGAGTAATCAATCATGGATTCCTGGAAGTGGCTGCCCTGAATTTAGATGAGTTAAGCAGACTCTGGAAACTTTCAACACAAAGAATGAAGGAATTTCATTAATCCTCTAAGCGTCATCCAGAGACAAAGTCATTAACAATTTAACCAGAAAATATACTGAACCGGTTAGTTCACGTGAACATATTAAATAGGACGAAATACACTAACGAAAGATATCTGTTACGTATTTGGAAATAAATTTAAATGCAAAACAAAAAAAATATTTGGTGTAAAAATTACATCTATGACTTTAATGCGAAGAACACATATGGTATAGATTTAAAAAGAGATAGATATCCTTCAAAATATTTTATATCACATTCAGATAGAGATTTACGCCCACTATTGGCTTTAAATGTTCAGGAAACACCAGCTTATTACTCAGAAAAATTATAATTATCAAACTTCAAACATCAAAATTAAAAAATAAAGTTTTATTCCCGGATTTGGACCTCTTCAGGTGTGTAATTACAATGAAATTTAGTTATTAATAGAATTAAAGGAAACAAAGTATTACATAAATTATAATTTTTAAACAGATTATGTATAAATATATTTTTTGTGTTACCTAAAATTTTTATAAGAAAATTTGGTAAAAAAGTTTATAACGTGCGGAATGTACACATTTTTTATAACTTTTATGTTCAAAATTTGGTAATAAAACTTTTTAAAAATCATTTAAAAAGAAGTTAAATTATTATAATTTTTGAAATTGAAATTTTAGTGCAGTTAAATTATCTTAATTTTGTTCTCCTTAACGTATTTATCATAATTGTATATGTAGTACCACAGTACCTACACATGATGTGCATACTTGCTACTACAAATTAGTTATATTTATGCAATAATAGAGCTAAGAAGCATTTTAATTTTGTATTATTATTGGATACGATGATTTAACGTTAGAATAGTACAATTCTTCTTAAATGATGAATTCAGTATGAAACAGACAAAAATTGTTATATAATTTCTAGAAAAACCAATTATGATTATGAAATTTTTATAATTCTTATAATTTTCTCCTAATAGATTAAACCAATTTATAACGAAATATTTCAGATAAATTTTAGTTTTCTAATTATTAAATTGTAAAGATATTCATTACGTACTAAAATATGATAACACGATTAGTTTTTTTTCAGGTGACCAAATTAGAAAATAAAAATAAATTAAAAAATTTTGTAATAATAGATTTAATTAAAATGTCTAAGTGGTTAGATTAATTTACAACGGTTTCATTTAAATATATTGACCGAGATTCTAATATGGCTTCATCTAAATATGATTAATTAATACACATCTTAACAATATTATTGATGTAACAAGATTTTAAACATTTCAATAAACACTCAATCATTAATAGCTCTTCGTTATACCCAAACATAAATTACTAAGAAAATTCACATTATTAAGGTTTATTTTCTTCAATACAATAATTATGTTACGTATTTTCTCCAAATAAGTTGATATTTGACGTATATAAGTAACAAAAAATTCTTTCTGCGCTATATTATAACGCTTTGTACTTCGTAAAACGTAATTTAAATGCACAGCAGAAAAAAAGTATTTGAGATAATTTTATTTAAAAACCGGTTGTAGAGGGCGTTTTGAATTATTACACAATAAATTCACCTTTTGCTAATTTCAAGTGATACGTGAGACCGTATATATATATATATATATATATATATATATATATATATATATATATATATATATAGCTGAAAGTTCCTTTTTCTGAAGTGGTAGACAAGCGTCGCGGTCTCACGTCTCAGTTAAATTCCTCAACCAATATTAAATTCAAGGGGCGATAAATTGAAGCAGGAAATTGAGAAAGGTATAATTAAATTTTTGGCAAGATATGAGTCTGACGTGGAAGAAAATGGAACGAGGGACGGGTCTTGATTTCTTGGAGACAAGTTTCATTTGACAATTTAGAACAATCACAGGCAGAGTGCCAGAAATAAGACAAGTTCTTCTGTACACGGCTTTCTATTATGCAAGAAGATAAAGTATTTTAAATTAATGTAATTCCTTGAGGCTATACAAGAACGCAATCTACCAAACGTCCTTAAACAAGTTTATAAATTATTAAAATTACATAAATACGTATAAATATTGAATACATATTTTTAAGTTGTTAGAGAACTGTTTTACATAATCAGATAATGATGTTATATTATTAATATATTGTGAAAAATCGTAACTCACAAATAATTATAGTTTCATTCAATTTATAAATCAAGGAACGATGAACGATTATTGTTCGCCAGTTTTACTTTATCGTCATAAATTTCAATGAGTTTGTATTATCCGAGAAACAGTGTTAAGAAATTAGTTTAGAATGTTAGTAAAGTTCACGAGCCGCAATATTTCCTATTATTAATCTAGTTTAAATTTTTTCTGTCTTGTGTAAAACGAAACTTAAGATGGATTGTCTTAATCTTAAATATAATCACTGGAAAATGGTCAAAAATCAGAATTTACATACATTAAAAATTTACAAAATGTTAGTTCCCTTTGCTCATGGTCAAGAAAACAGAAGATTATGGAGGAAGTATAATTTTTTTTAGTTAAATTGTTTTATTTAAATTCAGGTCATATTTTACTTATTTTTTAATTATATACAACTGAAGAGTCCCTGAGCAAAGCGAGGAAACGTTTTCTACTTAATTTTAAATTTTTAATGTTTGTAAATGCTGACTTTGGGCTATTTCACACTAATTAAATTTTTATAAATAGATATTAATGTCTCGAATTTGAGATAACGAGAAACTGAAAAATTGTTAATGAATTTAAAATAGTGTTTCTCGTTTACGTCAAAGATAAGTCAAGTTACGTATATAGTATCGGTCAGTTGCGCCTATAATAATTTTACTTTCGAAATGTTATGGAATAAAACATTGAACAGTACGTCAGTTGGAATATAGATCGGGTATAGTATATAAATTAATTTATTTACAAATTTCTGTGGAATAATAAGCAAAATTGCGTGAGGAAAACAATTTGAGAATTTAGTATGCGGTTGTCAGGTGTTGAATCTATTTCCTCCTTTGAAGCACGGGGGGCAATATCGGCTGACTTTCTAATGAGGAGGCTTCAGACAATCGAAGGTACACGCCGTTCCCAGCTAATTGGCTCATTCACTATTCGCCCCAGTGGATGACATTTCACGTTTCCGCCGCTGCTTTTCCGAGCCACAATTGTCTGTTTGCTGCCTCTGACAGCTTATTGCTTTCACTGAACTCTGGGAAAGTAAACGGCCGATAACAATGGTCACTGAAAAAGTTCAGATTCAAATTGCCGCCTCTTCGTTTTATTCATTTGGAAAATCCGCAATTTTGTAGCACTTATGAGCACATTACAGCTTAAATAAAATTAAAAACATAATAGAAATTGTACACGATATTCAACTCACCGATTGCAAAATCGAATGTGAATTATTGAGTTTTCGTTTTAATTGTTTACAGCTTTATGCGACGGAAAGGGTTTCCGTTCCTTATTAGACATCAACAGAAAAGCGGCCAATTTGTGAGGAAATAATTTATAATTCAACTAAAACAAAAAATAATTATAATACAACGACGTTTCGTCCTCAATTTTGGAATTGGTTTTTAATGTATGCAGTATGTCTTAAAATTATATGTCCAAATATAAATTTAGTGCCATGTACCGCATCCTATGACGGTTGTTTCTGTATTGCAATTCCGATCTTTAATTTGATTAAATATAAATATGGTGGTAATGGCACATCAATTAATTGAATCCTAATATTAGATATTTGTACATCTAATTTTAACATATATACGTATACATTCACAACTGTCCATTACCTGAACAAGTCCCAAACGTCATAGAATTGTAATTATTTTTTGCTTTAGTTGAATAATACATTGTTTTATGATAAAATGGCCGTTTTTCTGTTTATTAAGTTATAACTGTCAGATCAACTTAAATATTAAACTGTGAATATGGTTTACTTTTACATTGAACTGTATTAATAAGAATAAATTATTTTGGAATAATTCCATTTTTGAAGTTGTTGGAAAACAATAATTTTGAAATTTACACAACTTAACATTTCAATACAATTAACGGTTTTCTTACAAGTTTTTACCAGAAAAAAATAACTGAACAAATGTGTGGTCACAAAGAACATTCTAAATGACATTGCAATGTGTATTCTTATTTCTTTATCTTTCCAGAGTCCAGAGTCTAAATTCAAAATAGGAATGAAATAATAAATGTAATATAACGTGAATATATAACTTCCTGTAGCAAGATTTTAGTTTTAATTTTTCTTGATAACTTCCCCTACTCTTCACAACAAAGGTTTTGTTTACCTTCCTAATAACGATACTCGTAAAAATATAACACTGATTATTTTTTCCAAATGGCGTATGAAAAAATATTAATTCAGAATTCAGAATCAGAATCAGAGAAAATTTTATCAGTCCTTTTTTCTCTGTAAATAGAACTTTAATAATGTAAATAGTAGTTAAAAATCATGTTTCGGAATTTGGATTAGAAATTTGGTGATAACGGTGTGATTAGCATGTTAGTGACTATATTCCATTGTGTATGTTAGAAAAGAGTAAAGTTAAGGCGAAATAAAAGATTAGGAAAGGAAAAAAATAGTTCTTACGTTTAGAACAGAAAAATCTCTATTAGTACTCAGGAAATGAAGGAAATTTATAGGCTCGGCGAGCGAATGTAATTTAACATTTGTCCGGGATTCTGAAAATTATTGGGAACTTTTAAACATTTTTTAATAATAACATCTCTGTGATTGCCATTAAAACTAGTCTTTAAAGAATAACCATTTATTTTCTAAGAAATATAATATATCAATATATACTTATCAAGTAGACTCTATCCAACGTTGTCATCAAGATTTTTCAGGTCTGTGTACACTTCACCCAAGTTCTGAAATCTGTTTTTATACACTACACAACTTAGCTGTTTTTCTTGTTGATTTATTTACAGTCGCATCAACAGCTCAGGTTATTAGCGACTTATTAATGGAACTCATTTAATCTTTGACGGGGGCTGATTTGACGAGACACACACAAACAGAAACACGCCGGTATTCGAACCAGGGCCTCTAAGATTCGAGGCAGTCACTCTGACCCCTACACCACAGGAGGTTGGTTTTCTTCTTTTCAGTCTTCTGGTACTGTGTTGATTTTCCAGAAGCTGGATTAGTGTGGAGGTGAAGCCTAGCTATTGCACATTGAACTCTCTATAATTAAACATATTTGTCCCATTTCAGAATAGCAAAAATCCGGTGTATTGATGCTGCCCGGGAGTCAGCCTTATTTTCCTTGCCACTTTAAAAATTCCGTTTAAAACTACAGGATACACGCAGATAATGGAGAAATCGTTACATTTAAATTAATGATCATTATTCCCGGAGTGTTCGGCGAGTTTGGACAATATAAGGCACGAATGTTCCTTCCAGATTATAAAACTTTCGTAATGTAATGGGGAAGATCGGTTTAATATTGCTAAAAAATTAAGTTTATGGAATATCCTCCATTTCGACTGTTGACGGAAAGCATTGTTAATAACCTATTCGGAAAAACCATCATTTTATCCTAATTGATTCATTTCATTCATTAGAAATTAAATTAATACACACATCGCTACGAGTTTTGAAGAGGACTTTTATATTATCATCGTCTATTTAGTCAAATTTCTCGGTATGTTTATGTGTTTTCATAACTTTTAAAAGTCCAGGAATATCTCTGTAATATTTAAATGTGAATAATGAGTTCTAGAATTAACGAGTCTTTTAGAAAATATTTCTTCTTTGAAGGTTAAGTTAAATTCAGTACCTATATATATATATATATAATAACATATATATATATATATCAGAAAACTGCAAAAAGGCAAAATGTTAAATGTTTTCCGAAAAGTCAGGATGAGGTTGGAAGCGAAGAGCGCCGCCGTTCCTGGAAACTGCACAAAGCACCTGCCACTCAAAATGTTTTATCTTGCCACTCTGCTGATACGCCGACCACCAAACTTCGCTATTTAAACGGCAAAAAAAGAGCATAACTTCCTTTAATTACCTCAACTTCTCTTTTGCCACGACTGAAATACATAAAGGCTCCAAGTTCGAGGACAGTGAAAATGGCTTTATGGAAAACTCAATCACTAATTTTCTTGGAATGATAAAGTAAAAAAGTAACATTTGGGCTTGAAAAGTTTTCCATCCGTTTACTCCGAAACTATCTTTAAAAGAACATTAAAAACCGGATTAATATCAGCTTGGCCAAATGCCCGACCTACCTGATGCAGGTTTTATAGGGTTTTTCCTGCATCACTTTTAGGCGAATTGCCGGGTAGGATCCTTAAACCATAACTCGGGGGCCCTAGGTTACCCTTCCTCTACCCTTCCGCATCCCCCTTTCAAATCCCTTCCTCTGCTATTAAAGGGGAGTTTCAACTATGTGTATTACCATCATGTAGCCTGTTGCCCTAAAAAAACAACAACAACAGAGTATTATAAAATAATTATATGAGATTCCGAATCAACCCAAAGAGCCTTAAATTAATTGGACTACAGAAAAATATAATATTTTAGAAATAATATAAATTGTGACAGTAGAAATATTTTAAAAAATTATAATAAAACAAATATAACGCAGTCTTTAAAATATATTACTAAAAAGTTAGATTTTATAATATTAACATTCAAAATATTTAACATCAATGATATATAAAGATTACGGATTGACAGTCATAGCAATAAAACATATACTAGTATTTCTATTTTAAATATGTAAAAGTCTCGTTGTTATATTGGGTGAATTATATCCGGTCAAGAATCATATTTAGGATAAAGTAGAATAAATAAATTAGACAATAACGTATTTTACGTAATGTAAAATTGCTGTCCCTTACGTTAGATACTCATATTTCGAATCTCATTTGAAATATTCGCGCTGTTCCCTGATAAGTTTAATATATTTACTTTAAAAATTCGAGTA
Source organism: Zhengitettix transpicula (assembly GCA_037074705.1). Classification (NCBI taxonomy): domain Eukaryota; kingdom Metazoa; phylum Arthropoda; class Insecta; order Orthoptera; family Tetrigidae; genus Zhengitettix; species Zhengitettix transpicula. The sequence continues at coordinate 40,237,889 of CM073596.1, read as the reverse complement.
ATCTTTGTTTTTTCGTATTAAATAGAACGAATTAATGTACGGATATAAATAAATTTTCAATTCTAATGTTTTCCATCGTTAAATGTGATATAAAATATTTCGCAGAAAATTAATCATTCGTTATTTAAAAACGTTTTTAATTAAAGGAACCACACGAAATAATTTTAATTTCGTCATTATAAACTATATTATGGTAAATCAACTTAATAATAAGATGTTTCCGGTAATTAGTATGTAATCAGAAGACGATATTACGCCGGGTTTAATGTTTCTCAGTTTGGAGATGCAAAGGGCTTCGGTTTTCATATTGGAGATCAGAACTGTTGTAGTGCTCCTTAAACCCTAGATTTATGGCGATGTATCAAGAAAGTAAATGAATTGTGTGTCGGTGATTTCTGCGTTGTCTTCCACTTTCTCTGTCCTGCTAAACCCTGGAGTTTCAGCAGTAATTACATATTTGGCCAACACAATGGAACCCGGGAGGCATTAGCGTTAAGTTCATCTTAATTACCTTTCGAGAAGTTGAGTTTGTTCATGCCATTAGCAACATTTAATATATAGAGCGGAAACATTTTGTATTTAGAGTATGTAAATATTAAGATAACCGATGTAATTTATCTTCATTGCAGCGGCACATATCAATGAATAGCATTCAAACAGTCTGAATACTGCCACCAAAAATAGCAAATGAATCGAGAAGACTGAAAAAACCTCAATTAACAAATATATTTAATACAGATTTAATTATTTAAATCGACTATACAGGTATCGATTTACGTCCAATACTGGTAACTTTCTGTATATTTATAGATATTTGTCAGACAGTAACTCAGTATAAATCTATAGAAAATCTGTAAAATCTATAAAAATAAAATAATTTTAGTCAGTTTAAAATATAGTGACTAGTATATAAATCTGTTTGTTCCCATTGATTGAAGTTTTTCCTTAAATTACCAATTATACTTTTGTTAGTTTGCGTAAGAATGTTAATTACTTTCGAAATGAACCAAGTCTACAGTAGTTTGAGATTTTGTGACCCCTGGAACGCGCTTAAGCACGTTTCCCAATTATGTTGTAATTTACTCTTCTCATCATCCTACCAATTTTTTCTTCGTTGATTGAAATTTTAAGTACAGGAATTTTGAAAATCAAACGGGAAACCTATGGCTTTAATCTCAAATTAATACTACTACTTATAAAAAACTGAAGCAATACTAACAGCAAATATTATACCAATTCGAATACTATCACTGTAGTTTAGTAACGGTAAGATGAGCAGTGTCCGACGTGATCAAACTCAGTTGAGATCAGATCCTGTGCGATGTATTTCTGTGCGATGTCTCTGTTCTTCTTCAAATTCAACAAATCAATTTTTTGAGGTATAAAAATAGCTAATGAAAATGTCTGACTTTGATGATGCACGGGTAAGCCGTTGTATATCCCAACATACAAAAATATTATTTTTCTAACTGACACCCAACCATACTCGTTATTACAATATTAATCATTTAAAAATAAAGCTTAATTAAATATTCAATTATTTAAAAACGCGATACGTATTCAGTAGAATATATTATGTAATTATACACACTCAGAGCCCCCCAAAAAATTAAAAAATGATTATTTATTGATATCTTAGGGAAAACACACATAATGAAAATTGGCAGATGGTTGCGAAATAAGGTCCTCATAATTGAATAATCAAGGTCAATCATTTTTCTTAAAAAATATTTTTCAAATTTTTAACTTTATGAACGCGTCTATGCAATAAAACTGCCGTAATATTTCACTATACTTATAAAATAATTGTAAAATGTTACTAAAATGCCCGTTTCAGTTATTAGCAAGGAACACTGTCGTAATAATAGACGCGAGACATTTTCTGCTCTGAAAATTGGTCCTATGAAGGTAATTATATGTTTCCTATGGGAATTTGGTGCAACCAAGGTAATAAAAACAATCAAATACAGCAGCAATAACAATGGCTATCTATTTCCATAGTTCCCCAAAGTAAAATTTGCTTGTCGATGTGGTTATTTACAATGTTATGAAGACCGAATAAAACTGTTATGAAACTTCAAAATGATAGAAACAGCGGAGGTTTAAGGCATTAATAACCGAAGGCTTTATAGGACTAATGAACGTTTCGGGAGTTTCAGTCCGGGTAATATCACGTATTAAGGAAGTTTTGAGAACTTTCACTGATGACATATTTTCTATATCCATGAGTAAATATGCTTGATTTTAATTATTATTATTAAATATTTGTAACTATGCTTTTAATATATAATTAGTAATATTCCCGATGTCAGTTATATATATATGATAATATAGTATCATAGAAGAATTAACATTTAAAGTACACAAAAGAATTGTGTGCGTGATAGAAGTTCCAGGAATTTCTTTTTCCCTCTAAATACGTCTTCATTATTAAAAATTAAAGCATAAATGTGCTTCATTTCTTCTTGGCACAAGAATGTTTAACATGTATCAACAAAACCGACGCAGTCCTGGTCTTTAATGTATCACATTTATGTGACCATAAAAGAGCGACGTTTAAATTGATCACAAGCTAATCGAAACCGTTCGTGACTTTGATGTTGCACCAGAAAGTCACGAAATGGTCGTATTTATTTATTTTTTACTTTCACTATCGTGCGCTGTGCTTACGAAATACGTATACAAATGATTTTAGTTGGTGTTGTGGCGAAATTTCATGTAAATTTCCAACAAGTAAAATAGAAATGGAATTTGAAAATGTTTTTCCTCCATGGTTTTGAGAATTTACGTTTTATATAAATATTTAAAAGACAATTTATTTTATTAAACCTGAAGTGGTCCTAAACATTTTTTGTTAATAAATAATTTATGACTCAGGGCTGTTTATTTATTTATAAAACGTATGTGTTAAAAGTATACAAATTAGATAAATAAATAGCCAAATAACACAAAAAATTTAGTGATAAAAAAGAAATTTTGCAGAACGTTTCTGCAATCATGGATATTTTGACTTCGACATCTGTTTTTTGTCGTTCTTCCGGCTCTTGAGACTTTTGAATCACCTGACGAAAGCAACCAGGATTGCAGAAACGTTGAGTTGTATTTACTTTATTACATAATTTTTGTGTAATTCGACTAATTTTTATCTGAAAATTATACTTATAACAAAAATTGTGTATTTATCAAAAAAACTATTTTAATTTACTTATTTTGAGTCGGAAGTGTGTGACGGCACTTCAGAAGGAAAAAATGTCCTCCACGCCGCGTATAAAGATGAGTGACTTCTCGAAGCGGTGCACCTGTCACCAGTAATTTCCCCTTTCAGGCCTTGAATTTGGAAATATCCGTTTTTAGGTGTCACATCACTGTATTAGAAATCAATATTCCACATTCCACCTTTCGTACTTAATTAGTTTCGGTTATGCGTTGATATGTATGTCAGTTTCTCCTTATTATCATAAAATAATTACGCCGTTAACCAATAAATCTTTCAATACAATACGATCCTCACCATTCAAAGACAATATGAAATAGTCACTTGGACTTTATAACGAGATCTTAATGTTGCCCTAAACAACTGACGACTTTTAATATGAATATGCTGATTTAATGAAGTAAGAAGTCATACCTAAAACCACCACAGTATTACAATTGTGGAATTGGTCCTAGAAAAGTACAGAAAGATGCATCCGTTCTTCCTAAATATTTGATATTATTTTCAGTTGTGACTTAATGTAATTGACACGTTACAACTACTCCATCATCATGAACGACGCCAATCAGTTTCATCTGCCTGTGAATCACTCATCCAGTAGTAAATCGATATATGCACCGGAAATGAAGTTACGTCGCAGATAAACACAGGAGTCCCTAAATGCAAGGTTATCTTAAAACTCTGGAATCTTGCTTTGACAATTCTGAACCCAATGATACAGTAGAAAGCTAACCCATCGTATTCGACAAGCAACTGTAGGCCGATATAAATCATCGGGAAAAGTTTGCAGTTAATGTAGTTTAAAATGGAAAAACGACGAGGCATATTTTTTACTTACGGTAATACTATTAATATTCTTAACATTTACTAACTACAATTAATTACAAATTGGGAATGAACACATAAAATAGAAAAACTGTGTTGACGTCACACAACTTCACTAAGTAGCATTCGAACACTTCTAAAGTCCCGACGTCTCCATAACTTCGGGCTTCCTGAACAGTATTACACGACATAAACGTATATTCTGAAATATACAGTAAAATGAATACGTGTATAAAAATACGCCACTGTCTTCGCATTCAAATAAATAATTTTCAAATTAAATATATATACATATACGTTAATCTTGTCCCATTACACATGCCAAAAAATACGTTTAGAAAATAGCTATTTATTATAAAGAACTATTAAAAATGAAAGACACCTTCCAAACTAAGCCGAGCTTACCTGACCGACAACTCGAATTACCGGGAATGCAAATATTCACTCGCACCGCGTATTGACGGCTGATCTGGGCTAATAACAAGAAACTTCGTTTAAACGTGTTCACGGACGGTACGATAGAATCTAGCATAGCCCTTTAGTACATGATGTTTTGTTTTTTATAATTAAATTTTTTAAGATGTATTTTTTTTAATACAACGCGGAGAAAATAACCAAAAAATATATCAAACGTGATCAATATCAATTTGGCTCATGATGTTGCAGATAATCATTTAATATAATTAGGTCTTATTTATCAATAACTTAAATTAATTTGATAAATTATTTTTTTAGTACAATTAGAATACCCTGAGAATGACGCATAAATTTTCTTCCTTAAAAAATCCTACAGAAAATAAATATTCTGTTTTAGCCCGGCGGGTAGAAAAATTTGTCTTTAGGGGTTCACTCACAAAATACTGGAACAGTCTGTTGAAACCTGTCCATGGATGCCAAAAATTTCACATATCCTTATGTGCATAGTGTTTTTTAAATGTTTTCACAAATTAGCTCTTTTAGAAACCAACAGACGCCTCTGGGATTACACTAAAAGTTATGTTGCTAAAGGGTTAAATAAATATGTACTCATAAAGTTATTACCTCTTATAAAATGATAATGAATGAGGAGTGTCAGGTTACTTGTGAAAATATCAATTTTTAGAATGTGTTTTTATATAAATAGAATATTGAACGGTAAAACGTTTATAAGATATTAATTGTAAAATAATTACATGGATAAAAGTTAATAAAACCATACGTAAATGTGTATATAGTTATTATCGTTATATCGATATTTTTTAAATATCGCTATTCCGAAATCATTTCCTTGTAAAATAAATTCACACATCTGGGGTCTAAATCTGCGTGAAAGGCCTGGCTGGCAATCCGACCACTCTGAGGGCAGTGTTTTTGTTGCTGGGTGTGCCCTTTGACCGAACTACTTCCAATTAGGATAATGGATTCCAACTGCTGCTACCAAGATCGCAGATGACGCTGGAAAACGGGGATCCGGGATTCTGACTTGACAAAGAGCTACCCTTGACATTTGTCACAAGTTTCGCACTTTAAGTTTGAAACTCCTGCAGCGACAATGAAACAGCCACTTTGACCACAAGATATACGAAAGATTGGCGATTAAAATGAATCGTAAATTGTGGTTTTTAAATTAAAACAGTTAACGATATATTCTGAGTGTTATTTAAAACTGTATACATTTTCCTCAAAATAAGGTAAATCATTCTTAATGTTACAAAAATTGCAACAAAAGAAGTATGAAACATTTTGAGTAAGCGTAAAATGTTATAAAATGCAAATTATACAAATAGAGCTATACCACGTAGAGTGCTTGTCATATAGTTTCCCTAACTTTCTTTGTTATTTCGTTTACCACACACCTGTGAGAAATTTTCTTTCACCATGGGCTAGAGAGGATGTGTGGGTTTCAACTAACGACAGAAAATTTGTGCGTTCGGGTTACGTCGCTGGCTCGGTCAAATCTCTGTTTCAACCGGTTTTGGAGGGGTCCGTATACAGATCTCGTAGTCTGATCTGAAGCTTGAATCGTTCCCCGTCTTCCGCAAGTGGGTTTTCACTTGGGATGGTACTTTTCGAATCACAAGTGGAGGTGTTAAGAGATTAAAATATGTACTTAAGATCCAAATTATTTAAAAAGGGGTACGGCTATCTGCTATACGGTCCAAAAAAATCTCGTTAATTCGTTTAGAGTCTCAGGCTGGGTTATAAGTTAATATATGGAAATAAAATTAATTTGTCATTATAACAACGCATTTGTGTATTGTTTTCATTTGTGTACTTCATCTTATTTATATGTATCTGTAGTTGGTATTTTGAATTGGATTTTAAAATAAATGTATGTATTGTATTGTGTATGTATAATTCCCATTTACTCAGCAGACGACTAACGGAATCAATAATTTTAAATAAAAAATGGTCTTGCTCTCAGGGATCACATTTTATTTTATTTTTAGTCGCATCAAAAATTACGTCTATAGCGATTACATTGTCTAAGTTATATACGTTTACATTATGTTTTTTGAAATATATTTACATTCAATGCACATTTGTTTCCGTTTACATAATTTATTTTCCTTTTTTATATTATTTAAAGTGTTATTTTTTATTCAGGATTCACCTTTTTTAATAATTTTAATTTCAAATAACAGTTTTGTAAAACAAATACCTCGTCGAATAATGTTGAGTAATAGTGAGCGGATTATTATTTGGTGTCCTTAAGGAGCACATCGCTAAAGATCTGTCGCTTCCTGCAAGCCTTTGTCGTGATACTCGTGTGTTGTGTGACGTAGGAAAGGAAAGGGCGCTTAAGCAGAGACCGTTGCTCTCAAAGCTTTGACCGCACAAAAGGGAAGTGGTATTAACTTCCTGCTCGCAAAAGCTTTCCACCCGCTGCTTAGGAATACCGCTTTGTATGCATTTGCAGTTCACACGTACAATAGTCTATATACCTAGCATATTTCTCATTTATACTTCATCATATTGTATGCTTAATGCAAGTGACCTAAGTAGAGACCACGGATCGGCTTAGTCAAGATATTTTACCGATACTGACGACCTCCCGCTTAACGCTGTAGTCGGACCAACATATCTCAATTCTAAAACAATTACGAATAGTTTATAACGTCGAAATTAATCCCGAAGTACTTTGAGACTGCAGATGTACCCATGCGAGTGCCCGTGTTTCATTACGCCACTGTGTCGTTGAGATGAACAGTGATGCTTCTGATTCCGGTTGAGTTGGAACTTAATCTAAATCCGGCCTAATATAAATATATACCCGGGGCATGTCCGGATCTCAGCTAGTAACTAATTACATGTATGAAATAAAAGGAATACATTGGAATCTGTATCAAAAGAAATTTTGTTTGAAACTCAGGCGTACGGCTTGTGACGTCATTCACCAGGGCCTCCGACGGTACTTGTAAATTTGCTTGATAAAACATGTGAAACACGAAAAGTAGTGATACAATTTAGATATTAGTTTACTAGGATTTCTTCACATGTGTGAAGACCTCATCAAAGGATTTCGGAGGAATCTGTCAATGGAGCACAATTAGAAGTAGAATACTTGTCACTCTTTCAAAGAGATTTGGGCTACAGTCGCCGAAGATGTCATCTTCGATTATCCGAAAAAAAGTATTCACCACTTGAAGCATTTTATCGGAGAGGTTTTCAGATCTTCTTGATTCAGTTTAATGACGTGTCCGTTGAACTATTTACCTCTGTTGAACTACTTAACTCTGCTTGCCTGATGCTGATTCCCAAATTTTGCAGATATTGTGGCTTAAGTGTTTGGAATAACTCATGTATGTAAGAAAACATTTTCAAAACAGAAGTATATGAAGTCAAAAGTGAAACATTTGAAGAAAATTATCTTGGTTGGATGCAGTAATTCCAAACCAAACGTTGATATCTTTAAAGTAAAACGTAACTAACCTTTTTTGCTAGTTTTTGAGATTCGAATATGTGCCTGCTTAGTTTTAATCATTTTGCTAAATTTATCCTCTTTGGTAACATTTTTATTAAATAAATATGATGGTTGTCTTTTTCTGCGCATCTCAAGTCAATTACCCATGATTACCATGGAATGCGAAACTTCGTTTTTCCCTCTTTTTCCCAGATCTAGGAATGATTAAGAGGCTTGTAATTATGTCAAAAACGTTTGTATAAATAGTAATAATTTTAATAAATATCAAAGTCACTTTATATACCAAGTTTATAAATATTGAAAACTCATTTAACTGCTAAATACTCAATGCCTGCGTTTTCCTCAAGTATAAGGAAAAATACGGTCGTTGTTAACCGAGAAATATTAGGAACAAGTTCTCACTGTTCCTCAATATTATTTTGTGGACTAACGAACTGGGACGTAATTTAAGTTGTCCCTGCATATTGCACAGTCTGCAGAACAAGAGAAACGAATTTCTTGATAACCACCTGGCACTTCTCCAGAACACTTCAAATCCACTTGGACGATGAGTCAAACGAAGTCGAGCAATGATAGAATCAGCTTGCTCAGCTCATGTAAATCCACGGACGTAAATACTTACGAAAATTTAAGTTCTTGCATACTGCAATATGAATGATAGGGAACAATTTTTAAAAAATAACGCTTCATGATTTTAGTAGCAATTGATTTAAGGTAATTGAGTCTCCATAATAGTTTACACATATATAACAATGTAGATTAAACTAGTTAGACTATAACATTATTTTATGTACTCTATTGTGCTAGTCTAATCGTTTTACGACCACATAAATACTAACTTAATTGCTCTCTATTCATTGCAACTTTATGTCGGCAATTAAACTTTTCTAAAATACAACACTATAAACAAAAATTTGCGCTTCCCTCATTTAGAAAAGAATTGTGTTATACCGGAAAATAAAAATGAGGGGAAAAATACAAAGATACAGTTGTGAGTGATATTTTGATCAGACGACGGTCTACGGACCGAATAGTAGTACAATTCAGTAGAAATTAAAATTTAAGTTTACTATAAATGAAGAAGCTAGAAAAATTCTTCATAAATATATTTTAAGAAAATAAAAAATTAGAGCAAGGTAATAAAATAAAAATTAGCGTGACGTATTGTTCCTTTATGGAAATTTCTTTAAAAAAATCTTGTTCTCTCTAAATTTTTAGATATTCAGACCTCAAAATGCCACAAAAAGGAACGATGCGCTGTGCCAAATTTTATTTTATTAACATGTTCTAATTTTTTTTATTATATGTCTGTCTGACAGATTTGGCTAATTTATTCATTTATAATTCAATTAAGTCAGATAAATGTAACTGATTACAGTGAATTCATTTGTAGGTAATAAAATTAAAAAACTTGAGGACAATCCATCGTATATAATGACGCGAAATGACGAGGAACGTATAAACATGGAAAGGAGACATTAAACTGGGTGAATGTTACAATTTTTATTCGAGATATTCTTTTATAGGGGACGTCTTTGCAGAAATCGATGGCATCAACAACAGTACGTTTGCACACGTTCACATAATATAGGAATACAACCAAAATACGTGAATAGCGGAGGCGTCTCGAGGCAAGGATTAAATTTGACGCCACAAAACCGTGGAGGCCAATTTCCGGATTATCTGCGCTTCAGATTCCCGCGAATGTGTTATCAGCTATCAGCGTCAACTTCAATTCAATACATAAAACATCAGTTGCATTTATGAATCTTGATTTTTATTACTAAAATAATTTTTTTTAAATATGTCCACATTTTAAAATTAATTAAAGCTTAGAGCCATAAAAATAATAACGACAAAAAAGTATTATCGAAATAAAATTACAATATACCTAGATTAAAATCGATGTTCAATAAAATAAATGAATCAAGGATAGAATGAAAAACGCCCAAGAGGTATGCTTTCCCTCGTTCTAACCCCAGTTTACCAGACCGGTAACCCCAATACATAAATTCACAGAAGCCGCGTACTTTTTAACGATAAATAATATAAAATTCGTTATAATATTATATTTATAATTATAATCTATAGCAAAAACGAATTTGTGTGAAATTTCTAACATCCTTCTACTCTGAGTTATACTTTATATATGAATTTGTTTGTAACCGCTACATGCTTTTCAATTACAATAGAGTTTCTCAATTATCTTTTAATTTACTACATGTATATTAAAGCATTAAAAAATACATTTTTTCATACCAATCAATTTTTAAAATTATGATAATTCAGTATTTAATTAAAAAATAACTTCAAAAGTGGGATTATAAAATCATAAGAAATATGGAAATTTTAAAAATTTAATCATTTATTTATAAACTTACTTACTCAGTAAAACGTTAAACCTACGTCATTATTTTTCATAGCTGTATATAAATAATACTATCAGAACAATTTATTTCTCGTAAAAGATTTGCTATTATTGTAGTTTGCTCAAAAGGTGTATATTAATTGGAAATTAAGTTTTGTGTCAACTGAAGAAGAATTGGTTTCCTAGGAATATTTTATAAACAGTTAATTAAAATATAAGGCAATACAGCCTTTCTAATTAGGGCCTTCGCTGTCGGAAAAACGATAATAATATTTTAATGCTCCCTATAAAGTAAATGTGGTGAAGGGTTGTGTAACAAGATACTATGAAAAATTCTAACGTTTTCCACACACTTCCCAATAACTACCAAACAAACTGAAGTTATTCAATTCCAAACTGAAAATTTTTCATATGAATCTTTGGGTTAACCTATTCCAAATCTAAAGATTAGAGTAAGTTGTACATAATAATGAAATTGCCTTTAGTTGCCTTTCACTTTTCTTCAATATTTGTTTTTAAAATACCCTTGCATTTTAGGAAGTGGCGATTTCAGTTTGTATGAGTGTCCCTCCAGCCATGAGATCTCAAGAGTCCAGACATCCAATTCAATAATCCGTTGTGCCAGTTACGGAACTGTGACGTTTCTCCCAAGGAGGTTTTTCCCAGGAGGGATGAAAGGAAATTGAAATATAAGGTCGTGCTCTTGCAACATAATTCCACGATGAACTTATTATTTTATCCCGAAATAATGTGGGATTAAAACACAAAGTCCCTGAAACGAACAAAAATTTTACTAAGTTTTTGTACCAATAATTCGACACCACAAAATATATTTGTGTGTAAAATTTTATTATAACTTAATAATTGCACTACCTAAGTTTGAACTGATAAAAATTAAGACCGTTATTATAAATAAATTTATCCGCTTTAGTTGATTATATTTATACACAAATATGTTTTAGCTTTTCGTTGGTAATATTCTATTTTAAGTATGAATAGTAAAGAATAAGTGAAATTTAATGCAACTTAAATAAATATGAATTTTCGTAGCTGTACGTAAATAATACAATCAGGGCACTTTATATCACGTAAAAAAATTGCTGCTGCTTAAGCTGCTTATTAATTAGAAACTAAGTTCTGTATCAATTGAAACATGAATTAAGTTCTTAGTAGGAATTTTTCTTCCATCTCATTGATTTTATGCTTAAACAATACGTTTCTGAAAATTTTAATAATTTTAATAATAACTTCGTTGTAATATCGATTGACAAACACGAAATTTTATCGTTGAACTAATTTATTCTTTCAAATTTATTTGATAGCTTCACTAATAATCTTTATAAACAATTCTTGTAAATATTTATAAAATTAAATTTATATAAAAGTCAGTTATAAAAATCCTTTATTTGTTTAAAATATCAAAATGAAACTTGTGTGATTTAAAAGTAATTACTGCATTATAGAAAAAGACATTTTTTAATATTTTTATTGTAATTTACAGACGGAAACTCACACATTTTTTAGCATCAAATCCAGAGACAAATTAAGTTTAATCCAAAACATAATCAATTTTTGTATACAAATTGAATTTAGTTCGTGGGCATCAATTAAATATTCATCAAAAATATAGGTAGGTAATAGTGTATATAGGTAAATTGAAGCCAAAATATCTCCTTAGAATCAAGAAAATATTATATTAAAAATTTATAACATTTATTAAGACATGTGAAATAAATATTTTGTTACACAACTACGTTTTTGTATACCGAATAAATCATAAATATTCATTGAACAAGAAAAAGTTTTACATACTAAAATAAAAATATTGTAATTTCAAAATTCGTTTAAAGGGTACGCTAGGAAAATATAATGGATCCATTCTTTTGCTCACTGAAATTTATATTTAATTTCTGTGTCTGCTCCCATGTACATGTAACAAAAAATGAGCCATAATTAATGTTACAGATTTGAAAATTTAAAAATATAATCTCTTCATTTATAAATATATCTGTGTATCACATTAATAATTATTTCATATCCTACAAAACTTGAAGTGTTATCAGGTATCGAAAAATATTTCAATAAACCCGATAACCCAATCGTACTATTAAATTCCAACATTTACGCTGAATCTCTATTTAATTCCCAGTAAGATCTGATTCGATTAATATCTATGCGATTGCAGCAGAAATTGATGACAAGCTACTTAAACACAGGGTATTAACAAAATTGGATGGCGACGTAAATTTGAGATAAAAATTTTAATCTTAAAATTGTTAGTAAGGACTCCATAACATTTTTGTTTTATCACAAGAAATAGAGCCGAAGTTAAAATTTGATACCAGCCTGAAACAAAAATTTAATATACAAAATTAGTTGTCCAAGAAATAATGTATAATTTTTCAATAATTACAGTTCCATTCCCTTCACAATGAAAGGCTTTATTATGTCTATTTCTCATTTTCATTGCATATTTTGTAACCAAGGTAATTCATGCCGTGGAAGTAGTAAGAACTCGTAATTTAATTATTTATGTATTTACTAGATTTTTGTATATAATGCGATTTATAACACGAAAATACCATCATATTTATTACTTAATTTCAGAATACGTTACATTTATTTAAATACCTCAGAGACGTATTTGTGTAATTGATTCGGGATTAAATATGAATTTGTACAAATAAAAATACGGTAGGAATAATATATATATATATATAGGAATAATATATGTAGGCCTACTATTTCTATATAAAAGAAGTGTGCTTTTTAGAAATCTCACAGACGTTTATCCACGCGTTTTATCTCTCCATTAAAAACTTTATTTAGTTATGTGGACATAATTAAGTACATTAATTTAAAGATTTACATTATTTCTCAGATACGTTTTATGAACGAAAAGTAAAAGAAAATTTGATAATATATCTTTTCAAAGTTTGAAAAACAGAAACTTAAATAAAATTTTTGATAAAAAAATTGAATATTAGTCGATGTAAATATTCATTATTAATTTACATGGCAAAACAAGAGTTAAATTAGGTTATATAAAGAAAGAAATTATTTGTTCATTATGCGATTGCGGAAAAATTTGTATAATTTAATTTCATAATGTCATATTTGTAATATCAATTTAAAAAGTCTTTGACCACGGTCTTAATTTTAAAAATACATCTGTTAAAGGTGAGTGAATATTCTTTAAATTGTATTTCTATGCTAAGTGATTAAAAGAATAAATCTAGACTATAAATAACTATGTATATTTCAAAGGATCTGAAACCTCCACCACTGATTACTATAATCTAGGTAAGCTCATGGAGTTGCCTTCGGGCACGAGCAATCCTTTCGGTTGTAAAGTCTGGTAATGAAGTCTTCAGAAAGATTCAGTCGCTTCTTGTGCTTAAAAGATTTCTCCCGGGGCAAGAGGCATTAGTTGCCACAGCACAAAGAGTTGCATAAGACAAAAAGTTGCACGTGGATAAATATTGCTTGCACTTGAGTTAAACCAGGCGGTATAGATTAAATAAATAATATACAAATAATTTATTATAAAAAAAATTTAAATAAGAAACAAATTCCAAACATTATATTTTCCTTTAACTGTAAACTACTTCATTTAATTGTCGCATTTAATGCACACCAATCCGTTTGATATTTTTTCTCAATAACTTACGTTGGATGATTATTTCACAGTTTATTTTTCTTCCTTATTATTTTTAAAACATTCTGTTCTAATTTATAACAACTTTTTTGTTCGTATTCAAACCGAATTTCAAGCACAGTTCAAGGCATATGGACCGTATATGAATAAAACCATTTCGCCTGGAGTTCGTTTTGCATATCTGGTGAAATAAAATTCTGATATTAAATGATCCAAAAAGCTCCAGAATCGCAAAATCATCATATAATTTATTTCTGTATATAACCTAATAAAACTCTAGTTCTACCTTAAAAATTAATAATGAATATTTACATAGACTCAAATAACATTACTACATTAAATTTTTTTACTCAATATTTTTATTTAAGTTTCTGTCTTTCAAACTTTGAAGAGATCTATTATCAAATTTTATTTTAATTATCCTTTGGATTGCGTAGAACGTATCTGAAAAATAATGTCTTATTGTAAATCTTTATATTAATGTAGGTAAATTTCTTTTATATGAGATTTTTCATAAAAGTTCCTAGATTTATAATTTAGAAAATGCAACACCGTTAAAACGGATACAGTATTAGTATAAATATTAATTAGATTATTTTTTCAATTATATGAGATGACTTCATAAAAGCCAGTAAATGAGACATGTATATTAAACATTTTCTCCTGTAGTTTGAGAAGTATTACTTGCATGTCACTATTAACAAACTTGCTAGAAACGTTCAGAATATTTCAATTTCTCTATTTTTTTGACAAGTATTTTACCAATTGATCTATTCCGTTGTTGGATTATGCACTCTCCTTCAAACAGAAGTTTAAGTACGCGCGGTATTTTAGTTTCAAATATTCCCTGTCGACGATTTTAATTGAACAAGTTTCTGTCCGGTTAAGGAGACTTCTCTCTTTCAAACTCAACTTCTCGAGATGTTCTCCGCGTCTGAACGTAATGAGAACTTCCAAGGCTGTGATTTATTCAGATATTTCAAATAAAATTGTCATTCAAAAATAGACCGTCTCATAACGGAAATCAAAATAAAAAACGTGGCCGTAAAATTCCTACATCACATCAGCGATGAGTTTGTATCCAAGATCGGGTCAATAATTATAAAATTGTAATATGAAATATTAATCATTTTAATACTTTTATTTATGATTTAATTAAATTAGTTATACCGAGAAGTAAGTTTTACAATATCCGTGATTCTCAAACTGCGATGTAACAAATTGCAACAATACATAAAATATTACTACACTCACAATTCCGTATTATCAGGATTGTATTGATTTCAATCGAAATTAAATTAACTAACTAAAAACTGGTTGCATATTAATTTAGGTAAATTGTACTTAGAACAATTAATTGAAAAATTTGTTATTATGTGAAACTAATAGCTTGTATATCAAATTATTTTAGAGATTTATATAAGGGACAATTATCCTGCCAAAATAGTAACGCTTTTAACAGTGCATAAAAATTTCTGAACGCCAAACTATATACTCTTAATTTGTTTAATAAAGTAGACTATATATTAAACGTTACTTAGACGTACGTAAAATTCGTCAGGAAGGTGTATTAAATTGCGTGTATCCTATTGATGTATTTAGAATAGTCAATAATATTTATAGTAAAGAAAATTCTTTATTCGAAATTAAAGTTAAATGAGGTGAAGTGATTAATATAATAAATTCGTATTAGTACGTAGTGATAGCGAGTGAAGTTTTAATTTTGTTAGAATAAAAAAATATTTAATAATATTTTTGTTCGTATGAGGACTTTAATTTCGATACACTAAAAAAAATTATGAGTTACCTCCAAGTGTTAACTTAAAGCAGCAAATAATTCCATTAATTCGTTAACGTTCAAAGTTGTAAGCAGACAATTGTGACCCAATAATTTTTCTGAATCATTTCCTGATATTGACTTTTAATTTTTAAGTTATGATTTCTTTTCTAACTCCTTTTTACAGCTCCGAAACTGAACATGCAAAAATTCTGTGCCGATATAAAATTTACTCTCACTACCAAGTGCATGTAAATCATTTAGTTTTGAAATGAAACTGTATTCCAGATTGATAATTAACTTCGATGTGGTAACGATACCACTCGAGTCATGCGGTTATGGAATATTAAAATGGATATTATTAAACATGGGTACAGTCAAATATTTTTAAAAAAATGATTGACGAAATCAAAATTAATTTATGTCAAGCGAAGAATAAAACAATAATTTGTTTCAGATTCTAAAATACATTTAATATTAATTTCTAAAAGTTTATATATTAATCCACGTACTAAATAATTTTAATACACCCACACCAAATGCATATTGAAGGAAATAAAACTCATAAAATTTTTATTGGTAGAGAATAAACATTCATTAATTCATCTTTTAATTCGAATATAAAATGAAACATGTTCATATAAAATTGGAGAATAACCTTTAATTTTAGGTGGTGAAAGGTTTATTCATGTCTGTGTGAATACATTCTTTACTAAATTTTTTTTCGTAGATTAAATAGAAATATTAAATAATTTAGAAACATTAGATTATAATTATTTTTGTACGTACTTTTAATTCATTATCAAAAAGAAGACCAATATGATGCAATGTATATTTTTCATATTTATCTATAGTGTAATTTAGAATTAGTTTATTTCATTAATTCATGCTGAAATTTCTTTCAGGTCATCAACCACCTTAATTTATTAATGCTTAGTTTTACTTAAATATTTTTTTTTGGATTTAACCAATAGTTATCTGAGGCTTTGTATCCACGTGCATCTGAGATTTCTATTTAGGGCTCGCTTATTGAGGCTGTTTATTCACCAGCTTTATCACATGCAACTCTCGCTGTTGCGTGACTTGTTCACGTTGTAAATTTTGGAATTTCGTGTGACCTGTCAAAAGACATATGAATTACTCCTACTTTAGCACTACCAAGCTATTCAGGACGTTCACGACAAGTTAAAGTATCAAACATTTTGCATTGTGTTAAAATTCCTCAATTCCCAGTTCGAGTCACTTAGAAAGTACAAATTGCATGTAAAGTGATACAGAAACGGCGATTATTACGCACTGCAACATCCGTACTGTGACTATAGTTTTCAATTCGTAAGGAAACATCCGATCAAGCGAAAGGGTAAAATTAAAATTAAAAAATTAAGGCCACTTAAATATCTTTTTTTTTTTGCCAGTATTATTTTTGGTGACTATAAGTTTTACTTTGAATACCAGTGTTTATTCAGCAGTTAATTATATAAGGATATTTTACAATATAGTAGTATTTGTGAAATTAATTTTATCGTCATACTTTATATCATTATTGCACGGAACTTGACATTTTATTGATGACAACTTTGGGTTACACATATTATATAATTCTGAGTAGTTTCCCAGGTTTAAAATTATAATTTTTGGCCGTATTAGTTATTATCAGTAGCATTTTGTGTGTCGCATTATGCATTAGTTAACGAATATTGGCTGATAGCTTAATGGAAATACATAAATTACTGATGTTCCTCTTATTGTAAGTAAATACTGAAAAGTCACAACTCATAATACCAGTAACGCATCTTAAATAATTATCAAAATTTGAATGTCATCAAATTTCTATTTTATATTCTACTTCAAATATATGTTAAATAAAAAACATTTTTTTGAATGTAGATCTATCGGTTTATATTTTGTGTGAAACACAACGTTTCGACTGCTAGGTTCAACATCTTAGAAACCCGAGAAATCCACCGGGTAAATCTGAATCTTTCTATTTTTTTTATCGGAAATAGTCTTCTGTTTCTTACTGCAATTTAAAGTAGTACTTTTATAAAATTTATAATAAAAATATAGATCATGTTACAAAATTAATTAAAGATTTTTTTACTTAAATATTCAATTTATTACTAATGTTTTCCATACTATAACTGTAAATTAAAAAATATTAAACTTCCCAGAAGGATGTAAAATAATGGTATATTTACATATATATATAAATTGTATATAAATAAACGTACGTTTTCCTATCAGAGGCCATATTATATATATATATATATATATATGTAATATGGAAAACGTACGTCATATTTAGAAGAAAGTCAAACAATTTACTTTGAAAGACGCGTATATAATATTAAGCATTGTTATTATTTTGATTGAGCTTGCAAAAGTTGAACGCACAATAATAGTTCCTAAATGGTTTTAAAAATGCACATGACATACGACAGTATCCCCTCCTGTATTTATGACACAATGATCAAAAGAATATAAAATAAAATAATTATGAACAGTAAATTTTAAACATACAGTAAATAAATTTATGATTTCAAAATATTCAAATAAATAACTTTTATTTCGTATAAAGCGCATCTTTTACTCAGTAATGGTGTCGGGCATATTTCTGCAACGACAGGAATATTGGTGTTCGATCCATAGTCTCCGGGGTATATTTTATAAACGCCACCGTCCAGAATATCAGAGCATACCAATTTCTACGCCAAAATTTATTTCAGTTGAAACTATTGAAAAGATCAATACAGGCTATTACGTAAAACTTGTGTCGAGCAATTTTAAATACGGTCATGATGCGTGACGAATTTAAACATAAGCTTTCATCAGAGATAAAAAAGTTATGAGATAAATTTAGTACAATTTTATGAATCCGTAATAATACATTAAAGACTGTCTCATAAATAAATAATATTGTAATGGAACTGAATTGTCGTTTGTATTTATTTAACTTCTGCATCTACAAGAGCTTACTGTACTCGCAAAGTATGATGCATATTTATATGTATTCATGTGAATTGGCATATATGTTAGAATTTATGTGATTTAGGTATGAAAAAATTGACCATTCTTCCATTTAATTCAAGAGGAGAAAAAATTATGATAAAACGTATAGAAGAAGTTACAATTCTTAGTGATGGGAAAAAATCTATTTATACTACTCGTGTTATTGAGCCAAGTGAAAGATCAATACAGCCAATAATGAACACTTTCAATATAAAAGAGAACTATATTTATTCCTTTCTTATCTTTACCAAATTAAAAACATTATGCGACACTTTGTAGTTTTGTAAGATTTAGCGTTATTGATTAGAAGTAATTCTCTCTAAAATTTCCACAATTGAATTAAAACTCTTGTATGCGTCTCTAACACATTTAAAATATCGAATGAATGTCAGATTATTTGATACTGAAACTCGCAGACGGCAACCACAAAAACAGTTTTGCTACGCCAGCTGCCTACATGGATATAGTGCAGGCGTACGAATTTTGTAATGGACATGTTAATAATTCCTGAATACCGTTAAACAATTTTTAAAAAGTAGACACAATCACAATAATTGATGGACACACGAAGATGGTATTAATAATATTGTCACTAAATTAGAAATTTTTGACAATGTGCCAAAGGCGTAATTGTGATGAATACCACACTTTATATTATAGGTAATTTATCAAATAAATTCGGGTTATTCAGAAATATTTTTTAACAGCCATAATTATGATAACACAATAACTATTACTTACAACCATAAAAATAATATGAATCCTAACAGTAAACAAATGTAGCTATTGAGAGTTCGAGGTTTTTTTCCCCAGTGAATTACATGAATGTATTTCTCTCGGGTTTTAATGTTGTACATGAAATCAGCGACGTTTCAACGACTTCAGTCTGAAGAAGATGACGTTTGAGGCGTCGAAACGTCTCTGATTACACGTACAATCCCTTGGAAACCCGATAGAAATTCATTCATTACATTATGAAAATTTAAAACACAATTTAATTTTGATAATATTAAAATATTACGTAGTATGGACCCAAAAAATCAGTAATACATTTATAAATAATTAAATATTTGAAATGTTATTTCGGAAAGTCATTCATCGTTAACTTTTCATTTCCGATTCAAAAACCTTTGAATAATTTATTAAATCGGCTATGATGCTTCAATATCTAGATTTCTTGAAATGTTTGAAGTCGGTCGTTCTTATCCAAAACATATAGCCGAATGGGCAAAGTGTTAACTTGGCTTTCAAGTGGCATGTCACAACTTTCCTTAGAAAACAAATTTCTAGTATATAAAACAGTTAAGCCGATATGTACTGTAGTATATAACTTTGGGTTGTTCCAGCTAGTCGAGCAATGCTCTTCGCCGCCAATCCAAAAATTCTCCGATAAATGACAGAAGCGCCGTGGTATGCCTCAAATGAAACAACCGATAATAACCGCAACATACCGTTCATCAAAGATGTAATACAAGAGCAAAGATGGAAACTCTAAGAGAATAATATCCAGAAATATAAACCCACTGAAGCAGGCAACAGAAGGCCTGTAGTCCTGGGTCTGTTTCATGGAGGGATCCTCTTCCTGACACTGTTTTACTTTTATTAACAGTCGTATTTTAGCACATTACCTTATAGAATTATAATTCTGATTTATAATTTAAATAAATATTAAAAATATTAAATTCATGCTTGTTGGTCAACGTATTCGTTACAAAATTTTGGAGGAAAAGTATTATATATTTTTTAAATTTCAAACCATAATTAATTTCTTCGTTTTAATGAACGAGATACGTCGCTAACAAAGGAATTCAAGTTTATCTTATGTTACAAAAACATTTACTGATCGACGTCATTACTACGTAAAGCTAATCTTTTAGTATGTAAGATAATTCCTTGATATTTCTTCAATTTCGTTCCTCTCCAAGGTTTTCTCGTTTCGTAACTATTCATAAGGAAAAAGATTCCTCGGTGCACATAAACCGCAGATCCACGTTGAATGTTTTTATGGAGTAAGAGATCTTGCATTGTAGTCTATTTTTCTGAGAGCTCGCACGAGAAAGATTTAACTGTTTGAATGAAAGAAGTTAAATGGAACGTAGTCTGTAAAGATGGAGAGGGTGTCCCGACCTCGCCTAGACTGCCTTGTGAAATATGCAGTGCGCTTTTAGCAGGATTGGCTCAGGAATCGAGCAACGTGCATTAAATGTAGATGCGAGGGCCCAAGGAGCGCTTTTATAGCCGTCGATGTTCACACGACATCGCGTAAACGGGGCCGCCATTGCCTCTCGATAAACATTTTTCCATGTACGAATACAAGCCTCGATTTAGGATATTTTCATTAACGATTACTTTCGTCTACGTAACTGGTAAAGAATAAATTCTATATTAATTTAAAAATTCGAAAACGAACCCTCGTGTTCTCTGCAATTCTCTCAAATACGAGTGAGGTTTCATCCACAACACATAATACATGCTATTTTAATAATCGTTCATAATTTACAGTGATAAATATTAAAAATTTCGTTAAACGCAGAGACCTAATTATCCGTGACGGTGGAAGTGTTCAACGTAAAAGAAGCCTTCAAAGATAATAGTATAGATTCCTATTCGGTAGCTTAATACTTCCAATTAAGTTCGTTAGTGGAAAAAGACGAGGAAGGTGTGGAGCGTTCGTGACTCCTGGCATTCACCAACTAGTTTCTTTGAAACTTCGGACCAGTAATTGAACCAGTACAAAAAAAATAATGGCAAGGTAGGATCTTTCCTTCTCAGGAGGGCTATTTCAGTGTAATTTAAGATACTGGAGACCATAATGATATTCCTGGAGTCTAAAATAAATTAAGGGAATTTGTGGAAGTAGAGAAGCAAATAATAGTTTAAAAAATACGTATTGACTACGCAAATTGAGTTTCGAAACATTAAAATGTTTTACCCTTTCAAATATTTATAGATTTACAAATATGTATGTAGCCAAGGCCACTGGTCTATATTTAGAGAACAAAAAATTCTAGCGTATTTACGGATTTATTAAACTAAGAACACTGGGAAATTATCCGCGAGGCCTACGATATATTGTGTACATACACGAGAAGCCGGAATGTGGTAGTGGAAGTGTGAGAAAAAGCAATAGAAATGAAAGTAGTAGAAGAAATAGAATTTTATTTCTACTACACTGATTTGAAACTGCAGAACAGTGCAGTCAACCCGTTCCTGTTATTCGACCCTTTTGAGGCAAATAATTGGGACAAAGATTCTGATTTGAAAGAATTTTCCGAAATATTATCAGCTACAGCACATTACGTATTACATCAATTGTCTTGTTATTTATAATATGTATCTTTTATTATTCTAAATAATAAATTATAAAGATCGGGGTTAAAATCTTTAATAATATGTTTAGTTATCACATAAAGAAGATCCTTTTGGGATTGGGAATGTAGCTCCCCTTAAGGGAATAATGATGCAAAAACAATCGAAATTGGAGTCGAAATCACGGTCATGGATGTCAATGAGTTTAATTATTACACTCAACTAATCGTTTAACTCTCTCCAAGGAAGGGTTGGCGGGGGTGTTAATTTTAAAACATGTTTAACGGTCCATTTTTGAAAGTAATGAATATTTATCGAGGTCAATGTACTGATAATATTTCTACCGATTCTGTTTTTAATTTAAACCTCTTAAGGACGTGAAAGATCACACTTAGGGGTGGGGGTTTGAGGGGCGTTACAAGAAAATAACGTGAATAAATCCCTGCTTGGAGTCAAATTCAAGTTATGGATGTCACTGAGTTTATTTATGACAACCATTGGGAAAGTGACTGGGGGTTGTAGGTTCTGGGCGGGGGTATAAATTTTCAGAAATGTATAATGGCCGATATTTGCGTGAAATAAATATTTTACGCCGTCAATGTCATTGATAGTATTTCTACCGATTTTGTTTGAGTATAATTTCGACACCTTACGGCATGGTAGGGACGTACGCGTAGAGATGGAGGAGTTGGGCGGGGGAGGAAATTTTCAAACATTTTAAACGGTCGATATTTGCGTTAAATAATTATTTCCCGGGGTTAATGACTTTGATAGTATTTTTACCGATGTTGTTTGTGTAAAATTTCAACCACTGTGAGGGGAGCAAGGTTAGCGGTAGGGGTGGATTTACGTTAAATAAAAATAACGCTAAAACAACCGAGATTCGAATCAATTCAGAAACTATGAATGTCGCCGAGTCTAATTGGGACAACCTTGGTAACGTGACGGGTTTGGGAGGTGGTGGGCGGGGGTAGAAATTTCCAGACAATTTAATCGGTCGATTTTACTTTTCGATTATCGCACATTTGTGGGTGTGGTCAGCTTCTAACATGTAAAAACGGCAGATATGTTTGGTCAATGACTTCAACACCCTTCGGCATGGAAGGTGAGCACTTGTAGAGATAGTGTTCGAGGAGCGTTACATAAAAATAGCGCAAAAGCAACCGAAATTGGAGCCATATTGGGGATTATAGATAAATGACATCTCGGGCAACGTCGGGCGCCCAGCTAGTATTGTAATAAACACCTGATGATTTGATCTGTATAAATATTCTTTATTTATTTAGTTTTTCTGCAAATTGTCAGCTCTTCACGCTGCAATATTAGTCATGTTTTATTTTCACGTCTGTTTTTAACAATGAACATCCTTAACGCCATAAACAGACGATTTTTATAATTTAAACTAATTATGATTCATAAAATCTTTAAATAACAACACAAAAACGTTTCTGTACATATTTGTAACATCTGCAGACTGTCTGAGTGGACGAAACGTTTATTATAGTGTTTTCGACGTTTGGTCAGTCTGATTTTATTTTATGTTGATGATAATTATATCTGCCTGGTGACATGTGACATATTATGATATCGTAACAGCACTCGGCTACTCACCAGGTTCTGGATGTTGACGTTCTCCTCTGCTGTCCGCAGCCTGTGTGGCGTGTGCCAGGTATACCATATATGGTGCGGGACATGCTGCGACCTGATTGGCCGCTGAGGATCGCCTGACCGCAGCGTCCAGGACACATGCCGCGTAGTGAATGTCAGGCGATCCTCAGCGGCCAATCAGGTCGCAGCATGTCCCGCACCATATATGGTATACCTGGCACACGCCACACAGGCTGCGGACAGCCGTGGTGAACGACAACGTAAACATGCGGAATCTGTGCGAAACCCAGAAATCTGTCTTTCTTATAAAGATTATTTTCGTTGTGAGAGTCTGTGCGTTATTTAGGAAGTTAAATTTATCAGTTATTTTATTTAAGATGCATAGAACAAGAATTGCAGCTACTGTTTCTCCTCCTCCATGTTATAGACAGCCAATTAATTGTGTTTATGGGACGTTACATGAAAACTTATGGAACAAATAAAAAAAACGTTTGACTATAATTTTACCTTTGTAATTATTCATTATACGAATAAGATGAGTATGGGAACGCCAACATCATCCCGCTTAAAAAAGTTGATTTGCAGAAAAGTAAATAAAATTAAACAAAGTTTTTAATTTAAATAAAAATTATTTAATTTCGGAAATTACTAAATTAAGTACCACATTATAAACTTAATTTATTTAATTTTCAAACAATTCAACGCGGCCGATAACAAATTTAGGGGTAGGGGGGGGGGGGGTCGAGTTGCGTTACATTAAAATAACGGGGGTTGTGGGTAAATGACATCTCGGACAACGCCGGGCACTCCCAGGCTAGTCTAATAAATAAAGCAGAGTGAGAAACCCCCAGAATAAACGTGGAAATAATTATAATTGAAATAAGTTACGAATTAGTGTTAAATTACTTCGCGAGACGATGACGTCATAAATTTTCAAGACATTGACGCATCATAAAAATATAGTTCTGCATTTGGTAATGAAATAAAGCAGAAATATTTTGATTGAATAAAAAGTAAATTTTTTTTCAGTAATCATGGTTAACAGTAGGGGTGGAGGTACGTTAAATAAAAATAACGCTAAAACAACCGAGATTCGAATCAATTCAGGGACTATGAATGTCGTTGTGTCTAATTGTGACAACCTTTGTAACGCGACGGGTTTGGGAGATATTGGGCGGGGGTAGAAATTTCCAGACAATGTAATCGGTCGATTTTTGCGTGGAATAAATACTTTTCGATTATCGCACATTTGTGGGTGTGGTCAGCTTCTAACATGTAAAAACGGCCGATATATTTGGTCAATGCCTTCATCCGCCTTTAGCATGGGAGGTGAACACATTTAGGGATAGTGATCGAGGAGCGTTACATAAAAATAGCGCAAAAGCAACCGACATTGGTGACATATCTGGGATTATGAATAAATGGCATCTCGGGCAACGCCGGGCACCCACCTAGTAATGAATAAATATCTGACATTTATAATAATATAAACACGCTTGAGTCACATAATTTTTTATTTTCAATTTTTGGTTGCAACTATCAAGGCAGCAAAATCTCGCCTCAAATAGTTTTACTTATTCCTACATGAATAATTAAATCTGTACAAAACGGACGGAAGGTCGGATATTTAACTTTTTTTGTTAATAAACAATTTTTTATTCAAGGCATTTTTCTATTTATTACTTTATTATGTTTTATAGCAAGTAATTAAGAATTCCAAGATGTATTGGATATAACACGTGAATTTATATTTAATAAAAAGACATTTGATTATCGTTATCTGATACCATACTTAAGATAATTTGTATGTGTCGCGAAATGGTGAGTTCATTCTATTGTTTGAACTGATTATGAGGAACGTTTGTTATTTTCTAATAATAATGTAATTTCTTGAATAAATACTGAAATTTTAATGTTTTGAATTTCCTTTTTCCACAGCAGAGAAGTTAAAATATTGAATATTGGGTCCAAAACTTTTATATTTTTCATATATTTACTATTCTTTTCATTAATGTACCACTTTCTTCTTTATATATTCAGTTTTTAAATTTTAGTATTCAGTTTTATGATTTAATTTACTACTTAAAAACCTCGTTTGAGTGTGTCATGATTTATTTCCTATTAGCTGGGTAACTCACAAAATTAAAGCAAACCAGAAGTTTAAATTCCAACTAAATTTATGACTTTCAGCGGGAAGAGCTTTTCTCTTCGTAAACGCGGCAACTACATAGCATTTATTCAAGTAGCAATAGATTTAATAACGTTAAAAAACTATATTGTATATATATATATACTTCCGAAAGTCATTTAATTTAAACCCTTTTATTAGAAGAAAATTTGAACAAAACATTCTGAATAATTATGCCGTGAAATAATTGATTGAAATTTTGATACTACCAGCGATTTGTAGGCGTTTAATTAAAAATTTAGTATCTTTTCAGAAAAATTGTCCAAATCGTAATAAAATATATGAGTGTGAATATATGCGTGAATTGAAGAGTTAATTAGGCTTTACTGGTGGAGCATTTTAAAAGAACGTATTTATTATAGAACCTCAGTCTCAATTAATCAACTGGTTCGGACGTATCTTATCACGTTGCGAAAAAAAGATATTAGACCATTGTAAATTTTCTTGTATCAGAGCCTTGCTAAAGATAACGCATTGATTCATATTAAAATCTGTGCTAAAAGCTACAAATGGAAACAGTAACCATGTATAAAAATTGTCTATCATACCTCTCGGAATTTTCATTTATTATGGGGAAAAAATATAAAACAAACTTTTTCTTAAATGCTGTAAACTAAATAAATTTATTATTAAATAAATTAATATTATTATAAATTATAAATAATAAAGAAATTGTCTCGAATTAATTTATATATTTGTAGTTCATGTTCACGTATTCACGAAAGGAGAAAGAAACATCAACTTTGTTGCACATAATAATTACATATCGTAGAACATTAAATAATAAAAAGTGTAATGTTTAATTATGTCCAGTTTATCAAATTTCATGAAATCTGATTCGCATAACGATAAATCTCAAATGACAGTTTCCAATAATTTTATATTTTTTTAATCAGCGTGAAATTTATAGATCCTAAGCATACAAATTATTGATCTTGACTTCCTGCCAGACAGTTTGTTTGTAGTAAAATTTAAATGCAACAGCACATACTTGAACTACAGAATTAACATTTATTTATTTCTATGGAACGCTACAAGCTCTTATACTGATTTTTTATTAAGTATTAAAAAATTACTCTAATTTCAACATCTTTTTTAAATTTTGAAAACTACTAATGTTTGCAGTCGTTCGATCTTTTCAAAGACTATTCCAATCATTCATACTTAGTAAAGAAGTTTTTTTTATAAATTCTACATTCATTACGGTAATGTCAATATCGTCCTTACATTTGCTGTTTCAATTCCAAAAAAAAGTCAATAGTCTGAATAAATTAATTTGTATATCTTTAAATATGATCATGTATTAATGTAAGGAGACAACAGTTCGTGTCCAGACGGCGACAGAACTCGTTTCCATAGCGAGAGAGCCTATTGATCGCGCCACCCACATGATCACAGGGGTACCAACCGTCGCGTTGTTTCTCAGCACGATAATTTAATTTGCGTTGACCCTGCAGTACGTTTTGCCTAATATTCCGTCCCTAAAATGTAACCCGTGATGCAGTGCTTCTTGAAAAGTCTGGCGTCGGTCTGGCGCCCGAGTCGTGGGAAGGGTCGGGTTACCAAATCCTCGATAAATAAAACATCATTCCAGTTTCCCAAATGTGGAAGTAAACTTAACAAAAATCCAAACACACGGCGTATTCTTTATCATTTCGTAAAATATTATTATTTATTTTCTCAAAATGTTGCCTATGATATTCTTTATAATTTAACGCATTAATAATAAAAGTTACTTGAAAAAATTGTCGTTAATCACTAATACATTGGAAACGTGCTTAAATGTTACCTACGATTCATATTTCAAAAATTAAATATTTGCTGTTATGCAATATTGCAAAATTCTAAAATAATAATGATTGTTTAAATCCACGTTTCTTACAACTTTAGCATGAATAAT
The DNA here is from genome assembly GCA_037074705.1 of Zhengitettix transpicula. Taxonomy (NCBI): domain Eukaryota; kingdom Metazoa; phylum Arthropoda; class Insecta; order Orthoptera; family Tetrigidae; genus Zhengitettix; species Zhengitettix transpicula. The sequence continues at coordinate 40,210,129 of CM073596.1, read as the reverse complement.
AAAAACAGAACAGAATTAATAATTATGCTGTTACAGTATAATTTCACCGAACTTTCTGGAAAGCTAGAATTTCACAAAGAACGATTTAACATAACATTTTGTAATGTTTATTCCATGAAATAGTTTTGTTTCCAATAATTAATCTCTTAAAAAAATACAGGAATAAGTTTTGGAGTCATATGACTCGGTTTTCAATTATTGGGTCGTAATGTTATTTATTTCAATGTTCACTCCTCGTCACTAAAATTGAGCGTCCCTTCCTAAATGCAACATGCTATACACCTTTCTACATAATATTCGACTGTTTTTGGGCTGAAATTAAATAGCACTGACAATAATGCTATAGTAATTCCAATTCCTAATATCCACTTGCCTTCGTTGTTCCTATTTTAAAGTTGTGTGTGATTAATAGTCAGAAAATTCTCAACTTAACTTAAATAATAATGTAACCTATAACAAAACGGAGATTTGAGAGTCAACATATTCAGGCCTTTTTATTGTATTTTACTACAAGGACCATGACTTTAGCTGAAGGTTATGGAATTTTATTTACAGGAGCTAGTTTAAAATATAAATTTCAATATTTAATTTGGATAATTTTGCCATTCATAATTAGTGCTCACATAACAAATTTAATTATATCAGAGGGGAATATCTCATGTTTTAAATTTACATTCAAATGAAAAAATAGATTTCCTTCTTAAAATCATATATTACATGGAATTACTCATATTATTACGTAATTTAATCTATTGCTACTTATTAGGTAATAATTCTAAATTTAAGTTTAATAGTTTAATCTAAAATCTGTTTGCATATTTCATTTAATAATTCGTAAGTGAACTATCACAATATTCTAGAGCTTCGAACTGTTATTTACAAATTTCGGTTTTTGCTTCGTTTTAAATTTTAAATTAAAAATACGTCGGCTCGGTTCCAATACCGATATTTTTTTTTACGGTTTCAAGTTCAGCTCTGACTGATTAATTTTTCATTACCTCAATTGATATATTTGTCTCTACAAGAGCACAAACCGCCCATTAACCCGCAAAACCATCGAAGTATTTTAATTGCTTCTATAACAATTATTTTCATATCATATTTCATATCACGTTTCATTTGTCCATTCGTAATTAACATGATGAATTTGAATAATAATATACTACAAATTATCTATCACAAGTACAATAATTAGTTAGAAGTGTATAGTTAAATATTTTATTGTTTATTAAATTAATCATATTAAAAGCGAACTAAATCCATTGACTATTAACGTATAGCTTTACAAGATTCTTAGGTATATTCATTTATAATTTAGTAAGATTAAAGTTACCTCTAATTATTTACTACTGGGTTTCAGTAAAAGCTGGAAATAATAAAGACTAAGGTAGTAACGTTCTTTGATATTAATTTTTCATTTCCTGGGGTTGAAGATTAAACACAATTATTACATTTTATAATATCCTGAATTGTATACTATTCATTTCCATAAAACTTTACAGTAAATAACATTTTGGGGCGCAATTCAAGAGGAAATTGTTTTCATGAAAGAGAAAGTGATAGCGAAATCCAAGCTCTCCCTCATTTTTCTTCATTCTGTTCACTTCACGTGCTAATGTAACAGAGATTTACCACACAAGAAAAGTACTCGCATGAGAAAAAGCTCCCACGCGAGTAGCGGCGTTAAATCCTGCAGGAGAAATTAAAACACCGCACTCAAGTGAGATACCGTATAATATTTACCGATAAAAACACAGCAAGCATGAGCAGAATAATTCACAGCTGCTTGGAGCGGAGAATGGACGGCGATATAATTGTGCAAAACTACGAGCTCGCACCGCGATCCACACCCCCGCAATTATTCTGCGCCGCGCATTTATACAAAGTGCGGGATTAACCTCTATGAATAACAACTGCAATTAAAGGAGAAGGTATCCAGCGGTTTCTAATTAGAGAGAATAGCAAAGTCTAAAACTGTTTTCGCATTAATGGAGTCTGTAATGGAGACGAGCTTGCAACAGGTGCGCAGCAGTCATCGATCATCGCGAAAATTCATTTAGATTCACATTACACTGATTTTCTTTGAAACGTGGCCATACATTGACCGTGTTATGAATAAACGGAAAAAAAATTTCATCTTCTGGAAAAATATATGCATACAATTTATGAAAAAGTGTCATTTAAAAAATGGATAAACGCTTCATTACAAACTGATGAGCGTACGGTTGAAATAACGATGATTAAACAAGTCATTTTCAAAACCGTCTCTATTAACCAGTTAATTCCATCGATACATAATAAAAATTACTTCTAAAGAATTGGAATTCACTTTTCCTAGCCAAACTACGAAATTAAACTTGCAAAGCGTATTTTGTGTAACGGAATTAGCGTCACCGAGCACCAATCAGAAGCCGCCAGCTTTCCATGTAGATTTAAACTTATTAATCTCTCTCTCCATCGAGCTACCACAAATTGGCCACAAATATTTATCTCATTCGGAACAATTCGTTCCCACATGCCGAGGCACCTCGGTCTGTTTTGAGAGGTGTATGTTCCGGGGTCGCAGACCTTGGGCATACGGCAAGAGTTGTCCGCTATTCCTATTGGAATAGTCTGCCAGCTGCCTCCTAAACAGGCCAAGGCATGGCGAGGGGTAAGCTGCGTCCCCACAGCAAACTCCTCTCCCGTCATCGGAAGGGCGTGGAACAAGTACCAAATGCCCGACCTACCCGATGCAGGTTTTTTATAGGGTTTGTCCTGCATTACTTTTAGGCGAATGCCGGGTAGGATCCTTAAAATATAGCCCGGGGGCCCTAGTAACCCTTGGCTACCTTCCTACACCCTACAGCATCCCCCCTTTCAAATCCCTTTCCTATGCTATAAGAGGGGAGTTGCCACTATGTGGATTACCCTATACATAGCCTATCTACACCCCAAAAAAAAAGGAAAAAAAGAAGCAATTCATTTTATAGTAAATTGAAAACTGATTGAAATTAACATTATAAAATATTTCTTCATCCACCACAGAAAAATAATTCGTTTGGAAACGACTACAAGAAATTTAACTTGTATTGCGTCTAATTTTAAAGTTTAGAATAATTTTTTTCTAATGTAAAGTTTCATTACTCGAAAGAGATAATCTCATTGCCCTGTCTGACGTTTCAGCCCACGCTTTATTTTACTGAAAAGCGCCCAATATTGTAAACCGCCATTATCTTCCCCTCGTATACTTTTTTCTGAGAGTTTTTTTCTCAGTGTACTTAATATGTAAAAGGGATAATCACAGCTATTCAGTGGCGCTCAAATCTGTCGCCATCAGGCTGTAACATCACATAAAACAATGAATGAGACTGACTGGGAAACATTGTCTTTCCACGATATTACGCAGTTGATTCCCGATAACTCATATAGCCGAGGTTTTGTTCAACGTTTTTCAATATTATTTAAATGGCCCACACAATATTTAAATTCAAATTATCGTGACGGCGAAACTGATGATTGAAATTGGAAATAACGGACAACACATTTAATTAACAATCATTCACTGAGATGCAGCGACATTTTCCTCGTAGTTGTGGCTTTGTAGTAAACTCAAGTGTTACGTGAATGGTCAGAACAATGAAGGCCACAATCGTCCAGTAACAATCACGGGAGATTATTGGCGGATTTGAGGGTCCAATCCGGATTGGCGCTCAAAATATTTTGAAGCCTGATTGGTCAGAGAAACGGAAGGGATGACGGATAGACCAGTATCTTCCAAATACCATTCAAGGGTGGAATAAGTTTTATTAATCCACATTGGGTGGAAATGTAAACGGAAAATAAATATGTAAATAACAACCATTCACTGAGATGCAGCGACATACCCCCCCCCCCCCGGTCTTGTAGTAAACTCGAGTGTTACGTGAATGGTCAGAACAATAAAGACGACAATCGTCCAATGACAATCACGAGAGATTAATGGGCGGATTTGAGGGTCAAGTCCGGATTGGCCTTAATAATAAATTGGGCCCGTAACGTAAACAGTCAACATTCGTCAGCTAAAGGGTGGAGTAATGCTTGAATATCGAACTCTGATTGGTCCGAGAAACGTAAGGAACGACGTAATAGTCGAGAATCTTCTAAATATATTTTCAGCGCAATTGAAGGGTGGATTAAAGCTATTAATACACATTCCCAGTATCTTTCCCATATCTTTCTTGGTGGAAATATTCACGCATGCTAAAACGGCCGATATTTGTGTAGATTTGTGTAAAATTTTTTAGGATTAATTAGATTGATAATATTTGTACCTACGTTGTTTCTTTATATTTTCAACCCCATTTCGGCATGGAAGGGGACCACGTTAAGTTGTTCGGGTGGAAGGGCGTTACATAAAAATATTTCAAAAACAGCCGAGATTCGACAGAATTCGGTTTTATGGACGTGTCTGAGATTAATTGTGACATTAAACATTTTTTAACCCTCGGTAGCGGGGGTGGACGGAGATAGAATGTTTGTAACATGTTTATACGGCCGATATATTCGTTGAAAGAAACTTTTTTCGGGGTCAATGAGTTCAACCCCTTTCGGCATGGAAGGTGATCACATTTAGGGATACGGGTTGAGGTACGGTACACAAAAATAACGCGAAAGTAACCGAAATTAGACTCAAAACATTTATATGACAACCCGGTCAACGCCGGGCACCCAGATAGTGTAAAATAAAATTCAGTCTGCCCAATTTGCTTTTCCGTTTAAGGACCATGTTTAGGTATTTAAAATTATTGTTGATAACTTGTTAAAAGATAGTCATAAGAAGTAGAAGAATGTATGAAAAGAGAAAAGTGATAGTGAAACAATCAGTTATGAGTAACAGCGTTTAAATTAATATAATAAAAATAATAAATATATCCAAATACAGACAAAAGAAGTGATAATATAAATACCACACAACGTTGCTGGAAGCCTTGTTCCTTTCTTCAGGGATAGAAAATATGTAAGTACCGAGAGAGAGACAACTGCACTAGTCAGTTAACAAAAGTTTTTTAAGTTATGGAACAAGGCTTCAAGAAACGTTGTGTGGAATTAGTATTATTATTTCTTTTGTCTGCATTTGGCTATCTTTTTTGTTATTAATTTTCAATCAGCCGTAATTTTTTTTTTCAAATAGAGAATAATGATGATACCTATCTGTAAATCGATCTCATTCAATTTGGCGATTTTTTTTTCTTAATTTTCGTAGTTGTCACTCGACATTACAAATTCAAATATTTACTGATGTGGAGCAAAGTAAGAAGAGTTATTTTTCCGTTTTTACACAATTGAGAATGTAACTTTGACGGCTCATTTCTTTTAAGAGGATTACTAAACCAGTTGAGAGGGTGTTCTTTTCTTATCATCGGGAGGAAAGCAATTTCGTGAGCGGAAACTCTGCTGCGGCGGAAATGTAATCGAATAAGGCTCGCTACGAATCGAAACTGTGAGTGATAGATGGCGGCCCGCTGTGACGGAGTTTGCTCCCCTGCAGAGTGCTACACTAATTACAGCAAGCAGAACAAAACTAATACATTGCACCAATCAATTACAGAATTCTGTACGTTAAAATTCTCAGTGGAGGCAGCTGACGTTTGGTAAAGTTAATCTGGTAAATTACAAATCAATTTCAGTCTAATATTTTTACCTTCAACGCCACATTAATGTAGTTGCTATAAATTAAAGAAAAACAGATTAAATATTTTTCAATTGAGTTCGAATAATATATGCTTCGTATATTCGACGTTTGTTAAAACGAAAAATAATGAAACTTTTTATGGCAATATGTTTTGAAAATTACACAGTCGTAAAAATATTACATCGGCACACGCGAGAAATTCCATCTTCTTTCGACAGCTTCGGGAAGTTTAATGTAACATTACACGTTTATCCGATTGAGGCCAGAAAAGAATAATATTTAAAAATAATTATGTGCGTAAAAACTAAACTTCGTGTATTCGTTGAAAAACAATTTTTTTTTCGGCAGAAGAGAAAAAATTGTGAAGTTAATCAACAAGAATTATTAAACGTATTGATATAATTTACTCAATAGCATTTGACGGTTTATGCAATATATTTATTACTTCTCCTTCCAAGACATTAAAAAAAATTGTTACAATCAAGAAACTGCTCGTTTACTCTTAGCTATTTATTAATTAATTGGTCTATATATTAGGGTATATATTAGTCTATATAATCAGCGAACCTTCCCAGAGAGCTCTGGCGGAGGCTATCTTTGGGGATGCCTTCACATCTCTCTGGTTTTTTTGAACTAAGGGTCCCACATGCCGAGGCACCACGGCCTGTTTTGAGAGGTGTATGTTCCAGGGTCGCAGACCTTGGGCATACGGTAAGAGTTGGCCGCTATTCCTATTGGAATAGTCGGCCAGCTGCCTCCTAAACTGGCCAAGGCATGGCGAGGGGAAAGCTGCGACCCCACAGCACACCCCTCTCCCGCCATCGGAAGGGCGTGTGACAAGTACCCAATACCCGACCTACCTGATGCAGGTTTTTATAGGGTTTGTCCTGTATTACTTTTAGGCGAATGCCGGGTAGGATCCTTAAACTATAGCCCGTGGGCCCTAGTAACCCTTGGCTACCTTCCTCCACCCTTCCGTATCCCCCCTTTCAAATCCCTACCTATGCTATTAAAGGTAGTTGCCCTCATGTAGCCTGTTACCCACAAACACCTTTTAAATTATGTCTCAGCCATATTCGCACTTTGTATGTTCTTAAAATTAACGGGTTTGTGAGACCAAAAAGAATAGTTAATCCCGATTAGAATAATGACCTCGTGTGAATTTAATGGACGTTCTTTTTAATGACTTCGGCAACTTAATTAAGCAATTTATAGTTATTAGAAAAAAGTAATATTTTCCACTTGAATCAAAATGAATGATTTATCAGACCATTAACCGTTTCTAACTTAATTCGATCTGATTTCCCATTTACCTGTTGCCGCTTCACAATACCACCATTGCCCATCTCTGCCATGACAAAATAATTGTGTTGTGTACGTAACAGAGGGAAAATTATTTCTACAAGTCAAGACAACATCTCACTTTTAAAAAGAATACAATTACCGGTAACGTCTGTAAACACAAGTAATTAACGACCCGACACTTACGACAGAAATTAAATGTTAACAAAGCATAATTTAAAAATGTGTAGACGTTTGGAGCAATTTTAAACATTTTAAAATGTGCAAAATGAATAATTGAAAAATTATTTTAAAACAGTACGATTTAACAAAAATTGTTATTTACATTTGGGAAACCACGTACAATTTCTGGCTATTCGCGTAACACTGACCGCAGTTCGATATTTTAAGGGCCAATTACCAAACCTCTTCCATTTCTGTAACGCAGACTGGGTCCTTCTTGTCGATTTATATTCTTAATTCGTAATGCAGCATGAATATATTTAAATATGTTGTTCGGGGATGTTTATCTTATATAACAAATCTTTAATTCAGTGTTTTACGGCTTAACACTTACAGGTACCCAGGAATGGAGTTCCATGTCTAAACGCTGGTCTCGTATGAATCCTGCGGTCATCATTCAACTACCTTATTTTTTATTAATCCTTACAAATTTTAGACAAGAGGCTTTACAGTATAAGGTCTATGGGAAATTTTAGCTTTAGTCCGCTGTTTCGTGGAGGTGGCGGGGCCTTGTTGTGGAAGTCTGCTATGGTGTGATTAGGGTGATTAAGTGAGCTTTTTATTAAGTGTGAAATTTCGTTATGAAATATTGTGGATATTTCTGGAATGATTATTGAGGTACGTACATTCCAGGGAGAGTTGGATATAGATCTGATGATTTTATTTCGTTTTATTTGAATTTCACTACCCTAGTTTTCCGCACAGACAAAAAACTATTTAGGTGTTGAATGTGTAATGGTCAATACGTTGGACACGCTACATAAAAACAACTTCCCTGGGTCGTGCATCATTTTGATTTACGAAAAATTTATTTCAGACTTTTAAGTCCGTTTATGTGAGATATATTTTACATGATAAAAACGCAGTTTTAAAGTGGCTGTCAACCGGATCCCTTCACACAATTTGAAGACGAAATGACGACGATCTTTGACCTATCGCCTACAGATCGAATTTCGATTACGTGGCTCCAGTGTGTAGTGACGTGAGAAGACAATGACCGATTTCTTCCTCCCGTGACACGGCTTTGCACTTAGTGCACGCGTCTCTCCTGTCAGCCAATGCCATCTATTTAAAGTTGCTTTCACCTAACCCCAAGGTGATTATAATTGCGAACACAGATCAAATTTGGATGCGGTGAATTTTAAACGTAGCACAGTTCATTTAAAATTCATCACACCGCAGTAATAAAAGAAAAACACATTAAAAACACAGAGAGTTTACCCTAATTACAGCGCTAACTTACCGGCCAATAAACATCTAAATATTTATAAAAATAAACTCTCAAATTTAGAGCCTTCTATTATATTAAAAATTGAAGATATTCTCGTATGCACTTCTGCGTTTAATAATACGTACAGACGTACCAACGAAGTCTCAGTATCGATTTTGATAACTCTACATCATGATTCGTCAACCTTCATTATTGTACTACATCCCATCTATCGTTTCACAACACTTCCTGTGTCCTGATGCTACTGCTTTAGCTACTTCATCAGTGAAGACTGAAAGGTCTAATTTAAAGAACGAGAAAGTGTTTCAGTAACCAGTACGCTGTTATATCAAAAATGCAGAAACTGAACTAGTCTTCAGTCAACAGACAAAACCAATGAGGTGCATTTTCAACAAAAATCCACGAGATCTACAAATCCAGGTTGCAGTTAATCATCGAGAATCGACAAATTTATTTTAAACCAACTAACAATCTACGCTAATTAGAGTCTGTGAACATTTAGAGTCTGTGAGTGCTTAGAATCAGTGATATCCCCAAAATTGTGCACGAAAAGTTAAAATGAGACCTGGGCTGCCGTAAGTAGAAAGAAAACTTTTAAATCATTGTAAACCACGTTTAAAAGATAAACATCAGATCGTTCTTTAATTATCGATAAAATGAGATTTTTAATTATTCAGATCATTATTTATTTCTTGATAAAAATTGAAATTGTTTAAATTCAATCTTTGGTATTATTTATTCAGCAACAAATTCCGTCTATGTTCAGATGCATTGATTCCCATATAAAGCAAATGTAATTTTTGTGATTTTGATTATATAAATTCTGCCATTATCAAACCCAGTTCAAGACCCTGAGATCCCAAATATTTTCTGATTTGAATACTTGTTTTAAAATTGTTAATAAATCTTGTTTAATAGTTTTCACGTAATAGTTCTTTTCATTTAAAAACGCCAGATAGTTCATATCATGAATTATTGTCAAAAGATGCAAGCTATCGATTTGAATTATTACAATATATATATATATATATATATATATATATATATATATATATATATATATATATATATTCTCTCCCATCTACGTCATTATTTTTTAAAAATTTAACATTTATTAAACGATATTTTTTTCCACGTCGTTCCTTTTCACTTATATATTTTCCTATTTTAATTGTTTTTCTTTTTTTTCAATTGACTACATTAAATATTTCTTCATTTGTGTATTTGTTATTTTATATGCATTTCCCGTATTATTTTTGTGTGTGTTGTCGTTCTTTCTCATTGGTGTATTTTCATAGTTGTGCTCATTTCTTAGTTGTAATATATTATATACTACCTGATTTCTCGGCGTTTCCAAACCCAGCGTCCCTCACAACCAACGCCAATTATTCAGTCCATAGCGAACTTTTCCTAATTCAATATTTTGATGCGTTTTATTTAAGTTAATAATTTTTAAAGGTTGGAAAGTCTGTGAATACATTTAAATTTTAGCTTTGGATAAACGTCGCTAAGCTCCAGGAAGGGCCAGGCACAGATTTAAAACAAACAAGCAGCTGGCCCATGGTTCCACAAAATCCCTAGGATTGTGTTATCAGTCAGACGCGTTCCTTCGATCAATAAGGAAGTCTGTGACAAAGTGGGAAGATTTCTGCCAATGAGAGGGTAGTTTTGTGAAAATACAGGGGATGTAACGAGAACAGGCACAGAGAAAGACACTATAAGTATGACTGCGGAGGCCGATGGTGGCAATTGCTGAGGAGGGTCGAGATGTTGAGGACCGACCAACACGTGGCGGGTTATTCCAACACCGCTGAAATTCCCGAGACAGTATTTTTCTCAACTGTAAGCCGTCGGGGTTTCTTTTCTGGAGTTTGCGTTTTAAAATTTATGGGTATTTCAAGTTCTGACAAAACACGGAGAAACCTGAGGTGGAGTTTTCATGTTCAGGCAGCTTGTAATATTTTTTTTATTAAATTCATTATTTATATGTATATAGTTTCTTTTTCTTTTGTAAATAATTCATCAAATAAATTAAATTTCTTTTATTAATTTTTGTGAAAATTTTTATACTTTCGTAATTGAATTTTGTGTTTTTATTTTAAAATCTGTAGTAACCGCTAAAAGTCTATATAATCGATTATGAAGAAATTATTCTATTCAGTGACATGCTACATGCGGGTCTTCCTAACCGGCAGATATCCTGCATGAGGTAAGTCAGGCTCTCGGTACTTGACCCACGCCCCTCCGATGACTTTAGACTACTACCATTCAAAAAAGTTAGCACGTGGACTGCAAAACGGTTGTAATGTGAAGCAACTTTACTGCCTATTTCAATCTCTTTTGTAAATAATCGATCCAGGTACCAAAATAGTGGCACGCTTGTAGAGAGAGCTCCAATCAATCCATTGGGTCTAGTGATTTGTCAATTAATATACGCTGCAGATACGGTTCCACTGAAGCTATTAAAGTGACAATATTGCCTGATCATAAAGCACGCGAACTACGTCGTTATCGTTTGAACGCATTTCAGTCAACGAGAAATTACGCCACTCCTCTCCACAACGCGGCGCAGCCTGTAACGACTCCAATTAAATTCTACGGCATACCGAATAGCATAAAAAAGCGGATATTCAAAACCAAATGGTATTGTTGACCCACACTTAAAATTTAAGCTTAAACATCGCCGTTTTTTCTAAACAACTGTTTTCAAATTACGCACACCCACAACATGACCGCAATACAGCGGAACACAAAACACTCACAGGTACCAATTAATTATTATTATATATTTAACAAATAATTCTTATTATTAATATATCTTCTTCTATATACATAAAAGACATTGTCCATGTCTCTCACCCATACAACACCACACACAAAACACTTTGCAAACATTTTTCTCAATTATGTTTAGCACCGACTAAAGCCGCGTTTGCACCGGAGATACCAACAATATTGTCAAAAATGTCGACTACTTACATAAGAATTGTAGAGCATTTTATGGCAACAATTGTTTCGTGTTGTCAACATTTTTCGCAGGCTGTGGGTTTCTTGGCAACAATGTTGACAGGTCTTGTTATCAACATTTGTTGCTCAACATTGTTAGTGACCAAAAAAAGGTTGACAATATTTGATGTAAAAAAGCAATCAGCATATATCAAGAAGAGAAACTTCTCAGTAAAATATCAGAACAACTGTCAGTTTTTCCTATGTGTAAAAAGTAAAAACTAAATGGAGATCTGAGACGGAGAACTGGCTATATATTTAATTTTACATCCCAGTAAAAACAGAAGTAAAATACCTTGGACTCCACCTCGATCAAAAACTGATTTGGAAAACCCACTTAAAAACTCAAAAAAGAACAAGTGAAACTGAAACTAAAAACATGCACTGACTACTTGGACTAAAATCACAACTCACTCTTTAATAAACTGCTTTTATATAAAACAATACTAATACCTAAATTATTTTACGGGATCGAATTATGGGGATGCAGCAAACAATCAATTATCAAGATCTTTCAGACTTTCCATCAGAGTTATTGCACACCCTAGTCAATTCACCCTGGTACATCAACACTGACCAGACATGGTCACTTCCACACGACCACTTTTTGTCATACACCTGCCATATTTCTCAGTTTTCTTATAACCACCAGGAAAATATACCTAATGTTTTTTAATATTTGAAAAATATTATTTTTTATGTTCATACTTAGTTAAAAAACATTTATTATTTAATAAATTTATAATTTAATAATTATAAATAAATAATAATTGTAAAAATAAAAATGATTATTAATAACATTAATTTATAAAAAACTTACCAATTTCTTTCTTTTTCATATCCGACTCATCAAAACTTTCATACATGGATTTGCACACTGCAATCCACGCATTATCTTTTTTAGTTTATTTGAATATTTTTTGCATGAAATATTCCAAATACACGGCTGATTTTCAATTTCACGAATAAATCTTTCAGTATCGAAATAATCCATTTTGAGCAAGTGTTCAGTTGAGAGAAACAAGTGTTGAAAGCACCATACAAGAAACGCGAGTGAACGGCACAATGCACCTGCCTGTACTTGGTGTTGATGGCTGTGGTCGTCTGTTTCCCTAGCCTAGCGTTGGAGAGTGGGGCAACAGGAGACACAAGTCTGATCTCTCCTATTGCACACAATGGACCTACCGTGGAGTGGTGTGGCGTGGCCACGTGTTGATCGTGTGAACAAGGTCTAAACCACCGCGACAAATAAACCGTCAACCTGTACCTCCATCAACCCGTAGTGAGAAGATTGAAGGGACGACATCGCTGAAAAAATTCATGAGACCCGCCACTGGACGGTGCCCTACTCGTGTCAAACAACATTAATACCAAAGAATTTACTTATTACTCTAAAGTGTTAAAAGTAGATTCTAAATGAGCAACCGAAATAATATATACGCCTATATATCTTAAACAAAACGTACCCACGTTATAAGAAAATCACGTACACTTCGTAAGCTCAACTCGGGTTAAACTGAGAACTGAAAACTTATGGATTGAGTAAAATCACTGAAATGAAATAAAGGAAATAATTCACATTGTTGTAACTGATATTGAAAATTAATCATGTATAATGGTCAAGGAGTCAGGTAACAATTTTTTCCTTTCTCCTTGACTCTGCAACCCATTGAGGTCACCTACCAGGACGGCTGCCAGGTTGTCATATTCCATGAAACATTCCTGATGTTTTGGAGTGGCACGAGGACAGCATAGCGATTTAAAAATTAATTATAAACAAAGACTGCTTGCACATAAGTACACAAAACATTTCTAAAACACAACGTTCATTCCACAGTCCGAGGACTTCAACAGGAGTACACTACAAATCAACTCAGCAGTGCACACTTGATGTCCATTGATTGTGGAAGAAACGTCTTTTAGAAATTTTTGTTAATATTCATATGTGCAAGTAACCTTTGTTTATAGAAATAAAAGAAAACTGAACGTAGAACGAATATATATGACCATATAAAAGGCCGTTAAGATAAATATCCAACACTAACGTAAGTAACTCAAGCTCCGACCGGATTTACACCTGAGTCGCGCTCAGAAAATTAAAAAATAGACAGTTGAAAAAATCTTCCTCGTTACCGTATAGGTAACTAAACCGCAAAAACTCTTGACTATGGAATAATATTACAAAATATAAAACTAGAAAGAATATGCACGATTGTTGCGTTTATTGATGGATGTAATGTTGCAGGTGATGGCGCATTGGAGTGTTGTGGTGCTGGTGGTAGCCGCAGTGTCGGTGTGCGCGCAGGAGGGTGGAAGTCTCCGCAGCGCTCTGGAGGCCGTGGGTCGTCGCCAGAGAGACCTCTCCTCAGGGGGACGGTCCTCCTACTACGCTCTCAGCCAGTACCGACACGAGCCCAGCACCTCCGACGAACTCGAATTCCTCACGCCCAGTAGGGATTTCGCAGGTAACGTCAGATAAGAAGTGTCTGTCATTCTCTTAGGACGAATATTTGCATCATATATTATGAATGGGAACATGATATGGTTGTAACGTCGAAACAGATTTCAATTAAGTTTCATACTTGTATTTCTACTTTCACAAGCTACATCATAGGTCTAATTTATAGTCAATAGTTGTGGATAAGAGAGTACTTATTTACCTTGTATTACACTATGTAGTGTTTCCACTCACACTGAGACAGGTAGACAGGCGTCCCGTCGATTCCATTGAATGTTCTTTACACTAAATTATTAAACATAACCAGCAACAATAAGTCTTAATTACTTAGAAAAATGGGAAACTTGCTACCTACATTATTCACACGTCAATAGGTCTCTGCGGAACTTGTTGTTGTTAGGTTCGATGAAATCACATAAAACAATATTGTAAATTAACAGTTTTATTAATTTAACAAAATGTATATACGTTTCGTTATTCAATCGTTCATCACTTCAACACATTGCAATCTCACTTTCTCAACACATCTCAGTAACACACAGTTTCACATATATCTCCCTATGCTAACGATACCACATCTGTCCAAAGAATATTTAACTCTGGCTCCAATATCATCTCTTCTAAATAATATGTACAATCTCCTATTTTATATACCGTATTTGGTACACCTAGGCTTCTCCTGGCTTGTTCGTCCTCGAACAAAAATGGTCTGAGTTTATCTCTAGGCTTAAAACATAAAATAAAGTATAATCAACAGAACCAATGACAAAATATGGTTAAGTAACCAGTGAATGAACATTACTCATATGAATTGGACCACCTGACACCTATCTTTATCATATACTCCACAACCACCTTCCCTCAATAACATCTACAATCCTACCCCATCATGTCAAACCAACTCTACATCCAACCAAAACGCATCCTAACTTCCACCCCAACCTCCTCAGAACTACATTTTAATTATTTCAAATGTAAAATCTACGGATTAAATTTTTAAGAATAAAGTCTTTTCGGGCATCTAACCGAGTAAACAGTTGTTAGAAGCCCGAGAAGACTTTATTCATTCTCTAAAAAGACTACATTTTTAAGAATAACAGATAAACTGGAATAATAATAACAGTGGAGTAGTTTCTATTTTTCTTAAGAGTTTAAATAGTTCTATTGGGCCCCTACAAGTGGCAACGAATTTTACTGACTCGTCCATTGTCAAATTAACACTCAGTTGGCAGCAATAGTCATAACCTAGTCTAAATTTCGCGCTATTTCATTGTGAAGAACTTGTACTAATTTTATTGTACAATTTTTATAAATTTTGTATAATTAATGTGTTTCTTAGTAGGCAATATACTGGGAGTCTGCTGTTAATTCACGGGATTCACGAAAATTGGAATTTCTAGAAAACGAGGGATTCAAAAGAGAATTAATAATACTGATCAAACAGATTTACACAAACAACCGAAACGTATTTAAATTATTACATGCCTTAGATAAACTATCTGTTCCAAAGTGTGAATGCCGAAATACAGGTTCATGAACGATTTGGAATTTATGATACTCAAATCTACAAGTGGAAGTAAAGTACAAGTAAGAACGTAGGAGAAAACTCCATGTACCTTTCAGAAAATGAAAGCAAATCCGTTTAAATTAGAATAATTAAAATTTATAAATTCAATTTCATTCCAAATATTACAGTAAATAAATTATACATTCATAAAAACAAAATTTATTATATTATTTTTGTACAATTCATCCATACCAAATTAGTTACCTTATAAAGTTCCAAAATAGGAAAGGACTGTCTTGCGATTTCGGATTAATTGTTTCAGCCGTATTTTATTATATTATTTATCGATTTAATAATTCACAACTTCTGATATATTGTTACAGGTGACGGCCAACCAGAAAACATCGGTTATGGCTACCAGAAGACAATATCCGGACCGCAGGGATCGTATTCTCCACTCGTGGAAGACAGGCCTCCCCGTCCTCCCAGTAAGGCTCTTGAGAAAGTCCTTCTGGAGTACTTGGAAGATGAATATATGAATGACAGGAAAAATCCCTTTAACCATCATCCAAGTGTTATCGAAGCTAAAAGATCCATGTTCAGAGAACGCGGAGGAGACGCCGAAGCCGGTGGTCGCCTGGAGGCAGCGAAGAAACGTGAAAACTTCGTTCTGCCTTCATCATTTCGGGAAAGGATTCACTCCAGAGGTGGTGAATTACAGGACACGTGGCAGCAACGCCTCGTGGAAAACATAGCTAAAGATCTAGACGAAGAAAGCCGCGAGGAGGATAACGAAAATTCAGAAGAGAGACTTTACGCCATCGTACAAAACCTCTGGGATAAGTATAGACAAAGCAAACCTCAGATAATAAATATTGAAGATATGACGCCTAATGACGTACAGGAGATTATGCAGGCTTTGTCAGAGGAAGACGTGGATGACTACAAGGCGGGACAGGACAAGCGCCAGGGAGATTACGGTGGTGGTTTCGATTACTTCAACAACGCGGGTGTAATGGGTGGTTGGGGCGGATACAGAAAGAGGGCAGGAAAACAAAGGCTGGAGTCCAACGGTCAACATGGTGGAAATTTTTTATACTCCCTTAAGTTTGTTGCACCAGCAATAAACAGAGAGGCAGTAGAAACTCTGAGGGACGAGGAGGGCCTCGAGGTACCAGACGAACGTGACGAAGATATTGTAAGGCTGGCAGCAGCATTGGGAAGACAGGTTCCTGATCATTCTTGGCCCCAGGGCTATGAAGGCCCAGACGCCCTCGACGAATTGTACGGACCAAGCGACGATGCTTACCAGAGACTCTCCATGGCGCCTCCACTGTCCAGGAAGCGATACCCCGCTTACTCTCTACAAGAAGTACCACATCCTTCTGAAATACTGGTTCCGGATAAAAAATTTATTTATGAAGATAGGCGCAAACGATATCCAGTGACTAAACGAAGCTCTAATTTCTACGCAAGCCCGCCTCTTCTCCACCATAAGAGTCTTTCAGGAGAAGATATGAAAGAAGTGAGGAAGAAAAAAGACTCGGTCGTCGGCAAAACGAGTGAATTTACCGATCCGAAAGTTACACAAGAACTCAACCAGATATTTTCGTCTGATGACAACGGTGTCTCTGGTCACAATAAGATTTCTTCAAGTGAAAAGAATAGAAAATCTGAGAATAATAGTACGGATCGACCTCCGGTCACTCCTCCAAAGGTCGAAAACAAGACAGAGAAAGTGGAGAGCAAAAATTCTACAGCTGTGAATCCAGATAAGACTGAAGACCATAACACAAAAAACGAGCCTCATCATCACGACGAGGAGATAATAGAACAGCCTATAACCATGAGTCGCATCCAGATACCACTGGATATTAAGAAGAAGTCTATAGACATGTCTGATTATTTCGGTATTGATCGACGCCGAAAGAAAACTGGACCCATGAATTCGGATAAGAGTGAAAGCATTATTAATTCCGAAAATCAAATAGATGACGACTGGCTGCTACACCAATATTATAAAACACTTGCTATGGCCTCCATTCCACTGAAAAAGCGATCGTCTTCAGAAAGCTCTCTCTTGCCTACGATGGCCAAGAGGATGGAACAACAACCTTTTGATACAAGACTTTTCAAGCCCGATATATTTTCTAGGAGTGCAGTACGAGAGGCATCGAAAAAGAGTTCGATCGGATCTAACGACGATTCCAAAATAGATAACATGGACTCTAAACTAAGAAATATAGAAGACTTGATTGTAAACGAGGCAGTCAAATACACAGGTTCGCACGAGAGCGCAGAAGATCCAAGAGAAATACAGGAAGTCAAAGACAAAATTCTTTCTCGGCTTGCAGCAGCTTATAGCTTAGAGAAAATGAGACTAGCTCTAGCAGAATTTAAAACTAGTCTCCAGGCTCAAAAAATGTCCCAATTTAATCCTGAGAATCGACAATCTTCTTCACAGGCAGAGAATGACGACGACAATAAAAAGAAACGAGTGGCAATTAAAAAGGAAAAGGCAGAAGATAAAAATGAGACAAAGGATGAGGAAAAGAAGAGGAATGACCATGGAAAGGATTTTGATGATGAAGAAACATCAGGCGAGTTCTTGGAGGGACCGGTAGATGTTGAGCCAATGTCAGAAGGTTACATGGGGAAGTCTGATGCTGGAAGAGAACATGGTAATGAATAAGTAATCATTATATATCTTCAATATTACAAATTACTTGAGCACAATAATAAAATAGTTGTCTGTTTGTATTTTACAATAAGGACAAGGAGCGAAAAAGTTTACTTAACATTCAATCGTCAAACTATATAAAGATTTTTATTGTGAAAAATTGTATGTTATATATATATATATATATATATATTTGGATAGGATAGGATAGGAAAGAGTGACACGCCAGCCAACTTACCTCAAATTAATCCAACTGTGCAGAAATAAAATCCAAATTTTCAAGGCCTTGAGCCCTCTTCTGTATAGTAGGTCTGAACTGTATGTTGACCGGGCACAAAGATTATTACATAACAAACCAGTGCCTGCCCGGCATGTATTTCAGAGCTATTATTCTGATGAAGGGGGCTCAGGTACTCAAAAATTTTAATTTTTATATCTGCAAAGTCTGACAGGACCAACTGTCAGCCCCCCTGTCTCTCTTTCCTATCCAAATGCGTTAATTAATTTGACCATGTCAATTTTCCTTCAAGAATAATATAATAAGTTGTGTGCTTTCTGACACATAGTTATAATCATATAAAATAATTATTTATTACAGCAGACAGTGAATGCCCAATTTTGGATCATTTACTCCAAAAATGTCGAACTGTGGGAAGGCTATCAGAAGATAAGGGGCATGTTTTTCTTCCATTATGCAGCCTGCATCAGATATGTTCTGCATGTGTAAGTAGTTGTGAAAATACTTCTTTGTTAGCTATTTTCATATTTTATTTGCCATATTTCTCTCTTCAAAAGAATTAGAACACATTGGATGACAATATCCATGAGAATTTGTTACAGAAACATTTATTTGTTCAAAATTATTAAATAGCAAGTTAAAACCAATATTTTTATAATTACTATAACTATAGTTTTTGCAAACAAAATATTCTCATATTTACCAAATGTTTATGACTTATGGAAGTTTTATATAACAACTTCTGATATACTAACTTATTTTAAATTTGTAACACAGGGTACAGACAGTGGATCAACATCATCACCGGGCTGTGATGCTATGTTCTTGACAGAAGCTGATGCAATATGCCAAAATGACATGAGATGTCTCAGGGCAGCACGTAGAATTGTTACAAACCTTAGGCGATTTCAAGAGCCTATTGCAGAAGAACACTGCTGGAGTAATTCCTGCCTGACCCAGTACTTCCTCACTTCTTCTTTACCTATTACCCTTGCACGATAAATAAATCATCCATACAATAATTTAACTAAAAATGCTTCATTGTGTTACTATGTTTACAACAGATAGTTTCCCCTCAAAGTATCACATTGATAATCTCAATGAAAAATTATTAATGATATCTAATCATTGGTTACAATTCTGATCTTCATGTGCAATTTCTTCCTTTGAATGTAGTAAAAAATTGTTCTTTGTAAAGAACTATACTATTTGTAATTATGAATATTGCTTACATTTCTTTACTATAAGTGCAAGTAATGTGTGATTGAATTGTAATATTTTACATTGTTTATCTATGTGATACTATTTAAATTGTTTACAATGAAATTAAAATAAACTCTTAACATTATTTGTTGCAATGGAAGTGATTGGTCCCTGCATTGTGCTAGAAACTTCAAAACTTATTTGCAGTACATAGTTTTGTGTGCCACAATGTTGATGTTATGTGATCTCAGAAAAATAAAAAAAAATTATTTGTACTGTATATTTATAAAATATATACTGATGTTAATGAAAGAAAGTTTATTAAACTATGTTTCAGTGTGCTTTGCATATGTTAACATTTACAAATGTTTTAAGGTTGTTGTTTGAAGTAATTGATGTATCATAAAGTTAATGGTATTTTTAAGAAATTTATCAGTGGCACATAAGATGATTTTTTTGCATACAGTTAGCTATTCAAATAAAAATCTATAATTTTAATGATTCTAGAGTTGATACACTTCATACTATATGTAAAAAAATAGTGCAAAGGTAATCTCACTCCAATTAGTTAATTTAATTTCAAAAACTCATAGAAATTATAATTTAACTCTTGCTAAAAATAGGAATGGAAAAGCTGATATATATTGTATATTTAATCTAACTATTAAAAATAACATACATTGTTACTTATTTCTCTTACATGATGCAGAAATATAGCTGAAATGGTAGAGTAAATAAGATAGCAATTATGATCAGAAAAATTTACTGTACAATAATGACTCTAGGGAACTATGATTCTTCAAAAATTATCTACCCTGTTGCATTGCAAATATAAATGCCAATATATGAAACAGAGATAAAACTTGTAATGACTGTATTTATATACAATGAAATGCACAGTATTTTTTATTAAACTATTACAAACTATGGAAAGGGCTTGTACAGTGTATGAGATAAATAAAAATATGATTATATATAAACAAATATATAGTGAAAGGTACATCAATTGTAATGCCACTAAAAACTACATATGAATTGATTAATTGTTGGTGCATGCCAGTTAGGCTTCTGGTACTATCCATATGCCCCAATGAAATAATTTAACTTATATAACGAGGAATGTTTGTCCATGATATTATCAAGCTGTGATGTTTACTATTACATAGACCACATAGGATGGAACAGATGTTGCAAATTTCTGTTAATATATTGTATAAATTACAAGTTCATTGACCTAAAAATTACAATTATAACATCAAGAATCAATTGAAGACATTGTTTCATAAATGTTGTAGCACAAAACTGCAATCCTGATTCCATCCTAGAATCTATTTCTGTGACAATAAATAAATCCTCTAAATACCTATTCTTAATCAATTATTTTTAGCCATTTACAAAATTTGAAATGTTGATTATTTGTGATTAACTTTTGTAATACTTAAGTGAATCTAGTTTTCCCAATACACACACAACTTTGAGGGCATTACTTTATTTAATATTCGTGTTTCCAAAAAAATCACCCTCCCAATAGGTTTTCACTTAATTATTTCTTCCATTGATATTTTTTGATATTCTTATATTAAAAGAACAACTTTATTTTTATTTAATTCTATACAGGCAACTATCAGAAACCTTATATTATTGAAATGTATGACCTAGAAAATTAAATGTTGTTTTGACTATATCTCGTTATAGGAATTATCATAATTTCTTGAAGCAAAAGGGTTTTGTAATTATAGAAATGTGTTTGCACTATAGCATGGTTTAAGTGTAAATCAAAGCCAATTTTAATTTTTGAAGACAAATGATCATATCAGGTAAAATAGTGGCCAATAGCAGTTAAAATTAAAGTTTAACGCAAGAAATCTCTGTTGTTGCACATTTTTGAACATCATTTTGTTATCCTTCAACTTTCTGTCATGAAGTTTCATATTTCTCCATAAGGTATTATATGAATTTTTTTACAATGTTGATATTGAGTATCAGATTATAATGTATTCATATTGTTACATTATCATACTATAAGAAAAGAGAATCCTTTGACAAACATGGAACTCAGATAAATACATAGAGTATATAATGATTAGTAACTAATGAATTATTTAAACATCACTCAAAGAACTTGAGCACATAATTCTTTCAAGACAGTGCACTTTTTCTTTCAATATTACATATGCTTCTTGAAAAGTGATGTTAAATAAAATGTGATGTCATGTGAAGTCGAGCAGACATTATGCATTTTTACCAAATCATCAAAAGTAAGTAATGTATGGATTATTTATTTCAATTCTCTTAAAGTCCCTAATAAAGTGTAAGTAAAACTGCTATTTTACCACTACAAACTTAGTTGCAAAAGACCTGCAAAATTTGGCATTTCACAAACAATTTTATATAATAAACGAATGGGTTATTATCAGTCATAAATTATATATGTAATCAAAGTAAATATTGTTCCTAATAAATTCATTAATTGGTTTACAGTATTTTAGTCCTGGCAATGTTTTTTTAAAATTCTTTTTTGTAGATTTATGTACAGCTGCATATATCAATTTGACTTGTTGAAAGCACCAGCCATTTTAATAGTTCAGTAAAGCCAAATAACCGAGTGTCTGTTGAAATGGTTTCTTAGATTAATCCATGTTTAACAGCACACATTAATAAACCATACTTCAAATTATAAAAAATAATAAATAAGATTTGTGACAAAAGGTAAGTTCATATCGAATTAAAAACAGTTATAAATTACTAAGAAATCTTTAAATTATTGGGGATGTCTTAATAAATTATTTATTTGACAATTTATGTTAAATTATTTATGACATGACAAATGTATGACATGATTTATACAGAAACTTTGCCATTATTTCTATTCATTTGACAGAACTTTTGCACAGCCAATTATAATACTGGTTTAAATACCTTATTGTATTTATTTTGAAACATTATATTCATTAAGAACATCTGGAATAAGAATCATATTTAAATCTTCCTTCCCTCCCCCCAAAGAATCAAAACAAAAAAACAAACAATATTATTAATATTTTGTATGTACTACTAAGCATGTTCAAGTATGCTGACAAATGTATATGCCCAAGTAATACAACAGTAAAACAGATGAAATTTTATATATAAAATAACTTCAATTCAGGTAGGTACATACAATTTTTACGTAGGTAATGAGGGATGTAGACCAAATTTTCAAATGAAAATTTTTCCCAGCTCCAAATATGTTAGTAAAAATAGGAATAGCTACTATAGAAAAAAGTTGATAATATTATATGGCAGGATAGCTGTATCATTTGGTACAAAGCAAACCTCTGATCAGGTCTTAAATTGTGTTGATGTTTTTCTGAGTGAAATTAAATTTGAAGAAATAGTTATTAAAGTTGATTTACATATTGGGAATGATTTTAAAATGAATTTGATAACTTGTCTAGGAATAGATTATAGTATTAGTACATAATTTTTATTTATCTCAAGTAGATAAAAAAACAATGCATAGTAACATAAGGAGTTGCTATATGAACTGATATGCACAGATTAGATTAACAGAAGAATGAATTATATTGAAGGAATATATCTATAGGGGAAAAAATATAAATTGATGTGAAATGAACAGTGAACATAGCCAGAATATGACGTGGATTCAAGGGAACCATTAAATGTATGGGAGAGTCATTATTTGCAAGAATACAAAGAACTATGCAATGCTAACTGAAACTGTTACTCAACATAATTACACTTTGAAAATTGATATAAAAAAATTAAATTTCACAATTTCTGTTATCAATGTGAAAGATTTTATTACACTTTTTCTTCTATTGTGTAGCAGACAAAATAAAAAAACATATTATATGCTTTGCTATGAGTTCTATGGATAATGGCCATGGGTGTAAACTTCAAAACTTATAAAATAGTTTCATGTAGAAAATGATACAAAAGTTGATCTTTCTGTCAAATAAATAAATAAAACTGTAGAATTTGTAATTAATTACTTACAAAATACCCCTTTGACTATCTTTGGTTAAATAATTGTATAAATTATGGAAAGAATTAAAAATCAAATTTAGGATCATATAGAACTATTTTGTATAAACAGCTACCTATTGAGTTATACAAAAGCTATTTGGAATAAATATGAAATAGATGTAGAATTAAAAACATTAAACATAAATATGACACAAGAATATTATTTTTCATGTTGTATGAACTCCATGAGGAACATACTCTACCAAATCCACACTATCATCTTACATCACATACTCTGAATTTACAGGGAACATTGCCAATTATTTTCAGAACTATCCTCTGTTATTTATTGGAAACATGGAAGAAAACAGTCTTGGGCTAAGTATACATCCAAGCATTTACCTGAATCCATCAAGGGAACCAAAGAAACTCCAAATAAGGATAACCAGATAAAGATTCGAACCTCAGTCTTCTCCAGTAGGATTCCATTAATTTATTTTGTCACCCCCATTTTAGATCCATCAAATAATAATACAGTGTGTTCAGAAAGTTGCTATGCTGTTATTATGGAATCATTCCTCTCCCACTTAATTTTATTGAAAAAAAACTTTTCACAGATCTGATTGTATTATATGTTCAAATTTCCACGTAGATCTACATCAGTAGTTCCAGTGTACAGCAGCTTTCCAAACACCCTATCTTAGATTTGTTCAATTTAACCCTATATTCAGATTCCTTTTATTTTTCAACATTTTCTTTTTTCTTCTAATAATTTCAACAAAATATTCCATTTGTTAGCTGGAAATATAATGTTTTGAATTTTACAGTTATACCACTGGTTTGATGCATTTGTAAATATTGTTATATCTGGTTTAAGTCCTCAATTTCACAGTACACAACATAGTTAATTTTTTATACTAGTGCTTGCAGTAACACTTTAGTATTCTAATGCTTCTGCTTCAATCTATACTATAAAACTTTTGTCACAAAACTTACTACACCTGTACATTCCAATATAAATAAAAAAACTTATAATATGCTATGAAATGCTTAAGTCAATTGATCATGGCACTCTTATTCATAGATATACAATCCAACACAAACAACTGATAAGATAAATTTGTTTGATGATAAGATATGAAATACATCTCTTTTTCAGTATACTTACAGTTTTCAAAACCTGTACACATTGCTGTATCAGAGATAATTTTCAGATAAGAATATTTCACCATGTTTACGCTAATTTACACAATATTTATATGAAGAAAACCACAGTACTTTCTTGCAATTTTGTAATAGTTTTCAAGGTGAGAATTGGTATGTTAACAAAATGAATGAAGAGGAGTATGAACCATCATTTGTTAGACATACTAATGAGGTAGATGAGTCCTCAGAAAGAGAAGGTGAATATATTTTTTTAGAATAATAGTTATAATTTAATATTAATTATAATATTCAGAAATTCCAGTTCCAGTCTTCACAGAAAGAACTACAATAACAGTTCAGCCTAGAAGAACAGGTAACAAATTAAAGCATTAGAGAACTGCTTAAACAAAATATTTAGTAGATGATAATTTGCTACTTATTATTTTCAGATGACGACCATGTACCGATGCCTATTTCTACAGGTATGTATTAATGAAGCTTTAAAGAAAATGTAACTATATAAAATAATTAAAATAAAATTAATTGTTTTCACCAATAAAGTAACTATTTATAAAATAATTTTATATGTTTCTGGCTCTGTGTGTCAAGTTATATATTTTATCTTATTTATATATTTTATCAGGCTACACATGTTATTTGAGATAAATATTGTTAAATACTCATTACAATAGAATGAAACAATTAATACATGTTTAAAAATGAAGATCAATCTCCCACTTCAAGCGAATGAAATATTTACATAAATGACAAAATATAATTGAAAATAATTAATTATTTAATTTTTCACATTATATCATATACTACTTTCCTAGTTTTTATATCAGATGCCATTACGATTTACAGTTGATTGGAGAACTACAAATTTCAGTCACTTCATCCCACTCAGCGGTCTTGACTTCCTAATAGGTGCTGAGGAAATAATAATTCAACAAACCGTTGAACTTCAGGACAGTAAGTAAATTCGTAATATTCCTAAATTTCACTCATTTTTATTTCAAATTAATGAAAAACACTTTTCTTATTAACCAATGAACCCATTTCAATTATTCTTGTTTGTCAATAGTATCATAATGTTAAAAATTTGTTCAATTGTTTAAAACACTGAAATTCAGTTGTTATTTGTGATTCACTGAATGGGAAATGACTTAATTTTCCTTTATACACTCCAATATCTTCACTTCACAAGTTGCCACCAACACCTCACAAAACGCTCCGTCCCATACAGTCTAGCCCTCAGGGGAGCACCTATTTTCTCCACCTGGAATAGTCTGGCCTCTTACACCAACCAGATCCTCAATGACTGCATAAATAGAAAATATCCCAGTGAGCTCCTCCAAAAACAGATAACCCATGCCCTTTCAAATCTCCAAACACACACTCCCACTCCAAAGCAAGAAAAGTAGTCCACCCCTCACAACAACCTATTTCCCTGGACTACAAAAAAACCAATTCCATTCTCTGCCTAGCATACACTGGACTGAAATCCAACCCTGAACTAAAACCCATCCTCCCCACTATACTCCCCATCTGATCAACGGTTGCTTTCAGATGCCCACCCAACCTCCGCAATTCACTTGTCCACCCATGCAAAACCCACACCCCCACCCAGGTTGCAAACCTTGTGGTAGGAACAGATGCCATGTGTGCCCTATCTTACAGCCCACCACAACCTATCAAAACAACACCCAAAAAAAATCCTACCACACCATCTACCAAATTAACTGTAGAAAATAGCCAACCACCACAGCACTGTCAAACTTTCCAAAATTCAATTACCAGTAGCTGCTCATGCCCAAAGCCACAATAAAAACAATTTCGACCAATGCTTCACAATCACCATTCTTAAAGCTCTAACCCCTCGATTAATCAGAGGCAGAACTCCATATGTGGGAACTCTCTTTCCAACAGGTCTTACAGTCCACGCAAAGCCCTGGACTCAACATCCTTTAAATAGTGCCCTTTCTATCTGCCATCCCCACTTTCACGAGACTATGTGAGTCTATATGAACATGCTTGTGTAGGCATACCTATGTATGTGTGTGTATGTCTGTGCATGTTTATATGTATATGTATGTTTAAGCATATATGTATGTATAGGTTGCTTTGTATGAATGATCACTATCACAACCTTCCCTTGAGAGAGAAAGTTAGTGGCCTGGTGGGGTATTAATTGTTTGTGGGCAAACTAGCCGTGAGGTGGTCAAAACTCAGCAGTCCGCAGCCAGCCGGTGTACAGAATGGTGTAAGACTCCTTCCTGAAGAAGGAGGCTGAAAGCCTCCAAAAATTTGAAGAACAACCTTCAGTTCCTTATGGCTACACTGCACTTCACTTTCAGGTAAGCCACAACCTATCTGTCTTTCCTTTCCACATCAATACTGCAATTATTTTTGACAATGTCATATCCTTACTAATATCATATATATATATATATATATATATATATATATATATATATATATACAATATTAGGAGAATCCATTTAAGGAATTAATTCACATTCAAACTTGGATAGTGAGGAAGGATAGAAATAAATAGGAGGATTGCGCTTTATTTGAATTCATATGCTCGGGCGAAGAATTACGCACATAGAAAAGCATATGTTCAAAGCAGAGAGAAGGATGGAAGAAGAAGGAAAGACTGAAAATATTTGACCCAGGAAAACTATTAATTGTCCCCAATAAGACTGTCTATATTTGCCTGGTCGGGAACTTGACCCGGTGGCCGAGATGGTTAAGGCGTCTGTGCACTAAGCAGAATACGTGGGTTCAAGTCCCGCCTGGGTCAAATATTTTCAGTCTTTCCTTCTTCTTCCATCCTTCTCTCTGCTTTGAACATATGCTTTTCTATGTGCGTAATTCTTCGCCCGAGCATATGAATTCAAATAAAGCGCAATCCTCCTATTTCTCCTATTTATTTCTATCCTTCCTCACTATCCAAGTTTGAATATATATATATATATATATATATATATATATATATATATATATATATATATATATATAATTGTACTTAAGGAAAATATTACATGCCTGACCATGCACATAGTTCAGTCCTTCCTTACTGACAAAGGGGACTCAGACCCTCAACAGTTTGAATTATATATATAACATATTAAAATAGCAAAGCAAAGTTGGCTTACCTGAAATCAATAGTTGATCCAGTAGGGCTAAGGTGAAAGAATGTTCCAAATTTTGGAGGGCCTGTGCACCTCTTCGCCAGGAAAGAGGACCTGAAAAAATTGAGGGCTGGGCACAAAACCGGAAGGAGCATTCCTGTCCATTCTGGTTACACTGATCCTAAAAGTAAGGTAAACACATAATTTTAATATGGTCAGGAAAGAGATATAGAGATTGAGAGGTGCTGTTGCTATCCCAAATAGGAAGGAGAAAGTTAAATTTTCAGATCTCTAAGCCAACTGGACAGCGTACTACTTGTTGGTCTGGTCGACTGCACAGTTAAGTAAGTAATTTCCATATGAATAAAACTGTTTTAATTCAAAGACTAGTCCCTGGAATGATGTCTGATATTATATTCAACTCCCACATACTACTTAACAAGAAATGTTCATTATCTATAACTCATTAAGTAACTCTTTTTAATTTTCTTTGTTATCTTAATTAACTTGAAATTAACCTGATTAAATTAAAAAATAGCAATGAATTATAAATAGTATTAATGTGTAAATACAAATAAAACTACTCTACATTATTTGATTATGTCTGAACTTTAATAACTTAACTGATTTGTAGATTATGTTTTACTTGATTGTAAATATGATGGGGAATGTAATATTCAGTTTTAGCATACATTGAATCTGAGAATAGGTATCTGATCAAGGTGCCTAGAGGAGAAACTCTTTATTATGCTGCAGAAACTTCTGAAACTATACAACGAGTTTGTTGTGGGTCTGCCAGAGGACTTGTGCTTAAATTGTTTGACCATAGCAGACAACAAGCACTTGTTCTCAGAAGAAGGTTGGCTTGCTCTTACTGTTGTTGTGGGTGCTGTCTTCAAGTAAGTCATTAAAACTTAATTATTATTGTAATTACCATTAAGTAGTTTCAGTTTTATGAATTTTCTTTAAGTTAATTTGAATACATGCCAAAACAGCTTTCATCTGTAAGTTTAATGTCTTGTGTTCTCTTAGAAGCATGCATTGTTTAACTAAACCATCTTGTTTAATGGAAAAGTCAATTTCCTTCAGGAATGACAGCATTTCTTATATATTCTTCTCTGTGACAATAATATATCTACAGTTTTTGTCTTTTCAAATTTCAAAAATCACGTTATACAGATGCTGGAAACTTAAGAGACAAACATCAGCCTATTATTAATTTTCATCTCAGTCACTTAACTGAATCTTAATTCTCACTCTCTCTTTTATTCTTAACAATAATCTACTACTTCTCCAAATCAGCCAATTAATAAACTTTCAGCTACTTGAGAATAAAGTTAATTTTTTGGTATTTGATTTCTCCCTCAACTATAAACTATAATTATATCACTGATATCAAATAAATACTTCGATAAGTCTGTTGCTAATTAGAATTTTCAATGCATATTCCATTGCTTTTAATTTAAAAATTTTAATGTACTGTTAATTATTTTAAAATTAAATTTATAGACATTCACATAATTATGAAAAAATTAAAGCCAGTCAAAAAATTATTAAACTAAATTAAAAGTACATATCAATGTTGACATTATACTTAATACTGCATTATTAATTATTAGTTATACACTGTTATTCCTGGACTCATGAAATTGTAAAATTATAGTCTTGTAAAATTGTAGCCGTGTTTTTCATATAACTTAAAAAAGTCAGTTTGTTTTATATTTAAACTTGCGAATCAATAATCACTATTTTCAGAAAACACTAAATTATATTTAAAATTTTAATATTTTTCTCTCTGTCTTGTACTAAGTCCTGTTCATACACTTGTATAGTCATACTTTGTTTAGGAATCAGATTCAGTTTTAACAATTATTTTATATATTTAATACTAAGGTATCTAAAATTTCTTTAATATTAATGTGAATACTTTAATCTCTATTACTATTATCTTTTATAAATTTCAGGAAATTAGAATATTTTCACCGCAAGGTGATCTGTTAGGACTTGTTGAACAAGAATGGACATTGTTTATCCCATCTTTCTTGATTCGAGATGAATCTGGAAGAGTTATTTTTGTAATCGAAGGTCCTACATATGTTCCATTTCGAGATTATACAGGAACTGATTTCAAGGTACACAGAGTACAACTTTTTATGTAAATACATTAGACAATGTATCCAATATTTTATATTTTTTCAGATTCTTAGTAGGGATGGTTTAACACAATTGGCTTCAATAAAACATGAGTGGAATGATGTAATTTCCACTTACAATGTCAAAGTAACATTTCCAGGCCAGAATTTGTTTTCAAAAGAGAAAGCGTTGTTTATAGGAGCTGGATTTCTTCTGGTAATATTATTATTTATTTTCAGCACAAATTAAATAAATATATTCCATTAATTTGAGGTAATTAGTCAATGACTTTATGATGATGATTCTCATGTTTATAAGAAAATATACTAGACATCTAATAGATTACATATCCCTGACTGGAAATCTCACACTAGAAATTTCTGCTCATAACTGAATCCTACCAACACGTGCATAGTCGCTATACTTCAGATGAGGATAACATTATCTGAGGACAGTGTATTCCATTTATTTCAGTGTTTTCTATTGTTTTTATGTTGATATAATCTGATTATTTGTCTTTCTTCATCTTCGGTAAACATTATTTTTCTTCTTATAAAATTAGACCAACAATACTTCCAGGTGTGATACCTCTCATTACATATAATTTGTTTCTTCTATGTTCTAACAATAATCAGTGATAAAGAATATATTATTAATGTCATCATTGTTAATTAATATTAGAGGTACTCCAATTATTCCATTCAGCTTACCTTGAGCATTACATATTGTTTTCCCAAGAGCTGTCAGGTGGAAGTGTAATTAGCATTTTTCTGCATATTTATGATGTGTCAGATATAATTTATATATAAATAATGGGAATAATTATTTTGATCAGGCGGTTCTGACTCTTTTTGACACATACTTACTTTTCTTTATTGTATGACAATCTCCTTGGCCTTGAATATTTGGCATATGCCTCCCATCTTTATCACAATCTGCATTATTTTTTCTATCGGATTTCTGAATATGATCACCATAAATTTATTTTTGAGTCTGTGATAATCTCAAGAATGTATTTATTGTGTTTGCATTTACTTTGTGGAATGACTTTTGAGATAAATTTCCTAACTACTGAAACAATCTCGTTATGCATGCATTGGTTAATACAAACTAAGTTTCAAATCTGAAAATATTATTAACAAATTTTAGAAAAATGTGCAAGGAAATAGAGCTATAGTGTTTAGTTATATTTTCATAAGTTGATTCTTAAAATAATTATTCCTAAAATATAATGTTTAAATTAATATATACTTGAAAAACATGAATATTAATTTTAAGTTTGTCTTCTTTTATAGGAATACATGTTTTTTGAAAAAGATAAAAGATCAAATAAATGCTTCAACCTATGTCAAGCACCAAGATGATCATATAGGTTTTATTATGGAAACAAATTATTTCTTTTAATAGGAAGATTATATAATAGAAATGTATTGAAAATAAATACGCTACTAAATATAATACATGCAAAATTAGAAATGTTATATTTATGTATTATTATTCACCATTGAGCTGTAAATAAAGAATGGATATGCATTTTGACACAAAAGTTTTTCTCAGCCTAATTATTAACACATCACTGTAACTGATCTTCACAGCTGGTAATTCACCAAATGGGAAGAAGATCCAACTATATTCTTTCCCACACAAAGAAAACTCCAAGTTGTAAATATTATAGGAATGTTCTTGTTTTTTTCTATTTATTTATTTCAAAACTTTTATCCTCAGATTTTCTGTTGTAGAAATATTATTTACGGTAGATACAATCAAATTATGTACATAATTTACATGGTAACTTGTTTATTAGCTTAGGTCAGTAATTAACTTAATTTTGCTTTGAAATGATCTTGATGTTTCATTATGCATAGCATGTAAAATATAAACATTAGTATTATTAAAATTATTCATACTACCACTGCCCCCAAATGTGGTAAGCTGTGTGATAACACTGATTTAGAAGACAATTTTTCTAGAAAATGTATGTATCTTCCACATAACAACTTTCATTTCTCACGCTTCTTTCACTGTTGGAATTTATTTGTTTTTCCTAATAATTAGTAGGTGAAATTTTAGAAAAAATGATTTTACTGTGAAGGAGCTTGATTCTGAACTGAGTGGTAATTAGTTTTAAATCAATAAGAAATTATCATAAGCTACATTAAAAAGTAATTTAGCACTGATCTCAATATGCTAAAGATTTTAAAGTTATAAACAGAGGTTGATTTTACTATGCATCTTATTATATATATAAAAACTTTGAGTGGTGAAAGAGATGAGAGCGAATGTTTTACTTTAATAATAATACAAATAAATATTCTTTGTTTTTCAATTCTCTCAAATAATTTTTTTTGTAATGTTTATAAAAAACAGTTGAATGCTTCACAATAAGCTGAACTCTTACTTGTAGGTTATATACTTTTTACTTAAATTATTCAGACATTAAATCTAAGATATCCTATTGCTTGTTATTAATTATATGGCATAGAAACCTTTTAATATTCATTGTGATAATTAGCCAATATTGCTTAGTGAAAGTAACATAAAATTAACATACAGAGGAAATTGCAGAAATTAGCTAATGATGATAAAGTTTTCTTTTACATGAAAATTCAAATAACGTCTATAACAAATATACTTATAGTTACATTATTCAATGAAATATGGAAGTTAAACATTTGATATATTCATACCACTGCCTTTTTTCTAATAACAAAACTGTTGCCTCTTAATTTTATATGCAAGTTTTTTTATTACTAAATGAGATTCAAATTAATTTTTTCCAAACATACTTTTGTAGTTTAAGTGGTACTGTAATTAACATCTAAAACTGTCTGCAGCATAATTATAGAAGTTTTATTTAAACACTTTAATATTAGAATATGTTTAAAGGATTTGAAGTATCACTTATTTGGAATGAATCAAATTTCATAAGATGTAAGGACCATCTTAAATATATCTGAAGAAATAAGTAATTGAAGTATATTCTAAATTTGGGAATGATGGATTGAGTTTAATTTGATGACTGAATTTGAAGGTACATACAGTGTTTTAGTATTTCTGAGAGTAATGGTTGTTATTAACATTTTAAATAAATATCTTGATAAGTTATAATATTACTCTGAGGTATTACCAATAATGTTCTTGATATAGAGGAAAGTATTACGGGACGGAATAAATAGATAAGGGAATAAAAGGTTAATATTTACATTTATTTGCAATACATTTTTAAGATGGAAAAAGATAATATCCTGAGTGAAACATTAATTTCATTACTTTCGTTGGGGTGTCAATGCGAATGTAGTAAATAAAAGATATCACATTTTTCTCCTTATACATTTCACATTCAAATCTAAGTAGTTAATCATGTAGGATTATGTTAAATTGTATGATAAATTAAATTCAATAACTTAAAAATGAGGATTGTGCAATATATCTTTAAGTTATAATCAATTTTATAAATAAGATTACCAGATTGGAGAGTGAATTTAGTATGGAATGACTTTAAAATATACCATTTACTCTTTTTAATTAATGTATAGGTGACCTTTCACAGATTCAGTTATTCCAACATAAATAAATCAGAATTTAATTAGATAAAATTTGGATGGAGAAGAGAACCTTACCACACGTATTTCATATAAGAGATATAATAGAAGATTTCATGATAAGTGAATTACAAATTTAAATATATTATTTTGTGTGACTCAGAAAATTCATATTAATTTTCCATAAATCTTGCAAGTAATAAATCTATTGAATTAAGATAAGGAATTCAAATTATTGGAAAATTATATATACCAATTTTTTAAATATATATATAGCACCTAAGTAAAATGTGACGAGGTCAAAATAAATACTACATTTGGATAGGAAAGAGAGACATTGATGCCGACTTCCCATGAAATCAGGAGTTGTCCAGTCTGGCATAGGTGTAAGTTGAAATTTTCGAGGGCGTGAGCCGGGCACAAATCCAGTTATATATAATAAATAAATACAGTTCAGATCTTCCTTCCTGATGAAGGGGGCTCAGGCCCTTGAAAATTTGAACTTCCACCTATGCCATACTGAACCAACTACTGATTTCAGGTAAGTTGGCATCTCAGTCTCTCTTCCCTATCCAAATGTGTTCATATATGCTCCATATATATGTGTGTGTGTGCAATTTTCTGCTGTCTTCAAGAAACATGTTACATTCAAAACATGAGGAACAGTCAAAATTTTGCATAAAGCATACATAACTAAATGTGTGCTGAAATAAAAATATTTATTATGCAGTATAAGAGAAGTAATACAGTATCAGAACATTTCAATTCTAATTTTAGACAGTATTCTATTTTTTATACATTGGCTTGAGATGAAGATATCACTACCAGGTTACATTGCTCCATAATTATCTATGTACATCTTATATTGATTTCTGCAGATCAGTGAGGTTTCTCATAATTCTTTTTTTTTTTTGACATACCATTAAATCTCTCAATTTTCATAACTCCCATTACCCATATGTCATTTATAAACAATCACCAAATGAATAAATATTGTAGACCTCAATATTATCTTTGATCCCAACATGATAGCGCACCAAATAATGGCAAGAAGTATGTATGGTTACAATTCTCATCTCCTCACCCTCATGGAGAGGTTTTCTAGTTTCCTCAATTCTTTCAGGCAAATACTGGAAAAACCCTATAATAGAAAGCCAGGACCACTTTTATATATACATTAAATGACCAAACAAAAGTGAGAATTAGACTGAGGAGAATTGGCAAGTTAGTATTTAAATTCATTAATTCAAAGTCTATTTTTAAATAATAATTTATTTTTTCATTACATTTTCAGGTACCAATAATGGCAGATAAGTGTTATGCTGTTACTGTTACCGAAAATTATTATTCTGTGAGAACTGAAGTAAATAAGGAATCAGATTTTGGAAGAGTACATTGGACTTCACCCGGGAAGGTGAACTTACCAAATCCTGCAATAAAACCTATTAAACATCATGTTAACTGTTTATGAAAAAATATTATCACATGCCATCATTTATTCAGTATCTCCTTACACAACTTCCTTTTTTAAAAAAAGTATTAAGTTATATGCTTACAAATAAATTGGCAGAAATAGGCTGATTTTAAAATGTTTTACAAAAGTAACTATTAATGATGCTAGGCATTATGAGATTCAATTGAAGTATAGTTTCGTGAGATACAGCAAGTCACACAGATGATCTTTTCAACTTGGGACATATCATGAACTGAACACTATATAGCCTTACATCAATGTTTTCAGTTTTTACACTGCCAAGTTGCAGTAAAAAATGTTAGTGGTAGAGTGAGCCACTACAGTCCCAAGCTAGTGAACACATGCACATCATATTTTGACATGACTAGCTATTTCTCTAAAGTTATAATAATGTTTTGTTCATTGCTGGTACAATACTATAGTGATTTTAGCTTTTTCCTTGTGCCGACAAATGAAAATTTGTGTGACCTTATATATGATTTTGCAAATATGTCAATAGTGCTCCTCCTAAGAAACAGTTAATCATTCACCTGACAGCATACATTTTATGGACTCAGTAATCATACATCCTGCATGTTGCATAATTGGAATTGAAAATCTGATGAAAACAAAAGTAACAGACTACACATGGTGGAAGCTCCCTTTTAATAGCACACTAAGGGACTTGAAAGGAGATATGTGGAAGAGTAGAGAAAGGTAACAAACGGCCCTTGAGTTGTAGTTTGAGAAACGTACACGCATTCACCTAAAAGTGATGCAGAACAATCCATAAAAAACCTGCATCAGGTAGGTCAGGCTCTTGGTACTTGTCACACACCCTTCCAATGACAGATACAGCATTCTCTTCTCCATGCCTTGACCAATTTAGGAAGCAAGTGGCTAACTGTTCAAATAGGATTAGCAGATAACTCTTATAGTATGCCCATCTTTGACCCCAGATCATGCACCAATCTTACCAAGTTGCCTCAGCTTCAAAACCAGAAAGAGAAGGCACCCTTGAAGGGTGGCCTCCTTTCTCCAAAAATGTTCCACCTGTGATAGCTAAGAACAGCTCTGATGCATAACATCAAAACTGTAGAACATTTATATAACTAAACTTTTCATTTTTAAGTATGAGGAAGTAAATATATTTTCTTTTTAATATATCAAACAAATTTTAAGTTGACTTTACTAATTGCTTCTTTAAAATTTGCTGTTTTATTTCAGGCTACACATGTATATGAGGGCAATATATTAAATAATTGTCTTCATGGAAATGGAATTTATGAATGGCTTGACCATGGAATTAAACGAGTCTATGAGGGAAACTTTTATATCAATAATATAGAAGGCTATGGGAGGTTTTCTTATCCAGATGGAAGTTTATTTCAGGTGATACAGTCCCTAATTTAATCTATAAATTACATTTGAATGTGTAATTTTTACCCTTTCGCAGAAAAACTCATCTGAAAACTGTTTCCTATCTGATGTGGTGACACTGACTGTCAATTTTTAGTTACATATGTTTTACATATCTCGCTTACTCTTGTAATTAACAAACTTATTGCAGTGCTTGTCTCTGTCTATTTAAAGAATGTAGATGTACATTTCAGGGGCTGTTTAGAAAAAATAAAAAATATGGACCAGGAGTACACACACAAGGAAATGGTAATGAAGATGTTGGACTATGGGATGGTTCAAATTTAATTAAGATATTAACATGTGCTAGCAGTGGTGTACCAAGTTTAGCTCCTACACCAGAAGGAAGAGTGAAGCTGCTCTGCTACAGAAAACTGATAGAAATTCGTGAGGTACTTAAAAAAAACTTAGAAAATTTTTTGGAATATATGTTGACATTCTTCTTGAATGAAATATATTTCTTCGAAAAAAAATTTCTCTCATTACAAAATGATTATAGCCAGTATAATTATTCTGATTCTATAAAAAATACTGTAGGGGAAAATATTAATAAAAAGGAATATCGATAATATAACAAAAATAATTAATGTGCTGTCTGATGACCATAAAAACATATGTTTGAAGAAAAGTCTGTTTCAGTATGGTACAACAGTACATTTTGTAAACTAGTATCAACAGTGAATTTTTATAATTTTAATAAGTACAGACAGAGACTTCCCTGTATTGACCTGTTTATTATCAACAGTTTCACTCACATAATGTTGAAAATTCTTCAATTCATTAATGTTTCACTTTATATTAATACATTTTTGTGCATGTAGTTTTTACCTCATCCTTCAGAAAATGAGTCAAATACTTGCACTACATTACCACAAATGTAAAAATTTAACATGGGTTTCACAAGTATCTAACTTAATAGTATAACTTGCCATTTAGGTATAATGTTGAAGTCTTATCACACATTTGACACAGGTCTTCACTATATCATATTTGAATTAATTAATTAAATGAGGCAGTTAATGCCAGAGTGGGCTGTTCCCTTTCTGATATTATTTGAGATTAAGGGGTTTTTAGTTTTTTCTTCACATTTATGTCAACGTCTATTCCAGAATTATTTCTGCTGCCATTTTTTGAGCGTCGAATAAACTACACTCAGACCACTCTGGTATTGAGAAGATGGATACAGGTTTCCTTAAACCTGAGTAACATAGTTTTTGCCCACTCTGGCATTAACCGCCTCAAATAGAATTGAACAATAACATAGTGACCAAAAGATGCAGTCACTAGTAAAACGTCTGACTGAAAGGAATAATAGCGGTCTAATTACAGTACTGAAATTTCCAGAAAATGTTACACTCATAATAATTTTATCTGTCAATATAATAAAAATATTTGTTGACTGTACTTTTTTGTGTAATTTTTAGAAAATGGAACTTATTCTTGAACTATATATTAGAAAGTATGAGTAAAATACTGTAGTAATGGAAAATATTTTATTACATGTTATCTCACATTACATACTTATTAATATATTTAAAAATACATTTATACAAAATAGTGTTTTATAGTTTCCTACTTTCTGTTTTTCAAGGATTCATGTGATTTACTTTTGGAGCTGAAACAGCTAAAAGAGAATATAAAGAATTACCAAACATTTTATACAGATAGTATGAAAAAAGTTAAAAACCTTTCCTCTGGGAGAATATTATATAATGAAAAATTAAATGAAGTATTTGGACACTTTGAGAAGCTGGAAATCAATGTAAATAGGGTAAATAATATCAATAAGAAAAGCTTTTCAACACAGGTATGCCAGAATATTACATTATGAAGTATGGTGAACATGTCTCAAAACAGCATATTACCAAGTTTACTAACAAATTTTTAAAGATAAGCAGAATTAATTGTCAATTTAAAATGTAATAATATAATGCTACCCAAGATTTAAATTTCTAACAACTAATTGTTAATTTTTTTAAACCATTCTTTCATATGTTTTTCTGCCAATTATGAATGATAAAAGTGTAATGGAATGAAAACTTTCAGGCTGAGTCAGAAAATGAATATTTAAATGGAACTGAAATAGAGCCTCAGTTGACACACCTTGTTGCTTGGAATAATTCTGATGATTTAATAGATATGCTCCAGTATGTTTTCAAACATAGGCAATTTGAAGTATGTATACTTTTAAGAAATGCAGTTAGTTGCTTTATGATGACTCAATAAATATGTCAAATTATGTGTTTCAGCATTTAGTATCATTCAGAATAGATAATCTTTTAAGAGGTCGTAGAAATAAATTCAATCCACCAGGGGAACACGAAACAAAATGCTATGAGTTACTTGTAGCTTGTGGTTTTGGTGATAGAAAAACAGTGGAAGAAATTCTAGAAGATTTCCAAATTAATCCAAATGTGAGTGACTGCAGTGGAAATTCTGGATTAGTCATAGCTTCAGTAAGTATTATTATTGATCTATACACTACACAATATGAAATATATGAAGTAGCTAAATCAGTTTTAAATATGCACAACATAAAAATAATATATTACAATTATAATACAATTATGGATAATATTTGTTCTATAGAAAATTTACAAAATAATTACACAGTAAATGCACAGTGAATTTGAAAATTAAAATGTAAATTGAACTACATTGCTATAGAAAATACACATACTAATTCTATTTCCAAAACTGTGGCAATTATTATCAAAAGCAGGTATTTGCCCTGAGATAGCAATTCTTTACAGTTTCTTTAAAGTAATAAATATTTATCCTACTATCGAAATTTACAATAATATTATTTTATTTTAAAAGCGGTGTATGAAAATTTTGGCATACTAAATGTGTCAATCAGTAAGCAAAGCAACACAGATATGCTGTGCTGCCACATTGTACTTGTGGGCTTTATAGATCAGCTGAAAAATGTGATAGGGAGGCAGAGTCTACCACTAACCTCATAAAACTAGACAATTGACAATACAAGTACTTTGACCCTACTTCCCTGATCTAGCTGCTTCAACTCCACAGCACCAAAGTAGCTTCCAGTGTGTAAGGCACTGGCCATCTCTCTGGTACATTCATATTTTACCATATTGTGGTACAGTATGTGATAAAGAGGAGAAGTAAATATATCAGGTAACATTCAATGTACAAACTGACACAATACTACACAATTTATTTTCAGTCTTGAGTGAAAAGTAAGATTTAACATACTTAAAATTTAGAATAAGTAGATGCATATCAACTACCATTACATTTATGAGTTTTTAAGTAAAAACTTATCTTAATATTCCATATATATATTTTTTAGGCTAACGATGCTCATGTTACCATTGACGTGCTTTTGAAATACAGAGCAAATATAAATCATTTTAATGATGAAGGTTTGACACCAGTGTCATTGTGTTTGTTGCGATACTTAGCAGTGAAACATAAAGTAAAATTGTGGGAGAAAGCCTTTTTACCAGTGCTTTCAAAGGAAAAAATTAATTTGGAAGGTATTGCTAAAATCATCAAATTCAAATATGAAGGCTTATTTTCTGTTTTCATAATTACAAATATAACTTCACAAAAAGTATAAAAGGTTATAAAAACATTTTGATCTATTTTTTTAGGTAATTAAGTTTTTTCATTTATGTAGAGACCGTATCAATTGTTTACCTGATTATTTTTAAATCAAAATTATATTTAATAAACATTCTTCTCTATCTAATTTGAAAATAATTTAAATGATTTACTGACAGATAACCTCAATAATGGTTTGTGGAGACAAAGAAAACTTAGTGATGATACACTTCAAAGTGTTAATTCTCTGATTGATGAAGAGCTAGAATGCATAGTTGATAAAGAGTTTACTGAAGAAACAACTGATAATCTTGAATCAAAGTTAAATGAAATGTTAACTGAAAAGGAATCAATTGGAGAGACAGGAGAGAGTGATAATCAAGTATACAGTTCCATGGTTGAAAAAGTAAACAATGAAAATTCAAGTCATGTTATTGACTGTCAAGTTAGTGAAGAGTCATCTGAAGATACTGGTAATATGAGTAATAATACAGTAAGAGAATTATTGCAAATTTTCTTCAGTATACATTTAAATCTCCACAAGGTGATGGATATATTGTTTAATTAGTTTCATATTAAAGAAATTTAGTTCATACTTATATTGCAATAATATGTAGTTTAATTAGATAAAGAAGTAGCCAAACAACGGACAAATTTAAGTGATCAAAACCACACACTGTTTCTGTAATCCTGCACAAACCACTCAAAGGGCTATTAATTTCATCACTTGGCTTGTCTTATGTATCATTCTTGTGGCTCTTGAAATTTTAAATCAACTGACAAAAGCAGATAGCAGAAATGTTGTGTGGTATTTATTTATTTCTCACTTAATTTTGTCTGCTAATTGGCTAATTCATTATCTAATTACATGTAATTTAGTCAGAGCAAAATTACTGGTTGGATATTGTTAAGTAACAATGTGACTAGGAAATTTTGCAGACATTGTATCGTGTCAGAAATATTCATGATCTCATACAAATATGGGAAATATAAAAATAATACAATAATATTTCTTATATTGATAAGTTTCTTAATAACAACATGCTATATTTCCTCTACTTCCCACAGTTTACAGCAGTGTGTGCATATTATTGGTTGTAATACTGTTATTTTTTTAAAACAAGATGATAACTTAAGCATATTACATTTTAGTATCTGGAAGATGTGTTTTTCATTTGAATCCAACATTAATAAACATATTGGGTTCCTCAAAACTTGCATTGACCAAACAATCTAAAACTGTACAGGAAAAAAAAGGATTAGTGTCTGAAGATTTCAACAAAGAGCCTAGTAAACCCAGTAAATCAAAAGCACTCAAGTAATTATATCATTATTAACAACTACACATTAGATATTTAATTAAAAATGTTAAATGGATACCATGTTCCTCATTTTTAATAAATTATATAGTCATATAATTTGATTAGCACAAAATGACAAGGCATATAAATGGAAAACTTAACCCTTCAAAAATATACATCACTAAGCCATGTCTTTTGTTAAAAATAATAAAAATTAATTTTCTATAAACTATAAGAAATATAAAAAATATTTTATTTATTATTCTAATGAATGATATATTTTATCATTACAATTATTCCAGATATTAAATATTATGAACAAATTACTGATTGCAGAAGAGGTGGACCACAACAATTACATCGCAAAAGCCAGGATAAATATAAAATAATATTCTACGTATTTATAATTAGCACATAAAAAATTTTAGTTATATACTAATTTACACATTAAACATGTTTGTTTTAAAAATAGAATTATTCACAAAAGGTGCTTAATCTACTATTATTTTAAGGAAATTGTTTTAGAGCAGTATCATAAAATTTCAAAGATAGATAGAAAATTTGTATTTTATGTTCTGCTGTAGTTGCATCAAATCAGCTCATCATTATTCATATTCAGTGTTATAATTGTGATCCATCCTGTCAATCATATTGAAAATAATTAACCTGACCATGTAATAAATACTAGTAAAGACTTGCTTTAATGCCTCTGATTAGAAAGTCCTTACAATGTATTTTTCTGTAACCTTTTAGCTGAATAAAAATTTTCCCACAGTAATGTCATGACCAGACCTTTTGCTGGCTATTGAAAAGTATATTGAAATGCTAATATTATCTTTAACCCGAAATGTACAACATAAAAATTATTTATTTTCCATTAGCTAACATAACAATTTGAATCAAGTTCTGTTGGCACTATTGTGTACCATCTATAAAAGCTGTGAATTATTCTCTGGTTCCTGATTTTCTCATTTCAAGATTATTATATAATTGATTTGGCTTTATTATTGTATTTTTAAATCACACACACAGCAAAATATATAATCACAAAAGGATCAATTAATATTAACTTAATTAAATACCATTTTAAAAGGATAAGAACAGAAATTCTCACTTACTTTCTTTCTTCTCCCTCTTCACCAGTACCATTCACCGTTCTGAAAAAAAATATTATTCTTAAGTATATTATGCATATAAAAATGTTGTAACTGAATTTGGTTTCATTTGAGTGGTCAATAATTTTTACACAGATTATCCTGCATTAAAAAAACAATCATGAAACTCATAAGAAGGGGTGCCAATCCTAATATTACAGAAGTTCCTTTACCTTCAATTTTCTTGGCAGTTTTTACTGAAGACCCTGAAATAGTACTTGCTATTTTAACTGTAACTGAAAATCCAAGCCAAAAGTACCCATTACCTGTAAGTGAAAATTGGTATAAAAGAAATTATCATTGTCATATATATATACATATATAAATTGTAATAGTAAGAATGTGACATTGTCAAAAATATTGGTATGGAAAGGATAGAGAGATAGGTTGTGGCTTACCTGAAAGTGAAGTGCAGTGTCGCCATGAGGAACTGAAGGTTGTTCTTCAAATTTTCGGAGGCTCTCAGCCTCCTTCTTCAGGAAGGAGTGTTACACCATTCCGTGCACCGGCCGGCTGCGGACTCCACAGCCGGCCGGTGCACGGAATGGTGAAAGCCTCCGAAAATTTGAAGAACAACCTTCAGTTCCTCATGGCGACACCGCACTTCACTTTCAGGTAAACCACAACCTATCTCTCTATCCTTTCCATACCAATTTATACATTTTATATATATATATATATATATATATATATATATATATATATATATATATATGTGTGTGTGTGTGTGTGTGTGTGTGCAACTTTCTTCCAATATGAAACAAAATTGGGAGCTGTTCTCAGTTGATGATTATACTTTACAATTTACTTACCAGTCTGTATTTTGAAATGTTGAAAAAAGTTAAAATGAAAACTTTTTATGGAGCTTGTGCATTGGCTTGTTTCGAAATGTATTAATTAATTATTAGAGAATAAAGG
The DNA here is from genome assembly GCA_037074705.1 of Zhengitettix transpicula. Classification (NCBI taxonomy): domain Eukaryota; kingdom Metazoa; phylum Arthropoda; class Insecta; order Orthoptera; family Tetrigidae; genus Zhengitettix; species Zhengitettix transpicula. Next base: position 40,166,887 of record CM073596.1, on the reverse strand, counting down.
CTTACCCGGTAAATCTGTTGCAGATACAATTCTTGCGTCTCAACCTAGGCCAATGGTTTGTTAAACAACAACATTTAGTCAGCAATCGCTGCTATCGTCATCAGGTTGACTGCAATGCCAAGACCGCTGCACCCTTACTTATACTCAGTCCTAAGCTCCCCTACCCTGGGAGCCGTGCTATGTTGTGATTGGTCTGCTCCATCCTTTCTTCCTGGGCTTCTTGGTCGAGAATTTTTGTGTTTCATGGTTGTGATGAATGGTTCCAAAGATTTGCTTAGCTGTAACCTGCTATCATGGTTCAATAAATTAACTGAGGCTTCTGTAATGATGCTATTCCACCATCCATTGGTCCAGTCCAGGATTTTTGTTTTGTCAAAATCAATTTTGTGTATGTTTAAGGAGAGTGCTCAGCTACTGCCAATTTTGTTAGCTGTTTAAGTCTGATGCATCTCTCATGTTCTGAGCGCTCTTGTTCTATGGTGCAGATGGTTTGCCCTATATATTTTTGACCAGATTGGCAGGGCATTTGATACACACTGCTGGTTTTTAGATCAATTTTGTCTTTTACATTCATCAACAAATTCTTAAGCTTCATTTGTGGTCTAAAGACTGCTTTTATGTCATGTCTTCTTAAGATTAAGCCAATTTTAAGGGTGGTCTGGCCTGCATAAGGTAAAAAAGCCATGGTATTAGAAGTTGACTTTATCTTCTCCTTATTTCCTCCTGCCTTTCATTTACTAGCTTTGGAAATTTGTTGCTTCATGTAGCCATTCTTCAAAAAAGTTTCCTTGAGATGGGGCAGTTTCTTTGGAAGACTTTCCAGGTCAGCAATTGTGCATGCTTTTTGATAAGCACTAAGTTTTTTGGCAGGGTGGTGAAAACTGTCTGTATTCTAATATAAGTCCACGAGAGTCAGCTTCTTATAACTGAGTGTCCTAGTTTTCCATCTGGCTTTTTATATATCTCTAAGTCCGGGAAGCGTAGAGTCCCATCTTTCTCCATTTTCATAGTGAACTTAATGTTTATAGAATTTGTGTGTACCAAGAGTCTTTCTAGTTCAATAACACCATGTGACCAGGTTAATTATGATAGATTTTATGGAATTATTAAATAATCATAACAAGAAAATAACTACTAATTTCTTTACTAGGATGGAGTTATAACACCACTCCATATAATCTCAATGCATCCACCGAGTCAAGAAATGGTCAAAATATGTGAATTGTTGCTCAAATTTGGTGCAGATCCCAACATAAAAACAGAGGTATTTTAAGAATGTCACACATTTATAAAAATTTTGTGTGTATCTTGTGAAATTGTCAAATTAATTAACTCATTTGGATAGGAAAGAGAGCAGCTGACTTACCTAAAATTGACAGTTGGTGTCACCGAGCTGGGAAGCAATAACATATCTCCACTTCAAAAGGACAGTAGTACTAAATGTTGTGCCAGTCAGTCATACTGTGCGGAATACAAACCGTGGCAGACCAGCCAGTCAAACCAAACAACTCTCTCTCTCAAGAGAGACAACGCAGTTGACTTACCACAGCCACAAATTCATATAAATATATGAATTTGTGCCTGTGGTAAGTCAACTTCGTTGTCTCTCTTATATATATATATATATATATATATATATATGAATTTGTGCCTGTGGTAAGTCAACTTCGTTGTCTCTCTTGCCTATCTAAATGTGTTATTTAATTTGATCTCGTCACATTTTCTGTGTTATATATACATATGTGTGTGTGAGTGAGTGTATGTGTGTATTATAAAATAATAGCTATAAAAAAATACAATTTGTCAAATTAAAAATTTAGACCAGTACAAGTTTTACTTACTGAAATATAAGAAAATTTTATAATTTAAGTGAAAAGAATTAAGTTCTTTATTTATTAGGAAGAGGAAGATCACACCGATGAACAAATAGAAGAAATGTATGAAGGGAAAACACCTTTACAAATACTCTGTATGAGGCAAGAAAATAATGAAGTCATGTGTGAGGTAAGATATTGATAGAGCGTTCAAAATTTCAACTAATACCTAAAGATTGTGATCATTTACTTATTATTGAATTTAATTTGTGCTCATCTGTTCAACAGTAAATACTTACAGATATCATATCACTTGAAAGAAATTACTTTGTCATCTCTTTATGCTATTGCCAAAAATTAATTCAAACTACTTTATTTCAAACTACAGTACATATTTTCCACAATTATAATCTTATATTGTATTGAATTATTCACATATCTATTATTTAATGTGTATATATTCTGCATATACATTAAATTTGGTATTATTTTATGCAGTTCCCTTTCCATATCTTACAATATCTTAAATTTATCATTTAGCTCTTAAATTGTGTAGAAATAGAAATTGCCTTTTTTCAGAAGTTTTGTAAGACATCTTATTTCACATCCATAATATTTCAAACAAAAATACACTCAGTTTGTTCTTTTCAGTACCAATGTACAGTTACTAAACTTCTGGTAAAATATGGAGCAGACACTAATGTATTATACATGGATCACTCACCATTATCTTCTGTAATGCTGCAAGGTAAAATAAAGTTATTTACAACATTGTTAGAGACAAGACGAGTGAATCCTAATCAGAAACTTGGTGATTATGGTGTTCCTTTAACTTATCTTCTATCTGAGAAAACAATGGCACATATTCCAATGGAAAAACGGATGGAAATGGCAAGTAAAATCTATGTGTATATATATATACCTGAAAGTGAAGTGCAGTGTTGCCATAAGGAAATTAAGAACAACTTTCAGTTCCTTATGGCGACACCGCCACTTCACTTTCAGGTAAGCTACAACCTATCTTTCTTTCCTTTCCATACCAATATTGCAATTATATATATATATATATATATATATATATAAACTTGGATAGTGAGGAAGGATAGAAATAAATACGTATACGTATACGTGGGTTCAAGTCCCGCCTGGGTCAAATATTTTCAGTCTTTCCTTCTTCTTCCATCCTTCTCTCTGCTTTGAACATATGCTTTTCTATGTGCATAATTCTTCACCCGAGCATATGAATTCACATAAAGCGCAATCCTCCTATTTCTCCTATTTATTTCTATCCTTCCTCACTATCCAAGTTTGAATGTGAATTAGTTCCTTAATGGATTCTCCTAATATTATATATATATATATATATATATATATATGACATTGTCAAAAATAATTGTGATATTTGTATGGAAAGGAAAGAGAGTTATGTTGTGGCTTACCTGACAGTGAAGTGTGGTGTCGCCATAATAAGTAACTGAAGGTTGTTCTTCAAATTTTCAGAGGCTCTCAGACTCCTTCTTCATTCCATGCACTGGCCAGTAAAACAATTTTTTTAAGCTCCCTATATACAATTTGACATTATTTACAGAATAGAGCTCACAACATTGTTAGATTTTTCAAAATTATGGTATATTTGCAATATTTAATTTTAAAAGATAAAGTGTTGATGGAAGCTAACATGTTCAATTGTCTATAGAGTGAACTTTTGCTAAAGCACGGAGCAGACCCACTGGTTGATCTAAAACATATGTCAGATTTTGAGGGAAATGTAATTGACTTTGGAGTAATGCAACTACACCAAATGAAGTAGGTGAATAAATAAATTAGTAATGTCAAATTTATATTTAGTATTGTGTTCAAGTGTATAAAACTTTAAAGACGAAATTAAGTTTATCAAATTTGATATATGTTGAGATATTGAAGCAACTGAAGATGACAAAATAATTGATATGGATAGGAAAGAGAGAGAATTTTGGCTTACCTGAAATTACGGGTGCCATACAGGGCAAAAAAATTCAAGTTTTCAGTGGTGCAAGCACACATAACACTGCAGATGACTGACATGAGATGCAATCCTCTAACCTGAAGGAGAAAGCTGACACCCTCCAAAAATTTGAAAACTTTCTTCATGCCCAACATGCCAACACAAATCCTCAATTTTAGATTATCCAGTATCTCTTTCCTGTCCATATAAGTTATACAGTGTTAATTATATTCTACAAGTTTATTTTATATCATATTTTTATAACTAATTACACCACTATCAATGATCTTGTGTTTCCCACGTACAGGTGTATAAAGACTAGCAAAAATATATTTTAATTATTAAATTATTGAAAGATTCTACATTGATATGCATGTTTTCCAAACAAAATATAGCTTAAATATATTTCACTAAATAAATTGATATATTATAATTTGTTCTTTATTCTCAATTCTTCATTCTATTGGTATGTAGGCATATTAACCAATGTTTGTAAGCATCAACCTTTTTTTTTTATCAGACATAGATTAGTGAGAACATATTGACTTAAGTATCACAATTCTTCAATTTTAAAAAAAGTATTAGTAAGTATTGAATTTGAATAAAGAAGTTTAAATATTTAATTGGTTTTATTGAAGAATTGGGATATTAATAAAACCTAAAAGTTGTTAATCATTTGAAATTTTAACATACTACTTTTGCAGAAGCAGATTTGTAAAAATCTAGAATTGAGAGTTTATTTCCTCATGATGGTATAATCTTCAATGAGTATGTAACTCCATTGGTAGAATAACATTAATATTGGTTTGTTTTGAGAGGTTATGTCTTCTTCCACAATATTTCCAGATCAGAGAAAAAGAAGGGTGCAGAAGATTTTGAAAGACTATTGCAACCAGTAATTAAAGTAGGTACTGAAAATATAAGACGCCATGTTCAGGGAAAAATCATTAAGTCCATTTTAAAAGCCAGTGAGTAAGTAATTTTTTTAATTCAGTACATTGAAATTGTTAGATCATTTATTACAAATGAAACATAATTTATTATTGAAAAGTTTTATTTCTTCCTTGGTGTTTCCTGTGAATTTACTTTTACTGAAATTTATACTCAGACATTTATTCAAAATTATATGTTTTAAATTACATTACCTTAATGTGATGATCAATTTTCTTATTAATTGAAAAAAAATAGTTATATTGGCATTCAATTTAAAATATAACCTTTTTTATTTTGAGAATTGTTAATAATTTCAATATTATTTACGACTCATTTATTGCAGTAATTTATTTGCTCCATTACTGATTATCTATATTAGTCCAATATATAAAATATACCTAGACTTCAAATAATCCCTTTATTTAATGTATGACTTTCATTTCAAGAATATGTTAACAGACAATCACAGCTTGTAATTGACATCAAATATTATTTTCTAACTCATAGATAAGACCTTTTTCAAAACAATTCTATTTCTAATCTCCATAATGCAATGTCATCTTAGGTGATTTTGTGTACATAATGCGTTAATTTCAGACAACAGTGATCTTGTCACTATGTTAAAATAATTTTACCTGTTTCAACCATCTGACCTTAAGATTTTGGTTTATTATTAACTATAAGTACTATGAATTAAAAATGTGCCTTTATTTCAACTATACTGTTAAAATTTGTCAATTATTGCCAATGATGCTCTCATGTAAGATATATAACATATAAACTGTTCTGGGTATGTTTTAGAATTCTTTTATTAATTAGAAAGTGTAACACTTAATATGTTAGCCATTATGATGAACATTTATAATATTTTAATTTCTCCATCTTCAACAGAAAGAGGGAAATGAATAAATATAAATCTATGCTGATAGCTATTCCTGTAAGCCTAAAGCAAGGATTGTTCTGTATAAGAATGTGGGCTTTGAGCAATAAAAAATCAATTGTCCGTGGTGAAATTTCTAAGGTTTTAAAATTATTTGAAATAAAACAAGCAAAGGTACTGCTATTTTCTTACATTCTCAATACAGCTGTACATTAACTTCATACGTGATACTAAACATAATTACAAATGTTTAAATTGCAGTAAAAATAACAGTAAAATGGACTTACTTATAACCTAAGTATTGCATAGCAATAGTAAACCTAAGTATGAGATTGTGATTTGAAAAAGATAAATTTGTACTTAAAAGGGTTAAGAGAAGGTAAATGAAAACACTTGTGCAATAACAGAGGCAACTACTCTAAAGGAAAATTAGAATTACCGTTGGTTTACTTCTGTAATACTTGTTGAGACAGTAGAATTAGACATGCTATCAAAATTAATGACAAAACAAAAAAGGTCATCAGTCAACAGAAGTCAAACTCTGTTCTGGTTAAACATTCTGGGAGATCTTGGAGTATCTCAGAAATGGTTGAGACATTTAAATATTTCAAAATTTTAGTCAGTAAGATCAGAATTTTTCACAATTATTCAATAAACACAGTTTAATACTTCTAAAAATACTAATGAAGGCAGTATTAAGTACATAGGTAGCAGAAAATACAGAAAGAAATGTTCAACATTTTTTGACTTCACATTCATTCAATTATTAAATTTTATTAAGTTAAAAATAATAATATGTATTAGGAAAATAATTATAATCATTGTGACACTGAAGCATTGTTTGTTTTATATTCCAGCTACAACAAATATTTCATAGCAATATAGAGTGTTGCTATATTGATATGTTATTATTTTAAAAATTTCAGATCAAGAATATTTTAAATAAGGAATTAAAAGTTTTATCTCATGTGCACCATCACCAAACAGAGGATGATTTTGGAATAGAGCAGGAAATGTTAAAAATAGATGATTTTAACCTACAAACAATCAAATCATATTATTCCAAACCATACATAATGCCACTGTTAATGATAGCATCTGATATGATAGAATTAGCATGTATGCCCCCTGTAGAGGTACGTATTTAAAAGTTTATTTTGATGCCTGAAAGCATTGATTGATTGATGTTTTCTTCTTCTATGCTAGATGGAATTCTCTGACCATGGCAACCAAAGTGGTTTTGCACATCTATCATGTTATGACATGTTGTACATTGTCTCCAAATTGTCTGCATCTTGTACATATGTTGTCAACAGCTAGGATGATTCTGCTTTGATACTTTTGTAATATGCTGCACCAGCCAGATTGTAGTTAGCAAAGGAGGCATATGATTGAGAGTGTAAGGGATAATTCTTCATGATTGATTGAAGGCAGTCTAACATCAAGTATCCTATGTGGGCTGTACTGACTCATCAAGTCTCTGACAACTCTTGTATAAGGATTTTATGTCATATTTAGTGGGCATCAGTTGTTCATGTGCCTGGATTATGCTAGAGGTCATAGCATGACATGAAGAATGGATTGGCCAGTAGAATACAAGTGTGTAGGTGGTCAGGTGCAAATATTATGTGGTAGCCAGTTGAAATTCTGAGTGTAGTTTTGTTCATGCTGTAGCATTGCAGGGTTCATTGGGGCAGTAGTCAGTAGCCAAACAGATGTAACATAGTTCATTATCAACCATCCAATGACTTTGTATGTTGTTACTATGGCCTATATTTGCTGACCCAACTTTGTGCCACATAGAACCCAGAGGATGTTATAAATTTCTGGACTTTTTGCCACAGTAATCTTGTAAGCACAACAAATGTTAGTGATGGGTTGGAAGTAGCCCCAATGATTTTGTTCAACTGGAAGGATGATGTTGTCTACATTAACCTTTGGATGTAGATTAACTTTCGGGTGCAGGGAGTGAACAGTGAGATAGTAAATTTGGCATATGAAATGTTGAGCAAATGTTGGCCAAATATTTTTGGTAAAGATGAATGAATTCTAATGCCATCTACATAGCTTACTATACTGATGCTATAAGGTGTGAGCGGCAGGTAAACTATGCAATGAAAAGTGCTCATGAGAAGGCTGAACCTTACATCAAAATCATGACGGACTTCACTACAGGATTCTCCTAACTTACATATGCTGATATTTTATAAGTTATTTCAACGTGAGAAATGATTGACTTTCTTTTATATGCTTTCTGAGGAACAATTAAAGTATAGGTTATGAGATATAACAAGTCCTGTCAGATGTGCAGTAGAAGGTGGAGGGCAGCACTGTCATCAGTTGGAAACTCCCTCTTGCATACAAACCAGAACTACACCAATACCATTCTTAAAATTATTAATTATATTCTTAGGAATGGGATATACAGACACAAAGGTCTCTGTACTTATAATAATAAATGAAATAGCCAAATTCAGACAAAATACAGTGAAGGTGTAAATACCACATTATTTCTCTGGAATCCTTGTGCCTTTCATCAGGTGATTGGAAAAACCATGAGAGCCAGGAGCAACACAACCACACTTTAGAGTTTACAAACTCAAAAATATATATAATACAGACATATTATATTCTCATCTCTTAACTTCTACAGATGAATTATTTGAGGTACAACATAACCCGAAATGAACACAATATATATCTATATCTATGCATCAATGTTTTCAGAATAGTTACACTACCAAATTGCTATAACAAAGGTTTGTGTTAATTGAGCTCCAGCCAACCCCCACAACAATTATAGGAAAGTGGACTATTGCATATCTTAATGTGACACAACTTGCTATATCTCATGACCTAAACTAATAAAGGTTTGTTAGGACTGTTTCCTGTCCATCTCAGCTTATTTTAAAAATACATTAATTTATACATGTACTCTGGTAAACAAATAAGGCTCAAGATGCAGATGGAGTGTTGACATATTTTCATTCACTAAATGATCACAAAACCATTGGCATTGATGTGAAAGAATTTGAAAAAAAAGAAATGGACTTTTTCTCACAAAAACAAAACTACACAGCAGAAGATAGTACAAAAAAAAATAAAAAACATGGCAATAAAGATATATTCCAACAAAGAAAATCATCCTGGATAATTATACCAGAAACTGACAAAGATGTGAGTAATAAATTTTTCATAATTATAGAAACTGCTAAGATATTTATCCTCAAAAATAATTTTCTAAAATGTGTCTGCTTTTCTTAAAAAATGTTTGTGAAATTCACTAATATTGATTTGTCTGTTCCTGCCAATGAAATAGTTTAAAGTGGAATAAGTATTTATAATGATTTTTAAACCTTCAGAAACTCCAAATAAAGTGGGGGAAACCTGCTCAGGTGGCACACCTTGGGGGCAGTAAATTTTTACAATAAATAATAATAATACCTTGTAATCTGAACTAAAAATTTGAAAAATTTCTTTTCATTTTTTTTTTCACACCTACAATTTGGACCAATTAAAATGAGCACAAAACTTTTTATTATTTAATTTGTAACTTCTTTATTTGTACCCTGTACAATACACAACAAAAAATTTATTTTCTTGAGAATTTCTGTAAATTTTTTAGTCTTTTGTATGTAAATACCTAAATAAGGAGGCAGCAAATTTGGCCTACACCAGGGCAGATAAAACCCATGCTACACCATTGCAAAAATATTAAATGAAGTTCTTGAACAACAATATAACAAGTTGCCTTTGTTCTGATTAATCATCAGCTGAAGCAATTTTTTTATTTTCATAAAAAATTTAAATAATATATAAATATACAATTATAATATTTACAATGCTGCAAATATTTAACATGTAAGCTTGGGGTCTTGAAGATGACCATTGTCAGCTGAAACAATTCTTATTAATAAAGTTTTTAACATTTTATAAAATAAAATTATTTAATCCATAATACTGAGAAGATTCAATTTTTCAATTTTCTGAATCTTTGTTTTGCAGGAAAATAAATACAAAGCATGTTTCCAATGTGGTCAAAAAATGAAGATTTTGACTGAATGTTCAGTATGTAAGATGGTAGCTTTTTGTTCAGAGAAATGCATGCTTGCTGCTTGGGAAGGCAATACACATACTTGTAATAGTGAGTAACATACACACCTAAAATGTTTATTAATAATTTATTGCTTTTCAAAAATAATCTATCCATTATCTTTTAGCAACAGGCTTTGATTGGGATAAACTATTTAAAAAGACTAAGAAAGGAAAACGAGATGAATCTGGTCGATCCAGAAAAGGAAAACAAGATGAATCTGGTCGATCCAGAAAAGGAAAACAAGATGAATCTGGTCAATCCAGAAAAGGAAAACAAGATGAAACTGGCCAATCCAGTAAAGGAATCGATACCGAAGGAAAGAAAGAAAGAGATAAGAGTAAAAAGTCAGAGAAAGATAAGTCAGCCAAAAGAAAGGCCAGAAATAAGAGAGACAAATCAAAAAGAAAGAAAGGCAAAGATACTTCCAAATATAAGAAAAGTAAGAGATCACGCCACAGGAAAGGTAAAAAAAAAGGAATGGGCACTCAGAATGTAAAACAAAAAAAACAGAAATACCCACATTTAAGACAAAAGCGTTTTCCAAAAGAGTATTTGCATTATTTTCTGATGCAGGCCTTAAGAGATGGTGCATTCGATATAAATATGTTCCTGTTACCATATACTGTGTTACGTGATGGTAGTCTTTTTTATCATGTATATGGTCCTCAACCAGAATGCATAGAAAACTATAGTTACATCTAAAAAAAAGAGTTCAAAATGTAAATTTTCTTTTTCTATATTATAATTATTAAAACAAAAAACTAACAAACTTTGTTTTTTTGAAAGTAAAAAATATTTATTTTATAGTACTCAAGTGCAGCCCTTGGCATAATTTAAGTTTTGTAAACCTGAATGTAATACGTTGTTTATCAAAGAAGCTGCAGGTCTCTTAGTTACTTTTTCCTGTAGATTATCAGGGGGTAGCAGTATGTAATATTTACCAGGAGATTCCCTCACACCAATTATCCTCAGGATACCTGTTGGTCTTTTAATGTTGTTCCTGCATTCCCACTGCACAGTATTTTGGAGCAGTTTTTAATCATTACTTAATCACCATTTGAAAGGGAGACAACAGGTCATCAGACCCCGATTGGTAAAACCAGGAGTGATATTCAGACAAGAGTCTCCATTTTCAGGTAATATTAACTCACCATCTCTTTCTCAACCATATTAATTATTTTCACTATGTTACATCATCCGTACTTTATATATATATATATATATATATATATATTGTAATAGTGAGAATGTGACATTGTCAAAAATATTGGTATGGAAAGGATAGAGAGATAGGTTGTGGCTTACCTGAAAGTGAAGTACGGTGTCGCCATGAGGAACTGAAGGTTGTTCTTCAAATTTTCGGAGGCTCTCAGCCTCCTTCTTCAGGAAGGAGTGTTACACCCAGCCGGCCGGTGCACGGAATGGTGTAACACTCCTTCCTGAAGAAGGAGGCTGAGAGCCTCCGAAAATTTGAAGAACAACCTTCAGTTCCTCATGGCGACACCGTACTTCACTTTCAGGTAAGCCACAACCTATATCTCTATCCTTTCCATACCAATATATATATATATATATATATATATATATATATATATATATATATATATACACACCACCTGTATACATAGATTAAATAAACATTTTTATTTAAATAGAATTGGAGTAAAGGTAACCCTAGCTGGGAATAGTGGTGTGGACTAGGAAAAAAGGTGACAGTATTGAATCATATTTCATTTATGTAAATCTTAATACAGAGAAATATATTAACTAACATATTACAAGAGCAGATATTCCATCCCGGCTAAAAAAGGATGTTCTTCAGCAGAGAAAGTCAAACTTCAAAATGTATTTTCAAAACAAGAGTAGTTGTGGTTTTCATATTATTTTATTTTTAATGAAGCTGTTTTTGAAACATTATTTAACAAAAATGTTTATATTTCTGTAAGCATAACAAATATGATTATTATATCACATATAATATAAAACAATTCTACACAAGATTAACAAACTTTTAAAAATATACACAATAAAATAATCAAGTAATTGCTATTTGTACCATCAATCTGTTATTTTCTATATGCCAAAACAAGAGGAACACATTCTTTACAGAAAAATAACTATTAATGAATCTTATAGTTGGACTAGTCTAACATAATTATATCCATAAAATGAGTTATCACAGTATAAAGTTACCTATATAATGACCATCTGAAATTAAAAATGCAATAAATGGTAATATATTAAGAGTATTCTGAAGAAATGTGTTTTTACTAAAGAAAAAAGATAAAATAATAACTGACATACCATAGGCTAACAGTAAAAACAGAACTAATAAAAATAATGGAAGTTAAAGTATATAAAAAGGCATTTGATATGAAGAATAAAAGTAACAAAAATATTTATAAAAGTAATCTGCCTAACTAATCTAATTCAACAGCTATCTAATGAACAACTGAGAACCAGAATGGCCCATACAAAACAATATCACACTACAGTAAAACATAAAATGGTGTTCACATTAAGCTATAAATTCTTTAGAAACTTATCAAAACATGGATAAAACCAACACAGGTCAGCAAAATTGGGGAGCATATACATTGTAATTTAGTTATGTAAGCATTATAAATAAAAGGAATAATAAAATAACAACCCTCAGTAAAAAAAGGTGATAACTGTTAATTAAGACTGAATAAACATTTAGCAGATTAAATCTGAAAACAACCCTCAGTAAAAAAAAGGTGATAACTGTTAATTAAGACTGAATAAACAGTCAGCAGATTAAATCTGAAAACAAAACAAAATCACTGGGAAACCCTTTGTCTGTTAAAGCACTACTACTGCAACAATTTGTAAAAATTTCTAAAGTGGTTTTCATATTAAGATTATGAAACTCTGATTTAAAGTTTATTAAAATATAACATTCTATACATAAAATACATCAAACTAAAACAATATCTCTTTCATAAATACTGAAATATACCTGAGTCAGGGTAGAAATAATATAAAAAATGTTCTAATAACAAAATTATAGTTTTGTGATATTTATCAATTCATGAAGGCACAAGTTTAATTTTTGAATTAGTATCTCACTTCTTGGGCACATATTTGTAAGTTTTGCCTCCCCACCGTGCAACAAATGCAGCAATGTCAAACTTCCTTTTGCATCCTTGGTAATTCATGTATCGGATTTTACCAAATACAGCTCTTTCTGCCCAACCTTGGTCATGAATTCCACATATTGACCACATGCAACCTAAAAGTAAATAAAATAGATTTAACTTAATTGTGCTAAACTTGTTTAAAATGAAATTACACTGCAGTTAAAATTTAACATATTGTACAGCAGGAATGGTTATTACAATTAACAGGAAACAATGTAGCAATATAGACATATGAACAAAATTCCAATGTAGAATATTGAGCCCCATTCAGTTATGAGCCAACTAACTTTGAATAATACAAATAATGTTGTACTGTCCTAACAAAAATAAATCACTTAATAAATAAACATAAAAAGTCAATTTGTCAGAAAGCCATGTATGATATAACTAAAACAAAAACATTATTACAATCTACAATGTTTTGTCTACAATTTTTAGACTTCATCAGATAAGACAGTTTTGAATGTATGTAAGGCAAATGTGACAAGGTCAAATTAATTAACACATTTTGATAAAATCAAGACAGTGTAGCCAAATTACCTGAAATCAACAGTCGATCCAGTTGGGCTGTGCATAAATAAAAATCAAATTTCCGAGGATCTGAGCTTCCTTTATCAGGATAGTAGATCTGAACTGAATTCGTGCCCAATCAGCATGCAGTTCTGAACTTCTCTCCTGACAAAGGGGTCTCATGCCCTTGAAAATTTGTAATATCTTCACTCCTCAGCCCAACTGTTCATTTCAGGTATGTATATGTTAAATTCTCCAAATAAGGCATGAACTCTAGCTGTTTATTTATTTAAGTTATAATTGTTAGATTAACTTAGATTATAAAAATAAATCACACTTTAATATTGGAATGACTTACCCACAAATCCATTTGGATCCCGTCCATCTAAAGAATAGCGATCATTAAGATATATAGTATATGCCAAACCATCCTCTGGTGTAGAACTCCATTCCAAAATTTTTTTGGCCCAATACATTCTTAAAAATCCATGCATTTTTCCTTCTTTTACAAGCTGTATTTGTGCAGAATTCCATAAATCATCATTTGTTTGAGAATTTTCTAGTTCTTCACATGTATACAAGTAAGGCCTTTTATCTTTTCTAATATGTACAATAATAAAATTTAAGAAAATTAATGCACAAAGAGTGATAAAATACAAAACCCAGATAATCCTGGGATAATTTCTATAAACACAGAAAAAATTAATTTATTTCAAATATGAGCATAACATGAAAGTAGGAGACAGTGCAAAAGGCAGTTTCTACACACGACAATATATAGAAAAATGTTTTAACATACTTGTCAAACACAATTTTCAAAGTTTAAGATGTATAGTACACTTTACAGACACAATACATATGAAAGTGATTTGCAAGACTGAACACAGGCTTTCAGTATTGCTGAACTCTCATCCACATATATGTTCTTCAAGTTTCTACTACTATCCAAATGAGTAGCAATAGTGCAACAGAAACATAACCCCATATATCATATTTTGAGCAGATTTACATGTGTGAAACAGCTGAGACTAAGACATTTAAAATAAATGGGATATAATACTTCGTATGAACTCTTGCAAATTAAGACTTTTTATATGATGAGCCATGTTTCCTAACACCTGCTTGAAAATTTGGTGAACAGTAATTAGCAAATTTAATTAGCTGTATTAAATAAAAATTCAAATACCTATGATCATTCAATGTTTTCTGAGCCCAATCATAAGCACCTTTTATGCTGTCATATTTTTCATTGTAAAAGCAGAAGTTGTCAGCCAATTCTCTTCTAACAATTGCCTCTTCACAAAAAGCATCAACAGAATCAGGATATTTGGACCTCATTTCTTTTACTTCTAATATAGCTCTCTGAACTGAAAGATGTCCTGCAATTTTGTGCTAATTAAGTTAATAACACAAATTCGTAGTGAGGTCTCATGCAAAACAAAATTATTAATTGTAATTATACAATATATAACTTCTATGTTAAAAGTATATTAATTGTATAAATACACAGCAAAAAGACAAAATAAAGTGCTAAATTAAATACAACGAAAAGTTTTTGCAATCTTTGTTCCTTTCATCAAAGGATTCAAAAAACAAAAGAGCCGTAAGACTGACACACCGAACAAACCCGGTAATAAATTCAAAAGATTTTGAGTTTGTCACCTGGTTTTTGTGGTGTGCTATTGTCATGTTTTTATGAATCACTTGACAAAAGAAACAATGATTGCATAATCATTACATGGTCTTTAATTTAGCACTTATTTTTGGCTATTTATTTATGAAAGTAGTCAAATTATTAATTGCCTTGAGTAGAGAAAAACAAAGATGACATTCATAAAAGATTGTTTAAGGTAAATGTTTAACATTTATGAAATTTTAATACAAGTACTGTAATAATAAAAGTAAAATGGCTGAAATAATAATTTTCTGTAGATACTTCTGAGAAGAATGACTTTAAGGATACAGAAGTGTCAAATGATATAGGGTTATCATTAATTTCTTAAGAACATAAAATTTTTATTAACCCTCATGGTTAATACGAGAATTAAGCTCAGCAACTCCTATAACCCTGGAATTGACACATCTCAGTCTTTCTTGCACAATTTTTTATGTAAACCCCTTCCACCACCACCACCAACACCGTAGTAGTGCTTCCCTCCATTGTGTTTTGGAGTTAAAATTAGACACTTAAAAATTCTAGAATGACATTATCAAATTAAGTGACACCAAAAACATTTAATTTTACACTAATAATGCCCATTTAGGATTTTTTTTTAATTCCATCCCATCCACCCCCACTTCAAGAGGTGGTAGTGTTTTTTCCTAGGTTGTAAGTATAATGTATATAAAGTTTGGTACAAATTGGTCTACCAATTGAAGACAGTGAATGGAAATTTGTGTCGTCCGCTTACATCCTCACTCCATGGACTGAACTACATCTTAACCAGTATGGTAATGTCAGAATTAAACACATTGACATATATAACCCTGGATTTGACACCAATTTTGGTTGTTTTGCATTTTTTATGTGACAGCCCTTCACCCCCTCCCTTAGTGGTAATAACTTTCCAAGAAAGCTCTGCCTCTATTCAGAGTTTAAGAAAGTAATCTGCAAATATTTTCACTTCTACAGGAAAAGACCTGCCAAGAGACTTCTGTGTGAAAGTGCAATGGTTTTCAATTAATTGCCCTTGAGAACTATAAACTGTTAGCATCAATTAACATTAAATTATGACTGTACTACGAAGAGCATAAGGTACAAGTTCAAGGATTTAAATTTCTTACTTTTGAACTCACAGTGGCAAGTGTCCTCTGTGATTAAATATTACTTATACTTACAAAGTTTGTTAATCATAAATCAGATTTAAGTTTGAGCAAATATCACATTAATAACTATAATACATACCAAAATGAAACCAAGGAGACAGATTACTAAGGGCATCTACGGTAGGATCATTCCTTTTACTGCCAAATAATTTTAGCCTTTTATTCAAAAACTGCTGCAGGACAGAGAAACCTGCTAGAGTTCCAGGAGTAGCCCATTTTACTGGCCCTACACTCTGATCTACTTCCAATGATTTTTCTGAACTCTCCCAGTCTATGTCCTGAAAACATATAATAAATAAAGAATAAACTTTTAACATCACAGAAAAGAGAATCAACCAATAAATACATATTTTCCTCATTTTCTTAAGACAGTTTTGGTTCCTCGATACTATTTTTATCCGATACATTTTCCAACATAGTGTGTCATTAAAATCAAATCTCACCCATTCATTAATCAAAATGCCACAAAAAGTTTTCTCTTCAAAAATATATAATTATGGTCAACAATCAATGTAAAATAGAATATCTATAAAGCTTGATACACCAAACACAAATAGTAACTTCAATCTTCAAATAGGCCATTCATTCTCATTAGTGTTGACTTTGTTATTTTTCAATTTTGAAGTCTATAATAGGTACATAAAACTCAAGGATACAACTATATACTTAGTGCAAAGCTTTCAATAGTATTAACATACCTTCGCTTTCAGTTTTCCTGAGTGAGGGTGTTTAATGACAGGAGGAAACGGTGTTAGAAATTCAGGTAACTTGCTGTTAATTTTATTTCGAATTGTTCTTGCAGCATATTCAAGCTTATCAGATGCAACCCAGCATGGGACTATGTTATGTGCATCAACCTATTAATAAATTAACTTTTTTTTAAAAAAGACAAAACCAATATTACTTAAATTAAATACAACAATAATAAATCTAACTTGATATAATTTACAAAACATATTTGTACCTAAGCAAAATTTATCAAATTATTGAGTACAATGCAACACAAAATTAATCAATATTTGATAGTTAAAGACAATTTTTGAAGGCGAATCAGAAAGTCTTTGCTCTTATTTTTTATTGACCAAAATAAGGTACATGTAGGCAATTATAAATATATGTACTATTCTACACATCTTACATTCCCACAGAGCATTAAATTTTAGATGCCCCTGTGGCAGGAATAGTCCAGCTGAGTGTGGAACCACTGTCAGACTACTTTTCTAGGATTCATCAATGCTAGTGAATTGCCGTCCCTCTAGAAACTTCTTCAGTGGTCCGAAAACATGTAAAATATGTTTGTGGCAGAAAATGGATATGTGTATGCCACTGAAGAAGTTCCTGGCAAGACAGTGATTCAGTTGGAGCAATTAAGACAAAAAAAAAGTACAATGGTGGTACCACAGTCAGCCAGATAAATTCTACCACAGAGGCATCTCAAATTTAGTGCTACTATGCAACAAATATCTGAACCTGTGTGCAAACTATGTGGAAAAAGAGTGTATGGTACATAAAATAGTACATATATTTGTAATTACCTGTATTTACCTTATTTTGGCTAATAAAAACATAGGGGTAAAGTCTTTCTGATTCACCCTCATATTTTGACAAATAGTGTGAAATGTTAACATTGAACAAGTGATGGGAAAATAATTGTTTGTACCAAGATAACTATATATATATATATATATATATATATATATATATATATATATATATATATATATATATTGTAATGCATTAAGGGGATGCATTGTAATGTAATGCATAATATAATGCATTGGTTTAAAACAGCGCACATGTCGTAAAGAGAATGCGAGGGAAAAGTAATTATGGGTCCTGTCACGAGGTGACAAGACGGAGCGGTAAGACATTTATCTAGGATGAGTGCTGGTGGGCGAGCAGCTGGTCCCAAAGTGGTTATGTTAGAGCAGGCTATTGTCTCTGACGATTGACCTGACAAGTGGCGTATTTGCTTGGGACTTGCAAGAAAAGATCTTGTGCGAGTCGGGTGAGGCCGACGAGTCCTGAGTAATTGCGGGGGCGAAATAACTGCAGCTGCAAGATTGTCAAGTGGCGCAATTACTTGGGATGATGAGGGTCCAGGCACTTGTTGACTTAGGATCTGGAGAAATTAGTATCACGCACTTGTGAGAGGAGAGGTCCAAAGACAAATTGGACCTGTCGCGATTGACAGGGTTTCGGACAAAAGATAGCAGCCGGCGAAAGGACTCCAGCGGCAGGACGTAAATTTCAGTAATGGGATTCTGTCACTGCGCTGTTGCGACGTAATTTTGCATCAAGAGAAAAACAAGGAGGCTAGTGGTATATATAGGGGAAATAACCTATTGTCAGGACAGTCAGCGTAGGAGAGGGTTTCTGTGAACAGCGACAGTTAGCGTGGGAGAGGAGATAGAGACAGTTAGCGTGGGAGAGGAGATAGAGACAGTTAGCGTGGGAGAGGAACAAGAGACAGTCAGCGTAAGAGAGAGATGCTGGGCATCGAACGTGTAGCATAGTCAGAGCAGTCAGAGTGGAGCCAGCGTGCTGAATGCATCGTGGTTGGAGTTTGAGGCAGAAATAGTTAGCATCAGTCAGCAAAACTATAGCAACTACAAACATTATTTACGTACAGAAGCTCTATCTGTATGAGTAGGAGAATTTGACCTGTCTTCGATGGTAGGCGACCTGGATGAAGCAAACGACATCAAGTAGCAAACGACGAGCACCTGGGATATTTTCACTGGATATGGAGAACCAGATATCGGCGAAACAGTGATATTGTGTTAGAGTCAGTGAGTGTCTAAAGAACGAGTCAAAGTAAACCTGAGAAACCGTGAGTTGGAATGTATAATATTAACAGATGTAAACGTTATTAAAGGATAACAGTCAGATGTCGTTCTCTTCTTTTGATAATAAAGTTAGAAGCAGTCTATAGGTTAAGTTCATTAATAAATTTAGTAGATACTTTTGTTTAATTTAAAACATAAATGTTGGGTCTTTTTTTTAATAGTTCGATTCTGTCCGTTGTCAAACCCAGTAGAGACCCATGAGAGCAAGAGTTCTTATTATAATAGTAAAATATTAAATTAAATTGTAATTTCTGATGAAGGTTAATAAATTTGTTTGTTAAAATCAAATCATATATATTTTTTATGTATACCCGTTGTGGTTATTACAATATATATATATATATATATATATATATATATATATATATATATATATATAATGTTTAAATCTACAATATTAAATATGTCTCCCTTTTTGTTGTAATCAACCTTCTGATATGAAACTTTAACTTAAGTTGCTACGAATTAAGAACAGGAATGCAGAACTATTTATTCCAGAACAATATTATTATGTTATATACTATGGCATTTATGTTTCATGTCAAAAAGTTGCCATTTATAACATGAAAAATTTTAAGTTATACATATAAAGATAATTGTTTATGTTCACTTATTTTTTCATACAGATGAAACATTAAATCTTTTTCTCAATTCACTGATAGTTCTAAAATTACCATAAGAGAACCAAAATGAAATTCAGATATAATATAGAGGAAACTTAATGGATAGAAGAGTAATCTTACAAACACAACACAAACATATTAATATTTTTTTCTTTTTTTATTAAAAAATATCATTGCATATTAAAAATTAACTTAACAAAAAAATATATTTCAAGAAATTATATTATGACATATTGAATTGAGCACTGGTGAAATAAATACATGTAGTAAAATATAAACTACTCCATTTAAATATGAAAAGTACCTGGCAAAATGTTACATCACTAGGCAATGTTTTCTTGACATCATCAATCCATTTGAGAGGTGTCCTCAAAGGTGAAAAATCTGTTACAACTGATCCTATCTTGTTTTTCTTTACAAATTCAGGTAATACTTCAACAGCTGGTCCCAGCAAAAGGTGAAACTCGATATTCAGTTTCTTGCAATCCTCCGATACTTCTCGAAGGCCTAAAAGATTTATCAGTGAATATTTGTAATGAGCCAAATAAGTAGCTTAAATATCAACTGGGGATAAAAATACCTTTTAGGAGAAAATCATAGTGTCGAATAGTAGCGTCCAGAAATTTCGGTACCAAACAGAAACATACGTGAAGTGGAAGATGTACTTTAAGGGCAAGTTTTTGAGCATAAAGCATGGCCCAGTTATCTGCAACAATTAATTTATGATAATTTAATTTCCAATTAAATGAAGTTTGATATAAAATGTATAATATATGTGGTAATCTTATTGTAATATATTCATTAAAATACTAATTTTAATCAATTCATTAGGAAATTGGAAACTCATCACAAGGTAAAACCTAAGCTGACAACAAAGAAACGTGCATTATAAAAGAAAAAATGGTTTGTAACCAAGTCATAACATTTCAAGAATCCTAAAGAAGTTTTATGAAGCAGACTACACTTCAACCAAAATGTGGTCTGGAGGAAACCTAGCAGCAATGATCAAAATCTTCCACAATTATCCATGCAAAAATTGGTTTAATAAATAAGTGCTATTTAATTACCAAACCAAACAAAGTAATACAATATATTAAAGGCAAATTTCAGAGTGGTATGAATTTAAACAAGAAAACAAAGATTATGACATATGTATATCAATCATCGATAAGCACAATTGTAGAATTTTCAAAGCTATTCATTCTTGTTTTTCAGTATTCTAGGTAAAAGTTTCCTTTTACAAATTATCTGTTCACCAGGATAAAAAAACCTATTTATGAAATATGATTTCCAAGTAAATGAAGAAATTTACTAATTAATGCAAATGGGGGTGTAGCTTAAATAAATGAGGGTACCTTGAATTCTTTGGTCTCTTGACATCCAATACACAACTCCTTCAGACCATTCAGGAATTTCAGTGGCTTTTGTCAAAACACGCACTCTTTTCTTGTTAAATGTAAAATGTTCAATAGACTTAGCAACCTGAAATAAATTTTAATTGCATCATAAAAATAATTTGATGTTTATGACATTGCTATTAAAAGAAGAATTATAATTCCTGAATTGCAGTCTAATGCAATTAAAATTGTATTCCCTTTCAAACAGGAATATTATGATGGATACAAAATAAACTTAAGAATAAATGCCAATTTCAAACATAATCTACATGGATTGTTATTTTATTGTCATCTTTATTGAAGGATGTTGTTATTCTTGGTAGATATTTTCTTGAGGAAATTCTGATACTGAAGGTATTTGCTCTAAAAAAATATTGGTTATGATATATTTGTTGAATTTTATGATGATATTAAATCCTTTCAAATAAACTGACATATGACAGTCAGTGCCTCATCAAATGCACTTATAACAATTCTCTAAATCATTTGTCCAAACTAAGAAAGTAATGCAATAGGAAAAACATTTTCACACACAATGCCTACAAACGGATTCCAAAAAAACCAAAAAACATAATGTTGAAACTTATAATTAAATGTGGTTATTTCAATAGGACAAATCCTTTTGCAAAGTCACATAAAAGAATCTTAGTAATAGTTATTTAAAAATTAATTGAAAATTACAAAACAATTCATATAAATGTGCAGTAAAAATATATTGTTGTTAGTTAATAATTGAAAGGGTTGTAGTGTGTACATTTTGGCTCATGCCTCCAATGGACCGAGAGCCCTGTTTTGTTTTGAACACCCCAAGAAGGCCAGGGTGGTATTTTGCAGACAAAGGTGTTGGCCGTTGCAGGTAGAGACAAGATGTCGGGGACAGAGCCCTGGGGCTAGGGAGGTGAACTGCGTAAGTGGAAAAAGGTGTCCAGACAGAGAGGCCAGTAGGTTTTGAACTTTGAAAAACTGAGGAGGTACAGTGAAGTCTAGAGATAGATGGTGGTTGACTTTGGAAGGACTTGGAAAACAGAGGGAGGTGAGCCCCGGAGGTGGAAACAGGTGTCCAGATGGAGCGGGCAGTAGGTTTTGGACCTTGGAAAGAAGGGTTAGAGTGAAGTCAGTGGAAAAAGGTGTCCAGACAGAGAGGCCAGTAGGTTTTGAACTTTGAAAAACTGAGGAGGTACAGTGAAGTCTAGAGATAGATGGTGGTTGACTTTGGAAGGACTTGGAAAACAGAGGGAGGTGAGCCCCGGAGGTGGAAACAGGTGTCCAGATGGAGCGGGCAGTAGGTTTTGGACCTTGGAAAGAAGGGTTAGAGTGAAGTCAGGGAGAGAGATGATGGTGAACTTTGGAAAGACTTAGTTTAAGTGAGGAGACATGAACGTGGGGATACGACGGAACAGACAGAGGATCATCAGACGCCGCTGTCATTGACTGACACAGTAATAGGTTGACATCAGTGAAAGAAATTTAAGCATTGTAGCTAGCTCCAATAAAATCAGTTTATATGTATAATAAAAATGTCATTATTTGTGTTATATAAATTAATAATATAATTATAGGCACCCTTTACAGGGTGAACAATTCATACAAATGTTAAATTAAAAATGGTATATATTGGGTTCCATAAGTCAAAAATTAATCTACTATTTCAGGGTAAAGACCAAACATAAAAACATACAAGTAAAGAAATTAGTTTAGTCAGGCAAATTTTATTCACTACATTACTTTAAAGTATGCCTTGATTAGAAAACATTTTGAAAATCAGGTCCATATCAGAACCTGTCAGTAGTAAGTATTTTCAGGGTGCAGAAAATTTGATAATGCCGTTCTTCAGATAGCATCTTAGCTGTTAACACATTGCCACTATCTTTAAATAACCATTTCATGGCTCAACAATACCCTAGAGTTGAAGCACATCAGACTGGTCTTAAAATGATTCAGGTAGATATTAAATAATAAGCAAAAATAAAATACCTATCACCATAAAGAATACATAAATATTCCTTTTGGATAAGATTAGTCCCGAATATAATTCATTTAAAATATTAATCTTTGGTTCAGTCTTTTATGTTTCAGTTTCAGCCTGTAAAATATTCATTTATGTAATTATCTTGAAAATTGTTTTGGTAATCTCTTATAACCTGCCAAACTTTATTTAAATACCTCAGAAAATATCTACAACAATGCATAGAAGCAGATAGTATTATAATTCAGTTATATTTTATATTTGTATCACTTCCACCAACTGAAAAATTATAACAAATTTGAACACAAGTGTTTTAATACCTATTACAATTGAGCTTTTGATAAAACTTCTCTCTGCAAAATGAAAAGCCATTTATCAAAACATTAACTTTACCACAATTAACAGAAATATTTAATAGAGGATTAAATGAACATAATGACAACATATTAACATAAAGGCCTGATTAATTATAAACCTCTACATTATAATTACAGTAACATTCATTCGAAATTAAAGGTAACATAATTATCAGTTGACCTTTTATACAAATCGTGAAATTGAATGAAAAAGAGCAGATAACTAATTTTGTCATATTAAAATGATATTGTTATGCCAACATTTTACATGGCATAATTCATTGCTATCATAAACCAAAAATATAATGAAAAAATCCATGAAACATACTGATAAACGATAATAAATATGTAATGCAGCAAAAAAGTAATATCCGCATACAATAATACTTGCCTCGTTTCTTGATTGCGCTACTTTGACGAGAATATCATTTGATTCCTGCGAGACATTTTGAGAAGCGTTGTGTGAAATCTTCAATTTCTTATTAGGAGAAGACATTGTAGGGATTCCTGTTAACCAAACAAAAAAACCTTGAATGAGAAAATTGCGAGTCTCGTAATTTGATACGGGGGCAGCTTTCGTAATTACACAGTCAATGTTAAATTATAAACGTCGTAGTTGAGTTCTGATATCAATATATTATTAAAGTAAAGGCTTCAAACAATACAAATCATGCGATAATTTTTTATTTCCCTGCTACTGTCGAATGTCAGTAAACTTCGCATACAAACCTTTGAATACAATATAAAAAACTCTAAACCTTAATGCGAAAAGCTTCCGTTCACAAAACAGCGTAATTTTGTTTATATTAAGCCGTTTAGTACCGACGTCAGTGAATTTATAAAAAATTTCCGTTAAATATAATACTGTCTTAGGAAATCGTTCGATACACTTCCCGCACAAACTCGGCAACCTGACGTCACTACAGATATGGAATTGTGGGATAACCTGTGTGATACCTTTATTGTTGATTGTATTTGCCTAAAGGGATGTTTGTCATAGAGAGACTAGCACAGTATCTCAAATTATTTCAGAAGAAATAGATAACATGTCCACTTTTATACCATATATAGGTAGCAGATTTATCTCATACAGTGAGCAGTCAAAAAATGTTTCCTTGTATATATGGTGAATATGCAATATTTTTGAAAATGAAAAATTGATGGAGTAAAATTCCGCCGCGGTCTTCAGATAAATCTAACCATTATTCAGTGGGATCATTTTAAGTTTAAGTGAGTGTACTATCCAATAGTAGGCAGCCAATCATGGCGAAGGAGGTCACGTGGTACTAGTCTTCGTGGCGTTTTAGCTTTCAGCTGCTTGATGAGGCAGCTGCGGGTCAGCTGCTGTAACTGCTAAAGCGATCATGATGTTGA
Organism: Zhengitettix transpicula; assembly: GCA_037074705.1. NCBI lineage: Eukaryota > Metazoa > Arthropoda > Insecta > Orthoptera > Tetrigidae > Zhengitettix > Zhengitettix transpicula. Next base: position 40,142,118 of record CM073596.1, on the reverse strand, counting down.
ATTGTTAAACTTATTCCCCCGTGGAGGTGGTTGTTTTCGTGCAATTTTATCGTACTATACCTGTTATTAAAAATGACGATAATAGTTTTTCTAATAGATACGTCCGCATCTATGAATCAAAGAGCTTATTTGGGTGGACGCCCAACGCTACTCGATGTTGCAAAAGGAGCTGTTGAAACGTTCGTGAAGGTACGTTGACGGTGAATTATTTTTCTTTTATTGAAATTTTAGAATTAATTTTTTTTATAATTTTGGATAATTTTTAGGTTCGTCAGAGGTCACCAGAAAGTAGAGGAGACCGATATATGTTGTTAACGTTCGAAGAGCCGCCTACTAATATAAAGGTAAGTTAAACGCGTTTTGACACAATGGAGGTTAGCAACAGGCTGAATTAGGTTGCTTCTAATTCCCGTCAGTAAAATACTTGCGCTTTATTTTACGTTCACGGTTGGTTTTTTTTATGTGAGATGTATTTTTCATTTATTGAATTCAATCTCCATCCTTTCGTGTCTAGTAATGCTGCACTGCTGCTGCCTTGTTGCAGGGAATCATGGGCTTTCATAAATGTCCTGTCGTGATGCGCAGGAGTTAATCATTTTTCTTGTCTGCAATTTGGGAGCAATAAAGGAAATATAAATTACATTTTTTGAAACATAGTTAATAAAACTGCCAAATTACAGCTGTGAACTACATTTTAAGAATTGATGAATCATAATAGCAACCACGTTTTTGAATTGTTTACTTTTTCGAGCGCGCTAAAATGCGACTTTTTCTCTCTTATGATTTCGTTGATAGACGCAGTAATTTTTAATTTTTTAAAAATTACTGTATTACAATGCAATATAAAGTTTTAATTTGTGATTGATTTGATGAATATAATAGTACACATTTTTATTGCCTAAATTTAAATGTATACAGTTTATGGTACAAACAAATATATTAATAAAAGAATGAAAGATTACATGCTTAATATTGAGCGATAAACAAACTAGATTAGCCCACTCCAAACTATTATTTTTCATTTGTTGATTAAATTCCAGTCATAGTGATATTTAATTGACTTAATGACATTCTCAATCTTTCTTGAAGTTTAAATATAAAATGTTGTAGTTTGTTTTTTCTCTTCTCAAAATTTGTAAAAAACTCATTAAAATATTTTTAATAGGCTGGTTGGAAAGAAAACTTGGCCACTTTTATGAATGAACTGAAGAATTTACATTGTATTGGAATGACAAGTATGGGTGCAGCATTAAAACATGCCTTTGATGTTCTGAATATCAATCGCATGCAAACAGGAATAGACACATATGGGCAAGGGCGTTGCCCATTCTTCTTAGAACCATCAGTTATTGTAGTAATTACAGATGGTGGGAAACTGTCATCCAATAGTGGAGTCCAAGAAGATGTAAGTTATCTGCTAAAATCAGCTTACCATTCTTTAACTTATATTACATTAATGTCTATTTTGTTCTTTTTTGTTTGTTATTAGTTTAATCTGCCAATGCACTCACCAATACCTGGGTCAGAACTTACTAGAGAACCTTTTCGTTGGGATCAACGCCTGTTTTCTCTTGTTTTACGATTGTCTGGAACACCTGCTCTGGACAGGGATATTGGTCTAGTTCCCAGTGATACCTCACCAATTGATGCAATGTGTGAAGTTACTGGAGGTAAATATGAAATTTTAGAAACAGCATATTACTTTTCTTCATTTTATACTTGGTTGTGAAAAACTTATGAACACAAAATTATGTTGTGTAATGGAATAATATAATCTAAATTTATATGTAGCATTAATTTCTGACAGTTAAAATCTTTCAGAATATAAAGTTGAAAGTCATGAATTCCATGGTTTTATGAAAGAAATTCTATATCAGGTGGACTAATTGTAACTCCTAAAAAGAAAACTGACAACCTTTAATAATTATAAGCTCTCTCTCTCGTACACACACACATTTTTACTGCATGTAATATTAAAGATATTTTATATACTTTTTTCAAATAATACTATTATCATTCAGAATACCAACTGAATTTTTTTCTTCTGCAGGCCGATCATATTGTATAACTTCTCATCGGATGCTGATGCAGTGCATTGACAGTCTTGTTCAAAAGGTCCAAAGTGGTGTTGTCATAAATTTTGAAAAAATTGGTCCAGATCCTCTGCCTGTTACAAATGAAGGTATATATTTTTTAATTTACCTGTGTGTTGATACTAGTATCGATTCTCTCCTTTTTTAAGTTACAAAATATTTTTCAAAAATTATAGTTGCTGTGATTTTTGCCCTGAATCAATCTGTTTGTAGGTGGTAGGCAGGAATCTGATCTTCTTCTTGACAATGATGATAGTAAAGGAGGAATGGAAAAGGAGTGGGATAGAGATTATTCTCAAATGAATGAGGAGGAAACTAACAAGAATTCTGTGAGTATTCTAGTTGAAGTTCTGTGTTTTTATTTTTTAGGACTTCAATAAGTAAATTTATTCTTATTTAATTTCCATAAATAAATTATAAAAGTTTTATACAGTAAGTCAATCTTAAAATGACATACAGTTGAGATATAGTGCAAACATTTTATGTTATGAATCTCTTTAGATTATTCTATAAAACGTTTCTGCAAATCATTTCTATTCTATTTCCAGAATAGAATATGTAACAATATTCTGCCTATCATCCCAGGAGGTAACAACACTGCTTGGCATTCATGCAGAAGGCTCATATATGTTCCACGATCTGCTCAGAAGGGGTTTGCAGTTGGCTTTTGGCCCATTCCTGAGTCATTTTGGCCAGATGTCAGCTCATCATCACTGGTTTGCGATTTCTTTCTTTCAAATTTTCATCTTAAGTAGCAATAAATTAATAAATATTCATTTACAGCCTCCCAGATCTGCTCATCCAAATGTAAAGTTCACATGTACTAGTCAGGAACCTATGGCAATAGAGAGCTTACCATTTGATAAGTATGAATTGGAACCAAGTCCTCTTACCCAGTTTATACTTGCTCGTAAGCAACCAACAACATGTTGGCAGGTATAAATGAATCTAGTTCACTTTTTGTGTGTTTATATGCATATATATATATGTGTGTGTGTTTATTTATTTGTGTTCATGATTTTAGGTTTTCATAGCTAATAGTTACAAGAACTCAGAAGTGGGACACCCTTTTGGATATTTAAAAGCGAGCACACACCTCACTTGTGTGAATTTATTTGTAATGCCTTACAATTATCCTGTTCTTCTACCACTACTGGATGAATTAATTAAAGTGCATAGAATGAAACCTACTAATGAATGGAGGATACAGTTTCAAAATTACATGAGGACAATGCCAGCATATTATGCTGGAGTAAGTTTTGAAAAATAAAACAAATTGTTGAATTGGCAAATGTATTATTTATTTATAACAATTTGTTGTACATTTCAGCCTTTAAGAAGAGCACTCACTAGAATGAATGTACCTGGAAACCTGGTTCAAACTTTGATTCCTGATTCTTTGGATAACTCTCTAAGTTATAGTGTGCTTAATTACTTAAAGCGGTTGAAAAATCAGGCTAAAATGGAATTTGATAGATTGTGTAGTGAAGTAGGAAGCAAGACTGTGAACAGTACTAGTGGTGGTAAAACTGTGACTACATCAGCTTCATCAGTGACTGAAGGAATCAGGGTTACATCAAGATCCTCACTAAAGAAAGAACTAGTTTCACATCCTCTGCTTCAAGGTAAATATGAAAGTTCAAACATAGATGTTCATTTTATATCCAATTTATTTTTCAGTTTTAAACATGGCAGGTGGCAGCTGTATTAATGTTCAGATAACCCATTTGGCTAACAACAAATGGAATACTTATTCAAAAATTTAATGAGGTGCCAAATCTTTTATCCTCGATTTCAATGTGTTAAATTTGGGGGAAAAAATGTTGACAAATGACTAAAATACTTTGACTTTTTTTTCTGTCCACAATTTTAATTAATCACCTAATTCTTCTATTGTGGTTCAAATGAATTTATTGTGTGTTGGGCATGCACATTTATTTAAATTGGAGAAAAACTTTGACATAAAGGCTTGGCATTTTATACTTTTCGAAAAGGAACCTCATATTTTCTTATCATTTATTGTTGAATTGTGATACATATTAACACTAGGTCTTCTAAAATGCCATGTACATTTACACCATTATTTATTAATTAAGCATAAATTAATAAACTTATTGTTTTGATAAAATTGCAAAAATGTTTTTGGTAGCAGTTGAATATGTCATTTATGGTGAAATAAATGTATTCTGTATCCTGATATTGGTATTATATTATGGACAACATACAGATGAGAAATTAGGTTTTTAAGTATTTTTTAATTTAAATTATATTTTCTTACAATACATACTGTCCATATATACTATCATTGTGAAAGGCTTATTGTTACAATTTTAATCTCCTTTTCAATTGGCCAGATAAATTTACATCCTTACGTGAACAATTGAATGAATTTGGTGGATTTGTGGTGGGCTTAGTAAGAGGACAGTGCCAAAAGGGCCGTCAAAATTTTCGTAACCCTTTTGATATTCCACGAAGAAGTCTGCTTGACCAGGTTATTCGCATGAGAGCAAATTTTCTGCAGCCAACTGTTGCAAGTACAAAGCTTGTAGATGAAGGTATGTAGCCAGCAAATGATATTAACTGATTAATCCACTTATTGCAATTTTTAATTCTTGTAAAATTTCAGATTATTTACATAGTATGCCTGTCAGTCAAATGGGCAATTATCAAGAGTACCTGAAGCGTATGCAACCTCAGTTGAGAGAAATTGAGTCAGCACCTGTTAGACAACATATGTTTGGCAATCCGTTTAAAATTGATAAGGTAAAGTTGCTATTAGAACTGTTACGTTGTGTAGTTCCAGGAAATAATACTTTTAGCAAGCATTATATTTGCCACTTCATAAATAATTCTTTTTACCCATATTTAACTTATCAAAAATAGTATACTAGGCACTGTATTTAATGTCGTTTAAATATTTCATTATTAATACTTGGTGTAATGAAAAAGATAACTCACCACACATATAAATTGTTTTCAAAGTTCAGTATTACTAATGAATTGTCCTATTGGTAAATTTGAAACAAAACAATAATATTTTAGTATACCATAAATTCTTAAATGTATCTTTTGTTTTAGCGTATGATGGTGGATGAAGCTGATATTGATTTGGTTGGAAATACAGCTAGTACACATGGTAGTAGTGCGTCACACAGAGGTGCAGTGAAGAGGAGTGCTTCCCATTCTGGACTAGATCCTGGATCTCCTCGCCCTCCAAACAAGAGGAAGCCTGGTCCCATTCCAAAGGATATTGTTGTGAGAAGACCCAATTCTCCTTTCTCATTTTCACCACCACCATCGCCTTCAGCATCACCTACTCATACATGGTCAGCCCCAAACTTTTCATCAGATCCTCCACCACCTATATTAGTGCCTGCTGTGCCTATTGTAAACCAGTCATGTCCTTTGGTATCTGGTAATGAAAACAAAGATGACTTACTCTCACCTGTGAAAGATATTGGACTTTTGGAACCTCCTAAATTAATGGTTAACGGTGACATTGGTAAGTTCAATATTTTAGAAATTAGAAATCTTTTAAGTATTTTTCTCTTTGTATGTTATATACTTAAACTTTGGCCAATAAGACTTAGCACTTTGACTCTGATTTTTTAAATAGGAATTGGCAGTTTTGGAAATGTAAATGTATAAATTAAATATATAATTAGATAATATTATAATTACATGTCCAGCTGTTATGTTTACAGAGCCAATCTTCCATCAACAATTGTGGAATGAAACTATGACAGCTACACTACAATGTATTTACTTTTTTAACTTTTAATTTTTCTGTCATATATTTAGTTTTCTAATTGTTTGTGTTCTTGGCTATTCATTTAGGTTTAGATTGTGATTTTTTTAAAAAATTATTACCATAAAACTGATTTTAATTTAAGATTTTCTTTGTTTAATATATTGTGTTGGTTATAACATGGCTGTGAATAATTTTTAATTTATTAACAATAGTTATTTATATCTGTTTTGTATGAATTCTTTCAATTTCCCAGTTTCTTTTGACTCAGAAGTTAATTATCAATTTATAAATCATTCTTATGGTATTGTTATCTTTACTCCATAGGTGAAAGTGGCTGTCCGTATTTGACTCCAAGATCACCTTCACCCCCTGCAGATTCATTGCCTCCACCAGCTTTGTTGCCTTTGACAAATCATGTATCAGAATCATATTCACTTCTAAGGCCATCACCACCATCTAGTCCATCCCTCACAAATCATGTAACTCACACCATCACCACCAAAAAAGAAGATATGAATGAGACTGCTTTAAATCATATTGGGAGCAATCATGTTGGAACTTTAGGTCAGAATCAAGTTACTCCCAAACAGTTGCCAGTCCCTGAATTGACGGAGAAAGAAATAGCAGAAATAAAGAGGCATAACTTGAATGTGCGTACTTTAGCCTACAAAGAAGTTCGTAGGCCCGGGAGAAGTGAGTATATGAATAACATATCCTTAAATACGTTTATAGTTCATTAGTATTTTGATTATTAGTGAATCACCTTCCATTTCTAAGTTCTGAACAACTGTAATTCTTTTGAAGGTATAATTTATGTTTGCTGTTTTGTATTATCAACATTATAATCATCTTAACATGGTTAATTTATTAATTAACTTTTTTCAGATTTTGGACATCTGTTTGGTCACCTTCAAACAATGAAAGGTGGTTTGGATGTTAGAGTGTCAATACTGAAAGATGTGATTCGTGAATCATTACGTTTCAAGAGACGAACTCTCGCGAAATTATTGGAAGATTTCATGCATACGTTGGTGGCTACAACAAACAATCACAACACTCCTTTATTGTTTCGGCCGCAAAATAATAATGGGGCAACGCGGTTGGCGAGAGATTTGTCCGTAAGGGAATGAATCAGAATTGTAGATCTGTTACCAACTATTCAAGAAGAAGACAATTGATAACTTTATGGAATTTCATGTTCGTGAAAAATTCATAATGTGACAGGTTTACAATGTTCGATCAGCTTTAATGAACTTCATGGAATTTTAACACATATATTTTTACTAGCTACCATACATTAAAATTGTATAAAATTTTTGTACTTCTTACCATACAGGACCAGAAAAATGTGAAACAGTCTTGGTGACAGGTTATGAAATTTATTTATGAAACTTAATTATGAAAATTGATGTGGAATCTAAACATTTAGTTGCAATTCAGGAGATGCTCAGTTGGATTGTACAATAATTCTAGAGAGAGCCTTTGTAGACTGATCTTTAGTTTTTAGCATTTCTTAATCGGAGATGACAGCAATAATGGATAGTTCTGCTATTTGTATTGTTCAACTGCAATAGAAAAACTCAAATATTTTTCATGTTGACTCTAACGGGTACCGTCAAATGTAGAACAACATATATTATTTTTATCATACGTGCAACAGAGCTTTAAAAGCAATTGATTAAAACTCTATCCAGAGTGTTAATGTTGTTTTGATACGTTAATTTATACTGTCATTTTGTTACTTGCAAAATACGTGCCCCAATAATTCGTCTGTTTTGTTGTGTTTCGTACTGACAATGTAGATATGAGTTGCAACTTCCAAATTGCCCTTATCTGTACAAGTAAAATATTAAACATTTAATAGCTTTAACCAAAATTACCAATTGGCTTGAACCTCTCACATATTTTTGTTTATATAAAGTCACTTTATGTAAATTTGTAATAATTTATTCAGCTGCTGGCAAGAGTATTAAATACATTCTAATCAAATCCTTTCCCTCCAAATCCTTTTCTGGTAAGTACCACAAATTGAAAACAATATGAAGGTTTGGGATAAAGGTAAAATGAGAAATTGAAAGGTATTCTGTATTTCCATAAAAATTTGGTTATTAATTTTGTATGTGATTCCCCTAAGAGAATATGATGGGGCATGTTGGTTCATTTGTATAATTAAACAAGTGATTTTTTCCATTGTATGGTATTGAATATCGAATCTACGCCCGTCATTAAAGTGCCGAAATTTATCAACGAATTTATGAACCATTTTCGTTAGGGGTTTTCTGTTTTATTTGCATACGATTGGAAATCTTCGAAATCGGATTTAAGCTGTGTGGTACGAATGAGCGTATCATAGGTATTGCGTTTTTTAACTTTACAACGAATTCGTTCTGAGCGATGCGGTGGATGAATCTGAAGTTTTTTTTTTAGCGTTTGTATCCACGGCGTTAATAAGCGATTTCGAAGCAATTTATTACAGAGTACATGTTTTACTGGAATTGTGCTTTATTTGTGATGTAATAGTTCTTATTCTTTAAATTTTGGACAGGTAATGAAAAGTTCCATTTTTGTTACAGAGATGGAGCCGAATATTACAAGCAAGTGGATTGTTCCCTGCAGCTTATTTATTCTATAGCTTATATCTATAGAAAGTTTTCTTTCCATGAAGATGATGCAAGGTTGGTCGAAACCATCTTACTACTTAGACCCCAACCCCTCCCCAAAATATCACAATTTCTAACACGAATCTACTGGATATATTTTTAGTCTTATTGAAAGCAGTACCCTTCGTTGAAATTTTTTAAAAAAATGTAATTAGTTAAATTTTGCAGGTAAGTTGTACACCATTCGGATTGGTATCTCGATTATCAAACGATTGATTTCCCGCATATATTTGTAACACGTACGTAGTGACGTTTAGTTTCACTCCACAATTTATGAAAACATGAGTGGGAGATTGACAGGTAAGTCGGTACAGAGGCAAATCTATTTTGGTTGTTACTGTGCCAAATAGGGAGAGAAAAAAAAAGTACGGTAAGCCTTTGCATTCACTGCATTTTATTGTTGGTATTCCTGCATCCAGGTTTACCAAAATCAACTTTTTTCATCAGATGCGATTGAACCACGAATGTCCTACAGCCTCCTCGGTTGGTTTTTTTTACAAGGAGCTTTCACCGTGTATTGACCAGTATGTAGGATAATCGTAAGTGCTGTATCATTTTCAATGGAAGGTTCATCCGTATAAAGAGGTGTTGACCACTGCAGTACACGGTAGATCCCGTAACCGGTTTCTAGATACTGTGATGTTTTGTTGAATATATTTCAAACATTGCTTCATTTTAATGCCTCATTATTCTTAGATGTGGTTAAAATTTAATAAATATATACGACAGCAATTTGACCTCCATGTAAAATCATGATAGTAAGCGTTAAGTATTTTCGGTATGAAAATAATATGTCCCATAGTGTTCCTAAATTATTATTTTTTGTTTAGCTTGCATCCGTCGCTAACTCTGCACACAATAGTTAGTTGGCGTTAAACTCGCAATAAAAAATATTAAATATAAGTAATCCGCTTTTTTAATTCTCAAAAGTGTTAGGCGAACTAATCGAAGGATGTGAGTCAAAGGGTCATACAACGCACCCATCTCTGCACTTACAATCATATTCTCTGACAGTTGTTTTGACTTAAGGCGGTATGCATGAATTCTGGAGGGAACTAGCGTCCAGCGCTCTATTGTTTCTGGAATTTACAGATCTCAACGAATGAGCAATTAATTTTGGTCAAAATGTTTCTATGTTATACATCACCAAGTTTACCGGATGGGATATTCTGTTACTACAAACAGGGAAACATGATCCGCCTTAACAATGAAAGGTAAATATTCTATTCGTAACCTTTTTGTAGAAAACGATATGCTGTTATGTGTGTATTATTTTCATATTTTATATATTTGACGGTATGTTGGCATAGATATCAGCTTAACACGTCCAGAAGGAAGTACGCTGTATTTTACGTATAACCTGAATAAATTTACCAAATGACACTGATGTTGAAAATACATTCATAATGTCTATTGGAGTTTTGCCGGGCGAAAGTGTGAATTATAAATTATTTCTATGGTACACCAAGTTAATATCAGTCTATATTTGTACTCCTATTTACAAGCAGATTGGAATTACTCCTTTCAGATATAAAATTTGTATCTAAATGTTAATAGGCTGCAGATTTCAGTTTCTCACGAGTATAATACAATGCTTTGTGATTTTATTTTGTTATAATCGATAAATGAATACTTTCTTGAATGTTGTTTAACGTGAACACCGATGCTAAGTGTGCGGTTGACTTATTTACGTAACTAAATTCCGTTAATCCAGAAACAACAACAAAATTTACTTGAAATAGACTAAATATTTATGGCTGTGTAGGTCTATACATTTTATGCATAGCGGGAGGCATATAAAAATATGGTTTCCCTTTTAGAACATCATACATACGAGACTTATTTGTAGTAGTTTTCGGTTTTAGGCTTATAATCGCTGCAAGTTTGTCTGTGGTTTCTGAGTAACTTGCTTTTTGTATAATTAATAAAAATATACGCTTAGGCTCAAATCGAAACATTAAAAAGAAAGAGATGGTTTCCACGTATGTCTTTGCCGTACGTAATTGAAACCTGCGGATTTTAACCGATCCGTATCTCTCAAAGTAGCAAGTTTTCACTGTGAATTAAATTAGTGTGTAAAAGTTATCTGCGACCAACATTGTGAAACATAAAATCTCGGTTACAGTTTATTTCGTCATAGAAGTTGAAAGTACGGTAATTAAAAATAACTTTTTGAGTAATTGGAAAGTATTGAACAACGGTCAAATGAAAAAAATATAGAAATACAGCGTACTCTTGCATTGAATTGTCCACATTTACTACATATTGTCACCACTTTGACAAAACTGTAAATTGACGTCAAGAATATATAACTTCATTTCACGTTTTTATTAAGTATATATATTTTCCTTCATTTCTGATACAAACTTAAAAATAAATAAGAAAAACGAAGTAATGCATATTTTTATCCACATTGAATATATCCCTTTATTGCCTTGGAAGGGGTGAGAGACATACGTGGTACTAAACAACTACTGAAATGCAAAAATTTACGTCAGATAGAAAATTAATAATAAGAAAGATTGGCAAATACGGACAAAATAAGTGATAATATAAATACCACACATCGTTTCTTGGATCCTTGTTCCTTTCTTCAGGTGCTAAGAAGAGACTTTGTATCGCTCTAGGCTCTTCTTACCACCTGAAGAAAGGAACAAGGATCCCAGAAACGTTGTGTGGGATTTATATTACCACTTATTTTATCTGTATTCGGCTATCTTTCTTATTGCTAAAACAACTATTGTTCCGAAAAATGTTCCAATCTGTTATTCCCCGACTACTTCCAACGGCAGTTTTTTTCCCCTAATTTTATATAGGCCTATTTATGTGTGTGTGTATTTGTTTAGAACGGTGCATATTTTGTCTTTTATTGTCTCACTTATCATTCATCGCGCTCCATAATTCTTTTGTTATTGTTTCTTTAGAATACATTTATGTTGTTTATCTCAGCATCATTCTGTGTTTCAATAAAAACTGTTCTAAACTTTGGCAGTGTTAAGAGAGGCTTGGCGCTAAATATAATCACATACCAATAGTACACATTCTCTCGAATTTATTTCTGTTCCACCTTAACTGGCGAAACACGCAGAAGTATTCGATTTTTGATTTAATTGCTCGGTGGCGAATACATGTTCTTTTATTTCAGTTGTCACTTGCTCTTTCTTTTTGAATGCTTTCAAGAATATGAACGTGTATCCATTTATGTGTTTCAAATGTTAAAGACACAATAATCTGTTCTGGAAAAAAAAACTTGTTTTTATGTTGCATTTTCTGCGTTTTATTTGTTTGCGGATTAGAACATTTCATGAAGTCTATGCAATTAAATCAGTTTAACGTACCGTTGAATCTTTGTTCATAAATATGCAATTATGTAAATATGTAATTAGAGCATCGTATCGGTGAAAATTGAAAAACAGCAGAATTTTAGAAAGCTTTCTCTTGATATCAGATTCTTTACAAAATATTAATTTATTATTTATGAACGCACTATTTAGACGGGATATTGACCTGAAAAGGGTGAACGAAAGTCTTATATCTCCTGTTAGGATATAGGTAGACAGGAGCACACAAAATTCCTCCCGAGGATTGAGAACCCTACTTTCTGGTGACTTGGTTTTTCTCATTCGACACACTCTAATCACTATTTCAAAAATTATTAAATTAATTATATTTTTCAAACTGATCAAATAATAAAATATTTTATAGCTTGTGTTGTAGAGTTCTGAAAATACTGTTGTTTGTTAGTGACGTGTAATCCACGTGTTGGGGCGGTGGGGAGAGCATCAGGTAGGTCGGACTCTTCGTCCTTGTCCCGAGCCCTTTCTATTACTGGAGTGGGATTTGCTGGGGAAACGCAGCATTCTCTTGTACGTGCCTTGAGCAGCTTAGGAGGTAGCTAAACAACTGTTCCAATAGTAACAGAGGTCAACTCTCACCGTGACCAAGGTCTGCGAACCCGGAGCACACTACTCTCAAAACTGATCGAGATGCCTCGGCTTGTGGCAACCTTAGTTCAAAACCAGAGAGAAGACGGCACCCTCGAAGTTAGACCCTCCGACTCTTCAAAAAGTACTGTATTTATTTTAGCGTGACAGGCTACACGAGTGTAATCCGCCTAGTGACAACTCCCCTTTAACAGCATTGGAAGGGATTTGAAAGGGGGAATGGGCGAGGTAGAGCAAATCTTTTAAAATTTAAACTTCTTATATGAGGGTCAAGACTGCGAGATTAGAAACCTTTGTATGACTGAAATGGATGAGGCAATTAGAACCTGCTGACTGTCACATACTACTTCGCCAATGGCCGAGCACCAATCATAAGCCGCCATGTCAACGATGGTTATGACTGTCAACATACATAATATCTTTCGCAGTAACAAATTATGATCGCATTATAATACGTCTATATATTGAAAGGACAGATGACAATGATAATTATCTATCTTTTAAAAATCAACGTTCTTTTTGTATTATTTTGAATTATATGTAGCATATTGGACGAATAAAAATTTCGTATTTGTCATACACTTGTAAAACTAACAACGATCATGGATTTTCGTACAGTTATTCCGATAGGACTTAGGATTATTAGCTCCACCAGACCAATAATAGAAGAACAGTGACTTAGAAATCAAATATCATTGATCCATTATTTACAAGTGTTAAGTGCAAAACGGGGTAACCTTGGAACTGAAGCTTGTATTAAAATACAACGTCACGACCAAACTAGAAATGAAATTAACGGTCTTTCGATTTCCAAGATGTCTGTTCACGAGGAGTGACGGCGGGTTGATTATAAATCTGTAAACTCCTTTGTTGACGGAAACGATCCACTTAAAAGTCCGTGCGTGTAAGCTCCATAGCCAAGTGCGTCAATATTGATTTCCAAGTTCGGACGGCGTGAACGTCGCTTGGGAAATCAGAAAGGAACTCGGAACTGAATTAATATCAGACAATACACGTCGGTTTCTACTCCATATTATTATATTATATACAAATGCTGATGGGAAACCAAATATACTGCATTACGAAGCCATTAATATAATTTGAGTCTTGTGTTTCCGTGAAGCACAAGTGAACTTGATCAATTTTCGTGGAAAATAATACTCAAGCGTATTATGAATACTTGAATATGTGCATATATAAAACGTTTATTTCAGTTTTTATATATCTTTATATGTTTTATTATTATGATTTAGAATTATATACTGCATATTATATAAAACGGTAACAGGTTTTTAAACAATTTTAAATTTGTCTTAATTGATAGTTGTGTACAGTATATTTTATTCTTGATGTATTATCCTTGAAGGCTCGATTGTTCTGGAGTTCAATCGTAAATTTGATTTATTTAATTAATCATCAGATTACAACTCAGTGCACTTGAATAATTTTGTGCGATTAACTATCAAGGTCGATTTGGTTTGCTGAAACAAATCCTTACAATTACAAATTTCAGTCTACCGCATTGGTTCTGCGTTCTACCTCGATTACCTTTAAAATATTCAGCTTAGATTCATATTTTGACATATATTGTTTTATTTGCTGTAGAAAAATGGCATTGTTAATAAGACAGTAATTTCGTCAGAAAATTTAGATGTGTTAATTAGATAAGTAAGTGGACAAATACAGACAAAATGAAGTGATAATATAAATACCACACAACGTTTCTTCCTTGTAGCTTTCGTCAGGTGATTAAAAACGCAAGAACCGTGAGAATGTCACAGCCGTACAAAGCACGTGACGAACTATTATATTATATAATAATATTTTTATTATCACTACAGTTTGTCTTATTCGGTTGTTATTTACCTAAGTTGTACACTTTTTACACGGACATATTATATTTCATTTTCAAAAAGTTCCATTAGTAAAAGAAAATTACAAAATTTACGAATAAATTATATTTTTAATAAAACAATTGATGACCTTAAAAAGACACTTTATTTATATTGTAACGACGTTTCGATATCTTTTGTATCTTCTTCAGCTATTTTCCTACAGAGGAAGTATTTACAAATGATTAGATTTATAGTATAATTGTAGAAAGTAAACAAAGGCAAACTAAAGTAAACAAACAACTTACCAAATTAGTATAATAACCTAGCACAACAAAACCATTAACAAGTTATTAAATTCACACAGAAGAAGATACAAAAAAATAATAAAGTGTCTGTGTAAGGTCATCAATTGTTTTATTAATTCAAAAAGAGACATTAAATTATGTTTTTATTTATTTTGAACGGTCGATTTATCTAATAGTTGCGAATTGTTGTATTAGACATGCAAATATTTTTTTGTATCCGCGGCTGATTGAATATTTTAATTTTTGCATTTAACCTAATTTAAAATTTTACTTTCACTGAAGTTCGTGCTCTTTTTTTATTTTAAGATCTGGTATTTTTGTGAGAAAATATCCATGATAAAAAAATATTATTAGCATTGGCATGTTTCTTTGCCTTAATTCTTTCCCCAACAAATAAGTTAAACGCGAATGTTAACTACGACCTTTTCTTATAAAAATATCTTAGTTGTAATGTGAGCAACATTCCATAAGATATTAGACAATTATAAAGCAGGTGATATTTGGGCCGTGCAGCAGAATGAACCTTTTTCGAGAGATGACTGAGATGATGAATAAATACATAAAATAATCACAGTTACCCCTCGTTGATCTCGTTTCCGGTCGGCAGACTAGGGAAATTGGCGTAGGTGGCATCAATGGTACTGCTACCGAAATCGGCTTCATGACGGGTGTTTAGTTGCCGTGATGTGTTGTTCTTCATTACAATCTGTTCTCCTAACTTCGCTCACCTCTTCAACTTTACTTACTTACTGTTTTCTATATCTCAAACTCCATTTAGTCGCCCCTCTTTATTTTACTTCTTTTCCTTTACTTCTTCACTCCAACTAAAATACATCACTGACTTTTATTACTCGGCTTTATTCTCCCATAAAATGAGTTACCGACCATTTCTTCCGTCAAATGTTCAATTTCATTCAATTAATTTCCACCTAGCAAATCTTAAGCGACTCGAATTTTCTTTTCCCACGCCCTTGGAGTGGTTAAATGTCCTCTTTACTTCACACGTTCTAAATGGCTATGTTAATATCACGCACCACCGGGAAAGCATCGACTTGTCAGGAATAACCAACGATGGAGCGTCGCAGAACGAGTCTCTATTTTTATGTCTTATTTTGTATGAACGATATTGTATGACATTGCACTCTTCAGTCACAATGACAATGAAAATTTAAAAAACTAAAGAATTGAGAATACTTGAAGTGTAAAAGTATAAAGAGACTACAAGTAACTTAAAATATTCTTGAGTGCAATGAATGTATTGTTTTGAATATTTAATACGACCACAGACAGACGTAGTACATCCGTTTCAAGGCAGTCAGATAGTCTGTGCCTGCAATTTTGTCTGTTTAATGAAGGTATCGATGTGGGGAAAACCATCTCAGTAAATCAGCCTGGGGTTGTGGCGACGAATATGACTGTTTCACACTCAAACGGATCGGAAGAGGGGAAAACAGGGTGTGTCATACATTCTAAAATAGCTTGAAGCTGGCCATTAATATCCGTTCCGGTGGCGGCACAACTTGAACAGTGTTTATTTCTGCGACGTAGAGCGTAGGTCCCTCCCACCTGCAGGGAAAATCAGTTTCCAAGGTCGATGTTAGGTGACTGTGATACGACTGTTTCAGACTACGGTTGGGTCTGGAGCTGGACGCAGAACTCGGTCACAAGTGAAACGCCATCACTTTAATACAGATGTACGAGTTAACTGAAGCATACATCCTTTAATCAGCTGCTGTAAAAAAATTAGGCAACAAAATCACATGTCACATCGCAGTGGAACTGAGCGAAAATGCTTGAAATACACTTCGCCATGAGAGTACCGTGACACAGGAAAGAGCACGGATTAGATTAAACGACTTGCCGTTGCTTTTATCCTACTTCAGATAGGAAGTTAATCTTGAGATTTAGTTAGCTGGCAAAGAACATTTCTTCTTGGATGAAGCCACAGATATGGCCCAAAATTTTGTCAATTTAAAATGAAACGAATTCCGTCTATCGAAGTGAAAATACTTGAAGTAATAGGCACGGTTATTTACAGAAGTTACTGATCTTGCTAATGAAGTATTAAAAAAATGATAACTAATTTAAAATAGTAGGCCTACGTCAAGCTGCGTTAGGGTATAGGAAGGTTCTTGTCATTCGTACAATTGAAGGATGAGGTTCAATTATCTGAAAAATATTGGTAGTGATGTGCAATAGATTATTAGCACAGACTTGTTTTATTGGAGGCTAAAGTAGTATAAATCGTGACCGTGACTTCAATTAACGTGTTTGTCGGAAAATTCCATTCGTAGCTACTTTTAAGTGAAGTCAAACCCCCAATAAACATGCTCCGATGCTTTAGGTTCCGCTTAAAACTAATTTTTGTTACGTAGCGACACTATGTGTATTGCCCTTAAATATTACAAGTAATTTTTCAGTATGACGATTGTAATACTGATACGACTGTGCTGCTGGCAATTTTCTCAGCGCTTTGAACACGGAATGGCTTAATCTTACGCTAAATTTAGTCGTGATGGAATATTTGCATGTTTATGGTCAAACGTTGCGTAGCACATGGTTCACCTATTTATTTCCATTAATTCGGCCTACTGGGATAAAAATGTGTTAATTATCCTTAATTCCGCCTGTCAGTTTTGTCCCACGTAAATCGTTAATGGGTACTTGTTTGGTGCTGCTGAATATTAATGAAAGAAGGCGTTGTTCTTCTTCTGGGCATTCTGTCTCTTATACAAAAACACACACGCAGTTGGAGACGGAGAAAAGAGAGAGAGCAGCGAAGTGGAATTTCTGTGCTTATCAGGAAAGACAGAAAGTTCAAGTTCCTCAATATCTTACTCGTAAGTGGTAATTAATTAGTCATTTGCTTTTTATCCCCTTACAAACTTTTTCTTCATATATCACATGCTTTCAATTAATAACGCAGCAGCTCATTACAAGAGCGTTGTTATTAAATCTCCTCTTATCACGAAATTATTTTGCTTTTACATGAATGCGTTCTTGATCTTGGCAAAAAAAAAAGTCACGTTACGCAGAAACCGCACGAAACCGTTCGCTCTCAACGCAACATTTTTGGATGAATGCGGGTACTGGACGTGAAATAAGACTAAAGTTTCTCGAGTGTACTTTATTTTAGTAACTGATACAAAAACACGTCATTGAAGTAGCGAAAGGCAAGGGTAAAGAAATATTTATTAAGAAAGCATAGCATAATAAATTAAATCTGACTATTCTTTTAAATCCGTCTTACGTTTTTCTGTCACGCTTTTATCAAATATTTGTCTCTTTGATATATACAAACATTTTTGCTTTTTTGGAAACGCACAATCTTCCCATACTTTTCTAATATGCAACTAAACCGAACCACAATTAAATAAGGTAGCCTTCCCAGTGAATTGAGTTAATAAATCTTTTAATTCAACCAGGTGAATTGTTTATTAAAGCACAACGTTTCAACGAAATTCATTTCCGCCGTCACCAGATGACTTGTGTTCCGAGACGATGGCGATCAATTTATAGCGTAGACTCGCTGAAATGTTGTGTTTTAATAAACAATTTAATGAACTGAGAATATTTTATTAGAACCACAATTCTCTAACAACAACGTAACGACCTTGTTTTGGATATTAATGAATAAACCAGCCAAATTTGTCAGAAATGTATTTTAAGAAAATAAAACAATTATAAACTATCAATAAAACAAAAATTCATATCGTTCCTTTTTGGAATTTATAATTTAATTTAATCAGATAAATCTATGAAACTTGTATTTTGTATATAACTCAGTTGTAAATTTGTAAAGTGTTTGTATCCTCTATTTAAGTATATATAATTACCGCATTGATATACCGTAAAATAGAAGTTTACTTTTTATACTGAAACGACTAGGACGTTGGTACAAATTAGCATTTTCAGTGTTTCGGATTAACAATAACCTAAAAAACCGACGCAGTCACGATGTTCTTGACCTGAAAAAATCCTAAAAATAATTTCTATTTCATTAGTTAAGAACTTTGACGGTCTTGAAGAGTAGAAATTTAAAGAATGGCTTTGAAATGCTTAATAAGCTAGGTAATTAAAATAGAGCGTCCTTTACCCGAATGAATGTCTATCGGATGCTGTTGCTAATTTTGGCAATACTAATATCACCTATTATTTCTGAACTGTGGACAATGGGCAACCAAATAAATTACTTAACGAATAATTGAACAGCAAAAAAGACCGTATTTAAAAAAGAATTTAATTAATTAAGTTTCGGTCCCATAGATTGTAGTGTAACAAAAAACTGAATGTTTGATATGTAACGTCTCGGATACTAATATTGATCCATAATTGATGTCTGTCCGTAATTAGGACCACGAATTGTGGAAGAAACGTCTAAGAAGAGTAGTTACAACTCTACAAATACCTAAATAATTTCAGAAAAACATATAAATTTTTTAAATATAATCTTAGAAACATTAACGCGGAATTTTGTTACTGTTATGTAATAACTATGTAACTTAGAATTAGCAATTTTTCTCTTAATCCAATCAAAATTTTGAGTTCCTGAAACTTTATTTCATTAGTTCCTAATGTTATTTTTAATTTATTTTAAAATACTATTATATTTATTCCATGAAAGTTTTGTATTAAAACAAACATTTAAATGTTATTTGAAAGTAAAGCTATAAAGCATCAATGTGTTGTTCCAGTTGAAATCTCAGACATAGTTGTATGTCAACCCTTTGTTGCACAGTCAGTTACTCGTCGATAACAAAGACCTTATCGACGACGAGTCAAGGCGGTGGGAACAATGGATTGCGTCATTTAAGATTACATAGTTCAGTGTTCGCAAAAAGAAAAACCCGGTGTGAAAATAGAAACACTCGTCGACATTTTTCTTCACACGAATACAACGTATTATATTTAAACTATAAATCTTTAAAATATATACTAAAATTGTTTATGCTTCTTCATGAAAAAGCTTCACAATGTTATCTTTAGTGATTTGGGGGTCAACGATATTTTTTTATGTCCGAAGTTTTAAATTTCATGGAATAGTTAGAGGACTACTGTTAAGAAAATCTGACTTTACTTAACTCTTCCATTAATTGTTCTTTTTCGTCTGTTCTTTTAGGTAAAAGTTCTAAAATAAGTAAAAGAAATTACTCATTATAAAATGAAGTCAAACCACTCTGACTTACCAATTTGTAAATTTGATGATGATACTAGAGCTGAAGAATGTGATCCAGTAAATTGTAGGTGAGTGTGCTCAGACTTATACAATGGTTGGATACTTTTAGAGGGCTCAGATGGAAGAGCACCCACGTACCATGTGGATATACCGGGTTCGATTCTCAGTTGGGTCGATATTTTTCCATCTTGAGCTTCATTTGAAAGTATTTTTCTGCTTTTTAAATAGTATTTTTTACATAAATTTAATCAAAGTATATATTAATTTAGAATTTTGGAGCTTTTGGCTAACCCTCGGCTACCTTGCTTTCAGCATAATCACTTTCTATTAATTCCTATGATATTAACGGCGTGAGGCCACCACGTGGATGACCATCAGGCAGACTGTCACTAATTTCAAACTTAACTTTTCAACCATTTGTATCCGTATCGAAAGCTATTTACCGCAAGGGTTCAACATCTAATCTGCATACAACGACTTACGCGATTTTTATGGATTTAATAATTCTCTAACTACAATGTTATTTTCAAGCCATTTCATTTAAACACATTCAATTTTTTCTCATTAATAACAGAAAATTTTCTCTGCGTATTTGCTGCAACCATTTTCTGCAAATATATTACTCCAATTTGCTCTACAAATATACAATTTAATTGGTAGATATTTTATTTCGTATTATGGATTTCAGATAAGCTTAATTGGATTAAATTTGAAGGTAATCATATTATGTGCTGAATCGACTTTTTCTATGGAGATCTGAATTGGAATGACATGTAAAGTTGAGAGCACGCATGTAGGGATTCACTTTTAACTCACTGTTTGTCTCCTTAATTCTTTAGGGATTAGGGGGCAGTTTTTCTTTTAGTCTCAATAACATTTAATTACTCTTGCTTATGCACACTAATCTGGGTAAAATTAGGTGCTAAGACGTCAGCTTCTAGGTAGAGGTGGTTATGACCTTTTTTTAAATGCTCTGCTGAGAGGAACGCTGCTTAACTAAAGTGAAGATGAAGCCTTAAAGGGCTCCGTTCTGAGGGGACATCTTCCTGTAGACCTGCTACAAATTGAACCCCATGTACAGAAGTACAAATAATTTCAGTGTCCTCCTTTATAATTATAATTTTTATGGCATCGTAATAATCCTGACATTCCAACACGAAACAAACGAGTAGCCTAATGCTGTAAACGAATATTTTCTAGGAAATCGGCAACAGTATTATCATCTAAAACTATAGATATCGTGCATGGATGATACGCAGATGATAATATTTTTAAGTTTTACTATTAAATTAAATAAGCCCTTCGTTTCATCTACGCGGTACATGTTAATTTTTGACTTCGGGCTGACGGTCGGGGAAGCTCGGGTTAAATACGAAAAGCCGTCTTGAATGTTTGTAAGAAATAGTTGTTTTTCCACTCAAATTAGCTGTGTAGTGGAACAAGGTTAATTTTTATAGTATTAAGAAATCAAGTGTTAAAGGCTCAAGCACTTGGTCTGTGGTATGTAATAATGTGTTAATTTACTTAGCGACTTCATAAAGCCGCTAGTTTTAAAGCGTAGGTAGTTTCCGGCACATGTTAATAAATAGATCATCCTTACACTAAATTGCTTTTATATGTGTTCAATAGATTTCTCAGTAATGTATCGGAAGATCAAACATAATTTCGAGGGAGCCGAGTTTATGGAGAACGGGACTCTGTGACGTAGGATGACTTCATCGTGCAGTATTAGACCTGCGATCTTGTACACAAATAGTAAAGTTCGTGTTTTCAGAAACTATGTTAACCGTTAATCGAGCTAGATTAGCCCGCGGTTTTACACTATTGAGCGGAGTTAGTCTCTTCCACCTAAATTCCATGATAACGTTACAAAATCATTAAGCAGAAATTCACCGGGTCGATTTTGAAATGTAAAAGTAACGGTGGTCAGATATTAGAATGGGAAAGGTCGAAAATGTAATGGCGGTTTCATTACAGAGATTATAATACGAGACTAATGAACGAAGTCAAATTTATTTGTCTGAAATGAGGCTATGCGCGTTACTTCACACTTTGTTGTCAACGGACAGTTCGAATACACTGGGAGGGCGTGCTAAATTTAGATATTCAATTTTAGCAGTTGTTAGTCTTCAAGTGTTTGGACGCGCATTGTCCTGACACGTTAAACAACGTCGTCACCGTTAATTAAACCACGCACAAAAATATTTATGCTTGATTGTCAAGCTTATAAAATTGGCGTATTAGATAACATCAGTTTTCTTAAAAGGAAACTTCGAAAATGATAAATGAGAAAAACGTAATACGAAGAAGACTGTAAATGACAAAGCAACGAGATAAATGTGCCGAGCAATGGAGCAAGAAAATTGTTGATGTTAAAATTGGCACAGTAATTTACAATTCTAACTTCGGAAGTCAAATTTACTATATCGTAAAATCAAATTAATAAAAACGTGAATTGTTTGGGAAATAGTGTAACATTCACAATAAAAAAAGGATTGAGAAACCAAATGACAGCCAATTGTGTTCGAAATTCAGACTTTAATGTAATTGAAATACGGTGAATGTATCAGTGGACGACAGAGAAAGCTCGTTTACTGCAACTCGACGGATTTTTTCATTGAATATCCAAACTGACCGTTAACAGATGATAAAGTGATCATGAAAATTCCTTTTCAGCCAACTGTAAGCAACTCAAATATTGAAATATTAAAAAAATATATTGTCGCGTAGTTCTCAATAACGACTTCAATGTGACAAAAGAGACATGGACTCCTATCATTATATTAAATAATTAAACATCAGAAGGCTAAAACGATTTAAACCAACTGATCTATAAAGTAAGTTCACATATTTGATGGGGAAAAAAAGACTTGTGAGGAATTCTTTTGGTACATTCCATTCAAGACAAAACTACTCTTATCCATAACCATTTATGGATGGACTGATTGCAAGATATTCCGACCAGATTGGAGTAGCGGTCAGCATCATACAGGCCCCCGGTTTGAATTCTGACATGGGCATGTAAACTGGGGTTACGGATGAAGAATAATCGCTGCGCTGACCACGTGACACTCCCAAATCCAAAACGTGTCATGTAAGATGAAAGTCGGGCAGACGTCCTGGTAGGCCAAGGCCACCTCAATGGGATACAGAGCCAAGGAGAAGAAGAATATCCCAGGAAATTTTGTAGAAATTATAAAAATAATAATAAACGTGCAATATAATTGTTTTTAGTCCTCCGGGAAGC
Organism: Zhengitettix transpicula; assembly: GCA_037074705.1. NCBI lineage: Eukaryota > Metazoa > Arthropoda > Insecta > Orthoptera > Tetrigidae > Zhengitettix > Zhengitettix transpicula. The sequence goes on along the minus strand of CM073596.1, from coordinate 40,119,107 downwards.
TGATGACGCGCGTCGAAGTCTTCTAAGATAAAAGGCACGGTCAGGAATAATGCAAAATATGGCAATACTAATGAAGGGGAGTCGTTATGGATAAAATACTTGAAACAATAAATTTCGTCGTAGGTATGAGATATTCAGAATAATCGGTGTATAGAGAATAGGAAACGATGGCGAAATGATGGTTAATATGATAGAACAGGTTACACTCCAAAATTATAAATATTTACAATACGAACTAATGTTTGCGTGAGTGACGTCACTAACAAATACCAAGGTCTATTTACACTGACTAAACACATTCCAATTTTTATTTAGTAGAATATAACCATAGATATCACATCTCTGGCTTTAACTCGCAAGGCATCCACTTTTACTGTAATTTTCTGACCGCCGTGTGTTGGATAAATTTTTTTCATACATGAATTATGTAGTCTTGAAATGTCAGCCGTGTGATATTTTTGATTGTTAATTCATTTATCTTTCATTTTTCCAGGACATTCGGCAATCTTTGAGACGCCACGTAACTTTGAGAAACCGTGAGTAAAACCTTACTAAAAAGTTTTTTCTGTAACTTTCGTTTGATTACTTATTAGTCATGTAACAAATCACTCGCCTTGTTGAGGACCATTGTCTGTCCTTCCACTGAAGTTTGCTTCAGCGTGAAGGTTTGACTGGTCACATTTTTAGTTCGCACATATCATATCATTATATTTGGTCTACGTCGTATCCTGACCAATAAAAATATTTTTACAGGCTTGCTAACCGCAAAGAAAACCGGTTGGATTTATGAAGCAACACTACTATTAATCGACGAAATGTAGAAGGATTAAAATATAAACACTAAAATTTCTCATATCTTTAGATAAATATGAATTTTAAAATTCTTGTTATTTTCCACCTAGTATAATTATGAGTTGTCCTTGAATTAGCCTAGGTACATTTTCGAACACGGCTTCCTATTCAAGAAAATATCTACCCAGTACCTTCTATAAGTCCTGAAACGTTCTATGGGGAATTTTCGAGCACCTTATATAATAAATTGCGCTAATAAGTAAAAGTTAGTAAAAAGTTTAAACTCGTAACTTCGCATTACTTGGTCTTATTAATGAAATATGGTACACAAATACGTATTAGACTTATATACTATATAACGTCGACTTGTCACTCATACTGAATTCTGATGTAAACCACTGATAAAGCTTTATCGCTTGCTCCACGTTAATGAAATGCAGGATTCTAGAATGGCTTGTTTACTTTTTCGTAGCGTAAGTTCAGACATTTATCAATGACGTAAAGTTGAGATTAGATAAGACATTTTATCCGATTTTAGTAGTAGAATGACTCATTTATCGGTACGAGTATCTCTTTTGTTTCCCGAGAAACAATTAATGTTGTATATTCGTTCCGTGGGCCGTATTGGCACGTTTTTTTTAACTTTATACTCTTGAATCTTTGATTACATATTTTAAGACTATGCCAATGAATGTAACAGTCGTAATGAATAGTCCTTCTTATGGATCCTCGTCCAGCTTGTTATGTAAAGATTAATTTGAATTCCCAAATTGAGTGCCGATCCTCTGATAGACTCCAAGTACACTACTAATGTTTGCTTTCAGTATCAAAACTTATGACACCACACAATCAGTCAATGTTATTTATTAGATATATTTTCATTCTGTTTGATTTTTGAATAAAAAATACAGCCAATTCAGACGAAAAAGTGATAACAGAAGTTTTTGCCATTGTCTTACTCACTTATTGTTATGCTAACCCTTCGGCTCGTTGCGTTTTCGTCGCATTTGAATTTTGTCAACTGACTAGTGCAGTTGTGTCGCTCTAGGCTCTTCTTCGTACCTGAGGAATGGGGCAAGGATCCCAGAACCTTTGTGTGATATTTATATTATCACTTTTTTGTCTGAATTGGCTGTATTTCTTATTCATTATTTTCTATCAGTCGTAATTTTTTTCATTCTATTTGATTTTTATTGCATTAGAATTTTCATACTAAAATTTTGAATTTTTTTTTCATTATTATATTTTTTTTATATGTGTATCTACATGTGATTTGAACTAATTGTTTTTACGAATTAAGTTTTTTTTCGATATTAAGTAAATAAGCACTCTTAAGACATACGGACTCACTAATTCTAAAATGACAGCTACATAAGCCCCAAAAATTATTAATTGAAACTGTGTATAACTGGACAGGAACACAGTTTTTTTCAGAGTAACAGGCTACATGAGGTTAATCCTCGTGGTGGCAACTCCAGTTTAATAGCATAGGAAGGGATTTGATAGGGTAGAGGAAGTAGCCAAGGGTTAACTAGGGGCCCCGGGCTATAGTTTAAGGATGCTACCCGGAAATTCGCCTAAAAGTGATGCCGGGAAACCCCTATAGAAACCTTCATGAGGTAGGTCGGCCACTTGGTACTTGTCCCACGCCCTTCCGATGACGGGAGAGGGGTTTGCTGTGGGATCGCAGCATTCCCTTCTCCGTGCCTTGAACAGATTTGGAAGCTGCTGGCCTACTGTTTCAATGACAACAGAGAACAACTCTTACCGTATGACCAAGGTCTGCGACCCCGGAACATACACCTCTCAAAACAGCCCAAAAAGCAGCGAGGGGAGAAGGCATCCCCTCCGGCTCTCTTAAGTAAACCAGTGATGGATGCGAGGCCTTATAAGAAGCAGAGTACCGGTGCAGCGGCAGTCAGTGACATGGCCTTGCAGTGGCTCCTCCTCGTCCTGTTGCTGGATTCTTCCGCATCTGCAGCCGGAGGTGGCAATGTTCTTGGCCCTCCGCGGTACCACGGCTGGCAGGCCCATCATGTTCCTCTCAATGACACTTCAGGTATTCCATACTTTTCCAGAGGAAAAGTCCTCATCTTTCACTGTTCTAATGGCCACCACTCTTGATCATCTTCCACCCTCGTAAGTCCTTGTCAAGAACATAACATCATTCGAATTATCCTAAACGTAAGTAACTTACTTCTAGATCCTCACTTCGTGTGCCTTAAGACTTCAATTGATTGTGCATTCTGTTACTCAGCGAAATACTGACACAATTGATCCCTAATTGTTACTCAAATTACGCCAGACACATTTATTTAAGTACTGCTGTAATCTGAACAGAAATATAATTTTCCTCATTTGTCTAAGCCTTGTTTATCATTACAGGCGGGACTGACTGTATTATTATTTTTTTATTAGAAGATAATCCACAAGTAATTGACCTATTACAAAGACACCGTTCAGTAATTTCGATTCAACAGAACTGATAACGTCTCGTAATAATTTAATAAGATTAATATTTCTCGTTTACTAGAACAATAAGAATTTTTCAATCTTTATTTTTCGTAATAGTTGCATTAAGGAACAGTACATAATAAAACTACACTGCGAATTTAACTTATTTTTCAGCCTCATTTTAATTTGACACAAAAATTTCTAAATATTTATTTCATTCTTGTTAATAAACAGTAACGACATTTTCCTTTCACTTTATTTGTACATTTCATGACTGTTTCTTCCGTTTTACAAACAAAACTAAGTAAGTATGCATAATTAGACTCCGATACTTTATCACAAAGTTACGCCGTATATTAGCTTTCTCGAATCTTTTTAATTTATGGTTCGATGAAAATAGCCAAATAAAAGACAAAGTGAAGTGATAATATAAATACCGCACAGCGTTTCATAAATTCTTGTTTGTTCCGTCAGGTGTTTATAAAACGCAGGAGCTGTGACAGCTACAACAAGGATTCCAGAAATGTTGTGTGGTATTTACATTATAACTTAATTTCATTTGAGGTTCGTTTTAATTGGATACTATAAACCCTTTTTCTTCGGCGAAATAACCTTTCGAGTGTGATTTTCATTAACAGTTATTCTAATATTGTGTACGGATTTAGATTTAGAGAATATATTTACTTAATCAGGACAGAATTTGCTGTTTCATGTGTAACTAACTCTCTGTTTCTTATTTGCATAAAGTAAGTAATTGTGATCATCAGCTGGATTTGAACCAAATTCCAAGTTTGCATTTCTCTAAAACTTAACAAGGGAGAACCTCGTTCGTATATGACAAAAGTCGGAGACTTTTTAAAATAATATTTTATTAAACTAGTTGTATCAACTTCCAACAACTTAATTTTGCATATATAAGTTTACATAGAGTATCGTATCCATTTTATTAATAAATGCAAAACTTTCACAATATTACTTTCATAATCTGTTTTAAAAAATGTTGCAACTTTTCTACGTATATTCTGACATCCGTCTTCCTGCTTTTGATTTCGTCGTGTCGGAAGTGGAAAACTGCTAGACTACTTTTTCTATTACAAAATAATTTTCACCAATCGCACGATACTTGAGGATTGAATTAATTTCTGTAGTGGAAGAGAAAAAAATTCGGTTATTCATCAACTTGTTTTACTAAACAGGTATAATTTATCCAGCAGTATTTGATTTTTTTACTCAATATGCTTATTACATTATTTGCAAGATATAGAAATGATGAAAATACGAGGTTTCAATGTAATTATTTCAATCAATAAATTGTTTATTCTTCACTAATAATTCAGTCTGTGTATTTGTGTATAAATTAATCAGTCATTATATTATTTTAAGGAAGACGCTACTTTCGACCAATCCCCATTGTGGCCATGTTCCTATAATAGTATAGGAAGAGGTAAGGGGGAGATACGGAAACGGAAGGTAGTCAAGGGTTAACTAGGGCCCTCTGATTATTTTTTAAGGATACTAACCGTCAATCATCATAACTGTCAAACAAGTAAAAACCCTAGAACATTGCATCAGGTAGGTCCGGCTATCAATACTTGTCCCACGCCCTACCGGGTTTGCATTCCAGTCTAAACACACTAAACGACTAAGTTGACTGTTCCAAGTGGGAACTTGATTACTCTTTCCGTATGTCCAACGTCTACGACCCTTGAGCATAGGTTCTCTAAAATCATCTTATTCGTTGCTCATCGAAGAAATAATCGGATTCGAGTCCGAGGATACTAATAAGTGATGTATCTTTAAATATACACGTTGGCGTGGGGAATTATCGATTGGTGCTTGGTCATTATTGACATGGCAGTCGACGTTACTTCTGTTGCACAATAATTATCTATTTCGTGGTATTAAACCCGTCCCCAAATATTAAAACTTTAACTTCAAAAAGTTTTCTTCAACGACCACAATACAATTTCATGGGCCACTCGTGATGTGTGCTTTACGTTATCACCGTAAAAGTCATGACTTGAGATTTGAGAAGGTAATAAAATGTTGTTTTTTTTTCTGTTTTTGAAACACGCACTGTTCAGAGCGGTCCTAGTCATCCAATTTACCTATGAAGGTGTTTTTGTGGCCTATTGATGCAGGCTGAGTTGATGTGCGGTTTTTGCTCTGTGCACTAGTAGGATTTCTGCGCAAATGTCGTGTTACAAAGTGCATAAGTGGCCGGAGGCGAGAAGCGGATCCGTTGCCATAGTACCGTAATAATCTCCTTGACCTGCCTGACGTAGCTAATCCCAGAGTCGTTTAAAGGAAAGCGGATTGATTCATTTAGGAGTTAATGACACGTCGCTAAGGGCTAAGACGGGCGACATAATGTTTTCACGAGTGCAGTATTATTTAACAACCGTCACACAAGACACTTTTCGTTTCATAACTCGTGTCTGCGTGTGGAATCTGAATTCTTAACTCGCGACGAAGCAGTTCTAAGTAATGAGAGTAACATGAAATTAAAAAATAGTCAACATGTAGTCTGAAACATGTAAGAAATTATAATGCTGAATTTATTCGGAACTTTTTTTATCCGTATGACTTCATTAGAAAAAACTGTCGATCAACTATATAATTAAAAGTCAAATAAATTGCCGGTTAATAATTGGACCGAAAATTATTGATTTACTACTCTGAATTTTGTGATTTTTAAAAAAGAAAATTGCTAATTCGTTCAAACCTCATTTAGAAAATATTGATAATGATATTAAAGACATTTAATATATAAAGGATACAAAGTTGTTTCGAAAATTGTCTGCAAAGAGTGTGATAAAAAAAAGAACCCTAACTGCAATAATTCAAGAACATAACTTTAATCTGAAACTTGGTAGTGGTTATCTAAATATTATATCCAAACATATTTTATTTTTTGACTCAACTAATATTTTTCTACTTTGAAAATAATTATTACGAACGCCTTATATCAGAAAAAACATTAACTGATTCGAATTTATTCTCAGCCTTTTCACCTAATTTCACGTATCCTCCGATGCGACATCAATGGAAGCGTACGGGAACTTCTACGGAGACATACTCGTATTCCTCCAAATATATCGCGGCGAGAGAGTGACGGATTATCCGTTTTTACGCTGAAACCAAAAACAATTTTTAATTTTAAAATATATCTAGTTTTACGTCTGTGTAGATAAATTTCATGATAAAACGACCAATTACAGACATTTAAAAATTATTTTATTAATTACGTATTAAATTTAAAAAATTAAATAAAAATAATGTAATTTATTATTTAATTAATAAAATTCTTTTTAAATGTTTTGGCTGTTTTATCATCAAATTTAAATATTTAATATGATCTACAATTTTTTATGTTTTTGTATACTGCTGAAAGGTCCGTTTTTCAAAATTAAATGATTCTATAAAATTATTAATTAGTTTATTATTAAAATTTTGACAGAAAAAAAACATTGGGGGAAAATGTCACAATTTTGCAATTTCTTTTGTTTGTTTCTGAAAATCTTTTCTTTCTCGCTTTTTTAAAGTTAGTAGAATTATAGATGAATGTTTCGTTTTAAGCCAATTGTGCTACTTTTGGAGATGTGTCGCGAACCATTTAACAAAAACGTGTTAAATGTGCTTTATTTTGTGTATATCCACTCTTCTGCAGGAATTCCTCTGAATCTTGACTAACTGCCTTTAGGACAATTAGAGTAGTTGGAATAGCAACAGACTTCCGTGTAGTTTAATATTCTACCATTCGTTGTGTATATATTTATTAAATATTTTATTCATAAAAGGAAATAAAAGAATTGTGAAGACGATTTCAAAATGAAACGCACTGAAATAGTCAAATTCATATAATCTATAATTAAAAGAATACAGTGAGTTATCCAAATTTAACATATCTTGGGTTTTACTTTGATGAATATGGGAAAATACCAACCCTAATAGACTGAGAGATTATCCCATTAATATTTTTGAAACAATTTTAATTAAATGCAAAACAATAGTTTTGAATGTATATTAATATTAAAAATGTTCGTATATACTAGAGAAATATCCCGTAACCGTGAGCCGAATATAAAAATGATCCCGAGCTTTCTTACTCCATACGGAAACGAAAAGACGTATTGCAAAGTGCTTTACACTTAATTCAATGAAGCTAATCCTGTTTGTGAGTTCGGATTTAAACAACTCAACAACGCGAACACAACTCAGTAATTTCATTTTAACTTTCGCAAATTCCTCTCCGTGTGTCGCCTAAAGTTGAACGTATTTGAGTTGTTTTAGGGAGAGAGAAACCAATTACATTTCAATTAGGGACACGAGCGCATTGCCGCAACTCTGAATCCCGCATTGCGTCGTTTTCAAAATGGCGGAGCTTTGCTGCGTTAGCTTTGGTACATTATTCTGATGGGATCAGTGACCAGAACTCACGTCTACATGGGCCCTGGTCTTTTCCATTAGCCGCTGTTCTCTGTACGACATTTCCACGAGTTGTCAAACCCAGTTATGCAAGTCTAGAAAAGCCAGGGATATTTATACTGGATTTATTTCTAGTTAACAGACATTTTAATTTTCACAGACTTGTTGCCTCCATGGTTTAACAGCTATGTCAGATTATATAAAAGCTGTAATTGAATTCACAGATTTTGGTCATTTTGGATCTTGGGGCTTGAGTATACGTAATGTCTGTTTGTGTGATTTATCTATCATATTGCATTTATTTTCTGGAATGCGTCTACTATTTTATGGGGACGTATGTGGCCATCATTTCGCATTACAGTACACAAGGAGCTCCATAAAGATGTTATCACTGAAACAGAGATCTGCTGGGACCGTATCCTACATATTTCAGAATTTTAGCGTGATTAAAAAGGCTGATCGGTTGGTCATATCCATAATTACGGATTGTATAGCAAGTTAAAGTATTTCAATTATACGCTTAAATTTTTTTCTACATGTATATTCTTGACCCGTGATCAATTAAATCATTTGAATATAAATCAGATAAAAATTTTACAAATATACCTGTCACAGATACAGATAATAATTGGTGCATAGTCATCATTTTAGCTTAGAAGCAAAATTGCAATAGAAGTTACAGGGTTTAAGAAACAATAACCCATTTACGATTAACATTTTTATATTTTAAAAAAATTAAGCTGTCGAACCAGACATATATATTTTTAAAAACCTGAGTAACTATGATGTTTTGATCTGTATAAATATTCTTTATTTTATTTTAAATGGAATAATTTATTTTGTTTTTCAGCAAATTGTCAGCTCTTTATACTGAAATATTAGTCATATAGTTTATTTTCACGTCTGTTTTTAACAGTGAATATACTTAACGGCCATAAACAGACGATTTTTGTAATTTAAAATAATTGTTAATCATAAAATCTTTAATAAACAACACAAAAACGTTTCTGTACATATTTGTAAAATCTTCAAGCTGTGTGAGTGGAAGAAAGGTTTGTTTTGATGTTTTCAACGTTTGCTCAGACTGATTTTATTTTCCTGTTGATGATCGTTAAATATATCTTCTTGGTCACAGTATAATTAATCCAGAATTTAAATATTGATACATTATGTGACATATTGGTATATTATGAGTGCTGATATCGTCTGCTAATGTAACAAAATATATGTTTAATAAACTTTTCAATTATTCGCAGATTTCTCGACGTTGACGTTTCTGCGGGTCGTTCTTTAAGACTGTGGCGCTGCGTGACGTGTGCGAGGTATATATAGTGTCGGACATGCTGCGACCTGATTGGCCGCTGAGAATCGCCTGACCACAGCGTCAAGGACACATGTTTTTCCATGTCGCGTAGTAAATGTCAGGCCAATCAGGTAGCAGCATGTCCAACACTATATATACCTCGCACACGTCACGCTGCACCACACATGCTGAAGACGGCGGCAGAGTTCGTTACAGCAAAATAATGTCCATTCGACTAGGATTGGAATCAAATCAGGGGTATGGAAGTCGCTGAGTTTATTTATAACAATCTGGTCAACGCGCATTGGAGGGTGGCGGTGGGATGGGGTTGTGCCGTGGTGGATGATGTTGGGAGGGGGTTAAAAATTTGCAAACATTTTAAACAGCCGACTTTTGCGTCGAATAAATATATTTCGGGATCAATGAACCTTATAATATCTCTCTACATGTTCTCTATGTATAATTTCAACACTTTCCTGGTTCGGGAGGGAAGCATCCTTAAGGGTGTTGCATTACTAAAAATTATGTAGAACAATGGAGATTCGAGTTGAATCCAATGTTTTGTATGTCACTGAGTTTAATTATTACATTCAACTTGCCGTATAACTCCCACATGCGTGGATGGTATTTTTAAAACATGTTAATCGGCCGTTATAAAACTGTTTCTGGTGTCAATTAAATTCATAATATTTCTCTAGAAGATGTCGGTGTATAATTTTAATCCCTGTCGGCATGGATGGGAGCAAGCTTCGGGGTGGGGTTTGCTGGGGCGTTACATGAAAATAACGCTAATACGATGGAATCAAATCCGGGGGTATCTAAATCTCTGAATATAATAATTACATTCAACATTTTGTTGAACCCAAAGTACAGTGGGGACGTTTTTGTAAAATGTTGAAACGGACGATTTGATTTATGAAAGAAACTTTTTCGGGGTCAATGAATGAGTTCAACCTCTTTCGGCATGGGAGGTGAGAACATATAGGGATAAGAGGCAAAGTGCATTACATAAAAATAACGCAAAAGCAACCGTGGGCGTTATGGATATACGACATCCCGGGAAACGCTGGGCACCCAGTTAGTAATTAATAAAAATAAGCCACATTAAAATTAATCTAATATAAAAATGACAACGAAAATTGGACTCTCTTTTTATTTAAGAAAACCCGCCCAACCTAGAATCCAGAAAGTTTAAGTATTACAAGCTACCATCTTAAATTTTATCTTTTAGCTTTTTATAATGGTAGATCGCAATATGAGAAAAATCGTCTGTAGCGAACAAAATTCCTGCTCAAGCACTTAAAACGACTTTGTAACGTCCATCATTTTGTCTTCAGGTGGCGAATGGTATTGTCTTTTTATAGCACTATAGAACAACGAAAAAGCATTAGCCTCGTACGCCTGGCTGACAGACATACAGAAATTTAGGTTACATCGGTTTACGATCACCTTATTGCATGAAACGAATTAGTAAACTAAAATGGCTCGATTCTATGCGAAATGGAGACAAAAGTAATGAATAATTTTGTGCTTCAAAATCCTTCATATTGTCATAATGTTGTGAACGTTTCTAGTTTGCGGACTCGTTGTATCATTAATGACTATGTAAAAGGTCTGTTACTGTCGTTTCCGAGAGCCACGGTAGGAGGTGCCTTATTAGGATGCATTCGAGCACAATTAGTAGCGTCCGCTTGCGTGTGCGTCCCCCTGCCAACGCCGAGGCATCTTCCTTCTAATTTCATGCAGACCGTGGACCGTCACTTAACACACACATGTATATCGTACGCCAGCGTTTTCAACGGCAAAGGAATGTTTATTAAAACAGCCTGTTTTAAAAATCGTAAAAAGTGTACAAAAGTAAGTTCCTGATTTGTAAAATTAAATATCTTGGAACACCCTGGTACGTAAATAGAATATTTACGTAAATAGAATATTTTATACTTTTAGAACAATTTTATTATAAATAGACTTGAGTTTTTTAACTGTTCGTTTTTACCAAAATTTTTACTCAGCATGAAAGAGGAAATGCAAATCAAACGTGAATAAATTAAGATGACCGTAGTGTAACGAGCCACAAACTGTTCTGTTAAAAGGATCGTGTCTATTATTAAATATTTTCTGAAAATGTAGTTCTCTAGTTTAATCGAGTCTTCACCAAACACTTTTAAAATCGAATAATTTTTTTTTCTATCCTTCTGATCGACAATATTCCCAGTCGTCTTTTTTATCAGGTATTATTCAATTGTTAGTATTTCTTTGTCGTTCAACGACGCCAGGTACGGAGCAGCTCCTCAGAATGTGTCCAATCCAGTTCGCTGTTCCTAATATGGATCTCTTCCCATCGACCGCTTCATTTGTTACCCTTTCTGTGAATTTATAGAGAAGTGTAAATTCGAAACCGATCTATTCGGCTTACCTCCACCAATAAATTATAGACCGAACTGACGTCATCGCACAGAGACGTAAGGGGCTTTAACAAGCGAACTGATGTGCATTGTGACGTAGACTTAGCTCACGTAAAAATGTCAATATTTCACTAATTCGATCCAAATTGAATTTTATTCTCTGATGAAGCTATTATCCTTCCTCGACAACTTTAATGTGAATAATACATTACCAAATGAGTTAAATCTTTATTAATAGACAAAGTTTCCTAGGCGCGATCTGCCATCATCGTCAGGTGAATTCCGGTTACTTGTGTTTCAGTTAACAATTATTTGCGGTTTCAGATATATTTATTTGATTAATTGTTACTTGTGTTGCAAATAACAAATCTAGTGAATAAAGTTTTCTCGGGCTTCTAACCGTCGCAACAACAATTGTTTACTCGGTTAAAAGGCCGAGAAGACTTTATTAATTCTCTACACCGAGAAAGACTACATTATTTATTAACAAATCTAGTATTTATTTTATTAATTAATTGCGGTTACTTGATTTACAATTTTATTTGGATTAGAAATTTATTTAATTTATATGGTTTTTGTTTCTATTAACAATTATTGGCAGTTTCCGAATAATTTAATTAATTAAATGTTGTGTTACAATTAAGAATTCTTAGTGGTTTCATATTTAATTAATTAATTGCTGCTTCTTGTGTTGCAGATAACAAATCTAATATTTAATTTATTGATTAATTGCGGTTATTTGTATTACAATTTTATTTGCTGTTACATAATTAATTAATTTCGGTTACTTCTCTCTCAATTAACAATTATTTACTATTACAAATTAAAATTCATTAATTGAATTTACTTTTATTACAGTTAATAATTAATGATGGTATCAGAATAATTAAATTAATTGTGGTTAGTTCTGTTATATTTAACAATCCTTAGCTTTTTCAGTTTCAATGAGTTAATTGCGATTACTCGTGTTACTGTCAACAGTTATTTGTGGTTTCAGATTTAATAAATTATGGTTACTTGCGTTAAAATTTTAATTGCGTTTACTCATTTAATTATCTCCTTATTTAATTAATTGTGCTTACTTGAGTTACAATTAACAATCTTTAGTGGAATCAGATTTATTTAATAAAACGATTGCGGTTGAGTTACAGTTATCAATTATTTCTGATTAAGATTTAAGTAATTAATTAGAATAAATATGTAACACTGTTTGAAACCAGAGAATTTTAAATTCACAATTTAAACCTAGGAGGTACTCGCTCTTATAATTTGAATCTGATATTGGTCTTCTATGTATATAATGCTACACCATTTTATTACATATCAACCTTGAATCCGTTCAACGTTAGTCAAGCAGTAATTTAAACAAATTCACAGTCTGGCGTGAAACGTCTTCAAATTCTGTCACAAGTGGGTTGAGTCGCTCGGTGAATCTGCATGCGACGTTAATTTGGCTTATATCTAAGAAACCGTACTACTCGCTCCTAAATTTGGTATCGTTGTGAAAGGGAAAGAAGCCACTCCTCGATAGAGGACGTGTTATGTATAGACAACTATGCTTTCACATGACGCAGTTGGATCATCATATAACCTGATTTACGGAGTTTACATAGGCGTAGGTCTGTTCTCCGTTTGTCTATTGAAGCATAGCAAGTGTAATCCATCTAACCAAATCTGTATTTGGTTACTTTATTTCTGTACCCCAGATTGTAGCTTAATTAAATGTTTTATTGGAGGGTAAAGTCGTTAAAATTACGTTAATTTCCTGCGTGTTAATCCATATGTGTTAACTACGCAACGTTTCTTCCAGCAGTGAGTCTATTCAGTATGATGGGTATATGGCCCTAAAGTCACGTAAATGTACTATCGTGACGTATCCCCTATCATTGGATTTATAATACTTTACAGCCGAATAAAACTTATTCATGTTATTTTTTATGAACAGGCGGAAATGTTTAAATTATCTGACATGCATTCTGGTAATTCTAAGGAGAATACGTTTTGAGGTAAATCGTTTTACTTAGCAATGTGTATTTATCCTTATCCGTCAATGTAAAGCAAAGCTGTTTGCTGATTGGACTCTTTTTCCGTTTTGAGAAGAGTTCCTTCCAACATTTGTTCCGCCCTAGATACGCTTCCTTCTGTAACTGACCGCAACACACCGCTCCGTATTGAAGAATGAGTCTAACCGTAGATTTGGAAAATACTTCTACAATGAAGCTCCCTTTTGCAGATATAAATGGTATATTTTCCGTCTTTTTACGCTCAATCCTGGCAATACGCAACCTAGAATGATATTTACAACTACTGGCTTGAAAGATTATTTCCTTTCGAATTTTATTGCAGCAATGACTGAAACTATTTTTTTTTCTAGGGTTGTAATTGTGTGCATTTTCTTCTCCTTTATAGATAGTTGTTTGAATTTAACCCCCACCGAGACGCTAATGATTATTAGTCTAGGAATAGCTAAGACGAGCTGTTTATAGAATATCCGTGTGACAGCCTGCCTGAATATCGGAAAGATGTTCTGTTTTGTGGTATATTGAACGGCGCGTGGCGACGCGTCTAAACACGCCCCCGCGTCGCACAGACGAAAGGGAAAAAGATGTGGCACGGCACTCGGGCTTCAGACCGTGCTGGACGACTTCAACACCTGCCAGCGCATTCTCTTGGCAGAAGATGTAACCACGTGCCGAGTCTGCCCTCTGTTGGACCACACCGCTACGCTTCGTACCGTCGTGTCCGCGAAACAATGGAACCTGTGTCGATACAACTACAATCCTCCGATGCACCATTTCCAGTGAAGCGACCCGTTGTTCTGCAAAAGAGACTTTGCCATACCGACAGAGATCATACAAATTTGAAGTGGAATCTTCAATGCATTAATTGATGTTTAAATTTTTCCAGAATCTACTTCAGCGACTTTTGGTAGATTTTCAAATACGAAATGCTATGTTCATCAACAACGGATGGTGAAAAAGAATCAGGATCTGTAGGTAGGTCTAACTACGGCTTGATCCGTTAAAATTATTTACTAATATATAACTATTTTCATTCATCTCGAGATTACGTATAGGAACATGCTGAAGAAAAAATTCGCCATTTTTTGAAAAAAAACGTCCGTGGACTGATGACGCATTTTTTGGATGACGAAGCCGTGAATTACTCATTGTTTAAATTTAATGATCATCCATTCCTAATATGAAACCGAAATGTGCCCTTTAAAAGTAAAAACACAAAATACGAAACAGTTCCTCTATTATTTTGGAATAACGTCCATGGACTTTCAGGATAAATAAGCCGCGAAGTGATGCATCATGAAAACTACAAATAAAAGTCATCAATTCTATATGTGAAACCCAAATCTACACATCAAAATACGACTATATCTGTTGAACCATGAAATACATGTTCTAAAGACCACACCGAATTTTGTCTGCGATGTCCCACGGTTTCGATTGTTACCGGATTAGTAAAATATCGTGGTATATCTTTCACCGTTCCTTCAATCACGTCACTTCACACGCAAATTTATTTGGAGCATAAATCCTTTCGAACCGAGCCGTTATCACGTCATAAAATAAACGGAGCGATAAAGAAAGTTCTTTGCCAACAGCTGCAATAAAATGATACTGTGAAAAATAACGGCTGTAAATATAAAGATGTTACATATTAAAGTTGTAATATTATCAGACGAAAAGCCAAGTTTTCGCTCAAGGCTCTTTTTCAAACAGTTAAACATTTACATTTTATTGGTTACAATAAAATTACATTTAATTTATCATAGCAATAATACAGTGTTTCTCGCATAGTAAGACAGTGACCTCAACTCATCTTACTAATCTACACCAAGGCTCTGATGTTATCTTATATTGAGAATAACCTTTTACAGATACTAATTGCATTTACTTTCACTCTTGTGCTTTCATCCTATAGCCAAACAAACCATTGGAATTTCTGTAAATTATATAAATACCTTTTTGGCGTGGTGGTAAATAATGGTCATACGGCCTCGTAGATATGACCAGTTAAAACTCTATATGATAAAAAGGATGTAGGTTTCTATGTATCTACTTCAGTTAATCTTTATAAAAATTAAAACGCGTGGACAGTATGCTACGAATCTTTTTTTTAGGGCAACATGCTACATGAGGGTAACTCCCCTTTAATAGCATACATAATTGAAACGTTCAGTTGAAATTTTGTCATTTACAGAATTAGTGATCGTCAGAAACCATTCTTTGGTGATAATTAGATTCCCTATCCAACACCTGATTGCAGCCAAAACACTGATTATGTTTATCAATGGAGAGTTTCTAATTGGCTTTGTGTTCCTGGCACATAATACATTTTTGTTTGGCCAATATAACTGATCAACAATTTGATAAAGACCTGAAGTAAGGCCGAAATGTAAATATATAATTGGGTTTTGCATGCTAATACATTTTCGTTTTACAATTTTTCTCAATTCATCAATAACTGCAATAGTATATGATTAAGATTCAAGGATCACAGTCTTGTAAAATTAGTTCGTTAATGTTTAATATATGTTAATAAAATGGTTCAAATTGGTTCCAATTTCGTAATAGGAATGTTTTCTGTTTACTGGATGGAACTAATGAAATGTACGTAGAAAATATTTCTTGTACTTTCAAGGACAGTTACGTGAAAAAAAAATATACTATCACTCAGTCCTTGGATTCTGAAATGATCCTCCTTACTCCAAGGTGAATGATGAGTTCTTTTCTGTTCGATACATCGGTATATCTGGCTTTATTGATGTCATTTTTCACTCATATTCTTCTCCAAATCAGCCAATGGAAAAGCCGAACAATATTCTCCCAGTATTTAGTCCACTATTGTCCTTAAATTTCAAACCCAAGCTGTAATCATCACCGATCATATGAGCGTGCAGAATCATTTGCTTTTAATCCCAATTTGTCACATATGTGTGATGAAATTTTTGGAAGGTTTACCATTTTTATCAATTGATTAATAATTGCGGTGGTATACTGGCGTAAGATTCAAGCATCTGTATTTATTTTTTTTGTTTGAATTAAATTTGTATTTAATTTCTCTTCCACTCTGCATACTGACTCGACTCAGACATGGCGCTAGTATGTTCAGTGAAATTGCGTGACTGTTGTAATCAGGCTAGTTAATGAGAGTACTTGTTCCCTGAAAATTTGATTAAATCTATATTCGAGTAGTTACAAAATACGTCGTTAAACAGGTTTTACTGCGACAGATATGCAAGAGGACATTAAACAATCTCCACCTAGCTTCGGATAGTAGGTCGAAAATACCGTTGTTCTTATTAACTCAGATTGAGCGCTAAAAAAACTGTCTACATAAACTATTATTCATGAAATCATGCTATGTTAGTCTGCTATTGCTTTTGTTATTGTTTTAAAAAATCTGGAATCACGATCTGTGTCATCAACCGAAAATCAGTTTCAGATAGTCTTGACTGCCTTGCCCTTCGACATTTTTCCTACTTTCTCGGTCCTTGACTTCCAATATCGAGTTATTGTTATCGTTACTACCCGTCTTTCGTATTTCAAGTTGTCCGTGTTGCTCTTTGAAATTATTGAATATAAACAGCATTTATTCGAGAAAAATAATTTTTGTGTATATATTGGAAGATGCTTTGGAAAGGAAGTATGTTTTTTTTTATTTCATGATGTCATAAATTTACTTTTCTTTAGAACAAAAATACCATGATGGATTTACTTACCTGTTTGCGGTAGAATGAGCGATTGTCTTTTAAGTACGCCATAAAATGGAGGGTCTTAATTAGTGTCATAAGAATATACTTTAAAAAGTCGTGGCTTGTCAGGAGACAAGTTGTTGAATTTAAGCTATTCTCCAATGATATTAAATGTTTATCAGTTGGACTAATCCCATACTTTCATACGTTAGTTGGTTATGTGAAAGCGCAAATAAATTGTAATACTTCAGTTTTAATCTTTTCAGTACGAGTATCGTACGGAATGACACCTGTGATTCAATAACGGCTAACAGTGAAGGACTGAAGCGGTGTATTAAATTTTAATTATGTTTTACAATGAACAGAATTGTCGCATTCTGCAGTAAAGTTATAAAATATTTCTACATTTAAAATATAATCCTTCAATATTATTTTGTACGTTCTAGATTGTTTACATATGTTGGCCGTTATCATCTCTTTCGGAAAATCAAGTTTTAATTTTATGTTTTTTTTTTGGAAGAAGTCGTATTTTATACCTTGACGATCGTCTGTTGATACTGCGAGAAGAGAACGAGATCGTGAGAGACGGGGGACGATGAATAGCGACGTTGACTAAACCGCTAGACACGATTCCTATTACAAAAAGTTCTCAAATTAATTAAACAATTAATTTTCTGGATATATTAAAGTATTTTGTTTGTAACCGTCGCTGTAACTGCATCTTCGTGGCGCGTGACATCGTCGAGGATTTTTATTTTGCACTGTAATTTGTCTTTGGATGCAAGGTCATTGGCTTCCACACAGGAAAACACGTATTTCTGCGATTATTATTAGGCTATGTAGACTTCCTTGTTGATAAAACATGTTGGTTTATTTCGTAAACGCAGTAGCAGTTGTGTTGGAACTACGTAGAAATAATACATTTTACCGGCTTGAATACATGAACAAAAGCCTGCGAGAGGATTCTCTTGCAGGTAAACTGCGAGGGATGTTCTCTCGCAGGCAAAACCTTGTGGGAGAGATACGAAGGGGCTACCTTTGGGGATGCCTTTTCCTCTCCGTTTTTGATCTAAGGTTCCCACAAGCCGAGGCACCTCGACCTGTTCTGAGAGGTGTATGTTCCGGGGTCGCAGACTTTGGGCATACGCTAAGAGTTGTCCTCTGTTCCCATTGGAATAGTCGGCGGGCTGCCTCCTAAACTGGTCGAGGCACGGAGAAGGGAATGCTGCGTCCCCACAGCAAACTCCTCTTCCGCTATCGGAAGGGCGTGGGACAAGTACCCAATGTCCGACCTACCTGATGCAGGTTTTTCTAGGGTTTTACCTGCATTTCTTTAGGCGAATGCCGGGTAGGATCCTTAAAATATAGCCCGGGGGCCCTAGTAACCCTTTGCTACCTTCCTCTACCCTTCCGTATCCCCCCCTTTCAGATCCCTTCCTATGCTATTAAACGGGAGTTGCCCAACGTGGATCACCCTCATGTAGCCTGTTGCCCTAAAAAAATGAATACATGAACATTTGCCTCATTAGGCCTTACGCTTTAATTTTGATCTGCAAAACATACAAAATAATAACCAAACCAACTTTATAGCACTAATATTTAATCATGTTATAGCTCCCATTTATTAAAACTTTGAAAACAACGAAAGTATTCTTATTATTTAAAATGTGATTATAAATAAATTTCTTGGCAGAAAAATTTGTTATCGACTCCGAAACCTCCTTTCAGTTAGTCTGTTTCAATCTCACTTATTAATGAACGTCTATTTATTTATTCTGTAAATCCTGTACTTACGAAACAAAACAAATCATTATATACATAATTAAGAAAAATATTTCAAGAATTGAAAGCCTTTATTAGCCAGTCCTATTTTTTAACAAAAACATTTTAAAACTTTATTAAAAAATTGCTCGTCAAGTTTACAAGGAACTTTCGTCCTTTACGGACACATTCATCTACAGCAAATTTAACAATATAGACAGAGGTGTTCATTTGGAGGAATCATTGCATTTTCTTAGCATCATCAACCTATAATTTACCTCAGCGAGTGAAGTTCAATACGAAGTTTTCTATTTCGGCATCTGACAAAGACTGATAGAAGTAAAAATTAGTTGGCTTGGATACATTAAAATATTTTCTTGTATTACATAAATTAAAATATCAAATACATAACGTTAATATGAATATATGTACTGTAAATACAAAATCGGAAAGTTAAATATATATAATTATTAAGAGCATAAATACATATAAGGAGAAATTTTAGTAAATGAAATAGAGAAATCTAACACAGTGAGTATATCTAGTTCATAATTTAGAAAATTACTTCATAAGTTTTTACAATAAATTGATGAAAAAAATATATATGCGAAAATTTTTACCCTTTAGGAACTAGTTCTACATCAATAAGGAAATTTAATATATGATTAGACAACTTTAAGAAATTGCGTAAGGATTACAAAATATTTTACTATTTATTTAATAGAACTATACGGGATTTAAAATAAATAATTAAAATTCCATTACTAATGTCTTTTATTAATTTTTGATATAAGGAGTTTTCGGCTGATAACTTGGCCACATTCATTTACAAAAAAAATTATGATTTCATAAAAACATTTACAATTTGCAAAATGTACATATATAATTTGTCAAAATTAAAATTTCATTGTATTTTTAAAATAATAATATATCAAAATGACCATTTATTTTATAAAACTATGAAATGGTCATTAACGTGTGACGTTTCACTTTACGTTAACTCGCGATACGAGCTTGATAGAAAAATATAATTATAAATTGTTTCTTCCGCCCCTGATTAATCTGCATTTGACGTGTTGATAGAATGATTTATAATATCTTAATATTACGTGAAAAGTTTAAATATAAAGAGTAGGAAAAATGTTATTTTCCAAAACATTGGTGTATTTAAAGAGGAATGCTCCTGTGTTCTCAATCAATAATTACTGACTGAATTTAATTATTTTTTCATATTTTTAATCCTTTTCTTTTTACATTTTTATTGAAATGGCGAATGAAGAGAATTAGATATAGTAGTTTTCATTACACCCGGTATGATGTGTGGGGGATGGGGGATGGACCTTTGTCGTTGATTGTACCTGAAAAGGATTGCAGCAAAAACGCCAATCCAATCTGTCAAGCCGTTCAAAGCGAGAAGCTTTTTCATTAATTACTTGGAGAAGCCCGTTTCCCGGCGCAGTTGAAACCTTCAACCTCCCCCTCTCAGCATTTTTCTTTTTTTTTTTGTAATTAATCAGGTTGAGACGATTTGTTTAATGTTGTTAGCTAACTGGAAACAGAAATCCCTGGCGAGAGAATATCGCAGATGGAACATGCTTCCCTGTTTCCCAACGCCGTTCCGAGAAACGTAAGCGGGAAAACCGATATTGATTCTGAAAATAAAACGATTACTCCGGTGTTCTTTGTAATATGACGAGCTCATCTTTCATTAAATCTATAAATATCGTCGACAGATTCATCAACAAACGCAACCAAATTTTTGGTTATATGTTAAGCAATTGTGAGTTCATAAAGGCTAAATTATTTACAAGGCCAAGACCATGAATTCGAAATTACAGAGATAAGAACAGAAATATTGAGTAGTACTGCTTATTATTTTTACTGTCCGATTGATTTCTAAAAATTCAGTACCATGAGCTCCACGTTTCAATGCTCATTTCATCAGATATGTGTTCAAATGTAAAGTAGCATAAATTTTTTAAATAGGAACTTTGTTACATAGATCAGTCTTACACAACCGAAATCGCGACGCGGACCACTAAAATACATAATTTTCGATCGCGGACCACTAGTAACAATTGTTGGTTTATATTTTGAAACAAAAAAATATATTCATTGTACTACTAAATACTTTTATTTTATATGTAGAACATCACAAAAAATAAATAGAAAATAAACCAAATAGAAATTATTCGCATAAAACAAAAAAACGCAAAACATTATTTAAATAAAGCACAACTCAAAAGTAATAGTAAACTTACAGAAAATTATGTTAATTTATTGCATTTCTTTAATCTAACAGAAATTAAACAAGATATAAATAATTTACGTAAAACAAATAAAATCAATGGAATTTTTTTCATTACAAAAATTTTTGATTCTGGGAGCTATATTAGTTACTGCAAGGTGTGCTTTAATTTTACGAGCTGTGATGAGAAACTAAGGTTACAAAGGCTATAGTGAAACGTGTACATTTGATTTCATACAGCCAATACAGCCACCCAATAGTACATACAATAGGTTATTTTTCGACAAGTCTCCGTATCGGTTGAGGCACGTGTTGCTTCGTGGGATCTGTTTAAATATTCCTTCCAGGTAAAAATCTTGTCCGTGCTTGTTCAGCCACGTTATCGCAAAATGTTTCACCTCCTCGTCACTTCCTAGGTCCCCCTTCAACTGACTAAAAAGTCGCTTGCAGTGAGGTGCGGGCTGTAGGGAGGGTGGTCGATGAGTCCCAGCGAAACTGCTTCAACAGGTCGTGCGTTGTCGAGAAGGAAGCCTTTTGAGATACCCTCGTACATGCGCCATTGCAGAGAACGCAGAGTCTCATAAATATGTTGTTGAAAATTGTAACAACACAATCATTGCTTTTTTATGTGAATCTACACTCATTTTTTACCTTAACCCAAAATTGAGTTATACCTTCGGTTGATTTGTAATTTCAATGCAGAATCGTAAATTAATTGTAGTAAATCATTTATTATAACAAATCCGGACGGAAAGCCGAAAAGATTCCTTCAAGTCTAGTTATGTTTAAATTTATTATGTTTAAAGCGAGGGAAAGCGTACTAGATTTTATTATTGAAAGTACTCTGTGTTTTTGAATTAACTTTTTTGGGAAGATTATAAAAAAATAATAATAGGTACTTACTTTTGGGTCCCACTGTATAAATAATGCAGCAATATTTGCACAGAAATAGGTGTTGCTGCAAATTGACGATTTTGTTAAAGATTCGCAATCGTGAGGGTATCATGATTACTTTATATAGATCTTCCTTCTCCATCGCTTCCATCAGAAGGGGTCAATTAGTCGAAACCAGTGCCTACGGTCTGCAGCGTACTTATTGTAGATTTCTAAGTTGTATAGAGTAGTTGTGTGTGTGTGTGTGTGTTAAAAATACAGACAATGGATTAAACTCAACGAATGATGCATATGTAAGCTTGAAATATTGTGCATAAATATTGAAAATACATGGACGAATGTGAATCAGCAATTTAAAAATTTTGCTTCAAGCTGCGACATTGCCACAAGCAAATGTAAGAGACCTGCCGAGTTGGATTACTGGCTGGTGAGGGTGTGGCAACGTCGGTATTTCTCTCTTCGCAGTGTAGCAGGCAGCTCGCCTTGCGAGCGGCGTTGGACTATAATAACGACAATATTTTAATATTTATTTAATTTATCATATATAAATGTGAGGATAATAACTGAAAGTGGTACGAAACAATATTAGAAAAAAATGGTTCAGTCTCTAAGACATTGTCATTTCCTGGACTTTGGGTTTGCCAAACCTGTCTATGTGGGATTCAAAGATATGTGGATTTCTGTATTGGATTTGTGAAACAATTTTCATAGTGCTGATGGTTGATCTAGCTAAAGTTATTTTACTTAAGCGGACTCTTTGTTTCCTGTGGACAAATAACTATTTTGATTGCATAACTTGAAGGTCAGACACGGAAATTTAACGTGCAGGCGACGAGGCCGAAAGTGATAATCATAACTACACGTTTAATTAAACACAGCTTGATTAAACAAACATTGCTTCCATTTCTTCTGAATAAGCGATTTCATGAATACGGTGGTGACGTTGTCAATCCAGAAATCGTCAAGTAATTTATTTTAAAGTGTAATATTTTGAATTTTTTGCAGATACATATAGGAAAACTTTCTAAACGTTGTCTTGTAGAACTGGGGTGAGTTTTGATAAACATTAAAGAGCTGAGGATGTAGCGATTTCTGTGTGGTAATGCTTACTAAAATAAATGTTGCCTATAAAATCTTGTAAATTTAACTTGGATGCTTCCGGTCGCAGTGATAATTTTCAGATTCTATTAAGTAGTTTGGTTGAATTATCTAAAAGTTACTTGCAATGTTAACGCGTATTTTTGGCATTACTGTTGAGTCTCAAGGCAAACGAAACTTATAATATATACTCTCAGTGCCTATAAAATAAGAACCGAATTACAAATCAAGCATCCCGAAGGTCGTTGGTTCTTTGTTGTTTTATTTTCTCTGATTTGTATTGACAGTACGATACAGCTTACCGAAAAATAATAATAACTGCTAACTTTTCTTACGAAATTTCCTTGGCTCAATATACAGGACCTCCCAAAACTTGAGTCCCTATAATTTCAATTTATAGTTTGGAATCAGACTGTACGGAAGAATGTATCACAGAATTCTGATAAAAGAAAAATATGAATTTAGAATATTAACAGAAGAAGAAAGATAATCAGAAACATGGCTTCTTAAAAACCCAAGTCTATTGCTTTAACAATATTGTTATTTGGTGTATCCCATTTAAGTAACTATTTTGATATATTATAAAAATATTGTGTTCATACAAATAGACAGTAGTTCAAGCTGTCTTGGAAAAGTGAATTATTTTTCTGAGATGAAGGATATTTTCGGGTATTAATCGGCTAGCATTATTATATAGTTATGATTTTTTTATGTATTAGTCCGTAATTCATACCTTATGTTTATTGTATTTCATTTCAAGATATAGAAATATTGAAAATATGAGGTTACAAAGTGATAATTTCAACAAATAAATACAAAATAACAATAATAGGTAGCTACTTTCGGGATACCCTGTGTTTAGATTCAAATTGCTACCTTGGCATTAGCCTTTCAATGCATAAACCGAATACAAAGTGAAAACAGGTATTTGACTCTAAAAATAACTTAAATTTACTATGTCAATGTATCGTTATAAAAATGATGACTATAATTAATTGTATATATAACATAATAACACATGAGAATTTGATTTTTTATTATATTTTTTTATGCATACCGTCATACAATAACTCACAAATGAAAAATAATATATATAATTGGGTTGGAAAAAGTTCGATACAACGTTGTGCTGGATCACATTTCCAAACTGTCAAATACATGGTGCTTCAAAAGTAAGTGATTATTATTGAGTATTTTATTTTAAAAAATTCTATTTGTGTGTATTTTGTTTAAAACAAACTAAAAGCATACTAAATTTGTTTATGTAATAGGTGTAAAATTTTATATTGTTTTAATGAATAATCTGATTTAATTAAAAAGGGGCCCGATTACACAAATATAGGTGCTTAATTTTGAATATTCTGTTTTCATTAGCAAAAAAATTTGGTATAACTTGATGAAAAAAGCTCTTATTATTTCATGTGTGTGGAAACGAAGATGCTATTCTGTTTTGTTAAAATTGGCTTACGTACAAACTTTAATTATCAGCTAACTGCCGCCAAATACTAAGTCAAGTGAAGATGTATGTAGAATGTGTAATAAGCGGTAAAGGTTTAAAACTAAAATGTAGCGTATTTATTTTAAACTTTATGCAGTGGGAATTATTTTAACAGTAATAACCGTGTTTAATATTTTGGTTTCGTTTTCTGATTTCTCTTCCGATACTGATGTAATATTTCACTTTCTCGTCCTACCACACTTGATGAGGCCCACGCATTGTAGAAGAGACGAGGTTTTGTTAATATACCTAATGTGCACGTAATTATTGCAAACATCGATAACACGTAGTTACGTTGGAATCGAACTTGCTGTGCCGGATTCTTGGTAGTGGAGGAAATTTCACGAGACAATCCGGAATTCTATGTCGAGTCAAGGACGCTTGAACAGATGCAGCACGTGAGCTCCGGTCTGGATCTCGTTCCTCCCTTCGAAAAGGTCGGAATGGTCCAGCACAAGCATGCTGTATTTTTTCCTTTATATACTATACTAATACGAATTATATGCAAACAAATCCAATTAAATAATAATATAATGAAATATCTTCCAGAACTATAGAATGGACGTAGTTATTTGTTGCAAATAATTTTTTATAATCCTATAGAGCAGCAACCATCACGTATATGCAACAAATTTTCAATCTCTGCTTACCTGTACTTGCTTGGATTTGAATTTAAATTTTGTACTTTGCGCCTTTTTCGTAGAAATACATCATGAATGAAGGATTTTGCTGAAAAGAACGTCAATTGAATGCCAATTTTGGACATACGTAGGGACGTCATTTGTATTTTCCGGTCTATTTTTTTAATCGCCTCCCTATAATAAAAGTTATTTCATGATTTCTAAATGTAGGAGGAAATCACTCGAAACAGTGACATTTTTTTCATTTCGATTTCACGTAGTTTTCTGTAAAGTCATGTTAATTTCACGACTTTGAGGGAATTGAAACTTTTTTTTCCCTGTAAATATCTATTTACGTTATTTCCTTCGCGTAGAAAACTCGTAAAGGGTTTTATAATCATAAGCGACAGACTTAAAAATTCTTACAAAATTAATCACCACTGGTGTAAATTTATACAGGACTGACGCTTCGCTCAGACTGATTACGCCGTTTAAGGAAAAGTTTATGT
The DNA here is from genome assembly GCA_037074705.1 of Zhengitettix transpicula. Taxonomy (NCBI): domain Eukaryota; kingdom Metazoa; phylum Arthropoda; class Insecta; order Orthoptera; family Tetrigidae; genus Zhengitettix; species Zhengitettix transpicula. The sequence goes on along the minus strand of CM073596.1, from coordinate 40,093,387 downwards.
TCGCCCACTTCTAATCAATTCCGAAGTTTATCAGCAGTTTAGGTCGACGTGTGGACTAAAGTTACAGCGTGTATGTCTGAGATTGTGAAGGTCATTTTCCCTTCTACCTGGCCCCCACTTCCCTTGGGCAGACAGGTAAAAGGTATTGTTTATTGTCACGACTCGTTTGCTCCAGCATTACGACAGGAACAAACATTCTTGCGTTCATAAAACTCGTCAAGCCGTCAATATGTTTTTTTATTATCCTACATATATTGCTCAGTCTCTCGGGAAATGTTTTCAGGTTAGTCCTGCGTTCATAAACGCGCTTAGAGAAAACACACTTTCGATTGTAAGTTATTTCACAAGTCTTCTATAAGAATTATTAATATACCTTTCCGTTGCGGTAGGTTTAGTTGATCAAGGAAATATGAGGCATATGAATAATTACAGATCTATAGTCTTAATATCTCTGATGGAAAAATTATCGTAAAAAAAGGATTACACTACTAGTAATATTAAAACATGCCAACAGGGTTTTGAGAACGGCCTTTATACAATTACTGCATTTAACTAGTTTATACATAAAATAATTGACATATTACGATGGTGGTGAAAAAGTAAATAGTGTCCAAAATATTTGATTCTGTCAACCATTACATATTATCAGAAAAATTGGAAGTGGAGTAAGGGTGACTTCAAAAATGACGTTATGTCTAAATGACAGAATGTATCAGCTCACAAACACGGTAATATAATATGTAATATATTCATAATACAGTGCAGTGTATAACTTATAGGTAATGTGTGTTTCCTCGCTGGAATTGCTGGGGAATCCCGAAAAAACTTCATTCTATTTTATTTTCCTACATCTATTACTGATTATACAATTTCATCATTCAATGTCCTTTATTCATAAATAAATGTGTTGACAAATTCGATAGATTTGTTTTAGACAATAGCGGCCACTTTGCTCCAGTCGATAAAATGCTCGATATTGGTTCAACTCATCTGCTTTCACCCACTCTCCAATACAGTTTATACTCCACTAACATACAGTTTTAAAGTTCTTGTTTCGCGAGATTATTGACATTATCAAGCTCTCGAATACATCAGCCTTCTTAGCTCAGTGGTAGAGCACTGGTCTCGTAAACCAGGGGTCGTGAGTTCAAACCTCACAGGAGGCATCATTTTAACCTAAACATTTATCTTCGACTGTATTACAGCTCTCGACTTTCCAAGATGTATGCGGAAAACTTAGTTCCACAAAGATCAGGACTAAAAACATAACGCCGCCATTGCCTTAAAGTATACGCAAATGAATTAATATATTGTGAAATATGGATTTATTTTATTGAATGTATAAACTAATATTTCAATGTAGGGAAATAATTCGATTATTTTTTATATCTCATTTGCTGGCATTATTCAAAGTAGTGTGATTCCAGTAGGTTTGTAATATGTCAGCTACAATAAAATTGTTAACAACTGAGAAAATAGTTCTAATTTAAATTACGCAGTTCAAAAACGAAATAAGATCTGGGAAATGTGAGAACCATTACGTTCGTATTCCAGATGTCACTAATTGTTATTCTAGGGTATTAAAATTTAATTTCTTCAAAGAATGGCTTGGTTCTTTTCCAATCAAAGTATAATGTAGCCGGTTACAGTTTCCACCATTTGTTAATTGAGAGGTCTTATCTTTTAACGCGCAGAAATCTTGTTCCAAATGTTGAAGAGTATTTTTGGTGAAGCATCTTTTAATTTCAAACCAGTATTGTTCGATCGAGCATGATTAGAAATGTTTTAAGATATCTGCACACGGATCTTGTTGCTGTGGCGTATAAGAATACTTCCAAATTCAACTGATTTCGAATTTAATCGAGTTATAATTTTGATAGTGATTCACATAGTGCAGTTTACTCCAATAACACTGATAAAATCCACATATGATCAACTTGAGCGTTGTTAGGACAAATATTTCTCGCAGTCAACTCCTCACTCCTTTGGTATGAGAAGGGAATGCTGCGTCCCCACAGCAAACTCCTTTCCAGCTATCGGAAGGGCGTGGGACAAGTACCCAATGCCCGACCTACCCGATGCAGGTTTTTCTAGGGTTTTCCCTGCATTTCTTTAGGCGAATGCCGGGTAGGATCCTTAAACCATAGCCCGGGGGCCCTAGTAACCCTTGGCTACCTTCCTCTACCCTTCCGCATCCCCCCTTTCTAATCCTTTCCTATGCTATTAAAGGGGAGTTGCCCAATGTGGATCACCCTCATGTAGCCTGTTGCCCTAAAAAAAAAATTACCAAAGCTCCATTATTTTTTTTATTTAGCATTTACTTTTACATCGGCAATGTTAACCATTTTTAATCCAGGTTTTTATTTACCTGGTAAAACGAACTGGGACTCGACTACGTAGTTATTATTTTCCTATCTAGTTACGACTATATCATACTCGTTTCCTTCAGTTTTTTTCGGGCGATAATAAGCATACCTAATTAAAATGTTTCACTCTATACGTGTTCTTTTTGTGTGTTAATTTAAAGCTTCATATATACTTAACATTTTCTTGTTATCAGTAGTCTTTACAGGGTGAATGTATCCTTTATAGAACTGTGCGCGTCGAATAAACGTAACCATTTTTTACATTCCGGGAGTAATAAAAAGGTTTAATGGAAGTAATTTCTTTTAGACGAATAAACGGAACATATGAACATGTTCATTTATTTCATTTAACTGCCTTTAGCATCGTGCGACGTTTTACCTAATATATGTTGTAGGCCCAAAATCGTCTCGAATGTACAGAAAACGAACTATTTATTAGCTAAAATATAGATAAGTTAATGTAGAAATACTGAATGTACTTCGTTTTATTAAAATGCATATATCTGTTTATCAAAACTAACTATGAAAGTTACTTTTCGTTTTTTTACTGAGGAAAATGACCTGACCTTGTGAGTCCATTTACCGTAATTATATATATATATATATATACATATATATATATATATATATATATATATATATCATTGGTGTGGTAGGGAAAGAGAGAGAATTTTTTTGTGGCTTGCTTAATATTGAAGCGTGGTGTAGTCACACCGGACCGAAGGATGTTCTTCAAATTTTCGACGCTCTCGGCCTCATTATATATATATATGTTATTTATTCTGACCTCTTTGTTATTAATAGGTGAAAACAATCTTCTTTTGCTTGTATGGCCTGCTCTCGTAAGTCAACGGCAATAGATTAATATTTATTGTAGGAGCGTTAAACATTAATTTATCGTTCCACTGACAGGTTTTATTGATGTTACTTTTAGATTATTATTATGTAATTAAGTTCCATATCATCCCTGCGATTTTCCCAGAGGTAGATTTAAAGTGAATATTAAAATCCTCTTTTTCGGTAATGAAAAATAACGTGATTCAGTTACAGCGTTTTTTCCCCCTCTCATCCAAAATGTCCCACATTAATTATCGAACACTAACGATCGATTTTGATACACATATGTTTCTATCAACTAAAAATAAGAAAAATAAGAAAATAATAATCGTGCTGAGGAATCAGCCTTGTAGTTGGTGAACTTTCTGACGGAAGGTATTCGGTTGCATGTGTCTGGCTTCATAAATTCGCAGTACGGATTTCGTGTGTATATACGTGGACTCATCCAAGTTAATTTCTTCAACGCTAATTAAGTAACGTATCAGACATTTCATATGAGGTTAACCAGTAAGAGCATTTGGAACATGGCCGCATCGCAAGGACCAAGCGAGTGTCCTCGCGTTCAACCGGGATTCCCTGATGGTAGTTTCCTTTGGACCAGCACAGTGTGCGCAGGTCGAGGCTTCAGCGATAGTACATGTGACAACCATAACTTGCGCAACGGTGATTAAAGTAAGCTCAAGCAACTGAGGACAAGAATAGCATTGCATTTCTTGCCAGAAACATGAAGAATCCCAACTGTGAAGAACAGAATGTGGGTGAAATTGAAGCTTGGAAATGGGCACTCCTCGCTGCTGTGTTGTTCTTAGGAGCGGTTATGATTTCCATTGGAATAGCTATCTTCTTCGGGCAAAGTAACGTATACTAAACCTTACATCCTTTATAAGGAACTACATGAAGTGGAGTGTCATGTTTTTTTAATGCAACTATTATTTGGTTTATCCTTATTTTCAAGCTTCACGAGAAGCCTCTATTAGTGTCTTATTCAGTATTTAACTATTATCAATCTATAACTCAACCAGATAATAATTTAATTAGAAATTAATTATTAGCTGTGTGTTAAAATTAAAGTTCTAAATGGAGCGTCAGAGAGAAACAAAATAATCCATTTTTGCCAACATACCATGATTGATTACTGTACTTCATGCTGCTGTAATTGACATTGAGTAATTTAAAAAGTATAACATAACTAAATAATTTTTCTCATGTTTTTCAGATGGAGTTGAAGACCACTTATTGCCACTTGATCCCATAAAAATGCCAGATGTAGTAGCACACACCCGACTAGGCAATTTCAGAGGCACATATTCTTTATCACGTCTTGGAAAGGGTTTTATGGCATTTCGCGGCATTCGGTATGCCAAACCACCTGTTGGAAATCTTCGATTTAAGGTTGCGTCATTTAGTATTTTTTTACAGTACTCGTAAGAGTATTTATTGAAAAACGGAAATTTTTTGTTTCAGCCCCCAGTACCACCAGAACCTTGGGAAGGAATAGTTAATGCAACTACTGATGGATTTGCATGTCCACAGGAACATAATTATATTGTTCCAACAGATGAAGATTGTCTCTTCTTAAATGTCTACACAAACAATGTAATTGCCTTATCATATTTAATAAAATCTGTACTTATTAGCCTAATCAGTGTTGATAATTCATTGGTGCATTGTGTATATATTGTATGTTTGCATTATATTTGGAATACAAAAGGTTATATTCTCCACATAAAAGTAGAGTTAATTCTTAATCTTGAAAACATTATATAATAAACCACAAAAGAACCCTACTTTGATTTTACTCAGTAATTAAATATTTTCTGAAAATTATTTAAAGAATTTTTGTTGTAGTTACCAAAATCAGGACTTAATCCAAAAAGACCAGTTGTTGTATGGATTCACGCTGGTGGTTGGTATGGAGGTACTGGTGCTAGCAGCCTCCATGGACCTCAGTATCTAATGGATTATGATTTGGTTCTTGTCACTATGAACTATAGGCTTGGAGCATTAGGTACTGTTCTAATGATTTTTTCTGACTAATATGCTGGTATTTTAAAATTATATAGTTCTTATAATTTCAAATATGTTCCACAAAATATATTAAGTAGAAAACATGCTGTACGAGTGTTGGATATTAGATAAAATGAATTACACAAGATGTTCCATCATAATGGTTAACTATTCAAAATTCAACTCTTCATTGTGATAATGATATTTTTATACTTTTTATTTGTATCAGTGCTGGAGATTCTATGTTTGTAAAAGTGAAATACATCAATACATGAATATGTTGAACATATAGATGACAAGTTTTATTTTCAGCAAAAACAATAATTATGAAAATGAGTGCATGTGAAAAGAAATTGTTCTGTTAATTGTTATTTTACATATACATATTGCTTTTTCTTTCAATGAAGTAACTCTTCAAAAAATTGCTTGTATTTTTTCACTAATAGATTTTGTAAAATGATTGTATTATTTTGAAATTAATATTCCTATATGTAAAAAAAAATCATTAATGCAGATTAATATCTTCATGACCTAATTCTGACAGACTTAAAACACCAATGCCACTAATAACTTCATTTATACTACAACAATACCTCTAAAAGATGTTTCAGTGAACCAATATTACTTTATAATAATAATATGTATTTATATATTCATTTAAGGATTCCTGTCAACTGGTGATGAGTATCTGCCTGGAAATTATGGAATGAAAGACCAGGTCTTAGCTTTACACTGGGTTCAAGACCACATTTTATCATTTGGTGGTGATCCAAATAGAGTAACTCTGGGTGGTCTCAGTGCTGGTGGTGCTAGTGTTTGGTTCCACATGGCATCTCCTATGTCACAAGGTAAACAGTTATGAGTAGTATAAGAACTAATAATACTCTTTGCAGGAGTATTATATTTGAATTTAACAGTTTTGAGTAAAAATTGAGATAATAGTGTTAGAACATGATAAATATTGTTAGAAAAAAGGGAATTCATAACTATTATTAAAATTGCAATAATTGACTTATAATTTTATAAAACAGATCAAAATAATTTTAACAGGTTTATTTCAACGGGCAATTGCCATGAGCTCATCAATAAATGCTCAATATGATACTTATTCCCCTATGGAACTGGCCAAACAACAAGCAAAGGTTCTGAACTGTCCTCATGAAACTTCAAAACAAATATTTGAGTGTATGATGAAACTACCAGCCCAGAATATATCAAGCTCTTTGAATCTATTAGAAGTAAGTTTGTAATGAAAATTTATTGCATGTTTCATATTCATTTTAATAAATATTTAGATACTTCTGAAATTTATTTAATTAAAAAATTTTTAGGATTGGGGTATTGATCCTGTGTTAGTATATTATCCTGTAGTGGAGCCTGATTTGGGTGAAGAACGATTTCTTCACAAAAGTGTTGAAGAACTGATGCTAAATGGTCAATTCAGTCATGTTCCTTTCCTCACTGGTTACACTCGAGATGAGTTCTCTTGGCGAGCATTTAGTGAGTACCTGACTAACATCCTTTAAATTGTGAACTGGTTTCCATGAGAACTGTATTGCGGAAGGGGCTTAGGACCTTGAAAAATTTGCATGCTCTTTCCTCTATGATGTGACAGCAACTCCCAATTTAAAATGAGCCAAATATTATCTATTTCTCTTTCCTTTTCATTTTAATTAAATTAATTTAAGTTAATCAAATTAATTTGATAAAAATAAGTAGTCGTACTGTCCGAAGGAAGTGGACACCTTGAAAATTATACATTTCCTAGCCTGGCAGCACATACTTTTGTTTTAAAGTAGGTAAGGATGTGACATTGTCAAAAATAACTGAAATATTGGTATGGAAAGGAAAGAGAGATAGGTTGTGGCTTACCTGAAAGTGAAGTGCAGTGTCGCCATGAGAAACTGAAGATTGTTCTTCAAATTTTTGGAGGCTCTCAGCCTACTTCTTCAGGAAGGAGTGTTACACCATTTCGTACACTCGCCAGCTGCGGACTGAGGAGTTTTGACCATCACACGGCTAGTAGCCCATAAACAATTAACACCCCACCAGACCACTAACTTTCTCTCTTTATGGAAGGTCGTGGCATAGGAAAGGTTTGGATAGTGATCATTCATACAGAGCACCCCATGTATAAATATATGCTTAAACATACATGTACTCATAATCATGCACAGACATACACACACATACATGAGCATGCTCATGCATACTCACATGGTCTCGTGAAAGTGGGGATAGCAGGTAGGAAGGGCACTATTTACAGAATGTTGAGTCCAGGGCTTTGCCTGGACTGCAAGACATGTTGGAAAGAGAGTTCCCATGGGGTGTTTGTTAAGTTCACCTGGAACCACTCCCCAACCAGTCACTTTCCTAGACGATCAACACATCTGTCCATATAAAACCCACATACACACTCCAATATTTGCACTTCACAAATTGCCACCCACACCACACAAAATGCTCCCTCTCCGCCAAGCGTACACTGGACTGCAATCCAACCCTGAACTAAAAGCCATCCTCCCCACTATATCCCCACCTGCCCAAGGGTTGCCTTGTCCACCGGTGCAACAACCCACACCCCCACCCGCCCATCCTTGCCGGGCTGCAAATCTTGTGGTAGGAACAGATGCCATGTCTTCCCTACCTTACAGCTCACCACAATCTTTCAAAATCACACAAAAACATTCACCTGCTTCACCTCCCACACCATCTACCAAATTAACTGCAGACTCTGCCAAAACCAAAAGACCCCTCTCTGAACGAATAGCCAACCACTGCAGCACTGTAAAACTATCTAAAATTCAATTCTCAGTAGCTGCTCATGCCCAATGCCACAATATAAACAATTACAACCAATGCTTCACATTCACCTTCCTTAAAGCTGTACCCCCCGATTCATCAGAGGCCGAACTCCTTCTGTGGGAACTCTCTTTCCGACATGTATTTTAGTCCAGGAAAAGCCCTGGACACAACATCTTCCTACCTACCATCCCCAATTTCACGAGACCATGTGAGTATGTATGTGTATGTCTGTGCATGTTTATGTGTATATGTATGTTTAAGCATATATGTATACATGGGGTGCTCTGAATGAATGATCACTATCCGAACCTTTCCTATGCCACGACCTTCCCTTGAGAGAGAAAGTTAGTGGCCTGGTGGGGTGTTGATTGTTTATGGGCTACTAGCTGTACAACGGTCAAAACTCCACAGCTGGCCGGTGCATGGAATGGTGTAACACTACTTCCTGAAGAAGGAGGCGAAGAGCATCCAAAAATTTGAAGAACAACCTTCAGTTTCTCATGGCGACAACATATATATATATATATGTGTGTGTGTGTATAATGTATGTATTACACTGAAGGATAATGTGATGAGGACAAATTAAATAACACATTAGGATAGGAAAGAGAGACAGCAATGCCGACTTACCTGAAATCCACCTATGCCGACTCAGTCCAACTGGACCAACTATTGATTTCCTGTTTGTTGACATCCAAGTCTCTCTTGCCAATACAAATCTGATAATTAATTTGACCTTGTCACATTTTCCTATATATACATATGTAGAGATTGATTGCTAATCCAATCAAATTTCATTTTTAGCTGTTGTAAATAATACTGAATGGAGAAATGATATAGGAAAAAACTTTAATCATATTGCTCCTTTAGCATTTATGTACAAGAACCATAGCAATTCAGATAATATTAGCCAAGAAATAAGAAAATTTTACTTTCGAAATGAATCCATATCTGAAAATAATATGAAAGATTTAGGAAATGTAAGTATCCTGTATTTTAATTTTAAATAAAAATCATTATAGGCCTATAATCCTATAAATTTGTATCTGTTATATAAAAATAATTAGATTCTTATGACATGAAAAAGCATCTTGCATAAAAAAATTACACCTACTTTTCTCTTGTGTGATACCTAGCCAAAACAATTATAAAACACCTGAGCTACTCATAAATTGTAATCATGTTATTTCTTAACAGGTATCTGAAGTTATTAAGACTACAACTTTATTAATTATTTAACAAATTATTTTTGGATAATACTGAATGTTTAACTGTGCCTAATTTGTGTTTTATTATAGTTGTATTCTGATTCAATCATCAACTTTGGGGTTCATAGAGCAGCTGAAATCATTGCCCTGCACAGTCGAGAGCCTATTTATTTCTATCAATTTTCTTATCAAGGAAGATATAGTTTCGTCAATTTTCCTGGAACATCAACTCCATATGGTAATGAAGAATGGATTTTCCTGTTTAAATTGTTAAATTTTATATGAATCTGAAATAAAAATTTTAATTGTAATTATAACCATTAAATTTTAAGATTGTTGTATTTTTTATTTTCAGGAGTAATGCATCAAGATGATTCTATGTATCTATTTTATGAATATATTTTGTTTCCTTTTTTCCATGATGGTTCTCCAGAAATCCCATTTATGGAATCATATTTAAGAATGTGGTCTAACTTTGTGACCTATGGGTAAGTAATTGTAGACAATGTCCCTCCAAGTACTCTGAAAATACTTTACTATATCAAAATTAAAATTAATTAAGAGTTACTTGATGACAAAGTTATCATATTGTCAACACTATGATATTTGTAGGCACACATAAATAACTTTTAGCTTTCATAGTCCTTTCATGGGCTAGAATGTACCAATTTAGATTGGAATTTATTCACCTGTGACTGAACCTTGTGATTATGAATAAATGCAAAATTGATGAGCATTTGATTATTAAATGTTTTAATATATAATTTTCTATCATTTCAGTGATCCAACTCCTGATGATTACTTTGAAACATTTGGTGTACGTTGGGAACCAATGACAACAAAAAAAAAGTTGTATATGGACATTGATAAAAAATTTGTAATGAAGGAAAATCTCAATCCGTACAGAATTAAACTATGGGGAAGATTGTTTCCCCTACCTGTAAAGCATCACCATGAAGCTGTTGACCCCGTTGTCACAATTACAAATTAATGACTATTAAATAGAAATAAGAATTGCAATAAAAAGTTTTGGTCATCTAACTTGACTACGGAAAAGATAATTAAATATTGCTAGTGAATATTTATATTTTATCTCAATGTCTGCCATATTTATTTTTTATCACATGGTATAGTTCCTTTACAAAACATTTTGATGGAAAATCATGGTTATTGTATGTTCATTTTCAAAGTTGTGTTATATATGAGTTACAAATTAGTGTACATTAAATTATTTAAAAAGAAAGAAAATTTGAAGTTCATGTAAATGAAATACAGTAATAGAAATTATGTAAAAGTAATTGTGTCCTCATAAATTATTAGTTAATTCTTCTGTTAGCATTAAGCTTTCAATCAGTGAACATTGCTATATTTTTGTAATAGATATATATATATATCAAGCTAATAAGTCCTTTGCCTTTAATGCTATTAAGAATTGGAATTATTAAACGAAAATAATTTTAGCTTGATTGTACAAAATATTTGAAATTAATTTAATTGTTTTTTTTTGTTTTAAATAAAAAATACTAATTTTTAATAATAAAATTGGTCTATTTATTAGCATTGAACAAATTAAAAATGGTTGATTATTTGTCTTAACAATATATTGGAATAATAAAGTTTTTAAATAAAACACATTTTTATTGAAACTATCATAGGAAAAATATAGAGACTATTAAAGATTGTTTATTCTATTAACAATAAAATGCTTTGTACGCCTTGATTAAATATTTAGCTATTATATTAAATTTTCATAAATGAAATAATTTAGAAAATAAATGGCACAAAGTGATTTAAAAAAGTAGATAGTTTGAATGACGACAGGTATAAATATTTTAAATAACACGAAAGACCGTCTTGATATTCTCGAAATTATACTTTAAGTAGGGCGACTTCGGCAATTCATAATTTAAGGAGGAAGTGTATTTTGAAACATAACTCAAAATTAATGTTTTATGTAGACTTGCAATACTTGGGCAACAGAACATCACTTTATATTGTGTTGAATAAGGAAGCAGGGAAATGAAATAATAATGGATAATTTAATCATTGTAAAGACGATGATTTCAGGTATTATGTTTCATAAATTTTAACTTAATAAATGCATTATTTTCGTTGACATAGAGGGATATATGAAGAGATTATTTACATATGTGATTCGCTATAAGTGTAATAAAAATAACGGCAATATAAAAAAATGTTTCGAAAAGCATTTCCCAGGCGGTAATAATTTTAATTGATATGTAAAATTTGTTAAACAAAGATATTTGATGAAATTACCAAGGAACATCTTTGAGAATAACACTATCTTTATAGTCTGAGCGGTGTCAGGGGAAATTTCAAAATTTAAGCGTGTTAATCATGGATGTAACAAAATATAATTTTGAAAGTAAATTACCCGAAATAGAAGAAAACTTAAGACATGCTACATTTCTTGCTATTGACACAGAATTTACTGCTCTATCTGCATGCAGCGAGAAGTGTAATCCAAGGTACAAATGAATACATTTTAGTTTCTATGTCGTTCGTAGTTTGCTTGAAAAGTTACGGCAAACACTCGCTTTAATTGTTGTGAACTTCTGAAATGTTTTTGGTGAAAACTATATAATTGCCTACTTTTAAGTTTGGGTTACTGACATTTAGTATATACGTGCTGTAACAATACGTTTGCGTTTAAGTACAACTTTAATAATGGTAAAAAATATTAGCAAGTAAAAAAAATCTGTATTGCCTTCAAATTTAATCATTACTAATCTTCTTTTCAACTTGTTTTGTATAGCTTATTTGATGGAGCGAGCCAACGGTATAAAAAGCTCAAGATGAATATTGACAAAGTCATAATAATGCAAATTGGACTTTCTACATTTCAATTTGTTAGAGATGAAAATAAATATATGATTCATACATACAGGATACCAGTTTTTCCATCTTCATTTGGAACTGTAGATGTTGTTTATTTGTCTCAAGCTTCGTCCATCAGATTTTTGAGCAACTACAAATTTGATTTTAATAAGGTTAGTTCCATTAATTTTATTCTCTGTAAATCATATATATTTAAATATTCTCATAACACGTAACAACAAACCAAAATAAGCCTGCAATAAATTGACATTTATTATCGGTGAAACCGTCGGAAGTGTAAGGTCACTGTTGTGAGGTCATACCCACCAAACCCTATAGTTAGAAATTTACATTAAATCTTCCTTTTTCATTTTGAGGCTGAAATTAAAGAAAATTCTTAGTTAAATTATAAATATTTATATAATCCAACTTACATAATACTAAAATAATAATATAACAATATTATTACTGAGGAATTATTCTTGGCATATGTCTGTATATTACTTCGTCATTATTAGTATATGGGCGGGCTTAGTGATGGTGGGCGGGGCATGGTCTCAAATTCGTTTTTAGCTAAACCATAAACAAACATATGCACATTTTCAATCTGCAACCTGCATCTATTCCCCTGCTTATTAATCATGTGCAGGAAATGTGTCAAATTTAATATAATTGACACATATAAATTTTAAATTCTTAGTCTTAATTTACAACAGAAACCATCCATTTTTTTTATCATTTCATTTTGCTTTACAATTTATTTATCAATTCCTCAGCATATAGTTCATCCTTCTTCTTTGACACTACAGCCCTGGGTGGGCTTCGGCCTCCTTCAAGAACTTCTGCCAGTGATCTCTATTATGGGAGACTTTCCTCCAATTTCTGCATCCAACTCTTGCAGCTCCTTATTCGATCTCCTGTTGCAAGCGTAGGTCTTGGTCGTTTTCCTCCTAGTGCTGTAATGAGTACTTTCAGTGCAGGGTCATTATTATTTAATCTTACTACATGTTCAGCCCATCTGAGTCTACTTAACTTAATTAATTTTATAATGTCAACATCTTTAAACAATTGGTAGAGTTCATCGTTAGTTCTTCGGTGTCACCATATGGCACCATAGATTTTTCGCAAAATCTTGTGTCAAAACGCCAACTCTAACTTAATCCACTTTTGATAGAATCCAGGTTTCTGCCCCATATGTTAGCACTGGTCTTAATAGTTTCTTGTATAGGGCAATTTTATTGCTTCTAGGCAAGAGTTTGGATCTCATGTTTTATAAGGCCATAGTAACACTTATTAGCTAGTGTCATGCTGTCGTTGATTTCCTGGGTCCGGTCGTTGTCTATTTACAATGCAGCCCAAGTACTTGAAGCTGTCGACTCTTCTAAAAAGATATTCTCCAACAGACAATATTTCCGAGGTATTCTGATCTCTTCCGGAGAACATATACTGTTTTCTCTTGATTTATTGATAAGCCCATTTGCTTTGCTGCTGCTTCAAAACATAGAAATGATTCTTTGAAGTCTTTCACTATTCGTGACATCAGATCTTTGTCATCTGCATATGCTAATAATTGGACAGTCTTGTAAAAGATAGTTCTTCTTGTTTGTATGCCAGAGTCTCTCATCACCTTCTCAAGAGCAATGTTAAAGAGGAAACATGAGAGGGCATCACCTTGCTTTAGTCTGTTCTTTGCCACAAGGGGTTGTGATAGGTGTGACTGGACTTGTACTATGCACTGCACTTCCGCCAATGTGAGCTTCACCAGGTTTATTAGCTTCATCAGAATTCAAAATTCTTGCATTGCTGAGTAAAGATTTTGCCAGTTTATACTATCATAAGCAGCTTTGAAATCTATAAAAAAGTGATGGATTTCCACTTTGTATTCATTAGTTTTCTCAAGTATTTGATTTAATGTAAAGATCTGGTTTATTGTTGATTTTCCAGAACAAAATCCTGCTTGATAGGTACCAAAAATTTTTTCTGTATATTCCTGAAGTCGGGAGTAAAAGACTTTTGAAAATACTTTATAGGTCACATTCAGAAGAGAGTTTCCACATTCCAATAACTCTCCTTTCTTTCTTTTGGATAAGGCATATAACGCCAATGTTCCATTCTTTTGGCAGTTTCTCATTATTCCAGATATTGAGGATTATCTGGTACAGTCTCTTCTTAAGTTCGGAACCACCATATTTGAAAAATTCAGCCAGGATGCCATATACACCATGCAATTTTTTATGTTTTAATTTCATGATGGCTCTGTTAATTTCTTCATAGGAAGGTGGTTCCTCGTGCATTGTGTTCTGTCTAATTCTGGTTCGAGGCTCATCTACAGGTTTATATTTGCTTCTTGTTCTATTTCTGTTTCACTTTTATTCAATAGTTCGTCGAAATGCTCTATCCATCATGAAAGTATACCTTGTTGGTCACTTAAAATTGATCCATCTTTTTCTTTGCACATGGTAATCATAGGTTTAAAACCTTTCCTTGATTTATTCACTTCCTTGTAAAATTTCCTTACTTCTTTCGCTGGATAGAAATCTTATAGCTCCTTAATTCGTTTCTTTTCCCATTCTCTCTCCTTTCTGCGGTGCACTTTCTTTTCAATTAGTCTTTTTTCTCGATATAACAACAGTGCATTACGTCTTCTGCTGCTGCATTGTTAGATAGGCTTCGTTATTTTCTGCTGTTAATTTCTCACACTCCAGATCAAACCAATCATTCCTTTTCTAGGGTAACTCATTCTCAATCAGTTCATCTGCCAGCTTGTGTACCACTTCTTTAAATTTCTCACATTCTGAAGATATGCAGCCATTTTCCACATAGGGTCTTTCACCTAGGCCACCCTCTATTCTACGGACATAGATATTTCTTATTTCTTCGTTTTGTAACTGGAAGGTTTGGTATTTAACCATCCTTTCTCCTCTCTGGGTTTTAGCATTAGAGATGCGAGATCTTATTTTTGCCGTAACCAAGTAGTAGTCCGAGTCTACATTTGCACCTCTGTAGGTTCTTAAATCGATTAGGTTTGATAAATGCCTACCATCAATTAAGACATGGTCAACTTGATTTTCTACTGTCCTATCTGGGGATACTCATGTTACTTTATGCACATTCTTATGCTGAAAGAAAGTACTACCAATGATCATATTATGTGATGTAGCCATCTGGATCAAACGATGGCCATTGTCATTGGTGTATTCATGCAGACTAGTTCCCCGTCCTGGGATGGAATACTTTTTCTCTTCCTATTTGGGCATTAAAGTCTCCCAGTACAATTTTCACATCATTTACCGGACTTTGTTCATACAGTCTTTCCAATTGATCATAGAATTAATCTTTTTTGGATTCCTCAGTTACCTCTGTAGGTGCGTGGGTATTAATAATTGTGTAGTTGAAAAATTTACCCTTAAATCTCAAACTACAAATTCTTGGCCTAACTGGTTGGAAACCTATTATCGTATGTCTCACCTTGTTTTTAACCAAGAAGCCTACTCCTATGTTGTGCACTTTCTCATCACAGCTATAAAGAATAATGTAGTTTTCTTTTTCTAATGTTCCTTCGCCAATCCACCGAATTTCTTGTAAAGCAATAATTTTGGCCTTGTATTAGATCCAGCTGATCTAATAGGAGTTTTAAGGCTCCAGGCCGACGCAATGACAGCACATTCCAAGTACCAAGGTAAAATTCATTTTTTCGCCATCTGATTCTTTTCCTTGTCACACCGTGTCGTCTATAATTAATCAGTTCGGTTTTATTCCTTGAAGTGTTCTTAATGGGCTGTTTTTATACGAGGTTGGGGTGTTAGCCCAATGCTCAAACCCCAACCTGGAGGACCAGTGGATTGTTCTTTGTCTGGCTCCTACCCTTTGACCTGTCTGGCTTGGGTGGCCCTACCAGGAGCTTAAGGTTCCGACAGCTTAGCTCTCCGGGTCATTGGAGCACGTAAACCTCCCTGCCCCGCCACAGTAAGGCGACAGTCCTTGGGGAGGATATAGTTCATCCACATTTCATTTAATTTTACTTATAATTTGTCTTTGTTTCCTTACCTCATGTTCACTTGCAAATTACTGTTTAACTTAATGTAAGTTTTAATAATTAGATAAAATACTCAAATGACAGACATGATGATATAAATACCGCACTAGCATAGCAATAAGGGATCATAACTATTGTTGAGTTTAATATAAGTTTGTATGCTAATTGCTGTGATGTTGGATTTAATATGAAGCATTTCTGATGGAATTCTGGAATGGACCTGATGGCAATGAAATAAATTCTTAGCATTTTTCCAATCAAATGATTGTTTTAAATTGATCATTTGTTTGGGGACTACAGATTTTTTTATTGTTGGGTAGTTTTATATTAGTTCCTTGTTATGATATTAAGTGAACATATATTTTCATTTCATGTAATGCTTCTTATCACATCAAATAATAATGCCATTCTTGCCTACTTGTCTAATGTTTGAGATTGCTGCTCTTAAAGTGAGGGTTTCTTTGATATCCCACTTATTGTTTGCTTCTTTCTGCTGAATATGTACCTTTCACTTATTCTTGGATTGATCACAACTTGTGTATCAGCACATTAAAATTTGATGCTAACTTGGTCACCAATCTTTAAAACACTTTCTCTGTCAGTTAATCTTCTTTCACCTTATATAAAACAACTACATAATGCTATCCACAGCTCTCACAACTTTAACTAACTCACTTGATAGAAGACTGCTTACCTTGATTTATTGAAGATGGAGGTAATTCATATTAATGAGTTGCGTTAAGGTGGTAGAATTTGGAATTATAATTCTGTATAAATATCAATGTTTGTTCTCATGAGCACAGATAATTCAGTTTTTTGTCTATTGGTTGTATTTATATCATGAGCAAGGATAATATAACTATTTTTGAAATACCTATTATTGCACTCGTATTGATTTGTAATTTAATTTCAGTTTATCTATGATGGTGTTCCATACTTAAATATGCATGATGAAAATATTTTGAGAAGAAGATTGCAAGACTACGACAAATTTAGAGATGTAGAAAATTTAAATTCTGATGAAGATGAATATTTTTTGACTAAGGAAATTGAGCAAGTCACAAACTGGATCACTAATGCTGAAATTGGTGGTGAAATGCTCATCAGAAGCCATACCAAGTATAAAAACAGGAGAGAATTGTCGTATGGTTTACATTTAGAATTAAGAGAGAGGTTTAAATGTGTGTGGACATATGATGAAGATGATGGTTCTGTAAGTTTATGGATATGTTTTATTTAAAATAGTTCATGTTAAACTTATGAAAAATCAATTAAAATGAAGAATTTTTTATTATAATTATAATTTATGAATCAGTTACAATAAAATAAATCTTTTAATATTATTTCTTTGGTGCATAAATAAATTTTTGTTTATAAGTTTTGAATTTTTGTGGTGGTATAGGTTCTTTGTATAAATTTTATAGGTCAAAATAAAAAAAATATCAAGTGAAGAGCACGCAAAACTCAAGGAAGATAAAAGTATCAGACAGAAACTGGATGATGATCTTATAACCTCATTATTAGGATTTTCTCATGTGTTCAAATTATTAATTCAATTGAGGAAACCAGTGATAGGGCATAATTGTTTATTAGACTTCATGCTCATGTACCAACAGTTTTATGAACCTTTACCTGGTACGTTTAAGATTTTTTGTTTTTAAGTATTGTACATATTCCTTATTTTTTTACTTATCAAGATACAATTGCAGGTCTAATATTTAATTATATATGCATTCATAATTGCCATTTTGAGGCAAACTGTGGTTTCTATTTGCATTAATTTTAATACCAAGAAACCGCTTAATTAAACATGTAATTTCAAACATGTTCTGAATTATTTCCCTTTATATTTATTTAATAAAGTTTTTTTTTGCAGATTGCTATGAAACATTCAAGAATAATATTAATAGATTGTTTCCTGCAATTTATGATACAAAATTTATAAGCTTTGAATTGAAATACAAGCTGGAGAGGGGTAAATGATTTCATTTATAACTTTACTTTGATATGTAATAATAACTACTATTTAAAATTAAGTACAGTGCATTAAGTTACCTTTTAGATGTTTCCAACATTTTTTTTTATCATAGTTGATATGCACGGTTAAAAATAATACTATTTTGCTTCAGTGGTTTTGAACCGCTTTTGGAGGAGTAAAAGTATTTGATATTCTCAATGTGAGCCATGAATAATAAATTATTCTCAATCTTTTATTTTAGTCACTTTCAATTCTGGCTACTTGCATTACTGCAGACTAATTGGGAACTCTTTTGGGCATCTTTCTAGAATTATTTTTAAAAAGAAATTTGAAATTCTATAGAATTTTTCAATAACATATTCCTTTGCAGGAGGATACCTGAATTACTTTTTGAATTAGTTATGCACTGCAAAAAATAACAACCAATTTATTTCTTGTAACAATACACAAGATTTTGATTTTATCATGTTAGACCTGAAAACAAATAATTTCCCACAGGATCTAATAACTACACTCCATAAAAATGCCTTCACCCTCCCCAATAATGAAAGAACAAGCCTTTACAACAATTGCTTGCTACTTATTACTTTAAAAAATTAAGAAAACTGTAGAATTAGAAAACCACACAATGCAAAAAACAATTTTCACTTAATACATTCAGAGAAAATAGCAATACTTTTTCCTTATAATAATTCCAACTCAGCATAAGGGCCAATAAATATAAAAGTAATTTGTGGTTTGGACAAATTTTGAACTCCAGACTGGCAAAACACGCATAGGAATTAAATGGCCTTGTCACTCTTACTCTGAACTCCGTTAGAAGAGAAAACCTGGATAGATTAATGGAATAGACTTAATCGTGTAGGTTTATTTCTTTAAGCAGCGCTTATATGATGACCTATAAGTCCAGTTTATACAGTTTTTCTTTAACTCTTTCATAATTTATTTTAATATGTACAATGGAATAGTGATGCTTCATAGTAGTGTACATGATTAATGTGAATAAATTACCTTTACTTTTGGATCATTTGATGAAAATTTTAATTCTAATACACATTTTTCCCTTTACCAGTTGTATTTTGGCTACAGTATTTTATTAATGTGTTGTTTTCATTTATATTCAAAGATTGTTCATTGGACAAATTAACTGAAAACAGATTTAAATGTTTAAAATCTTACCATTTTCAGGTACATTAACTTCAACTGTGTTGTATCATCTATATACTTTCTTTAAAGAAGGGCGAGGTGCAAATTTGAGTGCTTATTCTCCACGTATGGAATGTGCTTATAGTACTGAAGGTATGAAATATGAATGCCATTTTATATTTATATATATATATATATAATGATTATGAACATTGCGATAGGGTAAAACTGTTTCAGCTTCATCGCCTAATTTTATTATGACCTTGCAGTTTTGGTAGTATTTCACTTGTATTCTCTCCACCTATCAACCCATTATCTTGGTCACTTATCTTATGGGGTTTGTTTACATAACTCTTTGATCATTTACTGTCTCAATTTGTCCTGTCAATTGGAATGTGAGTCTCCTTTTATTTTCTGCTACATGCTGAATATTTGTCATTTTCTGCTATGGCTCATATCGTACTTTCTACTGTCATTGCAATTTATTACTCATCTTTCTGATACATTTGTCAATACCTTTGAACCCACCTTGGTAAAATGTCTCCATATTCACATGATTTACTGTATTTTTTTTTAATAAATACGGTTGGAAAAATATTGAGTGTAATGAGAATCTAACCCAGGACCTTCCACTTTCCAGGCAGCTGCTCAGACCACTAATCTAATCCTTGTCAACTCCCAACCTGCCATCCTTTAATCAACACTTCAGCTCACCTACCATGTATCATACTCATGGCCCAAATAGTAATGTCCAGTTGTGTGTCCAAAGCAACATGTATGTTGTGAATAGCAAGTGTGGTTAGGTCACTAGAAAATGTTCAAGAAAAGAGAGTACTGTATATTATTATATAACAGTAAACCAGAATACTTGTTTTCATTGCATATGCCTTCCCAAGTCTCACAGAATGTATGGAGGAAACTATTCTGCAATGAACACATACTTTGAAATGTTAATATTAAATGTATATTAAAATGTTGGACTGCTATTTTAATATACTCAAATGTTTCAGAGATGAGTGAAAAATTGCATGACGCAGCTTGGGACTCGTATTGTGCTGGAACATGTTTTATTCGTATGGCTTTTATTGTCGCTGTCAAAGAATTTGAAATGTAAATAGAATTACAAGCTTCCTTTGTTATATAAAATAGTTTGTATTATTATTGTTAATTTATTTAATTTTGCAGCAGATCAGCAAGGCCAGTAATGAGCAGAGAACTTTTCAAAGCGGTGGATTCAATGAAAAACCGTGTTAATATTATCCGAGCAGCAGTATCCCATGTTGTAAGTTTTCATTACATATGCATTGTAATTATTTCCTTATAATCTTTATTTGTGCTGTAGTTGGAAACTTTACATGAAATTTTTCAAGTATTACGATAATCTTCTCTACTTAAGTTAATGTAAAGTGAACAATAAGAAGTGTACAATAATGACAACAATATTCCATTTTTTATAATTGAAATATTCTAATAATAATGTTTTACAGTGCTTTGATGGTCCTGATCCTTATTCAAAACGCCAGTGGTTGTCTGTTAAGGCAAAGCATAATGAACTGCTGTATTTGAGTCAGGTAATGATGGCATACTACTAACCATATTTCATATATATTTTTGAAGTGTCTAGATAGAATTTTTTCTTTTATATTTTTGTATTACAAATTAAAATTGATATAATATTTTATTTTAGGTTTATGAGCTTCTCTCACCTTATGACCCAATTGATGTAAAAATGTGTTCAAAACATGCAGCAATTGTAGCAGTCACTACTAAAAGAAGGTAATATTAATTGAAATGTTTGATTTTTTTTTTACAAAAAATACAACTGTTTCTCTATTACTCTAAAAGAAGAAGTGATAACATACAAAGGTAATGTACACCTGCTTTCAATTTCTCTTACAGTTCACCTGTTGGTGAAAGATGCACAATGTATGTGATATACTATATACTTTAGCAACTATTTTCTTTCACATATTTTTATGTTTAACAATAAAACGTAAGGTATAATGTATGAAATTAACTCATTATAATTTTCTATCATACATTAATACTTGTTCTTAAAATTCACAGTGCCGAAATAATTATCAAAATGTTCAGTTCTCATGAAGATCTTATTGTAAAAAAATACAACATTCTGCATCATAATAAAGCTTTAAGAACATTACTGTGGTGAGAATCTTTCCATCTTTTTATGATAAAGATTTTTTTTTAAAACATACCTTTAAGAGTTACATAAAACAAATGCTCATAAATTTTATTCTTGTATTGATTTTAATTATATCAATTTTTGTATAGGTTGGGTGTTATTTCAACTGGAGGAATTGGCCTGTGGCTTATAAGCAATAATTTGTTAAATAAGCCAGATGAAATTGCTGTTAAAAAGTAAAGGAAAATTAAATGGCATTATGTGGGTAATACTATTGTTTCTTTTTCAGTAAACTTATTTTCGTTTACTTTATATCACATTATTTCTTAAATAAGTGTTTTTGTACATATTTCTTCTTAATTAATAAAACTCTGTGCCTTTTAAAAGGTAAACATAAACCATGGAATTCAGATTTCATATTTTCAAAGGTTTATGGTTTGATACCTATGCAATATTTTTTTTCCTATATTGTATCAATTTATTGTGGAAATTTTCTCCTATTTATTTCTATCCTTTCTCACTCTCCAAGTTCAAATGGGACTTTGTCACCAAATTAGTTCCTCTTCCTTAATGGATGCTCCTAATATTGCGTGTGTGAGTATATATATATATATATATATATATATATATATATATATATATATATATATATATATATATATATATTCAAACTTGGATAGTGAGGAAGGATAGAAATAAATAGGAGAAATAGGAGGATTGTGCTTTATGTGAATTCATATGCTCGGGTGAAGAATTACGCACATAGAAAAGCATATGTTCAAAGCAGAGAGAAGGATGGAAGAAGAAGGAAAGACTGAAAATATTTGACCCAGGCGGGACTTGAACCCACATATTCTGCTTAGTACACAGACGCCTTAACTATCACATAAAGTGCAATCCTCCTATTTCTCCTATTTATTTCTATCCTTCCTCACTGTCCAAGTTTGAATGTGAATTAGTTCCTTAATGGATTCTCCTAATATTGTGTATATATATATATATATATATGTGTACTAAGCAGAATACGTGGGTTCAAGTCCCGCCTGGGTCAAATATTTTCAGACTTTCCTTCTTCTTCCATCCTTCTCTCTGCTTTGAACATATGCTTTTCTATGTGCGTAATTCTTCGCCCGAGCATATGAATTCAAATAAAGCGCAATCCTCCTATTTCTCCTATTTATTTCTATCCTTCCTCACTATCCAAGTTTGAATATATATATATATATATATATATATATATATATATATATATGTTTTAGTAAAAATATGACATTGTCAAAAATAATTGCAACATTGGTATGGAACCTTCCTGAAGTATGAGGCTGAGAGCCTCCGAAAATTTGAAGAACAAACCTTCAGTTCCTCATGGCAACACCACACTTCACTTTAAGGTAAGCCTCAACCTCTCTCTTTTTTCTTTCCATACCAATATTGCAATTATATATATATATACACACACACACACTCACACACACTTTAATTTGGTGTCAAAGTCACATTGGATCATGGATAGGGCGAAAAGATAGAATTTAATAGGAGAAAGATCCATAATCCCATGTGACTTCGTCATCAATTAAAGTTCCTTACATTGTAATTATTCCTTAGCAGATGCTCCTAATCCTTCACTCCCTCTTCTCTATCCATTCCTCCTCTTCTCTTAGAAAACCCTATAATACTATCTATATTTGCTTAGTCTGGGAGTTGACCCATGTTTTTTCAGTGTTGGTGCAACCAAGAGAGGCAAGAAATTATTTAAGAAAAGCATTGGAGACATTTTCGGAAAATAATTTTGTTCTACTACAGTAAAATATGTTCATTTTTATCCAACTGTTTATTAAATGAGTTTAATTATATTTTTGTACATATGGAAGTTTAGTAAAATGAAATGAAATGCGAATTTCACCTCAATTGTTTACGATCCTTCACTAAAGAACTCCAAATTATCAAAGTTTTATTGTATCTGAGGTAGTCTCGCCCCAAATTACCTTGAGTAATCAGACTTCTACAGTATATAATTTCTGTCAATACATGTGTGGTATGTGCTTTCAGTTCTGTCCATTATATATTTTCAGATATGAATGACTGTAAAAACCATATTGATCCTACATTGACTGTATTTATAAATCTGTATAATTTTAATATTTTGGAAGTTAATTGGATAATGCTACTGTTAAACTGATAGTTATGAAAGACAATGATACAAATATTTGAAACTAACATTATTCATTAGAATAATAGAAGGAATTGCATCTGCACAAATGTGTGTTGAAAACTATCATGTGGACACACAATCTAAAGCTACAGTTATCAAAGTTGGAAGTTTTTGTGGGTAAATTACATAAATGCCTTTCTCTCAGATTTCCAACCAGGTTGTACATATAATCAGTGACGTTTCAAAGACTGGCACTGTCACTGTCACTTTCAGTCTGATTACATGTACAACAATTCATTAATAATACTGCAGTTTATTTTAATTTTATTATACTTGGTTTTACAACAAATCTATTTAATAATATCTAGAACATTTTGAGTGTTAGGTTTCTTTCACAACTTTAAAACCTTAAGTTGTGTGATTATATATATATATATATATATGATATTAGTAAGGTTATGACATTGTCAAAAATAATTATTATATTGGTATGGAAATGAAAGAGAGATAGGTTGTTGCTTACATGAAAGGGATGTGCAGTGTCGCCATAAGGAACTGAAGGTTGTTCTTTAAATTTTCGGGGCCCTCAGCCTCCTCCTTCAGGATTATATATATAATTTGTATGTAAAGGAAAAAGAGAGAAGTGGTGGCTTAACTGAAATTGAAAATCGGCGCTGTCACCAAGGACAAAAGGAGGTTATTAAAATATTCAGATGCATTCCATGCGTCGGTCGGCCGATATTCAATTTCGGATAAGCCACACACTCGTTTCTATACAAATTATTTTTACAATGTCACATCCTTACGTAATATATATATATATATATATATGTATTTAAGGAAAATCAGTCAAGGTCAAATTAATTAACACATTTGAATGGGAAAGAGAGAGAGGGTAGCCGACCTACCTGAAATAAAGTTTGTCCAGTCGGGCTGTGCAGAAATAAAAATCATATTTTCTAGGATCTGAGTCTCCATCATCGTAACGTTTAACGAATACTTGATTGACGTTATGATTTTTTTGAGAAGCAACTTTGGTATGAACCCTACTTTTCTGTAACAAAGGATTTCTTATATTAACAATAGGTATGAATTCACAATGACATTCAGCTTTACAAACTATGAAAATTCTAATTTTTTTCAGTGTCCCTTAGACGAATAGTCAGAACTGTGATGGCGAAACCTGGGTGAGATAGAGACCCCAAATTTGGCAAGGGATCCTTTGCAGGTGCAGCCACCGTTGGCTTAATTCCAGTGGCCCGGTCTGCTGTTCCGATAGCTCGCTCAATTAAAAACTAAAAATAGATACTATAAGAGCGTACAGGTCAGGCAGGCTTGATTTACTGCAGGTCATGACCATTTCTATGAACCCCTTCCATTTTCGTAACTCTAGCCTTTACGGGCACGATTGGGTGAAAAATGTAAGTTAAAGACAATGTATTTAATTAAACAACGTAAGTCTTTATTTCGATACCAGTTTCTATTTAGTGACATCAATGCGTATTATCAGGCATTATTGGACAATTAATTTTGTTTGTTTTACATTTGTGGGTCATTATGAAGTATAAATACACTAGTATACTGTCATGTTCCGTTACAATATTTCCTTGAGGATTGGATTGCCACCGGCGATGGTCAACGACTTGTCTAGCTAAGTTTTACTAACAATAAGTCGACTGAGGGGGGGCGAGTATTTTACGAATGGTATATAAAGAAAAAGTATTGTATTAAAATCTTAAGATAGCCAAATTACTTATGCTAAGAAAGGGAGCCTGTTTATATATATATATATATATATATATATATATATATATTGTTGGATAGAATTGGAGTTCAAAATAATATAATGTATTTTAGGAGATGGTGACTACGGGAGTCTTAGTTGTGGACATGAGACAGGTGGGTCTCTGATTCACGCAGTCAGATTTAACTTGCAAGTTGAATGGAATAGCCTCTCAAATTGACAAATTATTAAAAATGGTTTCAATGTATTTAAGGAAAGGATATAAAGTAACACAATATAGTTAAGTCCATTAAAATTTCATTTATATCAATTTTTGATGTAAAGGCTCTATTACCCATGGAGTGGTTCCATTTATCACTAACTCGGGATTACACCAATTATCAATATGTTCCTCCATCTACCAGCCGAACTTTTACTATTTGTTTTATTTACTGACGTTCCACTACGCTACTCAGAATATGAAGCTTTAGTTCTATTGGCTTTGTAAATTTGAATACTATTGATACTCATAAAACTGCGTTATTTTCCCGATATATGCAGCCGATTGATCCGTTCCACCAATTGGTTATCAGTTAAGTTTATTCCTCATAGAGTGAAATTTATACCTTCTAACTAAAATGAATAATAGCTGTCTCCGTTAGTCATGAATATATATACTTAAAAGCTGAACATACAAATGGCTCATTATCGTATTTCAGCCAGCAGAAGTTTAGCTGAAGTGTTGCTTTTATCGTGGCTTTCTCGTCTCAAGCGCTTTTCAGGCTAATGCGAGTCTTATGGGAATACTTAACTGGCTCAAGCAAGAAAGGCGCTAAAAGCATTTATTCCCATACCATTTCTCACTATAAAAGACCCAACCCAATTGTTTAGCGTTACGCTTACGTTCCTTAGGTGTTCGTAACAAAGATCTCGCTCCGTAATAACACCAACCGTGATATAAGAAGAAAATTATTTCACGTGTAAGACGCTTCATGCCATTTGCTAGATATCAATCTGTTCTAGATATTAAATTGATCTATAAGTTTCTCTTAAAAATAAGTTAACTTGAGTACTGCCAATATATTAAACAATTGCCCTAAATTATAGTAACTTACCGTTCATTAAGATAATGCATAAAGGTAAAAGTTTCATATGGAAATATGACAAATGTACTATAAAACATTTACATTCTGATTAGTTAAATACGACATAAACGACTATTTATTCTTAGTCACACAGTATATATATATATATATATATATATATATATATTGCGACGGAACGTGACGATTCCGTCACAAATATGAACTATATCACAAATAAATTGAAAAAGGACAATGCATCAATTAAATATAGTTGTTTCATTAATGTTTAATATCATTTGTTGCATGTTAATTAATAATTTGCTTTGATGTCTGATTTAGTGTAAAGAAAAATTGATTTAGTAATTCCATACGGATTCTGTTAATATTATATATTTCACGCGCAGTAGTTTTTTTTAATAACTGTTCTGGAAGGACAAAATCAATTATTATTCTGGAAAAAATTCGATCTTTGTAATTTCTTTCTGGGAACACGGGTTGTTTCTGTAAACCATCGAGGCTCTAAAGTAGCATTGTTGACGCTATTCGTAAACACCTTTGTTTTGTGATGTTCATGTGAGGCGGCTATCAATCAGGACATCAAACGGCAGCTTATAATAACTCGGTGAATCACGCATGATGGAAGCCAGACTGGGTTGTCAGCCGTAATTATATTAACAGTTCAAGTTCGATTATTATCTATATTAAATACACTTAAAACTTACGAACCGGAAACAAACACTAAGGGAGTTAGACGTTACCTGCATTCACAAGGATGGGGGTTGTAAAGGGGTGGAATTTTTAAAGTATTCGATAACGGTCAATAATTAATTTTCTGAATCTTTGATTAATACTGTCAACATAAATTTAGTTAAAATCTTATTTATCCGCTAACGACATTGAATGGGAGGAGCCGTAGGGGTGTGGTAAAAGGGATACCTAAAAACTATGTGAAACGACCCGACATTTATGTCGAATTCGGGGTTATGATTCAGAGTCTAATTGTAAGTTTCACCTTGCCAGTTACGTTGATTTGTACAGTTCGTTTAGTTGAATGCTTACATTCAGCTGCCTGGGCATAGCAGGGTGGCGGTGACGAGCGAAAAAATCGTTTCACAAAATGGAGTTCATCAATGACACTCCCGATGCTGGTTAACTTAAAGTATATTTGACTATTTTTCTAAGTTAAGTATTCTGGAATCCGTGTCTGTCACCGTCATTGTAGTTTATTTTGTGCTTCGTCTGTTGGAATATACGCACACGATTCCCGCACAGGCGGATTGAACTAACAACCTCCGTATGGAAATATTACAACAGGAGGGCGCAGTAAATTATCTTTATGCGCAAAGTTCTAGAAGTTGGCGGTGACGCTGCCAGCTTGCGAGAATCTTAACTGCTGGGGACGAAATCCAGCTGTGCCGCGAATTTTTTTATATCATATATTTTATTACAGTCAGAAAAAAACATTTTTAATAAAGAAAAATCTATGGATTTAAATAATTTGTATTGTTTTACAATCGAATTCTGATAAGTAAATATTTAGTACCATCATTCAAATTTAATTTTATATTAACTTTAAAATAACAGAACTTCAGTTACACTTTCTACGGCTCAGTGGTTATAAATCAGAAAACCCTTTATGTGAGTCGTGATATTAAAACGGTTGTCAGTCGCTTCAATTCATCTACGTTACAATGGCGTAGTTGGTGTAAAAGCTATTTTTTTTTCTCCAAAGGCTACGAACTGCAGTTTTCAGCAATTCAACCCCAATTATTTTTATACCAAATTTCTAAATATTCTTTTTAACTTTCTTCTTTAGTAACTGGCCGTCTTTTATCCAAACTGCCTAAATAACTCACTATCTTCTCGTAACTCTCTTTTCATTTTCTCACTATTTGCCTAACTGTTCATCTCCTTGATTTCCCGATTTTCTAACTTACTCGTTCATATTCCTAAGTTATTTATACTTTCTGAAGACTCCATGTTGTTGGATAATTTTTTTTTGAGAGTAGTAGGTTACAACTCCCCTTTAATAGCACAGGAAGGGATTTGAAAGGAGGGATGTGGAAGGGAAGAGGAAGGCAACCAAGGGTTAATTAGAGCCCCCGGGCTGTAGTTTAAGGATCCTACCCGGCATTCGCCTAAAGGTGATCCAGGACAAAACCTGCATCAGGTAGGTCGGGCTTTTTTAGAACTGCTAATGGGACAAATTTCCAAAACCAACTGCGAGACTTCCGCGAGAGAAAACTTTACAATACTAAACGTTGCTATACATTTAATCGGCTAAACGACTACAATTCCCTACATTTATTTCTTAATTAATAAATCTATTAATTTATGTTGTTTCGTCAGCGAACTCTGTTTTGAATACATGTTTTGTTAAATATGAGACGATTTTTTAATCTATAATTTCAATTACAAAAAGTTCGGTTAAATATAATTAGGAATTTTTCTGGTTTAAGTTAGCATTAAATATTAATTTTTATGCTACATCTCATCTTACTAACTACGTTTCTCGACATCAAAGATGAGATAATTCATTAATATGGAATACATTTTTGAAGCATTTCTTGAGTTCGTAGTCACATCGTTCCACTTGAAACTGTAGAAAGTATTTTAGTACTCGTATTAAGAGGAGACAATTAAGTCGAGTCAGTTAAAAGAAAAGAAATTGTTAATGACATTATTATTAATTTCTTTGACTAATTATATGTCGTTAGAACCAATTGAGGCGCATTGCTTGATGGAGATAGAAACGGAATAAATATATTCTCCGATAGTCTTAAATATTTTACGTATCGTATCCGAATAAAAAATACAGCTCGTTCGTTCTCCAGCAAGTTCAAATTTATGATACTTTCGTATCTAATAAACAAAATAAACGTCCACATTCAGAGATAAGACAAAATCACTTCAAATCAGGTTGAAAAACGAACGGAAAACTAATTTATTTTAATCGTTGCGTGTAATTGCTTTGTATTGTATTATTATGTTTTTTTTCATGGCAATTATAATTTACATCAGTTTCAGAATATTTAAGGTATTGAAATGCCAATTAATTATTATTTTCCGTTTCTTTCATTAAAAATATTCTGGAATATATAATTTATATTTTGTTTTTTGTTGATAAATGTAATTTTCTCTTCCACGAGTGAATCAGCTGATTCATTATAATTTGTAAGGAACTAATGAGCAGCAGAAAGCAGACTAATTGGCCTGCATTAAATTTACGAGCCTCTGTTATTAATAGAATACTACTTCTTTACGTAATAAACAGGAATATACAGTAACAACTTCTTCAAACAATTATAACATTATGTTTTAATTTAGTATTTGTTATGTTCTATAAATTATTAATTATAAATAATAAAATATTTTCTCTTTAGATTAAGGAATAAAAGGTTTTAAATTTTCATTTTAGAAGTGTATGCTTACTTTACTATTAAAGAACTGAATATACGATCTATGTAAGTCTTAAATTACTTATTAAAAAAAATATCTGTAATATAATTGGTCTATACAGTAGAGGTTTCATACTCCCGTAGGTATTGTGACAGCTCGAAGCCTCGTTTTAATGATCAACACAAGTCCATTACATGTTTTATGTTTCATTGCCCATAAAAAACTAGCAAAACATAAATTTATTCAGACTGATTTAAATTAATTTACTCTCATTTATTCGTATCCCCCAGGTTTTAATCGGTGACATAAGTAAAACACTTGACTTACTTCAAAACATTTATTAAAATTTATTGTGAATGATCTCTCTGCATATGACATTCATTTTCAATAAATAAATACTTTTGAAACTTAAAAATAAAATATTCAAGACATAGATCAATTATTTGTGTAAATTAGAAAATTTAATTTTACTACCATAAATATTAAAAAAATAAAATAATAAAAAATCATGGTATAGAAATAAAAACCGATTTTTGTAATTGACCTGTTTATTGATAATTGGAAACCATCAAAGAGCCTCCTAAGAATTTTATTTATTTCAATGACAGCTTTCAGTAATTGTCATTATCAATCTGCAGTTTCATATGAATGCAGTTCTCTCATGTTTACGTAAAAAACGGATTGGAAAAAAAAGTGTTTAAATCAACGCTACAGGCAGATCGTCATGAACTTAGTTCATAAGAAACTACAATATGATAATGAGAATTTCTGAAATATATTAATAAAATAAATATAATAGTTTGGACGTTTTTTTCAAATGTTATCAATAATTGAAATTAAATCTTAAAATTTTGGTTTTTATTATCAGGACACAAAATATCAGTACCTGCCCCCCTCCCCCCCCCCCCTCTCTCTCTCTCTCTCTCTCTCACACACACACACACACACACACACACACATATATATATATATATATATATATATATAATTGTACATGTTACAATGATTTATATTGTTACTGAATTTTTAAAATAATTATAGTAGTAAGATTAAATGTTTTAATTTAGACGAAGAACTAATCATATATATATATATATATATATATATATATATATATATATATATATGACGTTTAGGTTTCAACATTTATTATATTCTGACTTCTTGAAGATGAAAGAGGCTTTTACTGAAAGCTCCTTCAACCGCAAAGTTTTGATAAATGTTTTGAAGAAAGTAAAGTTTTTTACTTTCGTGACTGATGAAAACGGGGGTTACGAATAAATTATTATTGTAATATAGTATAAAATATACAAATATTAATAAGCATTCAACTCATGAAAATAAAGGTTAATGAAGAATTACAAGTTCTTCATATAAAAATTTATTATATAAGCGACATTTAGTCACAAAAATAATTGAAATCAAATCTTTTCAGGCTTGAGGCAATGACAAATAATTATGTGAACTTAAAAATAAATATTAAATGATCTACATTTTGATGTTGGAATTCCAGTTAAATCGCAATTAATTTAATTTTAATATAATGACGCGACTCTAAAATAAAACATAATAAAAATCATAATTCAGTTTTTGACGTTTCTTCAACGTGCTCAACGCTTGTAGTTTCTAATTATTCATAATAATAAGTTGGTGATTGTACGTGCAGGTAAACGTGGCTATTGTTGGCGCTTCTGTTTCTTTGCGGGGGCGGCATGGTGGGCGAAATAGCCCGGCGGGCTCGCGTACCAAATTGTCTTGGCACCAAGAGGACCTATCCTTGAACATGGACGTAGGGTTCATGGTCGTCACACAAAGGCTGACAGATCCCTGCCCGCTTTTCTGTCCCCAGTAAAAAAAATTGACTGTACCCTCAATTCTTCACTGTTGAGTGTTCAAAGACTTGCTAATTATCGTTTCAGCATTATTACAGATTTTATTCATATTTTTCTCTGTCCTTATCCATCGGAGCGCCTCCTTCGTGGTCTTTTAAAATCTTTCGTGCGACTAATGTATTTAAAATTAGCTCTAAAGAGCTAAGCTAAGAGGTACGATTAGAATACTTTCTGTATTGATTCTACTTTAATTAGACGTTCCGGTTTATGTATTCCCTTGTCTGTTTGTTCACCGACGTTTTGGCACTGTTTTCGTATCATCTGTGCAATAAATATCAATGCAGGACTATAGGCATTCAAAAGAAACTCGTGGGAATCGACTGTTGCTCCCAACACTTTTCGCACGCATTCCCATTGTCTCAAAACTCTATTCTAAATGGAAGTAGCCGGAGACAAGGGAGCCAATTACAGGCGTTCCATCAACATTACTCTATCTATAGAAGACGCGTGGGCTTTTGTTTTAAACAAATGTTTCACGGTCGGCGAAGCGCTGGTCTGACGCACGGACAGGTGCTCGCTCACTCAACCAAAGACACTACACTAGAAGTGCAAAGGGCGCCATTGATGATTATTTTTGGAGTAAGACGTTTATTTCAAATCTGAGGCAAATAGTAGAAACATGGAACATTCACAATATAAATGCAGAACACTTCAATCCGTGGACGCTGGTCAATCAGAGATCCTCTCGCTGGTGAAAGCTTGAAGGAGACCAGGAGAGGACTACCTGTAGAGCTGTTGGAACAGTCGGCCAGCTGCCACGTATACTGGTAAAGGCGCGGAGAAGGGAATGCTGCGTCCCCACAGCAAACCCCTCTCTCCCGGAAGGACGTGGGACAAGTACCAAATGCCCGACCTATCTGAAGCAGGTTTTATAGGATTTGTCTTGCATAACTTTTAGGCGAATTCCGGGTCGGATCCCTTCGTGTGCTATTAAAAGTGAGTTGCCACAACGTGGATTATCCACATATAGCCTGTTACTCTAAAAAAAATGCCTTCTTCTTTTTGTTGTAGGTAAAGTTCCCGTAAGCAGATATTGGCATTCGGTAAGTTATTCTACGTTTCCATTCGTACATTCGTCCTAGACTGGTCGGGGCATGGCGACTGGAATGCTGCGTCCTCTCAGCAAACCACACTCCAGCCATCGGAAGAACGTGGGACAAGTACCAAAAGCTCAACCTGCGTGATGCAGGTTTCCCTCCATCAAATTTAGGGGAATGCCAGGTTGGATCCTTAAGCTATAATCCGGGAACCGTAGTTAGCCCTTAGTTACCTTTTTGCCCGCAATGGACGAGTCGCACGATGAAAAAAATACGTGCAATTAAAGGAACCGATTTGCTGTTTGGTGCAAGAAATGAAGGTAAAATGATTATTCCAATATTTTACAGAGGAAGTGGCATCTTATAGGGTAATAAAATAAAGAAATCAGCCATTGGTTGAACGAGAAGGAAGGAAGGACGAAAATAAATACCAAATTAGTGGAATACGCGTACTTTAGCTGCTGCGTGTTACATGCTGAAGGGGGAGGGTTTTTGTATCAGTTCTAAAGGCTCAGTCTTCATCGCAAGCCAGTGGCTGAGGTGGTTAAAGCCTGGATGTGTGGACAAGAGGTTCCGAGTTCGAGCCTCGGTCACTGCGCTAGTATTTTTTCTGTTATTTAGCCCTCACGGCCGAGGTTTGCGACTCTTGAGGGACATTAAAACGTCCAAATTTCGCCTCGTCCGTGGCTCAGTGGATAGAATTCAGGTCGGTGTAACGCAATGACTCTGTGCGTAGCCGGCTATGGGTTCGAGTCCCGACGGGGTCCTTACTCCGAAACACTTCCCTGTCTGCTTCCAAATTCGCTCGGCTTCGAGTTCTCTCCGCGTGTCCCCTCGGGGTCGGCGAAGTTGTAAGCAGAATTCCTGGGACGTGCGGCGGAGTAAGGTTTTTTAATTTTTTCCAATTTTTTTATTTTATTGTTTTATATTATTATTGTGCGTGGAAAATGCTCGTTGATAGCATAGCACTGCACTGCTATTGATGTAATTTTACTTGTTACTTTATTAAAAGTGGAAAATTTAGTACATTAAAAATTATATTGCATTGTTTGCATGTGTTATTAGCATCTTACATTTATTTGTGTAACTAATTCGAACGCGTAAATTAAATGCATAAATTACTGCCACTCTAAAGTGATAATCCTGCTGTCTATATTAAATAATTGATTTAACAATTCATATATACATAATTTTATTTAAAATAGTAGTGGATTGAAATTCCTTTGCGGTACTCGAAAACATTTTTGGAAATTTGTACTGTAGCCGTTGGCGATGAAGTACATCTAAATAAACATCACACCAAATACAAAAAGTTGAGTATTTTAGGAGGCTAATTAAGTACTTCATAATTTATCCCATTACCTTAAATAACCGTATATATCGTTTTTGAAGCATATAATAAGAAGAAATTCAGGTAATTAATTTGGTAGGTCAAACTTTTTTATTTATTTCTTAAATACTTGTATTGGTAAATTTCGTCTTGAGATCTGATAAACTCAATTATTGAGATCCTGAACTTTGTTCACGTTTCATCCATTGTGTTGCAAAAATTCAATTTGTGAACTAATGTAACTTCGTGGCCCGATTAGAATGAACGTGTAATACAGGGGTGGGGGCTGTTGTTGGTGTTGCTGCCTTTCACTTCTTCCTGAGTTCTGACCGTGGCAACTACAAACTTGATGGCTCCATTCAGCCCAGCAGCTACTGAGGTATGCATTGCTCATGCTTTATTACG
This sequence comes from Zhengitettix transpicula, assembly GCA_037074705.1. NCBI lineage: Eukaryota > Metazoa > Arthropoda > Insecta > Orthoptera > Tetrigidae > Zhengitettix > Zhengitettix transpicula. Next base: position 40,059,000 of record CM073596.1, on the reverse strand, counting down.
GCCCAACTCTTCTCTCAACCTCGTGTCTTACACTGCAAGAACATGTCTCAAAATAACGTTTGAAATTTTCATTATATTAATTGTATATTATCAGACAATGTAAGCTTTTATGAGCAGATTTTATATCCAATTAGTGAAACTTCCAACTTTCCTTGACGGTTGCAATCTAAAGGCGGCTCCCAATTAAGAATCGCGTTCGTAATTTCGCCAAAAGAAATCTTTTATTTGTAGGATTTTTGGCAACCAAATCTAGCCCGAACACAATTTGACAGCCTCTCTTGGTCTTCGGGAAGAAATATTTCAGCAGAGTTTCACTTATTTTCTCAAATCGTATGTTGAATCTTCGTAGCTGGTTCCTAATAGCGCGTGTATCATTGCCAGTAGGAATATTTGTGTGCGGTAAAATGAAACACTGTGGGAAAGCATTTTGCATTTTTTGTTTTTAAATATTTATGTAATTCGGATGTAATCTGTGGGTATCATTTTTTTTGTACGATATTTGTTGCGGGATGTCAGATCAGAAGAAAACGTTAGCCTGAAGCTTACTTTCATTTACACGGAGAAAAAAAAAATTAAATGTCTGCTGATATTTATATATTTTATTTAACATTTGTAGATAATATTGACAATTTTAATACGGTTGAAAGGAAGTTGTGTTGGTGAAACTTTAATAATTAAAGAGTGAACAATTAGATATTTGGGACTTTCATCATGGCTGCCAACATGTGGGCCATATTCATATGTTAAAAGCAGATTTTCGTAGCATTTTTCAATGTAGTTTATAATTGTCTATTTATGTAGTAAAATTTTAGAGGCACATTTGAATTTTTATATAAATTTCTAGTTGTGTGCGTGAAATCAGTCATTTTTAGCCGAAATCCGTGTTCGTGAAACGGGAAATGAAATAAATATTAATGAATTTTGACGAACAAATTTATTCGGATGTTTAGTTTAATATGGATATGACATTCCCCAATAATTTATTGCAAAAGTCCCTTCTACTGTTAATAAAAAATTTTATTGATATAATATATTACCAAAATTGGCTAATCTTTACTGAACGTCACGGAGCCGAAAAAAAATTTTACTGTGTTTTCTGGATAATAGACGAACTTTATTATCTTAAAAATATGACTGTTTTCTGCATTTTCGGTTTTATAGAGTACCCTTAAAGTTCTCTTTTTACAAAACAATTTTTTAGTTGTTCCCCATGCTTCTAAGCCATTATATTGAAGGAAATACACTCATAGTAAGCCTTTAACAGTGATTGATATTTATCAATGGGGTCAGTATTTAATTTCAAATGTATTGTTATTCGTAATAATTGAAAACTGAAGCAATATTTACATTAATTTCTGGAGGATAGTTTTCCTTATGATGGGTAGCATCTAAATACATTAAACCTGATTTTGTTATTTGTTGTCCATTATTGACAAAATAATTTGAAGTCTTCCATACTGGTTCATTTTGAACATTAAGATTGCTTAGTGTTCTACAGCATAAGAAAGACATCTGCATAAAAGACAGAAGGCTTTATATAAGTTAATCCATTCAGTCCTTTATGTATAAAATAAACAGTACCAGACCTATTACCGAGATTGGGTAAACTAGTTTAACTTTCAATAATGATGTATCTTTGTCTTTAATACCCATACAAGTTGGCTTTCAGAGTATATAATGGTAAAAAATTAGAAAAGCCCAGCAACATTTTCCCAACTATTCAGTTTAATTCTAGTAATTTTGTCCTTAAATAACTCCTTCCACTTTTATCTCTGCATTTAGTGTTGGGATTGATCATTTCAATAAAACAAAACTTTGGCATTGGTCATTTTTCATCTGAATTTCCTTTGGCATTATCTTAAAATTTTAAAACCTGTCTCAATAATGTAATGTGTGATTTTAAACTTTGCCAATTTATTTAAATTTCCCCCTTATTTTGATATATTTGAGCACAAAATTAAAAACCTGATTTGGTATATGGATACATGTAATAGTTGTTTGGCTTAGAATTGTAATTAGGTTTTCCATTGTTTGCAGCACCAGACATTGGGTTCCTGAGCATTTATCCTTCAAGGGAGTGACAAAGTTGTGGAGAGGGTAGCGGCCAGGATAAAATGGAGAAGGTGCCACATGGGCATGGTCAGAGGACAATAGTGGAGCCATAACGGGAAACTTCAATTTCACATGGAAACTGGCAGACTTGGGAGAGAAGTTTAGCATCCACCAGTTCAGTGTCGGTGCAGAACTGGACACTCACAAGAAATTAACCAGTAAGGGTGAAGTTCACTTACCTTCTGTATGACTGAGTAATTCTTAATAAATTTATAAAGTGCAAATTCTACAAGATTTGTTGACTAATAAATATAAATTAAAAAAAGGAATGTCTAGTGTCTTTCAGTATAAATTGAATGTAATTGTTTAAAAAAATCTAGATTTTGAACTAGATATAATCTGAAGAACGTATCACATACTTTACCTACATAGCAGGTCCTTAATCACATCATTGCATCCTCACTTGAAATTGTCATGAACTAAAACCCTGTTTTCACTTTCCATTATATCATGTTTATATTTTAATTAAATTAAATTTAATTGATCCACAATGGTCAATCTTTCTTAGATATTCAGGCAATAATTTTCTCTAATTCTAAATTCTTATATTTTATGCAAATGTTGATAGCAACTACTTTAGGTTTGATTTTGAATACTACATTGAGCAATTTGCCTGAATTCATTTTGTGTGCTTTGTACAATTGTACCCAGTATGGGTTTTAGTGGCTTCAAGTTTCCTCTATTCTGCTCTCTAATGCAGTTCTGTCATCCATTATTATTCCACATATCTATCCACTGGTTTTGTGGCCTTCCTCTGTAACCTTGCAGTATCCATACTAAGGACAATATTTTCTTATTCTGGCCCCATGAATCTTTACCAGAACCCTGTGTCCAAATGTCCTGAACTGTTATTCATCAGATTATTTCAGTTGAAAGAATTTGTCCTATTAGTTTACAGATAGTAAAGGTTGTGTAACTGTTCTAAATTAAAACCTGCTGCTGATGAAATTCATGTACTTTTTCTTCATAGTAAGACCTCTAGTTTGTGTAGTCTGTCAAGTGAGACTTACTGATCATTGCTAGATCTGTGTATGCATTTATGAGTTTACTTTGAGTCTATATAACCAGATATTTGATTGCTTCTAATCAGATTGAATACAGTTGTAGACTGACTGGTTTATTAATGCTAAACCATTTTCTCAGTTCTCCATCAATTTGCATTGCAGCCTTGGAACCCTGTTAATGTTGCTAACTAGATTACTTCTGAAGTTGTAAAATTTTAATTAAGATCTTGGGTTAGAAAAACTTTAAATTATTTTGTATCAAAATGTTAATATTTCTTTTCTTTTTGCAGATTGACTTGTTATTTGTGAAGAGGATGGAGTTCTACATTTGTTGGTGAGTTTTAATGACCACTCTAATTTTTCTTATCTTAATAGGTGAAGTGTTCTAATTGTATTTTCTTTTGTTTCAGGATTTGGCCAACTGTTTATGTTGTGCTGGGGTTACAAGAAGTCTATATTGTAAAATTTTCTGTTTTTTTTCAAACTTGTATATGAAAGTAAAATTAAATTGTTAAAATAAAATGACTTTTATTTTCGAATGGTCTAGGTTTTATATAATAAATGTAAGAATTTTTATGTTCAAAAGTAATTTCAAATGATCTAGGATATATAAAAAAATCTAATAATAAATATAAATTCAGGAATAAATGTTTATTTTCAAAAGTAAATTCAAACTTTACAAGTTGTTTCAATTAAACCAACCAAAATTAGTTGGCTGTAGCTGCTGTGAGAAGTTTGGCCAACAATTCCAGCTGGGAAGGCCAAAAAAGGCACTAAAAAAAGTGCCCTAAGTCCAACTCAAAAAAAAATCTTTTCTGTTCAACGTTGAAACTTTTTAGCTTCCACAGCTTCCCAGTCCAGCGTTTTGAGGAGCGAATGGACAAAGGGTTTAAAGCCCCCAGTCTATACACTCCTCAACAAAAATCTGAAACAAGTAGTACATAAAACATGAGATAAAAATAAACCAAGTTCCCAATAGCTATTATTTGGAGATAGTTTATTTCTGGACACACCACTATGGCAAGGAGCTGCAATTACTTGGAGATAGTTTATTTCTGGGCACACAGATACAGAAAGGCGCTGCAATTACTTGGAGATAGTTTATTTCGGGGCACACCGATACGGCAAGGAGCTGCAATTACTTGGAGATAGTTTATTTCTGGGCACACCACTAAGAAAAGGCGCTGCAATTACTTGGAGATAGTTTATTTCTGGGCACACCACTAAGAAAAGGCGCTGCAATTACTTGGAGATAGTTTATTTCTGGGCACACCACTACAGAAAGGAGCTGCAATTACTTGGAGATAGTTTATTTCTGGGCACACCACTAAGGAAAGGCGCTGCAATTACTTGGAGATAGTTTATTTCTGGGCACACAGATACGGAAAGGCGCTGCAATTACTTGGAGATAGTTTATTTCTGGGCACACAGATACGGAAAGGCGCTGCAATTACTTGGAGATAGTTTATTTCTGGGCACACCGATACGGCAAGGAGCTGCAATGTGATCTGACCAATTGTTTAAAACACTGGAGATAATTTTTTTTTTTTATTGGACTCCCCAATACAACAAGAAACTATAATGATTCTACTACAGTTGTACTAGAAAGATACATAGCTGCACATTGTTGAAGGAGAGTGTGTTTAATGCTAAGACACCTGAGTTATAAATAAATTCATACCATCATGTAAAGATAGTGCAAAAGGCTTAAATGAGACAAGATTATAGATTGAAGGTAGAATTGGCATACAATGATAAAACTTCGTATTTGAAACAATTCATTCATGTAGAATAGACACAATGAGAAATAGCTTCTTAAGGTTGAGATGATTACAGATTGAAAGAGTAGAATTAACAAAGATAAAAAATTGTGTTTGAACTAATACATTCATCTGAAATTCACACAGCATGAGGAATTTCATCTTAAGATATAATGTGAACCTGTTCACAAAACAAAAAGTGATGAAAAAAGATACATTTTAAGTTATGGGCCACTACATAATAAATTTTTATATCATCAGTCACGGATTCTCTAAACAGTTAATCTGGACACTAACAATAAAATCAACGAAAATGTTAAACAATATGTAGTCTTAGTTTTTTGTAGAAAATTGCTGTGTAGAAATAGGAATTAGTGTCTAAGAACACACCCAAATATTTTGGGAAAGGAACAAGATTATGTGATTCCGATCTTCAACAGACAAGGCCTAGCTTGCAATAGGGCAGAAGAAATAATGATACCTAATGACAACTGCTAAAATAAATAAATAAGAAAACTCAAAGAATGTAATAGGAAACAAGTGATTCTTTTATTGAAGTCTTGTAATTAGATTTTTATGGTAGAAGGCTAAAGAAGTTATGAAATAGGTATTGTGCCAAACAGTCAGAAGGCAAAGAATGAAGTACTTTCACATTATCCTCTCTTTTTGGACAGTTGGTTACTTTTATCAAAACAAGAAGCATAATGCCATAGTTATTTTTTTAAAAATTCTGAACACCCTTTTTTGTGGATCAAGGAAACAAGACTGAGAGCACGAGAAGCTTGCCTCTTGGAGCAATTTGTAGACATGCAGAATCCTGCAAGTTAACTTGTTTGTGAATCAGACACGTGCAGCAATAGTCCCTGGAAGACTTGATCAGTCAAAAGAACATTGATATGTAAAGCTCGATTAAAGAAGTATTCAAGAATGACAATATACAGGTCATTAGGCTGTGTTAATTGTTGAAGAAACCAAATTGGGTGCTGAAGATGTGAATAAGACAAAAAAATTAAATAAAGACAGGTGAAGTAATAGAAACAGTGGCAGAAGTGTCAATATAGTCACCACAATGATAGAGTAATAGACACATTCTGAAACTTGGAAGGGGGAGCTAATTTAGGAAAAGAAAAACTTTAAACTATCTTTTATGTGTCAAAAATCTTTCTTCTCACACATTTAACCCTGGGAGTGGAACAATAATGAATTAGAATTGTTGAAAATGTTAGAACTGCAGGAATGAGGTACATAATATTGCAGTGAGCCTGACAGCCTGTATTGTTTCCACTGAATCTAGAGAATTTATTATACATGCTCTATGGACAGGGTTTTCTGGATTCAATTGGAGTGAGGGAAGTCAAATGTAGTTGGTGGTCTAAATGATTTGTAAATAGTGTGCAAAGATTGCAAAAAATTTAATAATATTGGCATAAACTTACCAATGTATTTGAACAAAAAAACAAACCTGAGTTCATTATGATATGTAGATGAAAAAAGGTAGTTGGAGTACCCAAAAATTGAAGTGTGTTGTTAGCTTTTTAAATAAGGAGAGAGTTTTACATAATATCTTCACAGGAATATCTATATACAGATGAGAATAAGAATAGAATGTGAGTAGACGTGTCTAAATAAATCAGATGACAATAAAGAATGTTTTATATAGCAATCATGCCATCAAGACGTTAGAGCCAGATGGAAATACTAAAAAGAAAATAATCTAAATCCATGTATCTACAGTAAGAGTTCATTCTGTTTGCATCCAGACGTGAGCATAGTCACTCTGATAAGTTGTTTTAAATGTGGTCAAATGGAAAATTACAAAATAAAATAAATATGACAGAAAAAGGTTTTCAATTTTTTCTAAAAAAAAGTTGAAGATCTGATACTAATCAGTTAAAACACAACATATCCAATTACACATGACTGAAGAACCATAAACCACACATAGAAAACTTGATAAATCTAGCTTTTGTCCATTTACTACTGATAATTATATGCCAAAATAAAAAAATGGTCATTATAAAATATGTAAAACATAACAAATTAATGTAGGGATAGCCAACACTTTGAGGATCAAAGTCTACAGAAAATTGATAAAATAATTTAAATTTTCAAATCAAATCATGAAAGAAAAGCTTATAAATACCTATCAATTTTTAAATTGACAAAAGCCACATTAATGTTCAGCATAAACAAGAGTGAGACAAACTCACCCAAACTGGAGGTTGTCTTCTACCAACAGAAGCTGCTTCCCAGCCCAATATCTGAAGGCCTGCACGAGTCCTGCAAGAATATCAAAACATTTAATACACATATCTATCTTATCATCATTTTAATCTCTACTTAGTAATTTTTACCAAAGTGTACACTAAAATGGATTCTTTTGGACAGTAAAAAATAGACTAGAATTGATTTATCCAAAGGAATTAATCAATCATACTAAGATAAACTTTTTTCTTTGATTATATTTAATTCAAGCAATTTAAATTAATAGTGTGAGACTTACCTGGAGATAATTTATGATTTGAGGAAAGATTTATGGTTCTTCGAACATTGAAGTAGGAAATCTAATTCCGTGCTTGACACCTGGCATCTAAAAAAAAGTGTCATATGTGAATAAACTAACATTTACTATCTTCAGGGTTACCTCTTTCCTACAAGGTTATGATAGTTGACAAACTTGAATTAAAAAGAGGTTTCAGTTTGCACAATTTTGTTGAATATTATATAAACCTTAACATTTAAAATGATTATCATATTTCTTTTAGATGGTGAACTAATAAACAAATAGCAAAAACATCTTATGAGACCTATTGTCATCTGCTGTCAATAGCCACAAAAGTTTTCAAGTTAATTACTGGGTTACATGGATAACAAAGTAATTAATAAAATTAGAACACACCCGTTCGTATTATTTATCTACTATTGGCTTTTGTTAATTCTGAACTAGTCTTAAATCGGGTATTTCAGATAACAAGAAATATGCAGTTCTAATTATGGAGATAAAGATTCCATAACATTAAAGAACGATTATTTAAACGATCAAAACTCAAGAAAGTGATATAACACACAAGAGCAATTAATTAACTTACGAAATATCGCCTCCAATATTTACATGATGATCCTCTTCGCTGATACATCGCGGCAGAGTGCCAATAGTGCCAACTTAAGCATTTTTGTTTGAAATGGAGATTTCTGTTTTAGTTTTTTTTAATTGCAATATACGAATGAATAATTTTTGGGAATAACGTCAAAGGCAAACAACAGAAGGCCAAAAGCATGATTAGGATAATGTATAAACTAGTTTTTTAATTAATTTTTTGACGTAGTACAGAAGAATCCACTAGATGTTGATGTTCCTCGTCCGTCGTCTGCAGTTGTCGTCTGCTTGGGTGCTGTTGCGGTATTAGTTGCGGTGTCTGTGACGTCACTGTATTGATGACGTCACGATTTTTAATATAAATACCACACGTTTATAGAAGAATCCTTGTTCCTATCGTCAGATGAAAAGTGACTATTATTCTTAATTAATATATATATTTATATATATATATATTGTGGTAATTATGAATATCTAATTATTTAATAAACAAATTTTTACAATTTTGATTATATATATATATATATATATAAGTAATGATAAAATAATTTTCGACGTTCTATATAAGGAAATGATGGCAAAGCCTCCTGAAGAAATGAGGAAATTCATTGTCTGACATTTTTACATTTTGGAACTATTCAACCTACTTGGTGCTATATATGGACACTTTTTTAAATAAATTTTTCTACAAAAATACATCTTTTTTATACGAGAAATTAAATAAAACATACAAGACTATTCCCTACGCTTTTTTAAACAAATTTTACAACAAAAAAACAGTTCTTTACAGCGAGAAATTTAATAAAACACACAAGACTATCCCCTTACGCTTTTTAAAATAAAATTTTCAACAAAAAACAGCGTTTTCTCATACGAGAAATTAATAAAATTAGAACACACCCGTTCGTATTATACTTTTGCGAACGAAAACTCATTAAGTGTGAGTCTATGTTTCAAGCTAACAATATTATTAACATGACACGGGGAGTAGTAATACGTATTATTTGTGTATCATTAATTTTTGTAAATTATGAACGCATTTAACACCATAAGAATAAATTGTGTTCGACAAATATATCAAACAATAAATAAATAAAAGGAAATGAAGAAGTATATTTATTAATCGCTGCATTACGCGTAAGGCAGAAAAACAATTAAACAAAATGTTTTTGCGATAGAAAACTAATTAATCAGTGTGAGACAGACGACGTTTAATGCTAATATTAATTAATATAACCTGAAACGATGAGTAAGAAGTACGTACGTATTACCAACAACAAAAAATAGTTGTATGTTGACAAATACATTAATAGTTAAATAAATAGATGAATTATATTTATTAATTGATACTAACTAACGTATAATAATAAGAATAACAATTTGAGTGAGAGTTGGAAATTGTGGCGAGAATTCGGCCGAATATTCTTGCGGAGTACCAGGATAGTGTAAGGGCCAAGTAGGTCGCGTGGTCAGCCGAGCTCCGCGCCCAAAGGCCACGTGGTTGCAGCTCGTGGACGCGCCACCTGCTCACCCTCTTAGCTCCTAATACTCGCCAACTCCTCGGCCCTTACACTATCCTGGTGCTCAAGTCTGAATCAAGCTCCATTTTCTCGCTAAATTTCGTTCCAAAACTGTGTGTTTGTTGTTTGTTGTGGTTTTGGGTTTTTTTTTCTTCCTTTCCTTTTGCTGCTTCTTACGCATAAAGGAAAGGTTAATTAATATATTTTATTAATTTCATATATTTATTTGTCAACCCACAATTTTTTCTTGTTATTTTATCGTTGAACGCAGGAGAGATTAACAACAATGTAATAAATATTTCCTCATATTCTTCAGTATTAAACGTCGTCGCCTCATTTTATTTCGTACGCGTTAGGAACAATTAATAAATATACTATATCTATTTATTTAACGTTTGATATATTTGTCAGCACATAATTTATTTTTTTAATGTCGGTAATACTTCTTACTCCTCGTGTCAGGTTATGTTAATAATATATATATTGCATTATACGTTGTCTCACACTGATTAGTTTTCTATCCCTAAAACATTTCGTGTGATTGTTTAGCTGCCTTACGCGTAAAGGAACGCTCAATAAAAATACTTCTTAATTTCGTCTATTTATTTAGCGATAGATATATTTGTCAGTGTAAACGCGAGACAGACACTTTATTATCAATATATTTAGCATTAAACGTAGTCTCACGTTAAATTAGTTTACTGGTGTTTTTGATACTTGTTGTAATTGTAAAGGACAGGAAAAAAGGCTCTTTATTATCAATATAAAACTCCAAAAATAAAAAAATTGGAAATATTACAAAAACCTTACTCCGCCACATGTCCCAGGAATTCTGCTTACAACTTCGCCGACCCCGAGGGGACACGCGGAGGGAGCTCGAAGCCGAGCGAATTTGAAAGCAGACAGCGAAATGCTTTGGAGTAAGGACCCCGCCGGGACTCGAACCCACAGCCGGCTACGCACAGAGTGATTGCGTTACACCGACCAGAATTCTAGCCACTGAGCCACGGACGAGGCGAAGTTTGGATGTTTTAATCTCGCTTAAGAGTCGCAAACCACGGCCGTGAGGGCTAAATAGCAATGAGAAACAGAAAAAAATACTAGCGCCGTGAGCGAGGCTCGAACCCGGAACCTCCAGCTCCACGTGTCCAGGCTTTAACCACCTCAGCGATGAAGACTTAATCTTTAGAACTCATACAAAAACCTCCCCCTTCACCTGTAACACGCAGCAGCTAAATTACGCGTATTGCACTAATGTGGTATTTATTGTCGTCGTCCTTCCCGTTTCAACTTTTGCTTCGTCCAACGCCTGCTTTCTTTATTTTATTACCCTTTAAGATTATGCTGCCATTTCTACGTAAAATACTGGAATAATCATTTTACATTCATTTCCCACACAAAACAAATTTGGTTCCTTTAGTTCCACGTATTATCATCGTGCGACTCGTCCATTAGGGCGGGAAGGAAAAAGGAATCGAAATGACATTTCGAAATGCAAATGTCTCGAATATTACAATTTAGAGAAAAATTGGAAATAAATTTACAATCCAAAATTCTATATATGATGGCGCACAGTTTTAATTAACTCTAAAGTTTGGGCGCCACCTGCTTGGATTTTGTGTATTTTCCAGCACTAAACAATTCAATTTAGGTTTATTGACAAATACAATTTAAAATTTATAAATAAATTGAAAAACTCACAGACTTTAAAAAAAAATAAACGACTAGCTCGCGGCAAGCAGACTCTTAAATACACCATGAGTGAAAATCCTCCCTCAAGACACGTGTAGAACGCAACAGGGACTCAGAATGAGTCCTCCCACACTGGATGTTCTCTCCTCCACTTCAGGGGGACAAATGCTAGTTTTTATTTGTGGGTTCTTACCGCTTTAACTCCTTATTTTGGTTTCATTGGTGGACTCTCCCACGTGACCACGCCTTCAGTGGATTTATCCGTGTTTCGGCGAAAGTAACAGAGACCCTCTTTTATTCAACAAAACTCGCACACACGCATTACAAGCACCTGGCGCACTCTCGTCCGAACATTCTTAGCAATAACAATAAAAAACACATTAAAATAATTATTAATAAAATAGTATTGTAATAAGTGATTTTAAACATTAATACTAGTTGTTTTGGAGTGGGAATGTTGGAGATATAATTTTTCACACAGCCTGGTCGTTGGGACCAAGTGTACGGCAACAGGAAGTGGGTTTGCGAGGGACGCCTTGTGAGGTCATTTTTCTGACCGTAGTGGTGAACGTGCTAGGACAAAGGTGACAGTGGCTGGACACAGCTGTGGCGGATATAAAAAAAGGAGTCGGGTCCTGGACGGCGAAGGAGAAGCTGTGTTACCCAATATTCGGCTCGTCGGCAAGCAGAACCGGCGTCTTGGACCAGAGTCGCGTCCTGGAAGGCAGGAGAACGGGCGTCGTCAGTTCTTGGTGAACTGTAAGGGACGAACGCGTAGGAGATTTTGTTGCGGAGGTTCTTGGAGGAGAGAACCGAGAATTGCGGAGCAAGTTTAGGCCGTCGCGCCTGTGTGTTTTAGCCGCTTCTCTGCGTGCGAGGATTTGGTCGGCCGACCGGCCAGGCACCTGACCCTGAACCTGGACGTTACCGGAAAAAAACGCGTCGCAGCACTTAAGCAAACTTCCCCCCCTTTCCCTGTATCGTGTGAAAGTAGTGCGAATTAAGAGTTGTAGGTCCAATGACCGGCTGTGTTCTTAAAGAACATATGAAGTTTGATAAATTTGGCCAAAATAGTAAATTTACGGAGACTTGTTAGATTTAAGTTTATGAATAAGATTTCTTGGGGTGTATTCGGCAATGGTATCATTATGACATCAACTCATTTTTTTTTTGCTGGGAAAGCAACTAAATTCATTATGACGTCATCACATATTTTTTGCTAGAATAGCAACTAATAATTCTTTGTGACGTCATCACAAGGTTTGTTTTGCTCAAAATAAGCAGATAATTAAGGTGAGTGACGTCTCATTTTACATTTTTGGTGGGAATATGCTGTGGTTGGCAGCGCTGACGCCATATGACGTCAGTTGTGACGTATAAGCCGGCGAAAAAAAAATTCAAGATGGCGGCTCGTGACGGTAAGTAAAGACGAGCCTAAAAGTGTATGAAAAGGCAACATTTAGCGATTGAGGAGTCGTGCCGAGTATTTGTATTAACCCCAATTTGTGCATTAAACTGAATTTTATGCTTACAATTCGTTTTCATTCAGTGAATCCTTCCTTACGTAATTGATCAAAGCCAGGACCCCTGAGATACAGTTATTGAGAGTCTCATGCTCGACTCAAGTATTCATGAGTCGTGGAAAATCGTTTATCGTCTCCCTGGCGTGGATCGCGAATGTTAATTAATGTGACGATTGTCGTTTGAATAATTTAAAATAAATATTTTCTGCACATGCAGTGGCGCCCGAGCCGGCATTCGTCCATTATAAGGATCCGAGGGAGCGGGTAGGCGATTACGGTATATTTATATAGTATAAAGGCCTATACCTGCTCGTACAAGCCCATTTATTATTGCTTCTCTAGCCGTTTCCTATCGCCATGTCATGCCTCTAGATGCACCCAACCTTGAGGGCACAGTTTATATAATGCACACGACACTAAACTTCCTAATCAAATTTAGTCACATTTATAAACCTGTTTAGTTACACCCTCTTTTAGTTGTGACATATTTACTGTCCACTTTCTTACACTTTCCAAAACAGTCTCCATATTTAATGAATAAGAAAGATAGCCAATACAGACAAAAAAGGGTAATATAAATACCACACAACGTTTCTGGGATCCTTGTTCCTTTCGCCAGGTGCTAAGAAGAGCCTAGAGAAACACAACTGCACTGGTCAGTTGACAAGACTCACTTTTGAGTGTTAGTTGTGTTTCTCTAGGCTCTTCTTAGCACCTGACGAAAGGCACAAGAATCCCCGAAACGTTGTGGTATTTATATTACCCTTTTTTTGTCTGTATTGGCTATCTTTTTTCATCAGTCTCCATATTTGTTTAAGTCATACTTCGATCGTCGATTTAAAATTACCATTTGGCCAACACACTCGAGTTTGTCATTTTATGTAATAAATTTACCTTCTTAAAACCAGGTAGCAAATATTTTGATCAAGAAACCAACAGTTCTGTTCATGTCAAAGTAGCCCAAGATTATTTTGTAGACGTTTAAACTTTAAATTATGGACCACTTATGGGGAAGCCTCCATCTCACTCTTTGTCTCTTCGTGTGCCGGCGTTCCTCCATCATGGAACATCAAGAAGCCGTCCGAATGTCAAGCAGCATGATATCTGGAAAAAGAAAATAGGGGGAAAGTAGAAACGGTAAAACGAAGCTAATTAATTGAATTATTCCTCACCTGCAACCGAATACAGACTGCGATGGCGGTAAAGACCACTCAACTTCTCCAAAGTCCACAATGTTCTAGAAGAAAGACAAATTTCTGAAAAAAAAACATGAAATTATAAAGCATTCAGGCTGAAATAAACAAGACGAAAAGATGTTAAAATGAAAAGTATTAAAAATATTATATTTATCAACTTACTCTATAAGCTAATGTTATTTACATGTCATACATTATAGCATAATGGAAGGAACAGAGCTCCTAAACCTTGTCTACAGATATGCTGGCCATTTTCTTTCCAGTCTTCCTATTACATCATTTTCTAATAGTGGTTGTGTGGAGGGATTTGAAGTAAATGTAACCTTTTTTTCATTATTATTTTTTTTTAGGGCAACAGGCTACATGAGGCTGATCCACTTTGGGCAACTCCCCTTTAATAGCATAGGAAGGGATTTGAAAGGGGGGATACGGAAGGGTAGAGGAAGGTAACCAAGGGTTAACTAGGGCTCCCGGGCTATATTTTAAGGATCCTACCTGGCATTCGCCTAAAGAAATGCAGGGAAAACCCTAGAAAAACCTGCATCAGGTATTGAAGCTACTTGTAATTTATAATTTCACTTAATTCAATAAACAGCACGAAAAATATTTTTTTGCAGAGCTTCCATTTATATTAAATCATATCCCCTTTATGCATTACCTGATGAGATCAAAAAATTGGGACAAAACGTTGAATTAAATTCGGCGGAGATTTAATTTTCTAATAAGTACAAGAAAACACGATAATAATGTGTATAAAGAAATTAAATTCCGTTTAATTAAGTTACTAATAGCTTGACAATATTGGCTAGAAAGATGTCAGTTATAAAATTACTTGTTGTGAATAAAAGGATTTATATAGGTTATTTAATTATCTTTTATTTCTAGTTACTTGAAAGTTTTTGTTTTACGTCTGTTTTTCAATTAATAAATCAACTAAAGACCTATTATTGGCACTTTATTTTTATTTCAACAGTTAGTTGAAAGTTCGGCCCCCAGTTGTTCCGATTTTCCCTCAAGTATTACAGAAATTTGCGTAAGTTGAAGACACAACGAAACCTTTCCTCGTGGGTTAGCGGACAGATGGCGTTGGTTGTTAAATCATAGGCTTGTGGGAAAACGTTAACCCTGAAGATGTCAGAGTTTAATGTGAGTGCAGGACGACTGGTAACTTCGGTAATTAACGTTTCAAGAGGCAAGGTTTTACATTGCATTATAATTACTACTTCGAGAAATCGACAAGTTGATGAACAAATTTGGACATCAACCTAGATGCCTTTTTTTATTCGAACGGTGACTTAATAAAAAATTTATTTCTTAATATTTTTCTGAGTATTTTTCTTTCATGGCAGAGGGGGTGGAAGTACAAGTGCCCCTGCGCCTATACACGTACAAAAAACCTATTTTGGTGCAGTGATAGTGTGACTGAAATATATAATCTTTAGCTGCTGTTATTTTCAGAGAAGATATTTTGTTTGGGCCAATTTTTTCTCATTTTATAGTAGGATAGTTTTCTGGTGTTCTGTCTCCACTTTGATTCAGAAATAAGAGCAAGTGAAGGTGATAGTTTATCCTGTTGTAGCAGAGAGCGTGATAGTTTATTTTGTCTAGGTGCATGAGGGACGCTTCGTTTATACGCGCACTGACGCGTCACGACGCCCTGCTCGTGATGTAAGAACAACTCCACGTGCTAAGTGGAATATTTGCTTTGCCTGCTTGAGATTTAACGCCGAATTTGTTATGAATCTAAATGAAACAACAACCCCTGACGCTTGATAGATTTTCTGTATATAGAATTTGCCCCGTGGGCCGGTCGCCATTGATTACCACAGAGGTTCCATTAAATAAACCTGCACGTTTTTTGACAACACTCATAATTTATTTAGTGGTGAACATTTTGTAAGATTAAATTTACAATTGTTAATTATATTTAATGAACGCCTCCTGAAATTGACGTTACAGCAGAGTAAAACTCGTACTTCTATGAGTAGACGATGATTACAAGCTATTTTTTCGGCGGATATTTTAAATTTCTCAGACAACAAGGTAATTATTTTGATGAAAATGCAAGCTATGTACATTATGAATGCATAAGTAATTTTTAGAACATCCAGATTTTTGTTAATGTCAATTGGAAAGTTGTCGATTCATTTTAACATCTTTATTCTAATTATTTATAATCCCACTCGGTAAAACTCTTCTCCTTACTTGGATACATTTATTGAATTTTGTGTTCCACGAACCTTTCGTCATACGTAATTTTCATTTGTCAATGTATAAAAACAAATTAACTTGCAACTTAATATTTAAATGTACATACATTCTTCTTTTAAATATGAACTTGAAAAATTTAATCATTAAACTCAGACAATATTATAAAATTTAAAACGATCCAAACAAAAAGTCATTGTAACACAACTACATTCATATTTAGGTCCTAATTACACAAATAATCTATCGGTACTCGTGATAGAAAAATAGCCTCAAAACTAAATAGAAATTCGAGACTATCGTTACTGAAAAAACATATCTAGATTATTAGGAAACATGGTCCGAATTTTTTTTAACGAAACCGTTACATCCATGTTACTTCGATGTCTGAATTTATTTACTTATATCGATATTAGTATAAATTTCCTTGGAAGTCAGTTCTAAAACTTTATCGACTCTAAAGCTCGATATTTTTAGTTTAGTGTGATATTTTGGAGCTACATTTAATTAAAAACCAATACATACTTATTTATTTTAATAGCTATATAATTTATTAAGAATAATTCCCTGCATTAATTATTTTTTAAAAATCTGTCAATAAAATTAATAAATACTAAACGATAAGGATGGAAAACATCTCGATCCCAGGATCTCCGTGTAGTACGCGATGCTCATACCATCCGTGCTACCCAGATTAACTCCCCATCCATTATATAGACCTGAAGCTCACCTACGGTCTACTACATCACATTCTTCACCTAACGGACAGAATAGATCAAATAATAATAATATTGCGTCCTATCCTGGCTTCCTCCTGTCGAGATTTTTTCTGCCTGTTTTAATTCCGTTTCATAGCCGTAAGGGTTGTGATTCGATTGCAAGAATTTCTTCTGTTTGTGAATGGAACTATTGTTTTATCTGACACGAATGGCAAAATGGCCAAAAATATCAATTATATGTAAAATTGAATGTAACAGTTGAGACACAAACGGTATCGGAAAATCTAATACGAATTTAAAAATATGAATTTATAATCAAAAAGTACATAATTAACTTTAATAATTTATTTAAAAATTTTCAAAAGCAAACTGATAACCGTTTGTTCCGTAATCTACGCCATCAACGTGGTGAGGGATGTTCTCTCGTAGGCAGAACCTTTTAGGAGAGATACGAAGGGGCTACCTTTGGGGATGCTTTCTCCTCTCTCCGTTTTTGAACTAAGGTTCCCACAAGCCAAGGCACCTCGGTCTAATTTGACACGTGTATGTTCGGGGGTCACAGACCTTGGGCATACGGTAAGAGTTGTTCTCTGTTCCCATTGGAACAATCGGCCAGCTGCCTCCTAAACTGGTCGAGGAACGGAGAAGGGAATACAAACCCCTCTCCCGCTAGCGGAAGGGCGTGAGACAAGTACCCAATGCCTGACCCACCTGATGGAGGTTTTCTAGGGTTTGTCCTGCATTAATTTTAGGCGAATGCATATTAACATGAATATGATTTCACCCTGGCGTAAATCGTAAAAATCTGCTGTGTTGGGGCGAGTAGGGTTACTTCTACGGTACCGACGACGGGTGCGAATAGGTTTCTCTACTGTCTTTGACATCCTATAGAAGCATAAAACTTTTGAACCCAATTGTTTCCCAAAATTTAATTATTTAAAGATTAATAAATTTTTGTTTCCAATTTTTGTTGCTCTCTGTGTACGAAAACTATTTCTGCTCCATATCATTAGGCAGTATTTTTTATATATTGTGAAACTCCAGAATCAGTTGAGTCTTCTTTCTAAGCTTATTCAATCTGTACAACCTGAATCCAACATATAGGGAAATAGTATTCTGATTGTTGCTACACATCAAGTCTATATTATTATTTTTTTGATTCAGGATGTCAACCTGATTAAATTCAAATTTACTGAACATATTTAACCACAAGGCACCGCCGGAGTACAAGAATAGTTTCAACTACTGACATTAATATGAATCGTGAAAGGTAATCATTCAAGTTACATTTTATAGCCCAGTATTTCTGACAAGTTTCTTGGGAAAACAAGAAAAGCCTCAAAATCCCGATGTTCCTCCCATTGATTTCTTTGTTTAACGATGTGGTTTCGTTGGCTGTTGTGCCATTTCATTAGGAAAACTAGATCAATTAACCAATAAATCACTAGCAGATCATCGTGATTTGGAACTTTCCTTGTTTCCTCAACGAAACTTGAGTGCAGGCAGAGGAAGCGTCACCAAACTATGAGTATGTGATTTCATTAGTCATAGAAACGGAGAATAATCTCCCATCTTAATAGGTTAGAATGCCCAAAGTAAAAGAACTGTAATGACAAGGAGACTGATGTAAAATTAAATCTGAAATCAGAAAAATATATGAGAAACGATTCATGGTGGAAAATAAAAATGAGCCCAAATCGTATTTTTAACTTCAACTGAACGGTTGACGCTCGAAAAAATTAGGCGTCGTTTACAAGTCTGGGCTTTTTATTAAATTAGTGAGAGAGATTTCCGCACTTTGAATATTATCTGCCTTGAGGCCTAAATTTGCTTGGAATTGGATTGACCCGATTTGGCCGTGTTTAATTACTTGGTACTCCCCTTTCAAACTTCCTTTGCGCCGAGTTTAAATTGAATCCTCTCCTAGTTCCGTAATAACTAGCTAATATCTCACTCGCTATCGATTCCAAAGCGGCGATTAAAGCTGCGTGTAATTAACTGGCTGGCACACATCGTCGTTCAGCATTCACCCAACAATTGCCATCATCAGCAGCAGTACTTCAGTCGGGATGTAACTCCTCAATAACACTATTACTACGAAAATACACACATTTTAATGGAGGATGGTTTTAATATAAATTAGGTCAATTAAGCATTTGAATAATTGGCTGAACTATGACTTTCATTTAGACCGAATCGTTATATATATATATATATATATATGTGTGTGTGTGTGTGTGTATCACATAGCGTTACGAAGATATAAGTAGTTGAGATAAAGTTAGTCAAACCTTAATTAACATACAATAATTTGAAATTAAATACCCAAAATATTGTTATTTGTGGCTAAACATAATTTTGATTGAGAAAATGTAACAATTTTAGATGAAAAACTGAGCTTGATGAGTGAGATGTTGCACATTCTTTCCAATACAACAGCTTTAATTATAATATCTGGTACTTATAATTTAAACAAAATTTATGATAGTCTATAAAGATAATATTTTATATATCAATAAACTTAGACTATAATGGCCAAATGTGAGAATTGATTAAAACTAAAATTTACATTACACTACAAGTGTTTATTCCCTTTGTTTGGAGACTTTTTAATTTTTTATAAATAAAACTGAACATCATTGTTTCAGTGAGGCTAATTTAGACTGCAACATTATCCAATAATTATCAGAATTTTTTTTTCTGAATTGCTTATAAAAATTAATTTTGATATCTTAAGTCAGTTTATGGTAATACCAAAACTTTTTCCACTTCAAAATAAATATTTTGGACAAATATACTTCTTATATCTTTGTTTGTGACTGATTTAAAAAAGATCGAGCTTTATAATTATGAAAATTATTTTATTCCACGTTAGAATGCATCTTTCACTTCGCGACTATATGTGAAACATTAAAACTGAGAAAGTTCTCATTGCCTATTTTCCTTTAGTTTGTTACTTAAATTTATCTAATATGTCTTTCAGAATTTTGGTATTTTTAGGTATAATTAATTCGAAAATTTATGGGATTCCGCGAAATGCATGAATGTTGAAAAATTCGAGGCCTGGCGTATTATGAACGGTGGAACAAACAGAAAAATGCAACAAACACGATGAAGATATTTACCATGAACTTTAAGAATTATATATCATAGAAAAAAAAAGTTTCTAGCGAAGGATTAACGTCTGATCATGAATACTGAATCTGAATAGAATGTTCGACGATGATATTGTCACCTTACGTGGTTAAATGTGATTGAAATTCACGTAAATGAATTGTCACTGTCACGTGTAATACGGTTCTACGTCGCAATAAAACATATTCATGTGAAATTTTAATTTCTTTGTTTGCAAAATTAAAAGTAATAATGATATCTATTTTCAAATTAAGATCTCTAAACTAACCTTTAAAATCGTGAAGAAGCATTTCTTCCATTTTAGGATTTATTATTGATTCCGGTTTCTATCCGTGACTTTGCCTCCTACTCCTGTGAGAATCCTTGAATTCCCGAGCTGCATTCCTGGAACATCAGAAGCGTTTATTGCGACTGCGGGCATTCGTGACGGCTCTCTCAACACGCAATCAACTGTGCAACGACGTTCCTTATTATCGCATTGCTATCATTTTACCAGCAACTTAGCATTTATATTTATTTATTTGTCTGCAGTATTGCGTCCTTATGGCTGTGAATTATTTTATTATTAATTGTATTTGTATTTGTTCTTTGCGTTTTCATATTTACTATTCTATGAGAGAATTGGGAAGCGAAGGTCGACTTAGAAACTCCGTTGTGGGGAAAATAAAGCCACGTGACTACGAGAGTAAAGCCGGTGACAGCAGCTGTCATAATATCAACCATCACCAATGTAAGCCGACGTCGTATTTTCTGATTTTAGCGTACTCTAGCCACGGTAAACATGACAAAGCCTCTAAAATATTAATATATAATACAATACGAGGTTCGTGTGATTTTCTGAATTCGTGTAAACTCTGGTTCGTACGAGAGGAAAGACATACGTCAGTATTGAATTTTTGTTAATAATAAATAGACATTTTGTACACATAAATTCCTGACTGTAATTTGGAATAAGATTAATAATTACGTAATTTTATATATATAATTTAATAATTATAACTTAAAAATGACTATTTTCGAAGTCGTAGACAGCGGTGGATTTTGTACTTTTATCCTAGAATATATTATACAAAAATTCATCAGCTATATATCTATTATAAATATATAAGGCTATTCTAGTAGCTAACTCAACTCAGTTTCATTGTATGATGTCATCTCATACAAATTTGTTCATTGACAAGTATAGCACTACATATTCAACATTATGTATGTGCGTGAACTGCAAGTACAGATTCATTACTTTACGCCCTTAATAAAGTATATTACTATATATCCCATATGAGTAATTTTTAAAAATAAGGAAAGGATTATACACAATATTTTTAACAAAATAATCTGCTTATTGTATTAGCTTAACCGGATTACCACAAATGAACCAATGTTAATAATAATAATTATAAGAACTTATATTTGTTCCAGAAATTATAAAACATGAAGAGGTTCGAATGAGAAGAGATCTATCGTGGCTACAGTTGTTGAGAGAAAGGCAGACTGGACCGGACACATCTTAGGGAGAAATTGTTTACTGCACGACACGGTGGAAGGACACATGGATTGAGTTCCACGTCGTTGAAGAAGGCGAAGAAGAGTGCAGCTGACAGACGACTTGGGAGGGAGAAAAGATATTGGGTGATGAAGGATGAGGCACATGACAGGGAAAGGTAGAGAAGGCCATGTCGAAGGACCTGCCAGAAGAAGAACACTGTATACAATTATTTAATTTATATTACAGTTCTCCTTAACGTAATAAATGTATTAAAAAGGAAAAGATTTATATTAATTTCGCTCACTCAGTGGTTCAGAAAAAAACCTTCATGAAGGTGTGAATGTAACAATAATAAAAACAATTCTTTCTTATTACATAGTTAACAATTATGATGGTTTATGAAGCACGCTTGTCACTTTAATCTTACAAGATATATAATTATAATAAATAATGGGATAAAAAGTGTTAATATCAATCAAGTTATTGCTTGTATATTCTTAATTATAAATTAAACTATATATTATAGTATTTTGGAATCTAATCATTATTTATTATTTTTTAAGAGTGACAGGTTTACATGAGGGTAATCCACGTAGTGGAGACTCCCTTTTAATAGCATAGGATAGGATTTTAAAGTGGATCCGAAAGGGAGAGCAAAGTAGACAAGGGTTAACTATGGCTATAGTTTAAGGATACTAATCGGCATTCGCCTAAAAGTGATGCTGGACAAACCCTAGGAAATGTTCATCAGGTGGTATGAAAAGGTCAACTTGAAAATATTAAGCTACAATGTATATTGTTTTTTCTGAAGCATTTCAAAGGTAAAATGTTTCAGAATTGTTGAGGTGATGTGACCACTACAAGTTGCGAAGGTTTGAAGACGGTTCAAAGGAGGAACAACATTTCGAATGCTAGTCTTCAGGTTTTAATGGTAAGGCAAATTTCCAAATCATATGTGAAATTAAAAGAAAAAATTGCTTACGGGGGACCTCGGATCGAATAAATAGTATTTCAAGAACAGAAAAAAATGCTTACAAACGAAAGTCAGCAATATAGGTCATGAAAGTGAATTACGGGATCAGAATGGAAAAATTCCAACTGGATCGAGAATCGAACACGGAATTTCCACTTGGTACGTGAAAGGCCACCGTCTAGCTGCAGGTTTCGGTCCTGTGTTTCTTACATGACACGTGTGTCCCGTATATAATTATTTCGATGATTGACCAATGTGTACGAACTGGTTGCAATATGACGTGAAACAGTTTAGAAGATGCTCTCTGTACTGGAGAGGCGTAGGTGAATCACGGTCAGAGAATGAGTGTGTCAACGAGCTTGTAGAAATAAAGGCTGTCATAATTAGCCCAGACACAGGGCCGAGGCGTGACTGATGGCCTGTGACGTAACAGAGGAAGATAACCCTGCCTGGTGCATCCCGAAGTTCTTGCCAGATCTATTATCTGCCGACGAAAAATCACAAGTATCGACATGTCGCAAATACAATGTCTGCACCCTGCTTTATAAATTATCCTGTATTTTTAATGGCCGCTTGTAACAACCGGTTTTAGACTGATGCTGATCAAATCAAACTGCAACTAGTTATGAATTGTCTTACTTTCAAAACTGCCGGGAACGTCATTGACGATAATTTGGGGTTTCGTTGACATTTATACTGAATAATAATGATCTACCTATTATAATCTAGGACAGATCAATATCAATGAGCTCCTCTTCCTACCTTCACTTTGTCTATCGTTTGATCGCATAAATATAAATAATTGTTTTGTTGCAACGTAGACATTAAATATATTCCTCAAGGTACACCGAATATGACATTTCTCCACATTCTAAAATATACAGAAAACTGAGAAATATTAATGAATAACAATTTTATATTTCTGAACATTTTGTGAACTCAATTTAAGAAAGATTTGTTGTTAGTTCAAATCCTGGTATATATTTCAAACACCACCAAATGTTATACTTAATATATTTTTCGTTATATTTTAATTTTTGTACTTTTTAATTTAAAGATATATAATTTGAAGTAACAACAAATCTTTCTTAAATTCAGTTCACAAAATGTTGTTATTCATTAATATTTCTTAGTTTTTTGTATATTTTAGAATGTGGAGAAATGTCATAATCGCAGTACCTTGAGGAATATATTTACGCTGTGGAAATTAGGTCGTTAATGACCAAGAATAAATAAAAATCCATCCACGATAACTTGCAGATTATAAGATACATTACTTAACAATCTTTATTTGCAGTCGAGTAATCGGAAGCCGATTAATCTGCCTCTTCCGTCATCGGAAGTACCAAGAGCCCGACCTTCCTGATGCAGGTAAGTGAATCTGCACCCATTAAAGACCACGTGAGGTCGCTGAATTATTTGTTACACGAAGCGTCAAAATTTCTTATCCTTGCAACTGTGCCCTCATTCTTTACGTTGCATTTTTGCGTTTCTATTAGGAAAGTTATTATTCTGGGTCAATAGGTGGTTGGCGATTTCCCAAGTTGTAAATCGATTAGACAAATCTGTGACTTACAGAAACGGACGCATGTTAACACACTGAAAGCAGCTTGTAAGCATGTCACGGCCACTGGAAGCAGAAATAAACTGAAGGGTCGGTTAGTTACTCAATGATATGCACATCCAAGCGCGCGAAGATAGAAATAGAATTACTCTAGTCATAACTCAAAATTAGCAGAGGGGTATCATTAAAACTACTCAAAATTATTAATTATTAAATCACCAAATTAGTGGCTTTAATTACTGTAGAAGAATTAAAATAAAAAAGAATAGAAATAAAACAATTTTCATTAAAAATGTACTTTATATAAGAACTTACAGAAAAGTACCCAATTGAGTCGTTTATAGTTTTATGTTCTCAAAACTGACTGTTTTCTATTTCACACCTGCAGCAATTTATCGTAAATAATTATTTAATTTTATAAAAGTGGGAAGAAATATGAATACGATAATATTATATTTTTAAAGTTGAGCGAAACATTAAATGTATTTTTCAACTGATTTAACTGAGTTTTCTGGTCTTTGATTTATAGTTGATGAGTTCCGTGAAGAAACGTGTTAATAATGGAATTGTAACTCTGATAGACGTGTAGGTTGTGACGTTGCACAGGGCTCTGGCCTTCATTTATATCCTCCTAGTGCCACAAATTTCAGCCATACTAAAGTGCCCCTATCTCACACTCTTACAGGTCACGTAAGACAAAAAATAGTTTGAAAAATTATTAATTTTTTTGTATCTTATAATATAGTGTATGATTAGGCGTGGGATTAATTATTTAAATGTATAGTCCCACGTATAAAATACGCAGTTGATAATAATCTAATTTATAATTGGAAATTAAATAGATGCAGTCGAATTTATTAATGCACCCCGCGTTGGGAGCCAGTAAATGAGATATTTAATTTGACATAATTGTGAGCCTCACTGTGAAGACGTGATGTATTATAATAAACAGGTTGTATATAATTTCTAGCACTACATTGACTAAGGCATAATTTGTAACAATATAGTTCAACAGGGGATGGATAAAAATACAGAAAATACTTTGAACTGTAACTTACAGAAATTCGTTGAGCGATTAACTGTTTATTTCAAAAGGGAGTTTACGAATAAATATGAATTCTCGTAATAGAACTGAAACATCTAGTAATAAGTATCGCAATTCGTGCGCACATAAATGGAGACGGAAAATAAATCACTTTTATAAACGTTATCGTTGTTCGCGGACGGTTTAATATCAGTTTTCATAAATGTCCGCAAGTCCTGCCATAAATATAATAGTTACCCTGGCTTTAATACGTATAAATGTCACGCGTCATTCCTAGCGGCAGTCAGGTCCTGTGGGATAAATCAATAATTACAAACTTGCGTTGCACATTTTATTCTGTAAATATTTGGCTGTAGCAAAACACGAATACGCCGTAAAGTGCAGTTTCAGCGGTTACATTTAAAACTGAACAAACAAATAATTACCAAAATGCTTTTGTTGATTAAATTCGAAAATATTCTAAGTAAACTAATGGAGCTTTTGACTTGTTCATTAATATTTCTTGTCTGAAATTAGTTGTCTTTTCGGAAACTTATTCAGCGTTGGTTGTTGATAAGGCTTCAAATTTTTATTTCAAAATCGGACTATCGGTTCACTTGATGATAAGTTACGAAGCTATTTTAAACTCTGAAACTACCACAGATTCATCTTTCAAACAACAGTTTTCTTTGATCAAGAGTTTTAATTATATACGTCCCACTTATACAGTGGAGTATTAAAGGTTGCCCAAAAGGTAAGTAGCTATTTGTGTAAGAAGAAGAAAACAGACCCTGCAGCTTTATTTACATGAAAGGGGACTATGAACAGTTCCAAATTGGGTTTAATTATATCAAAAATTGTATCTCTTTTAATATATCCAATTTAATATATCCTTAGTAATCATTTACGGATCCATATGAGTTTAATTTGTTTACAATAATGTTTGTCTGCACATAGTAGTTAATTGAGTTTTATTTGTAAACTTTCAATAATTTTATTAAAATTTCTTACTGTGATATGGGCTATCACAAATAAGATCCATTCTTCTGAGCCATTATTTAAGAAAAATAAATGGCGATATGAAATTCTTGATTTCGGAAAATAGGTATGTATAAGATTTTGTTATATATGCAGATATTATTTGTATCGATTTTGTTTCAATTCATTAACGATAATTCTATTACGCCTATTTACTTATTAACCACACAATAAATTAACTGTGAATATATATATCAGTATGTCACAATAATCTTACTATTGTTTTGTATTTAGTTTTTCTTACATCTCGGAATGATGTAGTGTGTATTGATATTAGTTATTATGAAATAAATAATATGTTTCTTATTCGTGAAATTGAAATATTCTGCATGAAAATCCATGGATTAAAAAATACTCGAATATATAAAAAAATATGTGATCGTTGTCACAGAATTGAGAGAAATATTTGAACCAATCATACGACTGGAAACATAAAAATAAGAATAATTTGACATATTAACTATAACACAAACGATAATTTTAAGTTAAAATTTTTCTATGGGGGATCAATTTTACCCATAAATATAATATGACTTTTTATAAAGCTCTTAAATCAGAGTCAAAGATAAGAAAAAATGTTATGGGCAGACTTTAAACATGATTCCGTCGTAAGTATTAAATTATTTTTCTGGGATTGAAGAGGAACCATTTCGCAAAATATGATTTTGAAGTTTTTGAAAAATACTTATTACATGTCCTTTCAATATGTAGAAGTAATGAAAATATGAAGATTAAAAATGTTATCATCTATCGGGAAATTAAATCTAAATTATTCCAAATAAATATTCCAATTAATTGATTTTAGAGTAATAGGTTACATGACGGTAATCGAAATGGTGGCCCCTTTAATAGCATAGCAAAGGATTTGATATGGGGGATGCGGAAAGGTAAAGGAAGGTAGCCAAGGGTTAACTATGGCTCCCGGGTTATACTTTAAGGATTCTACCCGGAATTCGCCTAAAAGTGATGCAGAGCAAACCCAAGAAAACCTCCATGAGGTAGGTGGGTAGGGCATTGGTACTTGTCCCACGCCCTTCCGATGGCGGGAGAGAATATTATTTAGTAAAGTAAATATCACAATTCCGTATTACTCATAAAAGTTATCTAAAATTCAGAAATGTCAAAAACAATTTAATTATTGGATAAATAAATATTATTATTGGTCCGTCTTTTCCAGAACAATAATTCCAATTCTTTGATTTCATGTTGTTCCTGTTGTCAATTATGATACTCATAAATTCATTGTTTTTATGCAATATAGTCAATTACAATTGATTTATTTTTATTTTTGAACAATAAGCAGCATGAAATTGAAGTTAATTTCCAATTTTTACTCATTTATATACGTAAATAACATTATTTTAATGTATTAAGAAAAGATGCTGCAATGCTTTATCATTCCTTATAATTAATATTGTTCACATACGTCTACCCAGAGTTGAAAGCCGCTGATTGATGATGATCATATTTCCTTCTTCCATTGTCCACGTACCGATATTTCAGTTTGAGTACGGATAATTTATTAGAGAACGGTCTATTTACACGGTGGCTAATAAAACCTTTGGTCTGGCCCAGGTCCACGTCCGCCGTTGCGTAAGCTCCATCTACACAAGGGTCTTTTGACCATCTTTCTGATTGTGCAGGTGCCCGGGTTGGGGGTTCGGGGTTCTCACGGGTGGCTATTAGTAGTGAGTGGCCCACTTTGCAGGGCTGCCAACTCCCCTCCTCCGTAGTGCTGTTATTTTTACGAGTCGATCGGCCGAGGGTCATACACCGTGCAGCTGTCGACATCCACAAATCCTGGCTCCATACAACATATAGAAAAAAGACTAGGAGGATGACGAAGAAAATACCTTTTTTAAGGAACTGTTGGACAGAACTGATTGATCCTTACTAATAAATTATGTTTTGTTAAATAGATAACATGAAGTAAAAAGTTAACTCCATAGTAAAATCCGTGCCAACAAAACGAGACAATTATACAATGAAATTTAATTTCAAACTCATAAGTAATAATACTAATAAAATTATTTACAAAACCCTCCGTAGTAACTAATGGAAATTTATGTATCGGTAGAATTGTCATTTCAGGTTGAGTGAACACAGTTATTATTATGAAAGCGGAAAATAATCTACAAAATAATATAAATGCATTAACATAATATAACAGCGATTATACCAATAACTAATGAATCACTTACGTTAAAATTGTGATAATTTACTATGCTTTTTGGATGGTCTTTCGTAGAATGTGGATATTAAATATGCCTTTGGAATTGAGTTCTTCCAAACGGTAATGCTACAACACGGTATTTCCTTTAAAAATGTACTATTCCCATAGACATACATTAAACGTGCTGTTAATGACCCAAGAGTCACGGAAAACATCTTTTATGTGCGGGTATTTTAAAATAATTAATAATTATTTCTCATTTTATGGCGCCAAACGTGGGGTACATTTTTTAAAACTTAAATAACTCTATTTTATTTGCAACTATAAATTTCATTATTATAATTTTTGTTACTTCTATATTGAAATAATTAATCCAATTTTCCATAAAATCAAATATCACAGAATACAAAATATTTAATAAAATGCAGAACATTAGTAGGCCCACTTGTTATATATATATATATATATATATATATATATTTACGTTACCCTATAGGCCTATCCATTTTATTAATTTTATCCATCATTATGGGTTAACTAAAAATCACGGTTTAGTTCGACACTTTTTCTTTAAATCAAAATTAATATTTAAGTCAGGAAAGTATATTGTGATAGGTTTAGGGGTGGTTTTCCATGTTCCTTATCATTAAAATAAATAATGTTGTGGTTTTAGGACAAACATACAAGTACAACCACGGTGACTTTATTAATTGTATTTATAACAGTGCATTAAAAATTCTAGAGGATTGTTTAATTTTGATACAGTAGAAAATAGCCTGAGGCCGAAAGAAATTGGAATAAATTTGATTTATATTAATGATAAGGAACATTGCAAGTCATTCCTCAATAAAAAGTAATTAATTGTCAGAATTAATTTTACTGTCCTTGGTCAAGGAGTTATAATAATATTTATTCTATGCAGAAGATTTTAATACGCATATTATTATACTTGGTACGATTGAGGCAATGAATACCATCATTATTTACGACTATGAAATGAGTAATGATTTCGGTATGCCTTAGCCAACGAGGTATGTTACCGTACAGTACACTGAATGTTTCCAAATGAAGCACGAAGTAATAAGTGTTGGAACATGTATGTCAGGCACAGAGGCTGTTAACGTATAGCTAATTGGAAAGGTAATCCACTCTGTAAAGTTTCTCATTCTATGTATAGCACTACAGAGGGCTGGCAAATACATAATACAGAAGCTACAAGCCGTTCTAGTCGCGAACAATAGATGGCGTCAATATCCTAAACTTCAATCCTTTCAGGTTCTTCCTCCAGATCCGAGCTAAAACTCTACTCATATAGATAAGGAATTTGTATTAGTGGGGAGATACACTCACAAAAAGAAAATCAGTGAAATCATAGAACCATCATCATACGTTGTGGCATTCGCGTAAAACGTAAATTTAGTCCATTATCGAATCATGGTCACGATTTATACATTCTCTACTTAATTATATAATGATGTATAATCTTTTTAAAATCCTTATTACGTTAATATTTTTAATTTAAGAAAAATATCAGGATAAATATCAATCCAACCAATATGACTTAATTTCGTATCCTGGTACATAAATCCAAAATTTAAGTTTTCATTTCCATATTTTAGATAAGGTTTTTATTACGTACACTTGGAGATAAAGTAATTGACTGTCTCTATGTCAAATCAGGTAGTAGTGAATCAAATTGAAATATAATTTGTCTTCAACGCAGAATTAATGAAAGATTATACTGGCACCTTTTCTCTCGACAAAGCAACTTTGCATTTTTATTCAAATTCGTGATACTTTTTATATTACATAAAGTATTTATTTTCCATAGCTCGTTGTTTTATTATTTACGTATTATTTATTTGAATATTATCTGATCTTTACATGTTATTATTTAGAAATACTTTTCGAATTGTAATGTTTCATCAATAAAAGGAGAATTGGAATCAATAATCTTAAATCTATGATATGATATACCGTTATCGTAATATCCATAACCACACATATTTTCATTTATCGAATTTTTATATTCAAGAGTTCAACGAAGTTGAGTAATTCTACTCATTATGGAAGAAGTAAGTGGCACATTTTCGCATCCTTAATGACAAAACAAAACTGATGTGAATGGCATTGCACATATTTCGATACATTTTACTGTTCCAATGTCGTTCCAATCTCCCAATTGTCAGAACAATTGAGATAATTAATCCACAGGAATGTTGATTATCGCTTCTCTTTGTAGATGGACGTTAAACGGCGATTACATGGTTCATTTATCAATTATGTGCGAGTGTGAGCGATTCATTTAGACCTGTTCACTGGAGGCCACGTCTGACGAATTCAGTAATTGAGCAATTGGGGCTTCATTTTACTGCTGAAAAAACACATTACATCCTTCATTTATGCTTTATTGACGGAACAGTGTAATAATTAAAATTACACAGAATAATATATTCAAGCCTGTATTTTACAAGTATACACTGAGTTACACAGACGGATTATACACTAGAATGAAGCGATTCAAATTTAAAGAAGATGACGTATAATGTTGAAATGGTGGTCGTAAGATTGGATCACAGGAGGAAAAGTATAGTTCTTCACAGAAACTCAAAATAGTATGTTTTACATACATTTTACATAGTACCAGAGCAATGAGAACAAGGAGAAATAATGACGTGCTTTAAAATGTAGTTTCCGTTTTGCCAATTTTCGACTTTGGCTGACTTCTGCTAGAGTCACCATTTAGAAAATATTCTGAAATAATTAATAACAACAATTTATTTTCCTATCACTTATTTTCAATATTTGAGATAAATACAATTAAAATTCTTCATAGTATAAAATAATAATTTCAAAACGGTATTGATTTATGGAATCAGGTTTTACCAAAAAAATTTTTGTCTAGTAAATTTGATTCTGAAAATTGACACACATAGCTTCTATTAATGAGAATTTTCAAATATTTCTCTCAATTCTACTAGTTATAAAGCACCAGAAATAAAGTGTGACGAAATTAATTCCGTTATATTGTAATTACGCCAAAAACCGGCGTTAAATATAATAATTAAGGAAATATAAAAAATAAATTAGTATTACATAATTTAATATGGTTACAGACATTTACCTGTGTTTTTTCAAAAAACGAAAAACAAAAAATAAAATAACCAATATGTATTTGATATATAATCAATAGTGTTAATATAAAAGTTCACAGCCTTATGTCAGAAAATGATTTTTATTAACAAAAATAAAAATAAACGACGTTACGTTCTCTTTTAAGACTTCGTCAGGTATGATATACAATTTATAAATTAATAAAATAATTTTTTATAAAGTTTCTACAGAACAATTACAAAATATTGTTATAATTATTATTTTAATTGTGTATTTGTTTATTTATATTATTGTAAATTTCAGATATATTTTCATAATTATTATCATATATAGTACATTACCTGTTATTGTCGCATTTGTTATTTTTTTTTACGAAAACAGAAGTCTATTGATGTGTTTCATAATTGGTTAAGTAAGAATATAAAAGTAGATAAATTTTGTCCAAACATTTATTTAACAACTGGAGCAGTGTCAATACTAGCTAAAGCGAATAGTTATATTATAATAAATAATTCGTTATAATTGGTAGAAAACAATTGAAAATAACTACACAAACATGTAAAAGAACGGATGAATATCATATTTATAAAATAAATATTGAAAGGCCCTGTTCCTGAGCGTATCTAATATAAACCAATTTTTTTTAAAGTGAAGACTCAAAAATAAATCGGTATATAGAATAACAAAAAAAATTTATCAAAACAAATAAGCGTTCAAACTTTTTATTTGTATATGTATACTGAAATGTTTCTTCGACGAAAAAAGCTTTATAAGTTTAAAATTTATTTATTTAATGGAACACACCAGTATATATTTACATTTGGTACAACCGGTTTGGTAATGAATTTCTGCCTAATTACATGCGCTGTGTGTTTATTGTGATGATTCACACATTTATCCAATGTGAGAAAAACCTACGATGTTGTATCAATATATTTTATTTTCTAAAGATATACAAATATTTATACAATAAATAATCAATTTTTATGATCCATTGAAATATTATTCACTAATAGTCTATATTTAATGTATAAATTACAAACAATTTGTTATTAACAACTGAAACAGTCTCATATCTAATTGCAGCAGTAATAATTTGTGAATTAAATTCTAACTATGCGTTGTTTCGGACACAAAATAATGACGTTCTAGCAAAATAGAGAATACAAATAATTAACCGTAGATGAAAACGGATAATACGTTTAATTGTGACATTAATCAAGTACCTAGAGTAATGATAAATTAATTAGTATTTGTAACAGTATGTGAGTATTGAATTGGGACACAAGCGTTATCATATTTTAAATTTTTGTATAGAAAATAAATCGACACACTAAAAATGGAAAATTTATTAATTTTTTAATAAAAATCATTTTATTTGTCACTATTTATTGCAAATATTTTATATATTTAATTCAGTTTCAGTTTTATTCATCTAATTCAAGAACAAAAGAAAATAATAGTACTGTAAATATTAAGAAATTTTAATAAGAACAGTGAGGCAAGGTAATTATTGTTTCAGATTTTGTTATAAAGATTCTAATGTCGTTAGTCCAATATTTTAGTTTACGTTAATATAATTCAATAAGGGTTAGAAGGACTACAGAATGTAACAAAGTTGATGATAAAGTTATACGAAAAATAAACACGTGGAAAATTCTCAGGTGACAGAAATATTAGCGGAAGTTTGTGCCATTGAGGAATTCCCATCGATTGTCGTGGATAAATGGTACTTGTTGCTGATAGAAGTTTGTCATGCATAACAGTCTAGAAATACTTGTGAGAGACAAAATAAGCTTGGCGTGGGTCGTGAAGCTGTCGTCGGTGTCATCCATCACACGACACCTTGACCCACTCACCAACACATCATTTTAACGTGAAACAGATAGGTAATTACCTGTGTCAGAGAGGACAACGTGCGGCTCGCCATATATAAAATATGTTATATTAAAAATAATCTGTAACAAGGATAATTAAATAAGTCTAAGTAAGAGTTCTGACCAAGGTTAAAGAATAATGACGTTATCGTAGGATATAATTAATAACTTTAACAGACAAGAATAAATTATTAGTATGCAACAACAAACAAGAACGGAATTTTGTGGTAATCTATGAAGAAGGAAATGACAATAGAAAAAAGTATACGAGACCTATAAATTTGGCCAATAGATAGGAAATATAATTTTATATTCACTCTACATATAAAAGAAAATCCCCAGGGGTCTTTATGTGATGTAAGTGAGAAAACTAAAAGTATAAAATTAAAGACACAAAATTATTTCCCACCCTACGACATACATATTTTTAAAATCTCCGAGAAACTACACGTGAAAGTTCTTAATGATTAAGTAAAACAATTAATATAATTAAATTAACAGAATAGTATTTGAAGTTACATAATTAATGCAGTATGAATACTACGGACAATTCATACAAATTCTCTCAAACAAGATGGTAAAAATAATTATATCTCTGAGTTTGAAGTGTAAAAACCACTTCTTTTTAACGTATAAGACTGATAATAAGCGAAATAATGTGGTTGGGTAAAAAATAAGAATATATACTGCTAAGGTAAGAATCTTATTCTTACTCGTTAAATGTCCGGAGAGGAATTATAAATTTGTGAGATAAATATAAATGAGTATCTTCTCATTTAATTGATATTTAACTACATCTTAATTATGATATGTAAGATGCGTAAGATTTAGGAGTGAAAATGAGGTTATAAACTTTATATTGTCCAATTAATTTTCAAAACAGTCCTGCAGGGAAATAAAAACGATAATATAAAATCACACTTAATTCTTTCGCTATGTATTTAATCAGATTGTTAAATTTAATGACTTTAATTTTATACATAGTAAACATTAACATTTCTGATAAAATATTTTAAAAATATAATGAATATTATAACATTTGATTTTTTATAATAACTCATTTAAAATAAATTGGTCGTTCATATTTAATATATTAGTTTAATTATTGTCATTTTATACATAAAAGAACAAAATTATAACACATATTATGAACATTGTGCTTTGAGTGTTTAAAATGTTTTGATTAAAATATTAGTGTCTCTTTTTTAAAAACATTTATTACCCCTACAACGTAGACTTCCAGCAATTAACACATGAATTTGGAGTTGCATATTTAAAATATTAAAAGAACTGTTTATATACGTATTTTAAAATATAGTTACGCAATTACCAAACATGTATAAAAATCAACTAACGGTAAATGTATATCACTTAGGAACACATTTAAAATAATAATTTTTTTAGCAATTTCCGCAGGATTCTTTTTATAATAAGGGTATTACATAAATGTAAGATATTTGAAGATTAATATAAAAATGAATAAACTATTTCCGGAATGATGAATGAGACAGCATTTTGAGAAAAATTACTATTTTTACTTTATGAGAATTTATAGGTGGCAGTCTCAAATAGAAGTTGTTTTATATACCAGTGATAGTATTCTGATTTCTAACGTAATTATTTATGCTAATCCGGGACCTTTTATAGCCAATATTGATTCATTACTTTTTTCATGTTAAAAGGAAAAAAATGAAAATAAATTTAAAGAATATTTCTAATGAGTGAGTAATATTGAAATAAAAATAATTTCACATTAATTGTTTAGAAAATTGTACAATTACCATGGAGGAAACTAGTGTTCTGTTGCACGTAGACTATAAATTTCACACAGCGATAATGGCACTAACCGATGTAAACCTCAAATCCGGGGATTAAGGAACCCATTTGCAATTATCGTCTGATGGAATTGGATTACGATCTACCGATACTAAATATTAAATCTCACAGAATTAATTAAGAATTGAATTCAACTTAATGGAAGCGATTGGTATTAATGTGCAGCGTATTTATGACTATATATATTTATAAATCATTATATGTTATACAGATAATAATAATAATGTATTAAATGGACTACAGAATTTACTTAAGTCTCGGTGATCTTCACTCACAAATGCTCAATGAGATTGACGAGGTGAAAGGATAGAGAAATGACATAAATATAGCGGAGTGGGAGAGAGAAGCAGATATAAAAAGAAATACGGGGTCTGGAAAAACATATAAGCCTATCTCTGAGATCTTAGAGAAATGAATAAGTTTGTATTGGAGTAAAGGTATTGTTATGGAAGTTGGAGTCTGCCGACTAAAAGATCAAGGTTCGGGCATACATCACTGCATCAAATTAGCCAGGTTACGGGTTGGTGCAAAATATAAGGTTGCAAAACACACCTAGTGATAAGAACATAATAACTGTCAAACGACTACGGAAAATTCATTACCAAAGCCCCTAATAAATACATCTAGAAGAAAATCAATAAAGACGCAAGTGATAAACGATTGCTAAGTATTAATATCACTCACCACAGATCATAATCAACTGATCATAAACTGGATGGTATCACAAAGTTAAAATACCGTTTCTTTTTTATATATATTTAGAAATAGTAGTTTTTATTTCATCATGTCGTCAGTGGTGATTTTTAAATAAACAAATAAAAATTCACAAGTTTCTTCAGGCACAACGTTATATTATCAAAGGTAATATTGAAATATAAATTTTGAAAGAGCGATTCGGCTGTAGTCCAAATGTCCGTGGCTGACAGACGGATAGAAAGAAAAATTCAATAATTTGACGGAAATTAATATTTGAAATAGTTTAGTATTCCGGAATAAAAATTATAATGTAAACTATATTCACAAATCATGCTTGATTTCTTATTCTTTAAAAATTCTATTCAATCATATGGTGTAGTCCAATTACTCAATTACTGAATGTATTATTGGGTCCATAAAAATTAAATTGTAAAGACTTTCCGAATAGTTATTATGTTTTATGTGAAGTGTTTCAATTTATAAGTAATTTGTCCATTTTTTTTCACATGACAATAACTCTCCACCACTCCGATGATGAAGAGAAAATGGCGTCCTGTCATCAAAAGGACACAGAAATTAACAGTGGTGTAACAAACTGAGTACTTGTATTGTGGAAATTATTCGTGTGAATTATTTAAATATTATCTAATATGTTTTGAGTTAAAATAATATAAAATTATTTCGTTTAAATATTTATATTAATTTAGTTTCTTTTTACTGTATTTTTAAATTGAATAATTTGTATTGGGAATAAATAATTTTTTGGAAATACTCGAGTTCATTATGGTGTTTGATAATAAAATTCTCAATAAATGAATTACATTATGAAAAAATAGATTTCTGTTTCAGTGTTCAAACAAAACAAACGACCATTATTATAAGACGGAATTTCCTAAAATCAAGATATTCGTTATCCGACAGATTGCCAATGTGTGCCTTTATACTGGTTCTAAAATCACTTTTTGCTTATAATAGTGAGAAAAATCCTGAAATTAAATTTTTATTTCAATATTCAATACATGACGTAATTTATTAGTTATTACCATAATTGTATGCATTAAACATTACAACCTTTCTTCAAGAAAATGCGTAGTATCTACAGCAATGTCCATTAAATTAATTTCTTAGTACAAAAAGATGCATTCCATAACACTATTTTCTATTAACCGATTCAATTTGAAAATTGAAATTCGTAAATAGTTTTTACCCTGAAAAATTGAATGTTGATGAACCAGAACTCAGATGACTATGAGAACATGAATAAAAATGCTCCAATGGTGTTATATTTATGAGTATATTTAGGCTACATGTTGTGAGATACAAGTTGGAAAGAGATGAGAAGCATTTTCTCCAAAGCAAGCGAAAGACTGATGACACAGTTCTGTAATTTCTCGAGGTACTTGATGGTGACGATGACAGACCACCCTAGAGGGATAGGGTCGTGGTGGTGTAAAAGCAGCTTGCGGCGGTTCAGAAACTATATATAAATGTGCCACGGACTGTCCATATTTTTAAACTCAAGGTCGCCAACACGTCCAAGCGGAACGAGCTCATCTATTGGCGATGCCATCTGCATTCCACGACTGGCGCAGCCTGGGCCAACCGACGAAAAATTACGGACTTTTCACCGAGACGTGTCCTAGATGTCACAAGTCTACCATAAAACCAAGGATTACGTCACGATTTTCATATTCACGCGACTATGTGAAACGTGAGTTTCAACATAGATTTTTCGGAAACAACATTGTCCGAGTTCGATGGAATAAGATAAGTTGGTTTTAAACGAAGCCTGAAACATTGGACCATGAATGTTTGACTGTGTTTCTGGTTCGTTGAAAACTAACTAAGGATGGGGTTCTAGGCTAGAGCAGATTTTACAACGATGATATTATCACCGCATGTGGTTAACTATACAATTATTTACGCAAATTCACACTAACATACCGGTCACAGTCACAATTTATACAGCTTTATCCTCTAACCATAATGTTAAATGAGGAACAAAACAGCAAGGAAAGAAAATTTAATGTAAAGAAAAATGGAGAGGAACGGGTGAATAAGATGCAAACTTAATTCAGGTAGTGATAAAATAATTAGCCGACGTTTAAAGTAGGCTTTTAAATTGAGGGAATCTTCCAGAAATACATTCAGGCGTTGACCTACTTCATTTATTATGACGACTGATCTTAACTTGATGTGTCAATGACTAATAAAAATAATTGACGACATTTTGACTAACGTATCATTCTGATAAAAATACAATTATTGAAAATTTCATTTTTGCTGAGGAAACTATAGTACAATTGCTTGAGACGGTATATGGGCAATTAATACATGAATAAATATTAATTTTGGGTTTCAAACTAATTAGCATGGATTTCAGAATGTTGACCATTAAAGAAATTGGTAGAGGTTAGTAGTAAGATATTCAGGCCAAGTTTGGGAGATTATTAGATGGGGCTCGAATATTTTAATGTTGAGGTCGTACTGAATCATCACTTCAATAGTGTGTAACGATTTGAATTTTTTTTTGTTACGCTTTCATGGATTATATCATTAGCCAGTTCATTGTATTGAAAAAAAAATACTATACGTATTTAACGAGAGACGTAACCAGGCAGAGATTCTATATTGAATGTGAACTACTGTATCAAAGCTTACGTTATTTATTGGACACTTAGAATTAGTTCGGAACACACCGGAGCAGACCAAAATTTGAGGGGAACATGTAACATGCTGCATTGCGTCGCAGTGTAGTGTAACTTAAAGGGATTTTGTCTTTGAATAATTTCAAAAGAATATACACAGTGCACTGTTATTGGCGTTAGGGTTATCTTTTGGCTCAATAATATTCCACTATGCACATGAAATTTGACTGCTTGAATCGATGTTTAATTTTAAAATGTCGCCTTTGTTTCTTTTGGGCCGAAAGTAGGTCGTACAACCCTGAAGGTTTTGGAACGACAATACAAGCGATATTCGTGGCAAGCAGCTCGTGTTTGCTTGTTAGACTGTGTTCTCCCGGGCACGACCTGCTCTATGGCGATCCACTTGAGACACTTCACAGCCATCTTCAGAAGCAGCGAAGAAAAGATTGCGCAGGGACCAATAGAACGCGGCGCCTGCTTGCTCTAGAAATAGGGCGGCTCACTGTCACGACATGACAAAACCCTTCTTATGCTTTTAAAGGAATATCAAATACTTACGAAAATAAGAGCTTCACGAGTGATTAAATTAAAAATTGAGAACACTTTCTGCGCATACACGACAGGAAAGCTTCAGCCAATACTAAAAATTTGACAAGTTCCATTGCATCAGTCATAAAGAGGTAAATGATCTAAATAATGTTTTACGGAAACAAGAAATCGTGACCGAGACCGGCGATGCGTCACGATAGTACATTTACGGGAATTACGGACGATATTGCAACTACGATATCATATATATTAATATAATAACATTTATATGATTCGTCAAGTGGGTAGTTTCTGATATTTATGTCATTGAGTGTACCTCAATAGAAATATACTGACCCTTTCCGTACGTTCCATAGATTGTAACTAGATTATGTTGAAATATATACTAAGCGAAATCGAAATTCAACGAAACATAATCATACTCCGAAGTTTAAGGCTCCGTTTAAAACTATTATCGTTTTCTTTTCGGATATATGAAATAAGTACGCCTGGAATAATATTTGTAGCGACAGGATAATTTGTCAGGATGGGAAACGAAACAAGGACCTAGCTGTAAAAGTATGGGAAAAAAATGAATCTTTAAAGTTCACTGTAATTTCACGATTCCTGGTTGATATTAAGAGGAATATAACAATATGAAGAGATTAATCGTTCAATATTAGGTTTGCATTACGAGTTTTGCAATTAATACTCGATACCAAAATTATACAGAATCAAGAATAATAATGTCTATATTGACGATTATTAATGTTTAATACCCAAACAAATTCACGAATTTTTGTCTCAGTTGCATCACCAATTTATAATTTGCAACCACATTACCTCAAAATTCCCAATTTTTTAGTAGTTTCAGCCTGTATTATTAATTTACTTAGTAACTAGATAAATAAAATAGCCAAATAGCAGATAAAAATAAATATATATTTATTTATCACTTATTTTTTTTCTGCTATTTCGCTATTTATTTATATACTCATTAGTATATTTTTACACACACGTACTATATTTCTATTTCATTAATTTACTCAGCCTTATCTCTGCCAAGTTTCATATTTTCGTATGACAGGTTATAAATTTATTAATGATTTTTCATTTTTTTCTTTCATGATTAAACAATGTGCGCAAAAGGAAAGTAGCAAATTTTCCCCCTAATTTGTGAATTCATAGCTTCGTTTACCTTTTCGGAATAATAAGCTGTCTAATTTTTTAATCCTTGTTACCGAATTTTACAGCTGTCACAGTCTCTGGCGTCATTCTTCTATTTATTTTTTGATTATATAAAAAATTTGACAGAAAGAATTGTGCGACAAGTTGAACACTCAGTTGTATACTAATAAAATAGCATCTTTAGGAGTGATAGTGTACCGCAGCAAAACTTCAGAATTACATCACCTAATGGAAAGTTGGCAACGAAATTTGACAAGATGTTATATAAGAAGGGCTATTAAAATCATCACAGGCAGAGGGAGATGGAGCGAGGGAGAAAGAGAGTTCGCTTTTTCTTGGGAAACATAATTTAACTGTTGTAACAGTTGAGCCAACCTACATCGGAAATTAAAATGTTGTGGACACAATCTACCGACATCATTGTAATGGTCGCAAGATCGCGTATCTTCAATTCATGATCATCTAATACCGCATTGTGGATTTGTATAATTTTTTCCTCGGTCGTGATTTGCTGGACGTCATGAACGCTCATCATATAAAATAGAATTTCGACCACCATTAAAAAATTAGATAGCTTATTATTCCGAAAAGGTAAACGAAGCTATGAATTCACAAATTACGGGGAAAATTGCTACTTTCCTTTTGAGCACATTGTTTAATTATGAAAGAAAAAAATTAAAAATCATTAATAAATTTATAACCTGTCATACGAAGATACGAAATTTGGCAGAGATAAGGCTGAGTAAATTAATGAAATAGAAATATAGTACGTGTGTGTAAAAATATACTAATGAGTTTATAAATAAATAGCGAAATAGCAGACAAAAAATACGTGATATATAAATATGTACTTATTTTTATCTGCTATTTGTCTTTTTTATTTATCTAGTTACTAAGTAAATTAATAATACAGGCTGAAACTGCTAAAAAATTGGTAGTTTGGAGGTAATGTGGATGCAAATTATAAATTGGTGATGCAACTGACACAAAAATTCGTGAATATGTTTGGGTATTAAACATTTATAATCGTCAATATAGACATTATTATTCTTGATTCTGTATAATTTTGGTATCGAGTATTCACAGTTGTTTAGCGATGAAACTGATCGTGAAGATTTGTTTAATGTAATATATATATATATATATATATCCTCATTTAAAGTTATCGAGGATAAACCCTTATAATGTAATATTATCTGACGACTCAGAAATATAATATAAAAATTATTTACTCAATTATTATATTTTTATACACGCGTACTATATTTCTACTTCATTAATTTACTCAGCCTTAAATTAAGCAATTTCTCTCTAATTCATAGCTGCGTTTACCTTTTCGAAATAATAAGCTAGTAAATTTTTTAATCTTTGTTACCGAATTTACAGCTGTCACAGTCTCTGGCGTATTTCTTCTATTTATTTTTTGATTATACAAACATTTAAAAGTCAGGAAAATATATAATAAAGTTGAACAAAATAACAAATTCAGCATAATCATTTATAACTTTTACTATACGTGATTGCATTTTTTGCATCATTTTTGCAGAATATGCATCAATGTTAAAATTTATTCTTGTTAATTTCGAATGTTGGATCAGTTACAGTTCTTTTGTCTGTCCATTTTTTTAACAAACTTCCCAGCTGGAGATTAGTTATAACTTGATCCACACTCTCGATTTTTATCGATTTACTGAATTTAAATATCTATAACTTACGGAAAAAGGTCTAATTAAGCTAAGTCTGTTGAACTCAGGTTTGGATAGGTTCCGTAAAAGGTAGTTTGTATCCTTAATTTAGCACGCATAAAAAACGAAATGCACATGAAAGTAAATAGAAACATGGAAATGTACGACGAAACGCACCAGCAAACATAATTATTACGAACTTCCAGCTTTAATTTCATGACCGTCTTCTTTTATAACATCAAAGAATAATGAGACACGTTGGAATTACTTCAATCACGAGAGCTATAATGTTTAAGTGATTTCATTTGTGAGAAGTTAATGTTCGCGAGGTAGGAAAGGTTGCTCCTATTGTTGAACGCTCTAGTGGCACCTGTTGGCAATGAGCCACTGTTCAGTGCAAGTATAGCAGATCTCGGCAGAGATATTTATAGAGCGAAGCCTTGGTGTCACAGCGAAATTCATTTAATGAAAGGACCATCTGCCCATTAAAGCGTAAATTGTTGTCGTTTGTACTTTATTTGTCTACAGTTTCGCGTTCCTGGAAGTGACCAATTCACTCTCCTGCGACACGTCTTGGCAACAGTCGAAGTTTGTTCATTTTTTTTTTTCGCGAGCGCAAATTTCCGTGGAGCAGAACTGAAAAACAAAGAGAAAAAAGTAACTCTCGGCGAGCTATTCGAAGGCACGACCGCGAAAAACTAGTGATTTACTAACAGTTCAGGCACGTTGTGAAGTGACAGTCTCCTGCTTATACTGCAGTGGAAACTTTACAAATGGCTCCGGGCCGCGTTAAGCCTAACAATTTATTATTCTGGACTTGCTTAAACAGAAACAATAACAAGAACAAAACTAGAATAAAGCTGCTCACGTGTCAGAGTGTCAAGGGCAGTCGGCGAGTGTTTTAGTGTCAGCGTTTCTGCCAAATAAAATTGTCTATGTTTGTCCGATCTTGGATAATAGAAATAATATATTTTACACAGTGTCACAGGGGAATCCTGTCATAAATATCGGGCTGCTAATGGCAGAAAAATTAGATCCTCTTGCTTGGAATCCGTTGTTTATTATAAATATCAATGCTTTCAGACGAAAACTCTTGTGTATTCGGTATCGGAACATGAACAATTTTCTTTCTTGAAATTTCACTTCCCAAAATTTTCCTGTGTTGGGTGTACCATGAGTGTAAATACATATTTTTTAGAAAACAAGTACTTCGAATAGTGTGCTTTCGATGCGCTTCCTGCCACAGTGTCGTGTGTAAAATTTTCGGTAAATTCGACTGCAAATGTTCGTAGCATGACCTCAATTCGTATCTCTTTATTCCAAAAATGATTTTAATATATCTGAAATATAAAAAATAAATAACAATGTTTCTTTTAAGAAAAAATTATAATTTTTTCTATAAAAGCAAATTTAAAATATTAAAAGATTTTAAGCAGTTACTGGGTTTGAGCAGTATTATATTCTGTAATTGATAAAAGTTGTACAAGAATGACCGAACTGTATCTATTTATAGTCATAAACACGTGTAATAATTAAAAAAACACCAAGATCAAACCATTTATTTCAAAAACTTATGTTGAATTAAATGAACCTATCAAGATATTTAATTATTGAAATTCTTCACATGTAAATGAAGTATAAATATGTCTCTGGCTGCTAAGTGATTTTAATTTGCTTTCCCGATTTTTATAACATTTATTTTTGATTCATGAACATGTTTCAAATTCCTGGCGTGTAGTGTGTGGTCGGCCCTATTGACTATGTCGCTCAAAATTTAACAAATGATTGTAGCATGGAGGCGAAAATAGTACCTATTATTTTTTATAAATATTTATTTTAATTTAATTTACTGATTTACCTAAAGAGAAATATCGTATTTAGCATTCATTTAGAGTGTATAAATTGGGATAGACCACCGCATAAATTGGTAACGTTAAATATATAAATATTAGCCCCCCCCATATTTTAGATACGCAAATTATTGAGAAAAATGGGTACATAAGGTTCTGTAAATGGTTTTTGTAATACAGACGACGCACATTGAACTGTTTCTAGATTTTAACTATTAAAGTTTTGTATCCTCTGTATAAATTATTATTATTATTTGACGGTTTACTGTAGCGTTCAGAAAAAAATACAATTTTGTGACAATATTATATGACCAAAAAATATTTATTATTTTAAGTCATTATTTTGTAACGTTTGAACCATTTTTACTTGAAAAAATTATTCTACATAATGTCTGGTACTTGATAGCAGTTGTTTTTGT
Source organism: Zhengitettix transpicula (assembly GCA_037074705.1). NCBI lineage: Eukaryota > Metazoa > Arthropoda > Insecta > Orthoptera > Tetrigidae > Zhengitettix > Zhengitettix transpicula. The sequence goes on along the minus strand of CM073596.1, from coordinate 40,014,935 downwards.
CTGATATTTGTCTATTTATTTATTTTACTTTCAACACAGACGTTTTATATTTTAAGTTTATTCCGCATAATGTTTGTTGTCATTAAAAATTCCACTTCCGTAGAATTATCTATGAATTTTTTTTTTAAAATTTAGTAATATTTATTCTAACAAAATAAAATAATATATTAAAGCATATATATTTTTTAAAGAGTACTATATTCATGTGTAAAATTTTCATTAACCATAAAAATCACTTTTAAATCATTTTATAAAATTTTTAATAACAAGACGCTAATCAGTTAAAGAGAATATAATTCATCAAGTGAAGTACTGTGATTGACGAAACGTTTTTGATTGAAGAAATTGAAATTAGCTATTACCGCTTTATTACAGATCCTATATTCCCGAGTTACAAGGTTCTATTGCCTCAGGCGAGGAAAGTGTTTATTTTATTACCCGACGTTGATGAAAAGGGGGTTTCTACTAGAGCTGGAATTTACGGCGTCATTCACAGCTGCTTAAAATATTACGAGACATCTGACAAGGAGCAATAAAGTCGGACACTAATTAATCTAATTCAGTTCAAAGTACTCTGCTGGCGTTTTATGACGTAGTCCGCCGTTCTGTGTGATCCTAGGAAACGTACAGGCTTTGTTCCTTTGTGGAAATTACTCTTTGTGAAGTGTGTAAGTAAAGAAACAAAGCACTTTATGCGCCATCATGTGCCTTCACTCTCAACCTCATTCAGAAACTAGGGCTCCTGCATTCTTAAAACGCCAAGCTGTATTGATCTCTATAAACGAACCAATTATTTTGATGTTCAGATCAATTTTTTTAAAATTTAATCGCTACTTTTAATCATTTTCTGACGGCGAATAATTTTCTAATCCTTTTTGTATGTCGAATAGGACAAATAGCGTACGAAAGAACACATTTTAAATTTATCTGTAATTTCTTTTATAACGCTCGTTAAGGCCTTCCTCCCTAGCACTTTATTTTTTTCAAAAGTCATTTAATATTTACGTAAACAATTATACCGATCTGGTACATTTGTCCCTTTTATATTATTCTAGGCTTTGCTTCACAAATGAAACTATATAAATATCTTACTGCTGCTGAGTAAAGAAGGTGAAAAGCAAACCAATTTATTTAATATTATTGATTATCAAAGTACGTCAGAGAGTTGATAACAAAAATCATTATTACATATATTTCATACATTTATAAATGTTAAAATTTATAAGAACCCTTATTCACAATACATTATACGCCAAATTTTTAGAAAATCAGATGATAAACAATATAGGATATTCTGTATATGACAGAAATTTTGCGATTGGCACTGTGTTCTTCAGTCCGAGAATTTAAAACATGTTTGTCGTGGAACAAAAATTTTTTCACCCAGTCGGAATCCCGAGAAATAGTTGTTAATTGGTTATAATTAGTTATTCAAATTTTTTCGAGTTGAAGGACTACACGAGGGTTATCCACTTTGATTACTGCTCCCCTTTAATATCATACGATGGGATGGAAATAAAGGACACAGAAGGGAGTCAAGGTAGCTAACGGCCCGAGGCTGTAGTTTAAGGATCGTACCTAGATCTGATACAGGGAAATCCTTAGAGAAACCAGCATGAGGTACGACGGGCTCTTGGTACTTATACACTAGAATCGAGGAAAACCGAGTAGTGCATGCAAAAATGAGGGATTTTATGTTCAGCATTATTAGAAAGAAAAAACTGAAAGTAATACGCACTAGATTTCAAAAATTTAAGAGAAAAAGATCTTGCTTTCCTTAATTAAAACTAAGCTTTCCTTCTGATGGTGTATCAATACAAACAGAATATAATGTACTGAAAAATATATTTCAGACAATATCTTTGGATACATCGATCCATTTTGATATGTGGCTAAGGATGATAAGAAAGTTGACCCATTTTAGTCATACATTTATTAGTCTAATATATAAAATATACTGTTGGTGTGTGTGATTGTGTATGTATGTTCCCCATACAAATCTACATCCGTGAAGCAAAATTCCGTACACGTATTCCTTTCAAACCGGAAAGAAACGCTGTGGGGCTAAGACACGTCTAACACTCCCTGGGGCGGGGATGGACGGGGGGTGGAAATTTTCAAACCTGTCAAACGGCCGATATATGCGTCGAATAAATATTATTGAGGGTCAATGAAATTTTTCTCTATATTGATTGTGTTTAACAACCGAGATTGGAGTCAAATCAGGGGTTGTGTATTTTACTGAGTTTAATTATGAAAACCTGGGCAACGCCAGGCACCCTGACACCAAAATCAAAGAAAATAAATGAATCTGTTCAAACAATTGTAAAGTGTCACTCTTAAATAAATTTACATAAAATAATAAGTCAGTTTTGCTTAAATGCAAATACTTGATATGCATTAGAGATACAGCGTAGATGATTTAAGCGTTAATTTGCTTCCCCTGACAGCATACACATAGCTGAAATGAGGACATTAGCGTGCAAATGGAGCAACGCACGTTCCGAAAGCATGACGTGTTGGAGTAATCAGGTCTCCGTTGTTAGAATTCCTCTGCTTAACTTTTCCCCCTGATTACAGGTTTATCTTCTCACTTATCCGCTACTTTTCTCGCTGTCATACAGAGAAGGAGATTTCCGTCGAAACTCGAAAAATTTTTTAGTTTATAAACAATAAGACAACAACAGAAATAAATATTTAACGCGATACTGACTTTGGATTCAAGTGTAGAATATTAAATAAATGATTTTATTAGTTAAAAAACAGATTATTAATTTCCTATATATTTATTGTTAAATTAAAGTTAAAAGTTATTATTTTAGTTAAAAAATGGCATTTGTATAATTAATTTTATTTTGCGTAAGTGACTTCGTGCGTTCACATAAAGTCTATATTTTTAACAGTTATAAATTGAAACAATTTTCATTTCAATTAAAACATAAAGTTGAACTATTACGTTGAGAATAATTTGTTTTTGTAAATATCCTGATTCAAAATTAATGTCCAGTGTAAAATCGTAATTTATTTGATTAAATATGTTGCGAACAACTCATACCGTAGCATGATTTCGTAAATTCCAGCTCGAAGTGGACGTGATTTAGGTCTAAAGATTTTATGCCTTTGGAACGACCAGATGAGCGAGGATAGTTGCGATAATTACAGGCGCGACACTTTGTCCACAGTAGCTAATTACACGGCACGCAGTGTCCATTACTTTATGGGCGATGCAATTTGTAGGCGATCCGTTTTGCCGTATGAAAGTGCGCTTAATTGGTTTTCGTCCAGCCTTTGTGCTTCTGTGCTATCGCAGAGCCGCGGTGTCTCCTAGTCTCAAAGAAAAATATCTCCTTCTCCAAGCGTATCTTCGCTCCTTTGAATATTCAATTTCGAAAACAAATATTGTCTTTCCTAGGTGGACTAATTCCGCTACCTAACATATCGAAAAAATTAGATTTAACAAAATGCAACATCCTACAGCTGAGCGTACCCAATCATCTCTATCCAATTTTTTTCTCGTACTCCATTATTACAAACTTTTAAAGAATAACAATTATTCATAATTTACAGATCTAATAATGCTCTTTCCTTCTTGATTAAAAACCAAAAGGACCAACCTGCTGTAAGTATAGTGTAGTTTACAAAATCTCATGCTCTAATTGTCATTCCTGCTACATATGACAAATAAAACTTTCACTTAATACCCGTATAAGAAACATATGTCAAATATCAAACTTCCCAACGGTAAACACTCTGTTGTCTTCTAATATATAACAAATTCGAAACATCCAGTTGATTGGCTAAAATTTTAGTAATTAACACAGGGTCGCATTCCAGAATTATATCAGAAATTCTGGATATTAAATCCAACATCACAGCAATTAACGTAAAAACGGATACTATGAAACTCAACAAATGCTATGATCCCTTATTGTTACGCTTACCCTTCTGCTTCACCATTGTCGTACGTTTTGTTTGACTTTTGAGTTTGTCAACAGTATTGTGTGGTTGTGTCACTCTTGGTTCTTGTATTATTTCAGCTCTTGAAGAAAGGAACAAAGTCTCTAGAAACGGTGTGCGGTATTTATATCATTACTTCATTTTGTGAGTATTTGGCTATTTTATCTTATTATTAATTTTCAAAACATGACGTATTATATTTTCATTTCATTCCGATTTTAATACGAAGAGTATACAATTAACAGGATTCATTAAATAGAAACTCTTTCACTAGAATACTATTGTTATTCTTAATTATCTTCTATTATTTATTAATGACTATTAATTATAACAAATTAAAATCTTAACTAATAATTTTTATAATAATCAGAGACAAATAAATAGCCAATTTACAGACAAAAATAGTAATAAATAATTACCAACAAAGTTTTTGCAATCCTTGTTGCTTTCGTCAGGTGATTCGAAAATCGCATTGCCGTCAGACCGACACAACGCACAAATTCGGTGACAAACACGTAGCAATAGCCGAAAACCATTTACTATTTCATATATTTAGGAAGAGTGTCTTAAAATAATTTACAATTTACTATTATGAAATAACAATTAAGTAAAATAATGATAAAATTTAAAAATCTTATGTTTAAACTGTGTAACATTTGGTGACTCATCCCACACAGTTTTATGGTGACCTCTGTATGGGGTATATGCAATATAGTTAAATACAAATAATAAAGTATGTGGTTATTTATTTTTGTAGATTTATCTATATTCGCTATGAGAAAGTAGTACAGTCGGGGTAGTGAGGTGTGCGCTATTAAGTTTCGGGCAGACGCAAAGGTAAGGTAGCGCAAGTATAAATAGCGCCAGCCAGCCGTCTCGTCCGGCCAAGTGGGCTGCTGCGACCAAATATAACCGCGCCGACCCATCCAGCTGTTACCGCACTTATTTATAACAATTACCAGTACTCACGAAGTTCATTGCCAGCAGCCCGTACTCTATCAGCGCCTCCGTTTTACTTTCCACTGACTACTTATTCTCCATAATAAATTTACTGTCCAAATTCTTTCTCTGTTTCTGAGTTATCACTTTTTGACACATCGTTGGTTTGGTAAGTGAACCACAATAATTTCGTATTTATCACGTATGAATTTCCTGTCTTGCAAATGATTATCTGCAAAGTATCAGAAATTCAATCAATAATAATGGGATCAATTATTGATTAGTCTGAATATATTTTTTATGGCTCTAATCCGTGATTAGCAAATCTTTTTTTAGAGTAAAATTAACTTGTTACCCCTTTCTCGAAATGGGGTGGCAAGATTAGGTATGGACGGTTGTGTCAGTCAGCGGAAAATAAACTGTCGACTGTTGATTCAATTATCGATTTAATTAGTTATAATGGGTGGCATATAGCTTTGCTTATAGCGTACTAGAGACATAGTGCGGGTAACTGTAGAGTTATGAGTTGTGTACCTATTGCTATATTAAGTAAGGAATATGATAAAGAAGTCTGGAATTAAAAAGTAAGCATAGGGGTGATATATAAGCTAAAGAAACTTAAAGGATAAGGATGGACCGGTCATCGAACCTTGGTCATACACTTGGTACTTAGTGCTCTTTACCATCTGAGCTACCCAAATCAACACTCCGTCAGGTGATAGCCTTCTCCATCCATTGTACAGACCTGAATGCAGACACACATACTCACCTAATATTCATTATTCATTGTCCATAATATAGGCCGTGAAAAATATGATTTAGTAAATTGTAGTTGAACCTGTATTCACGTCTACAGAAATGATGAAGAACGCTCGGACCTGACGAGGAGGCGTCTGCGATATCTCAGATGGCAAAGAACACCACAGTGGAGTTCCCGGGTTCGATTCTCAGTCCGGTCTAGATTTTTTCACCTGGATCCTTTAATTTCATTAGATAGCATCATTGTCTGGGATTTGTCTGAAAGCATGTTTCTAAAGAAAATGTAAAGATATTTCATTTTAGATGATTCTATAAACGTTTTATGGCCTTCATTTCCACCGAAATTTGTCAAAAAAATGGTATCTGACTTTTCAACCGCTTCGTTGAACTTCAACTTTTTCAAATGGTGAATGAAAATTTAATATAGCGTAAAGGTTATTTGCAGGTGAGTAAAAACTGTTCAGCCATTTCTTTGCAAAGTGAACTAAATCCGGGTCAAAGATTTTAAAATCGAGTTCTGGAACGTCCGCAATTTTTTTGCCAGATGGAAAATGATAGCTTGTTATTCCTAGAAGCTTTTTATTCCTCTATATAACAACTAAATAAAGTTTTAATGATTTCGGTCTGACCGTTGTGAAAAGCTAAATAAATCAGCGCCGTTAAGATGACAGACACAGAAATCAGTTTCGGATCCCCTAATTTAAGGAACGGAATGATAAACTAAAATTACTCGGTTATAAGCTAATTTCATGCACATATTATTACCATACATATATAAAAATTATTTCAATTTATTTAAAATGGGAGAACTTATTTACTGGTTTTTTTTAAAATTGAATAGTAGTATTGAGGCGGGTTAGACTATTAAGTACAACGACACACTCAGTGATTATAGTTTTCATATTCATTGGAAGACCGTACAGCCGAACTGTCAACCAAATTGACACATTACGGATTTAATAGCGAGTGCATTATGGACTGCTTTAATAATAAGATTCTAACCCGTCATTTTACTGAGATATAGGAAAACCAGATTAAATAACCAAATCCCCTGACCTGTGGAATTATTTTATCGGCAACCAAGGAATTCGAATATTTTTCCCACAAAACAGGTTTTAAAATCTCTTAATTTGCAGCTTTGTGGTGATCGTAGTTGTTTATTATTTTGCAATTGGGAAGTAAAATAATGAATAAAATATGTAGTATAATCCCTCTAGCTACATCCGAAGGGCGTGGGACAAGTACCCAGTGCCCGACCTAACTGATGCAGGATTTATATGGTTTATCCTGTATGACGTTTAGGCGAATGCCGAGTAGGATCCTTAAACTATAGCCAGGGGGCCCTTGTTAACCACTGGTTACCTTTCGCTACCCGTCCGCATCCCCCATTCTAATCATTTCTATGCTATTAAAGGGGAATTAAAAAATTGGTTTTTATAATGTAGAAATGTCATTATTTCAGACGAGCTGTTTTATGTATTTCTCAAAACTCTAATTGTTATTATATTTTTATACGTTTAATAAAAACTGATCCTACTGAAACACTGAATTAACAGGAACTATGAATGAATGGTGGATGACTAATATCAAATTGTTTATTTCGTTGTAGGTTTATTGGACAGAATGGTCTGAGAATGCAGTGGAGATTTTAAAGAGTTGTTAAGGACCTCTGGGGCAGCAGAGTTTAACCGCCGATGACAAGTACGGCACAAACTTCCTTCCACAGTTTCTCAGCAGAACTTTCAAATAGTTAGTAACAAGGCGGAATAAACTTTGCCGTAGAACGGTACGAAGGGATTAATTTCTTCAATAATTTAAACTCATGGGTGGGATTGAGTGTCGAATTTTAGCGAAATGCCACATAAAATTAATTTGAGCATTTTAACAGCGAAAGAAATTATTTTGGCATCCATAATTAAATTGATGCATTCAGTAAAATTCATGTATGTTTTTGAACTCCTTTAAAAATTATGTAGAAATTTGTATTTTGTAGAGTTAAATTGCTAGAGTAAATTACTATATTTTTTTTTAGATAATATGACGTTGTCATGAACATATATCTATTTCTAATTGTATACATTCCTTTTTCCTATTTCATTGCGATTAAAAATTTTATTTTTTATTATTTAATGCCTAGTTATAAAATATATCAAGTATATATAATACTACATTTTAGAGCTACATTTTATAAACGTAAGTACTTTATTTTAGAACCCCGGTATTATACGTTTATTAACCTCAGTGGTACGTATTAAAATGTACATTAATTTGAATTTATTACTATGATTTAATATATATTTCCAGATTGTCATTAGAAACATTTTAACTGATTTTAGATTGGGAATTTTGATTGTTACCAGAGTAGAAATGAATTTAGTAATTATAAATAACAGATCTTGAAAACTAATCAAGAATATTACTGATCGTAACGATAATTGTGTTAAGAACCCGCATCCTAACACTTCTGAAAACCAACCTAAGTTGTAAATATTAAATCAGTCTTTAAAATATTTTTTATATAGTGATATATAAGCCTAGATGAATGTTGTGAATTTATTAAGATATTAAGCTGAAGGAAAACAAGTTGCGACATAGTATGTCAGGATGTTAAATTGAGAATTTTATGTAAGGTCGTGATTTTTATCAGAAGCTTATGTTAACTTACTGACATCTGTTTAGTCTCTAGAAGAGATGTGCGGCGCAAGCTTTCACAAATTCAGGTCAGGATTGTCTTTAAATAATCATAAAAAAACGGATGATGTGTAATATTTATTTCTGATACACTAATGTCGTTTTACTGCTGGAAATTCTTTTAGTTAATACATTTGATGTCTCAAAGTAAATTTTAAATGTTTATCCTGTTACAGCCCTTTTAGAGATAATGAGACGCTACGTTTGCCACATCCTCCTAAATCTTTAATGCAGGGTGGTTGCTTAAGTGCCTTTAATGGAGCTTGAGATTAATGGATAGTGGCAGAGATTGCTAATAATACTAAGAAGAATGTTGTTTAATGAGAAAGTCGACAAGAGAATGCCTTTCAAGTCTTTCTTCATTTAGCCAAAACTATTAATAATCAGTTAGATGTAAACGATGTAAAAAATAATTTAAATAATCACGAGAAGAATACAAAATTCGCATCCGTGCTGGTAACGCAAAAAGTTGATAAGTAAGACTCAGAGTTCAGATATCTGCACGTCTAATGATTTGTTATGAAATATAATTTAATACCGGATTGTTAAACATTTATGAGAAGATATGTTTCAATTCTTCGAGAAAAATTTGGCATGTGTAATTCAATCTCATACTATAATGTATAAAATCTTCATTTTGGGATAAAATTTCTAAACTCAAAATATGTATAACAACACAAACCATAATGTTAATAGTTATTTAAATAATTACTATTTAAACTACTTTTAAACTTTTTTGACAAGACAACTGCTCTTGTTTATTTCGTTTCCGTTGTCTATAAAATAAATCTACGATGTGTGACTTAGTTTATTATTTCGTGAAGTTACTAAGGCGTTAATTTTACTCAATATGCTTTTATGAACATTTAATTTTATATTGTACCTATGATTTGAAAAATTACTGAACCCAATAAATTGCCCTTAAAAAATTACCATCTTTTTTGGAAATAATTTGACAACTCAAGTGAAATATCTTAAAACCTAACATTTTCCTCCCTCTATTCTATTTTAAAGAAGTTTTCATTGATATTAGATTCAAGATAATCTATATTTAAAATTTTGGCATAAAACTCAGGAATTTTCTGGGCAAGATAATCGTTCTCCTAACGAAGAATCAGAAATTGTCCTTGTACGTTCTCCTGCTTCAGCGTCTGAATCAGGTCAACTGATAAGTTTATTTGATAAATTATGAGGACTATTCATTACCTATAATATAATTTTTATAAATAAACCACAGATGTTTCACGTCAGCAAATGATTTCAAATAGAAATTATACAACGATTCGTCGCTGCGTCTTCAGGTTAGAACCTTTAAAGTATAAAGTATAAATTTGGTATTTATAGTGTAATCTTAAATAGTCAGAATATATCATTATATAATTTTTATATTTATTCTTCATAATTTGGTCTCCATTTAATCATGAGTTTCAACTAAAAGACACCTACGGATAATAATTCGACATTTTCCTCTGAATTTGACCGTTACCTACAGTGACCAGAGCAACAGAGGAGTTGTAACACTAACCCTAATTAAGGAGGTTTGACCATGTTGACGTCCTTCGCCGCTCCGTTGGCGAGTACCGAGTTCGTTGTCCGACCGTGCCTCGGCCTGTTGCACAGGATAATGAGGACCTTAAAAGAGACAGGCTCTGTTTAGAAAGGCCTTCACCTTCACTGCCCTCTCCTTGCTCTTGGCATCGTCTAGCACATCCCACTCGATTAAGACTCTATTTACTATCTTTGTACTATCTGGTTCTTGCAAACTCAAACCTATGAAGGAATATAAAACTATACGAAATAATACATCAGATTCATATCAGTATTAAAGTAATATTCATTGTACCCATAATATCTTTTCATTTGCCTTTAATTCGTGTATAAAAACAATGAATAAATTTTAAAGTTCCAATTTGTTTAAAAAAATTATTTTGGTAATAAATTTCTTAGTTTCAGAATATAAAATTTAATTAAATTAAAGTTTTCCGGTTTTCATTCAAGTATTATTATTAAACAGCGACGTTTCAATTTATTAAACTGCCATCGTCTTCAATTTTGAAGACAACGGTAGAGAAAATTATAAGATCGTCGGAAATCTTTATATTATTCTCTACTTAGGAACATTGTAGGTAGTTCAGAGATAATTATATGCATATTTAATTTTAATAATTCGAAAATATCGTTAGCAGTTACACACAAATTTAAATACTGCATTTTATAAATCGGGCTTGAATTATGCGAAATTTGTCATTAAATCTGGTATTATGGTCATAAACTTACTTATAATTAAGTAATATGAAGATAGTTATTGCTGTATGGGTTTCTTACTTGACATTGAAAAATAATTTTTTCATTGTTCTATGAATGCATTATTGAAAGCGGATATGAAATTAATTTTAAAATAAGATTTTAATAATTCCAAGGCAAAAAGTTTATTTAATATCATCACAGATCTTTAAATTATCGGTGAAAAATCTTCCAACGTAGTGCAACCACAAATGTGTTTTACTTATCATTTTTATATTCGAGAAGTGTTCAATTTCAATGATAATTGAAGTAAAGTTTAACCTCATTTCTTTTTTAAAATGTAAAACAACACTTTTCTTCGATTGTCCGTTATAGAACTATTCATTCAAAGCAGAAATAATTCGCATTTCATTTTCTTTTGTAGATGTAAATTATTGTGAAATTTTTTTATCTATTTTATGAAGTGAAAATAGTGGTACTGGGTATTTTGAATTATTTTATAGAAATTCATGTTCTCAGTGTATCGATAAAAAATTAGCGTGTCTGTCTCAAGAACACAATTAAAACTATATTGAAATACTTATGATAAGTATACCATGTTAATATTTTTATTTTTCATCTTCTTTAGACAACTCGTAGTAAAATTAGTGTCTAACGCTAGAATAATTATAAAGAAAGAAAAATTCTATGTATCTGAAAATACATTAATAAGCGATAACTCACGAGTCAACTAACAACTGATTAGAGATGGCTGCAAAGTGTAACATATGCTTTCTCTGTTACAGCTTGTTATAAATATATTAAAATGTTATCGAAGGTTAGGGGAGGAAATTGCCTTTGTTTATGTTTACATATTTTTCTGTCATTGTTTTAAATAGCCTGTACTTCGTCCGTCTGACGGTTTTATCACTAAACACGGAGGTTTTAATGATCTATAAACTCGCTTATGTGTGTATACAGTTGAGTCCTGGAAGGGGCAGATATGGGTCTTTGCGTGGTCGATGCTTTCCAGGCTCCAGCATCAATCTCCTTCAGTCAGAGAGTCGGGTGAAACACTTCCTTGTCTCTGCAGTTACTCTGGGATACGCCAGCTACACCACAATGCATTCTTGGTGTCGTTATATTTAACTACAAGATCAACAGGAACCATGATAGCGTATGACACATTCAATGTTATAAATGTGGTGTACAAAATCAGTATGATTTAATAGAGAACATTGTGGTTGTATTATTTAAGTTATGAAATCAAGTTATGATCGATAAAATCATTAGTGTGTAAGTTATTTGGAGCTATCGCAATAAATTAAATGGTAGAACATTATTTAATAGAAAAACAAAGTTGGTTTAAGTAAGGCGTATACATTATGGATCAATATGTAACTGTTCATAAACTTGAGCCGAACAATTACATTTTATAGTCAATACTTGTTGATCATCTAAATCATAGTGATAACAATTCAGCTGGAATTTAATTCGTACGAATATTTGGTATCAAAGCTTTAAACACTAGAGCAAGGGAGAAATAAGACTGAAGTTTGTGAACATCGCAGCAACACGTCTCCAAGAAATTATGAAGCTGACGCAGCACGCATAATTCACCACGTTTGATGGCGTACGTGAGTTAATAAATAAAAAACGACCGGATAACCAAAGTCAACTATTTTGGCATTTAGTCTTGTTTAAAATAATATTATTTGTTTCAAAAAACGATAAGGACTGTATGTATATATTATTAATATTTTAATTGATTAAAATAAGATCAACATTCTTGACATGGTTATATATCACATCCTATTCTTTGCAACATGTTTAGTGTTTAATGACCAAGCTCCAGTAAGAGTTAATTTTAATAAAATTATCAGATGACTATGGTTAGTAAAAACCAAAAGCTCCTGACGATCTATTTAAAGTCATGACATTTTAATGTAATTTACATTGAAAATTGTATATGTGATTGAATTAAAATAAGGGTTTAATAAATTATAATATTTGGTTGATGTAGATATTTTTAAAAGTGTTTATTTATATATCATTTCTCTTCATTGTCAGTATCCACCTATGACTCTAAGAAAATTAGAGTGCATTTTATTTTATTTTGAATCAACTGAATTTCATAAATATTTGTAAAATTTATTATAAATAAATTAATTAGCAAGTAGTCCAGTGTACATATCACAGTCTCATTATTAGAAAATAAAGACCGGGATTAAAGACCTAGAATAAGTAACAAACTGAGGTTTGAGAATGAATAAAGTTCATCGTGTTCAATATCATAATCCATTTAAACAGTATTTTGTTTTACTTGTTCCCGAAAAATCACTGAAACATTATAAGAAATTATGAGACCAGTGCACCAACTATACAAACTATAAACATGCAAAAAATTTATCAACGCTTGTTTTAAATCAAACTATGTGCAATAACATTATTATTGATCAATAACATGTGACGACAAATTGTATATTCATTTACTTCTATAAAGCACTTTGACTTTGGTGCGTTTTATTATCACTTTGTTTGCTTTATGTAGCTCCAGAACAGCATTCTTACTCATGTAGATAATCAAAGATTTATTTACCAGCTGACGTGAGTTGTAAACATTTGCTGGAAATATATTGGCTCGTAAGCATGCTTGTGATTTCTGACTTCCACAAGCCTCATAAAACCCTTGTTTCCTTAATTTATAATACTGTGAAAGTGGTTACTAATTCCACGATCCATCAAATTTCCCGGAATTCCGCGTAAAATAAATAAAATTTTGAACAAACGGAACGAACAGTAAAATGTAATTCAATTGTTCAACCGGTTGTGGAGTGCTGAATAATTTATTAGTATCCCTGCTAGAAAATATATTGATTTCTCGGAAAGTATCTGGTATCTTGCAATGGACATGAAACGAAACAACTTGCATTTTGTTACCTGTACAGTGCATGAAAATTTCTTGAGTAGGCGTATACGAGTTTATATGAATGTATTATGCATATTTAGAAGTACACGGGTTTAATACGTTCATACGTTCTAGGATTGTCGTCGTTAACAGAAATAGGCGTTATCAGAGGCACGATTTCTAATAAGATTAAATTTCAAATAGATTAAATTGTTCCGCCTACTCCCCATACACCAATTACTTAATTTTATCGTGTAACGCGTACACTGGATCAAAAATCTAATCTCAGCTTTAATTTTTAGGACTTAATAAATAATATAATAGAATGTACTAAAGGTTAACAGATCCATAGTCCGTAAAATGCAGAAAGAAAATAAAAACAAGTAACTTCTACGTCCATTAAGTTAATACTTCGTTGATATAAATACTCGTACTTAATATATGTTGCCATTGAGATGTTTAAAGACCAGATAATCGTACACTTGGGACTGGAATGATGTATTGTAGAGGCAAAGCATCTTGCCTCTCCCACATAATGTGCTCTAAATGCTCATACTCTATCCACAACTGTCATCTCCAAAAATGCAACAAAATACCCGATGAATATTAAAGCTCATTAATACGCACAAGCACCGCCACATTTTCAATCAAATACTCGATTGTTGACTTTAAGTAAAAATGCATGCAAGTGAACTAAAATTAAAATTACATTGCGGATAATCAACTTTAAATTCAAATTACGGAATATTACAACCATCGATAGAAAAACACAAACACAGATTTTCGAATTTGACTATCTATAAAAAAACATGCCGCAATTAGGCGTATTCAGTGGTTTTGTCGGAGTGGAAGTTTTGGCATTAATTACTAGCGTGCCCGTTACAGTCCACAAAGAGGCAGAGTGACGTCAATCAACACTGTAACACTGCACGGCTACAAACTGGAAACCTGCCTATTCCTTACATCCCAGTGAACACAGGGTGCAATCATCTAAATCCTATCGAACACTGAACACTTATTATATAAATATATTTCCTCGATTATTCTGTTGTGTACCTGAACTTCGCGTAAGAAAAGACAAAAATATATAAATATTTGTTAAGTACCCATTTTGTATAATGAACTTAAGGAAGCATGAATTATGAGGAGGTATTAGTTTTAAGCGATCCAAAATTGTTTACATATTGTTGAAGAATAGCTAAGAGTATGTATGTATGTTTGTAAGTATTCATTTAATCTACAAATGGGCTGTTTGCCCGGTAGCAGATAAATTAAATTACAATAAAGAAATATAATCATTTTAAATTAATTAACTGGACAGAATAACACTATTCAAATTATAAAAATTTATATAATGAATAATATAAATTTATTTTGAAAAGAGAAAAATATAACTGTAATAACAATATTGTTCTGACCTTAAAGAATGACAGTGAAATTATATCTGAAAATAGAGAGGTTAACTAACTCTGGAGACAAAATATATTAACACTTCACTTTAGTTTAATATTGATGGTTTTTAATTACGAATCAATTTGCAATATTCACTTTTTTGTTCGTTTCATGAATTAAATTGAAGGAAAACATAATTAAAAGGTGCGAGGACGCCACTAGAATTACTAGCGAAATTCAATGTTAGTATACGTAATTGAAAAATTAAATTATATCTAACGGTTGTTTTGGTTTCAAATAGTAAGTAAATGGAAGTAATAATACTCTCAGGCATGAATATTTATAAATAAAATATTTTAATTTATATTTGGAGGAAAATAATTTTATTAATCTGAGACATATTATTTATTCTTTCATTAGTGTCCAAGATTTCACAGAAATCTAGTATTGAAGTAATTTGGGAGTTGTGCGTGAATTAAAACTCATATTTTTGTGTGTGTGAAGGTCAGCCACGTACAACCATTATATATAATATGAAGGGGATAGTTTTAATGCTGTGAATTAATGACTGAATGACATTAACGTTACGAAACATCAGTGGGTTTACTGATTTACCATTCAAGTAAAATTATACTACAAATTTTTGTATAAAAATCAGTTTAGAAGAATCAGTTTAGCTGATATTACATTTAAACTTAAGTCTGTAGTAACTAATATTTTTTGAGAGAGTTATCATATTTACCAGCTAGCAGTTTCAATATTAAGGGGGATGTGGAACGAAAGCCTTGTTTGCATTTAGTATATTCCAGTTGCAGCAGAGAGCTCTAAAAACAAAACGTCCACAAAGGATTATTTTTGTAATAATAGCAGACTTTTCCTGCGGACTTGCTATTTTAAGTCTCATCGAAATCTAGACGGACAAAATGTGTCAAGCACTTTGATGCTCACAATACAAATATTTTTGAATCTAGGAGGATAACGATTTATTTAATAATTAATCAGAAGCTTCATGTTTTTTCTTAAAATTACTCACACAGTTATAACACTGACTTCTCTACAGATCACGGTTGAGAAGAACTGTTATGTCATTTATATTATACATTTTACAGCGAATGGAAGTAACAAAAAATGAAATTATTATTTTTTATTAAATAATAACTTTTATTAAATAATAACTTCAGTTTTAAAAAAATCTCAATCTTATAGTTTTTATTATGATAAATTTAAAAAAAATGATATGAAATGCCAAAATGAATAAGTTCATTTCACAAATCTACTTACCATTGAAGTAGACAAAACCCATTGAAGTCAAAGATTCAACAACAAACATCTTCCAAATCTTCCAATCATTTATGTATTTAAGAGAATGGAAATTTTCCTTCTTCCGTTTTTTGTTTACTATCACACACAAATTTACTTAATTTCGATTACGAAATTGTCAGAATTAATTTTATCATTTTTCATAGACAAAAATTTGAAGAGTCTTTGATCAAAATGTACAATTTGACGTTGTAAAATATAAAACTTAAATAGTAAAATAATTAGATAATTAAATGGCCAAATAACGGACAAAAATTAATTGAAAATATAACATCCTGGTATTTATTTTATAAACTAATTTTGTCTGTACTTGTCTATTTATTGATCTAATTTTACATTTTGTTGCATCGCTCTATTCCTATACCTATCCATCTTCAATAATAAAACAATATAATTTATAAAGTATATATATTATATAACTTAGTGTATTATATTTTTCTTATAGACAGAAATGTTATTAATATCCTTGAATGAACAATATTTTGATTTTTCTCATTTATAAACGTAAAAATTATACTTATATAACCTATAGACATGTGTCTGCTTCTAGAAATAAGTATATATTCAAGTAAAAATTAATAAAATTAGGACTTCTACAATGTTTCCTAGACATTATAACAATCAAACCGATTAAAATATTTATTAAACTATCATGATAACAACGCTACCAGCAGCCATTTTTATATTTCTACGTATGTTAATATTAATTAATTAAAAAACTATTGAATATATTCTACTGATATTTTAAATTTATTTTCAACTTCTTAACATAGGCTACATGAGCTGATTCGGCAACCCGGAACACATTTCTCTGTCAAGAAAGTTGTACCTCCAAAGCTTATAGCGATTACGTGAACTACGACCCTGACTATTAGCGTTCTGTTTGATTATTTTTGTCATAAAACTCTGTCTAAAATATATAAGTGAACGTTTTGTTACTTATTTTCATATTCTTGGGGGAGAAAGATAATTGTTTCCGCTAAAGGGTTGATATATTATAATATTCTTATTTTTCATGCACATAAAAAAGAGATACATGTAGTATATTGTGGTAGTAGTGCTTAGTAGAAAATGACAAATACAACTTCAAGTATGTCAGTATTAGGCTTAGAAATTATTATGTATTGTCGTTTCTTTTTTAAATCCTGACGAAATATACAAATTTTAGTTTCAATGTTTAGTTCTGCTATTTTTGGAAAAATTGATAGCATAAACAACATACGGACGGGGTTTGATAAGTTATTCCCCATTACCTTGTTACAACACTTTTCTGAACAACCTCAGCCCAGCCATTATTCAAAAAGTTTTGATCAGGATTTTAAAATAACAACCCATAATTATTTGAACCTTAGAAATAGAATAATGGAGATTATGTAAAGAGACAGGAGGGCTTATAAACCAAGTCGAGAACGTTTTAAATATTTTAAAGATTCATACTTAATCCACACCTGTAAAAATATTTAAACATTGGACGTAATTTGGATATAGATAAACTGGAGATGTCCATACCGAAAAGTACGGCTAAAGTATAAATTTACTGATACATATTTAATTTACCATTTGATTAGATCTGCTAGAATTAATTCTAACAACGTTATTTGAAGTTGTTTACTTTTATTTGAACTGATGTGTCAACGAAGAAGCAGACTTTGGGGTTGAAAATGTGGAGCGCAAGGACCGTGTTCCCGCTGATATAACAAAGTACGATGGCCAGTGAAAGGCTGCAAGCTTTTATTAACCCGAAGCATCTGGCAGATGCCCAGTTCTAAAATCCCTCGAGTCACCTTGCTGGCGGCTGGTCGACAGTCTTACTTTCGCGAAGTGCACAAGTTAAATCTTGTAAAGGACACCTGCCATCGGAGCTTCAAAGATCTCAACCTTCTTTGATTAACAAGTTCTAGAAACAGTGGAGTCAAAATTTCAATATAAAAAATAAAACCCCTATAAAGGGTTGAAAAGTGGAATAAGACCGATAGGAAGATAATTTGTCCAAAAAAATGCAAAAGTATTCTATGAAGTAGTTGAGATGTCCCTTCCTTAATTAATCATTTAAATAAATACATTTAAATTTAGATTTTGTGTAACAGAATCACATTGAAAATGATTAACGCACAGCAAACCCCACTCCCGTCATCGGAAGTGCGTGGGACAAGTACCAACAGTCCAGTTTTCTAGGGTTTGTCCTACATCACTTTGAGGCGAATACCGTGAACGAACTACAGCTCGCGGGTCGTATTTAACTCTTGGCTACCTTGCTTTAGCCAGTCGCATCCCCCTTACCAATCTTTTCCTATGCTATTAAAGGGAAGTTGAATTTACCTCATGCAGCCTATCATTCTCATTCTCTGATTTTGAATTAGGACTCACATAAGCCGATATACCTCGGTCAGTTTTGAGATCTCAGGCGTACGAGTTGTCCTTAGTTCTCACTGGAACAGTCGGCCAACTGCCTCCAAACCTGGTGAGGTCATTGAAACTGTAATTCTGAGTCCCCACAACAATAAACAGTCTATTCATCGACAGGGCGTGGGCCCAATACCGAAAGACCTAATGTGCACGTTTCCCCTGCAACAAATTGTTAAACTGTAGCCATAAGGTCTTTGCTAATTTGTTCTTCATTCTGCACCGACTTTTCCAATGCTAGTAAAAGGGAGCGGCTAACACGCGGATGGACTTCACGATGCTTGACTCAACAAAAATGTTCTTACTGTAATTAATTTACTGTACCATTAATAGCGTTTTTTTAGGGCAACAGGCTACATGAGGGTAATCCACATTGGGCAACTCCCCTTTAATAGCATAGGAAGGGATTTGAAAGGGGGGATGCGGAAGGGTGGGGGAAGGTAGCCAAGGGTTAACTAGGGCCCCCGGGCTATAGTTTAAGGATCCTACCCGGCATTCGCCTAAAGGAATGCAGGGAAAACCCTAGGAAAACCTGCATCGGGTAGGTCGGGCATTGGGTACTTGTCCCACGCCCTTCCGATAGCGAAGGTTAACTAGATATTTCTTTATAGAATTACAAGTTGTGACTAGGATTTCTGGATGGAATGATATGGGAAGACGATAACCTTTTTAAAATAAAGTCCCGGAAGTGAAAACCAAATTTGCAATTATTTTTTCCTCAATAGGAAAATAAATGACTGCAGCAGCGTTTGGGTCAATGGGAAAATAAATGACTGCAACAATGTTTGGAGCAAGTCCTGTAACGGAAAGGCTATTTAGACTTAATCAGAAATCAGTTTACTGCATATAGGTTAAGGAATTCAAGTGAATGTACTTTGTAAAATAAATCAAATTCACAATCCGTAAACAAACTAAAGTGAAGTGTTATATTGCACAGGGAAAATTGTGATCTAGGTTAGCATAACACAGTTTCTATATACTCCTTCTAATCAAAGAGTGAAGTTTTTCCAATCAGGTGAGAATAGGTTTAGACCACTATGCTGCTATCATTATCAAGTGATGTCGATATTTTTTCCAATATTCATTATTTTAAAGTATGTTTTGGTATATATAATCCACCTTTAAAGTTACGAATATTTCTGTATTGCAAAAGGTAATTACTAAATTAGTAAGTATTTTGACTGTTACGTAATTTCTTGGAATATTATCGTATTACTTTGCTGATATAATATACGTTGCTAACTTAAATTTTGTCATTGGATATTTAATTATATTAATATATTATACAATAGACAATTTTTTTATATATTTACCAACATATACTTTTAAATAAAAAATATAAAACATCACATTACCTATATTATTAAATTATTAATTAATGAAATAAATTTAGGATTCATTTACTCGTTGTTATTAATTTTAAACCTGGATTAACTGACGATAACCTGCGGAGCCGGTATTGAATATTATGGGGAGATTAATTTATGATGTTATACGCTTGATCATTAATCATCCCTTCACTGGCAAATTATAGCCGCGGAAACCTACGGAAACAAAAAAATTCAAAAAAAGGAGATAGCAGGCGTCTGCTCATGATCCCGGGGAGACAATGTTCACTTTCTGTGTACGCTCTCTTAGAGAAAATAAACTTCGTCGAGATTCACGGACATTCCACTGACGGAACAAAAAGCCAGCGCTCCACTGAAGCAAATAAACTAAACTAAGAAAAATGAATACAGTATTCCAGGTTAACGCGAAGCCACGCTGAGTGAAAGGAACGCCGGTGCTAGGAACAGAAGAGACTAGCACATTGTTTAGTTATTATAAATGATCCCATTAACTATGTCAAAAATTTTTGTATAACACCCACAATGTAATATTTAATATGCTTCGCCAGATGAAATAAATTTTCTGTGTTTGGCAGAATTATTTTACTTTAAATATTGATATACGTTTTAAATATAGATTGTTTTAGAAATTTTTTTGCACAATTAAAATTATTAAATTATGAATAGGGTCGTTTCCGAAGAAACTGTCGGATTGACATTTAACAATAATTTTTTCAGCATTTGCCATTAGCAACAGTTCTCAAATCACTGAATGAGGTACGTTAATAATTACTTCATTTACTGCCAACTCTCAAAATTTTGGAATGATTCACTCATGAAACAATCGTGTAATGAATGACCTCCGCTAAGATTCATCTGAAGATATGCTTCACGAGTTGAGAGCTACTGAATCCACGTTCTCACGGCTTCGGAGGTCGAGTTAGCCTCTGAGGTTCTGTAATACGTTTTCGATAGAGGACGTGCTGTCCCTGGAGGTAAACAAAGCTTTGTTCCAAGAATAAGCTGGCGGGTGTTGTCACAGGAACACGACCTCACAGCATGGAGAACCCTATGTTCGAGTTTCGATTTACGACGCCTCTATTTCTATCACGGCCATGTCTGACCACAAAATGTTAAAAAGTGGGTCCTCCAAGTTTAAAAAAATACGAATAATGATTTCTTTAACTCAGGAACGCGCGAATTTATTAGTTCATTTTTTTTGGATTCTACAGCACTTCTGAGATTGGTTCATTGAACGGATGGACATTTACACGCTTTCCTCACATAGCTTAAAATATTACTTCTAGTTGATGTTTGTGCTAATCATGTATACCGTAGTCTTTATTTATTTAGGCCAGTATTTCTCTATTTCACTCTGTGCTGGACATCCTCGCTATTAGTCACTACGATCTTTTGAATGTTTTTATGTCCCTCCGTATTTAGGATAAGACCAGAAGCATCTTCTTCCGTTAACAATATGCTGAAAACGTCGCTAATCACTACTAATTCAAAATATAAATATATTTTATTCAAAATTTAATTTCGTACATTATTTGTCATGTTGATAAAAAATCTAAAATTTTAAAATCCTTGGAAAAACCACGGGATTGATAATAATATGACAGAAAATTTTTAATGTTACGGCGGTTCCTCTTCCTAGTGTTTTTGACCAGCCACAATACGTAAGTCTTTTCAGAGGCTTTCCGGAATGGCGGGTCGTTGTGTCGCGTGTTTATTTCCTTTCTGTCACCAGAACGATTCGTAACTCAACGCCTGTGACTCTTCCAGATTACCACCAGCTGGCGTGGCGTCCGACTATTCAGATACACACACACACCAGATATTTCATTTTAAAACCGGTTTGGTTCTCAAATACCATGGTTTGTTGTAGATAATAGCCAGAGTTTATTTAATTAGTTCCAACTTACATTATAATCGGATATGTCAGAGTCTTTTTTTTGTTGAAAATTGCACGTTAATCAACGATTAACTTCACAAGTACAGACTGAAACTTGGTTTAAGATATAATTTTCCCATATAGATTCGGTCAAAAAAGAAATGAAAATGTGACCAAAATGCAAGTTGACGATACAAGAAAAAAACACAGGTAACAAACATTGAAATATGCAGAAATAACGTTAGATGTAAGAATATAATACAGATTCATTTATTAAGAACTTAAAATTATCGTTGACGGCCATGTTTGTTTTCTAGTTCCCATGTTTTGGAAACACCTGCCGGAAATCCTCTGATACCCACAGTTCTGAGAACCACAGTTGTGCTGGATACATACTCAAAATAACTGCTCCCAGAGTACGGAAATATACTACACGCAAAATATTCTCTGTGCCAGAACAACTTAGGAACCATAAGACTTTGTCAGAGTTGATGAACCATTCCACGGTTAAGTATCGAAGTAATAACTTCAAGTAAGACAAACAGTCGTAAAAAATATATTTACACAAAACCAAATTGTCCAGTTATAATGTTAATTAATGCCAGATAAAATACAAATTCTGTATAAAATTAAATATAAACGCAATATTACAGGAGTTAGCAATTCATTGAGGCTTTCTAGCTCTTCAGTGTTTAGGTATAGAGTAATATACGTAACTGAAGACCATATATAATTTATTTTCCATTGGTAAATATTCAGATAAAACGTCTATTTTATCTATTTTATTCTTAGGCTACGAAAAAATATAGGATAACAATTAAGTGTACTGAAATTTAAGCAGATTTTGACTTTGAATAGTTCTGTTTAAATTCGGAGAAGCGAATATTATTTTAAATTCACATTAAGATTGTAACTATGTATTGCTCAGTTATAAAGAAGCTGTTAATCACAATAAAAAAACGTTGCTTTGTGAACCTAATGTTTATAACTCGGTACCTAGTCGATTCTTAAGTTCAGTACTAGACACAGTTCAGTCATTTTTTAATTTACTCTACTACAATGAAATTTACTGATATCTGGTTGAAATTTCAAGGAGAAAATCTATTAGCTTTTTAAAGAGGACCCAATGAAACGTAAAATATATCAATAGTCTAATAGATGAATTAAGATTGCTGATATTGAGATTTAGAAACTTTCTGTAAGTCACCTAAATTAGGATTCATTTTAATATAATATTACTGTGTGATATACGAAAATGAAATAGATTCCTGATTTTTAATATTAGTATCTCAGAAACCCATTAATTATCTAATTCTGTTTCGGAAGCATAAAGCTATTTTGTTGCTTAAAGAAAAATAGGTTTAGGTTGTCTCATTCCCAATATGAGTAGAATAAGCCAATAAAAAGTTTAATTTTTAAATAATGAATAATCTAGGAAATGATTGCAATTATTTTAAAGGAATGAAGTGCTGTTGACGTAATATACTTTAATATTTGTCACACCATATTAAGTGGCCCTTCATTCGTGAACGATATTAATATCTGAAATTTTTAAGTGCCGTGACGAGAAGTCATACGCAATCAAGGGGCTACATCTAATTCAGCATCCCCTAACCCCCTCCAGAAAACTCTCTCCTTCGTCCGTAGCTGAGTATATAAAGCTCTTGGCAGCGACCATAAGGCGGCATTTGTCGCGGCCATCCCGTGTAGAATTCTACAACACAAATAGCCACAATGCGAGAGAAATGTCCAATGCAGCCACGGGATAATATAAATATAGGCCACGGAGGTCTTACGTAAATCGAGTGAGTTTAACCGGGAAACTATACAATATTCCATCAAATCGTGTATTACATTAATTTATTATTCGTTCGGTCCTTTCAGATGAATTACGTAGTGTTTTAGAGGAATTATCCATCCAAAATACCTCTTTAGCACTGAATAGTACATATTTTTCGATCTTATTCGTTTATTGATTTAATACAATAAGTACTGAAGTGATACACAAAATATTATCTACGCAAAGTAGAATTCAACGTTTCTCATCAAAAAAAATAATATTTTCAATATTAGTTATGTAATTATGTAGCAAAATATATTTTTATTTATGGGATGTTATTTTATACAAATTAAGATTTTTCATATTTGTAATTTTGTGTCAAAATTTCTCTTTGATTAGTAAATAATTATCCTAACTAATGTAAGGTATAATATTTGCTAATTATTTACTAGACAAGTTTTTTATCAGGACGTAAAGTACCAAATATTCTAGGTACAAGAAACGCATATGACGTGACGCACTGCGGGCAAGTAAACATTTAGGCGACTCCTTGGAGTACATATTAATAAAAATAACAATTTAATTTATGTGTAGGCGAACAAATAAGGGACAATATGTTAACATGTAGTCTAATAATCAAAGATCTGATTAAATTTTATGTTTATATAAATATTTTGTAACTCAGACAAGAATATCATGAATTTCCAACTAGAGAATTCCTATAAAATATTACTTTGAAAGTACTAGGAAAGGAATATAATAGTTAATAGTAAGGACATATAAAATACCTATCAATATGAGGTATTTAAATATATTTTTAAGGAAAGATCTGTATTCTTTCAGAAGAATTCCCGTCCTATATCCAATTACAGAAAATGGAATTCCATTGTTCATTTTATGCTATTTTTTAAACTCTTTCGTTAAGAAATTTTTAGTATGAAACGAATGGAAGAACCATGCTGGTAAAGGGACGAGATAACACAAAGCTTCTGTAAACAAAGACATCCGAGACCATGTGTTCGCTTGCTACAAATATATCTAATCGATTACATACACAGATAAAGACACAGTGGATATTAGAAAATAACAGCACCGACATTTATTATTAATTTAATTGTAATCCATAGCTGTATGTTTTAATTTATAATAAAACGTTCATATATTTTATATTTCTCTACGATTAAAGAGTTAAATTTTTAATATAAATACGTACTCTTGAAGAAGACGCACACGAAAGTCAATTAATATAATAATTAAAAAAAACATTTATACTTAAATCTCCTATTACACATCCATAAATAAGTTTATGCTCTCGTAAATACGAATAATTTTTACAACTTCTTTAATAATTCAATAACCAGGACAGATTGAAAATATATAAAGGATAAGATAGTTTAAATACTCTTGCTTGGCTTTGAATTGCAATAAAAAACAAGAGAATTGGATATTACGATTTTTACGTTTAATATGTGAATTTGTTTCTTTCCGTTCTAATACGTTCCAAACAACGTATTTGTTAAAATAAATTACAGTTCCGGTATAAATGTTCTTCTTGATTGTGTAATTGCCTATATTAAATGATAAAATTTTTATATAATATTATTCTGCTACAGCTGGTCTAAAGTCTATTATTTTGTTCGGGAAATATCCATTCATAACAAAGGTAAAATAATAATAATAATTAAAAATAGATTCTTATGACAGATGCATTCAATTATTTTGACTGTTACTCCTTGTAAGCATTTGGGAATAATAAATTAAAATTGACAGCAGGAAAAAAGTATTTGGTTATCACTATAAGATTTCTTCTATGTTTATAATTTTAAAAATTATTTTTATGCCTATTCGAACAGTTTACACGTATAAGAATGAATAATTTACTCAAATGGAACAAAAAAGGCTTACAGAGAAAATTGGAAAATAGTATCTGATTTAAAATATGCTGTTCCTCGGTGGAATTTCAATTGAACGGAGCCAGATGGCGCTATCACAATTTATCTCATAAACAAACGCTGAAATATTATTTGCTGTCGTTAATTGGAATTTCTGCAGCGCTGGGATGTTTGTCCGAGTGACTAATGCTGGCAGCGACAATTTCACGGAAACGCTTTACAATCACTGCGTAAATACCAATTATTCCAAAGGCACTCCCACCAGTCAAAGTAACGTACACGACATTTCACGATACGTATTAATTATGAAATCTTTTATGAGAACATTCATCCAGAAATTTTCTAGAGCAATAATGTAATAACTGCAAGATTTATATCCAGTATCATAAGATATTAATGTTATAATTAACCATAAATTTAGTCGATTAAAATTTTACTTCAGTCAAGTGGTACTTACAATAATTTTATAAGTGAATAATAATATGAACTATAAAATAATTATTCTGAGAATGAATAGTAACTAACGATGGAAAATATAACAAATGAGTTCAAGACTGCCAAAATTAATTTTTTTAATATATTTTACTTTAAATTTAAAGAATACTCTCAAATTATATACTATGAATCTGTTTCTGGTTTAGAGAGGCATTTAATATATTTGTCAGACATATTGATCCATTCAAAAACCTTTCTATTCCAAAATGATGATATGACTACATATTTTATCTGCTTACTGTTTTCGATTTGTAAATTTGGAAAATACAGTCTCGTAACACGAAACTGTTATGTATCTAATACGTATGGAACATGACTGTAATTATTTACTCAATTATTTTAAAATAAATTGATAAACAAGTATCACTTGAAACTTTTCAAGTCATTGTATCCTTGCTTCTCGTTAGGATCCACGAAAAGTTACAAATCTAATTTAATAAAATATGTAATCATGTCTCCTTACACGTATTTAAATTTGAAATTTATTACACGCACGTTATGGGTTAATATTAAATTTAAGATCCGTCTTTCATTAGGACTAGAATGACAGCTTAAATCAAAATTGCATTTATCTTTTTAAATTGCTGGCGAGTGTGGAAGTCTCGTGTAGCATCTGAAATGATTTATCGACGTTTTTGGAGCGTGTGTGTGCCATATTTGTGTTTTCGCTGGCTCTAAAGTTAGCTGTGCACGGATGCCAACCAGGTGCCCCCACGAGAGGAATTGTTTCATTGCCACAATAAACGGCACATAAAACAGTCTCCTAAGGTTCGTGTTTGTTTTCAGCAATAAGTCATGCGACTGGCACCCTTTTACATTTTGCCGCCGCGTGAATAAAGCTTCTGTGAGAGCTTACCTCTGCTAAATCGCGCATTCATTCCCCTCAGATTGTAAATTGGAACTCTCATTTTCCAGAAATGCGCGCACCTGTTCTAAACAAACCCCCAGACCACACCTGTGCGGCCTTCGATCCAGTAACGTAGTTCAGATATATTTGTATAAAATTTAGGTGAAGATCCCTCACCATTTTCCTGTACTCTAAATCATAATATATTGTTAAAAACCTAATTTGTACTATTTTACATGGGCCAATAGAGACCAAAATTACTCAAAGAGTATTTATTTTTATTTTGTTTCCACAAAGTATGAATGTATGCAAGAATTAAAAATAATTCCCGAAGTTCAACACAAAGCCTAATCACTTTACTCACACAAAAATAAATTTCTCTAAACACCACTTAATGATATTTATATAAAGAGACAAATACTATATGATAAATGATCCGCGATAGAACTAGCCAGTTTTTATTGGTACAGTTGCTATCCGTGTTGATATAATCAATATCGGCTATATGACGCACTCGTTGCAGACGGTATGTATTTATGTTTATCAAGCTTCATACATTTGATCCCCTTTAACATATTGAGACCAGGAGAATATATTCTTATATATATAAATATTACCGTTAAAAAGGAAATCATGTCTTATGAATATGTTTTTGTATTGGGCTTAATCCGAATAAACCGTCAATTAACGCGAAATAGTTACATCTCTTAAGGGGAAGAGGAACTTGTAGACCCGGACAGATCACTAACGTGAACTACTTCTGCAGAACCTTTAATTTGTTTTTTACGTAATTCGTGTCGCATATCAGTTCATTATTATATTTTACGACTGTTTATCGAAAGTATATCAGTATTATTTTGGATAACAGTTCTTGGGTTTTCATCCGGGTTAAAGTAATCTCAAGCAACGACGTTTCGATGGCGTACTCCGCCATCTTTCTCAAGTAAAGTACTGTACTGTAGTTTGCGCGTCGTCTTTATACTCCATCCCTTGTCAGCGTGGTGCGTGTCGTGTTCTGATTGGCTCTCGATCTCAGCCTATATTGCCACACCCTCTCTTCTATCCCGTCCCCTGGTGGCGTATTTATTATGCCGAGATTTTGTTTATCCTCGTGTCCAAGTTTACCCAATTTGGGATCCCAGGCTTTACTGATCTGGAATCCCTGGTCCCGGTTCATGTCATTGCAATTGCTACCGCTTTCATTATGACACTGTCCAGTTTGTGTAAGACTTTTGTCGTATCTTATGTTCCGAAATCGCAGACTTAGAGGACAGTATTGTTTGTACATCACGAGTGTTGCATATATTTACGGTGCCACCCTAAGTAAGAATGATTCGAAGTAAATTGATGATAAAGTTTCTACATTTTTTTAATATTCTCGTATATTTCATTTATGGATACTGTAACGAGCGCTGTTATATTAAATGACTATTTAGCGTAATCCTACTGCATTTGTTACCAAGCCCATTTTAAGATACGCACAATTAGGTGCCTTTGGTACAACTACTAATAATTTTCTGATTCACCTATTCCCCAAGTGTCATTCAAGATGAATGGCTTTATGCATTTTACTACACGCAATGCACGTTCACACACCACAAACTTAGCAAAACCCAAAAGAGGGTTATTCATGACATTCCCATTCTCTATACTTAAAACTTGCTCTGACTTACTTTTCTTAAACTATTGAGATTGTAATGATAAAGAAAATTATAATAAGTTACTGAAGAGTATGAACCTCCATTGTACCCTACGTCAGCTGAAAAATACAACTTTGTCTTCAGTGTAAAAGCGCCACGAGTCTTCTTGTATCGTAATTGAGTGTTTGAAGGCGAAGGTTGTGCAGTTAGGAGAGGCAGAGTCGTAGATTGTCGAGCAGAAGAGGCGCCGGCCGTTATCGATCCGAAGCTTCCGGAGCGGGGGTCGACCCAGGTGCGGAAACCAAGCTCCAAAGTGGAGACTGTGATCCAAAACCGCACCACGAAGATTCGTACTTCCTGCTTTATCGTGAAGATGCTCTTATTTTACCCCTCATATATCGTTCGCAGACAGAACACTAGATACCGACTATAAATTCGTCGCAAAACCTGATGACACTAGACTAAAGTATATAAAGTGAAAAATTGGTATAAAATAATCATTGAACAGAACTGAACAAAATATAAATTCAAATACACCCACAGCAATGGCAAATGGAATTTTTATACTATATTTTGCATTTACCGGGTTAAATAAGATTATTACAACCTTTACAGGAACATTTAATTATTGATAAAAAGTTCTATCATTATCAAATAATTTAAAACATTTTCCCCAATTATTCACGAAAGAAATGAATATCCTTACGTTTGATTCTTTTTAATTTCCTACAATGCCACCTGTTGCCTTATTCCCATATAACATTTCTAAAAATTTCAGAATGATTCAAACTTTGATCTATTTCTAGACCAAATCAGAAAATTATTATTAATAAACAACTTAACAGTTTAACTGTAATGAGTTCTCAATAAATTATTAACAAACTTTTTAATGTGTAAAATATTATACACATTGCATAGGAATTTGTATATCTTCATTCTTTTTCTAAATGTATTTCAGAATCGTAAAATACGCTTATTTCTACATAAGTATTGGAATAAAAGACAGTAAAACAACAACACGATTGTACAGGTAATACATTTAACTAGATTCAAATTTTCATATGTCATACAAATGCATCCCGTTATTAATTCCCTACAATAAACTATTACTTAGTTGCCAGACCACGAATTATTTACAGAATCTCCTGACAATATTTCTTATTACTGTTTTCCATGACATTCAAAAAATTGTTCTGAAATATTTTGGTAAGGAATTTTGTGAGACGGTGGTCCAAAATACAATTTATTATATTTGATATTTATTTGATCGAACCCTTATTGACAACAGGAACGACGGTGCATTAGTTTGACACAAGGGTCCTGTTTTCCGAGCAAATTATTTTTAGTGCTCCCAACAGATTTAATACCGGCGACATAAATGCCTGTATTGACAGTAATAAATTGACCATTCATAAATATGACATCGATTTTGTTTTCAGTAAACCGTATAAAACAGGAGAACTTGCCAGTATGTTTATATCTCAAAGTCGTCATCGTTTTTATTTATATCAAAATGAAAAATTACTAAAACATTTTGATACTTTTTTTATTATAGCATTAATATATGCAAATATTTTAAAATTACTGAAGTGTACCAATGGTTTTTAAAAGAAATTAAATGCTTAATAAACAAATTAACATTGCAAAGAGAGATTTTGATGGGCTGGAATAGTGTTGTAGAAACGTGATAGAAAATAATGTACATAATTCTGGGAAGAGGGAAGCAAAGTTATTACAAATCAATTATGATTTATCACAGCAAAGATTTTTTTCAATATGTTTCTTAAAAAAGGAACACATTAATAAAAAACGGACAACTGACCTATGCAGTTGTGTCACTCTAGGCCCTCCTTTGCACCTGAGTAAAGGGACAAGGATCCCAGAAACGTTGTGTGGTATTTATATTATCATTTATTTTTGTCTCAATTATTACTTTTTTAAAAAAGTCTTTACATGTAAATATTTTATTTGTAAAGCTCATATCAACATAGAAAATATATGAAAACCGTGACGAGAATGGAATCATACCTCACAATACGTTAAATATCATAATTTAATTACAGAAATTTTATTAAAATTGTGGAGTTAAATTTTGTGGTTGGTGTCAACGTCACTTTCGGGTGGTCTTGTCTGTCAGTCATGGCCCTAACTACATACTATCAAACTCTGGGAAAACATCCAGGAGTACATAAAACTCAGCATCTATTACGTCCTCGTAAAAGTACTATAGGTCGTAAAACTGAGATTCTAAATTGTTTGTGCGGTTCTGCGGCTGACTGCAGGTTCAAGTGATGGATCCCGGCATCTGCTAGACAATGCCTAAATTGAGTTATGCCGGCGTCGAGATAACGGAATCGTTAGCCTAAAGGGGATGCTCTGTCACGACCTGCAGCCAGCAACGGAAATATAGTTACATTTTTTCTAACAGTTCAAAACTTACTGGGAGTTTTAATCGCTAATGCTGGAATATTGTGCGTATTTTTAAACGATATAACAAACGCTGAAATTTTTTATGGACAGATATAAAAGATTTACTAATTATGTTCGGCCAAATTCTTCTGAAAATAACCTATACAGCAATGAAAGATACAGTATAGTAGATATTAGCAAAATCTTTAAATAACTCTCTATTTCATTTTATACCTTCTCATCCCCTTTGTTTTAATACAAAAATTCGTTATTTTAACAAAAATAAATCAGTTAACCAATGAATGCATAAACATTTTCTTACTGTTAAAATTTGAAAAACACCTGTCAAAGGAAAGCTGTATTGTTCATTAATGATGTATTGATATATCTAACTAAATCTTCTACTCATTTGAAAGTCTTGACATCAAAGTGCAATAAATACGTATTTTTCTTCTACATATTCTACACCATCCATTTTCAAATACTCCAAGCTATACGCGTACCGACATAAACGTATCTTCGTCACGAACTTATGATCAAAATTATGTCGAATCTAAAAGAGGAATTATTCAGTAGAAACAAAGTCATAAAAAACAGCTGACAAAATAATATGTTATAACTGTGCACAATTTTTTACTGAAAATTTACAATTAAATTTTCAGGATATTGAAACAATAATAAATAGACTTGGTTGTATTTTATTTGTATTTGATATAGAACCATAAATAGTTCTTTTCTTAATAAATTTTTTCATTATAATTTTCATAAGTAACTTATGCCATCATTATTTTTCGATAAAGGTTTATATCCATACGTATATTGTAAATTCACTGGTTTTTATTACTACCTATTTAAAAACGTAAATTAAAAAAGATACATAACCACCAAATTCAATTAGCACGGCAATGTCAACAAACAGCAAAACGATGTATTTATTTTGTTTTTGAGTAGTGTTTAAAATTTAATTGAAACATTTCTGTAAAGTAAAAGTTCGACTTGAAGCGGAGTAAAGACTGGTATAGTTATTAAATTTTACTATGTAGCCGTGCTTCATATTTGACAAGTTGACACAGGGCCATATACCTGAGGATTAAGAGAACGTTAATTTTTAAATGCATAGGACGGAGCCTCCAAGCAATAATATCGTGGTCATGAATAATTGAGAGCACTCCAAAATTCTCTTGCATAAAAACTCATTTCTAACATTATTATTCATCATACCTGCAGGCACTCTGGTAAGACAGGAAATTCTATCACAGTTGGCTTTTATGAGGGTGGACTTTTGTCGGAGCAAATTACTTCTAGCGAGCAGCGTGGTCTTGGCGAAATAAAGTGGAAACCTCGGAAACTTAAACATATAACTATTTAGTTGACTAAAAGAGCATATTTAGGAAACTAAATCTAATAAATATAAAATAGACTGTGTGTGATTGTGTTTCTGTTTTAGTGTGTGTATGTATGCTTCACTTACAAATATACACACGTGGAGTAAATTTGACAAAATTTCGTACACGTGATCCTCTCGAACTGGAAAAAACATTGTGGACGTTAGTGAATGGGATGGAAATTTTTAAACATGCTAAAACGGTCGATATTTACGTCGCATAAATATTGTTCGGAATCAGTCAAATTTATAGTGTTTCTCTCCATGTTGTTCCTGTATAATTTTAACCGCTATCGACATTGGAGGAAAGCACCCTTAGTGGTACGGGTGGAGTGGCGTATTATAAAATTAACCCTAAAAAAACCTAGATTGGAGTCGAATTCGGGTATAGGATTTCGCCGAGTTTAATTCAAATTGCCGTTCAATCCCCAGAGGTGGGAGTGGACATTTTCAAACATTTTAAAACGGCCAATATAATTGTCGAAAGAATCTTTCTCGTGGTCATGAGATAGCTTTTCTCCAGATATTTTTATGTATAATTTCAATATGAAAGGGAAACTATCTTTAGGTATTGGGGTGGAGGGTCGTTATATTAAAATAATGCAAAATAAACCGAAATTTGAATCAAATAAGATGTTATGCATGTCTCTGAGTTTAATTATGTACACCCAGGCATCCAACTAGTACTTAATAAAACTGAAGTATAACTTAGGTTAGAAACCATTAGCCGCATTGATTAATTTTTTATTTTGCACAATTTTACGCAAAGAAACTGTAATTATTATATCATTAATAAACATCAATATAAAAAATGACGACGTAACCCTAAAGAACAGAAATTGAAGCAAAATGAAGTAAGTGTAATAATAGTAAACTCAACTTTGTTATTTCCTATAAATATCCATTTATAATTTTAATCCAAATTATTTCAAATGAATATGAAAATAATTTATCGTACAAGGAAGTGGTAATTTAATTTTTAGTGACATTAAAAGCTTCGAATGTGGCATAATTTTTTATTCTCATAAATCTGTTAAGAGACACTCTATTATTTTATTATTTCAGATTTCAGGTGAATTTTTTTAAAAAATATGATTAAATCTAATCAAGACATCCAGGTCTCATGGTGATTGGAAAAGCACTAATGTTGGCAATACAGTTCATATTGATTTGAGAGTACTGGCCGCAATCCAGTGTAGAGGTTCGAAGCGTGAACCTCCAGTAATAGCTGTGCCTGTACGTATGTTCCACTTGGCCCCCTGAAATACGTCAAATTAATTTAATAAAGCGCCGCGGCGGCTGGTGCAGCTAAAAGCGTCGCGGCCCAAGTTGGCGCCCGTCTTTGTGTCCGGAATGTAGGCAGCCCTGCCAAGCTCATTGTCCACGACGCAAAGAGTCCGGAATAGACCAATCACGGAATGCTCAGTGCTATTGCATTATCTCACTCTTGGCTGCAAACTGTCCCCACCATATAATCCGAAAATTCCTACAATAGTGTGTTGGAGAATAAAAAAAGTAACCACTGTAGTTTACATAGTTCCTTAGAGGTCCACAATTGACTGACAGTCAAGATTCGTTACAATTTCAGGACTTGTTGCGGAAATATAAGAATAAATAGGTGTTTTTTTAATCTTTAAGTATCTGTGAAAATCAAAATCAGGATAGTGAAGTTATAATCGTGGCAAGGATGGTATCTCAAATAATACATTAAAGTTTCTTAATTACTGATATATTATATTGATTTTGTTAGTGAAAAATCTAAATTTAATATACTCGCATTAAAAATTCTATTATATTTTCAACAGCTGAAAGTAATAAAGAACCTTTTATTACTTTATATAATATGTACATACTTCTACTAGTAAATAACTACGTAAATTATTTCTAAAAGCTACAGAAACGCAAGAAATATTTGGTGCAAAATAAATTATAGTTGTTACATAAGGAAAGTAATGTATTTCTCAATGATTTTTCTGTACAGTTTATGATAGGATATTTGTATTAAAAACCGAGGTTTGGTAGCCAATTTAACAATTTGAGTCGACGAATCATTCGTGTAATGCTCTTTATTATATTACATCAACTACTTTTGGTTTTCAGTTAATTATATTAGTCAAGTCACCGTTTGGTAAGCAATTTATTACATGATTGCGAAGATTGGCATTCTAAATTTCTTTTTTTCACTGCACGATCCGTACACCTAAAAACTGGGAATACATCCAGAGTTGATTAGTTCTCGTCTCTTACGTTCTAAGACATCATTGTTCCTTAATTGCTCGCCATTTGAAGCTGCTATTGTCTACTTAAACAAAACGTATAAATGTCTTATAATCTATTAATAAATACCTACGTAGGTAGGACTTTATCACTACTTTGGGCTTCGTAAATATAATTACTCACCACTCTAACTTAGTAAGTTCTTGCTCCGGCGGAACCACAACTTCTATTAATAGTAATACAGAGTTGTTAACAAATCTGTGATTTTTTCTTTGCGACTCACGAAAGCAGGCTTGAAATTTTTTATAATATTGAAGTAATGAAAGTCACAAAAACTGTAAATAATTTAATATAAAATAATGTTTTCAACAAGCAGACGGTTTAATGTGTAACAAAAATATAACTATAGAGCTAAAACAGCCTGCTAATATATTTGTTCTCTAATATTAATTTCGTTCCATAACAGTAAAAATAAGAAACACTCCGAAATTTTGACATTTAAAAAAAATTATTTTCGTAAGTTATCTTTAAATTTGTTATGTGATTTATTGAGGAATGACCTTTATTCCATATTAGATGGGCGTTCTGTTTTATTCTATAAATGTGATCGTTTTGGATAAAATATTTTTCCGTTTTTGTTCTTTTTCTATTTTGTATTATAGCGCGATAGACAGAAAACTGTGATGGATAAATGTTTGCTAATATAGTCTATTAAGTATATTAACAAAAGTTGAGACCTTGTTAATATCTGAGTTATCTAAGGACACTATCGGAAGGTAGGCGCTTCGGATAAAAAATACTAATTTAAACCTCTATAAATTTTAATTTAATTTAAATCGTATTCAATGATACGTTCACCTATAAATAATTTAAACTCCAAGAATTAATTAAATACTACATTTAATCAATCGATATATTATAAACTGATTCACATTTACTGGATATACAGATCATAAAATTCATTAGTAATTAAATCAATAAGGAAAAGAAAAATTTTCAAATATAACTCAATTTTAAATAACCTTAAATTTATTTTATATTGTTAAAAAAAATGAAAACTGGTTTATAATATCTATTTCAGGTGCTTTTTCAAAAATTTTATATAGTTCGGTAGTTTGCCTTGTTCTGGAAGCTTTTATGTGGACTCAAAATACTTTGACGATGAGTTGCAGAGTTGTCTGATGCAGCTCTGCTTTATTGGAAAAGCGAAGCATTTGCACGCCCATTGTCCAAGGCGCTTTGTTTAGATCAAAGGGGAGAAGCTATCACTGTCAGGAAACTTTCTCC
The DNA here is from genome assembly GCA_037074705.1 of Zhengitettix transpicula. Lineage (NCBI taxonomy): Eukaryota > Metazoa > Arthropoda > Insecta > Orthoptera > Tetrigidae > Zhengitettix > Zhengitettix transpicula. Next base: position 39,979,167 of record CM073596.1, on the reverse strand, counting down.
AAAAAAAGAGAGGGCTCACCGTGTATGCTAAGCACTTTGGAAGTTTAAAACTTGCTAACTAAATCCCGAAGACAATTTTATCTTTATTTACAGGCCAGTTGTTGAGTAATTTCTTCATTAAGTCACCTTTGTATTTGTATATGAATTAAAATAAATAAATAAGAATAATAGACAAAATAAGTGACGATGAAAATATCACACAACGTTTCTGGAAACCTCGATCCTTTTCTGCAGGTGTCCAGAAATCTAAAAAACTGAAGAACCTAGAGCTCTTCAGCTTTTTATTATTTTTTACAATAAATATATCCTTAAACATAGGTGACATTTTAAAACATTTCAGAATCCAGCATTTCCAGTTGCTCCAATATAAGCTATTCGTTTTTAGTATATACAGTATTCAATTTCGTTCCATATACAGTAAAGTTTAAACCTGAATTAAATGAAACAAATATTATTCCCTACGGGACCCACTAAATCTGGGTATTAAATATATTTTCAAGTTCTAGGCGTATTAGAAAAAAAAATAGTCACTAAGTTTTGAAAATCAGTATATTTTAGTCGTACCACAAGAAAATAATAATATTTTGGAGTTATTAGAGATTTTTTTTTAAAAAAAATAGACTATGTTAAAAGTTTTAAAATAATTTAGCAAAGAAATTGTCACTTTTAATAATGAAATATGATTGAAAAACAATATTATTATTCATATTTAATTTAACTCGTCAGTTCATGTTAATAGTGGACATTATAATCAATATTTCATTTCATAGTATTATAACTATTTTGAATGTAACCTTGACATAAGAAATTTAAATATTTATTTTTTCTCTCAGCTGACTGTGTGACTCTAAATTATCAGCACTGGCATTAAAAATTAAAATTAATTTTTGACGTATAGAAAAGGCTGTGAATTAATTTTGTTGAGCAGAAGATTACTTCTTTGCCGAGATCAGAGTCAACTCATTTGGAAGGTCAATCGTCCTGAAGTCATTTTGAGACGGAGTTTCAAACACAATTTCCTACGGCTGAATTCTCATTAGAGTGACGGAACGAGAACGTCAGTTCCGTTTTAGCGCCGTCAATTTCGGCGAGAGGACATCGATCTTGTCTCATGAAAGCGACAGTCTCCATGTTCTTTTATATATATTATCTCTGCTTTTATCACGGACCGTGGTCTAAGTTTATAAGAACTGACCTTGTTGTGATGTTCGCAGTCTTCGCCAAAGGCGCTCCGCCGGATAAATAAGAGACCGAAATTAAAGCGACGTCCATTATTCAGACGGCCATAACATTCCGTGGCCTTGGTCAACGTGAAGTTTAGTCTCGTTGGCAGAACAAGCAAAATACATTATCCCTATACCAAGGTTAGATAATTATAGTTTCCATGGTTTCATTATATTAAACTATCGCTGTTTGAAGTTTTTCATTTAAATGAACATGATGTTATTGAAAAAACACTAAAATTATTAGTGAAGTTATGTAACCTATATATTTTTGGTGAGAAAAAAGGAAAATATACTGTAGTTACTTAGAAGACAAACGAGCTACTGAGAAAACCGATGACTTTGTCATAAAGAAAGGTATTTGAGAGAATGGAACTGTTCATTAAAAATACAAATAGTACTACCGTTAAATTGTCTAAATAATTAGTGTGTTATGGAGCAAAGAAACGTAGTTAAGATAAGGAAAAGTAAATAAATAAAATTTAAATAAAATAGAGCGTAATGAAGTAATATATTATGGGAAAATTAGACTTTAAAGTCACGGCTTAGAAAAATTTTGTAGAATCATAGAACTAGATTTAAGATGTTAATGAGGTATTCAAAGTTTAATTTGGAGTTATTTTATATTTAGTAAATTGTCACAGATAATATAAGAAAAAATAATGTAGTAAAAAAATAAAAAGAAATAGTGCCGAAATGAGGTTTTCGAGAACCAAGAGAAATTATACGATATTGAAAATAATTACTTTCATGGAAACGATTTGAGTTCGGGGTCAGTAAAATAAATTTATACGACATGGTGTCATCAAATCAAAGCTGAAGAATATTGATGAGAAAGCATTTGTGAATTTATTTATTTATTAATGAGACACAGGAAGTAGGGATAGATGATAAATTAAAAAGAAACATTAATTTCACGAAAACCGATACGTGGCAATGACAGGGACTGAAATGACAAATTTATTAGATGAGTAATTATTAGATAAATTCTGAGAAATATTGTAAAGTGATATATAATTTTCATTTCTAATCGTAATATAAACTAAATTTATATACTTTTATTGAGTCATTACACGAATTTGTAGCTCACAGTACAAGTTAAATAATATATCTACTATATATGTTAAGATCACGATAAAACCTGTGGTTTTCCTATCGTGTCAGAATTAAGTTAATGTTTCAGATCATTCTACTTTTTAAAATATACATATAATAATGTGCATTTTCGTCACGAAAGGGAAACCCCTGTGTGTTGTGAGCGGAGGTTGCCACATTGTCGAGCAGCAATCAAGCATCAATTTCCTACTAAGCGTTGAAGTTCATCGCAAATTGATCGATGAATAGAGATGCGAGTGGGGATTAACAGGCAATTGCACATTCAGCACGCCACTGAGCTGTTGTCCAGCTTAAATAATACTGGAGGGCGACAGAGACAATGACTTTTGTATTCCTTAGCTTTCTCTCGATTCGCCTATTAATCGGGATAGTCTGCTGGAGAAACAAATAAATACTATTTGTCTGTTCAAAATACAACGGGATTTTATGTTTGCATCATATGAAGTGCATATAAGTACGGCATTTTGATGATGTTGACAGATATTCCATTTCATTGATTTAGTACAGAAGTAGGATAAGGAATGTAAAGAGAAAGTAAGAAAAGTTGACACTATGTCATACGAAAGAGTAGCCCAAGAATAAATGTAAAAACGTACTGTGAAAATTTACATTTTAGTTAGCACTTATTTTTACCCTCAAAATAAGCTCAATATCTGTACGGTACCGGCGTTCTTCCAGTATTTAAAACTCGAATTTCCAGGATGACGTCATACTTCTTGTGTATTTACTTCTGTATATTGCTCGCATAAAATCTTATACGACTTCCACATCTTTATACAGATGATGAGAACCAATATGGTCGTTTTTCTGTATCCTATATACTCAAAAACCAAGTAGGTCTAAGTTTGTAAGGGTTTTTTGTCCATACGAGGGTGGTTCGAAAGGTTTTCGGCTCGACAAAATTATAGACCAAGAATTACTTGTCAGATGACACACTATACATTTTCGTCCCAGTTTTTTTTTAGAGTAACAGGCTCCATGAGTGTAATCCACGTGGTGGCAACTCCCATTTAATAGCATAAGAAGGGATTTTAAAAAGGGGATGCGTAAAGGTAGAGCAAGGTATCAAAGGGCCACAGGGTTAAAAATGATTACATAAATATTAAGTATCATGAATTCAGTAGATTCTCTCTCTTAATTGGCTTTATGTTAAACTTTGTATCAACTCGTTCTGGATCACAATCAATTTCATCCTAATTATATAACGCACTAGTTTTACTAGACAATATTAAAATTTATTAATATCTAATATATTGTGAAATACCGGTCACATTTTGTTGAGTAAGCGCAATGAAAATACAGTCACAAAGCGGAATGAAGTCAGACTAGAAATTTTCTGTGAGTTCGAGACAATGTGCAAATATTTCGCGAATATTACCGCTGAGTAAGTTGGATCTGAAAATAGAACCCGACCCTGATGCATGGAGCGGCGGATGCGATATTGTCAACGCGCAATCATTGTCCTTCAGCTAATATTAGCCTCCACGCACCTGTCACACATATCAAGGATTTTCACTACTGTCCTATATTCGTACCTAATGTTTTTGAAATACTGGAATAATGACATTGCAGTTGGCACTGTCAAGACCATGTTACTTCTAAGATGGGAACCGCGTCCAACATCGGTGCTTGAATAATACGAACGCTGTTTCTTGTCACCTCTCGCGATAGAATATATACTACACTCTTATAGTAATAATTCCAACGTTATTCACTTGCCGTTAAATTAGCAAACAACACCGTGATTACATTTTAAAGAGAATCGAATTGCTGGAAATGGTTCTCTATTGACCTAATGTTTTTTGGCTCTCATCCGACAGCTATATAATATAAAGTACTGCAATCCGTTATAAGTCTAGCAACAAAAGTGCCTTTATGAAATTTTATAGCTGCAACAAATAAAAAACGTACCTTCTGTTGATTAGGTCTATGCCGAATTGGCGAAACCTTGAAAGGCAAGGGCATTATCCATCGTTACCAGCAGCATGTTATTAGAATTGTGATCTAAACGTAAATGCCATCTCTTAACTTTTTTTAAAAAAAAATTTTTTTAGGGCAACAGGCTACATGAGGGTGATCCACATTGGGCAACTCCCCTTAAATAGCATAGTAAGGGATTTGAAAGGGGGGATGCGGAAGGGTAGAGGAAGGTAGCCAAGGGTTACTAGGGCCCCCGGGCTATATTTTAAGGATCTTACCCGGCATTCGCCTAAATAAATGCAGGGAAAACCTTAGAAAAACCTGCATCGGGTAGGTCGGGCATTGGGTACTTGTCCCACGCCCTTCCGATAGCGGGAGAGGAGTTTGCTGTGGGGAAGCAGCATTCCCTTCTCCGTGCCTCGACCAGTTTAGGAGGCAGCTGGCCGACTATTCCAATGGGAATAGTAAACAACTCTTACCGTATGCCCAAGGTCTGTGATCCCGGAACATTCACGTCTCAAAACAGGCCGAGGTGCCTCGGCTTGTGGGAACCTTAGTTCAAAAACGGAGAGGAAAAGGCATACCCAAAGGTAGCCCCTTCGCATCTCTCCTAAAAGGTTCTGCCTGCGAGAGAACATCCCTCGCAGGATACCTGCGAGAGAATCCTCTCGCAGGCTCGTAGTCAAACTTTTATCTCTTAACGTAAAATCTCCTGGACAAGTACCCAATGCCCGACCTACCCGATGCAGGTTTTTCTAAGGTTTTCCCTGCATTCCTTTAGGCGAATGCCGGGTAGGATCCTTAAAATATAGCCCGGGGGCCCTAGTTAACCCTTGGCTACCTTCCTCTACCCTTCCACATCCCCCCTTTCAAATCCCTTCCTATGCTATTAAAGGGGAGTTGGCCTAAGTGGATTACCCTCATGTAGCCTATTGCCCTAAAAAAAAAAAAAAAAAAAAAAGGCCTTTATTAAAATCTGATACACAAACCAACTTTGACTATTGTAGTGGAAACAGCTTATTTGAACAAATTTCATATTTGAATGTCCTTAACGCATTAATGTACAAAAATATTCGTACTATCAGATTTTTGAAAGTATAATTAATGTAGTTGCAAATTAAAAAAGTGGTCTGGACTTCGTCCCAACCTATTATTGACTTGCAATTGTTGTCCTGATTGTTATCTGTAAAAAAATTGATCTGATATTAAATTCTAGAAAATTAGTGGTAATTTATTGTATACTAGCGTTGACAGGGGTTGTCATTTATACGTTTGGACTCTAATTTCGAATACTCTTGCGTTATATTTATGTACCGCACTTCAACCCGTATCCCTAAATTTGCTCACCTTCCATGCCAAAAGGGGTTGACCTCATTGACCCCGAAAAAGTTTCTTCAATGAATATATCGGCCGTATAAATATGTTTAAAAATTTCTATCTTCCTCCACCCCCATTTATTTTTAAGGCCAATCCGGACTTGATCTCAAATACGCCCTTTAATCTCTCGTGATTGTTATTGGACGATTGTCGTCTTTATTGTACTGACCATTCGCGTAACACTTGAGTTTACTACTAGTCGGCAACGACGGGGAAAATGTCGCTGCATCTCAGTGAATGATTATTATTTATATATTATTTTTACCTTTACATTTCCAGCTAATTTGTATTAATAAACCTTATTCCACCTTTCAATGGCAATTAAAATGTATTTGGAAGATTCTCCAACACTTCTCAAACACTTGAGTGTAATAGAAGCCTGCAACTTGGGGGAAAATGTCGTAGCGTCTCAGTGAATGATTGTTATTTATATATCAGTGCCCGGCGTTTCCCGAAATGTCATTTATCCATAACCACCGATTTCAAATTATGTAGCTAAATTGGCAGGTTAATAGCAAGACGCGAAATGTTTTCGCAGCGCCCCGTCAATCTCGGTGTTTGCCTAGACTCATGGCCAGAAGCGAAATAGCCTTTGTTCCTAATTTAGAGCGGGGTGGCTGCAGATGATAGATGATCGGTAGTCCTCCCAGAATAACGACGACGACGGTGCGTCCAACGTCACCTGGCCCAGTGTCGTAACAGGAGACGTCTTCACGTGCTCAACGAGTGGAAACAGGCGACCTTGTGGTGCTGAAGAGATTCCAGCATGCAACAGTTATGGTCTCCAGGTGTCGTGCCATTCTAGAACTACCACGCGGCAAGGAAAACCAGAATTTCGTCACATACGCGCGTAGCTTAGGGGAACATGGTACAATACACCAGACAGTTGAAATCACTACACATTTGAAATAATGCAGGAAATTACATTTCCTCCCTGCTCCTAATTCCTCCCTTTACAATTCATTTTTTCATACTTCATCTCCAAATGAAACATTGGGCCACTAGAAGAAGAATCTATTCAAATTACATACACAAATGTGATTAATTTACAAATACAAGTTATGATGTGTAATGCGTGGATCCGGCCAGTGTGAAATCGTGTATTTAATTTCTGTTTCAAAACTTAGTATGAACTTTCGCCAGAAACTAAAATCTAAGAACAAGTAGGGCTTTTGATTGGAACTTTCACATATTATTTTTCAAGCCGTTACCTTAGAGAAAGACTTTTCTCCTTAGTCTTTCTCAACAAAACATTCAGATCTTGCTTTCAAGTGTGCAAGAAGGAACAACTGCTAGATTGAGACTATTTTGTAACCGAGGCTCGAAACTATAAATAAATATTAAGCCATCTCACATTTACTGCACTCTCATCTAAAGGATAAAATATTCGTTTTTTTTGTAATCGTCTAGGTAAAGATTTATTAATCCTCGCATAAAGTTGAGAGTTGTGCAATAAATAAGTTGACTTTTCCTTGAGGGAGGCACCGAACTCTCTGTAATTAATCAGGACAAGAGTCTAGAACTTGGGACGCTATTAATTAAACATCCTGGAGCTGGCCAGAGTTAATTTTGACGGTAGCGTTCGAGAGGTTTTCCTGAACATTTGTAACACTAAAAGATCTGCAAAGCTTAAGGATACGTGAGTGAACTTGAAAAGTAGCCTCGTTAAAGCCGGTTTCCTTGGCATAAAATTTCACCCAACGAAAAATTACTAACGAAAATATAATTACACATTCTTCTCAATTTCAGTCACATCGTATAATCATAATGTAACATGGGAAACAATTACCATATAAAATTATAACGTAATCAAACATTTTTAGCAACGATTATTAAAAGAGCTTTCGTTCATTATTAAAATACAACACGAAAAAGACAAGAATACAACTTTCTGTTTCAATCAGTTCAGTCTCGAATACTAATTGATTAAAGTTTTAAACCTAAATTGATAATATCGTTGAATAGTCAACGTATAAATATTATGGAATTATAGAAATAAAAAATGTTCAAAGCAAGACTTCTAAATGTTGTTCAATGTTTTAAATTAATTGTATCTAATAGCCTGCTAATAATTTATGTGTAAAACAATAGTTAACATGAGAGTAATGTAAAGTGTTACTCTGTCGATATAATTATTGTAAGTTTCCGTGGAGCCAGTAAAATCCTATTTGGAAGGATAAAAGAAAACGCTAATGTAAGCCACTATACAAGTTTGTGGACATAATCTGTGGTGGCACACATTGAAATTTCATAACAACTAAGAACTTTTGTTAAGATTTTAATATTACATTTACAGCTTAGTGATAAAAAACGCTAAATTTTCATACACATATTTATTAATAAACAGGACACTAAAAATGCTAGGGAATTTAACGCAAACGTCAAGAGCAAAGTTTAATTTCCATTCTACTTAACCGAAGCTTCTTATGTGACGGAACGAACATTTGGCGTATATGGAAATAGAATGGTGACTGAAGGAGAGTTACATCGCGGAAGTAAAGTTACGTCAAAGAATGACCGAGCTCCAATCAGAAGCCGACAGGTCAACTGCGTGTGGACATTACTTGAAATATCTCTAGCAGTAAATTTATCATAAGCCAGTTAATGACTTAGCCACATAAAATAAATATAAACGTTACTGACTGTTATTTCTTTCTAACGGGATAAATTAATAGCGGAAATTTAATATTTATAACTTGTATTGTATTGTTAGACGTTGTGTGTATCAAAATATTAAATAATAGATAAAATGAAGTAAAATATTTGTGTCGAAAGTTAAACTTAACGTTAAGAACCGTGAATATTTGCTTTACAATCAGTTCTTTTTCAAATTCATATGAAGCCATAGATATAAAGAGATATATAAATAATTGAATAAGAATATAGTATATAAATAAAATTGTGATTCCAAAAAATATAAACTTAATATAAGTTTATAACAAAATATATTTTTCAATTTACTAGCGTATACATTACCTATTTTTCTTTCTTTGTAGTTCAATTATTTCGCACTTAAGATCACGACCCGTTTAATTTATTATGATCAATAGCTAACTGGTGATATCAAGCAGTGTTTTTCGCACTTTAAAAAACGTTTCATAGCAAGCGACCCGTCTTCGTTGGTACGATATAAACGGAAGAAATATTACGTGGGGAAAGTTTGAAGCCCTTCCTCATGAATATGCCATGGCGCTGCACGCTAGTGGTACGTTGTGTAGCCTCGTACTTGCATTAAAGAAGAACGAAGATTAGTTTCATATAGCCAGTTCACAAGCCCTAAAATGTTTCTCGAACAATAAACTTTCACATAACTTCCACTGAACTTCTTTAATTAATAAGGCGAAGGTATTTCCAATTCAAGCAGATGTTTTATCTGTTTGTTTTACTTCCGTTTTCATTATGCGGAATAAGAACATGAAAGTCAGTCGAACAAGAAGTCGTTAGTCTGTGAAATGAAATTAATATTACTGATGAAGTTTATATTGTACCAAATGTTGTAATTTGATGTACATCGACAAATGTTTCTTCTACCATTTATTTTAGAATTAATGTTCCAAATGAAAGAGCTATATCAATATTAACCCTCTCTCACCAGCTGCGATATTCTTTCACAGGAATTTATAGCTCTTACTGTAAAAGAATAACACGAATCAATTATTAAAATTATGTGGGGGTTCAACATAATGTACAATTAACTCTAAATATTGACTACCTATATTATAACATTTGAATTTGAGATATCAAAAATAATGTTAAAATAATTATTTGCCCTTAACAATATGAGATGTGAAAGAGTACAGTGTTATTATCGTTTAACCATCGATATATTACAAAGAAACGATTGCCCATTTCGAAAGAATTGTCGGCCACTAGGTGCTCCTTCAAGAAATGAAAAATATGGGAGTCTATCCCAGGGGGTCATCTTCCTTCACAACAACTCGCGATTTTATACAACTCAGAAGACCACCACGCTGTTGAAGCAGTTTCGCTAGGACATCATCGACCACCATCCCTATAAAACATACTGTATGTGATATCGGGTGGCTGTAGTGGTTGTAAGAAATAAAATGTACACGTTTCACGGCTTTGTAACCGTAGTTTCTGATCACCCTTCGTATCACAAGGAAACCCGTTACTTCTGAAAACAACAAGAGTATGGTCTTTTGACTGGTACTTCGGTAAAAATCTGGAAATGACAGCACAGTTGGGTTTACTATTGGGATGTTATTATTCAGGCGTTGGATTGTTTAATTTTAAGATGGTAATATGAGTGTAAAGAAAGAAATGAGCCTGCTTAGTTTTGTCCCAAAGAGTCCCACGGCTCTCTGTTATTCCATTATCCAGGTTCAGTAATTTTATAATAAGGAATAACCAACCGAAGTAGCCCCAAGCTATTATGGGTATCCCAGTGAGTATGATAAGATCGTAAGGAATTTTCTGCAACTTATTTTTAGTGTCAAAATAATTTTATATAAAAAGACTAAAGTGATAACGACGCTCATGCGTTTCTGTCTCTGTTCGAGGTCTGAATAAGAAACACACTTCGAGGGAAGGGTCCATGTATGTATCTAAGGTGATGGGCAACGTTCAGGAGGCCAACGGTCATTACACTTGGCGTGTGTCAAGCGTGTTTCTGTTGCGTAACTGCGTGGTGTCCTGAAATACTCCTGGGACGTAACTCGTATTAGCAGGTCCTCGCTCACCACGTGCAGCGTGGAGGCGTCGCATGTGTGCCACGTCAAACAGATACAAATACCCGATAAGTCGCCTAAATACAGCAGCTCCGCCAAGCTCAGACAAGCGGTTAGCTTCACTGACACGTGTAGCTTTACAAACATGGATAAACCATTCAGGACGAAATGGGCAATTAAATCTCACGCATCACCAAAACAGTTGAATTCCTTCATTAAATGGAATAATTTAACTTTATAAATCCCAACGCCACCATTTTTCTTTTAGAGTGACAGGCTACATGAGGGTAATCCTCGTGGAGGACTCCCCTTTAATATCATAGGAAGGGAATTTAAAGGGGTCATTCTAGGGAAGTCAATTGTAATGAGCGAGTGTGGTATTATAAAACCAAAAGTGAAAGCGAGAAATTTTGTGTTATACATTAAAGTGAATGGGAGTGTGCACAATTTTAATACAAGAAATTTAAAAAACCTTTTTCATACCTTGTAAATCACTATAAATTACACAGAATGGAGTTCATTATAATGGAATTAATATATTTAACAAGTTACCATACAACAATAAAAAAGAAAAAGATTGTAAACCTAAATTTTTAAATACTCCTTTTTTGCTTTAGCCACTCCTATTCGATTAATGAATTTACAGAATAAGATTTATATGAAAATATGGCACATGTCAACATATGATATTCAATTTATAACATTTAATAATAGGTTATTATTATAATTTTAGTCATTAATTTCATGATTCATTCCATTTCCTTCTAATATGACCCAATGATAATACTACTAATACAAATATTCAAATATACTGGAAAACTAATTTCAAAGACATAAAAGAAGTCTAAAAGCAAATAAAACAGTCACTTTATTATAAGTACAACAAAAAAGTCTCTGTAATTAAAGTACACTTTTTAATAAATCGCTATATGATATTTATAAATACAATATTAATTTTTGTCTCTACATTTCTTAGTATAGTTATTTATACGTACGGGAATCCAAAACCGAAGTAACGCTTACTTTGTTAAAAAAAACGTATGAAAAACGGTCAACCGATTTATATAACTTTTTTTTGTAATAAAGACCAGTACTTAATATTTCAACGACAAAATATTTATATTTTATTCTAGCATTACAGTGTATGGGTTATAGATACTATGATGAATACATTATTAAGTCGTGTGCATCCAAAATCTCAATTAATTAGTAAAAACAAAATAACTAAGGCCATAAAATCTCTATTAACGTCCATATAAGCTGATAAATTTATAAATCACCTTCAGACATATAGTATTTATTTCTGGAACAGAAGTTGGCCTCAGAGTCCCATAGGAGAAAATTCGGCAGTATATCCAAATCTGGCTTGTTTCAAAATTGGACACATTGACATTAAAATATTTTTAAAATACAACATAACGTCTATTGCAATAAAATTTAATAAAATTTTATGCCATATAGTAATATCAACACATTGGATATCTCGAGTAAAATAAACTGAGAAATGTTTATACTCTACTGTTTAATGTTAATTAAATGTTAGAAAAATATTCGTTAACAGTGACATGTACCGCCTAGAAACATGGTAAATAATAAGGTTATTCAGAACCTTATAAAAGTGTCATCAGCAGCAGTTAACGTTTAAAATATAATTTTATATTCCGCAGAATTACGATTTCTTTTATGTATATTATTTCGTTTGTTATAAGTATCTTCAACGTTTAAATTATTGATTCAAAACCATATGCTAAATTTTTACTCATCGAATATTTTATTACTTTAAAATGCTTATAACAAACTCCTTCTATACTAAGTATTACATATTAATTATGTAAAAAAACAATTAGATACGAGATGAATAACAATACTTCATGATTTACTTGGTTTGTTCGTTCCTTCTGATTTGATTGCGTACAATTCCATCACGCAACTAATAATGCTCTTGATTACTATTGGTTAAAGACCAAAATTAACTACATTGAACTTTTCTTTACCTGTGTTTCATATTTTATAGTCCGTATTATATGGTCATAAATTTTTATTTAGAAAAATTTATTTATTCCCATTATAAACAATTCGTAGAGAAAATATAAATTATACACGGATTAAGTAGTGTATTGAATTTCTACGTAAATCTGTCTAAATATTTCTTACAGGTGTACAGATGATGTGAAAGCATTGAATACTGAAAAAGCTCTGTTCTACGAGTCCAGAGAGAACTTAATACATCAAATCAAATACACTTAAAATTCCTGTATTAATACTTTGCTGCAAATCTTTGAATCTCAGTGTTCACTTTTACACGATTTCTGAGAACTTTGTTGGCTCCTTTTCAAGTTGTACGCTCCTAGTGTTTATTAATTTAGCTCAAATCGCCCAAACATGAGACATCATTTCCTCTAGTTTATAACGAATCATAAATATTTGTTGACCGTGAGTTAAACCGTCCCTGAGAACTTTGGATTTCCTGCTCTTTGTGGAGAAGTAAAGAAGCTCGAATGTAAAATTTCCCGAACAATTCAGTACAGATATGATTCCGTAGAAAATACGAGTCGGTGTTCTACCACCACAACAAAATAACCAGAATTTAAAGAGACTATTTTCTTAAGAATTTGAGACTCTCCCCTTTTAACATAACATTGTTGAACTTGAGCTTGAGTAAGAACGAGTGTAATTTTTACACAAATTTGTATTGTTGAGCTTGTATAATTGGTGTTTTAAAACGATGGATTGTGATTTCAGGAATACACAACAACACTTGTCTATTAGCACACAAAATTAATAATTTACAATCGCATGTTACACCTTTTCATTGTTTATCCTCACTTATTTATCGAACGATTAATACAAATGGATTTTTATACCGAAATATTATATAGCCTTAAAAGTATTTTTTTGAGTTCCGTAATATAAGGTGAAATTAAATGAGACAGAAATAATAGCACAAGTGAAAGTGTATGTTTTTTTTTTTTTAGGGCAACAGGCTACATGAGGGTGATCCACATTGGGCAACTCATCTTTAATAGCATAGGAAGGGATTTGAAAGGGGTGATGCGGAAGGGTAGAGGAAGGTAGCCAAGGGTTACTAGGGCCCCCGGGCTATGGTTTAAAGATCCTACCCGGCATTCGCCTAAAGAAATGCAGGGAAAACTCTAGAAAAACCTGCATCAGGTAGGTCGGGCATTGGGTACTTGTCCCACGCCCTTCCGATAGCGGGAGAGGAGTTTGCTGTGGGGTCGCAGCATTTCCTTCTCCGTGCCTCGACCAGTTCAGGAGGCAGTGCGTCAATATGAATATATGCCTGACAGTTTGTGAAAGAGAGAGAGAGAGAGAAAGGTTTCTAACAGGTGATGACAGGGAAACGTCGGTCACTTCTTACTTCATAACAAAACATTTATATCTTCTAAACACTTTTATTTCGTATATTTTTCTCATCGTATCACCTGCTTGATTTCTTACTGTTTATACCTAATTAGTTTTCGAATATCTTTCCCCATTTTACTTTATCCACCCGCACTTGAACTGAGAATACAGCAGCACATAAATAACTTGACACCTCTCCCGCTATCGGAAGGGAGTGGGACAAGTACCTAATGCCCGACTTACCTGATACAGGCTTTCTAGGGTTTGTCCTGCATTAATTTTTGGCGAATATCAGATAGGATCCTTAAACTATAGCCCGGGGGCCCTAGTTAACCCTTGGCTACCTTCCTCTACCCTTCCGCTTCCCCCTTTTCAAATCCCTTCCTATGCTATTAAAGGGGAGTTGTCACCATGTGGATTACTCTCATGTAGCCTGTTACACAAAAACAAAAATTTCTGAACCAATATTCCAAATTTTCAACTACAATTTAAAAAATTGTATTTTTGACTTAAAAATGTTTTAGTGAAAAACACGTTTATATTATATATAAAACGCTGCGTTTTTAATTTTACGCGTATATTGTACGATTTGCTAATTTTTCTAAGACAAAACTACAGGTTACTAGGGAGCGTGATTTGTCCCAACTGCCTGAGTACGGTAGACGAAAACCTATATATTAAATAAAATTTGAAATTTTTTCTCCTAGAGAAATGTGAAATGATAATTCTTCTATGTGTTACTTAATGAATAAATTTCAACCATTATTGAAAATTGACAACTAATTACATTGAGCCATTTTATTTGTAATTCTCCAAACAATACTTTGTACTATTTGTTTGGATTTCGTCACCTTTGATGTATATTTTAATGTATGAAATTTGTAAACGGCATTCATGAGGAGGACCTTACGCCATTTCCTGTGACGTTAATTCAGCAAATATGCCTGTACCGGAAGGTTCTTTTGTCAGACGTGTTTGTTTGTCCAAACGAAAAGGTTTGGAGGGAAATAAAGAGTTTCGGTTATTATTCGAGTGAATGGAAGTGATTGAGAGCCAGGCAGAACTTGAAAGGCTTGCACCGTTCCATCAGTTCATATTTATGGACTACGTTATTTCTCGCTACGACGTCAGAATGTTGTGACGTCACAGCTTATCTGTAATGGCGCTGATTCATGCGACGTCAGAGACAGGATTTATTAACAGCCCTGTCGGGAGACTGTCACTTTGGAAGCTTCAGACCGAGTTCTATTTTGAATATCCAACATCTTTAATAGAGAGAAGATTAGCAAATCCATACATGCTTCAATTACCTAGATTGAGAAAATTCTAAGCACTTCAGAAAGTGGAAATTAAATCTGTAAATCAAGTCTTGTGACTTCCGAATGAAACAAACTTGAACACTTATCAGTCGACATAGACCAAATTTTAGCAAAATAAATTTATTTATTAAGTTATAATTTATAAAAATATAATGCGACGTCTCCGAAAAATTAATTAACATGGCGTCAGGACAATCTTTTTGGATTTGGTCAAAATAGAACCATATAGATATTATTAAATAAACGATATTTTTATGAAACAACTTTATTTAGTATTATACATAGCCTACATGTTAAACGTAAGTTATGGTCTTTGTCGGCAGCCAATCCGGATACATATATTTTCAATCGAATTTTATTTTGCTTATTCAGTAATAGTGACGAATAGTATTGTATTGGTATAAATTAGAAATCTTAAGATCTACACTAAACTTAAACATTTAAGTAACTTGAAGGGGAAAGTAGATTGGTTTAATTTTTTTCTAGCCGTAAAGTGATGATTCTTGTATTCATTTTCAAATACGATGTAGCGTCAAAAAAGTGAGTAGTAACTGATAGTATATAAAACTTGAATAACCAATACAAAGACCCAAAACTAACTTCCCATAAGCTGTGAAATCATTGAGAATTTGAGGGATGCTTCTTCAGGGGTCGCATTCGTTGGCCATACGGCAAGAGTTGTTTACTGTTCCCATTGAACCAATCGGCCAGCTGCCCTCCAAATATTCTCATGGAGTCGGGAATGCTACGACCCACAGAAATACGCTTACGTAAAAGCGTGGGGCAAGTACCAAATGCCCGACCTACCTGATGCAGGTTGTTCTCGGCCGGGTGCTCTAGTTAACCATTGGTCAGTGACACACACAAAGTTAGTAGTAACAAGACACACAGGACAAATAATGTATTCTAAAGTATTCAAGGAGTTCCAAATTTTCATTCTGCAATCGCTGGTGTTACTGATTCAGTTGAAATTAATATAAATTATATTTTATCCGTTTGTATACTTGGGCTACTTTATAAATTTATTCTCTTGATAAAAATACATTTACCTTTTTTTTAGGGCAACAGGCTACATGAGGGTAATCCACTTTGGGCAACTCCCCTTTAATAGCATAGGAAGGGATTTGAAAGGGGGGATGCGGAACGGTAGAGGAAGGTAGCCAAGGGTTAACTAGGGTCCCCGGGTTATGTTTTAAGGATCCTACCTGGCATTCGCCTAAAGAAATGCAGGGAAAACCCTAGAAAAACCTGCATCAGATAGGTCCGGCATTGGGTACTTGTCCCACGCCCTTCCGATAGCGGGAGAGGAATGTGTAAATTTAGATAGATGAACTGTAATACATAATATTGTTAAGAATTGCATCGCTGTTATGAACTTTGAAAATAGGTATTTTGCTTTTAAAAGTGTTTTGTACACTTTTTCGGAATAATAATGGCAGTTTAATAAGCTTTGTGTCCATTGTAGTAAGCATTATCTGTCATGAACTGTCGCGTTCTTCGGATTCCTACCTAGCCACTACATACCACGCTTTGGCGGTGTAAAATAGAAACACTCGATAAATTCGTCCTGGCTGGCCGATCCAGGCAGACATTAAATTGCCTTTATAGTGTATTTATAGGTGAAGGCCGGCTAAAAATTTCTAGTTGACTGTGTCATTTATTCTTTCCCTGGCACACAACTCTAAACCTTAAGTACAGTATTTTATCAACTGTCATCCGTTGATCAGGACACTATTGTGTTTCCGTGGTTTAAATGTCTATATTTAATTGAGTTGATATAATATTATTATTATTAAAAAAAATTAATATTTCCCCAGTATGTAGTCAAAATAATCCTTCTTAGGAAAAGGTTTAAGCCAATTTATAGACTATAATTTAAAACGTTAATTTGTCTCGTTTATTTTATGCCTAGGTTGATAGTACAGTAAGCGTCTTTTTTGGAATGATATATTGTCAACAGGCAATCATTTAATCATGTAATTTATAATAATATGGGTATTTGTGGAAGCTGAGTGTAACGAAAGAGACGGTGTAAAATGGTTCCACGCGAAATGAGAGCTTTTAAGAGCAGCTTCATCCACTCAAAGCAGAGTAGCTGACCCATAATTAAAAGTAGCTAATCTGTATGAGGTAGGGGGGGGGGCATATATCGTGTGTAGCTTGACTTTGATCAGCGCTGCCGACGACAATATATCACACGGACGGCGTCGTCACTAAAACATTTATAGGCCTCTCTGGCCGGCAAGTACCGCACTAAAACACGCCCCGGTTACATTTTACCGACAGAGTTCATATTTTAATAGCACAGTTCCACTTGAATGTTGTCTTGCTCTTTACTGCGCGGTAGTTAGCAGCGAAATTTCGCCTGGTATCGTTTAGATAGTCAAAGTGCTGTCATCTTAAGGCATTATGATGCATCAATGGTAATGGAGTTCAAGATGTAGCTCAGAAGAAACATGCACATTTTAATAATACTATTTTTTTAGATTATTTCCTTATATATATATATATATATATATATATATATATATATATTGTCGATTGTTGGCCTTAGAATTATGGAATTTATTGTCGGATTCGTCTATTCCTATAAACTATTATTGAGTATTTTTATTGATATATTGTTATATATGACAAAGGTTTTAAGCAGAAAATACTATTAGTTCTACTTTTTTTTTTAAAAAAAAAAACAGTATTAAATAAGACTTTATTATTTAGCATGATTAAACTAGCGATATTCTAATTAAATTAAAATACATAGCAAAATTAATTCACATTAGTTTATGTCACTGTAAATGAAAATTATCTATTAATGATCGATAGTTGACATATAAAAAAACAAGTTACTTTATGTAGAAACACCATTTAATCCTAACAAGAAGTAGGCAATTAACAGATAACATTAAGTCATTAAATAAGTATTGCACCACGTTTCTGCCATTGTATACCATTTATATTATTACATTCGTATCTGTATGTCGGTTTAAAATATTAAGATGAATTTTTTGTGACAACTTTTCATTAGTTTCCTAAAATAAAGGATTCTAAAGCTGATAATTTGAAAGGAAATTTATTTCATATAACTTTGAATTTATTGAATGAAACGTTCTTGGTTTATCAACGGGTTCAATTGACACGAGAAATGATCGAGAATCTTTTAATGAATTTATTTCAATGTGTAAACGGTAAAATGTTATTATTATGTAGTTTTATCATATCTGGAAATGATTTTTTACTTAACTGTTTTCCTAACTTTTTCGATATCTCAGATAAGCAAATCTGGACGCTGTATTTGATTATTTAGTTAATATGTACATTCTCGAGACAGTAGTTGTTGAACATTACAAAAGTTATGTCTCTAAATCTATTTATTAATTTAAATTAAATCTGTACATTCTGGGAAGACGATAAATGGAATCTTACAAGAGTTATGGTTCTAAAAAAAAATTTGAATTTGAATTAAATGTTTGATATCATTATTTTCACGTGTGACAACCACGAATTTAATGTGAGAGCACTGAGTTTCTGACAGCGGTGTATATTAAATACATGCAAACCAAGTACAAAGCATGCAAATTGTATTGCACTGTGAATGTAGTGGCCAGATAATGGTTTGAAAATGACGTACATTCCGTGTGGTGACTCCTGTTTGTATGACAAACCATGAGCTTTTTTCCTCTGCATCCTGTGAATAACAATGACCTTGTCAAAGGAAATTCGCTCCGTTAATATATTATTCACGGTTAGTGTTCCATTCTGTAGATAGGATGATAGTTTCTATGTAAACTATTACAATTATTGAAAATTAGTGTTTTCTAAAAGGAAATGAGAACGTTTCTAACAATTAAAGTGTAGTTGTAATTTGTATTTAATAATCAGTTACACACAACTAAGTTCAACGAATCTTTGAACTTAACAAAGAATTAAATTAACAGAATAATCATTTGTGGTAAATCTTATTGTACGTTTGAGAAAACTATGCTGATCACATAATCCGTCAAATTTTGAAAAGTTTAGTTCAGTGGTCGTAATTCTCTGACCTATAACTGGGAGCTACGGGGTTGACCTTTGAATATTAACTCTTTGGTATTCCAGTAAATGCTACTGAAATCAAACTAACACACGTAGATTTCATTACATTTACTTCGTCCAAAATTACTAGAAAACGAATATTTTTTAAAAAAAACCTGTGAAAATGGATATTTGCGTAAATATATGAAATATTAATCAGGTATAATGAAACAAAATAAATCTTATATAAAAATTGTGTGTTTGTATGTATGTGAATAAGTTCCGCATACAAATCTACATCCGTGAAGAAAATTTGTTGAAATTTAGTACACGTGTTCCTTTCGAACCAGAAACGAACACTGTGTGGGTAAGTTACGACTATGAACGGGACTGGAATTTTTCAAACATGCGAAAACGGCTGATATTTGCGTGCAACGAAAACTTTTCGGGGTTAATGAGATTATTAACCTTTCTACCGATATTTTTGTGTTTAATTTCAATCCCTTTCAACATGGGAAGGGAACACCTTTAGGGATGGTCTGCAGGAACGTTATAATAAAACTAAAGCAAAAACAAATTAGTCAAATCCGGGGTTATGAAAGTCGCTGAGTTTAATAACGATATTCTACAAGTTGGCTAAATTTTAGTTCTGCCCCTATGAGTGGGAGTGGAAAACAACGTTCGTCATATAATCTTAAACAGGTGCTGCAATTCTATCAGATTTTTTACAGAAATTACTACCGATACGAAACAAATAGTGGATCGGTAAAAAACACCCCTATTTCCTATAGAGGTGGGGGCGGAAGGGGCAGAATTTTAAAGACATTACAAATTACAAGTAGTATTTTTCGCTCGTTTAGAATAGTGAGAGCATTTTTTGTGTCACTTAAGGAACCGGGACTATTTTTCACTCTCTTAATGCACTGGGAGTGTCTCTGACTCCCTTAAAGGTACCAGAAGTATTTTTTACTCTGTTATGGTACGGACCATCTTTTTGACTCTCTTAACGAAAAGGAACTATTTTTCTTTCTTAAGTTATTCTCGAAGCATATCGGGAGTGTTTTTAACTCTCTTTAGGAACCGAATGTAATTTTGACTCTCATTTTTTATTCTCATAGTATGGCAAATAATTTTGATTTTTTTAAGGTTTTGGGGTTTTTATTACTCTCAATGGTACCAGGAGTATTTTTTCACTTTAGAATTATATGAATAAAATTTCACTTTCTTAGTGCTCCGGGAGTATAATTAAAATAGTACGTGTATTATTTATTGTATTATGGTACCGAGTATATTTTTTCAAGAGCATGTTTTCAGATACTTGGTAGTCCACTAATGGGTTATTGTGAAATTAGCATTCCCTCTTGCATACGTAGGTTAAATCAATTTTTGACTAATACATTACTGTGGAATTAAATACTTTTTCAGGCAACGCTGGGCACCCAACATGATTTGCGGCAACTATGCTTTTGTGTCAAGTTTCTGTTTACACGAGCTTTCTGGTCTACATATCATACAGTAGCTCGTGTTAAATTCCCTGTTATCTATTATGTAAAAGGAATAAAGAAATAATCCGGCGCCTGTTACTTTGTGACTTCTTTACAAATGTGGTGCAATGGCTGCTAACATGCAGGGGCACGCAGCAGATAGGCTTTCCCATTACGAATATGCAGATTAATTCTTTTATACACCTTTAAACATACATATTCATGATTAGTGGAATAAAAATAATCGTGACGAGTAACGATAATATTTTCCGTGGTCGAAGACCATCCTACTGATGGTTTATATTTTGCTTAAAATTTGTTCTGCATTTCCAGCAGATATTTCTATTAAGAGCTTTATTAATGGGCCAGAAATTATTTTTTATTCTAAGAAAAAATTAGGAATTTGTGAAAATATTCACTTTCTGAACATTGGTTCTTAATGTTCTCAAATACACATTTTCTACAGATTATAAAAATTTAAGTTACAGCAGATGTGAAAATTATTTTAAGACTCCGTATTACAAAAAGACAAAATAAGAGTTTGCCAAATGAGATAAAATGAATCACGAGCAACAAAAATTATGGAACTCGTCCAAAGATATTCATCTAGATTCAAAAACGAAACTGAGGTACTTGAAACATAAATACGACACGTGTAAGAAACTTTGAATTAATGTGCCACGTGTATCGCTTTAATGTAGAAAATAAACGATTTATTTTTATTTCAAATCTACTCGTAACAATCCTTTAAGTCTCTATACATATTCATCAGTCTCCTTAGGAATTAAGTGATCAGACTGAAATCCTGGAACTCTTATAAACATCAGAGATACTAAGTGGATTATTTCTGTCTCGTCATTTCGACGGGATTTCTCCCAACAGTATCCGATAAATTTAGCGGAGTTGCCGATAAGAAAAGAGGCGACTAAGTCAATTTCTTGAATTTATAACCGAGGAGCCTCTTTAGGGAAAATTCAAACACGAAACTTAGGGGAAAGTATCTTAATAACAGTGGAAGTAAAACATACACAAGTATTCAGCAGAAATGTAAAAAATAACAACATAAAAAATTAAGGCTTAATTAAAAAAACTTTTAATTCTATTCATTTTTTAATTCCAAGTATGCAATTAGTAATAATACCAATATAAATATATTGGTATAATAAAAAAAATTATGTATCACGTATACTACTTGTGCGACAGATTCGCAAAATTATAGCTAAAATTTTAGTTTATATATTCTTGTATAATTTTTTATTTGATAAAGACATTGTAAATTAAGAGAAATTACTGAATATTATTTCATAATATAAAACCGCCCATTATAAACTATCACTTGGCCGAAAAAAAAAGAATGTTTGCAATATAGCAAATATATCCGAAAATAAAAATGTAATTAATTTGAACATATATCTGAAATAATGCAACTTTTATATAAATTTAATCGTTTGTTCACATTTACAGTCTAAATACAGTAAATAGTATAATAATGAACCAGTGAATTATATAAAATGAAATGTAGTACCACTCAAATCAAAAACAAAATCATATTATTCATTTAGTTCAATTTGTGAACCATTTGGTTTACTTTTTATTAAATTCAACCGTTCAAATTAAATTACAGTTGAAGTTGTAGACTTCTCCTGTTTAAATAAACCTTTCTATCAGTTATGATTATTTATTGAAAATGCCTTTCCATATTTGTGTATACTAAAGCATTAAATAATACATACTTTAATGGAATCTCTGTCCATTTTGATAGGTGTATGTTCAGGGGTCGCATACCTTGGGAATATGGTAATTGTTGCAGTCTGCTCCCATTGGAACATCCTAAGCTTGGCGAGGCACGGAAAACGGAATGCTGCGTCTCCACAGCAAACCCCTGTCCCGTCATCAGAGAGCATGGAACAAGTTACAGGTGACCGACCCACCTGATACAGGTTTTTTAGAGTTTGTCCTGCATCACTTTTAGACGAATGCCTAGTAGGATGCTTAAACTACAGCCCAGGGGCCCTAGTTAACCCTTGGCTACCTTCCTCTACCCTTCCTCATCCCCCCCTTTCAAATCCGTCCCTATTTTACAAAAGGGGAGTGACACCACGTGGATTACCATCGTGTAGCCTGTTCCTCTAGTAAAAAGTAAATAATAATTCTATATTTATGACTGCGAAGACAACGAAATTTATTCAGGAATGATTTTGTAGACCAACATAAAAAATCTCATTTCAAATACAACTTAAAATGTATTTAAAAAGAGAGAAAATTTAATTTATTTTGCCTTAAAAACTTAACATATGTATATTCGTATGTGTGTGTGTATAAAATTACAGTTTTTCATGCTATTTCGTAACGGTTAATCACATTCTATGAAAGTCGTTACACAGAGCATCAGATATTTGTTTGTTCTTCTGAATACTTCTCTGATTCGTATATTTATGATCATTACTATTAATTTATGCTATTCTTAAGTTCCACACAATATTACATCAATTATGCGATCCTATTCCTATTCATGTCAACGAACAGATATATATCGTTAATCCTTTTCAATGGAAATGATTTTTCCTGTTTCAGGTACACTTCAGTGCCGAATTTAAATTTATTGTTTGATTTAATTAGATAATTTAAGCACTATGTTGTATATGCATTCATTCTTACACATTAAAATTCAATATATATGGGATGGTAAATATTTCCAATCACTAACACACAACATATATGACAATATTGTTTGATAAATTCAATTTTTTAGTTCTTGTGTGAAAGAAATTTTAACGTCGCAGAACCAAAATCTCTTCCAATTTTATAGAGCTTTTACCTGGCGTATGGATGGCAGCTGTTTATTTTAGTTTACTCTTTATTTCGCTGTAGCGGCTATTAAGACGCCTCGTAATAATAATAGTTTCGTCTGCTGCTAATATATTCCTACAGGAAAAGCAAACACAGGTCGTAATCGAGCAATCTACTGGTAGTTGGCCTCGTCATATAGAAAGGGTCTGTTCTCCTTCACTCAGTGTTTCCATACTGAACCACTAAATTCAACGGAAACGTTGAAGTCAAAAAATTATGAATTTCAAATCTCTTATTTTGTGAGATCACTTTCACGTACGAAATTTATAATTAATAATTAACGAGAATTTATCTCAACTCGAGTACAATCAATTTGAGGAGAAATAAATAGCAGAAAACTATGAGTTTCAATTAATAAAAAATTTATTCCAGGGTAAAATTATGCATAAAATAGACTATGAAAAATCAAACATTGTAAAAACACTTAATAAATCGTTCTATACTCCGACTGAATTGGATATATTACTAAAATAAGTTAATAATTTGTAACACAGAATGTTCTCCATTTATTTAATACCATATTTCTCACTTCAATAATCCTCTAATTAATTTTAATATTATAATTCCTTACACTGATACATTTATTTTCTCATTCCGATATAGTGTAAATTATAATTAACTATCTGGGTGCCCGGCGTTGACCGAGTTGTCATACATACGTTTTGTCTCTAATTTCAGTTAATTCTTCCATATATTTATATACCGCACCTCAAACCGTATCCCTAAATTTCTCACCTTCCATGCCAAAAGGGGTTGACCTCATTGACCCCAAAAAAGTTTCTTCAACAAATATGTAAGCCGTATAAACATGTTAAAAAAATTCTATCTTCCTCCACCCCCGCTACTGAGGGTTAAAAAAAGGTTTTATGTCATAACTAATCTCAGACACATCCATAAACCCGAAATTATCTCAAGTTTCGGCTGTTTTTGCAATATTTTATGTAACGCCCCTCCACATGAACCTCTAAGCCTGGTCTGCTTCAATGCCGAAATGGGGTTGAAAATATAAAGAAACAACATAGAAATATTTTTGATTCAGCCAACCAGGGAAAAAACTCAATTTTTCATTTAACGATATTATTCATATAATTAAATAAATATTATTTAATGATTTAGAATTGAATAAGCCGGGATAAAATACTGGAAATGTGTACTACTAAACATTAATCTACCCTTCAATCGCTCTGAAAATGTATTTAGAAGATTCTCGTCTATTACGTCGTCCCTTCCGTTTCTCGGACCAATCAAACATTAATCCACCCCCCCTTTAGATGACGAATGTTGACTGTTTACGTTCCGGGCCCCATTTATTTTTAAGGCCAATCCGGACTTGACTCTCAAATACGCCCATTAATCTCTTGTGATTGTCATTGGACGATTGTCGTCTTCATTGTACTGACCATTCACGTAACACTCGAGTTTACTACAAGTCGGCAACGACGGAGAAAATGTCGCTACATCTCAGTGAATGATTATTATGTATATATTAATTTTACCTTTGCATTTCCATCTAATTTGTATTAATAAACCTTATTCCACCTTTCAATGGCAATTACAATATATTTGGAAGATTCTCGACTATCCGTCGTCCCTTCCGTTTCTCTGACCAATCACACTTCAATATTTTTTAGCGCCAATCCGGACTTTACCCTCAAATCCGCCATTAATCTCTCGTGATTGTCATTGGACGATTGTCGTCTTCATTGTTCTGACCATTC
This sequence comes from Zhengitettix transpicula, assembly GCA_037074705.1. Taxonomy (NCBI): domain Eukaryota; kingdom Metazoa; phylum Arthropoda; class Insecta; order Orthoptera; family Tetrigidae; genus Zhengitettix; species Zhengitettix transpicula. The sequence continues at coordinate 39,954,095 of CM073596.1, read as the reverse complement.
ACGTAACACTTGAGTTTACTACAAGCCAGCAACTACGGCGAAAATGTTGCTGCATCACAGTGAATGATTGTTATTTATATATCTGGCTGCCGAGCGTTGCCCGAGATATCATTTATACATAACCTCCGATTTAACTCAAATCAATGTAGCTTTTGCGTTATTATTATGAACTTAACTCGACCCCTACCCCTAAATGTTTTCACCTCCCATTCCAAATTTCATTGACCCTGAAATAGTTTCATTCGAAGATATCGCCGTTTGAACATATTCGAAAATTTCCACCACCGCTACTGTGGGTTAAACAAAAATCAGCTGGTTACGTTGTTTGAAAATTTCTTCTGGTATCCACAAATTTCCCGAGAGATGATAAATGTGTGTAGCGACGGCCGGTGTTTAGAATAATTTCTTTGTCGATGGAAAAAAACATGTTTTTCTAACTAAAAATGGTGGATTCAATCTTATACACCAGGAAAGTTAAATAATATTTCTTTTTCTAAGTTAATAATGATTTTTAAATTAAGCTGAATTTGAGAGAGCCTTTATAATTGATTATTAATTTGCCTCGTTACTCAGCAGAAAATTTTCCTTTCAGTGCTTCCGTATATCTCAATTCAGAGGAACTTAGATTCTCAATCTGTGATTTCTATCGTGTTTGCGCGGTCTGAGAAAGTGGCAATTTAGTTGTCGACGCGGTCGATGTAAGTGGCGTGCTGGGCACGGGTAGAGCCACACTTTAGTCCATATCGGCGTCTTTACTTATTCAGAGACGCGGCCACCTGTTGCAGCGTCAACACGCGACGCCTGTCATCGCGACACTTCACTCGTTACGAAAAGTATTTTAGTGAGTACACTGGGGACTGCGCGTATTGTAGCATCTGTTGTGACTAATCACATTTCTTCAATAGACAGATTTATTAAATTTATTTTTCAAACTCGCTTCTGCTCCACCTGCCGTCACGAAGGCTTCGGTAGCCGTATTGAGATTTATATTGATTCAGATGGCAAAACTAATAGCTCGACGGTTAAATAAGCAAAACATTCCATCCCACGGAACCCTGAGAGTAAATAGTCTGAACTAACAATAGCATAATATGTTCAGCGGTTTGCAGTGAGCACAGACATCTTTTTTTTCTTTGCGTTGTAAAACGTTTTGTATTTGTATATGTATCATGTGTGCATTATGACCACAATTGGAAATTAATAAAGATAGCTATTGAATACACGTTATTTTATAACAAACAGAAGTTAAGATCTTGCGGCAATTAAGATATTACTCTCGTTACATGTCGCCTTCTGGTCCTCATGAACAATAATTATTCCTTTTTGCAAAATTGCGAGGGAAATCATATAATAGTTAAACTGAATTACATTAAGAGTTACGATTTCTTATGTTTAAAAAAGAGTAATTAAAACAGAGCTTAGTGACGATCTCATACTACGATGTTTCAAATACAAGTGTATATGATCTAAACCGATGAACGCGAATGAATTTGTGACTCGTACAGTAGCAAGGATTTTCTTCGATGCCATCAGTTTTCAAGCAGATTTAGATAAGTGGAAGTGATGTAACGTTGATAAGTGTGAATATATCGCAACATATACGCGTTAAACTGTTTACCAAACGCAAAGATCGTAAGTTTAGTCTACCTATGATATGGATTAATGTTAGAGATAAAGATTTCCATCTTTACAATTTTGTGGAAAATATATCACCATACTCAAATTTACGAAAATCTATAAATTGTTTTTTCCTAAGCTAATTTTTTCTGGATAGAGTCTATAAATATTACAAATAAAACATGTTTTATGTTCCTTAAACGAACCCGTTCATCTAATAATATAATTTGTTAATTATAATAAAAAGAATTGTGATATACCGAGCAAATCGTTTCTTGTAAAACACTTAAAAGTAAATATATAGATATTAATTCTTAATTAAGCTTTGAAACTGAAATTTAATCATTATACTAAATTTTAATTTATTTCATCATTTAATAAATGTTAATGCCATTGTGCTTTCTAGCAAGTATTTCAACTTATGGTTCATTATAATTAAACCATGAATTCGTGAAATTATATGTTGACTAAAACGACTCTATGAAATATATCTATACTGTATTGCTTTGGAAACCGATTATGTATTAATATAAACACGTGTACTAAAAAGTATGAAGCAGTTTTAATTGCTGAAACTGGACTTCAATTACAAACTGTTGCTAATTAATTATAAATCTTATATCAGAAATATTTTTCGGCCATGGAAGTTTATCGAGGTAATTTAAATATTGTCTGTTAAATCGTTTTATTTAAATTAAAACATTTTATTATACAACTGAAGAATTCCCTAAACAAAGGGAAGAAAGGTATTTTTTAGTTAAAATGTAAATTTTAATGTTTATAAATAAATTCTGACTTCTGGTCGTTTTTCACTAATTATTTTTAATACAAGCTAATATAGTTCCATTATTTTTTACGTATAAACTTCTTTCTTGTGTCACTGAAAGACAAATTGAGAGAAGACAATTGTGCAGTACAACAAAGGAAGTTTAGCTCACTTATTCCAATAGTTTACAGTTCAGGAAAAAATTGCTGATTGCGTAAAATCTTATCACAAGGACGTCCACTTTAATGTTTGACTCACATTGTTATTTATGCAAAAGATACGAGAAATACAATCAGCCAACCAGCAGTGTAGGATGTGAAAATGAAAAAGGAAGTCTACGAAGAATTCGAACTTTCCGAGACATGTTGACTCGAGAGTTTGTTGCGGAGGAAACAGGCGTTATTAATATTAAAAGTTTCATATTTAAACCATTACACCTATGGAATTAGAAAATTGTAAATTGGTCAATTTAAGCAGGCTCGTATTAAGAATAAAAATTACATTTGTGACTAAAACTGTCTTTTTTTAGAATGGGGTGGCATATCCCCTTAAATAACATAGTTTTGAATGCAATATTACAATATTACCGTATTATAGCCCATAACAATTTTTACATATTTTAATATGAGTATATTTAATTGGAGAAATTTGGCCTTTTTCGTCGATACAGCACGACAGGAAATTTACGATAATTTCCGGGATCACACACATAATGCACGATGGATTATATATATATATATATATATATCCAAAGAATGTAGAGTTAGTTTTTTCTTTTATCTAGAAAGATTGCCAAAATAAAATATGATTTAGATTCAATTAATTCTACATATTTTCTACACTTATAAAACGCCACCTCTAGGAAATTGCGCCAGTGTTCACTAATGACTGTATGTCGTAAACTTAAACTACACTAAGGCTATATAATTTCGCGGATTTAGACTAAAACTTTTGTTATCAACAGAAAGATAGCTGCTTGCCCTACATTAAATTTTTTTCGCGTAAAACTTACATACAAGTAGAAAAGAATCCCATTTACATTCAAATAAATTTTCATTAAACATTACTTGGTTTAAATTGGTTTATTATATATATATATATATTCAAATAATTTGTTTTCAGGTGCACTCAATATCATAAATATCGACAATCATCCTAATCAAAACTATTTAAATAGTTGTATTTTACTTAAAGATTACAATTTATTCAAAAAATATCTTTTATTTAATATATGAATATGAATTTTAGCAAATTAATAATACTGTGTGAATGAAATTTATATCATTAAACATTTTGACCTCGAAGTTGACATTTCTTTACACCTAACAAAATAACGTCTAAAATATGTGTTAACACTTTCGGCTCTTTTAAACAGAAGCAAATTCGTGAAACAGAGGTAATAAATAAATGATAATTCTCTTGGCAGGCGGCGTATTTGGAGAAGAGAATATAAACACGTTGAACAAACAGAAAAAGCTAGCTGCGAAGAGGTTACAAAATTCCAACAATGGAAGATTATAGTTTCAAGTAGCGAATAATCAAATTTAATTAATCAATTACGTATTTATAGTTTTTTATTTATCTCGCGTTTCCACATAAACGAGTTGTTTTAATTAGTTGAAGTTTTTAAACTATTCTAATATTTGACGTTTAAATGACAATATTTATACATTTAGTAAAAATGAATTGCGTTTGTATTTGAACAAAATTCGAATGAAGTGGGATAGTGTTATTGTAATTTTAATTAAAAGTTTGGAGTTTTTTTTGTTGAACACAGTTAAAACTTGTGAACAATATATTAACGCTAAAATAAATTATATTCAATGTACCCTTTATATGCTAGGACTCATTGGTCATTTCGTAGAATAAACTAAAATTTATATAAGCATAGATTGTTCCCACATTCTAAGATTTGAAATATGCAAAACATTTTTTGACACAGTTATGGATTAGGCTATATGTAATGACTTCGCATGTGTAGTTTGATAGATTTTTTAAATCTATCGTAAGTTTTTTTAAGGATGACTCGTTAAATGAGTGGTATTGGGGATACTGAAATTTCGAAGAATATGATAAGAAAAAATATTGTTGGTCTATTTAAAATATCGCTGGTCAAACAAAACTTTGTGAAAATTAATCAAAGAGACCATAAATAAATTATGACTGGCGGACGAAACGTTTAACGAACAGTATTGTACCTGAAATTAATTATAATGCCCAATGTAAAGAACAGACAATTTCACTGATCTGCTTTAACATATTTAATGCATGTGACCGAACTGTGGTAATCTACAAAGTTACTACTTTGAAAGTCTCTCCTGCAGTGCAAGTTTCACGTGACGATAGCAGCCTGAGTCTGAAAGCTGCCGTTCGAAACTATGCGTGTCTATTACTTGATAAGATACGAGAACACGCTTTCGTAACAAGTAAAAAAAACACGCGACGAACACGTGTTAAGATACGAATCTTCACTTACCTCCTCCAGACCCAACAGGTTGCTGCTGCAAACTTTGACGTCCTTCGAGAAATTTTCATTCAAACTCTGAGCATAGAGGTCCTGGGCTCGATTCCCTGTCCGGTCGAGATTTTTCCATCATGATCCTTCAACTCTGAAATGAATAAATTTTAGTACTACACTCCGTGTAGTGTTAACCTAACTATAAAATACTGTGAAATATACATGGATAATCAGTTATATTTCAATTTTAGTTTTCAACAAAACAATGATTTATACGGCAAAAAATTAGTCTCTCATCCAAGTTCACTATTTTACAAACTATTCACCCTACCGAATTATTCAATGTTGATTCTTCTCTAATTTATTATACGCAGCTGCTGTGGTACAAATTTAAGTCGTAATTATAAATTAATCGTATGTATGTCGAAAAAATTCCGATCAGAAATATTTTGTTTTGCCTCCTCTTTAGAATAAAAAAGAATCAATTCGTCTCTTATCGACCACGTATTTTGGGAAAAAATTGAAAATTTGGAATTGAGAACCAGAAAGAGCCATTTCCTGAAACCAACAGAATTAATTTCAGTTCTCATATAGTTTTCTAGGCCAAGTGCTTCATCTCCAGACGATGCTGTAATGATAATGATAAGTAATAATTATAATACGAAAAGGAACAAGTGAAAATCTGAAATAGTCGGGAAACCCCTAAATTGGTTGGCATTATGTTAGCCAAATATGATTCACAGGCACATATTGGGTCTATAAACTGCCTTTATCGAATTTCACCGTACTATATTGTAAATTGTATAACAAACATTGATTTATTGCTCATAAATAATTCTACTAGTATGGAATTGATAAAGGTTAATTTGTTGAATTAATAATCTTATAAAACGTACTGAATATAATCATACCAAATAATTAATGTAAAAATTTAAAAGAAATAAGAAACGCAACATATTATAATTCCTCTAAATAATCAACCCTTTTCAAATAATATTAATTATATTTGTTCTGGACAATATTTTTAGGATTCGAAAAAGAATGGTTTGGAAACACTGAGTTAAATTTTTTATCGGTTTCGTGGTGCCCTGCAGCAGAATCACATCCAGTTTTATTACTTCGCAAAATTTCAATCTTTTTAACTGTTAGAGACTTTAAATATAAATACAAGAAATGTTGTACCTCCGCTTTCGTTAAATCAGCGAAAATAAATAATTGAGCCTGATAGCTTTGAAATAGCATTAAATGAATGTCAATATGATTGACTTAAGAAGTGATTACAGATATTATCATATTTACTTAAGACGTAGAGACGCCGCTCTATACATCGTATGTAAGGTTTCTTAAGGTCAAAAGTTCAAACAAAGACCCGGTGATTCCGAGCAGCGGAAAAAAGGTGAGTCACAAGAACTCGGTCACTAGGTAAGGTAAATAGTGAGAGCTTTTATATCAAGAATAATATTCTTATTCAGACTGGAACCATACATACAAAAAATTTAGATGTGAAGGAAATCAGAGTAAGGTAATTTGAATTAAGATAGAGATTCTCTTTGACAGAAATTAATGCATTTTGGAGACGCGGAGTTTGGCACACAAATATCCTTAGTAATTTAAGTTGACAATTCAAAAAATGATTTTAGTATGTTTCGAGTCTGTCACCAGAACGTCAGTTTTTTACTCTTATATTTTCGTTTATTTAGTTGTTAAATATGACACAAAGACGAAGTCATAGTACTTGGAACAATGAATGGTTGGTAGTGTAGGCTTATTTTCCTTCCACGTCTTCGTAATGAATTTTACGAGTAACGAACGCGTCCTGTTGCAGTATTTGAGAAATGATTGCGTGAGGCAGGCAGAGCCACGTCAGGAGTTGCGGACAGGTCAGACGATGAAGGTTTTGACGTAAAATTGTCATCACGTCACGGTATTCTCAGAAATATTACAGCAATTAGTTTGACGTCCGATGGACGCAATCTCGCCCTTTCCACGTTTTTCCGTTCTAATGACAGCGCTTAATTATTCGGTTTCATTTCCCCATTTTTACTTCAACCAAACGTCCTTTTACGAGTTGTTTTCGTTAGACAATCATATTTCTATGTATCAAATAGGTTTTCTCCGCTATAAAGACAGTGAATCGTACATCGCTGTATCTGCACATTCCGTCCATTATCGATATATGTCTTCAAATGAATTATTAAACTAAACAGATTTTCGCTCACCACACAAAAATAGTTTATCGAACTTGCACTCTTGAAGAAAATTGAATAATATATTATTTAGTCCTTCTAAGAAGAATAGAACGGAATTTTTTTATTATTTAACTGTTGATTAATACGGAACGAAACTGGCGCATGATGGAACACTGAGGTAATTATTTTCCTTGCATCTGACCAGAAATATCGTTCATACGTTCATAAATTGTAAATTCGACTAAAAGTTTTCGCCGACCTGCTGCGTTCAGTGTCTGCCTCACATCTCCGAAGTCCCGAATTCGAACACCAGAACGGTAACGGATGTTTGTGTGTCTACAATGGCCAATGAAACAGAGAATAAGACCATTCTAAATTCTAGAATTTGTTATTGTGAGATGTGTCCGGCAGTCGACACGGCCCTACGGTACAGAGAAAATGAAGAGTTAAAAATTTTAAAAAATCCAATGATGAAGCAACAGTTATCTGATGCAAACTCTACAGCTTATTTACTGATAATATTTGTCAGATAAAACGTAACAAATAGACTATTCTAGTTTATTGTAACCATTAATATGCACGATGTATCTTTAAAGGCGTTATAAATTTATTCATATTTAGTATCGGGCAAGCTTTCGACTAGTTATCATTCATTCGTGTGTCAAACATTTTAAATTTGTTAAATCGTATTCTCTAATTTTTCATACTAACAACAGCAAAGTGATACAGAGCGGTAGTTTTTTTAAGTATCAAAAATTCTGTTGTCATGACCGTTTCATAATTAGTGTGGTTACGATGTTATATTTATATTTGATAGCTATGAAGGCTTGGTTGAGAACGGCCTGATAAGGTATGCGAAACGAGAGAATAGGCTCAACTAAACAGATTAGTCAGAGGGAGAAAAGGGTCTAACAATTCGACGATCAGAAGCACAATTGCAAGAATGGGTCCCTTATCCGCACCTGTGAAAGGAGTCACTGTTAACGTCAATTTCTGCAGAATGCCCCCGCGAAAGTAAAAATATAGTAAGCAAGTCCCCGGTGGGGTAATTAAGGATGGAAGAATAGGTGCGTGTGTCTGTCGGAAAGATTTGTTAGCTAATCAAAAATACTCGTGCTAGGCGTCTGGGACCATCGGAGTGAAGTGCAAAAGCCCTGTGGAGGGGTTTTGGCAGGCGCCAGCTGGAGCTTCCCGCGTTTCGCTACAGATGGCGCGCGAGTGGAACTTATTTAAGCTCTGGCGCGTAAGAGATGGTGCCCCGTTTTTCGTCCAGCAGCGCAGGCGTTGCATATTTGAACATTTTCGACACAATTTTTAGTGTTATGATAAAAGGGGATTAATATCCGTCCAGGTAGAAAGGGGCCCCTGTGTGATATTTTATTAACCTCTTTTATTGTGAACAAGAAAAATTCTATCGAAAATAAGTGAACAGGGACCACAAAGAAACAAACCAAGTGCTTATTGGTAAGTTTTGAGTGTCGACGAAAGTGATATTGTGTCATATTCGTGTGGACTATACCTTTACGTGCATTCCGAGTGAACCGGTAGCAACAATGGATGTTTTTGTTTACGTATCAGTGCGCCGTGGGACTAGTTTCGGCGCACAGAGCCGTTGCGCATCTCTGGCAGAAATTTCAGGACTGAGTGTATAACAGTGCGATGACATTGTTCAAATTTGAATCTTTCGGACCGTAGATACCGCAAATATGTTCGCGAAAACTAAACAATGTTAAGATTTCCCTCTTCGAAGTCATCATTATTAAATTAATTTCGTAACGGGACAGGGGCTTGCTAAGATCTAGTGCTAATGATTTTGTGTTCGAAGAACTAAATTATAAATACATTTTTTGCATTCTTTGCTATATTTAAAGCATATAATGCTTATTTGGAACATCATTTAAAAGGATAATAGTGTCAGTATAATTTAGATTTTTTTTCCCGCGTAGTGACGCATGCTTTGTTAACATTAGTTGAGTAACACATCCGCTCTCAAAGCTCGACGTGCCAATAGTATTAACTGGAATCTCTTTAGTTATTGCGGTCAACAATCGAAAATGTTAATTTACCGAATTTAAAATACCCACTAATATTTCAATCTGAATAAAAAAATATAGCCGAGCAAAATTTCTAAAAAAATTGTTACTTAATTTTTTGCAATATTTTTGCCATTGTTGAAAGTTTCGAAAACGAAATGGGTTAACGGGAATGTTATGCAAGAGCACTGGCCTCTTCGCCAAGAACAGGCTAGGCCAAGGCTCTGCTATTTAAGCACGCTTGGCCCAACACCATCCTTCCAGTTCTAATATTAAAACGTCGCAACTAACTACGCTTAACCATTCCCACGTAGTAAAACAAATTAAAACATAAGGAAACACTTTTATTTTTCATCTTCAACGTCCCAATGCATTTTAAATGTGGTTAACCAATAATCAGGAACCTAAGTAACACTTGCAAAGTTGTCCTACGCCCTAATATTAGGTACATATATATATATTTCGGCCAGATGAAGCTGTTATTACTTGAAGTCACCAGAGAGAAATTCAATGCCGCGCATGTGGCAATATGAGTTTACTTATAACCTTGGATGTAATACCCAAGCTTACTCTGTTCCGTAAATCAAGTCACTGTGTACAAATGTCACAAAGCAAACGCTAGGCACAGCATTCAAAGATACAATCTGTATTGTATTCTCACTCTGCGAAAGGACTAAGTGTAAGGAACTGCAAACGTTAAGTTATTAACGACCCACCTTTCACTACTTAGCTTAGGTGAACTATAAAAAGACCAAGTAGTACTACACGTATCATTTGCCTTTGCCATGGTTTATATTTAGAAAATTTGCCTCTCGTAAAATCACACTTTCATTAACAGTTTAACTGTGAATACAAAACCAGTTATGCGTACAAATTCAAATTTTGCGAAATCTCAATCACCCATATTAAAACGAACCTGTCCCGTCTCTCCTTCACCCCCCCCCTCCCCCCGCCACATTTCTGGTCCCCTACCTCTTCGATCCCTGTCTTGTCTATTGGCCCATCGCGTTCTAGCTAGACTTGCCAAAATAATTAAGAAAGTCATCCCAATGTGCTAAAAGTGTCCGCTCCTGGCAAACGATTTGGCAACAAGGCTCTTTCCCGGGGAATGATGAGACGGTCCAAGTAACATTTCCAGACTAACCTTAGCTTTTAATTGGCCCATTTAACCAAGAAATTGCGCACAGGTAACTGACTGCAGAGTTCGTTGCATTTTCAAAGAAAACGCCTTTGACAAACACTAACCTAAAGACTTATTATAAAATGTGTCTAATATACTGCTTCTTTCGCTCAACTGATTACATTTGTTAGTTTATATTCTTTGTAATGGCCATATTATTTCAGTCTGACTCTAGTATTGACAAATATAAAAACAGTTGATTGAAACTACTCACTATTAAATTATGAATTGTTCAAAATTAATTGTTGTTATTGTCTGTTAAACGGGTCGTTATACTTGTGTTAATTTTATTATACAGTTATTGCTATCAAACATTAATCTAACATTTGAACATTACTTGTAGTCGAAACGAAAATTCTGCCTGTAACAGTTTATAATTTCATATATATATATTTTTTGACAATAAAATTTGTTTTTAATATACTCAATCGAATCAATAAAACTCATCACTATGGATTAATATTATTATTTACAAAATTAATTTTGAAACGTATCTTACCTCGTACATTATAACCTCACGTAAGGAGTCAAATTCACATATTACTGTTGATAAAAAAAAAAGAAGGCTCTCACGAATTGACGCCGATAATTCATACAAATGTTCTGCTCTCAGTAAAAGATTTATTAATTTGATCATTTCATTTCGCAATCGCTTTTTGATATTTAACGTGAAACTCTAAGGTAACTCTGTTTAAATGTCCCGCAATACGTAATGCATGAACATGCGGATTTCATGGACCAATCAGAATTTTCCACATGAGACAAAGTTTCTTTTGTTTAATTCCATCTCCTAATTTAGCATACGACATTGAGATCTTCTAAAAGAAGAAGTTTGTAAATAAATATGATTCTTATTAATTTTAAAATGATTGTCATGCTTTTCTTGTAAAGTAAAAAGGTTTTAAAGCTCACTGCTGTTGGGAAATGTCTCACGTAGTAGTGATGTCACGGGAGGCCACCCGACAGCAGAGCCGAGTGCACGCAAGTGAAGTTGCTCGTGTGATGAGTTTGAACAATGACGTGGGTTTTTAGCAATCATTTCGACAGCTTTATCGCACAGAATTTATGATATATAGCTAACGATACGATAGTGTTTTAGTTTTATTGCATAGATTTTAAATTACAACGCGTCTAGTAGAAATTGTAACTGGATAACATAGCGGCGTGTTCTATGCCAAGGAGTGTGTACGGTAAGTTTTTACTAATTCATTTCCGGTTTCAAAGATAGTTTCATGAATATAAAACCATGTCAAAGAGTTTCTCCCTTCACGATTTATTTTCAAATTTCATTACCTCATTCACATATTAAAGTTATTTAATTAAAAGAATACGAGGAAATACTTATTCTTGCATATCTCTATCGAATGTTCGCGTGTAAGAAACTATTTAGGCCACTTTCTATAGGTTTAGTTGTCTTAAAACATGCTTACGTCCAAGTTCGTTGACAATTATAGTCTCAACATAATTATTATACTAGATTGCTTCGTCAAATTGAAATAAATTGCAATTTATTGATATTATTAACCGGAGAACATGCTGCATTTTAATATCCATTTGATTTCTTTTTTCAGATACTTCCATATCAGTGGGTGTTATTGTGTTAATGAACACCAGAAGACACTGATAACCAAAGTACTAAATATTGAGTGGCCATGGAGGACGCTCACATCAAGTCGGTAGAAGAAGTCGTCAAGTATTTCGACGTGGATGTCGACAGAGGACTTTCACCTGACCAAATTAAAAAATACCAAGCAAAATATGGCCCTAATGGTAAGTCATTTCCGTTTTCTATTGGCACACTATTTGTTTGTTTCCGATTGTGGTGCTGAATGACTAGTTTGTAATGTCTTCAAAATCTAAGGCACTTACTCGTTGTTTGTCAAAACTTCATACCATTTCATATCATTCTTTCACATGTGATTGTAATAAACATCAGATTTGTTCACATACTTCTTACATTAGTATTGAAGGTGTCAATGATGCTCTTTTAAAATATTTGGCCTATTATACTTGAGTAGGTGTACATGCTACTAAAGAGAACCAATTTTCATTATAATCCACTCAGAAGGAGAAATATATAAAAAAATGGATTCAAAGCTTTTCTTGCTCACAAAAAAATGTTTACAATATTTAGAGGTATGTTGAAAGTTTGATAAACTGTTCTTCAAATATTTGCACTTTATTAATAATGTAAAATACACGAGTCTGTTTATTGTGGAGAAGTCCATTGCTGTGTGTGTGTATTTAGTCAATATCTCAATTTTATTTAAAAACTGGTCATTTTACTAAATGACCATATAGAAATGTAATATTTTTTATCCTCTTACTTCACACATATGAAACCTTTTCTGAATTTGGATAGGGGTTCCAATAGTTTTCATAGAACCAAAATGGTGCTACTAGTTGTTTGGTGTGAAGTAATACAAAAACAATTTCTTAGATTCACATGCTGTACAGGTCTGATGTGGTTTCATAAATTCACAGGTTATTTTGCAAAAGTTATGAATTTTCTAACATAAGTCTTTTAGACACTTGCCATTGTTTTTCTGGGCATGGAATTTTGCTTTGGACTATACTTAAATGGAATATTAAATGCATTTAATATTATAAACTTTTTGTGGTTGGGCAAATATTATTTTGAGTGTCTTTTCTTGGTTTTGAAATACATTATTATTATCATCATAATCTGCATAGTGAACGATGTGGGAAGATTATTAGCTTAGTGTCTATCTGTCTTGTTAGTATTGTATTAAGAGTTCTCTTTACTTCGTTTACTTCCTGATGAATTTATTAAGTGACATAGTTGTGTTTATATGGGTAATTCACCACTTGAACCACTAAAAACATGGTTTCATGTCACATGTATCTTTGATTAATTTAGAGACGTACATACTACAGCCACAGATTTACAAGCAATTGATTTGTGTGTGTTAAGTAAGGCTTGGTAATTGTGATAGTACTTAAGTTTATGTGACATTTTGAATATCACAAAATGGCAGTTAATCATTTAAAAAAACTGTGTCTCACTCCTCAGTTCATAAAATATTATTTTTGAGTTCATTACAACTTTAAGGGACTTGCTTAAGCATATATAGAATCATCAGTTTTATGTGAACAGAGCCAAGTGTTTAACACAGGTTGTATATTACATAATTAGATCATGTCTGTTCAAGGTGTAGAATGTGTACTAGTTGCTCCAGGAATTTGTTTGCTTGGCCTATATTTAGTCTCTGCTTGTTGCAGTAAGCTCCTTCCAGCTTCCCTTTGGCTTGTCCTTTCGCAAAATAAAAATCCTTATGTTCTATAAAGTGTTTCTTATCAAGAATTTAAATTGACTTACCAAGCAGTAAAATACGGACTGTCAAAGAAAATGGTTATTGTTTCCCTTTTACCTAATTGAATTTTATAGGTGTTCTAATTTTCTATCGTTCAGGGTTGAGCAATCTACTTGTTATTTGTTTGCAAACCAGTGTTCAGGTTACCAATGTAAAGTTTTGTCTCGAGATGGACGACTTTGTGGTTCGTGACGTAATAAAGCATGCGATATGAGGAGGAAGTGCGTCTCGTCGTGTCGCGAATGTAAATGGTGCAACGCTTTGTGATAAAGCTTTGTTGGTTGTGAATCTTGTGGATGAGTTCGTAGTATCAGGCCAGCTTATCGTTGTATCGTTAGTTTGCTGATAACGATACAATGTGGAGCCGATGAAACTATCTTTGCCCGGTTAACGAAACTGCGTTGCAGTCCATTTTCTGTTTTTGTCTCTGGTCTTAGAGCTCCAAATTTTAACACATCTTTTTAATTGGATATACTGACGCACCATGTGCGTCTGTACAACCGATGATCAGCTGTGTCTGTTGTTTTTTTCCGGTTCATGGTGTGCCATTACTTTGTAATCTGTATTATCTTGTTCGAAACAGTAGTTCGAATTTGGACGATTTGTATAATTAGTTGAAGTCTTCTGCATGTTAATAGGGAACAGAGGGTGTTTAATATTTTTAAATTTAAACAATTTGTTGCTTTTATTCTTCTTGCGTTATTATTCATTCTTAAATTTCAGACTGTTCGCTCGAAGTTGTTTTTGATATTGGTATTTTATCGGAAATTATATTCCAATTGAATACCCGATAAAATTTAAACCAAGTGATTCAACTGTATTGTCAGCAAACTTTAGAAATCAGAATATTAACATGTAAAAACTAGTATTATTAAAACTATTCTAGTATCAATTTAGCATATATAAACTTTGAAACTCCATTAAAGGTATTTTATACGCCCATAAAAAGCCCGATTGGTAATTAAACCTGAAGGCCGTACTAATTTATATTTCATAGTTCCTCATAATTATAGTCCTTTTAAACTGTGAAGTAACCACCCGTTACTTCAAAACTACCTAACCAAATATTTGGGCAATTGTAATAGTAAGATTTGTTCTCCCTGAATAATTAAATTGTCGATGGTCTCGCGCTATAGTCGCTTTACTCTGCTAGTCAGTCAGGCGTGCTCGGCATTGGTGTTTTCAAGGTCTTTTCCGTATTGTCCCTTTGCGAATCTCCGTGCAAGATTGTACTTCGAAATGAGAGCATTGATTAATACATGAACAACCCTGCCGCTTCGTGTTATAGGAACTCTTCCCCGTGAATAGTCTATCTGTGGGCGTCGACCATGAGTTCCCTCCGAAGACTGGAATTCTTGAAGGTCGAAACTTATCCTCGTTGAACCAGATGCCGTTCGTGACGGAGCAGTGGCCATGAATGTTTTAAACAGAATTTGCGTCAGGAGCCTCCTTCGTCTAGGAGTTACCAGAATCTAGTTAGCCAAGTAATGGGCTCGCTACAAAACTTGTATCGGAATTATTCTTAACCACTCTCGATTTTATTTCGCCCTGAAAAGGCTTAAGACGGCGAGGGACGAGCCATTTTGAATTTTTGCCCGGAACTTGCAATTTATTTTGTGAAGCGAGAAATTCACAAATTTTCAAAAATACTATTTTTGAATTTACGCAATATTGGAAATAAACATAATCCTGAAATTTATCTTCGGTACTTTGTATTACACTGTCGTGCTCAAAAGAATGACATTACGTTTCTTGTCCCAGATCCAAAGTTTTTTTTTATAAAATATTTTGTCATTATTCCAGTTCAGTCGTTCAAGAACGTATTTAACATTTTTAAACTATTGGGTATAAAATCTTTCAAATCACATGTAACAATAGTATCTATCTTACTGGTTCAATTATTTTACTATTTTAATAAGGGACTAACAATGACTTACAATTGCAAACTCGCATTGGCAACACTGTTGAAAATTATATCATTTGAGTGACAGTATTTTCTAAACACACAAAAGTCTGCTTTAAAGAATTATTGATTATTTTGTATTATTTGCATTGTTTCGCGTTCAGAACAAATTGAAATTATTGGTAGACATTTGCATAATACACATATTATTTAAACTATGCATTTAATTTTACTAATATAGGCACTAACTTGTGCCGAAGTATGACAGGATATTATTAGTTAGTCGTTAACTTTATCGAAATCGTAAATGGAAATCCGCCTGAATTTGAGAAAACTTAAATGTCCGGTGCACCATTCGTGGCGATTTTTTCGTATGGGAGTTCACCTTTACTTACAAAACTTGTTTAAGGATATTTTTGTTTGTATTTACCAATGATCTTTGTCCTTTTTAGAATATTGGAATAATCCGATTGAGCACTGCAGCCGGGTGAGCTCAGCTCCTTGCATTGCCCGGGACGGTTGAACCTCTATTCTTTCACGTCATGTGGGGCGTCTTTTGATTTCCCAACTTGTAAGGCGCGGTTTCGTTCACTTCACAATTGCTTTTATAATAATAAATTAAAATAATTAAAGCTTGAGTGTCGTTGATTATGAGAACCTCGGACTTTGTTTCAAAGTTTCTGAAACGATTCGTTGAAGAAATGTTGCGATCTCTTGAAAATGATTGCGTACAGTTTCGCAAAAGTTTGAAAATACTAGCCGGGTGTACTTCGTAACTCCAACAGTCTCGCCCGGATTGAAGAATTGGAGATTCACTGCTGTTTCAAACAACGTTGTCTTCGGTATTATCGAACCTTTCGGGAAGGTGCCACCGGCTGTAACGGGTTTAGGTGTGACGTGCTGATTTTGTTTATCGTTTGCGGTTGGCTCTTACGCAGGAAGGGAAGCCCTCTATCTGCGGTCTGCGCTATGTGGAGTGCGTTCAGAACTCTTGATGTTCCCCTACTTGTACCTTACCTTCCATTACCTGGGAGATAGCTTCGGAGTCTCCGGTCCAACCTTCAATCACTTCTAAGCACACTGTCATGACGATGATAGTGATATGAAAATGGAACCGTCAATACGCCTAGGTTGGTCTGTTGATCAAACTAGAGTTAAATTGTAGACCTGTATTTGGCAAGATTGGCATTTCTATCGTCTTTGGAGGATTCACTTCCTTTCTAAAATCTTTTAGGTAAATTCAGTGATAGATATCTTGCCACGTGGCTCCCCGAAATCGAAATTTACGTTAGCTGTCTCTGTCAATCGTCTTGGTTTCTAATGATTTTTTAAGTAAATTAGTGACCACGACGTCTCGATTTGAGTAATATTTTTATGGTCGAAGGAGCCTGCGTTTGACAATCAACCTCCTTTGTGCTTAGAATCTTACGTATTATCTTTTTTGGAAGTATTTTGCAGAGCCTTTTGTACAGCCTTTGCCACGTCAGCGGATAGCGCGCTCGGAACAATTAATGTGTTATTAGCTACGGCAAGTGAGGCACTGCGAGTTCTCGGCAGGGCAAAGCTTTCATATCAACAACTTGCTTTACCTGGCTTCATGGAATACACGTACCTCCAACTAATCTGCATTTGTAGGCTTTTCAGTTCTATTTCCATTCGTTTTAATCATATTCAGAATTATTGTGACATTTCCTTCAATCCGCGATCGACAACTGTTTCATCAGAAACTCTACCGTGGGTGTTCTGGAACAATGTAACTATTACCAAGCTGCCATTGCCCATCTTGGAATTCACGACACAACTTATGACATTATTGTGGACCATATAAAACTGCCGTAAACAAAGGTCATTTTAACTGATACTTATTCTAGAGAAGAAACTTGGGGCTCGTTTTTTGCATAACCTTGTACTTAAACTAAGACTTCTTGGAAGCCGTGCCCATTTGCTCAATAATAATAGCGTTCGAGACGTGATTGTAATGCTGATTTTTTTATATATAAAGGGTGTATGCTAAGACATTCTGGAGTCGTAAGAAATCGTTGACGAGTAGGGATGATAGCGTAGCTGTTATTATTATAACCAAGTATATATATGCGTACTTCTACAGTTCATTCGCATAAACGTTTATCTACCAAGGACTTGTGTATGAAATTTAGACGATTTGAGCATATGCGGATTTGAGTACGATTGATACGCGAAGGCACAGGTGGGCATCGATCGTACCGCGAGATGGCTCTATTTTTAGGCTTATCTAACACACTTCAACCCCCTGCTCTTTTATTGCAGTCTTCTGCCGCCACGTTCCTAGGCCTGGTCGTTATAGGACATTATAATGACGTAATAAACTCACCTGCGTGATTTACTCGTTCTAGTTGTAGGTTTCACTGTCTTCATACATAAAGTGGTGCAAGAAATATCTAAGAATAACTTGTAATGCACCCGAATATTGTGTGTGTAGATGACCTATACTCGTAACGATTTTCGTAATTTTTCATCGCAGCATTTTGTAAGGATGTCTGCGTACCGTTCATTCTATAATCAATAATGAATAAAACAACCGAAACCCCTTGGTCTCGACTTCAAATTTTATTTGCACCTGATTGATTCAAGTGGAAGAAATTGTATGCTAATTGTTTTTTCGGAACTTTGTCAGCCTCAATATTATCACTCGTAAAATACCACCTTAAGTAGATCTGATTATTATTTCCTGGAATGAGCTGTTTCCACTGTAGAGTTCTCGAAAGTTCCAATATAAAAATTTCTTTTCGTATTCATAGTGTCGTATAACCAGTTTCTTATCTGGGCGGATTGAGTTTTCTGAGGAAAGATCTGTAAATATAGTAAATAAACAACTAACTTAACGGTTAAAGCACTATCTCTGCCTTTTCCGGCAGTGTTTTATTCAAGTATTACTAAACTTCTTAAAATTTCGGTAAGAAAGTGTAGTCGTTACTATGCGTGTTATTCTTTCTTGTAAATTACTCTCGTTCAGCCTCCCAGTTTATGTATTTGGGACAAACTTAGAGTGCTTAACAGTTGTACGTAATTAAGAAAACCTTTTACTTTGAAGGCGAAAACGCGGCTGCTAGCTCTATCTTCATTTTCAATTCACGTTTCTTCTCGCTTTCGAGGGTTTTCTCAATTTTCTCTCGTAGCGCAAGTAATTGAAATTTGAACCCACAGATCACTTCTATCTGATTCTATTCAGAAGCCTTTTTTGACTTGGTAATGTAGTATTATACGCGAATTGAAATGCTGAATATATGTACTAAATAGAACAATTTTGTCATGTCTGACGTACAATTACGTTGTTAGATATTCTTCTGAAGTTTGAAACTTTCGAGTGTTTGCACTCATGACTGATACTTTCAGAAAATTGAAACAAAATGAAAAAGGAAATATGAATTGGCCTTCAAATTACGGCGTGTGCTCCAGAATTTAAATTATTTCGTCACCCCTATTATTTTACTGGCTTCTATGTCTGGTCATATGAATCAACGTAAAGATTAATGGTTATAGTTTCACAAAATTATGAATAAATCTTCACAAATATTTGGGTTTGTAGAATTGACCTGCCGAGAATTAAATTCAGTTATAAAAACCCCGTGCTTTGTACTTCTCACATCTGGAATTTTTAATGCTTTGTTCATTTGGACTAATTTTTTTTATTTACACATTTAAAAACTGTTCAACGCAAATTAACGTCTTCCCCGTCGACATTTTTATATTTCGCCAAGTTGTATAGTAAATTTGTGGCGATATACGTAACTGTAGAATTCGATGGCTTGGTCTCCACAGCTTTGAAAAAAGTACTACTTATTTTGATCATATTAAATGCAGTCTCTATCCCAATGCAGCATTCGATCAATTCCTCCAAGAATGACTGGTCTAGTTGTGATTTGTGGTAGGGTTCGTATCCAACTTTACCGACTTCAGTATTACCTCTATCGATATCCACGCCAGAAGTAGCTGATGTTGTTTTGTTTTGTTTTGCAGAGGAGGTGGGGGAAGACAATTAATTTTCCGGCAATAAAACACGTATGCCTTGCATCACCGTACGATTAGTCCTGGACTTGTTTGAAATGTTAGGCCAGCTCATATCTTTATTCTACGTTAGTCACTGGTACCGTGGATCCGAGTTCAAGATTGATATAAAAAGAATCATAGTATGTGGAAATCATTAGAGGGCATAAAATTGTGGTTACTAATTTACGCCAATCTGCACCTCCATCTGCAGGCACTTCTTCGCCTTTTCTCGTTGCTGCATTTTATTTGTTTTTCATCCTGTGATGTACTAAAACACGAGCAATATCGTGTTCATCGTAACGAGCTATTAAGACCAGAGTGGCGGGCAATAAATAGAACCCTCAAAGCGTCTCTAGAACTGTCGGTGACGCAAGTATAGTTCGGATTTCCCCACGTCTGCACACACGACATTACTTTACCCGAGTAAGATAACGTTTTGCGTGGCCCGGAGCCACAGACACCTTGGCTGCGATTCAAAAACAATGCTGTCCTAACTGGCGTGCCTGTAAACGTGAGAGCGTCACTGGCTAATTTACTCGTACAGTGATCACGGAAGCGTACCCAGCAAAACGGCACACAATTGGCAGGATTGTAGGGTAACGACTGCGCCGCTCGGTTTCCAACGAATAAAAGGTGTTGTGCAGTTCCTGACAATGAAACTACGCCATTTGGTGAGAAGAGAGGGATGTGTACAAAGAGTTGCTACCCGAGATCTGGATCGTACAGAGAATGATGTGGCCAGTGTAAGGCCGCACATATATGTTTGGCCTAGTTCATTCTCCGTTTTATTTTATCAGTGCACTGTTAACAATAGGCCTGCGCCAGGTGCTAAATTCTGCGTAATTCCGCATTTGATAACCTGATTATATGTTATGTGAGCTACACACAACTGGTTTCATAGTCTTTGACAATTTGGAAACAGAATATATGTGGCCAATATAAAGTCAAATGTTTTGGTTTGAAGCTGGTCGCTTTTGGCTTAATATATTCTGCAGTTTGAAATTGTTAGGGTCAGTCTATAGCCGGTTGGAAAAGTTTTTATCGACCGGTCCATTCTAACTGTTAGCGTGTACTATTCTTCGCTTCTCAAATGTCAATATTATTCTAGTTGCCTTTTTCTTTAGCGCGTCTCTTTCACTTATTACACAATTGTATTGGCTCATGCTTCCATGAAATAAAATTTGACTGGCCTGACAAGCGAAAGTCTCTATTGATAGCCTTTAAATTCCTATCGCTGGGCGTTTGCAGCGCGGACTTTGTTATCGTCTTTAACTTTCATTGACTTTATTGATAAGACAGATTACTTCGCCGTCAGTACATGGATAAATTTAATTAAAAGACGAATATTTATTAGCTTATTCATTAATGCTTCTTGCCTTATATCGGAGCATTTAGTTCAGGATCCTGTACTTAACCTTCAAAATATCAATAGAATGCCAAATATGGATTTAAAATGTGTTGTATAATAGCTGAGCGTGCCCGTCGTCGAAAGGCTATTAATCACGTGAAGTACTGATGTGCCTAAGGAATGTGTTATTAATTATACTAAAGACAAAGCAGTTATCATATGTCAATAATTCTAACAGCCACATGCCCCACTCACTTTACTTGAATTTTCGTTTTTTCTTCAGGAAGTAATTTACAATTATGAATATTTCTTGAAATTTTTTTCGAATTTTTGTCTTATTTAAACAGGTTTTATTTGTATACATTGTAGCGGAGACTGTTGCAGGCAGCATTGAGTGCTTCAAATAATGCCAATATTCATTTTCTTTTCCGATTGGGAATTATTTTCGATCATCAATTACACTGGATTATTTCATGTTTGAACGTGAGGCGTGCAACCTGTCTTTGTGACGCACGCGCTGGCACAGTGGCAAACCTTGGGGAACGAAATAGCGTTAGCCTTGCGGGATCACGTCTCGATTCGTTTCGTGTGATATCGTGCCAACTAAGCGAGTTCGAAGACCTCAGAATTTCTGTAAGGTATTGACAGTCAGTAGTGAACTGCACTACTAGGCCGCCTGCATTTCGTAAGCCTTTCTTGACCTTTACTTTAATACCACAAATTAAGTGGATCTTAAGACCAAGATAATGGCTAAAGTTGGATCTTGGTACATTTCAACGGAGCTAGGACTAATTATCCTTTAGACTGACGACGGATTCTACAATTTAATTATTAAGTAAGTAGTTTTGAACGATACGTAAATTCATTTGTGTATGTTCAGTGAACAACAGTAGCGCAGGTCGCATTCTGGGAGAAATATAAACATATATATTCCTACGAAATTAAATCAAAACATCTGAAAGGTCGTGTACGCTTCGTATTACAAACAGAACATAACCGATTATAGTCAGTAGCTCTTGGAGTATTTTGACCTTCTCGCATCAAACTATTCATAACAAAACTTACGGGTGTACTGAAAATAAGTGTGAAAAATGTGCTGTTTCAAAAGAAAGAAGAAAGTAGTCTCCAAACAGAGCATTTATTGACCGATTGTGATGAGTTTATTTTTTCACAAAGTACCAGGAACTGACCATTTATTTTCACTTAGTCTTAGGCTACAGTAACCTAGTATCTTTTTATGTCAAACCTACTAATTGTAAGGAATTTTAGGAGAACTTGGTACTAATCCCCAAAATATAATTTGGTGATAATAAAAATTGTTTTTGACATTCGTAGCACAGATCAAACTCTTTCTACAATAAAATATATTTATCTCCTTTGTTTTATTAAATAATGTTAGTTTATTTGCAATTTATGGTCTTAGTGTGCGTATAAACTGTTCCACCTTTTGCATTGCATCAATGGCTCCTCCCAATCTGTTCCAAAAATTTTAGTAAGTGTTTATATAAATTTTTCATTGAAATGAAAACTTAGTTGTAATTATTTATAATATATGTTTGCATTTTACTTCAGCTAACTTTTTTTCTCTTGTTTTTCAGAACTGCCCGCTGAGGAAGGTGAGTACGCCAGCCTGGTGGTTTCTTTCTGCACGCTTAGCTTAAAATAACTGTGATCCTTCAGGCGCCGCTGTTATTTGATCGCTCTTAATGCATTTCGAATGTGTGCGTTTCTTTTGGCAGTCTAACGTTGACCGCGGGGGTCAGCTATTCCAAGCAAACGCTGTTCAGTTACAAGATGAAAATAGAATTTTCCAGCTGTTGAAATAAGTAGGTCGAGATATATAGGGGAATTGTAGCACGGCGTGGATTTTGGAGAACACGTCGTAAGATGTTGGAACTCCGAAACATTTTCAAAAATCATATATAGGAGGCTGTTTTGCCTATAATTTTATAGATATTTAGTATTGATGTGAACTGTAGTTACGAAAAATGTGCGATTTCTGGATTAGAGGTACCTGGGGCCTTGTATGGTATTTCTCGAGGGTGGTATATTTTCACCCATAAAGTTCAAATAAATATTTTTTTTCGTTTCATACTTACTGAACGAGCTTCACTATCGGATGCTACAAAGAACTGATCAATTTTATTAAATATATTTTTTGGGAATAATACGTGAAAATACCGGATTCTATTTCTAATCTGTGATAAGGCATACAATTTCCAAATGTCATATGTAACTAAATAGAAAATATTACTCGTGCAATATTAAGTATAATTATATTGAAATATATGTTGTTTTGTGTCCTTAAAATATTTATTTCATATATGCTGCACTATAATGATATGGGGTAGTACTAAAACTTCAGATTAGGTGATTAATAGAATATTTCAGTTTTATTTCCAAATTGTGTTCAGTAGTAGCTGATCGGGTATGCGAAATAAGCTCTAGTTATTGTGAATAGAATTTGGACTAAAGCAAAGTAATGAAAGTGCTAGCAGTTTGTGTATCCCAAGGTCGGAGTCTATACTCTACCCAGATCAGGTTCTGCAGACGACGCAGTTTTCCAGGGCAGGTACCCACATGCCCGGGGCCTCGGAATATTACTCCATGCAGTAATTATTCGCGGTTCTTCATACAATGGGGGAATCGTGGCCGCCACTTCCGTGCACAATAGAACCGTTCTTTCACCGAAAAAAATAATCCCTATGAGGTGTACTACCGGTCTTCTCGCATATCTGATCCAAACGAGTAGTTAGTTCATCCCTGTTTACACTTATTGAAGTAATTGATTACATAATGAGAGACTTTGGATAGTTTTCTGCTATTTTTTATTTTAAAAATATTTTTGTTATACGTAAAATGCACTATTTCCAATTATCATATTTAGCTTAAACACACACTTCCTAATCTTATGTGTTTAACAAAGCTCCCAAAAATACGAACTATAACAATTGAAAAATTGAGTTCCGTTAGTTCGAAGAGCAATATCGCTTTCGTTTTACTTATGAACGTTGCTGGATAGAGTTGAATTCATCTTGATTTGACCGTCTCGTAATTTCATGAGCGTGCAATTTGCATTCAATTCTTAGCTAGATCCAATGAGTTTTTTCCGCAGGCCAGCCCTCCACAGAGTTCCAGTGACCTTTGAAATGGAATGGCGTTTCGACGAAGCCCTACGACGACCGTCCTTAAAAGTATTCTTTGCGTAATCCTTGCCCCTCGCTCGTACAACATCAAAAACTTTGTCTAGCGCAGACGTAACAAACTCCACAAATTATAGTTTTGAGATACGGTCAGGATCAATATATATATCCTTTCTGTTTCTCTTCATCTCGTGATTTTGGAGCCTGGCTTGTGTTTGCCGCACTGCTATTCTCCGGTCTAAAGTTTCATCGTGGTGTTTGTTTGTCGGTTATTATTTCTATTGCTCACTCTCCATACCCGGAATTTGCATCCTCCAGAGGTAAACTATTAACTTGGAGTTCTTGCCCTCGATTCCGCGTTTTATCGCTCGCACGAATGCTGAGCAAAGCTGATAAGAGGACCCTTCCTAGGGGCAACAAACTCTAGACTGAGCTTCCGGTTCTGGCACGGAAGCGACTAGCTTCACACTAGCTTATACACTTGATTTTTGGAGAGATTGCAGTTCCAAGAACGCCTGTCGCATTTTCATCGTGGTCAGTTTCATCCTTAGACTCAAGAGGGGAACTATGTAATTTATTCTGCCGCACACCAATTACTCCCAACGCGCTCCCTATAAGTACAAAACACTCGTAGTTTAAAGTCATTGTGTATGAGTACGCAGACGCCTTAATGAAATTTCTCTCTACGGGTGTAGTAATGTAATGTCACTCTTCACTCCAATTCGATTTTTTTCAACAATAATAGATCAAGAGTTCTTCCTTGAAATATTTAAATATACAGTTTACCCTTACATAGGTACAAGTAAAGCTATGAAATGTCGGTGAGATATTTGCCATGTTTAATTTTTGTCCCCACCTTTTAACGACACATGCCCCCTCTGCTAGTCAACTTTTCCTTTGCATGTTTCTTCTACTACAACACATGTAAACTGTAAGATAGCGATAGCTGTTGATTAGGGTACTGTGTACTTGATCAATTACCTACGTTAAAGTGGTAATTAAATCCACCACGATCAGCATCCCTGGATGATTGCGTTGCTCATAGTTTTTCATTACTCCGCAGTCGGCAACTATTGTTTTAGTCGACATTGTGAAATGGCAAGGTATGCAAGGACTTTACATCGCAAGCGAATTCGGTTTATACATAGCAGGGACAGCTGAGGTTTCTTTGAAGCTATTATAAAAACCACAAGAGTTGTTCAAGTGTTGAATTTGACGTCTTCTCAGCGTGTTGTATTAGTGGCATACAGCTCCGATACACGTGGCAAATATAGCTCAGAAGTTACGACATCAGTAAAGGTTAATAAAAAGAAGCTATCAAATTATCGTTAAATAATAATTTTAAAGTTTACAATATATTAGTCTTCCAGTGATACAATTTAGAGAGGAAAAATTTAATAGGAAATAAAATGGCACTTTTTTAATGTGCTTCGAACAGGCGGAAAGTCGATAGCCTGAAAGGTATATAAAATTTCTGATATGCGGTCGTAAGTTATTGCCCTCTTATTTATAAGGAAACTACAAAATTTGATTATATAATTAAGTGCGGGGAATTATCTACAAGTTTTTATATAAAGCCATTGTAAGCCCGCACGAGTGAAATGCACGTTTCGGCCACTTGAGGTTCTAAATAAGGCTAAGAAGATAGTGAGAGCAAACCGATGATCCCGTGGTGGTGGTGTTTTAATTCTCTCAGTTCTGTGCGTTGGTTGTCAACTTAACTTTTTCCCTTCTGTCTTACAATCGTTTTTTAATTTATTGAATGTTCTATAGGCAAATACGGCCAATTTAAGTACATCTAAATTTGTGCAGCGAGATTGGTTCAAAGCAGAAAGTTTTTGAAAGACTACTTTGTCTCGTTGATGTTTTTATACGTTCAGGTAATATCGAATATATAATGTTGCCAAATCGACTGCGTAATTTTAAATTCGTGACGGTCTCGTCAAAATTTGCGATCATAGCATTAATGAAGATTATATTACATCCCCTTGAATTATTCAACTTAGTATATTATTGGATCGAACTGTTTTTGATTTCATGATGTTCCGTTATCGTTTGTGAAATGTTTGTCTCTGACCATTATAATACCATAATTCGCTTGTAAAATATACGCATGGAATAATCCGACGTTAATCCTCCCCTGTTTGAAGAATCTTTGTTTATAGTATCGGATGCTTCATTTA
Organism: Zhengitettix transpicula; assembly: GCA_037074705.1. NCBI lineage: Eukaryota > Metazoa > Arthropoda > Insecta > Orthoptera > Tetrigidae > Zhengitettix > Zhengitettix transpicula. The sequence continues at coordinate 39,927,914 of CM073596.1, read as the reverse complement.
GCTACTTTGTTTCGTTGTATATTTACAACTATGGTTATTAAAGGTTTTTGAGGTATAAAGGCAGAAATTTATTGTAAATCGTGGCTTAGACCAAATTAACAGTACGTGAGAGTATCCTCTCTGCGTAACTACGCGTAACTCATAAAAAGTTGATAAATGGCAGACTTCTAACATTTCAAAACAGCCTTTTTAAAAATGATCGAAGAAAGTGAGTTGAAATTACATTTTAAGAATTATAAATAGGGTTTTATATTTATAGTTAACGTATGTAAAAAAAACTCAATTACTGAACCGTATTTCAATGGGATAAATGACTCGTTATGACTGGGATGCTGATTTGCTAGTGCGAAATTTTTTTTTATGTCAATAAGTAATTTTATTAGTTTCCCATATTCTGTTCATAATATTTAATAACCTGTGTTTAGTATCGGTACGAGCTGGAATAACAGAAAAGAGCTGTCCTTCGTGAATAAAATAATTTCTTGCTTGGTATCGTTTCGCTAACCCAAGACACGGCCGGTGTCAGTGACGAACTCTTAAAATCCTCCACTTCTCAGGAGTTTAAACAAGGAATCGAAGTATTTTTTTATTGGTTTGATATGAAAACAGTAAGAGTAGGTATTGTAGTGTCAGTTGTAGGGATTCAGTCGTAGTAAAGACGTGTAATGTTTTCCTAACACTAGTAGTTTATTTTTAATTGTCTGTTGTTTTTTTCTCTAGCTTATTAATTTAATTTTTTTCCTTTACTTTGTTTACAGGCAAATCCATCTGGCAGTTGGTTTTGGAACAATTCGACGACCTGTTAGTGAAGATTCTGTTGTTAGCAGCTATAATTTCATTCGTAAGTACACATACCTAGACTCGGGGAACTTTTTATGTAGTGGGGCACAGGGATGCTGCGCTGTTGTTATGGCAACCGACCTCGCGGGGTACCTGCTGACCTTTGGAATTCTCCTTGCCCTCCATTTACGCATTCCAGTGTCGGACTGGAGCAGAAATTATATCGCGACACGAGGAATACCATTTCATGTTGCTGATGTGACATTAAACGTTTACGATAAATGAAGCTGTGCCCAAACGAAGAATGTTCTCAATCCATTTAAATTAAGTGATTTGAAAAGGAAACAAACTCTTCCGCTCGGTTGATTATTAAAGACATGCTCATAAAATGAGGACGACGTATTTTGATCGGATGATACGGGAATGTCGAAATTACATTTTAGATTCAATGGTTTACGACGTAGTGTATGAAAAGTACAGTACGTTAATTATTCAATTAATAACATTTCTCTAAATTTAAACATTTTCAGCTTCATAAAACATTAATCAGTGTTAAATACATATATGGTGACCAGTGAAATTTCATTCACCTCTTTGAGAATGATTGAGAGGATTTTTATAAGGTTCTTCCGTCTCATTATAATGAAATTTTCCAACGTTTTCCTCTCCGTCTTCAAAAGTAGTAATTGTATTAGTGAGGTACAAACGTTGAAAAGAAAGTTTCCTTTGTCGAAAAACCTTTACTCACTATTGCAAGTGATTACCTACACATTCTTTGATAAGAGTTAAAATTCAACAGCACTTTTAACACGCCTTCAGATTATTCCAAGTGAATAAAAATGTCGGCATATGAGCTATGAATTTCAATGCACAATCGTGTCTTCATTCGTGACTGAGTTCATGCTATGCAGATACTGGTTGGTTCTCAAATACTTCAACGTTATCTGCTTATTGTAAATCTTCAAGAAGGTTAATGGACTCTGACCTTACAGTAATTTGCGATTCAAAACCATTCGCGAAATAAAACCGTATGTCATTTACATCTAGTTACAAAAATATCGTTTATCTTGAATAATTGCGTACGTCAACTGACCTTCATTGCTTGATGTTTAGTACAAATGGGCTCTAAATGCAATTGATTTTAAGTAGTTTACTTGTAAAACTGTGAGACAGTTCCGGTTTTGCCATAGTCGGAATTTTTTTTATCCATCGAAAAAAAAACTTAATTTTTAGCCGCGTTTGCTAGGACTGATTGCGGGAAATTGTGAAACTTTGCATCCAAGTAGGGCCAGTGAACCAATCGTTAACGACTCTTAAATTTGAACGGCGTAATTAATAGCTGTTTTAGACCTCACTCTGGGAAAAAATTCCTCGACTTAAAGCAGATATAAGATTTAATTGAGGAAATCTTCACTGTTAATCGCATGTAATTCATATTTTTTTAACAAAAAAATCTTGATGCCTCTGCGAGCGCACGCGTGTATGTGTAGTCTCTGTCCTCGCTTCGCCAGAAGAAATCTGGAGACAGTTTTGCCGTGTTGACGTCAGATGTCTTGAGTTACGTCACGGCGACGTTGCGGGTGCGTTTTTTTACGCCCACACGCTCTGCGTCGCTTCCCCCCCTTCCCCCAACTGCACCTTCCCCACCCACGCCACGTGACAAGTGTCGCTCCGGCATTCAGTGCATTCATTTTACAAAATTCGTTTCGTTGGTAATTGAAGTCGTCACGGACGCTTTAAGTTCTGTACTTAATTAATGTTTATGGTTCACTGTTAAATTAGACAGTTTAAGAGCTAATTGCTTCGGAGTAGAAGAAAACTTTTGTGATTACTCTTCAATTGTAGTTTTAGGATTTTGTCGAACACTTCAACTGGCGATATCTAAACACGTCGAAAATTTGACAAAGCGCCGGTCTAACGACATTCTACGATTATAATTTTCGTAGGGACGAAACGAACTTTGCTGTATGTAAGCCAAATGTGGCTGGTCATGTTTGGTATATTCTTCGATTTATGAGGTGGCGAGACAATGACTATGAGTAGTTTATATTTGGAGGTAAATAAACCGAGGATGGAAGGACCAATGATGATAAAAATACACCGAATAACAATTACTAAGATTTCATTTTTCAAAAAGAGAAATACCAGTCTCCAACATTATAATGCGATTGAGGGCAAAGTTTCTGACATTTTATACTTGTGAAGTAATATGACTGTGTATGTGAAGCATGGATAATTGGAAGACCGAAAAAGAGTATACTGGAAACCTTTAAAATATGTGGTGCTGCAGGAGAATGTTGAGCATCAGAAAGCTGATAGCTTTTAAGAACGAGTAGGCGAGGGAAGAAGCATTTAGAAAAAGTTGGTAAACTCTATGATGAAAGGCAGCGACTACATCACGTAAAGTAATTGTTATCGGAAATACTGTGGATGGCCCAGAACAGACTGATGAATAGAGAGCCGCTTCAAACCAGTCAAGAGACAGACAACATGGAAAAAAGACTGCTGACCACGAGAATGTAAACAAAAATTGGTATGTGGGTGTTTGAGGCCTTTTATCGGGGTACAAGAGAAATCTATTTAGTATTTTTTATATCTTTTTGTTATTTTCAGCCCAAAACTGATTTCTTTGTGAGTACGTGCTGACACTGGCGATAAGCTTAAAGAAAGAACCATTTATATCGCTCCTTTCTTCTATTCAGAAGCTCGTCCTTTCGAGTATTTTACCTACAGCATTTTACAAGGGTACTTTTGACACTGTCAAGGTTTTTCTTTCTTTCATTGTCTCGTATCTCACAAGCCGATGTGACTTGCCTTTAAACGTAAACAAAGTTCATTTGGAGATATCCACTGTAACGACAACTTTTCCGTGAATTTGTTGACCTTGCCACGTCGAAAGACTAACCTGTTCTGCACGCGGAGTTCTTGTAGCATCGCAGTTAACGGCTTGCGAATCGTCCGGCTGTTGCTTTTCCTAAGTTTTGTGTTTGCCGCAAACTGTAAACGAGCCCCACATTCCGTTGGAAAACCCCAAAGTGTTAGTTAAACTTCCGCAAATCGTTCATTAGTGCAACAGGTGTGACATCGTCGTGTCAGTTTTGAATCTGTAAGTTCGAAAGCCGCGTAAAAAAAATCATACATGTTATTCGCTTACTAAATCTTACGCGAACCATTATTTTTTTTAACGCTGCCCTTCGATACTATTTGTAAGTAAAGAATCAATCTTGCCCCGTTTTTCATGCGCTGTAGCTGGGCTGAAATTTGACCTGGAGTAACCCATATACATCCGTTAGCTGGCCCGTTACTCAGGCTTGCCGCTGTCGCCTTTTCCACCCTACGATCTCTTTCTGCCTGTCGCTCACTATACTGCTAGACTAACTACTCTAGACGTTCAATTTTAAAGATTCTTAAATGACTACGATCAACGCGTCCTAAAATAATTACGATCGTAATGTCAATATTTTTTCCGTTGATTAATTCTTGCTGTATTTTCATCATCTCGCACATTATAACCATTACAAATTTCCACTGTCAAGGACACTATTGCATTCGAGCAGTTTTCGTATTATCGTTTATCAGCAGCCTCGAGAAATTCACGATTGCCCTTCGAAGAACTTTTTTTGGCTTACAGTCCATTGCTTTTAGTAGCTCTGGTGGAACAACTTTCCTTTCTGCACAGAGGGCAACGACACGCCTTAGGCATTTATCCTTCCCCTTGGACTACAAATTGGAACTAATCCACTGCTTGCAACTTGACTTAATATATCGCTGCTTATTACCACCTCGGGAAAACGAAATATTGCTATACTCCATTACCGTAATAAACACCTTATAATGCCAGGACGTTAATGAAACTGATTTTCTGAAAAATAGGTGTCGGCTTTGTGCTTCTGTTCATTTTAACGCATTGCACCGAAGTCTTTAAGTGTACTTTATTAGACTGCAATTAATTTATTCTCATTTCTCTATAAAATTTCAGTATTCTCAATATTATTTCTGAATTGTATACTGACTTTCCTAAATAAGTTTCTTAATTATTCTCCTCCTGGTAATTCGACATTACTAGTGTGCCTTGTTTTGCATCACAGCACTTTCTTTGCAATCACATCTACATTTCTTTACATACTCATTTTTAGGTTCAATTTATATGTATTTTTTATTCCGGTTATGACAGCCAAATGCTCATGTTTTTTTTTAAAAAAAAGACCCTATATCAAGTTGTAATTAATTATTATATATTATTAATTAATATATATAAAGTAAGAAGGATTAAAATTTCATATTAAGGCATTGAAACCGTTAGACGTTTTCATTTAGTAACAAAAATTAAAACAATCTTAATAGCAACAGTTCTTATAAGTAATTAATTATGATTTTTTTTAAAAAAAATATATTCTTGCAGTATATTTTGATGTAAAATTACGTCGTCGTGTAATTTCTAAACACCTCAATGTTACTAGTATTAAATTTACCGTTATCGAATCGTATCATCTTCGGTTCACGTGTATTCCTCTTTTCAGCCCGTTTTTCGTTTAATCTGGATTTGAAAATTAATGACAGTAGTGTGATGAAACGTGTAGACATTATTTTAGAACAATTGCTTGATTGATGAACAACGGTTTCATCCACTATACGTCACTCCATATTTATTTTGAGAGGTTTCAATAGATAGCCGACCCACATTTCCAGTCTATTCCGCGTCTATTTCCACCAATAACGTTCCTGCACGTGGTCTGATTGTGTAACGACTCTTGAGGTATCAGCCCTTGAGGTATTTTGACGTCAGCTCCGTATCGCAGAAGCTAAAATTGCCGTATGGAAGTGACCGCGCGGTCCACGTGCATATAAATTTAGAGGTATGCATTCCCTCGCATGTGCGAAGATAGATTCAAGATGAGACTAAATTCGATCTAATAACCTCAGAAAATTTTCTGATAATTTCTGTTGATTTTAGTTTTGCATTGTTATCCGAAATATATATATATAAATAACATGCACTGATATGATTTCAGTTCACCTTGAAATATTTCTATAAATCACCATACTTTTCATTGTATATGAAAACTTCAATTTAGTATGCTCATAAAGTATATTTTAAATTAAAAATAAAACAGTTTCTAAAATTTAAATAACCTACATACATGTGCTTTATTATTTGAAATTTGAATTTAAAATTGTATCAGTTTTATGATTTCTTACAACAGTGTAACTTATAAAAGATATTACTGTGAATATTTTTCTTGCAGGTTCTTGCACTGTTTGAGGAGCATGAAGACTCCATCACTGCCTTTGTTGAACCTTTTGTCATCTTGCTGATTCTTATTGCCAATGCCATCGTTGGTGTGTGGCAGGTAAACTCTTATTTTGATCAACTCCTAATTATATTGTTATAAACTGGACAAAATGTAACTTTATTTTGTTTTTCTCACTGCAATCCTGTACAACTTTACCTAGAATTATGAATTCAAATGTTTTTTCCCCTATAATTTTACATATGATTCTTTGGTGGTAAATAACTTTTTCTCTGATGCAGAGAATAATTGCAGCCTGAAAAATGATAAATATATGCTTGGTGAATGATCTCTTTAATAAAATTTTCTTATATGTTTAATCTTATAATGGGCATTGTCATCATATTTCTATGTATTATTTCATATTAACTGTGTTTCACTTAAGGCCTTAGACATGATTACAAATATTTTGTTCTCAATGTTGTATTTTTTCATTTTAATTATTTTCCAAGCTTCATAATGATTTTTAATGTGTATAAAAACTGTATTCTATTTTTGATATTTTATAGGAACGAAATGCAGAATCTGCCATTGAAGCACTTAAAGAATATGAACCTGAAATGGGTAAAGTTGTCAGGGGCGACAAAGCGGGTGTACAGAAAATCCGTGCCAAAGAAATCACCCCTGGTGATGTTGTTGAAATCTCAGGTAAGTGGGACATAAACCTTTATATTATATTGTTGTTTCCCTCCTTATGATTTGTGTTATTTATTAATATGTTTGCTATTGTTTCAGTGGGTGACAAAATACCTGCCGATATCCGCATTACCAAGATCTTTTCTACAACCCTTAGGATTGACCAGTCTATCCTGACTGGTGAATCTGTTTCAGTCATCAAGCACACTGATCCAGTTCCTGACCCTCGAGCTGTAAACCAGGTTGGTTCAACCTTACATTATCAAGCATTGTGTGAATGCAAAGTAAAGTGTTCATTGGTACCTACATAGACTTGGAACAAATGTTAAATTTCTCTAACTTCTCTCAAAAGGTTTTTATCTTCACATTTTTATAACTTTTAGGTAAACTGGTTTTCATTAATTATTTGTGATTTTTCCATGAGCAGGAATTCAATTCATAAAATGTTCTGCTTTCAATAAATTTTGGTGGTATACATTGTAAATGCAAAGTTTTTGGTTCCTTTATACACTTCAGAATAAATCATAATCATTTACAAAACTTATAATTACATGACTAAAGTACATAAACCTATTTCTCAATCATGATTAGCAATGAAGAAAAGGTATCATTATAAAAGTATTTAAAGTTGCACAGTTTTTAAGGTTCAGCAAAGTTACTTAGGTCTATAATATTCCATTTACCAATATTCTAGAGTTAGAAGCCATCACATCACAAGTTCATTCTAAAAAATTTCTTTAATTTCAGGACAAGAAGAACATTCTTTTCTCTGGTACCAATGTAGCTGCTGGAAAGGCTAGGGGCATTGTTATTGGAACTGGTTTGGCCACTGCAATTGGTAAGCCTATTATACTGTATATTCATATACTTTATATAAATGGACAATTTACCATTACTGACATTAAGTTCACCTGCATAGGCAAAATTCGAACTGAAATGTCTGAAACTGAAGAAATTAAGACTCCCCTGCAACAAAAGCTGGATGAGTTTGGTGAGCAGCTGTCCAAAGTTATTTCTGTCATTTGTGTTGCGGTGTGGGCCATCAACATTGGGCATTTCAATGATCCTGCTCATGGTGGCTCTTGGATCAAGGTAACATGTCTTGGCTATATCTTATAATGCTGAGTTATTTTCCTTATCTAGCAATTGTTTGAATCTTAAATAATATTTTTTTACTTTGCAGGGTGCTGTCTATTATTTCAAGATTGCTGTAGCTCTTGCTGTAGCTGCAATCCCCGAGGGCTTGCCAGCTGTAATCACAACTTGTTTGGCTTTGGGCACAAGGAGAATGGCCAAGAAGAATGCTATTGTACGCTCTCTACCTTCTGTAGAAACTCTGGGTTGCACATCTGTAATTTGCTCAGACAAGACTGGAACCCTTACCACCAACCAGATGTCTGTCAGCAGGTAGAGATGGCCTTAAATATTGTTTCTCACTTCTACCATTTTAAGTTAAATATTCATTAAGTCCATCTGGGATGTATTTACCAACTGAGAGGAACATTAGCAATCAAAGCATGCAAACATGTTTGTAATGTGTTTTTATGTTTCAATGGATTTTTAGCTTATAAATCTGTTTTTAGGATGTTTATCTTTGACAAGATTGAAGGCAATGACAGTTCTTTCCATGAATTTGAAATCACTGGCTCAACTTATGAACCTATTGGAGAAGTTTTCCTCAGAGGGCAGAAGGTCAAGTCCAGCGAGTATGAAACCCTCCATGAGCTGGGTACAATTTGCATCATGTGCAATGACTCTGCAATTGACTTCAACGAATTCAAGCAGGCTTTTGAAAAAGTTGGTGAAGCTACTGAAACTGCTCTTATTGTTTTGGCTGAAAAGATGAATCCATTCAGTGTCAACAAGACTGGATTGGATCGTCGCTCTTCTGCTATTGTTGTGAGGCAAGAAATTGAGACCAAATGGAAAAAGGAATTTACCCTGGAGTTCTCAAGAGACCGCAAATCTATGTCTTCGTATTGTGTACCTCTTAAAGCTTCTCGTCTTGGATCTGGACCAAAACTTTTTGTCAAGGGTGCACCAGAAGGTGTGCTTGACCGTTGCACACATGCTCGCATTGGGGCTCAAAAGGTTTGTATATTATTTCTGAGAGAGATTCATTAACTTTCAAAAATTGTGCTGCAAGTAATTTATTAATATTGTATCTGCATGTGATAATACTGTATTATTTAATCCATAGCAGTCCAAAATCTAGTTTCTGTAAAATTTCTTTCCTTTTCAGGTGCCACTTACTGCTTCACTCAAGAACCGCATCTTGGACTTGACAAGGCAGTATGGTACTGGTCGTGACACTCTGCGATGCCTTGCTTTGGCTACTGCTGACAATCCTATGAAGCCAGAAGACATGGACTTGGGTGACTCAACAAAGTTCTACACCTATGAAGTCAACCTTACTTTTGTTGGTGTTGTAGGCATGCTTGACCCTCCACGTAAAGAAGTATTTGATTCCATCCAAAGGTGCCGTGCTGCTGGTATTCGTGTAATTGTGATCACTGGTGATAACAAGGTATGTGTATATATATCATCTTATTTTTCTATTAATCATATAATTAACTTGGACTTTTTTAAAAATATATATTTATTAGAAAATATTGCAAACTTTGTTCTGTCTTTGTACACTCAACACGCCTATTCAATTACTTTTCCATAATTTTGCTTTCCTATGAAAATTCTTTAAATTATGCATTTAAATTAACTTATACTATTTACAAATTTAATGTTTGTGACCTTTCATATAGACATTCTCAGAAAGGACTTTTGCAGTGTAATTTTTTTGTCTCACTTAATTTAAATCTGAAAATAGACTATTATCACTCATGCCATTACTAACTTGTGGATTTTATCTACTACATGCAACTGAACAATTTGATTTTAACATGTGCGTTTTAATAAGCTTTTTATTCTTATCTTATTTAAATATATTGTGAAATGATAAATGAATTTCATTTTGTGCACTATATTTTTGAATACTAATTTTCACATGTTGTTGTATAGTCAACTGCTGAGGCTATCTGTCGCCGCATTGGTGTGTTTGGCGAGGATGAAGACACCACAGGCAAATCTTACTCTGGACGTGAATTTGATGATCTTCCTGCTGGGGAACAGAAAGCTGCAGTGGCTCGATCTCGCCTATTCTCCAGAGTAGAACCTGCTCACAAGTCAAAGATTGTTGAGTTCCTTCAGAGCATGAATGAAATTTCTGCCATGGTAATAATAAATTTATGATTTGAAAGCTGTTATCTCCTTGTCAGAAAATCATATATTTCGTACTTGCTTATTTATTTGCCTGTACTACATAACAAAATGCACTCAGACCTACATTAATCCTGGTGTCATTATTTTCTAGACTGGTGATGGTGTGAATGATGCCCCTGCTCTTAAGAAGGCAGAGATTGGTATTGCTATGGGATCTGGCACAGCTGTAGCTAAATCTGCATCTGAGATGGTACTGGCAGATGACAACTTCTCTACTATTGTAGCTGCTGTTGAAGAAGGTCGGGCTATTTACAACAACATGAAGCAATTTATCCGTTATCTTATTTCTTCCAACATTGGTGAGGTGGTCAGGTAATAGTCATGTTTTTTCATTGTAATGCATGTTTTATTCTGAATGTTATTCGTTCAGTGAACAACCAATTAAATAATAGTTTTATATTGTTATAAAATATTACATTTTCATAAAGTTGATTACACGAGACAATTCATGTTCAATATACTTTTTCTACAGTATCTTCTTAACAGCTGCTCTTGGTCTTCCTGAGGCTCTGATCCCTGTGCAACTACTGTGGGTCAACCTTGTAACTGATGGTCTTCCTGCCACTGCCTTGGGCTTCAATCCTCCAGATCTGGACATCATGGATAAGGTATTTCTCATTTCCATCTAAAGGGAACATAGCTAATATTGACTAATGGTCAGGTGGACTAATTTATTTAATATTCTTCAGCCTCCCAGAAAGAGTGACGAGGGTTTGATCTCTGGCTGGCTGTTCTTCCGTTACATGGCTATTGGTGGATATGTAGGTGCTGCTACTGTTGGTGCTGCTGCGTGGTGGTTCATGTACTCCCCAGAAGGTCCTCAACTTTCTTACTACCAAGTGGTAAAAACAACTTTCATTTTGAATTTGACAACTGTTGAATAGTAATTTACCAGGTTTTACTGTAATTTTTTGTTATACACAGTTTTAGGAAAAAAAAACATTACTTTTCCCGCTGTAATACTAACTTATAAACCACCTAAAAATTACATTATTTTTTTAAAAAAAATATTCTGCTTAATTTTACAAATGGTAACGTATTTCTTCATGTCTAGACTCATCATCTGGCTTGCCTTGGAGGTGGTGAAGAATTCAAGGGAATTGACTGCAAAATATTCAGTGATCCTCACCCGATGACAATGGCTTTGTCTGTCCTTGTCACCATTGAAATGCTTAACGCTATGAACAGGTGAGAATCTTGGCATAGGGTTCAATCGTAAGTATAAAAGGAAACCATGTATGACAATCATTTTGTTTTTGCAGCTTATCTGAAAATCAGTCACTTATTGTGATGCCTCCATGGTCCAACATTTGGTTAATGGCTTCCATGGCGCTGTCTTTCACTCTTCATTTTGTCATTCTCTATGTAGAGATTTTATCCGTAAGTATACCATAAACCTTGAAATTTCATAGAATAAATGTAATCTTAATTGTGCAGCTAAAAATGTTACCATGTCATTATTTTATTGTAAATCCTAATCAACTTTTGCTTGTTGTCAGACTGTGTTCCAGGTAACACCTCTGAATGCTGATGAATGGGTAACTGTATTAAAGTTCTCCATCCCAGTTGTGCTTCTAGATGAGACACTGAAGTTTGTTGCGAGAAAGTTTACAGACGGTGAGAGCCCTCTTTTAACCGTGCACTGGATTGTTCTGATGTGGGGGGTGTTTTTTGGTTTGATACTTGTATCCCCCATCTAAAACCAAATTAGTGAATGTGTTTGTTAATTACGTAAACCTTTTTTTATCAACTTTTTCCCCAACACCTTGGACTTGCTTGAACATTAATTTATGAATCCTAGGCTGGAAGAAGAGTATTTAAATGCACATTTGTGTTTCTGTGCCAAACTCTCGGAAGACTAGTGCAAGCCAGTGGTACTTGGGAGACATAATCCAGTGTATATGTTGGGGGAAAGTGGAAATTTGAGCGAGTATTCAAGTGCTGGCAGGTAGTGCTGCCGACGAGTGTGATAGCTCGAAACAGTCATCAGGGATCTTCGTGGCTCTTCTCCCTATTACAATAAATAGTACAAAGTTCCGCCAAGTTTGGGGGTGTTTTGTACTACAGCAATGGCAACATTGTTGTGAAGCATTTTGATACATTTAACACGGTTACAATTTCATATGTAATGATTTATTTTGTAATTGTAGAAAAGTGCCTTTTTTAGCCTTGTATATTTTTTGTCTCCAAATTTTTGTTACACCTACTCTTTTGTTTCCTATTTTGCATAGTGCAGCTGTTTATTTGTGCTAATGGAGAAAAGAAAGCAGTTTTGAAGTTTTGCATTCTGGCAGATTTTTCAAATATATTCCAGAGGGTGATGGTTTTCTTTTTCTTTCTTTTTTTTACATTCAACATTTTATTCAAAATCTGTTTACTACACACACTGTACATATTAAAGAATCTCAGTCAAAAATGTGTTGCCACACACATTTTTTTTTTTTGTTAAATATTATAAATATTTTTTGATTTTAATAATTTCAATAGGGTTCATTTGTATTGACAAAGAGTTAGTGTATATGATTTGACTTTTCTTTATTTAACAATACTGTTCATAGATTTTAATTTCATTATTCAGAGATTAATCTGATACAGGTAAACTGTGGCAATGGATTGGGAAGGGACGAAAAGACTGAAGGATGTAGAAAAGCTAGCACCCTTTGATTGTTTTGTTTCCTCCTGTTACTGCTTGCCTGAACCCTAGCCCTCACCTCTGCATGCTAACCTCATCTCTGCTAATGCTGTTTAGTGTGAAGAATGAATTGAGTGTTTCCAAGGCAAGAACTTTGAAGATTTTATTTTTAAGATTTGTATTTTAACAAACAAATATACTGTGCATGGTAATTTATTACTGAAACGCAACAAAATTGCAGAAAGTCTGTTTAGAACACTAGACTTGATAATACATGTTAATACATTTGCTGTGCAAAGTGAGATTAGTAGAAATTGAAATAACAAAATGGTTCAGCTCAAGAGAGTTACTGTTTTAAATTATTTAGAAAATATAAGGAAACATAGTTTTTGAAATATTTATAGAGGTTTTTTGTGATCTTCCACTATGGCCCCTGGAAGAGACACTCAAGTATTGTAAGTATAATTTTGAGTGCAATGGGTGTACATGTATATGAGTGAATTTTGATGAGTGAAAGAGACTTTTGAAAGTCTTTTGAAAGGAAATGGCTAGATGACATAGTATTAACAATATCATGTGATCAATAAATTTGAATCCCTGACCTATGTGATACAACAGGAATAATGAATTATGGGGCAAATTTTTTTTTGTGACTCAGGCCATCTGTCTGTCTAGGAAAATTCATATTAATATTTCAAACTTGATTGGCCATTTGTATTTCTTAATTTTAAAAAGTTTGTTTAGTGCCCATTGTGTAAATATTCATTATGTAAGTTGTTGCAAAAACTGTGTTACTAATAAATCCATGTTTTAAATTTGGTATTTAATCCAGATAGTTTTAAAAACATCCTTTTCATATATTGTATATTATAATTTAAATAAATAATCTTATTTTGAACAGAAAATGTCTGCAGCGCTTGACCATAAACACATTAGTAATTCATTTTACAACGGAAAAAGCTAATCTCTTTATTGTTTGCGCAGTTAATCGTCTATAAAATTTTCTTGAAATTTATAAATTATAAATATATTCAGTCAAGTTTGTAAGCAATGAAGAGAATAGCTTTGTTACATTGAAATACACTTAAGGCATTAAGTCTTATCCACATTCTGTATCAATATTGTGAATCTTACAGTTACAAATCACATAGATTGTGTAAAACATTGGAATCAATTAAAATGTAATACAAACAAATTATCATTAATGCTATAATTATTTTTTTACACTCACAAAACTTGTTCCAGTGATAGGTACAAACAATTTTGTGTACTCCTAATTACATTTTTCTGGTTGAAATTTTCCAAGTTGATAGAAAAAGTTTTAGGTGAGTTACTTATAATCACAAGGCTGTCACATCCACAAGTTTCCAGGATCAGTGCTCATCTTTGTGCCATGAAACAAATACAAGTGGTGCAGACATACAATATTTATGGAAAAGGCTCAAAAAATATTTTGATCACTTGATACTTGATAGCATGAGATGTTTTGTGTTCCCTTTTATATTAATTGAGAAATTTCTGTTCCATGAGACACAAGAAAGAATGTGTTGCTAACACTCAATTTCTACATCATTTGTCCAAGTCCTTGCTTATCAATCTAGGAATTAAAATGATGCAGAAGTTTGCTGTACCTGGAGCAGGTAAGGAGAATGTTTGACTCAAATGAAAACATTAGTCATTATTTGCGTAAGCACAATTTGATTAATTGTTGTAAAGTTTCTCTCATTCAACCTTTAGTGTTGTATAACTTTGTCTGAATCCACCTACTACTTTTAAATATTAGATATACAAACTCAAGAGCCTTAAATTTTGAGTGCAAGTGGTGTACATGTAATAGTTAATTTTGACAAATGAATGGAACTTTAGCAATTTTCGTGAAAGATGACTTGTTAACAATATCAGGTGATATATAAATTTGAATCCCTGCCCTTTAATGTGATACAACATGAAATTGTGTGTATGAACATAACAAAATTGGTGAGAAATAATTGATTAACAAAAAAAGCTTAAAAATTAAGGTTTCATCCTCAATAAGACTTCATCAGGTGTACATTGGAGAACATCTAAAAATAGAAATCAAAATAATATTTAAACAATAGTTGATTAAAAAGTTTTGTTTAAAATTATGTAAAATAAATTTAACTTGTGTAATTGTAAGTTACTATTTTATATCATTTTTATACAGAAAATTGTTTTGTCAACACTTCTTGAAATATAATTTGAATTTGTAGATTTAAGTAATTCTAGTTCTAGATGAAGTCCTAGATTGAGGATCAAACATTTTCTTTTTTGTTAATAAATTATTTGAATAATTTGGCTGTTGATTAAATCCACAGTACACATACATTGGGTATGTACTTTCATCATTATAAAAGTAAACAGTATCGGAGTTACAATTTCTAATGTAAACCAGTGCAGATTTTCACACACTAGATGAAGTTAATAGATTGACTAATTGCCAGCTAGTTAAATTATCTTGAGGTACTCTATTAATGACTATAATTTATATGGATGTAAATATTTATAATACTCTAATATTGTTTGAAGTAATGTTGACATACCACAAAATGAGTATATCGCGATCTTCTTGTGAAAGACAAAAATTAATTTTTGTCCTGTTTTATTGTTAGTTTGTATGAGATGTTGCAGGCTGGTATTTCATGCTTTCTGCTTGCTTATCTGTTTATTATTCTCAGACACTTTGTAAAATGGAGGAAAACCTAAGCAACTTGCTTAAAGCTTTGCTTATAAACTTCGTCATGCAGTGAATTCACAACACTTCTAGCTTTTCATAACAAAGATTTAATTACATAGGTGATATTCTTATGATGTATCATTCTTAGTATTTAGTTCAAATTAACTTTAATCCTTATCGTTAGCTCTAAATGTGACTCTTAAATGTTGGAATGCAATAATATCACAATCAAATTCACAAGAATGAAACCAAATACTGCAAATGAAATTTATTATACTTCTGGAATTCATGTTGTATGATACAGAAAATTTTGAATCTAAAGCTTAAAACACTTTCAGCATTCATGTAGATTATAATATACTGTAGTTTGGAAATCCAATAAGTTTTGCAAAAGCAACTTTTCAGGTAATAAGTGTGATGTTCGATTGCTTTTCTATCCTAACATCCAGCATGCTCTTTTCATGCTCTACTTATAAGTTTTATTTTCAAGAAGGAAGGCAGTATTGACATCATTACTGTAAGTGTTCAATAAGTTTTTTTCTCAAATATTTAATGAATCTGTTTTATATGTGATTAATGAATAATTTTCTAGTTTGTTTACAGGTATTTCAACTTTCAGCCAATACATAATGCAGGGTCATGATTTTATTAATTTTGTCCTACAGTAGTCCCAATGAATATGACTTTTCACCTAATGTAATGAACAGATTACTAATTGTCTGCCCCCCCCCCCCCCAAATCAAAAGTAGTACTTTGATTCCAAATTTATTTTGCTGTATAATTTTGTATTCCTGTATTGCCCTTTTGCCTACGGGTCATTCGGTTAAGAACACCATAAATGACCCTAGAATGGACTCACTGTCTACTAATTGTTATTTTGTTTTACATTATTCAGTGATTCTATTCATTCATTAATCGAGTGGAGTGTATCCCTGTTCCTACATCACCTCAGTGTCTCTACATGGAATGCTGTGTGAGTATTATGAAGAAATTGGTTGAGCTAGAGTGGCATTTAGATTAAACTGTGCAATGTCTTACTTTCATTAAATTTATATTTTTCATCAAATCATGGATTTTTATAGATTAGTTGAGTGCATTTAGATTACAAAAAATGGCTGATATTGTAGTAAACGTTGGTATAATATGTGCTCTGTTGTAGATGAAAACAAATATTGTCTTTTTTTGTAATTCACAGAAAATGTGAATTTTTTATGATTATGCTCTGATACTCTGCAAAGGATAGCTTTGTAAATAGCTATGAAAGCTTATATTTTCCAACAACAAAAATGCCAACTCTTAGACACAATAGGTGTAGTAAACCAATACAATACTAACTGAGTAACAGTTGACACTGTGCATGTACAAAAGTTTCCATTGCTTTGTATAATATAGAACCAAATACCTTTGTAATGTGAAACATTGCAAATCTAAGCATATCCAAAGCTTGGCAGTAATAACATAGCTAAGTCACAATTGCAGTCTTGCATTTATTACAACTATGCTTCTGGAGGCTCATTGCTGTATATATTGGCATTTATTTGTCTCTCAATACACCACTGTAATTAAACTAAAGTTGTTTTTTCTGTTCTACAGCTCCACCGATTGCCATAGCTGATAAGTGGTGAAAAAGGCATGTTGTCAAGTTAAGGGGCAAAAAGGATTGAACAATAAACTCTTGAAATAAACAATGTTACATTGATATAAGTGATTCCACAAACTTTTGTTGTTCCCCTTTACTTACCCAACCAAGTTTTCTTTTGTAAATGTTCTCCTACATGTATTTAAGCTTCTTTTTTTTTTATCGCTATATATCTGTTCTAATAAATTATATTTAGTTTTGTGCTTTTCAGCTCTGTTAATAGTTAATAAATAATAGAACTTTAAGCAAATAATGCCGATTTCTCAAGATATTTTAAATTAACCTGGCATGCATTAGAGTTTTAAACTCGTTGCAGCAGCTTCCAGCTATAGAGTAGCTTTTTATAATCAATAGTATATGCATCAGGCTTCGATGGTGGCATTGTGTGTGGGCAATATGTAACCTGCTGTAATTGTTCTGTTTCAGTTGGTGAGGCTGTTGTAGACAAGTGGAGCCATTAAATGTGCAACACAAACAGCAGTTAATAAAAAAAATGAGCGCTTTCTACTAACAAAGTGCACATAAATTAGAATTTTAAGAAGCAAATAATCACAGCTGGATATCCCTATGACACCACACTTAAAATCTAACCATGTCGGAAGTACAGTATTTACTATTTTTTATCTCGTAACTAATATGGAAATGTGTAACTAATCTTCTGTCCTATTGCCTTATTGCTAATTATTTTTCTTGTACATGTATTAACTCTGGGAACAACACTAACATTGTTTAATGTACCAAATGTCCACAACAGTGATATTGTTCTTCCAACTTGTTCCCACCCTTCCCATTGAATTTCCAGTTCCGAGAGTTGGAGGCAAGTGTAGGTCTGATTCTCAAATACAGAGCCCTGGACCGGCTCAAGTACCAGTTAGAAATCAGTCCCACACTTACTGTAACACTATCCTCGACTGCCTTAATTACTTCTGTCATGGTTTTCATGTTATTTTTATATAAAAAAAAAGAGAAGAAAAAAGCAGCGACATAGTGAAGAAAACAACAAGCTCCGTGTCTTCCTTCCAATGCACAATATAATCAGGACAAAGGACTTCTTCTGGAGTCTGTGATGGTGTGAATGAATATTATTATCCTTTCTTTTTAAGAAAGAAAAAGTTTAAAAGTTGTAGAAAAATTAAAAGAACATATATATTATACATAAATTGTACATATTCATAAATAGAAAATATATTTTGAGAAAGTAGGTGCATTGTTAATACTGGCACTAGTTCCCCACGGAGCAACAGGGAGTGAAAGGTTAATGGGCGAGAATCAAAATATGTGGAATGATTGTGTCTACACAAGAAGGGGAATTAGCTCCTTCATCAGATACTGAATGTTTGATTCATTCCTACATATTCATTCATCCTTATGATAGACAATCAAACATCATTTATGGGTGTGGTTAGTTGTAGTTTCTGGTTAATAAATTTACATTTCACATTCACTCGTATGTTTAGCACACAAAAATATTGATACATTTTGTTCTCGCCCATTTTGCCCATCAAATATGCTCCATTTCAAATTCCACGAAAAATGGATTGCAAGACGTCTGCTGGATGAAATCTGCATTGTTTTACACAGTAAACTCTGTTCCCTTTGTTATGTACAGAGAATGTGACAATGAGAGTTCAAAGTTTTGTACAAGTAAAATCCAACAATATGTTAGTAATAAAGCCTTGATTTGGGTATCTTTCAATTTTTATACTTAACCTTTTACCTCTTCCTTTGACAAAAATAAATGAAAGAAAATGTGAAATATTTATATATATATTTATGCATAATTAATACAATCGCCATTTTCAAATATTGTATAGAGATTTAATAGATTGTAATTTTTCTACAGTACTTTCAAGTTTTAAATTTTGTTCACTGATCATCTGGATTCTCAATACGTTTGCTTCAATTTGTGATTTCATATCAGATATAGGATCACCTTTAACTGAATAAAATAATATGCATTGATTCATATGTTAGATATTGTTCTATTGATCATAATGGAAAGGACACTAGAAAGTATTAAATTAGCCCCAGGAGTTTATACTAATTGTTAATGAACTTTTGTAATGGGTAATATAGAAGTTCGTGAATTTTAATTATATGAATCTAGAACAGAAATGTATTTTCCTGGGCTTATATCAAGGTAAGACCAAATATGAAAATTTTTACTCAGTGTTGTTTAATGCCATATATTTTTGTTTAATTATATTGAATCAAATTAGCTTTATAGATAAATATGATCAAATGTTAGGTGTTTTGCATGAGAAACAATGGAGTTTATTAATTAATTTCTATGGTTCAGTAAAACTTAAATTATCAAAATCACAATTCTACTTTACTACAACAATACTTTAATATTTTCAAATTATTAATTTTATGAAGAATGATCAGTATATTTCATTCGTTTTCCTTGGAATTGACATTGTAATAAATGCTAAGAGATTACCTTGAAAGTTGACTGGACCTATTGAATCTTTTGTATTAAGTAATACTGTTTCCCTATATTTGCTTTCTTTTAGCTCTTTCTCAATATCTTCATTTACTATTGACAGTTTTTCTAATTCTTCTTTTGTTGCTATCAAGTTACATTCCAATTTTGCATTACAATGTTTAATTTCCTAAAAAAAATTGAGTATATCATCATATACATCATTACAAAACAGCATCTGAATTTGTTTTTATCCCATTGTAATTTCTCATTTATTCATGTCATGAATTTTTACAATTTCCTTAGTGACGTTGAAGTTTTAAGAGGCATAATTTTACCTTTTTTAGTTTAGTTTTTAAAAAAAGTCTCTCTTCCCTATCTAAATGTGTGTTATAAATTTATAAATATCACATTTCTGCAGTCAGACAATAGAAACCCCAAACAATTTACCACACACGTCATTGACCATGATGTTCAAAAATTCTAGAGAAAACTATGTTACCTCAAGTTCATGCTGTTTTTGCACAGATTCTTCTTGTATTTCTTTAAGCATACTGTTTTCTTGTATTAACTTTACAAGTTTGGCTTCATTTTCTGCTATTTGATTTCTGAAATTCTCTTCTGATTTTCTAAAGTTATTTTGTTGTGTCAGTATTAGCTTTTCCATATCCTGCTCATGATGACACCTGCTCTTCCAGAAGTCTCTGTCTTTTTCCATATCATTATTAATCATAGTTTGAATTTCTAACTGCTTTGCAAGATTATCATTATCTTCTATTTTCTTGTTTATGTCCTTTATCAATTGCAGTTTTTCATTACCTATAAATTATGTGATGAAGTTCTTAAAGATAACATGTAATTATTATTTTTTACATAAAACTAGAATGAACGAAACCAACAACAATGGCATGAATTTTTAAAAAAATGTGAATTGGAATAAATTTTTCATCTTTATTTGACATTCAAGAAATTTTAATTTTATGGTTTAATACGTAAGT
Source organism: Zhengitettix transpicula (assembly GCA_037074705.1). Taxonomy (NCBI): domain Eukaryota; kingdom Metazoa; phylum Arthropoda; class Insecta; order Orthoptera; family Tetrigidae; genus Zhengitettix; species Zhengitettix transpicula. Next base: position 39,907,542 of record CM073596.1, on the reverse strand, counting down.
GAAAATATTTCTTCTATGGAGTGCTTAGCTAGAATTTCTTTCATGTATTTAAACAAAGAATACATTTTTATGAAGAATGATGCAGTTCATATTGTTAATGAAGGTTGAATCATACCTATTTCATCCATCAATTTATTCATATGTACAATTTTCTCTTTTTGCTGCTGAACTTGATCAACTAAGCATTTAGCGATATGGTCCGAAGATTCATACTTTGAAGTAGCTGTAAATATAAATAGATTATCATATGCTCTGACTTTCAAAATTTTAAATTTCATGTTGATTTCCTCAAACTGTTGTTTCAAAAGTTCTTACAGTAGACCATATTCTTAAATGACTTCTTTACTTATCCATCTTTCTCCAGATAGTTACCTTCTGTCAGTTGTTTTGATACTATTCCTTCATTGTCAACTAATTTATCAATTTTGTTCTGTAATATTTGGCATTCTCTCTCAAATGAATTCTTCATTGAATTGATTTTTTCATCCAAGGCCTTATTTGACTCTTGATATACAGTTAAAACATTATTAATTGCCTCAAAGTCCTGAAAAATTGCTTCTGTCCAAATGATCATAGCTTTAATCTGTGTTATTTCAAAAATGTGTGTAACCATCTTCTTTCTAAAATCACGTTTTTAAAGTAATTAACTAAGGAATTTGAGACACAATCATGACAATTTTTAATATAATATTAATACATTTACATATATATGCTTCCATTTGTTACAAGCATATTGTTAAATTTACAAGGCAGGAGATATTACCACCCTTCCCCACACAAAACGGAGCCCATCCTGGCTGATCCATATAAAGTGAGAGCCAAAATAATTGTACATAAGAATAAGATAATCTAAAGGATAGAGATTTTATTAGTCTTACTCACTTCACTGAGGAGAAGGAAATACCTTTCCCCTCTCTACATGAAATGGTAAAGAAGGAAGTAGTCTCAAAGGTACAAATTGACAAGATTGAGCCCAAGGAGAGGCAGTAGGAAGTGTAAATAGCTTGACTAGGATTGGTTGAACACTATACTCCTTGATGCTTCACTCAACAATCTGTGGACAGACCACAAGCGAAATTAATCGAATCCATACATACTATGGCTGTACCTTCTGATATATGCCACTAGAAAAAGCAAAATGATCATAATGATAAATTATGTGCAAATGCAGAAATTAAGAAAACAAAAATAGTTAGAGAATACAAACATGCATACAAGGCATGGATTATATCTGAAAAAATCCTTATAGCCAGCTAATTTTGCTAGACATGGGTTGAGTATTTGGCACCAAAAAGCTTAATATTTAAGTAATAAATTAGAAACAACTGCCAATAATTATCTGCATGTGTTGATTGAACACGATTTATTGATGATAAGTTTAAAATTATTCTCTTATCAACAGTTACTGTAGATAAGGACAAAGGTGATGGGTTTGGTACTTCCGGCAAGGTAGAAAGAAAATATAAAGTACTCTATGAATTAATGGTAAACTTTAAATTCACAAAACTTGATTTTGAAATGTTATGAATATTGTATTTGAAAAAGAAGATATAAACTAGAATAACCGAGTTCCTAGTAAAAAGAAAAAATGATATATTAAATCCAAATCAATATTATTTTAGGAAAAACAAGTCAGCCACTAATACAATTGCTGAAATAATACATTTCTTATTAACAAAATAAGACAATAACAATGATGTAGCAGGAACATTGCTTTTGATATGGTTGGCGACAGAATACTTTTAAATAAGTTAGACCAATATTACATAAAGGGAGATGCACAAAAGCTTTTGAACTCGTATCACAAACATCTCGGTATTATTATTTTTAAAAATGTGGTATATGTCAAACTGCTGGATCAAAGCTGAGTTTATTCAAAAAAGGGGAACCACGGGAATTAATTTTGGGTCATTTATAATTTATGTTAATGAGATACCTAAGATAAATGCAATTAAGTTATTTTTTAATAAACTAGAAGTAAACCCAATAAAAACAAATATAATTTTATTTAAAAATTTATGCAAAAGTGAATGCATTAAATAATTTTTTTAGGAATATATCTTGATTGTAATGCAATGAAAAGATAGACTGCATGTACAAAAAAATAAGCAACCCATTTGTTTTGAAAAGGTTATCGACATTCTTCAGTCCCGGGTATATATTAAACATATGCTATTGATATTTACTGTACATGGGCTGCATATATATATATATATATATATATATATATATATATATATATATAATTAATTTTGTTAGTCAAAAGAAAGAACTAGTGAAGTGTCCGTCCAAAGAAAAGAAAATAGGGCACATCTACTAGGGGCAATTGTATTACTACAGGATCAGGACAAATAAAAAAGGTACAGACGTAAACATATATAATTGAGGATTCAATAAGCTACCAGAACCTATAAAGAAATTAGATGTTAAGCTGTTTGAAACAAAGTAAAAAAATACTGTGTGACTTTAAAATTGTAAGATATTTATTTACCTTTCTTGGCCAGCCTATACCTTATGATCACAAAAATTGAAATGAGCTGTATTGTACGCATAGCTATGTAAACCAACTTAATACTGTACATTTTCTTTCGAATCAATTTAGTTATAATTCTCCTATATGTACAATCTTTATGTAAACGTATTGCATTTACTGTATAAAGAGTTATCGGGTTTCACATGGGTGCCAACAGCGATTAAACCGCGACGTTTCAACGACCGCAAACCTTGTCGTCATCTTCTAGGCGAAGTGCCGGGACCGTCTCTTCACATTATTCTTATAATTATGCTACTCTTTGGATAGGGAGCTAGGACAATGAATAAGACAAACTTTTTATATGAGAGCTATATTTATTTGTTCCTTTGGCATGTCTAAATCTTGTGTTGGCAACTAAAAGAAACCAAGTAATTTTAAACTAACATAAATTTGACAATAAAAACAATAATTCCCACATAAGCTTATTGTAAATTGTGTTGTAGCACTTTCTTGTTAACAAAGCATTTCTCTTTGTAAATTTCTAAATCTTGGTCTGACAGTTAAAAAATTGCAACTGTAGTTGCAAAGAATATTACTTTTAATATCAACACATGTATAAATAAATATATACCTCATATCAGTTATTGCTGAACTGATACCATTCTCACTACAAATTAATTCAATTTTCACACAAAGCTTTTTAACCATATCTTCACCAATAGAACAACTTTCACAACACTTCAGTTGAAGTTCATTAGTTTGGGTGCTTCTAGTCTTTGTAGTACTTGTTAAAACAAAACTCCTTTCAGTTGGTATCATGGACTCCATTGTCATTGTTGACTTTGATGATTCAAATATTGATTCTGTCTTAATTCTCTCCTCCTGTTTATGATCAAAATATTAACAATTATATTAATCTGACATATTTTTAAACAAATGTGAAAAACACCTGACTATTAGTCAGAACATTTATCATATTTAAAAACATTAACAAACACACTTGATCCCTAATTGTAACCTCTTCAGGTGTACATTTCAATTAAATTTGTTATAGTTTATTATATGAAAAATAGATCAACATAAATTTCTAAAGTACAGTTTGTACACCTGTTAGATTAAACTGCACTAAGAAACTTGTGTTTATCTAAATTTTTATATAATAGATTATAACAAATTTAATTGATATGTACACTTGAAAATGTTGTGTTTGTTAAATTATGTTTTAATATTTTGATAATAATTTTTCTAATAGGCTGGTATTTTTCACATTTATAATTAAAATAAATGTTTTGTGCCAATTTTATTTATCAGTTAGCATTTTTTTTAGAAAGAGTGAATTTTTCAGATATTTAATTTGACTAATTATTTCCATAAGTTTAAGTATAAGTTTTCTTGTCATACTTCTGTCTATATGATGAATATTATGATATATTCCTCCACCATTTTTATAGTTTCCATCTACTTCTTTGAAGTCGCCATTTCACATTTACTGCACTTTGTCAGGCTTAAACACTAATTCCAAGTAAGTATTGAGATCATACTAATTGGAGCAATATTTTCATACCAATAGTGATAAAATATTTATAATTACACCATCATTTGAAACTAATAGTTTTTCTTAAATGATGTAAAAATTAAAAATTAACACAATGTCTGACTTATATTAAATTTAAATTAGTAGAAAATGGCCAACAGTAAGTTTACAGAGGAGTTCTAAATTTTTCACTTAAAATGTTCTTCAAATGTAAACATTTAGAACATATATAAATTGTTTCTTTAATAATGTGATGTCAGAAAGGTCCCTAAACAAAAGGAATATAAATAAATTTCAAAAACATACATACCAAAGTATGTAAAAGATTGTTCTGAAACATCAGCAGTCTTTGCCACATAATATTTCCAAGACCTCCTAACGTCACATATTTTGGGCATTTCAAATATTGGTTATGTGACAAGTCGTCAAACATACCAGGCATTGAATCTAAAAACTTTATTAGCAAATGAAATAGTAAATGTATCCTGAAACAATATAAGCAAAAGTTTATAATAAAATAGCTTTTAACACCATATTTATTTTTCAATATCACATTTATAACAATTTATTACTTAACTCACTTCTGTTTTAAATTTATGGCTAATAGACGTTCGTATGTAGCTACAATGAGTCAAGTAATTGTTTGGGATATGCAAGAGGATATTAACAGTTTATTTGACGAGATGATAATATGTGAAGTAACGGATATGTATCAACACAAACATTGAACACATTATAAATTCTCACCCATTTATAGCATAACTTCAGTATTTATAGTTTAATATAATTCAAAATCTTCCTTTTATAAATAAATACCTACACATTACGCAGTTTATTTCTGAAGTATATATACAAGTTTATATGATTATGTTATGACCAATATGTATTCAGAAATTCATTGTTGGAGTAAGAATTGTAACAACTTTGGAAACTGACCTGTCATAAGCAATCTCAAGAAGAAATACATACGAATTTCTTTCAGGAGCTGACTGGAGAATATCATTCAAATCTACTTCGTCGCTTCGTAGCATAGGAAACCGCCACGATTTATTCCCCGAACTTGTAATCCACAGTGAAATTTCTTCGCATAATGACATGATCTCTCTCAGATCATATTCAACCGATCGCAGAACTCTCAAATTTAACCTTTTCATAATGACAGTTCATAATTTCCTATTTGCTCCGCATCGGCAACAAAAATTAGTCAAGAAAAGCGCATTTAATTGCTTGCAAAGATATCAAAGTGAGTTAAGTGTGAGACCAAAGTAATAATTATATGAATAAATATATTTTTGGGTAAATGTTCTTAGATTTTTTCTTTACGAATATTAAGCGCTGATAGTTTTACACTGTGCGAGTATCATTCTATAGAAACAAATCCAAAGTAATTGGAACAGTTATCTTCAAATTGTTGAGCCGAGTATAGCAAATTATCGATGTGCGTGTTCACAGCACACCATTTAAACCTACTCTTTGGTAATTCTAATTATTTATCGTAATCCACCGAGGCATGTGTGGATACTTTTTCCTCGAACTCCGAAAAAGTTATTAATTTAGTGAGGATTAATTCCAGTGTAGTGTCCCAGTGATCATCTGTGAAAAAACGATGATTCCCGTGAATTCCGTATTTACTGAATTTTTTAACGATCCGTTCTTCCGAACGGTTTCATGCCCTTTCCCGGTGAAGGGAGTTGCGAACAATAGATGGGACAGTTCGAGAAAACCTGGACCTCCTTGCTGCGCTATGGTTGAGAGGAACAGTAGGGCCATTCCTCCATGCTGCCCTATGGCCAATGGGAACCTCAGAGACAGGCTGGTGACCGTGCCTTCGTGTTGTTCCAAAATTGTGATGGCTAATAGGAATCCCAGGGACAGGCTGGTGGCCGTGCCTTCATGTTGCTCTAGGACCGAAACGAACCACATGGAAAAGGCCATAGTGCCTAGGACGCAAGTGCCGAAATCTGTAAAGACCTGGGTTCCCTTACCTTGCTGCACTAGACCAACTGAAGGTGCCCTCAGGAAGAACAATGTTTTGCAAGAAGAGCGATTTGAGCCAGTAGCAGTGTACAACCCAATAACTTCACAGACACGGATTTTCCATAAACGTTGTGTGGAACCCCTGAGGATACGGACTGCATCTCTAACCATTCTTCGAGATCAAGACTTTTTATCCCCGCCGATCCAGTGCGTCCCTCCAGTTATTCGAACGACGTTGAGTCGCAACTCGAAACCAACAAAGCGTGTTCAGCCAGTGAAGCATGACAAGCAACCTGAGACGACTGTAAAGGAAACTAAGGAGGTACGATTTTCCTCCAATTACTGATTCTAGAAAGCAGTCGCATGACTTCCTCAGCTCAATTCTCATGACTTTTTCAGCTCAATTCTCATGTTGAGTATATTCAGAAAAAATATATTCTGCTGCTATAATGAAGGGATTATATTCATTACTTCGTTTTTCTTATTTATTTTGAAAAGTGCGGCTGAAATGAAGGAAAATAAATTGGTAAATAATAATATTATTTGAATAAATAATCGTCTTTAGTGTTATTCAAGAATTGTAATTGTGCCTTAGCGCATTGCTGTTACAGTAGACGTCAACGTTCTGTATTAGGGGTGGGGCTTGAGGGGTGCGGGGGTATGACATTTACGTGCTGCTGCAAAATTCATTATTTTACCTGTATTCATACTCCTAAGCAATTTCCATTCTGTTCTTTCAAATCCTCAGTCCAACACCTCTGAGGGGGAATAAATTTTCACATTGCAGTAACTTTCCAATATCCGCAGATCTGTAAGCTCACTTATTTTTGTTGACCGTCATTTCTGATCAATTCAGTTACGTTTATCCTCTAGCTCTAAATGTTCTGTCGCGTACCTCGTCCTTAAGTATATTTTTTATTGTGCAGCCCCAGGAGCCGACTGAGCCAGGGACACAGTGGTCTGGTTTTGAGCCGCACCTGGTGTCCATCATAGAGCAGGAGGTGGTGGAGCGAGACACAGGCGTTCGCTGGGAGGACGTGGCGGGCCAGGAAGTCGCAAAGACCGCCCTTCGAGAAACTGTGGTGTTGCCAACGAAGCTTCCGGAGGTGTTCCAAGGTGCGCGTCGTCCCTGGAAGGGAGTGCTGCTGGTGGGGCCTCCGGGCACGGGAAAAACCCTGCTGGCCCGGGCGGCGGCCTCTGAGTGCCGACCCTGCACCTTCTTCAACGTGTCCTCGGCCACACTTACGTCCCGCTACCGCGGCGAGTCCGAAAAACTGGTACGTCTGTTGTTCGCCATGGCTGCAGAGAAGGCACCCAGCGTGATTTTCATCGATGAGATCGACGCCCTGTGCTCCGAACGCTCCGACGACTCCGAGCACGAGGCGTCGCGGCGCTTCAAGTCCGAGCTGCTGGTGCAGATGGACGGGCTAGGGACCTGTGCTGAGAAGCTGGTGGTGGTTCTAGCGGCTACGAACCATCCATGGGATATAGATGAGGCGTTCAGAAGGAGGTACGCACTATTTCTTTACCGTACTTACAATCGGCCGATCTCTGAGTCGTTTCATTATTTCTCTCGCATGCTTATACTTTAATCATTGTGTTGCATCCATTATTGTATTCTGATTTCACCAAATTACTTTAAACATTGTATAAAATTAACCAAAATCACAAAAATTGTCTCTAGACCTCATAAACTAACGTTTGCAACAGTAATGTTTCCACACAGGAAGTGTGAGAGGGGGAGGGCGGAGGTTTCTGTACATTCAGTCATTCCAACTGCATCAGTCTATAATACATAGGTGAAATTTGTATTACATGTGTTGTTGATGAATTCAATTTAATATATGGAGGTTCGAACGACGTATCTACGTTCCGCTGCCGGACGCGGAGGCGCGCCGCGATCTGCTGCGTGTGAAGCTGCGTGGCGTGTGCTTGGCCGCGGACGTGAACGAGGCTGAGGTGGCTGCGAGGCTTGGTGGCTATTCGGGCAGCGACGTCGCGGACGTGTGTCGCGAGGCAGCCATGGCGCCTCTGCGGCGGCTGCTCGCGGACAAAGGCGTGGACCAGCTGTGCGCTCTGCCTGCCCAGGACTTGCAGCTGCCCGTCTCAGCCGCGGACCTCGACGACGCCATGCGTCGCTGCAAAAAGACAGTCTCCAAGAAGCACGTGCGCAGGCTTCAGGACTGGGTCCACAAGTACGCCTCCACATAGGACTTCAACTTTAACCGTGTAGGAATTTAATAAATATATCCTCAAGGAAAAAAATATGTTGTCATTAGGAAACAGAAGCTGGGGTAGCTGTCTTTCAAAAACTGGAGTGAATCCAATTAAATTTGAATTTTAGTGACAGGGAAGAGTTTAATTCAAAGATAATATTTTAATAGAATTGCCTGTACACCTTTGGAAAAGAGGCGGAATGATAGCGAGAATTTCGATAAAGTCCTAAACAGCTTCTTCAATGCCTTAGTTCAATCCAGCACAAGAGACAGTTATTCAGGTTTCTGCTTCTTAATGACGTCACCAATCTTTCGTCGGTAATAGTATTTCATCTCAATTTTCTCTCTGTCGCCGTTTCCACTTATAATTTACTTACTATTTGAGTATTCTTAAGTAATTGTCTGACAGGACCTATTGTTCATGATTGCAGAACTTATACATTTATTTATATATTATTTATAATATTTTAATGAATAGAAAAAGAACGTTAACAGTGAGGAGGACATGGTTTACGAAAGAGACGTACATTTTTCTATCTCGTTCGATTTGGATTTAATATTTTGTACGTTTATGTTCTTGTGTTGTTTTTTATTAAGTTGTTCCGTCTGTACAGCGTAAATATCTTGAGCAGTTATCTTCCATTAGACTCCGAATAATGAATTCAATTTAGTATATATCAGGAGAGATTTTATAGGGAAGTTATATTCTGACGGGATGAAAAAGTCTTTATTTTTGTGTCACGTCTTAGTTTGTTGGTCACCTATTTCGTTGTCCCACAGGTCTGTTAGTCCATTCATCGTTTCATTTACACTGTGTGGATGATCCATCGTTTCTGAATTAGTTTATGTTTTTTTCTTTACTGTAATGGGCCTACAAACATAGCTGTAATCACAAGGATTACGTCGAAAGACAGCAAAAAAACGAGTTAAGTATGATCGTCTCCTACATCTTCACGCTGTGAAGTAAATGTAACTAAGGACTAGTACTTTCCGAGTTATAATATTTCTTGTGAAATAGTGCGTGTTCCCGGTTAAATCAACTGAAAAAAATTTGCTGTCTTGAAAACTTGCAAAGTTATTCCCTGTGGTTTTTCAACTTTTGTATTTTGAGACATTTGAAGCGTACATTATAGCGAAATAAATTGAGGTATTTAATTTGTGATATATTTTGACTCCTCAGTATTGGAGGGTCTGCTTGAGGAGCAACACCCGAACTATTCTATTCCTATTGCTACTATAGCCGTGCAACACGTAACAGCTACTCACTGGATCAGTTTCGCCACTTTAGTCTGTATTTACGTAATTTAAGAGATTTCTTTAAAAATAGAAGATCTAAACATTTCAGTACTGAACCAACAGAATTAAATTTATCATCATCAAATGTTAAAAATAATATTTTGGTTTCTTAAGATCAGAAAACTTTTGTAACGTTATTTCCAATTGTTTATGCACGTATTTTATTTTCACATTGTTTTGAACGAAATTTTAACTACGCACATGAAGGACCAGTTTAGTCCCTTCAGGTTTCATGGCATTGTTTTCGAGTTTTATTTTATATATATTTTTTTTTGGGGGGGGGGGTGTTGTAACTACTGCTTCTTTATTTATAAAGAATAGTTAAAAGCTATTATGTGATTCATTTTAATTTTTTAATATAATAAAAATTATTTGACGACGTGTTCGCCTGTTCTGCTGTTTTTCAGAATTTCATGCATGATTATAAATTTAGATGTCCACTCTCAAGTTTCACTGGAGTGTTCACGTTTTCAAGCCTATGTGGTTAAAAATAAATTATCTTGTCTTTCGGTGCATGCAGTAAATTCAGTGGAAACGGGGTATGTACGTCAAACTATTATTAGTAATCTTGCTAGACACTGCGACAGATGTTTATGGTCATGTTATAAGCCATGAACGAGAAATATGACACATATGAGAGATAAATTTCTTTTTTCAAAAAATAATATTGTAATAACTTTTTGACTTTGTACGTTGGGTTACGAAGATGTAGTTTAAAGCGTTGTAATAATGTGTGATACGCACATCAACACAAAAGATATCGTTGAAGAGTTCGCGTCTCCACAATTGAAGTTCTTCCTCCTCGCCTTAGATGTCGCATCGAGAGCGTAACACTTTCCTGTGACGTGACAGAAAGGAAAGAAATCATTACGCACATGAAGATTGTCACGAACCCACTGGTACAGTAGACTCTCGACTGGATGACCTCATATTTGCTTCCTGTTCTTCCCTTAAAAATACTCCTTTCATACCAAAAATTATTTATATTTTCTAACCTTAGTACAGCCCAATACTAAATGTTTTTTTTGTAATTATATGGAGACAGGATAGAAAAGAGTATATCCCAATTTTTCAGCTCTCTAACTACCTTGGAATATCCACGTAACTTGCCGTATACTGATGTTACTAAATTTAAATAAAAAATCGTTTTATAACATTTTTATTTGATAGTTTATAAAGTTTAACCTCTCCTTTTGTTTGGTTGCCAAGATCAGCATCCGCAGAGAGCAGGATAGTCTCTGTAACAGTTGCAGGTTGACTCTCCCTTGATGTACATGGTACGCTTGAGGATGTTCCCCACAGGATAGTAGTTGCACACTATCAGAACACTCACCACTCCATTATTTTTGAATTTGGTGTGTCCGCAACCTACCTGAGCGGTGTTCGCCCACGCTATCTGCGTGTAATGGCCAGTCGCCGAATTGAACCTGCGAAACCAATGTGACCAATGAAAAGTAGCGGGATACATATATTTATGTTGTATCATTCATCATGCATGCAGGACGTTAAATACATCATTTTCTAATATCGACCACAACAGGTTAATAATTTTGTAGCAACCTGTAGATACAAAAATAATTTTCAGCCTATTATGAACATGATTAAAAGTTTCCGATAAGCCAAGAATAGGATCTTACTTTTAGGTCACCTTGTTTAGTCACCGACGGAACAGTAATTACACAATACAGCAGGTTTTCTGTTAAAGTAGACAAGATGTAACAAAAATATTGTGTCTCGAAACACGGAAAATAAGAATAAATCGAAACTTAAAACCCAGTATTCTAAATGATTTTGGATGGATATTAAATGGGCGTCACTACTTCTTTTATTGGCACTATAACCCAATGTGAGTTTTGGCCTTATTAACAATTTTCTTCCATTCCGCCCTCCCCTGTGTCAGTCGCCGCCATCCACTTTCTTTCATGGTTTGTATATCCTTCTCAATGTCATCTACTCATCTTGTCCGGGGTCTCCCCCTTTTCCTCCTCCCGACTGGCTTCCAGTCTATAATCCATCCAAGTACGTGTCCCATCCAGGCCAACCTTCTGCTCTTGATAAACCTAACAATGCCCTCGTTATTCATAAACTGCTCTAGTTGTTTTTTTCTAATTCGCCATTCTTACATACAGGTCCTTATATCCTTCTCAGTATCTTGCGTTCAAATATTCTGAGTAAGTAATTGGCGTCACTTGCTGTACCATTTTTACTGAAAATATTCTGATTCCATACAACGTTTTGATCCTCATTGAGACGTTTTCAGTCTACATTTTGTAGCATGTTTCGACTACTTGCTCAGACTATTATTGAAAATGGAACTGTGGAAGACGCCAAATCGACAAGATGCGTACTGCGGAGAGTTACTAGTCAATCCAAACCTTGTATAGCAACTAAATCCATAATTTCTGTTGTGGCTCACACAGTAGTGGACGGAATAGTCGTTGAGAGTTTATTTGCATCTACTAAAATTGAAATCTCCAAGAACATAACCTTTTATACGGTCATAACTATGACTGCCTCGCATCACAAAGGTCCCGGGTTCGAATCCCGTCGAGGGCACGGATGTTTGTGTGCGTGAGAGAAACTCTCGTCAAATTATTTCCAGTAATGAGTCTCCAATAATGTGAGCTGTTAATGCGACTGTAAATAAATTGATTTAAAAAACTTTCAAAAGTGAGAATAAACGCCCTTTTGCCTTGATCAATGCACAGAATCCTTAAGATCAGTATAATTTCTGTTCCAGTGTTTGGATTTCGAGCTTTTTTTTGCCGCAAATGGTTTATCACCCATATTTCCGTGTGCTTCACTGCAGTTGAATCTAAAAAAATCGGGTTCCAGTCAAACGTCACTATTTTGAGCACGTGGGTGCACTACATAGTCCGAGGGTCCTAGGGAACCCTTCACTACCATGCTTTCCCCCGTACAGTCCCTTTCTTATGCTATAAGAAGGAGGTGGACACACGTCTTCTTCGTTTATCGACACGTTAACTGTTCCTTGCTATGTCGGTGCAACATACAATAACAAACATCCTGTCTTACCAATTAAGTGGCGAAAGTGTCATCTCGAGTATCGGAAAGTCTTTAGAGGTAGCCTCCTGCTCTTCTTTAGCTCGGCTGCCGTAAATGTGTGTCGAAATCAATTAGACTATGGAAAAATAAATATTTTTCTGAAATGCATATTGAGAGAATTACTTGTATTGCACTTACTGGAATGGTACGATGTTTGACCTGTTAAATTCTGCGACCTCCTCGTACCAAGCCGCGGTTGCGTCTGTGTAGTTGACGGCAACATCTGTAGCTGTCGTGTAGATAATGTACACGTTCTGCCCAACGGGTGAATTATTCGCTAAAAAAATATATATCATTATGAAAACAGATGAATATTTTACTTTTTAAAAATTGGGGAAACTTTGTCAATAGTGTTTGAATTATGATTTTATGTTTTTAGTCTTAATTTGGGTTTACGAAGATGTAAATGTAAATGAATAACAAGTGAAGTAGTCGAAAGAGGTAGCCTTCTCTACCACAGACATCGCATCTAGAGATTGACGCATTTCTATGACATGAAGGATTTTAAATATTAATCAAATGTAGTAACTGATATTTATCAGCAAAATATTTCACTCTGGATTGACTTTACTGAAGCTTTCATGCCATCTTAAAAAAAAAATTAGCGATTATTTCTTTTCCTGTTTCAATTTAATGAATGCTTGTAAGTGAAATAGGAATCTGCTAAAACCCTGTGAGATTTTAACGTAAGGTCTTTCCAAAATTGTCTCAAAATGATTACGCAACGAACGGCCACACGATATCAGGTACAAAAATCTTCAGACCCTACGTTCCGGTCCTAATTAGTTTTTTAAAAAGCCGAAAACATCAGATTATGTTTATTGGGTTACTATAGCAGTAGCCACGAACGAAGGCAGGTGGCGCGTATTGAGGGAGAGGAGGCAGCGCTAAATAAACACATAAGCGACACAGTCTAACGTGGTCGATATCTAAGCGCTTAATTAAATTGACTGGCACCTGCTAATAAAAACTTAAGTGGGCCACCAAGAAATTTGATGCGCACTGTATTCACGTAAATGTACTGTCGTGACGCATCGCCGGTCACGGTCACGATTTACACGTTGCCGTCCAATGTAACATATGTTGAAAATAGAATTTTTATAATGATTACGGATGTATTTGGTGCATTGTTGAACACATTTATTTTACAAGCGTTACGGAATGATAAATGTCCGTATATTAAGTATGTCTAATTGAAAATATCGCGAAAATCAGTTGAAAATAACTGCCAATGAATCTCGATTTGTAATTTATTGACAATTATGTGGTGATACTGCTGGTTTTCGGGTATTCCATCTGGTTCTTTATGGTTACCTAGTTTTCCGATATTTCTATCACTTTCTTTCCCTCGGTTTCTTAGACATTTTGGATAGTTTTTGTTCGCACTCTTACTTCACCTTTGCTACTTACCTTATCCTTATCAGTTACTCAGACTATGGAACACCCGAAAAGCTTGTTTACAAATTCAAGCTTAGTTAAATAAAACAAATGACGACTCGTAAATTTGGGCAGTGTATCGAACAGTCTACCTATGAGCATTAATTTGGATAAGGAAGAACCACAGTTCTATACTTCAACTTACCAAGATTACGGCACTTATCGTGCTGGAAAGTACACTGGTCGGCCCAGCGTTGGGCAATAGAAGCACATTCTTCGTTCCAAGTCTATAAAAATAGAAATTAGATTACGTACTTATAGAGTGATTACACAGTCATCTTACACAATTTTTTTTATCAAAGTGTTAATTTCGCCTTAGCTTTAGTCCAAAACCGTTCTTCTCAAGGTTCCGATTTTTCACTTCTCGTTTACAAGTCCACCATTCTTAAGCGTCACATCGTTTACAAAATAGCGTTTTATTGACATTTAAGAGGCTTAGTGCCGAATCCTAGTGTAGGATAAAGAAGTATTTTCTCAGTACTTTTGTTTAATTTCTTCATCGTTGATCCATACAAACTGTTTCTGTTATTATCGCAACATTTAAGCTGACGACACACTTGTGGTGTCGCGGTTTATGATTGTGATTGATTTATACAGGGAATATGGTGTTTTTTATATTTGCGCATATAGCAGTTATGAAACAAGAAATGGATTCTAAATAGAGCAGTAGAAGTGGGAAACTAAATAGGAAACCAGGAGGATATACCAGACATGTGGAACACAGAGAGTCTGTAATAATATTGAAGAAAGTCGACAACAGCGTTTCAGCGCAATCGAAAATTCTTACAAGTAAAAACTAATTAGTCCAGGGCCTCGAGAGACGGATATTTCTGAATTTGAGTTGTGACTTACTTTTTGGTTTTCTTTAAGATGGATGGGAGAAGAATTTTCGTGGAAGTTTTACGAACTGAAATAAATTTAAAATATTATTTCGTGGGGGCAAGAAATTAGCGTATTTGGTAAAATACTGAGACAATCTGACATTTAGTTCGACGCATTAAGACTTCACTTTATAAGAAAACTTTTATTTATAAAGGGAAAAATGTCACTGATCTGAATACCCAATATCCCAATATTTTCCATATTTTCTTGCTCCAGATAGAATTAAAATCCATCAGCCCTAACTCACGTGTGTTGACATTTTACGGCTGTGGTGGTAAAACAGTTACAATACTGAGTTTCCCTTTTCTTAGTTCTTGGTGTGATTGAAGTTAACTCACCATCCTTTTCATGTTAGTAGCAGGAGGCTGCGATCCGTTAGAGCCGCGCCATTCATTCCCGGACGCCACGGTGTTCCGGAAATGGTTGTGAATGTTGAGAATCTCTTCCTTCTGCTGCTGAGACACCAATCCCTCCGGATTGGCTCCACAATTAGATCCGTATCCCTAAAACATATGTTTTGATGTAATTAAACAAAATCAAGATATTCTAATGCATGTATACTACATGCGCGATTCAGTTGCTGAAAACAGAACGAGTATCTTTACTATTCTATTTCAGTAATTATCATTAATTGTTTCCGTGGCTAATATCAGGTACCGTTAAATTATATTTCACGACAACAATACAATAAGTATATTAGCAAAAGAAGTTGCAAATTATTATTGCAACTATTAAATGTATTATGTAGATTAACTTACTGAAAATAAAATCATAATATTCGAAATGGGTATTCATTCCCATCCCTAGCATTTCAATCCTAGGATGTATGACATTTTTATAATATATTGTAGTATACAATTTAAAGATTGAAATAAAGCCAACGCGTTGCGACCAATTTATGTAGAAAACTAATTTTAAAGGGAAAGATAATTAGCAGGATTTTATTCTTGAATTATTACAACTTTTTAAAGGTAAAATGAAAAATATTTATTACAAATTTCGATTTAATTTAAGTTTTGTACATATTTTAAATAAATTGCCACACTTTTTAATGAAGCTCAAATATTCACGGCCGCTTACTGGGCCTCTAATAATATATATTAGCACCAAAAGAGTTTAAAAGAATAATAATTAAATTTACAATAACAAATTATATAAAAAAATCTAAATAGTTCTGAAATCCAGTGAAATTTACGGGAATTTAAAAGAATCTAGAGAAATCTGACGGTACTCATATTTATATGTAAGTTTACAATGGAAGGTTTTTACATACCAGTTTATGAGAGCTGCTCTGGTACCATATTAATTGTGCACTTCACTATTTTTTCCTTTTAAAGAAAAATTTATTCAACAGGCCGTTACACTGTTCACAACATTGTTTCACTTCACTAAATTCCGGCCCACTGCCCACCGGACACCTGTTCATTTCTTTAAAATATTTCATTGCTTTTCATTTTGTTCACATCCTGACACTAGCGATTGAACACACTTTTTTATTTTTTAATAAATCGCATCATATAGTCATACCGACTACGTATTTTTTAAGTAAAGGGGATCTGCGTCCATTATAAGCTATTATTTGTATCATGCTGTCGTCCTTATCAAACCCGTAGTTATAATGCGATATACCTGGTATAGACACAAGGTGTGTGTGTTCTTTTCTCTGCAGATAGAGCAATAATCTTGACCCCAAATATTGTTAGCAAGTATTGTTAGTAAGGCAAGTAACACGGGAACTGTAGAAAGCATAGCAGAGGTCAAACGTGACAGTTTACCTACAAGAAAAGACGCATTAAATGTATTCTAACCTGATTAAAGAAATTCAGTAGACAAAGTATTAAAATAGCTTATAAGTATTAAATTTTATTGAATGACTAATTTTCTTAAAGCTATGCATTTTGCGGACGCAATTGATATTATAATGGATAATTTTTTAATTATTCTGAATACAACAAATTACACTTAAATCACGACCTACGTGGTAAATAATTGTCAGATTTTCCTATTTAATTTTAGATTATTTTTATCTTCCTAGTTTTCCTTTCAACGTCTAGAATATATGCCTCTTAACGCCTTGGCAAAGAATCCTCATCTGCACTTACCTCAAAGATGGCTTTGTGTTGAACACAAAACTTTGCTACTGGCAACTAGATGTCGGTTGCTAGAATGCAAATTTCCCCTGTGTAACAATTTCGCGGCTTAACGTCATTATCACAAAACACTTAGATTACTTACGTGATGTTCATTAGGTTTATGATTACATTACTGTTTCTTTTTCCTCAAATGTTAAATACAAAAATAATTTGTGCCTTGGGTCAAGTAACATCATTTGAAAAATGACAACCACTTGCGTCGTGCATCAACTTTGTCTCCATGTTATTTTTCATTGCGCATACCTACATCGTCTTTCAAAATGTTGATTGAAGGGTTTAATTTAATAATCTCTTAAGTGGAAAACCTATATTTTATTATTTCAGGAAAATTATTTTATTATTTAAAATGGTTTGAGGAAAAATTAGCATTGTTATCCTTTTGACTTTTCCCGGCAGGTTGCAGCTTTCTTTTCTGAGTTTGAATTACCCCCTGAAACGATGTGAGGAGGAATCAGAATATTAAAATAATTATCCTCGTGTGTTCCAAAATTTCAATAAATCTTTGTATTAAGTGTTTATATCCAAAACCACGTGCAAGTAGTGTTCGACGTTAAATATAAATTACCTGTCATGGTGAACACATCAGTCCTCCGACTTGATGGCCCTTTACTCGTTCCAATTGTACAAAATAAATTTTCATGGAAGCTATTTGGATGAATTAATTGTGCCCGGTTTCCAAATCTTCGTTTCTGTGGCAACCATTGAAGTTAAAAAAGGTAACCTTTCAGATTGAGTGAAACATCGTTAGATATTTTTACATGGTCACTAATAAGTCCAAAATTAATTTTCACATTTGGTTTTCATATTCTGTGTGAACATTTGTGTAAATGAAAGTGAAATTGTCAGATATGTGTCAGATAATTACTAGGGTATATTGCAAGATAAATACGTATGTTGTATTAATAATTACTAGGGTATATTGCAAGATAAATACGTATGTTGTATTAATAATTAATAGGGTATATTGAAAGATAAATACGTATGTTGTATTAATAATTACTAGGGTATATTGCAAGATAAATACGTATGTTGTATTAATAATTACTAGGGTATATTGCAAGATAAATACGTATGTCGTATTAATTTACAATTGTTAATATCCTTTTTGTTATGAGGAAATGAGCGATTTCTTGAATCTTAAGTGGTAGTAAAAATCATTAACGACCAAGTTTTGTTCAAAAGTGTATCCCAAAAACAAATATGCTCTTAAATTACTGTCTTACCTTTAACGTATATTTTTCATCACTTACATAGGTACAATCGCGACATGTTTGAAACGATTTCTAAAATGTTATAGTCTGTGCTGATTACAGTTCTTTACTCTTAAAAGTTCTAGCCTGTTTAACTTAACTGTATTTCTTTGTGAATAGATTTATCTAAATTTTATTGTAAGTTATCAATACTTTAGACTTAATTATTGTGTGTTATATAAACAAAAATAATTTATGAACGTCAAGTTTGATCAACTTCAATTTTAGATTTATTCTTCAAGAAGGATTAAAAGTGTTGTTGGAAGTTGTCTCAGCGCTTAGGAATCTTATTCTAATACCTGAGTAGATTTTTATTGAATAGCTTACGTTTGCTATTTACAAACAAAAAATATATCACATTGTTTCTAGTTTCAATTGTCGCACGTTTGTTTCGTCTTCATGAACAATCTTGAGTTGAGGCCGTTCTTGTTCACAGCTTCTTGCAATGCGTCCATCACCGAAGCAGGAGGCGTCTTCTCTCTTGTCAGTTTCCAAGAGAACACTATGGAAAAATATCATAAAGTAAGGATATAAAATTTGTAAATGACACACTATCAACACCAAAGTAGTCCATCACAGTATTTTATACCTCAAGGAAAAGAAAAACTTCCCACTTTTCACCCCAGTATAATATTTCCTGTAAGAAATTATACTGAAACGAATAACTCAAATATCCGTAATGCCCGTGATCTAAAGAAAAAAATATGAGTTTATTTAATGTAATTCACTGCAGATATTACTGTTTTATTTTCATACTCTTCCTTCACTTGCAATTCATACGTATCTCCCGCCTATCCGTTAAGAACTATCTATAATATTCCTAAATAATGTTTATTAATTAAAATGCAATCCGTAGCCAATAATTCAATTTTTTTTACTTTCCTATAAATTGGCACACTATATAATACCACGCAACGTTTGTGTAGTATTTATTTTATCATTTAATTTTTTCTCTTATCTAGCTATTTATTCGTCTAAATAGTATACTTTTAACACTATTTATATTTTACATTGATAAGTATCTAAGTATTTAAGCAAGATACTTTTAACATTTATTCAAAATTATTTTATATAATATATATATTATTATATAATATAAAAAAAATTAAAGCTTATCATTGAAAATCTTAGAAGTTTATAAAATAAAATTATAAGATTGAAATTGTTTAATATAATTTAAACTGAAAAAAATTTTCAACATAATGAAATTTGTTTCCTTTGAATTTAAGTATCAGAATATTCAATAAATTTTCGATTACAGTATTAGTCTGTCATTAAGGTCTCATATTCGTTTTATTATTCATCTGTTGAAATTCCAAATTACACGCGTTGTACCTGGAGTAAGTAGAAATACAATTTTGATAATTTATTAAGTAAAGTCATTTTATATTATCCTGTTCAAACCGGCTGATATACACGCACGTTAGCTTTTTGTTTATTTATTGTATCATATTATATTGTATTCCAGTTATTCAGTTTTGTTTCAGTGGATGATTTTTGTTCCGACACATTTTATATTGTTAATTGTAGCTCAATATAGTACTGAATAAACAGTTAAAGTAGATATTTTTAATTTGCACGGTCGTTTTTCTCGTAATAGCAATTTGTAGCATACTATGCCATCGAAAAAAAACTATACTTACTTGCACTGAAAGGGCCAAATTGCGAGCAAGCGTAAACAAGGGCGTAGCTGGTATAATCGGTGTCCAAAACCCAGTAAGGAGAAGGAAAACCTGAAAAAATAGAAACTTTTCAACTAAAATATGTTCGTGATAAACCTAAAATAACTTCAAGAATTTTAGTTTGCGATTTAATAAATTTTTTAAAAAATTTAGTTACTAAATGTAAAAGGGCATTAAGTGTTAACGAAAATGTCGCTGATGACATTTTTCTTTAATGGAACTGCTAAGTCTGGTCCATGTTTTAGCCATACACTCATTATTTAAAAAGTAACCATTTCCTTGATAGGTTAGAGTTTCAAGATTTTTCAGATGTCTGCGAATTCTTACTACGTTTGTGAATTATTTACATAGTTTTGTTTGTATCGAAATGATAAATGCATAGTTAAATCGTACAAAAGTTCCTCTTAATTCTCTGAAAAAAAATCATTTTTTCTCAACTATTTCCATTTATTCAAAATAAACAACTTATTTCTATTACCTCATTACCAATGTTATAAAATATCTATATATGAGGTTGTTTATAAAAGCAGTGAAATCTAAATAATAATAGCAAGTGGTATCGCAATTAAACTATAAAAAATATGGAATACAAGTACTTTTCATAATTTTATTAATAAAAGTAATAAATATATTAAAACAATATTACTTTTCACGGTTAAAATATATTATACACACTTATATTTCCACTGTTTCAATGAAATTTCTATTTAATTGACTATTAAATTCCTACAAGTTGAAAAATAAATATAACAACCGGTATTGTAATTTATATGAATCTTTGGTTTTAATAGTCACTAGGTTTACCACAATTAAGATTCGTCCAAATTAAAATTTTGTTGTTAATAAAGCATTAATGCGTCCTCGACAGAGGTTATTCTTGGAAAATATTTATATTTCTGAGTATTAAAATTTCGGGTATTCAACAAGAACTGTTATTAAACAGATATGCTATTTTTATATGTATTTTTATTTAACCTGTTAATGCATTTCCTTTCAAGATATGGAAATAATTATAGTTTGAGGTTTGGTAATCGTTTTTCAGTTGAGTTCTTATGCTATTAATCATTTATACTCGCCTCCTGCCGTGGGGAAAACCACAGTCAATTTTGCGTCTGTCGTGCCTGGATCTTGTGTGGCGGTTCCTTCGATAGTAGTCGTCTTCCTTGTCCTGAAAAAAAGTTATACAATCAAAGAACGATAAGGATAAAATTATAATAATAACAATTTTATTTAGCAAAAAAGCTAATTATTCACAATGTATGCAATTTTTTTAACCACATCAACTTAAATATCTAAATAAACTATTATAAATTTCCTAATTGTATCACAGTTTCTCATTTCTTTCGGCAAGTTGTTAAATTCTAGAAACCCCTTATCAAACGTACTATTTTTTAAAAAATCTAACATAGCCTTAGTTGCGTCCATCTCTAGCTTACTTTAAACATTGTGTAGGCAATTAATGTTCATATTTTGATCTAAAATAATACCTAAATATTAGAAAATGGTAACACTTTCTGCCAAGGGTTAACTAGGGCCCCGGGTTAAAGTTTAAAGATCCTACCCGGCATTCTCCTAAAATTGAAGCCTAGAAAACCTGCATCTAGATTATATTATTTTTTAATGTATTGATAAAAGAACGTACTTACGAGAGATAGACTTGTCTGTTTTTAACGCCCACAACGCCATTTCCGTTGTCTGTATATGTAGCAGTCACACAATCGCCTCCAATCTGGAAAATCGCGAAGTACCGCTCCTGTTCGTACCATTTACCCAGGTACTGCAAACATAAATAAAGTACTTAATTGGCGTAGTCAACATGAGTATTAAAATATGGTAAACGTCCAGTATGATAAACTATTGGCTATTAAGAAACTCATGTATATGATAAACATGGAGAAAATTGGAGAAATGTTCTCATAAATTAGACGAAACTGAAAGGACCAAAAACGAATGGAACAATATCAATAGTTTTCAGCGGTTTTCAAGTTGTCAATTTTTATGAACACTCGGATATCAATCCTTTTAATATCGTAAATGAAATTGCAACATTTTTCGAACCAAAATATAAATATACATTTATGGTATTAAAACCTATTTTACTAATATTCGTTGTTTCCGGTATTCACCGTGTGGAAATAATGTTACGCTCTGTTAATTTCACAACAGTTGTGTGATTCATTTGTCATATTGGCAAACTAATTGTCAGTCAGTGCTTACTTTTTATGCGCGTGATTAATGGAGAATCTATTAGCACTTTCCGAGATGGCGAGGTTGAGGTCAACCACGAATCACCAGCGAGCGTTACTGACGCACGTAGATCTGTGTGTAACAAGGGCCTTGAGACGCAAGGATTTCCCCAAGTCCTTGCATCCTGACCACCGAATTCTCATTACCGTTAAGAAAGGTCGTCATATGAAGTAACATTAGAAACACCGATTGGAAAGAGGAATAATTTTCAGAAAATTCAATAAATAGTTCTCGGAATTCACTCGGGTTTCTTCTAGAAAATGACGGCAGTGCTTTCAGTCGTCGAAACGTTGCGTGTAAATATAAATATGCAAAACCCGTGTGAATTCCGATTTATTGAACAACTTCACCGGGAAAGACTTCAATCTTTAATTTTCAGAAAATTGTTTGTAATGATTTTAAAGTAAAGTCACAAATTTAATTTTAGCAATGTATTGTTTAACTTAACTAAATAGAATTTTATTTAGTTAAGTACTAATTTTTATTAGCCTCTGTGAATAGGATAATCAGATTAACCATCGTCATGGTTCCAGTGTTCGTGAATAATATAAACATACAACAAAATAACGCAGTTTTGATGCAGTTATTTTAATTAATTAGTTATTTAATCAATATTATTTAATTTATCATTATATTATAAATTTATTCATTTGAATATTATTTTTAATGGAAACTATTCCCATTCAGTGCCCTTAGAGAACCTTATTAGTATAAATGAGAATTTATGCATATTTTCCTTCAGTTCAGTTGTGTTTTATATTTATGAATAATTTGATATGTTAATGAAAATTGACGCCATTTAAAATAATTTTTTACTAAGCAAAAATCATTCAATAATTTTTTAAACCACAAAAGTTCAATAACATTTAGTTCAACATTTTACGATAGTCGTTACCCAAAGTATAAAGTAGTGACGACGAGGAAAATAACTTTCAACTTGAAATGCAGTTTCATCTTAGGGAGTTCAGACTCGTTCGCAGACACAGAGATAAAATTGTAATAATATCAACAACATTTTGAGTTAATAATAAGAAACATAGCCAAATACAGACAATATAAGAAATAATATAAATACCACACAACGTTGCTGGGCTCCTTGTACCTTTCTTCAGGTGCTATGAAGAGCCTAGAGCGACACAACGGCACTCGTCAGTTGACAAAACTCAAAAGCACCTGAAAAAAGGGACAAGGATCCCAGAAACGTTGTGTGGTATTTATATTATCTCTTATTTTGTCTGTATTTGGCTATCTTTCTTATTATTAATTTTCAATCAGACGTAAATTATTTTATTTCAATATTTTAAGTTTCTGTCCTTTCGGTTTTTAAAAATTTTAGTTATGAAAGGAAAAGATTAGATTTGTTTTTAAAATATTTATTTTGAGATATAAATGAATGTATAACGCAATAAACATAGGTATACTAATTACTCATAAAAGTTCTAAATTGTTTCACTTCACTCACCTTATTCAGATTAGCTCACAAGTCACGCTTATTTTTCTCTTAGTTATGTCTTTAGTAAGAACTACTAATTTTTTTTAATGTTATAAATTTTTAAAAAAGATCAGAATCCGCGTGGAACCCACATTATTTTTAATTATCAGCTTTATATATTTTACAAGTACAATGTTTGTATTGTAATAAGTCTTTTCATTATATCCGAGATAACAAAATATATGTATGTTTCAATGAATCTGAAATCAGTTAAGTCGCTTTCGACTTCTTGTTTTGGAAGATTGATTGAAACTCAATCTAGAGAGTACTTACGGCTGACACGTTGAAGTTTTCTTCCACTGTGACATTCTGGCAAGGACCAGCTTGAAATACTTGCCCAGTAACAACATACAACGCTGTCAGTAAAATGAAAACCGTCTGCATGATACTCTGAAAAAAAGTTTTCGTTTTAGAGAAATATAATGAAACACAACTAAATCATTTCAGTGTCTCCTTACAATAAAATTTATTATACATTTAGGATAAAACTAAACTTCAATTTCATGCTCTTAATTTCGACAGTATTTGAATAATTTAGGTAACATTTGACCAAATAATTTTGGAATCGAACATAAATAATTCTGAAAAGTAGGTTGTGAAGGATGTTACAAAAAGTTAAAAGTAATAAAATACTTTCCGAATATAAATTTGGAAATATTGATTTAATGATAATACAGGATTGTATTTCTCTTATCGTAATTAAAGAGCAATTGTCTTTTATTTTAAAAAAGGTGGACAGAAGATGAAGAAGGTGTAGACAAGTTATGTATAGGGTATTCATAAAGTGGCAACTCCGCTCTTATAGCATAGGAAAAGAATGAAAGAAGGGATGCGGAAAAGTATAACAAGGAGGCCAAGGATTAACTAGGGCTCCCGGACTATAGTTTAAGAATCCTTCCCGGTATTCACCTAAAAGTGATGCAGGGAAATCCCTATTTAAACCTGCATTTGTCCCTTGCCCTTCTGAGGGCAGGAGACGGGTTTGCTGTGGAGACGCAGCATTCTATTCTCCGAGTCTCGACGCATTTAGGAGGCAGCTGGCCGACTATTCCAACTCTTATCGTATGCCCAAGGTTTGAGACCCTGGAACATACACTTCTCAAAATATGCCAAGATGCCTCAGCTTGTGGGAACCATAAGACATCTGAATTTTTTACATTGTGCCAATCGAAATTATTCTTTTTAAATAAATAAGTTTGGATACAGCTGAATATTTTTTGGATATTAAAGGTCAAATTATTTTATGTTAATAATTTCATTTAAACCTCATTCTACTACATTTTAATTGAAATATATGATAAATAAATGTAATACAAATTAAATTCATGTAATATTATAATATCACTGACAATAAGTCGTTATAAAAACAGCGAATTCTATATGTTTAACTAGAGTTCTGGTTTCGCGTTTCATATTCTTGTGTTATGCTCTTTTCTGTCTCTCGTTTCCATAAATTTTTGTCTGTATTTTGATACTATAGTTTGTTTAACAAAAAGAAATAAGAAATGTGTCTCTATTTAAAAATGCGATATTTGGTACCATCATATTAACGTACAGGCTAACGATCTGCAAAATTATAGACAGCGCACAGGATGATAATGTCTCAACTTACATAATAATATCTTCTGTGTAATAGTTCGTTCCATGTAATTTAAATTATGAAACGCATGCACCAGATAGAAGACTTAGCATTCTTAATCGTTAAATATAGCGTTCGAATCGTAAGTGGTCAGAAAATATAATAAATATTCATTTCGGAGAGGGAAGAAGTTCGTTGTACCTAAGAAATAGAAGTTACAAGTTGTATTTGGGGCACTTCTTACGTAAGTAGTGATTAAATACACGACTAACGCACTATGATGAAAGAGAAAGACCTCTGCTGAGAATATACTTTCACTGGAATTGATCTACGAAAGGCAGATACGTAAGCTGAAAAACAAACGTAAATGTAAATATAAATGTTCGAATTTTGTAAACCTTAATCACAAGGAATCTAAAACCCTAGGGTAGAAAATACTGAAAATTTTCAATAATTCCAATATTTCTGTAATAAATATATCTGAACTACTGATATATCTAGCAGTTTATCTTTGGAAAAAAATATACATTTAATGTATAATTTTAAAATCTATTATTGATTATAATTATTTTTTTAAACAATGTTATTCTCATACCGTTTTTTGATAAGTCTGAAACTGATCGACTCATCCATTCCAGAATGAATGAGGGTTCTGAATGTGTTCTACACGATTCCGAATTTCAAAGATGAACTTTCAACACTGGTGAACAGGTTTCGATAAATGGTCTGAAATTTTTGAATGGCTTATCTTATTTTTATTCATTTTATAAATAAATACAATAAGATACGGTTTAAAATATTAGCAGATTGCTACAAAACGCATACGCAATCCCTTCATTCATTCCATGGGTTTGAGTGAATCGTAGTCTGACGTACAATCTCTGACTCAGTCTCTTCAATCTTTTGATACTTCCACAGAAAGATATGAGAATTCCCGACGGTTCATCCGGGATCCATACAAGATTCTGATTATTCCATATATTTGCTATCCTATCCAGTTTCCTCTCCTCTGAAGAACAATTTTGATTATTAGTCCCTATTTACTTATTAGCATCTCTTCTTCTTTTTCCTTTTATGTCCACTTTATTATTCTGTATCCTTGTCCAGCACCGAATTTAAAATATTTTCGTTTCTTTTCTCAGAGTCAGTGTTCCGATGCGTATGAGGAAATATCGAAACATATTGTGTTATTATTAAACTATTATAGTCGATAGTAAAAATCATAAAATAATAAAGGTGAAAAAATAAATCCCATTAATTTATTTAAAATTTTGGAATAGGTTGGTGCAGTGATGAAGAAAATTAACTCTCGTGCTTTACTAAATATGAAATTTATGTTCTGCAGTTTGGGATTGTTACTGACAAAAGAATATGTCAGTTACTCTAAATGAGAATATCATTTATTGAAATACATAGGAGAACTACTTTTGAATGAGC
Source organism: Zhengitettix transpicula (assembly GCA_037074705.1). NCBI lineage: Eukaryota > Metazoa > Arthropoda > Insecta > Orthoptera > Tetrigidae > Zhengitettix > Zhengitettix transpicula. The sequence goes on along the minus strand of CM073596.1, from coordinate 39,880,821 downwards.
TTTACATAAAGCAGGGGTTAAGAGAATTTCGGCTAAGGAAGCTGACCCAAGTCGTCAGATTTTATGAAAACAATTAGTTCTAAACGAAGCATTAAACATTTGAATATAAATCAAGCGATGACTATCCCTACATCTGGTTCATAGTTCAGGACTTGATATTACACGTAGTCACAGCTTAACTATTCGTAACAACCGTCCTGTATCAATAAACTAGTTTCTGTCCATGGTACTTCACTCAAATGCACTATCCTGACGCATCAGCGGTCAGGTTCACGGTTTCCTTAAAACATATTCACATTAAAGTATGTTTTCACTCACTTTCCGTGACTTGGGTCAAACAACTTTTTCGGTTACAAATTAAACAAACAAATTCTCTGCAGAGTACTGTGCTGAGAAGATTGAACTTGATGACAGTTTTATTCAGACTGACGCATTTATCACACTTGAGAGTTCTAATAGTCACCGAGGATGTTTGTATGAGTATGTGTACTTTATGAATGATGAGTATGCATTCTTAATTACTTTGGATTTAATGGTAAATTGACGATAAGTTAAAGGTGAATATAGAATAAAGACAAGGATTGAATAGAAATCTGCTAAGAGCTTCATGAGAATGAATGAATGCGTCAAGCTCAATGGAAAGTCCCGCCGTTCACAGACAGAGAGAGGAAAGTCTGAACAGTTTGCAGACTGGACCGAACCAGAGACGTACTACAATAATGGATTAGTGGATAAGACTTCCATTCCACATAGTTCGTTCGATACACAAGACCTGCGATAAGCCCATAATCTGCGCTGAAGTTCTACCTGTCAAATAAATATTTAGATCGTGAGTGTTTGGCTTACCTCTGTTGAGCTGTCCGTCCTCGGAGTGAATGTTTAACTACTGTGAAGTCAGAGTTTATATAAGCTGGCCTCGGTGCTGCCACGCATAGGATAGAACTATACCTACATGAAATTTTTCTCACTTACGTAATATGTAGTTCACAGTGATTATAAATTTAACGGTAGGACGACGTCTTCCTGAGACGACCATATATTTAAAATACTATCTCGGAAATTAATTGTCATGGAAAACTCCTATTTCAATTAACACTAATCTCTAAATAAATGTCTTCTGACAGGTCTCTTAGTCTCGGTTTGTCAGGAGTTTGCTCATTTGTGAAACCCGTGGCTCGTCTTTCATAAATGTTACTCCAATTTTTCAAATTTTACAAAATCTTAATTATTTCTTCAATTAAAATGATCCAGAAAAAATAATTAAGCATCTAGTTGTGCATTTGTAATAGAACTACGTCTCACTAGCATAACTTCATATATTACTGTTAAGACAATCCTCTCATCTAGAGAATTATTATTTCCCATAATTAGTCAGAGCTAAATTTTTAAACTATTTATTAAGAGTACGACTACACTATGCTAATACTTAAAAGCATCAGACGATAGCCTCGGTACTTTCACTCGTTGATCAAGAATCCTGCAAATAAAATTTTAGAACTCCACTGAAAACTGAGTTATTAATAGGACTATCTTTTAATAGTGTGTTACGATATAAATCGTGTTCGTTGCCGTAACCGACGGTGCTTCATAATAGTTCATTTACATTAATTTTTATGCTACTGATACACGGTGTTTATGTCGGTGTTTGGTCAGTTGTCACGTATACTTACGATTCCTTCATATTAAATTGCATGTGATGATAGAAACATCGTTTTAAAATCTACTCAGGTCCAGTATTAAATACTTAGTTTTCATTTCAACCGAAGCTGAATCCATTGAAACATTCATGCGTATTCAATAAGTATTCTATCCACAGTACTCAGAAATGTAACAAAAAGTATGAAGCCATTGAAATTTTCATGAAACCATAATATACCAGAAGGAAAGAAACTTTTGTACAAATCTAATATTTTGTGCTAAAAGGAAGTAAAATCATAACGTTTTCAGATACTAACTTTCCTGCAAATTTAATTTTCTCATTAAAACGTAACACGTTATCATTACTCAATCATTTGCTAGTTCAACAAATTCCTGTAAATATATTTTAGAGATTACCGGAAAAATGATGAACTGCTAAAAGTATTTAACTGATAGTGATGACAGTGTATCATGATCATACAACATATTGACATGTTTTGAGCTTTTATTGTTCATTGTAAATAAAATATTGAAACTTGAATACTGGTGTATCAGAAAAAAATTTAAGTAAATGGTCACTATTTGCGTTTTGAATAATTATCATTTAAATTAAATGTGAAAATTAATATTATCACAAACAAAAAAAATAGTTTTGCATAAAGGGAAACGATAAACTTTTATAAATGTATGAACTCGGTGAAATTTTTCAGATGCAAGTTATTAACAAGCCGTAAAATGGCGTATAAACGTCCAGCAATGTTTAATTTTGTGTGTGTGAGTGTAATTATACCTAATATTAAATTTGTCTGGAAATGGTCGTATTATTAATTATTGATAGTTTTATATTTCAATTTTAACACGATATCTATAGACTAAATACATAATGGCATAGTTTGTCGAAGATCGTAAAAAAATTTTTGTTTCCAACATATTTTCCAGAGTGTTTAATTAGTATCATACTAATTGAATCTTCTACCCGTAAAGTCAAGATTCCTGAATTTTTCTTTATCTTCATAACGCAACTCTTGTTACGTGTAAGCAGGAAGGAATGCCTACACTGACTTTACTCCTGGGGAATTATTTCGAATAACTTCTCATTTAAAACAACTGATAATATTTCTGTTACATATCTATGGTTAAGTATATTAGAAATTTCTCTAAACACACGAGAATACTTTCATTTGTAATTAGTTATCGTATTGAAGTGATTTTAACGTTTCTAGTACACATGTTACGTAAAGTGATTTCCATATAATCATAGATTCCGAGATAAATTTCTGAAACAATGTGAAATACTAGTCAGTTATAGTGTTATAGTTACTAATTCTTTTAAATGACAGGGAAGAATGGAAGTACAAAATGTGTTTAATGAGACGGGTCGTTTTGTCTTACTGTAACCAGTTATGTAACACGGTTCGTGTGGTTTGTGACAAGTAAGGGAAGTACTCGTTTAAAAAAGTTTCTGATGTAGGAAACTCGTTCATATTAAAATACTTAACTCGTTTGAAAGAGTAAGAGTAAACTTACAGTTTACCATCTACAATGTGATATATACCCAATGGTTTTTGATGAATTCTCAACGTATTCATCTATTTCTAACATCGCTTTTATAAAGACTGTTAATAAAATGTTTCGTCAAGATTTAGTCAAATATTTTTCTCAATGTTATTAGAGAATGTCTGATGAGAATCAAATTATGCATGTAAATATAGAATCGATTGAGAACTATAAAAGGTTCCAAACATTAAAAGAAATTAGTATAAGAAAGACGTTGACTTTTTATTCAGACTGGCCATCGGATATACAAAAATATCAAGGTTCAATTAGAAGAATCAATGACGTGATTATCAGATCTTGCACAGCTCCCTGCAAAACTGATTTAGTTCAGTTGTCACAGACTTGCTGTGTTACTTTGTACGGCTCTAGATTGATTCCGTTCCTCACCGCAACTTCCTGCAATCGGTCCAAGACCTCGGTAGGAGGCTTCTTCTCTCTTGTCAGCATCCAGGAGAATTCTGAAGGGAAAAAAATCATTAGGGTGATCGTGGCATGGAAAACTTTCGTTGTTAGATACCAAATCATACCACAAAATTATGATTCCACAGCGGAAGTTTTGTTTAAAAATAATGTGAATGATGTCTATGACTAAAATTAAAATATTACAAATGGAAAAATACGTGTTTTGAAAATTAATAATGGTCAAATACAGGTGTGATGATATAATATTTTTTTCCTTCAGAATTCTCCTGAATGTTGACAAGAGAGAAGATGGTAATGTTGTGGTATTTATATCATCACTTAGTTTGCCTGTATTTGACTATTTTATCTTATTATTAAAATATAACACTTGAGCAGAAAGTTGACAGTATTTTTTACTGATTTTTTCTTAAATTGCAACTTAAATTGAGAGTCACTTACGAACACTGAAAGGACCAGCGGTTTCGCAAGACCAAACCAAGGAGTAGCTGTTATAGTCACTCTCCAGGATCCAGTAAGGAGCAGGGTCACCTGGAAAGTAAATCTTCCTTAGTAGCCATAACGGATTCAAGTTACAGGTGTAGCTAAACATGTAAATTAATGTTATCGGTTAATTTCCTCACGAAATTGCGTGTCCAAACTCAAATTAAGAAGTACGTTTCGTATAAATCGCATAATTAATTGCCGAACCACTTGCGAATAAATATATTTTAATGAAATTGATAGTAACGTATATTAAAAATAATAATAATAAATAAAAATATTTAAAAAATTCAAAGTGTCGGACGTTTCGACGCGGATTGGTACTTTCAAATTTCCTTAGCTATTGTTTATTTATTTGAAAGTTTGTCTTTAGGAAGGTCGTATTTAGTATTATTAAATTTTCATGAGTTTCACGCAGTTATCTAACAAATACATTTTAAATAAAATATATTATTATAGTTTTACTGTTTTTTATTTTCACGACACGAATATTTTATTAGTAATTTGATTTTTTCGCCATACGCGTCTCATCACTAGTGTATATAAACTTATTTAAAATGTTACTGTTGTATTGTATATGAAATATTAGTTTGAATGAAGCCTAAAACATTGAAGCATGAATATTTAATGAATTTCGGCTTCAGGTAATAAAATGTTTTAAACTCTATAGGATTTAAGTTTATTCACCTTACAAAGATGATCACTTCTGCGCTCAATGTCAGAAAAATCGTGATTGTACCTAATTGGAAAAGCATATATATTTGATAATATTTATATATTGTATAATAATTGAAATAGATATAAATGTTATAAACCGTCGAAAATTGACGTAAATGTGCCATCGTTGGTCACGGTCACTACTTATATGGCTTTAGTCGACAATAAAATATATTTGTGTTAAAGTCACAGTTTTACCTTAGATTCTCTAAGTGAAATGAATTATTACAAATTGAAATTAACATCTTAGTGTAGAGCATAGAAATAATGCGTCCATTTGACTTTATGACCATCACTAAAGTTGATGAAATGTCTGTTTGTCAGACATTTGGCTTACCAAACTTCCTAATACACCTTTTTACGTCTCATTTTTCTGTGTAATGAATGCTCGTTGTAATTTCTGAACAAAATTTTCATTGAAATAAACTTTTGAGCAACGGTAAATTGAAGACCGAATTTACTTGACGTTGAGACTTATACGTAGCAAAAATTGATGATTTATAAGTAATTTTTGATTCCACGTAGTGCATATAAATCACGGATTATTACAAATATGTCGTTATTGTTTCATCTGCCTTACGATAGTTAAACATAAGCTTTATAACGCTCTTACCTCCTACACTGGGGAAAAACACCTCCAGTTTTGCGTCAGTCGTATTGGCAGCCTGAGTCGCGGTTCCTTCAATTGTAGACTCCTCGCCAGTTCTGGAAACCATGTATTAACTTTTATGGCCAGACAAAAAATTCTATTAATAGAGAAGTAAAAGATTTTCATCATCGGAAGTGACCAAGTAACACGTCCAGTGTCATCCACGATAATATTATTAGTTGTATGATAGTAAATCTCAAGAAAGAAAGTGAGATGCTTACGAGAAGTTGATCATGTCATTACGGACACCCACGACTCCATTGCCTTGGTTCGTGTACGTTGCTGTCACACAGTCGCCTCCATTCTGGAAGACGGCGAAGTATCGCTTCTGCTCGTACCATTTCCCCAGGTACTGAAATTTTAAAAGAAATTACTTAGCTGAATCCATTATCATCTTATTTATTTCAAAATTATCTAGGTACTATTCGCTTTTTACATACAACAAAAGTAAGTAAATTGCAATGTAGTTTCGCGTTAACGGAATTATTACTTTAATTGTATAACTACATTTTTTTCATGGCCTCAGTCGAAAAAAGAACATTACGTTACGCGATATCTCTGTGTTACATCAGTGAATAAATGCTGGAAAATTTTCGTTAACGTTCCTCAACAATTTGAAAAATGTCGGAAGAAGTCTTGACACAAGGGTAATTTTTTAAAAAACGTTTATTTTTGTTTTTCCTACAACATAGTCAGTTACTTAATGTAACCGTCAATATCTTGCGATTTCGTAAAAAAACCGTTTGCAGTCTAAAGAGTTCTGTAATTTTTTTTTTTTTTACTTTTACTGAATACCTACGGCTGAAACATTGAAGTTTGCTTCCACAGTGACATTGGGGCAAGGCATCTCTACAAGGACCTGACCACTTGCAGCAGTCAATGCTGCCAACACGACGACCACTACTTCGGTGAACCTCATGATATTCTGTAAAAAAAATATATAGTAACGAGTAATTCTTCCAAGACTTTTAAATTAAAAAATCCTATTAACGTTCCCAAGAGGCCGTATTAGTGCCTATTCATTTATTATAGCTCGAGGATAAATTATTTTGACTTTAGTGTTTTCCATTAGGAAAAATTCGAAACTAGTTGAAAAGAAAGTATCATAAAAATATATATATATAAAAAAGGGATACTCCACAATAAATCTAGTAAAATAACTAAATTAAGCGTGAAATATTTAAGTGTTACGTCTCTCTATTTCATCGACACAAAAGTGAAGTAGTGAAAACTTAAAAAAATTATTTTGTTTCTAAATTTAAATTAATACAGTTTTATTGTGATATAGGCTAATGTACAAGATATAGTATTTAAACCGCTTGATTTAGAAAACAGGTCTTCATAATTTTGTAAAAAAAGTCTATAATTTAACATAAAAATGGTCCTCTAGAAATATCCGATATAGACATGTATTTTAACTTAAGCAAAAATTGAGCTTAAAGAGTGATTGTACGAAAAATAACGCTAAATATCGTAGATCGCTCATGATGTCTTCAAAATAATAGTTTCCCAGGGTTGAATCGATTTTTCAGGACTTACGTAATCAATTATATGTTTTTAATAAGATACTAGCATGTAGTTACACACACCTGTCCTTGTATATTTAAAGTAATATATGAACTGAAAGTAACAGTATAATGATTATAAGCATTCCAGTCAAAGTCTGACATAACTTGGAATCTCCATTTCTGGTATTCTAAACCTTCAAAAATTACTTGAAAAAATATTCTTTCAATCTACTTTGCCCTAAAATTCCAGAAATAAACATGTATCAACATTTAGGACATCTCATTTTTGTTATAATAACGCTTTTAATTTTATTTTGGATCTATTGCTAAAATGCAGAGTGGATAATTGTGGCGCATTGCCGGCCGCTATCACCATTTATAAAAATTAATTCTCTTAGGAGGGCTCAGAGGAAAGTGAAATCAATATGCACTAGTGTCATGAAGCAAATGTACTCATGAATTCTCTCCTTCTCATAATATTTTCAACATTGTATTTGTAACCACACAGAAATACTTGCGGCTGTACCGCGATTACAGGTGAATCTTGTCGAGGTTCTCTCATCTTACCTGCGTTGAGATGTTCGGCCTCGGGTTGAATGTTTAACTTTCGTGAACCCCGTGTTTATATAAGGCATCTCCGGTGCTGCCACGAGTTGGGAGGAACCTATCCTGGGCTATTATTTATTCTGTTGCGTAACATATTTCTTTGGCGATAAAAGAGATAATCGGTTTTTGTTGACATATTCCAGATGTTTCCATCGATTCAATATATGATTATCTAAAAGGAGATTGTTATTTAAAATTATGTCGTAAGATACGGTTGAACACTGTAATTTATTGTACCGGCGTGCTCAAGATAATTGTAATAATTAATTACATTAAAATTTTAACTATTCAACAAAGAATGTTTTCGGAAAACAATTTGTAAATAAATTGAAAAATTTACTTTATCTTCTTGTCACGTTTTATTTGAATGATTTTCTAATATTTTGAAATAATATATTTTATATTTATAAAAATAACTTTGTAATTTTCAATTTATCACCTTCAAAGCTATTTCAAATTAGAAAAGAATTCAATTTGCTAATTTAATGTGATTAAATATTGTGATACTTGAAACATTCAAGGCATTTTTTCAATTAATAGTATCCTGCAGATGAAAATTTTCTCAAGAACTACAAGAAATATGGAACCTATTTTCTTCTTTCTCTGTTTTTTTTTAACTAAGGTTCCCACAATCCGAGGCACCTTGGTCAGTTTTGAGAGGTGTATGCTCCGGAATTGCAGACCTTGGACAGTAGGTAATATTGTCCTCTATTACTATTAGTACAGTCGGCCAACTGCCTCCTAAACTGGTCGAGGCATGGAGAAGACAATGATACGTTCCTACAGCAAACACCTTTTCCGCCATCGAAAGGGATAAGTACCAAATTCCTCATCTATATCATTCGGGTTTAGATAGGGTTTTTCCTGCATCACTTTTAGCTGAATTACTGGGTAGGATATTTAAAACTACAGTCCGGGGGCTACCTTGCACTTTCTTTCCGCATCCCCATTTTTAGTCCCTTTCCAATACTATAATAGGGGAATGGCCACTACGTGAATTACCCTATACGTATCCTGACGACATTATATACACATCTCTCTCTCCCTCTCTCTTAAAAATTAATAATTACATCCAAAATATGATATTTGCAGTCTTGATCGATGACTAAACTGCTTTTATGTCAACTAATAGAAGAAACCACAGTGTAAATATAACCGTACTTTTTGTCTCGTTATCTGGTACTTAGAAGAATCTTTGGCAAGCCGCGACAAAACAAAGCAGGGCGATTTTATCTGAATAAATTCTTAGCAGCAGATTAAAAAGAGGAAGTACTTGAGTTGCTTGGTATGCGATTAATAGTTAAAGCTTTCAAAAGGGTAACTGCGTTTGTGTAAGTAAAATTGTCCCTACCCTTCCTATAAATATATTATTTCTCGCTTTTTGGAAGTACTAATCAGTTTCATTATTTAAGATTATTTATTAGATTAATATGGTCTAAGGACATATCTTAGAATTACTAATTAAGCCAAATATAAGGTATTCTGCATTATTTTGGACAGTTAGCAATATACTCATTTCTTCAACTATCTACCTTCGACGGTCTCCCTCATTTCCGTTTAATGTAATTGGACTTAATACAATTCTCCATCTACGATACATAATATAATCCACGCCATGTTTTCTTGTATCCAAGTATTCACAACACTATTATGCAATTCTTATTGTGTACACACATTTTCTGAAGTCGTCTCTCTACCTAATGTATAATTTTACTATTGTCAATTTTGGATAATCTTTAATTGTTATACGTATTCCATATATGTAATGCGTAATTTCAAGTGTTTGCTTCCAAGAAGTCGTCCATGACCTCTGCATCCATGACTCTTCGATTAATTTCATGGTCTCGATGAGAACCTTTCTTGTTTTACGTTGTCCTAATTTCTTGCTTCAAAACTTTTCAAGTAATTTAATATTATCCTAAAAACATTTGGCCAGTCTTTACAGAAATATACCCATGGGGTTTCAAGATAAGAAATAATGTCTGATTGGTTTCTAAATGTGAAACATGAGTGCGTCATCAGTGTCACGTATGAGCTCATTTTGTCCTTCTAAATTTCGGAAAAAAGTATATGGTAAATTAAATATTATTGTTACTGCATTAGTACGTATTGTGATGAAAATCCTGGGAAATTTTGGGGTGAATAAACGGATTACCGAAAAACTCTTTGAGAAAAACACTAATGCTATAGTGGATAGACTCCGAAAAAATAAGTATTGAAAGTTGAAAAAATCCAGATACCTCTGGATTTGATTGCTGGAATTATGGTTTGTATCACAGAGCTATAAGAATCAAAGTGTCTATAATTCGACCAATATTTTGAGATAAAATAAATAAACAACGGTATAAAAATTATGCCAATGTCGTTACGTTTCCCACTGTTACTTCTTAATTCTCAATATTTAATTATATTCATCCAGGATATATCTGATGCAGGTTTTCTAGGGTTTGTCCTGCATCACTTTTAGACGAATGCCGAATAGGATCCGGTGTCCTACTTAACCCGTTCGCTACATTCCTCTACTCTTCCGCATCCCCTCTTCGAAACAACTTTCTATGCTATTAAAGGGAAGTTTCCACCACTTGAATACCGTTATGTAACCTGTCACTCTAATATATATATATATATATATAATTATTCTATTGGTAAAATTTTTACGCTCATCTTCATGAATTGGCTTTCATCACGTTCCACTCTTCTATCACCGCTTTTATTCCTTATGATTGCGTCCTATCTCATCCATATATAATACTAATTGACCTTAAGCTCTGCCAAAGTCTCAAAATAACCACTTATGGAGAAGGTAAATGCTAACTGAGGTAATTACATCGGCTGATGTACGAGCAGGAAGACCTTGGACAAATGTCACTAGAACTTTGACTGATATTTCCGACTGTGAATGGATACACCCTGCTAGGTCTATAAGTGTGCAATTAAGCATACGTAACATCCATTAGTCCTGTTCAACAGTCACATACACTTTTAACCGCCACTTCAGCAAGAAAATTATGTTAAATACTAATTGGTCTATAATTATTGCTCGATTAAAACCCGTCAACATAAATTAACTCGACATTTATTACGTTTCAATATATATTAGAATTTCGAACAACGTATCGACATTCAGTAATATGTTTGTAACAAAAATATGAAAATTTAAAATAAACCAAATGTATTGGTATTTACGATACGAAATATTTTTAACATTAACAGAAATATTTTTACATTAACGGAAACTCAGAAAATAATTAACTACTGTAAATAATTGTGTCAGTATACTACTGCTATTGTCTTTATCGTTAGTCCGTCCATAATTACTGACACAAATCCAAAATATTCCTCACAATTAAACTAAACCACAGCGTCCTGTATTTCATACGAATTGTTGTCAAATTCCATTCTCGCCAAGTATTTTATAACTTCGGCTACGCTCCTTAGTTTTCCAAAATATATATTGTTTTAATTCAATTGTTGACTTTCCAGTCCTGTCTTACGTTTTAATTGTCCGGAAATATTCTTGCGCACAATTTCCTTATCAGAAATGTATAAATATTTTTAAGAACAATCTACACAATCTGACAAGATCTGAAAGTTTCCATGGCGTTACGTAAAGTACAAAGTCCACGTATATTCGGAAATATGATAACCAACATCATATAGATAGGGTTACATTTTTTAATTGTTTACCGCGATAAAGTGTGTCGTAAAACCACGGTAAACAATGGACGATTGCACCATCTTCCGGTAAAGTCGTGGGGGAAATGTACGTATCGACTTCTTTCTATTCACCGGTTTCAAAACCTTCTTGGAAGGTCTTTGACTTTTATTTTGGCATTTTATGATTTATTTATACATTTATACATGCCCTTATCAAATTAATATGTGCGGAGATCAAGTTTATTATTGTTGTTAAATGTTATTTATATATATATATATATATATATATATATTATTTTCCGTTGAATTACGGTTTTACCGTGAAGCATATTGCGGAAAAAGTCAATGTGCAGCAGGTACTACAAAAAACATTTTAATTTTGGTATTAATTAAAAACACCCAAGTTTCATACACTAAACCACACATACGAAAGTAGTCCCAGAGGCCGTAAGATCTGCCAAGAAAAACATTGCAGATAAGTTAATATCCAAATTATATAAAGACCACAGGTATTAAACTTCAAAATTGTGAAGCGGAGATTCGAATCTTCGAATGGTTTCATCATTGTTTTGATTTTCTCCAAAAAGACGGTTTCTGGTAGACATTCAAAATTATTAGGCAACTATTTCCGAAATAATTTTCATTAACATAAGGAGTAATTCTAACCCATAGCATAAATACTTACATATTAACTGAATAACTCACAAAATAAAAATACAAACCAGAATGACCGTAATATAATGTGGAATTTATTTCTCGCGAGAGAAGTATTGATAAATTATTTTCTACGTTGCAAGAAATTTTTGGTACAAGTGAGACATATTCATAATATATCGGGTTCAACGTCCACTGACTCACGTTACATTTTTTTCAGTAAATTAAAACAGCTGACGTGTAGCATGAACCCTCCGACTGACCGATTGAAATGTCTTGAAATGAAGGAAACGATAACTGCGCAACTGTGAGATAACGATTGATTATTATATTGACGACTATATATGAGTTGAATGGGCACATTTAATTACTTTCTCTTATCTTAATGCCTAAAACGGATTTTAAATTTTAATTGCTTCTTTCAGTTTCTAATGTTCTTTGTTGAAAGTCCGCTTTATTCCACGATGTCATTTTACATTTATATATGAAATTGTATACATATTAATTAATATCTTATTGTACGAACAGCTGAAGTCGTGAGTAACTTTAAAGTTGTTATTCGCTATCCTTGGACTTTGATCAGCATCACTGACTACTTTCACTTATTACACTCGATATTTAAGACACTGTCATTTTCATAATTGTAATTTTGGAAATTTCGTGGAATATTAACCCATTTTTATTCATAACTAAGCAAACAATTTTTATTGAATAAACTTAATCTCATCGTATGTCCGTTATTTATTCGAATCTTAACACGCTATGATTGAAGAAACGTGCTTGACAGGTGTTAAAAGTCCGGGTGATCATTTTATAAGCAATTACGACTTTTTATATATGTGAAACTGCACGAATAATAGATTCTACAAAATCACATTTTTTCAGGTCAGCGCTATGGCCTGAAAGATTTTAATTTATTTGTACAGTTCGCAGCAGTCACAAATGTTCTTGGTAGTGTGAAAATATTTAATGACCAAAATGATATTACTCACACGAGAATGACCCTTGACAGCACTTCTTTGTCTGTTCTAAGATAATGCCTATAATCTTTAATTTCTCCTCTTCTGAAAGAAAATAAAACTTTTCTCTTATGTTACCATTATTTGGTCCAACGTTCGTGCTTTTATCATCGCCGGTGGCGGCTCGTGACTTTAAAAGTTATGTGGTACATCACCCCAAGCAACCATCTTTACAGGGACGACTATGTAAAATAATAATAATACATCAGTATGTAATATGCTACATATATAATTCTGTCTACATAATTTTCAATAGTATCTAATTTTTAAACGCTGAATAATTTAGAACCCAAAAGTATCTTTCCTCGGTACATATTTTAAATAAAGTTAATTTTCTGAACAAGGTCGTATGGTAGATTTTCGCACTCTCAGGGCCTCTTAAATGTTGTATTCTTTCAAATAAACCTTGATTGTGATTTTTTTATATTACCAAAAATGTACGAATATAATTTTTGTTTTGAAAATTTCAAACATTTTAAAATAAGATTTATAATTACTGAATAGTTCAAATTTGTTTCGATTTCGTTGCTGATGCCGCCTCTGTTTTATGTCACGGCACGGAGTGCTGTCACATTTGTAGCACAAAAATGAGGCAGTTTGTTGAGCTTTACGGGTAGCGCTGGGGTGTGAAAAGGTATACTGCGATGCGAATTTGTCATCCTGAGCTCAGACGCTTGGAGCACTCTCTAGCGGTAGCATGTGTGACGCAAGGCCAGAAGTCAATATTGAAGCAGAAATTCTCACTGTCAAAACACAATTAATTTGGACGTTCTTAAAATAAAGAAAAAAAATAATTCTTACTACATTAATTTATGTGTTGTAGCACGTGCTCCATTCGCCACTGATCACCATCCAGTATCGCAGCCGAAATGGGAAAGCAAACGGCTGCCTTAAGAGAGAAAAACTGATGAAAAACTAAAATGGCATTCAAACGTTCAGTTCAGTTACCTTCGGAGCTTCCACCCATTTAATTAACTCAGTTAACTGAAGTTTAACCGATCGGAGAATAGGTTGATCATGTCAAGGAAATTTCAAGATTCACCTAACTATGAGCCTATTTCACTTGTCTTCACGAACTCATCCTTCATAGTTGATTAAAATAGGTACGAAGAACGTTCCTGAGAACTACGATGTATTTCATTCCATATTTACTCTCTCGTGCACAGACTTTAACATTGTAACAATAAATAAATAAATAAATACTATATACAACAATAAATACATGAAAGATACACTGTTCATCGTCTGAGTTATTGATGAAGCACATGCACTAAGACTTTTGTTTGTGGTGAGTGTTTCGTGGGAAGGAGGTTAGTAGACCACAGGGCAGTTCTTCTGGTCCGTGCGGATGAAGTAGGCCCTGGAAACTCCGTGACGGTCGACGGCTGCGTAAGCCTTCTCCATGATGTCCAGAGTCGGATACCTCTCTCTGGTCAGGATCCACGCATTGCCTGCAACAAAATACACAATATTTCTTCAAAAAATTCTAAGCCCATGCCAATAAATACTGCCAATTATAATATGACAAGTAAATTATGTTATGAAATGCTTTTTGTTATTTCTCATTGCTTTCTGAATAAAAACTTTCTAATTAATAAGTTACAAAGCTCCGGAGACCAAATCCGGTTTAACTTCCAATTTTGAATTTGTAATATTTGTTGCGGCTGCTTCAAAACTACCGACCCACAATGTTTCAAACATTCATCTGTATTCGCCATAGTCTCTACACCAACATGAAAGGGAGTGCTTGTATTAAATAATGGCATTATGTTCAAGGTATTATTAACTCTATTTACATGATTAGAGACCAATTGCTACTTCACTATTTATTTTAATAGCTGTAATAATTTGAATTAAAAAACTTTACGTCTCATTAAAATTAATAAAAAGAAAGGTAGCCAAATACAGACAAAATAAGAGATAATATAAATATCATACAACGTTTCTGAGATCTTTGTTCCTTTTTTTTTTTTTTTTTTTTTAGGGCAACAGGCTACATGAGGGTAATCCACTTAGGGCAACTCCCCTTTAATAGCATAGGAAGGGATTTGAAAGGGGGGATGCGGAAGGGTAGAGGAAGGTAGCCAAGGGTTAACTAGGGCCCCCGGGCTATATTTTAAGGATCCTACCCGGCATTCGCCTAAAGAAATGCAGGGAAAACCTTAGAAAAACCTGCATCGGGTAGGTCGGGCATTGGGTACTTGTCCCACGCCCTTCCGATGACGGGAGAGGGGTTTGCTGTGGGGACGCAGCTTACCCCTCGCCATGCCTTGGCCAGTTTCGGAGGCAGCTGGCCGACTATTCCAATAGGAATAGCGGACAACTCTTGCCGTATGCCCAAGGTCTGCGACCCCGGAACATACACCTCTCAAAACAGACCGAGGTGCCTCGGCATGTGGGAGGGATCTTTGTTCCTTTTTTTTTTTTTTTTAGGGCAACAGGCTACATGAGGGTAATCCACTATGGGCAACTCCCCTTTAATAGCATAGGAAAGGATTTGAAAGGGGGGATGCGGAAGGGTGGAGGAAGGTAGCCAAGGGTTAACTAGGGCCCCCGGGCTATGGTTTAAGGATCCTACTCGGCATTCGCCTAAAGAAATGCAGGGAAAACCCTAGAGAAACCTGCATCGGGTAGGTCGGGCATTTGGTACTTGTCCCACGCCCTTCCGATGACGGGAGAATTCTTCAGGGGCTAATAAGAGCCTAGAGCGACACAACACAACTGCAGTTCTAAGGTCTTTTTATCACCTGAAGAAAGGGACAGGGATCCTAGAAACGTTGTGTGGTATTAATATTATCACTTATTTTGTCTGTACTTGGCTATCTTTCTTATTATTAAGAAATTATTTGAGTACATATTTTTGTATGAAGCTGAGATAACAAGATACGCTGTCTTTAGACGATGCAAGTGCCAATAAAGTAAAGAAGTGACCAGTTAAAGTGCTATAGAAATTTTCATTGTCCGTTTGATTTAAAAAATCAGTGAACCTTCATTGATAAGCAGAGACGTGTGACGTATTTGAAAGTGTAGTATCAAGTGGGAGCTAAATTGATCTTTGTAGTCCTCAGTATGGAAAATTTTGTTGGTGTATGGTGAACGTAATTTTATTGGAACTTCTCCATCTCTTTGCTTCAGTCGTAAATATCTTGATTGGTCTAAAATAAGAGGCGTACGGAATGTTAGAATTGAAACCACTCTAAAATTGAAATCTATTCGTTCCATATTCTCCAGTGTTATTTATCTATTGATGGATTGATACTTTGGTGTATGTTGGTATCACAAGGATTGAAGTGACGTTTTGCATTGCAGATGTCTGGAGTCCTGTACTTACGAGTGCTGAAGAGGCCGAAATTAGTGCAAGACCAGACGACCGCGTAGTTGTTGTAGTCTGTGTCCAGAACCCAGTACGGCGCAGCAAAACTCACTGAAATCAGTTCTCACACGTAAGTACACTTTTTACTACAATTGAAAGTTTGCTATTGGCGGGTTTTATCTTACCTGGTAAAGATGGGAAACGTACGCTTAGCTTGGAATCGTCAGTGCGACCCAGCATCCTAACCTCGCTCTCGATGGTGGACCGGATGCCGGTTCTGAAAACGAATAGATGAGCTAAACAGGTGAATAAAAGACAGCATTTTTTTTTCAGTTCAGTAAAAGTGGCCCGAGATTTGTTTTCGTGGCAAAGGGCAATGAACTTCTGTTGGCGAGAGGTGTGACTAAGATCAAGGTATTGCTTAACCCATTGAATGGTTTGGAATCGAGTGATAATTCTTGCAGCGAGTTAAAACAATTTGTAAAAGATAGATGTTAGTATGTGGTAATATTTAGAGAAAGAAGTTAAGTTAGTCAGCAAGTGTGTAAGTCAACATAGTTCGTAGATGAACGAGAAATATTTTCTGGAAGAAGCGCAGCGACTTCGAAAACGCTAGCAGATTCATTTTTGCCTAAGTTATGTAGTAAACATTTGTAACGATGGTACTACTGAATAACCATTATATTTTCCTGTCTAATATTTTCCAATCTCATATTTTGCCTTTTTTAATTGTTACAAAGTCAAATGTCATGAAACGTGGTTTTATCAAGAAGTGTCCTTCTGAAACTCGTTCGCCTTCTTGAGATAACACCGTAAACATTACTGGGGAATGGTTTCCCACGCCATATTTCACGGTTTTCTTGCAATGTAACAAAATCTAGAGGGATACTGTTTTAATGGTGCTGTGGTATAGCCAGACATTAACGGTAAGGGTAGGGAGCACAGAATAGACGAGTAATTAATTATTCTTGGAAGTAATCTGAAAAATTTATTGAGCTCAGAGCGATAGAAAACTGATACGTAGACTAATTTTCACTTGTGTGCGTCTATGACAAAGATAAATTTGCTGTTGCTACACTTTTCAATTATAATGTTAATGGCCATTGACGAATACTCTGTGGCTAGTTAAAATGGCAGTTACATCAAGAAAACGATAGTGTGTCACATACTTCAAGGTTTAGTGTAGGACGTCACCAGTTATAAGTGAACGGAAAATTTTCTGATGAATGCTCTCACTCCCATATGTCACTGCGATAAGTACTTCGACTGATATGTAAATTACCATCTACCTTCCTGTAAATGATTTTATGTTGGTCATCCTTCCATATTACTAAATGCAGAAATCGTTAAAATAATTGAGAAGTTAGAGCTTCAGGTGATAAATAGTGGAAAACTATTGATGTGGACTACGTAAGACAAATCAGATTCGAATAATTCCCTTTTTATATTTCCGTATATTTATTATTCGCTCAAATCTTCACTTGTATAAATATTGTCTTCAAACAAGAGCCTCTTATTTATATATAAACGGTTAAATAGCAATGGAAAATTAGGTGCAGACTTTGGAAAGTGCTACTTTGATGAGGCCCAATAAGGAGTTATTTATCAACCAGATGGTTGGAGCTTTGGTGACAACTGAATTGAAACATTAAGATGCTGTCGGGTATTACGGTTATAGGATCTTACTGAATCACATTCCCTAACTTCTGTATTGGAAAGATTTTTAATCTTTCGGAAAATTATTAATTTTTTTACTATATGTGTGTGTTCTACTTCACAATTTAAGCTCTCTCAAGATAAGTTTAATAATTACACACTTAAAACTATCACACTTATGATTATGTCTCTGAACTACAAATCCCGGTAATCGGTTTATTATTATTCCTAAACTTACAAACTGGTAAGTCACACACATTCCAGCAAAAGAATAAATTCCAGAAAATGTACATATCACAAAATTTATAAGAAATTTTCATAATTAAGCACTTAGTTGCATTTTTAAATTGGTAGTTTCAACTATAGTGCATTTGTATAAGGAATAAATTCGGAAGTAAGTAAATTGAATAATCATATCGGATTTTAGTCTGTTATAGGCCAATAGCGAGTTTAAATGACGCGTTGCTCGGAGGAACAAAATGGTTATTTCAGAATATATAACGTTCGTTTGCGTACTTTTTTCTAAACTAGCTGGGTGCCCGGGTGGTTATATATTTATAACCCCAGATTTTACTCGAATCTCGGTTGTTGTTGCGTTATTTTTATGTAACGCCCCTTCGCCCCACACCTGAACGTTCTCCCCTCCAATGCTGAAAGGGGTTGAAATTATACAAAAACAACTTCAGTATGAATACTATCAATGTCAGTGACCCCGACAAATATTTATTCCACGTAAATATCGACCGTTAAAAATTTTCCACCCCCGCCCCTGGGGCATGAATGTCATAATTAAACTCCGACATCCTGTATTTGACTCCAATCTCGGTTCTATTGGCCTTATTTTCTTGTAACGGCCCTTCACCCCCACCTCTAAGGGTGCTCCTTTCCTCTGCTGTAAGGGGTTGAAATTACACACAGATATCATCGGTAGAAACACTATCAATCTCTTTGAACTCTAAATCATTAATCCGATTTAAATATCGGCCGTTTTACCATGTTTTAATATTTCCACACCTGTCCTCACCCACTCCTGGGGGTGGTAGACGTGTCTCACCCCAACAGTTTTGTTTCCTGGTCGCGAGGAACGCGAATTCGTAATTTGGTGAAATTTTCTCCAGGGGTGTACATTTGTATGCGGAACATACAAACAGTCCGTTTTAATTATCAGATTATAAGCATCGTTTTCTTTATATATATATAAACGTAATTTCAAAGGGTTTTGGTTCATAACAGATCGTCTTCTAAGTATCTGGTTGGCATGAAAACAAAATTAAAACTCGTAAAGGAAGAGTATAACAAATCTCGAAGTAATCGTTGTGAAAAACATGATTGGTCTTAGCAATATAAACGGAGCTTTGCCAAGATTGTCATAGGTAGTTTTGGGGATTGCGTCATACGGAATAGTGGTCAAGGAAAAGTCTTAATTAGATCCATGAGTTTGTTGGGGACTGTCCGTACTCACAATGAGCTCGTCTGCCTGTTGACAATGCTGATCTTGCCTTCACCAGAGTCGCTGTAGTTGGCGCTGACACATTTACCGCCGAACTCGAAGAGCGCGAAGTACCTTTCAGCCTCGTACCAGCGGCCAAGATACTGCAACAGACACATACATCATCATCACCAGGGTCAAGGACAAGCTGCGTACAGTTCGGAGAAGAGTCAGATGCTCACCATCGGCATGTTGAAGCCCTGCATGGTGTCCATGTCGGGGCAGGGACCAAGGGCTGGAACTTGGGCGGCGCAAGACACCAACATCGTCGCTAGGATTGACACCGTCGCTGCGACTCTCGATGCCATCTAAACCACAAAGAGAAAAAACTGTATTTGTCATTTATAAAATATGCGGCACTGATAAACGCATCTTTTAGTATAAATGCTTTGTTAAATTAGAAAGAGGAATTTGTTGAGTTGTCTCTAAAATACAATATTTTTAATCAAGGGGAAACTGAATTATCAGCAAAATAATTCGGAAACTGATGGCTGCAGTCCAGCTGATCTCAAAACAAGTTACTATAATATACTTGAAATAGTATAGTAAATTTTATAAACCCAGTAAATAATTTCCGCGCACAAAATACACCATTCCTATCGGAATCATAAATCCGAACTTCAGTGACGTGTAGCTTATATTAATCTCTGTACATTGCCTGAATATTATATTACCTACTGATCATATAATATGTGAGATTTAATATTTTATCCGACGAAATTAATTATTTTTCCTTTAAAAATATACGTGTGTCTATTGTCACAAAGGACGAAGGAAATAATTTACTTGTCTGTAAAATACATAAAAACATATTTTAAATTAAAAAATCTGCTATCGTAATCGTAGCTAATTAAATTTTAACACTCATTTAGTGTTACAACAGAAACTTTTATTTGGCAATAAAACATTTCAGGTCATAAAGTACGAAAGATTTCTATGAGAGGTAAGCGAGACGGTTATTCATTAGGTGGTAAGAAAGCTGGGGAGAACCTGTTCTAACGTCAGTGAAAGTGGACCACAAAGTGCAACACTGCATCACAATTGTGATGATAATTCTACATAACACCCAAATGTCTCACGACTGAAATCTTCATCGCCTTCTAACACAGTTAAGCCGAATTTCCCAGTTTAGGAATCCAAGATTAACACCGGTATTATTATGGGACGGCATGAAGAAACGACAAATAATGTCATGTCCGACTTATTTGAAGATAATATTAAGTTTTGGTTTAGATTTATATTGAGCATTGCTGATCCGCCGCGTGCTTGTAGGTCAAATCACATTCCTGAGGCTCAAATTCTACGACGCGTAGAAATAGTGAAACTCCTTCGGGTAACGGTGACTTGGACACGCAGACTTCGCGGAAGAAGCTTTCTCTAGGAAATCAAACACATCTCTAATACCTTTCAGAACATTTAACAGATTGAATTATTCCGTTGGATAATATAAAACTTCGGCTTCTTTCTACTAAATCTCTTTAGCTTCATTTAATATACAATTTATTGACAGTCGTTGAGAGAATCGCCGTTGAGCTAAATCAGTAGATTATATCAAGTAAAAAGTTTATATTTTGTACGAGAATCATGGAATTTTATCTACTTTTCATTCTCATTTTTTCTAGATTCCATTTAAGAGTGAAAGTTAATGTGTCAGCAGGCATAATTAATCAATTCTGTTATCATTAAATTATTAATATCTTTATCGTGGTTTTAAATAATATGTTTTTGTAAAATACAATGTTTAACATAGTTTTAAATCATATATTTGTAAAGTACTATGTTTGTTTTTTAAACTTTGTATTTGTAATAATTATTCCTTTCATGCAATCTTATATTAAGACGTATCCTATTTCCTCGACTGAAGACTAATGTAATGAATAATAAATCTAAATTTAAATCAAATATATATAATATTTTAAAATTATTATTGCGATTAAAATGATCATCATAGTGTAGATACGAATATTTTTAAATAAGACGCTAGTAGAGAGTTTTAAAAAATTAAACACTTATACCCTTGTTTTTTAGGATAATCTAGCATCATGAAAGCTATTTCTTCCCTAGTATTATTATGTCGCCATTTTTCATTCATATATTCAGTCGCACCACTAAATTTCTCCGCAATAAGATTATAGCTACGATCGTTCGTGGTAAATGTTTTTGCGACTGTTTCGCTGATAACAAATGTTTGCGTTGCGTATTGACTCCCAAACATTTTGAGGGTTTTAGCAAAATTAACGTGCAACAATTGCCTAATCTTTATTAATAAAAATCAGAGGTGTTTGTTAGTCGGCCTGTTTGAACAGGATAAATCAAGAAACGGTAAATAAATTTCACTGACTTGTCATATTCGTATTTATATTTTCAAAAGCTACGAAACATATCCGAAATACAGATCTCCATAGGGATTTCCGGATTCCATCAATTAAGGAAAAAATAAAAAGGTACGCTTGGAAGTACTTCATTTACACGTCAACCCAGTGGCCGGACAACCTACACCTTACTGGAAGACGGAACAGAAGAAAATCAGCTGATCTTGTGAAATGTGCAGTGTGTAAAAGTAGATCACAGTACGTGAGTAAAATGTACACAGGACTAGAAAAATATAGAAGACAATATTGAATAACCTTTGAAGTTGATGCGACTCAAAATAAAATAAATTTAAAAAAAACATCTAAAAGAAGACCCTAGTCGATATAGTTCAAGTTTTGTAAGAAGAAAAATTTTAATTTTACAGTAGTTTTACCGGTAGGAATTGATACTATTACAAGAGTAAAAAATCTAAAGCTACAATATTCGTTATATAATTTGCTGAATTTCAAGACTAGGAGTCTAAGAAAAAGTAAAAACTCATTTAATTTATTTGTTACGGATAAATAACACTTTCTTTACTGATGTCATTGTTTCTTCTGTGGAAACATGATAATTGCATTGTTTTTGGATTAATAAAACTTAAAGAAGGATATTTTGCTTATAAAAGTATGAAGAGGAAGTGAAGAAGGAGGATGCCAAGAATTTGATAATATTCACTTATATTCACATGGAAGAATGTTTTTACTTTATATCACCTTATTTGCCCAATCGTAGTGAGTAATATTTTTACGTTTGTACCGTAGGGAAACACGGACATTGTGGCTAGTGAAGAATATTTCTGGATGAAGTTTTCTCTGGATTCCAACCGGGTAGTTCGATGGCTTGCACAGTCTATAGACACTGCTTGCATGCAGGTGAAGTTGTTCTTCAGGTTGGAATCCCGAGAAAACTTCATCCAGCAACTACACCGAGAAAACCTACGTTCCAAGGATATTTCTGTTCATACACTGAGAAGTTTGACGGACTGGATAATAATTGAGGAAATAGTAAAACAAACAACTTCAACAGTTTTAAATTACCATCGCTCCACTTAAATTAATGATTCATTGCACTAAATGATTCGGTATAAAGCTTTAAAAAAATATAACAGCAGAATTAGGCAACTGCCCGCGAAGATCGAAAAATTCAGAACGGTGGATCGGAGTCGATGAGATTTTTGTATTAGAATGATACAGAATTTATCGCTTTCATTAATTAGACAGCCTCTTAAACAGTAAAATCTGGGGACAGACATCCATTGCGAATATTTTTATTATAAACAAAACTGAACTCGGAACAAACTTGGTTCGATTCCTTGTCTTGTTTCGAGATCGGAAGTGTAGACACTGACAAAATTGGACGACAGAAGCCTGGGTGACACAAATCCACATTGAGAACAGTTCTTCTGAGGAAAACGAACAGAATCAGACACATTCTCAGACGGAACTGATTGCTACGTGACGATATTAGAAGGAAAATTAATACTGAGAATTGTGCAGCCGGGAAGAATGTTCTCTTAAAAAAGGAAGCTGGAGATTAAAAATACAGTTAAATTAATTAAACCAAGACAATACAATATTATTAATTTATGGTGACGATGGATCTGCATTCCGGAATCGATAAATTGACGATTAACTTTTAATCTAAATCTACACGCCTACAGAGACAATTCATGATGCCCCCGCGTTCGCTTCGTTTCCAAAGTATGTTCGGTTTTGATGACACCGAAGTGAATGTTACGAGTAAATGAACATGTGAAGTGCAGCTGCACTGAAGTGTACGGAAATATTCGAGGTCCTTACCTTGAGCTCTGGGAAGGCACTGAGCTGTTGTGGATAGTCTCTTACTAGGTCAATGTTCCCGAGGAGTGGGGAAGCCAGATCCGCGTCTTAACACGGCCACGGTCACCGAAGCTCCAAGTTCATTGTACCGACCAGTTCGTTTTCACTCCTACTGGACTCAGTCGCATCTCCCTTGATAAAGGGAGAGTTATCATCGACCCATTGGGTTTCTAATGCGGTTCGCGTTACTTACCTCCTGGGAACATCAGATTGGCTGATATTATTTATCCATACACTTAATTTAATGATCAGCTTCTGTTACCTCATATTAAATCCATTACCACTATCAAAAATCAGATAATAAATTTCGTTGTTTTCTCTTACGTACATATATTTTGATCACCCCTTTATATGGATATTCCATCCACATTCCACCATCCCCTGCTGAATTGAAGTGACTACTCCACGAGTTTCCCGCCACATTCCTTCTGAATTGTTACAACTGTATTTTTGTTATGTTCTCTTAGAACCTGACTGCATTACGTCGTTGGTTCTTCTTATATCCAGACTTCTTTGACCATCTCCATCATACGTATGTTCGACCATTACATTGTCCCTCAATCCTCTCATTTGTTTTACGAACTAATCCAGATGTAGTGGTCAGTAACCCGTCATTGGATGTGGAAGATGAACAGATTCCTACAACTGACACATCATTTTATAAGAGATTGTTAAACGATTGAAACTAGACATTCCACGAAAATCTTTCAACCGAAAGATTAGATCCAATCGATTTCTGAATTCGAACGATTAATTATAATGGGAAGGACTGTGATACGATTCGTTATCAGATCACCTCGATTGGATTCGTCTTACGTTTTGCCCAAATAAATCAGACAATAGTTGGCATAAAGTACTGATACAAGGGCAGGACCGCTTCCTTCTTAAACAATGGTAAAGGAATGAGAAGAATCGTGCCTTCATAAATCCAAAATATATCATGTAGGTTCGACTTCCGTAGCTTGGCTACAGAAAAAAAACACCAATTGTATTAAAAATAAAGGCTTAATGTTTTACAAAATGAAGTAGCGATTAAACAATACTGGTTATTAAAATATAGCTATTTATTTGCCAGAATATTATACTCAACTACTGAAACGCAATTTTTTAAATAAAAATAATAATAATATGAACTCCATCTCAGGATCCTTACAAGTGTTATTGAATCCGGATAACTTTGAGGCAAATACGTAACCAAAGGAGAAATACAAGATAAATTTAAGAATGACAATTTAGGAATGTTACTAAAATGCGTCACACGCGTTAACTCGTTTTGTGCTCCCGGCGAGATGATTACCGCAGATGGCGCCTACGGTGTTAAGCGTCGTGGTTATTCTCGCTCTTAAATAGCTCCTTGTTCAGCGCAATATATATAATACTGTCGATGTAAGACTGAGAATTATATCAAACGTTCCATTCTTCCACGGTACATGGGTGTAGTAATTATGCCCTTTTAATCAATGAATCGATAGATACCTGAAGACGAACTTCAGCTTGTTAAGTAGCGAAGTTACTGAATATTATATAGTTCGAGCATGACCTTCGTGATCCGTCATGATAATACATTAACGTAAATTTCCCATGGCAGAAACTATCGCACTAGTGTTATGGGTAATTGGTCTGTGACCGCGTGTAGTCTCGATTATAGCTCAAAATTCTAACCCGTCCCAACATTCCATGCCTATTTAGTTGTAAACGAAGCCCAATAAATATCACGCTCCGATGTATTTCAGTCTTCGCTTAAATTTTGTAGTTTTTTCTACATGAGTATTGATAAAATACTCATGTTTTGTTCATGCAGTGGCGTATTTTCTGAAACAGAAGGTACTATAACATTTGGTCTTAACCCACTTGATGGGTCATTTTCGAGTGCCTCTTCTCGACTAATTTTCTGACCTAGTTTAACTACGTGTATTGATTTACTTGCTATCGGAAGCAACTTTGGTAATATTATCGAGTACCCAGTGTATCACCTACCTCATTACTTATTTGTTGTTGACAACGTGCGTGATACTTTTAAAGCTTCTCTGAGAGGCAATGTTCATAAACTTTTTGTCCCATTGAAAACCAATTGCAGTTCCCGTGGGGACCAATTAATAGCATTGCATCTAGGGCACATTCCTTTCTGGGGCACCCTCATTTTTATGTAACCATTAACTGCGCGTAAGCAACATTTTGCTTTTATTATTAGAAAGCCACCATTGATGTAAAAAGAAACATCAACGTATTGGCCGTTAATAAGGAACAGCTCTGTCGTCTAGTCCACGTTAGAAAAAAATTACGTCTTTAAAACTATGCTTAACGATCCACAAGATGAAATTTATCACATCGCATCCCTAGAAAAATTTAAATTGATGAACAATTATCTCTGATGTCAAAAAGGACAATTGTTTATCCTTCAAAAAGTTGCATACATTAGCATGCACAGTCAATCACAGTAAAAAAAATACATTTTTTAAAAAAATCCAACGAAGTAAGTTAAAAGTACAAAATTTTATCTATTCTTGATTTTTTTCAGAAAATGGACCATCAAATTTTTGTTATAACATTTTCCATCAAACTAAAATGAACATATGTACGTGTAATATAGAAAAGGAAATGTTTGAATCCTAATACGTGGACTGCACTGTTCTTCAATAATAATAAAGTGAAAATCATGGGAACAGATTAATAAATAACCAATAAATAAATGCATCAAAACATTTATGTTTTACCATATTACGAAATTGTCAATTTATTCAAAACTTGAGAGAATTAAAGTGAAGAGGTACAATCAAAAACTTTGTACTACTCAGCTAAATCCTATATAAAGACATTGTATTGATCTTAATAACTTCTTTTAAACTCAAATATTATTTTCAGATATTAATATTGATAATAACACACTCCTCACATCATAAATGTTAATATATGAAAGAAAACATTCACGAATAGAAGCTTACAGCTTACATTACGTTTCCAAAATTATAGTAAAATTTATTGGCACTATTCGATTCATAAATAATTTTTATTTTTGGGCAGAATTTCACGTTTTGTGTAAACTTCAACAGTCGTATTCGACTTCAGATTTAGCGTCGAGAGCGTAACTGTTTCGCGTAACGTTATATTTTATAATGACTTCTGACCAATGACATATTTATTCTAGATAGAGAACTTTCACACTCCGTTTTGTATTTTATTTGGTTTGGTTCTGAATATACTCTACTTTTCCGTTGTTTAATTAAGAAAAATTCTGTAACTTTATATCTATTTTTATATCTTATATCTGGTGAAGACTCAAAGTGAAATTTAAACAAATTTGTAAATTGTATTCACTTGTTAAAAATTTTCATGTCATAATTTTTTAAAAATTTATTTTGATAGCTGTAGTTCTAAATACAACTTTCATGGATTCATTATAACAATCGAACATTTTGTTTTCCAAAATATTTATTTGAACGTGGTCATCTATTATAATTAACTTATGAGCTATCTAGTGAAAATTCAAATTGTAAACTAAAATGCTGTGTTAATTATGATGCCCGTAAAATTCAGAGCCGTTTAATTATCTAATCAATGTACAAATGTGTCTTAGAAGCAATACATTCGTATTAATACCAGACTAATGTTAAACGGTTTCCTTATTCTGTTTTTTAGTTTTATCTACTTTCAAAATGCCTTCTAGAAACCAATATTTCCTATATTGATAATTTATATCAGGATCCGACATTTTCGTGCGACGAATATGTTTTTGTTTCTAGGCTGCAAATGAGCTCTAGAAATCCATTTAGAAAATGTTACGCTGCGTTGTATGCTGATCTCATATTCGGAACACGTGTGACCCGAATTTTGTGTCTTGTGTACAGAAAAAGAACACTGTGTTACTCATTGCTTTACGTGTTGAGTCCTGTCAGGTTTACCAACTTAAAGTTCAATTAGCTTTGGCTGATTTTTATTATATTAAATTTAGAATCTGTTCTATCACATCAAAGAATGGAGCAAATTTAACGCACGTTCGATTTTAATACCACTATCATAATAAAAATGTAACAAATGTCAAACTGCTTTATAGAAGTTACTAGGAGCTTATAATACTTAATATATTAATTCTACATTGCTAATAATAAATTAAAGGATATTAAAGTTTATTAATATTTTTCATTTCAGAACAAAATATTGTGCGACATGTGAAAAATAAAATATTCTTCTGAAATTTAAATCTAAAACGTCTATGTTAAAAGACTACTAATTAGACAAAAAAAAGTAGATAAATAATTCCTAAATAAATACACGCAAAATTTCTGCAATCCTTGTTGCTTTCGACGGGTGATTCTAAAAACGCGTTTACTCTTCATTAGCAATTGAACTATTTATAGTGTATATTGCAGGACGAATTAATGAATAGTAATGGTGACAGACTACTTGAGTATCGACGTTGACTTTAATCGCATAGGAAGGGATATAAAGATGAATGCGAAAGGAATAAAGTTAACCAGAAGCCCCGTGTTATAGTATAAGGATCCTACCCGGCAATCGTCTGATGGGATGCAGAGAAACCCCTACAGAAACATGTATCGGGTAGGTCGGTCTCCCTGTACTTCTCCCATGCCCTTCCGATGACTGGTCTGTGAAAATAAGTAACGTATGCGTAATTTTAACCCTACACCTCGCGGCTTCTGATTGGTACCTAGCCACCGACGTATTCAAATTTGACGTCACTTCTGTGTTATGGGTTGTCTATCTCATAGTAGTATTACCCCGTATATAGAGATGAAAATGTTATTATGACATCAAACTGTATTTAAACTAAATAGGTCTTAAATTGGGACTCGCACTTAAATTAATGGAGCTTAATGTAAAAGTCAATCAAATATGAACATTAATTTCATACGTACGCTACTACATTGTCGAAAAAATATTGTGGCAATCAAATAGACCTTAAAAAAGTATATATATATATATATATATATATATACTTTTTAATGTCTATTTGATTGCCAAAATATTGACCTGCATCGGGTAGGTTATATATGCATATGTATATATATATATGACATTTGAAGTACGGGTATGCTGTGCAGACAAATTTTCATGTTAAAACAAACTGCCAAAATATGCAAATTTTTGATAAAAGTATTATTGAACACGAGCCAATTGAGCTTAATTTAACCTTGTGACAGAATTTATAAAGAAAAATGTTAATATATAAATTATTGCAGTAGTAAATAATTCATAAGGTGTAAATAGCATTATGAGAAAGAAATAGTACAACGACAACAAAGACTCCGTAAACCATTTTACCGAAATCAATAACTGGGCGGAGGAAAAAGATGTAACGCGTTTTATCAAATTTAGTATGAACTGGACAATTGGAAAATGTAATTTTGTTGAAGGGAAATTTCTTTAAAGCTGCGATTATTGTTAAACTTCGATACGTTACACTTAATTTTTTTTCACTCGAATAATTCGTGACTTTAGAGGAATAGTGGCTATTTATGAATCCTGTAAATTATGAATGATATGCACGAAACTTTAAAATGTATTATACAGTTTATTAAAGGCTTCGTTCCGGGAAGATGCCGATTCTCGACGGACAGAAACTTTCTTCCTTTGTTACGCGAATGTTCCACATCTTGTAACATCTGCGCCAGCTTTTCCGTTATAACACCTGTCACACTTCCCAAGAAAGGCTTTACATGTCGTCATATAACACGAAGCTTCACTAGAAATCACCTAACGACATAATTACTCACTCATATTATTAAACAGACTTTGAAGGCAAACTTTGTGATTTAAGATAATTGTCACGTTTAATTTGAGTAATTAATAATGTCAGAGTTCTCTCCCGCGCCATACAATTTCAAGGAAACAATAGAAGACTTATCCAAAGGTAATTAATGGACTCGTAAATCACTGACAAACTGCCTGAAATGTTCTAACGTTACATAAACGGCTCAATAATTATGCTCACCGTGATTAAGTGAATTATTCGCTTGGCTGAAAATACAAAACAGAATTTAACCTATTACACATTGAAACATATAACATAGATAGTGTTAGGAATTTTTTTTCAACATCTTGTCCTTTTAAATTAAAAGAAGTAGGCTTAAAACACAGTTCTCCTTTTTCGAAGTACTACTACCCGCTTCGCCCTTCTGTTTCTACTCAGGGGGTGTGAAATTGAATCCACGTTTCGCCAACAGTAATGAAATGTCGAAAACTCAGTTAAATTGAGTTTTAAATGATTCAAACACTGCTGAGAAATATTCATTCGACTGCATTTATGATCAACGGTTAACAAACGCTGCAGCCGTGCTTACAGTTTTGTCATATCCAAATGTTCATGTAAAATATGGTGGACAATATCCACCCAAATCGGTGTTTATGTATGGTAGTCTGCTACTATTCAGACCGAGAACTTACCGAACGCCTCTCGTATCTCACAAAGATTGCTGGAAAAGAAAAAAAATAGTATTGTGTTTTGAATTCATGAAGTTGTGAATAAATATTTCAAGTATTCACAATTGTAGGTACATTACTTAGAGTCTAACTCATTAATTATTCACTGTAGTATATCTTAGTTTGCCTTCGAACTTGAAATGTACCAAATTTGCTTGCCAGGACAAGTACGAAATGTAGAAAAGGTATATCTGAAGCTTCAACGTTGACAGAACAATGTTGGTAAACGAAAGAACCCAAATTAATTGAAGTGAGGTCAAGAGGTTTATCAAATATTCACCCAGAAAATTCAGTTATGATTTTCCGTTGAACTTGAGGTCTTACTTGATCTTATATGTATCACCCCCCTTCTCCCCCCCCCCCAAAAAAAAGGTTTTACTTTATATAAATATTAGCTTTCTGCGACATTGATGAGTTAGTGATTAAACTCAAGTCAAAGAAACTTTAGGGACATTTCTCAGCGATCTAGCACTGTTTTCTAGTTAGAATATTCTTCGCGGCTCTTCTCTTAACTATCAACTCTGCAAGTCGGCCGCTGTAACGGCACAGGCTCTGCGGCACATTGACACACATTATGTAACTACGCAACCAGTTCAAGTTCAACGCTCTGCAGACAATGGTCACATTCGCGTTCATCGCGAAGTTTATCCCTCGGTATCACTGCTCGTTTCTAGCTCATAAACAGCGCCGATTATGTCTCACTAATGAGCATGAAACAGATCGTGCCAAATGCGATTGAGATTATATGAGCTTAAGTTAACCAAGAATTTGTGTGACTTACGGTGATACAAGATGTGGTTGTCTTCACCAAATAAGCTTGAGCGTGAATGTGTGTGATGTAATGTTCTCAGTGATAATACCGCGTTTGGGATTTATTCATGGTATAAAAACGTAAAAAAAAAATGATCGTGTTATTTCTTAATACTAAAAGGAATGGTGGTGGAGCTCCAGATTTTGTCAACTGCTAAGATAAAATGCTCTTGGGCGCTTAAGATCTAATATTCTTGCTGGGGCCAAATCATGATTACTTAACTTCAAATCTAAGTTACGAACGTGTTTATTCATCCATATCATATACCTTCGTTCAGTGGAAATATTGGTACATTTGTATATGTATTATTCGCTGTTCTATAGTAATTCTCATGTTCTTTCGGTGGCTCGCAAGTAGATCGACTGTAACAAAGGTAGTAGTACTGTTACAAAGTAACGGAGCAATGCGATCAATGCTTTTCGTGCCACTCTCACTAACTAGCGAATAATATTTCCAAAAAAATCCACTAACACTTTAAATTTATGAGTAGACTTGCATAACTTTATCCCTTGGTGGTGTTAATTGCTTTTAAATAAAATGAATGAATATCCGTCAGCGTTCCAGTAAAAAGTATTGGGAAAGTCTCAACAAACGCAGTTCGTAGATCCGATTTCATTGCAGGTTCACAGATAAGGTAGCTCCTTTGAATGTATGTGTGCCTAATAACTCTGACAAAGTTTTGATCATGTTGTACAAGTCAAACAGCGATTTATTGTGAATATGGCACTGTATCCCCCTTCTGTTATAGCTCCGTCAAATTATATATGCTGAAAAAAAGCAATGAGACAATTCTGAAAGAAAAAACTAAAAAAATTCTAGTCATTTAATTTACCTGACTGATTTCCAGAACGAAATCAAGATCTACAACAGTCCGCCACTAAGAACTTAACCAATCTAAGAGTTTTCAAATTTCCATCCATGTCCATTTACTGGTTTCATTTTTCCTATAGTTCAAATCAAATTTATATTCAAACAATGGAAAAACGAGTTTCACATTGTGATTAAACATTTCTTTTTGAAAGGTGTACCTCATAAAAATCAAAGGGTTTAAAACAGCTTCTAATTGGGTGAATGAGTTGACACATTCAAGACATCAACATTAGAAAAATTCATCGGAAATTATAGAAAATTTCCACGATATGTAGTCAAATGATCAACAGGCCAAAGTGCATGTACTTATTAAGCCCACAGGCAAATCTCAGTGTTTCAACAATGAATGAAAAATAATGTCTGAAAAATTATTCTCAAGATAGACACTGTATACCCAATATTATTGCTTCCTCGTAGATATTTTATGACATTATGCACCAACTTTTTGTGCTTAACACATTGTTACCCCAGTTCATGGCCAAATAAAAAATTTTGGAATAAAATAATCATCACATAGCATTGGGCAAATATGCCAATTCTTTGACAAAATTCTCGTTTATATAATAGTTTTCAGCATATTGGTCACAATAGCAAAAAATTAGTTAAAACATAAAGGATTTTCCAAAATGAACAATTTTCTATGAATTTCCTATGACATATATTCATGGTTATTTCTTAATGACAAACCTACATTTTTTTATCAGACACAAAAAATAATTTCTTCAGACCGTTTATTTAGAGTTTATGTTAAACTTACAATGAAGATCTGCTACAGTTTAATAAATTTTATATTGGGAAAAAACTATGGACCCTGTTCCAGAAATTCTAGATTGTGTAACTTATATTTACCAACTCTTCAGGAATTCCAGAGAGTAGTAATTAATACATTCTGGATACACTGAAAGTATTTAATATAGATCATTGTCAGAAATAACGTTGGATCAGATTATAATGGAGTTTTAAGAATTTTATACAAAAATGTTTGGAATATGACAGTGATAATGGCAAATGCTGAAAGACATTTAACATCTAAATAAATGGTCTGATAAATCTAATTTTTATTCTTATGTGACTGATAAAAAATATGAAGTTATGTAATTAATATTTCAATAAATTTTTAGTGTTGTAAATAATTCTCTAATTAATATTTATCACTTATAATATTTTATGATTAAAACAGACCAATTTTGTGAAACTATTTAAATAACTTATCTTGATCTACAGGGACCAAATTCCGTGGGTTGTTAAATCCTAGAGACTCAGTTACATAATTGCTTACAAAGAAGTGAAAATTTTGTAATCGTGTCTTACTATTGCATTAAGTAAATTATAGTTCATACTTGAAAGGTTTCAATGCATACTAGCATAAAGTCACCAAGTAAATTTTATAATAAATGTCATACACAACTTCATCACAAAAATTGTGTCAGTTGTTTATTATATATTTAAGGTTAATCTACATGTTCCAATATAATTTACATTAAATTTTTTTACTTAATAAATAAAGTACCTTAACCTGCAATGTTGTAATAACAGTGATTACTTACCAAATATAATTATTAATATTGAGAGGCAATTTTTTTTCTCATTTATTAAAACATTATTCAAAAATTTATCTCACCTTTCTCTTAAATGTTTTTATTTCCCTAATGCAGTAATATATTGGTTTACTTTTTCCCCCTACAATTTAGGCCATTGTAAATACAGAACTATCGCCACAAATTAGATGAAAAATAATTTCCTTATGAAAGGGAAAGTCTTAAAGATCCACAAAATTTTTACATGTGAAATCTTTATTATAACACTTCAGTGCAATAATTACACAAATTTTGTATTGTTGTAGACTCCATATGTAATTTTTCATGTTTAATTTCACAATAAGCAATGCAGGCAAGAAATCACTATAATGTTTGACAGTTGTGAACTTTATAGTGATTAAAATAATAACTTGTCCAAACATATACAGAATAGGATGAGCAAAACAATTAAAATGCTAATTATAACATCACACCATACACTTATTTGGAGAAATTATTAGTGTTTCTACACAATTAAGTATGTTAAAACATTACAATACACTTAGTTTGATCTATGTTATATAATTTATTTTCCAAGCAGACATTAAATGTATTTTGGTTAGTATTGTCATCAGGTTAGAGTTGATTTAAAACAGCATAAAATGAATACGATGCTTTCAGAAGCTGAAATCAAACCATATATTATTATAAGAAATGGAATTTGAATGTAGGAAATGGTACTGTGTCTAATGCTAATGTGTCTTCATAAAACCATTGAAACTCACAAAGAAAAAAGTTGAAAATCAGGGACAATGGTTCTCCATTTTAACTTATTAAGTGAATATATTCTGTGATGTATCAAATATAAATAAGTAGTGTAAAATGTCTAAAAGTAAGAATTTATAAAAATTAAAATGTACAATTAAGTAGAAAAGGTTTCATCATTTTGCTTTTGTACATCATTAGTAGTGTCTAATAAAAGAAACTATTAAAATATGATGGGAATTTTGATAAACAAGTTAACAGACAAAATTTTGACTTCATCCATCAACTTCCAGGGCTAATTTCAAATTTTTTTCTCTTAATTTGTTTATATAAATTCACATCATATTTTAATTGTTTCTTTAATTATATATTATACAACTGGAGAGGTCCATAAACACAGGTAAGAAACATTTTGTACTTAATTGAAAAGTTTAATGTTAATAAATTCCAACTTTTGGCCATTTTACACTAACAATAAGAATTGTTATGGGAAGTCACCATTTGAAGCAAATTATTAACAAGTAAAAGCTTCTTTTCTTGAAACAATCTAATAAAAATATAAACTTAAATATTGCTTAAATCAGGATTAAAACTTCACATTCCTTTTCAAATACGTATGTAAAAGTAACAGAAATGTTATTATATTACAGTTTAAAAATTTTATATATTTGGCCAGATAATAAATTATCATTATTTTAGCTGCCTTACCATTGTAAACAATTGTAATGACACTGTAGCAAAGTGACAGGCTGTTAATTTGCTTTGTACGTGAGCTTGACTCATTAGTATTTTGATTAATGTTTTGAATTCTTTTGTCTGTGAATGCCACTCACATTCATAAGCTGCTTCTTTCACAAGTGAGCTCTACAACAAGCAATGATCAATTTATGAACCAAATAAATAAAAGAAAGTTAAATGGGTAAATACAAACACCTACCTGTAACATCAACTCATTGCCAGCCCAACAGTACATGAACAATTTTAGCATTTCAATGTTCCAAAATCCAAGTATACTTAAAAATCGCATACTCATAATGGGAAACTTGAAAATGAATAACTCACTTTAGTATAATCAGCATACTTAGACAGTGGCTGACAATGACATCTTCTTCAGGTAAAGAAGATGGCTTCACCAGCCACTGATATGTTGTGGAACAAATTGTGGGCCCTTTTAAAAGACTAAGAGAGTATTATATATCGTATTCTATAGGAAAGTCTGTTCTTTGTTTATCTGTACTTAATCTCCTTATAGGATTTCCATGTTCAAGCTATGCTCAGATTTTATATATAATAATTTTAGCAATTATATTAAATTTTTGTATCATTAATAATTCTTATCAAAGAGAATTTATTGTCCCTCCAATGGCAACATATGTATTTATTCCTTCTATCGTCACAGTTCTAAACTAAAAAAATAAACAATTTACTTAGAACTTACCATTGTGGCCTGGTAGAAAATAGTACATAATATAAGAGAAATCATGAGACATTCCATAATCATAATTGGTCCAATTACTGACTGTAATTCCTTAACATACCTAGAATACACAGAAATGCATGTATTGTGGATATATTACATATCAAAATAACTGAAATAGAGCCATATACTTCCACACTGCCTAATTCATTAGCTGTAAATTAAAATAATAATAAATGGACATGACATTTGTTGTTTATGATTTATTTATTGCATTAATAATTTTTCATTAAAAAATTAGAACATAAATGTTTTTAATTAAGAATTCTCAGTTTTCCAATCTGGCCAAAGTAGTATCAAATGTGTCTGTGACCTGTCACCAGAAATGTAGCTTGATCCAATTGGAAAACCAAGGATTCTGGAGCAAGTAGAAAGCTTATGCTCAATAACACACTTAGTACTTACTTGAGAATGTTGTTGTGATAATTTATGCAAACTATTAGCCACTTCTTACAAAAATCTGGCCTTTCACTACTCATACATTCAATGTGCTCACAATCTAGGCTATGATAATTAGCCTTACATCTAATATTTGTAATATTTTTTAAATTAGATGACAGAATTTTGAATTGTGTGTATGTGTGAATAATTAAAGAGACGTAAAAAGAATCCATTCCAGCAGCAAAAAGGGTGCAAACAAGACCTGCTACTATTTGGAAAGTTAAAGATATCTCATAATATGGTGACACTCTGTGATCATAAGGAAACCAACCTGGATATGGTAATATTGGAATGGTTTCAACAATGGTTTTATTGGAACAATTATTAGCAAAATGTTGTGTAGCTTCAACTTTCCTAGTTGATGGACTTGTTAACAGCCAAAATATAAATGCCAATACACACATAACAGGATACTGGACATTCAATATTTTTGTCTGGCGAACTGATGTGTTAATCACCAAATCTGTTTCCATTTTCCTCAATTTACGACCTGTAATATACAAATTCAATTCTAATTTATTAACCAAACACTCTATTTTTTGCCGGCAAAATAGCAGGAGAAATAATTTCGTGACACCAGTGTAATTTGTAAAAGACACACACAGAGCTGCCGTTACATTTGCTAGATCTCCCCATAAGAAATAACCATCCAAAGAAGAAGACAAAGTAAATAACATGAATAATAAGCTAAGTATTGCTGTGTATGAATGGTATGCTGCTTTCTTGGAAAATGTTTTGTTATCACCTCCAAAGTTTGGCCAAAGACCTATATAGTATAGAAGTTTTGTGTCAATTTGCATCT
Source organism: Zhengitettix transpicula (assembly GCA_037074705.1). Lineage (NCBI taxonomy): Eukaryota > Metazoa > Arthropoda > Insecta > Orthoptera > Tetrigidae > Zhengitettix > Zhengitettix transpicula. The sequence goes on along the minus strand of CM073596.1, from coordinate 39,844,141 downwards.
TGAAAACTTCCTGTAATTTGATAAGACACTGTTTTCTCTTAAAAATGTTTTACACTGTATCTGTACTGATTGTTTTCTCTCTTTGAAATGGAAAAGTCATAATGAATACCTTAAGACAGACTATATCAAATCAAAGCTGTCAATTATTACATGTATTTTTAGCGAGTCATATGATTCATTACACCACTTTCATAGAATTGAAGTTTCATTTATAAACGTTATAATTAATTGGTAGAAGGAAAACAATTTCAGCTTGTAAGTCAACTTCAATGTTCTGAAATATTTCATGCCAATTATGAGAAAATTACCCAGCAATAGTCCTTATAAAGAGAATCTCAAACTTCTTACACAATACACTGAAAGTACGCACATGTTCCACAATTACTTAATTGTTTAGATAATCTCATATCTTATATGATCACTCAAAAACTATGGGGAAATACAGTTTCAAAAATATAATGAGAACATTTCTCAAAGTAGAACTGAAGTTTCATAAATTAATTTCAGTATTTATGGTACTGGTATAGTTTGCAGGGCATATGAGAGAATATAGTAATATAATAATTTATATATATATATACACGACTCCTACTTTCAATTAAAGTTAAGTCAGCCACTCTGTCTCCCTATTTCTTATATATATATATATATATTATAACATAAGTGACATGTACTGAAATTAGTAACTCTTTTTTTGTATGACAGATGAGTAAGAACATTTATTAAATAAAACAAAAACCTTAAAAATTCAAAAACTTTTCTTTAATGAAAAGAACTTTTACCTGTCAACAACAAATTAATCAGGAGCTTTCGAACATATTAATCAGAGTGTTATTACATAAAAACAACCCCATTCTACCTCAACAATACATTATAAAAAGAATTTAAATATTATCTTAACTTCAATAAATCACAAAACTAACTTCCTGTTACAAATAAATCCAATGGATAGTATAATTCAAAATTAGACATTAATTGGAAACATTCACAAAAATTTAACCTCATTTCATTTACCAATTTCAAGAGGGTGATAATGTAGTTTAGTGCACTTTTCCTGGGCTAATCTCCAAAAGTTCCAAATTAAATTTTGGCTTATAAAAACATATTTTCAAATAATTTTCTGTTTCAATGAAATTTTATGGTGTCCAAATTAAAAATTAATCACTTATCATGACATTTTAATCTCTAGGAGATGACATTTATTATATATCAATGGTTTTGACAAAAATAAATTCAATATATTTTATTATTTTTCCACATAATTACGTTATGAATTTACATAATAATTAAAAAACGTTTAAACAAACTATTATATTATTCTTTTGAATCTTCCAATTCTTTTATGGCTGCTTTAAATGCATCTGCCACATTGATTTTTTCTGTCTTCTGAGGTACTGTGTCCACAGAGCTCACTATTCTTTCCTGGCGTTTAGACCTTTCCAGTCTAAATACATTCACAGCTTCAGTAAACAATTCTTCCTCAACAATTTTCTGATCTTCCTTAAGTTTATTATAAACAGATATAAATTTCTGTGTGCTTGACTCCATATTATTCTTTAAATTTACTGTTGAAATTAAGTCCTTACATTCCTTTTGGAATCTCCTAAAATGGAAAAATGATTTAAATATTTAAGGAAAATGTAATGTAAAATAGGCATAAAAATATAATGTTTCATGAAGATTTAAAAAATCTGTATATTGTTACACTTTTTACAATTTTTAAATAATGGCTGTCAACATATTTCTCTTAAAGCAAATAACTTCTTATATGAATTGCAGAAAAACATTATGAATTAACATTATTTTAAAACACAAAATATAAGTACTTACAATTGAAGACACCATTAAAATATTAATATATAAAATTTCATCCAAATTAAGAATTTTAGAACTTGTAACACACCAACCATATACTTACGCTCTGACCGCATCCTCCGAGTATAAAATTTTCTTTATTGGGATATCTGGAGCTGGTCTCGAATATTTCGGCTCATATTTTGGAGGAAAATTTTTGTAAATCTCATACCAGATAGGTTTATCCTCTGGCTTCATACTTCCCGACTTAAGTAGACCGGTGACTCTATAATTCCACAAGAGAAAATGTATCTATGTATATGTGTATTTATGTATTGTAAGTAGGTATGTATATGTATAAATCACCTGGAATATATCGTTCCTACTTTTTCCAATCTACTACTGGCCATTTCGACAAAATCAAAACAAGTTGACAGAATTTATTTCAGATGAATTAAAATATTTAACATATTACTCAGGTCTTCATTTCGAGCCAATAACATATAACACATTTACAGATTGAATAAGCAGACGAAATAATACAAGACCTATGTGGATGTCCTGGTGGCCAGAGGGTGAACTAACCATATTTGTTTACATCTGAATATTACTTTTTAAATTTTATATGTCAATTTTCAAATTCTGTTGTTTTCTTTGTTTGCCTTTCTAATATTTGGTGAATAAAATATGCATTAATATTTGTATTATGTGCAAACTTTCACTTTGTTTCTATTGGCTGACAAGCCTGTAGCAGTAAAGAATACGAATAGTTAAATTGTTTTTTAAAAAATTAATTGTTAGAGTTAAAAAAATAGTGATAGGTAAATAGTTGTATTGAAGCATATGTCATTAGCTTTAAGCTAAATTGTCCAAATAAATAAATAAAAAGGATTCTGTAAACTTTTCCAACCTTTCATAAACAGATATCAGGTTTTCGCCCGGGTCAACATTTCAAATTATTTAAATTAGTATGAAATTGCTAATAGTCAGAATATGTATTTATAAACACTAAAAGTTACATATACTAATACATAATTTAAAATACAACTCAACATTTCTTCCCTTTGTTTCCTCTTCAGTCGTTCTCTAAAATTATTTAAGAAGTATAATGAAAAAAACAATTAAAATATTTAATATAAATTAAATTATGTTTAAAATAGTTATAAAATGAAATATCAATCTTTGTTTTTTAATTTCAAAATACGTCAAGAGCATTGATTGCTAACAAGCCACTATTCAATACTAACAAAATAAGGGACACTAAATACTGTACTTGTTGATCTTCACCTCAAAGTAATTCATGTAACAATAGATGCCATATTAAATACTGTATCTGATTATGAAAGGCTGAGTCGCTGACCTTTGTTGAAGGAAATGAGTGTTTCGAGAAATCTATCTTTGAGAATAATACTTGATAAAAATTTATATGCGAATTGGCACAATAAGCCTTCGTTTAAAAGCCTAGCGTGAATGTAAAGAACATTTTAGCCATACCGATGGAGACGTGGAAATGGATACAAATATAGTATATGCTGCGTTTTATTCACAAAATTTTGTAACCTTCCCGATTATATCGGTGAATTTAATGAAAATTTAGTTTACAGTATATCAAAGTTATTTTGTTACACACACATCAGAAAGCAAATAATGCTGCATTTAAAACAAATAATCTTTTGGTTAATTCCTTTAATGTACAAAGAGCTCATCTCTTTTGATAGAACATGAGTAAATCGACAGGAACTAAGTGTTTCGGAAAACAGTCTGAAAAATTTGATATAGCGCAGTTTAATTTTCACTAGGTTACTAAGTCTAGCCCATATATAGAATAATTTTCTGAATAACGAAATGAAATTGCGCATCCAAAATTAAAAGTAGAATTGAAGTCACAAAGGAAATTTTCGTATGAGAAGTTTTTGATTATCATTATGGAATGAACTTGAGCCTGAAGAAAAGAACAAGGCTTCCAGAAACGTTGTGTGGTATTTATATTATTACTTCTTTTGTCTGTATTTGGCTATCTTTCCTATTATTATTTCTAAAGAAATACATTTAGGTTTCATTAAAATTTTGAATTAACGCCTTTGATTAGAAAAAGGACACTTCAATAAGTGAGGGAATCGTAATGTAATGAATTTTCCTTTGCTCACAGCAAGTATTGATCATCTGGAGTGCGGGAAGCTTTCCTATTGGCCGACGGGGCTGTAATGGCGCGGCGAGTGTCACTGAACTATTGAGTCTGTGCGGCCATTGCCAAGACTACGTGAAAGATGTAGATTAAGTATCTTATTTACTCTGTTCTTTATCAAGAATGCCCCTAATTAGGGACAACGAAAACGTTAATTAATTGTGCGCTGTTTAACTCGACGCAGAAATGGTTAAAGGTAAATAAATACACGTCAGTTAATGGCTGTAGGAGTCTAGTTATAAAATAATGAATAAATTAAAAACTTTAATTTTCTTTTAATTTAGAAAGCACATACTTAAGAATGCAGAGGAGAGGAGGGAAAAGGATCCGTATGGATGATCCTATTCCACCGGAATATGAATCTCCTATGACGCCAATGACACCAGTGGACGGTAGTGGATCTGAAATTCAAGAACCATATACTCCTTACACTCCTTACAGTAACCAGCCAGCAACTCCGCTTCATACAGGGTATTTAGTGACTTTGGGTTTCATGTAGACTACTAACCTATACAGAGGAACATGTAACATATCGAAACAATAGCCCATTCAAACTTGAGCACCAACATTACCGTACTATGCAAATATATTACACCACCAAAACTTGTCAAAAGTCCTCAAAAGTATAATTTTAAAACAATTCTCGGCTAAGATTTACTGTACAGAACTACTACTAAAAAATTATCAAAGCCCAATTTACATCAATTTTTGCCATAAGAGCAGCAGCCTAATAAATTGGCATAATTTTATTTTGTCTTATCTGAATCAGCCCTAAACATATTCATTATTTCAGGGAAAGTACACTCAACTTCTCTGTATTTCAGATCTCAAAAAAACTATCGGCAGAGTTGTTTCCATGACTTATTTCCTTGTTGGTGTAACTGAAACACTGGAATTGACATTTAGCCTGAATATGATGACTGCAAGTCATTTTTTGATAAATAAATAAAATAAATCCTCAGTTACTGTGCAGTGATGTCATCTGTAGAAATGGCTAAAATTAACAATTTCAATTTACCAGTATCACAGATATTGTTAATTAGCAAAATAAAATATTATTGGGAGATATTTATTTCCTGTATAAAGGAAATAGTTCAAAGATATTTAAGCACTGAACTGTAGCCCACATCAATTAGAACGTTATTATGTTTACTAACTTATTGCATTTTAATGTAATGTAACATTTTACTTCTTCATTGTTTTACCAAATTAGTATGCTCTGTAATCACTATTCTACTTTGTTTTCAGGGGTGACATCTATAATAGTGACCAGTATGGAGAATCGTCAAGTAACTATCAACATCAAAGCCAGGCACAATTTGAACAGCAGCAAATGTTTCAGCAACAACAAGAACAACAATTTGACATTCAACATCAACAGGAGCAAATTCAACATCAACAAGAGCAAGTTCAACAACAGGAGCAAATTCAACAGGATCTTTCTGCTTATGACCAGAGTAATGTTCAGTATGAACAGCCTCAGACACCACTCAATATGAGAATACGAGTTACACGGTCGAGGGCTAGGAATGCTAATGGTTCGTAAAATTGAGTTACCTACACTTTTTATTTTCAGAAGTTTGTACACTATTTATAAAATATACTGCTGATAGAAATCACTTGTAGAACTTTTCTGTTACATATTTAGTTTTTTATAGCATTAGTTTTTCATCATTTAATTCAAATAATTTTTACTTATAGCTGCAGCTGCTGGAATTGCACCTCCTCCACCGCCTCCGCCTAAAAGAATTGTTATGGAAGAAACGAGGAAGCGGAGGACTGGTCGGAAACCTATCTCGGAGATGCTTGCAGAAGATGAAAGTTGCTTGTATTATGTTGTGCGTCAAGGCAAAATCTCTTTACAGGTAAGTTTTTTAATTAAAATTAACAATGTTTAAATAAAATAAGTGAAAAGTTAGAAATATTATTTCCCACGAACTGTATCCTGGGTTGAAATCTGAGAAATATTTGCATATGCAACCTCACAGACATTTCATAATGAAGATTAACTTTTAAGAGAATCATGTTCTGTTTTAAAATTTTAATCATACTGTTAGAATTTTGTAAGTGAATAAATTTTGCTAAAAAGTGATACATCTATATAAGTTGGAGTATCTATTTCAGGTTATTGTTGATGATTGGATTGAAAATTATAAGGGCAATAGAGATTCAGCTCTCCTGGCCTTGATGCAGTTCTTTATAAATGCGTCTGGATGCAAAGGAAAAATTACTCCTGCCATGCAGTCGTCAATGGAACATGCTGCTATCATCAGAAAAATGACCGAGGAGTTTGATGAAGTATGATTACTATTTTCGGTAATTTTGCATAAGCAGTTACTGTTTAGTTGTGTTGCCAAAAATAAATAAATGTGTGGCTAAGGTATCCTTTGGGGCCTCCACGTGACGTCATATCCCCTCTTATGTCTAGCCCCACCTCATTGAATTCTCTTTCTCTATCACTCCATGATGTCACAGCCTCCATTTAGATAGTTCAATTGACAAACAATTTTTTTTTACGGAAACATAGCACCAGTGTGCAACTCAAATCAAGGATGTTGGAACATTGTAAACTTAACTAATTTGGACAGTGAAGCAAGTCAAGAATTATCGGTGTCCTTGAAATTGAGGGCCACATTTCTCGGCTACAAAAATTTGACACTGTCCCTTAATTTCAGTGAAGCCGATAAGTCTTGTCAATATGAATACCGTTTGTACTGCATTGCACTACGTATTAACGGTGTGACTGAATGGTTTGCCTAACAACTTTATACACAGCAAACCTGGGTTCTAATCCCGATACGATTCATTATTTTCCGTTTTCTAATTACCAATTTATTGTTTCAATCATATTGTAGAAATAATTTTCTTGTCAAATAAATATATATTTTTTAAGCATTTGATGCCAAATTTTAAATTGCCCCATTTTCAAGATAAAAAAAAATTAATAATGTTTTGGATATTGGAACGTATAGTCAGTTTACTGCTACCAATCTAGTGGCATCTGCTGTCGACTGTCTTTAAATAACGGCACTAAATTACACAGGACTAAAGTACTTTAAATAAAATAATAAATTATTGCAATCATTTCTTACTCACAAATTACCTTTGTTGCTTGTGAATTGTGGATCACATTTTACTTTTCCTGAAATGCCTGTGAGTTGGTTCATTTAACAGACTTGTCATTACGTCATTGTGACATTGCAGCTTCTGTGACTAATCTCCAGTCATGTAAGTACATTAAATGGCTAATATTAATTGTGAATTTTGTTTGCTTAAGGATTGCCAAGCAGGTAGTGATGACGTCACAACATACACAGAACAAGCACTATTCCAGAGGAGTTTTCCTTCATTTACCTCTTAGTAACCTTGAAAAAATCATCTTGACCAAAATCCTCTTACAGTTGAGACAAGGTTTTGAAGTATTAAATGAAAGAAAAATCTTACGCGGCACCATGGCCTGTTTTGAGAGGTGTATGTTCTGGGGTCGCAGACCTTGGGCATACGGTAAAGTTGTTCTCTATTCCCATTGGAACAGTCGGCCAGCTGCCTCCTAAACTGGTTGAGGTACGGAGAAGGGAATGCTGCGACCCCACAGCAAAGTCTTCTCCCGCTATTTTAAGGATGTGGGACAAGTACCCAATGCCCAACCTACCTAATGCAGGTTTTTCTAGGGTTTTTCCTGCATTACTTTTAGGCGAATGCTGGGTAGGATACTTAAACTATAGCCCGGGGGCCTTAGTTAACCCTTAGCTACCTTCCTCTACCCTTCCGCATCCCCCCTTTCAAATCCCTTCCTATGCTATTAAAGGGGAGTTGTCACCATGTGGATTACCCTCATGTTTGTTACCCTAACAAAAAAAACGAATAGTGGTGGTTCTGTGTATTCTTCTTGCTTGGTTAGGGTGGGGAGGGGGTATGACGTCACTGGCACACAGCGGCTGTGAACTGGATCAGTTCCAAATATGTTACAGGCTATAGTTAAAATTAAGTGATAACCAGTAATAGGAAACATGAGATTATAACATTTGTAATGTACACAAGAGTGTCCTTGTTTTGTTCTTTCTCAATTTTGAGAATATATTATTTTATTTACTTCCACATTTGAAAATGTAATTTATTATAACCAACTGGCATATTCCATATTTTGTATTGTTTCATAAATTCAAAATTTGTTCGTTTTATTAAAAAGCCCTATTTTATTTTCTAATTGTAGGAGAGTGGAGAGTATCCACTCATAATGTCGGGGCAGACTTGGAAGAAGTTCAGAAATAATTTCTGTGAGTTTGTTCAAATTTTGGTGAAACAGTGTCAGTACTCCATTATTTATGATCAATATTTAATGGATAATGTGATTTCACTACTGACTGGATTATCAGACTCTCAAGTTAGAGCATTTAGACACACAGCCACACTTGCAGGTATGTATTTTTGAATTTGTAAGTCATGACTGCATAGTGTAAAGAAAAGTGAGAAATTATATTTTTATCAATTTTATCTAAACATTATGTTTATATTAAAAATATAAAATGTCTGAATTAAAAGCATAATAATTAGATGGCTAGATAAGTAGCCAAATAACAGACAAAAATAAGTTCCAAGTTACCACACGTTTCAGCAATCCTTGATGCTTTCATCAGATGATTCAAGAAACGCAAGATCTGTTTTATTATTATTATTAATTTTAATAAAACTTATAGTCCCGGAGACTTTACAGTTTTGGTAATAGACAAATATATGATTATAGTATTTACAATTTGTAAATATGTAACTTGTAAGCTTGGGGTCTTGAAGATTATCATTGTCATTCCAAGTTAGAGATAAGAGAAGCTGAGGAACTTGATTATAATGAATTAATGAATGTTTGTTGGCACGATGCTTTGGAAATTATTGTGCATCGGGGAAACTTGGTGTCTATGAGGTGTTATAAGGAGGATATGGGGATGATGGGAGGAATAGACATTGAGAGAGTATGTAATGCCAGTAGACAGTTGTATGGTGATGTCAGAGTGATTTAGGGGGAGGTTGATGTAAATTGGGAGTTTGTGTTCGAGTCTGCGATTTTGTGGAGGAGGGGGTTGGTTGCTGTAGAAAAATTCTGATTGGATATGGGTGGTTGAAAAGGTTTTTGTGTATAACTAAGTTGCAAAGGTACCAGAAGATATTTGAAATTAATCAGAGAATTTTGTTTTGTTATGTTTGGATTTTGTTGCAGTTGGAATGAGCATATGAGTATGACCATATGAGGTAGACTGTAAATACATACAGGAGTCGTTTGGTGTTTAATGACAGGGGATTTTCTGTTGAGGAGAGGGAAAAGTTGTTTTACTTTGTTATTGATTCTGGAGTTGATGTGGGTTATATGAGGTTTCCATGATCATTTGGAATTTAGGATAAGGCTTTGATGTGTAGTTTGTTGGATAGGAATTTTGGTGCCAATTACAAAGAAGGAGTGGTTGAGGGAATATTTATGTTTAAGGGTAAAGGGAATGATTGTTGAATTAGTAGGGTTTATACTGAATCTCCATTTTTTTGGCCCAGATTTTGATGTCATTTAGGGCAATTTTCAGCTTTCTGGATCTGAGTAGAGAGGGTGTCTGCAAGAGTATGGTATCATCTGCAAAAAGTAGTGTTTTAGAAGGCTAGTTTTGAGGTATGTTGTGAAAATAGAGGTGGGAACTAATTTTTTCTTGATAGATTTGATCAGTTTCTTTCATGCGCACAAACATTCATGCCCTCGTTGATGATGTGAGACAGTCACGCTGACCCCTACACCACCGGAGAGAGGTTTTTGAGGTGGAGGGAGGATAAGAAGTGAGAAGCTGATGTAGAAAAGAGGATGATTACTTGCAAGCTGTCAAATGCTGTGTCAATGTCAGAAGGAGATTTGAGAGAAATCTGTAAATTAATTATTGGGTCTGTGAGGTAAGTGTAATGTTGCCAATTTATGTAGTGACTATTTGTACTCGGAGAAGAGAGTAGAGTTAGAGTGAGGTTAGGCTGCACAAGATAAGGAAGGTGGTCAGAAAGAAGTTCATGCACTACTGAAGAATTTGGTAAGTAGTGGGAGGTTTCAAAACAGATAAATAAGTTGAGGATGTCGGGAGATCTTGCATTGTGTCTGGATAATAGGTAAGTTCTGGGGCAAAAATAATATAGTACAACAAGAATCACCTGACAAAGCAACAAGGCTTGCAGAAACATTTATGGTATTTATTTAGTACTTATTTTTGTCTGTTATTTGGCTACTTATTTATCTAATTATCGTTACTATATTGTGAGAAGTTTTTAGAAAATTTGTTAATCTATTGTATATGTTAAACATTTTTTCATTACATTGCAAGAAGTTTATTTCAACTATGAAAATGCGCCAATACACTCAGAATTTATAGTAATAAATAATGTTCTGTCCACAGCCATGAAACTTATGACTGCCTTGGTTGATGTAGCATTAACAGTGTCAATAAATTTGGATAATACTCAACGCCAATATGAGTCTGAGAGACAAAAGGCTCGAGATAAACGTGCAAGTGATCGTTTGGAGTCCTTAATGGCAAAACGTCAAGAATTGGAAGAAAATATGGATGAGATCAAGAACATGTTAACTTACATGTTCAAATCTGTATTTGTTCACAGATACAGGTACTATTTTATGTCATTTTTTAAATTAATGCAGTCTGTCATATTTCTAGTGCTAATATCTCCTAAATGGTCAGCATTTCTTTGACCAGGTCAATTGTTTATTAAAGCACATTTCATTCACTTGACAACCATGGAGATGAATTTGGCTGAAACATTGTCTTTTAAGAAACAATTGACCTGGATAATAAGTCGAGAATATTTTTATTAAAAAGCTTGCAGTATAACTTACATCTTCAAAATAACAGGAACTTTTTATCTAGAATTGTAGTGTTTTTTCAAGCCTTTTTAATTTAATTTTTTATATAAATATTTAACTTGCTGTGTACATTCCTCATTTAATACTTTTCTTCTCAGGGACACATTACCAGAAATAAGGGCAATTTGTATGGCTGAAATAGGGGTTTGGATGAAAAAGTTCCATCAAAATTTCTTGGATGATTCATACCTGAAGTATATAGGTTGGACACTACATGACAAAGTGGGAGAAGTCCGTCTTAAATGTCTGCAGGTAAATCAACATGATTTTATTGAGAATTTTTCTGTGTATATGCATGAGGACTGTTAAGTTTTCTGTATACTTTTTTCAGGCTCTTCAACCTTTATATGCATCAGAAGAACTTAAAGGGAAGCTAGAGCTGTTTACCAGTAAATTTAAGGACAGGATAGTTGCCATGACATTAGACAAAGAATATGATGTGGCAGTTCAGGCAGTGCGTCTTGTTATAAGCATTCTCAAGTAAGCAAACATTATTTGTGTGAAGATGTATTCATTGATGTTGATGTTTATTCTATGCAAAAATCTAAGTAAATTGACCTGTTTAAATATTGATTTGTTTTGTTTCAGGCACCATAGAGATATATTAACTGATAAAGATTGTGAGCATGTTTACGAATTAGTATATTCTTCTCATAGAGCTGTAGCTCAAGCAGCAGGTGAATTCCTTAATGAACGTTTATTTGTTCCTGATGAGGAAGCTGTTGCTGGACTGAAGACAAAACGTGGGAAGAAAAGGTTGCCAAATACTCCATTAATTCGGGATCTGGTGCAGTTCTTTATTGAATCAGAGGTATTGAATCAATATTTAGAAATCTTTAAATTGTGTCTTCCAATGTAATGACATTCCAAAGAATTAAATTAATCTATTTTTTCTCATGTACAGTATGTTTCATCTTTTTATTATTTTACATGCTACACATTCTCACACCTAAAACTTCGCCAACATTTCAAAGCTATATCTTTCAAAAGCATTTGGATTTAAATATATTTGTAATATTTCTAATTGCAATATTGTTATGGAAAGGAAAGAGAGATAGGTTGTGGCTTACCTGAAAGTGAAGTGCGGTGTTTCCATAAGGAACTGAATCATTCTTTGTTACACCACTCCTTCCTTAATGAGGAGGTTGAGAGCCTCTGAAATTATGAAGAACAACCTTCAGTTCCTTATGGTGACATAACACTTCACTTTCAGGTAAGTTACAACCTCTCTCTCTCTCTCTCTCTCTTTCCTTTCCATACCAATATTGCAATTATATATCCTTACTAATAACATTTGTAATATTTCTAACGTATTCTTTTTATTTTTCAGCTTCATGAGCATGGCGCGTACTTAGTAGATTCGTTAATTGAGTCTAATGAGATGATGAAAGATTGGGAGTGTATGACAGATTTATTGTTAGAAGAACCTGGCCCTTCTGAAGAAGCTCTTGATGATAGACAAGAAACAAGTCTGATAGAGATAATGGTGTGCTGTATTAGGCAAGCTGCAACAGGAGAACCTCCAGTTGGCAGGGGACCCACTCGTAAGGTATCAGCTTATTGGAATCTGCTTTGATAATTTTATTTGTATTTTACTATTTTCTTAAATATTTTTTTCCTATTGAGCAAACAGTCTCAGTAAAATTTAAATGCATATGTATTTATTAATTCTATTCATCAGGAAAGCCGTCAATCTTTAGCATATATTGTTTTCCAGATTTTGTCAGCTAAAGAAATAAAGCAAGTGCAAGATGATAAACTTAGGCTGACGGAACATTATATTCAAACTTTACCACAATTACTGGACAAATATAGAGCAGATCCAGAAAAGCTCGCTAATTTGTTAGCTATACCTCAATATTTTGAATTGGATATCTACACAACTTCAAGGCAGGAAACTGTAAGTACTTTTCTCATTATCTGCAATAAGATAACAGATTTTTGTTATTTGTGGTTTGCATAAATCACGTTAACAGCTTATGAGGAATCCAAAAATTTTAGAAAGAAAATAATGTGTAAAGAGTACCACAAAAAGAGAGAGCAGTGGAAAAGGAGGAGGAGGCCAAGGCTCACCCAGAACTGTAGTGGCGTATAGATAGATAGTGGAAAAGGATAATTAATAAATAGTTGCTTTTGTATTTAGTTAATTATTCAATTCAATTGTTTTAATCAGTGTATAAAGTTTCATAAGAGGATATATTGTAATGAACGACTTTTTAATTAAGTTTTTATTTATTATAAATAATTAAGTATATATGTACTTCAAAAAGACATTTGAAATGAAAATACAAAAAATAATCCAAAATATTGCTTGTGCAATTTAAAAAATATATTGTGGACCTTTTCCTCAAGGGAGATTTTTGTGGGGTTTTATGGCGAAATTTATGTGGAAATGTGTAATATTAATTTTAATTTCTTATCTGTGATTCCAATATGTAGCTTTTGAAATCCCTTCTGCAATCCTCGCTGATAGTTTTCTACACTTTTTTTATCTTCTCCAAATAACTTCAAGCTTTCTTCATTAAAAAAAACACTTTACTCTGCTTTTGACATTTATTCACTATGCTGAACTCTTAATCATTTCGATGAATTTTAACATTTAAAATACATAAACTTTCTCCATGGAGCCTTGAAAACACTTAACATTTTATATTTTAGTTTACATCTGCTTTATACAGACACTCAGCAGCATCTGTTCCACTACTCCTCTGGTGTTCCAAACAGATGGTTGACAGTGACCATCATAAATTTCCTAAACAAAAGGCTGGACGCTGTCACTCTCAACTCATCAACCCCTGTCTAAGACACTCCAAATTCTTGACGAATTAAATAAATTTTAAAGAATGTTTGAGGCACTTAATGTTTCCTCATTATAATATATCTGATAATGAACAGTAGTAACTTCAAGAATAATATAGTACTCAAGCTGAAGTTCCTTGCAACAAAACATTGTACATAGTAGTGTAACAGCCTTTAGCACAGCATTTTTTGTATCAAATGCAGTAATGTACTATCTTGAAGTCTCTTCTAAAGGAAAACATTAATTATGTCCACTGTGTTTTTTATAAGTAGTGTGCAATCCTATTTTAAGAATAAGTGTCGATGCTGGTAAATAATTTTTCTGTTAGTTAAAGAAAATTAAATAAATTTTAATATAACAAACTACTTGGAAAATTGCCTGTGTATAAAGCAGGTCATTCACACTCTTGTTATTTAAGGAGCCACAAAATTAGGATGGAAAGTAATTGATGATGAGTCAGAATAATTGCAGTGAGTCAAAATAATTAACTGGCTGTATTTTAGAAAAGTAATTATTTGCCACCAATTGACTTACATAATGTGTTTAAAATTATAATTATTCAAATCTGGGCTGTGGAAATACATATAGTGATGTTTTATATGACCTCACAGACAAAAAAAATAGGTAGTGTGTCATATAGGTTAAACACTGATTGCAATTATATCAATAGTAATGTTATTACTTGCACTAGTCATTGTTTAATGTAAATTTTAATTTTAGTAACATGTGTCCTTTTTCAGTATCTTGATTATTTGTTGAAGAAAATTAAATCCATTGTTGAAAAACATCATGATTCAGATGTTTTGGAAACATGTGCGAAAACACTTGAAATTCTCTGTACTGAGGGTAATGCTATCTACACTCGTTGCAATGTTGCAAGAAGCACACTTATTGACATGGTTGTAAACAAGTACAAGGAAGCAATGGATGATTGGAGAACCTTAATTCTGGGAGTAAGTTTTCTGTTTGTACTCAATTTCTCTTTGGAAACATTAAATAAATTGTTTCCAAACCTTTTAGACTTTATGCTCTTTTTCTTTGTTGCTCATATACTAGAACTCGTCTTATAGTATACTCTTGTGTTGTGTATACATATCTATTCTCGATATTACTAACAATATAATTAAGCAAGCATTGTACAACAGAACTCGTAGAATTAACTTATTTACTGTGATGATTTGGCACATCCTGCTTATTAATTTAGCCTGGTTCAGGAAGATTAATAAATTTCTATAAGAAAAACACTTATTAATTGTTCACATAGTATATGAGTATAAAATGTTGCTTGGCAACAAATTTCCTATAAAAATTGTGTTGTGTTATTTTGGGGACGTTTCACTGGAAACAAGGATGATTTAGCATACTTTACTTTAGCCCAGACAGCACTATGGATTCACTTTTTACTAATTTAATTTTTGGACTTCCTGATTGGAAATAATCACAACAGAATTAACACATAAATAGTTATCATTTGCTTGTCTACAACCTTATTTTTGTAAATACACAAAAACTTCATAACAATTTTGTCAAATTTTAGCAGCAAGATTAGGGAGCTGCTACATTAAATTAAAAATTTTAATAATCATTAATGAACATTTTTAGTTGCTTGTTACAAAATGATCTCTTCTATTTGCTTTTCCTTGTCACACATAATCTGAATCATATAGAGCTGAATTGTTCCCATATTTTCTACAACATTTCAATTATATTATTCCAAACAAACACATTTTTTAAATTCGTTGATTTCCCTATTTGAAAGATAAACACATCACAGGTGTCCTTATTAGCAACCAGATTCACCATACTTGTAACAGATTTCAAGACAAATTATAATGAAGTTTTTGTTTACAGGAAGAAATACCTGATGAAGATGAGACTTTCAATGTTGTTTATAGTTTGAAAAAGATTGCAATATTTTATCAATGTCATAATTTGGGGCACTGGAAAATTTGGGACTCAATCTACAGGGATATAGTAGAAGCTAAGGATGGCAGCAAGTCATTACCACACGAGGTATTGTCTTAATAAATAGTATCAGTCATGTGTTACTTTATTTTTTATTATTATTTGTTTTAAAAGTCAAGTATTGCAATTTTGTCAAGAACTATACTTATATTAACTTTATTTACATTAAAACATGCTTAGAAGTATGTGTCTTATTTTTTTTTAAAAAAAATTGACCTTACTGTTATTACATATTATTGTGAGTTAGTGTTATTGCCAGAATATTTGTGGATGAATAGTAAATGCCTTAAAATATCCAACTGTTGAACTAGAATTTGTGAATTTCACACCTGACATTGTTAATTATTTTTTAAGTATAGAAGACTGTGGCTAATGAACTTTATGTTAGCAATATGAAATTATTGGACTAGTAAATTTGTGATTGCACTAGCATATGGACATCTAAAAAACACATGTATTTTGAATTACTGTTGAATAAATGCTATTACCTTCATAACTTGCAAAAGTTTATTTGAAAACAGAAAAGTAGATGAAAGTATATTAGGTTACATTATAGTTTCATACCATAATTTGGGAGAGAATGAAATGCATGGTTATACTGTCGTCATAAATTAGTTGTACTGATTACAATGCAAATTGATCTGTTGCTTGGTACCTGAAAATGTACCTTACAAATTTGTTTACAGGCTGTGAAATACTGCATATCTGCATGTTTTTTTGGTATTTTATGGGATTTACGCCACGTCGAAGAATTGACAGAAAGTGGAGCTAGTGGCAGTGAAGACATTGCAGCCCTTAAACAACGTTTAAGTTGTTTCATGGACACTATGAAACAATTATTGTTGCTAGCCCCAGTGCAAATGTACAAAGAAGAGGTTGGTTTCTTTTGTAGTAAACTGCTTTAAAAAGTTGTAGAATTGTGTATTGTAATAAAGTGTTGACACAGTTGCAGTAAAAGAAAATAGTTTTCTTTTGTTGGGAAATCTATTCATAATCTCTATTCACTTTAGAAATAATATATATCGTTTAAGGAAATTTAATTGTTGTTTAGAACCCATCAAAACCATATATTAATACCTTTTCTCTTGTTGAATTGACTTAGTATGAACTAACATGGATTTTCTTTTAGCTTAGTCACTGGGAAAAAAATGAATAAAGACTAGTGATTATTATTAATACCCTGCTGCAACAATCAATTTTTTTAAAAACATTTGTTTAAATAGTACTTGCATATTTTGAATTTTACCTTTCTAAAGAGCTTTTTCTGTCTAATTCGTACCTCAAACTTACTATAAATTTCCACTGCTTGCAAAACTTTTTTGTGTGTTTCATTCATCAGTCTCCATATTAAATTATAGTTCACTTGACAAAAGTATTATCTTAATATAAATAAATAGTTATGAGTCATAAAAGTAATGATAAAGTTGATTTCAAAAAAAAAAAATATTAAACTCGTGATGTTTCATCCTCTTCTAGGACCTCATTAGGTATGACAATTTTTAATAATTTTGTATACAGTTAAGCCTCTAAATATTACTCTTGGATTGTAACTGGTTTCAACAGGTAAGTTAGCAAAACCTTTTCTCTAAATTTTACTATTGTATTGTATACAAAATTATTAACAATTGTCATACCTAATGAGGTACTAGATGAGGACAAAATGTCGTGAGTTTAATATTTTTTTGCAATAATTTAATTATATGTAATAATTAATTATATCATAATTTTTTTCATCCTTATTATACCTTATTTTTATATTTTGTCTAGGCATATATCACAGTGTGTGATATTTTGATTGTCTTCTGCAACCAACTGGCTAGTAATCCTGTATTAATTGATCTGGTTTATGATCCCGATCGGGGTTTGCAGATTATGTTGAATGAATTTATTCAACAGTATGTCTTCATTGTGGAAGAAGATGGTTAGTATAAAACTTTATTTTAAATTAAATAATTCTTATATTCCTCATGATGAAATAAGTAACCTTGACATTTCAAATTTTATAATATGTATTGGTGGAAATTTCACAGGGAGATTTATGATTAGCATACGTATTATTAGCTATTAGATAGGTACATAACTTTTTGAATAAAGTAGGAGTATCTGTTTTATACTTGAATTAAACATTACAGTACTTTTACAAGATTGCTTAAGGAAGTTGTTATTGTAATGTTTAATGGTGTTTATCAATACAGTGAAACCTCCATCTGTACTGGCCAAGTTTGTTATCCTTAGCAGTAAATTTGTAACAATTGTCCCACTACAAAATATTTGGGATTTTTATTTTATTCCACTTTAATTTTGTTTCAGTTTTTTGCTGTAGAATTTCTGTTAATATCCCCAGTTACCTAATGACCAATTTACTTTAATTTTTGAGCATGCATGTAGCTAGAGGGTGAAGTTGCTGCATGAGAATATACTTTCAAATAAGCTGTTATTAGTCTGGTTAAGTAAAATGTTCAATTTTCAAATTTGCATACACCATCTGACTAACTTCTTGTTGAATTTCCATATTACAAGTATAGGTCGTAAGATATGGCAAGTTGTGTTAGATGTGCAGTAGAAGAAGGTGGAATGGAACATTGTCGTTAGTTGGGAACTCCCCTTGGCAGAGAAGCTGAAACTACAACAGTACCATTCTTATAAACATTAATTATATTCTTACGAACAGGGATATACAGACAGCTGCTAGGTCTTCTTACCACTCCCTATTCTTATCATCTCTTAACTTTTACAGATAATTTTTTTGGTGTACAACATATCCTGAACTTGAATATGTGTCAATGTTTTAAGTATAGTTTTCATACTGCTAAGCTGCCATAACAAAGAATTGTGTTAAACTGAGCTCCAGCCCAATCCCACTACAATTACAGGGCAGTGGACCATTGTGAATCTTATCTTGACACGACTTGCTATTTCTTGTTACCTATAATTATATACACCGAGGGGATAACTTACAAAATCTGGACAGGTAACAACTTCAGAGAAGCAATATCTAATAGAAACAAAATATTCTAACTTCCTTGAAAGATTTTAAGGAAATTGAATATATATATATATTTACAATTTTATGTGTTACTATTTTGATGACATTGAAAACATAATTCATATAAACATAAATAATATTTTATCCGAGTAGAGTTTATCCAATTGTATTGATTAATATACTCTCAATAATAAACTAAAATTATTTTATTCATGAATAATTATTATATCGATAAATAATTAAAGGTTATTTTTATTTTCTACGAGATAAAGGAATTGATGGTAGTATAACCAATTGCATCTTTTAATATTAACTGTTGTCTCCTATTGAATTTTTTTATTTGCTGTGCTTGACTAACAAAATTTGTACTATACTTGTATAATTATGCATATGATCAATAACGTTTTACACATACATACATTTGAAGTAATTGAGCTTATTATGTATCTTTTTCCGAAAAGCAATATCTAGCAAAATTATATTAAAAATATTATTTTGTGTGGGAATTTTTTTTAATGTCCAATACTTGTGTTTTCAAATTTGAAAATTGATTTGCTTTTAAGCTTCAAATATATAAACCTTAACTCCTTCATGAAATTCTCTACCTTAACAAGTATATTTGAAGTAGCTGGCAATTATTAATTGAGTCTACTAACTCATTAACGTCATATACTTTGGAATATTCAGAGTTTGGGTAAAATGTGACTGGTTATGGTCTCTTTATATGATGCTCAGTGTTGACTGTTAAGATATTTACCCAAGGTAAGATTCATTTGTCACAAGTCATTAAATTGAAAACAATTGTTCAATACAATGTCATCAGTCACCAACATTTAGTTTTATAAAATTATTTATTATTTTAAGAAAATTTGTTATAAATGATGGAGAATGCTGTTATGCTTAAGTTATTGTCAGAATCTTTATAACACTTGGATTTTTTAAAAAACAAACAAAAGTAGGCTCCAATATATCACTGACATTTTACTTTCTTCAAAGTGGTGATTGTATTAAAATTCTCTTACGTGGGTTTCTCTAATTACAATTTGTTTACTGGTTTTCTAAGATTTTAAATGCAGCAGTGGTCATTTATTTTCAAAATTACACTTATAACAATGTAATATGTAGTTTAATAAGTTTATAGATTTAAATTCTCTTACAAGTTGCATGAAAATCTTGAAAGTATTGTAGAAGATTGTTAGTGATTATGGTTATGGAAATTTGTGTTTTAGTAGAGAGAATTGAGTGGTGAAATGTATTTTAAAGTTATTTTATTGTTTTTAATTGATATTGTTTATTTGCAGCAGCTAATTAAAAATTACATATGTAGCTGTTGTAAATGATTAACATACTTCTTAATCTCGGAAAATTTTAGAGTTACATTTAAGAATGTCTAAAATTATTGCCACACTATATAATTAAGTACTTTTTATGGTTTGCTGATGTAAATGTCAAATATAATTATAAAGAAGGGTTTATGACAATGTATGTCTACTTTATTCATACAAACATTTAATGGATAATATATTTCTGTCAGTTAGTGCAAATGTGCAGAAATTTTGATCATCTCTTGTTGTTTAATAACAAAGTGGTAAACCTTAAATGTTCATGAAATTTGGTTATGAATTTTAATTACTTTAAATTTGAAATATTGAATATTTAGCTAATGTAGCTCTATTCTAACATGTAGGAAAAAGGTTATCTGTTCGAAGAGATGAATGTGTAGTAATAACTTACCATTTTATGATTTCTTAGGAAGAGAACAAACTCTTGCCAAATTTCTTTAGTATTTTCAGATTTTTACCTCATACAAATTTTAATAATGTAGGCATTAATAAAATATATTAAATGTTGACTGGAGGTCAAGCGAAATTACGTTTTTTAGTTTCTTTAGGTTATCAATTGTTTTTATTACTTTACATGAACTTGTCAATCTTAAAAAGGATATGTATTCTCAAGATTTAGACTGTATGTTTCATGGTTATATTCATTTGATCAAATTAAAAAGTATATATTAAATGAAAGACTGTGAAAAAGTTAATTTTTTGCTAACCACAGAATAACTATTAGGGTCATAGCAAAAAGTTTTTTAAAAGACTTTATAATTTTATTGCAGTATTCAATGTTCTTAAAAAGGAATTGTTTTTAATTAACAACTATTCACAATGCTGTTCATGGCAGGAGTAATTATAAAAGTGGATACTGGAAAGAATGTGTTACGCTAACTGGTGATTTGAAAAGTAGACATAAAGGCAATTGTATTGTTGCTCCATTGACTGTTGTTGTCTAAGGCTACTAGTTTGTGTGGATTGTGGAGGTATGTAAAATTGAGAGTTGATGTTTTATATTTGCAATTAAGTAGTAAATGGTATTGTAAAGTGGTACTAGGAACTCAGGGTGGACAAAGTATAACATGTAGTGTCATACATTGTTTCACAATGTTGTCAACTAATTCAATCTGTAATATATTTATTAACTTAATTGAATAAAGATGTCAAACTTCTTTAAATAATTTTCCATTATACACTGTATATGTTTGTGGTTACTAATTAAACATTTTGCTTGTTAAATAGATTACATTCTGTAACCCTTTCTTTATATTTACATTTTTATATTTTGTAATTCTGTAATGTACTTGTTGAAAACCAACATCTTACAAAAATGTAATTATTATTTGGCCTAGCACCTTTAATGACTCCATTTTTCTGCTATTTATTAGCACTTTAATGCTTTTTCTTTCTACTCCTGTATATATGTATATATATATATATATATATATATATATATATATATATATATATATATAATTGCAATATTGGTATGGAAAGGAAAGAGAGAGAGGTTGTGGCTTACCTGAAAGTGAAGTGTGGTGTAGTCATAAGGAACTGAAGGTGTTCTTCAAATTCCGCAGCCAGCCGGTGCACAGAATGGTGTAACACTCCTTCCTGAAGAAGGAGGCTGAGAGCCTCTGAAAATTTGAAGAACAAGCTTCAGTTCCTTATGGTGACACTGCACTTCACTTTCAGGTTAGCCACAACCTATGTCTCTTTCCTTTCCATACCAATATTGCAATTATATATATATATATATATATATATATATATATATATATATATATATAAAGAGAAATTTAATCTTATAAGTAGACAAGTATTTTTAAAGAAATATATATAACACATTTAGATAGGAAAAAGAAACAGCGATACCGACTTACCTGAAATCATTAGTTGGTCCAGTCTGGCAGCGATCAGGGAATATCACAAATTTTCAAGGGCCTGATACACCTTCGCCAGCGAAATTCGTGCCCAGCTGGCTTGCAGTTCAGAACTTCTATCCTGACGATGGGGGCTCAGGCCCTTGAAAATTTGATCGCTGCCAGACTGGACTGACTAATGATTTCAGGTAAGTCGGCATCGCTGTCTCTCTTTCCTATCTAAATGTGTTATTTATAATTTGACATCGTTACATTTTCTTTAAGTGTTATATATACAATTAAACTTCTCTCTTGTACATTGTCAATTAAAATTTTTACGAAGTTATTTTTAACTATATATAGGTAATAAATCTGGAGTTTAACTGTTATCTTAATGAAATGCAATATTTGAGATGTAAAATTTATTGCATTTGTTATATTGGTCTGAACATTTTGCTTCATTTGATAGTTGGTCAGTGCTGTATTGAGCAATATGGTAATAATATAAACATGAGATTCATATGAACTCATAGTAAGGAGATCTTTAATGCAATCACCAAACACACAAATATTAAATTAATATAAAGCTTTAGCATTCCTCCATCCACTTGTAGGTTAAATTGAAGGCTGTATTTGGTTTTTTACAGGCCTTTATTTGCACTGTTGTTGGTGAAACATTCCTTTCTTTTCTCTCTCTGTTTACAGGAAGCATAGGAATCCAAACAGAGCCCACAGGTATGTTGAAGGTTGATATACTGTGCTTTGCTTTAGTGGCGCCCACAGACTCGTAAGTAGGCTTGGCAGGTGAAGAGAATCAATATTTATATATTCATCAAAATTAATTCACTTTTAAATTGGGTTATGATTTATGGTAAATTGTTCTTCATGACACTATTTTCATTCAGATTGTAGCCTATTTTCATGAAAATATTTTCCAATGTGCATTTGATTTTTATTTGTTTGTGTTTGTCATTATCATTGAATTTGAACATTAATGAAATATTTGTTTCTTTTTTTATACAGCCCAAATTCATTTAAAGTAGTTTCCTACCAAGCCTACATTATGTTATCAAGATTATTTGGAAATATTTTTTTAAAAAAAGGTGGAGGAAGATGACTGAAAAGTGAAAACTCGTATTTCTAATTAGCTTTTAAGTTTTGAATTTACTTTGAGAGCTTTTGGGAGGTTTGTTAACAATGCCATATTTTATAGGATGCATGGTTTATTAAACGATATGTGAATTTTGAATGGTGCTAATTTTCCAATGAAAATTTTTTTTGGTGTTATATTTTGATGTGAAATCCTTTTTTGTTTTCATTCTTTTAATTCTGTCCCAACTTATTCCTGTTACTTAAAATACATTGAATCATCCCTAAAGATTGATAGAGGTTTCACTGTAAATTTTCCCTGCTTGAGTACCTTGAGTCGCTTCTGCTAGTTGTGTGGATTGCTAAGTGCTGACATGTTTGTCACCAGATGAGCACGATGAACATTTGAAGATAGAAGAGCTGCACAAGCGTAGAAACTTCTTGGCATCATTCTGCAAACTCATTGTTTACAATGTTATGCCCACAAAAGTTGCTGCCGATGTCTTCAAACACTATGTTAAGGTAAAGCTTTCCAACTGCCTATTATTTTCATAAAAATTTACAGAGATAGATTTACTTTGTGTTTATGATAAGTGTGTCAGAGCTTCAAACAGTCACATTGTCAACTATACTTGATTATATAACTTTAATGTCTTTAGTTTCTCAAACAAATTTAAAAAATTTCTCATTAATATGTAATATAGAAGTATTTCTTGTGTCATATTCATGGGTTTAAACTTCAGAAGAAATGACACATCAATATTCCGTTTATTATTTAATTAAATGTTAAAATTGATGTGGGCCACAGACTATAACAATAATAAATTAAAGACACACTAAGGCTATTAGATCTCCAAAAATTTGATCACAATCTTTTGATGATAGACTATTTTGTCTGATCAAGTAAAAGTTGTATTACTTTTGCAGATTTGAGCTTTTCAAGCTTCACTGTTTTTTTTTATCACCTGTCATGGATTAATACTGTGTTATTGCTATGTGGCTATTGTATTGTTATTTGCAAAAATTAAAACATAATTGTGTCATTTTTATATAAAGTTAACATGTTAAAATCTCAATTTGAGGAAATTAGATTGCATGAAAATTGCATTGCAATCTTTCTGTTTTTTATATTTTTCTTAATGTTATTTACTATTTTTTTTAGCAATATAAAGAATTTTAATGTTCCATGTGTGTTTGGTTGTAATACTTCACTTTAACTTTATTGAACGGTGTTAGGTACTTGGAATATGATATTGGTAGTACAATATGTATAAAAATTATTAAATATATGTATTAAACTATTTTTAATTAATATTATTCTTATTGCAGTATTATAACGACTACGGGGATATAATAAAAGCAACATTAGGTAAAGCGAGAGAGATCAACAAAACCAACTGTGCACGAACAATGGCATTAAGTCTCACTATGTTGTTTAAAGACTTACAACGAGACTCTACTAGAATTAACCGTCAAGGGGAAGAATTCATTAGTCTGAAGGTAATTAATTAGTCTTATTAATAAAATTGTATGTTTTGTGTATGTTCCGCAGAAGTGTAGAGCAATATTTGCCAATTTTAAACATGTTCCTTTCAATCCAACAAACACTATGTGGGGTAAGACATGACTACCGCCCCTAGGAGCAGAGGTAGACTGGGACATAAGTTTTAAAACATTAAAAAATTGACCATATTTGTGTCAATGGATTGATAGCATTTGAAAAACATTCTAAATTAGTAATTATTAGCGTCAGTGAAAAGTTTTTCAAATTGCAGAGTTTAATAATCTCAAAGCTATCAATGTGTAATTTCTACCTGTAATGAAAATGAACTGGAGCGTTTATAAGGGTGGGGGTAATGGCTTCATATAAAAATAATGCAAAAATGACCAAGAATAATGTTTATACTGGGGTTATGGAAGTCACCAAGTTTAATTCTGACATATACCATGCCGGTTAAGTTGTAATACAGGCCCCTAGCAGTGGGTGTCAAGAAGGGTAAAACAAAAGTTTTGAAAACAATCTTAAATGTGTGACACTGGATGGGTAACACATCTGACACGAGGACTATTTTAGACACTCGAAACATAGCAGGTCTATTTAAATCTTTTCTTAATGTACCAGATGTATTTTTGATTTCCTCAAACTACCAGAAGTGTTTTTGACTCTCACAAGGTACAGAAAGTACCTATACTCTGATTGTGAAACCTCTGTATTTACCAAATTTATAAAATTAATTCATTCTCATAAGGACGCTGTCTTATAGAAGCTTATAAAACTATTTTCGTCTTCATAAGTTTATAATACATTCGTTTTTAGAAATATCTGCAGAGTATAACTACATTATTATTTGTTTATCATACTTCAGAACACCTGTTATTTTTACTTTTACCATACACATTGGGTTTTTACATGGGTCAGGTTACTTATTGTATTTTGTATTGCATTATCTACTTGACATGCTTCATTGTTATTGTATTCCATTGCACTGCATAGTCTTTACTGGACTTCTACTTTAGTCACATTCTTCTCCATATAATCGATTACATCTAACTTCACTCAATACAGAGAAATCGGCTTATTCCAAGTGAGTTGACTAAAGCTTAGCTCTAATTCTTAACCTTTCCTTAAAGACAAATGGAGTTTATACGGTTCCTTCCACCCTCTCATTTTTTTGCTACTATTAACAATGTAACACCAAATAATTTCTTCACTATATTGGTTATGATGAAATTGAAATTATGTCAACATAAATAGGGTAGGGGCCGTGAAATATAAATGTTCAAAAATTGTATGCTCTAGATTCCGGTTAAATTACCAAGAGTCTAATTTAATACTTTTCTGGGCAAATAAATAAATCCCCTGGCAATGCCAAGCACCCAGCTAGTCAATTATTACATAGTTTTTAAATGCAGCTTTGGACATGAAGTAGGAAAAGTAACTCCATTACATAACTTGAAATTTGAGTGGTAAATTGTATTTACATTCCCACGCTCACTTTTGAAAAATGATAGAAGTTATACTACTGTAACAAATTATAATTTACAGAGCTTAGCTTTTCTTACTTTGAAATTTCTCAGTTTCAGCATTTACCTTCTATTCCCGTTTTCCATTATTCACTATCCTGACAGTTATAGAACTATCTATTTTGTCCTCATCCAACTACATTTGCACCTTCCTACTGGTGATCATTCAAAAAGTTCCTTAAGCCAATTGTCACACTACTGAAGAATTTACCTCTAATATTTATTTCTGTGTGTATACTAATAAATTATTTTTCTAACTTGGCCACCCATTTTCTCATTGGGTCCTCCATTCACTGTACTTTAGTAATGTCATGATGTTTTCAACTTTGTAGCATAATTTAAGAAAGAAAGTCATCTGCCTTACTGCTGATCTATATCATGAGTAATATCTTTTCCCCACAAACTTTTTACCAGGCATCTTATAATTAATTTTATATTTCAATTAGATAGGAAAAAATTGAATTATTTTGACAGTGCCACATTACCTTTATATATAATATTCAACATTGAATTATTTTCCTCAACCCTACTGGACCAACTATTCATTTCAGGGTAAGTTGACTTTGCTGTCTCTCTCTCTCCTATCTAAATGTGTTATTTAATTTGACCTCTGCTATTCTACTATTTTTAACACTTAATAACTTCAGTAGCCATCAATTATGTTCTCCCTTTATTTGTTTTATCTTTCCTAAACCTGTTTCTCTACTTTTGTAATAGTTCTTATGGAGTTGGTCCCGTACACTAAGTGTTGTATATAAATAATGTTACATATTTAAATTTTTGTTTTTGTCTTTTTTATTATATGAAATACATTAACGTTTAATATGTCATATGTAAAACTAGCATTCATGAGTATTATAGATTATTCAACAACAGACTACTGACTTTTCCTTTTATCTTCAACAAGTTAAGCAGTCTTTCTTATACAAGTTAAAAGGTTATATAATAAACTTTGCTAAATTTGTATCATTTTAGGAATTGGCCAAGAGGTTTGCTTTGTCATTTGGACTCGATGCTGTGAAGAACAGAGAGGCAATAACAGCTTTACATAGAGAAGGCATTCTTTTCTCTGTAGACCCTTTAGAAAATATTGAAGACCCAACTGGCCCTCCTCCAAATCTGCCATTCTTAGAAATACTAACAGAGTTCACAAACAAGCTATTAAAGCAGGATAAACGTGTTGTGTAAGTAGTTGGTGACATAAGATGTGCTTAGAGTGAGTACATACTTTTATCTCCATTTTTTATTGTTTTAAAAATAAGGATATCAGTAAATCTAATATATTTCTGTTATGTATAGTTGTTTTCCACAATAATCTGTAGATTATCATGCTCATTTATCTGTTTAAATATGTTTGATAACTTTGTGATCAGAAATTGTCTTTTTCATTATTCAGCCAGCATAAGTGCTTCAGGAAGAAATTGTATTTACCATTATTGTTGGTTTTTCCAAATCACTTTAATTGTATGTACAATATTTACCTAACGCTACAAAAAAATATTTCATAGTGAACAGAATTTTCATATTAGTTTGAATATAGAAAGCTTGTGCTCAGACATTAGTTATTATTCAACTGCTTCAGAAGTGAAAGAAGGAAGTTTCTGACTGTCGAACTGGTTATTACAGGCTTACATTCCTGGATCGTCGAATAGCAGCTGGAATGCCTTCAAGTAGGGGCGAGGACTGGCAACCGCTGCTCATGTATCGCAACAGTTTGGTGCACGGGGAAACTGATCAACCTCCAGTAACATCCAAGAGGGCTTACGGTCGTAAGAAGAAGGAGCATGGTGCAGGTTATTATACCTTCAATTTGTATACATTCATTTTGTATTTATAGTAATGTATCAATAATAATAATAATGTGCAATCTCTCATTACAGTGGAAGAGGAACAGGAGGAAGTTGATGGGGACGAAATCACATCAGATCAAGAGTTTGCGGGGTATGAAATTTAACTGTGTTGTATTTAAATAAAAATTATCATCTGCCCAGTGACAAGCTCATTTTTTATTGCCACTTTTTTATCATCAGTTGGTGTAGTAATCATAATAACGTACAATTAGCACCAACCAGGCTTAAAAATTAATTATTCACTTCAAGTATTTTGAATATAGAATAGAATACAACTTAATGAATATCATGAGCTATTAGATGATCAGAATTAAATATAAAGTATAGTAGTTGAAACAATTGTTAAGTATTTGAAAGTCATTAATAATTAATGTTTTTCTGTTTCAGGTACTGACCATATTATAAATGATCATTTCATTGTAAATATACATTACATTTTATACAAAGAAGCATAAAAAATCACAACTTTCAGTACAAATGAGGGAATTTTAGAATGTTACCAATTCAAATCATAAAATTGAAATCACATGGTACCATTACAGTCTGTTATTCATAGATCTGTTTATATAAAGAAATTTAATGTTGTGTTCTATTTCTATCTAAAGTCAGAAATTGGCATCAGAACTATTCTTGTCCATTTCTGCAATGAATTATTTTTTATGTATGAAACTATATTGATTTCTAACATTGTTTTAAAAGTTAATATTTACAATATTTGCAAAGGTTTAAGAAATTCATGTTTTACTAGTATTACCTCGATTGTGTTGTATTTTGTGGGTGACAATTCTTTCTTTCAAAATACAGTTGGTTGTCCCCGAAGTATTTATCCATTTTTGTTATATGACACTTTTTTAAATGAATATATAATATGTCTATTTCGAAAATTAATAATAAGATAAAATAGCCATATACAGATGAAAAAAGTGATGATATAAATACCACACATTGTTTCTAGAAACTTTATTTTTTCTACCACAAACTTTCAATCTTTATCGATATACCTAAGATTACATACAGTTTTCTGTAAAAGAAAATTTAACTACATGTCTTTATAAATCTCAATAAAGGTTAAAAATTCTGCATGATTTGAAATCACTTGACAAAGTCCACGAGTTTCTCCATTTTTAGTAAACATTTAAGTTGTGTGGAATATTTTAGAACATCTTGTATGTACAAAACTTAAATTTAATATACATTTTAATTATGATAAACATAAATAGCTACTTACTTTGGGGACATATCATTTCTAGTGTTTTAATGGCGAGAGCTCACAACCTTAGTTGAAACTAAATTTAAAGATATACAGTGTTATTGAAATACAACTTTAAGCGTACCAGGTGACTTGTTACATAGTTTATATTTAATGAAAATCATGAACATTTCTTTTAATAATATAAGCAGTCATATTTCAATGTATTCATATTGAAACTTCAAAACATTAATTGTATTTATTTGACATACATTATTGTGTACAGAGAAAAATTATTTTATAAACAGTTGTATAGTTGTATTTGTAAACATATTTTTAATTATTAAAATTTTAATATTTAAAATTCTGTGTTTCTGGCAATGTCAGATGATTTATTAAGGGATGGAAGTGTGTCAAACAAGTTATCTGAAAGAGTCTAAATCTAGAAAATCAGAAACTTATGAAAAATGCAATTATGTTTATCAGCTATCATGGTCAACAATAGTAAAATGTTGCAGGGTTAAGATTGAGAGATTTTTTTTATCTGTCCAGCAACCCAAAAATATCAGGTGTATCTAAAAATAAATAACTATGAAAAGACAATGTTGAATCCCAAATAAATAAATTTGTTGTAACATGCTAAAAACTTTCAAAATTGTAAGAATATATAATTTTAAATCATGACAATGAATAACCGTCTATAGCATTTAAAGTTCGTGTATCTATTTTCACATTAATTGCATTTATATTAGACTTAATATGCATCATTGCACTCATCAAATTAGGATAATTACTTTAAACATATAAAATTTTGATATTAATCCAATCAATTTTGTTCTTTTTACTGTATCCATGTTTGGTTAGAACACACTGTTTTTCTAAAGGTGGTTTTAAATCTGTAAAAATCTTTTCCTAAATTTTGTCTATTCTTTATACAAATTCACATAATATTTTTGTTACTTCATTTATGAAAGTAACCATGTTACACTAAAATTAATTATTTGGGGTTCAACCTATTATTGTCTCTTACATTTATTTATTTTTTATATAAAGGAAAATTTAATAAAGAACCAAGTTAAGTAATAAGATGATACAACTTAACATTCCCTCCTCAACCTATGATTATTAAAAAGTAATAAACCGATCAATAGATTTATTCTTTTTATTTAAAACGGGTATTATGGAATCGACTATGTTTTACTGAACTTGTAGCTAATAAACGGACAAAACTAAGTTCTTCATCTAATTGGTCTCTTATCTTTTATTGACTTGTTTATTCATTCAATGAATTATCTTCAGCCAATTAAAATCAATTTAAAACTATGAAAACGCCGTTTCGTCCCTAAATTTTGGGACCTGTAAAATTGTAATAAAAAGATACCTCGTAATTTAAAAAATCAAAAATAAGAAAATTTTACAAATATGATCGTTATGTGGAACATAAATTTATATAAAATCACTTACAATTAATTACATGAGAATTGGTGAGTATGAATTTCAAAGGTGCAGTTTGCACATACGTAGCAGCCTAAATCATCTATAGTTAGACATGGTATTGTTGAGTTTAAAATAACACCAGAGGCAAAACGTTACATATGGATTACAATAACAAGAAATCAATTACCATTTAAATTATTGTTTTTTATGTTATCTAATATATAACATTTACACAATATATGTATTAGATAAAGTAATTCAGTGATTATATCAATTGAATAATCGATTATCGTAAAAATTATAAAATAGTATTGACAATTGAATAAAGTCTTGTGCTTCTAACCGAGTAAACAATTGTATTCGTGACTTTTTGATGACGTTAAGTTCCATTGTCTTTTAACACTATTGTTAGAAGACGATAGCAGTGAACGTCGCAAATACAATTGTTAACTCGGTTAGAAGTCCGAGAAGACTTTATTCATTCTCTAAACTGAGTATAATACATACATTCAGTATTTGTGATTCGTTGTTATTGTAAGCTGTTTAGTATATTATAAATGGTTTTGTCTCAATTGCTAATTTAATCTTAACAAAACCTATAGTGTATATCTTTGGATCATGAAGAAGAAAGATAGCCAATTCAGACAAAAAAGTGACAATATAAATATCACACAAAGGTTCTGGGATCCTTGTCCCATTCCTCAGGTGCGAAGAAGAGCCTAGAGCGACACAACTGCACTTGTCACTTGGCTACCTTTCTTATTCATTATTTTCATCAGACGTAAATTTTTTTCTTTTTGATATCGGGGTATAGGAGTAGAGGCAATTTTTGGTGAGACGAGAAAGGATGGGTTTTTGTTGTAGTTTTTTCTGTGAGAGAGAATAGTGGTTTTGTAGGAGAGGTAGTGGAGGATAATAAATTATGAACTCAAATTATTGTAGTTTTCTTCACAATTAGTAGAACAGTACAACTAAGTTGGACGATGTTAGCATGAGCCCACATGGAGCCTGAGAGGAGTATCTTGGTGAACATGTTGTGTTGAATGTTTACTTAAATCAAAGACGTAAAAAATACAATAGTACAAACCCTTAACAGCTGTCGTCTAAGTGATTTCGGCTGCAAACCATACATTTGAAATTCATATTCACCAATTTTCAAGTGAAGAGTTCCCCAAAATTTAGGGACGAAGCGTAGTTATTTTATAATGTTTTAATTTGTTCTTAATAAATAAATTTCCTGTCAAGTTGGCTGATGTTTTTTATGTATCAGAAAAAATATGTCGGTTTCGACCAACCACTTTCTTATTGCGAATAAATCCCAAAGTAATAGGGGATCATAAATTCACAGGAGATGGCGTAATTTAATGAGAACTTGGTTTTCTTCTGGTTGCCTAATAAGATTCTGCGTCGTGTAATTTCGAACGGCTGAAATTAAAGGAGAACATAACAGCATAGAAGGTCACACAAGAGTTGGAGTTTACTGTAAAACCTCCTAGCTTCTTCTAATACCCTAGTGTAAAATGATCAAATACATTTTCCGACGAAGACAATTCAATTATAATAGGGGAGCATAATAATGCAGGAGGTCACACAAAAGTTGGAAATCTTCCATAATACTTTGATATCCTAATATTGCTTCTGGATCAGTGCAGAAGCCTTAAGTATTGAATCTTTGCTATTGTCATGTTACGTTTTTATTCTTATTTTCTGCATTCAAAGAACACATGTTGAATGGTGAGGGATTGGTTAGAGGAACTACAATATGGGTTGGGTTCTTCTGCAGAAGAGGTGAGCATACGGGGAGGTTGATATGGAGGGATCTTATCCTGGAGATTAATATCTGTGGAGGCTCTTGGGAGGTATTAGTTCGGATGATGTTATTTCCTGATGGAAGAGTCCGTTGTTTCCACTAAGCCTCCTTGCTTGCCAAGTTGATTCTATTTTCTTCTTGAGCTACTCTACTACTATAATATCTCTCGATTCTGAAATCCAGGCTTTTCGTCGTCCCAAATTCGCTTCGCTCGGCCGGCGGCTCTTTCTGTTTTTATATTTATTTATTTCCAGAATAAGAAGCTTTTTTATAATATTAGTTTTAATCATATTGATTTATAACGTCCATTGTAGTGTGTTAAATGTAATGTAAAGAATTATTATTGTGGGCTGGGTTTTTACGTTAAATCAAAATAAATATTTTACCAATAAAGAAATTTTATATAAGTTTATTAAAGTTAAACATGAAAACTCTTATCTCAGGCACCTGTGGTTGTTACATAGAAGAGATCTGCTACCCGTACCAAATGCGTACTGCTATTCTGTGTTGTGTTGCCTGCTGTAGCTCTCGTACCGACGTACTGGCGTCGACTCGGGGGTTGATCACTGGCTAAGGCGTCGGCCTCCGGGATTGAATGCTGGCAAACACGCTAAAACAGTCGACATTTAGGCAGATAAATATTTTAAGGGATCGAAGAGATACTGTTTCAACCGATGTTATCTGAGATGGTATTCAATTACCCATTTAATCCTCTGGGGCGGGAATGGACGGGTTGAAATTTTTCAAACATGTTAAATCTTCGATATTAGCGTGGAATAAATAAATGCCAGGGCCATTGACGTTGATAGTATCTCTACCCATGTTGTTTGTAGGCATGATAGGGGTGGGGTGGAGGGGACTTTCAAGAAAATAACGTGACAACAACCGAGATTCGAGTCAAATCGAAGGTACTGGATGTCGCTGAATTTATTTATGACAATATGGGCAACGCGCGGGGGTGGGCTGGGTGTGGATGAGTAGGGCGAAGGTGTACGGGGGAAAGAAATTTTATAACAAGTTGACAGGCTGTTTTTTGCGTCGATTAAATATATTTCGGGATCAATTAGATTAATAAATTTTCTCTACATTTTGCCCGTGTATAATTTCGGGATTGGAAATGGAGCTCCTCTTAAGGGTGGGGTCGAATCCACGGTCATGGATGTCAATGAGTTTAATTATTACATTCAACTAACCGTTTAACTCCCCCCAGGAAGTGTTGGTGGGTGTAAATTTACAAACGTGTTAAACGGTTGATTTTTGTAGGGAATAAATATTTGACGCTGTCAATGTCATTGATAGTATTTCTACCGATTTTTTTTGTGTATAATTTCAACACCTTATGGCATGGTAGGGAAGAACGCATAGAGATGGAGGTGTTTCCATAAAAATAACCCAAAAAAATACGAGACTCGAGTCAAATCAGAGTTATGGATATAGGTGAATGTATTTATGACAACGTTGGCAATGCACGGGGTTGGTGGAGGTGTGCGGGGGTGTGAGGAGCCTGGCGGAGTTGAAAATTTCCAAACATGTTAACCGGTCAATTTTTGCTTCGAATAAATATATTTCGGCATCAATGAGATTCATACAATTTCTCTACATGTTCTCTGTGTATAATTTAAACCCCTTTCCGGCTCGGGAGGGGTGCACCTTTACGTGTGGGCGTGGAGTGGCATTACATATAAGGAAAGCAGTAACTGTCGAGATTGGAGTCGAATTCGGGGTTATAGTTGTCACTGAGTATAATTATGACATTCAACTTGCCGTTTAAGTCCCCCAAGCGCGAGTGTTCGGGGGTGGAAATTTTCAAACATGTTAAACGGTCGATATTTGCGTTAAATAATTACTTCCTGGGGTTAATGACTTTGATAGTTTTTATACCGTTGTTGTTTGTGTATAATTTCAACCCCTGTAAAGGGAGCAAGCTTAGGGGTGGGGTGGAGGTACGTTAAATAAAAAAAACGCAAAAACAACTGAGATTATAATCAATTCAGAGACTATGAATGTCGTTGAGTCTAATTGTGACAACGTGGATAACGCGACGGGTTTGGGAGGTGTTGGGCTGGGGTAGAAATTTTCAGACAATGTAATCGGCCGATTTTTGCGTGGAATAAATACTTTTTGATTATCGTACATTTTTGGGGGTGGTCACCTTCTATTATGTAAAAACGGCCGATATATTTGGTCAATGACTTCAACCCCCTTCGGCATGGGAGGTGAGCACATTTAGGGATAGGGTTCCAGGAGGGTTACATTAAAATAGCGCAAAAGCAACCGAAATTGGAGCCATATCGGGGATTATAGAAAAATGACATCTCGGGCAACGCCGGGCACCCAGCCAGCTAGTTTATAATAGAATCGTAACGATTTGTATATTATCAGATAATCAAGAAGTTCCGTTTTGTATGAGATGATGTAAGCTTTTGTACGGTGTTATATTTTTATATCAAATTTGTAAAACTTCCAACATTTCTTCAGGATTGTAATCTTCCAATTAAGAAATGCGTTAGCAATTTCGTCAAAATAAATTATTATTTCTGGGCGTTATGAGGTATTAATCAGCACAAAGCCGTGTAAAAATCTGTGTGTTTACACGTGAGAATTTATTATTCTCGAGAGTGGCAGATATACTTTCGAGAGTAAACTTTGCTAATGTAAAAGGCCTCTGAGAGTTCTCGCTAAAAGTAAACGTTTTCTCCACGCTCTGCGCGCGTACGTTCAACCATTTCAACAAAATTTGAATTTGCAGAGAGTAAAATGGCCAAATCCGATAAAAAAATGGATCCACGAGTTCATTGAAGCGTATGAATTGAATCCAATCCATTGGGAAACCCAGGATCCAGATTTTAAAAATCTAGTAAACCTTGTGATGGAGAAATTAGCGACAGACTTCAATTGTCCGGCTCTGAAATTAATAGCAAACTTCACAATTTAAGAAATCAGCTGAGTTTATTTCACAAACAAGTTTACGGTTTTTTTTACAAACATTACAACATTATCATGAACTAATTCAATTTCAAGTAATGCCTTTCTTTGGGCGAGGGTAATTACTAAGGTGAATAATAATTTGTGTAGACGTGCAGCATTCTTTTCTAACAACAAATTTTCTTTGAACGATAAAACAAAGATATTCTCAGAACAAAGGTAATAAATAATTTTCACATAAAAAGATTATATACAATTTTATTAAATATTCTTCACAGATAAAATTATACAACTGGCCAACAGCATCACAACTCGCAGGAAGTAAAAAGCTCCCGCTGCAGAAACACGGGATTTGTGTGACCAAAAAAATATTTTTCGGTTCAATCAGTACCTGCATACATTATCAATCCTTTATAATAATCATATTTTCATTTTAATTACATGGTTCTCTGGAGTTTAAAAATTAAAAATAAAAAAGGCGGAAGTGGAACTGAAGATATTAAAATAACTAACGTCTTTCTTTTTGCAGAATGATTCCTAATTGATGAGGAGGAGGGAGTTCTACACTTTCTGGTGAGTTTTCATGACCACTCCAATTTTTCTTACCTTAGCTGAGGTGTTCTAATTCTATTTTTGTTTTGTTCCAGGATTTGGACCATTGTTCCTGTTGAGCCAATATTGTTTCATCTTCTGTTTTGTTGTAAATTTGTATACAAAATATTAGATTCTTAAAAGAAAATGACTTGTACTTGGAATATTTAGTCTATATAATAAATAACTTTGAAATAGAATTTCATTTTTATTTCGTTTTTTGTCACTCAATTTACTAATGTGCTATGCTGCATGCATAAACTTTTATTTAATTGTACCAGTCTTAATTTATTTCCGTCTAGATTTACATTTTATCGGATTTCATGACGTGATTTACCAGTACGAGGATGTATTTAAAAATAAAATGAAAATGATTCAAATTAACTACCTGAATTTCTTATTATATGCTTCATAATTGATATACAGGGTGATTCTACGGTCATGGTTTATTTAGCTTTATAAAACACTTATTTATTTGTATTTGGTCTGATGAAAGACGCGAAAAAAATCGTTTAATTATAAGCTCATCGCAAACTGCTTTCCAAATTAGCAAAAGTATATTATTTATTTATTACAGGTTGAAAACAATTTCGCGTACCGCAAAGGAATTTCAGTCCACTACGATTGTAATTAAAATTATGTACATATGAATTGTCAAATAAATTATTTACAACAAGTATCAATTTAAGTGGCAGTAATTTCTGCGTATAATTTACGAATTGGTTATGTAAATAAATTTATGATGCTAATTACATAGAGACATTTTTTTAGATTACCGAATTTTTAATTTTAATAAAGCAACAAGGACAATAGTACTATGCCATCAACGTGTCATATATATTATAATATACCATCACTTATAAGGTTAATTATTCATTGAATATGTTCGTTCATTTTTAATTTAATTATTCATAATTTCGCAAAGGATTTATTTATATTCCTTATCCTCAGACGCAGAATAGAGCATGACTTATTTAATTTTATTATACTGAATATTGAATTTATTTTTTATATTTAAATATTCAAATATAAATAATATTGCAAAGGAATTTTGTCCTTCATTTTATCCTAAGAATAAAAAAAATAAGATTTTATACAAATTACATTCCATACTGAGCATATCTATTTATATTTAATATCAATTTATTTAAATATTTTAGCAGTGCTATTAAAATTAATAAAAATTTGAACTTAATAAGATTTTCTATAATTTTTTTATCAATCGACTGTAATTAATTCAGTGCGCAAAATTGAAATCCCATTGCCGTTCACTCGTCCAGTTCACTCGTCCAGTTCACTCGTTTGAATGTAAAATGATTTAAATTAATTGAATATTATTCAGACCAGTCAGACAAAAAAATCATTTCGACTAAATTCCTAGTTTTAATTGAGAATGAACAATGGTAAAAAGTAATATAATGTACGTTTTTTTCGTTATTTGTCTTTTTATATATAAACTATTATTTTCAATAATTATAAAGATAAATTATGTAAAAGAATCAATGTTATAAAAAAGCATCTTATTCTGCAAATACAAAAATTAATAATAAAAAGAAGAAAGAAAAAAAATTGTTTGATGGCCGCCGGCCGAGCGATGCGAGTTTGCGACGACGAAAAGCCTGGATTTCAGAATCGAGAGATAGGATAGTAGAAGGTGCCAGGAGGTCTTTGTCTCAGGAGCGGCAGAAGGTGAGCAGGTGGCGGAGAAAAAGTCGAGATTTTGCCAAACCCCTGTGTGTCTATGCTCCCTCTCTCTCACTCATTGACCCTCTCTCTCTCTCTCATGGGAAGAACCTACTCCACAGGGATTTGGCAAAATCTCGACTTTTACTTAGCCACCTGCTCACCTTCTGCTGCTCCTAAGACAAAGACCTCCTGACACTTTCTACTATCCTATTTCTCGATTCTGAAATCCAGGCTTTTCGTCGTCGCAAACTCGCATCGCTCGGCCGGCGGCCACACACACCATTTTCTTTTATTTTCTTTCTTTTCAATTATTCATTTTTTTATTTGCAGAATAAGAATCTTTTTTAAAACATTGATTCTTTGACATAATTTATCTTTATAATTTAGTATTGCAAAAAATTTAAATATATAAAAGGTCAAATAAGGAATAAAATATTTTTATTTTATTTTATCGTTGATGATTCAATACCAAGCAGGTCTCACAATTAAAACTAGAAATTTTACGTATTCAATTAATTTAAATCATTTTACTTTCAAAACACGTGAACTGGACGTGTGAAAGGTAGAATTAATTAAAGTCGATTGATAAAAAATCAAAGATTAACTTAGTTCGGTTATTGAAATGTTTCTTAATTTTAATAGCTCTAATAAAATATTTAAAATTTAATATTAAATACACAATGTGGAAAGTAATTTGTATAAAATCTTATTTTTTTTCTTAGCCTGAAATGAAGGGTAATTCCTTTGCTATATTACAAATATTTAAATATAAAAAATGAATTCAATATTTAAAATTCTGTCTTACAGCCCTACTACATATTATTTATTGTGTGTGAAAATTCTCATTACAAAGGCATCAATAACTTATAATATGTATGACTCGTGACACGTTGATGGCATAGCACTGCACTGCTACTCATGTAATTGTCCTTGTTGCTTTATTAATATTGGAAAATTTAGTACATTAAAAAATATATTGCATATGTTATTAGCGTCTTACATTTATTTGTGTAACTAATTCGAACGCGTAAATTAAATGCATAAATTACTGCCACTCTAAAGTAATAATCCTGCTGTGCGTATTAAATAATTGATTTAACAATTCCAATATACATAATTTTACTTATTTTAGTGGATTGAAATTCCTTTGCGGTACGGGAAAGACTTTTCAACGTGTAATAAATAAATAATACATTTTAGCAAATTTGGACGTTTGCGATGACGTACGTCTAAATAAACGTTTAATGTTTTTCCTGCCTCACATCAGACCAAATACAAAAAGTTGAGTGTTTTAGGAGGCTAATTAAATACTTCATAATTTATCCCATTACCTTAAATATCAGTATTTATCATTTTTGAAGCATATAATAATAATAAATTCAGGTAATTAATTTGATAGGATATTTCCTTATTCAAACATTTTTACTTTGTAGTTAAATACTTGTATTGGTAAATTTCGTCTTTAGATCTGAAAAAATCAATTATTAAAATCCTGAACTTTGTTCACGTTTCATCCATTGTGTTGCAGAATGCAATTTATGAAGGAATATAACTTCGTCGTCCGATTAGAATGAACGTGTAATGAAGGGAACGAGGTCTATGAGGGGTGGGGGCTGTTGTTGGTGTTGCTGCCTTTCACTTCTTCCTGAGTTCTGACCGTGGCAACTACAAACTTGATGGCTCCATTCAGCCCAGCAGCTACTGAGGTATGCATTGCTCATGCTTTATTACGTGTCTTACACTGCAAGAACATGTCTCAAAATAACGTTTGAAATTTTCATTATATTAATTGTATATTATCAGACAATGTAAGCTTTTATGAGCAGATTTTATATCCAATTAGTGAAACTTCCAACTTCCCTTGACGGTTGCAATCTAAAGGCGGCTCCCAATTAAGAATCGCGTTCGTAATTTCGCCAAAAGAAATCTTTTATTTCTAGGATTTTTGGCAACCAAATCTAGCCTGAACACAATTTGACAGCCTCTCTTGGTCTTCGGGCAGAAATATTTCAGCATAGTTTCACTTATTTTCTCAAATCGTATGTTGAATCTTCGTAGCTGGTTCCTAATAGCGCGTGTATCATTGCCACTAGGAATATTTGTGTGCGGTAAAATGAAACACTGTGGGATTTGAATTTTTCGTTTTTAAATATTTATGTAATTCGGATGGAATCTGTGGGTATCATTTTTTTTGTACGATATTTGTTGCGGGATGTCAGATCAGAAAAAAACGTTAGCCTGAAGCTTACCTTCATTTACACGGAGAAAAAAAATGTCGGCTGATATTTATATATTTCATTTAACATTTGTAGCCAATATTGGCAATTTTAATACGGTTGAAAGAGGGTTGTAGGTGAAACTTTAATAATTAAAGAGAGAACAATTAGATATGTGACATCGCCACTTTCATCATGGCTGCTAACATGTGCGCCATATTCATATGTTAAAAGCAGATTTTCGTAGCATTTTTCAAAGTAGTTTATAATTGTCTATTTATGTAGTAACAACTTAGAGGCACATTTGAATTTTTATTTCATTTTTAGTTGTGTACGTGAAATCAGTAATTTTTAGCCGAAATATGTTCTCGTTTAACGAAAAAATGAAATAAATAACAATAAATTTATTCGGATGTTTATTTTAATATAACTACGACATTCCCCAATAATTTATTGCAAAAGTCCTTTCGACTGTTAATCAAATCATTTATTTAATAATATATTGCCAAATAAGGTAAATGTTTTATAAAAATCATAATTAAATTTCCACTTGAATAAAATAAAATTTATTCCTTGTGTGGCGAAATGGTCACAACTATCTTTAGATGTGCCTTAATTAATCCAGGGTGTGAACGAGATCCGTATGCAAAATGTATGGAGTTTTTGTATAAAGCAAATATTCAGAATTAATGGATTAAGATAGAAAAATCTAACCCAGGACATTTACTAATTCAGATTCATAACCCTGAGAATCTGACTAAATCAAATTTGCTTTATTGCTGAATTATTCCCTCACATTTATATCCACCTTTATTCTCCACACTAGAATATTAGTAATGCATATTAATATGCTTTAGTCACTTTACTCTTACCAAAACAATTCTGCTTTTAATTTTAAAAGTTGTTTTATATGAATTTTTCTTTCCAGCTTACATGTCAATTGAAATTGCCCAAAAATCTTAGTTGTGAAGCATGCTCAAGTTTACTAAAGACTAAACTTAATAGAAATGATTTACAATACATTAATGTATTCATATGTAATGTGCTAGTATTTTTTATTAAAATATTTTTATTTACATTATAGGTTACACAGCTTATATACTGAGTTACAAAGCCTTTAATGAGGACATTTCTTAAATTAATTTTGACGGCAGACTTGTAACTGTTCCCATTAAACTCTTTAATGTCTTTTGATATTTATTTTACCAAATTTATGGTAATGTGTAGACTGTGTTAAACATTTTCTGTTTTATGAAGTACCCTTAAAGGTCTCTTTTTTCCAAAGAATTTTTTAGTTGTTCCCCATACTTCTAAGCCATTATATTGAAGGAAATATAATCCCATAGTAAGCCTTTAACCCTGTTCGATATTTATCAATATGGGGGTCATTACTTAATTTTGAATCTATTATATGATGAGTAGCATCTAAATGCATTAAAACTGTTTTTGGTATTTGTAGTCCATTATAAACAAATAAATTTGAGTCTTCCATACTAGTTAATTTTGAACATTAAGATTGCTTAGTTTTCTACAGCATAAGAAAGATGTCTGTATAAAAGACTGGGAAGGCTTTATATAAGTTCAGACCTTTATGTATAAAATAAGCAGTACCAGAACTATTAGTGAAGTTGGGTAAACTAGTTTAACTGTGGCTATTTCGCTTTGTGACCAAAGACTTCTATAATGATGTATCTTTGTCTTTAATACATGTTAGCTTTATAATGATCAACACATTGGCCAAAAAGTAGAAAACTCTAGCAACATTTTCCCAACTATTCAGTTTAATGATGGTAATTTTGTCCTGAAATAACTCATTCCACTTTTAACTCCGCATGTTGGGATTCATCATTTCAATAAAAAAAACTTGGCTTTGGTCATTTTTCATCTGAATTTCCCTTGGCATAAATTCTACATTATCTTAAAATTCTAAACTCTGTCTTATAATGTAATGTGTGATTTTAAACTTTACCAATTTATTTAAATTTCCCCTTACTTGATATATTTGAGCACAAAATTATAAACTTAATTTGGTAGATGGATACATGTAATAGTGTTTGGCTTAGAATTCTAATTAGGTTTTCCATTGTTTTCAGCACCAGCCACTGGGTTCCTGAGCATTTATCCTTCAAGGGAGTGACAAAGATGTGGAGAGGGTAGTGGCCAGGGTTAAATGGAGAAGTTGCCACATGGGCATGGTCAGAGGACGAGGTAACTGACAATAGTGGAGCTGTAACTGGAAACTTCAATTTCACATGAAAACTGGCTGACTTGGAAGAGAAGTTTAGCATCCTGCCATACTCCGGAACAACAAGTTCAGTGTGTGCAGAACAGGACACCAACAAGAAATGAACCAATAAGTTTAAGCCCACTTACCTTCTGTATGACGGAGTAATTCTTAATAAATTTATAAAGTGAAAATTCTATAAGATTTGTTGACCAATAAATATACATTAAGAAAAGGAATATCTAGTGTTTTTCAGTATAAATTTAATGTAATTGTTTATAAAAACCCTAGATTTGAAGTTGATATAATCAGAAGAATGTACCATATAATTTATCTATATAGCAAGTTGTTCCTCAGTTCATTGCTTTCTCACTTGAAATTGTGATAAATTGTTTTCCAAATTCTAAATTGTTTTTAAAGTTCTATTCTTCCATTTTATTAAATATTTTCTTCAAATGTTGAGAGCAACTACTTCAGGTTTGATTTTCAATACTACATTGAGCAATTCATTTAGTGTGCTTTGTAGTTTCTGTGTCAAAATGTTATTCATACGATTGTTTTGTGTCTAGACTATTACTGGCCTAATCATGATTCTAATTCCTGCTTAGGATGCAGTTTTATTTGAGTTTACAGAATTTGTCCTATTAATAATAGTTTCCAGATAATCAAGGTTCTATAGCTGTTAGAAATTGAAACTTGCTGCTGGTGCATTTCATATACTTTGTCTTTATTTTGTTCATAGTATGACTTCTACTAATGATTGTTAGATCTATGTATGCATTTAGGAGTTTACTTTGACTCTATATAACCAGATATTTGGAGCTTTTATATGACTGCTTCTAGAGTCAGATTGAATACAGTTGTCCCTTGTCTGACTGGTTTATTAATGCTTGACCATTTTCTCAGTTCTCCATCAATTTGCATTGCAGCCTTTGAACCAGTTAATGTTGCTTGAATATGTGAAACCTATTTAGTGATACAAACTATAGATTACTTACCAAATTGTAAAGTTTAGAATTATTTTGTATCAAAATGTTAATATTTCTTTTCTTCTTGCAGATGGATTCCTTATTTGTGAAGAGGATGGAGTTCTACATTTGTTGGTGAGTTTTAATGACCACTCTAATTTTTCTTATCTTATTAGGTGAAGTGTTCTAATTGTATTTTCTTTTGTTTCAGGATTTGGCCAATTGTTCCTGTTGTGCTGGGGTTACAAGAAGTCTATATTGTAAAATTTTCTGTTTTTTCAAAGTTGTATATGAAAGTATAATTAAAATGTTAAAATAAAATGACTTGTATTTTTGAAAGGTCTAGGATTTATATAATAAATGTAACAATTTTTATTTTCAAAAGATCTTGGATATATAATAAATCTAATATAAATTTAAGAATCAATGTTTATTTTCAAAAGTAATTTCAAATTTTACAATTTGCTTCAATTAAACCAACCAAAATTAGTTGGCTGTAGCTGTTGTGAGAAGCCTGGGCAACCATCCCAGCTGCTCAGAGCCACCAGAAGGCACCAAAAAAAACTGCCCTAAGTCCAACTCAAAAAAAAATCTTTTCTGTTCAACGTTGAAACTTTTTAGCTTCCACAGCTTCCCAGTCCAGCGTTTTGAGGAGCGAATGGACAAAGGGTTTAAAGCCCCCAGTCTATACACTCCTCAACAAAAATCTGAAACAAGTAGTACATAAAACATGAGATAAAAATAAACCAAGTTCCCAATAGCTATTATTTGGAGATAGTATATTTCTGGGCACACAGATACGGAAAGGAGCTGCAATTACTTGGAGATAGTTTATTTCTGGGCACACCGATACGGCAAGGAGCTGCAATTACTTGGAGATAGTTTATTTCTGGGCACACCGATACGGCAAGGAGCTGCAATTACTTGGAGATAGTTTATTTCTGGG
Source organism: Zhengitettix transpicula (assembly GCA_037074705.1). Lineage (NCBI taxonomy): Eukaryota > Metazoa > Arthropoda > Insecta > Orthoptera > Tetrigidae > Zhengitettix > Zhengitettix transpicula. The sequence continues at coordinate 39,800,371 of CM073596.1, read as the reverse complement.
CACACCGATACAGCAAGGAGCTACAGTTACTTGGAGATAGTTTATTTCTGGACACCCTGTTAGCTTGGCAAACTATAATGTGATCTGACCAATTGTATAAAACACTGGAGATAGTTTTTTTTTATTGGACTCCCCAATACAGCAAGAAACTATGATGATTGTACTATAAAGATATGTAGATTCATACCATTATGGAAAGATAGTGCAAAGGCTTAAATGACACAAGATTATAGATTGAAGGTAGAATTGGCATACAATGATAAAACTTTGTATTTGAAACAATTCATTCATCTAGAATAGACATAATGAGAAATAGCTTCTTAAGGTTGAAATGATTACACATTGAAAGAGTAGAATTAACAAAGATAAAACATTGTGTTTGAACTGATACATTCATCTTAAATTCACACAGAATGAGGAATTTCATTTTCTTAAGATTTAACGTGAACCCGTTTACAAAATAAACCTGATACATTTTAAGTTATGGGCCACTACATCATAAATTTTTATATCACCAGTCAATGATTCTCTAAACAGACCATCTGGGCACTAACAATAAAATCCAAGAAAATGTAGTCTAGGTTTTCTGAAGAAAATTGCTCTGTAGAAATAGGAATTAGTATCTAAGAAAACACCCAAATATTTTGGCAGAGGAACACGATTATGTGATTCCAACAGACAAGGCCCAGCTTGCAATACGACAGAAGAAATAATGATACCTAATGACAACTGCTTAAAGTGTACAAAATAAATAAATAAGAAAATTCAAAGAATGGAAAAGATAATGAGCGATTCTTTTATTGAAGTCTTGTAATTAGATTTTTATGGTAGAAGACTAAAAAAGATATGAAATAGGTATTGTGCCAAACAGACAGAAGGCAAAGAATGAGGTACTTACACATTATCATCTCTTTTTTTGACAGTTAGTTACTTTTATCAAAACAAGAACCAGGATTGAGGTTCTAAGTTTTGAAGAAGCATAATTTTTTTAAAAAAAACTCTGACCACCCTTTTTAGTGGACCAAGAAAACAAGACCCGAGAAGCTTGCCTCTTGGAGCAATTTTTAGACACGCAGAATCCTGCAAATTAACTTGTTTGTGAATCAGGCAAGTGCAGCAATAGTAACTGGAAGACTGGTTCAGTCAAAAGGACATTGATGTGTAAAGCTCAATTAAATATGTATTCAAGAATGACAATATACAGGTCATTAGGCTGTGTTGAATGTTGAAGTAACCAAATTGGGTGTTGAAGATGTGAATAACAGACAAAAAAATTAAATAAAGTCAGATAAAGTTGTAGAAGTGTGAACATAGTCACCCCAATGACACATTCTAAAACTTGGAAGGGGAAGCTAATTTAGGAAAAGAAAAACTTTACAATAGCTCTTCTGTGTTAGGAATCTTTCTTCTCACCACATATATTTAACCCTGGTAGTGGAACAATATTGAATTTAGAACTGCAGGAATGAGGTACATAATATTGCAGTGAGCCTGACAGCCTGTGTTGTTTCCACTGAATCTAGAAAACTTTTTATATATGCTCTATGGGCAGTGTTTTCTGGATAGCAGGCTCCTCAATTGGAGTGAGGGGAGTCAAATGTAGTCGGTGGTCTAGTATAGTCTAAATGGTGTGCAAAGATTGTAAAAAATTTAATAATATTGGCATAACAAACCTACCAATGTATTTGAACAAGAAAAACAAACCTGAGTTCATTACGATATGTAGATGAAAAAGATAGCTGGAATACCCGAAAATTGAAGTGTGTTGTTAGCTTCTTAAATAAGGAGAGAGTTTTACATATCTTTACAGGGATAGCTATATACAGATGAGAATAAGAATGTAATGTGAGTAGACATGTCTAAATAAAGCAGATGACAATCAAGAATGTTGTGTATAGCAATCATGCCATCAAGAGGTTAGTGCCAGATGGAAATACTAAAAAGAAAATAATCTAAATCCATGTATCTACAGAAGAGTTCATTCTGTTTGCATCCAGACATGATTAGTTATTTTAAATGCAGTCAAATGGGAAATTACAAAAGAAGAAAGATCAGAGGCTACTCAAAAACACAACATATCCAATTACAAACGACTGAAGAACCATAAACCACATCTAGAAAACTTGATAACCTAGCTTTTGTCAATTTACTACTGATAATTATATGCCAAAATAAAAAAAATTATAGTTTTAAATGTATTAACATAAAAAATTAATGTAGAGACAGTCAACACTTTGAGGATCAAAGTCTACAGAAAATTGATAAAATAATTTAAATTTTTAAACCAAATAATGAAAGAAAAGCTTATAAATACCCATCAATTTTTAAATTGACAAAAGCCACATTAATGTTCACCATAAACAAGAGTGATACAAACTCACCCAAACTGGAGGTTGTCTTTTACCAACAGAAGCTGCTTCCCAGCCCAATATCTGAAGGCCTTCACGAGTCCTGCAAGATTGTATGAAAACGAGTAATTTGTAAGATATATGAATTTAAAAAATACTAAAATTCATCAACGAGAGAGCAGGTGTGACGTCACAGATAGACACTGGTGCCAACCTCTACGCGTTCCCCCGAATGATGGGCTGCCAACTTCAGCATAATCCCCCTTAAGACACTAATCCTGGAAATAGAACTGATGACGCCACTTTCCTTATGAAGCGTAGTATTGTCAGTATTATGTTGAAATCTACATGTTTAGAAATATATGGTAAAATAACGCGATTTTCAAATGCAAAATAGATTATATACATTTATTTTCCTATCGTATTTATCCCACTTTATAAACCCACATAGTTACGAACGCCAATATACATATACAGATAATTATCAATTCTCCAAAAATAAGGGTGCGTTTTAATGGTATTATAATGCACCAATTAAAAAAATAATTGATTTTCAAGTCAATTAGTGAAGAATACGATAATTGCAAAAAAAATTGCTAATGACGAAGTTGAATAATACTTGGAACCACCCGGAACGAACCCGGGCCTCCTGTTCCGAACGTAGACCGTTTAACCACTGAGCCTCGACCCAAATCACAATTAATGGTTCATATACGTATATATGTTTGATTTTGTCAGAATTATTGATATGGACTGATTTACCGAGAAACAATTAGTCTTACCTGAAATTGAGGGCCGGTGTCGCGATTTCTGACTGCCACTGTAAAAATTTACAAGTTTTCCGAGTCGCGGTTGTTGCCACTTCTACATAAATAACATCTATACAATTATATGAGGAACCTAAATCAACTGTCTCTGTAAAGTTTTTATTATTAATAATATATATATATGTATTCTGACTAATGAGAAAACTAATAAATCAATACACATCATTAGAAGTTAAGTACGTTTCGTGGCTTAATTTTCGACCTCATCATGTTCCAATTTAAAATATATTATCAGCCACAAAAAATATTTTTAATAAAAATATTGGAACCTGATGAGGTCGCAAATTAAGCCACGAAACGTTCTTAATTACATAAATTCTGCCTTTTTTACTGACTTAGTATTTTATTTCAGTATTGTTTCCTCTCATAGGTGACTTCTTCTCCAGTAATTCTACATATTTCATTGGACAGATTCTATTTACAATGTAACGGTTCGTGCCGTTTGTAGATGACTGTAATTTTCCATAAATGCTGTAGAATTTAATTTTACAATTTTAAATTCTTAAAATATCAAACAATTTTTAATTTAATTCACGGTTCTTCCCCTTCATAAATTACTACCGTTTCCATAAATTCTACAAACTTAATTCCAGAGTATATATTTTTAGATAGTCTTTATTTTAAATTACCTGGTAATAAAACAACTGAAACCACCCCTGATTTCTTTCCACTGCACTTCACTTTTCTTTTTTATGAATCACTTGACTACGGTGACCAGATAGTAATTAATAAGTGTAATTATCTGAGCCTGGCCGCGTCTAAACTGATCTGCGCTGTTTCTGTTTCTCCAGGCGATGGAATTCCAGTCGCGAATTGACGTTGCCGCCATTTTTTTCTTTTAATTTAGAAAGACTGATCATTCATACATTTAATAACGATCTGTGACGGAAATCGAACGTGATATATGTTTTGTAATTATTTAGCGTAGTCACGTAAAGGTCGTCATATCAGGATCGTAATTAGAGCGCGGCCTCATGTCAGATTGCGGGAACGTCATTTTTTTATTTTAACAGTTTTGCGTAATTGTTTTGTGATTCAGAAATTAAGGCATTTAATTACAAAGGCATTTACTGCAAACAGCCACGTAGCTTTAAAGAGAACAACGCTGTAATAAACCAGCGCGCAGGAAACTTACTTTGCGAATTTATCATTCCCTTTAATTGCGGTTCACGGCTACGGCTTCGTACTGTTTCCTTAACACTCTTCTTCCCCCCCCTTCCCCCCACACAAGTGAACTTAAAGGAGCAACTCCACGTTACACTTTCATTTTCGTATCTTAAGATTTGATTTATTTATATTCCACTAGTCCTCGTATGAGGAAACAGGATACGTCTTTACATAAAATTACAATTATCGGATGCTACAAGAATAAACAAGTACAAGTTAACATAAAAATACTAAAAAGCGTTGTTTGTTTTAAAAAGTAAAAGAAAAACACGTACGCATCATTCCAAATAAAAATATAAACATATATATATTAAAGTGACAGCTGTGCGCAAAATCAAATAAAAAAAAAGAGGTAAATAAAGTGGGCGATAGGAATAACAGAAATTTGTTGACGAGTGCTATTTTAAATCACTCTAAAATTAGTTGTGTAAATTATTTGGTAAGCTAAAAGAATGACTCTAGAAATGTGTTACATTCTTCTTCGAATAGCCGTCAACAGCACCTCCTTTTACAGTGGTTTTGATATTGGCATAACCAATTCACTCCGCCAATATATTTACAAAAATCTACGAAGAATGAAGACCCTGAGGACACACATCGTGGTTCACATAATTGATTTCAAACGCGGGTTACATGGGTCGAACGAAACGAGCACCTGAAAACCCCAACTCGAGCGTTCGGCCGTCACGGTTTTTTTCAAAAAATGGACTTATTGTAACAGTCGTAATTGTTTTTCTAGACTCATTTCCGAAATGAATAAATCGTGTCCAGGGTGACCGCGGGTCTGCCTTATCCAGGTCCACCACCATAGTTTTGATTGTAATATTGTAAACGTAATTGACAGTAAGAGGAGAACTAATTGCCCCCGTGGGCCTGACAGCTGTAGGAAGTAACAAGTCGAAGGGAGTTACTGCCTCCTTTATCAGCGTCCCGAAGAAAGTCAATTCAATCGTCGAATACCGCGAATCTCAACAAGTGTGTGTGTGTGGCGGGGAAGGGGGGGGATTAATCCATCAGTGCTTCTGCCAAGCGTTATTGGTCCCGGAAGAGGAAGACGAAGGCACACAGCCGCTGCTAATGGGGAAAGCCGCAACACTCAAAAAATCAATCTCTCTTGTACTCGTCTTAGCAATTGCATAATTGTGGTCCACTCGTCTTCGAACGTTCCGTCGTCAAAACATCAAAGAGGAGAGACACAACCACAACTCAAATTAGTTACAACAAAATAATAAAACAAATACTGGTCTAGGATTATCTTCATCGTAGTAGAGCCACACTCCACTGTATAGTAGTCAGCTCTCTCTAGGCATCAAAATGGCGGCCGCATAAGAAGCATTGTGTCCTGATAGACAGCCTGGCTCTAGGCATCAAGATGGCGGCCGCATAACAAGCATTGTGTCCTCATAGAGAGCTCTCTCCAGGCATCAAGATGGCGGCCCCATGATATGCATTGTGTCCTGATAGCCCGACTCTAGACATCAAGAAGGCGGCCGCATTGTGTCCCCACCTGTATTTCTTAGACCGTGGTACACACATGTTTGGTCGTATGCATATCGCAACCCTGTGAAGTCATAAATTTTTCCGACTGACGTCAAACTAAAATAATCAAGAAGTTTTGATCATCAGGTTTTCTTCACGATGATTCCATAATGCTACCTGGAGGAGGAACTTTATTTATTTATTTTATGAGACCCTTTGCATGCATTTATTAATCAATAATTTCGAGAAAATAATACAAACAAAGGAATAATAATACGACTTTCTTGTAACGATCCGGAAATGCGAATAATATATATCTTTGATAATAATCGCAGCCTTTCTTCCCCCCCCCCCCTTCCCCGCGACGGTGCAACGTTTCCTTATGGTTAAACGTATGCACTGACCTCTACACACACAATATGCAAGCGCTCAATCGATTAGTTAATAACTCTGTTAGCTTCCAGAGATCAGATTTACGCAGCGCCGACACTAACTTCTCGTGGCTGGCAAATATTGGGCGAAAGTGACTAAGCGACGGCTCAAGTCAACACCAAACAACTACGCGAAACAGATTAAGGAAATACCTTCGAAAAGATACCGACGTGATAACAAAGTATATATATTTCATTTATATAAAATCTATGCCTGCTGAGATGAATTATTGTGATGACCTCGAACGGACATTTTTAATATATTAAGACGACGTTTCGATACCTTTCTGTATCTTCTTCAGGTATTTACAATTGATCTGTAGGTAAATAACCGAAAAAGTTACAGAAAGGTATCGAAACGTCGTCATAATATAAAAAGTGTCTGCGTGATGTCATCGATTGTTTTTATTAATTAAAAATGGACGTATTAATTTTAGTAATTCGCTCATCTTTCGTGTTTTTCTGTTTTTCTTTTCTTTACTTATCCTTTTTTTTCAGTTTTCTTCCTTCTTCTTGCTCACCTTCCCTGTATTTCCTTGTTTTGTTTCCAGTTTTTCCCTTTTATGTCTTTTTCTCGCTCAACTTTCCTGATTTTCTGGTTTTTTGGACAAAAAAAAGAGGAGCAAGTACACTTCTACTTATTTATATTCAAAACTTGAGTTTCATAGATGACGCCGATTAAAGATAAATTAACCTCCTCCGCCTCTTTGTCGTGAAGAGTTTAATTTAATTGTTTATTAAGTAATTTGTGTATGTCGGGTGTTAAAAATACACGTACGAAATAACGTCGATTGTTTTCTTTCTGTGTGTGACGTCAAAGTAGGGGGTTGGGGGGGGGGGAGAAATCATTGGGGATCTCCGCCCAAGTTGCCCTTTTCCTTGGAAGAGCCCTCGTAAGGCGATTTGTGGCATGACTTGAGTTGACACGAATTTCCTCCTTCCCTCCTAAAATGGCCGCCGGTGTCTTTCTTGCGAGGTCTTTACAGAGGAAGCGGAGGCTCGTTAAGTCTGCGGTTTGTGTCCGCTTCCTCTGTGGCGAGTGTCTCTCAAGCAGCAACGTTGTTGACCTGGCGCCTCGACTAAACTGTAGCGCCATGGACGAAGTAGAAGATAAAGCTCGTCTTTCCTGTTTTTAATGTGTTTTTTTTTGCTTTTGTTATCCTTTTTTTTTCACTTTTCTTCCTTCTTCTTTCTCACCTTCCCTGTTTTCCTTGTTTTGTTTGTCTTTTTTCACTTTTCTGCCTATTTCTCGCTCATCTTTCCTGTTTATCTTGTTTTATTATGTCTTAAATATGTCTGATAAATGTACGGGGTAGTTATTTATCTGAAGAGGAGACTAAAGAATAAAAATATATTGTAATATCATATTTTGTTCTAAATAATAATGTAAGGTTTCCCCGTGTAAATTATTAATAACTTTATCTGCGGTCGAGCACCAGGTTCAGTTTTCTCGATGTTGACGTTTCTGCGGTCATTCGCTACTTCCGACATAGTCGAAATATATTATTTTTATATACACAGTCTGAAGACAGCGGAAGAGAGTGATAGCGAAACGTCAACATCGAAAAATCTGAACATGGAGCTCAACAGCGAAAAAAATTTATTAGTCGTGTGTGAAAAAAATTTTTTTTTACGTATAGAGAGAGAGGTTCTGTACAGGGTATTCCACATAGTGACAACTCCCTTCTTATAGCATAGGAAGGGATTTAAAAGAGGGAATGCGGAAGGGAAGAGGAATATATCTTAATACGTACATTTATTATTGTTTATCACAATTATATACATGAGAACAATTGAAATAAATTTTTGCGTGACAGTCGAGGCGTGTTTGAAGGAGTAAAGCGGGACAGTCGGTGTTGAGGCGCGCAATTAGCCTGCGATATCGCGTCCAGATGTCCCGTTGTATGCCGGGTAATTGAGTCGGGTTGCAGCTGGTAGCTGATTGTGATTGTGTTTCGTGGCAGCCACAATTTAGCCTTGCAGAACGTGCCCCAGTCGAGTTCGTCTCTCGCGGGACGTAAAGAAACTAATGTCCCCGTCCTGTACGCACCCACCCACAGCACGGTTAATACGTCATTCAACAAGGTCAATATGCTGACGAGGTGACAAGCCACGGTCAAGAAATAAGGGGAAAAGTTCCTTTTTTTATATAAAATTTATTGAAAACTTCAAACTTTTAACAACAATGTACAACAGCCAAAATTCAAAAAGTAATTAACAATATAAAGTCTCTCATATCATTGCGTCTTACGCAAGTAACAAAATTACACTCGCGTTTCAAAAACAATTAGTATTTAACTCTTTTATAAGGTCAATAAAAAAAACTGACCAAAATCAATTATAATAAAGTAATAAACAAATAATACTAAATTTACAAAATTACCAAGTTTCAAACCTTATTAATTTAATTTGTTACTTGAAATAACACTACGTATCTAAAATAAAAATTGAAATTTCTTAAAATTACTGAAAAAAATTGATTATAATTGTTATAATAAAATGATACGTAGTTTACCAAATTACAAAACCACTTAATTTCAAACCTTTTTACGAGTACAATTTAATACTTAAAATTGCAAAACTATATTAAATATAATAAATGAAAAAACAAATGATTTACAAAATTACCAAAGCTTCAAGTTTCAAACTTATGAAGACAATTTATTACTTAAAAATACTGACCAAATATAATAATAATAAAGTGAAGAACAAATGAAAAGTAGTTACCAAATTACCAAACCTCCAAATTTCAAACCTTCATACGAATACAATTTAATACTTAAAATTATAGACCAAAATTATTGTAAAAAAGTAATAAACAAATCATACGTAGTTTAAAAATTACCAAACCACCTAGTTTCGAACCTTCTTAGGAATACAATTTATTACTTAAAATTACTGACAAAAATTAATTATAATTATTATAATAAAATGATACGTAGTTTAAAAATTACCAAACCACCAAATTTTGAATCTTCTTAGGAATACAATTTCTTGCTTTAAATTACTGACAGAAATGACTTATAATAAATTGATAAAGAGATGATACGCAGTTTACAAAATTACCAAACCTCCAAGTTTCAAACCTTCTAATGAATACAATTAATTACTTAAAATTACTGACCAAAAATAAATATAATAATTTAAAAAACAAATGATATGTAGGTTACAAAAATACCATACCTCCAAACTTCAAACTTTCTTAGGAAAACAATTTATTACTTAGAATTGCAAATCAATATTAAATTTAATAAATTAAAAAACAAACGATACGTAGTTTAAAAATTACGAAACCTCCATGTATCTAACCTTAGGAATACAATTTATTACTGAAATTTACAGACCGATATTTAATATATTAATTTAAATAACAAATGATACGTAGTTTACCATATTACCAAACCTCCAAGTTTCAAACCTTATGAATACAATTTATTACTTAAAAATACTGACCAATATTAATTATAACAAATGATACGTTAACAAAATTACCAAAACTTCCAAGTTTCAAACTTTATGGATACAATTTTATACTTAAAAATACTGACCAAAAATAATAATAATAAAGTGAAGAACAAATGAAACGTAGTTACCAAATTACCAAACCTCCAAATTTCAAACCTTCATACGAATACAATTTAATACTTAAAACTATAGACCAAAATTATTGTATAAAAGTAATAAACAAATGATACGTAGTTTAAAAATTACCAAACCACCTAGTTTCGAACCTTTTTAGGAATACAATTTATTACTTAAAATGACTGACAAAAATTAATTATAATTATTATAATAAAATGATACGTAGTTTAAAAATTACCAAACCACCAAATTTCGAATCTTCTTAGGAATACAATTTCTTGCTTTAAATTACTGACAGAAATGACTTATAATAAATTGATAAAGAGATGATACGCAGTTTACAAAATTACCAAACCTCCAGGTTTCAAACCTTCTTAAGAATACAATTTATTACTTAAAATAATCAAGTTAAATTAATTATAATATATTATAAAACAAGTTATATGCAGTTTACAAAATTACCAAACCTCCAAGTTTCAAACCTTCTAATGAATACAATTAATTACTTAAAATTACTGACCAAAAATAAATATAATAATTTAAAAAACAAATGATATGTAGGTTACAAAAATACCATACCTCCAAACTTCAAACTTTCTTAGGAAAACAATTTATTACTTAGAATTGCAAATCAATATTAAATTTAATAAATTAAAAAACAAACGATACGTAGTTTAAAAATTACGAAACCTCCATGTATCTAACCTTAGGAATACAATTTATTACTGAAATTTACAGACCGATATTTAATATATTAATTTAAATAACAAATGATACGTAGTTTACCATATTACCAAACCTCCAAGTTTCAAACCTTATGAATACAATTTATTACTTAAAAATACTGACCAATATTAATTATAACAAATGATACGTTAACAAAATTACCAAAACTTCCAAGTTTCAAACTTTATGGATACAATTTTATACTTAAAAATACTGACCAAAAATAATAATAATAAAGTGAAGAACAAATGAAACGTAGTTACCAAATTACCAAACCTCCAAATTTCAAACCTTCATACGAATACAATTTAATACTTAAAACTATAGACCAAAATTATTGTATAAAAGTAATAAACAAATGATACGTAGTTTAAAAATTACCAAACCACCTAGTTTCGAACCTTTTTAGGAATACAATTTATTACTTAAAATGACTGACAAAAATTAATTATAATTATAATAATAAAATGATACGTAGTTTACAAAATTAACAAACCATTAAGTTTCAAACCTTCTTAACGTTACAATTTATTACTTAAAATTACTGACCAAAATTAATTATAATAAAGTAAGAAACAAATGATACGTAGTTTACAAAATTACCAAACCTCCAAGTTTCAAATTTTCTTATTATTACAATTGATTACTTGAAATTACTGACTAAAATTAATTATAATAAATTAAAAAAAATGATACGTAGTTTAGCAAATTACCAAACCTTCAAGTTTCAAACCTTCTTATTATTACAATTAATTACTTAAAATTAATGACAAAAAATAATTATAATAAAGTAAGAAACAAATGATACGTAGTTTACAAAATAACCAAACCTCCAAGTTTCAAACCTTCTTATAAATACAATTAATTACTTAAAATTACTAACCAAAAATAATTATAATAAAGTAAGAAACAAATAATACGTAGTTTACGAAATTAGCAAACCTCTATGTTTCAAACTTTCTTATAAATACAATTAATTACTTTTAAATTACTGACCAAAAATAATTATAATAAAGTCAGAAACAAATGATACGTAGTTTACAAAATAACCAAACCACCAAATTTCAAACCTTCTTATAAATACAATTCAGTAAAATTACTGACCAAAATTAATGATAATAAATTAAAAAAAATAATTATACGTTAACATAATTACCAAAACTTCCAAGTTTCAAACTTATGAAGACAATTTATTACATAAAAATACTGACCAAATATAATAATAATAAATTTAAGAACAAAGAAAACGTAGTTACCAAATTACCAAAGCTCCAAATTTCAAACCGTCATACGAATACAATTTAATACTTAAAATTTTAGATCAAAATTATTGTAAAAAAGTAATAAACAAATGATACGTAGTTTAAAAATTATTAACCACCTAGTTTCGAACCTTCTTAAGAATACAAGTTATTACTTAAAATTACTGACAAAAATTAATTATAATTATTATAATAAAATGATACGTAGTTTACAAAATTACCAAACCATTAAGTTTAAAACCTTCTTAACAATACAATTTATTACCTAAAATTACTGACAAAAATTAATAATAATTATTATAATAGAATGATACATATTTTACTAAATAACCAAACCGCCAAATTTCAAACCTTCTTCCAAATACAAACTTTTACTTAAATATACTGACTAAATAAATGATAATAATGCGATAAACAAGTGATACGCAGTTTAAAAATTACCAAACCTCCGAGAACCAAACCTTGTTAGGAATACAAATTATTACTTAAAATTACTGACTAAATTATCTATAATAAAGTAAGAAACAAATGATACGTTTACAAAAATACTAAACCTCCAACTTTCAAACCTACTTATAAATAAAATTAAGTAAAATTACTGACCAAAATTAATTATAATAAAGTAAGAAACAAACGATACGTAGTTTACAAAATTACCAAACCTCCAAGTTTCAAACCTTCTTGTAAATACAATTAGGTAAAATTACTGACCAAAATTAATTATAATAAATTGAAAAACAAATGATACGTAGTTTACCAAATTACCAAACCTCCAAGTTACAAACCTTCTTATAAATAAAATTAATTACTTAAAATTACTGACTAAAATTTATTATAATAAAGTAAGAAACAAATGATACGTAGTTTAGAAAATTACAAAACCTCCAAGTTTCAAAACTTCTTATAAATACAATTAATTACTTACAATTACTGACCAAAATTAATTATAATAAAGTAAGAGACAAATGATGCGCAGTTTACAAAATTACCAAACCTTCAAGTTAGAAACATTCTTATGTATTCAATTAATTACTTAAAAATACTGACCAAAATTAATTATAATAAAGTAAGAAACAAATGATACGTAGTTTACAAAATTACCAAACATCCAAGTTTCAAACCTTCTTATAAATACAATTAATAGAATAAAATTACTGACCCAAATTAATTATAATAAAGTAAGAAACAAATGATACGTAGTTTACAAAATTACCAAACCACCAAGTTTCAAACCTTCTTATGAATACAATTAATTACTTAAAATTACTGCCAAAAATTAATTATAGTAAAGAAACAAATGATACGTAGATTAAAAAATTACCAAACATCCAAGTTTCAAACTTTCCTATAAATACAATTAATTACTTAAAATTACGGTTCAAAGTTAATTATATTAAAGTAAGAAACAAATGATACGTAGTTTACAAAAATACCAAACCTCCAAGTTTCAAACCTTTTTATGAATACAATTAATTACTTAAAATTACTAACCAAAATAATTATAATAAAGTAAGAAACAAATGATACGTAGTTTACAAAATTACCAAACCTCGAAGTTTCAAAACTTTTTAATATTACAATTAATTACTTGAAATTACTGACCAGAAAGAATTATAATAAAGAAAGAATCAAATGATACGTCGTTTACAAAATTACCAAACCCCCAAGTTTCAAACCTTCTTATAAATACAATTAAGTAAAATTACTGACCAAAATTAAATATAGTCAAGAAACAAATGTTACGTAGATTAAAAAATTACCAAACTTCCCAAGTTTCAAACCTTCCAATAAATGCAAATAATTACTTAAAATTACTGTTCAAAGTTAATTATAATAAAGTAAGAAACAAATGATACGTAGTTTACAAAATTACCAAACCTCCAAGTTTTAAACCTTCTTATGAATACAATTAATTACTTAAAATTACTAATCAAAATTAATTATAATAAAGTAAGAAACAAATGATACGGATTTTAAAAAATTACCAAACCTCGAAGTTTCAAAACTTTTTATTATTACAATTACTTACTTGAAATTACTGACCAGAAAGAATTATAATAAAGAAAGAAAAAAAATGATACGTAGTTTACAAAATTACCAAACCTCTAAGTTTCAAACTCTCTTATGAATACAATTAATGACTTAAAATTACTGACCAAATATAATTATAATAAAGAAACAAATGATACGTAGATTAAAAAATTACCAAACATCCAAGTTTAAAACCTTCTTATGAATACAATTAATTACTTCAAATTACTGACCCAAATTAATTATAATAAAGTAAGAAACAAATGATACGTAGTTTACAAAATTACCAGACCTCCAAGTTTCAAACCTTCTTAGAAATACAATTAATTACTGAAAATTACTGACCAAAATTATTTATAATAAAGTAAGAAAAAAATGACACGTGGTATACAAAATTACAGAACCTCCAACTTTCAAACATTCTTATAAATACAATTAAGTAAAATTACTGACAAAAATTAATTATAATAAAGTAAGAAACAAATGATACGTAGTTTACAAAATTACCAAACCTCCAAGTTTCAAACCTTCTTATGAATACAATTAATTACTTAAAATTACTAACCAAAATTGATTATAATTTAAGTAAGAAACAAATGATACGTAGTTTACAAAATTACCAAACCTCCAAGTTTCAAAACTTCTTATTATTACAATTACTTACTTAAGATTACTGACCAGAAAGAATTATAATAAAGAAAGAACCAAATGATACGTAGTTTACAAAATTACCAAACCTCCAAGTTTCAAACCTTCTTATAAATACAATTAATTACTTTAAATTACTGATCAAAATTAATTATAATAAATTATAAACAAATGATACGTAGTTTACAAAATTACCAAACCTCCAAGTTTCAAACCTTCTTATAAATACAATTAAGTAAAATTACTGACCAAAATTAATTATAATAAAGTAAGAAACAAATGATACGTAGTTTACAAAATTACCAAACCTCCAAGTTTCAAACCTTCTTATAAATACAATTAAGTAAAATTACTGACCAAAATTAATTATAATAAAGTAAGAAACAAATGATACGTAGTTTACAAAATTGCCATACCTCCAAGTTTCAAACCTTTTTATAATTACAATTAATTACTTAAAATTACTAACCAAAATAATTATAATAATGTAAGAAACAAATGATACGTAGTTTACAAAATTTCCAAACCTCCAAGTTTCAAACCTTCTTATGAATACAATTAATTACTTAAAATTACTGACCAAAATTAATTATAATAAAGTAAGAAACAAATGATAATAGTTTACAAAATTACCAAACCTCCAAGTTTCAAAACTTCTTATTATTACAATTACTTACTTGAAATTACTGACAAGAAAGAATTATAATAAAGAAAGAAACAAATGATACGTAGTTTACAAAATTACCAAACCTCCAAGTTTCAAACCTTCTTATAAATACAATTAAGTAAAATTACTGCTCAAAATGAATTATATTAAAGTAAGAAACAAATGATACGTAGTTTACAAAATTACCAAACCTCCAAGTTTCAAACCTTCTTAGAAATACAATTAATTACCTTAAATTACTGACCAGAAATATATATAATAAAGAAAGAAACAAATGATACGTAGTTTACAAAATTACCAAACTTCCAAGTTCTAACCTTCCAATAAATAAAATCAATTACTTAAAATTACTGACCAAAATTAATTATATTAAAGTAAGAAACTAATGATACTTAGTTTACAAAATTACCAAACCTCCAAGTTTCAAACTCTCTTATGAATACAATTAATTACTTAAAATTTCTGACCAAATATAATTATAATAAAGAAACAAATGATACGTAGATTAAAAAGTTACCAAACATCCAAGTTTCAAACCTTCTTATGAATACAATTAATTACTTCAAATTACTGACCAAAATTAATTATAATAAAGTAAGAAACTAATGATACGTAGTTTACAAAATTACCAGACCTCCAAGTTTCAAACCTTCTTAGAAATACAATTAATTACCTTAAATTTCTGACCAGAAATATATATAATAAAGAAAGAAACAAATGATACGTAGTTTACAAAATTACCAAACCTCCAAGTTTCAAACCTTCTTATAAATACAATTAAGTAAAATTACTGCCCAAAATTAATTATAATAAAGTACAAAACAAATGATACGAAGTTTACAAAATTTCCAAACCTCCAAGTTTCAAACCTTCTTATAAATACAATTAAGTAAAATTACAGACCAAAATTAATTATAATAGATTAAAAAACACATGATACGTAGTTTACAAAATTACCAATTTTCGAAGTCGCAAACCTTCTTATGAAAACAATTAACTACTTAAAATTACTGAACAAAATAATTATAATAAAATAAGAAACAAATGATACTTAATTTAAAGAATTAGCAAACATCCAAGTTTCAAACCTTCTTATAAATGCAAATAATTACTTAAAATTACTGTTCAAAGTTAATTATAATAAAGTAAGAAACAAACGATACGTAGTTTACAAAATTACCAAACCTCCCAGTTTCAAACCTTCTTATAAATACAATTAAGTGAAATTACTGACCAAAATTAATTATAATAAATTGAAAAACAAATGATGCGTAGTTTACCAAATTACCAAACCTCCAAGTTACAAACCTTCTTATTAAAATTAATTACTTAAAATTACTGACTAAAATTAATATAATAAAGTAAGAAACAAATGATACGTAGTTTAGAAAATTACAAAACCTCCAAGTTTCAAAACTTCTTATAAATACAATTAATTACTTACAATTACTGACCAAAATTAATTATAATAAAGTAAGAGACAAATGATGCGCAGTTTACAAAATTACCAAACCTTCAAGTTAGAAACCTTCTTATGAATTCAATTAATTACTTAAAAATACTGACCAAAATTAATTATAATAAAGTAAGAAACAAATGATACGTAGTTTACAAAATTACCAAACGTCCAAGTTTTAAACCTTCTTATAAATACAATTAATAGAATAAAATTACTGACCCAAATTAATTATAATAAAGTAAGAAACAAATGATACGTAGTTTACAAAATTACCAAACCACCAAGTTTCAAACTTTCTTATGAATACAATTAATTACTTAAAATTACTGCCAAAAATTAATTATAGTAAAGAAACAAATGATACGTAGATTAAAAAATTACCAAACATTCAAGTTTCAAACTTTCCTATAAATACAATTAATTACTTAAAATTACGGTTCAAAGTTAATTATATTAAAGTAAGAAACAAATGATACGTAATTTTACAATAATACCAAACCTCCAAGTTTCAAACCTTTTTATGCATACAATTAATTACTTAAAATTACTAACCAAAATAATTATAATAAAGTAAGAAACAAATGATACGTAGTTTACAAAATTACCAAACCTCGAAGTTTCAAAACTTTTTAATATTACAATTAATTACTTGAAATTACTGACCAGAAAGAATTATAATAAAGAAAGAATCAAATGATACGTCGTTTACAAAATTACCAAACGTCCAAGTTTCAAACCTTCTTATAAATACAATTAAGTAAAATTACTGACCAAAATGAAATATAGTCAAGAAGCAAATGTTTCGTAGATTAAAAAATTACCAAACTTCCAAGTTTCAAACCTTCCTATAAATGCAAATAATTACTTAAAATTACTGTTCAAAGTTAATTATAATAAAGTAAGAAACAAATGATACGGATTTTAAAAAATTACCAAACCTCCAAGTTTTAAAACTTTTTATTATTACAATTACTTACTTGAAATTACTGACCAGAAAGAATTATAATAAAGAAAGAAAAAAAATGATACGTAGTTTACAAAATTACCAAACCTCTAAGTTTCAAACTCTCTTATGAATACAATTAATGACTTAAAATTACTGACCAAATATAATTATAATAAAGAAACAAATGATACGTAGATTAAAACATTACCAAACATCCAAGTTTAAAACCTTCTTATGAATACAATTAATTACTTAAAATTACTAACCAAAATTAATTATAATAAAGTAAGAAACAAATGATACGGATTTTAAAAAATTACCAAACCTCCAAGTTTCAAAACTTTTTATTATTACAATTACTTACTTGAAATTACTGACAAGAAATATTTATAATAAAGAAAGAAACAAATGATACGTAGTTTACAAAATTACCAAACCTCGAAGTTTCAAAACTTTTTAATATTACAATTAATTACTTGAAATTACTGACCAGAAAGAATTATAATAAAGAAAGAAAAAAAATGATACGTAGTTTACAAAATTACCAAACCTCTAAGTTTCAAACTCTCTTATGAATACAATTAATGACTTAAAATTACTGACCAAATATAATTATAATAAAGAAACAAATGATACGTAGATTAAAACATTACCAAACATCCAAGTTTAAAACCTTCTTATGAATACAATTAATTACTTAAAATTACTAACCAAAATTAATTATAATAAAGTAAGAAACAAATGATACGGATTTTAAAAAATTACCAAACCTCCAAGTTTCAAAACTTTTTATTATTACAATTACTTACTTGAAATTACTGACCAGAAATATTTATAATAAAGAAAGAAACAAATGATACGTAGTTTACAAAATTACCAAACCTCCAAGTTTCAAACCTTCTTATAAATACAATTAAGTAAAATTACTGACTAAAATTAATTATAATAAAGTACAAAACAAATGATACGTAGTTTACAAAATTACCAAACGTCCAAGTTTCAAACCTTCTTATAAATACAATTAATAGAATAAAATTACTGACCCAAAATAATTATAATAAAGTAAGAAACAAATGATACGTAGTTTACAAAATTACCAAACCTCCAAGTTTTAAACCTTCTTATGAATACAATTAATTACTTAAAATTACTAACCAAAATTAATTATAATAAAGTAAGAAACAAATGATACGGATTTTAAAAAATTACCAAACCTCCAAGTTTCAAAACTTTTTATTATTACAATTACTTACTTGAAATTACTGACCAGAAAGAATTATAATAAAGAAAGAAAAAAAATGATACGTAGTTTACAAAATTACCAAACCTCTAAGTTTCAAACTCTCTTATGAATACAATTAATGACTTAAAATTACTGACCAAATATAATTATAATAAAGAAACAAATGATACGTAGATTAAAAAATTACCAAACATCCAAGTTTAAAACCTTCTTATGAATACAATTAATTACTTAAAATTACTAACCAAAATTAATTATAATAAAGTAAGAAACAAATGATACGGATTTTAAAAAATTACCAAACCTCCAAGTTTCAAAACTTTTTATTATTACAATTACTTACTTGAAATTACTGACCAGAAATGTTTATAATAAAGAAAGAAACAAATGATACGTAGTTTACAAAATTACCAAACCTCCAAGTTTCAAACCTTCTTATAAATACAATTAAGTAAAATTACTGACTAAAATTAATTATAATAAAGTACAAAACAAATGATACGTAGTTTACAAAATTACCAAACCTCCGAGTTTCAAATCTTCTTATGAATACAATTAATTACTGAAAATTACTGACCAAAATTATTTATAAAAAAAAAATTACAAAAAAATGATACGTGGTTTACAAAATTACAGAACTTTCAACTTTCAAACATTCTTATAAATACAATTAAGTAAAATTACTGACCAAAATTAATTATAATAAAGTAAGAAACAAATGATACGTAGTTTACAAAATTACCAAACCTCCAAGTTTTAAACCTTCTTATGAATACAATTAATTACTTAAAAATACTAACCAAAATTGATTATAATAAAGTAAGAAAAAAATGATACGTAGTTTACAAAATTACCAAACCTCCAAATTTCAAAACTACTTATTATTACAATTACTTACTTCAGATTACTGACCAGAAAGAATTATAATAAAGAAAGAACCAAATGATACGTAGTTTACAAAATTACCAAACCTCCAAGTTTCAAACCTTCTTATAAATACAATTAAGTAAAATTACTGACCAAAATTAATTATAATAAAGTAAGAAACAAATGATTCGTAGTTTACAAAATTACCAAACCTCCAAGTATCAAACCTTCTTATAAATACAATTAAGTAAAATTACTGACCAAAATTAATTATAATAAAGTAAGAAACAAATGATACGTAGTTTACAAAATTGCCATACCCCCAAGTTTCAAACCTTTTTATAATTACAATTAATTACTTAAAATTACTAACCAAAATAATTATAATAAAGTAAGAAACAAATGATACGTAGATTACAAAATTTCTAAACCTCCAAGTTTCAAACCTTCTTATGAATACAATTAATTACTTAAAATTACTGACCAAAATTAATTATAATAAAGTAAGAAACAAATGATACGTAGTTTACAAAATTACCAAACCTCCAAGTTTCAAAACTTCTTATTATTACAATTACTTACTTGAAATTACTGACAAGAAAGAATTATAATAAAGAAAGAAACAAATGATACGTAGTTTACAAAATTACCAAACCTCCAAGTTTCAAACCTTCTTATAAATACAATTAAGTAAAATTACTGCTCAAAATGAATTATATTAAAGTAAGAAACAAATGATACGTAGTTTACAAAATTATTAAACCTCCAAGTTTCAAACCTTCTTAGAAATACAATTAATTACCCTGAATTACTGACCAGAAATATATATAATAAAGAAACAAATGATACGTAGATTAAAAAATTACCAAACATCCAAGTTTTAAACCTTCTTATGAATACAATTAATTACTTAAAATTATAGACCAAAATTATTGTAAAAAAGTAATAAACAAATGATACATAGTTTAAAAATTACCAAACCACCTAGTTTCGAACCTTCTTAGGAATACAATTTATTAATTAAAAATGACAGACAAAAATTATTTATAATTATTATAATAAAATGATACGTAGTTTACACAATTACCAAACCTCCAAGTTTTAAACCTTCTTATGAATACAATTAATTACTTAAAATTACTGCCAAAAATTAATTATAGTAAAGAAACAAATG
The DNA here is from genome assembly GCA_037074705.1 of Zhengitettix transpicula. NCBI lineage: Eukaryota > Metazoa > Arthropoda > Insecta > Orthoptera > Tetrigidae > Zhengitettix > Zhengitettix transpicula. Next base: position 39,779,514 of record CM073596.1, on the reverse strand, counting down.
TTACGTAGATTAAAAAATTACCAAACTTCCAAGTTTCAAACCTTCCTATAAATGCAAATAATTACTTAAAATTACTGTTCAAAGTTAATTATAATAAAGTAAGAAACAAATGATACGTAGTTTACAAAATTACCAAACCTCCAAGTTTTAAACCTTCTTATGAATACAATTAATTACTTAAAATTACTAACCAAAATTAATAATAATAAAGTAAGAAACAAATGAAACGGATTTTAAAAAATTACCAAACCTCCAAGTTTCAAAACTTTTTATTATTACAATTACTTACTTGAAATTACTGACCAGAAAGAATTATAATAAAGAAAGAAAAAAAATGATACGTAGTTTACAAAATTACCAAACCTCTAAGTTTAAAACTCTCTTATGAATACAATTAATGACTTAAAATTACTGACCAAATATAATTATAATAAAGAAACAAATGATACGTAGATTAAAAAATTTTAAAACATCCAAGTTTAAAACCTTCTTATGAATACAATTAATTACTTCAAATTACTGACCCAAATTAATTATAATAAAGTAAGAAACAAATGATACGTAGTTTACAAAATTACCAGACCTCCAAGTTTCAAACCTTCTTAGAAATACAATTAATTACCTTAAATTACTGACCAGAAATAATTATAATAAAGAAAGAAACAAATGATACGTAGTTTACAAAATTACCAAACCTCCAAGTTTCAAACCTTCTTATGAATACAATTAATTACTTAAAATTACTAACCAAAATAATTATAATAAAGTAAGAAACAAAAGATACGTAGTTTACAAAATTTCCAAACCTCCAAGTTTCAAACCTTCGTATGAATACAATTAATTACTTAAAATTACTAACCAAAATAATTATAATAAAGTAAGAAACAAATGATACGTAGTTTACAAAGTTACCAAACCTCCAAGTTTCAAAACTTTTTAATATTACAATTAATTACTTGAAATTACTGACCAGAAAGAATTATGATAAAGAAAGAAAAAAAATGATACGTAGTTTACAAAATTACCAAACCTCCAAGTTTCAAACCTTCTTATAAATACAATTAAGTAAAATTACTGACTAAAATTAATTATAATAAAGTACAAAACAAATGATACGTAGTTTACAAAATTACCAAACCTCCGAGTTTCAAACCTTCTTATGAATACAATTAATTACTGAAAATTACTGAGCAAAATTATTTATAATCAAGTAAGAAACAAATGATACGTGGTTTACAAAATTACAGAACTTTCAACTTTCAAACATTCTTATAAATACAATTAAGTAAAATTACTGACCAAAATTAATTATAATAAAGTAAGAAACAAATGATACGTAGTTTACAAAATTACTAAACCTCCAAGTTTCAAACCTTCTTATGAATACAATTAATTACTTAAAAATACTAACCAAAATTGATTATAATAAAGTAAGAAACAAATGATACGTAGTTTACAAAATTACCAAACCTCCAAGTTTCAAAACTTCTTATTATTACAATTACTTACTTAAGATTACTGACCAGAAAGAATTATAATAAAGAAAGAACCAAATGATACGTAGTTTACAAAATTACCAAACCTCCAAGTTTCAAACCTTCTTATAAATACAATTAATTACTTTTAATTACTGATCAAAATTAATTATAATAAATTAAAAAACAAATGATACGTAGTTTACAAAATTTCCAAACCTCCAAGTTTCAAACCTTCTTATAAATACAATTAAGTAAAATTACTGCCCAAAATTAATTATAATAAATTAAAAAACACATGATACGTAGTTTACAAAATTACCAATTTTCGAAGTCGCAAACCTTCTTATGAAAACAATTAATTACTTAAAATTACTGAACAAAATAATTATAATAAAATAAGAAACAAATGATACGTAATTTAAAGAATTAGCAAACATCCAAGTTTCAAACCTTCTTATAAATGCAATTAATTACTTAAAATTACTGTTCAAAGTTAATTATAATAAAGTAAGAAACAAATGATACATAGTTTAAAAATAACCAAACCACCTAGTTTCGAACCTTCTTAGGAATACAATTTATTAATTAAAAGTGACTGACAAAAATTATTTATAATTATTATAATAAAATCTTACGTAGTTTACACAATTACCAAACCATTAAGTTTCAAACCTTCGTAACAATACAATTTATTACTTAAAATTACTGACCAAAATTAATTATAATTATTATAATAGAAGGATACGTATTTTACTAAATAACCAAACCGCCAAATATCAAACCTTCTTCCAAATACAAACTTTTACTTAAATATACCGACTAAATTAATAATAATGCGATAAACAAGGGATACGCAGTTTAAAAAGTACCAAACCTCCGAGAACCAAACCTTGTTAGGAATACAAATTATTACTTAAAATTACTGACTAAATTATCTATAATAAAGTAAGAAAGAAATGATACGTTTACAAAATTACTAAACCTCCAAGTTTCAAACCTACTTATAAATAAAATTAAGTAAATTTATTGACCAAAATTAGTTATAATAAAGTAAGAAACAAACGAAACCGAGTTTACAAATTACCAAACCTCCCAGTTTCAAACCTTCTTATAAATACAATTAAGTGAAATTACTGACCAAAATTAATTATAATAAATTGAAAAACAAATGATGAGTAGTTTACCAAATTACCAAACCTCCAAGTTACAAACCTTCTTATTAGAATTAATTACTTAAAATTACTGACTAAAATTAATATAATAAAGTAAGAAACAAATGATACGTAGATTAGAAAATTACAAAACCTCCAAGTTTCAAAACTTCTTATAAATACAATTAATTACTTACAATTACTGACCAAAATTAATTATAATAAAGTAAGAGACAAATGATGCGCAGTTTACAAAATTACCAAACCTTCAAGTTAGAAACCTTCTTATGTATTCAATTAATTACTTAAAAATACTGACCAAAATTAATTATAATAAAGTAAGAAACAAATGATACGTAGTTTACAAAATTACCAAACGTCCAAGTTTCATACCTTCTTATAAATACAATTAATAGAATAAAATTACTGACCCAAATTAATTATAATAAAGTAAGAAACAAATGATACGTAGTTTACAAAATTACCAAACCACCAAGTTTCAAACCTTCTTATGAATACAATTAATTACTTAAAATTACTGCCAAAAATTAATTATTGTAAAGAAACAAATGATACGTAGATTAAAAAATTACCAAACATCCAAGTTTCAAACTTTCCTATAAATACAATTAATTACTTAAAATTACGGTTCAAAGTTAATTATATTAAAGTAAGAAACAAATGATACGTAGATTAAAAAATTACCAAACCTCCAAGTTTCAAAACTTTTTAATATTACAATTACTTACTTGAAATTACTGACCAGAAAGAATTATAATAAAGAAAGAAAAAAAATGATACGTAGTTTACAAAATTACCAAACCTCCAAGTTTCAAACCTTCTTATAAATACAATTAAGTAAAATTACTGACTAAAATTAATTATAATAAAGTACAAAACAAATGATACGTAGTTTACAAAATTACCAAACCTCCGAGTTTCAAACCTTCTTATGAATATAATTAATTACTGAAAATTACTGACCAAAATTATTTATAATCAAGTAAGAAACAAATGATACGTGGTTTACAAAATTACAGAACTTTCAACTTTCAAACATTCTTATAAATACAATTAAGTAAAATTACTGACCAAAATTAATTATAATAAAGTAAGAAACAAATGATACGTAGTTTACAAAATTACTAAACCTCCAAGTTTCAAACCTTCTTATGAATACAATTAATTACTTAAAAATACTAACCAAAATTGATTATAATAAAGTAAGAAACAAATGATACGTAGTTTACAAAATTACCAAACCTCCAAGTTTCAAAACTTCTTATTATTACAATTACTTACTTAAGATTACTAACCAGAAAGAATTATAATAAAGAAAGAACCAAATGATACGTAGTTTACAAAATTACCAAACCTCCAAGTTTCAAACCTTCTTATAAATACAATTAATTACTTTTAATTACTGATCAAAATTAATTATAATAAATTAAAAAACAAATGATACGTAGTTTACAAAATTACCAAACCTCCAAGTTTCAAACCTTCTTATAAATACAATTAAGTAAAATTACTGACCAAAATTAATTATAATAAAGTAAGAAACAAATGATACGTAGTTTACAAAATTACCAAACCTCCAAGTTTCAAACCTTCTTATAAATACAATTAAGTAAAATTACTGCTCAAAATGAATTATATTAAAGTAAGAAACAAATGATACGTAGTTTACAAAATAACCAAACCTCCAAGTTTCAAACCTTCTTAGAAATACAATTAATTACCTTAAATTACTGACCAGAAATATATATAATAAAGAAAGAAACAAATGATACGTAGTTTACAAAATTACCAAACTTCCAGGTTCTAACCTTCCAATAAATTAAATTAATTACTTAAAATTACTGACCAAAATTAATTATATTAAAGTAAGAAACTAATGATACTTAGTTTACAAAATTACCAAACCTCCAAGTTTCAAACTCTCTTATGAATACAATTAATTACTTAAAATTTCTGACCAAATATAATTATGATAAAGAAACAAATGATACGTAGATTAAAAAATTACCAAACATCCAAGTTTCAAACCTTCTTATGAATACAATTAATTAATTAAAATTACTGACAAAATTTAATTATAATAAAGTAAGAAACAAATGATACGCAGTTTACAAAATTACCAAACCTCCAAGTCTCAAACCTTCTTATGAATACAATTAATTAATTAAAATTACTGACAAAATTTAATTATAATAAAGTAAGAAACAAATGATACGCAGTTTACAAAATTACCACACCTCCAATTCTCAAACCTTCTTATGAACACAATTAATTAATTAAAATTACTGACAAAATTTAATTATAATAAAGTAAGAAACAAATGATACGCAGTTTACAAAATTACCAAACCTCCAAGTCTCAAACCTTCTTATGAATACAATTAATTAATTAAAATTACTGACCAAAATTAATTATAATAAAGTAAGAAACAAATGATACGCAGTTTACAAAATTACAAAACCTCCAAGACTCAAACCTTCTTATGAATACAATTAATTAATTAAAATTACTGACAATTTTTAATTATAATAAAGGAAGAAACAAATGATACGCAGTTTACAAAATTACCAAACCTCCAAGTCTCAAACCTTCTTATGAATACAATTAATTACTTAAAATTACTGACCAAAATAAATTATAATTGAGTAAGAAACAAATGATACGTAGTTTACAAAATTACCACACCTCCAATTCTCAAACCTTCTTATGAATACAATTAATTAATTAAAATTACTGACAAAATTTAATTATAATAAAGTAAGAAACAAATGATACGCAGTTTACAAAATTACCAAACCTCCAAGTCTCAAACCTTCTTATGAATACAATTAATTAATTAAAATTACTGACCAAAATTAATTATAATAAAGTAAGAAATAAATGATACGCAGTTTACAAAATTACAAAACCTCCAAGACTCAAACCTTCTTATGAATACAATTAATTAATTAAAAAACTGACAAAATTTAATTACAATAAAGAAACAAATGATACGCAGTTTACAAAATTACCAAACCTCCAAGTCTCAAAACTTCTTATGAATACAATTAATTAATTAAAATTACTGACAAAATTTAATTATAATAAAGTAAGAAACAAATGATACGTAGTTTACAAAATTACCACACCTCCAATTCTCAAACCTTCTTATGAATACAATTAATTAATTAAAATTACTGACAAAATTTAATTATAATAAAGTAAGAAACAAATGATACGCAGTTTACAAAATTACCAAACCTCCAAGTCTCAAACCTTCTTATGAATACAATTAATTAATTAAAATTACTGACCAAAATTAATTATAATAAAGTAAGAAACAAATGATACGCAGTTTACAAAATTACAAAACCGTCAAGACTCAAACCTTCTTATGAATACAATTAATTAATTAAAATTACTGACAAAATTTAATTATAATAAAGTAAGAAACAAATGATACGCAGTTTACAAAATTACCAAACCTCCAAGTCTCAAACCTTCTTATGAATACAATTAATTAATTAAAATTACTGACAAAATTTAATTATAATAAAGTAAGAAACAAATGATACGCAGTTTACAAAATTACCAAACCTCCAAGTCTCAAACCTTCTTATGAATACAATTAATTAATTAAAATTTTTGACCAAAATTAATTATAATAAAGTAAGAAACAAATGATACGCAGTTTACAAAATTACCAAACCTCCAAGTCTCAAACCTTCTTATGAATACAATTAATTACTTAAAATTACTGACCAAAATAAATTATAATTGAGTAAGAAACAAATGATACGTAGTTTACAAAATTACCACACCTCCAATTCTTAAACCTTCTTATGAACACAATAATTTAATTAAAATTACTGACAAAATTTAATTATAATAAAGTAAGAAACAAATGATACGCAGTTTACAAAATTACCATACCTCCAAGTCTCAAACCTTCTTATGAATACAATTAATTAATTAAAATTACTGACAAAATTTAATTATAATAAAGTAAGAAACAAATGATACGCAGTTTACAAAATTACCAAACCTCCAAGTCTCAAACCTTCTTATGAATACAATTAATTAATTAAAATTACTGACAAAATTTAATTATAATAAAGTAAGAAACAAATGATACGCAGTTTACAAAATTACCAAACCTCCAAGTCTCAAACCTTCTTATGAATACAATTAATTAATTAAAATTACTGACAAAATTTAATTATAATAAAGTAAGAAACAAATGATACGCAGTTTACAAAATTACCAAACCTCCAAGTCTCAAACCTTCTTATGAATACAATTAATTAATTAAAATTACTGACCAAAATTAATTATAATAAAGTAAGAAACAAATGATACGCAGTTTACAAAATTACAAAAATTCCAAGACTCAAACCTTCTTATGATTACAATTAATTAATTAAAATTACTGACAAAATTTAATTATAATAAAGTAAGAAACAAATGATACGCAGTTTACAAAATATACCAAACCTCCAAGTCTCAAACCTTCTTATGAATACAATTAAATACTTATAATTACTGACCAAAATTAATTATAATAAATTAAAAATAAATTATACGTAGTTTAAAAAATTACCAAACCTCCTAGTTTCAAACGTTTTTAGGGAGACAATTAATTACTTAAAATGACTGACCAAAATTAATTATAATAAAGTAAGAAAAAAATAATACGGAGTTTACAAATTACCAAACCTCCAAGTTTATTAAATAACCAAACCCCTAAGTTTAGCAAATTACCAAACCCCTAAGTTTACCAAAATTTTTAAACCCCGAAGTTTACAAAATTTTTCAAACAACGAAGTTTACCAAATTACCAAACCCCGAATTTTAAAAAATTTACCAAACCCCTTAATTTCATTATTACCGAACCCCTAAATTTTAAAATTACCGAACCCTCTAAGTTATAAAATTACCGAAGCCTCTAAGTTTTAAAACTTATTAATGATACAGTTTAATAATAAATGTAATTCGTTGTTTCTGCAACTAAAATTGTAATATTTTTGTCTTTCTGAATAATAATGTAATAATAAACAAAATATATAAGTAACAAAATTACTTAATTAGTAGGTTTGAAACTTTTACATGAACACAACAAAATATGTTTAACAATACAACATTTCTGCTACAAAAATTGAAAATTCTCCAAGTAATAGGTTTGTAACAATTATAACAACAAACAAATTACATGACGTTAATAAAATTACCAAACCTAATGGTTTGAAACGTTTACATGAATTCAACAAAATATTTTGAACAATACAACATTTTTCCAACACAAATAGGAAATTATACAATTAACAGGATAATAACAATTATAACAACAACAAACAAATTACATGACGTTAATAAAATAACAAAAAAACCTAAAGGTTTGAAACTTTTACATGAATATAACAAAATTACCAAACCTATAGGTTTGAAACGTTTAAATGAATACAACAAAATACTTTGAACAATACAACATTTTTGCAACAAAAATAAGAATTTATCCAATTAATAGTCTAATAACAATTATAATATTCTAATTAACAAATGAGATGACGTTAAATAATTACCAAACCTGTACTTTTAATATATATATATATATATAATGTAATGATTAAAGTTAATTTAATAATTATTATATAATGAATTGTAATTGATAGCGGCAAACGCACAAAGTGAGGATTTCCCTCAGGTGTCACCAATATTAAAGCCCAACGGTTAAAAAAAAGTGGAAATTTAGTGAAAATGCGCGCTCTTATAATTTCACAGAGGTGAGTTTGTGTTGATGAACCTGTGAAATTGCCCCTAAATAAAACATTTTAAATTGATTTGCAAACGCTCCATTAAAGGTACAAGTCTTACGATTTATGTTTCATTTAGAGTGTTTTAAATAAAAATAATTGTCAATATCAAGTTAAATCAACCGTTTCAAATATTTTTTATTTAAAAGGCCCGACATTGTCACTGAGGTAAGAGACGACATTTTGTGTACAATTGTTGTGTAGATCAGCAAGTAATTTGTTTTGTAAGGTGAAGTAATTGTTGAATTATTGTTCTTATTCCATCCTCCTTTCATTAGATAATTTCTATTATTAGTTCAATTAAATTAATTATTTACACTATAGAATTAACGCGTGGCCAATTAATGCATTATATTTAATATTTACTTTACTTATTACACTAATGTAATATCACTTATTACAATACACACAATAAAACAAATTGGAATGTCATCAGCAAGTCTCTAGAAAAAAAATGGAACTTTATTAGGTTACAGTCTAATAATAACAAAATAATAAATGATTGAATCCTCCACGTTGCAATCCTGTACATGTATACAATAGAGAACATACAATAATACGACGTCTCTGCAAAAAAGGTTGCATTATTACCAGGTTACAAACTAATAACAATTATATTATTATAATAAAATAATAAAACTATGTTAAATAAATATTTAAACCTCTACGTTTTAATCCTGCATAGGAAAGCAATAAAATCGCTAAAGTAAATAAAACTAAAAAATTTTACCATTACCACATGTAACAAGGAATCTTTACCTGATGTTTTACCAAAGTAGGCCAGTACATGATTACAGCAAGTCACAGCTGACTCGTAGTTGGGTAAGTTTTTCATTCCTGTTGGTAAAGGATCTGTAAATACAACAAACACTTTCAATATTACCAAAGAATTATTGCTTCTTTACCTGTTACAACAAAATAGGCAAGTATGAGAATGTAACTAGTTAGAACTGAACCGTAGTTAAATAATTTTTTCAAAGCTGTCCGTTAAGAATCGGTAAATAAATATTTGAAAAGATAATTACAATTTAAAGATGTGTTGACAATTATTTTTTGGAATTTTACCAGGTATTAGACCAAAAAAAGCTACTATAATACAATAAGTTAGGACTGTTTCATGGTTAAATAAATTATTAAAAAATCAGTCCGTTAAGAATCAGAAGTTATAACAAAAAACAATTTTAATATCAAATTATAGGAATTTTACCAGGTATTAGACCAAAGTAGGATAGTAGAATAATAATAATAAAGTAAGATAGAAACTAATATACAACGGTAAATAAATTTTTCACACCTGTTAAGAATCTGATAATAAATGTAACGAAATTAATGTGAATATTACGTCGTTTGGACGACAAATTATTTGAATTTTAACTGGTGTGAGACCAAAATAGGATCGTGTGTTAAGATAATAAGATAAAACTAATTTAGAACGTTAAATAAACTTTACTTACCTGTTGGTTAATGATCTGAAGACGTGCCTTGGATGCTGCATCTTCACTGCACTGGAAGAAACCATTGGTCCACCGCGTCTCAGCTGCCAGCATCGCAGACTCCAGCCGTGACGCAGAGGAAGAAGATCGCAGACTCCAGCCGTGAAGGAGAGGAAGAAGATCGCAGACGGCACCTCTAAAGTGTAAAACCCTGCACTGTGCTCAGAATCTTTATGAACGTGCATTGTTTTACAAGACTCACTCAGTAAAGCCACGCAGTTCACTTGATTCTGAGCCAGTCCCAATGCAACATTCAAAAATAAAACAGTTTTTCCCCTTTAAAAAGTGTCGTTGTTAATAATCTTTACCTCAGGCGCCCCAAAATCCTGAGTCTTCTACCAAGAAATCGCACGTTGTGAAAAACAACGTGCGGGAGATCCAAATTCCGCAGGTCTCGTGGACTGAAGCTCTCGTGGGCTTGAGGGAAAGGGAAACCTGTAAGGATTCTAAGGGGACGTTTGAAGAATAATAATAAAATAAAAAGATGCAGAATAAGAACGTTTGAACTGTATTGCAATATAAAAATCAAATGAAAAACAAAGCTAAAATACTTGAAAAAAACTGAATGATATGATTTTTAAATAAACCTCTTAAGACTTGGATATTACGTTAATAATTGATTGAATAAAATATGGGCATTAATAAAAATCAAAGCTAATATACTTGAAAAAATATCTGATTGATATGATTTTTAATTAAAGCGCTTAAGGCTTGGATATTACGTTAATTGATTGAATAAAATATGAGCATTAATACGTCATAAGGACTTTAATAAATTAATCATTTAGCTACAGGGAGGGAGAAGATGTTGGGGAGGGCTGGTGACGTCAGAGACTCGCTCTGAAGCTCCCACGCACTCAGCCAAGTGCACTGAGGGTCTGCGGCGTCTTCGCACGATCACGTGCAACATGTGTGAATTCAATGTCACCTACCTGAAAAAAAAGAAATTCACCCATTAATACGTCATAGTGAAACGAAAAATTAAGAAAGAAATTAATTTCTATTAATATATGAAAAACAAATGAGGCACCGCACTTCAAAAAAAAAATCAGAATGAAGCACTTGAGGGAAAAATATTACGAGAATAATGGATTAATTTAAACACAGGTACGAGAACAGCAGCGTGCAAGAAACAACCTCGACAAATATTTATTTAGTATATTTCTATACGGAAATGATTAAAACACAAAAGGTAGGGACATTTATAAAGAAAACACGGTAATTTCTTAGGCACGAATCGGGCGCGAAATATAGAAAACAATCAAATGCGACAAAAAAGGGGGCAGCAAACTACATTCATAAATAAGTGTACACGTACCTTTCGCTGCTGACGAGAGCACGGCCCGGACGGTCACCGCACGGTCCACTGGAGCGATCCATCCAAACCAACCTAAGAAAAATAATTAAAAAAACGCATTAATACGTCATAAAGGAATGAATTAAGTAGAAAAAGAAATTAAACTATATTCCAAAGTGAAGGACAAATGAAACACATGAGGCAAGGTTTAAATGAAGCACTTATTGCAAATATATAACGTTAATAATTGATTAAATTAAATACAGGTATGAGGTGAGCGTTGTGAAAGAAACTACCTCGGAATATATTTAATTACTATATTTCGATATCGAAATAAATAAAACAGAAAGGGAGGGAAATTAAAAAAAAAGTTATTTGTCAGGCACGAATCGGTATCAAAAATTGAGGGAAGGATCAAATGCAACGTTTACCGCTTCCATATCACGTTCATACGTAAATAAATAAAAAAAGGGCGTTAGAACGTAATAATAAAATAAAGTATATAAACCCACATTAAAATTAAACAAGAATGCGATTGCAGTCACGAAATGGTTTGTCAGGCCCCAATCTGTTACACAACATACGTCACGGTCAACTGCAACACCAACGGCCTGCATATTACGTTCATAATTAAGTCTCCACATACCTTGTGCTGCCCACGCGCCACGTACTTCTGCCTCGGACTCTACACTTCACTACACTACAGTGACTGGCCACGGCACTGGTTCCTTTACGAGTGATTAGTGGTACACGAAATGAAAAGCGCGCCAAATTGCAACGGTCTCGTGACGTCACGCTACAGAGACTCTCTCTGTCAAGCCATCTTTGACCAGAGAAACAGTGACCCAGCAAAGTGCATTGAATATCGCTGATGTTACGCAGGACGCTTACAGCACGGTCAAACGCTATTAATTACCATCATTTTACGTTTATAATTAAATAAATAAAATAAACGCACGCGTCATAGTAAAATTAATTAATGAAAAAAAATTGAAGCTGTGCCGCCATTTTAAAATCACGAGGTACATCAATTTAAAAATAACGAAATTTTGTTCGGTTTAAATGAAGCAATTAGGGGCTTGTATATGACGTTAATAATTGAATTAAATTAAATACAGGAACATTGTGAAAGGAATTATCAAAACACAATTTATTCAACTATTTAGCCCTTTCGAAACTAATAAAATACACGAAATAAAAATCCTGTTGCATCCCCATATTACAATTAATGTCACACACATGGCGACAGCAATGAAGACATCACAGGCCCCAACAGGTTACATGACGTCATCCTACGCGGTCAAACGCTCAACACCTGCATATGACGTCAATTATTTAAATAAAACAAAGGCAATAATCGGTCCTGTTAGAAGGAATTAATTTATATTTAATTTAGGAGGTCGTTAAATGGGAATCCGATGCATATTACGTTCACAGATACGTCTCCACGTACCTTGCGCTGACCACGTGCCACGTACTTCTTCATCGGACGTTACACACGAATACGCACACCATCGACCGACCGCGCCACTGGTTCCTTCACAACTGAGAAATAAAACGCGCCCAATATGGCGGAGGTCTCGTGACGTCACTCTACAGAGACTCTCCGTCAAGCTCCCGCGGTGGTGTCTTTGACCAGAGACCTTCAAAGGTGTTAATGCTAAATGTAAATTAATTTGAGGGTGAAATACGGGCAATGACTACGGAAAATTATCGCCAGCTACGTTTATGTATTATAACAATTATTTCTCATAAGTAATGTGTGAGTGCAAATGTTCCACAGAGACATCTACATCTTTAAATCTAATTTAACATCAAAAAATTTACAACTCTTCCTGTTCGAGCTGGAATTAAATAATGTGGTTGTACGACAGTTTATGATTTAAGGTGTCACTTTATGATTTAAGGTGTCAGTTTGGAGTCAAAACAAGCGTTATAGATGTCAATTAGTTCAATTCCGACCCTCACTCTGTCAGATAAGTAATAAACTGACACATGAAGTCATTATGCTTTGTAAAGCTTTTTAACTCCCCGTTAACCCCCATCCCCCTCAAGTAGCTACCCTCCTATGCCAAAACGGGTTACAAATATACATAAAAACATGGAACACTATAAATCTAATTTAATTTAGAAAAAATAAATTTTGACCCAAATATCTACAGTGGTAGTTTGGTTGTAAAAGATTTTACCCCCGTATACCACTGCCTCTTGTGGCTGGAGGGTGGTGGTAATCGTGTCGTACAACCACATTATTTAATTCCGGCTCGAACAGGAAGAGTTGTAAATTTTTTGATGTTAAATTAGATTTAAAGATGTAGATGTCTCTGTGGAACATTTGCACTCACACATTACTTATGAGAAATAATTGTTATAATACATAAACGTAGCTGGCGATAATTTTCCGTAGTCATTGCCCGTATTTCACCCTCAAATTAATTTACATTTAGCATTAACACCTTTGAAGGTCTCTGGTCAAAGACACCACCGCGGGAGCTTGACGGAGAGTCTCTGTAGAGTGACGTCACGAGACCTCCGCCATATTGGGCGCGTTTTATTTCTCAGTTGTGAAGGAACCAGTGGCGCGGTCGGTCGATGGTGTGCGTATTCGTGTGCAACGTCCGATGAAGAAGTACGTGGCACGTGGTCAGCGCAAGGTACGTGGAGACGTATCTGTGAACGTAATATGCATCGGATTCCCATTTAACGACCTCCTAAATTAAATATAAATTAATTCCTTCTAACAGGACCGATTATTGCCTTTGTTTTATTTAAATAATTGACGTCATATGCAGGTGTTGAGCGTTTGACCGCGTAGGATGACGTCATGTAACCTGTTGGGGCCTGTGATGTCTTCATTGCTGTCGCCATGTGTGTGACATTAATTGTAATATGGGGATGCAACAGGATTTTTATTTCGTGTATTTTATTAGTTTCGAAAGGGCTAAATAGTTGAATAAATTGTGTTTTGATAATTCCTTTCACAATGTTCCTGTATTTAATTTAATTCAATTATTAACGTCATATACAAGCCCCTAATTGCTTCATTTAAACCGAACAAAATTTCGTTATTTTTAAATTGATGTACCTCGTGATTTTAAAATGGCGGCACAGCTTCAATTTTTTTTCATTAATTAATTTTACTATGACGCGTGCGTTTATTTTATTTATTTAATTATAAACGTAAAATGATGGTAATTAATAGCGTTTGACCGTGCTGTAAGCGTCCTGCGTAACATCAGCGATATTCAATGCACTTTGCTGGGTCACTGTTTCTCTGGTCAAAGATGGCTTGACAGAGAGAGTCTCTGTAGCGTGACGTCACGAGACCGTTGCAATTTGGCGCGCTTTTCATTTCGTGTACCACTAATCACTCGTAAAGGAACCAGTGCCGTGGCCAGTCACTGTAGTGTAGTGAAGTGTAGAGTCCGAGGCAGAAGTACGTGGCGCGTGGGCAGCACAAGGTATGTGGAGACTTAATTATGAACGTAATATGCAGGCCGTTGGTGTTGCAGTTGACCGTGACGTATGTTGTGTAACAGATTGGGGCCTGACAAACCATTTCGTGACTGCAATCGCATTCTTGTTTAATTTTAATGTGGGTTTATATACTTTATTTTATTATTACGTTCTAACGCCCTTTTTTTATTTATTTACGTATGAACGTGATATGGAAGCGGTAAACGTTGCATTTGATCCTTCCCTCAATTTTTGATACCGATTCGTGCCTGACAAATAACTTTTTTTTTAATTTCCCTCCCTTTCTGTTTTATTTATTTCGATATCGAAATATAGTAATTAAATATATTCCGAGGTAGTTTCTTTCACAACGCTCACCTCATACCTGTATTTAATTTAATCAATTATTAACGTTATATATTTGCAATAAGTGCTTCATTTAAACCTTGCCTCATGTGTTTCATTTGTCCTTCACTTTGGAATATAGTTTAATTTCTTTTTCTACTTAATTCATTCCTTTATGACGTATTAATGCGTTTTTTTTAATTATTTTTCTTAGGTTGGTTTGGATGGATCGCTCCAGTGGACCGTGCGGTGACCGTCCGGGCCGTGCTCTCGTCAGCAGCGAAAGGTACGTGTACACTTATTTATGAATGTAGTTTGCTGCCCCCTTTTTTGTCGCATTTGATTGTTTTCTATATTTCGCGCCCGATTCGTGCCTAAGAAATTACCGTGTTTTCTTTATAAATGTCCCTACCTTTTGTTTTTTATTCATTTCCGTATAGAAATATACTAAATAAATATTTGTCGAGGTTGTTTCTTGCACGCTGCTGTTCTCGTACCTGTGTTTAAATTAATCCATTATTCTCGTAATATTTTTCCCTCAAGTGCTTCATTCTGATTTTTTTTTTGAAGTGCGGTGCCTCATTTGTTTTTCATATATTAATAGAAATTAATTTCTTTCTTAATTTTTCGTTTCACTATGACGTATTAATGGGTGAATTTCTTTTTTTTCAGGTAGGTGACATTGAATTCACACATGTTGCACGTGATCGTGCGAAGACGCCGCAGACCCTCAGTGCACTTGGCTGAGTGCGTGGGAGCTTCAGAGCGAGTCTCTGACGTCACCAGCCCTCCCCAACATCTTCTCCCTCCCTGTAGCTAAATGATTAATTTATTAAAGTCCTTATGACGTATTAATGCTCATATTTTATTCAATCAATTAACGTAATATCCAAGCCTTAAGCGCTTTAATTAAAAATCATATCAATCAGATATTTTTTCAAGTATATTAGCTTTGATTTTTATTAATGCCCATATTTTATTCAATCAATTATTAACGTAATATCCAAGTCTTAAGAGGTTTATTTAAAAATCATATCATTCAGTTTTTTTCAAGTATTTTAGCTTTGTTTTTCATTTGATTTTTATATTGCAATACAGTTCAAACGTTCTTATTCTGCATCTTTTTATTTTATTATTATTCTTCAAACGTCCCCTTAGAATCCTTACAGGTTTCCCTTTCCCTCAAGCCCACGAGAGCTTCAGTCCACGAGACCTGCGGAATTTGGATCTCCCGCACGTTGTTTTTCACAACGTGCGATTTCTTGGTAGAAGACTCAGGATTTTGGGGCGCCTGAGGTAAAGATTATTAACAACGACACTTTTTAAAGGGGAAAAACTGTTTTATTTTTGAATGTTGCATTGGGACTGGCTCAGAATCAAGTGAACTGCGTGGCTTTACTGAGTGAGTCTTGTAAAACAATGCACGTTCATAAAGATTCTGAGCACAGTGCAGGGTTTTACACTTTAGAGGTGCCGTCTGCGATCTTCTTCCTCTCCTTCACGGCTGGAGTCTGCGATCTTCTTCCTCTGCGTCACGGCTGGAGTCTGCGATGCTGGCAGCTGAGACGCGGTGGACCAATGGTTTCTTCCAGTGCAGTGAAGATGCAGCATCCAAGGCACGTCTTCAGATCATTAACCAACAGGTAAGTAAAGTTTATTTAACGTTCTAAATTAGTTTTATCTTATTATCTTAACACACGATCCTATTTTGGTCTCACACCAGTTAAAATTCAAATAATTTGTCGTCCAAACGACGTAATATTCACATTAATTTCGTTACATTTATTATCAGATTCTTAACAGGTGTGAAAAATTTATTTACCGTTGTATATTAGTTTCTATCTTACTTTATTATTATTATTCTACTATCCTACTTTGGTCTAATACCTGGTAAAATTCCTATAATTTGATATTAAAATTGTTTTTTGTTATAACTTCTGATTCTTAACGGACTGATTTTTTAATAATTTATTTAACCATGAAACAGTCCTAACTTATTGTATTATAGTAGCTTTTTTTGGTCTAATACCTGGTAAAATTCCAAAAAATAATTGTCAACACATCTTTAAATTGTAATTATCTTTTCAAATATTTATTTACCGATTCTTAACGGACAGCTTTGAAAAAATTATTTAACTACGGTTCAGTTCTAACTAGTTACATTCTCATACTTGCCTATTTTGTTGTAACAGGTAAAGAAGCAATAATTCTTTGGTAATATTGAAAGTGTTTGTTGTATTTACAGATCCTTTACCAACAGGAATGAAAAACTTACCCAACTACGAGTCAGCTGTGACTTGCTGTAATCATGTACTGGCCTACTTTGGTAAAACATCAGGTAAAGATTCCTTGTTACATGTGGTAATGGTAAAATTTTTTAGTTTTATTTACTTTAGCGATTTTATTGCTTTCCTATGCAGGATTAAAACGTAGAGGTTTAAATATTTATTTAACATAGTTTTATTATTTTATTATAATAATATAATTGTTATTAGTTTGTAACCTGGTAATAATGCAACCTTTTTTGCAGAGACGTCGTATTATTGTATGTTCTCTATTGTATACATGTACAGGATTGCAACGTGGAGGATTCAATCATTTATTATTTTGTTATTATTAGACTGTAACCTAATAAAGTTCCATTTTTTTTCCAGAGACTTGCTGATGACATTCCAATTTGTTTTATTGTGTGTATTGTAATAAGTGATATTACATTAGTGTAATAAGTAAAGTAAATATTAAATATAATGCATTAATTGGCCACGCGTTAATTCTATAGTGTAAATAATTAATTTAATTGAACTAATAATAGAAATTATCTAATGAAAGGAGGATGGAATAAGAACAATAATTCAACAATTACTTCACCTTACAAAACAAATTACTTGCTGATCTACACAACAATTGTACACAAAATGTCGTCTCTTACCTCAGTGACAATGTCGGGCCTTTTAAATAAAAAATATTTGAAACGGTTGATTTAACTTGATATTGACAATTATTTTTATTTAAAACACTCTAAATGAAACATAAATCGTAAGACTTGTACCTTTAATGGAGCGTTTGCAAATCAATTTAAAATGTTTTATTTAGGGGCAATTTCACAGGTTCATCAACACAAACTCACCTCTGTGAAATTATAAGAGCGCGCATTTTCACTAAATTTCCACTTTTTTTTAACCGTTGGGCTTTAATATTGGTGACACCTGAGGGAAATCCTCACTTTGTGCGTTTGCCGCTATCAATTACAATTCATTATATAATAATTATTAAATTAACTTTAATCATTACATTATATATATATATATATATATATATTAAAAGTACAGGTTTGGTAATTATTTAACGTCATCTCATTTGTTAATTAGAATATTATAATTGTTATTAGACTATTAATTGGATAAATTCTTATTTTTGTTGCAAAAATGTTGTATTGTTCAAAGTATTTTGTTGTATTCATTTAAACGTTTCAAACCTATAGGTTTGGTAATTTTGTTATATTCATGTAAAAGTTTCAAACCTTTAGGTTTTTTTGTTATTTTATTAACGTCATGTAATTTGTTTGTTGTTGTTATAATTGTTATTATCCTGTTAATTGTATAATTTCCTATTTGTGTTGGAAAAATGTTGTATTGTTCAAAATATTTTGTTGAATTCATGTAAACGTTTCAAACCATTAGGTTTGGTAATTTTATTAACGTCATGTAATTTGTTTGTTGTTATAATTGTTACAAACCTATTACTTGGAGAATTTTCAATTTTTGTAGCAGAAATGTTGTATTGTTAAACATATTTTGTTGTGTTCATGTAAAAGTTTCAAACCTACTAATTAAGTAATTTTGTTACTTATATATTTTGTTTATTATTATATTATTATTCAGAAAGACAAAAATATTACAATTTTAGTTGCAGAAACAACGAATTACATTTATTATTAAACTGTATCATTAATAAGTTTTAAAACTTAGAGGCTTCGGTAATTTTATAACTTAGAGGGTTCGGTAATTTTAAAATTTAGGGGTTCGGTAATAATGAAATTAAGGGGTTTGGTAAATTTTTTAAAATTCGGGGTTTGGTAATTTGGTAAACTTCGTTGTTTGAAAAATTTTGTAAACTTCGGGGTTTAAAAATTTTGGTAAACTTAGGGGTTTGGTAATTTGCTAAACTTAGGGGTTTGGTTATTTAATAAACTTGGAGGTTTGGTAATTTGTAAACTCCGTATTATTTTTTTCTTACTTTATTATAATTAATTTTGGTCAGTCATTTTAAGTAATTAATTGTCTCCCTAAAAAGGTTTGAAACTAGGAGGTTTGGTAATTTTTAAACTACGTATAATTTATTTTTAATTTATTATAATTAATTTTGGTCAGTAATTATAAATATTTAATTGTATTCATAAGAAGGTTTGAGACTTGGAGGTTTGGTAATTTTGTAAACTGCGTATCATTTGTTTCTTACTTTATTATAATTAAATTTTGTCAGTAATTTTAATTAATTAATTGTAATCATAAGAAGGTTTGAGTCTTGGAAGTTTTGTAATTTTGTAAACTGCGTATCATTTGTTTCTTACTTTATTATAATTAATTTTGGTCAGTAATTTTAATTAATTAATTGTATTCATAAGAAGGTTTGAGACTTGGAGGTTTGGTAATTTTGTAAACTGCGTATCATTTGTTTCTTACTTTATTATAATTAAATTTTGTCAGTAATTTTAATTAATTAATTGTATTCATAAGAAGGTTTGAGACTTGGAGGTTTGGTAATTTTGTAAACTGCGTATCATTTGTTTCTTACTTTATTATAATTAAATTTTGTCAGTAATTTTAATTAATTAATTGTATTCATAAGAAGGTTTGAGTCTTGGAGGTTTGGTAATTTTGTAAACTGCGTATCATTTGTTTCTTACTTTATTATAATTAAATTTTGTCAGTAATTTTAATTAATTAATTGTGTTCATAAGAAGGTTTGAGAATTGGAGGTTTTGTAATTTTGTAAACTGCGTATCATTTGTTTCTTACTTTATTATAATTAATTTTGGTCAGTAATTTTAATTAATTAATTGTATTCATAAGAAGGTTTGAGACTTGGAGGTTTGGTAATTTTGTAAACTGCGTATCATTTGTTTCTTACTTTATTATAATTAAATTTTGTCAGTAATTTTAATTAATTAATTGTATTCATAAGAAGGTTTGAGACTTGGAGGTATGGTAATTTTGTAAACTGCGTATCATTTGTTTCTTACTTTATTATAATTAAATTTTGTCAGTAATTTTAATTAAATTATTGTGTTCATAAGAAGGTTTAAGAATTGGAGGTGTGGTAATTTTGTAAACTACGTATCATTTGTTTCTTACTCAATTATAATTTATTTTGGTCAGTAATTTTAAGTAATTAATTGTATTCATAAGAAGGTTTGAGACTTGGAGGTTTGGTAATTTTGTAAACTGCGTATCATTTGTTTCTTACTTTATTATAATTAATTTTGGTCAAAAATTTTAATTAATTAATTGTATTCATAAGAAGGTTTGAGACTTGGAGGTTTGGTAATTTTGTAAACTGCGTATCATTTGTTTCTTACTTTATTATAATTAAATTTTGTCAGTAATTTTAATTAATTAATTGTATTCATAAGAAGGTTTGAGTCTTGGAGGTTTTGTAATTTTGTAAACTGCGTATCATTTGTTTCTTACTTTATTATAATTAATTTTGGTCAGTAATTTTAATTAATTAATTGTATTCATAAGAAGGTTTGAGACTTGGAGGTTTGGTAATTTTGTAAACTGCGTATCATTTGTTTCTTACTTTATTATAATTAAATTTTGTCAGTAATTTTAATTAATTAATTGTATTCATAAGAAGGTTTGAGAATTTGAGGTGTGGTAATTTTGTAAACTACGTATCATTTGTTTCTTACTTTATTATAATTAAATTTTGTCAGTAATTTTAATTAATTAATTGTATTCATAAGAAGGTTTGAGACTTGAAAGTTTTGGTAATTTTGTAAACTGCGTATCATTTGTTTCTTACTTTATTGTAATTAAATTTTGTCAGTAATTTTAATTAATTAATTGTATTCATAAGAAGGTTTGAGTTTTGGAGGTTTTGTAATTTTGTAAACTGCGTATCATTTATTTCTTACTTTATTATAATTAATTTTGGTCAGTAATTTTAATTAATTAATTGTATTCATAAGAAGGTTTGAGACTTGGAGGTTTGGTAATTTTGTAAACTGCGTATCATTTGTTTCTTACTTTATTATAATTAAATTTTGTCAGTAATTTTAATTAATTAATTGTATTCATAAGAAGGTTTGAGAATTGGAGGTGTGGTAATTTTGTAAACTACGTATCATTTGTTTCTTACTCAATTATAATTTATTTTGGTCAGTAATTTTAAGTAATTAATTGTATTCATAAGAAGGTTTGAGACTTGGAGGTTTGGTAATTTTGTAAACTGCGTATCATTTGTTTCTTCCTTTATTATAATTAAAAATTGTCAGTAATTTTAATTAATTAATTGTATTCATAAGAAGGTTTGAGTCTTGGAGGTTTTGTAATTTTGTAAACTGAGTATCATTTGTTTCTTACTTTATTATAATTAATTTTGGTCAGTAATTTTAATTAATTAATTGTATGCATAAGAAGGTTTGAGACTTGAAGTTTTGGTAATTTTGTAAACTGCGTATCATTTGTTTCTTACTTTATTATAATTAAATTTTGTCAGTAATTTTAATTAATTAATTGTATTCATAAGAAGGTTTGAGACTTGGGGGTTTGGTAATTTTGTAAACTGCGTATCATTTGTTTCTTACTTTATTATAATTAAATTTTGTCAGTAATTTTAATTAATTAATGGTATTCATAAAAAGGTTTGAGTCTTGGAGGTTTGGTAATTTTGTAAACTGCGTATCATTTGTTTCTTACTTTATTATAATTAAATTTTGTCAGTAATTTTAATTAATTAATTGTGTTCATAAGAAGGTTTGAGAATTGGAGGTGTGGTAATTTTGTAAACTGCGTATCATTTGTTTCTTACTTTATTATAATTAAATTTTGTCAGTAATTTTAATTAATTAATTGTATTCATAAGAAGGTTTGAGACTTGGAGGTTTGCTAATTTTGTAAACTGCGTATCATTTGTTTCTTACTTTATTATAATTAAATTTTGTCAGTAATTTTAATTAATTAATTGTATTCATAAGAAGGTTTGAAACTTGGATGTTTGGTAATTTTTTAATCTACGTATCATTTGTTTCTTTATCATAATTATATTTGGTCAGAAATTTTAATAAATTTATTGTATTCATAAGAGAGTTTGAAACTTGGAGGTTTGGTAATTTTGTAAACTAAGTATCATTAGTTTCTTACTTTAATATAACTAATTTGGGTCAGTAATTTTAAGTAATTAATTTTATTTATTGAAAGGTTAGAACTTGGAAGTTTGGTAATTTTGTAAACTACGTATCATTTGTTTCTTTCTTTATTATATATATTTCTGGTCAGTAATTTAAGGTAATTAATTGTATTTCTAAGAAGGTTTGAAACTTGGAGGTTTGGTAATTTTGTAAACTACGTATCATTTGTTTCTTACTTTAATATAATTCATTTTGAGCAGTAATTTTACTTAATTGTATTTATAAGAAGGTTTGAAACTTTGAGGTTTGGTAATTTTGTAAACTACGTATCATTTGTTTCTTTCTTTATTATAATTCTTTCTTGTTAGTAATTTCAAGTAAGTAATTGTAATAATAAGAAGTTTTGAAACTTGGAGGTTTGGTAATTTTGTAAACTACGTATCATTTGTTTCTTACTTTATTATAATTAATTTTGGTCAGTAATTTTAAGTAATTAATTGTATTCATAAGAAGGTTTGAAACTTGGAGGTTTGGAAATTTTGTAAACTACGTATCATTTGTTTCTTACTTTATTATAATTATTTTGGTTAGTAATTTCAAGTAATTAATTGTAATTATAAAAAGGTTTGAAACTTGGAGGTATGGCAATTTTGTAAACTACGTATCAATTGTTTATTACTTTATTATAATTAATTTTGGTCAGTAATTTTACTTAATTGTATTTATAAGAAGGTTTGAAACTTGGAGGTTTGGTAATTTTGTAAACTACGTATCATTTGTTTCTTACTTTATTATAATTAATTTTGGTCAGTAATTTTACTTAATTGTATTTATAAGAAGGTTTGAAACTTGGAGGTTTGGTAATTTTGTAAACTACGTATCATTTGTTTTTTAATTTATTATAATTAATTTTGATCAGTAATTAAAAGTAATTAATTGTATTTATAAGAAGGTTTGAAACTTGGAGGTTTGGTAATTTTGTAAACTACGTATCATTTGGTTCTTTCTTTATTATAATTCTTTCTGGTCAGTAATCTTAAGTAAGTAATTGTAATAATAAGAAGTTTTGAAACTTGGAGGTTTGGTAATTTTGTAAACTACGTATCATTTGTTTCTTACTTTATTATAATCAATTTTGGTTAGTATTTTTAAGTAATTAATTGTATTCATAAGAAGGTTTGAAACTTGGAGGTTTAGTAATTTTGTAAACTACGTATCATTTGTTTCTTACTTTATTATAATTAATTTTGGTCAGTAATTTTACTTAATTGTATTTATAAGAATGTTTGAAAGTTGAAAGTTCTGTAATTTTGTAAACCACGTATCATTTGTTTCTTACTTGATTATAAATAATTTTGGTCAGTAATTTTCAGTAATTAATTGTATTCATAAGAAGGTTTGAAACTCGGAGGTTTGGTAATTTTGTAAACTACGTATCATTTGTTTTGTACTTTATTATAATTAATTTTAGTCAGTAATTTTACTTAATTGTATTTATAAGAAGGTTTGAAACTTGGAGGTTTGGTAATTTTGTAAACTACGTATCATTTTTTTTCTTTCTTTATTATAATTCTTTCTGGTCAGTAATTTCAAGTAAGTAATTGTAATAATAAAAAGTTTTGAAACTTGGAGGTTTGGTAATTTTTTAAAATCCGTATCATTTGTTTCTTACTTTATTATAATTAATTTTGGTTAGTAATTTTAAGTAATTAATTGTATTCATAAGAAGGTTTAAAACTTGGAGGTTTGGTAATTTTGTAAACTACGTATCATTTGTTTCTTACTTTATTATAATTAACTTTGAACAGTAATTTTAAGTAATTATTTGCATTTATAGGAAGGTTTGAAACTTGGAAGTTTGGTAATTTTTTAATCTACGTAACATTTGTTTCTTGACTATATTTAATTTTGGTCAGTAATTTTACTTAATTGTATTTATAAGAATGTTTGAAACTTGGGGGTTTGGTAATTTTGTAAACGACGTATCATTTGATTCTTTCTTTATTATAATTCTTTCTGGTCAGTAATTTCAAGTAATTAATTGTAATATTAAAAAGTTTTGAAACTTGGAGGTTTGGTAACTTTGTAAACTACGTATCATTTGTTTCTTACTTTATTATAATTATTTTGGTTAGTAATTTTAAGTAATTAATTGTATTCATAAAAAGGTTTGAAACTTGGAGGTTTGGTATTTTTGTAAACTACGTATCATTTGTTTCTTACTTTAATATAATTAACTTTGAACCGTAATTTTAAGTAATTAATTGTATTTATAGGAAAGTTTGAAACTTGGATGTTTGGTAATTTTTTAATCTACGTATCATTTGTTTCTTTACTATAATTAATTTTGGTCAGTAATTTTACTTAATTGTATTTATAAGAAGGTTTGAAACTTGGACGTTTGGTAATTTTGTAAACTACGTATCATTTGTTTCTTACTTTATTATAATTAATTTTGGTCAGTATTTTTAAGTAATTAATTGAATACATAAGAAGGTTTCTAACTTGAAGGTTTGGTAATTTTGTAAACTGCGCATCATTTGTCTCTTACTTTATTATAATTAATTTTGGTCAGTAATTGTAAGTAATTAATTGTATTTATAAGAAGTTTTGAAACTTGGAGGTTTTGTAATTTTCTAAACTACGTATCATTTGTTTCTTACTTTATTATAATAAATTTTAGTCAGTAATTTTAAGTAATTAATTTTATTTATAAGTAGGTTTGAAACTTGGAGGTTTAGTAATTTTGTAAACGTATCATTTGTTTCTTACTTTATTATAGATAATTTAGTCAGTAATTTTAAGTAATAATTTGTATTCCTAACAAGGTTTGGTTCTCGGAGGTTTGGTACTTTTTAAACTGCGTATCCCTTGTTTATCGCATTATTATTATTAATTTAGTCAGTATATTTAAGTAAATGTTTGTATTTGGAAGAAGGTTTGATATTTGGCGGTTTGGTTATTTAGTAAAATACGTATCCTTCTATTATAATAATTATAATTAATTTTGGTCAGTAATTTTAAGTAATAAATTTTATTGTTACGAAGGTTTGAAACTTAATGGTTTGGTAATTGTGTAAACTACGTATCATTTTATTATAATAATTATAAATAATTTTTGTCTGTCATTTTTAATTAATAAATTGTATTCCTAAGAAGGTTCGAAACTAGGTGGTTTGGTAATTTTTAAACTATGTATCATTTGTTTATTACTTTTTTACAATAATTTTGGTCTATAATTTTAAGTAATTAATTGTATTCATAATAAGGTTTAAAACTTGGATGTTTAGTAATTTTTTAATCTACGTTTCATTTGTTTCTTTATTATAATTATATTTGGTCAGTAATTTTAAGTCATTAATTGTATTCATAAGAGAGTTTGAAACTTAGAGGTTTGGTAATTTTGTAAACTACGTATCATTTTTTTTCTTTCTTTATTATAATTCTTTCTGGTCAGTAATTTCAAGTAAGTAATTGTAATAATAAAAAGTTTTGAAACTTGGAGGTTTGGTAATTTTTTAAAATCCGTATCATTTGTTTCTTACTTTATTATAATTAATTTTGGTTAGTAATTTTAAGTAATTAATTGTATTCATAAGAAGGTTTAAAACTTGGAGGTTTGGTAATTTTGTAAACTACGTATAATTTGTTTCTTACTTTATTATAATTAACTTTGAACAGTAATTTTAAGTAATTATTTGCATTTATAGGAAGGTTTGAAACTTGGAAGTTTGGTAATTTTTTAATCTACGTAACATTTGTTTCTTGACTATATTTAATTTTGGTCAGTAATTTTACTTAATTGTATTTATAAGAATGTTTGAAACTTGGGGGTTTGGTAATTTTGTAAACGACGTATCATTTGATTCTTTCTTTATTATAATTCTTTCTGGTCAGTAATTTCAAGTAATTAATTGTAATATTAAAAAGTTTTGAAACTTGGAGGTTTGGTAATTTTGTAAACTACGTATCATTTGTTTCTTACTTTATTATAATTATTTTGGTTAGTAATTTTAAGTAATTAATTGTATTCATAAAAAGGTTTGAAACTTGGAGGTTTGGTATTATTGTAAAATTACGTATCATTTGTTTCTTACTTTAATATAATTAACTTTGAACCGTAATTTTAAGTAATTAATTGTATTTATAGGAAAGTTTGAAACTTGAATGTTTGGTAATTTTTTAATCTACGTATCATTTGTTTCTTTACTATAATTAATTTTTGGCAGTAATTTTAAGTAATTAATTGTATTTATAAGAAAGTTTGAAACTTGGTGGTTTGGTAATTTTGTAAACTACGTATCATTTGTTTCTTACTTTATTATAATTAATTTTGGTCAGTAATTTTACTTAAATGTATTTATAAGAAGGTTTGAAACTTGGAGGTTTGGTAATTTTGTAAACTACGTATCATTTGTTTTTTAATTTATTATAATTAATTTTGATCAGTAATTTAAAGTAATTAATTGTATTTATAAGAAGGTTTGAAACTTGGAGGTTTGGTAATTTTGTAAACTACGTATCATTTGGTTCTTTCTTTATTATAATTCTTTCTGGTCAGTAATCTTAAGTAAGTAATTGTAATAATAAGAAGTTTTGAAATTTGGAGGTTTGGTAATTTTGTAAACTACGTATCATTTGTTTCTTACTTTATTATAATCAATTTTGGTTAGTATTTTTAAGTAATTAATTGTATTCATAAGAAGGTTTAAAACTTGGAGGTTTGGTAATTTTGTAAACTACGTATCATTTGTTTCTTACTTTATTATAATTAATTTTGGTCAGTAAATTTACTTAATTGTATTTATAAGAATGTTTGAAAGTTGAAAGTTCTGTAATTTTGTAAACCACGTATCATTTGTTTCTTACTTTATTATAAATAATTTTGGTCAGTAATTTTCAGTAATTAATTGTATTCATAAGAAGGTTTGAAACTCGGAGGTTTGGTAATTTTGTAAACTACGTATCATTTGTTTTGTACTTTATTATAATTAATTTTAGTCAGTAATTTTACTTAATTGTATTTATAAGAAGGTTTGAAACTTGTAGGTTTGGTAATTTTGTAAACTACGTATCATTTGTTTCTTTCTTTATTATAATTATTTCTGGTCAGTAATTTAAGGTAATTAATTGTATTTCTAAGAAGGTTTGAAACTTGGAGGTCTGGTAATTTTGTAAACTACGTATCATTTGTTTCTTACTTTATTATAATTAATTTGGGTCAGTAATTTGAAGTAATTAATTGTATTCATAAGAAGGTTTTAAACTTGGATGTTTGGTAATTTTTTAATCTACGTATCATTTGTTTCTTTATTATAATTATATTTGGTCAGTAATTTTAAGTCATTCATTGTATTCATAAGAGAGTTTGAAACTTAGAGGTTTGGTAATTTTGTAAACTACGTATCATTTTTTTTCTTTCTTTATTATAATTCTTTCTGGTCAGTAATTTCAAGTAAGTAATTGTAATAATAAAAAGTTTTGAAACTTGGAGGTTTGGTAATTTTTTAAAATCCGTATCATTTGTTTCTTACTTTATTATAATTAATTTTGGTTAGTAATTTTAAGTAATTAATTGTATTCATAAGAAGGTTTAAAACTTGGAGGTTTGGTAATTTTGTAAACTACGTATCATTTGTTTCTTACTTTATTATAATTAACTTTGAACAGTAATTTTAAGTAATTATTTGCATTTATAGGAAGGTTTGAAACTTGGAAGTTTAGTAATTTTTTAATCTACGTAACATTTGTCTCTTACTTTATTATAATTAATTTTGGTCAGTAATTGTAAGTAATTAATTGTATTTATAAGAAGTTTTGAAACTTGGAGGTTTTGTAATTTTCTAAACTACGTATCATTTGTTTCTTACTTTATTATATTAATTTTAGTCAGTAATTTTAAGTAATTAATTCTAATAAGAAGGTTTGTAACTTGGAGGTTTGGTAATTTGGTAAAGTACGCATCATTTGTTTTTCAATTTATTATAATTAATTTTGGTCAGTAATTTCACTTAATTGTATTTATAAGAAGGTTTGAAACTGGGAGGTTTGGTAATTTTGTAAACTACGTATCGTTTGTTTCTTACTTTATTATAACTAATTTTGGTCAGTAAATTTACTTAATTTTATTTATAAGTAGGTTTGAAACTTGGAGGTTTAGTAATTTTGTAAACGTATCATTTCTTTCTTACTTTATTATAGATAATTTAGTCAGTAATTTTAAGTAATAATTTGTATTCCTAACAAGGTTTGGTTCTCGGAGGTTTGGTACTTTTTAAACTGCGTATCCCTTGTTTATCGCATTATTATTATTAATTTAGTCAGTATATTTAAGTAAATGTTTGTATTTGGAAGAAGGTTTGATATTTGGCGGTTTGGTTATTTAGTAAAATACGTATCCTTCTATTATAATAATTATAATTAATTTTGGTCAGTAATTTTAAGTAATAAATTGTATTGTTACGAAGGTTTGAAACTTAATGGTTTGGTAATTGTGTAAACTACGTATCATTTTATTATAATGATTATAAATAATTTTTGTGTGTCATTTTTAATTAATAAATTGTATTCTTAAGAAGGTTCGAAACTAGGTACTTTGGTAATTTTTAAACTATGTATCATTTGTTTATTACTTTTTTACAATAATTTTGGTCTATAATTTTAAGTAATTAATTGTATTCATAAGAAGGTTTAAAACTTGAAAGTTTGGTAATTTTGTAAACTACGTATCATTTGTTTCTTACTTTATTATAATTAATTTTGAACAGTAATTTTAAGTAATTATTTGCATTTATAAGAAGGTTTGAAACTTGGATTTTTGCTAATTTATTATATTACGTATCATTTGTTTCTTATTTTATTATAATTATTTTGTTCAGTAATTTTAAGTAATTAATTGTTTTCATAAGAAGGTTTGCGACTTCGAAAATTGGTAATTTTGTAAACTACGTATCATGTGTTTTTTAAACTATTATAATTAATTTTGGTCAGTAATTTTACGTAATTGTATTTATAAGAATGTTTGAAACTTGGAGGTTTGGTAATTTTGTAAACTACGTATCATTTGTTTTGTACTTTATTATAATTAATTTTGGTCAGTAAATTTACTTAATTGTATTTATAAGAAGGTTTGAAACTTGGAGGTTTGGAAATTTTGTAAACTTCGTATCATTTGTTTTGTACTTTATTATAATTAATTTTGGGCAGTAATTTTACTTAATTGTATTTATAAGAAGGTTTGAAACTTGGAGGTTTGGTAATTTTGTAAACTACGTATCATTTGTTTCTTTCTTTATTATAATTATTTCTGGTCAGAAATTTAAGGTAATTAATTGTATTTCTAAGAAGGTTTGAAACTTGGAGGTCTGGTAATTTTGTAAACTACGTATCATTTGTTTCTTACTTTATTATAATTAATTTGGGTCATTAATTTGAAGTAATTAATTGTATTCATAAGAAGGTTTAAAACTTGGAGGTTTGGTAATTTTGTAAACTACGTATCATTTGTTTCTTACTTTATTATAATTAACTTTGAACAGTAATTTTAAGTAATTAATTGTATTCATAAGAAGGTTTGAGACTTGGAGGTTTGGTAATTTTGTAAACTGCGTATCATTTGTTTCTTACTTTATTATAATTAAATTTTGTCAGTAATTTTAATTAATTAATTGTATTCATAAGAAGGTTTGAGACTTGGAGGTTTGGTAATTTTGTAAACTGCGTATCATTTGTTTCTTACTTTATTATAATTAAATTTTGTCAGTAATTTTAATTAATTAATTGTATTCATAAGAAGGTTTGAAACTTAGAGGTTTGGTAAATTTGTAAACGACGTATCAATTGATTCTTTCTTTATTATAATTCTTTCTGGTCAGTAATTTCAAGTAATTAATTGTAATATTAAAAAGTTTTGAAACTTGGAGGTTTGGTAATTTTGTAAACTACGTATCATTTGTTTCTTACTTTATTATAATTAATTTTGGTCAGTATATTTAAGTAATTAATTGAATACATAAGAATGTTTCTAACTTGAAGGTTTGGTAATTTTGTAAACTGCGCATCATGTGTCTCTTACTTTATTATAATTAATTTTGGTCAGTAATTGTAAGTAATTAATTGTATTTATAAGAAGTTTTGAAACTTGGAGGTTTTGTAATTTTCTAAACTACGTATCATTTGTTTCTTACTTTATTATAATAAATTTTAGTCAGTAATTTTAAGTAATTAATTTTATTTATAAGAAGGTTTGAAACTTAGAGGTTTGGTAAATTTGTAAACTACGTATCATTTGTTTCTTACTTTATTATATTAATTTTAGTCAGTAATTTTAAGTAATTAATTCTAATAAGAAGGTTTGTAACTTGGAGGTTTGGTAATTTGGTAAACTACGTATCATTTGTTTTTCAATTTATTATAATTAATTTTGGTCAGTAATTTTACCTAATTGTATTTACAAGAAGGTTTGATACTTCGAGGTTTGGTAATTTTGTAAACTACGTATCGTTTGTTTCTTACTTTATTATAATTAATTTTGGTCAGTAATTTTACTTAATTTTATTTATAAGTAGGTTTGAAACTTGGAGGTTTAGTATTTTTGTAAACGTATCATTTGTTTCTTACTTTATTATAGATAATTTAGTCAGTAATTTTAAGTAATAATTTGTATTCCTAACAAGGTTTGGTTCTCGGAGGTTTGGTAATTTTTAAACTGCGTATCACTTGTTTATCGCATTATTATCATTTATTTAGTCAGTATATTTAAGTAAAAGTTTGTATTTGGAAGAAGGTTTGAAATTTGGCGGTTTGGTTATTTAGTAAAATATGTATCATTCTATTATAATAATTATTATTAATTTTTGTCAGTAATTTTAGGTAATAAATTGTATTGTTAAGAAGGTATGAAACTTAATGGTTTGGTAATTTTGTAAACTACGTATCATTTTATTATAATAATTATAATTAATTTTTGTCAGTAATTTTAAGTAATAACTTGTATTCTTAAGAAGGTTCGAAACTAGGTGGTTAATAATTTTTAAACTACGTATCATTTGTTTATTACTTTTTTACAATAATTTTGATCTAAAATTTTAAGTATTAAATTGTATTCGTATGACGGTTTGAAATTTGGAGCTTTGGTAATTTGGTAACTACGTTTTCTTTGTTCTTAACTTTATTATTATTATATTTGGTCAGTATTTTTATGTAATAAATTGTCTTCATAAGTTTGAAACTTGGAAGTTTTGGTAATTATGTTAACGTATAATTATTTTTTTTAATTTATTATCATTAATTTTGGTCAGTAATTTTACTGAATTGTATTTATAAGAAGGTTTGAAATTTGGTGGTTTGGTTATTTTGTAAACTACGTATCATTTGTTTCTGACTTTATTATAATTATTTTTGGTCAGTAATTTAAAAGTAATTAATTGTATTTATAAGAAAGTTTGAAACATAGAGGTTTGCTAATTTCGTAAACTACGTATTATTTGTTTCTTACTTTATTATAATTATTTTTGGTTAGTAATTTTAAGTAATTAATTGTATTTATAAGAAGGTTTGAAACTTGGAGGTTTGGTTATTTTGTAAACTACGTATCATTTGTTTCTTACTTTATTATAATTATTTTTTGTCATTAATTTTAAGTAATTAATTGTAATAATAAGAAGGTTTGAAACTTGAAGGTTTGGTAATTTGCTATACTACGTATCATTTTTTTTAATTTATTATAATTAATTTTAGTCAGTAATTTCAAGTAATCAATTGTAATAATAAGAAAATTTGAAACTTGTAGGTTTGGTAATTTTGTAAACTACGTATCATTTGTTTCTTACTTTATTATAATTAATTTTGGTCAGTAATTTTAAGTAATAAATTGTAACGTTAAGAAGGTTTGAAACTTAATGGTTTGTTAATTTTGTAAACTACGTATCATTTTATTATTATAATTATAATTAATTTTTGTCAGTCATTTTAAGTAATAAATTGTATTCCTAAAAAGGTTCGAAACTAGGTGGTTTGGTAATTTTTAAACTACGTATCATTTGTTTATTACTTTTATACAATAATTTTGGTCTATAGTTTTAAGTATTAAATTGTATTCGTATGAAGGTTTGAAATTTGGAGGTTTGGTAATTTGGTAACTACGTTTCATTTGTTCTTCACTTTATTATTATTATTTTTGGTCAGTATTTTTAAGTATAAAATTGTATCCATAAAGTTTGAAACTTGGAAGTTTTGGTAATTTTGTTAACGTATCATTTGTTATAATTAATATTGGTCAGTATTTTAAGGTAATAAATTGTAATTCATAAGGTTTGAAACTTGGAGGTTTGGTAATATGGTAAACTACGTATCATTTGTTATTTAAATTAATATATTAAATATCGGTCTGTAAATTTCAGTAATAAATTGTATTCCTAAGGTTAGATACATGGAGGTTTCGTAATTTTTAAACTACGTATCGTTTGTTTTTTAATTTATTAAATTTAATATTGATTTGCAATTCTAAGTAATAAATTGTTTTCCTAAGAAAGTTTGAAGCTTGGAGGTATGGTATTTTTGTAACCTACATATCATTTGTTTTTTAAATTATTATATTTATTTTTGGTCAGTAATTTTAAGTAATTAATTGTATTCATTAGAAGGTTTGAAACTTGGAGGTTTGGTAATTTTGTAAACTGCATATAACTTGTTTTATAATATATTATAATTAATTTAACTTGATTATTTTAAGTAATAAATTGTATTCTTAAGAAGGTTTGAAACCTGGAGGTTTGGTAATTTTGTAAACTGCGTATCATCTCTTTATCAATTTATTATAAGTCATTTCTGTCAGTAATTTAAAGCAAGAAATTGTATTCCTAAGAAGATTCGAAATTTGGTGGTTTGGTAATTTTTAAACTACGTATCATTTTATTATAATAATTATAATTAATTTTTGTCAGTAATTTTAAGTAATAAATTGTATTCCTAAAAAGGTTCGAAACTAGGTGGTTTGGTAATTTTTAAACTACGTATCATTTGTTTATTACTTTTATACAATAATTTTGGTCTATAGTTTTAAGTATTAAATTGTATTCGTATGAAGGTTTGAAATTTGGAGGTTTGGTAATTTGGTAACTACGTTTCATTTGTTCTTCACTTTATTATTATTATTTTTGGTCAGTATTTTTAAGTATAAAATTGTATCCATAAAGTTTGAAACTTGGAAGTTTTGGTAATTTTGTTAACGTATCATTTGTTATAATTAATATTGGTCAGTATTTTTAAGTAATAAATTGTATTCATAAGGTTTGAAACTTGGAGGTTTGGTAATATGGTAAACTACGTATCATTTGTTATTTAAATTAATATATTAAATATCGGTCTGTAAATTTCAGTAATAAATTGTATTCCTAAGGTTAGATACATGGAGGTTTCGTAATTTTTAAACTACGTATCGTTTGTTTTTTAATTTATTAAATTTAATATTGATTTGCAATTCTAAGTAATAAATTGTTTTCCTAAGAAAGTTTGAAGTTTGGAGGTATGGTATTTTTGTAACCTACATATCATTTGTTTTTTAAATTATTATATTTATTTTTGGTCAGTAATTTTAAGTAATTAATTGTATTCATTAGAAGGTTTGAAACTTGGAGGTTTGGTAATTTTGTAAACTGCGTATCATCTCTTTATCAATTTATTATAAGTCATTTCTGTCAGTAATTTAAAGCAAGAAATTGTATTCCTAAGAAGATTCAAAATTTGGTGGTTTGGTAATTTTTAAACTACGTATCATTTTATTATAATAATTATAATTAATTTTTGTCAGTAATTTTAAGTAATAAATTGTATTCCTAAGAAGGTTCGAAACTAGGTGGTTTGGTAATTTTTAAACTACGTATCATTTGTTTATTACTTTTTTACAATAATTTTGGTCTATAATTTTAAGTATTAAATTGTATTCGTATGAAGGTTTGAAATTTGGAGGTTTGGTAATTTGGTAACTACTTTTCATTTGTTCTTCACTTTATTATTATTATATTTGGTCAGTATTTTTAAGTAATAAATTGTCTTCATAAGTTTGAAACTTGAAGCTTTGGTAATTTTGTAAATCATTTGTTTTTTCATTTATTATATTTAATATAGTTTTGCAATTTTAAGTATTAAATTGTACTCGTAAAAAGGTTTGAAATTAAGTGGTTTTGTAATTTGGTAAACTACGTATCATTTTATTATAACAATTATAATCAATTTTTTTCAGTAATTTTAAGAAATTTCAATTTTTATTTTAGATACGTAGTGTTATTTCAAGTAACAAATTAAATTAATAAGGTTTGAAACTTGGTAATTTTGTAAATTTAGTATTATTTGTTTATTACTTTATTATAATTGATTTTGGTCAGTTTTTTTTATTGACCTTATAAAAGAGTTAAATACTAATTGTTTTTGAAACGCGAGTGTAATTTTGTTACTTGCGTAAGACGCAATGATATGAGAGACTTTATATTGTTAATTACTTTTTGAATTTTGGCTGTTGTACATTGTTGTTAAAAGTTTGAAGTTTTCAATAAATTTTATATAAAAAAAGGAACTTTTCCCCTTATTTCTTGACCGTGGCTTGTCACCTCGTCAGCATATTGACCTTGTTGAATGACGTATTAACCGTGCTGTGGGTGGGTGCGTACAGGACGGGGACATTAGTTTCTTTACGTCCCGCGAGAGACGAACTCGACTGGGGCACGTTCTGCAAGGCTAAATTGTGGCTGCCACGAA
The DNA here is from genome assembly GCA_037074705.1 of Zhengitettix transpicula. Lineage (NCBI taxonomy): Eukaryota > Metazoa > Arthropoda > Insecta > Orthoptera > Tetrigidae > Zhengitettix > Zhengitettix transpicula. The sequence continues at coordinate 39,744,377 of CM073596.1, read as the reverse complement.
ACACAATCACAATCAGCTACCAGCTGCAACCCGACTCAATTACCCGGCATACAACGGGACATCTGGACGCGATATCGCAGGCTAATTGCGCGCCTCAACACCGACTGTCCCGCTTTACTCCTTCAAACACGCCTCGACTGTCACGCAAAAATTTATTTCAATTGTTCTCATGTATATAATTGTGATAAACAATAATAAATGTACGTATTAAGATATATTCCTCTTCCCTTCCGCATTCCCTCTTTTAAATCCCTTCCTATGCTATAAGAAGGGAGTTGTCACTATGTGGAATACCCTGTACAGAACCTCTCTCTCTATACGTAAAAAAAATTTTTTTCACACACGACTAATAAATTTTTTTCGCTGTTGAGCTCCATGTTCAGATTTTTCGATGTTGACGTTTCGCTATCACTCTCTTCCGCTGTCTTCAGACTGTGTATATAAAAATAATATATTTCGACTATGTCGGAAGTAGCGAATGACCGCAGAAACGTCAACATCGAGAAAACTGAACCTGGTGCTCGACCGCAGATAAAGTTATTAATAATTTACACGGGGAAACCTTACATTATTATTTAGAACAAAATATGAAATTACAATATATTTTTATTCTTTAGTCTCCTCTTCAGATAAATAACTACCCCGTACATTTATCAGACATATTTAAGACATAATAAAACAAGATAAACAGGAAAGATGAGCGAGAAATAGGCAGAAAAGTGAAAAAAGACAAACAAAACAAGGAAAACAGGGAAGGTGAGAAAGAAGGAGGAAGAAAAGTGAAAAAAAAGGATAACAAAAGCAAAAAAAAACACATTAAAAACAGGAAAGACGAGCTTTATCTTCTACTTCGCAGACTTAACGAGCCTCCGCTTCCTCCGTAAAGACCTCGCAAGAAAGACACCGGCGGCCATTTTAGGAGGGAAGGAGGAAATTCGTGCCAACTCAAGTCATGCCACAAATCGCCTTACGAGGGCTCTTCCAAGGAAAAGGGCAACTTGGGCAAAGATCCCCAATGATTTCTCCCCCCCCCCCAACCCCCTACTTTGACGTCACACACAGAAAGAAAACAATCGACGTTATTTCGTACGTGTATTTTTAACACCCGACATACACAAATTACTTAATAAACAATTAAATTAAACTCTTCACGACAAAGAGGCGGAGGAGGTTAATTTATCTTTAATCGGCGTCATCTATGAAACTCAAGTTTTGAATATAAATAAGTAGAAGTGTACTTGCTCCTCTTTTTTTTGTCCAACAAAACCAGAAAATCAGGAAAGTTGAGCGAGAAAAAGACATAAAAGGGAAAAACTGGAAACAAAACAAGGAAATACAGGGAAGGTGAGCAAGAAGAAGGAAGAAAACTGAAAAAAAAGGATAAGGAAAAAAGAAAATCACGAAACATGAGCTACGAAAAAGACAGAAAAGTGAAAAAATAGAAACAAAACAGGGAAGGTTGGGCAAGAAGAAAAGTGGAAAAAAAAGGATAAGTAAAGAAAAGATAAACACGAAAGATGAGCTAATTACTAAAATTAATACGTCCATTTTGAATTAATAAAAACAATCGATGACCTCACGCAGACACTTTTTATATTATGACGACGTTTCGATACCTTTCTGTAACTTTTTCGGTTATTTACCTACAGATCAATTGTAAATACCTGAAGAAGATACAGAAAGGTATCGAAACGTCGTCTTAATATATTAAAAATGTCCGTTCGAGGTCATCACAATAATTCATCTCAGCAGGCATAGATTTTATATAAATGAAATATATATATACTTTGTTATCACGTCGGTATCTTTTCGAAGGTATTTCCTTAATCTGTTTCGCGTAGTTGTTTGGTGTTGACTTGAGCCGTCGCTTAGTCACTTTCGCCCAATATTTGCCAGCCACGAGAAGTTAGTGTCGGCGCTGCGTAAATCTGATCTCTGGAAGCTAACAGAGTTATTAACTAATCGATTGAGCGCTTGCATATTGTGTAGAGGTCAGTGCATACGTTTAACCATAAGGAAACGTTGCATCGTCGCGGGGAAGGGGGGGGGGGAAGAAAGGCTGCGATTATTATCAAAAATATATATTATTCGCATTTCCGGATCGTTACAAGAAAGTCGTATTATTATTCCTTTGTTAGTATTATTTTCTCGAAATAATTGATTAATAAATGCATGCAAAGGGTCTCATAAAATAAATAAATAAAGTTCCTCCTCCAGGTAGCATTATGGAATCATCGTGAAGACATCTGATGATCAAAACTTCTTGATTATTTTAGTTTGACGTCAGTCGGAAAAATTTATGACTTCACAGGGTTGCGATATGCATACGACCAAACGTGTGTACCACGGTCTAAGAAATACAGGTGGGGACACAATGCGGGCGCCTTCTTGATGTCTAGAGTCGGGTTATCAGGACACAATGCATATCATGGGGCCGCCATCTTGATGCCTGGAGAGAGCTCTCTATGAGGACACAATGCTTGTTATGCGGCCGCCATCTTGATGCCTAGAGCCAGGCTGTCTATCAGGACACAATGCTTCTTATGCGGCCGCCATTTTGATGCCTAGAGAGAGCTGACTACTATACAGTGGAGTGTGGCTCTACTACGATGAAGATAATCCTAGACCAGTATTTGTTTTATTATTTTGTTGTAACTAATTTGAGTTGTGGTTGTGTCTCTCCTCTTTGATGTTTTGAAGACGGAACGTTCGAAGACGAGTGGACCACAATTATGCAATTGCTAAGACGAGTACAAGAGAGATTGGTTTTTTGAGTGTTGCGGCTTTCCCCATTAGCAGCGGCTGTGTGCCTTCGTCTTCCTCTTCCGGGACCAATAACGCTTGGCAGAAGCACTGATGGATTAATCCCCCCCCATTCCCCCCCCCCCCACACACACACTCACTCACTTGTTGAGATTCGCGGTATTCGACGATTGAATTGACTTTCTGCGGGACGCTGATAAAGGAGGCAGTAACTCCCTTCGACTTGTTACTTCCTACAGCTGTCAGGCCCACGGGGGCAATTAGTTCTCCTCTTACTGTCAATTACGTTTACAATATTACAATCAAAACTATGGTGGTGGACCTGGATAAGGCAGACTCGCGGTCACTCTGGACACGATTTATTCATTTCAGAAATGAGTCTAGAAAAACAGTTACGACTGTTACAATAAGTCCATTTTTTTAAAAAAACCGTGACGGCCGAACGCTCGATCCTGGGGTTTTCAGGTGCTCGTTTCGTTCGACCCATGTAACCCGCGTTTGAAATCAATTATGTGAACCACGATGTCTGTGTCCTCAGGGTCTTCATTCTTCGTAGATTTTTGTAAATATATTGGCGGAGTGAATTGGTTATGCCAATATCAAAACCACTGTAAAAGGAGGTGCTGTTGACAGCTATTAGAAGAAGAATGTAACACATTTCTAGAGTCATTCTTTTAGCTTACCAAATAATTTACACAACTAATTTTAGAGTGAATTTAAATAGCTTTCTTCAACAAATTTCTGTTATTCCTGTCGCCCACTTTATTTACCTATTTTTTTTATTTGATTTTGCGCACAGCTGTCACTTTAATATATATATAAATGTTTATATTTTTATTTGGAATGATGCGTACGTGTTTTTCTTTTACTTTTTAAAACAAACAACGCTTTTTAGTATTTTTATGTTAACTTGTACTTGTTTATACTTGTAGCATCCGATAATTGTAATTTTATGTAAAGACGAGGACTAGTGGAATATAAATAAATCAAATCCTAAGATACGAAAATGAAAGTGTAACGTGTCGTTGCTCCTTTAAGTTCACTTGTGTGGGGGGGAGGGGGGGAAGAAGAGTGTTAAGGAAACAGTACGAAGCCGTAGCCGTGAACCGCAATTAAAGGGAATGATAAATTCGCAAAGTAAGTTTCCTGCGCGCTGGTTTATTACAGCGTTGTTCTCTTTAAAGCTACGTGGCTGTTTGCAGTAACTGCCTTTGTAATTAAATGCCTTAATTTCTGCGCAGGAATCACAAAACAATTACGCAAAACTGTTAAATCTGACATGAGGCCGCGCTCTAATTACAGATCCTGATATGACGACCTTTACGTGACTACGCTAAATAATTACAAAACATATATCACGTTCGATTTCCGTCACAGATCGTTATTAAATCTATGAATGATCAGTCTTTCTAAATTAAAAGAAAAAAATGGCGGCAACGTCAATTCGCGACTGGAATTCCATCGCCTGGAGAAACAGAAACAGCGCAGATCATTTTAGACGCGGCCAGGCTCAGATAATTACACTTATTAATTACTATCTGGTCACCGTAGTCAAGTGATTCATAAAAAAGAAAAGTGAAGTGCAGTGGAAAGGAATCAGGGGTGGTTTCAGTTGTTTTATTACCAGGTAATTTAAAATAAAGACTATCTAAAAATATATTTTCTGGAATTAAGTTTGTAGAATTTATGGAAACGGTAGTAATTTATGAAGGGGAAGAACCGTGAATTAAATTAAAAATTGTTTGATATTTTAAGAATTTAAAATTGTAAAATTAAATTCTACAGCATTTATGGAAAATTACAGTCATCTACAAACGGCACGAACCGTTACATTGTAAATAGAATCTGTCCAATGAAATATGTAGAATTACTGGAGAAGAAGTCACCTATGAGAGGAAACAATACTGAAATAAAATACTAAGTCAGTAAAAAAGGCAGAATTTATGTAATTAAGAACGTTTCGTGGCTTAATTTGCGACCTCATCAGGTTCCAATATTTTTTTAAAAAATATTTTTTGTGGCTGATAATATATTTTAAATTGGAACCTGATGAGGTCGAAAATTAAGCCACGAAACGTACTTAATTTCTACTGATGTGTATTGATTTATTAGTTTTCTCATTAGTCAGAATACATATATATATATATTATTAATAATAAAAACTTTACAGAGACAGTTGATTTAGGTTCCTCATATAATTGTATAGATGTTATTTATGTAGAAGTGGCAACAACCGCGACTCGGAAAACTTGTAAATTTTTGTAATGGCAGACAGAAATCGCGACACCGGCCCTCAATTTCAGGTAAGACTAATTATTTCTCGTAAATCAGTCCATATCAATAATTCTGACAATATCAAACACATATACGTATATGAACCATTAATTGTAAGTTGTGTCGTGGCTCAGTGGTTAAACGGTCTACGTTCGGAACAGGAGGCCCGGGTTCGTTCCGGGTGGTTCCAAGTATTTTTCAACTTCGTCATTAGCAATTTTTTTGCAATTATCGTATTCTTCACCAATTGACTTGAATATAAATTATTTTTTTAATTGGTCCATTATAATACCATTAAAACGCACCCTTATTTTTGGAGAATTGATAATTATCTGTACATGTATATTGGCGTTCGTAACTATGTGGGTTTATAAAGTGGTATAAATACGATAGGAAGATAAATGGATATAATCTATTTTGCATTTGAAAATCGCTTTATTTTACCATATATTTCTAAACATGTAGATTTCAACATAATACTGACAATACTACGCTTCATAAGGTAAGTGGCGTCATCAGTTCTATTTCCAGAATTAGTGTCTTAAGGGGGATTATGCTGACGTTGGCAGCCCATCATTGGGGGGAACGCGTAGAGGTTGGCACCAGTGTCTATCTGTGACGTCACACCTGCTCTCTCGTTGATGAATTTTAGTATTTTTTAAATTCATATATCTTACAAATTACTCGTTTTCATACAATCTTGCAGGACTCGTGAAGGCCTTCAGATATTGGGCTGGGAAGCAGCTTCTGTTGGTAAAAGACAACCTCCAGTTTGGGTGAGTTTGTATCACTCTTGTTTATGGTGAACATTAATGTGGCTTTTGTCAATTTAAAAATTGATGGGTATTTATAAGCTTTTCTTTAATGATTTGGTTTGAAAATTTAAATTATTTTATCAATTTTCTGTAGACTTTGATCCTCAAAGTGTTGGCTGTCCCTACATTAATTTTTTATGTTAATACATTTTAAAACTATAATTTTTTTTATTTTGGCATATAATTATCAGTAGTAAATTGACAAAAGCTAGGTTATCAAGTCTTCTAGGTGTGGTTTATGGTTCTTCAGTCGTTTGTAATTGGATATGTTGTGTTTTTGAGTAGCCTCTGATCTTTCTTCTTTTGTAATTTCCTATTTGACCGCATTTAAAAGAAGTAATCAGGGCGACTATGCTCATGTCTGGATGCAAACAAAATGAACTCATACTGTAGATACATGGATTTAGATTATTTTCTTTTTAGTATTTCCATCTGGCATCTCTTGATGGCATGATTGCTGTATACAACATTTTTGATTGTCATCTGATTTATTTAGACACGTCTACTCACATTCTATTCTTATTCTCATCTGTATATAGCTATTCCTGTGAAGATATGTAAAACTCTTTCCTTATTTAAGAAGCTAACAACATACTTCAATTTTTGGGTATTCAAGCTATCTTTTTTCATCTACATATCGTAATCAACTCAGGTTTGTTTTTCTTGTTCAAATACATTGGTAGGTTTGTTATGCCAATATTATTAAATTTTTTACAATCTTTGCACACCATTTAGACTATACTAGACCACCAACATTTGACTCCCCTCACTCCAATTGAGGAGCCTGCTATCCAGAAAACACTGCCCATAGAGCATGTATAAAAAGTTTTCTAGATTCAGTGGAAACAACACAGGCTGTCAGGCTCACTGCAATATTATGTACCTCATTCCTGCAGTTCTAAATTCAACAATTCTAATTCAATATTGTTCCACTCCCAGGGTTAAATATATGTGGTGAGAAGAAAGATTCCTGACACAGAAGAGCTATTGTAAAGTTTTTCTTTTCCTAAATTAGCTCCCCCTTCCAAGTTTTAGAATGTGTATATTATTCTATCATGGAGGTGACTATGTTCACACTTCTACAACTTTATTTAATTTTTTGTCTGTTATTCACATCTTCAACACCCAATTTGGTTTCTTCAACATTCAACACAGCCTAATGACCTGTATATTGTCATTCTTGAATACATATTTAATTGAGCTTTACATATCAATGTCCTTTTGACTGAACCAGCCTTCCAGTTACTATTGCTGCACTTGTCTGATTCACAAACAAGTTAATTTGCAGGATTCTGCGTGTCTAAAAATTGCTCCAAGAGGCAAGCTTCTCAGGTCTTGTTTTCTTGGTCCACTAAAAAGGGTGGTCAGAGTTTTTTTAAAAAAATAACTGTAACATTATGCGTCTTCAAAACTTAGAACCTCAATCCTGGTTCTTGTTTTGATAAAAGTAACTAGCTGTCAAAAAATGAGATGATAATGTGTAGGTATCCTCATTCTTTACCTTCTATCTTCTTTAGTCTTCTACCATAAAAATCTAATTACAAGACTTCAATAAAATAATCACTCGTTATCTTTTCCATTCTTTGAATTTTCTTATTTATTTATTTTGTACACTTTCAGCAGTTGTCATTAGGTATCATTATTTCTTCTGTCCTATTGCAAGCTGGGCCTTGTCTGTTGGAATCACATAATCGTGTTCCTCTGCCAAAATATTTGGGTGTGTTCTTAGATACTAATTCCTATTTCTACAGAGCAATTTTCTTCAGAAAACCCAGACTACATTTTCTTGGATTTTATTGTTAGTGCCCAGATGGTCTGTTTAGAGAATCGTTGACTGGTGATATAAAAATTTATGATGTAGTGGCCCAAACTTAAAATGTATCAGGTTTATTTTGTAAACGGGTTCACGTTAAATCTTAAGAAAATGAAATTCCTCATTCTGTGTGAATTTAAGATGAATGTATCAGTTCAAACACAATGTTTTATCTTTGTTAATTCTACTCTTTCAATGTGTAATCATTTCAACCTTAAGAAAGTTATTTCTCATTATGTCTATTCTAGATGAATGAATTGTTTTAAATACAAAGTTTTATCATGCCAATTCTGCCTTCAATCTATAATCTTGTGCCATTTAAGCCTTTGCACTATCTTTACATAAGGGTATGAATCTACATATCTTTATAGTACAATCGTAGTTTCTTGCTGTATTGGCGAGTCCGATAAAAAAAACTATCTCCAGTGTTTTAAACAATTAGTCAGATCACATTGTAGTTTGCCAAGCTAATGGGGTGCCCAGAAATAAACTATCTCCAAGTAATTGCAGCTCCTTGCCGTATCGGTGTGTCCAGAAATAAACTATCTCCAAGTAATTGCAGCTCCTTTCCGTATCTGTGTGCCCAGAAATATACTATCTCCAAATAATAGCTATTGGGAACTTGGTTTATTTTTATCTCATGTTTTATGTACTACTTGTTTCAGATTTTTGTTGAGGAGTGTATAGACTGGGGGCTTTAAACCCTTTGTCCATTCGCTCCTCAAAACGCTGGACTGGGAAGCTGTGGAAGCTAAAAAGTTTCAACGTTGAACAGAAAAGATTTTTTTTTGAGTTGGACTTAGGGCAGTTTTTTTAGTGCCTTTTTTGGCTTTGAGCAGCTGGAATGGTTGGCCAAACTTCTCCCAACAGCTACAGCCAACTAATTTTGGTTGGTTTAATTGAAGCAAATTGTAAAATTTGAAATTACTTTTGAAAATAAACATTGATTCTTAAATTTATATTAGATTTATTATATATCCAAGATCTTTTGAAAATAAAAATTGTTACATTTATTATATAAATCCTAGACCTTTCAAAAATACAAGTCATTTTATTTTAACATTTTAATTATACTTTCATATACAAGTTTGAAAAAACAGAAAACTTTACAATATAGGCTTCTTGTAACCCCAGCACAACAGGAACAATTGGCCAAATCCTGAAACAAAAGGAAATACGATTAGAACACTTCACCTATTAAGATAAGAAAAATTAGTGTGGTCATTAAAACTCACCAATAAATGTAGAACTCCATCCTCTTCACAAATAGGAATCCATCTACAAGAAGAAAAGAAATATTAACATTTTGATACAAAATAATTTGAAACTTTACAATTTGGTAAGTAATCTATTGTTTGTATCACTAAATAGGTTTCACATATTCAAGCAACATTAACTGGTTCAAAGGCTGCAATGCAAATTGATGGAGAACTGAGAAAATGGTTAAGCATTCAGACAAGGGACAACTATTCAATCTGACTCTAGAAGCAGTCATATAAAAGCTCCAAATATCTGGTTATAGAGTCAAAGTAAACTCCTAAATGCATACATAGATCTAACAATCATTAGTAGAAGTCTTACTATGAACAAAATAAAGACAAAGTACATGAAATGCACCAGCAGCAAGTTTCAATTTTTAACAGCTATAGAACCTTGATTATCTGCTGTATAACACTAAGCAATCTTAATGTTTAAAATGAACTAGTATGGAAGACTTCAAATCATTTTGTCGATAATGGACGACAAATAACAAAGTCAGGTTTAATGTATTTAGATGCTACCGATCATAAGAAAAACTATCCTCCATTAATGTAAATATTGCTTCAGTTTTCAATTATTAGGAATAACAATAGATTTGAAATTAAATACCAACCACATTGATGAATATCAAACAGTGTTAAAGGCTTACTATGAGATTGTATTTCCTTCAACATAATGGGTTAGAAGTATGGGGAACAACTAAAAAATTGTTTTGTAAAAAGAGAACTTTAAGGGTACCGAAAATGCAGAGAACATTCATATTTTTAAGATAATAAAGTCATACAGAATGATTTATATGTATTTAAAGTTATCCTTATACAACACATTGTCTACACATTACCATAGATCTGGTACAATAATTATCAGAAGACATTAAGGAGTTGAATGGGAACAGTTACAAGTCTGTCATCAAAATTATTTTAATGAAATGTTCTCATTAAAGACTTTGTAACTCACTATATAAGCTGTGTAAACTTTTATGTAAATAGAAGTATTTTAATAAAAATACTGACTCTCCGTTTTTGAACTAAGGTTCCCACAAGCCGAGGCACCTCTGCCTGTTCTGAGAGGTGTATGTTCCGGGGTCACAGACCTTGGGCATACAGGAAGAGTTCGCTATTCCCATTGGAATAGTCGGCCAGCTGCCTCCTAAACTGACATGTAACCTGGAAAGAAAAATTCATATAAAACAACTTTTATAATTAAAAGCAGAATTGTTTTGGTAAGAGTAAAGTGACCTAAACATATTAATATGCATTACTAATCTTCTAGTGTGGAGAATAAAGGTGGATGTAAATGTGATGGAATAATTCAGCAATAAAGCAAATTTGATTTCCTCCAGATAACTGCACAGGGTTATGAATCTGAATTAGCAAATGTCCTGGGTTAGATTTTTCGATCTTAATCCATTAATTCTGAATATTTGCTTTATACAAAAACTCAATACATTTTGCATACAGATCTCGTTCACACCCTGGATTATTAAGACACATCTAAAGTCAGTGTGACCATTCCGACACACTAGGAATAAATTTTATTTTAAATACGATTTTTATAAAACATTTACCTTATTTGGTAATATATTATTCAATAAATGATTTTATTAACAGTCGAAAGGACTTTTGCAATAAATTATTGGGGAATGTCGTAGTTATATTAAAATAAACATCCGAATAAATTTATTATTATTTATTTCATTTTTTCGTTAAACAAGAAAAGATTTCGGCTAAAAATTACCGATTTCACGTACACAACTAAATATTCAAATGTGCCTCTAACTTGTTACTACATAAATAGACAATTATAAACTACTTTGAAAAATGCTACGAAAATCTGCTTTTAACATATGAATATGGCCCACATGTTGGCAGCCATGATGAAAGTGGCGATGTCACATATCTAATTGTTCTCTCTCTAATTATTGAAGTTTCACCAACAACTTTCTTTCAACCGTATTAAAGTTGTCAATTTTAGCTACAAATCTTAAATAAAACATAAAATTCACCTGACATTAAATTAATTTTTTTTTCTGCGTGTAAATGAAGGTAAGCTTCAGGCTAACGTTTTTTCCGACCAGACATCCCGTAACAAATATCGTACAAAAAAAATGATACCCACAGATTCAATACGAATTACATAAATCTTTAAAAATGCAAAATGCTTTCCCACAGTGTTTCATTTTACCGCACACAAATATTCCTAGTGGCAATGATGCACGCGCTATTAGGAACCAGCTACGAAGATTCAACATACGATTTGAGACAATAAGTGAAACTCTGCTGAAATATTTCTTCTCAAAGACCAAGAGAGGCTGTCAAATTGTGTTCAGGCTAGATTTGGTTGCCAAAAATCCTAGAAATAAAAGATTTCTTTTGGCGAAATTACGAACGCGATTCTTAATTGGGAGCCGCCTTTAGATTGCAACCGTCAAGGAAAGTTGGAAGTTTCACTAATTGGATATAAAATCTGCTCATAAAAGCTTACATTGTCTGATAATATACAATTAATATAATTAAAATTTGAAACGTTATTTTGAGACATGTTCTTGCAGTGTAAGACACGAGGTTGAGAGAAGAGTTGGGCCGTAATAAAGCATGAGCAATGCATACCTCAGTAGCTGCTGGGCTGAATGGAGCCATCAAGTTTGTAGTTGCCACGGTCAGAACTCAGGAAGAAGTGAAAGGCAGCAACACCAACAACAGCCCCCACCCCTCATAGACCTCGTTCCCTTCATTACGTTACACGTTCATTCTAATCGGACAACGAAGTTATATTCCTTCATAAATTGAATTTCTGCAACACAATGGATTTAAATAATTGATTTTATCAGATCTCAAGACGAAATTTACCAATACAAGTATTTAACTACAAAATAAAAATGTTTGGCTAAGTAAATAACCTACCAAATTAATTACCTGAATTTCTTCTTATTATATGCTTCAAAAATACTGATATTTACGGTAATGGGATAAATTATGAAGTATTTAATTAGCCTCCTAAAACACTCAACTTTTTGTATTTGGTCTGATGTGAGGCACGAAAAACATTAAACGTTTATTTAGACGTACGTCATCGCAAACGTCCAAATTTGCTAAAATGTATTATTTATTTATTACGCGTTGAAAAGTCTTTCACGTACCGCAAAGGAATTTCAATCCACTAAAATAAGTAAAATTATGTATATATGAATTGTTAAATCAATTATTTAATATGGACAGCAGGATTATCACTTTAGAGTGGCAGTAATTTATGCATTTACTTTACGCGTTCGAATTAGTTACACAAACAAATGTAAGATGCTAATAACATATGCAATATATTTTTTAATGTACTAAATTTTCCAATTTTAATAAAGCAACAAGGACAATTACATGAGTAGCAGTGCAGTGCTATGCCATCAACGTGTCACGAGTCATACATATTATAATATAAGTTATTGATGCCTTTGTAACGAGCATTTTCACACACAATAATATGTAGTAGGGCTGAAAGACAGAATTTTAAATATTGAAATCATTTTTTATATTTAAATATTTGTAATATAGCAAAGGAATTGCCCTTCATTTCAGGCTAAGAAAAAAAAAGATTTTATACAAATTACTTTCCACATTGTGTATTTAATATTAAATTTAAAATTGTTTATTAGAGCTATTAAAATTAAGAAACATTTCATTAACCGAACTAAGTTAATCTTTGATTTTTTATTAATCGACTTTAATTAATTCTGCCTTTCACACGTCCAGTTCACGTGTTTTGAAAGTAAAATGATTTAAATTAATTGAATACGTAAACAATTAAAAAGCCATGTCAGACAAGAAGAGTTTTAGTTGACACCTGCTTGGTATTGAATCATCAACGATAAAATAAAATAAAAATATTTTATTCCTTATTTGACTTTTTATATATTTAAATTTTTTGCAATACTAAATTATAAAGATAAAAATTATGTTAAAGAATCAATGTTTTAAAAAAGATTCTTATTCTGCAAATAAAAAATGAATAATAAAAAAGAAAGAAAATAAATAAATAGTGTTGATTGATGATGGCCGCCGGCCGAGCGATGCGATTTGCGACGACGAAAAGCCTGGATTTCAGAATCGAGAGATAGGATAGTAGAAGGTGTCAGGAGGTCTTTGTTCTAGGAGCGGCAGAAGGTGAGCAGGTGGCTAAGTAAAAGTCTAGATTTTGCCAAATCCCTGTGGGGTAGGTTCTTCCCATGAGAGAGAGAGGGTCAAGGAGTGAGAGAGAGGGAGCAAGGCACACAGGGGTTTGGCAAAATCACAGTTATTTCTCCGCCACCTGCTCACCTTCTGCCGCTCCTAAGACAAAGACCTCCTGACACCTTCTACTATCCTATCTCTCAATTCTGAAATCCAGGCTTTTCGTCGTCGCAATCTCGCTTCGCTCGGCCGGCGGCCATCAAACAATTTTTTTTTCTTTCTTTTTTATTATTATTAATTTTTGTATTTGCAGAATAAGATGCTTTTTTATAACATTGATTCTTTAACATAATTTATCTTTATAATTATTGTAAATAATAGTTTATATATAAAAAGACAAATAACGAAAAAGACGTACATTATTATATTATTATTACTTTTATACCATTGTTCATTCTCAATTAAAACTAGGAATTTAGTCGCAATGATTTTTTTGTCTGACTGGTCTGAATAATATTCAATTAATTTAAATCATTTTACATTCAAACGAGTGAACTGGACGAGTGAAAGGCAATGGGATTTTTCAATTTTGCGCACTGAATTAATTACAGTCGATTGATAAAAAAATTATAGAAAATCTTATTAAGTTGAAATTTTTATTAATTTTAATAGCACTGCTAAAATATTTTAAAAAATTGATATTAAATATAAATAGATATGCTCAGTATGGAAAGTAATTTGTATAAAACCTTATTTTTTTATTCTTAGGATGAAATGAAGGGCAAAATTCCTTTGCAATATTATTTATATTTGAATATTTAAATATAAAAAATAAATTCAATATTCAGTATAATAAAATTAAATAAGTCATGCTCTATTCTGCGTCTGAGGATAAGGAATATAAATCCTTTGCTAAATTATGAATAATTAAATTAAAAATGAACGGACATATTCAGTGAATAATTAACCTCATAAGTGATGGTATATTATAATATATATGACAAGCATAGTACTGCACTGCTACTGATCAAATTGTCCTTGTTGCTTTATTAAAATTAAAAATTCGGTAATCTAAAAAAATGTCTCTATGTAATTAGCATCATAAATTTATTTATGTAACCAATTCGTAAATTATACGCATAAATTACTGCCACTTAAATTGATACTTGTTGTAAATAATTTATTTGACAATTCATATGTACATAATTTTAATTACAATAGTAGTGGACTGAAATTCCTTTGCGGTACGCGAAATTGTTTTCAACCTGTAATAAATAAATAATATATTTTTGCAAATTTGGAAAGAAGCAGCTTGCGATTAGCTTATAATTAAACGATGTTTCACGCGTCTTTCATCAGACCAAATACAAATAAATAAGTGTTTTATAAAGCTAAATAAACCATGACCGTAGAATCGTCCTGTATATCAATTATGAAGCATATAATAAGAAATTCAGGTAGTTAATTTGAATAATTTTCATTTTATTTTTAAATACATCCTTGTACTGGTAAATTACGTCATGAAATCCGATAAAATGTAAATCTAGACGGAAATAAATTAAGACTGGTACAATTAAATGGAAGTTTATGCATGCAGCATACCACATTAGTAAATTGAGTGAAATAAAAATAAATAAAAATGAAATTCTATTTCAAAGTTATTTATTATATAGCCTAAATATTCCAAGTACAAGTCATTTTCTTTTAAGAATCTAATATTTTGTATACAAATTTACAACGAAACAGAAGATGAAACAATATTGGCTCAACAGGAACAATGGTCCAAATCCTGGAACAAAACAAAAATAGAATTAGAACACCTCAGCTAAGATAAAAAAAAAATTGGAGTGGTCATGAAAACTCACCAGAAAGTGTAGAACTCCATCCTCCTCATCAATTAGGAATCATTCTGCAAAAAGAAAGACGTTAGTTATTTTAATATCTTCAGTTCCACTTCCGCCTTTTTTATTTTTAATTTTTAAACTCCTGAGAACCATGTAATTAAAATGAAAATATGATTATTATAAAGGATTGATAATGTATGCAGGTACTGATTGAACCGAAAAATATTTTTTTGGGCACCAAAATCCCGTGTTTCTGCAGCGGGAGCTTTTTACTTACTGCGCGTTGTGATGCTGTTGGCCAGTTGTATAATTTTATCTGTGAAGAATATTTAATAAAATTGTATATAATCTTTTTATGTGAAAATTATTTATTACCTTTGTTCTGAGAATATCTTTGTTTTATCGTTCAAAGAAAATTTGTTGTTTGAAAATAATGCTGCACGTCTACACAAATTATTATTCACCTTAGTAATTACCCTCGCCCAAAGACAGGCATTACTTGAAATTGAATTAGTTCATGATAATGTTGTAATGTTTGTAAAAAACAACCGTAATGTGAATTAAACTCAGCTGATTTCTTAAATTGTGAAGTTTCCTACTAATTTCAGAGCCGGACAATTGAAGTCTGTCGCTAATTTCTCCATCACAAGGTTTACTAGATTTTTAAAATCTGGATCCTGGGTTTCCCAATGTATTGGATTCAATTCATACGCTTCAATGAACTCGTGGATCCATTTTTATTGGATTTGGCCATTTTACTCTCTGCAAATTCAAATTTTGTTGAAATGGTTGAACGTACGCGCACAGAGCGTGGAGAAAACGTTTACTTTTAGCGAGAACTCTCATTAGCAAAGTTTACTCTCGAAAGTATATCTGCCACTCTCGAGAATAATAAATTCTCACGTGTAAACACACAGATTTTTACACGGCTTTGTGCTGATTAATACCTCATAACGCCCAGAAATAATAATTTATTTTGACGAAATTGCAAACGCAATTCTTAATTGGAAGATTACAATCCTGAAGAAATGTTGGAAGTTTCACAAATTTGATATAAAAATATAACACCGTACAAAAGCTTACATCATCTCATACAAAACGGAACTTCTTGATTATCTGATAATATACAAATCGTTACGATTCTATTATAAATTAAAATTTCAAATGTTATTTTGAAACGTGTTCTTGCAGTTAAATACGAGGTTGATAGAAAAGTTGGCCGTAATGAAACACGTGCACAAGAGATATCAAAAGGTATCAACTGCTTGACTGAATGAAGCCATCAACGTTGCAGCCATCACGTTAAGGACACTGGATGAAGTGAACAGGCGCAATGAACGACCCCTCCCCCTTTTCGACGAGATATATCACGGGAATTTTCTAATAACGTGACGTTCCAAAGATTTATATAATATAAATACATTGTAACTGCTGCTGATATGCAATACCATAGATGAAATGTGAACAAAGTCCATTATTTTAAACATTGATTTCCAACTACACTAATATTTTATCAGTTCTCCTCCTGACCAAATGTACTAATTTAATCATTGAACGACAAAATAAAAATATTTCACTAAATAAATAACCTACCAAATTAACGATCTGATAATTGACACCTTTTCTTGTTATTACATGCTTTAAAAATTATATGCATGGTGATTCTACCGTCATGGGATAAATTTTAAGGGTTTTTTACAGCTTACTAAGACTTTTTTTTATATAGGAAGTATGGTCTGAAGTTACGCGTTGAGGCACGAGAAACATGGTTTATTTATAAGTTCAATGCAAAGTGCATTTCTCCAGCAATGTTTACAATAAATGCTCAAAATTGCTGCTTAATAACGACTAAGACTTCAAGAAAGGTGCCGGATTTTCTTCCGATGAAACTTGAGCATCTTCGGAAGGGCATCACCGCTTATAGTAGACCTAAATAGTTCAGAAAATATGTAATGTAACAATATATGCATCAACTGAAATTGAGGGCCGGTATAGCCATGTCGGACAGGAAAAAAATTCAAATATATGCAAGCTGCCTCCTCTAAGAGTGTTGTTCGTGTTGATTGACCTGGTTGCCGGCTAGCCTTTAGAAGCAACAATCAACACCCAACTCTATCTCACACATACAATGAGGTAGCAGGTGAAAGGCAATTATAACTGGATAGAAATAACTAGGCATATCAAAAATTCGATGCACATTCTAGTTGCGTATCACATGATAATTCTAATAATAATTCATTACTGATGTGCAATACCACAGATGAAATGTGAAACAAGTTCATTATTTTAAGCACTGATTTCCAGCTATACTCACTTCTCCTGATGAAATATAAAAATTTCTTGAGAAATGTAGTTTCAAGTCCAACAGAAATATATCTTTTGCAGAATTCCAGTTAACAAAGTGGTCCAAGTCAACTATTACTTATTAACTAATTGGTATCAAATAATCTTAAACTATCTTTCAGACCGTGCATCTTACCAAATGAAGGACGTGATTTACATTTTAGTAAATAAATCTATTTTTCTACCCAATGACTTTTTGAGTTCCTCAGCAAATTAATTAAATAATATTATATGTTAATACGTTCCACAAAAAAAGCAGACATTACTTCTTTGGGTTTTTATTTATACTAAATTTCTTTAATCTTAAAACAGTATGATATCTATTATTTACAAATTTAACATCAATTATCTAAATTTATAGAATTCCATAAAGAACCGAGCAACATTTGATTAATAAAATAATTTTTATAAAATAAATTGCAAAATTTATACTTAGTGTAAAAGGTCTTTGATTACTAGAATAGAACACAAAAACCCGGAAATTACAAATACCTTTTACAATTAATATACGGTAGATTCAGTTTTTAAAATTTCTATATTAGATAAAAAATCCAATTACAAAACAGAATTATTTATTCAATCATTACACATAGAAAGAAACTTTAATTCTATAGACATTAAACAAATAGGATACACTGGGCCTCTACAGCATCTGTGAACTTTGTTTTTAAACAATTACAATAATCTGACTTCATTTTAAATAAATGTTAAAAGTCACAGCATATTGTCAGAAAAATTTTATTATAAAATTTAAAACATCATATTTAAAAAAACACACAAAGTTTCATCCCGGGCATCTAAGTTGACAATGTGATGGACAGTAACCTAGATACCTAATTTTTATTTAAAGGGTGACAATAAAAAATGTATTTAAAAAAAATTCTGTGTATTTTCTTTCATGGCAGGGGGATGCAAATGCACAATGTATTTTCCAACATTTGTCTCCTTCCATTGGATGAAGGTGTGCTTAATATCACAGAGAAAATAAGAATAAAAGTAAATAAACAGAAACACAAGCCACACCTTTTATATTCTATAACTTCCTTTTATCAGTTAATTGAAAAATGCTAGCTCATTTTTAAAATAATATTAAACTATTATTCTAGCTATTTCTCTTGAGATAAATATAAATATAATCTTCAGGAATAATTTTATATTATATTATATTCAAAGGTACAATATAACTTATTATGTTAGTCACTTTATTAAATCAAATATTTTAAATCATTTAATATTGAACACCTTAGTTCATATTAAATATAGGTATATTAAATACTTAGGAATATACAAATTCTAATGACCATACTGTATTATATGAAAAAAAAAATTATATGATCTTTATATAGGAGTGGTTTATACAGATCCACAACTCATTACATATTTCGTATTCCACAAAAATGTTATATTTGATTGAAATATTTTACTTACATTTTAGAAAAATATCTTATTTCATATATCAAATAGAAAATCTGGAATCACGATGACTCATCAGAAGTACTTGACTGAATCAATGGCTGCTCTTCATCAGAATATTTTTTTTTTGAACGGCTTATGTCAACTTTGTCAGTGGGTGATGTTCTGCATTTTATATCTGAAGATGTATAGTCCTGCAACAGAATGAGTCATTGAGAAGCTTTGGAAAAATAATTATATTAATATTATTACTCACATTGTCATATTCATTATCACTGTTTGTAGCAAATTGCTGAAGACTAGCAGGGTCATAAGGATTCTGAGCTTCAACATCCCTAAAATGTTGCCGATGGTTTGGTCTTAAATGTGCAGCATATACATTGTATTTATCTTCGTTTTGATATTCTAATGAATATTCAGAATTGCTGCTATCACTTATTGCCCCATTCTCCACAAAATGTTGTGATTTATCTCGTAATGAGTGGCCACTACATTGGCAAATGTCTTCCTCAGAGGAGCCCCTTTAAAAGATAAAATAAGTACAATACTTCATTAGTTTAAGTTTACAATATTCATAGAACAAAAAACTAATTATTTTGTCAGAACATTGATGTTTTTTTATATCGAGTATAAAATAATGAAGTAGATCTTTACTGAATAAAAATAAAATAAAAATAAGGAAACTGATTGAGTTTGTTGAACTCAAATCACTTTCAAAGGCGCTCATATAGTGCAGTTCAAAGTTAACAAAATTTCCTATAAGATTCTCAACATTACGTTTCAAGAATTATTTGAGCTGAAAATTTCAAAGTTTCTTGATATGGGTTTCATTTTTCAATGTGTTCATTGGTTAATACTTCATACAAACTATTTACTTTTTAAATCTCACAGATGCTTCTGGAGGGGTTATATTCTGGCAATACAGTATTCTTCTTAAGTTTAATGCTATCACTTATCAGAAAAATTTAAAAGCTACATTTACACAGAGGTACTCTTTATAAAATATATTTGAGTGATTGGGCTTTTAAATATATCTATCATTTTAAAATAAGTGGCTTAAGCATAAAAGATCACTATTGAAAAATAATTTATAAAAGTGTAAAATGAAAATCTATACACCCACTTCTCTTCACTGACATCTGAAAGGTCCCCATAGTCAACTGGTTGCAGGCAGATGGTGCAGAGATTTTTCAGGTCTGCAAAACACTGACGACAGTAGCGACCTGGGCAGTCATACTTTGGACACTGAACAAGGTCCTTTGAGGTATGTGCACACAATATACAAGACTCCTGCGCAGGTGGGATAAGAATGTAGCATGGCCATGGACACCTATGGTGAAACAATGATTAACAATTGTCAGATAAGTAATCTAACAAATACTCAGGGAGATAACAGTTTCAAACAAAACTTTTCAGAACACTGTAATTACATGTCTCGCACACGATCCATAAAGGATGGACCAGAAAATTTATGTTTGGCATACTTTCGGCGCAACATTCGTCTAGCAAACTTAAGGAAACCCTGACGAGATCGAAGGATATGATTGTAGAGCCAAACTGCCCTCTGTCTTGCTCGAATAGGGTAGTAATAGCACATGAATAGGTGGCGCATACGCAGGGTGTAAGGCTCAGCAATTGCCAGTAACCAACAGAACAAGACTAGAAAACCTGTTCAAGATAATAAAGTTATAATTATTAATGGAAAAATATGATTTATTACTTGCATTGGTGCTCTTCTGAGGAAATAGGAAAGTCAAAAATGCTTAAAATTATAAACATACAAAAATAAAATAGATTTTTAGGAATACATAAAAACTAGAATGCATAATTAGAGAATACATAAAAATAGAACATGAAGAAGTGTAAAGGATTTACACAAAGAGTTACAACTATTTAACAAAGTATTAAAGTTCCTCTATTAAGGGAGGAAAATTTTCAAACCACATTGCAACAATTCAGCATATCACCAGAAAATAACACTCCCAATGTTGCTGTAAAATTTCAACTACCAACTAATATTGGATTTCAAATTCAGGATTATAGAAGTCTCTGGGTTTATCATGCCAGTTAAGTGTTATTTCAGCCTCTATGGGTGGCGGTGGAAGATGACAGAAGCTTTTTTAAATATCTTAAAGCAACAAGAGTATTTTTGTTTTCCTTAATTTACCATAAATATTTTTCACTCTCTTAAGGTAGCAGGGTTATTGACTCATTTAAGGTACCAGTAATTTTTTTGATTCCAGGAGTATTATTGATTCTCTTCAGTTACTAGGTGTATTTAAGGTATCAGGAGAATTCTTTACTCAGTGAAAATACCTTCAGTCATTCACTTGGTTAACATGAAATTAACCAGGCTAAAATAAATAAATACCAAGTGTGAAATTAATGCCTTCTCCAGGCTAATATAAATAAATACCCAGTGCTGCTGGGTACTCAGCCAATCAAATTCTATGCCTTTGATAATTATGTTAACTAAATTGCACAATAAAATGTTACACAGTTTGTGAGAAAATTTTATTTAAAGTTTCTGTTGCAATACCAATATTTCCAAAACTGTTGACATCCAGGTCCCCTTTTGAGACTTTAAACTGTAGCACATTTTTAATAAATAGATTTTTGTAATATGAAGAAATTTTAAGAAAGTCCACTCTAATAAAGCTATGTAGAAATATGTGTATGTGCATGACAGAGTTTCATGAGCACATACAAAACACTCATTTAAATGTATGCTGAAGAACAGTGAATATTCTAAAACCTAAGAAACCAATTTTAGCTCAGAGTCCGTGAAATAATTTGTGGTTCTATTTTTTGGTACTATGTAAAAAAATGTTTGTTTCATATTAAGCACAGTTTACTGCTTTCATGCATGGAATCATATAGCATTTAAATGTTAAACTTTAGATTACATAGTGTAGCTCATTTCGACTTCCAAAGTAAAATTGATTAAAATTAAAATTGATTAATTATTTACATACCTATTTGAACATACCTATACAGATTTGGAGGGATGGGTTCAGGCAAACATGGTACTGTATCAACAGTCAACTGCAGATTTAATGGTTTAAATGCAGTCATCACTACACGATAAATATCTGCCAAAAATCCAGTTCCTTCGACACCAACATCAACAGTTCTTGGAGCTAAAATAAACAATAATTTTTACTAAATAAATATTTAATTTACTGAAGCAAGATTACTGACAGTCTAATATTTTCAGCTTAACAATAAATGTTAAAATACTATACTGTAACTGATCACCTGAATATATTTATTCTGTATAAGTGATCATAACAAGTAATAGAAATAATATTCCTCAAGTAATGAATAACGATGTGTTTAGAATGTTCAGAATGCACACAATTATAACATCTATGATAAATGTATAAATTACAAACAATTGTTCCAAATGACTACATATTTGAAGTCTTCTAATTGTGAATAGTACTGTGGGGTAATGTGGAATATAAGGATGGGAACTCAACTCACCACCTATATGCCGTGTGAATCTTCCATGTTTCTTTATCATCTCAAGTACCCAAAATAATGCATAGTCCAGAACCATATGGATAGCTATTTTTAATGTTGTCTGTGAAAGGAAAATTGCTGATTTACCTAGCTTTACCTTTTCCTCCTTGACTAATCTTAATGATGACACCTAGAAGAAATAAAAATAAAAATCTTACTTTGTGGTATTCACTATTTTTCTTGATAAAGTTACTGTTATATAATAAATTCATACTAAGACAGTTAATAAATATTTTATTTCAGAGCCCACTACTCCAAGATTTGTTTATATTGGTAGTTTATATATGGGCTATCACTCAACACAAAAAATATTCTAAAATCTTCAGGTATTAATGGCAAAATAGAAGTTTTAAAGTGTTTCTAAACAGAAGAAACTCACTATGTAAAAATTTAATTTTTATCAGTAAAATTATGTATATCATTTATAAAAAAAATCAAGAACAGAATAAATGCTTTTAATAAAAACTCAACTCTAAAGACTATAAAACTGAAAAACAGATTAAGATAGAATAATCTCAACCAGACCAGGAATCAAACCCAGAAACTCCACTAAATATACAATCACTCTTAACAAACAACTTAGTTATTTTTATTGATCCACCACTCATTTTTTTTATAAAATTATATAAATTAACTAAATAAATTGTCACAAATTTTGAGGACTGTATGGCAAGTGAAACCTACTCTTTAACAAGAAAGCAATATTTAAAACAAGATTGAACCGATAATTAACTACATTTTCAGATTTGAGTAAAGCAATTTATCTTTTTTTATATTGTTTCTTTTGATTTAGAGCTGGCTGAGTAACCTCTTAATCATAAAAGGCTCATTCTTTTCAGTTAGGAGTGTGTGACAGAATGGGCCTTCTCAAACAAGTTTAAAATTTCTACAGCATGAGCAAAATTTCATGACTGCACGGTGAAGAAAACACTAACATAAATGTACTTGGTGCGCTCTCGACTGCTGAGTGGCAAAATAGTGTCTCGATTCAGCCTGGCTCGATTTTGGTCCAATTCAAAGAAATCATTTGTAATAAACTTGTTATCAAAGCGGTCATCAGTCATAAAACGCCTCCAATAAAGTAATGCCCTAGAATATTAACACTGATATTACAACAATTGCAATTTAAAATTATTGACCAACATCAAATTAAAAGAATATATACACTGATTAGAAAATATTGCAGACTCATATTAAAAGTCTCAATCCCACCTAATATAATAATAGTTAATTACTTTTACTTTTATCTTCAACTGTTCAACAGGTTTAAATTTTGCATTAAATAATTTCTAAGAGTATACTGAATGATTATTTGGCTATTCCTTTGTCTATAAGTAATGATTGAAGAAGTGGTAAAAATAGGGCATATCCTTATAATTAGACAGAATAGTAAGAAATTATATGTGCCTTTACTTTATTTCAGTTTGTGTATAACAAATTGAACAGACATTTAATTCACCATATCTAATATGAACTATTATAGTTAATAATAAATATTAGTTTTCCATTCACAGTGTTAATTCTGTGCCTTATAAAGCATAACAATTTCTACAAATAATCTTGTTGTCATACTTGATAATGACTATGAAGAAAAACAGACTGGTTACAAAGCTGACTCTGTCAAAGACATTAGCAATGAATCCAATATTGCCACGGACATCTGCAATTATGTCAGAAGCTACCTTCTTTAATGACTTTGATTGTTCTGTCTTGAAGTCATAAGAATGACTGAATTCAAATGACACGTAAAATGCATTTCGTATACTCCATAGGAACTGCTTCAGCTCTGAGACAAAAATAAATTTGCCTTCATTAATCATTAAATACAAAATACTTATTCACGTAAATTCTGAAAATCTTCTGAACCCATACATGCCTATACATGTATACAATATTGATGATGTCAGCATCTAACATCCCAAAGTGATTACTTCTCCTTCATAAAGTCATAATAGAATGAGTAATATCATAATTATTTCACAACATAAACTTTAATCAGAAAATTCCATTTGAAAGCTTTTCTATTTAAAGGAATCTGTTTCTAGATAATTTTGTTGTCACCCCATTATTATTTTCTTTAATAATTTAGCATAATAAACTGAGTAGTAAATCCAAGTTCTTTAAAAAGATTAGTATAATACCAATGTATGATCTAATATGCACAGTAACACAATATACAATGTATGAGAGAGTCTTTTTCACAACTGAATCAAGGTGACATTCTAAACTTTATACTGCATCTCTTTTCTAATTCATATAGCTGCCTCCAATTCCATGCTTATAAGATGATCAGCAAATTTATTTCTTACATAAAATCATTGCTGGTCAATTCTAAATTTGTAATTGTATTTAATTTTTAGTTTCTTTTTACTGTAGTACACAGATAAACTTCTTGTCCTATGAGTATGTCTGCTGACAGAACTAAAATGTAAAATATTGTGACACTACTCTAGTATTACGCTAGAAGTAGAAATACTCACTCTTTCCTACCGTAGAAACAACTGTGTCTCCAATGAACCTGATGAGGATGCAGAGGAGATCCAGAGGCTTGAGCACATAGCACAGTGCCTGCCCCACATACACAACTGAACAGAGCCAAGAGAAGAGTGGTCCCAGGGCAGCAAGGCAATCCACAACAGCTGGCTCAAAAGATCTCATGCAACGGTCATAAGGAGTTCCCATCTTTTTATTGCATATGTTTACAATGCTGGCCAGCCATGACATGGCTGTCTTTATTGCTTTCACTAGAAATGACACATAATTATACTTTTTTGAAGGTAGATATTTTGGAATTTATAGCTAAGTGGCATAATTAATTGTATAATTTTTTACATTTAATTCATACTTTACATTTCACTTAAATATAAATATAAAAATCAGGTAAGCCACAACCTATCTCTCTTTCTTTCCATACCAATATTGCAATTATTTTTGACAATGTCATATCCTTACTAAGAGACAGAAAAGTCGACTTACCTAACATCAAGATGAAGAGTGAATATATTACAAATTATAAAGGGTCTGAGCCCCCTTCAACAGGAGAGAAGGTCTGAATCACAAATTTGCCTGGTAGCACAGGTCTGAACTGTGTGCTGGCTGGGCACAAATTTCTGATTCATTGTTTGCACACAGTTCAGACGTTCTCACCTGATCCAAATGTGTTATTTAATTTGACCTCATCACATTTTCTGTTAAATGTTATATATATATGTGTGTGTGTGTGTGTGTACATACATACATACATATATGTTGCTAGTCTAAAATAAGTACAGTAGTGAAAGAATAAGAAATTGAGTAATAAAGCTCAAAGTCAGGTACAGAAATTTAACTCACTTATAGCCACCACCAAACGTTTGATAGCTAGGAGAGCATCTTTTATTTTTATAATGACACTCTTTATTGTGGCAATCACTTTCTTGACAGCATCTTTGATTGCCAGGAAAGGTTTCTTAATTGCTTCTATTATCTGCCTAGCAGCAGCTTTGATCTGCTCCTATTTTGACAGAACATTAATTAGAACGAAAATGTGAAATATTTACATGATACAGCCAGAATTTGAAAAATTGAGAAAGATTCTGTAACACATAAATTTATAAATTGATGGAATACTCATAGTATTGAGATGCAGCCATGGGAGACTTTTTAACTTGTTTTTGTAAATGTACATGGATTTAAGGAAAGTATTGATGCACTCTATCAAAGAAAACAAATGCAGAGAAATGTGAGAATTATTTCACACTAAATTTGAAAATATAAAAACAAGTATTATTTGGTAGAATGTTAAATTGAGTTGAACATGTGCTAGAAGAACATGAAATTTTATTTAGGTGAAACAAGGGTAGCACTTTTACCCTTACATCTTGTATTAAAAGAATTCTGCAATTCTTTTACGGATTTTTGTGGATCTGGAATTATAGTATAATATGTGCTAATTTGCAGTTGTTTGCTGTCAATTTTCGCTTTCGTGGGACCGTTGAACAACTATCAATATTTCTTAATTTATTGGTAGATTCTTTACTTTGCTTTAAAATGCAAATTCCAAGTGTGTAGTGTCTATTCAAAAAGTAAATTCAAATTGCCATAAGAAATCAGTGTCCGTTCAAATGTGAGTGATTCGGGGAATTTATAATTTTAGTACTCGAATCGATAATCCTCGGGTTAAGGTAGAAGTTTTCGCTGTATGTAGAAGCCGTTTCGATAATGCGTGTTTCGCACTAAAATACGCTGTAATAATAATAAAAAAAACTGCATCTACCAAGTGGTTGAAGAGGTTGAATGCATTATTTAAGCACAGGAGATGTATAATCCCAGGCACCGTTGGTAGTATTGAAAGTTTTTTGATAATTTTAATTTCGTTTTGAGATTAAGCACAACAATAATTACAGTTTTAATCCTTTTTGTCTCGAAATAACCCTAAGCAAAACCGTGAGTTTTCAGAAGTATTTTATAATAAAATATATTATACATAAAATGGTCGCTGGCCAATATTACATGAATGATATTTCACTTATAAAACCGTTGATTTTGCGTTGATTGAGGCAAAATGTGATTGTCTCCTATTCCTTCTGCGCACTGTTGAGAAGTTGGTAACTCAGGTTAGTAGAAATTTTAGCCATAAATACTAGGCACCCCTTTTCCCTACCCCCGACTATTTAGCTCAATAACAATTTCTTGTTTCCAAAATAAAGTATTGCAATATGTAGATGATTAAATATCACGTCCATTTTTTCCTTTGAAGAATTCCGATCAATGGATTATAATTTCTAAATTTTATTGGAGATCTTAATTATGAAACTATTATCGAATATAATAAAGTAATACAAGTTAATCAATCACGTGGCCGATGCCAACGCCTCTAGCGGCTATTTTGTTCCCCGCGTTACTTTAATCACTCGTTAGGATGGTGCTGTGGGTTTCGTGGCATCTCATAAATAAGTACATGTCATGAAAAGCTGCGATTGTATTATTCGCCTTGACCACAGAAAAATAGCCAGCGTTACCTGCCCGCAAGCCAAAGAGTCCGCTAACACCCCGACGTTTCGCAAAGCGTTCCTCGCAGGTCCAGCAAGTGTCAAAACGAAACAATACATCAGCAGCGCCTGCCTTCCTCGCTTTGTGCAAAGTTGTGGCAGGATCAGCAACACTATGCACCTGCCAAACATCACATGACAACACAACAATTACAGCTGTTAAGCGTTAGTGTTAGTCCATATGGATTTAATTTACACAAAAGCTCGTACTGAATACCGTAAATCAGTCTAATTATTAATAAATATGTTTTTTATTATTTTGGTAAAATTCTAAAGAACATTTAAAAATTACGTATATACTGGGAATACAATTTTAATTCCTTCGTAATCATTATGATTATAAAAGCCGCACATAAAATCATTTCCAGTGAACATTGATCGGTTTCATTTCATAATAATTTTCTTTATGCATCGAAAATTAAGTTCATCAGCTTAGAATTAACATTTTGATAAACAAAATGTCTTCCAGTATAGTTAAAAAGAATTTATATTTTAACATTTTTTTTGCAATTAAAGAAAATATGTTGTAATACGCGTACTTTTGCGCTATTATTTTTCCCATTTTCTTGTACAATTGTGACAGCATGTGGAATTCGTTTGGTGACTGAGCGAGGATGAGTGGAATTCCCAAGATTGTGTCAGTCTGGCTGGGGGAGGGGTGAAGGTTTTTGCTGGTGCAACAACGAGAGAGTAGTCGGCACCACGTGGAAAAATAAGTTAAAACACTTTTTTTATCAACAGTATTTTTTATATAATTTTGTGTTGGACACAGTTTGAGTTTATAAGGAGTTATATAAAGTTTAATTGAGTGTATGGAAATATGGTTTTTGGGAGAAGAAAGCTAAATGAAGCATAAGGGAGGGAGGGGGGGGGGGAGATTGTCTACATGTCCGGGAGGAATTCTGGAGATTCCGAATGCCCGTTACAATGGCGAAAACCACAAGTGTAGGTGTGAGAATAAAATATTTACTTTAGATCTAATTTATTTAATAAAAGATACAGTCCATAAATATCCTGTAAATGGTGGGTTATAAATATTTATATATGTGTATATATATATATATATATATATATATACAACATAGTTGTAAATTAAATTCATTACAAGTTATAAAACCCCATATTCCATTCATTACAATGCAGTAATCACATTATAAAACTGACACTAAGAGACAACTCCAAGAATTTTCGAATTATTCATTACCATAGATCCTCAGATGTGTCAGACACATGCAAGTGTTCGCATAAAAATGATGTGCCACTAATTGGAGCTTTATGTGATTCATTTATTGCCGTATTTGCATAGACATATTTCAAAATATTATTTTCGTTTAATCGCCCACAAGTTATATTAGTAGGGAGAGATTTTCGTGTGAACATTTTAAAACAGCGTAACTATGTTTTACGACACTCACCTAACGTACTGAGAAAATGCCAGTCCGAGGGATAGCACGACACCTAAGACACCGCTCACCATAGTGGTAGACTCCAATGAAAAGTGTAATTGAAATGCGAAAAACAGGAAGAACAAATATGTCAGGAGTATTCCAACTGAAAAAAAACATGTCACATTAGCTAAAGATGTTCAAAGATTATTGAAGTGAATATGTTTTTAACCTGTAGCTAATCGGAAAAAATCAGTCACGTCACTCAAAAACGTCAAGTTTTTGACGCTACATGCATTGACACATCGTACATCATTATTAACGGAGTCAGTGAATATCGTATATCTTCGTAATAGAATTACGGCTTAAAGTAATTTGACAATGTCATCACGTTTCTCCATTTTTACATAAATATCGTATTTTATAAAACACAGAAACTGTAAAAATGAATTAGAGATTTGTTAAATTTAAGTTAAAACATTTTAAAGCGAGCTCCTTTTTGTTTCCATAACTGCATTAAATATTACGAGCACACTGCTAAGTTTATTAGTATTATTAGTGTATTACTATTATTATTCAAACTATTAAAAAACTAAATAATAGTCACTAATGTTGATAAATCAATAACAGATAATTTAGGTTGAAACATTGAGGTAAAGATTATATTTATGTTTAATACGTAGCCCTTTCTTGTCGTTTACGAACTAAACAACTATTACATTTCCTGTTAAGAGAAAGTATTTATATTTAACAATTTACACATTAAGGGTCCACTGTATTTACTAACATTCTTTTAACACTGATACAGATCTTAATAAACAAAAATTAAGCAATATCCAACCAAGTATAAGTATAGTACAAGTCTTGCGGAAATAGCATGTCATAATTGTTTTAAACCTAGTTTTTCTAGTATTTCTTTATTTATACGCACATCGTATAACTGTAACAATGGCGAATTTTTATATAAATTTGGTCTCAATTAGATGAACAAGTAAGTATCCCATTAACATAAAAAAATTAAGTGGTAAAATAAATACCACACTACGTTACTGGAATCCTTGTTGCAATGTTTGGTCTTACCGAAAAATCCTAAAAAACTTTTAGCAAGATAATTTTCGTAAGTTCCGTCCATGAACAGCTTAGTAAAAAATTGGCCCAAAAAACTGTCGGGATGTCCACAGAAAAGACGAAGTAATCGCGCTTTTATCGATCGTTTAGACCTGGAATATCAATTTTTAAAAATGGTTTACTAATTTATAATTTTTAACAATCTACTAGCTCAAGGAACTTTAAATATGTACTAATTCATTACGTCCCTTACTTAAATTAGTAAAAACGTCCAAAAAAGTTGTATTAAATAATTTACAAGTTAATTGTCTGTTTACTCAATTAAATTTAAAAATGTATTCACTCAATCCTCTGGTACTGATAATTTATTTTGTATACATACCCATCGGGTTGAACTTGAAAAAACTAAACGTAAAGGAATTGTTTTTATCTTCAGTTCTTCAAGAATATATAACACGTACTTCATGAAATTAACGTCAAATATTATGTTTTGCTGATTGACAAGAAAAATGCAAGTTATTGCCGATAAATTATATGCTATATGTCTTAATGCGTTATTATTCTGTTACATAGGTAGAAAGTTTTTTAAAAGATATATTGAACATTAATATGTTTAATAAACAACTTGTAAAGGCAACTTCGTATTCGCACAGGGCGGTTTTTTCATTCTTTAAAATCAATTCCGCGAATGCCATAATATTTTTCAACGTGAAAAGCTACTGGCTTCAAGTCAAATAGAGAAGCATGCAGCTTACTTTCCTTTCAAAGAACTATGCAATATACTATGACGTAAACATTGCAACTCACCTAAAGCAGCAGTGTCTGAGTCTGTCGCACAACGAATACTTATGTGGCAAATTATAAAATATTTTAGCTCCATTTATTTTCTCCCTTCTGTATCGCAAGTATAATTTATTCAGTTTTCTGGCTCTCAGCGACAGCAAGAAGTGCGACATTTTTATCAATTATTCAAGAATCGTAAAATGTAACGTTTTTGTTCTCAAGCCAACTGTTGTAGTTATTTCCGGATTCATTTATCGGTCAACTTTCCCATTTAATCGTAAACGTGTGTCACATACAATTAACGATATTGCATGATAAATCTGGGATGTTTGATAAGCGTTTAGAAACATCTTTGTTGCAAACTATTATTTATATCTTTGCTAAAAGTTTACACACACAATATTTACTCATTTCTCACTCACAATATTCCTTTTTACACATTGAATGCCATGAGTTCACCGGTGAACTCAGAAGTGGGTTGCGGAGGAGCCATGAGTTCACCGGTGAACTCTGGTCGATCATGCTTTAAGCTTACCTTCTAGCGGCTGTGTATTGCACCAAATCAAAACGGCGCGAATTGAAGTCTTATGAGATACCAAAGAATTGTTTCCTAAAATGGCCAACATACGGGAGCCAAATATATAATTTTATTATTATTTTATACAAACATATAAAAACGAAGTAGATGTTTTACCCCCCCCCCCCCCTTTCCAAGTTTTTTAAAAAAATTTATGGGAAATTAAAAAGGGTCTATAAGTATGGGTAGGGGTAAAGTATTTACCCTCAAAGTGGGTTGAATTAGTGCTAAGGTTATGATAAGTGAACACACCAAATTGAGTTCACCGGTGTACTCATGGCACTCAGTGGTACTTGTGACACTGGTGTGCCGTGATTTCAACAGTGGACTCAACTATTTTCTGCAAGTAAAACATATTTCCGTTGTCAAATGTAGTTGGAAACAATCTATCTTGTGTTAGGCAAGTCCAAACTACTAAATTAAAAAGTACCCATGGTATCAAACCTGTGGCACTCAACATGTTAAAAGACTGCGTGGGGTAAATGAAATAAGATTATATTTCCCGAACAAGAAAAGAGATGTTTAGACCTACTGTCAGAAACATGGCTCGCTCAATTTTTCACTTCGAATTACATTCCCTCTCATATCCCGATTTATATGATCTTCTTGTCATCCTTACTTATCATATGTCATGTTCAAACCAAGCAATGAACTCCCGAACAACATTATCCCCAGTAATTTATTTTTTTAAATAAGTTACAGTACTAAAATGCTATAAAATTGTGGAAATTAAATCTGAAGTAACAAGTTGAATAAGTTAATAATTTATATGAAAAAATATAAAATATACATGTCTGTTCATTTGCCACAAAGAATTTGTAATACTCATAAAATTATTATTGTTGCTTGTTAAAACGGATTCAGTAATAATTTATCAGCACTGATACATGCTAAATTTATTTTCTTCTATTTTATAGGATGTGATAAGAAATACTAATTTCCTAAGCATCTATTTCCTTGTTGGATACCAATATGCCAGTCTATTAATCACCGGCTTTTACTTCATTATTTCAACTAGATATTTGTCATCTTTATTTTAATTATACTTTAGTATTAAATTTTTAGTTATAGCATTGGCACTTGCAGTCATACATTGATGAAGTAATTATGGAAACAAAGCAAAAGTAATGCTTATAGATTATTACTAATTATCACACCTGTGCACTTGATGGTGTAATTATATATTGTTGCCAATAAAAGACACTTCAAAATTACCATTCCTTGTTGGGATATTTTTTGAATGAACTTATTTCGAATATTCAAACTTACCAAAGGTATAAAACATTCTCAAAGTAAATAATTATATTTTCCAGAAATTATAAGCTGCAATTTATTAAAGATTTTATTATTACATAATTTCTTTTTTTTTAGGGTTACACAATCTCTTAAAAGATATTATTCTCATCAGTTAAACTACAGTATTATACAATAGAGCTATATAAAAATACTTTATCTCATAAAAATATGAAATTTGTTTAATTATTAATGGAGAATCCCTTAGACAAAGTCATTTGACTAGTAAAGAATGCCAAATTGACTGTTGTTGATACCTATTATCTACAGCACCATTCACATTACAACTATGTTTGAAACTATTTCCTTAAATCTGTCGTACATTTAGACTAGGGTTACTTATCCCATTAGTCTCACGGAAATTAATAGCACTTTATTTTATTGGCATTTTGATTATACATTACAATTAACTTGGTAACTATGAATACAAACAATATGTTTGAGTGTTTCAGATGTATAACTTAAACATTTAAGTAGATCAATTGCTTTGAATCCTATTATTTAGGCTTATTCACTTAATAATATTAACAATAATGTAGTTAAAAGGATAATAGTAATTGCACTTAGATTGCTGCTTATTAAAATCCCAGACCTAAAAATATTAACTAATTCATATCATTAATCTGACAATAATAAAATATCCTTCAAAATGAGATTATAAAAGAACGTTATAGTTCTCAAAACATTTTACATAGGCCATTCTCCATTTAAACATCTACATTTTGTAAATATTTACTGATTATTACATTTAACAACATTACTTTTGCAATAATGAAAAATACATGGGTGTATTGCAACATATTACAAAAATAAAAGTTATTATCAACAAAAAATATTAGAAAATCTTGCAACTTATGGATTAATAAAACATTCAACTTCTTCACTTATATTGATCCACATTCTCTCAGTTGTCGATTACCAAGGGGAAGGGGCGGTCTATAGTTATGGATGAGCAATCCTTGAAGTTCATCACAAGGACAAGCTTCATCCGGTCCATAACATCTCAAGTTTCGGAAGGCTGAAAGCTGGTAAAATTTATTTAAATAATGAATTGATTATACAAATAATTTGATACATCATGCTTAAGAAAAATTGTATATGTATGAATTCATCCTAATGTCTATAATATTTTTACTCCTTTTTTAAAAAAATTAGAGTAAATTAATATATGTACTTTTCAGCATTTTTGTAATATTTTTTTGGCCATTAGAATATGTTTCATATATTTTATAATTACCTGCTCTTCAGACACTTGTATGGGCTCCTTGAATAGAATCCAGATTACACTCTCATTGCAAGGAGGTGTTGTGAGGGATCCTTCATATGTCCAGTAATGGTGTACTCCTACTAATTGAGAATAGATTGTAAAATTTAGATATAGTTTACAACTTTGGTACATATGAAAATTAGATGCATGTAATTCAAAACTTCTGGATGCTGGGTAAAATATATATTTATCATATTTAGTTACATTACTGGCTGCAGAAATGAATTGGTACATATTTAGATTATGATCATTTTTATATATTGATTTTATATATATATATATATATATATATATATATGTATGTATATATATATATATATATATATATATATATATATATATATATATATATATAGATTTATTTACAGACATATCAACATTTCTGGCTATTAACGACTCAGTATGGGAACTGATTTTTCCTTGTCAGGGGACGAGTGTATCTCTCACACACACACACACACACATCCATGCCCTCACCAGTAACGCTGACCCCAAAATCACAGGAGGTCGGCTATGATCATCTTTTTTGACGTAATATTGCTTTCCATTTAAGAATTGTAATCAGTTACAAAAAATGTTATTGATGCTTATGTTTGTTATAACTACTGAAGGAAGCTAATATACCTGGAAGTAGTTTGTTTGGATCCACTGCCTCTTCAAAGTTAGTTTTCTGCCCTTTCAGGGTGATTTTTGGAAGAGCACTTATAATTTTTCCCAATTCAGAATGGGATTCTCCAACCTAAACAAAAATACTCAGAGTAATTTTGCACTTATGAAAACAGTTGGGTGAAATGTAATTTCATATAGGTTGTATCTCTAAACACACTATATTAAATAACAGGAGAGAGAAGGAAACATTGTTTTCTTTTAATTGTTTAATAATCAGTCTATGCAAAGATGTGTAAAGAAGACAGGACAAAAATTAAGACATGATATTCTATATCATGACAAATGTGTGTTAAATGATATTGTTTTTTATGTTCATTTAAGTAAATAGAGCAATAAATAGTGATGTTCCAAATTGTTTGGATGATAAACTGGAGTTAATTGTTAGGTTCATAATCATGCATTAATAAATGTTGCAGACTTGCAAACCATCCACAAAACCTTCAATACTATCAATTGTGTGACTGAATATATTTATTAAAAAAATTATTTACCTCTAAAAACACGCCCAGAACTGCAAGTCCATCAGGTTGCCCTGCAGCTTCAGCAAATGATCCATATTTGCTAATATTCCAATGTACCAAGTGGAGCTATTAAAAATAATAAAGTTAGTAGCAATGGCGTTTTGTGGAAAATATTTGAATAATGAATTTATAATATTTAACTTCCTTAGATGTCAATACAATCATCATGTTATGGCCTATTCAGTGTTACGGTATTAGGCAGAACAGTTTGCATTAAAGTATGAATTATACATTATCCAGGTCTCAGAACATTTAGTAAATATAGTACAATATATAAAACAATTGTCCAAGTGAAGATATTTTAAGAAAACATATTTGTGCTATTTTCTACTGAATCTTGCAAAATAATGTAGAAATTTGAATACTAATTAGAATTTAACAGAAAAATATGGATGCAATGATGACGCTAGAATCTGTAATATTGGTTTCTATACTTGTAAGAAACCAAGTCCTTATAACATATTTTCCATCGTCGGAAAGTTTTTTTACACCATCCACGAATTGAAAAGCGCGGTCTCACAAGTTACTGCTATAAAATTTATTCAACCAATACTAATCGTAAACGTATTTTGTACTTTGAATTTGAATGAGCTCGTTCTAGGACAAAACTTTTGTGACATGAGCGGAGTTACGTCACAGAACTGGGTAACATTTGTCCTGAAGCAAATACCGGAAGCTTGCATAACACGAAGAGTATTAAGACGTTGGGCAGTAGAAAATAAGGTGCACATCAGCAATTTAAATGACGGACCGTTTGCTAAGAGCTTTTCAGGAAAGGTTTACTTAACGCCTCAATCAGTGTTTCCACTCCTCTGTAGAACGAATTCATCTCACAAAAGTGCCTGTCAATTTGATTGAGTTGTTGGTACGATAGTTAAAAGTTTTGCATACCAATTAACTAAATTTTAAAAGTCGCACAAATTTTGAGGATTACTAAATCGCACTAAAGGTGGTTAAAGAAGAGATTAAATGGTGTCTGAAAGTTGCTTGTATTGGAATCAGTATATTGATTAGTTTGAACAAGTTTCTATTAGTTGAAAAGTATTATCCATTCCCTACACATTTCCTCAAACAACGCCTTAATATGATATTGAGAGTGGTGCTAAATTTACTATTTTAGCTTGTCGCGTACATTTTGGTCGACCAGATTGTTTGGTTGAAGCTTTATATGTCCTGCCGGATGGCCGAACAAATATTTTCCTAAAGAATAATTAATGATGTCCATCCATAGGCCACTCACGTTCCGACAGATAGCAACAGGCTGACCAACTAAGCCAAACTACTAGCCCAAATATGAAGGATATGAAGTGGCCATTAGAAGCTGTTTATAGTAATGGTGTGATATTATGGCAAGACAAAGAAGGAGGCCAACGTGACAGGCTTTCATGTATCACCTGGCGTGCTTTCTTCGGCCTAGGGACTATTGCTTTTGGCGATGAAAGTAGTCGCAATCTTCAGAATGAGTTTCAACTTTGTGTCCTCAAAGTTAACGATAGAAGTTTTCGGATGTCCCACTAGATAATTGTCTTAATACAGAGCGTTATTCTAAATCAAAACACGTGAAATCATGTAAATGAATCCTAGGGCAGATTTTAGGTCACTGACTCCTGTTCGTCATTATACAAATCCTTACTCTCTGTTTCTTTTCTACTGTACCAACAATACTAATGAAAACAATGACCTTAATATTCCCTCAACCCCCATAAAAAATTTAATTCAAACCGCCCTAATCCAACGTAATAGAAATCTCCACCATTTCAATCCCATTATCTCAAATACTGAATCCCATCCTCCTCCACCTAAACCCCTCAGATGGCTAAAAAGAAAACTACAAATTGACCTGGCAACCACCGCAAATTAACACACACACACACACGTGCGCATGTGTGTATATTTATGTGTATATATATATATATATATATATATATATATATAGTAATGATTAAATGGATGAAATAAAGAAGGGATTAATTAACAATTGGATTTCCCCACGTTGTGGAAGCCAAAAATGTAATAATTAAATTAAAATTAGTGCCTTTAATTAAATAACAATTTTTATTTATTAATTGATACAATTAATTTGCAGTTTTATTAAATTGATAGTTCGTTATGAAACAATTTATTTTATTTAAAAAATGAAGGATCGAGAAATAATTACTACTTTAAACTTTACAATACCATTTATTTTATTCAATAGAAATTGATAACAGTTTCCATTAGGTTAAATACATTTAAAATTTTCAATGTTTAGAGATTTGATAACTCTTCTTTCAGGGTCGTTTACCTGGGCTTGATAAGTAAAGAACAACTTTTGTATTTACGTTACACAATCATAAAATTTATAAATTAAGAAATTAACAAACAAAACCGAAACGAGACGAACGAAATCTGACGAATACCTTTAACTATCGCTTACAAACTTAATTAACTTGGTTTCTACTTACAAAAATGTTCGACTGGTACCAGACTTAGATTCCTGGGCTCGAGCTCACAATTTATGCTAATAGGCCATAAAACACTGACTCTACACTTGATTGTCAAACACACGGTCGTAGTTTTTGAATTTTCATTAGTCAGACATATTGTTACACATTGTCTTTATGTGGAAAATGATGATGATCTCAGAACGCGTAGGAATCTTAATGTGGCGCTAAATATTTGATTACTCTTTGCAGTTTTTATAAAGTATCTCGCAGTCCAAACTTTATACTTGGATTCTAAAAACTTGTAACTTTCAGCACTTCGGCCTGTTCTGAGAGGTGTATGTTCCGGGGTCATAGACCTTGTGCATACGGTAAGAGTTGTCCGCTATTCCCATTGGAATAGTCGGCCAGCTGCCTCCTAAACTGGTCGAGGCACGGAGAAGGGAATGCTGCGTCCCCACAGCAAACTCCTCTCCTGCTATCGGAAGGGCGTGGTATAAGTACCCAATGCCCGACCTACCTGATGCAGGTTTTTCTAGGGTTTGTCCTGCATTTCTTTAGGCGAATTCCGGGTAGGATCCTTAAAATATAGCCCGGGGACCCTAGTTAACCCTTGGCTACCTTCCTCTACCCTTCCGCATCCCGCCTTTCAAATCCCTTCCTATGCTATTAAAGAGGAGTTACCCAACGTGGTATACCCTCATGTAGCCTGTTGCCCTCCCCCCCCCCCCCCAAAAAAAAACGGTTGAATTTATACTCTGGCCACGCTGTTCGTTCTCCGCTCCCAGATCCTGATTTCCTCACGCGACTACAACAACCGACCAACTGCTTTCAGACAGTGCTAGCGGCTCACGACAAAGCTAGCCTACCCATTGTCGTCTTTGTAGAATTGGAACCGCTAACAATCCAATTACTAAAATCATTACTGGCCTCTAATTAGTATTAATATATATATATATATATATATATATAGATAGATAGATAGATAAATAAATAGTTCATAACTTCCTCACCTACTCACTCAAGAAGAAACTACATTTCTTCAAGTTAATTGTAACATGTTAACGTCATCAAAATTGTATCTCAATTGTAAAATCTTCGTATTAAAAAATTTTCTGTATATTAAAATAAAAATAAAATACTAATGAAATATGTTCTCTTCGCGGCTTACTGGTCAACGCTCTAAATCGTCATACAAGTCAGTAGAATAAGGACTAAACTGTATGTGTGACATCACCCGACATCTTACTCATTTGAACTGTTAGTTGCTGTCTATTGTCTAATTAACGAGAATGTTTTATGGAACACCAGCGCCGAGGAGCCGCCAGTCATGGAAATTTTTGGTTAGTTATAATTCGGATAACATCTTATATAGAAAGGTACTAAGTTCGTACCTTAAACGTGTATCTTCATAGAAGAACAAAAAAAAGTAATAGGCTAATCATGATTCTGTGGTAGCCCAATGCATTAGTTTTTATATGTATTTTTCGTATTTTCCTATGGCTAACTTAATGTTTGAGATAATTTTATAAATTACGAACCTCCCCGGCGAAGGTTTTCCCATCTACGGTGTGTTCAGAGCAGCCCCAATGACAGTGGAACTGAGCCAGAGCGTACTTTGAGTCTTCCAGAGGACCACCCTTCAGCTCTGTAACGAACCACATACACGAAATTAATACAGGTCCTCCGGTAACTTCTGAAAATAAGTCATTAATCGAAAGTACTACCACTAAAGAAAAATCAGACAAATCAGTTAAACGTCCAGAATATAAAACTTTAATAGTCCAAATTATTAATATTCGTCGTAACAATTCTAGGCAAATCAATTTCGTCCGAAGTTGCAAAACAACTTTTAGATAGAATTGAAAAGCTTTACTTGAAGATATTTTCAGTCCGACTTTATTATTAGTTTATTTATGAGATCCTTTTAATGTGAAATTTCTTCAAAGCTTGAGAGTAAGACTATGATGAAATGGTCTTCCATACCAGAGTCGTGATGGTCCAGGTCGGCTCGCCAGCCGTGTCCGGAGTTGACCACCGAGTGCGAGGGCTTCGGGTAACGCCATGACAGTGGTCGGGCTTCCAGAGTAACGTCCGACGTGGCCTTCGCCGTGCAGATGTCCACTGGCGACTGTCTCTCCCCTGCTGCCAAGGGAAACTTGTGGACCCAAGTCGCAGGTCCTGAAACCAAAACCAAACATCACACTATTTCCTGTTTGTTAACATAAAAGCTTTGTTGGAGGGTTAAGTCGAACAAATCATGACCGTCATCGACGATACATTGTCAACACTCATACACGATGGTCAGTATAATAATGATTCCTGCTCCATTAAACTGTGTATGGTGATAATATTATACTTGAAAATTCTACTCAAAACCCCTTTTTTAGTGTTTAGTGACTTTGCAATCTCAAAAAGCGATGATCTTACAATTGTGAATTTTTTTTTTTATCGCAGGAGTTACTGGGTGTCCTTAATGCTTATCATCCAAAACGTAGGTTCGACCGCGTTTTAAACCAACTGCCAGTTTTTTTTACCGTCGAAAATGAAGCTGAAGACCTCTTTGTACTACAACTTTAATAATAAAGGATTTCATAAATCTCAAATAACGATTTTATCCATACTTT
Source organism: Zhengitettix transpicula (assembly GCA_037074705.1). Taxonomy (NCBI): domain Eukaryota; kingdom Metazoa; phylum Arthropoda; class Insecta; order Orthoptera; family Tetrigidae; genus Zhengitettix; species Zhengitettix transpicula. Next base: position 39,704,524 of record CM073596.1, on the reverse strand, counting down.
ACTCAGATACTCCTTTCATTTTCTTGATTTTAAAAATCTAATAATTCAAATAACATGTTTGGACATTTAGTATATGCTGTCGATCAGATATTTCTCGTCGTTTGTTCCTACCACCGCCATCTCTGTGTCCGACCGATTGCTTTCCAAAGCAAATAGGGGACTACATTGTAACGGATGAAGGAACTTGCTAATATTTGAAAGTGACTTAAATAAAAGTCTAAATTGGGGAGATTATATTATTGCTGTGATTGTTCTACGGAATTCGACGTCGATTTCCTAAGAAATTTATCCTTCCAGTGTCTTCGGTAGAAGGTCTGTAAGTAGAGCAAAGCTGTGAGAGCCAGATGATAGTAGGCGTCCATGGCCGAGTTTGAAGAACCCTATCTCAAACTAAAATCATTCAGGCGACTCCAGATTGACTTAAGCTGTTCACGTCCACACGCAAAAAGCCTCTCTCAATAGTATGAACGGTTCATTGTAATGCACTTTCTTCATTCACAGTGTCAAGTTTCCTAGCCGTTAACTTCGAAACGAGTGTCATTATAACGATCATTTCATTGAGAGGACCTAACGCAGGAAATATATTATTATAATATTGTTCTGCGGACAATTTGCATATCTAAAAACAAATTATTTCTGTTTGCATAATTTTATAAAATTGGTTATAAATCTTCCTTCACTTATCAAGATTTTATTTTAAAAATAATATCTCTTAAAAAATAAAATTCACAATAGCTAGTCTGAACTTTAGAAAAAATAAAATGTCCAAAAATGTCTCAGGTATGTTTAATAAATTTCAATTAATAGAAAATATTTCGCGAGTATATTTGCATCGTATATTTTTAAAATTCAGTTCAGTTGATGTTAATTGGAGTCTCAAGTCTGAAATTGAGTAATTGCCATATTTATGATTTATAAATGTATAATAAGAATAAATTTTCATCTAAATTTCCGCGATGGAAAGTCATTTCAGAAAGAAAACTCTTGTTCTGTGTCGGTTTTTGTACCAGAATCAAATAAAAAATTTCTCTTTGAAAATTTCGTGTCAATAAAAAAATATTTAACAACATTTAAATCAATAAGATTCCATCTTACGGTTTCTGAATTTACGATTAAAAACTATTATCTTATAGTCGCCATCTGCTCAATTGGCTCTTTTCGACGGGACAAACTCAAAAAAGACTTACATAATAAATTTTATTTTTTATGATTGTATTTCTACTTTCTTAAGATACTGCACAGGTATAGTTTGTTGTATTTCAATTCAAGAATGGGTGTTTAGAAGTTGCATTGGATTTAGGTGAATAATACTTTAATATTTCCTCATAAAAGAGGTAACTCCATTGCTATTGTATTATTACAATACACATCTGAAAGCCTGTAATAATTTGGAATCCGTCAGCTAATTACGAGTAGACAAAAAGGTTCGGGAGTTATTTTGACGAATCTTTTATTGTCGTTCCATTACGTATGACTGCACGAGCGGAGTAGCAATGAAGAACTGCTAAGGCTGATCGTAACGTGTACTCATTACTTCGAGACAGAAAGGAGACCATAAATAACTTAACTTTGCAAACACTTGTTGCGAAAACTGGATGTTGCAATCCGTGACTAGGGTTCTGTAACTCTGCGTGATATCCATCGTTCATTGGAGACGTAGGGCTACAGGTGAAACTTAAATTAGAATGGCATACGAAATTACAGAAATCGACCTCTACAACTCCCTAACTATAAAAACACCACCAGGAAGATCTAAAAAACGATCTAGTATAGTAAAGAAAAGTGTAATACGCCACAATAATAACATGTTATCCGTAATAATGAGATAAAATATTTATTATGTTCAATACATACAGAGGTGGAAGTTTGGTTTATTTTTCTATTTATCTATCTATCTATATAATAAAAAAGGATGTATATTTGTATGTATGTATGTATGTATGTATGTAAGTATGTATGTATTTACGTTAATACCAATTTAAAAGCGTGGATAGATTGCAACAAAAATTGGTACACAAATTCTTCAAAACACGAGAAACGGTACTGTGAGGGTGAGAAACGCCTAGCATACATGTGGAAAGAATTATAATTAAAAACCGTGATCATTAAATATTAAATTACTGCGCGCCAAGAGACAATGACGTTACGCGAGAGAAAGACGTTACTACGCAACGAACAAAGGAAATATCTCCTTTATTAGGAATGAAATAAAGCAGAAATATTTTTGTTAAATAAAAAGTATAATTTTATACAGAAATATTCCATCGAATGGTAATAAAGAAGAATACGAATTACTTTACCATCCTTGGGGAAAATGTAAGTTAATTTTCTTGCTGTATTAGTTGTGAGTCTAGCTAACAATTTCATCAATGTAATATTTCGTAATGTATGAAGACTGAGTGACAATTGACAATTATATCCTGAAATACTCAAGGAATATATTTAAGTATTCAATTAAATACTTTTTCGAGTTTATATAAATAAGTACACGAGCAACGCCGGGCACCCAGCTAGTTGTGAATAAAAAAAAATTCTTCGTTTAGCAAAACAGAACATTTATTCATATTATTTTATGCAAATTCATGACTATCCAGTTGTAAATCATGATCAAACGTATTTTACGATCTCTGCCAACTTATTTACAGACATTTCACAAATACTTATTTACAGACTATTTGCAACAGTTCACGAATGTTGATGTTGTGTACTTATTTCACTATTTATATTGACACTCCTCCTTCGCAACATTTATAAAGGCTTCGCCACACTGAGCTTTCAATATTCTAAGGTGGTATAGTAGACTGGTTTGAATGTCAATCCTCTTGTAAGTTCTCTTATTTAATCGTGGAACCGATCCTAGTAGCATTTCCCGTTGATGTCACCCTTCCGAGAAAATAAAATACACGCCAATATTATCGGTCGTAATAAAATTAAACGTCATTGAGTTCTGTTCTGACTTAATGTGAATCTAGTAAACATGTGTCCAGGATATTCCGTAAGAATTGAAATCAAACTGTTTTGGAAAGTGTTTGAAACTATTGATAAATTTTTGGCCGTTGCTCGATATTCGAGTAAGAAAAATGGAAACTGTAGCAGTTTCTTATCCCAAAAGGCCCAGGCTAATAGTCCACACTGCTGCAACTTCAGCGTTTCGGAAGTGTTATCGACCTCGAGACCCCCTTCTCATTATCTGTGCATCATCGGAGTAAGTGATGGACTCATCGACGCCACAAAGCATGTTGAAGGGACCTGACGGGTTCTCAAGAGATTCATTATAATCTCCTTCAAAGAAACAAAAAAACGAGAGGAAGGGACGTTTATATTCAGATACAATTTTGAGTTGTGAGAAAATAACTGTTTATTCAGGAAAGGTCCAGACTGGGATATTTAGAACGGAACGAATATTAATGAGAAATAAAATTTGGACTAATAGCCCCTCTTATGGAAAACAATTCTGATCTATTTAGAAGAAGACGGTCATTAAGCAATATTTTCCATCATTTCCCAGGCGGATTTTACTGAAACCATCACCGTCACTTTTAAGATGAGTAGAAGTAACTATTAGAAACGAATTTACAGGTACAAGAAACTGATTGCGTTATAAAATATCCGTTTTAAGTTTACAGTATAGGTTTTTGAGGGAAAAGTAAATGTTGATGGTAAAAGCGGAGTGTCCACTATTTGACTCGACTAGCAAATTTCGTTTGTAGAGTTCCAAATAGCGTTTAGGTGAAACATTCATTAAATTTTCTTATTAATATTATTGGCAGCCAAATCCCTGGTCATAAAAAATCCATTTGCTTTCTTGATGAGCTTTCAACAGTACTATTCTTCATAAAAAGATTCACATGTGCCATATTTGAATATTTTCGTGATATATGTAATGCTTTTCATTTAAGTTCCATTTGTAATTATTATACAATCGGGGTCTTCGTCAGTAAATAAGTCGTGGTCTACGGTTAATAATGTACCATAAAAGCGAATATCCAAGTGTACCAATATTCAGCATGACAGAGTGAGATAGGAGAACAGGTTATCTAATGCTAGGGTTATCCTAAGACGATAATATACGACGGACAGCGACTCTCTCTCATCCTGTCTCGCGACGGCCTTCGGTGTTCCTGCAGTTCTCACAGGATTACCTTGTATTCTCAAGGTCAAAAGCAATCTTCTACATCCATACATCCTCCCTGTACTATATTCATAAATCGTGAGGAGTCGGCAGGTATTGTCGTGGAATAATCTAATAGAAACGATTTTTCCCTTGTATCCATTCATCTATTTATTAAGAGGTTCTTGTAATGGCCCATAGTTGTAGCCAATTTGTAACTTTTAACTTTATGGCTTTACAAAAAGTATCACAGTTGTACTTAAACTTCGTAATTTTATTTGTTTATTGGGGGAGGGACAATAATAATCCAAATTATTCAATAATAAAAACAAATTTTAAATATTGCAGAAAAATATTTTTGGTTGCCAATTTAAATATTTATTACAGATTTAGTAAACATAAAAAATTATACTCTTGGGCTTTGTGGCTATTTACGAGAAGTGGCAACAAAATATACTAATTATCAACGCCGTAACAAACTGGTGTGCAAGAGTATGAACTGATATAAAAATCATGCACTAAAATTTTTCCGTAGTAGAGACACTCGTCCCAGCTTCGAATGTGACAATCACAGCAAACACTTTCAACTGCTCACTAAAAACTATCTCCTTTTTTTTTTAGTGACAGGCTACATGAGGGTTATCCGCTTTCATGGATCTTCCCATTAATATCATAGGAAGGGATGGAAAACGTAGGATAGCCAAGGGATGACTAGGGTCCTCCGGGCTGTATTTCAAGGATCCCACCCGGTATTAGCCTAAAAATGGAGGGTAACCCCTACAGAAACCTTCAATGTGTAGGTCTGGCATTTGGTACTTGTCTCAGATAATGAGAGCTGGATCTGTGGGGGCACAGAATTCATACATCCCTTAAAATCCGTAGTAGGTGTTACAGCTTATGGGAACCTTATTTGAAAACCACTGGTTTAAAGCTGGGATGAGGAAAATCCCGGACAGGAACCAGAGAAGCTGCCTGACCTCCTGAACGCGATCATCTAATTTTTTAAAATATACAGTTAACTTGGCGATGTTACAGTTGTGATAATGTACGACCGTTTCATGATTAATTTCTTCGTCGGCATCGCCTTTTAAACACTCGCTCATCTCTGAAATATCTATCTGCTGACTGCAGACTATTGCCCCCAGCCAGGTGTTTGGAGATTCGGACAGACAGTCATTAATATCTCCGTAATGCGATGCGACGATTGCAAAATAAGAATATTCAACAAAAAATTATAAAATCTTAACAAAAACTTCGACTCAATTACACAGTTCTAAGAATTTGAATAATCTTTCTTCAGATTAGAATATTACTGAAGATATAACATTTCCAGTCCATTAACTTTCCCACGTTTCTCAGTCCCACCGACGCCACAAAATTAGCTTTCGTATAAATCAGCGATTGAACGCGGACAATGTGGGCACTCAAAAATCTAACACATGATTACGTATAATAGTTCCAGTAAAAAATTTCTCGCATATTATAAATACTTTTAGATCAATACGGACTGGAGTAAAATTAAAGGTCGTCCATTTTTTCCTGTAGCAATGTATCTTCGGGAACGTATAAAAGAAATAATGTTCACGTATTGTGGACACTAAGTTCCCACGTTAAACTAATTCTCACCTGAACCACACGTAGACGAACTGTACCTGACTCGGGAAGGCTCGTGACTAATACTAATTCTATTAGCTATAGACTAATACACCGTTCATTCACTCCAATATAGTTTTCTTCTTCACAAGTTTTAATCAGCTTCGTGTTTCATCATGCTCTCGTTTGAGGTTCTTGAGAAGAACACGCTAAGTACACTGTCAACTGAAGCACACACAACAAAATGTTATGTTAGTTCTATATATTAACAAGAAAATAAGAAAATGTTCCTTGTTATGAATTTTGTCGCTCAGCTAAATTTAATATTTATTCGTTCTATCTGAAACAGCAATATTGTTACATCCAATACTATCTTGAATCACATGTTTGGGCACCTTTTAGACTTACATTTTAAATATAAAGTTCCTCTTGTCCATATTAAAAGTTAGTAACTAACTAAACTTAATATTGGAATATTTAGTGAAATAATACATACAGTTTGATGAAGTTCAAAATATATATGACTTATAAAAAAAAAATTTTTTTCAACTTATTAATGGTAATGGCGTTTATCACATATTGATGAATACTAAAACTATTGACTATCCAATGATAAACAAAAGAATACAACTCTACTAATTTGTGGATCAATCTGCCATTATTCTGGAGCTTCTGGCCACTTTTCCAATGATAAACCCCTGGGGAGCCTTAATCAGGAAGCCGCTCATTGGAACGATTAAAGATGTCCTTTTAGTCTGTGAATGGTACGACTATACACCTACAGTCTCAAAATTTCACTCATTACATATTTCAGTACAAGGCTTGAAATGCAAATGTACCGTGCAAAGTATTTCTCATTTAAATTTAATAATCTCATAATAGTTTGAATTTTTAAAGATAACCTGCATTACACAATAAGACAAATAGTGTCGTGTGTACTTCCGTTATGAAAGCTTTAAATGGAGAAAATAATTATAATTTATAGCATTCAAACTGTTCAGTGATCTAAGTTATTGGTTTTGTACCGTGTAACGGAGTCAAAATCGCATTAAAGTTGAAAACTATTTTCGTAACTTTGGAAACGAAGTAACAAGTGATTCTTTTGTATATAAAAAATGCTAGGATAACTGTATTTTTTATACATTTCCACTCAAATTGTGGGTACAGAAAAGAAGTTGAAAAACTAAATTCTTACTTATTACCATAATAGAAGCTAAGGTTTTTGCTATATATCTAAGTTATTTTGTATTAGCCATGAAAACACTTTGCAGGTGGCATAAAAATCACAGACATTCTGTTATATTTTTATAAATTCTATCCAGATCTTGGATTCAAGAGTGGGAACTCTCTTATGAAACGTACAAAATTTATAATAATTATTTTTATTATAATTATTCAATTCCTTTCTTTGACAAGTTTGTGCGGAACGTCTGACTGTCAATTCATTAATCGAGCAAGAAAACACGAGCAAAAACTGGGTTAATTCAGTCTGTAACTTGATATTATTACATCATCTATTTAATGACGTCTGAGTTTATCACATATTACTATGGACTCTTTCCTGTGAAATCTACAGTGTTTTGTCTTGCTTCCAGTTTTTTTCATTTCTAATTTTATTTATTTCTATCGCTGCAACCTCCACTTCCACTACGGTGATCTGCCCAAGTTTTGTACACACCTGAGGGTACGTTGTTCAGTTATATGGCTCAATTAAGTGGTAAAATTTGTGAGCTATGAAGCTTCGAAGGTTAGCGAGATACGATCTAGAGCAATATGCTTCACACACACACACACACACACCAACCCCGATTCTGTGAAAATATACGCTTAGATACAAACACGTGTCGATTGCGGTGCCCCTGTAAAGTTATCAGGGTGAAGTGATTTTGGTGTGTTCGCAAGATAGTAAGTACCGAAGGTTGCGTCACGAGGCACTTTGGAGACGATGTCTCGGTTGCGAGAAGTTGTTTCCATGATTTATCTCAAGTCACCCGACTGATAATGCAGCTACAATAGCACATGAAATGTTTCATTTATTCAGGAAGATTTGTGTAAGTGTTAAAAACAAGATTTACAGATGAAAACATCACTTTCATTTTTTTAAAAAAGATGGAAAAGCAACGCTGTACATGCCACAGATTCAATCCTGGAAATAGCCAATTTCAAAGCAACCAAGAACAATTCCCAAGGTTAACGCAAATCGCAATAAAATCCGCGTTTACACGTTGCTAACTTAAACTGTAGTAACTGATTGAAGGAGAGGCATAAACGGAAAGTCACATGTTTTTTATTGTCGAAATCAGTCATATGTATCGAATTTTACGTCGTGCCGCGAGTCTGAAAGTCATTATAAAGAATCATGCGAACTAAAAATATCGTATAACTTAAAATTTACGACTTTATTTACGACTCGGCTGACCGCAGAAAATAAATTACGGAACGTCAACGAAATGATTCGACGGAACAATGGAGAGTAATCAAGCGATGACTCTTTTTTCCAATTACGATATTTCTGTAAGTCGTGTTCATGTAGTTTTAATATGTCTATTCAGAAAGTAGACGTATCATAAAACGCTGATGTGTCTCTTTGTCGGAACTCAAAAACGGCTGAAAATATTTCAATGAATTTTCTTATTTGTAAACTTAGACTATATAATATGACGAATGCTAAATTCATGCTGTAGTTTAAGAGCGAAGGCAAAAAGCAATTTATTTAGTGGTTACGGGTGACTACATTGTCTACTGATGTCAAAGACTTTTTATATAAATATCACTGGCACATATTTATAAATTAGATAAATCTTTGGATTGATTTTTTTAGAGTAACAGGCTACATGAGGGTAATCCACGTGGTGACAACTCCCCTTTAATAGCATAGGAAGGGATTTGAAAGTTGTAAGGGTTAACTAAGGCCCCCGGTCTGTTGATTACAGTGGTTTGTTAGCGTTCTCGAGTGCGTCAGAATTCATAGTTTTAATCGAGAGTTCTTGAAACAGTCGTGCCTCACGTAATCTTATCATTCCGACAGTGGTTTGTGATTTTCCCACGAGTGATGATACCTTTTGAAGTAAGTACACTTGTGGGAAAGCGTCGTTACGAAACACAGCCTCCGGGAAGGGTGGCGATAACCCATATTAGCATTGAAGGCGCCTTACGCAACGAAGCAGAGTGGCGGAATCTAAGCGCCTCTGACGTAACAGATTGTCGGGCTTCGCGGGAACTCGCACTCGCTCAAACATGTCCCGATGCCAGTCTGCCAGATAATAAACTAACTAACGTAAATCATTATACACCGACGAAGAACAGTTCGTACTGTTGCTCAAAGCCAGGTGGTCTGAAAACTCGTCACGGCCGAAAATTCAAGTGTGTATATCTTCCTCTTCTTCCGCTTTTCCCCCTTTTATAGGTTTGCAGTCTTCAATTTCCATTTGTCTGTCGTTCCAATCTCCCTCTTCCAAATTCCTATCCTCCATTATGGTTTTCACATGGATTTTCCACTTTAATCGGGGTCTGCCTCGTTTATTTTTTCCAGAAGTTGACCATTGGCATATTTCTTTTGGCCATTCTTTGTACGTGACCATACCAATCCTTTTAACGTGGTTACGTTCATTTCTTTCCAAAAGAGCTCATTTCTAATTTTATCCTGTCTTGTTTTTTTGAAGACTTTTCCTCAGATAATCGTATTCTACTGTTCTAATTTTGTTCTTTTGTAATTCTGTCAGGGGCCAAGTTTCACTTCCATAAAATAGAATGTTCTGTATTATGCTCTTATAAATTTTGATTTTTGTTTCCTTTGTTAAATTTTTATTCCAAATTATTCCGCGTAAAATCTTGGTAGCATTCTTTGAGATTGCAATTTTAGTTTGGATATCTCTTCCACATGTTCCTACATTTGTAATTATTAACCACAAGTATTTTTAAAAATTCACATTTTTTCCATTTTTCCTGTTTCGAGTGTTATGTCTTCTACATCTTTTCCTAACACACGTGTATTCTGTCTTCTGTAAATTAATGTTCAGTCCCCATTTTTTATATTCTTCCATGAGCTTATTTATCATGTATGTCATGTCCTCTTCATCTCCTGCAAATATTACCTTATCGTCGGTCACCACCACAAATGAATGTAGTATCTATCCTATCTCCTATAGGAATACCCATTCCAGGACATTTTTGATATCATAAATTAAGTGCCTGATATAAATAAATATTAAATATCTATAATCTACAGGATAAAATCAATGATCGAACTGTAACAGAATTCTTTCCTTAAACGTGTAGCCTACATGAATTCTTGTCGACTTTTTAAGAGTCTCGAAGAAGATTAAGACATAGAAAGAAACTGGAACAACATTCGACGTTCTTTATATAATTTACTGGCTGATATCTCGTTGTTGCCCTGGTATTTATTTAATTTAACCCGGAGAAAGAATTTATTCTTGGTAAACATTTAATTGAATCAGCATTAATAGTGTCAGTGTTTGGAACATTTACCCATTCTTTTTCCCCTCCCCGACCTAACCCCTCGGCATCTAACATCAAATAAACCAGGATGATGACTGACTGTACAAAAACTCGAGAATTCTCATTCATAAAATAAGTCTCGGTATTTTTTGCTTTATTGTTTATGTAAAACTCTTCCACCACCACCATTACGGTAAGGGTGAGTCACTCCCTTGTCTTTTGGAGTAGAAATTAAAAAGAATTAAGAAGGGACAAGAATGGGAAAAGAAAAACACGTTCTCGATGCAAACGAAGCAAAGTTTAAGAATTACCGTAAGTGCAGTGTATCTTTTTGCAACTCGAGTATCAACATTAAAATTGCATATATTTTTTAGCTAGAACTCAACGTTACTAACAAATAATGCTACGTGGACGACCCTAAAAAAATTAAATAAATCAGGCTATTTTTAGATATTGGTCTGAACTATGTTTCTAAACTTACTTTTGTCAAAATTAACCATTTGCCCATTGTGTGTGTGTGTGTTTGGCCCGGTCCAAAATCAACGCGCTGCTTCCGGCTTCTCGACATTAGCGTCACTAAAATTAGAATCCCAACGCGGCACGAAGCGTCCCTCTATCCTGTCGCTTATCGAGGATTTATGTTACCTTCCCGTCTTCGGTTTTCTCCCAGGTCCTCTTTCGCGTTAACGTGGTTTACAGTTTTATTATATACATTCCTGTCACACGCCTATTATCCATTTTCAAGTATTATTAATCCAAACACCTACAAACTTGCCTTCATTCCCGATTTACAATTGATGTCGAAAAAATTTACGATATGAAACAGTACCTTCTGTAAACCAGAACGGCAAGTAGATTTGAGGATCACTAAACCAAAAACTGAATTCATTAGGAAATATTCTGTGACCTTTCATTTGGTTGTATTCATAATTTTATTTTGTTAGTAACATTGAAAGATTCTGGTAAAACTTTTCAATGTGATTTGGAATAAATAAATATTAAAATTCTACAAGATTCTATACTGGATCAATTGCTCGTTTTTATATCTATAAATGATTTACCAAAAAAAAAAGATATTGAATTTTAAAGCTCCTTCTAGAAACTCTAGATTGAAATATATTTTTGCGGTAAAGGATTGTAATGAATGTTAAATTTGATTAATGATTTGGATATTGATTAATTTGATTTAAAATTTTCTGAATTATTAACGTTGCTTGAAAATAATATTGTGAAGGAATATATAAAAAAATATTTGGTTATATATTACAAATGTAATTTTCTTTAAAGATATATAATTTTGTGTGACTATTTTATTAATAAAAAATTTGAAATGGTTCGAGAAAAGTAAATACGCAGTCATTAGTCTATAGTAACGGTATTACTGTATTTAATACACTCCTAGTCAATGTTAAAAAATACAAGGAAATTCAAAAATGAACCAAAAAACAGAATAATGAATTATATAAAAAAATTATTGCATATAGATCCAATAATCTCGACAGGGCTTATGGAATATGGTCTAATGGTAACTACAAGCTAGCTGCAACTCGTCGTCAAATCAGTTACTGGAATCTGTGATTCCAGGAGATTAGCACCACACGGAACCGCTTGAGATGGTAATAGGAAAACTAAATAGCAGTTCCTAACTCAATACTGCATTCTGACGGTAACAGGCTTAAGGACCTAGTACAACTATTACGTTTAAAAACCTAGAATAAATTAATTGGTTCAATCGTGAAATAAATGGATTAAAATTACTAACCAAATTACTACACACTGAAAGGTAATTCTAATATTAGCGAGTCCAGAGATTCAGTGTTTTTTCTACGTGGTCAAGGTAAAAATAACCTCGATTCACTATGGACGCAGAAAATACAAATGTAGAAATTACTAGTTAAATAAAATAACCAAATTGATTAAGATTTAAGCAATAATCATATTATAAAATCTCAATATTATCAGATAAAGAACGTTATAAAATTTTTCATAAATCTTATCACTTTATATGAGGTTCATAATCCTTTGCCGGCTCAAGGAAAATCTAATCTAACGTTGCTTGATATACATTTGAATTTCTGATTACGCAGGACTACAAATGATTAACTATAACAGTCATAACTATGATTAAGGTTTTCGTTTCACAGTCCTATTCTCGGTGCCTGTATAAGTGTAAAGTTTTCGCTGCAAAAATCAGTTTTTATCTGGCTATCTATAGTTGTAAAAAGGAGAAAACGTAACATGTACGTAACCACTACGAAAGGAGATTTCAAAATTCAACCACTGAAGGGGTAAAATGTGAGTTTAGCATCATTTGAACAAAACAGATAGAAAAGTGATTCGTTATAAGAGTCTTGTAGTCGCCTTGAGAGTTGCCGAAACCATATTTTCATGCCTAAAGTTACACAGTTTTCAAGAAAGAAAAAACTTCAATTTTGTAAGCGCTACGGAACTGTCGTCAATGTGTCATAATTTTAGCTATCTTGAACACGCTGGTTAAACTTATAACGTAGTTTATAAAACCAAATTAAAAGTTTAAATTTAAAGTCTGTAAATTAATAAAACAATTGATAACCCTATACAGATACTTTTTTTATTTATATTGTAACGACGTATCGATACCTCTTTGTATCTTCTTCAGATATATTCCAAATTGATATAATATACTAGCACTACAAAACGATTAACAAGTTATTAAATTCACACGATTTTGAATAAGGGTCAGAGGCACAAAATTCACTTAACGCTAACACTGAATCTGAAGATACAAATAAGTATCGAAACGTCGTTACATTACATAAAAAATATAAAAAAGGGTATGTATAAGGGCACCAATTGTTTTATTGATTCTTCTAAGTGTTATAAACGAAACTAACTTCAAAATACAGAGTTAAAGAACATATTGCCAATGGCAAACCTTTCTTTGGCTACTGGACTTGTTACTAATATTTATTATCTTAATCTGATTTAGATTTCAACATTGATACAGTGCTGAAATAACGACTGAAACGAATTTTTTAATGAATTCATCTACCATTGCTTTACTATTATGAAAGTACGCTGGTGAGAAATAATAGAAATACATGAAATCTATTCATCAGTTATTCGAAAACTAGTTGAGATCAAGGCCACAGCTCCTGTTATCAGTCAAGTAATCCAAGTACTTACTAGCGGTGTTATCGGTGAGGTTTAGTTCACTTCTCATATCTTGATGGATTAGGTAATAATAGTGTACGTAGGAAAATCAGCTTATGCGAAGGTGACAAAGACAATCAATTAAATATCAATTATTTTGAATAATCACACTTAAGCTTCTCTATGAAGTAAGAAAACAACCTGATAATTTCCTTTCATTGAAAGAAAATAAGGATACAACGAAATGTTGCTCATAATCTGCGTTTTCTTAATTAAGATGCAAAAATTTCGAATACTTGCGACAATTGGTATTTGAGTCAGAATGGGTTACAGTTACAGGAGAAAAAAAAGAATAAATGGAACAGGATTATCTACAAAGCTAATAAATCAATCTAATATCAATTTCATTAATCGCGGTATGAGACAGGATTGTTCTGAAGTTAACCAAAATTTGAGTGTGAAAAAAAACTCTTCATTAATGGATAAAGGCATAAGAATTTCAACGTGAAAATCGAAACTTCCCTGTAGGAGTAGACTTGAACACTTGCGTTTTTCTGGTGCCACAGACAGAAGAGAGAACAAAATAGCTCGTTATGACGACTACCTGCAACCCTTCAGCCTATAGCAGACTACATGCCTGGCTTACGTAGTACAATCCGCGGTATGAATACTATAAACGACTAAAGCGATACACACGGAATTCAAGAAGTTCTGAATTCTGAAGTTAACCAAAATTTGAGTCTGAAAAAAAACTGTCTTCATTAATGGATAAAGGCATAAGAATTTCAACGTTAAAAATGTCTGGAAACGTAGAAGAAATTAAGTACACTTACCTATATTAAATTACATCAAAAAACCTTTTTAGGCATGAACTAATACAAAAGTATTTAGTGTCAGAGACTAAAATATTTAGATGTAAAATGGTGGGCCAAAGGCAGGTTCAATTCGTGTTAAATGCCAATAATTTTCGAAAATTTGTCGTTTCAAAGACCTTCTCTGCTAAAAACTAAAAGACTGCTGTCGTAGAAAATATACAGTTCACCAAATTCCAAGAACTCTAATGATGTGAAACAGATATTTTCTTTTACCTTCTTATTCACATAATTTGCAGCGTTTTATTAAAAATATCTGTAACAAAGTACACATTTCTAGGCCCACGTCTTCATCTAAATGGAGCTTCGTTATAAAAAAAATAGCATATGGTCATTTTAAATTCTATAATTAATGTCATATAATGATATATAACGTGGAAATTTTGATCTCATCTCATTGATTATTTAGCTGCAGTCTTTTGCTGTACACGACTTCATTCGCTGTTTGGTAGAATGTGAACTATCCAGAGAAAACCATCCATCAGTAAACTCCGCTATTATTTGATATTAGTGTAGAATTGTTGCTCTGTATTCAGCAAAATAGCACTAGAGTCGATAAAATCTCAAACCCACAGGAAACATAAATTTCGTCTCTCAGTGTTCAACATGAGTGCCAAGTGTTAATTTTAAAATTCTCCCCGAATAGATTTTTTATTGTTAGACGAGGCCCTGGCTCTGGTTTCGCCCGACTTAGTTTATAAACTATCATGATTTAGCACCGAATCTTTGCCACGTTTTCTGCGCGGCAATCGTTACGTTCCAGCTGCAGAAACAAACTATATTTTAGGTTTCAAAGCCAAGGTCGGTAAATACACAAGCTATACACGGATCTATGGCAGTAAAAAAGGTAAAAATGAGACCGAGTGAGTGGCAGTTTCTTTGGAGAGGTTAAAACAGGATTTGCAACTTCTTAACAAACGACGAAAAATCACAACATACGTCGTAAAACGATTCAATCGCATTATGGATATAAAATTATTAAGAATAAAATGTGTCACTATTTTCGTCATTCTGGATGAGTACTCATCACTTATTTCTGTCATACACGGACAAGTTCTAACGATTATTCCTTCCCCCTTAACCAGCCTCTGGAAATATAAGGCAAACAAGAACAGTTGTGTAAAGTTCGTAAACAAATTCTCTGTATCGAGATTAACGGAAACTTACGACACAAAATATTTAAAAGGATTACAACTTTCTTGGAGGGACCAAAATTTGTTCTGATCATTATGCTGAATTATATATATATATACTCACACGACTCTTCAGAAACTTTTGTATCCCCATAAAGATAAAATTAAAAAATTAATAATAATTACACCCAATACTAATTTGACGTTAAAATCCAAAGTGATTTAATATTGATAATTTCACTGTCCAAAAATATTACATGTTTTAGTTATTATCCAGTAGTATTCTGGGGATTCGAATTTGTTAACTTCAAAGAATTATGGTCGTCATGAACGTCGTTTCAACAACGTAGAAAATCTTTTACAGACAAAATCAAGCGTCAACGTTGGACTGGAAATTTAGAACCAGCAACCGTCTTGGGTCAAGTAGCCGTTCAACGAGAGTAAATTTAAAAAAAATTATCTGAGAAATAATTACTTGTTGACAAATTTTGAGGTAAGATAAAAATTATATTAGGCTTGCTACCTGTTTAATTTCTTTCTGATATAATTAAAACCACAAGATTACATTTTTGGAAATTATTACCACATCGGTTTCTGTTCCTTATCAGGAATTACGTAATGACACTATTTGACGTTGGAATAGCTCTATATTTATTTAGGATCCAACTTCACAAATAGAATAGCAGTTAAGACTTCGTGATGATACGGCAGAGTGTATGTTGTACACACCCGAGTGACAGTGTTCGGAAAAAAAATAAAATATACTCCGGTTCTTTAAACAGCCAGTGAGACAGAATAATGATCATTTGATCAATGCAAGGTGTCGAACGCAGAAGAAACCCCAACAAAAAAATAAATGAGTAGAAAAATTGAGTATTTATTTCATGATCAATCAGGTGAAAAATTGCAGAAGATAACGAACGTGAGCTGATATCAGACTTTTGAATTAAAATTCACGTAAACATTCTTGGTTTTGAAAGCATCGATGAACAAAGGTGTCCCACTCAGATAATTTGGCACCTACGAAACGGCGTACGTCCACGGGACCCTTCGGAATCGCACTTGTGATTAAGAATGCCGATGTCTAAATGTCATTCCCAAATTCCTCACTCAATTAAATAGCTGGTAGGGAACGAATCCTCTATAATTGAGAAAAACAAATGACGATGGTGCGTGATGCTGGCCGCAGACTGTAAACAAGGGCATCATTTAGATAGTACGTTAACACGAGGAACACATTGTTGGCACTATAAGATGATCTGGCGCCAAAGAAGCTGCGTGCTGAGCTGAGATTTACTTGGCAAGTGGGAAATGCGGCCACCAGTCGCTGTTTATACTATCACTTAGCATCAGTGAGAGGTCCTCTGCTATCATCCGCCAAGTCACACACAATTTCTTGTAGATCCTGGTCACAGTACAGAGAATGAAAATGACTTTCACAATATATAATTACTGAGGTTAGGCAAATTATTGCAATAGAACGGGGAACAGCGATTTCTATTTTGTTTAAAATTGATAATTCCCACTGGTTAGCACGACTAAACCAAAACCAAACACACAGAGATGATTCGGGTATTCCCTTAACATTTTCATTGGATTTGCTACGTTAACTTGGCTTCGGAAGTGACCTTAGCCTAGATGGTTTGATGTAAAGCACAGCCATTTAGATATAACAAAGCGAGCGTTACATCACTTTCCTAGTACAGCAACCGACACAGAAAACGAGGTTTTACGGAGAATGGTTCGAGGAAAAAAGACAGGTAATTTTCCACAACAAAGTCAGAATAACTTAACAAACTTCAAGAGGAAGTTATTTAAAAGTCATTGCTGAGTGATCCTAATAACTTGCTTAGACAAATTCTGAGCTAATCAACTACTAAGTGGTCGTCACAAGGGCGCTTATGCAATCATCCGGTGGTCTTTGTTTCTGTTCTCTGTACCCTAACAAAAAACCATAGAGGCTTTCGTAAGCACAGCAGCCGTACCGCATGTTTCCATTTTTCTCTTGTGAATCATAGACGTCGACGAATTCAATTCAAATTCATCATTATAACGATATATCTAAATAATTATGAGACTATAATGGTTATATCATACTAACAGCACGTTTGGACGACAAATTTTTGACAATATTTGATATTTGTTTCATTGTTCAAGTTGGGGTTCGGGGACGATTATAGAGTGAAAAATACAGCCTGAGACATATTTAACAGAGATGAAAAAGATCGACGTATAGAATTTTATAAACTGTTGGCCTTTACAATTCAAATTCTTAATGTTACATCCGGGAACAGTCACAGACCTTATCCATAAAGAGAGTCACCTCCGATTTCCTCGCCATTTAGGCACTGAACAGAGTAAGTCCATATCTGTATTGGTTTTGAATTTCTTATCAATTATATTCTAAGCATACATTAATAAGTAGCATTGTCGCTCAACGTTTTAGAATACTTTTTGTACTTTCAATTAAAATTATGCCATGTGTCAAAAACTTGTAATTGAATCTCTGGCAAGTTTAAGTAGAAAGATTTTCCAGACACCGCACAAGCGACTTAGTCCAGAAAATCACTAACTTTATTATTCCAAATAATACGGAAACAGCTCAACATTCTTCACACAAAATATTATTATCGTGCAATTTATTTCACTTTACAAATCGTAATTTTTGTTGGTTGTTCTTGTTTCAGTAATTATTTAAATTTTATAGATTATGAATAAAGAATTGTGAGCTATTAAATAATATTTTACAATGTAATATGCATAAAAAGAGATCTAATTGTCTTTATTATTTTTTTTATATCTTTTTACTGCCTGTTTACTGCAGACAACATAACATTGTATAAGTCTACACTTTATAAATTAGTTAACAAATATTGATTATATATACTTTCCTTTAATAAGTAATATCACAATTCTGAGCATTCTGGTGTGGCGTAGAAATTAATTTTCATGGATACAAATATTTTATTTAATATTAACGTAGACGAAAGTAAAGTAAAGCTAATAAATTTGTGTTGTAAATCTAATAATATTCAATTGATGTATAAGGTATATGTCCGTAGGCCTGTATCTATATATTATATGAATCATATTAGAGCACGATTTTTATTACACTATTATTTCATACAGAAATATTTTATAACAAAAGAACTCGGGCGAGACCTACGTTACTTATACATACATGACACGTTTGGCCTTTATAGTAGGATATAGAGTACGTTCTATCAACTCCTTAAGCTGTAGTCTACTTATAATCAAAATAAGGCAATGAGGGCACACGAAAAAAGTATACCTTAATGAATGAGATAATCTGTATCTTAATTAGCTGAATTTCTGTCGAACACAGAGCGGATTAAGTACGTTTCCCTTTACTTGTATCATAAGTTTCGTGCTATGTTCGGCACAGGAGTTGAGCTCCTGTTTTGAGTCTTCATTAAGTGATCACAGATTCATTTTCACCGAGTACAATTTACTGAAAATGAGCTACGTTCGATTTTTAATTATATTTCAAGGTTCAGATAATGTTTTAATGTGAGATTTGGTATTTTTAGATGATAACATTTGTGATAAATTCAGGTTATTATGCCACATAATTTTTGTCCGTATACTGAAATAATGAGTTCATTGTGTAATGTTAAGTTGAAATGAAGACATATCTGCCACTGTAATTATTTTGTTGATATATTGATTAATCTCATGACGATGTTACATGCCTGAAGTTAAACGCTGTCCTCATTTGAAATCTGGATCGGAGTAAAGCAACCTTGGCCGTTATGCATAAGTAAGCCATGACAATACCCAAAGTGATTAACGTCGCGCCTTTAATTTAATCCCACACACAATGGCGGGGCTTCCAGGACCGTAAAAAAATAGTAAACAAGAAAGGTTCTGTGTATCTTTCCATTATATTCTGCTTCCTTATTATATTGTAACCTCACAGTTGTGTTGATACAAGTGTGGCACTAGAGAAAATATATTACACGTAATTATTTCCTCAACACTCACAGATTTGTTCTTCATTAACCATAATTTAGTGATTACAATCCTTCTAAGACATCGTAGAGACTTCAGGCGGTTGAATAAAATTGATTAAATTCTTACATTCACGACGAATTAGTACTATCAGCAAAAAGGTCTCAAGCGAATTCACTTACTGTGAGAGATAACTGAATTTCAAGGTAAAATAACAACCATGTTGCTTCTTACGCTGATAATCAGAGTTGAATGCCTTAAACTACTGATATATTTTCTGAGAACTGAGTTTTAACAGGAAATTTGTAAGGAAAAAGAATTCGTGCTTGAGAACGTGAGATGACAATAATTACCTATTTCATTTCATCAGACCGAGAACGGCAGGTGATCGACATTACGATGAAATTATTGTATTGGCGATTGATTTCATATATCTATCCCTCATTTCATTAGTGAAATTGAACTGAAATTGCCATGTTATATTTAACGAAGATAAATAGAAGAGAATGGAGCGTTAGAAACTTTTAATATCACTGATAACTGAACGGTAAAATACATTACATGTAACAACATTATGTTATCCTCATAACTTTACTAAAAACAAAATTACATTGTCCATTTTTAAATATTAGTCTTGAATAATATTTTCAATAACTGTGATATAAATTATTTATCAAAAATTTTTCTTTGTTGCCATGTACTCCTGCATTTATACTCGCATATAATTAAGAGTATGAAAACTAACTGAACAGTTTTAATCTGTAAACATCAATGTTTCCAGTGATTGTAAATATTTTAATATGTCACGATTAATTTCAGGGACAAAAATTTTATAAATGATATAAATTTTCCAATTATAATATTTATTAGAATATTTGTATGTGTGGACCTATTAATCCGCAAATGGACAATTAGCTCAGGGGCGTATACACGGACTCACTGTCTACACCTTGATATATTCATACAGATAATGGACTATGACATTGACACTATCTTATAACTTCAAGCGAAACGGTATTAGAGGCATGTAACCCATTAGCTTTCACTATGCCAATGTCTGACAGGCATTTAGCCTGAAAAAGTGCGTTTAGTTAAACCGGGACCGGTATTAAGAGGAAACGTATAGTCACATGTATAAATTCTATTTCTACATTTTTTCATGACACTGTCAACGCACTATAACATTTTTTCGTATAAAAGTACTCAAATTGAAGAAGGAAACGTTTTCTGTTTTTTTGTGGATTTTCTTTCAGAGAAAGAACTTTTTCCAAACACTCCTACCGGTAAATTTATAAATTAATAAAAAAAAAATACTAACAAATGCGTATTGTCTGCAACAATGTTATCATTTTTCCTCCCAATAAGCCTAAACCGACCTGTCGCCCCTAATTTATCCTATCAAAGCTGCTTTACATTGTCGTTCGAAGCTCTTTTCAGCACCCTTTCTAAAGATTCATTTTGATTTTTGTCTCTAAAGATCCGAATAGATTCTATTCTATTTAACAGGCGGACTGACATTAAAGAAGTTCGTAAAGAATCTGGCCTATGAAATTTTAAAAAAAAGTATTTATCAAATCATTTATTTTGAAACGTAGCTTCATTTAAAATCAATACACTTAGTTCTAGATTTTCCACCACGTTCATGATGGTTACTCAAACTTTGCAAAATACCAGTTTGTCGATGACTTCTGCATTGTTTCTTTAAACATGGGAACAAGAAATCGTTTGGATATAAATCTGGCAAATATGGAGTACGCGGAAGCAATTCTAATCAAGATGTGTGGAGTTTAGAAGGAACTGAGGGCGTGTGAACGGAAGTGCATTGTCGTGATGAAAAAGAACGTTTTACTTTGCAAAATGTGGAATCGTGATCTTAATAGATTGCTTCAATTCCACAAATAACACTGCGGAATATTCTCCGGTTATTATATTTGATATTGAGAACTTCACCATGAGCGATCCAAAAGAATATTGGCCACTATTTCACGCATTCTTCAGAACACTTCCACCCGCTTTGATCCTCTGTATAGACTGTTGCTTCACCTCAGGGGTAATAATAAAATCGGGGGCTTCATCAAATTGTAGTAAAATTTCACAAAATATCAATTGAATTGCGTTTTAAATGAAGTAGACACTGAAGAGGATTTGTGGTCAACATCTAAAATGTGGTAGAAATCGCGAGAGGATTTTAATACCCAAATGTTAATGTAAAATGGTGTGGACGAGATCCACCGATATGTTTTCAATCTCGGCAACCAGGTGCAGCTTCAACTGGCGTTCTGCCTTTTATATTTCTACCTTTTTATCCCTGGTCGTAGCAGTTACTGGGCGCCCAGAAATCTCATCGACCAAAATAGAGGTTGACCCGCGTATAAATTCAGCTGCTCACTTCTTGTAACTTTTAAAAAAATATAGTGAAGTTTCGTTTAATGTGAAAACTAACGCCTCTCTTTTTTTGTGCTTACTAGCGCCATCTCTGTCTATCCAAGAACTTGCCGAATGATCATCGGATCTGTTTGGACTTTCCAGCCTGTGTAGAAATAACTAAATCATATCTTATGTTATGAACAAGGGTTGACTCATTAACAGGCCACTGTAAATAATTGCAACTGTCTTTGTTGATAATTAGTCGAAGTAATGAAATAAACTAATGTAATTAGCTACGATTACTCGACGTAAATTTGAGACAATTAATTTGACGCCTTTAAATACTTCTTAAACGCTCATAAAAATATATTTTAAGTATAGTTCAGGGGGGCATGCGACTGTAACACAGCAAAAGTCGATGTAAAGGCATGTCTCAAAGCCCTCCCCGAGTGTCACAATCCCCCTTGAGGATCGCTCTGTCAACAACATCGATCATTGCCGAGGCGAAAGCTTCTCACGTCGAGCAATTAGCACTTAAAATAATTAAATTTACCGATAGCTCACAGAATTTCATAAACAAATAAATAAAAAATTAATTATGAATTTTATTGATTTAAGAAAATATATTTTCTTACGTTTAGCTGACCATTTAACTGTTAAAAAATTAAAATCTCGAAGATATAATTATTGTCTTTAATAAGAAATTAGATTTGCGTAAAAATGATGAAGGATCACATTTAATTACTGTTACTGGTGCCTTAATTTAACAGTTGCAGAAGTTACTACAACTTTGTACGCTGATATCCAACAAATATGAAATATTCTAAATATTCAGTTTCTTCATATAAACGTTCCTTTAAACTCCATCGATGCAAAGATTTTATGCCAGTAACGGACAATCATAATATCCTCAATTCACACGATGGTAAGGAGACTTTCGTAGCACTAAAAGTCAGTATAGAATCTGTATAGATAAATATAGTAGTATTACAACCTCCATATGATTAAATATGTTTGATAAGAATGATTTCCCATATGATAGATGTGCCCCAGATATCTTTCGACGCATATTAATTTCTAATATTGATATTAATTGAAGAAGGATGATTCATTTGATTTATCTAAAAGATTATACCAGAATCAGTTTTAATGTAAAAAGACTTATGTATAAAAAAAATCCTGAAACTTATGACTCACGTCGTGATACTTAAGGGCAAAATGCTTTATTGAATTTTGGTAACCGTAAAAATACTGCAATTTGTAATTAGCTCAATAACATAAATATCTGGTAAGATTATAAATCGTAATGCTGGTCGTACACTTTCTTGTCGTGGGAGAAGTGAATAATGAAATAAAGGAGTCGTTTTACTTCAATAACAAATATTGTAAATTTTAAAAATTCTCTTCCGAAGCTGCGAGGCATTGCTGAGCGCTCAGTTTAACAGCTTACTGTTGTTAGTATTACTTTTTGGTATTTTATTATTTAAATATGATTTCAATCTTGGCTATTTTATATAATAAAGCTATGAGAGCATTGTCAAGGAAGAACTTGAAGCAGTCAGAGGAAGCCAAACCTATAGAAATCCTGTTAGAAACAATGTCAAGAGCGAGAATTCGTGGCCGGCCACGTGGAACTAAATGATTAGATACGGTGGGCGTATTTACAGCTGAAAAGAAAAGTAACTACTACGCTATTAAAAACATGACCTACTGACTATCACATCGGCGGTATG
Organism: Zhengitettix transpicula; assembly: GCA_037074705.1. Lineage (NCBI taxonomy): Eukaryota > Metazoa > Arthropoda > Insecta > Orthoptera > Tetrigidae > Zhengitettix > Zhengitettix transpicula. The sequence goes on along the minus strand of CM073596.1, from coordinate 39,681,150 downwards.
CTGTTATAAGCATATCTCGTGATGGAGGCCGACTATTCAATGGCAACGGAAGTTTGAAGCTTCAGTGAAAACGGAAATGTGGATGCTGAACAATAAAGTTCCTGTCATGTCAGAGAATCGATCAGAGGACGTGTAATGTCAAATTACTTATTTCCAAGAATATACGAGTATAAATTCCTTAGCATTCTCAGAGAAATTCTAGTTCATTGGGAAATGAATGTTGCAGGAAGTTGTTTCTTGGATAATCATCTATCGCTTATTGACGGTACGGAAGTTTCTTATCAACAGTATACTAATATAGACATTTTCTATTTCATTAGTATATACTTTCTGAGCAATTCAAACTTCAAATTAATGTAAAGAAAAATTACCATTTTAAATGGTTGTTCGGACTATACAAGTACGATTGTTTGAGCAATCGTTCATTCACTACGTTTTTTTTCCCACAGCAATAGACCGGGTTTCTTCATTTATCGTAGTTTTTGTCTAGAGCCTAAGGTCAGTAATGATACAACTTTTCTTTCATAGCCTCCAGGGATTGCCGGTGGCATGGTTTTAATTTCTAAAACGTTGTTCCACACGCGAGGTTTCGACGTCGGTCCCTGCGATAAGCAATAATTTCTTAACGAAATTGAGATTGGGTGGTGGCGTGGTTTTCCCGAATTTCTTGCGGATGATCCTGAGTAACCTTCGAAGATCGTTTCATGATATAATACTAATTAAACATTTGTCGCGTCGCATTAAGCAGCGGTCTTTTGTACCTTCGAAAAATCGCTTTTAAGAGGGAATTGGGGATATAGAGTTAGTGCTGAAAAAATATTTGAGGCTCAGCTCACATTGGTGACATAAGTGTGATTTCGTTGGCTTTCCTTGCTTCACTTGCATGGCATCGCATATATAAGGAAACTACGCCAGTTTTGAGTAATGTCTGTTTTTCGGGACTTTCCTCGAGCAGGATGAAACAGCACTACATAATGGGCAGCTAAGGTTTTTTCGGTGAATATATTTCTCAACGCGTTAAGAATCATATCGGGATGCATAAGATCCACCCCAATAACGAGACTATCTCTGGAATTCAGAAGAAAAATGTTATCAATCAATTACACCATAAAATCTCTTGAGCCAAATAACCCCCAAATCAGACAACAAGAGCCTTTAAATTACCACCACAGTGGGGAAAATGCTGGAAAAACACCCGAGGACAGCAAGGATCACACTGCCACAAATTGAACAAAACACATTCGCAAGAACCCCACCGTGGAAAATCTTCAACATTCCAGTAGGCCTAACCCCCCTAAACCAAGTAAAAGATAACTTCGTCACGGAACAGAGAAAACGAATTCCAGTGCAACAGCAAGGAAACGTGGAAGTTCTGTAAAGAAAAACTTTATATTTAGAGCATTACATAAATGTTGCACCCTAAATGAGTAGAGGGACCGCGAGCAGTTATGTCTTGACGGACTTGTGAAAAACCTCGTTCACCGGTAACTAAACATAGTAGACGTGCTTCCTGAAGCGGCGGTGGACATCGCAGAGCCACACACATGACGATAAGACACTAAGTGTCTGTGTCAATAAATGTAACTACAGAAGTGTTCCACGTTCCTTGCTTCCTTCAGGTAGATATATTTATTGTTTCATATTAAAATAGTTTTCAAATAAGCCACGGGTATATGGAGCACCTAATTTCCTGCCCGCCTCTTCGATCCAATTTTGTAATCGTGAATAGTAAAGTTCCATTAACATATCCTTTTGGTCTTCTACAAAAAAATAATTGTGCCACATTTCTGACTGGAACAAACAGCTTCAGGATTTTTTCAGGCCGTCCAAATATGCGATGTCCTTGATAGTCTCCAGCCATCCTCAATTCAACCCAATTTGTCGTTGGACACGGTGTGTACTGCGTCAGTTTGAGCTAGTTTCCTCTGGCCCTTTTGTGGTTCCCGTACAGGTCATACAGTGATAAAGCTGGAGGAACTTGTTCTGCGACAATCGAGAGCTAAGTAGCAAGCCTTTGAATGGGCTACGTGCTCAGACTAGGCTAATGGATCCGCGTGAGCTGCAGGTGGCAATTGCCTTAGCTCTATCCGCGTACTACGCACAATTGTTCAATTAGGTAACATATATGCTGTTGTCATTCCAACGGACGCTTTCACCATCACGTCCCAATTTGCGTAGGAAATATCCAGTATTAATTCTATTCGCTTTTGGCACAGCGTTGTCCTGTAACCGTCACAAATTCGGTTCAAAATAAACTTTTCGATTTTAAAACGGACCACGAATCTCTTTAAAACAAATTTTCACGAATATGAGACTACATATAATGCGGATAAAATTGGACAAGCGTCGCCTTGGGTTTACACTATAGAGGGATAAGTTTTTAAAATGTCTTCCTCCATACGTAAAAAACTATAATAGTTTTATGAAAGTATGTAAGGAATCCTTTCAAAGTTCGTGTTGACCTTCGTTCAGTTCGATAAGATTATTTTATTTGTTTATCTTGACTCCTTCGCGCTAGGTTCATAGTGTTGTGTTACAGGTGTAATTTGTTATAACGATAATGTACCATTCTATATTGTTTCAAGTCTGTTTCATCCCTTATCAGAAGTATACTTCAATAAATATGCAATACATAAATGTAAACGAGTTTTTTTCTATGTTAGTTTACTAACAAGCATTTGGTACTTTAATTTCCGTACGGCTTAAAAAATTATGGTAGACAGTATATGATTATTAATGTAATTGTAAATTTCAATTTTGAACGGTACTAAATTTTTTTCTCACCAATTTAGTTTTAAAGTGTTTTTTTTCTCAGTATCCACACAATTTCCATCTTGTTATATTTCTCCTTTTGTATATTGGTCATTATATTAATTCATATTTTACATACATTTTACCAGAGATGTTAATTTTAAAAAAATTATTAGGGCCTCGTATAAACGTTTTGCATATATAGATCAATTTCGGGTACTGGTGAAATGATCCGTTTTGTATTTCGTCGATATCAATTATCCAGTCTCAAGTCTCCAAGCAATTTCGTGCGTTCGCATAGAAGTTAAAACCACAACTTGGGTTCAGGTGTGAGAGAGATCACGTCGGCGAAGAAAGCATTTCCCCGAAAAGCGTAACGGTAGTGACGTAAGTACGGAGAGAGTGGTCAGTGCAGCCTGGAAGTAGGCCAAGGCTCTGGTCGGTCATGAGCACCTCTAACCGCGGAATACTGACTCTGAACGCTTCACAGCAGTATAAAACCTTTCACGCCTGTTGACTAAGGTCAGCCACTGCTTCTTGTCCGATCTGGATTTTCAGATTTCAATTTTAAGGCACAATAAAGATTCATTGCGTTCACCCAAGCGACGAACTGAACCATTTCAATCGTTGGATCAAGGAAGCAAAGAGGACGACAATCAGGACAATTTTGAGAAAAATGAATTATGGGTTGGCATATCACACTGAATCCTCAAATGAACCTCCTAACCTTCTAACCTCCATTCAGGCTAATTCGACCTACTATACAAAGATTAAATGTTAACTTGGTGAAAATTCTATTCAAACGACGTTTTACATATATCTTGTGTGGGAGCGAAATCAGACCTTAATTTAAAATGTAAGATCCAGTGTATTTCATTTATTGTGAACGGCTGGGCTGTGTGATCACAATGGTCCAGTTTTTTATACGTAGCCTATTTGCTGACATGAAGACGTGTAAAACCGTATTATATTTTTACAATCTAAACTATTCCATGAAACACATATATCGTAAATGATTAAGACCGTTATTTCACAGATAAATGGCAAGTTTCTGTGCAGGAAGCTGTGACGAATGTGAAAATTGATTATTTACCACTAAGCAAAGTAATGTATGATACCAAGAAGTGTCACGCTACTTTTCAAAACTAAAATGGTCAAAATTGCCAAGGAAATTTTGCGCATGTCACTACTGTCGCTACAATCGTGCTTTTTGCATGTGATCTTCTGTAATTATTTTATTTTAGTTTACTTTTTTCTCATATGTGATTAGCTATCTTTCTGGATGTTCTGAACACCAGGGCAAGGGGTAACGGGTTCAATGCCTCGACCAAGGTCAAGGACAGAGGACCGTAATGGACGAGCCACGCTGAAGATTTCACTTTCATTTGCTTTAAAAGAACTGCAGTACTATTCGCTGTCGACCGGCCGTTCATTTGCAGAATTATAACAAGTACACAGAAATACTTGTTTGAAGAATGGAGTTTAAATTCTTTTCAACGTAGATACCCGCACGGTGCTCATGGATCTTCATCGGAAGAACTCAGGTTTTGAGGTTTATCAAATTTTGGAACTGATCGGTATCGGATTTTTCCAAAGTTTTCAGAGGATTATCTGCTAAGTATAATAAACGAACCGTAGTTTTTTTTATAAAAAAAGGCTCCATTTTTAATGTTGAGTATTCTATGTTTTTTGTCCAAGAGATCAACTTAAACCGTACGTTTGAAATAATAAATCGGAAGAACAGATAGCTCTCTCCGGTATGTTCGGATCTCTTTAATGAGATCTGTACTTATAATTAAAAATATAATCAATATATTTTACAATCTGATAACCGGGTTATTTGCGGTTATAATTTATCCCAATCTTCTACTACATAGGAGAGGCAATCAAATATATATTGAAATATAAAAGTATCTTTTATAAATTTACAAGCTGCTTTCTCTAACGCTCTACAAACTTTATTCCACCAAAAATGTCAATGGGACTGTACCTAATGACCTCAGGTGCCCCATGGATTTGACACCAATATCGGTCATGACATTCGTACGGTAATTTAGCGATCACTGTTTTTTTGGAGTATTTATCCGAATACTGGAAGATTTAGTAAAACCGAATACACCGCAGGTGTTCGAGTTTACTCCTCTGGAGTATGAAACACAGAAAATGACTTCAAAATCTGAAGGTTTCGGGTCGATCAAATAGCAGACAGCGTGCCGTGAGATGTGATCAAACGAAATCCCATAATTCTTTGAGAAGTTAATAACGAGGCAGATCAGGTCGACTAAAAGTCGAACTAAATTAAATGTGAGAAGCCCGGCTATGATAGAATTCCCAAAAAATATTTTAAAACCTAAAACGAGTTTTTCAAGAACGGATAAAAGAATCCGGAAAGAGGGAAGTGAATTCGAAGTCACGAATGAAACCGTTAAGATATAAGGAATGACACTGCGCTTCGCTCTCGCTCGCTTAAAGCGTACGCAAACCTGAAATGTTATAACTGTAACTAATCCGCTCAAGTATCCTAGAGAAAATAAAACCGAAACAGAAACTCCGCGACGCTCTTGCATGAAACAAGACAAGGGAAAACCAAAACTGTCACGACTGAAGTACCGCAGGGAAATGAAGGACTAGTTTGAAAAATATTCATATGACACAGAAAAATAATTTAAGACAAGTCTAATTATACAATATATTGAAGTCAAAGGTAAACATTACGCAAGGTAGCTCATGATTAAGTATCGAAGACATTCAGAAAAAATACTTTAAGATTAAGTGCTGACTTCGACAAAAGACGAATTTAAAAAGATAAAACTAACTTCGCAATGTTTTAAAAAATACCTGAATAACTGAAATGTCTTTTCAGTTTAATAGTAGGATTCATATACGATATTAATATATATATATATATATATATATATATATATATATATATATATATATATATATAATACGGCTTAATTGAAAATAGATTAATTTTCTCGGCTCCTCTCCACATATATATTTTATTATCATTATGATTATTAAAATGAATTGCTTATGAATTAGAAATGAAAGGACAATTGCGTCCACATCCGAGTTTTTTTTTAAAAAATGGACCTGTATAAAACAAGCGTTTGAGTTAAACGCGAAGAACTTCTCAAAAAGTTGAAAAAATCATTATTGACTAAATATATTGCGAGGGAAGATTTTTTAAACTATCATTTTAAAGCATATATATGAGCATTTAAATATATATATCATTAACTGCGAATAAGACAAATACCGGAGTCAGTAACGACCTTAAAATATAAAATAAAGTAATATGCATAAAATAATTATTTTATAATTATCTATATAGACTGGGAAAACGTTTTACCATTAATAATAATTTGCTATTGATTTCTTTGATTGTGCTACAAAGCCGCACGGCGCTATCAAAAAATAAAATTTCATATGTATTTTTATTACAATATATATTTGAAGTCAAAAACAAACAACAACATAAATTTAACCATTCCACTTGTTCTGTTTAAAAATTAGTATTTACATACGTCTATTTAGTTTAGTTCTGATTTTGAATTAATGATTCACTTTTCCAAGAATAAAAAATATTTTTATACTATTATCTGGTTTATTGATACTTTTCGAAAACAAAGGATTTGATTAACTATTTGTAATCAGTTAGTTTCAATAAATTTGTTTCAAGCATGTAAAGAAAAAATAATGATCGGAGGATCGTATTAGCAGAGTTTCTCGAACAGCTTGTGGCTGCAACATCCATAAGTAAAATGTTGTAGGCCTGTTACTGTCCTGGAAAAAAATTAATTCTTGCAAGCTATACTTATAAAAATGTCATAATCACACAAATCGCATTACCGAGTATCTCTATGGTATTCGTAGGTGTTTTGACTTCATAATCCAATGCTTCACTAGCACACATTTTAGTGATTAATTTATTTCGCCGTAGACAATTAAAATGTTTACAGCGTATAAATGACCTTGACAAACCGGAATGCCGATAAGGCTACTGCATAAAAACCGAAAAACTAGAACTCGAGCGTATCAGTATAATTTGGAACCTCCAAAAGGCTAATGTTACGAAGCCTACAGCTAAATTATAAACACTTTTTCCCTCATGTTGCTAAATACTTTTTAAGTGCGGCCTCACGATCACGCACATTTTACAGAAACAAAAAAAAACAGAACATTTTAATGGCGGGTATTCTACAAATGTTCATGGAAATGAACTGACGAATCTACGTACTTATTTTCATACACTTTAAAAGTAATACGGAGTTATTCATTGTCGTAAACGAATTGTACTTAACAACAAATTACAGACCACATAGCCTATCTTACATCCAATATGTTTCAATGTAAATATTTTACTTATATGTACATCGTTGGTAACTAAGCTAATATTTTTTCCCCATAAAGTCTTAAAACCAAATTCTGAGAAATACGCATCTCAACGAATTGTTTCTAGAAAAGATGACGTAAGCCACCTTTTTCTGTACCGTGACCTAAAGGCTCTAGGTTGACATCTGGAGCACGTGCGACTCCCAGGAAACTACTTACACGATTCATCTATTCTACTACATTATATGGAACAAATGGTTACGAGACTAGAACAGTCCATCAGTCTGGAAAGGATTTGAAATTATAATAAACGAAACTATTACATATTGAGAGAGGCGCTTTAGAATGAAACAATTCATTAGATATAAATAATAGTCCTATCCGTAATAGAGTTCCGCTACGTTGTTTAATGAAAGAAAACTATCGCAAAAAGATTGCTTTAAACTGATGAGTAAAGAAGGGGGAAAATTATACTCTGTGCCTAAATAAATATAGCGCAAATATATTCATAGTATTCGCACATAATTCTTACTTTGCAATTAATACGTATCACATCATTAATATCAGTCTTCAAGTGTTATTAATACGAAGACCATGTAGTGATGTAGTGACTGTAGTCAATAATTCAAAAACCCACTCTTGACTTGAAATTATGCATAATATATATAACTTAAGTATATACAAATACAAAAATGTATTTACAACTGTTGATCCTGTTTAAACGAACCGACAAGCATTACCATGCATGACGTTCTATATTACATTTCTTAGTTATCTGGTTCCAGTGAGTGTCTTTTGCTACGTCTTCGGATTATTAAATCAAATTGTAGCTAATACTATGATTGATTAAAAGTGTTTTATTAGCAGTTTTTCATTGGAGCTTGCTACGTCTGTTCGTGCTATCTGTGGGATATTATCTGGGCTCTGATCTTCGGGAAAGTCTGCTACTATTTTAATATATTTTATGTTTTGACTTTCCTATCAATCCCCACATCTAACTTGAAATTCGGCAAACTATCTACCCCATGCCATGCATCAAAACATTATCATTTTATTTATATTGATAGTTTTTTATGAAAACACAGAAGTAGCAGCACTTTTGTAATAGCATAGGAAAGCTAATTATCATATTTTATTAAATATTTTCAGTTCATCTTGATTTTTTGTCCACAATTTCGACTGACAATATGGAGTCTAATCTGTTTGTTCGTTGGTGGATCTATAGATCAGTGATGAATATTTATAGAATTTGTTGTTATTGTAATTCAACATTTCATCGCCGTATACGTGTCATAAATTAAGGTTGATTTTCTTGTTCATTTTGCTTCGTTTTTGACGTTTTCCATGAAGAAATAGTCTCATGGATCTTCACAATTCGATCATAGTACACGCTGCGATTGGAAATAAAATTCGATGTACGAAACAGGAGATACTAATGAGTTCCCTACAGACATCTAGATGTGACATATATTACAGGAACAAGCCTGGTCATCATCCAAGTAGGATAACAGATTCTGTGGGAATAACGTCGTGACCTACCTCACGATTTTATTTTTTGCACCCGAGACACTTCCAGATGAACCTTTGAAGATACTGAGCTGATGATATATCAACCATGATCTTGTTTACAGCTTCTGATTGGAATGTGGAGTTTCTGAAAAGGATATACACTTCTATTTCTCACGAACACTGGGTCCATCTCTACTTCGTGTTTACTTTCCAAAGACAGGATTGAGATTAATAGTAATTTCGTGTCGACCACGGTTCGTCTAAATAGACACAGAGTGCGACGAATTTCCTTGACGCTAGCTCAAGGAGATCAGCTGCTCGACAATCACGACCTAATTTCTAATCTCAAGGTCATACACGAAATACGTACTCCACCCTCGATTGCAGCACTCATACAATCTGTCTTCGTTGTGATCTGACCCAAACGGGACTCATCTTTCTTATAGCACACCAAATGCTTCCGAATAAAAAAAATGAAATCGTCATATGTTCCTGCTGCAAATGGGACGTATTTGCTACCTAAGTAGATTATAAATAGTATAAATCAGCTAAACGCTTAAATTACAACTATCAGATAACCGTGAATGTGATTAAAATCAATTTTGTCGTATTTTTGGAAAAGTAATTCGTCGGAAAGTGCGGTTGATATTGTCAGTACATGTTTTAGCTCAGATCCTCCAGATGTAATTAACGTATGACAATAAGTGCTGAGAATAAAATATTCTAATTTTCTTGTTGATTTTAACGTTATATTTGGTTGAATAAGGTTTAAATATTTTAGACAGCGTAAATATATCTTGCATCAGCTCTTCGTCAACCGACAGTTCCTTCCGGACTCAAACTAGAGTCAATTCCCGGCTAACTATTAATAATGCGCAGTTCTGGAGCTGTAAATAATAGACATTCTATTTTGAAAACACTTCCAAACAAAAAAAACCGCTCGCAAGGTTCTTTCAAGGATGCGAGACATGATTCACATGAGTAGTTTTGGTAAATTTGAGGCGAAAATGGCACGTTGTTTAACTTTACTGTGCCAATCATCATAACAGAACCTGGCCCTTTATATCAATTTTTAATTTCCACACGTACTTCGAGATCCAAGTACTTCACCAAATTCATAGACATACGTACAACTATTTATTTTATTTTTAATATTAATCTGTAATTTGAAATATTATGTCACTCCCTTCACCTCATTGAATTTTTACAAGTTTTATTTATCTGATTTATTAAGCTACATGTATTGCATGTAATATGTAAAAACACACATATAAATTAGTTTGAGATTCTGTTACCGTAGAAACATAACCAGCATCTTTAGCCAGACTGAGAAAACGTTTACATCAACAAACAAACCTTTCTTGAAGTCAAGTTATCACAATCAGATTATAAATTAAAATCTATTATCCATTATTTCATTTTAAGTTTTGGCTTAAGTAATTGACATTAACGAATGTTAGGTTTTTAAAGTTGGGATCGGTAAAATACAATCTATTGGAGTTTATTTAGAAATCAAAACCGAATTTAAGAAATATTTTCAACTTCAAATACCTTTACAAATATTTTATTTATTTAGCCTACAAATATTTAAATATTTTTATTAAAATAAAATAATCATAACAGGGAATTTTTTTATTGAGCATCGAAATCTAAGAAGTAATTAAATGTTTGATAGAGGGGTTAATATATATAATAAGTTGCCTGTAGATGTAAAGAATATAAATAGTTTGAATGTATTCAAAAAAAATTGTTAGAGACAACAAAAACATTGATAGGTAAATAGTTGTATGTATATGTAATTAGCTCTAAGCTAAATTGTATAAATAAAAAAATAAAAAAAGATGTCTTATTCCTCTATCTTTCAAGTATTACTTCTAACGCGCATGGAGATCAAGCAGCTTTTAATTATAATTTTTTCCGTAGCTCTAAATAGCTAGACCATGAACACCCGTCCAGAATGCATCACCGAATGAACAAGTTTAAAATGAAATATGTATAAGATTAATTAAATTTCGGGTGCAAAATTCGCTTTTCTTGAAGTCTCATATCTTAAATGTCTCGACATCTGTTTGTAGATTCGACTTATTATTTTCGTAAAATGTTGAGGCAGTTTTCCAGCAAAGCGTGTAAGTTGTTCCCAGATGTTTCAGGATAGTGTTTCAACGGTAATAATTGGCCTCTGAGAGTGTGCATAAGGTCTTTTTATTTTTTCCTGCCGCTTGAATGAGCTCTTCGCGGAGCAGTGTTTGGTCTGTGGTTAGAGCGTGTTCGTTTATAACACGCTTCATTTGCTGTTTAACACGTTGCTGGCATGGCTACTTCAAAGCGCCCTTCTGTCCAATCGGTCAGCATGCCTAAGTAATGTACGATAAGGAGTCACATTAGCAAAAAGTAACGACTAATACTAAATACCACATGGTAAATCACTTTTTTCTTTTGAGGCTCATTCTATCGCCTTAAGATATCACTGTTGTTTACTAATTATCGAAATATATGAGAAAGTATTACCCTTAATAATTTTTTATTAGAGAGCGTAATTCGATAGATTTTGTTCAATAAATTAAAAGTGTCAATTTTAAGGTGACGTGTTCAGAAACCGTCATGAACCACTAAACAGTAATATCAGAAATACTATTCAAGATTGTAAATTATTATTTTTTAAAAAAAATAGTCTCTAATACCTCATATTAATTCTTCCAATACTAATTTCAAAATAAGCAATCTAACTATATTGATGTAAAGCATTAAGAGGAACTTTTGTTTTTTTATTACAACAATTGGCAGATACATTTTCTATAAATTTATTTCCCTCCAGCATGTAACAAATATACTAACAAAAAATAATAGAGAACATATCTCAATTTCTGATTAACTATTTGATTCATTTTAAGAGTAGAGAACGAGATGGAGTTGTAATAATAAAACAAATAATAAAATTAAATCCTGAAATAAAATAGTCCAAAGAAGACGACTTATTCTCCCTTCAAATGACATTTTTATATTCAGACTAGCTGAGTGCTTGGCATTGCCTAGGTATTTATTTAAGTAATCCAGAAAAATTATTTAATTCTACATTAATCTATTAGTTCATCAGTACCTTTAGAGAAGCATAAATATTCCCGATAACAAATATAGAAAAATACTCTGTGAACCTTAAAGGCATCAAAAATACTCCCGGTCCGTTAAACGGTAAATTGTATGTAATAATTAAAATCAGCGACATTCATAAACCCGGATTCGACTCCAATATCGGTTTTTATATATACCTAACCCTAAGGGTGGTCCTCTCCTATTCCGATAGGGATTGGATTATAACACAGACAACATCGGGAGACACACTATCAATCTCATTGACTCCAAAAAATATTTATCCGACGTAAATATCGACCGTTTGAGCATGTTTGAAAAATTCCACCCTTTAGGCTTGATTTAAGTCCAATATATTATTTTTCCATATAATTGCAGTTATTCCGATTTGTCCTTCTTCACATTTTATTCATACATGTATAGAAAAAATAGGTCTGTATAATAGATATGTATATTTATATGCTCATATACTACGTCACAGCGATTCAAATTTATTTTACATATGTGATCATACGAACCATAACTTATTAATCAGTTGGTATACGCAAATTTATCAGGTATGTAAAATAAATTTGAATATAAATATACATAATTTTAACTAATTTGTGTACTTAAATTTTACAGATGAATATGATTTAATAGAACCGAATGCTCCTGCATTTTAACCTCGACACATTTTAATGTAACTAACATGAAAATAAAAAAATTATGTGACTGTTAGAAATGGATTGTATTATTTACAATTTTTATATTAAAACTCCCGTCTTTTAACGAAAATTTGGCAATTCATATTGAAAGACGTGACGAAAGAACGTTATCTGTATTTTAGATTTCACGGCCAAAAACTTGGAAGCAGTCTTTTACCTTCCTCAATTGTGCTCGGTGACTTAGCTGCCATTTCATTTTATTTCAAACTTTGTAAGGACGAAGACTTTACAGTTCTTCTCTCCAGCTCTCTGTTTCGCACGGTGAAGGTATGCAAGTACAATCTTAATCTCGAGCTGGCACAGCTACAATTCGATAATGAGACGAGGTCTGGTTCCTCGTCACGTATGGACGTTATTTCGAAGTTACTTGAAACAAAGGAAACAGTCAACCTTTCATTCTTATTAAAACGTCCCCCGTTATCCTGTTCACAGATAATAATCAAAATACCTGTAAGCCAAACGATTGAATTCCGAAATTAAAATAAAATTGAGAATATCCACAGAGTGACGAACGGCGATGTACAGCCCTGAGCCAACACTTCCTGGGCTTTGATAGAGGGAGTCGCTGGTCAACACTTGCATGGGAAAAAAAAATAATTCCACTTGCCTTCATTTAGGCGGACATGAAAAGTCAAGTTTCAACGAACTGTCACGTTTCTTAAACACTTACATTTTCCGACACAAAAGCACAACTAAAGTAACGCCAAACTGAATAGCTTAAATTATTTAAATTTTAATGATTAATAATTATAAAGTTCATTTGTGGACGTCTATGGAAATCTAGCTATATCTTGAAGGGAAAAGGATTCATGCATCGTCCACTTCAAAAATTTCATAAAACAAGGTTGGACTATACACAACATACGCGTTATTTTATGTAATTTGAGTCCATACAATTTTATTTTAGAGTCACAGGCTAAATTAGGGTAATCCACATGGTTACAACTCCCCTTTAAGGGTAGAGGAAGGTAGCCAAGGGTTAACTTGCGTCCCCGGGCTATAGTTTAAGGATCCTATAGTTTCGCCTGAAAGTGATGCAGGACAAACCCTAGAAAACCTGCATCAGGTAGGTCGAACAAAGGGTACTTGTCCCACGTTCTTCCGATGGCGGGAGAGAGGGGTTTGCTGTGGGGTCGCAGAATTTCCTTCCACGTGCCTCGACCAGTTTAGGAGGCAGCTGGCCGACTATTCCAATGGGAACAGCATACAACTCTTACCGTATGCTCAAGGTATGTGACCCCGGGACATACACCTCTCAAAACAGGCCGAGGAGGCTGTTTCTGACGTCTTTCATGAAATATCAGTCAACACATTTTAAGTTGGGACGCAAATACGAAAAAAAATTAGAGATCTGGTCTGCGATATTTGAATTTATCCCTATCAGGCAGGACAGCGCTTGATTATATCCAGCCCATTCTCGGAACCTCGTTTGGAAATGATCACCAGCAAGAATTCGAGGAGGAAAGAGATTGGAGTTTGATTACGTAACACACTTCACTATATCATGAACGAGATAACATTTCGTAAAACAAGTCCGTGGAGCTCTTGAATTCCGTGTGTATCGCTTTAGTCGTTTATAGTATTCATACCGCGGAATGCATCCACGTGTTCCTCATTTGCAAATGTAAATCGTCTTCGGACATGTGGAACAGGGTTTAGTAAAAACAACTAAAGACTTAACAAATCATCCAGGATGTTTTAAATAAACGAAAAATGCTTGACTAAAAAGAACACGAGTTTAATTATACTCAAGAGCAATAGACTAGTGTTATTAAAAAACAATGGTGTTTCAACGATTACCGGACTTCTTCGGTTAATTTTCGAAATGGGAGAAAATACAATATAATAAGAATTTTTAGTCGTAAATACAGCAAACGGAATGGTAAGATGTAAATTCAGAGTAAATTGTGCCTTCGACGCCAGAGCGGACGAAAGAGTCTGAATTGTTTTTTTAAAAAAAGCATCACTAAACTTGAGTTTCGCAATCATCATCCTTCTGAGTACATTTGTTTTTCGTTGTTGTTCTTTTTCGAGCGTTGCTGCTCTTTGCTCATCTCAAAAGAATGGAAGCATAATTTTATAAAGAATTTATATATATATATACATATATATATAGTTTCCCGCCTGACATGACGACACCGACCCTCAATTTCAGGTAAGATGTCTGTTATCCTCGTTTCCTGCCCATTATATACTATTTATAATCATCTTCCTATATTTTACTGTTTTGTTTATATTTATTTGTCTTCCTTATTAGTATTACATGGTTAAATAAGGACTTCGTTAACTTGAATATATATATATATATATTTTATCATCCCAAATTGACAGAGTAATTACAAATCGTTTACGCATTATGGCGATAAAAATAAACGGGCATCTAAAATTATTGGATACCATGACAGCTACGTACGAATATTTATATTAATTCCAATTAGTAATAAGAAATGGGTCTATTCCAGCTTTAATTATAGGGAATTATATTTTCTGTAATAGAACTTATTGAGGATTAAAAGTTCAAAGGAAAACCAAACGTTTCAAATAAACCATTCGTCTTCAGGAAAAAAGAGCAGACAGTCAGAAATAGACTGAATTTATGTTTATATTATGTAAAAGTGTCTGGACTATTTTTGGTCCTTTCTGATCTTTAACCTTTTGCCCTGAGGATGAACAGAGCGGACTGATCGAAACGTTGAAATTTTCTTCTCCCTGTGACAACTTAGTAAATTGTTCTATTACACCGCATAGATAACTATCAATGGGAAAAAATACAATGTACTAACAGATATTCCATAAAAATAAAAATTAAATTGAAACCCCAACAATTTCACAATATGTATACTTATTTAGGATGGGGGAGGGGAATTAAAATTGTCGTAGAAATATGACGGTGAAAAGTAAATGGTTAATGAGAATATTTAAAAATTATTCGATTCAATTACTTCGCCACGGTAGACGTTTTTTATTTACTCCTATAACAATTTCGCTCGCTGATAAAATTTACTACTGGATACAACAACGATTAGCACACGAGGTATATGTCATTGATATGAGTCATTGTTCCAGAACTTCGGAAATTTTATTAATATTTAATAATTTTTATTTATGTTTACAACCAAATTTACGTAATGATGTAAATAAATCAACTGAATACTCAACGTTAAAATCCATATTTACAAATATTGTTAACGGAACGATAAAGAAATCATTAAAATTGACTCGAAATATAGAAAAATTATTTTTAAAAAAATAAACTATGTACTTTAAAACGCGCAGAATATTTTTTGCTACCTAATGGATATAAATGGTGTAAATACTGTATAATAAAAACAAGGTATGGTGTTGTAATTCTGGATATCACACTTCGGAGGAGTGTTAATAAATGAGCAATGAAATGTAAACATGTGCGAGTGTTACTGTTGTCATCCGAGTACCGCAACAGTTCTAAAAACTCGATCGGAATAAAGGATAAATCCTTTTTGACTACAGAAAAACAGTTCCTAGTGGCAAGATCTGGAACGATTAAAAAATTGAATTTTCTATTGTTGGTAAATTGTAAAAATGTAACGAAAGTATCGGAATAATCGGTATTTTTTATATAGTTAAATCCCAATAACATAGAACCTCCAGTAATTAATGGGATATCAGTATTCAGGTGGGGGAAAGGCAAATTTAAACTTAAAATATTTTTAAATAATTCAGGCATATATTTAGACGTTGTAGATTTGAAGCGACACTTGTATAAATGTTGCGAACAAAATCTGTGGTACTTAAAATATTTTCAATCACTTTTAAGAATCAGTACATTACAGTAAGATTACTTCGGTGGGTTGTTTGGGACGTTAATCCGCTGCAGAATAGCGAAACGGTGCCGAAGAGATTGCGTAGGAAAGTAGGAAGATATTTAATTAGAAAGAGGTGGATCTGTTTCCGTAAGACAGAGAGGTTGTCCGTGTCTTACCGTTGTCGTGCGAGTACCCCCAATCTACAGCACTCATGTTCAGTCCGCGTTGTCCGCGTTGTTTGGAGCGCGAGGCCCTACTGCGGCACTACGACGACCAGCCCAGAGCGCGTCACGTGGTCTCCCCTCCAGGACCCATATCACCAAGTCTGTCATTAGGCGAGGCAAAGACGGACACTGCTTTCCAATCAACTTTATTCCACGCTGCTTCCTAATTCCACTTTGAATCGCCCTCCCTCCTGAGTCGCCGCCACGTCTCACGAGGAATTCCCTTCCACGGTCTATCCCGGTCCCTTACAAGAATGAGGGGTGGGGGAGTAAAGCGCCAAAGACAACTTTCTCGCTAAAAGATCCCATAGAAAGTTCTAGCAAAAATATAGAAATTCAGGAAATAGGACCATAACAAACGTAAATACTAAAATATAGCAATAAAATGCACACAACTATGAAAATCATCAATGAGAAAGAAAGACACTCAATATGAATAATAAAAGTACACAAATTACATATAAAAGAAATCTAATAAGTAAAATTGTCTGTTTTCTTATATATTCCAGATATAAACCTACACCTATAGAGAAAATTTGACAAAATTTTGGGCACGAACCAGAAACAAACTCTGTGTGGATAAATCACACCTAGCGGACAAATTAAGAACTCAGGGGCTGGAAGTCACTGGACTCTCCACCAACACAAGCCAGCATGAATTATTTACCATATTTATTTTAAATGCTCGTAATATTATGAACAAAACTGTACCATCCAAAGATAAGAGTTTTTAAGAATAAATTCAAAAACAAATCACCTAGGTCCGAGGGTGAACATGAATGTAAATTTTCAAAAATGCTAATACGGCCGATATTTGCGACGAAAGAAAACTTTTCGACGTCAATAAGATTGTTGGCGCTTCTCCCGGTGGTTTAGTGTATAGTTTCAACCTCTTTCGGCATGGAACGGGAACACCTTTATGGATGGGGGTGGGAGGCGTTATATAACAATAACGTGTCGAATCCGGGGTTAGGGAAGTCGTCGAGTTTATTCCCATTGCAATAGTCGGCCAGCTGCCTCCTAAACTCGTCCAGGCACGGAGAAGGGAATGCTGCGTCCCCACAGCAAACTCCTCTCCCGCTATCGGAAGGGCGTGAGACAAGTACCCAATGTCCGACCTACCCGATGCAGGTTTTCCTAGGGTTTTCCCTGCATTTCTTTAGGCGAATGCCGGGTAGGATCCTTAAACTATAGCCCGGGGGCCCTAGTAACCCTTGGCTACCTTCCTCCACCCTTCCGCATCCCCCCATTTAAATCCCTTCCTATGCTATTAAAGGGGAGTTGCCCAATGTGGATCACCCTCATGTAACCTGTTGACTTAAAAAAAAATTTTAAAAAATTTAAAAAAATGTGAAGAGTAAGCGTCTCCTGTGAGGCAGAACCTTTTAGGAGAAGGGGTTACCTTTGGGTATGCCTTTTCCTCTCCGTTTTTGAACTAAGGTTCCCACAAGCCGAGGCTCCTCGGCCTGTTCTGAGAGGTGTATGTTCCGGGGTCGCAGACCTTGGGCATACGGTAAGAGTTGTTCTCTGTTCCCATTGGAATAGTCGGCCAGCTGCCTCCTAAACTAGTCGAGGCACGGAGAAGGGAATGCTGCGTCCCCACAGCAAACTCCTCTCCCGCTATCGGAAGGGCATGGGACAAGTACCCAATGCCCGACCTACCTGATGCAGGTTTTTCTAGGGGTTTTCCTGCATCACTTTTAGGCGAATGCCGGGTAGGAACCTTAAACTATAGCCCGGGGGCCCTAGTTAACCCTTGGCTACCGTCTTCTACCCTTCCGCATCCCCCCTTTCAAATCCCTTCCTATGCTATTAAAGGGGAGTTGCCCAACGTGGATTAATCTCATGTAGCCTGTTGCCCTAAAAAAAGTTTGGGTGCGTTTCTCGTCGATGTTTAAAATGCGACAGTTTTTTTCAAACCCAAATGTTGATGTAAACTGTTGTGGACACGATCTATTGAAATATCTCAGAAAATTTGCGTATCTTCAGCCAGCGATCTTTCATCAGTGTATTGCGGAATTCTAAGATGTTTCCCTAAGTAATAGCGATTGCGTGTTGAAACATTTGAATTCACCGTTAAAAACTATGCTAATTTCGTTACCAACGAAACTTCTATAACTACTCAAATGGTGATTTCATCCATTCTTCACGTAAGCTCTACGCCAGAAAATTCCCGTACTGCATCATTCAAACAGTTTAAGGCATATTATTGAAAAGTGCAGTAAACGCTGTCGCTACTAGCGCCATCTCTGTGTCGCGTTGAAAACTTTACGAACGACTCTATTAAGTACAGTAAAAGTATAAGAGACAATACCCACGTATTTAATGGGGACTAGAAAGACAACGTGGTTTTCTAGAATATAAAAGAATGATTACATTAAGTCGAGAATTATAAATTTTAGGGTTTCATGGTTATTTGATTTACTATTCGTTTAATTTATTAGTGATCACGAGTAGCAAATAATAACTATCCTACATTTGATGTCTTACCGACGGACAAGTAAAATTTCCCATATTAATTCCTTAACCCGTGGTATGATATTATTCAGTTACGTGTTTTCATAATACAAAGGAAAAACATTAATCTGAAACTGAGGTATTTCTTATCTTTTCCTTAAGACCGCAACAAAGGAAACCTGGGTTAGAAGTCGTAGAATAAAAAATTATTGAATTCGAACCCGGATAAAATGGCATAATGAAAAACGAGATTTTTCAGGCTATAAATACGAACAATAAATGCTTATGATCAATTAGACAAATTTCACCAAATATTTTAACATAGGAAATTTTTAAAATATTTTATTTAGCGAGCTTTCATATTATTCGAAAAGAATTCGGGAAGCTGACTTTCTAAATTCCCTCTTAATAAATTTACCTTTTTAACTCATTACCTTATAAGAATAATTCCGAATCCGTTCGTGAAAGTAATTTAATATATTGTAGTAATTAGTAATTAAGGCATTGTTCTAATTAAAAAGTTGAATTGTAGAGGACTCATTATTAGTGGATATAGAGCAGACGCCGCAACAAACCGGCAAGGCAAAGAAAACATTGTTGATGAGTCGAGAAGGTTCTGCGCACTCAAAAACTTGCGAGACGAACAGTTCAGTCGGGCAGCAGACAGCGAATAGATCAGATGAAAAGTTTTACAGTCGGCAGTCAGAACGAAAGAATGTGGTGCAGTCACAAACATGCTTTCAAATATTAAAAAGTAAAGCAATATTCAGTCGGGAAGGAGACAGAGCAACTAGTGTGTATTCGGTGGTCGAGCGTAGATTCATCATGCTGGCCATAGACAAACCAATGAAGTCCATTTTCAACTAAAGTCACGAGATCTACAAAACCAGGTTGCAGTAAAGCATCGAGAACCAACCAATTTGTGTCAAACCAACTAACAAACAACGCCAATTAGAGCCTGTGAACATTTAGAGTCTGTGAGTACTTAGAATCAGTGATGTCCCCAAAATTGTGCAAGAAAAGCTAAAAAGAGACCTGGGCGGTCGTAAGTAGAGAAAAACTTTAAAATCATTTGTAAACCGTGTTTAAAAGATAAAAGTCAGATCGTTCTTTAATTATTTAATTGTCGATAAAATGAGATTCTTAATTCTTGATAAAATTAAAATTGTTTAAATTCAATCTTTAGTATTATTTCTTCCGCAACAAATTTCGTTCAGACGCTTTGATTTCCATAAAAAGTAAATGTAATTTTGATTATATAAATTCTGTCATTTATCAAACCCAGTTCAAGACCCTGAGATCCCAAATATTTTGTGTATTTTATACTTGTTTTAAAATTGTTAATAAATCTTATTTAATAGTTTTCACTTAAGTTTTTTCATTTAAAAACGCCACATAATTCATATCATGAAGATAACAAAAGCCAGTTTATAAATCATTACAATATCTATTAAACTGGAACAACTATATAACAAAGATATACACATCAGGAGACCAAAGAGGCTATTTGATAATATTGCTATGATTATTTTTGTAGTGTTTGAGAAATGTTTGTTAATATAGCTACGTGCTACTACTCTTTGCTTGTAATTAATTATTAGCTGAATCTTTGTGTATTTTAATTATTTGTTTATGTTATTATCATAGAAGCTCAATGATGACCCTAAGAAACTGTATTCAGTGTAATCATAAGTTGAAAATGAGTAGCCATACTTGTATCAATGCGAAAATTATAGTTGAGTTTACATTTAAATGACATGAAAAATATTACAAGTTCCTCTATTGTCGACTGCCTCAGAGAAATGTCTTGCTATATTATACAACTACAAGATAGTAAACGCGTCATCAATAATTATATATAATTCAGGAAGTAGGTGAGAAAAATATCCTTATGGTAACTATGGGTCTTTTTTAATATTTGACCTGTCACTGGAAGAACTTGGAGACCCCATAACAACGTGCTTTTAAAGCCAATGAAATTGGCATCCCTTGGGAATGGCTATTTAAGCGAGAAGTGAATTGGGTTTTTTGCCTCAGCGTATTCAGCATGAGATGAGAAATTATCCCGGATAGTGGGGAATAAATGGAAAACAAAACGATTTTGTAAAATTTTAATAGAAACAACAGTATCCAAGAAATGTAAGACACAATTCAGTGCTACTATTGCTTATCGTTAAAAATAAATTTTAATTAACAGTACAAAAATCATTATTGTCTTACTACTAAAGTAAATTGTGTCTGGGATCAAAAGTGCAGCCAGAGGAATTTCCCTTCGCACTCTAATAGCTCGAAATCCAACGAGATATTCCTATCATAAAAGCACCAATTTTGGTTCCTGTTCGTTGTGAATAAAAGTAATTATTCGGATGATCAATTTTGATAATATAAGTGAATAAAGAAAGTCTACAGTTCATTGAGGTACGTTAAATGTATACTGATTTTAGTTGAGGGATAATCGGTATATTTATTTCAGAATATTTCAGTAGAATCATTTTGCGTTTGTGCATGTATCTTATGTCATGAATCGATATTTTTAAAAGAAAATGTGTGTTAATATTCGTTACAAATTATCCTTCTTATAATGAAGTCATTTCATGCGGAATCTGCTTTCACCGACATGTCATGCTACAGAAGGATTTAGAACTCACATTTAATACCCGTGCTTCATTGCATCAGTCTGAATTCCGCATCAAATTACAGATCCTCTTTTCATTCAATAGAGAGCACACGAGAGTAATTCAACGATATAAACTGATAGCAATGCTAACATCAAATTTTTCCGCTCACATAATGCGACTGACACGGAAAATAAAGTCCTCTAGCTTTTCTCGTACCACAACCCATTTCAGGTAACTGGACTTCGACCAAGTAGCATTAAAGGGATTGTCAGTGCAAACATTAAATGTTTGTCAGCTTGGTAGCTCGATTACGTACCAAACTGAAATTTAAAAAAATGGCTATCCAGATACATCAACAGCCTAAAATAAAAATAAATTCGATTCCTTATTTAACTCTACCAAGTGTATAGACTTAAATCCGCAGTTTTTTAGTCATAATAAAAACACATGTTCATTTAAAGAAATAACAAAAAAAGTTATTCTATGTACCGGCCGTCGCTAGCAACACATTTTTCCCGTCTCTCGGGAAATTTGTAAATACCACGTCAAAAAAAAACCTTTTATTTCCAGGAATTTTCGGAAGTCTTGGTAAGAATCCAAGTAGTGCTTAGCAAGCGCGTGGCCCATCCACGAAAACAGGTTGTAGTCGGAAGAGGCCAGGTCTGGTGAATACGCGGCATAGGGGAAGCACCTCCCAGTAGCTGCTGACCATTGTTGACGTGTGCGATGATGCGTTGTCGTGAAGGAAATCCAGCCATTTTTCACACAGAGGGCTGTGCAATTTGATCAGGTGTTGGTGGTAATTGTGACCATTGATAGTTGCAACACTTCATGGTAGACGATAGACGATATCCTGCTGATCCTTCCAAACGCACAGGATCGTCTTCCGTCCGAAGCGATTTGGTGTTGCGGACGATGTTTATGGTTGACCGGGATCAACCCACGATTTCTTGCGTTTAGGATTCTCGAAATATATTCCCTTTTCATCGCCAGTCACAATCCGATACAGGTACGACTTTCTTTATTTCTGGCGAGCAAGATTTCGCATGTGTTTCGGCGACTTTCCATCTGCCTATCGTTCAATTCATGTGGCATCCATTTTCCAATCTCTTGAACCTTTCGCATAGCACGTAGACGCATGAAATTGCTGGTTGAATAATACCCAATTGATTGGCAAGAATTTTCTCGATTGGGTATCGTCTTCGTCCAAAAAATCCTGCAATTGATGGTACTCAACCTTCCTTGCCGATTTTCACGCTTCTTGTCGCTCAGATCAAATTTCTGTCTTTTAACCGACGAAACCAATCTCTGCACTTTTTTTTTTCGATAAAGCACTGTTCGCTATATGCCTCCACAAGCATTTGATGCGATGCGGCAGCCGATTTCTTAGAATTGATGCAGAAAAGCCGATCATCCCGCATATTCTATTTTATTGGCAAAAAACTAGACATGATTACCATGTTGTTGTATGAAATTGCTGATGATGTGCCCTGGCTTATAAGAAAAAGAATGGTGTGCCCATAATAGCTAAATATGATCACTATATATGGTGGTAATTAAAAAGAAACGTAATTAATTAATTAACAAGATGTTGGGACTTGCATTTTTGGCGGCGTAAACATACGATTTGTGTACAAGAATATGGGGCTATAATGCTTGCTTGCTGTGTGTATTGCTTGAGCGCGGAGCTTTAGTGCAGAGGAGTACAGTACAGACAGAAAGTGTGTGTTCTTGGGAGGCAAAGCAATAAGTAGTCAGAAAAATCAGATATTCAGAACGAGTGAGTTTGTGGGAGAACATAGGAGAATATGTTATGAGAAGTTGGAGTGTTTAGGAGTCGCCGGTTTCCAGTCTTTGGGCAAACAACTGCGGCGATACTATGCCGACTGTTTATTTCCCTGGTCCAGAATAATTTCGGAGTCTAGAATACGTTCACGAATCATACGATTCGTCAGTTCTTGGGCGCCAGGTTATTTTACATATGGGGCAAAAACCTGGGTTCTATCAAAAGTGGATGAAGTTAGAATTCGTCGTTTTAAACTCAAGATTTTGCGAAAAATCTATGGTGCCATATTTAAACAAGAAGGATGGCACCGAAGAACTAACGCTAAACTCTACCAGTTGTTTAAAGAGGTTGACATTATAAAATTCATTAAGTTAAGTACACTCAGGTGGGCTGGACATGTTGCAAGATTGAATGATAATGACCCTGCACTGAAAGTACTCCTTACAGCACCAGGAGGAAAACGACCAAGAGGATGACTCAAGCTACGCTGGCAACAGGAGATCGAAGAAGGAGCTGCAAGGGTTCGATGCAGAAATTGGAAGAAAGTCGCCCGTAATAGAGATCACTGGCGGAAGTTCTTGAAGGAGACCAAGGCCCACCCCGGGCTGTAGTGCCAAAGAAGAAGAATATTCAATCTTTGTTGATTTTAATAATTTATTGATCGAGAGAACAGCGAAACAGTTAGTGTGATCGAATACAGCAAGCTGGAAGTGTTGTATGTGGAAATAATAACCACAAGTACATTCTGTGAAAACATAGCCTGTATATAAAAGTGTTAAGCAATAATCGAGAGTGTACGAGCCCTTCTTTTTCGCATAGCAAAGCTATAAGATAAAATAAACAATTTATTATAATTAAACTCAACAGTAAATGATATTTTATCGTCAGATTTCAGATTTAAATATTTCACTGACTGCTTAAAGTAAGAATTTTCTCACTTTGTAAATGTTAATTGTTTGTCGTAAATATTCTTTATTGGAGGCCCGATAGTCGGCCCTGAGATCAGGCCGTGGTATATTATCAAGTTTTTACCAACATGTAATATAATTTCAATGATTATAATAATTTGATTTTAATAAATTAACTTTGTTGTATATTTTAAACTCTGATCTTTTTAATTAAAATCCAATCATTTAATTTTAATTTGCTTATTTTAATTATCATTTAATAGTAAATACTACATTTTGGCGTCTTCAACGTGTGGCACGTTTTAACTTAGAAATATTTCAATCATTTATCTTTAATTACTACAATAAAAATATTCTAGTTACAATGAGATGGCTGATTTCAGCATATCGTTACGTTTTACAACTCTTGAGAAACGTATGGAACATTTCGTTTTCAGTTGTTGTTCCAAACATGGAAATGTTTTGGCACGAGAGGCCCAATATCATTTATTGCGTAAGCGTCGCAAGAAAGAACAAAGAAAAATCTTAAAGCTGTCAACACATGCTGCATCAAGAATGAGCCATCGTATCCTGTGGAGTATCGTGTGCAGAATACCTGACAGTAGCGCTTCCGCGACTAGTTGCATGCAAATGTGCTCAATAAAAAAAGAGCTGACTCAGCGACCAGCTCAATGTGGAATACTAATGCCAAAAAATCAAAGATTATAACACTTGACGGGTTCCGTGTGGATGGAAGTTAATTCAAGTTAATGAATCAGTAAAGCTGCGTTTCAGTTCAACTCGACGACATTGACGTTATAAATTAAAACGACTGGACTTTAACATATAAAAACTAATTACATAAGTAAAATAAGCACGAAAGAGAAAAAGTTGGAAAAATCTTAAATTATTATTCAGCGTACAAGGGTGGTTCGGAAACTTCTAGGCTTACAAAAATAGTAAAGGAATTCTTAATTATTTTTTTATTTATCAACGCAATGCACTTAAGTCCGTGGATTTACTAGAATCTGAATCTCTATAACTTAAATATAAAATGATTTCTCAAACCCAGGAAACTAGGCGTTTATCTCAACTATTACTTCTGAATTCGAATCAAATCTTTATCTAGAAAACTATTTATTTGATTTCTGGATCAGGAAATTATCTATTTGAGCTCAATATGACGAAAGAAATTGCGAGTTCACGCAATTCGAAGCACAATTCATAGAATATAACAATAACTGAAAGAATCTGAGCGGGTCGTGTTTTAGTGGCAGAAAGAAATTTGTAGGTTCTTAACGATGATTGGCTTTTTTTTAACGATGAAAGACAGTGGTCGTACATTCTCCAGCCGTCCCGCTATGCATCAGCGATTTTCCAGAGGTCAAAACAAACTCCCAAAGAAACATTCGTAACGGCAATGGAATCATCCCGTCGACGTTGTGAGAAGTGTGTCTGGGTGAACGGAGATGACGCTGAGAAATGACATAAGTATCAAATTTTGGTGTGATAATTGAGTGAAAAAAGAACTTAAAACTTGACCGTATGTCGTACACTACTGGATATTGTAGAACGAAGGTTTCAGCGGCGAAGAAACTGGATTAAGTCTTCCCGGAATTCCAAAGGACATTACCTTCCTGTTTATACTGGTCCCATTAAGAGACTCCAACTACTAGAGAAACATTTCATGCCTGATATAGTCAAGTTATTCATACGTATTCTTATGACGATCTATTTCCTCCATCAGGAAAAATATTACGAGCAAATAGATGGAGTGGCCATGGGATCAACATTTCGTCAACCATCGTCAATTTTCACATGGAACTTTCTAAGAGCTGGCTCTAGAAAATTCTCTGTTAAAACCGTTCTGCAAGTCAATGATATGCTTTTAATTTGACCCCATGGCGTGGCGACACTTTTCATTCTTCTGGAGCTTAATAACAACATTCATCTGAATATAAAGCTCACTATTTACACCTCCATGGCAGCAGTTGCATCACCACACGATGCTACCCTTGTGTACAGAACCAGTACAATTCCATATACGGTAGCAGCCTACCGAGATAAATTCAACATCTAAGGAAAACCTTTCGGGCCAACTTATGCTCGGACCATCAGATCCGGGGTAAGAAAACGCACGAGTAAGGAACAGCCGCAAACTGACAAGACAGCTTTCCTCCTATTTGTTGCCAAAGGTTCAAGAAAAATGAGCAGTATTTTTGAGAAACGCCTGATTAAAACCGTCTTCCGGTCGCAGAGGAAACTTTGAAGTCTACTCCGCCCAACAAAAGGGGTCTCTGGCATAGAACAACGCCTGGTCTGTACGAAGTCCCGTGTGAATGTGGCCAAAAATAAATATGTCAGATAATCCGAATGGTTGTGGATGAGGTGTTTGCGGCTGAAACAACCAGCAAAATCCGCGGTCGCTGAACATGCAATTATGACCGGACACAAGATTAACATAAGATTATGACATGGACAGTCATCGAAACTTCACGTGCTGTCAACGAGTAAAAGATTTTTTCCATTATTGTACATATTTGGAAAACCATTTCTTAATGTCCCATTGATTCCAGTATGATCTTACTAGATTTAGTAATGCAAATCATTTTTACTCGCTTAGGACTTGGAATCCAGAAAGTATTAAAGCTGGGCCAACGAATAAATTTAAATTTAATTACAATATAATTAGGATTAAATACGAACAAAATAAGTTTCAAAACTTGAACTGTTATCAAGAATTTTAGAAAAAAATCTACCGGATAAATTTTAAATTACAGTAGGGTCTACGCTCCAAGTGACGTTTCTTAGTTTATTCCTAAAGACATTAACAATTATCGGCAACGTATAAAAGATTTTTTGTAAATCACTTTCCTAATTGGCTCATTTCAATTTTCTTTAGAGTGATTTGTAAGTGTTCAATAATTTTACCGTCAAAACTTATCTACAACCATTGCAATGACTTAAACCCATTGATATTGAATATTTTGTTACTTTGGTTTGCAAAATTATAGAATAACTATTTTAAAAAAACTTTTCAATTATGTCCACGTAATGGTTCCCTATTCCACTTATTTATACTCCACTATTGACAACATTGTACATGTTTTTTATATATATATATATATATAAATATACTATTGGGTGCCCGGCGTTGCCCGAGATGTCATTTATCCATAACCACCCCAATTTTTTTCGTTATTTTTATGTAACACAACTCGACCTCTATCCCTAAATGTGTTATCGGCCAGGTTGCATTGTTTAAAAATTCACTAAATTAAATTAATAATCTGGTACTTAATTTAGTAATTTTCGAAATTAAATAATTAATTTTTATTTAAATTAAAAACTATTTGTTTAATTTTATTTTTTTAAGCGGAATGATTTTGGCGTTCCCATATTCATCTTCTTCGTGTTCTGTAATTATTTTTTTAAATCAATAATTACTATACTTAAAATAATTACAAATGTAAAATTATAGTCAATCACTTTTTTATTTGTTCCATACGTTTTCATAAAAAGTCCATAAACACAATTAATTGGCTGTTTATAATATGAAAGAAAAAAGTAGGTGTCGAATCCAATTTTGTCCAGTTCCCAATATTCACGTGCATTTCTTGTTCTCATTTTAAAGATATGCATCTTAAATAAAAACACTGATAAATTTAACTTCCTAAATAACCCAAAGACTCTCACAACGGAAATAATTAATATAAGAAAGACAGCTTTCCCGGTGTAAATTATTAACTAATTTTTCACGGTTACGCACCAGGTTCAGATTTCTCTATGTTGACGTGTCCATTTTGTCCAGTTAAACTGTAAGATGTATGTCATAATTTAACACAGAGATAAATATAACCCCGGATTCGAGTCCAAATTCGAATGTGTTTGCGTTATTTTGATGTAATGCTACTCCACCCCAACCCTTACGGGTGTACCAACAAAGGGGTTGAAATTATACACAACATCAGTAGAAATACAATCAATATAATTAAACCTGAAAAAATTCTATTCAACGCATATATCTGTCGTGTTTGCATGTTCCAAAATTTCCACCCCGCCCACCCCTGCCCCTGGGGGTTAAATGCCAAGTTGAATGTCATAATTAAACTCAGTGGCATCCATAACCTCTGATTTAATTCCAATCTCGGTTGTATTCGCGTTATTTTCCTGTAAAGCATCTCCATCCCCACCCCTAAGGGAGCTCCTTTCCCATAGGTTAGGGGTTGAAATTACACACACATTACATCGTTACAAAATCTCTTTGACACGGAAAAATATTTATCTGGCTCTAATATTGGCCGTTTTAGCATGTATGAAATTTTCCACCCCCGCTCCTGGGGACTGTAGACGTGTCTCACCCCGACAGTGTTTGTTTCCTGGTGGCAAATAACACGTGTACGAAATTTGGTTAAATTTGCTCCAGATTTGTATGCGGAACAAATAAATAAACATACATACACTCATTTTTATTTATAAGAAGATAATGCTTCCAGAAGCCTACGTTTTGACAAAGAATTTTGTGTACAATATATGTGTTTTAGATAATAAAAATTTATGAAATCTTTAAATTTTATAGTCTCATAACCTAAAATGAAAAGTTTTGCTATATATATATATATATATATATATATATATATATATATATATATATATATATAAAACACATTTGCACAGGAAAGGCATCCATAAGTGATTATGTTTACGGAGAAATGAATGTATTCTAGTTGTCTCTACCTTTACCTAGAATATAATTCATACATTCCCCGCATTAACTTATACGTAAGATTCATACCTTTTGATTTTGATGTCTCGTAGGAATATTGAAGATTAAAAGATATTAAGTACAATGATAATACTTAGCAAAATATCACCGTGACGGAAGGATCAGAGACTATAGTACACAAAAGAAATATTTAATCAATTTGGATGTAGCAAGCACTACGCTATGGTGTAGTGGCCAGCGTCATTGCCTCGCATCACAGAGGTCCCAGCTTCGAATCCAGGCAATGGGCATGTTTGTGGTTATCCTGCTCACGAAAACTGAGGTTAGTGCTGTGGGAGAATCGACACAATGATCAGGTGTAACTCTTAATCCAGACTGTGTCATGGCAGTCTGGCAGCCGTCTCGGTAGGCCAAGGCCTTTCATTGGCTGTCGAGCCGAGGAAGAAGCACTATAAGAGTATGCATATCAAAAGAAAACAAATAAAAAACCGACAACAGTGTCCATTTCGCCTGAGTTAAATCAGGGAATTTTGTATTATTGCTACGGCCTTATTTGATGGTAGGTGTCACCGCTAACTTCCGGCTATTGTCCTGAGTTCTCGTGGCCAAGCTTTGTTGCTTCCTGTTTTGAATAGAGGCTACGATATTAATAAATTCGACTGCGTGAAATATGTTACATCAAATACGTGTCAATATTTTTGAAAACAATAAATTATACCGTTAGGCAAAGTTGCCACTCAGTGGGGAACAAAAAACAAAATCAATAAGCCTAGAAATCTGACAACAATGAACCTTTCATTAGTGTGCCGTGAGAACGCTATACGCGTCGAAATTGCAGGAAAAAAAAGCAGTCACGACGGCTCAATCGAGTTGGTTCAATTTCGGATATCTTCCACAATATTGCGACATGTCAATAATTTTATTTCGTAATAACCCTAAATATGTCAAATTGAAAAGGAAATTTCAAGTTTGAAGTACATGAAACTTAAGTTATTTAATCATTTTTTTACACATGACTCAATAAAGAAAATGGAGGAAAAACAGTATTCTACCAACTATTTAAATATATGTATATAAAAGCATGAAAACAAAGGTGAGTAAAGAGGTAGCTTTGTTTACAACAAAGATAATATCTGGGAGAAAGTCATTCAAGCATTTAAAAATTCTACCAACTTCAGTGTTATCAATTTGATATTTATTGTTATATCCTAACATGATACATGAAGTAATACATGTCTTATTAATTCAGTAGACAAATATTATTATTTTTATATTGATTCTTAGACACAAAATGTAAAAAATATACCCTGGTTTCTTACCCTTACTCTTAAATGGAAATAGGAAGGCAATTTATTAATTTTTCAAAATACTTGATGTGCAAGACAATATTTGCTCAGCATCATTGCATACAATATTCTACTGTTGTTTAGGTCATTTCAAACTTATTAAATTCCATACTGAGATGATTGATCAGAATTCAACAAAAATGGCTACAACAGATTCCTTTTAAATGTAACAGTTTATGTAAATAATAAAATAAATTAACCCAATCAATTTACAATTAGCAGCAAGTCTATTTACAATAATTCTAAGGATAAACTGTTACACATGTGCATAATTAATGTAATCAATCTATATATATAACAATGTAAGGCAACTAAAATGTTAATTGCCATAAACTTATAAAAATTAACATTCTTAAGCACATAATGTAACTGCATAACAATATTTCAAATCCTCACATCACAAAATTATAAACAGGAACTTTTACAGTACTGCAGATGTTTTATATGTAAGCATGGGACTGATCTATGTGTCACAACAGGAAAAGGACATCAAAGACTAAAAACACAGGTTCATTAATATTTATTTTTAAAACAAGAAACAAATAGTAGTATTCCCTATTTACATTATTTCAAAGTTAAATCTCTCACGTGATAACTACATAAATGTGTCAGGATGACTATGGAAACAAAAAATATATTTTGTACAATTCAGCGTACTTGTAGCTCCTGACAATTTATGTAAATTTTTCATTTCTTCTTCTACACAATTTTCAACAGCAACATCTTAATATTAGTACTAAAAGTTGTTAGATACTATTTAAAGTATACATAAACCATCTGGAAATATATCAATGATAAACAAACTTGCTCAATTTTTTCAAAAAATGGTACACAATAGGCATTTTATTTTAGATAAGGAGTTAATTTTTAAACTTCACTGTATTTATGATTAACCAATGGACATAAACAAACTGGTACACTTAACACAGTTGTAAATGTTTCAATCCAAGGGTGCATGAAGTCCAGGTTAGAGACCTGTATTAAGTTGTGTAAGAAAACATTTATTGTCAAATAAAAATAGTTCCATATACCCTGATTACCATCACCACCACCATATTATTATTATTAATTTAGATAATTAAACATTAGCACAGGGCACTATCAAATGGAAGAAATTTTCTACAATTTTGTGCACCACAAAGACAAGGTTTCCTTTTGTTTAGTGTTTCCTTTTCTAAGTTTTCATCATTTCCATAACTAAATGTTATTTCTTCACCTGGAAATATAGTTCGTGATGCAAAAACTCCTAGGTTGGGTACTGGAGTGTCAATTCTTACTGGGACAACAACAGAATTCGGTTCACAGGAGTGATTAATATATCTACCAATGTTTCCAATGGTTGATGGGTCAATACAAGTTTTCAAAACATTACCATTACTTATGTGTTCATTCAAAATAAATATATAATTCATTGAATTCTTAGTTTGCAATCCAAACCGCTTGTTTGCTTCCCTTAAACTTATAACCTCACCAGCATATTCACAAATAAAAGCTCCTTCTTGCAAGGTTTTATTGGTTCTCAAAGCCATTCCACGACCATCATCAGTAGCAAATATTTCTAGTTCACTGGCAGGTCCAAATTGAGTTACCCTATTCTCACAATTATGTTTTCCAAAGCAAAGACATTGAGAATGACACTCCATGACAGCACTGTTCAATTTTGATTTGTGTAAAAGATTTTTATCATAGTTTTTACCAAATTTTTGTAAACACACACATTTTGTTTCTGAAGAACACAGACCTTCACTACATTCACAACCATCAGTAAATTGTAAGTTAAACTCGTCACTAAAATCATTCCCTGGAATATTATGAGATGTATACATAACCCCATTTTCAGGATGAAAATAATCGTCTAGAAATCCAGCACTTTCATCCTCTCCCGAACACTCACTTACAGAATTATCTGAAGTATGCATACTGGGATCGTTGTTTTGAAATACTTTTACTTTACTCTCAATATTTGGGACAGACGAGTAACAATTAGATCCACTTGCAATCCCAATTGAATTAATGTGCCCACTGTCATTAGACATTTCAGTTTTATCATCCATGATTAAAGGCAGCACTCAGTTTTCCTCCCGCAAAATCAGTCTCATAAAATGACCAACTACAGAGTTCAAAAGCTTTACTTTAAAATTTCACTATTAGTACAAAAATATTCTTGAATGATTAAAATCAGCAGAATCACTGTAAATGAAATGAAAAACTCATTAATTTACAAATAAATTTTTATACACCATTCAAGACACATGCAAATATATTATATGCCAATTACAATAGGTTATCTACAATATCAATTTTTTAAAAAATAGCAAAACACAGTAAATCTAAAAGAAAAGGAGAATATCACTTGCCTAATCTCTTAACATTGCCCAGATATTTATATTGGTAAAACCAAAAGACAGTTAGGAACACATTTGTAATCATCTGAGCACCATTGAATTAAATGAGGTAGGTACGGAAAAAAAAATTCAGCGAAGAAACCAACAATATTGATTTTCTACACATTTACCATTTTAATAACTCAGCCACTAACTCTTACAATGTAGGATCACTCTGAAGGAGAATATTAAATTTGTAGAGACAATAAAGAGCATCCTCCCTCAGGATCCACTGTAAGGGGGGGGGGGGTCATAGCACCACTGGACCACAATTTCAAGTATTGTATCTTCCCACCCTGGCTATGCTATCTAGCTATTTAAACTAAGTCATTTTCACCCTGTGTCTCTGATCAAATTAGCGTATATAATTAATATCCTTAACATTTGTAATTGCTCCAAACTCTTCACTCCCTTTTCTCTATACTTTCCATACTCTTACTCCTAATAAGACTGGCTACATTCATTAGGTCAGGAAAAATGCACGGTAGCTCAGTGGAAGAGCATTTGTATACAAAACAAAAGTTGAGAGGAAGGAAGAAGACAGAAAGACTGAAAGACTGAAAATATTCAGCAGGGAATGGAACCCAGGTACTTTTACTTTGTACGCAAGTGCCCGGGAGGCATGCAGTTCAGATCTTCCTTCCTGACAAAGCGGCCCAGGCCCTCGAAAATTTGAACTTCCACCTATGCCAGACTGGACTAACTATTGATTTCAGGTAAGTGGGCATCGCTATCTCTCTTTCCTATCCAAATGTGTTATTTAATTTCACCTCGTCACATTTTCCTTAATATATATGTATGTATGTTTAAAGCCATTTTAATCAGTATCTACCTTTAGCATACTTTAATATTAAATCATGAACTTATAACAAATTCTTCAAATTTAAATTAAATAATTAATTCATGTAAGCAGAGATCATCATTCAATTTTTATAGTGCTTTATAGTTTAGCTAGCACTGTCACCTAAACAGTTGATGAAGAATGTGTTACAATCTATTGACCAGATGAAAATTAATAACTGTCTATAATATTAATCCTAAAAAATTTACTATATTTTATATTATTAAATTTATTATAATTATGAAATATATGACTTTATAATAATATATATTATAAATAAATTGTCTTAAGTCATGAAAACAATAACTGACACTTCCTCCAATTGAGAAGAAGTTTATTACATAGATACATAAAAATTTGGTTAAAATTTTCAAACAAATTGGTTAAATCTAGGTTACAATTATAATTTTCTTCACAATTGCAGGAAGTGTAATTTATTGCTTTTCAGACTAAAGGCCATTTATGTGTTTATGAACAAATTTACCTTAATCAGGTTGACGACACTGGATTTTATGGAATTAATAGGCAAAATTTTTGTACAGCCCCATATCAGAAGTCCAACCACAGAGGCTTTAAATGATAAGGTAATAATTCGCCCACTTAGGGTAGGTGGAGGTACTCTCATTATTGGAGGAATGTCTTCCTGAGTAACTTTTCCCCAATTTTGCACTATTCCTGGTACATGGCCAATACCAACAACTCCTACAATTCTTGTTGGATATGAATCTGACAGTGAAAGAGTGAACTCACATTGAATATTGATTTGTAAAATAGTGAAATATGTGAAATTATCTTCTAAACTAAATAATTGTTTCAATCAAAAATATTAACTTCTTATTTAATACATAACTTATATGAAATTTACTGTTTAGTGTAACAAAAAGTTACAAAACTATTACATGACAAACAATATTAAAGAAGAATGACATCTGATTATATTTGAAATGAACTGAACATGGTAGTGAAACTAAATTTTCACAAATACTATTTGTTCAAATACTGAATCAGATGAACAATTTCTTAAATGTATTCTTTGCAAATATATTAATTTTAAAACTTTAATCATTAACATAAATTATGAAAAACAGATACTAACAATATGCAAAGAATCAAAATAATACAATAAAATGAAAATTAATAATGATAATTCTTTAGAAAATGCACATAATAATTATTGTATGAGCTGGTAATATTTGAGTTTAAAGAGACAGCTCTACAACTCTGAAACGAGTATTATTTTTCCCACAACCTTTCATCATTTCCTTGTGTGACCAACTCTCCAGTCATTTACAAACACAGTTTTACCTTCATAAGCTCTGCAATTATCACAATAATCCAGAAGACTTTTACAAAAAATATAAAAAAGTACCTTTATCAGGTTGAATTGCAGCAACAAGTTGTAAAGAATGAGTGAGATACATGTCCCTTTCATTCACAAAAACAGTAGATAATCCAGGAAAATCACCAGTCATTTCAGCCATCATTTCTTCTAACAGATCTCTTTGCTTGCATTTCTCTACTTCTTCTTTGCTGTAAATTAATTTAATTTTAAAATTATTTGTAATTGTACGATCATGTTCTTAAAACTATCATAAATATTATTGTGACACTGAAGATCAATAAAAACAAAAATTAATGTGTGTGTGTATTTATTTGCACGTATGGGTGTGGATATGTATTAGAGGGGGTGACCTAGTGCCATTGCTGCTGTCTAGTACTGCTAGTTTTAATTCAACACTATGCAGACAGCCAGTACAGACACACACCTATCTCTTGAGAAAGAGATTAAAACCACAAAAAATTTGAACAATTTTCTCTCCAAAATGGTGACATTGGATAGTAAAGAGAGATAGCATAGTCAACTTACCTGAAATCATAATTGGCT
Source organism: Zhengitettix transpicula (assembly GCA_037074705.1). NCBI lineage: Eukaryota > Metazoa > Arthropoda > Insecta > Orthoptera > Tetrigidae > Zhengitettix > Zhengitettix transpicula. The sequence continues at coordinate 39,645,819 of CM073596.1, read as the reverse complement.
CACTGGGGCTGTGGATAAATAAAATGTCAAATTTACAAATGACCTGAGGAAAGCAGGTCTGAACTGTCTGGCAGTCAGGCATGAATTGACTAATTCAAATGTGGCACATCAGCCTTAGGAGGGTCAATATTAAGTGTTGCTCAAAATGCATAAGTAAAACTTAACTACTACATATTTCAGCAGACCAAAATAAAAAATTAATTGTTTCTAATGCACTCACAATTAAAACATACTAAATTAGCAAACATCATTTTAGTTAGGTGGGTTGCTGTTGAAAATCTTTGAAAATTTTCTTGACTTTTGACATATATTGTACATTGCCGCTTAGTAATGTCTTCCAATGCCCAGCAAATTTGCAAGTTAACTATCATTACTGAAATCACTGTACCATATCATCAAGAAACTCAAATTTCAAACTACAGAATGGGCCAAATGTGCATTTCTTTGAACTTGCTTGATGTTGATAAAATTTTATTCAAAGATGATAAAGCAATTCCAAACTTCTTGAAAACATCCCCTTTTTCTTATTAGCACTGTTGGTACATTAATTTAATTTTCAAAATGTTCAGTGATGTTAACAATTTATCTGTGTTGTCTACATTTTACATAACACAAATGATAAAGTGATAAAAAATAGTAAATCCTTCCACTGTCTACAATAGACTTGGATGGAAAATTTAAGAAAACACAGTAAGGTTATTACTAGACAAAAGTTGTGTCAAGCACTCCAATTACCTTAAGTTTACCATGCAACAAGCTAAAAATACATAGAAATTTTTTTTGTTTAAACAAGCAAACATTATCATTATATGAATTAAGGAATGAAATACTAACTGAAACCGTGAAACAAATTTTTTAAGATGAAAAATGTGGTGTTTCTGCTCTCACCTGAGTAAAACATTAAAATTTGAACAACTTATAATAATATCACGTAAGTGAGTTGACTATGTTGAATGTGTATTTGTATATATATTCTTTCATAAGATTTCTTTAGATTAATTACAAGTATATAAATTATATTACTGAGATTTGAAAGTCTCTTAATCTTAAGCAATATTACATTTATTAAAATGAAACTTAAAACACAATTTACCTGATTGGTTCTCTTGAAGTTAATAATTGCCATATTAAACAAATTGTCTGCCACCAGGAAAGAGCAGATAGAGCACGTTGTAAGGTCACATGGATAGGCCTATCTCCCAACTGAACAATACACTTTGGAACCTTCTGAGCCTACAAAAATATTGTATCTAGTAAACATATCCAGGAATAGAAAACAAATTAACTCTTCTGAAGAAATGCCATAATGGGCAAAAATTCAATCATGAGGATAATAAAAGAAGGAAGATATCACATATATTTTGGTTCACCCCAAACAGAAAAATCACTAAATTTGGAACTATTTTTGATTGTATACTCCACTTGATTAATTGACTAGATATAAAAAAAGACATTATTTACCTCCTCAAAAGCACGACGAAATTCACCTCCAGGAGCCATTCCCAATTGTTTAGTCAAATGTGCAGACATTTTCAACAGTAGAATGTACAACAAACCATGAGTCAGACTAGTCTGCTTAATTGTAGCCCTTATTTTCTCTATAAAAATATATGAAATTGTAACATATTCAATAAAAAATTAATAAATGGTAATAAAATTTCAATTCAAACAACAGAAATATGGAACTGCTTAAAGATTTACTATCATAAAAATGGTCTATGTAAAAATCTGTTCAACTAAATATAAACTAATGATACAGGAGCACCTCTGTAAGTGATAGGATAATCAATCTACTATGAGAAATTTATTTCTGGATAATGATGTCGCCACCTTAAAATGTCTCAGAAAATGAATAAAAGTTGGTACTCAGTAATTTTTAGCATTTTGGTAAACAGTCAACAACAGAAATGGAATTGCCACATAATAAATCTAATTGCATGAAAAATGTATTCCTCTCAAGTGAAAGATAGTAATTATTACAATTATTTCAGTTTGATTGTCAAAACATCAAGTATCCATTGTTGAATTATCTCTAATATATTGTAGCCTGAAAAGTTTTGGATTGAGATAAGAAAAGTTATTCAAATTCAATATTATAATCAGTTATTTAACTCATAAACAATATAATGAAGGCTGTTTACCAAAATTAATGTTTTTGGCTTCCTCTAAAATGGTTTCTTCATCACGGAGGAGAATGCTCACACGAGCTTTACACAATTCTACTAGAACGAAGTGTGGTTGGACTGCTCGAATAATCTGTAAAAGAAAATAGTATAAAATCCTTAATCATTTAGTATGTTTGTCACAATAATGATAAAAAAACTAGTTCTTGCCTTAGCTACATCCTCCTGACTTTCTTTACTAAAGTGAGCAGTGCCAACTAAATATACTTTGGATCCTTCAGGAGTCGTAAGCAAGGTAACAGTATCTGGAAGATTCTTATCTATGTTGGCATCATATGACAATTCAGGTATTACTGGTTCAGGTGGCTCCTTTAATTCTGTTTCAGAGTCATTGTCCTCCACATCTGATTCTAAACCAGATGCCATACTTTCCTCTACAAAAAAATGATTAAAAGTTAGTTAGCAGCAAAATTCCTTCAGAGTAGTACCTAATTAAGACATTGAATGTATAGATGATAATTATGAAATAGAAGTGATTCCATAAGGACATGACAGTTAATATAGTAACTCTAGGTGTCTAGGACAAATATATTACTCAATTAATACATAACAATCATACTTATCTCTCAAGTGCAGTAAACACAATAATAAAAAAAGGGTTAAGTCATCAATAAATGTCCAATTAGGTATGGAAAAGTATCAAAGGGCAACATATGATGTTTATACTCCTAGCTTAATAAAATTGTTGTTGAACTAAGATGCATTAAAAAAATTAAGTGAATAAATAAGTGTAATAATGTAAATGATTACATTATGCAATTATATTTGAGTACAATTAATAATTCACTCAGTAGTATTATAGCAAGCCTCTGATTTTAAACAGTTTCTTAAGACAAAGCCAATGGACAAGAGTGAATCTCATTTAAATTTTAGCCACAATCATTAGAACTATGTAAAGTATTTACACAATGGTACCTTAATTACCTTTAACAGGAAACTTTACTTTCTTCTTTCTCAACACTAATGGCATTTTTAAGAGAAACAAACAATTAATAAACAAGTTTTCAAAGTAAAAAGAAATCCCAACAGTTGCACTAGATTAGTTGGTAACTGGGCTACCCTGTAGTTGAGCTGTGGAAGCCATATAACAACTAAGTGGCTTACACAATATGCACGGTGCAAGAAATTAGTACTTGTAGGTCAAATTATATATATATAATTTATATTTATATATATATATATATACACAATATTATGAGAATCCATTACGGAATTGGAACTAATTTGGTGACAGAGTCACATTCGAACTTGGATAGTGAGGAAGGATAGTAATAAATAGGACAATTACACTTTATGTGAATTCATATGCTTAGGCGTAGAATCACACACATAGAAAAACATATGTTCAAAGCAGGGAGAAGGATGGAAGAAGAAGGGAAGACTGAAAATATTTGACCCAGGCAGGACTTGAACCTGCGTGATCTGCTCAGTACAAAGCATCCTTCTACCTGCTTTGAACATATGCTTTTCTATGTGTGTGATTCTATGCCTGAGCATATGAATTCACTTAAAGCATAATCCTCCTATTTATTTCTATCCTTCCTGACTATCCAAGTTTGTGTGTGTGTATATATATATATATAATTGGACAGTGAGGAAAGGTAGAAATATAGGACAAAGGTTGGGAATAGTAATACCCTCAAAGGAAGCACATGCTCAAGTTGTGGAGAGGAAAGAAAGAAGGAAAGACTGAAAATATTCAGCATAATTTAAATATAAAATAATATAAAAGCTGTCAAGATATATATATCTTGACAGCTTTTAAGGTTGTTCTGAGTTTCATTAAATAAGATTAAATGAGGAAGTTGGAAACATTTATATTAAGGGACATACCTGAGTAATTTTGGTTTGCTAAAAAAATTTTGTTTGCTACGCCAGGGCGATTAACATAACCTTCAAAATATATTTACCATCTCCTGCTTCATCATCTTCTAAGAGATCTGTGTAACTCTCCGGACTTTCGTCTCTTTTTCTCTTCGCTCCTTTCGATTCTTCAGGATTATCAGCTTCATGTTTAATAAAATCATGTGTCAACGTTTTCTGCAACAGAACCGTATTGCGATTTCCATCACCCGCACCCACGACATTATCTAGCAAGTTTTGGGGATCTTCAAAATTTCTGACTTCGCCAATATTGATTTTGACTTCAGGGTTGATTGATGTATTCCTTGCAGCATTGCGCTCGTGATCAATTAAATTATCCATTGCAGGACTACAAATGTTATTCAATCTATTTGCTATTTAGAATGAGCGTGTATAATACTTAAGTCTGTGAATACAGCAAACACATCAATAACAGCATGTACGTTATTTGGCAGTATTTTAACTGTTAACAGCAAGCCAACGCAAACGTTTTACTTTTCTACTTCCGTTAAAGCCGTTAACAAGTGCATACGATCACCTTTCAATTTAGTCTATGATTCATGATACACGTAATATAAACAAAACGATCATTTTCTTCGGTAATGGATCGCTTTCATTAAAACAAATAATTTACTTATGATTATTAGTTAATATTCTAAAACTAATAAAATTTATTAATGTAAATCAAAGTTATTTATTTTACTCTGAAATTGTTGCGTATCTCCGTATCTTTCGAGAAACATGCTTCATTGTCGACGAATTTTACTATAAGTGACTAGTATTTATATTCATTCCATTTCGAAGAAAAATCAATGAAATTATTATATTATTTTAATGAAAAACAATTGACAGCTGGTTCTTGTCTATTACGGAATTAAAGAAACGCAATGGCGTCAATCTTAGAAAAGGGGAGTATCTGTTTAAAAATAAATGTTCTATATTTCAGATAGATAAAAATGGAATTGACCACAATAATTAGAAGTACAAGTTTGCCGTCCAAAATATGATTTCTAATTTAATTTCATTGAATACCAAAAAATACACATTAAAGGTCTGATTCCTTCAAAATAACTATTCCAGAATGACGATACTCTTCGGCATTTTTACAACTTAAATATTACATTTCAATAAATCTAATAGTATTAACAATGCATGTGACAATTATTACTAGAAAACATGTTTATACTGCAGGTGATCAAATATGGGCACTCATATCCTTGTCATTTTCTTAACTTACCTGTTATAACAAAATTCGGATGTATTCTGTTGCAATCAATAAAATTCATCCGTTAGTCTTATGTAAAATATTTGTGAAGAAAAATCATTTTCCTTGTGTTGTTTTACCTACAGAAATAATACAGTTTAATAGCTGTTTTTAATTTCCCTAAAAATATTGGCATACTTAAGACTTTGGAAAGCCTGAAACAAATCTCTTCCCATTCATTCCTCATCAGTCAAAATACTTTGGAACCATATGAAGAAAATATAATTCTTTACACAAGGGAAAATGAAAATAAAATCTCTGATATTGCACTTATAATTTGTTGATCTTGGCAGAAATAATATGAACACAATGAGCATTGATATATCTATTTTCATATCAACTAACTACATAAAACCTTCACCAAAATATTAACTAAAATGATAATTTGACTGTAAGTTAACTTTGAAGTTGAGATAAGTACTTCAATTCTTAAAACACAAACTGATGGTTTGTGCATATAAATTATTTATCTACACGTCATTTGAATAATTAATTGTGGGTAAGAATAAAAATGAAAACATGCAAACTGGTCAAAATTAAAAAATACAAGTTTTACATAAAAAAAATTACACAGCAGACATTTATGTAACAAAAAATAAATAACTTTATTTAAGTCATTTACATTATCACATTAGTTGAAAGTAAAACATAACCTCCCTGCCAGTTTATCACAAACAAATTTATATACCAAATATTTACAACTGATGTGACCAAGGCAATCACACGTGTGGATGAATTGGCAATGTATATTAACAAGTAATTTATCATAAACTATCTTCATTATTCTTATCGGTACCATTTAGACTTTACTCAGACTTGAATTAATATGGCAAAAATTCTTACACTATTCACATGTTTACTACAATTAACACGTCATCAGTACACAACTGATATTGGAAATAAAATACATAAAAAGATAAATGGTTAACAATGAAACAAAATTAGAGCTTCCAAAATATATGCTTAAATGAAGAGAAAAATACATATCACACTCAAAAATGTCCTTAAAAAGAGATACTTTTACTGTAAATAAGTTTGGAACAAATGCAGCTGAGATTTAAATATGTGAATATATGTATACAAACACTTGTGGTGCAACTTTTCAGTTAACACTTAACATTTTCAGCATTCCCAAATGCATGAGAACATCCACCATATTAAAAATATATGTATCGAAAGTAATAAAATAAGAACACTGGCATGAATCAAGGAACCATGCTTGCATTTAGTTTATTTTATACTGCTGAAAATACTGTCCATAGGAAACTTCAGGAAACTATCATAAGAAAACTTTAAAAAGTCAGTCACGCACACGAAGACCCCATATACTGGTTCGTCGAATTCCAACAGTGGGGCGAGCCACACTGGAGAAAAGAAATTTATTAATTTCTACATTTGGTAGTTCTCGCTGCAAAACTGCTAGTCCTGGCTTTGAGAAAAGATTGAAGACTTCCAGATACATAAGTGTACTCACACCTGCTAAGAGACTGCAAAAAAAAATTATATCAATAATAATTATATTTGTAAATAATAAATAAAAATTTAATTGAAGCCAAATATGTATGAAAGGCAAAGCTAAGTTCAATAAATGAGAAACAATATTTTTCTTGTAGTTTTACGTATTTTATCAATAACTTATGTGATATTGAATATTGGCATATAGTGAGAGTTTCTTTTACAACCTTCTACAAAAAAAGAAATTTGCATACCGTGTGTAAATTACTAAAAAAAATTATCCTGTTGCTTCAATTGTACCCAAAACTGAATACAGAAAATACACAAATTTTATTAACAATTAGATTGAAAGATTAATACAAGGGCAATCCCAAAAGTAAGTTCTGTTATTTCTTAGGGAGAGACAGTTAACTCAGTTTGTTATGAGTGGTGCTGCCTCCATTCCCAAATATGTACTTGCTCACTTCGGTCTGATGCACATTTTTGGCTTGGCAGTCAGTCAAAATGGGGGCTCCCATACAACATTACAGCCCAGTCCAATGTTCATGCAGTTACTTAATTTTTGAAGGCAAAAGGCGTCGAACTGGTTGAAATTCATCGCCAATTGGCATGTGTATGGAATGTCGTGCATGGCTGTCAATAACATTCGCAAGTGGTGTACTGAGCATAAGTGAATTCTATTTCAGTTGTACTGAAACAATGAAGAAAGGAGCAGTTGGTCGTCATTTTCCAATGAGACAGTCATGAAGATTGAGGAAACCAAGCGTTAAGATCGGAGGACCACTTTGGATGGTCTTAGTATTGTGGTTCCTGAGGTTTCCTGAAGCACCATACATAATTTAATTGAAAAGATGCAATATCAGATGGTGTGAGCAAGACCAGTACAAAGTATGGGAGAACAGCACGAATTTCTCCGCCATTATGCAAGCAAAAAGGCCAACTTCTTGGACTTGTTTGTCATACGTGACGAAACTGAGCTACTAGCATCTGTTCTGTAAGTTGAGGAACCTTTGCATGTAATTTTTAATGTCTGAAAATATCAATATGTATGTGTGTGTATATATATATATATATATACTTCATATATATCATACTTCATTCCCACTACTCTATCCATTCCTCCACTAAAACTACTAATTGTCCACAATAAGACTGTCTATATTTGCCTGGTCAGGAACTTGACCCGGTGGCCGAGATGGTTAAGGTGTCTGTGTACTGAGCAGAATATGTGGGTTCAAGTCCCGCCTGGGTCAAATATTTTCACTCTTTCCTTCTTCTTCCATCCTTCTCTCTGCTTTGAGCATATGCTTTTCTATGTGCGTAATTCTTCGCCTGAGCATATGAATTCACATAAAGCACAATCCTCCTATTTCTCCTATTTATTTCTATCCTTCATCACTATCCAAGTTTGAATGTGACTTTGTCACCAAATTAGTTCCAATTCCCTAATGGATTCTCCTAATATTGTATATAATACATAATACATTTTGTTACAATGAGCCTCTTTGAACTTTCAGTTTCATAGATTTGACAGAACTGTGGTGATTGGTACTTAATTTCAAAGGTGATATAGGGCACCAAAATTTCACCACCAGTAATTATTTAATGAAGTTGTCACGTCAGCATGACTCACTTTATAGAATCATAACACAACTTATACCATTGCAATGTGGGGAAAAGGTGTTTGGTAAACCAATGGGCCATTAAGAGAGGGAGAGGCTTATTGAACTGTAAGGTGGGAATGTGCTGTGCAAATGACCACACTTTTCTGGATCATAAAATGCTATTTTCCTATAATTTAACTAATATAAATATATCAGACACACTTAAATTTGCAGCATTATTATAATAAACCAATTAAATAAAATTGTTGGACTGACTACTAGTACTTGAATAAAATGAAGTTTTTATTTTATAATTCTAATAACCATATTTTGTGAATCTTGAATAGAATTTTGCATTTTTTCAAAACAATTTATTAATAGTATTCAGTTTTAAGCCATCTTCAAATTATAGTCAATTTTTCGTTTTTTTAAAATACAATTTTTAAGTCACGACCTAACTTAAAACAGGTCCTGACTTAGAAATTATATATATTTTGCAACTGACTGGATGTGGAAGATGACTTAATGCTGAAAGCTACAAATAAAGTGCTTTGAAGAAAAATTTTATTCATTAAGACTGATAAAAAGAGGGGTTATTAAAATTAAAAATATCAGTCTTCATATTAGAACTGAATATTCATAAGAATAATGAAGTTTGTATTAAATATCCAAAAAGAATATACTTAATAAAATTAGGTAGAATAAAAAAATCTTACCAGTAACCGGAAGGTGAAATACTGTAACAGCGATTAAATGCTGTATATTCAATTTTTGATAATTTGCATATAGATTTTATAGTTTCATTAGTTAAATTAATACAGTCACTTAAATCCAATTCTACTAGATCTGGACACCTTTCTACAATGAGTTCAACATCTGCACAACAAAGAATAGAAATAGAATGAATATCAAACTTATAAATATAGCCTTACCAGTATTATTATAGGGTTGAAAAGTTTGAACCATATATTTGAAGTTCTTTTTTTTTAGCCTTTAAATGCCAAATTCACAACTATAAATCTGTGTAAACACCCATATGCATTTTTTGCTAAATAGCTTATATCTATTAATAATGTTAATTTATTTAAAACTTGTACCAAATAAATTCAAAGAAAATATAATTGCAACACTGTTCAGCTGCAACTATGGTTGACAGTAGCAACACCAGGAAGTAACTGCTTGACCAGACATTAGTACTGACAGTGAATTTCCCAAGCTGTTATAGCAGTTGTCAGCAAAGAATACGTCAATGCATAGAAATGCAGAAACAGGTTCAAGTTATTGTTAACTATTTTGTTTGACAAAAAATCAAATAACCATCTTGAAATTTCACATTTTTATATTAAATAATTAAATAGAGATGTTCTAAATATACTTACGATGATCAATGAGAGTAACTTTGCAACCACTTATATTTAACCGTTGCATAGAGGTTGGAATGCTAGAACATAGACCATCCACAGATAATGGACATAAATTTGTCCATGCCAAATTTAAAGATGACAACCTGCAACATCAAGTGTTTGAAAATTAAAAAATTGAAAGAGAAGTTATATAACTCCAATTAAGACACGGTGAGAACAGATAGGGAAACAATTATGTATGGTATTAATGAAGAAATATAACTCATGAATTTCTCAATTTTAAGCAATTACCGCACAACAAACATTCATTAACTTTTTGAAAGCTGATAGAAAATTAAGTAAATTTCATTTTCAACAATATATGAATGCGAATTCAAGGCAATTATAAAACGTAGTTTAACAATTTGGAGAAATAATACAGAATTTTTAAGATGATAGAACATATATAAAGTAAACAAAACTTACTCGTTACAGCCAGTCAGAATGTTTTTTAGGCCAGTTCTATTTATATCATAACAAGCTGACAGATTAAGTACTTTTAGACCTGTATTTTGAGCAATTGCTGAGCAGCAGGCATCATTCAATGAACAATGCTCAAGACTTAATTTGCGGAGAAAGTGACATGTTGACAGCAACTGTGCTAAATCTGTAAAATCACATCCATAAATTTCTTTGGTTAAATTTTATTATATGAAATACATAACCACATAACCAAACTTGCTGATATAAACAGAATTAAGATATCTCAATTTTTGTTAGCACCATAAATACTAATCATTCAAAACTTAAATTCCAGGGGACACTGATTTTCTGTGTGTTGTACAATGTCAAATTCACTATTCATACAATTTGACAGACACTACTTTCATTTAACTTTTTTTTTTCAAAAGCAATTCTTACCATCAGTTGATATGCTTGCCATGCTGAGATCAAGATAAACAAGTTTACTTTTCCTTTCTGGATAACAACTATTTGGTTCGAACACTGGATCACAAATCTGTAAATATATAAAATACAAAAATGTAATTTTATATTTGTGAATATATTTATTTGTTGTATAAATTTAAATCCGAGATGTTTTTTAGACAGAAAAAAAAACTAGTTTTTTCCATAGAAAGCAAAAAAGAATTATTCAAAGTACTGGCCCTCACTAGTTACACATTTTCCCCATCTCTTGGGCAATTCATAAATACGTCAAAAAATTATTGTTCGAGGCAAACCACTCATCAAGCCATTTACAGAATTCTTCATAAGAATCCAAGTGCTGCTCAGTAAGTGTGGCCCATCGACAAAAATAAAAACAGGTCTGGTGCACAGCGGAAGCACCTCTCAGTAGTTTTGGACCATTGTTGGCGTGTGATGGTGCGTTGTCGTTGTCAGCTTGTAATTTCTTTTTTGATAATCCAGCCTTTTAAGAAAAACAGAGCACAGTCTTGTTGGTGATAGTGGTGGGCATTGACAGTTTCGCTAGGTTTCAATAATTTATCCTACAAAAAACTCGGCATCAACTTCCATCAAAGTGATTTGGTCTTGCAAATGATGATGATGGTTGGTCAGAATCAACCCATAGCGAACAAGATTTCATATGCTTTGGCATCTCTCCATTGCCTACAGTGCAATTCATGCGGTATCCATTTTCTGATCCTTTGAACCTTTCCCATGGCACATAGAAATGGTTTGTTAAGTAACACCCAATTGATTGGCAAGCACTTTTTGTGATTGGGTATTGTCCTCGTCCAAAAGAGCCTGCAACTGATGGTCCTCAACCTTCCTGGGCAGATTTTTCAGGCTTGTTGTAACTTAGGTAAAAATATCTGCCTTTTAATTGATGAAACCAATCTCTACACGTTTTTTCCAATAAAGCACTATCGCCATAGGCCTCCCACAAGCATTTGATGTAATTTGGCAGCCGATTTCTTCAAATTGAAGCAGAAAAGCAGAGCTTCCCACATATGCTCTCTTCTTGGCAAAAACCTAGGCATGATTACCAAAGGAAAAATGTATGTTGTATAAAATTGCTGATGATGTGCACGACTATTGTTGACAGATGACAAACTCATAATTGCACAACATTCATAATTTAGTAAAAGTCTTGGTTTATTAGTCATGCATAGCAGTAAGTTCCTAAGGTAATTTCATATAATTTTCAATAAATAATATAATCTATTTATTTGTTAATACAATACATAATTTACAGTGATAAGAATGTAACTTTTAAATTACCTTGCCATTATCATTGCATTCCAGAAAGGCTAAATAAATGGGGAAAAAGTATTAATTGATAGAATTGTGAAATGCTGTTAAATATATTGAATGTGAATTGTACTCTTTAGTTAAATTTTTCATCTCTTTTCCAAATAGCAGTTTAGGTGTGAATAAATTGAAACCCTTACCTCTGCTTGCGCTAAGCGCAAGATATTTACACCTTTATTTAAAATGAATTCCATGTTGCCTGAAGCAATACAACGTCCTCCAAGATCAAGACGAGTCCAAAGAACTTCATCTTGTGCAACTCTATACCACCTTTTGCATACTCGTGATGCTATTGTAAGTGTCCTTTTAGGAAGCCAACGAAATATCATTAGCACCATCTCATCAGATAAATTATTAAATAAATCTGGAACAAAAAGAAATATATATAGGTATATACACCGACTGACGTGAAGGACTTGATAGCCGATTCTAGAATAAGTGTATTTCGTTGAATGTTCGGACTCTTGAGCTTAATTCTTTTCCTGAAGATGAAAAGAGTTTATTACTGTTCAAAATGTAGGATCATTCTTTCCTCGTTCCATCCTCAAATTAACTCTTCTACTATAGACAATAGAACACTTGACAAATTCTTCACTAAGTATTTCAACATCATTGTCAACAAACCTTAAAATCAGAATTATATTAATCTATTTATAGAAAAAAATGCTATATTTATTATACCTATAATAATATCAACATTCCCTAGATGATACAAGCTTGTTTCTAATAGAACAGTTGGTCTCAGTTATATTTAAAAAACAGAGTTTTCAAAATTACAAACAGTTAGGATACAGTATAATTTTGATAAGCTATACCATTATAATTGCTATAACAACAAGACATTTGTCGTAAAAGATCAATATACTGTCATGTCAAAAACAGCTATACATATATTTAATATCCAAGTCTATGCAGTTTTTAAACAAGACTGTTAATATGTTACAATAAAAGTAAATATATATCAGTCCTTGCGTGAATTGTATTAAAATAAACTACAATTTGTGGCAAAGAATGGAAAATGAATAATTGAGATAGCAGACAATACAAGTCAGGAATTGAGAATTGTTTATTTTCTATTTGCAATAATTTCATCAAAAGTTACAAGTGATAAAAGTATAAGCCTATGACTTAAATAGTGATAAAGTAAGATATATTCTTGTATCCAAACTTTTGATTTAATGTATAAAAGGGAGATATTAAATATATACAATAAGGTTCACAAACTTCACCGAGATCAGACTAAACTACTTGAACAAGGAGTCATTAAAATTGTTTCTCACAACGTGAATAGAATGTAAAGGATTCCCCGTTTTTTTTTTAAAAAAAAAACTCACAATAAACTGGGATGGAAGAAGTTGCAATCTTATACAGAAAGTAATTTATATATTGTGAGATTATCACTCATGATCACTTACATAATAATTCAGGAATTTTATCTAATAATAATTATATCTACCTGGTCCCCTTGAAGTAGGCTGCTTTGTTCTTCTATACAAAAAAAAATCATTAGATATATCAGCTTCATTTACTAATTTGGACACTTCACTATATTCACATTCAGTTTTTCTTGTAGCATTATCCATAGTGTTTGCTGTTTTCTCAGTCTTAATTCCTCCCTTAGAAGTAGAGACACAAATTTCCTTGTTTTCTGGTTTTGACTGCAAAAAGTGGAAGGTAATGTTTATTTACAATTAACATACTTTACAAAAAAGGAGCAACGACAATGGGAAATGAGAAGGTTTAACATAATTATAAGGGATTGTAGCAATTTTTGAGTTTCATAGAGCATTTGCTGTGATGTTTGATTTAATGTGAAGCATCTCTGATATGAGTCTGGAATTGTACCGGGTGTCAATGTTGAAAATCTTAGCATTTCAGCAATCAAATATATGTTTTGAATTGATGATATGTTTGTACAGATTGTTTATCATTGGGAAGTTTGATATTAGACATATGTTCCTTGATGTGGATATTAAGCGAACATTTTATTTGCTCTATGTAGAAAAGATTGTAAAAACACATGGTATTGAAATACTTTATTTTGTCTGATACTTGCCTACTTATTTATCTAATTAGTATAAATGTCTTCAAATATTGTGACATACACACAATTACTGTTCAGATATTGATGAAAGTTGCTGATAAATTTTTCATCAGAATGTGCTCATTGTGCATTTTACCAATTTCATGAATATAGCATAAAAACATTATTTCTGTACAAACTCCATCAACCAAATGAATAAAACAATATATTCTGTACTTTGAGGCTTATATGGTTCTAATTAATAATATTAAGAGAAAATTACCTCCAAAACATCCTTAAGGAGACAATTATAATGTGGTAATATTGTAAGGGAAGTTTTTGAAATCTAATATATTGTATCATCATTGGAGAAAACTTGGTGTGGTTTATTCTTTGATTTACAGCTTTGAAATGACCAAGAAGTCAGTTAAAAATGAATATATACACACAAAATAACTTACTTATATAATTATAATACAACACTTCCAACACAATCTGTATACTTTATCAGATGTACAAAAACTAGTAATTACATACATGTCTTTATTAATGTAAAATATACCTTGATTAAGCAACCAAAATTGACATAAATAAATAATGTCAATACATCATCATTTTTATTTGTTTATATATTTTGTTGGTGAACTGGCACCAAGACAGATTCCATACACAGTGAGTAATATACTACCAGTTTTCACATCATTATTCTGATAGCAACTATTTAATAACAAATTTTGGTGCAAAATAATATAACTAAGATATGACGAAATCAAGCAAAAATAAAGAGGGATTTTTTAAGCAGCCAACCTTTTTGATTTGAGCTGTGTCGTTTGAAATCTCGTCGGTTAGTTCCCCAACTCCCATATCATCCAGAATTTCTTTGCCTATAGTACTAACAGAAGACCAGCGTCTACTATTATCAATGTCTTCTGATTCTTTTCCTACGTTAGTTTTCCTGCGTTTCATTCTAGGCCTGTAGAAAGAACAACAATTAAAAATTACAAAAAGTATTCCAGGATATTTATACTTCAGTAAAACATTTTAGAACAGAGTAATATTATCGATAACAGTTATATTTGTTTAATAAAACAAATACGAGAAAACATGACCTGGAACTTTACTTATATACCCACATACGTAGTATGATAGTGTGTTAAATGAAGTTATATTACAGCGGAACGACAAACGTATTACCCGTTTGTCGATTGACTTGCGTTAGTGATGTCCGAAAGATTTTGATTAGAATTTCCTTCATAAGCCGCCCTTTTTCTTCCATTCTGTTTCATTTTTGGCGGAATCTCCCACCACGTACACAACTACTCGATATATGATTATCGATATGTGGAAATCGCTAACAAAAGACTATATATGTCTGAGCCATAATCAGCCAGAAATAATGAAAAGATGACGAAAAGCCAAACAAAATAATATGTCAAATTACGATGCAAACTTCCTTGCTTTTCTTTTCGTTATATCCTTGAATTAGTTGTGATAGTAAAATGTAAAGAATTAATATACAGAGAAAGAGATTCATACATATTTACATTTAAAGAACGTAACGTAAAAGGTAACGGCAAAATGTTTTTTCGTTTAGAAATTAATGGTTTATAGCAAAAATTGTCCAGAAACCAGATTAAATTTTGACTTATTATTGATCAGTTATAATAAAAAAAGGTAATGTTCGAGAAACGTTTCAAATTTTGAGCTGAAATTTTTCATGAAAATTTACTTATAAATGACATTGAATTCCAAAAACATCCTGTAGAGAAAATGAAAAAGATAATAGAATTATATTTTAAATTATTCAAAGTAGTTGAGTTATTATTTCTAAACTGAAGATCCATGTTCCACAGCTTTATCCGTGGTGTTTTTGAAACACTTTTCAATTATAAATTAAGGGAAACTTTTGCAAATTCTCCTACACTGCTTAACATTTGTGTGAGGTAAAGGTCATAACTTTCACTTTCTTACGTTTTTGTGAATTTGGATACTAAACTTTAATTAAATGTAAGCACATCTTAATCGCTATTATTATTTTTACTCAATTATATTACTTTGTTAAACTTTTTACACTCTCGAATCGTCTTGTAATAATGCACCAGAATTTTCTTCCGATTAAAAAATGGAAAGTATTTTCATATATTTTCTAGGAGCACTGCGTTTAACTATCAAAGACAATTAAAAATATACACATACTTTAACCCAATTGTTCAGATTGACATACTAATAACTTCATTTCGAAAATTTGTGTGAAATAACTTTTATTTTCAAAAAACGTCTTTGTTAAATGTATACTCATGACACATAGAAGTAGCCAATTACCAGACATTATTGGTGAAAAAATAAATATTAGACAACGTTTATTCTCGTTATATGTTACCTTTGTTTTTGGAATTATAATCAATGTCGTAATTAAATATCATTTGAAGTAAACAGATTTCGGAAAAAACTGTTTCCTCTCTGTGGTGATTTACTCAAAATACATTAACGGAATTGTATTGGTAAACTGAAATAAAGAAATTACAGAAATGTTTATTGTAGGGGTCATCCCGGAAATTATACATTTACAGAACGAAGTTGTAATTCAAAGTAGTTGGTAGTATTACTTTTTAGGGTACCCTGATAATATCATTATAATATCAATACCTTAATAATTAAATAATAAGAAGCATCACATTATAAGGACAGGAAAGATTTGTACATTTGCTTACATTTTCAGTTTTGGGCTACATTAAAGACTATACCTGTGAGTTTAATTAATAAAGTATTGTTATTAATACTGCATACTTTAATTTTTTTGGGTTGGTAATTGTGCTTGGTATATTTTAATCACGCAACATTGTTCTTAGCGCTAAATGTTGTACTTGTCCAAGATAAAAATTGTTAATGATTAATCCTGTAGACAAGTGGAGTCAGAATTCAGATCGTACTGGCATGATTGAATCTATTGACTCCATACTCGAAAATGTTACAAAAGCAGAAGTAGTCACTAACAATAAAAGAAAATCGTTAATAAAGAGTAAGTTAATGTTTTTTTTCCCGTCCAATCAATTCAAGTTAAATTAAAAATAATTTCTTTACTACTCAATTTTTATTAATAGATTTTAACGATTGCAAAGTTTTGCCAGATGGACAGTAATAAATATACTAATTTAAATACTGTATTCCTTTACATAAATAAGATTTGAGCTTAGCTATTTTTTCAAGATACCTTCCATCTGTAAAAATCCTATACTACATCAAAATTGATTCACTTATGTTTATTTTAGTTTTGCCATACATAATTATATTGGTGTAAAATGCTTTTTCAGTTGAAGAGGAAATATTACTGTTACAGAGTAATATAGAAACTCTAAAAAAGAAAACTTGTATGTTGACCTCTAAATATCAAGAAATGCAGGAGCAAATGACTGAGAAAGAATTTGAACTCTCAAGTTTGGAACAAAGGTGTGCTGTTTTGGATAAAATGCTGTCTCAGAAAAATGAAACTTTGGAAAAGGAAAATATTAATTTGGTAGGAGTCTCATTCAAACATTTCATTGTAATATATTATTTATGATGCTGCTGTAATGTTTATAACATCAATTGAGAAAAATGTGGGCATCCATTAATAACTTATATTTATCCAAGAACCATATCACATTATTTGTTCTTTCCTGGACTGTTTCCCTTTGAATGGCATAAGTGTTACAATTCATCACACTTAGTCTTTCTGCTATATTTTTATTTTACTAAATGTGTACATAACATAGCCCCCCATCAAGTTTAGTAGCACCAATGCATCCTACCCTCGCACCAACCTAATTTTTCATTTAAGCTGCACATATAAGAAAGGAAAATGAAGTAATATATATTTTTATCTATATTGAATATATTTTCCTGTCATTGGCTTGGAGGGTGTACAATGTCAGTGGTGCTACTAAACTTTTCTTGTTCTGAAACTGATAATTTCCTCATATTCTGTTTTTGTGTATATATATTGTAGCCGCTCCGCTACCCTCCTTGCGTTTTTTCATAGATTATTCATAATGTTTGGGCGCCAGGTAATTTTTGGGAGAAAATCACCAAAACAACTTTTTAATATTTTATTACTTTTATTTAAACGAACATGAGGCACAAATTAACTTCAAGGCGTGGTTTATCAAACTTTGTATTTAGTGGTAGCACGTCAATCCTTGGTCGAGTCCAGCTTGGAACTGATCCTTCCGCTTCTCCCCTTGGCTGTCGCCTAAAACAACATCACCTTTCCTGCACGTGCATACACACTGCAGTCTCCCCCGCCAAGGGCCCTCGACCGTACCTCGCAACAATCATGTTACAATATACATATATATATTAAAGGTAATATATCAGGGGTGGGCACACATCAGGCTAAAGAGAGCTGCAATCTGTTTTTTTATATATATTTCTTTTATTGTACTTTCATATTTTCACAAGTCGCATATAAGAACACCCAAAAAATATAATTATGCAAATGTAAACAATTATTTTAAAATTTTAATAATTAAATAAAATATAAAGTATAATGTCTAACAACATCTTTGGTCATTGCCACTACAGATGGTTCAGAGAAAATAGTTAAACTGAATTTTTAATGGGATCCAAACTTGACTCAACGAATTGCTGTGGGCGACTATCAGAGCTGCATTTTTCCACTGCTGTAATATATTGAACACTGATGAGTTTTCACTTACACGTCTATTCATATGTTTTCATTGTTATTAAAATCCAATTGCATATCAGTGACATACTGATTTATTAAATTTCTTCCATTCACATTATCATATTTAATTCATGAACATGTCTAGTACACAACAGCAGAAAATTATGTAAGAGTAAAACACACAATTGCATGCATGTTAGCATATAAATTGATTAAAGTGGAATGTTATTTAATTACATTAGTTTCATTTCATAGGATGAAATACAGAAAAATGTTTGGAATGAAAGGGAACGTTTTTGTAGAAATGCAAGAGCCTTCACATCAAAGTACTCAGTTTCAACAAATTTTCATATGCTCAAATTTGACTCAGCCAGTTTTATTAACATATCATCTTATAATGAAAGTTCTTCTTCTGGTAATTATATAAATTATAAATTATGTTGTGAACAACTTTGAACACTAATTTATATTAATTTAATTTCACATTCAATCATGTTGAGAGTTCGAGTTAGAAGTTAATGTTATGCAACTTTTCCAAAATGTGCAGTACACTGAGCCGTAGTCATAATATGTATTTTCCTCAATAAAGCAAATTGAATTTAAAGAAGGATTTGTTTTGTACATACATTTTATGCAACTACCATACATCTCAAGTATTTTTCATCACTATTTGACTTCAATCTCTGAATCTTTTGAGTGAAGTTACCTTAGACTCTTTCTATCCCTCAAGATTAAGTTATATTTTCCCAGAAGTAGCTGATGTGATGTAATGATGGTGGGTTGTTGTTTTAAAAACAAGTGAATTGAAAAAAACCAACTTTCTTCTCAAGTTTGAAGACGTTGTAATGTTAGTGTTTGTTGACAGCCATCAGTAGTGAACACTCAGTGAATATACAAACATGTTAAAAGTTGGTCATTGTTATATGATACAATTCTTTCATTTGAAAGGCCTCATTTTCAACCAATATCAAAGTCTAGCTATATGGTATTGGATGACGGTGGAATGACAGTTCATGAGTTAACAAACACGGTAAGCATTTATTTCAAAAATTTTGTAAATTGCATATTAACTGAAAAATTGGACTTGAAATAATTTGTTTATTGTGTTTGCTTACAATGGAACAAAAACAGCATTGTCAGGATGTTTCAATTGAGTGTTTGGCAATGTTTCACAGCAATAAAGCCCATTTGTTGTGTCAATTCATAGCCATGGATGAAACATGGGTCCATCTCTTCACATATTCGCACAAAGATGAATGAAGAGTCAAAACAATATACTGAAAGGCGAAGACAGTTCGAACTGTTGGTAAGGTCATTACATCAGTTTTTTGGGATGCACATGAAATAAAAAAACCATCAACAGTGAGTATTATGTGAACTTATTGAAGTGTTTCAGTGATGAAATCAAGAAAAACGGCCACATTATTCTATAAAGAAAGTGTTTTTCCGTCATAATCAAGCACTAGTACACACATTTTTTGGCAATGGCCAAAATCAATTAAGTAAAGTTGGAAGAATGGCTTCCTCACACAATCTATTCACCAGATTTAGCTTCCTTCGATTATTTTCTCTTTCACAACTTGAAAAAATGGCTTGGTGTTAAAAGATTTGCCAAAATTGAAGAAGTGGGAGTCTGCGGTTGACAGCTATTTTGAGGAGCCCAATGGTTCTCACTTTTAAAAGCGCATTGAATAGTATTGAATATTACTGGGAAAAGTTTATTGAGCTAAAAGTAGACTATGTTAAGAAATGAAAATATGAAGATGATGTCTCCTGATAATATAAGGAATATTTCAGCTATAAATTGCAAGTAATAGAAAGATAAGTCATGGATTACTTGCATTTGAAGTCAGGACAACATGTAATTGTCATTCCCTTTTTTTAGATCAATCTTATTAGACAGTCTGATTGACTGCAAGGGCACATATTCACCATGATTTGTAGACAAATCCCCAATTCAAATAAATTTCTTACAAGAAAAGATTAACTTATCCAGTACAAAAATAAACACCCAGGGAAGTGGTGTTATGTATGTTCAGAGTGACATGTAAGAGTAATCATAACTGATATACAGTAGTGATCAGGATCAGAAAGCCACCAGAGCAGCATGTAAAGAACTGCAGGAACCCGGAACAGACATTTCGCTGAAGATGAGAACTATGCCAGTTGCTCAAATGTCATGGCGAATTAACTATACCACCCAGTTGATTTCCTGAGAAGACTTAATACAGTTCTTAGATTAATCAAGACTAAATTATAAATCCCTGATTCCTATTCCAAATTTCTAATTTTACATATTTCTATAATAATTCTCTTAAACATTACAATTAATTAGATAAACAATATTACTGATGAAAATAAAATGATTCAACTAAATATATTCTTTTAAATTTGTAGATATTATTATTTGGAATCTCAGTTTTTAAATTGAGAGACTACAGAATTCTTTCACATTACTCGCCACTTTAACAATTAAATTTTCTAAATATGGAAAGTATATAAAACTTATACAACCATAATTGAAATAGTATTTGAATAAAATTCATAAGGTATTTATTCTTGTTTTAAATTCAATAAATAATTATTTCATTTAAACAGATTGTATTATTAAAGACCTGAAAGCAGAGAAAGAAAGACTTGAATCAGAGATAAATAATGTTCATCAAAGTGAAATTTTGAACAGATTATCTGAGTTAGTAGAAGAAAAGGAGAATCTTCTTAAGGAACCAACTCAGGGGAAACAATTTCTAGAGTAAGACTTTTTTAATAAGTTTCATTTGTTAAAAGATTAGCCATCTAATTGTTTTTCTTTGTATTACATTTAGTACTTTTCTTTTACTCCTTTCACTTTAATTATTTTCCTTAAAAAATTATAATTAATCATAAGTAAGATAGCCTAATACAGTTGAAAAAAGTGATAATATAAGTAGAACTTTTTAAAATTGTATTTAATTCATTTTCGGTTTTAAGTTAGCATATTTCTGAAACCATCATCTTAGAAAGTTAATATTTACTTTCTTCCATGTTGCTTTATGGTACATGCATTTTCTTTGTGAGCCATAGTTGTGTTCCAGTAATATTTCAGTATTGCCTGTGTAATTGTATTTAATTTTTTAAAGATAATGATTTAATTTTTTATAATATCTTGCAAAATTTAATTTCATAAATAAAATACAATATTTTAAATAGAAATAAATTACAAACTGAGGGTGAGAATATAAATAATGATTTGTGATGTTAATGGCAAGTTTGTAATGCATCTTGAAAACAGTATTTTACATTATGGGATAATGTTTTGAACAAAGCAGAAAAGCTGTCTTGCATAAAAAAGAAATATACTTCCTGGCAGACATTTTTTTATTAAATTAATAACAGATATAATTTCATAAGGGATGTTTACATAAAATATAGATATTTTTGTTTCTTACTGTATTTTCAAGAATATTTGTACTTATTTTGTTTCAGTAGGCTAATTTGTAAATAGTTGTATGTAATCTTGAAAATTGTCTTAATTCATTTAAATTTGCATGCCATATATTGGTATTTTTATATTTCCATAATGCCTTTTATTAAGGTTACAACAAAAATTGCAGACGGCTTCAATGAGAACTAATCAATTTCATGTAAAAGGTAAAATGGAATCACTATTGGAGAACCAACAAAAGATGTCACAAATAATGGAGAAGTTTGTGGTAGATAAGCATAAGAGAACACCAACAGATCAAACTGTTCTAGGTATCAAGTTGCACTTTGTCAGTCAGTAATTATAAAGTTTAAAGTAGACATTATTTAAAGTGCTCTTAATAATATTATTTATCATTGATGCCTTAAGATACACTTAAATTTATACCATTCCCATTTATCTGTTGTGATAACTGTTACATAAGACTTGAATCGGGAAAGACTATTCTCTATCTCATATGGAGATACTTTTTTAATTGGTTGAAACTGCTATATTAACACATATCTATAAATAAAATAAACATTGACTCAGTTGGTTGGTGCACCGGCCAGCTGCGGACTCAGTCGGTCGGTGCACAGAATGGTGTAAAACTCCTTCCTGAAGAAGGAGGCTGAGATATAATTTGAAGAACAATCTTCAGTTTCCTATCGCTACACTGTAATTCACTTTCAAATTAAATAACACATTTGGATAGGAAAGAGATACAGTGATGCCGACTTACTTGAAATAAATAGTAGGTCTAGTCTGACATAGGTGGAAGATCAAATTTTTGAGGCCTGAGCCCCCTTCGTCAGGAAGGAAGATCTGAATACTATGCCAACCAGGCATGAAATATATTGAAAGTATACAATGCTTTTAGTTTTTGTTTTAAATAATATAGTTTCTAACTTAATTTATTATGTTTCCTGTTTTATAATCATGACAAATATGATTTTTTTTGTAACAGATCATTGGCTAGAGAATGAAAAAAGTTTAGTCCATGTGATGGAGTGTGAAGTTAATCTTAAAGAACCAGTAAGTGCTAATGTTAGTATATGAAGTCACTACACACAAAATAGTTATTTATATTATTGTACTTATTGCTTTCAATATAGTGTTTTAAGGTTTGAAGTATATGTTTTCAGGTTGAAATTAGCAAGAATTCTGAGCACAAGATATCTACTGTTAAATTTGTACCAAAAGTACCAAGCACCATTTTTCTAAATATGAGACAGGAAACACAAACAACAAACAAAAAATAGTACCAATGCAAAACATACTCGTTTGTACTGGCTTATGTCATATATTTTCTTACAGTTACAATTATATGTATACTTTCATGCATATACATTAATTTTATTATTTGAATTATTTTGACGTCATATTCTGACCTTGTGTATATTAATATTAGTAAGGATATGACATTATCAAAAATAATTGCGATATTGGTACAGAAAGGAAAGAGGGATAGCTTGTGGCTTACCTGAAAGTGAAGTACAATGTAGCCAAAGGGAACCAGAGGTAGTTATTCAAATTTTTGGAGGCTCTCAGCCTACTTCTTTTGGAAGGAGTGTTATACCATTCTGTGCACCGGCCAGCTGCAGACTATATATATCTGCAGCCGGCCAGTGCATTGAATGGTGTAACACTCCTACCTGAAGAAAGAGGCTGAGAGCCTCCAAAAATTTGAAGAACTACGTTCAGTTCCTTATGATGACACTCCATTTCACTTTCAGGTAAGCCACAACTTCTCTCTCTTACCTTTCCATACCAATATTGCAATATATATATATATAAATAAAAGTAACTAAGGATGATGTGATATTGTCAAATAATTATAATGGATAGAGCCATTCTGATGTGGTTAAATTGGACAGCACAAAAAACTGAATTTGGAATTTATTATTTGGAGTTCTTTCTTCTATCCATGGATTCACCAAGAAAGTACTGAAACATAAAATAAACCTTCATAATGTTGCATTCTATTTGATTTACATTTATGTAATAGAAAGAGCAGTACCCCAAGACAATTGAAAAGAAATATTCAGGAGGTTGTGAATTGTAGACAGTAGAGAGCATTTAAATTAAACAGCCAACCATCTAAAGACCAATTTTGAAATTATGTTATGACTAAGGTGAACAATGCCTTCTCTATCCTTATCAATTATTTCATTGTGCCACTTTCTATATAAACAAGTTATTTTATATTAATAAGACGAACTATCTTGTTGAATAGAGATTATAGAAAAAAAAATAATGAACATACATTTTAATTTTTCAGAAATACTATTCATAAATACTAGTAAAATATTAACATTAGAATCCTTCATTATATATATTTAAAATGTAATTTAATAAACATATTTTCAAATTAAATAAATATGTTAAAATTGTATTTTAATAGGTAATGTAATAAATTTCCACTATTTTTATTCATAACTTTATATTTTATTTTAGTTTTCCTAGTAAATTATTATCTGCTGCTTTCTTGATACCAAATTTTGAATTTTCATTGAACCAACTAGCTTTATTGTCATTTTCAACTGAAGCCAAATTATATTTTATATGTTTTAATAGCTGCAAAATTGGCACACTTGAAAATATAAAATATAATTTACTTTCAATTGAAGTAAGCCATGTAATAATAGACCTCTTTCTCTCTCTCTCTCTCTCTCTCTCTCTCTCTCTATATATATATATATATATATATAAAGAATTATATAATCAGAATGTTACATAACAGATGTAATTTGCTAATAACCAACAGGTTAATGCGACTATAAATTGTATATTAAAAAAAAAGTTAGTCTCAAGTTTTCTATTGGAAATACCACCAGGTCATGAGCAGTTAGTTGTCACCCTAAACTGATTAAAATAGCACAAATAACAAGGTATAAAGCCGCTATAAAAGCATAGATATCAGTTAGGTGATTTTACAGTAAACAGTGTGTCGGTATTGACTATAAGCTTTATGTATTGAAATATGAAAAAGATAGAAGGAATCCTGACGTCATAATTATTAGTAGAGAAACTCTGAGATCGAGCACGGATATGGTAGGATGGCGTGACGCGCCAAGTACGCCATAATAAAATTTCTGCCAATATGCACATCATTATATGAGTTAACAGAAAGAGCAATGTTCCGCGAGGTAGAAGTAATTCATGGAATGCCTGAATTGCAGAAAGCGTAGTGATTCTAATACAATCCAGTTGAAAAGGCACCCATTTGGAAATGAATGACCCACACAACGATAGTTTTATGAAATAAATTAACTCGCGAGTACATCGATGGTACGAACACTATATAAAATAACTATAGCAATTCTCGCTGTCTTCTGTTTTAAAATTTCATTTAAAGTTTAATTGAATAATTTCACCGATGGTGTGTAAGAAGAGCAGCAGATGTAACAACGTTTTATGAATAAATAAGTTTAAGCAGTATTTGCCTATTTCAAATATATATTTTGATTTTTAATTTGTTTGCTATTCTCGTATTTTGCAGTGGTGGTTATCCTTTCCTCCCCTAGCCCGAAAGATCGGAGCAGCTTCTGGCAGCATTTCCCTGTAAACCGGTTATACCACTTCTGTTAATTCCAGCTTTTCTGGGAGGGTTGGCACATTATATGTGATGGTACGAATAAAGGGCATACTTTGGCCATATATATATTACATAAATTCTGGTAAATAGCCATCGGATTCTCTTTTTTTTTTTTAAAAAAAAGCTGTTATAACACCTTTTGTGACGGAGACAATATTCAAGATAAAAATTTAGGTTTTGTACGGAGAACGTGGGGTAATAGATACAGAATTACCAAACATTAATACAAAATAACATGCTTTCTATAACAGATTGTTGACACACAGAAAATTAACGAAGATTGCTGCAATTCTATGGATGAAAGCATTGTAATGTGAAACAAACACACAGAGAAAAGTGGTGCCTTACTTGAAATGGAAGTTCGGCGTCGTCATCAGCGCAAGAGGAAGTATTTATAATTTTCTGCCTCTTCCTATAATGTTATTGCCAATGTATGCACAACAACCACCACTGCGCATTCAGGATTGATTAAGATATGTGTTTGTTGATAAACCTCCCTGATAATTTATAAACAAAGTATTATTGTAATATTTACAGATTTAGTTTGGAATAGTATAGTTTCTAAATTAATTTATTACATTTTATGTTTTGTAACCAGGACAATTATGATGTTTTTTGCAACAGATCATTGGCTAGTGAATGAAAAAGTAAGTACTGTTGCTCCAAATGCATTCAGGATATAACTCTTGCACATGAGAGTTTCAGTAAATTAATAATAATTTTATATTTACCGTATTATAAAATTGAAATGAAGTAATATCGAAGATAATTCTAATTGTGATATAACTTAAAACAGTTCTCGGGTTTATTTCCAAGTGAAATATTCTATGACGTTTCATTAACTTGCGGCAGAAGATAACGACCAACTTGTCCAAACATCACTTAACAATTATCCCACTCGGTTTGAAGCCCAAGAACAGTTTCTTCAACAACTAAGCCGAGAAAGTCTACTTTTACAGTCGTAGATATTTTTAATCTATCCACAAATATTTAAAACTATACACATATTTTTACTTTATTTATTATGAGTGAATTATTCAACCCTTTTAAACAGTTAAAAGTATGGAGAACACAGGCTATAAGTACATCGTTAATAAATTAATTCTGAGAAGCGTGGATAAAACGTCGGTAATGATAATTGGTATAAATCTGTTTTTATATAGCAGACGTCTGTAATTATTTGTCATAAGACCCCAATGATGATTAAATAATTACTGCTAATTTTAGTCATAAATATACTGATATGAAAAAGTGAAGTTTGAATTAAAAAAGTTCTCGAAGATATACAACTTTCTCTTAAAGCGTTCTACAAATTGCTTGTTAGTTGCTACCTCAATGGTATCCATAGCAACATTGATCGGAAACGGTTAACGCCAGTCGTCTTTGATATTACTCTTCTGCTCAGATTTTCTAACTTCATTGGAAAGACCAACATGGCCGCATGCTAGTCTTACTTTTTCTTTACTGTTTGCCAACGTACAAGGGGGTTTAAAGACGTCTGTTAGCTGTCTTTTTCATCTCAACCGAGTAAGGGCGCGTCTTAATTAAGGTTGAAGTGAAATAAAGATTAGGTACGCTTGAAACAATCGACATGTTTTGCAGCCGGTAGATTTCAATATCATTATGCTTCCAGTATGTTTAAAAACATTGGTCTTGTCTTGTAGCTCATCACTGCCGCTGATATTCTACAATGTTGCACCACCAACAACCTATGCAGATTCCTGCCAATCAGATTCGAGATGCAAACAGGTTTGTTTCTTTTCAAAACACTGAATTGTCAGTTGTCACACAACAAGAAAATCATTGTTATTGAATGTGTTTGTAAATTGGTGAATTTCTTGTCTGAAATATATCTTACTTTATTATCATTACCTACTTTTTATTTGATATTTAAATACTAAGTAAATTATTATTTGGATTGGATGAAGTATATTAAATTTTTTCTCATATAAAGTTGCTGTATCTGCAGCATTCAAATATACACAAAATATTTCAATTAAGTACCCAGAAAGATATCTATGTTATTTAATATAATCTGATAATTACCATTTGATAAATAAATCAACAAACAATCCAGTCAGTATGGCAGAAGGTTTTATTATTTGATTAAAATAATTACTTTTTTTTCAAATACAGTAGTTTGTAACAATTAAATTTTTTATATTTTCTAAATTATTATGACAACTCATGTTGCTTACATAAATATTATACTATGTGATACACTGTACAATATATGTACAATGAATGTAAGAGATTATGAGTCAAGAGAAACCCTCTTCAGCTGCAAAATTTTCCTGTAGCATTGCTGTCAGTTGCTTCACATGAATAGGCAACTTGATGAACCTTATTTACATTTTTGTACTTTGAATTACTTGTTCTGCTTCTCACAATTATTCATATTGAAAACATTTTCTTAGAGAAAAATCTAATGGAAGACAACAGCATGTTGACAATAATTTGAGATGATTGAGCATTACAAAATTTAAACCAACAAAAATTCTAAACTTTCTCTACAGTTGTTCAAACATTCTTTCCCTTATTTTATGAGAATTTTCTGACATATTTCTTGGTTCATTTCTTCGCTAGTAAATCATTTTTACAAAATAATCGAGACATGAAAAATTTACTTTTCAATATAAACATTCCACAATATATACAAATTTAAATTTGGCATTGCCATGTAGGACATGAAGTAATTCTAATTTTTAGAGTTGCCAGAGATACTTTAAACACTGCAGAACTGTTTTCTAAAGGAGGGTTTCCTATTTGTAATGCTCAAACTGGCCCTCATTTTTAGGCAAGCCGTACATTTTCTCTCTCTCTCTCATGCCATTATCAGTATTCACACATACACTCCATGGCTGTTCGAGATACAGGATGTCTCCTGCAGGAGGAGGCTAATTCTGAGGTATTATGTTTATATAATAATATATTAGGTACTTCTTAAAATTACATTAAAAATTTATTTTCCATGTCAAATATTGAAAATTTGTTTGCAGATTAAGCCAAATTCCCATGCGGTTGCCACAGCAGCAGCAACAGCGACAACCTATTCTCATGGGAATGCAATCACAGGGCAATGGAGGACATGGTAAGCTTCATTCTGTGTATGTAGTGGTTTCTGTTATTGCTTCGTGTTTTTATTATGAATTTAAGTTATAGAATTGCTTTTGTTAACTAATATTTGTCTGCTGCTGATAACTTCCCTGATCTAATAAATTTACATTAGTGTGAATTTTCCTTTCAATGTTTATTTCTGTTTATATAAATTGTTTAATAAATTCATGCCTTGTCGGCACAAAATTCAGACCTTCTTTCCTGATTCAGGGGGCTCAGGTTCTCAAAAGTTTAAATTATTTCTACTGCTCGGAACGATTGGACCAACTTTTGATTGCAGATTAGTTGTCTTCGCAGTCTCTCTTTCCTATCCAAATGTGTTATTCAATTTGACCTCGTCACACTTTCCTTGTGTGTGTGGGTGTCTATATATATATATATAATATTAGTAAGGATACGACATTGTCAAAAATTAGCTGGCTGGTGCACAGAATTGTGTAACACTCCTTCCTGAAGAAGGAGGCTGAGAGCCTCTAAAAATTTGAAGAACAACCTTTGGCTCCCTTTGGCTACACTGTACTTCACTTTCAGGTAAGCCACAAGCTCTCTCTCTTTCCAATATCTGTACCAATATCGCAATTATTTTTGACAATGTCATATCCTTACTAATATTATTTATATCTGTATTTATATGAAATTTAATTCTCTTTCTTGAGGAAGGGAACTAACTGAGAGTCTCTGAAAACTTGAAAAACCTCATTCTGTCCAGATTGGCGACTCCGAGCTCCAATTTCTGATAAGTCACCAACTATCGCTCTTTTCTTTCCATTCAAATAATCTTATTATTTTGACAGTAATACATCCATACTTGCATTTAGGAGAATTTGTATATAGTACTGAGTTCGTAAATTTTCTTCTCCACCCTGCCCTGTCCTCAGTTTCTTCCTTCATCTCTTAATATCTTTCTCCCTTGAAGTTATCTATGAGCTGCATTCTTCTTCTACTCACTTCTCTGATCCCGTTTGCAGTGTGTGTGTAACTCATAGTATTTTTATCATGATAAGTAACATGTAAAATAACTTAAAATTTATTTTTTAAATAGTCCTCTATTATATCCAGTTTCAAATGTTGCCTATCATTATTCAGTGATATCCACTTACTTCGTTTCCTATTGCCAATATCAATAACTTCCAATTCATATTTTTGTATTACTTATGAGAAGAGGTTTGTTTTGTCAAATAAGTTTTTCAACCTTATCAATTGTAATTTTAAAATTTTGCAGGACTACTTGTTTCGATGCCTCCTGCCACTGTATTGCCTCAAGCCCCCCTCACTCCTCAGCCTAATACGAAGAATCCACCACCAGGTAATTTAATTATGATATGAATGAAAATTTTACTCTTACAATTTTTTTCTTTTGAATGACACTCTTTGTTGGCAAATATGAAAAGTAAATTGAATAGAATGATTTCAAACTATTTTAAATTTACAGTTATTAGATGTTAATATAAATTTTACAAACTCTTGTTATTTCATAGCAAGTACTGGCATCAAAGAAGTTTGAGACTTACATACTATTTTTTATTGTAAATTTTCATAGTTTTGCTGATGAATGAGGGGGAGAATCAAAGACAACACCATGTTCCCCCACAATCTGCCCCACACAGTACGTCTACCACCAATAATAATACTAACTCAAATACGTCAACCAACTTGGCAAACACAAAAGAGAAAACCCCTATGTGTCTTGTCAATGAACTTGCAAGATTTAACAAGGTAAGATAAATTTTAATGAAAAGTTTTTTAACAATAAGATAAAATAGCCAATTGACAGACAAAATGAAGTGGTGATGTAAATACCACGCAATTTTTCTGCAAAAATTTACACAATACAGTTGAAAAACTCGAAAACCAGTAAATGTATTTTATTTGCTTTTGAGTTTGTCAACTGTATGTGCAGATGTGTCACTCCTGACTCTTGTGTTTTTAATCACCAAAAATAAGCAAAGTTACGTTGTGTGGTATTTTATTAGTCATCTTATATATTAGAGTGGACACATTATATTTTCAATTCAATAGTTTTTTAAAATTGACAATGAATATAACTTTGTGAAAGTTTCTAAGAAATAAATATTCATAATATTGGTTTCAAATTGTTCTATCCATTTTCCATATTAACTTGTAAATATTAGTTTATGTTTTATATAATACACAATAAGCACCCTTGAAAAGTACCAGCAAACAAATTCATAGTTCCTTAGAACCTCAAACTAATATTTTGTTTGTTTTCATAGATTAACGATGACCTTTAACTTCCTGAAAAGGAAGAAACAATTTCCATTATTATTGTTGTTAGATTTTTCTGGCATCCAGAAACTCTAATTGAAACTAAATGTTTGCCTCCTTGTAATCTGTGAATGCAACTTGCATATCAATGAGTATAGCAGTGATGTCTCAATTGTAATAATTTGTAAGAGAGGAAGACAAATTATTATTTATCATGTATTTTATATAATGAATTTGATGTTATTTGAATTAGATACAACATCAATATCGTTTAACTAATGAAGAAGGACCAGCCCACAAAAAATGTTTCACAGTGACACTCAAATTGGGGGATGAAGAGTACTCTGCAGAAGGCGCAAGTATAAAAAAAGCACAACATTCAGCAGCAAGTAAAGCCCTACAAAAAACTCAATACAAACACCCCCCTCCAAAGGCATCACGGAACATAAGACTAGGTAAAAGTAAGTGCTAAGATTTGTTATATTTTTTGGAAACAATATTTTCTTAAATTTTATAATGTTCTTAAATAATAAATTATTCATGAGGAAGTTATCCTGTGTTTTGAGCAATGTGAATAATAAATTCTAATATATCAAAACTTGCGTTTCCAAATTGAAAACTGATTAATTTTTTAATTTTTCCTTTAACAAAATTTCACTAGTATATATATTTTTAAATTCAAGCATACAACATTTTTGGTTATTGACAATTTGGTTTCTCTTTTAATTCTTAAATATTCTCAATACTTGCTTTATGAAATACATGGCAATTTGTGATGGAAATTATAGACTTTTTTATCATATTCTTCACTCACACTCACTGATACGGTAGTTTGTGATACAAATATTACCTACTTATTTTATTTACAACTAGTTAGAGCAAAAGTTTGTTGAGAAATGCTATCTTTCTAATTTAACTGCAGATTTACTAGATAGATACACACTTTTTCCTCTTGTACATAGAGAGGTGTATTTTAGGGTATAAAACAACTTTGTGGGGTGTGTAGGTGAGGAGGAAGAAATTTATATCTGCTCAGGTATAACTGGTTACATAACTTATGATTAACATAAACTTATTTATTTGAATATTAAGAAAATATATACAATTAGGAGTCTGAATGTGTTATTCAGAATTAACATTCTGATTTTGATGAATATGTTTTATAATAGATTACCTACTATGTAGTCACCACCATATCTGGCGTAGTTAAATGTAAAAAGAAAGTATGTGGACTAAAGTGTGCAATATTGTAATTTACTTTAAGGAGTTGCAAGCAGGTGTATGTTACAATTTTCTTTGGTGCTACATGCCTGCCTGTCAATTTTGTTATCCAGCCTGCCCTTTGCCACACCAGACTGTCTAGTTGAGTGTACTGTAGTTGTGTTCTGTTCGCTATTGTAGTAACTCAAATGGATGAAGGTTTGTCTGGAAATGACAAGATTCCATTGTACATTGGTGATTCGTTAGACATTCCTTGATTATAATAGTAGTTGAAAATTGAAAAGTAATTTCAAAGCACGTAGGTCTCTGTCTATGTTGATCTAATTTGTTGAGTGGTTTTGTCAAAAATTCTTATGTCATCAACTATATGTTTATGGATGTCGGTATAATCACAATTTTAAAATAAATTGATTAATGGAAATTGGGTTGGTTTTTGTGTTTGAATTTTGTTTAAGTTTCAATATTATTTATTTCTAAGCTTACCTTTTGTACTGTGAATTTAAAATATGATCCCATGAATTTCTTCACATTTAAGCTAATCTGACATTTATAATTGAATAAATATACAGCAAAATGGCCAATTTGTCAGAAAAAGTTACATTGTTGGAATACTTTTAGAAAACACCTCATAGAAGGCCTAGAAAAACTTCAGAAGGAAGCAGAAAAATTTATAATACAGGGACCCGGTCAGGGACAAGATTTCCATATATATCTTGTTAAAATTAGAGGTCAATGTATAGATTTTGTGTCATGACAACTGTCAATAGGATTTCATCATTCTTCATAATTTTATAGCCAATGTGTGTTCTACATTTTTGAAATATGATCAAAATTTGTGCCTTTATTTTCATTTTTGTATTTATCTTTCAGGTAACATAACACCAACAGTAGAGTTAAATGCCTTAGCTATGAAGAGAGGAGAGCCTGCTATATATTCATTTATTGAGCCTCCTCATAATGGAAACCCACACAATATGTATATTCCTCCTCCTAATCATAACTTCAATTACAGGGGAATTTATAACCAGGTAAGCACTTTTGTGATAAAAATTTGTTATCTCAATTTTGGTTTGCCAAAAGTTAATATATTTTGTTTTATACTTTGTTTGAAGTATGCGAGATCTATTTTGCGGTTTTTGAATTCAGAAAAAAGTACCTCAATACCAATAGTAGTGGTGGATACCTAAGAAAATGTTTGTGTTCCAACACTGGTTTAAAATTTATGATGTGCATTTATTTTACAATTTGAATCTGTAAGCAATTAAGTGCCATTATGACATACAAAGAGTGAGAATAGTATTTATTATAGAAGATATTGTGTCATATCTACTAGTAGACATAAACAAAGTAATATGAGTCTCAATAGAATATTACAGTTTTTTCAAACAGAATCACTAAAATTGTTTACCTAAGTGTTTCTTTGCCAGTTTTTGATGAATAGTCACCTAGGAAACGAGTTCTATTATGAGCATCAGTCTGGTGAAACACTTTAGTGTTGGGGTCATGTTTGTATGAAATGCATAGTAGTTAAAACAATCTAAGATTTAACTGCATATTTCATCAGTCTTGGGTTTTGAAGTTGAAGATGTAATTGACCAACACTTGCCTTATTTGTCTTGTGGCACAATTCAAATATCAATTATGAAGTTGTAACATAGTTTTTAAAAATACTTATTCATAATATTTTGGAATTGTAATTCTTTTAATTGGATATGGCTTATAATTCAGGTTCGAGCATATCCTTTTGACCAGAATAGGCGCAACAATATTAGCCGAGGACCTGTTTACCCTTCATGTGACACCCAGGTATCAAACCATTCTGTGTACTTACACGAGACTAATTCAACACCTACTTTTACAAAATACAAAAATGATGATTTACTACTGTTAGTAACTTGATGTGATTTTCAGCGCTACCATCATTATGGAAAAATGCCATCTGGTTTTCATACTCCTATGTTCTACGTTTCATTAAGAGTGGGTGCTAGAGAATTCTTTGGTGAGGGAGGGTCACCACAGGCAGCAAGGCATGATGCTGCATCTAAGGCACTTGAAGAACTTAGAAACCTGCCTCTTCCTGAAGAGGCATTGCAACAAAATGAAAATATTCCAGAAAATGGTAAGTAAATTTAAAGAGAAAGGAACACAACATTTAATTCTGAAAATTAATACTTCCTTAAAGATATGTTTCAACATTAGAAATTATTCAAAATAGTTCTTTAATTCAGTTCAAAATTCTTTTAATAGCAAAAATATATCTAAAATTGTCAATTGTATTTCTCAGTAATCTGTGTTTTCTAAATAAGTTATGAACAATTAAATTAATTAGCCATAGATTATTTGGAAATAAATAAACATTACTTGTTAATTTTTATCTTTGTTTTAATATATTTTATGCTGAAAATGATAATTACAGGATCTTGTGGCCTGTATGCTGATCCTAATGCAGATTTAAAGTCTCCAATATCACTTGTTCATGAAATTGCACTGAAGAGAAATTTACCTGTAAGCTTTGAGGTTGAGAGTGAAAAGGGCCCCCCACACATGCGAACATTTGTAACAAAGTGCACTGTGGGGGATAAAACAACAACTGGTCAAGGAAATGGAAAAAAGGTAAGGTTATACATATTTCATTTGGCGTATTTACGTAGAAATTAATTTATAGTACTTAAACATAATTAATGTATTCTTCAGTTATTTAATACTTAAATAATTACTGAACAATAAAACTTCACTTTTAGCTTTCCAAGAAACGTGCTGCTGAAAGAATGCTGGATGAATTAAAAACTCTTCCACCTACTTCCCCAACAAATTTAGCTGCAAATATGACACGGTTAAAGCGAAAACCAGCTACAGGAAAGAAAAAAACTCGAAATCTTATCAAAGTATATCAGGTAAATATATTTTTGTTTCACACATTTGCTCTAAATTTTAAGTAAAAAAATTGATGTGGATGAAGATAAATTCAAAATTTGATAACATTATCTGCTTTGACACAGTATATATGTGTATATATATATATATATATATATATATATTGTAATAGTAAGGATGTGACATTGTCAAAATTAATTGCAATATTGGTATGGAAAGGACAGAGAGATAGATTGTGGCTTACCTGAAAGTGAAGTGCGGTGTCGCCATGAGGAACTGAAGGTTGTTCTTCAAATTTTTGGAGGCTCTCAGCCTCCTTCAGGAAGAAGTGTTCTCTCTTTCATTTCCATACCAGTATTGCAATTATTTTTGACAATGTCATATCCTTACTAATATTGTATAATTATTTGGACTGTATGTTATTGTGGAAGTTTGATAAAATTTACCTATTATTTTTTTACAGAAGTAGATTTTTATAGCTGAAATTTAATTACTGCACTTGTTTGACATATATTAGGAACAAAAAGGAGAACCTGATTATGGTGAAGACATTCACCCAGTGACTCGACTGATTTTAATTCAGCAAGCCAAAAAGATGCGAGAACCAGAGTACACCCTTGTGGAAGAAAGAGGTGTACCACGCCGAAGAGAATTTATCATGGAGGTATTTATTATAATTCTTGACTTATGCATTGTGAATACTGTAAAATTTATTGTGGCTTTGTTGAAAGATTTCAGGGAGATTCTTTGTTTTGACAATCTGTGTCCACTTTTATTTCCTTATGTTTGAGTAATTATAAATACAGTTGAATAAAATATAGTTAAATGAATAATAGTACACATTTAACATGATAGGATGTTGCAGTAGAAACACAAATTATGTATATTAAATTTGAATTCCAAATTTTATACAAATTGACTTCATATTTAATATATTGATATGCTCATAAATTATCAATCCACACAAATATTTTTCTATATAACATTTCTTCATTATTGAAACTATACAATACAATAAAGACAAAACCATAAAGTCACTGTTATTTTCAAACAAAAATTTAATATATTTGTCCTCTTATAAGGTAAAATTAGGGCAACAGTCATATAAAGGGACTGGAACTAACAAAAAATTAGCCAAGAGAGCAGCAGCTGAAGGCTTATTGGAATTATTGGGCTATTCTAAAATTACTACTACAAATAATAATCAACCTGTTGGTCAGCCTGCAAAACCTTCTATAAAAACTGGAGAGAATCAGGATATTGATAAAAGCAGAAAGGTATATATAATAATATTGATAAGACCCATTAAGTTTCCAAATTTGATTCTAAGTTATGAGTTAAGCATGTGCTGTTTGTTGGGCTATTAAACATGTTCTCAGTTGTTCCACATATAGTTTCCATAACAAATTATAATTTTAGTAATGACAAATTTTGAATATAATATTGTCAAAGAGCACTTCATTTTGTTTATGGAAAATGCAAAACATTTTTGAATGATAACTACATTTTTAATTTTTAAGGTGACATTCCTAGAGGATGACAAGGCTGTTGACATTCCAACTGGAGGAAGCAGCGGTCGACAATTAGTTCCTGGACTTCTTCTAATGTCTGATAATAATGCGGCTAATGGCTATGGGCAAAACACCCCAACAAAAGTTTCTGGTAATCTAGTAATTTAAATCACATTTTAATGTGGCTGTTTGTTTACTCCTGTTGACTTAATATCATTTTAATGTAATATTACATTATTAAAGGATTTATATCAAATATTGTTTTTATACACTCTGCTAAATCATCTTATTGAAATTTTTTTTACAGATATACAATCTTAAATGTATAATTATCTAAATTTTATATTATAGCTAATGTGGTTTTTACATATTTAAATTAATATTATAAGAGAACTAATTATATCAAGTACTTACTGTTTGTGACAGAGCAATTTTGACATTCATTATTATTCTGAACCTAATGTTTCATGTTTTTATTTTCTATAATCATAATAGCTCACAGAATAAAGTACTTTATGTAAATCACAATTTGAATTTCACCATTATTTACAGGAGTAAATGTGCTAACAACAGCAGCAATTGCCAAAGAACTGTTGAAAGGTGGAAGTTCTCCTACAGCTGAAGCACTAGCAAAATTAAATCACAGCAAAAATGTACCTCCTTCAAGTTTGAAGCCACCTCAATCGCAGAACCAAGGAGTACGACCCAAAGATCAATTAATGTATTTGGCACAACTCCTAGATTTCCAAGTTCATTTTACTGACTTCCCAAAGGTAGGTTATCCTGTCAAATCTGGAATGTGTTTGAATTGATATAGTCCAATTTAAAGTTGTTACTCACTATAGTTACTCCAATGTCTAACGGGACCACTCATGGAAGCTTACTGGCTAGTGCTTCCAGAACTCCTTTCTCCTGCACAAATGGTAAATAGTGTGTGTTTGTGACAGTTTAGCACTTATACCATATATCGAACAGTTTTGCAGGGAGAAAGTCCTTTGAAGTGGTTTAAACTCCCAAATCTTACTTAAGATGCTGCATATCCATTACAAGATGCAATATGCCTCCCCCAACCTGGGTTTTATATCCGTGTTTCCAGGGAAGATGCAGAAGATTGATATCAGGGCCAAGTGCCTTTCCCAAGGGCTTAAGGCTTCAATGTTGGGCCTGGTTTCCCCCACCCCACTCTTGGTTTTCAGTTATCCAAACCTGTTTTGCTAGCACCACCTTGAGGGATTTTGTATGCTAACCACTGCCACATTGAGTACAACCCAACATGCAAGCTCGGCTTCTGCTCACCCCGACTACCGGACTTTTTGCTGAAGGCTTTGGTTGCCCCACTGGTACCTGGCTTTGAAGCTTACGTTCCCTCCAGAATAACAGTGACGTCTGAAACCACCGCCAGACTGTCGGGCGGGTAGAGCTAGTGGCTATCTCCTTGCGCTGAGAACTACAGCCAGGCGGTTTCGTCGTTGGATAACTTTGGTTGGTCACCCTCAACTCCTTTGTCCATATACTGGACGACTGCCTTGAGTGGACTCAGTTACTGATGATTGCCTAGGCAATCCCCAACCTGTCATTGTCTGACTCCCGTGCTAATATAGGCTACTAGGCAAACCAGTCACCTGACTCCAAGGCACATGAGAACTGAACGCCACTCCCCATAATGTGATCCTCCCTTCATGCTGCACCATCTAGGAGTCATCTGCAGTCCAGAGTACTGTTTTCAGAGGGACTCCTACCTCAACTAAGAATTGTCACAGTTCAATGCAACTTTTGTACAGATCTCCCACACATAAGTACTGGAAGCAGTGAGTCTGTTGCCCACATTCATGAGATTAGAAACATTGCTACCAGTTTTACGGGTGGGCGCTGTGTGGTCTCTCCTGCAGACTGTATTCTGGTACACCCAGTGAGCAGCATCCCGGATGACCATCTACGCAGAATCCAGCCACCGACTCAGGAAATGGTGAACAGTACAATTCCGACTGGTATATAATTTACTGATGTACTTAATTCACTAAGGAAAATAAACAGAGTATATATGTTTATTTTGTTTGAACCTCCTATTCTGATTAAAATCCTTGAATATCCGCATTAATGTGTTTATTTTTTTCGGCACAGCCCCACTGAACCTGAAGTAACAATAACAAGACCTGAAGATTCAATTCCTTACTGGGTTTAATATTTTCAGTCTTTCCTTCTTCTTCCTTCCTTCTCCATGCTTTGAACATATGATTTCCTCTGTGGATGATTCTACGTCTGAGCATATGCTTTCACATAAAACATATTCCCAACTTTCTCATATATATTTATATAGTTCCTTACTATCCATGATCCCATATATATATATATATATATGTGATGAGGTCAAATTAAATTACACATTTTGATAGGAAAGCAAAACAGCGATGCTTACTTACCTGAAATCAATATTTGGTTTGGGCCGGCATAGCGGGAAGAACAAATTTTCGAGGGCCTGAGCCCCCT
Source organism: Zhengitettix transpicula (assembly GCA_037074705.1). NCBI lineage: Eukaryota > Metazoa > Arthropoda > Insecta > Orthoptera > Tetrigidae > Zhengitettix > Zhengitettix transpicula. Next base: position 39,606,671 of record CM073596.1, on the reverse strand, counting down.
TTGTCAGAAAGAAAGATCTGAACTGCGTGCTAGCTGGTCCCGATATGACGAATCCAAATTAAAGTGCGGCACCTTTTAGACAGCAACAATTGACACTTAACATAGCCAACAACACATCTCTCTCTTAAGGAAAGGTCATAAAAATGGAGAAATACATACATGCTTACATACAAACATATTAGGGAGCACGGTTGAACACCAGGTTCAGATTTCTCAATGTTGATGTTTCTGTGGTCATTCTCTTCCACTGTCTTCAGACATATTACAATTAAAGGAACTAAAAAGTAAACGAATGTTAGTAGGGAAAGGATAGAGCAGACCATATAATAATAATCATTATAACAATAATCATAATATTATGCTGAAACAAGATTTCAACACCACATCACAACCACTGACAAATGATCACTATAATAAAATTAGAGGATGCTGAGTCCAGGACTTTGCCTAGACTGTAACATGCTAAATGAGAGTTCCCAAAGATGGAGTTCAGCATCCGATGAGTAAGGCGTTAAGGAAGGTCAGTGTGTTGCATTGTTCTAAATTGTTGGAGTTGTGACTTTGGGCATGATCAGCTACAGGAAATTGTGTTTTGAATAGTTTGACACTGCTGCGGTCGTTAGCAATGCATTCAAGTAGGGTTGGTTTGGGATGGCCGATATAGAAAGCAGGACAGAGTTTGCAATTTTATATATATATATATATATATAATTAAATTATAAAAATCCAAATTTTTGAGGGCCTGAGCCCCTCTTCAGATATGCAATCTCAACTGCATGTTGACTGTGCATGAATCATAATAAGTAAATTTGAGAGAATTGATTTTAATAAAAAAATTGAGAGAATCTAGTTTAATAAGCAATTATTACCTACCTTTTTATTTTATTTTAGGGTAATCACAGTGAATTTTTGAGCCTCGTATCTTTGACAACTGATCCTCCTCAGGTTTGCCATGGCTCTGGATCTACAACTGATGCATCCCATGATCAGGTAGAGTGTTGTAGATCCTACTTTTCTTTCATTTATCAATTTGCTTGTAATTAATAATAATTACTTAATTTGTTACAGGCTGCCCTTACTGCATTGCAAGCTCTATCAGAAATGGGTTTGGATTCTGTGGCACCGTCAGGCACAAATATCAAGAAAGAAAGTGGAGGCCAAGGAGACGGGTAATCAAAATTTCAAATTCTCAGTGAAGTTACTCCATAACACAATGATTTTGACTGATCAATGCCATGACTAGGCACTTTTACCATTACATCGGTGAGTTTGCCATCTTTTCACACACAATCATTGGGCATTATCAAGGAGTCTTAAGCAGTTATGCCCTTAGTAGATCTGTGTCTGTTAACCTCAGAAAATTCTTCATTCATTAAGTAATATATTTTAATGTATGCTAATGTAAAGTTGTTTTATTTTCTGGAGAGATTAGATAAAATGGCAAATTTGGTAACATCATAGAATATGAGTAATTTTGAAATTATTATACTTTAAGACACTTCAGTTATTTTTACATTGAAATTGTAATTTTTCATCCGGTTTTGTCCAGAATTCATCTGACTCAGCCAACTATTCAGAAAACTGGAGGTCTATCCCTTGAAAACTAGAAGAAGAAGAATTCAACATGCGGCCATTTTGTCTTTAAAAAATAGTATAGCTGATACAAAACTCCTTCCTTAAAAATCATTGTCATGAAGTATTATGATTAGTTTTTACCTTTGGAACTGCAATAAAGGTACTTCCAAAATTTTATCAACCCATCTAATTTTTTTTGCACAGTGTTAGAGATATAATAATAACTAATGGCAATGTAATAAAAAGAAAGGCAGTGTGTTAACTTTGTTAAAACAAACTAAGGAAACAACTGCAATAACTATTTTAAAAATATAAAAAAGAGTTTTGTATCATCAATTCAAATATGATGTTAATGTATCCCCTTTCGCTTACTGGGGCGAGAGCAAAAGGGGAAGGTTGCAACTCGTGATCATAAACTGTGGCTTATTGTTAGTAACATCCACATGAAAAAAATTGTAACCTTAGGAATAAATTCTTCTTTCTATCAGAATTTTTTAAAATGAAATTAAATAAAACTAACAGTGGGTCAGGGAAATAGATCACTTGTTGCAAATAATGTAAAAAAAATTGATTTCATTGTTAATCTATGGGGCTTTTAAAACTTAGTACAATTATGCTTAAATATTGTGAGAATATTTCCCAGAATAGCTGGCTAATGTATTTCACTCACATGCAAAATGACTAGTTCATTTAATTTTCAATCAGCATTTGGTCATATTAAATGTCATCCATTGAAGCTGTTTAGCTTTAGTATTTGCATCATACTATCATATTGAAATCCCATTCCATTTAATCATTTTTAAATAAACTATATCATAAAGTACTGTGTGTGTTACCTATTAACTAGCTGTGAAACAGGCCAATCCTCTGTTAGTCTTAGATATGGAAATTGCATGATTGAATTCATAACAGTATTTCATTTGTGTCTGGAGTGGCCTGTTTTCTCTCTTTTTAATCCCTCTGGTATAAATAGTGCTGGCTGTGTGTTACAAGTATCTTGTATTTTAATCTGTGTTGCTTTAAAGTGAAGAATTCATATTGATTTTAAAAATTAACTACCTTCTCATCACATGGTTGCTTTAATATTGATGGTAAAATATATTAATTGTGGTGTGGGAGGTTTATAATTTCTACTCTAAAACTATTATAAAAATTTTGAAGCCAACTTTTATTTTTGTATTATTTTTAATGAGCATTCTTTAGCTTAATCACATAGACATATTTTAGTTTCTAAAATTCATTTTTTCATGTATACTGTGTATATATTTTTCTTATAATATTATATAATTCTGGGAAACATTTTCCAGGTTTCAACACATTAACTAAAAGAGAGTGGAAATGATATTTCTTTTCCAAGCTCTCAATATTATTCTACTTAGCTTTTCATACAATGTTAAAGAAAGCTAATTGGAATTACAATAATTTGTCAACATGAGTTTTTGTCTGTGTCTTTCAATGCAACATTTGTTATCATATATATCAGTTCTCTGTAATGGAATGTTTTAACATTGGAGAGAGCTTAATTATATTACGAGTGTAGTTTTAAGGCCAAATTGGTAATTAATCAGACTAGTTGTAAAATTCTCAATTCGGTTTTTGAATTTACAACATCTGTTTTATAATGTACAGAAACAAAGGTATTATTTTATCATCAGAATCCTTTTATGTGAATGACAATTCTCACATATTAGTCTGACACACAAAGTTCCAAGTCACAGCAAAACATCATGTTCAGGCATACTGTGTCAGTGCTGTAATTTGAAATTTGGCTCAAATTGTGTGTGTAAATTTATGTAACACCGTTTCTTCTGGCGCCTAAAGAAAATGGTTTTACATGTGTGCGAATACACACACAACTTAACTATTCATTATGTGGTGTTAAAGCCATTTTCATATAACGCTGCACGCGGTTGCTGGAAGTTTATAGCTATGTAGTTGTAAAGGGAATTATTTGCCTCTTTAGATATTGAAATCAATAAAAACAAATCATGCAAATAATCTTTTTTTGAAAAAACTATATGTAACATGTCTCTCACAGCCTACTTTGGTAGGCACTTTTCCTTGATTCCTGAGAAGATGATTCTATGTGCATCAGTTTGAATTTAAGAGACATTATGATATTCAGGTAAGCAGCTGTCATTCCTTTCCATACCAGTTATTTTAACTATGTCACATCCTCACTTGATTTTATATCACTCTTTTGGATGCTCCTAATTCTTTATTCCCACTAGGGCATTTCAATCCTGCCTATCATTCTCTTTATTCATGCATTCTGATACCACACCTCCCTGGTTACCTATTTGACTACCATACTACCACTCTACGTACGACACCACTCTTCCTGAAAGTTACATCTTGTCACCACCCTTCATATGAAAGTTGTTTGAATTACTTTGATGTAATATAAAGTATCCTACAACCCTTTGTTTAAATCAGGACATGCTGAAATGTTTTTCATACATTCAAGGTATGGGTGGGGTAAATGATCATCCTTCAGCTTTGGATTTCACCCAAAGACTTTAGTATATTCCTGGTAAGCATTCTGGCACTATTTTTACTCAAAACAGAAATGTAGATGATAGTATACTTCAGTTGTTGTTACATGTTTAACCCAAAATGTGTAAAAAATATATTAAATGAGAATAGAATTGAAAGAATTCAGTAGACATACATAGAATAATTATTTTGATGAATGAGAAATTGATGTAGGTGTTGGCTCTGAATAATGTATTTCAGTGCACAACCCTGTTGGAAGAAACAATGGCTTTCAGGTTACATTATTTATGTTTCAGAGATAAGTTATTTTGGGAATGATGCATGCCAGCTGACTGGTTCCAATTCATTTCATTATGAAAACTTAAATATTGCATTGAGGAGTTGGTATTACTAGCAAGAAATATGTAGGATGTTTTCAAATACCTTGCATGAAAATTCTTTTTCCAATTATATGCATATATTCAATCAATTTGGCAGAGAATACATTAGCAGTAAGTAATATCCATATAAAAAAGAAAAAAAAATTCTTTGTGCCTGAGGAAAGGATCCCAGAAATGTGTGGTATTTATATTTTTGTCAGAATTGGCCATCTTATTCACTAATATCCATATCCCCCTGGATGTTGAAATTGCTCTAGTTCGAATTCAAATATCTATTGGTATAAGAGAATGAACCAAAAACATACGTGAATATAACGAGAAGAAAAATAAAATGAAAAAGTTTTCTAGTGTAAAATAAATTGTACCCAGTAAACTATAACAGAATAAATATTTTTTTTATATTGCCTTTCCCTATCCCATCTGAAGAATGTATTACTTTCAAATATCAATAAGAAGAAACTAATACAATTTTAAAATTTTTAGGTCAGTTATGCTTTTCTTTGGAAACAACAAAATAAGTAGTTTCTGGATGATTGTGTCTTCATGGCCGTTCACTGATGCCGGTTTTCTGAATCTAATGTTTCATTACGTAAAAAAATGAAAATGATTCAATAATATGGCAAGAGAAAAGATAAAACTTAAAACATATGTCCAATGAAAGAAAAGAGCTCCACGTTCTGAAATTTTTCCGAATCTTGCAGTTTACATAGTCATAAGACTTTCACCATGTAAAACTAATGTGTATATGTATACCACTTAAGGAAAATGTGCTGAGGTCAAATTAAATAAGATGTGTTACAATATTTGAAAGTGAAAATGTTGGTTACAAGTTACTGGATAACAGTTACCAAAACATAATGTGTAACAATTATAATTTATCTGTTATTATTCTAAATAATAATTTGTTCACAGGGTTATTATAATGAAACTCAGTGATATCCATAACCCTGGATTTGACTAGAATTTGTTGTTTTTGCTTTATTTTTATGTTGCCCCTATCCTAAGGGTGCTCCCCACCTAAGCTGAAAGGGATTTAAATTATACACAAGGAACATTGGTTTATTTCCTGGTTGCAAGGAACATGTGTATGAAATATGGTAAAATTTGCTCCATGGGTGTAGATTTGTTATGTGGAGCATACATACAGGCAATTTTATTTATTAGAAGAAGATGTGGGCATGTAGCTTGATAAAAAATTTACGAAGAACAAATGTAGTTCTGAACTATCTCTTATCTTCACAACATACACTAAATCAATATTCTTTCAATCACTACCATTATTCTGGCCATCCACATTTCCAACATGTCACCTCAAAATAAGGACTCATGTTTTTTTATGTTGAAAATATAAAACGCCTCTATTTGATGAATATTATTTATATAATAATTAATTTATTAGTCTATAAATTACATCTTATATGCAACTTATAAGTTGGTCATATGCAGAATATGTCTGAATGCTTACTCTATTTATTATATAACAACTTTACATAGTGGAAGCAATTTTTTCTAAAAATTAGTTACGTTTAAAGAATTTATGAAATAGGACTCTGTCTGCCTTTTATTCTGTTGATGTCCCTTTGAACATTTTTAATGCGATTATCAGAATTTTTTAATTTAATGTTGTACGATTTTTTTTATAAGTGAAAATACAAGCAAAAGATAGATTTAGACGCCTGCATGGAGTTTTACACCATACTTTACATAATATTCTGATGGCTTTCTTTGAAGTCTAAAGGAAAAGATAATTCCATATTTTATTTGGAATATTTAAAACACTCATCTAGATAGATACCGAGAAATTCACAACTATTTGACGATGATATTTCTTTTGAATAAATTTTTATTGTATTTATTTTAATATTTAATTGTATGATAAAACATTTTTATGTATCGATATGTTGGATAACCTGCAAAATTGATTTTTTACCGCATGATCATAACCTTTAACTCGTTATTCGTATGACTTATTAGTATTAATAAAACGAACAATTAGTGTAAGGGTTTGGTTGATTTATTAAAAAAAACGTAATTAATTTTGCAGCTCTGAACTTCAAAAATGTTGTTACTACACTCCACATCTGTGTAATACATATCTGAATTATGCATGATACTCAAAAAGTTGGTAGTATTGTGTGGTATCTCCCTGTTCCTGCAAACTTCGTAAAAAACTGGTTCATGTAATAGTTGTTTAATCAACAATTTTTAAGTTAGGTATATGGTATTCGTCTTTTAGCACTGTAATTTTATAATTTATATTTGTTATTTAATTTGATATGAGAAACAAATTTCCTATAAATTTATATTTCCAATGATACTTGTCTTTTATGTAAACTGTTTCCTCAAATGCACATTGTTTATCAGAAACGGCATTGTAACCTATTTAATCTTATATATATGTTTAGACCGTGTTCCATCATATTTTGTTTTATTTTCATACATCAAAAATAATATTTCATTTTGAAAAGGTACAAACATTCTACCTTGCCCATTTTAATTATTCCTAAAATATTAAGGTCTTTAAATTAAGGGGATAGTCTTTAAAGGTTACTTTTTTCATACCTTTATTTCTTATTCTTATAAGCACTTATAGTTACTACCTAAAAATATCTTTGAACTGTAATTAATGTTTTATTTTTGTTAAATTAGGCTTATATACAATGGTTTGCATAAGGATATTCATCCTATATCACTTCACTGTTTGTTTCTATGAAGCATATTGTTCTTCTTTCGATATTTCTCAACTCACTATTGATGAAATTGATTCCATGTTTGGTGAGAATGGATGCATTGAAGGTATAAATAGCAATGTATGTTTTACTTACACTTTTGTTATTATTTTGTGGTTTACCTAAGATTGAGTAAATGACCAATAAATAAATTCATTCATTTCTGGATAATATATTCTGAAATGTATTCCAAGGACCATATGGATAGAATTATGTCTTAATTACAGGGATATATTTCAATTTTTGTGAGACAAACAAAAAAATCACTAAAAGGTAAGGATGTTTCTTTCATTTAACACTCAAAAGCCTTGAAAAATCATCTTGTAATTCAGACGGGCTTTTTAGTATTGAATGAATGAAACAACGTTCAGAATATTCCGTGTTCTCTATATCAATATCACACCATTGCACCCTGATTGGTGATCCATTTACTTAAATTTAGCCAAACCTGTCAAATTGATTAACTCATTTGCTTATATATACTGGGTGATTCTACGGTTATAGGACAAACTTTTTAGTGGAGTTACATCTTGCTAAACACATTTTTTTCGTACAGGAATATATAGTCAAGAGTGATGTGTTGAGCACAAACACACAAAATTCTACATGAAAAGAACAACTTTGTTTTTTTACATCACCACATTGTGCTTCTTCCCAGCAATAAATGTTCAAAATTGCGACCACCAACAGTAATGTATCCATTATTCTTTATGCGGACACCTGAAGGCCATCATTTACGAGACTCTTGAGTGATTCAAATGAGGATCTTGTTACTTAATTATGCATTGTAGCTGCAGACGTGTGAAATGTTTGGGATCTTTAGAACCTTTTTCCAATGGTTTGATGCTACCAAGCAAGTATTACTGTTGGTGGTCATAATCTAATATAATATAAGTTTAATTTCAAATGGGTAATTTTATTCACTTGCATAAGGTGAAAAAAAAACCATTAAAGGTGATTTCAAAAAGAATATTACATGCTTTGAATGATTGTGGGAGTTAATATTACAAAAAATTGCATTTTTTTGTGTATTGAGCAAACATTTAAAACTATCTGAAAATAAAGCTGAATTGAAATTAATATGAATTCTCATATATGAATAAAATACATTTTAATGGTTTGAGGAGATTGTAACTATCTTTATTTTTGAAATGTTAACTGTTTGTGTATTTTAAATTTAGTTATTTCTATTTGCAATAATAACATAAAATATGTGTGCATATTACAGGTTTACTAGTTTCTGAACCACATGCTACTACATTGCCTCAGTCTTACGTTACTCTTCAGTCTAATGTAATTTCACAAGGTAATTATTTTTAGATGCAGATTATATAACACTTATTTCCATACACATCATAGCCTTCAGGGATCTCATATTTGCTCTGCTTGGATTACTCAGTGCCTTCATTCACTGACAGTACTCAACCCTGAATTTGTAGTAATAACACATATCCCCAAAATGTCCTCACTAGCCAAAGATTTTCAGACTTCATACTGGTACTCGCACAACAAAAAATTAAAATATAAACCCTGTCAAATATTGAAAAAACAGTTCCCAAGAATAGGCAACAGTTAAAACCCCTCCAATTCCTCATGTCCTAATGGTCAGGCACAGACAATTTGTTATTGGAAAACTAATAATTTCAGTACATAGTTTTGAGCATGAGTAATGTATAGATAATTTTATAACTATAAAAAATAGAATAAATCTTGAATGGAATTTGAAGTTGGGACGAAATATTTAAAAATTCCAATAATGTTATCCCAAAATTTCTCCTTTGACATTTTTATATAATTATTTTTTAAAATAAATAAACAACAGCCAATTTTAAGTCAGAAAAAAGAATTTATTATTGTAAAATTAAACAACCTTTCATTGCTTATTTTGAAAATTCATCAGGCTCAAGAATTTTAAAAAAATTTGATAGCCTCAATATCAACAAATTTTTAAATGAACCTGATTAAGTTGCAAAATAAGCAACAAAACATTGTTTAATTATACAATAATAAATTATTTTTTCTAACTTTAAATTGGTAGATATTTATTCATGTTTTCTCTATTAGTCAAAATATATATATTTGTATATATCATTAATATTTTTTAAAATTATTTTTGTTGATTACAGGGATTAATGAGGAAGAATATAAAAGGAAAGATCCTGTGACATCACAATCTGGTGCTCATGGAAAATACAACTCTAATAATACTTTTTCAAACAATATGTCAATGAACTTCCAGAATTCAAATGGAAAAAGCCCTATGTCTCTTTTAAATGAACTTGCAATTTTCAACAAGGTGAGGTGTACCAATACTAGAAATTGATTATATTTTCAAAGTATATAATTTTATAGAAGGTACATTTGTGCCCATAGCAATGCTCAGAGGCAAGGATTACTATTACACTTCCCTACCCCCAGCTTGCTACTCATATGCTGAATCATATTGAGAACTTTCCTGTACTTGTATGTTTTAGTGTCCAGACGAAGCCTTCCTGATACTTAAATCAACTCAAGCTAATTCAACACGCAAGTGAAACATACCATTTACAGGGTGTATCAAAACTGCTTTTAAACACTTTTTTAACAATTCAGCAATGAAATTATTCCTGCAATCACAGATACTCAAAAACTTACGCTGGTCTACATTTCTTGTCCTAACCAAGTGTTGATCTCGAAGTCTAAAAATCTCACACCGGGCACAAATGTAGTAAATATGCTTGTTTGCCACCAGTTTTGGGTGAAAACTGTACTGAAAATATGTTGACTCTTTATTACCGTGATGAAGAATAAGCTTTCTGAGTAGCATATGTGCATATATTTTAAGCCAGTCAATTCTTGGACGCCAGATTATTTTATCAGACAAATAACCAAACTTTGTTGATTTTAATAATTTATTTCTTGAGACATGAATTAATCATGTGTGGTTTTGACATACAACAGGTGGCATCATGTAAAGTTTTTGTTTGACACACTTTTTACAATCTCCGTGCCTTGCACTGAGCGAGCAAGTGTTTTGAGATATAAGTGTTTCAGTGGTGAAATGCAGACTGACTTTACAGGCAACAACAATGATACTCACATACCAGCCCTAATTGTTTGGGTTATAGCTGCCAAAGGAGAAATTAACAATACACAAATAATAAACAACATACAAAGTACACATCTATAAATGGATACACCTGTTGATATGGTATATATATATAAAGGATGTGACATTGTCAAAAATAATTGTAATATTGGTATGGAAAGGACAGAGAGATAGGTTGTGGCTTACCTGAAGGGGAAGTGCGGTGTCACCATAAGGATCTGAAGGTTGTTCTTCAAATTTTCAGAGGCTCTCAGCCTCCTTCTTCAGGAAGGAGTGTTACACCATTCCGTGCACCGGCCGGCTGCAGACTGGAAATTTGAAGAACAACCTTCAGTTCCTTATGGTGACACCGCACTTCACTTTCAGGTAAGCCACAACCTATCTCTCTGTCCTTTCCATACCAATATTGCAATTATTTTTGACAATGTCACATCCTTACTATTATAATATATATATATATATATATACAATATTAGGAGAATCCATTTAAGGAATTAATTCACATTCAAACTTGGATAGTGAGGAAGGATAGAAAATAAATATATATATATATATATAAAATATATATATATATATATATATATATATATATAAATCTAAATCTAAATCTAATTGTGAAAGTAAAGAGAGATAGCTTGTTGCTTACCTGAATGACATTCAATCTGGGATATTGAGAAAGGATAGAAATAAACACTTAAGGAAAATGTGATGAGGTCAAATTAAATAACATTAGGATGGGTAAGGAGAGACAGTGATGTCGACTTACCTGAAATCAGTAGTTGGTCCACTCTGGTGATTTTTGAGGGCCTGAGCCCCATTCGTCAGGAAGGAAGATCTGAACTGCATGTCAGCCTTCTTCAGGAAGGAGTGTTACACCATTCTGTGCACAAGGCGGTTGGCATAGGAAGGGGCCATCCAGGTGCCCATAGCTGTGCCACAAAATTCTTTCCTACCTCCAATTTCCTGGTTTCCATCACACAGTTCGTCCTCACTAGAAATTACTTTTCCTTCCAAGACAATATCTACCATCAAGTAAGTGGCACAGATATGGGCACCAGATGGCCCCCTCCTATGCCAACCTGCTCGTGGGACACCTTGAACAGGCCCACCTAAATTCCTCCCCATTAAAACCCCTGGCCTGGTTCAGGTTCACAGATGACACCTTCATACTATGGACCCACGGAGCAGACTCCCTTTCTGAATTTCTCCATACCCTGAACTCCAAACACCCCGTAAAGTTCACTTGGAACCACTCCTTAACCAAAGACACTTTCCTAGATGTTGACGTACACCTGAGTTCTGGCACGATCAACACATTTGTCCACATAAAACCCACAAACACTTTCCAATATCTTCACTTCACAAGTTTCCACCCACACCACACAAAATGCTCCCTCCCATAAAGTCTAGCCCTCAGAGGAGCACATATTTGCTCCACCTGGAGTAGTCTGGCCTCGTACTCCAACCGGATCCTCAACGCCTTCATCAATAGAAACTATCCCAGCGACCTCCTCCAAAAACAGATAACCCGCGCCCTATGAAACCTCCAAAAACAGATAACCCGCGCCCTATGAAACCTCCAAATAGCCAGACCCACTCTGGACCAAAACCAAAAAAATAGTCCACCCCTCACTACAATGTACTTCCGTGGACTACAAAATATCAACTCCATTCTCTGCCTAGCATACACTGGACTGCAATCCAACCCTGAACTAAAATCCATCCTCCCCAATACACTCCCCACCTACCCAAGGGTTGCCCTGAGACGCCCATCCAACATCCGAAATTTAGTTGTCCACCCGTGCAAAACCCACACCCCCACCTGCCCACCCATGCCGGGTTGCAAACTCATGCCATGTCTGCCCTATCTTACAGCCCACCGCAACCTTTCAGAATCACACATAAAATGCAAAATCAAATAAAACATCACCTGCCTCTCCTCCCACACCGCCTACCAAATTAACTGTAGACTCTGCCCTGCATTCTATATAGGCCAAACCAAAAGCCCCCTCCCTAAATGAATAGCCAACCACCACAGCACTGTCAAACTTTCCAAAATTCAATTCCCACTAACTGCTCACGCCCAAAGCCACAATAAAAACAATTTCGACCAATGCTTCACATTCACCATCCTTAAAGCTGTACCACCGATTCATCAGAGGCAGAACTCCACCTGTGGGAACTCTCTTTCCAACATGTCTTTCAGTCCCGTCAAAGCCCTGGACTCAACATCGTTTAAATGGTGCCCTTCTTACCTGCCATCCCCACTTTCACAAGACCATGTGTTTGTATGTCTGTGTATGTTTATATGTATGTTTAAGCATTTATAGGGTGATTTGTATGAATGATCACTATCAGAACCTTTCCTATGCCACGACCTTCCCTTGAGAAAGAAAGTTAATGGCCTATTTATTTCTATTTTTCCTGACTATCCAAAATCCAATATGACTTGGTCAGCAAATTGAAGTTTCTTATATATAATAAGACTGTCTATATGCACCTGGTCAGGAACTTGACCTGGTGACCGAGTTGGTTAAGGCACCTATGTACTGAACAAATTTTGCAGGTTCAAGTTTTGTCTGGGTGAAATATTTTCAGTCTTTCCTTCTTTTTCTTCCTTCCTTCTCCATGCATTGAACATATGCTTTCCTCTGTGTGTGATTCTACATCTGATATTATATATGCATATTCATTCACATAAAACATATTCCCACATTTCTCCTATTTATTTCTATCCTTCCTCACTATCCAATGTGAATTTGGGTGGCTCAAGATCTTGAAAAATTTGTTTTTTATTTCTCTACAGCCAAACTGGACCAACAGTTGATTTAAGGTAAGACAGCTACCCTGTATCTCTTTCCCATCTTAATGAAATGCTGAAATAAAATTTCTAAATTTTTCTGGATTATTATGACACTATAGAAGAATATGGTATATGAACACACTGTTACATAGATTACTGGGACTGTTAAGGTTGAATGCCACAGCAGGGGAATTACCTTCACACAATTATTTTTTATTAAATTACTATGGAATAATATGTATTTTATTTTATTATTTCTTTTATCTTAATTTTACTCTTTCATTAGGTACAACATCAGTATCATTTAACTAATGAAGAAGGGCCACCGCACAAAAAATTGTACTCAGTTTCTCTCAAGTTGGGAAATGAAGAGTACTCTGCAGATGGCATGAGTGTAAAGAAAGCTCAACATTTTGCAGCAAGTAAAGCTCTACAAAAAACTCACTACAAGCACCCCCCAATAAAAACACCACATAGCAAAGGGCTTGGTAAAAGTAAGAATATAGAATGCTTTCTTTTCTAAGCAACAATTATCTACTTCATTTGATAAAGATAGGAAAAGAGCAAAAGATTTAGTTTAAATATTTTCCTAACAAGTTGTATATACTATTATCTGTTTATTATTTAATTGAACTTTTTGGGCAAGTAATTTGAATGTAAAATTCTCTTGAATTATGGTAATGAGCTTCTTTGTTAGCCACTTTAACACTACTTTGTGGTTTTTTTATATATAAATTGTATATAATCACTAAACCTTTCATAGTTACAATGTTCTAAATATAGGCAAATTTATAGGTGATTGTGTATTTTATGCTGATCAAAATGCTGATTCAAAGTCACCAATATCACTTGTTCATGAAATTGCAATGAGGAGAAATTTACCTGTAAGCTTTGAGATTGAAAGTGAAGAGGGTCCTCCACACTTGCGAACATTTGTAACTAAGTGCATAGTTGGTGATAAAACAACAACTGGCCAAGGAAATGGAAAAAAGGTTTTAATTTCATATTTCATTGGATCTGCTTTACATTTTTCTCATTATTTTATTATTTATAGACTTTTGTGAACTTTGAACACAACAAATATATAAGCAATTATTTTTGTCTTTTACTGGATAAATTTACTTTCAGCTGTCCAAGAAGATTGCAGCTGAAAGAATGTTGGAAGAATTGAAAGGTCTCATACCATCTTCAACGAATTTGGGTTCTTGTATGAAACGAAGAAAACGAAAGGCATCCAAAGGAAAAAAGGGATTTCGAAATCTTATCAAATCAATTTCGGTAAACTGTTACATTGTTTCTGACATATTGACCAATTTTTTATTTATTAATTCAACTAACGTCAAATAAATATAACTAGATTAATATTTTGAATATGTGAGATTATTTCATTAAGTTTGCAAACTAAGAAAAAGGGCAAAGCTTTTCCATATTATTAACATAGTCACATTTAATAGCAGTCAACTGAATGTTTCCAATTATTGTCTCAATGTTATATAATTGGCTCAACTCAATATGCTCATCTTTTGGATAGGATCTTTTCAGTTTTAGTGTGTTTAAGGTTGTGTACAGTAGTTATGGTTGGAAAGAACAAAATGGAAGAGGCTCATAAACATTCACACTTGGTTAACTGGAGTGGAAAAATAAAATTAAAAAAAGTGTTATGTACTGAAGGGAGGAGTCAGTTGAAATTTGTTATATTGAAACAGAATTTTGCCAGTCAAAATTATATCTAATGGTACATACACATTTCTATAAATGTTTAATTGTTGTAGGTGTTCTCAACATTTTGGATACATTTATGTTTTTGTGACACTACTCTGATTTAATTTAATTAATAATCATTTCACAATTTATATATTTTCAATTTATAATTGTGTTTTTTGTATTTTTGTGGTTCAGTTTTTTACAATTAAACAAAATTCCAAATTATATATATATATATATATATATATATATATAATTGCAATATTGGTATGGAAAGGAAAGAGAGATAGATTGTGGCTTACCTGAAAGTGAAGTGTGGTGTAGCCATAAGGAACTGAAGGTTGTTCTTCAAATTTTCGGAGGCACTCAGCCTCCTTCAGGAAGGAGAATTCCATGCACCGGCTGAGAGTCTCCGAAAATTTGAAGAACAACCTTCAGTTCCTTATCGCAACACTGCACTTCACTTTCAGGTAAGCCACAACCTATCTCTCTTTCCATTCCATACCAATATTGCAATTTTATATATATTAAGGAAAGATAATGCTGTTGCACTTTAGAGGGCAATCTTCCGTGGCAGTGGTGCTATGTCAACTAGAGAAAACTATGGTCATCAATTTGAGCAAGAAATTCCAATCTCTGACAATAATGCTGCTATTGGGTATGGACAAAAAACACCAACTAAAGTTTCAGGTAATGAACAACTTCAATCAGGTATCTGTTAATACCTGGTTTGTTTCATTGATTAATTTTTTATATTAAATGATTTGTAATGTGTAATTTACTAACTCTTAACATCTGTAATGTTATATGTATAATTCTCTTAAATTTGTATATTAATATGTAACAAAATTTTGAATTGGTTTTCACACAATCATTTATAAAAGTATGCATTAATGGCAACAAAGTTAACATGCTTGAAATTGAAAGTTCTTATTTGTCATTGTGTCATACTTAAATTATTTTGCAATTACTACTGAAATTCTTTGTTATTTATAGGTGTAAACAATCTTCAAAATACCAATAATCTGTTCAAAGGAGAAAGATCTCAAACAGATGATTCTCTTACTGAACTAAAAAAAAGTGTACCTCTGTCAGATTTGAAACTGCCTCTTTCACAAAATCAAGCAGAAAAACCAAAAAATAATTTAAAGCAGTTGGCTCAACTGCATGATTTTCAAGTTTATTTTACAGATTTTAAAAAGGTATGTTTTATGTCAGGCACCATAAGAGACTGATTTTAAAAAAGAAATTCAGTGATATTTAACATGTGTGACACTACTTAGGTTGTGGTATGAAATAAATTACTATTGTCAGTATCAAATTACAGAATTACCATAGTAAATTTGATTGAAAATGATTATACATCTACTCAAATAATATTAAATTTTAATACAAATCAATTCACAAAATGCACATTCGGCATTAATATATTTTTTATTGCATTTAAGGGCAACCATAGTGAAATTTTGACACTCGTATCTCTGACAACTGACCCCCCTCAAGTTTGTCTTGGTTCTGGATCTACGACTGATGCATCTCATAATCAGGTAGTTTCATATAACTGTTAATATTTATTGAAGTAATGGTGAAGAAGCTAACACTGTGTAGCGACATATAGGCTTTAACAAATGTTTGTTCTTTTGAATCTGGTTTGCTAATGAAAGTGCTTGACATTTCAGTATTGGAAGTTTTGAAATATGTTTATAATACCTTGTGTTGCTAACAGAAAAGAACTTACATGTGATTAATACTTAGGAATTATAAGGGAATTATGCATATTTACTGTATATACTAATAAAAATCTTATCTTATTTTTACATACAGGGATCATACTGGAAAAACACATTTATTTTGTTACAAAAAAAATATTACATTATGTCAAAAACATTTAGTGAGTGATGGATGTAAAAACAGCTTTTAATCATTCTATTTTTAAGTATGAACATGCATTTTAACTTATTTAACTTTATTTTTAACAGGCTGCCCTCTCTGCATTGAAAGTTTTGTCAAAAATTGGTTTAGACTCTATGACAACAATTGGTACAAATTTTAAGAAAGAAATTGAAGCTCAAAGAGACAGGTAAATAATTATAGAAATGTCTTTGACTTTATCATTTCACACTCTTATTTAGAAACATGAAGATACAGACGTTTTAGCCAAATTATAGTCATAATATAGTCAAATAAACTGCTAAGGTGATGGTGATTAGTGTACCATGTTGACTTTTATTGTTGGGGAACTAACTAGCATCCATGCCCTAGCTCGGATTATTAACCCAGGATATATATATATAAAATATTAGTAAGGATATGACATTTTCAAATATAATTGTGATATATATAACACATTAGGATAGGAAAGAGAGACTGATGCTGACTTACCTGAAATCAGTAGTTGGTCCAGTCTGGCATAGGTCTCCACATTCTCACGCTTTGCTGACTTCAAATTTCCCCACAATATTGCACAACAAATGCTGAAATTTAACAATTTAGAAAATTATATTATTATAGACATTGATTGTTTATAATATATATATATATATATATATATTGTAATATGATTGTTGCATTGTCGATTTATTGCCTTTGTCACTGTCCGTTTGCCATGTGGCATATTGTAGAGTATTGTTGTGGTAAGAGGGGATGGAGGTCCAAGTGTTGTAATGGAATAAATGTCATAAATAACCACACCCTGCAGATGTTGAATGTTTCATGGCTCGAGAAATAAAATTAATTACAAATAAAACTGTTTTGGTAATTTCATTCCAAAAATAACCTGGCTACTTTATTAGAAATTGAGTCGAGAAATGGAAGGAAGAGGACAGTTACTACAATATATATATATATATATATATATATATATATATATATATATATAATTGCTGGTGCATGGAATGGTTTAACACTCCTTCCTGAAGGAGGAGGCTGAGAGCCTCCGAAAATTTGAAGAATAACCTTCAGTTCATTTATATATAAAAACACTCAAAGTATATAATTTGTGCCCGGCTGGTATGCAGTTCAGTCCTTACTGACGAAAGAGACTCAAGCCCTCCAAAATTTGAAATATTTTAACTCCTTAACTTGACTGGATCAACTGTTGATTTCAGGGTAAGTCTACTTTGCTGTCTCTCTTTCCTATATTAATGTGTCATATATATTAAAATATTCATATGTTGTGTAAAGTTAATGGCAATATTTACACATATAGTTTTATGCATTTAAATTAAAAATTAGTATACTTTCCTCATATATTTAATGAAATTTTATGCATAGTTTAATTACATTACATGATACAAATAAGTAAATTAATCCTGCTTTATATTCCACTGTTTCTAAAAGTAACTATGAGTTTGTTTGTCCAGAATTAATTATGCTGAGCTATCTGTTAAGAAGAGTGGAGGCCTATCTTTTGAAAAATAGAAAAAAAAATAACATGAATAATTTTGGTCATGAAAACTGTGAAGCTTTTACCAAAACCTGTTTTAACAAATCATTATCATCAAAGATTGAAGTCTTTCCCAGTTCAATAAATAGTTCTCAGTATTTGCATATTTATATTTATATTTAAACACAATGTATCATTTTCCTATGTGGTTATAATAAAGGAGTTTATACCTGTATGTACCTCTCTCCCCTCTCCCTAGAATTCTGTAAAAGAGTTGCAATAACTATTGACAATATGGTAAAAAGAAAGTCAGTTGAACTTGTTCAGAAATTATTTTTTTATGCAGATTAGTGCTCTCTTTCCTCACACTTAAATAGTCCAGTTTCTTAAGGAGGAAGATAATTTGAATTACGTATCCTGTTCATGGTAACCAATCTTCAATCACTGGTAAGCAATTTGTAGTCCAGGTCAAGGAAGTAAGTTGTGATGATAGATGGACTATATTCTTGTTCTGTTGAAGAATATACCTAAAAAATTAGAACTAAATTTCCTGACTGACACGGTGATACCAATCTCTTCATGCACTGGTTTGTATATTTTGTTGTTGTTCTTCCTCCATCTGACCGCAACAGACCAAGTGAATTTAAGGAACCCGTTTTGCTTATTTGGGGGGAGACAGAGCCTATACTGTGCTGGAACATGGAGACAAAATGTCTCTCTCTATCAACGTAGCTACTGCAGGTAACTTGGTAGATTTCAGCTGGAGAATTGGACTTTGGCTGCTTGCTCGCTATGGGTGAAGTACGCACGATATCTGTGGGCCATCACAGCTTGATTAGCCTGAGGCTGTGTGACATTTCTATCACTGGCACGCCAACAGTATTGTTACCTTTGGCACAACATTTGTGTGTGCATGCACCAGTTGGTATCTCAGTACATTAACCTTTGTAACTATCCTGATATGACTGCTCATATACATTTTTACTGGGGTTATATGTACTATGTAATCCTATTTATTTCTAACCTTCCTCTCTATCCAAGTTTGAATGTGACTTTGTCACCAAATTAGTTGCAATTCCTTCATGGATTCTCCTAATATTGTGTGAGTGAATATATATACATGTAAAGTGGTCATTCATAGATATTTTGGGGAAATTTGAAATTATTTTGAGTTCTCTGTTTATATATAATTATTGGGATTATATATATCCACAGCTGGCTGGTGCATGGAATGGTGTAACACTGCTTCCTGAAGGAGGTAGCTAAGAGCCTCCGAAAATTTGAAGAACTTCCTTTTATTCCCTATGGCTACACCATAATTCAATTTCAGGTAAGCCACAAACTATCTCCTTTCCATACCAATATCACAGGAACTAATTTGGTGAAAAAGTCACATTCGATCTTGGATAGTGAGGAAGGATAGAAATAAATAGGATTATGCTTTTATCCTATTTATTTCTACCCTTTCTATATATATGCATACATACTGTAAATTTGCAATTATACTGATTGTTCCGTTTCCAAGTTTTCATGTAAATTTTGGCATATATTATGTTTAAGTTTTCCTTGCCTGACACTCCGGTCTGTAAACTGTTGTTGATTGGCACACACCAGCACCACCACAAATGTGTATATTTAAACTGGTTTAAAAACTAGCACACAGATAACCAGCTTGTCTCTGTCATTCCTCTACAAAGTTTTTGTGTGTTACATTATACTTACTTTATTTATATCTAATAAAAGATTATTGATGGATAAGTAATATAGAAGTCTTTTTAGCTTTAAATAGTGAATTACAAATATACAAAAATGTATCCATGTCAAATCAAATGCACTTTCTTGTAGTAAAGTATTACATATAATTCTATTGCATATGTTGACTTAACAGTGTCCTTTGAAAGCTTTGGAGAGTATTACCATGAATTCAACTTGAGTGGAGTATAGATGGTAATTGCTGAAGAAATACACCTAAAAACTTCTGCTATATAAATTTTACCCCAAAAGTCTTATTTAAAAAAACAGGCTATTTGCCTTGCCCATATGGCTTTTCTAATATTCATCAATAGGTTGTTATTGAGAATCAAATAACTGAAGAATAAAAGTCAAAAGATTTTTTTTTATTATATTTATTTACAGAAGTTATATATATATCCACAGCTGGCTGGTGCATGGAATGGTGTAACACTCCTTCCATTGCAATTATATATATATATATATATATATATAGTTATCACTCACACAGTGAAAAATTTACTGGATATTTGTCTGAAAATAAATGTAGGCATCTTATTATTGAAAATATATGAATAAATACACTGATTCTTTTAGAAACCTTAAACAATTTGATGATAAGCACTCGGATTGAGTGAACTTTGTAATTACTCCTTAATACTTGTCACAAAAATAGGTTTTTTTTAGAAGAAATCAGATTTACTATCCTTCCAAATAAAAAAAACCACATGATTAATTAAAAATTATTGAACATATATGTGTGTATACAGAATATTTTAAAATATTGAACAATCGGAAAAATTAATTGATTAATTTAACAACAAAAGAAATGTTATTGATAATTAAAACTATACAAGTTTGTCAAGAGGGCAGTATTGTCATATCCTGGCTAATGAGTGATCACATTTGAATGACAAGATTCCCAATTCTGTAATTCTTCCTGTTATCAAATTTCTGAGAAACTGCTCAGACAATTTCCAAAATAATAGAAACTGTGCTTCATAAAAGTAGGTCCACAGTACACTATTATACAGTTTGGTAATAACGTATGCCAACGTATCAAATATATTAATTATCTAGTTAATATTCATTTTAACTTTTTAAACTGTTAGAAATATGATACAATACTTGAGGTTTTGTTCTCATTGCAATCGGGTGCACAGTGTAATGTATGTTTATAAATGGAAAGTGCTGTCACTAAAATCAACATGTTGAATTTATTACATTAAAAAATGATGTGCATAATATCTTTAAAACACTTAGCATTTTACAAATTGTAGTAGTATAAAATTTGAAATAGTATTCAAACGTTGAACGTGTGGTTATACTTTTAACACTTCATTCAACAAGAACAATAAACATAAAAAATACAAATATTATGCTTTTGCTTTATTTTGTATAGGTAAAAATAATTTGAATTCTGCTGGTAGTTCATCTTCAGAATACAGTCTGTCTGAAAAATACACACGTCGAATTCGACAGTTTGCATGAATCTGAACTCTCAAAGTCTCTATATAATTTGTTCCATATGCTCTGCGAGTAAAGTCTGCCAAGTTGAATTGAATTTGATTCCACCCATCATCCAACCTCATAGGCATTGTGCAGATAAAGGGCTTAACTCTTGTCGTCGATTGATAGTTACTAGCTCGGAAACGTCTCCTCACATTTTTGTCATCCAGAACCTAAAAAGAGTAATATGGTAATTGGTGGAAGTACAAAATGTATGAGAACAATGAATAATGATTACAAATCACATATAAGAAAATAGTGTGTTGTGTTAATACTTTCAAAGTCTTAAGTGGTTGATAATTTTGTTAACGTAATTTTTTTCTCTTTTTATGCAAAAATTGTCTTTCATTTTGCATAGGATTTAATTAGTCACACCCATTTAAATCATATACCAAGAAACCTATTCTTTGAAGAGAGAGACACATTTTTATTTAGTACTTATTTATAAAATAGCTTCTAATTGTTTGTTTAGTATACATCTTTCAGGCAATTCTCAAACATTTACATTGTAAGAACTATGACAGACTAAAAGTGTGGCTAAACAGCACTATTCACTCTTCCACAGTAGAAAAAATGTCATTGATTTCTCATCCCTCTATATAAAATTTTGTACATACTTTTTTCTCCACAGTAAAAACACATGCAAAGTTACTTTCTATTAAGATAGATTATTTGAACTTCATACATTAGTTTGACTTTTTTTTGCAAATGTGAAATGTAATAGAATATATATGTATATATATATATATATATATTTGGATAGGAAAGTGATATAGAGAACAGTTTAAATTGAAAGATGCCATTCATGGGCTGGAAAGCAATAATATGCCCAGCTGCCACACAGTTCAGACCTTCTCTCCTGACGAAGGCGTTCAAGCCCTCGGAAATGTGAGAATTTTAGATTCCTCAGCCTGACTTAACCAACTATCAATTTCTGGTAAGTTGACTTCGCTCTCTCTCTTTCTTATGGAAATGTATTATTTAATTTGATGCCGTCACACTTGTTCCTTGAGTGTTATATATCTACACACACCTCTCTTGTGTGTAATTGGTAAGATTTATTATTGTAATTTTTTATTACAATATAAAATGAATGAGTTGAGTAAAAAAAGTTATGGAAGTTTCAAGACAAATTCAAATTTTATATATAATTGCAAATACTGAGCTAACTTGTGATATTAATAACAATTTACTTTTCAGATTATAATAAGTAAAATAACCATTTCTGCATAATTATTTCTTTAAAATAAATAAATACATTTCAAAGCATAAGAGATTAATATAATTGTAATTTTCATGTACAAATATACTGACGTGTCAGTTTTTTTCTAGAATATAGTACAAAAGGCAGGGGAACAATTGTATTAACCCAAAAATTTGATACAAAATTTTTTCAATTACATTACAAATTTTAATCAGTCCAATTAAAAGCCTTCATTTCACTTTGAGAATATATTCGATCACAACAATAAATGCGTCTTATACGAACATTAGGATGAATGCAAACTCTCAAAATTTCAACAAATTTAGTTCCAAAAGCTCTATATGTAAAATCGGCAAAATTCATTTGAATTTGATTCCACCCATCATCTAGCCACAAAGGCATGTAACATATCATAGATTTCACCCGAATTGTAGCTAAAAAGTTGCTGGCACAAAAACGTCGACGTATATTTCTGTCATCTAAGACCTACAATATAAAAATAAAATATGTATATTCATTTATTCTAAAAATATTTATCATACATATTTTCATAAAAATAAATGAACATGAAAACAAATCCATATCAAGTGGAAGATTATTAACCAGAAATAAGAACATAGAAAGAAAATACCCTCTGTAAATCTCTATATTCCTGAATTTCAATGAATAATGAAACACAGGCAAGCATGAAGCTTGATTCAGTTTGGTTATTTTTAAAACAAATTAACCTTTCCTGTAATTTGAAAATAGGTTTTTCAGTTTTAAAAATTTGTTGGTGTTTTGTTAAGTAATTTAAGTACAGGAAGTCAGACAATTATTTAATCTAAATCTTTCAAAATGTAAACAAATTGTGTTTCAATCAAAGTTTTTTAGTATTTCATTTTAGTAATAAATGGTTTAATATGATTATATGTCTATCAATACTGTAAAAAATATTAATAATTCTGTTAATTGTATTTATTTTCTGGGTTTGTATTATCAGGGAAGTAAAACGGAACTGAGAGAGGAGATCAAAGAAAGGAAGATAAAAAAAAATCTCTTACTTAGAATGATAAATACACTATTCTCATTTCCTTCCACTATCCCTAAATACTGTCTTCAGTTTCGATTGTCTAAACACTGATTCTAACAAACTTCCTATTTCTATACATATTGTAATTCAAACAGTTTTCCACTGTACTGTAGAGAATTTTTTTATTTGATCAGAATTGTGTCACAAATAATTGTGTAAATAAGAAGCAATTTACCTGAACTTCAAACGTAAAGTATTTCTTCAAATTCTTTATTATCATGACTAGAAATGGTAATTTAATGCCCAATGTTTTTTTCGGATCCGCTGGACATGTAATGTACGTTGTACTAACGTTGGTGCCAACTATTTCTAACACTAGTGATTGGATATCATTGTCAGTTATTCTTTTTATATGTCCATTTCTAACTTTTTTATCCCATATTTGTAGTGGTTTACTTCCAATGCTATATAAGATTGATAAAAATCCACTCTGAAATGTATTTTTAAACATAGCGCACAAATTTTGACGCAGGTTTCAAAAGACGGAAACAATTTATCAAAGAAGTTAGAATAAATAAGTTCAATTGGCTGCATTGATTATATGTGGCAAAAAAGTTAACGGGGAATTAATTATCAATTGTCATATGTAAACAATTGTATAATAGATTTACTTAATCTATACATATTGAAACACGCAGTCTGTGAAGAAAGATCTCTCTTCAGAGATTATGATTAAAATACCAAATTAAACATAAAATATTTTACCAAAGTTGTCAGAACTTTGTATCTTAATATATATTGAAATGTTATCTCTCCAAACCGGAATTTATATCTTTGGTGTTTACTCCATCGTCTAGTCTTAAATTCATTGGTTTGGCGAATTTGTTTGTATTTGAATACATGTGCTATATATCGTAACTATAGTGATAGATATATAGTAAAATGGAGGTTAAGAGAAAAGCTGATGATGGGACAATGGTAGTTGTGTCTAAAAGACAAAAAACTGAACTAGTATCTAGCAAAGGGACGAGCATTGTCCCAAGCGACATACCACGAACTTCAAGTCTTCTAGCGCCAATAATGTTGTTAGAAGGCCACCAGGGGGAAATTTTCACCTTAGAGTTTCACCCGGAAGGTCAGTATTTAGCATCTGGAGGTTTTGATAGACAAATCTTCATCTGGAAAGTATATGGTGAATGTGAAAATATATCTTTGATGGCTGGACATAGTGGAGCAATTATGGAATTGCACTTTTCGACCGACGGAAATACGCTTTATACCGCAAGTACGGATGGAACTTTAGGGATTTGGGATATTGAAAGTGGTATACGAACTAAGAGGCTTAAAGGACACACTACATTTGTTAATTCTTGTCATTCTGCTAGAAGAGGCCCTCCTTTGATATGTAGTGGTTCAGACGATTGTTGTGTGAAAGTGTGGGATCCACGTAAGAGGGGTCAATGCACTACTTTAAACAATACTTACCAAGTTACTGCTGTAACATTCAGTGACACAGCTGAACAAGTTTTATCTACTGGAATAGATAATGATATTAAAGTTTGGGATTTAAGAAAGAATTCAGTTCTGTATAAGCTGAAAGGACACACAGATACTGTGACAGGTCTTTCTCTATCACCTGACGGCTCTTATTTGCTTTCTAACTGTATGGATAATACTGTCCGGATTTGGGATGTTCGTCCATATGTTCCACAGGAAAGATGTGTGAAAATACTTACTGGACACCAGCATAATTTTGAAAAGAATTTGTTGCGATGTGCTTGGGCTCCTGATGGTTCTAAAGTATCAGCAGGTTCTGCTGATCGTTATGTATATATTTGGGACACTACTTCAAGAAGAATTCTGTATAAGTTACCTGGACATAATGGTAGTGTTAATGATATTGATTTTCACCCAAAAGAACCCATAATACTCTCTGGTTCAAGTGATAAATCAATTTATATAGGAGAAATTGAATAATATAAATGTATCATGAATTTTTTTATATGGATTTTCCTTCAATTATAAAGCTGAATGCTTACTATTTTTTCATGTGTGTATATAAAACCTCCTTAAACTTAATAAACTTCTTATATTAATGTGTAGTTGAATTTATTTTATCCTTGAGGCTATCTACTTAGTGGAATTCTTTTACTACTTTCTCAATTTGGGGTCAATCCATGGGAAATTGACTAATGGGTGTTGCTGACATATTTTATTTTATATTTGATAGTAGTATGTTTTCTGTTTATGTATTATCTGGGAGTACAAAACTTTTTTTTTACAATTTTATTATTACTACTTTGGATTTTAGCGTTTAATTTTTTTTATGACTGTAGACTGTTTTTGGTGTTTTCAAAGGTTAGCGATAGGTTAAATAACTTTTTTGTTTATTGAGATATCTACTGGGAATAAAAACCATCTTTGAAACAAAAATGTGTTAAATTGTAAGAAACAACTTAAAGCTTAACTAGAAAAATGGAGAATTTAGGAATTTATTTCCAAAAATGGGATTATATCTCAACTTTAATGTTTCTTCCCCCTAAATATCTAATAGAGGACAAAGCACAAAAAACAATTTGATACCTTTGAAATGCTTCCTTTAGGTTTTACATGCCTTCAAATATTGCAATTTGTTCAAAATTGCCAAGGTAGAAACGGGTATATCTCATAAAGGACTGAATCAAAAAATCTGAAATTTTCACAAAATGCCCTTCTAGTTTCTAGTAATCAAAACACAAAATTTCATAATTGAGCTTTGATCAAAAGTATTTTTTTTTAATTAGGGAAGGGCTCAAATATACAGTATGACATACATTGACTAAGATGCCTTAGTGTTAAAACACAGCAAAAAATGGGAAAAGAAGATTAGTAAACAACTGAATAAAATGTATTTGAATTTATTGCTTAAAATTAATAAAACTAAAAGATAAAAATATTTTGTGTCAACCAATGAGAATTATTTGAAAATTGTTTGTACAATAATACTACTTAAATGCTTCAGAAAAATGACCTTTCATTTCTTTAAACACTTGGCATTATTGGAACAATATTTTCAAATAATTTTTCTTGTTAAGCAACCAAAAATGCTTGTATTTTTCAAGTTTTATTAATTTTAAGCAATAAATGAATGTACAAGTGAGTATTCAGTTGTTTACTAATCTTCTTTTTCCATTTTTTGCTGTGTGTTTTAACACTAAGGCATCTGTGTCATACTTATATTTTTTATTTTTTCATTAATTAAAAAAATACTTCTGATTAAAACACAATGATGAAATTTTATTTGTTTATTACTAAGAACAAGAAGGGCATTCTGTTAAAATTTCAGATTCTTTGATTCAGTCCCGTATGAGAAGTACCCCTTTGTAACTTAGCAATTTAGGCCAATTTGCAATATTTGAAGGCCTGTAAAACCTAAAGGAGGCATTTAAAAGGTGTCAAATTGTTTTTTAAGTCTTGTCCTCTATTATATATATTTAAGGGAAAGAAACATTAAAGTTGGGTTGTAATTCCTTATTTGGAAAAAAATTCCTAAATTCTCCATTTATTTCTAATTGAAGCACATTATTCTAGTAACATTTTATGTTGTTTCCTTACAACTTAACACATTTTTGGTTCATAGATTTTTTATAGATGGTTTTATAGAGAATAATATGGTTTTTATTTCCAGTACATATCTCAATAAACAAAAAAGGATTTAACCTATTGCTAACCTCTGAAAATGCAAAAAATGGCCCACCCTCATAAACAAAATGCCCGCTAAAATCTAAAGTAGTTATAATAAAATTATAAAAAAAATTGTTTTGTACTCCCAGATACATACATAAATCGAAACTTGATTTGGATTTATTTAGTTATCCAGTTCAACCTACTAAGTTACTGTAATAATTAATTTGTGGAAGAATGTTCTATGAATGAACACATTTCTCATCACTAAAAGGTTGGTTCTCATGAGTTCATATTAGTGTTGAGAAAATATATTTAACGTTAAAGAACTACTTGCATTTCATGTGGCTCCTCTTCCTCTAATTGGAGTACTTAATTTATTTAGCAGACCTAGAATTATTAGTGATTTGACCTGCTGCTTTCTGTGTGTTCAAGTACAGTACTTTATATTTAATAGATTGACATTAAAATGTTTTTAACTCCATTTTGTCACAAGAGATGTTGCACCCATTGTAAACATTTATTGGTTGTTTTTTAAATAATTTTGTTGATGATTTTGTTTGTTAAACACTAAAAACATTCAGCACTTTTGTTTTTATCTGTGTAAAATATTGTTGTTATACATTTGCTTGATAATATCCAACAGTTTTAGAAGGTGAGTCTTGTTAATTTACTACAAGATAGTCACTTCTAAACAATATGGAATGTGTTCATATTTATGGTCTATGAAATTACCTGAGAAGAAAAGTGCAAAAAATAGACTCTCAAATTTTATTTATAGTTTCACTGCTAAAATGACCCACATTTCTTATTTGCTTTACCTGTATGACAATTCTTTCTTATACAATCTATTGCTGATTAAAACTAGATTGTTTCTCAAATATTAAAAACGAAAAGTATAAACTGCTTTTGTGGTCAAATATACACAAACTAATATTAAATGTTTCAAAACAGTGTTATGAATGAAATATACTTTTTTTTTGTTTATTCCATAATGTGCAGTCTTGGGTATGCAGTTAATATGGTAATTTTGCAATTATTAATTTTAACATATACTGAGATATTAATATTGTGCAAGAGTTCATGTGTTAAATTTTTCTCATGTTTCCATCTATATTTGGTCTGCAAACCTAACATTGAATAATGTAAAGGGAGCTTATAAATGTGATGTAGAATGATAGTTATATTCAGTGGTGGGTCATGCATGTGTTGCAGTAGCACAGAATTAAATTTAGGAAGAATGTTATTTTTCTTAATTTCAGGAATCTTTATAATTGTGAGAATTTCAGCTTCAATTTTGATTAGTTGTCCTCTTTACACCCACTCTAATGCAGTCTGATGGCTGTCTCTGAGCTACAATTAACTGCAACAGGGCCCCTGTCTCAAATGAGAAATATGCATCTGCAGTATTATATTTCACCACCTGTAAAGCTTGAAAAACAGCCTCCTCATCTTGCTCATAAAGGATGGCATAAAAAAGTGAAATTAAATTAAACTTGAACCATTTGTTTTAAAGTAGTCTATATTTTCAAAACATTTTACTTAATTTTTTAATTCCTGAAGAAATTTAAGGGGTAGTCTTTTGAAGATTTGCAACATATTAAAACATCTATTGCATGACTATGCATAAATACTACTATCAAAAGATTAACTTTATTTAAAAAATCTACGAAAGAAGAATACTTTCGTATGAAAATGACTTGTAACTTGGTGCTCTAATATTCCAATTTTAAAAATTGGACACTATTGGAACCTGTGTAGACCGAATTCGAAATGTAGCGTATTTCGGGACTTTTGCCGCAGATAATTGGTGGAAAAAACCTCTGGAATCACCACCGCTGGTTCTGTTTGTCTGATTTCATTGAATTACAAATTTGTCAGAAATATACTTTAATAAAATAAAAATTGACTCGACATATAATTCCTTTTTGGATCTTCCGGGGAAAATATAATAATTTAAAGTCTGAATACAGGACAGAAATTTGTTTGGTTTATTCGTGATTTAGAATTTTCAAAAGCTAACTACGACACTCATGTAAAGATGGATGATGTTTAGGGAATTTGTATGCTATTAAGAGAGCAAAGATTTTACCGACGTAAATTATGAATAAAATATTATCGGTATTCCGACCAGAATAAATACTTCTTTCAAAACATATACATGTTGTCCTCTACTAACACATGAGGATGGCAGAGTATGTCATGGACGCATTTTGTTACAATAAATATTTAACCTAGTTGGAAATCCGAGAATGTTTTCTTTATATTGTATTACATATTTAATCCAGAATTCTCCAGAGATTATTTTAACTTGTAAAAAATAGTATACTATTATTTCGTGTTAATAAGGATCTTTGTTAAATTATCTTTCATATGAAGTTCATTGAACTGTACAGTTTTCATATGAATTGTTTAATATAACTTTTTATATACAATTATTGGTAAATCTACATTTGTAGATAATTTTTCGAAGCCACAAGATTTAATATCACGACAATAGTCTTTTCTTTGTTTTGTTATATGAAGATCGTACTCTCTTGACACATCATACAACCATCACAGATTTTTTGACAAGTTGTCATAGCAGTTTGTTGTTTCTGGCATTTTCAAGTAAGTATATTATAATAATTTTATATCATTTGACGTTTGGATTGCTATTGTCATATATTGTTTTTCGGACACACCACTTCAGTTTCGATAGTCTACGAGAATTGAGTTTCAACATATTTAACAGTCCTCACTTTAATATAATGAATGGTTACAAAACTACTTAGTATGCTTATGGCATGAAACTGTTTATATAATGATTTTCACAATAGAATGTTCTTTCTCGATTCCCTCATAGAATATCCCCCCCCCCTCTTTTAAATAACTGTATTGTTTACAATTCCTTGGTTTCGTTATTTTTTTAATTCCTGAAATTTAATTTATTGAAGAAAATTATAATTTTATTTTTGGGATTGGACTTGCTGGCAAACAGTATCTGATAAAGGAGGACAAATGTGGTATTTGTTACCATGGTAACAACCTATTTTTAAATACATAATTTTACCATTTCTCAGACCATTTGTCATTTTAATAACTTTATATTGACTTATTATTATTGTATTGAGTTCTTCTGTGATGACGTCCTTACCAGAAATCTATATAACACTTCATTTAAATAAGCATTCCCATTATATTAATACATCTTGTAAACTAATACTTTCCATATTGTCTTTATATATATATATATATATATAAATATATATATATATATATATATATATATATATATATTTATATGATATTAGTAATGATATGACATTGTCAAGAATAATTGCAATATTGGTATGAAGTTTGGTGTAGCCATAAGGAACCTAAGGTTGTTGTTTAAATTTTTGGTGGCTCTCAGCCTCCTCCTTCAGGACCTTCACTGACCAGCTGTGGACTGCCAGTCTACCAGTCAATTTTTCCAATTCTCTTATGATAGTATTACGTATATTAAAGCCATATTTTAATATTTTGAGTGATCAATTAGATTTGTCTATGCATCTTTGTTCAATTATTAATTTCCCATAGATGTTCATGAGAAGTAATGCTTCAATCAAGCATGTTAAAGGAGTAATACATTTTACATTGTTCTTAACCCATTATTAATAATATTATTTACATAAGGAACATGTATAATAAGACAATTTACCATTTTAAGTATTTTTTCTGGAACAAGTGATTAAAATTAATATAATGATTATAATTTTCACTCGTAAACATTTCAACAATCAAAGTCTAAGTTCACATATACTATTTCCAACAGTGTATTAAAATTCCAAGTTTATGTAGGAATGCATTATGTTCAAAAGAACTCATTTAGAAAGTAGAAAGTAGTAGTGGTGGTGGTTGTGCAGAAAATTTTTAAGGTCATATTTGAATGCAACTTGGGTGTTTCATAATTCTTTACTGTCATCAAGAAGTTTGATAAAACTTCATATTCCAGCGTTTTTCAGCCGTTTTTGTGTAACTGAAATTTACTTTTATTTAATTTTTTTGTTTTCTGTATTAAATGAATGTGTATTTGATTTAGTATTAAATTTAGCATAGTTATTAATTAAAAATACAATCAATGAATAAATACATTGACATAATATCCTAGACATAATATCCTAGACATAATATCCTAATTACTTGCTATTGGTCTATAAAATCTTTATCATTATCTGAGAATTGCCTCAAAATGTAATTGGACGTTGATTTGTCGTAACTCTGTTTCTGAGCTGAGTTTATTTATTAATATATATATATATATATATATATATATATATATATATACTCTCTTTCCAATTAATTTTAGTATTGAGTGAAAAATCTAGGAATTTTGTACTTTCTACTTCATTAATGATACTGGTTTACAGTAGAATATGCTATGAGAAATAGTCCAGTACATGTTTTATAATAGTTCATATTTGAACCATTCACCGAAAACCTATTCCTAAAAGTATTAAATGGATTATTACCAGTTTCTTCCAGAGTATCTGTATTTTTTATATAATTTGTAAAAAAAATAGTAGCTTTAAAGTTAAAATTAATTTCCCCCCCCTCCCCGTGCGCTAACACACACACACTCACATATATATATATATATATATATATATATATATATACATATATATACACATATACACACACACATACTAGTGGACTTAAAATAGATCCCTGTGGAACTCATACCTTTATATTTCCCCTAGTTTGAACTAAATGTGTGTGTCTATACGAGTTCTTCAAATATACTTTTTGCTTCCTTTCTGATAAATGCTTAACTAAACTCTAATTCACCGGTAATTCAGTTTGTAATTCGAATCATAAAAGTGGTGTATCAAATGAAATACTTTAAATTACACACATGAATATATAAATTGAACCATGCCACAGTTATGCAACACTATGGAATTTTTCGATCCTTGTTTGCAAAGGAGTGATATTTCATATTTGTCTTCCCTTTATCAAGTTTACTTACTCTAGTTTCGAAGTTTCGGACTACCCCCTCCTCGCCGGAAATGTGCATTCCGGGAGGAATGTTATCTGCTCAAAGTATGGCTTCCTGAACTCAGACCGCAGACTAGAGCTAGCAGAATTGTGTAAGTACTGTCAACCATTCAAATTCTTGTTTCCAGATTGAAGAATGTATTCCTCACGGCCAATCACCCACTCATTTGCTGCATCTATTCGCATTTTTCAATTTCGCTTCCACAGTTAAATGCTCGTTCATCCCATTATGCGTTTCTTTATTGTGGACCTGAATTCTGTATGTACTACAGTTCCTTAGAATAATTGTCAGCCGTCAAGACCAAAATATTCAATCTACTGAATTTAGTAGGTTTATATCTATAGGAGTGTTGGAATTGGTGTAACCCACTTTGATTCTTAATCCTATTTTCCCCCGAAGATGAAGAGTTTTTTACTTTTCAAAAGTATTCTTCTTCTTACTGCCAGTATTAAAATTCTGTTATAAAATATTTACCGAATTTCTCAAACAAAATTGTAAACCAGAATAAGTCGGCAATAATTTAGGAATATCTTTAAAACACAAGGTTGTATGATCAAAGCTTCCCGGTCATGTGCTGTTGAAACTTTCCTTTTTGTAAGACTTTTTTGCATCATAAATGCATCTACTCATTCATCCATTAACACATGTATACAATTATTATGCTCATCCCATTGCATCATAAACTTGAAAGCACATGTTGTGAATATTTATAAAACGTTAATTTTTATATAAAATTAGTGAAATTATTAAAATATTAATTTAATTTACAATTTAATATATGTTGAAAAATTAACCAGTACAATTATTTCTATAATTAAAGTGCAAGCCAATCGTTATTGTGAAATAATAATTATCTTATCGTTTATTAAGAAAATCATGGTAGCCAAACAAACTAAAATAAAAAACGTTGAATTGAATATAAACCTAATGAAAGCATCTTCAGCGGGTTTTGCGTACAGGGTTTATTTTTGCCCGGAGCCACCAGGAAGTTAAGCGAGCGGCGTCCTTTCTTCTCTTGTCTCCCAATTGCGAAGTCAGTTTTTAGAAAAAGCCTCACGAAACTCTACTGTCTTAGTATCCTTTCTCGCACCTTGCAAAACTCGATCTCTCTTCCCCGCGTCGTCGAGACAAAAACAGATGTGTTCAGCATCAATCGGTTTCTCGGCGTCGGCACTGTTTTGTTTACTAAATCATATAATAATTTTTAATTATCTGGAGGATTTACGTGGGTGGACACTTTACATCTGATTTTAATACCAATTTGGAAAATGTCAAAAATTACAAATGAGGTATACGATCGCTCCATATAATATAAACATATTTATTTTACATTAACATTATTCATTCACTTGTCTTCGATAAAATATCATATGTATACCAACTTCTAAGTTTCGCAATCTTCTTTATTGGTCTATTAACATCAAATCATGGTTAAGGGTTCAATTGAGAATGATTAACTAGCTTAGGCATCTGGCCAGAGACACACAGTAATTTCATTGTAACAAGAAATACTCACCTTTAAAAAACTCGATTTTCCTGGGAAGTGATTCGTCATTCAAATTTGTTTTCCAAGTATCAGCGCTTAGGACAGGGTAATATGGTTGAGGTTTAAGACCATACTGAAAAATGTGAAGCAGTGTGTCACATAATGTGAAAATATTTTCTTGACTATTGAAAATGAGGCACGTCATGCATACCCGGGACCTAATTTAGTTGCAGATTCTTAGTCAGTCTCTTCCCAAGTAAGGGAATATAGCCAATGTAGAATAAAAGGTCAAAGTGTTATATATTTGATATTGACATTGTATAGTTGTGATATTTCACTTTCAGGATTCCAATTTTTGTTAGATAAGTTAGGTTCTAATGATAAACGATTTTCTCATTAACATTTATGCTTTGTAAATAGGTATATTAAAAGTGACAAAATATATATTGTATCAATCAAGTCAATGAAGTGAAACACTTTTAATTTATAGACTATTTTATTGAATTATAGTTTTTTTGGCACCATTTTCAGTCATGATTGCTGCTTGACATTCCATGCTCCAACTATTCTGTTGTAAAACTATTCTGTATGTCAACCTGATTGAAGTAAAATTGTCATTAATTTTTTATCAGTTATTGACTATTATATAAAACTAGTTTAACAATAAACAAAAAGGGGATAAAAATAATTGATATAGACTATCAAATTCAGTGAAATTGTAATATTGCCTAAACTGATCGAGATGGAAAGTATTTGATTTAATTGGAAAGTAACATTATTTTCAACATTTGATCATAATTTTTACAATTTATGAAAGAGTTATATATGATATTTATGTAGACTGATTTTTATAGCCTTGAATATAGTAATGAAATTACTGAATAGATGGCATTAAATGACTTCCAGTTGACTTTTAACCTTAACACTAGTGTCATTTGAGTATTTTCTCTATTGAATTACAAGATTTTATATTAAATCCCGATCAATATTAATGCCAATACAATATTTCTGAATACTATGTATTCTATTATGTTAATGTATATGCTAGAAATATCACTCTTGTAAAGCAATGAAAAATTGACAATAAATTTGGAAAATTTGTTGAATGACCAGAAAAAGTGCGCACGGTCAAGTATTTTTTTTCAGCTTCTGATACTGTCTGATTGGAGGAATAAATACGTTAATGTATAAAATACAACTTTTTGTGTAACAGAAGTGACATTACAATTAAGTAACGTGTAAATTTTAACAGGCATTACCTATTATGTTTCGTAGTTGAGTTATTATAAGTTGATAATTTTTTGCAGGTAAGGAAGATAATGATTAATACGTTAACTACTTCATACTGTAACATACAAAATGAATAATTGATAGGGAAGTGTAAAGCAGAAATTTCTTGATCAGATTTGCAGTACTTCATCTTGAAATCAAATATAATAACACAATCACATCAACCAAGTTTTGAATTTATATCCTTGTGTTTAGTAATATTAATACCCAAATTTTTCTCTTCTTCATTATATAAAAAAAAGAGATTATTTTTCAACTACGACATGAAGTTCAATTTCTTCATCAAGTAATTTTTATGATTACACTAATTTTACTAAGTAAATCAATGTTTATGTTGTTTCAGGTTGAGAGTCTCTACAATTCACTCATCAACATTGAAGTGAGTATAAAATTTAACTATTAATGTAACATTTTCTGTGTTCTATTTCTGGTTTTGTGTATGAACTCGGAAATGAGTTAGGTTATCTGCAATTCCTCATCCTTTCTACTCAATACATCGTATATCTTCTTTCTTCGACGACCAAATTGATAACATTCACATGATCAACCAAATCAATTATATTGTTTCCATACACAGAGATTTGAATAATAAATGCAATAATGGATGTAATCTCATTCGACATCTTTACAGTATTTTAATAGCAGGATTTTCAATTTGACTTCAGAAAGTTGCAACTCTTCAAGGTGTCCGAAGGTTCATAATCTGCCTGACATTTATCACATTAGAATCACACTTAACTGATCTGATTTTCTTGAATAAGGAAATATTCCCAAAAATTGCACTGGTATTAAAATAATGCTTAATGTCATTGATTTCTGTCTTACTGCTATAATTTTATTGAAAATATAGCGATCACTATCATTGGTCTTTGGTTTAGAACCCAGAACTATTATTAAATTCCAATAAATATAATAATTCTTTTGTGGATGATATTTGTAATTACTATTGATTAGTCTCTTCCTGCTTCAAGCCAATAGCCTTTCTTTACCACACGCTTCTTATTATTTCGTTTAATAAAGATTTGTGACCGTGATGCCACAGCCCTCTGTCGACACAAACAGAATAAAAAAGGAAAACAATATGATGATTATTCTGTTGTTGAAATAATTGATCTTCACTTTAGAAGACCAAAATAATTTTTTCGAACCATATTGTCTGAATTGAGAAAGATGTAGTGCTTTTTCCTATTTTGGGACTTTTAGCTGGAATTTACTTTAAACGTTAGTCTACTCAAGGTCTGCATATTGCTAGAAATATGAACCATCATCCATACCTTCTTCCTGCGCACAGACACTCAACACGACCAAACACGCTAAAACAAGAAGACATTGAGTTTATTTTGGCCACTTCCGTTCACAAGTAGGTCAACCGTCCCTAGTGTTCCGATAAAATGCTTCCTATTTCGGGACAAGAATATTTCAGCGTAGTTATTTTGTTTTGGCTGAGGGTAAAGACTGGGACCATAAAACCATTATATAAGCAGTGTGGCGGATGTGCGCCCGACGTAGAAATCCAATATCTTTGTATCGTCAACAATTTGCCATTGGGAGTAAAGACGAAGTATGAATTTCACGAACATCAGTTCAAACGTCTGTCGTAGATTAAGCGACGTTTGTAAATTGTAAAGGTGTATGATGGTCGTTGGTAAAGTTCTCCAACTGACAATGTGATTACGCTATTTTCACCATCGGATTCGATAGTAATTAGATGTAAAAATGAATGTCCGTTTTAGATGATGGGCGTTCAGGACCTCAATCAACAGCCACAACAGACAAATCCACAATGAAGTGAAAAATCTGGGATTGAAATTACCTTAGCGTTCCGAGATTGCAAAACTATCGGTTCATCGTGCCCACATTAAATGAAATTTTTCTATTAGTACTGGGAAAATACAGAAGTTTGGACAATGTTCCAAATTTCACGCACTAATAAAAGAAAATATTATCCGCGTTTCAACAAGTTGTGGAACAAGTTTAATTTTCGATTGGAAAAAGAGATTCATGTCTCCCGATGGACACTTCACTCCCATAAATTCCTATTTTGGGCCATATTCTTATTAGTTGTAATATTATCTATGAAAATAGTGGAATAAACTGGTAAGATTCATTACCAGGTGACGTATACCGGGAGACGCAATATGGTGTCCGCTATTGGTCATAATCGTAGGTGTAATAAATCAGCAGTTTTTAAGATTTGTAGTGGATAACGCTGGTCACGTTTAAGAAACAATTTTACAGTAACCTGGTTCCGTTTTAACGGGTAAGTCGGCGCCGACCTTTACCTTTATTTTTTGCGGGTCGCGGTGCGTATCGAGCGCGCGTTAAGACGCCGGAGCACAGAGGCTGCGCTTGCGTTGCAAGTCCCGCGCGCCAGATGGCTCCTGCATCGCGTCGAGCCAGGGCAGCCGGGCAGTAGTCGCACAGACGACAGGGACGACGACGCGCCATGTGACGGCCCTGACTCCCGCCCCTCGGCTCCGCGAAAGATTGGCCATGTTCAAGCACTGCTGTGGCTGCAAGGGAAACCCGCCCAAGAAGCAGAAGGCCGCCGCCCTCAAGCCCGAGCCTACCGAGGACGCTACCGACAACGAATTGCCATTGGCCGACGTGAAAGCCATCCAGGACCGGGCCGACGGGAAACTACCTGAGATTAAGGCGTTCGAGCCTTCTCCGAAGCTGAAGAAGGAAGTCGACGCTCCTCCGCCAAAGGAACAGCCCGATGTACCCGCGGAAAGCGCGCCCCCTGTCGAGCAGGAAGAGGAGCGAAAGTGCGAATCTGCAGTGAAATGTGAGAAGAGTCCTGCGAAAGACGTGGTTCCTGTCGAAGAAGTCGCGGAAGAGCAGGTGAAAGTCGTATCGGAAGAGAAAACTGTAGCTCCTTCGGTGGAGGTTCCCGCGGAAGAGGACGACGAGCCGGTGGACGAGGACGTCGCGGCGGCCTTGCGGGCCATGGTGCCCACGCCGCATCCCGCGAAGCGCTCGGGCTCCGTGCCGGGTCTGGGCGCCTTGCCGCAGTGGCTGTCGCAGGACGACGACGAGGTGTTCGAGGGCGGCGGAGAGCCGCCGGCCACGCCCGTGGGCCGCGACGAACTCGCGCTGCGGCGACATCGCTTCTTCTCCGACCTGCTGGGCGTCGCCAAGGCCGGAGTCGAACACCGTGTTCGCTTTGACCCTCTAGGACCCACCGTCGCAGGCTCCGGTCAGTCGTCTTTCACTTTCATTTGCAATTACTGAAAAAAAACTCTGATAAGCCCCCTTAAAGACCACATGACGGGAATTCTTTGTAATTTTAGTAATTCAGTTGGCGAAGTACTGCCGTAGAGATTCCGACCGGCTGCGGCTAACGAGCTGAGGGAATTGCTGAAACTCTCCATTCTTCTTTTGTTGATTAAGCTTGTTTCTCGTTATGCAGCGTGAGCTAAACTTGCCTCGAATAAATTAAGGCGACTATTTTTGGTACGGTATGGGGAACCTACAAAATCGGCGTCGGACAAAGCTTTTTTGCCATGTAGGCGTTATCCTTCACTGTGTTCGATAACAATAGTTAATGTGGATGACGTTAACCGATATCCTTCCTTTAGTTATTTAAGATACTAGATCTGCTAAAAAAACTGTCTTATTCGGAAATAATAATTTTTTCCATACGTCCATTCTCTTTGTGACGAATTTCCCGCCATTTTACAAAGACCACATGGAACGCTTTTTTTAACGAAGTTTAAATTACAAGATAATTCACCTGATCTAGAACAGTATAATTTCACGAGCACTTTCAACTTGTGGGGATTGCCATTAATGTGACAAAAGGTGGCACACCGAATCCACGAGAACCCGTTGTCTCTAAAGTCAACCAGAATTCAGACAAGTTGGGAATCTTTGTCAAAATTTCATGTATAATTTATGTTAAGTATATGTTATTTTGCAACAATGTTGTAAAACGTCTGCTGCCCTAGGCTGACTGTAGTAGAATTCCTACCGTGCCTCAGTTTTTTTTTACGCAGAAAATTTCAGGTTACATTTTTTCAACGAATTACATATGTTTACCACGAGTCCATAGGTTCCCATAGTCGCTTCCTGGAAGCCATATTTACCAATAACTTCAAAAACGTAGACGCGTTTGTAATCAGGGTAAGATAGAAATTACATTTAAGAAGACAGCCGGTAGTTTCTCGGAACACATGTATTTCGATATGACTGGTGTTAGGTGTTCTGTAACGCTATAATTTATCGTGAATGAAAAGGAATGGTGCATTTTTCCTTTTATGGGATAAGACCTTACGAAGGCTCTCCTGAGAGTTTCCAATCTTGTAACAAAATTTTTGTACGTGTCATGTGTGTAAACAATTTCGTATGTCCCAGTATCAGGAATATCAGAAAACGTTCGCATTCAGTAAAAGCATGTTCCATAAATATTTAAAGTTTTGATATGCCCGAAGTTGGCGAGCGAAACGTTTGCAAATGCAGTGATACCAATCAACTCCAGTCGAAAATGTGTAATTATTACTGAAATTTACAATCGTTTCCTGCAGCTTTCTGGACCTTTCGAATAGTCCATTTTTTTTCGAAGTCTCGTTTAATGATAATTCGACCTCTTTTGATGCCGTGTGCTACAAAATCCACGCCTTATTTTTAATGCAATATCAGTGAGACTAATACTATTCTACTATTATAAAGTATATGTTTACACTTGTGATGGACTCGTGTTGTCATTGACTGACTTCTCGTAACAGCAATATTTTTTTTCGATAGGAATACATTTCGGAATAATTGGTAGTAAACATTTTTAATTTGTGGCGTACGTTTACATTAATACATGCACATGGTTGACCATGTACATGTTTACCACAAGATCACTGATGGTGTCTGCATTCGCATTATAATTTGAGTGCAACCGTAATTATTTATGGCAAGTGTAGGAATTTTACACTTTCTTATCCATTTTCGAGCTTAGTATGCATGAATCAGTCCGCTTCGTCACTCTTGTGAAATCTGATGACACTGGAATTTACTTGAATGAGTCGTCTTATGTTCTTTTAGTCATTCGACACGTTCAGTTTCCTTTTCAAACAAAAATAATAAGCGGAAAAAAATGGATCGTCGTCGTACAGTCCGAGAATATGTTCCTTGAATAAATTGAGTCGCGTTGACCGTACGCTTTCCGAATCCTGTCTGGTAAAATCATTCGAATATAATCTCACATATCTGATTTCATAGGTTGCGTGAAATTTAATATTACTCTAGAGTCGTTTGAAGTTTAATAGTTACTGCACTCGAAATACCAGTGTACCTTAGTTATCGTGTCTACTCACCTTCGATACTTACCAGATGGATTTTTTCTGCAACTTAGTTTTTGTTCTTAAATTGTAAGGTCCTTTCTTCACCGATTTTTATTCTTCTTATTTCCGATAACATACTGATTCTCTTAACCAATTTTAATTAAATTAAGGCCCAAGTGTCATGTATTGGGGCAATACACGGTAGCTTTGTATGAGGCGATGTGGTTCTGGAAACAATGCCGCGTCATTACCGCCGTACAATCCCATTGTTGTAGATATCGCTCCCTAGGACGCGGTAATCAAAACAACTCCTGCGGCGGGGATGAAAGCATGCCGGCTTATGAAGTAGCGGGTAGTCTAAATCTGTTCTCTCCAATCACAGCTTTTCTAGAATTATTTTGTCTTTGTTATGGTCTTAATCAGTCGCCAATTTATAAAAACAAACTTTTTAATAATTTTCCATTATTATTTAATTTTGAATTTATCTGGAGCTTACGTCAATTGGCCAGTCATCTATTACAATAATAAATAATAAATATTAGAACAATTTAAACTTATACATAATATATATATAAACAATTATTTTTCAATCATCTTTTCTTCCGTCACTTATCCCCACTATAATAATATATGAACTCGCAATTTGTGTGAAATGTTGCTTACAGTAGGGCATAAACATATTCCTACGGTCCAGGTGCTCATCAATCTTCATCTCATCTTTCGTCGGAATAGTCAATATTTTTAAAATCGCAAAAAACAAAACTCCAATATATACTTTTGACACGTCTAATAATCTTATATCGGAATAAATACAAATATAAACACAATACAAAAATTAGTCATAAATATATAAATGATGACTAGAAAGTTAACCATTGCTTTGGATTGTTTTTATGCTTTCTATCTTGTTCTGTAATGCATTTATTGTCTCACCTTGTCAGAATTCTACAGATGCACATAACGGAGTTATTGTTTTTATCATTTATTGCATTACTTACCCATATATTTTTCCGTTATTAATAACAATCTCATTTCGTTCTTTTCAACAGTCAACGTGGTTTCACGTCCACACAATCCTGTACTCTGTATGCACTGTTTTAAAACTATTCCACAATTCTTACTTCACGAAGTAGTCCGGCGCTACCCGGGTGGCGGATCGTCTGCTGGAACTGCGAATACGTATGTACATATGAGAGATAGAGAGAAATAATGCGATCCAGGCCGGGGAAATGAGTGGTTTTATAATTTTTTTTTTTTTTGCAAATTCATTTATTTGTATTTAATCCGCTCCAGACCTTCCTTCTCCACGTGAGGGCACTTCATCGCTTCATGTACATATAAGTTAAACATAAACGATATCTCTGATTTTATTCTTCAGTTTTTGCTCGTGAATGTTATAGACGATTCTTATATCAATATTTTAAAATGTTCGTTCAGAATTCAGCATAATTTTTTCCTGATAACTCTGTCTAAAGATTTTCCTGGATCCACAAATGTCACAACTATATTTTATTACTGAACTCGAGGCAAAATATTCCTTTGTAACTTTTCTATTTCTAAATCCAAATAGATTTTCCGTAGCCTTCTATATTAACACTAATTTCAATTCATCTCTTTAGCAGTGTTATTAAATGCCAGACATTTATGTTTTGACTTTTATTTGCTCGTTTTTAGTCACATTGTGATGCTTTCTTATGCAGAAACTAAAAGTATGTTTCTTTCGTCTCTTCCATAATTTCAATATTTTGTTTTTTCCGCGTTGTATTTTTGTTGTGAAGGACTTAACTGACCTTGCTTCTTTATTTCAATTTTGTCATGTTGCAGTTAATCTTACCCGCCTATCACTTTACGAGATACGTCGACGTGTCTAGATTTGGAGGTGTGGGCCTTGCGAACAATGGCCGCCTTGTGTTTCCAATCGCATTACCTCGCTCGTCTATTTCCAAGCACTGTTTGTGTTCTTTCATCGACTGGCAGTCACGAAAAAAGTTTCGAACGTTACGGTATTTGGCACGGGAACCATCAAAGATTATTTGAAGTTTTTCCAGTCATCCTAATTCGGATTTCCGCAGTGTAGCTTCAGTTTAATGTAGATTTTCCCTGCAATTAAAATCAATTTTATCTGTATAAGAATTGTAGAAAATAGCCGTCGAAGTATGGAATAATTTAACATTGAATGCACAATTGTCGTATAATGTACCTCGATAGCATATTTGGGTTTGATTATTCGTCTAAAACGAATTTTATAATTTGAACGTAAATATTTGATGAGTAGTTATGTCATTATTC
Organism: Zhengitettix transpicula; assembly: GCA_037074705.1. NCBI lineage: Eukaryota > Metazoa > Arthropoda > Insecta > Orthoptera > Tetrigidae > Zhengitettix > Zhengitettix transpicula. The sequence continues at coordinate 39,564,031 of CM073596.1, read as the reverse complement.
AGACATACATTGTTATACATTTTTTACTCGTACCTCCTCCTGTAATCTGCATAATCCATTCCTTCATCACGGACTGTTTAATTCTTCCGCAATAGCTTTAAAATTTTAAACCGTACACTTTTTTTATAATTTATTTTAATAAAGCATATAGTCCAGAGACTTTACAGTTTTGATAATAGATAAGTATACGATTATAAGTATTTACAATGTTGCAGATATTTAATATCCAAGGTTGGGGTATTGAAGATGACCATTGCCATTCCAAGTTAAGAGACTAGTGAAGCTGAGGAACTTGATTATAGAATATGAACAAATGTTTGCCGACATTTTCCTTTATAAAGATATTGGTGTTTATGGGGGGCAATAATGAGGATATGGGAATGATAGGAGGATATTGAGAGAGTAGGTAGGTGGGGGGATTAGAGTTAGGTGATTCTGAGTGATTTAGGGGGAGGATGATGTCAATGGGGAATTTGTGTGACTGCGATTTTGTGGAGGAGGGGCGGGTTGCTGTAGAAAAGCTTAAGGGTTGAATTAGGGTGGTTGTTTGAGCTATTTATTACCGATTTGTTGAAATTTCATAATATGGGCTGCATGGCAACGTTACCTTGCAAATTTTCCCCATACCATATTCGTTAACTTATATTTCGCCTAAAAATTCGCTAAATTGTAATGTGCTCAATTTTATATGTTGTCTTTCTTAATATGTATGCTTTATAGGTATAATTTATGTCGAGGACAATCTCCTTAATACTTTTTTATTCGATGTAAATCACACGGTCCCGGGTCATATCGCTGTTAACATTTCTACTAGATCCACGTGTCTTATCAGAGTGTGCTTTTAACATTTCATCTATTGCCATTTTGTAGGGGATATAAAACATACCATTAAGTCACTTTGAACGTTTCCGGTTTCATATACGAGGTTTGTTCGGAAAATTCTCAGCCTGACAGACTGCGCAAATAGGCACAAACGGCCATTCGTTCCAGTATAATCAGTTATATGGCACAGTATAAAGTTTCAACAATGTTTTCTTATTAATTTATTGTTGTAATCAAGAGAAATAAAATGGTTGTGTTATGTGAAAAAAATTGCTAAAAACTATATTCATACTTCGGCATGAAATTTTTAATCCCGTCAGCTATATAAAAAAAAAAGAAGTTAGAATCTACATTAAATGCATTTTCACCATTGTTTTCATCGGTAAAGTAGTGGGAAACTGAATCCAAACTTAAGTCTAATCTTCATTCTGACTGATAGTTCAGAAGTTCTAGCAACCGCTATGGCAAGAAGTATCGGAGCTATCCACAATGTAGTGTTGAGGAAGTTGGAATACAATTGGAACATACGCGAGATTTATGAAATTTAAAATTTACCGGTAGATTGTTTCCAAAACATTTTACGTGTAAAGCTGTCAGTGCTGTGTTTATCAACCGTTGACCAGAAAAGTTCGCAGAAACGATTCTCAGCAGTGGATTTATTAAACGCGACTTTTCATTACTGTTGTCGATACGTGAATGAATTATTATACCCCTGATTCGAAGTAAGTCCAAACAGTGTGTCGAAGCGGGTTGAAGTACCCGGAAGGCGACGAAAATCCGTGGTCACTGTGTGGTGGGGGTATTCGGTGTGTTTTTCTTGCAACTTCATTGCAGCAATTGAAAAAATTCTGTTTCACTAGGTGTTGCTTGAACATTCGCCAAACAAAAAGCGATTATTTCCTGTTCCAGAATCTAAATAAGTGGCTTGCTGAACGAAGATTTTCTTCGAAAGAAGAAGTGCTAGCGAAGTTTGAGAAATAGTTTTATACTGAATGCATAATGATGCTGTAAAAGTGATCCATTAACTGTATTGATTTGAAATATAAAAAAACAGATATTGGGAAGATAAATTTCAGCGAGAGGACTTTCCGAAGCACCTTCGCTCTGTCACACGTCGTTTGATTTATATTAATTATATATAAGATTAGTTCAAGAGTACTTTTACTGTTGCATATTTGTTTACGGTTATATTTCTATTGGAGGGAACCTAATTTGTTCGGTACATAATCTAGTTGGTTATTTGAGATCGAACCACCATTCGCATTGCTGACAGTATAAAAACAACTTCTTGAAGTTTCACAAATGTTATCCGCGAGGCTTGGATTTTTATTACAGAAATTATTTGACTGTATAAATCGTTTAACTTCCTCTGCGGAATTCGGTGTTTGGCAAGGCACGCCTTAAATTCCTGAGGTATCTCCATTCCGCTCGTATCTCTGAAGTGGAGAGAAGACTCCTTGCTTTACAAGCCAGATTCTGGAACGCCAAGTACGCATATTTACAGCTCTTCAACGGAACACTTGGGAATCTATAATCCAGGAATACGTAACTCTTAAAGTTTCTGAAAAATCTCGTAGTCAATGTAGGAAAATATTGTTTTATGTCATTAATGATCTGGTTTGACAAATTTTTCTTTCCCTTCTTTCCGATAAAAAAAATAGTCAACAAAAAATCCTGTTGTGATTCTGCGATAAATATTATATCTATTTATTTCTGCACATAGTTTTGATCTGTCTAGGGCTAATGGTCTTAACTCAGAAAGGAAACCTTCACAAGCGTAATTAACTTACAGCCGTCAATTAAGGCGTCGTGAGGAGAACGTCTATAGTGTGGTAGTTGCAGTGGGTAAGCTCGCGTGTATCAGTTCTTATAAGAAAACCATTCATACCATTGTGATCATTGAATTAAATATTAGTATGCGTACATATTGTGTGTATAAAGTTCTGGTGAGCAACAACTACTTAAGATTTAATAAGAAAGATAGTCGATTCAGACATTAAACGGTAATATAAATACAACACAAAAACGTTTCTGGGATCCTTGTTCCTTTCGTCAGGTGTTAAGAAGAGCCTAGAGCGACACAACTGCACGCATCAGTTGACAACACAAAGCGACGAAAACGCAGCGACAATAAGGGAGTAACGACAATGAGGAAAACAGACGGTTTCGCGTAATAATAAGTGATCGCAGCAATTGCTGAGTTTCACAGTATCTCTTTGTACATTAATTGCTGTGTGATCTTTGGTTTAATGTGAATCATCTCTGACATGAGCCAGTAATTTTTGTTTTTATTTAAGAACTGTTTCTTTCTCGTCTTCCATACAGCAAAATTATTAAATAATTCCCTTTTATTTGCTTTTCAGTTGGCTATTTTATTTCTGCATGTCCCCACTAATTCATATCAGTATTGCAGTCCTTTTAATTCTATATTGCTAATTAATATATTATATTATATAATTAATTTTATATTACCCTTTTTTGTCTGTATTGGCTATCTTTCATATTCATTAATTTGGTTTTATTAAGTCACTGCTTTTATTAAAATCTGTATCATCTTCAGTATTTCAACTTATCTGTTTAATTAAGTTTATATCCTGATGAGATTTTGATCTTTTCCTCTTGCGGGCCACATAAATTTGAATATCCTACTATTCATAATTTAAAAATATATATATATATATATATATATATATATATATACTTCTTTCTGCATTGGAAAATAATTGAATTTGAAGCGTAGTGTTGTTAATAGTGAGTAAAGATATTTATGAATTGTTTTTGGATCCCGGGTCGACTGTTCCGTCCTTGGCGGCAAAGTTGCTCTTTCGGAGGATGACCAGAGTGTAGGTGTAGGATAGCTGATAAGGCTGTCCTTCGCAGGAATTTGGTAGATCTGATAGTCTACAGCTCCTCCAGATCCTCCAAAAAGTCTAGCGCCCTCGCAAGATCCAAGAAATCACAGTGACTGTGTCCGTAACAAGGGGAAAATCATTGCTGTACTACAGATTGTCATACATAAACTCAGCGATATCCATTACCTTCCATTTGACTCAAATCTCGGTTGTTTTTACGTTATTTTCTTGTGAGTCCCCGCCCCCCACACCCCTAACCATGCTCCACCGTCAGGCCGCAAGAGGGGTTGAAATTTTACACACACAACATAGGTAGAAATACTATGAATCTAATAACCCTGGAAAATATTTATTGAATTTTAATATCGGTCGTTATTTCTTGTTTCAATAATTCCACCCCCGTCCAGCTCCACCAACTAATTAAATGTCATAAATAAAGTCAGCGACATCCAGAACCCCGGATGTGTCTGTAATATCAGTTTTATTTGCGTTATTTATTTGTAACGCCCGTCCACCCTCACCCCTAAGAGTGCTCATTTCCCGTGCTGTAAGGGGTTGCAATTGTACTTAGATAAGATCGGTTAAAACACTATGAATCTCTTCGATCCCTAAAAATATTTATCTGCCCAAATATTAGCATGTTTGAATTTTCCACACTCTCCTATAAGTGTGCTTCCCGAAAGGGGTTGAAAATTTTCAAACAACATCGGTAGATATGTTATCAATTATACTGGCCTCGACAATTAATTACCTAACGCAAATATCGACCGTTTAAAATGTTAGAAAAATTCCACCCCCGTCAACCCCGTCCACCCTTGGCCCTGGGGGTTAAATCGCCAATTGAATGCCATTATTAAACTCTGCGACATCTATAACCTTCGGTTTGACTCTAATCTCGGCTGTACTCGCGTAATTTTTGGTTAAAGCATCTGCACCCCAAACCCTAAGGGTGCCCTTTTCCCAGGGTTTGGGGGATGAAAATTATATTCAGATAACATCGGTAGAAACTCTATGAATCTCTTTGACCCCTAAAATATTTATCCAACTCTAATATCGGCTGTTTTAGCATGTTTAAATATTTCCACCCCCGCTTCTGGGGGTGGAAGACGCGTCTCACCCCGACAGTGTTTGTTTCGTGGTCGCAAAGAACACGTATACAAAATTTGGTGAAATTGTCTCCACCGGTGTAGATTGGTATAAGGAACGTACAAATATATATACATACATACACACAAATAAAAACAAACATACCATCAAACTCACTGCTAAATTTATTAGACTAGATTAGATTAAATATTAAATATTTTAGTATTAACCATAAAGTAATTATCTATTCTGGTTTTAGTTTAAAAAATCGAGGATGAAAATACGAAAGAAACACCTGCCCTTAGAATTTTATCTCATTAAATTGAAACAAATATGAGTTTGGTTTTTCAAACAAGAAATTTCATCTTGGGCGTGCTTCCGTTATCCAGGTATTTTAATTAAAACTAGCCATTCCAATATCTTCTCAGTGCACCCGCATTAATTTCAATAACACGTTACACCCGAGATTAATCCGGACAAAAAAAGTCTTTATTTATACACTTTTCATGTAATCAGCTGGGTTTAGTTTTTTAATATCATGCTGCGTTATTGCTTGTATCGTTTTCCACCGGATCATTTAATTATGAGAGGGAATGGCAATGTCTAATATCTAATGGTTATTTATATCCAAACAACATTGCTTTATGTGGCTAGAACGTATAGGAATTATGAAAGTTCAGAAATAGTGATTGTTTTAGAATTGCGTCTCGGTGAACGCAGCCACATTTTTAAAAACATAATCCTGTTTAAAATGAAAAAAAAATACGTCTGATTGAAAATAATGAATAAAAAAGATACCCAATACAGACAGAAAAGGGAATATAAAGCCCTTTTGGTTCTTTTGAGTGTTGTCAACTTACCAGTACAGTTGTGTTTCTGTAGGCTCTTCTTAGCACCTGAAGAAAGGAACAAGGATCCCAGAAACGTTGTGTGGTATTTTTATTACTTTTTTTTGTCTGTATTGGCTATCTTTTTTTTATTGAAATTCCTGTTTAGTCAAGGGCTCCGTGCTCGTGGGGGATATATATCATTGCACAAAAATAATTTTGAAGCTTTACATATAAATATATATCAATGTCCATCGTGTTTCAGTCTATACAAAGTACGAAGGTCAGTCCATTTCTATTCAGTTGAACTCAGTGTCAGAAATGACAGTTGGTGAATTATATATGTTTGACTATATATATATATATATATATATATATTATATCATCGTTAAAATGATTATATTCAAAGAGGGAACCGCTGGGGAACTTGAATCTGCGATCTCTGAAAAATGAAAACTATTAGAGGTCGAAAAATCCGCACGGAATGAGAAATAAAGAACATATGTAAATATTAAAAACAATTCACAGGACTGGTATTACTAAACCAGTAAATGTCAGGTCAAACCCTCAGAACTACATAATGTCATTTAGTCTTCCTTCAATCTTGTTAGCGTTAAGTGAATTGTGTGCCTCGGACCCATGTTAAAAAAAACTGTGTGAATTTAATAACTTTGTTTCGTTTAGTTGTGCTAGTGTACTGTGTTAATTTCGTAAGTTGTTTGTTATTTCTTTGTGTGTGTGTGTGTGTGTGTGTGTACTTTAGCTTGCCTTAGTTTACTTTGTACAATCATACTATAAATCTAATAATTGTAAATACCTCTTCTGTAGGAAAATACCTGAAGAAGATACTAAAAGTCATCAATTGTTTCATTAATTAAAAACAGACATTTAAATTAAAACTTTTAACAACTGTAAATGTAAGCAAGAAAATAATTTAGAAATTGGAAATTTACGTAAATGTCCCAAAGTTTCGCACCACCAGCCACGGTTTGTTCGACTTTGCTCTGCAGTAAATTCATTCAAATGTTTTGAGTGCCTTTTCCGACGGATGATGGAACCTAATATATTTTTGCTCGCACGGCAAAATCACCAGACCAGCTTTTAATCCACGTATTTGAGTTTGGATCCGAATTAACCGCAAGACCAACTGACGTAGTAAAAACAGCTTCATCATGATCAACGATAAAAATATGCCGCCATTTGGCAGCAAAATCCAATTTCATAATTTGAAGTTTCCGTTTTATTTAGTTGGCACAGCCGCCTGTCACATTCATCCGACCCAAATCTCCTGCACGTGCTTGTTGACTAAATAAATACAGCGATAATACTCTTATTAATTGTAATTGCTCATTTGAATAGGATTAATGTGTATCTGCCAAATTATAGTCGAGAAGAGTATTTATGATATATGCAGTTGTATTTATCTGTTATCTGAATATAAAATGGAAGTTTCGGACGCAAATCGAGTCATGTCAAGAGTTGTGTGAGACGATAATGTTGTAGTGAGAGATGTTATATCAGAGAACTGCAGTCTATTGTGGAATCACAATGTCTTCAGACGTTGCCATGGTAATCTGCGGACCTTGTAATTTCCGTCCGGCCTTACTGAGTTTGGTTTTCCGTGGATTCCTCAAGTAGTTTACTCAATTGCTGACGAGGTCCCGGGAACCTAAAATTAGAATTCTCCCTTCCTTAGCAGGCGACTATCGTGCTTGTTGTGTCTGAAAAAATTCTAAGTGCCTTATATATCTCCTATTTTACTTTTTTTGGCAGCTTCTATTCGAGCGTCATTTCCATAAATGGGGCTCCATGACAACCGTTAACATTTATCCAGAACGACTTTTTTTCAAATTACTATGTTATCTCAAACGGAGGCTGTCTAGCAGTTTATTTATTTATTTTATTATTTTTTTAGGTGTAGACAGGCTATGTATAGGGTAATCCACATAGTGGCAGCTCCCGTCATATAGCATAAGAAAGGCATTTGTAAGGGGGGGATTTGGAAGGGTAGAGGAAGGTAGCCAAGGGATAACTAAGGCCTCCGGGCTATGGTTTAAGGATACTACCCGGCTTTTTGCCTTAAAGTGATGCAAGGAAAACCCTAGAAAAACCTGCATCAGGTAGGTCGGGCATTTGCTACTTGTCCCACGCCATTCCGATGGCGGGAGAGAGGTTTTCTGTGGGGTCGCAGCTTTCCTCTCGCCGCGCCTTGACCGGTTTAGGACGCAGCTGGCCGACTATTCCAATAGTAATAGCGAACAACTCTTACCATATGCCCAAAGTCTGCGACCCCCGGAACATGCACCTTTCAAAACAGGCCGAGGTGCTTCGGCATGTGGGAACCTTATTTCAAATAACCAGAGATATGTGAATCGCCATATTAGTAGATACATCCACAAGGAAGAGAGCTCTGGAGGAGGCTACCTTTGGGGATGCCTTCACATCTCTCTGGTTTTTTGAACTAAGGTTCCCACATGCCGAGGCACCTCGGCCTGTATTTAGAGGTGTATGTTCCGGGGTCGCAGACTTTGGGCATACGGTAAGAGTTGTCCGCTATTACTATTGGAATAGTCGGCCAGCTGCCTCCTAAACTGGTCAAGGCACGGCGAGGGGAAAGCTGCGACCCCACAGCAAACTCCTCTCCCGCTATCGGAAGGGCGTGGGACAAGTAGCAAATGCCCGACCTACCTGAAGCAGGCTTTTCTAGGGTTTCCCTGCATCACTTTGAGGCGAATTGCCGGGTAGGATCCTTAAACCATAGCCCGGGGGCCCTAGTTAACCCTTGGCTAGCTTGCTCTACCTTCCGCATCCCCCCTTTCACTCCCTTTCCCATGCTATTAGAGGGGAGTTGCTATTATGTGGATTACCCTATACCTAGCCTATCTACACCTACAAAAAAAAGATACATCCGCAATTGTTAGAATTTGAAATTTGTTGAAAGTGATGGATTTAATATTTGGTTTGTGTTGGTCGGGTGTTCGGTTAACCCTGTCCCCTGTAGTCGAACAGATTTTTACCGGTCGAACCGTCGGTTTATTTCACCCCTTTACTCCTTCACCCAATATTTTTCTTTTCTTTCTATGATTTCCCTTAAATCATTACAATGAAACATCCGACCAACGCTAACCAATTACCTAAAGCCGAGATCACGCAAGGAAAAATTTAGCTCATGAAATTGGGAACCAATGTGACAGAATTTATGTGACCCGTTTACGGCTAATGTGATTGATCTATGAGTAATACAGAACGCGATACATATATCGTGCCTATAAATTACTGCTTACTCAATTACCGCCATAAATCACACACAGGTTCACTTCAATACCCTTCATCACTCAGTTTTATATTAATTAACTAAAATAGAGGCACCTAAGTATGCGTCTTATTTATGATATGGACCTATAACAATATCGATATGAACTGTTTCGTACTACGTTTGTAAGTGTAACCTCTTTCAAATCCATTCGTATGTTATTAAAGGGGAGTTGCCACCACATGGATTAGCCTCATGTTGCCTGTTACTCTAAAAAAAAAAGAATGCATGTTCTTAAGTCAAAAACGTACTGTTGTAAGAATTCTCTGTGCAGTGGCGATATTTAGATTCAGAAATACAAATGCTGAGTTTGAATGTTGCTACTAATAAATTTTTTTCAGCTGGGTTGGAATTCTCAATATGTTTCGATCAGTTTAGCCTTATTAAGGGTTGCGAAGATGTTTGTAGATGAAAAATCCTTATTAAGGCCGTCGTTAAAAATCTTCGACAGAGATCACGTCGACGCTTTCATTTTCGTCTGACATTATCGAATCGTTTAACGTGATGGATTTTTGCGTTTAGCCGTTGAGCTAAAATCATTTTTTAAACTTTTCGTATTCGTTTTATTCTTTGTTAGTGCATAACTTCATGTTCTTACCTGAGATGCGAAATATCCTCCTACCCGTTGGAAATTTTGCTAGCAATTTTTCTGCTTATTTTTTCGGGCTGTAATTTTTCTAACTTTCAATCAACTGTTTTGACCACTTAGTTGTGTTACTTTTAGCAATAAGCAGGATGTTTGAAAAATTTTGCTACATTCGCCAAATTTTTTTTATTCGACCGACGTGTTTACTTTGATGATTTTAGCTAGTGAGCGGCATATCGATTCTTGATATGGGGGCTTGAAACTCGCTCGTGACGTACATCCGATGAAAGGATTGTCTCCATAGCGTTCGTTATCGTTAGCGTAAGAAAGTACGTAACGAAGCAGATTTTCCTGGAGAAATAAAATCTCCTTCGTTCGCTCCTTAAGCCAGAAATTTTAAAGGGCGCAGCTCGTACGGCTCCTTAGAATCTCCATATAAAGAGGCTCTGCGGGTCGTGTAGTTTGTTTATAGGTCCTTCTAGTCCGCGGTCGTTAGGTCAGGATGAATAATTTAGAGAGGAAACGATTTTAGCGGTTTCTGGATTCCAGCCCAGCGTTATCGTTGGCTGAATCCAGGATGTGCGGAAGTATAAAACGCAAATGACAACCAACTGAGTCGAAAGCTCAGCTTCTGGTATAGTTTTTATATTGCCAATCAGAATCAAAAAATCGATCACAATTTATCATTCACCGAATATTCCGTATATATCTTTGATGCAAATCGCTTATGTACGCTTAGATCAGTTATTTTTATTTCTATCGAGGTCGAGAGAAATAGCATGGCGTGTTTAGATGCGCAGATGAAGGGGAACACGTTATAGAAGCAACTCCGCTATCATTCTTAAAAAAATATATTAATTATATTCTTACGAACTTGATATACAGACAAAGGCATGACCTATTCCTGCTACAATTGTAGGGCATTATATTTAGACACTATTTCTCTCCAGCTATACATATACTCTTGTATCCCTGCTAGTGTTGACGATAGGAACGATGACGGCCCTGGCACTGACATCTTGCAGTGTTAGATAACCAGCTTCAGTAAGCGCCTAGAGCCTGACCTTGTTATGTGTATCTTTACTATGTGCGCTTCGTGGAAACTCCGGACTTGCCTCCCTTCCCTCAATCTGCGTCACCCGCCTTCGTTCATGCCACCATTGTACTGATTTAGTCTTGTTCTATTTTCATTTTACACCTAACGCTTAATGCTGTAGCTGTATATTGGCTCATTTTAAACTTTTTGATGCTCTGAAAAATATCCTGAATTCTTCTTCTGGTCGCAAAATAAATCGTTTTATATCCAAGCGACAAGGAGTATCATTTTCGACATGGACGTTATTCCACGTCAATGTGTCATTCTGCCATCATTGACCAACTGCATCAATGGCAAACACAATAGTTTATAAAACGGAATGTATAGAATTTCTTGGTAAAACCACACTAACTTCTATAAGAAACGAAAATTATAGAACATTTGCCAATTGCAAACTGTCTTACGTACTGAATGTATTGAGAATGTTTACGATCTTCTTTTGTGATATGCTATTTTTATTTATTTACGGGTGTTATATTGTATTGTACATGTAAGTTACGGCTTGTTTTTATGTTTGAATATTGATGATCGATCATTAATTTGTTACGCTAGTTTTCTTTTATGAAATTCCGTGGCGATGCGATGCGTTTCTGATTGTTCGATATGTAGATAGCTCTGAAATTCTCGCTGTTGTTGTTTGGTAGCTTGCTTGTCACTTAGTAATTAGGTTTTTACCGCCCTAAGAAGACATGTTTCATGGTCCAGATCGTATATCGGACTACACTAACTACCGAGTTACTGAATTCTCGTATGAACAAGGCAGTCAGGTTCGTTTGAGGTTGTGTGGTTCCTCGCAAATTTATTAATTAAATGCTGACGAATACGTTCGAATGTCAGTGGTGTCGTTTGTTCTCCGTCGATGGCTTTGTGGAATGTGGGGGACTCGGGTTTGATGAGGTCAGCTTGTATGTCGCAATGACGTGTAAACCACTACGGAGAGCTTCCCACAGATAGACACAGAGAAAGTCCACGGCGTTTACACACACTCATTTCCGCTGCAGTTTACTTTCTGTTCTTTACAATTTGTGTTGTGACGCTTTGGCTGTGACGTCACCGACCTATTTACGATACCTGAGCTGCACTTCAGCCTGAACTTATCTCCGTCTCTGATATATAAATATCTGAGAATAGTTATGACTGAAGCCCATTGTTCTCCACAAAGATTCCTGTAACGCACAAAAATATTTTCAGATCAGCGTATCAAATAATTTGACAGTTTTCGTTAATAAATGCGGCATTTTGCCTTAGTTCCACAGCTAATAATGTCCTATCCATTAAATTTGATTGTATTACGTGCTAATATTAGCTCATCGGGAATATAACGATCGTTTATTGTCGGTGACGGAGCCGATAATTAAAACTGGCGTACCATGTAATTTTGTATTTATCTCGACTCAACTGTTTTCGGCATCCGAAAAGTGTATAAGAAACTACCGGCAAATTTATTATACGTAGCAAATTGCTCTATCAAAATCCACGAATATAATATATTGAATTACTTCATACTTTAATCTTAGCTTCCCGAATATCCATTTAAAAATGGGACCTATTTTAGTTTGTCAACTTTTATAAGCAATATAAATAATTACGTCATATTCTATATCATTAAAGCACATAATTATTTAAATTGTGAAGATCTGTATCTTTAAAATGTCTACTTAGTAAATTAAGTTTAGTGATGTGTACATTTAAGTTTCACTAGTTCCAATTTTAGAAAATCCATCTAACTTTCACAAAACATATTTTACTGTGTGTGTATTATGTGCTGCGAATGAAATTGATCAGTATGACGGTTTTTTCAACAAAATATATAAGCTATAAAAATTATGACGTAAGAAATGTGTCTTAGAATGTATGTAAATTGATCTGAAATTTAACAAAACTCTAAATTATCTGAATTGTTGTGAAATTTAATACTATATATATATATATAGTGTATGTGTGTGTGTTTATAGCTTTAAGCTTATTGATGATTCAGAAAAGAAAAATAAGAATACAAAGTTGTGATAACTTTTTTCCCCACATCATTTTATGTGATATATCGATCTTAAAATCGAAACCAATATTGAAAAATGAAGTTACGTGGAGTGCAGCAGTCTTGGCCTTTCCATCCATCACTCTTTGATTCTATACGGAAACCTTCCGAAGCTCTCGCTCTTGAGTGTCAAAGTGAATAAAAATTCGCGAATGCGATTGATCTTCTCGTAGTTCAACGTATCTTATACTTTGGTGTCGTGCGATAGACGATTCTGCTACTTGAAACATTTAAGAGAAAATACTTTATACCGGAGAGAAAACGCAAAGCACATTCAATAATAACCTTATCTCTAGAATTTCCAGATCCTACTCATTCGTCACATAAATTTTAAAACTGAGGTTGTATTTCTACGAAAGCTCATATTTTTCTCTGATAGAGCTTCTGCAAAATTATCCGCCAATAATTATATAATATATCTGTAGCTATTATATTCTGTTTATAATATTTTTTTAAATGACATAGGATTTGAATAGCCACTTTTCATTTCGCCAAGATAATCTTTATGCCTGCCTTGTTTTTTATGTCCATATATGCACTTGAGTTGAAAAAATATATTTAATTGGCCCGCTACTGTCACACACTAACCTTTATTACACCGTTATCAAGAGAATAATATCTCTGTGCACAAATGAGGTTACGCTCTCAGATTGCGTTAATAGCCGACGACACTGACGCTTTGACACCCAAAAATAACTACTTAACAAAAACACAGACAAGAAATAGCTGACAGGCGAACACGAACACGCTAATCGAACGATAAAAGAAGAGAAACTGCATCTACAATAAATGTGTATATAAGAATTGTTAGGTACAAATAATCCATTATTTTTTCAGATTGATTTTTTTAAATACGTTTCGAAATTTGTTTGTGGACGAATTAATGTCAATTATTAGCATAACTTTTTATTGTTAGTATAACCTTTTATTGTTCATCTTAAAGTTTTACTCATTCATTCAATCCACACGGAATTCTTCCTCCAGACGACGTTTTACACGACAAGTCTATTATTGAATGTGTGAATACGTCGTATAACTGGACATCGAATAATAGCTTATTTCTACCTTTAAATTTTAAACGTTTGACACCCCCTACAATAAAGACTCAAAATGACTGTAGCTCGAATATAACCGTAAGCGTCTGTACAAAGATAATGTGATGCATGATTTCTGCTAGGAAATATGTCGGGAAAGCGAGAGTTGTCCCGAGGGTGGCTTTTAAGAGCGACGGGACAAGCTAATAAATTCCTCAATTCGCAAGGGAGACGACACTATCGAGCGGACAGCAATATCCATTTCTCAGGTCTTCCTATCCAACCGCAACACTATCGCTACATACGATAGCCAACACATTTTACAATCTAACACGAACAAGATTCCTTGTGTAAGCGATGACTTCACGTTCAGAACAATTTTTAAATACTTCTCTCATTCGTATGAATATTATATTTTTTTGAATTACAGAAATTGTTAAATGCATGTAAAATATTCACTGGTTCTTGTCGGTTTAGTACAAATTTTCTTGATCGCTGTCTGGACGTGTCTTCTTTGATTCATGTGTGCTCCTTCTTCCTTGAATTTAGACAAGACTCAAAATCCTCCAAAGGTTCCTTTTCTGCATTTGGACGTTCTCTTTAATCACGAACTGTTTTCTTCCCCATACATCCTCTATGTTGTTCTATCAGCAAGCCACATTTCTGTTTTTCCGAGTTATGAAAATAAAATTCAGTGTACCTATTTATTTTCAGGCTACACGAGGGTAATTCACGTGGTGGCAACTCTCCTTTAATAGCATAGGAAGGGATTTGAAGGGGTAATGCGGAAGGGTGCAACAAGGTTGCCAAAGGTTAACTAGAGTCCCCGGGCTGTAGTTTAAGGATCCTACCCGGCATTAGCCCAAAAGTGATGCAGGACAAACCCTAGAAAACCTGCATTAAGAAGGTCGCGGGCTCTTGGTACTGTATAGACATCAAACCGAAAGCAAATGTAAATATTTAGATATGCTCCAATTTGGAACAATATTATATTGTGAATAAATTATTCCACATTTATATTTAGATGAAGCCATTGATTTACATGAATAAAGAAATGTATGTTATACCTCACTTCACATATAGTTGTATGCATGGAACAAATAATTAAAGCTTTTTAGTTCACCTTACAAACAATTGCGGTATAACGTGCAGTTCACACAGACTTTTAACCGCAGAACGAACTTGTCTTTCTTTTCTAATGACTGCATCAGCACGTGTCTCTGAATTTTGTAACGAGCGCTGGACGTAGTTTTCAATATTTAATCACGGTCTAGTTCGCATGACAAGTCAGATGTAATCCCATCAGTCAAATTTAGCAGATGCTGTTTAACATTACATTTGGTAGTTACGCGCCGCATTGGAGTTGGTTAATTATCGGCACGTAATGAAGTGCGTTTATTGCGGCTCACGTGGAGTAGAGACGCGCTTTGGTTTTCCCTTATCTGGCTAAGCTTATCTGGTTGACCAACACTGCCTACCACTTTCTGGAATCCTCAAATATTTTCGTGCCACGTGCGTAAGATTTTTTTTATTCTGCTATGGTTTTGAAGTTTGTTGACAACGGTGATGTTCCATAAAGATGTCAGGTAGTCCATTCTCTATAATACATATGGAAGTGTGAAAGAAACGTTTAATTTTTTTTTGGTTTCATTCTTTCTTATATCTATTATAGAGAATGGACTACGAGATAACATCTTTACCGAAAATAGTATTATGTCACTGGTTTCAATCCACAGGTAACGGAAATTGTAGATTAGAGTGCAGTGAATAGGTAATTTAATATTTAGATTTATAGATTCTTCGACGAGTTCCCAAAGAACATTAATTTTAATAATAAAATAACCGATTTTTGTTTAAATGTATCGTTTGTGACAGGTAAATTTTATTCATTTCGCTCTAGAAATATTTTACTATTCTTATCAGCCGGCAGTAATGTGAATGCCGGTCACGTATTTTGGCTACTAAAAATGCTAAAATGCAGGTGAATTTATTGGGAAACGTTACAGAAGGGAGCGGAGGCTTTCTTCCCAGTTTAACTCCTCTTTCACATTAATTGAAGATAATCCAGGATTTTTATCGCGTGTTCAGCGCCACGCTGAAAACTGAATTTCTCGCCTTTGCGGAAGGACTGCAATTTTCTGAAATGAGCTTCCTCCTCCGTCAGTCATTACGAGGCACCAGTAACATTAAATTACACTCGACAAATTATTACGTTTTATCCAAATTACTAGACTTTATGAAATGAGTTTTTTAAATTTAATTTCTTCAGTAACTCAAAACTGTGGTTTTGTAGGACCGCTTAGACTCGTGTTGGCATTCAATTGGTTGTGTCCTTACGTTGAAATTAACTGTTTGCATTTTAATTTTTTTACCAAATTGGAATAATTGGACGTCGTTTCCTTAGAATAAAATTTTCTGCTACCTAATCACGAGACAGGTGTAGAATTATATTAATTAATATTTAATGTGAAATTAGAGAAAAACAATTTTTTTACCGGTGGCTTAACTCATTCCCATTATGCCAGGTGTTTCTCGTAAATTTGTCAGCAAGTTTTTAGTAGTAACAATACGATAATTAATGGCATATATTTTTTTCTATACGGAAATAACTTCGATTTAGAGCGAAAGTCCCGATTGCAAGCTCGGAAGTAAAGTAGTATTTCGGAATATCCATGTTTCTGTTTTTTAAAAAAATCTGTTTTTCACTTTTATATATAATTAGTTTTTTGAAATTAGAATAGGTCGATGATTTCAAATTTTTGCTTGTTACAATTGAATTATAATAATTAATCTCTAAGTGGAAGAAATGTTTAACTTATGGAAAAAAGTTTTTTTATTTATAAATATTAAGTGAAAACTTCTGCTGCGCTATTATGTGAACGGTGTGGTAATCCATTTTATAAACTTTATTAGGACGTTGTTTAAATTAACAGTTAATTAATTCACTCCTATTGTAAAGTGAATTTTTTAATATTGGAATATTCGTCCATTCGAGTTCGAATTGTTAATTTTTTTAAAACATTTGAGCCTTATTTATTTACATGAATGTAGTTGAAAAACATGTTCACAGCCACTGTTAAATTTTAAATTGCCCAACTTTTTGCTTTCTTGTTACGTAATAGGTTTTTTTCCAATTGACACCAGCCTGGAATTATAATTGCTGACTTCCCTAGTATGTCATAGGTTTATTGTTGCAGAGAATACTATATTCGACAAGGGAGAAATTTGTGTTTGATAACGCTTATTTTTAATTTTGTAACAGGTCATTTGCCATCTCCGCAAACTGTTTCTCAGGCGTATGATTTTTTTATGTATCCTCTTTCGAGGACTTTTGATTCCGGACAGTTGGAATCATACACATTAAACGAGATGTGTACGTTATTTAATTGCTGTAGTTTGGCAAAAGTTTTGGCTTTTAGAGACAAAGGTGAAACGCCAGACATCGCCCTAACACACGCAATCTATCCGAAACGCCCATCCGGGAACTTCCTGTGCTGATTTCGCCATTTCGGTTCGCATTCCACGAATTTCACTTTTAATTTATTTATACATTTCATTAGTTCTCTAATGACATGCGTGAACCATAAACATTAAATAAATTTAGGTTATAATAATGTATGACACAGTTCTATATGTACCAGTATTCTTCGTATTTTAAGCGGCGTGAATTTCAACTGCAATTGTTGCGAACATGCACATCGTCCGTGAAGAATATATAAAAAAGTGCAGTGTCATTCAAGACAATGTTTAATTTCTGCAAAATATTAGTAGTATACCCGAAACGAATAATCCAGTAGCTTCCAGGGAACTGATGCATGTTTTAAATAGACCGATAAGGAAAGCCAATCTCCTTACTAATAGACTTGGAAATAAAATGGAGGTTCAATATATAGAAATCATACAAATATGTTTTTTATTAAATCACATATAACGCATTGAAGCCCTTCACGATTTATATATAACTCGTTTATTTTTAATTTCAGTTAAAATGAATCGTTGTGAGATAGTAGCAAGTATAAGATGTGTTGCTGTTGCTAGTTTGTTTACGAATCAGCAATTCATGTGATTTGATTGATCCTCCGTCATATTTTGTGCATGTGCATGCATAAATAAGCAACACCTGTGGAAGTTGTACTCAAGTCTTCGCGCTCCTTTGTGAGATCTTTTTCCAGTTTGCCGCAGTGTATATATCTCAACATTGTGCATATTCTTAGAAGACTACTACTTCCTTTACCGTTCTTGTCTGTCCCAAGAATTTTAAACTCCAGCACACAGTTTCTTATGTTTCAAGTGTCCTGTAGACATTTTTTTCTCTTTATATTTCTGTAACATGCAATCTTAAAAAAATCTAATGCCAACCTTATAATGACTATTACTGTGATTCTTTCGTCCTTGTTAAAGTTTGTGTATCAGAATGTATTCTATTATTAGAAACACCCTTATTGCAATTATCTTTATTAGTGCCAATAACTTCAGTTTTTTAAAAAAAATTAGTATTACTGTATTTTTTCTTATTTATATCACCTGCGAATTATATATATAAATGCGAATATTAACTCCTGTATCCTGTACAGTTTAGTATATTATTTTTTATGATGTAAAAGATTGTCAGATTAGAAGTATTGTTGTTCTGGATTTACATTGATACACCTTTGATAAAGTACAAATTCAATATTCGAAGTAGAGTCGCAGTTTTTTCCCTCCTGAATGTAAGTTCGACTGCGTATGTATTCTGAAATGTAAATAAATGACTATAAGATTAATTCTATTTTCTCGTGAATGAGTTAACTGCACCGGCCGCCACTAGATGCCACCTGTGGTCACAGAAGCTCACTTAGCACAAGAACTCTACTCCCAAACTTGGAAAATGGATTGTCTTCCTGTCTTCTTGAATTCTGAATTTTTTGTATCGTTTTTTATAGTATATGTAATATTTTTAATATTTTACAACTATTATATTTGGGCCTTATTTTGCGCGTAGATTAATAACGGGGGGCTTACGATGTTATAAAACGAGTTTATGAGATGTTTGTATATTGAGAACTGGTTTGGAGTTCTTATAATTAATTTCGTTGTGACAAATGTTTAAGTACTTTGAGAAGTTAAATTAGAAAAGAGATTGCTCTTTGAGAGTTTAATATCTTTCGATTTCGTGGTTTTACTATTTTTTTTTCTTTTGGAACAAGACAATACCGTTGGCATGGATTATATAAAAACAAAAGTCGATTAGTGGGATGGCTTAGAATTGTATACTAAGTTTTCAAATGGGTTTCTGGAGCTCATGAATACAACATTACGCGAAGTGCACGGAATTCAATGCAAAAATCTTATTTAATGGACTTTGAATAGACTCTTCACGTCTTTGTTAAACATGCTCGTCGGCGGTCAATTGCGTCTCTGCCGACCCTCAGACCCTACTTTGTTCTGCGGGTGGTTTTTCTCATGATGAAGAAGACTTTTTGCGGTTCAGCTAGAAGAACTGCCACGGTAGGTTGAGATTACCGCTTCTCCTTTAAAGATACACTGGAGTGGTTTCCGTCGGTGAGGCTTTGAGGAGCTTCCAAACTTCCTGCCGTAACACGTAACGAAGATCCGAGATTTATAAAAATCCCTCGGATTGACATAAAACTGTTTAAACTTGTATCATTTACAGTCGTGTCTAGATTTCTTTGGGGGTAATAATTGTCTACACAGAGTCACTGTCTTATTGAAAACCAAAATATCTTACCTATTTGTTGTTATTCATCATTTGTTAATCCTGGTCGTTACCCTGTCACCTTTCTTTTCCAATAGTGATTCTCCCTTTGTGAATGAACAATTTGTCTAGTATCCAGACCAAGATGCCCTTGAACAAATAAAAAAGCTTTTTTGTGAAATCGGACTTTTTTTTATGAAGAGAACGTTGAAAATGAATTTAATAAGGATTTTTGCAAAATTCTTGAACACTAGGCACTGTTATTGCTTGTTTTAGGCATATTTAGTGGAACAATCGTTGAACGTGGACTGTCTTCGTTATATACGGATCGAGTTCTTTAAAATTTGTTCAAGTTTATTAAATTTTATGTTAATTATTTCTCTCCATCAGTTTTACTCCTCTGACGCTGGCTGTCGCTACAAAGATCCTTCTGTATTAAGCACAAAAAATAGAATTTAGACAATTTAAACATTTTAAACATAAACTTATTTTTTTGGATACTCTGCGTCCTCCATTAATCGAAAATATCACTCTATTGTTAATTTTTCAAACGGAATAGAGATGTAAGCAATATTTGTCAGAAGTTGCAAGTTTCCGGTTATTTTCCTGTATTTTCCAATTACCTATGCACAATTGTCAAATGACAACACAAAAGGACGATTTTCTGAGAGATCCCTGAAAGGAATACTTACGATGTATGCAGTGAATTGGAGGGAGTCGACTGAGGAGCTTATCCCCGGACCCTGAGAGAGTACGTTGGAATAACGAAGCACCCAATTATCGTCGATGGCCCACTGCTTGCCCTCCAATTCTGAATGCTGAAACCTGTATCATGTGTCTACGATATCACTTCAGACTTTTTTTTTAGTGTCTCAACGCAACATCGTCAACTTTTTGAACAATTGGTACTGTAGACAAAATTCCTCATATTATATCAAGATTCTTAACCGATAATAGATTAGGTGAAAATAAACAAAATTACTATTATTATTTATCTTGGTGTATTTATAACAATTTTAATACGTTGTATGTACGAATATTATATTAATTTTATCCGTCAAGGCTTACAGGATTGGATTCAGTGTGGGTAAAAGTAACTACCGGTTCACTTATCTACTTTAAACTTGAATGAGCCATCGGTATATCTTTGATTTGAAATTAAATAATGCTGTGGCTCTAATTCAGGACTAATTTTGTTGGGGTACTCCATTGGAGGGGGGGGGATGCGTGAAATTAAGACTATTGAGCGGCTAATGAGATTTTTTATAAAGATGGAAAGGTAATTCAAAGAGTGCGCAACCATCACAGACAAGGACCTATTTGCCTTCATCGACGACTGTCCGAGACTTTCAGCGTCTTAGTGAGTTTGGTGTGGCTCATGTTCCTTTGACGAAAATAATGGCTTACTGGTCACTAGGAAGGTGTTACTGCCTTACCTCCTTGAATTACATTTCCTCCCTACCTTGATCATTACACACACACACACACACACACACACACACACACTGTCTATATCTCAAATCGGGTCAGGAAATAACCGAACAATATTACCGCACCGATATACTTTCGCGATGATCCCCCCCCCCCTCCCCAACAAATACTGTTAGTGGTTTATCCGGCCTGAAGGTTCTCATAGTTGTCGGAGTTCAAATTGAAATTGAGCTTGTTCCCAATAACATAATTTTTGAGTTTCTGTTTACAGAAATTAGTGTTTACCGGTTTAACTTTCCGTAAATATATGTTGGAACATGCACATTCTATTTCATTGTACAGCATAAAAACTTTGTTAGCACAAAAGCTTGAAACTGGGTCGCCTGGTCCCCTGGTACAACAAAGTATCCAAGAACAAACCGTAGTTCGAGGAGGGGGCGTGCTTGCACACATCCCTTGTGGGGCGCTGCAGTTTGCAACTTTGACCTATGCGGATCGCGGGGGTGGTTGACCCAGAGGTCACGGACGAGTCTGGGTCTTCCCCGGGAATTTTCTTTAAATGTCGGCCAGTAGATTAACGCTGGAAAATGAACCCTAACCTTTGATTACGACCTATGTTGTAGCGGGGGTGGTTGACCTGTGGCTAACGGGTGAATGTGGGTCGTCCCAGGGATTCTCCCTTTAGAATGCATTCTTGTTTACGTACCGTTCAGGGAAATATTACATTTATTAGTCATGGATTCCTCCGTAACGTTAGTTAGATATGGCACGTCCTGGTTTGGATCCACGCCATTGGGTCGTCGTTTACTGAAGTGTTTTAGCTATGGACCTTTTGCTTAGCACTGAACTGAGCCACTCTCTCAGTATCGTACAACACACCTGTGAGTGTTGAAATCGACTTCCGATCAGGTTCTCCTCACTATATTGGGAACAGTAATAATTTAATACTTCATCTGTCTGAATGCGTTTGTGACGTACACTTCGACAGAAATACAATTGGTAACTATTACGAATCTATAAATGCTTCAGTGGCGTTTGGATGAACTGAAAATGAATGTTTCTCTCTGTTCACTTTTGGACGTATTGCTGCAAAAACAGGTGTGTATCGTAATCGACGTTGCTGGTTTGTGTCCCTCAGGCGCTTCCGGCAGTCGGAAGTCGTCTTGACGGAGGCGCTCGGATTCGAGCGGTTCCGGGAAGGATTTAATAACAGGTGTACAACATCGGCAATATCGCCGTCGCACGGCACTTGACGGGCCTAATTGGCTTGTGGTAACGGGCCGTAATTGAGCTGTGCAACGAGGTAATGATTTAAAAAGGCTGTGACGCCGAGTGGGCGCGCCGCGCTGCAACTGGGCCCAGGCCATTGTGCGCCGGAACATTGATCGGTTCCCTTCCCCGCCACCAGACACTCCAACAGCTATCGCCAAATTTGGAAATAAGTACACCTTAGTAAGGATTACTGTCCAGTCAAACCGTTTCTGATTTCTTGCGGTTCCGCAAGTTTAATCCACCGGCCATCGGGTGACCCACATCTGACAACTATATTTTACTCTAGCATATATTTAACTTTGTAAGTAGTTATATGTTACCGTAAATTCTAACTTTTTTAAACTCCCGCTTCGCTTTAGCTTTTTTTTTAAACTTCGGCTAACTGCTTCCTTCATCCTTCACTGGTTTCTGCTCGCTCAGCTTCTACGTTACTCTATATGTGCGTCTCGTTTCTGATGACGACGATATTGTTGTTTTTCCCATTACGTCCCAGCAGAAACCAATTTATGCTCTAAATGTTTTTTTGCGATGTTCGAAAATGACTGATTTCTTTGTCCAACTAGAAGTAAACCGTTGTCCATGAAAGTCACGCTACTGGAAATCCATCCGCATCGCATGGCTTCCAAACACTGTAAAATCTACAGCGATGTATTTTTAGGTAAATTAGCAGATGGAAGAGACTAGCCTGGAGTGTTTTCAATTTCTTATACATAAATCACTTTAGTTTTTTAATTACCGTAGATACTCAAAAGTTTAATATTTTCCCCATTTCAAACCTGTTGCGAGAGCTCGCTTTAACGGCAGCTATAGAGAAAAGCTTTGATGTTCGACCGCAGTCGTGTTAAAGGAGCTTGATGTTTGGATATAAACTTTGCTGTCTAAAGGAATTGCTGTCATTTACATCAACATTTATGTGTGTTAAAATCCTTCAAAAAATAACTGATTCGTCGTTGAATTCTTCGTTTAATTAGGATTTAAAAAATGAACGTGACCCAGATTTTCGCAGGAAAGACGACCGGAGGATATTAGGAGTTTTTTTTTTTCATTTTAGTGTTTCGTTTAGAGACGAATGCACAATATACCACTTTATCGTTTATTTTCCTCACGAACTTTACTCTTGACATTTGACCTCGACCTCGGCCTTTTTCAATTCGTTGTTATGTGAACTTTCTCCTTTGCTGCCCTACTGCATTCCATGTTACTTGCTACGAGACGGTACAAAAAAAATCTTTGATTTTGATCTGTTTTAAGGTGAAGTTGCATTTCCAGCTATTGGAAACGTTTTGTATGCCTCACTATTTGAAAGCTTTTGAGGCCGGTTTTATAAACGTTTTGCGCATATTTTATTTCGTGGCTTAAATGTAAAGGCTTGCGATGTATTATGAAATCGAAATTTAATTAAATTTACTCGGTAAAAACTATATCCAGCTTTGTTTACCCCTTATTTAAACAACCGAAAGATACTATTAGAAACTGTACGAAAAATATTATTCTCAGTCTTTCAAACTTGTTGTTACCCTAAATCAAATATAATTTTCTATTATAAGATGTTACGCACACGTGTATGTTGTCGCCTGATAGTAATAAAGGCTGGTAATGTCTAACGAGGTGGCTGCTTCTAGCATGCTTTACGCTTCCATTAAGCTCAGCGAGATTCTCTGGTAATTTATATCTCGTAATTGGAATGGCAGTCGAAAAGCCGCGTTCGTCTGATAAAATAAACTCCGCCTCTGGCTTCCTAGCAAAAGTGGGCCTCCAGTCTAGACAAAAAAAGCTATTTTTCCAAAAGCTGTACTCAAACCTTTTAAATAATTGTGATTTAAAAAAAGTTGTGGGCGTGTTTAAAAATTTTTACGGCGTTGCTTTCTCGTACCTGTGCTTTTTTGTTCGCGTATTTTGAACGCATATCACATCACCGTCGGAATTCTGCTTTGGCTATCAAACTGTAAAAAACACACTGAACTCCTTTACAATAAATATTATTCTTGAATCATTTGATCCGTAATTTGAACGGAACAATTTAAACACTGTTTTCTGCATGTTCGCTTTGTTCCAGGTGTAAATGAAAACCCAAAGAAACAATTCGGAATTAGAGATATTTCTTCTCTGCTCTGCCAACAGTTCATTTTTCGTTTATGCGATCTGAAACTTAAACGTTTATTAAAGAGTTATTCATCGAAGCGAAAACAACGAGTCAATTCATTCATTAGGTTTGTTACTATTTATGATTTAAAACCGTGCACAACCGTGTGTGACTGGTGAATTACAATGCACCTGACACGGAGTAGCAAACATTGAAAATTGTCAGGATTCTCATTAATTAAATAATTACAGCCCTGCGGGTGCTGCCGAGTGAGGCTTAATAGATATTATGCACGGTTCTTCGGATTTTGGTGCTTCACCCATTATATTGACATTGATTTTTTTTCTTTTCGTTGTAGGCCTTAATTTTCTTTTTTATCTAGCAGTATGTAAAATACATATTTTTTCGTAACACACACAATGTTCTTCAAATTTTGCCAATGAAACTATACCTTTCATTTATAAGAACTTCTTATGTTCCTTTATAATCTTGGTTTGTGATGTTTTAAAGACACTTCTGCATGTAGAGATATTGGAAACATTACACAGCGTCACAAATTGAATGCATTTGAAGGCCGGGTCTCTAAAAGTTTTTTTATTATTATTTCCATAATTGTTTCCACACACATCTAATAAATTTTTACGTTCACAAATCAAATTTCATTATATGTCCGTGGCAACAATTATACACAACTTTGTTTTGTGGCCCATCACTTGCTTAATAATCAACCATTTGTATCAAGTTGTCAGTGTTATAAATTCATTACTACATAAAGCGTAGTCTTAAGTTAATCTGTTTGAATAATTTTGTAGGTATTTTATTGACGTATCCTATTTAATCTTTCGAGGACTAGTGGTGAAAGAAAATAAATCTTAACGGAGAATATTGAATGACTCATCTTCCTGTTTTATTTTGATCATCCTCAAGTATTACGATATTCTGACAACCGACAATGGTAGAATGTATTATCGTTGTTCTTGGCGTAAATTATTCGTTTATCCAGACATATTATAATTTTATACTGACTTGGGCCGATAGGTAGCCAAAACGACGTGCTGTTGAATTCTCTACCAAATCTTTTCCCGTGAAATCTAAATAAATCTGAAAGACTATATATGCTTATTTTACTAAAAACCTCTGACTAGCTTTTAACCTTAATAAATATACTAACATCTTAATTTTCACTTACTAACGTATTTAGTTATTCTTATATTCGCTCTTAAATGCACGAGTTTCTTTTAAACGCAGTCTCCCAAATCTTCCTATTTAGTAATGATCCAATCATGTTCATATATTTGCATTAATCGGCTCCCCAGCGAATTTAATCACTGGATGGCTCTCAGTCCATTGCTTGATAAAGTAGAAGTCGATTTACACAAACAGACTCCCATCCCATCTGTCGAGAAAGTCGGGATACCTTCCGTAGTACTTCATTGACTGAAATGTGAAACGATCTGCGAACCACCTGACCAGCCAGGAAGGAAGCCTGCAAGATAATTCTCTCGCAGGTGAACCTTCCCAGAGAGCTCTGGAGGAGGCTACCTTTGGGGATGGCTTCATATATCTCCGGTTTTTTGAACCAAGGTTCCCACATGCCGAGGCACCTCGGCCTGTTTTGAGAGGTGTATGTTCCGGGATCGCAGACTTTAGGCATACCGTAAGAGTTGTCCACTATTCCTATTGGAACCTAAACTGGTCAAGGCACGGCGAGGGGACAGCTGCGACCCCACAGCAAACCACTCTCCCGCCAACGGAAGGGCGTGGGACCTACCTGATGCAGGTTTTTCTAGGGTTTTCCCTGCATCACTTTTAGCCGAATTGTCGGGTAGGATCCTTAAACCATAGCCCGAGGGCCCAAGTTACCTCTTGGCTACCTTGTTCTACCTTTCCGCATCCCCCCCCCCCTTTCACTCATTTTCCTATGCTATGAGGGGAGTTGCCACTATGTGGATTACCCTATACATATCCTGTCTACACCTTCTGACCAGCCAACAAACAGTTTTTGTTTATATGACGAAAATTTCCGAGGACCGTTCCATATCTTTGATATTTCGTTCTGTCACTGTATTCACTTGTTCTCAAGTTTCGTCGCAATATATATTTTTGGAGAAGCCGTTGTGAAATACGCGTCGCTCCAGTTCACCTTTCCGCATCCCTCGGCTTTCTGCGCTTGGCTGATTCCTCTGCAGCGAAAATAAACACGCAAGAGATGGCACAGTGAAGATGGGGCGTGGCGGATGACATCACCTTCTGGCTGGCTGCTCTCCCGCGCCACAGATAAAAATGTAGCATATCCACACCATTAGCGCCTCGGAGCTGCTGGTCCCTGGTCGCGGTTTCCAGCATTAACTAACTGCTGTGACAGCAATGTTTGTTTAAGAGAGGCTGCAGATGTTCATTATACAGACCATAACGTACACGATCACATAAACAATACATTATTGGAAAATTTATAATTCTGTGAGAAAATAAAAACAAGCATCAGCTGAGTTCTTTTTATTTTCATCGTGAACAGCTAAGCCCGGCGGCAAAGAAGTTACTATATTGTCCGTGCTAGTGAGGAGCTTTAAATGCCAGAATTTCGTTGAAGCCGAGAGCGATCATTGTGTTCCCAAGCCGTAATCTTTGTGTTAATCAGAATTGAGCGTACTCCGGACTAGTAAAGGTTGCTCTACATATTTTAGATTGGCCTCACAAAAATATCTTTATGCCTCAAGATAGATATATGACACAGTCATATAAAGCCTCCGTTGATATACACAATGTTATTACTAGATATCGTTTTGACCCCAACCGCGAGTTTATCTTTATAGAAATTGAAGATTACTTAAGAATCATATCCGTAATGCTACATAATAAAATTAATACTAATCTTAAGAGAGATGGGACTTTCTCAGTGTATAAATGATAAATAAAACATTCTGGGGGGTTCTTTTTTTAATGACAATTCTGTTAATGTGAAACTTAATACTGAACATTTATATCTGTGGTTATTATTTCTAAGGACAGTCGACGCGTATCTTAGAGATGAGTTCGGGCCAACCTACATCTGTCTCTCCCCCTTCACCTTCCACCAACCGATATCGGTTGTCGACTAACTTGTGAATAAGCCTATTCTCGAGGGCCCAGAGTTAGTGCTTTATTTTTTCTCTTTTACTTCTCCTTAACATATATCATTAACATTTTTTAATGCATGAGTGTGGTGGTAGATCGTGACGCCTATTCAGAGACTCCTCTTGAGCAAGTTAACTTATCATCATCCCAGGTCACCCAAAATTGATTCCTAAGTATTTAAAATATTCACATGATATTCAAAAGTTGCACATTAAACGGAAGGATCCACAATATAGCTTTATTCTAACTTTCTTCGTGCTTAGTTAAGAGCATAAATAGTAACACAGTTTAACAGGCGTTTAAATTGATTTTGCTTACCAAATCGGTATTGTTCTGAACTTCAGATCATCATCTTTTCAAGTGGAATTCACCAAATTCAAATACAATTTATAGTTCAGGAAATAAAGTAAATTAATCACCCTGTAAATCGTTCAATTCATGAGACGATAAATTCCTTAACGTAGTGAATCAATTCTGATGATTGATCAACGCGATATGCTACTTGTCTAAGCAAATGGTCCAATGTAGTTTGAAGACGTTTTCACCATGTCGCGCTGGAATAAGAGGAACAGCCATTCCGCTGGGTTAATCTCTCAATCCTCAGTTGAACTTTCCTATTGCCCTCACCAATTATCAATTGTAAGTTAACGCGGGGCCGAGTATCTCACTAGATTGTAAAGCACGAATTCTCGAGGGCACTACGTACACGATTAAGGCGATCGTTATGGCCAATACTAAAACGAGATTTGGTCTAGTCATTCTTATTATCAGCTCTGATTGACCCGGCATCGCGCATTCAGTTGCCAGCAATTTATTTTGATGTTGCTATTGAAAATATAAATAAGGGGTCTTAATCTCTGTTGTCATTCGTTGACGGATCCAGGTTTAATTTCTTTCAATTTTTTTTCCCAAGGAAGAGTAGCACAAACGATTCATGCGATAAATTAACTAAATCGTGCTGAAGTCTTCAAGCTACCGGCAATTTTTTCAAAACGTTTGGCCTCTCTGGAGTCTGAATCGTTCATACATGTCACGAAATTTCCTCCTGCTGATATTATTTCTATTTTAATTTCTAAGCGGACATTAGGTTTATTTTATGTTACCGATCTTTTGTGTACTTATTTTCCTCAGTAACGTGGATCAAACTTGCTTGGAAACAACTTTGTTCATAATACGCGCTAATGGCCTATGATGTTGACACGCCCCGGAGCAAACATGTTCTGCCTCTTCTTATCGTGACCTCAGCGTGTGTATTACCAAAAATACACTTTATTAGTATTTATAAGAAACCACTCTCTGATATCGTGCATCCATTAAGAAAAACAAATGTAACATGCTGAGCATGTGTGCGGATTACGTGCTGGCGAAGTTCGAGTGTAGGCCTATTTTTCTAAATATTGTGAGCGAATGCCAGAGTTGGTACGTCATATTCTATTAACGTTTCACCAGAGCCTCACACCATCTGGAACAAACCATACGGAAATATTTTTTCGTCTGACTTGTTGCAATGGTAATCAGTGACATTCTTCGTCGATTGGTAATGTATCATCTAGTCTCCGATAACATAACATCTAATCGTACTTTAGATAACATATCTATTGTGTGAAGCGTTGTGGTGGCTATAAGATTTATTTCCTGCGGGTTGAAAGGTTCCTATCCGAGGACTGTAGTGATGGTAATCGTATGTTTAAATGACGAATGTTTTCCTGCTGCCAAAGTGTTAGCTCTAGTCCAGGTTGGTTTGCTATTGAATCTCTATTTTAGATATTTGTATCTCTCCTGACAAGTACATTATAATCCTATCTTGAACGTCAGTCCAACTTTTATTGAATCCTCTACAGTTTAGAATCATTTCATAGGGTATTTTACACTCGCGGCTTGATTGTGTTTATTAGTTGAAATGGACACATTATCTGTTCTTTGATGACAGGTCTTTGACATCTTAACAGTTGTACTGAATTTTTCTTCGTGTACGTAACTATATTCCTAAAAACTTTAAAATAATCTCATGAGACTTGGACTTCCGTCTCCTATGTTCTACCATTTTCAAAATGAATGTGCATTAAATTATTACGTACATCTTTGTAATATTTTTTCTATTCCTAATTATTTGCTGTATTTCGTCTTTAATGTTACAACAACATCTTATAGATCCAAATAAGTTAATTTGAAAAGAAAACTACAATAATATATTTATTATTATTTTGAAGTATATTGTCTTACGGCATGTCAAAGTACAGGTTCTGATTATTTAGCTCTCGATGTAGTCATTTATTAAACTTCCTCTTTTGACATCTAATATATTTTTCAAATCGTCGATATGCTGAATCGCCTACCTTCCGGATCCTATACAATGCTTCACATTTGACGTCAGGATGTGTCAGATACAGTTCGCTTGCCTCTGAAGAACTGTTATCGATATCAATCTTTTGTCATCTACTTTTCTTTGTACCCCTTTATTCAACTACCACAGTTGAAAGCTTTATACTCGCACAAACTGGAAATGTCAATATTGGTTAGAACGCTGAAATAGAACCCAAATCACTTGCTCTGGTATTTTATTGTTTGAACTGAACGAGGTATACAATGTGTTTTTCTTTCTATGCTATCCTATATTTTTTTTTATTAGTTACTATAGCTTGGAAGTAAACAACCCCTGCGGGCCCTGCTCTCAATCTCGAGCTGTTAAATATTCAGAGCCACCTGATCCTACCCTAGAAATCCTCGCAACGAAAGCTAGACTCAATTACGTTATGTCATCCACTGACATCACTTACGTCTTCCCACAAACTTTGCTTTGTGAATAAATTAAACCGTAATCCAAACTTTATATTTTTATGGCTTATTCTGACCGAATACAGAATGATTCACAGTTCAAACTAACTCGTGCCATAAAACTGAATACCAACATTGCTGTCAATACGTTCCCTTTAATACCTATATATAAAATATATCTGTCAGTACTCGTTAACTGGTTATTGACACTAAAAAGTACCAATAATATTCCTAAAGTAAGTCATATGAATTCTAAGGCAATGTATTTATCAATAGCCAACAATTAAAATTATAATAAAAATCAATAAATTAACATTATAAATAGGGAAGTAATTGAATATTCGAATTGAGAAACTGTAAGCAACGTGTTGTAATTGTCAGACACCTTGTAATGGGAGCAGCTATTTTTAACCGTAGTTGAATAAAGACACGAGATGAAATGTGTGTTACGTGTTGCATTCAGAAAGGGGCGTTCATTTTATGTGTGGTAACTGTTTTTCTATTTCACATTTCTATTTTAAAAGTCACAATTTAGAAATGACTAGAATTCCTTTCGCTATTTTCAAATTATCAACGTCCCTCAGCTTCAATTTTATTGATATTTTGTATGATTTCTAATATGCTATCTTATATTTTGACTTTTTTTATAAAGACATTTACCATTTTAGAATATTAGTTACACAATTTTTATAATACGCACTTTTATGAAATTTTTATTCCCATTTCTAAAATCTCAAAATATGTTATTGACAATACATAATACACGTTAATATGTTTTAATTGAAAGGCAATGCAATACGTCAGTTATAAAGAAGAACCAATTATATTCCTAAAGAATTGTTATTTGTCGAGACAATGCAGTTATCCCTAGCCCAGTCTTGAAATAGAAATGCAAATATGAGAAATTAATTGAATGTTCAGCATGTTTTTATTTATCCCGATCAAACAGACCGATAGACATGTATCGTAGTAAGATTTGTGACCATGAAAATTAACGTAAATGTACTATTATTATTTTTGCAATATTAGTCTCCAATAAAACATATTCATGTTGTGGTAAGATCTGCTTCGTTTGTTCTTAATCATTTTC
This sequence comes from Zhengitettix transpicula, assembly GCA_037074705.1. Classification (NCBI taxonomy): domain Eukaryota; kingdom Metazoa; phylum Arthropoda; class Insecta; order Orthoptera; family Tetrigidae; genus Zhengitettix; species Zhengitettix transpicula. The sequence continues at coordinate 39,532,920 of CM073596.1, read as the reverse complement.
CTCACATGACGGACGATATATATTTATTCCTACCAGATTTTTCAATATAACGTAATATATTAGTCTAATGTTCAAGTGGAACAATAGATACGTAAATAAAAACCCGAGGTACATAGGTGTTGTATTGGTGATTGGTCTGTGACTACGTACAAATAATAGTATCATCGTTGATTTATCTACGCTGATCAAGCAATCCATACCTAGGTATAAGCAAAACGAAAACCTTGTGTTTTATGCTTTAATAATATTTTTTAAATCATCTTATTCCGTATCGATGTGATTAATATGGTATTTTAAATGTAAAGGAAGCAATGGTTCATTGGCCGTTAATTCAATTTATTTTTCACGTCTAGTTTTTGTATTTGTATTTCCATGCGTTGGAAGAGAAATAGGACATCGCGTTGTGTTCTGGATATCTATAAGAGAAACGCGCTCCACTTGCTATATATGGTATTCAGAGGTAGCATGTGCGTCCTTTGGCACGATTTTTAGACAACCACACCAAAGTGTGGAATAAAAAGGCGCAGCTTCGATGTGCCTCGCGTTTAATGATCCAGCCACAGATACTGTCGAACGTCAGGGTTAAATGATAAAGCCGTCCGATCGTGCCGTCATGCAAGGACAAGCTGCGAAAGTCCTGACAGATGGTTTACGCTCCTGAACACGTCTTTCGGAAGCAGCTATTGAACTCTCCGCTGCCATGACGAAATTCTAGCGTAGGCGGATGCGGGGAGTGCGCCAGTCCCCAGAAATAGCCCTCCGTTCTGATTCAGTCCGCGAGCTCTGGAACATTCACCTGCCGCAAATCGGAGTGACGTCACGTCCTTGCAGCAGTGAGTCAGTTGCAGCCGACGGAAAGGTGAGTGCAGTTGTCTTTGGGTCCAGGGCGCTCGTTCTCGTGTCTCGCAGATTAGAACCGCACAACAGCGTAATGCAGCTTACCTACTAACATCAAAATCGTGATACCTTGATCTGTAAGTTAGTCAACTGTTAATCTATGTGGAACATTACATATAACTCCTACTGGAAACACTTTTCTGACGTTCAGACTACCCCCCCTCCCCCCACTCAATTATTATGTAGAGGTATAGAGGATATCAAGAAATGTTGGTTTGTCTGAACATTAAAACAACACAATGAAAACTAATAATAATACATTTATTATTATTTATTAAATGCAATGTTTGTCACTTGCGTTTACAAAATTTCATCATTTAAAGGATATAATTTCAAGCAATGTTGCCAACATAACTGTATAAATAACGCTCTTTAGTAATAATTCTTTTGGGACTATACTTCATTTATTTATTTTCATGTATGTATTATCAGCTGTAGTAATAACTTATTTTTTTTAGTGTTGTTATGTGTGATCTTACCACTGTGTGTTGGGGAAATTGTCTCCCCTACCGGTATGTGATCACTGCTTCTTTTTAGTTGCAAGCATACAGGTGGTCAAGTGAAATGTTTTTCATTACCTGCCTGCTTTGTTAAGAACTCATATAACTACACAAACTTATCCGTCCCTAAATACTCAAATCGAAATTATTTTCTTATGTACCTACCGATTCCATCTAATTATTTTTTCCATTGTGTGGCATTCCTGTAATATAGCAAACATCCTATGTGTATATGTCGATTTCCCCTTCAAAATTATTTTAAATCTATAACTTGTAGTTTCTCTGATGTGTTCGTGTAAGAGTGAGGTTTTATTGGAGACAAATTGGTATTTAATTGATTGTAATGTATATTAGGAAATCGGTAATTAAAATCAGTTAATTATCCCGTATCAATGTACTTGTAATCCCATATAACTTATTTACTTTATAATATATAACATTTTATTTGTTAAATAATTTCTTATTTGTGTTACCACTGACATGATATTTATACAATATTGTTTTTATCTTCTCAGGTGAAGCTGATACACGTCCTTCAACTGTAGAATTTGAAACCCTTGTCAATCGCCTAGAAAGTGTTACTACTCGGTTGGAGAAGACTGTTGTGGCAACAGAGTTAGCCCTCAAGCCAATCCTACAGCCAAATATGAGTGTCACAGCTTTCACAGACATTGTCCAAGGTCCATTGACATCATATCTCCAGCTTTCTGGCAAAATTGGTGGTGATGTTGCATCACATGCGAATCTTGTCAGTCAGGCTTTTCAGTGAGTGTCTAATATAAATAGAATTATTGGTGCATCCTTTTTCATTTACCCTTTCAAATATTTTAAATTTTCCTTCAATAACTTACTTTTATCCAATATAATTGAACATTTATTTTCTAAAATTGATACCAACTCATTTTAAGTAATAAATTTATTAAATAATAGAAAAAATTTAAATATTTAGCTCACAAAAAAATTTAACACAACTCACTTCTTTTGTCTGTATTTGGCTATCTTTCTTATTTTTAATTTTCATTCAGACGTAAATTTTTTATTTTAATACACTTTTCTATTTGACCTACGAAAGAAAAATTAAGATACAAATTATTTTAAAAGTAGTTTACTAATACAAAATTATGGAAATGGTTACATTAATTTTCCCTCTTTTACACAGCTTCCTAGTTGTGAGTGCATATCTCAGCTTTTTCATACATCAACTTTTTATTTTTGTGTTACTCCCAGCACATTTAAATTTACTTACTCATATCAAGGAACTTGCTTATGCGTCACTTATGGCTAAACAAATAATCTCTATTAATGTTAAGACTTTTTGTTATATTGAACCACTCTTTGTAAAAGGAAAGTAAAGTTAAGAGTAATTAAACTGAAAAAAAAATAGAGAAATGTAAGCAACAATAATATGGTTATGTTAAATAATTATGAGAACTAATTGCACAATTTGGTGGAAGTAAAATGTACATTTTTAAGCAGGATGTGTTTTCTGTCTGTTAACTTTCATCTCACAATTATGTATTTTAAGCACATTTCAGTGATCAGGTATTAATTAATATTTTATTATATCTAGGGCCCAATTGCAATATCTAACCCATGCAGCTCAATCAAAAGCTCCAAGCCAGGGTGAAAATGTTCAACTACTACAACCAACTTCTACTCAAATTCAGGCAATTCAGGAATTTAGAGAAAAGCACAGAGGCTCCAACTATTTCTTCCACCTTAGTGCAGTTAGCGAGAGTATTGCTGCATTAGGATGGGTCACTGTGGTCAGTATACTTTAATTTATTTTATTTTTATTATAATTTTGTTATATATGTATTATAAATATATGATTAAAGTTACTGAAATCTACTTAATTAATAAATTTGGAATTCATATTTAATTTGGCACAAGACAGATGATAATATATACACTTGGCCAATATTTTGATGTTCCTTAAAGAACCCAGCATCCTGCCAAATTTACTTCTGTAGTATAAATTTATGTAATTCTTATACATATAATACTATTATTTCTACACACATTTTTCTTTCATACAGAGCCCAGCACCAGCTCCGTATATAAAGGAAATGAATGATGCCTCACAGTTCTATACAAACAGGGTACTAAAGGAATGGAAAGAAAAGTATGTTTTTATGGCCAAACATGAATGCCTTTTGTTATCTTATAAAGTGTTTATCAATTTTTTTTCTTTTCAGAGACAAGATCCATGTTGACTGGGTAAAAGCATGGGGACAAACCCTGACAGATCTTCAGCAATTTGTGAAACAACACCACACTACTGGCCTAGTTTGGGGAGGTGGCAAGGGTGGTGCTGGAATTCCTCCACCCCCACCCGGATTACCTCCTCCACCTCCAGTCCTACCACAGGGTGACATCGCCCCCATACTTGACAATTCTGCTCAAGATAGGTCTGCTCTCTTTGCTGAAATTAATAAGGGAGAAGGTATAACTTCATGTAAGTAAATAACTGAACCTCCTAGCATGTAGGAATTTAAGTAAAAATTATTTTATTTATTAAAATAATGTTATTTTATACAGCTCTTAAGCGTGTTACACCAGACATGCAGACCCACAAAAATACTGCATTACGCTCAGGGCCAGCACCATTCAAAGCTCCTACAACAACTGGAACTAGATCAGTTGGTGCTCCAGTTGTTACTGACAAACCACCGTCATTTGTGAAAGATGGGAAGAAATGGATGGTGGTAAGGAACCTTAACATGTTAAATAAATATACTTACGCTATCATTTCTCCAAGTTAATTTTATAGGATAAATGAAAGTATCAAATATATAAAATTAAGTGTATGTTTTTCTGTTCCCATCATAGCTACACCATAAAAAATCTACTTTTTAAAAAATATTTGTTCCCTTCAAATTTTAAATATTTGCATAAATTATTTATAACTTCCATTTGATATATTTCTTATTGTTTCTACAGGAATACCAGAAAGGAAATCATTCTCTTGTTGTGGAAAATGCTGAAATGAATAATGTTGTTTACATGTTCAAGTGTCAAGATTCCACACTCACAGTGAAAGGAAAAATTAATTCAATTGTTCTAGATTCATGCCGTAAATCTTCAGTTGTCTTTGATTCGCTTGTATCATCGGTTGAATTTGTTAACTGCCAATCAATCCAAATGCAGGTATGTTGTCAAAATATGCAAATAAATGAATATATATATATATATACTGTTTACTGTGTCAAAGCAGATAATGTTGTCAAATTTTGAATTTATCTTCATCCACATCAATTTTTTTAGTTTAAATTTAGAGCAAAAGTGTGAAACAAAAATATATTTACCTGATATACTTTGATAAGATTTCGAGTTTTTTCTTTCCTGTAGCTGGTTTTTGCTTCAACCGTGTCATATTTGCAGCTAAATTTGTTGGGGAAGAGTTTTTAATTTCTCCAGCATTCTTTCAGCAGCACATTTCTTTGAAAGCTAAAAGTGAAGTTTTATTGTTCAGTAATTATCTAAGTATTAGATAACTGAAGAATACATTAAAGTACTATAAATTAATTTCTACGAAAATGAAAGAATAAACTGTCTGAGGAAATAATAAATTGACAAAAACTTTAGAATGTAGAAAAGATTTACCTGGAGGAATAGAATCATGACAGTATGCTCACCTGTAGATCTTATATCAGCCAAATGTATATTTTGATTTGCATTTGCTAGTTTATTTTTAGTGCAAGGTAAGAGTAAAGTGGGTTGGGATGGAACTTTAATGATTTGTTGTGGTCCGTGGGGAGGAAAATCTACGTGGTTTTTTTAAGTTTTCTGTGTGCTTTAGGAAACTCTATATTCATCGAATATTAAGAAATGATTGAGAAACAGCTTTAATTGAAACTAAGAGTATTAAGGTTATATTTATCTGATATCAATTGAACAATTAAACTGGGTAATATTTTTTTGTGATTTTAGTGCTTTAAAATACTATGCCTATTCTTTTTATTATTATTATTTATCCAATTTCTGTACCAGCCCTAGAGGTTTCTATCTCAACATTAAATTACACAATGGATAGATAATTTTGCTAAATCAACTAATATTTTATTATTATATTATCTCTACAGAAAATGTGCCATGAGTTGTTAGTTTCAATGTTTCTTTTTAACTTAATGACAATTATTTAAAAAATTATAAATAAATGGAAAAATCTGAATCTAATGCAACTCATACTCATAGGTTCTTGGAAAGGTACCTACAATAACTATTGACAAAACAGATGGATGTCAGATGTACCTGAGTCCAGAATCTCTTGATGCAGAAATTGTTAGTTCCAAGTCATCAGAAATGAATGTCATGGTTCCAAAAGGAAATGGAGATTATGTAAGTTTAACTTATAGTAAATATTGTACAGATTTAAATTTTATATGCCTTGATGAATTTTTGTTATACTCATATTCCCCGTAACTTATAAAATCAATGTTATTAATCAATTAATTTGCAAGTATCTATTTTTCCAGTCTATGTTTAATTATTCCAATGTTGTATTAAAAAATAGTGAAGCAGATTTTTGGTACTTGTAAAATAATTTCACTTGAGATTTGTGTGTTGCATGATTTACTTATGTACCTTACTGTACTGAACTTTGCAGATGTACAGCTGAAATTGATCAGATTTTTGTATAGCATGCTTCTTTGTCATACACAAAATCTTTCTTTTTTACTGTGCTGTGAAATTTCAGCCTTATGTATGTTGTCACAATTACTGTATTTTCATAATTGCTGAATTCAAAATATATTTAGATAAAGGGACACACATTTTAAAAATAAAAAATAGAATATATTGAGTTTGATTGAAAACTTTATTACTTAACATAACAATGTACATATTAAGGTGAATTATTTCGTATTAATAAATTAGTGCTGAACTTTTATTTTTTCTGTGTTACTTTTTTATAATGTAGTTTATATATTTGCTAATATTTATATTTTTTATTTCAGGGCGAGTTCCCTGTTCCAGAACAATTCAAGACTACTATTAGCAAAACTGGTTTGGTTACTATTGCTGTTGAGAGTAAAGGCTAAGACTGCATAATTTAATTAGTCATTTTTGAAGCATGACTTTACAGTACATATACAATCACATGTCTTATCTGGGTATTTATCATTCTGTAAGGTTAAGATATGGAAATAGCTTTTTTTCTTATAAATGAACCCACTGATTGCTATGGTGACAGCAATTTCAACATTTATTTAATCATTCATATGTATAATTAAGCCCTATTCAGTATTCTTTCATTTTTTAATGAAAAGCTACATTTTTTTGACAGATTGACGAATTTCAATATATATTACTCTAAGTACGTTCAACAATTAAAAAAATGTCTGAAGATTTTGCTCATTGATTTCCTGTGATTTTAAAGCAATACACAACTTCATTGTAAGAAATGTGACTGCAGTTTTGATAATGCTTCTTGTAAATTGTTGTAATATTTTATTGTTCTTTGCTTATTTATTTCTATGTATTGTTTCAAAACTTGGTCAGAAACATCATATGTTCAGAATGCCAATCATTTTTATGTATTGAATATTTCAAGGTGACACACAAGAATAAAAAAATTCATTAAATATGTCTTCTTCTTAGTCAAAAGTTTCCTATTGTGGTATCCTCAAGGCATGTTTCATACTTAAAGTACAATATTCATTTGCAAAAATATTATGAACTTAGCCACTTTTGTACATTGAATATTTAAAACTTTAACTATGAATTTGATTAGAAATCAATATTTTATATAAATATTGCCAATATTTTTGTATATATCATATGAAAAATGCCTTTGAGTGTGTCACATTTTTAATGACTGATACAATTTTGTACCTGGTGCTATTTTTAGCTAAAAGTTGCCTTCTCAAAAGTTTACACCATACCTAGACTCCTTTTATTATAATGTCATAAGCTATTTCTAATCATCACTACAATTAGTAACACAATTTTTACTATATCTCTGCAAATATTATCTGCTATAGAAAAATTTTACACTCATTCACAATTGTATTGTATTCTCATTTTCTGTTTGAATATTTTCAATAATAACTGACAACATTAATGTTAAAATTTAAACCTGCTGACTCAAAATACCTTGTGAAGTTGAACTTGTTATGAAATTGTAATTACAGTTATTTTTACTGCTTCTGAATGAGTGTATTTTCAAATGCAGTTTACTGATATTACAGTCTTGTAATATTAAGGCAAAAATTATAAAAAAAATTGAAGTTATATTACAAATTTATCAATTCATTAATTCATGTAAGCTTTAAGGTGCAACCTTTTTATTCTTTGTACATGGAATTAAATGGGACCACTTAATGTATTTAATATTCATATCTACAAGGAAATTTTAATTATCACTATTTGCTCAAACCTATAAAGCGTATATATAATTTTGAAAAGGAAAAATAAATGCCATCAAAATAAACAAATTTAAATTATCAAGTGAAATTTGTCTTTCTCCACACACACTTGTATATACTTTCTTTTATTAAATATTTCTACTTGTATTTTTTACCTCAGTTTGCATCAACTGGCTGGTCACATTATAATAAAGTTTTACTAAACTGAATTCCTGTGATGAATAAAATATTTATCCTAATCACAAAGATAATTTTTCATGCCTAAGAATGACATATTTCATGAATAACTAATTTTAATATTAAATTTAATTCGTCACCTTCAATGATTTGCAGTAAAACTTTTAACACATTAATTTTCTAATCTTCATTAAATGGTTTTATTTGCATTATTACGTCTTTATCTTAATTACAAATCAACACTGTAATTATATGAAAGTAACTCAGACCTAACAGTTTTAAACTCTGCAGTGGTGAATCATTTAAATGTCAATCTTTCTCAATAAATAATCAAAGTGTTCATATTTATATAAATTTGTATTTCAATTTTTACATTTTTACTGTTAATAGTTTCTCTGCTGAATAGTAGTAGTGTTTTTGAAACTTAATTATTATATGCATTACATCTGTCTACAACCTCTCAAAGAAAGAAATAAGTGTTTAGATAGTAAGGTGCAATTTGTACTTGTAAATGATAAGATTTATAAAAACATTTATTTATGATTTATTTATATTTAACTTGTGACTCAAAACTTCTTTTCCATCAGTATAATTCATTATATTAGGATGCTTATTCTATAATCAAACTTAATAATAAATCATCCACCATTTGTCGTTAATATACTGTTTGATTTTTAATTACCCTTTTCCATAATTTACTATGCTGTTACATGAATGAAAGTAAGTCGGTAAGTATTAAACTCTAGCTGAAATTCACAACAAATATATTTTAAGATACTAACTTTTAATTAAAGAAATTTAGGAAACTGAAACAGAATAAAAAAAATTGAAATGTGCTATAACAGATGTGAAAGAATATTTGGTTAGAATAAATGGGAAAAGAGAAATATTCGTGGATTTATTCAAGGTTATATTCATAAGTATATATAATTGCTAAAGTGTATATAATTGGATGTTATATTAAAATTTAAAGTATTTAACATATACATAGATTATTTTAACTATAAATATTTAAATTGTTAGTTCACATCACTTCTTAAAAAACTGAACTTGAGCATAATGACCCAATATATATATAACAGAATTAGATAGGAAGGAGAAAGAGTGAAGTCGACTTATCTGAAATCAATAGTTGGTCCAGTCGAACGGAGTTGACAATAGTACAAATTGTTGAATTAATTTGACTGCCACTTTTCTTTACTTGCTTTATTTATGTGTGAGTACATATATTTTTATATATGTATACTGAACATCATTCTGGCCAGATGCTCATTCAGTCCAACTGTCTTGGGGGGAATGGACTTAGGTCCTTTAAAATTTAACATGATATTGCTTCACAGCCTGGCAACGCCAACTGTCAATTTAAGATGAGACTGCTGCCCTCTACCTATCTATATATATACACACAAATCACGTCCTACCATTATTAAATACCCGCTGTTAGTGTGTAAGAAATCATAGGGACCGCGTTTGATATTTTCTTCTACAACGCGTTGCCTCGGCCGTCATTGCTTCAGGATATTTACACCATGCATGTACGCGCCAGAACCTTGCGCCTTTCTTAGTTTTATTATATAATTAGAAATATTTACGAAAAGATGTTACCAGTTCATACTGCAAATGCCTTCACAAGTATTCCAATTTTTTTTCTCGTAATTTAATTTCGATTTGGTTGTGTCCACTTGAACAGAAATTTTATTTTTACGGTATTAGGTGTTTGAATAAGATGTCCAAATTTATATCTAACACGGAAATTTTGCAGTTTATCTGTAAGTTATTAAAATAAATATAATTTACTATCCTCGTTTACATATATGACTTAAGGAGTTAAAAATATACTATAATAGTTAGCTTTTAATGTTTAATTTGTAAGTGAAATATTTAATATATGTGGGAATGGGATTAAACATAATTTAACAATTTGTCTTTCACCTATATAATTGGTATTAAATGTATTGAAATGAAAAATATACGTCTGTTTTTAAAATGTATTAGTTATAATTTTTATAATATAATTATATTTTTATTTGTGTTGCAATATAACGAGTGATACTGATATATAACAACAATTTTAACATTTTTATAGATAGATAAATAATGCCTACATAAATCGAACTTGATAGTTGATAGTACCCGATGATAGATTTTAGGAGTGAGAGTGTCTTTCACCAAAGAATATAGTTTTGTTTATTTGCCAGTTTTTTAAATATCGGAATTTGCACGTAGTGTTGTCTTGAGGGAGTACGTGCTTGTTAAAATCATAAGCCTACTAAATATTTGATTATGAACGTCCCATTCACAAGAAACTTAGTTTCATCTTATGAAAGTACATTTATATTCGGAAAAATTCTCCCGAGATATGCATGGTACGTAATTTTTTTCATATATGAAAAGCGGACATTAATAATTACATCAACATAGACGACTAAAATAAGTTATTTAGATTTTATTTGTATAAATAATATTTAACTTTCTAAAATTTAGAAAGTAGTATGCTAAACGTAAAGTATTCTCTTAAGTAAAAATTATTGATTATACTCTAACATTGCCAGTAACTTAAACTTACTCAATTGTATCATCTTATAATATTAATGGTTCTTAAAGTATTGCAGTGAATGTAATTGCTTAAAGACTATTTCAAAGCAAATATATTTATTGCAATATATTGACCTATCCTATTGATATTTTCGTCAACACTTCTGAATGCAATTAACATAAGCAGAATAAGTTGAAACTAAATTATCAATGGCTACTACTACTACCACTACTACTAGAAATTGGGGTTTACCATATTTTATCTTCAACAATATTTCAGAACATTGTATTTATATTGAAAATAAATAATTATATTCTTTCATTTTTTGTTTTGAAACAAATAGTGTCAGAATGTAATGTAACATATGAAATTTGTGTTTGATAAAGAATGAAACAGATGTACTCTACCAATAGGTTGAAATGAAAATATAACATGTATGTTTGAAAATAAATAATAAGATAAAATAGCCAAATAAAGACAAAAGAAGTGATTTTTTCACTTCTCTATTTGGCTATTTTATCTTATTACAAATAGGTTGAGTTCATTTATTGATATAATCATTTTGTAATCACATGAACCACAAAATCAAGAATATTAAAGACAAAATTTACATATCCACTAATGAAATTGTGGGAAAAATAAGTTTAGGTTTGAATAAAATTCGGTTATAAATTTTTTGTGTATACTTATAAACTAAACCACACAATAATGCCAAAATAAAAATACGTAATTGTTTTTCAGATAATGTTAAAAGTGTTGTGGATTATGAGTAAGTTTGCTTTTGAATAAATACGATCTTAAATGTCATGTTTTCTAAAGATACGGCAAGATTAGATGTGTTCATAAATTATAACTATCAATGTATGTATGTTTTTGTGTAAAGCTTCAATATTTCGTAACTCCCGCTTAATTAATTTGGATTAGATATTTCGTTACGTTGAAAACCCAGTCTATTTTAACTTGGCAATTTGCATTGTTTAACTTTCGTAATTTACCGTCGTTAAGCGGCACTTTAAATACAAATACTGGATTAGTCACCGATTTATGGGAAACTTTATAGTTGCTTATTTTTAAAAACTTTAATTAACTTTAAACATACAAATTTGCTTGCGGCAGTTGTCCGTCATTATTTCATCCTCGGTCACATGTACATCTAAATTTCCCGCTTATAAGAAACGACGTGAAATCTTATTTCAATTACAAATCTATATCTTTCGATACGAATACAATGGAAATAGTATTGAGCGTCGTATTCATATGACGCCGTAACCAGCGTCATTTGTTCATCGGTGTTTTTACGGCTTCGTCGTTAGAGGTCATAAGTAAAAAGATCGTTAATAATCAAGAAAACCCTTTATACACTCAGCCTATTTATGAAATGGACGACGGTTAAAAAACGAGGGAAAAATGGGGACGGCTTCGAATTTAGATAAATTGTGTCGTATTTGCACTAACGATCAAGTTGAAGGCGTTTTAATATTTAGCGACGATGGTAAAAAACTCTATCTGGAGGCAAAGATGAAGAAATATTTGTACATAACGGTGAGTCGTTTTGGTAGTCATATTCGTTTGCTTCTGTCAATCGCCATTAACCGGTTGAGATTTTTTAAGCGCAAATTATCCGATTGCGGTCTATACTTATTAATTTATCGCAAAATTTATATCCAAATACATGAAATATGAACGTCCCTCCAATATCTTCTTGACCTAACTTCCTGTTATTCTGCTTTTGTTTTAGGTAACCTCGGAAGATAATTTACCTAAAATGGTTTGTACGAATTGTTGTAAAAAACTAGATAGTATACACCGTTTCGCTTCTATGGCCGTAAAAATGCAAGATAAATTGAAAAATTTGGTGGAAAACCGATCTTCAGAGGACGGTAAAAAGGAGCACAGCATTCTGCATTCTATATTAAGTAAAGTAAGACTAATATTTTTGTAATAAGTCATAAATAATAATTAGTTTTGGAATCGGGTTAATATGATAATTGTACAAATGTGACGTGAAGGAGCACCAACAATTAAGTTTTAGACTCTTGATATGCAGATACACAAAATAAATTTACTTTAAAAATGTAAAAAGTAAATGTCTGATTTAAAAAAATTAATGGTTAAACTAATTTATACGATTTGTAATATATATCATATTGTGCAAATGATGTATGCTTGTCAGTTTAAGATTGTAGATCTATCTACAAATTGTATACATTGGTTTAATTGTGGTGCAGAATTTAGAATTGCAACTAATATGCTCATACTGATAAATAATAGTGGTAATAATTATTGATACATTTACTTAATTTACATTACATTAGTATGTTCACTTGAGCACATCAAGTTGATTACTTTTGAAGACATTATAGCCTGTTTTTTACCTTTCTTTGCTTACCTGTCAATTGGTGTGACAAATTTTGAGACACTAAAAACATTTTATTTACCATCTGCCTTACACTACCTGCAGGCAGCAATTTGATTTAGTTAATATACACGGGGGCCCAATCTGTAATTTTATATATATTTTAAATGAATCTTTTAGTTTTCATAAACTTATAATAAGAATGTTATATCAAAACCTGTTTTTCTGTTCCTATAATTGGAAATTATGTAAGGATAAATATTTGTTGCAATTTTTTGTGATTTTTTTTTACCACTTGCTGAAGTATGCCTAGAAATATTGAACAACTGCATTTAAATTTGTGTGAACTGTTTTTTATTTTAAAATATCTGCTATCAATACATCATTATAAATGCTGTGATTATGTTCAGCCTGAAGTCAATTGTTTCTATGATGTTACAGGGAACAGAAAATGAATGTGAAGTAACTGAAGTTGAAGTCAGGGTGGATCCAATGCTGTTTCTATGTGCTTTTGAAGATGGTGGTAGTGATATGGATGACTTTGATGATGATGAAGAAGATGAAGAAGAATATGATGAAGATGATGATCTAGAAACTGACACGAATATAAATGAATATTCCATATCAGAGATGAATGAGCCAATAAATCACAAGTATATATACTTTTATCTGTTACCCATTTATGTTAATTTTGATTTTAAATTATTTAATGCTAATGAATATCCATTACTTTGCAGTGAAGATCACCAAAATCACCACCCCCAACCATTGCCACCTCCACCTCCTCCACCTTTGCCTGCCCCTCCTCTGCAGCAACTTATTTCATCACCAGAAAAAGAAATAAAACCATATCGTTGTTCTCTATGCTCACGAGGTTTTAACAGTGACATTGGTCTTCAAAATCATCTGTGGAGCCATTTGCCTCGAGATAGACGTGTTTTAAGCAACACTGATAGTAATCAATTGGAAAGGTAAGAATACATAACTCAATGGTTCTTATAATTTGTGGAAGAATACTAATAATATTTGCATTAACTGAAAATAATATGAGGTTCAGTAGACATATGTCATTCAGTATGTTGTGAAATCTAATATATGAAATTGTTCCAAGTACCATCCTAGGCATATTTTGTTAGTTAATAATTATTTTGTCTGTATGAGATGTTATATTTGAAAATTTATGTTTCCTTACTTGCCTGGTTTAATATATGGCTATCAGCTTGTTGCCTTAATAAGTTTTCATTACTACGACTTATATTACTTGAAAAAGTTATACAAAATATGCTGTTGCAATGATGGCTGGTAACGTAACAGAAGAAATAACTTTAAATGTTTAATTTAGAATTCTCCATCTGGGAAGTAGTTTTTAAGTTTTGTCAGAGTGCAGTGACTTCTTGGAGAACACCTATCTATATACCATTCAGAATTTCATGTCATTGATGTCAATTTTAACTTGAACTTATAATTAGTGAGTGACAAAGAATTTATTTGTTAATATTTATCACTTTGAGAAGGAAATAATGTCATTTCTCTGGTTGGTTTTCTGCATAATCTACAATTGTGTATTATAGTGCACAACAACTATAAAAAGTAAGAATATATTACTTATAAAACCATAGCACTTTTGTACCAATTTAAAATATCTAGTATATATTTTTGATAACTACACTTATTTAGAATGTATTTATTCATTGACTATAGTTTATATATATTTGTAAACATGACTAATTATACTATAAAAAGTCACTTTCTTCTTAAATTCAATATAATATAAATCTATGGTGATAGGACCTGTGTGTTTTATTTTGCCTGATGGAATATTTTTCTCCTATATATGTTTTGTCGTAGAACTGGTTGCTGTATTGTTTAACACTACTGTGTATTTCTTCTAGAGGGGTTTTGCACACACACACTGGTGTTGGTAGCACAATGAGATTTGTTTGTCCTATTTGTGGAAAGAAGATTTCAACAAAGGGTAATCTGAAAGTTCATTTGGAAACCCATCGACCCAAAGGAAAATATGGCTGTGACATATGTGGGAGGGTGTAAGTACTAAATGAAATTGTGTAATAATTACATTTACTTTTAAAGTTCAGTCAGTGTTAAATGCATTTAATGTGATATTTGTTGCATTTACATGAAATATAATTTAGAACTATCTGTGCGCAGAATGTATGCATTTGAAAGGGAGTGCTACATATTAGTGTGCAGACATAATGTGGTTAAAATTGTTGTGTTTCAGTTAGAAATATTCTTGTAATTTAATTTATTCCTATATAAGATATAAGGATATCATTTATATTTTTGCAAAATTTATATGTAAATTTCAGACTGATAGTTAAGTGTTACCTACATGTACTTAAAAGTAATGAATATAGAATCGAATGTGATTTTTCATACTTATCTAGACTGTCATAAATTAGAACAGAGTTATGTGTTAGTAGTTGGTATGGAATTAAATTGTGGAAAACATTTGAAATAAACAATTGGCAGTTTTTCAGGGGACCATATTAAATTAGGTTTGTCATCTGATGGTCTGTTTCCCTCTACCTGGACATTGCAGATTGTTACCCAAGTGTGGAGAGTAGATTTTGTAAAGCGTTCAGGTTATTCTTCACACAATAATTTTGTTGAAAAGAAATACATACATACTGATTATGAAGTGAGCAAGTAATTCTCTGGATTATTAAATATTTGTGTTAGAGATGGTCATAATTAGAAACAAATGTTATGTTCTAAAAACTTTTCCTTATTAACTTTTTTCTTTTTAATATATCTTCTGTAAATGACTTACCATTTCACTTTCATTCTTTAGTAGGGCTGTTTGAAGACTCGTATAAATTATTGGAAAATAGGAATTGGTAATCCTGAAGTACAACTACAATTATGATTAAATTGCCAATAAGAAATTGGTTAGTAAATTTAACTGTTATGAAGACAAGATGATAAATTTTCCTAATTGATATTGGTCAATATCTTTTAGTTAACAACTTGGTGCAGTGTTACTACAAAAACTTTTCTCTATGTAGATGAATAATTAAGCAGCTACAGAGCAAAATAATTTGGGTATGTAAATACTGAAATTAACCCCCTCCCTATTTTTTATTATAATACACAAATGGCACCATGTATCAAGTTGCAGTTGTAAGGACAATGCAATAAATTACATATGAATTATATTTTAAAAAATTTAATCAGGTGTTAATTTAGTTAATCATAATTGTAAATCAGCACATTTTGTATTATTTAATTTGATTTCTAATTTTATTAATAAATTGTTTGTGACAAATTCCTGTCTCAACAAAGTAAGAAGTAGGAAAAGCTAAAACTTATTATTTGGAGATATGCAGTAATTTAATGTATTTTTTGTAAATATATTTACAATTGTTTTTATTTCTCAAATTCTCCTTCAATTCAAGCTTGTAGAAAAAAAATAATATTTCATTCAAATGGCTTTAGACTTAAGATGTGGATCACTCCATCCTATGCTAATTTATATTATATTCATACATATTAAATAGGTATTATCATCTAATAATCACATTCCTTATCAATTAAATAAAATTAAAGCAAAAATTTATCAATGTCCCACTGGCATCTGCTCTTAAACATCACATTGTCTGTTGATATGATGGTTTGAGGGTTCTGTTTGTTTGGTTGTAAAACAGGAAATATCTGTTAAAATCTGTGGCAAGGGTACAGAGATGGGCTCAAAATGTAAAAATTAAATTATGTATGTGTGAAGCAACTAACTACAGTATATGGGATCATCCAATGCCTCACTATGCACAGAAATGATGTGAGAACAACAACACATAAAAAGAGTATTATATTTTGGTATGAAACTATCTAATAAGACTCCACTACATTTAAAATGTTCTAATTTTAATATATTTAAATATAACTTAAAAATATCCCTAGTGAAGAACTGTTATTATTCAATAAATAAATTTTTAGAATGGGAACTATATTATTGTAATATGCCTACAATATTTTGGTTGTATATGTAATTTATGTGTGACTCAATGAATGAAACTGCACTTATAATTTATGTTGAATTGTCCTATATCTAGGAACAAATAAATATGTACCATATATTCAACAGGACCAATAAATATCTTATTTTATGGTTAGAAAATATTAAAAGATATACATAAAACTAATTTTAAGAAACTTAGAAATCATTGAGACAACAATTACCTTCGTAAATTATAAAAAATATATATTATTTAGTTTTCTTATTAAAATGACTGATGAAAACATTGGTACAATACAAAAACTTGTTAAAATTAATTAGTATTTTCATAATATTTTCATGATTTGCAAAAAATAAATACTGTAATTTTAATTCTTGAAAATCATAAAAATAGGCTATAGATTAATAACTATAAAAATATGCAATTGGAACAATGTGCAGTTATCAGAGACTAGTGTCTTCAAAAATTTGAAATGTTTTCTGACTCGCATGGTGAAACCAGCTCTCAATTTCAGGGAAGCCATATATTTTCTCTCCCTTTCCTGTCCATATCTATTATTTTGCCACCAATGTCACATTAAATAATATGGACAGGACAGAGAGAGAGAGTGGCTGGCTTACTTTAAATTGGACTTCTGCATGAGCTTTTCAGTTTGTACAAAGCATTAACTTATAACTTATAGTTTCATTAGAACTGTATTTAAAGTAATTTATTGAGTGTAATTATTACTTTAATCCATAAGCAATTTATTTAAAATAACTTTCATTATGATTGTTCCTTTTGTCATTTACAGATTTAAAACCCAGTCTAATTTGTACCGACATAAAGACTATCATGGAGGTGTGCAATTTCCGTGTGGTGTATGTGGTAGAGTTTATCCCACAAATAGTACATTACGAGCACATAGTATTACTCATAGTGACCTAAGACCGCATGCTTGCCCACTATGTGACAAGACCTTCAAACGGAATCAAGATCTTAAGGTATGAAATTGTTATTCTATACATACACATCCCATGGCTAGTTTTTCTTATACTTTTTCAAACAGCAGAAAATTTGAGCTTATGCAGGAAGTTGAGTGAGGATCAAAAATTTGACATATTCAAACAATTTTTCATGGCTATTTGGTACTAGTGTAAAAACTACATCATCATTCTATAGTTTGAGAGCTGTCAAAGTAAGAAATTAAGTTTCAAATTCCTGATTTCAACTATTCATTAATGAATCAAAGTTATAAATTATAATTATCACAAAATTGCTGTACTCCCCGTCAAGATTTCCATGAATACTACTTCAAGTTTTCAAACTATTATTGTGTAATATAAGAAATGCTCATAGAGTTGTATAGACATATTTAATATCTGTAATCATTCTAGTTCCACATCAATCAACACACTGGAGCACGCCCATATCAGTGTCCTTATTGCCCAAAGGCATTTGCTAGCTCAGGGAATTGCTTCTCTCATCGCAAACGCATGCATCCACAAGAAGTGGAGCGAGACAGAGAGCGAGCAGCACAGTTAATGAGGTGAGATGAAGAAATGCCATAGTTTGAAAAACTATGGTGTCAAGAACTTACTATGTGACAATTTCTCTTATCACTCAGCGAAACGATGTAAATAAAAGCATTGCCACCCTAAGCATACTTACATTTATAGCTGATAGGGCAGAGTTTACTAAGTATTTTAAACAAATTATTTTATTGGATATTTATTATTGGAGTATATTTGACTAGTTTCATTACTTTTATTCATAATTTCATAACCATTAATAATGATTTTTGCTCCTTAACAACAGATGTTTAAATTAATTGTTAAAATAAAGATTTTATTATGTTTGGCTAAAGACAAATTTTGAACTCGTACAAGATTCTATTCTTTAGCTTTATATTTGAACCATGTATAATGCTGGATTGAGCATATAATTGGTCATTTGTGTGCTACTTAATAAAATGCACTAATATAGTATAAATAATGAACAAAACATATATTCTGTGTTTAAAGAATCATTACAAATGATTCTAGTTCATAATGTACTAAAATGATAAAAACAGGGATAATATTTAAATGTGACTTTTTATCAGCCATATGCTGCCTTTCCAGCTCAATCTATTAAATTTGATAGTCACATAAGTACCCTATATATGTTTATGCCACACTGTTATGTTCATGCACACCTATTTTCTCATCACACTATTTTTTTCAAAAATAAATTTTAATTTTTTATACAAAAATGTATTATTTTTCTTGATTTACACATTTTAATTGCACACAAGGTTAATGAAGTAATTAATTTTCCAATAAAACAAAGAATCTATGGCTATGTCTAATAATGAGTCAGGAGCATTGACCTCATGACCAAGACTAAATGTACCCTAACATTGGAATAGGAAAAGCAAGCCATTGTGGCTGTTCTCAGAAGCATCTCTTTCCATTTTTTTTTTATAAATAGGTGTGTGACATTCACAAAAAATATACAGTATTCTCAAAGATCAAAGGCTTTCCCGGTGTATTTGTTGAAGAAAAAGTTCTTGGGGTATCTTATACAGTATTCTAATCATTTTCCTTTATTAGAAATTAAAATTTTTATAATTACTCATGACACAAAGAATATTATATTTTTTAGTGTTTTATCATGATTTCAGAACTGAAATTTAGGACAATCAATTTTGTATACAATATTGTTTTGATTTACAATTGTGTATTATGTGGTTTGTTAGCATAGGTATTTAGATGAAGAGGGTTGAATTTGTGAGGAAGTAATTTCTCAGGTGTAATATTTCATTACTATGTATACTTGCAATTGGAAGTACAAAGAATTATACAAGTGTATTAATATATGTGATTTTCACATTGTCAATAATAATTTTTAATTATAGAACATGAAACTAAAAAATATTGTGGACTTCATAATATTATAATTAACTTAATACTTGTCAAACAAGTTTAAAAATGTAAATCTTTGCACATAGTACTTTGTTATGTTATACTTCACTATTTTATGTCAATATACCCGGAATATTTTAATGTTTCTTAGAGTGTATATCTAAGGCACACTTTGTTATTTATAGTTAGTGCTCATATTGATTTTGAGCAATAGCTACTACGTATGTAAATGTGTGGTACCTGGAACTATTGCCTAGTACATGGTTCATATTTGATAATTTGTTTACACTTTGAGGCTTAAGTAGAGTAAATGGGTGGCAATGCTCTTAGTAAGTCTTATTTCCTTGAGTCAAAAAATATAAGTGTTTTTGAACAATTTGTTATCTATTTGTGTTGTAATGTGTTGCTAGGTTCATGGAGATAAGTTGAATTTCCCTGATTCTTGTCTTGAAATGTCTATTCGATTATTTAAATTTTATTTATATCATGTTATTTTGTACAATTTTTGTAATTGAACTTCATAAGATTGCAAGTGTAAATAATATCCTTTGTATCTTCTCAGCTTCTAGTTCTTATTTTGAATAATTTATGCTTTTAGTGATAGCTACATGCATGTAAATTACAATTTATTCATACTTGGCAAAAGAAATGCATTTGGTTTGAATATATAATTGTATATGTTTAAACACATGGGTGTTGTGTTGTACCATTTACAAAACTAGATGAAGATGCAATATTTTAAAGTTTTCTCTATTGTGTAAATATTTTATACAAACAAATTTGTGTGCATTTAAAGATAAATTAATTTTGCTACAAGTTTATATGATACAGAATAACTAAAGAAAATGTGCAATATTTTATTTATCTTTATTAGAAACTTGTTTTCATAATAATAGAAGTAGGATATTTTTTTATCAAAATTTGTTCTACTTAATTTAATGAAAGACGTTAAATTACAAAACCTAAGTGTGATGTTGGTGAAAGATACAGTCTGAATGTTATAAATTTTTATTTGAATGTTTCAAATTTTATTTTATGGATTCATGGTGTCCATGTATAGAAGTTCAATATTCTGGGATATCATTATATTGATATTGGTGAACATGAAAGTTCATATAAACTTGTGTTTTATACTACACTATCAGTAAAAACCAATGTTTGAATACAAAAGTTAAAAAATCTCTGTTTTAATTCAATTTGAGTCTTTGTAAGGAATACAGATTTCACAAAATATTGCTAAAAATTTCACTCTCCATTTCAATAAATTTTGCTACTCATTGCAGAAGAAATGTATATGAGCCAGAAGTTAATGTATCTATACTTTTATTCTGTACACCTTCCCCTTATTGTTTTAGGATGTTCTGTGAAACTTAAAACAACTAAACATTTTTTTAGTTTCATTAAAACTGTATATATATCTTGTTAACCATGCTGTACTGGTCATATTTTCATTTCAAACTTTTTGTACACAATTACTGACTTGTTTTCCCAGAATATTAGCCTTTCATCGCGAATCACCCTGTATATATTCTCACTTGAATCGGAACCTTTGACCAACATTACAGTTTTGGTTTATAGTTTTATGTTAATAAGAAATAAAATATTTAAATAAGGAATAATTGTAGTGCTGGGCAATCAATTCACATGTACTCATTACCTCATCTAGTCAAACCTTGTGAAGAAAGAGGTTTGTAGTGCATTGTATGCATTGTAAATATATTACTTAAGAGAACCTCAATGTGAAGTGTTGAAAATAGTAAGACTGCAAGGCACATGCCAGTGTCTGTGAGAAACCTCATGTTAGTATTTAGATCCTATTACTGGGGCAATGTATTGGATATTATGCTGTGGGACTGTCTACTTAGATATATTAATTTATTCTGTGTTTTATACACAACAGTATAGAGTATACATTTTATATAAATTTAGCTGATTGATAAAGTTTAAAGTTGCTACAAGAAACTGCAGTATTCATTTGTACTTAATTGTTGACATAACATTGTCACTGATTTGTAGATATATTACAAGTATTTTTTTATGAAAGCAAACGGTACCCTGTGCTGTTCTCATTTAAACTTGATCCTACATGTAAATGCATGTTGTATTTATGTTGTAAAATTTGAGTCATTTCTGTAGACTGCTGACCAAGCATTGCAATAATAGAACTAACAATAATATTGCTTTACCGTTATAAAAAGATACAAAATCAATGACTTGGTTGCTGGTTGCTTTAAACCATACTTTTTGTATTTATGGTATCAATAAAACTCTGTAACATAGAAAAATATTTTACAATGTATGTTTAGAAGTATGTGTGCAATTTTGCAGAACTTGAATATTCAACTGTATTATTATAATAATGTTGTTTAAATATTTTTTATTTAACTTTCATCAGTTTATTAATTATGACATAGCATAGCATAATATGCCATGTGAAATCAAAAATTCAAAATAATTTATGTATATTTTATTATTGAGAAAGCTGACTCATTTTAATAGGCTTGGTTTATTTATTTTAAATCTATAATATAAAAATTATGACTTTCAGAAAATGTATTTTACCAGACAATTCAGTAAGAAACAACACTTTGTTAAAATTATTTCTATTGCTGCATAACTTCATTAGATATTGCTGTTTAAGACAATATTTTCCTATATTTTTTGTAAAAACTATGTCTGGAATTTTGAGCAAATCAAATGTCATTTGTTAGCTGGAATGTTTCAGTATTTAAGTTTTGTTCCTATTCATTTTACCCCACGTATTATGCAGGCACATGTATAGTGTGACCTATTTTTCAGTTAGCAGATAAATTTAATTGATAAATGAAGTTACCCTAATTGTTGTGTATGCTATTCCTTCAGAATTTACAATAATTTTTTGTAAACGCCTGAAGGCTACAGAACTGACTCAGACATTGTATTTATTTAATATATCAACTACTGTGATTAATGAACTGTTGAAATATAGAGTTTTAATGTTTGATTTTGTGGTGGCAACCAAACTACTCAGTGTTAACATCCCTTTGTTTTTAACTACATGGAAATGTGGTTCAGATTTTAGTTTATCTGCTACTTATAAAAATCTTTTTCTGATATATTAAATATTACTGAATTTGCACCAAATTAGTTGCCAAATATTGAAAGTTTGTTCCTACTCGTTTTTCTTTTAACTAATTTTTCTTTTCTTCTGATTGAAGAATTAAAATTATGCTATTGGAACAAAATTAATTTTATCAAGAAGAAATATTTCTGTATGTTACAAGTAAGTAGAATACATTCATTAGGAATAATTATGTTGGCTAAGGTTGCACTCCCATTTCCAATTTTTCAGCTTTTGCTTTATATAGTTCTTGAAGGTGAACCATTTTATTTACTGTTTAAATGTGGAAACCTAAACAAGATTATTCATACTAAATCTATATTATTGTCATTAAGCTTTATAATAATACAAATGGGAGAAAAAATATCAATTAAATATGGGATTCCTTGGGGTAGAGGCTGCAAGGAAATCTTTTCAGGTGTTATCCCCCTTCAGCAATCAGTAGGTGTACTTCATTCGCAATATCCTACTGTTATTATCCGTTGTCAACTTGTTTTCATCCATTGTCCTGTTTATTGTTTTTATCTGCTGAGTTCTTGTCTGACCTACCATATGGCTGTACTCGTGTTTGGTAAATATATAATGTGGATAATGACTGTCAATATTTCATTATTGAAGGAAGTGGGAGAAAATGTGGTATATATTGGTGATAAAGAAAGCTTCTACTTGGAGAATTATAATTTTAGAAACTGTTATTGCCCTTCAGTATTTAACAGGTCTACTGTACCAGTAAACAGTCCAATGGTGAAAGACCTAAGAGCAGAAGTGATTAATATTCCTTAAATATCCAAATTCTCACTCTATTGGTATCCATCAACACTTTGGAAATCACATCCACTTACCTATCCTAATTATATATATATAATATAATATAACAATAATGTGACGTCAAATTAATTCACTTGTATAGGAAAGAGAACAGCTGACTTATCTTTAATCAACAGTTGGCATAGCCAGATTGGAAATAAATAATGTCAAAATTTTGAGGGCCTGAGTCCTCTTCTTTAGCACATTAAGCCTGAAAGTCATTCTGGCCACCCAGCATGATAAAAAATTTATATTTCTTCTTAGCCTGGCTTGCCAACTGTCCCTCATTCCTATCCAAATGTGTTTGTGTGTGTGTGTATATATATATGGAAGAAGTCATCCTAAATTATTTATTGTTATATAATTTACTATTTTAGTTTGTATTGATTTGTATGTGCATACTCACAATATATATGATGTTGTTTCTCCTAATTAAGTTGCTCAATTCACCAATTGCATTATGGTTTCTACAGAATTCAATTAATAATCAATTTGTGTAATTCATTTTTTTAACTTTTCTGTTGTTATATATTGTCCATGTGTGTTTTGTTAGTCTTCAAAATTGTTTTAATGTGAATCAATAAGTACAAAAAGATATTTATAGCATGTCGTATTAGAATTGGTAAAATTACTCAAATTTCTTTGAAGTCTTACATTCAGTATTACCTTGTATTGAATTTGATACATCAGGTCCTTAAAATAAGTATCACTATCTCATTGTGTGTTTCTTTCTGGGTTTTCTAATTCACCAATCACAATTATTTCAACACCAGTTGTTATGCTTGAATCAATCAGAGGGTGATGTTGTAAGTAGCAGCATATCTATTACTCGTTCCTCACAGTTGTTTGCTATTTTTCTAATTAAAATGAAACCGGTGCTGAGTAGAGTTGGGCCTCTCATAGAATCGCCTGCTTAATATACTAGTTAGTTCAAAACTTACTGTTCACTATAAATATAGTAGTTATTAATTTCATTATTGTTCATGAACAATTACATTTTTGTAAAAGAATTTTAATGTTAAATGTTTATTATGCTTAATTGACTTGCAAATTTTGTTGCAATTTGTTGTTCCTTTTGTGTAATATGAAAAGTTTTGTCTATTGCCATTGACAGGTTTTTTCCTTCAAAATCGTAAGATGCAGTTTTTATTATGTTTGGGAAAGTTATTAATTTTAAGTCTGATGCTAAGAACTAGTCATTTATATCGAATTTCATATTTGCTCTTCTTAATCTATGTTAATGTTTCCTCTTTAGAGTGTTAAATGGAGATTTATTGAATTACTTTTAATTCATTTTGTACTAATATCAAAATTTAATATTTGTTTACCTTAATTGTCCAAGTAGAACTGTTTTTGTGAATATTTAATAAATTTTGTAGTCTCAGTTTATTAAAGCATAATGAATTTTATATTCTTTAATATGTAGAAGTACATTACATTTAAGTATCTTTTACCCCAAATTAAAAGTTCTGGTGTATTTTAGCAAGACTAGTTAATTGGATTTTTAGTAATTTTTATTATGTGAAATAAATATTCCTCATAATCAGTCTGTGATATTTTTTTGTGTGTACTATATCTGCATTTTTATTTTAGCGATCACTTTCAAAAATGAGTAAATTATATCATTTAAGTGTGCCAAAAAATGTATAATTCATTTTCCCATTATTAAACAAAACTTGTAACTGGTGAAATAATAATATGCATGCATCTATGCAGCTTGTGTATCAGAGTTTTAACAAAATTATGTGAAATCTAGAAACTATGACGTGAAAGTTCTTTTGTTTCATATAACTATAATGTGTTCAATTTTGTGTTTTAGAATAAGTTGGAAATTGTAATTTTTGTA
This sequence comes from Zhengitettix transpicula, assembly GCA_037074705.1. Taxonomy (NCBI): domain Eukaryota; kingdom Metazoa; phylum Arthropoda; class Insecta; order Orthoptera; family Tetrigidae; genus Zhengitettix; species Zhengitettix transpicula. The sequence continues at coordinate 39,507,471 of CM073596.1, read as the reverse complement.
ATAAATTCTGTGTTACATTAAGTCAATTACAATTAATTTAGTGATTCATAAAAAGTGCCAAAAAAGTTTTTAATTCTATTGCAGGTTGGTGTCAGTATTTTTCAATTATGTATTTATATTATTATTTCATCATGAAAATTCATATGAAGAAAAGAGAAACCTTAATTTGTTTTCTGCCTTATTGCCATTCTCCCATTGTGCAATTGTATCAATGTATTAAGTTTTGAATATTTTATGTTTCACTTGATTATAGCAGCAGAGAAATTGTTTTGCCCTCTACAATATAAAATGGCAGTACACAAAACTATTGTTTCATATTATAATCTATCATGTTTTCTTGTTAATTATTTAATAGTATAATTGTTCACTTTTGTGCCATCTGTAAAGTATTTCTACGTTAGAAAGTTTAGCTAATGGCTTCCATAATTTGCCCAATCATAGCTCCATGAGTGTGTTGTTAGCTTTAATGAAGTATATAATAATATATTGTGGTGATGAGTTTATGTTAACTGTGTGTTATATGTGATATGTTAATGAGAAAATGTAGGTGTTACAGGATAAAAAAAACCTCAGTGATGTTGTACTGTTGATTTGCAGATGAACAAATAAAATTAGATATTTATTAGTAAAATATTTTCATTTGTTTCCCTTAAAAGGTTTAAACACATTTGAGCATAGGTTAAGTATGTCAAGGGTAATCCAGTGACATTACAATCAGCGAGGTGAATAAACTAATATTTTTATATTTTTGAAACCAATTAACAGTCTTTTCCTAATTTCATTAGACAATTTTTATGAATTCTCACTTTACAGCTAGGTACAACTGCCAACAAATTGTTCCATCAAATCACTTTCCTATTCCCTTTAAAATCTTTCTTCATCAGAAACTTATTGCAATGGCAAACTTAATAGAAAATTATACTTAAATCTAGCCAAGACGTAATTTCATTCTTTGCTACTTTTTACTGGTGAAAGTAATCTAAAAGTATTTGTGTGTGGAAAGTAAAATATTTCATTTGTTTTCTTAAAAAATGTCAGGGGAACCAAGATGCATCCTCGTTGCAGTATCGTAAAGCTACAAAAATTGTAATTTAAAAGTATTTACATATAATAAAATTTTACTTGAGGTACCGTTTAAATTGCATGGCATGCATAACAACGCATATTAAAAATTATACACATGCGTCATATATTGCTAGAAATAGTGGAATTACAGATTTGTCTATGTATTTGGAACGTAACTCGTAACACACGGAGGAAAATTTTACTCAATAGTGCAAGCAATGCTTCCTGTTTAAAATGTTGACGTAACAGAAATGAGAGAACTAGGAGCGGCGCGAAAATGACCACTTAACACGACTCGTAAGCTGAAAATATTTTCTTAACACAAACTAATAAATATCCAATTTGTGGGTCTCGGTGGGTAGGTAAAAACTCAAAGGCAAGAGAAAAATAATTCTGTAGGTCCTTTGTCGTACAACAAGAAATATTTAAGAAGTTTCCTTCCATTAATACCAAGATATTTTATAACTTGCCGTTTGAAGATTTCGGAATAAATTAAAGACTATTTGAAAAATATATCCTCTAATTTTTTATTGATACAAATTGTAATCCTTAAGAAAAATATTTGTAATGAATTAAGTATCCGAGCTTGGTTAAATATATACACTGCCGAAATCAAATTCATTATAATAGCATTTTAGGGATGAGGGACTATTTTATTTCCAAATAGTTCACGCTTTTAACTATCTCGTGTCTTTGTGAAGAATAGTTCCTTCAGTTCTAAGCGCGGGAGTATTTTTATTTTATCTGTGGTATAATTATTCTATTTGATACTTTGGCTACAGTGACATAGGGTAACTAAATTACAGTAATTTCAAACAAACTTTGAATTTTTTTGCAGAAATGTTACATGTACAACTTATCTTCCAAATGTATTAATACGTAAGTTATTTTTTATAAACTAAATATTTCTTTGTATAAAAATGGTTATGTATTCTCAGCATGAAACAAACTAAACTTTACTTCTTTAACCTTTAAATTATTGACTTGACAATTACAATACCTAGCTATTCGAATGTGACGGACAGAAATTTTTATCCCCGTAATATTCTAAAAAAAAAAAAATATATCCTACTATTGAAACTTTCCGTTGACTTTTAGATACTTAAATAAATTCTGTTTTTAATGTAATGATGCCTTATTTTGGAATGTACTAAGTTGTCTTATTTAGTACTGTTAAGTTAAAACTAATCATACATAAATTTTAATTAAACGTGGTGTATATTTGAGTTAAAATTAATACAGCAGTGTTTCGTAAAGCAGCGTGACTAATAATTTATTCAAATATGGGCACAATAAATTTATTCAATAAATTAACACTACGTTCCATCCCTTTAATATTAGTATAAAGTATAATTTTGACAAATTTCATGGTCGTGGAAGTAGTTGAAACAAGTGAAAATTATACATCATACGTAGAGCTCCTAAATGATAGGATGAAACTGTCTTTTGCTTTGAATATTAATTGTAAACGGAAACATTTTAAATGTATTACGTCATCGATGTTTTACTTATGAAAACTGATAATCATTTTTCACAGTGATTTAATGAAAAATTACTTTAAATGTAACCCAATCAAAATTATTAATTGCTTAAATAAATGCAATTTTTTCGTTTCTGACAATTGCGAATTTGTTCTTCACAAATATAGTAATTTACTTGATGATATTTACAGAGATCAAGAACGTAACTTACAGAGATTCGAAGTGAATCTGCTGAAAGAATCATTTTCCATTTTGATCGATAATTTTGATCTGAACATGCTCGAACTGTGGAAATATTATTCGCAAAGGTAAGCGACTCAAACTATGGAATAAATAATTCTTTACATTTGTTGTTACAGCGATATGCATTAGTTTATATTATTCAAACGAGATGAAGTTGTACAAAATTAAATAGTTATTAACTTTGAAGCATAGAAAATATTGTTTATAATATGGAAAAATTTATATCATTTGTACATTAGCGGGAAAGAATAGTGAAAGAATACAGTCGAATACAAATGCCCTGGTAATTTGACGTATCGTGATCAACTACCGATATGGAACTATGTTGATCGTCGAAAGTTCTTACCATGTTATAACTTTTGGCGAGTTTCTGCTAGTTAGCAGAACTCGTCAAAGACTTTAATCACCAGGATCGATATTCACATCATTCTAAATCAAGAAGTTCTGCTTCAAGGTTGAAGTCTGATGTGGGAAATGCTGATAAATTTTTCTTCTTATATTCCTCAATCTCGGTTAGTTTCTAGTTCATCACTAAATTATACCAACGTAAACATTCTTCAGACAATCGTATCGTCCTGTATTTACTATAAAGTGATTATTTTCTAGACGTTTTTAAAACAATCCATAGTCAGCTGTATGGAGGGAAATGAGGTAGGCAATTATGAATTAGAAGGAATATGAAAGATAGCAAATACATACAAAAAAGGTAATATAAATACCACACATCGTTTGTTCCTTTCGTCAGGTGCTAAAAAGCTTTTGAGTGTTGTCAATTGACCTGTGCAGTTGTGTTTCTCTAGGCTCTTCTTAGCACTTGACCAAAGGGACAAGGATCCCAGAAACGTTGTGTGGTATTTATATTACCCTTTTTTTTGTCTGTATTAGCTATATTTCTTATTCATTATTTTGTATCAGACGTAAATTTTTTCATTTTAGTTATGAATTAGAATTATTCCAACTCTGGTTTGAACTGTATGGGGGGAAAAAAGGTGACGAACAAAAATAGAACAGCGTCCATGAACGATGAAAAAAGAGTCGTTGAAAGAAGGTTGTAAAGCCAACGTTTCTAACAATAAGTTAAACCTGTTTGTCTTCAGGGAAAGGGAGGAATTCAGAGATAAGGAATCCTAGTTTGAACAAACGTATTGTGAGAAAGTTTCTCACTTCTGCCTAGACGTAGAAAGACTAAATTGACTAGTATAGCGTAATTTAATTTATTTTCAAATTCATTGTTCTTCCTTTCCGTTCCTAGTCAATCTACTGTAATGAAATTAGAAGCTAACGTGTGTCATGAATCATTAAAAATAAAAAACCCATGGGTCTTAAAAGCAGAACTATTGTATGATATCAAGAAATTTCTTCTGAACAAGTTACCGGAAGCTTGCTTTATCAGTGCTCATTTCCTGAAAAAAAAACCACAATGGAATTTACAACATTTTCTTTGCCAAACGCTCGTAGCTTAATGGTTCCAGAAAATAACATTATATGAAATACTCATTTTCCAGTCCGTTAATATTTGACAAGGGAAAAACTTTTTTATTAATTTCGACTCAAGTAGTGGTGGCATTTTACACACTAATTTATATATATATATATATATATATATATATATATATAAGCTATTTATTTATAGATATAGGTTAAATAAATCGTTTCCTTACATTCTTAAGTGGCAGAAATCTCGTAAATCGGTGAATAATTCAGATTTCAGGAGCCAACAGAGGTGGAGATTAATTTTCTGCTCGCAGGATAACTTGTAGTTGTTAACTTTCTGCTGACCGGAGGCATGAGTCACGCACCTTAAGATTAGTGATGACCGATTTAAAGTAACTTCGATGCTGCCTCAGGTATTTATAATTTCATACTTCAATGACATCAGCTGTATTTAAATGTTATTTTTCTTTTGTTACGAAAATAGCATATGCCGTGCTTCTTATATCTTCATGAGCGATATGCTTAGCAAACATTTGTGATATCGGACGATGGAAAATTCCGGTGAACTAGATTATGTCATTATTACATTGCGACCTTCCAACGACGTCAGTAAGCATGAAACATGCCGGGCCATATATATATATATATATATATATATATATCTAGACCTGTGTGTGTTTTTGTAAGATTGATGTAAAATTTCGTAGCATTCCTTTGCTGTGATAAATCTTTTCATATAATCTATATAATAAAAAAGGATGTATATTTGTATGTATGTATGTATTTACGTTAATTTCTATACAAATTTAATCGCGTGAACAGATTGCTACAAAAATTGGTATACATATTCTTCAAAACACGAGAAACGGTACTGTGCGGTGAGAAAACCCTAGCATAAAGATTAAAGAATTATAAATTAAAATGTTGATCATTTTGTGTTAAATTACTGCGCGCCAAAAAAACCATGACGTCACGCGAGGGGGAGACGTTACTACGCAACGAACAAAGGAAATAGTTCTTTTTTCCGTAATGAAATAAAGCAGAAATATTTCCATTCAATAAAAAGGATCATTTTCTCCAGTAATACTCCATCGAATGATAATAAAAAACAATACGAAATACTTTACGATCCTTGCGGGAAATGTAAGTTAATTTACGCGCCATATTAGTGACTCTAATATTTTTTGCATTGTGAATCTAGCTAACAATTTCATCAATTTAATCTTTCTGAAGACCGAGGGACAATTATGTCCTGCAATACTCAAAGAGTATATTTAAGTTTTCTATTCGTAATGAAATTCAGAGGTATGTTTGTTGGGATTGATGCAATAAAATTCAATGTATTTTCTAGCTGTTCAATTAATGCACTATCGGTCGAAAGTATGTACGGAAGTAGGAAAAGTTAGATCTAGGTTAAATCACTTCTTGATTATAGATTAATATAGAATTAAAAACTTTTTCGGGTTTATATAAATAAGAACACTGGCAACGCCGGGCACCCAGCTAGTCAGTAATATATTCTCCATTATATATTACACTAACCAAAAGTTGGGGTAAATTCTCAATGCCACGTCTGTAGGTATCTTTTGGATTTGAAATCGACAAGCCAATTTCGTAAAGCATCTTCGTTTTATTAGGATTTTCCTTGAATATTGCTGTAAAGAGAACGAAAAATGTGGAAGTCAGAGGGCAGATGATCAGGAGAATTTAATATATATCAGTGAAAACATTATTAACCTCTACCCAATCAGGGTTTGAACGCCACCTGGAGATGTTGTGAGCAAGTGACACTGTAAGGAAAGTATATGGGTGGAGCAGAGATGAATTAGGTACTATATTAGCGACGGTACGACCAAAAAATGGGGAATCCACTGACATAAAAGACTTTGACAACGCTCGTCGCCTGCGAACGTTTCGAAAATTTCGTAATCGGCGAGCTGGTCGGCTGTTCACGTGCTACTGACGTGAGCATCAGTGGACAATGGCTGAAAGACGGTGTAAACACGAGTAGGCGACAAGGTGATGGTCGCTCTCTGTAAAGCAGGATAAGCTGCGATCTGACGGAAGAGTACAATGCTGCTACAGTATAACGTTCATTGTACTTTGTTCAATACGGGGATACACAGCAGAGGACCCCTATACTTTCTCACGTTGACCAATTGATATCGTCAATTACGATTACAGTAGGCACGGGATTAGCGAGATTGGACCGTGGATCAATGGAAACGTAATGCCTTATGGAATGAATCACGTTTCCTGATAAATCAGGCCGATGGTCGTGTCCAGATACAGCGTCTTCCAGGCGAACGGCTGCTCGAAACATGGTCCGCACACAAGTAATAATAAAATATGTATTTTATCCTAGATGTCTCTCAGAACCGTTGTAGGGCTATGAGCTCCATTTGGAAAAATCTAATTAAATACTTTCTGGGGTCTTACGAACTCTCGTAGTGAATTATAAGCAAATGAAGTAGGAGAACTAGAGACGAGTGCAAGGATGAGACGAATTTCGGGGGTGGGGGGCGGGGGGAGATAGAAGAAGGTTCTGGGACACAGGCCGTTACTACGCCGGCCTTTGGGATATCAATCTAAATATACTATAAACAAAGAGAAACGAAATTAGACATTTGAAATCAGAATAATGAAGCACAAGGCCTGGTGGTTCTAGTTGTGTTACCTGAAACATAAATCATATGTCGATTAGTGACATTTAAATTATACTGAATAAAATATTGTTACCTTACCCGAAAACTTGTCAAATTATAAGGTTTCTGAAAGGAAATCAGAAAATTAGACATAGTTGTGTACGTGTATGAATGCGTGGTGTAGGAAATGGATCCGGATCCTTGGCACAAAATTCCGGTGGTTAACGGCACGAGCCATTCAGGACGAGGTTATACCTTTTACGCATTCCAGAGTCTGCGCGTAGCATCTTTAGGCAGGGTCAGTGGTTGGGGAGATTTTAACATGGTAGTATATTATGTTATGGTGCAATAGTGGCAACTGTTAGTATTAACTTATTTGAGTTGTAGGTATGGAGCGAGGGTGGTTAGGAATATTGAGGTCTGGAGATAGTTCCAGAAGGTTTCTGTAGCAGACGCGAGTAGAGCGCTGGTATTTGAATTCGGTTTCCTTCTCGTGATAAATTGGCTGAAAAGGATGAAGAGCTACTGTGAATTTAGCATTCACTAAGCGTCGCGCAAAAACCACTGGCCCCTAATTTAAGGGCATTGCGTGACATTTGGTGGCAGATACCTCCAGAAACTTGTCGAACCCATGCCACGCCGAATCTCTGTTGTATCAACACAGATCAACACTGTATTAACCTGGTCGTCATAATGTTTTGGCTCTGTATATATTCGTTGCCTCTACGAAAAGTGCCAGGCTGCAATTTCTTTTAAGCTACCAGAATGTTTGTTTATCAATACTTATTTGCAGGAAGTGTAATTTCCTTTTTCCTAGACAGAGGCTCAGATTAAAACGCAAGAACTGGAGTGTTAAATCAACATTTAAAATCCATCCAGAAGAATTGGCGCATTCAGTAATGTGTAGATAACGTAGCAGAATTAAGAAATGGACTAATAATCAGATACTGATATATTGGTGTGATCATTGATGGTCTGACAATTTACCTATTTTTGATCCCTTTAATCGGGAAATGCACGAGAAAATATCAAATTCACCAATATTTTCAATACACTAAATTTAAATTATCTCAGTGTGATCTTTCGTTAATTCAAATTGAAAAACTAATAGTTTTTTTAGGAGAACAGAACATTAAAGTAAAAGAAAATATTCTTACTGCGGTTGTGTAAAAAAAGTGTAAGAATGTTCTGTCTTCTGTCATGCGTTGATTGATAACCAACATTGTGTTGGTACACAAAAACGATTAGCACATAACGTTTCGGTCTTATCTTAGTCCATTTTTAATCTCGAAAAATAAAAAGGGAAACCTTACGCTAAACAGACAATACAAAATTAACATACAAAAACAATATAAAGATTGATTTGTCGAATATAAAAATGTGAACTATTCTTACATTCAGCTTTGTTCACTAAATCATGTCTTTTCCATTGTTTTTATGCAGAAAATTATCGTGATGTTAGGGAGACGGTTGGTAAAAATTACTCCATAATACGACAGGATTGGAACCTACGACCTTTAATCGTTATTCTGGTACTCTTTTAAGTTTCTTGGCGAGGCACACGTGTTGTCTGTCACGATGAACTGTGACGCAGCGAGAATGTTTCGAGCATCGACGACTTCTCAACGAAGGTCAGAAGTCGTGGAACACTACAATCTAAAAGCTCGGGTCAGTGAGAAAATTCAGATTACGGAAGGGAAGTGCGCAAGATAAGGAGCATAAAGGCCTATGATTGACACTGGCCTGGTTTTCCGTTGACCACTTGAGAGATAATACGATGACATCACACAGCGGGCCAAGGACTATTCACGATAAAACGCAAGTCGCCAGCTCTACTCCTTCCACTCAAGCCAAAAACATTAGAATAGAAAGGGTTCTTTTCATAAAATAGAATCACTCACTTCTGATCCAGCTGAATTTATCATTTAGCTTTGGCGCAGACCGAATTCGAATAAACGACCCTGGACTAACGAAGTAAGATCGACTTAAAAAATGAAATGATTAAATAATAATGATTTTCGTCTGAATAGTTCAAATTATTAGTAAAGCCACACCGACAAAAAATTATAATCTAATGACGGTCCACATTGGGACATGTTAAATTAATTTAAATTATAATATTTTAATTGTCTGTTTTAGACTTACTAAATCAAAAGTATTGAAATTATTTTTTGTCAGACGATAGCAATCTTGTTTAGTTAAACCAAAATGTTATACACAACGTAAAATATACAATAGTAAAATACAGTTTTCTGTTTAGTTTATCGCGCTGGTGACAGAGCGCATTTTAAAATATAATTTTTAGTAGGTCTACCAATTGGACTTCGTTAACTAACGCCTTAACTACTCTTAATACGTACTAAAAAAAATTACCTCTCTCTATAGCCTTCAGATAGATTTTTTCTCTTTAAGTACATTTTTGCAATATTTTATGTAAACAATATATAATACTTATTTTATACTCTTGGTGATGTAAAATTTTATATTTGTCTGTTCGAATACTCAATATTATGGAAGTGAAAACATCTATGTTACTATTATTAAACGTCATCTAACGAACTAGTTAATTGAGAATTATAAAAAAATATTGTTTATATACTTACCTGACTTCCTCCAATTTTATTAATTTTGAATTTGGCCTTGCTTTCCGAAATTTGCCATAATCATGTATCTTCTATTATAAAAAAACAAATACAGTTAGAGACATTTTAAATTTATAAATTCATATAATTTGTGACAATTTAAAAGATGATATTTTACTATCTCTAATGACCAATACGTAGTTATGTACCTTCAAATTGCCTTCTCAAAAAATTACCTCATATTTTTAGTATTCAGCCCGCCTGTCTTACAGTTATCCAGTTAAAATGTTATGATACATATCAATTTTAAGTTATTTTCCAATTTTAAATGGTTGTCAACTAATCAAATTACTTTAATTTATAAATTAAATATAATATATTCGTTTAGTTATAACACATGACTTTGGTAAATTGTCGAAAACTCAAACCAAATTCAAAATAAATAAATAATTTTGGATTATTTTATAAAATAGATTTTTATAATAATTGGCGACCGGTAAAACTATTGGGGTAAGAAATTAAACATACTGTAATAAATGTCATATTATTTTTAAAAATATTCTTGAAGAAACCATTAAAGTTATGGGAGCGTGGTCGTCAACAGACGAGAACCAATGATTGTAGCCTTAAATGTCTTTTTTTTCAAATTAATTTTTCTAAAGGTGCCTTCAAAACAATTAACGTCGTTTTCATTATCAATACGTTGAGGTCCATAGATTCTGACGTACCATTAGCTCCGAATGCTCACTCTATAATAAGATATCCCGGCAGGTTGCAAGGAAGCCAAATCATCGGCACCGTATCAAACGTTGCTTTGAATGACTTCTTCAAAGTTATGCATTGGAACCTTAACAGTTAAAATGTCTCTCGAGAGCACACATTTTTATCTAAGGTTATATACAAAACTAAAAATTATAGGCATATTTTAAAACACGAAAACAAGAATTCAGTTTCGAATATATATAATTAGATATAATAGTCAAATGACAGACGAACTCAAAAGTTTTTTGAACAAGGATTCCAGAAATCATCACGCCATTTTGTCTTTCATTTGCCTATTTTATTTCATTATTATATGAAATTTAATTGGAGTGGGTTAAGTACAAACAGAATGTTTATTTTAAAAAATCAATTTTATTAAAACTGTGGAAATTAAATTTTGTTAAAAAGAAAGTTTAACATGAAATTACTCGAGGGATGATATTATTTATATAAAAAACACTTTAAATGTCTGTGGGTTCAGTTTGAGAACACCAGTTTTACAAAACGATAACATTTCATGAATTCATAATACAAAATTAATGTATTTAAGCTGAACTGGAGTATTTTACGTAAAGAGGAACTGCATTCCTTGAAGCAAAATATTGCTCTGATTAAAAACATTTTTTCCACAGATAACGTATCTAATTATAAAATAACGTATCGATTTAATTATCAACCCTGGAAGTCAAAATATTGTTATAATTTTCATATTGTTTAATTAATTAGTATGCAATAATATTTTCTGGTGGAGGTCTACCTCACGTTAATAAACTTCATTGTAAAACGAGCTGTTCGTTATTTCCCTTAGACACAATTTGAAGGCAGAGGAACTCATGACTCATGCCTGAATAAGGTAACGTTCTACATTAAAATATCACATATCAAACAGCTTTTTCCAAGGCCGATATTCCAAACCAGTTTTGACTCTTGATTTCAACCGGAAATTGGCTAGCTCTTAAAAACACTGTGGACGCCAATGGTGACTGTGAACTCTTATCCAGCGACTGGTTTTTATAGTGGTTATTGTGTTAAAATGTTGAAGTTATTTCAGACACAAAATTTAGCACCTGTCTGGAACTACACGGTCTCGCTTATGTAGGATCCCAGTTTCCATCTGATCAGATGTAGAGTATTCGTCTTTCTCGGTAAAAAAAAGAAAAAAAAGACAACAATATTTGCAACATGATAATTATTTAATACTTACGAATCTCGTTACATACAATTATAAAGTATCAATCTTTATAAACAAGTTTGTTACGTGGATTATGTTTCGGTCCTCACAGTAACCATCACCCTATTCAAAACCAATTTCGGTTATATGAAAGTTTTCATCTTTTATATAACCAAAATTGATTATCTGTTTTTCTGGCGCCTCTGGTCAAACGTGCTCAATTTCTTGCCCACCACTAGTCACGGAGGACTATCTCTCGTATAAGGAAATATAATATTACTCTCTTTCGCCACTTCGTTGACTCATCTGCCAAATAAATTTCTGGAAATCTCGCATTTTTATATTGATTTTTTTTCATTCTCTTTAAATTTGTGAGACTGCTTTAAAATGATTTGAATATTTCTTTTGGACACTCTGACCTCTTATACTATACGAGTTAGTGCCCTAATTAGTTTCACTGAACTTACATTGTGAATCAACTTTCTGATCAATCCGCTGTAAATATAATGTATAAAATACATTTACAGTTTCAAATTATCTAATTTCAAGTATATAAATATTTGAGGGAATTGTATTTTGTGGATGCAGTTCTTGTGGACTGATAAGGGAAGAAAAATTGTTGCTTGATTGATTAACATTAACATAATGGACTCATTTTGTGTGAGGAGGGTCCATATATATTTGCATGCGCATGGTAACTTTCTCCTAGGAAAGTAAGATTACAAGAGTAAACGATCTTGTACTATTCATGGCTATTGGACCGAGTATGTAATATATTTGTGGCTTTATTTACGAAGGTAGCCCAATGAGTACTAACAAAATATAAAATATAGCGCTAATAGAATAGAAACAAGTTTGTTAATGAGAAGTACCTTCAGTCAAATTTTTTGCCACATGCATATCCAATGTCTTAAAAAAAGTTCGTAAGGTAGGTGCCGTGTTTGCTCTTCGTGGCCTCTGTTTTTTGGTCTATTTTAGTGATGTGTATTATATAATTGAGTATTTTATTTTATTATTGCCGTTATTTTTTGCTTATTATAATTTCCTTTGTAATTGAATAATTACATATCTTATTCATTCAACTAAGAACTGTTTGGAATATGAGTAATAGCCAGTGTAATGAGGATTTTCCTTAGCTGGAATGTACATACTCATTTGTATGTATATTGTATATAAAATTCAGAATTTCTGCAACTTCTCTAGAAATTATATGCGGGCTTTTCAAGAGCTTCAAACAAGAAACACCAAAGTCAATCGTAACTGGTTATTACTGTTTAACATTTGTGTTTTATTAAAGACAAATTTTCATAACGCACGAAGAATGACTGTATTTTTATTTATCAGCTCCAGATATTGCTGCCAGAACTTCTCCAGTTCAAATTAGTGGACATGTGTAGCGTTCAACCGTATTAATAAATAGATCTGGTTTTTAAGAAAAATGGAGGATCAAGAAACGGATATTTTCGGTAAACATGCAAAGAAGATTCATCAGCGTATTTTTCGTATATAATTTCAATCAGTTTATCATTCTTTACTCTGTTTGCATGGGTATTTTACACATATCGCAGATTGTCCATACTATACATCCGGTGAACATAGTTTAAATCACTGTAGGAGGTAAACGTTTTGATTTCGCTTTAGCGTTGTTTCTCATAAAATATGTACATATATAGTCTGGTAATGGCCAATACATGCCAATTTGCTTAGTTGTGGGAGAATGCTGGCACGTCACTCAACCCACTTCGTATCGTCTGAATAGCTTATTGTGCTGCGTTATCGAGACCGACAGCTTTATCTCTGAGATAAATGACGTTGGTGGTCCAAAATATTTGCTTAGATAAAGAACAATTAACAAGTTGTTTTCTTTTTCTCAGATTTTGTGCCTAGTTGGCTTTTATAGTCATCTTCATAAACCTTGCTTATAAAATATATTAATTAAATAAACTGGCCATCAGTCAGAAAAAAATATTATTGTCAAATCAATTGTTAAAAATATAATTTCACACAGACTCGTCCTTTATTTAGGGCTTCATCAGGTCTACGCTGAAGAATTTTAAATAATTTTTATACAACGGCTATTAATACCTGCCAAAAATGGATATCATATAAATTAATTTTGAGAAAAATCTATTTTTTTATCAACTAGTACATTCTTTCTGCCTTATGACAATTTATTTATTTATAGAAAAATAAAATTTGTCAGATAATTATATCTTTAATATTATTATTTGTGGCCAATAAGTGAGATTTATCTTAAACTTTACGCAACACATAGAAAACAATATGAATATTTATCTATTGCTTTCCAAATTAATGTTCGATTGAATTTTATGGTTATATATATAAATATATATAACTATTATATATATAACTATGAAATTCAAATGCACGGAAAACAAATATATATATATATATATATATATATATATATATATATATATATATATATATATATACATACATACATGTCACTGTTTATGGAACCCGCAAAATAATGAAATTACGAAACATATGAAACTAACTACTCAAAAAAGAAATGAATGGACAGCTTGATAAGTACATTGTAATGATTTAGTGATAGAACTTAGAGTTATTATTTCTTGTGTTGAGTTGTATTAATACACTGCACTTTGTTATGTTATCTACCTTGAAGAAAGATTTTAAACAGAACAAAAAAGTGTGGTACTTCCTTATAGCTTACGTATTGACGTAACGATTGGAATTCATCAGAACCGATCACTATTATTTTGTAATAAGTTGAGGTTGCGCGATTATTAGGCCCATGTATTATAAAGCAGTGGCGTGTGTTAATAATTTGACAAATAGGTTATTCACCGACTCAGAGACACCTTAGAATACCAAGCTTGTCTACTATTGTATGTAGATGACATTTTTTGTATTATTCGGTCCTCTCAAATCAACTTGTTACCTATCATTTAAGCATGGAATGATATTTCTCCCCAGGTACAAACTCGGTGATAACTGCTATTTTAATCTAAAATGCTAATTATTAAACATTGCTTGGTAAGGTGTTTCTTACAATATATTGAAATACATTATATAATTTAGTATCAATGAGCCTTATTATATATGTTTAAAATTTTAAGTTTTGAGAATCTATAGATCCGTAATTTCGTTTTAAATGTGATGGGGAATCTATTGCAGACATACCAACACACTGAAAATAAATTGCAATATAGCGTAAACGTCTGCCACTTAGTTGCTTTATTGTATACACTTGGTTGATTTAATTTTTATTTATTTAAATCTTTATTTTTAAATGAAGTAGTTGGCCACATTGGCGAGGCAGATGTAGTTCATTCGAAAGTCCAAATTTGCATATTGAAACTTATAAATCATAAGATCCTATCTATTAATTATATTATGTATTAATTATACTGTATCACTTATTTCTTGTGATTAATTTTTCATCGTTTCTGGCGCTAAGAAGCATGTGTATAAAGCGTAATGATTCTTATTTGGTGTTTTACTTCTTATTTTACTCTAGAGAAATAAAGAGAAAATTTGTGTTTCAATATAATATAATATAATATAATGTGGACTTAATCATCCAAACATTAAAGGAACCTCTTATAAAATTAAAATTGAAACAAATTTTGTACGTTGGTAAATTTCGAGGTAAATTGCGTATAGTTCGTCTTAGTGTTGACCTTCACTTGATCGATAATCCCCTTCCTACCAGAAAGCCTTTACTGGTGGATGGTGTTGTAACATAAAGCAGCGTTACCTGTATAAAATGTTAGTAGGTGAGAGACTCTTGTGCAGATTGTATCGTGGTCAACTCTACGACATATCCATCCTGGCTCGCAAACATGGAAGAAGGACGAGTTACGCCTCCCGATGAAATCAAAACGAAAAGAGCTCGACAGAATGGAATTGTCCAGCCGCTTCTTACAGGTATTATAAGCGAAGTATAGTGTGACAGTTTTATTGAATTCTGCCGTTCTGATATCTTGACGTATTTAATCCCTTTTATTTGGTTATAATTTTTGCTAGTATTATGTTACTTGGAAATTGTTTTAATTTGAATATAACATAGGGATAATACACTTCACTTACGTAAAGATTAATATATTGGTTTGAAACGAATAGTTTCTGATATATTTTACTTAATATAATGAACGAATGTAATATCCATTATTCGGAGAAAAAAATTATATATGTATGCCTATCTGTTTTGATTACGTTAGGCTTTAAATAGTTAAATTAATCTAGCAGTAATGTCTTCTTTTTTGACTAAATGTCATACATACATTATTTCAGTAAAGACGAATTATTTTGTGAAGTATATTATGAGTAACATTAAATGTAATTCTTTAATTTATATACATCCTTGACTCAACTTGTTTTGGGTAACCTATGTGTACAAACTGGAAAACATAATAAATTTCCTCTATATTTTGTGTGTTTGTAAACAAATAATTGGCTATTAATATGTGAATATATTGAGAAACTTGAAAAATTATATAAAATAGCCATTTCATTTCAAGAAGAATTTGTTTTAAAACTTTTCCAATTTTCAGTTCTTAGGTGAAAATAGAAGTTTATTATCTTTCTACTAAAACTATTGACTTCAATGTTGTAAACTGTACATATAAATATTTCATATGTAATTCATAACTATTTTCAGACCTTTACCAAATTACTATGGCCTACGCTTACTGGAAATCTGGGAAAATTGATGATGTGGCTGTTTTTGATTTGTATTTCCGAAAGAATCCCTTCCAAGGCGAATTCACAATATTTGCTGGACTTGAGGAATGCTTGATGTTTTTGGAGAATTTTCACTATTCTGACAGTGGTTAGTTTATTGCATTTTTACTTGTATATTATAAATTATTGAAAGTAATGCATAAAGTTTTAACTGTATTTAACTGCTTTATTGAAAATAAAATATATTATTTTCAGATATACATTACTTGAAGCAAACTCTACCTCAATCTATTGAACCAGAATTTTTCACATTTCTTCGAAATTTAACACCTGATAAAGTTACAGTTAATGCTATTGAAGAAGGATCTGTTTGCTTTCCACGGTAAGTAATTTGTAATGTCGGTGTTTCATTTTTTCTGTAAATCATTTGGTTAAATTATATACTTTGTTAAGTGATATAAAACTGTGGAATTTAACATATTGATTATGTAATGATTTTAAACTGTAAAGTATAATTTAATTGGGATGAAATTAATTTACATTAACTTTATGATGGTATTAGTTATTAAAAGCCTCTTTGTAGTGTAAACCTTTTGTTAATTAAACAGAATTTGTATAATTACTCCAATTTCAGAGTGCCTTTGTTAAGACTTGAGGGTCCTCTTATTATTGTACAACTTTTGGAGACAACACTTCTAACTTTGGTGAATTATGCAAGGTAAACCATTCACAAGCTCTCATAACCAAGTTTGTGTGTTGATGCCTATATCTGTACTTAAATTCTAATTTTTTAAATATAAATTAGGTGTCCATGAAAGAAGCCAGAATTAAATATTTACTTCATTCTAAAGATATGGAATTAATGTTTCAGTATCATAACTGTAATGCATTCGTGAATTTGTGGTTATGACTTATTTAAAATTAATTTACCATATGATTGATCAAATTTTTCTTGTTGTTGAAATGATTTCCATTTGAATGTCAAAAGTTGTTAATTAAACTGTTCTGAATGTAATTGTCTTGATATTTCTGTATTAACAGCTCTTGTTAGTTAATTGCAAAACTTTTTACAGTTAATATTTATATTATTTATAAAGTAGGTTGCTGAATTACATAACATTTAATTTCATATAAGTAACCAATTTGTATTTCACTTCTTTAAATACATTATATTAGTCTGAGTGTAAATTTGGGTGTTTTCTGACAAAAGCTTTGCAAACTGCTGGTCCTTATTGATTGTTCATAATATTATTGCATGCAGTTGATGTATTACTGAAATTAATAAATTTAAACTATACAAGTTGCAGAAAGACTTTGCAAGAATGTTTGTGTTTTTTTATTTGTTTAGCATAGAAATGCAATGTGAAAGGCATCTGTTATACTTAATTAAGAACGAAGCATCTCATCTTGAAACAGATTTTTTTTAAAAAAAATTTCAGTTTGATGACTACAAATGCTGCTCGTTATAGAATGGCAGCTGGAAAACATATCACTCTACTAGAGTTTGGATTACGCCGAGCTCAAGGACCAGACGGAGGGCTGTCAGCTTCAAAATATTCATATGTTGGTGAGAATGACATATAATTAATATGAATACGTAAGGGAGACAGAGATTTGTGTGCTTGCATTGATCCAGTGTCGTCAAGATGTAGAGGAAGGAACATTTAAAATTTTCAGAGTCTTAAGCTTCTTTTTTCATACCAGACCATCACTCTGAGGCAAAGTACTTTGTCATAAATTTGATTTCCTCCTTTATATCTGAAGTGGCAATACCACACTCAATTTAAGGTAAGCCCATGAGCCTGTGTCTCTTTCCTGTCCATAATATGTATATAAGCAATTAAGGATTATCTGATATAGTCAAAATAATTACTTTATATAAACTGTAGACTTGTTTGAAAACAATGTGCATGTATGTCTTCCATGACTACTGCAGACAAGCTTGTCAAAAATGTGAATTGTCAAAAGTTATGTTTTTTTTTTTCATGAACCTAGCCAACTGGAATCTTGAGAGAATTTAATTTACTATCAACTAGATGAACATGTTTCCCGAAAAGCGATTCTTCCGAGAATAACCACAATGGTCTGCTTTTCCTCGTTTGTTGTTGCTAGGATCCCAGTCAGAGATCATTGCTCATGGCTCATTAGAGCTGTACAATTGATAGTTTGTTGGTCTTGGACATTACTTGTATCATTCACATCATCTATAAGCAAAATATTTGAACTAAGAAGGATAGTAAAAAAAATGTAAACAAGAAGAGAAAGTAGTGGTGCTAGCCTGGACAACTGCATGGCATATGGTATACATAAACCTTGCTCAGATGTATGGCTTGTGGTATATAGGCCTAATAATTTATTTTCTAATTCAAGTTTAGTATACTATTTAAAAATTCCAAGTTTGGATATAAACCTTTTACATTATTTACAGTAATTGAGGTTGAATTATATAAAAGAGGAAACATTCCTTTTGAATTGGGTTAATTTTAGACTTTAATAAAGTTTTGTTTATTAATAAAATTATTCAATAAATATTTTGCTTTTGAATTATGGATTTCTGCCTAACAATACATACATATTTAATATAGCTTTGTAAATTGGAACATTTCCCTTCTATTTCTCAGAATTATAAATTTCAACTAAGTATGGAAAGATAATTATTTTCTCACTTTCATTCATTTCAGTAATCATATTCCAAGTATTTTAATGTTAGCTCTTTTATGCATTTTGTAAGTTAGTTGTTGCTGGAGATGTAGTTAATTTTAATGTGTGCCACTTTGTGCCTGGCACCAACTTCATCGTTTTCACCACAAGTATTGATTTGCCTATAGAAACTTCCTAGCACTGCCTGGTACAATGAGTAGGTAACTCCAAGCGGCAAGGTCAGCTCATTACAAACAAGCCTCAGCTGCCGCAACTTGAAATAGCTTGCTTTGATAGAACTTGTGACTTATACTATACATGCATGCAACTGAAAGTTAACATTGTGACTTCTTTAAATCTTAGACTTCCATGCTATTTACAATATGGCTTTTGCACAAGGTCTTTTTAAAAAAATGTTAGTTCAAAATTTGTTGTCTTTAACATCTTTAATATGAATTCATTTATTTGATTCAGATATACTCTGCATTTCTTGTTTTATGCTCGTAATTTCCATGAATTTTTTTTCAAATCTCTGGGTATGTTTTTTAGTTATTTTAGGGGAAAATTTAATGTTTCTTGTACACTTTATTAACAAACCATTTTCTCCTTGACATATAATTTGTATAAATTGGCCAGAATTACATAATATAATAATATAAATTAGTCAGAATTTATTAACATTAAAATTTACAATTAAGTTCAAAAAATTTCTTCCCCTTGCTTAGGGACCTCTTCAGTTTGATATAATTAAAAAAAATTAAAATATGATGTGAATTTAAATAAAACAATTTAACAGAAAAAACCCTGTTCAAATTCATCTTGTAAGAATATGATCAAAATGACAAATACTGTCAAACATTTTGCTACTTTACAGTTTTTTATTTTATTAACATGTTATCTATGTTGACCATTCTTGTGACGCAAAGACAATATTATAAATGTCTGTCAAGTAAATCAGTTTTACAATGAAGGGAATGTTCTCAGGTTTTCACCTGGGTCAAACTGATTATTGTGACGTTTCAACGACCATGTGCACTATAACCATCTTTGCTTAGATGATAACCATCTGCACAGTCATCTTTGCCTAGAATATGACAACAGTGCAGATGACCTCTGGAACATCACACAATAATTGCTGTTTGACTTGGGTGGAAACCTGAGAATGCTTTTTTCAGCAGATACAGCGGGAAAACCTTTTTATCTTTGGTAGTTTTTATAATTCTCACAAAAATTCAATATAATATGTAGTTTCAGTATCGGTATAGAAATTACATTCTCTTATGTAGTAAATATCTAACCAACCTGTTTTTCTCAACTCATACTAAGAATGAAAATCATTAGATAAATTTCAACAATGTCTGAATATTATATGATATGGACAAATAAAAATTTTAGAAGTTATATATTCAAAAAAATTTATTGTACATTGAACAAGAGACAGGAAATAAGTGTGTTAAATTAAACATACACTAATATCTTAATTTTCATAAATTTTTTCTTATTCTGTGCTCAAAAATAGATTGATCTGTCTGATAGGTTAATCAACTGATGTTTTGAATAATATAAAATAGTGTTCATGAAGTTTCTCACACTTGACAGAGTTGCTAGTCAGGAATTATAATTTATTGTATGATGATGATAATAATTATTTTTAACAAATAAAGGGAAAATTTACTTTTTTCCACTCATCAGGTGAAAAATTTCAGCAAATTTAACAAGTGTGGATGTTTTGAAGTATGTATCAATCTCTTGTTGCTGTGGTATTAAACAAATGTGTGTGTGTGTGTGTATATATTAATAGTCATTTATATCCTATTAGTAAGTAGGTATTATAGGCACAATAGTGCAAAGTTATAAAAATTTTATGAATGTCTGTATCTTTGGTAATACTACATGACCCATAATTTTTTTCCCCCAGGTGGGTTTGATGGAACTAGCAATGTCCTAGCAGGCAAATTGTATGGAATTCCAGTTAAGGGAACTCATGCTCACTCATACATAACCTCATATTCTGATTTTAATGAATTAAAGAACAGAGTAAGTTTAAGTTTTGAGATTGTTTTCAACACAAATTATTTGCTTATTATTCATATATTTAATTTCTATCTTACCTCAATTGAAATGTTTTTATAGTATAAAATTTTTACGTAAAATTTTAGTAAGTATTGTCCTTAAATTTTTATTTCCAATGACATTGTTTTTTAAAAGTTTAGCAAGGCAAATTTTGGTTTCCAGAATTATTTTAATTGTTTGCAAATTACTACAGTAATACACTTAAGCTTTTTTTTGTGACTGACAGAAGGTATTCTGAGTAAATTTTTAAAACTTTTTTTTGTTTGCGTGTTAGATGTTGGCTCGGTCAGATAACGGTGAGAAAATGGATCTGCTTCAATTGAGTTCTGATTGGAGACACAAACTATCTGGCCTTTTGGATGTGTCCGATGCTGAAGCCTCAGACGGAGAGCTGGTGGCACTAGTCTCCTTCGCCATTGCATTTCCTGAGGGCTTCACAGCACTTGTTGATACGTATGATGTTAAGAGGTATTCTTGGGCAAGCTTGCCTTGCATGAGGTTCACAGGCACAGCTTTTGTTCTTATATTCATCCAGAGTTAACATGTCACTGCTGTAACTTATGTGGATATATTTTTTTTTAAATTGAGCTCAATTAAACAGCTTACAAAGTTTTCAGAACGCTTTGAGTCCATTTTTAATTACTAATATGGTTGGGTAATAAAAATTCATTCATAATTTCCAACCCCTCAAATTATGTTCTGATTTTATAAAATTAATGTTCCACTTATATTCACAATCTTGGATTTTTTTATCTGACAGGATATTTTGACTGCAGTTTTAATAAAATTGAAAATTATGCATTGATCAAAGAATTTATTTTGGATATCAAGTTTAGTGACATGTTGAACATTGAGGGTTTTCTTCACTATCTGGATATTTAAGAATTGGAGATGCTTTGAGGAATGGTGGTAAAATAGAGTTGAACATTTTGTATAAGAAACAGACATGTGTATCAGAATGGACTTGTGTATCAGCAGGAAAGTCTTAGTTTAGCAGTGAGGCTGTTCATAAAGAGGTGGAATTGCCTACTATTACAAAGTTTTTTGCTTTCAGTTACTGCATACTGAGATAAATTTATGGTTTATGTTTGATATGGTCTAATTCTACCACTCAGGTGGGAATAAAAATTAGATTTTAGTTATTTGCAGTAGCAGTTGGTTAGTTTTTGAAGTTATGTACTACATCACCCCAAGCAATCATTTTTACGGTGATAACTATGTAAAATAATAAAACTAAATCAATGATAGTTTTACCAATACTCTGCCCCTGCATGTAATATGCTAAATTTCTAATTCTGTCTACATAATTTCCAATAGTGTGTAATTTTTAATTGTGGAATAATTTACCATTTATAACCTGAAAGTATTTTTCTCAGTAAATATTTTAAATGAAGTTAATTTTTGGAGCCAGCCACTGAACAGTTTTGTATTCAGGGTCTTGCACTAGATTATGTTTTCTTTAAAATAACCTTAGATTGTGAATTTTTTATTTCATTTTTGGTTATGTCGCCTGATGCGGCTGTGCTCTGAGCCACAGTATGGGGGGCTGGGGGGGGGGGGTTCCTTGTGCTCTCGACATTGTAGCATATAAGGCTAGCAGTTTGTGGAGCTTAATGGGTGATGCTAGGGTGTGTAAAGGTAAAGGGTGCGCATGTAAAATACAGTTGTGACTAAATTGCCAAATCTGTTACTGTAACTGGAACAGCACTGGCTGTCCAGCTGGCTGCTTTAGGAGCGATGTGCTGCAAGGTGGATAGTTTAAAGCCTTCAATATTGAAGCATAGATTCATAGTGTTAAAACATAATTATTATAAAGGTTCTTAAAATTAAAAAAATTATTTCTTCCTAAATTAATTTATGTGCTGTAGCACATACGCACGAGCCACCGCTGGTTATTAGCATTTATCATCTGCATGCAAATGACTTGCTTATGGTGGAATTAATATTCTGATGTCACTTTGATTTTCTTTGCAGCCATAATTTTGTTTAAATGTCAACTTGAAGCTGTTTAATGAAGCTCATAAATTTTATTCTTGATAAAACATTTTGGTATTGTAATCAGTAATTTTACTGCACCATCCATCATTGTGTTGTCATGCATTGATTTATAAAAACTGTGGATGCGATATTAAAGAATATTTTATCAAAAATCTTGTGTTGTTAGCATTCAATATTTTTTAGAGTTTATTTATGGAATAATTATAGTAACAATCATGGTTTTGATTAATTTTCCTTTAGACAGTGATTAATTAAATAAGATAGTCAACAGCTATGTAAAACTATTTTATTGTTACTATATCACAACAAATTTTCTCCCAATTTTTTTTGTCAAAACTTGACTTAGAAAATACCACAAAATAATTGGAAAATTTTAACAACAAAGGTAAATAAAATATATAAAGTTTCTGAGGGCAGTTCTTGATTTGCTTAGAAGTATACTGTGCATTTGGTTTGAAATTCACTACAATTCTCTTATTAAGATAACATGATGGAAATAAATCAATTTTACACTACTGATGGATGGTATTGTTGAAAATTTAAATGTAATTTTGGAGTGATAACTTTATTATTGTTGAAAATATTGATCCAGTTAAGATGGAACATAAATGTGTAAACACCTGCATTTGATGTATTATCACCTGTCACATATTTGTATCACATGTCTTCGGTTGTTTCATTGAAAGGCTTTTGGGAAGATGAGGTATGGTATTCAGGGCATATAACTAAGCATGAAACTCACTAGCATTTATAATTGGGACTTTGCATGCCAGTTACATTAGTTAAATTTATAAATTGATGAGGGTTGTGTTAGTATAATTTACTTTTAATAGAAATCTAATGCTCAAATGAACATTAATTTTATAATATGAAATCCATAGTGTAGAGAATTAGTTTCAATTTTCCATTGTATGGTTTTGGTGAGTATACATCCATTTTGGAGAGTAATGTACAAAACTTTTACAAGTTTTTAATAAATAAACAGCCTTGAGTCAGAAAAGTAATTATAGAGTTTACTTTGTTATTAATTTAATAGTTTAGACTTTTTTGTTACATAATACAGTATTGAAATTTAAATACTATTCTATTATTAACATTTCTTCTTCTTCTATCAATCCAGGATTAGGCCCTAGACCACCATCTCTTCCACAGTCTTCCCACATTCCTTCTTCCTATTGGGTTATATTTCATTATTTGTTTGTAAATCCTTTGTGGTGGCATACGATGTACATGTTCTTTCCATTGGATTGCCTTCTCTGTTATTGATTGTATGCCTAGTTCACCTGTTATTGTTTCATCTCTGATTCTTTCTTCTCTAGTGCATCCTTTAACTGATCTTAGAAACTTCAGTTCTGATGTTTCTAGTTGTCTTAGATCTTTACTTCTAAGCGTCCAGCTTTCTGCCCCATATAGTACAGTGGGAACTGCCATAACATTATAAAATTTTAGTTGTGTTTCTTCCCTTGGTTTTCCCTTCAGGGTTCTTCTTATTGTGCCACATATATGTTGAAAAAATGTTAATTTTTCTCTGTATATCTTTATCTTGTTCATATGATATATTGTATCCTAAGTATTGGAAATGTGATATCTGCTCAATTGGTTTATCACCTAGAATTATTTTTGTTCTGACTGAATAATTGCATAAAAATGCCATTGTTTTTGTTTTCTTTATGGAAATTTTCAGGTTATATAGCCTTCACTTAGTACATTTAAATGTAACAATACATTTCGGCCATATTTTTTTCACTATTATTGTACAATTTTATTTCTTCATTTATATTAATTGCTCTTTTCTATATACACCATTACAGATTCTCATTCAACCTTTTTATATTGAGCCAGGCAGGTATTTTCATTTTTTAGATTAGGAATAAGTTCAAATTTGTCAGATGTCTTAAAAATTATTGATTATATATTTATTTTTCTCATTTCTATTATTAATGCTATTTTTACTTTTATACCTGTCATTCAGAATAATTTTACTTGTTTCATATTATCTCAAATTGAATCTGAATTACCTTTTTCTGCTGTTACACGGATAATATTTGATGTGTAAATAATGAACACATTGAGTAATTACATTTTCTTAATACATGTTAAGGATAAATTTAGGTTCATAAATTTTTCTCTAGTTATACTGACACAACCATAAAATAAATAATTATGTAACCAGCTATGATAAAAGTTATTTTAACATGAAAATAGGAAAAAATAATTCATGTTTAATTGCACGTTAGATTAAAAAACTGCTTACATTACCTGACCATACAAGACTAATATCAGGATTTGTGGAATATATTTACACTTTATTCTATCTTCAGTCTCATTCAGTGCTTAAGCTGTTTTCTCTGTAGTGAAGATGTTTAGTAACAAATCCTAAAATGAAAATTTTGAAGCACTCTGTTGCATTAGCTTGTAAAATATATTTAATATTGACAATTTTTCTATTTTAAAGAGTTAGGAATCTGCATGAATACAAAGGAAAACATGCTAAAGTTGATTTTATATTTTAGGTAATTAAATTGAACTATATCTAAATTGTACACAAGTAATTATAGTTTGTCTGATCTTCAATCTTGTGATTTCTTGAAAACTTAAAAAAAATTGTTTAACTACAGTTATATATGAAGTTTTCCTCTTATATGCAGAAGTTGAACTATCTCAATGTAGGACAGCTTAGTATTGAGAAAAAGCAGTATCCTCTGATAAATTTTATCATTGGTTAAGTTGGCATGCATAAAATCTATTATATGAAACCTTACACTTCAAAATCAATCATCTCTTCCTGTTGAAAAGACTACTGTGTAATTTTAAACCAAAGCACTTTGCTTTTTAAAATGTGAAATTAAAAGTCATATTGATACATTTTATACAGAAAGGTAGAAAAAATTTCAAAATGTGTAGAACTTGTATAAATATGTATTTAAATTGGAAAATAATGTTTTGATTAACTATAAATAAATTTACCAATCTTAAGTAAATAATTTACAATTTAAAATATTTCTTAAAGTGTCGTACATTGTTATTTAAAATGAATACGAGATTTGAGATATTGAGGAAAGTGTCGCATCAACCAATGAGATCATAAGAGTTTTTAAAGTTGTTTATTTATTACAATTTTTGTGTCTGTAATAAAGAGAGGCATAATAAAAATACAAATGAGGAATTTACTAGAAAAACAAAATTACTTTCACTACTGATTATACACTATTTTTTCTTTATTCTGGTGTTTATTCTTGAATTTAAGTTTTGTATTTCTTATAACGGTTTTTATTTTTTATAATGTTAATGTATATGGGCATTTTCATTGAATGCAGTGATATATTCAAACACTACAAAGTTGTTTTCACAATTTTTTCCTTGGACTGTTATTGTTCTTAATCACAGAATTCACTCTTAGTGAACCATTTTTTTTAGTAATAATTTTTTTGATACATTTTCAAAATTTTAATCCTATCATCTTTTTGCTGTTAAAAACTATTATGCACATGGGTCCCTAGCTGTACATTCTTAGCTTGAATTTGTGTTTTTACTTGTAAATTATACAAATTTGTTAGAGAAAATTTCATAATCTGTAGAAATAATTTATTCTATTTTTTTATGCTGAAATTATGGTGAATTTAAATATAATGTGGCTCTTGAGGTCTCAATTAAGAATTTTTCTTATGCCTTCTGTGTTTCTATCTTCTAGGAGTGGACTTTTGAATTTTTGTGCTGTTGCATTGGCTTTGAATGATTTGGGCTACAGAGCACAAGGTATCCGGATTGACAGTGGTGATCTGGCATACTTGTCTAACAAAGCAAGAGAAACATTTGAAATTGTTGCCCTTAAGTATGTCAGGTTTTATATGGAGAAATAATTATTTGAAATAGAAATTGTATTTGTGACTTTTGCTATTTGTTGCAGGTTTAATATACCATGGTTTGCTACATTGACTATCATGGCTTCAAATGACATCAATGAGGACACTATTCTTAGTCTTAATGAGCAAGAGCATAAAATTGATTGTTTTGGTATTGGAACACATCTAGGTACAGAAGTGTTCTACTTTTGTGCACCATTCATAAGACATAGTTTTTTTTACATTTTCTAAAATTATTCACATTTTTTAAAGCATAAAAAATTGAACAATTTTTTGTTTTGGAAAATTGAAATGAGATGGTTCATTTATTTATTTTAGCAACAATGGCACTTTTGTTTATTATATTTTTTAGTTACCTGTCAACGACAACCCGCTCTTGGATGTGTATACAAAATGGTTGAAATAAATGGAGCTCCTAGAATTAAACTTAGCCAGGATGTTGGGAAGGTTACAATGCCTGGTAAAAAGAATGCATACAGACTTTACGGTGCAGATGGTAATTTTTTTATTTATAATTCTTGATTCATTTTAGATGCTGTTACTTTTATTTTATTCTAACTGTTTTTTTGTTTAATATGTATTTTTTCTATTTTTTAAATGAAAGTAAAAGATAATGTCACAATTTCATTAAACTATACTCTCTGATCTCGGTTATTCTTCTGCAGTCAACTGAGCTTCCGAATTCTATGAGAAAAGGATATCATATTCACCAATTAGGACAAAAAGGTTTGGAGTACTGAGTATCTTGACTGTGTGAAATCCTTGGAACCTCCTAATTTTCATTTAAACTGTTATAAATTTGGATTTCAATTTTTATTGGAGATATGAATTTGACAAATATTTTACTCACTGGAGGCTACATATTATAAGAATCTAGTGAAATTTTGTTTTTAACATATACTATACTATACTATACTATACTGTTCTATGTCAGTATGACTGTTGACCAACTTCGGAATATGTACTTTCCTCTGGAGTAATCTATTCATATAAAGTAGAACTTAATGTCTGTTAAAAATAATAAAATAGTAAAGCTATTTGGTTAAGTAGGATTCTTATTTGCCAGAATCTGTCATGGCTTTGTATAAATTTGAAAAGTGCTTTATTTTTCAAGAAATATTAATCGTACACAAGTGGTATGGTCTAAGAGAGCCAACTGTAACGCAAGGAGTAAGTGGCTGAACCCTTGTATTAATGTTTAAATATTTTTCCCCTTTTTTAAAAGTTTCTAATCTTATAAATTATTTGAATTTTTCAAATCTCCAGAAAAATTGTCAAAAATTTTTATCCACAATTAAATTGTGATAAACTCTCTGATGCAAATATCAGCATGTCAGTCTATATGAACAGTCTAACAAATTTAAGACAATTTCCTTATTTTCATCTTTATTTACTCATGAATAAAATGCAAAAAATTGAACCACAAATAAAACCATCTTAGCAGTTCAAAACCTGAATTTAATTTTTTAATCTTGTCTTATATTAAAAACTCTGTTTAGGTAAATAAGAAATCTGTCTAAACATCTGTGTTCAATATTGGAGAGCTTAGTTTATAACTAATTAAAGTATTTTAGTTTCTTGATTAATTTGATAATTTAGCATATGGTTCAGTAATTTACTTTATATAATTATTTGATTCCTAATTATATGAATTTTTTGTAATGATGGTAAAATATTAATATATATCCAACACTTACTGCTATAAATACTTAAACTTACTGCTATGCTCTATGATAATCTGGTTTATACTTGTGGTCCCATTATCGCCTACCTACATTAGTTCATCTCTATCCATAACCTTTTGTTATTGCATTTCAATATTAATATATTTTTATTTGAAAAAATATTGCTTTCTAATATACTAAAAATATTGAGATTACAATTCTTCCATAGTGATTTAATTCCAGATAAATATTGTCTTGTGGAACATTCCATTCTGTAATATTTGAAGCTTAACTACTTTATAATATAATTCATCCTGAGAGATGTTAAATATTTTTTATTTGTATTATATTACTCAAACTTTATATGAAATAACTAAATAATTACTACACTTATTATAGTTTTTTGTCCCTCAGAAGTAATGCTGCTTCATTCCAAGTAATTATGAATACAGATTTTGGAATTCATTGATTTACTTTTTTTTTATAGGTCATGCTCTGATAGATCTTCTGCAAAGGTCAGTTGAAGAAGAACCAAGGGTGAATCACAAAGTTTTATGTAGACATCCATTCCAAGAATCAAAAAGAGCATATGTAACACCTACAAGAGTTGAACCATTGTACAGTGTAAGTTTTAATATATATATTTGGGCTACCTTGTTAATACAAATTAGTTAAAACAGTTTATTGTAATAGCTTAACAGCTCAGACATTCCAGCGGTAATCAAGAAGTCCCAATTTGTCATATGTATATAATCATTGTACTAAATTATGATTGTAAATAAAAATATATTTGTTTAGTAAAATATTATTATATAATTTATTTATTTTTAGTGGCCATTAAATAATATATGGCCAAGACATTTTACAGAATGATACAACCAAAAGCTCCTTTCACTTTAAAAAATTAGCTACATTTTGTGACTGAATTTTGGCTAATAAGTATAAATAAAAATTAAAATATACAATACAGTTTTAATAACCAAATATGAAAAACAATGGAATTTTTTTGCAGAATCAAAATTTTGATTTTGTATACCAAATTTACCTGTGTATGCTATGCACCTTCTTTTTATCAAAAGTTCAAACAAAAAAGGTGGTGTGTGCATAATCTAATAATTATAGATTGTAGACTTATACTGGGTGGATGAAATTTTCTCTGGTTTCTTGGACAAGTTTGTTGAAAACATGCCACATTTCAATGGCATCTTTTGAACTGTCTTTGGATGAACTTACCTTCCTGGAATCCCAAATTAACTATCTACACAGTGAAAATCTATATGAAATTTTTTTTGTTAGCATATTTGGAAATATATTTTTATGAGAATAACCACAATGGCTTGATTTTCCATCTTTATCTTCACTTAGTCTTGAACAATTCTATTGTTAACATTGTCTGTGAATTGAGAAACATAATACATTTTTGTACAAAAAATTAATTTTTTTTAAAAAAAAATTTCCCCCTATAATCAAGATGAAAATATAGTGTTATCACTAGGTCTTTTGGTTAATTAATTTTGGTATTCAGTGTTATTATGATTATGTAAAGAGATTTACTTCTGTCATTTTATTTTGTTACAGGTTTATTGGGAGAATGGTAAAATCTGCCACCCATTACCCACTCTTAATGAAGTGAGGGAAAGAGTGCATTCTTCTCTTTTGACATTACGTCAAGATCATAAGAGAAATCTCAATCCTACACCTTATAAGGTTAGCATTGCTAGCTTTCATTTTTATGGTGTAAAAGCTAGTCTGTACCATAAGTTGTACCAAACAATATTTTATAATTTAATCACTTTACCCGCAATATTGTGTCAGAGCCCTACTAAATAAATAGGGTCAAATATAAGAAATTAGACTGATGGGGACATTCATTTTCTGATTCAGTTTTTACACATTACTTATTAGCTTCAGTGTATCAATTTTATTTCTTATCTTTTGCAGGTTTCTGTGAGTACAGAATTGTACTCATTTATTCATGATTTGTGGCTACAAAATGCACCAATTGGTGAGCTTTCCTGAACATCACATTAGAAACCTACATGTGCTCATATTTGTTAATGAAGTATCAATTTAATTGATATTATTAAAGCAACAATCCTTTTAAAGGAGTATGAAATGGGATTGCCAAAGACAATTCTAATTGGTTCTGAAATGAGCCTTCAATTATGCTATAATACAGTAATAAACAACTTTTTTAGCCACCAAATATTTGCTTTTGGTATGCAATTGTAATTCTTATTTTTATGTTAGGTATTTTAGAACATTGTTTCAGTTCAGTAAGTTCATATTATGTGGCTATTCCATTGCATTTAATTGAAAATTAAAGAATACATATTTTTAGAATTTACTGGTGCTTTACGTGTATTTACACAAGATAAATAGTTAGCTGAAGTTCATAATTATTAAGCTTGGATTTAAATATCACAAATTTTTAAAAAATTATTTCTATTGCATGTTTTTATTTTCTAATAGATATTTTATATAAGAATTTTAAATATTGTAGAATACTACATTGTTATTTTTTTAAAACTTTTGTAAGTTTTAGCTATGCAATGCTGTATGTGTTACATACATAGTGAATATAACTTTCATTGTTGTTGTTTTTCTTGAGAATATTTTTATACTTTCTAAATGCCATAGAAGTGTTCAGACTTAGTTAAGCATTGATATTTGTGAAATATTTTAAGCTATGCAATAATTAATGGATAAGGTGAAATATGTTAAGCTCTGCAATAATGAATTGATGAATTTGAAACCACTGATTTAATATTTAGTGAAATGGACAAATTACTTAATAAAATAGTTTATAAACAGTGGGCTGTGAGATACTACTTTACCAATATGATTTATATGTTAGCCTCAAAAGCTTTTGTAGTTACACTTATGTGTTCTAGTTAACAACAAAAATACTCTAATGAGATCTGAAAGTGTGAGCTTTTGGCAATATGACTTCACATTTGTTGATTTAGCTAACTGGTATTTCTAAGAGATATATGCATTATTCTCAAATCCATTCTTGTGGATGAGTTTAAAATTTTTCATGTAATAATTTTTAGATTCACATGCTACAGTTGATAAAGAGTTCAAATTATTTCGATAATTTAATATATTCCAAACAATTAGTAATAATTAAAGATGTTGCAAAGATATAATTCTTTTCTACATCTAGTTTCAAATTATAACATTTTCATTTGGCATGGAAAAATTTATCAATTCTCCATAGGTTTCAATATTCTGGTTCATGAAAGAGAGATACTGCATGGGTGAGGAATACCCCTGAGAATACTTTTCTAAATATCTATTTGTCTGTGTCTATTATGCACAGATGTTTTGTAAGGCGATGCTGTGTTTTAGACTTACATGTGTAGTTCATACAGTCTGTGATTTAGTATTATGGTGTTACTTAATGTGGAATTGTATTTTTACTCATGTAAATAGAACAACTTGTGTTGTAGTCAGTCAAGAAATGTAATACCTTGAAAATATAAATAATAGTGTATACCTTCTGAATAGAAAATATTTTTACATTTGTGATAAATTGTGAAACATGATAATCAATATTTTACCATTAAAGACCATAAAATAGACTGCAGTATTTCATAAGAGCTTTATTAGTTAAACATTCCTGTATATAGAAATGTTAAATTTTTTAGTATATTTGATTCATTACTTAAAAGGGAACATATTTAATATTTTTATATTTCTTTAAGTTTTAAAGTCCTATGTAGTTTAAATATCAAAAACCTCTTACTTTGTTATAGTTTTCTATGTCAATGTAAACATAAGGACTACAAAATAATTTTAATGGAAACTTGTGCTTATTATAAAGTTAAGCAAGAATGTTAATCATTCAGATTATTTGCTTTGTATTTTAATTTATTATTTCCATACTTAATGTTGACATCTGTGCATATTATTTCATAATAGTTCAAACCTGTCATATTGCCCCATCATTAATTGAATTTGTCTTGAATGCAATATAGGCAGTGTACAAAAAATTGTTTAATTTGTTTGAGTTTCAACAATGGTGAACTCTCTGTTCTCTTATTATTAGATATAATAATTATCTGCCCTCCAAAAAATTTGTTTACAGTAAACACTAAACTCTGAGGCGAGTATCTTTTCACTAAAGAATCATTTAGAATTTTAGAGTGTTTTAGAAAATTGCTAACATTTGCATCATTTATAACAACTCCATTTCTTATGAAGTTAACAAACTGAGTTTTTACTATTGGTAATTAATATTAATTAATTAAGTTACTATGTTTTAATAGTGAAAAGATCAGTTATATTGTATTTTTAAAGTAATTGTATACCTATTCCGTACATTATTAACATTTTATTAAAATAATAGTTAATAGATGCTTGAAAAATTTATATTGAAAATTCAAGATTAATATTGAATTTTAATTTTTTCTCTCTTTAGCACATTATAAAAGAAAATAAATTTTCATTGAACATTTTAAAATGTTACTTTACATATTCCCTAACACTATAGAACCAACCTTGGCACATGGTCTCAATTTACCATTGGCCTGTGTAACCAACCATCCTTGTGAACAGTGACACGTATGTCCATTTAATATTTCAAGATTTATGAAAGTACTAACATTAGCAGAAGTTTCTATAAATTGTTAATTGAGTGAGATTGTTGAAAGGTAGTGTCACAAATATAAGTTTAGAATTTATTTAAAAAAATTACATTGCATTACCTAATACTACCTGTCACTACATATTTTCAATTTAATAATATAAGTAAACTAAAATAGTATTTACATATTCTTATAATATCTGTAATTATATGCTTGAAACACAGGCTGTTTATTGTATTCTTGTAAGTAATTTGGAACATTGAACAATATCAGGCTAACTTGATCTCAAGGTTTAAAAATTTGTGAAGCCATTGAGTCTTTCAAACTTTTGCTCAATAGTAACTTGTTGAGTATACTAAATTTATTGGAATCTTCTAAAAATGAGTTAGCATTTCTTCATTTTGTTTATATAATGTACCTGAAACATTAGCAATAAGTAAATTTTGTGAAAATTTTCTTTTCTTTTAATTTTAAATGTGGATTACTATTAGGATAATTCAAAGATAAAATTTATTTAAGTGATATAATTTATTTTGGTTAACATTGTCCTTCAATTGAACTTTAGTGCTCAACTTTATAAGTGTTTGGATTACTTATAATTTTTACTTAAATTCAATTATCTGAAGTTAAACTCAGATAAATTCTTCTTCCTGTAGATAAAGTTCACCTGTTTATCACATAATAAGAATAGTTTGGGTAATGACATCTTTCAGCTAATTGATTAAAGTATAAACTTTGACATATGTTGATTGGTAAAAAAAATGTTATGTTCCAAAATGGAAAAATTAAAATAAATTGTCAAAATAATTATTTATCCACAAATTTGGACTGCTCAATTAATTTTATAAGATTAATAAATTTGTAACTGGGAAATGAATTTATCAGATATAACAATGATATTTTAATAAAGTTATCAATTATTATTTTTTAAATGATAAGTATGGCTTAACTTATGCATAAATTAGTGTAAGAAGTTTTAGGTGCAGTATAAAAGCCTTGAATTTTATTGTTGGTTAATTGCTATTCATGCTAGAAAACTGAGAAAGAGGAATTGCTGTTTGAATTCATCCATTTACATCCCTATTGTGCAGTGTTTAGATCCAGTTGCAAGCCAAATAATACAGAACTGTTCTAAACCAAGTTTGAATTATTTATTTCATTTTCAAATCTCTGATGGATAAACTGGATAGGTTAATTATAGAAATAATTGTTTTTATTTTCTGAAAACAATTGACAGCAAGTCACTTCATGTAAAAATTGAAAGAAACAAAAAAATTTCAAATTACTGAATGAGTAATTTTTAACTGTCCCCTACAAACCTTTTTTGTACATTACATTACTTTGGTTAACAACTTATTAATACAAATTAGTGTATTTTCATAATGTTTTTCTCAATTATTTCACAAATTATAAGTTTGTTTCATAGTCTATTGGCACTAATTCTTACTTATGAGCAGTAGTTTTGGAATAGCTCAAGTTTGTCTTTACTGTTTGCTTAACTTTCACAAAACAACTTCATTAAAAAATTGCACTTTAACAAAGAAAAATAGATTGCACTCAGTCCTTTCACAATTAGAATAAATTAAGAGGTCATTTATTCCAAAAGAAAACATTTTTTTGAAATTAAACTTGTGTTTGTGGGACACCATCTTCACCCAAAAGGGTTTTGGGTTTCCTGTCAATCACAGGGG
Organism: Zhengitettix transpicula; assembly: GCA_037074705.1. NCBI lineage: Eukaryota > Metazoa > Arthropoda > Insecta > Orthoptera > Tetrigidae > Zhengitettix > Zhengitettix transpicula. The sequence continues at coordinate 39,472,893 of CM073596.1, read as the reverse complement.
TGCTTCTGTGTTCTGGATATCTTCTAGGGTCCCCTGTGGGGCTGCTACTTGTGAAGTTGGAGCTGTCTTTTAATGATATGGCACTTCCTGTCCTCAGTGAAGGTGTACTAGCACTTCGCTTTTGATCATAATGGTTGTGATTCTGTTTAACTTTCGATTTTGGTGGTGGAGTGTCTCTATATTCATAAACATTTGTGGCGCTCTGGTTATCTACTCCCTGATGGGGATCCCCCATCTCCTCACGAAGCATGATGTCGCCACTGTAGTAACGATCCGATTGTCTGCAAACAACAATAAGGGGGTCTTACACAAGGAAGATGACTTAAAAAAATATTAAACTTTTCACAATTTATAATGTTTTCTCTTTGTTACTGTTTATTTATCTTAATTATTGACTTAATATAGATTATTGAACCTGGTTCTTTTTTTCTAAAGTTTACTTCAACAGTAAAAAACAGGTTCCAAAGTGCCGTTATTGAAAATGTAACTGGAAGTTCTGTTGTGTTCCAACATTTTAAACATAAATTTTAAAATTTAACCTTATACAAGCCAATATATTTTCTTTTCAATGTTTTGAGGAATTTAAAACCACGTTTTGGTGTGAAAAATAGTTTCTGACTAAAAAAAATCAAATAAGATAACCTTTGTTGTACATTTCTTTATTAAGAAAAAAAGCATATATATAGTATTTTGATAATTATTTGTTATGTTATCTCGTAGTTATTACAGGGATTTAATTAAAAAAGATGAATTCAAACATTTCAAGTTAGTTTGAGGAAGTAAATAACATAATTGTAAATAAATGTTTTCCCATAATGCAAAGAAAAAAGCTTAGGAGTGGCAATTCCATACTAAGAAAGAAATACAACTTATTTAGTTTGTTTACATATTTTACCAATAAAAAAAAACTTAGATCATACTCTAAGTTACATTGTTTCCCTGCACTGTGATTTTGGAAGTTTGCTGACAATGACACATAATTGGCAGACATTTTTCAGGTTTCCAATAGTTCTTAACAAGTTGTAAAAGGAAGGTATTGACACATTACTCACACAAAGTGAATAGTTTTGTTCATTTTAATAATTACTTATCTAACTATTCCAAAACTAAGTTAAGGGCCACCTTGAACTATAAAATTTTCTCCAAGAGCAAAGCATAGATTGTGAGACCTTGCACCTCAAGGTAATAAAGAAAATTATAATTAATAATCTAGGAAGGTAATGTTAAACCAAAATTATAAAATAGTAATTGTGATAATAAATCAGTTGCTCTAATTAATTGTACTCAATAACTTTGGTGAAAACCTAAAAGTATTGTGTTAACAATGGTCATTTTTAAAATGTAAATGTATGATATTATCTAGTTCACTGACACAAGGCTAGTGCATGTAATAACAAATTCTTAAATAATTTTCTTTGCACAATTTTTTTTGACCATTGTTATGCTGAAGATTGCAATATTTGTAAACTTAGTAGAACTAAAATTATAAATGTTTTTGGCTAGACTGGGATTATAGATTCTGCTAACAGTATTATTAAACATATTTGCTTTTAAATACAATTGTCTTAACGGTTATTCTCTTTATATGTTGTTTTTCATATATCACTGACCATAATAATATTTTGAGCTTCAAGATGAAGATCAAGGTGGTAACATACAAAATACAAAAAGTGTCTTATTGATTTGTCAAACATTTATTCACCTATTTTGGGTATTTAATCTTTTTATAGTTAATTTTTTTTGATTATGTATTTAACAACTTGACACCTTGCTGTAACATTTTAACATCTGTACTCATTTTTACTATATTAATTTAAATTCAAATTCTTGAAGAACAAGACCTACCTTTTTGCATTTCTCCACAGAATGCAGCATATTACTACTATAACAATCAGTAGCAAACAAGCACCTGAAATACTCCAAAATGCTATCTGCAGTGGTTCCCTTGGTTCCCACCAAAACTGTGTGATAAACATTACAAATTAAGAGCAACAGGGCAGAGTCAATTACATAATACATTGTAAGGTAACATTTATAAGAAAAAGTTACTTTATTCTGATAATTTAAATTATAAAGAAAATAATTTTTGATCAATAAGTAGCTAAATGACAAACAAAAATAAGTGTTAAATAAATACTACTCAATGTTTCTGCAATACTTGTTGCTTTTGTCAGGTGATCAAGAAATGCAACAGCAACACACCACACAAACCAGGTGACTAACTCAAAGCCTCTTGTATTTCTTGACTCAACAGACAAGAGCAACAAGGATTGAAGAAACATTGTGTGGTATTTATTTTGGTCTTTTATTTGGCTACTTATTTATCTAATTATTATACTTAAAAACACTCATTTTAATTTTAAAAGTTTTTTTCATGTATACTTATTAATGAATAAGAAATATGGCCAATTCAAACAACAAAGTGATAATATAAGTACCACACAACGTTTCTGGGATCCTTATCACTTTTTTGTCTGAATTGACTATCTTTCTTATTCACTATTTTCAATCAGATGTAAAGTTTTTCATTACTATACTTATTAAATTTGATAAGCACAATATTTTGTTTCATCAAAGGCTAAATATCCATACCAAAAGTATGTAACACAATACACACAAATAAATATTATTACATTTATATTTTCCACAATAAAAATTTAAACATGTTACTTTTACTGATAAACCCTAAAAGTACTATATCAATGTAATTAATAAATTTATTGCTCTCTCTGCTACTTTTAAAAAAATGATTTGTTTTTCTTAATTTTTTTCCTCATGTTAAACACAAATTTGAGAATACAGTTATAATTCCTGTTGTCTACAAATATATTTAAATGAATGTTTCCAGCAGAATTTGAATAATTTGGATAAAAAAACTGTTCACATGCTATATTATGTAATTTTTCTGTTCATAATGCACAGATTAAAGTAAATATGTTAACTGCTATTTATAATGAAGTCAGCCCATGTAAAACAATTAACAGACACTCCAATTTTTAATACGTAATAATTACCTCTGTTGAAGGTGGATAAGTAGGAACCAAGCGACCAATAACTGTTGGCAAGTACATGGTCCAAAAAGCAGACTCCGTTTGCCGGTAGTTGAGCATAATAGAAGAATTGAATGTTGTATTCAAATTTAAATATTTTAGCTGTCCATTACGAGCCATCTCAAAATGAATTCCAAGAATTTGAGTGTGAGTTGGATTGCTAGACAATTTTAAAAATTTCAATTAGCATTGCAATATACAAAAAATATGAACATTACATAAACAGTTCTTGGGTTGCACCCGGATCAATGGAGAATTAAAACATGTTTTCATAGCTTTTCTGCCAACTTTGTCAGGTGTATATCAATTACACAATCATTTTATAATATGAATATTATGCATGAATTAAAAGTTAATATATATGATCATAAATTTTTAATTTAATTTAATAATTCATTTAAATTAAGGACATAGTTTGTCAACTGTATAAATCTGAACAGAAGTATGAGTACTGAACCTAAACAGTTATTACATTATTTACAACTTCATAAACAATTTTTAGAAAGCAAAAGAAATATATAAACTAATTTAATAAAATAATGTTTTCAGTGGGCTACTTTTTATCTAATATAATTTACTGGCATATTTTGGCCAATTGCAATAAAATATTTCAGTAATACATTTGTTTCACTATTGTAAATTAGCCCAGAATATGTTATAGTTTGATAAGACTAATTAAAAGTTCTTACCCATATCTAGCAAAATTAGTGTACGCCTTCATAAAGAAGTGGCTCATATTTCTGTCATTATTTGTCCACATATCCCTTTCCAACCTAGGTTTTCTTGGGAAGAATTCTGAAATCATAAATTTTGTTTAAACCATCATATAAAAGTAGTGTACGTTTCTTGCAAGATATAAAGTCATGAAATTGAATTTCCAGTAATTTTCAATAATTGGTGAATATTGTATTGCAGAATGAAGAAAGATAAAAATAAGAGGAAAAATATGATTGTTAAACAGAACTGTAGAAATAATTTATTTTATATTTAATTGTCTTATCATGGAATTTAATAATCTTATGATTCTTTTATACTAATTGCTTGAGCTCACCAACATCCATAAATGGAGCTCCAGTAAGAAAGTAATGTTCAATATTGTGGGGTACTTTCCTCCAAAGAGGATACTTAAATGCTTCAACTGTTGTATTTAAAACATATAGGTATACAGGAACATTTTTTTCAACAAGTAATTTTACAATTTCATCTGTTGGTGCACGATACAGGAAATCTGACATCATCTGTAATACATTTGAATAAATAGTGTAAATTTATATATTCCTGTTTAATATTGTTTAATGATTCAGTAAAACAATATTAAATTCAAATTCAAATGATTAATAAATACTTACATCAATGTACCGCTCCCTAATATAATCAGTATTATTTGGTTCTGGCCAGTAAGTATACATGTATTTTATTGCTTCATAGATGCCTTCTCGATTTAATGTATAATTATAGCGTATAACTAATTCTTTCACTTTTTGATCAAAGAATTGCTGATCCACAGTATAATATGGAGACAATGAACTGTTGTCATCTAACAAAAACAGATTGAAAGAATATATGTTAAATCTAAGACAGTTTTTATTTCAATTTTAATTCTTTCTACACAAAAATATTAAGTTGTTTATTACTATCTTACTGCAGTTTTACTTATTTTGTTTGTATAGTTGACTACTTTCATGAGTTACTAAATACATTTATTATATGTTAATAGTTCATCTTCTTTACCAAATTTTTCTTTTGCCATGGAAATAAAATATAAATACTGTGCAAGCTTACATATCATGTATGCAGCTTCTTGTGTTGTCACACCAGCCATGTAGCTTAGACCTCCATTGAAATCGCCTCTTCTAATATGATATTCTGGAGTGTGAGTAAGAAATCGCCAGTCCCTTTCTTTCCATCCTTCATACCAACCATCTCCAGGAAGGGTAAAATTGTGGTCCAATACAGGACCCCATGGAAATGTTCCAACTTGAGGCTGGAATGACATAATTTACAGAAAACTGTGCAATTATGTGAATAATACCAAAATTGTCATCCCAATAAAGAACAAATGCCTAAATTTAAGAAGAGAAAAAAATAGTGTCCTGTTTAATGTAAAGTTTCTAATTCAATTTAGCATATTGAGTTGTTCCCACTGGATTAAAAGTGTAGCTGCAAATATTGCTCGGTAATATTATCTGTCAATTTGTGCCCAGCCGGCACACAGCTTTTACCTTCTTTCCTGCTGAAAATTTTTACTGCTCAGCAAGACTGAACTAACTGTTGATTTCAGGTAAGTCCACTTTGCTGTCTCTCTTTATTATATATACATACATGCATAAGCATGCTCATACATACTCAGATGGACTCGTGCAAGTAGGGGTGGCAGGTAGGAAGGGCATTATTTAAAGAATGTTGAATACAGGGCTTTGCCTGGACTATAGACGTGTTGGAAGGAGAGTTCCCACAGATGGAGTTCTGCCTCTGATGAATGGTTAAGGCGTCTGTGTACTGAACAGAATACGTGGGTTCAAATCCTGCCTGGGTCAAATATTTTCAGTCTTTCCTTCGTCTTCCATCCTTCTCTCTGCTTTGAACATATGCTTTTCTATGTGTGTAATTCTTCGCCTGAGCATATGAATTCACGTAATGTGCAATCCTATTTACTTCTATCCTTCCTCACTATCCAAATTTATATATATATATATATATATATATATATATATATATATATATATATTGTAATAGTGAGAATGTGACATTGTCAAAAATATTGGTATGGAAAGGATAGAGAGATAGGTTGTGGCTTACCTGAAAGTGAAGTACGGTGTCGCCATGAGGAACTGAAGGTTGTTCTTCAAATTTTCGGAGGCTCTCAGCCTCCTTCTTCAGGAAATCCTTCCTGAAGAAGGAGGCTGAGAGCCTCCGAAAATTTGAAGAACAACCTTCAGTTCCTCATGGCGACACCGTACTTCACTTTCAGGTAAGCCACAACCTATCTCTCTATCCTTTCCATACCAATATATATATATATATATACATATTCTGTGTATGAAGGATTTCTAGTAGATATGGATTAAAAAATAAAGGAAAAGGATAAATGGGTGCTCACCATGAACTCGCTGTTAGCTAAGTCAATATGGGACCTTCCTTGTTTCAGACAGTTCACAAGTTTCCATGATGTCTCAATGCTACATCCTATGTGCTGAGCATATACACGACTAGTGTTTTGGGCTCTGTATTTGTCTACAATAATAGCCCAGTCAGCCAATGCTGAACCACTCTGAAAATAATAAAAAATTATTAGGTTTCATCATTGTAAGTACTGATACTCAAAAATAAATAATTATATATTGTTCCTCTATGGGTATCAAATTTATAATGTACAATAGGTGTTTTCAACCATATAAGGCCTAGGTTCAAATAATATTTTGAGGTAAATGCATTATATTATTCACAGTGTTAATTAAGTACTATAACTTGAAATCCTCCAATATTTCCTTGACAAGCATAATTCATCTATTAGTGTATTAAAACAAATTCAAGACTATATTTATTTTGTACTATGTGTACTTGTTTCTAATTTCTTTAATAGTTGAAATGAAGTTTATTTAGAACCTAAAAACAATTCTGTTATGACCACCTTACCTGTGAAATAACTTTATTGACCATTTGACGAGTGTTGGGAGCCACCATTAATAAACCAGCTGAAGCTGCTCCAGCACCCGGTCCAAATAGAGTAATTCTTTGACGATCTCCATTGAAGAACATTATGTTATCATATACCCAACGTAATGCCATGGCTTGATCTAAAATACCATAATTTCCAGGAGAATTTTCATCACCTGTGCTTAAGAAACCTGTAAAAACCAATAATGTGTTGATTACTGCCAAGAAGGTGAAAATCATTGTTTTTTGCACATTATATTGAAAAAGTGATTATATTTTAGGACTACCAATTACTTTAACTGGTAAATATAGTATTTAATAATGATACTATCAGTTATGTACATTATGAAAACTTAAATGAAGACTAAAATAGTTGTAAATAAATTCAAGATTGAAAATTATTATTCTGAAAATGTTACCTAAAACACCAAGCCTGTAATTAATGGTGACAACAACAACATCATAAAAGCCAGCCATCATGTGCCCAGGGAAGACATTTGAGGCACCGCTCATGAAGTCTCCGCCATGAATATAAAACATCACTGGATATAACTGTGCACGGCCAGATGCTGTCTAATAAAAAGGTAACTATCAGTACCACTTGAATAATTGGGCTGTGTTAGTACATTTATAATTATATAGAAGTCATTTAAATATAACTATTATTCACAAATTGGGTTTTGATTACTTTCAAATATAAACAGTTCTCATGTGCCCGGTGGTATTTATGGTGATATCATCAAAAGTGTTGGAACTATTTTGTTATAGATACAATATTTTTACAGCAATAAAATTTTTAGTTTCATACATAAAAATGACCAAATTTCATTGGTAGCATTTTTTATTTAATTGAAAATAATACTTACTGTAGGTGTGTATATATTCAAGTACAGACAGTCCTCATCCATGTCTCTAATTCCCTTTGTTGCTCCTATGTATTTGAAGGGTTGAGGACATGCTGGCCCAAAGTCTACTGCCTGAATCAATTGCCAGCCCCTGTGTGCTCTAGGTGGCTGCAAAATATATAAATATCACTTTTAATATGAAAAGAGTAAAATTATGTGAAATATAATTGTCGATTTATTCTGAGAATAACAGTATATGAAAAAAGAATAATTTTTGTAGAAAATAAAGCATAAAGGTCAAATATAGTCACAAATATTAAAAAAAACATTTTGTTTAAACTTCTCACTCTAACCCCACAGTTATCATCATCTAAAGCAATTAACCAACTTATTTATGGTCCTAAATGCATGTCTGCTCATGTGAAACATTATTATTAATAATATATATATATATATATATATATATATATATATATATATATATATAGTATATATTATTATAAAGACCCAGAAAATTATTTCTGAATTAAATATTTATGCTTTGTTAAAAACTATACTTTTAACATTCCTTTATGTCTACAAATTTTATATAGAACCTCATTGAATTATTTGTACTAATTAATTGAATATACTTATATATGTGTGTATATTTATGGCATAAATTTAATTTCTTTTCGATTATATAATTTAAGTATGACTGTACTATACTTTATATATGGAAACCGAAACTGATAGAAATATCCGGAATAATATTCATTCATATAATAAATGATCTGCTTTCTTTGCTAATTTTTCAAGCCATTTGTAATACATTATTGTAATTTTTTAGTGGTAGAATAACGTGTATGAAATACGTGCGTAACGGAAGTAGTGCAACGGAAGTCAAGTCGCGTAATGGAAGAGATGTAATGCAAGGGGAGTGAGGTGGGGGTGCTGATTATTCTAACATCTTTCGGTGTGACGTCACAGGTTACGAAAGTCTTGGCGCGCATTTGAACGTAAGTGATCGAGTGAAAAAAACCTGGGATGTTGCAGTTCCATCGCTTAGTGTAAGGACGTGCAACGTTCTTATATATGGGTGTAGAGGTCTAGTACACAAGGTACGTGGCCACAAACTTATATTTCGTTTTTTGCCGAACATAATAATGCGATAATTTTGTTCTTTTTATTCCTGGCCATTCAAAGTATGTGAATTATGAATTTTATTAATAAATCTGGATCCAACTAATGCAAACAACATCCAATATATTTTTCACAAAATTCATTGTCAAATATTTCAGTTATTAATCAACAAATTTCCTGTTATCCTTTTTTGGTTTTACTTCTGACTCATTTGCTGGACAACACAGTCATTTTTTCTTGAAATATATTTAATTACTAAAAGGTTTAAAGTGCAAAATAACTTACTTTGAATCGTCCTTCATTAATTGGAGGCTGTGCATACGGTATGCCTAAGAAGACACTAACATTAGCACGTATTCTTTCTATTGGAGACTGGCTTGGTCTGTAGCCAAATTCGGGTCGAGGATCATCATATACGTAAACCTTAAAACCCTGAACCTGGCCGTAACTTGTCTCCACAAATATATCTCTGTCCAGCAGTCTTGAATCAGGTCGTTCTTTTCCCTGTAAATCTGGCCGCCATTCTCCAAGTATTCCTGGTAATGGCACAGTATTTTCATTCTGTAACATAAAAATTCAATTTGTAAATCAATTGAACAACTGATAGATGTGACAGAATAACTTTTAAAACTTCCCACAGTCAATGCATATACAATTCAATTAATAAGTTGGAAAAATTCTAGCCCATCTTTTACACAAGAAAGGAAACAGTCTGTTTCTTAAATCTTATTCATATGTTTTACCTGCATCTAACATTTACAAAAATAAATATGTTACTCAGGTTACCAAATTGAATCTTATTCATATGTTTTATCTGCATCTAACATTTACAAAAATAAATATGTTACTCAGGTTACCAAATTGAATCTTATTCATATGTTTTATCTGCATCTAACATTTACAAAAATAAATATGTTACTTAGGTTACCAAATTGAATAGTTGTCCATAAACTGAATATTTTTAGAAGTTTGATCACTATGATATACAAATGTAATTTTCATATGAAAATGGCCCTGGATGTCGAAAGCTCTGTACTTTTGATTGAGGTGAACAAAACAGCTTAATAAAAGTTGAGGACTGTTTCTTCATTTAGTAATCTGAGTTACATTGTACTAAATCAATGTTCAGAAGGTGTAAAAGAAAAGGAAAGATTTTAGTTGCTTTGACAATGAAAAATTGATAGCAGTATAGCTGAGTAAAACTACTAAGAAAAAAACCTTGTAATTAGTAAATTTGGAGCTATTTTCTTCATGAGAGATATAAATTGCTTGTAACTGCACTAATTAAAAAAAATTGAACAAATAAGCTTTTAAGTCCTTTAAATCTCATAGAATTTTGTGTTTCATTTGTGGAGGACTCAGTATTTAATATGAAGACAACAATGATATAATAATTCTAGTTTTCCATTTTAATCTAATGGCTTTAATTTTTTGTTGTATTTGATTTTTCAATGACTATTCCTTTATCCAAGTACTTGATAGACTTCTAAATTCCTCAAGAATTAATAATTAATTATTATGAAATATATTATATATTAAATTATTAATATAATTATTAAAGAATTAATAATAAATTAATTAAAATCATTCATTGGCATTTAGTACAAAGTACAAAGGTTTTTTTTCTTACCACATAACCTCAACCAATCTTTATTTGATAAATAGCATTGTGAGAAGGATCTCACTCTGTAGTCCTCTCTCAAGTACATTAATTTATTATTTATGTATGATAAATAAAGGGTTTGCATTTTTATAAAGTTGTAAACAAGTAAATTCAAATGACATTTTTTGCTGAATATCTATCTGTTGACTAAGACACTGTAAATAAGATGGCGATGTAGTACAAACTGGGAATATATTCGCCACAATATATTTTTATTTCTTTTGTGATGATTTCAATTGATATTTAGGATACTCGCTCGATAACGGACGCTTCAGCTTTTTGGAATTGTGTGGGAGTACGGCTACTTTTTTGCTCATGTGCGTGGACTAGATTGGCTAATAGACACGGCAGTTCCGGAGACAGCAACAATCAAGGTTAACAAGAGCTCTGCCCTCTCTTCCTGTGTTGCATGCAACAGCTGGCTCCTATCACGTAAATTACAGCCTATCTGAACTTAGCTTCAAGTTCATCCAGTACGGAATTATAGTAAATAAACTTATACATTTTTTTTACTTAAGTGTCACGAGCCACAAAAATAATTAATATGTCTTCATTTCCAAGAATCACCAAAAATCGTTTAGTAATTTTTGTTCCATGTTTTTCAATCTTGATAATTACAGAGGGCAGAAGTCAATCCAGTTACAAAATAAAGTGCTCTTTTGTGCCACATCGGTTTAATGAGACATATTTTCCTTGCTTTCCAAAATTACAGAAACCCTTAACTCGAGTTTATCAGCTCCAAGATATTGAGTGTCATTCACGAAAAGCTATTAGTGTTTGAGTTTATTAGAAAATTTTACCCAAATGTCCTTGTAAAAGCCGCTGAGGCACGTCTTTAAATGAATGATTAATAATTCCGAATTATTTAGAAGACAAATCTGGGACAATCAACAATTTTGAAGTATTAAACTGAAACAGTATGAGTTCCGTTTTAAAATATAGTAATACGATAAAATAGCCAAATGACAGACAAAATGAAATGATGAGATAAATATCACACAACGTTTCTGGAAACTTTGTACCTTGCGTCAGGTGACTTAAAAGTCTCAAGAGGCAGGAGTGACAACTGCATTGTGCGGTTGTGTCACTTCTGGCTCTTGTGTTAACCACCCGACGAAAGGAAATTATATGGTATTTATATCAGTACTTCATTTGGTCTGTCATTTGCCTGTTTTATCTTATTATAATATGAATTCCGCTTTGCAACTTTTACAGATATTTCGACGTGCACAGATAATATGTTTGGATTCCGACAAACCGAACCTTTTCTCCAACACAAGCCTCAATAGAGGTTTATTAATAAATGTTAATAATTCAAGGAATCTAGATTATAATCGTGATTTGGTGCTCTTTCTACGTTTAGCATTCTCTTGACTAAAATCGTCGTTTTTGAGCTCATGTTAGTGGTTCAGTCTCGGTAACAACGTAGAATTATTACGTTTTTTATATCATGACAGATCCAGTTTAAAAATATAAAAACGCTTGTATTAGATGAAAGGTAATAAAATATAATGAAGTAGCAAATAAACAGGGGAAGAAATCGTATGAGCTGTAAGAACGACATGTCGCATAAAAAAACAAGGATTGGAGAAACGTTGTGTGATATTTAATTTATCACATGGTTTTGTCTACCTTATTATCTTTTTTAAAAGTTCTTCCTTCCAATATATGCTGAGTCGTTCTACGATCGTACACAATTCTTTAAATTAATTTATACTAAAATAACGTCAAATTGTCTAGATGTGTCCGAAATAGTTCGCTTTCCTCCGAAGAAATGCTCACTATATGGAACATATTACTTTATTTAAACCACTTCATTTGTTACCCTGTCTGTCTATTAACACATTTCAAAGCTTTCAATGTATTTTCTTTCATTTTGTCTGAGTGTCCATGTTTGAGAATCATGTAGTCTATACAAGGCACACGTAACAGTGACGTTGCCTACCTGTATTTTTAAAGTATCCAGCTGCACCTTTGAGGTGTCTCGCATTCAGAGCAAGGTCAACGAACCCCAGTTTCGGGGCAAGGACCGCAGAAGGCAACTCCGAAGGTAAACCTGTTTTATCCATAACAACAAATCTCGATCAAATATAAAATTATATCCAACTCCAAACAGCATCAACACTTTATTTAATGTCTGTGAAGTAGATACAGACATAAAAAACACTCTAATGAAATGTACATTTATATGGTTATTTGTCGTTGACATAAGCACAAAATTGTGAACTTGGAAAGACTTCGAGGGTCATACGAACTGCTATCAGTTACATTTCAGCTACGTTTTTTTTTTTTTTGGAAAAACAAATATTTATTAATATAAGATTTGGCAGAAAACGTCAATTTATACAGCCGCACTTTGAATTTTAGAGCCTATATTAATTTGTATCTCAACAGAAATTGCGACAATTTATATTCGTGTTTCCTGCCTTATCTTAAATGTGTTATAGCAGTCTAAAGAAAATAATCTTTAAGAATACAAAATGTTTAAAATTAATAGCTCTGGTGGATTTAATTCTGAGTTAATATTTTTTCACGTTCTGAAACAGTAATATGTGTAGTCATCAAAAATCTAATTCGAGCATGTTAGAGTACGACAAATATTCATTGAAAGATTCTAAGAATGTTTGCATACTTTACACACAAACTTTGCAATAAGTTAATCATTCATTTCAATAAATCTAGCCTAGTGGATAAGCATGTCCCTCCCCCAAAATTACATATTATAAAAATTAATATGCAAATCTATTTGTGTGTCTGTGAAACGTAGATGGCTTTTAAAGATGATCTGAGAGTGAGCCATACTGGTTATTCTTGTGCTGGGGAGTCATGAATGACGATCGATTACAACGGTTGTATTTCTCGTTACCATAGAAATGAGCCATTGTTTAAGGAGGTTTAAGAGAACTTTAGAAGTACCTTATGCAATATGAATTCTGCAATACATTTTAATCATTTATGCAAAATTTTATCAAGTTATAAAAAGACCGTTGTTAGAATATAATTTTTGAACATAAAAATCCGCAAATTTCTGTTCAATTCGCCAATAATAGTTTTATTATTCTTTTTAATAGTTTTATTACTCTGCTCCAACTAGTGAATACTATATTCCTCTAACACATGCAACCCTTTTCAAATATAAAGTCTGACATATATACTCCTAATCTTGAAATTGCATGAGCATTTTAGTTTTTAGTTTTTTACTATTAAGTTCTGGTCCAATCGCGAGAAATTTGTATTCTGTCTCAACGCCATTTTTTACTGAGTTGTTTGTGAATTTATTTTTTTGTACGATTTTTCTATCTCAGGACAAAATATTTATTGTTTATGTCAGAGAGAGAGAGAGAGAGAGAGAGTAATTAGGCGATATTATTTCACATTCATTACATATGATCTTGACAAAAAATTATCGGACCAATTGTTAACGATTTTTGTGAATATTTTTTTTTAACCAGCGATGAAACACGTTAAGAAATTATAGTTTAACGTAAATCTCTTCACCAGACGTCAGCTCGTCTTCTGGCTTCCTAGACCGTGATTTTAGAGGTCTTTGGTTACCACCGCTTTCGCTACAAAAGACACGGCTGTTGGGCTTGTGTCTGTGTGCGTTACACGGATTTAAATTTCTGTCGGCACCAATGCCAAATATTCAAAACTACATTTTAAGATTTCACTGTTCTTATGAGACTATTTTTTTTTACTTAGAAGAAATTTAACGGAAAATTTAATTTTTTCTTGCCATAATCATCGCAACGTATTGATCAGGAATCCAAAGAACGGATTATAATTACAATGGAGATGGTGTTGAGTCTTTGTGAATGAAGACTAGAGGAATCCCTCCAATCACGTTGAAATGGTCTATAGAAGATTGTACATCGAACACGCGTGACACGTGATGCGATGAGCCAACAGAGATCGTTCATTTATAAATAGCTGTTTGAACTTTTTTCTGGGTCCTGTGATCTTGTGGTCAGCGGGCCTGAAGGACGGTCCGAGTAAAGTGAAGTGGCAGAGTTGGAATGGAGGGAGGAAATTTGGACGAGTTTCTCCTCTCGGATAGGAAGTTACGATGCGACTGTTCAACTCTTTCTGGGTTTAAATGTGGAAAATGAAAATTAGTAGAAAAGCTAAGGAACCTTTTGCTTTTGAAGGTAATTGCACGCTATCTATCTGCTGCGTGACTGCAGCTATTTACTTCCCTGGTCGACCGTGCCTGGAACCATGACTCACGAAACTAACTCATGCACTTGCTCTGCATTGCTCAATTAAAAGAATTTTAATTGCATTATTTTCCAGTTTTTATGAGACACATATGTGATATATCCACTTTTAATTTCTTCAATTTTTTCCGAATCGTTTCACAAGTAGCATCTACAGGGAAGACTTAACAACATTTCTCTATCCCAATAGACAATCCCCATATATGTTAATTATTCTAGCGTTAACCAAAAAAACCGTACGTCTCACGAAAGCGTTACGTTTTCCATGTAATGTATCTGGAGAGGAATGCGTATAGACATAAGTTATCAGTATTTATTTTCACAAATTTATAATGGAATTTCTGTTGGGTTCGCCAATGCGTAGCGTTGTAAAGTCTCAAATCAAACAATTCATTTCGTCTCCGCTGATTTTCAACAACTGACCAATAGCGAAAACAAGATGTTAGGTTTTCCTATAATTTATTGTCTTCCGTTTTATGACAGGTTCAAGAACTTGTTCTGCATATTTATCTCTCTTTTGTCTCAACATAATCTTTTACAAACCAATAGTTTCGTTTGGTAATTTGTTTAAACTTATAATTAATTCAGTGAATAAATTTATTCTGGCCATGTTTCATTAAATGCTGTTTATATTTTCGTAAGTGTTTATCATAAAAGTAAACGTCATTTATACATTCTCTAAATGAAATATTATGGTTTTCAACACTCTACAAACCACATCCAATTAGGAAATTTCGGCTATAGATAACTCAATTTTCGCCTGAAATATTAACTATTTTCAATTATCATCAGAAATTTATAAAATATGTGTAAATCATTATTTTTAAAATGACGTTGTCAACGTTGAAATCTCCTGACTATGTGATTTGTAGATTATTATAAACCAATTAAGTTACATTGAGGCTGTAAAATAAAGTGTTTTTACATTAAAACAAATTTATTATTCCCTTCAAATCTTCGATAAGGTGAATCGTCCTTCTTCCAATTCAATTCTTCATATTGTAATATAGAAATGGATACATCTATTATTTATATAATAATATATAATATATAAAAAACAAATAAAAGAAAAGAAGTTTACTCGTCAATTAAACTAGAACATTTAAAATGAGACCAAATTTAAAAGTGAAAAGATTGACTCTGATTAACAATTTTAATCAAAAAGAAAACGAAATCCGACGGCTATCTTTCAATTACGTTTACATAATTAATTGTTTCGTAAATTGTTACTCACGTCTGCCCAGCATTCCATCGTACCTTTATTTTCGAGAACACTGTTGTAGGTTTTACACTGCTTCTAAACTCACAGATTCTAAATCAAAATTTTTATATGTCGTCAGGAACTCGAATGATCCTCCTTTCGTCATCTATCGGTTGACTGCTCGCCTTAGGTGAATTCTACGATTCGTCGATTGGGTAGTCTTTATTGTTCCGGACTTAAACCGAAACTTTTGCTATTTCTGGCCGGCTATGGACACAAAAACTACCTTTTGTGTGCAGGTTTCGACATTATACTTTTATGAATGTTTTACTTTGTCCTGCCAACCATGTTGAATTCTCCTTCCAAAAACTGTTATACCTCGACGAGGTCTTTCCGTGAACCGTCTCTCAACAAATCTCCCTACGAACTGTACTCCTCAATATCTTAATGCAAACTGTACTCTCGTCTCGCAATTTGAGCGCGCATACGCCATTTTGACGGACCTTCCGACAAAAGAACTGAGCCGGATTTCTATTGTTGTTTCAAAGGCTCCTGCCGCTACAAAGGATTTCTCAAACAATTTATATTTTTAATTTCACAATTAATGTCTTAATTAATTGGCATTACAATATTTATATTTGGCCTTGAAGTACGTATTGTGGCAAGCAGTTCCTCGGGATGTGTTCGATCCAGTTCTCTTTCCTTTTTTTTAAAACAATTTTGCTGACTCATTTGGAATTGTTGTAACTATTAGTAACACGAACTGACTTTAATCTAATTTTGGCCACGTTTTGAGTATTTTTACTGAACCAACAACAGATTTATAATCGACCCGGTTTGTCCTGTGGATATTTCTTCGTTGTATAGAAATGAATAAATCACACGGCGCTCATTCGATTTACCGCGTAGTATTTTTGAGAAATGCACGTAGGCCAGAGTATATTTAGCCTTGACCTGAGGCTGACAAAGGAAAGCACAAGTATACCCGGACCGGTTTCGCAGCAAACCCAGACGCTACAGTTAACTAACAGACGGAAGTGTAACGGGTAGTACCTTATCGACTAAAATAAATTTAATTAACAGAACCAATAAATGTTGCGATGAAACTTAGTCAAGAATTTAGATTAAAACAACTTGAATCTTTGAGCTTGGTTATTAAATTGCCTCTAAAGCAACTGGGTGATCCAAAGAACGTCGACGAGGAGACAAAATTTATAATTACTTTCTTTTTTCGCTTTTGAATATTCTCTCAAACTATTTTGCAAAATCGTTTGCTGGGCACCTGTATTATATGTTTTCTCCAATTTTTATTCTGAAACTTCAAGTGCCTTATTAATGTCAGTCTAAATACATAAAAAAATAATAATAATACATATAAAAATATAGAATAGAATTTTTTTTTATGAAAATATGATAATTTCCTGGGGCTTCTAACCGAATGAAAAACTGCATGCGCGACGTGTTGTTCACTGACATCGTCTTTTGGCTTTGATGAGAGTGAACGTCATCGAAACGTCGCACATACAATTTTTCACTCGGTTAGAAGCCCGAAAAAATGTTATTCAATCTTTGCACCGAGAAAGACTGCATTCTTTATTGGCGTACTATTTAATTAAATAAGTATCATTCGAGTAACTCCCTAGTTTTCCATTTTCTGGAAAGCATTTAAGTAACTAATAAAGGAAGCCAATTATATGATTGGCTCTAAAGTTACTTAGGTTTGTATGTCGTGTATGCCTGTGTTTTAACGAGGTTCTTTCCCCTGAGAGATTTTATTCAAGTCCCGGTGCTACTTTGCATATAGTGCAACTTGTGCGTTAATGAAGCTACTACGTGGCAACGAGTTTAATTGGCTTCTTGGAAAAAAATGCTTCAGACGTGAAGTACTAATTCACACGTTCTAGAGGCTAATTCAAACTGTGAGGTGATTGTAATGCGGAGGGCAGACTTTAAATTGAAGCGAATGATTCAGAAAAAAAATTATATTTATGCAGTAAGGTCAAATATATTAAGGAAACATTTAAGCATCATTATCAAATAAATTTATGATATGTTATTGTTAAGATATTAATGTCTAATATGGACTAGTAATTAGGACTGTCATTCGTTTGATTTTCTTGCAAATTAAAATTTTCTCATTATTTTCCTGGGAATTAAATTAGTTTGTATCAGACAGGACATTGAGTTGTTCGTGCAACAAGTGTTCTGTTGTTGAGATATCAAAAGCTTGAGACTTTTCGCCTGATCAATATAAATAAATAAATTTACATTTCATGCTGTTGATTATTAATTTTTATCTCTGTGATTCGTTTTGTTTGCTAAATTCTGCAAAGTTTGCTTCCGTAAGAAGAGGTCTTTTACGAAAAATGACGCTTCATTGAATCGTCGGTCTCGAAGGTCTTCCAAGCCTGTAATGAATTCCTTGTGTATAAAAAGAGGCAGAGGACGAAGCAAAACAGGCTTCTCTGCTGACAAACTGTGTGGGATTATATTACAACCCTGTTCGTGGTGAAAAACTGAAGGTGCGGGCAGTTAAAAAGTGCAATTTGCGAGTCGTAATATTGTGAAAAGTGATCAAATAAATGTGAGAGGCAGACAATAATTTTGACATCGGTGTCGGAAACTAAATTATATATATTTGATGCATGTATTATTTGGAATCATTATGAAATCAGTATGATTTAAAATATTTAATCTTTGGTTCCTGTAGCTGAGAATCTGACCCGACTTGTATCAAGTTGCAATGAACCCGATAAATGGTAAAACAAAGCTCTTTAAAATTGCACATGAATTCAATTTAACTAATTATTGTTATTGAAGCTTCTTCACAGGTGCTTAAACACTCCACAGTTAAGGCTTCTAGAGAGTTTGCTATTAAAGATCCTCTCGTAATAAAACACATCGGCCGACGTTTGTCCAAAATAAGGTAACGGTTAATCAGGATTTTCTGTCAGTGTTTTTAGTAAGGATATTGATTTATAAACAGTCAGTTGTACGTTGAAGCACAGACAAATGAATTTTGTGCCGCACAAAGCAGAAATATCGTTCATATTTCGAACTACAAATGTTGTTACTCTGTAAGAGGAAGTGACAGCAGCTGTTTATGTGCATGTGCTGCGGTCCATGACGAGCCATATGTCCACATATAATTAACCGGAAATTAATTCATATCTCTGAACCATTCAGCGAGTTCCAGTTCATAGTAAAAATAACTTCTTCAGTTCTTTGACAAAATGTCTCACCTAATAAAACTTGCAATGATAAGAGAAAACCTTTTCTTAAACAATCAACTACATGAAACTGAACCACAAACATAAAATATTATTTAACTGATTCCTCGTAGCATTTATTTAAAATCCATATATCATCTGACGGAAAATCTTCACTATTCTCAAGTGTTGAACTAGAAGTAACACTAATAGTGATAACAGTACCTTGTATTATTTTGGTTATAATTTAATTGCCTCTTTAAATAGAATCATTTGAATTATCTGGCTTGAATCTTATCGGCATTCCTGATTTTGTCTTGTATGAAAATAAAATCGCCAATGTTATACCCATAAGTATTTTACCGCCACATGAGTTTTGTTTCCTTCTATAACTGCTTACAAAGAAGGGATAATAAAGCAAAATAATTTTAAAAATGTATGAGCATGCATTAAATTTTCCCTTGACATTTTTATATGTCTTAATTTTCTTATCCTTACGTATTCTGACTATTGAGAAAACTAATAAATAAACATCAACCTATTTTAAGTCAGAAAGAAGAATTTTTTAATGTAAAATTAAACAACGTTTCGTCGCTCATTTTGCGACCTCATCAGGTTCAATATAAGTTATAATATATATTAAGTGTAACAAATGTATATATTGTTTGTTATCTGCCAAATGTTTCTTAAAAATGTTATTCTAATCATTGTAATGGTTTTGTTCTTTTTATAGTTTTAAACTTGAACCTGATGAGGTCGCAAAATAAGCGACGAAACGTTGTTTAATTTTACATTAATAAATTCTTCGTTCTGACTTAAAATTGGCTGATGTTTATTTATTTATTAGTTATCCTTTTGCATTTCTGTAATTTCTTAATGATGCATATTCCTATGTTTGTGTGTTATGATGTGTAAACCACATTTTTTTGTTTATTTTTATTGGACTTTGCCTATTGGACTAACGAACTTAAGGAATCAAGAATTCTTAATGTATGCAATGAAGAATTTTTTTAATAAAGTTTTTTGCGTAAAAATTGTGTGACAGAAGTTAAACTTTCAATTATATTTAGTGGTTTGTTCAATAATAAAGCTCAGAATATGTCAGAGCACGAAAATCTCGTAACTCTGGCTATTTAAATTCATACGTACATATAAAATAATAAATAATTGATGCATTTATAGATTATTTAAATAGGAGCGGATGTTTTGTGCAAAATATATTAAATTAAGGGCTGATTGACGTGAAGCTGTGATGTAGAGGGATCTATTGGTCAGTCCTCAGTCCCGCCCACTTTCCTATCTCGTTGCCTTACACATAATATAAAATGTTAATTTCAAAAATAGAATTGTCAAAGGAAATTTTTTGTCAAAACTACAAATTTTACAATAACTTGGCGATGTATTTTCTATCAATCATCTATGCTTCAGCACGACGGCGCGGAAACAGAAAACAAGTTCTCTGTGTAATAATAGTATATTCTTGAGAAATAACGAAGGTGCTGACGAAAAATGGAATATTGCGTCAATCATATTCGTATCTCACTTCCTGTGCATTACAAAGTACAGCATCTCTTCGAAGAATCGTCATGAAATCGGCGAGTGACTTGATAATGAGTCGTAGTCTGGTTCTTAATAGAGACCATGACTCATTCAGACTTTCAAGGCATGGGAATGAATAACAAATAGACATACTGTCAACCAGTACGGTGATACTGTGTAACTTTGCATTCGATTCCATATATTCATGACAATTTTTTGAATTATAGTAGGACTAGACATAATTTTGATATTTTCCTGTGACGGTGAGCGTCAATGTAACTTTTCCAAACCCGCGTTTCAGTGCCATTAAAATAATTTCAAGTATGAAGCTACATTTGAGTGAATCTTTCTAGATTACGAGTTGATTTTTCTGAATGATAAAGCATTGTTTAAAAGTTCTTATTTGAAAAAAACACCTGATCTGGACGTAAGCCCATAATTCGTAAGAATTGAGTCACTATACATTACAATAGAAAAATATTCCTAAAACATAATGTTTCTTACGTTCGTATACACTTCCCTCAGCAATTTTTAACTAACGTCATTCCATCTTAACTCAACCAAGTCTACCAGTCGACCATCTACATTCGAGGAAATTAACAGAACAAGGAAAGCAGTAGAGTAAAAACGAAACAGTTAAGGTTTTTTTATGACTTAAAATATATATCATTTTGATTTATTGATTATAACGTATATAAAAAAAATCACAGACTGACTACGGCGATAAGTTTGCCTGGGATGGAGAATAAAATTTATTTTACAATGTTGGTTAATATAATACTGAAGGTGCACATGTACGTAAAAAAACGAATCTGAGATGAGGAAACTGATAGAAATGTAGATTAAATTTATCAGGTTTTCTAAGCTACAATTTTGTTTCTTAAGTACTCTCAGATTTCGGTTTAATATCTATATTTTAACCTTTTTCTGGTACCATATCTTTCATATTTTCCAGGTATCAGACATGATGTAAACGTGAAATCCAAGTGAGACGTAGAGTTAGTTTCAGTAGCAACTATTTCAAACTGATGCATTCCTACTTTGCAGATTGATAACCTATCGCGTTGTAGAGTAGAAATGAGGACCAACTCATGGGAATGTTGGTGGACTTGAGGTCGCTGAGCGTGACACAACACACTTGACGGTTCGTGGTTCTCAGTTATGCAGATTCACCAGTCGAGGCTGAAGCATGAAAAATTCGCACCTAAATAGACTACCTTCCCTTCAAATTAATTACTCGTTTAGCCTGTAACACAACATTATTTATATTCCTGTTTAACTTTTCGGCTTCCAAAATTATTTATCATCCATACTACTTCACTACACCCAAGATGTGAATACAGTATATAACTGTTATTATATCACTAACCACATGAAAACTGTTAAATGTAGTTGACAACACCAGTCTAAATATGATATGAAATAAAAGGCATTTAATTTGTAATCACAGCAAGACTGGATAATAGGAAAATGTGTGTGTTGATTAGTGAAGAACCAAACAAAATATCATGTATTCAATTCAATTATTGGCTTTACACCCTGGATGGGTTTTGGCCTTCTCAACAATATTATTCCATTCTCCCCTATCATTCGCCAGACGTCTCCATCCTCGTACTCCCATCGTCCTCATATCCTCCACAACTCCGTCTATGCATCGTAACCGAGGTCTTCAGCTTATTCTTCGTCCCTCCGGTTTCCACAACATAATATTTTCTTATGTGTTCTTCTCACCCATTCTCATCACATGTCCAAACCATTCAATTCTTCTACTCTTAACGTACCTTAAGATATTTGCTTGATTAATGCGATTGTCCAGCTCATGGTTCATTAGAATCCTGTAGCTACCATCATTCTTTTTAGGGCCGTATATCCTTCTCAAGATCCGTAGCTCAAAAGTACCTAACATATTTTCGTCCGTACTTGTCATGGTCCATGTCTCGCATCCGTAAGTCACAACCGGTCTTATAATAGTCTTATATATTTTGCTAAACAGGCCAAGGCATGGCGAGGGGTAAGCTGCGTCCCCACAGCATACTCCTCTCCCGCTATCGGAAGGGCGTGGGACAAGTACCCAATGCCCGACCTACCCGATGCAGGTTTTTCTAAGGTTTTCCCTGCATTCCTTTAGGCGAATGCCGGGTAGGATCCTTAAAATACAGCCCGGGGGCCCTAGTTAACCCTTGGCTACCTTCCTCTACCCTTCCGCATCCCCCCTTTCAAATCCCTTCCTATGCTATTAAAGGGGAGTTGCCCTAAGTGGATTACCCTCATGTAGCCTATTGCCCTAAAAAATAAAATAAAAATAAAAAAAGAGCTTCGCGTTATTTAAAATTTTTGACCTCATTAAATTTTTATATGCATAATAGCATCTATTTCCATTTATTAATCGGGTTTTAATTTAGTTTGAAATTATATTTAAATTGTTTATTTGTGAACCCAGATAAGTGAATTCATTTACTTGCTCAAAGGAAAACTCCTTTACTTTCAAACTCTCAACTTTCTTGTTTTGCGTTCTATTAATTTCCATATATTTTGTCTTGTTTCCGCTTATTTCCAATCCCCTTATTTTGGCATCATTGTGTAATTCTGTTGTGGTTTCCTTTAGCGAGACTGCTCTCATGCATAACAGAAAAAAATATTACTTGATTTTAAAATTCCAGAAAAAGGCGAAAACCTGAATTATACAATTATAAGTTATGACCACAAGACAATTTAGTAAAACGAATCAGAGTCAAAATTAAGAAGAATTAAAATTGACGGGAATTGTAATGTTTAAATAGAAAAAAACCTAAGACTATAACATGCAGTTTCTCATGCAGTGATTCGACATATTTGGGTACAATGTTAACAAGAATATTTTATATATACACGAACTAATTGTTGAAACTGTGCCAAGATCACTTCAAATTGTTTTTATGACGCTGTATTAATTTAGAATAATACTAATAATTATAGAATCATAATTTAGAACAGCGGACGATGCTGGAACTGTGTGATTGGACGTAATGAGTTGAAGCGTTTAACCCCATTATGACTGAATATATTGAATTTAATGAGGAAAAGGAATGTCGTGGTAAGTGGAAAAGCAAGATCCCGTTACTTAACTGGTCCAGGAAACATTAATTATATTATGTTGTCAGCTTTTTACGAGCAACTGAAAAAACGTGTATTGTCATAACAACCATCAGAAATTTTAGTTAAAAAATACGGAAACTAACACAATAAAAATATTGGACTCCAATTAACGTTAGGAAAATGATTTATAAATTTATTGCTTTAACAGTTACAATCATAATACAAGATGATCCACGAATACTGAGTTAGTTTCAGGTGCTTTTGGGAGATCAGTCAGACAATAGCAATTTTAAATTTCAGAAGGAAGAAGAAAAAATGTAGCTTATTGAGACAATGATGGTTACAGAAAAATCAAATTCACTCTTAATGACATAACCATCAATACATTAGACTTTTGTAACAAAAAATTGGTTCAATTAAATTTTTTTAAATGCAAATTCCCAGGTCGGTCTACGTACGATATTGATGATAGTTGATAATAGTATAAAAAATGAAAACCAGCACTTTTATACTATATTTTTTTGTTCTAAAAGTTTGTAGCTCGTCTACTGAATTCTAACTCACGTTTGTTATCTGAGGCATTCGGTTTTCTTCTACTCGATTCCGCCGACGTTTATTTGATTATTTGAGAATAATTATATAATTTTTATTAAATTTTTTAATACAGATATTAAATCTACTTCTTTCTGTCTTTCTTAGAATACGTTTAGCTATGAAATTTGTAGATTAAGATGTGGGCATTCGTAATCCATTTAAATCTCTCTTCCCAGATGTCAAAACGTGTCTACAATTGCATTTTCCTTGATCAGCTGCTGTAAGAACCATAAATTAACGGTCTTTCTGAATGCATTTTAACTTTTCGTTTTTCTAATGAAATGTTCCGATTGTTACGAAACAAGTCTCAATTTTTTCTGTTGCTCTTTTACAACCAGCTGGCCGAATAAACTGCTCGTCTTAAACGTGTTTGCTAAGTCAGGGTCGAGGGAAAGTTCTCACAATAATAAGCAGAATACCCGAAGCGTGACGGTCAAGTGTTTTACAGAGTGGAAAAACATGTCCTCGGTTTAAAGTTCGTCTACTACACCTTTAAAGTAATGGGCCGTAAATAATAGTTCTACACTTACACGTAAGATAATACCAAAAGGCACAATTAATACTTTATATGATTGATAAACTATGTTACGGAAATGACGGCACAGCCTACAAGACGAGCACCAATCAGAAACCACCACATCAACGTGTTGCCCTAAGCTATTAAAAGGGAGTTGCCACCAGATTTAGTCTGTCACTTTGAGAAAAATATAAAAATCAGAATTGGTTAAGGTGTCATTATAAATCAAAACTCATTAAGTTTCCACCAAGCGGGTCGTTGTCACTCCTGTTCATCATTCGACATATATTTTTACGCATAAGCATGTTTTTTTTGGTAACATGCTATTTTAGCCAAAATATCATAATACACCGATGTGATAATTTTGAGTTCTTATTTTCTTCTTAAAAGTATAAATTATAATAACTATTTTCAGCAGCTGTGAAGATTTTCCGTTATCAATATTCATAGTGCTTCCTAAAACAGTTCTCGAGATGACGATATCCGGTCTATTGTGCCTTCCAAAGTTGCATTCCATCAGCTGAGTCTATTGCGCTTCTTCAAAGGAAGATTAAAATTTGGCTCTGGATGTCCTAAAAAGACCATATTTAAGGCACACTTTCCCTGGATCCGCTATCTCTCCAATTTATCTTCATTTTGTTTGATCAAGAGTATCTGCTATCTGCCCACATGACGCACCCAGCAGCGTAAGAACTCTCTTCCGGGGAAATGGATGTCACCACTTGATGATTATTGAGCAATGGCACCAACTGGTATCAGCAATACGGGGAACTCTGAATTAGTCAGAAACGTCTCATCTGCAGATCTGCGTCAGGCCCCACATACAACAACAGACGATAAGTTAAATCAGTGGTTTCGTTGCCTTCATCTGTGTGCCAGTTAGGACTATTGTGAGGGAAAGCTGTAGCGACATCATTGGAAAAGCGAAAGCGTTCTAGACCATCTACATGCGTCGTGTGGCACCAAATCGTGTTCCAACCGAAACAGGACAAAAACTATTGTTTCGCCTCCTAGTATTTCAATATAATAACCAAACGTTCATAAAAAACCCAATTATAATTAGATAAATAAGTACCCAAAATTAATTGCTAAATAAGCACTTATTTTATTGAGCACTTAATTATCGCTACTTATTTATATAATTATTATAATACAGACGTTTTATAATAGTTGTTACGTAGTTGCCTAGACGCCAAGAATTGTGATAAAAGCGTTTCCCTTTCAAATAAAGCTATGTTGTTATTTATCTATCATCTTCACTGTCGACAATTAACTGCATTATTATTTTTTGGCACCTGTACCTGTTCAAATTATGAATCAGTTCTTACTAGCGACGCACTGCACGATTTGAATGAGACGAACGATACCAGTTTATTTTTTTTTCTCGGGTGTGTGCTTTCAGATAGAGCTGACTAACTGATAAGATAAAAAAAATCACTTCACCTAGTGATGTAGTGTTTGACTCAGATAACCTCCATTCTTACTTATCTTCCATATGACATCAAAGGGGTAGAAAAATTTCCTGACACAAAATTATACAATAATGGAACCACTGAAATTAATAATTTACAATGATTTAAATAATTAATAATGGGGCTAATAAAATATATGTGACGGACAGCTAAAAACAAAATGCTTTGATGCTCTAAAAGATATTTGAATGATCGATCAATTTAGCAGTAATTCTATACTCTTTGAGGTTTTTAAATATATCGTGGCAATGAAATATTGAGATACATATCTATTAATAAAATACTGTGATATAATATTTTCCCTCTACTTGGTTTCGACGTTTGCCATTTATTTTCAAATCTGGAGCTAAGCTTAGGTAAACATAATAGTCTTAATTTTTTTGACTATGTAGTGTTATGTAATACACACTTATTTTTCCATATATTGTGTCAAACCCTTGTCCGTCTTCATGATAAAAAAAATTATATTCAATTAAAAACAGCAATAACAAATATTGGGAAATTATTATAATTTAATCCAACCTGCAGTACATGAATAATCATTATTATTTTGAAAATCAATTTATTTATGAATAAGAAAGATTGCCAATACAGACAAAAAAAGGGTTCCTTGTTCCTTTCGTCAGGTGCTAAGAAGTGCTTAGAGAAGCACAACTGCACTGATCAGTTGACAACACTCAAAAGGCCAGTGCAGTTGTGTTTCTCTAGGCACTTCTTAGCACCTGACGAAAGGCACAAGGATCCCAGAAACGTTGTGTGGTATTTATATTACCCTTCTTTTTGTCTGTATTGGCTATCTTTCTTATTCATTATTTTCTATCGGACGTAAATTTTTTCATTTTATCAATTTATTTATTTCAGGTATATGAAAGTTGAACCCGAATTTAAAGATTTGTTGCACGGGATATTAATTAATTAAACGTTTTACTCATATTAACATCTGATATTTTGTAAGGCTTTAAATTTTTTCATGGATGTGAACCATTATCGGGCCAATTTGAAGTAAAATATAGGAGTTTCCAATGATTACGTTCATATGATTTATCGTCTTACCTGGTATATTCTGGGGTCGTCTGGTCTCCTACCCCTTTCGTAAGGGTCCCTGTATCTGTCTTCTGGTGAGGGTCTATTTTGTCCGTAGCGTCGTCCATTGAGAACGTACGTCTTGTAGTTGGGGTCTCCTGGCGAAGGTGGCACGAACACCCCTTCCTTGTTGTAGTATCCACCCCCGGGCACCTGCTGCCCCCACACCACACCTACCAAACACAAAACCACCACTTCCACCACCAGAGTCGCCATGTCAGTAGCACTGGGGCAACGCCCTCACTGTCGTCACTCCGAGCACTGCCAAGATCACATAGTGAATGAAACCTCGCTACAACTCATCAGCAGAGTCCGTCCTGAGAGACGTGATACGTCCGCTTCTATGCCATATGGAGTTAGCTTCTCCTCCGTACCGACGCTACCCGTTCCGTTGTTTGAATTTGGCGTGTCCTTGACGCACTTTTGCTAGCGTTCACCTGAGTGCGCCAGCTACCTGCCGTGATTCGAGTTTTCTCCCCCCCCCCCCCTACTTCACTCCCGCGCCTTTACCTTCCACCAACGTACTTTTATCACTTCGGCAAATACAACTTTTTGTCTTTGTGGCGCGAGACGTCTCAGTCTACAATTTTCCCGCGAGGTAGCTTCATAGTCGCTTGCACTTCTAAACTTTGAACCTAGATGGCAGCTGCGTTCAGTTTCTTCTCAACAAATATTTATAGCTCGCTGCATTGTTGAAGAAAGTTGCACACGAAAGAATAAAATTGCAAAAAAGTAATGCTAAACGGAATTAGATAAACAATCAAAATAAAACAAATGTCAACCACTTTTTAAGAAGACTAAGAACCGACATTTTTTTTTATTTAGAGATTTATAATGGTTGCGTTAACAACTTGGTCATTGGCGACCCATAAATAAATTACAAATATTGCTTATTTACATAAGTATGCTGCGTTTTACATTTATTCCAATAATATACATACAATAGAACAGTTTGAAAGAATAATTATACATTTCAAATGTGGGTTTCTTACATTTACATTTTATTACTTCACATTTATGAATCATTTAACACAACTTGTTTGAAGCTGTGACTGTTGCAGATTCCACTGTACTGTAGCCATAATCTGTTTTTATTAGGAAGAGGCGTCTGCTTCTGAATATGTATCACTCTCTTGTTTCTTGACTAAATTTATGATCCTTTTTATTCTACTTTTTGCCGTATTATCATTTAAGTGTGGGTAAAAAGATTCCAATATATTTATGAATGATGTAGATGATATTTGGTAATCTCTAATAACGATCCTTGGGTTCTTTGAGTCTATAGCATTTAGTATAAGAGTCATTTACTGTTCCAAAGGGATAAGTGGGTTTTCTTCTTCATATAATATTTTAAGCGCCTTATATTTATGATCCTGAATGTTTTGTTTGGTTTTCTTGGGTGGATTTGTCTTGACGTCTTTCTTATCAGCTTGGCTTGTCGATTTTAAAACCTCATCAATAAAAATGAACAATGCAACTAGATGAAGTTAAATTGTGTTATTCAAGGAGCTTCTATTCTTAACTTAGTCACGGTTGATTTAATTTAAAACAATAACATTTATTGCATTAATTTTATCGTGTTTTTCTTAAATTGAAGATATTTTTTATTGTACTACTTGTTAGTTGACTTCTTTAGAATTTGTAACTGCCACCAAAATAATCTCAAATGTATTAGGAAAAATATTAATATCTTATTTGTTCACGCAGACAAAATGAAAGAATATAGCTTTGAAATTTCGTTCTGTGGAAACAAAGGAAAACCAGGAACAAAACTTTTTTTTAAAAAATGTAGCCAAATAACATACACTTAAGTGATAAAATAAGTACCACACAACATGTCTGTAATATTTGTTGCTTTTCGCAAGTGATTAAAAAAGCGCAAGCCGCAAGAACGACACACCCACACAAACCAGGTGACGAACGCAAAAGCAAAAGAACTTAATTTTCTGTCATACGTATATATTTTCATTTAAACGCAAATACATCAAAGAGGGGGTAGCGTAACAATAAGTTTTTTTTAAAAAAAAGTCTTATAATTAATCCACACAATTTCACTGAATTATTTTTCGAAAACAAATTCTATTGAATTTTCCATTTGTGTTATGACATCGTAATTTTCTGCATACGACTACAGAAGCATCGCATTTCTCGTCGGAATGGAATGGAAAGAGGGGGGGGGGGGACTCTAAATTCTTTGGTTAAAACGATATGTCATTAAAGAAAGTTTCGTGATTGTGGTTCTAATATATTTTTTTAGTTGTACTTCTCTAATTCTCTAATATTACACCACAGAATATAAAGCAGTAAACCCGTAAATCGTCCTATTTTCCAGGTGTAGTTCTGTAATGATAAATGCCCTCGTCTAATCTGTTTGTTAATCTCATTCTGTATTCAGTCCGCTCCTTAAGTTTTAAACTTGTTCAGCAGTTGCTTTTGCTCTCCTTCTTTAACTTTCAGGGTTCGCGGGTTCCATAAACATGACTTTAGAAACTTATTTTTAGTTATGCAACGAGTCGGAGCACGAATATTTCATGCTTTATAAAAATGAACAAACAATAGTCACATGCAAACTAGAACTTTGATTTATTTATATTTCTAACAGTTAGACTACTGGATAGCGTTTTACGAACACAGTAGGGTTGAATGACGGTTAAAATATTTGACTCGCATTTGTTTAAGTTTTAACAATTTTTTTATGTTTATCAAATTGGCAAACGTTGTGAGGTACATAGCCCTAAATAAGAATAAAATATAATCTTGTTTCGATATCCATTTATAGGCTTTTAGGGTAGAGTCTCTGTAATTGATCTTAATATTTATCTAAACATTATTTATTACAATACAACAATTGATGACCTTATACAATTTTTTATTTATTTGTATTATGACCTTTGTCTCTTGGTAAGTTGTTTGTTTCTTTTTTGTGTACTTTAGCTTGTCTTTGTTTACTTTGTACAATTATAATGTAGGCCTAAATCTAACCATTTGTAAATACCTCCGCTTTAGGAAAATACCTGAATAAGATACAAAAAGATATCGAGTCGTCGTCTTAAACTAATAAAAAATAAATAAAAAGTGTCTGTATAAAGTTGTCATTTGTTTTATTAATTCAGAACAGACGTTAAATTAAAACTATTTACTTTCGTTATAAATTAATAGATTATAATTTATTTATTATTTTAATTAAACGGACTATATGTCCAATTACAATTTTCAGAAAAAAATATTATATTCAGAACGCTTATATATATTAGAATTTTTAAAATAATGCATCAATTATTCATAAATATTTGTATGTAAAAATTTTATCAATTGACAATAATTCAAGTTATACAAATCTATATCATATTCATTAATCATTTTACAAATTCTGGTTAACGGATTATTCTGTGTAGAATTAGATTTATAATTCTGGATAAAATTCTCGGGTCTCAACCTGGGCCAATTGTTTGTTGAATAACAACGTTAACAGTTAACCTGATGACGATGGCGGAGCTTGCCGTCGAAACGTTGTTATTCAACAAGCAATTGGCTCAGGTTGAGACCAGAGAATTTTATCTAGAACAGATTCACCGGGAATGCTAATAGATTTATAATATTTTATCACAAACATGTTTCTCTGTCTTGAATTTATACCAGGAACTTTAAAATTTAATGATTTAATAAATCTGGACAATTAATCATACTGTTACATAAATTTAAAATCAGATGCAATTCTAGAAGACATAAGTGTAGGGATTTTTGTTATAGAAGAGGTATGTTCATAGTCATGACGTAAATAAGGATCTTCCAGTTTTAACTTAAAATACATTATTCTGAAAAATTAATGTTGTACAGTTTCCATTTTATCAATATTCACTTGCGTATATATAAATATATTTATTTCTCTGTCGAATAAATTATTTTGTTGTTGTTATTCTCTATATCAGATTTCTATAATAAAATCTTACTTTAATGTGGATGTTTATAGTTTTTTTTTAAAAAAAAGGAAAAATTTCGTTATAATGAAATTTAAGTTGTTTCATTTGAACCATCTACCTTGTCCATGAACATAATTGTCTCCCCAGCAAATTACTTTATCAAACTTAAAAGTAAGAAATTACTAACAGTTTTTTAAGCTGTGTTAAATAATTTTATCTAATGTGGCGTACTTACTATATTTGTTTAATTGTCATGAATTCAAAATATTACAATGAAAGTATTTCGGACTTGGGAGCAGTATACTGGCACTAAATTAAAGATCTCTACAAAGATGGAGAGGAAGTAGCTTTGTTTCCACAGTACACGTTTGTAATATGAGAAAAATAAAAGTCTAATTCGATTGTCGGTTATAGTTAGGGATCGTGAAACAAATATATATTATTCCGCGCAATTAAGCCAATATAACAATTCTAGCAATGTTAAAAATACATTAACCATTTTGAAAAGTCTTTAGTTGTCAGGTATTTACGTATAGTAAGTCGTAAAGAGACGTTACGCTTTAAAATATTCATTTCTGAACCACGAGTGTTCATTTTGAAGAATGGACAGTCCCCCGAGTTCTCTCTTTCTCCCAGCGATGTGAGCACGCGACTCGCAAACGACCTCATAAAGCAGAAGTAACCCAATTACCCGAGCCTCCGCGGGTTGGAATTAATTACCAAAGAGATGTTTATACTGCAGCTTCGCGATTCGCAAGCCTCGTTGTTTATTAACACCGCCGCAGCGTCCCCAGGGATAAGCCGCAGTGTTCGCGCTATCGCCCTCATTATTTATAGATATTCATGAAAAATGTATTTTACACTTGCGGTCTGCATTGGAACATCGGAATGCTTGAGTTTGCGATAAAAAAGGGTACATTATTTGCATTCTCGGCATAACATAGTCATGAATAAGTTTCCGTTTTAGAAAATCCCATATTTAGTCCCTGAATGGTAGTTTACCAAAGAATTTAAGGAGAAAAAAAAAAGAAATAAAGAAACATTTTAATAGATATTTTTCAACTTCTATTCTGGATTTAAGAAATACTGCCAATTACTTTAACAACCTAGCCTGTGTATGTCAAATTCGAAATTTGGAATTTGGTAAATGAAATTTCTTATTACCTGAAGGTGGTATATTTATCGTCTCATTTGG
Source organism: Zhengitettix transpicula (assembly GCA_037074705.1). Classification (NCBI taxonomy): domain Eukaryota; kingdom Metazoa; phylum Arthropoda; class Insecta; order Orthoptera; family Tetrigidae; genus Zhengitettix; species Zhengitettix transpicula. Next base: position 39,440,534 of record CM073596.1, on the reverse strand, counting down.
ACACGTAAAAACGTATAAATGAAAATTTTTTGTATACGTTATTCTTGGGGTGTCCAGCCGGATAATTACAGGCTTAGGCCACGACGTTTCCTTCTCATGGAATTGGCATCAGTTGAGAAGGATGAAAGCGAATGCAATTGAAACGTCGTGGCCTAAGCCTATAATTACCCGGCTGGAAGCCCAATAATTACTTATACAACATATTCACCGAGAAAATATTAGTTTTGTAAAGTATTTTTATACGAGGGAATTGAGACTTTAATTAAACAACATAATTGCTATTTTTGTTTAAAAATAGTATTAAATGGCATCGATATATTTGTCGCTAATTACTTTTAATTTTTTTTGTCCGATATTTAGCTGTTTTCATCATTTTTTAGTGAATATAAACTGTTCGTTATTTTAGTCGTATATTATCCAGTTATGGTCGTGACAGACGTATATCAGCGACGCGCAGTGAGTGCACGTGCGTCCCACAACGGCGCTATATCAAGCCTTTCTTCTGACGTCGTAGAGATAATAGGTTCGCAAATCTTGAATGGAGGACGATGTGTAGTCTTGATAGCCTGTACTACTGAATGCTTGAAGATGCAGCTTAAGATACAGCACGGGCTTCTATCGACCCTTGTGGGTGCATTGTATGCAAGATCTGCATCATATCATCCCCTCGCATATACACGCTGCTTCAGCAATATATGACATTACGCACAATTCTTAATGGAAATAGAACTAATGATAAAAACAAATTCAATTTTAAAATACTATTGAAATAAACTTATGAAATCACTTAATGTATGAATATATTATAAATAGTTATATTTATCTGTCTTCTTTGAATTACAAATGAATGAACTAGCAAAATTTGTCAGAAACATAATTTAATAAAATAAAAAGTTAGAGCATATTAATAAAAAGTGGCACGAAGTTTCGTTCCTTTTTTGAACTTCTTCAGGTGTAGATGTATAAATACATAAGTCAAATTTTGTGGGGAAAATTTCTAAACATGTTCGCTTTACACACTTTTTATAATTTTTTATTTTATTAAAATATATTTCTCAGAAATTTATTAACATTTTGTTGCTGAGATAATCTTATAAAAAAGGGGAAGGAGGAACAAGTGAACATTAGTTTTACGTTGTGAGTTTTCAAGCACGTAGAATTAGTAACATAGTTAAAATATCGATATCTGAATGATTATAGAGATAAATATATAGTGGCAAACGAAACGGAATGACTGTCACGTACATTAAGTATATAATTATGTTGAAAATATAGAAACGTCTGTATTAGATGAAAATTAACGAATTGAAATGAAGTAGTCAATAAACAGACAAAATTAAATGATAAAATAAATACGACAAGAGGTTCCTACAATCCTTGTTTCTTTCCTCAGGTGAGGTAAAATTGTGTGGTGGTTCGTTCTAAAAGGTTTCACAATTTTTTCTCGCCTGACGAAAGCGACAATTATTCTAGGAACGTTGTACGGTATTTATTTTATCACTTAATTTGGCATTTTTAAATCTATTTATTCTACCTTTATGAATAAGAAAGATAGCCAATACAGACAAAAAGGTAATATAAATACCACACAACGTTTCTGGGATCCTTGTGCCTTTCATAAGGTGCTAAGAAGAGCCTAGAGAAACACAACTGCACTGAGGATTTTGAGTGTTGTCAACACATTTTTAAATAAATATTTTAGTTACAAATATATTTGGACGTTAAATTTCTAATTACTTCTATGTTCATTTATTCCCATTTTTAGACATCGTTTCGTTTGCCCGATATATCAAGAATAATAATATAAACAATTAATTTTGTAAATAACATTATGTTTATCTGAAGTTTAAGAAATAATTTTATTAAAAGTTATCATGTATGTAAGACTTAATTTCTTAAATTTTTTAGATTGCTGAATTGAATTGTAATTGTACACCTGAAGAGTGTTCCAATGAGGGATGAACCGTTGTGTCTATTGAATATTATCTTTTAAATATGATAATAATTTTTTTAAAGTAAAAAAAAATTGGACATGTTCTGTTGATATTTGTAGCCATTAACGCGTCTTTACTACTATTTAACCTGCCTAGAAGTCATTGAAGTGTTTTGTGAGAATATTACAGAGCGTGATATTCACTCTATGAGGAGAGGGTGTAGGGGACAGTCGCCGGACCGAGGCAATATTTCACTTCTATTGTTGTGCGCGCTCCCGCTGTGTTGTGGACATCCAACAAGTGCCGCCTGCCTGAAACAATGGGATGACGCAGACAAGCGGCCGTGATTTACACCCCCACCCAAGTGTTATTGCATTTGCGTGTTGCGGGATTAAAGCGAGATCCTTTTCCTCTGCCGCGAAATGTAATTTGCGCTTTCTATTCTGAGACTCATCCCCGCAGTATTCATCAGCAACCCCCCCTCCCCCAACTTCCCGTCGGCTGCAACTCATTTTGGTGGCCAAAGAGAGGCCGATTGAAAAATCTACCCGCAACAATTGAAATGGCTTCTTTTGTTGTATTGCCGCACGAAAGGAGCACGCTGAAATGGCTGTTTTATCCCACTACGACGTGCCTCGTAATTCATGGGAAAGTTACTGCGGCGTGATTTTGCAAATTTTTATATGTGTAAATAGGTTTCTGTGACCGGTTATTTGGTAAAGATGTAATCGCTTATTCCATTGTCAGAGTTGGACACACGAGTCCGAGAACTCCGATTGAAACGAACGTACTAAATTCAGTCCATCCCAGACACTTTCCTTCACGACTTAAAAGCCCCGATTATTTCCCCTCAGTCGGGCCTTAGTTTAGTTTATGACCATCAGGAATAGATTGATTTAAACTGATGGAATTAAACGGCCAGTAACAAGTTTACCGTTGAAAAAACGAAGCATTGACATAAGAAAACATTCGCAATAACAATTAATTTGTCTACCAATGAGAAAATATGTTACCAGGGAAATATTTTTTTAAATAAAAAATATTGAAGCAAAGTTAATGTTGTTTTTAAAAAGGCAAATGTGTCGTAAAATTAACGGAGAATATCAAAGTGAAATATTTAGGATATTTGTAACGATGTAATGATTGTACTGTAATTAAGCGAGAGAAGTGTTTTATAATTCCACCCCCACTTACAGGGGTGATAAGAGTTGTTTTAAATCCGCAGTTATTGTTCCTGGATCGTAAGTTTGGTTGAAATTTTTCCACGCTTTAATTCTTGAAATTCAATATATTATATCAATTCGCAGAACTAGATAAATGATTTATTTATCCTATATTTAATATGGGTTGTATATGTTGTATTCCGTAAATTGTAAATATTTCAATTCTATGGATCAATTTCGAATACGAGGATCTATTGTTGTCCTTTTAACTTGAAAATTGATATTAAATGTAATATAATTTAATATTAATATTATTTGAGTTGAATAAGAAAGTTAGCCAATTCAGACAATAAATTGATAATATAAACACCACAACGTTTCTGGGATCCTTGTACCTTTCGTCAGGTGCGAAGAAGTGTCGAGAGCGACACAACTGCACTTTTCAGTTGGTATTTATATTATCACTTTTTGGTCTGAATTGGCGAACTTTTTTAGTCATTTTCAATCAGACGTAATTTTTTTTCATTATTTGTGTTGATTTAGAATGAAAATTTTAATATTAAAAGAATAATTCTCGCAATGGATACTACGAAATCTGTTAAATGAGCACCGGATTTATTTTAATTTTAGAGATTGAATAGTCTAAACGTAAGGAATCCATATTTGTAAACATTTTGCGGACACAAAAATAATTTAAATTATAAGGCGAACATTATGTCAGCATGAATGAAGATCGGGTATGATGTTTCTTTTTTTAATTTTGTGTCTAACAATGGCGTCCAGAGGCATCTTGTTTATGAAATTAAGCTCGACCCCTTGAGAATAGAGGACCACAATTCGATGGCAGGACAATGGCCTTCAGGGTCACCCGCAAATGGCGAGTGGAATCTGCAGGGGACACTTGAATTAGATAAGGGAGGTCCTCACCCCCATTAACCCTTGCACCACAACAATTACATCCTCACGATTTATGCGTGGCATGCTCCTACCCTCCCCACTCCAGATTCCCAAACACACAAATTTGCAACAGCATAGGGACAGTAATTACTCCGTTATATAAAGATTATACGTAGCATTCGTTTGTAAACTACTGTATCAGCCAATATACTCATAGAAAACTGGGAAATTTAATTATTGTATAATAAATATTTTTAAATGAGAAAAGGGGCGGTTCGATGATTTAAACTGAATTTAGGTTGCTCAATATTTTCCGCCTGTTACAGCAAATAAAATAATTAAAGAAAATGGAACCAGTAAAAACATAAACTGACTATATGACAGCACGATGAACTTTTATTTGAAGAACATATATGTTTTAAAATTTGAAATCAAACATGCTCCTGAAAAAAGTTCGGAATGTGGTCTTAAACGATTGGTCTCAGATATTAAAATAAATTGGTTTTATTGACCGTTCAAATATTTTGACTTTTTTTTCTTTATTTATACAAACCTAATTTAAGCTATATGCCGCAGGCGATATCTTTAAATGTAATAATTTTGAAATAATATATAAACATAAGATTGTCGCTAATAATTTAAAAGGGCCGACAATCTATCAGCAGATGCCTTGAAAATTCTACACAAAATTTATTTATATTTGACCTGATATTAATAGAATAATTAAATAATACTTACTCCAAATCTATTGTATACTTGATTAAGTCCTAGTTTGAGGCCGAAACTATGAGTTAATTTTTATGATATTTAATTTTAAATTAGGATGTTTTCATGCATTTTAAATTACAATATTTCTCTTAGGGTTTCTATGAGAGAGAGAGAGTTTTCAGTGACTACTAAACGTTGAAACGTTTGTATACATTCATATAACGATGACTAATTTTTTTTCCAGGTTTACAAATTCAATGAGAGCGTTGACTATTGATGGCTGTCAACAAGCATTTAAAAATGTACTGACGTCAAACATAAGCTTTATAAGGTTGGTAATTTAGATCTTTCTTGTTTTTCAATCAACAACCCGCTATCCATACGTCAGGTCGGGTACTTCTGGTATATTTATTTATTTATTTCCAGTTATTTAGCATCAGCTAATAACATATTAACAATAAATAAATTAGTAAATACAAAACTTAACTAATAGCTTACAAATTATTATTTCTAGGATACATTTTGATTCTTCCTTAAGTTGACTAACACTTTTGCATTTTTTGTTTCCACAGGTAGCTTATTATACTTGACTAAACCCTTATTAAATATTTTATTTCTACATTCTAAGTAATAATTTTCCTTATTCCTAGTTTCGTAACAATGTACATCACTTTTCTAACTCACTAGATTCTTAAAGTAACATGGTAACTTATCATTCTATAACTTTTAATTAAACAACATGACATCACAAAATGTTTGCTGCCATTTAAGACGCTCCAACTATGCAACTGTATCAAATCCTTCCCTTTCTAGCACAACACAATTAGGCATTTTAGATATTTTACACATATTTGCTGACAGCCGTGTCTCTTATTTTTATCTTAAGCTTAGACATGTACGATTCTTATAAATAGTAATTAAAATTCTTATTCATAATACATTTTAAACTGGTTTTAGGGACAATTAAGTTCTGAAATTCAGTTTTTTTTTTATATGTTGTGTTATGTGATTTTCATTTTGCAGCCCAAAATAATTTTACTGGTTCTTTCGAACACCACGCTTTTTTAAACATGTATATTAGGAGTAGCGAAAATTTACTTACATGTAAGATGGAAGAACATTCCTCACGTGTGTAAAGATGAGTGTTATGCAGGTTAATCTGGTGTCTGACGGCAAGTAGGTCGTGATTTATGGTGGCGGTTCCACTTCAAAGGCTCTTCGCCCCGGGAAACACAGGCCAATTAACTTGTTGGTTCGTCATCTCGCGCCCTAACCTGTTCCTGTTCGATCGAGACTGATTGCCGAATCAGCCATAAATCAAAAGTAATCAGCATTCTTCCCGTCCTCACGTTTGATTTGCTTCCTTTTTTCGTCGTGACCGCGCTCACGGAAACTACGTAAGCCGTCAGTTTTTATGTGCGTCGTGCTTACGGTCACATAATATTTAATATGGAGGCGCAACAGTGAGAAACTGGGAAGGTACTCATTCACCAAATAGTACCCGGAATAAAAATAAGACTTCGTGATACTATCTAGTTATATACGGAATCATCAATTAACGAACATAAATACAATTTACTAACTCCGTTCTCCTGAAAAAAGGAAAGAGTAATAACAGATGTAGCCTGAAGACTTTTACAGACTCGCTGGAATAGACTGAATGCAGTATGTATGCAGGTATTTCTTTATTTAATCTACAAATGGCCAGTTTTCCTGGTGGCAGATGCATGAAATTACAATTTAATTACAAATTAAATAAAGGAAGTCACAATAAAAGAAAATAGAGTAAATTAATATAATTATTTTAAAATATAAGCTAGGTGTAGGGACATTATTTCAACTATAAATACACATATATATATATATATATATATATATATATATTAAATAAAGGTTAATTTTGGATATAATATATAATTATAAATAATAATGTATATATTTATTAAATAAAGGTTAATTTTGAAAAAGTTAAAGAAAGAATCAATGTTGTACTGGTCTGAAAATAAGAAAAATATCTGAAAATATTTAACTACCTTAGGAGGCAAGAAATGTTACCATTTTACTTTAGTATATAACGGAGCACTATCACCTCACTTCACTACACTAAAACGTGAATTTTCTTTGCGTTAGAGGATTTTCTCCTAAAACTCTTGCAGGTAAATTGTTCCAGTTATTTATTGTGTTATTTAGGAATGAGTATTTTCCAACATCTGGTTTTTTTCTGTGTGCTCCATTGTCGAACGTAATTTTTTTTTCTAGCTCTCTCTCTTAGACAATTTCTTCTATTACACACACAATGCATTTATCAATTTTTTTAGCAATATTGACTCAGAAGCAATAAAAAAATATAATTTAAATATGTCGGCTACTTTCCATTCAATAATTGGAAAGTGAGTGAAAAAGTGCATCTTCAGGATATAATTTCCGTGTACAGAATATCCCGTTTCTGTAACAAAAATTCGGCCAAATATGGCAGAATGGCTGACCGGGGTTCTATAAACACGTAATTCCCAACCCATGTCATTATTAATATTTTCTTACCTCTATACACTTAAATAACTTAAAGCGTAAAAATGAAAATGACACATATACTTTAAGATGAAGTTTCTGTTTACCACAAATATCTAATAAATAAAAATAGATGTTACAATCACCATTAATGTGTTGGAATCATTGTGGGACCAGAGTTTTTTATTCACTATGTATGATAATCTATTTGATTGCCTCTTTTGAAGTTTCATTTCACTTATCCCGCGGGTTAGAGTCTCATCAGTGCTTAAATGTGTCTAACCACGGCTTCCTATTTACAAAGCATAATAATTCAATACCCCCACGCCACGGCAGAGCATGTTGCAATTTTCAGAAGGGATCCGGATATCCGTCCCAACGCTAATTAAAAATTCTCGGAGTACCACACCACGCCTCATGCCATATGCAATGAGTTCGGGTTCAAAGAGATGGTGTCCAGGATTAGGAGAACCCCAGCTAGAGGTCGGCGCCAGTTTTAAATTAAAGTAAGGGTGGTGAGCCTGATCTCTAATTTGGCGGAGTGAGGATGCTCCGATGACATCACTCCTCTTACTCCCGAAGAATATTTTTACCTCCAGTAGACAATCCCCTCCTTAGCTGTGTCATTTTCTTAAATGAACCTCCTCTTTTCATTCGAATGATGAGCTCTTGCCTACTTCTCATTATCAACATTTCACAATTCTCGTGTATTGGACGAATGAAGATTTTCTTTTGAGTCAACTTTCATATAATTTTTTCTATTATAGTATGTTTTAGCATTTATTTACTTTTATACCACACATTTTGCAGGTTATTTCATAGGTCTTCTGCCGTAAATCCGCTAATTCATTAAAATTTCTGTTGGGATAAATTAATTATTTCGGTTTTCCTATGTTAATATAGCGAAAATGTTGACTTTGTGACATAAGTACAGTTCGTAGATTTGAACTTGATGCGAACAATTGCACAAGTTACATATCTATTGCATACAGTAAGCGGCCAGTGATCTGATATCCGAAAAGTTATAAAAATGGCGCACTTGTGTTTCTTAATATCTAGAATTTAACCAAATTTAATTATTCTGCGGCCAACGATAATTTCTACTCAACATTTTTGGGAAAATAATGGGATGAACGTCTTTTTAGACCCGTGACGTCCATAGCTGTCAAACAAGATGATGAGACTAGGAATACTAAATTTTAGGGAGCACACTTTACGCGGATTACTTCTTGAATAACTTTGATATGTATTTGTATTAATTTTCTGTAGAAAATCAGCTTTTGATATGGTTTTGTAACAACTAAAAAGTGTAAATTGGAATTAAATAATAAATCAAATTAGTGTTGGGCTTTTCTCATTTATTTTATTATGACATTTAATAATATGAATTTTACCAATTTTAACATACTAAAAAGAAATAATAATTATAAAATTATATTTACACTCTAATTGAATTTACTATGGATCATTTGTTCTAATTATGAAAAATTTCTTTCCCGATTAATTATGGGTTCAAAAACATACGTAATAATTTTAAATAAAATAATTTTTCCAAACTGTCTACTAAGTGGTTGTTGCACTGGTTTTCAAATCTGGTACTTCTTTTCTTCTTCGACCGCTTCTCCCGTGAATTTCTTTACTAAATTTGAAAGTTAACAGTCAGTTACTAAATAAATTCCACGTCAATACTCGCAAACGAAGAAAAACTTTTTTTTTTCGTAGCCATGTGTCAACATACGGCCACAGATGGTGTTAACGTAGTTTTCTTTCATTGAGCCTTTAACCGGTATAAATTGACAAATTAACTAAACATTTTACGTTTCAAAATATTGCGTAAATATTCACTACAGTTTTTATACTCTAATATTTAATTATTGAAGCTTCTATTTTATAATAATTGTAGTCTGCAAAACAAATACCTGAAGAATACGACCATTACTATCTCCGAAACAAATACTATTGTAATATGTAAAAGAGTTAATTTGGTGTAATTAATGTTTTCGTATTCAAAGAACTCTTGATTGAACTTGCGTTTCTTCCAGATTAAATTCTGTAGGGAGGTGTTGATGAATACATCATACAAGATGAGGACGATAATTGTTGCGATAACTATTCTGTGTTTGTGCCGAGGAAACTCTTATAGAGTGTCGGAGAATTGAAGTAACGAGCAGAGAAAGCGTCTCGGAGTATTTGAATGCCAGGTACTCTGTATCCCATTAGTGACACTGACTTCTTTGAGAGCCGTGCATGTCCTCTCCCTCAACGTAATTAAATTCAGCCCTTGCGTTAGGCGTCGTCTCATCCCCCATTGTTCGTTCATCCTTCCCTCTTGTAAGTGTCCGCACAAGACTCAGGGTCTCCCTCGCTAATCCACAGCTTTCTCGGATCTCCTTTGGTGGTGGGGGAGGGGGTGAGCATGCATCGTCAATCACTTTTGACAAGGCAAAACCTCTATTGATTTTGAGTGCTATTGTTGGGATTTTCCACATCTTTGTAGCTAAGAATTTATATTTTGGCTTTAGCATACACGCATACAACATTTTTTTTAAAAAAAATTATCGACCTATAAAATGTATGCGTGACGTATTTATATTCAGACATTTTTACTTGAAGGAGCTTCACGGAGTCGACGAGTTTGATTCGTCTTCCCAACTAGCTCTGAACTGGGCAAACCACTTCATTGCACATTACTTCCTAAATCCGACAGTCATAATCATCTGATCTATACATTGAAGTCCACTGGTATATCTCGTGAGATGCACTGGTCACCAGATGGTGCAAGTATTTTTCGGTTGACAAAATTTTCTTCAGACATGTTTTTGGCAAGGGCAATGACTACAACGGAAACAATATCGGAGGTGGGGATTAGGTATAGGAAATAGAACACATTAGAGGTGTGAGTTGACGACAGTCGGAATGTGGTAGTGGAGAAGAACAGTAAAATAAATATGGAGCAGCAGTTGGTGTTTCAAGATGTTGAAGATGAGCTAGAAGAAATAGTTCCTGGAATGGATAGTTATGGGAATCTATATAATTGACTAACGAGATCTACGCTGGTCTGTACCTGCGGTCGCCGTAAATGTGTCCTCGCCGCCACCAGCTTGCCGAAGTGCCTGAATTTGTATAAATATCCAAAAGACAAATAATTGACCCCACAAGTACTCATCTCTTAATATTGTACATCTGCACATATGAAGTTAAAATTTGATTCCTTGGTGTATTTTCCGAATTTTTAAAAAATTTTACTATCGTCTAGAAAATTTCTCTCAAATCCTTGGGCTAATCTCCTTTTCATGTCTTCATTTCATAGCCCGCCCTCGATAGTCCTGCTCCGCAAATGTAATTATTTTTCACCTTATCTATCGCATCGGAACATATTTTAAATTTTAATTGTGTCGTTGTTTTTTGAGTTAGTTACTAGGTATGGAGTAATTTCCTTCAAATTGACTTATTGAAAGGACCACGATTTACATCAACAACAATAATACTATCCGTTAAAAATTTAACGCAAACATCTGAACCACTATTTAATTCCTTCCTAAATTCCGGGCATGATTTAAGCAGAAATAAAATAAAATTTTCGGTGAAAGCGAATGTAAGCCAAATTGGTGTTCAAGATCTGTATTATTTTGTGGATACATTTCTAATATTTACACAGTTCAATGAGCACGTAATTTAAGTAATTTCAGTAGGATAAAACGGGCAAAATCATAAATTATGTGGTATAAATGATTATCGGTGTCACTTTTTCGTAGCCATAAAATTCCTTAAAGGCTTAAAACTGCAGATTCTAGGTTTTTTGTCTGTTAGAATATTATATTGGCGAACATTTCTGGGGTTTTTAATAAAGACTATGAACAGATTTCTGATTGAATGAATGGTTTTCTACTTCGTTTGGTTAAACAGAAGATAGTTAAAGCCACCATCAAAATGCGGTTGAGTAATACATGTCGGTATGTAATTGAAATCAAAAGAAATCATTACATAGCAAACTTTTGTCAATTTTCAAGCAAGAGAAATAACGGGGAAAGATGTTTTTCCTGGAATGTTTAAGTATGATTTCCGTGTATGGAGCATTGACTTTAAACGTTCAAACCACTAATAATTCATTTCAGTTAAATGGTCAAATTAATGTATAGATTGTATCCAGCATAGTAGAATTCAAAGGAAAGGTATATGAGTTCTATTCCAGATTTTATCATCTGTACATCTTAAAGGGCTTCACAGTAACATATTGCACGTTTCCTGCGCGAAACACATTAGTTATCAAAACTTGATGATACACGTTTGCTGGTTAGGGTAAGTCGGTTCCCACGCGGCTCTGCTTTTCGTTCGAGAGCACCACACGTCGGCCCTGTTTCCGGAAAATTAAATAATGCCACAATGGAACTGGGGGCGAAGCAACGTATATTCAAAACCCACATCGGCTGCCGGCGAGGCTAAATGGTCCGTGGCGGCATGCCTTCAAAACATTTTCCCCGCCTGCTAATGGATCGCCGATCTAGAGTTACCCTTTTCTCTTGTATTCCCCACGCATTACCAGGGACGATCTATCATCGCCAGCTGTCCGCAGCTCCCTTTCCGAACTCAGCTACTTTCCGCAAACATTTATATTATTTCAAAGGCTTCGCTTCCTCAGAAGAGTTCCTAAATCCAGTACTCACAGCTTCCTCTTCATGAAAGTCTGACAAAGGACTCTCTGTATAGTTTCAATCAATTTCTTCAGTCGTCCTAACAGTGTTCTCATTATGTTGATGCTTTGGATATCAAAACTTCGCGGACAAGAAATTAGGCGTTTTCAAGTATCAAACTGAAAAATCGGGCCATTTTTGATCGTGTGAATGGCTTGAGTCGTCTGCAGAAACCATAAGTGACACCACCATAGGAAAATTTTCATCAGCCAAATTTTCTAGAGTTACTGCGAAATATTTTATGGAACGTACATTGACAGTTTAACAAGAGAAAACGCCTGAAAGCATAAAATCACCAATAAAAAAAATTAATTGGGTGTCAAAAAATTCCGTGAGAGGAGTGTAGTGAAATTTAATTTTACAGGCAAATCAAGATCACCGTCATAGCAATAAATAAATTGAAGAGGTACGTGATGTTTTTGTTTGTAGGTACCTGTTACAAGTGTACTGTCATGCGTTCTACAACAATGAGGATTTTTGTGCAATGTGATCAGCAAGACTTAAAACAGGAGCAAATGCCGTCCTCAAGGAGCCTAATTTAGCCTGGGAAGGTGGCTGCTGTCAGGATGATAACGAAGAGCTGAAGGGGACTTCCAGACTAAGACCAGTCCGGCTTAGGGGAAGCTGCTCGTATCTCTCCAGGTGGATTAGTTCAAGTTATGGCTCTGGAAGCAGCAAGGAGCTCGGCTTCAGATTGCCTTCAAAAGTTACAACATCAATACTATCATAAATGCCTTTGGTGATATTAGATCTCAATATGATTCACTAATCATTTTCTTAACTGTTGTAATAACACCTCACAGGTTTATAATAATAGGAAGAATTTCTAAAGAAATAGAACAATCTTTATAAACAGAAAGATTTCTAATGGCCGAAGCAGTAAGGATAATTAATTTCATTACAACTTATTTGTGAATATTAAGTCTATCTTACTCTGTGATATTTTGATCATTCACTTTCTTTCACTCCTCTTTTTGCCTTTTTTAAGTTTCATACTGTTCTAATTCGCACTGTAACTTGATCTTGGCATACGATACTCTTCACCAAGCGCATTTTTATGGAGGGTAGAAATTGCTATTCCATATTAAGTGCGTTTTGTACTCCGTTATTATTTTTTTAGAGAATTATATTAGCATAATATTCAAGATAGCCATTACTGTAAAGTAGTGAATGGTTGGAATGTTTGACTAATGCGATCCCATTGTCGTTAAACGAGAATTACACTTCATTGCTCTTATCTTAAAATAGGAAGACTACAAAGCAAAAGCCTGCCTTCCATGGTGTTTTGAGCCGGTACTCCCCCTATGCTATGGCAGATTTATGGAAGGGAAACGTGTGCCCCTCGCAGGAAGCTGTGTCAACAATGGCTGCCTTGTGGTAGTTTTATGTTGAGTTGGGGACTCTCTTCCAGAGCATACAAACTGTTGTAAACTGTTTTGCACATAAAGTCACGGAAGTATAACTCACACTGCAATGGCGTCATAATGTGCTAACGTTTTAACTAATATTAATCTTTTCTCTGCCGTATTATTGTGTTCCAACTCTGCGTGGACAAATATGCGGATGTAGATTTCTAAAGGCCTAGGCTGCCAGAATATTCTCAGATTCAAGTATAGTTTATCCAAAAGGAAGAACAACAGTATTATATTATTATTCTATCATAAATGTTGTAAGGAACTGTTAACTGTAAAACAATATAATTTAAAATCAAATCATAAATTTTCAACTTTATATCAATTTAATAATAAATGCTACCAATCATAAAGCAATTATGAACTTATTAAAAATCTCCAAATCGCAAGTTTATACCAAAAAATTATAAAACTTAGTAACAAATTAAATTAAAATTTATAAAATAATGGATTATTAATATCACTTAATTTTAAGGTATCTTTGTGAATTTTGGGTTTTTAATTCTGTTTTAATAAGTAACATTTCTGATAAATGATGTTTTAATAAATTTTATTCAATGTCTAAAATTTCAACATTATTCCAATCAAATTTATAAAATTCTTGTAATTTATGTATTGTGACATTATGATTTACATTTTTGTGATAGTTTTTGTGAATAGAGAGTATAAATATGCATATCAACGTTGTTGATTATTGATTAGTAAAATATGTTTTGAGTTATAATTAACGTATGGTAAAATGTTAGTTAAATATATATAAAAAAAACAAACGTAAAAATAAAATATTGATTTGAAAAGTAGCAAACTGTCATCAGAGATTGTAAATATAACTCTGAGTTATAGAATTAGAGTCCGCAGATCAGTGTTCCACTTTTTCAATGGTAGATTCATTTTTGCATTAATTAGATATATATTGATCATTTTATATTATTTAAATTAAATTATGAATTGGAAAGATTGACTTCAGATAATATAAAAATGTGAGTAATGTAGATATATTTCATGATATAACTCGTGTTAAATATTTTTCGTGTATAGTTTAACCGAAAACGCTCAGATTTTGTTGGGAAACAGAATTAGACGAGGGCGAGGAAGGAGAATTTTCCGCGGAATAAATTATTCAGATTTCGCCCTGAACGAGTGTGATAACGCGCCCAATTAAGACTCGTGGGCTTGGTTACTTATTCACAAACATGACAAACCTCTTGTTGCCATAATGCGCGAGAGCTCGTTCACACCCCGGGGAACTGTGACGTCATCACCCTGGGAAATGATTGAGTTTTCACTGCCTTCGCGTCGGGGGGAAAGAATTATTGCCCGTCGTCTAAACGCATGGCCCAGCCGTCGTCACTATTTTTGTTCTCGTCTACTTTTATATTCCGTCATCAGTCGAATTACGTTAAAATTCTAGTGAACTGTGTTTTTGTACTTCTTTTGCATGCTTTTTGTCCAAAACTTTTACCGATGAATCTGTCTATAATATTTAGATGCACAAAATGCGAATGAAATAAGAAAAATATTTTTTAAGTATACACCTAACGTATAAATTTCTCGGTTGATAAACATTTATAAATGATACGTAATTTAGTTGATTTTGAAAAATTATTTGAGAAGATTATAGTAATATTGTAATACAAAATTATCTCGTCCGTGTGAATGAGGGACAGCATAATTCACAATTATAATTAGAAATATGTTCTGGCCTCTGTTCCAGATCATGCCGACTTTTTTTTTTTAAAAAAAAGAACTCTCAACTGATCCCAAAGTTCAACCAGACATAAGCTATTTTTTCACGTTCACCATCTTTTCCAGAATTTTGCTGAACAGTTCTAAAAGAAAGCATTCAGCACTGAGGAAACATAAAACCGCAGCTCTATATTTTCAAGGACAATTAAGTTGAATTTAGGAAGAATAATGATGCCCCTAGACGATCAATATTATCGTCAATAATATTACACAATATATTGCTGGGACGACCCACACGTTGTAATATTGCCCAATAATTTATTGTCATCCTCTGTCTGAATGGTATTTTGTGACGTACACGGTTCTTCCTGACGTATTAGAAATTTCCTTTCTTCAAAATATTATAAGGTTGGTTCTATGACGTCATTCACTCCAGTACCGCTTTAATGACACACATTTTCCCACCTTCCTAATATTTTTATAGGAGTTTCTACTAGTTTCCTTTATTTACTCAATAACCTCACAAATAAGCGTACACTAACTGTATCCCTAAACTTGTCTTTTTAGATGCGTTATACTGGATCGAAGATATCAAATTCGCGGTAGCTTGTGATGCGACTGGTGTTCTGAGGACGCTCATCAGCAATTAGAAGCGATTGTGTGACCCCGTCGTCGCCCCATTACGATGACATCGGGCCATGACGGCTTTGGACCTGACGGGAAACTCAATTTGTCTCGTAAATAGATAAAAGCGTGAATCACCTCTCAAAGCGGGCGTGTCACAAAACGACTTACATGCTTGGAAAGACACTCAGAGGAGTTAAAATTTTAAAACAAGGCCGATGCTCTCATACTCACTATCTTTCATTAACATGAATAATAATTCTTTTCACATCCGTGGAGATTTGCTTGCCATGAGTGTCTATGAAAAATTATTCTATTCTTTATTTTTATAAGGTCATTTCTCATGAATTTTCCTTGACGAGAATTTTATTTCGTAGGTTTTTCTTTTATGCGGTAAAAACCGAAGTAAAATTAGGATTACGTGACTGCAAAACGTCATTGTCAGTGTAGATTCAAACGAATAATATTTTTTAAAAGAAATTGAAACTTGGATTCAAAAGCGGAAAAGTCAATTTAGTTAATTCAACGTAAGACAAATCAGAAAAATATAGAAAACGACCGTTGAGTTTCGACGTTTTAATAAATAATTTTCAAGTGAAAATATTGCGGTTTTTGATTTCCATAGGCGAGTCTCAACTTCGTTTCTACTGCATTTCTGAAGATGTATTTATTTATGTAGTTTTTCTCACGACGCTTGTAAATTGTGATTACGTGTTTCAGAAAGAGCAACAAGACATGTGACGGATTTTCCTTCTGTTAGCAAGAAAACACAAGTGCATGTACCATTTAAAACTAACAGCATATTTCAATACTATTATAAAATTCGCTCTACACATTTTTGTAATAAGTACCTTAAATGAATATTTTAAGATTTCGTGAACAATTTTAGATGTGAATGGAAAGGTTTTACTCTTCCTATAGTTATGCTTTTGTACAGCTGTACAATACAGTGTGTAATCATGTAGAGTGCTTGGAAACAACACGTAGGCCTACAAATTTTAAGGAATAACAGAGTACTACAAGCCGCTAGATTCGTGGTGACTTTCATATCTATCTCAGGCTAGAGTGACCTGGACGACTATAAAATTATAATAAAATTGATAGAATCTCAGAGCGGCCTTTACTTATATGATCGTGTTTATGTAATGAAACAGTGGTATTCTATAATTATACACGAGACCACATTTGGACACTGCAGGGATCCAATCATAAAATCTTGTTTCCCAGACAGAAGGAAATATTTAAAATTTTGAAGACTTTCACGCAGGTTGGGGTACGCTCTCCCTAATCTATCCTGGGACCTTTCTTCCCAATAAATTCGTTGACAGAGACGCACCCTCGCCCTATTGCACTCACCAGAAGCACAGATGCCAGTCACGGTTCACAGGAATTAAATTACCCTCATTTCATGGAAACAATTTGCTTTGACAACGGCGAGAATGGTACTATTTAATTTTATTACGATTGTCCTATACTCAAATGGAACAAGAAAAATGTCTCTATTCCAAAGACGTGGTGTGAGACATACAAATTGTTTTTATTCGTTTCTTTCTTCCCGTTAAATTCATATTCTTGTTCATGGAAACGGACTTCACAGGATTATTTCTGTGGTTTGTCTTCCAGACTATGTGGTTCAAAACCTGAGAACAAAAATTAAGGTTCCCAAAATCCGTGAAAACTGGGTCGGGTTTGAGGGATGCTGCAAACCTTGGCAGCCACCAAAACTGATTGAGAGGTTGATGAAGGTTTCTAAAGGGTTTTCCCTGCATCACATATAGACGAATACTGGGTAGGTTCCTTAAACTACAGCCAGGGAAATCGTACGCATCCCTTCAACCCTCTATATATATTATAGGGAAGTAGCCATAATTTGTTTTTCCCTGTAACCAAAATAGAGGTGTATGAATCGTGACCGTGGCAAGCGATCCATCACGATATTACATACGTGAGTTTATGACGATTTAGAATAATACTAACGATGATACCATATTCGTAAAATTAATTAAATATTTATGATATCCAACGGGCTAAACGACGAGCCTAAACGACACACGATGGTCGAATATATATATATATAATTAATTAATTCAGGTATATGTGTCTTGGGGTAAAAGAAGAGGAAGGCAGGTTGCCAGGCAACGGAGTTCTGTTTTGAAATAGGTTAATATCTTCGAAAGAGAGAATATTGAAAATTGGGATCGATGTGATTTAATGTAATTGAAAGCGCTGATTAAATGAAAAAAATTGAACGCCTCAGGGAGATTAAATAAAGTCTCATGTTCTACTAAAATAATAATGATAAATTTAAATAATTTTTGCTGTTTTTTTAAAAAAAAATTATTTGGTGCCCAGCTGGTAAAGTTTTCCATTGCTGAGCTCACCAGCGAGAGTTGTAAAAAAGAGAATCGCCTTCCACAATATATATATATATATATATATATATATATATATATATATATAACGACAGGAAAAGGGAAATTAAATTAAATTTAAGCGAATCCTAATATTTTTATTGAATTTATATATATATATATATATATATATTCATGATCCGTTGTCGTAGGATTCACTTAAATTAAATTGAATTTCCCTTTATCAGTCGTTTGATGACATCTCAAGGTGTCTTTGGTTTTCTTTAAATAACTATTTCTCTACATTATCATGTTCGATTATTCTGGTTGATAGTTGTTTATTTCATGGAACGGTAAAACTGAGTAATAAGGCGCAGGGTGAAGACATCTGTGTCATATGATGATGAAATTATCTGATCCGTTCGCCGAAAGAGTCTTTGTGATTATTTTCTGCGGCCATCCCGCCTCTCATGAGCTGCGAATATTGCCGTCGATAAACATTAGGATCACAGAGCGATATTGCGTGTGATTCACATGGATGACACACTCTGATGTCTCGTGACGTGGCGACCATCAAATAAAGCTTTCTCTCGCGGGGGGTGGGGGTGGGGGGGAAGACGAGTGTCACCTGAAAGCGTTTCCTTGTCGTTCCGGTAAGCGAGGGCTCCGAGTATTTGGGATACATTATTTTGATGGAGGCAGTCAATTTGTTAGTAGTTGATGCATCTCACTGTGGATTCAATTGTGTTACACTGAATGCCTTCGTCGTACACAAATGATGAACTTCATGGCTAACTTTTATGATGCTATTTTTGCTTGTTATTTTGTTATAACAGTAAGAAAATCTCAAGATATATATCAGAATCTTCCAATAAAAGATACGGAATTCAATTATTTCAGCACCGTCGATTTTATAAGATGAGCTTTTCTCATTCAGACATACACAATACACTTTCTATGGGCAGAACACTCAAGCTGAATCATGAAATTTCCGCCTGAAATTACTCTATTTGGTAATCGAACCTCAAATAATCTCTTGTTGGAACAAGGTCATTATTTGAATTTTTTTTAGAGATACTGGCGAAAAAGCTCAGAATGTTTGAGGTCTTTCATAGCGTTGTGGTTAATATGGTGGTGTCTGTCGAAGGCTGACCTTGATGTATCTGTAAAATAGATTTACCTAATTAAAACTGTGATTTTGTTGTGTTTCAGCTTACAGTTGGCGCAATTGTTATCTATTTTACTTCAGAGTTCTGAGTGCTGTCGATATATTCTCCCAATGTGGCGTAGAGGCTAAGCAGCACAAAGTAGAAGTACACGTATACCACTGTAAGTTCAACAAAGAAATAAAATAGTAGTTTTTAAGATTGAATAACGATAAGCAGTATTAAAATTTTTGAAAATTAAGATCGGAGGCTGCATAGTTTTAGTGAGGCATTTCTGCATTTCAGGAAAAAAATAATAACCTAATAAAACATGGATAATATGGAAAAATATGATTACAGGTGACGGACAGACTACTTTTATTGTTTAGAATAAGCCTTTAAAAACACGTAATTGAATGTGTGAGCAAGTTGCCTCACTGTATTTTCAAATTCGTCCCAATTTTACGGAAAACTGTTTGAATATTCAGATTAAGATTACCAAAAAAACTGAACACCGACTAAAACTAATGGTAAAAGGCAATTTGTTATAAATTGTGACCGAGAATCAGAAAACTTTTGGAAAGGAATTGGGCCACTGAGACGTAGAGTCCATAAGAGGTTTTTCCAAAATAAAGTTGTCACGCTCCAAGTGACGTAGTTCACCATTATGGGTAAACTATCCTCTTTCAGCATCACTGTCACCGAAATAGCGCAATCAAATACCGTATAGACAATCAGATGTCAATGTTTCATTCGAACCTCCATTTGTATAAAAATATTCATTTCCAAATCTCAAATAATTATAAAGCGTGTTTTGGTGCCTTTTGAATATCTGCGGTTATTACTCACCAAGTCTTGTGCAAATGATAGCCCAGTTGATGTAGACGGTCTTCTTTTCTGCCACGAGAGACAACTCGATGTTCACGGTAACTTCACAGATTAATTTCGCTATGAAAAAAATGGCATACGACACAAACCACTTCAGCAAGAGGCTCTTCTTCTCCTTAAATAAAAGCATGATTTTATGATGCATGAATTGAAAAATAAAACATTTAAAAACTTAGATAATTAAAACGGTTAAAAAATGTTTTTACTTCAAAATTATATAGCAGACTTATGGCTAAATATACTCATCCTTTGAGAGAAGTGTGGTTGAATATTTAAATTTACTGTACATGAGAAATGGATGACATTCTCCGTCAAGAAATGTTTGTAGCAATGTGAAATAGACATGATAAAGTTAATCGCATAGTGTTTCGTTTAAATGATCTTGTATATTGTATTTTCTTACAGAAACTCGTGTTTTGCCTCAAACATTATTATTTATGAAATGCCAATATGACGTTCTGTCCGGTTATCGGAGAACAAACGACGTACCGATGTTTTAGACAAATTTCAAGCAGTGTTTAAATTCATGTCATATTAATTTCGTAATATAAACATTTATTTTCACTTCTTTATAACGCTTCATATCTATAAAAGGTTTAATTTGATTAAAGAAAAATTTGCCTGGAAATATTCAGGTGGTCCACGCTATTATTCAGTAATCTAAAGTTTGTTAGGTTACGGTTAAATAACTATTTAATTAAGCTCAATCAATATTACCACAGCTTAATTCCGTAATCTAAACATTTATTTTCACTTCTGTATAACGCTTCATATCTATAAAAGGTTTAATTTGATTGAAGAAACATTTGCCTGGAAATATTCACGTGGTCCACGCTATTATTCAGTAATCTAAAGTTATTTAATGTATTTGTTCATTGTAACGAGCATTTTAAGCGACAGATGTTAGTAGATAAAAATGCGACATTTGTTCCTAAAAACTTTGGGGGGGTTGATGACTTTCTGGCCAACTCACGGTATGTGGCGTAAAAATAGCAGATTGGCAAACATATTTTGGGTCTAGCAAAATTGTAACCTACGATTTATTTCGCTAAGAAGACGCTGGACTCTACAACAATTGGGTTGGTCAAGGGGAGAATCTCTTACTTCCAAATTCAGTAATAAATTCGTCGTCAAGGAGAGATGAGTTAGATGGTTAGTGGATCACAGGATAAGGTTCTGCAGTTCATAGACATTTCGCGTAAAGGAGGGAATAAGAAAATAACCAGTAACATTGAGTAATTCCTGATAATAGTTAATTCAGAGTTAAAATCTTAGTCGAACACCGAATTAATGAGTGGAGAAATAATAGGAGAATATTTGTTTAGGAATTTGTACCTGTGCGTTATTTTGGCCATCACTGTTTCTGCTTTCCTAGCAGAAAAAAATGCCTTCTAAGAAAAAATTGTAAATTGCATTAACTTTAGAATATAATGATAAATAATTAACGATAACTCATTAAATTACAATTAAAACAGCAGTCTGCTTTTTGACTGTTAATAGAAAAATTTTAATTAAGAAAATTATAATTATCTCTTACAAATTATGTGTAACTCAACATGTTTTCAGTTTTCTGCTACTAAGATATTGTAAACACACATTATTTTAAAATAATATCTAAAATAAGTCACAATTTAGAGTATAAAGAATCGGCAAATAATGACTCACCTGTCCAACGGCAGCGATTAGGAACAATTGGAATGCGGTATCGAATATATTTACTATTATGCCAACTGCATGGTAAATGAGAATAGTGCTCCTACCTACATATTGTAATACGGAATTTATAAATATTTTGTGTTCTTTGGTATATTTTAATATAATTAGCTACAATCTATTAAGTTTTTTGCTCATAATTAATTTATATGAAACAATTATATTTTATAGTACTAATATAATTCCGAAAAACGTGCATTCAAACTATACTTAGACGTCAACACTTCATTAGTTAATATTGGTCTATTCTTGATAACTATTATAAACTTAAAGCAATACTACGATATTAACCCTTGGCAAGTGAACTCACCTATTGTTTTGATCCAGCGTTTTGATTGCATGGACATTAAATACGCACTTATGCGAGTTTCGTAAGCCTGTGTAGAATCTTCTGTGTTATTCATTTGTAGAGACTCATTTCCCGACTGTAGTTTTACTTCTGAATTATGTTCTGTGATTTTTAATACTAGAAATATATTAAACGACAATTCTATAACAGCAAACATCTGAAAATAAAGAACAAATCATTGTTCTTAGGAAATGTGAGGATTGACCCATATCTTAATATCCCGGTTATTTGTGACTTAGAAAATCAAAACTTCCATAAAGAAGTGACAGCATGCCGAAAGAAACAATGTGTCAAGACACACAATAGGGAGTTTTCTGATGGTGTATAAAACAGCTGGATTGCGTCGCTCGAAATGAGGCAAAAAATTATTTCAAGTATTAGAAAAAGAACCACGAAGTGAAAGGAAGATCATAGATTAACAAGGTAAAAGACACAGCAGAGGGAAAATAAACAGTGGCAAGAAAAACGTAGAAAAAAAAACAAGAATAATAAACCAGACGAACTAGGTTTTTTTTGAGCGAAAGTGATAGAGATGAAGTAGTAAGGCGTTACGATATAAAGTGAATATAGAGATTACTTTAACCTTTAGAACACCACTGAAAACATTAGTCTTCAGAGATAGTGTATGACGGCCCGAACACCCGTGTAGACGCAGACTTACTAAATTCGGTCTAGAGACAGCTACCTCGACATTATGCATCCTAATTTTTTGGGCTATGTAACGATTATTTTGTTTGTATTCTGTCATATTTTTTCCAATATTTGGTCTGTCCAGTGTACATATGAATACTTGGAATCGGTGACTCAGTGAAACATTCTAGTGACTTACCAACATTAACCACGCTACAATAGAAGCACCTTGTTTAATGTCGAAACAAAAGCAACAAACGTTCAACATTGCCGTTATCTGTAACATGGAGAAATATTACAATTTTATGGTACTGTAGAGATTTTATTTAGAGTAGATTAACTTCTACAAATCTCGAAATATCTTTAGGAAAATACGTTTTTATGTGGAAATCATAGTTTCTGTGATTTTTTAAAAAATAATTTACGCTTGGGTAGTAGTCAACTCCAAATTACGTATCAAATACTGGCCAACGCCATTAAATTTTGCACGGGTAATACCAATATTAAAAGCAATTACATCATACCGTCCAATCAGTTTATTGCCTGAAATTTCCAAATTATTAGAGAACTTCTACTTAAAAGAATAAATGAAACTGATTCCTTAGAGAACTTGATACCGAATCACGAATTTGGACAAACAGTGCCATCGAGTAGTTTATTTTATCATCACAGGCCTTGGAAACAGGTCCTACTGTCCAGATACAGATATACAACAGGCCTTTGGCAAGGTAATCAATGAGGGCTTCATATGCAATATCAATACATTTATCTCAAGCGAAATTTATCTCCTTATCAAGTTATACTTGTCTAACGGATTTTTTCAGATAAATCATGGAAAATGTTACTCGGATATCCATACAGTTACTTCCTAATTAAACCATATCCCTGGGAGGGATAAATATGTGGCGTATCAAAGCCAACGAGTAAAGTATTGATCTTAATTTTACCCTAAATCACTCTGAATGCTCAGTAGTGCCCATAAACGACAACAGACAATCAAATATAGCACGATATTAGGTCTTCATTTGGACCAGAAACGGAGTTAACAACACATACTTAAGAAACCGCAGGAATCCGATATAGTCATAAAAATGTACAGGACATTGGGGTAAATATCGGGTTTAGCCCTTCAGAAAAATAACTCTTCTTTACAAGATGATAATAAAGCCAATTTGGTTATGCGGTATTTAACTTTTTCGCGACTCTTGCAAATCTAATGTCAGTATCATACAACGTTTTCAGTCCAAAACTCTCACTCAGAATGCTTGCTAGGGCACCTAGTGATAACATCATTGGATCGATTTACCCTCACGTTATATTTTGTCATAAAATTTGCTCATAGATAATGTTTATTATACTGTTCTCATTGCTAATATTTTATTAAATTAAAGAAATCAGTTTGATTTTCGTCCTTCGAACATAATGTGAAGAAAATTGTAGCATCAGTTAGGAATCAGTTTTTTAGATTACACACCTAGTTACAATATATAACCGGATGGTAGGTAGCAAACATGAAATTTTCTATTAATAAGAGTATAAAATTAGAAAAATTTTCCATAATAAACTAGAAAGAAATATTGTCCATAGTTCATAGACCTACATCAATTTTTTATATTTTGTTTTGCACGTCACTTAATTTCGGGCGGTAACATCTCATAGGTACGGTTGAAGCCATTGCTAGTTTATCTTGGAAAAATATTTAGATTGGTTCCAGTTATATTTATTATAAAAAACCTTGCTTAGTCAATTATTGCAGTTTTTCGGGATAATTTTACACACGTTCAGATAATTCGAAAATTTTTTGACAGTTTTTTTGCATTTGAAACCATTTTATTTGAAGCCTAACAGTGCTTTATAATTATTTCTTGAGTCACTTAAATTTTTTTTGTTCCTTGCAAACACTGTTTGTATTAAATGTAATGACTCTACCCATGTCATAAAAACCTTAGTAAAGGAATACAAAGGTTTATCGTAACTGAAGTTCTCGCCTGTTATTATAAACGTGAGAATATCTCATGTAATCTGAAAAATTATGCAAATGTTTCAGAACTGTCTTTAATTAGTTACAATTTAGTTACAGAATTTATTTAATTATAGTGTTTCTAATATCTCATGTTTATTGGTTAGTAAAAATTGAATTTTAATTATACTTTTGAAAGAGAAGAGAATTCTTATTTACCTTATTAAAAGAAACAGCTCGTTAACGTCACCACGTGCACAAACTATAATTCGACGTCGTTTCCTTCATTTTCACTAGATGTTTGTTTGCGAAAAACCGAATATATCTAAAGATATATCATTGTGCTGTAAAATTTTCTCGATTCTGATCCAACTGTTAGACTGATAGTAATATTATCAGCCGAAAGTAAATATAAATAAACCGTATATGCGTTGTTATTACAGATTAAACTGTTACCAACTGTTGACTACAATAAAATTTTATTATGATTTGAGAAATTAATTTTTTAAAAAAATTTGGAATATCTCATCTCAAATATTATAGATTTACCTGCGATTAAAAATAACTCTGACCAAAGATAAATGTCCGTTTTTCATCAATTAATTCGTATATAATTAATATCACACAACTATTTAGGGGCTTTCTTATTTTATATCAAAGCAGGAAAAATATTTCGTACTATTCCCGACGCAATCTTAGATTTAAATTTTATCTTGTTATTAAATTTATATTCAGGAACTCTGAGTCATGTTAATGATCATTTCAAGAATATTTGAGAGACAATAATTATATCTATTATATTTTGGATAATTATTTTATTTTATATAAATTTAAGGGATATCATGCTGGGTTCTAAATTATTTTCTTTTTAAGGTTTTACTTTAACTCTCCCGCCACTAATTCGATTAAAGGATGTTAATGCGAAATGTATGTTTAACTTTCCTCTTAACCTAAGTTTCAGACAACGTTCGAAATTATTCAATATTCTTTTTAACATGAATATGCTTGATTGGAGCTTGAGCTTGTATAGATCATGGTCGTGACAGACGACGCGTCACGATAGTACATTTACGTGAATTTCCGTTGTCACAAAATGTCCCACAATGTAATACAATTTAATGAAAAAATTTATGTCTGATTGAAAATTAATAATAAAAAAGATAGCGAAATACAGACAAATTAAGTGATAATATAATTACCACACAACGTTTCTGGGATCCTTGTTCCTGTCTTCAGGTGTTTTTGAGTTTTGTCAACTAACGAGTGCAGTTGTGTTGCTCCAGGTTCTACTTAGCGCCTGAAGAAAGGAACAACGTTGTGTGGTATTTGTATTATCACTTAATTTATCTGTATTTGTCTATCTTTCTTATTATTAATAATACAATTTATATATAACCGAAACCAAATAAAATTTCTGATTTCCGCCAGGATAGAAACATATTTGTTCAAATACGTTGTGATTGTTATATTCACGCAACCTTAAGGTCTATTCCGAAAAAGCGCATAATACGGGAGTCGAAGCAATAAGACAAGTATTTTCGAAAATGAACCGAGGCGTTCCCGGCAGACGCACTATAACAACAATACTACTGAAATAAATGTTAATTTTCTTAATTATATATTTACATCAACATTCACAATTTTTTTCGTCAGTAATCGTCCGTCTGAGCATATTGCGTCCTTTTCCGTGGGAATGCCCCTGGCGTTATCGTAATCCAGTAACTGTATATCACCACCATAAAGTAGAAGAATACCACTGAAAAACGTAACAGATTTGAATATAAATGTACAATTTATTAAAAGATCATAAATAGTTCATCAGAGTTCAAATAATATAACGTTTTATGATATTCTCAAGACCTCTTACTCTGCAGATGCTTTCGTTCTAGTTTTGGTGTGTACTGAATTTCTTTTCCATGGAGATTAGTTGGTGTAATCGTTATAGAAAATTATCAGTTATTTACATTGTAACAAGGGTTAGTTGTTTTCTTATATTTTGGTACTGTAGACTATGTCATTACGAAACTTACTTTAAAAGGATAAAGTCTATTATATTATTTCTTCAAACACGGCAAGTAATGTTCATACAAGGAGTCAAGTTCTGTAAATGACGTTGGAGGGAACAAAGAATTTCTTTTCCAAATTATCAGTGAATCTATAATCACATAGTAGTAAATTACGATAAAGTTAAGACATTAGTTCACCGGCTGTATTCTACACTCCATTCTATTAATTTTCTTTGTTATGTCAATCGAGGAAGGGCCTTTTTAAAAAATTTCTTTTCAGTGTATTATTTTAATCGCTTTTAGTCTTCTAAATTGGAATGTACTTTTACGTACTTGCTTTCTAAAACTATCGATATATCAGTTTGTTCAATATGTTTCACCACCTTACATTAAGAGTGGGATTTTTTATTCGGTCATTAATATTTTCATTTTAATTAATTAAATTACAAATTTCCCTCCGGAACTTATACGGAATCGATCGTCGTCAACCGTTAGTCATGTCTCGCTGATTTTACGGGCTCGCGCTGTTGTCATAGCCAATCCTTTGTTAGGTTTTTATTTTTTAGTGACTAATGATGAATTTTTTAATTTAATATATTTCATCTGTAGCATCTGCTCTTAGCAGGTAGTCTTTGTTCCATGTCGCATTGTTTGCAAGACCGACAAAGACTTGCCCAGGCAATTTTACTCGTCGGTCAGACAAGGACCCATTAACTATGAAATCCGTTCTCGAATATGACCCGTTGCCTGCGCGTTTCGACGAAATTTAAACAGAAATTATTTTTTATTTGCCAGAGAAATATAAAATTACGTATACTTAATATGCTCCTGTGGGGTAACTTCACAACCGTACTGTCTACAAAAATGTCTGATTTTAGATTAAAAGTGAGAGGAATACTTACCCGTTCTAATATAAGCGACAAACAAAATTAAGAGTCCAATCATGTGCTGATCTCTATGCATATGGACATGTATCATAAGCACATACGCTAAGATCCTAATTAGGTAGAAGATCACTGACGTTGCCATCCAAAATTTGACGACTTTTGAACTTCCCTACAAAGGCAGGTAAAAATTTAGTATGACAATTGTACATCAGTTCTAAGTATAAAATAGAAAATCTCAAAGGTAAATGTGTCTCGAGTAAGCTTGTAAACTAATACTGCTATTCAGTAATCAATCACGCATTCACAATTCATGTTTCCGCTAATGTAAATATTTCCAATTGTCATTGAAAATACAGTGAACTTATTTACCTACTTATGTAATAAAAATCTGCCGTATTTGGAAATAAATGTTACATTTAGTATCATTTATTTTCTTTTATATTGTACTTGTACGTAATATGCCATTATACTGATTATAAGCAGGAATTTCACTTTTCTGATTGATTGAGAAATTGATCTGATAATCCAACAAAGCACACGTTATTGATCTCATCCAGTGCAGGTTACCATTACAGTAATTTCACATATATGTAAATTTATGGAACTTTGTGTAGACAGCTTCACTGTAATAGGAGATGGACAACGTGCATTTCTCTATCAAGTTTATTCACGGAATAATGTAAATGCTTGTTGTCTCTTGTAAACAAGTTTTTACTTTTTTGCAATAGTCTGTTTTATATTCGCTTCTATTAGATTCCACTTATTTTTTGATAAATATTGCACATTCCATCTAACATCTTCTGCTAATTATTTCACGCTTACTTAAAAATCTTAATATTGAAACTCTAAAAATAAGGATTTGCTCAATTAATGATTATTTAATGCATGGTGAGAGAACATTTTGAAAAACTTACCCGATCGATGGCGATGATAAAAAAGACGGCAAACGGTAGTTGCATGAGGCTGGCCACCAACACCATTACATGGCTCTCTAATGGCTGCACGACTAAAAACACGACACACAAAAAATTAACCCGTGAGTTCGGACTTACGATGTGAAAAAAATATTAAGTAAAAAATCGGATTTTTAATACATTTTATTGGGATTTGTTTCACTTATGGAATGCTAAACCTGTGTAGATTTTTCAACGATGATGCTATCACAATATGAGTTTAAATGTGCTGGAATCGTTATTATACTTGGTCTAAACGTACGACCTATAGCAATCATGGCTTAAGACTACAAAAATTCAAAGTACTAATGTGACGTGTCGCCGGTCATCGTCATGACTTATATACTTCGCCGATCAATAGAATACATTAGTTTTAAAAATTCTATCTTGTTATCTTTGACGCCGTATACTTTTCCACTTTTTCCAACATTTATTTATTTTATTGAACTGAGTTTGCGTTCCTAATCCATGAATATATTGTTCTTTATGATTTCAGGCGTAAACAATCGTTTGTATGAAAGAAAAATATATTGTCATCTGCTGAAATTACAAATCATTTTGAGTATCTTCGGGCTGTTAAAAAAAATCTTGATTGCAGTGACTTTGTAATACTATTTTCACATCAGTTTCAATATCTTCAGTAATAGTATGTTATATGAGTATAATTTCAACCCCTTACAGCATGGGAAAGGAGAACCCTTAGGGGTGGGGGTGGACTGGCGTTATTATAAAATAACTCGAAAACAACCGAAATTGGAGTAAAATCCAGGGTTTTTGATGTCGCTGATTTTAATTATGACACTCAACTTGCCATTTAACCCCCAGGGGCGGGGGAGGAAATTTAAAACACGCAAAAAGGCCGATATTTGCGTTGATTTAATATTTTTCATTGATTGATAGTATTCTACCTATGTTGTTTGTGTATAATTTAAACCCCTTTCGGCATTGGAGCGGAGAACGTGAATGGAGGAGCGTTACATAAAAATAGCGCAAATGCATCCGAGACTCGAGTCAAATCCGGGGTTATGGATGTCGCTGAGTTTAATTATGACAACCTGGGCAGCGCGCGGCGATTGGGAGGGTTTGGGCGGAGATATAAATTTTCAAACAATGTAACCGGCCGATTTTTGCGTCAAATAAATCCTTTTTGTTTAACCCACAGTAGCGGTGGTTGAAATTTTCGAATGTGTTAAAACGGCCGATATATTCGTCGATTGAAACTTTTTGGTGGTCAATAAGTTCAATCCCTTTCGGCATTTAGAGAAAGCGGTCGATACATAAAAATAACGCAAGAGCAGCCGAGATTGGAGACAAATCGAGGGTTATGAATATATGACAACCCGGGCGTTGCCGGCAACCTGACTATTTAAAATAAATGGCAATTAGCAGGAAATGAGCGTAGAGTATGCGTTCCACATTTTTCTTTCTACATGCGATTTTGCATTCTCATCGACCATCCTTCTGTTTATGGTTGTTATAGGTGGTATGTCTGTGACCGCACATTAATACACATGTGGTGATAATATCGTCGTATAAAAACCACGCTGGCCTAAATATTTTGTAAGTGAATCCGAAACCTAACAATTCCAAACTAATTGGTGCTTTTCTAAACTCCCCTGATTACGCACATATAAGAAATCTGGAAATTTTCCTAAGTTTCTATCAAATCAATAGTTATTACATAAATAATAATACATACAGAAGTAGGGGAATTTATCGTTTAATCCCGATCGGACGAAAGGTTCTTCAGTGGTCTCATTAATGAAGTAATCACTAACTTGACTCGTTCCAGTTTGATAACCGTGAAATAATATTTCCGCGAAGCATGATATCTGTAAAGAACACAATGATCACATATAATTTTATTTACAGCTCAGTCTCAGTGTAAGAAGTTTTTAAATAATCACAATGATTAGGTTTGCTTTATGTAAATAATTAATAGTCAGTGAATATGTATTTTTTTATTATCGTACTAAATGTTTATCTCTCACAGCAATATTTGTGCAAATTAATTGTTTATCAAATACAATCACCTGTCCATGTGAACTTCTGATAACAGCGAATTTGTTATTTATGTTCCCATTAAGAATTGTGCTGTAAGAGGAGAGAAGGAAGTTTCTCTTTGATTTTAATGTATATTAAACTAATCATAGATTGATATTTATGCTAGTATTATTAAAGGCATAACTTACTATGTACAACCACGCGATGACGAAACATCCTAATGGTAGAGAGCAACAGAAGCAGCTCCTGGCCTGGCGCAAATTAATATTCCCAAACTGTGTACGAGATAAACAGCCAAGTGAAATGTCATTAATTATACAAAGGCGATGAATAATAATTTTCAGTATAAAAGTTGTGGCAGTCGTCATGATCAAACTGCATGCAGGTGTTTGACATCGGCGCCGAGTGAATATATCAGAATTTTGTAATATATTTAGTTCCGCGTTCACAGCTTCGAGATAATTCGCAAAGTGGTACACATATAAATATATTTTTCGACGATAAAAACGTTCCTAATAAATTAAGCGTAAATGGAATTCATGTAAAATACCTGCAAACTCCCAGGCAAAGTAAAAATCACTAGCAAATTTTAAGGACTTACAACGAGTTCCTCAGCATCAAATGATTTATATTTGCATTCATTTAAAATAAATATATTCATTTCAGTTCCAAAGAATATAATTAAAACTTACTATTTGTTATCAGTATTTGATTATTAGCGAAAAAACTTTTTATGAATAAAATTATTATTCATGGACTAAATATTTTAACGAAATTAAAATTACAATCAAAATAAAAAAACAACCGGTAACTGTCTTCTCTGAAGTTTAAGACAGATTGCAAACTTCTAACACCTGTTATGTAGTTCGGGTAATCCTCCCCTCCCTTTCCAAAAAATAGTATGAACTGATGCGAAATTAAGACTGCGGACAACTGCTGTATTTATTTATTGTTCAGTAATTTTCATGATATAATGTAGACTATAAAATTATTAGAAATTTCTCCAATTTCATATTATTTAGTAAAGTATTTAAGATACTTAATAATCAAAAGTCGCTTAAAATAATAATATTATTTATGTCCAATCCGTGTGAAACACACACTTAACAAGAAAGTCCCCCCCCCCCTTCAAATTTGTCACATACACTGCATAATTTGTCGGTTTGATATTTTAATATTAAGTGAAATGTCATTACATTTTGAATTTGTTTCTGCTTAAAAACGATTAAATTTGAATGTGTGCTGTTTAGTAGTGATATAAATGTGAACATTATAGACTGACGTAAATGACAAACAAGAACGAGGTTGCCCTTCTACAATACAGTCATATCCTGCATCCACCACTAAGTAGCTACTTTCTACAAGAATAACTAAAAGTGTGTCGTATAGTGATGTTAGATATATCTCAAATTTTCTTCAAAATTGTTTAGGCACATTGTACAGACTTAAATTTTTTCGTAATCTAAGTTTATATACGTACACAACCGTTGGTGGACATCGTTTTACAAGTGCATTTCTTCTTTACGTTCTGTCAGGGAAGTATAATTCCAAAGATCTTACATTATCGCGATTGATTACTTCTTAAAGCATATAAACATTGGCTGGAAATTATTATCCTTCAAATATAATTAGTGGATTTTAGTAGTGTTAAGTGACATGAAAAATTCGATTAATATAAATGTTATATAAAAAATGTGAACGATTTTCTTATTATTATAATTGAAATTATTTTTATAGAATATTAAAATATTAATCAATGATAATTATTTTTTTCTGTTTTAAATTATATGTGAATATAAATGTTGGAAAGAATGTTAAGTTTATTATGCATATTACTCTCGCTATTTTCATTTAAATTAGAAAATATATTTTATATGTTGTATGGTTATTAGTCTCAGAAATAGGTAGGAAGGAAAGCAATAGAAATTCATTAATTTATATATTTTCATTCAGTAGAAATAAGAAATTCATTGTGGATTTGGACATAAATTTAAATTTAATTTTTTTGTAATCAGCCAAAAAGTATAAATTAAATACGTACAGGACGCACAGCCGATAAAATTTTCTAGGTATTCGATTTTTGATTTGTTTTTCCATTGGTCCTGGAAAGAGGTACCCTAGTTTGATAATCCGTAAGATATTGCCGAATTAAAATAAGCGTTGCATACTATTTTTGCAATATTAACGTCCCTCTCCTGCAGTAATACTCTTAACGTATATGCAGTTTGAGCTGAGTTTTCCCGAAAGTTAAATGATATGTTGGTCGCATTTTAATTTGTCATCTACCTCTAAACCCAGACCGGCGCGTGTTGTGATTGATTATCGATAGTAGGAATTGAGTTTGTAGAAACTGTAGGAAAGTTTGGCGTTTTTCCTTTCTCTGCATTAATACACGGTCTATTAGCAGAGAATCATAAGTTTAGGTGGTTCATGGTAATGTCGACTTTCGCCTTTAATTTTTTCGAGTGTGTCCATAATGACCAAATTGGTATTTTCTGTTCAAAAATAAAATAACTAGGTAGGATAAAAAGTAATTGCAAATCACGGTTTGGAAATGGCAGCTTCAGAGAGAAGGTTTGCCTATAACCTTGAGGGTTAGGTCGTAAAAATTAGAATAATTACACAATTTGTTACTGTTCTTACGTAAATATTTTTTTATTGCTGCATAAAACCATTCTTTACATTTTTAAAGTTTTTTTTTTATATCAGACGTTCCAATTGTTATTAGAATACTTCTGACGAAGTAAAACAATCGAAATATAAATTGTCTCAGGACGATACGACTTGAATGAAGCTTATCTTTTTTGTGCGTCATTCTTCGCGATATTTAAGACATTTGTAGAAGCTGTACGTAACCATGTAGAAGTAAAAGTATAGCGCTGAAAAGAAAGGAATTATTTAGAAGTATTCAACGGATAAAAAAGTTCTACACATACAAAAAAGTATTGTTAAGATTTTACCTCGAACGAATAGCATAAATATTTTAGAAATTTGAAATATATCCATAGATTTTATAGCGAGCTTTTTATGAATGTGTTTCATGCGGAAGCATTTTTTACACAAAATAACTTTAGTAAATAAAGTTGTGATATAGTTACACCGTTTCTAATCTGATTAAACGTGAAATCTATGAATGACATGTTACACAACTGTATTCTGCTTAACCATTTGAGGATTACATATTAAGAAAGTATAGTGATTTCCGAGAAATACGGTTTGAAAAGCATGTTTCAGAAATTTTTATTACTTCGACTTTTATTTAGGGTTTAATAATTAATTATCTTATTGCAAATTGTCATGAATAAATGTAACCGCCATATAAATAGTTTAAGCGTATCGCATACAAATTTGGATTCAGAGATCGAAGGAATACCCTGTGTATCTGCTGTAGAAAGATACACCCGAGCAAAACAGTGATTAACACATCTTCCAGGCGTACAGAAAGAGGAAGGTGACGGCACAGCAGTTGGTCGTCGAAACGTCGCGTGTTAATTACTGTTCTAGCTGGGTGGAAACCCGATAACTCTTTCTACAACAAATTGGGAAATGTTCTCACTGATAGTTTAAAGCAATCACTAAAAATAATTTAAGGAATTGTAACTCACCAGCTTTGATGATTATGACAACGATAAACTGGGGTGCCTTAGAATCTCCTTTTTCTATCAAACTGTAAACTAGGGCAACCATACAACCTAAGTCCACGATATACTCCGCACCTACGATTAGGATGCTCAGCATAAGCAAAGGCGGTTTCTCCTGCGTGCGGCAATATCAAGAAAAATAAATATTTAAAAATATGTGGATATTAACAAATATATTAAATCATATTTTAGAAACAAAACTTAATCATAAAATTTATTGATTATTAACATTGATGAATACTAAATGAGAACAGTTGAAACAAATTAAGAAACTAGTAAGAAAATATTAAATAATAAAAAATAAACTTGTAATTACAGTTGTTGGTGATGGTGTGAAACGTTCAGACTACTGAATAAATAATGGAAAAATCGACTATTTGAAGGATTATCTCCCCCCCCCCTCCCAAAAAAAAGCCTTCTCGTCAATAATCCACTCCTACAAAATAGAGACACTTTGGTGAGATATTTGCAGCAACTCTAATATTTTTGCAAAATAAGTTTTCTTCTCTTTCCATCACTACCTTTCACTCATTTCTTGCCTGCCATTATTTTTTTAGATACTAGCAGGCGGTTTTATCACTTTCAGACAAACGACCCAGCCGATCCTCTTCAAAGCTATTTTTCTTTCTTGAATTCAGACCATACATTCTATTCTTTACTCAAAGTGCGTTTCTCAGAATTTCCTATCAATATCATTTTTAAAGATTGGGCACTTGTTAATATAATATATAATTTTCGCGTTATTTCTAAATTTTAATTGCCTTCTTCTCATTAGGCATTAGTTAAAATTCACATTCCTTACTCGCTTGTCGTTAAAACTGACTGTATGGGTTTCTGCTGAATACTGTAATTGAAGTCTGGAGATATTCAGATATCTTGCATTTAAACTATAAAAAAAGGACTAACTGGAGTGGTTGTTGGGATGAGCACAATTTCTTGTAGTGGAGAAGCATAATTCACAAAACCTATGATTATTTGAAGCGATTTGTGATTCTAGAAGTATGAAAATATAGATGTCGTGGCTACCTGGTCAGCTCCTATTAGTAGCACAAGTCCACTGCATAGAAGCATAACGCTCATAGTAAATGATAGTATGTGGAAAACAGCCTTTCCGTCATCTATAAAAGAAGATACAAGACTAATTTACTCTTAGCAATAATATTTTTTCATTTTTAATTTAGCAAGTGATTTGTAAACATAGACGCTATATAAATTAATAAATGAACATAAATTATGAGTAATGTTCATCACAACAATTGACATTTTAATTTACTTTTAACTCCAATGTCTTTACCAGTCACATGAGTAAAAAACTTACTTTGATTATAGTATTTAAAATTTTTAAACCTAAGTATCTTTCGGCACATATGCCATAATCATCTTCATCATGAAGACTTAAAAATCAAATATACTATTTTTATATATATTTTTAATTTAAATTTTAACATTTAAATTTATTAATTTTATTATTTGAAATCAATGGTGTACTGTCTAATACACAGCCTCATTATTGAAATTTTGTGTTCCGTCATAATTTAGACTTAATTCATCTGTACTGCTTATCGGTTTTAAGCGATGTAAAATATAATTATTAAATCGGTTTTTTGAGATTGAATTGATTTTGATAATTCGGCCTAAATTTCACGGAACTTCGTCTGAAATCTATAAAATTGTGACTAAAACTGTAAATCCGTGATTTAGTCAAACGTCAAAATATTGATGTAAAATCTGGAAAGCGATTAAATATGCTGAAGAATTAAGTCTGGACTATGAAAGAAGATGCGTAACTATTTTATGCTGTACCTGAATATTACTACCTGGTTTTTGGAAGTATATTGCCCTGGGGTCGGCGGCCTCTATCGGGTTGTTGGGATAATTGAGGGAATAGTACAACATATTGCTGCTCGCCAAAATCTAAACAATAAATTAAAAATTAATTCTCAGACTAGAATAAACTTAAAACACATTCATTATAATGCAAATATTACATCTTATAAATTTGACCACAGACGAACTACGGAACGTCACATTTTTTATCCCAAATATGATACGCTTTTCATTAAAATTTTCAATTGACAGTGAGACATATCTTGTGAATATTTTACATTCCAGGAAAAAACCCTCTAAATTGTGACCGCGACAGGAGAGGCGTTACTATATTATATTTACGTCAATTAACAAGAATGATACCGCATGCAAATATATATATATATTAAGAAGTGGATTTGCTTTCGAGAAATATAAATATCAGGAAAGAACAAAAGGCGAACTTGTCTTTGGCGTCTTCAAATAAAAAAAGCTTTCATGAATAAATTAGTAACAATAGATTTATCCAAAATTAATACGTAAAAGAATTAAAAGTTAGTATCAACTTTAGATACAGTGTAACGCTTTATCTAAAACGTAAATGAATAATGTAGTGTTTTAGTTTCAGACATAGCATTGCATTGAAGGAAAACGATTGAAGGCAGTTTCGTCTCGTAAAATTAATTCTATTCATTAATAGAAACTTTATTCGTTTTATTCTTCAACTCACCAGTATTATCCATCCCCATAAGTAACAACTGAATTTGAGATTGAAACCACAAAAGGCAGAATCCAGTAAATACATTAGTAATATCTGTAATTACCGAACAAAAACTTATTAAAAATTTTACTATTCGGAATATGTAATGGTATTGCATATGTTACTAATTACACCTACGCTTTCATAAAGATACTGGTGGACATCTAATAATTCAAATTTGAAGCAGCTTCAGATAAATAATGAGATAGCTAAATTGACGACATTAACCTTCAAATAAATTTTAGCATAAAGATCTTATAAAAAGTAATTCTATGATTTACAATTTTCATTTGTTTTATTAACTAAATTATGGTTGAAGTTGACACTTCTAAATTTTATTTCTTATAACATATTTATGGCTCTTTAACAAATTTATCAAAAAACCAATAAGAATAAAATTAATAATTTCTATTTACACTAATGTATCAAAAATTCAAGGAAAGAAAATATTTATCAGAAAAAAAACTATGAGGTTTAAATATACGTGAACGGGATGTTATATTTAAAAAATAATTGCAATGTTTTTTCTAGAAAATTGTAAATTTTGTTTTAATTTACAATAATTCTATCATCAAACATAAGTTTTCATTGAAAATGCATAGCCAATGTTTTTTTTAACCAAATTGAATCGAAAATGCTTGAACATTTTCAGAAAGCAAAATTAAGAAATTATCAATATGTTCCGTTCACTCTTTTTTTTGATAATTTGTTAAAACTGAACTGTTTAGTTAGCTTCCCATTTTGATGATTTTTACGCACTTTCATTTTCAATTTTCGTTTGATAATTGCTAAATCAAATCCTTTAATACAAATAATTTATTAAGTCGTCCATGGCATTAGACAATATTTATTATGCACCAAATCAAAATATTAGAAATGTATTGGTATTGTCTGATATTACTGTGCATACATTTTTAATGTGTAACAGATATTTCTTTTAACACCATAATATTAGAATTTGTTTAAATATCATTCGAAGAAAAACATTTGTTTCTTATATGGGTATCACATGTTGCGGTAGTACAGCATTAGTAAATCAGTTGATAGAATTAAAAAACCTTTATCAGTCACAGAAGATTTTTTAAAATTTAATTTAATTTAATAGTCGTAAGCACAACTTATCATTTGATAATTTATTTTTACATTGTAGGTCAATTAAGTTCTAAAAACATATGCAGTGTGTTCCAAAACACACTCCGTCTATCTAATGACGATGGCGGTGTTAAGATCAGAATTCATCATATGAACTGTGTAGATAGAAAGTAGAATTTTTTTTAAAAAAAGGTCTCAAGAGTTTATAACACACAAATTTGTTTATAGCATCTTTTAAGTTCACCCTCTCAGAATATTGTACATTTACTTTATGATTAATGGAATTTAATTGTAAATGATTAATATACAATGTATTACTGGATGATAAAGTGGTTCAAATCGTGGCAGTGACCGTTGATGCGTCACAGATTATTCTACTGACATACGATTGTTGTTTTACGCACACACAAACACACACACATATATATGTATATATATATATATATATATATATATATATATATATAATTATTAAAACATATTCATGATGTGATGTTTTATGTATGAATATGGCATAGGCCTATGTTTTCGGATGTTGAATTGTGCTAAAAATAATATGTATGTCCATTTTTTATGTGCTTTTGTAGCAAATATGCCGAGATATACGAAAAAATGACAACTGTAAAAGCCACTTCGTCGATATTTACATTATATAGCAAACAATAATTCTTGAAAACATCGTTCTACATCAAACGCTTCATGAAATGTTTCGATAATATTTGGAGACAAGGAAACCTTTCCTTGCATTTGCAATATACTTGTTAATTTGTTTGAGTTGGAAAATTACTTATGAAATAAGAATAGTTCTCGTAACACTGAATTTTATTTGCATATTTTATTTTATCGGCATGTTTAGATAAAATATAGGAGAAAACATATGACATGGTTGAACATACAATCCACGAAGAGTATTCATCGGGATATTTAAAATTAATAATTTTGTCCTTCAGTTTTTCTTGGATTAGGAATTTTGCAGAAACTCGACAACGCGCTTAAAACTTTTCTGCTTCTGTTATTTGGACAGGGCCTCGTAGGATCCCTGAGTATTGAATGTAGTTTTGGGATGTTTGGCTGATGGTACATGGTGAGCGTTTCCGGGGAATTTGCGGGATACGTGTAAGGCATATACTGACTAAAGCAGCTGCTGATCATCAAGAAGTAGTACAGATAATACGCTGGAACAAAAAGCTTAAACAGAATGAAAAAAATAGGAAATGGCTAGAAAAATTGATGGTTTAAATTTGAATCGTTATCGATGATTTGATATGGTCCGTCTTCTTGTAGTTCTTTCTTATATACTCTACTTACCCTCAATAGTACCTTCTATCTTCGTATTACCAAATTTTGAATGCTTTA
Source organism: Zhengitettix transpicula (assembly GCA_037074705.1). NCBI lineage: Eukaryota > Metazoa > Arthropoda > Insecta > Orthoptera > Tetrigidae > Zhengitettix > Zhengitettix transpicula. The sequence continues at coordinate 39,401,370 of CM073596.1, read as the reverse complement.
TTCTTTCTTGGGAATTATATAACTTCAAACGTCACTTTCTTTCCTAGATTCACCTTGGAATCAGACTGAAACCTGTGTTACTTAATTGATAGTACTGAAGTTATTTGGTAGATGCATACATCAAATTTATTGTTTAAAGTCTCAGAACAGCTTATTGACTTACTGAGATAAATAAGGATCATTCCTACGTAGAACAGTCCGAGATTATTGAACTGATCAATGTAGCTGTTGACCGCGTAGATTATGAAGAGAATCACTCGAGCCAGTAGCAGAATCAAGAGGCTAGTTTTGCACACGGAAAGGAGGTTCCCATTTCCCTGTTACACAAAAAGAATCATAGTCATTCAAATGGTTCACTAAACCTTTGTCAGACTATTTAAATTTCGTTCAAAATCTTCCACATTAAATCCACCTTAAGAAAGTGTAAGAGAAGGATGGAACTTTTCTGATGTCTGTATAGTTCCATTTACTTGAAATGGAATAAGGTAGTGTATTAGAAACACGCTAAATTAGGGAATTACATTTTTTGTTTAACCTGTTCTGGTAAAGGATCTAGATAAAGATACTTTTTTAAGCAAATGAAGGTACTTTCTAGAGACAAAATAATATTTTTATATTCTCGTTTACCTTATGAAAAAAGTCAAATCAGAATAAATATATGATCTAAACCATTGAGAAAAATTCATAAAAATTAGAATACCCTGCTGACATAAAAGGGACGCTTCCACTTATGAAAATAGTAATGTCCAAATTACAGAAAAAAAAATACTTCTACATTTTTTTTTTTTTTTTTTTTTTTTTTTAGGGCAATAGGCTACATGAGGGTAATCCCACTTAGGGCAACTCCCCTTTAATAGCATAGGAAGGGATTTGAAAGGGGGGATGCGGAAGGGTAGAGGAAGGTAGCCAAGGGTTAACTAGGGCCCCCGGGCTATATTTTAAGGATCCTACCCGGCATTCGCCTAAAGGAATGCAGGGAAAACCTTAGAAAAACCTGCATCGGGTAGGTCGGGCATTGGGTACTTGTCCCACGCCCTTCCGATAGCGGGAGAGGAGTTTGCTGTGGGGACGCAGCTTACCCCTCGCCATGCCTTGGCCTGTTTAGGAGGCAGCTGGCCGACTATTCCAATAGGAATAGCGGACAACTCTTGCCGTATGCCCAAGGTCTGCGACCCCGGAACATACACCTCTCGAAACAGACCGAGGTGCCTCGGCATGTGGGAACCTTAGTTCAAAAAAACCAGAGAGATGTGAGAGCATCCCCAAAGGTAGCCCCCGCCAGAGCTCTCTGGGAAGGTTCACCTGCGAGAAATCCTCTCGCAGGCTTCCTTACTTCTACATTTTATTATTCTAATGTCTTTTGTTGACAACATTCTCCAACTTAGAAGCGGGATTCTTATGTTTTAGGACGCTGACTCATAATTTACCTGCATAATGAGAAACAAGTGAAGCATTTCATCTAAGCCTGATCATAAAATAATAATTAAGATTAAAAATTGTTTTAGACCATTTTTAAGTCTCTGAAGTAAATTATCATTATTCTTATTATTTCCATTTTACTATTAACCATTATTACATAGGAAAAATTACTTCCTCATTTAAGAAAAAATATATATACGAAAAATAATGAAATTGATTTTGTAACTCACGAACTATTTTCTGTGTTGTATTGAGCGGTGACTGTGCTAGACTTTGAAAGGTGTAAATTACAACGTTTGACTCAGTTGTAGTGGGTGAGCAGTTGAGTTAGCATTAGTTTTGATTAAGAAAGAGACAATACAGACAAAAAGGTAATTTAAATACCACAACAACGTTTCTGGGATCCTTGAACCTTTCATCAGGTGCTAATAAGAGCCTAGAGAAACACAACTGCACTGGATATTATCTTTTTGTCTGTATTGGCTGTCTTTATTATTCATTATTTTCAAGCAGACGTAATTTTTTTCATTTTAGCATTATTTTTCTCAGGATTTAAAAATTTATTATTTACCAAATGTTTTTTGAAGTTTATGTGCGTCCTATTTCCTATTTCTCAAAATCAAAGTCGCTGCTAATCGGGAGCCACTTTTCACTAAGAGATATACGAAAATGTTTTCGGCAGTAGAAGGAATTGTATGCAGACTTCATGGGCTCCTAATTTGATGGAGACTATCAAGTAAATAAACAAAGTTACAGAACCAGTCTCGTTATTTTCTTGTCAAACGTATGTAGTCGTTAATAGCAGTCAGGACAGGTCAATTAGAAGTAGTCATATTTTCTGCTTCCATAAAACATATATTTACAATCGTGAGAGACTTGCCTGGTTCATGGCGATTATCACAGAGAAAGTAAGACAGAACTCGATCACGAATACCACCGTGTCGACAATATTTAGCTCGAAGGTACCTGGACAGACAAAATGTTTACATGTAAGAATAGCAATCTTAAAAAGTTCTCTGAAATCTCGATTTTAACTTGAACTTATGTCGACTAAATTTGTCTTACGTAAATTTTAGTTTCCATTACATAATATCTTCTTCTTGTACAAAATATTGGTTTGGAGCAATTCGTTCATCAAAGAAACAGAGTTAGGCCTACGTTTTGAAAACCTCCATTTTAAATTTTCTACACAGTTACCTTCCATAAATTAATTATTTTAAATCATAATTGTCAGAACTGGACTTTTTAACGCTATAAAGAACTAATTTCTTCTTAAAATCTTTTACCTATTAATCGTTATTGCTCTCCAAATAATACCGAATTAAAATTTTTCTTCATTAAGCTTAAAACATTTCTTAAGCGCTCCTAAACGTCCTGTAAAGAAATTTACCTGATATTTAACGTAATTTACAGGGATACCCAGTATTTTCTCTGATTTGACCCAAACTTGTTTGAATACCTTAAGTCAGCTTTGGAATGGGATACCTATTAAAGAAACCATGATTGTGATATTACGGACGCAGGTGTATCATAAAGAAATATTGATTGTGATGGTGAATAGGAAAAACTTTCTCACGTTTGTCGTGAATATATTAAAGATCTAAAACAAGGCTATGGCGTCTGTGAGATCAAGTTATCGAAATAAATTAATAATAAATCAACCAGAATTGATAGAAAAATGAGAAAGTAATAGATCAACTTTGGTGTTGACCAATTTAATATATTTTTTTGCATTACAGGCATATCTCAAAACCCTCCTAACATAGCCAGATGCAAATTGGATGCGCAATGACAAGTCCCTGTTCTCTATCACCGTAGTCCGATGGTGCATTTGTTTATTACTATAGATATTAACATCCTCCAGATTATAAAGCAATTTGGTGAATGCAGAATATAGAAATTGTAGAATCACGTGGAATGACGCAAATAATGCAAAAGGAAGCCAGAAAAGAAATCGTGTTTAAAGTATACGAATACTTAAAGAACGAGACCCTGAAATGAACAAATGGTGCTGGAAGTTCGAACTGCAACGTTGTCATACTCCAAGGAACGACATCTGTAGCATCTATAGAGATTGACAGGTGATTTTGTGGAGACGTCACTATTTATCGTTCTTTTCCCCAACCCCCTTTTCTCACTCTTCGCAGTGCTAGTAGACGACCTGCTTTCCGAATTGCGCTGGTTTATAGTTTACTTCCAAATTGAGATGCGATAATATCGGAAATGGTTCACGGGGAATCGGTGATATTTCTCATCGTTTTGTATTATCGTTTGTGTGTTTGCGAATGTATTTTGCAATATATATATATATATATATATATATATATATATATGTTTTAAGCCATACCTGTATAAAGCAATTCATTTGAATCCATCATAATTCTTTGGCCCAGATAAATATGTTTGTCACTTGGCATTATGGTCATCGCACGCATGTAAGACTCCACAGCCGTCGCGATCTGTGGACAAATTGTTTCATTTTATACATCAAAACAGATGGATTGACGTAATTTAAGAGTACATCTGAATAGTTTAGTTGTACCTATGTTTTTAATCCATTATACGTTTTTCCTATTCACGTACCATGTGAGATAAGTTATTTATATGCACATCCGAGTTTAATCTTGACAATATACAACATCATAATAAATATTCTGTTACTGCTATTAATATAAATGCGTATCAGTTACTTTTATTGACAATATAGGAAATCAGTTTTCTGTCATCTAATCAGTTTCAATGGCTGTAAGCAAATCTTAACCCACGTCCAGTTAAAGTATTGAAGCTTATTTTATGTACTAGTGTAACTAAAAGCAGAAATAAAATTGAAAATATAATATGTCTGCAAATAAGATAAAATAAGCGAATGATAGACAAAATGAAGTGATGATATAAATACCAAGCATCGTTTCTGGAAACAGTATTGTGCGGTTGTTTCACTCTTGGTTCTTGTGTTTTTTTAGCATCTGAAGAATGGAACAAATTTTCCAGAAACTTTGTGTGGTATTTATATCATCATTTCATTTTGTCTGTCATTTGGCTATTTTATCTTATTATTACAAGGAAGAAATGTTCTGAAACAGTATTACTATAACAATACTGTATGAATATATAAATGAAAAAAGTATTATTTTCAGTTTCAACCGCTAATAAGCTTCTTATTATCGTTTTTTATTCAGTAAATAATATCAGATTTTTTGTGGATAAATATATATTGTGAAAATTCAATTTACCAACAAGATCCATGCGAGAACGAGAACTCCTATTTCCACAGATGATCCGAATAAACCGGAGCTTAGCCGGAGACTGTAGGAATCGTCCTGAAAGGAAAGCTAACAAATTATTACTAAATAAAAAATACGCGAAAGTATTCCGTAAATCTGACTGATAAATAATTTCAGAATTATTTACAAGTTTATTCACTTAATGTAAAATACTTGGCTACAGTTACTGATAAAAATTAAAAATACTTAATATATTCCAAATGCAGCATTGCTTTTGGGTACTAATTTAAATAAAATCGACTATGATCTGAAACACACTTTCCACTTAAATATTCTAATATGCTATGCAGCATATTGTTAATGTTTTATGAAACCATCACATGTTTTTTTAAAAAACCATTACCCAATTGGTACCATGTTTTGTCCTTACTGTAAACAAAAACAGTTTTAAATGCCCACAGTAATAACTAATTAGTTATGTAGCCTTATTATTAAGGGCAGTATTTATTTACATTCTTCCCTTATTTGTAAGGCAAAAGTGAAATAGGAGAAATGCAAAAGTAATCTGTAAATTTAGAAACATTAAATAGCAGTTTTCTCTTAAAAAGTATAGATTCATTCAAAGATTAATTTAGCAAAGGACTGCAAGGCAAGCTATTAAGAATGTCGAGAGAGGCAATCTCTTGGTGAAACTCTACTTACCTTCATAATTCATTTGTTACCTATCACTTTAGTATTTTGGTACTATAAAATCATTTACAACTGAATTTTTAATTCGGAGTGTTAACAGTCTACAAGCAATATCTCTGAAATAAAAATACAAAAATAAAGATCTCAATTGATATTAATTAATCAAGGTCTCTGGACAAATGCATTTAATGAAAATAATGTTTCTTGCGTCCAACTGTTGCGGGTCATGGAATATTTTTTTTTATAGTAACAGGCTACATGAAGTTAATCCGCGTGGTGGCAACAATCCTTTAATAGCGTAGGAAGGGATTTGAAAGGTTTGAATTCATCTCCGGGTTAGATAATAAAACAAAAATAACAAGCCGCGAATCATATAAAATAAGATTTTACTATTTCCTCAACTGAGTGCTAATGGAATTAATAAATATCTGTCTGCAAAGGTTAACAAAATATACGTTTGAGAATTAATGACTCTTCGGAACTATTCGATCAGTCATTGTTTTCATTAGGTTTTATTAACGTATTTTGTGAATTTTTTTCAGTCATCCTGATTTGTTCTCCTAAGATTTCCACAAATTATTCTGGAAAATACTGGTATGACGTCATAAAAAGACCAGGGATGTCTCGGATCATAAAACGACTCCGCGTAGATTTTTAAAGGATGATACTATCACTGCGTATGGTTTAATGTGCAGGAGTGCCACAGACTAACCACTCATAACAACCATCGTGAATGACTAGGATGGTCTCTGTCCACGGAAAATCACGTAAATGTACTATTTTTTTCGTCTTATATTGATTTATTTACAGTCGCATCAACAGCGCAGGTTATTAACGACTCAGTATAGGAAATCATTTTTTTGTAGTTGGGGGATTGATTTACCGAGAGTTTCTCTCACGCACACAAACATCCACGCCCTCGCCAAGATTCGAATCTGGGACCTCTGTGATGTGATGCAGAGGTAAGCATGTACTATTGTGTCGCATCTTCTTCCGATTTATTCAATTTACCTTCGTATCCTTGATAAATGACTAAACAATCGGTGGGAGTTTTTGTACATTGACCTCTATAGGTATAGAAATTTAGAAAAGTAATCACTGAAAATGAAATATCACGCATATATTTATACAAATAAAGACGTAATTTATAGACAGATACTAATTGAAACTGTGAAATATACAACAACGAGGAATACAATTGAAAGTTAATTACGCGTATTTGTACCGGGGCTGACATGTTGATGCCAAATTCGCGGCGAGATAATTCACTCGTTCCGTGCAGACGTGTGCAGTAGCGTCTGATGTCAGTAACAGATCCTGTCAGCCAGAAATGTGGAACCTTTCATGTGAAGTCTCGGAACATTACAGTGGTGATTCCTCCATAATTGTATGTGCCCCCCCCCCCACCCCTGTCTGCGCTCTTTCCGTAACAACACACTTCTATTAAAGTCCCCGTCGTCCGTCTCTTTTAATAGCATAACTATGAAAGGTCCTTGTGCCCTCGGGCTAAATTTTTTTTCGGCAGACGTTCCCCTTCGAACAATCACAAAAGTCCTCCCCGCGGGCTCGTAAGCTCGTAAATTGTCCCCCTCTGTCCCCAAATAATTATTTCAATTGTGTCACCCGCTCCGAAGCCCTTTTGTTCGCGAACCAAACGCTGTAATTATAAAGCAGGCGTATATTACGTCAGTGACACTTCATTTGTCGTGTCCAATCGTGCAAGTTCAAAGAATCTACGGATCGGGTTCACTTTACTAACATTTGAACCTAACAGTTTCGGCGATCTAATTTTAATTTAATGAAAGAAGGCGGACCACCTCAATTACCTGAGTTCAGTTTCAAATACTTATTTAGTACATCTAACGTCTCATTATTGTCGCAACAACTGCCACTGTTGAGAAATTCAGTGCTGCTGCATGTTGTGTATGAATTAATAAATTATACAATTCATAATTTTGTTCAATCTTTCTCGAGTAATTTTTTGTTTTAATAAACGCATAGGTTTATATTGATCATTATTACCAACGTACGAGTAGATTTAATCAATAAAAACTCCGGCAATAATTATAACGTAATAAATTTACAAATTCTATTATGTTGGCATATTAATTTTCAGCAGGACATTGAAGAATCGGCCCGACATATTAGTAGGCTAATTAAATTAGTTCGTATTTACACACTCCATCAGCTTTGCGAAACAATATCTTCATATGATCTAATCATGCGTAAAAAATATTTAAAAAGTTACTTCCAATTAAAAAGCAGATCAATAATATATATAAAAAATGTTAAGATACATTTTTTATTCTAACACTATATCCGTGATGGTCATAGGATTAATGAAATCCAACTAATATGTACTGATTTCGGCATCTCTAATATCCATTTTAACCCTTTATTTTATTACTGATTCAGCGATGAATGCTTTTTCATTCAATTACTTTTCCGCAGGCTTTGCCCCAATATTAACGCAGTCAATATAATTATATTCCTGTTAATGTAATTATTTTCTTTGTTAGAATTATAATGAAATTAATAATTGTGCATTAAATATAACAGATAAAACATGGCGAGGATTAATGAAAACGACATTATTGTCTTATTGCTTTAAATGATAAATGTCTAAAGTATTTCACAACTGTATATAGACATAGATGTAAAAAGATAAGTTTTATTAAACAACGAAATTTGAATTTAAATTTAACGAATTTTATTCAAATTTTTGTATTTAGGAAAACTATGTGCTGCATATTTAAGAAATGAATTGATCTTATCGTAGCGATCGAGACAGTTTAGGAGTCTCATGGGCGAGACATTAATAATGGGAAGTGTGAGAAGTTTAGGCGCCGTGTTCCGTCTAGAACAGCCTAGAAATAATGTGTGTATATAAGGAAGCTTAACAGTTAATATAGTGTAGTGTAGACATTTATTGGTAAATTATTAGTCAGTCCAGTTCAGGCCTACATAAAACATGAGTAGTGTGTTGACATTAATAATAATTACATAGTCAATATAAATATTTATGAACTATGTGTAATCGTGTGACAGTGAAAATAAATATATACTAGTGGCATAAGTAATAAATTAGGGTTTGATTTGGAAGAATTCCCTGAGATCGTTACAATATTGCAAATTAATTGAATTAAAATAAAATATATTAAATCAATATTTGAATTTAAGTACTCAATAGTTTTCATGATTTTGTTATTGTCATTTTACATTCGGAAATGGAGAATAAATTTGAATTGGGGTAACTTTGAAAACATTGTAAAAAATCCAAACACTTGTATACAATTAGGAATATAAGGCATAAAGAACAGGAAGTGTTCTTGAGCTGAGTAATTATTGCCATCTGATAGCTTAATTTCCCCCGAGAAGGCGGTACTCTCCCTTACCCGCCTTCAGCTATGTGCTTTCTTCATTATATTTCCAATAAACTGGGATTCCCGTTCCAACGCCGCTACCATTAGCCAAATTGCATCGTAACGCCGGCGTACGCCATTACCCCACAACTTAAAATATTCAGCAAGCTCTGTTCCATGGGGCGCTATTCAATTAACACGTCCTCATCAACAGGGTAACAGCAACACAGAACCTGGCCAACATATAGAGCCCGAACATCTTACTGGACGTGAATTTTGAAACACGAGTGAATGCTTTTATTCTCTTAATTTCATTAGTCGGTGTTGAATACATTGAGCGAGACAAGGAAAAGTAAATTAAAAGAAACACAGTTGAATTTCAAGGCTTCGCTATTACGTTATCTATTAATAACTTGAAGTAACCACATTTTAGGAGATGAATTAATCAATTACGTTAAACGCTGCCTGTGAACTTCTTTGTTATTATTTGGTGCTTCTGAAGTCAGAAATATTATATGCGAGGTTTTTAATGAAAAACGCAGTACAAAAAATTCTTTAAAGAAACACTATTGAGTCGATCGTTGATCAAATACTGATACTTAGAGCTAAATTAAGATATTACAAGTACTCGAAATTACCTTCACAAATTCTTTGGACATAGCAATTTTTTACGTAACATCTGTAGAGTATTGTGTCGAGTGTTTACACTTTTAATATCTCGACGGATACGGAAACGTGATATTTAATTGCCAATTAACTACTAATTCTTCTTTTATACACGATGGTAAGAATAGATCGTCTATTTGGTTCTGATATAGTTGATCAGCAATTACCATTAATAATAAAAATTTGGATACTAACTAAACTAAAAAATAAAAATAAGGAAAAAACCATAGTAAGGGCCAGTTGATGGAAATTTTGATGAAATTGTTAATTGTAGTTATTAATATTCCAAAGAAATATCGTCACGACAACTTAATGTTCGAGTATAGCATATTCATAATTAAATGTTAATTGATCAAAATATTTAAATTGTTTAATTACCTACGAAAGAGTTTTACTCCTAATGTCAGAAGTTTTCTATCTGACTTATCTGCATTAAATAAATTAATTTAATTTAATTTATTATTTACGTTGATCACCCATGGTTTCAAATTATTTTTGATCAGTCGTTGCCAGATATATCATTACTTAATTGCTATTATGCAAAATGTATTAAATATGTCTTAATATTCTGTAACCATACAACATAACAATTATTAATTGTATTGCGTGTGGTTTTCGATGATTTCTCTATCACATTAAATAAAATAATACTTTTGTCTGTACGTCAGGAGAACTTTTGCTATATCATTATGAGACTAACGAGTTACATACAAACTTTATTCACATGAACTCCTCTTTTTTATGGAAAAGTATTATATACGTCATAAAAACAATAAACTAATTTATTCTCATATCTATTTGGTTTCGCTTAAATTCATTCATATATGTTCTTCTGACATTTCAAAGTATTATTATTCTTAATTTCTTTGCCGATTCTAAATTCAGTAAATTGTGCAACATTATTATGTACAGGAGTAAATGTCTTACTATTAACTCTGATTCTCTACACCGGGAAAGTCTTCGGACTTTTCTAAAAATAGTAAAAATAATATTGTTTACTTTATACATTATTTTTCTTTTGATTTAGGTATTTCTGCCTGCTATAAACGTAGTCATAGTTGGAATCGGAAATGAAGTTGCATACTATGTTCTCTACAAAATGGCGGAAGGTGTTCTCTTCGGACATAACCAGTTTCTGCGTCTGAGCCTGTTGGAGACGCCGTCGAAGTTGAACATTGCGAAAACTGTAGCTGGTGACCTCAACAGTTGCTCTTATCCACTCCTGGAGGGTAAGAACAACCATACGCCTTTTAATATTCAATCATCAGTAAATGCCTGATATTTTAAAGAATAATTATTTTGAATATAACGATACATACTAACCGATTTCAAAGATGAAATGTCGTGAAAGATTTACAAGACAGTTCCAGTTGCCTATAGACTTATTTATATAACCATCTCATTCGCACAAACTTAACAATTCTGCAGTCATAATGTCTTATATTATTATAAATATTTACAGGTATAAACCTAAGTATACTAAATGACTACAGGGTATCATTCACGTCACTATGACTTCCAAAAAGAAATTGAAGTATAGTAGTATTATTTATCTGACTTTCTTATAATTAAAAAATAATAAAAACAGATAAAATAATTTAATATAATAAAAACATAAATATTAACACGTTTCGTCCTAAATCTAGTACTTTATCAGGTGTACAATGGATTTGGAGTGAATCTGAAAACTCAAATTAAAATTATATTTAAACAAGTGCTGACTAAAAATTTTATAAATAAACGCCTTTTAACGTAAGAATAAATATTTTTAATAAGAATAATAGTTTCGTCGCTAATTGCGACCTCCTCCAGCAACCAATTTGTTAATGAAATGTAACCATGTTTTTTTAAAAAATTGTCATAACACCATTAGAGCCTTTTATATGATTTTAAAAAAACGTGGTCATGAGAAAGAAAAAAATTAAAATAAATGAATCAAAATATTTAACAAAAATTAATAATGTAGTATCTGTATGCAAAAATTATTTCAGGCCAAGCATCTATTTAATATATATATATTCTGACTATTTAAGATAAATTATAAGTCATAAAAAAGATTAATTAGTTACATGAAGAGGTGGAAATTAGCGATGAAACGATGTATAACTCCTATTAAAAATCTTTTTTCTGTTGTTAAAAGCCTGTTGTTTATTTATAATTTATCTTAAATAGTCATAATATATATATATATATATATATATATATATATCATTATAAATTACAAAAAATATATTTAAAAGTCGTAGATTGAGGACGAAATAATGTGTTCATTTTTATGTTTTTATACTATTTCTGACAAACTTGTCTGTTTATATGCATTTATAATTTTAACCATATTATTTTTTTTTGCAATTTTGTTGTGAAAGTATCATGGAGTATATTTACATAGGTCTGTGTAGCGCATAAAAGTAAGATAATCATAAGGTCTGTATTACTTTGCAGAAGTAATAGCGACGGCGAATCCTCCTACGGCGTTCAAGGATGCAGACTTTGTTCTTCTCACTTCGGCGAGAGCTGACTCGAGTAACAAGATGGAAATCAATTACTTGATTGAGAATGTGAAAATATTTCGCAACCATGTAAGTTTAATTAAATTATCTTACTGCAATTTTGAGCATTTCATTGACGCGGAATAAATATTAATCAATTAAAGAAAACCACTCACATTTCCTCAACATTGTGTTTCTCATTTTTAAAACAAACCTACTTGCTTAATAAAAATATTAATATTACAACCTAGATGTATTTATTAAAGTTCTACGAAATTAAAAATCATCACAAGGGTAAAAAGAATCTCTTCTAGAATATATTTAACTTGCCAAAATTTAAAAACGTGCTTATTATCTTTGTCAATGCCGTGTTTTCGTCCCTTCAGTTCACGTCCGCCATCCGACGCGACAACTGTGGAAGCGTATGGAAAATTACCCATACTCGTCCACAGATTAAAAACGTAACGGTCTCGTGTGACATTAAGATTATTTCGATTGACCACAAGGCCATATTCATGTTAAAATTTAAACTGCTTTACATTACAAGCCAAAAAAAATATTTTTGTAACAAACATACAAACATTTAAGAATGAAAAATTATATTTGTGTTCATATATATAATACCGTGAGTTGTTGATGATGATAATTTTTACTTTGCAGGGAATAGCCCTGGAGATGTTTGCTAAACGCAGTGTGAGAGTGGTCGTGTGTGGAAAAGAAGGTGCTGCTGCACTTTACAACTGCTGCTGTTTAGCTGTTTGTTCGAAGAGTGCCCCGTCAATTCCCAAAGAGAACTTCACTGCTGTTTCGCGGACGCTTCTAGACTGGTCTCAAGTCCAGGTAGCAACTTTGAACCAAACTCTGTCTGTGACAGTCTCCTAGAAATAGTGGGGGCGTCATTGTACGCTTCGTTCCATTCTCTTTGGAAGTAACGTTGGTTGTAAAAGCCCCTAAGTCTCAAAAAGCATTGCCTGACTAAAATTGCAGGGTTTCGATCTAAACACATTTATTTGTTTTATAAAATTACACATTTCCTTCAAATTCCCGAATAATGCGCTTACTGTAATCCAATGTGTTAAAATGTTTGTCGTCTCATTAGATATCTTCTCGGCTGAATGTGGATTTCGACGACATTTCTAACGCGTTGTTGTGGGGTAACTGCTGGGGGCGGCATTTCTACCCTGACATGGATCACGCCTCCGTTATCCTGCCCCCGGAAATAGCGGGACTCAAACCCAAGACTGTCTCCGTCAGGGAGGCCATCAAAGACGACCACTGGCTCAAGGACAACGTCAAAAGGGCGAGTAACCATTTATATATTATACTCAGCCTCAGGAATATAAGATCTTGTGCAGCGGCGTAGTGCAAGTAATTCTTCCTGACTATAATATTTTGTTGTGGTTTTATAAACATATTTATATTATTTTCCATGGAGATTTCTTCAACGATTCGTCATTCTTTTTATCGTATGACCATATTTCAAATCGTTCTGTAAATAATTGTAGCCGGAGAGAAAACGTCACCACAATTCTCACTCTTATGCCTATATATTTTACTTCGTGGTAAAAGCATGACACATCTGAAGAAGTATACATTAAATTCTCTATAAAAATTCAAATTATATGGGTACTGCTAGTAAATCAACGCAACTAATTTACTCTTCATTTAGACGGTACTTTCATACGGAAAAAACAGTATTGCGAATTATCAGTATAATTATGTATCTAGTAATATTTGATTTACAATAGTTTTCGTTAAAAAAATGGTAAAATATTAGCTAAGAGATTGTAATTTCGTGAACTATTAAATTAATTAAATCCATTATTTCATACTCTAATACTTTATCTCCTTCTACATCCACATACTATGAATTCATCATAGGATTTTCATTTCCCAGCAGCTTTGATTTTCTTATCTACTAATTTAATTACTTTATCCTTTATGATTACAGAAGTTGGAGCAGCGGCAGCAGCTTTTGGTTAACGGTGAATCTGTGAAATTCCAATTGTCGACAAGCCTAGCTCTTTGCAGACATATCCAAGCCGTATGGTCGGGTTCGTGTCCCTGTAATTACACTTCCATGGCTGTCTGCTCCAATGGTTCATACGGTATTCCCGAGGGACTGGTATTTTCTCTGCCCGTCATGTGTGAAAACAAGGAATATAAGATTGTCGAGGTAGGTACCCTCATGTAGTCTTCTTCTTAGGGCTAGCTGATTCCAAGTAGACGGTACACACACAAAACATCCACAAACACTTTTCTTCAACATTTTGGATCAATGGTTCGGTGAAATAATCCACTGACCGATTAAGAGCTAAAAAAATGATTTGGATCTTTTAATAGTGCTACACATATACAGTGTTCTTGCCTATATTCGTTTATTAGAAAACTGTTGTCCTACTATTAACAACATACCATTTTATGAATCACCACTAACACTCCTAAACAAAGTGTTATCAATTCAAAGACAATGTAGTCATCCGTGGCCAATAATTTATTTGTCACAGCGTATGCAGGGCTTTGAGAAAATAGGAATACAAATATGAAAATTCATTGAAATCTGTTTTAGATTTTATTTCGTTCAAACGGTATTAATTTTAATTTAACGTCTGTTTTGAATTAATAAAACAATTGATGACCTTATACAGACACTTTTTATTTTCTATCTAAATTGTAACGACGCTTCGATCCCTTTTAGTATCTTCTTCAGGTATTTTCCAATCACGTTATTGGTTTTCTTATCCGAATTTTAGCTGAAGGCTGATATTTACTTGTTTCTCTTTTCTGAGTGACGAATCCCATTGTTTCTTGTGTTCAGAATTTTTATATATGCCCTTCATGAAATTTGTATTGCAAACACTTGAATAAAATATTTATGGTTCATAACATAAAAGTGGATATTAATTTAACATGAATATGTTTTTATATTGACGCTTTCAGGAGAATAGAGGGAATTTCTATTTTTCCGACTCTGTTCTGTGGGAAAGAACACGAGTTTATTTATTATCATATGTATTGTTTGGTGCATTGTGCGTGTCGTATATCAGGCAATTCATCTTCCTAGCTTAGAAAAATGCCAAAAAGCTAGAAAAACATTAATAATTGTAACTCAATTGGCAAAGCTTACAATTTCTTTCAATAACTTTTGTTCCCGTTAAGTCTCGCTGATCGAGTACGAGAGATTCAGTTTACATGTAAAATAAAATCACACGAATTTATTCATTACCATCAATAAGCTTTTTCCATTGAAATTTATTGTTTCCGTAATACGGGTTCTATAATTTTGGTGATTTACTTGATAATTAATATTTGAGAAGTAAACAAATGTATTCTTGTGTCTCGTATTTGAAAAAGTGCTGGAGGGTCCAATGCTTTATCGACAGTTTTCATCATAAAAACAATGCTTTTCAAAAGTATAAGCCTTCATTCTGCGCAATGCCGGCCTCATCAGAACATTCGATATTTTTAATAACATGGGGCGTAAATTAGTCTAGTCGATGCGAGTCTTATTAAAGACATGTGTTCTGAAGCAGAAATTGTTACAAGTGTGTAATATACTGGATATCGAAAATTTTAGAGTAATCATTGAACCGAGAAGCGGCAACATTCAACTATGTTAAATTGCTAGAAACTTGCTTTGTAGATTTACACTTTACGTTGGTAGTGTGAATTTAGAGACATTCTTGTGTCTGTGTATATATGTTATCGACAATGTATGAAAATCCGGCATTGTATATAATGCCCGGCGTTTTTAGGCAGTGTATGAAATATGAGCATTATTACATACTGTCCCTAGGTATTGTATATAATACCTAGGCATTCTATAGAATGACAAATGCTATTTAGGCAAAGTCTGAAAAAAGGTCCGGATAAGGCTATTATATAAATGACGTGAATTTCTCAAAGATTTGTGTTATTCTGAAAAAATAATGAAAGTCCTACTTATAAAAATTTATTCAAAATATCTAAAGAAAAATGAAAGTTGTACAAAACAAGATTTATGCCTTTTTTATTAATAGAAACAAAATTTTCATATATAAAAAAGGAAATTATAATTAACCAACTTGCTTGAATGACATTTTGTGCATTGCCTCGTGATATTCGAAACGAATCGGAGATGTATTTCATACTCTGCCGATTTCTTATTTGGCATTCTATATAATTCCTGGGTAATGTGTGAAATCTGAATCGTTTCGGACATTATATTACAATGCCTAGGCATTCTATAGAATGCCGGATTTTAAACTTTGCCGGTAACTTATATATAAATTATGACTGAGATTTTTTTTCCCATAGCTGCCTTTAGAACCATTTGTCGAGATCACAGTGAAGAATCTGGTTACAGAGCTCAAGAAAGAACAGGATTTGGCATTACATTTGTGGCAACAAGAGCAGGACATGGTAGCTCACAGCGGCACTGGAGATTCACCTATACCGCTGACAATTTAAAATGTTTAATAAACACCGATTTAAATTTTCCATAATAAATGCTGGTACCTATGGTAACATTTCTTATTAGTAGGATGAGTTTCTGCATAACATACTCACAGCTATAAATCATTTTTCGGGAGAATTCGATATTTTTATCTTAAAAGTCAATTTTAAAAAGTATCATTTAAATATCAAGTATGCCAAATGACAAAAATTAGATGCGCTGTCCTACAGAAAGGAAAGTCTGAAGGGTATAACTAAAATTTCATAACTATTTCAAATATTGGATAAAGCGTACTTTCAATAATTTGACTATGAATGTGATACCTGAATAAGAATTGTGCGTAAAGAACGTCATTCAATGATTAATGAATGTAAGCTTTCCCGGTGTAAATTATTAATAAATTTTTCGCGGTTAAGCACCAGGTACAGATTTCTCATTGTTGACGTTTCTGCGATAGAGAATGACCGCAGAAACGTCAACATCAAGAAATCTGAACCTGGTGCTTAACCGCGAAAAATTTATTAATAAAAGTCATTCCACGAGTTAGACGAAGATTTAAAATGTTGGCCAGCATCTTCAACAAAATTATTCAAAGATAGGGATCACAATAGTGTTAAATGTTATCAATATTTTAAAAAATTTACATTGAAATTAATACCCACTTTTTCGTTTATGTTAAAGCACGAAAGAGTTTCAGTTGAGATATCGTGTTTGACCTCAACAAGACGAATTTGGTAGTTATTAATCCAAGTAGAAGAACTTACTACTTTTGAATGTAACCTGTACATTTACTTCCAGAGATTGATTCATCAAAAATAAGGTCCTGGCCATTACTATTATTTATGGATTGAGAAAACAGTCACAATGTAGGTTGGTTCAAAGTACTGAAAATTACTTATTCCTAGTTGAATTCCACACGTTGTCCAAAGAAGCCGAGTCGTTCAGATCGGCAATGGAGTTGGTCACGATTGCGCTGGTAATTTTTCAGGCCATATCTGGCGCGGACTGGACGTTCCGAGACTACATCATCCCAGAGCAATTCCGTTTATGTGGCAGATAGCTCTATCGGGGGTCCCCTTCTAGGAAACTGGATATAAATGCAGATGTGGGAACGTGGAGTATCCCCGCGGGGGATCGTGACTCACATGGCCGGGGACTTTACAATGGAGAGTGCTAACGCGTTTAATGGCAGATGTGAAGCAATCACCAGTCAAGTGGCTGAAACTGTGTCTATTTCACTTTTACATCATTGGAGGGGGTCACCTCCCAGCAGTCAATTTTATCTCCACCATCCCTTAATCACCTAATCAGGGAGAATATTGCCTTTTTTTTTTGCATGACACATTTTACCTTTACCATCTTGATACACTACAATCTAATTTCCTTAATTTTATTCTAAATTGACCTTGTTTAATTCCGATTTAGCTATTAAATTACCCTTTTGAATCAGTTCCAAAGTCTGTTTTTCTATTAATCATCTAACATTTATTGTATGCAATTATACCATATTTCCAACCTTTTTAGTTCATCATTCCTCCAAATCCTCCCTTTGAATTCGTGTATTTATTTCTCAAATTCATTGCCTACCATAAGCAAAAAGAGCAAATTTATAAATCAGAAATTACACTTTTACACATAAAACTCTTATGAATTTATCAAAACAGTTTAGAAGCGCTTGTGATCCATTATTCCAGAACTGGTCATGTACTGTCAAATTGTTGCAAGAGTTGGAGCTGATTTAAATTTTGACCTCATGGTCAGCACAATGAAAAAAAGACTATGATGGATACATTCAGCAATTACAGCTATTGCTTAGTTTAAAATGGTACATTTAGTACTGTAGAGACAGCATTTACATTTTACATGTCAAATAGTAATCATGAGACATCCAACAATTATATTTATTATTCGTTATTTTGGGAAGATAATTTGTGTCTAGAACTCTGTATGCATAATTTGTTCTAGGTGAGTGCAAAGCAAATAAGTCCAATGAACACATATTCCACTTGTTACATGACATATGCTATGAAACAGAAACTGCATGAACTTTGAGATAATTATTGTTAAGTTTCCATGAAATTACAGAATGTTCTAAAACATAACTTCAATGATAATAACTAATGCACTCAGATATATAAACTCTGATAATTTATTGGAATTTGGATGTCTTAGGGATAGTAAAAAAACTTCCATTCATTATTATCAATATATATTTTTGTTATACTTTGTACTATATACACAATACACACAATATAAAATAATATACAAAGTCATAAAAATTATTTACAAAAGACTGATAGCATTATTTACAGTATATAATAAATATATTCTCACATTATGTACAGTACTTACACAAATTTTCACAAATTATATGTACACACAAATATAATTACTTTACAAAATGTTACATAATATCCAAATATTAGCAATAAAATGGTTTATACTATTGTGCTTTCCCTTGCATGGATTGTGAAGGAAGATCAATTCTACCAATGCTTTCAAATAGTGCTTATGAATTTGTTTAGATGTATGTGGCCCATATAAGCTTTCATACTTCAACTCTCTTTTTTAAACAGGTAATCCACATTATAGGTTGATGTGGGTATGAGAGACAATATCGATCAAACTGAGTTTGTCATTCTATAATAAAATATTGATTGTATCATTTTGATAGAGGTTAAAGATAATTACCCCTCCCATTAAGGGCACTTCTTATTAGTCTTGCTCAATGTTCATTTTTAGATCTACCCTGAACAAGACTAGAGTGTATCTCCTCTGATACTTTTGTGTCTTCAAGACGACAGTTATATTGTTTTCTATTAAAGAAGTTACATAGATGTCCAATTATATATATTATAGCGACTCAATTCTAATATTAATGTCATTTGTTCCATTTGGAAGGAATGCTACCATTAGCATTCAAGAATACTGACAGTGAGTGAAAAGGAGAAATTTTAATACAAGAGAATATTAGAATAACAGCGGTATTAACAGTTTTAATACAACTGTTTTAAAACATTGATTTATATTTGTAAAAATTATTAATAATAAAGTTCAACACTGAAATTATGAACAGCTATACAATCACACACAAAACATGAATTTAATATGAACAATAATGTTACATTGAATTTTTTAAATAAATACTTAAAAGCTTTCAACATTGATTGTAGATATCAATACATTAAATAAATGTAGCAAATTATATAAATATAAATTTCTGATATATATGGGAATTATTTTAGGAGTAAGCATGTGATCAATCAATTTTGTTCCTGGTACTTAGGATACAAATTGTTTTAAAAATGTTAAATGTAATAAGTAAAAAGGTTTAAGAAACAGACACCTGATGACACTTTTGTAAGGCACTATTTTGCCAACAAATATTGAGACACAGAAAATGTTAAAGACTTCTCATTATTTAAGATAAATTAGTTGGTAGTATAATGATACTTCATCTAGTATGTCTTAAGACAATTAACTTTGAATCATTGGTATATTTTGATGCTATATACAACACCATAAAATTTCAGGTATACATATTTCGAAATAGTATGCAAATAATGTTAATACTAGGGTCAAAATGAGTGCAAAAATAAAACGGGAAAATAATATAATGCAAAATGCATTCCCTGAAACTTTTCCAGTTTCAAAATTAAATAATTGCTCATCACTGAAGAACAGCAAATTATGCAAGTTAAATCTTACTTAATTTTATTTTCTTAACTGACCAGTTCAAGTGCTATATTAAAAATTCCTTTGCTACGTTTTTTACTAAAGCTTTTAAGTACTTTACTAATATTTTCCATTTGATACACTGGTATTCACTTCATTATTTTATCACATTCTTTGAATTAAACAGTTATCACATTTTCCTTTAAATTATTATATCAAAAGAATGATATGCAGATATAATAATTTGTTGGAAGAACTTTATATTACTTGGATTGTCAATTGAGATCACAATTGTGACTAAAAAGTGTTCAAGATTCACAGAATCAAGCACTTCATGTCAATGTTCAGTGGAAATGTTCTGAAAATTGCATAATTTTTTATAGCTGCTGATTCCTATATATTTGAATTTTTTGGTGTCCTAAATAACAGAACATGTAACAAGTGTGTAAAGAAGTATCAGTAGTATATCATACATATATATCTCTTTGAAAGAGAAATATGCAATGAAATTGTACTGTGCAATGATATCCAACTTTCTAGTAACTTGAGGGAATTTTGGAAAAGATTCTTCATGGTGGCACTGTTCATTAACACTTTCTTGTAGCTCACCACATGAAGTGTCACACATAACGTGTAAGTTGTGTGTAAAATTCTTGGAGACAGACAAGTAGTTGTACAAACATGGGTCTCTCGTCAGGACTCATTGCCCAACAATATGCCATCACTCCAAATCTGTAAAGAAGATCACATTAGTTTAATTACAACTTGTAGCTTAAATGTTAAGAACACAATTTAAGTAATTTATAATCCATTTAAGTAGTCTTCCTTCACACAAAAAAGTATATACTCCATAAAAGAGTTAATACTTAAAATACAGTGTGTATAGAAACGTATAAACAAAGAATTGTGAAAAGATAGGTATTACATCAAGTATGGATATAAAGATACATATGTATGGAAAGACAAATTTGTTTGTTCCTATTATATAAGATACTCAATAAGGAAAAATGTGTAATGGAATAGAATAGTGTGAATAGTGTGACATAGATAAAAAAGAAAATGCAGAAATGGAGAGCTAAGTCAATAAGATTTGAATCCTTTATAATTCCTATATGCTGTTGGTTAATAGTTATACACATGACTTCTTTTGATATGCTATCTCATTTGTTGTGACAAGTTAGATTCTAATGTTCTTTAATATCATTAAAATATTTGCTTGAAGTAATATTAAATAATGTCACCTAAGGAGTAAAATAAAATAAAAAAAACATATAATCTGCATTTTAGAACACTGACTAATTCTATTCACCCTCAAATCACATAGTTATGTATGATTTAATCAGTTTACACTTACAATTCATCTGGACAATTTACAGGTTGCACAAGTCTGAAACCATCCCTTAAATATGCTGCCATCTCAAAGGGATCAATTTCAGCGTACGGCTGTTGTGCAAGAGTTGTCAGCTCCCATAATAGGACACCAAAGGCCCACTGTAACAGAAGACAACTTAAAGGTTAGTTTCATTTCACTAATTGACATTAGATAATTGTCATCAATATCTTAAAATTTTTATTTTCAGTACAAAAATGGTAGCCATTTTAACAACTGATATTTATCTGTACATTAACTATAATCAAAATAATAAGTCAAACCAGAAAAATGAAATATTTAATATGCTATTAAATTTTTTAATTTAAAACTCCAATAACATTAAGCATACAAAAATAAATATATTTTGTCCCAACTTAGGGGCCTCATCAGATAATACATTATTTTGGATTTAACCTGCATGAGCGTTGGCTTTTTAAAAATTTTATGCATTTTAAAATTTATTTATTAATGTTAATTATGCTTGGTTTGGAACATGTGAATTTAATTTTTTTACATTTCTTAAAATCAACACTTAACTTCGACAACAAAACGATTTTTTTTGTATTTTATATGTATACTAATTTTTAGGTCACTTATCATTCCTTTATTACCTGATGAGATCTCAAAGTTTGGACATTTGACATGTAATTCTCAAATTTAACAGTATATCGAGTATTCAATTGTCTGACTATGTGGTAAGTTATTTATTTTCAAATAATTCTCTTAAATGATTGGAAGTTCTCAGAAAATTTGTCCCAAGAAATATGTATTTCTCATTTTTACATGAATCTGATATATTTTAATTATCAGCAGAATGTACAAGTTTTCCCAAGCTAGGAAATACATCATTCTACGTTTTATTTTTTACTGCGAAAAATATTATTATTAGTTAAATGATCTGTACATTATAATTTTCTTAACAAATTAATTAAGAAGCATGTACTTACCACATCAGAAGCAGGAGAGAAAGTATTGTGCAAAAGACTTTCAATTGCCATCCACTTCACCGGGCGGTTCTCATTGTCACCAAGACAGTGGTAGTCTGCAGGAAATAGGTCCCTGGACAGAGCATTGTCTGTGATCTGAACATGTAACCTATCATCTACCACACAGTTCCGGGCCGCCAGGTCTCTGTGTACCAAGCGTTTCTTGTGCAGGAACTGTACACCCTGGACTATCTGCAGAGCCATGTCTACTACCTCCTGGGTTGTGAGGGTATGTGCCACCCCTTCTGGGCAAAGCTTGCATTTTTGGAGAAACCTACGAGCACATACAAAAAAGTTAATTATCACTGTTATAACCTATAATGTTGTCATTTAATGTCAAATTCATTTTTACTTTCTGTTAATACAAAAACTTAATTTTGTTATTACATCAATACATCTTGTTCCTAACACCTGCCCAATATCGTATCACAATTTCAATGATTTCATAGCCAATATTTAAAATTCACGTCGGTCAATGTAATGTAACACTATATGCATATATTTGAGTTATGAATATGCCTATATTATATTATTAATAAGAGTAAGTCATGTTTTATAATTCCAGGGAAACACATCCATGTCACAAACATATTATTTACATTTCTATTCACTTAAATTTCAGTGTGATCCATTCTCAGTTAGTTTTCAGAAATGTCAAACTTCATCTAATTTATGCCACTCATATTTGGAGAATCTGATGTTATAAATTGAGTAATATTTAAAAAATACCTCTTTAGGTTTGTGTATCCTTGGAAAGGATATATCAAGAATGGAGCAGTGTGATCTTCAATGGAAACTCCCAAGACAGAGAGAATGTTTTTATGGCTTAAACCATACATTGTCATTCCTTCTTGAAGCAGAAGTGAGACTTGTATTTGTGAGGCATGGTCTGCAAAGGAAACACAACAATATAATTTTTTCTTCAACAAGTGGTTAACTTTCCAAAAGTTGGAGGCTATACTTAAAAATTAATAGCTAACCTGCCACAGTTTTTATCAGAACTTCCTCTTCAAGACCATCTTCCTGTGCATATGATCCTCTGTACACTCTTCCAAATGTTCCTTCCAGGACAACACTCCGCAGTCGCACCCGACACCTGTAAATTGTAATTAATTATACAAATGTAAATAGCAGTAGAAATGGGAAAATTAAATTAACACACCAACTGTAGTACAAAAATGAGTGCGTAAGAATTATAAAATAAATCCCACTATCTCAATTTAAGTATTTAAGGAAAATAATACTGTGTACATTTTTCTCTTCTGAATCTATTAAAAAAGCGTTGAAAGGATTTGTATCATGGACAACACGGTACTTTCTATTTTTGTATCGGGGTCAGTGAATAGCAGATGGGTACCAACTACAAGACGGCTACAGGTAGTTGTATAAGATCAAGCCCGGTCTGTCACTTGTACGCCCACGTGGTTCGTATTGCACCTGGAACCTTGTAGCTTTCTTATTTCTAGCCGAGCACATTTGTAAGATACGCATATGAATAATGTATACATGCTGAGCCAGGCTTCCCAGCAACGATCTCGCATATTTCACCGCAAAGAAAAGAGCAAGTAACGCAGCGACCATTGTTGATACTTACTCCGTCGCGTAGGTTCGAATTGAAGGTTTCGCCGAGATACAAGGGACAAGATATACACACAGCTGGAGAGCGAAGAAGAATAAGCTTCTTTGCGTTATAAAGTATACCTACTTGCGAAATTAATGTGCTATATTCTCAGTGTTCTAGCGATCAGGTTTTTACGTAGAGTTAGAGGAGAAAAAAAAAATAATACGGAGAAAGACGAGATTTTAATCAGGAAATGTTTGAACGGTTAATAAACTCTGATCCTCTTTATGGGGAAGGGAATGACTGGCTTGAGCTAGAACAGTTGGGGTGCGAAAATTAGATTTTACGGTTGTTCTTTGCAGACAATTTTTCTCAACGTGGCTGACAATGAACTAGTTAGTATCAACACGTCATTCTTCCACTTCGTCCCACTTCTTTCTAAAGTGCTGCGCTGTTCCTCAACTAGATATGTCTCAATCCTTTATTCAGCTTGTAATTTTATCAGCTCCTTTATTTTTCCATCGATTGGTATAAAAGCAGACCAACTAACATGTCTATTCCATTCACGCGTCTAGAGGGCGAGGGTCTTCAGTTAGGCGAAATGTGTGACCAGATTGGAAATATTCCTAGGTCCATTGACTACCGGTATTTAAAATGCCTTCCCAGGTCACTAAAGAAAGAGTGTTTGCTTGGGCGTGCCTTATTCGAGGCACGCGGCTGTGTTAATCGTTTCCGGTACGCTCCGAGAAACATCAACGGAAGTTGGTAGCGGCGTCTCCAAGGCTCCAACCGGTCGACAAACAAGTCATAAAGTCAGCGTGTTTGACGAGAGAGCTCTCATTAGCATACACGTCGACAAAATAATACGTACCGTTGTTTAACAAGAGCGCATTTTTCTACGCGCTGATGTCCGCTGAGAACGAAAGAAACTCTGCGTATCGTCTTTTAATTAACTTCTCATCGTCAGCTTGCCTGACTATTTGCTCAAGCCTCACAGACTAAGTAGTGATAAAGCCGACCGCGAATTACAAAATATTTCAGACCGGAGGATTTATACGGCGATAACAACATTGTATCTTTAAGATATTTTCCAAGCCAACATCTGAAGTAACTTTTCATCACTCGGCCGCTATACATTCTCCACACAATTTATGATGGCTTTCATTCTTTGCTGTTCCCTGCTCTACTCGCCACAACCCTCATGGAAAATAAATCTCTCAGGCAACAATAAAGGTTTGTCCTGAAAGTCGGTTGTAAATCGATTAAAATGGATGATGATCCACTGGTCGATAGTGCTTCAAGTAATGAAACAACGCAATAAAAGATAAGCTATCTATAGAAAATTGTGAAGAAACCGCTGTCGCAAATAAATATATTAATTTGAAATTAAGTTTCAATGTTCGTTACGAAGACTACGTGAAATGTGTTAGACCGCTTAAATAATACGGCGACTGTTTGATATGATTTAGTCGTTATATTTATTTATACTAGACATTTCAAACTGCCAGAAACTCGAAAACGACAGCATGAGCACGCAATTAACCTGCATAGACATAGACAATGCAACTGTTCTTATAAGCACATCTTTCGAATAAACGTCTATCCCAAAACGTGCATAAAATCTGTTGAAAAATACGTATGGGTTATTAGAAGAGTAAGCGCTGAAGTTCAACACAAGAGGAGGGAAGTTTGAACTGTGAGGGCGACTGCGAGGGCGCTCAGATCTGATAGCGGCCGACTGGTTCCCTCTTTTAATGAGCCCAAGTGTCTGGGAATGCGGCCAGACAAAGCAAATACTAACCAACGCATGCAGATAGGAATCAGCGAGAGCTCAAGTACCTCCGAAAACTTTTACTTCATTTTTTTGCCCTCAATTCACTGATCTGTATGATGTTTCGATTACAAACAGTATCAGCAGAATAGAGGATTTAGATGCGGCGACTGGCTATTTAATTAAATACCTTCTAAATACCTTTCTCTTCTTACTGATAGATCCAAATTTCACCTGTCGATGTCCTCAAATTCGTCAGTTGCTTTAAACATTGCACTTACTATTTCATTTGCTTAAGTGGACGCTGTTGGCAGTTCCGGATACCACGTAGCGTCGTGGGTGTGTTGCAGAGGCGTTGCTATCAGGTGTCCCGTACCA
Source organism: Zhengitettix transpicula (assembly GCA_037074705.1). Taxonomy (NCBI): domain Eukaryota; kingdom Metazoa; phylum Arthropoda; class Insecta; order Orthoptera; family Tetrigidae; genus Zhengitettix; species Zhengitettix transpicula. The sequence continues at coordinate 39,375,342 of CM073596.1, read as the reverse complement.
CAAAAACCTGTTTATTTTTACACAACTCCTGCAGGTTCAGGTTCCACTCTAAGAGCTTAATTTGAATTTAGCTTGACCGGATTTTTGACCCCAAGATAACCCTAGGTACAATTCTTCTTACGCGGCTTTCACATCTGCACCATCTACATTAGAAATTATAGATAATCCGATCCGGATTTGAGTCTACGTATATTGGACACACAGCTATTCGACAATTTGAAATTGCATCATCAGGTTGGTAGATGCCGATGTCAGCCAAAAACAGTCGAATATGTGTGATAAAACACTTTAAAATGTAGACAGTAATCCGAGAATCGTTTATAGAGCAACTACAACCTTTCACATCTGTACAGTCAATTTTGGTCATGGCATAGATGTGGAAAAGTAGAAATTTCTTTACAGATAAATACGCGATTGGAAATGATTGAGAATGTGAAGTACTATAGGAGCAGAGTGAAATAGTGAAGTATGTAATTTGAGTTTGACGTAACATTTTATTTACGCTTTTCATGCTTAATTATTTGTTCATCCACAGTTCACTTTTACTGGCTTATTTGTAACAATCGTTTTTGATCTTCATTCTGTCAATTGTAATAGATACAGAGATGCTAAATAGGCAAAAACACGTAATAGAACTAATCCCCAGAATTTTTTTTTAATGTTGCTGCCTCTGTTTTGCTATTATTTTCCCCACATATTAGGAAATTACCAGACTACAGAACAAAACTTCTATCACTCCCGACAAACACGGAGAGCGTCTTTAGGTATGCACGTAATGTCTCCTACAAATAAGATAGTTTGGCTAAAAATAAATAATTACTTAGATCGCTAACATGTTGCTGGATTTAGAGCAACATTGCCGTAACATTGCCCCTTTATAATGACCCTCCATGAATATGTGAAAAGCTTGTGTACCTCTGAATGGTGAGCTGTGCTATGCGCTCGTGGATGTCGGTGGCGGCCGTGGCTGCGGTGGAGGGCGCCGTGGGGGCTGTCCGGAGGCTGGCGTAGCTGTTGCTGGAGGCGGCGGACGTGGCCCTGGCAGGGGGCAGCAAGGACGCGTGGCCGGCACCGCTGCTGCTCGCAGATCCGTGTCGCGATTCTCTGCTGACACAAACATCCATGCTATATCCACTGTTACTGAATGGAATCATTAGGGATGGGAACAAAAAGTAAATATTAAGTAAACCTATATTAATCATTTACAGACTTTCAATTGAGTGAAATAAGGGCTAGATGCTAGTCTACTGTTTGTGATAGACTAATATTCCATCAGATCCCCCCCTCCATTTTCTTGTTGTATATATAATCAACTTACCCGTATAAATTAGACTACATCGATTAATAGATGTTTTATTCAAGCTAAGCTGACGTCATTACCTTTGTCTTGCTATTCGCTGTGGCCTCTTCATCCGTTTCTCTGTGGCGTATCAACCAACGGAGGGATTTTCGCAGACCATAAGCCTGGGAGCGCGTAGGGTTTAAATTGCGTTCGTGACGCGTACGCAATTACAAGCTCGGAGGGAACGCATTCACGGCTTCTCTCCAAATAGAATAGCACTGCGGAGTAGTGGATTCATAAGTCACAATGGTGGGAACAGCTAAAACGCGCGTTTCTATTTGTGGGGTTTCTCCTGTTTGGGGGCTCAACGCGTTAGTAAGAAGAAACATCGTTCAGCAGTGGCCGTTTCAGGGGCAATTGCCAAAACTTTCATATCCGTTCTTTATGTTACTAATATTTCTGCTCGTTCAGTGACACGGATAGGTAATTTTTCTTGCGAAGCACCAGAAAGCTCTCTACTTATAAAATAATTTAATAAAGTTTCATTTTTCTGTTCTTATTTTACAACAACTCTACCACATTATCTAATGGTCTCGTAATATAATAAATTCGTTCCTTGGTCAAATAAACCTCAAAATTCACATAGGGAAACGTGGCAGACATGGTTTTCATTTGCTCATACAATGTTTCGAATTATTTACAAAATGATGTAATAATCATTTTTTTTAATAACACGCTACATGAGGGTAATCCACGAGGTGGCAACTTGCCTTTAACAGCATAGGAAAGGATTTGAAAAGGAGGATGCGGAAATGTCGAGCAAGGTAGCCAAGGGTTAACTAGGGACCCCGAGCGGTAGTTTAAGGATCCCACCCGGCATTCGCCTAAAAGTGATGCAAGACAAACCCTAGAAAATCTGCATCAAGTACGTCGGGCTCTTGGTACTCGTCCAGCGCCCTTTCGGGAGTGGGGGATGATTTTCCTCTGTTTAATTTAAATTATTAATGAGACCAATATGTCAGCAACTGCAAGTGAAATTGAAACGATTAAGTTGTCAATTTACGTGTGGACAATATTTCTCTCGTTCTAAATGATATTGTTATTTAGTTACCGATATATCCAAATTACTAAGAAATTGTGTTTTCCGTGGATGAATAAGGGGAAGGAATAATAGTTCTGACAAGGTTACTTGGAAACATACGTGAGCGGAACGTAACCTCAATATTGTACTCGTTCCTTTCAAAGCATGATTTAATTAAAAATCAGTAATTGGCCAAGATATCAATTGAAGACTTTCTTGATGCTGTTCCGCATCAACAAATAAACAGCGTGACAATTCCCCATTCCCTCTCTTTTCGATATGAATATATTTTTCAGAGCTATTCAAAATTGTGAGGAAATTCTACTGTTGGCCAGAGTTGGTCTGTATGTAAAAGTCAGAGTGAAGGTACTGTATCGTATTCGTCTTCCCTTCTAGCCCCGTTGCTTGGTGATTTGTTACGCGTGTAATAATTTACGGCACAAGCAAGTTCCTCGGGGGAGAATAAATCCGTGGCTACCTGGCCGGAAATTTTCATTTACCGGGGCTGAAAACGGGAGAGGAGAGTGACGGATGATGGCAAGCCTCTGGGAAATTCCTTCCAAGATGCGTGGGTGTTCTGCGATTCCCAGGTCAACAACGCCTTTCGCATCATACGTACTATAACGGAACGATAATCATCGGGATCTGTCAGCACATTACTTGTCAATGATATCCTTTAAAGTCGACACAATACTTTGGAAAATTAAATATGGGGAAACGAAGGGCCAAATTAGATTGTAGCTGAAGAAAATGGTACTTCTGCAATTAATATTCTTTTACATATTTTCATTTACATTATTTTCTAATCACAGACTGCGAATATTGTTTTTAATATGTAATAAGTAAATATTGTTTACAAGTCGTTTTCATTGTGTCGCGCTTTAAAGTGGTGACAATCTTCTTGATACTCACTGTAGCATCTGCCCCTGTCGCCTCGCTTTGTTGTTCCTGACGTAGTAGTAGGTGACTACTGCGATGATGAGGCCTATAAGGGCGCAGGCACAGCCCATACCAACGTAGAACACGAAGGCGGGCGTCGGCTCCGAAGGGTGGTCCATCATCACCATCATGTTGTTCTCCGTCGCTGAAACATAAGAAAATTAAATGTACAGAATACCGTCATCTTCAAAGCCACTGTCATGAATTATAACTTGAGCTTACATTTTTTTAAAAATACGCCGTACTCTCATCTTATTCCGTTCTCACAAATTGTACGTCTTAAACAATCAGAGTGGCTCCCCTTTTAAATCCTTCATTATTCCCTATTTCTCGTGGAATGTTTTCGATATCTACAGATACGTAAAGTGTATTTTTGGTTCGAAGTCAAATAGTGTTACCCGGCAGAGATGAATGCGGACTATCACATACAGCAGCCGTAAGTGCACAGCCCTCTCAGGTCGCAGATAAGAACACGAAAAGCTGCTTACCGAGAGACCCAGACAACACTCTTCTTTCCCAGGCGAGAAGCTTCAGCTTCGTCGCCAGAAGCATTTATCTGTCTTCTTCACCCGTTAAAGGAGCGACTCGCAACTCAACACACACACACAAATAACATTGGTGACAACTCAATCGGAAAACATTTTGTATGGAATTTGTTTTATGGAATCCATATTAAATCAGTTTTGCGTAATAAGCAATAACTCTCTGGAAAGGAATTGAAAGCAATGGCTCGCAGAACCGGTGTTTCTAAAGGAAAACGAGGCTTTGCTGCACATGGGACGGATAATTTTAAAATACATGTTTTAATGTGAACATAAGTTACGCTTTATAGGTTAACTTTTCTATAATCTGTGAATAAATTAGAAAACAATTCTTTCGACATCAAGGCTCGTGTGAGATGCAGTCTCCAACTACCTAATAGTAAAGTCAATCTATTCAGCAAAACATTATAAAATTCTGTTACAACTCAGTGATTCTTTTGTTACGAAGGAAAGTGGATGGCAAACAGATGACTTTCACAATTTTAATGAATTATTGCTTTCTGTCAGATACTTTCTCTGTCTTGTGTTTTATTCGCCAGTCTTCCATTGTTTCTCAACAACTCATAAGATGGTAATCACGAATAGTTGTAGCATTGTCCCACGACCCGGACCCTGCCACGAACCCATGGCTTTCGGTCGGCAGAGAGGTCTCAAGATAACATCAGCTCTGGAATAGTCGTGGTTCAAAAGCGCCATATTTTAAAACGCGCCCTTTGTATGCCCCCATGTATGTAGAGGACGGAGATTTTAATCTCAGACTCCTTGTATTTATTAAGCAGTAGCCGGATGCATTACGTCCAGGTCATGGTAAATCTGTCTTCTCCATACGCTTTATCCCTGCGATATCGTTACATTTGCCGGTTTTTAAAATTTCTTACTCACGTCTAACTAGTTCAAATCTTACCGTCGCGTTGTAAATAGTGGTCCGACAGATCAGCGGAGATCGGTAATCGTACAGAATTATTCAACTTCGTCGTATCCCTCTATGGGACCAATAATAAAATTTGCAAGTGGTCCTTTAGATTTCCTGACTCTTCACGTCATGGACGGTTCCTCATTAAAAGCTATTTTAACAGCCTGCGGACGGATATGAAAACCGCTAACCATCCTAGAATATTAATTAAAATTGGAAAATTTTCCTACTCAGTTAACTGAATTGACTTTCACTACCATTCGCCGCAAAACGAAGGTCGCCGTAATTGTAATACTTACTAAATATTTGTAATTCATATTTTTTTTCTTTCGTACCACACCTCATCAGTACTCAGACAACAGCGAGGACAATATATCTTGTCGCCCAATTAACAGAGGCAAAATTAGCGAAAATAGTTCATTTGTGGTCGTGGGTTAGTTACTGTAAACTACAATTACGTGTCCGCTGAAGTTCTTCTACTTATATTTAGACAATGATTGTGTGTCGCTCTAGGCTGTTCTAAGCAGAAGAAGGGGACAAGGATCCCATAAACCTTGTGTGGTATTTATAATATTACTAATTTTGTCTGTATTTTTCATTATTAATTTTCAATCAGACTTAATTGTTTTCATTTCAATTATATTACTAAGACTAAATTGTTAAATCTGCACACAAATTTCTCATTGAGTACAGTTTTCTCTCTTTGATTTATAAATTTTGTTAAAAATTTGTCGTTATAGTTTACATATAAATCCTTTTTCTCTTACATCTGACTATTTCTCATTTACAACTTATATCCTCATTTCCACATTTATTACCTACGTATTTTGTTTTACACGTATTTGGCGTTTCAGTGAATTGTCTTGTCTTTTTCATTTCATAGTTGTGTATACTTCTTGCATTTTATTACCTAAATATGTAAATGGTGGTGCTTTGACTTGTGCCATTCTCTCAGTAAAGAGCTAATGAAATCAACAAATCTAAAAGCAGACATTCGTTTCATTTGGAATATACAATTTAATGATTTTTGGGCTTTTTCGAACACTTTAATTTGTCTCTCACCACAGAATTTAGTCATTTAAAAGAACTGTTCTATATCGTTGTAAAATATCTTTGGGTCAATTAAGAGCTATTTGTTTAAACCAGGAAAAGTGTTGTGTGTGAGGAATAATTCAATGGTTTTATTTTTGACCTAATTAAATACGTTCGCGGACCTACGTGCACGTCATGACAGCTACGGACGGCTTACTTAACAATTATGTTTTGAGAAAAAACTGTTCTTATTGCCGATTCAGCACTAGACTGTTTCTTTGGCAGGAGGGGGGGGGGGGTTGTATTTCTCCGAAACATACTAATGAAAACTAACCTACACGGTATTAACTTCCGTTTAAATATTATATAGCATAAAATTAATATGCATGTTTTATATTTACGATGTCAGTGGCAAAGAAATAAGACTTTGTGTAGCTGTAAGCAATGAATAAAAAAATAAAGGACAAGTAGAATCTCGAGAAAGATGAGTAATAAAAATACTTAAATTAGAGCAAGTATGCAAAGATTTTTGCTTCTTTTTTCTTTTCGTTTGTTCAAGTTTATCCCCCAAAAAAGAACCATGAATTGCTCGACGGCCGCCAGTGAATTTCGTGTGGCCACTTAATTAATTGTCTACATAACTGTGTAAAGCAGGCGCCAGACTCATTGTGTTAGTACCACACGCAACAACAGCTCCATTAATAAAATAACCCCTGGCCAGGCCAATGAGTGGAGGCGATGAATCATGGCGTACACACGAATACTCCTCCAGACACACCATACTTCACAACATAACTTCATTGCGTTCGTTTTAAGGATCGTTAACTAAGGTGAGAATAAATGGGTAGAGAACTTGCGAGCTTTTCAGTGCCTGTTAGGTTGATAGAGAAAAAAATTATATGAAATAACACTTGTCCGTTAATAATTTGAAACTGCTTCATGTGTTTAAAGTATTATATATCATTCCAATAGTGTAGTTAGTTTCTAAATATGATAATTGTCTGTTCATCAAGTGCAATTTTTATGTTCTTGAAATGATTTTCTATTTCAGTTGTAAACCGTCTTTTGGTTTGTTCTATATATCGAATAGACATTCTATGTAATTTATGTGTATTTACTACAAGTACAGGATCTTTGCCAAGGTTGCCGATAATTTTTCTTTTTTAAATTACTTACCTTTGAAATTATTTATAAAGAAACGGGGTTTATATCACGATTAATTTTGTATGTAAAAAGTGAGAAACAATCGAGTACAATGTATTATTAATAAAAATATATTCCAGAATTTAGCTACGATGCTTCAATTAATATTAAAAAATAATTTTTCCTTCGTTAATACTAAAAAGTATACTTTTAAATTTAATATTTTTGAGTGTTTTAAAATAATAAATTTCAATGGAATGTCTTCGTAAGAATTAAACGTAAAATACCTGAAGCAATTTCAAATTAGAAACTGAAAATGTATTAATTTACTGTAAATAAATATTTCAATGTCTATAAAGTTCTAGTTGGTATAATTTTTCAACTAATTCAATACTACAGATGGTAATATTCCGAAGGTGGAACGTTGTGCCCAAGTACGAAAATAATTGGAAAACTCATACGCTTCTTCTTTCTATTTGGAATTCAACCAGCCGACTATTGTGACAGAATTAAGTACGAATATTTGAAAACTTGCCACATTCATTCCTCAAATCAAGACGAACGTCTTAACCTATTTTATGTTTTGAATTAAATTTAGATTTATGGTGAATCATATTCCGTCGTTATTTATTTAATAAATTATTTTCCGTAATGCGGATAATTAGTAATTATAACTTCAGTAACACTTCCATTTTCTTTAAAACCTAAATATTTATAATAAATTAGGAAAAATATGACGGATTTAAGGGGTGGGGATTGCTGGCCGTCTCTTAGGCTAACGCCTCTGTGTTTGCCATACCAATTTTGGGAAAATAAATAATATGCCACTATCTAATAAAAATTCACAATGATGAAATTTCCTAACCTCAAAGATATTTATTGTGATCTATTCAAGTATAATTATTCTGCATAAATAGTTGATTGAACTAACCGTGTAAACAATTTGTCACAGATCGCTAATTATATGCAATTAGTAGGTTGTTGTTGTTGCATTTATTCATAATGTAGTCTTGTGCTACTTGTGAGCTCATCAGATTTTCGACAAAATGAGTTAAGATATCGGCGCGTACCCACGCGTTATTGTGAGCACGAGGCGTGATGAAGCCTCCTCACCACGGTAGCGCTCTGATTGAGAGCCGTAATTACAACTCGTGACAGCTCTGTTTAAGGCGCTGGATATCCTGGGTCTTTGCCAACTGCTGTCGTCCGCTGCCACGTCCTCTCTAATTTACGACCGCGAGCATTGTCTTCATTTAATTGCCGCTGTCCCGACTTAATGCTTTGGTTACGTTTGATGTAGTGGGACCGAGACCTTGCACGGAAACAGTTACGCAAGATCTGCACCGGCAGGAGATTCAGTTCTTTGAACCGAAACTGCTCCTGGTCACAAACGACCTAGAGAAAAACACTCTCCTTTCAAATTTATTAAATATAAATTAAATTAGTTGCAATTAATAGAATTTCTTCTCAGTAGAATCTAAAATTATCTAACTGTTTCCGAATTCATTTGAATGAATTATCGATGTTATCGAAAAATTCCGAAAAATAATCTGTTACGTGCACATTGCATTCAATTTTTAATTCGTTAAAAAAGGGAGAAACTTTTTTAAGTTCGTATATAAAATACGTTATTTAGTTTATGTATAGTTACGAAGTTGATATATAATGAACGAACGAATACGTGTATATAAGCTCCCGTTTAATAAATATGCTCAACGTGCGTCAAAAGTTTGCGAAATTGCGCGCTCGGACGTCATCCAGCGTAACGTCATTGAAAAGAAGTAAACTTCCCATTCGGCTGACCTCTCGTCGGCGTCGTAGAAATAGAACAACACCATCTTCACCACAGCTCCATAACAGCAAATGTAACGTTCTGCTGTGACGGGACGGATTTTTCCGATTGGCGCCAGGGTAACATGATTCATGTTAAAATATTTTTTACAGTCAGTTATCGTCTTATTGCCCACGTTCCATTATTCAGTGGCATAGAACCCATTATTTCAATACCTTCATTTTCATCCAATTATATGACGTAGACTGTTTCCAAAAATAAACACAGCTTTTGCAACCAGACAATCAAAAAAATAAAATGTTCCTTTACAATATTACTGCGACAAACTGTTAAATAAAGAAATGGTTTTCAGGTATGTTGTAATAATTATAATATTATATATCGTAAAAAATTCTACTTTGCCATCATTTGTTGAAATAGATGCTCAGTTTTAACTGGTGTGTATTATGGATCAAGGCTTGTTATTAATAATTTTTTTATTTTGTAACTACTATAATTCGCTTCGATTTCAACAGATGAACAGGTGGCAAAGAATTGCACGAAACTTTTGTTTTTCTACGGCTCATTCATAACAACATATAAATTGAGTGCGGAGCGGTACCATTTTCCTGATCAAGTCTACATCCGTTCTTTTTAATTTTCTGTTCATACTGCAGTGCATTATTGTGTAACGTAACAACTAAAAACCTACAAATTCTCGAAACGATCTTTAAATAAAACCACTACCTCGTAGATAGTAAAAATCTGACCGTATTAAGTATTGTTTTCGATATGTCAGTATTTTTTAGAATTAGGCTAATTTTGCAGACGCACTCCTTTGTGCAGTCTGGGAATGCTAACAAGGGAACCGGTCCGAGGAGATATAAAACTGCATGCAAATACTAGGAGTAGCGCCCTGCGACCTTCAACTGTCGCTAATTAATGGCGAGTCTCAGACAATGGCGTATGCTAATACGGTCGGGTACAATATTACCTGGCCATTCATACAGACAGGCAACATTGTCCTGGACACCGGGCGGGGTGGAACTCAAACTCTTTTTGCGAACCGTTCCATATTTTGGACTTAGTTAAACTATTGTTCCTCACTTCATACGTAGCAGCAACTATTTACGTGTGGCGTTCAAGCTTTCTGGAAATTACAAAGTACAATAGTAAAAAATTTCAGATCATTTGGAGTGCCTTCAATCCAAGTTATTTTCCTGAAGCTACTTTCAAAACTATGAAACAAACGAAGTTTAATTCCTACCTGATAAAATTTAAATTAAACTGCAATCCGTAACGAATTACTAAAATTTTAAAGGTCATTGCAAACTAAAATGAGACACAGTATTATATCGTTCTAATGTGTACTGCGCTATTTTTCTGACACCTAATCTAATTTTTATGTATTATATTTTCACATATCTGTTAATTAGATTAAAGTAGTTTCCTGAGTATACAGCTGAGTTGAAACATTTCCAATCGGAAACATGGCCTTCGACGAATCCCCGCAGTCATATTGGAGGATCGTAAAACTTTGAAAGTCAGTCTTTTTATTGGTTTTCTTCTATAATTCCGCGAAGCCGTGGAAAACTTGAGTAAGATTGCCAGTGTGAGATCACGTTCCGATACTTCAGGAGTCGTGTTCTGGAATTGTCTTACAAGCCGCTGTATTTCACTCTCATGGTTCCGTCGTTCCTTCGTTACCTCATTTCTCTTCAAGTCATGACACAAATAACGCAGTACTCATATTCTCCACTGATTTGGAAACCCGCCTCAACGTTTCTATTGCTATAATTACAGAAGGAAATCAGTGATCCCCAGTTGTACGTTCCTCGGACCGACGGTCCCTTTGGTCTCTGCTCTGGTACAAACCGATAAGTTCCGATATTTTTTCGTCCGGTTGACCAACACCGCCCGGGCTTGCCTTTGTTGTTTGCATCCCTGCGAAAGAGCAAATAATTAATTAACGCGCCTCTCCGCCCGAAGCTGACTTTGAAGTTGATTGTATTTCCACCTGCGGGACCACGCTCGTTAAACTCTTCCGATCTGCTAGTTCCGCCATGATCAAAGTCGTGTTCGCTCGTGCTGAGTAAAGGAAACTGTCCAACTAAACAACGTGTGCCAGTATTTTTTCAGCGACAAGTCACATAGAAGTGATACATCAGCCTCCCAAACATCCTGTGAACTCAACGTATTTTAGGATCTGATTGTGATCGAGTGCGGTGAATGCACAAATACCAAAGTGTTGGTCAAAACTCCATTTGAATTCAGGACTTTTAGTATAAATTTATTTTATCCTATATTCTACTGATTCAGGATTTTTTTCTCAATTCACGTTCATTTTTTCATACTCGTTGTATACCTTCTTGTTGATTTACTTTCTCTCATCCTCAACTACTTAAATTACATCCCATTCTTCGCATCTCATCAATGTTACTAACCCCGTAAATTGTCCGAGGTCCTCAGACAAGGGAAACAGCTGTGTTTCTGCCATCGGAACTTTAAAGCCTGTTCGTTTGGGAGGCGTTTTAGCCGTTTTTGTGTGGCTGATGGCCGACACTGCTGGAATACCGAAGAGGTGAGGTGTAGGTATGCGTGGCTTTTTACGGTAAGCTGCTTAAGTTGTCAATCACAGCGACAGCCGCTGTTGAAGATGATGTCTGTGCTGATCCTCCCTGTCCTCGCAGTGGATTAGCATTCACCAAGTACGATAAAAGTTATAATCCCCTTACAGGACTAAAGCACTCAACCCTCTGTTTTTAAAATCCTTTAACTGACGTCCAATCGATATAATTTGAGTTATGAAGGGGGAGTTCATTTCTTTATTTAAGTATTTATTTTAATTATTGATATTAAAATTTAATTTATTTTCAAGAAATCGCAATTGTATGAACGGGAAGAACCATAATGTTTCTGTCAAGCTTCGTATAAATTAAGTTAAACTCACTCGTAATTTATGTCCTACTAGCTGGGTGCCCGGTAATACCCGGGTTGTCATAATTAAACTCAGCGATATCTATAACTCCGGATTTGACTCCAATTTCGGTTATATTTGCGTTATTTTTATGTAATGCCCCTCAACCCCACGCTTAAGGTGACCTCGAAAAATATTTCTTTGACGCAAATATAGGGCGTTTAACGTATTTGAAAATTTAAACCCATATTCACTCCCGCAGGTGGGGGGTTAGACGTGTCTTACCCCCACAGTGTTTGTTTGCGGTTGTTATCAAATTTGCTCCACTGGTGTAAATTTTTATGCGGAACATACACACGTATATACACACAAACACACTATTTTATTTATTACAAGAAGACGAAGAAGATTCTAAAGACGAAACACCAACGAGTCCACGATCGATGTTTTTCTAGACAGTAAACTGCACTGAGAAACAATATAAATTATTAATAATAAATATAGCCAACTACAGTCAAAAGAAGTGATAATATAAATACTACACGTTTCTGGAAGCCTTGTCCCTTCTTCAGGTGCAGCAAAAACGTAAGAGCCTGGAGAGACAACTGCACGAGTCAGTTGACAAAACTCAAATGCTCTTAGTTTTTTCTGCACCTGAAGAAAGGAACAAGGCTTCCAGAAACGTTGTGTGGTATTTATATTATCACTTCTTTTTTTCTGTTTTTGGCTATCTTTCTCATTATTAATTTTCAACCAAACGATTTTTTTCATCTTAATATAAATTATTGGCTTACGCCTCATTGTAAGACAATTATAAAATGTTTAATGCTTAAAATGTAAAGAAATCAAAACAAACTGAAGGTCATGTATACGAACGCGATCTTCAAGATTCACCAGTAGGCCTATAAGCTATTGAAATTAATAAAATAATTCTTGGATCACGTTTTAAAAAATTAATTATTATCCGATTAAATTGATAACGTATAACGATATCAATGTCATTGTATGTGTTTAACCTGAGTTACCTTTCGGAGTGAGCCATGACTACAAATATAGGAGAAGAATCTTGTACGCATGTGTAATAAATCTGTAGAAAACTGGACAATAAATCTGTGCAGGATATATGGAACCGCAATTTTGAGAATAATGACGTATAGCGGGCGAGCTTCATGAAAGATGCGCAGGGAACAAATACGCTTTCCACATGGTTTCAAGCAAAATTTAAATCACTGAGCCATGGTATATGACGGCAGTGTAATTATTGAATGATACGACTTCTCCAGAAAAAAAAATTGTTTCGATACTTAAGCATGAGTCTCTGACAGCTATTAATCGATTCGTTACGTGATAGACAAACACCACTCCAAAAAGCGAAGAATCGGTGGGGAAATATGTATATGCATTTCTGAAGCAACAACTGGGTTCAGCTAAATGTGTTTATACTGACCAAAGAATGGTTATTTTTCATTATCATAATTTATCAATTTTTAGCCGTCTTTGTTGAATTTGGAGCCAGATTATCGTTCCCGAGGATCGATAGATTGAAGACTGACCTTTGCGGCAAATCTTGCGCCTGTTGAAGAGCAGTGCGGTGACGTTGTGGGTGGCGCGGTTGATGGTGACGTTGACGGCGATGGTGACGTTAACCTCGACGTCCTGGTGCCCCGTGCAAGGCAGGGAAACTCTGAAGGTCTGTGCGTAAGTGGGCACGTAGCCGCTCTGCGACACGTTCAGCTGCGGCGGCCAGAGGGCATCAGTGTCCGACACGTGCACGGCGATGTCGTACGGCAGCTGAAACAATCACAACCAATTCTTGATCAAGTCCCACAATTGTTAAGAAACATTATCATTTATATTATTACATTATAATGACGAAATTGACAAATTCTCTGCAACGAAAAATTATGAAAAAGCAGTTCAAGGTTGTTGGACTGAGAGGCTGCGTTAAGCACGGTTGCCAACTCTCAGGAGAAATTTTTAACAAAAAATGTTTTTTTACTAAAAATTACATGTAACAGAAATTAAAATTTTATGCAGGCGTTGAAATTTTTTTGTGGCGTAAGAGGGAAATTTCATCATTAAACAGTTGCTTACAATTTAATTAATGGTATCCTATGGTTTTTTCATCCATTGAAGCACATAATCGTTGTCAAAGCATTATGTCCGTAATTATCAAACGAATTAATTATGTGTACGTTCCGTAGTATTTACATGTTTTCTCCAGAACTCTGGTCAGCTCCTTACGTCATTCTCTCATGAAAATAGTTTACATTCAAAATTGTATTGCAAACAGCTATCGCGTAACAAGATAAAATTATTTAATATTATTTATTGTCGTTATATTTTTAATTTATTTTTGGGTCATGCAGGTGGTATAATACTATCGAAAATAGGGGTGCGGAAGAGAGATCAATATAGCCAAGGGTTAACAGTTCAAGAATCCTACCTGACATTAGTCTAAATGTAATGCAGGGAAAACTGTCGAACCTGCTTCGGGTATGTCGGGCTCTCGGTACTAGTCCCACGTCCTTCCGATGACCGGAGTGAGGTTATGTGTAGGGACGCAGGATTCCCGTCTCCGAGGCATCGATCAGGTTTGGAGGCAGGTGGCCGACCGTACTGCCATAGTTTAATAAGCAATATATATTTTAATCTTAGTGTTGACGTGGCAGTTTATGATTGCTTCTCGGACATTGACGTGGAAGGCAGTGACGTCATACAAAATGTTGGCTATTTAGTAAAAAGTGTTTAACTGGCGACAGACCAAAAGCAACGTAACTCACACGGGGTAAATATATTTTTCGTCCCGGAGATTGATTAACCTGTCAGAGGATTTGCATTAAAACACGCAGCTTGCTGGTCGGAACCGAAGTAGTAAAGTGTCTGTCGCCACTGCTCAGGTGAATGTGAACAGGCTGTTTACTTAGCATGCGGCGGAAGACTGTGGCCGAAGCGAATGGAACGCTTTCTTCCTTTCGTGTTACGGTAATGGCCACTCCTATACTTTTGAGTGTCAGAGTGCTCCTTTCTCATTGTACCCCGCGAAGCCTGAGCTGCCTTCAAATTACTCTCCCTACAGTGGACACGCCATTTGTCACAGTGAAATATGTTCAGTGGCAATGCAACGTTAAAAAGTTTCTCTCAATATGATAAACATTACCGAACAAGATTTAAATGTAGTGAGGATATTGTTCATGGTTTACATTGGCTAATAGCAATGGATGGTATAAAACTAACGACGTAAAGTAACAAAATGAGAGACCTTACTAGACGAATACCGTTTTTTTTTCTGCGATTCAAAATGTAGGTTTACTTTTTTAATTTACTATATTTACGCAATTCTAAAATGAATAAAAATTTAGTAACTCAAGCTTGAGTATGAATGTCTTTACGTACAATACAAGTAGAGTTCCACCGTTGCGAATTGATTATTTTTCTGCCTAAAACTTAGGTAAATCAGTTTTTACGTCAACTATTGCTAATTTTGGTATACGACTTATAAAAACAATATTTAGACACGAACTATAGGACTATAATCATCCACACATGCCAGTCGAAAAATACTTTAAAAATGGTTTACTGGAACGATGGTGAAATTATGCTACAAATATAATTTATGGCTTGTTCCGTGTAATTTTGAAACTTGTTCTATTCTGAGCTCACCCGTGCTACAACATTGCCAATGATTTTAAATAACTTATGACATCCTCATTTTTCTTCTTCACCAAGTTGCATTACCTTCTCACTTTGCCGGATCTCGTTCCCTGTTCAATCATAATTGACATTAGTGAAGCATCGTTCGTACATGAGCATTCACATGGAAGTCACGATGGGGAAAAAAACAACATATGGAGTTCAAAGTTGTAACATACAGAGTGAGTTCCGGAGATTAAAGTTGGCCAATAGGCGATTCTGAAAGAAACGGAAAATGGACGGAAATAGAGGAAATGTCCTGTGTGTGCTTTTCAGTTAATCGTTTCAAGACTGAATGAAGTTTGAATCTAGACGAAGTAGAAAGTAAAGCTAATGAGCGGCCAAGCAGGATTCGGTTTAAGCGGAGAGAAAGGGTCTGTGGAGTTTGTCTCTTGGTAATAGAACCAGTCACGAGCGTTCTGTGATCAGATCAGTTTTAATTACGGAACCTGCAGAGCTGAGGTCCACGTAGTTGCTATGCCAGAAACTTCAACAAGGACAATATTCATGGCCAGTGATTTCACGATATGGAAATATGCGAGTGACTACTCATATAAATTAAATATTCTGAAACTTGTGGAGAGTAGAGAAGTATTCTACTCTGGTGCCGTATTGCGGCGTCCAATATATCTACAGATGAAAATTCGACAGCAGAGTATTGCTTCGATGTTACCGGTGTCACCTCTTAGATTAGAGGGATTGCCTTAAATTGACTGTGGGGAAATACTTGAATTTCACGCATTGGAGTGTTGAATCCACACACCAGGCCTACCTCATGCGTTACAAGAAACATCATAGTCGCCTACCCGTGTAAATACACAGACTTGTGGAAGTTTGCGCTTCTGAAATTCCCCAGAGCCACACACTAATTACGTGCCAGAGGGACACAACGCAAGTACACATGCTCCAAGAATGCAGATGCTGTGCTAATGGGCCCAGAGGCAGTGTCTGTCGGCGTGCAAATTGATTTGTACACAACTGTCGCGACTGTCTGCCGGTTACAGACGCTCTTCTCACCAAAATTTTAATCACACCGCGATTCTAATTGCGTTTGTTCATCTTAATTAACGAGGTAATAAGTATCCTTCTTGGCCCCTTGTTCCGTGCAAATTGGCTGCGTCATTGGCGAGTGCTTTCTGTGTAGATGAACTCCGAGAACAAAGAGAAACTTTGTTGGGAGGCGCCGGCTAGAATGGAAGACAGAAACTCCACGGAATTCCTCAAGTCCGGCGTGCCAATTCATTTGCAATTTTAATTTTAGCACAAAAACCGTCAACCGTAAACAACGCCTTTTCCCAATAAGCACTTTCCAGGGTTACTGACCGAATGATATGAAAGGCGAAATAGCTGTTTCTGAAAACGTTGTTTCAAATACATAATTCGGTCTGCAGCCAGACACCTACTCATCGAAAATGTTCTCTCATTAAATGAAGGAATTCCAATACGTTCAAACGAAGTAATTTAATTTTCCGAGTTGCTTTTAATATTTTAAATTTACGACACGAGGTAATAACTCTGAAGAACGAAAGGCGACTTTAAACATTAAAGGTCCTCATTAAACAGCCAGTACGTTTTAATTAAGTTTTTCTCAGAGCTACTGTCCATCAATGAGGTCATCATGTCAGCCCTCTCTATTCCTCAGAAGTTCATAACTATATTAAATACTAGCTGAGTGCCCGACGTTGTCCAGGTATTTATTTACCATAATGGGTAATGAGAGAATTAAACTCAGCGACTTCTATAACCCCGGAATCGACACTAATCTTGGTATATTTTTCATTCATTTTATGTAACCTCTTCCACCACCACCTGTTCGATAAGGGTGCTTTCCTCCCTTTCCTTTTGAAGTTGAAATTATACACTAAAAAATTCTAGTATGACACTATCAAATTAAGTGACCCCGAAAACGTTTTATTCGACGCTAATTATGGTCGTTTATGAATGTTTCTAAATTCCACACTCACCCCTAGAGACGGTAGGTGTGTCTTAATCCCTCAGTGCTTGTTCCTGGATCGTAAGTAACATGTGAATAAAGTTGCATAGACTTTGGTCTACGCATTTAATATTGTATTTTTCACCCCCTTTCACCCTCACTCCTGGGAGCTGAACTACAACTTAACGAGTATGGTAAATGTCAAATAAAATTCAATGACTTTTTAACCCCTGATTCAACAAGTCTCAGTTGTTTACTCATTACTTTTATGTAACTGCCTTTCACTCTCATACTCCCACACTTAGTGGGCTGAACTACAACTTAACTGACATAGTGAAAATCAGAATTAAAGGCATCCCTTATTGATGCTTTTGGGGTTGACATTATACACTAAAAACATCTGGATTGAAACTATTAATCACATCGACACTGAAAAGTATTTAATCGACGCTAATATTGGTCGCTTTAGCTTGTTTTTTAAATTTCACCCCCGTTTACCCCTTGGGAATTACCTAACACTTCTAAAGGCCTTCGCGGGGGTGCGCACAACAACTCACCAAAGTTTCATCCCAATCGGATGAATGGTTTAGGAGCGCATAGAGGCCACACAGACAGACATCCATTTATATAATTTCAAGCAGCAATTTCTCCTTCAACTATTTTGGTGAAAGCAATATTTTCGATAATTGTCGCTTATACATTTACACTAGCCTAATACCCGTGCTTCACTGAGGTATTGCATAAAACACTGCTTACTACGGTTGAGCAAAGGAGGTAGAAATAAAAAAAAAATTCTGCCATGCATACATAAGCATATCTTATGCAATTCACAGCAGTTATACTGTTTTGCTGGCATCCTCTTCCTTCATTTGCAATTCATACGTGGCACATGAATAATATCCGTCTTCTAGAGTTATTAATACCAAGACAATGCAGTTATCTCGTTTGTAAAGAAGTACTAATGATATTCCTAGAGAAAGTCAATGTAGTTATCGAAAGCTTATAATTCAAATGTTTTTGTCTTTCCTCTAATCCTTAACTCTTGACTTGAAATTTTGCACAACCTATGTTGTACCTTGGGAAATTTGAAATTCAATATAGAAAATTTATAGGAATCTGTTTTGTCGTTATTTAGTTTATCCGTATATTTATATTGATGGGATTAATTAGGAAACAAAAAAAATCCAACGAACAACAGTTTGGATCACGTGATATATATATTTTGAGAGCAAGATAGGGTCGTATAGATGTACTACATTTTTAGTGTTACCGTCATGTATTATAAATATACTTCATACTATGATTCAAGAGTAATACTTAATACTATTATTCACGAGTATGGCGATTTATCTCGTCACTTTGGATCTTGACCGTGAAATTTCTCACACCTTCTTACACGTTAAACAGCTGCATGCAAAAAATTAACCATCCCAGTGAAAATATTTTAAGTGGAATGTAAAGATGTGAGGTAGCTTACGTTTGATGTAAACGGAACGTTGTTCTGTACCGTATTAACATTATGGGTGGAATTTCAACGATTTGGGCAGCTATTTTAAACAGCGCTTAGGAAACTATTAATTTGTCTGTCTCGGCATTCCTGCGCATGAGGGACGTAATATTAACAAGCTGCAGGAACGCTGGCGGCATTCCGAGCATTAATTAGCCGACTGTGGTGTCTCCAGGGAATGCTGCGATTGACACGTCTCCATGGCAACGGGTTCAGGCACTGACCTACATCCACAACTGCATCTGCCCGGCAATCTACCTTGCAATACAGCTATCCGGCTGACCTCAATCACTTCCGATAAACATAAAGACAGACAATTTAAATAAAATATATGGGAAATAAAAAATATGGGAAAGAGTATTGCAGTTTGAAATCTGGCATAATTGGAACACGGTTGTTGATTCAACAACGATTTTGCACTTAACGTAACGAGCCATTTATCTTTCGCCAAACGTGGTAATGTGTCTTTTTGAAATGTACTACGGCCATGTGCATCGTTCTTTGGACGGATCCCTGCTCCCAAATCTATTTCCGTGGCGTTTAATGCCCGTGACGTCACGAGGTTTCGTATTTCGACTGTGTTTATTGTGGCTGGATGCCTGGCCGCAGTCACACTGCAGTGCGTGTGACGTTTCTCTCTATCCTCAAATAGGAAAAAACACGTCTCCCCTTTCCATGCTGAGAGGAAATGCGCCGGGTGTTCCGGAACGAAAACGGAGCAAACTCAACGAGGTATTCTATCGCATAGTTGCCACCATACTATCTAATCTTGTTTATCTGACATCATGGACTCGTTTTCGGGTCCGGACCCGTTGCTACTGATGTCGAAGTAAATTTCTCTACACCACCATAACGTCGTAGCCTACTTTGTGTTTCGGATCAATTCTTAACGTTCAAAACAGTACTTGAGTCTTGAATTAAAGTGTATAGAATTGTAAATATAATCCCCATTAACATTTCATTACGAAAGAAAATAAGGAAAAACTGCAAGAAATTAACTATATATTACTATTTTTTCTCCTTTCTCATTCTAAAACGTAGGTCACTTACAGAATTTCAAGTCAAGAGTGTAGGTATTTGTATTATTGGATTGATAAAACTTTGATGGTACTCCTTCTCGTTACGATTAGCTATTAATCAATAGAAATCAGCACATAAACTTTTGAGGTGTCAACGTGACTATTAGTTCGTGAGTATTCGGGTTGGCGGTCGGGTAAGCTCAGGTTAGTACTCATGGCTAAGTCATATTTCAATTTTTTTTAAAAATAATAAGTAGCTTCTTTACACTCTTAATGCTATACAAGGTGACACTAATAAGTTTTTATACGTGATTGAATAATCATACCTTGTAAATGACTCAGTTGAAGTCAAAGACTGCGGTGGATTTTTTAAAATATTTTACTGTCATTTCTCACACTATAAATATATGTAATACTATTCAATGAGGTGAGGGAGTAGATGAAGTCTTGAGTAGAGAGCGAACGCAAATCAGTGTCATTGGGTGACGTCATCACACGATTTTATACCGACGTTCACGTACCAAAATTGATTCACTGGAAAGTAAAATAGTAGACAATCAAGTCCGTATATAAGTGTGTGAGGTAATAGATATTTGCCCTGGAAGTTTTTATAACAACTAGTAGTCACATGTACACTTTTATTTTCAAACTATATTAACGATTTGAGCTAGGTAATTGTGCAGTCCACTGTTACCAGTAAAAAACATACTTTAAAAAAACGTCAGAAAGATAGCTTGTCTTTTTTTCAACGATTGATCAATTTTCCGTGGTCCACGCACTTTTTTTTCGTAAGTGAAATAAATTTACTTTAGGTTCTAGGCACCGTTATGGTTTATTCCCGACACAGTAGCTTATCGACAAGATACTCTATTAACTGTCATCTCATATTTACAGTTTACTTTTCGGGCAAACACATACTTCATCACGCTTGCGGATTTTTTTTTTAAATTTTGTTACTTTGTTATGACGGGGCGTGAGCATCGGCGCTTCAGAAATAGAACATTTCTGGGAGCATTTTCTTTTTGCGAGGGGAATTTATTATTCAGATTTACCCTGCAAGTCTTCTGTCGACGTCCTTTCTCTACAGTGTAAACAGTGTACTCGACTAGATGCAGATCTGCGCACACAAGCAGATGTCAGGCAGATGCCTTGCTAACATCTGTGCGAATGTTATCTAACCATGAAATATCTGTTGTTTCCATAATTATTTACTCGATGAGGTGTATAGTTTGTGGTGCTCGTAGAATTAACCGTTTTTTAATATGATGTGAAAGGCATTTCTTGATACTAGTTTGGACGACGTTTCGTACCAAATTCAGTATTTCCATTAATTCGTGGTAATACTGGCTTTAAATAATCGTCTGTCCCTCAGATTGAGTGATTTATGTGACGAAACAGGTCATTTCCGTGGAAGGTAGGCAACAGAAAAGTAATAATATTTGCAATAGAAGAAAATCAATGTTAGAATGTGCAAATAAGAGTGTGGTGACGATTATTCTCTCATACATTTTCAGTTATTATTAAATGAACTGTGTCTTCCATGCCACGTGACAGAAGGTGGAACCTCAATAAACACGTCATGTGGTGTTTGTTTTCCCGTCCATCTTTTAGGACCGGCAGATCCTACTTCCGTCAACGGTTAGGAATCGTCAGTTGGTCCGGGCCTGTCACTCACACGATAACGAACAGGATTCCTACGATAGACTTCCCGAACTGAAACGTGACTATAAAAACTTCCTCACAAATGACCTGACCATCTTGGCCGCCTAGGGATAAAAATATATTGATGCATTATTTAGGCCTTCGATATGTTAAATAATCATCTCCAGCTTAACTGTGCTGTTGTCGCAATAGTTTCAGTAAAATAGACGAAATATTACGTAAATTTTAACATTTCACTCACATGATCATTTTGAAACTGTATGAATTCAGAGTATTTATTGTCAAAGAAAAAAATCATCGCCATTATTAATAATGCATTAAATGTTTTTTGGTCTTTATTAGAAAAAAGACAAATATACTTTCAAGATCCTTGAGGTAATAAAGAGCATTCTTTTTGGCTATATATGAATATTATCTACGTTGCTCTTTATAAGGCACAGCAAGTTCTCTGTATCTCGGACGTAAGAAACGAATAATAGGCTCCTTTATCGGGCGTTATCGTCGAACCGAGCTGCTGCTATCTTTGCAAACAGTAGCAGGATTAACCTTATCAGGTGCACTTCAGCACCATAAATTCTGATAAGGCTAATGTGGTAAGTCGCGGCAAAAAGCTATATTTTTCGCTTGAAGATGTTAAATCCAAGAGCAATCAGACGGAAGTTATTCTTACCCGAATTCCAGACCATTTGTAAATACAATCTGTTAACGGAATATTCACACAAATAATTATTGTACAATAAGGGACGTAGGTTTTCCCGGTGTAACTGCTGGATGACGTTTTCTCGGGATTCCAACCGGGTAGCGTCGTTTAATTTACTCAACGTTTAGATGGCTTTTACATTTTGTAAGCAATTATAAATACTTGACTTTTTTCGTCTAGACGTTTACCTCTACCCGCTCATCAACGGTATTAAAAATATTTCCTTTTTAGGAATTGAATGTTTTCATGATTAATATGAATGAATGAAATGCGGGAAAAGAGTTAAGAAAAGAAGAAAATTAACCATCCAGATCTGTAATTTTTACATCAGTTCAAATCTTGAATTTACGTCATTTCAGCTGTCATAAATTTATTTCATTATTAGATTTCGGTAAAGCCGTGGACAATGATGTATCAAGAAAAGGAAAATGTATCTACGCATCCATATTTACCACCAAAAAGTTTTTTATTCATTTTTTAAAAAAAACAGAAATTATGTTTGAGCTATAGTGTGTACAATATACGCATTTGTCGGCATGTCGTTTAATATCATAGACAGTTTTTCGGCACACAGTATAAAATAGTAACCTTTCATAGAGTCTTCTTGATCAGTTCTGTTGAAAAAATGGAGCACAAAAAGTTACAGTTTTTCAGTTATTGATTTTTATTTCACAGAGACGCGGACACTAATTACTTGGCGGGTGACAAATAATCGAGGTTGCACTCCATTAATATACACAAACAATTGGATCCTCATCTTCCTCACAAATAAGTGTTTTTATCAATTACTTGTCGAAAGACAAAATAATCTGGAGCATTCCCCATGATTACTGTGAGTTATTTAGGAAAACATAATAATCTGCGCTTAATCGTGCTATGTAAATAATTTTGGACTGCGTCCGAGATGCAGTGAAGCGATGATTTGAGAGCGGCGTTGTATTGGCATGATATGTAGTGTGAATCTGTGGAACATGCCTCCTTGACGTGTGTTGATGCAGCCACAACCTCCGCTAATGGAACCTCCATTAAGCGCAAAACAAACAATTCGTCCGTAACATAACACTGGCCAGTAGATGCGTCCGTCGCGAAACAGAGACCAGTCCTCACCTGATCTGAAGGCATCACTGTGGTAAATAGGTATCGTGGTGCATTTCCATACGTGCTTTATCTGTTTCTTTTTTTTAAGGAAGTTATCTTTTAACCAATAACGTCATCAATTAGTGCGAAAATAATTTACATTCGATTACCGAACCAAAGGTTCGGATATATTAGCGAATATCAGATTTTTCATTCATTAGAATAACATGCGGTTAATAATCGAGAACTTCAAGTTATAAAGGGCAAACGTGTCATGTAACGCAGGAATATAACGTCCCGCTATATACCACTACGATCTCGCCCGACTTTCTACTAGTCCTCCCGATAGAGTTTCGTTATAATATATTATATTCGATAGTAATATAAGTGTGTAGTAAATATCGACTACAATTTAAAAATCATAACCCATTAATCAGAATGAAGTACATCTGGAAAGTAACGGATGTGGAATAATCCAATTGTAAACCACAGAAGTCAGACAATAATTTCAAAATCAAAAATATTAATTGAAATATTTTATTAGCACTATGTAACTCGAATAACAGTTGACATGAATGGAATTATATTAAAATTGTTTCGCATTTATGTTATGAATAGACACCCGCCAGTTTCGATATAGTACGAATGAAACAAATTATTTTGAAATCGGGGGCATTTGTGCATTTTTTAAATTTAAGAATAGTTCTTCTCACGAATTTTGGCCGACTTTGTTTCGCAATTTATGAGGCGCACGAAATTAATGTGGAGAAATCGTGTGTGTCTACACCAAAACTTTGGATTCAGTAATGAAAACAATAAATTTTGTTTTAGGCGGCACTCGATGGCTATTGGCATTACTGATTCGTTGTACCGAGGTGAATGAGAATTAGGAAAGCCATGGACCGTGTATTTTACGGATCTGTGAACTACCAAAATGTTTGCACATAACAAGTAAACACTGCGAATCGGCATTGCTTATTTCCATAACACTGGGCCGGGCCGGAGGATTCGCGGCATTAATTTCCCAATAAGTGACTGGAAATGTAGAATGTGTATATAATGATGCAAATTGCGTGTTGCGGCGAATCCAAAACAAGTAAGAATCTTTTGTAATTGGCGGGTTTCGGCCGACTGAGCCGCATAAATCATCGGTCTTTGTGAGCCCTGTGTAAACCGCTCGGGGCAGACGCCACGCCGCTTTGTATCTGGCGATCACTTCTTTTTATGGCTCGCGCATAATTTCCCTGCGGTTCCTGTAATGCTACGTGATGTGGACCGATAGGGAGGGGATTTCACTACCACGGCAGAGCCAAAACGTGACTCGATGAGTTCAAACAAGGCCGTTGTGCAAATGGAAATCATCGCATCTGATGACAGCGTGCGATAGCTCTGGGTAACATCGTTACACTTCCCAGCTCTCGGAATATATTTCATCACACAGATATTATTCCGAGCAACCTTCCTTGAAGCATAACGAAGAACTTTGATTTTTTTACTGCTCCTTGGACTGGAGTGTCCTTGGAAGCTGTATCGGGCAAACCATTTTCATCTGGGAATGGGTTGTCAAGGAAATTCTCTGGGAATCAGAGAAAATTTAGTATTAGATACTTTGTATAAATCTGTTCAGGCATGCCGTCTCATAAAAAGAAAAAAATCAGTATTACTAACAAATAAAGATTCATGGAACACCTATAAACTTGTCTCCGGTAAGAAGAAATGGCTGAAAACCAGTTCAACAAATCTGATAAAATACTCATGTGGAACCTTTTTTCTCTACGCGTAATCCGTCTGGTTTCCAACAATTCTAGAGACTAATTAAATCAGCAGTTAGAAACCAATTTCCATATTTAACTTCCAAGACCTTCCTAATCCCCATTCAATAACTGGAATAATTCGCATTGTATGAGTCTGAACATTTCGGAATGGAAATACAAATATAGCTAACCAAGGAACATGTATGTAACATGTCACCATAGTATTTTCCCGAGCATCACTGATATTAATTCATTTGTTAAAATTAGGTGTGTATAATTAATAATTTTAATCAACATATGTAAAATTGTTTTTATGATCACGGACCGTCCTTAATAGAATCTTATTGCCAGATGTGAATCCAAATATCAAGTAAGTCGTCTCTATTGAGCTACGCGAATGACTGTCTCGATACGCAACGTTTGTTATGTTTACACGAGGTACGAAAAACACCGCGGCATAACATCACGTATGTAACACGTTGTCACGGACTGGCAGATCGGAGTCTCTCATTAAGCCGCAGTTAGTGGTTAGCGAGCAAGAAACAGAGACACCAGCGGCAGCTGCCATTCCTGGTCAGGTCAACCTTGGCAGACCACATCCGTCAACGACCCGATTTCATCAAGTTCTCAGTTTCCGATAGCACTATAGCGGTTTCTCGGGCCTTTGCAAAAATGCCTGTGTCGCATTGTATCGTTTACATTATCGTTTTGTTGCACACAATTGTAATTGTGTGCAACAAAATCAGAAAAAAACACGATTCGATTTGTCAAATATTCTTTGGGAAACACTCTGTGGGAGCGGCAACAATTAAATGCTGTTCTAGATCCATTCTCGTCGGTTAACTGACGTTCCGGGATATGCCAAAAAAGTTAAAGTAATTCTAGTAACAGTAATGAAAAACGGATTAACATTTTTATTAAGCAAATGAAATTAAATATTACTCGACTGGTAAAGTTTCTAGAAAAAATGGGATATTGAAGAATGCATTTCAAGGTATTATCAACTGAGACTTTGTAGTAACGATAATGTAAAGGAAGATTATCCCTCAGAAATGAGTAAAATTGTAATTTCAGGCTTCATAGGCGATTACCGTGACTCACGTAGCGTTTGAACCCTGTGAAGTTAATCATTACTAATCCTTGGCGAAGTCCTCCTCAGTGTAGAATGTTAATATTCCCCCTTTTCATAGGAATATATTGAACTTTATTCAGTTCGACTAGAAGTTGTAATGAATTTTGCATCAGGGAATGGAGGGGGAAACTGACTGCTGATGTCTGGCCCACCACAACTCTGCGTCGGTCTCGATAAGTGATGCGAACTGTCGACACGGTTTATCCTAACACGTCCGCCATTCTAAGTGGATACTTGTCTGAAACAGCCTTCTAAGAAAGTCTAGTCATCCTGCCAAGCATCTTGTCAAAGAATGCTTCCCATTGCTCGGGTTGCAGAGCTGTCAACTCTGTAAATATGAAGGCTTTTCTGTGAAGTGCTTGAGATCACCAAAAAGAAGAAGAGGGATCGCCAGCATTTGTACTTATCGTTCCAAATCCATGCTTGCCATCGGGGCGAAATCCTGAAGAAGTCAGTCTATGGTTTTTCAAACAGTTATTATGGTGATCAGAATCTTCGTTAAAGTCTATTCTAGTGGTTTAAACATCACTTTTACAAGTGTGATAATCCGCAGTGCTAAATACGGGCGTCGATGACTTTTTTATAGCGGCAGGTAGAAAGTAATTCTGGTAAATCCCATTCCTGTACGATTTTAACAGATATTAAAAGTTCCAATGTCATGAGATAAGAGATAATTGTTTCGAAGAAAGGTCAGCGTGAGTGTTGTTTAACGCCATGCTCTGATAACCTTCTCTTCTACTTGGAAATAATAAATTTCCCATCTTGAAGATAATATATGGCTTTTACTGACCTGTCTCCCAGCGAGTGACTGCCAGGTGAAGTGAAGACTGTCGATTTCCGCGTGAACGGGAACGATGAAGTGCAGGGCGTACTCGTTGACGACGCCATCGCGGACGTAGTACAGCTCCGCTTCCAGACCTATTAACACAACAAATATCAGCTATTAGCTCAGGAAATATTCGAAACAAAAATTACAACTTGA
The DNA here is from genome assembly GCA_037074705.1 of Zhengitettix transpicula. Lineage (NCBI taxonomy): Eukaryota > Metazoa > Arthropoda > Insecta > Orthoptera > Tetrigidae > Zhengitettix > Zhengitettix transpicula. The sequence continues at coordinate 39,348,263 of CM073596.1, read as the reverse complement.
TATCGTTGGCACTTGGAACACAGCCCAATGGAAGGACTGTCAATTTATTAAAATATAAATCAGCGAAGAGTTTGCTTCCTGGATTATTCTGGACATCATTAATGTAAAACAGCGATTAGAGACCTATGATAATTTGTTTATTAGTGATCACATTATTTTTACATAAGTCTTAATATCCTGTGTGCTGTGGTGTTTAATTTATATTAAAATATAATGGGCATAAAAATAGTTTGTCGGTATGAAGACATGATACAATTTCAGTCGGTGTTAATTCTATATTCATCTGTAAGAAAGGCTTGATAGTTCTATTATTTCGTGGGCCCAACATAGAAGTCTTATTGGTTTATAATAATCCTCTTTTAGGTTATGGTGCACATGGGGGGGGGGGGGGGCAACGCCGCTGGAAGCACCTGCCACACTTCCTCAGCGATTCTGCACGCCCAATGGCGGCCATTGTTCGCCAGTTAGCCTCCGTGATTCCCGATCGTGGCGCTAATTACGGGCCAAGTCGCGCCCAATTAAGGCAAACATTAGCGAGCGGGCGCCGCTCCTGTCATAGCGTGTTACCGGGACAACATTTCAACGCCCAACTGTCCACCGCGTTATTATTATAATACCTGATCAGTTCGCCAATTTACCACTTATTTTCACGCGGTCCGCTTTTAAGTTTTTCCGTTCGTGACTTCGGCTAAACTTGGAAATGTTTTTGAGTTTAATTTGACGTAACTGCTTAAATAGATCAAATCTTCATGACATGCCTCACTTCCGAATAAACTGTGTTTAAATCTTGTTTCTTTCAATATTTCTCATCTAGTGATAAAAGTGATTCGAGCTGATTTTTTGTACCGTAAGATTTGCAATTTAATTATTTTTTTAAAATATCAGTAATATATTCCAAATTATTTCTTACTGTATAGTATAACTTTTACATAGTTGCTTTGTACAAAATATTCTCACAGGGTTTAAAGGCAAAAGACGAAGCAATTAAAGACGAACACGTGTGAGACAGTTGGAAAACAGAAGGTTCCTCATGTGGTGAGACGCAATGGCCCATGGCGTCCATATGGAACATGTTGTTCTGGGGCCTGTTCGTGTTTGTTTTGGAAAAACACATTCCCCACACAAAGGGAGAGGAGTGATACACAACGACTGCCGCAGGTCAAGAAATCTTCCTTCTATCGACAAAACCATTTCTGCACTGATCTCAAGCACCACAGTACAATAGAAAAATGAAAATTGCAAAAAAAAAACCAGCGTGATGCATATTCGTTAAGTGGAAATAAAAATATGCACTGGAAAATTAACACAATAATAAATACTAAGATATGAGAATAATTTCTAGTACGAATACATCCAATTAGATATAATTGTGTTTCGCAAGTAATAACTCTTTCATCACGTGAACACTTTTTGATGGATAGTCTTAATTCGACAATAGCACGGTTCCCAACTTATTTGACAAAAAAAAGTGATCGTTGCAGTTCATTAGCAAATTATTTTACCGTTTAAAATTTTAAATGGTCTGATGGAGAAATATTTGGATTGTTATTGATCAGGTTTTCTATTGACTAGAAATAAGAAAAATTCCAATGTTTCGAATAGTAAAAACGTTTCGTTTTCAGGGAAAAATATGAAAGAAATGTACCTACTAAATTCAGTCCATTCCAGAGCGTTGGCTATCGAGGAATTCGCATGGGACACGCTTAGATCTGATGTATAATTGTGTTTCCTGATGTCAAACAGTAACTAAAAGAAGGAAAGACGTGAAATAATAGTAAAAAATAAATTATTGGCTTTTTGCGGATAAAATTCAATTTCGAAGATAGATCTACTTTGAGAACTGGAAAAATATCGGGCTTTTCAGTTCTGGTGGTAGCTTCTAGAACAATGTTCTCAGATCAAAGTGACTGGCATATAAATATTGTAAACAACGATTGAGATCATTTATAATTTTAGATGTATTTTGCTTTCAACAGTTTCAAAAATATGCACAACCATCTCTTAATCCTCGGAAAAAACAACTTTGCCATATTTTACAGGGCCTTTCTTGATTTACGCTAGGTTTCCTACCACCCAAACGCTACCGTGACATTTTCGACAAATATAAATCCAAATATATGTCATGAAAGTCCATGGGACTAGTAAAAGATGTGATTAGGACAAACGGGAACCCAGGTCATAGGTGCCCACCTCAGCGTTTACCTCGCTAGTCAACGGAGAAAACGGACGGCCATTTATTTCTGGGAAGGCCTGAGAGGAGAATAATTGAGGCCTGTCATAAACGTTACCTCAGAAATTGGACGGAGGCGACTCGCAACTCACCGCAGTTGATTGCGTTTCCGCACACGCACAATAGACACGCGTCACATCACAACCGTGGCCGTAAACACACGTTGCGTCGTGCCGTTTCTGGCTGTAAATGCCACCATCAGGACCTCAGCACATCATACGTATGGCCACGGAAACTCAAGGCCGACACTTCCAGCGTCTAGTGAATTGTCTGAGCCAGAAATAATTAATGTGCACGTTGTCGTACCAAAAATGATTGTAAGTAAAATGAAATGTCTAACATCAGTAAGAAAATATCAATATGCACAACTGCTTAAACAACTCAGAAAATATAAGCCGATAGGAGTTCCATAAGCAGTGATTATTGTTCACCATCTTGAGCTCTTTGAATTAAGTATGATAAATAGTTACGAATGGAAGTCAGTCCAAAAATATGCGGTACCTACTGGACTGGCAGGAAATTATAACGAACGTTATCAGAAGATGTAAGGAGATATAGATTACAAATCACGGAAGGAAATAAGACATATTTTAGATAAAAAATTAATTTGATAATAAGTTAATATTTGAAACAAAGAAATTAGAATAACGTAAAAGTTATCACAGAAATAACTGGATTAAAAAAATTCCTTTCTGCGACTTACTAACCCATGGATTATCCGGGAGGGTAGGAAGTGTATTTTGTAGCGAAGGTAAAATAGAATAAATATTTGTTCTGGAGTTTTTATCATTCCGAACCACGTTCCTCTTGGGCTTGCAGCGCCAAGATAAATTAAACGCAGTTTTTTTCGTGTTTCTTAATATGAACTGGTGTGCGTCAGTCTCGGAACACGTGTCAGGCTTTAAATCGATTACCTTGGAGGGTGCGTTTTATAAGTGTCTTGCGACTAGCAGACGACGAGACGCGCGGCACGAAATTTTTCACCGTAGGCAAGCAGAAGCAGGCAGGTCTGAGGGGGGTTGGGTTTCAAGTGGCCAGGGGAAGGTGTGAGAAGTCGAACAAGGCGTCGGAATCCCTAAGCATGGCAGCGTTCTCAACCAAGAACAATTCCATTCAAGCCTCCCTTTTCATCAACGGAGCGAAGGGCCCGATCGTCCGTTGTTCTGTATGCTGATGAACAAACAAAGAAACGGGCGTGTGGAAATAATTCCTATGAGCTATGCGAACATTATGAGCTCGAGCCTTACCTTTTCCGTGCGTCCTGTACTACACGCCGCTTGGTTCCTCTTTAGTGGGTTAGGGGAATCATTAGTTGCAACAACGAATTTGCAATAACGAAGAGCAGAGATTAAGTACTGGTACCAATCAATTTACGAATTCATCCTTAATTATTTATTAATTTATAAGAAAATATCCACTAAAGCCAAATTACTATCACTTGAGCAAGTGAGGTGTCCTGATGGTCAAGTTTCTAACTACTGTGTTTTGATTATACACGCGTTACTCAGATTATATACATTGGACACCATCCTACAGTCCAATTATTGAATATTTAGTTGAAAAAAAAAGACGCAAGACTTAATTTTGCACCAATCAGAACGTGTGACTACTTTTGTCATACAATAATATTACAAACGGCCTTTAGATTACTAGTTTTGTGGATTAATCTGAATTACTATCTGTTGCTCACTCCATGATTCATATCTTTACTTCGTTGAAACGAGGAACAAAGCATTAATTTATGAGATCGAAGCATGAATGGGGAACTATCCTTGCGGTGATGTAAGACGATCCGTTGGACTCGTGAATAGATCCTCGCGGAACTAGGTCATTCTGGTTCAATTTGGGAAACCCGAGAATTTTTTTTCTGCTTGAACCTCCCCGTGTTTTTCATAACGACCGAAAATTTATTTGGCCCCCAAATTGAAGCTGACTGATTTCCCGCGCACAATGGCCACGACGCAAACAAGGCTGGACCTTATTGGCTGCCATCGGACTCCGCCATTCAGCGTTAGCCTCTGGGGAGGAAATCCCTTTCTATTTTTATTTCTTTGATTTGCGGACTTAATTTTTGTGTGGAAGTGGGAAGAGGAGAGGGGGCGAGAGGGCAGGGTCTTTGTAGCACAGCACAAAGACCTTCAGCTGTCAGTTGGCGTGAGAAACCAACAATGGCCCTGCTGGAGCTGAGGTGTCGGGCACACGGTGTCGCGAAAGCAAACAACACCCTTAAAAGCATTTCGTTTTAGATGCCACAGGAATAAAAATAAACATAGGAATAATGAAGATTCTAAGATTTGCTGAAAATATTGTCGGCTTGTTAGAGAAGAAATTGCACAAATATATACTGGAGAAACTTCTTCACTAGAATTACTTTTAAAATAAACAAAGAAAGGCTGAAGGTAATAAAGTACCGAACATGCCAAATCTAACCCAACTACGATGCTACATTGGGAGAAGTTGGAAGACACGTTATTTGGGTATTGCGCTTGCAAAGGATGGACGATGACCTCATGACGAAAGTAATGGAAACAGAGAAAACTTGTTGTCTCTAGTAAGAAAACGGCTGTAATACATATAAATAGGACTGAACAAACTTGTTCGTAGTGGAAATGTGTGAAACACGGAAGCGTTGTGTTGGCAAGCAATAAAAGAACCGCTTGTGATGTGGAGCTCCAGTAGAATGTTGCAGTTCAGTGGACGGACAAAATGGAATATGGCGAGTGAAATAACGCTTCAGGTGCTAAGAACGTGATCTAATCTACTCAATATAAACAGTTATTCCTCCAGGCAGAATTAACAGTGTGGTTCAATAATTGATAAAATTGTAATCTGAATACTGAACGACTGGAACAAAGTGGTGAGGGTAGCGAGCGGATTAGATGCAGTTGTCCGTGTCTGTTGCATCGTGAGAGGCAGACTCTAATGGAGTCCGTAATGGAGGTTTGCGACAATGAAGGAGACGAGGCCATAAATTCGCCAGGCGTGTACTACGTGCACGTGGTGTCCGCCATCTTAATTGCATGGGTCCTGGCTCGTGGGGTCCCAGTAGCAAGTCTGCAGCTGTCTAACGCAAACAGAAACACCTCCCAGATCACGTCTCGTTCTTACAGCCTCGTGTATCAACAGCATTTCTCGTCAAGAAGAACGCGCTATATGTGAAGTCTGGAATGGAAATTTAAGATTTTGGTACAAACCTGATGTAGATAAAAAGATTAATTGACTCTAACCATACTTACACTTTCAAACAGTCTCAAAGAAGATGTAGATTTTCGAAACTATTCCTATTTATAAAATTGTCAGTAGACAAATTCCAAACACACGGCAACTTCATTATTGTTATTATTATTTTTTAAAAAATAAACTCATTTTGATCATTTTCAAGGATCATTTCAGAAATCTCCCATCAATCTCCGTCAAAGGCGTGACTTTAAATTGAAACATCAATCGCATCATATTTAAAATCCTATCTGCGTTTTTAATTGAGTAGATGCTGATTAACACCTTAAATAAAACGACAGTCCAATTTTGAAGCACTACTGCGAAAGTCTGTGAAGAGATTCACCATCCTAATGAGGGCAGCTAAGTGGTTCCTGCTGACAGGTCCTTCACGTTTCCTTAGTCCTCACCTTCACGGACGACGGCTTTCGCCACCGCAATTAACGCCGCTCGTTTTAATAAACATATGTTTCGCTATTTGAATATAATACCTCTTAATTAAGGCGCTTATATTTACAGCGCTAATTAATTTAGCCAAAGCAGATAGGATGCGATACCCGTGCTCTGAGTTTGCTAGCCCAAAGCCTCCTCTAATTAGCGGATAATTGCGTTTCCTATTTTACACGACATGTAATACATGCTCTACTGAGGTGATACTAATTAATAGCTCGGAGTACAATAGCTCGTATAATTTCATTGACTGTTGCCGAGATGAGATGCATGCAAATTTGCAGCACTTCTGCGTAACGAATCGCTAATGAAAAGCGTTTCAGGGAGAGAGACCGCGTTAGATGGATACAAGTCCACATTATCTTTGATGTTAAAACTTATGAATTTGTGCGTCCAACGTTTGCTTTTATCAATTGATTATCATTGATACCTTGCATAAACTATTAGATGAGTGGACGGTATTTACGTTTTGAAAGCATATGAAGCAGAGATTCAGCATCGACGGTTTAAAATTTTCCTTTAATTTATATGACGGTGCAGCAATTAAATCTGTAATGCATTACGACAAGAATGAGGGCCAATGATGGTGTCGGCTGTAAGAGCAATTCAGGTATATTTGCGATTTAGAGTATAGAAGGGTGGAACTGAAGTTTTGATCGGATGAGAAAGAATGCAGAAAATTGTTAAAACGGGACTCCTGAAGAAACTGAATAATGGAACTAGGAGAAAAAATTAACGTCAACCGAAGGTGTAAACGGAGATTTACGAATAATTAACAACGGAATAGAACCATGAAAGATTCGTTATCATAGTAATATAATTGACAATGAATCTGAAATAGAAAGAAGAAACTGATATGGTGTTACAAGATATATAGATGAAGATAAAACTGGTGGACAAGTACAGGTCCAGAATAAATAAGCGAGTCATTTAGAGAGCCAGGATTCTTCATGTTGAGGATCGAGAAAGGAACATGCTTGTACAGATGTAATACAATAGACTCATCTCGTCCGTGGGGTGGGAGCAGATGAAGTACGAGTGTTCCATTGGGATGTTTGGTTGTCACGCGCCATCACTCACTCCGTTGCAGACAACAGACTCCAATCTCGCGTGTCCTATTTGCTCAAGTAATTTATGTTCTCCAGCTAAGTCCTCGCCGTGGTCTTTTTCCTCTTACTGGCAAGAATACCCTAAGGGTCATGCGTTCCAAGGGCTTTAACCTCGGATGCTTGCAAGTTTAATTTGCATCCGAAATTCCTATGGCCTGGTCCTTTATCACGTTTCTGAAATCCCGTATTCTCTTTCATTTTTACGTCCCCCCCCCCCACCATTTCTCCTTACACTAAAATTTAAACATGAGAATAAAAAATAGTATGTGATTGATCTAAATACACCGGAAATTGAGGAATCTATGTCAGATCATGATCTACAGTATATTTTAGGTAGTTTTATCCGTGTTTGTGCTCAACTTTCCCTAGCATTGGAGAGGAATTCTTTAGCAGCCTTTAGCCTCAGAATAACCTTTGCTAGACTGTATCGTTTCCGAGAATGTGCGTTCCATTGTACGAATCGGCCGCCATTCGTCACGTCGAGCGAAATCGAATCCTTTTCGATTACTTGATCCCACGAAGTTTCCCCCTCTCTGGAAGTAAACCCGAGAACGTCCAGGTACGAGCGGCCGGGCTTTTGTGCGGAAATCCAATTAATGGAATGTGGAAGAGACAGACAGCTTTGTGCCCGCGGAATTGAGTGTACGCTCCATTATCACCGTAATAAGGTCGCGGACCACCCGGCAGCCCACATTGTCGGCGAAACACTCCACTTGCTCACTAAATGTTTAAGTAGATTGCTTCATCAGGAGCTTAGGACACGTTTTATTTCTGACTGACGATGTTATAGTCCTATCTTTTGCACAGGAAGAGGATATAATAAACCATATACCAAACAAACTACATGGAACCGTTCGCTTGCTACCAGAAATTTGAATGTACCTGTCACGAAAAAAGCAAACGCTTGATGAAAAGAAATTCAATGTTTTGTTAACAAATATATCTAATTGTGATCTCTACATCGCAAGAAATCAAAGCAGTATCTCAAGGCGCCTGACAACGTTTTCAGAGTATTTCGTCTGGAAAAAAATTGGGGAATGTATGATGAGGGAATTCAGATGACATTGGATCAGGCTAACGACTGTAACGTCTTTCACCTTCAACCTTCCTTCAGGAACCATTGCGAGACACAAGAGTTAATTTATGTATTCCTTCTGTTGTGATCAATGTGAAATATTAATACAGTAGTACTATGCGGTATAAACTGGCAGTAGGGTACGCTGGAAATCTCTCTCTCTCTCTCTCCATTAAAATCGTCCTTATTACGAAAACTCATTTTTATTAATATTTTCTGACCTGTTAGTAATAGCCAGTAATTTGCTTTTTGTATACTGAATTATTTAATATTGTAATTTTAATAGAAAAATTTCGAAAGAAATATATTTCAAAATGATTTTGGTATGTACCGTTCCACCGGTATGTTTGCGTGGCACCGTTGAAATCGTGTACTGTGAACAGAATTTTTACATCGAAATTTAAAGGGAATCACTCAAATTTGATTCAGCGGTGGTGCAACTGGGTAACAAGACAATCCTATGAGACAAGGCCAGGTTTGAAAAGGAGGGAAATAAGACTTTGGAATCTAAAGATTACAGTATCTTTTTCTTGGCTTCTGAGAGGCGGATGGATCTGATTGAGATCGTATAATGAAGGTTAGTTATGTAAATCCGATCGTGTCGCCATCCATCTGCAGCTGGTTAATTGGCCATCGAGTGACCCCTTCATACATCACGGAGACGCGTCCCCGCGATCGGTGTCAATTAAAATAAGTTAGGTCCGCCATTCGCCATACAAGGCGACACGAATGGTAAATCACTTACACTGAACTCCGCCTAAGCGAGGCAGCCATTAACGTCGTAAACATCGAGACTTATTGCTCATTATCCCATATCCAGAGCGCTGCAAAAATCAATTTTGTTGGTATTTATGATGGAATTATCTAGTCGTTGAGTATTTCGAAAGTGCAGGCGTGTGGGAGCGGACATGATTTGTAACGACGAATACAATTCCTTCACGAGTTTCCCTTCAATACTTCAGAACTGGCGCTGATCCAGAACGTGTACTTTCTCTTAGATGAATGTGAAGAAAGGTCTCTCTAATTTTCTAGTGCATAGGTGTTATGACACTTGGCTTGAATTACCCCAGTCTCATAGATACCGCAATGTGTCGTTCACATAGTCAGTGCCAGTAGATGTCGAGTTCGTTTACATTACAAATAGTCGATAATAAGTGGTTCTTATTCCTTGATTTTTTCAATATCCACCAATCCTGAAACTCCAATAACATATGACGATCAATCTTAAAATTGTTCAACTACCGATTTCTTCACATTTGATGGACACATTTTGATAAATGAAATTTTTTTTGTAAGGGATTGATCGTACTGACCATGACGACTCGGTGTTGACTATAAATCGCGTGGCTCAAGGTTTAATGTACGGGCGCCTAAATGATGTTGTACGAATAGAAATGGCCGAAACTCGTGGGCTGGAGTGTGCTCGATGCGTCATTACCCATTCAGTGTTCGTTCCAGGGCGTGCTTATCACAAGAAGTGTCAACACATGTAAACGACAGCCGTTATCTGAGGGCTACCGTTCGCATGAAGGGAAGTCTCTCAATTCCCTCTTCACACTGAACTCCATTGAAAGCCCTTTCTGATATGCGTCCATATTTCTTCAATTGCGACCCACATCCAGTGCCGCGAGAGACAGAATGAGAGAACTAAATATAAAGCTAGAGGTACGAGACCATGAACTGAAAACACTATGTATGTTAGAAAAATCTGTTTTTTTTTTACAGTTATCAACCTTCACGTCCGGTTAAAAAGATTATTCATGACTTTAACTAGACGTAAATTTATTTTCATTTCATGAAAGCTTAGTATTAAAGCGCTATCAATTATTTTATACGATATATTCTATTATTATACACATCATTTAAGCAATTATTCTTCTTCAGGTTGACAAAAGCATATTTCACTACAGATTTACTACTCAAAGAACTTTTTAGTATTCAACGATTTGTATAAAATGCGGGGAAGTGATTTAATCTTCGTGTGGAGGAGTTTACACCAATTATCAGCACGCTCTAATAACACATAATTGCTTGGCCAACTTAGACGTTCACGTTAGTTCGTTCCTCTTTATAACTCCACATAATTTAAACTCTCCTTAATCAGGTTTTTAAAAAAGTCAGAAAAAAAAGTCTCTTGTATTTCTAACTGGACCGGCTTTCAAATTCAATGTAGAAACGTGTTTCTTGATGGAAGGAGTAATTAAAAAGACTCAGTTGCGTGTTATCGGGCAGGGGGAAAAAAAGTTGAATAATTAATGTTAACGTGCTCGAGTAACACCACTACGGAAATTTTAGATTTATATCTTATCCAACTAGTACGATTATCAGTCAACGGATTAAGATTCGTAGAATAGTAGATAGAATTTTTGTCTTCACGCAAAAATAATTGCAAATAATGAGAATAACTGCTTAATGTATCACAAGAAAACTTCATGCCTAATTTTCCAAAACTAATTCGTATTTTCGGTTAAATAGTCCTACATGGAAATGAAATTGTTGCACATCGAATCGAGTTACATTGAAATTTTTGGAAAATTCACTGGAAGTTATATTAGAGTTCTGAAAAGTGTGGAGTTGAATATTTTATATGTTTAACGTTATATTACGCAAATATTGGTGCAGTGATATGTATCTTAAAGGAGAAATAAATTTGAAAGTATCGACAACTCCGGTAAACGTGATTGAAGCTCCAATAGTTTTCTCGATCTCGAAATCTCTTTATACTGTTCTACATTGGGCAAGAAATTGCATATGATTTTTCTATGTATTGTCGAGTAATGTACATTACTCGATACTTATTTACGTTTATCAGAAAATTGTCTTGTTTTGAACGTTCTAGCGGATATCGTAAAAAATGCAGAACGGGTGTTTTGTTCTCAACAGGAAATTAAAGGAATTTAAAGATTTCGGGCAGTTTTGTGAATTATTTGTAGAGCGTCGTCCACGAGCCTTGTCTTGTGAAAGGACCTCCTAACCACGTGTCTTTGTACCGTTTGACTTTTGACGTGGGGTTGTGGGTGTGCATTCCCGCTATTGTGAGGGTGTTCCGACCAACGGGACTGTCCGCCTGACACCCCGTGAAATCAGGGCTGGGGAAACATTTCAGACACGGCTTTCAGGTTGACAGCCATCCACCAGTCAACGGACACACAGACACAAAATATACAACCTAAATTGACATGCTTGCTATACATAAAGGATGTTTAACCAAAATAAATCTGTCTAATTTGTTTAGGTTGAAATAATGAACATGTCGACCAGTCGCCATTCACCTTAAATGTCAGAAAAATATTTTTTTAAGCCAGTTCGGACAGCTTGACGAACTTTCCACTTGTTAAAGAATTATCACATGTTAATAGAGAATAAAATGTTAACCTCCTATGTTTACATTGCACTTACACCAGGTCAGCCCATAAGCGACTATAAAAATATTGTGTGTAAGATCTGGCTTAAATTCAGATGATATTGTACTTCTACTAATTCGAAATGTATAAACAAACTGTATTTTCCATTTCGTTTAGATTAGAAAACAAAGCTATTTCGGGTAGTAATTATTAGTATTTCTATTTTGATTTTAAATAAAAAATGAGGGGTTACAGGAGCGTCAGTATTTGAATGATTGTATATCTTCCCGTCAACGTCGCTTAACTTGTGAAAAATAGAACGCAATAGCCCTGCACTGGTGTTTCGGGACAATTGAGCAGCAATTGCAGGTAGCTCTGTCTGTTTGTGCTCCGCATACAAGGAGACGCTGGCTATGTTTGTTCTGCGCACACTCGTCTCGCTATCTTCCTACCGTCCTCAACCATTTTCTACCCAGAAACGCTAACATCTGAGCATACAAGCAGGAATGCTGAGCTCCTTGTAGACACTATTCCAATACAACTGAGAAAATGCGAGGCTGAAATCTGATCCCCTGGTTGTGACTACGGTTACAGTGGATCTTTTCAGCTTTCTTGTTTTATTTGAAAATGTTTAAATTATTTTTCAATTTTCTTGTGACATAGGATTTTTTTCCATCTAATTTTTTACCGGCAGCTTAATAAACTGTGACACGGCAAAAATATTTACGCATTCCTGGATATGCTACGTTTACCTTCTTACGCGTCATTGTACGTCTACTTTTCATCGTTACGCCTCCAGCCCAAAGCGCCAGCTAATTCTGTCACCAAACTGCGTGGCTATCGGTTTACATAATGCCCTAACTACTTGTCTGCTGCTTTACGAATAATCATTCCGACTGCCTTAAAAAGTGCACAGTTTCTTAAATATATCCCCTCTCTGTATTCTGGATCCTCTGTTGACAATATTCTTGTCTACTGCGTGTATGATACTTCGGTTCCTCCTTCACGTGCATTTGTATCCAGACCTTATTTCCGTGTACAATATCCACAGTTAATTTATAAAGTCTGCCTGTGCTTATGTATTCTGGCTCATTTAATCGGTATATTTTCCATGTATTACGAATGCTGCGTCATGTATTATGTTAACCGATAAACAAACCTAATAAAATTTAGATCCAGAAGTGAAAATTATAGTAAGAAAGATAGCCAAATACAAACAAAATAGGTCATAATATAAATACCACACAACGTTTCCTCGTCTGGCTCTTCTTAACACCTGAAGAAAGGAATAAGGATCCCAGAAACGTTGTGTGGTATTTATATTATCACTTATATCGTCTGTATCTTTCTTATTATTAAAATTTAGATCCCAACTATGCGAGTGAAAGGAATCTTGGTTCACTGCTAACAGCTGAAGAGTTGATGTCCTCAGGCTATTTCTTCAGGGAAAGAAAGTAGAATGAGCCTATCCCGTGCTCCACTCGGACCTCCTGCTGAGAGGGCGATGGATTCGCATGTGAGGAAGAAACCAGCGGGAGACCGTGACTGCTGTCACTGTCGCCAAAGACCAGATTTATGAAGACATTTTACTTGTGGGACGTTCTTTGTTTGGAGAGGAGGGTCCTATTCAAATAAAGCACGCCATCAATTACTCTGGGGAGAGTCACAATGTGCGTCCGCAGATGCAGGACCGCTCTAAAATAGCGTATTGCAGCCTTCACAGGGCAGGGGCATGAGTAGAAACATTATAAATCAACAATTCAACTAACAGACTAATGCGCAGTAACAAATTGGGGGAGATTAAGCGGCCCAAGGCATACGGGAAAAAAACCACATGGACCATGAGCACTCTAACATCCACCTCATCCACAGAATAAAGCTTTTAGGGTTTGCGTGCTGAGCATTTCAAGATCCCATGTTCATTTAAACTTACAACAGCTCGAAGAACCAATTCTGCTTAATTATACACCAGATTAGAAATCATTTGACTATATCATGCATGTGATCCAGTTTTGAAACACGAAGTGCGTGCATATTCCTCGTGAATTAATTTTTTTAAATGAAAAAAATTATGTCTGATTGAGAATAATGAATTAGAAAAATAGCCAATTCAGACAAAAAGGGTAATATAAATACCACACAACGTTTCTGGGATCCTTAGCACCTGATGAAAGCGGCAAGGATCCCAGAAACGTTGTGTGGTATTTATATTACCCTTTTTATCTGAATTGGCTATCTTTCTTATTCATTTATTAATTTGTTTCTTTCCCAAAACATACTAAAAATCAAATACTACATCTCAAAGAAGCTAACAAGAAACACAAATATCTTGTATACATTTAATATACAGTAAAAACAAACGTTACATTAATTCAACGTAAACAAAATCGAGATGTAACAATTTTATTATATATGCATCTAAAATTAAACACGTGGAATGTTGCACAAGTTCGTGTCATTACCGTATTAATGAAATCTTTTCGCGTTTATTAGAATCAATATAAATGAAGGATCGACCAATTAGTTTCAGAACTTTAATCAGCCTCGTTGGCAATATTTCTCGACATTGTATCATTTGAATGATGCTATCTTCTAAACACAAATGCCGAATTTACTTCGTAAGTTTTAATAAATAAATATTCATTATTACGTGTCTTTTCTATTGTGTTGGCCTTTATTGCTCAGTAGAACGGAAATAGTCGTTCAGATGGTCCAAATAACATTGCTCATGTGTCATGATTAATCTTTGAAAAGTAGCAATTATAAAGAAAGAAAGAAGAAACTACGATTGCGATTATTTCCAAAAAGAATTTTAATGTGAGAACAAAGGGGGGAGAGAGAGAGAGAGCGAGTTCTGTCATTCAGGGAGAGCTAGATTAAAAAGAATTGCCTCAGGATGGCGAACAAAGTGAAATAGAAAAGCCTAAAAGCTTTGATAAAGAAACAATTGAATTTCTAGCATAGAATTAGCATTAAAGTTTTATTAAACATAGTATTAAAATATCTGAAATGAAAATTTTAATTTGTTTGCTTTGCGGTTGTAATTTGTTATATTTTCTACTTCCTCGAATGTTAACGCAGAGACGCCAAGACGGTAGTATCTGTGTGTGAGGACAGTCACTGCCACGAGGCTTATCAGCTGTCACAAGGCTGTCATTGTCCCAGATCCTATCTGTCCGTCTACCTGGAGGAAGTCGGGGGGAAGAATTCGCCTCGCGGGAGGTCGAAACCTGCGAAAGACCAATCAATTTCTCCACAAGTCTACCAAAGCTCAGTTCCCCAGGTAGTAATCTTGGGAAAGAGCACAAACACCTGCTATGACGTCATCTGAATATCGGCTACAATTGCGGTGATTCAGCTTAAAATATATATGCGGAAATAAATGTGGCAGAAGCAGGTATGAAACGAAAATTGAAGTGACGGCAGTTGAGGTCAGAGAAAGTGAAGCTTTGATTCCCAACCACCAATTTAGATAAACTGTTGTTACTAATCTTTGTGGTTCTGCATTACTATTATAACACATTGAAGTAATGTGAAATACAATTTTAAATCACTAATAATTGAATTTACTTGATGATGTTAAACAAATTATTTCGTGCACAGCTACAGAAACTTGGTATTAAACTTATTCTATTCATTGTTGATGTCTGTACGGAAATAGTCAGAAATTTAATTTTAAATTCAACTATTACGCTGAATTCTTTAAAAATAATGTAATTATATTTTTATTGATATTATTTCAAGTGTAACTGAATGACTACTCTTTTCATCTACATGCTTAATGTCGTTTCGTGGAAGTTGAACGGTTATTTTTTTGGTCATCAGCTGAATTCCTCACGAAGGAAGAGCTCCGAGGCTCTCAGAGAAACACGTTGACCATTACACCAATGGACAGTGGACATGCTTTGAGGGTCCGAGAAGACTGATGGGCCTTCGGGCCCGATGATGGATCGGGGGCCGCTGTCTCCAGCACAAATACAGTCGTACCTGCCCCTGGAATGTCTTCTCTGCAGCCTATTCAGACGAGGGGATGTAGAACACAGGAACAATGGCAGCGAAGGACGCTCGCGCAAACTTTCGAAAGTCAACCTATTCAAGTGAAGATAACCACGTTGTAGGTCAGTTGACGTAAATTAGTATGTAAAATAAAAGCTAGGGCGGTATTGTTGCAGTGAGAAAGAGAAATCCAGCAAGCGTTGGTGATTCACAAGGATTTTTGGGTTCATGGATTGTGACAGCTGAACTACGAATCAATCAATAATCGTTTCATACGTTTACATACGAAGCATACAGATTGAAAATCTAAAATATTAGGCCTAATTCTATCGGCCTTATTGATAAGCATAGTTTCAAGGGTGGGACGGGACATGTACAGTAATTATAATAATATATTATAATTATAGTACTCCTTTTGTTTGTCTCAATATTAATTACTAAAGATAATATAAATCATTTACTATAAATATAATAATTTAAAAGTTAAAGACGCTGGTCATTTAGCATTTTTTTAAATTTAGTAATTTATTACTATAATCAATTTTATTATGAGAAATATTTACTGTAGTCCTTGTTTATTTTGAGGAACTATTATTTTACACATTTGGTTCAACATATATGTGTAAAAGTGGACCTGCATTCGACGTATTGCGATACTTATTAAAAATATATAATTTCTGAGACAATTATCGATATGTGCGAGTTCTTAACGTGACGGTAGAAATTGAAGCGACTGTTGTTAAAAAGTTGAGAACTTTTCATTTAAATGCTGTGTTTCTTCTCAGTACATTATAAAGCAGCGCAGGAATATTGAAATCCAATACTCTCTCTTCTTTTTGTTTTTCTGAAGAATTTATTGACTGCAGACATTTTTTCTCCTTAGTAAGCAACCATTTAAATTAATTCGGACCCTCGATTTAAGGACCTTGAAGTTTATTACAAAATTGTGAATAGTCGTTTGATAATGGCAAACTGGAATTCGTACAAGGTCTGCTATTAAATTGATTGTTTTAATATAAAAAGAGATATCTTTGACAATTAGAAGGCAAAAACAGGACAGCAGGTTTATTAATAGATGAACATATAATTCGTATCCAAGTCGCGGAATCCTATATTTTAAATTGTGGCGATTAAAGTCTTGACCATTTTCAAATAAAAAAAAATGTGATTTCCTAACGTTAGGAGACCATGTAAATGAAAAATTGAAATATTAGTAAACGCACTCTGGAATGAAAATTATTACAGAAGTTCCTGTTCGATTTCAAGATGCTAGTTAGAATTTTATATTTTAAGGAGCACTAATTTATGAATGTAACATACATTATTATTTATTAAAGCATCAGTGTCTACGGTTTCATCCATACCTAAAAATAAAAAATATTATCACACCATTTTTTCAGAGTTACAGGCTACATTAGGGTAATTCACGTGTGGTAACTCTCCTTTACCATAGGAAGGGATTTGAAAGGGGGGGGGTTGCGGAAAGCTAGAGGAAGGTTGCCAATGGTTAACGAGGGCTCCCGGGCCGTAGTTTAAGGATCCTACCCGGCAATTGCTTAAAAGTGATGCAGGACAAACCCCAAACCCTAGAAAACCTGCATCAGGTAGGTGGGGAATTTGGTACCCACGCCCTTTCGAGATGACGGGAGACGGATTTGCTGTTGGGACGCACTATTCTCTTTTTCCGTGTCTCGACCAGTTTAGGAGACAGAAGGCCGACTATTCCAATGGGAACAACTGACAACTCTTACCGTATGCCCAAATAGTGTTTATAATCGGTTTGTGAAAGCTTCACTGCGAGACATATTAATAAGTAATGTATGTGGAATTCTTCGCACCGTTGATTGGTGTTAAGCTACTGACCTGGTTGGCCGTGACGTCACGTCAGTTCCGTTGTCTTACTCTCGTATTTACCAAAACGCGAACTTACCGCAGCATAAAACGTTTCACTTCAAAAATACCTTTCATAAATTAATGGACTCGAGTCGTGGATCACAAAATTAGTATTCCATGTCAGGCATGATCTCGCGTTCTACACACACAACGCTCGGAGAAGTACGAACTAAAATGTTTGTTTGGCGAGTTCAATAATCCCAGGTCCTGGTAGAACAGGTAATTCTACATTGACAGTCACATGCCGAGGAGGATTGAGTGGCGCGTGCTGCTGACATGCAATTGCAGCCGGGGTTTTTGTACGAGGAACCGGTCTCTGAGCATTCTACAACTGCAGCTGATCAGCATTCCTCTGTCCTCGGTTATGACGTGTGCAGAAAGCCATAGCCGATCTCATTTTGCCTGTACAGCAGTCTCATACAGACTTCGCAAGCTAACACTATTCTTTCAAGAAAATAACCTTTCAAATGTGCGTCCTAATCTTATTCTATTTAGTGTTTACCATCTTCTATAATCACATTCGTGATCAGAGATAAAAAACCACGATGAGTCCCAAGTTACATATCGCAACTAGTTTTACTCAGATAAATCGTTTCTGCAGCTAATGTACGACACCTGACTGGAAGAAACAGATGTTCTGGATACAGTTATCAAAGCTTAGAATTAACCACTTCCAAATGACAGTAGAAAAGACTCACCACCGCGATGAAAGTCGGATTGATAAATTACCGATGAAATCTCGAGGGCGTGGGCAACAAGTGGTCTTGTACTCTCAGTTTGAATAGTCAATTTTTACTTAGCAGTATTGGATATTGTACTGAAGTGCTATTCGTTAATAATGTATATGTATACAATGGAAGTGGGAAAGATAAACGGAGTTGGGCAGTTCCCAATCCCTGGACCGGGCCGCGCCAAGGACGGGCCATTCTGATAGCTATCATGTGATGAGGGAGGGAATCCTGTTTGGAGAGAATCTAATTACGGGTCTTAGGTGAATCGTTTCCCAGGATGGACGACCATTGTCCACTGAATTAAGCAATTTTGCTATCCGCCCAGAATGCGGGTGGATGACAATGCTCGTCACACACGCCTCGGGCTAAGCTATTTCTTCTCGTAAAGATACCATAAACAATGGCCCATAACCTGCGAGGGAATTCTTCCTCAAATACGGTACAGAACAATGGCTACTGATACAAGTCGGCGATTGCGTTGAGCGGTGGTTTGCTTAGTAATTATCTGTGCCTGATCGAATCTCCCGGGGTCACGAGGAGCTTAGAGGAATCAACGCCCAAAATATAATAGGAAACTGTGTTACATAAATGTCGACGTTCAGCCTCCTCGGCAGTGTACGTTTTAGTTCATTCTTTGTTACTCACTGGTAAAACATATCGCAGGATTCACCACTGACGCTCAGTCTTCCCTGTTCAACACCTCACGAAACAAGAGGAGCATAATTTCCAAATGAAGAATGGATTCACTTCTACTGGGCCTCTATTGTGGAGATAAAACTGTATTCAAAACTGTGCTTATATTCGACTAACAGTTCTTCATACGAGAATGAAGAAATTGTTAATGCTAGAGATATGATACGACATGGCTTGGTCTATCATTGTTCCATTATGAAGTTTATTGAGTTAAATCTTTTTGATACTTCTTGGCTCCATCTGTAATAATATTGACTCTTCATAAGATTCAAGACCCTTAATAGAGTAATTTGGGCACTGAATCATTAAAGAGAACATAAGATATTTAATTTCCATAGTTCCAGTGAATATTCTACTGGAATAGTCACTTGAAACGTGAGATAAATTTCTGGTTCAATGATGCATGTAACGTGTTTAATGGGTTCCTTTAAAAACTACAAATTAGTTAAAATTTTCGAAATCTCAACTGAAATCCTGGGATGTGAAAAAAACTAAAGAATCATATTTGCGTCGATCAAGTTTATCTCAGCTGGAGTGAAGAACCACGCAAACATCAAGCAACGCATTAATTTAATGAAAGTTACTCAAAGCTAATTGTATCATTTGCGAAGTTTGAAATGATCCATACTGTTGACAGAGTTCTTTTACCCCTGTTTCTGTTCGTGGCAACGTTCCACCTTTGCACTCCGCTGATTTGAAGAATGCAGCCAGTCTGGCTGCTGTCGGTTCTCTCATGATTTATGGAGAGTTCGCCGTGTGTTAAGTTTATATTGGATTCCGAGATTCTAATCAGACTACGAGATTTTTGGCATGCACACAGCCCGGGAACTGTAGTGTATGAACAGAAGAAAAGCCCCTTGTTCAGCTGGCTAAATAAAACATCCAGAAATAAACTCTCAGGGGTTTGCATATATCTGTTCATTTGAATTTAACAATTTTAAGTACAGATCGCTTTGTACAGACCTGGTCTTTGGACTTTTGTCTCAAATTGCTGTCGCCTAACACTTTTACAGACCTGATCAGGAGACAGAAGTCCATGGTCTGACGCCGATTGACGTTCAGATACGCTTAGTCGTTTATCTTTGGCGCCCACACACACGAGACTAAGTTAAAAGCCCGAAAAAACGATTACGATTCATTCAAGCAAATGGTAAGTAGACCCCACACACGTCGGATTCGTCTGGAGTGTTAGGCTTTTTAATGAAGGATGAGTGAAGTATCGTTTTTGTTTACCTTCAATTCAATATTGAATCAGTCTTGAGGCCTAAAGACTGGTATCATGTCTTCGTCCGCCCAAAGGAAGTATAGCAAATTTCAAGGGAAGGCTTAACTCCAGAGCATAAATATATTTCACTGGGTTTCGGCTTCGACGAAAACGTGAATCGCGTATGAGGGTGGCCTGTGAGTGCTGAAATTCAAGTAAATGAATTATTGTGCCTCATCCAGGGTCACATCTCGATTTATACGTCTTTACCTTCCAATAAAACATATTAATGTTAAAACAGAGTAAGGCAACATACAGTAATTCTGATTAAGAGTACAGCGTTTAGCCCAACGTGATGTTAAATAAATTATCGTTGCAGAGTATAATTTAATGGCTATTTGCGAAATAATTAAACGATGGACGAGAGTATACTCGAGTTCCGACGGAGGAAACAAGTAATAACTGACTTGAGATGTCGCAGGATGTTCCCACGTAACAGGTAGTTAATTAGATAAACACATGCAGCGGGCTCGTAGTTATTCCAAGGCAGCACTAAATAAAGACGGGACGACAGGTAGCAATTAGGCCAGCAATCTCGCGGTTTGAAAATTACCTCGCGTCAACGGCTATTTACTCTAACAAGCAGCCCATTGTTATCCAAATACCCGAGACGCACGACGAAGGTGTGACTTGTCTTGGACACGGCCGCAATAGTTATCTAGGACCCCAAAGTTCTAGAAGTCGACGGAAAATTATGCTCAATGTAAATACAGGTTTTATATTTGGCTTTTATCAGTCTGGTTTTCATCCCGCCTGCTTCATTCTTCATTCAATCAGTGCTCTCCGCTCTCTGGACAATTAAGTGCATCATCCTGAATTTTTACAAAATAGTAACAACCCCAACTCGATTTATATTTTGAAGATCTAAGCCACCAAACGTTTATTTGCCCTCCTTCCACAGCAAGTATGATACAAATAGTAGCTTCAAAACTTTAGACTCGGTTATCTATAATACATATTTAACTTTCATCTCATTAATAATGTAAAGTACTGAAACAAACGCAGGGTGTGCCTTCGATGGTCAATACAGAGCTTTCCTCATTTTCAGGCGGTGGAATGCAACACCAATATGGCCCACTAATCTGATATTTTCTCTGTAATAATTGCGTAACATGTCTCCAAGACTGGCTTTCAAAAAGAGATTCCATTACGGCAAGGGTTCGAGGTACCTGCAGTTTGAACCGCCATTATTTGTATGACTTTTACGAGCCTCCTACAGTCGTATATTTATTTTCTCCGCGCCACAGGTTTTACGAGGCCCAATAGCTATAAAAGCAGGGTCGTCACCAACACAGCATAACAATGAGATTGACAACGATGGCCAGTAAATCACACAACCCGTTTGAATCGCCGTGGGAACTCAAGAATCGTGTATCCACTAAAAGCATTGTCCTTATATTGAACGAATCTATTTCCTTGGCTTGCCCTTGATACTCATTCCACTATTCTCTATACTTGAATCTCACGAAATGAATAGTGTTTCCACGTTAATCATCTGACACATCGTACCGAGATAATTTAATAATTTGTAAATTTAATTAAAGATGTCTATTTTCATTAACTTGCAACTTATATTTACCAAAGCGAGTAATACAACTTCATTGCTGGTCTAGTGTTCTTCGTCTTTGGTTATCCTTCGACCAGTGCTCTAATCTCCATCCTTTCAATGACAAGACCCAAACTTAGATTTAAAGTATAAAGATAACGGCGAGGATCAATTCGCTAGTTTTCATTGTAAAAAGGCAGAAGTTTGGAGAGGAATGCAGGAATAAGAAACGTAGTGAAAAGAATTTGAGGAAAAATATTCGTACTGAGTCTGAAAGGAAGCGAAAACTCGTTATTGAGGCTATTTCACTAAATAGGCTGCTAGGTCACGTGAGAAGAAGTTTGCCTGCAACCCAAGACGTCGTGTTCGTTTCTTAACTACTCAGAAATATATTTCGCCACCTTCCTAAGGTTTTATTATGATTTTTTCTGTTCCCAGTTAGTGATATGAGGCTTACGACCATATAAACACCGCCAATGAGAGGAAACGTCAGTATCAAGATATGCAAAAAATCGTGCTTAAATCAGAATCGATCTGGTAATTGATTGAAATCCAAATTTCGTTCATGAAACACACATTTGCTGCAGCTCAGTAAATAATTGTCGAAGAGTTAAGATAATAAGGATAAAATCATTGTGAATGGAATCACTACTGTTAAATTTTGATATTATTTGAAGCCAAGAGTACAGCCAGTTGAACGTTACCTTTGTGCTGGCCAAGGTAAGCTGAGAGCGTGTGGTGGGACTTCCCATGGACTTAATTGGCCACGCTAATCCTGAGCTAGCTCTTAAAAGGACGACAGGCTTCTTTTATCCGGGAAAAACTGTTCCCGGAATGGAGGATCCCGACGGCGCACGAGTCTTCCCGCTAAATGGGCATTCAGCTACGGACGACGCCATCTCGACCCCGGAGCATTGTCAAGAGGTGACATTCCAGAAGACACAGATCGGGGGGGGGGGGTGTTACCTTCCACGGACATAAGGCACCTGGGAAGCTTCATAGCTCGTAAAGAACCTCGTCTTCCATCTAGGGAAACACATCTCACATCCAGGACTTGCCACTCGTTAGATATGAGATCACGGAGACTTTCTAAACCCCACGTGAAAAGTGATCAGCTAGTTAACATCAATTTTTCTCGTGAAACTTAAAAAGGGGACAACATACTTACCTAATCAGTCAGCTCCTGCTCAAGGAAAACAATATACAGTGGAAGACCCTACTTTAAAAGTGACCGTCGGTAAGGTGAATAGCAAATATGAACGTTATTTTTCTGTCGAACTGTGTAAACGAGGCTCATGAAGCTCAAATTAATGTGATTTGGACGCGTGAGAGGTATCGAAAGCGTGACGAGAGTTTCTCTGCGGGGAATGCTCATTGTTTCGCACCTGGATACGATTGTTTGTCCGCGGCAGTTAGCCCACCCGGCAGTTATCCCATCATCGCGCTCCGTCGCGGCGGCCCGAACAAAGAGCCAATTTAAATGCGTAATTTATGGCGTGACGTCAGAGTACACCTCCGCCCGACCCGGAGAAAAAAAGTCCCGATTTATTGGCCTGCGCCTCTTATCTCATTAAGGCATCCACGCTACAAGTCTGCGAATTTGCATCCCGGCCATGGGAACTCGAGGAAACAGTTACCAACAAATCACGGTGTACAATGGCCAGTCTCTGCAACTGACGATGCGCGAATGAATATGGTGAGCACTAGGGCCAGGACCCTCAGGGCAACACCTATCTTGGACTGTCGAGCAGCTGCTCTGCGGTAATCGCTTTCTTCCTTACACCAATACATTATATACTTCGGAAAATTACGGGGGCGAACTTCCAATTATTACCAGCGGAATGACACGCCTTGGGAACAAACATCCGGAACGAAGTACGAAAAGAAATTAGGCTGACTATATTACTACTTTCTCTCTGTCTCTTTACGAAGGATGAAATACTGCCTGTTCAAATATATATATTTATTTTAAAATGGGACTACAAAGCAAGAACCTTTTAGGAGAGATACGAAGGGGCTACCTTTGGGTATGCCTTTTCCTCTCCGGTTTTGAACTAAGGTTCCCACAAGCCGAGGAACCTCGGCCTGTTTTGAGAGGTGTATGTTCCGGGGTCACAGACCTTGGACATACGGTAAGAGTTGTTCTCTATTCCCATTGGAATAGTCGGCCAGCTGCCTCCTAAACTGGTCGAGGCACGGAGAAGGGAATGCTGCGTCCCCACAGCAAACTCCTCTCCCGCTATCGGAAGGGCGTGGGACAAGTACCCAATGCCCGACCTACCCGATGCAGGTTTATCTAAGGTTTTTCCTGCATTTATTTAGGCGAATGCCGGGTAGGATCCTTAAAATATAGCCCGGGGGCCCTAGTTAACCCTTGGCTACCTTCCTCTACCCTTCCGCATCCCCCCTTTCAAATCCCTTCCTATGCTATTAAAGGGGAATTGCCCAATGTGGATCACCCTCATGTAGCCTGTTGCCCTAAAAAAAATATTTATTTTATGTCCAGGTGCAATACGTCAATAATGAATTAAAATTAACTGTTGTATTTTGTCAGGAAGGACAATTCCTCGCCGCTTGATCCAGGACATCATTTTCATCCAGCGGTGAAAGTAAAACACGAAATCTTACCAAGAGAAGATAAATCATCATGAAAAATCCAGGAGTCTTTGAACAGGTAATTTTTGCAAACATTTTTTTTACGTAAATTGAACAGTCGACAAAATTGAAACCAGCCGCCTGGAGTGTCTTTGTAACGGTTACCAGCAATGTTTGAAATTCCGCCTTCTATGGAATGCCTTGCATCGAGCGTATCAAATGGTTAACATTTGACACATTTCCTAGGCATTCTATTTTAGTGCCAAAAGGTCAGCTGGCAAAGTTTAGAATCTTTCACTGCGGCCAAGAATGCAAGTATTCGTGAGGCGTGCGTCTAAGCACAATGCCCGAGGTAGATTTTCTGATCAATAACCATGAAGGCGTGTTTGATACTTATGCTTGTTATTTTGTATGATATCCAGGTAATGCATAAAATGCCTAGACAAAGTATGCAAAGTAATGACACATTGTCTACAAACTTCAGATATTCTATACAATACCCTGGTTTTACGCTAATGCTTTTTGAAAACATCATGAAATGTCAACATATGTGTTCTTCTTGACATTCATAGTTTTACGATGAAAATACACTTCTCTCACTTGACTTGAAACATTAGAAAACAATTTTTTAAATGCTCGATGGGGTTTCTATTTATTTCGCTTATCTAGAGAAGGTTTTGTAATATAAGGGCAGACTAATCTGGTGGAATGATTTTGTTTTGAAGCATGAGAATCGTGTTTCAGGAAATAAATGTTGCTGATAATTATTTACAATTGTAATAAGACGTATAGGTGTATAATTTTGAGTCGTTAAGTATTAAAAATTGATAAGAAGAATTTACAAAGGGAGAATATTTATTTTCGGCTGATGAAAAAAAGCGTTCTGCAAGAGTGACTTATTTGTGATTGCAGCGATGAATATTCGCTACATCTCTTCGTTCGACTTGTCTGTCTGTAAGCCCTTATGTCTACAACACGAGACACAATGGCGACAATTTGCAACCACCCTGAGCTACCCCTTGTCCGCCCACCCCCGGCTATTTATCCGTACTGAGTGCGATGAGGGTAGACAGACTGCAGTCGACAATTAACGGCATGGGAGATTATCTGTCCCCACTTGAGACAGGAAGCACAATTATCCCCCGAGACAGATACTTCCGGGAAACAGGAACCATCTGCCACTCTTACCTTCACGGGTTCTCAGTCAAGTCAGCTGTCGCGATTGGCATTCTCGTCTAAACCCGGCAGAAGTTCTCGTGCTTAATGAGTACTTAATGTTACTATCAGGTTACCACAGCCTGCACTGAGACTAATTCGTGGACTATTAAACATGTAAGCTTGATTGGATGTGGTCGTAGAATGTGTTTTGTGCTGTGAGACCTCATTTCACAACGATCAGATATATATAGAATTCTGGACGTAGTCGTCGTTAACGAGTCTATAACTTCAATTGCCAATGATATCCGTAAAGTAACCTCCTAACCAGTTAACCGTAACCAATAATTCAATTGCCTTTCTCCGTAGCTTTAAACCACGTAGCTTGGAAAACTATATAGCCTTGAGAAATACTAAAATTTAATGAAAACAGTTCAACCCTTTTTTACTTTCTGCCGTTCAAACTGATGTTTCATTTATAAAGATTGGGATCCAGATATACGGCCAGGGTGATTTGGAGCAAAATGTTGTCACTGATCTTGGGCACTCATGTTTTGCAACTCTGAAATTCTCTAAGATTTTTCTCTAAGATGTTTGAACCTCTTGAATGTATCCTCTCAATATTTCCTCAAGAATAAATTTCAATTTTTTAAAAAAAATAATGATGACGCAGGAATCTCTGTATAGTCTTGCATGAATTAAAAGAAAGTGTGAGGCTAAATATAGGCATTTAATTGGAACAGAGAATGTGAAGTCTAAAATGGTGACTCTGGAAAGCATCAAAGAAGAGTAACAGGTATCTTTTGTATTTAAAAAAAATTGCGTTTGAATGGGATAAATTCAAGAACGTTTGGAATATATTCCAAAGAACTTACAAATTAGTATTTGTACTTTCTGGAGGTATGATGGTGTAGTTTACAGCCCGCCAACGACGGATACGCACAGCCGTTATCCGTATTTAATACGTAGTGTATAAACAAAAGACATTGCCGAGGGACAGAAAGTTACAAATTAATTCGGCTTTCAGAGACGTAGAGCCTATTAGTTTTGGGCTAAATTGGATTCGTATCTACTTCCATCTGCGCCCGGGCTGACTCAACGTTTCGACAATGGTGTCCGTTAATGGTGTTGAGGCAAATCCCTACAGCAAACCCTCGGCCGCGTACTAGTCCTTGATTGCACTAAGAGCTACAGTAAACCCGCATTGTCACACGATTAATCCAACTCTGCTCTCTGCTTACAGACAATTCTATAACTCGTCCTTCCATAATAATATTTCATTTCAGTCTCACTAACGCTTGTCCACATTTCGGCATTTTATTCTCAATAATTGTAAAGACAGAACCCATTTCCCTCCTTATTAAGAAATATTGGCCGATATCATCAAACCGTTTGCCAAATTTTCTTTCTATTAATTATTGTTTTAATAGTTTATGGTTAACATCCGTATTTTATTGCGAATTTCTGTGTTACCATAAATAGAGGCCTATTAAATCTGACTAGACAAAATTAAAATTCTAAGTCCAGCTAATTTACTTCCTAGGTAAACATATATTTGAAACCATGGTATTCGATACGTGCAAAAATACCACTTTCATTATTTTTTTTTCGTGTCGGATGGGAAAGAATAGGTGGCTACGTTCGCAAAAAATCAACTTGGTCGCGCTCAATGCTGTGGTGACAGTCAACACGTCGTATATTCAAGGGTAAGTTTCATAAACTTCTGCATTTAGATGTGATGACAAGGGGTTCAACGACTGTGAATGAGAAGTAATTTTACATTCTGCCTTAAATGCTACATAATCTTGGGGAGGCTGAATGCCTCGCCGCAGAGGGAGGGATTTAGATGTGAAAGAATTCTCATAAAGGCAGACGAAATTCCACCCCCGCCAAATACCTAACGATCCAGCGGTTATTAATCCGGGATATTGCTTGTAAAAGTGGCCGTAAAGATTTCGGGGGCTGCGTTAGCATTTCTGAATCAAAACGTGACTCGATTCTTAAAAGTTTCAACACATCATGAAACGGAGCAACTGTTGAAGTGCTACAATTAATCAATAATGTATGGTATATGTGGTTATTCTCAACTCTCAGGAGTACTCAATATTAGTGTCATTCGCCGGATTTCAAAAACATCCTATGCCGAATTATATTAATTATTTCTAAAAAGAAAAAGTAATTATAATATTGGAAAGCAAATGCTTAGGGATAATGGTGGCTTGCAATAATCGAAAAATTACAGCTTTACACGTTGTTTCGTGAAATGTTCTTTGAGTTTTCCCTCTGTGCAAGGAGAAAAGTACTTATATTCTTTTTCGTGTCAATCTTTGTTTAATATTACACGGTTATGGCGTCATTTGAGATAATTTTATAAAGCTGCCGTCATATCTGAAAAATATTAAATTTTTATACGTTTATCTCAGGTCGTGAACTTAATTGCAGGATTGTTCACTGCGTAGATTTTTCAGAAACACAGTAATACGTGGTGGTTGATCGGTGATATCAAGAACACCAAAGTCTTCCCCATTCTCACTTATCAGAATTTAAATACACAAAAAGTGTTAAAAAAAACTCAGCTCTATTTATGTTTAAACTATACAAAATGGTTACCGGTGCACGAAAATTTTGTTTGGTTTTCCAGAACGAAATGAATATTAAATTTTTCAGAGTCCCCCATACTAGACACTTATTTTTGGAAACCTTGTATTATTCCAATTATAATCTTTAGTGTAGTTTATTTCAAGTTCAACATTAAAAGCACAATTGTGGCTTTAAATTTCTAGCTCACAACAATAGAGATACCCGTGAAAAACTGTCGGACCAATTTTTTTCCATAGTGGATGTTCGTTATTCCATCACTGTAACGTTCTGGGATTTGTAATCAGGTCTGCCCTCTGTAAAAGCCCTTTCAATAACTGAATGCCGCCACGATGTGTTGATGATCGTACGGTTTCGGTGTTAATTGACCACACTTGATTAAATTTTCACATGATTTTGTGCGCTGATTTGTGAAGAGGATTTTAGTGTAACTGTGTGCAGCAGTGGACCTGAACGCTAGCCATTGTATTTACGCGCAATCAGGGCGCTGTTGTGTCCGTCGACGGGGTGTTTCGGATTAGCTTCCCCTGAAAGGATTTGCCTGCCATTGTGTTCGCTTCCGCCCCAAATATTCCCGATTAGTCCCCCTGATTGACATATGTGACACGGCAGCCGCATTCCGCAAGGGATCAACTTCGAGCTCTCGCAAAATCCCGGACTTTTCCCTGTTATTCAGAATTGACTTCAGCACAACGGAAAAGGGAGACTTCCAAATATTTTAATTTGTTTCCTTTGTCCCTCAGATTCTTCGAAAAGAATGCTATCACTGACTTGTGGTTCAGAGCCGACAACCGGAAAATTTTGATAAATACCCCAACGGATAAATTGTTCTACCGTAAAAAGATTTTTTTTAATAAATTTACATTCATGACGTTTTGTTGACGAAGGTCCTTTGAGATATTCTTAGAACAGTGCTTTTCACACTACTTACATCATTGATTATAATCGTGTGATTTTACATTTCATGCATCTGGGAATCCGACTTTTCGTGTGTTACGAGAAGACGTTCTAGTCCTTATCGATGAAACTGTATCTTGTATTTATATGGACGTGTAAGATTATAGAAATGTGTGCACCATAATGGGAATAAATGTCTAAAAATGCAAAATTTGATTTCAACACGGATTTTGATCGTCTTACAGAAAAAGATATGAATTGTTTTTCTCTGAAGTCGTGACTTTTAAAAAATTGTCATCCCTCAAAACTTGTAACTCCAAATTCATTATCCCCAAATAATGTTATTTTTAGATAGGCTGTCAAGATAGATGAGAATATTTTAGTGCAATAGAGTCAAGAAGTAACAAAAATTACTTAATAAATAAATGTTGATAGTGGAACAATCAGTGAAACGATAAGTGGCATACACTGCAGACAAATTTTTGTGACAAATGTTTAACCCATCGTTAAAACCCACACACAATATTTTCTTTCCCGAATGAAGAACGGGTACACAGCTAGAAACTGTGTAAGTCTGTCAATATTTAGAAATTATGTATCGAGTACACTTTTGGACCTCGAGAACGGAAGCAAAATTTGAATTTAGCCGCAGCTGCAGGAAGTGTTGGATTGTGTATGAATTCCGGCACGTCTGCCTGTCGCCATCTTCCGCACGCCTCAGACACGCGCGGCGTCCCTCGGAATGCGCCACACGCATCCATTGTCCTCGGTGCCTCTGTTTGGGTCAGCTATTCAATTACGCATATCTAAACCAAGTACTTGCTGAAAGAATTCAGGCATCAGATTATAAAGTGCAGCTAACACCAGGATTAAATTTACTAACATGTGTTAGACAATGTTATTAACTAACAATTAGAAACAATTGAAATTTGTTATAACAATTTGTATAAAAACAAATGTTATTTTTGGACTTTGAATCCTTTAATACTTCCCAAATGTAATGGAAACTTATTAAGTCGTTAGGAAAATTAATCAGGATTTTCAAATTGCAAATAAATCTTGAAAATAGTGGACGGAAAACGGATAAGACTGTATTTGTTTTTGGAAGTATTTTTAATTTATTACTTGAAATCTACAATCTCTATAAGTCACAAGTCTGTGAGAGCACTGAGAGCTCTGTAGGAGGCTACCTTTGGGGATGTCTTCTCCTCTCTCAGGTTTTTTTGAACTAAGGTTCCCACATGCCGAGGCACTTCGGCCTGTTTTGAGACGCGTGTATACCGGGGTCGCAGACGTTGGGCGTACGGTAAGATTTGTCCGCTATTATTATTGGAATAATTGGCCAGATGCCTCCTAAACTGGTCAAGAAGCGGAGAGGGAATTGCTGCGACCCCACAGCAAATCCCACTCCCGCCATCGGAAGGGCGTGGGACAAGTACCAAATACCCGACTTACCTGATGCTGATTTTTCTAGGATTTTCCCTGCATCACATTTTGGCAAATTTCCGTATAGGATCCTTAAATTATAGTCCGGGGACCCTAGTTAACCTTTGGCTACATTGCTCTACCTTTCTATCCCTTTCCTATGATATATGAGGGGAGTGGTATCTATGTGGATTACCCTATACATATACGTCTATACGACGTTATAGAAATTCACACATAGAGGCGTCATGGAAAGAGGATTGCGCTCCTCGGATAAATCATTAAGATGAAGGTGCAGTATCTCTACGTAAAAACATACCCGTATTGTATGCTCCAGTACGTTATTACGAGTAAAATTCTAAAAGCCCAGCAAAGAATCATAGCCCGTCGTTGAATAGCAACATAGCCGTGGTCAATAAACGCATATTTCGTGAAGATGCAAAGAACATTCGAGACCAGAGTAGGCCTATTAATAAATCAAGGATGTGTGTGTGAGTACGAGAGTGCTGTCCTGTTATCTAGGCTGTGCCGAACCTGTTGGCATTTCCGTGGACCGAATAAAGCGCTGACACTAATCGACGGAACAAATGGCGACCGACGACGTGTATTAACAGCGGCCGAGCTGCCCACAATGCTTTAATAAATAAAAGGGCCTTCGATGGTAATTGCGGCCGTGGCTGTTGTCGCCGCTCCTGTCGGCCCAAATAATTTGCATGCCGCCCAGTCCATCAGTAGCTGACCAGAATCCTAAAAACTGGATCCATTACCTGCGCCTCTAGGTGCTGCGGCGGAAAACATCGGAATTTCGAAAGCAAATTGACCAT
Organism: Zhengitettix transpicula; assembly: GCA_037074705.1. Classification (NCBI taxonomy): domain Eukaryota; kingdom Metazoa; phylum Arthropoda; class Insecta; order Orthoptera; family Tetrigidae; genus Zhengitettix; species Zhengitettix transpicula. Next base: position 39,317,222 of record CM073596.1, on the reverse strand, counting down.
CAACAAGATGGATTTAAATATGAAATTCCACGCTACTTAAATTGGTCGTTTAACTTACGCGGTTTGAAGTTTATATTATAAATTATGTCGCATATTCCACTATCATTAACATTTTTCGCCTGTTCACGTAACGTGATGGCTCGTAATAACATTGATTCTAATTCCAATAAGGCTGTTCAAACATTGAATAATGATGGGGTTGTAACACGTAGCACTGCTGTCATAACCCACGGTTCAGTGGAATTCCATTTTACACAAAAATGGTTTTCCAAAAATATTTGAAAGATTGGTCCCGCGTTTGTTCACAGCGGAGAAAAAACGCAATCGTTTGGTCGATTCAGTACTGGTCTGGTGCTTTTTTGTCGCAATCATAACGAGTTTCTACGTCGTTACACAATTATCGATAAAACATTGATCCACCACTCCACTCCGTAGACAGTGCACGCGGAATTATCAACATCGACTAGAAACAGGACGTAATATAATAAATGGATAATCATGCGTCGTTATAAAACCGCCCCAGCGAATAAATAATTTTTAAAATTTAATTTGTTACGAAGGAGATGTTATTCCATTAATACACTGAACTTGTCTGGTTTCACTCGAAAATACACTGCCCCTCTGCGATTTTGTTTAAAATATTTCCTAACATGGAAAATTGACAAAAAAAATTACGCCGAACGAGATGATTTCCAAAATCTAAATGCCTACGTCGAACTGTTCTAAACATGATTTCGTTTCAATACTTTTTTGCCTTCAAAATACTTGTCGAAATTTCTCATTCGCAAGTAGCAAATTATCCGAAACTATTACGGTTTTCTAAAATTTGTAACATTGGTCAATATTGACACACTGGTCTTAACGTTAATACCACCCTTCTGATTATCGACTTTCGGTTGTTGAAGTGTGAAATCAAACTTCAGGGACCATCAGATCCCATCAGCGGTGAAGCGGAGCTTGGTGGAGGAGTTATTTCCTTCTCAGTGGAAATCGATGTTCTCGTTTGAAACAGTTCCGAACTTGTGGCTTCCGACACGTTCCCTTGATTTCGCTCCCCAGAGGACCATTTAATTAGGCAACTTTGTCGGCTACTAGTCGATATGGAGGGCTGCGTCAACCTTGACGCCTTGGCGCTCAGTGATCAATACGAGGAGGCAGTGCGCCCGCTCGCCACCAGGGAGCGCCACTTCCTTCCACCAGCAATTAGATCAACACGCGTCCATATTTACAGCTTACTTTGGGGAATACAGCAAAACAAAAACCTGCCAACAACTCTGATGCTGCAATTCCAAAATATTCAAGCAATGTCCCAACCTGGAGACCAGAAGTCCCTCCTTACCTATTCTTTCAAGGCATCGTTCTAGGTATCACGAAATCTTATTTCTGTTTTTTCAAAGGCGTAAAAATTGAGGTTGTTCAACTATTAAATGGTTTAAGTGATTGACGATGGTAAAATATTCCAAGATATCAGGTTGTAAATTTCTCAGAAGCAGATTCTTAGTACAAACACATGCTTTCTGAATAATATCTTAATAATAATAGTATGAGTTACGAATCGTGCAAAAGTTTCTGAACAGAGATATTCACATAAGTGTTATTATCGATTCCCTGGTGTAGAATTGGATAACGGTGAACATGTCGGAGGCAATGTTTGGTAGTGGCACTGAACGACATATATATATATATATATATATATATATATATATATACACACACATATATCTGGAAGGTACTGCTTCCTGTTAATAAAATTTACTAAAAGAAAGCTCATACAAAGGCATTTAGTAAGCGGGAGGACCTGGGTTCCAACTTTCTTCCATCCTCGTGCTTTAAAGAAGCTCTACTTTAAAACAGATTACAAACACGACATTAAGTACATAAAATTTTAATTCTCCTCAAAATCAGATACCAGATATCTCTCATTTTAATATTAAAATATTTTAATATTAGATAATTAATAGAAGTACGACGGTAATAATCGACAATCTTCCAAATAATCTGCCCCGACATTTTTCTCAGCGGCATTCAGGGTGTGATACACTGTAATTGTATCCTGATTGGTCAACGGAATGAAGAAAGGCTTTGACAAGTCGATAATCGTCCAATGGCACACATTACTGGAGATTCATGGCCGCTTTGACAGAGTGGAGTGACTTTGACGTGGAGTCCTGATTGGCCGGTAAAAAAATTGTGGAGCCAATACGTAAACAGTCAAATTTCTTCCAATGATGTCCCTCTAGAAATGCTCTCGCCATGACAAATGTTTAAATATTCATCTCCGATTGGTCAGAGAAACAGGAAGGATCGATGAGACAGTCCAATGATACGCTAATACATTCTAAACACTGATGAACCTAATAAAGAAAAAATGTTGCTGTCAAATGTTATTTAACATTCAATCGTACATGACAGAAGAATACGTCTTAACAGTTCCACTCTGATTCTCCAAGAATTAACGAAGGACAACGATAATTATGAACAATCTTCCAACTAATCTTCCGCGACATATTCCATGGCGGCGACTTTCAGAGTAATTGTTTCCTGATTGGTCGGCGGGAATGAAGGAAGCAATTAACAAGTCGATAAACGTCCAATGACACACATTACATGGCCGCTTTGACGTGGGTGACTGTGACACGGAGTCCAGATTGGCCAGTAAAGAAAAAATGAGAGGCCAATACGTAAACTGTCAAATTTCTTCCACTGATATGCGACCAGAAATTGTTTTTGTCTGTTATTAGGTTATTTAATTACACTATTATCGATTTTTGGTTGAATCGGCAAATTTGGATTGTGTCCTGTGGATCCGTCGACGTTGTTGTTTAACGTTTTCACTTTCTTGCTTAACAGCCACGGCGTGACGGTACTTAAAAACTCAATGTGTGAGGGAGGAATTGATTTCATTTCGAAAGAAGGATTAATTGCTATGCTAACCCTTTACTGACGCAGTAATGATGCATCTGTGAATCTGTATGATAAACGATATTCTCCTTTTGTGTGTGGCGAGTATTGTTCGTGAACCTTTTCCATTCTATCGTATAATGGCTAGCAGCATAAATATTATCCTTATACGGGATATCATCACTAATTGTGTTTTATCCCTGATTAGGGTCGTTTTACTATCTCACGAGGCCGCACAAAATTATTGCCCTCAGGGCGAGGGGGAAGTCGTGGTTCTTCTTAAGGGAAGAGGGCGAAGGCTGCTTAGGGTTCGTGCCATGAATAAGGCGCGTTAATCGCCGATGGGACGTGAAATATGAATCCCGGACTGAAACCGTGCGTCGCAAAGCACACGAATTGATGGTGCCATTAAAAAACGACCCTGGACTTTTGTTATTGGAGTTCGTCTAGGATTACACCTAACTCTGAAAAATTTCCACAGCCGTGGTAATAAATTAACTCCCTAAAAAAACGAATGACTTGTCACGGAGGACTTTGCAGAAGTTGCTTTTCCCACAACCAGTCCTGACGGATTATTAATAGTGATGGCACTGCGGTTCATTCCTCATCCGGGAAAACGAAGAAACAAACTTTACTTACTAAACAGAACTCAAGTTTGCAAAGGCTTTACAAATGTTATGCCATAAGTAATACTTACCTTCTAATTTTAGTTTTTGCTTCATATTTTGTCCAAAGTAAGTCGTATAACACCACTGTCAATTTATGTAAAGCAACTAACTGCTCGTTACAATTGGTCACTAACAGCCAATTAGTCTTCCAAACCGTAAATACACAAACTTTTAGCGCTATCATATGAATGAAAATTTAACACAAATTGGAAAAACCATGTATGCATACTTTGGGTCCCCAACTACCTTCTTACCGCAACTATTTATTTTTCCTTCATTTATTAACAAATTCTAGAGTAGTTTACTTGTTAAAATGTAATTAAAAGTTCACAGGTAATATTATAATTATATATATATAATTTTTTAAAATTTATTTAGGGTTACTTTTGAAGTTCAGGGGCAATTTTTCGAGGCAAAAAACCTTTGGTGTAAAAAGTGACGTCAAGGTTTATCGAACGTATGTCCCAGCATGACACGTGGCCTCAATATTCTCTTTCGCAGTTGAGTTTTCACAGATCAAATAATCTTTTATGAGTAACGTAGACTATTATTATTACTTGATATTATTATTGGTTAAGAGTAAACGATCAATTTCGTGATTGCAATTATCGGTCTGTATCATCATATCATCTTCTATACCTGGAAAGGGAGTATAATAATATATGACATCAGCCATCATATACTATTGAATAAATTATATTTATTTAGTAAGCCATCTTGATGAAGACCCGAAATTTTACGTCACCTATTCACAGAACATACGCCATATTTTTTACTTAATCTCGGCTCTCTGAAAAGAGAATAAAAATAAAGAATTCGTAGACCCGTGGATATTGCAGAATTGAAGAGAAGAACAACTTATAATTACTAAAAAAAATACAGAACTAATATTGCACGGAAGCTGAGGGACTTGGGCCGATTTTGATGAAATTCCCATTGTAACAGTAAATTATACGTGATTTGAATGAGGAAATTGCTCTAAGGGGAATCTGTTTTGCAGAGTGATGTTTGACGGGTTGTCTTGGTACTTTCCAACAGACAGAACACTTAACAAAATTAAATTTTTATCGATCTTCCTTGCCCTCGTTTTCTCGGGAAACATTTGTAATCTGTGACAATCGTGTTTTCATAAAAACACGTTTTTCACAGTACGGGCCAACGTGTGCTTTTGTTTTCTCTAGTCTGTTCTATCATGGGTCTTACAGCAATTAAAATTCGGTACCTGTTGTATGCGTCGGTCTACAATCTTTATAGAGATTTGAGCGTCAGGAATTCCCGGAACAAGGGCTTGGCTTCTGAATTACAGGATTGGGTGAGACGATTGCTGGTTGCACTTCCTGGTCAGTAGCAGGCGTTGTGCGAGAGTGGGACTGAAATAACTCAGCGCCTCGGCAACAGATCGGTTCGGTCCAGCACCAGCGCCCACGACCATGTGCCGGGCGTGGCATGTATTTATTATGCATTGGCTAGTTCGAAATTCAAATGTAAATACGTAATACATCATGGCTCGCGACGTGTTAACAAACGTCTGCAACGATTTTATTTTCTCTCGCCCACACTCTTGGACGCTTTCCTGGAGAAGGAGGCCGTTATTTCATTACCGGGGAACGCGTTTCCAATTCCACCTCCCACCGTTCGTTAACAAGTTTAAATTGGCCCATAATCACCTGTGGCGTTGTCACCAATCACAGACTGGTTCAGTTCTTTTTTTCCATGTCTCCTTCCAGGAATATATATTGTATGTTTAATTCATGAGGCTGGCACGAAGGGCTGTTTGCACTTGTTAGAAGAAGGAGCCCGTGAACACTGTGAAAACCAACAACACAACGGACACGCCGAGGGAGGGCAGTAAGGGCGGTTCTCGCCTGCACGTCGGGCCGAGGTAAGTGGCGTCGTTAGCCGCAGCTGTCATGAACGCGTGGCGAGCGAAAATAGCCCTAACCGCCCGCGCCTCCGCGATCGCCCAAACAAGAAACGCTTGTTTTTTTTTCTTCTTCCTTTCGTCGTGTTTACTTCTCCTACTCCTCCTACCTGGACCTTCGCCTGCTTCACAAGGCCAGCACCGGGAGGGAAAATGACGCAGCGGTTAATAAAAGTTGAGTAAAAAAATGACCTGGGCGTAGAACGAGACGGGAAGGAGAAAGACGGAACACTCTCAGAATTATCGCCTTTTCCCTGCGGTACAGGTGTTCACAAAACACTGCAGCATCCCTGCTCCACGGGCGTTGAAAATTTTATGCGGCAGGAATTCCCCGAGCAAAAACAATGAATGCACCGGCTCGAGTCGCGATGTGAATTGAACGAGTGACGCGGTGTAAATCTATCAGCTGATTAAATGAATGAAGTACTAAAGTCAACAATTTGAAGCTCGGGGTTCGTTAACAACGTTCAATATTTATGTCTTTCTGTATCATTTTAAAACCACTAACACATTGGAACCAACATTCTTTGCTGCCGAATCACGATATTCAAAAATAATTCCCAACATTGAATAATAAAACCTTCATTTACAAACTTTAACGCCAACCCAAGGATAACATAATAATTATTTGACGTTGATAAAAAGCCACATATTAAAAATAGTGTTGATTTTTTAGATGACGATCATAAGCTTTCAAAATAAAAATCAGTGTTGTGGAGTATTGTATATCTCTGTTACAAACTACTAAAACGGTTTTATCCATAAAATCCATAAACCACACAGCCACTGTGAAGTAAGTTGAAACGGATAATTACAGACTATACAGATTAGTTTTTTTACTAGACTGATTTTTATTTATTTTTAGAAAGGGTCCACCGATAAGTGAAATTATGTCATTTTATAAACTGAAATGTTGTACCTTGCTTTTTAATATATATTAAAAATATTTATTATGCCGCGTTTAAAAATTCAGAAGAAATTACGGTTTGATCGTAAATTATAATACTTTAGGTAGGTTACAATGTTCAAAAACAGAAGTACAAGAATATTCGATTTTAGTTTTATAAGAATTAGCAGAAGGTGGTGTAAAATGCGCTGATGCTAAGCTGGGACTGGGGCTGCTTCAGGTGGGAGGCGCTGCTTTATGCAGGCTCCTGTGGCCAAAGTTGGTACCATTGTCCGCATGCTAATCAGGCTCCTGAGAGACACGATAAATCCGCTCTCCGTAATGGCGGCAACTTTTCGGGGAAAGCCGCATTTGCATCCGCCTCATAAAATCGGGCAAACACCCGAGAACGCCCAACTCCGCGCTCCACTTCGCTGCCTTCAGCTTTCACTGCGAAAAAAATCCCTCATTTGCACTTTTCGTCCATGCAAGCAAAAAACCACGAAAAAACAGGGTCATCTTCGTAACGAGGTTCCTCGGGAACTAATGTGGATATTCAGAGGTCGGAAGGAGCCTCGGAAAATCCGTCATGGAAAACCAGAAACAAAACACCAGTGAGGTTTAATATTAAGTCGTCGAGACATATAGAATACCCGAATAAATAATAAGTCGTGGTAGTGTATTGATGAACTTGGAGTTGTTCTCCAGGTTCATAGATGCCAGGAAATGGTAATATATTGTAATAAACAAACGGGATACTTTTTAATTTGCCCCACGCTGTGGTGCCAAAATGTAATGATCTACTTTTTACCTTTTAATTTGCCCCACGTTGTGGTAGCCAAAATGTAATAATCAAATAAGGTGCTCAATAAATGAAAGATTATTAACTTTAAAACAAACAAACTTTATTTATCAAAACCTAGCAATTTATACAATTTAAAATTATAAAAAGGATCTCAATCTCTCATGGGTCTTTACTGGGTTTGATAACGGACAGAACATTTAACTAATCAAAGAACATAACATTTACCTTTAATTTAAAAGGACATATTTATTCGTATAGACGAAATTAATTATATCACAGTCCCTTCCTTTTTCCTTTGTTCCAAAACTACGTCGCAACTGCCCGATGACAGTTTCCTCCATTATTCCGAGATTTACATTCTGCAGTTGCAGTTCCTTAGTTAGCAAATATCTAGCCACTCTGTCTTGTCCCAAAGCCGACCATCGAGACAGGTCTAATTTGTCTTTGCACCCTCAATTACTTTGGACTTGTCTTCTCACCCCCGCACGCACGTGTGCTGTTCAAAATTCTCCAGACCGCCCAAACTGCATCCTCAATCCTAAGTAAACAAGTGAACTGTCCAGGCCATTAATCAGAAACAATGCCTGCCTTAACAGATTTATCTTGCGACAGGCCACCCTTGCTCTGAATTCTCAATACCAATCCTAAGTACACAACATTACAACTTCCTCTGACGGCCAAGACCATTAATCTGAAACAATGCCTTTCCTTCAAGGCATTACAATATAAAGCGACAGCACGATTGCCTACTACAACTAGTCTAATGCTATAATAATACAATTGACCTCAATATTCGCTCAGTGTTCGAAAGACACTTCCGTAATGACGTTAATATTCTTGACAATTCCTCTTATGATACTATTATCGTGTTCAATAATGGCCTACATGAACGTTGTTAAATCAGATGGCAGACTTTCAGAATCGCAAAAGGTTTTAACACCGTGAGTGAATTTTGTCAACCCCTGCACACGGCGTAATCCAAAGCGCAAACACTGGTTTTAATTTCCGGTTAATCGCGCTTCCCGCACGCTCTGGTAATTCCAGCGACACGACTCTACCGTGGATAGACTCATAAATGCCTCAGAATGACTCATAATACTTCGTATGGCGAAATACCTTTGGTTCGTTCCACATATTAGTCTATTAAATCGCAGAAAGATGAATCCTTATTTAATTTTCCAACAGTTCTATTTAGCTTTATGAAGCAGTCTCAACGAGAAAGAAAAAAAAATTGCAGATCCTTTTAAACGTTTCTCCAAAGTTAAAAGACAGAAGTGGACTTGTAATCTGCAGTGCCCTTAAGATCGCCAAAGTAATACTCATTAAATCGGTCCACTTTCCGCTAACAGCCACAGTTTCGGTGCGTCGTCGATTAGCAGACTTTGAACTCGGAACTTTTCCTCGAAGCTATTTACCAAGCCGTGTTGTTCGGGGACAAACTTTGAAAATTGAAGCGCTCTTGCTCTACGCTCCGAGACTAAATGCAGCTCATTAAAGCTAAAGTCTCGAGGCGGAAAGATAAATTGCGTGGTATGAGCAGAATGTCTAGCGGTTGCTCCTCCTCAAAGTCGGAAACAGGTGTTGTCAACAAGTATTATAAGTTTAATGTGGAATGATCCGTTGATAATTTAATTTTCGCTGATTAAGTGCTTCAAATTTTGCATTGCGAGTAAATATTTCCGCCTAATTCGCACATTATCTCGGGAAATACCTGAAGTCTCCTCAGGTATTCCGAGTGCTACCATTACAGACTTATGTACACAATGACTTTGTCACTTTTTAAGGCCCCAGATAATAAGAGGACGGCCCAATTAAGGCGTGAAAATCTTCATGTCGTAATGAATCAATCAAAGAGTGTTCCCAGTTTCCATAATTGTTTACAACAATAGTCTGAAACTGATGATTGACCGACGACGTTTAGATGAGCTGTATAGTCTTGGCAGTGTGTCTGAGACAGGCGGATGGAGAAGTAATGTTTTGGTGACAAACGGAGTTGAGATGGTGGGGCTGAGAGGATAGACCCAATGATGGCAAGAAAAGCGAATTTTGCCTACAAGATGAGACTCAAGAAGACCTCTACCAACGTAGGCTACGTGATCCCACGACGAGCAGAATAGAATCATGAAATACAAAAGCTAAGATCACTGAACTAATCCACATAAATAGTAAAAAACTACACCACAACAATTCATTATTCATCCCACGGTACCATGTTTCAGATGTAAAGAAACAAATAAATTTGTATGTATTCATAAATATATATTATTTATTCACGTTTTTCTATATAGTACTGTATGTGCTGTCGATGAAGCCAACATTGATACATGTTTTAGGCAGGTACCGATTGAATGCAATTAACCCAATGTGAAGGAGAAAAATGACTTGTAATAAATAAAAAAAACATTTGTTCCGGGAAGTATAGTAAGAAATTTTTCCGTGTACATCTTTGACATTACTTGTTAAGACTTATTTTATTGTCGCGACGAGCACCTTGATATAGTACGGAACACCTCCACACAAGAGTGATTCATGGACAGGCTGGTATTTGTTGCTTCAGTGACATTAACGGCGCTGTTTGTTTCGCTGATAGCTATTCGCAGACATTTTATGAGCGAATCTGCTTTATTTCTCGTCTGCACGCTGTATGTATGCTGCGTGTTTATAGCGCGACAAGAAATGGGATCCCCGCGTGAAAGGAGGAGCAATCGAGGTGGAACTTGTGTCTTTCCTACGTAAACACAATGTGATTTCTATCAGTATTCGAGTACATGGTCACCACGCGTATTAGAATTGTAAATCAGTGTCTATGGAAAACTAAAAATGAGATAATGGTAGCTAAAATATGACGATTCGAAATTTAAGATTATCTAAATATCCACAAATTACTCTGGCGATAGTTGTTCCAAATTTGGTATTCACACAAATTGTCTCAATATTTAAATATCCTGATAAATTCTACCAAATCGTAGCGAAACGTGAAACTACAGTCGCTTCACTAACGCTTGCCTGCGAGAGTCAGTAACGATCAGGCCAGTTTATAAGTTTCTTATAATTCGCTGTGGTGTCACTTTCGTTAAAGTTCCACTCGTATTTCCCGACAAAAATTTTAAAATACTTTTTAAAATATACACACACACACACACACACACAGATTCCGTGTACAACGTCTTCGTCGCTCGCTGTATTCATGGTTTTGTGCGTGAAAAGTGGACTCCGGAAAGAAACTTCATGAGAAGTAATCCTCCACCAGAGAACGATTGTTCTCTTTCAGACTGACATTAAACAAGACAAAATAGGTACATGTGCACCTGAATGACTTTCCACACCTGCCGCCCCCCCTGCCTGGGGGTTTTTACCCTGGTTCAACAAGGTCGGGAAACACCATAAATCTTACCCCAACAGTATCATTTTAGTTAGTAGTTTGTCAAACTGTCTAACCATTTCTTTTTTCTCCTCTGAGAAGATACATGTTTCGAGATTTTAAAGTTGTTACTGATGCAAATTATTTCAAGTGTTGCGTGGAAGGTGGTACCATTAGTAAATAAGTGGTTTGACGAGTTTTCGCGTTGACTTTACGAATTTGAAGAATAAGCAGCGGAATATATATTTAGGCAAGTCAAACCTTTGTGGGATTCGAAAAGCCACAGCAAGGTGCTACGAAGTCAAGTAGTTTTATTTAAAAGTCATAATTCTCCTATAGACAATGACTTATCGAAGTCACTAATGTCACCGTATCTCCACTAGATATACGATTGTAAATAAATTTTACGAGGGTTCGAATCATTTTATTTCTATCTCCGATTCTTCTATTCTAATATAATTACGATTTATTCGAGGATAAATATAAAACAAAAATTAAATGATTAATATTACCGATGCGTCACGATAGTACATTTACTTGAATTTCAGAGGTCACAGACCATACTTATAGTGCATGTTATAGCTGATTGGTCTGCGACCACGTACAAGCACGATTAAACTAAATATATTTATAATATCGTCGTCGCAAAACAACAAAGGACCCTATTAAAAAAATTCATTACGGATTTGAACTTTGTTGACAATGGTGAGGTAACAGAAACGTGAGCAATAAAAAGTCAGAAAAGTGAAAAAGAAAAGAAAATTCTTTGATTTCATTTATATATATAAATATATATATATATATAATAAATATATACATTACGCTTTAGGCTTCGCTAATTTTTTTGGAACTAAAAATTGAAATTAAAATACAATTTCATTTGGAGAACTAGATCTTCTAAACGACTGGCTTAAGCACATTGACAACTGGAAACAGAAGGGCTTTACCGCAAAAATATATTTTGCACATATTTATGAAATTACCTTTCCCATAAATATAATAAAAATGATAAGAGTATTAGTAAGAGTCAGCTGATAGTGTTTTGATTCGTTTGAAATATTTTGGATAGCGAAAAAAAAAATTATTTCGTTTCTTCGTGTGGAACACATGCAGATTAATTAACCAGTGAGAAATCTGAAGGCTAGTCCTGGGCTTATACGGAGCTAATAAATCCACTTGGATTAAACGATTATCTTGGAAGATGTAACAGAAGTCGAGAAATAAGATACAATTCTCTTCAACGAAAAGATATAACTTTCATAACCAAGCTGATGTGGCCTTCGTAAAGAGCCTTTGACGACCCAAATGTCCGGCTAGGAAAGCGAGAGGATTGTCACATGATTTGCAGAATAAACGACGAGTTGTAAGAACGACCATGATTAACAAGAAGAAGTGTTTTCGGGTGCGGGAACAGCAGTGTAATGGTAAAACACACGGGCTTAATTGGCGGCTAATGTGAGCAATTTCACGGCCAGCGACCAGACACGCGTGCCTCGCCTGCTGATTCTACATTCATTGTCCACACACAACACTCGGCAGTCGAGACGTCGACAATCACAGCTACAAACTTTGATAATTACCTTGGACTTTACACAATACTCAGTGACAGTTACGAGACGTATACCACAGACCGCGTTACAGTGTCTCAGACCAACCAAAATAAAAATGAAATGAGCAAATGACATAATCTGTCAGCTGTTCATTACATTCAACGTAGCATCAGACGTCGACATCTGGACGTACTAAAAGTTTCATGTGGTTCCTCAAGAGTTAAACGAGTCTCATTAGGGAAAGCCCATTTTTCAGACTGCTTAACTTTTAATTGGGAACGACGGACGTTCCTGTACTTATCTTTTTGCAAATAAATAAATATATATATGTAAAATACATAAAACACATAAAAAGGGATGAGTAACGATGACGTTAACCTAAAAGTACATAATTCATAAAAGCTGAAGAGGACTAACAACAAAACCTCTGAATCGCCCAAATTTCAACGCAGACTTAATTTAAATTTCCCTTAAAAATTTAAAGTAACTCTCGTGGCAAATATTAAGTCTATGCAAATACACGGCTCTAAAAAATGTAATACACGTACTAGTTGAGAAGGAATAAAATATGTATAATTTTATATACGGTATATTGTTGAAATACATCACCATATCAAAATAGTTTCTCCACCATCCTAAATATACTTCTTACATTTATCAAGAATAATTTAATTTTTTTCATACACGTAATTTAAGACTGTCCTCGAAATATAATGCACAGATTCTCAGAACAACTCATTTCTACACACTTTGTACAATCTAATGAAAAGCTTTCATTACCATGAATTATAATTTGTGGCATAAGATTGACATGGATAATTGGCACGTACTCACAGATTTTGTATAAATGAAATTGACTTTGTGTGTAAAGGTTTGGAGGTTAATTACAATTCCAACAAAGAGTCGGGAGATGTTTGAAAAATTTACGGAGCAGTTGGAATAATCACGGCTTTCCGGCCATCGGTTAGTTAGGAATCCGCCAGTAACAGCTGCCAATTAGCAAGTCAAGAGTATGGAGGAGTCGCCGTCGATGCCGTAAAGTAGGCGAGTTATGCCGTATTGACAGGGCTTTGGCCGGTCACGACTGGTCCGTGCAGCTTCATAAACTACATCTCCAATAAGGGACTTTCCGTCTCTCTCTGCGGCCTATTATTGATATCTTTACGAGCATCTGGACGCGCGAGGCTACAAAATAAATAGTGTGACAGGCAAATTAGAATTTTAATGAAACGAGCGAAGGAATGGCCTCGTTGATAGTAGCCGGCACCGCGCGGAATTGTTAACCGTCAGGTCTCGGCGATCCCAATTACCCAGTCGAAGTCATATTAACCCGTATTAAATTCTATGAACACAAATGTGAAGGTGTTGTTTGGACCACTCACCAAGAAGCTTTCTGACTTCCTGCTGGTTGAGGTAGAGATTGAGGTTCCCCTCGCAGAGGCCGAGGACCGCGACGAACCACAGCAGACACGTGGCCCACCGGGGCGTTGAGGTCCTACAACGACCGGCCATGTCGCCACCACATCACAGGCCAAAGCACACGGGCGAGAGCACACCACTAGAGCGTCGCACTAACACCACGCTCTACACCGAACTCCATGGCTGCACTGACGACCCGCCTGCTCGGCTGCCTGTCTACGTAGCATTGCGGGGGAGGGGAAGGGAGCGGAAATGCCCGAAGCTGCCCGAACGAGATCGCAGCCTCCCAAGGTCGCCCGAAGCACGTGCATCTCCCGGCGCGGATGGCGCGGAGCAGGGAACTGCCCAAGCGATTAACAACAAACCACATCTCCCTTTCGTCGCCTCACGCAGACGTCAGATATATAACTTTCTACAAATAGGGCATCGCTAACAATTGGAAACAGAAACCGTATTAAAATTACTTTATATATCCCTTATTTCTCCATTATGGAAGTACGGCTGTAACATTTGGTGTTCTGCATCCAAAACACACGTCAATAAGATCCAAATGTCTCCAAATAAAATCCTTTGTTATATCACAAACTGTCCCTGGTACTTCTCCAGTTCCCACATCCATAGTGACCTCAATATTCCGTATATCCACCAAACAATAACCAAATACACACTTCTTCAATATAAAAAAGATATCATTCACCCCAACCCGTCAATATCGGATACAGCTGCCTCTCCTCCACCTCCCATCCAACATCACCGATTAAAAAGAAAGAGACCGAGAGACCAAATTATTAATCAATAAAATACATAAGTTCAGGAGGTGAAACAAAATGCTCCACAGGATATATATTGTATAATATAACATGCACATATATCACAATTGTTAAATCTTTAGATTGTAAAGTTTTCTAGAAAAAACAAAGAAAAATAAGATGTTGTATTAATGTTTCGCTTGGTACTCGCCACATAGCGAGCGCCTTGAAACTGACGTGTGTGCTTTACCGTGCAATAATTCGCGCAGGCTAGACCGGGCGTAAAATGGCCATTTTTTATTGTCCAAATGTTTTGTCTGCCTCTCGACTATTGCTTCGCTTTTAAAGTGTGCACCTCAAACAACGGAACATGAATTTGTTTTTGTTTTTTGCCTGCGCTTATAATTTGTCTAAATTTGTTCTGCGACAACCGAAATTCAAATAAATGTACTATTGACCGCGTTGCCTGTCAGTTCCAATAATTAATAATTAAAATCATCTGGAAAATAATTATTTCGGTCACAACCATCATAGGACGCAGTCCATGACACTAAATTTATATTTGTTCATCTAATTTAAATATATACATGTATGCATACATTAAAAACTGTATTACTTTATGAAGTCGCAAAATTGTCGACTAAAACGTCGTAATGTTGTAGTTTTTGTTTTACTTCAGTAATACGTTGTTTTTTTCTGTCAAAATTTTCTGTATTGGATTATAATTGCCAGATCATCATGAATATTAAATTATTGCATTCACACACTAACCTCCTGAAAAGTAAAATATTTGATGAAAGAGTACCTCGAACAAATATACATCATGCTTACGATTTTTTGTTTTGTCGAGGTGTGTCTCAAGAACCCACATTTAATCCCCCACATTTGAAAGGGTTATGAGTTTGTCTGTAATAGAAAATATAATATTCTGAGATGCCGTTGGTGAAGAATTTTAAGTCTTCACCTCTTTTAGAATTTCGATAGGTGTCACGTCGTAAGCGTAAGGCTTATGATGTTGAGGACTTTTCTTATTCATCTTTAAGATTAATATATTATATTATTCATGTAAAAATGAAAATCAGAAAAGATTACTAACCGAAGCAGAGAAAGCTCATAATGATTCTATTAATGAGTCGTCTTCTTTTAATCCATTTTCGGAGTATTTTTCACCCATCTAAAATTATCTTTGTGTTTCGAGCCATCAAACTTCATCATGGTTTGGCAAACACGAACACTATATCGCCGGTTTATTACGAATCCCCAAACTTCAAACATTTTGTTAGCCCATACTATTTCTAAAACGTCGATAACAAAGCCATTGGTTCAAATAAATAAATTATACAGACTAAGATATATGTTATAATAAAATAATTTAGTGAATTACAAACTAAGAAAAATACTTCACTTAAATTAACTTAAAATAAATGCTCTTATCTTTTTGAAATCTATGGATGCTCTTCCGAAGTTCAAAGAGTGATGGTCACACAAATGTCGACACTCAGATTCAAGGCAACTATCGATATAATAGTTTTTAACCTGTAAATTATTTAATAAATTTTAGTCTCCAGGTCAAATCAAGGTGGCCAAGATGGTCTAGAAGTAGTTTAAACATTTTTTTATCAAGTGTCTTACGACTAAATAAACGTTAACTTTTAGTATTATCAGCACAAGTACACAGTTGTAAACGTTACTTGTTTTTGCTTACGACTGTAGATATGTGGGACTTGTGGTTTGCGCAGAAACGTGCTAGAACCTCAGTAAATTTGTGTAAGATTTCAGACCCGAGCCTAATTACGGTGGCCTGCCTGAAATCAGCTTCTTCTCGCTGCTTTAGCGTCGCGAATGGCGATTTGATGTGCGTTAAGGAGTTTAGCTCCGGCGGAGGGGGGAAGGACGCCCATAATATTTAAGAAACGATTTATCTCTCCGGCCGAGAGAAGGGCCGTGGCACTTAAATATTAATTTTACGTGCCCTCCAAACTACTGTGACAATGGCGTTAAGGTGGCTGCAGCTGGGGAGGGTCGCAATAACAATGGAGGCACATATGTCCTATGCGCCCCTCCTGCTAATCCCCCAACTGGCCAATCCTGATACTAAATTTACTTCTGCAATTCACAGTACGGCTCTTTATAAAAGAATAGAACAATGCGAAAATACTGGTTTTGTATTTTATTTGTAATGACGCGCAATTGATTTTAACTATAAAAAAATTTCTCCAGCATTCCATTCTCAATGAAAGAGAAAATTATCAAAGAATAAAATAGAATTAAGGGATGGTGTACGTTTCGATCAGTAAAAAATACTAGTCTTCTTCACCGTTACTATGCTACAATAATCAGACCACTCCCCCTTAATCAAACTTATTTCCGAAATCCAGTTAGTTATACGGCATTATAGGAAACTGAAATAGAATACAACCCTAAAAATGTAATTTTAACTTTAATAAACAACCTAAGTGTAGCTTACAAAGAGATTTGCCCTTTAAAACCTTTAAAAAATACGTACTATAATTACAATACAAAATTCTATAGCATGATATGTTCATGGCTTAACCGAAAAAAAAGTTGTTATCCGAAACGGCTTCACCCCCTTTACTTCGGTTAACCGGGGTTGAAATTTTAAACCGATACAGGCGTATTTATTTTCCGCAATTATTAATTATTATTAAGAGTAAATTTAAAAAGCAGGAAGGGTAAAAATATATTTCGTTGTTGTTCCTGGATCTCCAGATTACATTATAATTTATTGGGCTCCATATTTTATTTTAATGCCGGTAACAGTAATAAGTATGATTTTTTTTGACTACATGTATTCTCCTGTTTATTTCACAGCATTCTTTCCCAAGTTTATTAAATTTGGATCCTAGTTATATAAAATTATTTCCTATGTCAATCACATGTTTAGCTATTTAGATTTTCTATCTTTAAATGAAAAATTTATGTATGATAGCAAATTAATGATAAGAAAAATAGCCAAATACAGACAAAAGAAGTGATAATATAAATACCACACAACGCTTTTGGAAGCCTTGTTCCTTTCTTCAGGTGCAGAAAATTTGTAAGTCTTCCAGAAACGTTGTGTGGTATTTATATTATCACTTCGTTCGTCTGTATTCGGCTATTATTGATGCAGTCTTGTTCAGCGTAATGTCTACGAGATTGTACCACCATTTTTGTTTTATCTAAGTTCATTTCCAGTTTGAGATCATCTTTTGACTTTCGTCTACTGATTCTCACATGCATATGCCATTATTTGTGATGACTTACAAGCAATGGTGTCTATTTTGGTTTAATGACTGTTATTAGCAACCAGTAACCTAAATGGCGAATTATCAAACATAAACACATTGTCGACCTACATCTTCACGTATCATTGTTTCGGAAAAGCTACGAATTTCCACAGTTCTTGCGAATGCGAATGCAAACAACTGTGACGGGAAAGTAAGACGAAACGCTTTATTTTGTTTGTATCCTGTTTAGACATAACATGCAGTTGTTAAGCGTATTTGAGAGTTTCGCTTTAAGAAAACACAAGGATACCGTGGAGAGATAAAACCGTAGGTACTGTTATCATTGTGTAACTGTTAGCTTGTACGTGAGTCTCCATATTTCGCAGCTGTAACGTGGGCCTTTTGAGGCGTATTGTTGCTATAATTATTTGCGACAAGGACAACACAATAGAGATTGTCGGGTCCGTTTCGTTTCGTAGAGTCGGAGAGATCTTTGTAGTACGCCGTCTGATAGCGCATTCAATGCAAATTTGTAGATATGTGAAAAGGGCCTCCATGCTTAATGAGTGGCCGCACCTGGTTTTCCGTCCGTTTTGCTGAATTGTAGTGTTTTAGCAGAATACAATAAAGGTCCCATCATTCATACTTGTCAGAATGCTGTTTAGCTTTGAGTTTAACGCTCGAGATTATTAGACGCAAGATTATGTATTTTATCCGTAGGGAAAATTTTAGGTGCATGGCCTTCGCGGTAGAACTTGTAATGCATATTGACGCATCGCCTTAAATAAAAATATCTGGGCTCAAAATAAAATGCGATTATAGGAGCGTTTTGCCAAACGTCCTTGTTCAATAATGAATTGTAACAATCAAGCAGCTAGTAGACAGCTGGACAGAAATAGCCAGTTGTGTTAAAAATACGGGGCGCAGTCGTCTACTGGCCTGGGGTTGTTGTAGGGTTAGTTCACTTTAACACGAACCTTTGTTACGGCAACTTGATTAAAACCTATTCTGAAAAAAAAATGGCGCAGGAAAATATATTGTGTTCATATAATATTTATTCTGGCTATTGAGAAAATAAATAAATAAAAATAAGTCAAATTTAAGTCAGAAAAAATTTATTAATTAAATTAGTTTGTTTCCGACTTAAAATTGGCTGATGTTTATTTATTTATTTATATTGTGTTTACTTCAGGATATGTTGTACGTCAAAAACTCACTAAGAAAAATTAAGGGATTATGAATGAAGAAACCAGCCAAATTTGTCAAATGTATTTTAATAAAATAAAGCATTAGAAGACGTTAATAAAATTGAACGTTCAAAATTATTGTCATATTCAAACATTTATGTAAATAACCATAATTTTGATTGGAATAGTGGCAAAACTTTACATGAATCTAAATATTATTTTAAATTGATGAGCGAAATGTTGCACATTAGACAGTTTAGACAAATTATTATATTTTATTCGAATTGGTAGACAGATTTCGGACATTCCATTGTCTTTGTCATGAGATGAACTTCCATCACTTGTCTAACTTGCTCTTTTCTAACGTAGACAATGAAATATGCGAGTGTCTCAATGTCAATACATTTGAAATCCATATTCTCTCGTTTTCAACGATTTAACTTACACACTTTTTGCAAACCGACGAGCATAGGTTTTTCAATTAGTTATTTTAAACTTTATTTATTGGAAGCATTTGTCGTTTTATTATTAGAGGTATTTGTTTCGATTTAAATTAGCTAGACAGAATGAAAATTTATTTTTTGTCTGAGGCAACATGATTAGTCTGTAGTCGTAAAACACTCAAAAGTACCTGACATTAGGAGTTGCGGCTTAGGGCTACAAATCACATTTCGTAAAAGTACGAGACAGCGAACGACAAGAGTTATTATTCACATGTCACATTTTTTTCAAAGCATCCAAGTGCAACTCACATCGTCCGTTTTTCGTACTGCAAAACTCGTAGTTGAATTTATTTTAGTCCGCTAATTGACTGATACGTCAACGTACCTGTATGAAATTAACTCTCGAGAGATCCAATCGCTATAATGAATTAATATTCAGGAGTAACTTGCGTAAAAAGCACATTCCTTTAGAATCAAGATCTGGTTTCAGCAGTTTATCACACGGTCATGTAGTCAAGTATATTTTTCTTATGCAGCTTCCTGGAAAACATTTCCATTAATATTTGAAATCGCAGGAAGAAATCTGGCTTAAATTGTAATCTTCTAATAAATAAACGAGAGTGTTTGTTTGTATGTATTTTCCGCATACAAATGTACATCCGTGGAGCAATTATCACCAAATTTCGTAACCGTGTTCCTTGCGATCAGGCCACAAACATGGGAGTGAGACACGTCTACCACCTACAGGAGTGGGGGTGGACGGGGGTCGAAATATTCAAACACGCTAAAACGGCCGATATTTAAGTCGGATAAATATTTTTAGAGGTCGAATCGATTGTTAGTGTTTCTACCGATGTTACCCGTGGATAATTTCAACCTTTTACAGCATGGGAAAGGAGCACCCTTCGGGGTGAGGGGCGTTATAAGAAAATGACGTGAATACAATCAAGATTGGAGTAAAATCCAGGATTATGGATGTCACTGAGTTTAATTATGACATACAACTTTCAGTTTAATTCACAGTGTCGGGGGTGGACTGGGATGGAAATTTTCAAACACGTTAAAATGGCCGATATATTTGTCGAAAGAATTTTTTTTTGCCAATAATTTTAAGAATGATTTAAGAATAGGAGGTGAGCACATGTAGGGATAGAGGTCGAGGCGCGTTACATAATAATAACGAAAAAGTAACCGAGACTGAAGTCTATGGATATATGACAACCCGGGCAACGCCGTAACCCAGCTAGTAGGTAAGATAATTGCGTAGGTAAAAGAATGTAATTAATTAACTCCTGGCCAGTTAATTAATGTCTAAAAAACTTTTATTGTATGAATGATAATATTTTATTGGTTCATCAAACATACAAAAGTGTTTTGAACACGAAGTATTTCGATGTTTTAGAGTAGTGAAATATTCATGAGAGGATCGTAAAATATTATTGTAGTCGTTCAATGATCATCTATAACCAGAGTACAAAGTATCCTTTTAATCGCAGAGATATTATGTTTCTTGTAGAATCATTTTCGAGAATCTGAACCCACAGTTTCCTCTCCGTACAGAATCACCAATTTAAATTTTTTAATCAGAGTATGGTTTGATAACAGTAAGAAACTCGTGTACAAACGATCGTGTGTTTTTCAAGTTCAGATAATTTTTAATTATTTATGTTTTAAGATCGAACGCAGAATTTTGTGTTTTAATTGTTATCTCCACACAAGTTTAATTCGAATCACAAATGTTTAATTTATTATTAAATCTTGATCTGTGTATATACAGTATTACTATATGTGTACGGTCCGTTGTTTCTAACATGACAAGGGAAGCGTGTAATCACTAGTTTTCCTTTCTTCATCCGTGAAGATTCGATCACGCTCTAAAATACTTCCAGTCGATGCCTGAATCCATGCTACCGTGTAGTCATTTGATTAGCAAGTCGTAATGAGGCCTGTACGAGCAACGATGCACACAGATAAGCGTTCCCGGCAGCCATTACCGCGCCTCTGATATATGCACCGAGATTAGCTCACCCCATAATTCAGGATGACTATTCCTGGACCAGTATCCAAACGCGGCAGGGTATTGTCGGCTAAAGTATTGTTGGGCTGCATCTTGACTGGCAGAGACGCACTGTCCGAGCTGTTAGCAAAGTGGATTTGCTGGTAGCAATTTATTACGCCGAGCTTGCGTAATTAAAACATTATACGGAGACCACATTCGCGACTAATGGCATAACGGACGTCTTCAAGCCCAGATGGTCGTGCTGATAAATCCGGCCTGCCTGGTACTGCAAGTAGTATTTTACCACGCCTTGTTGAAATGATTCATGTGCAGTCTTATGGCTCCAGTTTAGTGGCAACTGAGCGGTAAAACTGCGTCCAATAAAAATTTCGTCGGTTCTCAGGGGTGAGGCAGTGTGTGTGGCAACATAAAAACTCCAGTCAGAAGACTTGTTTACGTATTTAGTGTCGTCTGGTTTTGATATCTCCAAAATATCATTTCGTCTGATAACCAAGAAAGGTTTTGGCAAATTGCTGTATCCAGACGCAGATCTCTTGGAGCCCCTAATTCGCCTTTAGTGACTTGAAATTAATCTTTTGCATTTTCTGCCAGCGGAGTATTACTGTAGACTTTTTAAATCTGAACTATTTAGGACTATTATGCAAGTGCAGAATATAGATATTGATGCAGGAATTGTGTAAGTAACCCAGAAAATTGTATTTAACGTGAGAGCCAGGAGACCGGTGTGGTGGTGTCCAAGCCAAATATTTTAATCTGTTAATCGTAGTGGGATAATATCAGCGAAAATATACAGTAGTGAATGAAGATGACCGTCATCGCTGCTTAGTGAACTTGACGGTCACTGATCCGGTCGTGGTGTTTGGATCGGGACACTGACCACTAAACCATGACTTGTCAAAGTTGCAAGGTGCTGTGAGCTGTCAATTTCCGCAGGCCAGACCACCTGTTTGAGGCAGTTGCTTGGCCGTGGATGCAGTTGGCTCGTTAATTACAGGAAGACGCTTCCCCCACGCTCACGGAACACGCCAGGCCGTAAACTTTACTGACTGTTAAGGCGAGGAGTTGTGTTTGTTTAGTGCTGGTTACCTGCCTGAGGATAATGCTCGCCCATTGTGCCACGAAGCCACCATATACCCTCATAACCTTGGATGGCGGCCTGTCCACCGAATTACAGCCTCGTCATCTCGTGAAGCAGACCATGGGAACGAACAATGCGCTATTAGCATGTTCTCTTCCATAGCATTACGGCATCGTGTGCTCCAATATTGGGTCTTAGTAATGCAAAGACCTCGAATTTCTCTTGTAAGTTCCCAATCACTGAGGCAAGACTTCATATCAGGATCTCCTTGTTAGCGATAACTTATGTAAAGTAGCACAGATTGAGGATCTCATGTTACAGATTTTGGGTTTTTCTAATTACCCAAAAAAGTTTGAAGTAAATGTTCTGGCAAATTTTTCATTGTCCATTTCTACAAACAAATGCTGCGTCTCCACAGCAAACTCCAACTCCAGACTTCGGAAAGACGTGGGACGAGTATCGAGAGCTCGACTTACCTGATGTTAATCTAAGGTTAATTTCCGGGCATGATGCTTAAATGGACGTAGTTAACTTCCATACCCCCCCCCCTTCGATCCCTTCGCATCCCATTAGAGGCCAGATGGCCACAACGCGGATTAACCTTGAGTACGATGTCAAATAAGGTTGAATTAATTAAATCTATTAAGTAATGTTTCTTGACGACTGCCTAAAATTTTTCCTTTAATCCAAGAAGAATACTTTCTTTTCAACGAAAATAAGTTCTGTAGCTTCTTATGAGCAAATTGTCATGAGGAGCACCATATTCAATTCCAGTATTATTCAGGAACTACTGTGATCATGGGTCTGGTGGGATTGATTTATGATATCCCATTCTTAGTCTCTCATAGAGGCTGTGGGTGTGCAACACATACCAGACCTATATATGTCTATCTACAAGCATAACTTGAATCAGATCCTTCAAAATCCTCACTCCAGTTGTAACACGGTAGAAGAATTGCAGAAAGCTCTGTGAAAGAACTATTGTAACCGAAGTATTAAATAGAGAAAGGCTCCAGTTACTTAATGCGTTATAATTAATTAGATTATCTATTCGTATAAATTTTCCACGTTAATTATTCATGTTACGCGGAAGTAATTACAATAAATTTGGAATACTTCACCTCTTTTCACATGTAGTGACGAAAGAACTGAACTGAGACATGAATAATATTTGTTGAACATTCAGAAACTGCTTAAAAAATTCTTAAATTAAATATCTAGCTTGAGATTAAGTAATGGTGCTAAACATTTAAATATTGCTATATGAGCCAATTAAAGCTAACAGATTTCTACATACCCGTTGGCGAAGTGCCGGTTAATATATCAAAATATCAATTACGCGCCAATAATTATTATAATCGTCCAGTTATCTGTAATAACGACACGTAACTTGTTATCATATTGTATGATGCTCTGAGATCGTTTGCATATCCTGTACACTTGCTTCGCGAAATAGTAAAAAGCAAATATTTATGAGATGTACTTAAATATGTCTTTCTGGTACTCGTCGTGTACGTTAATGCAGGTTGTAATGTATATAAGTTTATCTCTGCCCGAAAGAACTGGGCAGTTTGCATGTATTACGCTAACTGGTTCCGCCCAACGTGAAGCTCAACTTCTGGGAAACCTTGGGCAGGTCTCCATATTGAAAAGTCCCTCTGGCTGGTATTGTACATTTATTACTATTCTGTTTTCTTTGGTACGACTGGTTAGGTTCAGCTCCTCAATATTATCAATCAGTTTTTATCCTTATTTGAGCAGTATATACATTTTCTGTAAACTCATAAATTAAATATAATTATTATACTGAAATATTATTTCACCCTTACGATTCAAAGATGATTCGTTATTAGGGTCAAACATTTCGAATAAGATAAACGAAGTCAAAAAGGAAAAAATCTTTTAAAAGTACGTGAACGGGAATATAAATTGACGGTACATTTCACTTCACCTAATTTCTTATTTAGAAAATGCCCTTGTATTTGCGTTAATGTCTGTAACTAATTTATGAATTATTTAGAAATTCATGAATATTTTCGATGATTAAAAATATTTAGTACTTTGCCGTTAAATTCATGAATATTAATATGCGTTTTATTGATAACGTATTATAAATTTCAATATGTTAATTCATAATGTTGTGTTGAGGTATTTAATTATACATATTTCACTTATTAATTTAATGACAGTTTTCATACTACTTTACATTAATTAATAGATTTTTTAATGAGCACTTTCATCAAAATCTGCCTTGTAAATTGAATTATAACTCACTGTAACAAGAATCGCAGTTGAATCAAATTATTCTTCTCGTAAGACTATAAAAGCTGTATTTGTGCTGAAGGGAAAATGTTAGATCCAAAGCTATAGTCCGGCGCAGTTCGGTAGGCGGTTCGTCTGCTGGAATCACGCAGAGATGGCAACGTTGCCACACACTGTTGCAAAAAAGTACTTAAATTATGTACGGAAGATTTATATATACAGTTCTCTTAGTAGTTCCGTCACCAACCATCGTGACCAACTTGAAGTTGAGATATTCTGTGTTGGCCTTAAAATATTTAAGGACATTTACGGCATTCGTATGCAACAGTTGCCGTTTCATCAGGAAGAAAATTGATCTAATTAATGCATAAAATTAACAAGAACCATCTTAATATTATACAGACAGTGGACTCTTAACGTTTTAAACATGTATGTCCCCAATGGATGGTGTGGAGAGGATGTACATCCAGCCAAGCAAGCTGCGTCCGACTATAATATGTACGAAGTGCGACTCCTTTCATTCCGAAAAATTATTATATTTTCTTAGTTTCTATACAAACCGAGCCATCCAAATATATGCTAATAATATATAGTAATATTGAATTTAGAAATATAACAAACCCCACTTTGCAGCGTCAATTAATGCAATAGACAAATTGAAGATATTAACAAAGAATCCTACGATCTGGTTAATTAATGTTATAAATTATGATTTGGTAAATGAAATAACTTAATCAATTAAATTTTAAATACAAAAACGTGTAGTACCGTTTATATTTAATTATATTTTATACAATAAAACTTTCACATAGATGCCACAGCTTTATTGAAATTCTTAAAACCTTCAGGGTCTCTTATCGGTCCTCTCTCAGTAACAGTAACCCGCAATTATATAACCGAATTTATTTTTATTTTTTTGTTTCGGTTGCTGATTTACAATCTACTCTTAACACTAGAGGAATAAATAAATTAACCAAATTTTTTAAAAAACAAAATATTGACTTAAATTTACATCAGTAATATTAACATAAAATCTATAGAAATCTGAAGAAATTTGATGAAATCTTAGGAAATCTAACGGCACGCAGTTTGTATACTATGAAATTATTTTACTATGAAAATTTCGTAGATACAAATCATCAGACCAGCTCTGATATAACACTACTTCTTCACTTCAGCAATTATTTAAAATATTTTAATTAACAGGCCATATTTCACTTTTCACACAATCTACGTCAGCATAACGTTTGATTGCCTCTCCTCAGACAATCAACAGTCGATTTCTATCATTTCAATACCAGTTCAATATCATTCAGAACTACGTCCTTTACAATTCGTTAAATTTCTCTAGCCAATAATTTTAATAGCTGTTTTTTGCTTTCTTCGACTCTTAATTTTACAACCTCAAAAACACATTTAATTCTTCAACACATACGGGGCCCAATTTCGCCCACTTCGCCTAATGGGCGACCTATCTTCTCAAAACGCAGACTGAACTTTACTGTTTCCGTTCATATCACAGACTGTACTGTTTCTTCACAAATTTTCAACATCACACATTGCCGACAATAATACCGTCTGAAAACTCCACATTCTTACGCAATGCTGACTGTTGCCTACAAAAACCTGGCCCACAATAATACGCTGACAATACAAATCTTGAATAAATCACAAAAATCCTTTCACTATACTCATTGGTATTTCTTACAATATATTATATGTTCTGGAACATCAGTGTAATAAAATGCAGTATTCCAGTATTTATGAACAAATCAAGGTTTCAGCCAATTCAGACAAAAAGGGTATTATAATACCTTTCTTATTTATTATTTTCAATCAGATGTAAATTTTTTCATTTGTTACAGATCAAGGTTAGGATTTTTGTTACTGCAGCAACATTCTTTAACAGCAGACTAGAAAATCACAAACCCCTGTTATAGAATACTTTAGATGATATGCAAATGTAATGCCAAAATATAGGCAGTCAGTCTTGAGTTTTTCTAGAAAATTCGAGTCCGCGCGAGTATGGATGGAAACTGGAAATTCGCTGTAGGGTAATAATTGACGAACAGGTCTATAGTTAATGACTGTGGAGTATGTTTGGAAATGGTAAATCTTAACGAGCGCTTTCCTGCGACGACTCTCATTCGCAACGTCTGCTTAGCATTAAGGCAGAAAAGACTTGGTTTAATAGCGTGTTAAGTGGCTGGTAACGACTCGGGTCTGCCGATTCTGCCCGGGCCATTAAACATGCCAACACGAATAATCTACCCTCTAATATGCGGGCGTCGTCATTGAAATTTTAATTTCGGTAAGCCTTTACAGAGCTTAATTATAGTCGGTGACGATGACAAAACTCCAAGTTAAACATTTTAGAGGAGCGCCGCAATTTCGTCCTTTGTGCTTCCAGTCGTGATGTCGCTGAGGCTCTAAGTCGTGCTCGCAGCACAACCGCTCTCGTGGACTTTCCATTACAGTAAACATTGTTAGACCGGACGTGGACGTGTTTTTCCTCTTCCTTTTTTTCGTTTCTTCTTTGAACGTGTTGGAGTCGTCCCTCTTGATGCTACACAACTCTTTTTATCCCACGGGCAGAGACGATTTGCCTCTGTTGTCCCAAAAGTTGGTATTTTAATATTTTTGATGTGACAAGCTAACTCTTCCCTTTTGTGAGTGTTCAAAATAAACACGCTGAATCATTCTTCCCGCCGGCATCTGCACGATCTCACATCAGGTAGTCAGACCCTGAAATTTCAGATTACAAGAAAGTTTTACAGGTGAAAATTTCACTAATCAGGTGATGCATTCTGG
Source organism: Zhengitettix transpicula (assembly GCA_037074705.1). Classification (NCBI taxonomy): domain Eukaryota; kingdom Metazoa; phylum Arthropoda; class Insecta; order Orthoptera; family Tetrigidae; genus Zhengitettix; species Zhengitettix transpicula. The sequence goes on along the minus strand of CM073596.1, from coordinate 39,289,931 downwards.
AAATAAGGTCAATAAAAGGAGATCAGAATCACGAGAAACGACCAAGTTTTTTTTATAATTTCAATTTTCCTGATTTAATACTCATTTCTGTTCATATTAACCCTTTAGCGCATAGTTTTTTTGTTTTTAAACTAAATTTTTAACATGTATTTTTGTGATTACAATACCGGAAAAATAACCAAAAAAATATCAAACGTGACCAAAGTCAATTTGGCTCATGATTTTGAACATATTAGACATAAATATATGTAGGTCTGATTTATCAATAATTCACATTAATTGGATAATTATTATTTTAGTGGACTTAGAATACCCTGAGAATGACGCTTAAATGGTCTTTCTTGATAAAAAAAATACAACAGAAAATAAATATTCTGAAGTTGACCGTCGGGTCGAAAAATCTGGTCTAAGGGGCTGAAAGCTAGGACAGGCATCCTTTTAACATATCTATGGATACCAAAATTTTCTTAAGTGCATTTTGTTCTATAAATACATCACAAATTAGGTCTCCTAGAATCCAACAGACGGCTCTGGGGTGATACTAAAAGTTATGTTGCATATATGCTACACTATGCAGTAAGGGGTTAAGGATTGTCTGTGTATATTTCTCCTATAGGAAACCTTTTCAGTCTGGTAATCTTTTCTTCTCACCGTCGTTCTGGAGATTCGATCTACAATTTGGTCATATTGATCAGGATTTTTTTTTCTTGTCTTGCAAATGTTCGAGAAGAATGAAACGAATTGATGCTTGAGTTTGAAAAAAAATGTAAAAGCAAAATGTGTAGGCACTCAAAACAGGAAAACGTACGAAAATGGAGAAAATATCAGGAAGAGGCTGAAACAATATAAATATTGTTGAGCTTTTACTCGGTACAAATAATTTGGTAGTAATCTTGGACTTATAAAAATACGCAACTTTTATTAAAAAATATTTATAAATATTGTAGTAATTGGTAATTAAGGCATTGTTCTAATTGAAAAGTTGAATTGTAGAGGACTCATTATTAGTGGATATAGAGCGGACGCCGCAACAAACCGGCAAGGCAAAGAAAACATTGTTGATCGGTCGAGAGGTTTTTTTACGCGCTCAAAATTTACGAGACGAACGGGACAGTCGGGCAGCAGACAGCGAATAGATCAGATGAAAAGTTTTACAGTCGGCAGTCAGAACGAAAGAATGTGGTCCAGTCACAAACATGCTTTCAAATATTAAAAAGTAAAGCAATATTCAGTCGGGAAGGAGACAGAGCAACTAGTGTGTATTCGGTGGTCGAGCGTAGATTCATCATGCTGGCCATAGACAAACCAATGAAGTCCATTTTCAACTAAAGTCACGAGATCTACAAATCCAGGTTGCAGTAAAGCATCGAGAACCAACCAATTTGTGTTAAACGAACTAACAAACAACGCCAATTAGAGCCTGTGAACATTTAGAGTCTGTGAGTACTTAGAAATAGGTGATGTCCCCAAAATTGTTCACGAAAAGCTAAAAAGAGACCTGGGCGGCCGTAAGTAGAGAAAAACTTTAAAATCATTTGTAAACCGTGTTTAAAAGATAAAGGTCAGATCGTTCTTTAATTATTTAATTATCGATAAAATGAGATAATTAATTCTTGATAAAATTAAAATTGTTTAAATTCAATCTTTGGTATTATTTCTTCCGCAACAAATTTCGTCTATGTTCAGACGCATTGATTTCCATAAAAAGTAAATGTAATTTTGATTATATAAATTCTGCCATTTATCAAACCCAGTTCAAGACCCTGAGAACCCAAATATTTTGTGTATTTTATACTTGTTTTAAAATTGTTAATAAATCTTGTTTAATAGTTTTCACTTAAGTTTTTTCATTTAGAAACGCCACATTCATATTATAATTAATTATTAAATTTTTTAATATGAATTTATGAATCTAAACACATCACAAATGATTATTATTTAACTACTTAATTGACAATGTTGCATACAATGTTTTCCACTCGATCTAAGTTTCGTTGTAGTTGATAAACTACGAGGTATCTTTAAGCATTCTAATCATATACGTTAAAGTGAATGCCTCGTATAGGTCGTGAGATATAGCGAGGAGTACGAACTGCGCGGTAGGAGAAGGGAGAATATCAAGGGGAGTATTGTTATCAGGGGGAGATAAGCTGGCGTAACAGTATTACCATTCTTAAAACATTAATTATATTCTTCAGAATAATAGCGGCCCGTTATTTTTACCACACCCAGTACTTATCATCGCTTAACTTTTACAGATCAGTTTTTCTAGCGTACAACATATCCTGAAGTGAACACAATCTATTTATTTGTGTTAAGTTTTTCATAATAAAATAATAACTAAGTTTCGTGTTAAGCTGAGCTCCGGCTTAACCTCACTACAACCCCATTTCAGTGGACCACTGCGCATGTTGACACGACTAGGTATTTCTCTTTCTGTGCATGGAGGCAGTCTAACACAAAATTCGGCGTTTTACGTCAGATAGTATATAAATAAGTACCATAATTATTTATGATAATAAGAATTATAATGACTGAAACGTTGAAGAGAGAGGTTAATTGCCCGCGATCTTGTAAGAAATCAAAGTTCACCCTGGAGACGAATATTGAATGATAACATTGTAACAAAGCATTGACTTACTTCATTGAGCCAGTAATTGGCTGGTCTGGCCTATCACAATGTTGTGAGTGCTGAGTCAGCAACTCGTTAGCCACGCAATTAACGCTGACACCAGCGCCGCGGGCTCCAGACACACACAACTCCGATATTATTACCTGCCGCATCTTGAGGAACAGCAGCCTGTCTGGGTTAAATCCGCAGATGATCTATCTGTCGTTGTATACTTTGTAGTTTACCAAACACGCTTAGGAAGATCAATCAGCATTCGGCATTTGTCGACAGATTCACTGACTGTAGGGAACACAGTTAGTGAGTATAATATTACCGTCAACATAATTATATACATCAATTTATATTCTGACTAATGAGAGAACTAATAAATAAATAAACATCAGTTAACTTTAAGCCAGAAAAATAATTTATTATCTGATTAAACAACCTTTCATCGCTTATTTTGCGACCTCATCATGTTCAAATTAAAAAAAATTAATAAATTCTTCTTTCTGACTTAAAATTGTCTGATATTTATGTATTACCATCAAATGTTTTTTTAGTACGCATGACAATCACCACAATTTTTTAAAGAAAAACATGTTTGATACTTAAAAATTATCATATTATTTATTAATTTCATTAGTCCTTATTTCGGAACATTTCATTGGATTAAAGTCCATATATATTAATAGAGTTAGCAAATATAAATATTGATTTTCCTAATACGAAATGTTTGATATAAGTGGATCTAGATTACAAAAATCACACTTAGGATCCAAAGTAATTTCCAGCTTTTATACTCAATCATTGCTTAGGGACAAGCAAACATGTAGTCAAGCAGTCTGCACATTTGCGTCTTTGCCTTCAGGTAATGAACAAAATATTTCAGAAGACGAACTCCTACATTACATTATGAGTTAGTATTTTTCTTTAGAGGAACAGGCTTTGTTTAATAGCATAGGAAGGGATTTGAAAGGGGAGATGCGGAAGGGTAGAGGAAGATAGCCAAGGGTTACTAGGGGCCCCGGGCTGTAGCTTAAGAATCCTACCCGGTATTTGCCTAAAAGTGATACAGAACAAACCCTAGAATACTTGCATCAGGTTGATCGGGCGGTAGGTACTAGTCCCTCGCCCCTCCCGCTTTTTCCATTGGAATAGTCGGCCAGCTGCCTCCTAAACTGGTCGAGGCATGGAGAAGGGAATGCAGCGTCCCGACTTACCTGATGGAGGTTTTCTATGGTTTGTCGTACATTGTTTTAGAGTAACAGACTACATGAGGGTAATCCATGTGGTGCAAAATCCCCTTTAATAGCATAGGCAGGGATTTGAAAGGGTAGAGGAATCACAGAATTACGGTAAGAAAATAAAGTTCTGAAATATAAATGCGAGCTTCTGCGATTGAAGACACGTTGTTAAGACATAAATTTGCAATGTACGTTGTCGGCCAGGAAGGACTGCATTAAACTGCTACGAGTGTGATTTTTTTTTCCGTTACATAAACCTGTCGTAACTGTATCTGAGCGAATCTAAGGTGTCTGGCGACTCTGGCCAACCGTGAACCGCGTGGTAACCTTAGCGCACCTGAAACACGATATCGCTCAGAACTGGCGTGTCATCCGACCTCTCCCTCTTTCTACTATTTTACTGATACTGTACTCACCTCCTCTTCACCTGGACACCAACACCAATTATACATGCGATACGAGTCCGTTCTGGGAAAGACATAATCGCTATTTGTGAGTACGAAAACAGGACGTTAAATTATGTGAACAATCATGCTTCTTTTTTTGATCTTCATCTGTGTAAAAATGCAATAATGACTCTAAAACACCGAATAATAAATTTTTATTTGAATAATTATTTTCAGGTTTTGTCAATTTTTAGTAGCTCTGTAGAAAGGGTTTGACATCGACTTATTTCGAACCGTAATTAACAGCAGTGTTGACACAATCAGCGCTGATGGTCCCGAGGTCGTTAACTCCAAAATCAGAAACAAATTGCCACAGTCAATAAAGCTTATTTATTTAAGTTAATACCTCTATTGCCCGAGATTCATTAACCCGATGCGCGCCGTTGAAATTAATTAGCCACGTGTTGGCGTTCCAGTTAATTTGGAAAGTAGTAGCCATCGACCGTCCTTATTAGGCTCAAGATATATATGCCACCTGTTAGTGGTTTTCTTTCCATTGTCCACGCTACTTCATGCGCATCTGCCGCTAGTTAGGTAGAAGGACAAAGACCTGCAAAAATCCAACAAAACCAGCGCCAACTACCGCAGCCATTAAGGTGCGAAATTTCTATCAAAGGCAGCGCTACCACACACAGGTATTTTAGTAATGAACATTAAATACGCGTGTCAATAGCGGTATACGATAAAGTTTTAAATTAAAGAGTATTATTACCTGCTGGTTGTCCATATCTAGGGGTAATATATCAGCAGTTTCTTCTATTTTTATTTTAAATAAATAGTTATGGATTCATTATTGTTGAATGAATAGGAGAAAGGATCAGACGCCTCACTAACAAGTTTTTGCAAGTACAGCAGTGGCCGGAAACATAAATTGAGGACACGAGTTGAGTAGTTCCTTTTATTGGTCGTAATATTGAATATATGGAGGCGTATCCGAATGATTCCCCCGGCGCGCCTTACGTCTTTCTGTTCTTCCACTCCACTTAATCCAGCTGAGTGAGAATCCAAGTTAGTTTCAGATCACGTATCACGTCGGACGCAGTTTCCGGCTTGCTGGTGGTTGCACGGACACACAGGAAGCATAAAATAACATCAAGTACATACACATTTGTAAATTATTCATTCCTTTGTTTAACCTTTCCTTTGGTATGCATATAGCGTCTTTATTAGTCTTTCAGTGTCTTTATTATTCTGACGCTAATGGCTTTTGGTTAACGAGATGATTTTCCAGACATAATTTTTTTTCATTTTGAACGGCTTGCTTTTCTAGTTAATGAAAATTATATTTTTAATCCTTGATTACAGATACATGAGATGGCCGAAAATCTAGTCTCAGAGAATATGCAGTCTTTGCGTGTTGAAGTGCTACTTCAGTCAACATGTCAGCATGATGTGCGATTCTGGTACCTAATCAGGTAATTTTATTCTGTGACTTATAGCAAATTATTAAATATCTATAAAATTAGGATTTCATTTTTTTTGCGTTGTAATAATAATTTACCTTGAGAGTTTCTTTTTATTATTATTTGGTTTTTATTAACATTTAAGATTGTTTAAATATCTGAAAATTTGTATCACTGATTTATATTAAATTTAGTAACAGGTCTAATCAGTCAGTAATCTTTTCTCGAAGCATTTATTTAATTTCAATACTTGAAGCTTTCGGCTTTAGTCTTAATCATCTTCATGTTCAATTTTGAAATATTATTTAATTGTATTTCTTTTACATTGTGTAATTATTTACAGACTTACGTACAATTTCGTTTAATGCAAGTATATTATACTAATTATTGTTATTGTTCGGAACAGTTCTTATTAATATAATAAATTAACACAATTAATTATAATTATCGATGAAAATACACAATATTACAACTGCGGTAAGTGACCCGTATATATTTTAAAACTCGGGTACACTAAACTCTCAAATTTGAACTTTTATGTTCGATTTGTATCGGATGATGGCTTTGAATCGATATGCTGCGTCCCCACAGCAAACTCCTTTCCCGCTATCGGAAGGGCGTGGGACAAGTACCCAATGCCCGACCTACCTGATGCAGGTTTTTCTAGGGTTTTCCCTGCATTTCTTTAGGCGAATGCCGGGTAGGATCCCTAAACCATAGCCCGGGGGCCCTAGTAACCCTTGGTTACCTTCCTCTACCCTTCCACATCCCCCCTTTTCAAATCCCTTCCTATGCTATTAAAGGGGAGTTGCCCAATGTGGATCACCCTCATGTAGCCTGTTGCCCTAAAAAAAAGGAATATTTTCACGGTGACATACATTTTAGCAATATTTTTCCTCATTTGAAAAAGTCAGCACGTGTGTTCCAATGATCTCGCCCAAATATTTGTTCTACAATATAATTACTAATCTCTATAATTCTAATCAATTCAGCGTAATATTTAAAATAATTTGTTATTTATCTTCGTGGATGATAGTAATTCAGACCATACTAACGCTTTTCTTTTTTAAGCATACAGAATTTTTTTAAAATAATGATCCAACTTTAAATTTATATATTTGATAAATTATTGTATACTTTAATTAAAAAATTTAACAAGAAAGGAAGAAATATATAGATTTGTCTTGACGCACACTTTGGCATATTTCAAAATTTGTTTGTATGATAATATTTTTCTTTAAAAAATCCGATGTTAGTTGTGGCTCTGTATTTAGTAAAAATTTACGTTTACTCGAGCCATGTAAATGTTTTTTTTTATGTACAAGAATCATTGTTTTATTTTGAATGTTCATTTTTGTTTATAGTAGCTGGCTTCCGTAGGTAGCATCTTCGGAATAATGAGATTCCTCTCTCGGGGTGGTCCTGGCCAAATATTTGTCCAGACAGGGACGGGTGACAGGTGACATACAGGAGCCCGCCTTGTTCACACTTCGGGGAAGTAAGCCAACGCATACTAATCACTCGGGCTTCCATCTCCAAGTACTTTTTATTCCGTTCTGGCGCTCGAATTTTCTTACCAACTTTTAACATTATTCCATATTAACACCTCGAGATAGGTTTAAACAAAATTTACGCTGATATTAGAAAAAGTTTATGTACAGGATTTTTTGTAATGGACTTGAAGAGTTCATTTAATGAAAAGTCTAATATACACTTGTATTGTATCCAAACCGCATACAATTCTCTTCATATCTTTATTTTCTTAGATATATAACTTACAGGAGCTTTCGGCGTGTCATAATAATCTTAAACTTTAGAGCTAAGATCAAGTTTGAATAGTGACGAATCGGAACTTCTACTAGCCAGCGTCACCTTGCCTGGATTCCATTCCTTCGGTACATAAATATGGACGACAATTTGGTCAGCGGAACCACGCCTAAGGAGGTTGGGAGCGCCGCTATTTCGTTAACGAGTTTCCACTTGTATTCATTACTCTAGACTCGTTTACCTGCTGCATCGAACGTTATTTACGCGACGAAGACGTATAATTTTTTGATCGACGGTCCTCAGATTATCTTAATCTGTGTAAACACTGTAATTACTCCGAATTTCCTAACCACTCTGTAATGGACTCCATCTCGGAAAAAGAGACGTAAGACTGAGACTGGCACGGAAGGAATTTCAATGTCTCAAGAACGTTATCTTTATCGTCAATTATAAAGAGTTTATACGCCACAACATTACATGATCTAAAGGACAACAGACGCATCTTACCTGTTAGCTGGGAAAACATTCCTTCACTTGCAGCGGAATTCGGAGAATTCACTTTAAGTGGTACGTACTTAACGAAGACACAGTAACTGGGATTTAAAGGCCGCTGTAAGATATTTTAGTTATTGTTATTTAAGAGGGTACTCCCAGAAGTACCCGACCTGACGTATAGAAGCCGGGTTGTGGATAGAAAAAACCAACCTTAAGCTTGAAGACCAGTCATTGTGTAGTGTTTCTTTGACATTCATCAACTGGTTTTGAAGAGTCGAAAAAAAAATTCATCATTTGAAACAACACAGTCCAACCAATATCAAAGTCGAACTAGATTCTACTCTGGGGAAATCTGTTCTGTATTTTACAACAACGAAACATTCGGCTGGAGAGTTTAAACGCGGCGGTACGAACTACCAAGAAGATCATCGCAATGGTCGACCAAATGAACTGACCGCCTGAAATGGTGACGAAAATCCACAAAACGGTATTTGAAGACCGTCGAATCAAAGTACGTGACCTAGCAGACAAGGTAGGTATTTTAAAAACTGTTGTACACTACATATTGACTGAAAATTTGGATATGAGAAAGCTGAGTCAAGATGGATGCCGCGTTTTGGAAGGGATCAACGTCATGTGGATGTTGGGCGACGTGTCACAGCAATAAAGCCGGCTTTTTGAGTCGATTGATAACAATGGATGTAACATGAGAGCGTCACTTCACACCTGGAACGAAGGAACAGTCAATGGACTGATGGGCGAAGAAACGTCCATCCATGGCGTCAGTTTTTTGGAAAATGATTTCATTGATTATCTTCAATAATGGAAAACAATCAACGGCGAACTTATTGCAGTGATGAAATTATGAAAGAACAACCGTATTTGGCGAAAAATAAAGTGTTGCTGAAGTATTTGATTCTGCATATGATGTTTACGATTTTTGAATTGAACTTCTAATCCGTTTCAATTTATTACTGTTAAATGTTTTCCGAATCATCACGCAATATGTTGTCATGAGACAAGAGACACGTTTGTGACGTATTGGAACATTACTCGGCAGCCTGTCCTAGGGAACACACGTCGTTGTGATGGATCCACGTCGCCCTGGACGTGTTCGTGATCCAACAACAAACCGCTGTAAACTGCTTGCATAATAAGCGATCTTTTATTTTCAGTGTAATTATATGGCGAGCCACGGAGCTGTAAAGACAGAGAACACTTAACGGATTTACGACTGGATGTAAACCACGCGGACACGAAACCGTATTTAATTAAATTCAGCTATGTTTGTGCAAGCGACCAGTATAATAAACTGTTATGGTCTCCAAGGTGTTGAAACAAGTGTTCGCAAATTGAGGGACTACGAAAATAATTCGACTCACGTTTTGGTACATTCAGAATGTATACTTGGGTACTTATTCTATTTCACAACAGTGTGGAACGAATGTTTGCATACTTCTAGGGGCCAGTTTATGTTTTAAATGTTTCCTTTGTTACGTGAGCGTGGAAAAAATTGTAATAATAAATTTCGACAAGACATACAGGCTGAATTCAAGACGTTGAATGGCTTGAAATGAGTCATGAGTGCATTTGGCATGAAATTTTTAACACGTGCCTATTATATTGCAGAAATTCTCGAAATCGGCGCAAGAGACTGAATAATTCTGTAAGCTGATATGAAACCGTTTAGTGTTTGTGGCCGGCGAGGCGTCACGATAGTGCATTTACATGAATATATATTGTAATGAAGTGAATTCGATTTGTTTATTCGTTTGGTGTGTTTTAGGATTTGTTGTATCTACAAGAATAAAGGAAATTGTATTCAAGCGCTTGTATTGTAACTATAAATATTTATTGACGTATTAACTTCTTCAGGATATTTAAATTGAGCATTTAACCTGCGATTTGTTCTGTTTGTGATTGAAAAAGAATTATTTTGCGTGAGTGTTAATGTTAGATTCTGAGTTTTAATTATTGTAATGCGAAGAGCCAGTTAATAATCGGAAGCGACAATCGGGGGAATGGGAGCGAAGATTCTGTTTGTCGAGAGCTGGGGAGATCTTACCTAGTTCCTACACGCCACTACAAGTATTATGCTATACTGAGAGAGTTCCTGATGAAGTGTGGCGATCTCGCGTAGTTCCTGCACGTCGCTAGGAGTATTACGCTATCATGTAGGATTTCCTGAACAGCTGTGGAGATCTGACCTGCTTGCTGTACGCCGTACAGAGAACAGTGAAAGTAAGAGTGCCAATTTATTTATATGCAGTGCTAGGTCAAATCACGAGGCTTTTATTGCGGTAGAGTTCAGCCTGCAATTTCTGGAGATATTTACAGCACCCCCACTTAACTCTCTGATAAAAAAAGTGTTTTTCCATGTCTACCAACTGATCTAGAACCTTCTACAACTTTGTTTATAATTTACATCTCAATTTGAACAATTGTAATATTTCTATTTTGTTAAATATTATGTTTTTTTGAACTTATAATTTATAATATAACGTTAATACGTAAATAAAACACTAGAGAAAATTTTACAATATATATAATAGATTTTTTTCTTCACTCAAAGGAAACAGTATATCTATATTCGTTCTTTATTGAGTTTACATGACAAGTATCTAACGATAATATTATAATTATACAAGCTGGGAAAAGAATAATCCTCAGAACTTCGTGTTAAATCAGAATGTATCCGCTTGGTACCCAAATACTCTGGCAATCACTTCAAGCTGAGGTTAGTTGATAGAATCAATGTCTCCCTGGAAAAATACCAGTATTTTGTATAAAGATTTTACTGTAAGCAAGTTTTCGGAATAAATTGGGAGACCGTTCAAGGTTCAGAGTTTCTGTCTCAAATCTTCTATGATACGTTTTTCTTAAGAGAGAATAATTTCGCTTAATACTATTCAACATCTAGAATGAAATTTCAAATCACTGCAACAAAATTATTCGATAAAACCATGTGACAAACTTGGAAGCAAAGCTAAAATGGAAAAAGTTTTCATTGCCATTGCGGTTAACTTTCTTTTAGCTTTGATTTTGAGTTCGTCACCTGGTTTGTACGGTCTTACGGCTTTTGCGTTTTTTGAATCATCTGACTAAAGCGTCAAGGATTGCAGAAACGTTGAATGGTATTTATTTAGCACTTATTTTTGAATGTTATATGGCTATTAATTTATCTCATTAGTACATTTTTAACACAGACGTTTCATACTTTGATTTCAAAATAATTTCACATAAAATTGCACAATTATGAGCATCAATATGAATTGTTTAAATTTCGTTTGCTATTTTTTTTCTGCCGAAAGGCGACACTTTACATTATCTTTTTTTATCAGCAGTTTTTAGTAACAACTTTACTGTCTACGTTTGTTTGTGAAATATTAGTGAAAAGGATTGAGGAAATGTACCCAATTCGATATTTAATTTAGAATACAATATTCATTTTCCCTTGCTTAACTTCTCATCACACGGATAGTCCAATGGGATTGAAACAATTAGTTCGTGCGATGTGTAACATCTTATCGCAGTCCCAGGGTTTGTTAACTGTCTGCTTTGTATAGTGATACAGATCTAGATATAACCCACTGAATGATTTTTTTTTCATATTCAATAATGATAAATCTGGTTTTTAAGTATACGCATATGTTAATATGGTAACGAGCACGTTATCCTCGAGCTGCCACAGTCGTCACGACCGAAGGAAAAACAGCTGCAGCCTGTGGTGTTTGATTAACAGCCTTACAGATGATGACAAGCTGTATATATATATTATAATTTGTCCTGATTTCATTTCTGAAATACCATACAAACTTAATTACGCTTGTAATTGAAATTGAGTGTTAACGGTGATATTTATCGTTCCCCTCCCACAAAGCAGACGAGTCGCATTCCGAATTGCGCCGGACTATAGTGCTACTACAGCGTGTTTCATGTTCGGATACGTTATTACTCATTTTTATAGACAAAAGAATTACTTCTACCAATACAAATTATTATTTGTTGCGATGTTTATCGTGTTTCCATAAAAAATTCTTTTTTCACATTGATTTCTATGTAAAATTATGCATATTTAAGAATGTTGTTGAGTACTGCTGATAGTCTCATAACTTACGGATTACTCCCAGAGCGTCTGCTTTTTCTTTCACGGTTCCGTTGTTTTTTGTCACTAAAGAAGCAAAATTCGTACGAGTTCTTCACACTCGCTTTCATTACGTTTTTAACAAAATCTTCGTCTGCCTGTTGATCGATCCGAAATTTGAGACTCTCCATAATCAAAGTTTCTGCCCGAAACGCCTTGATATCGTTCTCCAAGTTTGATATGTACTGGTTTTCGAGTGCCGAGTCCTCTTTCAGAAATTTAACACGAATCAGGTTTTCGTTTATCCTCTGCTGCATAGTCGGCATACTCTGAAACACACACACACAACAAGCAACAGTTACAATATTTCCGGGAGCCGTCACAGCAATATTGTTCATTACGTCATAGAACACTGTGAAATAATTATTTGCTTTCCTCATCTGTAGAGAGTGAAGTTTAATTCATTACTGTTCGTGTGATTATAAATAATAATTTATATTATTGTGACATATAGAAAATATGAGACAAGTTCAACGTTTACCTTTCTCACAGTATAGGTGACAATTTCACCAGTGTTAATTCTTAAACATTTCTCATCTCCTGTTCCGTAATATTGCAATCAACTGAATTTGAGATTATTATTGACAGTCTCAACTTGTCTCAGGCAAATATTTTAGACAGACTATAAAAATATTTAATTGGTGATGAAATCACTAAACGCTTCTGTACGTATTTCATACTTTAAATACGAGAACAATATATTTCTATAAGTTTATAATGAATGGTGGGAAATATTAAAAACATAACAATTACTTTGAAAATACAAAGAAATTAAGTTTTCAAGAGATAATTATATATTTTACATTTAAAGACTTCTTAGGAATAATTTACCCTACATTATAACTTTTTAATTTAATTGACTGAACTATTTTATCAGGAGGCATAAAATTCCACCTGTATTGGAATAATATTTCTAAATAATAATTTTACCCTATATAATTTATTAACAATACATAAGTATTAGACTCCTACACATGAGATCTCTTTTAATTCGAGCTACAGCAGAAGTAGCTCCTTTAGACCATATGATCATTATGTTGATCAAAGAATATAACATATTTTCCGTGGTTAACGGCCCACAATTTCTAGAGATAATTACTGCATCCCCACTTAACTCCCTTATGAAAAAGTGTTTTTATGTCTACCGACTTTAAGCTGAGCTAGAACCTTCTACAATTTTGATTGTAATTAAATCTTAATTTTGAACAATTATAATTTTTTTATATTTCGTGTTCTTTTAAAATTATCAATTTAAAGAAACCGAGCCAATTAATTTTAAATAGTTAATTAATGCAATAAAAATAAATCTTAGTTAATTTTACAATATATATTTTCTAACAATTTCCACCATTTCAATTTAAAAATAATAAATGAAATTTTGTTATACGTACAGAAACATGCAGTTATTTCATTAATAACTAATGTGTATGTGTTAGGAAATGAAAAAGTAATATGATTTCGTAACTTCTGTGATCTCACTCACAGCCATTCTTACTATCACGAATTTGTTATCTGCCATGTTAATAGTTACTCGATAATTATTATTCATAACTCTGATGATATACTACTTTACTCAATATTGTCATCCATTTTTCTCATTACTGGAAGAACGTCTCAAATCAACTTCTAGTATCAGCAAAGAAACGAACAAAGTCATATTGTACAAAGAATATACAACAAATTCAGCGTATCTCTGCTTATAACAGTGTTATATTTTCTGATATTACGATTAATTCAGACAATTGTGAAAATGAGATGCGTCAATAAGTTTGACGACAAACAAACATTGAAGTTGGGCCTCGCAAGTTAATCTGCGAAAATGATCCTCCCACAAATACTTACTCTTCGTCCCTTTTCGATAAGCTTTATTTCCAACCTCTCGATCTTCTTTTCAAGCAAAATCTCTTTTCGAGTGTAGTCAATCAGTTTCCACTCGCTAGCTTTGACCTCGTCTTGGAGATTACTCGCGTGATCGGAAAGCATCTGGATTTTGGGCCGCAGTATTGCCCACACTGAACGGAAGTATTTCAGTAAATCGGTTTCCTTTTCTTTCGGCGGAGGTGGCATGTCCAACTCTTCGTCACTTCCCTTAAACTTGAATATTGATGTTATTAATAATAACTTACAATATTTTACTTTCTAATCTTATACGATTGTCATAATTGGTCGTTAAGAAGAAACCTTATTACGATTTAAGGAAAACCTCTTTTATCTATTATTTTTAAACTTTTTATTCAAAAACGGTCAACTTGCCCGAGTAAACAGTAGTTGTTAAGGACGCACCCAAACCAAAATGTGAGCTTTGATCGCTTTTGACGGCACTCTTGGACCTTCTGTGACTTACAAGGTTCACTTTAAAAGTTGAGATAAGTTAACCAGAAAGGGCTAGAAACTGTGATTACAATTTTAAAAAAGGAAACTCAGTTGCGAGTTGAATTTATGATCAAAATGGCCAGGAAAAGTGGAAAATTATTTCAGGAATCCCTCCGTTGGTTGCTTTGTTAACTGTCTGCATTGCAGTATGTGCGTGTGTGTGTGTGTGCTTTTCTACGAGAGGAGAAGAGACCTGTATGATGCGTTCTACATTTGAGTGTGTACCCAATCACGACAAAGATCTCCTGGTGTAAATTACGGCAACTAATAAAATACACCTCGTTAGTGAAGACAACTATGATGCGTTCATAAAGAATGATCGCTCCTTCTGAATAGCTAATATTACGTGGCAATCAGATTCGGTCGGTACTTAGTCATACTCCAGACTCATTAGCGGGTTCTAATATTCTCACGTCGGTATCAATTTTGATAAGACCTTACTAACAAGAGTATGTGAACTCTACCTGTAATGCCAGGGAATGAAATTTTGAATACGCAATCAAGCAGGAGAAACAATACTAACAATATAGCTAGCTTTAACCCGAAAAATTAAATTTATTTTGTAAAAATAGCGTTGGCATTTTTTCACTTAAGAATTCGTCTGAAGCATGAATGGTATTAGGTATCGGCTCAAAGTTAGCACCCTCTGTATGCAGAAATTAATGCTATTTATCAACGACTCCATGTAACAACCAGTGTGTATCAGTCTGTGACCATGAAAACTGACAGAAATGTACTATCATGATACATCATCACTCACACTCGTGAGCTTTGTACTTACACTTCCTCGTAAATGTTAGAACAGTGTTACTCGACACGAAATTCCCTGTCACGGAAAATTATTATAATGAATAAAATATATTATGTATCTCAAGAAGGTAATTTATAAAAAAAACGTAGAAACATATGACCTTTTACGTAATTTGGTTGTTTCCGGAATCTGGACCATTAGCAGTAGTATCACAGTAAACTACTTTTATGACTAACTAGATCTCATTTTCAATTTTTCGCAATACTTTTTAACATCGCCCTTTAGCATATTATCCGGGAATTAGATACATCAAGTAAACAAAATGTTCCCAAAGCAATATGTAGACATATAAACATAATACATTACAGACAGATAGACTAATCAGAATTTAACGAGAAGATGAAGACACGTATCCGAAAGGTGTGCCCAAAGGTCCTATTCTCTGTCTGTTTTATACTAGCGATATCCCAAAACTGGAACTGAGGTAGCTACATGTTCAGATGACACCGCGTTCTTTGCAGTAGAGAAAGACCAAAATTTGTTAACAACAATCATCCAGCAATGCAATAATTCACTGGGATAAACACTGGAGGATAAAGCTAAACGAGCAGAAATCTGTCCATATCGTCTTTAAAATTATTCTATCAAAAGACTCAGCGTCTCTTGATATAAATGACACTATTGTTCTCAATGATGACCATGCCAAGTAACTAGGCATGACTAGACGCCAAACTCAGGTGGAAACAGCGTGTAGAGGAAAAAAAGCAGAACTAAGCATAAAATATAGACACTACGATTTGCTTAATTGGAAGAAACTCCAATCTGTCAGTCTCCAATTACTGTTTTACAATCAAATATTAAAATCATAGCGGCTCTGTATCCAACTTTGAGGCCTGTGCCTGTGACCAATTGTATGAAATTGTTTCAGAATAAAGTATTAAGAAACATAGTGAATGCCGCCTGGTATATCCGAAATACCGATATCCATAAGGATGTCCACGTTCCAATCATAAAATAACAAATAAAAGGTATGCTGCGAAACATGAAATAACAACCCAGTGACCCGACAAGTCCTGGAAAATCAACACCACACAAAAAGACTGAAACAGGAAAATATGGGAGACAACGACTCTAGTCGACAAGTGTACAGTTTGAGATTTTAAGAAGAAAAACATTGGTTAGTCTTTAAAGACTCGTTTTAATAGTAGGCACACTGTAGCTATAATAAAAAAAATACCACAGTGTTTGTCTGTTATTGGGGCAATTAATTATGTAATTTGTATACTTAATATAGAATTTGCCCATTTTCCGTCGATTTCTCAAAAGAAACTTTAATGAACTCTGTCTTTATTACGCTAGTTCATAGTTCTTATATGGTTATTGTAAACTTGTTTATTCTATTTATCACATGTGTTTTAAATACACGACTTGAAATAGATAAATGTAACACCAATTACCTGTGTTTTTAACATTTCATTGGTGTCCCAGGAGGTACAAGCGCCGATCAGTTGATTTTCGACGTTTCTGAGTTCTTCCTTTACCTCATTGCAAGTTTCATGAAACTGTTCGAGCCTTATGGAGGTCTCGTGAGCTGTCACCGAGAGTGGGATGACTTTCCCCAGCCACTTGTGGTCCTGAATACGACGGCGCTCGGGGATCAGCTTGGTCACGAGACCGTGGATCAGCGCAGCATCCGTGTCTATGGCGGTGATCTGTGCCAGGAGCTCGTGGACCTTCTCCTGAAGGACTCGCTCCTGAGAGAAACACCAAAGATGAAATACACAAGCATGCCAATCAATCTGCATCTCTACAAACAGATATAATCTCTGGAAAAGCTGGAATTTGTCGATCAACATGGATCTGTTATGTGAGAACTTGTAGGAAAACGGAGATAGAAGACGCAATGAACTTTTCATTGATACTACATCAGAGTGCAGTTATTACCAATTTCAACAGAATTATTTGTTTATGGCTTATTAGTGAATGTCAATTAAATACAAGCATACAAAATTTCTGATATTTTGTAACCACTATAAAATCATCAAACCAAGATCTTTAACACTTTGATGAATGTTTTTTATTCAGTCTCTAGACTGTCATGTTTATGCAATGAACTGCAGTAATAATAATTCTATCACAAAAATAAGAACAAGTCAATATTAAAATGCTTGGTCATATTTTAACAAAGTTTGGTATATAAACTGTAAAGTCGAAATTAATAGGAATATTAACGAAGTTCTAAATTATAATGCTTACCATTAATTCAATTTTGGCCCGTACATAATAACAGTAGCGTGGAACGTCATATTTGACGAATTGTAATAATAAAAATTCTAATAATACTAATAGAGTTGTAATTTGAAGTTTTAAGTAAACTTAATCGTATATACATTTTCGTTCTGTTATATTCCTAAATATTTTCAGTTTTAAAATAAAAGTTTCCTAATTTGTAATCGTCTACATATCAACAACATACCTTGGCGGAAACAAATTTGACGTGATATATGAGGTTGCTGATTTTTCATCCAATGACGTGGTGGCATGATTGAAAGGTAAAATAAATGGCGGGATAAAATTAACCTAAACGTGACTAAGTATAATTGTTAATAGCGATTTATTATTCGTCATTACTTACTTGTACTTTCCTTCTCTTTAATTTGATACGTAGTTCGTAGTAGTCAGCCTTCAATTTAAGTTCAGACATGTTATTTTCCAGCGTGGAGATGAATTTAAGTGAGAGAACGTTGCCTGATTTCTATAAAATTGATAAAGATTGTGATTTCTTACATTCTGGAAATGGTGATGAAATTTTAAGCTAATTTATGTATGTATGTATGTATTAATGTAATGTACAAATGGGCAGTTTGCCCGGTGGTAAAAGCATTAAATTACAATTTAATTGCCAATTAAATAAGGGAAATTACAATAAGAAAAAATAGATTAAATTAATATAATTATTATAAAATATAAGCTACGTTTAGGGACATTACTTCAACTATAAACACATGTATATAACATTATTTTAATTAAAGGTTTATTTTGAATAAGTTAAAGAAAGAAATAATATTTTACTGGCCTGAAAAGAAGAAAAGTGGAAAGATACCTGAAATTAGAGATTAACTAACTATTAAAGAAGACAAGGAATGTTACAATTTTTCTTTAGTTTATAACGGAGCACTATCACTTCACTACACTGCCCTATATTCACTAGAGAGTTCAAATTAACTCTAAATTTTCTTTCAGTTAGAGGACTTTCTCCGAAAAATATTACAGGTAAATTGTTCCAGTTATTTATTGTCCTATTTAGGAATGAGCATTTTCCAACAACTGTTTTTTTGCTATCTGGTATTTAACTTAAACATGTGGTCAGTCCCTGGCTCTCAATCTATCTCGAATTCCTTGCCAAAGTATTTGACCTGCAAAGGCTTTAAAGAAAACGTGTACCCTGGCTCTTTCCCTTCTTGTCTGTTCTGTTTCCCACCCTAGCAGCTTTACTTTTTCACTCCCATGCCCAGGTCCTATCTGTACGAATTTTGCGACCCTTTTCTGAACCCTTTCTAAGGATTCTATCTGATTTTTTTCTATACAGATCCCAGCATGCTGCACCATTTCCTTGGATTTTCATTTCCCTTTTTGAGACACCTCATTAATAAAAAATACAAAATATTCCGTTCTTTCCTTGTAGCGTAGTTTACCTGCTCTTCCCACCCCAGATTACTGTTAAAATAAATGCCTAGGTATTTACAGTTTGTCTCCTGGGCCACTTTCCCCTTTTAATTTTGTATTCCAAGGCATATTGTAGGCGCATTTTTGGTGAAACTGATCACCTCACTTTTCCCATTGTTAATTTTCATTAGCCCATGTGCTTAGTATATCTAAGTCGTTTTGGAGGACATCTACGTCATGTTTACAACGTATTTTCCTGTCTCTGCAAAAAGTCGGACCTTTGAATTTATACCAATCGTTGATGAATATTAAAAATAATAATGGGGCAGTGACCGAATCCTGCGGGACTCCCGATGATTCAGATCAGAGTTCCGAAGTTTCTTTCCCGGCTTTAAGTTTTTGTAACCTGTTTTTTTTTTAAAAAAAATTCTTGCACCCAAAGAACTACTCTTTTGTCAATACCAGTCGCATCTAACTTTTGGATCAAGATGTCGTGAGGTACTACACTGATCACATATTATGTAGTAACAAGTTGCTGTAGGACAGTCCGTGAGGTCTCCATCAGAAATTCGCAGCAGTAGAGACGACCTACAGTTGGTTTAAGGAACTTCAAGTGACCCTTGGGTTTTCAATCAAAGTCGAAAGTGCATAACGATACTTGATCTCAATTTTTATGATAAATTCACTGTGCAAAAATAGCTTTTTGGAATTTATCAGAACTTTCCGTTCGTAAAGCTGCTGTGTGATATAGTTCAGGGAACAATAAACTTTATAAAAATCCAAATTATGTACTTATTTTCTTGATGCAGAGGAGATATAGTTGAGCTCACCTGTCTTTCACTTGGAAGCGATAAACTGTTCACTTTTCCTTTAGAGAGTATGGACGCCCGAGTGGATGATTTACGACCAGCAGCAACTCGTTGCAATGCCTTCTCAGCCAATCTCATGTACTCGGTCAGCTCGCTGATTCGTTGTCTGTCAGATTCGTGGGAGTCTAAAGCGTCCGCTAGGATATCCATGGAGGAGCTGTACATAGAACGATCGGAGATCAAGGGTTCCAATACAGTCCTTGCTGCTTCATGAAATAACCAACTCTAAAATTCTGTTCAATAAAGATCCAAGCTTCCCAACATCATCATCAACATTTTTAGACGAATCTCAAACACCTTAGTATGTACTATTAGTCAAGACTGCAGAATTATTTACATGTACTTATAAACGTTTGATACAGATTTATCATATAGCTATTTTATAATATTACATAATCAGGGGTGCTCCAATACAGTAATATTTGATCAGTAATGACGATATAACACTATTATGACCAATGTAAATAAGAAATATTGCCAAGTAAGTTCCTGGGAAATAGTCCTATCTTTACTTCCCCATGGACCCGAGCATTGAAACTATTAATAATAAGAAATTATAAGAAAGATATCCAAATATAGACAAAAGAAATGATAATATAAATACCTTTCTTCAGGTACAGAAAAAACACAAGAGCCTCGAGCGATACAACTGCAGTATTATTATCATCACTTATTTCATCTGTATTTCGTTATCATTCTTATTATTAATTTTCAATCAGACGTAACTTTTTCATTTTGATTGAAACTCTTGTTGAAATAAATGAATATGTTGTATTTATTAATTTACATATTTAATTCCGATAAAATTCTAATTATTATCTGAATATTCTAAGATCAATATGAAATGGCACAAGATTACAATGCATTTTACAATACGTAGTTTAAAGTTTTTATAGTGTGTTGGGGGAAAAAGCCATTTCTGTCATTTTGTAAGAAACGCATAGAAATTCTTATCTTCCTCTACATTTTCATTTAGATAAGTAATCTTTCACAATTCTGTATGATTAATTAATAAACTGAATAATATGAGACTGAATTAAATCCCCCATATATACTTTCATCCAGATTCTCTCAAGAGAAGACCAAAGAAATGTAAAGAATTCTTTACAGGATAGGACCTAATAGTTACGAATATAGAATGTTTTTGAAATAGGAGAGGTCTATAATAACTGAAATAAGTATTGTTTGAAAGCCCAGTCAATTGTAATATGGTCCTGCAGAAAAAAGACCTAGCGCCTCTGGTGTCAACTTTGTTCCCTGCGTTGCTGCTATCGACTTTATAATATTGCGATTAATTTAAAATTGAATCGTTAACTTAAGTTTTGTAATAAACAGCCAATTATTTGGTTTGTCAGGACTGGTAAAATCTTCGTTACCTCAATTGTATCTCCAGGTTCTCGAGTATCCACGATATGAAGTCGTCTTCGTTGATCACGGCCAGTAGTTCGTCTTCTAATTCGCTGATGCTCTCGTACCCTGTATTCATTTTTTTTATTTTCTTCTGTATTTGCCGTACATTCTTCCTGAGATCGTGGATGATTTCAGCACCATCTTTGTCCATATGGGCTGTTCCTTCGCAGTAAAGTCCTCGACGATACGAGGCGTTCATGCCGTGCCACTCCAGATCGAGGATAATGTTCATGTTGTTCTCCCATTCTTTCCACAGATCGTGCCGCTTTTTTAGAAGGTCAAAAATCTTTTCCCTTACCACGTCTATGTCTTGGTACGGTACCGAACAGTCGTTTTCGCTTGTTACTGACCATAGAGAGCGGCGGAATATTCTTTTTTGAATTGCATCGATATTGGGATGCATCTTCTTCTAAATCTGCAAAACATCGTCAACAATGTGATCTAAATTTAAAATAAGGCTAGTTTTCTTTAAATAAAAATAGCGAAATGCACGCCTGATTGTTTCAGAAGGCTTGAAATATTTTAGCTGTAAAACAGACCCATTTGAATAATTTCTAGTGAGGGTTATAGATCCAATTGTAAATAACTATTCGAAATTACAAATATTCATTTTGCTCAGTATATGTACTGTATACACAGAATTTGCACGTGTTACTGTATGCAGATGGGATTCGTTATTGGGACTATAACGTTGAAGCTGCATCTACAGTATGAAGGAACAAAGATCAGATCCCACCATTTCAATATTTCAGTGTCAGAATGGAGACATTATATAATATCTTATGATCAGTGTAATTTCATTTCCGCATGTCAGACCATATTATGCGCTATTAATTATTCAACACTGTATGGCCATACATAAATAATAAGGTTGCAGTAATTTTTATGTATGTCCACGCATAAACAGAATGGACGCTTTCCAATCCCAGCTTGCGAGTTACAAGGCTGTTTTATGGTACTAAGATGCATCTTTGATTACTGTAAGGAAAGTCAAACAAATCCGATCGAAGTGGGGGCCCAAACCGATCTACGCAAACCGGGTCTCCAGATTTTTGCGTGAATCGCAAAAACCTTTCATCTGTTTGCGAAAGACTGGCCTTGAGATTTTGGTCTTACACATCTGCGCGCCTGAGACAACTACATAAGACCAGTGTCAGACAGTGGACTTGTAAGTCTCCATATTCAGGTCTACAGTTTTTTTTTCGTGTGTGGCGACAGCAGATTGAGGCAAAAGTGTCAAGACCCGGGCTGCACAGAGAGTCTTCAGTGTATTTGGCCCCTTCTCCTCTCCCTAGCCAGCTTTTCCGTATAGGAAACATTATTTATCCGTCCAAGCATCTTATAAGAACAATACATCCATTTACCAACAAAATTTTATCCTCTTACACGCTAAATAATAGTAATAAAAAAACAAGACTCCTACTACGTCTCCTGAGATTCATTTGGTAAGAAACTGAAAATTTCCCAGGTTAATCGTGAGTCTCAGAATTGTCATGAATACCACTGCAATATATTACTAGGATTCTGCAGTAAGGCAGACTTATTTCAGTTGCCTAATAAGTCATCGTGTTAGACTGCAAATATTTATTCGATTATGCCATACAACACGTTTAAGAGAATACAAGTATTATTTTGTCGTTTCTGAAAACTAAAGGTATTACGTTCCTGAAGTTGTGTGAGTGAAATAACGAGTTTCAACCAATGAGAATTATGAAAAACTAAAACTATTAAATTACCAGATGATGAAACGAAGCAAATGTTCTTATCACTACGGCTATACTTCAACATTCCACAATCGTAAATAATTGAAATTACCGATGAAACATGTCCTTTTTAACGCAAGTAAAATATACACAAAATTCTATAAATATAATACCGAATGTCTAGTTTATTCCACGCTAAAAAAAACTATTTTGCTTTGTTATGTCGATTCTAAATCAATTTCAATTGTCGTTTAACTGAAGTAAAAGTATTTAAAATTGTTTATATCTCATAAATTAACATAATCAGAATAAGCGACTCGTCCCTGTATCTAAAAATGTTATTTTGCAAGTAATAAAACAAAGATGAATTATTTTTATACTGGTATAGGTTACTTAAAATTTTAAAATATATATAAATTAATCTCCACTCTGTTGGAAAGTTTCAGATTTCGATTTTTCGTCAATTCCATCTTGAAAACGATTTAGAAACATTTATTATTTTCGAATATATTTTCTGATAAACTCAGTTCCATAAATGAAAATATTTTGTGTTACTGGTTTTAAGATTTTCTTTGGAAGTATCATCGTATAAAAATAGATTTCGATTGAAAAAGAACTGAAAGCCATATTTAACCACATCAATTATTGCAAGCCAATGCTGTTGGAAGGGAACCTACAGTATGATGAACATACAACATACATGTCTGAAGGTTACCGAGGCAAAATCGAAATGGATTATTTTCACATATGAAATCTTTTCATCTCTGGAATCCCTTACTGTATTAACGAATGTGATTGAATATGTAAATTAAATAAAAATATATGGGACAAGTGGGCTTGACGAAGTTTCATAAGAACCTATGACTGACTGAATTAGAGTAGTATGAATAGATCTTAACGAAATTTAATGGACGAGACGGAAAAATAAAACATTGTTTCCAATTGGAAAGATTATGTATATCGAGTATCACATTACTCAAATTTTCCGCTAACATTGAGGTCAATATTGATAAAATATTCTAAAGTAAATGTATATCGCTACATGTGTTTGGGTTTCTTATTTAAAATTCATTAAAAGTAAACCAGATGAAAACAATATAATTGCATAGAAGATATGAAAGCGGCCATTAGAAATATTATCAGTGATGGAAAACGTAACTATGGCTACGTTGATTAATGGATCCTTAAAAAAGCAGGCCAGGCTTTTCGCCTATTAAGGAATCCTGACATCTGCCTCGACTCCTCTAATGTAAACAGATGACATTTGTGAGTAACGAATTCGGTGTAAATGAGAATAGATGGTTCCGCCCAAGAGACGCCAGCGAAGAATATTAGCTTAAATATGTTGGTGCCAGGTCATGATGACTAAGTACGTTGTCTCCCAGACCAACTCATATTCTCTGGAACGAACCATTTCACTGGTGGTGCTTTGCTCTACATTCCCTTTGCTTCAGTGACTCAGAATCAGGAATAAGTGTAATATATAAAATTCTTAATCTTACGCGAAGACAGTAAAATTATCGGAAGAGTCATAAATGACGTCAAATACTTGTGAAATAAGATAATTATTTTACTTTCATTCTCTTTAATTTCTGCATGGAGAGAGGCAGAAACCGTGGACAAAAATTTAGTTATTTATTAAATATTAATAAAAATGTCAGTTTTAATGTGGACTATTTTAATGCAAGAATTAAACAAATACAACTAGATAATATACTGTATTTGTATTTTAGTACTCTCATAACTGTTAACAGTGCCGGCATTTCTAAACTTTATAACATTTTATTATTAAAAAGCTATGGTGGGATTGATTTTTTTTCAAGGGCATAATAATTTGTAAGTTAATTCACTTATCTGTACTGGGAGCGGAATATTTAATTGTGAAGATTCTGTGGTGTAATTTCCACAGAACGGTGCAGGTATGTGCTGAGCGCCACCATGTCCCGACAATCCGTCCGGTTCGTCGTTGATCTCAGGCCTGCACGTGGAAAAGGGTCCTGTGTTTTTCTCTAATCGCCAAATTGTTGTTTTCGAGGTTAAGAAGGTGGTTTTGGAAATGGTAGCGGGGTTACGACCATGGGAGAAAAGCTACGCTTACAATCGATGTGTGACCACGGTCCAGACAAGTCAGCATTGCGAACTGACCACGAGAGACGTAATTCCAGCCTTGGTTGTCGGAACTTAGCAAAATAAGCGCGATAGATCTTAGAATGAAAGTGCAGTGACGTCAGGGGAGAAAATGGTGAACGCTACAAACACTTCTACAATGATTTTATTTCTTTTACATAAAAGCAGCGGAACGGTTTTTCTCCAAATTGTTAAAATGATAGTCAAACACAATAAGAAACAGTAGTAAAATAAAATTAAGTCCTCTTAATTTACGTTTTGTATACAGGACATGTTATTAGTGTGCAAACAAAATGACTTTCCACAATTTTTAGTTGATTTGTAAACGTCACGAACCTCATAGTCCATTATCATCACCTCCAAAATACTGTTATCCATTTCTGTTATATCAAATAAAAAATTTCGTCACGTTATCAAGAAATCGCGATGAGGTACGTGGGAGGTAGCTCCGTGTGGGATATATTTTGTCATAATTCAGCTTCAACTTGGTCTGTGAGGACTCAGAGGTGAATCTCAGCTTATTGTTTCCATGAGGTTAGACGCTGCTAACAGCTTCGTTGATATTCCCATGCGTCCACGTCTTCAGTTCCGGCATCAAATATTGATAAATGCTACCAGGGCTCGCAGAAGTTTCAATTAAGTTACATGATGGGGAGGAGGGAAGTTGTGGTTATTACTTTACCCTCGGGCCTGGCGTCGGAGGGCTGACTCAGGTATGGCGGACCTCGTGGAAATATGACCATCTCGGAGCTGCGGAACGTACATCACCACCAGCTGTCGGATCCTTAACGTTCCCTTTGGCAGTAAATCATCAGGTTCTTTGTGATGAGAGAAAAGATAGGTGGCTACTGAAACCGGTTGTAAGATAAAGCGACTTGCTCAAGATCAAATCATCGCGATTTCTTGAGAACGTGACGAAATTTTTTATTTAACATAACAGAAATGGATAACAGTATTTTGGAGGTGATGATAATGGATTATGAGGTTCGTGACGTTTACAAATCAACTAAAAATTGTGGGAAGACATTTTGTTTGCTCACTAATAACATGCTCTGTATACAAAACATAAATTAGGAGGACTTAATTTTATTTTACTACTGTTTCTTATTGTGTTTGACTATCATTTAACAATTTGGAGAAAAACCGTTCCGCTGCTTTTATGTAAAAGAAATAAAATCATTGTAGAAGTGTTTCTAGCATTCACCATTTTCTCCCCTGATGTCACAAAACAGTTTGATCTTACGATTCTGTATAACAATAAAAGATACATCGAAATCGGTCTGACAGGATTTTACTCCATTCGGGGTAATGTTCAGACATAATGATTATTTTATATATTTTACACGTTGATTGAAATAGTTTTTTTTAAAAAAAAATCTTCTTTTTTTCAGGGTGTTACGGCCACAAGACGCGCTGGAGGAATTTCTGAAAATCAGGAAAACGAATATGTGGAGTCGCAGCGGTATTTAGAACCTGTTCCCAGGCGATCACAGCGTTGGGTACGTGTTAATTTATACATCACATTATCAATGTTGATAGACTTATAGCCGATCAGATCAGGTTCACCGTGTAGATATAGTTTTACGTGTTCACGACTACAGAATATTGATAAGCTCCCGTAAGTAATGCACAGCGGCATAAAGCTAACGTATAATGCAAAAAGTAAATGGTTCTCCTTATCCTCGCGTATATCAGAAACAGTATAATTTCGCGCCACTTTTCCACAGTCTCTTGATAATTGAAAAGGGAGTTATTTACTTATCTGATAATGGGTTTTCCGCGAAGATGATGACATGCCGTCTTGCGGCAAGTAAATTGCTTTATAATTAAGCCGTGCCAAGCAGACGGACTTCTTCAACGTTGGCTTTCTTGGCCACATGGCCGACTCTTAATTGTTTTGGCTACCTTTAAACAAGGTAAGATAGATGGGAAGGAGGAGGAATGAGGTGATTGAGGATATCACGGAGCTCCGGGGGGAAAGGTGAGGGAGCAACAAAACTATCCGAGAAACAAACAGTAATTTTCCTCGAAGCCCAGTTTCTTGTTCAAATAAAGTATGGGATAATTTGTAGGCAGCGCCATTCCCCCACCCTGACAGGAAGGAGGCGGAGACTGAGAAGGCCCGAAATCCCACAATGTGGTCATGCGAGTTTCACAGCAAGGTTCAACACACGTATGAGGTACCTGCTGAAACTCAACATTTCATATCAGACAAATTGACCGTCAATTACTGGATGCTATAGTCTTAGAATAAATCGAAATATTATAAAAATTTTCATAGAATGAGTTTAAATTTGACAATTAAATTCGGTATAGCCCTGAAGACCTGGCCTGAGAAAGCAATCATGCGGTCTGCGCAGATCAGGTCTGCACATTTTTGTGTAAATCGAGAAGTTCGGGTAAAGAGAGTGGCTCTACCGTATTGAGACAAATTCTTCAAGAGCGATCCTCAGGTTTTTGCCTGATGATTTTCGAGCATTACTTCATAGCCTGAATATTCATAATTTAATTTGAACGAATTTTCTCTAAAGTTGACCATCGGGATGTATTCAGCTTGATAAGAAAAATACCGAGCAACTAAAAATTAGAAAGTGTTGGGAAAAAAATTCATTTTTTTCGATAAGAAACAAAATTTAGTTTGAATTTTAGAAGTATAATAGCATGCAAAAATTAAATATATATGAAAAAATATATAACAGTATATATGAAAAATTATATATATTATAAAAATACATATTTGTAAACTTCAACTGTTGGTCTTCTTAAATTTCGATTCCAGTTTATTTTATAGAGTTAGGGGGTTTACATTAGGGATCAAACTGAAAGTGAGAGGAGCTGTAATGAAATGGACGTGATGTCACAACTTACCAATGTAATGCTCAAGCGCCAATCAGAAGCAGCCGCATTAACGAGTAGATTTAAACGTATAATAGTTAAACTCTCTCAGTGTCGAGCAAGCCGATTAAGTTTCTTCTGAAAAACTAAGATAATGATTAATTATTTCATATTGAACTTTTTTGATTTACTGTCTATAATTATTATAAACAACGTTACTCAATTTTATAGTTTTTTTATAGTTCGAAGTAGGTAGATAAACTCTTGCTTAAATTTATTTATCACGTTTTGGGCAAGCTGAAGACATTCATTCCCGCACATTTTTCTGCTAGAGAGAACATTATTTATGATAATGCTAGTTAACATAAAATAAACTATCTTGTAACTTTTAATATGTTCCCGTAGCATTTTAATTGTTCGGTATTTGTACGAGAGGGTTATGCAGACAGTTTTAGACACTATTATACAGCTTCGTCCTTTATGTATTAATATCTACTGGCCCTCGTAATTGGAGCCAACTTTCCGTGTAGTCTGAGATTTGTTTTCGTTCGGCCGTGATGTGACGGTATTGATTGGTGATTTCCGTTACTGTGACGTGTCGTGAGTTGGGTTACTCTGTCCCTCCTTATCAGGTTTCACACATCTGTAGCTTCACAGGCACACATCACTTAGCCGGAGGATAGGATAACCGTCTGCTTCAGCTCGATTTTTCCTACACGTTCTCTAATTTCCCTTTTTAAGTTCTAATATTCACAGAACAGAACGCGGTCTCATGGAACACTTCACAACGCCTAAATAAGCAAATTGAAAATTATTCCTCGGATCATGGACAGATCAATGATTTCTTATTGCTTAATAGCCGCAAGGGTGATTCATAAAGGAAAACTAACATAAGAATATTACTTAATACAGTTGAATAAAGACATTGTAAACGTAAAAAAAGTATTCTACATAGCGTGTGTAAAAATATCTTGAGATTTATTAGAGTTCCCCTTCTTCAGTTACTATACAGACTTGAGATAGTCATAATAACAGTCTCCAAGTGTTATTAATCCAAAGACAATGCAACTATCCGTAGCCAATTGTTCAAACGTGTTTTGACCTTCCTGTTTATAATTTAAACAAAATCATTGAAATCTGTTAAGCCTATTGCAGTTAATTGCATTCAAAGAGATCGACAGACATAGCGTTCTATTTATATGGATGATATATTTAATAATAATTATTAAACGTAAAATGAATTACATTATTTTTTATTACTCGGTTTTGTGTTCTGCCTCAAGGATATTATATTATATTAGCACAGCTTTAACAGATGATGCGGCGGTTTTCTATTGGTGCTTGCTCGGTCAGAGACGTGTTATCTGGGCACTGATTGACCACTTAAAACTCCCGCACACTTGACTTAAAATTCGGTAAGATATACAGGTAGCGAAATTAATTGAAATCGCTTCAACGGTGTTTATGTTCATCCGGCTAAAACGTTCAATAAAGTTTATGAAATAGTTTTCAAACAGAATAATTAGTCAGGAGTGGTGTATACTTTTCTAATTATAATAACGATAGTGTATATTCGGCTACAGAATATTGCACAAGGGATATTTTAAATCTGACTGACTAGTTTCACTAATTTACTAACAAAGATTCATTTTTATTGCAATAAATCACTATAATTTATTAAAGAGTAACAGGCTCCATTAGGTAATCCACTTCGTGGCAACTCCCCTTGCATAGCATAGGAAGGAATTTTAAAGGGGGGGGGGTGTGGAAGGGTAGAGGAAGGTAGCCAAGGATTGACTGGGGCCCCCGGGTTATAGTTTAAGGATCCTACCGGTATTTGCCTAAAAGTGATGCAGGTCAAACCCTAGAAAACCTGAATCAGGTAGGCCGGGCATTTGGTACTTGTCTCACGCCCTTCAGATGGCGGGAAAGGGGGTTTCAGTGGGGACGCTGCATTCCCTTCTCTTTGTCTCAACCAGTTTAGGAGGCAGCTGGCCGACTGTTCCAATGGAACAAACACCTCTCAAAATAGGCCGAGGTGCCTTGGCTTGTGGGAACCTTAGTTTAAAAACGGAGAGTGGAAAATACATTCTCAAAGGTAGCCCTCTCAGACTCTCAGCTCTATAAATTTGGCCTCGTGATATTTATCAGTTTCCTATTATGGTAACATCTGATGGCGCCGATAAAATGAAAAACAGACACGTTATTTATAGGAAGTTGTATTTTATTTTAGTTTTTGTTTTGTTGGTAAAATATGAACAAACGATTATAAATGGTAAAATGTATCCTTGGGTGTTTACAACAGACCAGCCATATACCGTATGAACTAGAATTGGTATCGAATACTTCAGGAAAGCTTAAAAGCGGTAGTTGCAGGTTGAGAAACGTAGAAAACTCCGGAAGAATACTGAAATATTTTAACGGATACGGACAAAAAAATCTGGACTGGACCAGGAATCGAACTAAGTTCCTGGCTAAGCACACAATCGCTCTAACCACTGAGCTATCCTTGACGACTCCGAGTCACATGCGAGCTATCTTCATCCGTTTTATAGACGTGAACAAAGGCTCACATTATAATTTTTCTATACTAATCCCGTTAATTTAGTTTCATAGCCTTTAGAGATGAACTTTCATTGAAAGAATTACTTCTGTTCTGCAATAAAATATGTTGTTTTAAAAGTTATTCTCTAGAATGCGTATATTAAATAATCTTGTATGTAAATAATGTATTATTAATGTACAAAACTAATTGTGGAACCAAAGAACGTTGAAACGTATTTAATTATTTTCAGTAAGCACGTATCTGTAATTATTGCGAGCTACTCATCTCGCTGCAGTCATAAATCACCTCTTATGACTTTAGTAGGATGCATCTGCTGTGTGGATCTTGAACTTTCCTGAAGAGCGTTCACAACGCTGAAACCTTATACGTTCCAAACGTAGGCTTTTCGGTTATATGATATTTTTCCTCAAATTTGTCCACGCTGTCACTTTCCCAGAAGATTTTCCCTCCCTAGAACACCCCTTGTATAAATAATATGGGGTTTAATTGGATGCATATTTCGTTGTTTTCTTTTTTGTCGGGACCTGAGGAACACCTTGCACGTTACCGGTGCGTGGTGGACCAATGGCCACAGTTTTTGTGGATGGCGGAGACGGTGAACCGCCAGTCACGGTGGTACCTGGAAAGCACAGATGCTGTCTTGTTAGCGAGATTTTGAGCAGCAGGTGGCTGCGGTTCACGTGTTGCTCCACGGGGAACCCCGGACAGTGCGCATCACTCTCCCTCTCCCTCTCCCCGAGTGCGTGTTCTGGAGGCGAGATTTATGCCGGAGATTACGGAGACCTTGGGCTGCTCACGCATAAACACGTCTCCTCCGCCAATAATCACAAATTACTTCCAGAAAAAAAAAACGAGCAACTCGCACAATTAATATCCACAAATATAAATCTCCTAGGCAGTGAACAAAGCGCCGTGAAATCACGCAATTGCTGAGCTGTCACAGAGAATACATATGGCCATTTATTCACAGAGATGCGACACAGGCTTAGGTGGCCAAAAGGCGCTCCGCCGGATTAGCAAGACTCGAGGTCGTGGGAGAAAAATCAGGATCTGCAAGGAAAACGTTGCTTCAGAACCAACGGACTTGTATTCGACGATTACCTCACACGGCGTAAGTCATAGTGATGTGAGATTAATGATTTGAGATTCTCTACTGCCGAAATCGAATTCCCTATATACGGTTAAGTCTCAGGTATCTAATTTATAAGAGCTTGTACAAATACGTTTAATTTTTGTTTAATTTCGTTTCCTCGTTTCATATTATATGTGTTTCATAATAACAGCCAAATGCAGACAAAAAAAGTGATAATATAAATACCACACAACGTTTCTGGGATCCTTGTACCTTTCTTTTCATGTGCTAACAAGATCCTAGAGGAACACAACTGCAGTAAAAAAACAACAACCAAGGATCCCAGAAACGTTGTGTAATTTTTTTATATTATCACTTTTTTGTCTGTATATGGCTAACATTCTTATTATTAATTTTCAAGTACACGTAATTTTTTAATTATTTCTGTTTCGTTATACAGATTATTATGGCGAACATGGCCATTCATGCTATGTAAATGAAAACTATGAAAACTTCTATCTGTACATACAAACTCATTATTTATCAGAAAATCGTTGTTAGACGTATATGTCGAGTTTCTATACGAACATCTTTGCAAGTATCTCGTACTCTTAAATTCCAGTACATATTCTCCTTAATGTCGTCTGTGATAATTCGTAGACACCTATTCATGACCTATTCAGAAGTGCACAAATTCAATACAAGCACGGTCAATCAATATCAATTATAGTGGTATTAATATATTCAACAAGCTTCCACACATCATTGAACATTTAAAGGATAATAAAATCAAATTCAAAAAAGAACTAACCATGTTTTTGCGTACTATTTACTTAATGAGCTGACAGAATTTGTTTAATATTAAAATAAATGTATTATGTATATATTTTATATAATCTGACAATTATCTTTTATAAATAAATAAGTAATGTAGCCAATATGTCAAAAAAATTACTAAAACAAAATTGATTTTGAATTCAACATTTCGTCCAGAATTTTGGGACTTATTTATTTAATCAGGTAAAAATATAAAATACATGATTAAACGAAAAATTCGTTTGAATATAACGTTTCGTCCACAATTTTGAGACTTCTTCAGGTAAAATACCAATTTTTTTATATACTTTTTATGTATATTTATTTAATATACATTTATTTTACCTGATTACCTGAAAAATTCCCTAAATTGTGGACAAAATGTTGTATATAATCGAATGTTTGATCTAATCATTTTCTGCGATATTGGCTAATCAATAATCAGGTTAAATAAAGTAATATTTTGCTATTTAGATATTTTACCTCATTTTCTGAAGAAGTCCCGAAATTGTGGGCGAAACGCTGTAATCACACGAATTTTTTTGAATAATAAATTTTTCTGACATATTGTCTGTATGCATTATTTATTTATATTATGTAGATTTATAATTAATAATAATAGACAGTCATATACAGACAAAGGACGTATTTCTTTTTATGAAAGGAAGAAGGCTTCGTAAATTTTTAATTTTTTATATTTATAATTCTAAGATACTACTGTAATTCTGTACAATTCAATATTTATTCCACATCCTTGTAGCCCAGCTTCTCTACAGTGTCTACAAAAATTCATAGGCACCTGCAGAATATGACCTAATACTTCAGCAGCACATTCCTACAATATTTTTTGTAATAAATTAATCTTGTCTGTATTGGAGAAAGAAATCCAAAGAAAATCATTACATAATATTTTATAATTGCACGGTCATACCAAAATTTGAATTGAGTCGTGTGACGTCGTTTCGAGCATAGTATAGTATTACTATGTTAATTTGCTATTATTGGTCAAAGTTTCGATGTCATAGTCATACATACTGAAATTAAAGGAGTGGGTGTTAGTTATATAAGCACAGGGGAAGTCAAGGACAAAGACAAGTTTTGAAATTTATCTTTTTACAAAGTTACAGTTCAAGAAGAAATGTCTTAAAAATGAGGCGAGTCATGAGAAATGTATCTCGTGATCCCCAACTCTGCAGCTGTTGTATTTTTTCTGCGGTCACAGAGAAAACGTCAAGCGTTTTTCAGGACTACACATTTTAATTTTATTTTTACCCACTCTTTTACGAACAACTAAGAAACCCAGACAATTATACCATGTTCACTCATTTTTGCCATTTTTAATTAATCACTTGTGACCACAGAATTGGCACCTTAATTTCTATCTTCCTAAACTCATTATTAAGTTAATTTCTTCCCCGGATCTGACCTGGCTATTACCTCATCAAATGTATTCAACACAATTCAACCACACCGGAACAAATCGAGGACTTTAACATAGTTTAGAAGTACATAATATCAGACTCAATAAGAATTGGAAACAAAATAGGTTTGCTTTGAGAGGAAGTGAGTATGAATCTTCTTTATGATGGGAAAATTCTCATCTATTTTTTTAATTTAATTTTATTCCATTAGTCATTACATAAAATTATAATATATTTATTGAATGCTACCATTTAGAAGTTAACGTAAAATAACTGAAAATCGGGAACACAAATTTCCCTGTTCAACGTTTTACGTACGGGTTTCAACGAAACGAACTACGGCTTGGGAAGTTGCTCAAAAGTAGTTTCACTTATAGTTGTAGACTGATGTTCCTTGTTTGGTGGTGACCTTGTGGGCGTTATTTATGGTGGGTTGAGCTCATCCCTTGCGGATGTGCATATGCTCCCCTCCTTGGGCATCCATCTCCCGCTAACGACCAGCGCTCCGATGTCCTGTCATCAATAACAGCACAAGCCTCGACCAGACGTTATGGACTGCTTACACGGAGACTTCATAAATTCCTAACGCCTTATGAATATGCACCCGGGCGCTCCCTTTCTCAGATACACAACTTTTCTGATAAATCTGAGAAATCTTACGGTTGACGTGCCCTTCCTGCTCACGTTAAATAGTGGTCCTGTAACGATAATTCAATTTATAATCGAGTTGGATCTAGTTGTAACGTAATGCAGTGGTTAAAATACGATTCTCAGCCTCGAAAACCCAAGAAATACGATGGGTTAGAAAATAAAAACAGTTGGTCCTCTTGTTAGTACTTGCGAAACGTGCCGTAAAATCCAAATTCCACAGAGTAGGTCAATACGTACTTACAAAACGATACAGAAACACATTATTTTAGGTTGATTAATTTTATGCCCCAACATAACTTTCAACGTTTCTACAAATTTATCAAGCTGTCCAAAAGGTAATCTTCCGGAAGGTCTTCAAAATATACTTCATGTTGACAATGATATCCTTGTCTGACATGCATTTTTTTCCATGGAACCAGCCATTCAGGTTCAGTTCTACAACTTTGGACATCGCACTGGTAGTTTGTATTTATCCTTTTTCCCCCTCTGAATAGTCGATATGGATCATTCCGCACAAATTAATTACCGGAGATTTAACAGTCATCAACTTTCTAGGCTGTTTGTTTTTGGAGTGGATGAATGTTTTACTGAGTTATGCTTCAACGTTCGTCAAAAAAGATCCTAACCATGAACTGAAACTCCCACTGGATTGTGCCTATTGTCCAGTGTCGGAAAACGGCGGCACCCACTTTGTGAGAACGAACTTTTTCGTTCAAAATTGAATTATGGGATAATCCTCTGGCCTCAAAATCGCTCAATTGTAGTCAACTCAATACCATATCGTGAATTAAACCCACCATTTCAGTGGCCGTCCAGAACTATGTTCATCACATGAGGATTTCCGACCACGTCCTGAACTTATTCGTCCAATTATGTTAAGTTTTCAGTCAATTTACTTACTTATGTGCTTCATGTTTTCGGCTGTCTCAGTTTATTTCAGTAATTTCCGATAATATGAAGTGTTTGATATATTACAAGTATATTTTTCTGTTCATATGTGTTGTGTCTAGAAGCAATTTTTTAGTATATTACATTGTATTTATACTTTGGAGTAATATTATATAATATTTCTTGTTTTACTTTAGTGTTTTATTTTTGTAAACAAGTGTAGCTTAATTCCATATTGTATGCACACACTCATGAAGATCCCTATTCTCCTTATCAAAATTAATCTGTTCTCTCCTAGACGCTGGTGCTGATTTGCCATCAACGTTATCCACCACTTCTTTGATTTTCATAGGCGTTTTGTCTTTCAAATGGAAGTGTTAATCACTGCACATTGTTTGTAAACGGCACAGAAACATTTAAATTCAAAATAGCACAAAGTTCTTTCCTTGTTTATGAACTTCTTTAGGTTTTGTAAAGGAAAAGATTATTGATGAATATAATTTATTTCCCGGAATATCATGCACACAGCTTTAGAAATTTCTCCAAAATTTTATTATGTAATAAATTTAATAATATTACAGGAAATTAATTATATTCATATATATATATATTTGTTTTAGTACACCTGAAGGAGTTCCAGAAAGGAACGAAACGTTTTGTTATATTGCATTTCACTGTTTCTGACGTTTGGATTAAACTTAGAGAATCCATGAAGACTGAATGAATTGCTACTGCAAGTAATATTGAAAATCACAAGATTGAACACGTTATAAAGTTTAATTAAAAAATTTACGTCTGATTGAAAATTAATAATAAGAAGGATAGCCAAATACAGACAAAAGAGGTGATAATGTAAATACCACACATCGTTTCTGGAAGCCTTGTTCCTTTCTTCAGGTGCATTAAGATAACACAACTGCACTAGTCTCTTATTTTCAACATATGAAGAAATTTACAAGGCTTCCAGTTTTTTTTGTTTTTTTTTTAGAGCAACCGGCTACATGAGGGTAATCCACTTTGGGCAACTCCCCTTTAATAGCATAAGAAGGGATTTGAAAAGGGGGGATGCGGAAGGGTAGAGGAAGGTAGCCGGGCTATATTTTAAGGATCCTACCCGGCATTCGCCTAAAGAAATGCATGGAAAACCTTAGAAAAACCTGCATCGGGTAGGTCGGGCATTGGGTACTTGTCCCACGCCCTTCCGATAGCGGGAGAGGAGTTTGCACAAGGCTTCCAGAAACGTTGTGTGGTATTTATATTATCACTTCTTTTGTGCAAGTGCAAGTAATATTAAAAATCACAAGATTGAACACGTTATAAAGTTTAATTCAAAAATTTACGTCTGATTGAAAATTAATAAATATAAAGAGGTGATAATGTTAATACCACACATCGTTTCTGGAAGCCTTGTTCCTTTCTTCAGGTGCTTTATGATAACACAACTGCACTAGTCTCATATTTTCAACATCTGAAGAAATTTAAAAGGCTTCCAGAAACGTTGTGTGGCATTTATATTATCACTTATTTTGTCTGTTTTTGGCTATCTTCCTTGTTACGTTATATAGTACTTGACAAAGAGAATAGATGCCGGAAATATATATAGGGTGTACTTGGATTTTGCAAATACTTGCAGATTGGGTGATTGAATATGACAAGATGGAGAACACTTTTTTTAACCTGCCAAGAGTCACTGACGTTTGCTGTCGTTGATGAGTGATGTAGTGTTGGAATAAACTTCGTATTTGATTACTGGTTACTATAGTGTATTATATATATGGATTTGTGGTGGAGAACGTCAGTCCAATTTCTCTGGGCCCTGAAATGGAACAGACGTTTTAACGCGCGGCTATAATACCTTAACGGCCTACAGCAAATCTTATTTCGCGGCTGAAAAGTTCTAAATTAGAATACATTTAGAGCCGTCATTCGTGACAGCCCGTTCGCCGCAGTAAATTTACAACCCTTCCCAATATCTCCTAACCGTCTACGCTTGCTTCCCATAAATACTAAAAGCATCTCAAGTGATTTTTGAGACGTGGAACAGAAACCAATTTTCAGCGAAGGAAATATTGGCTCCGCCTAAAAAAATTTTACGTCGTTTTCAATGCGCCAGGTCTAAAGCCACACTCTGTGACCTTCACCGTATTGCTGAGAATTGTAATTAATACAGATACTTACTTGTTTGCACTGCTGCGTAACCAATGATTTTGATTCACGTCAAGTCCTCGATGGTGCTGTTATTTATTATTTTCGTAAATTTTAATTCAAACATTATAATACAGAAGATAGAAACTGCTAAGATTGTATTTGTAAACATAGTTTGTAGCACATAGACAGAGAAGATATTCCGACTTCATTATATTTGTCTTTACTGACGCCTGTAAAGTTATATTTACCTATTTATATCTATTTAATGCGTTTATCAGATTTTTATACTTGAAAAGAATTAATGCGTTATAAAAATTTTAATCAGATATTTATTTGTTAGCTGAACAAATATCTTTGCTCTCTCTTAGGTGGTTCTCAAATATATATTAAGTAGTCGGCCAGCTGCCTCCTAAACTGGTCGAAGCACGGAGAAGGGAATGCTGCGTCCCCACAGCAAACTCCTCTTCCGCTATCGGAAGGGCGTGGGACAAGTACCCAATGCCAAACCTACCTGATTCAGATTTTTCTTGGGTTTTCCCTGCATTTCTTTAGGCGAATTCCGGGTAGGATCCTTAATATATAGCCCGGGGACCCTAGTTAATCCTTGGCTACCTTCCTCTACCCTTCCGCATCCCCCATTTCAAATCCCTTCCTATGCTATTAAAGGGGAGTTGCCCAACGTGGATCACCCTCATGTAGCCTGTTGCCCTAAAAAAATTGAATACCTTCATCAGAGATGGCAGAATACCACCTTGTGGCTTATTATGTACTTTATTGCACTAATAAATCCGTTCATTGCAATATTTTTGGGGAATGGCGTCGATCAAGTTTCATGGTCCTTAATTTTCCCTTGAACTTTTTATTGTAGTTAAGTGTTTCTCAATAAGTAACAAACGTTAATCTATTGAAATCAATTCACCAATTTATTTATTTATATTATAATCCAGACAATTTAGTAATTGTATTAACGTTAAACAGATTCAAAATATCCTTTTTTTTCGATTTTATTACGCTGTATCTTAAGACCATTCCCAACCTTTTTCAATCCACAGAGTAGTCTAGAGATGTCCCCATAATGTCTAGAAGCTCTAGTTTGTAAGGAATTAATATTACTACTATTGAAAAGAAAAATTCACGTCTGTTTGAAAATTAATAATAAGCTTAAAAACAAAAGCTTTTGAGTTTTGTCAACTGACCAGTGCAGTTGTGTCGCTCTAGGCTCTGCTTAGCACATGAAAAAAGCGACAAAGATCCCAGAAACGTGTGGTATTTATATTATCACTTATTTTTTCTGCATTTGGCTATCTTTTTTATTATTACTACAATTAACTCACTTAAAATCACCCATTTTAACTATGTCAAATTTAGAGCTTGTTAGCTGTCCGATGGTTGTTAATATGACACAAGTCAAAATTTATACTCTCGTAGTTATAACTGGACCTTTGTCGACGTTACGAATAACAGTTAACTGGAATATAATGGCTCTTTCATTCGTGTGCCTTTAGCGATAACCTCTCGAGAGGGATTGTGTCATATCTCCTCATAATTAATTCTCTTTCCGCGTCCTCAATGCAGGGAGAAGTTTCAATATTTATCACGAAAGGGTCGGCAGAGAATCGATATAGTTAACGATTACATCCGTTACGTAACAAAAACAAAATATATTCACCTACCGTATCAATGCTTAGTTACTATTTAAGGTGGAATCAGACTGACGCTTACCTTAATTTTTTTGGTAAGAATATAATTAATGTTTTTAAGAATGATAGTATCGTTGCTCCAGCTTGTTTCCAAGGAGACAAGGAGTGAGTTGCAGTGAAAAGAAATAAGACGAGGGGGAGAGGTTCGTGTTTCTTTTTTTTTTTAGTTAAATAATAATAATAAATTTTACAATGTCAGTTGGTTTACGTTATCTGTATATTTGTATATATGTTATTTTAGTATTATGTTATTATTCTAGATATAGCTACCACTCTGCAAATGCCCAATACTAGCTTAATAATAATAGTAATGAGAAATTATCCCGCAGCCGACAATTCCTCATTGTATATATATATATATAAATAAATAAACTGAATGTACTGTAAAAATATAATTTTGAAGATGAAGAGTCTGCGAGGGCTATTCTCTCGCAGGCAATACCTGCGAGGGATGTTCTCTTGCAGGCAGAACCTTGTAGGAGAGATACGAAGGGGCTACCTTTGGGGATGCCTTTTCCTCTCCGTTTTTGAACTAAGGTTCCCACAAGCCGAGGCACCTCGGCCTGTTCTGAGAGGTGTATGTTCCGGGGTCACAGACCTTGGGCATACGGATAGAGTTGTCCGCTATTCCCATTTGAATAGTCGGCCAGCTGCCTCCTAAACTGGTCGAGGCACGGAGAAGGGAATGCTGCGTCCCCACTGCAAACATCTCTCCCGCTATCGGAAGCGCGTGGGACAAGTACCCAATGCCCGACCTACCTAATGCAGGTTTTTCTAGGGTTTTCCCTGCATTTCTTTAGGTGAATGCCCGGTAGGATCCTTAAAATATAGCCCGGGGGCCCTAGTTAACTCTTGGATACCTTCCTCTACCCTTCCGTATCCCCCCTTTCAAATCCCTCCCTATGCTATTAAAGGGGAGTTGCCCAACGTGGATTACCCTCATGTAGCCTGTGGCCCTAATATATATATATATATATTATTTTAGTTACCCTCCAATTTTTTCTAGTTGAAGTATTCATATTTTGATTCTGAAAAATGAGTCGTAAAACACCTTATCCGTGGTTTTCGCAGAAAATAATTAAATAAAATTTAGAGAGTTCACAAACTTTTTCAGCGCTGGAACGTTTCTTCATACCATTTATTCTATTTCTATTTGTCTTCTTGCATCTCCCGCTTGAACAAGGTTTTCGATTATATATTTAATGTATTGAACGTCGAAGATACGCAAGTAGTTCTACAATATACTGCCGATACCTAATTCTTTACATTTAATGTGATTAGTATAAATTAATATTTTTAAATTAAAGTAGTACGGGATTAAACTTCATTTATTAATACGATCCCGATGTATGCGTCCGTTTTTAAGTTATGTTGCAGTTGAATACTTAATACCGCCAGTGATGACATTCCAGTCAGATTTTTATTCTTTCCGTGATGTGCTGTAGAGTGGTCTGAATCCTATATCTTGCTGCTCGTATTTATTAGCAGGCGTGGGCTGTTGAGCCGGATGTGGATTTTGTTCTTGAAGCACTCCTAAGCTGGTCAGATCTTGCGCAGCATCCGACACCGGCTTTCTGTGGACCCCTTCAGCTGTTCGTTATCTGCATGACAAGAGCCAGGCATCGAGGCTAAAACAGTCCAACTTGAGAACACCATCTGCTTTCAGCCCTTGCGTCATTGTCTGAAGCCTTGAACAAAACACGACGTTGACCAGGGAGGAAACTCCAGATCACTACTTTCCAACAAGAGTTAGCAGTTAACCAGCTTTCAGCTCAAAGTGAGTCAATTACGAGGATAATTCACGCGATGTGAGAACTCGCATTACGAATATTGTGGTTTCAATTATTATACACATTCTTTTAAATAATATTTCATTTTTACGACTGTTTTAATAATAAGATAAATTTAACGACCATTAACAGACATTTTCTATAATTAAAAAATGAATTAATAATTTTAATTCAACAGAAAAATAGGGTTTCTTTACATATTTGTATCGTCATTAGGCTGCGTCTGTCTGAAATGTTAATATGGATGTTATAAACGTTTATCAATGTTTATGAATGTTACTTGTTAAGTTTTCTACGATAACAGAACGTCACATTGATATGTGTGCTTTCACTTATTACACACAATACGATTTTATTTATAAATCAGATAAATGAATCAATTAAAAATTCCAAGTTGTGAGGGGAACAATAAAATATTTCAAATTAGAAGTTGATATAAAAAAATTATAAATAAAATATATTAAAAAGAGAAATACCAGTATTTTTGTCTTAAGTGGGTAAATAACAAACAGTACAATATTTCAAAACTTAAGTTTATATATAAACAAAAAATTAACGTCTGTTGAAAATAATGATATTAAAATGACATTTATAACAAACAAAATTAAAAAAGAAACACTTAAAAATTTACATTCTTTAAACCTTAAATTTAAAATTCATTTTGTTTGGCCTATACAACAAGATTCACAGAACACTTAATTTTGTAGATAACATTAGTCGAGAAAAACGTATTATTATTGTATAATAACTGGATATAATAATCCTATTCATCATTTAGAAAACCTGAACTTTGTCAAAAATATTTCACTGGCCAATCTCTATCCTATTGAATTTATTTCTAAGTATATGAACATGTGATTATTTAAAATTAATTTAGGACCCAACCAAAACCATGTTATAAGGAAAAATAATGTGTAGTTATTGTGTTACCTTTCTGTGGTATGTTATCATTGCATCTAATAAAATTGTTTAAA
Organism: Zhengitettix transpicula; assembly: GCA_037074705.1. Classification (NCBI taxonomy): domain Eukaryota; kingdom Metazoa; phylum Arthropoda; class Insecta; order Orthoptera; family Tetrigidae; genus Zhengitettix; species Zhengitettix transpicula. The sequence goes on along the minus strand of CM073596.1, from coordinate 39,248,058 downwards.
AATCTACAATGTTCTGTAATTTTGAAGTCAAAATCTTCATTTTCTGATTTCATCAAAGGACACAAAGATTCTATTAATATTTAATCCACAACAAATATTTTCTATAAAATTAAGTGTTCTAGTTGTGAATTTAGTTATGTAGGGCAAACAAAAATAATGTTAAATATTAGTATTAATGAACATAAATCTAATTTAAAACAGTTATCGTGAACACATCTATAAATTTTATACACATTGTATAAAATTTAATCACAGTTTCGATTTTTACAAGACCTCAGTTTTAGACAGTTTTTTACTGCAAAATATTAATTTCTGAAGTACTATTAAAAATCATACAAAGGTTCAACGTGTTATATAATTTTTTTTAAGTTCTTTACAATTATCTGTGATTTTAGTTTGTTGTTGATCTATTTAAAAAAACGCTGTTTTTTGTTTAAAAAGTTTTAAAAAGCGTAAGAGGATAGTCTTGTATGGTTTATTCATATTTCTCATTAAAAAATCTCCGTTTTTTGTTAAAAAAAGTTTAATAATGTAAGAGTATAGTCCTGTATGTTTTTTTCCAATTTCTGTTAAAAAATCCTTGTTTTTTGTTAAAAAAGTTTAATAAAGAATAGGAGGGTAGTCTTGTATGTTTTATTAAAATTTCTCTTTTAAAAAATCCCTGTTTGTTTGTTAATAAAAAAAAGTTAGAAAAAGACGCTAATCTGCGTCGAAACGTCCGGCAGCTTTAAGTTTAAATTTAGTGTTTCTTCTTTAATTTGGTCTGTTATAAACGTCGTTTTTATTTAACTTTTTTTTCTATTTCTGAAACATGTAAGTGGAAAACAACCGTAGATTTGTCCTAAATCTTAAAAGGAATAAACTATGAATTATGAACAATTCAATATTCAAATTCAAATCATAAAGTTTCCACCTTCTTTCAAATAAATGTTACCATTCTTAAATTATATAAACAATATAATTTTTCAAATAAAAATAGGGAATCAGAAATTTATGTGTGCTGTGAAATTTAATTTTATGATTAATATTTTTATATTTATAAAAATTAAAAAAAAAGTATGTCACTCAGTCTCTGACGCTCCAAAAGAATATTCCGTCCCAGAAATATTATGAGGAAAGTATTTTTTTAAGAAAAGTTTGACCGGGTCAATTTTTTTATCAAATCATCACGATTTGGCGAAATTCATGCTATAAATAGCTGATATTAGCTTCTGCACTCATGGTGAAGTTTGTATGTTATCTGATCTTTTGTAGACACCATTGTGAGAGTATGAACTCGACATGTATTACAAATCGGTCACGTCGAAATACTTTAAATACTTAGCGTTGTTCCTGAAGTAAGAAGAGACATAGTGATTAATGTATCCGTATGGTGCATAAGTCATAGTATATTATATAATTGTCTAAAATTACATGGGAACGTTTGGTGCACAGTCAACGGAGACTCGACGCTATCTGAAGTCTTATTGTGCTCCAGAGATATACGAGAGCTGTAATCGCCTGGGGCCGAGGGGAGCCTCCTCTGATAGACATCTCACATTTGTCACCCAGTCTCTGACACTCCAAAAGTCTCTTCTGTCTCGGAAATATTACCAGGGACCCGCCCCAATTCCCCCCAACTTCCGGCAACGATTTTCTTCGTCTTCGTAAAACAACGTGAAATATTTAAACACTACTTCCGCTGCAGTGGAAACCTGAAAATTAAATATGGTTTTTCTGAGGCTATACAAAATATCAGTCTCTGTCTCAAAAGACAATCAGATCCAAAAGTACATTCTGTGGTTTAAAATTGGATCGTGCACTTTGGCCATTCTAATTGAAACATTATTCATATAGCATTACGATTACAGGAACCAACAAAGGTCTATGTTGCTTATATTGGCTTTTCGGCAAGATGATTCTACTTAAATAAATGAAAATGTTTTCACTCTCAGTAACATTTTAATTTTGTAGTTATCCCTTAGCATTTGAACTGCAATAATTTATAAAATATATCTATACAAAACCAGCATGATGCCTTTTAGTTCTTTCCATGTAGATCCCTGATTTTTTTCCGGTATTTAATTTAATCCTCCATTTTTCATCTATAGATCATTGCAATATTTATGGCTCGTATATCAAGTTTTTACATTGTTGTCTCAGATTTTTTCTACTCCTATCGAATAATACGTTTCAACCCTGTTACACACGATCCATTGATTTTCATTTTTTATCTTGGGAACGGAAAATTTTATAATTAATCTGTGTATAATAGGGGATCAGTAAATTCATTTTTGAGTTTAAGCACCGTACTATATAATGGACTCAACGTTCCAGATGTAATGCATTGTCCGCCATAAACTTGGGTCTTTTGGCGAAGGTCCGCGACAAGTGGAAACTTTGATGGCTGCCATTTTCATTTTTCTCGGGTCACATGCGAAAATATTTTTCAGGTTAAGATGTAGTGATAGTATGATCATGTGTTCCCAATTTCATGAAGTAATTTGAAACGAGAGAGAAGTAATGTCTCCTCAAAGTTCCGAAATCTACGTTGCGATTGTTTTCACTTGATAATTGGTTGTTATTCTCAGCTAAATTTTAGCGGATATCATCCTGGATGTATTTTATCGCTAATCATTACTTACTAACTTTACAACTTTCCAGTTCGGCAATGGTAAATGTTTTGTGCGTCACACATGCGATCTCGAGTTAGGAGTTCCGCCATTGGCTGAGAGTTCTCTATTCCTGGCGCGAAAGTGGGGGCCCACTGTTCACTCACTTCGCCTCCAATATAAATAAACAGTAAGAAAATATAAGGTCGGGCCCTAGATAAATTGCTGTTGACTTTCCGAGAGAAACAGTATTTTGACAAGTTAAACAAACGGCCGAGGGCGGTGCTCGGTGAGGCTGGCCAGATGCCGCCTCCAAAGCGCAGCTCAAAGAAGCTAACGAGCACGATTCGTCAGTATGGCCACAATCGCTGCCATCATCGGACCAATAATTGAGTCTTCAGTTCGTGGGTCATCAGCTCCTCATACGAAACGATTACCTTGCAAATCCGCGCCACAAAAGACTCCCTCTCGCATGTGCGAACCCTTCCTTGTTCGGTGATTTGATTGAATCATTATATAGTCACTCATCTCAGGAAAGTAAATAGTCTTTAGAGGCAATAAACGAGAATAGAAAACATTATTTCAGTCTACTGTGAAATTAATGAACAGTATTATAATATTTATTTTAAGCGTAAGGGTTTTAAAAATTTAGATATCACAACTAATTTTAATATTTACATCAATTTCATTTGAAAATAATTTACATTTATCGTTCAAAATAAATGCAACAAGAAGCTCAACGTTAATATCACGGCAAGAATTTTTTTTCATGAGGATTTGTGGGTTCAAAATCTGTAGTTTAATAACAATGCTTTTATGAAAAAATTTACGTCTGATTAAAAATTAATAATAAGAAAGATTGTAAAATATAGACAAAAAAAGTGATAATATAAATGCCACACACCGTTTCTGGGATCCTTGTCCCTGTATTCAGGAGATAAAAAGAGCCTAGAGCGACACAACTGCACTTGTCAGATGATAAAACTCAAAAACGACGAAAACGCAAAAACATCGGAAGGGTTAGTGTAATAATAAGGGATCATACCAATGATTAAGTTTCATAGTGTCTGTTTGTACATTAATTGTTGTGATATTTGATTTAATGTGAAACATCGCTGATATGAGTCTGGAATTGTACCTGGTGTCAATTTATAAAATCTTAGCATTTTCCCAGTCAAATGTATGTTTCGAATTGATTATATGTTTGTAGACTGCAGATTGCTCATCGTTTGGAAGTTTGATATTAGACATATGTTACTTGATGCGGGTATTAAGGGAACGTTTTGTTTGCCCTATATAGCTGGAATTACAATTAGAGCAAGAGGTTTTGTAAAGTACACAATGTTTTCTGTAGGTGTCAAGTGGGTCCTCGTGGTTTATAATAAAGTAGGCAAGAGTATTAGTAGATCTGTAAATGATGGATGTTCGATATTCTTTTAACATTTGGACGAATTTGTGGTGTAGAAATTTGTAGTAAGGGAGTACGAGAAAAAATTTCAATTGAGGTGTTTGTGAACTAGTGGAAGTGGGATATTGGATTTTGTTCAATCTAATGATTATGTGTTTATTAATAAAATGTAAAGGGTACTCATTATAGATTAAAATGTTTCGGACAATATTTCTGTTGTGTTGATGGAACTTTGAGTTCGAAAGTAATATAGCTTTGTCTGCAATATTGTGTACCATAGCTCTATTTTGGTTTGGAGGATGATCAGAATGAAAATTGAGAACAATCCCTAAATATGTAGGTTTTCTGAACCAACTGGTGATTATGGTAGTATAATTATCATCCCAACTTACAATTCACCCATGAACTTGAATTTAACAATCCTCTTATGTTCGGAATAATTATCTGCCGCGATTTGGAGGAAAATTATTACATTATCCGGTTCCAGATATCTCCATCATTGTTTCATATGTAGAGAGGTCAAGCATGTATGATTCTACAGTTTCTAAAGAATTAATGGAACAAACTTTCATAATTACATTTTCGATTATCATATCGGAATTTCAATATTTCCTTTTTTGTCACGCAATGCATAGCCAATTTTTAATTTCCTCTATGTTTCCTAACTGTCGGCTTTGCAATATATTCTGAAGCCTTTCTCCTGAATATTAATTTTATTATTTTTCCACAAATTTAATACAGAACGACCGATTAAGTTTCCATGGTTTTTTTTCGTAGATTGCGTAGAAACATTCTCCATCGTTTGTCTCAAACCGGAACTCGTAGGATGTGAGATATGAATAGACCGTGTGTTTTATGGCTCCGCAGACAGGTTAGTGGTGATGATAGAATATTTTGCCGCTCCTGAAATCTGCATCGTCGTCTCAGAATAGAAACTTCCCATCCTTCGTCTTCCGAAAGAATGCTGTTAACCCAGTGTTGAGGGATGCATGAGCGGGAATGTCGGTACTTCTTCAATAGCAATATAACTTTACGTAGTCTCATTTCATAAATAAATCAAATGGTTATTGTGCTCCACAAAAAAAAATATCATCTGCAAACGAATAATTTACTTTTAATTTCTTAAAATTAATTTAATGCCCATGTGGAAATTTATATTTCCTAGAGGTTGTTTTAAATAAATATTAAATTTTCTTCATTTTAGTAGGATTGCCTATCGCACTGAATAGTAACAGAATAAAAAAATTTCTACAACAGATCCAAAATGTTTATTCCTGAATTAAAACATAAGAGAGATCTTTCGACCAAAATATCATATTCATTAAAGAACACACAAGTAATACCATACAAATGTAACAGTTGTCAATTATTTTGCTGTCGGTTTATCAATATCTTGCATATAATCATCAAATATCGTTAAAAATGATACCAGTATAAACAAATTTTGAGAATATTTAAATTTATTCTATGTCTTTCAATTCGTGGTGCATCCAATATAATGTATTTCACAATTTTAACGTTTAATTTTTTATGCACTACTAACAATTGATATAGTCATTTTATCTTTAAATTTTATCCGTAGATTGTTAGTATGATTAAAGGGTTTCAGAGTAAATTTGAATTATTCAATCATCAGTTGTATAAATATCTATCTTACTACAAAGTACATTAATATATGTGAGGCTGACAAATCGTTGATATGGAACGGAATTCGTATATCACTGTGAAGTATATAATTTTAATATTTACAAGTTATTAAAAATGTAATTTTTGAGCGTAAAAATAACCCAGTATTAATATTTTATTGAAAGATGCGCGAGTTAGCTGAGATTGTGAAGATAGTGGATGAAAATTTGAGTATGAAAAATTGCCAGGGTGAGGGCTACAGAAGTTGAACCGATTAGAAGATTTCTCAGAAGTGTTAGGAATTTTTAATATTCAATTCAAATGAGTTTAACATAAGTTTCATCGAGGTTGATGGAATGTGAATTCACTATTATAGGCGAATGAAGGTAGTAACAGTTTGTCCAAGCGTATAAAAATTCGCAGATGAACGGTTTAAATTGTCCCATCAGCAGGAAAAGACAAGCACTGTTTTCTTGACACTTTCATGACGTGGCTGTCGTGGACTATCTGGATAAATACGAAACAATTACCGGGCGATTTTTGTGTTTCATTATTTACTGGATTAATGGAAGCCGCTAAGATCAAATATCCACATTTAGGTAAGATATTCATCGGGTTTCATTCAACTAATATATGAGACCTACAATGATGATCTTACATTAAAATATGTAGAAACTCGCCAAGTTTCAAGGTACACACTGAAGATGTTCAATGTGTGCCCGGTTGATCGCACGACTCACACCTTCAGCAGCATTCACCATTTAGTTTATCCCAGTCCTTGCAGTGTTATTGTCCGCACAGGAAAAAGATCACATCACGTGAGGTCATGAGATCTGTGGTTTGGAACCCGACGTTTCTTTTATGCTAATCCTTTAGTTCCTTTTTATGACGACATTGCACCAACTCAGATATTTTCAGTTGTTCCGGCTGGATCCACTTGGACCATTTTCGCTAGATTTAGTTCCAAGAGAATATTTTTAGTTTCCGAATCTGAAGGATTGGTTTGCTGGGCGATGAGTTTCATTGCAAGAATAGGCCGTAGCTGTTACAAACACCTTTTTCTGGTATTGAAGAAATGGTATGATAGCGAACGTATAAGAGTGTATATTCAGGATAGGTTGAAAAATAAAAATTAAATTTGATAATAAATCTTTCGTTTTTCCTTCTAAGGTCAAGAACTTTCAGAACCACTTCAGTTTTAGTGAATAATAATATATCTTAATGATAATTCGTCATCTTGGTAAGGAGTATACTTCCCTAAATGGAAAAATTCTAACACTTGATAGCAACCATTTTTAATATTACACGTGCGTAGCTCAATTAAGCCTTATTTGGTCTTCGGGAATCAGGCTTACCAGTGACACGTGTGCCCTACAGCGCAGAGAAGTCTTACGATTATCACTTTATCGGAACGTTTATTTCAAAATGTGATGCTTAAATCTGTGTTGGTTATTATTTTTTTACGGTTGCGAGACACTTGACTTCCTGCAACAGCGGCAGCAGCCGCACAAAGCTTTCGTCGGTCGCGTTCTTGTGGCCCATGTGGCGACGTCGTTTGGCCGTCCGCGCCTACATTAGTCTCACTCGCCTCGTGGAGGAGCCGTGAGAAGGCACCACACCATATGGCGACGAGCAATCTCCTCCTGCCATTATCCTCTGCCATGAAATTTTCAATTAAAGCCAGTCATCACTCTGTAAAAGTAATATTAACTCTGACGTGATCGAACCAGTCAGGAACTGATGATTCCAAAGTGTTGCTAGAAATGGAAATTCAAACATTGCTGTAATTCCTGAATACTGGCGCCGTGTATAAAAACATTGAAAAATCACAGCGTAATGACGTGCTTATCTAAATAGAGAATGAATAGTTATCCAGTTGTGAGAGGCTTCAGCCCAGGCAATCGTTGGAATAGATACAGAGCGTTCGTACGGTTTTGTCCACGACCGTCATCAGGTGTCTGGTACCAAATCGTAGTTCTATAACATCCCCGTAGTCGGACAAGAGGTATTCAAAAATATTTAACTGTTGTACAGTCATCGATAAGGCAATCGATATAATAATTTATGGGAAGAGAAATTTTATTTTTGGAGTCCTTTCAACGTGTGGAACTGGCAGGCTGGTGGAGAAAATTTCAATGAATTTAAGGGACGACTTCAGAACCTCTAAAAGAGGCGCTTCTTCCTGTCATCACTTAACGCAATTTTGGGAATATCCATTAAAAAATCATTTGCTAAAGGTAATGATCTCCAGCTCATGTATTCAAAAATGGAAATGTGTAGAGTTCGATTCTTGGTACAGATAATCGGAGTATAAGAGAATTCTAAAGGGGGGAGGTGGTTAGTAAGGAGAAAGACGATCGGATAAGTAGAGACAGTTACGATCCAGATTTGAGTCAGTCGTAAGTAGTTACGTTCAATTGTCTAATCGTAAGAAGTACCAGTTACGAAATAATAGCAAATCATCAGCTAGCGACATAAACATACATCCGCACCAAGAAACCCCAAAACAACGTACGCAGGACTCATCTCATTCAAAGGTTTATGTGAGGAATAAAATACAATATATATGTTTATTAATGTTTACTTCTATTCATTAGTCAACAATAACCTTGAGAATCAGAGATGAATTTACTTATGTTGAAAATGATACTTTTTATATAATCATTTTAAATGTTACCTTTAGATAAATAATTTGTAATTGCATTCAGAAACAAATTTTAACGTATCTGCCAACAATTTTATATTAAAGCGGTTGCGTGTGGACTCCATAATAAGATATAATATTCAAGTTATTTTTTTCACACCTCAAATAAAGGGGAAGCGACCGTTTTATAATGAAATTCATAGACAGTTTCTACGCTTGACTCCAGCTGAGGGAAATCATACCTGAGACGACTTGACAATGACAGCAGGATATAAACAGCTGAGATGAGATGAAAGACGAGGATGGATAGCTTTAGTTATCGCTGCCAGGGGTCAGCACGTTCTTTCCGGTCGTGACAGCTAGTCACAGTCGGGAAGGCAATATTAATGTCTCCAGCCAAGGATCATCTTCAATCCATAAATTTCTCAGAGATGACAACTGCGAATCGGAGAATGAAAAATGCATTGAGACATTCCGCTCAATTTGCACTTAAATGAAGCTAGAATTGTGTTCTCTAAATCGTCCATTTTGCATTCATATTGGCTGCCACGCTTACAGAATATGTCAAAGTAATCATGTATAAAATCTCCAGAATAAGGAGTTTAATTAGTTAAATCACAGTATTAATTTTTTCTTTTATACTTGTTCTGAAACAGGATAAAATTTGGTGAAAAATGTGACTTTCAGGAGCTTCGTTTAAGTTTTAGCTGAAGTTTTGTTTTAAAACTACTCTGTGTTTTCAAGGAGAAATTTGATCAGCTCCTTATCTTTTCTACTACAAATAAACCTATTTTTACCTGTACATTGGCTGCAAGACATTACATACGAGAGGTTGTATTTTTATTAAACTTATATTTTCAAAGCAGAAACTGAGAATTAAAATCCAGCAGAAGAAGAAAATAGTTTTTGAAATCTGATTTTTATGTACGTCTATATTAATATGAAACGCCAACGTGTTTCTTTTTCAGCCAGTTTGAACGTGATCAACTCACAAAACGACTGAATATCATTTGAAACAATGAATTAGAGTAATGTCAAAATGAATTTTAATTATAGGCTGTCTTTGGATTATTATTATTTACATTATTCGGGTATTCCATTCTTGCAGTAGAAAAGTGAGCAAGAAAAGGTGAAAGAAAAGTAAAAAAGAAGAAAAAAGAGGCAGGTCAAAGAGACGACGAGGAAGATCTTATAGAAGATCAGAAAAAAGTTGTAGTGATATACTCCAAGCGAAGAAAACAAGAAAAACAGTGAGAGGCAGTGTGCAAGAAACAGGTTAATGAGATGACGTGAAAAATCGTCAGGAAGTTCAGAGAATGACGAAGAAACTCCAACGTTTCCAGCAGAAGAGAAAAAACTCTGTTCCTCATCAGGGAGAGATCAACACTCATGTACTCCAAGACAATGGAATACCCGAATAATCTAAATAATAATGTTACGTGACCATTGTCAACAAATTTCAAATCCAGATTTACTTTCCGATACAAGTTTTTGGATTAGTAACACTTTGCAACATGATGTAGTGTACACATCACCAAATCAAAGCATGTGATAGTAGATTCCTTGAAGTTACCTCTAGGATTACGTGGGTTTCGTAACAAAACGTCCGAAAGAATGAAAAGGTCAATACTTATATTTGTAAAAAATTTCATTTCTCCGCACCATTCTTTTTTGCTGATAATCGTGACGCATCTGCGTTCCATCACCACCTGCACCTTCCGGGAAAACTGTAAATTGGATAACTGACAGGTCTATCAGAGTGAGAAGAATAATGCTTCATATGCTGACGCAGAACGCTAATAATATTGAGAGAGATTGCTCGTGACTGGGCAAGCTGTCAAACTTGTCACGTACCTCGCTGATGACGATGATGTGCCATTCGCGTGAGAAAGCGCTCAAGCTTCACGTGGGCCATTGGGTAACGGAGTTTTGCAGCAACCAGACTGGGGAGATGTCGTTAACGTGTCGATGTTCGACAAATCTCACGTGAAAATGGTTGCGTCCGTCCCTGGCACTTCATAATGAATTTATAATGGCCACTTTTTCACTTTTCATCCGCGGCTGACAGGTTTCACCACGATATTAGTGTCGTATTTGTTTTATAACGGTTGAAATTGTTCAGTGTACAAAACAAAACCTTCTAAACACAGACCGTGAAACTGCCACTAAAATCGGCAAGGCACTTTGGTATCCAACTAGCAATCATTAACTGTCTGACAATAAATATGCCTACGTTCTATAAATTTCTATATATTACAATTTCAAAAGTAGGCTTTTCTTTATTTTTATTCTCCAATTTTTATTTTAGAGTAACAGGCTACATGATTTTTTTTAGGGCAACAGACTACATGAGGGTGATCCACGTTGGGCAACTCCCCTTTGATAGCATAGGAAGGGATTTGAAAGGGGAGATGCGGAAGGGTAGAGGAAGGTAGCCAAGGGTTACTAGAGCCCCGGGGCTATATTTTAAGGATCCTACCCTGCATTCGCCTAAAGAAATGCAGGGAAAACCCTAGAGAAACCTGCATCGGGTAGGTCGGGCATTGGGTACTTGTCCCACGCCCTTCCGATAGCGGGAGAGGAGTTTGCTGTGGGGACGCAGCATTCCTTTCTCCGTGCCTCGACCAGTTTAGGAGGCAGCTGGCCGACTATTCCAATGAGAATAGCGGACAACTCTTACCGTATGCCCAAGGTCTGTGACCCCGGAACATACACCTCTAAAAACAGGCCGAGGTGCCTCGGCTTGTGGGAACCTTAGTTCAAAATCGGAGAGGAAAAGGCATCCCCAAAGGCAGCCCCTTCGTATCTCTCCTAAAAGGTTCTGCCTGCGAGAGAACATCCCTCCCATGTTACCTGCGAGAGAATTATCCCGCAGATCTGTGCAGTATATTAGGCTACATGAGAACAATCTCCCAAATATATGATTCTCAATGAAACGTTCAACTCGTAGTTAATTTCTAAATAGAATGACTTTTAAATTTCTGACTAAATTCTTCCGCTCACTGGGAGAAGGAAGCCTGCGAGAGGATTTCTCGCAGGTGAACCTTCCCAGAGAGCTCTGGCGGGGGCTACCTTTGGGGATGCTCACACATCTCTCTGGTTTTTTTGAACTAAGGTTCCCACATGCCGAGGCACCTCGGTCTGTTTTGAGAGGTGTATGTTCCGGGGTCGCAGACCTTGGGCATACGGCAAGAGTTGTCCGCTATTCCTATTGGAATAGTCGGCTAGCTGCCTCCTAAACAGGCCAAGGCATGGCGAGGGGTAAGCTGCGTCCCCACAGCAAACTCCTCTCCCGTCATCGGAAGGGTGTGGGACAAGTACCAAATGCCCGACCTACCCGATGCAGGTTTTTCTAGGGTTTTCCCTGCATTTCTTTAGGCGAATGCCGGGTAGGATCCTTAAACCATAGCCCGGGGGCCCTAGTAACCCTTGGCTACCTTCCTCTACCCTTCCGCATCCCCCCTTTCTAATCCCTTCCTATGCTATTAAAGGGGAGTTGCCCAATGTGGATCACCCTCATGTAGCCTGTTGCCATAAAAAAAAATCTTCCTCTCAATTAAACAGAAAAAATTTAGTGTACAAAATAATTAAGAATACAATAATTATATGCAATTAATAAATAGTATTAATTTGTACGTAATTGAATAACTTCATAGATCACATAAAACTTTTCATTACTATGAGTGCAAAATTTTATTTACAAAAAAAAGCATAAAATTCCTGTTATTATAACATGTAAAGTAGAGTTATTATAGCCTGTAAAGTAAGAGACAAAAAACTCACAGAGGAAAATGATTATTTGTACAGGGTTGCGTGAATTTCCGTCTCTGCGTTGATATGTTAATCAGTATATATTTTTTCTCATCTCTAATAAACTGAAAATAGCAGAAAATAAATAACAGAAATTTTTTTATTGTCACAAGTACCGATAGTGATAGTCATCGACCGAAGTAAATCATTAATAGAATTTAAATATATTTTACAATCTTGAACGTTATAATATAAATTTTAATGGCCAAATAAATCAGAATAAAATGTATAATAGTGAATTTTTTCATACAGCTTTTTTAGACATACACGATGTTTGCTGCTTACATCAGAACCTCTTCAGATATTGATTAATTCGTAGACCTTTAAAATATAAATATATATATCACTAAGTGCAGAAAGAACGAGACATTTACTTAGAACAACTTGTTGCTGGTCACAAACCTTTAAGGAAATTAAAAAATATCGTGATGCAGACAACAGAATTTTATTAATAGTCAGATAATCTGGTGACCGCGATATTATAGACTACTTGCGTGGTATAACGTATATATATATATATATATATATATATATATATATATTATAGAATTAATTTACTATTGTGTTCATTTACTATTATTTAATTTTTATAATACCAGTAAAACGTGTTTGTATTCTAAATGTGAGTATTTGTTCATTTTCTAATATCAATATCAGTTGTGTATTTGTTTAAAAAAAATTATTTAAAACTAGTGCCCTTGACTTTGCCAATTCTCGCGCCGAAACGTCCTAGACCCGTATATATATATATATATATGGGGTGGCGTTGTAATATATATATATATATATATATATATATCACAATAAACGCTCACGAAGACAGTAATAATTAATTTAATTCGAAAAATGTCGTCAGACTTCAAACCTGCAGAAATATTTTCTTAGTCCCCAAGGATAATTATTCTCATTTTAACCAAACCGCAGTTGTTTCAATGAACTGATTGATTATTATAAGAAAAATAGGGATTTAATCGTTACCAAAGTAGGAATACCTGCGTGGGATATTCTCTCGCAGGCAGAACCTTTTAGGAGAGATACGAAGGGGCTACCTTTTGGTATGCCTTTTCCTCTCCGTTTTTGAACTAAGGTTCCCACAAGCCGAGGCACCTCGTCTGTTTTGAGAGGTGTATGTTCCGGGGTTACAGACCTTGGGCATACGGTAAGAGTTGTTCGCTATTCCCATTGGAATAGTCGGCCAGCTGCCTCCTAAACTGGTCGAGGCACGGAGAAGGGAATGCTGCGTCCCCACAGCAAACTCCTCTCCCGCTATCGGAAGGGCGTGGGTCAAGTACCCAATGCCCGACCTACCCGATGCAGGTTTTTCTAGGGTTTTCCCTGCATTTATTTAGACGAATGCCGGGTAGGATCCTTAAAATATAGCCCGGGGGCCCTAGTAACCCTTGGCTACCTTCCTCTACCCTTCCGCATCCCCCCTTTCAAATCCCTTCCTATGCTATTAAAGGGGAGTTGCCCAAAGTGGATCACCCTCATGTAGCCTGTTGCCCCCCCACAAAAAGATTTAATCGTTACGTCGTTACAACTGTTACCTTGGTATTATGGTCGACCGAGGAAATGAACGTGTCCAGGGAGTTGCCAGTTCTCCGTAATGCAGCTGTCAATTTGTTTCTTGTGGTGACGAAGGTTAATTAATTTCTTGCCGGGATAATTCGGATTGCAGATCTCGTTCTGGAGCAGTTTGGAAAAACATGCTTCGCCGCCCGGCTGCTTGACTGGAATGTCCAGCACGGGAATTTGTGCAGCGTCATTGTTTCAGGAACACAAGCCTCTGCAATTACAGGCAAAACAGCTTCCCGTCATCGTGGTAGGTAGAAATGCCTCCTTGTCGCCTCCAGCGGTGAGTTAACACACCAAAGCTTGCAGACATTGACGTTCCTCTAACGGTTACCGTACACCTGCTTCATTGCAAGGCAAGTTCGTAGGTGGTCTCAGAAGTCGTAACACCGTGGGCAACGTTCAATTATTCAAAACGTAATTTTTGTCAGAAGGACGAGTGGTGTTTGTAATTATTAAAATGGCTCAATTTGCATATCGTCTTGTATCAAAAATTCTTTGTAAATGAAATTTATTTGTAGCTCATAAATTTTACAGCATCGTTTCTATTAAGCGAAAAAATATATAGATCATTCAAGATGCGCAACGAAAATTATCAAACGACCGGCGGATTAAAATGGCCAAAATTCCCTGAACTGACTAGGCTAAAGTTGTGTGTTAGCAAAAATAAAATGTTCAAAAAGACTTTTAGCCTTATTTCATCTCAAGTGCCCAATCGTTTGGGGGAGTTTACAGAGAAATACCCGCATTTGTCCTCAGATGTGCACGTATTCGTGTTATCTGACGGTTTTTTTTCCGTCGACTCTAAGCGAAGAACATCCATGATAAAGTAAAATAAAAATACTATTTAAACTTGCTCACAGCTAATCAAAACGTCAGAATGTGACAGAGAAATAATAAAAAAAAGCGTGTTTAAGTAAGACTTGTATTCACAATTGCAGAAAATAATGTAAAGAATCAGAAATCGGGGCCGATAAAGAGCAACGTCGGCTATTATTTCCGTGTTTTTGGAGACTTTAAAAGGCACTTCCTTCATAAAAAAAATACAAAACCGGGTCAATTATTAATTGAAACAAACTTGAGCGAAATTTATCTCCGCCGTCGTGTCGTTTTCTCTATTTGAATACTATTTCTGAGCATTAAAGCTATAAATTATCCTTATAAATTTTTCTACAAATGTGACTAATTGAATATTATTTATTATCATTTTAATTCGTAATTATTATAATTTTTTATGATATAAAACTTTCGCTATTATGATAAAAGAATAATAAATCGGCAAACCTGGGCGTCGTAGGTCATTCCATATGTCGTAAAACAGTCTGTGAAATGAATCGGAGAAAATAATTATTTTCTTCCCGGAAATCATATATTTGAAATTGAGCATGTTTTATGATTGTGTGATTAATTGCATCAAATGTTTGGAATATCATTATAGTCCTTGGAATGTATCACCACCGGCCTAAGGAGACTAGAAGTTCTTAGGAAACTGGGCTAGACGTCTTCTGCTTCATATTCTATGCACAAGCATGGCAGTGGTTTACGGAACAAAGCCGCCTACAGCTATTCAAATCGGGAGGGCAAGCTTAATTGGGACATTTAAATAATTACATGCAAACTCGGATAGAATGTATGTGCATCCCAAGATTAAATATTTAAGAGTATCCTGTTGCATAGGGATAAACTACTTTCATGAATACTTTTACTGGTAAGGTTATCTACGGACTGAACAACAAGGAACGACGTAAAATTTCTAGACGTTGCAACAAAAATTTTGATCTTGTTAATTTAATTTGAATACTACAATATCTTGTCAGTCAACTGATCCAATCTCTGATAGTCTCCACAGTCGGTAACGTTTACTTGTCACGAATTTTAAACTTAGCTAATTTAATAAATCTGAACGCTTGTGACGTGGCGACTTTTGATTGGTGCTTGGAAATTTATGTTTGTCACTAGCATGACGTCATTTCATCTACTGTCCAATACGTATTTCTTCCACACGTATTTCACCAAGTAACCCTAAAGAACTTTCACTCGAATAAAGTCACCATCGTAGTGTGGAACGTATGAATGAAGTACGATACGTGAACCTCCAACATTAAACCGTAGGTCTCCGAAATTTTCAAGAGAAGCTTTCTACGGCGAGGCGAGTGGTATTTAGAAAACTGATACTTAAAAGTAAAATTTTATTATTTGCCTGTCTGATTATTGAAAACGTCTCAAATCCTGATTTCTCTACAGTTTTTATTACTTTTTGATCACGATAGTCATGATAGGTCGATGTAAGCGAGTATTTGATCGATTCCGAGGCATGTTTGCAAGTTGCTGATAATACGGAAGTGAGTGCCCTGCTTTGTCTGACGCGAGATAATCGCTCTTCACGATCTATCGACAATCACGACCATGTCTCGAGTGAACTTCCTCAGTAATGGGATTGAAAACGTGCCCTCGCTTTCTTTTATTTAAACAATCACGGCTCCCCTCCCCTTCTAATCCTCCCCGTCACGTCTCCCAATTTCGCCGAAATCGTGGGGCCTCGTTCGTGATCGGTATTTATACTGCACGATAACTTGATAAGTCGTAAAGTGCACCAACATGCCTATTACGGAACAAGCGCGGCCTTAAAACAAATACTGGATCTGGCCTCTCCTATAATTTGAACGACCTCGGTAATTATGAGCGGACAATGAGATGCTAATCTCGCTGGACTTACCAGATAATTACAGGGGAGTGGCTCCTCCTCGCAGAGCAATCTCGATCCAGAACGTGATTCTACGCCCGCGGCCTTCCATGTCATTCGCATCGCCATCGTTAACCTTCCTGCCTCTTCTTACTTTATTGAAAAATCTTTTGTATTTACATCGGCACTTTACCCGTATAAACATTAATGTAGTCCTTAATTCTATGAACCATGAGACTACAATCGCCTAAGTCCTGGCAACCGTATAATGGTAATAGTGATGTTACCTGCAACTGATGTTGTGAACTCAGGGATGAGCAACCCGATATATATTGTAATACAATATATTAAAATAAAATTAGATTGAATTTAAAATTTCATTTATTTATAATTAAGGGCTTCCACAAATTCAACAGGGTCCTTTACAATTGCATCAATATAATTAAAATTTACTCACTCTTGAGTTTAAATTTGAGATAATTTACTTTAATTACATTCAATACTCAAATAAATTTCTGATACATTAAATGGGCAAATCTGAGGTTGATTTTTTGAGACTATGAACATAAACCAAAAAAGAAAAGGGGTCGTAGTTGAGGGCACAAACGAGCGGAAGAAATCTCAATTATTTACGTCGCAGACAGAAACACGCCTGTTCATCTTTTGTAATGAGGCCTACCGGAAAATATTCACAGGAATTTCTGGCAGCTTCTTCCTTTACACTTCCTCGTTGGCGTAACAATTCTTAGCACCTCTAGACATCTTCCTCTTCCGTCTCTCGGGCTTTTTTTCTTCACCAAGTTGTAGATGCGAACTCTACATAACACTACAAGTTGTAGATCTAACAACAGCTTCCTCGACATTCTTTCTTCACTCATCCTGTCCACATGACGTAGCTAAGCCAAACTTCGGAGCTTTATAAATTTCACTATATCACCGCTTTTGAGTATCTCTTTTTTTTATTATTATTCTCCATCCTTCACTCTCTCACACGGGACCATATATCCTCCTTAACACTCACTGAAAGATACAGTAAACGAGAAATTGAGACCACCAACATCTGAAGTTGATCATTTACAGTTGGCACATTGGAGGACCTCGTTGTTCCACTGTCTATTACGGCTACCAAGCATGCGTGAAATGCCTGGCATAGTTGGAAATGCTCACCAGTCGCTCCTTCGACGCTACCGCTCATTTATTACTCTTGATGGTCTCAATTTTGAACATTTATTGTAAACATTTCTGGAAAGAAGGACTTTACGACGACGTAAATCAACATTTCTTTTCTTTTCACGTCTGTTTTTTTGTGTTCGTGCCTCAACGCATCTGTTCCGACCATTCATTCTTCACCAAAAATTTTGTGTGTTATTAAGCTGTTCCATTACAGTAAAAATCATCCTGTATTTGTGGTTGAATGAAAATTGTCTTATGGACAATAACTAAATTTTCAAAATTAAAGTTGGAGTCTGGAAGTAACAAAACTATTTCAAAAACGTTCTAAACCATGTCTTTATGATTGGGTGGAAACAGTAGTTCGTAATCCGTCCCGTTTAACAAAGAGATTTTTTTTATGGATACAGAAACACCTGGAAAGTTAATAAATTGCAGAGTAGGATAATCAAAATGAAAAAAAATACGTCTGATTGATAATAAGAAACATAGCCAAATTAAGACAAAATCAGTGATAATATAAATACCACACAACGTTTCTGGAAGCCTTGTTCCTTTCTTCTTACGTTTTTTCTGCACCTGAAACATTCCAGAAACATTGTGTGGTATTTATATTATCACTTGTTTTTTCTGAATTTGGCTATCTTATTATGGTAGGAATCGATTCGTACAGATAGTAAAACGGATGAGTTAATTAGAAACAGGGCAAAAGTTGCTGCCCCATTGGGAGGTATGAGGTTGTTTAAGAGACACAGGAAAGAAATATTGGGTGTTAGATATTTGAGTAAACCATTTTAATTCCAAAATTTTACGTCCCAATTTTATCAGAGTGTCGTGTCTGTAAGATTTAATATGGAAACCCTAATTTCCATAAGCAAGGAGCCGGCGTCCACAGATCCTAGAACAGGCTCAATTAAGATAATGTATTCAGTGAAGAAGAAGACCTGATGGTGAGGACAGCGATCCTGACTCTCTGTTTGATATATGAGTACTCCTCGTCGAACCAGCCACATTTAATTACACGTTTCCTCTTCGTAATTTTCGTATCTAGTTCCCAATGGACGGACGCCTTCTATTCAATTCCGCTAGTTACTTTATCACGTGTTAACGCGAAACTTGCGGTGATTTGGGTCTGAGATTCTACAAGCAATTAACCGCATACTGACTCTTGAAATCACACGTTGCGGCTTTGGGTTTCGGAAAGTATCGGCGGATAATTCGCACGATCTTCCCGAAAGATACGGAGAACCTGTACTTTGAAGATCAATTATATTTGATTGCATAGCGCAACATGTTTCCAACAAGCTGCAAGTTAGTATCTATCAATTATCTTTGATACGTTCTTTATCAGGTCAAGAACAATATAGACAGCACAAATTTTCATGTGAATTTAATTTGTTTTATAACTATTTATGACGTACTTCTTCGACGTGCAAACAAAGTTCTGTTAACTCGTGAATTAAGACTAAAATTTTACGTAATATTTCACTTCGAATGTATTGCAACGATATGAACGAATCACGGCGGTATTGTTCCTCATCTTTGTTTTCAGACTTTTACTCTCACCCCTTCGAATGAAACCTGAAGGTTAATTTTAAATATTATTGTGTTTGATTTAGTTTTTCAATCAACGTCACTAAATGTGATTTATGGTTTCCGTTAGATTTACGTACCTCTGTAGGGTTTATGGCGACAGGAAATTAAGTCTACAACGCAAACCCAAACAAGCCACGTGAATGCAATTTAAAATTAAAGGACATAAAATAATATTTGACAAATTAATTTCCTCAAACGTGGTCGGATCTCTAAGAAATCAGAATTTCGTGTTGTGGAAATAATCAAGTTTTTCTAAACTATATATAATTGATTACTGAATAAAATTAACATCAATTACGGACATCTTACAAATTTTGAAACGTTAATAGACATTTTTATAATGAAATACACCTACCACGGAATAAATGAAATTCTTGCGTTTAAATTAAAAATTACTTGTGAGGGAAATTAAATTTCATGTCTATTGGAAATTTTCGGGCCTTCATCAAACCTCGTTTATGAATAAAATTTATTAAGTAGAACTTGATCGTTTATGGAATATGTATATTACATTCCCTACATCAAGCTACAGAAGAAGTTAAAGTACGATCATACAAAGTTATAGTTTAGTAAAGAAAATTATTTTTTTTCTATTCACTGTTTATTATTAACTTATTTAGACATAGTTTATGAAAGTAGGATAACATGAGGAGATAAGTGTAAGTGTAAGGTTGGACGGACAGAAACTACAACAAGTAAAAGGTTATATTTGGGGACGGAAGGATGGAAATATGAAAGTTTTGGAATGTCAATGGCTGTTTTTAACAAAATAGCCAAGATTATAAAGTGGAAAATATTGATGACATGTTACGTGTGCAGAGTCCTTTTATACGGTTGCGAGACATGGACCATGCTAAAAAGAGATCAAGAAAGGATTGAGGCTGTTCAGATGTGGACGTGGAGAAGGATGCTGAACATCACGTGGTTAGATAAGGTGACAAAGCATAACTGGATCGTTTGAGAAGAAATTGGAAGGAATGGTCGAGGGGAAGCCAAACAACAAAAACTATTACCGTTCTGAAGTAAGAGGATGGCTACGAAGGTGTTAAAACAAGAGCTCAATACAGGTGACAGTGGAAGAGAAGCCACGGAGGACCTGCAGCCGCAGAAAACTTATGGTAATGAATTAGTAATCATTCTTTGTTGCTATTAAAACAAATCATTGGGTTTTCATAACCCGAATGGGATACTGATTAATAATCTTCACGGTAACGTGGTGGCTTTTGATTTGTGCTTGTTCACTGCTATGGTGACGTCACTCTTGTTACACCCAAATGTAGTCTATGTCGAAGTATTACTCTTTAGATAAAAGTTGACCAGTTTTCTTATATGTGTTATATGATGTCTCCTTTGTTTTTCGTCAAGGTTCTATGTTCATTTGAAATCGGAGAACCTTGGTATTTTACTGGCTCACAGATTCTATCATATAACTAACAACTGCATTGTGAAAGTGTTGCTTCTGTGTCCTGTTCCATAATATGACTGTACTCTCCGCGAAGAACCACAACAGGTCTGCTTTATCATCTGCATTATTCGTTTCTGTCTCTCCTTATTGATCACCGATACATGTCCCTGTGTTCTTTTTGGATGCGTCCGTCCTTCGTATGCACATTAGTCTGGACTACTCGTCTGTTCCCGCTGGGGAGGTGATACATGGTGATAAAGGTGCACGCCCTGTCTGACTACATTTCAGTTGGACACGTCGAAGGCGGATGGAAATAGCTGTGCCGCCCACAGATAGGCGCTTATTCAAATCAACAGACCCTTCATGGAGGCGTAACTTCGGGACTGGTGGCCTTCGCATTATAAGCAATCCTACTCTGACTTGACAGATGAACTGACCGGAAAGCTCCCTCCACTAGGTTGCAGATTGCCCTCATTTGTTGGAACCGGGGGAAACGATCCTGATGATCAGACCCAATTCCTTCATTATAGCCAGCTTGCATGATACCCTAATTTAAAATTAAAAAAACGACAGAGTACTGAAACCTGTTTTGTGTTTGATAAAGATAATGAAGCACGTCACCAGACTTAGACACAGGCAGAAACGTCCTTTTCTGGGATCGGATCATAACCGCTCGCTCACCGAAAAATATACATCTTGCTTTTACAGAGAATTTAACGTTATTATTATGAAAAAATCACTAATTTCGACTGTTTTTAATAAATAAAATAAATTGACATAAAGAAATTGATTGTACGTTCAAAGAAATGACGTCTGTGAGTTGAAAATTTTTATTTCTACTTTGTTAATTTGTCTCTACTCTGTTCCAATGACTTACGCATGTGTGATATACGTTCATTCTATTTTTTGCATTATATTAATTGATTTTACTTTGGTTAAGTTTTGTTTTAAAATACTGTTTAACAACCGCATTCGCGGTTCTTATTTGTAGTTTTAATAACTATACAAAAAGTTGTTAAATTGTATTAAAATATATATTATTTCAAATATGTTTGTTAGAAAATGACGCATTTCACGTGTTCTGCACTAGAATTTGTTTGGCTCTGAATTGACCCATGCTTCGCTTCCCTATTAGCATTCGATATTATAAATTATATTTTGCTAACATTATTATAGTTGCGGGGTAAATCCTTTATCACGTGATGCATACAATATATATAAATATATACTTCACTCCTTTTTGAGTATATGTTAATGACAAAAGTGTTACCTACCGTCACTGTGCTTATTACTGTAACATTTGTTCAGGTATATAATGGCGTATCTAGTTCCTTAGCGGAAGACTAATGGAAATAAGAACCAACTTTGCTAAGTACTATTTTTAGAAGCTTTTCTTTTTTTAAAAAAAATCCTGACGAAAAGCTGGAGGCTATTTAATTTTTGTTTTTTTGTCGTCGAGGCTCGCCTGCTCGGAGCTGAAGGGTGGAGAGGATCCTAGTCCCTTGTTTGTTTTACCTGGGATAATGGGCGACGTGACGTCACGCAATTAGACCGTGATCAGAAGAAGCCCTTTGTTGCTGCGGGGGCCCAAACATTATCATGCTAATGTCGCTGTCCGCGACCTCGTTACGCAAAGGCGACGCAGGAAATTGACTTTTCGCCCGAGGGGCTCGGGCGCCAGATTTCCCGTCATGGTACGCAAATCAAGGGGAAAATCATCTCGGTAAACAAGGACTATCCATACTCCACATTCATGTTATTCTAATGAGAAATCTTTTGTGCTGACTCCGGATTTTTTTTTCTCCTGCATTCCATATCTTCAATACGAATAATTTAACAAATATAAACCTCGAATAAAAATTGAAAACACACAAAGAAATTCGCGCTAGACAAGTTGAACTTCATGTAGTCCTTCAAATAAAAATTACTTTTCTGTAGCGAAAGTGATAGAATTTAGAGTACTTATCTTATTAAAAAATAAATTATTCAGCAACATTTTCCAATAAGGACGTTGTGAAAATATGTTGGTACAAAGATATATTTCCAATAAAATTATAATGAATCGTTTACTCTTGACTATTAATTAATAAGTTGCATAATTCAGTAAGAACTAATTATACATTATCTTTTTTATAGGCAGGCTATATGGGGGTAATCCACGTTGTGCCAAACTCCTTTATCTTCTGTAACCTATGGCTAAATGGGAGCCTTTACCTGATGATGGAAGAAAATCCCTATTGGAACCTAAGTTGGTGTCTAACTTGTCCCAAGCCCTTACGATGGCCGTAGAGAACGCAGCAGAACCGAGAACGTGCCTCAACCAGATTTGGAGGCAGCTGGCCGACTGTTTCAGTGATAACAACGGTCAACTCGTTCCCTCTGCGATTCCGGTGTGAGCACCAAAGAGAGGTAGGTTTTTTGCCTCACTACTATTCATCTTTAATAGTATATATTTTTCAAATACCAGTCTGTTTTTCATTGTAAAAAAAACTCGTATATTTTACACTTATAATGACATACAGGATTATAACAACACGTTATTTAAAAAAATTATGATATACCTCCTTTCACGGCAGATAGAATGTTTAAAATATATTCTTATGTGAAACTTTAACTAGTATCTATTTTCTGATTAACTACGTAGTACACATATTTGTTTTTAAAATTTTAGCAATAATTTGTTTCTGAGTAGATGAATTGTAATGCATTTTAAGGTAGAAAAACTCGAATACGTTAACAGGTATAAAATAATAAGCAGACAATATGTAAAAGTTACAATTGTAAGAATAAATCTCCACATCTTTTTAAAAAATTATGTAATTTTATTTTCACTGAATACTGAAGTTTGCGAGAGGAGAGAAATCTCTAATATTCAATCTTTTCTTACTGAGGAAAATGTTTACGTGGACAAAATAATTTTACAATTAATTACTAGAACGTTTCTATTTATTTTGCCAGAGTTTCGTGGGTACATGAGATTATCTGACGTATTAATGCAGCATTTAACATGAATTATTTTTATCGATGACTGAAACACACAACTACACTAACCTTCCGTTGGGTTCAAAAAGTATTTGGATAACATTCAAAATATACTAATTTAAAATATCAGAAATCCAAATTCTGTGGGGGAAAACGAGGATAGGTTTCCAAATAGTTCATGAGAAAAAATATTTTTATTATGCTTGTAGCAGAAACAACCAAGTGGGAATTGATACAAAATTGTCTTTATTCGAGGAACAAACTTCTACATTTACTTTACTCTTTCATACCCATAATAAAAATAAATCTCAAGGTCCGTATCCATTAGATTGAGAAATCGATTGTAAATTTAAAGGAAAATCTTCCGAAAAGTATGTTTTTTAATTGCTGTAATGATTAAGAAATTTTAATAAACTCTAAGACAATATATTAAAGTTTAATGTGCAAGTTCTAGTAAATATGAATAGTGGTTACGATAAATATTTTAATATATCTTTTCTTCCGGTTTCTTTTTTCTATTAAGATATTAATATAATATATATTAGGATATTAAGATAAATTAAATAAATTAACGACCTTTTTTTAAAAAACATTTCAGTGCCATTTTGTACAATAACTCAGGTTGTTATGTTTATACGGGATTAATTTTTAAAAAAAATAATAACCTAACGGAAGTGCTGAATGTGTTGAATAAACTATTTTTAAAATGTTTTAAATGAGATACTTAATTTATCCTAATAATATCTTATTTTTTATATTATTTCAACATTTTGCAGTTGTTTTTCTGCAAATTTGTAGCACCCATAAAAATGTACCGCAAAACACACACACACGCACACACACACACACACACACTCATATATATATATATATATATATATATATACGGCTTTTAGAAAGTGGAAGCGAAATTTAAATCCTTCAACTATGGTCGTATTTCACTAATATTTAAATAGCTATAACGATCTGAACAGTTTATGAGACAGTTTGGCTGTAAAACCTGTCGCAAACTTGTAAGACGTAAAATATTTATTCCCGAAGCACGCACAAGAAAATTCAGAACCTTAGTCTTATTGCCGTATACCTGGCGTAAATAAAAATCAATCGAGTACTTGCAGGCGAGGAATTTCGGTAATGCAGTAAAACTGACAATACGTCAAAAAAACGCACGCATTTAAATTTTACGTGTTTCAAATCATTTTAGAAATAACGTGTTAACGTAGAACAAACAATAAATGTATCGATAGGAACAAAACAGAACACTTTTAAACGTTTGTATATTTTTATTTCTTTTTTAAATACAACCTGTAACTTTAAATCAAGAAGGAATATTAGGCTTTAATATCATTTCATTAAACTCATATGTACTGTTTATATCTGGTACGTTCATTCTGACTTTTTTGTATATTAAATCCTGTCTTAGTCTTAACAAAACTGATAATTATATTTCAGTTCCTGTATAGTTACTTAAATTTCGTGTGCATATCTAATAGTATTTATAGTAGTTAAAATAAACTAGCCTTACATACGTGAATTTCGTGTTAAATTAAACTTAAAAGTCGGTAACTTCCCTACGTTTTAGTGAATTTTCCAGCCAGAATGAAATTACATCTGCAGGAAGCGGAAGTGAGCATTTTAGGATCTCCGCCATAAGCTGCTTCATATTCACGTAACCCTGCCTCCGGCTAAGACGTTAATAGGATTCAGATCCCCTTCCATCTGGCCAAGTTTAAAATTAACCATAACCGAATGGATCCCATTTCACGAACACGGAAATAATTCGATCCGACTTTATTATTGGATTTCCCTCTTAACACTTGAGCGTCGAAAGCTATCTTTATCCAGATTTGTTGCTGGGAAATGTTGTGGTTGATATTTACGGACTGCTCACGCACGTCTACGGAGGAATTATAACTGTGGGAAACGATTTTACATTTACGGTACCATTTTATGTAATTATTCGCAAACATAGAAAATAAATTATCACAAAATACGCTGAAAAATTGTTCACAAAGCGCGTATAAAAATAACTCGGCTATTTAACAACAAAATCAGTTTTTAACAACAAACCTATAATGATTAAAAAAAGTAACATGAGCATTACATCTCTGAAACAGTTACTAGTACGCATCAGTTACTTTATTAAGATCTGTGCTCCTGGCGAGATGATTTTTGCGTCGTCTGCGGAAGTTGGCGTTGGGTACGTAAAGGTCGTAGCTTCACACTAAATACCGTTCTCTCTCTTTATCACCTCTCACTTCCTCCCTCTTTCCTAAACGTGGTCACCAACCTCTGTACTATCTCCTCATGTATTTTATACTGTTTTTTTTACTCCTCAATGCTGATTTCAGAAATTACGCCTTTTAAATATCCTATTTCGACTTTTCAGTAAGCTTTCATTGCTAAATCTTGATCTACATATAAATATACGCCGTTGTTTTTTGCCGGGTAGCTTTCTAAGAATTCATAGATACCTTTAAGAACAGTTTCTGTCTTGCCTAATCGGGCAGAATTCTACCGAAATGTCAGAAAATCATTTCCTGCACCAACAACACTTTAGACCACCCGTGGTACAGTTAAATCTGTTTGGATTTTAATTTTATTATTAACTAGATTATTCCCGGGTATTTATTTACATTAGGCCGAATAAAAATATTTAAAAAATTATTTCGTATTGTTTATTATCATCATTCGATGTTTCCTGGAGTGCTAATTGCATGCATAAGTGGTATTCGCATCATGGTCCTTGGTTTCCTGAAAGATATCACGTAACGTATTGAAAAGGCGTTTCTAAATAAAACAAAAATAAGGCTCCCATCAATTTAGTTAAAAGGCAAAAAAACACAAAAATTAGCCTCTCCAAATGTATCTCCTACGGACCATAAAACCTTTCGTATTGTTTTTTTATTATCATTCGAAGCCACCTGGAGTATTCCCGGTTATAATTGTACTTTTAATTCAACCGCAATGTTTCTGGTTAAGTTCATTTGGTAACGTCACGGTCTCTGCACACGTCGTAGACTTTGGCACTAATTATCACATTTTTTAAATAAAATTCCTTCTACCCGTTATTCTAGGAGTTTCTCAACCCCCCCCCCAGTGTTTTTCTCCGATTTTTTAACAATATGGGTAAAAAATTGTTTTAATTTTTACAGGCATTTTAATGCTTATAAAGAATGTACAAACACACATACATCCGTTTTTTTTATTGTACAGCTCGTGCGGTGCTGTTTGTATTGACAATTTTCGTTTACGTGCTGAAGAATAAGTTACTCAAATAAGGGAAAAGAGCGTGACTGATACTTCAGCACTCAAGGATTCGGGGTTGATCTCGGGAGATATCGCCTGGGCTGCTGGCCAAGTTTCCAACTAGGATGAACCAACGTCACTCTGACGTCATCAGCTGGCGTACAATATTCCCCTATACACATAGCCGGAGTAAACATATAATGAATTAAAACAAATTTTATTCAAACAAATTAATATTTTAATACTTAATAATAATATCCGAACATAAAAACAAATTATTTTAAAGAAATGACCGTGTCAACCACTTATTTTCAATCATCTCTCATACAATCTCCTTGGTCCTTTTAAAATAATATAATCAACATACAGAGCATATTCATTTTTCCAGTGACATTTCAACATTTGAAAGACCTCCATAAAACCCTTCGACACTTTATTTCTTTCGCCAAAAACCAAGAGCAGAAACTCTTCACTCATCGTCCATGTTTGAATTTAGATGCCTCTCTCACACTTAACATCCACCAGAGGGAATCCGTCACGGATAATTCTTCAATGCATCTTACAATTTAGTCTTCCTTCGCATATTATAATGAAATATGGTCCCACTTAGTTAATACGAATTATCGCAACCAACTGAAACTATTTTTCAAGCAATGTCCAAGTACATGATGTCAATGCTATTTAATTATTTTATAAAATCAATCGAAAATGATAAAATTCCGTGTTACGAGCCAAAGATAATTTCTTATCAGATGTGATCGTCTCTAACCCCTCGATAAATTACTTTACACATTTTAAGCAACTTGGGACCGGTGGAAAATGCCATGTCACACACTGGAGTGAGTAAAGACAAAAAATGGGATCGTAAAATATTTCTTAATTACTCTATAAGAAATTTGTAATAGGTATATGTACCTTTTTGATACCAGAAAATTTATTTTGTATGAAATATACAATAGCTGTATAAGCCTGAGAAAGAACCCACCGAATATGATTATAATAATGAGATGTGAAGTCCGTTGTTCCCAGAGACTGGCTAACCTATTTCCGTTGCAATTCATGTCCGCACCGGAAATATACTGGCTGGTATGTTTCAACAGCAGTCTGCAAACAATGGGAGGATTAAAGTTTTAATAGGCAACGAGGGCTATTTCTGGTTGCCAATATCCTGCCCGTCGCGTCGTGGTCCACAAAACTTCCTGTGGAACATCTGGGCCCAGTTCCATTGCCGTTTTTTTTATTATAACAACTTAAAAATATAATAAGCACGTCGACGATAGCTTTTTGTCAACGTGGAACTGTTCTAATTCAGAAGGTTAAACGTGCATTCTGATCATTTACATGTCGCTGTATTATTTTATTTACTCACGTGAAAGACATTTTTACAGCTCGCGGCTCTGTGTGTCTTAGCCATAAACGGTCTTATAATTTGTATCATTTTAGAAAATAATGAACAGCATGAAAAAAATGGAGAATGTTATTGACTTTGTCAACTGTAGTGGACCGACGCCTGGCGTAACGCTTTACGAGACGCATTTTAACATGAATATGCCACTAGTAGAAAAATGCGTCACACGTTCGTTATTCTCAAACTGCGGAACAGTTTCAATAAAGCTAACCGAAATCTTTATTTTTAAAAGAGCAATTCCATTTAGTTTTTGTCATTAAATTCTATTTTGACTTAATTATTGAAAATTCCCGACTGGCATGTAAAGATAGGTAATTTGAAACGATAAAGTTACGAGTTGACCCACCCGCAACGCTCGTAAAATGGCAATATTAATCGCGCTGAGTTCGGCGCTGTAAAAACTTCCAATGGCCTCGTAAAAGCTGCCATTGCCAACTTGGGTTTTTGTCCGAGGCAGCTGTACGTTGACTTTGGATTTTATTCGTTTGTAGTTCTGGGACAAAGACCCTGCGGTACTTCTAAAAATACACTTAAAGGTCAGAAAATGCTTAGATTAAAGGCCACTGGAAAAAACAAAACATTCAAGACACGTAAACATATTCATCTTTTTTATAATAATATGTTTCTTATCTGCGAATTTTTGCTAAAATTGTTATTCTAATCATTGTAATTGTTTTGTTCTTTTCGTAGTTTTTAAATTGAACTTGATGAAGTTGCAAAATAAGCGATGAAACGTTGTTTAATTTTACATTAATAATTTCTTTTTTCCTAACTTAAAATTGGCTGATGTTTTTTTTACTGTATATACTACTGTTTTTTTTGCGGTCTATATTTTGAAATTATTCTAAGAAAAATATTAAAACTGTAAGTCCATTTCTTTAGTGAACATTACAAACGTTTGCTTAGGATCGTTACAGCGACACTTTTCCCTCACGAAAGATAAGTGAATTCAAATATAAATGGTTCTCAGTTTTTCAATACTTATTGTTACCAGAATTTAGTTGATTTAAGAAGAAAAGTCAAACACGGATTTTCGCTTTCTCTTAATATATTTGAAAAGTGTGTAAAGAGCAGGAGAATGTCGCCTTGAGTTTAGATCACGTTCCACATGACAACATTTTTAGTTCCCATGATGAGCTAATGACTCAGGCTGAGCACGTTAACAGTATAATTATCTTTTAAATTATGACTTGGCTATAAATTAAGTGAGCTGCCTGTTGTCCGCGAAGCAGGCGTAGGCGGGCCACATAAATCTCAGGAAAACATCTTGGTTGATTCTATAAACGTTCCATTCACAAAAAAAATCCTTAAATTAATAAGAATTTACATTTAATCTGCGGTGTAAATTTATAAAGTAAAGATGCAAGTACAGCCGCATGAATTCATTTAATTGAAACTTAGTTTCCCTGTCAGAAAAAAAATGGAGCACTTCGATGAACGATTCACTTGCTTTTTAATCCAAACTGTGGTGGAAACATTGATATGGTGGTTTACAAGCTAAGATATCACATGGATAAATATCACTTTTGTTTCTAGAATATTTGTTCTGGTAGATTTTATAATTTTGTTTGAGAAATAGGCTACGTTAGGGTCATCCCCTTTGAGGCCTCTCCCCTTTAATAGTATGGGAAGAGCTAGGAAGGCGGGTTCAGAAATCGAAGCAATGTCATGTTTACATTTTATTATATTTAAATTACTATATTATATCTGACATTTTAATGATTACAAAATAAATGTTAAAGCCAGTAACTCAGAAAACATTTATTTAATTACTTATTTTCGTACTTGAAAACAAATCACAACGTCTCATGCCTTATTTTTGGACCCGACAAAGTTCCAAAACAAGGGACGAACGTTGATTTAATTTCAAGTATGTTTGATTTATTTTAGCAAGTTTATTGATTGGATCAGTACTGTATCGAAGAAGTACGATAAGTCAGAAACACCAAAATATATATTACAATGTATTAAAGAAAAATACACAAATTGGATAATAATATGAATGATAAAAATACAAATAGGGATAACACGTAAACATGCACAGTACAAGTATTATATATACGAAAAAAGAGAAAATAAATAGACGTTTTGAAATAAGAAAAATAAATAAATAAACGAACATGGGTCAAAAAATTTTACATATCAATGGATGAAATTATAATTTTTTAAAATGTGTTCCTTAATTCCACACCATACCATTGAAAGTTTACTGAAAAATTATTTATATATTTTTTAAACCACTGTGAAGTAAGAATTTTTTTTTTAGGGCAACAGGCTACATGAGGGTGATCCACGTTGGGCAACTCCCCTTTAATAGCATAGGAAGGGATTTGAAAGGGGGGATGCGGAAGGGTGGAGGAAGGTAGCCAAGGGTTACTAGGGCCCCCGGGCTATGGTTTAAGGATCCTACCCGGCATTCGCCTAAAGAAATGCGAGGAAAACACTAGAAAAACCTGCATCAGGTAGGTCGGGCATTGGGTACTTGTCCCACGCCCTTCCGATAGCGGGAGAGGAGTTTGCTGTGGGGACGCAGCATTCCCTTCTCCGTGCCTCGACCAGTTTAGGAGGCAGCTGGCCGACTATTCCAATGGGAATACCGGACAACTCTTACCGTATGCCCAAGGTCTGCGACCCCGGAACATACACCTCGCAGAACAGGCCGAGGTGCCTCGGCTTGTGGGAACCTTAGTTCAAAAACGGAGAGGAAAAGGCATCCCCAAATGTAGCCCCTTCGTATCTCTTCTACAAGGTTTTATCTGCGAGAGAACATCCCTCGCAGCTTACCTGCGCGAGAATTCTTTTTTTTTTTAGGGCAACAGGCTACATAAGGGTAAACCACATTGGGCAACTCCACTTTAATAGCATATGAAGGGATTTGAAAGGGGGGATGCGGAAGGGTAGAGGAAGGTAGCCAAGGATTACTAGGGCCCCCGGGCTATGGTTTAAGGATCCTACCCGGCATTCGCCTAAAGAAATGCAAGGAAAACCCTAGAAAAACCTGCATCAGGTAGGTCGGGCATTGGGTACTTGTCCCACGCCCTTCCGATAGCGGGAGAGGAGCTCGCAGGCTTTTATGTGAAGTAAGAAAAACTTTTTTGGGTATATATACTTGTCATGTAACAAACCACATATTAGTTCTCTTCATATTTTTTTTTCTTAGATATTTTAACCACAGGAGTTTTCGGTACATTTGCGCATTTTTTAAAATCGTCAATCATACATACATAATTTTATATACAACATATAATTCTTACGTTTTCCTTAGTATTTTCATACCTGTCATTTACTGTAAAATGTATACAAATTATTTAAAATGTGTTAATAAACCTGCCAAATTTGTCGGAAATATATTTTAATGATTTTGTGATATAACCATTATTTTTACAAATATTATATGTCATGTATAATTTTGTATTTTTGTCAATTATTCAGTAATACAATTATGTCATAAGTCCATATGTGTTTAATAAGTCATTTCTATAACAGTACTTCATTACACAGTGCTAGTTTTGTTCATCTTCCGATTAACCATGTCATCTCTTTGAATTTTTGATTCATTTGCTGGCGTTTTTCATTTTGGCATGTTTTTTCCAGGTCATGTTTTTTTGGTCTAGAGATACTTTACTTCGTTCTTTACTGGCATTTGAATGTTGTAAAAGAAGGCACGGGCACACTATTCGTCTTGTGTTGAGTTTAACCCACACTTACTTCATCTCATTTATCTTAATTTCCCGTTCATGAATCCAGTTAAGTAACAAGTTCAGATGGTTTTGCATCTACGACTGCCAGCAATGCTGAATCATCTGCGAGTGTTGAAATAGTTCAATTTTTTGTAGTTGGCAAATCAGAGGCATAGTGCAACAGACCCTTGAGTGTACTGGCTGATGATTGGAGTAACTGGAGTTGTGTAATTTTTTATTAGGTATCTCTCTGGCATTTATGATCCTAGCAGATGACAGTACGAACTAGGAAACATTTTTTATTGTATACGAGATCAATGTGCCAGATTTTTATCAAAAGCCTGTGCTACATCCAGAAACACAGCGTTACATAGTTTCTTTCCTTCAAGGCTTTTTTTTATAGTATTTATAATTCGATGTGTATTGTTGATTGTCTCTCCTGAAGTGGTCCGGTAGAAATGTTGGTGGACCAGTTCGGATTCTTATCAGCAGTTTTTTCAAAGATCTCAGACAGAATAATAATGTTTACTTTATGAAATAAATCGTTGCAACGTCCTTGTCCGTCGACGGCTTTCCAGGCACCTCGCGTGGGCGTGACATCGGCCATCAATCTGACGATGACAGGTCTCCTCCCTCTCCTGTCACGTGTTTGCCTTCTCACGCCATTTAGCGCGGCATCTCTTTACACCGAGCAAGAATAATTGCGCTGCTTTTCGGCTGTCCACGGCGTAATGGCGCGGAACCTGAGGGTCGAGAAAAACGGTAGCGGCTCTCGTCTATGGGAAAATTCAACACCAGCAAACAACAATATTGTCCATTAGTAACTCAGCACTTTAAAAAAATTAATAAACTGGTGATGATGCTGTTTCTCACAGTAATTTTTTTTATTTGATTAATATCTCAAATTATATATATTTCTCGTTTTCCGTTTTTCTAAGAACGTATAATTTGTGAATTTCATGATGTTATAATTTTGAATCGTTTGAAAATGAAACAGGTGAAAACAATAAATATTTATATGGGTTTGTTATCGGCACTTGATATAAGGATAATATTATTTAACTGTTACGTAAGAAAATATTAAATAAAATATATTATATGAGGCTATGAGAGCAACAGTGGCCTAACCCACAAAATCATGAAAACTGAAAAAACGATATATCTGGTTTCTATAGCGCATTCTGTTGCCATTAGATTAATATAAAATATAGTTTTAATTATTGCGGATAGCTGGCAGCACATTGGCCTATTTGATATTGCCGCTAATTTCAACAAAATTCCATTTATCTCGAATAGGTATGCTGGTGGGTTAGGCCACTGTTGCTCTCATAGCCTCATATCATGATGCAATAAAAATTTTATTTTATTTTTTTATTTTTTTATTTTTATTTTTTATCAGCAATCAGATACATTTTAATCTATAAGCTAATGTGGTAGCTTTGACATGTTATTTACATATCATACATTATGGCATGATGAGATCCCCTCCAGCGAAGAGAACTTCTAAATCTTGTCTAGAGATGTGATGGCCATTTTCTTTTCAGTCTTCTTGTTTTATCATTTTGTAGTAGTGGTTGTAATAATGGGTTTGAATGTGATTTGAGCTTTACGTGGTGACTAACACTCTTTTGACGGGCAGTTTCCATAACAGTTGGTATTTTTAAGTCATTGTGTATTTGTTCATTTGTTATGTACCAGGGGGCGTTAACGATGGCTCTTAATATTTTAGACTGGCATCTTTGTATTATTGCAGTATTTGACTTACTGGCACATCCCCATAATTCTATCCCATAGGTCCATATTGGTATAATTATGGTTTTATATAGTAGTAGTTTGTTTTCTAATGAGAGGTGTGACTTGCGTCCTAGTAACCAGTACATTTCTTTTTGTTTAATATCCATTTGTTTTCTTTTCTTGGTTATGTGGATTTTCCAATTGAGTTTGCTGTCGAGATGTAAACCCAAGTATTTGGCAGAGGGTGATTTAGGTATCTCTGTGTTGTTTATAAAGATCGGTGGGCAGTGTTTTTTTACATAATGTAAACGTCACATGAGACGACTTTTTTTCATTTATTTTTATTCTCCATTTCTGAAGCCATACTTGAAGGAAGTTCATATATTTTTGAATGAGTGATGAAGCCTAGTTTATATCCGAATGTGAGGTTAGAATCACAATATCATCTGCAAACGTTCCTAGGACAATATTTTCGACCGTTGGGAGATCAGAGGTGAACAACAAATACAACAGGGGGCCTAAGACACTGCCCTAGGGAACTCCTGCATTAAGTGAATATATTGTAATATTTTAAATTTAATATGAATGTGGCGTTTCTAAATGAAAGAACTTAAGTGAAAACTATTAAACAAGATTTGTTAACAATTTTAAAACAAGTATAAAATACACAAAATATTTGGGATCTCAGGGTCTTGAACTGGGTTTGATAAATGGCAGAATTTATATAATCAAAATTACATTTACTTTTTATGGAAATCAATGCGTCTGATCATAGACGAAATTTGTTGCGGAAGAAATAATACTAAAGATTGAATTTAAACAATTTTAATTTTATCAAGAATTAAGAATCTCATTTTATCGATAATTAAATAATTAAAGAACGATCTGACTTTTATCTTTTAAACACGGTTTACAAATGATTTTAAAGTTTTTCTCTACTTACGGCTGCCCAGGTCTCTTTTTAGCTTTTCGTGCACAATTTTGGGGACATCACTGATTCTAAGTACTCACAGACTCTAAATGTCCACAGGCTCTAATTGGCGTTGTTTGTTAGTTGGTTTAACACAAATTGGTTGGTTCTCGATGCTTTACTGCAACCTGGATTTGTAGATCTCGTGACTTTAGTTGAAAATTGACTTCATTGGTTTATCTATGGCCAGCATGATGAATCTACGCTCGACCACCGAATACACACTAGTTGCTCTGTCTCCTTCCCGACTGAATATTGCTTTACTTTTTAATATTTGAAAGCATGTTTGTGACTGGACCACATTCTTTCGTTCTGACTGCCGACTGTAAAACTTTTCGTCTGATCTATTCGCTGTCTGCTGCCCGACTGAACTGTTCGTCTCGTAAATTTTGAGCGCGTAAAAACCTTCTCGACTGATCAACAATGTTTTCTTTGCCTTGCCGGTTTGTTGCGGCGTCCGCTGTATATCCACTAATAATGAGTCCTCTACAATTCAACTTTTCAATTAGAACAATGTCTTAATTACCAATTACTACATTATAGAACATAGGCAAGTTTTTTAAAATTTTATATAGTGAACCCCGATGCCATACTTTATCAAATGCCTGACTTATGTCTAAGAATATTGCTGGACAATATTCTTTATTTTGGAAGGCTCTATTAATGTAGTTTGTTACTCTGTGGCACTGCTGAGTTGTAGAATGACTCCGTCGAAAGCCAAACTGATGATGTGGAATCCAGTCATTAGCCGTGAAGTCGGGATCAATTCTTGAAAGCAATAATTTTTCCAGAAGTTTTGAGAAAGATGAGAGCAGACTAATGGGTCGGTAAGAAGTAACATTTTTAGGATCTTTACCGGGTTTGTTAACTAAAATTATCTCTGCTAACTTTAGTTTCTCTGGCCAATAATTTATTCTAAATATTGCGTTAAATAAATATGTAATAATCAAAAGACCTTTTCCAGGTAATTCTTTCAGCATTTTTACGGTGATGAGATCCATTCCAGGATGCAATAAAAATAAATAAAGTCTTTCGCGTTGCTCAATTTTTTTCATCATTGATTTATAATAATACAAACTCTTCAGTTTTTTAGATACCTGGGAAACGCATATTAAATTCTTTTCCTCGTAATGAAGATATAAACAATATCAAGATTTTGTTACCTAATAGTTAAAATAATTTATATATATATATTAGTCATATATGGATAAAATATGCAGGACCACTGAGCATATTGTTTCTCACTTCATCAATATTTCTCCAAACCTACGCTCATCTACAACATTTCAATTTCTGTAATACGTACATATTTTAAAGGAAAATAGGATCTTTCACACAATCCCCTTTTTTACAACGTGGATGTTATTTTCGTGACGTTTGAACTTTTTTACTTAGTCCTTTCCTACGTGCACGTTTAATATGCACAGTTTAAATGTGCTGGTTTTTGATGTTATGGTTGTCCAACATAATTTATTTTAATCTTTTCTAAGATGTTTTTCATCAAATTGGAACTAGAATAATTTTAAGATTAACGAGTAGATAATGTAGTAGCCAATAAACAGACAAAATTAAGTGATAAAAACACCACACAACCTTTCAGAAATCCTTCTTGATTTCGTTACGTGATAAAAAAATGTGATATAAAATATATAATTAATTACGTTGAGATTTTTTGTGATTGAGATGGAGATCTTGGTCATGTCATATTATTAATTTGTTGTTGTTATTCCAAGTGAGGGGCTGGATGTGGCGATGACACGGCGTTATGTCTCAAGAGCATCAAGGGGGGAAAAAAAGTGATCTCATTGCATGCCTCGCAGTTAACGGCTGCTCCGCCTACTTTTCTTTTTTTCACAATCTTTCCAATTAACTAAAACAACTAGCGAAGCTTCCATTAACTTTTTCTCTCCCCCTGTATAAAATTTCGTCGGACCGTTTCGCTTTTTGTCCGCGGCTATCGTAATTGCTACCAATCACTTCCCGGATGATTACGTGCTCTTGCAGGCTCGCCAACATGATAGCGGCGGAGGCAACAGCCTTTATGCGGTGCTACTTAACAATATAGTTGTGTCAAACAAATCGAGCTCGTTTTGTTTCGTCATTATATTATTTAATACATATTTGTAAAAAAATAAAACTCCTCATATACCAACTAAACACATATGAAATTATTTTCCTCTTATAAATAAATAGATGGCTGATTTTACTCGAATCTCGACTGTTCTTGCGTTATTTTTATGTAACGTCCGTCCACCCCCACCCCTAAGCGTGCTCACATCATATGCCGAATGGGATTGAAATAATACAAAAATGACATCGTTGGAAACACTATAAATCTCTTTGACTCAAATATCGGCCGTTTTAGAATGTTTGAATATTTGTACCTCCGTTTTTGAGTCAGAAATCAGGTTGGAAACATTTCTGGAACAAAATTCTGTTACAGCTGTCTTCGTTGTTTAATACAGAAAAATATCCTTATTTTATCTATGGTATCTACTTTAGATTATATTTATGCAGGACTGTTTGTCTTCAACCTCAATTATTTTTCTTTTCTTAATTAAGTATACTTAATCATTTTACTTGACATGATTAGAAAACGAACATTTACTAATCCAAAGACAATACATTTATTTATTGCCAATAATTTAAATGTGTTTGACTTTCCCTTAAATGGATAATATTGAAATAAAATTCGGTAAGGAAAGTAGAAATAAAATTATGAAACTAAAGTGCTAAGCCGTTTCTTCATTTATCCCGTTGAAGAATTTTATTTATATAATCCCTCAAATTCCTAATGTAAAGTAGATGCACGATTGAACTGACTATTTTCCGATATGTAAAAATTGCATTTTTTGCTCATTTATAATTTATAAGAATGGATATGAACATTTCGAATGTGCGGACACACAACACAACTTTCACTAGAAAATGTTATAAAACAATTTATTTAAGGAGAAATAAAGTCAAGACAATACGCAAAGACTCAAATACTAGTACATTTTTTATTAAGTGCTATAATTTTTATTGTAATATTAATTCGTAAATTTATTAAATAAATATAATTTTATGCATGGATGATAACAAAACAATAAAACATTCTTTCGTATTTTAAAATAAAATTTTCTAACACATTTAACCATTCGTAATATTTCAAATGTGACATTAAAATCAATTTATTTTAAGTATTTAACATTCTGAATCTATGATTATTAAATATACAAATATTTTTATAATGCTGTAAGTCTGAAAATTTAAGTACGAACTCTTAAATTTCAATAAATAATGTACTAAAAAATTAATATTGATATGTGTGTGTTCCGAATATAAATTTAACCACTTCGGCAATATTTTACACATGCTTATTCCGACCCGGTAACTCACATTGTGGAGGTTATGACGCGATTACCAGCGGGGGTGAAATTTTGAAAACATGTGAAAACGGCTGATATTAGCGTCGGGAACAATGCGAATGATAGTGTTCCTACCGACGTTGTTAGTGTATAGTCATGTGGGGGGGGGGGAACTCCCTAGAAGGTGGGGATGGAATGGCGTTTCTTGAGAATATGAAAACAACCGAGATTCTTGGTCGAATCCGGGGTTATGGAAGTCGCTGAGTTTGGTTGTTACTTTCATTATGTCATTTAAGTTGAAGTTTAAGATTTACAAATCAGTCGTTTTCGATACCGCTTAAGTTAAATTATTTTTGATCCCCAAAAGTTACTCGGAGTAAGGTATCGGGAAATAATACCGATTATATAATTTAATTGTATGCTTGTCCTCTGCACTTATCCCTTCAAGATTTGTATTTCGACGATTTCTAGTAACGTGTTCAATGGATTTCATTGGTTTTAATTAACTTATCACTTGTGAGGACAATAAATGTGACGCAGATAGATGTTTATCAAAGAAGATTTGAGAAAGGAAAGAGTCTTTCACCTGTTAAACCACTGATGTCCTTCCTAACTTGCTCACATACCTCCAAAGTCATACTTACAAATATTTTATTATCTGTATTAAGACAGGCAGAACCTTGCATTTGTATTTCCCTTTGAAACACCATCGGTTGGCTTTTCCTCTTTTCAGCTGTTTGTGGTTTACTCTCTTAAAGCCAGGAAGCGTCTGTAAGGCGTTGTGTGGCATCTTGGCCCTCGAGTACAAGAAGATAAGGATATTTGACGTTACGACTTTTAGGGCCCCGTGCAAGTGTGATATACGACAGGAATTATCACGCAAGTCTGCACTGAGCTTTCTACCCCTGCCTGGACCACGTGGCACGCTCAGTAACCAGGAAAATATCATCCCATGGTCTGCATTATAAAAGTAAATACAAACAACTTACCTGAAATAACATAAATTCTTAAAAAATATTTTTAAGTTACAGTATTTTCACAAACGTGACAACTGCCACCCTATTAGAAAATATTTCCAATAATGCCTAAATGTAGTTTAAATAAATATAAAAATATATATTTGATTTACAGAAAAGAAAATGTGTAGTTCATATACAAAATGGTGGACATTTATTTATTAATTATATAGATATTTGAATTAATTTTCGTGCTCTTGGACGATTTCGAAATATTTACGCCGGACCACGCGAGAAAGAAGGGGTTGGTGTTGTTACGTTTGACCAACTGCACAGTTCGTTGTTTTCCTTCGCCACGCCATGACGGATAGGAAACTATGCTTGTGTGAGGTGATTGCAGTTGCAGACACTTGCTTTAATTTAATTAATTAATTATAATTTTAGAAATACTTAGGAGAGCATTCTGGATGATAATTCTCCTGGTTTTTCCGATACAAGTCTGAGAAAATTCGTGTCGAACGCTGCTGGTTGGACCGACCAGTCGCGAATCCATTAAGGACTTAACGTTGTTGCAGAAAGTTTAGAAATGTGATTTTTATATTTTTTATTTTTGCAATGTTAGCGGCAGATTGCATTTAATAAATCAACTTGAGTTTTTGTCTCGATTTGATTCGAAAGCAGTTGTTGATTCCTATTTATTATGGGGATTAAATGTGTTGTCCGACGTTTTTCTTTGCAGACTGACAGAGGACAGGAATATTCAGGATCTAGACAAGTTCTGCGCATTCAGCGACATGGAGTTAAATTAACAATTGGTGAAGGGTGCGTAAAATTTTGTTTTTTCTTGCTGTTACACCTCACTTATTCCATGACAATATTTCCGACAGTCTTCGCACCTGAGGAATGCTGCAAGGATCCCAGTAACTTGGTGTGGTATTTATATTATCACTTTTTTGTCTGAATTGGCTATCTTTCGGATTCTTTTGCCAAGAGTTTTCTGTTGTTTTTGTAGAATAAAAGGTTGTTTATAAATTCATTAAATATACTTTTTATTCATTACGAATTTTTTGGTTCTCAGCCTGGAGACAGCAAAAAGTTGTAATATAAAATATTTTCACCAAAATATTTCTACTTGTTCCCAAAAAGAGAGACGAAATATGAAACATGGTAATTCTATTGATATTTATTGGACGTTTATAAAGTTACAGTATTACAAATGTGACAACTGTTTCAATTTGTCTGTGTTCTGGACAACGTCATCTTCAGGTGAAGCGTCCGCGACCTGAATACGGACGATGGAACCTTTCCAAATTTCAACGGGTGTGACCTAAATACATGATATATCCAGAAATATGTATAAAATATTTCAGAAAAGAGGGGACATTATTTTTGACAAACTGCTTCCTATTCTGGATTAAATTCTTGCTTGCATTAATTTCGAGACAATTTTCTCAGCTCAGACTCGAGTCAAGCCTTCGATTTGCCCTTTTAAATGGTTATTTATGACCTAATTTTTCCTCCATTTCTTGTTCGAGCCAGCGCACTGTTTCTGAGCCTCCGTTAAAATATCATCAAACTTCTCAATCTTGTGTGTGGAAATTTGATTTTTCGTGCAAACTAGTTATATATGTATTTAAAAATTGTACAGAAGTAAACTGTTTCTCTGTGAATCTGAAACGTACTAATTGTTTGTTTATTTGAACTACATGGTGGCTTATGTCTGCACGAGCGGTGGATCCTACCTGGAGACCAACGTGGAGATCCTTGCAGCTGAGACACGGCTTCGAATTTGCAGGTGACGTTCTAGAATTAAGCTGCGAATTAAAACGGAAATCAATCTTGTTTATTTCTCTGCTCTTAGTTTATTTCCTAACTGTCTCCAAGTAACGTGTTCAACGGATTTCATTGGTTTTAATTAACTTATCACTTGTGAGGACAATAAATGTGACTAAGATAGATGTTTATCAAATTCACTCCTTTATTAGTAGTTTTTTATTTTAATTATTTCGTATTAACTGCACCCTTCCAACACTTGCTCTCCGTTTCTGAGTAATGGCAGTGCGCAATCTCCAACATTAAATATTTTTTTTTTTTTGCAGTTGAGAAGTTTCTACCCTTTGTCAGCTTACACTCGCACGATGTCCTTAATAAGTGTTCTTGGCAACTGCAGTACTCTATTTTGTTTCTCGTGTCCCTAGAAAAGATATTCTATAATTACTTTCACTCCTAGAATAATGTTTCAGTTTTACAAACACTTTTATTGTCTGTTGATAACGAATTTACCTTCTACCATTTCTTCTAATTGTGGCCAGAATTTCGGTTAACAACTGTTGGATTAGATTTATCATAAATTCCGGAATTACTTTTAATCCTTCTTACAGTTCCCCTTCCTTCTTTACCTCTTTTTTTAATTAATTAAATCGTTGTAGACTTTCACGAACGACGTGGTTCATCTCAGATTCATCCATTTGTTCAGCAATCGTGAGCTACGTAATTGCAATTCGAGATTTTCTGTAGTTTTATTCGGCCTCGTAAACACGCTTTATATTGTAAATATAAACCTCGTGGCTACGCGCCTGTTAGTCAGGCAACACAGCAGACAAGGCAGTCGCGAGGTTGTCTATATACGAGGATACAATCCACTAGTCTCCTGAAACAAGTTCAGTTCTTTGACTTGTGGAAATCAATCACTAATTATAAAGTGTTGATTGGGTCAACTTTCCCTTTCAATGACTTATATTATTATATCAATCTCTCTTTTAACCTTTTTCTGGTTAAATTACCGCATAACAATTACTTTGATCTAAAGGTTATGGTGAATAACTCTAGTCGTTTAAATATTAAAAGAACGAGAAATAAAATTTCAAAATACATTTTTTAAATCCACTACAGAAATTAAAATGAAGATGATAAATTGGTAACTTTTTATAAGATTGTCCCCTCTATTTATAATTGGTCATCATTTGTCCTTTTGTCTACTTGTTGAATAAAAGAAAATTCATCGTTTCCTTTTGATTTTTATTTAACACCTTTCCGTCCTCCTTCACTTTATAATTTAATTCAGAAATTTGGCTCTCTTCCAGAACATTGTGGACTTTGGAGAAATTGAGTAGTCTTAAACGTTGGTCTTTTCGACCGTTGCAGATGATGAATGATTCAATTAATTTGCTTAGTTTCTACTTACTGATATATATTTTTTCAGACGTCTTGCTGCTCGTCCGTTGGTCTGTTCCATGAGGTTTCAAGATGGAGGATCGCACGAAGCGACGATTCTGCGGACTATTTTTGTACGAACAATGTTGACTAAATAAAAAAACCAAGCTTATTCCGAATGTCTTTAATAAATGTTACAAAACCTCTACTCCTTTTCTGTCCGCTCTACGAATAATCGTAATGTACAAGTCATTAATTGCCTCATTAATTAATCAAATCCCCACTCTGGCAATTGTCTACGAAGCCCAATTTTCCCTTTTTCTCTGCGCAGCTTGTCGAAGGAGTAAAACAAGTCACCATAGAAACTTCGAGATTGTTCCAGAGGACTACGATGGTTATGAATGGGCAGCTCATTTAAATTTAGACCAATGGCGTTCGAAGTAAATGAGAAACAAGCGTGTGTCGGTGTTTGAAGGTAAATTCTTAGGTATTATCACGAACGTGTCACTGACGTGGAGCCGCGCTCTAATTGGCCGCAGGCTGACAAACTAAACTATGTTCTGAAAATAAAAGTACTTTAACGTATTTCAGTTACTCAGGTGGCTGGTAAGTGGAGAGGCTGTAACGAAACTAAGGACCTAAAGTGTAAGAAATGTCGCAGTACTGGTTGTAGGTGTTTTGGGCTTTTTTGTTTCTGGTGATATGAAATGAAGTTATTTAGAGTGTACGGAGGGAAAAGTAAGAAAAAACATGGTATTCATAGGAACTGTGAGTGTGGCCAATATTAATTTAGAGTTAAAAATCTAACGGTAAAATTAATTCTGGTTAACGTGCACGTAAAAAAACAGAAAATGCAATGTTTCCAGTGTTGGTGGAAATGGTAACATTTAGTTGTAGGTGTGAGGTGGAGGCCTGTCATCAAGTGGTCCATAGGTTTAAGTTATCTTGAAGTATCGATGTTGGATTCTTGAACAAAATCATTGGAACCTAGTTTTAAGAAAGTAAATTGATTACGTAAAATGACAAACAAGTGCAAATTAGTAATTTAAAATCGTCGATCGAAGTTTGAGTTAAAAAAATATGTTTTGCTTTAAGCAAAGTGTAAAATACGTCACAACTAAAAGGGTGTTTAAGTAATACAAAGGTTTGTATTGTAGTAATTACAAATATGTAATTAATTAATAAATAATTTTTCATCATCGGTGGCGTAATTCTGAGGCCGTGGCTATATTATTGACCAGAAGGCTTGTTGGCTAAGGCAGAAAGAAATACAAGTGCATGACTAAAGCAGTTAGTGGCCACCAGAACTTTAACTCAGTTACTCGGAGCAGAACGTAGCGAGTGTCAGCGGCCTCCAGTACAAGGTGAGTAAACAAGAAACAGCAATTGGCCTGCGAGTGATGCTTAAATCCACAAACAAATTATATATTTCAAAATTAGAACGACGTCGCAACCAATAATAAATAGAATGAGTGTAAATGGCCTGTCACTTAAAACTGTTAAAAATAGAATTACGTGCACAAGCCCAGATCCCGGACAATGTGTGTAACTACAAACACATTACTCATCTGTAAATTTTCTTAATTAAAATTATATATAACTTTCAAGGTAAACTTAAATTTAATTTGTTTGGTACTATCTTTATTGGAGGTCGGAGAAATTGAAAGCAGAGTTCCTTTGGAATTGTTATTTTTTTTTGTTTTATATTGATGTAAAAGAGTGTGTTTTGCCGGGCGTTTACAATTACAACAAGTTTCAAAACAGCAAAGAGAACTTGTTAAATATGAGACGACGTGAAATGCTATATATTTTATTAATATTGATTGGAACAAGGAGTTAGTTAAGTATTTCAATCCACCTCGTGTATTAACAAAATGAAAATAAATAGGAAACAAATAAAGAAGTATATTAATAATTGTACCTTTACGCGTAAGGCAACAGTGATAATAATAAATCAATAATAAAACAATAAATATAATATAATATATAAATAAGAACAGCGCATGCGCGCCTGCGTGCGTCGTCCGCCCGTCGTGTAAGCGAAAGTTAAGCGAGAAAAGGAGCTCGATTCAGTCTCAAGCACCAGGATAGTGTAAGGGCCGAAGAGGTCGTTTCCTCAGCCGCGCCACCAGGACACGTGGTCGCAGCCCTGGGCGCGCCACCTGCTCACCTCCTTAGCTCCCGATCCACGCCACCTTCTCACCTGCTTAGCTCCTAATACCCGCCATCTCCTCGGCCCTTACACTATCCTGGTGCTCAAGACTGAATCGAGCTCCCTTTTCTCGCGCTAACTTTCTTAGTACGTACGCAGTACAATAATTTTTTTTTTAAAGGATTTTTTTTTCGTCTTTCTTTTCTTTAATGATTGATTACGCGTAAAGGAACGATTAATAAATATACTTCTTAATTTTATGTATTTATTTGACGATTGATTTTTGCCAACACCATTTTTTTATGTTGTTAATCATGGAACGGAGAAACACAGCAATATTCATTAAACGTCGATTCTAAATTATTTTCATTTCTTTAAACTTTATTTGAGGTCCAGATATTGGTTTCTCACGAAAGCCGAGGCATATTAATCAATTATAAATTTCAACATTTTAATAAATTAAAAAATACTACTGTTCAATTTCAACTTCCTTTATTCATTTCGATTTTGAACATTTTAAATATTACATAATTTGGCACCAATGTGGTAGAATATTTCAATAATGATTTGATTCATTTGGTTTACTAAATAATTG
The DNA here is from genome assembly GCA_037074705.1 of Zhengitettix transpicula. Taxonomy (NCBI): domain Eukaryota; kingdom Metazoa; phylum Arthropoda; class Insecta; order Orthoptera; family Tetrigidae; genus Zhengitettix; species Zhengitettix transpicula. The sequence continues at coordinate 39,203,324 of CM073596.1, read as the reverse complement.
GCCACAATGTGCTGTTGTTTTATTGTAATTGTACTATATTTTATTAAAGGTAATTTATTTTCATTACTATAATATGTATGTATTTTGTTACATATGAGGAAGAGGCTTGATATCCTCGAATGGCGCGGCCATGTTCGTAATTAGTGACCACGCATTTATCTTACTCGACGTCACAGTAATTTGCCTTCATGTTGACAATCTTTAATATGTATCAATCCGGCTTGTTTTGTTTGTTTTTTCAAAAAAAAGGTATAAGCTGATTTGCTTCAATATTTTTTGTTAATCTCGGTAAAAATAATTAAATTCGGTGAGGAATAAGTTTTCCAACATCAATTTATATTGTCCACAAAAACTGTTATAATAGAAATTATGTCGGAATCTGAAGTGTTTCTACTCACGCAACAACGTATCTGTAAACAGAAAAGGGAAGAATTAATGGCCAAATGGACAGATCCTGCCGTGAATGTCCCAAAGATGAAGATAATCTACGCTCAAGGTTCCGTTCCTCGGCCTCCAAAGTTCACAAACTTCAAGAAAGGAAAACGTAATTATTCCCCAGTTGTTTGTTTATGTATCAAGATAGAATTTCCAGGTTGAAGCAGCTGGTGTTTCATTTTTCTGTCGTCATAAGTCTGTAAAGTCATGATATTTCCCTTTCATTCTGTTTTCTAGATAAAGTTTACATTTAGAAAGGATGAATATATTTAATGTAAAAGATATTCTTTCTCCAGCGATCTGTTGAAAGCTAAATAATTGTAGATTTGGAGCGTCCATGATATATAGGCAACCCTGCGACACTTCTGTCATTTGAGTTGCCTGTGTCAAAGGCGCGGACGCGATCACTTTAGTTAACAAAATAATTATTTTCCCGTTCTTTCGGATCGGAATCGTTTTGATGGATTTTTCGTTTCATCTCGACAAAATCGTTTCTTCGCCTGCTAGTTATCTTCAAGCAATATATAATCCATAAACTTTCCATAATTGTGATTTCTTGAGATTATATTTTGTAAATATCTTTGCCATACGAACCAACATTCAGAGCAATAAGATTGTAACTGTAATGCCAAAAAAACGAAAAAATGTTTTTAAAACAACCTTTTCATAGTTTTATAATAAGGACTCGCTGTATACGGTCATATTTTTTCATTTTTTTCCGTATATAGCACCCAAGTAGTTTGGATAGTTCCAAAATGTAAAAATGTCTGACAATGAATTTCCTCATTTCTTCAGGAGGCTTTGCCATCATTTCCTTATATAGGAAGTCGAAAATTATTTTATCATTACTTTTATATATATATATATATATATATTGTAATGATTTTGCCCTTTATTACTTAATATAACAAAATAAACTTTATTACATTGAAACTACAGAAAATACAAAAATACATTAAAAAATATTGTATATACATTGGTCTGCATAAAATAAAATTAGCTCGGGCTTGATTAAAAAGTTCTCCTTCTCAACAGGGTAATGTGGGCGGTTCGGTGGCTATTCAAGAACAGAGTCTATTTCCGCACTGTGTAAAAGAATTCCACTTTTGAATGTAGTTTACATATATTGTGATGCTTACTTTACTTATGGCGTCAGCACCCGATCTCCTTCTGCGGACTCCCCGCGATGGACGTCCCTCAAAACCTCTGCGTCTCCGTCTCCCTGTCTGCCTGCGTCTCTTCTTGCGTCTCTCCGTCTCCCTGCTTTTCCCTGCGTCTCCGTCCCCGTCTGCCTCCCGGGTTCGGAGTCTTTATATCTACTCCGCCCCCACAAACGATGTAAAAAAAAGGGACGCGAACCCCCGCGATTTCTTTTGGCCTTCTCAGGCAGAAACACGTGCACGCCTAATGTATTCATACTCAGGCCTCCTCAGGCCCGCGGTGGACACAAGGGCGGCCACTTAAGGTCGTCATTCACTACAATATATATATAATCAAAATTGTAAAATTTTGTTTATTAAATAATTACATATTCTTAATTACCACAATATATATATTAATTAAGAACAATGGTCACTTTTCACCTGACGATAGGAATAAGGATTCTATAAACGTGTGGTATTTATATTAAAAATCGTGACGTCATCAATACAGTGACGTCACAGACACCGCAACAGCAGCCAAGCAGACGACAATTGCAGACGACGGACGAGGAGCTTCAATATATAGCGGATTCTTCTGAACTACGTCAAAAAAATTAATTAAAAAACTAATTTATACATTATCCTAATCCTGCTTTTGGCCTTCTGTTGTTTGCCTCTGACGTTATTCCCAAAAAATATTCATTCGTATATTGCAATTAAAAAAAACTAAAACAGAAAACTGCATTTCAAACAAAAATGCTTAAGTTGGCACTATTGGCACTCTGCCGCGATGTATCAGCGAAGAGGATCATCATGTAAATAGTATAAATAGTAAGTTAATTAATTGCTCTTGTGTGTTATATCACTTTCTTGAGTTTTGATCGTTTAAATAATCGTTCTTTAATGTAATGTAATCTTTATCCCCATAATTAGAACTGAATACTTCTTGTTATCTGAAATACCCGATTTAAGACAAGTTCAGAATTAACAAAAGTCAATAGTAGATAAATAATACGAACGGGTGTGTTCTCATTTTTTTAATTACTTTGTAATCCATCTAACCCAGTAATTAACTTGAAAACTTGTGGCTATTGACAGCAGATGACAATAGGTCTCATAAGATGTTTTTGCTGTTTGTTTGTTATTTTACCATCTAAAAGAAATATGATAATCATTTTAAATGTTAAGGTTTATATAATATTCAACAAAATTATGCAAACTGAAACCTCTTTTTAATTCAAGTTTATCAACTATCATAACCTTGTAGCAATGAGGTAACCCTGAAGAACATAAATGTTAGTTTATTCGCATATGACACTTTTTTTTAGATGCCAGGTGTCAAGCACGGAATTAGATTTCCTACTTCAATGTTGGAAGAACCAAAAATCTTTCCTCAAATCTTAAATTATCTCCACTATTAATTTAAATTGCTTGAATTAAATATAATCAAAGAAAAAAGTTTATCTTAGTATGATTGATTAATTCCTTTGGATAAATCAATTCTAGTCTATTTTTTACTGTCCAAAAGAATCCATTTTAGTGTACACTTTGGTGAAAATTACTAAGTTGAGATTAAAATGATGGTAAGATAGATATGTGTATTAAATGTTTTCATATTCTTGCAGAACTCGTGTAGGCCGTCAGATATTGGGCTGGGAAGCAGCTTCTGTTGGTAGAAGACAACCTCCAGTTTGGGTGAGTTTGTCTCACTCTTGTTTATGGTGAACATTAATGTGGCTTTTGTCAATTTAAAAATTGATAGGTATTTATAAGCTTTTCTTTCATGATTTGATTTGAAAATTTAAATTATTTTATCAATTTTCTGTAGACTTTGATCCTCAAAGTGTTGGCTATCCCTACATTAATTTATGTTTTACACATTTTAAAATGACCATTTTTTTTATTTTGGCATATAATTATCAGTAGTAAATGGACAAAAGCTAGATTTATCAAGTTTTCTATGTGTGGTTTATGGTTCTTCAGTCATGTGTAATTCGATATGTTTTTTTAAAAAAAATTGAAAACCTTTTTCTGTCATATTTATTTTCTTTTGTAATTTTCCATTTGACCACATTTAAAACAACTAATGAGAGTGACTATGCTCATGTCTGGATGCAAACAGAATGACTCTTACTGTAGATACATGGATTTAGATTATTTTCTTTTTAGTATTTCCATCCTCTTGATGGCATTATTGCTATATAAAACATTGTTTATTGTCATCTGATTTATTTAGACACGTCTACTCACATTCTATTCTTATTCTCATCTGCATATAGCTATTCCTGTGAAGATATGTAAAACTCTCTCCTTATTTAAAAAGCTAACAACACACTTCAATTTTTGGGTACTCCAACTACCTTTTTTCATCTACATATCATAATGAAGTCAGGTTTGTTTTTTTGTTCAAATACATTGGTAAGTTTATTATGCCAATATTATTAAATTTTTTACAATCTTTACACGCTATTTACAAATCATTTAGACCAACTACATTTGACTCCCCTCACTCCAATTGAATCCAGAAAACTCTGTCCTTAGAGCATGTATAAAAAATTCTCTAGATTCAGTGGAAACAATACAAGCTGTCAGGCTCACTGCAATATTATGTACCTCATTCCTGCAGTTCTAAACTTTTCAACAATTCTAATTCGTTATTGTTCCACTCACAGGGTTAAATTTGTGAGAAGAAAGATTCCTGACACATAAAATATGGTTTAAAGTTTTCCTTTTCATAAATTAGCTCCCCCTTCTAATGTGTGTATTACTCTATCATTGTGGTGACTATATTGACACTTCTGCCACTGTTTCTATGACTTTACCTGTCTTTATTTAATTTTTTTGTCTGTTATTCACATCTTCAGCACCCAATTTGGTTTCTTCAACAATTAACACAGCCTAATGACCTGTATATTGTCATTCTTGAATACATCTTTAATTGAGCTTTACATATCAATGTTCTTTTGACTGAACCAGTCTTCCAGTTACTATTGCTGCACTTGTCTGATTCACAAACAAGTTAACTTGCAGGATTCTGCATGTCTACAAATTGCTCCAAGAGGCAAGCTTCTCGTGCTCTCAGGTCTTGTTTCCTTGGTCCACTAAAAACGGTTTTTCGGAATTTTTAAAAAAATAATTATGGCATTATGCTTCTTCAAAACTTAGAACCTTAATCATGCTTCTTGTTTTGATAAAAGTATTTAACTGTCCAAAAAGAGAGGATAGTGTGTGAGTACCTCATTCTTTGCCTCCTGTCTGTTTGGCAAATACCTATTTCATATCTTCTTTAGTCTTCTACCATAAAAATCTAATTACAAGACTTCAATAAAAGAATCACTTGTTTCCTATTACATTCTTTGAGTTTTCTTATTTATTTATTTTAGCAGTTGTCATTAGGTATCATTATTTCTTCTGCCCTATTGCAAGCTAGGCCTTGCTGTTGAAGATTGGAATCACATAATCTTGTTCCTCTGCCAAAATATTTGGCTGTGTTCTTAGACTACATATTGTTTAACATTTTCCTGGAATTTATTGTTAGTGTCCAGATTAACTGTTTAGAGAATCCGTGACTGGTGATATAAAAATTTATTATGTAGGGGCCCATAACTTAAAATGTATCTTGTTAAATCAGTTTTCGTTTTGTGAACAGGTTCACATCATATCTTAAGATGAAATTCCTCATGCTGTGTGAATTTCAGATGAATGCATCAGTTCAAACACAATGTTTTATCTTTGTTAATTCTACTCTTTCAATCTGTAATCATCTCAACCTTAAGAAGCTATTTCTCATTGTGTCTATTCTAGATGAATGAATTGTTTCAAATACAAAGTTTTATCATTGTATGCCAATTCTACCTTCAATCTATAATCTTGTGTCATTTAAGCCTTTGCACTATCTTTACATGATGGTATGAATCTATTTATAACTCAGGTCTCTTAACATTAAACACACTCTCCTTCAACAATGTGTAGCTACGTATCTTTCTAGTACAACTGTAGTAGAATCATCATAGTTTCTTGCTGTATTGGGGAGTCCAATAAAAAAAAAAAAAAACTATCTCCAGTGTTTTAAACAATTGGTCAGATCACATTGTAGTTTGCCAAGCTAATGGGGTGCCCAGAAATAAACTATCTCCAAGTAATTGCAGCTCCTTGCCGTATCGGTGTGCCCAGAAATAAACTATCTCCAAGTAATTGCAGCTCCTTGCCGTATCGGTGTGCCCAGAAATAAACTATCTCCAAGTAATTGCAGCTCCTTGCCGTATCGGTGTGTCCAGAAATAAACTATCTCCAAGTAATTGCAGCTCCTTGCCCGTAGCGGTGTGTCCAGAAATAAACTATCTCCAAGTAATTGCAGCTCCTTTCTGTAGTGGTGTGCGCAGAAATAAATGATCTCCAAGTAATTGCAGCTCCTTGCCCGTAGCGGTGTGCCCAGAAATAAACTATCTCCAAGTAATTGCAGCTCCTTGCCGTATCGGTGTGCTCAGAAATAAACTATCTCCAAATAATAGCTATTGGGAACTTGGTTTGTTTTTATCTCATGTTTTATGTACTACTTGTTTCAGATTTTTGTTGAGGAGTGTATAGACTGGGGGCTTTAAACCCTTTGTCCATTCGCTCCTCAAAACGCTGGACTGGGAAGCTGTGGAAGCTAAAAAGTTTCAACGTTGAACAGAAAAGATTTTTTTTTGAGTTGGACTTAGCGCACTTTTTTTAGTGCCTTTTTGGCTTTCCACAGCTGGAATGGTTGGCCAAACGTCGCACAACAGCTACAACCAACTGCTTTTGTTTATTGTAATTGAAACAAATTGTAAATTTTGAAGTTACTTTTGCAAATAAACATTTATTACTGAATTTATATTTATTATTAGATTTTTTTATATATCCTAGATCATTTGAAATTACTTTTGAACATAAAAATTCTTACATTTATTATATAAAACCTAGACCATTCGAAAATAAAAGTCATTTTATTTTAACAATTTAATTTTACTTTCATATACAAGTTTGAAAAAAAACAGAAAATTTTACAATATAGACTTCTTGTAACCCCAGCACAACATAAACAATTGGCCAAATCCTGAAACAAAAGAAAATACAATTAGAACACTTCACCTATTAAGATAAGAAAAATTAGAGTGGTCATTAAAACTCACCAACAAATGTAGAACTCCATCCTCTTCACAAATAACAAGTCAATCTGCAAAAAGAAAAGAAATATTAACATTTTGATACAAAATAATTTAAAGTTTTTCTAACCCAAGATCTTAATTAAAATTTTACAACTTCAGAAGTAATCTAGTTAGCAACATTAACAGGGTTCCAAGGCTGCAATGCAAATTGATGGAGAACTGAGAAAATGGTTTAGCATTAATAAACCAGTCAGTCTACAACTGTATTCAATCTGATTAGAAGCAATCAAATATCTGGTTATATAGACTCAAAGTAAACTCATAAATGCATACACAGATCTAGCAATGATCTGTAAGTCTCACTTGATAGACTAAACAAACTAGAGGTCTTACTATGAAGAAAAAGTACATGAATTTCATCAGCAGCAGGTTTTAATTTAGAACAGGTACACAACCTTTACTATCTGGAAACTAATATTAATAGGACAAATTCGGTCAACAGAAATAAAACTGCCTCCTAAATAGGAATTGGGATCATGATTAGGCCAGCCGTAGCCTAGACATGATACAATCTGATGAATAACAGTTCAGGACATTTTGACACAGGGTTCTGCTCAAGTTTTATGGGGCCAGAATAAGAAAAGATTGTCCTTAATATGGATACTGCAAGAAATAAACAGGTTTCAGAATACAGGCCAAAGACAGGAAGGCCACAAAACCAGTGGATAGATATGTGGAATAATAATGGATGACAGAACTGCATTAAAGAGCAGAATAGAAGAAACTTGAAGCCACGCTGGGTTGTGGCCCCATAATAACAATAAGTAATCTGTACACAATTCATTACACTGTACTTCTGCCACAAAAGCACATGTCAATAAGACAGTACAAAGCACACAAAATGAATTCAGGCAAATTGCTCAATGTAGTATTCAAAATCAAACCTAAAGTAGTTGCCATCAACATTTGCACAAAATATAGGAATTTAGAATTAGAGAAAATTATTGCCTGAATATCTAAGAAAGATTGACCATTGTGGATCAAAAAAGTCCCAAACTTACAATGAAACAAAATATTTTTAATTAAATGGTTAGGATTTAATTAAAATATAAACATGACATAATGGAAAGTGAAAACAGGGTTTTTGTTCATCACAATTTCAAGTGAGAAAGCAATGAAGTGAATAAGGACCTGCTATATAGGTAAAGTATGTGGTACGTTCTTCAGATTATATCTAGTTCAAAATCTAGTATTTTTAAACAATTACATTCCATTCATACTGAAAGACACTAGACATTCCTTTTCTTAATTTATATTTATTAGTCAACAAATCTTATAGAATTTTCACTTTATAAATTTATTAAGAATTACTCAGTCATACAGAAGGTAAGTGGGCTTTACCCTTATTGGTTAATTTCTTGCAAGTGTCCTGTTCTGCACAAACACTGAACTGGTGGTCCCGGAGTATGGCAGGATGCTAAACTTCTCTCCCTAGTCTGCCAGTTTTCATGTGAAATTGAAGTTTCCTGTTATGGCTCCACTATTGTCCTCTGACCATGCCCATGTGGCACCTTCTCCATTTTACCCTGGCCGCTACCCTCTCCACAACTTTGTCACTCCCTTGAAGGATAAATGCTCAGGAACCCAGTGTCTGGTGCTGCAAACAATGGAAAACCTAATTAGAATTCTAAGCCAAACACTATTATTACATGTATCCATATACCAAATCAGGTTTATAATTCTGTGCTCAAATATTAAAATAAGGGGGAAATTCAAATAAATTGGCAAAGTTTAAAATTACACATTACATTCTTAAGACAGGTTTTAAAATTGTAAGATAATGTAGAAATTATGTCAAAGGAAATTCAGATGAAAAATTACCATTGCCAAGTTTTTGTTTTATTGACATGATCAATCCCAACAAAAAATTCAGAGATAAAAGTGGAAGGAGTTATTTGAGGACAAAATTACTAGAATTAAACTGAATAGTTTGGAAAATGTTGCTGGGCTTTTCTAATTTTTGACCATTATATACTCTGAAAGCTAACTTGTATGGGTATTAAAGACAAAGATACATTATTGAAAGTTAAACTAGTTTACCCAATCTCAGTACTGTTTATTTTATACATAAATGACTGAACGTATGAATTTATATAAAGCCTTGTCTTTTATGCAGATGTCTTCCTTATGCTGTATAACACTAAGCAATCTTAATGTTCAAAATGAACTAGTATGTCGATAATGGACGACAAGTAACAATCAGGTTTAATGTATTTAGATGCTACCCATCATAAGGAAAACTATCCTCCAGAAATTAATGTAAATATTGCTTCAGTTTTCAATTATTAGGAATAACAATAGATTTGAAATTAAATACTGACCACATTGATGAATATCAAACAGTGTTAAAGGCTTACTATGAGATTATATTTCCTTCAACATAATGGGTTAGAAGTATGGGGAAAAACTAAAAAATTGTTTTGTAAAAAGAGAACTTTAAGGGTACCAAAAATGCAGAGAACATTCATATTTTTAAGATAATAAAGTCATACAGAATTATTTATATGTATTTAAAGTTATCCTTATACAACACATTGTCTACACAGAACCATCAGCTCCGTGACGTTCAGTAAAGATTAGCCCATTAATGTATTGTAAATCATTTCTATGAAGTTTAGATTAGATTATAAGTAGTCTTTAGTAAACTTGAGCATGCTTCATGACTAAAAGATTGTTGGGCAATTTCAATTGACATGTAAGCTGGAAAGAAAAATTCATATTAAACTACTTTTATAATTAAAAGCAGAATTGTTTTGGTAAGAGTAAAGTGACTTAAGCATATTAATATGCATTACTAATATTCTGGTGTGGAGAATAAAGGTGGATGTAAATGAGATGGAATAATTCAGCAATAAAGAAATTTGATTTCCTCCAGATAACTACACAGGGTTATGAATCTGAATTAGCAAATGTCCTGGGTGAGATTTTTCTATCTTAATCCGTTAATTCTGAATATATGCTTTATACAAAAACTCAATACATTTTGCATACGGATCTCGTTCACCCCATGGATTAATTCACACACATCTAAAGATAGTTGTGACCATTTCGCCACACAAGGAATAAATTTTATTTTTTTAGAATTGAAATTTAAATACCATTTTTTGGAAAACATTTACCCATTTTGGTAATATATTATATCAATAAATTTTTTGATTAACAGTAGAAGGGACTTATGCAATAAATTAATGGGGAATGTCATATCCATATTAAACTAAACATCAGAATAAATTTGTTGGTCATAATTCATTAATATTTATTTCATTTTCCGTTTCACGAGCACAGATTTCGGCTAAAAATTACTGATTTCACGTACACAACCAGAAATTTATATAAAAATTCAAATGTGCCTCTAAAATGTTGCTACATAAATAGACAATTATGAACTACTTTGAAAAATGCTACGAAAATCTGCTTTTAACATATGAATATGGCCCACATGTTGGCAGCCATGATGAAGTGGCGATGTCACAAACATCTAATTGTTCTCTCTAATTATTGAATTTTCACCTACAACTTTCTTTCAACCGTATTAAAATTGTCAATATTATCTACAAATGTTAAATAAAATATATAAATATCAGCCGACATTTAATTAATTTTTTTCTCCGTGTAAATGAAAGTAAGCTTCAGGCTAACGTTTTTTTTTTTATCTGACATCCCGCAACAAATATCGTACAAAAAAATGATACCCACAGATTACATCCGAATTGCAAAATGCTTTCGCACAGTGTTTCATTTTACCGCACACAAATATTCCTACTGGCAATGATGCACGCGCTATTAGGAACCAGCTACGAAGATTCAACATACGATTTCAGACAATAAGTGAAACTCTGCTGAAATATTTCTTCTCAAAGACCAAGAGAGGCTGTCAAATTGTGTTCGGGCTAGATTTGGTTGCCCAAATCCTACAAATAAAATATTTCTTTTGGCGAAATTACGAACGCGATTCTTAATTGGGAGCCGCCTTTAGATTGCAACCGTCAAGGAAAGTTGGAAGTTTCACTAATTGGATATAAAATCTGCTCATAAAAGCTTACATTGTCTGATAATATACAATTAATATAATTAAAATTTCAAATGTTATTCTTGCAGTGTAAGACACGAGGTTGAGAGAAGAGTTGGGCCGTAATAAAGCATGAGCAATGCATACCTCAGTAGCTGCTGGGCTGAATGGAGCCATCAAGTTTGTAGTTGCCACGGTCAGAACTCAGGAAGAAGTGAAAGGCAGCAACACCAACAACAGCCCCCACCCCTCATAGACCTCGTTCCCTTCATTACGTTACACGTTCATTCTAATCGGGCCACGAAGTTATATTCATTCCTTTATAAATTGCATTTCTGCAACACAATGGATAAAACGTGAACAAAGTTCAGGATTTTAATAATTGATTTTATCAGAATAAAGACGAAATTTACCAATACAAGTATTTAACTACAAAATAAAAATGTTTGACTAAGTAAAGGACCTACCAAATTAATTACCTGAATTTCTTCTTATTATATGCTTCAAAAATGATTTTTACGGTAATGGGATAAATTATGAAGTATTTAATTAGCCTCCTAAAACACTCAACTTTTTGTATTTGGTCTGATGTGAGGCAGGAAAACATTAAACATTTATTTTCGCAAACGTCCAAAATTTGCTAAAATGGATTATTTATTTATTACACGTTGAAAACAATTTCGCGTACCGCAAAGGAATTTCAATCCACTAAAATAAGTAATATTATGTATATATGAATTGTTAAATCAATTATTTAATATGGATATCACAAATATCACTTTAGAGTGGCAGTAATTTATGCATTTAATTTACGCGTTCGAATTAGTTACACAAATAAATGTAAGATGCTAATAACATATGCAATATATTTTTTAATGTACTAAATTTTCCAATTTTAATAAAGCAACAAGGACAATTACATCAGTAGCAGTGCAGTGCTATGCCATCAACGTGTCACGAGTTATACATATTATAAGTTATTGATGCCTTTGTAACGAGCATTTTCACACACAATAATATGTAGTAGGGCTGAAAGACAGAATTTTAAATATTGAATTCATTTTTTATATTTAAATATTTGTAATATTGCAAAGGAATTACCCTTCATTTCAGTCTAAGAAAAAAAAAACAGATTTTATAAAAATTTCTTTCCGCATTGTGTATTTAATATTAACTTTTTAAATATTTTATTAGAGCTATTAAAATTAAGAAACATTTCAGTAACCGAACTAAGTTAACCTTTGTTTTTTTATCAATCGAATGTAATTAATTCTGTGCGCACAGTTGAAACTGAGAATATAATAATCACATTGCCTTTTTCACTCGTCCAGTTCACTGTTTTCATTGTAAAATGATTTAAATTAATTGAATAAGTAAACAATTAAAAAGCCATGTCAGACAAGAGTCTTTGCAACTAAATTTCTAGCTTTAATTGAGAACTGGTATTGAATGAACAACGATAAAATAAAATGAAAATATTATTCGTTATTTGAATTTTTATACAAATTTTATATAAATTGTAATTATTATTTGCAATACTTATATGATTAATTACGTTAAAGAATCAATGTTTTAAAAAAAGTTCGTATTCTGCAAATAAATATTAAATGAGTAAAGAGAAACAAAAGAAACAAAAGATGGCCGCCGGTCGAGCGAAGCGACTTTGGAACGACGAAAAGCATGGATTTCAGAATTGAGAGATAGGATAGTAGAAGGTGTCAGGAGGTCATTGTATTCGGAGCGGCAGAAGGTGAGCAGGTGGCAAAGAAAAAGTCGAGATTTTGCCAAATCCCTGTGGTGTAGGTTCTTCCCATGAGAGAGAGAGGGTCAATGAGTGAGAGAGAGGGAGCGAGGCACACAGGGGTTTGGCAAAATCACGGCTTTTTCTCCGCCACCTGCTCACCTTCTGCCGCTCCTAAGACAAAGACCTCCTGACACCTTCTACTATCCTATCTCTCGATTCTAAAAATCCAGGCTTTTCGTCGTCCCAAACTCGCTCGCATCGCTCGGCCGGCGGCCATCTTTCTTTCCTTTCTTTTTACACATTTATATATTTATTTTCAGAATAAGATAATTTATCGTTGTTCATTCAATACCAGTTCTCAATTAAAACTAGGAATTTAGTCGCAGTCTTCGATTAACTTAGTTAATTTTAATAGCTCTAATAAAATATTTAAAATTTAATGTGGAAAGTAATTTGTATAAAATCTTATTTATTTATTCTGGTGCTCAAGTCTTAATCGAGCTCCCTTTTATCGTTAAATTTTCCGAGTACAAATTCGTTTCTAGTTATATTTTAAGCAAGGGCGCCTTACGCGTAAAGGAACGATTGATAAATAAATAAATATACTTAATTTCATCTATTTATTTAACAATTTATATATATATGTGAACACACAATTTATTTTTTACGTTGTTAATGAGTGTATAATTTATATAAATCATTGAACGGAGGAGGATTGAAAAAACACAGCCAGCAATGTTATTAATATATATTTAGCATTAAACGGCATCTCTCGTTTAATTCATTTCCTGGTGTTGCTCCTGAAACTTGTAATTGTAATCGCCAGGCAAATCAGACTTGTTATTATCAATATAAAATTAAAAAAAAGAATTAGAAGAATTTAGCCGTACACATTTTTTCTGTTAATCTTAAAGATAGTTTTTCCAGTCTTACGCGTAAAGGAACTATTAGTAAATATGTTTCTTAATTTCGTCTATTTATTTAAAGATTGATATATTTGTCAACCCACAACTGTTTTACGTCGTTAAGGAGGAGAATTGACGAAACACAGCAGTATTATTAATATATTCAGCATTAAACGTCGTCTCACCTTAAATTCGTTTACTGGCGTTCTTGATTCTTGTTGTAATTGTAAACGCCAGGCCATTAAGGCTCTTTATTATCAATATAAACAAAAATAAGTTGAAAAAATATATAAAAACCTTACTCCTCCACACACCAAGGAATTCTGCTTCGTTTTCGCCGACCCCGAGGGCAAGGCAGAGAAAAGTGGCAGCAGAGAGGAGATGCTTGGAGTAAGGACCCCGCCGAGACTCGAACCCACAGCCTGCTACGCACAGAATCCTTGCGTTACACAGACCTGAATTCTAACCACCGAGCCACTGAGTGAGGTTAAGGTTGAATGGTTGAATCTCTCTTAAGAGTGCAAACCTCGGCAGTGAGGCCTAAATATCAATAAGAAATAGAAAAAAGATTAACGCTGTGAGCGAGGTTCGAACCCGGAACCTCAAAGTCCACCTGTCCAGGCTTTAACCACCTCAGCCACTGGCTTGCGACGAAAGTTGTACCTTTAGAATTCATACAAACATCCCCCTTCACCTGTAACTCGCAGCAGCTAAAGTACAGGTATTACGCTAATTTGGAATATGTTTTCGTCCTTCATTCTCGTTTGCGTCGACCAATGTCTTATTTCTTTATTTTATTACCCTTTAAGATTATGCTACGTAAAATACTGGATTGATCATTTTACGTTCAAAGCAAAATTGGTTCCTATAGTAGCACCTACTTTCATCGTGTAACTCGTCCATTGGGGCGGGGAGGATAAAGAAATCGAAATTACAATTAAAATTGCAATCTTCCTCTCAATAATTTATTTCTCGAAAATTACAATTTAGAGAAAGCTTGGAAATAATTTTACAATCGAATATCAAGCCTCTTCCTCATATGTAACAAAATACATACTATTATAGTAATAAAATAAATTACCTTTAATAAAATATAGTACAATTACAATAAAACAACAGCACATTGTGGCCAATTATTTAGTAAACCAAATAATGAATCAAATCATTATTGAAATATTCTACCACATTGGTGCCAAATTATGTAATATTTAAAATGTTGAAAATCGAAATGAATAAAGGAAGTTGAAATTGAACAGTAGTTTTAATTTATTAAAATGTTGAAATTTATAATTTATTAATATGCCTCGGCCCTCAAATAAAGTTTAAAGAAATGAAAATAATTTAGAATCGACGTAGAAAGTTGAATGGCAAATATATCAATCGTCAATTAAATACATGAAATTAAGAAGTATATTTATTAATTGTTCCTTTACGCGTAATCAATCATTAAAAGAAACGAAAGAAGAAAAAAAATCCTTTAAAAAAAATTGTGCGCGTGCTGCGTGCGAACGAAAGAAAGTTAGCGCGAGAAAAGGGAGCTCGATTCAGTCTTGAGCACCAGGATAGTGTAAGGGCCGAGGAGATGGCGGGTATTAGGAGCTAAGCAGGTGAGCAGGTGGCGTGGATCGGGAGCTAAGGAGGTGAGCAGGTGGCGCGCCCAGGGCTGCGACCACGTGTCCTGGTGGCGCGGCTGAGGAAACGACCTCTTCGGCCCTTACACTATCCTGGTGCTTGAGACTGAATCGAGCTCCTTTTCTCGCTTAACTTGAATGAATATGCGTATCCCATGCTGCTTGCTGTTCTTATTATATATTTTATTTCTTGTTTTATTATTGATTTATTAATATTACTGTTGCCTTAAGCGTAAAGGTACAATTATTAATATACTTCTTTATTTGTTTCCTATTTATTTTCATTTTGTTAATACACGAGGTGGATTGAAATACTTAACTAACTCCTTGTTCCAATATTAATAAAATATATAGCATTTCACGTCGTCTCATATTTAACAAGTTCTCTTTGCTGTTTTGAAGCTTGTTGTAATTGTAAACGCCAGGCAAAACACACTCTTTTACATCAATATAAAACAAAAAAAATTAACAATTCCAAAGGAACTCTGCTTTCAATTTCTCCGACCTCCAATAAAGATAGTACCAAACAAATTAGATTTAAGTTTTACTTGAAAGTTATATATAATTTTAATTAAGTGAAATTTACAGATGAGTAATGTGTTTGTAGTTACACACATTGTCCGGGATCTGGGCTTGTGCACGTAATTCTATTTTTAACAGTTTTAAGTGACAGGCCATTTACACTCATTCTATTTATTATTGGTTGCGACGTCGTTCTAATTTTGAAATATATAATTTGTTTGTGGATTTAAGCATCACTCGCAGGCCAATTGCTGCTTCTTGTTTACTCACCTTGTACTGGAGGCCGCTGACACTCGCTACGTTCTGCTCCGAGTAACTCTGTTAAAGTTCTGGTGGCCACTAACTGCTTTAGTCATGCACTCGTATTTCTGCCTTAGCCAACAAGCGTTCTGGTCAATTATGTAGCCACGGCCTCAGAATTACGCCACCGATGATGAAAAATTATTTATTAATTAATTACATATTTGTAATTACTACAATACAAACCTTTGTATTACTTAAACACCCTTTTAGTTGTGACGTATTTTACACTTTGCTTAAAGCAAAACATATTTTTTTAACTCAAACTTCGATCGACGATTTTAAATTACTAATTTGCACTTGTCATTTTACGTAATCAATTTACTTTCTTAAAACTAGGTTCCAATGATTTTGTTCAAGAATCCAACATCGATACTTCAAGATAACTTAAACCTATGGACCACTTGATGACAGGCCTCCACGTCACACCTACAACTAAATGTTACCATTTCCACCAACACATGTTTTTTACATGCACGTTAACCAGAATTAATTTTACCGTTAGATTTTCAACTCTAAATTAATATTGGCCATACTCACAGTTCCTATGAATACCATGTTTTTTCTTACTTTTCCCTCCGTACACTCTAAATAACTTCCCTTCATATCACCAGAAACAAAAAAGCCGAAAACACCTACAACCAGTACTGCGACATTTCTTACACTTTAGGTCTTTAGTTTCCTTACAGCCTCTCCACTTACCAGCCACCTGAGTAACTTAAATACGTTAAAGTACTTTTATTTTCAGAACATAGTTTAGTTTGTCAGCCTGCGGCCAATTAGAGCGCGGCTCCACGTCAGTGACACGTTCGTGATAATACCTAAGAATTTACCTTCAAACACCGACACACGCTTGTTTCTCATTTACTTCGAACGCCATTGGTCTAAATTTAAATGAGCTGCCCATTCATAACCATCGTAGTCCTCTGGAACAATCTCGAAGTTTCTATGGTGACTTGTTTTACTCCTTCGACAAGCCGCGCAGAGAAAAAAGGGAAAATTGGGCTTCGTAGACAATTGCCAGAGTGGGGATTTGATTAATTAATGAGGCAATTAATGACTTGTACATTACGATTATTCGTAGAGCGGACAGAAAAGGAGTAGAGGTTTTATAACATTTATTAAAGACATTCGGAATAAGCTTGGTTTTTTTATTTAGTCAACATTGTTCGTACAAAAATAGTCCGCAGAATCGTCGCTTCGTGCGATCCTCCATCTTGAAACCTCATGGAATAGTCCAAAGGACGAGCAGCAAGACGTCTGAAAAAAATATATATCAGTAAGTAGAAACTAAGCAAATTAATTGAATCATTCATCATCTGCAACGGTCGAAAAGACCAACGTTTAAGACTACTCAATTTCTCCAAAGTCCACAATGTTCTGGAAGAGAGCCAAATTTCTGAATTAAATTATAAAGTGAAGGATGACGGAAAGGTGTTAAATAAAAATCAAGAGGGAAACGATGAATTTTCTTTTATTCAACAAGTAGACAAAAGAACAAATGATGACCAATTATAAGTAGAGGGGACAATCTTATAAAAAGTTACCAATTTATCAACTGCATTTTAATTTCTGTAGTGGATTTAAAAAATGTATTTTGAAATTTCTCGTTCTTTTAATATTTAAAAGACAAGAGTTATTTACCATAACCTTTAGATCAAAGTAATTGTTAAGCGTTAATTTAACCGGAAAAAGGTTAAAAGATAGATTGATATAATAATATAAGTCATTGAAAGGGAAAGTTGACCCAATCAACACTTTATAATTAGTGATTGATTTCCACAAGTCAAAGAACTGAACTTGTTTCAGGAGACTAGTGGATTGTATCCTCGTATATAGACAACCTCGCGACTGCCTTGTCTGCTGTGTTGCCTGACTAACAGGCGCGTAGCCACGAGGTTTATATTTACAATATAAAGCGTGTTTACGAGGCCGAATAAAACTACAGAAAATCTCGAATTGCAATTACGTAGCTCACGATCGCTGAACAAATAGATGAATCTGAGATGAACCACGTCGTTCGTGAAAGCCTACAACGATTTAATTAATTAAAAAAAGAGGTAAAGAAGGAAGGGGAACTGTAAGAAGGATTAAAAGTAAATCCGGAATTTATGATAAATCTAATCCAACAGTTTTTTACCGAAATTTGGCCACAATTAGAAGAAATGGTAGAAGGTAAATTCGTTATCAACAGACAATAAAAATGTTTGTAAAACTATAACCTTATTCTAGGAGTGAAAGTAATTATAGAATATCTTTTCTAGGGACACGAGAAACAAAATAGAGTACTGCAGTTGCCAAGATCACTCATTAAGGACATCGTGCGGGTGTAAGCTGACAAAGGGTAGAAACTTCTCAACTGCAAAGAAAAAAATATTTAATGTTGGAGATTGCGCACTGCCATTACTCAGAAACGGAGAGCAAGTGTTGGAAGGGTGCAGTTAATACGAAATCTATATTATAAAAAAGGATGTATATTTGTATGTATGTATGTATGTATTTACGTTGTTCTTTATACAAATTTTATCGCGTGGACAGAATGCAACAAAAATTGGTATACGTATTCTGTCAAAATCGAGAACCGATACTGTCGGGGTGAGAAACGCCAAGCATACATGTGGAAAGAATTATAATTAAAAACCGTGATCATTAAATATTAAATTACTGCGCGCCAAGAGACAATGACGTCACGCGAGAGAAAGACGTTACTACGCAACGAACAAAGGAAATATTTCCTTTATTAGGAATGAAATAAAGCAGAAATATTTTCTTTTAGACAGCAATACTCCATCGAATGGTAATAAAGAAGAATACGAACTACTTTACCATCCTTGCGGAAAATGTAAGTTAATTTTCGCGCTATATTAGTTGTGAGTCTAGCTAACAATTTCATCAATGTAATATTTCGTAATGTATGAAGACTGAGTGACGATTATATCCTGAAATACTCAAGGAATATATTTAAGTATTCAATTAAATACTTTTTCGAGTTTATATAAATAAGTACACGAGCAACGCCGGGCACCCAGCTAGTAATTAAAATAAAAAACTACTAATAAAGGAGTGAATTTGATAAACATCTATCTGCGTCACATTTATTGTCCTCACAACTGATAAGTTAATTAAAACCAATGAAATCCATTGAACACGTTACTTGGAGACAGTAGGGAAATAAACTAAGAGCAGGGAAATAAACAACATTGATTTCACGTTAATTACAGAGATTTCCGTTTTAATTCCCAGCATAATTCTAGAACGTCACCTGCAAATTCGAAGCCGTGTCTCAGCTGCAAGGACCTCCACGTTGGTCTCCAGGTAGGATCCACCGCTCGTGCAGACATAAGCCACAATGTAGTTCAAATAAACAAACAATTAGTACGTTTCAGATTCACAGAGAAACAGTTTATTTCTGTACAATTTTTAAATACATATATAACTCATTTGCACGAAAAATCAAATTTCCACACACGAGATTGAGAAGTTTGATGATATTTTAACGGAGGCTCAGAAACTGTGCGCAGGCTCGAACAAGAAATGGAGAAAAAAATTAGGTCATAAATAACCATTTAAAAGGGCAAATCGAAGGCTTGACTCGAGTCTGAGCTGAGAAAATGGTCTCGAAATTAATGCAAGCAAGAATTTAATCCAGAATAGGAAGCAGTTTGTCAAAAATAATGTCCCCTCTTTTCTGAAATATTTTATACATATTTCTGGATATATCATGTATTTAGGTCACACCCGTTGAAATTTGGAAAGGTTCCATCGTCCGTATTCAAGTCGCGGACGCTTCACCTGAAGATGACGTTGTCCAGAACACAGACAAATTGAAACAGTTGTCACATTTTTACTACTGTAACTTTATAAACGTCCAATAAATATCAATAGAATTACCATGTTTCATATTTCGTCACTCTTTTTGGGAACAAGTAGAAATATTTTGGTGAAAATATTTTATATTACAACTTTTTGCTGTCTCCAGGCTGAGAACCAAAAAAATTCGTAATGAATAAAACGTATATTTAATGAATTTATAAACATGCTTTTATTCTACAAAAACAACATAAATAGTTACCGCTGTTCCAGTTTTTGTATTTCGTAACGGGATATTTTTTTTTTCATTTTGTTTTTATTTACACGTGTGTTCTATTTAGTCTGATTACTGATTGAAATATCACACGCATGCACGTGATCTCCAGAACACGCGGGAAATCCGTTCCCTTATCGGTTCACTCCCACAGATAGAAACAAATCACGGCCGTTATCAAAAATCACAGATAATCGATGACAATAGAAATCAATATTACGTGGCTCAATTTTACAATCTAAAATACGGACATGTACAACCTTCACGTAAAGTGATAGAAACTTTCTCTTTTTTGTCGTAATTCTCGATTCCAGTTCACTCTTACGTAAGGTAACAATGGAAGAGAAAGTACATCTTGTGCACCGCGTATATTAAAAAATATAACTTACTAGCTGGGTGCCCGGCGTTGCCCGAGATGTCATTTATCTGTAACCCCCGATATGACTCCAATTTCGGCTGCTTTTGCGCAATTTTTATGTAACGCTACTCGAACCCTAATCATTATAATTAACTATGAAAAATATTTCTTCAACGCAAATATCTGCCGTGTTTGCATGTTCCAAAATTTGCACCCCGCTACCCCTGAATCTGAGGGGTAAATGCCAATTTGAATGTCGTAACTAAACACAGTGACTTCCATAACCTTTGATTTGACTCCAATCTCGGTTGTATTCGCGTTATTTTACTGTAAAGCATCTCCACCCCAAACCCGACGGGTGTCCTTTTCACAGGGCGTAGGGGATGAAAATTGTATTCAGATAACATTGGTAGAAACACTATCAATATCTTTGACCCCTAAAAATATTTATCCGACTCAAATATCGGCTGTTTTAGTATGTTTAAATATTTCCACCCCCGCTTCTGGGGGTGGAAGACGCGTCTCACCCCGACAGTGTTTGTTTCCTGGTCGCAAAGAACACGTGTACGAAATTTGGTGAAAATTGCTCGACTGGTGTAGATTTGCATTTTATTTAGAAAACGTTTGTATGGGAAATAGAAAAGGGCTGTTTTTAGGGTTTTCCCGGAAATTATTCGATTTTTTCTCGCCTTTTAAACCTTCCCTAGACCTCCACGAACATTTCAAGACTAAGATAAGATAAATCCGTTCAGCAGTTCTCGAGTTTTAGTGAGACTAACGAACAACAATTCATTTTTATATATATAGAAGATTGAATTCATACGTAAGTGAAGTGTTCGATGTCGTGCATTGAGTCAGGAACGGAGTTGGAACAAACAGATCTATAGTCTGTTTTAAAGTAGAAGACCGATGGCGGTTAGTATGAGTGAAGAAGCACAAGGGATTATCAAGTCGACGAGAAGACAGTGAAGGAACCTCCAGACAACATAAGCTCAAAAGGGTCGAATATTCCCCGGCAAAGCAGAGTAATCACCCTTGGAGACGAAATCGAGAGTGGGCTATCCGGATTATTATTGGATGAGATTCCTCCATGTGACCCGAATATGATAATCAAATAGTTTTGAAATGAGCAGTCGTTAAATAGCATAAAATTCAGTTCGGCAATCTTCAACAAAACGCATAACTTTGAGGACTTCAAAGAGCCTTTATCTACGAAATCTCACAAAGGTCTACCGTCGATGTGCAGTCTCCACGCCTCTCGAAAGCAGGTGACGCACAACAAGCAGCACGTTCAAAACTCAAAAGAGTTTATTTCTGATCGTTTCCTCCTAAATAGATCTGAAAGTTGCGAATAATAATAATAAGAAGAAAAACCTTGACATTGACTACTATTTACAACACTTGTAAAATTAAAATCATTAAATATTGTACAACATAATGTTAACAAATTAATTGTTTGCAGTAAAATCTCTTAGATATAATAAAAACTCAAGTAACTGATATTTTTTTAATCTTAAACTGACAGATTAACAGTACTTTGTCAATTTCTACGATTTTAACCCTCGGTTTCTTTTGCTTGTACACTTAATGCTATTTCTTGGCTCATACAAATATTTAAAACTGTATAATATAAAATGACATACTACACGGAAATGAGAGTTTTACAGCACAATATTTATAACACTGAACGGAAGCGGAGACAACCGCCTGACTTAACATCTTAATTTGTTGCGACGATTTGGTACTTTTCTTTGCATGTATGTCGTGGGGACCATTTCATACGCATGCGTCCATTTACCAGAAACGTGGCATCAGCCAATCAACGTTTCTTCGAACGAGCCCTCCTGAGTGCTCTGAGCTCACCTATTTTCTTCTTGAGCTCGTCATTATCATGCTTCAATCTCTTGAGAGACTTTTCAGATTCTTCGACTTCCTTGCGGAGATCCTTCAAGCGCTCCGCCGTTACGTTTTGGTCGTCCAGAAATTTCGCCAACGTTTGCAGTGCTTCAGGAGGCGAAGGTCTGTCCTTATACAGCTGCAGGAGTGCCAACGTGAGGGGTTTGTACAAGAAATGGCTTCCGAGATAGTGGCACAGTGTGCCGGGTCCACAGCGCTTCTCCTTACACATTGCGGTGCTGTGATCCTTGGACCTGCGAATAGAACATTCGATCTTGTTAAATCATTTTCCATACATCCTCCAAATTATACATAATAATTCACTTCAAATTAATGTTTACATGTTAAATGCTTACTGTCCAGGCTCATAAATATAATAAATGTTTCAAGTTTAATGGAGGACAAATCACGTTCTAGACGACCAATAGAAATAAACTGTCAAGGATTAACTTTATAACAACCCGCAAAAGACACTTCGTAGGATATCCATGGAGCGGAGTGTTCCCCGAACAATAATCAGCTCTAAAATGAAAAAAATTACGTCTGATTGAAAATAAGGAATAAGAAGTATAGCCAATACAGACAAAGAAAAGGGTAATATAAATACCACACAACGTTTCTGGGATCCTTGTTCCTTTCGTCGAGGCCCTTCTGAGCACCTGACGAAAGGTACAAGGATCAGAAACGTTGTGTGGTATTTATATTACCCTTTTTTGCCTGTATTGGCTATCTTTATTATTTATTATTGAACAATCAGCTCTATCTAAAACGAGGAAAAATGTCATCCTTACAAGTTAGACATATAGAGAATATCTCTGATGGACTTAGCGAGTGTGAATGGTTGTCCAGTAAATCCTTTCATCAAAAAGATGTGTCTTATGTGAATGGTGAGGTTGACAGACAGGATGCTCGATGCTTGTTACAAATCAAACCAAATTTTGACCCAGCAGTCTCATTTGCATGTTTACATATCACACAATTAACTTCTGTAGGTCGCAAGCAACCATTCGACAACAGCGAATGCCAATGAATCTACCGTGCCGAGGACTCCGTCTTATACCACTCAAAACAACATTAAACTCACATTATTATTCTTCGGACCTGACGTCTGAGATCTGCGAGTCTTGGGTGTACTCACGAACAAAGTATTACTGTGATTCTGCTTCAGCTGAGGATGCAGGGATCCTAAAATATCGGATGGTGAGGGATGAACGCGCCGATCCCGTATGGTGATAATATTACGATGAAACAGCCGAGTTGTTTGTTGCATACGTACAACATTATAAAACATTCTCATAGGGAATAAACATTGAATACCGTGAATTAATACAAAGTCATTGGTGGATTACCGCGCCAGCGTTGACTGTCCCCTGGTCGTGGGCGCACGGACACGCGCAATCTTCCTGGAGGAAGATTTATGAATCCCCGACGGGTGGGGCTTGGGGGGCTTCTTCATGGCCGCCCTGGCTGCTGCTATAGGTGATATGGCCGTCGTGGGGAGCATCACCTTGATGCCACGTCGCTCTAGAAAGCGTATCTCTGCCTCCCAAACTCTTGCGGCCAGCAGCGAGCTGGGACTTCTCTCAGGTTCCACTTCCGGATCTTTCACTGGCGTCTTCTCGGGCTTCTTCTTCTGCTTGCGCACTTTAGGAGCTTTGCTAACAGTCACCACAGGCCTCCTCTTCCACACGATCGGCGGCGGTTCCTCCACCCGTATTACGACAGGGCTATGAAGAAATTCATATTAGAGACCTCGAAACGAAAATCAGGACAATATGAATGAGAAATTTCGAGGAGAAAACTTTGCATGCTTCCACAAACATCTCATAGATGTTAACTCATTTTTGTCGCAACCAGGAATTTAAGCGAGAGAGTTTTTGTTGTGTTGTCATTACAGCGTTTGAAAGGCGACTCTAGCTAGCAACTAACCCGTGATCCAGGGAGGCCATATTTAGACAGAATGGGATCGATGCCTCAGACAATTAGGATATTTAATGAAGGGACCATGAGTACCTAGGTTTCTGAGTTTCCTCTTCAATGTACTGTTCAGGCTCGGGTGGAGGTTTGCCTCGAAGGCGATACTTGAGAGCTGACAGTTGCTGAGCAGTTCTCCAAGTGCCACAGGAGTGGACGACCTCATTTCTGTTTCTGTCGCAGACCAATTTAGGTGAGTCCGACCGTTGGAAACGCTTACTTAACGAACAGGGCACAGTTATCATTGTGCAGAAGTGACGAAAACAATCACTTGATTTATATTAATTTCCGCATACCCGCGCAAAGAGTTGTTGTTCAATTTACAAACAAGGAACATCGGCGGTAATGCTTCAATTTTGAACACAGGACGATTAAGTAGTTATGGATACGTCAACAATATTACTGTTGAATGCTTCAACGAACATGTCACGAGCCTTGACAACTGCCTATCACCAGATCATTAAGGTTTGTAATCATTTAACTCAATATGACGTCCTCGTGGAATACGAAACTATGACTCAATGAATGATTTGTTAAAAATCCATATGAAAAACTTATAACACTTTGGTTTGTCATGTAATCTCAAACTATAGCGAGTAGAGAAGGAACTCTTTGCCTCCCAAGGTTTTCCAAAGTTGTTCGGGTAGCCTGTCTGGCGTTGTATACAGCACAGTCTCAAAGTTAATGGGCCTAAAACATAAACTAATAACATTACCCACCCTGAACATGTTGAAATGTGTTACCGGAAAAATATGCAAAATAGGAGGCAGAGTGTAACCAATTTAGATGTACTAAGAAGAGTAGATGAATAGAGATTCGGAGGAAAGCAAACTGTGTAGGACATATTCGGAAGAATTGCTTGATACTTGGACAATTTATTATGACCTAAAAGAATTAAAAGTGAACTCAGACGATTTGCGGAAAAGGTGGAAGCTGAAGATAGAATGAAATGGCGTTTCTGAACACGCACGACAGAAAACTTAAAAAATTATCAGAAGAAAGAGCACAAAATCAAGCATGAGTGATTTTCGGGTTACAAGCAATCAACTGAAAGTATCAATGGTCTTTAAAAGACTAGATAAATCCATAACGAGTTACACTCAGAGATAGGCATCGGAACGAATACATCAGAAATACATATGGCGTTGAGGACATTGTTAGGTGGGTCAGAAAGAAAAGAAGATAGCCGAGGGATCATGGCGACAAGAAGGTAAACCAGACACCCTGTAAAAAACACAGAAGCGTTGGTATGAAAGCTGGACAAATCATAGACATAGAGAAAGAAGACCAGTCTTATTATTAATATAGTAATTTACGCTATCAGCATATTTATGACCTTATTTTGTAATACCTGTGATTTTTGTCTGTTTTTAGAGTTGTTATTTGAATTGTGTGATTTTTTTTTATGTTTCAACAATGATTCAAGACTAAAATTAAGACCGACAAATACGTAGTAATTATTTTAGTGTCCAACACCACGCCCGTGTTTGACAACGCGTGACAGAATAAACGTTCTGTAAGCGTGGGTAATCGGCTAACAGTAATACAGTTTTATTGAGTCCATACTCCGAGGGATTAACTTTTGCGTTGGGTTTGTAAAGGGCGAAAATAATATTATTCTGGGGTTTGAACTGAAGATTTCTCAAGATAGAGAGGGCCAGAGAAGTAAGAATGGCTTGACGAGAGGAGGGAAAACTCACTACTCTGGCTGTCTGTATGTAATCCCAAGTGTGAGGCTGAAATGATTTCGAGGTGCCACGAACAGGATGGTCCTAACGAAGTTCAAGTTGAATCAGATCCTCCGAATCGAGGGAGATGATCAAGTCTGACTTGCCTTCAAGATGATGATTAAAAACAATCACGAGTAACACGCTAGTAACACGACAATGTCCTTCCGTGTCTACTCAACGGCACGGAGAATTCACGTGGTGTCCAGTCAGCTCTGAAGGACTGGGCCAAACTGTCCATCAAGATAAACACGAAGCGTCCACAGCCTCGTCAGGGCACGCCCACGAAACGCCCACGTTCACGTCACAGGATGGAAGGTCATATATAATGTTGAAAACACGTCCTTCAGTTCAGAATAATAATAAAAATATATAAATCTCAGACTATTTCAACTAATAATATCAGCGACATCAGCCTCGACGTATTTCTCAGTTAAACAGTAAATACTCATATATTGATTTGAAATATGAGCCTGCAATATATATGAATAAGTATAGGTGGAGGGAGGCTACACCTTGAAAAATTAAAATGTTATACTGACCATAACAGATTTTTGTGAGATACGTGTTAAAGCAAACACCGCCAATGCCAATTCACAGCTAAACTTCAAATAGTCATTAATTCCTACTGGGAAAATTAATAACAAATCTTCTAATATTATTTTTTAGTAAATAATTGTGTTACTAATGCGACACGGAAATTACAGTGTTTTTGAGTTGTTTTACCTCGAGACTTCTCACTTCGTGTTCTGAAGACTTCAGCAGTTGAATTGAGATCTCAGCCCTGGAAACGATCACTGAAATGGCAGAAAAGAGCTTTAGTACGAATTTTAAACAAATTGTACAGAAAGAAAATAACAACGCGTACACTAGAAGGAAGCAAAGACAGAAAACTGTTACAAGAAGAATCAAGTTCAGTCGAATAATGAAATGTCTACAGCGAACAATAAAGTGATAAAGTGTATTTCTTCGGGCTGAGGGATAAGTCCCTTTTCACAACGTTTCAATATCAACTTAACTTTTTTTTTTTGCGAAAAACGACTTCAGTGTCTTGAGTACGTTCGGATTATCCATTACACTAAACGTCATTCGGTTTGATCGATGGCTTTCCCAAACAATAGATTATACCTTTTAAACCTTCCGACATCTGTTCACAACTTTTGTATTTGAAAGATAACTCGAGGACTTCAAGTCAATTTTTAACATTGATAATTGTAGATACTTGAATCTCTCGACATGTAACAACCCGTCTCGATCAGATTGTAGGCTTTATCACGCGTATAAAAACTTCTGATTCTGGCGATCATCGAATGCACAGACACAAGTTTCATTACCCTGGATCGGTGCATTTATGTGATTCTTTTGTTTTAATTTAAAGCAAAAAAAAGTATACACAGATTATAAAATCGTATCAAGAAATAAAAGTCTGGCTCAAATGAATAGGTCAAAAATATGAATAAATGAATTAAACATTCAGCAAAATCGATTTCGAAACAGAAATTACATTGAACAAATAGACAACTAAAAACGGACAATTATATATAAACATTATTCAATAAATATGAAATAATTCATACTAATGTTCATTTAAAATGTTTTTTCTTTTACTCCTTCAATTCATGCTATAAATTTATAGTTGTAAAACGTAATTAAAAAACATATATTAAAATTGCTCGTAGGACTTCTGGAAATTCGTTTCCGTGTTACCAATTTTGTGAAGTGATTATTAGATTATTTTTACCGAAACCGTTGATCATTGTTTTTTATACATAAAATATACGTTTTGAAGCTTAAAATTTGTAGTCAGAGTAGATTTATAATTCTGCATCAAATTAAGCACCAGTAATGCTCAAGTAACATTTATCGTTACGGTTTATGTAACACGTAAATATACATATCGGGATTGCGAATAAAAAATCCCACACACGAACTTGTGATTGGTTCGAAAGCACTTAATCAACCGTGACCTCATGAAATTTACGTTTTACAACTGACAACTCAAATGGGACACCAAGATGTTGTTTAGCTACTATGGGATATTTTGCCGACAACTTTGCAAGGATAGAAAGAAATTAATGATTTGGTTGATTAGCTTATAATGTTGGTAACTGAATTGGCATTGAAACGCCGAGGAAGATTTTGAAGGCGACACACGTTTTCATCGTTTTGACTATATGTTTAGTAAAATATTTCATTAAATGCGCGGCTTTGACTTCCAAATTTCTAAAATGAAAAGAAACCGTCCTTTACGAGGCCATATTATCTTCTCCATCATAAACAAATATATATTATATTTCCCATAATTTCCATAAAAATCTCAGGGTCAGACGATATAGTAAGGAAATTTTATAATTAGAAGATTGAAACGGCTATCATTCCGTGTAAGTATCAACAGCTTATTGTGTCCAACCGACGAGTCGCTGGTCTTCCTTATCTTCGTGATGTCTGTCTCGTCTGCTGATGAGTCCACAGTAAGCGAGCCTCAGGATGGTGAACCTTGATACGGCAAATCAGACTAAATCTATCTTAAAATGGATTAATCTGTTGTTCTTTCAGTCCATAGTATAGACAAAATTGAATTCATTTTTATGTGACGTACATCCACCTCCTTCACTACCAAAGATGACCACAGAGTTGTGTACCAGCCGTATCTTTCCAGTTTGTGATCAGTTCCGTGACTTGAAAACCTCGTTTTCATTATTGGCATATCTAGGTACATCATCATTTTTCAGTTATGTTGTTTAATACAATCGATGCCTCCATCCCATTTACATTTAACGGGTTTTCATTCGCTTTACAGTCCATCGAGTGATCCTGTTACTACAAGTACGAGTATATATTAGAAAAATAGGAAAAATGGATATTAATTTATATTTTATTTGGCATTTACCTTAAGTCTTTGATAATTTGCGATTCATCATTATCTTTCTAAGATAAACGGCAACTGGGTTACTATTACTCTATATAGACAACATCCATTAAAAAACGCTCAAAGAATTATATCAAACGAGGATGTATAAGACGGAAAAGTTTGCAGGATTTTTGGCAAATATTGAAAACGTTGGAATCTTAGATGACGTTTCGACGGCCAGCTCCGCCATCGTCATCAGTATTCAACAAACAATTGGCCCGGGTTGAGACCCGAGAATTTTATCTAGAACAGATTCACCGGGAAAGCCGTCGCTCTCTAATAGGTTAACAGTTTTCTATCTATATTTTATAAGTCGAGGCATTGGAAAGTTGGGAGAATGGTGCACGAAGGTGTAACATGTGACATTGAGAGAAATGCCAGTGACAAAAGAAGAAATAACATGAGTCAATGGTTCAATTTTTAACAACCGTCGTCGCACGTCACAAAACTTGCAGAGTTACACACGATAACAACTGCAAAGTTCTTTTCCCAAACTACGGTGATGACTAAAGCCAAACGAAATTAAGGTGTATTATAAATCCTTTTCGAATTACGACGTTCTAATTTGAGAGAGATAACCAACCGCGCGTCTAAAAGGACAATCAAATGTCAATCAAAGTCTTGATAGCTATCTGTCTGCTATAGTTGATTAGTGATAAACGCGTACTATAAATATGTAGGACCAGGCTTCCGAAATCCAGACATCTGCCAGAATGGTTCGTCAGGTTGCAAGTCTCGTCGTCGTAGCGCTCCTCTTCGGAGCCTCGATCATCTCCACGGTCCAGGCAGGTCAGTACTCGCGTAGAACCTCCAATTAGCAGAAAAATTCATGATCTAAAACTATATCTCAGAGTGGTACTGCCTTTTGTCGAGCACTAGCATGCGGCCCTTCGTACTTGAGCTCAGACCAAAGAAACGCGCCCAGAAAGTTTCGATGACCAGAAGTGTACCCGACACGTAAACCTCTGTTCCATGTGATACGTGAAGGAAACAAGATACGATCGAAACTTTGAAGCTCCAACAGTTTATTCCTTAAGAATCGAATCGTCGGTAGTTTTCTTAATCGTAACGATACGATTTACAATTTATAGTGAAATTTCCATGTTAAAATTTTCATTCTTCCACTGACACAATTAAATATACAACCATAGTTTCCATAGGCTTAGCAGTGAAATAAAAAAAGAAGTAGAGCTATTATTTCCTAAATTTCAGGTTAGTAATTTTAAATGGTATAAGAGGTATTTTTAATTATATCAGCAGATGACTTTATATCACTTAAAGTGTAAGTGTATATATTAGAACCAAATTTTAAAACGGTTTGATATAATATGCTCATATTCGTATAATCTTCACATTAAAACAATGGGAACACCTCAAATCTAATAAATTGCACTATCCAGTGTTACTATACAGTGTTCGAGTATTAATCATATTTCCGTCGTTTGAAATCCGATTATGAACATAAGAGTAGCCGATTTAGTGTTCTTTGGTAATTCGCAGATTGTTCCGTGGACGTGAATTCCAATCTGCCGTCAACCTGTCCTCTGTTGCTTCTTCCCGGCGGCAGCAAGGACATAAAGGGTTACTGGGAGCCTGATTCCTCTGGTACCCTGAGCGTTGCCACGGGTGAGCAGATCATCGTCGCTTGTCCAGGCCCCAACAACAACCTCGAAGCAACCGGACAGGTGTCTAACGTCGCCACCTGCGTCTCGGGCACCAATTTCGAGATCGACGGCTCCTCACACTCGTTGTCGTCTCTGAACTGTGTACACTTGCCGTACCATGAAGCCCAAAGCACCACACGCACCTGCGCCGGCGGTACATACGAAATTATTGAGATCGGCTTCAACGTCGAGACCGACTTTTACAAGCTGATTGACGTCTGCTTCGACCCTTCGCTGCTTAACTCTGTGTATTCACACTACGTCGTGGTGGCGGGCATCGGCGGATACGAATCTGGTTACCCACGTCCGTCCTTTATTTCCGGCGACTTCTACGGTAGCGTCGACGTCGACACGGCCTACACGAGGAACAGTCAGCAGGACGTCGTGGGTGGCCTCTTGGGCTCAAGTTCACTAGGATCTCAGTACATCTCCTCGTCCTCCGACTACTTCCTTTCCAGAGGTCACTTGGCGGCAAAGGCCGACTTCGTCTTTGGCGTGAACCAGCGTGCCACCTTCTGGTACATCAACGTCGCCCCGCAGTGGCAGACCTTCAACGGCGCCAACTGGAACACACTGGAGATGAACGTTCGCTCTTTCGCCGACGCCAATCTCCTGGATCTTCAAGTGTACACCGGCACTTACGGTGTCACCACTCTCCCGGACGTCAACGGTGTCGAGACAGAACTGTACCTGGGCGTAGACTCCAACAACAATAAGGTCATCCCGGTACCGAAGCTATACTGGAAATTAGTCATCGACGAGGCCAGCAATTCTGGAGTGGTCTTCCTGGGCGTGAACAACCCTTACATCGACAACCCCGGAAGTGACTACTTCATCTGCACGGACATTTGCAGTCAAATCAGCTGGGTCCACTGGCATGCCAGCGACGTGAAGAATGGTATCTCCTATTGTTGCGAAGTGTCCGACTTCCAGAGAACCGTTACAGTGCTTCCGGAGATCAGTGTGGGCTCACTGCTCACGTAGGATTGCTGAACCGTTTTAATTGTACCCATACCCGTGTTTTAAATAAAATCATATACCAAAAAAATAACAAAATTTTATAGAATTCCTACTTTTACCACAAATGTAAATTTAAGAAAACACAAAATTCGTCATCATCAAATGAATGCGTGAAAATATATACGGAAATCTAAAAAGGTCTTTCGAAGACAAAAATCCGGTGTTGTATAAGGAACCTTTATGATTTTACGCGATGAAAACATATTCAAGGAAATTTTGAAAATATTATCAGAAAAAATTGTAGATGGCTCACAAGAACGTGGACCTCGACGAGACAAAATATGCGATTAATTATCGTAATTACAAAAGAAATATAAGTCAATAAATAGCGTTTCTATTCACGAAAAGCCTTTATAACCCAAGTAGTACCAAAGTCAATATCCTTTCAGATAATGAATAAGAAAGGTAGCCAGTTGTGCTCACGTATGTCAAGTCTGATCAGTTAAATACTAATGTTAGTAGCTTTTATATAATCGGAGATAAAACATGCGTCATATTTCAAATTGTACTCGCTAAAATCTCAAATACTCGGAATGGCCAGTTTATGTTTGTTTGGACATAGTATATATTATCTTTCAAAGCTGAATAACGTGAGTAAACAGAAGAAAGCCTGTATTAAATAATTAGATAACAATATAATTAATGCCACATTTATTTAAGAAAAGTATTAAGGAGTTCAATTAGAAACTTCAGTCAGTTAGTAAGATAATTGATAAAGAATTTACTCGCAACATAAATAAATTAGGATAATGCCTTTAAATGTAATAATTACAGTATAAATTAAACTATTCAGATTTTGGTAATGATATATTAATAAAGTTTGAGTTTTTAAAATAAATATTTGTTGCATTATTATTGTAAATTATCACGACACAAGAGAAATGCGAATAATTCTACAAATTCTGCAGAAACTAAAACATTCGCTTCTGTCGAATAAAATTTTACATTTTATTTAGAAGCATATGTAAATTTATTTAGACCTATAAAATTATAGCGAAATTTTCATAAATGCATTATACTATTCGTTTTGTTCAGGTTTATGTTGTTCTTGAACCATCAAATTTAAATTTTTTCACGAAGATGATAGTAGATGATACCCCTACAATCCTCACTAATTCACAGTTATTATAGGACAGAAGTTGACACTTTGGTCCTCAAGAAATCAGGTAATCCTTCATCCTCGGTATCATCATACGGAGACGAAATCTAAAACTGTGAATAACCTATTTATAATGTGACAGTTGAACTGAAATCAACTTTCAAAAGAAAAAGTGTTATAATTTATAGTAGGTGGGTGTCGGATACATAAAACATATCAAATCAACAGTAAAACATTTATCGACGTTTATTATATTTATCGTTGTTATGCATTATAATTTCATGTTTGAATAAATTTTCTTTTATTATGTTTACTTTTTCAATGTACATTTATAACTGACGAATAGTAAATTTTATATATAAGTTGACAATTATAGAAAGTCAGGATGTATACGACGTTGGAAAATAGAAGTAAAGCCGAAGAGGGAGATGAGAACAAAATCACAGTGTCAATAGCAAGGGTAGCTATTAAATCTCAAGAGAGACATACTGTGTGCTGCAAGTGTTGATACAGCAGACAAAAACTCGCTGGAATGTGTGACCTGAGGGAATCGTGGTTACTGAGGTTAATAATGACCACGCGAATGTCCAATGGCCAGATCACAGACCAGTTCCAGATTACCACCGTCGGAAACAATGGTGATAAAAATTGCATCTGTCCGATAAGGGTACAATCAATCACTGCTGCCAATCATGCAAAGTGAACCATCCGACGATAGCGGGAGACTATAAGAACCTTAACCAACCACTTCTTCATCAAGGTCTGGTCATCAACAGCCGCGCCATGTTCCTACGAGCGCTGCTTTGCGCCGCCATCGTCGGTTCCGTGAGAGCAGGTGAGGCTTCAATCGAACACGACAAAAAAAGAACTTCAACATTCGCTTTGCTAAGGTATACCTTAGTTACTGGTCACGTACGTCACAAAGGGACTGTGTTTCTTCATCGTAATGCGAGTATAATCTAAGCCCAAGATCCAGTGCCTATCATCAAAAATTTAAAACCTATCTTGATGTACAATTTTATAAAGTATATAGATCAGAAAGACACCCAGGTAAGTAACTTCTGCTGTCACAACTTAATATGGGAGCTAGTATTGAAATCAATATAAGAAGAATTTTTAGGAATTGGAAACAGAGTGCTGAAACAATTTGTGATATGAAATAAAACTTTTATTAGAGGTTGGTTTCACCAAATGTAATTTTTCAATAATCCAATAGTCGGAATACATATTTCTGTATTATTTATTCTACATACATTTAATTCGTTTTACGAAGTTACCAGAGAATATTACTGAATTTTCACTGACGTAAAGAGTAAATGCTCCTTACTGAAGTATTAACCGTTCAATGCCGCTCATTAATATAATTCTACCACATATTCTTTAACTTCTTTTAAATACATCCAAATATTCGAAACTGCCTGGGATAGTGTTTTCTAATTTCTATGGCAATGTGGGTCACTAATTTAATATGAATATTCAATAGAACTATTTCCTAATTAGTATATATCATCATCATCATAAAAATTAATAAACTAAAATTGCATGAATAAAATGCAATAGTTGCAATGTTAACGAATTTGGCAACGAATATATTTTTAATAAAATAACGTTACTGCTTACGTGTAAGGATACACTGGAACAGATACTCCAAATTTGGCCACGTAAAGTCCGTAGGTTTCGTCTTGAAAATAAAATTCCTGTTTTCTGAAAGCAAAAATGAATAAATATATACGTAGATAATACGAAAATAAAATTTCACCTTTCCATAAGTATGAAACTGCAAAAATTAACGTATAAAAAATTTTCAGTTACAATTGAGACAATTTTTAAAATATTTTTTTTTCGAATTATAACGGACTTCCTGTTAGTTTGTTTCGGACGTGTGGTAAATAAATGCGTGGCCATGTCAGGGGTTGAAAGGTAATGGAGAATTGACGATGTCCAATGAGATGAACAGATCCTAATAACCAACTCAAACAAAAGATAGTGTGGCACACTGAAAGGTACATGTGAAACACTTTGTTTCAGCCAACCAACTCACAAAAAAAAACTAGAAATATTAAAATATGTATTCACTTTGTTACAACAATTTATGTCTATTAAAATGTGAATTGAAGTTTCGCACGAAGCCTGTAGCAATATTTCTAGTTTTAAAATGAAAATAATTAACGTCTGATAGAAAATAATGAATAAGATTGATACAGACAAAAAAAAGGGTAATATAAATACCACACAACGTTTCTGGGATCCTTTTGACTGTTGCCAACTGACCAATGCACAGTTGTTTCTCTAGGCTCTTCTTAGCACCTGACGGAAGGAGCAAAGATCCCAGAAACGTTGTGTGGTATTTATTTTACCCTTTTTTTTGTCTGTATTGGCCATCTTTCTTATTCATTTCTAGTTTTAAGTTTGCGAAACCTATTTACAAAAATTATTTTATTGTCAGCGTGTTCTGTGAACGTGAACGGCGACTTGCCGGCTGTGGAGCCCTTGGCTTTACTCCCAGGCGGCAGCAAGGATGTGAAGGGTTTCTGGGAACCTGACTCGTCAGGCATCCTCTCGTTGGCAACCGGAGAGACCATCACCCTCGCCTGTCCGGGCTCCACCCTCAGTGTCACGGGCACGAAGACTGCTGTCGCCACCTGTGTTTCAGGCACGAACTTTGACGTCGGCGGAAGCACCTACACCTTCTCGGACCTCGGCTGTGGAAAAATACCTTTGCACGAAGCCCGAAGGTCCTCCAGGAAATGCCCGGGTGCCGCATACGAGATAATCGAGATTGGTTTCACCGTGCAAGCAGATTTCTACAGGATCATCGACGTCTGCTTCGATGACTCGCAGCTCAACGCTGTGTACGCGAACCACACTGTGGTGAAGGGAATTGGGGGGTACGAGGCAGGCTACCCGCGCCCTTCTTTCCTAGCAGGTAGCTTCTACGGCAACGTCAACGTAGGTGATACGTACACGCAGGCTCAGCAGATTGTCACTGTTGGTGACCTTCTGGGCGAATCTTCGCTGGGCTCACAATATGTCGTCCCTTCCACCGACCACTACATGGCACGTGGACACCTGGCGGCGAAAGCAGACTTCGTCTTCGGAGCCATCCAACGGGCCACGTTCTGGTACATCAACGTCGCACCGCAGTGGCAGACCTTCAACGGTGGCAATTGGGAACAAACAGAGTCCGACGTCCGCAACTACGCTGATTCCAGGGGCGTCGACCTTAGGGTTTATACGGGCACGTATGGGGTCGCGACATTGCCCAACGTCAATGGAGTCGAGACGGAGCTCTTCTTGGCCGTAGACTCCAACAACAACAAAGTTCTGCCAGTGCCGAAACTCTACTGGAAGTTGGTCCACGAACCCATTAGCAACGCCGGTATCGTTCTCGTCGGTATCAACAACCCTTATGTAACCTCACCGAGCTCCGACTATTACATCTGCAACAATGTCTGCGATCAAATAACGTGGCTCAACTGGGTGCCTGACGACGTCATTCTCGGCATCTCGTACTGTTGTGAAGTAGGCGATTTCCAGAGAACCATTTCTGTCCTCAACTTCATCAACGTCAATTCCCTTCTCGTATAAACAGCTGAAGGTTCTTTAAAATAAATTAAGCTTCCTCGCTGATTAGCCCTTATCCCAATAGCTCATTCGTCGTTCTGGAATTATATGATTGAAATAAATATTTAGGTAGTATAAACCACAGTAGCATGTTGTAATAAACCCCGTTTCCTGTATGGAGCAGTAAAAAAAATTGTATCCATATAATCTAAGTTCAACCGTGCCTGAAGAATGAATTATGACACCAACGTGAATTCTCATTTACGCTTAAACTACACATGGGTCACTCCGGAACAATTAATTTCAGATGAATGATACCCTACAAAGAGTGGCTCACTACTCACTTCGGGCTAGGGCATGGGCGCCACATCTGCATCTACACACTATACTATTAACTAATAAAATATAATTTACAATAGTGCATCCTTATAATTATAGGTAGGCATATAAAGTTAGACATTGAATATGTGTCACATCATTGCTGAGAGGAAACCAATTACAATAAGTAAATATGAATATAAAGGTGATACACGATTACAAAAATAAAATTAATCTCTTACTCACCGTGATGGAGTTTCTGGTCATTTTCTTCAATGGTCAAAAAAGTTAGTGATCTAGATGTTGACTTTACGTGTCCTCAGGTGGTGGCAAGGCAGATCAAATCAATCATCAGAATATCTACCGTCATCCCATATTTACATTCTACAATTTCTTCTCGAGAAATCGACAAGGTGATTCTTCATGTAACTCCAGGGAAGAGACATACAGAACTGTGTGAAAAAAGCTCTGCACTCTCTTAGAAGCTGGAGGCATACAATTGCAAACCAATGTTTCAGGGACTAACATATTAATATTACTTTTGGTGCAGCAACTTGTCCATGTCCATGTGCTCAATCTATGGTTATATTTGATATAATAATTCAGCAGCCAAGTTGAAAGGGAGACAATTGGTGAAGTGGAGGTATTGTAAGGTTTTAACAGGCTTAATGTTTACCAATATGTTAATAATACAAGAACCAGAAGTGTATGTCAACATCAAGAAAGGTGATGCTGGTTCAGGAGTGGTCCCAATAAATATAGGGATCTGGTCCATTACTCCATAGCATGAAGATATCATCTATGAACTAGAACCAAATTTCAATGGGGAGGAATTTAGGTGATCCTGTTTGAGGAGTCCCATGAAATAGATTGGCATAGGAATGGGGGCATCTATAGTTGCGCCACTTATTTGATAGCATATGTTTTCTTTGAAATAAAAGTAATTCCTGCAAAGACTAACTGAGTGAGGGAAATAAGAAAGTTAGCAACAGAAAAGGAATTTTGTGA
Organism: Zhengitettix transpicula; assembly: GCA_037074705.1. Classification (NCBI taxonomy): domain Eukaryota; kingdom Metazoa; phylum Arthropoda; class Insecta; order Orthoptera; family Tetrigidae; genus Zhengitettix; species Zhengitettix transpicula. The sequence continues at coordinate 39,165,821 of CM073596.1, read as the reverse complement.
TATGCAAGACAAGAAATATTGAAGTACAGACAAACAATTAGCATGGGGGATGTTAATGTAAAAGGAGACAAAATCTATGATAACCAGGACAGCATCAGGTGGTAGTAGTTCATAGAGATGGCAGAGGAAATAGTTTGTCTCTTGGATGAAGCCACTATTTGTTTGAAGATTCATTCATCAAAGCAGAAGTCCTCAATTTTGTAAAAAGAGATAACTGGATGACCCAGTATACAAAGTTTTTGGATTTTTCTAAGATTGGTGTTCTTAGCTTTTATAGTGTGAGTGGTGATAATTTTTAAAGTTTGCTATGTGTTTGGAAAAACTTGTCTATTTTCAATGTAATAGGTAGATTTGGGTCAGTAGCAACAGAGTAATAAGTTTTGTCAGCTGGCGAAGTGTCTCAGCCATGTACTTCTCATGGTCAAAGATAACAGTAACTGAGCCCTTGTCAGTCGAGAGAATAACAGTTTCACTAATATTTTGGAGAGGGCTAGGTGTTGCCTACAGGTTAGGTTAGGTAGTATGGATAAATGTTAAGAAAGAATGGTGAGGTTATATGGGAGACATGGATTTTGGTGAAGGTTTGAAGTAGGTGGTTGTTTGGGTAGGCACAGGCAAATCTAATGGTCATCCATGGTTAGTGTGGGGCAGAAAGTGAGATCCTTATCAAAAGTCAAAATTTCATATTCACTTAAATTTTGGGAGGAAAGGTTGAGTACACTTTTAGTGGGGAGTTTGCAGATCTGTGTAAGTTTGTTTTGCATATGTTGGAGTGCCAGAATAGTATATTTTGGTAGGTGGAAGACATGTACCGTGCAGGTTTCGAAGAGAACATTCGCCCCACCTGCCCAGACCTCCTCATTTCCTTCACTCTCTTCTATCAGACTTTTACTACAAAATTCATATAAATTCTATGGCAATGTATGACTCTCTACAACATGAAATGAAGAGCTTGTTTATCAAATAAAGGTTTCTTGGTTGACTTTCTCATGATGATGGTGCTTAGTAAAATTCCATTGCCTACTTTTGGAGTCCCAAATTTGCAACATACATGTGTCAAAAGCATGTTTCTTCAATAAAACAATACCAGCACAATAAATGTGTTGAAATAAATGCACATTTGGTGGACCTGAGACCAAGAACATAAATAAAATTCTTTCATCTGAAACTAATTATACATTAAATGGAATAGCAAATATAAAAAAATATAATACATCAATAGATATATTCAGAAGTTATTTGATTACACAAGCATACTCTGTTTTGACAAATCAAGTTACATAATGAAGTATCAATGTTATACTAACAAAAAATTTTAGTTCATAAAAGTTTAATAAAATTACTTACTAAAAGAATTAAATAATGTTAAAATACTGTTATTTAAAGGTTCATCAAACAATGAATATACTCTGCTAAAATTTCAACAAGAGGCATTTGAATAATTGTACTTGTTTAAAAATAAAAATATTTACAATACATGGAAATAAACAAAAGAGAGCAAAATATACATATTAATGACTTTAGATAATATAAAATATTTTGTTATACATTTATTTACCAATAGCATTTGAATCTAAAAAAAACATCTCTAATGATTGGTCCGATTCAATCCTAATCAAATGGGATATGAATAACAACAGTAGTAATAAAAATGTATATGAAATACTTAAAATATAATTATTTCAAATGTTTTTCTCTCAGCCATATAGATTTTTTAGCTTCCTGAGCAAACATTGTCTGTTTTGTATTTGTTATGCAATAGTTCACTGTGTGCAACTGGTTATTATTTAGTTAAAATTATTGAAACTAAAGACATGTGGAGATTTTTTAGTATCCCATAACCATATGTGCTTGACTAAGTTTAATATTATTGTCAGTATATGAAGATCAATTAACATATTCACACACAAATGGTAATATTCCCTAATAATATCCTAATCATAAATTTTCATTTTGACTGTACAAATATGATTTTTAACATTATAGTATGTCACAATGATAACTATTTGTAAAAAAACATATTTCATTAACAAATTTTCTATGAAAAAACAATAATACAATATTTATAATCTATTGAATTTAAAAAGAAAATATGAAGTAAGTACTAATGAATTGAAGGGCTTATATCTGATGAGACGTGTGCACTAATAGTGATTATGATCTCCAGCAATGACATTTTGTATTGTTTGCTTTTCAGTGTGTAATAAGTTATCTCAACTTAGTTACAAAACTTTAAAGCAAAGTAAAAAGTAATAATATACACATAAATATACAAAAAATAAACAAAATTCATTTTAACATGAAAAGCTACAGGTTAAACTACACTTTGGGCCCATTTAGTTTCAAACTTAAGTAAAATATCCAATTTTTAACTGTGATGTAATTCTTTCAAAGAGATAATTAATAAATATAAAAAAAAACTTAACCAAAACAATATTCAAATTGGTATTGTCAGAAAAATTGTCAGACTTGATTAAATACAAAACAATTAAATGATAAAAGGTTCAAATAACACAAATCAAAATATTCAAATGTCAATAATAAATTGACATTTTAATAACAGCTACTAATTACTCTTAGTATCTGCAAATATGTTCTTCGAAAAAATATTTAAATTTGGAAGAAAAATATACCATAAAATACTAAAAATTATTTGACTTAGATTTGTCAACATTAAACTGATAAGTTGAATGGAATGATAAAATCTTATGTAATAGATTAGAGAAACCTAGATTAACAGATAAGCAGTCATGGCTCAAGAATATTTCACAGTAGAGAGAAAAATAATAAAATATAATTTAAAAATCAGTCTTATAATTCTTGTTGAAGAATTGCTTTTTCTGTACAGGATCTGGCACAATCTGTAATGATAAATTCATTATAAGACAAATGCATATTCATATCCTGTATTAGAAAAAGAAAAAAGATTGGTTACAAATTATTACCGTATCTCCTCCAGGTTTCCAACCAGCAGGACACACTTCACCATGTTGATCAGTATACTGAAATGCTTGCACAAGCCTCAGAGCTTCTTCAACACTACGTCCTACTGGCAAATCATTCATAGTTATTTGCCTCAAAATTCCTTTTTTGTCTATAATAAACAATCCCCTGAAAAATAAAACCAAGAAAAAGTACTGATATATGCATCCAATCAAAACCAAGACTTATAAGAAACAAAAAATTTGTTAATAAATTCATATTGTTAACTGAAACATTAATAATTCTACAATTAAATCTGTCAAATGCTTTCAACTTCCTTAATGTAATTTCAAACACCTAATATACTCACTTAGATACAAAAGAGAGACTGGTAGAAAAATATGCTAGGACAAACTATTGATTTGCTGTTGCTGTCAACGGCAAAGTTGACTTACCTGAAATCAATAGTTGGTCCAGTCGGGCTGAGGTGAGGGAATATTCCAAATTTTCAAGACGCTCTTTCCTGATGAAGAAGGCTCAGGTACTTGAAAATTTGAGAATGTTTAGACTCCAAAGCCAGACTGGAGCAACTGTTGATTCGCTGTCTCTCTTTCCTGTCCAAATGTGTGTGTGTGTGTGTATATATATATATATATATAATTTGTGCCTGACAGACAACTTGAACTATTTTGAAACTAGAAAGCAATAATATAGAACATGTCACTTGATTGCAATCTAGTAAGAGCATTAAAAGGTAGTAAAGGTTTACTAATGTACAAGTAATGAGAAGTTTTATAATATTAAATTTAAGTATATAAACAATGAATATACATCCAATTGTGAAAAATTATTTTCTATTAATGGTATAAAAGATAATTATTAAATTGAAGGCGTGTGTCACTCGTTGGATGGAAAGGAGCATATCAAATTTTCCGAGGCCTCAGGGCAGAGAATTGCACCTTGTAGAGTAAATACACATAAAGATTCATATGTTCAACTTTACTGATGGTAAGTATTGAATCTTCTACCACTTAGTATAAATTCATTATCAAGAAACTATGTTTCTTGTGTGAAATATTCATTCCAAAGTAGCTGTCCAAATTATTTTAATTGAGTCTTAATATTTGTTAAGTACTTTGTAATCCACTGTCCTATGTTCAGGACAGTAAATGTGTCACTTACCTGAGTGCATGTCCCAAGTCTTCAAGATATACACCATAATCTCTGGATATCTTGTGAGTGAGATCTGAGAGAAGTGGGATTTTAAGTTTTCCTAAACCACCTTCTTTCCTCTGTAAATTCATCCACGCATGGTGCGTGTAAGGCGAGTCAACAGAGCATGCAACTACTTCAGTATTCAACTTTCGGAATTCATTAACGTGATCATTAAAGGCCAATATTTCAGTTGGACAGACAAAAGTGCTGTAAAATTGAAAAGAATTGTGACATAAAATACTCAGAAAAAAAATTAATATATAAAAATGAAAAGATACTCACAAGTCAAGTGGATAGAAGAAAAATACAAGATATTTTCCTCTATAGTCTGATAATTTGATATCTTTAAATTCTCCATTGATAACAGCTGTGCCTTCCCAGTCTGGTGCAGGTTTTGAAACTAGAAATCAATAATATTGAACATGTTACTTGATAACATTCTACTATATGCATTTAAAAATAGTAAAGATATATTAATGTACAATAAATGAGAATTTTTATGAATATTAAATTAAATTTGAGTAAATGAATAATGCAAAAACATTCAAATATGAAAAGTTATCATCTATAAATGGCATAATAAATTGTGTATTTTTTTCCCATAATTTGTTAAAGTAACTTGCTTTTATCATGACAATCACCACAGACAATTCAATAGTATGAAAGATCTAATGAAATATTTATTTAATTTTAAGAATATGAGTAAGAAGTGATAAATAAAATTTCCAGCTGGAAATGAGTCTGGTTATAGCCTGATTAGTCTTTAACTGCAAAATAAAGTTAAAACTATACAGGTGCATACACTTTGTCACCTACGCTCTCATTATTTATACAGATATAAGGATATTTATTGAACATATGACTTACTGACTGCTTTTGTCCACTGTAATTTATGATCCACTGTATTTCCTATTTCTTGCGGATACACGTCTCCCCCACCATACGTATGACATGAATCTTCAGCGAAACAATCGTAAAAATGTACAAATATTAACAGAATCTGAACTACACGCATGTCGTACATTGGAAATCTACTTGTAAGGAACCGTTAATAGAAACAGCCGGCACGATACAGTGTTCATGACGTGCCCCAACAATTCTTCCTTAAACAAACATAGGTCAGTCAGTATGGCCAACTTTAGTTTGTTCCACCAACAAAAATTATAAATCTAGTAATGGGTGTAAATTAAGTGATTACGTATTGCGCAATAGTTAGACTTAATTATTTCTGTTGTGTTGCTCACAAAATCGATGTAAAATGTTTATTTACTAGTCGCACAATCGACTGATCAGTCCTTTGTTTCGTTCCTAAATTACTTACAGTCGATTTCTTATTGTGCAAAACTTACGACAAGGTACACACCATCATTTGTAATTTACATCCCAGCTTATGGTGAATTTTAAGATGGTACACTTTATTCAGAAACATTAATTAAAATATATTTATAGAACAGTCTTCAAAAAGAAAACGACCTTGGTAGATGTCGGAGACCTATTAATGAATTACACCCCATATTCTGGATGATGTCCAGTTCTTTTGAGAACATCGTAACTCTTCCAATTATTACTGGTAAATTTTCCTAAAATTTGTTACACGTTATCCCATGCAGTTTCATTTTTTATTAAGGTGCCAAAAAATGAAAATGGACCCTGTGTAAACTTACCAATGCTTCCATATGTGTACATATATGGTGTGACCTTCTCTTGAGAAAGAAAGCTAGTGGCTTGGTGAATTGTCTTGTTTACAGATAACAGCTAGTCCCACTGTAGTCAAAACCACACACTCGATGGCCAGCCGGCACACAGAATGAAACTTCTTTCTCCTGAAGGAAGTGGCTAAATCCCAGAAAATTTGAAGAACTTCCTTCTGTCCTGTTTAGCAACTCCAAGCTTCAATTTCACCTTTAACTTTCCTTTACTTACAAATTATTTTAACAATTTCCTTACTCATGGGGCACGAAAAAAATTCTAATTTTTTTAAATATTTCAAACTCTGCAGAATTTTTTTAACCCTCTACATACAAGAGCAATTATTCAAGAGAAACAACATGACATAGTTTAAAGGTAAAGATAATGTATGAAACAATATTGGGGAAATTTTCTAATCTTTATTTAATACAAAAATACTCTATCCCAACACAAAACTAATAAAAAAAAGTGAGCATTTCTTCGAGATTAGCAGGACAAATCATTTCATTACTCAACTTTGAAACATACAGAAAGTTTCCAGTACTTCTTATCAAAAAGAGACATTTAGTTTTAATTTAAATCTTAATTTAAACTACAATATTTTTAATACTTCAGTACAACCATCTTGTATTAAATGAATTAGAATTCCATGGTAAGTATTCAATGTCATTTTCGGACACCTGATTGAAGACATAAATTAAAGCTCTGCACATGGGGCAACTGATTTGTAACTAAAGTTGAGTGAAACTATTCCGTGACCACACACATCTACATTAGAGCCCGCACACAAATTAACAATTTCAAACCGGGTAACAATTGCTTGTGAATGATCATTTTTCCCAGTCACAATACAGTTGTTGCACAGTTGCTTTTAGAAATGAATGATCAAAAAATTAAAATTATTTTTAGGAATATAACTGCATCAGACTCTGATAAATGTGTGGCTGACTATTTTAAAGCCAGAGAAAGAAGACTGGAAACAACTGTCAAAGAAGCTGCAACTACCTCTCACAAATGTGATAGGAGAGAGAATTTAATAATGTGTTTACTCAACTTGGTACCTGAATTGAAAGAATTAAGTGGTTATGAAATTAAAACATTGTTATGGAAAATATATAAACCCCAACAGAGCCTCACACTTTCTGCCCATACAAGTTGCCCCATTTCTTCACCACACTGGTTACTCACGTACCTCTGAAACTACATACACCTACAACATTAAAATACCTCTACCCCAATGAGTACCAACAACTATAAAAATCAACTAAGTTCATGGAGAATTCTAAAGACTCTTAATCTCACAAATATCCAATATAGTATATATTATAAGATTCCCACCGAGTTAAAAACAATGTTTACTTCATGTTTGTTTTAATTTTTTATTGTATACAAACCAAAATAATAAACAAGCTTACCTCAAGAGTTTATTAACATTCTTCTTCTGCAGTCACATTTGTATCCACCTTTATGGAAGGAAAAAGCACCCACAATTGCAGGTCAGAATTTTTTGAACATTTTATAAAATGCTATAAGTGTGATGTTTGACTATATATTGTAATAATCAAATGGAAGGCTTTTATTAAATGAAAAGTTTAAACAATTAACAAACAAAAATATTTATTTTATTTTGTGGCAATAAAAGATAGTTACAAACAAAATTTGAGATCTGTCCTCTCAGGGACTTTACTGGGTTTGATAATGAACACAAAAAACTTGATTTAAAATCTTATTAACAAAACAGTTCACAATTTACCTAAACAATATGTCGATAGAATGAAAGAAATTAAAAAGTAAAGAAATTAACTTTGATTGACAATTAAAAGAGAACAAAATCTGACATTATCATTTAATTTGTGTTTACAATATTATTCAAAACTATGTTACTTACGGACCGCTACAATACTTCTGTGAATGTTTTCTTTGTATTAATTCACAACTTTAACTAGTTTTACATTAACGATGTCTAGTCTCTGCTCAAGTTTTATTACTTGTTCTGCTCCTCGTAATCTTTCTCCGCCATCTAACTATCCTAGTGCTCTCGAGTTTGAGCACGCATACACCATTTTTGACTTTTCGACAAAGCAAGCAAGCTCACTTCTCCATTGTTGCTTTGTTCGATCAGACCGCTATAATAGATTTATCAAACAATTCAAGTTTTACGTCCAAACAATTAATGGCCTAATTAATTGGCATTACAATATATATATAATTGCAATATTGGTATGGACAGGAAAGAGAAAGTGAAGTGCGGTATGGCCATAGGGAACCAAAGGTTGTTCTTCAAATTTTCAGAGGCTCTCAGCCTCCTCCTTAAGGAAGGAGTCTTACACCATTCCGTGCACCGGCTGGCTGCAGACATATATACATGTATGTCTGTATATAGGGAAGACACTAATTTTTACCCTTTTCATGCTCTTTGTACTCTGAGGTACTCATAATATGCTACTATGTGCATTTGAACCACTATTCAACATTAAGCAAAAAATAGTTTCCTAGAGAACTTTATATTGAATGATTCAGAACCAGTCAAACTTTTGTGCAGTGAGAGGTTGCAAATGCAAACTGGTTGTGTACTAATATTCGACTACTTTGAAACCAGTTGTTTCTCATACAGAGGGCCTGATCATTGTTTGAATTTGTTTACAAAAATTCAGAGAATAGAAAATCAAGTCTTCATGTAAATAATTTGTACTACAAAAGAAAGTATATACCATTTCATCCTAAATAACTTAATTTTTCTTCTCAACCTACTTACATGAAGAAATTTTTTAGTACAGAACTGTAAAGGTCTACCTAACTTATTCATCATACAATTTGACACATATTCGGTCATTCTATTGGTCAACTCTTTGGCCTATGATTTAAGATTCAACAGCACGGCTTCAAAATGTAAATGGAACTCCCTAGCCTTTGGGCCATTCCACAGCATGGAATATCTGTAGTCACTGGAATCATCTGATAACTATTTCCTTCCAACTTTTTCCTACATGACAGACGTCATTACTGTCATTATCACTAACCAAATCTTTGAATGAAATGTCAGTACAACTGCCACTGTCTATCATAAGGCAATTTTGGCCCAACCGACAAACCACATGCCACACTAGGACCACGAGCTTCACACATGGTTGTAGGGTTAAGTTGCTTATCAAAACAATTAAATATAGTAAATAAAAATTGGAAAACCAACTTACAATTTCAATGTGACACACACTATATATATAATGCAAACTTTTGCATTAGTTCTCCCAATAACTCCTAATAAACACACCGGTAAAAAAGATAAACAAGTCTGACCAGAAAATGTAAAGCTAATGTCCACTTCTCGTTTCCTGCTTCATTCTGCATATGCTTAGGATCATAATTATTTCATTCACTAATTTAAAAGGCTCACGGAAAAAAAAGGTAGTTTAATTTTGCTTATTTGTTTGGTAAAAATTTATTTACAAAATGAAGTACCTGTAAGTACACGTCTTAAGATATTTGGTATACAAAGGCCAACAGGAATTAAATGCATTTGCATTTTAATTTAACATAAACTAATTAAAGAAATTTTAGTTAAAATTAATTTTTACATTATTTCACAAATTTAATGGATAATGGTGATAACTACATTTACCTTATTTACAATATATATACAAGAAGTAAAACCTGTCAGGCTTTATGGAACAGACAAACTTTAAGCATAGACATCTTCCCGATCAGCCCCCACTCCATCTCCATCTTCAAGGGAAGAAAAGTTAAGGAAATGAGCAGGCCTGTGAACCTCATGATAAAATTCTTTAGGATTACACAACTGAAGCTCATACTTCATATTTGGATCATGCCGAACACCTGTAAAATGGATATAGTATTATTCAAAGGTTCAAACTTATATTACTATTAATAAAAGGCAAACTTAACTGTAGACCAGCAAATTTTCTGTTATCTTTAATATTGTGTAGTTTTCAGGAGTTATAAATATGCTTACATTTAAAATTACGTAAATACTCAAGTTTCTTTTATTTTCACTTACCCATGAAATTATAATTCCAAGATCCCTGTGTTGGAACCATGAAGAAACCAAGGAATCTATCTGAAAGCAGCATTTGAACTTTCTCATAGTGACTTGGAAGATACCCTTTAGGATTGTTTCCTTTGTCTGTATTAAGACGACCCCATTCATATCCACTGTAAATAAACCATTCAACATCAATTTTTTTTCTTTAATACCTCATTAAAAGCAGTATTTAAAGTGTTAAAATCAAAACAAGTACCACAGAAGCACATATTACTCACAAGTTTAAGTAAATTTTGAATATGCGAAAAAATTCTCTTTTTTAAGAACAAATAACTATTTATGCTATTACAGTAATTTCCTTTATGGTACATATAACTTTTAATGCTGGATTTTTTCACGTCAAAATAACGATTTTTGAAATTATAAAAACAGTATGTATAATGGCTAATAGATTAATAGTACCTGGGAGTAAGTTTGTATGCAGTCAATGAACATGACCCAGGAGTAAAACTGCATGTAATTATGATAGTCTTCTCCCCATCCCATGATGTATTGTCAGCCATAATTTTTGCATGTGTTGTGATATCCTGAGGAGACAGTTGAGGCAATTCATTAGGTTGTGTATGTATCCAACCTAGAGGCTCCATTTCTTTCAGATACTGATGTTGTGGTAAAAGATTTGGCAAGTGAACTGTCTGATGTGTACCCCACTGTGGAGCCATTACAATACACCGTATTTCTTTCACTTGAGGATTATCAGGTGGACTAATTCCATACAAATATCCTGCAATCTAAGTAGAAAACATGTTCACATTAGAAACCACCATAGTATTAAATTACATACATCACAAAAATATTTACCAGACATTTAACACTATAGTGTAAACATATAAAATCTACACTGCTTTCTTTTTGTATTGGGAGTTAACTCCAAACTTTTCATGCGCTAAAAGTGAAACTATTAAGAAAGATTATAAGACTTGAGAAATTTATAATTAGAAAGATAAACAAATTCAAAATATAGAACTATATGGTTTCAAAAATTGCAAAATTCTGGAATATTTAAAATTTTTAAATGCTAAAATTAAGATGAGTTCAAATTTTCACTTTAACAAAAATTATGATTCTCATTTTAAGATAACCATATAAAATCAACAAATTTCATTATAGACAATGAAAATGCAGTAAAAAAATTAGTTTTGAAAATTACCTGTGCTCTCAAATCTGAAATAGTAACAAACTTTTTCAGCACATTTTTAGGTAAAATGTATGTGTAGCCTGTTTCTTTGATATCATCAGAGGATACATAAATATGATTAGTTCGTAAATGTAAGTTTGTTGCAGAGATTGCACGAACTCTCCATTCTGTTTTTGAACTGGAAAATAAAATTATACAATATTACTAAGTTTTTAACATAGCCAAAGTAAATCAATTTGTTTGAAGCATATTGTCTGAAATAAAAATGAAACAAGTAAAACAATGAAAGGAATAACATAGGTAATAAATAAGGAACAGAACGGAAACCTCAATACACGTGAATTCAAAATAAAAAGCTTCTATTGACTAAAAGACTGATGGTATTCTTAATGTATATATTATATTAACCATTAACTAAAGTGTCATGCACGTTTACATTATATATTGAACATGTAAAATATACAATCTGCAAAAGTTACAAATATTTTTTTTTAAAAAATCAAATGTAGATAATTTAGAACAAAATTTGTTAAAACAGCAATATTACAAGGATGTACCTGAATGTTTGAGTCTCATAATTTGATGTGGTTGATGTAATAATTTCATCACCATGTTTGTTGACAGTTCGTGTTGTGGTTGCTGTCAGCTGAGACTGTTCTTTGGTTTGTTTCTCAATTTCTGCAATCTGTTGGCGCTGTGCTGACGGAGCACTGATTTCCATACCCAAAATAATGTCCCTGATTTCAGACTGTGTCAATGAAGCCACATTAACACTGTAAAATAAAATTTTTATTATTTTCAACCTATTTGCAAATGGGATTAATCGACATTTTAAAAATGAGTAAATCAATACCGCCAGACAAAAATATTCATAATGTGTGCTCCACATTACACAAAAACTAGTAAATAATGGATTAAAGAGGGAACGTCCACCCCGATCCTTATACATTTACAAAATATTTTAAACTTACTTATTTTTCTTGCCATAATCTGCCAAGATAAGATCTTTCAATTGGACTTCAACTTTAATCCATTCTTCATCAGTGAGTGTAGGCCAAATGTGGTGAGGTTCAGTAATTGTTGTTTTATCTGGCTTCAATATTACTTTTGTACGCTCAGTGTTCACATGTAAAGCTCTTAAAATGAGAATTAGCCTAGAAAACGCCTGAAATTGATAAAAGCATTGTACAAAACATTAGTCTACTAGCTGAACTACAAAGATTCTTAATGACAACTCAAAAATAAAATACACTACAAATTAAACAACTTAAAATAACAATAATATCTCGTCTTACATTTTGTAAGAAAATAGTGCAATAAATTTTGGTTTATGTTTACAGCAGTCACCAGACAACACACATTAACTAGCATTCTCCAACGCTTTACATAATTGAACATTTAATTGTCTACGCACAATACAGATTTTATTTCTTTAAATTTTTCGGCCACATTTCCTGAGAGTAACCATAGATGTTACAAAGGAATTCTATTTGCTCCAGAAGAAGGCATGGTTTAAATATGTTTTGTGTCAATGTATATTTTACAAAAATTTCGTTTAAGTTATATTGTAATATATATGTAAAAAATCATATTCAGAAATTAATAATTGTCATTTAATTTGAATGAATAAATATTTTATTTAATTAAATTCAAAATAATAATATAATGCAATAAAAATTTCTCCCTTGATTCAAAAACACCATGACATCGAGTATTTGATTTAACCAAGAATTATTTAATTAGTGTATTGGTTGGTCAGAAATATCCTGTGACAAATCATAATGAATATAAGATTTGATAAATGTCACACTCACCGTGTATGAAGATATTGTTTTCAACCAATCATCATATAAGTTGAACAATACCATTTGAGGCTCAGTTGCTTTCAAAATGAGGTCACCAAATTTCTCAACTTTCAAACAAGCTTGGAAAGGAAGCTGAAGTTCAGACCCTTTAATGACTATATTAGGGAAATCCAAGAGATGAACCTGGAATCACAAAATATGATTTTGTAAAGTCTGTGTATGTACATATATATAACACATTAGGATAGGAAACAGAGACAGTGATGCCGACTAACCTGAAATCAATAGTTGGTCCAGTCTGGCATAGGTGGAAGTTCAAATTTCCAAGGGCCTTATCCCTCTTTGTCAAATTAAAATATGATCTTCCACCTATGCCGGACTGGACCAAACTGTTGATTTCAGGGTAAGTCAGCTTTGCTGTCTCTCTTTCCTATCCAAACATGTTGTTTACTTTCTCACATTTTCCTGTTTTAACTTGTTATAAAAATAATTACCTCAAGTGGATCCAACATTCCCTTCCTAGTAACAATAATTTGCTTAGGCTGTTCCTCAACTGGTAGAGATCTAATTAGAGCAGCAACTTCTTCTGCAGTTTTCCATTTTGCCAATTGCCCTAAACGCTTTTGACCAGCCCATACAGAGGTATGAATAATTTTCAAAAACAATTGTCCAGTTCGAGGATTAAAGATGAAAATAGCTCCATTAATTGGCTTAGTTGTCAAATTTCCCTCAAATGTTTTGTGAATGGTAACACGGTATACATTGGTGTCGTCAACAAACCTACAAGAATAAAATAAAATTATTAATGATGTTGATAAATTAATGATACAGCTTACAAATTTTTAATTAAGTACTATATAAGTATTACTTAAACTCACCAAATGATTTGATTTGAGAAGAGTTCTCCATAGTTCTGAGATGAAAGATAAGGCTCAGTGGGTTCCGAAGAGTACAGTTGTAAAGCTTTTCGAATACGTTCCCGCAATACATACAGAGCAGGGTTTGCCTTCATTATTTTTGCCATAGCCTGCTGGATCAATGGTTTACATCCAGGATACCAGTTGCCGTATGCACTGTAACATAATGCAAATAAATACATCCAATTATGGAAAAATGAACAAGGAAAAACAAATGTAATAATCCTAATAACAAAATTCACTCATATTTGATATTGAATTTATGAACATAACAAGCTATAAATGCAGATAAAATTATAACAATTAATATTAATACTATGCATTCAATAATACTATGGATTTAAATCATAAAGAAAAATTTAACAAACTCTTGACATGGAACTCCTTAATTGCATACCTTTTATTTAATAAATATACTCTGTAAATACTTTTATGCTAATTAAAGAATCAAATTTTATTGACCGTTAAATTATTGTTGGAAATAATCAAGACAACTTCTGTAAAACTTAATGTATGTCGTATCAGCTGCCAGGATAAAGACGAAAGGAGTATCTTTTAAGTTTGAAACACATTATTGGCCATCATCTTTGTGATTCTGGCTAGATCATAATTACCTGTGAAGATTGTAAGCCAGATCAATAGCAATTAACAGTCCTGTTGGTGACGGATAGATCGACATATTGTCTGTTGTGTAGTCCAGAAATTTGGCACGTGCATATCTTTCAATGTCATGTGAGTCATAATCACCCCACCGCAGCTGAACATCTATCCAATACTTTTGTGTGGTTGTATTATCCATTGTGTCCCTAAAGACATGCACATTATATATACAGAGTTCATCACATAAAAATAACACCTCAGCAAGTTCAATTTGATCTTATAAGTCACAGCAGCATATCAATAACATTTAAATTGTCCATCTATTTATTCCTATATTTAAATAGTAAGTATTAATTTTAAGATACATACTTTGAATCAGCAAGTAAAGATGGTCTTGAAACATTCCATTTGTATGCTGCAAACAGCAGTATATCAGCACAAGAAGAATTCATTTTGTATGACTTTCTTGGATGGATAGTTTCTTTCTGAACTGTTTCAATTTCCAGAGCATCCAATTCCTGATCAAAAACCTGGAGCACAAAATTGCATTAAAATGTTTTGTAAACATTACAAGAACATAAAAAATTAATAATTGTGATATTACTGATAATAAATAAAAATATAATAGTTTCAGCACATATTGTTAGGAAAAAATTGATGAAATAGAAGACAGATCTTGGCTACAGAATAGTAAACCACTCTCTTAGCAATATCAAAACTATTTAGATAAAAATTTTAGTTTATACTTACTTGACACAAATCCATTACAATAGACTCGTGTACTTTCTGCCACAAGTGGGCACGAAATATCTGGATAAGAGAAATCTTCAGCGTAGGTATTTTACCATGCATAAAAATGCCAGTCAAGTCCAATTGTACCTACAATACATACGTAACAGTGAAAAAGTTCTTTTTTAAAACATAGGTGGCAGGTAAAATAAATAAAGGAACTAACCTGGAAGCCCACATACACATTAGCCCTGTTAATGGTTGGTGACCACCAAAGTGTAAATCGACGATTAGGTATCTGATTCAATCCAGATCGCTGTGCATTGGTCAACTTCTTGTATTTCATAGATTCTTCAAAACCTGAAGCCTTTTCCCTGAGATGATAAAACTAAACATTAATCAACATCATAAAGAATCTGAGTCCTATTTTTTAAGTAAAATTAACATTTTAACAGTTTGTAACAAGTTCAATTGGACGAGACATACATCTAATCACGACTTACAAGTATAATGTATCAGAACTATATAATATGAATCTGAACAGTACAAACCAGAAAAGACCTTCCCAAGTGGGAAAATATGTTCCCTTGAAAAGTGTGTGTTCCAAAATTCCTTCTACTCCTCCTAATGCTTGAATCATGTCAGTACGATAATTATTCAAGTTCCATAATTTTCCATCATGTCGCTGGTGAGTCCACCAGAATGGATTTTGTTTCAAGACCTAAGAAATATATTTTTTAAATGTATAACTTTTCAAATTATCTAAGTAAAAATTATCATTAATCTTTTAGTAACATTATAATGCAAATTTACTAGGATTTCAGGATCAAACCTTACAATACTGTATATTACAAGCAATTTCTTTTATTTGTTATTTATAAATATCTAATTTATCTGAGCTAAGAGAAGTATTACCTGGTCTCTTGGAGCAGTGCACACAACCAACCCATTATATTTTTTATGACTTAATAAGTGTACATGAATTTAAAAAGAATTGGATGTAAATTAAACTCAAGCAATATACATTTAATATCTGTGAAAAGCTGTAACATTGGCAGTATATTGTTATTACCTGATATTGCTTGAATTCAGTTCTGATTCTCCAGCCCTTGTCATAGGCAAGAGTATGCCTATCCTTCTGAAACAGTGTATTGATACGTGGAATTCCTCGATCCCAACTATCTTCAAGATCCTCCAGAGTAAGGCGCCTGTTTTGTGCATTTGCTTCTTGTCTCTTCAGAGCATACTCAGCCCACACACGTTGGGAATCTATAAATTCTGATTCCCAAGGTTGAATATAGCGGTATAAGTTGGGTATAAGTTGATCTTCATCATGACTCATACCCGAACGGAAGTGAGTAATTCCAACATCAGTTTGCTTAGACCACCTCAAATCAGACTAAAAGTAAGATTCGAATTACACAATTGAAATGAGAAAAATAAAATTTTATATTTGGATAAATTAATGTAAACCATAATGTTATCACTTTACAGTTCAAAGCATTAAATGTTACTTTTCTAAAAGAAATGCAACAGTTTATGGATGATCAGTAGAATTATAAAAGCATCATCCATACAAACCTGTGGAATCAGTACATGGCCCATGGAAAGCATTCCCAGCCCACCTAATTCTTTGGGTGTATAAAACACCACAGGAGGGAATCTAGAAGGCATCTTTGAATTCAGGCCAATTTTTATTCTGGTCTGGATCTTATTCTCACATTTTACCAAGAGATCCAAAAGTTCCTGTGTATTGACCACAGCTTCTCGAAAATAGGTCATTAGTCCTATAAGAGCTGTGTTCCATTTGTTTACAATCTAAATGAGAAAGTTAAAATTAAATGTGATTTTCTTTAATGTGTATAAATTTATAACACTAACAATAAAATATTAATACCTTTGTGAAAGTTGTAGATCCTGATGCCATAAGAATTTGTCTCACTCTGTTATGAAATCGTTGCAATGATTCTTCATCCACTCTTAGGAAACACTGTGCTGTTCTTTCTTTTGTAACTTCATTCTGAAGGTTCCAAACACCATCACGGTGAGTGAACTCCTCATGTGTTGTGCGGCACTACAGAAAGAACATTAGTCAATATATCCAAACAATTTCAAGATATGGTCAAAATCAACCCAATATGAAACAATGGGTTTAAATTTGGATAGGTAAAAGTTCTACAAACCTTTGGTAATATTCGGCACTCAAAGCCACTCATGTTGAAGAGAAGATTTGGATTATCTTTGGAATAAACACTAACAAAACTGTTTTCCCACTGAATAGTAGTGGTTGAACGTGGTAACCGGTTCTTAATATCCCAAAACACAGCACGGCCCCTATAAATATTAAGTTTATAACAATATATATGATATAAAATAGAAAAATAATAAGTAAAAACAGAACTTACAGGTTAACATCATGCTTCATGAGTCTCATTCTTGCATCTCGAGGCCAACACTTCTTGTTGTTATAGCCAACAATATTCTCATTGTTGGGATCTGGGTGTTCCGTAAGGTAACGTTGAATCAAATCTCTGGCTTCCTCTGCACTAAATCTGTTTTAAAAAAATCATTCTTAAATTCATATTATAAATATAAATTATACTTTTCTTCAAACATTGCAACAAATAACTCAAAAATTTGAAAAATATTACTATATATTTATATCTACAAGTGAATTATATACAGAAAAAGTTAGACTTCAGATTTTATAACTTTCCCTGATTATCTTAATTAGATAGGAGATATCAATGTTAAACATGGTATAATAAACATGAAGTATTCTAAGACAATAATATATTTTTTGCTACAATGATTACACTCTCAAAATGAGGTGATGTAGAGCTAATAAATAAATGTACTCTCCAGAAAGAATTAGACAGTCATAATAGACCAGAGAAAATTTCTACTTTTACAATTCAGAATGTAGGTAACATTTGGCTACATAAGTTTGTTAAAAATTACCTGAAAAATATGTGAACCCTGTCAACATAGCGACAAAATAGTCTTATAGGATGCGCACATTCAGTTGCAACATCCTGGAATGTAAGAAAATCATTGGGCATTTGTGGTGGTCCAGCCATTTCTGAAGCCCTTTGTAAGCCAAGAACTAGCAAATCCAATACTAATCCATAGTACTGAACTATGAACGATGCAAATTGAAGACCACGAATAATTCCATAACTGTTAGTATGGTTCATATCCTGTAACAATTTTCATTATCAATTACAAATTATATAAGTAAAAATGATTGTGATTTGTAATTAAATTGCAACTCTATTATTAATATTTATAATTTTTATGTTAAAATACAGTTAGAATAAAACAATAATTGTGAATTACAAAACATTCTTGTGTACCTTTTATTCCCAAAATCCAAACAAACAAAATTGAGTGCATGTACTACACATATTGACTGTGGACACTGAAAACCATGTTTCATGTCTACATTTGGAAAGAGATTCTTCAGAAAAGACGCAATGACTTTCTTTTCCTTGTTTTTGTATTAAAAAATTATTTGACCAAAAAATATTTTTCCTTGTAAGGAACACAAGGAAGTTGGGTGCATGTCTTACACACTTTATTACAAGTTTGAATTTTATTTGTTTAAATCATTTGGTAGAGAAATTATTTATAATAGAAAAACTATGGGTGGAAGAAAGAATCCTAGGTTTTGAATAGTATAAAACTTTGTTCGTCTGAAGGATAAAAAAGGCTAAGTATCAGAGCTGGGTACAAAGAGTCTGGTCACTCCTTAACGAAATAAACAAAAAATTTCAGCTTATTCCAAAGAGTGTCTATCTGGGCCTTTGCGCGAATTTCAGACTTGCTGCTAAATTTATAGGGTTTGACACAATTGACAGGCTTTGTTTCCTCAGTTCCAGGTGCATTTAACTTTTTATCACAACAAATCAGGGATTTCTAAAGGTAAGGGATGTTAACACTTGGTTAAGAGACAGCCTTCCTGGATCCTAGGTGTATGGCTTCTTTAAATTTGTTTTTGAAAGTGTTTCATTTGAAAACACCTCTGCAGAATTGCTGCAGAAGGTTAAGCAAATGTAAGAAAAAAATCTACATTTTTAATACACTTGAATACAAAGTAATACTATTCCCAAGGTTTTGGTCATTCACAAACAAATTTACTTTTTTATGTAACTAAATGTTATTAAAGCCTCAGACTTAATAAAAAAAATGTTACATAACCAAAAGTATATAATACAATAAAAGAGACGAGGTGATTACTTACCTTGTAATTAATTACAACATTGTTCTTAGCAGTCATGTAATCAGCTATATTGTGGTCAACGATGAGGCGAAGCAATCTATTGAGTAATGTCAAATCAATTTTCTCATACATCTTTTCAAATTTGGATTCCAGTAAAACATTACATTCACCCTCAGTAACATCCCAAACATCCTGAAGATTGTTGATACCTGTAAATTCATAAAAATAAACAGATAATTATTTTAAAGGTCATTCCTTATAAAATACCCAAATATTACAGACAAAAAACCTTACCTTGGCACCATTTATAAACAAGCAAAGGCGGAGGTTCTGTATCAGAAGGCTTAACCCACGGAGGAAATAATCTTCTCTTGTCAGCCTCATACCATAAATATTGATCTAAATAGGCATCAGTAATTTTCTCAAGAGGTTCAACATCATAAACAGGAACAAGGTGACTATAAAGGTCCATAAATTCTATGCCCACCTAAAATTAATTTTAAACATATTATAATTAGGAATGTTCAGATTTTACACAGGAATGCCCACTTATAAAAATTAATATATATTAATCATTTGATTCCATATAAAGTCAAATGTATGGGAACATAACATTATAGCTTTCATTTTACCTCTTTAAAAGCTCTCTGTGTGAGCAAATGTCTTTTAATTCTTGACAAAGCTTCATGGGGATTATCATAAGCTTGTTCAATTAAACCCAATTCTTCACGTTGGCTTTGATTCAAACGAGACTTGACACTAAAAGTATAAAATTAACCAAATTAGCAGTAATACAAATATGACATAATAAAAGAATCAGTGAAGTAAAAGATAATTAACTGTACCTGTATGCTTCCTTAAGCCTTTCTAGTGAAAGTATGAGTAATTTGGTGTCATGTTTGTAGGACAAAGGAGGAAATGGTATAGGGGCAAATCTTCTGGATTCCAGCCAGTGAACTGTAGTGGTGTAAATAGCTACAGCTTCTTCAGGTGAAATATAGGGTCCATCCTGAAACAATTGATGCATTTTACTGTTTTGAATAAATTGGGAATGATTACCAAAGTTATTGTAAAAAAAGGCTCATTATTTAAATTGTTAAGTAATGTATACAATGCCTAATAAAAAAGGTACATAAATGTACCTTCAAATAATTATGTTGTCTTTCTTGTTCTGCTTTCAGATACAACCTAGTCAGTCTACCCAAATTCTTTTTGCATACAGTTTTGTCAACAGTGGCACCTCTACGAATACGTTCTCTGTTGTAATGAGCTGTGTTAGTCCACCAGTCTGCTTTCATTTTCACATAACGAAGAATCATATTTTCAATGGGAGTTGGTAATCCTGGCACCTGAAAGAATCATTATTATTATTATTAGCAAATCTTTTGAGAAAATTATCAATTGTTTTTAGTTCACATACACAGCTCAGAATGATTAGTTATCCTATTCATTGCTGTCATAAATATTGTCTCAGACAAACAGATATGCACAGCATGAACATTAGCTTACATATTTGGGCTCATTCAGACCCCTGTGCTTTTCATCACTGCTGCTTAGAGGATAAAATATTTTATATTTGTCTATATATAATGTGTTTGAATTTAAATCACAGGCATACTTCACGCCCTCCTTGCAAATTTCTACTTTACTATTTAAGAAAACATTTACACGAGAAAAATATTTAATATATATTGATCCTAATACCAACTGTTATTAAAATGTGAAATGCTGGGCACTACCCTCAAGATTCAACAAAAGTAATTTATCCCACAAATCATTGCAAAAGATGAAGTTATATCTCCAGTATTTAATCTGTTGATTATACAAAATTTTGAGGCTGATACTAACTTTCCATGGGATATTTGCTTTCCAACATCTCCATGCTTCAGATAAATGTTGCAAAATAGTTCTAGCCTTATTTTGCTTGATTCCTTCTGGCATCATATCTACTATATCATGCATGACCTGTAACAAAATTAACCTTGTTGAAGTAACAATCAAAGTAATTCACTAAAAATTTATGGTATCAACTAATAAAATAAGATTTAATTTAGAACATAATTACTCAGAAATAACAAAACCATAATTGTATCAAGTTTTTTTTTTCTTTCAGTTATGTAATTCATTGAAGCACCCTAGTAATAATCTCAATAGCAATGAAATAGGAACTAGTAATAAACAACAATGGTACATTCTTGAATGTAAAAACCATATTCCAAATCTGGTTATGATCATTCAGAATAGTGATACATGAATCACCTGTAATAAGTCTTTCAGTAATGCTCAGATTAGCGCAAGTCCAATCTTCTTTAGTGACAGAAACCACCTCAAGCAGTTTCTGTACACTGAAAAGATTGTCAGCTCACATGACTAGCTGATTTCAGGACCCCTACGCAATTCATCACTGCTTATGTACCATTTTATCCAAATTAGAGTTTATGCTGGTAAAAATTATTTTTATTCATTTTAACAAATAGGCTTGGAAATGATGTGAGCCCAGCTTGGCGTTAAGTCATACTTAGTACAAGAGTTGCAATACTGATCCAGTATCAGTTAAAAATATTTGCTTGCAAACTGTTGCGCAATAGTTATAAATATAAACTTCATATATTTAATTACATATTAAGAAATAATATAGTCCAACTAAATCAAATTTGCAATGTTTCTATATGAAAATTATTCAAATTCAATACTTACAGATGCACGCAGTTCAAGATCGAAGTGACTTTCGACTCTCTGCTTAGTAACAGTTTTGGCAACACCTTTGGAATGTCTGCCTTCAAACTGTCGAGACAACAAATTTCCAAGCCAACGTTCTAATAGAGGTGTGATGCCTCTCATAAAGAAAAGCCAAACACGCCACCCAGGAGCCCAGAATCCACAACCTGGACCCTTACCAACAGGACCCTAAAATAAGGAAGTATTCTCTTATTAACACTTTAAAAAAATTATGCAATTAAACATATAGATCATGTAATAGGCCTCAGCAGTGTAATTTTCCGACAATAAACAGGGGAGATAATCTCAACCAACTGATTAAAGTAAAAATGTACATTTTATTTTGTTCTGTTCTCTGTTCAAAGTCATCACAGGCTAAATGCAAATAAATAAAAGATCAAATTTACTGTTAAAATAATGCTACGCATAACAAAAAGGAACAGACATTTAAAAAAAATTCTTTTCAGTGTCACCTTGATTTGCTATTTGAAACACTTTTACAAATGTAACAATTTAAATTTTTATGTACATTAAGTTCATTCACTTCTAGGCATAGGATGTACTTACTGTATTGAACCGATAATAAATTAGATGCTTTAGATCCTTGCACATCCGAATTTGTCTCATAAGTTTGTATTTGTAACGATACATTCCAGTCAACTGTCCAACATGAGCAAATATGTACTGAATTCCATCAGACAATTGAAAAGCATCAACATTGTTAAGACGATATTGAACATGCGAGTCAACAATCAGCTTGGTTAATCGAAGAATTTCACGACACAAGTGGAAAGCTAAGAATTAAAAGTCAATCAGTTAATGTAAACAACAAAATAATTAGTAACTCATTATTTAATTACATAGAATCATTCATACATACCATTACCAAATCGTGATTTCTTTCTTTCTTTTGTGGTGAGCGTCTTAACTGGCTTCAAATTGAAATTGTAATCCAAATGAAGGTAGTTGAGATTCTTTCGGTGAATTAAAAGATTTAGCATGTTATAGCCTTGTCGACAGACCTGTAACCCAGCTTCCACCCAATCAAGAGTAGTGGTTTGAAAGAACTTGGTTGATTTGAAAGATCGGAATAAGTATCTAAAAGTGAATAGAAAAAATTAATATTTATTTTGTCATAACTAGAAAAGTAATTCCATTTATTATATATTATAAATGCAATTAAAGTTTTACCTCTTTTTTTGAGGTTTTGGTGGCCTGTGTTTTAAGGCATTTAAAACAAAATATTTCAACAGTTTCTGGTAACTGACTCGCACTTTTACAGGTTGACCTGGTGGACAGTGTTCTCTATACCAGGACTTCACAAGTGGAACATCAATGGCTCTACGAGTTCTTCCTGAAGATAAAAAGTAGTATATTTTATTAAATTCCTTCAATCATTTACAAATATTGTTCCCTTCCACACAATCAAAAATTTGAGAGATTTTATTAAAAATGGAAAGGCAACACATGTCATAATAACAACCTTTCAAACACCTACATTTAGATCTGCAACCAGTGACCTGTAAGCTGCATGTGATTCGCCACAAGTTTTATGTGGCCTACAAGGCAATAAATAATTACATTGTTGTGCTAGAAACACTTATTTGCTTGATTACAGGAGAATTCAATATTTGTGAAATATAAGGCACACATTACTACATTCAGCATAATTTTATTTTTTACTCTGCAGTCTGCCTTAAGAAATTGTTTTTGCAAGTGACTCACTGTTCTATAAACATATCCAAGCCTTTCTAAATACATATTCTACAGCAATATATATTCCATAACATGTTAAAACACACACAAATATAAATAAGTTAGGCAGAATATTTTGTTTTGAGAAATATTCTAAGTAAAAAATCAATATAGGTAATTAGAAATTAAGTATGTATTTACATCCTCTATGATGCCAAGCATGGCAGACTTAAATTGATATTTACATTTTAAACCATTTCCACACACATTTTTGTTACATTAATAGTTCTATATCATATGTAAAATTCATGCTGAAAATTTATCTACAGATCCTTTCTTAATAAGGTAATTTAGCTACAATAGCATGTGAATATTTTTAGTTCTTTATAAGATAGAAACAGAATAATATTGCATTATGAGCAAGATTAATTTATTTTAAATTTTGATGTTTGGTTTGAGATAATTGCAATATTACCTGATCTTATGTTAAAAGGCCTAGGAGCCCATAGAAGAGCAATTCCATTAGCTGTATTGTCAGTATACAGTGGAGTTTCTTGTAGAAATGGTTGCACTTCTTCAGGTAATTCAAAATCTTCATCATCTTCAGGTAAAGGTTCAATTGCCTGAAATACAACACATTTATTTTATGTTAGATCATTTCACCCACTCATACAAACCTCAATATTAACTAAAATGTATAATTATTTAAATGAATATAAAACAATGAAAATATCAAGTTACCTTCAAAGAATGTCTATGTGATATTGGATTAATCAGAGGGTCAAAATAGAATGCAGGCAAATCAGGATCCTCTGTTTTGATGTAAACCACATTAGGTGCATGGTACCTAGAGAAGAAACAAATTATTTTACAAACATGTATTAAAAATGGCATTTATGTTGGTGGCCTCAGCGATTTCCTTTATAACTGTGAAAAAGAAATCAACAACAGTCACCTAAGTTCTTTTCCATAGTTCAGTAGAGACACACACAACTTCAGTGTACTTCCAAAACTACTATGGTTCAACAATTTATCTTTCAACTAATATAATCAATGAACAAAATCAAATAAGACTCACCATGAAAGATGCACATAATGTGGCATGTTGTTGTAAAGATAAGGGAATGCTATTCTGTACTCAGTTCTAATTGGCTGACGAATAATGATTTTATTAATATCATTAAATTCATTCCAATCTTCATCCCTAAAAATTTTCAAATAATTTATTTCAGCAAAGTAACTGTGGTTAATACAATTTGAAACTATTATGATGAAATAAAAATTGAATGAAACATGTTTAAAATTACTCACTTTCCAGCATACAAATAAAAACTAAGCATAATTTAAGTATACACAGTAATGTTGACAGTGGTGAATCACAGAAAAATGTCTACTTAATTATTAACTTTACTTACGCAGGGTTTGAATCTTTTATCAACGGCTCAAACTTGGGACCCCCAGGAATAGCCATATTAAGAGCTTTAGCTGTGAAGAATGACTTGTGGTCAAACAAATAAAAGAAATTTGTATCAACAAGATCAGTCAAAAGTTGATTAGCCAACCGATACAAAGTTGCCATTTGTGGAAGTGACAAATTCCAACGCCTATAAGTTGAGCCATTAACATACCTATAACACAAGTAAAAGCATATGTATAAGATAAATTCAGATGGAAAACCTATTCAAGTTACCAAGTGTAGAAATTTAGTTTATTTACTTCGTTCCTACTAAAGGTTTATGATCATAAAACCATTTGATAACAGATGCATCCTCATCAGGATCCAATTCAATTTGAATGGCTTCCAGTGGCTCCACATCCAAAACATTGTCAGCATAATCCAATGGTGGTTCTTCATCATCAAAAGGAGGAAATCTCATCCTCTTGAAATGACGACGGTCCCTCTTTTCACGGCGCATCATTATCCACATAGTCCTATTGCAAGGTAAATTAAGAAAGTGAAAAAAACTGGAGCTGTATTAGCATGACTTACCAATGTCAAAAATAAAAAACAATGTTTGTCAGGTCAAATAATTAAATATATGTTTATAATTAAAAAAGAAGGAAACAGAAACATACCCCCACTGAGCTATATACACAGGTTCAATGACCCATGGAATCTCATTAACAAATGTTATGGCTCCTGTTATATGATAGAGAACTTTAACATCCCTTATTTGTTCCCACGGCATTGGCATATTTTCCAAAAGCTTCATAACTGCATGTGGCATGTACTTCAAAGCCCTAAACGGAAAAAATAAAATGAGAAGCAACTTCACATATGAAATAAATAAGAATAAAATTGATTTGACTTACCCCAAATACACTCTTTTATCGTGTCTGTATTTCCGGCTACTCATGTCACCATGATCTCTTATGATTTTCCTTATATGTTCAGGTGGCATATCTTCCTTCTGAGCATCAACAAAACCAAATTTCCTTTTCTCCGAAAATCTTTTCGACTGTAATTGTTGCCATTTTTGAGCTTAAATGTAAAATTCAAAATTAGTTAAAATGAATATTTATTGATTGAGAATCGTGCACTTACTCGAATGTAATAAATTATTTTGAAACAATGTGGAATACCAACTGGAAACAAATAAATAAAAGTTATGTCATAAAGCCAAGTGCAAGAAGTAGTAATAAAAACCTTTCTCTTGCAGCTTCTCCTCTGTGAGAATCTCCAATTGTTTGTGGGGTGGTGGAGCAATAGGTGGTGGTGGTTGATGGTGTACCTGCTGGTGTACCTGGTGCACTTGGGCCTGCATATGTGCAGCCTGTGCTGCAGCATGAGCTGCCTGAGCATGAGCAGCAGCCTGGGCATGTGCTGCTTGCACATGCGCTGCTTGGACATGAGCAGCTTGAGCTTGTGCAGCTGCAGCCAATTGAGCATGAGCTTGCTGCTGGGCCATCATCGTGGCCCAAGGATGAGGACCCAAAAGGTATGGCGGAATCGCCATTGTTACCTGTTTCCCAAATACAATATTTGATTAAATATTTATAATATTCAAGTGGAATAATAATGTTTTTCTAGGTTTGACACGAAAAAAAATACAATACAACAACAGACACAGAACACCCAGAAGGTTAATTTTTTTAAAATTTGATGTATTTAATTCATTAGTACTGAGGACTATATATATCATTACAAATTAATTACAGGCTACAATTAAATTTTCAGTTAAGATATGCCATGTGCAAAATTTGAGCGAATAGAAAATGTACAAATGCGTAATAAATTGTTAATGACATTATTAAAACTTTGCAAACTATTTCAGAAATGCACTTTGCATATTAAAAAATTAATTGTTAAATATTTTAAAATGAATACTTGCAAAAATTTGATCACACTCAACTATTTTAGAGCCTACAATAAATTATACAAATAGAATATATAATTATAATTACAGACAAATTACAATTAAATACCCTTCGTATTGATTAAAATTACATATTTAACGGAAATTGCAGACAATGTAACAGAAGAACACACTAAAAAAATAATTACATTTATTGTCGATATTATTCAGTTGAACTACAAAGCATTGAAGAATTGGCCTGGGAAGTGAAACAAATCTCACAAACAGCAGCGGGTGAAATGATGCTATGCTTGTATTTAAAGAAGCCGATAAAACTACCTAGTAATAGTATTTTTATTAACATAATTGATATACTTACTCTTTACTTGACTCAACTTCGGAGGAATTATTTCATTGAAGTACTCAACACAAATAAAATAATACAATAAATACTTGATCACAGCAAGTTGCTTGCTTAATTTCTTTGACTTCAAAGCAGTTCATGATACATAGCCTGTTGGGCATAATCAAATGTCTATAATCGATCATTCGATTATTAAAGATCATTCGAGTTCAAATTTGTTGATGAAATAAGCAGAAACGCTTCTCGGGTATTCAATAGTCTATACTGGGGAAAAAGTAAAAGAATTGCGGGATTGAGTTATTGTAGATAAGGAAAGAAATTGATAGATCCAACGTTTCACGCAGTTGAAAACTTTGTCTTCAAGCAACGAAGGGATGAGGATCAGAGCTGGTCCCTCTAGTCCTTGACGAAATAAATCTACTAAATTAAGCTCATTTCAGAAAGTCAGGTATAAATGCACGAAGCTAATGACTGAGGAAGCGTAAGCATCTGCTCAAGGATGCAAATTCAATTGATAAACTATAAGAACAATTTATTTGATATTTATATATATATTGCTGTTTAATTACATGATTTTATTTATGTTCGTAATGTTGAACCTGCTTCTCGTGTCTTTTGTCAGTTCACTGGCTTTAGAGAATACCTTGTCCTATTTTACAGCTATGTATGTTATCTTGATCTATGTGACTGGTGTACGATTTTTCAATTGACAGGAACAAATAAGTGACATTTAATTTTTCAGATCTAAATAATCATTTCTGCAACACTATTTTTCCATCTTCTTACAAATTAACAATCATTTATTTATTACTTATATTTGATTCGTCGATTAGCACGACCGCCTCACATCACTGGGGTTAGATTTGCAGAAGAAACGCTAAGCTGACCACATACTACTCCGAATTCCAGGATGCGTCCTGGAAGATGACAGTTTGGCAGCCGTTCTAGTAGGCCAATGGCCTCAATGAGCTGTACAGCCAATAATAATATTTTATTCATATTGTTTCATAACCTCAATACTGTAGCCTACTTTGACTCAAGTAGTCACGAGGGACACGATAGATTATATTAAGTGAATTTTAATTCCTATTATCGATTTTCAAAGTATTGTTCTTTCGGTATTTACCTTCAATTTGCTTTTGTGAATGTATTGACATTCAATTCTGTATTGGTAATATTTCACAATGTTTAAGTGATAATACTTCTATTCCTAATTGTTTTGCCTTATAACTCTGTTTCATAGTACTTAGTGGATCTGTGTACAATTACTTAATAGTACTTGACTCTCTGAAGTAACTGAATTTAGACTCTTGTTCCCAGCTCATTCTTATTTGCTGAAGATGAACACAGTTTCTCGACTGATGCTGGATACTTTCTTCCTTTTATACAATGGACAAAACAATCAGCAATACTCTTAATGTTAACACACCATTGGCATTAGTTTCGGAACTAAAACACTTTACGACTTAAATATATAAAATAATTATTTTTCTTCTATATTTTGGTTAGGTGTTAGTATTCAAAGAATCTTTATTAATTTTGGTTTCAATACAAATTTCGTGCTACTGTATTATAAGCGTTGTTGTACATCGCAATGCCTACTGACGTTGGTCCTCCTTTTTGAGAAATGGCACCTGTTCTTGACGGTTGAGGGTAAATTGGACTCCTCCTGGTCTGGAGTTCAAGTACTATCTGACACAAGCTCAGCGTGCAGAACCACAAGTAGAAGAGGTATACTGCAACAAAATCGACGGTTAGCAGTGTGTTGAAATAACTAGATCATATTTTTATAATAAAATCCCACACTCTCCATAAATAATTTTAGAACTTCAATAATAAAATTGTTTATTAATTTTGGACAAGGAACTTTCAGCCGACAGTTTAGCCATAATCAGCTACAAAATAAAATTTAATTTTTATAAAACATTTATAATTATATAATTTATCAATATTAAATTTCTTTATTTGTATAATAAAAATATAACAAAATGACCAATTATTTTATAAAATACTTTCTAAAATTATACCTTCAATTTTAGTCAAAACTATTTCTTTAGTTCTAAACATTGACAACTACTTACGGATCAGAAATCCACCACAAACGCTGGCGACGATTAATAGGCCGAGGTCGTACACATTTTCCTTTAGTAGCATCATGGCGACCACAAAGGCGAAAGACAGGACTAGAAGACGGCACAACTCCAGTCCCATGTAGGGATACATCAATGCTAGACTGCACTGAATGACAAAACAAACATTGAACAATCGACATCGATGTATTAACACTCGTATGAGATTACGATGATCTGGTGCGTCAAGCGCATCAGGAAATAACAATTAACTAAGAATGACATAGATTTTATTACTATGTATTATTCGTATTACATATGAATAAACTCGTCAGAATCTGCATATCTTAAACACTGCGTATTCATTAACAGAAATCTTTTAAAATTATTGAAAGAGCTTGATAGTAAGAATATTACAAGCTATTTCAGTCAACCATGGGTCCAGGCAGGCAATCAACGATATTTCAAAATGTCTCATACATTGTGCAGTACCATGTTTTATTAAATCAAATTATATTTCTTTGAAATAAATTTAAGTAATGCTCATGTAAATAGAATTGATCAAATCATTGGAATATAACTGTATAAATCATAATTCAACTATCTAAATAAGAAAATGAAAATATGAACAAGATGGTCATGGATGCATTAATAAATAACAGATTACGACAAACATTTGAAAAATGGATACCATTCACTTCAAACAGACATTAAAAACTTTTAAATTGAAAAATTTACGTCTGAGTGAAAATAATGAACAAGAAAGATAGCCAATACAGATAAAAAAAAGTAATATAAATACCACACAACGTTTCTGGGATCCTTGTCCTTTTCGCCAGGTGCTAAGAAGAGCCTAGAGAAACACAACTGCACTGGTCAGTTGACAACACTCAAAAGGTTTTATTAATTTGATAAAGTGTTGTCAACTGACCAGTGCAGTTGTGTCACTCTAGGCTCTTCTTAGAACCTGAAGAAATGGGCAAGGATCCCAGAAACGTTGTGTGGTATTTATATTACCTTTTTTGTCTGTATTGACTATCTTTCTTATTCATTAAAAGCTTTTTTCAAACAAAATCTCTCTTTCACCTTTTTGAAAAGTTACAAAAATATTTAATTTGATAAAAAATATTCTAAACAAATAATTACATAAGACGACTCAATAACTTTTTAACATTACTTGGGGATTAGTCATTCTATCTCTACGCCGTGTTTGCCTTCTTTCGGCTTGAGTTTGATATTTGCGTATCTATTAATTCCACCACAGTCAGTCCATTCATTTCCATCGCCGTCTACTTAAAGTTTAATTCAACGTCATATTTTTACTGTCCATAAGTTTAATGGAAGACTAGATTAATTTGTTTAGTGTATAATTGTGAGCGTACCTTGTAAGCTCCGTACATGAGAGACAAGCATGAGCAGCCATACAAAGTGTTCAGGACAATCATCATCACGAGAAATGGCTCAGGATCTGCAACGCAAATACTGATTTAAATAGAAAATATGGACAAAAAGGAAAATTACTTTTCTGACCGTTCCGCGAACTCGTCTCTTCATATTCCCCAAATTATTAGGTCTCGTTTATCAACCTCAGGATTATGTAGCGACGGAAATATAACAACGTAAAAGGACGTTACTTAATTGACAAATATTACGGGATCAAGTTTAAATTCTCATTTTGTTTTGTTGCTGAACCTTGAACTCCGCGTCGATAAATGTCCGTGAACTAACATTGAGATTCCTCGTGATAGATAAAATCATACACCGACATGGACAAAGCTAATAACGATCGTAAGTTGCGCCACGTAAACACCATCTACACTGACGAAAGACTGCCAAGTCTTAAATAAAAAACTTAGCAATATTTTTTTACCTAACAACAGAACAATATACTCTTCCCGACGCATGTTAAACCACTAAATATGTATGGGGTAATGACACAAGTTCATTTTAAATATTACAGCCCCCAAAAAGAACCGCCGCGGGCTGGTCGCCTCCACCGTCCCCGCTACTCTACGTCACTTAGTAAAATTGAGATAAATTCGGGAAGAAGTTGAAATCTAGAAGTAAAAGACAGACTTAATAGATTAAACTTTATTCTTTCCGTCTGTGAGGCATCGTTTATAGACCTTCATTCTAATTTTACTTATTTTCAATCGTTCACATTCTACTTTAATCTTCTACAATCTGAAAGTAGTTGGGCCAACTGTAAAAGTACATTTTTTATATTACCTCAAAGTAAATCTGGAAGGAATTCCTAGGAATTTTAATTTATAAATGCACGGTAGCCACGATGAAATTGGGTTTAACACTTTAATTAAATGAATCGCGCACATTTCATAATTTTACGATTCCGCAAAGATCACTAATTAATCAGTATATTAGATAGCAGCTTTGTCGGATGTTAATGTACTGATCACCTCCACCGATGCTACGGGCGACGTCTGTTAGAAGCAGCAGTTTGGCGGTCTCCGTCCAGTGCTTGAAGGTGTCCCTCACTCCCTGTTTGTCTTCCATGCCAACAGCACACAGAACCAAGATCACCAACGTCTGCAACTATGCACCATCTTACTGATACTTTATTTATTTTTTGCCAAGAAAAAATCGTGCACAGTGAAAATGAGGAACACAATTTCAGTAAAATCTAAGTTAGACAAGTTGTGAACAAATTTAATTCACCAGCTCTCAACAAGTTGAGATGAAATTCTCAGGTTATATCTAGTACGAAACACGTACCTCTTCCGTCATCGTCAGGTCACACGAGATGAATCCCAGGTTGTAGCCCGAGAACTCTACATTCAACTTATTACAGTGTATTGTAGTAATTGGTAATTAAGGCATTGTTCTAATTGAAAGGTGAATTGTAGAGGACTCATTATTGGTGGATATAGCGGACGCCGCAACAAACCGGCAATGCAAAGAAGGTATTGTTGATCGGTTGAGAGGTTTTACGCGCTCAAAATTTACGAGACGAACGAACAGTCGGGCAGCAGACAGCAAATAGAACAGACGAAAAGAACGAACAGTCAGGCAATGAACGGCGAGGCATAAAGACCAGTAAAGTCTATTTTACAAAAGTAGTACAGTCAGGCAATGAACGGCGAGGTGTAAAGACCACAAAATTCTAATACACGAAAAGTTGAACAATTTAGTCAGTCAGCAGCGAGAATGAAAAACGTCTAATTTAAAGAACGAGAAAGTGTTCCAGTAACCAGTACGCTGTTATATCAAAAATGCAGAAACTGAACTAGTCTTCAGTCAACAGACAAAACCAATGAGGCGCATTTTCAACAAAAATCCACGAGACCTACGAATCCAGTTTGCAGTAAATCATCGAGAATCGACAAAGTTATTTTAAACCAACTAACAAACTACGCTAATTAGAGTCTGTGAACATTTAGAGTCTGTGAGTACTTAGAATCAGTGATATCCCCAAAATTGTGCACGAAAAGTTAAAATGAGACCTGGGCTGCCGTAAGTAGAAATAAAACTATAAAATCATTGTAAACCACGTCTAAAAGATAAACGTCAGATCGTTCTTTAATTATCGATAAAATGAGATCTTTAATTATTCAGATCATTCTTTATTTCTTGATAAAAATTGAAATTGTTTAAATTCAATCTTTAGCATTATTTCTTCAGCAACAAATTTCGTCTATGTTCAGACGCATTGATTCCCATATAAAGCAAATGTAATTTTTGTGATTTTGTTTATATAAATTCTGCCATTATCAAACCCAGTTCAAGACCCTGAGATCCCAAATATTTTGTAATTTGAATACTTGTTTTAAAATTGTTAATAAATCTTGTTTAATAGTTTTCACGTAATAGTTCTTTTCATTTATGAACACCACATTATTCATATCCAGGATTATTGTCAAAAGATAACAGAAGTTATAGGTTATAAATTATTACAGTATATATATATGGCAATAATAAATAGTCACAGACGTTAATTTTCACAACATAACAACTTAGATTTAACAATAGTGTGGACTCATTATGATTATTAAAATGAAAAAAAAATACGTCTGATAGAAAATAATGAATAAGAAAGAAAACCAATACAGACAAAAAAAAGGTAATATAAATACTACACAACGTTTCTGGGATCCTTGTGCCTTTCGTCAGGTTAGGTTAGGATCCCAGAAACCTTATGTGGTATTTATATTACCTTTTTTTTGTCTGTATTGGCTTTCTTTCTCATTCATTAAGATTATTATTGTTCAAGTATTGTTTTGCTCGGTATCGCTGGACTGGGAAATTTAAATCAATACATTTACAATGAGTCACACTGAGACGCCAACGTAATTCCCGAATATGAGCAGCTGATTACTATTTATATAAAACGTGCAAATTTGTGTGGCTTACCAATGAAACGGAACCAACAATTATGGTTCCCAGACGAACAGAAAACCAGAAACAGAAGCTGTACATAACCGCCATAATCTGTAACAAATGTAAAATATTAAAAAAGCTTCGCATTTCACACTCAACGATATATTCGCATTAACTGAAAAATTATACCACTTTTGGAAAATAGTAAAATAATTTGAATATGAATATACTGTGGGCATCGGCAAAAAAATAACGCATAGTCAGTCAGGGAAACTAATTTGTACTTTGAAAGAAAATGGCCCTGTATTTTTAGGACGTCTTCCTGTCATTCAGCTGGAAATCCTGGAAAAACCAATGCAATATGAAATTGGTGGCCGGCAATCCTGTTTCGTCTTCATACTATCTTTGCAACAATAGCGACGTCATAAATAACTTAGTCTTTATCGTAACATTTGCAAAATTTACGTAATGGAAATACAGCCAATCTGCTTCGTTACTCATTACGTACATTACTGAGAGAGAATAAGCACCCAAATTTTCGCTCCAAGAACCGTAACTTTAAGTAACGCGTCTTTTAATCACGAGGTGGAATTTAATTCATAAACTTTTGAACAGAACATTCTTCAGGGCGCCCAGGTACAATTGGGATCTCACTTCTCAACTGTCAAACCTTCAACAGAAGTAAGACAAGCCCATTCACTCCTGGTGTGGATTATTGACCAAGTGCCAAGTCATCGCCACTAAAGCTGTCAAGCACGTCTCGATTCGGATTCGAAGAGAACAAAACTGTCACGAAAATCAGAATCAAGTAATCCGCTAAGTCATAAATGCTTCAACGATCCAGTTCAACTCGTCTAACACGGATATTCCAGGAGCTGTCCTTTCATTATTAATTTTCTCAAACTGTGGATATTCATTTGAAGGTTTGTCAGGATGACTTTTCAGAAAACGAAAGTAAAGTTTCATTAATTTATGTAGTGAAGGGCATGACATGTCAGAAAATATTAAAAACACAGTAGATAAGTAGGTTGCTGGATCCTTCTTACCACAGGCTCTGTTGGCACGCAATGTCAACCTTTTTTTTTTAGGGCAACAGGCTATATGAGGGTGATCCACATTGGGCAACTCCCCTTTAATAGCATAGGAAGGGATTTGAAAAGGGGGATGCGGAAGGGTAGAGGAAGGTAGCCAAGGGTTACTAGGGCCCCCGGGCTATATTTTAAGGATCCTACCCGGCATTCGCCTCAATAAATGCAGGGAAAACCTTAGAAAAACCTGCATCGGGTACTTGTCCCACGCCCTTCCGATAGCGGGAGAGGAGTTTGCTCTGGGGACGCAGCATTCCCTTCTCCGTGCCTCAAAAGGTTTAGGAGGCAGCTGGCCGACTATTCCAATGGGAATAGCGGACAACTCTTACCGTATGCCCAAGGTCTGCGACCCCGGAACATACACCTCTCAAAATCAGGCCGAGGTACCTCGGCTTGTGGGAACCTTAGTTCAAAAACGGAGAGGAAAAGGCATCCCCAAATGTAGCCCCTTCGTATCTCTTCTACAAGGTTTTTCCTGCGAGAGAACATCCCTCGCAGGTTAACTGCGCGAGAATTCTTTTTTTTTTAGGGCAACAGGCTACATGAGGGTGATGCACTTAGGGCAACTCCCCTTTAATAGCATAGTAAGGTATTTGAAAGGGTGGATGCGGAAGGGTAGAAGAAGGTAGCCAAGGGTTACTAGGGCCCCCGGGCTATAGTTTAAGGATCCTACCCGGCATTCGCCTAAAGAAAAGCAGAAAAAACCCTAGAAAAACCTGCATCTGGTAGGTCGGGCATTGGGTACTTGTCCCACGCCCTTTCGATAGCGGGAGAGGAGTTTGCTGTGGGGTCGCAGCATTCCCTTCTCCGTGCCTCGACCAGTTTAGGAGGCAGCTGGCCGACTATTCCAATGGGAATAGCGGACAACTCTTACGGAGAGGAAAAGGCATACCCAAAGGTAGCCCCTTCGTATCTCTCCTAAAAGGTTCTGCCTGCGAGAGAATATCCCTCGCAGGTATTGCCTGTGAGAGAATAGCCTTCGCAACCGACAATGGAATAAATAAATATATTGAACGGGTACAGATGAATTTATAAAGGAAGGCTCCGCTACGCAAGAGGTTGATTTACTGAATATGATGAGAATAAAACTCTTTCCACGAAACTGGAAACAAAAAGCACCTGTAACGACGGCGCGTAGAGCGGATACGTATTATGGAGTGAATAGATTATCTGTTCTGAAACTAATAAATTAAGCCCTTTTTACGCTTTACTGAACAACAATCTAAACACGATTAAATGTGATGAAAGAAATTAAATTTTACGGAACATAAGAAAGACGTAAAGAGGCAATCATAGAGTTCAATTTATTAAGCAAAATAGTTGATATATCAACAATCTTTTCCGGAATATTGAGAAATAAACCCTATTCGTTTCATTTAAATCCAACGTATGAGAACAGTGTGGGCAAAGTTTACAAGTAAAGTGCAAAGTATTTTTTCGAGGTGTCATCCATCATTTTCATGCTAGTATATAGTATTAATATAAATTTTAAACTATACTTAATATAACATACCTTCGCAAGTTGAGTTCACAGTAGACCGAGGCTCTGTTTGTGGTTCTACGGAAAAATTTTTTTGTTTGCGACTTCCATTCCTTCCCCGTCTGTACCTCGGAGTCAAATGGCTCGTTATTCCTCACATGCGCAGGCGTCGTCCACGTATCACGATTTAATGATGTCAGTTTTACAAAATTATTATACCGTGTTATCTGCTGAAACTTGACTGAAGGTCCGACGAAAACTACATTGTCTGTAGGCCACGATGTGATCTAATCATTTTTGTTTGGGTAGGGACAACTATCATTTAGTTTCAATGTTTTGAACTGAATAAATTTGTTTTAAAAAAATGCTAAAAATTAGAAAATTAATCCTTTTATTTTGCCCATATTAATTAAATTATTCTCTGCAGTAAGTGAATCACAAGGGAACCTATATGATCAGAAACAATTTTAAAATATAGTGTAAAATAATTTAAATTATATACCATATTCTTGGTAATTAACTGGAGGCTGAAATCTTGTCTTCGAGAAGAAACGGTTGCAAAAAATTTTGTCAGTTATTAATTTGTCAACACATGGACATTGTTCAGCACTAAAAAATGTAATAATAAAGACTGTTGCAATTATTGAAAGAAAAAAATGGGCTTTACCAATTTATATGACATACTACAAGAAGTTTACCTATTTTACTTAAACCTTTGAGATTTTCAAGGATCACTTTATGCCCTATAAGTTTCATTTGTAAATTCAACATGATTCGGCATGCACGTTTCTCATTTCGTATCATTACTTTTGATAATAAATATGTTAAGTTTTTAAAAGTGCATTTGGAAAAAAATTGGTACAAGTAAAGAACAACATAAGAATGGAAAAGTTTCAAGGGCAGGTAAAAAAAAAACATGTGTACTATATATATTAATTTCGAGTATTTTACCATCTGTCTTCAGTCCCAGTAACTGTACTACATTTAGAACAATGTTACATTAACACATATTGTGCTTTAGGTTTTAAAACAATAAGAAACTTTTATATGGAAACAAACATTTATACAAGTTTGCCAACTAAAATGTTTTTAAATATTAAAAAATATATATCAAATTGCTGAAACATTTAAGAAAGAAATAGACAAATAGGGCAGTAAATCTGTCCCCAATAAATACTACTAACCAAAACACCCAACTTAAAAAAATATTTTATGAGTAATAAAATCATTACAATTTTCATTCCACAATTGGATAATTGAAACTAAATTAACAGGAATTCACAAAATATTAATTTCAAGTTTGTATTCTCAAAGTAGATAAAAATGTACAACATAAACACAGACCAGATCTTAAAAAAATAGTCATCAAAACAAGGCAGAAAAAGAAATTAAATATAAATCTGGTATACACTACAAAGCTAATGGAATTTTTTTTTATGAGATTTAATAAATATATAACCTCAAAAGCTGCATAGTTTAAGTAAGAGATAGGAATTTATTAAAATGCTGAAACATCAAAATAAAATAATAAAATATGTTTAACATAAAGCTAATGGAGAAAAGTATATAATCCACATAAATATTTAAAATAGTAATAATTATAATAATGGTAATCCTCAATTTCAAAAGCACCACTTTTAATTATTCTAAGAATTTGGGAAACCGTTATTACTCAAGTTAACTTGAAATTTCGTGTTGGAATGGTAATGACTTAACAACTGTAAATTCAAACAATACATCATTAATTTTGAGATAACGTTTTATAACTTTATTTACGACAATGTTTTAAATTTAATTTACACTAGTGACGATAGATCACAGCTCGTTGAAACTATCTTACTTTTTATTTAACAGAGTTAATCAACTTACGATCAGTTACAACAGACGCATAACACATGAACCTATCAATACAAAAATGTACATGTTCTAGCTCAGAAGGTTGCGAATCTCTCGGTGCATGTGACACAAAAAGTCTACATATGAAGCAGAACCATCGATTCCACGATCTTCAACCAAAAAGTGCTTGAAAACTGTCTCTAGTTTATCTCGTTGCCTTACCAGAGTGAGCTAAAAATAACATGAAAGAGTATATTAATGTGTGGTAAATATAATGCATTCTATATTTACTATAGTTATATTTAATGGTTTTTTTTATATATAATTGGTACAAATACTATTAACAGCCATGAAACACATCATGCTCAATTCATTGGACACTTCCTAAATATATAATAAACCAAATAACTTAAGCTTTCCTGATGCATGGGTTTAATAAAAGATTCTTGGCTTATTGAACACCAAAGACATATCCGTCTGAAAGAGTCAGATCAATCTGCGGTAGACAAACACACCGATGACAGACCACAATATGGATTTTAAAAACACTATGATTCTAAACCACACAAGATATTGGCTGGATAGTGTTCTGATTGATACCATTGAAACGAAGATGTACAAGAACCTTATTAACAGCGATTCTGGTTTCAGATTGGCATGGCATATGATCATTACCAGCCATCACATGAGAGTATTCGGATCTAAAGTTTCCTTTGTATAAGCAACTAACCCTGTAAAAGTGATTGTATACACACACACATTTCTCCTCCATAAATATTTTAGGGCAGGAATCTCAGACAGAATAAAGATAGGCTATTTAAATCATACTAGAGAGGAAAGACATATGAGATAAAATTGAAAAATCAACTTACATTGGCAGAGGTGATCACAAATTTAAAATCAAACTGACTAAAAAAACAGACGCAGGGAAATTCTCATTCTTAAACAAAAAAAGTGTTTGAGGAGAATCTTCCAATAAGGTTTAAGAATAATCTAGATAGATTTT
This sequence comes from Zhengitettix transpicula, assembly GCA_037074705.1. Lineage (NCBI taxonomy): Eukaryota > Metazoa > Arthropoda > Insecta > Orthoptera > Tetrigidae > Zhengitettix > Zhengitettix transpicula. Next base: position 39,126,637 of record CM073596.1, on the reverse strand, counting down.
TTAAATTAATTTTTATCATTATTTTCCCTCTAAAAATAACTTTTATGTCTGTATTTTTCTTTAAGTAAAGTGTTGAAAATGGACACATTTTCAGGACTAATTTCCAAGACTTATTTTATTTTTTAACAAAATTATTTATTTGTTATACTTTTGTTTAAATATTTGTTTTAAACTGCCACAGCGGTAGGTCCCACTTGTGGCAAATAATAGATGTACATATTGTAGAAGGCAATAGTATTTTCCTTTTGTTGAATTATTTTAAAGTTATAGTTGGATTACGGTTTGTCACTGTGTCAAGTTAAATTTCTGTCTCAAGTTTCAATTGTTACTATTCAGTCTGCTCTTACATGGAGTAGGTCCACAATGCATACTATGTAAAATTATCTTTATTTTATTTAGATATATCTAATCTTAAAAGAATAATTCTGGCAGAATGTTTAAACTAGGGTATTTGCATATCTACTTAAAAGTCATGATACAATTCAAAGTTAGACAACTTAAAAAATATTTGAGTGATTGCAACTACACTTACACGCATTGAACGATGTCTCTGTTCTCTTACTGTCTCAATAAGGGAACGTATTCGCAAGGAGAGTGGGTTATCTATTTCCAGAAGAGATGTACGGTCTATATCAATCTGAGCTGCAGAGTGCACACCAAACACATCTTGAACCCATTCCATGCTCACATTGAGACCAATCCAAAGAAACATATGAATACCATTTTCTGTATAAAGTTAAAATTTTAATGAGAAAGTTCAATTATGAAATATATTCTTAAATAAAAACAAACTGTGTTAAACTTACCTAATAAATATACACCATCCTCACAGATTTTATCTGAGGAACAGCGAATTGGAGATGGTAATGCATCAGTATCAAGATCAATCTCATGTAATGGAAGTAGTCTTGGATAAAAATAAACAACTGATGATGGTATGTCCATTATAGACACTGCTTGCATTACAAAGGATCGGTCATCAATAGTCATATCTGAACCTGAAACATAAAATTAAAGTACTGGACATTAATAAACACTGTGTACATGCAATGATACATTACATTGTAAAAAGCTGATCTGAAAATGTGTAAGTTACATTGTAAATGCAGATACATTTCACTATTTATTAAAAGTAATTTCAACAGACACTTATCACAATATAACATTGGAAACCCTGAACGAAGTAAATGGTTTAAGAACAGTGTTCTTCTGAAGGCAGTTGAAAATATCTCTTGACAAAACTCCTACAGATTCTTAAGCGGCCCCTTGATGTTGAATATTTTGCACAATAATATTGACTATCTGTAGATCATATTGAAAGATTGCACAATATATTGACTCAATAAAAAAGTGTTGATATATTTATTGCACAATGTGAAATATATTGTGTCATCTGTGGGTATTATTGAAAAATATTGGTTCAGTTCTGCCTCCACTCCAATATATTGTGCAATATTATTGACAATACTATTCATCGTCATGGGGAACCTTAATGGGAAGTTTTATGCTATAGTCCTACCCCACTACTAACAGTGTAATGGTAAAGACAGACAAATTCACTCTATAGCTAACCAATCATACGCAACCCTTTCTAATGAATAAAAATATGGACCTGATTCATTTTCTGCAAACTCTTACCAGACTAATTACAGAATATCATATTTTAGATATTTGCAGTTCATAACTGGAGAATGTTTAATTAATATATTAAAGTATGAAAAACAAGTGTTCGTATTTACTTACCTCCTGATATAGCATCACTTTTCAGAATACAATTGACATACAAAAGCAAGAGTTTCATACATTCTGGCAAAATCAGCTGCCCAGCTGATGAAGGACTCGCACAGTTCTTGCGATAACATGCTAGCATTTGAGCACAACGATTAATAAGGCCATCCTTTACAGGTTTTGGTGAAGCTTCCAAAAGTCGTGTTATTGCTAATAAGAAAATATAATTATTAATGAAGTATCAATTATTTTCTATTAAGATTGAAGTTAAAATTATAATTCTAAATGAAAACATCGATTATGGAATAATAATTTCACAAACTTAATTAATGTTTTAAAGCAATTTATCGAATTTTGTTTCTATTTTACCTTCAAATGATAGCAAATAAAATAGGAAAAACATCAATACTGAAATAAGCTAAGCTGGCATAGCAATTATCCATACCAATCATCTGAATTATTTTTAACCCAAACAGAGTCTGCAATGTAAATAAATCTCTTTAATGAACAAGGGGGCCGAGAGCCTCCGAAATTTTAAGAACATCCTTCCACCTATGCCAATTCTGGACCAACTACTGATTTCAGGTAAGTCGCCATTGCTCTCTCTCTTTCCTATCCAAATGTGTTACTATATATATATATATATATATATATACAATATTAGGAGAATCCATTTAAGGAATTAATTCACATTCAAACTTGGATAGTGAGGAAGGATAGAAATAAATAGGAGAAATAGGAGGAATGCGCTTTATTTGAATTCATATGCTCGGGCGAAGAATTACGCACATAGAAAAGCATATGTTCAAAGCAGAGAGAAGGATGGAAGAAGAAGGAAAGACTGAAAATATTTGACCCAGGCGGGACTTGAACCCACGTATTCTGCTTAGTACACAGAAGCCTTAACCATCTCGGCCACCGGGTCAAGTTCCCGACCAGGCAAATATAGACAGTCTTATATATATATATATGAATTCCTGACAAAGGGGGCTCAGGCCCTCAAAAATTTGAGAAAGTTTTTGACTGATTATAACTAGAATATGATTATGTTTTGAATTGAAATCATTGTTTTTTTTTACCCAGATAGAATGAGGGAAATGTCTACAGCTTCAGAAGTTTCCATTTCGCCTTGCCCTTTACATTACTGATACTGACACTGAAAAACTTTTTTCAGTTTAAATTCTATGGACATATAGTCATGAAAGCACAAGTTGAAATCATAAGAGACATAGACTGCGGTGTTACAAATATATATTTATATTTGCATATAATATGTGCAAAAATTTGGATAGACTTCTTTGACATCAAAAGCAACATAAGTGTAAAGAAAATTAGAAGTTTTTAATTAGACAGTGAAATAATTGGGTGCATAAAATTCAATTCAGTTCTGGCCTATTTAGAAAGGGCAAACAGAATGATTTGACAAGAAGTTTCATCAATAAAGATTTAATATTTCTCTTTAGTTCAGTTATGCAATGTAATTTAGATTCTTTATAATAATAAAAAGTTTGTTTTGTTTTTTGCAATTTATGAAAATAAAAGTTAAACCATGACATAACAAAACCTAGGGTGTTACAAGCAAAATAGAGCAGTTCTGTCACGCCAATTATAACAGGATTTGACTATAAAACTACTAATATAGAGCACTTACATTGTTTAGCAAAGAAATTAATAATTGTATCCAGGTCACAGCTTCTATAAAGATCTGCTAGTTGTGAACATGTCTTCAAAGAAAGGTTTAGTATTCGCAATCTCCTTTGTCCCCCACAGGATGTGTATAATAATGCAACTTGAATGTAAACACCATCTTCTTCAGTTAATTTGTCATCATGTTTGATTTCTACTGCAACAGCCTATAAGTAAAAGATTTAATTTTAAGAAAATACAGGAACTGTAAAATTAGCATTCCTATACTCATAAATAAACTGTGTTATAATTTAAGAAGTAAGGTAATAAAAAACAAATTATTTTACACAAACCAATTATTTTAACAAGATTTAATCAAGTAGTACATGTTTTTACTTTTAAGGAAACTATGAAAAAATAAAAAGATAGAATATTTTGAATGCTTTGCACTGATTTTTACTGACTACATCATTACATGTATTAATTTAACTATTCTATAAAACGAGAGCATTTTATCTTAATTGTTTTCTTTTTAATATAAACTTCTTCATTCAAATAAGACTTTACTTACTATTGGTCATTACAAAACTAAAATGCATTGCAAATTTGACAAACATTTTATATCAATATGTTGAATTGTTTGATTAATAATATTTATTTTATATAAATATGAAAATTATTTCTAGAAAGCATTTAGCACATGTTAAGAAAATATCCCAGTCTATTATAATGTTAAAGCCCATTCACTAAAATTACTTATGTTTTGTTGGAGTGTAAAAACACTTACCTTATCACAATCCATGCTTGCTAGTTCCATATCCATAGTATTTGACATGAAGAAATGCCCAGAGAAATCTGTTGCCCTGACACCAGTAGATGTCCGCACTCTCATAATCGCGTCAAAAGCTATTGGCCTACTAATATTTCTCTTTATGTCACTAATCAGACGTTCACCATCTAAGTCAGCCTGTATTTATTTAATTGGAAAAAAATACTACAATATACATTTTATAGAATATATTAAATTTGTATGTGTTGTATTCACAAATCAAACAACTTAAATTATTTGATCACATACCACATTAAAAATAATTTTCTGTAAAGCTATTTTAGCCACAGATCAGTAAGTGTAATTTAATTTTGAATTAAAGGTAAATATTTGTTTCACAAACCTGGAAGTAAGTATATTTGAAAATTTCTCCACCAGTAAGTCTCGACACTTGACCAATTGTTGCTAAATCTATATAAGAGTTGTTGAAAATAAATAAATCTACACTGCAGCCAACACCTACACAGTCTTGACCCAGCCCATTGTAATATGTTGTTTGGGGAGCTGAAAAGGAGTTAAATAAAAATTAAAAAATGTTACATTATTTTATTATATAGAGGACAGTTGCATAATAAAAATTAATTATTACCTAATACGGTTTTTTCTTTTTCAGTACTAAGCAATTTTCTGTCATCCCTGTTCTTCAGTTTTCCAGGAGCTTCAGCTATAGGTAAAGATGAATGGAAAACCAGTAACTTCCCAGCACATTCTGAAGCCTATACAAGTTAAGTGCTTAACAATTTTTAAGTTTTTTAATTAATTAATTAACTTAAGTGAATAAATTTGTGTTAACATTGATACTTTACTTCTGTGGACATAAATGAAGCATGACAAAAAATCTACATCTACAAAGAGACATGTTCTTTACTAAGTCAATAATGAATTTCATGAAAATTTTTATAATGATTGAATGAAGACAGAAAATTTGTATTTCAATTGACACTCAAATGATTTTGGTGAAGTCTATATAAAACACAGAATTTTGAATATAATTTCTCCATTCTTAACAAGAATTTGACCCAATACTTTGTAAAACTGATTACAGCAGCAGAAATATAGAATTTCAACTTCATTACCTTGAGGGCTTCTAGGCCAGCCTGAATGGCTGGAGCAAGTACTGTTTCGGTTTCTCTCGTGTCCCCAAACATAGAAGGTATCTGCTCCATTAAACTGTCAATAACTGCTTCAGACTCCACAGGATCACACAGAAAACCATCCAACAGAGGCATAAACATATCTTGCACATCACCAACAACCATCATTTGAGGTTGAGCTAATGATCCCTGAGAACAATTACATTTATTAATTTTGTAAGAACATACATAAAGGAAAAAAAAGTCTACTACCAAAAACAGTTAATTTATAACTATAAACAAATGATAGGAGAAAAGATTGATCAAAATTATATAATACCACTATAAGAACTTTTCAAATTTGCTTATTTTGATTGTTATAATTTCATCATAGGAAGACTGGAAATAACATTCAGTTACTGTGTCTGTATATGAATGTGTATAAACCCCCACTTCTTGTCCTACAGTAAAAGCAGCACATTACGGAAAAATCTGGACAAAGATGACTAAGTTGTACATAAATTATACTGTTCATCTGATCCCCATTAAATTTTAAGAGAGTTGCACAAAGTATTTTTTTATAACTGTATTTATTGCAGAACCTACAATTTGGCATATCCCTAGTGGTAGCTATATGGATCAGAGAAATAAATTTGAATGAACACACACAATATTATTTACTTTGTATATTCAGATGAAATTTTCAGAAATGTCACTGAGAAGATAGTTTCTAATTACTACAAACTATTTTTGTGTTTTATAAAAAAATTAATAAAATGTAGTGAGAAGAAGTTTTTTTGGCTTTTCTATTATCTATGAAGTAAATTAGAAATTTTGTCAAAAATCTTGTAACAAGAGATAAACATAAAAATAGTTGCATAACAAATGAATACAAGTACTTAAAATATTTTTCTGGTATTACTTACAAAGCAAATGGTTACAATAATTTTCCGTTAAATTTGACTATTTAATTGTTGATTTTTAATTTGAAAGATTTGTTTTTAATATGTTTGGGGGAAAGACATGTGTCTAATATTATAAATTTTATTAACATATTTCAACAACTTGGGCAAATTGTCAAAACATTAAAGAGGCTTGATATAATTAAATACAAAGATGCTGTTTTTTTTTAAAATGGAGAATCAATGTGTAACTAAACATCCCAGAGTACAAATTGTACATTAAAACAAGACTTATAAGTTCATAACAAGAAAATATCAATTATAGATATGCTATTTTATTTTGAAACATTGAACCTAAGAACCATCATTTGAGGATAAAAGCTCTGAGCCAAGATAAAAATAATAAGAAAAAATAGCCAAATGACAGACAAAATTATGTGATTACCACACAACATTTCTGGAAACTTTGTTCCTTTCTTCAGGTACTAAAAAAACAGAGTAACCAAGAGTGACACAATCACACAAACTCAAAAGCCAAACATTATATTTATTTTTATATTTAAAAACAGACATCATAGTTTTATTTCCAGGGTCAAAATGTTAAATCAGGATTATACTATATTAAGCTTTATACAAAAAGGGGAAAAGTTAACAAAATGTATAAATTGCTAAAATCAACACTTACCTTTACATTATAAAAATGAACTGTATTGTTGTAAGTGATAAATCCAACTTTCATATTGCTACTTTCTGCACCTTGTTCTTTCGGCAGGTGCTTCAAAATTTCCTTCATCTCTTGACATAATAATTGAACCATTCCAGATTTGACATTGTTGTAAGATACATCTATCACAAAAATCATTGCTGGTGGCTTTGGGAAAGTGTTGTTCTGGAAAATAACAAAGTGTGTTTAAATTGTAATATTAGAGCTGACAAATATATATTTCATAAACAAGTAATCTTGATTTCCAATTATAGAAAGATAATGTTTGCCAACAAGGCCTAATTCCACTTAATCAAATATTAATGTGTTTAGTTTGCATTAATAATTTTGACAAAAATTGCTTGTAAATTTATTTTAATCAAGAAAACAGAATTCATACCATTAAACAAGATTTAATTTTCTGTATCTACCTTACAATAATCTTTTGTAGCTACAAATTCATATGCTCCCAGCATTAATTCAGGTCTCTCATAACGGTCTACACGCTGTCCTGTATGATCTAAATGTTGGAAATATTCAGCTGGAACTGCAAATAAAAGTTGAGAACATTAGGAAATAACACAAATCTATCACCCAAAAATATATATAATAGAGCCAAAGTGACAATAGTAAAGGAAAGAGAAAATTTGATTTTCCTTAACATGAAAAATGGACATCGTGACACATAATTCAAAGTTCAAAAATTTAAAGGTGTTATAGTGTGCAGTCGGCTATACCGGGGGTGGGGTGTCACCTATCTCCTGTTGAAGAATGATAACACTTCTCACATTTACAGCTAAAAATTCTGTCAGACATGGTAAAACCATCATCCTCGGTCAGCCATACTGCTCACACTCTTATGTTACTTGGGCGTTATACATTGAACTATGGATATTATAAGGATTATAATCTTGTTACACGAACAAGCAGAGCATAAAATTCACCTGCTATGGGAAGATAAATGACTTATAAATGTATAGATATAAATTACCTTCTGTTGTTGCCTTGCAAAGCAAACAATGGAATCGCCTTCCACCATCTATAAACTGCATGAAAGGGGACATGTACGCCTTACATCGGACACATCGAACAGGCCCAATATCACCCATGTCAACAATTGGTGGCAAGTATTCTTCTTCGGCTGGTTTTGCCAAAGGACTGATAACCAAGCCGAATGGTACATTAGTCTAGAAGAAAACCAAGTTATACAGATATCCTTGATACTTAATTTTAATGTTAATGAAATCCATGAAAACAAATTATTTCAGGATTTTTTTAAAATCCTTATTATCTTAGAGTTACAATTTCTAATGGTTAACACTGCAACTTCTACATGAATAATTATAAACATACTTAATAGGTTTAATATTCAAATTCTATTATTTATCAGAGCTTGTAGAAACTTGTGCCATACTATTTTACACACACAGTATAAACTGACGAATAAATACCAACATGCTGAAACTGCTATCAATTAAAATAGAAATGTGCATTACAAATATTTGTGGGCATTTCTAGGTTGCACACATGGCAAACTTTTATAGATTGGCTACAGTTTACTGCTACAGTAAATGAAATTTTGAATACCATTTTATATTTGCTAATTTGTAATAAATTTGATACATTCTGAATAAGATATAATGAATCACTTCAAATTCCACTTAGGCAGTAATTTAAGTGTACCTGAAGTGTTTTAGAATTAAACAGTTACCAAGTAAATAACAAAGGGTCCATACAACAGCCAATAATGCTTTGTATTAGGTATAACTCATTAACTCAAGTATTAAGTTTTTCATTTCAAATTTAAGCACAAGTCAAGAAATATTTTTCATTTTAACAATTGCTAAGGACCTACTGGCATGGTCTATAAGAATGTCTAAAAATTATTATTCTTTGAAAATGAAAATGAAACTAACCCAACGGATAGATATAATGATAATTTTAAACAGATCAATAGTCTCATCAGTTTTAACATGATGATACTATGACGTTGGTCAACTGTAATTGAAACAAATTGTACACAGACATGTGTAGTGTGTAGAAAGAAATAGAATTTGTAATACAAGTTATTTTACACTGAAAACTACAAATGGGCTAAGAAGAATTTCTCTTACCTGTTTCATCATGTCAACTGTTACTGGGACATTATACATTGAACTACGGATATAACGAGGACTAGCATTTCCTTGGTCTTGTGTCACAAAGTTAGTTGTAACGAGTGGTGGAACCAGACCTTTCTGATTTGTGCAGAACACTCCTGATCTATTGTGTTGATCATCCAGCATAACTTGAATCTGCAAAAAATGAAGCCTTGCAGTTATATTTGACATGAATATAGAAAGATAATTTATAAGATAAAAATTGAATTTGTTGATATATCCATTTGTGTCAAATTAAATTTAAAATAATATTGGGATTAAAAAAACATTGAACCACAATATTCAATTCATGCAGTTTTAATGAATCTATTAGAGTGAAATATTATCCTAATAATAGTTTTATAAGTAAAAAATACTAACTGGGCTTGGCATCTGTTCTGGGTCTAATCTCCTTGCTTGTTGCTGTTGTTGAGGAGAATACACACCACCAACTTGAGGTTGAGCATTATGTTGATATCCTGCATTAGCCATGTGTGTCGCTGCTCCAGCACCACCCTGGCTGTATGGATCCTGAATAATTGAATTACATAAATTAGTTCTCATAATATAAAATATTATTGTTGGCTATGTTTCAGGGACTCAATTATAAACAAGAAAACTCTGTACACTTCCAGTGAATTTCTTGAAGAAGTGAGGAGAGTTGATGTAGAAGTACTAATGTTTCATGTATAGTACCATTCTAAAAGTAATCAATGACATAGAAAAGAAGTTGGAGTTGAATAACTAACTTTGGATGTTGTTATGGATAATAATGAAATTTGTCAGTATTTTGAAAACCATTTATAATTTCAGAACATTGCTAAGGAGCCAGTAATCTGTGAAGAAAATATGACATATCCAAAGGTCTTTGATCCTTAAATATACACAAAATATGTAAAAATGTAAAAAAAAATATGGTTGCTCTGTGGCACTCTAGCATAAATAATTAATTATATTTATAAAAAAATAAAGAGTAGCTAAACATTAAAATTGAATTTGATGTATGGTCAATATTTATTTGTTATTAATAATATAATTACCAGACACTATATATCCCTTTAATTCTAAAAATCATATTCCAAACTGCTAGTTATAAGAAAATAAGAACCTTGTAATAAGATAAAAGTGAACACATTTAAGAATTAAAAAAAGGGTATTAAATATTAATGTTACTGCTAAGTCCAATAATAAGCATTTTCTAATTCCTTTTTTTTCAGAAGCATAAATTAACTGAAGCCCAAATACAATACACAAAAATTTAAAGCTATATGAAAATATTTTACAATAAATAGTTAAATAATATGTTAAAATACAAATTTATAAGGGTAAAAATTTCTAAGAGACTTAATTCCAAACTTCTGCTCTCCAATAAGATGTAATGTGCTTGTTTGTAATTACAACTGATCATGAATTATGTATCATAATTTACCTGTGGAGATGGTGGATAGCCCTTGGCAGGTGGAGGCATGTGTGGACCAGTTGGATACTGTGGCATAGACCCCTGTTGCACACCACCCATTGATGGAGGAACTGGTCCACCAGGACGGGGTTGCATTGGACTCCCATGAAGAGGTGGACCTCCCATTTGTCCTTGATACATAGGCATATGAGGTGGTCCTTGCTGTTGTTGAATGTGAGATGGTGGAGGGCCCAAATGCACCTGCTGCCCACTCATATAACCTGCAGATGGTGGAATAGGTCCAACATTTGGTGGCAACTGGCCGTGTGGCCCTGAAATCCTCATACCGGGAGGAATTTGTGATGGATCTCGTGGAGAAAATTGGGAGGGAGGGCCTCCGGGTTGAGATGTACTACCTGGCTGAAGGTGCATAGCTCCTTGCATTGAAGGTGGACCTCCTGGATGAGGAGGCATGCCTCCTTGGACTGATTGTGGACCACCTGGTTGAGGAGGCATGCCTCCTTGGACTGATTGTGGACCACCTGGTTGAGGAGGCATGCCTCCTTGGACTGATGGTGGACCACCTGGTTGAGGAGGCATGCCTCCTTGCATTGACGGTGGACCTCCTGGATGAGGAGGCATGCCTCCTTGCATTGATGGTGGACCTCCTGGTTGAGGAGACAAACCTCCTTGCATTGAAGGTAGACCTCCTGGTTGAGGAGGCATACCTCCTTGCATTGATGGTGGACCTCCTGGTTGAGGAGGCATACCTCCTTGCATTGATGGTGGACCACCTGGTTGAGGAGGCATACCTCCTTGTATTGATGGTGGACCTCCTGGTTGAGGAGGCATACCTCCTTGCATCGACGTTGGGCCTACTGGTTGAGGAGGCATGCCACCTTGCATTGGTGGCGGACCTCCTGGTTGAGAAGGCATGCCCATGGGGTGGAGTGGTGGCATCTGCCTCTGTGGCTGTGATGCTCCAAGTGGAGGTATAATTTGCCCTTCTGGCTGTGTTAACCTTTGTGCGCCTGTTGGTGGCATCGGAGAACCGGGTCCACTTTGAGGTGGAAGCATTGGACTACCTGGAAGTTTTTGTTGCATGGGTGGCCCACTCATACCCTGAGGACCTCGTCCAGGTCCAGTAGGTGGCATAGAACCGTTCATGTAAGGAGAAGATAACTGTCTTTGTTGATCTAAACTGGGGTTAACTTGTGGCACTGCTCCATTCATTGCAGGGGGAAAGCTGCCAGGTGGATATATATTTTGTGCTGATCCTGGTGGTGGAGGTGTGGTAAATCCTGGCTTTGTTGGGGGTCCTCCTGGATATCCCTAAAATTGATTATATCTTCTCTTAATTGTGAAAATTAATAAATGTTAAAACAATATGTGAACATCAATCCTTAATAGTTTGGCATATCTCATCAACTAAGAATTACTTGCACAGAAAACTTATTATTTGTACACAAACTAAAACTTAATTACATTAATAAATAATGAAAATTGTGAAGGATACAGCAAAGATTAAGAACTACACATCTAAAGCTATTTAATTACTTTAAAATTTTGATTTTGCAAAAAAGGACTACAATCCAAATGTAAACAGTTAATAAAAACTCTTATGAACTGTAGATAGTACCATAGTTTGTGATCCTGGCCTTGGAGATCCAGACATATTCATGCCAGCTAACTGGTTTGCCAGAAGATTTGGGGTTGGTCCTGGAGAAACTGAATGAAGATTTCTACCATGAGCGTCTGGTCCAAGAGGAAACCCTAATGGGAATTATATAGTAGTTACACAAAAGTTACTAACATTAATCTTAAAACTGCATAATTTTCTTTTACTTCAGGATTGCAAAGTTAAAAAACCTTATATGAAACTAAATATCAAATAAATTTAATTGAAAATGTATTTGGTGTTTGTGTCATCGTACAGAAAGTATTAAATTTAAGGGAAAACTAATAATATATTCAATTATATTGATGTGTTCTAAATAATGTTCTACAATGACTTTGTAATATGTTTAAATATTCAGGTCTTATTAAAAATATTTCAAATACATTTAAGTAAATTGTAAATATAGAAATTATCAAACCCTGTGGAGTTGCAGGTCCGTTTTGGTGACCAATTGGAGGATAAACTCCAGGAGGCTGAGCAGACTGAGGACCTCTATTTGTAAAACCAGCTGGAGCTCCTGTAGGAGGTGGACGAGGTGAGGCCGATTGTTGGGGATAACCGGCCGATGGAGCTCCATAACTGGCTCCAGGGGAACCATACATTTGTGATTGCTGGGGAAGGTATTGTGGATTGTTCATTGTTTATCCCCTAATCTGAAATAAAAACATGTATTAATCATTTTATTCTGTACTGCAAGGCACTATTAATTAATGTGTGTGTGTGTACATATATATTTAAATAACTACCTACAAAATTTTTGTTAAATGTACGAATATTCTCAGTACTTAGTGGGTCTATGAATTATCTTTTACAAAATCTATTTTCTTTTTTGTGTGTATATATATGTGGTTCCCATTAAAATTTTATTTTTCCCTGAACCGCCTGTCATGCATGTGTGCCAAAGACTGTTGTTCGATGTTGTTATACTTTTTATCAATAAAATATATTATATTTAAATTCTATTACTAAAATTTTGACAATTATTTTCTTTTCCATATTTATATTTTTAAGTGTGTTCTTATATTTGACTTCTGAAAATGTGGAATTACATTAAAGAAATTTTTTTGAATATGTGTATCTACATGCGGCTCTTTATAAAATATAAAAACCCTGATTGTGGCTTTCTTTGGCCCCTGCTCTTGTATGAGGATAGATGATGCTGAATGTCAACAAAAGTGCAGAATATTTTGAAGTAATAGTTTGACATTGAAAGCAATTGGCAATATGCTACACAGAATGAAATACTAAACAAGAATTAAAGATTTAAATAAAAAACAAAATTGTTTTAATTTGTATGATACTGAAACTAGTGATGTTAATAAAGTTACGAAACACATAACACCATCTAAATTGGAAGTATCCAATAGTTTAAAGGAGCAGTTAATTCATTTCAAATGAAGGCATTAATATAAACTCAGATTGTGGACAGATTTTTCATTGTATTGTTGCCGATTAGTTATCGATTCTTTTTTTGTGAAATTGTGCATAGACATTTTTAGGTTATAATGTACATCCTTCCAAACAAACTTCAGGTAACTATTTGTAATACTACAGTAGAAGAGAAGGCAATAATTTACAAGATGTTCTGGACCTATTTACAAGATGTCCTTCAATAAGTTATATTTGACAATTTTCTAATTAGGAAAGTAATATTTATATTTAATAACTTAATAAAATACAAAATGATGATATAAATACCACACAATGACTCTGAAACTTTGTTCATTTCCTCAGGTGATTAAAAACACAAGAGCCACCAGTGACACAATTATATTTTAAAACTGACTTAATATATTTTCGTTTTAATATTACTATACCTATCAATTATATTATCATATATTTAATTAATATAAAAAGATGGTAACTGTTGAAAACTCTCAAGTATATTTTAATATGAATTCACTTTAGTGTTGCTCCTATTTGTAAACTCCATATTTTCCACAAATTCAATGCCAAAAAATTTAAACTAAATTCTAATCTTTGCTTCCTTGTTTTAGAAACTAAGCAACCATTCGATGAATTTATAGAACCATATGTCCAACATTTAATGTCAATTATTACATACATTATATATATATATATATATATATATATATATATATATATATATATATATATAAGTAAAGGGTAATTAAATACATTTGGTTTGACCTACATTACATTCTTGAGTAAAACTTGAACAGCAAAGGGATTAAAAAAACTTTAAAGTAGTGAAAATTCCCAAATATATTGACCTACTCACAATGTAATCACTTGTGATAACAAATAAACAACACAACTTCAAAATTGACAACCACATTCATGCTTTCAAAATGCACAGTTTTACATTTTTCAATATTTACTACAACACAAACTTTCAAATAACGTCTAATTTATTGCACTTGTTCTGACAATCTGTTATCTTCAGCTTTTAATTCGGGTTATGTCATGCACATGAACGAAACAAATTTTATTTTAAACCAACTCGAAAGATTAAATTCCGTCCGGTAACTGACAGAAATATCTAAAAGGTATAACATATTCTCTACTTTCCACTTACTCACAATTAATTCCCATATAAACTAAGGCATTCACGGAAACTTTTACTACAAATGAACACGAACGTACTTTAATCCCAGCTGGGTTTGCCACGTAAGGCCGAAATGCGCATGCGCATAGCAGGCCACGTCAACCTCTACAAATTCTCGGGTTTTAATTCAAATAATATTATGACAACACAGTATTGGAACATAGAAAACTAAATCATATTCATATTAGTAATGACAAAGCCAAAGATTTTATCTAAAGTATAAGAATATATGTTAATATTTTCAATAACATTGTTCCAAAGTTGGGTGCACTGATAGGTTGCCTATATTGTTATTAACTTTGATTGGGAATCTATTCTATTGAAACAATCTGCCTTTTTTTAAAAGAAATGTAACTTATAAATGCTAAGAATTTGTCAATTACAATTCACTGTAAAATATAATGGTAACTTAAGTCCTTATTGATACTATGAAAGTGTCGTACTACTGATCTATGACATTTGAACGACATACATTAATATAAAGCATGCATAGCTAGTGTTTATGATAGTGAAAATGGATTCTAGTACTAACTTGCCTATATGCAAAGAGGTTGTTATACATGGTGTTAATGTTCTGTAGAAATAACTTGCTATCGTTAATCATAAAACCGTTTAAAATCAGAATCCTATACTACATTCACAGTTCAGAATAAATCACTGATAGTAAAGTTAGTTATCTCAGGCGATTCAAATAAAATGACGCGACGTTATATGTGTATATAGTCTACACAGGCTTCATCAGCATAAACTCGTCAAAAATACACGACGTTTCGATGGTTTATGTGTATTGCTAATACATTTGCTGTTAAATGTCTTCTTGTGAATTACAACTAAATTTATTTAATAACATATAGCTGATGATAGTTTTCGACGAGGATACATCCATCTAGTTATTAAAATTAAATCAGCAAGATTATTAAAATGAACAGTAATAAGGTTGGACAGTGAGAATTGTAACATGATACAAGAAAATTCCGCAGTAGTAAACGAAAGGTATATTTTGTTTACAATTATTTAATTATAAATTTCATGATAAAATTTTAACTAGCTTTATTTTATAAATCTAGAATTATATTCAAGAATGGTGTAATTTGGCAAGTATTTACTACCTCATTTGTTAATTTAATGGTGTATTTCGTAATTAATTTAATACTTCCAGTAAAAATCAATTGAAGATTTTCCTATTCAGGAGCATATTGCTCAAAAATGGTTTTGGTTGTGTGTGGTGATTTCTGTATATGCGGATTTCTAGGGAAGCAACTATATATATATATGAGTAATGGAAATCAGGTACACAAAATCAGTGAACCTGGGTTGGCTAGATCACATCACAACGATTGAAAAATTAAAAATTTAAGTGTGTGTGTGTATATATAGAAGTTTCACCTATAATTGTGTAATAATCCATAGAGTATCATAAGAAGCAAAGCTTCAAATATGTGGAAAGACTCATTTCAGATGTTGTTCTCTACTGACAGACCTACGAATTTTAAATTTTCTACTTCATTAATGACATACCAAACAAAGTTACTCGTTTTAATGCAGAATTTGCTGTGTGAAATAGCATGGCCTGTTTTTTTTATTATCATTAGATTTAGCCTATTTACAGGAAACCAATTTATAATAGTATTAAATATATTATTAGCAGTTTATTCAGTCTTTCTATTAATACACTTGTATCATCTGAGAAAAGAATAATAGTCAAGTGTGGATTAATTAATTTTGGTTAGTCATTTATACATATTGGAAATAAAGGGCCTAACGGACCTAAAATAGAGCCCCTAACTTAAAAATAGATCACTGTGAAACTCCAACTTATATATATTCAGTTAGAAGTAAATGTTCGCCCATATACTTTATTGAATGTTACTCTAAGCTTTCTGTTTCATAAATAAGAACGAAACATTTTTTTTTTAGGGCAACAGGCTACATGAGGGTAATCCACTTGGGCAACTCCCCTTTAATAGCATAGGAAGGGATTTGAAAGGATGTGGAAGGGTAGAGGAAGGTAGCCAAGGGTTAACTAGGCTATATTTTAAGGATCCTACCTGGCATTCGCCTAAAGAAATGCAGGGAAAACCCTAGGAAAACGTGCATCGGGTAGGTCGGGCCTTGGGTACTTGTCCCACGCCCTTCCGATAGCGGGAGAGGAATTTGCTGTGGGGACGCAGCATTCCCTTCTCCGTGCCTCGACCAGTTTAGGAGGCAGCTGGCCGACTATTCCAATGGGAATAGAGAACAACTCTTACCGTATGCCCAAGGTCTGTGAACCCGAAACATACACCTCTCAAAACAGGCCGAGGTGCCTCGGCTTGTGGGAACCTTAGTTCAAAAACGGAGAGGAAAAGGCATCCCCAAAGGTAGCCCCTTCGTATCTCTCCTAAAAGGTTCTGCCTGCGAGAGAAAATCCCTCGCAGGTTACCTGCGAGAGAATCCTCTCGCAGGCTTTTTGCTTAAGAACGAAACATTTTTGTCATTTCCTATAATGTTCTATCACATAACATTAAAAAGTAGGAAATAACTTCGTCTTTTAATAGGAGAGACGAAAATAAAATTATGAAAAAATCATTCTCGGGTTTCCAACCGGGTTAAATATTTATTTACCCACAACGTTTCGATGGTGTACCCTGGCATGATCGTCGGCTGTATTGCGGTTATTACGAACGGTTGGTGGTTCGAGACAACCCGGGGACGGCGTATTTGTGTGACATATGAATTGTATTTTAAGAAGTATTAATAGCACGTGAGACGTTTCATTCCGGTGCGTCTAGGTGATTGTAAATTCTTGTAACACCAGAAACCGCAATCCACCTGACAACAATGACGGAGATCTCAATCGAATCGTGTATTTATAAATATTTAACCAGAGAATGCTCTATTCCTAATTTACGACTGGAAACTCCTCCCTCTCTCTCTCTGGACAATGACTTTAGCATAATTAAGAGTAGACATAAAATTAAGCAAAAAACTCCTCTCCCGCTATCGGAAGGGCGTGGGACAAGTACCCAATGCCCGACCTACCCGATGCAGGTTTTTATAAGGTTTTCCCTGCACTTCTTTAGGCGAATGCCGGGTAGGATCCTTAAAATATAGCCCGGGGGCCCTAGTTACCTTCCTCTACCCTTCCGCATTCCCCCTTTCAAATCCCTTCCTATGCTATTAAAGGGGAGTTGCCCAATGTGGATCACCCTCATGTAGCCTGTTGCCCTAAAAAAAAATAATATGCTTCATTTTCTTCAAATATCTTTCTTTCTTTAATGTATGAAAATGAATTCTCTACGCAGGCATAATTGTTGAGAATTCATAAATAATTTTGATACATCTAAATTTTGCTCCGAAGTACGTTTTGGACATGAACTGTTCAGTTGAAATTAATTTGAATAGTCAATGAGTTCAATTCAACGGCTATTAGAAGTATACAGGTATACACATTTTTATAAATGTCAATAGCCTGGTGCCGAAGAAGGAACTACTGGATATGACGAATGTAATTTTATAGATGCAGATGATGCTCGCTGGAAGCCATATGACGAACGTGACGAACTTGAACTTTAGGAGAAGCGAGTCTTCATTACGTAATCATAAAGAATTGATGTCTGAAGTTGGCTAGCCTGTGACTTGTGAAGAACACTTGAGCATCCATTACCGTTAACCCTTCGCTACCTTGCTCTACCTTTCCGCATCTCCCCTATATAACTTATATAACGACCACATACAAATTTCTTCGCAATTAAAAATTGCTTTTATTTTTCTTTACTGATTTATCATAGATTCCTCAACATCCGTACATAAGTACAACTAACAAATTTTAATGAAGTTATGAAATTGCTTTTGCGTATATTGTACATGCTTTTTTTTATCCTCTTTTGGTTAGTTATAATTCATCTGCCTCCGTGGCGCAATCGGCTAGCGCGTTCGGCTGTTAACCGAAAGGTTGGTGGTTCGAGCCCACCCGGGGGCGGTGTATTTTTATGAACGTTAAATTGCATTTTAAGAACTATTAATAGCACTAGCCATGTGTACTCGACGTTTCATTGGACCAGTATGGCCAGCTGATTAGTGATGTTTTGTTATTGTCCTTATCACTGACCTTTTAACGCCTTGGTAATGATAAACATTTTCTCCTCGGCCGCTAGGAGCGCTGCTGTCTCCGGGTACCTTTATCCTCTTCATTTAAATAATTTTAACATTTTAATGATTTCCGTAATAAGCCCGCATTTCTCTTATTTAATTATTGCGTCTCGCTCATTAGATGAATAATTATTGCACTATTTTGATTTCCTTCAGTTAGACACGTGTCATTGAAATGGAAAAATAGTAGTTACTAATTTATTGAACTTACTCTACGTAACCTTTGTTTTTTGGTAGCTTAAGTGACGTCAGAGTTTACGATGTCGAAATGACGAGCATTTATCGGAAACTGTCACGTCATTGCGTAGAATTAAAGATACTAGATTTATTATATCTCTCGTAGTCAAGTTATCAAAAAGCTTTTCCATCTCCCATATAATAATAAACTTCAACAATGGGAGTCTGCGAGGGCTATTCTCTCGCAGGCGGTACCTTGTAGGAGAGATACGAAGGGGCTACCTTTGGGGATGCCTTTTCCTCTCCATTTTTGAACTTAGGTTCCCACAAGCCGAGGCACCTCGGCCTGTTCTGAGAGGTGTATGTTCCGGGGTCACAGACCTTGGGCATACGGTAAGAGTTGACGCTATTCCCATTGGAATAGTCGGCCAGCTGCCTCCTAAACTGGTCGAGGCACGGAGAAGGGAATGCTGCGTCCCCATAGCAAACTCCTCTCCCGCTATCGGAAGGGCGTGGGACAAGTACCCAGTGCCCGACCTACCCGATGAAGGTTTTTCTAGGGTTTTCCTTGCATTTCTTTTAGGCGAATGTCGGGTAGGATCCTCAAACCATAGCCCGGGGGCTCTAGTTACCCTTGGCTACCTTCCTCCACCCTTCCGCATCCCCCCTTTCAAATCCCTTTCCTATGATATAAGAGGGGAGTTGCCACTATGTGGATTACCCTATACATAGCCTGTCTACACCCAAAAAAAAATAATAAACTTCACGAAAAAAAGGGCCTGCGAGGGCTATTCTGTCGCAGGCAGTATCTGCGAGGGATGTTCTCTCGCAGGCAGAACCTTGTAGGAGAGATACGAAGGGGCTACCTTTGGGGATGCTTTTTCCTCTCCGTTTTTGAACCTCGGCCTGTTCTGAGAGGTGTATGTTCCGGGGTCACAGATCTTGGGCATATGGTAAGAGTTGTCCGCTATTCCCATTGGAATAGTCGGCCAGCTGCCTCCTAAACTGGTCGAGGCACGGAAAAGGGAATGCTGCGTCCCCACAGCAAAATCCTCTCCCGCTATCGGAAGGGCGTGGGACAAGTACCCAATGCTCAACCTACCTGATGCATGTTTTTCTAGGGTTTGTCCTGCATTTCTTTAGGCGAATGCCGGGTAGGATCCTTAAAATATAGCCCTTCAAACAGCTACATGAAATTTACTACGTAAGAAATCGATCATTTTTACTGAGTCCGAGATGAAAGTGATTTGTTTAAAATAAATGTATGACTGTAAGGAATAGTTTTCCTTGACGTTTTAAATATCTGCCCAGGGCCAAATCCATGACCTTCATTTAGTAGACTGATTGACTCAATTCGTGAACTTTAATCAGATTCCTCGTCGAATAAAGAGAAATATGGACTTTTAAAAATTTCAATAGTTCACGTTCTATTTGCACTTTTCACGTGTAAACGGCGATGAATTATTCTTCGTATGAACGAATGCAAACTCTGATTTGTAAGGTTTTTGGGTGACATTTGTTACAGCATAAAGCCAGTAACGAGATCGTTTGCATTCCGTCAGGTTTAAGTGTTCTTTGCTAACGCAGAACCTTGGATTAGTGTTTACCGAATAACAACGACATAAATTATACACATATTAAATTAAACAAATGATATAACCAATTTGGAAATATACTGTTTTACACTTTTTATTTATTTCAATGCATGGTATTAAATTGTTTAGCGCTCATTGATCTGCAAATACAGAATTATGAAAAATTTCAGAAGAGCGTTGAAGGAAGGAATGGTAACTTTTGTCTTTTCTTTTTCATTGAGAGCGATCGCTGTTTACTAACGTAAAGCTTCGTATTTGAAACTGTAGAATAAAAAAACCCTTTCGTTATAATTTCACGTTTTCTTCGTATATAATATCTAGTTTTCACTGGAATTTAGTAGAGTTGGTTCCTCGGGAACACCGAGATATACGAGACTCTTGGCATTGACTTGTCGAGAGCAGGTCTGAATTCCTTGCCTATTGTTATCTGCTTCTTAGGTTCGGTGACGGTAGGAGCGGCGACGGATGTCATCCTTTTCCTCTTATAGTAGAATATTTCTCCAGCCAGCGTTATCATGGCGAGTGCCAAACCGAAGAGCGTTGCTATGAAGACGCCACCTACACAGAGACAGACATGCCAATTTAATGTTTCAGAAGAAACCAAGTTTTACATTACCCAACATTTTATTTATCCTTAAATCATCTCTCCCATACCCCTTCAAAAAACAGCAATAATTCAAAAGATGGATAAATGTGTATAGTCTACTTCAAATTATGTCATATATGTCAAATATCTATAGATTCCCCATACACTTAATACTTTGTCCCTTTTTTGTTTGCATTACGAGTCTTTACCAATCACCCATTTAGTTTGTGGAAAGTGTTATAAATTCTTACTGAAAGGTTAGTAATCAGATTTCCTCGCATTTTGTCATATTTGATGGTTGAAATGTCATATATGAACAAATTATGTATAATTCAATGAAGATTAAATAATGGTCTTAAAAATACTGCTTCTAAAAGTGTATGTCTTGTGGCTCATTTGGATCAGATAAAAGTTAACTAAGTAAACAGATTAAGGGGAAATATTTTATAAATGGGAAGAATCCAAAAGCTAATAAAATTCTGTCTCTTTTCAATATATTATATTTTATGTGTCTAGAATAGTTAACAAATGTTAACTTACCTAAACTTTCTAATGTGATCCCTTCACTGTCATCAGAATTTGGACAAGTTCCTTTTGCTGAGGAATTCCAAAACTTCGCAGTTAATGATTCAAAGTATCTATCTTTCTGCAAATCTAGAATCCTGAATAAAATAATTCAAATTATATAACTATAATATGAGAGCTGATAAACTTTCTACTGTAAATAAAATGAAAAGTTATTGAATGAATAAACATTTTAACTCTAAAAGCAAAATATATAACTGACAAGCTACTAATTATATAGTAGCACTGATTTTTAAATAAATGTTAGAAGAATGTATTTAAAATTTCCTTATTTCACTTTTACTGTGTATGTGTAATATTATACTGAAATATACTGGGTTGTATTAATTAAACACATATAGGAATTTAGGCCCCTTGTTCACTAGAGTAGAATGCCTGATATACTACCAAAGAAGTTTTATTGTATCACTGATAATCGCATATTAATTATTTATGGCACACACACACTATAATTCCATGATGACCAATTGTATAATTATTTTAAATACAAAATAAACTCACTTTCTACTAATTTCTTCTTGTAAATGACTCCCTTGTTGTACAGCAATAGCATAAGGTTGTTCAGCAAACATTTCGCCTACTTCTGTTAAATTACAATTTCGGGTTACTTCATATCGTATTTGTGCTGCATCATGAATAAATGCAAATTTTCCTTCTTCTTGGTCAATGACCTATAATTATGAAAGTAAAGTAAATTGTATTATTTGTTGAAGGCTTAAATTTAGTGAAACTATTTGCTAAATTGCAATACTGGAAATGTCTCACCTTTTGAAATCCAACAGAGGCATTAGGCACCAACCCAGCCTGTTCAATTGCCTGAAGGATATGTCCATATTGCTCTTTGATTGGATAGTCCCATACTCTATACTTTGATTGGTCACTTGAACTATTCAATGTTATGTCTTTCCAAACACTGAAAAATGAGTGAAAATAATGTGCAAAATTCAAAATATTTTGTTACTAGTATTCATTTCCTTGTGGTCCACAGTAAATTATATTTCTTTGGAGTACAAATACTAACCCATAAAGTACATCCTCAGCATTCTTCATGTTCTTGAAATACTCATGGGTATCAGAATCGGCCACAACTGTGTAGTTAATTCTACTCTGTCTTGCGAGTTGTTCAAGAGATTGCACTGGTGACTGAAACCAGCAATAGTTTATATTGCTATTAGTTATTTAAAATGTATAATAACAATATTGGCCATTTTTAATACCAAACTTACTTTTTACTCTAATAATGAATTTTAAAATAGTTACAGTGAATATTATTTAATATACATTATAAATTTACAGATAAGTATGAAACAGTTGTTACAAAAGCTCATATATGACAACATTCTATAAGGTTGGATTAATTTTATTGAGACTGAAAATAATAGGTTGACTATTGTTGGTGTTTTACACTATCTTTATTTAAATTAATGTAACTAATAATCACTTGGTCACTAAATAATTGTAAATAATTTTCAGTTACCTTCATTCGCTCAACTGTCAAGAAAGCAGCAAGGTTTGCAGTGAATGTAGCCAACATAAGGACAACAAATAACCAATAAGCAGCTACAAGAGTTCTACCAGACAGTGCTTTAGGAGCCTCCCCACCTCCTTGTGGTGTGAATGATGTCAGGGCAAACCAGAAGCTTTCTTTCAAAGTAAATTCCCTGTTCACAAAGTTAAAGAATAATTGCACTAAATTCAAATGTATTTTTATAGAAATTTAAATGATAAGGCACATGTTTTTTTATTTTAGTCTTGCATGTGATGTATTATTATATATAAAGTTGACACATAAAGATATAATTTTTTTTTATATAAGTGCAAATTCTTAGTATCTGAAGATAGATTAACTTATATAACAAAACTACAATTTGAAAACAATAATTTCTCTACATTACTGGTATTAATAAAATATTTAAGAGTTATGATTTTAGTAGTAATTTTTTTTCTGGTAAACCACATACATGATCTATAACAGTTTCAAACATGTGTAAAGAGCTATAAAAGCTAACTATGTGTGCAGGAACCATGAAAAAAGATAACTAGATCATTATACGTTTCCTTGAATAATTTACCTGCAAGGATATGGGTACATTGCTTTATTGTTTTGAGCACTGTAAGGTGAGTATTTGTCCAAAATCCATATCATTAACCCAGTTACAGTAAGAGCACCAACAATGCTGAGCCATACTTCCAACCTTAGAACTGTCATAAATTTGAAAAGTGATGTTTCCCTTACTGGTTTTCGAATCACTGAAAAATTCCCAGAAATATTATATTCAAAATTAGAAAAATGGACTTCTAGTTTCAAATTTTTAAGGTCCTACTAAAGTCTTTCCACAACACAATGCACAAGAATTTTACCATACATATTAAATGAAACAATTATCAAAATTTCTCTACACCTTGCTTACATTGACAAAAATTACAAATTCTATGTACTGCATTCCGTTCTCAATCTGACAGTGTAAGAGAGTAGTGAATTTAATTGTGAAATAAGTTAAGTTGTCTTTGGAACATATATGTGAATTGAAATGTATATTTTTAATATGGACAAGTCGGTTCATATTCTCTCCAAAGAAAATATAACAGTCAATGTCATTTAAAATTTCATTGCTATTGAGATTAAATTTTTTACCAAAATAAATTGGCTCTGTATTACGTATTTTCTCATTATTCTCTAGTATTCCATCAGATTCATATTTATTCTCTGCATATTTCTCTTTTGGATACAATCATTGCATTAACTCATTTGTTTACTAAATAGGCAGTCAGTAAATATATAGTGTAACAAAATATGGGTAGTCTTGACACCACACTTTTTCCAACTACATCGATGATATAGATTCTAAAATCTCAAATATAATTTTAGATGATAATGCCAGTGCATATTTGTGTAAAGGTGTCAATCCAAGCAATAGTTATAGGCAATTTCACAAACAATGTAATTCTGCAAACATTACCATATCATATAATTTCTGATGAAAATGGCAGGTGAATAACAAAAAGTAAATTTACAAAATAGTTAATGCATTAAAATTTTAGGCTAGAACAGCCTGCGAGAGGATTTTCTCGCAGGTAACCTGCGAGGGATGTTCTCTCGCAGGCAGAACCTTTTAGGAGAGATACGAAGGGGCTACCTTTGGGTATGTCTTTTCCTCTCCGTTTTTGAACTAAGGTTCCCGCAAGCCGAGGCACCTCGGCCTGTTCTGAGAGGTGTATGTTCCTTTGGCATACGGTAAGAGTTGTTCGCTATTCCCATTGGAACAGTCAGCCAGCTGCCTCCTAAACTGGTCAAGGCACGATGAAGGGAATGCTGCGTCCCTACAGCAAACTCCTCTCCCACTATCGGAAGGGCGTGGGACATGTACCCAATGCCCGACCTATCTGATGCAGGTTTTTCTAGGGTTTGTCCTGCATTTCTTTAGGCGAATGCCAGGTAGGATCCTTAAAATTTAGCCCAGGGGCCCTAGTTAACCCTTGGCTACCTTCCTCTACCCTTTTGTGCATCCCCCTTTCAAATCCGTTCCTATGCTATTAAAGGGATGTTGCCACTATGTGGATTACCCTCATGTAGGCTGTTACCCCCCCCCCCAAAAAAAAAAAAATTAGGCTGAATAAATCACTTAGGAGATCAGAACACATTCACTTTCGATTGAAGTATGAAACAGACTGTATTTTGCACAAATTGAGATATTGTGAAAAAGTGTAACAAAAATTATTAACACCAAAAGAAAGATGAATTTGGATAGTGGGAGTGGGAGGTACAGGAACTCATTTGATAACCTAATAATTAGTAGTCTGTAACTTTTATCTTTACAAGGCACTAATGAAAGTCATATCTTGGAACAATGAGCCAAAGGAAGGAAATTCAATTTGATAAACAGAACCAGATTCACTCACATGCTTAATACCAAAAATATTTCACTCAATCAATTTACTCATTACTACTTACACTTAATTGGAACCCTAACATATATAACAACACTTTTAAAATAAAATTGAAAAATGCCAGTGAACATTACAAAAATGGACAACTAACATTAAAATTGAATTAAAATATTAAACTATAAATTGTATTTAAGATAAATATCGGTAAATAGACTACTTCTTCATTTAAATTATTTCACATATATCTCGGACATAAACTGTTAAAAATAATACATTAATGTATATTTCAATAGAACATATGTATGCAAACAGTTTATTATTTCATTTCATGGACTTTTTGTATAATATATAATATAATATTATTATTATACCTATAGATATTCCAGATTGATCAAAGTATGGTGCCACGAAGTCTATAACTTCTTCTCTTTCAGAGGTCATTGTAAGGGGAGCAATTATCATATCTGTTTCCTTAAGAATAAAAATTGAAAATTCACAGTTAATATTAGTGGCTTATGAGAAAACACCATATACAAAGTTCTAAGGACAGTTAATGAACTTACTCCCATTGCCAAATCTCCCACCATTCCTGTCCAGATCCCAGATGGCGATCTAATACCAAATGAATTGTTCTTTGCAGGCACAATTTCATAGTCAAAATTCATGTAACTGGGTTCAGCAAGTTTCTTTAACAGATCTATGCAGTAGCCATCCCATATTGGATTTCCTTCTTCATCCAACTTTACTTCATTAGTGATGGGGTCTCTGACTTTGTAAGACCAAGGGATTCCCTTTAACAATAGAAATACTGTTACAAAATTGTGATTCTGCAGCAGTGACAGTTAAAAATTTAATAACATGCTTTCTGTCATTTATATATATATATAATACTGAGAGTACTGACTAAATAGAATTCACCTCTCCAGTGCCAATTCTGAAGAAGCGTTTGGTGGGTTTGATTTCTATGTCCATTTTGAGCCCATCTACCTGACTCCAACGACCCAGTTTCCTCGTCAACGAGGTATTAACCATGGTGATGTCAATGTCATTGCGAAAGAGCAGCTGCATGTTGGCCTGATGATAGGACAGCACTGAATGGTTCATCACATGCTGCAGACATGGAACAGAGACTGTAACATAACATTTCTCTGGAGCCACTCTTAATTCAGTGTCTTACCTCTTCCAGAGAGCGCTGAAATTGATAGTGCAGTGTTGTGTTGCTGATTTTGGGTGTCAAATTTGCGTCGGCGTCGCAGCTGAGGCCCGACGCTGGACTAACGTTATGACCTTTGGAATGCAAGTCGACGAGGACGTCCACAATATTGCTCATTGCTATGCGAAGGTAGAAAGGAACTACCTGAATAGGGCAAGAATAAGTTTACAAAGATATTTAACACGTATATTTACAGGAATTATGATCAAACGCATTTTGACTTGAAACTCGCAGACTACTATTTCCTGTAAAACACTTGCTATTTTAAAGCATATTAGTATATTACAACCATTGTGGATGAGCGTGTGTATTTTTAACAATTAATACACGTTATTTGAACGGGGAATTTAATTGTCAATAAGCTACAAGGCGATGATTTTAATTACTATGTAAACCAAATTCTCAGGATTGTGAAACAAAATCAGTGGCCATGAAATGCATTTAGACGAAGGATTATTTTGAATTCACGTGCTTTAATGTCTCTAAACGTGACAGGGGTAGATTATCCCATCATGACGGAAATCGTAATTTACCTTCGTGACGAAGATAAATTTAGGACATAATTAATCTATCGACCAGTTTTCCGGAGAGTGCAATTTACAACCCGTAATTATATATAGCCACGTTTTCTAGTCTCGAAATAGTTTTATATTATGATTTGTCATCAGTAGGTCTTATAGTTGGATCTTTTTAAGTTTATTATGGAAGCGATTTTGAAATGACTCGTGATCAGTTGAAGAACCACATAATGGGTATTTTCTTAAAAATAATAAAATATTCAGATATGATTACTACTTTATTTGATACAAATTGTGAAAAATGCAAATATAACCCGGTGCTGTTATCATTTTCCTGGATAACATTTTGAAGTAATTTTATTTCTACTGAAAAAAAGACAAGACGATTAGTCATTAAAGTGTTGTTCTGTTTCTGACTGAATTTAAGGTTACAGAGAGAATCAAGTTGATATACTATATTTGAAAATGATTGAACAAATGCTGCACTGAAAAACCGTTCAAGATGAACAAGTAGAAATTGAACAGGAAAAATGACTAAGAATTAAAAATTTATTTCCTTGACCCTGTACTATTTATTGAATGTGGTACACACGTGTTATGAATTGAAAACATAACACATTATAGTGTCAAGTTGTTTTCGTTTATCTGCTTAAATGAAGCATGGTGAATTTAGCGCTACACATTAAATATGATATTTTTTGTTATGAAATCCAAAACCAACGGTTAGACCCAATAAAAACAAATTACGTCCGTGTTCTGTTTACTGAAATGAATAAATCTCAATAATCTCAAGGCTGTGCGTCACTGTAATTTTCGACGAAAGCGCATCGAGGGAAGGTAACCATTAACTACAAGAGTAGTCAATATATCAACGTTGCCCGGGAACCGATGGACACAACAGAAAATGCTGATCGCCGTTGCGTGCACGACGTACAGGACATCCATTTCTGAGACCTTCGAGCAAATTGTACCTCAACATCATAAAACTTCACTACAGCAAAGGGTCCGTGGGCAAGAATGGAATAGGTTTATTTGCCTTGCTCGACTAATTTAAATGTGGTAAAAGACTTTTCAACGACTTCACACTTAGTGATGAACCTGAAATTTATTTAATTTAAACTTTTTATATGACTGCAATGCAGCGAGATATACGTTATCTACGACCGGGAACCAATCAGAAACTTCCACGGCAGCGTATACATATAAACTTACAGTACTGTCGGAAGTTGAGCTATAATAAGCCTTTGATTGCTTGTATAACCAATGAAGATTACGATTAATTACTCTATACTCAAATATATTGGTTGAATAATTGATAGTGACAAGAAAACGATTACATTATAGCTTTTTATATCTTGATAGGAAATGTGAAACATTATATTACATAAACCACTAAATACTATTGCGTAAATTACATATGTTTAATAAGACTCGTTGAATACTTGGAAATCTTGCATATTTCGTACAGAAAAATAATTTGGTTTCGAAAGACTGTCGCGCGTAATTTTTACACATACAATATATTTTTTACTTAATACAAAAGATCATTGATAATGGGAAATGGAGGGAATTCGATCCTTCCCCCTCTCCGACCGATCTGTTGGATTCGATTTAATCTGGTTTATTCATTTTATTACGGAAAATAAGAAGACGGAATCATAATATTACGTCAAGCCTTTCTTCACTTCTCTTTCACAAAACCAAAATCCAGTTAAATACATGTGTCAATAGCAGCAACATATCGTTATAATGATATTACCCAGCTATGATCTCATAAACCAAGAACGAAATTAGTGATTTTGGAAGAAAATAACTGATGAGAGAAGAGTGAAATGCGACTACTTTATTGCTTAAACATATAAATCACATTTGGAAATTTTCGACATAAATAGAGCATCATATTAATGGTATAAAATGGACGACAGTGCTGTACAAAACGTAGACGAATACGTTTACAGGTTATCAATGGAGCTGAAATAGGATAAGAACAGATAATAAAAATTTCGTAAGATGAGAAAGGTTCACATTTTTAATATAATTGTGGAAGTTCATGAGAGAGTTAGAACATATCAGAGATGGATAATCCGCTCTTTCTTTACGATCTCACTGATCTGAATCTCCTCCCTCTCATGTCCCGCACCAATATCCGATCAGAGCAGAATTTATGGATCACGCACCATATCTGACTCTTCAGAATGGGACTCCTAATCATCGACCCATTCACACTTTTCTCACTTCAGTTCGATCAGAATCTTATTTCTTTTATTTTGACTCCTCTCTCTTCCTTCAAGTTACGCTCATCATGATCGATCACTTGTGTAATTTGTTGTGTGTGAATGTACTTAAAATATATATTTCAAAAACTGCCGTAACAATGTTATTTCAAACTAATATTTAATGCCCCATTGTTATATTTAATTTTGTCTGGTATATTGGTCATTATTAATTCACATTTCTAATTCATTTTACCAGCTTATTTAGTTTAATTTAATTTAGAGTGTCGTGTTACAGACATAATGAGTTCGTCTGATAAGTGACCATTTTGCTGTAGCTATATATAAATAACATGCTAAAGTTTAGATTTGTCGGCCCGTTTGTACGTAATAAACTGAATAACGGCTGAACAGATTTCAATAAATTTAAAAAGTACTTCCTCAGGATCTAGTTTGCCGAATTCCAAGTGAAGACTTATAGGAATGTCAAAACTCATTGAATTATTGTGTTGTTTTTAGATTGTTGTAAGGTTACCTCGGAAAGGCTGCAGTTGTCGCAGTCTGCAGGAAGTCCTTTGAGAGAACAGCAGAAAGTCATCCGCATGGTGAGCAAACAAGTGGACAAGTTGAGGATTTGCTTTTCGAATTGAGGCCAAGCAAAATCCGTGAAAACCATGTTCCAACGTTCCGGCTTTTTCACTAGACCGCCTTCCAATGCCTGAAACATCCGGATACAATATTTTCAGATTCTAATGTTTTCAACACTATATTGTCATTCGGGACCTGACATCTAACGTCATATATTTCTAAATTTTTACAATTGTTCCGTGAGTTTAGGATTATCAATTTTTTTTATCCATATAAATACTGTTATGTGTAGGACAAGTCAATTTATCATGTTTAAATGTAATAAGCCACAATTTTTCAAAATTCTTTGATTCCAAATATCGTTTAAATAAATAAAATCAAATTTCCACCAGATAAACTCAAGTTCTGTCTTGAATTTATTTCTATTGCATCGATTCATATTAGTGTTAAGTCAATAGAACTGAAGAGAGTCTGTACCAAAAGAAGGATACAAATATTAACTTAAAACAAAAGACCGTTCGAACTCACACTATCTTTTTTTTTTAGGGCAACAGGCTACATGAGGGTAATCCACATTGGGCAACTCCCCTTTAATAGCATAGGAAGGGATTTGAAAGGGGGGATGCGGAAGGGTAGAGGAAGGTAGCCAAGGGTTAACTAGGGCCCCCGGGCTATATTTTAAGGATCCTACCCGGCATTCGCCTAAAGAAATGCAGGTAAATCCCTAGAAAAATCTGCATCAGGTAGGTCGGGCATTGGGTACTTGTCCCACGCCCTTCCGATAGCGGGAGAGGAGTTTGCTGTGGGGACGCAGCATTCTCTTCTCCGTGCCTCGACCAGTTTAGGAGGCAGCTGGCCGACTATTCCAATGGGAATAGCGGACAACTCTTACCGTATGCCCAAGGTCTGTGACCCCGGAACATACACCTCTCAGAACAGGCCGAGGTGCCTCGGCTTGTGAGAACCTTAGTTCAAAAACGGAGAGGAAAAGGCATACCCAATGGTAGCCTCTTCGTATCTCTCCTAAAAGGTTCTGCCTGCGAGAGAACATCCCTCGCAGGTTACCTGCGAGAGAACATCCCTCGCAAGTTACCTGCGAGAGAATCCTCTCGCAGGCTTGTCTCTACTCACACTATCGTCATCATATCAAATATATTTAATCATTTTTTTGGATTGACTGCAGTTTGATTGATATTTTTTTAGGTAGAAGAATTCCACCTCTGAACTAAATTGATTTCGTTCGATCTTCAACGTTATCACCCGTCTTCGGGTTCTTAGAAAAATAGTATAAAAAATGTGTACATACAGTCGGTAGACTCTTAATCTCAGGGTCGTGGGTTCGAGCCCCACGTTGGGCGATTACTTTTTATGCAACCAATTTGTTGTACATAAAGGTAATTCAGGGAAAAATTTCACTGTCACAATATTTATTTCGGAATTTATTTGACGAGACGTTTATTTAAAAGTTTTTATTATAAGTCTGACATGAATTAATAAAGCAATTTATGATGTTTTAAAGAACATTATTTACTTAATTTTGAAAGCAACAACGTTTCTGTACACATTCTTACCTTTTCAGGTTTCCTTCCAAATTGAAATGAAAAATATAATACGTCTGAAGTTTTGAAAATTAATTATTAGACAAAAGAAGTGATGGTAAAAATACCACACCACCTTTCTGGAAACTTTGTTTCTTTCTTCAGGTTCTAAGAAAACCAAACCACAAGATACAATAGAATGTATACGTTAAAAATGAAATAAAAGTACTCTAATGATACGGCTAGAAATTTTGAAATAAAAATATAATAGGGCCTCCGTCTGTTTTGAAAATTAATAATGTGATCAAATAGCCAAGAACAGACAAAAGAAGCTTCTTTTTATTTCATTTTTAACGTATACATTTTCTTGGCTCTTGTGTTTTTTTAACACCTGAAGAAATGAACAAAGTTTCCAGAAACGTATGTAATTTATATCATTACTTTTCTCGTCAGTTTTTATCTATTTTTATCATTGTATTATTTCTTCCACATTATTTATTAACATGTTTGTGTTAAAGTGTAATGGTTGCCACGGACTTTTTTTTTTCTAAATCCTGTGAACTTTTTAAAATTAAGTGTTTTTGAAACGAATATGTACTGAAACGTTGTTGCTTTCTAAATTAAATAAATAAAGTTTGTCTATAGAAGGTCATAAATTGCGTCTATTTCACCAGTCATTGAATGTCGAGCGGGCACGGTAAGAAAATAAACGAAAATCAAGAGAATATAGTCAGAATAAAGAATTAGTAGAACGATTAGATGAGCAATTATAAAGTCGTAAATCGAGGAAAAATAATGTAAATATTATTTTTGTAGAATAACGAATGCTGAAACAAAATCTACGTAGTTTAGAAAAACAATTCCGGTACCGGGAATCGAACCCGAGCCTCCTGGGTGAGAGCCAGGTATCCTAGCCACTAGACCATACCGGATATTGGATGAAGATGGTAAATATTCTCATTTAATTTAGCGCACGTAGGTCACATTGGTCTTCTACGTCGTCGGTTGTGAAAATAGTCTTAATAATAGAATACGATTATCAGAGTTGAGGAGGCCACGGAAAGGTAGCCAAGTTTAAGACGATGTAACTCAAAATAGGTTACAACTATCGTAATTCTTTGGAGTGGTAAAGGGGGGGGGGCTGAGAGGAGAGTCATCCTACGTTTACATTTGCGGCTTGAAAGTCAACACTTGAGTTCACTGCGACACCTGTGTCATAACGTTCAAAGTTTAAGTTGTCATGATGTTTATTTACATTTGAATATTAAAGAAAACGAATAAAATAAAAAGTGACTTTTATACGTCAGCGGGCAATTGTTTCTTTTTCTTTGAATATATGTGTCATTGGGATTGCTAAAGTTTTTTTTAAGGAAATCTCTGCAATGAAGAATACACGATCTTCAAGTAACAGCAGGACACCTTAAAACTTAATTTTTCTAAAGAAAATTACGAAAGAACCTATGCTGGGTAAGTGAATTATGTTGGAATTTTGAGATCTTCAACGGCTATCACGGGCTTGTTTGACGTCTTTAATATATTTACCTTCATGTACAGAGGCTTCATGAAAACAGTTTTGGCGAATATGACATAGTAAGATGGTGTTGGTCGCATGGATTCGAGCTTCTTGACCGTGTCTTCTTCCAAGCCGTTCAGCGCTATCACGCGGATTATGGAGTTACCGATGAGGTAGTACAAAGTCTGGTCTAACTCTGAAAAAGAAAGGTAAATCTGTTACATATAATTTATATTAACCTAATTATTTTTCACATCCCTTTCTTACATCAGCGTGCATTCGGTAAATATCAATCTCTTGAACAGAACAACAGTCATCAGTGAACTAGTCTTTTATTTTATTTTCGTGTTCATGAAAGTCCGACTGAGATAGATGCCTGAATGTCAACTTAAACGATCATTCCAAATTGCGGAGTCACGTGGGTGTTTCCAACTTTAGGAAACGTTGAAGGAAGCGATTGTTTAAAATGTCAACTTCAGCACTGGCTTGAACGATTTGGGGAAACCAGAAAAAAATCCAAATCAGAATGATCAGATGAGAATTCTATCGAGCTATCTCGTCGGACTTTTTTTTTTTAAATTCCAAGCGAAGAGAATAGTGAGTCCTTTAACTGGATCACAAAACGCGGTTGTAGTAGTTGTGTTAATTATCTATACTCTATAATCCGATAGTCGATATGAAGCTTGTAATAACGTGGTCATAATTTCAAATATTTCAGTCACAATTTGGGTAATCAGGGGAAGTTAACTTATGATCAACTGAGCGAAAATTGTTTCCATTCAATGTATTATGTCTAGATTCATCAGAATTTAAACTCTCATATTTTTATCCAAAAGGTTGATAATTGTGATGAATAAGGCAAGTACACTTTCATCGTTATTTGTTTTAGTTCGATCTGTATTAAAGTTCGCATTTTTACCTACGAAGGTCGTTCGGAAATTTCTCAGCCCGGTAGGCACATTTGTAGTTCAAATATTATTTGTTAGAGACATATTATAAAGGTTGATATTGTAACCAAGAGAAGTAAAAAAGTCAAGATGTTTCTTAAAAAACTGTGTAAATTCGATATTCGAGCAGTTATAAAATGTTTAATAATAATATATAGCCAGATACTGACAAAATAAGTGATAATATAAATAGCAGACAACGTTTCTGAGATCCTTGTACCTTTCTTCAGGTGTAGTTATGTCGCTCTAGGCTCTTCTTAGCACCCAAAGAAAGAGACAACGATCCCAGGAACGTTGTGTGCTATTTATATTATCACTTATTTTGTCTGTATTTGTCAATCTTTCTTATTATTAATTTTTAGTCAGACGTACATTTTTTCTATAAAATGTTTACCTCAGAAAAAGTGGAGTTTTATGTAGGATCAAAACGTCGTTTTCAACAGTGACGAATTGGTCACCTGAATTCAGTGGTCGGAGCTCCATTTTGTATGAACAGTGTTCAGGACACCCAGTAACCATTACAACTGAGGATAGAATCGTAGAAATTCACAATTCAGTATAGAAAGTTAGCGAACTTGCTGCGATTGCAAATATATCGGTTGATCTCATCATTCGTGAATGGATAACCTCCATTGATATCTGTCCGGGTGAATAATCAAAACTAATCGTATGTGGAGAGATCAACTTTAGTTTTGTCCCACGGTTACTAGAAAATTTTACTGAGCTGAAGTTGTTCTGTACCTTCCTCTGTGTGGAAGATGAGAGCGGCGTCGGAGGCGTCACGACGTGTGAGATATTTCTCGACAGCGTTGACGAAGCTACCGACGGTGACATCGAGACGGAGGTACGGAAGTCCAACAACCTGTGTCATGTTTCGAACCTTGAACCAGCCCGTCCACGTCAAGTCGAGAATCATAGTCACTCCTTGTTCCACCTCCTTGCAAACTGGAAAAGAAAAGCTCTCCTTACAGCACTTAACCACATCGACAGGTCATTTTACCATAGGATAATCATGTAACAACGGTGGAGAATGTAACATTGGTAGCTTATGGTCAGTCATGTAGGAGAGAGGGTAAACATTCTAGGTCAAAGAGAATTATGGTCCAGTATTATCATTGAATTAGGAAATAGTAAATCTATTGTGACTCATAGAAGTTTTGAGGTTCTATGGACGAAACAGGAATGGAAACATCATTGGTGTTACTGAATCTAATCTGTCCAACCTGCGGCATAACATTTAGACGTCAGCATCGTGTCTCACCTCTGTCATCATATTCTCGGATTTCGTGCTCTCGATCAATGTTCAGAAATACTGGATCTAGTTTCCATCCCGGATATTTCGCTTCCATCATGCTGAAATTAGCTTGTAGTTGCTGCGGAATGGCTGATGCGTTAATTTCTGTCAATACAACTGAAAAAGATTGGTTCAAGTTTTTAATCATTACAAAATGACGGTATTTATTTAAATGGAGCGTCTTTTCAGGATCGCTTGGTGTGAACAATATAGTTGAGATAATACGGAGAAAAAAACTATTTAAAGTGTGGATTGAAGTTGAGTGCTAGATTGGCAACGAAAGGAAGTATGGTCAATTGAGGATGGAAAGGGGATTTAAGAGAGTTGAAGATCACTTGGGAGAAGCAGAAAATTACTAGATAGTAACAGAATGTGAGCGAGAAATACCAAATTTCATAGAGTCAGACTAACAAGGAGATCAAATTGCTAGGGGTTAAGTATGATGTAAATTGGTCAAAGTGTAACATATTATTTTTGGTTCTAACCAAAGGTTTGATTTTATTTGTACAGTAATAACATCCATGAAAGCTAAAAAAGATAGAATTTTTTTCAATAAATCGTTAAGAGCCAACGATTTATGGCGACCGTTTCTTTTGGTTGATGTAAAGTCAAAAACATGTTCAAGATAAAATGGTATGAAAATGTATATAGTTTTAAGAAATATAAGATAAAAAATAGCGTATTCAGGATGGCGTTATAAATAATTACCTTGACATGTCTGACACAAACAAAATTGTGTTACCAAGTTGAATGAATGAATGTCAAATTTGAGAGTTGCAACTCGTTTAGTAATTATATTACTGATGAAAGAATTAATCATAAAAAACACGAAAATTTGTTATTAGCTAAATATAAATTATTTTAAATTAATTTACAGTTAATAATTTGTTAATAAATACAATCGAACTCGGTTGAAACGAGAGAGAGTGAACCGGTCGTTTATTATTTTATTTTATTGCACAAATATCATAATACGCTGTTTATTATTATAAAGAATAAAAATTATATTACATACCTAAACTAAACTGAAAATTTCTCCGTAAATTTTTCTTAAGAAATAAAACATGTTCATTCAAACTTGCTTGGAATTATATATGTGCGTCTATAGATAGACTGGAACTACATTGAATTTTAAATCACTCAATTAATGCATGTCTAAATTGCTAATTGACAACTTCGAATTCTCTTTGCACTTGTTGTTTTCTAAGAACGAAATGTAGAGGTGTTTATTCTTTAGTAACGTTGAGACTGTTG
This sequence comes from Zhengitettix transpicula, assembly GCA_037074705.1. Classification (NCBI taxonomy): domain Eukaryota; kingdom Metazoa; phylum Arthropoda; class Insecta; order Orthoptera; family Tetrigidae; genus Zhengitettix; species Zhengitettix transpicula. Next base: position 39,089,952 of record CM073596.1, on the reverse strand, counting down.
AAGATAACAATCAAATCGTTTTTCGACCCTCAGAATTTTAACTGAAGAAATTTTTCCATTATCTGTCCTATAAAGGGCACGGTGAACAATTGTTAAACATTCATTGTTACCATACACTTTTTACTTTCGGCCCTTTCGTCCTCAACATATCTGGAAATGCTCGCAATAAATCTCTCACGGTATGCAGTTAGTGAAAGGGCTTGTGTATTACTCATACTTCCGTCTGGCCGTAGCCGCCCGAATGGAAGTTTCCAAATTTCGAGAGATTTGCTCGTAATAACAAAAATAATTATTTCAAATGAATAACTAAAATTTTCTTGTTATAACAGAGTTCGACTATATATTGTTATAATTATTTTTAAACAATATTAAATGATTTACATTAATCTTATTTTCATGTTTTGCTTTGACTTACGGAAACGAATTTTCTGAGTTTGTGCAGAAGTGTCCGGAAGGAAAAAGCTGCTGATAAGTAACACAACTTGAAGCATGTTTTTGGGCTGGAAAAAAATTAAGAAAATTATGATATATTTGACAGTAATTTTATATTAAAATAAAAGGCTTCAATATGTAATTAGGACATAATGTCAGTAATTAAAAACTGCCAAGATGAAATGTCTGAGAATTTTTTTGGTTTTTCTTATAGGCAAATGAGAATTTGAATAATATTGAAAAAATATGTCATTTATTATAATATAAATAAATAGCCTTGGATCAGAATATTTTAAAGTTTATTAACAAAAATTAATTTTACGTCCTTACGTCCTATTTTATGACTTCTTCAGGTTGGGCATATAATTGTGTATATAATTCATCCATAAAATTTAGATGCAAGGTTCCTGCAGCCTTGCCTGCTTCAACTGAAATAGTGATCATCGTTATTAAATTATTAAAAACAGTCCAACCTGAAGAGGTTCTACAAGAGGACGAAACGCCGTAAAATTCATTTTAATAAATGAGAATTTGGTCTTGATATACAGTGAGAAGTATGTGAGATAAGAGAATGGGTGAAACGGATTTTCCGAATAGTTTTCGTCTTTCAAGAAAGAAAAATCAGTCGGAACCCGTATCATTTAACGTTCAGAATTCATCTAAATGATCAGTTTACAAATAAATGTGTCTGTTAAATAAATTATTCAGTTATATTAAATGTTTTCTGTTAATTCACTCATAAAAGTTGATTAATCTATTATAATTTCTTTTTTTTTTCGATGATCTCCAAATGCAAACCAAATTTTTTATTTATTTCTGGTGAAATTTAAAAAATTTTTTTTTTACAAATTATGTGAATGTTTATCCGATATATTTATTATTTTAAATTCATATCCGTGTAATCAAGAAATCCTTATAATTAGTTAGTGATTAGTGAACTTGACCACTCGTAACCGGTAAGACTTTCCTTTAAACCAATAAAGACACTTACTTAATTGCTCTAGACTGTTCTTTTCGGTACTGGAGAAAGTAAATATTAATAGTTACAGATATAGTAATTAAATTGTGACTTAAATAGAGACATTCTACAATTACTGTACAGTGCAATCAAACTCATACCGTCATTCAAGTTGATTAACAGTTTAATTACGCGATATGCCGTTTACAAACTGTTGCCGCAAGACGCAGCGTTGCAAGCATAAAACGATGATTTAATTTCGTAATTAATATATCTGCGTTATTTCGGAAAACTAATAATTAATTTTGGAAAGCTCCGTACGTATATTTCATACCGTAATATTTGTCACGTTGTAGTACCTTTCAATATTACTTTATTCTCCTACAAGAAAAAGATTCAAATGTTTAACAGAACACACAGTAATGGAAGACGACAAAAGGTTATTAGTATTTAAAGTTCCGAGCCTTCTAGAAATCATACAATTTATGAGCTAGGGATAAAACTTCGCAACCTAGAAAATCAAACGCAGTAATCCTAGAGAGTTTACACGTTAAATATTGTTCAGGGTTAAGAAAAATTTTGAGAATAAAGAATCTCGAGTGCAATATGGAGAATAACAAGGTTCTCGAAACCTTCTGAGAATTGAAGACTTCTGTTGGTAAATGTCTACTCCAACAAAAGCCGGTTCGCGTACTGACGAGGGCCTAGAAACCATTTGCAAAGGAAATTGATGGGAAATTAAATGTCCATCGAGTTAGAATCATGACTTTGATTTCGAGCCTCATTCAGTTCTACGAAAATGTATACAATTTATTTTAATAGTTCAATTTTATTACAACAATTATTAATTTGATTTACTATAATTCATTATATTCAATCAGTGTAAGAGAAAGTATTTTACTTTCGACTAAAACTTATATAATTTAGTGTCCGAAGAAGCTTTTGTACCATATTAGTCTTCATATATTAAATTATATAAATTTTCAAGCTGGAACCTAAAATTTGTTCAATATAAATTATAAAAATTAATTTTACCGATATAATTATTAAAATAAAAAATATCGGAACGAGTATAATTGTTTATATACACAGATTTATTTATATTTTGGTATACTCATGAATGTGTGTATATTATTTTCAAAATCACACAAATTGTTTTAGTTTAAACTTAATTTTCTTTTATATTTAAACATATAAAGACGAATGTGGCATATGCCAAAAGCTTCTTCAACCTATAAATTAAATAGTTTTTTTTTGAATAAAGTGAAAGCGATTTACTTATATCGACTGTTACAAGCTAGGGTCATGAATGAATTGTAATAGATGTATATAGTTGTAATACATATTCACCGCTGCCGTTGAAGAATTTCACGTCGGCGGCGAAGACGTTTCCGTACTCGTCCTCAGATGATCTTCGTCGAATGCGTATTCCTTTCGTGTTACGTTACGTATTTGCCGATTCACCCCCAGGCTAAAAATTATTCAAGTTAAAATACCAATCGGTGGACCTTATCAACAGTACAGTTTGCTATGTTATTATTTATGGATGAGTGGCCGATTAGAGTTTAAGGATCTAGAAATTGAGGAAGCCAGTTTGTTTCATTGCTTCAGTAGAGGACTGAAGGAAGAATTATTCAAGTTGTAAGAGCTACTAGAAGCAGAATATAGTAAGGTTGTTCACCAACTGAACAACAAACATTCTCACTGAAACTCAAACGTTCGACTTAGTGACGTTTTTTCTCAAATGTTTAAATTTTTGCAAATCCACAAACTTTTGCGTACCCCAATTTGCTTTCCCGAAGTACGTGGGTTGTTAATTCGATTTGAGTGCTGTCGCGAGTGAGAACGTACAGTTCGTTAATGTAATATTTAACGGGAGGACTCGCTCTCGACGTAGACAGCTAGTTTCATGTTACGAAACACAAAGCACATGCAAACGTAATGGCTTAATGCGAAGGCGATTGCCCGTTTGTGTTTACCGAAATCACTGGAGGCCGATTACTAATCGATTTGTATGACACAAAGAACAGTCTCCTTGACCCAAAGGATTTTTACCGTGACTCACTTCGGTACACTGAGAAAGAAACAAAATAAATGAACCTCCTATAAATCTGTTGAAGTCAATCAGTCAGTTAATATTAGAAATCACCTATCTAGGTATCTTCTAATATATAAAAATAGACGTATGTGAGGGTATTCATGTATATAAAATCTTATACGCATGGCGAAATTTCAACTAAACTCATTTCTAACGATTTAGGAACAAACACTGTAAGGGACTAAGTTTGTGGAATTTCAATATATCGTAAATAGGGTCGATATTCGTGTAGAATAAGTAGTTTTCGGAATCGCTGAGAGTAATAGTGTCACTCTCGATGTAGTTAAAAGTCATATTTCAACCCCTAATAGTTAGGGAGAGAAGAAGGTGGGTTGTAGATGGAAAAGTGGCATAGAAATAATGCGAAAACGCATAAAAGCGCGGTAGTATGAGAATAAAAAGTGACGAAACTTTCGTTTTCTGTTTCTCTGAGAGGAACAATGATGCCGGTTAAGTTCAAGTTGAAGTTCAGTGATGGAAAATGGCCTACATTCGTATCGAATCCACAATTTTCGGTGTAGTTGGGATGATGAGAGAGTCTCCTCTTTTTCTAGTCTGATAGAAATGAATACCTGGGCAACGCCGGGCACTCAGTTAGTGACAAAGAAACCGGGTAAATTGTTATTTAAAAATTCTATACCATCAATTTTTAAATTCTAAAATTATGAGATTATTAATTCAAAATGAAGTTTAATATACAATAATAATAAAGTAATGTAAATGTTTCTCTAAAACAGTTAATATTTTTATAAATGTTTTGTCTAGATTATTCTTCCTCATTTACCCGATAATGTTTCATAATATATTTTTGTATTGTATTGAGAGATCGCTTAAATGTTAAGCGCACACGCAGCGCTAGTAAAATAATAATTTCGCTGCTGAACGTAAATGAAATCCGAATATACGATGTACCGTTATTAGGCTTTATAAATAGGCCCGATATATTGGACACTCGGTTTTCACAATACTAACATTTCAATTAACTTAAAATTTAATGTTTTCACACAGTAGAATTAGTTTTATAGGTTAAATATTTTAATTTCACGCTTGTTATTCAATAATAAGATATAAATAACGACCATAATTATATTAATCTGACTTTTTAGTTAATGAAATGCCATTCGCCAATTAGTCAGATTTATTAAGATCAATTTAAAACAATATGAAACACAACGTTCCGTCCCTAATATTGGGACCTCTTCAGGTGTAAAATTGAATTAAAATATAAATTTGAAAATAATTAATTACATAAGGATTGGTAAATTCATTTTCAATGTCCGCTTTGCACAACCGTTATGTACACCTGAAACGTTCACGATTATGAAATTATATTTCAATTAAGTTTTACACCTGAAGAGGTCCCCAAATTTAGGGACGAAACGTTGTGTTTTGAAAATATTTTAAATTGATCTTAATAAATCTCAGAATAATTGGCTGATGTTAGTTCATAAGAAGATATATTTTTATGATTCAAAAAAACCATTATTATTAATAAGAAAATTTTATATTTAACAGGGCAATGTTTCAGTACATATTTGTAGCCTCTTCAGGCTGTGTGTGAGAGAGAAAGGTTTGTCTTGATGTTACTAACGTTTTCTCAGCCAAACGATGAAAACTAACTACTTTTATATAACAAGTAATAGGAAGAAAGTACAAATAGTACCGAAACGTTGTTCTGTTAAATATCGAATTTTGTGAATTATAAATAATGAATATTGAATTATAAAAATATAACTGCATATGGCTGTTAATTATATCTGACTGGTATTTATACTATGATAATTTTTTTAAAAAATAACATGTTTTAAATTCTTCTTAAATATTTTAAAAGGGAAATATTACTTAGTTTTCGAAATTTTATTATTATTATTATTATTCACACGTATTGCATAAAGTTGGGATGGTAAATATGTCAGCGTGATTCTAAATAGTGAGATGAAAGGTGACGGGAAATACGGGGATTGAAAGTAAAGGCAAAAATATATATATATATTATAGGTCCCACCCTAGAAGTTAATTCTGGTTACATATAGGCACATATTTGAAATCATTACCGTGCAATAAACACTCAAAATACATTACGCATATGCGCGTTTATGAAATGCCAGGCAATAAAAGATACAGCTATATGTGCATCAGAAACTGCAGATATATAATCCGATTTATTATTATATAATGCGCTTATGACATGTATTTACATTCCTACCAATTTTAATATCCCTGGTTCTTCGTGTTGCTCAATAATTTTTGCAACTTACCAAATCCGTTTCATGCAATCGCTTATATCACAAACAACTTCCATTACGCGCATTGCTGCATCTCGGGTTGTCACATATTTAGTATTTCTATACATATATACATGTACATGGTTAATTTTGCATAGGATCTTTAGATAATTCATTTATTTAAAAATTGTTCGGAAAAAGTATAATTTTTTCACTGTTGGATTCTTTTAAAATCAAGTAAAAAAAATATACTCGTACTATTGTAATTATTTAACATATTCTAATGTTCCTTTGAGTGATTAGAAGGTTCTAAAATGTATGTTTTGACCACTTTGGGTTAGCTACATAAACTGTTTCAATCCCTGGTGCTCGTGCGAAGAAGCCGCCAGTGTTCGATTTCACAAAATGAGTCTATAGTGAACTTACGAACGTCGTCCTTCGCTCGCTGTTAGAACCACACTTTCCTGCTGACGCCGCTTCGTATACGAATATCATTTCGACGTCGATGGCAAATCGAGGCATGCGCATTCGAAGGGAGAATCGAGTTGCGAAGAAAAATCAAGTTTCACGACCAATAAACATTGCAGAACTTTGTTCGAAAAAGTCTGGGAAGATTTGGATATAAATGTCTCCATTGGAATTCATTACCAAACAGGCAAATCTTAAATCTAGACGTAAAAACCTCTAAGCGTCTTTATCAGGAAACAAAAAGTTCTAGAATTTGTCATCTACATCGAAATTCCTGTAGTGAATTTAAAGAATGTTTTTGTGATTTACATTCAAGTTCTTTTAATATTTAAACGACGAGTGATTTATCTTACATTACCAATAGGTTCGTTTAGCTTAGGCCAGTTTAGTAGAGAGGTGCATCAGTTGATCCATTGAAGGCGTTGCTTTCTGGAAAATTAACCTGAAAAATATAAAAAGAATTACTGAAATTTTCTCCCATAACCAAATAAAGTTTTCACAAAACTGTATTATACCACTTTTCTTAGTATTACTTAAACTATTGAAAAAATTGTAACGAATTTCTTGATTGAGGACTTGAAATGTTTCCTAGAGGAAAATTTTATAAAATACTATAAAAGATAAAAAATAATGATAAGACTTTTTAATAAGAAACCTTCCTCGTTATTCTCTTGGGAGAAACTATTAGTTAACCTTTACAATGCTGAGATATGAGGGATAAAGAAATTTTACATTTCTGGTCATTTCTTTTGTACTTGGGAAAATTTATTGTAATTGGAAATTGATTATCAGAGATTCATTTCCTTAATTAGAAAGATCTGAACTTGTTTCACGAGTCTAATGGGTTGGAGAATCTCAGCAAAACTCCGGTAAGGTTGCCTGCTTGACAGGCGCGGAGATTCGGGGTTAAAATTTAGAAATTACGAGTCCCAAAAAATCTTCAAAAATTTTTTAATTAAAATTACCTAGTTCAAGATTCCTCATATTACTAATAGTTATAGAGATGTGGTTCGAATGAGAACAAAAATCAGAGGTTGCTGGTTGATGCACGTGGATGAATGCACGTCCAGGGCATTAAGGACAGCCCACAACGAATTAATGCAATTAAAATAGAGTTAAAGAAGAAAAGGGGTTAAAAATTAATTTCTAAAATAACCCTGAACTTATGACGAATATAATACATGTGTTTACCGAGAATCAGGCCACAATTTAAACAAATATAAGGTCAATTATTTATAAACACTGAATTAAACTAAAATAATAAAGAGTTATTCTAAGAGAGAAAGAATTTATATAACTTTTTTTAGACATGAGAAACAAAATAGAGACACTTCTTCTGTTGGCAATAACAGTCACTAGATATAAAGCGAGTCTAAAAAGACAAAGGCTAAAAACTATTCCCAAGAGCTAATAAATAATAGAGGCTGGAGGATGCGGACAAGAAGTGCTGGAACAGAGAAGTTGGTACCAAATCATAATAAAAATAACTAAAAAACGAGAAATAAATGAGTAAATTTCAGAAACATATCTGCGTTTCATTTATTGTCCTCAAAAGAGAAAAGTAAATTAAAACCCATGAAAGCTATTGTTGCTTGCACACACAAGGGAAATAAACACTATTTAAAAGAGGTTAGAGGAAAGATATTGATTCAGTGTTTACGTTAATCGCATAGATTCTCTGTTTTTATACACAGCATAATTCTAGAACGTCACCAGTAGAACCTCAGCCCCAAGGTCCTTCATGTTGGTCTTCAAGCAGGATTCCATTAAACTGGAACCTCTCCTGTAGACGACATCAGCCACCATGGAACTCAAAGAAACAAACAATTGGTATGTTGCAGATTCACAGAAAAATAAGTGTATTTCTTCTCAATTTTTACATTCTGACGGCTGACTTTTGAAGTCTCAAGATACGACACAAGTTCCCAAGTGTTTCTATCAAAATATTATATTATTTGGCAATGGAAATTGCAAACTGTACCACCATCTACTTATCCTCGCGGGTGTGACTTCAGAGAACCTTCAAAAGATAACATTGATTTATCTAATTTATAAATTTTCTATCGTTAATTTTTAATCCAAATTTCTGATATTTCCAATTAAACCACTCGTCTATATATTTGAAATTACGTATTTACATGCGAAAGTATGTTCTGTGCAGAAATACAGTATTATTCTGTGAGCCCAAAAATACAATTTTTTTATTTTTATTGTAGTACACGGTGACTAATGTCCACCCGAATGGTTTTACTGAAAACAATCTAACCATAGGCCAACGTGGAACAGAGGCCGTCTCATGGAAGAGTCACACACGATTCGACAAAATACAGGCTGCTATTACACAGAAAGAGATGATTAATGTAATAGGACAGGAGAGTTGAAACTATTGATGGATTAAAATAACTAAGAAACGAGAAATAAAGATATTAATAATAGAAACCACACGCTCAATGAATTTCACTGGTTTTACTTATCGCATCTCATAAGTTGCCCTCAGTCTTTAACTCTATTTCCTTCGAATTAAATCGTTGTAGGCTTTCATCCTCTGATTTCTCTGCATCTTTATGTCTATCATTACTGATATGAAGAAATGTGAACTTGGGAATTTGAATTCGAACATATTTTCTGTACCGTAACTAAACTTCAAATACTATAACTTGAAATCTCTCGTCTACGCGCCTGTCACGCAGGCAACCCAAAGGACACAATTGACACAGGGTTGCCTACGTAAAGTATTCGGAGATAACTCTAAACTGAAGCAACGAGAAAGTGTCAGAAGGTCGACTACTTATTATTATTATCTACCGACATTGACGTATTCATCAGGGACGGGGATAAAAATGAGACAGGAATTAAAAATGCAATCTTCCAAAATTAAGTTCATGAGAGGAATAATAGGAAAGTTACGGAAAGGAAATAAAAAAAGTGGGTTCATTAAATTACAGGACAAGATTTTCCGAGAAAGGAACAGAAAGACCACGCAGAAGAACCAGAAAGAGGTGGATGGATACTGTGAAGGGAAGCACAGTAAAAAAGGTAGAGAAAGTAGCAGAAATACTCAAATTAAAAGGGTGGTGGAGATAGAGAGAGAGACAAGTGTACAGGTGCTTGATTCACAACCCTTCTCGCCAGGGGGTTTTCTCTCCCATCTTTATTTCAGATGTTCTGTCACCTGCATCTTGTATACATTTCACAAATCTTTATTTGTTTTCCTCAATTCATGTTCTCCACTAGTTACTTCACCATTTACGAATTAATTCCTTTAGTTCATTGGAACTTTTAATTTACATCTTTTTTCATTTTGTTGTCGCATGTTAATTTCTCTTTACATTCTGCGGAGGTTGGAGGACACTATTTGTGGTCTCTGGTTGCTACAGGAATGGTTCAAGTGTAACGAATCCAACCAGGAGGCTGCCTCAACTCAAAAGAACATTGGCTTCTCTGACAGCCGCTAGCATAAAGTTCTTACTGCAAGATGGACACTCATCATGATCTGTCTGACATTCCAGAAGTCGATGATACCGCAGAACACAATTCTCACCACCACAATAAGGAGACATGAGTTATATATTTATTGTAATGAATTACATGGGAGATTAATTAATTAACAAATGAATTTTATTCATTAAACAATTAATTTGCTGTTTTATTAAATTGATAGTTCGTTCTGAAACAATTTATTTTATTTCAACAGGAAAGATCAAGAATTAATTACTATTTTAAACTTTACGATACCGTTTATTTTAATTTAATAGAAAGTTAAAACATTTTCTCTGAGATAAAATACATTTAAAGTTTGCCATTTATTATAGCCCTAGCAGTTTCCTTTCGCCATGCCCGTTCCTCAGGCCTCTGGTAGTTTACAACGCAAACCTGATGATGTATTTTGTATAATACAGAACATTAAATTTTGTAATCTATTTTAGTAACACTTTGTATTACATGAACCTTTAAGTTGTGACGTCATTACTCTCCACATCTTACACTTCGATTAAAACCAAAACACTTGTTTTTTTTTAATAGACGTAAACTACGAAGCTTGATTTAAATTTATTGTGCCAACAAACGAGAGTTTATCATTTTATGTAATAAATGTACCTCCTTAGAACCAGTTAATAATTAATTTCATCAAGAATCCGACAGTTCTATTCAAGTCAAAGAAACCAGAGATCATTTTGCAGACGTTTAAACTTTAAATTATGGACCACTTATGCGGAGGCTCCACCTCACCCTTACAACTAAATGCTACCATTTCCAACAACACTGAAAACCTTTTGAATTTTCCGTTTTGTACATCCAGTGCTGACAACTTCACGTTAGTCACAAATAATTTTACCATCTTGAGTCTAACATCTCCTTCACTTTCACCTCATTACACAGTAAATACCTTAATTTCGTAGAACCGGAACCAAAAATGCCGATGGTACCGTTTATATTATAAAAAACACCTACAACCAGTATTGGGCCTTTACTTTTATCCCACCAAATAAAATTGCTTAATTGTTTTTATTTTCCATCCTTGATGTTATTTGACTTACTTGGGCTGGTATATCACATAAAAAGGTGTAATTCGTTTAAAGTGTTTATTATTAATACCACACAGTCTACTCTGGCTGCCTGGGGCCAATAAGAGCGCCTCAGTGACGTCGCTGGCTCATTCGTGATAAGACTCTGTCCGTATGCAGAATTGGGACAGACTGGGAATGTATTTAATTTTACCTACAAACACCGAAAGGTTAGTTTTTAATTAATAATTGTTTATTATTTCATCTATTATTCTCATTGTAGTTGAAAGATAATAAATTTGAAATAAATCTCCTTAATTATATCGCATACATGGTAAATGGCGACGTACTGTTAACAACATTGATTTTCGATCCATTTTAAATTTAACAAATTACTTCTGAATTTTAATTTTATTAAATATGATTTGTTTAATTAATTGTTACAGAACATGTAAAATCTAATAAAGTCTGGGGTTACAAAACGCTTGAATTTTATCATTTGAACGGAAGAAAACTATCTCCAGGGCATTAAGGCCGGAAATGTTATAGAATAATACATAAGTTGTTTAATATTTTTCTAACTTCGATTACAACTGCCCAAATTGTTACAATATGACACCAGAATTGAGATTTGAATTTTTTAAGTCAGTCTGGATATAGAAAAATGATTTTTATATAGTATGTGTGTTTTCTTTATTCCTAGCACGTACGGAACTTGGCCGACTCAGTGTTGCTGGGAGCGAGTGTGTTTTTGGAAGCCGAGAATGGTGTAGTTCGGAATTGTACGTATTTTGTCCGTTGCCATGTTCCAGTAATTATCCAAATGTTTAGAGAACAGAGAGCGATCTATCAACAGTGATTCTTTAAACAATTATTATCAGAAACAGTGTTTAATGTTTGCAAACGAAAATAGCATAAGTTCAGCACAAAACAGCCTGTAAGTGATGTGTTAAAAATCAAGTTAAGTGAGATCGAGCCCAGGTAATGATGAAGTAACTAAATACACTTTTCTCAACTGTATTTTTTTTTTTTGTAAATATCATTATCGTCAGATTTCCGATTTCGATCATTTCAATTAAAATAATAATAATTTATATATTATTTATATATAGGCGGGTCTGAATATTGAGGTTCTTACCAAAGCCGTGGCACAACAATATTAATAGTTTGTAAAATTCCCTCAAAGTTAACATTTGCTTTGTATTATTTTGAAAAGTTTTTTAGTTTCAATTTCCTTTCATTATTGTAGATTACATTTTCATGCGTAACATGGTGGTTATTTGTAATTTCACTTCATTTCGTTTTAACTAAGTTTAATTATTTCTTATCAACTGCTCTGTTCCAACTTTTTTTGAATGTAGATGATAAACACGTAACTTTATAAAATTGGCACCATTTGTCAAATTAAGTGGCTTTAGCTTTAATTATCTACTTGGAAATTAATTGTTGCATATATGAAAAGTTCTTGTTTACTTTTGATTTTAATTAAACACCTTTTCGTCGTCTTTCACTGAACCGAGTAGATTTATAGTTTCATTTTTTGTTTCACAAATTTGGATTTCTTCTTGTAGCTTTCCGAGAAGTTGAGTGGTCATTAGCTTCGTTTTGCCGTTTCTATTTTCTTTTTCCAGATGATATGCTGCTTGAACTATGGACAGTTGCTTGGCGTTTCAAGATGGATATATACGAGCAAATATATACATGTACGTATTTGATTAAATCGATTGTAAAATTCTTTCCAAGCTTTCTCTAAATTGTAATTTTCGAGAAATAAATTATTGTGAGGAAGATTGCAATTTTAACTGTAATTTCGATTTCTTTATCCTCCCCGCCCCAATAGACGAGTCACACGATGAAAATAGGTGCTACTATAGGAACCAATTTTGCTTTGAACGTAAAATGATAAATTCAGTATTTTACGTAGCATAATCTTAAAGGGTAATAAAATAAAGAAATAAGACATTGGTCGACGCAAACGAGAATGAAGGACGAAAACATATTCCAAATTAGCGTAATACCTGTACTTTAGCTGCTGCGAGTTACAGGTGAAGGGGGATGTTTGTATGAATTCTAAAGGTACAACTTTCGTCGCAAGCCAGTGGCTGAGGTGGTTAAAGCCTGGACAGACGGACTTTGAGGTTCCGGGTTCGAACCTCCCTCACAGCGCTGGTATTTTTTCTATTTCTTATTGGTATTTAGGCCTCACTGCCGAGGTTTGCACTCTTAAGAGAGATTCAACCATTCAACCTTAACCTCACTCAGTGGCTCGGTGGTTAGAATTCAGGTCTGTGTAACGCAAGGATTCTGTGCGTAGCAGGCTGTGGGTTCGAGTCTCGGCGGGGTCCTTACTCCAAGCATCTCCTCTCTGCTGCCACTTTCCTCTGCCTTGCCCTCGGGGTCGGCGAAAACGAAGGCAGAATTCCTGGGTGTGTGGAGGAATAAGGTTTTTAGATATTTTTTCAATTTTTTTTTGTTTATATTGATAATAAAGAGCCTTAATGGCCTGGCGTTTACAATAACAAAAAGAATCAAGAACACCAGTAAACGAATTTAACGTGAGACGACGTTTAATGCTGAATATATTAATAATACTGCTGTGTTTCGGCAATTCTCCTCCTTAACGACGTAAAACAGTTACGGGTTGACAAATATATCAATCTTTAAATAAATAGACGAAATTAAGAAACATATTTACTAATAGTTCCTTTACGCGTAAGACTGGAAAAACTATCTTTAAAGATTAACAGAAAAAATGTGTACGGCGAAATTCTTCCAATTCTTTTTTTTAATTTTATATTAATAATAACAAGTCTGATTTGCCTGGCGATTACAATTACAAGGTTCAGGAGGAACACCAGGAAATGAATTAAACGAGAGATGCCGTTTAATGCTAAATATATATTAATAACATTGCTGGCTGTGTTTTTTCAATCCTCCTCCGTTCAATGATTTATATAAATTATACACGCATTAACAACGTAAAAAATAAATTATGTGTTCACATAAATAAATAGATGAAATTAAGTATATTTATTTATTTATCAATCGTTCCTTTACGCGTAAGGCGTCCTTGCTTAAATTAAAATATAACAAGAAAATTTACTCGGAAAATTAAACGAGAAAAGGGAACTCGATTAAGAATTGAGTACCAGGCTAGTGTAAGAGCATAGTACTGCACTGCTACTCATGTAATTGTCCTTGTTGCTTTATTAAAATTGGAAAATTTAGTACATTAAAAAATATATTGCATTGTTTGCATATGTTATTAGCATCTTACATTTATTTGTGTAACTAATTCGAACGCGTAAATTAAATGCATAAATTACTGCCACTCTAAAGTGATATTTGTGATATCCATATTAAATAATTGATTTAACAATTCATATGTACAAATTTTATTTACAATAGTAGTGGATTGAAATTCCTTTGCGGTACGAGAAAGACTTTTCAACGTGTAATAAATAAATAATCCATTTTAGCAAATTTGGACAGAAGCCGTTTGCGAAAATAAACGTTTAATGTTTTTCCTGCCTTACATCAGACCAAATACAAAAAGTTGAGTGTTTTAGGAGGCTAATTAAATACTTCATAATTTATCCCATTACCGTAAATATCAGTATTTATCATTTTTGAAGCATATAATAAGAAGAAATTCAGGTAATTAATTTGGTAGGTTATTTACTTAGCCAAACATTTTTATTTTGTAGTTAAATACTTGTATTGGTAAATTTCGTCTTTAGATCTGAAAAAATCAATTATTAAAATCCTGAACTTTGTTCACGTTTTATCCATTGTGTTGCAGAAATTCAATTTATGAAGGAATTTAACTTCGTCGGCCGATTAGAATGAACGTGTAATACAGGTACGAGGTCTATGAGGGGTGGGGGCTGTTGTTGGTGTTGCTGCCTTTCACTTCTTCCTGAGTTCTGACCGTGGCAACTACAAACTTGATGGCTCCATTCAGCCCAGCAGCTACTGAGGTATGCATTGCTCATGCTTTATTACGGCCCAACTCTTCTCTCAACCTCGTGTCTTACACTGCAAGAACATGTCTCAAAATAACGTTTGAAATTTTAATTATATTAATTGTATATTATCAGACAATGTAAGCTTTTATGAGCAGATTTTATATCCAATTAGTGAAACTTCCAACTTCCCTTGACGGTTGCAATCTAAAGGCGGCTCCCAATTAAGAATCGCGTTCGTAATTTCGCCAAAAGAAATATTTTATTTCTAGGATTTGGGCAACCAAATCTAGCCCGAACACATTTTGACAGCCTCTCTTGGTCTTTGAGAAGAAATATTTCAGTAGAGTTTCACTTACTGTCAAAAATCGTATGTTGAATCTTCGTAGCTGGTTCCTAATAGCGCGTGTATCATTGCCAGTAGGAATATTTGTGTGCGGTAAAATGAAACACTGTGGGAAAGCATTTTGCATTTTTTGTTTTTAAATATTTATGTAATTCGGATGTAATCTGTGGGTATCATTTTTCTGTACGATATTTGTTGCGGGATGTCAGATCAGAAAAAAAACGTTAGCCTGAAGCTTACCTTCATTTACACGGAGAAAAAAATTAATTAAATGTCTGCTGATATTTATATATTTTATTTAACATTTGTAGATAATATTCACAATTTTAATACGGTTGAAAGAGAGTTGTAGGTGAAAATTCAATAATTAGAGAGAACAATTAGATGTTTGTGACATCGCCGCTTTCATCATGGCTGCCAACATGTGGGCCATATTCATATGTTAAAAGCAGATTTTCGTAGAATTTTTCAAAGTAGTTCATAATTGTCTATTTATGTAGTAACATTTAGAGGCACATTTGAATTTTTATATAAATTTCTGGTTGTGTACGTAAAATCAGTAATTTTTAGCCGAAATCTGTGCTCGTGAAACGGAAAATGAAATAAATATTAATGAATTATGACCAACAAATTTATTCTGATGTTTAGTTTAATATGGATATGACATTCCCCATTAATTTATTGCATAAGTCCCTTCTACTGTTAATCAAAAAATTTATTGATATAATATATTACCAAAATGGGTAAATGTTTTCCAAAAAATCGTATTTAAATTTCAATTCGAAAAAAAATAAAATTTATTCCTTGTGTGGCGAAATGGTCACAACTATCTTTAGATGTGTCTGAATTAATCCATGGGGTGAACGAGATCCGTATGCAAAATGTATTGAGTTTTTGTATAAAGCATATATTCAGAATTAACGGATTAAGATAGAAAAATCTCACCCAGGACATTTGCTAATTCAGATTCATAACGCTGTGTAGTTATCTGGAGGAAATCAAATTTCTTTATTGCTGAATTATTCCATCTCATTTACATCCACCTTTATTCTCCACACTAGAATATTAGTAATGCATATTAATATGCTTAAGTCACTTTACTCTTACCAAAACAATTCTGCTTTTAATTATAAAAGTAGTTTAATATGAATTTTTCTTTCCAGCTTACATGTCAATTGAAATTGCCCAAATCTTTTAGTCATGAAGCATGCTCAAGTTTACTAAAGACTACTTATAATCTAATCTAAACTTCATAGAAATTATTTACAATACATTAATGGGCTAATCTTTACTGAACGTCACGGAGCTGATGCGTAATGTGTTGTATAAGGATAACTTTAAATACATATAAATAATTCTGTATGACTTTATTATCTTAAAAATATGAATGTTCTCTGCATTTTTGGTACCCTTAAAGTTCTCTTTTTACAAAACAATTTTTTAGTTGTTCCCCATACTTCTAACCCATTATGTTGAAGGAAATATAATCTCATAGTAAGCCTTTAACACTGTTTGATATTCATCAATGTGGTCAGTATTTAATTTCAAATCTATTGTTATTCCTAATAATTGAAAACTGAAGCAATATTTACATTAATTTCTGGAGGATAGTTTTCCTTATGATGGGTAGCATCTAAATACATTAAACCCGATTGTTACTTGTCGTCCATTATCGACATACTGGTTCATTTTGAACATTAAGATTGCTTAGTGTTATACAGCATAAGGAAGACATCTGCATAAAAGACAAGGCTTTATATAAATTCATACATTCAGTCATTTATGTATAAAATAAACAGTACTGAGATTGGGTAAACTAGTTTAACTTTCAATAATGTATCTTTGTCTTTAATACCCATACAAGTTAGCTTTCAGAGTATATAATGGTCAAAAATTAGAAAAGCCCAGCAACATTTTCCAAACTATTCAGTTTAATTCTAGTAATTTTGTCCTCAAATAACTCCTTCCACTTTTATCTCTGAATTTATTGTTGGGATTGATCATGTCAATAAAACAAAAACTTGGCAATGGTAATTTTTCATCTGAATTTCCTTTGACATAATTTCTACATTATCTTACAATTTTAAAACCTGTCTTAATAATGTAATGTGTAATTTTAAACTGCCAATTTATTTGAATTTCCCCCTCATTTTAATATTTGAGCACAGAATTATAAACCTGATTTGGTATATGGATACATGTAATAATAGTGTTTGGCTTAGAATTCTAATTAGGTTTTCCATTGTTTGCAGCACCAGACACCGGGTTCCTGAGCATTTATCCTTCAAGGGAGTGACAAAGTTGTGGAGAGGGTAGCGGCCAGGGTAAAATGGAGAAGGTGCCACATGGACAAGGTCAGAGGACAATAGTGGAGCCATAACGGGAAACTTCAATTTCACATGAAAACTGGCAGACTTGGGAGAGAAGTTTAGCATCCTGCCATACTCTGGGACCACTAGTTCAGTGTTGCAAGAAATTGACCAATAAGGGTAAAGCCAACTGACCTGTATGACTGAGTAATTCTAAATAAATTTATAAAGTGAAAATTCTTTAAGATTTGTTGACTAATAAATATAAATTAAGAAAAGGAATGTCTAGTGTCTTTCAGTATAAATTGAATGTAATTGTTTAAAAAAACTCTATATTTTGAACTAGATATAATCTGAAGAATGTACCACATACTTTACCTATATAGCAGGTCCTTACTCACTTCATTGCTTCCTCACTTGAAATTGTGATGCACTAAAACCCTGTTTTCACTTTCCATTATGTCATGTTTATATTTTAATTAAATATATTTTGTTTCATTGTAAGTTTGGGACTTCCTTGATCCACAATGGTCAATCTTTCTTACATATTCAGGCAATAATTTTCTCTAATTCTAAATTCCTATATTTTGTGCAAATGTTGATGGCAACTACTTTAGGTTTGATTTTGAATACTACATTGAGCAATTTGCCTGAATTCATTTTGTGTGCTTTGTACTGTCTTATTTACATGTCCAAATTTTATTGATTAATTGAAGGCATGAAAATTAATTTTGTGTAGTTTAGTGGTCTAACTGTATTCTTGACATGTGCTTTTGTGGTAGAAGTACAGTGTAATGAATTGTGTACAGATTACTTATTTATGGGGCCACAACCCAGCATGGGTTTTAGTGGCTTCAAGTTTATTCTATTCTGCTCTCTAATGCAGTTCTGTCATCCATTATTATTCCACATATCTATCCACTGGTTTTGTGGCCTTCCTCTGTCTTTGGCCTGTATTCTGAAATCTGTTTATTTCTTGCAGTATCCATACTAATGGCAATCTTTTCTTATTCTGGCCCCATAAATCTTTAGCAGAACCCTGTGTCCAAATGTCCTGAACTGTTATTCATCAGATTGTTTCATGTCTAGGCTATGGCTGGCCTAATCATGATCCCAATTCCTGTTTTGGAGACAATTTTATTTCAGTTGACAGAATTTGTCCTATTATTAGTTTCCAGATAGTAAAGGTTGTGTACCTGTTCTAAATTAAAACCTCCTGCTGGTGAAATTCAAGTACTTT
This sequence comes from Zhengitettix transpicula, assembly GCA_037074705.1. Lineage (NCBI taxonomy): Eukaryota > Metazoa > Arthropoda > Insecta > Orthoptera > Tetrigidae > Zhengitettix > Zhengitettix transpicula. Next base: position 39,071,406 of record CM073596.1, on the reverse strand, counting down.
TTCTTCATAGTAAGATCTCTTAGTTTGTGTAGTCTGTCAAGTGAGACTTGCTGATCATTGCTAGATCTGTGTACGAGTTTACTTTGAGCCTATATAACCAGATATTTGGAGCTTGTATATGACTGGTTTATTAATGCTTAACCATTTTCTCAGTTCTCTATCAATTTGCATTGCAGCCTTTGAACCAGTTAATGTTCCTTGAATATGTGAAACCTATTTAGTGATACAAACTAGATTACTTACCAAATTGTAAATTTTAAAATTATTTTGTATCAAAATGTTAATATTTCTTTTCTTTTTGCAGATTGACTCCTTATTTGTGAAGAGGATGGAGGTCTACATTTGTTGGTGAGTTTTAATGACCACTCTAATGTTTCTTATCTTCTTAGGTGAAGTGTTCTAATTGTAATTTCTTTTGTTTCAGGATTTGGCCAATTGTTTCTGTTGTGCTGGGGTTACAAGAAGTCTATATTGTAATATTTTATGTTTTTCAAACTTGTATATGAAAGTACAATTAAATTGTTAAAATAAAATGACTTTTATTTTTGAATGGTCTAGGATTTATATAATAAATGTAAGAATTTTTATTTTCAAAAGTAATTTTAAATGTTCTAGGATATATAATAAATCTAATAATCAAATTTAAGAATAAATGTTTTTCATTTTATATTTCAAAATTAACAATTTGTTTCAACTACAATTAACAAAAATAGTTGGTTGTAGCTGTTGTGAGAAGTTTGGCCAACCATTCCAGCTGTGAAGGCCAAAAAAGGCACTAAAAAAAGTGCCCTAAGTCCAACTCAAAAAAAAATCTTTTCTGTTCAACGTTGACACTTTTTAGCTTCCACAGCTTCCCAGTCCAGCGTTTTGAGGAGCGAATGGACAAAGGGTTTAAAGGCCCCAGTCTATACACTCCTCAACAAAAATCTGAAACAAGTAGTACATAAAACATGAAATAAAAATAAACCAAGTTCCCAATAGCTATTATTTGGAGATAGTTTATTTCTGGACACTCCACTACGGCAAGGAACTGCAATTACTTGGAGATAGTTTATTTCTGGGCACACCGATACGGCAAGGAGCTGCAATTACTTGGAGATAGTTTATTTCTGGGCACACCGATACGGCAAGGAGCTGCAATTACTTGGAGATAGTTTATTTCTGGGCACACCGCTACGGCAAGGAGCTGCAATTACTTGGAGATAGTTTATTTCTGGGCACACCGATACGGCAAGGAGCTGCAATTACTTGGAGATAGTTTATTTCTGGGCACACCGATACGGCAAGGAGCTGCAATTACTTGGAGATAGTTTATTTCTGGGCACACCGATACGGCAAGGAGCTGCAATTACTTGGAGATAGTTTATTTCTGGGCACACCGATACGGCAAGGAGCTGCAATTACTTGGAGATAGTTTATTTCTGGGCACACCGATACGGCAAGGAGCTGCAATTACTTGGAGATAGTTTATTTCTGGGCACACCGCTACGGCAAGGAGCTGCAATTACTTGGAGATAGTTTATTTCTGGGCACACCGATACGGCAAGGAGCTGCAATTACTTGGAGATAGTTTATTTCTGGGCACACCGCTACGGCAAGGAGCTGCAATTACTTGGAGATAGTTTATTTCTGGGCACACCGATACGGCAAGGAGCTGCAATTACTTGGAGATAGTTTATTTCTGGGCACACCGATACGGCAAGGAGCTGCAATTACTTGGAGATAGTTTATTTCTGGGCACACCGATACGGCAAGGAGCTGCAATTACTTGGAGATAGTTTATTTCTGGGCACACCGATACGGCAAGGAGCTGCAATTACTTGGAGATAGTTTATTTCTGGGCACACCGATACGGCAAGGAGCTGCAATTACTTGGAGATAGTTTATTTCTGGGCACACCGCTACGGCAAGGAGCTGCAATTACTTGGAGATAGTTTATTTCTGGACACCCCGTTAGCTTGGCAAACTACAATGTGATCTAATTGTTTAAAACACTGGAGATAGTTTTTTTTATCGGACTCCCCAATACAGCAAGAAACTATGATGATTCTACTACAGTTGTACTAGAAAGATACGTAGCTGCACATTGTTGAAGGAGAGTGTGTTTAATGTTAAGAGACCTGAGTTATAAATTGATTCATACCATCATGTAAAGATAGTGCAAAGGCTTAAATGACACAAGATTATAGATTGAAGGTAGAATTGGCATACAATGATAAAACTTTGTATTTGAAACAATTCATTCATCTAGAATATACACAATGAGAAATAGCTTCTTAGGGTTGAGATGATTACAGATTGAAAGAGTAGAATTAACAAAGATAAAACATTGTGTTTGAACTGATACATTCATCTGAAATTCATACAGCATGAGGAATTTCATCTTAAGATATAATGTGAACCTGTTCACAAAACGAAAAGTGATTAAACAAGATACATTTTAAGTTATGGGCTACTACATAATAAATTTTTATATCACCAGTCACGAATTCTCTAAACAGTTAATCTGGGCACTAACAATAAAATCCGGGAAAATGTTAAACAATATGTAGTCTCAGTTTTTTGAAGAAAATTGCTGTGTAGAAATACGAATTAGTATCTAAGAACACACCCAAATATTTTCGCAGAGGAACACGATTATGTGATTCCAATCTTCAACAGACAAGGCCTAGTTTGCAATAGGGCAGAAGAAATAATGATACCTAATGACAACTGCTAAAATAAATAAATAAGAAAACTCAAAGAATGTAATAGGAAACAAGTGATTCTTTTATTGAAGTCTTGTAATTAGATTTTTATGGTAGAAGACTAAAGAAGATATGAAATAGGTATTTGCCAAACAGACAGGAGGCAAAGAATGAGGTACTCACACACTATCCTCTCTTTTTGGACAGTTAGTTACTTTTATCAAAACAAGAAGCATGATTAAGGTTCTAAGTTTTGAAGAAGCATAATGCCATAGTTATTTTTTTAAAAATTCCGAAAAACCATTTTTGGTGGACCAAGGCAACAAGACCTGAGAGCACAAGAAGCTTGCCTCTTGGAGCAATTTGTAGACATGCAGAATCCTGCAAGTTAACTTGTTTGTGAATCAGACAAGTGCAGCATTAGTAACTGGAAGACTGGTTCAGTCAAAAGAACATTGATATGTAAAGCTCAATTAAAGATGTATTCAAGAATGACAATATACAGGTCATTAGGTTGTGTTAATTGTTGAAGAAACCAAATTGGGTGCTGAAGATGTGAATAACAGACAAAAAAATTAAATAAAGACAGGTAAAGTCATAGAAAGTGGCAGAAGTGTCAATATAGTCACCACAATGATAGAGTAATACACACATTAGAAGGGGGAGCTAATTTAGGAAAAGGAAAACTTTAAACTATCTTTCATGTGTCAGGAATCTTTCTTCTCACACATTTAACCCGGGGAGTGGAACAATAACGAATTAGAATTGTTGAAAATTTTAGAGCTGCAGGAATGAGGTACATAATATTGCAGTGAGCCTGACAGCCTGAATCTAGAGAAATTTTTATACATGCTCTAAGGACAGAGTTTTCTGGATTCAATTGGAGTGAGGGGAGTCAAATGTAGTTGGTGGTCTAGTTTGGTCTAAATAATTTGTAAATAGTGTCCAAAGATTGTAAAAAATTTAATAATATTGGTGTATTTGAACAAAAAAACATTATGATATGTAGATGAAAAAAGGTAGTTGGAGTACTCAAAAATTGAAGTGTGTTGTCAACTTTTTAAATAAGGAGAGATTTTTACATAATATCTTCACACGAATATCTATATACAGATGAGAATAAGAATAGAATGTGAGTAGACATGTCTAAATAAATCAGATGACAATAAAGAATGTTTTATATAGCAATAATGCCATCAAGAGGATGGAAATACTAAAAAGAAAATAATCTAAATCCATGTATCTACAGCAAGAGTTCATTCTGTTTGCATCCAGACATGAGCATAGTCACTCTGATTAGTGGTTTTAAATGTGGTCAAATGGAAAATTACAAAAGAAAATAAATATGACAGAAAAAGGTTTTCAATTTTTTCTAAAAAAAAGTTGAAGATCTGAGACTAATCAGTTAAAACACAACATATCCAATTACACATGACTGAAGAACCATAAACCACACATAGAAAACTTGATAAATCTAGCTTTTGTCCATTTACTACTGATAATTATATGCCAAAATAAAAAAATGGTCATTTTAAAATATGTAAAACATAACAAATTAATGTAGGGATAGCCAACACTTTGAGGATCAAAGTCTACAGAAAATTGATAAAATAATTTAAATTTTCAAATCAAATCATGAAAGAAAAGCTTATAAATACCTATCAATTTTTAAATTGACAAAAGCCACATTAATGTTCACCATAAACAAGAGTGAGACAAACTCACCCAAACTGGAGGTTGTCTTCTACAAACAGAAGCTGCTTCCCAGTCCAATATCTGAAGGCCTACACGAGTCCTGCAAGAATATGAAAACATTTAATACACATATCTATCTTACCATCATTTTAATCTCTACTTAGTAATTTTCACCAAAGTGTACACTAAAATGGATTCTTTTGGACAGTAAAAAATAGACTAGAATTGATTTATCCAAAGGAATTAATCAATTGTACTATGATAAACTTTTTTCTTTGATCATATTTAATTCAAGCAATTTAAATTAATAGTGAGGGACTTACCTGGAGATAATTTATGATTTCAGGAAAGATTTATGGTTCTTCCAACATTGAAGTAGGAAATCTAATTCCGTGCTTGACACCTGGCATCTAAAAAAAGTGTCATATGTGAATAAACTAACATTTATATTCTTCAGGGTTACCTCATTCCTACAAAGTTATGATAGTTGATAAACTTGAATTAAAAAGAGGTTTCAGTTTGCACAATTTTGTTGAATATTATATAAACCTTAACATTTAAAATGATTATCACATTTCTTTTAGATGGTAAAATAATATACAAATAGCAAAAACCTCTTATGAGACCTATTGTCATCTGCTGTCAATAGCCACAAAGTAATTAAAAAAATTCGAACACACCCGTTCGTATTATTTATCTACTATTGACTTTTGTTAATTCTGAACTTGTCTTAAATCGGGTATTTCAGATAACAAGAAATATTCAGTTCTAATTATGGGGAAAATGATCCATTACATTAAAGAACGATTATTTAAACGATCAAAACTCAAGAAAGTGATATAACACAAAAGAGCAATTAATTAACTTACTATTAATACTATTTATATGATGATACTCTTCGGTGATACATCGCGGCAGAGTGCCAATAGTGCCAACTTAAGCATTTTTGTTTGAAATGGAGTTTGCTGTTTTAGTTTTTTTAATTGCAATATACGAATGAATAATTTTTGGGAATAACGTCAAAGGCAAACAACAGAATGTATAAATTAGTTTTTTAATTAATTTTTTTGACGTAGTTCAGAAGAATCCGCTAGATGTTGATGTTTCTCGTCCGTCGACTGCAATTGTCGTCTGCCTGGGTGCTAATGCGGTGTCTGTGACGTCACTGTATTGATGACGTCACGATTATTAATATAAATGCCACACGTTTATGGAATCCTTGTTCCTATCGTCAGATGAAAAGTGACTATTATTCTTAATTAATTTTTATATATTGTGGTAATTAAGAATATGTAATTATTTAATAAACAAATTTTTACAATTTTGATTATATATATATATATATATATATATATATATATATATAAAAGTAATGATAAAATAATTTTCTACGTCCTATATAAGGAAATGATGGCAAAGCCTCCTGAAGAAATGAGGAAATTCATTGTCTGACATTTTTACATTTTGGAACTATCCAAACTACTTGGGTGCTATATATGGAAAAATATGACCGTATACAGCGAGTCCTTATTATAAAACTATGAAAAGGTTGTTTTAAAAACATTTTTTCGTTTTTTTGGCATTACAGTTACAATCTTATTGCTCTGAATGTTGGTTCGTATGGCAAAGATATTTACAAAATATAATCTCAAGAAATCACAATTATGGAAAGTTTACGGATTATATATTGCTTGAAGATAACTAGCAGGCGAAGAAACGATTTTGTCGAGATGAAACGAAAAATCCATCAAAACGATGGAACGGGAAAATAGTTATTTTGTTAACTAAAGTGATCGCGTCCGCGCCTTTGACACAGGCAACTCAAATGACAGAAGTGTCGCAGGGTTGCCTATATATCATGGACGCTCCAAATCTACAATTATTTAGCTTTCAGCAGATCGCTGGAGAAAGAATATCTTTTACATTAAATATATTCATCCTTTCTAAATGTAAACTTTATCTAGAAAACAGAATGAAAGGGAAATATCATGACTTTACAGACTTATGACGACAGAAAAATAAAACACCAGCTGCTTCAACATGGAAATTCTATCTTGATACATAAACAAACAACTGGGGAATAATTACGTTTTCCTTTCTTGAAGTTTGTGCACTTTGGAGGCCGAGGAACGGGAACTTGAACGTAGATTATCTTCATCTTTAGGACATTCACGGCAGGATCTGTCCATTTGGCCATTAATTCTTCCCTTTTCTGTTTACAGATACGTTCCTGCGTGAGTAGAAACACTTCAGATTCCGACATAATTTCTATTATAACAGTTTTTGTGGACAATATAAATTGATGTTGGAAAACTTATTCCTCACCGAATTTAATTATTTTTACCGAGATTAACAAAAAATACTGAAGCAAATCAGCTTATACTTTTTTTTTGAAAAAACAAACAAAACAAGCCGGATTGATACATATTAAAGATTGTCAACATGAAGGCAAATTACTGTGACGTCGAGTAAGATAAATGCGTGGCCACTAATTACGAACATGGCCGCGCCAATCGAGGATATCAAGCCTCTTCCTCATATGTAACAAAATACATACATATTATAGTAATGAAAATAAATTACCTTTAATAAAATATAGTACAATTACAATAAAACAACAGCACATTGTGGCCAATTATTTAGTAAACCAAATGAATCAAATCATTATTGAAATATTCTACCACATTGGTGCCAAATTATGTAATATTTAAAATGTTCAAAATCGAAAAGAATAAAAGGAAGTTGAAATTGAACAGTAGTTTTAATTTATTAAAATGTTGAAATTTATAATTTATTAATATGCCTCGGCTTTCGTGAGGAACCAATATCTGGGCCTCAAATAAAGTTTAAAGAAATGAAAATAATTTAGAATCGACGTTTAATGTTGAATGAATATTGCTGTGTTTCTTCTCCGTTCGATGATTAACAACATAAAAAAATTTTGTTGGCAAATATATCAATCGTCAAATAAATACATGAAATTAAGAAGTATATTTATTAATCGTTCCTTTACGCGTAATCAATCATTAAAGAAACGAAAGAAAACAAATAATAATAAATAAATATTTTAAATTTTCTTCCCGTGTGGGTGACGCAACTAAATAATACTGCGGAGTCCGCCACATAGGGGACTCCGTAGTATTAGTTCCCACACGGGAAGAAAATTTAAAATATTATATATTTGCGATGTGTGTGATAGCACGGGTTGCGATTCAATGAAGAGACTTGATATTTTTCAATATTTCATTTCTCTTTTATAAATCGTGTTCACTGGTCAGTTGCTCGGAACGAACTGCTTTCAAATTGAACAATAACAATAATGAAAGTTTATAACGCTTCCAGAATTGAACTCCGCGTCGACTAGAAGTTCTCTACGATCCGATCTCCTTTTCCCCTTCTCTGCTACGGCTGGCGGCTGAGGCGTCAGCGATGCTACTACGAGATGCTAGCAGAGGAGTTCGTCGGCAGATCAGCTGATGTTCGCAGAGAAGTCGTCGAAAGATAAACGTGAAGCTCAGTGGAGGCCACACACATACACACACACACACACACACACACACACATATATATATATATATATATTAATCACTTTTATTACGGGGAAGAGGAAGGAATTTAAATTGAACAATTATTTATAAACATAACAATTAAATTTATTTAATAAATTGTAGTCGTCGTTGATTAACAATTTTTTAATATTATCCCTCGGCTTTTGTCAGAACTCAATTATCGGGCCTCTAACAAATATATTAGAAAAATATTAAATTTAATTTACAACAAAAGAATTATTCCCAATCTGAAATATTTTAATAAAGTTATCGGATTCTGATTGAAATTATATAAAGTTTACAGATGAAAAATTTGTTTTTATTACTTGCCGTTGTGTGGTCTTCACGTAATTTGTTTTCTGATTAATTTTTTGTTATTAACTCCACTTTTCACTAACAGTCCACATGCACTGATTCTACTTTATTACTGTTTGAAAACACTTAGAACACTGTCGATGTCTTTCTGTTTCTGAATATATAATTGTCTGTAGCTCACACACCGCTCCCTCTGTGAATATTTTTCTTATGGTCATCATACAAGCCTTATTTTGATAATTACATTCATTATACCTTATTTTATGGTTCTTCTAGGCGCTACATAATAATTTAAAGCAATTGGTTTACAAACTTTTCATTTCATTTGATTACAATCTGGCCAAGAGGGAATATTATACAATAGTTTTGTGGAGGCACGCTCCACTTATCAGGGACAATATTACATCAATATACAAGAATATATCTATACAATCTTCGGTCTTCTAGGAGCAGCGTATCGGTGACTTGTAACTGGAGGTCCCGCCTCCTAGTCTAGTGGTCGGAGTTCCTTCCACGTGGAATCTGCTCCGCGATGACGATTAATATACCTTTAACAGACTAATACTTTGTCATTACTAAAGTATCATCGTTTGGTTTACACATTCGAACATAACGTAAGTATAGCTCGAGAGGTTTATGATGTCGTGTCCACCAAAGATGCGCAGTCGTCCTCGCCCCTTAGGATGTAGTGGGGGTAACGATGAGCTCAGTTTAACACGATTCTTTGTTGCGACAACTCGGAACTGTTAACACTATTCTAAAAACATTGACGCAAAGAAATTTTCTTGTACTCAGTGTACGTAAATTTAATCTTTATTTATGTTATGAAAAGCAATCTATTATATTCAGCTTACTTCACAGTCTGCTATCCAGGCCTTGTTAAATTTATAGGGTTCGGGGGTGAGAGTGACAGGCTTTGTCTACTCAGTTGCTGGGGCATTTCAAGTTTTTGTCGGAACGAATCGTAGATTTAGAAAGGTCCGAAACGTTAACACTACAGCCTTGCTGGTTAGCGTCTTTAAATTTCGTTTTAATTTAATTAGGTCCTAAATCATCTATACGAAATTTATTAAAATTTAATTAATGATTTTGCAAATTTAACTACATTCGAAGTCAGTTATTGTATCCGTATATAACGTAAACACTCGCCTGCCAATAATTAGCTATCTACTTGGACTAATTGTTAGCTGCAGATGTGAACAATGCGACCGTCCTGCTATGGTTTCTCCTTTGTTTTGTTTTGCTCTGGGTAAAGCTAAGAAATCAATTAATTGTTCCAAAAAATTTGTTTGGTTGTGGAAATCTAGAGAAGCAATTGCGTGGATCTGTTGCATGAAAAAAATATATATTTCTTATCAAAGATTTAATCCGACATTAAACGAACGGTAAAAAAATGGCCACCTAAATTCAAACAGAGAATTTTTTACTCTTACAATTTTGCAACCTTCTCCTTCCATTTCGTATCTTCAATCACTTATTAACCTGCAATGCACAATATTCCTTTTCCTTATTCATTTGCAGTTTATAGAAAATGAAATACTCGAATAATATCTTTGCTAGCTTCATTCCACCACTGGGAAAGTTTCAGGATATGTTTATCCCGTTCGTAATGACACAATGAATGTTTTCAAAAATGGAAGTAGCGTCTCCCCAACAACTTCCCTAAGAGAAGTTCTCCCTTCCCATCATCTCATATCCCCTACTTCGCGCAGGTCGTACGCCAGGCTAAACCTCTCGAACTATACATATACATATACACGTTCGGGGAATGACTAAGATTTTAATCCAAGGAGAGCGGGGGGTTGTTATTCAGAAACATATTCCAGAGGGTCGTGTACATACTTCCGGTAATTCAAGACAAACTTACGCTCACCTTTAAATAACAAGTCTTTCGAATACGGAAAATAATTAATACGAAACGCGTCCATTCTACAGAAAATGAAACCGTTGAAGGTCATCAAAATCAAACTCAAAACCAAGCCTTCAACGACCATTCAACTAATGATCTTCAGAATTCGTTCAATATATTTCAACGTTAAAAATATATTTCTTGAATTTATAAGATATTACATATTCTAATATAGGGAATAAAAACCTCTATCAAAATTCTCTTTCCTTATTTCATCAATAAATACATCACATTCTCGATTGAAGACTAAATTAAATTTTTCTTTGTTGTCCACGAAACAAGGTTTTAGCAAACATTTTCTTACGTGTAATTAATATTCGCCTAATTTACGTCGCGTTGTAACAATTTAGACTTTCTTAACCCTATCGGTTAAATCATTCGGAAACTGAAGCAAACCTGTACAGAAGAACCGCAGTAGCAAAACAATAACCCTTAAGCAAATGGGAATTGCGTAGAATTAGTAAAATCAAAATCTGTAAGAGTTAAAACCTTAATTCACGAACTAAAAATTTTTTTAAATTCCAGATGAATTTACGAAGTATAGCGCAGTCAGTATTGAAGCGAATAGATAATAAAAATTTTCCAATGCTCATGACTTTTATGAACAGTAATAAAGGTAAGTCTTATTCATAAATAAATTTGCCGTAATTTTACAGTGTCAAAAGAAGCTATTGGTTTGTTTACCTTCCTATGAACAGCAATGGCCGCCTCAAAGCGTCTGAACACAAACATATGCTAAAGAACGTGGCAGCATTCACGGATCACAGAAAGGCGCACAAGTCGAACTATCCTGAAAAAAAAAACAACTAGTTGAATCGTCAACGGAAAAAAAACTTCGTCAAATAATTTACTTTCGGATTAAAATTTAGACTTAAAATAATTGAAATAAAGTACCCAGAGGTACTAAAACTTCTAAATGGAAAACTTCTTCTAACAAGGATCTTGTGTCAAATACGAACCTGAAGTAAAAGGTGCAGAATTGTTCAGCTCCTTCCACCTGGATTCTCGTCCCCTTGCGGGCCAAGGAAGGTCAGGTAAAACAAGAAACTTCCTCCACGGTCCCCTGATAATCTTAAACAGCCGACCATTAAAGAGAAAAATGGTCCATTATATTCTAGATAAATCACTAAAAATAAACCTGCTATACACGAATACATGGTCAGAAATTAAATGCGTTCCAACGTACTGACACAGTAAAGTTCTTCCAACCAGATTAACTAAGATAAGTACCAGACACTTCAAATAAATTAAATAAAATAAAAATCACGCGCATTAATGAAATTTACAACATGAACATCTGTAGTTTAGTCCTTTAATTGGGGACACCTTCAGGAGGAAAATTCAATTGAAAATGATCAGTAGTCAATTCAGAATGAGCGAACAAATTTCAAAGCCATTTCGGCCGCAATGCTTGAGTAAACCGCAGCTTTGAAAACTTCACTCTCACGCAATCTATTATCCGAATTCATTTTTTTCTATAAGGATCCCAATAAAATGCTCCATAGAGATTTATTCGCAATGACCTTTCTTATTACTTATTATATTATGTTATGTTATTAATATTTTTTTTCGAGACACTTCGTTACAAAGAATCCATTTTTTTGATAAAGATGATAATTTACTTTGAATCGTGAAATAATTATTCCGATTTAATTTACGTAATACGTTGGGGTGTGACACATAAACAAGAGTAAAAAACTGGAGTAAATGTATTTATATTGAAGGATCAGAGGGAAGAAATCTCGTCGGGACCGGGAATCTAACCCAGGTCTCCTGGTTAGTTCACCGACGCCTTTAATACAAATTTCATGGGCTATATGACAGAACGTAGAAAGACAGGAATAAAGACTAGTAAACAGGTAAAAGATAGATTATCAGATTATAGATTATGTTGGATGAAAAGGTTGTAGAAGGAATATTGGAGAAGTAATTTTGAACGCAAAATATGGCAAAATAAAAGTAAATTTATGGAATATAGTTTTTAAAAGATGATGAAAGAGATATAAATCAGCGGCAATATAAAACTGACCGGTTTATCTGGTAAAACATTCTAAAGGACTTCATTGTGTGTTACGCGCAAATATGGTTTGTTGTGCTGCGCAAATTGTGTGTAACTTAGTCTACATTAGTAAAGAATAAATTTAGAAACAGTTTCTATTTTCAAAATTACATATGTACCTTAATCAGTTAGTCATGATATTAAATTGATGGTTAACAAAATAGTTTCCTTCAAAGAAAATAATTTATTCTACATCAGATATTTAATCTATTTTGCACAATTTAAATCTTAGCCTGAGTTGCAGTTTTCTTATGAATTACAACTAACTTTAAAGTGGCAATAACCATGTTTCTTATCAAACTCTTTCTAAACTATTAAACATCACATTGAAAAAACTAAATTATTTAAATGTAAAGTTTTTCTAATAAAATGATAATAAAGAAAAAATATGTTGTAATATAATATATTGAAAAATAATGGAAATAATGAGCCAAAAAATTAATAATTGGGAAAATAAGTCCTATATTCATAAATAAAAACCAAGTTAACATTAGAAAAATTTATTCAAGACATGAGAAATACATAACTATTGAAAAATATAAATATTCACTTGTATAAAAATAGTTACTTTTATAAGAACAATTATAATTAAATTTAAGTAACTTTATTGTGTATCATGTTAAAATGTACTTGAAGTTTAGTATAAATACTATTCAGCAACATGAAAAGTAAATTGTGAGGCACAGATTGATCTTCACAAGAAAATTACATCTGTCAACAGTTTCCCTCCACAAGGAAAATCATTAAACTAAATCCTACACTTCTTTCTCTTCCACAGTTTAGTGGCGTGATTGCTTCTTGCTCTTGCGTGCATATGAAGAGTGGTGGGCATGGCTTTTGTGCTTACCCTGGCTGCCATCAAAACCTTTGTGATCAGAATTATGCTGAGCCTTCATGTATTTGCCTTTCTTGCCATGGGAGTCAGAGTGACCACTCTTCTACAAAACAAAAGGAGAAATCACACATATATTTAATATATACATCGAAAAAATCTGAAAGACAAAAAGAAAAGTAGATTTCAATGGGGCTCAACAAGGTATATCTTCTTATTATGCCAAGACACATTTGGGAATGATGTAAATGAATTTGGAGAGTTGTTCTCAATAAAATTGATTTTCCAAAATAAAGTCAATCTTGTGTATTTTCCACTTATTTTTAATGACTGAAATTCATCGTAGTGAATTAATTAGTAAAAATAAACATTTCACAGAAACAGTATATCTATGTCCTAATTTTCATTATTGTCTAATTGTTTGACAAATAAACAACCCTTTGTATTAACAATACTATAGGAAAGAAATCAAATTGAAAAATAAATTATTGAAGGTAAAGGTAAAAATAACAAATTTCATAATAAAAGAACTAACTTTCAGATACTAAAATTTGGCGGGTGTGAAATAAATATCCAATTCTAAAATTGAAAAAAAATTGTAACACTTCAGTAATTTAGATTTTTTAACAATAAATGCTATATATATATATATATTTCAGATATATATTTCATTATTGTCTAATTGTTTGACAAATATATATATATATATATATATATATATATATATATATATATATATATATATATATATATATATATATATATTAATTATTGTAGTCCACTTGTTTAATAATTTATTTCATGCTATGGAAGATATGCAGTCCATTTTCAAACAAAAACTTCTTAATTCATAATATGAAATCAACAAATTAATGATCTGACTACTGTTCAAACAATAACTTTCTGGTAAATGAATATATTATCTGTGCATAATTCACATAAATTTATTATGAAATTCTTATGAGGGTACTATGAATACTTGGTTTCAAATGTTACTTATTTAAATTATGTATTATTAAATTTGGAATGTACAAGAAAGAAAGTTTTCCAACACTTACACTCATCTTAACACCCTGGTTCTTACGTCCACCTGCATCCTTGTAGTGAGCACCATGATCTCCGAACTTTTGGAAGCTTCCCCTCTCTTGGCCATTGCTCCAGAACTTGGAAACATGGTGAGCCTCATCTTTATGGTACTTATCTCGGTATCCCTACAGCATAAAAACCAATGTCAATTTTCTCTACTCAAATTAATATTTTATACAATATAAGGGTAGATAATGAATTTGAACAATTTCATATCTCTCATTTTATTAAACTGGCATTCATAGAGACGATAGATCACCAAGAGAAAGGCCATTTGATAGAAGGTAAAAGGGCATAAAAAATACAGCTCAGAGTAAATAGATGAAAATAGCAAAATGAAGAAGATGATATGGGAGGATTAAGTGAAAGTGTAATAAATGCAAGGTAAACATTGGATAATTATTATAACAAATATGCTAGTCACAGTGCTGCCTACCTAGGTAATTGTTAGTAATTTGATTGTATCCTCTCTAAACTGATTAACATATAACTTCTGACAAATAATAAAAACATCAAGGATTGCAGAAATGTGTGGTAGTTATGTTATCACTTAATTTTGTCAGTTTATTCGTTACTTCAAGACCAATTTGTTAATTTAAAAATAATGATGTGATGTTCTTAAATGTTAGGTGGCAACACTGATTTTGTTGGTAGAGATTAGCAACACACTAAGTTTGTTGTTGTGCCTCATGTTTCAGTTAGTAAAATTAAATTATCTCTATCACAGCATTGGCATTTATCAATGGGTACAAAAACATATAAATGTATATTGCCTAATTGGCATAAAAATAACTTCTTTTGATAGATATTCGAAGTAAATGTTACTTCAATATTACAAATATACAGACTACAAAAACATCACTGGTTAACCATGAAGAGTTAAGGTTTAACATCTCATTTTATTTGTCAGATTGGAAGCATATAGAAAGATGTGATTCAGCTTAACAATGACAACCATATATTAATAATGAACAAATATGGCAGATTCTTTCTTGAACCTAAACCAAAACAAAGATTGTCATGTGTGGTATACAAAAGACTTAATTCTCAACTTTCTCCATTTCCTTATACTTATTAATGGCTTTCCAGACAACACACCATTAGCATTGCCCGAATTAGTAGCTGAACATACAAAAATTATACTGGCTTCATATTAATAATTTATTAGGAAATTTGGATATGTCTGTTTATATGTTATTTAAACCAACCAAAAAGCCAACTAGAGGCACTTTAGGGAGAATAATATTATAAACAAAATGTTTGAGTCTATGAGTTGACCACAGCCTCTGTTTGGAACAGTCTGCTTTGTGATTACACCAATTTGAACATACTAAAAGTGTTCGATCCTACAATACACATTATAACAATGATATACAAATACCAAGTCAAATGCAGAGGAAATGCCAACTCTGTTTACAATTTCTGGGGAGCACTGTATATAATCCAAAATATTTTGTAACAAAGCCACAAAGTTATCATTTTTATTCAGATGCAGATTTCCGCAAACACCAAATTTGTGTAAAATTATATCAGTATTAGCAAATTATAAAATTTATTAAATATTTGGAAGATTGTACACATTTTTATAAAGAATTGTAAATTGAGGAACATAGTGATGTGATGTGACATGTGGGTGGGACATTTTGAAGAAGGCAGAGAGTAGGCGTTTATTTTATATACGTGTATCAGAGGCACATACATACTGATTACTATAAGTAACTGGTTCATTATTATGATTAGGAGGTGACTTGTTCGATTAAGATTTGTGCCTTACTTTATCTTATTTGGCTTCTAACGTTTTCCCTATTCTGGTAACGTACCTTGGCCGAGCTGGCCTTTCCGTGGGCCTCGTGTCCCTGGTACTTGCCCCCATGGGCGGCGGCCTGCTCGTCGTGGTTGGAGGCGGAGTGGCCACCGCCGCCCTGGTGAGAGCTGTGGTGGCCGCCACCCTCCGACGAACCGTGGGTCGCTTTCTCGCTGTGCTTCTCACCTTTCTTCCCAGACTCGTGCTGGTGATGTTGGGCGCCGTTCACCTTGGATATTTCGCCCCCAGAGGCTTTGCTCAGGTGCGCTGAAGACGGGGCACCGGCTGCATCTAACGTAATGTAGAAAAAGAAACCATGAAGTTTTAGCTGCACGACAATATTCGTAGATCAGACGTATATGATTTCGGAGAAATTTATTATTAAAATCTAACCCATTACCTCCGTACAAAAATCAAACTCAAAATTAAAAATAAAATTATACATGATCTTATGTTTGCTCCGTCCAACCATCTTTTTCAATTTGCTACCCCATTTAGAAATACCGATATAAGTTTAATTTTACTTTAAATTGACCTATATGGTCATAAGGGAGGGAGGAAGTGTTTTGCGGTATATTTAGAAATATGGAAATTAACAGAAACAATAAATGGCTTATGGGATTTAAAATATAGAGCCATCAGCAACACAAACGAGCCATTAGAAATACAATTGAATAGCGAAGCAGAGAAGAGCCATTGGAAACACTGCAATCGTGGAAAAGCAGAACTCATAGCGTTAGAGTTGCAAATGACAAAGCGAGTGTGGCACTAGCTTCCGAAAAACTAAATTAAGGGAAATGTAATTAAGGAGCAGAGCACCCACTTAAAGATGGTGTTTAATTAAAAGGAACATTGCAAGAGCCCGCAGAATTAAACAAGCTAGGAGATGCGCTGCTCTGAATGCCATGGTCGACGGTTCTTCAGAAGGGTTTTAACGTCTGCGCGATTCCATGGAACGAGTTCCAATTCCATCGCATCGGGAAATCTATTACGCGGTCGTTAGCGAGCTTGTAATTGTAATATCCTTTCGAATCTGGACGCACTGGTGTCAGCAAGGGTTAGTTAATTATTCACTCATAATATGCAAGAACAAGAGAAAAAGACAGCGCTTATAGTTATATATCAAATTAAGGATGACTGATGAAGTATGTGATTTGACATGCAGTTGGAAATGAAGAACAGAATAAATGCGGCTGATCTTTAAAATATGGAATCTAAGAAATAATTAAGGATAAAATCCTACATTTCTTATACAACGTATTTCATGAAATCTGTGTTATAGAAATCATAGGAATAAAATATTTCAAAATTTCAAACTTAACTGAACCTGAAAATTGCGGGTACCATTCATTTTTTTAATTACGAAAATTTTTGTGAGAGGGTGTGTCGAGTTACCATTCCCGCCTGTCTTGTAAGCTGTCGCTGCTAATATTTAATGCTACATACGAGGGGTGATCAGAAATTAAGGTTCCAAAGCCTGCAGTGAAACGTGTACATTTCATTTCATACAACCAATACAGCCAACGATAGTACTGGCAGTAGTATATTTCTCGACAAAGTCGCTTAGAGCGAGGTCAGGGCTGTAGGGAAGGTGGTTGATGATGTCCCAGCGAAACTGCTTCAATATTGTGGTTGTCTTCTGGGTTGTATGTCTATTTTTGTCGTGAAGGCAGAGATTTTAATTTTTTTCATCACTTGGGAGGCCGATAATGCTCTTCAGACGAAGCACTTCGAGACAACGTGGATGAACAATATGGGACAGGATTTTTACCAGGAGGGAATATTTAAACTCATCCCACGAAGCGTCAAGAGCCTGTACCAATTTGTAGACCATGCCGAAAAATAACCTACTGCATGTACCACCAGGCTTTGTAACCTTAGATTCTGATCATCTCTCGTACTTTACATGTCTTATTTCACCTCCATTTTTTTGACTTGGCAAATAGTAGAACAATTACATTAACATCTGCTCCTTAATTACATTAACTTATGAGAGTTGTGCTGTCTGCAAGCACAAAGGTGCGTCTCTCCTGGCTGAGGATGCTAACACCTCTGATGAGGACATTCGAAATAGGTGATTTAGATGTTAAAGAAAAACGAGTCGCAAATGTTGGAATGACTTTCATGAGGATGCAAGGGGACGTCTGTGAAGGAGGTGCGTTGCACAGCATCCATATTTCATGGCACGTAAAGGACGTTTCCAATGGCAATGAAACAACATGCACAGAATTTCTTTATTGTTATAGTCGCAACCGAGGACGATGATAAAAAGTCTAATGGAGTTTTTCATAACCGCCGAGGAACTGAGTTCACAAAGTGGCGAGCTAATAAATGCAACCAACTTTCATATTATATCATTTATACAATGTTTCTTATTAACGAAGAATATTAATGAAAAATTGTGATTAAAATATAAGGAGCTATAATTAATTTTCCATCTTTCATAAAAGATCGACCAAAATTGAATATGTCTTATGCAGTCCATAGCAGTGGCTCCAGTCCCGTGGTCAGTTATATTTTGAAATGTCATCACGGCAGATTTATTTATATATATATTGTAATAATTTTTTTATATAATAATGGATGTGGCGTTTCTAAATGAAAGAACTTAAGTGAAAGTTATTAAACAAGATTTATTATAAATTTTAAAACATGTATAAAATACACAAAATATTTGGGATCTCTGAACTGGGTTTGATAAATGGCAGAATTTATATAATCAAAATTACATTTACTTTTATGGAAATCAATGCGTCTGAACATAGACGAAATTTGTTGCGGAAGAAATAATACTAAAGATTGAATTTAACAATTTCAATTTTATCAAGAATTAACGATCTCATTTTATCGATAATTAAATAATTAAAGAACGACCTGACTTTTATCTTTTAAACACGGTTTACAAATGATTTTAAAGTTTTTCTCTACTTACGGCCGCCCAGGTCTCATTTTTAGTTTTTCGTGCACAATTTTGGGGACATCACTGATTCTAAGTTCTCACAGACTCTAAATGTTCACAGGCTCTAATTGGCGTTGTTTGTTAGTTGGTTTAACACAAATTGGTTGGTTCTCGATGCTTTACTGCAACTAGTTGCTCTGTCTCCTTCCCGACGGAATATTGCTTTACTTTTTAATATTTGAAAGCATGTTCGTGACTGGACCACATTCTTTCGTTCTGACTGCCGACTGTAAAACTTTTCGTCTGGTCTATTCGCTGTCTGCTGCCCGACTGTACTGTTCAAATTTTCATGACTTGGAATTTTAGTCTTTTCTCCTCGCTGCCTACTGCCCGACTGTACATTTCCTGACTGTTCGTTCGTCTCGCAAGTTTTTGAGCGCGCAGAACCTTCTCGACTCATCAACAATGTTTTCTTTGCCTTGCCGGTTTGTTGCGGCGTCCGCTCTATATCCACTAATAATGAGTCCTCTACAATTCAACTTTTCAATTAGAACAATGTCTTAATTACCAATTACTACAATATATATATATATATATTATTCAAAACGAGGTACGTAAAATGTGTCACACAAATTTTCCGGAAAATATTTGTACAAGTACATATGGGGAGCGTCTAATTGTGATATCATATATTTTTATTGCAGTTGATGACTAAATAAGCAGAAAGCTCATGATAATTTATAAAAATAAGTAACTGTGACTACAAAATTGATTCTTACAATTGATTGGCAAAATGCTAAGATTTTAGACATTGACACCAAGTACAATTCCAGACTCTTTTCAGAGATGCTTCACATTAAATCCAACATCACCGCTATTAATGTACAAACAGCCACTATTAAACTCAACAATTGCTATGATCCCTTATTATTACGCCAAACCGTCTGTTTTCCCATTGTCGTTGCTTATTGTTACGCCAACCCTCCCTTCGGCTCTTCCATTGTCGATACGTTTTCGTCGCTTTTGAGTCTTGTCAACTGACCAGTGCAGTTGTGTTTCTCTAGGCTCTTCTTAGCACCTGACGAAAGGAACAAGGATCTCAGAAACGTTGTGTGGTATTTATATTACCCTTTATGTCTGTATTAGCTATCTTTCTTATTCATTATTATCAATCAGACGTAAATTTTTTCATTTTAAATATGTTGTTCCTTTGAACATGATGTAAAACATGTGATTTCTGAAGTTAATTATTCTTCAGCATTATACTCATGTTCAGAGACTATCGCTCCCTGTAATTTAATTATTCTTGGAAAAATTCAGAAAATTTAACATTAAGATGAGAGTGTCCGGTTTGTTTTGGTTATCCTGCAGCGTCATAACAACGTATTCACGAGTTCACTCTCCAAGCTTCCAGCGAGCGTAAAGAAGTTTCTTGTGATATAATTAAAAGAGTCGAGAGTTAATCAAAATTGGGCGCCTTGTCAACTTGAAATGGTATAAATCACTCCAGACGGAGAAAGGAAGATACTGACTGCAACTAAAATTTACGTATTTAACAACTATAACAATTTTCGCGTATATTAACAGATGGTAGGTTAAATCCACTCTTCATTGAAGTCCTAAATTAAGGTAATGAAGAATGTGATTTACTACGTGGATTTGTATGATGTTGAGTCGAAGCGAATAGCTCAGATGGTAAAGAGATTTTAAAATCCTGATCCTTTAAAGATAAAACTTTTCTTTGCTTAATATTTCATTGGATTTCATTCGTCCAATTCATAAGACAGACAAGAGCTGTATTTTTTTAAATGTATCTAGTTTTATATTTATTAAAAATCACAAATATTGTACGTAAGTGCTTCTGAATGTAAAGAAGAATTATTTAGAGATACTTTGATCGTTCATAACGTACTACTTTCTCATGATCATTTTAGACGCTATCAGTACGGAGATTTGACTAAACAAACTGCAAGCTACGAATATATGAATCTTCACCTCAGAGATTCGTGTATAGCGAGTAGACCTTAGCGAAGGACATGTTGTGCTTTATTGAAGCTCTCTGGTTTTCAATGGAGTTTACTTCATGCTGCTGGAAACAGGACTCTATGTGGCCGGCCACATTTCATGACCGAGCCAAAAAGAACAAAGAATTCACAGAGGGCTTTACACGGACAAATCAACCGTGGTCGCACTTCCGTGTAATTAATCAAAGCTAAACGCCTGTCTGTCCCACCGTAATTGCTCTTCTGATTTCATGGTTCCACGATATGCCAGCAACATTTTCATCTCGACAATGAGAATGTTGGTCGTTTCGTGGCTAACTTTTTTGATGAATCGTGACGTTTCTGTTAAGACCCGGGCGTTTGTTTGATCACAGAGTTAGGAAGCGGATGTTTTGTAGCATCGCTGGAGACTAAACATCGGCCTCCTCGGAAAGGGTTGTCAGTAATCGTGAGACATCACAGACCAGGGATTACTTAGCCCCGACTTTCATTTAATTTTACATGAAATGAAATTACTATCAGTCACTGTTTTGATGTGGTCTTTCATCTAACTAACTAAAGTAATAATTTTTCCTCTACATTGCTTAGAATAGAGTTATTTTAAGTTTATGTTTTCGATTCTACGAGGGAAATCGAACCCGATGCCATCTAAATCCTGTGAAATTGAGAAATTAATTGTAAAAATATGGAAAATCTAATACTTTCTGATTCTGGGACAAGTTCGGTCAATATATGAATTACCACCAAATTCGGAACGGTTTCGGAAGTGAACGAATTTAACACCATTTAGACAATGAAACTTTTCCGGGAATTCATAAGTTTAAGGTTATAAAAATGGAATAGAATCCCTTAAATCACAGAAAGCAACGCTTTAATTCCTCCCAAGCCTCTTTCTTATAGCTGAAGCTTCAGAAGTTGGCTAAATGTGTCCAAATTTTCGATCACTCATGAGAATCTAACACGTTTCTACGGTTTAGAATACAGTTACCATCATGACAAGGACGACGATTACATTCCTGTGCAATAAACAATTATTTTTTCATTAACTACACGCATTTGTCCTATTTAGTAATTACCGTACTTTGTTATGAAAGTCTTTGTTCTTCCTCGCTCTATTGTGTTCTACATGAATGCAAATGAGACCGAGAGAAAGCTGAAAAAAATTATATGACGTGCGTGAACCATACCTAATGGCTGGGTGAGTGCATGAGTGGCGATGGATGATCTTTGTGGCCGACGACGCGAGCCTTCTGATGTCACCGCCAGGAACAGCAAGGCGAACAGCACCTGAAACAAATGAAAAGCATACTGATAAACACTAATTCAATCGTATATTACATTTATAGAAGTAGGAATTAATTTTATTAAATTTCTATATGTGTAGAATTAAAAAGGATGAAGCCACACAAAAATGATCAATGAAAAATACCTGGAATCACTCAGTCAAATTAAACTCAATGACACGCTATGTGACTATAGTTGTAGATAACGAGCGGTTCTTTGGAATGTTGGGAGAAACCTGTATGCTGTTAATTCTTAAGGTGGAAAAGGGATGCATTCTTGTTCCGATTAAGCCAATCTCCTGCTTTTATGAAAATTTTGAATAATTAGTTACAATTAAAAAAAAAAGGAAAATCTATCTGGAAAATAACCCACCGGAATAGTACCGAATTGACCCCAGCTTTCTGATTTAGGAGAACGTGTATAAAATGCCCGGATCTCAGCGGCTCTTAGCTAGTTATGTATAGCAGTAGTTGACAAGGAGTAACGATTAGTGTTGTTAGAGAGTAAACACAATATCTATGACACCATCGACGAAAGCTACGGCTATGACCAAAGGTATGTCTTTCTAAGAATCACGTCACCATGATCACGAATCGGGTTAACGTGAGTTTTACATTGAAACAAAGCGAAATCTGAGAGCCCGTCGTTTTCATGTCAATCTTTATTTCTATTCAATTGTTTCAAAACAAAACGAGCTACATAAATACCCTTAGGTGTTCATGTTAATATTATAAGGCTACAATACTTTTTCAGTATATCAATTTTTTTAATTTTAAAATATATTTGATATAAAAAACATTTTTTTTCTATTACAGAGCAAAAAAATTGAGTTAAAGGAAGGAAGAGAAACAGAATTGAGTGTAGGGATCGGGCTGTAAGGAAGAAATGAATAATAGTTGCAGAAACGTTATGAGAAACATCTGCCGATGACCTCTGGAAATATTATGTTTGGAATGATAATCTGACAGCAGTTCTTTGAATTTTAAGTTCGATTCGAATGATTCGCATGATCACTTATGTTAATGGGTTTTCAGCCATATCAGCCAATGCTGAACTCTTTGGTGGTTGGTTTCAGTGCAAACCTGCTCATTTTCACTTTCATTAGTATTCAATACCTCTCGAGCTGAACTTCTGTCACTGGTATTGGAAGTGTGCATCGTTTCATCTCAAACCTGACTGTACTGTATACATTCAACGCCTCATACAATCTATACTTAGCTGGAGCGCATAAACTCTCCAATTCCAGCAACTGCTGACGTCACTCTGGATATTCAGAAAATACGAGGCAGTTAACAGAACTGCAGTAGTTGGATGAATTCCACCAGAAGACTTTACCTCAGCCTCTAGTTCCTACGAAACTATCTCCAAGGAATATTTGAAGGGTTGATTGTAGGTACACGCTATACTCTTGAAAATTGGGAGAAAATAGCTTTAAAATTAATTTATGAGTTGTACCTCAACGTACAATTACACGTTTTTAACGTGTGTGGCAATATTTATCACCGTAGAAGAGCATTTAAGAGTTAAACGGAATGTATTAGCTTATTATCTTATGATTAAACATGCAATATACAATCCGTCTTACTTATAAACTAGATGATTAAAAATTGTGAGAAATATTTAAAGAGAGATGAAGTATGTAAAATATAATATTACAGCGAGTTTTCTAAATTGAGAGTCCATGAATAATTAATTAATAATGTAACGTTGATTTGTCTCTTAGTTTTCTTATAATTTACCGTTGTTATCCTATTTTATATATATATATATATATATATATATATATATATATTTGTGCACGTTAAATCATAGATATCGTAGTGAATAGGCCTCAAGAAAATAAACCAATAAACATTATTTGCTTTACGTAAAAGTTGAATAAAATTAGTCAAAGAAAATATTTAATATTTATATAGATATGCAAAGATTGCAGAGTCAGAAAAAGTGTATTAAATCGCTCGAAAAATTTTGATGTAGGTTATTAAACTCTCTCGCTCGATCAGCACTAGAATTGTCACTGAATCAAATGAAATGCTCGTTCCGGGAATACTACTTTGAGGGCTGTTAATATCGACGTTAATACGCTTAGATTATCAGGACTTGATGGCGAATATGTCGGAGTTAATGACGTATTTGAAAATCCCGCTCATTGGGTTCGTACGGTTCAACGCTTTTTTTTTTAAGGGCAACAGGGTACATTGGGCAACTCCCCTTTAATAGCATAGGAAGGGATTTAGCATTTTTAATATTCCTGTAGCCATAACACGGATTCAGACGTTTTTTTTAGGGCAATAGGCTACATGAGGGTAATCCACTTAGGGCAACTCCCCTTTAATAGCATAGGAAGGGATTTGAAAGGGGGGATGCGGAAGGGTAGAGGAAGGTAGCCAAGGGTGATATCTACTTAACACTTTGGAGTTTTAACGCACAAGAATGGCTGCAAGCTTCTTTGTAATTTATTGGGACTATTTTCTAAAAGAAATAGAAGTCTTGAGGACTGGAGTAGGTGGCTGTTATTTAATTATTTTAATTTTTTTTAAAAAAAAACGCTAGGTATACGATTCGAATCATAGGAGAAAGTTAAATATTTTATCCTGCTACCGAATATTTTCATCCGAAGAAATTAATCCGTTTTAATGACACTGGAATTAATTTCTCTTTCAGCGGCGAGTGACAAATGTAACCTCTACGCTGTAATTTGATTACAGATCTATTTATGGGCTCAAGTATTAGACTGAGGGAGTGGCCATTTGGCTTGGAGTCTGAAGCAGCAGAGTAGGTTAAGCTAGATAAAGGGTATGAAGGACAGTAACCCATCAGAGGGAACAGACGTTACGTAAGTCGACGATCAGCGTGAAGAAAACCGCAGGGGCACGCCGATGTGACTTCCGGTTATGACGGAGGGCAACGACCTGCAGAGGCGTTTGGTCCATTAACAGCATTCGTTGCAGAAACCCATTGGCTATCCCGACGTTACCGCACGGAGAAAATAGAAGATCACGCAAGGAAGCTGTGGCAAAAAAACAACCTCACACTGATGCTCGTGACCCGAGAAATATTCAAACAGCAATCAAAACGGTCCTACAGATGCGTCTGGAATGGTGGCATTTGCTTTGCACTGTGAGTAAGAAATGTGTGACAAGTCTGAAATCCGTCATGAGGGAATACACGAATTTATAATTTTTTTCATACCTATTTTCGTCAACTTCAAGATGGTTTGGGCACATTAATATTTCTCTACACATCTAATATTTCTGATTTATTGTAAAAAACGGACATGTGATATTTTCGACTCATATATAAAAACTCATCCATTTATACAAGTACCATTTCAACCAAACATTTTAGTTTGGTCGTTTCTTGAACCTTCTAGAAGGCTGTGAATAAGATAGAGGGTAATATAATTGTAACGACTGTATAAACAGGAAAGTGTTTTCATCTCCCTTATATAATTAATTCCGACCGATATCTATTTTAACTTTAAGTCGTTTGCAATTTCGAGTGAGACTCGCGTGATCGATCATGATCATCTAGCCACAGGGGCAACGGAAAGGATTTCAGATCTCCACGTTTCTCCCATGGAAAGTTTCATGTCGTATGTTGACTCAAGAAATTTTTCATTCTAGTTCATGGAGTTCAAGTTAAATTGTCTATTATAAAGTTTGAAGGTTAATAAAAATGATGAGTTTGTAAAAGACTTTGCTTCATAATATCGTTAAATTTTTAAATGTCTGTAATGATTTTACACAATACTGTGTCATATACACTTTTTGTTTGGCTCATATAAGTCTTGGTAACGCCGCGCAATCAGATAGAAATATTTCGAAAAATAACGTGGACTATAAATAGTGCTGCTAGTATGAAGATCTGCGAAAAGTGAGAAAAAAGTTCTCTCTTGGCAATTAAATTTAAATTGTATTTAACTATTTAGAATTATTCAGACAAGGTGTGAAGCATGAAATAATCAATAACCTACGAAAAATGTGAAGCACTTGGAGAGAATTGAATAGATTCTCTCTCTTAAAATGATTTAATATACCCATTAAAATTAAACCACAACTTTTATTTAAAAACAAGTTTCAACAGAGAATTATAAAATTATTTCAAGTTCAAGAATGTTCCAGAACAGATGGTTCAGTCAGTATATATTCAGTAATTGAAACTAGATCATACACCCAGAGTTTCACGATATCTTTCAAATAATTGACTAAATATGCATAATTAGAAACTGACTTTACATCGTTTAACGTTTCGCGTATTACTCATCTGAGAGGGACAAAATCGAATGAAAAAGAAACGCAACGAAGTTTCCCGAGAACTTATCAAGGAAGATTAGCGTCCGTTTCTGTGAAAAGTGAGGCAGATGGCGATAAGAGCGATTCTGATAAGGTCGGATAGTTTGACAGGTGATAAATTAAATCCCAGCAGATTGCGACTGCGTTTCCTAATTTATTGGTGCGCTGTGGTTCGTATTGAAGGCCTCCAGAATCCATAATTTTCTCTTGGATGGAAACTAGTGCACGTCAACATTAGTCTGTTTTGATGGCAAAATTATTACAGAAAAAGGGTCAAGAGATTTAAGAGAAAAAAAGTACAAACAGAAAAAAATTAAAAGTATAAGACATAATTTGGGAGTTGTTAAGTACTCGATTTCAGGTGTCATGTAATTATATAGATATTGAGTGCCTGAAAAAAGATTTTTAATTAAATTAGATAATTTGTTGAATTGGTTTTTCGGATAACAGATTTTGTCTCCGTTCCTTGAAAATGTAATAAATACTGCGTGCTCATAAAAATTCCTGAATGCAGTCGAGCTTGTAGTTCAGGATTCTGGGAATGCAGGATGCTGTTAAACCCAGAAATGCATTCCACGAAGTCTCCTGTCTCTTCACGGCTCAGAAATGCTCCGCCATATTTCTTAGACCTCCAGAAATTACCCTTAAAACACTATTTTCGGATCTTTCCTAGAACTAAAGCTGCCTGAGGTGAATACTTTTATTGCTCAAAGCAGAAATCTTTGTTAGAACATTTAGAACATGAACCTATATCAAATAATTTTATACCATCTTCATTGAAGTTAAGAATGGAATAATGATTTAAGACCACAGGTTTCCTGATGAATACAGTGAAAGATCAACGCTGGAAGCTAGAAAATTAATGTCTTGAGTCTTTTTTGTGTGTGGCATCAGAAGTCATGGACTTGATTCATGATGAGTTTGGCTCCAGTGAAGAAACTAATATTTGTGGCTTTTGTTCTTCACAATAAATTGGCCAATCCCAAGACTTAGTTTATCTAAGCGAAGGCGGTATTAATCTGATTAACTGGATTTTGTTCCCAGATTTTCATGAAGGGCATTTATTTGTTTGCAGAAACAATGGGGACTCGTAACGAAGTCGCATAAGAGTGCGTGAGTGATGTGTGCACGTGCGTAGGCCGTCAAGTGACCTCGTTCTACTTGCAGTCAGTCAACCTCTCTCCAAATACTGCCGAGGAAAGATGAATCTGATCTGCTGACCACCAGCTCTCACCTTGCCATCTGTGCCGGCGCGGTCTACAATTCCAGACGTTTAGGTCATGTATTTACCATCTTAGGCACCTCCAAGAATGCAGCCTAATGAACAGAAGATCACGGCTACCATACAAAGTAAGCACGGGACAAGGAGAAACTGTAACATTACCGCTCTGCCCAATAAATTGATTGTTTGGCTTAAACAGGATCAACTCAAAAAAATAATATTGAATTTTTATATTTTTTCAATTAAAAATTTCAAGATGCAACTAAAAAAAAATTGGATTTAGAATTTGGTATCATCATGTATGTACACAATTGAAACAGATGTATATATATATATATATATATTTACAATTTTTACAGCTTTCCTCCACAATTATTTTACAATATATATATATATTTACAATTTTTACAGCTTTCCTCCACAATTTTTTTACAATATATATATATACATTTATTTACAATTTTTACAGATTTCCTCCACCATTTTTTTACAATATATATATATATTGTAAAAAAATTGTGGAGGAAAGCTGTTTTCAACCAGCTGAGAAATATACGAACACGGAACCAGAAACCTTACCATTTTTGTATTCATTCTTCAAGAATAACCTTATTTAACAAACTTACAGTGAATATAATCCTACATTTGTCAAACACTGTAAAAGTTTACATATCCACGGCGCTTATTAGGCGTACGCCATAAGAAAACCTTTAAATCGTTCTCTATCGTGTTAAATTGGTTTCATAAGGAAAATAATAAATTTAAAAACTGTTTATTAAGTCAATTCGATTTTCTCTTTCTTGGTTTTTTTATGCTTCATAAATCTCGACTTATTTCCTTTTCTAAATAAAAGGGACGGGCACTGCGAAATTGTGTATGTATAGGAATTACAGGTTATGGGTTATCAGTTTTCATTTCAAACGAAAAATAAATTACAGTTTTCTGTTATATTTGTATACGTTAGTGATTTAACCATCAAAGCAAAAATTAGCACACGCTTGATATAACTTATTATTTTCAATTGTGTACATACATGCTGACACCAAATTCTATTTTCCTATTCGGAACCTGACGGAAAATGAGTTTAATGTAGTATAAATAATTTTCTATATTGGGAAAAGGAAAACTGTTTGTCATGGAAAGGCCACAGATCTTTTGCGAACTAGTTGTATTGACCAATAAGATGACATCTATAACGAAACACACACATTGAAAAGTCACAAACGTGATCAACAATTTTATTAGTTCCCGTCCTGAATATAAATACAAGTAGGTTAATTAGGAATAATCTCAGTTACTTGAGGCAACAATTGAAACTTATCTCTTTTTAGGCTGTATGCAGAAAAAGCAAACAGATAAAATAATTTAATACATTTTATTTTTTATGTGAAAGGTAAATTTACAATGTTTTTATATATTCTTGCACAGTAAATTTACAGATTAAATTAAATCTTAAAAAATATCACGAAATCTATACATTGTCTGGCTTTCACGTATTGGATTACAGACGAACAATCTTTGGAGAATATGAAGCTAATATCTGGAATTTTCCTGTTAAGTTTATAGCAATTATATTACAGTCAGCACACGTCATGAACGGCCTCCAAACTTGCAAGATCTGAGGGTCAAGGCCCGCGTTCAATTATCTCCGGTGAACATCGCAGGAAGCTGAAGCAGCCGTGGAAGAAATACAGAAACACTCGTACTAAAGCCTTTTAATCTCCACAACGAATTTTTTACTCAACTGCTGCCACGTGACTTGAAATTATTACAGTGAACAACAGGAAAGTTTAATACTTACCGCTATTAATAACTATAATTACATTATGCTTGTTTTAAGACCACGATGGAAAAAATATAAAAGCCTTTTTGTTTTCTATACAATTGAAGTTGAAATAAAAACGGTTATTTACTCATTTCAAGCCAATAATATGTCAATGAAAATGAACTTATATGGGTAACTGTACCAGAACAGTTTTCAGACAACAAAACTTGAAATGTAATGTAAAAAATTAAAAAATTCGTCACACCTCAAGGTACTAGAACGAATCACTCATATCCCTGGCTCCATGATTTCTGCGCATGGCGTCTTCCTGCAACACAATCTCGAAAACTGACTGGAATAACTCTTTTTCTGCCATCCACATATCAAAAAAAGTTTTTGTAATGTCAAAAATTGATAACTTCCAAAATCTGGCCATTCACAGCAAGGTTATAATTTAAATACCAAGCAATCCTCTTGCACCGTTTGTCAATTGTTACTTGACATCCACTACTCAGCTAAATATAAACCAAACATTTTTGTCTGGATGTCTACAAACAAAACCTAGAAACTTTTAAGCAAAGTTTTCCGCCTCGCCTGAAATTCCAGACAAAAATTTCATCGCTACAACGTGGCTTTGTTTCTAGTTTTGACCACGTGTGTATACAGTTAGTATACAAGACATTTTAATTCTTAGCCGTTCTCTGTTTTATTGCTGCTTGGTTCCTAACATTAGCCCTACTGACTATTGAGTTCCAATTAGCTGAATTGGCACACTAATGTTCTTAATGTAAACCCGGAATTGAATTTTCTCTACTTTTTTTTCCAAGCTATTTGCCACAACCAATCCACCAATTTTTCTCTTTTCCGAATTGAAACCTAAATTTCAGCCGTACCACAGGACCAGCTGGAAAAGAAAACCTTGAAAAATTTCAGATCATTGCGAAAGATTCATTTTCTTGCAAACCTACATAGGAACTAAATTTCTTTAAGTGTGAGTTAAATTCTTGAAGTAGTCAATCGTGTGTTTGGTGTCACTGTAAATGAAATAACAGACAATGGAGCATGTAGCTAAAAAATCATAAATATTGTAGTAATTGGTAATTAAGACATTGTTCTAATTGGAAAGTTGGATTGTAGAGGACTCATTATTAGAGGATATAGAGCGGACGCCGCAACAATTCGGAGAAGCAAAGAAAACATTGTTGAGGTTCTACGCGCTCAAAATCTACGAGACGAACGGACAGTCAGGCAATGAACGGCGAGGCATAAGGACCAGCAAAGTTTTTGTACAAAAGTAATAGAGTCAGGAATGTGCAGTCAGGCATAGAACAGCGAGGTGTAAAGACCAAAACTTTTCATATTATAAAAAGTTTTGCAGTCGGGCAGCGGACCGCAAATAGAACAGTTTGATAGCAGTTACAAACATGCATTGAAACACTGAAAAGTAAAGCAATCTTCAGTCGGGAAGGAAAGAGTGAAACTAATGTTGTAATCGGTGGCCGAGCATAAATTCAACCTGCTGGCCATAGACAAACCAAGGAAGTACATTTCCAACTACACGAGATCTGCAAATCCAGGTTGCAGCAAAGCATCGAGAATCTACTAATTTGTGTTAGACCAACTAACAAAACTACGCCAATTAGAATTTGTTGACATTTAGAGTCTGTGAGTACTAGAATCAGTGATATCCCCAAATGTTGTGCACGAAAAACCTAAAATGAGACCTGGGCGGTCGTAAGTAGAAAAACTTTAAAATCATATTGTAAACCACTTTTAAAAGATAAAAGTCAGATCGTTATTTAATTTTTAATTATTTAATTATCGATAAAATGAGATCGTTAATTCCTGATGAAATTTAGAACTGTTTGAATTCAATCTGTAGTATTATTTCTTCCACAACAAAGTTCGTCTATGTTTCAGACGCATTAACTTCCATAAAAGGTAAATGTAATTTGATTGTATAAATTAACCCATTTATCAAACCCAGTTTAAGACCCTGAGATTCCAAACATTTTTTGTACTTTATATTTTGTGTTTTAAAGTTGATAATAAATTTTGTGTGTTCATTAAAGTTATAATAGTTGTTCATTTAAAAGCGCCCAGCCATTATCCATTATTATTATTATTTAATTATTACAATATATTTGGAAGGCTCAATCGTCAAAAAATCAGCCAGTCTAGAGAAAGCTGTTATAAAAGTAAACAAGACAAATTTAGTTGAAGATTATAATAAAAGAAATAGAGTACCGAATACATGAATAATTGAAAATAATGGTACAATATTAATAATACAAACGATAGAAATGAATCGAGATTTTTTAAAAAAACAAATTCTCTAACAATGTTGTTTTGTTAACCTTTCACAAATTATTTTGGAAATATTTCTAATGCACAATCGGCATGTTGGTCTACAGAAAAGATGACTCAAACTGTCGTTTCCGTCGATGATAACAAATTGAGTCTAGTCCAAATTTTAATCTTGGGGTACAGAATTCGTGACTTGCTCAGTTTTGGCTCAACTTTCCATGCTACATGTTTACTGAAGAGGAAAATTGATGTAGTGAAAGGAGAGCAAATTGTCGAAAGGCCAAAGTAATTTATCTTTACGAATACGCCAACGGAACAGACTTGAGGCTTTCTGCGACGCACAGCAACATCGAAAATCAAACTCGATTGCTACCAATCGTGATTCAGTGAAACGGAGACTAATTCATAAGTTGGAAAAATTATTCTCAGAAATGTTGCTTCTCTCTTCATACCGTATTCTGATCACGATTGGCAATCACACTATAAATGTAATTACGCGGAGACGGGAGTTAATCTGCGTGGGAGATCAGCAATGTTGCGGGGACCGATGGTGACCTCGACTCACATCTACTCCCAAAGGTAGCAATTTACATGCAAATTTCCGCTACGAGTGTTCCCGTATGTTGGGGAATGTAACTGGGTAAAAGAGATATTGTAAATTCAACTATCAAGTGATGTGAAGATAAATCTTAGTTTGATGAATGGTTCTAGGACGAATGGAGACACGAGCATCTTTCCTTTCGTTGAGTTACGAGGTATAGCAAAGGGAAGAAAAATGATAAGAACCAACGAGAATGTCATGGAAAAACGGAGAGTGCTGATCGTAAAATGAAAGCCAATAGGGCAAAATATTTATTGTACACTAACAGCACACTATTGTTCACACGATGACATGAAAGAATGCTCGAAAAATTTAATGGAAACGAAAATACGGTTTTATCGAGTATGTAACATGACTAATAGATGAAAGGATTTAAGAATTATTTTATTTTAATATTTAAACTACAATTCCTGAAGTTGAAGGTTTTCTGCGTCATATTTCGATAATGGTCGTGAACAAGAACGAAAAAACAATGATATAAGCAGCGTAGGAAAACGTAAAATCAGTGTATTTAATTAAATCAAGCATCGCGACCACGGTGCCACCGCCCTCTCCCAAACACAAACAATACGATGCGTTGAAACTTAAAATGTGGCCGAAAGCGCTGTGCTAATATTCTGTGAGCACTTCCCTTAGTATTTTAGTATACAGAGAACGAATTTTCTTTTTTATGCTCTTAGAGATCAGATATGAACAACGCTCTTCGATGAATAATAGAGATTATAAATAAAAGTATCAACAATTTTATTGTTTACTAGCTGAGTGCCCGGCGTTGCCCGTGTCTTATTTATATAAACCCGAAAAAGAATTTAATTCTATATTAATCTTTAGTCAAGAAGACACAACCTAAATCTAACTATTCCTAGTTCCGTACACAATTTCGACCAATAGTGCTTTAATTGAACAACTATAAAATACATTGAATTTTATTGCATCAATCTCAACAAACATACCTCCGAATTTCTTTACCAATACATAAATATACTGCATTAATTTAATAGCTATAAGATACATAGAATTTAATTGCGTAACAGCAACAAACATACCATCGTTATTCTTTAGAAATATAATTCTCCGCGAACAAATAATTGTCAGTAAGTCTTCAGACAGTACTTCTTGAGTATTGCAGGATATAATTGTCCATCAGTATTCGCACATTACGAAGGATTGAAGTGATCAAATTGATAGCTACATTCCAAATGTAAAGAAATGGTGGCCATATTGCACTCACTAAATTAACTAACATTTTCCGCAACGATTGTAAAGTATTTTGTATTGTTTTTTTATTATCACTCGATGGAGTATTACTGGATAGAATTATACTTTTATTCAATGAAAATATTTCTGCTTCATTTCATTACGGAAAAATCGAACTATTTCCTTTGTTCGTCGCGTAGTAACGTCTCTCTCTGTCGCGTGATGTCATGATATATTGGCGCGCAGTAATTTATCACTTAATGATCACTTTTTAAAATTATAATTCTTTTCACATTTATGCTAGTGGTTTGTCACCCCCACAGTACCGGTTCTCGTTTTTGGCAGAATACGTATACCAATTTTTGTTGCATTCTGTCCACGCGATAAAATTTGTATAAAGAACAACGTAAATACATACATACATACAAATATAGATCCTTTTTTATTATATAGATTCAATATTAGCGAGTCATCTGAAAGAACGGATGAACCAAGTTGATGAAATTTCGAAAGGATATTTATTTATAAAAAAAAATAATTAAAATTGACCATTAACCGCCTGAATTCTCAAAAATTTCGAAAAACCTTACTTTGGAAGCATAACAGATTTAATTGAATTTTTTCAAAGGGCTGTAGTGGGTTTAATTATTATTTTAACAAACTGAGTTTTTTTACAGGAAAATAACCAATTTATGTTTTTGGAGATGTTAAGTTATATTTCAAGCTTGTAATTTAATTATATTTGAATTAAAGAATAATTAATCAATATTTCGTGATAACTGATAAATTATTGATGAACTGTTTAAATGAGATTGTCAAATTCAAATTACAGAGGGTTTTATATTGATTTTATCATATATAGTGGATGGAATAATTCTTATTATATCAGATGGTTTTCTTACTTGATGTTTTTTTATTATAGTTTGTGTTTTCAGAGATGTTTAGGGGGTTATACAAGTTTTATCCGAATTTCATAAAATGAAGTAATGACTCTGTTGGCGTGTCTTAAAATGATTGTAGTGAAGGAAGGTGTATGACGTAAACATTAGCCTTGTTTGGTAAGAGAAATAATATATTCATGACTACAAATACGAAATGCTCCGAAAGGGCAAAGGAATAAATTCATGAATACGTTTTCTTAAGCAACGAGGTCAATGAGAGCAATTATGTTAGTAAATACAAGTTTGATGGGAAACTATGAACAACGCTATAGTTCTTTTAGGACTTAATGGGACTGAATTCATGAATAGAAGCTCAGAGAAAAGAGCAGCCTCCATCTTGAAATTATTCTCGGAGCGCAAGTTATTCAGAAATCGACTACGTATATCCTTTAACAAAAGCAAAATAACCTAGTTCGTCGCTTGCGCCAACAATTCAATGTTGAATTAATTATAGAATGTAATTAAAAATGAGTTTCTGAATTTTAGCAGACTTGAGTAGCTCCACTACTATTACTACATTATATGGCCACACAATTCGTTAAAATATTGATTTCTGTAATCCTTTCAGTTATATGAAATATTACAAGGCAATTAAAATCTAAAGCAAATAACAAAACAGCCTATTAAATCAGAAATTTATTAAAAGAAATTAAAAACGTTATAAAACAACAGACACGAAATTTCTTCCCTAATTTTTTGTGACCTCTTCAGGTATTTTAAATTTAATATTAAATTATATAATCCAAAATTACCACGAACAAATTTACAAATACGATAATTTATAATACAATTATCCAAATAATTTTTGTAAAAAATTAATTACATGAAATGTAGATCAAAATAAAATTCTAATGTGCTCTTTACACATAAGTGACTTATATTTACACAGCTGTTAAAAGTATTGTTGAAATTAAAATATAAATGGAAATAAAAAATCTTTGTAATACTATAAATGGATTACAATAATAAATTCTATTTAAATTAATGGTATCCTTTTTTACGTTGGATTTAATACGCAAAATTTCACTCATCAATCAGAAATAATAATTTTATCTTACATATAAAACATTACAATGTTTCTTTAAATAAATATGTTTGGATACAATAATAATTTTGGACGTTAATATTCAAATTGTTTTTATAGAATTGAATGCTCTCTAATTTTTTTACATAATTGTATTATAAATTATCATGTTTATAAAATTTTGTTTTCTTTTAAGATTATATAATTTGATTGAAATTTATAATACCTGAAGTCGTTCCAAAAATTACAGATGAAACGTCTTGTCTGTTTTATTATAATGTTTTAAATTATTCACAATAAATTTCTGATTTTATAGAATGTTTCATCATAATTTAAAAATATATATTGAGTAATTATCATTTATAGCAGAACTTAAAATGAGTTTCTTAACCGCAAACGTTACTTAATTGTAAATAGGGTTTGGATTTTAATAGGAAAGTACGTTATCAGAATCGCTGTATCTGATCCCTACCTTTCTCTGTATTTGGTTACCGTTCTTATTCTCAATTTTTAATGACACGTAAATTTTTCATTTTACAGTTATTTGCATTGTCATGTGCGAAAGTTAAGGATATGTGTTTATTTAACCGTTTTGTTTGAGTTCCACAGATAACTTTACTATTTTATGCGATGTATACGTAAAACTCTCACATTTTACGTTTGACTGTCGTAAAATTATATATACAACGGAAAAAAATATTATTTTCAATATTAGCAGCAATAATTTAAATGGAATACAAAAACTGGTTAAAATTCTTGTTTACGTTCCAGGTTTTTCTTTTTGAAGACCAATATTGAGCTTGCCGTTTGTTAAAAATTTAGTTATACGAAACAAAGAATAGGCGCTACGTTTAAATTAAATGTTTAGTCTCACGATGAGAATTCGAAGAAGAGTTTTGTTTTATATTTGCTTGTCAGTGAAGTCATTCCTTCGTAGTAGACAGGATGTGACTGAGACGTCATTCGAGAAGTTGCTGGCGAGTGATTTTACAGACGTCAAACGCAAAAGGATTCATTACTCGCCTTCCGTGAAAATCTGTCTTCTTAAAAAAGTTGAATAATGTATTTCATTGAATGAAGGTACAAAAGTACCTCACAGCCATAGAAAAGGATAAATAATTTGAATGAAAATTAGACTTGAATTCGTTCTTTCATTTACAATCTTTAAGAAATTATTTGAGCCGAGTTTTTGTTTAATTTATGCTTTTCTGTTACCGAAGTCTTTAACTAAACGGGATGAATGGGAAAAGTTTATTTTTTATAATTTCTCTTGAAATGGCTGCAAGCACTGAAGGGGGAAGCAATCTCTTGAAAGTGAAGAAGAAGTTTCAACAGTTATGAGTCTCCTGGAACTGGTTACAAGTTTTTCCCTCCCTCACACGTACACAATCAAACGAGCGACTGTCCTCGGTAAGTCCATAATTCTGTAGTTACCAACTTTATAAATGTGTCACAATCACGCTCACGAAACTCTTAGACATATTTTCAATGGACACAATTTACGCTATAAATATTCGATGAAGAGAAATTTTAATTTAACAGCACAACAACGTTTCTGAACGTATTTGTATCTGAATTATTAAGCTAAATAAAATCGCATTGTGTATATGCTTGATGTTACGTTACCATAGAAACATAAGCAGTAGTATTCACCTCCAGACTGAGGAAATGTTTATAACATCGACAAACGTTTCAGTCATACACATTCTGAAGTGAGAAAATTGTTGTGCTGTTAAATTAAACTTACATGATAAATAATTTTTTAATTATAGAAATGTCTGTTAACGGTCTGTAAATATGTTATCTTATCGAAATTAAAAAAATGTCCCATTCGGTTTATTATCAAAAAGTATTTTCCAACACCAATTATAATTAACTATAATAATATAATTTAATAGATTCGCAGATACCGATAGTCATTAATTTCAGTAATATATATATATAAATCATCTGCCAACAAGAAGTATTTTAAATGAAAAAAACATTAGCGTAATAGTAATTTATTCTGAAAATTTAATAAAAAAATATATGACGTTACAGGACAATAATGAACATAAAAAAATTCTAATTTAACGTCTAAACTAATTCAATTGTGTCCAAACATATTTATTTATAAAAAAGTCGATTGGTATAATGTCAAAATTTTATATGAAGAATGTAAACATTATTCGTGATTGATGAAAAAAATGTTGCATATTAGATCAAATGATACGGTTAAAAGTAAAATGTTATATCAACAATTTTAATAGAATTTATAATTCTTGTTATTGTAATCTGTTTATTGTATTATGATGTTTTTATTTCCATTGTTATTTTAAATTCTACAATATTAGTAATAACCGTATAAATATAATTTATTTCTCCCACACCTGTGTGAAAATCTCTCCTTAGAAACTGATGTTTCTCTACATTTCATGTAATTAATTGTAAGTAATGATATATAATTTTTTACGAAATAAAAATTATCGTATTTGTAAGATTTTGTTTTCTCGGAATTTTTAGATTACGAATTTATAATTATATCATTAAATTAAAATTTACTACACCTGAAGAGGCCCCAGAAATTAGTCGTGTCTGTGTTGTGTTTTAAAATTTCCATGATAAATTTCTAACTAATAGGCTGATGATTTTTCATTTAAACAAGTCGGATAAATATAATTGTTATGAAGTATTTTATATAATTTACTTTGCCTAGGTACAATAATATAATATTAAAACGTATATAACTGAGATGGATATGTGGTCCATTAAATCGGGACAATTTTGAGAAAATTTAATAAAGTAGGATGATAAATGTAAAAATGACAAGACACAAGACAGTCTGATTTGTGATCTTGGCGAGATGATTTTTGTGGATGGTGTCTTCAGTCGTTGGCGTCGTCTGGAGTATCCGTCGTTGCCCTCCGTCAATCGGATTGATACTATTTGCTTTTTAATAGTTAAGTCTAAGCTGACTATTGCGCCACAGTCTCCTGTGATAACTATAATATGACTGTCCCGGGAAAGTAATCTGTCTCTAAGCTTCTTCTTTCATTAATTTATTACACCCTGTAAAAGTTCGGAGATCAACAGGCTCGTCCTTCCAGTTTTGAATCACATTCTTTCAGTTATTACTTCTCATCCACTATTTTGATAATGACTGGTGGCCATTTTGTTGCAAATAGGAAGGAAGCCCCCTTGTCTGAATATTGTAACGGATTAATGAGCAGGCAAGTTCTTTTTGTACATTACCGAACACTTCCAGTCTGATTCCCAAATTAGCAAAGTGATAACTGAAATTGAGTAACAGCTGTGTTTTATCACTATATTATTCCTAAATTTTATACAGTTTTTTTTCCAGATTATTTCCATTATTGGAAAACGAATTAATTTTGAAACAACTTTTAAATGTATCTTTTGTCATTGATATTTGTGTTGATGATTGAAACATTATATAAATATATATCTAAGAAAAATCATTTCCATCGTAGCAGAATGTAGAACGGAAGTTGAGTCTTCTCATATCTACTTACCGTGTGATTGTCCCTTTTTTTTGTTCTGCTTATCCCATTGGCATTTGTGTCAATGACATAGTTACCGAATGGGAAATGTCGACCAGCTGCGAAGATCTCTAGGCGGGCGACGGCGTAGAAAATCGTTACAGTTTTTTAAAACGCTGTTCAAAAGGGTACTCGCGAGAGAAGGTATGCATAAAATTTAATTTGGCTCTAAAGGTGAAAAGAATTACTGGCACTCAGGCCGGGAGAATGATACGAGGAAGAATAAGGTGAATAAATATTAACACGGAACTTCTCTACGTCGCTCTCGTATTCATGGAATATGTCTAGGACTTCAAAGGAGAACGATACTATATTTGAGTACACATGTTTTAATTAGATTAGTAAGAGAAAAAAAAACTGTTCTACAATAAATCTTCTTGCTAAATATATTTATCCAATCATTTTAGCAATTTCTTAAAATTATAACATTAAAATGCGAAATTTTCATAGACGGATGTTACAACTTGTCAGGTTGCCCTAATTATTACAGACCGTGTCGTCTAGGAAGATAAATCTTAACACGGGAAAGTTTCAATCGTAATCAAGTCAACACTCGGGTAATTCCAAGTTGGCAACTTTCACCATTTGGGCAGCTCTGTTCAACTGGACGGACATTTAGAAAGAGGTCACATATAAGATAAATTATTACGACGTTTACGATGTTATTTAACGACGAAGAAGAATAAACCAAGGTTTATGAGTGTTGAATCTTAGAAAAACCACAAATTACGAGAAGAGACGTTTTCTCAAATTCCAAGACAGTTATCGATAAAAGTTTAAATTGGTTGAATTATTTCGCAAAATATCATGGATGTGTATACGACCTTGCAGTAACAATTTATGTTTGGGAAAGTAGCAGGACATTCAGAGTGGTAGGAATCTGAGAACAAGATCACAAAACATTTTGAGTGTGATGATAAAATTTGAGTTCGATTTGAGGATAGTGATTGAAGAAGTGTATTGTGACTCGAGAAACAAATTGTTCCTTAGGTCATATTCAATTTTTAAATCAATGGAAATAATTACTTTCAGGGAAATATCAAAGATAAAACTGCTGTTGGTGTTATAATTGGGAAAACTCGCATTTGTTATTTAGTGCTATAAAATTTGGTTCGTAGATTTGCACTAAATTTTATTATAAAGTTGTATCAGTCGTACGGCATGCGCAGTAGGAGAAGGGAGGAGATGAAGGGGAGTATTGTCACCCGGGAGGGGGGGGGGACTTCGCTTGTAGACAAGATTGTGTGACGCTATAACTGTTAAAACCAAAGGGATTTACAGACATCGGCAAGGTATTTTTATCACACCCTGTAATTATCATCTCTCAACTTTTACGGATGAGATTTTTAACGTACAATATATCCTCAACAGGACATAATATATTTCATTGTGATAATATTTTCCGTATTAATTTTTACACTACCAAGTTGTCGTGTTCTGATTGTTAATATTCTAATTACTTATTTAAAAAAGTGAACTCTATTACAACCCCACGGCAGTGAACAACTGCGCATCGCATTTTTTTTTCTCTCCACTAATACGGGCTATGTTGTCCGTGATTGCTGACGATGATACTAAAAATGTATCAACGGTCTTTGTGGAGTTTAAGTAACAGTTACAGCCTATTTCTGGCGTTTTTAGAGCGATGGCTTTATGGAAGAAATTTTAATTAACAGGAAGATGTTTATAGCCTAACGGTTAATGACATGAAACGTTTCAGTCTCGACGCGAGTTTGATTTACAAAATAAGATACCACAGTGCATCGTGTCGCAGGAGACGTTAACTCGTTCAATTACGGCGGCTATGAATATGTTTTTCAACCTCACACTAAACCTTAAATAAGCCTAAAAAATTATTAACGAATACTACGGAAAACTATAAAGATTTTCTACAGATCTTTAAAATTAAGATAGCTGGTATTAAAGGAATAATTATTACACTGCGATGCACAGACAGCTGTGTGCATTTACGAGTACTGCCAAATGAGACAGTTTTATCGCATCCTGGGAGAAATAAAAACTTATTCCAGGCTGTAAGAACGAGTAATGAGAGTAATAGAACAAAAAGGGCAACAGGATGAGTTAAGAAACAGTTCCAAACTACGCTTTACATACGCAAAAAAATTACATAAATAAATATACAAATAACAGGCAAAAATAAGTACTAAATTAATAGTATCCAACGTTTATGCAATTCCTTGTTCGTCAGGATATCAAAAAAACGGAAATGCCGTAAGAAAGACACAGCTTCACAGACCAGGTGGCGATAATTATTTATCTAATTAGTAAATTTTTAAGACACGCTTTTACATTTTAATTCAAAAAACAAAATAAAATTAGTAAATAATTTTAAAAGCTATTTAAATCACACCAGAATTAAAAATATATCCCTTAAACGTGTTCCTGAAAGTAGTTACGAAAACCTCGGTAAGTGATAATTATATTAAAGAACAATTGTTCATAAATGCCCCTTTATCACACAAAACTAGTTATTTATTTATTATTTATTTATTTCTAAATAAAAAATATTACCAAACGATTGTATTAAAAAAAATTACGCAGTAATGGAAAAAATAGGTACGTATATACCGCTAACGTTGAGGGAACCGATAGAAAAATAATTAATGCGGAGTCATCTCAGGCAATTGAAAGCCTCCGCCGAATCAAAGTGACTAATGAATTGGAGACCGGCCATTGAGAGAACTAGAAGAAAACCAAAAAGACTGCGGGGTTGATTTCACGAAGGCTTTAAGGTAGAAAACTGGAAGTAAAGATGAATTTAGGGCAAATAATTGTAGATCCTAATAACCTTCTCTTATGTAGAACTTACAAAACAACTCATAACGACCGAACCAAGTTTTCTCACTATCTAATTTACATACTAAATATGCAAAATTCAACGTTTTTTGTTATTGACACTAAAATAGAAAACTCATAATTAATAATAACTTTCGCAAGTATACAGGAATTATATTCTAGTGTAAATGTAAATGACACATATTTATAATTTTGCATATTTGAATCAAAGCCATGTTCTGTGTTATGTATTTGTATTTATATTATCATCCTATAACCGTAACAATCTGTAAATGGAAAGTGTGTAACTTGTAGCAGGTATCCAATACTTACAGATAGTTCAAAGTTACGGACTTGAGTCGGTTAAAAGGCCTAATTTGGTTTATTCTAAAAAAACGATCCCAAATGAATGTTTTATATTCGGGAACCCGTGTCGTATTTTATTCGTTTTTTGTATTTGAAAATATTTTGATGAATAATACATATAATAAGAACACATTAAAGTTATAAATAAACCCGTTAATTAAAGATTTAACGACTAATTCAGATGGATAATTAAACGACCTCAATTAACTTTAATTGCGAAACAAAGAAATACAAAGAAAAAAGGGCAGTGGTTGACCAGTAAAATATTTTTAACATAATTAAGATTTTGAAAAAGTTAATATAATAGTTTTAACAACTAAATGATATACTGTTGCTATTTTTTTAGTTATAGACAACTAATTAAGGACTCTATCTGAAAAGGTTGATTTACGGTACCAATTAAAATTTAGTCTTCTATTGTGAAAAGAAATGTTATTTATTAAAAAGCCATTCAAACACGGTCGGTAATAAATTTGACACCGAAAAAAATAACAAATTTGTATTATATATTATTGTGAGTGCTTTGGTGCATCTGTATTTAACCTTGCTTTATTTGCAATACAGAAAGTCGCATAGCAGCGTCAAAACGTCCAGCTATGTGTATTTTTATTGTTTCTTTGTACTTCACTTTTTTTCATAATATATTTGGTCTGTATATTAAGGTCGTATAATTAATTATTAATACTAAAGTTTTGCTGATCAACTACAATCGAGTAATTAAACTTTACCCGTGAGACAGCCCTTTAAGGCTTGTACGAAAAATTATTTCTGGCACGGAAGCCTGCACTCTGCTTACTCCCTCAGGAAAAGGGTAAAAGCCGATTAATAATTGCTTTGGACTGAAGCGAGTCCAGAGTGCTGGT
Organism: Zhengitettix transpicula; assembly: GCA_037074705.1. Classification (NCBI taxonomy): domain Eukaryota; kingdom Metazoa; phylum Arthropoda; class Insecta; order Orthoptera; family Tetrigidae; genus Zhengitettix; species Zhengitettix transpicula. The sequence continues at coordinate 39,028,369 of CM073596.1, read as the reverse complement.
GAAGCTCCTGGTACCAGGGGCAGGTTTCTTTGTGATTTCCGCGACCGCACTGAGTCACCGGAAATGCGTGAAGGTCTGCCTCAACTAGTTAGAAAGGAATAAGGCGTTACTTCGGTTCAAGCCCGTCCCGAGCTAATTAGTAAAGCCACTCGGCCTGAAATCCTGCCGACCCTCTACATAAGAAAATCAGATCGAGGCCAACGATATTTACATCCCTTTCAGCGTGGGAAACGTAGAACATGAGATTTCATCTGGAACAGCCAGAAGACTGTGCTTACACGCATTTCTTTAATGTAACAAAACGATATTGATATTAGTGCATATATAGATATCCACCTGTTATTAACTAGTCTGTAGAGATCAGAGGGCTCTCTTGGAACTTGTCTCATTTCTGTGTGATTGAATTGATGAACTGCATTGAGCGTACAGACTATCTACGATTGGAATATCTGTAATTCTAAGATCTTGAGTACTGTCAGAGAGGTGAGTTGTTAGGTCAGCAAGTGCAATGTTTTAATGTATGCAAATCTTAGTAGAAAAATATCCTAAACGTATTTTGACCCACCAGCCCCAACGTGGGGCGCCAACTTGGTAATGCTTTAGAGTATTTATTTTCAACTAGCTGAGTGCCCGGCGTTGCCCGTGTCTTATTTATACAAACCCGAAAAAGAATTTAATTTTATATTAATCTTTAGTCAAGAAGACACAACCTAAATCTAACTATTCCTAGTTCCGTACACAATTTCGACCAATAGTGCTTTAATTGAACAGCTATAAAATACATTGAATTTTATTGCATCAATCTCAACAAACATACTTTCGAATTTCTTTACATAATACATAAATACATAAATATACTGCAGTAATTTAATAGCTATAAGACTAGCTGGGTGCCCGGCGTTGCTCGTGAACTTATTTATAAAAACTCGAAAAAGTATTTAATTGAATACTTAAATATATTCCTTGAGTATTTCAGGATATAATTGTCAATTGTCACTCAGTCTTCATACATTACGAAATATTACATTGATGAAATTGTTAGCTAGACTCACAACTAATATAGCGCGAAAATTAACTTACATTTTCCGCAAGGATGGTAAAGTAATTCGTATTCTTCTTTATTACCATTCGATGGAGTATTGCTGTATAAAATTATACTTTTTATTTAAAGAAAATATTTCTGCTTTATTTCATTCCTAATAAAGGAAATATTTCCTTTGTTCGTTGCGTAGTAACGTCTTTCTCTCGCGTGACGTCATTGTCTCTTGGCGCGCAGTAATTTAATATTTTATGATCACGGTTTTTAATTATAATTCTTTCCACATGTATGCTAGGCGTTTCTGACCCTCACAGTACCGTTTCTCGTGTTTTGAAGAATATGTGTACCAATTTTTGTTGCATTCTGTCCACGCGATAAAATTTGTATAAAGAACAACGTAAATACATACATACATACATACAAATATACATCCTTTTTTATTATATAGATAATTACATACATTAATTACTTTCCACAGCTAAATATTATTACTCCACACATTATCTTCCTCTCACTGTCCTGTAAGATCGTAGACTCCTAGATCTTAAACTACAAGCCTTCCGCATCCCCCCTTTCAAATCCCTTCCTATGTGATTAAAGGGGAGTTACCGCCACGTACTTTACCCTCATGTAGTCTGTTACTCTAAAAACCGACGGGGTGAAATAATTTTTTATAAAATAGCAAACTTAAGAACAATACTGGTGATTTTCAATTATTAAAACGAAATGACTCCACCATGGTGTTCTCCGTCGCTTGCAATGCCAACATCCCTACCAAACCGAATGAAAGATTCTTAAGTATCGCAAATTACCGATTATTTGCTCAGTTTCCGGGAAGTGTAATTCTTTAACGTGATTCTGAAATTTACTGAGAGGCAACCGGAGACTGAACCAAATAAATTAAGGATAGTACCGTACGAGTGTTCAGTTTTCCATCTTATGACTAAGATTGAGCCACTTTCTTCGAGGGCGAACAGATATTTTTCTTACTCTGATACGCGGTACCATATTTTTCTTCCTGCGACTTTTTTCTTTACATTCATTTCTCGATTTTGGTGCTTACTTTCTTTTCAAATAATACAATAAAGCACGTTATTTCAGCCAATTTCTGTGTAGTTATTATGAAGAACCAGATATATTCTTATAAAAAAGATTCTCTTTGTTTTTCTTCTTTCCTGTTGAAGGGTTTTCAGGATATTTTATCTGTATGTCAATTATTTGCCCTGTATCACGAAATTAATTAAGTTATAATTAAAATTAGTTGCGAAATTCGTAAACATGATCAACCCCTTTCCTTGCGAAATAAAGATAATTAAAAAATAAAACGTTTCACAAATCAGCAAAAAAGTAATTAAAAAAGTAAAGAGCATCCAAGATTCTTTGAAAAGTTAACGAGTATTCGCAAAATCTTACGCAACATTTAGCACGATAGCGCCGAACCATTTTGTGTGTACTCCCAAGATAAATATTTGAAAACCAACGCAAAGAGCGCGCTTATCTTGTACGTTCCGTGTCGTTTCTAGCAGGAAATTAAGTTATTCGTACACCGGAATTTAACTTTAAGAAATCCCAATATGCAAAAACAAAAATATTTGAAAAGAGTGTTTCTTGGAGTTAATTATTTATATATATGACCAATGTCGTTTAGTCTGTAATTTGAGAATTTAATTCACACGTTAAAATGAAAAGAAAAGAAAATTTTCTAGAATTTAAATTTAATAACCGATTGTAATCATCATTTGAAGAGGACGATTGAACAAATACGAAAATGGCGTTGGTCGTATCATATACAAATTTCTCAAGTGTTCAGATATTCGTATTTATAAATTCACAAAAAATTCCGCAATTGTTTTTATGAAAACGAGGTGACTGGTTTCAAATATTCCTCCTGTTACTAATCGCAATGCTTCCTACTGGTGTCCATTAAAACCCGATAATACGCTACTATAATTTTTAAAAAAAATCCGTTTTGAGTTACGACGACCAGTCCTATTTAAAGCTGTGACCCCACGCGTAATTATCAACGTAGGTGAGGTCGGCTTTCTCCGATGTGGAAAAAAAATGTTAAGTATGAAAAAAACTGTCGATGATGTCGGTACGCTGTCGAAACGTTATGAAGTCGACGTTTTTTTTTTGTAGACGAGTTTTCTCAACCAGCGTGGAGGCTGTACGGTTCCTTCCTTATCTGGACCAACACCTGTTGGTTCCATCTGGTATTGTTGCGTCATCAGCTGCCATGTATGAGATACGATGAAGTGAAAGGATTACCGTGTTCCCTTCTATATCCATATCTGTGTGTGCCGAAACAAGCGCTTTGGATCATCGACCTCAGCGAAGTTTGCCCCACAGCAATTGACTTTTCCGTGACGAAATCTCCAGATTTAGAAGATAAGGATCCTTATTGAGAATTCGATTATGAAGGTCTCCGTACTAGGATCAATGTTAAGCCCCAAACAAGCGACATGATTTTTTTTGAAAGAAATGAATATGAAGTCATTAACACCATGTTCTTCATATGCTAACGGTTTATAACATAATTCAACGATTTTCTGGATTGCTGAAAAGAGATGTGTTAAAAATAAACCGATAACTTTTTAATAGTTTTAAAATAATTGAGTGTTGTCAAATTGACTCGGACAATTTGCGCGATTGATCTAGGGGATTTTGAGAATATTCTCGCAAGATTTTATGCGTAAACTCAAACTTCAAGCGAAGGTATATAAATATTGGTACTAAAATGAAAATTTGTAAAAAAGGTGTCTGCGAGGGTTATTCACTCGCAGGCAGTACCTGCGAGGGATGTTATCTCGCAGGCAGAACCTTGTAGGAGAGATACGAAGGGGCTACCTTTGGGGATGCCTTATCCTCTCCGTTTTTGATCTAAGGTTCCCACAAGCCGAAGCTATTCTCATTGGAATATTCGGCCAGCTGCCTCCTTAACTGGTCGAGGCACGGAGAAGGGAATGCTGCGTCCCCACAGCAAACCCCTCTCCCGCTATCGGAAGGGCGTGGGACAAGTACCAAATGCCCGACCTACCTGATGCAGGTTTTTCTAGGGTTTTCCCTGCATTTCTTTAGGCGAATGCCGGGTAGGACCCTTAAAATATTCCCCGGGGGCCCTAGTTAACCCTTGGCTACCTTCTTCCACCCTTCCGCAACCCCCCTTTCAAATCCCTTTCTATGCTAAAAAAAACAAAAAACAAGAACACTTATATCATGTATTTTATAACGGTAGCAGCGACACAAAATTATGTACAAATAGTGTACACAATCAGTCACCATTATTCCCCATTGAATCAGAATTCACCAAACGATACGTAGTATATAAATTTCGTTATTGGAGCCACCAAATCATTTATTAAGAGCAGAATTCTAATTTTCCTCTACTATCTAAACACGAGTTTTTCAGAGAATCTTTCTACTTCTACGTGTAACGAGGGAACATTTATTATCGCTTGGTAACGCGCTCCAATTAGTAACAAAAATCTTCCGAACGTGTAATGTATGATATCGACGATTTAAATATTTAGTTTGTACGCTAAATTAAATTTTACATCTGCATTAAACTGAGTGCGTGTAGTTTATTTAGTTGTGGCCGATAACCGTGGAATCACATTGATTGGAGAACAAGAGTAAAAAGGCGAGTTACAAAAATAAGAAACAAGAAATAAAGGAGCAGAATACCGAAAGAAATGTGGAGTGGTCAAAAAAAGTACGAAAGGGACGGAGAGAAATATTTATGCGAGAAATAACTGCAGAAAATAGTTGTTCAACCAAAGTTAGAGGCCAGTTTTAACCGACAGGAGGAAGCAGATGACATTCATCATGAAGACAGTTGTTTAGCGACGCGTTGCGACCTGGTGTTGAGGCCTGCACAATTAATATCTTTAAAGTTAACATGACATACAGTACAATGGCCCTTTATATCGATTTATATTTATTTCATGTCAGTTCATATATATATATATATATATATATATATATATATATATATATTATCTGTGAATATTATTCCGATTCAGTAGCCAACTATAACTCAAATAAGTATCACATAAATTAAATTTTATTTTGCCGTAAAAAATTGAGTAATTTGTCAACAATTTTGTAATATTTAATATAATATGACAATTATCACTTGATAAATAAAAAAATTCTGCCAACGAATCAAAAAGAATTATTAAATAAATAAACCAAAATAATCAGATCATACGAAGTTTCGTCCCCAATTTTGGGACTTCTTCAGGTCAACAGGTAACGTGCAGTGTTGATTTATGCATATAATGAATGTATGCTAACTTAGAAGAAATATTAATTTAGAGTCATAGTATATATATATGGTAAAATAGAAGAAATATGAATTTAGTGTAATGGACTGCAAATTACCTGTTTACCTCAAGATACCCAAAACTTGCGTATGAAACGTCTGATATATTGGCTGAATCGATTATTTAATTTTGTATTATTGTAAATATTTAAATTTCAGTAAAACAATTTTTCCAGATCCTCTCCAGTTAATATTATCATTCGAGAACCAGAACAACTTTATCCAAATTATTTTCTTGAAGTGATGTCACATTTCTAAATGAATGAAAAGGAGTGAAAGTTTGTTAATTACCTTGAATTTAATCGCAAGAATATCTGGACTGTAATTACAGAACTTATAAAATGGAGCCTTAAAAATTTAAATACTTTAGAAAACTTGCAATTGAAGTGTGTGCTTTATTTCTGTAGTGTAAAAATATTCAGTGACAATTTTAGTGATAAACCGCTTCAAAATTTAAATGACTTCTCAGCATGACAAAACTGAAACTGTTTCCGCAAGAAAACTTTTTGTTTCTTGTATGTAAACGTTCTTGTACCCGTTAAAAAAAAATTGAGACCAACATATCACAGTTACCTCAATGTGAAGTGAATGAAGTCTTTGTCACAGGAAACACGCAAGAGTTTGTTTAGTCTCTGATAAAATACAGATATGTCCCCCCTAGGAGACAGGAGATAAAACATGCTTTAGGCATGTGATAGTGTAAAAGAATGTTGAAGACAATTTTTTTTATAATTACTCTATATATTTTTATTTTAAATAAAAATGTACAGGAAATTCGTCATTAATGGAACAAAAAACATAACGGCGACAAAGTTCTTACTTTCAGCGAATATTTGTGATAAAGTTACTCTCTTAATGAGATAAAATGTTTTTTACTTTATAGAACTATAAAGGAATTAAATCTATGATTTACAAGGTAGATAATACAAAACTAAATATTTGATTTCCGTCAACGTTGTCGTTGTCCTAGACCGAAACAAATACATCAGAGAGTGTATTTCGGGCTCTATGGTACGCTCCAACTGATATATTCTATGATTTTCATTAAAACATGAGAAGTCTGTTCCTATATATATTCTAGATTTTCCCCAACATACTTCCAGCCTTGTAATTCTTCTTTTCTGTTTTTCGCAGTCCGAAAGAGTTTATTTTCTCAAATTCACATTTTATATCAGTCGCCGTAATGTAATCTAGTAAACAAAATTGAATGACTCTGTGTATGTTTCTCACACAAATTGGAGAAAATTTTGTACACGCGTTCCTTAAGAAACGGAAACAAACGCTGTGGGGGGCGAGGAGGGGGTCATATTGTCCTTCATGTTTCTTACAGTGACAATTCTTGTTTCGTCATCAACGAGAGGCCCAGAAACGGTACTGAAAATCAGTATTGTGTCATACAAATTAATAAAACAGATTTATTCACTTTCCATTAAATAATTAAATTCAGTTTTATTAAACAAACTAGCTGGGTGCCCGGCGTTGCTCGTGTACTTATTTATAAAAACTCGAAAAAGTATTTAATTGAATACTTAAATATATTCCTTGAATATTTCAGGATATAATTGTCAATTGTCACTCAGTCTTCATACATTACGAAATATTACATTGATGAAATTGTTAGCTAGACTCACAACTAATATAGCGCGAAAATTAACTTACATTTTACGCAAGGATGGTAAAGTAATTCGTATTCTTCTTTATTACCATTCGATGGAGTATTGCTGTATAAAATTATACTTTTTATTTTTATTTCATTCCTAATAAAGGAAATATTTCCTTTTTTCGTTGCGTAGTAACGTCTTTCTCTCGCGTGACGTCATTGTCTCTTGGCGCGCAGTAATTTAATATTTTATGATCACGGTTTTTAATTATAATTCTTTTCACATGTATGCTAAGGGTTTCTCACCCTCACAGTACCGTTTCTCGTGTTTTGAAGAATATGTGTACCAATTTTTGTTGCATTCTGTCCACGCGATAAAATTTGTATAAAGAACAACGTAAATACATACATACATACATACATCCTTTTTTATTATATAGATAAACTGTTAAGTGATATGCTGAATACTAAGATTTTTTAGTTTAATTCGTTGGAGCTCAAATATGATTTTAAGACGTGGGTTTCTTGTATTGTTGCTTCATAACTTTTTTAAGTCTACTGCATTTAAGAGTCAAAAAAACTTTTCTGACAAAGGCACACTGTCATGCTTGACTGGAGACAGACGTTATTCATCTTTTAAGTCCGTCGACAATCTTCTTACTGATTTGAATGGAATATTATTGCAGCGTTCACATATTTAAAACTTTCACATTATTTAAGCCGGTTATTTATCTCAAATACTGTATACAAAGAACGTTGATCCAGTGAGATCTATAAAAGCGTAATATTTAAACTAGTGTAATTTGGAACCGCACTTGCTTTATATTTTATTATTGTCACGACCTCCAAAATTAAGTCGAAATCCGATAAATCTCTTGTGAAAATGAGTGTGACGTAAATGTCACGAGGTGTATTTACAAACGAATAACGTTGGTACGGAAAGCCCGTTGTTTGTTTGCTGACGTGGCATCTCCCAAGTGTGCAGTTCGTGTCAGCAAGTTGCAGACTTTGAGGGCAACAGTTTGTGCCTCATTAGCAGGTTTACGCTGTTGGTTAGTTTTTTATTTGTAGTCCCCTAAATCTTCTCAACCTGCTGAGGCATTCATCAGATACATCCTTGCCTTTGGCGAGAACATGACGCGAGAAGAAATTACCGAGGACATTTCAGAGTACTTAAGTTTATAGATCAGCATAATAATCCTTCTAATAGTTGCAATGAACAAAATAATGTTGTGTAAGAATGTAAAAAAGTTACTGTTTTATATAAAAAAGTTGTAACACTCATAGACTGTTTTATTCTTAAAGGCATATATATGTGTGGACGTGTGTGTCAATACATACATTTACTGGAACGTCCACCATTTTGTCTAAGAAAAAAAGTCAGAGGTTTTAAATTTAGTCGTTGAATCCTGTGTTCCATGGATCCCTGCTCAAATAAACCAAATATAATATTACTTTTCTTGAACATTAGCAAAAATTTGAACTAAAAAACATTTCAATTTACACGAGGTTTTCCAGCGTACTTTTCCAAAACTTCGTGACACTTAATAAAACACTTTTCAATATTTATCAAAGTCCACAGAGAAAAATTCTTCGGGATCAGTAACTGCAATTATTGACCGATTGAAAATAATAGTTTATTTATTTCAATGGCATGATGTGGGCTAAGTGTGGTCTGATACAATCTGGTACCTCCGTTATAATAAATGCCGACAACAGTTCCAAAACATAGCAGGGAAACCAAGAGTTGGTCAAAAACAACTACATCTTGAGGGAAAGGGGACGACGTTTCCTTGTTGGGGGAACGAGGTATAAAAAAGCTCGCGAGGTTTTTTCTTCATCTGGAATTTGTTGTGTTGTTAGCATCGTTTTTCACAAATATAGTAACTTCGAGAGAATCGGGGACAAACGTTTCTCCTGCAACCAGGAAAGGGACAAAAGGTGACGTCTCGTAGTTATTTCGGGGAAATAGTGGTACCAACAAGTAAAAACTGGCTTCGAGACTGGAAGATCATAGAAACAGAGGACATCGCATCTCATTTTCGTCAAGGCGCTAATCATTGGGATGCACTCCACTACAATGTTGAAGCAAATCCAGAAATTATTCATTCAATGTATTTCTTTTGAAATGGAATTAAATAGTGTTTTAGTTGTTCTAAAACCACGTTTTAGAAAAAATGTAAATATAAAAATAATTGATTTATAAGGTAGGTCTTTCAGACTTAAATGTTTGAGTCATCTTTGATATAAAACACAATATCAGAATTTATTAAAGTATATAATTTTGTTACAGCAAAAATAGAACCCAAAATTAGAAAAAAATTGCTCCTCAGTTGTCACATAAGTGACACAGTTTTCAATTAAATAAATTGTATTATATATACAATACTAATATTTATGTTTTATATAGTTCAAAAGATTAAAATTTTTAATGATGTTATTTAAGTTCAGTGCAAATATTATTTAATATCTACTGTAAATTCTTTTAATATTTCGTTTATGCATTTAAGTGAATATTCTTTTTGTCTCTTCGCAGCTCCGTAAGACTAGACAAAACGATCAATTTTACGAACGGATTTTGCCACCACGAACTTTAACTTGTAAGCGTTGCTCACCATAGCCTAAAAAGGTGAAAACCTCTGGAGATAGCTACAAGTTATTTTATGACGGACAATATCTGTTGTGTGGAGTGTTTCTCCAGATGGAGAGGGGCAGTTCATAACTCGAGGGCAGGACCGTTGGGACGTGGCTAACGAGCTTGGGACTTTTATTACAACAGCACTGGTTTAGGGTAATCTCAAAGCTGCTGTTGTAAACACGATTGTTTTAACTGCTCACAGCACCTGTTACAACGCTTGGAAAAAATTGGTAGAGGACGGTTTATAATGCTTTGCTACTTCTGAGCCGAATTGTGTGGCACATTCCTCGGAATAAATTATATAAAAAAGCTAAAATCAATTAAAATTGAGGTTGTCAGAATATCTGCCACAAGAATAATAAAGTTCAATTTTCCTGCATTTAATCTTAAATGACGTGTAACCACGATTGTGGTATCTAAATAGTTAATCATTCGCAAAATTTATGAAAATTTAATCATTAATTTAATGATATTACCATTTTAAACCATTTCGATTATTAATACTAGTCTACTGAGTGGACTGCGGTCGATCTCTACTGAAGTCTCGCCTTCTCCATCAAAAGTATTGTATTATAATAAAACGAAAAAAAAAGCATTCAAATAAAACGAATTCCGCTACAAAACATTGAGTATCAAAGTACTGAAAGTGTTATGCAGTTTTAGGTTACTTACAAAAATAACGTTGCTTCAATAACGCTTGCCTCCAGACAGAGCGTAACGAATAGGACAGTTTTTGCTAGCTACTTCTATATACATTAAAATGTCAATAAGACGGTATTTTATCAAAAACTTATTATTACATACTTTTAAATATAGAAAAGCATCATTAACCTAAATAAATAATACATAATTAACGACCATACATGGAAAACAAAAGACAAGACAACACATACCCAAACATTAATACATTCTTTGATCCTGGCACATTTGGTCTGTATAATAAAACACACTGACGAACCCTTGCATTCAGTTTAATAAAATATAATGTGTTTTTTCCACTCCAGATAAATTGAAGTGGAGGCTGAAAGGATTCTACGAGCCGCTCAGAAATTTAGTGATTTTTCTCGAAAACTGTATTTTTCACTGAATGGTCAAACATAGAGGATAAACTCATTTCCAGCTTTCTTCTGTTCAAATATTCCATTATCAATCATTTTAATCATTTAGGGGTAGAATTTTGAAAAAAACTACTTTTAAATGGTTGTAAGTCTCGTTATATTCTTTCGGGCTACAGTAGTTTTGACTTTTCGTTGACATTTTAGTTCGTTTCTCCTTTTATATAGTATATGAGTAGTATACTGATTCAAGAGTTACTTAAGCGATTAGATTAAAATAAGGATTTTTCTGAATATTGGTTAAATTTTATTTGATTCAATTTCTTTACTGGAAATATGAAAACTCACCCTTATCAACCGAAATTATGTCTAATGTCTAAGCCCTTATTTGTGTGTCAGAAACTTGTCAATTTCGGATTGTAGGAAGCAGTTGATTTGACATGTTACAGAACAAGAAAGTAGCCGGAAAATTGCGGTTTATGGTCTAATTTCGCAGTGGTTTTCACAGTTTCACGCCTCCGTACTTTGGCAGTTCCCTTTTTACACACGTCAGTTAAACGGAATGGTCACGGAACGCGTGGCGATCATGTACCGAAGCCGAGGAAGATACAATACGTCCTGGTCTGTATTCGAGACGCTTTCCCTGCGGAGATTTTTTTTTCTTCCTATCCGTCGATGTCCTGCACTCTTCCTTGCGCAGTTAGAAAGCGCCGCCTACGTCGCATTTAGATCTCCGATGAGGCGGGACGTCAGGAATTTATTTTGCAATTACGAGGTTCTGGCTTGTACATCAAAAGAAGTGCGTCGTAATTCATAAAATAAGTGAACTGGGAGAAACTGGGAAGGAAATAACCATTGTTTTGAATAGTGTAACTCATTCAGGTCTTGAATGGGAAGGAAAAGTGGAAAATAAACCCACTTAGCTGCGTGAGAGCGGCTGAATCACAAGTGAAGACAGAGAACCGCACAAAAGGAAAAACACGTTAAGCTTGACATATTATTCGTGGCTTACATACAATATTTGGGGGTATAACGTCGCGAAAATTCTTAACCGTCTACTAATTATTCTATGAAAATTAACTACTGTTTGCAATACATCTGTTGAGGTCAATAATTTATTAAAGTTTTTATCAGTCTGCGGTAGTAAGAATTATGATAGGACCATCAAATTGAGAGACAACGGAGCAGCAAAAATCCTAAATTTTATTTTTTCAGTTTGGACCATAGATACTTTTTTTTAATGCGAAGCATTGTTATCTTTGATTTAACTCGTCGGCTAGTTTGCATAAAATTAAATAACTGTCGTTTGCAGAGAAGCGAATAAATATTTTTTGACTGAGGGAGCCGTATATTTAGGTTACTAGTACTGGGAATTAAATTGTCGTTTGGTGAGCGTCGAAGAAACATTTTTTTTTACGTATTCATATATTCTTAATTGAACTGTCACGCGGATAAGTTTTGTGGTTGTTTCCTGTCATTTCGTTGCGCCTCCGGCGACAGAAGTTCGCATTGTGATTCCACCTGACAGGAGTTTTTACGTTCCTGCCTTGGGTCATTTTCATGCTTGTAAATTGGATCACAATTTTTGCTTTCACCGAAAGGCCCACAATATAACCATAAAAAAGATTTCAGTTCATTTCAATTTTTTAAATTAGTTTGATTTTATTTGGATGCGTGTTAGCTGAAACACAATGGAAGTGATCTTCACATTTGGTTCTTGTGTCCTATCTACCTCCAAGTCCTGACCTGTTTTACGTGTGGGTTGTTAACTGACGTGTCGTTTGGGGGAGGCATATCAAGTGGGGGTGAGTGGGTGTTTGCTTATAGATTCGTTTCGATAAAATATGCGGCGAACAGATGGGGTCCTATCTCGTTCTATGTTAAAACATATCCAGAGAGCGCCACTTCACGTCTATCTCGCTGTGTCAACCCGTCCGTCTGTCTGGGAACCGCAGAATTCAATATCATGATGCCAGGATCGATAGGAAAATTCGTCTGGAATTTGCATTTGCCGCTCATGCGATACTCTACTTTAGGGCCAAGAGCAAAAGTGAAAGAGGGATCCGCTATTGAGCTGGACGTGAAGAAATGAAATCCAGCGATTTACCAGTATAGTGTAGTATTGGAGCGAACAGAAAGCGATCTGAACTGAGAGGAACGAAATCCAAAAGTATTCACGAAATAATTTTATTAGAGGAGTAATATCAGGGGATCTTTAACTTTTTTTAATACATATTTGTACTATATAGAATTCCAGTATGCACGCCAGTCGTTCCGAATTGATATGCGTAGGGTTTAATTACTATCTTCAGTATCAATGACAAATAAAGAATGAAAAAATTTACGTCTGAGTGAAAGCTGATGAGAGTCCGGTGATTCCGTCTCAAAATTAGGCTGCAGCTGAACACAGAAATCGTTCACACACAACTAAAAATATCTGTGATTTTTAATACAGATATATTGCTTCCGTGTGACAGTTTAATTAAGTTAATTTATATACACGATTCCTTCAGTCAAAAACAAGTATCTTTATTGCCCTCAATACTGAAATTAATTTAATTTGTAAACACTATCTGACGAGGTATATGGGAACGACTCCCCTTAACCAAAAAAAGTTTCTTCAGTGCTTTCCGAACGAAAATTTAATTCCCAGGTCTAGTAGACGACTCCCTCAGTCAAAAAATGGATGTCTTCGCTGATCTCCAAACGTCAATAAATTAATTTTCTCGGCACTATCTGACGACGTAAATAAAAGATAACAGTGACTCTCATCTGAAAAAATGATTTCTGACAAAGTGACAACTATGGTTCAAACTGAATACAAATAAAATTAAAGACTTTCAGCGTTTGGAATCATTACAGTTCTCCGTTGTCTCGTTGTATTTATTGTTCACGCGGTGGTCCATTTATAATTCTCGGCATCCACAACACCGCTGAATGATTAGGATCAAAAACGTAAATAAATAATTTCATATGTAAAAATTAATTACGGAATATGATAACATGATGATCGTTCCGAAGACCTTTCGTTCCTCCTGTACAGAAAATGTCTAGCTTTTTTTACAAATTTAATGCTATTTTGGTTATCCAATTACTATAATACGAAAATTTTAAATATCGTACATTATATAAAGATTTTTAATATCCTTCTGACGTGTAAAAGAACAGCCAATAATAAAATAGAATATTTATACAAAGATGTAAAGAGATTAATGCGTATTAATCAAGTAATGGATTTAAAAACTTATGACATGTACGTAAAGTCCGTGGTAAATGCAAAATTTATTAATTATTTCATACATGACTCGGCACCAACTCATCACTAATGTCACATGGACAAAGAGCCTTGTATCGGTAGTTACTGAGGTAATATTAGAGGAGAAACCGTGGATTTTGTTGTCCTGTGTGTGAATTTTATTTTAACGGTAAAATAAAATACGTCAAAATTTCTCATCATTTAAAATTTTTATATATGTGCCTATTTTACAAATTCAAGTGTTTCGCATTTATGTTACGATTATTCTTGATTATATGTTAATACTTTTAAGTATTTATTTTATCACATTCAAGTTTTGTAATTCACAAATTATTTTTTAGATTTTCTCTATATTGTATTTATTATTTTTATATTTCATGATTTGTGTAGTGTTATTTTTGGTTTATGTATTTTTCTAGATTTGTTTTATTGACGTGTTTCAATCTCTACATATGTAATTGTGTCTCAGAGCTACTAGAATGAATGAACGGTTCGCATACATCTGACCTGAATGATTTCTTTTACGTTAAATAGCCGTTTTTAACACTGTTTCAGCAAGCTGAGGTAATGGAGAAGGCGTGAAGAGTGCGAACGCAACTCAGTGAATCTCCCGAAACTGTTTTAACGGCCATTTAGTTTCCAGATCGGTATATATTTTCTGTTTCTAACCTTTGATGTACAATAGCAATTTTTTTTCACTTTTGTTTTCTTTTCACATTTATACCTTTTCCAATATCTCGCAAACTTCTATGAATCGGCCCGGTAATAAGTCTATTTGTCACCAAACCTTTATTCTTCATATTGAAGCGTGGCGTCATTGTAATGCGACCAAGATTCTGTTACGGTCCAATTTTTATAGTCGCTGAGGAACATTCACTATTCTTACAAGATTAAAATAGAAATTATTTTGTTACATGCGTATTCTGAGTCATGGCTGGCTATCTTGAGAAGTATTAAAAGTCGCTGTTTGAATGTATATATTCTTTACTTTAAATACGAGTCGCTCATTTCAAGCGCAACAGTTTAATATTTATTCCAATACTTATATTAAAAGCAGTGGTAAATACTCCGGATTTTCTCGTAGATCAGCAGCTGGACGCTTATTGCGCTATCTTCCCCCATCTCTTCTGTTATTCCCGAAAGCCGATTATCCTCAACAAATTTTAGAAACGCGGCCAACACCGAATTCCCGTCGCGATATCTGTCCGTAGAGTTCCCACACACAAAGCCATAAATTCTCTAAATCCCCTTTAGGCGACGCTAAATTTAGAGCACAATGTGATTCGGATAACAACAAACAACTCTTCAATTCCCAAGCCCCGGTGTACAGGATGATTGAATTGCACAAGCTTTCTTTCGTTGGCCCTAATTTCTATTGTCCGGGGAGAGCTTGAAATGGCCAACGTTCCGATTAGTTTTCTTTGTCTAAAGAACTACATGTTTTAACATCACGTACCAGATATATGAGAATGATAATGGTAACTGTGTTGAAACGTAAATAAAAAATTCCAACCTACGAAGGCATCACAAGAAACGCATCCAATAATAAGCGTAAAGCGAAACCTAAAAGGATTATATATATATTATAATAATTACTATTAAATGATTAAAATAAGCCTCATGTTGGAGCACAACAATGTAATAAATACAATATTAATTTAAATTAAATCCCAAGTTGAGGCACCAAAAGTAATTTTCAAAATAAAATGAGATTTTATATAAGCAAATTAAAAATTCGAATGATTGAATTTTAAATAAAGAAAACTGTTTAAAATATACAACAAAGATAATTTTAATTTGTAGAAGACGATCCTCTTCTTTAAATCTCTCGTTGGTGAGCCCCAGCAATGGTAAACTTTATCATCTGGGCCACAGATAATTTTTTTTTTAAAAAATGATACAAAATCAAAATTATTGTTTAAATTTATTTTCATTATTTAGTAGAACATGAGAATCAACTAAATTCTATAGTCTGCCAACCTCCCTCTTTTTATTTTACTATAATACTATAAACACCTTAAATTCCTCAGTTTACTTCTCGATTTTAAAACCAGTCACACTGTGGATCTCTTCAAAACTGTGTCATTTCATCATTAATAACTAAGTCAAAAAGTGTAGTGTGTTATTTGAGCTGTTTAAATGATTTAGTAACGGCGTTTATACTTCTTGCAATTATTATTAAATTATCGAAACAAACTGTGTCAATTTTTATGAGATATTTGCTCTTAAAAACAATCGATTTATAATTACAACAAAAAAATTATACTGAACAGAGTTGCAAATAAAGAGGATCATTTTTTTGACACAAAATTATGTCTTAAAATGTTCTCTTGTTAAATAAATTAATTTGATTAATTGACAAGGTATTTTATAGCTTCATTCTCTCAAATAAAACGTAATCACGTGGAAATAATCATAAATTATTGCTTCTTCTAGGAAAAGTGACTGAAGTTTAAGACTGATATTGATTCCGAAAATTTATTATATAAACTTAATTTAGTCCTAAAATGAGGACATCTACCGTTAACGAAATTAAGTAGTCAGGTGACCTTTAAAACTAAATTATAAATTATCTACATTTTGATAAAGAATATTCAAAGGCACTATCAATTATATAGAACTGAAAATACTCCATCTTTGTTAAATATCAACAAAACATTGATTTTAAATTTAATTTCCCATGTTTTTGTCTGCATTCACAATAAGAGGTCCTAATTTTAGAACGAAACGTCATAGTTTAAATAATAAATTTTTATAAATTGTAATTTTTAATTAACCTTCGTGTGACCAAGAATAACATTATTTTTAAGAGTGCCAAATAATTTTCTATTTAGAAAAAAATTACTAATTTTAAATTTTTAGTTATTCTACTTCCGTTTTGATTAGTTCGCACGATATTCTTACGAATTTTTGTTAGTAATTACGCGATTTGAATGATATATTAACTTCATATTACATAATTATAAGAGAATAACAGTTTTATGGACCCAGATATTTATACTTTAAAATAATTAAAATATGAATTGAGAGCTGATATAAAATATCAAACATTAATTCAAGAGATCTCTAATGTCAAATTACGCACTGGCGAAGTTTTCAATTTAAAAAAGGGTAACTTATTTCAGTTTTTTAAAAAACAATCCACGGGGTAGTTTTACAGCCCTAATAATTGTCTGAGGGCGCTTATAAATGAGGGCGTCTACACTACGATTTATTTTTACAGAAAATAGATCAAAAGTTTTGTTGCTTAATTTAATGAAACGAAAGGAGACTTAGCACATTTGCATTAACGATTAAATCATTGAATACATTTTTGGTGCATTTCCGCTTAGATTTTCGACACGTTAGGAAGGGAAGCTTTCCTCCCAGAAGCGAGGGTTCTATTTTTAACCGACCGGCATTCTGCCGACGGAACACAGATGTTTTACGACTGCATCTTTTCCGCCCGAAGCCAGGAACATCCAGACGCATCTTTGCTTGCTTCATGCGACGCTGTTATGAGTCACGATGACGTACAAACTTTAAAACAAGCAGAGGTGTGCACAGCTGTGCAGTCGCTTACCTCGAGGAAGTACCTTTTCCATTAATAACAAAAGCTGTATATTCCACAAACTGTATAAATATTTCGATAATCATAATAAACAATAATGTCAAGGACTACTTTAATATCAAACTGAAAAAAATTATATAAATTTAAAAACATTGATAGCCTTGCAATTTTGTGCAACATCCATGTTCGTATCTTTTATATTTGTCAAGAAGTCAGTTAAGAATTAATTATAAACGAAAATTACATGTACATTATTATATTTACAAACATTTCTATTATAATAAAATCAACATATTCAGAACCCGATTTAATATTATCGGAATTATTTAAAATAAATTTATCGAGCAAAATCTGAAGTCAATAATTTAATTAAATATTTCTACCTTTAGAAAATAACCTGTTCGAAGAACGTGACAAATAAAAAACACGCAAATATTGTATGTAAAATTGAATGGAATTATTTTTCACAACGTTATAATGGGAAAAGTGCTTTTAAAACGAGGATTAAATTAATTAGCAAAAACAAAATTTCTGTTGATAAACGTAATCCGATTTCGAAACAGTTTGAATTTCAATTGTGATATAAAACATTTATTATGTTATTTTTATATATTAAATGAAACCTCAGACACCCTTGAACCTAAATTACAATAATTTCAATTACACATCAAGAATTATAAAGAAAACAAATACTCGGAAATTAAAACTGAGGATGATGATCATTATCGTAATGTTCAGTATCCAATGAAATGTAAATGCGATTTTATAATTTACCCGAATCTCTGACATTGATATTTTCCTCTAACCTCTCATAAAGTAAAAATAACGTAATAAAATTTTATAATCACAATTTAAATTGAAACTGTTTCGAAATCGGATTACGTGTATCAGTCGAATTTTTGTTTTTGGTAAGGTATTTAATCATCATTTGAAAAACACTTTTCCAATTATAAAATTAGAACAATAATTGCATTAAATTTTACATACAATAATGCGTGTTTTTTATTTGTCAGGTTCTCCTTAGGTGTTAGTTTTGAAAACTAAAAACACTTAATAAAATGTAGTAAGATCAGATTTTTCACGATAAATTTATTTAAATTAATTCCGTTAATATTAAATCGGATACTGAATATTATGATTTTATTATATTAGAAATTTTTGTAATATAACAATATACAAGAAATTTTCGTTCATAATCAATTATTAACTGACTTACTGACAAATATATATTATTAAAATATTTTTTTTTCTTGGTAACCCACCTAAATCTTATTTACAATAATTACGCTTACCACGTTAAGAAAAGCGCTACAAGTGCTCTTAACTTAAACGAGTATGGAAAACCTTAAAATGTACGTATTTCGGCGGATAAAACGGTTCTTATTTTAGGGACCCTTTGTGCTCTGAATTAAAATTTTTCACATAGATAAAACAACATTTTCATGAACAGGGAAATTTGGACTGACCAAGTTGTTCAGAGGTGCGGGACGTATTTCTTAAATGATCATGAATTTCCAGTGTGTAAATTGGCCTTCACAATCCTATAACTTCACCACAATTTTTTTTGTTAAATTGCGGTAAAGAGAAAGACCAATATACGAGTATACGCCCACAAACATTGCTCCAAGGACAAGCCACAAAACGTGACGGAATACAGACAATAGAGAAATTGTTACAATGAGATTCATACAGTCAAATATCAGCCAAATCCGACAGGGAATCTGATAAATATACACTCACCGACGTTTTCGGGACGCATTACAATGCGTCTGCAATATAACAAAAACGGTTAGCAAACAACGTAACCTCTTTTTTTTTTTTGCGAACCATGACCTGAAATAGCTCAACAACCCCGGCCTCATTTCGAACTCTGGCCGGAAACACTGGATCGTATGGCCACTTAAGTAAAAAAAAAAGGTTTTGGAAGAACGTGACAGACTCGGAAGTAGAACGCGTTTTGTCTGCGACTACGAAAGGAAGATGTCAGACTGTCTTCACATCGCAGGATGTCACAGTAAAAATATTAAAATATTTGGATTGGAGGTGTAGACAGGCTATGTATAGGGTAATCCACATAGTGGCAACTCCTCTCTGATAGCATAGGAAAGGGAGTGCGGAAGGGTAGAGGAATGTAGCCAAGGGTTAAGTAGGAGCCCCCGGGCTATGGTTTAAGGATCCTACCCGGCAATTCGCCTAAAAGTAATGCAGGGAAAACCCTAGGTAGGTCGGTGTGGGAGTAAATTCTTGTGAACGAGTTTCTGTGGAAAAGCACTTGAGAGAGGACGGAGAATAAAGATTATTGGCATTGTCACTAGAGTTGGATTCATCCTTTAGCCTCAGTTATGGTATACATATGTATGTATATGAAAAAGGTTATAATGGACTGATCTCGACACGCACTATCTTCGCAAAAAATATGGACGTCGTTTGAGGCGTCCACGTCGACGCAATATATGTGCCATCTTCTATTCATAGATGCGGCGTCTACAGCAAACGCTATGGCGCCTGTTTTAAACATGTTTTTATTTTAATATCCGCTATGCATAACATGAATATTTGACGCAGTGTGAAGTATATATTTCTCTAGTTTAGTCCACCCACTACCACGATGCGAGACACAGCGAAGTAGACCACTTTCGTCGCTCGGTACGCATCTGAGAAAACGTAGCGTTGTGCTGATTAATCTCTGTCGGTGGTAGGTCACACTTCTTCTTTCAGTCTATCAGTTCAGTTCATTTCAAGATTCATAAAAAGAATAACGATTCAATACTGATCAGGTGAAGGATACGTGGCTTATTGCTCAAACAATTTTTTTGGCAGTTATCGGGAAGGTTTTGGAAAGGGGTGATGTTGAAAAATGTCATTTAAGTAGTCTATTTTGGGCCCCAAAAGGCTTCATGATCGAAATTTTTGGAAAGGTCCTTATTGAAAAATTCCAGGGACAGGAACTTTTCTGAAAAATTAACATACTAACTTGCCCCAGTAATTACGTGTCACGTACATTATATTCGTTTTGAAATGTAATTAATCTGAAGAAAGTGCAGTATCCGTAGCTACTAATACAAATGTCCGCTTCTGACTTGAAATTCGCCAAATTACGTAATACATATTTGAATATGCATCGAAATCTAGTTAGTCGTTTACAAGTCAATCTCTTTCAAACGGATCGACAATCACGTGAGTGTTATTTAGGCGATGTCTATGACGTGGATCATAAATCACTGGCCAAAAACGGCTGAGGAGTTTTGTTTGAGCAATGAAAGGCTTTTCGGCACTGAACGCATCGCGACCGGAATGCTGAAGTTAGACGTACTCATTCAATTCGTTTCATTCCTCCCCAATAGGTCAGCTACCGGCTAGCAAATCTTCAGAAATCCTTTGTCACCGCGGACAAAGGAAGCAGCCGAAGGGGTCAAGTTAATGAGTCTCGAAGGATGAAAGGAAACCTGTTCGCGGCCGTAAAAAATGTCCCAAAAAAATCCTAGAAAAGGCAAAGTGGTATTTCTCTCCCCTCCTGCCGTGGTCCAGCTTTCATTTCGCGACCCATTTCTTGTCACGCTCGACTCTTTTCAAGGTCTGACGTGGCCACGCCACAATCTTACCAAATATTTCTTCGCGTCCCTGCGCATTTTTTTTTTGTCGACGCAATTTAAGAAACGCAACACCGACAGTGGGGCAAAAATTACGTAGTGTCAACGGAAATAGAATGGGTGTTCAAAGCTCATGATGTTTTCAGCGTGTTTATTACGCTGTGTTTTTTTTTGTCTCCAGAAGTTTCTTTTAAGTCGACGTGAACCCGAAACTAATATGTTTACGAGGCTGCCGACAGTAAACACGAGCTCACTGAATGTTTTAGTCGAGCACTACAAAAAATTAGCATTCCGTTAGTCGACTTTAACCTTTGTAAATAAAAAAAACCAAATGAGAAAGTTTGCTAATTGGTGATGGAAATAACTCAGGTGTTTCGGAATTGCTTCAAATGCGATTACGTGACACTTGAGCTTGAAGATGCGTTTGAATAAAAATGCAATTCACGATAATGACTAGTCGATTTCAAACATACAGTCTCCAAATAGACCGTTTCAGATGCATCCTGGTTTCATGAAATCATATTCAGCGTGATTGTGACGGGCGTGTTACAAATAGTGATGAAACCAGCGGCTCGTATCTTATCAAGCGAACCCACCTTAATCTTCCAAGAAACATTTCTTTTTCCTGATTTCTAAAATGATCGAAGAACACCAACATTGAATTATTTATTAATAATATATATTTTTTAATAATTTTATTTTACAAAAACTAATGTATTGAAATAACTTGATGTTTTTCCAACTTCATAACAACGACTGTGCCAAATTTACAGTTTATTATGGACATGAAAATGATTGTTTGGACTTGAAATTTTTTGACAGTTTAGTTATTTTGTTCAAGATTAATAATCATAAAATCAAAAAAAGAGCATTAGGGTTTGACGGAAGGAATTGCAGAAAACAATGAATCTATTTTTGACAAAATAAATAAAAATTAACGTTTCGTCCTCAATAGAGGACATTTTTTCTATGTAGTAAATAGAAATATTAGCCAAATATTGATGATTTATAAATAAATTTTACATAGAATTATTAGATAACATTTATAGAAGGATTTTGCACACCTGAGATCCCAGATTGGACGAAACGTTGTGTTAATTTTTATGTGCTTTTGTTAATAAATTATTTGACGAATTTGGTTATTTTCATGCATTTACAAGTAAATATAATGTAATACAGTTCAGCGTGCATTGGTTATGGAGAAAGAGAGTCTTTAGCAGAATTCTAACGCAACTCAGTGACGTCATCACACATCATTATTCGGAAAATCATGTATTTATGCTAAATACATGAAATATATAGTAATATATATCTTAAATCAATTGAATCATAAATGAACGAACTAGACAAGTGGTCAGAACTATTTTACTAAAATAAACATTCGTCGTTCATTTGTTTTGGAACCTCTTCAGATCTATGTATTAATGAATTTGGAGAAATGATTTTTCCAATTGCGAATATAATTTATTTATTGTAATACCAATAAGTAATTAAAAACTTAGAGTAGTTTCTAAAGATCAGTGCTTTAATTTATTATTACTATTATTATTAAAATTTTCTGAGAAGAATATTGGCTGGTTTATCCATTTACAGTAATATATATTTCAGTCTGCCTATATTAAACGGTAACTGTACAGTTTAACTGGGCGGTGTACAACGGGCCACCGTTTTTATTTACTCTTCGATGTCGAAGGGATTAATAATTAATTTTTGACGCATTTTAGGGAATTTTGAGCAAGACGAAGGATAGACTGCGGTAATTGTTTGATCGGAGTTTTCGATCTCCCGAGTGTGCTAAATGTTTCATTCTGCGGAAACGATTCGAGGATAGAACAATGGAACCTTCTTTTCCAGTTCAGTAGGAGAAAACAGCCTACCAATTAAGGACCGGAATAGTCCCGGTTCCTGCAAACTGGAACCGCCAAAGTGCTAAACCTCACAGTTCTCGCGTACATTATACATTCCACTCGCCTCCGTCGTGTCTAGAGCCGTAATTCAATTCCGAAGATGAAGTGGAAGGTCCTGTAGGCCTGACGAATATTCACCCTCTTACCTGCACAAGTACGAGAAGAACTGGCAACGAAAATGCCATTCCTCAAAACACTTGTTGCCGCTTGCTCTGCTATGTGTGTGTTTCTTTCTCTGCCAGTCCATTAAGAACCTGTTTCTCCGGACAACTTCTCAGCGGGAAGTATTATTCCAACGTGCCAACGAGGAGGCCTCTCATGCATATAGAAATACGGAACTCTTGACCACGGACCGTTTTCGTGAAAGTCTACTCCCAAATCCCGAAAACAGTTACATTAATTGGGACAGAAAGAAAACTCGTGAAACGCTGCCTTGGCAAGAACCTTCCATTTGGGAGATCGTGACAAATATTTTTCATGAAACCAGTACATGAAATATTTGGGATTACCACTTATGTCGATAACGCCTTGTTTATTACTCAAAAACATTTCAGATTAGGAAACTGCTGTAAATAACTTTGCTACGTATTATAAAAAAATGTAGTCTTTCTCGGTGTAAAGAGTGAATAAAATCTTCTCTGGCTTCTAACCGAGTGAAAAAAAAAGTATGCGCGACGTTTCGATGACGTTCGTTGTCGGCTTCTAGCAAAGAGTAATTTGACTCTCCGTTTCGGTAGTTTCTCTAAGCATTTTACACTGCCAATTCCTCTCCGTGGAGGTGGGCTAATAAATAATTCAGTCATTCTCGGTGTACAGGACGAATGAAATTTTTGCTAGAAAACGATGTCAGTGAACGGTCATCGAAACATCGAACATACTTTTTTTTTTCACTCGGTTTAAAAGCCCGAGAAGATTTTATTTAACTTTGCTACGGTTGAGTAAAGCAGGTGAAAAAAGAAACTCAGCCACGCGTTCATTGGCCAACTACGATCAGAGAGCAGAGCGAGAAAAAGAATTCTAGTGTGTTGAAACATGCCAAAAACCAACCTTAATTATACAATTAAAAATTAAGAACCGCTAGTAACAAACAGAAAGATTCACAAAACATCGTGATAAATGATGTCAAGGTGGTCACTCCCAAACGGAAATTATCTGATTGGCAATACTGTCCTTCATCACGAAGTTGGGCACGTTTGGATTGTCCAATATAACATTCTTAACAATTTTGTCAAGTACTATGTGTGTTTGTCATTAATCGAGTATGTGTGTGGTAGCTACCGTATAACAACAATGTGGTGAAGTCACTTCCGTGACGCTCCTCACAGGAAACTGTGCACAGTTTGTCCAAATGATTTGGTTTTCGTGTGATGGTACGAGGTTCAAGAGCATTTTTAAACAGACGCGTTATTTGGTTCAGATAAACAAATAGTCAAATAACAGACAAAAAAACGCTCCTACAATCCTTGTTGCTTTCGTCAGGTTATTAAAGAAACACGCAAGAGTCGTTAGAAAGTCACCGTAGAAACAAGGTGACGAACTCAGACCTTTTATATTTTATAATTTCAACACTATTTTTTTTTGTCACCTATATGCCAAAAATTTAATGTTTATAGCATCACTTAGTTTCGGATCTGCGTTGACTTGCGAGTACAGTTTCTTTTACCAATTTTTCAATTTTTTGTGATATAACTGTTTTTGATGAAATTTAAAAATGACAATTGTATTATTTGGTTCCTGGATCAGTAACAAAAAATTGTAAAATTACGGAAATATTTTACAGATATTGATTTAGATGCAATTTTCTCAGGAGACGAATCACAAGATTTATTGACATTTTTATCTGATTTCAGTTTAATTAAAAATGCATTAAAAAGCCAAATTTGTGAAATATAATTTATCAACAAATAAGTTAAAATTCTCCACGTTTCGTTATCAATCTAGGAACTTCATCAGGTGTTCCTTGAGAGTTAAATATATATTAAGTTATTTATATACTAAAATATTTTTTGTTGCCACTTGTTTAAAGTATATAATTTTTATTCAGATTTTAGAGTTTCACCAGTTTACTCCTGTCATAGTTTAAGAACGAAACATAGTCGAATTTTAGATTTTTTTGTTAATAAGTTACATCTGAAAAATTTAGCTGTGTTCCTACGTTTTCTCCTTTTATAAATATTCTGAAGAATATAGCTGAAATTATAAATGACACGAAGATTAAATTTTCGCGGGGAAGTTAACCTTGCAAAGTTTCTCAGGAGAACTTGCATTGTTGCCAGAACTATGGCGATTTATAGTTCTCGGAGCAAGTCCTATAATGGGAAGATAATTCAGACTCTATCAGAACTCTCTCTAGAAAATATAGGTTAGTATTTTGTAGGGTAGTGCTTCGTAAAATCATCAGTTTTACAATCCATAAACAATAAAGTTTTCTTTTTCAGGCCAGAATAATACGTTTCTTATATTTATACATTCAACGACTCCCCCCCCCCCATATTTATAACTCATTAAAACATTATTCTATTGTACTTTTTTATAATTGAAATACTCTGCACGCGTCGAGCTTATTGTATCCATTTTTTTAAAAAAGTGAAAAATACTATCATATTAGTCATAAAAACCTTATTATCAAATTTAAAAAATATTTAACACCCACAACGTGTCGTACCTCTTCAGGTGTATTTATTTATAAATCATAAGGAATACTTTATAATTATACTAAAAATTAGCATGTTTGTCAAATTTTGTTTTATTCAATTTTTTAGATCACTGAATTTAATTGATATTTATACACCTGAAGAGGTCCCAATTACGGATGAAACGTTGTGTGTGTTAAATTTTTCTGAATAATGGGCATTCATTTTTGTAATTTCAGGCGTCTGTCACCGAGAAGATTGCACATTTGTAGAATAAATATTATCGTAATCAAAACGTGGACGTTTTCAGTTAACTCAAGCGCATACAAAATTATATCGCTTAAATAATGTTGTTAACAACCCAAGATTTCTTGAATGTAGATGCGGACATCAGCCAGAAAAGAATTAAGAGTACTTTAATATTCAAGTTAATCTGACAATTATATTTTAATAAATAAAGAGAAAAAGGGAAAATTTTCGCAGAAAAAATGTGATATTCAAGTAAAACGTGTAATAGTTATAATGTTACGACGTTTCGTCCACCATTTTTGTGCTTTTTAGGTGTGCAAATATAAATTTAGTAACAGGAAAATTTTAACATATTCATTTAATCAAAACTGATGCAGTTCCAAAATTGTGGACGAAACGTCGAAATATTTTATGTTTTACTTGAATGACACTTTTTCCCCTGACAAATTGGCCGTTTTTCTGTTTATTTATTAAATTTAGAGAAACCGTTGTGAATTTATAAAAGCATCCTAAAAGAGTTTAAGATTGAATGGGCAAGAGAATAAATTATAAGCTCAAATCGTTGAAAGTACAGTGCGAGGACGTATATATTTAGGAATTTACTGAAATATCTACAGATTTCTTAGTAGAATTAGAGATTCAGCAACGCATAGATTACGTTGCGAGTATAAGATGTGTTACTGATGCGACTTCAGCACCAACCATTCATGGACATGAATGAATTATGGTTTTATCCTCTCTTTAGAAATTCAGTTTAATTTACCGCGTCGTTACGCGTTTAGTGTTCAATAAAGAAGTATCTTCATTTCTCAGTGAGGAAAACCTTTCAGGTGCGACGTGTTTATGGCCTCCACACCTGGGGCACGACATCCTTGTTGAATGCTCTGGTTTGTTCCAACCTCTCCTGGATCTGAATAAACGAAGTGAGTAACCCGAGCTCACTCACGACTAAACACTTTGAATGGGACTCATATTTAAAGTCAGGCTGAGGTTGAGTATGTAAAAAGTACTCACCAAAGACAGCTTGGGGGTCCGCATTCTGTGACCTTCTGAATACACACTTCACTCTCGTAGCAAGCGCGCCGAACCTGTTCCTCAGCTTTATACGCCCCCTCCTCCTCCTCTCTTCAACTCCCCCCCCCAGCACCTCCCCCCTCTGCGTTCCACAGACACAACCGGCAGCTCTATTCCAGCAACGTGCTTCTCATTCAGATAAACACACACCCTGATGACGTAGTCGCGTCAAACACTGATGATCATAAGCAGGACTCGGTTACCCACCATGAAGGGGGAAATGGTTCCATCAGCAGGTGAAGAGGAGAGCAAACAAGACTCACAGAAATTATAATGTAACATTTAAAGTAATTAGACAAAAATCAACATGAGGTTTTGGTCCCTTTGCCTTCATAACACCTGGGCATTCTATTATTTCCGATTTCCATTTCCAGGCTCTCCTGGAGCATAAGATGAATCAGACTGTTGTCAATGGTTGGACGTGTAATCAATAAATAGCAAATTTGGAATTCATTACTAGCAGAGAAAATGAACAGGAATAATTGAAGTGAAATTCGCGATAGGTTTAATTTGGCTTGTTGAGACAAACGAGCGGAAAGTGTCATCACGTCACGTACTGCCACGTGACGTACCGACCATAAAGTTGGAGCGTGGTTCACGGCCAGCAAACAGTCTGCTTTGACAAGTGACACCAGTGCGTAGCTCCTTCTTCTTCTTCTTCTTCCAAATCTCTACAGATCGATGTGGGAATTGGCTGCCTTCACAATCTGCCTCCAATCTTCTCGGCTTTCTCCCTCCATCTGATTGTCTTCATTATCTTCAAGTCTTCTAACACATCTTTTCCTTGGTCTTCCTCTTTTTTTAGTACCAAATATTTTCCCCTTATATATCTGCTTTGGCATACTTTCTGTAGCCATTCTTTGCATGTGTCCCAACCATGAGATTCTACGTGATTTTATAAATCTAACTATGTCTAGGATGCTATTAATCTATTCATTATATCTTAATCTCCATCTTTAATCTTCTTTAACAGCTCTATAGATTCTCCTAATAATTTTCCTTTCAAATCTCCTTAGAGTCTCCATATCTTTATTAGTTAGGATCCATGTCTCTGCCCCATACGTTACTATGGGTCTAATTAATGTCTTTTTTTAATTTTTTTCTTCTTGTTATTAGGGACGATTTTAATATTGGGATGATTGCGTAATTTGCATTATTTACTTTTTTATTCTTTTATTAATTTCTGTAGATTTATTATTGGTACAGATATTCACTCCAAGATATGTGAAGTCAGTTACTCCTTCGAAGTTATATTAATTTATTCTTAAATCTTGCACTTTTATTTTATTTTCCGTTATTGACATTCTTCGAAATTTAGTTTTTCTCTAATTTATTTTCAATTCTACCATTTTACTTTTTTCTTCAAGTTTAATAGACGTATCTTTTAATGTTTTATTATTCCTCATTATTCCATAGCTCCGAGAAAGTTAAATCTAATACCGTTACGGAAATACCAATTATTGTTTTTTTGAAGCAGCCTGAAAGTCTAAAACTAGAGACAGTAACATATAATATAAAATATTATACAGATTATGCTTTGTTTATAATTATAATACTGCATTATACTATTGAAGATGGTCTTATATTACAAGTATATGTATATATATATATATATATATATATATATTTACACGTGTGTGTGATTCTAAATATTATATAAAAATTTAAGTCTATGTACTTAGGTACGCGAAATTTATTTGGCGTTATTAAATATCAATAATAGGACCTGACTGAGATAGTAATTCAGGTTCATAAAAGTTTTATTCCATCTAATAATTTAATTAAATGTGAAAAAGTAGGACTGATAGATTTTAAATTAAATTAAGTAATGATAAATTGTGTATTTCTCTTTCTTTCATTTGAAGTTGGGTGTATTTTAGTAAAAATTAGATGATTTTTTGAAACCCAACAGTGCGTTAAGAAGAGAATTAAATTGTTTACAACTTTTCTTCTATGAGAAATTTGTATACGAGTGACCATTTTGGAGGTACTAGGAGTTATACTTTCATAATGGTTAGGTTTTAATGGATTATTAACAATAAATAATTATAAAATGAAAAAAAAATACGTCTGATTGAAAATATTGAATAGGAAACATAACCAATATAGACAAAAATTGTAATATAAATTCCTCACAACGTTTCTGGGATCTTTGTGCCTGTCGTCAGGCTTTTGAGTGTTGTCAACTGACCAGTGCAGTTGTGTCCCTCTAGGCTCTTATTAGCACCTGACGAAAGGCACAAAGATGCCAGAAACGTTGTGTGGTATTTATATTACCTTTTTTTGTCTGTATTGGATATCTTTCTTATTCAATAAATAATAATACTTAGCACTTAAGTAAAATAATTCTTTGTTCTATTGGGAAAAGGTGACCAGGGGTTCTCAAGCGCATTTGAAAAATGTGACGTATCGAGACATCGAAATGTTTGCGAGCGCAGATTCCAGATACGTGACAGTCCTTGACGACCCGTGACATCGCAGTGACGTGACGAACCGTGATACAAGTGTGGCTCTGGCCAATAAGACAACATTGGCAGGTAGTATCACACACTTTTGGGAACGTCACGTTAAATCACGTGACAGTACGTGACGTGACGGCAGTGTCTCTCCACCTTAACGTAACGGTTCGAAGGAACGTCACAACCTACAACGGTAGAACTTCAATAAAGCCAACGGTGTTAATATTGGAGTCGAGTTATCACAAACCGATTATAAACTGTCCGATTCGTTACACTGTAGTTATCGTAAGGGCGTGGGACGAGTACCAAGAACCCGACCTTCTCGATCCAGGTTTTGTATTGATTGCCCCTGCATCACATTTAGGTGAATGCTACGTAGGATCCTTAAACCATAGCCGGGAACTCTACGAAACCCTTGGCTACCTTAAAGGGGAGCTACCACAACGTGGATTACCCTCATCTAGCGTAACATTCAAAAGAAAACGAAGCACTATTAACAAAGATCGTTTGGTCGGGCCGATATAATTAGAATTAAGGAGCAGAAAACCAATGTAAAATTTCCACCTTATAAACGTCCTTCTATCACAAAACATTGTTTGGATTTCAATCACGTTTCAATTTTTATAATGCTATTATTCTACATAAGGAAACTAATTTCAATAGAGGTTAATCTCCGAAATGTTACATATTAAGAGCAACAAAATTTCTTTTAATCAAACAGAACATTTCTCATTCAAACTGTATTTATGAAGTCTTATTAAATAATCTTTGTAAATTTATATCTTGTATTCATATTCTCTGTAATTTATGAAATATATACACCCGTTAAATACTTCCTTAATTAATGATTATTTAGATCGTACATTTTTCATTTACAAAGATACGTTGATGCAAATACAGAAAAAAATGTTAACAATTTCATTATTATTTGCGAGCAAGTGCGGAAATTAGTAGCAGTAATTACAATTTATTAGTAGTTTTTAACAATATACGTATATTTTTGATAAATTAACAATTAAAATTGATAGTTAACAACTAATTACAATCGCGAGGAATAAAGAAACATATATATTTGCTCTGTAGTTGTGTGTCAGTAACCAATGAACAATTTTAATATTGATAGATGAAACAGGACGGTAAATTTTAATTATTAGTTTTTAATTTATATTTCGGGCCACCGTTTGCACACGTGGAAACCAACGGTTGAAGCGGTGCGGCAATTATGTTGTGAAAATATCACGGGTTTATCTCGGAAAATATGCATTAATTAAAATTAAATAGTTTCACATGTGCTTGGGAGTATTCATTGAGCTATACTGCGGCATATCGATCGCGAGTTTTTATAGCGACCTTAATTTGTTTCCGGTATGTAATTTTGCTTACAAATAAGGTTTGATAAAGAAAAATTTTGATATATGTCGATAAATATGTTGTAATCTGGTTGAAGTTAGAGACAAACTTCCGTTATTAATAAAGTAAAAGTTTTGTCGATACTTACTTAGAGTCCATTGAATTTAGTTCATCTTTACGTTTCGTCTATTAGGAGGTACGAATCTTATATCAACTTAGTTCCTGTCTGTTACGTTGTTACACAGAACCGTGAGAAAGTTCTTAGCCACATTAAGTCATATCCGCCATCTATACACAGGACGACGGACACACTATTAAAATAAACACTGAGTTTTTTATATCAAATATACTAACACTCATGCACTTTCAGATGTACATACCAACTGAATAATTTCTCATGTATCCTATCTACTATAACAAATGTCGCCTACTGTCTTTAGTAGTATTTTTCCCTAAGAAACGTTGTGGTTAAAAATCGCGCATTTCCAAAAACTCCATTCTAACAATTTTCTGCAAGATTCTTATTACACAAAGAGGCATGCCTCTTTTTGTCTTACTATCAGTATTACTTAATTTTTCGTCCAAAAGTGTTCATTATGGTGATTTGTAAAATACTCCATAACATAATTTGCATTCTTTCAGCTCAATTTTTTTTAAGTTCTTTTAGCAGGATGTCAGAATTTGTCTTTCATCTGCGAGTAGTGACTTGTCCGTCTTTTTTTTAAAGGCTATTAGTGTATGTCGTGGTTTTGGTTACTCTGTAACCTCGCCACTCTAGTAGTCTCTTCCCCCCCCCCCCCCCCCCGCTCTCGCCCCCACAGTGTATTTTTCCGGATCGTAAGGAACAACTTAACAAAATTTGGTCCAAATTTCTGCACGCCGTAAAATTTGTTTGCGGTACATAGATACACATACATAACACAAATACACACATCCAATTTTATTGATTACTAGCTGGGTGCCCGGCGTTGCTCGTGTACTTATTTATATCAACTCGAAAAAGTATTTAATTGAATACTTAAATATATTCCTTGAGTATTTCAGGATATAATTGTCAATTGTCACTCAGTCTTCATACATTACGAAATATTACATTGATGAAATTGTTAGCTAGACTCACAACTAATATAGCGCGAAAATTAACTTACATTTTCCGCAAGGATGGTAAAGTAATTAGTATTCTTCTTTATTACCATTCGATGGAGTATTGCTGTATAAAATTATACTTTTTATTTAAAGAAAATATTTCTGCTTTATTTCATTCCTAATAAAGGAAATATTTCCTTTGTTCATTGCGTAGTAACGTCTTTCTCTCGCGTGACGTCATTGTCTCTTGGCGCGCAGTAATTTAATATTTAATGATCACGGTTTTTAATTATAATTCTTTTCACATTTATGCTATGGTTTTGTCACCCCCACAGTACCGGTTCTCGATTTTGGCAGAATACGTATACCAATTTTTGTTGCATTCTGTCCACGCGATAAAATTTGTATAAAGAACAACGTAAATACATACATACATACATACATACATACATACATACATACAAATATACATCCTTTTTTATTATATAGATAATATTATGCAATACTCCATTTATTTTCCTTCGCTAATCTTTTAATTGCCTTAGAGGAATTATTTTTAAAACTATTTGTAAGCACACTCTGTAAATATTATACTGTATTCTTAGTAAGTCCGTATTTTAGATATGTATTAGATAATTATTGAATAACCGAGAGATAATTTCATAAAATTACTAATTTTTTCGTTTTCACTAATTATTTACGTAATTAGTACAGTTTTAATCCACACGTATTATATTTAAATTTCAAATATAAGAAATGTTTATACGAAATAGGGTCGACACACTGAGAATACAATTTGGGGGGGGGGGGCGGGGTTTGAGAAGCAGATTACTCAACACATTCGCACTGAACTAAGTACGGGATAAGTACCAACACTCGGTCAACTAAAAAGGCTCTTTGATCTTCTCAGCGACGCCAGTCCCGGGAAATATTTTTTTCCCCACAAAAGTCGAGGCTTTCACAAAATCTGTTCGTACAACAAAGTTCACAGTAAAGCTCCAGATTTTAATACTTAAAATTAAATCTAGAGATTTATTTCTGGTTGGAACATAAAAGTAATCTCTAATACAGAAAGATGAAAAATAAAGGTACTAACAAGTCTTATTTTCATAAAATATTTCTGTATATATTTATACTTTTCATTCAATCTAAATATTTCTGGTTTACTTCATTAAGTTACAAAAACTTTTGTTGTTGTGCAGTAACGTCTCTCTCTCTCTCTCTCTCTCTCGCGTAACACTAAATTATAAAAACTTTTCTAATTATAATTTTTTACACAGGCAGGGAGAGAAAGCCTGCGAGAGGATTCTCTCGCAGGTAACCTGCGAGGGATGTTCTCTCGCAGGCAGAACCTTTTAGGAGAGATACGAAGGGGCTACCTTTGGAGGATACATTTTCCTCTCCGTTTTTGAACTAATGTTGCCACAAGCCGAGGCACCTTGGTCTGTTTTGAGAGGTGTATGTTCCGTGGCCACAGACCTTGGGCATACGGTAAGAGTTGTCCGCTATTCCTATTGGAATAGTCGGCCAGCTGCCTCCTAAACTGGTCGAGGCACGGAGAAGGGAATGCTGCGTCCCCACAGCAAACTCCTCTCCCGCTATCGGAAGGGCGTGGGACAAGTACCCAATGCCCGACCTACCTGATGCAGGTTTTTCTAGGGTTTTCCTTGCATTTCTTTAGGCGAATGCCGGGTAGGATCCTTAAACCATAGCCCGGGGGCCCTAGTAACCCATGGCTACCATCCTCTACCCTTCCACATCCCCCCTTTCAAGTCCCTTCCTATGCTATTAAAGGGAAGTTGGCCATGGTGGATCACCCTCATGTAGCCTGTTGCCCTAAAAAAACAATTATTTACACCTTTATGCATGGGGCTTCTCGCCCCCACAGTATTTTCATCGTATTTTTAAGAATATGTGTACCACGTTTTAGTGGAATTCTTCTACGCGTTTTAATCTGTATAGAGATTATACAAACAGACAAACACCCGTTTTTATTTTATAGATTAATAATTTATTGACATACATCTGCATATTGGAAGATTTTACCTCAATATAATTTACGAAGCATGGTAATAATTTTTATTTGTGTTGTAAGATGGGTGCCCGAATCGGGAATCGAACCCGGGCCCACTACTTTGTGTGCGGTGCTCTAACCACTGAGCTACATCGTCGATTCATTTTTACATACCTAAAATAACTTTTAGGACTCGTGAGGAAGGAACGTAATATGTAAATTGATTACAGGTCTGATTTTTTATTGTTATATATTTTATCTTAATATTGGAAGCTCATCTATGAACCTTGGTGATAAGTTTTAATAGTAAAGCACGGTTCGAACGTGCAAAGCAGTGAACCCGATATTACGCCATAATTAAATACTAATGGTAATAGCATTATTTAATGTGTCCAGGTAATGAGCGTAATAAAAAGGACGACGTTAGCGACATTTTTCTATTCGTGAATCGTCATTATTATGAATGATTGATTTCATTATACTTCTAGACGAAAGATGCCCAGAATTGGAAACAATATATATTTTTAAATTTATTTGCAGTTTAAGGGTGATCTGATTTTTCATGACGCGTTGAAAAGCAAGCGGGCACCCGCATCCTTTCTGTCAATACTCTTTTCTCTCAGAATACGAGTGAAAAGTTATTGATTTAATATTGATAAGGAAAATAAGAATAATTTAATATAAAAAATGCATTTAAGTCTCAGAAAAAAGGATTTTTGAAGCCCTAAGGTGATAATCGCTTCTAATATCCCAACCAGTCTTCCCATTAGTTGGCTTTTGGAGCTGAGCTCAACCGTCGCAAAATTTAATGCAAAGCAAACGTAATTTATTGCCGGATTTTGTGATTCAATTTTCGGCTGCCGCTCTTCCTAATAATAACGCTACACCTCACTATTTGATAGTCCACAAAGTGGCGTGACTCATCGCCTATACGGAATATAATTCATATCGTGTCGCGGACAATGCACACTACAGGGCCGTGACTAATTCGTTAGTTGAAACGGTCTCGACAAAGTTAATGGTCGAATCTGGGAAACAATTCCTGAAAGTGACAATCGACAACCGTGGTGGCACTTAACATCTGTAATAAACCTGTCAATTAATTGCGTTCGCCCGTTTAGTGTTCGGGTATGAATAATACGGGTTAGTGGTAGTTAAGTACCTTGTAGATAAAAACGTGGGAGAGAAACGATTATAAACCAGTTTGTTATTAAGTTATTCCCACACTTGTGTGAATTTGGACGTTAAATATATTATATGAACACATATTTCGTGTGAAAAAATAATACACCTTTTATAATGAAGATTTTACTCTGTATAGTTGAAGGTCGTAGAGAGGCCAGATACGGACTAAAAAAGTGATGATATAAATACCACACCACGTTTCTGGAAACCTTGTTCCTTTCTTCAGGTGAAAATAAAACTAAAAAACACAAGAACCTAGAGCGAGACAACTGCACAATACATTATAAGGATCGAAGCCGTGAGAACAGTTGTTGTCTCTCGCAGGCAGAACCTTTTTGGAGAGCATTTTCCTCCATCCGTTTTTGAACCAAGATTCCCTGTTTCCACAACACTCCCATTGGAATAGTCGGTCAGCTGCCTCCTGGTCGACGCACGGAGAAGGAAATGCTGCGTGCCATCGTGTAATATAATAGTCTACACGTGCTCTCTTATCATAACGTCTCTTCAGCATAGCGGACCTAAGAGGGCGCAGCTGAAATAACGCTGATGCAGTTAAAGACATCACTTTAGATATAGTGAGTAACGAAACACAACAACAACATAAATCTTCACCCCTTCCGCCTAGGCAGCTGTGAAAACGCTGCGTCTAGAAGTCAGCATTTTAAGTGCCTTATGCAGACATGCACACGGCAGCAGAAATCTTCCACCCTGTAAGAGTTCTTCTCATTGGAGACTTAAAATCATCAGGGAGGGGAAAAGGAGTCTTCGAATTGTTCAGAGCTTCTTGCGGAACGACAGTCGTGATCCAACCTCCAGACGGGTCGGTGGCTCCTGGTGCTATCCGCCAGTTTGTCTTACTTTATTTTATTTCTAACTATTAAATCTCTTTATTCTTTTATTTGACTGAAGTGCAGCGAAACACCAACCACTACGCCTAGGTTCAATTAGTTGAACCCGAACCCTCACGTTACCGACTTTCCTATTTCCTGTTCTTAATTCTTCCTTTATCCTCTATATCAGTAGCCCGGTGAGCTAACGGAGGTATAGCTCGGTTGGTGAACGATCTATCTGGACTTCCCATTTCCAACTGCTGGAATGTTACATGTTCACAGTGGTGGAGTGTTGCATGATGGCAGTTTGGGATGTTACAATCGGAAGAGCGTGCGAAAGTACCTACCTGATGCAGGTTTTGTAGGGTTTATACTGCATCACTTTTAGACGAAAATTCGGCATTATTGTCGTGAAACATCGTTAGATACATGACTGAAACATCCTCACGACGCTGTTTTTCTTCTATTGTAAGCAAACGCGGCTCACATCTTGCCCACAGCTTTCTCATGTCTAAATTTTCAACCAATGAGCGATGTGTATCACCTTATTAAATGTCTACCTTGTTCGTTCGCAGAATATGTGTTTGTATATACAAATAAATGGGGATATCGTGATAGATGTTATATTAAAAAATGTTTGAATGAAATAAAAAAATTATATATTTGTAAAATAATAGACTTTTGAAGACGGTTAATAAATTAATTAAAAACCAACTTGTCACGGAATTATCCTTTATTATTTCGCACAAATTTTTAGCTCCAGCTTTCGTCAGCCGCCATAGTCATACACAAAAAATTTTAATTTACACCTCGCCAATTTGAAAATTGACTATGTATACATAAAAATTTATTGCAGATTCCTATTGCTAAAATTTTTGATGAATTAATTGGGTTTACATTCATTTATAAAAAAATTATATTTACTGCCTTGCAAAAGTGTAAGTAAACGTGTGTTGACTCTTAACCTGTTTTGAACATGGGCAATGGCTGAACACATCTCCGTGTAGGGTTACACTGAGAACTCTAGGAGAAACGCTCAAGACTGGAACGCAAAAAGGAGGTCACTTAGCCCGCGTCTTGGAGGAAAAAAGTGCAAGTGCTGATCTCCGAATCGATACCACAACACTCTAGGGAAGTCGGATCTATCCTCCTCGGTTTCCAAATCATGCGGAAAAAAAAGAAGAAGGTGTAGACAGGCTATATATACGCTAATCCACAGAATGGGGAAAAGCGTTTAGTTAATGAAAAATTAAGCGAAACGTACCAAAGTATTTTAAGATGGAATAAAAATAAATTTCAGTGAGGATAAAATACCATGGAGAAATAAAAAATATTTATATTTCAGTAAAAAAATATTTAATATTATGCGAGTTTGTATTACTGAAGTTACACTTATTAAACGTTCATCAGAAACGACAAAGGTGTATTTGCCTCAGCAAAAGAGGTTTTTAATTTAACTTCTAAATAAATAATTTTCGATCAAGAATATTCTGGGTCTCGCTACTTTTTTTTGGTGAAAGCTTTTTGTTGAGTAATTCTTTCTTTTTCACGTTCGCAGGAATACAAAATTTAGATCGCGGGTATTTCAGAGAAATAGATTCTATATATCTATAAATTCCTATAACCTCTCCCGTCATCGGAAGGGCGTGGGACAAGTACCAAATGCCCGACCTACCCGATGCAGGTTTTTTATAGGGTTTGTCCTGCATTACTTTTAGGCGAATGCCGGGTAGGATCCTTAAAATATAGCCCGGGGGCCCTAGTAACCCTTGGCTACCTTCCTACACCCTACCGCATCCCCCCTTTCAAATCCCTTTCCTATGCTATAAGAGGGGAGTTGCCACTATGTGGATTACCCTATACATAGTTTATCTACACCCAAAAAAAAAATAACCTGCGAGGGATTTTCTCTCGCAGGCAGAACCTTTTAGGAGAGATACGAAGGGGATACCTTTGGGTATTCCTTTTCCTCTCCGTTTTTGAACTAAGGTTCCCACAAGCCGAGGCACCTCGGCCTGTTCTGAGAGGTGTATGTTCCGGGGTCGCAGACCTAGGGCATACGGTAAGAGTTGTTCGCTATTCCCATTGGAATAGTCGGCCACCTGCCTCCTAAACTGGTCGAGGCACGGAGAAGGGAATGCTGCGTCCCCACAGCAAACTCCTCTCCCGCTATCGGAAGGGCGTGGGACAAGTACCCAATGCCCGACCTACCCGATGCAGGTTTTTCTAAGGTTTTCCCTGCATTTCTTTAGGCGAATGCCGGGTAGGATCCTTAAAATATAGCCCGGGGGCCCTAGTAACCCTTGGCTACCTTCCCCTACCCTTCCGCATCCCCCCTTTCAAATCCCTTCCTATGCTATTAAACGGGAGTTGCCCAACGTGGATCACCCTCATGTAGCCTGTTGCCCTAAAAAAAGGCTAGTTAAGTCTTTTAGCGTCTTTTCGTCGTTAATTTTCGAAATTCCCATCTAATTAACCATTTCTAACAACCACATAGGGTGAACACTCCAGTGAACTAACACTTTGCAGACTTACGTTTACAGAATAATTTTCGTCTTCCCAAACACCACTATTGTTGCTAATGACTCTAGCTTAGGCACAAAATGTTTGCTTCAGTTGAAAGATAATATACTAAAAAAATGATTACATAACATCCAGTGAATGACCAAACAACCTGTGAATAAACAGAAGACCTTCACTAAATTGTCTCCTATGGCTAACAACAGAATGTTGATTTTACTATGGCTTCCTCAGAAATGGACCAGTTAGAAAAAACTCAATTATGGATGACATCTGCATGGGTTCAAATGAACTACTTTACCTTTCAAGGAATTGTTCCACTGTAAATATTCACATTTATATAAGCAGTGTTAATGGAATAGTTGACCCTAATTGGACTCTGCCGTGTCAAAATATTTTGGCTTATTGAACACGATTTCCTGCTTCAAATTTTAAATAATATAATTCATTAACTATTCATCCTTGCTATAAAATATTATAATGGCACTTTTTTTTTAAATTCGAATATTTAAGTTCTTTTGGAACAAATGTCCCAAATTAGTTGCACTAATTGGAGCAAAAAAGTTTGATTAAGTTTTAATTTGTTGTGGTACATTAATTATGGATTATTCTTCTTTCCCTTGGATCGTCGATAATGTGTTTATTTATGCAAATAAATATATTAAATTAAATTTTTGAATGAAATAAAATATATATTTAAGTATTACTAACATCGCTGTGCACAGTATTGCATTTGAGTGTAGGAAAAAATTATTTTTAATAACATTCAAGACTGGCGTATGGCTTACTTACTAACCTGAGCTTACCCGACTGCTAACTCAAATTGACACGAACCAAGTATTCCCTTTCAGTTTCACGGAACGCGTTAATCACGTATCCTCCTTCATGGACTCATGTCACTAATTTCGTTGCAAGCTGTTGGCTATGAGGTTCTGCTGTCAGCAAGAACAATCTTAAGCGTTTTTATAAGCCGCAATATAAATGGCGCTGTCGGGTCGAAGAGTTGTAATTAGGTTGAGACAATTGTGGAAAGCCCGCCGTCTGCTAAATCCCTTTCGCCGTGTGCCTGTGGAATCCCGATTACGAACAGATTGGAACGAAAGCGTGGCGGGCGTGCAGGAATGTAGCAGGGTGCTGGCAAGAAAGCACTCTACTGCTCAACACACACTCTTGCTCCTTCCGAAATAGCGCCGGCTCAAACTCAACACGTTAGAATCATGTATCTATATTTTTCATTTTATGAACAATTGTCCCGCTTTACTTTAACAGATTAACATATGCATTATGAACACTTTAAGAAAATTTGATGCTATCATCCATTTTGATTTGGCAACGTATCACTCCGCGGGCTATCAGGCACCCAAAGTAAGCCTTGCAAATATCATCATGCTTCTGGCAAACTTTAAAGCAAACCGTCTGTAATAAACTTGCAGGGCTTATGCAGAGAAAAGGAATGTTGTTGTTTCGTTAGTGACCGTCCCATTCTCTACAGATCTTTGATTTTATTATTCGCTAGATGTCCTGTGCAGCCTTAATATATTGTAATATCCACATAAACGCGTATAAATAAAAAATAGAATTTATGAACATCAAATAAATTTTATTAACAATTATCTGAATTTACAGCAGAATTTAATATTTAATATTATAAAAAGATCTCTTTCTCTCATGGGTCTCTACTGGGTTTGATAACGGACAGAATTTAAATATTAAAATAACCCAACCTTTATCGTTTAAATTAAACAGAAGTATCGACGAAACTTATTAACGAACTTATTCTATAGATTGCTTCTAAATTTACAAGAGTTTACTTTATTAACGCAAGAAGAGAACGATATCTGACTGTATCCTTTAATTACGTTTACACATGTTAATACCATAAATTTCAACTCACGATTGCTCAGGAACCTTTGGCTCGTTCATTAAACACGCACTTTATAGATTGGACGTTTACACACACTGACTCTAACACATATTCCTGGTTCGACGATAGCTGATTCTCAATACTAGGTGAAGGAGATCCCAGTTGCTCCTGGTGACACTACTCAACGCTGGATGTTGTATCCTGGTCTCCTACCATTGAAGACTGGTCAAATTTTGATACTAATACAGATTGAACTTCTGCATATGAAAATGTTTATAGTTGAATAATTTTCTATTCCTCTCTCGCAGGCTGCTTTCTTTCTCCATACCCTCCGCTCTGACACTCATCTCCAACTAACTTACAAGTTTGATGCCCACAGCATCTCTCTTTTACGCTGACTGACCCACGATGCTCACAGCACCCCTCTCCTACGCTGACTGAATCACAATAGTTTGTCGCTTCTATTTATACTACTAGCCTCCTCGTTCCCTTTTGTTCCAAGACCCACGTCGCATCTTCGCGGTGACAGAATCTCCATTACTGAGATTTACAATCTGCAGCTGCAGTTCCTTAGCAAAATAGCTAGCCCCTCCGTCATGTCACATCGAGACAGGACCCGCAATTACTTTTCACCCTCAATTACTCTGGACTTGTCGTCCTCACAAGACTGGCACAAGACCCTTCCTTACAAATCCTAAGTAAATACGCCTCTTGTCAGACCATTAATCAGAGACAATAGCCTGCCCTAAAATCACTTTGGGACCGGCTACTCGAATGCCTTTCTTAAACCGATACCTCTTGCGCTTGCAACTTCCTGTGCCGGCCCAGACCCTTCATCCGAAATAAATGTCTTGCCGCTCTGTCTTGTCACATCGAGACAGGACCCGTAATTACTTTGCCCTTGCGTCCTCTTCCCAACATGTGCGCTGTTCCGAAACAATGCATTCCCTAAATGCATTACAATATATATATATATATATATATATATATACACATTAGGGTAACAGGCTACATGAGCGTAATCCACATGGTGGCAACTCCCCTTTAATAGCATAGGAAGGGATTTGAAAGGGGGGATGCGGAAGGGTAGAGGAAGGTAGCTAAGGGTTAATTAGGGCCCCCAGGCTATAGTTTAAGGATCCTACCCGTCATTCGCCTAAAAGTAATGAAGGACAAACACTATAATACCTGAATCAGGTAGGTCGGGCATTGGGTACTTGTCCCACACTCTTCTGATAGCGGGATATTAAAGTGTAACAAGTGTTTTTGAATTAATCCACAGTTTTAGCCGTGTGAGACACGCCTAAATTAATCTTGAAGTTGTAGCGCAGAAGAACACTCCTGTAATTAAGTAAAGATTAATTTTAATTTTGGATAAAAAAACGCCTGCGTACCCGGT
Source organism: Zhengitettix transpicula (assembly GCA_037074705.1). Lineage (NCBI taxonomy): Eukaryota > Metazoa > Arthropoda > Insecta > Orthoptera > Tetrigidae > Zhengitettix > Zhengitettix transpicula. The sequence continues at coordinate 38,986,747 of CM073596.1, read as the reverse complement.
GACGATGTGTGGCTTTCTGTAAATTACGGCTATAAAATTTGGTGACAAGGTGACGGGATGACGAGGACAAACCGTGTCTTCAGACTAAGTCGGCGCATTATGGGAGAAGCTTCCTCAGTGTTACCAAAACAGCCGATGGTCAACCCTTCCAAAAGGCGAGAGTAAGCCCGCGGAAGTGTAAAACCGACGCTGATTGGCTAAAATACAACACGACAAGAGGTTTCTACGTTCTGGTGGGGAACGAAGAGAGTCGATCTGGAAGGTGGAAAAAGCGAGGAAGCAGGACAGTTCCTATCTAAACCCGTAGAACGAGGAAGTTTGGGTAGAGAGAAAATGAAGAAGTAAAAATTGTTCGCATGTACAACTTGGAGAAGGAAAATAGGCCCGACTCTCTAAACGTCGCTAAAATGCTACAAACAAAATGGGAAAATATAGAAAATGCTATAAACAAATATTTTTAAAATTATACATTTAAAATTGGTAGAACCCTACAGTTCGTTTCGATTGAACTAGTAGGAGGAATTTGAATAATTTAATTTTTCATTTCGTTGAATTGTACTTTCAACGGCTTATCACGAGATAATGGAGAATTTTATAAAGCCACACTTTTACGTCAGTAACAGTTCAGTGATGCGCAAATTACAGTGAGTCCCTCTTCCATTAAATTTACACATTATGCGCTTTTGAACAATCGTCGATCTTCCCACAAGTTATATATTATGCAGGACATGATTAGTGGAATTATACATTTGTGTGTCACATTCACATTAGAGGACTGGAATTATCTACGGGCCTACGAGCACAATTGACGAATGACAAGGTTGTACGTATTACGAGAGAGGCGATTGGCGTCAATATCTGAACTTCATAAAGGCGGAAAAATATAATTCGATTTGAAACGTAAAAAAAGGATGATAATAATATTATAAAATTGAAATGACAAACAAAATAAAATAAAATGTGTTCTGAAAGAGGAGAAAATTCTAACTAAATATGTTTGCAAGGCAAGATTGTTTGCGAAAATGGACTGCTGTATGTGCAAAGATATATGAATCTGATCTTCTTTGGACAGACTTGCAGTTATATCTAAATTGAAGCAGTTAATTCTACAAAATTATTTTGGGTAAATTGATTTCTGAACCGCCTTGCAAGCTGCGTCGAACTATATTGAAGTGAGACAAGAAATTATGCTGATCAAAGAATGTTAATTTCCCAATAATATTTACTAGTTTTTTTTACCACAAGGTTTATATTACTAGCTTTAAAAATAAAAGTACATCTCACTTATATTAAGTTCAAGTTAGTAGAAAACGGCCTAAATCAGAATATTTATTTATAAACTTTAAAAACTACATATATATTTTAAAATACGACGACACGTTTCTACCCTTTAATTAAGTACCCCTTCAGACGTAATTGAGAAAAACACTAAAAAAACAATAAATATGAATACGAAATTGAATAAACAGTAATATGGTTACTTACATTATTTTAAATATATTTATATATGTTAAGGATGTTTGAAATATAATAGACATTAAAAGTAATTATGTAATATTTAATGTTCCTAAATAAATATTCTGACTATTGGACATTTTCTACTAATTTGAATAGACAATTATTGACAAATTATATTATATTATTTATGTGAATATTACCCCAAAATTGTTTTTTAATGCAAATTTTAAGAAAAACATATTAAGATTAATTACTTATAGGTCCGAAGTGGCATTTATTTATTGTCGGGACTGTTAGTAAACTGTCAAATAATTTAAGGTTTCTAAACATAATGAAAGGTATTTGTTAATCAGTATTGCGTCAAATAATTTCGTGAATTTTTTTGTGTTGTTTAATCTACGAAAAAAATACTCACAAAATATTAAATATATCCATTTCGCAGCACATATTCAGAATTTCAGTGCTTAATTAAACATTCCATGCAGCCAGCGTACACATTGCATTTGTACGTCCATTCCGAATTCACATGTCAAAAACGTTCATGGATATTAATTTGACGAGTTTTGTAACTAGATCAATTTTCCAAGTTAGTTAATTAATGTAAAATATTCAGAAATGTAATGTTCCCTCGTTAACACAACCCACGAAATTGGTAACATAATATTGTAACCAGATTACGTGTTGAAGTGTACTTATGAAAGTGATTTAATTTCGACGTGTTTTATTTCTTATCATCACACTGATGCGATTTAATAAAAAAAATGTGGGAAAAAGAGTAAAACAACACATCGTAGTAACTCACAAGTGTAAAAGTAATTCTTGAAACTTATTGATATTATTTTGAGACCAGGATGAGGACGTTTTAGTCAGAGAATTACTAGATTACACTACTTTCTCAGAAAGAACATTTGAAATTGCTGCAAAGTATTAATTTAAAGATTAAATATATAATTAGCGGTTTAAACAATTAGAATTGACTTCTATTTTATTTTTAAAAATGTATGAGGAGTTTTGCTTTATAAATAGAACATTACATACGTGAAGGAACTACATCCATTCTTCTACTTGCCATTTCTACTATAATATTTATTTCATTGAGGTATAAATCCATATTGTAAGGCAAAGAGATGTATTGAAGATAATAGTTTGTACAAGTAAATTTAATAATACACTGGAAAGTGTAAATGTATGGATAAGTGAAACTCTTTAAACATTAATTTCTCAGCGTTAACGATCCTCTTAGTAATATTATAATTTTGTTTTTTAAAAATGTTTGAGGGGTTGTATTTCTACTATTAATAATTTCTGATAGAGTAGAATAGTGGTGTCAGATTGTGATGTTTCAAGACGTTAAAATTCAGGAAGGGAAGTTGAAATATCGAAGCCCCTTAGAGAGAAGTGCTGGCAATTCTCTCGACGCAGGCGTAAGATGTGTTGCCTAACATTCAGGGACTCTCTTTTAAAATTACCCTTCGACGTGCTGGTTAGAAAAGACTTGAACAATGAGAAATAGCGGTCTTTCGTCAAAAGTTCCACAGTGTTGCGAATTGAGAAAAGAAAATGTTTATTAAAGAGTCGTGTACGTTTGAAAACTGTCACAGAAGCACATTCGTCTTTTTTTTTCTTCTCAAAATCGTACTTCTCTTGTTTGACGTAAGAAAATTCTTCTTTTAAGTAAACGATAAATTTAATAAAAAAAATAGTAGGTTTTTTACAATGAGAATAAATGCTGAATAAATATAAATATTTATAAATAAATTTAAATAAATCGGCAGTATATTTTAATAATAAATTATATATACATTTTATTCATCAATATGGATAATCTAAACGTAGAAAAATAAATTAATAATTTTTAAGGGCCAAGAAGTCAGTTAATAACTAATTAACTACAAATGTTACTTGAAAATAATAATATTAGCAATTAATTTATAATATACTACGTTTACTCCTCAATCCGATGAATTCATCAGTATTATGCATTACAAATAATGTGGAACAATGAAGATGTACATTAGAGACCAAAGAGGTTGTTTGACTAAACAGTCATAAATGATGATAAGGTTATCTGTATCGGTTATAAAAATAATTGATGAACAATTGGATTTAATGTGTAATATTACAGTCATTAATTTCGCATATATTATTCAGAATCTAATATTGTTACATTATACCAAAATGTGGTCGTTTGAGTTGACATGTTTACTGCGAAATGAATGTTTGGCACTGCACTGATTTAAATTATAAATACGTACTTTGAAGCGAGTTTTTAATGCTCTATTTGTTTGTCCTATGTAACGCACTCTGCAGTATTTACAGGAAATTTTGTAGATTACATTACATTTATGTTAATTAATGATATAAAATTTGCAGTAGTTTATAATAAATGAAAATAATTCGTTGTTTTGTGTGTTTTATTGTGTTATATTGTTTTATGTCAATATGACTTAAATAATTCAATCAATTTATAGGGTTCATTTTGTATGAATGGAAGAATATTATATATTTTTTGGCACGGTTAGCCTGATGAGTCAGAAATTTTCATTTCAATTAAAGATCGTATTTCGGTCATTAAATTGAACCAAATTGCAAGACCACTTTCTAACTTTTCTAGAAAGTTATTGCGGATAACATAAATGCAATTCATTCAGTTATCTACAACGATTTTCTGATGTTCAATGAAGTTAATGTATTATAATTGAATTCAATTAGTTTTAAGTAATAGCATTATTTAAGTTAATTTCCTGAATAAAACATACAGAATGTAGGCTAATACGTAATTGAAGCTGATGTTTCACTTGATGTTGCAAAAAAAATTTATCAATGACATTAAAGATAAAGTTTTGTTAATACATTGTCAAGAATGATGAGACACATGGAAAACACATACACGTGAATGCCGCCGCTTTCCTTTCTAGTATTTACGATACTGTGTTGTCAACCGTCAGAGTTGAGAAATGGCCATACAAATTTACCACTCGCCGAGCGTGTAATTTGATTTCCCAAGATTGTGTTGCATTCTGCGAGGCGTTTCTCGGACACGTAATCGGAGGAAAAAAAATCGGTACACACTTCTCCATACAAAACATTGTTCCGAAAAGGCACTACGTTTATATTAGTAGTTAAATCGTGGATTTCTGGACATTTGTTGCAATTATTACGTCTTCCTTTCATTCTAATACTAGGTAATATTTATACTTTTCTATTACAAATTGTAAATGAGATCGGATGGGGAGATTATTTAAGCGGTAATTTTCTTGCTACTTATTCCATAAATTTATTAACCTTAATTAGAATATATGCAGGTACCACAAAACGATCAATTCTAATATATTGGAATTATTTATTGACAACAAGTTTACGTGATGTTTCAAAATATTCCAATCAAATTATGGCCATAATATCTACTTGTGGACTGAATTTGCTACTCACATCGGCAATGACAGATATTTATGATCTTTATTGTTCCGAAGACTAAAAACACCGTTTACCGTTATTGACATAGTTAGTATACTACATTTAATTTATTTACAAAACATTTTTTTTATCTTTAATTATTCATCTTAGAAACATAATTTGTGACAATAAAATCAATTGAAACCAATTAGAATTAATATCACAAGGGAAAAATCATATTTAATTAGAAATACAGATTAAATCTACAGGTCTACAAGTCTACAAATAAATATGCATTGAAGGTCAGACATTAATTTCTGTATGTACTTTTTTAATCCCCACACGGTTAGTATATTAAAATTAATCCATTTACATAACATTTCTCTTTCTTTAATTATTCATCTTATATATTCACACCTTAAGGAAATTGATTATTTACTGTTTATGTCTCAAATAATAGTGAAAATCAAAACATTCTTGAATTTATCGCATTATCACTAGCTTACTGCAGGAATGTACAAAACGATGGAGAAATGAAGCCAGGGTCGTGTATTATGGTCAAAAGATTTTTATGAGAGTCAGTAAATAGGATTAATTTAAAGATGAATGGAAATATAATATTATCAAAAAATTAAATTTCATAATAAAAATAGCAGCGTTTTAATCAGTTTTAAAATTAATATGCTTAACACGACATCATTGGGATCTCTTCAGGTTTGTACATGTTACAATTATGAAAAGTTTAAGTTGATAATTTTTAATAATTGTAATCCATACATGTGAAGAGGTCCCAATGACGAAAAAAAGGTAGTTTAAAATTTGAATATTATATATTTTTTCTGAATAGAAGTCGCTATTTTTATATTTAATTTAAATTATGAAGTGATATAATTATTTATTTATTTATTTTTTAATTATTAATTAATTAATTATCAATTAATTTATTTAAATTTAATCCAATATTACAAGTATTTTAATTCCGGTACATTTTTATCCACTTATAACAAAAATGTTTTTTTACACACCATTCTGTATTCTGTTAAAATGGAATTTCTGTGACATCAGAATGCGACGTTTCCTTTTAATTTTTGTTTGCAGTTACCTGATAATTTACCGTCTACAACAGTTACATTTCAATAAATAAATTGTATGCAGGGTTTCAGCGTGACTTTGTTAATCGCCCTTCGACCATTCCCTGGTATGTTTGGTTTATTTAGTTAGTGTTGTTAATCTCTAACACATTCTTCTGATTCTTCTCTCTAGCTCTGGATGGGTTGATTATTTTTTCTAGTATTTCATGATTATGTCCTCTGATACGTTCAAAGTAAAGTTCTGAGAGACTCTTCATTTCCTCGATAATAAATCATTGATCAGGCTAAAGTTTGAAACGGTCAATGGTGATGGATTCCTTGTATAATTTTGTGATTAGCGGCTTTTTTTTCATCCCCAAGTTGAATGCCGTAAGTCCATTTGGGATTACATAAACATAATATTTTTTTATTATTCAGTAATTGTTTTGATGTTCTTCCCATTAATGATGTCACCTCTCTGAATTTTAGATTGAATATCTGACTTTCAACTATGACATATTTTATCCAGGTCAAGTGTTTTGAACTAGATGTATCCCTAGATACCTAAATTTTTTCTTTTTGTGGGATTTGAATACTGTTCAAAGAGGACTCGTCTTGTGGTAAATGTAACGTGAACGGATTTCGTCTCATTTATCAACCTTGTTATTTAACAGTCGTTTCATCTATGGTGCCAGCATTTTACTGACTGCAATGTTGAAATAATTGTATTGTTTGTAGTTGGAAAATCCGAGCCATAGAGCGACGGTCCCAACACGCTCCCTTGAGGCACGTCTGAGTGCACTGGCTGATAATTGGACTAACTGGAGTTGTTAGTATCGACCTGATAAGTATTCATGGCAGGACAGACTAGGAAATACTTTTTTTCATCATAGTTTCTTTTATTCAACGCTATTGTTGACAGTATTCGATATGTTTGCTTTATTTGTAATTGGCAACGGTATGAAGTCATTAGTAATTTTTGTCGGGTTTTCCATTGCCTAAATGGTACAAAAAATTTATAATATTACAACGTTTCATCCACTGTTTTGGCACTTCATCAGGTAATAGGCCGAAATAAATTTCTTCATTATGTTAACTACACCATTCTTTATACGGTGGCCTCTTCAGGAGCACAGAAATAAAATGAATCGAATATAGCTGAATTATGCAATTACGAATATCGAAAGATTTAAAGAAACGCTTTATCAAAAAATTATGATGCAATTGTGTGAATATAAAAAACACAATTTATTATTAATTTCAGTAAATAATAAAGTTTAGGATTATATGGAACGAGGAAATGTAATTCAATCATACAGATAGATTGCATATTTTTTTTAAACGAGTTAATGAGGTTGGTACAACTGTGAAATAAGAGTTAAGGTAATTTGACATGAAGACTAGTTCCAGTTGTGCTAAATACGCAATAAAATTTTTAATATCAGCTATATTTGATGAACATTAACAAACCATTAACATTTTTCATAGTTAAAAAAATTAATCATAATCTTTAATTAACAGTACAAAAACGTTCGTGTAAATATCTGTACCCTTTTCTAGCTGTATGATAGAAAGGTTTTCACAGTCTGGATATTAATTTAATGTTATTCGGTGTAGACGGCACCGATACTGATTGTTCAACGTTCTTCTATCTCTCACGATAAGTTTTCTGTCGCTCCTCAGATGACATTGCAATACAATTTTCTGGAATTGTTTTCTTATCCTTGTCATTTCCTGCAGTTTGAGATAACTCCGTTCCGATAACGTGGTAGTTTCTTGTTTCTCTTGATTACTCTGCATTGTCTCCTTTAAAACATCCTTCGTTCACTTTTCTTTATTTTACTTGATAGATTCTTTTGCCATACCTTCTCATTTAGGCGTCCATCTAGTGTGTTGATGACGTAATGTGTCTCTTGTTTCGCAATTATTCTTGCTATATCTTCGTCTTTGACCTGTCACATTCATCTCATCTATTACTCTATTCTCAGCTTTCTCTTCAGAAAAAATACCATCTCTGCAATGGAAAGCCCGAAATCTAGTTTTGATTTTTGTATTTTTGCGTGTCCTTTCCGAAAGCTGAATTGGTGTTCCGGTGTGTGCGAGTTCTTCTGCAACGTTCTCTTCGTGACACGGCTTCGAAACGTCTCTTATTTCTCAATGCTGTTGCCGTCGTTTCGGCTCATCAAACATCGGAAAGACTTGAGTATTTATTGCGCTGTCTACGAAAAGTAATTTAGCGCGAATATAACAAGACCGAACAAAACAGTTGCAGGCTGAATTCATCCAAAAATCAAGAGCAAAAGTCATTAATTTCATATGGCGTTCCTCAGTCAGCAGCCTGGGGAAAAAGGTCTGCACAAATTGTGAAATTGAAATTTTTTTGACCGATATCATAAGGAACTTGATACGTCTTTAGAGCGGACGAGACGTGGGTTTCTCACATGACTCCAAAGATGACAAAGTGAAGGAAACAGTTAAAGACTGGTTATCCTCACAGGCGGCAGAAGTCTGTGACGTAGGCATACGAAAGCTTGTAGAACGTTATGGAAAATGTTTAAACAAATACGGATAATATGTATAAAAATAGAGGAACATGTGATCAATTAAATAATTTTTTTGCAAAATTCTCTGATGTTTTACAATTTATAAAAAATCAAACCTTAGTCTCCGAATAACCCTCGTATTTTTAGCTTCTATTTATGTCTACAGAGTTATCAAGAGAGATATTTGAGTAATTAAAGGATCATTTGGGTTCCTCAACATCCTTTCAATTTTAGAACGATGAGCGTCTTAATAACATCCCGCTATTGTACAGTTGAAGATTATATAGTCATCTATGTACACTAATATAATTCATAAAATAATTTATATAAAATATATAGGATGATAAAAAATAGAGGGGGTTAAGTACCGGTAGACAGACACTTTTTTTAGGGTTACAGGCTACATGAGCGTAATCCACATTGTGGCAACTCCCCTTTAATAGCATAGGAAGTGATTTGAAAGGGGGGATGCGGAAGGGTAGAGGAAGGTATCCAAAGGTTAGCTAGGGCCCCCAGGCTATAGTTTAAGGATCCTACCCTGCATTCGCCTAAAAGTAATGCAGGACAAACTCTAGAAAACCTGCATCAGGTAGGTCGGGCATTGGGTACTAGTCCCACGCCATTCCGATAGCGGGAGAGGAGTTTTCTGTGGGAACGATCAGTTTATGAGGCAGCTTGACGACTGTTCCAATGGGAACCGTATGTATAAGATCTGTGACCCCGGAATATACACGTCTCAAAACAGACCGAGGTGCCTGGGCTTGTCGGAACCTTAGTTCAAAAACGGAGAGAGGAAAAGGCATCCCCTTCCGTCTCCTACAAGATTCTGCCTACGAGAGGTGGACAGATACTCAGTAAGTTCAATATAAGAACAAAACACTGAATAAAAAGGGAGAGAAAAATTACCCAAAAATAGAAGAACGAGGTTGTAGTGAGGATAAGGTTGAAGTGATATCCGCATGTATAGGCAAAACGAGTAGGGAAATATTGAGGAAACTGGCAGAATTGAAAATACAGGATGAATTCCCAATGTATTTGTACAGACGAGAAACAATGTAAATAGCCTGTCTACACCTAAAAAAATAAAAATAAAATAAACCGTTTCAGATTTCACAAATACGCCACTAAAAGCATAGTGTGCGATTTTTCGTGACGTCAGCAGAAGTTCTTAATACTAGTATAGGACGTTAAACCGAATATATTTCAGAGGAACAGATTAGCTAATTAGTGACGGCTTTCTCATAGCCAATAGTCAGTTTCCGCATTGGAAATCTAAACTAGAGTAGGGAGAACTCGTGTTATCAGAGGAAATGAGGCTGTTATGGTGATGCTTGTTTTACTCGTCACACAGGAAATCCAGTTTGATAACACTCCATTGAACACTTAGCAAAATTATAAATTAAGCCGTCACAATTTATCAAATACAATAATCTCGCGGATATTACACCCTATAAAATACCTTTATATTTATAATTATCTGGCGATATTCGACGCAAGATGTAATCCGGCGCTAATACTAGAGTAAAAATAAAAACAATTTCTAAGCGAAGTCTGAAACATGGAAGCATAAATGATTTTACGATTATTCTGTAACTTGCTTCATGGTTCTGATTTATATAATTCAGTTTTTGTGCAATATTAAAATTTGTAAGATTCCTCAAATCAGAACGGGTTTTAATTCTAATTCGTTATAATGCGAAATAAAATTCCTGGAAAATTTTCATCAGAGTTTTTGGTCTGCTTTATTCAATATCTGAAGCTAGGAAATTTGCATACTTCATATTCAGATTCGCCGAGGCTGGCGTATTCGTGGCTAACATGCACGAGGAAACATTTGGGAGGGGTATATATTTCAGATACGAGGCCGGCCAATGTCTTTTTTTTTTGGTAAAAGAACCTCTCCAACCTAGTCACGAAAAATTTAAAATTTAAGGGTTTATGCGACTGATGGTACACTAGAAGCAAACGAAATTAAGTGGATACGCTCGTAATTTGAAATTATTTTACAGTTATGTCAGCAAATAATATTTAAAAAGCAGTTATATTTAAATAAATGAAGAAACATCAAAATATTAACATAGAAATTTATTAAGAATAATTTAAAATAATATAATAGATTCCGATGCTTGCTATTTCGGTCCAACGAAACGCTCTTTATAAATTCGAATTAATTATTCAGTTGAGTTCAAACATTTATTTAAAAAAAACAATTTCGATTAGTAAAATATAGAAATTTTAGACGAATACATATGAATTCAGATTGATGAGGGGAATGTTTCATATTAGATCCAATGATTCGGCAATTAATGTAAAAAATGATGATGATAATATAAATTGAATTTTTGATTCTTTTTAAACGTAATCACTTTATTTAATTATAAAAAATATTATTTCGATTGTTATTTCAAATTCAAAAATACTATCAACAACTTCTGTCCGCACTCCTTTGATATTTGTTATTTTTTTTAAGTTTTAGATTAATAAAAATTGAAATTATTTTTCATTGAATTTTGAACACCCAACGGTTTGAAAAAAATTGGATCTGAAACGTCGTGACTGCTTTAATGTTTTTTTATTATAGTGTTTTAAATTTTAATTCATAGTAAATTCTGACTTAATATGGCTATATTGTTTTCATATATTTAATAAAATTATATGCAGTCCCTGGACTTTCATTTTTCCGGCCTATTTCCTTTTATAGTCTTTGACGTTTTCTCTTTAAAAGAAATAGAAGCTGATTTCTGTGCCAAGACCAGTAGATTGTTTCCGCGTCACTTACCTTCGCAATTTGTTCTCAACTTGCGCCCAATTTGGTCGGCTCAATATTGACCACTTCTCATCAATTTTCCGAGAGAAACTGTTTATTTGAAAATATTGTCTGTTGATAACTTATCATTATAAAACCATAATTTTCAAATACTTATATTTACCTAACATTAGGTGAATTAATAAATATTTGCAACACTTATTCCGATTAAATTAAACTCGAAAGGCATTTAGAAATTTTATAAATATATTTATAAAATTTAATTAATAATGTAAAAATATATATTCTGACTATTGAGAAAATAATGAATAAATAAACAAATCATTAATAAATTCTTTTTTTCTGACTTAAAATTGCCTGATGTTCATTTAACTATTAAATAATTTTATAAATTACATTTTTTTTTACCTGAATATTAATTTTGTTTATGATGTTTTTATATAAAATTAAAATCGTAAATAGTTTTAAAAACAACACAAATACTGTCATTATCAAATCAGTCAATTAAATTGTATTGGATATTAGCAATATAATGTAAAACTATGGAACTCATTTTTCATTATTAACATTTTTAACTGGTAAATTATTATTTAAGTATAATTTAACGTTATAATTAGGGATAAATAGCTTGGAGCCAATTTTCAAACATTTAGTAATTGGTAATTACTTTCCAGTTGATATTCAAAGCCTTCAGTATGTTATATAAAATACACAAGTTAAATTATTTATATTGAGACAACGCTATATATTTCTGATCGAAAGGCACAGCTCATTTTGGAGTCATAATATTTAGTAGGAAACTATGTGCTATCCACTGTAAGTTAACTCTGAAGCTATAATTTAAAAAAAACAACATATAAATCTATGAAAACCCAATTTGGAAATTATCTAGAACAAGTATACACGGTTTTTACAAATTATAAATTGAAATGTTCATTTCTTGTACATATTATATTTTTGTATTAAATTTCTAGCATCCCATGTTGAATCAGTCACCAATTAAAACACTTGAACAATTTTCTAAGCATTTATTCAAATTTAATATTGTTTAGAAAATGATGAAAATGGTGATTGACTAAGATTGGGGTGTTCGTAATTTATATAAATGAAAGTAAACGTCTATTAAATTTCGATGGAAGCAGACACTTTAGATGCCAGAAAAGTAATTATTCCAATTTATTTGGAAGGAAACAAGTCTAACTAGTAGTGTTTTTCTACCTTTTAAGGTAATATATAAGGTATATACTCAAAATTACTTACGCATTTTACAAACATGTTGTTATTAGCCTTCCAAATTTTTAGGAGTTGAAAAGTTCTCCCTTGCAGCTTGCGAGGTCTACTCGTTGCGTGAAACAAACGATTCCCCTTCGATATCCATGTAACGACTGTTTGTTTACAATACGAGGAAATATACGTGTGCTCTAAAGCAGAACCATCTACTGGCCATTACAGAAAAACTCTTCAAAGTTTCAAAAATATTTAATACTGAAATTTAAAATTATTTTATTATTACACAATTTTGAATAAGATTATACGGTCAAAGCATTACGGAAATATTGTATTAAAATAATTAATGCAACTAGTGGCCTTAATTAGCAATGTTGATTTTGCAACAAATTGAAATAACGAATCATTCAACCGAAATATTGGCTCAATTAACGGATTGCATTTGGAGTAATTGTTAGATTTCTAAGTAGGAAAGCGTATAGCAACATATGACTTTGATTTACGAATGAAGAAAAAACTTCACAGTGCCGGGAATCGAACTCTGATCCACTTCTCGGTACAGGATTATGGTTTTATATATAAATTTTAACTATTGTTTCCTCACGCATAACGTAAAATTTACGTAGTATTACTACACATCTTGTGGTTTAACTACTATAAAATTCGGACATAGTCTTAGAAATAATTTATATCCGATTACATTTATATCCCGTATATCTGAGATGTTCGTTTTTATGAGATAGAGATGTTGAGAAATGCGACACTGAGACATCCACCCCGCTGGGAACTCATAATATCTCACTTATCAGAGTGACGAAGAAGAAACGACCTTTGAGAACTTCAATCTTTTACATATGAGGAAAAAAGAGAAAATTTCCACATGAAATAAGAAATGACAGTATACTGCTTTATAAAAAATTAAAATTTAAAAATTGAATAAATACTCTAATTGTTAAATTAATTTATGCCTAAAATTTTAAATGCAATAATGTGTGTGTGTGTGTGTGCAGTTGTATTTTATTTTCAACGGTATTAACATTTATTACAGTATAATAATAATAAATATAAATTACTTACAATTCTATCAAAGCAGAATAGAAATAAATTTAACTTTGTAATGGATCTTCCAGGATACTGACTCGTAGCAGTTTCTATCAGTATTACTGATGATAAATTAATTACAAGTATTTATTAAACGCTTATTAAATGTCAACAAGGTGAATAAAGGGAATAACGGTAGATATATGCTACGCAAATTGGTATAATTCACGAGCAATGGAAACATGGTGATTGTTGAGCTGGCTTCTTGCGATGCAGCGGAGAATAGAAGTGATGTGTCCTCGCAGCGATGAACTGGATCTTCAGATTCGAATTCAGTCGGCTTACTGAAATTAACTGTATCGACGAATCAAACCTATCAACATATTAAATCATCTGGACAGGAAAGAGAGATAGGGTCACGAGGTTGGCTAGTAATGAGCATGTCAAACTTTCAAGAGCAAATTGTAATTCAAAATAATTTATAATTAAACTTATTTTTATATATTTAACGCGCACGTATGAATAATACCAACGCATCTCTTATCCATAATAATAAATTATAAAATATATTAATGCACAGTTCTATTATAGAGCAAAATAAACGTTTGCGTGAAAACTTAAAGGGTTCATAGTGTTTCTTCTTGGGAGCTGATTATTTAGCAAATATAGAGACAAATTTGTTTGCAGATAGAACACTGCGTGTTGCAAATGACTTGGGAAACTTAAATTATTTTGAAACTTCAACTACTGGAGTTGGAGACAAAATTAGATGGAATTATGTGCTTTCAACGACCATTAAACTATGTACGATGTGTATTATGTATTTAAAAGTAATTAATTTTAGTAGTGTAAGCGATTAGAATAATTTATTTTTTTACCACTTTGAACCAATTACAAGCTAAGTTAGCACGGTTAATCAAAAATTTAAATTTTCGCTATCTTCTTCTGCATTTATTGATCACTGTCCCTTCTATCAATATTACGTAACAATATGGCCTCTCAGTAAATTCTCGGATAATTTAATTAGCTTAATAAACATCTTATTTTGTGTAAAAATTCCTCATTACAATTTGTACACTGAAATTCATAATTTGCTTTAGATTCACATTCCAATGCTTGCTCCTTTATAAAGTTTGCCCTCCACCTTTAGAGTATTTTTATTAAAACTCAGTTCTAGAGAAATGTTATTTTTTCATCGATATAAAAATAAACACTGGTTTAAATGTGGCTTTGAATTGGGAACAACGTAGCGGTGACTTATGAGAGGAATCATTAAATTTAACACCCAACACTGCATCATATTTACGCAAACAGTGAAATAGCGTTTATAAATAATGCATCACACTCAAAGGGTGTATAAAAATTTTGATTTGATTTTATGAGTATCGTGTTCTTAAGTTTAGGCGATATTGCGAGAAATTATAATATGGTTTACACATTTCTTCTCTGTCATTTTTATTAATCAAAGGATTAAATATAATGACAAGCGAACATGAACCAGATTATATTAGTTAAAACTGGTCCATATCTGTATTGGTTAAGAAGTAATTAATTGGTTAAGAAGTAGTTGGTTAAGAAGTAATTACCGTTTCAGGATATAAATAATTACATTTTAGTAAAATACAGAAAAGTAAAATCTGTACACTACTTAGTATGATTAACTAATTCTTTTTAAATGAAAACTATAATAACGGTATATCGCAATGTGTATATTTTTTAAAAGTTAGTGAACGCAATCCTCCTTTTCAAATAGTTTTATTATTTATGTGTTTCTCAGAATTCGCGAGTGAGCGAAACTTAGTCAGGAATTCAACTTTAATATTAACGTAACGTAAATACCGAATATACTCATTTTGAGGGAATTTCTTATACATTAATAACTACGTAATCGCTCTTTACTTTCGTAAAGGCTAACATTTCCAAACTGAGCCAAAGGCATGACATGACAAACACTTGTGAAGAAAAGTTATTCAGAGGATCCTTCCGGAAATTCATGGGACATTTTCAATATTTTTGAATTCTTAGGTACCTCGAAACCTCTGCGGATTTTTACTTTTTTTATTTTAATAAAAACCTGAAAACGCCACGAGATCTCAACGGATGCGCAGTGAAGACTGAAAGCGTTGACAGATTGGAGAAATTATGGTATCGTTTCGTTTGGAAGAATAAATAAATACATCTGTAAACGTACGACAAGAAACTTACGTCGTCCATACAAAAAATAGATTGTTACAATGTTGTCTGCTGAGTTGACGGAATGAAGAACGTTAAACATCCGGGACCGGTGTCGTCTACTTGCGACGAAGATACATCGCATTCAAATGAAGTAACGTCGACACGAGTAACTCATAATTTTTTTTTCGGTCCTCACATCACCACGGAAACTATTAGATATAAGTTTCATATTGTAATCCTATAATAATTAGAGTAATACTACGATACAAAATAATTTACATAATATTTAAAATTTTAGAATTAACTTCAATGCAAAAACAAACAGTATTTGTGACATGGATTTTGCGGTTTTTTGCGTGAAAATAATTGTAATTTATTGAGACGTAATTCCACGTATTTAGAGGTAGTAGAATATAGAACCACTAATAACTGTTTTACGTCGGGATGGCGACTTTAAATCCGATAAATTTTTCATATCCACGTGTGCGGATGTTCTTAAGAATATGGTAAAGTGGGGAGTGTCTGAGATTAATGTGAATGGCGTTGAAAGTGAAAAGTAAGCGCTCTTAGAAGAGCAGCATCTTGAGATAAAACTTAACTTCGGAAAACAGCGGTTTAAGAAAAACGAATATTCATCATGACGGCTGATGGATGACTTGAAAAGAGAAATGGAGTTTGGTGGCAGAGAGAAGTCTAAAAGAATAACTATGATAAATTATTCATGGTTCAGTTTCCTTTCTGCATAAAAATAATAATATTATACTATAAGCTAGCTAGAGACTTTTACAAACACTTTTGTTTCAGTTTCGTTAAATATTTGCGATTTTCACCGAAGGTTTAATATCAGAGAGAAAAAATTATTATTCTGAAGTATTCAATGTATCGGGATCAAATTATATTTTGTCACAAAGATTAATAAATCATAAGACTGCATTTAATTA
The DNA here is from genome assembly GCA_037074705.1 of Zhengitettix transpicula. NCBI lineage: Eukaryota > Metazoa > Arthropoda > Insecta > Orthoptera > Tetrigidae > Zhengitettix > Zhengitettix transpicula. Next base: position 38,970,129 of record CM073596.1, on the reverse strand, counting down.
AAACTGAGACTTTGGCTTTGATCAATATTTTGATATTTAAATTTCGATTTGTTAATTTAATAAAATTCTAACACCACATGTTTTCACGTATTTCTAAGGATTTATTCCAAATTCATAGGCTGAAGCCATGATCCAAAATATTAATTTAAGGTTGAAAACTTCATTTAATATATTCTTTAACTGGGTTCAGAGCACTAATAAATCGATTAATCCACAGGGAATTTATATCGAGGATGGATCTCAAGGTCATTCGGATTTCCAAAATGAGTTTTTTAACGTGACCAAAGATCTGTGTTATTCAGGCTTTAACCTTACAATTTAAAAAAATATAAATACCGTCTGTATTAGATGTAAAATAAATTGATGAAAAGTAGCCAGTTAATAGAAAAATTGAGTGATTAAATTAATATCTCACAAAACTTTTCTGCAATCCTCCTGGAGAGACCATCGGAAGTGGCTCTGTAGGAAGTGAACGAATTGAATTTGAATATTTAAGCTTAAGAGTGCTTCTATCCACACCTTATCGTAGGAGTTTTTAATGTCCACGAACAAGGCTGCAGGAATTGGAAACTATTAAGGGAGTGGGTAATGGAATAAATTAATTTGATTAGTCAGAAATGGAAAGTTGTTTCGCGAAATAAAACCGATGGGTGGGTACTACGGAATATAATCAGTTAAAAATAATTCTAGACTTACGAGTTACGAACCGAGATTTTGAGAACTTTCCAGACTTATGATTGTTCATATAATTTAACATAAAATCATCTATTTCATTTTAAGCTAAATATATAATATAAATTAACATTTCTGCTATAATTCACGTCATATTCACAAGCTGGAAGAAACAAATAAACAACTTACGTAGGTTAATAAGTAGAAACCGGGCCAAATACTAGAGAAAAATTATTAATAAACCGAGCTACATTTTTACCAAGTGCCGAAATACATGTGTTTTGCAGTAGTTGAAAAAGGAAAATTATAAGGGATTTCATAAATGAATGAAGGATAGTTGTAAAGGTTACATCAGAACCATTAATTATCTACTGGAAATTTTAATAAATAATTCTCGTTTACAAAATTTAATAAATAAATTTCTTGTTTCCTCATAAATAAATAATTCTAAAAAAACCAGACCGTTAATGAATCGAGAGAGATCTAATTTTCTTTCAAAATATAATGTCCTTGTAAATCATATAACCATAAATGCCTATTTAGACTGGATTGTTCACACGGAAAAGTTTGATGTCCAAACATAAATGTCGTCTGATGGGTTTAATTTCATAGCAAATTCCACTGAAATTTATTATTTTCGTAATATCAGAAACAGTATAATAAGTTATTAATTCTGTTAAGTAAGATATTATCAAATATATGAATAAATATGATGGAATGAAATGAAAATAGTATTATTTTAGCGATGAAATTATATTGGAAAGAAATATGGAGAAATATATAAACTGATATTACCAGCTGGAAATAATTAAGTATCAGATAACTCAAAGATTTTTTTGAGACTAGGAACTTCTTCGTTTAGTTTATATCAGAGACAACAGTTTTCTTATTATTTCAGTAGCAAGTCTTACTTGAGGTTAAAGAATCGTTCTTGTTCTAATTGAAAAATCCAGCTATTTTTTTTCTGCATTCATGATTTAGATGTTGATTTTCCGTTGAAGTTTTCATTTTCAGAAGACTCTCAATCCAGGAGCGTATCGTGTGAGACCAGACCAGCCATCGTCCTGGAACACAAATATATATTACTTATCATTATAACCAACAGATCACTTTCTTTTAAAAACTGAAGTATATTTATGTGCAAAGGCTAGAATTTTCAGCCTGTTCTACAACTATTTTATCTTTCAAAGTAAAATTCAATAAATGATTTAAGTATTTATTAATTTTTTACGGAATTTGGTCTTTTTTCATTTATTAAATATATTAAAATTAGAATATAGAATACAAAAGTTTTACATAAATAATATTCATAAATAAAAACATTACCTTTAATCAAAATTAATATTTCAGAAAGTTAAAATAATTAAATTATTATCTTATGTATCAAACAAACCCCATTATTGGATTGTTTAAAGTATAATATGCTCTATAATCCTTTACCACAAACATATTTCAATCTAGACGATCCTGAAGGAACTCTAATATTTAATTTATCCAGTAAATCATCATAATGAAATCAACTATAATAAAAATAATTTTTTAATATTTAGAGCTTAGTTCTGATTCCAGATATTCGATTTTAAAATTTTTTTCTTTGTAACATTTTTTTATTGAAATGACATAATATCAGAAAAAGGATTATATTCATCCCACTATTTTTTCTACTACATCTAATGAATTAACCCCCAAAATGGGAACGAAACGTTTGACCATTTGAATTAAATTATGTCTGACGTTTTATTTATTGATTATAAATTTGTTTAGTTTTATATATATAATATATACAAATGCATTTTTACTACAGTTTTCGATACATAAAAATGAATTTTTCTACAGGAATGTTTACATTCAGTTACTTTTATATATATTGTAATAATTAAATATTATTATAATGGCTGAATGTGGCTTAAATGAAATACACTAATAACTTCAAAGAACAAACAAAATTTATTGTGCCAAATTTATAACAAATACACAAAATATTTGGGATCTGAGGGTCTTGAACTGGGTTTGATAAATGGCAGAATTTAAATAATCAAAATTACATTTACCTTTTATGGAAATCAAAGCGTCTGAATATAGACGAAATTTGTTGCGGAAGAAATAATTCTGAAGATTGAATTTAACAATTTCAATTTTATCAAGAATTAACAATCTCATTCTATCGATAATTAAATAATTAAAGAACGATCTGACTTTTATCTTTTAAACACGGTTTACAAATCATTTTAAAGTTTTCTCTACTTACGGCCGCCCAGGTCTCATTTTTAGTTTTTCGTGCACAATTTTGGGGACATCACTGATTCTAAGTTCTCACAGACTCTAATTGGCGTTGTTTGTTAGTTGGTTTAACACAAATTGGTTGGTCCTCGATGCTTTACTGCAACCTAGATTTGTAGATCTCGTGGCTTTAGTTGACAACGGACTTCATTGGTTTGTCTGAATATTGCTTTACTTTTTAATAACTGAAAGCATGTTTGTGACTGGGCCACAATCTTTCGTTCTGACTGCCGACTGTAAAACTTTCAATGAGTTCTTTTCGTCCGTTCTATTCGCTGTCTGCTGACCGACTGTACTGTTCAAATTTTTATGACTTGGAATTTTGGTCTTTTCTCCTCGCTGCTTACTGCCCGACTGTCCTCTTCGTCTCGTAGATTTTGAGCGCGTAGAACCTCAACAATGTTTTCTTTTCCTTGCCGGATTGTTGCGGCGTCCGCTCTATATCCACTAATAATGAGTCCTCTACAATCCAACTTTCCAATTAGAACAATGTCTTAATTACCAATTACTACAATATATTATCATGAAACTTGCTAACAAAGTATATTGAGTATTGAAAGTGATTACTGTTAGATTAAAAATAATTCTCAGAAAAGAACAAAACATAAAGTATAATAAAATATTGTTTGACCGAGTCTTTGCGTTTTAAAGCAGAAAAAGAATTATTTTGAAATTAAAAATAATATTCTGTCGTAAATTTTATCACGATTTTATTCCCGATAATTGGTTTGAAGTTTCGAAAATAAAGAGAAAATTCTTTTTCAAGTGAACAGGATTTTAATGTAGTAATTCATGCATATTCCATCGGCGAGTTCTTTTATCCGAGATTTTATTTGATGGGTAAAGTTCAAACAAACATGGAAATGGTTGAAATAAAACTAGTAGTAATCATAGCCCGCATTCACAAAAACAAGCCACCCCAAAGCACTGCTTTACTACATACAAATTCAAAAAAATGCATTAAAACAGCTTATTGAACGTCGTATGTTTACTATAATGGCGTTTGGAAATGAAGTGAATATATTTATTTTAATTTGCGGACAATTTTTGTCGTAATAAACTAACTAAAACAACTGTAGTAGTAGTGTGGTGACTTAAGAAAAATATGAAAAACTTTATCAGAGCGAATAATTGCAGAACTGGAGAGCAGAAAATTCCTGCAGGTTTTTAGAATGAAAACTAAAATTGGTCTTTAACCAAATGAGGATTTCAGGAGAAACTTGCCTGTTGGTTAACACTAACCAGGTAAGACGGAAATAGAGTTGGAATGTTGCGAGGCACAGGAATTGATACGCCGAAACTATTCTATTTAAATAGTGGAAGAAAAACAATAATTGTAAATTTGCGAGAAATTGATGGAAGCATTATAAATGAAATTTAAAAACTATGATGATATTTGGTATCTGACACAATAAAAAAATGAAAAATTATCGAATTTTCTCGTGCAATGCATCACAAGATTTATAGTTGTATTTATCTGACGTCCATATAATTAAAAATTTATTACGTAAGCCTAATTTGTCAGAAACAATTAATAAAACAAAAATTAATACGTCGTTGCGTACTCAATATAGGTGTACAATTGATTTGGAGTAATATAATTTCTATATATTACCAAATTATAGGAAAATATAATTCTAATCGAAATTACAATTTTACAATGTAAATAAATTACTGCAAGTTTATTGGATTGAATTGTTGGTGGAGAAGTTGGCAGATGTGAGACAGAGATGTAGTTGTCCCAGACGTAGTTAGTTATTTGGCGAGTCCAGTTTAAGTATGAAACAGAGACGACGCCAACGACCGCAGTCGCCACACACACCTGGAGTCAGTTCTCCGGGATCACGGTTCAGCTTAGTCTGGGTCTTGGGCATTTTTAAATTTATCTTTTATTTCTCCTTAGCTAATTTAAATGTCAATTTCTTTTTAATTTCATCATTGTTTAAATTGTTAATTGTACGGACAAAGTCTAAAACACCGCAGAATGAATCTGTTGGATTGGGTTTCGGTCTTATAAATCCTTTGCCTCTGATCTCTACCACTTCTCTTTCGATTTACGTGTGAGGATGGAAAAACTGACGATCTAAATATTGTACATAAAAGTATTATCGTGATGCATCTCCAGTCGTGGTCACGATTTTTAAGAGTTTTATCCTTCATTGTAAAAAATATGGCTGAAGTATTTCTCTGACGACATATATTTTTCGTAATCTCTTGAACGTCAATAAATAAAACTTACACATATTTTTTGACGAAGAGGAACCAGGCTATTTTACCGCAAGAAACTATATCTCTCTTATAATTTAAAGGCTTAAAACCTGATTGATTAATATTTTGTATTTTTATTGAGTATTATCTACTACTTTAGTCCTTATTTGGTAGAATAACACGCCCAATTATTGAATAATCAATATAGTTGTAATAGAATTCAAATTTTATATTAGGACCTACAGAATACCATTGGAGAATACAAATTTATTTTTCTCAATTATTTGTATAAATTAGAGTACGCAACAAGCGTCTTTGTGAAATTAACTCAGCCATAATTCGTAATCTTGTGCATTTGTCGTGCTGAGGGGATTTACAGGATACATCGCTGTTGTGTGCACTTTGATGTCAGTCACTAGTCCGACCTTTGGAATTTACATCTCTGTGGATGCTGGGGAGAGAAGCCAAGATGTGAGGTCGCAACGCTAATTAATAACGCGCCCTGGCGGTGACGGCGTGTTCAAGTAGCTACGACAATACATACAAGAGGACAATTTCCTCGAAACTACCGTTAACGCAGAAGCTTTTCGGGAACTTTGCCTTAACTATAAATCATTTGTAGCACATTTCACGGAGCAATACGTCATTTGGCTCTTGTATATTAAATACAGCAGGATAAACTAGCGTATTGATCCGCGAGGCAACGCTATTTCCTTAATACTATGTATACATATTTTGACAAAAAGTGCCTTACGTTATAATTCTGTAAAAATATTAATTTATTTAGAATTTTGACAGAGAAAATATAAAACTACGTCTGATTTTTCGAAACTTTCACTGTTGCTGTTTAAGACAAATTTAAATAAGTCCGAATAGTTTTTTATAAAAAAAGTTTTTTTACAAACTAAAATCGATTTAATTATATTAACTTCTGGAATTTTATATTAAATTTATTTTTGGTTCACAAATATATTCAAATTATCGATGATAATATTCTAGGGGTTTCGACCAATAAATAGCCTCTTCCACTTTTTATAAATATTTTTTTTGTAGGTGTAGACAGGGTAATGTATAGGGTAATCCACATAGTGGTAACTCCCCTATTATAGCATAGGAAAAGGAGTGAAAATGGGGATGCGGAAAGGTAGAGCAAGGTAGCCAAGGGTTAACTAGGGCCCCCGGGCTATGGTTTAAGGATCCTACCCGGCATTTCACCTGAAAGTGATGAAGGGAAAACCCTATAAAAACCTGCATCAGGTAGGTTGGGCATTTGCTACGCCCTTCCGATGGCGGGAGAGGGGTTTGCTGTGGGGACGCAGCTTTCCCCTCTACGAGCCTTGACCAGTTTAGGAGGCAGGTTACCTATTTAATAATACTCGTTTTGATATTGATGAGGACTCTATTTAAAAATTAAAGAAACATCCTTGGTTTTGAAGCTGACGGACCTAAACATATATTATTAAACACTTCAGTAAAACTCAAAGTGACAGTTTATTAGTACTAAATACTAATATTACTATTAAAATAGAATGATTACTGTAGGTTTGTTATAAAGATACGTTCATGTCTTTTGCGTTCAAATAACAATTTTAGCGACATTTTTCTAACGTTACTGTAGTATTTTTATGTATTTTGTGGCAGTTAAGTTTTCTGTAGCAGACAATTTACTGGAGGTCTGCTGTTCTATCACTTGGAAGACCTGCGAGGGATATTCTCTCGCAGGCAGTACCTGCGAGGGATGTTCTCTCGCAGGCAGAACCTTGTAGGAGAGATACGAAGAGGCTACCATTGGGTATGCCTTTTCCTCTCCGTTTTTAAACTAAGGTTCTCACAAGCCGAGGCACCTCGACCTGTTCTGAGAGGTGTATGTTCCGGGGTCACAGACCTTGGGCATACGGTAAGAGTTGTCCGCTATTCCCATTGGAATAGTCCGCCAGCTGACTCCTAAACTGGTCGAGTCACGGAGAAGGTAATGCTGCGTCCCCACAGCAAACTCCTCTCCCGGAAGGGCGTGGGACAAGTACCCAATGCCCGACCTACCTGTTGCAGGTTTTTCTAGGGTTTTCCATGCATTTCTTTAGGCGAATGCCGGGTAGGATCCTTAAAATATAGCCCTTGGCTACCTTCCTCTACCCTTCCGCACCCCCCCCTTTCAAATCCAGTCCTATGCTATTAAAGGGAAGTTGCCCAACGTGGCCCTGTTGCCCTAAAAAAATCTATCACTTGGTATTTTGTATTTAATTTTTTAAGTAAATTAATTTGTCCCCAATCTTCCAAAAGAATCATAAATTTTGTTTCTTAGTAAGTAAAAGGAAAAATATACTTCGCGATACAAAAGTCATTAGCAATAAAAGGGGATTCAGGAAACGCAATTCTGAGAACCTGAAAGCAAAGTCTTCAACCACTGGAGACTTCAGCCTATATGGTTTGCTATGGTTCAGTAGTATGGTCAAAGAAGTTTTAGAAGATACATCGTTCTTTACAAATATATTGTTTATACTGACTGAATCGCGCTACAGTCTTCCAGATTGATCGGACTATCTCCATCATGCACATCCTGACTACACTGTTCCTTGTCCTGGTTCTAAACCTGGATGTAGTGTGTACTCTTACACTATTCGAATGTATTTTTATTCTATACACTTCTAATCCGCTTTTATCATTATTTTGAATCATCGTCACCGTTTTCGACTCACGAGGTTCGCCCGGCTCCTGAATGCTACATTCTAGAATTATCGCTTGAACTGTCTGTGAGTCCCGGGAGAGGGATGTTCATGTTGTGACGGGTTTACCTGCGGATCAAGCAGACTTTCCAACAGGTGGCCGAGTTCCCTTTGCCCCAGACCGTAGTGATATTCACGCCTGCGTCCGTACGTTTGAACGTCAGCTGTGTCCCTGAACCCCTGGAACCAAGTCAACCAATGTCAGTCGACTGCCGGAAGGCACAATGAAGAAATAAAAAATATTAACTATTCAAATATTTAAAATATATATCTCCGAGGATGATACTACCAGTAAATAATTTCAAAAGTAATTTTCATACCCGCCAGTTTAAATAGCTCGTTGAACTTATTCGTATGCTCAAATCTTAGCTGAGATAATTTTTGTTCAGCACCTTTCACTGCGTTTCCCCACGCTGAATGCAAGGTCAGTTTTGTTTTATGGTATTATTAGCTGTAACGCACATATTGATGAATTTTAAGGTAAACCTATTAAGTTTCAACTAGAGCTTGACCTCGTTGGATCGCTGTTGTGTCCGTTTATTCATCGCTTATTTATTCATCTACGCCATCGGCCTTCCTTGGTGTCTAGTGCTATAATCGGAGTACGTCAGGACAAATTAAAATATTTTTCTTATAATTCCAAAAACCAATACTGCAGTCTCAAATAAAAATTGCTTATTATACTTAGTGTCTTTCTAATCCGTAACACACAGTTAGCTTGAAACACAGTTAAACTGATGTCTTTTGTATCAAAGGGATCGTAAAATTGTTTTAACTGTGAGATGGTTAGGACTTATCAGAAGCTACAAAATATAATAAACAATTTTATTTGACACTACTGTATTTGTGTTTGGAATTGTCATAATAACCACCAGTCCCAAATTCTTCATTCACATCAAAATATTTTGCTTGTCGTCCTCTAACAAGAACACGCTACAGATGTCTTTTATTAGTGTAAAGCAACATCACACGCTATTTCTATGGCTGTTAGTTCTTATTCTTCAACTACTCATAAGAACAATTTATCTGACGTGCTATTACAGTGGGCTTTTTTTTCTTTTACCTGAGCTTATTATAACATGGCAAACTCCTTACGCGTAAGGTTGATAACAATGCTTTACTCTTGTACTATTACAGCAGGTTCGTGAAAAGAGATCTCAACGTGAAGGTTATATCTCGTAGAAAGTAGTTATCAGAAGGATACTTACATTGTTGGCTTGTCCGCGTCGGTAACTGTTCCTCTTCTTTTCAAGGGCGGCGTCCTCGTCGTTATAGGAGTCTGAGGCGAACCTTCCAACCCCACGGTGTCTTTCCCCGTCGGACCTGCCGACGTCGACGGCGCGCTGGTAGCCGACGTCAACGCGGTTGACGGGCCTGGAGTCCACATCGTTGCGCTCGTGTTTCTGATAGTACGGCACATGGTGAGCAGCCTCGTGCTGGTGATGATAGGGGGCGGATGGCTGGTAAGGTCTGATGGGAGCCGGAGTGACGGGCTCGTAGCGTCGCTGTTGAGGAAGATGGGTCAGACCTCCAGGCGAAGGCCGGAAGTAGTCCACGTGGGCCAGCCCACTGTACTTGTTGTTGAAGTGATGCTGGTCGTCGTAGGGTTGCGCCTCACGTTCGCGTCCACCTTCGTCCTCGTCGGCGCCGGAGCCGTCCTTCTCCTCGGAGAAAGGAGCGGCGTCTTCTCCCTCCACGGAGGCGTCGTCCTCGTCGCTGGCCTCGCTGGCGTAGCTGTCCCTGTTGTGTCTGTTCACCTGTGTAACACACACACATCACGAAACGAAAAGACGTAACATGACTTTTGAGGACGTAAACCCTGACACACAAGACCACAAGTCAGAATAATGAAATAAAAGTTTTAATTGATGTTGAAATCGTATAAATCTGTTGGATATTTAAAAAAAAATATTCTCAACGTTCATATGAGAGACGTTATATTAAAGTAGATCGCATGGAAGATTTAACAGGAAGATATTATAACGTTTAGAAGAAATACATGAATTATAATCAGAAGATGAAAAACTGAATGTACATCGTAATACCTTTGCTGGCAATACAAATTGCAGTTAAGTGCTGAATTGTTCTATGAAATTTTCACCACAAGTACAAAAACATTAGTAAGGAAAATAACTATATTGATTTACTTCAAGAACCGCTTCACTTAGAACTATGCTTTTTATGAACTTACGAGAACATGTTTTACAAATCGCTCCAAATTATTTTTTTATATAAACATAATATTACAGGAAATAAACTATATTCATTAATATTTTTATCTTTTATTACACCTAAAAATATAACAAAAAAAAGGAACGAAACATTTTCATTATTTTGAATTGAATTACTTCTAACGTGTGGGCCGTTTTATTTATTTATCCAGAATGAAATACTTATTAAGAATTGTTGGGGCTTCATTTTCACAATGTAGAGTTCGATGTAAATACACTGTAGGTTACATGACTAACGCAGTCAAAAGTTCGTGCATTTTAAGGAATTTTTCAAAAATTAATATTTTTTAATGGTAATTATTCCATTCTTTGATAATTTTTTGAACGTTGCATTATTACATTGAAAGTGTTCCGAGATGATGTTAATCACGGATTTGTGAAAAATTATATTACTAATTTTATTTTCTGAATTTGCCGCTAGTTTTTGTTCTACATCGCAAAGCAGCTCTTGGCATTGACGTGGGTCGGCTGAGGTTTTCGATATTGCGTCGGATGGAAGCCTCCGCATAAATCATTTTCCGATAGGGTAACGAGCAAGACTTGTTCGCTTTGCTGGTATTAGACTGTGGAGAAGGCTGACTGCAGCTCTGAAGTTATTCATGTTCATTGGTCGCGTAAAAGTGAGTAACGTATTGTCCACGAGCCCTGATTTGCATTACATGGAACCATGTGATTGATAATATTTCCTTATAAATGGATCTTTCATATTAATCTCCACGAAATCAATGTTCAACTCCTATATTAATCTTATACAGAATTTTATGTATAAAGTACGATGTGTGATATGTCTTTCACTCGAAGGACCGATCCGAGAAAACTCACAACGCTTTAGAAGACTGTCACAACTAAGTTGAAACGCAGAAACTTTCTGAGCAATTGAGGATTTAAAAATCTATGTGAGAAGAAAAAATATAATTATTTCTAAAAAGTCGCCGATGCATTTAAAAATCTAACACGTAATTTTTTCGAAAGTATTCGAAAAACCATTCGTAGATCGATAAATGAGTGAAACAAATTTATTGAAACTTTTCAGGAGAAAAGTCTGCCATACCCAGAGCAGATTTATTTGGCAGACCAGATTGTCCGATGTGAGAGAACGATCACAGTCTGAGCGACAAAATCTGCAGTTTCCTCTTAATGTACAGATAACGTCTGTCAAATTGTTGATCGTTCGTCGGATAACGGACCAGATCTTCTCCTTAGAGAGCCGAATCTTCGAGATATAGGTCGTTCAGTGATGAAAATCTGCCAGATTCAGATTTTCATGCATTCGCGAAGTATTTCCGAGCCAGACGTTTGTATTCCGATATTTTGGTTTAAATAGCAGTTGATATAAAAAATTAATACTACTAAATATAATATAGCTGGATGTCAACAACGAAGGCCTGCAAGGGCTATTCTCTCGCAGGTAGAACCTTGTAGGAGAGATACGAAGGGGTTACCTTTGGGGATGCCTTTTCCTCTCCGATTTTGAACTAAGGTTCCCACTAGCCGAGGCACCTCGGCCTGTTTTGAGAGGTGTATGTTCAGGGGTCACAGCCCTTGGGCATACGGTAAGAGTTGTCCACTATACCCATTGGAATAGTCGGCCAGCTGCCTCCTAAACTGGTCGGGGAACGGAGAAGGGAATGCTGCGTCCCCAAAAACTCGTCTCTTGCTATTGGAAGGGCGTGGGACAAGTATCCAATACCCGACCTATCTGATGCAGGTTTATCTAGGGTTTGTCCTGCATTTCTTTTAGGCGAATGCCGGGTAGGATCCTTAAACCATAGCCCGGGGGTCCTAGTTAACCCTTGGCTACCTTCCTCCACCCTTTCGCATCCCCCCTTTCAAATCCCTTTCCTATGCTATAAGAGGGGAGTTGCCACTATGTGGATTACCCTATACATAGCCTGTCTACACCCAAAACTACCAAATATAAAATCTTATAAAACCATTGCACAGTCACGTTAAAATATTTTTTTATCTTCTTCTTGAATAATTTTTCTATATTTAATTTTTTGTGGTTACTTATTACAATAAAGTAGATATTTATCTGAAGTTAAATTCTTTTTGCTTATTTCGTAATTATATACAGAAATAATTTTTAAATAGTAACTTGTATGTACATCGGTCTTACTTATTATAAAGTTTTGTGATTATTATGCAAATTTTCTGTTCAAAATTTTGTAAATTAATGACATAGTATCAGAAATTTAAATTTGTATTGAGGAGAAGTATAAAAGTTTAATTGATTAATGCTATAATGTAAAAAATGAAGCACCAACTGTCGACAACAGACTATCACTATACAATAAGGTATTAGTCGATGGCCGATATCGGTTGGTGGACTTTCTGGCAGATATCGGCAAGTGAAGGAGAAAGACAGCTGACATCGGCTTCTCTAATCTAACGAACAAAACTCCTCCAGATAAAATCTATCAGATATCTGCCAAAATGTCAAGGAGTAGACTAAGAAGCAGAACCATATTTTAAAAGAAGTGAGGATTAGTGCTAAATTCTCTTTTTGTCGATAGATGTACAGCTAGAATATTGAAGTGTTTTTTAAATGTGTGTTTCTGTTCATCGATTCTCATCATATGTATTTCTCTTACAGACAGAGGAGAGTACCTGGTCGTTGTTGTCCCCCTCCTGGTCTATAGGCAGATAGTCGAGGTGCTCATGCTCCTCTATGTGGCCTTCGTCTTTGTCTTCCGGCATATTTTCAGCAGAGGCACTTCGTTCTTGGAACTGAGCGGCGTAACGTGGTTGGGCCTGTTGTTGTTGAGGATCCTTAGAAGACTGGGAGTCCTGGTCACGAATGCTCCTCCTCTCAGGAGCCACATCTTCCTGCAGATCCTGGACCTCTCCCAGGGACACGGACGGTCCTAGAAGGTCTTCGACCTCTGAAGCACTGCCGGAACGTGCCAGAGGAAGAGCTATAGGTCTGCCGGAGCCATCAGCTTCCTGAATGGAACTGATGTTACTCAGAGGTACGCTCAATGAAACGGACGCGAAGAAAATCTGAAAAAACCAAAAATAATAATATAATGCGTACGCAAATTAGTTTTTATATACTAAATTAAATTTTTTTAATAGTATTTAAGTTCTGAGCGTGTTCAGTTTGGAGAAAGAAAAAGCGGAAAAGAATTAGCGAATTCACTGATTCTCCGCAATGAGGTAAATAGAATTTTCGAGTGAGATAAAAATAAGCGTAGAAGTTTTGATGACTCATAATTAATTTATAATATTTTATATTAAAGTAAATTCTCAGAGAAAGACGAACGTAAATGTCTGCTGTTCTGAGCGGTTACCATAGAATAGCGTGATTGGACCATCAGGATGACGGGGTGCGATATCAAATACGAAGAGAAGAAAATAATTCTATACGGATAAGTGGTGATGTTACAAGCAGAGAGAGTAGTCAAAAACGTTTAACAAGCAGACGTAATCCGGTTTGCTTTACATTCGATACCTAAATTTGTGATATATTCTCCGGGACTTTCACATTAATTAATAACATTGTCCAGGGAATCCTCAAGAGTCCATATTCCACCTCAGATGATGTTCGTGGTTTATGATCATTGATGTACTCACAGTAAAACTTAATAATAAATGTCTGGAGTTATGAACAGAATAAATGGAATCAAGTAATTGGACCATTCTTAAAGATATTGAGTTCAGTTTCAAACGTATTTTTACTCCAAACACTTTGCTGTAGCTCTCAAAATTATTTCTCAATTTAGTACTGACCACCTAAAATTCAGTTGATTATTTATAATCGATTCAAGATATCAATACAATACGCTATATTCACATATTTCAGACACAGGGAATATATTCGTAATTTTATACTGTCCTGTCTATTTTCAACTATATTTTTCAGCTCCACAAGATTGAATAAGAATCATAATTTTCACCTTGAAAATTGAAATATTGGTCATCGCTACAAATTAAATCAAATTCCATTCACTGTCACACCGTTTAGTAAAATATCGCGTATTATAATTTTTTTTCAATAAATTATTATAATTTATTTATAGTTGAATGCATAAATATGTCCATGAAAACTCTGAAGCATGTTTGTAAACTTCTTGAAGTGTACAGTCCGAGAAATATAATTCCTTTTAAAAAAAAGGACATTGGATTCGACTTTAGTAGTATATTTCAAAACGCTTTCTCTAAAAATTTAAGAAAATCAGTGTGTTAATAAATTTTTATTGCGACAGGTGAAACTGTGACGGAGTTCTATTGTTTCTGTATTATTAATAGTATTCCGATAATAGTCTTTTCGGGTAGTCTGTTACTCATTTTTATTCTGTCAAAGATATTACGTAGGATTTTTTAACCGCCCTCTTTAAATAACTATGTTTTATATTCCTCATTTTCTGTCGTTATTCTCAAACCTTATACAATTATCTTTTTTACTGAACCAACACTCTTCGTATCTCAGGTGTGTATTATATTATATAATCATCCACGTTTCTAGGATCAGTAGTCAAGCTGCGGCCGTTTTAAATATACACAAAAATGGTGTTGAAAGTGAACTTATCAGAAAGAAACAGGACAATTTCATTTTTTTTAAAAAAAAATTAGAACGCCGTGTACATCAATCAGTTGCCGTCAGAGTTCACAAATGTTGCAAAACTTGAAGGATAAATTGACGTGGATGTCCTGACATATTTCCCACAGTTTAGGTTAAGTTAGTGTTTCTGAGTCGTGCCAAAGTCAATGCTCGTGTTTCATTCCGTAAAGTGAAATACGAGAGATCCACGAGACACGCAGGAACAGTTGCATAATTCAGAACCGGCGGCTTGGAAAATAACTGTCATTTCCGACGAAAAAACCAGCAGAGACTTGGGACCCTGACGTAACACCCAAGGGGGGGGAATCGCACACCATAACGGTTAACCACAAATGCAGGCAATTCTGTGCTATCGACCGTCAAATTTAGAAATTATAAACGAGTCTTTGGAATTGTCGAAATCGCTGTAAATCATTCGAGGGATGCTTCGATTTTCCTGTCAGTAAAAATGGTGGACTGTGGTTCGTGGTGGAAAATGAAATTAATAATCTTGATGGACTAAGATTCTTCATTACATTATTATAGATCTCTGAAATAATTAGTATATAAAATTGATAAGAATTAACCTCATTCCACTAATTTGTCTATTTTTTTTAAGAATCACAATTTTCATCTTCAAGATTTGCATCCTCGATCACAAAGTCGCAAATCATTGGTCAATGCTAGTACCTAAAAATGATATAAATTTGTTTGATATTTTACCTTCTTTTTATTTGTTTCTATTAAATTCTGTATTATAATCCAATGCTAGGAATAACAAGTTTTTTTTATTCAATATGAAACTTGGAACGAAAAAATTATAGTACGCTGACGGAATAATATGGAAAAGTGAGAGATAGGGATAAGTGTGACAAAAGACGAAGTATAAAATAACAGAAACATCACACAGTAATACAGCGAAAGGATAGAGACTAAGATTCGTTAAGAGCAAAATGTGTCGTATTAGTGTAAATCTGTTATTACTTTGAAATTGATGCCACACATGCACATGAAAGTCCAGAAGCTCATATTCGGACACTGAATCGTTCCCAACCATGATGTTATTATTCACCGAAATTGTCAAAAACGGGCATCACCACTGTTGCGTACCAGACACGCTGGTTTACTATTCATCGGCTCATGCAAGGACTCCATATACCTCCATATCACTCACACTCTATTTCCCTTTGCCTATAGGCGTCAAAACAAATTTCGCAACCGGTTTACTCTCCGAAAATCCAGCGCGAATTTCAATTCAATTAACGTTTGCAAACAAAGTTTTATTCGCAGCACCGGTATTGAAAATATTCGAACGCGCACAAACATTACACATTTCATCTAAATTACTTTCAAGTTAATTTGTAAATGTAAATGCAATTTCCTTTCAGATAAAAATAAAAGAGAATGTAAATAAAAACAATATGTTTAATACTAGTCCAATACTAGTCCAACGTCTTATTTGTTAAAACGATTAACGAAATATTATTTTTTGAGATAACAAACAATTCTTGGTAAAGCGCTCGATGTTTATATTAAATCATGTGAGTATAGGTTGAGAGAATGAATGTTGTACAAAATACATTTTCTGTTCTTAGTTTGAAGTCACATGTGATATATAAGAATTTAAGAGTAAGTTTATCGACATTTGTCTATAATAGAAATTTCATAAAAACAGTAATTGTTATTACTGTTATTGTTGTAATCAGTAATCGTATATGACAAATGAAGTATTTATTTAATAACGAGAGTTATGGTAAGCAACGCCTGGAATCCCGCCTTATCACGAATCAGGCAAGGTGGACGAGGTCACGTGATGACGCACGTGCTAGCGCTGAGTAACTAAAAGTCATCTGATGGCGGGCTATGACAAAGAGGTGGGGGTAACCTATGCTCCTCTATAAACACAGGCCAGATAACACAGGACTAACAGAAGCTAGAATACGATGGCAGTGAACGCCAACGAAACGTCGCGATTACAATTGTTTACTCGGTTGGAAACCAGAGATGACTTTATTCATTCAAAGAAACACTTAAGTATATAAGTCTACGAAATTTATTTATTTAATTTATTAATGAATCTGTATTATTAGTAGTAGTAGTAGTAGTGAAATTTCAATATCGTATTTGATATTTAAATTACAAATATTATAAGATCTATAGCATGTACAGTAATATCAAAAATATTACCTTTGTTTTCTATGTATATCATATTCGTGAAAGAAACTATGCGCCTGGTAATGTAGGCAAACCAAAAATTTTATTTTCCCTTTGACCTCGTTTTCATGTTGATATGAAGGACGTGGTCTTGCACCGCGTAGTTCCTGGTTCAAAATTCGGCGAGGTCATATTTTTTTTCTTGTGTCTCCGCTTCAACGACAGCTTTAATATGATTCATGAGACAGTGGAAATAATCGCCCCCGGCACCGTACTGAAAAATACTTTATATGACTAACAGTAGTAAGTACATATAAATGATTGTTTATTTTGCATTCACGGAGAAGGCGGAGAATTTTCCTATAGATTTGAAAATGTGAATTTTTCTTTAATTATAGAGCGGAATAGTTACCGGTATTATTAATAATTTATTTCACTGGTAACATCTAATTATTTTTTGTACATTTACATTAAAATATATTTGTGAATAATAACGAACATTTATACATCTCAATTTTTAATAAAAGATTCTCATGCGTACTGAAATATCTTTAGCTATTTGACGAGTTATCAACATGAGGTTAATTGATCAATAATTGTTTTCCAAAATTATTTCATTATATGTATTCAGGGAACGGATGAATATGGCCTATTGTAGACCGAAATCTTCCATGAATAGTAAATTATTTAGAATAGAAGTACCTGTTATCAGGTTTATTTACGACAGCGTTCCATCGCTAACCGTCCTTATCAACCTATATTGAGACAAATAGCACCATTAACAGAATCCTTTATATTAATATATACATCGAAAAATTGAATTTAGTAAAAATAGGGACTGGTTTTAATTTCCAAGATTTTAAGGGAATGGTACGTTGTTCTTCTATCCGGTAGAAAAGTACTGTTGCAAATTAATATCATCGTTACATTTTATTATAATCGTTACGTTCCGGCAAGGATTAAATAAAGAAAAAAAAGATTAGTAGTTTTTTTGTGGTATAATTGTCAGAACAATTAGAAAAATTGTCCAGGTGAGTATTTTCTGCGTCCCGTAACGTTCCACTCGGTCTGACTTCGGAGATTCCTCTCGCAGAATTTTGCGAGCACAAATGTTTCTGTGCAAATAATAAAGTTTAATTTGACGATTGCTCATTTCCTTATCCAGTATGTGCTCTCATTAAGGACAGGATATTTACAATCAAAAGCAAGAAACGTTATACAGAATGTAGCACTTCAACGCATATTTTCCTTAAGCACGGTTGCAAATGGGCGCAACTAATGGCGGAACGAATTGGACCAGAGGAAACAACAAAGAATAATAAATGGGTGGATTGTATCGCATAAACGACAGATACGCTTAAATCTGATTTTACTCTGGGTTTCATTTCTGTTAATTGCTGAAAATTACGAAATCGAATAAATGCTGATTTACTTAATGCTATTTAGAAACCCGAAATTGTGCACATAATCCAGATTAAATGACAATAAATTGTCCGCGAACATTTATTTTTAAATTTTTTCCTTTAATTTAGTTTGTGTTTTTCTTAATTCATTAATCACAATTAATTTTGATAATAAATTACTCTTTATAAAAAAATTCATTACATTTAACGTTACAATAGTTACCTTTATTATTTCAGAAAAGTATCTCTTAAATAAATATTGCTTTAGAATTTCTCTCTTCATTAATAAAAAGTAATAATTATAGAAATTGATTGAGCTGTAGATTAAATTTAGAAACAACATTTCCAAGTAATGTAATTTGGTTGAACAAAGTATTCTCAATTGTATTATCAAAGCCCCCTGTGGAAATAATTATAAAGTGTCCGCAGGGCAACCGAAAATAGAATCAGAAAAATGTTCCAGGAATTTCCCCTCCTGTATTTTCTCCCCTTCCCGTATTGAACATCGGCGGATCAACACATTACGTCTCCCTCATTGGATTTATTGTTTAGTTGACCGGACCGCAACAAGTGGTTAAGTCCAATGATAAAAATAAAGCGGAATTTTGTACAAGGGTATGTGCTTAGGGGAAGAGAAGGAAGAACGAGCGGGGTAGGGAAAAATTTAGGAGGCAGTAAACCTGACAAAGAAATTTATGATAACGATTACTAGAGGAAATAATTGATATTAAACACATGGCAGTAGCGAAACAGATGTGATCTCGAGTAGAGATACACTTATTTCTTATATATATCGGCTTTATAAAATATATGATGTTTTTATTATTGCAAGTTTATTTATCCCGGACTTTGAAATATAGAAAATATAAATCTAAAATTGAAGCTAAGACATTAATATTATCACGTGATTTTTTTCATTTGTATTCTATTAATCTTGTCTGATTGTCCATACTTGCATTTCAGTGTATAAAATATTTACTATAAAGAACCATTTATGACGAACTAACCCGAGCTTACCCGAACGCCGACGCGTATTTCAGAGTTTCGCAAGGAACAGAAAATGTCAAAAGTAGAAGGAAAAGAAATTCAAACTGATAAGCATGAAATTTTTTTCGAGAAAACATATTAAATTTAACAAGTAGATTAACAATGTATTTGGGAAAAAACGTTTATAAGTACCATTAACAAGGATGAGTTAATAAAAATAAATAAACATGAATTGAAGTGGATTTCGTCTCAAGTTAAAATTGAAAAATGCAAAGTGTACCTATGCGATTAAACTTTTCTGGAGGACAAAAAAGTATGGTAGAGAGCTGCGAAAACAAACCAATTTTCCTCGCATCTGGAAAAGGAAACCATAATAAGAAATTAAAAGTAGAAGTCTCTCCCGCTATCGGAAGGGCGTGGGACAGGTACCCAATGCCCGACCTACCTCATGCAGGCTTTTCTAGGGTTTGTCCTGCATTTCTTTAGGCGAAATAGCCCAGGGGCCCTAGTTAACCCTTGGCTACCTTCCTCTACCCTTCTGCATCCCCCCTTTCAAATTCCTTTCCTATGCTATAAGAGGGGATTTACCACTATGTGGATTACCCTATACATAGCCTATCTACACCCCCCCCCCAAAAAAAAAGCTGTCTGCCTCGGCCTTTTCTGAGAAGTGTATGTTGTGGGGTCGAAAACCTTGTGCATATGGTAAGAGTTGTCCGCTATTCCTATTGGAATAGTCGGTCAGCTGCCTCCTAAACCGGTCAAGGCACGGAGAGGGGAAAGCTGCGACCCCACAGCTAACCCCTCTCCCGCCATCAGAAGGGCGTGGGACAAGTACCAAATGCCCGACCTACCTGATGCAGGTTTTTCTAGGGTTTTCCCTGCATCACTTTTAGGCGAATTGCCGGGTACGATCCTTAAACCATAGCCCTGGGGCCCTTGGCTACCTTCCTCTACCCTTCCGCATCCCCCCTTTCAAATCGCTTCCAATGCTATTAAAGGGGATTTGCCACCATGTGGATCACCCTCATGTAGCCTGTCACCCTAAAAAAAAAGAACGAATGTATTCAATATTAGTCTGGATAGGTTTATTGGAGTAGACGACATATATGCATATGCGGTTACTTAAGTCCAATCAAGTTCTAACGGCAACTAAATTAGACGGGTGAGAGATTTGCGCCGCCGGTGAACTTCTCAAGCCAGTTACTTAGTTCAAAGCAACGCAGGTCTATAAAAATTATTACATTTACAGGATTCGAAGAAATGACACGATTTACCAGTCTCATATTTGCCAGTTGGATGGATTTTCTCACCTGCCTTAATTTCCGGCTAAATTATAAATCAAAAAGGTCAGCGGGATTTTTGTCCAAGAATGAAAAATTTTACACCAGATTGTTAATAGGATACTATCAAGAGTTTCGAAGAACACCCTGATAGTAGCTGATGACGAAGACAAGTGTGTATCACAATTTAACGAATAATTCCACCTTCGTGAACTTTATCGGCTTATTATTTATGATCAATGCCGGTAAATTCAAACCAATAGAAATGACTTTAGTCTTAATTTTCCAAATTACGTTGCCTCCGAGTATCCCAACAGTGACAACATCATCGGAAAACGCGTCTAAGCTAAAATTTTATACTGGAATACAAGTTAATGAAATAGAGAGTTAGCGTAATGCACAGCTAACTGTGTGACTAACTTCTCCACTCAGCAGGTGATTGGTTTCGCTCGTGGTGAGGTCACTCCGGCCTTCCGATGTGTTGCCCCCAATTTCAACACAAATCATTTACACAACTTACAGGAAGGAAATCGCCAGTCACGTCTTGCAGATTTGCCGCAGCCTTCTAACAGATTTTACACCTAAAAAAAATAATTCCTGTGATCTGCCGAAACACCTTAGTTTAGAACCAGTAGAAACGTTTAGAATTCCGCGATGGTAATTATAAAATGCTACAGTAATTGGGGTTTGTTTATGTGTGAAATATTTTGCCCATTCTTAATCAAACAAATCGCTTTTCAGAAAAATCAACTCCAAACATTTACGAAATAAACACATTTTTTCTTTGTGAATGGTGCATATTTACAACATTCAAACTAATTTACCGTAATAGTTTCTCAGGTTCTAAACGGCACATCATCTAGGACTAACATAAACGTAAATATTAAAATATTAAATTTTAAGCAAATGTCGCAAGGATTTCAGAGAATGCAACGAGAAAATAGTTACAGTTACCTGACTTCATCGAATTATAAATGAATTAAGCAGAAATATATTTTATTATATTTAATTATTTTAACATATTTATGAAAAAATTTAGTAACAATGTGTCGTTTCTTTTTGGAACGTCTTCGGGTGCTTTTACATTTTTTTTTTACAAATCATCTGAATATAATTTATTTCTTGAGATATAAACTCGTAATTCAATTTTTTAGAAGAAAATTATTATTTATATCTTAAAGAAAAAATTATATTCACGTTAGTAAAAAAAATTATACATGTACCTTTGTATCAGGCAAAATGGCTGCAAAAGAATTGTATTGTAGCATTTATTAATTTATTTAAGAATAATGGATTCATTATACTTCTATCCTCCTATCTTATTAATCTGACGACTAATCATTTGTTATTAAGTATCAGACAACACGGCTGTAAAAACATTGTAGTCTTGGATTGGAAGAATATCATTTCTTTACGTGTTTGACTGACCAATCAGATTGCGTATGCTGAAGAAGTCCACCCTCAGTCCTGCATCATTTTTCCAACAATCAAGACTGCGGAAGTAATATCACACCACCGGGGATATGGCGGCGAGTTTGTTTCACGTTCAGATTATAAATGATTATTGCAATTTATGATCTAAAGTAACGTTCTATCGTAATTTTTAATTAGAAAATTAGTAAATATTTCCTCGCCTTACAAGGCAAGTAAAAGTTATATATGTACATGAAAATTTAAAAAATAAAATTATACGTCGTGCTAATTTTTAATTTATAATATTATTTTAATAAGTGGACGACGGAATAAGAGGATTTGTAAACGCTACGCTGGTACGGAAGAATTCATTTTGGAAGTCTGCAAAATATAGCTTCAGGAAGATGTTCGTAATATTTACAAGGTGGACGAAGACAGTTGTTTAGTGAGCTCCAAGTAATCATAATTTTGTCCTCGGTGATTGAGGAATTAAAAAAGATTGATGGAACAATTAAGGAAAAAATGGGACCTATGAATAACCGAAAATTACTTTGAACATTTATTTACCAACTAGCTGAGTGCCCGGCGTTGCCCGTGTCTTATTTATATAAACCCGAAAAAGAATTTAATTCTATATTAATCTTTAGTCAAGAAGACACAACCTAAATCTAACTATTCCTAGTTCCGTACACAATTTCGACCAATAGTGCTTTAATTGAACAGCTATAAAATACATTGAATTTTATTGCATCAATCTCAACAAACATACCTCCGAATTTGTTTACCAATACATAAATATACTGCATTAATTTAATAGCTATAAGATACGTAGAATTTAATTGCATAATAGCAACAAACATACCATCGTTATTCTTTAGAAATATAATTGTCAGTAAGTCTTCAGACAGTACTTCTTGAGTATTTCAGGATATAATTGTCCATCAGTATTCGCACATTACGAAGGATTGAAGTGATCAAATTCCAAATGTAAAGAAATGGTGGCCATATTGCACTCACTAAATTAACTAACATTTTCCGCAACGATTGTAAAGTATTACATATATTGTATTTTATTATCACTCGATGGAGTATTACTGGATAGAATTATACTTTTATTCAATGAAAATATTTCTGCTTCATTTCATTACGGAAAAATCGAACTATTTCCTTTGTTCGTCGCGTAGTTACGTCTCTCTCTGTCGCGTGATGTCATGATATATTGGCGCGCAGTAATTTATCACTTAATGATCACTTTTTAAAATTATAATTCTTTTCACATTTATGCTAGTGGTTTGTCACCCCCACAGTACCGGTTCTCGATTTTGGCAGAATACGTATACCAATTTTTGTTGCATTCTGTCCACGCGATAAAATTTGTATAAAGAACAACGTAAATACATACATACATACATACAAATATACATCCTTTTTTATTATATAGAAGATGAAAGACGAGTTTATGATGAAACAATTTTAATAGATTGGACAACGGATGGAACGTCAGAGGAATACAGCGGTTCTAAATAGATCTAATGAGCAACAGAGGGCAAGATACGGAATATTATTGACAGTAGCAGCTCGTGTCTGGTCACGGGGAATAAGTTGGAAGAGGTCCAAAAAATGTACTGTGAAAATCTTCAAATAATTGTGCGGATTAAAACGTTGGTAATTCAGAACTAGTTTTCTTTGGAGTAACATACTTCAGGTTCTCGGTTAAAAATAAGCCGAAAAGTACGGCCTGAAAAGTTGTAATTTCATAATTAAGAACCTACTTTCTGTGATCACACTCTTACATGTTTGAGATTACAAACAGACAAGGACTTTGGATACGAATTTTGCAGTCCCATTCTCAAGTGAGACCGGAATATTAATTCCTATCCTCACACTGAGGTCCTTACTGTAGATGGCAATTCACGTACCTCACGATATTGTAACATTCGCAAACAAGTTTCGTTGGTGCAGATGTGGTGATCTTCGCTACTCACCAGCAGAAGTAGTTGTCCGTGGCGTCGAGCCATTGCCGCTGAACTGTCTGTGGACCAGCAGCCGCCTTCACGCACCATCGCGGGGAAACCTGTTACATCATCGCTTGTCCTTCGCTCTCTCCCCCTCTCAACCCTTCACACCATCACACGTGCCAATCAATCAATTATCCTACAACATCTCGGGAAACATCCATAATTTTCTCATTGCCCTACGCCTGTTCCACCTGATGTTTTCATCCCTACAATTCTTCGGATTCGATTTGATATTAATAATGAGAAAGATAACCAAATACAGACAAAAGAAGAGATAATATAGGTACCACACAACGTTTTTGGAAACAATGTTCCTTTCTTCAGGTGCAGAAAAAACGCAAGAGCCTAGAGCGACAAATCAGCAAAGAAGTCAGTTGACATTTCTATTTATTGTCGCACCTACTCCATTGTTATTCATTGCTTTTAACTTTATAGACAACTATGCCGGTATAAATTTTTATTCATTCCAAGTAATATAATATACTTGGTTATAATATATACTCTTTATAATGCAAATAGTTTCATTCGTTATTATTCTGTGGGTTGTAAATAAGAAGCAATTTCTTTGATACTAGCTGTGACCGGTGATGAAACTACATGTGGATACACCACTAATATTTATAAAGAAAGTGTTATTAATCCGCAGACAGTAAAAGAAACAGTGCAATTCACGAGATAACGGAGATTATATAATCATTATTTCTAGAAGCAATTGAAATAAAAACAAATACGGATTTACTCAACAAAGACTCAGGATTTATAGTAAGCAACGCCTTATCACGAATCAGGCCTGATAACGTAATAAGCAAGGGGGAAAAGGTCACGTGATGAGGCACGCGCTAGCGCCGAGTAGCTGAAAGTCACCTGATGGCGGGCTATAGCAAGGATGTGGGGGTAACCTACTCTCCTATATAAATACAGGCCAGATAATACCGGACTAACACTAGTGCTAGAAGACGGTGGCAGTAAACGTCATCGAAACATCGCGAATGCAATTGTTTACTCGGTTAGAAACCCGAAGATTTTATTCATTCCTTACACCAAGAAAGACTACATTATTTATTAATATATAATCAGTTCATTTTTAGTCAAGAGATGGAGTTACCAACCATAATGAAACAGTTACTGCATTATTCTGTATTTCTAAATTCTTAGTTTTAGTATGCTTTGAAATTTCATCCATTCTACATCATTAGAACAACACAAATACATCACTTAATCTCTCATGAAGTTCGCTGCAGTTAATAATATTATACTGCCATACTCTTTGGTTTCTTGTATTTAGTTCTTTTCACACGTGGATATATCGAATTTAAGTTTTATTAATCCAAAGACGTTGCAAATATTTAGAACACATCAGTTAAATAGAAAACTATCTCAACCATTATTGGGTCACGTATGGTAGCCGTAAAATTATTTTTGACATAAGTATAATTTTATCGCTATCTTTGAGATTTTCCTATTTATGCACACGAGACGACGAGAGATCGATCCTTTTAAAGTAATTCTCACGACTGTATTTCTGTTCGAAATTTATCAAAATAAGGTTTGCTGTGAAGTTCAAATGCTCTTGTAAATTATACATTAATTAAAATTAATTTAATTTTAACTTTCCATTTAATATTTCTTTTACTTTAAGTCTTAATATACAGTGTACCTCTCTTATTTTAATTTACATATAAAGTATTATTTTTGTAATTAGAAATGCACATTTTTATTCAACCATTCACTATTAATGGACTTTTCAAATCACGTATTTTAATATTTATATTTCTAAATATTGATTGCCTTATTTAATTTTACCATGAATTCAAAACAATGCATCTACCCGTAATCAATAAGTAAATTGTGTTTGACTTTCCTTTAATCCCCGAAACTTCACATGAAATTAGCCAAATCATGCAACCTGTGTTAAACGTTACGAGAAAACATGTATTTATGAAAATTTGGAGGACGAAATGTCGCTGTTAATCTGTATATCATGCAATAGATTATAATTAGTTCTGACTCAAGGAATATATTTATTTATATAATTATTTTTCTTGTTAAAATGTTGACTGATTAAAAATACAATGGGGATGGAATAACAGCACACGAATATGTTTTATTCGAGTGCAATGTCGTCTGTCTTGAGCGTGAAATGCGACGCGTCACGATAGTACATTTACGTGAGTTTCTGAGGTCACACGAAGAATCACGACTCCTGCACGCAAAGACAAAATTCCACCTCTAGTTGCTTTTAAAACATTCCTATACTAATCGTAATTAAAGGGCCAGGATAAAAAAATCTCGACTGTAGTGGGGATAGAACACTTGACGCCAGCTTACTAAGCGGGTGCTCTATCCTCTGAGCCATCCGAGTTGATTCCAAGTCTGCACGAGACTTCTCCGTCCATTGTATAGCCTGATGACTGAGTTTTCTTCTGTTCAACATTTAAATCCTAATCTTCAGTCCTACATTTGTGCATTTCTCAGTGAGTAGTGGAACTGACCTCTTTTTGATGCAACACTGCCGAGCCATTTGGGACGAACGGGGTGTAAGGTGTTGATGCTGACGATGAGTGACAGTTTTAGAGGCAAGGATGTGTAACGGTGCCGAATCGGCCTGCAGGGCGCGAATCCGGTCCCTTTGTTTGAGGAGCTGCGTCCCACGCCGCACCCAGCACGATTCTCGACCTTGCTTGCGGTGCGATCCGCAAAAACCGCAGACCATTTCATTTCGCCAGCACCAGGCACGGCGTACACCGCAGAAAATACGTTTACTTTCCAAAACGCAAATAACGCCGCTTCTCATGTCAGTTAATGCTTCGTGAACGCAGGCGCAAAGTAGCCTGCCTTCCTTGATGTAATTTTATTTCCTGTCTATGTATTTCTTTAATCTTGGTAACCACTTGCCTAATTCACAACAACAGCAGCAACAAGTAATACGAGAAATTTTCGGTAATCGAGTTATCTTTAACGTTATAATTACAAAACAGATGTTAAATTATACAAAAATAACACAGACGGCTCACGTTTATACTGAAACCGTTACAAGAAGTGGCTTATGTCTGCAGGCTTTATCAACTAAAATATTAGTTGAGAAGCACTCGTTTTGAAGAAAGGTTAAACGAATATGGATTTAATGTTTCAAACTTTTTGGTTGCACGAGCAAGTCTAATATGGCACTAATTATATCATCATGCTAATGGGAAATTATAGAACTTTTAAACTCCTTCTGACCAATGAGCATCCATTATTGCCTCACATCCAACACAGCGCACACTGTACGCATTCATCAATATTAATTGTCATTGTGTAACATAATCGTTGTTTTTCTGATAAATTGTTTTCGTCGAGCACACGATTTCCCTCGTTTATGTGTTTATCAAGACACGCGGATAGCGGACGTAACTTAATTTATGTGGCTGACACACAAACACGCAAGACCTCCAATGAAGACAACAAACAGTACAGTTCACTGAGCAGTTAATAAATTTCAGCATGAAATAATCCACAATATACATGATAAGTACTGGAACAACGACTTAAAGTCAAAAGTTAACTTCAGCAACGGCGTATAAGGAACTAAAATTCAGACTCACAAATGTGCATAACTAAGCTTACAATTACCACTTGTATTAACTACAAATTTTGGTGTTCTAGAGCGTAATATCAGTCTGTTTTATTCATTTATCTGATTAGTCCTAGCTGAATCCATAAATAAGGGCCAAAATGACAGAAAGAGAGTTTTATTACTTTTTCAAACTTATTCAAATGAACAACTGTAAGAATTTGGTTATTTATGTTAACTTTTTAGAATTCGTCCATCGCAGATTTTTAATATTTTGCGCTTCTTCAACTGAAAAAGTTCTAGAAAATCGAACGAAACGTTGTGTTATTTGTAATGAAATTGATTCTGACGTAATTTAGGTATATTTATTTATTAGCCGATTTCCCGGTGTAGCCCGGGTTCTTAATATTTTATTTATTTATAACAAAACGTTTATTCTAGGATCCCGGGTATATATTTAAATTAGATCTGTGAAGGAACAGATTCGACATTTCATTTAACGAGCATTAATGGCGTCAGTGTTTGGAAGGTTTACCATCCCCTCCTCTCGGCGTCTAACTTCTATTAAACCAGGTTGATGAATGACTGTATAATAACAACTCTGGAATTCTCCTAATACGTAAAGTAAGAGTGCCTAAAAATTACTCCGAATTAGCAGTGAAAAATACTTGCTAACTTCATAAAGTCTTTGAATACTTCAGGTACGTGACCGAATGTAAAATTCATACCATACATAGTGATAAATTTCATTTTATTATAATGTGCTATCTTATATTTTATTAAAATTTTACTGAGCATTGGCTGGTTTATTCATTTATGATTCAATTAAAGTTAGATAAATATAACTATTTCTGAGAAATAATATTAAATGCGGATAATATATGGTCCATGAAGATAAGAAATACAGATATTTTTAAAAAAGTGATAAGATGCTTAAAATAATTTTCTGGAAATTAATTTTATTTTATTTATATGAAAAATTTTACCTTTTTGATAAAATTAAATATTCCGGATTATATTTACATATATTAATTATTTTATAATTATAGGAGACGACAGTTCGTTAGAAATATATAGTTTCCTTTCGTTCTTGTTTCGATTTATGTCTTTCCGTAAACCGGTTGATGGTTTTTGTTTGCTTCGCCTGAATAATGCAGTGTATGTGTTTCGCTTTTCGTCTTTGTTTTGCGGGCTTACATAGAGAAAGGGGAAAGTCCAAAGGTAGAGTTGAATTTACCACACCGGGAATCCATAATTTCTTCAACGAAACGTAGGAATTTTTCGAATTATAACGTACCATAATTACGTACACACTTTCTTTTTATAATTATAAATTAATCAATTTATGTAAATGTAATCCAGTAAAAGAGATACACTTATACAAAACACGAAATTTTCCTGATTATTTACTTAAGATAAAATATTTGTATCAGCATGTTATGCATTTGTTTCCTTACTTTCAATACTCAAGTACAATTAAGGGTAACGCATATCATATTCGTATATCACTTTAAAAATGTTTAATTTATGAAAAAACAAATTCAATAGTGATAAAATCAGTATTTGTAACATTTTATTGTTCCATAATTTGATATAGGTCAATATATATATATGGGCCAACCAACTCTATTAAATGATCAGGTTGGAAAAAAGTTTTATTTGTAAATGCTTATTGAAAAAAGGGAGTAAACTAGAAATTTGAAGCAAAAATTAGGGATACATTAAGAGTTTTTAAAAAGTAAGCTTTTTTTACTTTAAAATTTTGGCACAAAATGGAAACTATACGTACTTTAAAAATTAGTGAAATGATTACAAAACCTTTTAAACTATTATTAATTAATATAATAGATTATTTGTGTGTTTTTTTGTTTCTTCAAGTAGTATATAATTTTTTAACATGTAAATGTTTTGAAAAATTTTTTTACAATTAGTAAAACAAATTCTATTAATATTTTGATTAAGTGTACATAATAATGTGTGCAATTTTGTCTTATTTTAATGATTTATTACTGCACATGAAGCATAAATACACATAATCCTACGTATATATACGTGAAAATAAATTTTAATTTTCGAAAAATTATTTTTGTAATAAACATTGCTTCTAATTCATTGCTAGAATGAATGTTAACATAGTTTAAAATAATTTGTTTATCTCTACTAGTATCAGAAACATCTTAAACCATAATAAACGGTTACTGACAAGGTATAAAGGAGTTTAGTGAATTATTTAATGAATGTGACATTATTTTTCCTTGAATTTGAAAAATGATTGAGAATAAGTGTAGAAATGCGTACAGAACGTTGTTTTGTTGGCAATTAAAGATTTTATGATTAATAAAATGTTCTTGAATTATAAAAAGAGTTAATCGTCTGATAATAGTGGTTAAATACTTCTTATTGTTAAAAAAGACGTAAAAATTGTTGTATTAATAATATATATAATTACGCAAAGTCAAATTTTGAAATGAAATAATCTTCGACTTATGGAAGGTATATTCATTGCTAATTCGTCTACGAGTGCTATTCTCTCGCAGGCAGAAAATGCGAGGGATGTTCTCTCGCTGGCAGGATGTTTCAGGAGAGACGGATCGGGCTACCTTTGGGGGATGCCTTTTGCTCTCTCCGTTTTTGAAATAAGGTTCCCACAAGCCGAGGCACCTTGGCCTGTTTTGACAAGTGTATGTTTCGCGGTCACAGACCTTGGGAATACGCTAAGAGTTGTTCGCTGTTCACATCGGAACAGTCGGCCTGCTGCCTCCTAAACTGGTCGAGGCTTGGAGAAGGGAATGATGCGTTCCCACAGGAAACCCCTCTCCCGTCATCGGAAGGGCGTGGGACAAGTACCCAAAGCCTCCATGATTCAGGTTTTCTAGGGTTTGTCCTGCATAAATTTTAGGCGAATACCGGGTAGGATCCTTAGAATATAGCCCGGGGGTCCTAGTTAACCCTTGGCTACCTTCCTCTACCCTTCCGCATCCCCCCTTTCAAATCCCTTCCTATGCTATTAAAGGGGTGTTTCTACTATGTGGATTACCCTCAAGTAGCCTGTTGCCCTAAAAATGTATGCATTTTAAGAATTTTTATCCCGTAACTAATTCAATCTCTCTTTTTCCTAGATAATAGCTCTGATTTATAAAATCTTGGTTTATCGCTTTGAAAGTAAACAGTCTAGGAGCTTACATCAGAATCATATTACATTGAAATATGAGAAATAATTTAACACAAGTAAAGTAACAATGTTGGTAAATTGCAAAGGGAAATAAGTCGATATAGTTATTTGAATAATTCACACCTGCAACTTCATCTGATGCCGTTTCCTCTCATTACAACACACAAGTTAGTATTACAAACGTATGAGAATAGTACCATCCATTAGTGTAACGTGATAGGAAAAGGGAGTGAAATACGATCCCGCGACTACAGCAGACGATGACAAACACTACGCTCGAAAGCTCTTGATATCAACAATAAAGTAAAGGAACTAGCGAGATGACATTTGAAATTTATTTTCCATATAGTGATTATAATGCTTCTTCTGCTAGAAGCTCTCCGTATAACGTTACTCGTTAGAGAGCGTCGGAGGAAAATGTAAAGTATACACTGATTCATATAATATATTAAATGAATATTAAATTAACTTTTGGTTCAGTTACCGTTAAAATAATGGATATTTTGGAATGCTCACTTGAGCGCAATATTGCCTAAACCATTATAAATCATTTCGTTGTCTATTTGAGCGTAATGAGCCGCGAAGTCTCTGAAGACAAGCAGCCAGAGCTCGGAAAAAAAAGAGCAACAAAAAAAGGTTGCGTTCAGTTTCACCTATAATAATAGTTTCAGCTTGATCAGATGTCGGTCTGACCGCGTGTAAAATAAACAACGGAAACGAGCTACGTTATCTGGACTTCCGGTTGTCACATATATACTCGTTGCTGTACTGACGGACAAATGTTTGCAGTGGGTGATGAAATCTTCAACGACGTAATTCAAACAAGTTGAAGGATGATTATTTCATTAGGGTCGCTGTAGTTTCCTATATTTATGTATCATAACGATTTTGGCGAAGTTCAATATAATAGAAAAATACGATAAGCGTAGTATTCGATTGAAAATGACTGTTACGAGCACTGCAGGTTTACAGGAAAGTTGTTTTACTACTTCCCCTGAGATGATGTCTACGATTAATTTAGTTCTTCCTTGACTTGTGCTTTAATAGACAGACTTATTTAGCAAGGTGCTTCAACGGTTTCTTACTCCTCGTTGTCGAAATATCCTGTTCCTATTTTTACAAATAAACAAAACAAAACTTAACTACTGATTGTTTTCGAGGCAACTGATGGCAGTATTCTGTATCAATTTTTGGGTTTTTAGGCCGCGTTTTTTTCTGGCGTTCTTGCCGACCTTTCGTTAACATTTTCAAGTCTGGGCCTAATAAACTAATTATATTTAATACCTTTGAGAATTTTAATAGTAAAAATAAAAAAATAAAAAAACCAGGAAATAATATACTGAGTTCAGAAAATAATATTTTTTTGTGTGTATTAAGATACTTGATATAAAACTTAGTTTTATTTATGATTATCTTTAAAATATGATTCTCAATTTTGTTGATGTCCATCGTGGAGGGAATGGAATAATAGAATATGATTCGACTTTTTCGTAAGAGTCTCAAAATGGTCTCCCTAACGCGACGTTATTTTCGAATTATTACCGGTTTTGTGAGTAATCTGTATAAAGGCCCAGCCTTGAAAATGTGCAGGGCTGTCGAACGTCGGCAAGAACGCCAGAAAAAACCGCGGCCTATACTCCAAAAATTGAAACAAAACTTCTTAACTCGTAATTTGTAGTCATATTTTTGTTAGTTCCGTGAACATAAATCATTATTGAAAATATTTTTATTTCTGCTTATAAATGTTCGTTCTTCTATTATTTCGGAAATCTAAACGGAGAAAATTATTTATATAACACTAGAACTCACTCTGAACTCAGCATTGAAAAACATCGCCCAAGCATATTCGAATAAAGCATTCGTCATTCCGGGATAAATATATACAATAGTCTTGCGGGCGAAATAAAAACTTTAACTACACAAAATTTATTCATAAATAATTGTAAGTCATTGTTAATTAATGAGGGACATTACATGCTGAAAGAGTTCGTAGATAGAAAGGACTGATTAGATCCTCTTCAATAAAATAGTTTCTGGTATCCTATCAAGTTATTTAATTGCGGATTTATTCTTTTTCATTTTCGAGGGGATTCGAAGTTATTGCTACGTCGAATAAAAATTGATGATTAATATACTTAGAATTTCTTTTATTACTGTTTTATTAGTATTTTTAACATTGCTTTAATTTTTATGTTTGTTGTTAAACTTTGTAATTGTAATATTTTATTATTTTCTGGTAATTTTATATTATGACATATATTTCCTCGACCGAGGACTAGTGGAATAAATAATTAATCTAAATCTTTATTAAATTTACTTTTATGGAGGTTTTATCACTACAGCCACCTTTTATAAACATTAAGTGTAATTCTATAATGAAACATTTCATAACGTTTATCGCCTTTAATTTTTTACAAAATTTATTTTAATTTCTGCTGCACAGATATTTTGTCTGTATAGTCCAATATTTACCTATAGATAGTAATATCTGGTGGATAAATATTGATACTAAACCATATTGTGATATTCCAGTTTGTTTACCGTCATGTCGCATGTCTGTTTCCGATTGTGTGTTCCCTAGAGGGGATTATGACAGGCTGACTGGTCACAGGGTACGCAATACGATGACCAGTGGATCAAGGCGCATATCGCTCGCTCCGTCAGCAACGAAAGCTGCGATTCCATTACGCAACGGAGATGCGGAAGGCTGCTGGCATAGCTGCCGAGAAAACCACTTTGCCATGGTTTAGTGGGCGCGCCTAGGTAACCGCACTTTCCTTCTCACGCTCTGGACCAGGCGACGTCTTCGCGAATGTGAGTAACTGACCGTGTGTTACTCTCGCGATCGATGTCTCAAATTTCACCACAAGTCTCGACGCTTCGCAGCGGAAAGCTACTGAGACGGAGGGGAAAAAACGCAGAGAAAATTATCTGCAGCGTCGAGTAACAACCAAACTAATTCATTTCGATACTAATAATTTATCACAATGAGTAGAAACCTTATATATTTACTGTACAACCAATAATAAGGGAAAAATAACAATATCCATCACTTGAACTAGTACCAAAATTTTGATTTTATAACGATCTAAATATTTTAAATTTTTTAATGATATATATTAACTCTTTAAGTAAGAAAAAATCATTTATTAACGTAAAATTAAACAACGTTTCATTGCTTATTTTGCGACCTCTGCAGGTTCAAGTTTTTTTTAAAAAAAATTGATAGACAGGTCATTTACTTGCCGAAATGACACGTCACTTAGCAGCGAATGACCTGTCTATCAAAATTTTTTAAAACTTGAACCTGATGAGATCGTAAAATAAGCGATAAAAAGTTGTTTACTTTTACGTTAATAAATTATTTTTTATTACGTCAAATTAGTTGATGCTTATTTATTTAAAGGATTTATTGTACTAACATGATATTCAAAAATTTATAATACAATTATATACTTCATTAAAGTACTTTAAATTTATGCAATTTTCATAAATATTAAAATTTGGGATAGAAATTCGAAAAAAAAGAATTATTTTAAATGGTGGAATATTAAAATTGTTTTTTTAAAACTTTTAGATATTAATGAGTACTAAATTTGTTTCACTAGACTTATACAATTGCTCTATACTAAATTTTTTACACGTTAAGTAATTCCAAAAACGATCGACATTGTCTGACTAGATTCATTCAACACTTTAGTCCATAGTATAACATATATAATCACCCCAGATTCGTCTGTTGGTTTCTAAGAGAGCTAATTTGTGATGCATGTTAGCACTTAAAGAAATGTAAAATTGTTGGCATCCGTGAACAGATTTAAACATGCTTGTCCTAGCTTTTTGTGAGTAAACTCCTTAAGCCAGAATTTTGTACCCGTCAGTCAAGTTCAGAATACTTTTTTTGTGTTTTTCTTATGTTTTTTTTTCAAACAAAAAATTCAAGCGTCATTATCTGGGTATTATAATTACATTCAAAGAACCGTTATTAAATTAGCGTAAGTAATTGATAAATCAGACCTAATTTTATTTATATTGAATATGTGAAACATTATGAGCCAAGTTGACTTCCGTCAATATTGATATTTTTTTGGTTATTTTTCCCGTATTATATTCACAAAAATACAACTTAAAAAATTTAGTTTAAAAGACAAAACATCATGCACTTAAGGGTTAAATGTTGCCAGATGATTATAAAAAAATATAATTAATGGATTAAAAAAATAACGGTTCGTCCTAAATCTAGGACCTCATCATGTATATATTGTGGTAAATATAAATTTAATTTAGACAAGATAGTCAACACTTATAATTTTTATTTATATATTTATATTTACTCATATTAAAGACCTAGATTGAGGACGAAACGTTGTATTGATTTTTATGGTTTTCTTTGGTTAATAAAATAACAGAAGACTGTCTAGCTTCACGTGAGATAAAACAGATTTTGAAGAAAAAAATTAGATCCTTTCGAGAACACAAATTTTTGGCTTGCAGAAACTAATTAATAAATAAAGAAACGAAGAAAAACCGTGAGTCAGAAACCGAATGGAACATTTAAAATTTAATGAAAATAAGAATGCACTACGGGGTTTTTGGAAGTCAATCATCAACGTTTGCAAAAAGAGAGGGGCAGTATTAAACTGTACTGAAATAGAATATTTTAGACATGAAATGTTGACGATGAAGCAATACCACAGCCAATGGCATATATGATTTAAAATTCCTACAGTGGTTGAAGATGATATATTTTGAAATTCCGATGGTGACATTTAAGCAGATCCTATTACAATTAATCAGTCACGAAATATACGACTTTACTCTCCCCCAAACCCACCTATTCGAACATGTTCATGGTTAAAATAAATTATGTATTTTTTATATTTCTCGAATATATTAAATAATTCCCATACACTATTTCTATACCAATCATCTAAAATATTCAAGGCAGTAACACGATAGACACGAATGTGGCGTATGGGAGGGTCTCAATATCGCGAAACAAAGTGAAGCTAAATTTAACTTTCACCTAGCGCAACATTTATCAAAAATGTCGTCAACGAAACGTATTTCCCCATGGCGATGTGATTTATGTAGGTAGTCAGCATCGTTTTCGAGGGTGAAGCCTGAGAATAAAGTAAGATAACGCTTGCTGCCGAGACTAACGAGGAGTAAACGTGCATTTTCGAGACTCACGGTAATGTAAAACTTTAAACACCTACACCGTTCATCATTTATGAAAGAACTGAAGTTTGTATATACGTAGAAAAACTTTTCATTTGTCGGCTAATTACGTTCTTTGCGAGTTAGGATTGTAAACAGTCTGTTAAACAATTACATTAGCGTTACAGTCACACTTATTTAAATATTTCCGAATCAAGTATTAATTAATTACATTAAAACTTTGTTGGCATCTTCATTATATATATGTATATATACATATATATATATATATATATATACATATACATATACATATACATATACATATACATATACATATACATATACATATACATATACATATACATATACATATACATATACATATACATATACATATACATATACATATACATATACATATACATATACATATACATATACATATACATATACATATACATATACATATACATATACATATACATATACATATACATATACATATACATATACATATACATATACATATACATATACATATACATATACATATACATATACATATACATATACATATACATATACATATACATATATATACATATACATATATATATATATACTGTGAATTCTATTTGGTTATTGGTTTGTGTGTTTTTATTATTTTTAGTATTGTTTTAATTATTGTTGTAGAGTTCAGACGACAATTTCTGGAGATATTTACAGCACCCCAACTCAACTCCTTTATGAAAAAGTGTTTTGATGACTACCAACTGAGCTGGAACCTTTTAGAATTTTGTTTATAACTAACATATTAATTTAGAACAATTATAATATTGGAATTTTTTTAAATATTGTGTTATTAAATATATTAACCCGAGCCAATTATTTTAAAATAAATAAAAGTAATAAAATAGTAATTGTAAAATTTATCAATGTATGACTGGTTTCATATGCTTCCGGTTCATAATCTAGGCTCATTTAAAAATTCATAACAATTTTGCTCGAAACCCGATATGAGTTAACGATGTACTGCTTAAAAGGGGAGTTTCACGTGGTGCCCTGAACGATGAGTTTTTTTGAATTATAGACTTCCTCGACCATTGATCGTCCGTACGGAACAAAATGATTCAGTCTTACATCACTGGCCTCCATGGTCACCGAAGCTCACTAAATATTATTTTTTTCTTGTGTGGCTTTATAAACAACTTAGTTTATTATCCTCCACTTCCAGCGTGGGTGGTCGAACCGTATAAATACCACCGCGGAAGCAGTTACTCAAGATATGCTCACTAGTGTGTGGACTTATGCCGTACAACTAAGGAAGTGTATATTGAGCACATCTGAATCGTTAAGTGAAATATATATATATAACTTTATAACAAAGTTAAAATGAATTTAATATTTTCATTATTTTTTAAAAAATATATACGTGTCTATCGGATGATTAGTTTTTATTTTCGCATTTCTTTTACTTCAACAATGTGCACTATTAGACATCTTGATTCATAGTTTAAAGCCGTATTTTACTAATTTCAGACTGAAAAGTTTATTTTAATTGTTGAAACAGAATATTTGGTTTTGTTTCAGTGCATAATGCTTATCCCTTCTTCTTGTTACGTATTTTGGGTGTAGTGAAATAGAAAATACAGTGATTGGCGAATAGGGTAACTTCCAACGTGATAGATGGACACTCCTCGTCAGAAATGTTAAGTTATTTGGTTTTAACATGAATAAATACTATTAAAAAACTATCGTTATAATAAACGTTTTAAAGGAAACAATTATTTTATTTCAATGTATTTCACTATTATTAGGGAAAAAAAATATTGTAATGGTAATAATTTGAACCTACGAACAGGCTACTGCGTTTCATTTGGCTTATACCAAGACAGTTGATTAAGTGTTAAATTGATAGCTCTTCATAAATTCTCCAGTTAGAACCTCGCTGTTTTGTTATATCTACTCGGAAGTTAAAATTATCGTTTTCAGGGGTTTTATGATGTACATCTCTTAAATAAGAACTAGTTAATTGAAGGAGCTACCTTCATTCATAGTTTTAATAATATTCATTTCATAATATTCTAATAATCCCTCAACTCCAAAGGGGAGTCGAGTTCAGAAGGGCTTCAAATTTTTAAGGAAACTTGTGTTCATATTCTTGTCACGCTCAACCATAGGACAGCACTCTCTGGGGAACAAATGCTGTATCCTCGCCGCTCCCGTGAATTACACAAAATACTGGTGGTTGCTAGGTACAACACCGTTAACCTACGTTTTGTGAAAATTATAAAGAATTAATAATTATCGCTCTCACCAGTATTTGAAACCAGTTTTCGTAGGTAACTTAGCCTATATATTTAAATTACACCCTCAAACCCTGCTTCAAATTATTTTTAAATTATTAACTCCTTTCGAAGACTGTCCCTCACACTTAATAGTGACTATTTTCCAAAAATGTCTACTCATGTCTAGTAATTCATACGTATGTATAACAACGAGATTATGCTGTACTGTGCGTACCTAAATTTAATTTCAATTAAACATAAACACGTTAGTGCTTTCACTTCTGAAAGCTTTTGAAACTGCGTCCTCACCATCAAGAGCAGCTATAAATTCTGAGATAATTGTGGGGTCTAAAGCTTCTGGAAAATTATACACGAATATTTTAGGAGCTCAGAGGTAATTTATTTCGTCAAGCACTTATCACTAATTCCTGAATGTTTGCGTAATTCAATAGTACCTCTTCGTTTAATACGTATTAATCACGCTCCGAGCTACACTTCGTACGCTTTAACCTAACAGGATTAGTTTTGTTATTAACTGCTTTTCCATTGACTGGTCAGCGACGACTAACGTGACCTTTAGCCTGTTTTTAATTATTTGCCACATTAATCTTATGGCACATGAAAAGTCTAAGATCGTATATTAAATGTGGCTTTCACTTATAGGGGGCTCCTCATTAAGGATTCTTTTATAAGAAGCTCTAGGTATTTAAGTAGAAATGACAGAAAGAAATTGAATGAGTCTGAATATTAAAAAATTACGTCTGCTTGAAAATATTGAATAATAATGCTAGCCAATACAGACATAAAAGGTAATATAAATATCACACAACGTTTCTTGGGTCCTTGTCCCTTTCGTCAGGTACATAGAAGAACCTAGAGAAACACAACTGCACTGGTCGGCAGTTGAGATTCCCTAGGCTCTTCTTAACACCTGACGAAAGGCACAAGGATCCCAGAAATGTTTGTAATGTGGACATTGTTGAATGTATAAAAAAATTATAATTCTTTAATTGACGCATAAAATCATAATTTTAATGTAATCTCTTCAAACTATAATTCACACCGAAAAATTACAAGTTGTTTAAGAGAAATCTCAAATATAAATGCAATTAGATTGTCAAATATTGAATTACCAACGAATTTAATTCTTTTTAAAAGAATAATACTAGGAAATAAATTATGAATACTAGCCCACCAGAGATCCAATTTACGGTTTCTCAGAAAAGAAAACAAGCTGCGAACCTCAGAAATGTGTATTTATGTTGCATACTTTCAGGGTTTCTTTTTGTAGTACACGTACACGAGCCAGCAGGTGTTTCTATTTCCACTCGTCACTGAACTCGTATTTTAAACAGAACATGAAAAATGTATATTCAAATCATGCATTAAGTTAAAATTCAAATGAATGTTAAAAACAACAAAACAGACAATTATTCTAATTGCTGTCTGTAGACACATTTGTAAAGATCGGTGGAATGAATTTTTTTTAGAGCTAATTCATTTAAATATAATTTTCTTTCTGGTTAATAGATAATTTATTTGCAAGACCGTATTATTATTTATTTTATTATTCTATATGATAATATAGTGTAATGTAGTGATCATGTGGTTATTCACATATCATCCAATACTTTCTGAATTTTGTTTGTTGAAATAACATCAGACAATTAGTCAGATTTTTTTTGAGCAATTTAAACCATTCTAAATACATTACGTTTTGTCTCTAAATTTTGGACCCACTTCAGGTGAAAAATTTTAATAAAAATATAAATTCATAAATATGAAAATCACACCTTAGGATTTACTATTCACCAGTTCTCATCTAATTAATATTAAGAAT
This sequence comes from Zhengitettix transpicula, assembly GCA_037074705.1. Classification (NCBI taxonomy): domain Eukaryota; kingdom Metazoa; phylum Arthropoda; class Insecta; order Orthoptera; family Tetrigidae; genus Zhengitettix; species Zhengitettix transpicula. Next base: position 38,930,198 of record CM073596.1, on the reverse strand, counting down.
TTATCTTTTAATTAAAATTTTACACCTGAAGTGGTCCCAAAATTTAGGGACAATACTCAGTGTATTAATGTTATAATTTGCTCTTAATAAATATCTGACAAATTGGCTGATGTTATTTCATTTATTAAAAATGTCTGATAAATATAACTGTCTGAAAGTTATCACAAAATTAAAATGAATATTTATTTGTAACATTCTTCGCATAAAGAGGCGTTGATGATGATAATTTAGGAAGGGAGTTAAAGAAACAGTCTTAGTGAATGAAGTTCATGGAAAGAGTCAGACTAAATCAGTTCCTGGAGTTGACACTTAGAGTAACTCAAAGAGATTAAAAAAGAGATTATATACTTATTTTTTATATCTAACTAGCTGGGTGCCCGGCGTTGCTCGTGTACTTATTTATATAAACTCGAAAAAGTATTTAATTGAATACTTAAATATATTCCTTGAGTATTTCAGGATATAATCGTCACTCAGTCTTCATACATTACGAAATATTACATTGATGAAATTGTTAGCTAGACTCACAACTAATACAGCGCGAAAATTAACTTACATTTTACGCAAGGATGGTAAAGTAATTCGTATTCTTCTTTATTATCATTCGATGGAATATTTCTGTATAAAATTATACTTTTTATTTAAAAAAAATATTTCTGCTTTATTTCATTACTAATAAAGGAGATGTTTCCTTTGTTCGTTGTGTAGTAACGTCTTTCTCTCGCGTGACGTCATTGTCTCTTGGCGCGCAGTAATTTAATATTTAATGATCACGGTTTTTAATTATAATTCTATCCACATGTATGCTAGGCGTTTCTCACCCTCACAGTACCATTTCTCGTGTTTTGAAGAATTTGTGTACCAATTTTTGTTGCAATCTATCCACGCTTTTAAATTTGTATAGAAATTAACGTAAATACATACATACATACATACAAATATACATCCTTTTTTATTATATAGATTGATTGATATAATTGTTTTCTAAGGGCTTTTATATTTACGAGGATAAGACAATATTTATCTTTGAGAATCAATTGTTCTCTGGATGTATATTTAATTTTATTTAGAGTCTTTGAAAGTTCATAATACAACACATATGCGATACTGTTTTATAGTGTTTACTTATAGAAGTCACCGTCATTTTCGATTGAATGAGAACTGTGTTATAAATACCCTTCTGCCTACCCTGATTCGGTTTTCCGCTAGTTTTCCGTACAATTGCTCGGTTGTTCATTCGCTGTATTTTACTTCCCGAGTTTAGTGGAATCGTAAAACTGTGAACGGGTGTATGTGGATTTGATTATATGACCTTCGGTTTCTGAATCCGAGACGGGACCAGTCTTGCTGACATTACGTCACACCGAATCATAAAAGTACCTAAATGACCGTCTGGCATCGTCGCAACTTTTAGATTGTTAGCGTAAGAATTCGTCTCAGATTTATGCTTACTGGCAGCAGTTTTTTTTCTCGGTCTGCTAGAAACGTACGTGAAGAATTATTAATGGAAGTGTAACGAGAGAGATAACCACTAAAGAACATAAAATAGCGCCCATTACGGGGAACAAGGTGAACTTTACTGGGGTCGTGCACATCGCACGTGGTCGTAAAGCTTGGACGTCTCTGGAAAGTCGCCTGGGCTCCAGAGAAGCACGCTGCCAATAAAACCCACGGTCTACAGGGAATATCAATCTAAAACTGCGGAATACACTTTTATTAAAGGCACTTCAATGTGAGCTTTGAAAATCGGACTTGAAAGCCTTGCCACTCTTCTTCGACATCAGGAAGTTTAAAACCCTCAGTCCTACACAACGAATCCGACCGTAATACTCGTGGCAGAAAATACGTGACCAACACAAAAAGATTGAAATAACTGCTTATCCTTACTGATAACAGGATTGATTAATAATTCTGTGAAAAATAAAATTTCTTTCAGGCCCTTGTTTCCTTGGAAACTTTTTAATTTCAGTTTCGATGAGTATGAGTTGATGCACAGTCGTAATTTTTGAATGGTTTAAGTCTAAGAATCTCCAAATTTTTAGGCAACTGGTCTTTTGTAAATTTCCATTTCATCCTCTTTTATTCTAATTATTACTAGCTGAGTGCTCGGCGTTGCCCGTGTCTTATTTATATAAATCCGAAAAAGAATTTAATTCTATATTAATCTTTAGTCAAGAAGACACAACCTAAATCTAACTATTCCTAGTTCCATACACAATTTCGACCAATAGTGCTTTAATTGAACAGCTATAAAATACATTGAATTTTATTGCATCAATCTCAACAAACATACCTCCGAATTTCTTTACCAATACATAAATATACTGCATTAATTTAATAGCTATAAGATACATAGAATTTAATTGCATAATAGCAACAAACATACCATCGTTATTCTTTAGAAATATAATTCTCCGCGAACAAATAATTGTCAGTAAGTCTTCAGACAGTACTTCTTGAGTATTGCAGGATATAATTGTCCATCAGTATTCGCACATTACGAAGGATTGAAGTGATCAAATTGATAGCTACATTCCAAATGTAAAGAAATGGTGGCCATATTGCACTCACTAAATTAACTAACATTTTCCGCAACGATTGTAAAGTATTTTGTATTGTTTTTTATTATCACTCGATGGAGTATTACTGGATAGAATTATACTTTTATTCAATGAAAATATTTCTGCTTCATTTCATTACGGAAAAATCGAACTATTTCCTTTGTTCGTCGCGTAGTAACGTCTCTCTCTGTCGCGTGATGTCATGATATATTGGCGCGCAGTAATTTATCACTTAATGATCACTTTTTAAAATTATAATTCTTTTCACATTTATGCTAGTGGTTTGTCACCCCCACAGTACCGGTTCTCGATTTTGGCAGAATACGTATACCAATTTTTGTTGAATTCTGTCCACGCGATAAAATTTGTATAAAGAACAACGTAAATACATACATACATACAAATATACATCCTATTTTATTATATAGATAGATATTGGGGCCCGAGGTTTCGCGGTTATTTATTTAATAGATAGACCCGAGGAAGGATTTGATTCTTCGTAAACATTTAAATTTAACCAGCACGATCGATAGAGTAACTTTTTGGGAAATTTACCCATTTAAGTTCGCCTCACCCCTCGTCTACCCTCGTCCCTAGCGATAGAAGCGTTTGTTCCTGGACCACAAAAAAGATAGGTACAAAGTTTGTTTGAAATTAAACCACGCGTTCAATTTTGTATGCTTCACTAACTTTCTTTATTAATTCGGTTACCACACACCTGTGATAAATTTCTTTCACTTCGTGCCAGAGAGAGTGCGTGGGTTTCTTGTGACGACGCTAGACCCGCAGATAAATGGCGGTTTCGGGTTACGTTGTTGCCTCGGTCAAAACTCCGTTTGAATCTGTTTTGGAGGGGTCCCTGAACAGACCACGTGGTCTGGCCTGAAGCATTGATTCGTTCTCCGCCTTCAGCAAATTGGTTTTTCACTTGGGAGTTTTTTTCTCTCTTTTTCTTTCCAACTTCGGAGTCATATTCATTCTTGCTAAAACAATCTTCGAGCTGCTAGATAATTTATACTCACTCTAATTATTTTTATAATAAACTTCATAGCGCTTTATGATTCTTTTTCATGTCTCTGGAAGTACTTAGATACTAAGAACCCCCCGTTATGTACTTCCCCATTTTCCTTTCCTGAAGTCTTCCTTTCGACACTGATGAAGATACGGCGCTGGATTTTCCTCCGACCTGATCTTTCTTTCAGTCTGTTCATTTCCGCGACTTAGCTAGAACAACAAATTCCGTTACATTCTTCTTATTTCGATCTCTAAGTTTTATATACATACAACCGTACATACGTCCAATTTTATTTATAAGTTTTTTTGGAAATTTCACAATAATTTGGATCAAAGATCAATGGTGTCATCTCTTCGCTTTTGCAACTTCGTCGCCTATACTTAATCTTATTCGTCGCCAATAATCCATTAGAATCTTGTATCAATAAATATATAACATAACTTTGAACAAAAAATTCAAACTACAACAATATTTACTACTTGAAAAAAATCTGCGTTTATAAATAATCCTTTGAAGCAGAATTGTCGATTGGATATGAACCAATGCTGACAAAATCACAAACAGATAGCAGAGCATGCTTCACACAAGGAAGTAATTACTCACTGTCCCATGGATTTTTATTCCGGAAAAATAGGGATCTATGTGACCCACATTGTGTGTCCCGTACGTTCGTGACTTAGTTGACCGAGACTACATGTCAGCTTGCCAACTAGTGCTCTTTGCTGATTCTGGAAGCGAGAAGATATATTGCCAATGCGACAAAACCCTGCAGTCGTAATCTCGTCTTAGTTCCCATTAGCAATCTACGACTCCAGTTCGCCGCATGTGGTTTGACTGGGAAGCCAATATATTTTTCTGTGTTCGAGGACGGGGCCCCGAAACATGAATTTCCATTCAAAGATTCGGCAACCGGATTTACAGAATGCACATTCTATTTCTCGGATTGCGAATCATTTCCTAATGAAAGTCCAAAGACAATGCCGTCCTCCGTAGCGTAGTCTTGATTTGAAATTCGGCGAACTATATAAATTAAACAGTACCTTGACAAAGTAGGAATATGAAAATGAATTTCATTTTGATCAGCCCGTCAACACGTCATTTTCCCTTCAATAAATTACGTTCCACACATGAATAATGGCAAATATTTTCCACGAACCTAATAAAATATCCTAAACTAAAAACTTTTGGATAAAATTTTATTGGCTTCTTCCACAGAAGAAGATGACGTTGGCAATCATCGAAAACGTCGGATGATATCGACGAGTTAACCTGAAAGACTTTATCCAGTTTCTACACCGGGAAACCTTAGCTCAATAAAATAAATATAAGTTTTTAATAAAAATAAACACATTTTAATAAAATGTAAATTAGCACTACGAAACGGTCCCTTTGTTTTGGAATCTATTCAGGTGCAAATATAAAAATAATTAGTAAGGCAAGAGCAAACGAAGAAATTATAATTTAAATTAATTTAATTTAACAACACGTTTCTGTCTGGACCGCCATCAGGTTAACAAATATTAAATAATATTATTAACATTTTAAAACATTTTATGCTTTTTATATTTTTTATTTCTTCTCGTTTTATATTGTTTGATTATCCACTAATATTTTCTTACAATTATATATATAATTTCAATCTCTTTATTGTTAATCCACATCTTGACAGAAACATGTTATTAAATTAAATTAAATGGCTATTTATTTAATTTTCTATTAATTTAAAATTATAGACGAAAGCGTAAAAATTTGGCAAGTTGATTTTTACACGTCTGAATATAATTTATTTATTGTAGTAACAATAAATAATTAAAACTTTGTGAATAAATTTCTACTGTTGTGTACATTACCGACACATTGCAAACGAGTCATTTATACATTTTTCAGCCAATTTCTCTGGTATATTCATTTATTGTTTAATTTAAGTCAGATAAATATAAATATTATAAAGTTTTTATTACTTTCTTGATAAAATTTCTGAACGAAGTATCCGAATTGTTCAATATCTTTTTCAAAATATTTATGTATTTAACTCCGTAACTCAAAAACGTCCTGAAACTGTACTTTTTTTTAGATTATTTTTTTCTATAATACATTTTAAATTCATTTTCTAGAGTCGTAAGATATTTGAGATTAATTTTCAACGTAAGGGAGGGAATATCAATTACAATACAGTAAGAATTGCTGTTACTTAATATAATTTCGGTTTTGGAATTTTAATAATTATAACTAGATAGTGAACATATTTAAGATTTTTACCCAAGTGTTGGATTGTTAAACATCATGTGCAGAAAACGATATCAAATTGAAGTTTGAAGAAAATATCCCGATTTGAAACTGAGTTAACTGGAATAATGTTACTGATTGGCTACAGAGGTTATGTAATTATTATTTAATTCATGGAAAATTATGCCTGCAACAAACTTCAATTCTGAGTAGGTGCTCAGATTAATTTGCGGTATCGTCGTGGCTTCAGGCCGAATAATTAGCATATTATAACAGACTAACGTAGTTTCAACTGCCATTAATTTGTTCCCCCTCTCGAAGCATAACATACACTAGAAGACTCTTTAATTTGTTGATATCTCTTATATGTGATAACACATAAAAAATCGTATTTTCAATTATCAGTCTATAAAAAATCTCGATCAGGTAGTAAATAGCCTAATTACGTACTGCAAAAGATAATCAATTCTATTTTCACAATAAAACAGACATTCTGGTATGAAAGTTTTCTAGAAAATATTTGTTCGATATTTAATCAGTTACAAAGGAGTTGATTAAAATTATTCACCTGGTGTATTTTTCACAAAAATTGCGTTTTCATCAATAATTGAATAATATTTATACGTTTCGCGGTAAGTGGTAATACCACAAATTTTTATTTAACTGGTAACGGGTTGAAATTCGCATAAGAAAACCAAAAGTATCTTATTTCTGTTCTATAACAACATAGAAATTTCTGAACAGTGTCTTATTCCTTTATTTCTATACTATTAGTATATACGATTTTAATGACAATTTTAATTTGACAAAGAATGTTTTTTGAATAGATTAAATATTTAATGCGACTAAGCATTTAAATAACGAAACTGTGTGTGACAGACGAAGAACCAAGGTCAAATTACTGTTCGGCTGAAAACAAACAATATGTGTTTCTTGTAACACATTGCCTTGGAGAGAAGAAGAAAAAGTGGACTGGTTATATATATAGGATAATCCCTTCTTATAGCATAGGAAAGGGTCTGAAAGAGGGGGTACGTTCGGAAATTTGGCTCATATTAAAAGAAGAATTTGGCAAAGAATGGAAATTGTATTTAATATAATTTTTATACTACAGATTATAGTAAAATATTTTTGTCAACACTTGTTTGATTACAATTATAATTTTTTGTTTTTTAGATTTATTTGACGACGAAACGTTGTATATATGTTATATAACATTTTTATATGTAATAAAAATTGCAACTTTTGATTAATTTATAACATTAAAATCAAGTTTATAAATATCTGAATTTGTCCGGAAGGATAAATCAGGAATACTTACGAGTTTAATAATTTTGTTTGTTCTTGACAGCGGTTGAATCGATAATCATAAATTGTAATGCAATTAATTGGTGTTAAAACAAGCTTACGTGAGAAAAACTGGAGACAGGTTCTCGCGCAATGTACAAAAGTAAGAGTAAATTTGTTTATGATGCTAAGCGGCTGTTATTCATCATCAGCCGTTGGCAATCCTGCACGTATTAAGCTTCATAGTGCGCCATAAAGCCAATAATAATCGATAAATCATCACAATTTAAAAGTTAAACGTGACAAAATTATATTAGGGATAAAAAAAATGCCGCTACAACATTACCCGAGTTTCTACGAGCTCTCTCGATTGACGTTAGCTGTATATGCGTTAACAGTAAAATTTATAGCATCCTTGTATAAGCTTAGAGCTGTTTAATTCAATACAACAACTGTCTGTTATATTTCACACTCTTTTACAATTTTTTATATTTTAATTCAAAAGCGATGTACAGTAGTCACGTTGCCACAATAAAGATTCGTACCCAAAAAATAAGCAACAGAATAATACAGAGTTACACCCAATTATATACCCAGATGCGTTCATTTTTGGGTCAAATTATCAACGTCGTGAATTCCCCGTGGAAGGAAACTACGACTACTCCACTGAGTTTCTTTCGCAGCGTTTACTTGTTCCTTGTTTGAGATTTTTGCGGCGACTGTCGCTTTCACGAGGCTAAGTTACATGTCCGACAGGGAAGGATATTCTCTCATGCGAAGCAACAGTTTGACTAGGTCGACGTGAACCAGCTTCTTACGAAGAAAACATGACAAAGAAATGAGTTGGGAACTGCACGCACTCGACAATGTTCACTTTAATGAAAAAGATTATTTGAGAAACGAGGACAGAAAATATTCCACTAAGCTGTTTTAGATAACATTGCCGCAGAGCTGTTCCTATTAATTGCTCTGCTAATTGGACGCTTCATTAAAAAAGGAAATATGAAAAATCTACAGAAAAGATAATTAAAGTAGAATAGATCTAGGGTTTAAATTATATTAAAAAGCCCTGGTAAGAAAAAGGTTAAATGGTTTTCTGCGTAGTCTATTGTTTGTAAGAGAAAAACTGCTCGTACATCGCCTTTGGACAATATTGCATGAAACTGTTCTTATTTGATCCGAAAGAAATATATTAAGAAATGGAATAAAACGATATTAAGTAATGTTAAAAGTTCATCTTTAGGATCAACCCATATTAAAAAGATATAGGAAAAATATTCTATACCAAAATAAAATATTCTGTGCGTCTAAAAATTTTTAACGGCCGCAGAAAAAAAAGTCGTTCTTGGAACAGAGAACGAAAGCATAAAAATTAAATAAACAGAAATTTATTTTGATGTGAAAAAAAGGAAGCTAGTAAATATGTATGAGACTCCTAGAATGTAAAAAAAGTAATTATTCCAAGAAAAAAGAATGTTTTTAAACGAAGCTCATCGATATAGAATAAACATGTTATTCTAACAAAAGTGAGATCATTTTCAGAGCAACCTTTGGATTTCAGAGTATCAGCGAGAAAAGGTTAATATAGTTTAAGAAATAAAATGAGACATCTCGTTATTAAAACCTGTATCGATCGTGTGTAGTTAATTCTGATAAAAATAATTAAAATGAGTTTCATATCACATGAGGGTAAATGAGGTTTCGTGTCGCGTCACGTCTCTGTCGCAAGTTCACTGACACCTGCTTATTGCGTTTGGAATTACGCCCGGATTTATGGCGCACTATGAAGCTGAATACATGCAAGATTGCCAAAGGCTGATGATGAACAACAGCCGCTTCGCATCATAAACAAATTTACTCTTTCACTTGTACTTTGCGCGAGAACCTGTCTCCAGTTTTTCCTCACGTATGCTTGTTTCAACACCAATTAATTGCACTACAGAACTAATATTGACGGAAGTAAATACCAGTGTCGAGTTGTAGAAAACAAGCATCGCATGTCCGAGTCCTGATATGTTTAATAAAATGGATTCAGATACAAATAATATACCGCAATTTAAAATCCTGTTAACCGATATTTACTAAAAGTAATCGTTTTATTTATATACTAATATATAAAAATATATATAATACAACTAGCTGAGCGCCAGGAATTGCCCGGATATTTAATGAAATTAACCCGGAGAAGGATTTAATTCTCTTGGTAAACATTTCATTTAACCAGCATTCATAGCGCTAGTGTTTGGAAAATTTACATTCCAATGCCGACCTAACTCTTCGGCATATAACTACAAATAAACCAGGATGATGGCCGGCGGTATTCGTTTTTTTTTTAGGGCTACAGGCTACATGAGGGTGATCCACATTGGGCAACTCCCCTTTAATAGCATAGGAAGGGATTTGAAAGGGGGGATACGGAAGGGTAGAGGAAGGTAGCCAAGGGTTAACTATGGCCCCCGGGCTATATTTTAATGATCCTACCCGGCATTCGCCTAAAGAAATGCAGGGAAAACCTTAGAAAAACCTGCATCGGGTAGGTGGGGCATTTGGTACTTGTCCCACGCCCTTCCGATGACGGGAGAGGGGTTTGCTGTGGGGACGCAGCTTACCCCTCGCCATGCCTTGGCCAGTTTAGGAGGCAGCTGGCCGACTATTCCAATAGGATTAGCGGACAACTCTTGCCGTTTTTTTTTTAGGGCAACAGGCTACATGAGGGTGATCCACATTGGGCAACTCCCCTTTAATAGCATAGGAAGGGATTAGAAAGGGGGGATGCGGAAGGGTAGAGGAAGGTAGCATGCCCATGCTACTACATAAAATAAAAGTGTCTAAAAATAACTGCGAATTAAAAAAGTAAAAAATACTCGCTAACTTAAGAAAGAATGAAAATACTCCCGGTATCTTAAAGGAGTAAATATATAGAACCTTTGACTAAATAGAGACCAAAATATAGCTGGTACCCTAAGAAAATAAAAAAATTATCTGGTAACATAAGAGGGTAAAAACTTCTCCGGGTAAAATTTTGTCAACCGCGTCCATAGAACTTAAAATTTCATTAACCACCATGGTTAATTCGAGAATTAAATACAGAAACTCATTATTTATTTATTGAGGTTTATAATGGTCGTGTCGACATCGTGGTCATTGGCGACCCAGATAACTCCGGAATCAACGATAATATGGTCTTTTTTCATTACTTTTTAAACCCCTTCCAACATCACCCGTAAGATATGGCTTCTTCCCTCTCTTGCCTTTTGGTGTTGAAATTAGACATTTAAAAATTCTATAATAACACTATCAAATTAAGCGACCCCAACAACGCTTTATTCGAAGCTAATAATAGCCGTTTAAGAATGTTTTTAGATTTCACCGACTCCACCCCCACCCCTAGAGCCCTGAGTGTTTGTTCCTCGATCATAAGTAACACGTGTATGCAGTTTGGTAGAAATTGGTCCACACATTTTAGATAGTAAACGCAAATTTATTTTACCTCCTTCCCCCACCACTTCTTGCGGCAGAACTACACATTAACCAGTATTGTAAATGTCCAAATTAAGCTAAGCGCCTTCCATAACTCCTGATTCAACACCAGTCTCCGTTGTTTTCTCATTACTTTTATGTACGGCCTTTCATCCCCGTCCTCCCCCACCCCCACACGTACTACTGAACTACAACTTAATTGATATCGTCAATGTCATTAACTTGTATAACCCTGGATTTGACATTGCTCTCAGTGATTTCGCGTTATTTGTATGTAACTCCTCTCCACCCTTTCCTTTATTGGTGATTTAAGTGGTTACCATTATATGCTAAATCATCTAGATAGAAACTATTAATCACATAGATCCCGAAAAGAAATTAATCGACGTTATTATCGGCCGTTTTTACATTATTTAAATTTCACTCCTGTTAACCCCTTGAGAGTTGCCTAACGCTTGGGAAGGCCGGGGGGGGGGGGGTGCAAATTAACTCACTAAAGTTATATATATATATATATATAAAGATAAAAGTAATATAAATAATTTAAGTAAAAGAAAATTAGACCCCTTTCTTTCAAGTTCCATAGCCGAAGTACTCTTTTTAAGTTAGAAAATATTTTAAATAAATATTTTTTTGTAATTTGTGCGACGTTAATTTGTTTAAATTAATACAAATATAGATTATAGATTATGTCTTTAAAAGCAACATTAAAAATAATTTTGCTATGAGGAATTTTAAATACTGCACATAAATATTATATGAATATTACATTCTTATTACCTCTGAACAATTGGATTGTTGACTTTTATTTAAATTAGGGAAAGTTTGAAGTCAAACTATATATGGAGAGATACTATTGGAACTTAGTGTGACTCCAGTGAGCGGGGAAATATGTGATTCGTCACAGACAACCACGTCACTCAGCTATTCCCATAAAAAGTATTTAATTAAATATATTTAGCACGAAATACTGGATTATTTTTAAATATTCTGTTGAATGGATAACGGCGGGACGAATATGTAATTTATTTAACTTCTGAGGTAGTAAATTCGCAATTTTTAAAAAACATTCATTGTTATATTTTACTTAAAAATCCCTACTTCCAAGACTTAGCAGTCAGATCCGCAATGGCCCTGCCGTCACAATAAAGTGTTCACCAATCAATTTGTAAACCGTGTGGTAGTTATTTCAAACACAATGTAGTACTTGATGCAAATTTATCTGGCCAAATATCGTACAGGAATTTTTCAACTCCCTTCATTGCGATACACCCCAGCAAATCAATAACTTCCAGCTACTAGGAACGTGAATCAAGTTTTCTCCTTTCACGTGGATGCAGGAGGGATATGATAAAAATGTTAAAGGTATCGCATTTTACGAAATGCTCATACATGAGAGCGCAGCATTCCTCGTGGTGTTTTTTTGTGACTTTTCTGTAGGCGTAGAAATCTACCTTGTGGCTTCAAGCTACGTGTTGGAAGATGAGCGTAAAACACAGATGTTATTTTGCAGCGAGGAGACTGACTCGTGCATGTCGGAGAAGAACTTCTCAATAGACTTTCGAACAGCCTGACTGTAACTACTAATCCACGGGAACAGACAATTTTTTTAAGGAAAATGTTACATCTGTAAAGGTCTATTGTCTTACGGGTTGTCTAAATTTGCATGTCATCGGCGCCATCTCCGACGACCATGGAGTCTTTCAAGACTGAGAAGTTAAGGAAGGCAAAATTTTAAAGTAGAATATTAATTATGATCAACCTTTACTAAAAAAAATATCGTTTCTTCTATAAATGTAACAGACGTAAGATTGGTGACTAAAATTAATTTTTCTGTTCACTGAAGAGCGAAGGATATCATCTGAAACACTAGGCCACCCAATAATATCTCATAGATACAAACCAGTACAATTCAACCTACCGGATACTTCTTCCACCACAAATTCTGGCAGCTTTAATTCATTTTTGAGGTCTATAAACGTGTAATCGTTGGATAAACACAAAGATTGTGACGGGAAACTTCGCCATTGCCGTTCGCTAATAACGATGCTGGCCATCAAACATTGTACCCTTATCCAAAAAGTGCTCAAGGGAAATCCTGAGAACTTTTACTTAAGGATAGGCTTTATTCACTAACCACGAGTTCAATTTAGATTGCACAGAATTTTTATTCTGTGGTGCAATACTTTTAAAATAATGACAGTGCTATGAGAACCACCAACCAAAAAATAAATTATTATTTAAATCACCAATAATTATGAAATAACTTGAATTAATTTACACTAATATAAATTTCATGGGTGGTGTTCTTCATTTTACAACATGCATTTGGTTGTTATGAAACTAAATCACGATCCAATTAATTGCGCTTGCGGGCGTCTAAAAATGATATAATTTTGTATAATATAACGATGATTTCTACAAGAAATAATAGAATAGTATAAATTTATTTTTAATAGATCCTCAACAGAGGAAAACTTCAAGAAAGTGGCCATATAGTCTAATATTCAATTTTGTTATTTTATTTCATTACTTTGCAACTTTATTGTTAAGAATATTTTTTGAGTCATTATAAAACTACGAACAAACAAATGAGAGTACTATGCTGGGGAAATAGAGACAGAAAATTAATTCCCACATACGAGCGTCACCGTTGTGTAACAGACTCGCTGGATTACTCTTCAACAACCGTTTCTATTTCCGTTCCCAGTATCAGAAGAAATTTGATGACGCATTCTCCACCTTACCAAGTTACGCCGATTTTAACACCAGTTTTTATTTTATTTTTTATTTTTATTAAAGTTAACTTTTAGTCCGGAGACTTTACAGTTGTGATAATAATAATAATAATAACAGTATTTACAATTGTAAAAATTAACAAATAACAAGGTATTTACAATTTATAAATATTTCACATGTAAACTTGTGGTCTTGGATGTGACCCTTGTCATTCCAAGTTAGAGACGAGAGAAGCAGATTAACTTGTTTACCGCATATTAACATATAACCGGGATGATGTTAGCGATCAATCTGGTCATTGGGGAAACTACATGTATGAAGCGTTAAGGATGTTATGGGGCAGATGGGAAGAGCGGATATTATAGGGAGTATGTTGGTAGGAGGTCTAGAGTTAGGTAATTCCAGAGTGATTTAGGGGGATGATGATGTTAATTGGGAGTTTACGTTTTAGTCTGCGATTTTGTGAAGGAGGGGGTGGGTTACTGTAGAATAGCTCAATGGTGGATTTTGGATGGTTGATAGAGCTATGTATTAAGGACTTGGTAGATTTCTGAATTATGGCAAGGATTAGGAGAATTTCAAGGTCTTTTTGGATAACTGAGTTGCGAAGGTACCAAGGAGAATTTGATATTAAACGGAGAATTTTTAATTTTGTTGGAGTGGGAATAGTCAGCTAACACCAGTCCGTCATTTTTTTTAAAACTTAGACAAATATATGTAAGACAGTAACTCAGTTGCGACACACTAATATATTACACAATCAAGTTTTTCCTCTCATGAAATAAGAGAGGAAATATGTTTGTAGAGTTTAATCCAACAAAAAGCGGGCGAGTGTTAACTTGAGAGTTAATTAAGTGCGGTTTTGCTCGACGCTAAACGCTTTACGGTGTCCCGAAATGCGGTCCAAATTAAACTCGCCTGGTCGTGTTGAGCAGACAGAAACCACGATTCCACCGTCCGCACCGTAAAGAAGTCCTCCACCTCGCGGGGAAGAGGTCACGAAACTGCGTGAACGGACGTGTGTGGCACTATAATGGAATTTATAAAACACAATGAACTGTACGAACTGTTTGATTGAGCCTGCCACAGAATTCAGTTACAGAGTATCCTCACTCCGTAAAATAATATTTAAAAACTAGCTGGTTGCCCGCCGTTGTTCGTGTACTTATTTATATAAACTCGAAAAAGTATTTAATTGAATACTTAAATATATTCCTTGAGTATTTCAGGATATAATTGTCACTCAGTCTTCATACATTACGAAATATTATGTTGATGAAATTGTTAGCTAGACTCACAACTAATATAGCGCGAAAATTAACTTACATTTTCCGCAAGGATGGTAAAGTAATTCGTATTCTTCTTTATTATCATTCGATGGAGTATTGCTGTATAAAATTATATTTTTTATTTAAAGAAAATATTTCTGCTTTATTTCATTCCTGATAAAGGAGAATTTCCTTTGTTCGTTGCGTAGTAACGTCTTTCTCTCGCCTGACGTCATTGTCTCTTGGTGCGCAGTAATTTAACATTTAATGATAATGGTTTTTAATTATAATTCTTTCCACATATATGCTAGGGGTTTCTAACCCTCACAGTACCGGTTCTCGATTTTGGCAGAATACGTATACCAATTTTTGTTGCATTCTGTCCACGCGATAAAATTTGTATAAAGAACAACGTAAATACATACATACATACATACAAATATACATCCTTTATTATTACATAGATAAACTGATTTCAACGATTGTTTATCCTCCAGTCTTTTCACAGACATTACTTTCTTCATACATTGTTAATTATGTACTAAATGACTTTAAAATGATTTCGGTTGTCACTGCTATTCCATATTTTTACGCATTTAATTCTAAAGATGTAGATATAGATAATTAAGAATAAAATATAATGTTATGCATGTATATAAAAATAACTTTTTAAAATTTAAATGATGTTTAGATTTTGCTACGTGCTTGTCTTTTTTTACGAAACTTGTAAATACCCAGTATAATTGTGTATCAACTTTTCGATAGTTTCATTTGCCGCCTCCAAAATCGGATAATTCCTCAAACATTATACAAATATTTTGCTTTCACATAAATATATATAGGCTTAAACATAGTTAAAATCCAAAATAATTGTAAAAATTTCACTAACCTATACAAGAGCGGTTAAATTTAAGTATGGTGGTAATCATCTCATAAAAAAGATTAACCTACAAAATTTTCTGAATGGAAACATTATTTCTATACAAACTGTGTATTTGTTCGTGTATATATTTATCCATACGTGTTTTTTTACGTGGTAGTCAGTATTTGTTTGGAATTTGATAGGAACGTACGTTACATATCATAAATAAAAGCCACAGAATGTGGTTTACAGATAAATTCATTTGGCATCAGAATAATTTAATTAATGCTCCATTTTAATTAGTGATAATAATGTATCCAACATAATGATAAGGTTTTTTTAATATTTGGGAAACATTTGTTATTGTCTGAGTTGAATTCAATAATTGAATGAAGTAATTAACCTTTTTAAGAAGTGGACTTTTGGTGTACAAATTAATAGCGTATTTTTTTAAAAATTTGTCTATTGAGATATGTTGCACTATCTAAGAAATAATTCGCTATATTTGTAATACCTCTGTTACATTAAAAGAGAAACATATATATATATATATATATATATATTATACCTTTGTCTAAAAATGAATAAGAATGTATCATAAAAACAAAAAATATTGATAAACGAATATTTGTCTCATTTACTTGTACATTAGTGACTGTAAAATATTTTTCCTCACCTGTCCGTTATTTAGCATTTGAAAAATGTCCCTTTCTTTATCTTCAAAACAAGCGGAATACTAGTGTTGAATATATTTTTAAAAAAAGGAATTCAGTATAACTTACTAATCAGAAGATTTATAATTTGATTACCCTCATGTAGCCTGTTACCCTAAAAAAAAATTAAAACCTCAAATGCCAAGTAATGAATAGTTACGCGTAAATCATAATACAAACTGTTGTACAAGTCTTATCTAATAATTTTACTGACAACTAATTTTTTATGTCACAAAACTGACTCAGTCTGCGCCTTGAAATTTAAATTCTAATAAGGTTTATCCTTGACATAATAATTTTATAAGTATTCGCTTACTTTGCATTAAATTTTTACAATCATTCATTACAAACCTACAAATTGAGAATGTTGTAATGAATTTAAAATAAATAAATTATCCTATAAAGTCAGAAAAATTGTATATTTAATATATAATTTAATTCGAGAATTACATCTCTAGTTAATTTAATAACACTAAAGAAATACACCTTTTTGTCCCAAGTTTGGGACGGAATCGGGTAATACATTAACATTAATGTATGTAATACAAACTATTCATTCATGTGGTTATTGAAGTCAAGTATAAAGAAAATTAATTCAATTATTATAAACTGAAAAAATCTTTAAACTCACAAAAATTGATTAAATATAATAAAATAAAACTTATATTTGGTTTCAAGTGGAATAAAACCTTCATTTCAATTCCCATATAATGTATACTTGACGAGGTCTCAAAGTAGGGATGAAAGTTGTATTCCTTTTTGTATTCTTCATTTCATTGGAGATGTAAAACCCCACTCAAACTTTATATTAATATCCAGTTCTCACACTTTATTCATTCATTTATTATGATTCTGCTTAATGCCAAGTAAATATGAATTCGCGACTGGAAAAGTTACTCTATGAAAACACTAATAATACAAGACTAAAGAACGCAGACCATGATATATTCAATTAATATTTTCCGGAAAAAACCTTAATTTGTTTTTCAAGTGAAAAAAAAATTGAAGAATGCAATTATGAATCTAATACAATATTTACACATAAATCATAAAAGTCATTACATTAAAATATCTAATTACATACCAATAACAAGAGAAACTACAAACCGCTCTCCAGAAAACTTATGCACACAAATTAATGTTTACAGACAACATATTAAAGTATAACTATACATAAAAACTGCAACAGAAATAAGTTAACATTAGAAATACGAGTTTATAAAAATTATTTTTATCTATCCTTATATTGTCTGGGATGATAAGCCGAATGCATTTTGAAAGATAGTGTATTAATATATTAATATTAATTATATATAAAATAATACAATATGTATTTACCTTACCCGTCGGATATTTATTACATATAATATTATCGACATTAATTACAGAAATACATATTTATATTAAAATATGTATTAGCTGTCGATATTAAAAAATCATACTAGATACTGTACATGCCATTAACGTTTGTTAAATTTAATTGAAAGGTAGAATTAAACAGAATTATCGTATTTATTCTGCGAGATTGTCTACTAATTTTTTAAAGAAAAAATGCGAATTTTAAATACGACAGGAAAGATGGGATGAGAATAGGTTTCTTCCGCCTGGGGTTAAGTTATATTGCTTTCCTCTGTGGACAGATGTATAGCTTCATTTGCCCGTGGAAATCGTTTTAAAATTGATAGTCCAATCTCGTCTAGGCAGAACTTTAACGGGTTAACTTCGCGAAGAGATCATCTAATTTTCTTCCGAAATCTCGGTCTCTTCAGAATCTTGAAGTAACAGTTACGTGTTATAAGTTTAAGTTTACTTGCTATTTCGAGTACTTGTTGAAAAAACAAAATAATAAACATTACTACATTAAACATATTAATAGTAAAAAAATACATTTAATACTGTAAAGTTTAAACTGGATTTTAATTGTAGGGTAAAGACAATAATATTGGGTAAAGAATAAATCTATTCTAATTACACTCTGTTTTTATATATAAATAATTTTTAATAGCTTCATAGTTTATAAGGTCTGTATCTAAATTTACCTTTCTTGGTTCCAACAGAAAAAGATGTAATTAGAATTTAAAAGAGTCTAATTTTAGACCTCTATTTTTATTCGTCCACAGAGATGACGTAAAACATTGAAGAAAAACCATTAGAATTTTACTGTGTATGTTTTTAAATTATCAAACAGTATTTAATTTTATATTTTTATTTCAACATGGTATTTTTGTACCTCCTTCCCGTTTCATTGTTCATATAATATAAAGTTGTAACAAGCAGATAATAGGGAGACGACCTACAGTCTTGTTCCTCTCCGTATTTTGGAGCCAATTCACCTGTAGTAAACGTTGCATAATTTTGTACTTAAGGTACCGTAGTCCGATTTTGTAATCCAGGCTGAAATATTTGTGAACCTTAAAACTGCAGAACGATGCTGAATATGTCATTCAATACGTCGCCTTTATTTTCGTTGAAAACTCAAACACAAACAAAATTCGTCTTCTTGTAAAGGCGTGTAGTATCACGTGTTGAAGAGGCAAAATAAAATCTAATTATATTAGTCACCTATGATCATTACGTTCTTAATTGACCCTTCATTGATATTTCCATACTTTCTTTGATCTTCCATGAAGAGTGGCATAATGGAAATGAATTTAATTTTGGCTTGCATTTCCCAGCTTGGAACTATGAGCCATTTAATTACTGCTATTTAGGAAAATTACATATTAGAAATGATTGATTTTAGTAAAGGACAAAAATAAACAACTGGATCTTAACTGTCGATGTGAATTAATTTAGCTGGTTTAATGATAAAAAGCCAAACTTTCTCTGCTCCTGCCCTTTTACTATTCTTGATAAATTACACAACAGAAGTGAAACTGATAGATTATTCGTGAGTAAAAACAGTTCTAAAAGTAAATTACAATAATAATACGAGGAACATGAATTAGTGATACTGGGAGGTTTAAGCGAGAAGAAAAAGATAGAAAACGTATTTCTTTTTTAGAGATACAGACTACATGAAGATCAGAATAGAGAAATAAGGGGTCTCCATCATATTCATGCGCTGATTTCATTTTCGTAGAAAAGTTGACTATATGTAAACTTTAATACTGGCACAGAAAACTTGCGTGATGACTGGTGTAATATAATAGTCTACACGTGCCCTCTTATCATAACGTCTCTTCAGCATAAATCTTCACCCCTTCCGCCTAGGCAGCTGTGATAACGCTTCGTCTAGAAGTCAGCATTTTAAATGCCATATGCAGACATGCACACGGCAGCAGCAATCATTCCACCCTGTAAGAGTTCTCATTGGAGACTTAAAATCATCAGGGAGGGAGAAAGGAGTCTTCGAATTGTTCAGAGCTTCTTGGGAACGACAGTCGTGATCCAACCACCAGACGGGTCGGTGGCTCCTGGTGCTATCCGCCAGTTTGTCTTACTTTATTTTATTTCTAACTATTAAATCTCTTTATTCTTCATCAACTCTTATTTGACTGAAGTGCAGCGAAACACCAACCACTACGCCTAGGTTCAATTAGTTGAACCCGAACCCTCACGTTACCAACTTTCCTATTTCCTGTTCTTAATTCTTCCTTTATCCTCTAGATCAGTAGCCAGGTGAGCTAACGGAGGTATAGCTCGGTTGGTGAACGATCTATCTGGACTTCCCATTTCCAACTGCTGGAATGTTACATGTTCACAGTGGTGGAGTGTTGCATGATGGCAGTTTGGGATGTTACACTGGCCATCTTTTTGCGTCACAGCAAAAAATTTCGTTACGCATTCACCAGCTTCAGAAACCCAATTTATTTTCTTTACTGTTAGAAACATTGATTAGTTCATCCTGTTCTAATTTATTATTTCAATATTTTCACGTGTTTTTGCAATATTTATAGAGTTTACTCAACTTCATATTAAAGAAATGGAGAATCAGAGGAAAATCTACAGCGCATTTATCGAATTAAGTTACCTCATTTAACTGCTGATGCTATTACGAGGGTCATTCACGTGATATATGGGTTCACAAACCACGTTGCATGATTTAGTATTCCTTTTACTGTAGCGGACAGTAGATCTGCATCTCCCACGCTGTTAACGCGCTAATTTGTGCATCGCAATACAATGCAGTTACATATCGTTTGAAGGGACTGGCTTTAATTAATTCGAGCGAGTCGGGTGCTCGGAACAAAGAGACGGTCGAGCCATTCGTATCAACACACACTGACGGTAATTTAGCCTGTCGGTGAAAGGTGCTGGGAGTTGGGAGGAAGTAATAAAATAAACCACTCTCGTCGAAGTGGGTGGCCATTTTCCCTACAACAAATGAAACACCCTCCTCAAATCCGTAATTATGCAACGCAGAATTAGCACATTTCGACGGATCACGTGTTAAATTTAACGTTAGTCAACTCGTTCCTGTTTCGTAGCAATCAGCCGTTCTGATTACGTGGTCAACAGTAAGGCTGTATATTTAAATAATTTACCAACTTTCAACATCAAAATACTTGGAACAAACACAATTTGTCTTGCTTCTATCAGAAGCACTTAAATTCTACTTCTTTCATTATATATGAGAATAAGTTACTGTATTTAAATAAGTGAAAAAGCGTTCTTAATAACCTACGAAAGTGCGACCGTAGCCATTAATCTAAATTGAAAATAATTAGGGCAGAGTATAAGGAAGCGGGAAATTAGAGACAAAAAGACATTAATAGAAATTAGCAAAACATAATTTATTTAAAACTATATCAAAATTAGAAAGATTAAAGTTGTAAATTAACAACTTAGCAGTTAAAAAGCGAAATACTTGTTCTTTTTTTTTTAAAAAAACCCATTGTAAATAAACCTATTAATTTTTTTATAATTACGGTATTCGTGTTATTTTTTAAATGAAGGTAAAATTTACCATTTTAGAAAAAAATAATATTATTTACTGAATTAATTGTTTTGATTGCAATGGAAGTTATGTCGGACAAACGAAACGCTCTTTAAAATCTCAAATCAATAAACACAAAACAATTTGAAATTTAACGTTCAAAATTATTCACTCGTGCCTAAACATATTAAAATTTTTTTAAAATTTACAATTTATAGGCCCATTAACCTATTGGTCAATATTTAATTCTGGGAATGTTAAATCATGTTCCATATGTCCCCTTAGATTCCAACAGGTGCCTTGGCCACTGCGCAGGGAATATCGCTCCTTTTAATTTAATCACATATGCAAATACAATAGTTCTCTCTGTTGGCAGACAACAGTGCGCAAACTGAGCCGTCCCTCCCCTGGCAGTTCCACTTTGCGGTGTCGAGTGAAAGGCTTCCAGCCTGACGCCAACAAACTTGCTAAAAAAAAAAAGGAACGGACGCCCAGTACGTTACTATAGAAACCGTGACATCGGGAGCCTGGCCTGTTCTGTGCTGCAGCTTGGTAAAGCAGATTTGACAATAATGCAAGGATCAAAGGCACACGCAGAACCAAATTGACTCTCGTAGGACTCTCTCCGGTAATAGATAACAGTTCAATTATCAAAACGAGCAGATCTACCGGAAATATAGTTTATATATCATACAATATAACACAACAACAGAACAAAACATTCGCTGCTGTAATTTAGTACAAACGTATAAAATTTAACGGATTACTTTCATGCCCCAAACGTTTTACGATAAACTCGTAAATCTAACAAAAGTGTGGCTTTCGAATCACACATTTAAAAATATTTAATATTGCGTATATGGTTTACTTAGCTTTTAATCTCCTCTATCGATAAAAAATTATATTGCTCCACTGTGATCATTCACACCACCAGTTTCCTTTCTACTTTAAAAATATTTGATACGTCTGTTTTATAACTGAAAAAAACAACAACAAAGAAATAAACACATAGACGTGGGACAAGACTTTTCTGAAAAGAACTTGAAGGGGGTGATTTGCCACGATTTTACCTAAGAATTGTACAGGAATTAAAAGTGGAATATACACAGTTTCGTAATAGTAAAGAGTTGTACTGCAAAAAAAATTTATTAGATTCCTTACACAGAAAATATGAGAATCGAAAAGAAATGTGACAGTGAACTGAGATATCGTAATAAATTTATATTAAAAATATTATCATACATTATTTTATTCTTTAAGTATTATAAACTTTATACGGCTGTTTTATAATCTTGGTCATTTTGTAATGTAATTTTTTTAATGAGTCTCCAAAATAATTAAAATTCCTTTACTAATTTTTTATTACTTTTGAACTAAGGGTCTTCCGGCAGATAATTTGGCATTATTCATCTACTAAAACAAAATTATAATTTTTAAATATATTTAATATTTTAAAAATCCTTATATATAATTTTTTAATCGTTCAAAATTTTTTATGTATTTATAATAATAAAAATGACAAATTATTAAAAGATATTTTCTACGTTTAGAACTATAATAAAATTGACATATTGAAGGTAGGAATAATGGATTATAATTTATAAAATACTTGGGCAATTAGATATATTATTATTACTATAAATATTTAAATAAACGTACAATGTTGAAAAATTATAGATATATACTTTTTTGAAAATTGTAAATGTTTTATAAATTTATAATTTTGTTTTTATAGATGATTATGGCAAAATTATCGGCTGAAAGTCTCTGGGTTCAAAATTAATAAAAAATTGAATAATAGATTTTTAATTATTTTGGAGACGGATTAAAAGCATGTGGGGATTACATTAAATAAATTAAACAATTTTGGTAGACAGTGGTTGAAAGTTTTAATTTTCAAGGAGGAAACTAAAAAATTAAATATTTTTATAAAATAATTTTGTTTTTGTATATTATAATTCAGACTTAAAACCGCTGTCACAAAGTAATTAATTATCCGAAATAAATTGATTAATTCTTTTAATTTTAGTTCGTATACTATGATACCATGTGAACTTTGGACAGATATTTTAAGCTCTAGATTGTTCATAATTGCATTTACCTCATTTCATCGTGAAAGGGAGCTTTTTTAATTCTGGAATTCACGTGGCAATAATTCATATGTCTTATTTTTTTGGTAAAGTATGCTCTATTGTGATCATAGTAAAATTATAAATATGTCTTAAGTATTGTTGATTAGATTTCCTTGAGTTGGTATTTGATGTAGAACAGCGTACTCTATGTCGACAATGGTTAATCGCGATATGCAAACCAGGCGTAAATTTTAGAATAGGTAATCCCAATAATTAATTATGATTCCGCAGTGTAATTTGCAAGTATAACAACGGCCTGGGTACCCAGTGACCTGTGGAGCAAGTGATTTGCATATGCGTGATAATTGCGTGCGTAATCGTGGGCTCACATTTGGCAATCATGGAGAGTTCTTCCTTTTAATAAGGTTAACTTAGAGCGGGGCACAGATCGTGTAGAAGCACTCTACCTGGACAAAGACACTTTGCTCTTGGAAAATCTAATTTTGTGCAAGCCCGAAAGACCGCTGCGTGTTACATAGCCAATACAAGGATGCTCTTGACAGCGGCTGTCTATTCCTGCTAACACCAAAACTTGCTTGACGTACTATGCTACAACTGCAATTAAGTTACTATTATTATTAAATAAAACGTATATTACACGTTGATAATCGCAAAATTGAATGGAGTGATAAATAATTATTGGAATTAAACATGACAAATTTTATAGTATTTATGACGATAGTTTTCCCGCAAGCCTAATGCAAAGTTTACGGAGAACGAGACGCTTAGATCTCTGATACTGAATGTTTGTACAGCAAGTTTCCCCCAATGTTTACCTTTACAGAAACCGCCAATTAATGCGACTTTACACAGCGTGAATGTATTAGTTTACGCGATAATCAGATGGTCACTAATACGCAGTGAATCAGGTTTAAATGAAATTATCTAATTTAACAATAATTTTTTTCTAAATAATACATAAATAGCTTAATATGATATCTGTAATTAATAACTCAGCCTTTTGAATACAAGGACATAAAAAACGATAAGAGTTTCTCTACCATATTTGACTTTAAATTTTATCTTAATTAAATCCTTAATTTTTAATTACCTCTACATGCTTTTGTTGTTTATTATTCCTCGGATTTCAATTTGAACGTTTTCTCCGAACCTTCAGATCTATTATTAAAATTAAATCTTAATGCCAGAAATTGGTTTACTAAAATTACTCTATAACTTTTACAGTGATTGCCTATGCTGACGTTATCATGAATATTTCCATTAATGAGCTTCAAGAAACATAAATTTCAAAGATGTGAATAATATACGCGAACAACAATTTTCTTATAAAAATTTAAACTAACCTTTTTGTTACTGCCTTGGTTATTTTAAAAAAAATTCTGCTCTATAGTCAGGTCATGCGATGTACTCCAATACTTACCTTAAAATAATATTTCATTACTTTTGAAAATTTAAGAAGAGAATAAATATTTTCAATCGAAGCTCAGCACTAAAGGCTATAAAACTGAATTAAGGGATCATGACTATGCGTGGTACTCTTAGAATCTGAGCGGGTTTCCTCCACCAATTGTACAGACCTAAACGTAGACTCAATTCATTTTCTTCAAGGACCTTATTTTATTTAGTATTTTTCAAGGATGATCCTTTAATTCAATTAGAACGTAATTTTGTAATATTATCCTGGTTTATATAATGGATGGATAATACTCGCACCTGACGGAGTCGACCCGGGTAGCTCAGATGGTAAGATCACAACGTACCAAGAGGAACTCCTAGGTTCAATTCCCTGTAAGCTCGATTTTTTTCCATCTTGATCCTTTATTTAGAAAATTGTTAATAGTACGAAGAGGCTGTATTCAACAAGATTTCCTATTAATAAACGGATACAGATTTATTGTGTTTGGCTCCACATAAAGAAAAATAAACTTGAACCTGCTTCAGGTTTCAGACTTTCCAAGAAGGAAGATCATTAAATAATTTATTTTCAGAATTAATGTCGGTTTACACACTTGTGTATCTCTCTCCACACACGCACATTTAGGTATATATATATATATATATATCTATTTAAGTTAAAAATTGTAAATAGTCCAATCAAGCTTGTACATTATTAAGCTTCACGAAGTGTTTCAGCAATATAAATAATGATTTAATCATTTATTACGACACTAAAAATTCAATATAAATAAACTTATAAATCCGCAATTAATGACTTGTCCCTTTTCCACAATTATTACTTCTGTAACGACTTATAAGATTTTTAAGTGTATCGCATAAAATCAACCTTCCATTACGTGATTATATAGTGCTTACTCGACTTCAATTTCATATTACCTCATAAATCTGATTAATATGATACACCCTAAAATACTGCCTCTTTGAATTACGCATTTAATTAATTGAGAGCCGTAGGTAGTGGAATAGCCGGTAAAAGAACTCTATCAATTATTTCCATGCACATTTAAATGCTTATTATACGAGGGAATTAGGTTAATTATAAAACAATATAATATGTTTAAGAACTCAATTGTGTTATTTAAATATTTATAAAATTACGGTTGTATATCTGTTGAATAGTTAGTACATATGATATTATACAATAAGGATAATCAGTTACACAACATTGTTTCTACAATTGCATAACTTTTGGTAGTGTCAGTCTTTTCAACAACTTTAGAAGAAACGTTGTACAAATAATTATAATTTATACGTCTATACTCAATCTTTCGATTTCATCACCACATCTAATAGTCACATTGTTCATCTAATTGATGTGAAAAACATCAGCCCATTAATCAGAAAAGTTATTAGAAATTTTAAAACTTAATTTGACGAACACACTGTTTCATCAACAATTGGTATGTGTACGTTTCAATTAAATACCTTATAATTTATTCATTTTCAACCTAACGTGTGTATGAAGTGCTCTTTAGAAATTTATGTTGATTTAAATTTTCATTTAATAAATTTAACTAATTTAATTAAAATTCACCCCTGAAGATGTACCAGTTAGGAATAAAACTCTGTGCCTGTTAATTTATAGTGTTTTAGAACAGTATATAACTGACTAATATCTGAACTTTTTCAATTTTATATAAAAATCAGTCTAATATAATTGTTATATAATTTTACTTTTAACTATTGTTAAAATAGTTAAGTTGAATACCAGGTAAAACAAATTAATACCAATCAAGTATATTCTTTTTAATTAGCTAAATCTTAATATTCAGATTATTTTTCGTTACTGGAGATGTCTATGCCATAGAGCTAGTGAATTAATGAAAACATATTTAAATGAGAACAGAGGCATAGTTTTCAATTATAAATTTGAAACTGTACGCGTCAATTAGACAACCATGAATTTTATTCTTTAATTTATATTAGCAGTATAGTTCATTGGTGCGTTGTACCATAATAGCCTGATTGTTACGAAACTTATTCTCGCAAATATCTTTTCCTAGTTTTCACCCGAGTATTTTTGTGGTTTTAGTTTTCAGTCTTCGGTGAAATCAGAAAGCATCTTGAGGATTTGGAAACCCGAGACCGTCGCAATTCTATTAAAAACGTGAACACCGGTTTTTAAATTTTATTATTTACAAACAATTAAATTTTAAGCATTATAAGATTTTAAAAGAAGCTTTCAATTATAATGCACAGGGATTTATTTAACTGCACGCTGTCTTGCTTACCGCAAGATCTTCTATAGAAATTAGAAGTAAGAAATGTAAGTTATCAAACGATAAGAGTGAATTTCGTAGAAACTTTTATCTCGTGCGTCTTTGCAGTCATGCATTCATTTTCTCAACAACTTACAAAAATATAACGTGTAACACATGAAATTGTTGGTTTAAATTTATTTATCAGCATTTACAACACTTGATTTTAATAATTTTCTATTGAACAGAATAATTAAAAAAGGATTTCTCAAAAACTAGTAATTCTCAGCGTTGATATTAATGTGCTATATATTTTTTAAAAAAATTCTGGGATCAGCTCTCTGTGTTCGTGATTTAATTCAAATGTTATGGCTGGCGATGAAGACAGTTACTTCCCCTATTTCAATTGTCGACCGTCCATATTCTCGTAACTATCACTTTGCTGGGAGACGCAGCTCGACAATCTCTTTAACTGCATGAACAAATTCTCATCGCGAAGTATCCGCCACTTTCACCAACTTTCAACTTAACTGTTCTAACATCGATTGTTCAGCGTTAATTATTTTATTCTAGCTTCATCACACGGTTTATATATTTAATCTGACTATCCTCGTATCACTTCTCGCTGTGACCATACGAGTCCTCATCTGGAAATCGTTTCGAACTTATCACCTTCCTCAAGGTCCTCTCACTCTTACGGGAAAAGTTCTATCGGAAATCGATAATTTTTTTATCTAATCGATAAAAATCATCGTACCGGATCGCTATTGCCTTGGTAGCCAGATATGATTCAATTCCAAATTTTCGTGAACAATTGAAGGTGCCAGGAAAACCATATTCTAGATGGTTCGATTGGGATCGATTTGATGATGTGAAAGTAAAATACAATAATTACTATATGGAAATAATTGTTGTATATTATCCGGATGCCTTAAGAAGATAATCCAGAATGTTTATGTTTTTCTTTTGTAATATAAACGAACGATATGGGGTTTAATAGCCATGGAATGGTGGATGTACTACGAAAAATCATTTCGAATTGACCATGAGCGATCCTTTTATGAATCCCTCCTCTACCACAGACCCGGACAGAATTCAATGACCCTTACCATAACGAATCCCGCGATGAGATCTCGTCGGAATAACGAGGCCAGCAGGTCGCAGAGGTGATCAACGTCCTGGGTGTGGCGTGTACGGCCGCAGTAGGGGGACTATATGCCTAATTCCATGGAATTGTTCGGTCACCAGCTGGTGGCTCTGGTGTCGAGTCCACGACGCGATCGTTTTTCAGGGGACAGTTGAGTGAACACAACTGCGGAAGGCATAAGCAGATTTTTTTGTTGGACGCGCCACGGTTCGAGGTTCGATGGAGCGGCTTTAAAAAGGGAAGTGAAAGGTGCGGTCGCACAGTTGCAGCCAGGCCACCGACAGGATGGGCCACCGCGAATACGTGAGTTCAAAAACCCCGAGCCTAAAATCAACACACTTCAAATTGTGTAACAATCACGAAATTATTCATCTATCAAGTTTTAAATGCAATAAAATAGACCCATCTAGTGTTTTACGTAATTAATTGCGAGCCACCCCAAAGTGTATATGATTTTACGCGCCATCGAAGTCTGTTACCCCCCAAATAGCTTCAGGTGTAATATTTCGTTTATAAGATCATAATTAACAATCGGTTTTCACTTGACCGGAATATTCAAATTAATTGAATTCTGTGTTCTTTGAAACACAAATATTTTATTCTACTCGTATATACTTTCATCCTCTCTCTTTATTGTCGGTTTCTCTAACACATTAGGCCGACTAAATTCAGAATAACATAAAAGTTAGGCAAATAATTTATGTTAATAAGAAAGATAGACAATTAAGACAAAATAAGTGATAATAAGTTTGGTATTTATATTATCACTTATTTTAACTGAATTGGCTAACTTTCTTATTCTTTAATTTCAATTTTTTATTTCAAATAATTTATGAACTATAAATCATATATGAGAGTTATAAATTTATAATATATATTCCCTCATTTTAAAAAAAAATTATTACAGTATTCCAATCTATTAAGTCTTAGAAATTTTTGATTTTAATATTGAAGAAAACCACCAAAAATTTAAAATGTTCCGAGTTCATGAATTTTATTCTTTAAAACGCAGTTTATTACTCTTTTCGGTTCATATACATAAAAAATTATTTGTTAAAAGCAAAAATAATAATAAAGTCGTATGTTAAGTTTTATAAAATGGTAATTAAATATTCAACAAATATTAAATCGTATTTTCCAATAATATGAAAGTATTATCCATATAAATGATTTAGAAAAACCTACTAAAAATAATAATCTTTGTAGGAAAAAAAATTTGTGCTGTTATGTAAAAAACGTCAATGATTTATAATGTTGACTGGACTATAGGCAATAAGAAAATTATTTTTTTCCTATGATGCATATAATGTTTAGTGGTTCTTTGGCACATAATAAATACGTCTTTGGGGTAGTATTATACTATCAACGAATGATTTAAAAATTATATATATATATACCATTACAATTTTTTTCAACAGACAACAGATGAATTTAACTTAAAATATTAATGGTAGCTCCCAAGTACTATAAAAGGAAATGAACTCTATAAAACTTTTTTTTGTTTTCTTTACTGTTAAATTTTAGAAATTGTTACATAAAAATTATAAAGATTTCCTTCAATTCTTAATGCAGACAACTCTGTAATTCTAGAACAGAGACAGAGA
Source organism: Zhengitettix transpicula (assembly GCA_037074705.1). Lineage (NCBI taxonomy): Eukaryota > Metazoa > Arthropoda > Insecta > Orthoptera > Tetrigidae > Zhengitettix > Zhengitettix transpicula. Next base: position 38,900,668 of record CM073596.1, on the reverse strand, counting down.
TAGAAAAGTTGCAGCATTAATTTAGACTCAGAGCTGAGGCCTAAAAGAAATTATTGTAGGTTTTTTAGAGTGACAGGCTACATGAGGCTAATACACGTGGTGGCAGCTCCCCTTTAATAGCATAGGACGGGATATGAAAGTGGAGATGCGGAAGGGAAAACAACCAAACCAAGGGACATCTAGGTTATAGTTTTAAGGATCCTACCCGGTAATTCACCTGAAAATGATGTAGAGAAACCCCTATGATAATTGTAACAGGTAGGTAGGGCATTTGGTACTTATCCCACGCCCTTCCGATGAGGAGAGGGGTTTGCTGACGTAACGCAGCATTCCCTTCGCCATGCCACGAAAAATTTAGGATGCTGCTGGTAGAATACATGCACGTAAATAATAAAACTGTATTGTCTCTGGATCAATTATTATTCATACAGTAACATTATTTGAACTCCTTCATATACTTTCATGTAGTTTATAAAAAAAATGGATTTCCTCTAACACTGGTCGCTTATATTTCTGCAAGGCATTCTTTCTTCAACAAATTGCCATCAAAATCTGTTACTTCCGCCTGTCTCAAAACATTTCTCTGGTCTACTATTTAAATAGAATTTCCCTATTCAAAACAAATATATATAATAATAGAATGATTATAATTATTATCTCAATATTTCATCATTAACGTAAAAAATAAAGTCATATGGTTCAATCTATACCCAATATTCTAACTCTTTGTCAGTTTTTGTACCATTTTTTTCCATTTACGTATGAATGAAAATTCAGAATCTGCTCCAGTGATGCTGCTTTACCGATTTACTCCGCATTATTATGTTACCTTAAAACACAGATTTATCTACTGTCTTAAATTTTCAGTAATGATAGGAAAATCAAGTGAATATCATTACAAGTGTCCAAAAAGTTATTTTCCAAATTCAATTGCGATATATGTCGTACACTGAACTGTTAACTTTAAATTTAAGTACTCTTACAATAATTAAAAAGAAAGATAGCCAATTCAGACAAAAAAAGTGATAATTTTAATACTACAAAACGTTTCTCGGATCCTTTTACCGCTCCTCAGGTGCGAAGAGCCTTGAGCGACACACACAAAAATTTAATTTTTCAGGTGCTATAGATTTTTACTCGATTATTTTATATTCACATAAGCTTTGAAACTCATCTCCTAAAGTTATTATATTACGAGGTTATGAAAGATCTACATTGTATAAAAGCAATTACATTAATTACACACGAATTGTTGTGTAAATTCGATTCGGCATGTTAACAACCGAACGAGTTCAAACAATTTCACCCTCGGATGGAAATATGTAGCAAAAGTAAATATAAACCGATTTGTAGCGGCCACGAAATATTTATTTTTCCTATAGTTGGTTAATTCTCATATCCAATGTAGGATCAGAGGATAAAAATATACCAAATTTGAGTTAGCTTTTATTCAAATGGATTGCGGCTATTGTTGACAATATGACTAAAATTTATTTTTGGCAATGAAATTTCTATGCTTAATGCCTCGTGTATCAAAAATTAATAATGAAAAATCGGATTACAATACTGGAAAAACTTTCTATGGTACCCTTGCAATGGAGCCTTTTATAAAACCATAAATGTATTCCACTGGGTCAATAATTTCATTTGCAGTATGCCTTTCGTTTAAAAACGTGTAATAAATTTACATATATACACATTAGTATTAATACACGAATTAATGAGTTTGTGTTACTCGTTATTGTACCTGTATTGGCAGAAAACATTAAATCTGTCAATCTGATCATAAAGTATAAGAAAGATAGATCATAGATGACAATGGTAACATTATTTTAGATTCAATTCGCCAAAGTATACAAACACTTTTGTAGTTTTTAATCAGTTGTTATGAATATTAGTTTCATAACTAATAAATAAATTAAATATATTCAGGTCAAGAACAATTAATTTATTAACGCGTGTATCAGCCATTTAATAATCTGATATATAGATTTCAAATTTGCTCTCATTTATGTGAACGAAAAACAGTAGTGGTATAATATTCCCTCAGTGACCGTATCATCTGAAAATTAATAAATTAATATTCCTAGACCCTGACATCTTCATCTTTTCCGAGATTACAACTCACTAAATTTTAAAGTTAGAAACATTTCAGTATAACTAAAATCTTAATTGCCTATTCATTTTATAAAATTCTAACATGCCAGGATTAATCAATAACTGAATAAAACACATGTACTTGATTCCAAGAATTAAATTAATTTATAATACCTGAAAAACTTTACGCGTTTACGTCGAAACCTAAAATTTTCTATAGTACAAAAAATTATTTTTCATAAAATTTAAATTGAAACAGCACGACAACTTCTACAAATTTGTTGGGCTGTATAAATAGATTTTTATAATTGATAGTAATTCTTAATTATACTTTTTCTTTAGGAATGATAAAAATATCGCATTTAAATATACGTAAAAATAAGATATATGATATTAATTATTAAATTCATCAATATGATTAATAACAATTATTTTTAAAATATATTTATAAATTATAAACAAGGCATGTACACATATATTTAAATAAACACCTTCAAGTGATGTATTTTACTCTTGGATAACTATATACATATCATAGTAATATACGTGGAAGTCAATTAATTGTTGTAAAACTTTTATCGACGCTTGATCTCGATATTTATGCAAGGGAGGAGTGAAGTTATTTTCACGGAATATTTTCGTTTCCTTTCTGATATTCTTTAATTTTACAAAGTATTGAATACCAAACATATTTCAAAGACATAATTATAAAATAAAAAATTTAAAAAATTCTTAATTATTCATTCAGTAATTTACTAATGTCTAATAGTTCATAGTAATATATAATATTTGATATTTGGTATTTGCGATGCCAAGCTCAGATAATTATTTTTAGATTCCTAATAATATTATAATGAAAATCCGAGTTAAGTAAGAATTCACGTGTGTGAAATTGCTTAACCATTGACTATCTTCTTCCCTCCTCATGCCCCAATTTATCTGATCCTATTATATTAAATGAAAAACATCTCAAAGTGATAAAGCCTTATTTAGCGTGTCTCCGACCAAAAAAAGCTGTCTAAGACTAAATTTAGTCAGTATTAGTGAAAATAAATTTACCCTACCAAAATATTATAAGAAATATTTCTTCACAATATTATATATTAATAATGTACAATTATTATCTATTTAAAAGTTTGTTAAATTCAGTTAAAACAATTTATTAGCTTTTCATAATAATTTATCTTCTAATTGAAACCACTTTATTTTAATCTAAATTAATTTCTTTGACTATCCAAAATCCGGTAAAATATTAGATACTGATCGTCTGGTTTTGGATTGAAAATTTTTTACTAAATTTTATTTCGACGTAATTTTAATACTCATTCACTCTCCTTCTATTAATAATTCCCAGCTTTTTGTGACAACGAGTAATCCCTACTTGTACAATTTTAGTTTCCTTCATCTAGCGTTTTCCAACTGTTATGTTTTATTTTTAAGTATGCCACCTCCTTTTAACTATGAATTTCCCTTTATTTTTACCCTTTATGTTGAATTGTAATACGTCGCATGCATTTATTTATCTCTCACACAAGTTTGTTGGAACAAATTCCCAAATATTTGCAGAATAATTTCTCCACATAAACTAAATTTTGTCTCATTTATCAACTTTTGTTTTGTAAACGATAATTAAATTTTTCTTGTTACTTATTTCCATATTTTTTCGTATATTGACATCGTAGTGGTCTTTTCGTATCATCAGTTATTTCCATAATAATAAAGATCGTCAAAAACATGCAAAAGAAGTGATAATATAAATACCATACAACATTTCTGGAAGCCTCGTACCTTTTCTTCAGGTGCATAAATAACGGAAGAGCCTAGAGCGACACAACTGCACTGCTTTTACCTCTTGCGTTTTTTCTGCATCTGAAGAAAGGAACGTTGCTTCCAGAAACGTTGTGTGGTATTTATATTATCAGTTCCCTTGTCTGAATTTGGCTATATTTCTTATTAATAATTTTTAATCAGACGTAAATATTTCATATCAATGATTTTTGCTATTTATACTGATCATATCCATAAAAATAATTAAATGCTGGTCAATGGAGGCCATATTAACTACTGGTGTTATAGTTATTATAGTCATATCCAAGATTTTTATAAGTAATATTATCCTAAAATGGTGAATATTCCTATTTTTCTTTGAAGCATTTACTGGAGAAGCAAAAACAGCAGGCTTTACCAAACTATATTTACATTTTATTTTGTTTAATGCGTAATATAAGTAATTAATCCATTAACATAAACCGCTTACTTCTTCGTAATAACGAGATTAATTTACGGAGCTCGGAGCTAAGAGCTCATTGATCTGTCTATGGCAACCGAGCTCACTGCTCACGTGTACGTGAAATATTCAAACAATTGAGAATGTGTACTACATGTCATTCAGTACTCAACTCTCATTATTTTTAATATTCACATATGAGCTACTTCAAATAAGAATTATTTTCGTTGTTGATGAATCTGAATAATATAAATAGTCTTTAAATTTCCAACATCGATTTTTGTAATGGTTCTAACACTTAGCGGTGCCTTAAATATCATAGAGCCATAGGAAAATAATAGGAGTACAATTGATTTTTTAATAACAGTAAGAATTAGTCTGGAAACTATCAACCAAGAGAAGTTTTAATAGCACAAAATTTCTGCGACCTGTTTAAATATCGGTATACGTTTTACATTTGTATTTATTTATTCAATTAGTCGTCCCCCGAGGAAAACGGCGTATAAAAATGTATAATAAATGTGAAAAACTGATAAATATTCACGTTGGTGGGTGAAAGCAATTTACATAATGTGATATTTAGTGTATTCGATTTATCATAAATATTAATCATTCACAACAGAGACAAACGACCAATGTTTGGTACACCAGTCGTAAATGTTTAATGTGATGATCATATAAAACAGACGGCTTAAATTTATAGAAAGTGTATCGTGTATTACTTAGGGCTCGTCGTCAAATGTCAGTCATATAAATCACAAAAACTTAATAATATGCTACTTGAGTTCATTTTAATTACTTTTTCTGGAGTAACACGAAACATGATAAAACTCCTCGTTGATAGCATAGGAGGCGATAAGAAAGGGGGAATGCGGAAGGGTTAACTAGGGCCTCCGGGCATAGTTTAAATATGGTACCCGGCATTCGCCTAAGAAAGATGCAGGGCAAACCCTATAAAACCTGCATCAGGGAGACCAGGCGATTGGCTTGTCCCACGCTCTTCCGATGGAGGGAAAGGGGTTATCTGTGGAGTCTCATAATCCCTTCTCCGTTTCTCGACCAGCTTTTGATGCAGCTGGCCGACTGTTCCAATGGGAACAGTGAAACAACTCTTACTGAATACCCAAGGACTGAAATACCAGAACAAACCACCCTATAAACTGACCGAGGTGCCTTGACTTGTGTGAACCTTAATTCCAAAGCCAAGACAGGAAAAGGCATCCCCAAAGGTAGACCTCTCCTTCTCTCCAAGAAGGTCCTGCTTGCGATAACTAAGTTCCTTTTGATATGTGTTAGCTAAATAAAATCTCACATTCAGTTTGTGATAACTCGACTACGAGACAAATTAATAAGTAATGTACCTTTAAAGTACACTCTCTTTGGTACTCAGCCATTGACGAAGATGTAACATAACGTTCCGTAATTGACGTTACATTCGTAATTACCAACACTCAAAATTACACTAAGCCTACAAAACGATTCACTTAAAAAATAGAATTTAAAATGCTTTATTTGATCTTGAACTTTGAAATATGACATGACGCGTTTTATAACGTCGTGAAGTTGGGCAGTGACCTTGAAATTATTCCAAATACAACATAACTACGATATACCACTCTTCCAGTACTCCTTCGTCGCTGGAACTTCACTCACATACAGTCTTCCATACCGACAATTATTTGGAATATTTTTATTTGTTATTTAGAATAATGTCGTCTTTAACTCCTTCATATCACTTTGTATAAAGAAGTTTTCAATATTAGCCAGTTAAATTAGCGCCAGTATAGGAATAATTAAGCCTTTTACATTACTATGTTTTCAGTCAAACAGCCAATTTAAAACACGTTCTGCTTTCCATCCTCCTCGTCTCCAACTGCCATTAGTATGCAGTACCAAAAAATATATTTCATCGTACTATATCTATTTATATTAAATGAATAATTAGAATGTGTTAGATATACAATTAAGTCGTAGAATTTCTTCTTCTAGTTAGATTAATGGTTCGATAACATAATTTTAAAATACTTATTATTTTTTGTGCAACCGTTTCATTTTCAGCATTCTGCTGCATGCTCACATTTTCGATGAAAATTTTAGATTGTATTAATATCAGAGTCGTCCGATAGTTAAGTAGAATTTTCGAGACTCTCCCTGGAAAACTCTTAATTTAATTACACATCTTGTTTGGACTGTAATGAAGGTTCTTCCCTGTTGTTTCCGGCATTAGAAATGGAAGTACTAATTTATTAAACTTTTAACACGGCAGATTTTTTACGTAGATTTGGATTTATAACATGCATATTAAGAGAAAACTATTGAAAAAAAGGAACTATATTAAACTTGATTGTAACTGAAACAGTTAAAAGATATTATACGAACGTAATAACCCCACACAATATCGAAACTTAGGCAACAGCGCTTCACAGCAACATAAGACTGAACCACCGTATACTCACAGATATCGTAATACTGTTCAAAGTAATTGAAAATATTTCATAATTCACATTATATTAAATTGAATAAATAAATATCCCGGCTCATTCAAAAAGTTGGCCTTTAATTTACTGCGGCTACGCTCATGGCTTCTAGAATAATACCAGTTAAGATGGCTCCGAAACTAATTTCGTCTACACGTCATTGTTTGAGATCTATCGTTCATTTAATTACAACTGATTTCCAGTTTTGTTTAGTTGTAATCGTGTATACGGTCACAATCTCGAAGATAGGAAATAAAATACAATTTCCTCCAGCATTGTATTTATCAGGTGTATTGCAAGTACGTACTGGTAGACTACCTCGCCATTTACAAATCAATATAATCGGTAAGATTCTTCAACTAATTGCTATAACATGTCTGAAATTTGTCCCCAAAACTAATTTACTATTACAACAAAACGACAGTTACAATAGTTGTATTTAATTTTTATAGGCTTAAAAATGCTTATATAAAGAAATAATGTATGTTGTGACACTATATGCTTGCATTTATAACTCAGGAACACGTATAATAAACGTAGTCACGTGTATTAAAAGTCAAATTTAAAAGATAGTGGAGTGGGAAGTTTGTAGGCAAAACACATAATTAGAACGAAAGAAATATTTAAGAAATATTATCATTTGAAAATACTGGATGACTGCAGCAAGTTATGTTAACAATAATACCTTATATATATAATTTATTTTAAGGAAAAAAATCTTTTCTTATCTAATATACATTCACCACTAAGTCTCTGAAAGGATTTTAATTTATTAAATAGATTTATCAACAGCAATTAAGATTATACTTAGTGCTAGGAATAATTCAAGATGAAATTAACTAATTAAAATTAAATAACAGAGAGACTAAAATAATTTGCCTATGTCTTTGGTATCTTTTTCCTTGAAAATTAAATCTTCCATTAATTCGTTATTATCGGAGAAGATTTCAATTAGGAACATATTTTCAATATTCAACGCAGTTCCCGGTATGTGGGTTATAAGTTTTTGAAAATAAATGCAGTTTTACGTAAATTTAAAATTTTCACTAAAAATACTCTTTCAACTATTTAAATTTCTGAAGTATTTGTTTATGCCATGAATTACGTATTTCTTTAACTTTGAAGTAAATTTATACTCAGATAGAGACCACGCAAACATTTCATTTATATTTCCAAATACTATCATTACACGAATTTAATGTAGGAAATGCTTATATAATTTTTGTAACACTAAAATACAAAAATTAATTTAGTTGAGATTGAATAACACAAAAGCATAAAAAACCGAAATACTGTAACTTCACTGAAGCTTGATTGAAATTTTAGAGCATACTGAAACACTCAACTGTAGGGTTCCTGCGAAAAGAATGTGGCGTCTCTCACTAGGGAATCTATTTCTTTTCGTTCCTTGTTTCCAAAATGACAACTTATCCTACCACTTCATAAGAAGTGTCACATAATAAATTAGTAAAGGAATCACACTATATATACACATTGATTATAACAATATGAAATTGTACTATTAAATTTAATAACTATAAAAGCGGCACGCGTTACCTACATAACACAACAAACATTTGTGTAGTACCTACAAATTCGTAAATAAAACAAATAGCTTGGGTAGCCTACCAGAGTCCTAAATATGAAGACCCAACTAATTTAGTGGCCAAGAAAATAGTAGTTTCTTTAATGATAAATCCATAAAACATTCATAAAGGACTCATTTCTCGCAAACGGACCTGCAATATGTCTGCTTAAACTTAAAAATAAAATTATCTGTTCAAGTGTTATTCCTATTGGCATAGTCGGCCAGCTGCCTTAAAAACCCGAGGCATGGAGAAGGGAATGGTGCGACTCCACATCAAACCCCTCTTCCACCATACGAATGGCGTGGGACAAGTATTCACTGCCCAACCTACTCATGTAGGTTTTCTAGGGTTCGTCCTGCATCACTTTTAGGCAAATGCCGGGTAGAATCCTTAAACTACAGCCCGGGAGCAGAAGTTAACCCTTGGCAACCTTCCTCTATCCTTCCATAATCCCCCTTTCAAATCCCTTCCTATGGTATTAAAGGGAAGTTGCCACCACGCGGTTACCCTCATGTAGTCTGTTACTCTAAAAAATATTAACTGCACGATCGCCACATAGTGTTATACAGACGATCTAGAAGATTAATAAATATCAAAATAAGCGCCTGTTAAAAATCACTATGAGATGCGAACATTCATATTAAGTCAATTTCCAAATACATCATTTACGCCAGTTTTTTGTGTCAATATGAACATGTGTTTAGCCTGGCGTCAATTTGAAAATTCCGCCGGATCAAACGAAAGTGTTACGCTCTCGTCGGAACATCTGCCAACCTTAACGACTCTCACGTTATCTGTATCGGGGTTGGAGGATGGAAACTTCAACGACGGCCATAACTACACACATATATGTAGTTCCAAAGAGCCTTCATCAATTTAATACTTTGGTATTTACCTTTTCGGAAATTATTTAGTGTGAAAGAATTACATACTGAAAGCCCTACAGAAGAAGCTGCTGGAAATTTGCAGCCTGGGCCTGTTGAAGTTGAATTGTTCATCGGAGTCTGTCGATATCAGGTGGTGTATAGCATAATTGTCGTGGTGCTTGTTAGCGGATGAAGCCTCCGATTCAGGAATGAAAATTGAGCTCTTGTCTTTCACAGATTGAACACGCCCCCACAGTCCCCCTTCCCACCAAGCGAACTTGATCTAAAAGTGCACGGCTCGTCATTCGCCAATCACATGTCGTTCTCTCGCTGCCATTGTTTCAGGTAGTATTTCAGATAATTATCAAATTTTAGTTTCAAAGGAAATGTTTAATGTTCTGTAACACGATGTGTAATTATATGAAAATTATCAGAAATTCCGTATTGAGGCGTGTTTGATAAGCAGAAAGAAACAAAGCGGTGGACCTAATTTGTACTGGAGACTATTTTGGATTTCGTCTAAAATAATTCAACCACAAACCAGATTTACTGATATTCGCTACAATTTACCGATTTGCTTGGTTTGACTGAGCGTTGGGCAAACAGCCCTCCTTCGACACAATAACATGATTAACGAATAGCACAACATACTCCAGCTTTCCTCCACTCAGCCCTGTGCTATAAAGATGACACTTGTAAACGGTATTAAGTTCGGTATCAGATAGTCAGAACGTGAGAACAATTGAAACTTCCCGTACAAAAAAAAAATCAAACATTTAGAAAAATAATCACTATTTTTCAGGGCGCCGCAATGAACTAATGGAATAAGTTTTGAAGTAACTTTATAACTGACTAGCTGGGTGCCCGGCGTTGCCCGAGATGTCATTTATCTATAACCCCCGATATGACTCCAATTTCGGCTGCTTTTGCGCAATTTTTATGTAACGCTACTCGAACCCTAATCATTATAATTAACTCTGAAAAATATTTCTTCAACGCAAATATCTGCCGTGTTTGCATGTTCCAAAATTTGCACCCCGCTACCCCCTGCATCTGAGGGGTAAATGCCAATTTGAATGTCGTAACTAAACACAGTGACTTCCATAACCTTTGATTTGACTCCAATCTCAGTTGTATTCGCGTTATTTTACTGTAAAGCATCTCAACCCCAAACCCGAAGGATGTCCTTTTCATAGGGCGTAGGGGATGAAAATTGTATTCAGATAACATTGGTAGAAACACTACCAATATCTTTGACCCCTAAAAATATTTATCCGACTCAAATATCGGCTGTTTTAGTATGTTTAAATATTTCCACCCCCGCTTCTGGGGGTGGAAGACGCGTCTCACCCCGACAGTGTTTGTTTCCTGGTCGCAAAGAGAACACGTGTACGAAATTTGGTGAAAATTGCTCGACTGGTGTAGATTTGTATTTTATTTAGAAAACGTTTGTATGGGAAATAGAAAAGGGCTGTTTTTAGGGTTTTCCCGGAAATTATTCGATTTTTTCTCGCCTTTTAAACCTTCCCTAGACCTCCACGAACATTTCAAGACTAAGATAAGATAAATCCGTTCAGCAGTTCTCGAGTTTTAGTGAGACTAACGAACAGCAATTCATTTTTATATATATAGAAGATTGAATCCAGTTAAATTTTCATGGATTCTCATCTGATATTTTTTTTTGACAACTAGTTTGTGTACTCCATTGAAAATTATTGTTCATGTTTAATATCAATACTAGATGTAAAATTTGCTTAAATACCTAGTCTCTTAAATTATTAGTTAAATTATGGTAATTATCCTAAATATTATCATATTGCAGTGTAATAGAAAATTGTACATTTGGCCTCGGTAGGTTAATACCACAAGTAATAATAGAATTTGAATTAATTAATTCAATTTCCGGGTGTAAATTGATAATAAATTTTTCGCGGTTGAGCAACAGGTTAATATTTCACGAAAAATTTATTAATAATAGAATTTGAACCTTTGTCCGGAGTACGAGCTAAGTCTCACTCTAGAGCAGCTTTTAGAGCGTGGAGAAATAACTAAAGGCTTAAGTTCTGTAGAAAGAACTACAGCCACAATTAAAAAACATTAAAATAAGAAAACAGAGTGGCACAGGTTCCACGTAGAAGGTTTATACAGAGACTTCCATTCTTCAGAAAAACCCGGCCTTTTTTTTATAGGATACACGGAATCAAGTTTCGCACCGACTACATGTTTAAGAGATTCTTGAACGCCAAAATAAATTTAACAAAATTTACACACATATATATGTGGTATATATTACAAAAGCGTTTATACACATCTAGCTTAGCTTAGTTTCTGTAGGAGAGTAATGGATGGTGAAGGAGCAATAAACTCTCAACGCACGAATTGCAGTAAATATATTTATTGAGGGACGGAACGGCGTCATTACTTGTCCACTCGCGATGTCTGAGAACTGCTCGGAAGTTCTGACCTCAGGGCAGCTACTGGGTAACTGTGCACTGGGTATCTCTTGAGGGTGGCGATGACCACCGAGATATTCGTTAACTCTACCTACCCTCTTTTAATTTCTATTTTCCAATCGACTGAAATCTACTCTCATCTATAATCTCCTTTAATGTATTAAGTTCATATATTAATTTCTATAAATTACTTGTTGAAACCATAGAAAATACCGTTGAGATCAATGAATTACGATATTAAAAATTATTCGTAGTTCATATTCCTAATAATTGAATATTACCTCAAGTGTTGATAACATTTTTCTTTGCGGACCTTATTAGCTCTTAGTTATTTCATCGTTCAGTTAGTTGTATTATTAATTCCATTAGTCCTCGGTTGAGCAACCAAGATGCATCGATTAAAAGAAATTACATATGAAATAATAATAAACTGTTATATTCTAATTATTAAAGAAGATATCTATAAATGTATATAAATTCCCAGTGACGTCCCAAGTTAAAGGGGCTTGTTGAGGAAGTCTGCTATTGTGTGATTAGAGTGATTAAGATAACTTTTGATTAATTGGGATATAAAATGAATGAATGTTTGTTCCTTATGCGTTCCTATAACATTCATCCTATTGCGATGAAACTTTGGTAAGTTCTACACACGCCCGCAAAGGTTTCTGTCGGCCTCCCGAAGCCGTAGCCCCCACACCTTCATTCGCCCATTTTATGCTTCAAAATTCCCCCCATCAGTTGCAAGCATTTTACAATAGATGACGCTCTAGTTGTTTCAACAAGTGAGAGGTTCAGCATTTTCTCTCTCTCAAGGTACTGCGTGTATTTTTAACTCCATTTACGGTGCTGCGTGTATTGTTGACTCCCTCTGAGTGCCGGAAGGATTTAAAACTCCATTAAAAGTACCGTACATATTTCTCACTGTCTTAATGCAGCGGTTATTTTTTTTTAGACTTTTTTGACTCTGTTAAGTTACCGTCCCAGTTAATACAAAGCCTAATCTCCCACCGGCAAAGGTTCGGGTGTGTCCATCAAGGGGGTTAATGGGTCTATGCCAGTTAAATCACGTGTTGACCGAGCTATTACCGTCGAATTAATTCGTTTTCAAAAATAATATAAGTAAAACTCGGAAAACGCCAAATATGTGTCGATTTTAGTTTATGTACAAGATACGTTTTTATCTTTACAATCTAAGACAAAGAATTAATTAAGTCTGCCGTATTGTAGACCTAATTATTTAGAAAATTATGATCAAGTCGAAAGCAACATGAATGTGTTTTATAAAGTTATATTTAACAATGATGATTAAACAGTTTCCTCCAAATACGATAAATATATTCATTAAGTTACTGTGAATTAAGAGACATATACGTAATATCCCAATTAATAAAAAGTTCACTAAATCACTCTAATCACACCGTAGCAGGCTTCCTCAACAAGTCCCTTTAACTAAGGGATGCCACTGGACATTTTCAAGGCCACGTGTATACAGGCTATATATTTACTGACAATTATCAAAAACTATAAAGTCTGTTGACTAAAAGCTCAAAAAATTATTAAAAAAAGAAACAAAATTCTATCGGAGAAAAATAATTACTGATACCAATTATTTACACCTTAAAATACTTTCGTCTATTTAATCGAATTCTTTCAATAATAAAACAGTCTTCAATTGACAGGCATTAAAAAATTTCATTAACATAACATATTTCGTATAAACTGCAATATGTAAGCTTACATTTACAATTAATACATTACATAAATGACGAACTACGTATCGGAAAGCATCGTACAGTATACGTGAATGTCAACATTAACATGTACATATAAAACCGATGTAACCTTTTCTTGGGGATGGACGACGACAAATCTCACATTGCGTCGTAACTCGAGGGAATAAGTGAAACAAGGAAATTGGACAGAAAAATGAAATAGAATTTTTATTCCTGTAATACTTCCTCGTATTTTTCAGAAAGTCTTCACACAATGGTTCAATTTCAGCTGATATAAGTCCGTCAAATGAATAAATATTAAAACGCAATCATATTTTCCTAAAAAAAATTTATACCTTCTTCTCTATATGTTTATCAGCGAAAATTTATCGAGTTGATCTTAGGCTTTCTTTCTGAATGCAAGGAACAGAATTACACCACACGAAAAAAAATGTTTATTAGACTTCTGATAGAATGTAGAGTTAGAGATAAAGTTACTGAAGCAATTGAGACGCTTTATTCACTTATAGTGAGTTTAAAATAGCTTTTTTTAGGAACAAAATTTAATTGCTCTATCCAAAAATTCGCCTATTACACGAAAGAAATTTCGTCACTGAGCTAACTATTTACATAGCACTTCATATTAATTAATTAATGAAGAAGACACGGCTAAAAATTTTCTGTCAGTTTCCAAAGTAAAAAAAAAATTATATAAATATAATTCGAAAGTCAACGTAAAACTAAATGTCAATTAATATATAGATATATAATATGTTTGTAAATTGTTACATTTATATCGAATAATTTCGAAATTTCTTTCAATTTCAGATTTAAAAAATTAAAGACAAATTTATATTTCTTCACTCACATCAGTGCGTTTATTGTTTGTACCTTGTACCAGTTTATATTGTTTCCAAACTACTTTCATCGTGTTCAAGTATATCCTATTAAAGATTTTTTTTTCATAGTTCCTATAATCGGCAATAGAAATCTGCTACAATTCAACGTTTTGAAACATAATTATAATTTTGCTTGGATCTATTCTTTAATTTTTGTTTTGAAGTTTACGATATAAAAATATCGTTCACACACCTTTTTTCCCCCATTTGAAAAATTATTTAACCAATTTCATCGTACTCAATGGAGTCTGGGAGCTGCAGTCATCACACCTTCTTCACTCAAATTGGAATTACAAACCACTGAATTACGCAAATCGGGCTACGTATAAAACATATAGAACTGTTGAACATTAACAACACATATGCACAGCTTCTGTAGAAAACGATTAATAGTTCTACTATTGATGATATATTTACTTTCATGTCTTCAAAAAACTTGTTTTAATTTAAACAATTTTAATCGCTAAAATAAAAACTATAAATGATTTTACAAATCAAATATTTTCACATATAGAAACCATGTTACGGCAATCAGTCTACAAATATATTAAATTCTTGTATCCATTGAATTTACTAACTGCTTCGTCAACCAGAGAAACTATTTTGGCTTTTGATTGTAGCTTTCGGAATAGTTCGTGAAACTAAACCTACATAAGTGTTTGGTGTCTGGTAATTTTGCTAAGTCAATCGTGTTACTTCATGGTTACAGAACTGTATAATCTGTACTTTGTGTCTGTGCGTTCTTGGCGAAGGTTGCTTTGAAGTGGTCTTAGTTTAAACAACATACTAGAACACCTTAATTAATGCTACACTGTGAAGCGTTCTATTTCTTGTAAGCTTTCGTCATCAAATTACACATACAACTTAATTAAAGACTCATTTCGTCTGTCGCTAGAGGAAGTAATTTCACTTAAAAAGAATTATCAACGCCTGTTTACATTAAAAATACCTAACTGTAATACAAACAAAAAAATTACGTCACAAACATTATCAGAAATAAAATAAAATTGTTTCAAGAACATCGTTCTCTATCGTTTCGTAATATGTGATTTATTCCATCAATGAACAACATTTGTATCCACTTTAACATGAAAAGCAATTTAACTTCATAAAAACGAATTAACGGAAACGACCGTTGATATTTTCATTAGTCGCTTTCTGCTTTCCGCAGAGCGTCGATCAAATAATTAAAGTACAATTGTACATTTTTGCATTGAGATACCTATTATTCATAATCCAAACAGTTGCTTGTTTTGTGACCATATTTAATAAACGCATACATCGGTTTTAATAATCCTGCTGGTCAATTTTATGAAGCATTGAACTGAGCGCTGTTCATCTACCGGTGGAAAATATTTGCTTTATAAAACGCTGTTTTGTGCCGTTTCACGGTTGACATTACAATTTTTAATATACCGGATATTCGCTGATGATTCTCGGCGTCCGTGTTTGTAACTTAAGATAAACATAATATCCGTGGAAGGATAGTTAATCCCATTATCACGTCACATTCATAATTATAATGAAACTAAGCGACAGACGTGGCGGCCATTATTACAGTTTTCATCTCTAAAGAGAAGTTTCTTTACGGCTTGGGACAAAAGTTATTAATTTTTAAAAATTTCGTAAATTATCTAAAAAAAACCTTTATTTCACATTTTCTAAATAAATATATTAGTCAAAAGAACATGAACTAAGTTTCAAGAATTAACAAAAAAATGTTGAACGAGCAATTTTTATTTTTACGTAAAATAAAACTACTTAGTATTTGTCACGCGATGGTCCCATGTATTGATGAACCAAAATATTATAACCACATGCTTAACAGTGTACTGGAATACCTTTGAAACTCATAGATTCGACAAGCCCTAGGGAAGTTCTCGGCGATATCTGGTACCATTATCACACGCGGTTACGCAACTACCAGAACAGACAGTAATGAAACATAAGGTGAATATTGCCTAGACAAGATTTTGCTTTCGAGTTTGGAAAGAGGAAATCGAAATACAAAATCACTGTCGTGATCCAACGACGGCAGTCGCGTCACCGATCTATATTTTCCAATCAATATTTTAACGTTGACGGGACCCATGAAATGCGGAATGTCTGTATTCAGTTTACCTCTGTTGACAATGATTGGCTCAGTGCCAAAGTGAGGGCTTTGCTGTTCCGACAATCAGGACTCGGCATCTTGTGCTACCAGCGTGATTTGTTTTGCTTGCTAACGTCAATTTGTTTTCTTATAACATGGGTGGACCAATTTTGCAATCAAACGAAGCACTGAAACTTGTGGGCGTTACAAATACGAAAAATCTCAATTTTATTCGTTTATATAACCATTCGTCATAAATACAATTAATTACTCATCTTTTATTGTATAGTAAGAAATATTTAAACTGGCGACTTCAATTATACGCGGGACAGTGTTGTAATTAGCATAACTTGCAGAACAAATAAGTTCTTCTTTAGAACTACTAATAAATGGCGCTGAGGAATTACCCAATTATTTTGCAAACGGCACAGCAGCTTCTACATTACATAGAAAAGAACTACTGATTGATTACCTGATCAATAACTTGAAAATACAGGTTTTACACTTCTTAGTCTGTAAACGATTGGATAAAATATTCAAACATAAGAGCTTATTATTTAACCTTTTGTTTCAATTTTTTTTACATAATCATTTTACTATTTAATGATTTTACAATTACATTTAATTCTAAAATGTGAATATCATTTTAGCGATATACAAATACATCTTCTTACCTTTATATTTACTACCAACGCTTAATACGTATGCTCAGAATATATTTCAAAACTATTCTGAGATTAGTGCTACTTTATAACATGATTCCATATTTGCTTCCAATTGATTATCAATTTGTTTCGACACGAATTTTAAAACGATAAGTCGATTAAACTCGAGGAACAAGAACATATTATTTAAAATTGATTTTTTTAAAATTTTAAAAAAGTTATTATTGTTACATTTTAAAATACATCCACTTAGTTTAATTATAAAAATCGTTCTGTTTTGCTGATAATTGGAGTAATGGGCTACAATTTAAAAAATATCACTGGTCTCTTCAATACTTGCCCTAGTATATTACATTTTCCGGATCAAAATTTTCGGTATACGTATAGACGATCCGTCGGGCTGTCGACGTTTCGTCTCAGGTTATTAATTGTATGAACTGTTTACTTAAGCTCTTTGAAAAAAGTAATCAAACTAGTCATAAACTTTCTACGATATTTGACCCGTGACGTCTGTGGTTGTGTTTCAGTTTCTATTCCTGGCCGTGGTCGCGTTGGCGAGAGCGCAGGACTACGACGCCGGACCTGACGACGCCCGCGTCGATTACACCAGGTTCTTCGGCTCAGCGTCGGCGCCTGAACCCAGCTCTCAGCCTTCCGGCGACGAAGGTTTTGTGAGGCCCATCGACTTCTCGGCGCTGTTCTCCGGCGCCGGAGACCTCGGCGTCGCTGCTTCTGGTGCTCGCGCGCAGACACCTTTCGGTTTCAACGCCGCGGTGCCGCAGAACAACGGGAGCGGTTTCACCAGCGACAAAGTGCAATTTCCGTCGTTGTTTGACAACTCCGGTTCGGCGTCGGAGGCTGGCTTCCGTCCACAAGACTTCCTCGACAATCCTTCAGATAGCACAGAACAGGCCGCCACATCCGAGTATGATATATTCTCTCCGTCTTTTTCGAAGCTAGAGAGGGAATATTCTCCGCGTCCTACAGAATACGCAAGCGCAATCGCGGCTGCCAAGGCATCGGAGGCGTCACCCACCCCTCAGTCCTCTAAAGAAGACCTACAGTATCACAGGAAACCACAGCAATATAGAGCCACCCCTGAAAAATACTCAAGAGTTAGAGGAAGGCCTGAAGACGTAGAGCGGTTCCCGGTCGCTGGGCAGGATTCTGATCACAACAGTCCCCAATATGCAGTCTACAAGAACGACCCGTCCGTAGAGCTTCCATCTTACAGAGCCTCCACCCAAGAACCATCTTCTCGTGCAGCTTCGTCGTACAGAACACCAGCGCAGGAACTCCCTTCCAGAGTCAGCCCTTCGTACAGGCCCCCTGTGCAGGAACCTCACAGCGGAAAGTCTCGCTACCCTGGTACACCCACGGCAGGTCAGAATGGAAAACTTGGTTATTCAAAAACCAGCAACACGTATAGAGCACCTGCTACCGAGTACGAGGACCGTGAAGGCGCCTCTGCCGACAACAGCAAAGGCGAGAAAAAGTGCAAGAAAGTGGAGAAGACCATCAACTCCGAGGATGTAGCCGGAGGGCGGTTCAGACGGCAGGCAATGACCTGTTATGTGTGCGAGGACCCAAAGACTGGAGGAAACTACGAAGAGTGTTCATACGGCTCAGAACCTAAACAGGAGGCGTACTTCGTAGGGCGTTCTCAGTCTTATAAGGCGAAACCAACAGAAACGTCATTCAGGTACCGTCGCGACGCCGATGCCGATGCTGACGCTACAGTAAAGCGCGGAACACGTCAGATTCCAGACTACGAGAGGGATGTCGATTACTTTATTAAATCCAACTTTGGTAACGAGAGACTGACCTCCGGCGGAGCATCCGAAGGAGCTACAGAAAACATCGGAAATGAAAACTGTAAAAAAGTTCAAAAAGATTCGATGACTTGCACCGTTTGCAAAGACCCGAAGACAGGAGGTTCCTCAGAGCAGTGTTCATATTCGTCGGACCCTAAGGCCAATAATTACTTCGTGGCCAAGCAGTCTTCTTACAGTACGGGTGACCAGAAGCCTTATTCTGATCGGTTCAGACGCAGTGGGACCGAGGTGGACCCCATGGAACATGCGGCCAGCGAGACATCCGAGAGTGCCTTGAAGACTGCCGATGTCCAGGGCCTCGACCCTTTCCTCTATGGACAAAAAGAGAATTACGACCCTGAGTCTGCCGCCTCGTCCCTGTCTCAATACGAGACTTCGTACTACGCACCGTACAAGAGCTACGAGGAGTACTTTCGTCACTTGTTCCCAGAGCTTGATACCGGCAGTAAAGCTAGCGAGAGCCGCGATGTTCCCGACTACCAGTATAAGCCTTCGATCCCCGAGTACTTCACAGGCAATGACCACAAAAAGGACCTGGACGCCGTGCTCGGCGAATTTACACAGAAAGACCGCTCACAGTGCAAGAAGGTTGTAAAGGATAAAATGACCTGCTACCAGTGCGTGGACAAGAACGGCATGCAACAGGAAGAGTGCATGTTCGTGGCAGCATCAGAGCCCAAAAGCAAGCACCTGGCCTACCACGAGCTCAAACAGTTCAGGTTAGCACCTGGGGGCAAGGACTCTTCCGCCGCCGCAGCCACGGCAACCGAGAACAAACTGGCAACCATTACGACGTCGACACCTTCCCCAACTAAGGTCAGACGCAAGGCTTTCTTCAAGAAAGTCACGACCACAGCGACGCCACTGCTCGACGCTAAGACTGACGCGGACACTCCCAAGACGCGCGGTACCAAAGTCGTCAGACGCTCTTCCAAAGTTAGTGCCACGACCACAACCACCACTACTCTGACAAGTCCTCCCAAGGACGCTGTTGCCGCCAGCTCAGACAAGCAGGAGACCAGAAAACAGAAGGCCTCTGCCGCCCCTCCTCCGGAACTGTCCGAGCAGGACAAGCGCCCCGACGGTTTGTATAGTGCCGAGACCAAGAACGTGTTCGACCCCGTGCTCAAGGTGTCCTTGCCCAAGTATATGCTGACCCGCTCAGAACATGAAGACATCTTCGATGAAGTCATGGCTTCCGGTCGTTGAAATGATCCGTAGCATTAAAGATCAAGGTCTCCTCTAACATCACAACAAACCAAACTTATAAGTTTAAGCTTCATCTCCTTGTAAGTAAATCCTCCTTGTTGCGCATACATTATCCTTCCAGATTTACTTGGCAATCCTTAATGTTGTTTGCGGAAGCAGCCTCAACAAATGAAACCACGTTGTAGATACAGTGGATTTCGATTACGAAGACCTTCCAGAAATGATGTAGAATAATTGTCTTCATAAATATTAGTAATCACTAGTGAATAAATATAAAGATCATGTGTATTAAGGATTTGTAATAACTTATTTCCTTACTAACGTAGTTTCCCATTAAATAGCGCATTAAAATTAATCTAAATCTGGTAACCAAATTTTACCTAGTCTTGTGTTGCCAAATAATACGTACCCGAATTAATATTTCATTGCAATTCCTATAAAATGAAAGGGGACAGGCTTTTCTTCAAAGTAAATTGCTAACATAACAAAGAGATGGAAAGTTACGTTCGTTTCTATCCGTTAGTAATTGTCTGTTCTATAAGGGTTCTCTAACATCTGTCTTTATATTTGATACTTATGCGTCTATTTTGAATTTTATTGTAATTAAATCTGATAAGGCCGCAATAATTGGTATAAACGTATAATTGGAACGGGATTAATTTATTTTGTTAAAATACACTGTTACGGTTATATTTTTCTCTGTCAACGCATTTAAATTTTCATAGCTATTTCGTAACACGGATCATTTTTATGCTTCCAATAGAGGCACCTAGTTTGTGCATGGCAGGGGCTGGAAATATTAATGTTTTTCTAATCAAATCAATTAAGTATTATTTCGTTACGCTACCTGCTTCCACTTATCTAACATTTTTCCTTTGCTTGGATCACAGTCATCAGCTCCATACTTGATATTTCATTTGGAAGCAACTGGACTAGAATAATTTTTTTCGGAAATATAATTCTCACTTTGTCAGATTAGTCAAGATTCAAAAAATGTTTTTACACATAAAAGCTAATAATTGGTCTCGGCAATTTCAACTTTACTTTCAGATAAAAACACAAAATTCAATCAAATATGCTATTATCTAGGTACTTATTAAATTCCTCGACAACATTTCTGTTCATGTTATATTAAGTAGATACAAATGAAATCCACTGTAGTCCACTCAGTGCAAAAAAAAATTCTCCTCTGTAAATAAATAAACCTCATGTAAATTTCTCCAGGAACTTTGTAGACATTTAAAAATTCCAAATTGCATGTTCTGACAATAATCTTGACGTGACCGAGGTTTGGCATCTACTGGGCTAACAGAGTTATATAATATTATTTAATCTAATTACATAGTAATTAACCAGTGTACATTTTACCGTAAGTATTTGAACACTTTAACTGATCTTTAACCTTAATGGAATATCTTTATAAATAACTTAATTGTAAATTTAACTGTGCTCTTACCGTGATATTTTATTGCTATTATTTTACTAACAGTCTAATTATGAATAAACGTAGTGTAGAAATATACTAACGATCTTATGTTTGTTTCAGCTTCTTGCCTCCGGGTTGGAGGTTCATCTAACAAGTTATTCCTCACCTTACCTTACTAACATTACAGATCACTAACATCATCAACTGTGCGACCCCCCCAAAAAATGTTAAATGGAATTGTGGGTGTACATATAAAGACATACATAACTAACAATCTTGCAGACATCTTTGTTCCGATTGATATGTTTTGAAACCGAAACGTTTGTTCGAAATGTAATATAAGTCATCATGAAATTTGAATTGACATCTCAAAGTGTATCTCACTCACTCCTAGATAGAAAAACTTGTACTGTTATTTGTTATTCTCTGTTATGAGAACTGTTACATAAATAAACGTATTTAACCAAACATTATACAGTTTTGTTCTTTAACTAATATAAAATATAAAAAAAAATTATATTCATTCCTGGAGAAAATTGTTTATTTGAAAGAACGAAGACATCCAAAAAATTCTTCGGAGGAAAGAATTAAAATAAATTTAATATTATAATTGTTGGTGATATAAATATTATAATGTAGTCTTTGTAATGTATTTTAATTGTTGAAGAATATTACCACTAATCACTAATGAATGTAAACTTTCCAGGTTAAAATGTTAATAAATTTTTCGTGGTTGAACACCGTGTTCAAATAGGGAATGACCGCAGAAACGTCAAACTCCATAAATCTGAACCTGGTGCTCAACCGCGAAAAATTTATTAATAAATATTAGATCTAGTGGCGAGTTTCTGTGTGTGCGCGGTGGCGCCAAAAGTTTGGTTTACTAATCTCCGGACATGATGAGAAGCCACGAACCGCGGATAAAAAAAAATGCCGAATGTTGCCAGGCAACTTAATTGACCGAAAATTTCCCATATATGCAAAATTTCGTCAAACATGTTATTCCGTTGAACGATTGGAGAACCATCTACGTATAGAGTTCCTACAATGTAATCAACGAATGAGAAAAATTATTATTTTCAATGGGGTCGGCGAGCAGAAAGCGTCACATTAAATCAGCATTAAAACCCCTCATGTAAATTTTGAAACCTTCCATAAATAGACTACTGGAAATATTTGGAAATTACACCTACGAAACAACGTGGGTAGATTCTGTGTTAACATTAAATGCCTACGAAGATGATCTGAAATTAGCTGGTATGTAAGGGGAATTGTCCTTATTGGAAAACATTGAAGGTTAGTAATATGAAGCACAAAGACGCATAAATAGCAGAAAGGTTATGACTAAATTATGCAGAGCCAAATTTGAAAAATGGTTTTTCAGAATTACTTGTAGATGTAAAACGTGTGACAAAGTGAAATTAACTTGTTGAACCTCGAATTATAAACTTCCGTAAAAGAACTAATAACGAGTAATATAAATCGCATGTACTTTCTCCTTTAATGAATTACTTCGCGATGGTTCGTTAGAGTCCATGCATGAATCAAGTATCAGCGGGGCTGGATCGATCGGCAATACCGTCCTAAAATACGAGTCTTGTCAATCGGTGATGTACGAAAGCGTTCTCGTAAGGAGTCTTCTAAAATTTATACTGCAGCCCAAGAATCTTTAAAGTGACTTTCCTCTTTTCATGCATATTTAAATGGTCGTATTTAAGCTTCCAGAGATATAATACCACAATGTCAAACTAAACCATTTAAGAATTTCTGAGAGCAATTATTCTGAAGCGCTTCCGTTTCTGTTCCCGTGATGTTATATACTTTGAATTTGCCACTGTGCGCTTCGCAGATATGTTTATATTATTTAGTTTTTGTCTTACAGTACAAAACTGTTTGAGCGTCATTGTAGTAATTGACAGAAATAATATATCAGGATTAAAAATTAGAAGACTGTAAAAAATATATTTCAAGTCATCTTGCAATAATCAGAAGGAAAGGAAAAGTTATCTGGAATTCAAGCTAAGAAGTTCCGTTTTATATAAACTGTTTATTTAAAAAAGCCTTAATAATAAACAGAAAAATATACGTAAAGTTTCTATAATCTATATATTCGTAGTGCTTGATTACATTTTTTTCATAGACACAGACGTAGTGTTTTTACAAAGTTCAAATCAAAAAATTGCTCCAGGAACTTTCAGTTATTCAGCCCACGTGTTGCATAATTAAGTAATTAATAATTACCTTCGTTTCTCGGAGAACAAGTTTGTAATTGCTAGACTCGGCGGGAAATTAATAAATAATATTCGGTGTACGGCCAACGACGTTGTAAGTTGTGACGTCACTTCCGCTTATCTAAAAGTTCTAGAGCTTGCAGATTTACGTATAAAAATTTTAATTTCAAAATGGTTAATATTACTGAATCAATCGCAATGTTGTCGTCTCAGACATGAATCCCGTGGGCATATGGCCGTACATTTACTATCGTAGTGCGTGCCTTTCGACGATGTCCGAAGATTAGTAACGTAAATTCTTGGCGTAACCGAATAGACAAAAAAAAATTAAAGGTCCAAAATAATGAAAATATTCTTTAAAAAATAAAATGTATTATAAAAACCACATTATTATCATATTATACATCCATAGAACTACAATTTATTTTCATTTTTTGAATAAGAAGAATTTTGTGAACTAAAACGGAGACGAAGCTTTAACGTGTAATAAAATTATGAGAAAAATCTAAACATTCCACTATTTCATTTTGAAGACAGTACTTTTAACCAAACATTCTCGAGACATACTTGTAAGTATTTTAACTCGCCGTAAGATGAAATTAGTCGTCAATTGGATCACGTGTCCAAATGAAATTAAGTTTTTCAGTGTCATAAAAAATACACTAGCAACACGTGTAAAAAAGAAATTACTTTTTCAGTGTAATAAAAAAAATACAATCTTTCAAGTATAAATGTTGCGACTGTCATAAACTGATCACGATTTCCACTCAGATCTCTGTAAAATATCACCTGTAACGCTCCACCAGCCTGTCCTTAGTTAAATTTTCAAATAATATATTTATTAAAATTAAATATTAACTTTCTAATTAAGAATGAATTAATGAATCGACATGGGACAGTGTCATTTTATGTTTCAAGTAAATATGTGTAAAGATAATACTTTTAAATGGCTGTTACAAAATTAATAATGCAGTTGCTCGAACATATATTCTACTGAGTTCTTGTGCCAGAATTTAAAACAGAGGCATATTTTGAGACAAAAATAAAAGGCGTGTGTAAAAAAAACTGTCTTATATTTAAGTAAACTTTGAGAAGACCTCTTAATGAACACTTTGAAAATTTATGAGAGGATCTTGCAGCTCACGTGCAGGTAGTATGTTAATTACCAGTTGTACGAGGGATGCATATGCGGCTGGCTAGGGCGTGGGTGGCAATATTGGCAACACCTGGGGCCAAGGTTTTCAGACCTTATATTCACTCCAGAGAGACAAATAAAATATATTAAATATTCTGTGAAAACTAGTCTTCTCCTCATTATTGCTCCTGGCTCATTCAATTAGTTTCTAATTTATATAAAGGTTACGGATATTTATTTTTATTTAAAAAATGTCCAACCAGAAATAATAATATAATCATATGTCAACAGTACTGCTTACACAGTTTCCTCTACGTACCATATAACAGACAATTCCACAGGTAATGTATAGTGATATTGCTATAAAAGAAAGTTGCAGTTCGATCCTAGTTTTCATTTACGACGAAGGGTCAGAATCAATATTATTTTTTCGTGTAGTACGCGTACGTCTTGGCAACTGAGCTACCGCCTATATCCCGGATTCCAGACACAATTTTCCCCCAAAATTACCTACAAGTCCGAGAGAGCATTATGGAAATGAGACGTCACACGTCTATACGTGCTCTGAACACTAGCAACTTGAATCTGCTGCGTGTTTGCAGAACAATTCCAAAGAAGCACCAGGTACGAAGGTACGAGTGAACTATAATGAAACGCTCTTTACAGGTTCACTACACTAACACGTCTTCAGTCTTCAATCCTAATGTAGAAAATCGTGGTTCAAAAAATGACACTAGATTGATAAAAGTAACATTGCTTCTCTTTTTAAACAATTGAATTTAGAAGGAACAATTACTCTGCACTGGAAAACGGTACAAGATACACCATAGTGTTTCAAATTTCAAATCAGGAGTTGGGATTTAGAGGAAAGTGATGATACGATTAAATGATTGACTACGAAAATTTATATTGCCTTAGGATTTATAACACTTTCATCATGAATATACGAGGGTGAATCAAATATAAACAAGACTTATTTTTTTAAATATTTATTTTGATTTCAAACGCACAAACAATCATAGTTTATTTTTCTACATAATCTCCTGATTTATAAACACATTTTTCCCAGCGTATAGGTAATTTTTTAATTCCTTCCACGTAAAAAGAGTCAGGTCGTGTTTGTAGCCAATTGCGCACATATGCTTCAACCTCATTATCGCTGTGGAATTTTTGCCCTCCCAAAGCTTCCTTGAGAGGACCAAAGACATGGAAGTCACATGGAGACAGGTCTGGACTGTATGGAGGGTGTTCCAGAGTCTCCCAACCCAGTTGCTCCAATTTTTGTACGGTCAGGGCTGCTGTATGGGGGCGAGCATTGTCATGGAGGAGAATCACTTTTCTCATCGGAAGGTCTCGTCTTTTGCGGCGATATGCAAGTCTGACCTCAGTCAAAATTTGGCAGTAGTATGCCGCATTAATTGTTCTGCGCTCATGCAAAAAATCAAGGTGCAGCAGGCCACGCTGGTCAAAAAAAACGGTAGCCAAAACCTTGCCAGCAGATAATCGTGACTTGGCTTTCACTACTGGTCCGGTTTCTCCTTTCTTCCTCCACTCCATACTCGCTTGTTTCGACTCAGGGGTGTAGTGATGCACCCACGTTTCATCACAGGTGACAATGTGAGAAAGAAATGGGTCTCCTTCTTCCCGAAATCGTGCAAGAAGACGCTCACACACTTGAGAACGATTCAGTTTCTGGTCAACTGTGAGAAGGCGAGGAACCCACCTTGCGATACCCTAGCTCCTATGAGAGTATAGAGTAAGTGCTCCCATAACTTATTCCAATCTCAATTGCAATATCCGAAGTTGTTAGACGCCTATCACCTTCAACAAGTTGACGAACACTGTCGATGTTGCCCGCTGTAATGCTGGTGCGGGGTCTGCGGTCACGTTCACGGCCCTCCACGAACTGTTTATGCCAAGCAAACACTCTAGCTCGCGACAGCGTCTCTTCCCCGAACTGTGCAGTCAATCTTCTCAAGATTTCGGCCGGTTTTACACCTTCTGCTGCTAAAAACTTGATAACAATACGTTGCGCAATAGAGGGAGGTACCTCCTGCTCGGACATCGTAACGATGGACACTGAGCGAGTCTATGATGATGAGTCACGTGCTTCCCCCACTCCTGACAAACCAACCTAACAGCCAATAACAGCGGAACGTTCTTCCATCACTATTGCGCGCGCAGGTCCAAAAGTCTCGTTTATATTTGATTCACCCTCGTAATTGGCACTGCTTCAGGCACTTTCATGTAACTCATAACTCTTCAACGACGAGTACAATTTACAAGTACTTAAATATATTCGGAAAAATTTTTGTCTCGCAATTTACATATTTCTCAATTTGTATAATCACCTGAAATACCAGCCGTCACAAAATATCTGATTAGAACATATAAGATACAAATGTGGAATATATTAACAAAACAGGACGAAAAACGTTTCTAATGATCTGCTCATAAAATATGCAGAAATAATTTGTACGTTTAAATGATGATAAAGTTACTGTAACAATATACAAGGTGACGCTACGGTCGCGGGATAAACTTTGAGGGTTGTTACAGCTTACTAAAACATACATTTTTGTGTCTGCCCAAATGTCTGTTGCTCGAAGATAAATGAATATTTCGAATTGAAGCTCATCATTTCATTAATTTGCATTTCATAATTCTTACTACTGATTACAAAAATGCAAGGGATATGTACAGCGCATTTGTCAAACCATGTACAGTGCATAAATGAAGAAAACAATTTGAGCTATAATTAAAAATCCGTTGTTTCAGATAATACTTTTAAAGTCCTATCCCAGGAAAACTCAACAATGTTGTTGTTCTGTTATTAACAGCAACTAATTATTGTAACGACTTGTCACTGTAGATAGTAATGAATCCTGAGCTTTTTATTGGTTTCCAGTTAACGATCTCATTTCCATTTTCACGAATGAGGAATAAAAATACAAAAATAATAAGATACAGTGTTAGATCTGAAATGACTCTTTGTGAATACAGGAAATAAAATAATAACAGATTGTCATATACCATTGACTATTTATACGATGAGCTGATAAGTAGATTTTTTATAAAAGAATGGTTTCCCAATATGAGTGTGTCAGAACTTTAAATGGTCACGATGGCAGCATTAATTAACATGCAGCCGTTTTGATCTAAAGCCAAAATTAATACTTTTTGGAAAATTATAATGCAGAGGTTGTACAGATACGAAGGGGCTACCCTTGGGGGATGCCTTTTCCTCTCCGTTTTTGAACTAAGGTCCCACAAGCCGAGGCAGCTCGGCCTGTTTTGAGAGGTGTATGTTCCGGGGTCACAGACCTTCAGCATAGGGTAAGAGTTGTTCGCTATTCCCATTGGAATAGTCGGCCAGCTGCCTCCTAAACTGGTCGAGGCACGGAGAAGGGAATTCTGCGTCCCCACAGCAAACTCCTCTCCCGCTATCGGAAGGGCGTGGGACAAGTACCCAATGCCCGACCTACCCGATGCAGGTTTTTCTAAGGTTTTCCCTTCATTTCTTTAGGCGAATGCCGGGTAGGATCCTTAAAATATTGCCCATGGGCCCTATAAACCATTGGCTACCTCCCTCTACCCTTCCGCATCCCCCCTTTCAAATCCCTTCCTATGCTATTAAAGGGGAGTTTCCCAATGTGGATCACCCTCATGTAGCCTGTTGCCATAAAAAAAAATATAATGCAGAGCTACATGAATCAACAACGACTCTAAACAGTCGGTTCGTGCTTTCAGGCACCGACAAGGCAAATACTGACGTAACAATGATTTCACAATAGGACGGTGCAATATGTCACACAGCACAAGAGACATTTCTTGAGCTATATCACGGAATGGTGATATGAACTGTCCGCGTTGTTTGTAATGGCATTTTTCCTATGAGGAACTGTTCACTTTGTTGTGTGAAGTGACGAAATATATTTAAAATTATATATTTTTTATTTCAACTACTTTTAGAAGTCATTATAGAAGAACTCCGTGCTCATGAAATACAGATTCATAATGACATTTGTAGAAAAGCTTTTATTAAAATAAATAAAATTACTTGGAGGCTGGTTAATGGTTTAATTACACATAATATTTTTTAAAAATATTTATTCATGCGAGTCGTATTTTAAAACTCTGGCTCTGTTATTTTTGGACCCTATAGAAACAGGTGAAGAACAACGAGGTTATTCGGGTTTCGAATTGGACTTTGGTTTTAGTCTAATGTGCAAAAACGATATTTAATCTCTTACCTGTTAATATTATATCTTTATTTCAAAGAGATCTCATAATCTGCAGTCAGGTCTATACAGCGGATGGAAAAGATCCAGACCTTACGGAGACTCCAATCTTGACAGATAAGATGGTCCGATCAACATTTTCCATCCAGATACTTTGATTATATTTTCTTTTGTAAGTGTTTAAATATATATCTGCTGTGTTAGAAATTATAATTAAATTATATTTAACCATCCTTTCTCCAATACACCCGAACTTAAACGTGCAATTAAATTAATTAAGAAAGTATTTAGCTCAATAGCAATTTAGTTTGACCAACTGGCCCAGAAGGCATGCGACGTTCCACTAAACCTGACAGCGAGCGTCCCCGCGAAACACCACGACGGAAAAACTGTCCCCGCAAGCAGATTGCAAAAGTTTCGCCAGCGGTAAGAGTCGGTGGTGGAGGGTTGTTTTTTAGCCGTGGTAGAAAGCGTCGGAGGAGAAAGCCGACGTGCCGTCCACGAGCCGTGACGCAACGGAGAGCGAAAGTGGCACCGCGACGAAACGCCGGAACAGCGTCCATTCACCGAGGGCGACGACCACACATGGCCGTCCTCGATATCCATACACCATAACAAACAAACAGTACACGACCTCTGGAGCTCTGTAAACAATCACAAATATCCTTCTAATTTATTATAAGGTCTAATATTCATGATATTTTATCACGACCATTATCAGCAATTTATTCGTTCCTCATTTAATTGACAAGTATTTTAATTGGTCCAATTTGCGCTTTATATCGTTTCCATCAACAATAGATTATTAAAGTTATTTTTCCTAATAAATTACATTTTATTCTGATTTGATTTTTAGTTATATTGGAGTGTAAATGTAAGACAATCTAGTATTCTTGCACTTTCCCATGAAATTTGCGGAAGAAACAAGAGATCAGGGATCGCCCAACTACAAGAGTGGACACCACGAGATCGATAATATGGGACGATCCAGATAATGAGAACAATTATAAAAATTGATTAAAAATAAAAAAAAATATCTTTTGAAGACATTTTCAATTAATTGTCAGTAAACCCGATTATTATATATTTAACTTTCAGCGATTTTCGGACTAATATAAAAATAACAGAAATATAATAAAAAAAATTCTTAAGATCCGTACAAGGATCAAGATGTTTTTAGTTATTATAATTCTCATCCAAATAGCCAAATAAGTTGGATGCGGAGTAGAGGAAAAATTTATCAGTCATCGGTAGGGCGTGGGACAAGTACCAACAGCCCGACCTACCTGGTGTAGGTTTTCTAGGTGATATCCTGCATCACTTACAGGTAAATTCCCGGAACGACCCTTAAAATATATCTCAGGGGCTCTAGGTAACAATTGGCTACCTTTCACGCTCTTCCTATGTTATTAAAGGGGAGTTGCCACAAATTAGAATAGCTTCACGAAGCCTGCCTCTCTATATAAAACATAAATTTGATCAAATTTCCTATGATGCATCATACTGTGTATTTTCTTTTGTTTCCAAGTTCGGAAAGGACGAAGTTTCCATTTAATGTTAAACTCACAATTTTAAATAAATATTTAATTTTGATTACTCGTTCATAAAAGGGTTAATTTGCCGTTTATTTGACTATTTAAAATTGTTTCTAAATATTTTAATAATGTCAAATTACAAAATAAATTTATAAATAAAATAAAATGGTTTATAATAAAAAATAAAGCACTACTAATAAATTTTGAGGTACCGTAGTTGATAATCAATAATTATGCTGTAGGTGAAGACGAAAGTGACGAGCGACTTACCCACACAGAACTAACCAATACAATAAAAAAATCTCAGAGGGATTATTTTTGTTAAATAACAAATTATTCGAATAATTGTAGAGCTGAAATATATATTTTAGCTAATATATTACTAAGTGAATCTAATCTAAATAATGAAATATATTTTAATGTAAAAACTAAAAGAAAATTCAAATGATAAAATAAAACAGTAGAATTATTAATTTCAATTGATCAAATCTAGTGAAATTCATATATTTAAAATGCAAAATTATTTTCTTCAGCGCAGATAATTTTTTACTTGTATCCGATATTTGATCATTTAAGCAGAGAATTTTTTTCGGACTTAAGTTTAGCTTTCAGAGCCTTATATTATAGCTATGATCACGTCTGCTGTAACGGCCTGAATCTAATATCATTCCAGGATTTATGACCAATATAAAACTTGAAGTCGTGCTTTTGGCCGCCGTTATTCAAATGCCTTACAACCTAATTGCTTAACTTTCTCATCTCAGTGCGGACGAACATGAATTGAAAATTTTGCCGCTCACTTTTGCTATAGTCTATGAATGTTGGTTTTAAATCTTTCTGCGTGAAACCAAGCACACGGAATCGTATTCTTATAAATGATGTACAAACGGCACATGAGAACTCCAACTGTTACGCATATTCTGTCTTTACTTTCGAAGCACGAATACCAGCTGCTTCCAGAACTTCTTGTTGGCAGTGACAACCTTGACGAGTTGTTTGCAGCACTAGTCTAAGAGAACAGATAAATGATACGCTATTCTACGGTTAATATTGTTGTATAAAAAACAATGTAATTGCAAATTACTCTCAGATATAAAGCAATTAACTGTCTAATAAGCGCTCCTTTATGACGCTTATAAATCAACGGACACAAATTTAAATAACCACTTATTTAACAAAATAAACGAAATCATTGGCTAGTTTCGTAAAGTAGTTTCCACAATAAACGGTTTAAAAAGTTCATCTAAAAGCGTAATATATTTCTGCATATGAATATTTGTTACAAAAAACAGTACTATACAAAAACAAAAATAAAATACGCAGCTAATTTAAGCAACTGTTAACAGATAAAAAAATCATAGTCAATAGTCAAAATTTTGAATTATAAATCCTTTTAAAATATATGCAAAGAACTGCATGCTAATAAATAAATTAACTCAACATCTATTGATTGAAAACGAGTTCTGAAACAAATTTTCAAAGCGATTTTTGAAACAATAAAATTAATTCACATATTTAACTATGCTCTCCTAATATTTTACTCTTTCGATATAGGTTTAAGATAACTAAAAAAAATTTTTTTCTAAAATTTTCATAATTAAAAAATGATGTGTTGAAATATATTGCCACATTTATCTCTTTTCTGAACAGACATTCCAAGTGTGGGTCATTCTCGATGTGGTCTCACCCCTCGAATAGCACAGGAGACGAAAGAATGCGGGGTGGTGGAAGGGATAACAAGTGAGCCAAGGGTTAAAAGTGACCCTTTGTATATAGTTTAAGTATTGTAGCCGACATTTTCGTTAATGTGATTCAGGGAAAACCCTAATCTGCATGAGTAAGGTCTGGCTCTCTATATTTGTCCCACGCCATTCCGATGATGGGATCGCAATATTGATCAACTGAAATGAGCCTTGACGGGTCTTAGATTCTTAAAGTTATTTATGTGTGAATTAAAAAAATATTTCGTATCATGATTTCCGAATTAGCTGTTAATCGGTCGTCCAGAACAAAGTACAGTTCTACCAAGGAATTTGATTTTATACCATTTATTTCTCATGGAAAGAAGTTTCTGCGTCTTTTATTTATTTTTCTTTGCGGACTCTGCACACGAGTTTGTAGGATCAAACTGTAACTTTAATTAGGTAATATTGCAATTTCCTAAATTGTAAGGTGAACGTGAGAAGGATGCACCGATGTAAATCCAAAACCCTTCTTTAAACCTCATTGTAATCCTCTTACAATTATTAGAAATATTTTCTAGAAGAATTTTATTTCAAGTTAGTAATTGAATTTTTGTATTTCATTTTCGTATCTAGTATTGTTATACTATAAGATACCACATGTTCCTTTAAAATATTGTAATAATTATATGTACGGAATATCGTTGTAGTAGGGAGAAATAAATAAATACCGTCTTCTCAGCGGGGGTGGTCAGTGTGTAATATTGAAAGCTTCACAATATTTCTGTATTACTGTATATCTGTAATTTTATAGTTTCCTTTAACATCAAACTATTTTAATACTCCGTTCCCCCTGTTATTTCTGAACCGCATTTAAGCATTCCGCATTATTATCCCAAAGCAAAGGATACGACGGAAAAATAACATGTACAACTTTACGAATATTAAAATTTTCTTTCGTGTCATATTTCTTCTTAATGGCTTGGCATTGTTTTAGCAGACGTTAGTACTTCATCTTAGGAACGAGCGAGAATATTTAATTGATACGCTTAACACGGCTATATTTTACGTTAGACCTCCCCAAGAGAGCCATTTTGCCGTCGACTTGGAACGGCTCTGCTGGGCCGTGGAAGCCGCAACGTCCATGAATATTGCTGCCTAATCGCCACGAATTGTGCAATACTTTTCTCAAATTTAAGAGGTTCCATGAACGCAAATACGCTCACAGGTCGGTAGGTACAAACAAAGTATTGCGTGTAAATCAATTACTATTACACATTAGTGGCAATTTCATTTTATTCGACTTAAAAGTATTTATTTGATGCACACAAAGGCTACATGAGGGTAATCCGCATGGTGGAAACTCCCCTTTAATATCTTATGAAGGGATTTTAAAGAGGAGATGCGGAAGGGTAGAGGAAGATAGCCAAGGGTTAACTACGCTTTCTGGGCTATTAGGCATTCGCCTAAAAGTGATGCAGGGAAAACCTAGAAAACCTGCATCAGGTAGGTCGGGCAATGGGTACTTGTCCCACGCCAACCACGGCTGGAGAGGGGTTTTCTGTGGGAACGAAACATTCCCTACTCCGTGCCTTGACCAGTTTAGGAGGCAGCTGGCCGACTGTTCCAATGGGAAAAACAACTATTATCGTATGCCCAAACTCTGCGACCCCGGAACATACACCTCTCAAAACAGACTTAATTGAGAAACGGAGAGAGGAAAAGGCATTCCCAAAGGTCTCTCCAGAAAGGTTCTACCTGCGAGAGAACAGCTCTCACAAGCCTTTCATCGGTACGTAACAGAGGTCTCCTTAACGTGGAACATCTCCACACTCTTTGTATTTTTTATTTATATTATACCGACGTTTCGATGCCACTTAATATAAAATCTTTAGAATTTTGCTAAAAAGTATGTATTTATAAATGATTAGTATAATTATGGTATAATTGTAGAAAGTAAAGAAAGGCAAGTCAAGGTAAACTGTGTGAATTTAATAACATGTTAATCCTTTTGTTGTGCTAGTTTATCATATTAATTTGGTAAGTTTGTTTCTTTGTTTACTTTGTAAAATCGTACTATAAATCTAATCATTTGTAAATACCTCCTATTTATGAAAATACCTGAGGAAGATACAAAAAGGTATAGAAACATCGATATAATATACATTAAAATAAAGTGTCTGTATAAGGTCATCAATTGTTTTATTAATTCAAAAACAGACGTTAAAATACAATTTTCAATATATATATATATATATATATATATATGATTTATTGTTCCGTTAGTCCACGTGAAAACTGGGATGTAGACATGTGTTCCGATGTATGTAACCTGTAAGATAGTAAATTTCAACACCTGAAGGACTGAAATTACTACTGAAGAGATGATGTGGCACTTAAAAAGAACCATAGTTATCGAAAATAAATACTTCTTTAGTTTTCTAAGTGGCGTGGAGTTTCTTTTCCCCCACGGAATTTACGTAACAGTTTTACAGCATCAGTGTGTTATATTTTATCGAACAAAAACAAAATGGATGGAATCGCAAACTCAAAATGAAGTTTACAAAAAAATTGAGTACAAGGATTGTTCACAGTGTCATATAAGGACAAATAAAACGTGCTTTTAGAACAGAGTGTTATACTACACTTACACTTGGATTCAGAGCACCTTCAAATTGCTTATGAATTTATTTTGAGAAATCTTTGGAAATTTAGTCTGTTATTGCTGTGACGTTTTCTTTTCAATGTTTCAAAATCGAATAAGGCCTAAATTAAGACAAAAAACGTATGAAGTAATTATATTTGTCTTCCAAAACTGACATTTTTATTTCAAAATAATATTGAAACAAAAACTTCTTAAAGATCTCCTATTTTTAGAAAGGATTGTTTACCTACGCAAAAACTGTATTTACCTCAACTAAACCTTCAAGAATTACAGTGTTAATATATAGTTTAATTAACCATAATTAAACAACATTCATGAAACTATCACAACTTTCTTCATTTAATCACTGACTAATTAATGTAAAATGCGTGTAAATTAAAAACAGAAATTATATCATCGTTTTATGTTACGGATTGCGAATTTGTGAAGTCGACTCTCTCAGTTGATTAATTGAGGGGTTTTTTTGGCCCCTGGGCCGAGAAAGAAGATGTCTGTAATAAATCGCTTCCGAGGAATGTAAAAATAATCTAGAGATTTATGACGCAAAATTCAGTTAGGTATTGAAGAAAACATTTGGAAGGACTGCTTCAGACGATAATAACATTGATCATGCATTACAGAATTTATAACCCAACAATCTCGGTGTAAAGAATGTGAAGAGAAATGTATATGAATCACTTTTGGGTATGCCTTTTCCTCTCCGTTTTTGAACTAAGGTTCCCACAAGCCGAGGCACCTCGGCCTATTTTGAGAGGTGTATGTTCCGAGGTCACAGACCTTGGGAATACGGTAAGAGTTGTTCGCTATTCCCATTGGAATAGTCGGCCAGCTGCCTCCTAAACTGGTCGAGGCACGGAAAGGGGAATGCTGCGTCCCCACAGGAAACTCCTCTCCCGCTATCGGAAGGGCGTGGGGCAAGTATCCAATGCCCGACCTACCCGATGCAGGATTTTCTAAGGTTTTCCCTGCATTTCTTTAGGCGAATGCCGGGTAGGATCCTTAAAATATAGCCCTGGGACCCTAGTAACCCTTGGCTACCTTCCTCTACCCTTCCGCATCCCCCATTCCAAATCCCTTCCTATGCTATTAAAGGGGAGTTGCCCAATGTGGATCACCCTCATGCAGCCTATTGCCCTTAAAAAAAATCTCTCTGGTTGAGAGGCCTACGAGGTACATTCTCTGGCAGTTAGTACCTGTGAGGGATGTTCTTTCGCAGGGAGAGATGCGAGGGAGCTACATTTGGGGATGCCTTTTCCTCTCTGTTTTTGAACTAAGGTTCCCACATGCCGAGGCACCTCGGCCTGTTTTGACAGGTGTATGTTCTGGATTCTCAGACCTTGGGCATACGGTAAGAGTTGTCCGCTATTCCCATTGGAACAGTCGGCCAGGTGCCTCCTAAACTGGTCGAGGCACGGAGAAGGGAATGCTGCGTCCCCACAGCAAACTCCTTGCCTGTTATCGGAAAAGCGTAGGACAAGTACCAAATGCCCGACCTACCTGATGCAAGCTTTTCTAGTGTTTTTCCTGCATCACTTTTAGACGAATGCTGGGTAAGATCCTTAAACTATAGCCCGGGGGCCCTAGTTAACCCTTGGCTACCTTCCTCTACCTTTCCGAATACCTCCTTTAAATCCCTTCCAATGCTATTAAAAGGGATTTGCCACCATGTGGATTACCCTCATGTAGCCTGTTAACCTAAAATAAATGTTTCCAAATTTGTCATTAATACTTTTAATTGGTTTGCTCGTATATCATTCCTACACGAGGGAATAGAAAACAATGCATTATGGAGCGTGGTTTGTGGTGAGAATGATAAAGAGGCATTGATCTCAGTATAATTAAATCACCGATATGAATATATAATAGATATATATATATATATATATATATATATATATATATATATTAATTTTAATTCTCAATTGTCTGATCTGGGCTTAAAAATTGTTATATAAATTTTGATCGTACAGTTTGAAAGTGGCTTAAAGCCGAAAGATCCTTCATCAAATATTATGAAGACATCCGAATTATAGT
Source organism: Zhengitettix transpicula (assembly GCA_037074705.1). NCBI lineage: Eukaryota > Metazoa > Arthropoda > Insecta > Orthoptera > Tetrigidae > Zhengitettix > Zhengitettix transpicula. Next base: position 38,863,598 of record CM073596.1, on the reverse strand, counting down.
TACTTGTGGAAAAAAAATTATTATGAAACATTTAAATTATATTTAAGTAATGTTTTAAATCAGACGTAATGGTTAACAATCTAATAAATAAAACAGAGTGTTTGTATATATATTTTTTTGTGTGTATGTTCCTTATAAAAATTTACACCGGTGGAGCAAATTTCACCAAATTTCGTACTTGTCAAAAATAAATTCTGGTAAAATGTCTACTATATGATTTGAAACAAATATTGTCTCACTGAGATTCGAGTTGCTGTTGGAAAGAAAGAAAATAAGGATGCAGAAATTTGTAGTAATTCATTACACCAGCGCCAAATAAAAATAATTTCAATACAATGTATTTTAATTCAAGGTTTAATAAATAAATTTATTTCCTTAGTCTGTTATAGCACAATAAATGATTCATTTGTTTAAGAGGAAAAGCGCTTTTCCTCTTAAACAACTGAACCATTTATTGCTCAATTATTATATAGAACCGGGTTTGAGCCACTTTTATCCACTAATGTAGTACAGAACAACACACATTCGTAGAGAAATCTCGTGCTCTTTCCCAGCAGGCATGTAGAATTTCAATAGCAGCCACTATAAACGCTGAAAACGTTAGACGCTGTCGGAAAGGTCGCTTGTCGGTGTAATTTCCGCGTCGAATATTTCGTCTGAAACGAGCTTCCTCATACATCAAAAGGAACGAACTCATTTGTAACATTCGACAATGATCCCGTCCTACTTCTGGAATATTCTATGTTATTGACAACCTGCATTTTACATATCGTTTCAACAGCATTTCGAAGATTACTACTATTATAGTCGAACTATAGTAATTTGATTTTTAAACAGAAATATCATTTAAACGACGACGTAGGATTATCGGTAAGTTCTTTTACGAAATTACTCCGTTCAGCGAAATTTTAAAAGTAAAGGGAGTAATAAGTATTTTAATATCGCAATTTAAAGGAAAATATTTTTTAAAAAAACTTATAGATACAACTTTAACACATATAGAAATTTTAAAGTATCTTGAAAGTAATTTCCCACTTTTGCAGAAATCGGACTCTTTTGACTAATTAAAACACTTCTGTTCTCTTGAAAACAAATTTTATTTCTTTGAAATTCTCTTCCAGAACAGAATATTATATTAATATAATATTATATTTTATATCTTAAAAGTAATTCCCCATTTTTGCAGAAATCTGGCTCTTGGCAAATTAAAACATTTATGTTCCCTTGAAAATAAATTTTATTTCCTCGAAATTCTCTTCAAGAACAGAATATTATATTAATATAATATTATACCTTATATCTTAAAAGTAATTTCCCATTTTTGCAGAAATCTGGGTCTTGGAAAATTAAAACAATTATGTTACCGTGAAAATAAATTTTATTTCCACGAAATTCTATTCCAGAACAGAATATTATAATAATAATGGCAGTAAAATGCATTGAAGATTCTATTTTGCTCCGAATATAAATCCTGTATTCAAAACTTAAGTATCCGACTCCAATTTATCAGAAATATTTTCATGAAAAAAAAATTAGCACATTTAATCAAATGAAAATTATCACCTGTGTCGTTCCTTTGGTTTCGAACCTATTTACGTGTAAACATAAAAAGTTTGTAAGTTGATTTTTACAATTGTGAATATAATTTATTTCTCGTAATATCAGTAAATAATAATTATAATTAAATTATTTTCGCATGCAATGTGCGGGTAAAGCACACAAAATGTAGATTATTTATTTCTTTCGCAGAAATGTTTAGAAAAATCAATCGCCTTTACAAATAACTGGACAAAATGTTAATTATTTATTGATATAACAAAAAATAAACTATAATAAAACTTGTAAAAATAAACTTACCAAATGTTTATATTTGTACCAGAAGAGGTTTCAAAACAAAATAAGGACTCCCAGTGTTAATATTCATTTTATTAGAATGTGCTCAATTTTATTTAATTAAAATTTGATCAGTTTTATTTTTCTTAACATATTTACGAAAAGTTGGCTAGTTTATAAAGAAGAAGAACAATTTGTACACGAATTTCACAAAGGAAATGTTTTTAACCAAGTTGTTAAATTAAAAGTTCAATACTACGCTGTGGTTATCCTTGAAATTGATATCAAGGCAATAAATACAGATTCCCTCAAAGATATAATGTATAAAAACTTTTTTTTTCTGTAAACAGCATCAGAACGGTCTAATGTTTCTTTCACGTTTGTTCGCTTTTTACATTAAAACGTCAGAGTAAATTATTTTAGCTACTTGGACCGGGACAGAAAAACGTCTGAACGATTGAACTTCATATGTAAATATTTTGCAAGATGCAGCCACATTGAGCTTGATTACTAATTTAAGTATGTCCTGTAAATGGTGTGGTGAACGAATATATATATATATATATATATATATATATCTGTCCGATGAATAAACAGAATACCCAATCAGTAGCAAATTAAAATATCGACTAAATCGACCAAACTGAAATTTGCAATGTCCGACAAGTCAAATTCAATTGCAGTGCACAAGAAACTGTCGGTCAAATTAAGCCATCGGTAAAAGGAAGTTCGCTGCCAATATAAATTAGAGAACTATAAGAAGAAAAAAGTAATGAAAACTTATCAGTCCCTCTAAATTAATCTTATAAATAAATACTGGCACATACACGAAATGAAACGTGACAGATATTAAATTTCTGATTAATTCTCGTATTTATTCTGGAAAGTACCACGCTCTACTTTGTATCCAAAACACAACTGTCAACAGATTCCTGGGGGAAATGGTATTTCATTGTGCCTCTTTGATGCCAAACTACGTGCATATGTATACGAAAGAGAATCCTCTCTATGGCGTAAATGTCTTTTGCAGGCTTCAGCAGTCAAACTCAATCTGTTGGGGTTGATTCCACCATGAACGCTGTTGCAAGTTTAATTCAATCCTAGGGTTCAACGTAACCTACACTCTCAAGTTAGATGTCTGCAAATACTGTGCAGGGCAAACATTGATTAGACGTAAATATTTTCTAACAGAATTTTAAAAAAATATTAACAGAGGATAATTGCAAATACGACGTCTAATAAATGATTTCAGGTTAGAAATTAAACATAGCAATCCACATTAAATTCAGTAAACGTTAAGCTTTCGAGAACCTTAACTGGGATGAAAGAATTTTAATGTCATTAATATAATTTATATGAAACAAAAAATAATTACAGAGAAAGTTTTCAGGTACAAAAATCTCATTTCAATTATTCAGAAAATATATTTAAAGCCCACAGGTTTCCAGTACCTATTACGTTGTAATAATATTTATCACTAAACTATGTGTGTTGTAATTTGACTTACAATTATGCTAATTTCCAACCATTAATATATTTTTCAAGATGTATAAATCTAATCTTTACAAAAGAAAACTTGTATGTTATATTCCTACTTCCGTGTTAGCCTTACACATTTTCTGCTATAAAGACTGATGAAGATCGGCCAATAAAGGAATGATACAAAGATTTCAAAAAGTGCAAAAAATCTTAAGTAAAGTTTGCTTTACGGACTATAATTTTCACACGTAAGTAATGAAAAAAAAAAATCGGTTTTTCAAGCTACTTCCTGACTGTATTTTTATAATTACTTAGAATTTATTTTATAAGTACCCAATTAATCTACTGAAATTATATCTTGAAACAGACCATTAGTTCACTTATTACAAAATTTATATAAAATAACTTTTATAATAATTATGGAATTATGCGGCTTTTTGTGAAATAATTCTATTAAACTGCAGAGAAACGGAACTTTTTAATTTCTATTAACGATAATTTTATATCAAAATTGATTAAAATCACTTCCAACAGTCTGAACTTTTCATATAAATTTAAATTCCACAGTAAACGGTGTTATTTGCGCAACCAAGCCTTTGAAATCTCATTGAATTAAATATTAATTCCTAAAACACGATGAATTAGTTAGCCACTTCTCATCATCCGGTTCAAATATTTATTCTATCGCTTACCTTTACAAATAGAAAATAATTTAATAAGATACTTTAAAAATCGATACCTGTAAGCGATCACCATTTTCAGCTTTATGATAATCTTAAAAACGTTTTTAAATTGTAAATCATAAAATGATCCATCCGCATTATCATTTAATAAATTTTATACGCCCCTATAAGGAAAACTAAAATATTTAATAAGAAAGAATAATTAAAATTGTTACGCACTTTTAATGTTGTAGGAATATATACAACATTGTTCGTTTATTCACATGGCCGTGGTGTCAAATTTCATAGTTCGTAATTAAGTTAAGTAATTATTTCCCAAGCGTTATATTTCCAATATCATAAAAATGGCCTTTATAAAGTACTGGTATATTTACCAAAAAAAATTAGGATATATTGGTGCAACGGATAAAAAGACGTATTTCTTACCTTGTGAAGTTCATCTCAGACCTCAGTTGTATCGTAATGATGATTGAAAATTTCATTTAAATCGAAACGAAACGAGCTTCTGTAACAAGAGAAAAAAATGTTATTTGAATCCCTTTAAACGTGATTTATAATTAACATTTGTAATTATTCAACATAATTAAATTGGTTTATAACAGCCTAAAGGTAATAATGAAAAGCAAACATTAGCACTCGTAAACAAATCAAAATAACCTTTCAATTTCCAGGAATATCATAATTTACGGCATCGACAATCAAACTCGATATTCGTAAGACTGAAAAATCAAACATTTGACTTGAGAAAAAATTAGTTTAAGTCCTTATTGACAGTAAGGCTCGTGCTTTGTTCTAGCTGTTTACCTTTGACGGAACAAATATGCGCAGGAAATAAAAATGTATGTATTAAATAATTAAAATTTAACTTGAAGCGAAATATTGAATAAAAATATTTCAATAAAACATTACAATGTTGACGAGTAAGACGTTGAATATACCGAAGCTTTTCTTCAATTTTTTATTGTAATATTCAACTTATCATCAATTTTAAATACAGGTTTAATAAAGAATATACGCGAACTAATGACCTACTTTTACGAATCTACCAATGCTTACTTTCCTTTCAAAAAATCTGTTAATGCTAACATTGCAAGGAATAAAAATGTTATTGACTTTATGATCGATTCATATTTTACTATTTATTCCGAGTCGTAAGCAACATGTGTAAAATTTTTTTTCGTAATTTCTCCACGGATTTATATTTGTATGAGGAAGATACACAAATACTTACAACTTTCATATATTATAAATTTTACTCCTGCTAGTTAAGTTTCATTTAAACGTTTTTTTAGTATATTAACTGTATAATTCCTAAATTTCTTGACCAACACTCATTCACCCCATATATACCAAAGAATTACAGGCTAATAGCTTTCATTCCACACTTTCCTGCCTCATTTACTTGCCGTTATTTCTCGAAGAAATTGTATATAGACTAATCAGGGTATAATTTAATCTTTGTTTATTGGAAATTCAAACTCCCTTGTGAGTACAGAAAACAATGTCGGAGTGACTAGATTGATGCGGCTTCGACAAGCCGTAAAGTTATTTCTTCCGCGAATAATGGATTCCATTTGCCTGTCACGCTCGGAAACTAATAAACATTTTTATTGAAGAACAGTCTCATACAACGTTGTTAATAATGGCGCATTTGGTCATGGGGGTGGAATAAATTCTTTCTCGATAGGAAAGGTGATTTAAAGGCACTGGGGATCTGTGGCTCTGGATCAGAGCGAGTAGTAAATGAGGGACTGCGGAAAGCCGCTCTAGAAAGATTACATTTTGCGGAAGGCGGAGTATGAAACCCTGGAAAGCAGTATAAAATCAAAGCTTCCACAAAAACCACACAAAGAGAAAAAACACAGATAACATAAGAGCTGGAAAACAAAATATAGCTAAAAGAAATATAAAAATTTACGGATAACAATATAATTGATTAACCGAGAAATTAATTGTTACTGTAGAATTGAATACATGATAATATTATTAATTTTTTGTGTAATTATATTTTGTTAGTATAAATATTTTTGTAAGTAATTAATCTATTTAGATGATTGTAGAACGAAGGTTTCCAGTCGAGCACTATCCACGTTATCAACTTCTGACGAAGATGATGACGAGGACAGTCATCGAAACTCCGCTTGCTATCGTCGAATTTACCCAGCTGCAAACCTGAGGAGAAACATATTATGGACGCCTTACGCTACCGTTATGAAACTACACAGGTAGAATTGGTCGAATTCGAGCAGTTGTTATTACTTCAGTTAAATTGAAGTGTCACTACTAGGTTTTGAGTATAGTTTTAAGTCTCAGGTTTTCTGTTTTACTGGATTTTCTGTACGAGTCCGTTTTGTGTGTACGAGCGTCACCTTGGGGAACACTCAGAATCTTCTAGTGAGTGGAACCAAGCAGCGCTGGACCCTCGATGTGGTGATTACAACACTATCCCGTAAGTGGTAGTGTCACGCTGACGTGTTTTCGAAAAACCGCAAGATAATTTTACTAGGCACTTCATGCGCGTATTCATCATTTTCAATAGTTCCTCTTACATTACCTCGAGCAGAAATAATATAATTTTGCTAGTAGATAACATGTAATTAAAAATACATTTTATTATTTAAAATTGTAAATTAAATTTTATTGCTCCAATGAAATGTTATTTATAATTCTACAATAAAATTCAGTGTTTTCTGTTAATAAATATTTTGTAATTATTAAAACCCTCCTCACAATTACGTATACATACTCAAGTCATCGACTTCGAAACAGCGAAGTTAATAATAAATATTACAATATTCATATATATACTTATTAATCACTTTAAGAAACTCACGTTTTCCACAAATTAATATCTCCGAAAATTTTAATTACATTAATTTTCTTATGTAATTACCTTTATTCTTTGAGAATTTTGTTGAGGATTATACGCATTCACTTGTTTTTATTTCATATAAATTTGAATATAACATACAATATAAAAATATGGAAAATATACTAATCCTGTGATTCTGAATGTACAATTGTAAGCTTACAGAAAGCTTCAATTTAGAATTATTGAAAATCCAAATTGAGAAAGAGTGTGGAAATTTTCTAATTTTCCTGACATTAACCTCACAAGGATATTAAACGTATCTTTAATGAGTCCAAGTAATAATAACGGACCCCAAGTGTTTGCAGATTGGAAGCTTAATGTCCTTCAAACCACGCATTAGATCTGTCAGCGGGCCTTCATTTCAGTCGGGGAATGGGGTAGTAATTGACTTTCTCTGGAAATCTCGGAGGCCAGAGCTGACAACAGCGCCAACCTCGGCATTATTCTGGAGGTCTCGGAATTTGGGAGGTAATCAGCCAACGCGACCTAATATCTTCACTCAGAGCTACAGCGAGATGAACTTCGTGTGCTGTAAATGAAAATACACTCACGTATTTGTTTATATTGTATACAATTACACAGATTTGAAGGACCTTTATCCACTGTTGGATTCTCCTATAATAATTCAAGTTCCTGAATGCAACACGCAAAACATCTTTAGTTCGGAAAGTTTATTAGACACATTATAAGTCAGAAAAGGCATACGATCCCAAATACAGCATCTGTTATGTTCGCCCAGTTGCTCAGCACCTTATTTTTCTAAAACTGCCTAAGACAACGTCAGAGAGGCAAAACAAACCGCATCTGTTCACAAAGCATCTGGAGAAACTTGGCAACTCCTCACCCCCTATTATTCTGAATGTGAACTCCACAATTCACAGCTTCCACTATTCCGCAATCCCACGCAACATCGGAACCCTGACTTGTTTGGGAGAAAATCTTGTTCCGTCTGTTAGCGAGACAAAGAAACTTCTACAAGGCTTGTTGCCCTAATTCCGTGTCACTCTGAGTATTTCTTCCTGACCATTCAGAGACAGTTTCCGTACACACTCCGACAGTGATGCAGATTAATTGTTTGGAAAAATTAGTAATTCCTTATTTTCATAAATATCCTTTTATCAGATTTACTTTAAGTTACGTTACGTAAAAAAACCAAACTGTTCAATTGGATCAGATGCTAAACTTCTTCTTTAAACACATATTGTCCTATTACCTTGACAATTTTCACATAGACCATTGTGTAAATTTTACGGACAGTATGAAAAAATAAATCGGCATAAGTAGGAAGAAAACTAAGAACGATATCAACTGGTTACATCGAAAGTGTTATTCGTCGGGTATTTCTTACTCAGTGCTAGACAAACAAAGTCTGTATCAACTTTAAATATTACGATTAATCTCTACATAAAATGGGGAGAAATAACAATGACACTTCAGGTATATAATAAATTATAAGAATCAGTTAAAAATGTGACCACTCCGAACAAAATTTTTCTAAAAAAAATTAATTTAATTGTGTACGAATTTTAATACTTTAAACAAATGCCATATGTTCAATAAAAATCAAGCGAAATTACTATGAAATTTAGAAGACAATTAACGCAAGAATGTTTTGTTCTCACTTTTTTTAATATTTTTTTAGGGTAACATGCTACATGAGGGTAATCCACGTTGAGCCACTCCCCTTTAATAGCATAGGAAGGTATTTAAATGGGGGAATGCGAAAGGGTAGAGGAAGGTAGCCAAGGGTTAACTAGGGCCCCCGGGCTATATTTTAAGGATCCTACCCGGCATTCGCCTAAAGAAATGCAGGGAAAACCCTAGAAAAACCTGCATCAGGTAGGTCGGCCATTGGGTACTTGTCCCACGCCCTTCCGATAGCGGGAGAGGAGTTTACTGTGGGGACGCAGCATTCCATTCTCCGTCGTGCCTCAACCAGTTTTAGAGGCAGTTGGCCGACTATTCCAATGGGAATAGCCGACAACTCTTACCGTATGCCCAAGGTCTGTGACCCCGGAACATTCACCTCTCAGAACAGGCCGAGGTACCTCGGCTTGTGGGAACCTTAGTTCAAAAACGGAGAGGAAAAGACATACCCAAAGGTAGCCCCTTCGTATCTCTCCTACAAGGTTTTGCCTGCGAGAGAACATCCCTCGCAGGTATTGCCTGCGAGAGAATAGCCCTCACAGACTCTACCAATTTGTTCTTACAATTAGCCTTACTCTTTATATTTTTTGTAATTAAATTTTATAAAGCGAGAAAATGAATAGAAAATTTGATTTTTCACGCACTGTGTACAGTAAAGTTCAAAATATATCACAAATCCAATGTTGTATGTAGATTTATTTCGCAGTCTAAAACTGAAATTTATTACACTATATTTCTTTATATTTTATGGTTTCAAGATGCACATAATTTTTTAATAATTTCTGAAATAATGTTTCGTTTAGGCCTAAGTCATATAAAAATGTGTTTAGAAAATAATAAACAACTTTTAAGTGTAAACATAAAAATAAATGTTTGTCGAGGAAAACTTATTCAGTACGATTTTTTTTAGTAATAATATTAGAGGGGCATTTATAGTTGTTTCAACGAATGTTAATTCGCAAATAACATTCATATACATTTCCTGATGAATATGGCACAGGCATTTATCAAAACCAGCTTTAGTAACCGACAATGTATTTTCATTCCTGCAAAATAATTTTATCTCGTAATGAAACGAATTAAACAGGTCACTTGGTTAATACAGTCCACGAACAAAGGTGGATTCGTTTTAAAACATCCATGTGTAAAACGAACAGTATGGATATAATGCACTAGAAATAAAAAAATTATTACTATAAATTCTCCATTTCTCACAATTCAAGTTAAAAATATATGAATATAACTAATTAATTTAAAATTCCAAATATATATTCCTATACTACCTCATCATTGTTATTATTTATTTAATAATGTAACTAGAGTATTACAGAGAATATTAGAGGTCAATATTTATAATGAATTGTTCAGTTAGCAAATTAAACTGCATAGACTTCCATAGGACATTGTTTCCATAACTTGTTTTAAGTTTAAGCGCTTTATCTTTCTTCTCAAAAGGGAAGAAACTTGAAACAAATCTTCCATTATCCTTCAAAGTAAAGCAACTGAACGGGATTAATTTTTAAAAATATAAATACGTTACGATGGAATCGCTTTCTCCGTATAAAAGACAAAAGCTCTTTCAAGTCACATTGGACCGTTAATTTTGGTTTCGAAATATCTAAATAAAGTCAGACAGAGTGCCACATAATTATTTCTTTACGGGTAAGAACACCACACACAAGTTGGTCGTATTTAATAAAAGCTTGTAGAATTAGTCGTAATAATTTATTTCGCCTCGTTATTAAGTTCTCTCTCGTTCAATTCCAGGATGTTCCAAGTACGTAATTCTAGGCTTTAAGCTGCTCTAATTAGCGTATGAAATAATATGGTGTGTATTCGCGCTAAAAAATCATGGAGAGAGAATTTTTAGACAAGGTTTCAATGAAACTAAATTCATAATTGTCTATAATAGTTGACATCCATTATTTTAAATTCCAATTTTAACTAAACTACGAAACTCATTCAAATTCGTAATCTAGTTCCATAACACAGAGTGAATACTCAAAATACTGGATCAACAAGTTCAAATTGTTACTGTTTAAATAACTTCCTTTTTCTGGTAGATATAGGCCTTTTCCTGAAATTACAAATTTTCGTACTTTCCAAAATACGCTAAAACAAGTAAACGGTAAAAGAAGAGACAAAATAAGATAGTCCTTGCCACAATTTCTATCGACAAACGTAGAATAACATTTTAATGTAAGAAAATCCTAATTGGAAAAATTAAATATGCGTACATATCAGAAAAGAAATACCATTCTATTGTATAAGGAGAAAATATAAGCAAATCGTGAACTTGGGCTTCGCCTCGTGAAGTTAAAATCAGAAAATTTATTTTAATACAAATTAAAATTAAAAATAACGTTGGTTATCAGACAAGTAGGTATATTGTTCAAAAGGATCAATAGAATTAAAAAATAATTCTCTCACAAAAAAATTAATTGAGAATGTATATAAATTTATAGTAAACATATTATTATGGTGGTTATGAATTAGCCACGAAATAACTTAAATCGTAATACAATCTGTCATTAATTTACCTTAATTTTAATAATTATGCATTTATAGTTTAATAATAGTGGAATTTCTAACACATTCAGACGATAATAGCATTTTTTTAAAATCAAAGACATTTTGTAAAATATACTTGAAAGATAATCCGTGATATTTTTAATTTTTTACAGTCAATATTTTTCCTCTGTTTCCTATTTGGCACGAAAAATTTTTGGATTGCGAGCTCTGCTTCACTTTCTTGAAATTAATACTCTGACTTTTAATGTTTATACTCCGGTGTTAAATTGTCGACCACATAGTGGACGAACTCAATTTATTATCCATCATTGTGTACTAAAAATAAAATTTCCTAAGAAAATTGAACAAATATACAATCACTATACAATAAATACTCTGGTCTACGACAAACAAAATATTTATCTCGATACGATTTATTTTTTTGTAAGTCACATTATTTTCTTCAAAAATTATTTATAAATTCCATCCATACCTTACTCCTCAGGTTGCGTGGGAATGAAAAACTTTAATAGTAGAAAAATTATTCAAACTTCATTACTAAAATCAAAATTATTTCTATGTCTTAATATAAACTTACTTAATTGTTTTCAAAATTATCTCCATTTGGCAATATTAATTTGTTAACCTCTTTACAAAATTCAGTTTATTCATTGGTAATATGATGACTTTTTAAAGATTTCGCATTAGGAAACTGATCTTTCGATTACGAATAGAAACGTACGAACTTTCCGAGACGAATGGATCTAGGAATAATTTATCTCAGAAGTTAGTAGCTTCACGAGCAGATAAGAGAAATACGTTTCTCAATAAATAATTTTGCGCTCGTTTCCTAAACTCATTACTGTACATGTTTTATGATTTTGTTATAAAAGTGAAGTTTAGGATATTTTCATTTACCCGTGAACCTTAAAATTTTGTTAAATAGTCGATAAAGATATTGACTAATTGAAAATATTCAATCAGACTTTCAATAAACCGTCCTATATCTAAGATCACTGAAGTTATCGTGTTCTGTAGTTATAGAATGTATAGTAAATTTATTTATATTTCATACAGAACTTTGACAATTAAATATATTTAGTTTTTTAAACACTTAGGCAAAAATATGGAGACAATCCATTTTACTTTAGTGGAACCTTCTTTTCTGCATTTCAAGAAGACGAAAAATTATTTTTTTAATAAATTTAATGTTCTGAACTGCTAAAAGGTACATAAATTTCAGAATTGTTGATATGTAAAACACTTCCTCAGCGTGGAAAACCTCGTCAGTGAATAAATATTCATAGACCTTCTCCGTCAGAACATGAACATTTCCAAAATTTTATTTCATAATACTATAAACATTATTACTATTCTTTTGTAGCTTCATGATAATTTTCAGACATACCATTAGTCAGAAACTGTATAGGAATTTAAATACAGCCATAATTTACGAATGGGTCATTAAAAACATAAAGAAAACGATTATATCGTAGGCAAATTAGGCGAAAATAAGTACTGCCAGAAAATTTAATATTCAATTGCAGGAATTATCTAGAAAAAGACATTAATAATAAATATTACATTAATACATAACAAATATATATGTAAATCATTTTATAAAATAACACGAATATGTCGTGAAAAAAGCACCATGAAAATGGAATAAGTCAAATTAATAGACCCGTGTGTTTGGAAAATAATTAAATAGTAATGGTCTATAAATTTTAAGACTAAATTGAGAATTATTTCCATAAGAAAGCTGAAAATTATGATAAACTATGAAAATAGTTAAGGGAAATTAAAAACACATTATAACACGTGTTAATAAAAAATTAATGTCACATTTCTCTAAGATTATTCGAAATAATTTTAAGTGTAATATTGTCTAGCACAAGTTGCATTAATAACTATGCAAGTAAAAATTGTTAACCTTAACATAAAAAAATCACAAAGTTTTGTACCTGGGATGCAGGGTTATATGAAGTGAAACCTGAATAGTTGGACTTGGAACTTGAAGATTCAACATACGTACTAAATGATAAAATTTGAAAATGCGAATCGTTGAACTATCAAGACAATAAAATTACGTAAGTTAGTGAGAGACGAATTACAACTTCAGAAAATATTTTGGAAGTATATAACAACATAAATTAGCTCAAATCTCCTTTACTATGCAACACTTCTCACACCAGAACCACTTGGGTAACGTGTATGTTCCATTTGTGATCAGGTGGGTCTGTTTCTTAGCGGTGACAGACTACGTGAGGGTCATCCACGTGATGGGCTCTCCCCTTTAATAAGAACGGACAGAAAGAGGTCATGCGGAAGTAAGAAAGTTAGCAAACACACGAAAAGAAACGGTCCTTTTCGGCGTTACTTCAAATTTAAGGAATCACCAAAATTTCCCACGGGCATATCGAGAGACAAAAAATTGAAAAACACATGACTGTCGCTTTGCGCCAAGAAGTCACCAAGAATAGATGTTGATGGCATCGGCACGAAAGTGTGAGATTGTTCCCCCAATTGTCATACCAGAGGACTGGGGGGAAAGTACGGAGCCCTTTCCAAAGAAATGCATTCTGAATGAGGCAATAATTACAACTTTACTTATTATTCACAGTTTCAAGGAAGTCTGTGGGAACTGTTCTCAGCTCTCGAAGGTTTTTGAACAAGCCGAAGATCTTCGGTCAGTTTTGAGAGGTGTATGCTCCGGAGTAGCAGACATTGGACAAACGGTAAGAGTTGTCCACTATTCTTATTGGAATAGCCAGCCAGCTGCCTCCTAAACTGTTCGATGCACGGAGAATAGAATGCAGAGCCGCTTAATCAAACCCCTCTCCCGTTATCGGAATGCTTTCATGCTCTCTCGTTTATATCCGACCACTGCATCCCTTCGCTTCTTGCTAAAAGCGTAGTTATACAACACGTATTACGTCCATTCAATTGTCTATAAAAATACGATTACTTAATTTATACTACTACTAAACTCAAAATTGATAGTAAAAAGTAAACGAGTAAGTTATTGAATGAAATTTTAACTTACTCGCCTTATATAAAACGCTATTTCCAAACTTTTAAAGAAAATGTAGTGAGCGGATTGAATAAACCATAAAATACTATGTAATAAATTTTATCTTTAAAATAAAACACTAGTGTGTACGTTTATCGGCCCCTTTCAACGGATGAACAGATTTAAATGAATGTTCATATTTGTATTTATACTGTCAAGGTACAACGCGGACAATACCTCAAATTTAACCAAGAGCGGAAGGGGGTAGGGAAGATAAATCACACTTAAAATTACTGGGTACTGATAGCTGCATGTTTTCAGATTAATAATTGTCTATTTTGGAATATCATTGGTACTTTTTTTTATAAACAACGTAGCAGTATTAGAATCAATAATACTTCAGAACTTTGTGTGCACGTAACCAGATGAATTACAATAAAACAGTATTATATACAACGAATTTCATAAGGTATTCAAGCATACGTATAGAAAAATATTTTTCTTTTCACCATCTTGACTGAATCGTAGTAAGTACTTTTACGTTAATTTTATTTTATGAAGCACCGTTGTGAAGACTTATCATGAGTTGCCAAAATATGTCTGAAACTCTCCTTCTTCCGCAAGAGAAAATACTTTATTATTGAAGTGTTCAAACGTCAACGTTATTCTTAAATTCATTTGCGCGTAATTTTTACGCACAAAATAATTCATTTTATATCATCTCGTATACCGAGAATATACGTGAGATAAAAAGATAGAGGAGAAGAAAACGGCAATTAAGAAACATAAATCAGACGACTAAAGATGTTTCTCGTGGAAAGTATGGAGCAAGTGGCGCAGGGTAGAACAAGTGAGGAGACCCCGGACATGCGCGACGCCCGACGTTCCATTCAGTAGCGTCGGCCCTCTCACTCGACGCACACGCCACGGAGTCAGGCCAGGCGTCGCGACGCTCTCACTACTGAACCATATGCGATAAATAGCTCGGCGAACCTCCGCCACCGGATAAACTTCGCTCCGCAATCGACGAGGACTAAAACCACACGTTCTACAGCCGAAAGTAAGTTTTTCTACGACTGTTACCAGTTCTGGTAAAATTTTGTTTTAGAACTACAGTGCAACTATTAATAAATTGTTTAGCTGTCGCAAAAAGAGCTCCGTTTAATTCTTATTTATACTACTACGAGTATTCAAAATCTTATATTATTTTACAGCAATATAGCAAGTTCGAAATTTTCTACTCCGCACACCTCGTTAAAGGTTTCTACGGGTTCCACGATCGTACATCAGCAAAATTTACGCTCTCATTCTAACTCTTAATTCCGTTTTCATGTAGTGGTTCTTAGAGAATATCGACCAGAGTCCCAGTGTTCTTACTTCTGCTGATTGCAAAAGTTTACTACGCCTCCATGCCATAGAAATTTCACTACGTAGGTTTCCTAAGACCATTCGACTTCCTTCTAGCGATAAAATCTTTATCTAAAACTAATATGAATTACGTTCCCTAAATCCAAATTCCGTTCCGAAGATGTTCTCCAAGATATTTTATCAGATACAGTTGCTATTTTTGATCCCATGTTGGCCTTTTTGAATGATATCGATCTGATAAAACCCACTTTATAAGAAAAAAAGCTATCACATCCATGTATTTCGTTTTCCGTAAGTCATAGAGACTTCTGTAACATGGTTTCCAGAATATTCTTACTTCTAATGAATATTTTTTCGACAATTTTCATGCAAGTATTTTTAAACACAGTCCAAATTTCTTCCTTTCAATTTAAATAATTTAATAATGCACCTCGGTTTTAAATATTCTACGTAGAGTAATCTCCATCTCATCTAGACCTCCCTGCAAAACCTGAAGCCATTCTGTACTAAAGAGACATTCTCCGTGAGAAAAAAAGTATTTATGGCATCCATATTTCAGAATTAATATAAATTCATTTTTGTAACCTACCTAAAGTCACGTTTAAAAAACTGTATGTACAGGAGCTTCCGATATTAAAATATTTTGCATATTATATCAAAGTTTACAAAGATGCCACACACATGTGTATAATATAAGGAATAGTGGCAGATAAACTTAAAATAATCAATGTTCCACACTGAAAACTATTAAGAGACAGGCTAAACGATAATTTAAAAAAATGTGTTCCACGATTAAAATAATTGAAAGAAACAGTCACAAAGTTAAGTTATTTCGAAAAATTATTAATACGTAGGTCCCAATGCCTGCTGATGGTTGATTTTTTTCGCAGTAGTTTAGAAACGAGATTTTTACGACGAGGGTTACAACAAAATTAAAAACCTATCACACAGTTTTGTGGAGACTCCAAATTAATAGTTAACGTCAAGACGTGAATCGCTGTTCAATCCATTTCATACATTTTAGATATGCCCTGCCCCTTTGATGTTTATTTGATGTCATCGAAAGCAAGTGGTACATAAAACCTTAATTAGGCAGCCACGCAGATATTTTGCAGTCATTCCCGTCTGTATTACGGTGCTCAAACTTGCTTCCAGACATTGTGATAAATCATTAAAAACCACTCGATGTTTTATGAATTAACAAGTTTACTCTGTTTTTCCTATCCCTTCCCACACAACTAAAAAAAATTAACTTTCGAGTCTGTTCGGCTGAAAGAATTTCTTTGATCTCTGAATCGGAATTTTGAGTAGCAATACTAAAAGCAGTGATTCCACGTACCTTTTGCAAATTCATTCCAACTGTACTTATACTCCAATTATGTATTGCGGTTCTACTGAAGTTTAATCAGTGTGTAGCTAATTCAAAATGCTTTACGTAGGATTTTTATCCTTTTCCCCTTTCAATTATAAATTAAATGTCAATGAATTGTTTATTCATCCAAATATTTCTGTTACCTTCTTCATAATCTCAATAAAATAAATAATCTAGAGTAATTAAAAAATTCTATGATCCTCTATGACCTATTCAGAAAATAATTCCAGCAAAATAACTGCAAACATTTACTGCTGTAATAATAGATTTCACTAAAACGATAATTAGGTGGTCTTTCTATATCTGCGAATAATGAATTTGGTTTCTATAAAATTGATGTAAAATAGCAGTAATATAAATTATTAAATCAGTGCCCATACTCAGATTCATGAAACAGAAACTGCTTTCTCTTGATGTATTATGAGGTTCTTGAAAAGTACAAACTTTAAATTTATCATGAAATACAGCTTCAAAATTATGAAAATATTTTCGAACTTTAATTAGATATATTTAACGTTGATTTTTTAATAATTCAAATTATTTATTAATCATAAAGTTTTATTTTAGGGGCATATCAACGTTTCTGTGCATATTTGTATCCTCTTCAGAATGTTACATGGTTATTATTAACATTTTCTGAGTCCGAAGATGAATATTACTTGTTAGGTTTCTACGGTAACGGAACATCAAACTTATTGATGCGTAATTTTACTTACTATTAACAATACGATTTTATTTAGCTTAAAAAAAAATTTACAAGAGGTGTAAGAAACAATACAATATTTGAAATTACAATATTGTATAAAAAAAAATAAAAGTAAAATATATAAAAAAATAATGTCACCAATTTCGAATTTTGCAGTTTGACAATAAAAATTTGAATTGATATTATGACGGATAAACTAATACGACATAAGAGTAGCTGAATTCAACCTCACTTTCATCTAAGATTACATTTTCCTGATACCTATCGTACAGATACTTAACAGTTCTTAATTTATAACGACACTTTGAAAGATTGATACCGATAGAAAATATTATACTATCTTCCAAATATTGAAGCATGTTTCAACTCAAAGATGGGAATTATGCAAATTTACAGCACAGACAACGATGAAAGAAATTTTACTATTTAAGTTCATATTTTAACAAAATAAGCGATTTTTAAAAAATAATATGATCTGACAAAACTCAGTATTTTATATATTAACACATCATTCCTCTCACAATACTACGACAAAATAATTAATATCACAAGAAGTTATTTAAGTTGTCAAAAGTCTTCGCTTGATGATAATAATTAACCAAAAACTTCAGTCGCAGTTTTTATTTTTCTGATATAAAACAGAAAATTAAGAGAATATTTATCACAATCCCTTATATACGCATTCATATACACAGTATTGCGAAATTAAAAAAAATCATTTCTGAAATATAATCACTCGGACACTTAAACTAAAAAATTGAACAATTTTAATGCACTTTCGGTATAAGACGAATGAATATCCAGGAATAAAATTAATAATGGGTCCAATAAACTATAGTGATATTAATATTAAATTTTAAAAAAATGGTCGCTAAGTAGATTATTGTTCATGTTTAAAAATAGAGCTTTTTCAATTATAACTGAAAACAATTAAAGATAATATAAAACCGACTTATATTCGAAATAATTTTAATATAATATATTATATATTTTCTTCGCATAGATTTTTCACCCTAGTCTTTGTTTCACACATGATACGGGTCCTATTTTATTTGACGTTTTCAAGGAGAAAGTCTCGCCCACTGCTCCGTTCTTCCATCCATCTTACATTGGCTTTAGTTGATTAGATCACGTTTTTCTACTCTTAAGAACAGAATCCCGCCTCATAGTCCATTATTCACTCCGCAGAGTTTAATTGTCTGCAGAATTGTCTCATGTCAAATAGAAGGACGCTCCAAGAATAATTAGCGTGCACTTATTTGTAGGGGAACGTCAAAACTAGCTCAAAATAATAGTTAATGCAAAAATAATATGTGGTTCGACGATAAAAACATAAGAATAATTTAATACATATTAAATATTAGTACACATTATCATAATTATTATTTAAGATAGTTTTTTCTGTTTAATGAAGGAGTGATTTTTACTGGCAAAGTCATGGTTAATGTTCCTACTGAAGCTTTTTCAACGAAAATTTTTCATTTTTTCGTATTCAGATTTTCTTACCACTTTCTCACCCCACTTATGAGATATTCAAACGGTATTTCACAGCGGATACAAGACTGTTATTTAACATATTAAAGTACATATGGATTTAAAAAATCAACAGTCCTAGCATAATTAGCAAACATATCTCTGAATTTTCCTGTATTAAGTCATGTATTTAAATAGAAGGATCAACGCAAACTTGTCTACCATTAACATCAATAATTTTTATTGGAGAGTCAACCATGACCTGACATGCGTCACGATAGTATAATTACGCGAATTTTAATGGTTACAAACCATCAAACTGACAAACGATGGTTGCCATTGGTGGCTGGTCTCTGACCTCGTATAATCACATTAAGCCCTATGTGGTGACAGTATCATTGTGGAAAATCTAAGAAAACCAAGTATTCCGTGCCTAGAAAATGTTAAGCGAAGCAGAAATCTAATATTCATGATTTAATCTTTTAGACTACGCTGAAAACAAATTTGTGTTTCTTTCATTTCTGATATCGGAGAAATTGACATTGTGTTGCGGTTGACAATTTCACATTATCAGGGCCTGTAGTTTTTTTTACGATATTCCCGTGCCTGACCTATATAAAAGTTAGAAACGACGTCTGCACACGAAAGTCGATAGATTTACATGATGATATTTAACATCCAATACTATTTTTATATGTACAATGAAATAATTTTTTTCGAAATTTCTCCTAATATAATCCATGTAGAAATTAGTCTGTGACATTTTAATGGTTTAATAAAAAAAATAAAGATTAAGACCAAATATTTCTAACTTATGAGTGTAAATCTCAATTATGTCTCGACTTTGGAGAACTATTATAGACCACTTATCACTCTAAAACGTATTTGGAAGTACTTCTCATATTAAAAATTATTTTCATTGAAAACACTTTGACTATTAGACGGAAAATTATTATGAAAAATGTGAAAAATTATTATTATAATAAACAGAAACGACGTTTCATTTCTAATTCGTTGGGACCTCTTCGAGTGTTGTAAATTTTAATTAAAAGAGAAATTTGGAATCTAAAAAATCTAAGAAAATAAAATTTTACAATCATGATAATTTATAATGCAAATATGTAAAAAAATTATTGAACATTACTTATAAATAATTACATAAATTTATAAGGTTTGATTTTAACACACGTTGCGGTTTGATTTTAACACACGTTGCGGCCGAAATGGCATATTTTCACAGCTGTTGAAGTTGTATTCTAGTTTAAAATATAAAGAATTATAATACAACAAATGAATTATAATAGCAAGGGATCATAAATTCTATTTAAATTATTAGTATCATTTTTAACATAAATGACGAATTAATGGATCTAATATGGAACATTTTGCTCATCAATCAGGAATAATATTTGCATTTTTAATCTCAAATATTTTTAAAAAAAATATGTATGGAAAAAATTGAAAAATTTTGGACGCTTAATTTCAATATAATATTTCATGTAATTAATTGTAATATTTTATGAATTTTTTACATAATTTTATTATAAATAAATTATAAGGTTTCGAAAATTGTTTTATTGGAATTTTTACATTACGAATATATCTATTATTTAATTAAAATTAACAACACCTGAAGGGGTCCCAATAATCTAGGGATGAAACGTCGTGTCTGTTTATTATAATATTTTAAAGTTTTCTAATTAATAGATTGATATTTTTTCATTACTTCAAATACTATTACGACTATTTAATCATTCATACGTGCATCAATAACGTTATTTATATTAGCGTATTTATTAATTTTTTTTCTGTAGTCTTATAAAATTGTATGTAACTGGTTATATTCACAATAAGAAAGTTCTGTATAAACTGCTGTCAAATTTTTAAGTTCACATAGTTGAAAACTAATTCAAATAACTTCTGGTTTAATTTTACGCAATTAAATATAATAGTATTGATTGATTTAAAACATGAATCTAACGGTACTCTGTATTAATCTAAATTACAGACTGTTTCTCGTGTTAATCAAACATTTACAAGTAGAGCTGAAGTACTTGAAGTCTGTAAGACACGCAAAGACAAAAATTTTGTCATTAACCTGTTTAAACTTACGTAACGTGCACCGATACAGCTCATAACACGATATCGCAGGATTAACAGCTTGCCCGTGGAAAGTAGCACTTTACCGCCCTGGGATTATACGTAAAATTTTGCGTTTAAGGGAGATCAGCTTGATAACTACAATGACCCATCATCCGCAAAATTTCAAGTCACGCTGAATATCTGTAATATATTGATTATCAGATTTCTGCTATTGATTCTTGTGCCTGATGGTACGCGACCGTAGCCCATGCGAGAGAAAAAGTTCCAAACTCGTGGAACATGGAATTCGCATTATTTATTCCATTTTGCCTCTATTTAGGAAATATGAGGAGACAAGAACAATAAACCTAAATGATGAACCAATATCCATATAAAGAAAAATATAGCTCACAATAGACTAATTTATATTGTTACGCTACATGCTTTAGGGCATCCGAAATCGATGTCATCTGAATTCCTGTCCATCTGACGGTCGGAACAATTACGATTTAATTTTTTGTCCGTTGTTATATACAGTCGTTAACAGATTATTAGCTATATAAAACTTTAATCGATCATCTTGACATAAAATGATTAGTGTTCTTAAGCCTCATTTTAATTGATCGAACGTTTGTTTGGTTGACAGAAAAATAGCTGAATTGTACTTCTCTGAAGCACTATCTTAAATTTACATACATCATTTAAAAAAGTAAAAATTTCTACATGTCCGTGAAACTATTTATTATATATATATATATATATATATATATATATATATATATTCCCTCCGCTATGTTCCTAATTCTATTCACCTTATCTCTACTCCAAACAATTGGATACGCAATTCATAACTCCACAGTCGCTCGTCCTATATATGCCGACCATTATAACTAGTTAAATGATGATCTAATCAACAGTTCATCAGCTTAAAGATAGAACCAAGAAGTAGTAATAATGAAAAATAACTCAGAATGTAACAATGAATTACATGTAAAGCGTAAAAAAATAACAGACCCAAGCCCTAACATATTAATAAGTTAAATGCTTTCATCTCCGCGTGGACTGGTAACTAGGGTTAGTGGCATAGATAAAATAAAATACACACACAGGAATGTTTAATTTTAAGCGTCAAAGTAATTCAAAGTTTAATCATCTAAGTACTTCTTGTATATTAAACATTATTTTAATTGATTTAATAATCATAACCATTTTGACAATTGAAGATCATTTGCCAATTCTTCGTTGTTATTTTTCAACCGAACTTACAGAATGTAAATGAGGCAACGAACAAACTAATGAGAGAAAATATCACTTACGTTAATAATCGGTTTTTAAATGATGGTATCTGAATATATGAATCTTGTATCTAAATAAATGTAATGAATTCATATATTACAATCTGACATATTTTACTAAATAAATAAGCAATAAGACAGTAAGTACATGGCTCTATGTTCAAAACTGTATTTTACCTGATTATTTGAAGTTGTCCCAGAATTGTGGACGAAACGTTGTACTTTGGTTTAACTCAGTTATTGGTTCTATTGCCAATTTATTTATGAATTTATGTTAGTTGTGTGTGTTTTATTTCGTAAAGATCAATACTTTTCTAATCTTAGTGCTTAATAGTTTATAGTAGTGTAATCGTAATATTTCTCTTTGACAAGTAATAATATTTATCTTCAACTTTTTAATCTTAAGTATATTTTCGTTAGTAAAGTTAAAATTTCAAACTTTGTCGGTTGTAATTCACACTTAACTAGTTTGAAGCCAGAATAAATCACTAAAGATATTTCTGTAGGGAATTATGCAAATTAAGTTTACTTGTGTTCATGGTGATAAAATTACAGCATCCCTAGCATAACTCATCAATTTGTTATAAATTATTAAATATATCAATGATTAATCGAGCGATAAATTTGACTAATTTATTTTTTATCAAAATTTTATTTAACATACTGATATTAAATCTGATATTTAGATTTTCAAGTGTGCTTTTTTTAATACTTAGACCGACATAAAATTCTGCTGATCTACAGAGAACAATGGCGTCTCACAATTTTCATTATTAATAAATTCCCTTACCTGCGAGACTGCTTTTTTTAATTCGCCTGGGACTGCCGAATTTAAGTTTCGTTTTGAAGGCCTCTGATCTAATCGTGAGAAAACCAGACCGGGAGATATTGAATGTACGAATCCGTCCTGCGTTCTAAGGAAACAGAGCCTGCGTTGAAGTTAAAGTAACCGCAGCGAATAAATTTCCAGTTCCTAGGGAGTTGTGTCCCTCCAGGGCGTTTATTTGGAGAACACAAGGGAAGCAAACACAGCTTTGTGTTTAGCCCTAATGCCTCGGAGATGTTGAAGGTAGTGTAGGGGAACGGACTACACGTCGTCGCTGAACGTGAGATGTCATTCAAACTACATGTACGTAGACTCTTTGTCATCCATAACTTTTACGTCGCATTATGTAATATAATTTCCTGAATTTTATGTACTGTGTTGTAGGAAATTCTAAAAAACATAGACTGGTACACAGCCTGGCATAAATAATTTATCTTACTGTCCAGGAAAATAAAGTATATGAAAAAAGGTAGTTAGTTGAATCGTGCTTCGTCTAGAAAAGCAAATGATACAATCAGAAAGTTCATAACGTGAATAAAAATGAAATAAAGCACACATTATTCAATTAAATATATATATATATATATATATATATATATTGTGGATATCGTATTGTTTTAGAGTTAATTAACATTTAATTATACATAATTTAAGTCACCACAGGGTAAATCACTTTCATAAAATTAACTTTTTACTCCAATTAATTTATTTTGAATTTTGAATTAGCTTAAAGCAATCCATTTATTTTGAATTTTCAATGAGCTTACAGCAATTTTCATAATTATGTGAATTACAAACATAAAGTTATTAAAGAGACACTCAACTTATACTCTCTAATAATTTAATTATTAAAACAATCATTTATAAATATGTATCATAAAATCAGTAATACCCACAACCGTATACAAACGCAATACACTTATTGAATGTGTCAAATATTCGTTCCCTAATACTGCATTAATAAAAATTAATGAATTGAAGTAAAAAAATAATAATTTTATATGCGTCGGATAAAGAAAACAGCTGGGGATTTAATAATATAAATATCTATTACATGAAATATCAGTCAGGGACAGTATAATAAAATACAAAAACTGTTAACAAGGCATTCATTTTTACGGAAAAAATATGTTTTTGTTGGTCAACAATTTTTCATTGATATGCTGGAGACACCCAAAATGAATTGCATTAAGGAAAGTCAAGCTAATAAAATAACATAATATGAGGAATTTAATAAATAAAGCAGAGCGTTTGTTTGTATATATATTTGTTTATTTGTTTGTATATTCTACACCAGTGGAGCAAATTTCACCAAATTTACACGTGTTCTTTACGACCAGGAACAAACACTGTCGGGCTGAGACGCGTTTACCAACCCCAGAAGCGGGGGTGGTCGGGGTGGAAATATTTCAACATGCTAAAACAGTCGATATTTCTGTCGGATAAATATTTTTAGGGGTCAAAGATATTGATAGTGTTTCTACCGATGTTTTCTGAATATAATTTTCATCCCCTTCAACCTGGGAAAAGGGCACCCTTTAGGGTTTGGGGTGGAGACGCTTTACAGGAAAATAACGCGAATACAACCGAGATTGGAGTCAAATCTAAGGTTCTTGATGACACTGATTTTAGTTATGACATTCAACTTGGTATTTACCCCTCAGATGCAGGGGAAGCGGGGTGGAAATTTTGGAACATGTAAACACGGCAGTTATTTGCGTTGAAGAACTATTTTTCTGGGTTAATTATTTTGATTGTATTTCTACTGATGTTGTTTGTGTATAATATCAACCCCTTTCGGCATGCGAGGGGAGCACTCTTAGGTGTGAGGATGGCGGGGCGTTTCATATAATTAACGCCAAATCAAACGAGATTCGAGTCAAATCGGGGTTATGGACGTCGCTGAGACTGTTTATAACAAACTGAGAAACGCACGGGGGTGTGTGGGAATTGGCGGTAATGTGAGGGGGTGGGCGGGGAGAGAAATTTTAAACCATGCTAACCGCTCGATTTTTGCGTCCAATCAAGATAATTCGGGATCAACAGCATTCATAAAATTTCACTACATGTATCTGTAAATAATTTCAACTTCTTTTAGGCATGGGACTGATCCACCCTTAATGGTTGAGGTGGAGTGGTATTACATGAAATTACGCAAACACATTCGAGATTGGACTCGAATCCGGGGTTATATTTATCACTGTGTTTAATTATGACATTCATATTACAGATAAACTCCCCCATGGGGGTGGACGGGGGTTAAAATTTTCAAAATCTTAAGTAGTCGATATTTGCGTCGAATAAATATTTTTCTGGATCACTGAGATTTATAAAATTTCTCTACATCTTCCATATATTTAATATTAACCTCTTTCGGGATTTGGAGTGGAGCACCCTTAATTTGAGTTGATTTGTATAAAAATAACGCAAACACAATCGAGATTGGACACGAATCCAGGGTTATGGTTGTGATTGAGTTTAATTATGATATTCAAGTTGCCGTTTAAATCCTCCAAGCGGGATGGTAAGGGGTGGAAATTTTTAAACATGCTAACACGGTCGATATTTGAGTCGGATAAAAATTTTCGGTGTAAAAGTAATTACTAGTGTTTGTACCAATGAATATGAGTAAAATTTCTACCTTTTACGGCAAGGGAAAGGAGAACCATAGGGGTGGGGCTAGAGGGCCGCAAAAATAAAATAACTTGAATATAACCTAGACTGGAGTCAAACCTAAAGTCATGGATAACGCTGAATTTAATTATGCCATTCAACTAGCAATTAATGGTGGAAATTGTCATACATGTTAATCTACCATTTTTGCGAGGACTAAAAATTTTTCGGGATCAATGAGATTGATCAAATTTCTCTACGTATTCTCTGAGTATAATTTCAACCCCTTTCGAGCTTAGCAGTAGAGAGCCCTTAAGGGTGGGGGGTGGATTAGCGCTACAATAAAATAATGCGATTATAACCGAGATTGGAGTCAAATCCAAGGTTATGAAAGTCACCGACTTTAATAATGGCATTCAATTGGCGATTTAACCCCCAGAGGCGAGGGTGGACGGGGTTGACGGGGATGTTAAACAGTCGATATTTACGTTAGATAATTAATTGTATAGGTCAATATAATTGATAATATATCTACCGATTTTGTTTAAAAAATTTCAACTCATTTCGGGAGGCACACTTATAGGTGTGTGTGAAAACATTCAAACATGCTAATATTTAGGCAGATAAATATTTTTATGGATCGAAGAGATACATAGTGTTTCAACCGATGTTATCTAAGTATAATTGCAACCCCCTTACAGCACGGGAAATAAGCATTCTTAGGGGTGAGGGTGGACGGGCGATACAAATAAATAACGCGTATAAAACCGAGATTACAGACACATCCGGGGTTCTGGATGTTCAATAAATATTTTCCAGGGGTAATTAGATTTATAGTATTTCTACCTTTGTTATGTGTGTAAAATTTCAACCCCTCTTGCGGCCTGATGGTGGAGCATGGTTAGGGGTGAGGGTGAGGGGACTCACAAGAAAATGACGTAAAAGCAACCCATATTCGAGTCAAATGGAAGGTAATGGATATTGCTGAGTTTATTTTCCCCTTTCTCACTGTGATTTCTTGGATCTTGGGAGGGCGCTGGACTTTTTGGAGGATCTGGAGGAGCTGTAGAATATCAGATCTTCCAACTTCCTGCGAAGGACAGCCTTATCAGGTATCCTACACCTACACTCTGGCCATCCTCCGAGAGAGCAACTTTGCCGCCAAGAACAGACCAGTCGTCCTGGGATCCAAAAACAATTTATAAATATCTTTACTCGCTATTAACAGTTTTCCGTTTCAAATTCCACTATTTTCCAATGCAGAAAGAGGTATACAAATATTTTAAAATGATGAATAGTAGGATATTCAAAATTATGGGGCCCGCAAAGAAAATGATCAAAATCTCTTCAGGTTAAAAACTTAATTAAACAGATAAGTTGAAATACTGAAGATGATACAGATTTTCATAAAAGCAGAGACTTGATAAAACCAAATTAATGAATAAGAAAGATAGCCAATACAGACAAAAAACGGTAGTATAAAATTAATTATATATAATATAATATATTAATTAATAATATAAAAGGACTGCAATACTGATATGAATTAGTGACGACAGGCAGAAATAAAATACCCAACTGAAAATCAAATAAAAGGGAATTATTTTATAATTTTGTTATATGGAAGACGAGAAAGAAACAGTTCTTAAATAAATTAAAAAATTACAGGCTTATGTCAGACATGATTCACATTAAATCAAAGATCACACAGCAATTAATGTACAAAGAGATACTATGAAACTCAGCAATTGCTGCGATCCCTTATTGTTACGCTGAACCTTCTGTTTTTCTCATTGTCGTTACTCCCTTACTGTCTGCTGTCCCTTTGTCGTTGCGTTTTCGTCGCTTTTGAGTTTTGTCAACCGACGCGTGCAGTTGTGTCACTCTAGTCTCTTCTTAGCACCTGACGAAAGTAACAAGGATCCCAGAAACGTTGTTGTTTGGTATTTATATTACCCTTTAATGTCTGAATTGACTATCTTTCTTATTCATCATTACGTCAATCATACGTATTTTTTTTCATTTTATCACCAAATTAATATATAAATAAATCAAGAGGGAAACCAGTTTAACTTAGAAGCAAAATTGTAATAGAGGTTACAGGGTTTAGGAAACAATAATCCATTTACGATTAACATTTTTATATTAAAAAAATTAATCTGTTGAACCAGACATATATATTTTTAAAAACCTGTGTAACTATGATGTTTTGATCTGTATAAATATTCTTTATTTATTTTAAATGGAATAATTTATTTTGTTTATCTGCAAATTCTCAGCTCTTCTTACTGCAATATTAGTCATATATTTTATTTTCAAGTCTGTTTTTAACAATGAATATCTTTAACGGTCATTAACAGACGATTTTTATAATTCAAAATAATTATTAATCATAAAATCTTTAATTAACAACACAAAAACGTTTCTGTACATATTTGTAAAATCTTCAGGCTGTGTGAGTGGAAGAAAGGTTTGTTTTGATGTTTTCAACGTTTGCTCAGTCTTGATTTTATTTTCATGTAAATGATCGTTAAATTTATCTGCTTGGTCACAGTGTAATATATTTTGAATTTAAATATTGATACATTATGTGACATATTGGTATATTATGAGTGCTGATATCGCCTGCTAACGTAACAATTTATATATCTAATAAATTTTTCACGGTTACGCACCAGGTTAAGATTTCTCGATGCTGACGTAACTGATGATCGTCGTTTTCTACCTCTGTGTTCAGCCTGTGTGGCGCTGCGTCACGTGTGCGAGGTATATATAGTCGGACATGCTGCGACCTGATTGGCCGCTGAAGATCGCCTGACTACAGCGTCAAGGACACATGATTTTCCATATCGGGTAGTAAATGTCAGGCGATCCTCAACGGCCAATCAGGTCGCAGCATGTCCGACTATATATACCTCGCACACGTGACGCAGCGCCACACAGGCTGAACACAGAGGTAGAGAACGACGACCATCAGTTACGTCAGCATCGAGAAATCTTAGCCTGGTGCGTAATCGTGAAAAAATTAGTTAGTTCTTGATCTTATTTTTAAGATATGCATAATAACTACTTCGAAAATTACTTCTAAAATTAAAATTATTTAGGAGTACACATATTTTCGTATCTCTAACTGTACAATTTATAAACAGCTAACAATTATTTCTTCACCCCAACAACTGTTAATATAGCAGTTTTCGAAGATTCAGTTCTCACCGTAAAAATATTTTTATTTTCGTTTTAAAACTTAAATATATATAATAAAAATCATCGTTGAAGGAAAGTATAACGGTACATTGACGGAAATAATAAAATGGAATTTTATTGATAGTCTTTTTGTATTAAGCACTGACAGAAGATGTTTTATGTAAACGGAAACATATATTATTTTAATTATCAAGTGAAGTATAAACAAATCACCATGTCAATTTGTAAAATCGAGAAAAATTTTATTCTTTTAAATAAATGTTTCCGTAAGAAGTGTTTGATTATAAAACAAAAAGCTATTGGTGAAAATTAAAGTGAGTTTTTCAAGTTTTTACTGAAAAATTTATACTCCAACAATGTTTATGTCTCAATTTGTTTCGGGAGAAATTACGTATTTGACGACAAATTGGCGTGTACGTTCTTATATTATGTGGATTTTAACTGAATCGGCAATCCCATTATTGGGATCAGACATCAAGGCACAGATGTTCCACTGGAGTACTTGAGCATGTTTGTTCGGTCAACAACAAGCACGAATCTCGGTCTCGTGTAAGGCAGGAGACAAGCTCCTTAAACCTACCATTCACGTTGAGAAAGCATTCGAAACGAGAGAGCGCTTACTGGTGTTGAATGGAGAGAGTTGGGAATAAAAGCAAACAATACTTAATGGCAGAATTAATATGAATATCTATATCTGAAAAAATGATTAACTGAAATTCTAGTCAAATCAGTTAATGTTTTGACTATTTCAATTTATTATTTGATGCTATTCACAAATCTGACACATTCAGTGACAATATAACCTGACTCAAGACTTCCGTCAACTAGTTATATTGTAGTAGCTACCTTCAACTAGTTCTATTTGTAACGATTTTTTATTGGTTACACTTCTACGACGATTTCTCGTATTAAGTAAAATACCTTATTTAATTTCACCCATCATGGAATAATTTTCATTTATTTTCTTACACCATTCTCTTGTTTAGCATATTATGGTCTTTACTTAAGCGTCCAATAGTATTCTATATTTTATAATATTAACTAACGCGTGGCCTCAGTTTGTTCCTTAGACTTTTCTACCAGTTTCGTTGATCGCAAAGTCTAGTTCAAAACTTAAATTCTATTAGTACTTCATCCACAATTTTAATTTCTTAAAATCTTTTTGGAAAAATAAAACGACATCAAATGAATTATAATTTCTCCCGAAATTCTAATCCTATGTTAGAAAAGTAATATTTGTTTCTTCTCAAAAAAATTTCTCCAATACTCTCCCGCGTCTTATTTACGGTATCAATAGTTAGTTTCTCAGAGATCAGTCTTCATTCTCTTCTACCGTAAAATTTAACTTAATTAAAATATTTCAACAGATTTATTCCCTGAAACAAACCTCAAATTTAGGCAACACTTTGTTCTTTATTGTGCCTAAATATTAATCCCCTTTAAAAAATGTTTTCCTAACATCTAGATGCCAAATTAAGTATTTAGATCACTGGAACGTTTATTGTAGTTCATTTATTTGTTTCTTAATAAAGATTAGTATACATTTTCTTGAATTTTTACTTATATTCGGGACAATTATGTGTTTTAAATTATTACCATGCACAATATAAATATTATTCTTACTAGTTTTTAAAAGTGTCTTTACAGAAGATATTAAAATGAATGTCCTGGAGAATATTGGATCTGATAAAAATGGAAGATCGTTAAGGGTTTTATAAAAATATTAGTTTCCATTTTAGAATATAGTTCTATTACAGACGTTAATGTTCAAATTACTATTTTTTACCCAAGACGCCTACTTCAGGAATGTTGGGATAATTTAATTATGCATATAAAAACAATAACCTCCATTATTTCACTATTAACGCCAAAGCGAAAGAATAATTGTGAAAAACACCCGCCTAATAGAAATAATTTATTAGCAAATTTGAAATAATATATTAAACAAACACAACATTTCATCCCTAATTGATACCTTTTCAGGATTACGATTTCAATTAAATTCGGTTACAATTTATTATTTAAAAATTATATTAACGTAATATAAAAATATAAAGTATTAAATTTGATATAAATTACTTCTGACTATTAGTCTTGTGTTTTGCACATTTATTTAAAAATAAGTCAGATTATTAAGATCTAAATAATAATTTATAAGAAAAAATGGCCGTACTACTTATAATTCAACAAAGACTATTAATCCCAAATGAGTTTTTTTTAACTTTAACATGTAATTAGCCAACAAACATTTATCAGTCCCGATGGTTTGCATAGAAGTTAAATTGTTGGAATTATTTATCTTCAATGACGTCCATTTAATGTTAGTCCAAATGAATAATTTCGAGATTATTTTTAATGAAAACTTGTTAAGGGAACTAGCAGCTACCCGGAAATGCCATTAATTAAGTTTATATCCAAGTGTGCGACACTGTTATAACAGATTCTACGTAATTATCTAGTTCCTGGCAGGAAGATGTATTTCTGGAACTTCACGTAGTTGAACATACTCCAGCAACTGGTTATTTACGAAGCACAGGACTAAAGTTGGAAGTCTTATCACAAACCAGAGATACAGCTGCGCGGTTCTACGCTTTTTTCTGTGCAAAATATGTTTCCCTCAGGCAAATGTTTCGATAGTATTTTTTGTTGGGCAGCGCAAAAAGAATAATTGCGGTGGACAGGTATCCGTTAATTCAGATTCATAGTCTTAGTGCTGAGCTTTGCTTGAAAGCATGCATTTGATCTTGAATTAAATCGTTAAACCTCTAATCAGTTAACACACAAAATCCAATACTCATTGAAGTCCTAAAATGAGGCAGTGAAGAATATGTTTAGCAAATTTCAACCTGTCTTCAAGTCTGCAGAGCGAATAGTCGACGATCGTGGCTCAGAGGTTAGAGCACCGTGTGGTCCAGGGTTCGATTACAAGCCCGGTCGGGAATGTTTCTAACCTAATCAGTTAAAAGGTATTTTTTTCTGAGCTAGGGCTCCATGACAAAATATTTTTAATCACTGTTTGCACTGTCTTACTCGTATAATTAGAAAATAAAATTCCAAGGGTGTACTGATAAAGAAATTTGGGGAACTGAGTATGCGTGTGGAAATTCTAGGTACTCATAAAGGCATGGGTATACTACTTCAGTACAGCCAGTCAAAAAAACGAAATTCGCTTCATTTTTAAGCCACAAAACTATATTACTGTATATGAACAAGTTTGGAATGTGATTGGTTTAATAGTTTTGAAAAAATACCTATATAAAGTGCGAATTTTTCAGTGTTAATTAAATATACGGAAACGACGTTAGAATAAAACATGGTATGGTTAGTATGTCAAAGGTACGTTTTGATTCTACATGAAAAATAATATTATGTATGACGTTGTTAATTTGGCTAGAATTCAAGGCATTATGAGAATAAAATATACTGTGAATCTAAGGGCTTCGTAGGTTTACAAATATTATTTAATTTATTTACAAGTCTAAAATTGAAAAGAGTCAAAGAGCATACAATTAAACTATAATTTAATTAATTTAACATGTTTAAATCCTAATTAAGGCTACATTAGGGCAATGAATGTCCATATACTGATTAAATTATAATTTAATTGTCTGTAATGTCTCTTCACTAATTTACTGCCAATATTAATATTATATAGACAGATCTTCCTAGAGTTTCTATTTTCAGCATTATTTTCGAGAGCGTCTTATTGAGCCATGACAGATGAAAGGCGTTTATTTTATAACTGAAGTTCAACCGTTAATTAAGTAAAATTTCGTTCATTTCGCAAAATAGGGCCAGTGGATTGCAAAAGAAGAAATTAAATAATTTATACATTTAAACTTCTTCAGAATACTATTTTATTAACTCTTAATACTGGCGTCTTGCGTAGAAAAGAATAAAGGTACATCTAATAGCATTAAATTTTCTAACTGAATTTTTACATGTACCCATTTTAATATCCGACATTTCACAAAATCTTGAATTCGAATAATTGTCCAACTATATAAATTTTAAAGTAAAATAAAAAATGTAAGCCCTTTTCACAGTTCAAGCACAAACGTGGCAGGCAAATTATTATCGTGCATTTATCGAAAATATGGAATCGTAACACAAAGCAACACAAATTGTTATGTTTGGAAATGTGTTTTCGCAGGAACGTATCAATTGCACGCGAGTGACGCTGCATGTTCCGATTCTTTGCGGTTGAACAACACCGACTGTTGTATGGCTGGCTACAGTTACAGTCAAATTAGAGATAAATTATTATGGTTAGTTTAATGCTAACTTTAGACAACGCTGTAATTTAAATGGTGTCCGTTACCAATGATCTGTTTGTTGTCTTTAAACGATTCTGTGAAATTGATTAGCATTGTCCATACATTGGAGTGAAAATACCAGTTTCAATTCATTAGACGAATTGGTCTTTTTTTCTGTTCAGTATAACTGCTTGCTGCAGACGCGAATGTGAAATTATTTCTTCCCCAGGTTCCCCAGCTACGATGAGAAAAGTTAAATATTCATCGCAATGCAATTTCAACTACGTTATGTGAACTGGAAAGGTGGTTGGAGCAACATTAATACTATTTTAACACATGCATAAGAGGGCACGAACGCTATAAATATTAAGAGAGGGTTCTTTATAAGAATCCTTGGAAAGAGATGCTGAATTTGTGTAGGAGAAGAAGGCGGGTAAAGGTCGTAAAACATTTAGATCAACTACTACTGGCAAAAACGGACGATATATTGCAACACACGTCGAAAACGGGAAGCGAATAAAGACTGGTAATAAATTTCTTAACCAAGATACATGTCAATAGGTTCCTCACTAATAATTTATTTATATTTACTCGAAACTGTCTTTGCATACACAATGGCGAGGTACTACAATATACATGAAGAAGTACCAATGATGTTCCTATGGAAAGTTTTTAATCCAAAGACAACACAAATATCCGTAGCCAATAATTTAACCGCAACTCTTGCCCTGAAATTCAGAAAAATATATAGCGTACGTTGTTACTTGAAAAAGAATAAATAATCTTATTTTTCGACTTTTCCCCCTTTTATAGGTTTTGCGTCTTCAATTTCCATTTCTGTCCGTCGTTCCAATCTCCCTCTTCCAAATTCCTATCCTCCATTACGGTTTTCACATGGGTTTTCCACTTAAATCTGGGTCTGCCCCGTTTATTATTTCCAGGAGGTGACCATTGGTATATTTCTTTTGGCTATCTTCCATTTTCCATTCTTTGTACGTGACCATATCACTTAAGGGTTTGATTTTCAATCCTTTTAACGACAGACGTGGCTACGTTCATTTATTTCCGAAGCAGCTTATTTCTAGTTTTATCCTGTCTTGTTTCTTGAAGACTTCTCAGATAATCGAATTCTAGTGTTCCAATTTTGTTCTTTTGTAATTCTGTCAGGGGCCAAGTTTCACTTCCATAACATAGAATGTTCTGTATTATGCTCTTATAAATTTTGATTTTTGTTTCCTTTCTTAAATTTTTATTCCAAATTATTGCGTGTAAAATCTTGGTAGCATTCTTTGCCATTGCAATTTTAGTTTGTATATCTCTTTCACATGTTCTAACATTTTTAATTATTGACCCCAAGTATTTTTAAAAATTCACATTTTTTTATTTCTCCTTTTTCGAGTGTTGTCTTCTACATCTTTTCCTAAACACGTGTATTCTGTCTTCTGTAAATTTATGTTCAGTCCCCATTTTTTATATTCTTCCATGAGTTTATTTATCATGTATGTGATGTTCTCTTCATCTCCTGCATCGTCGGCGGACAACAATGAATATAGTATCCTATCTCCTATAGGAATGCCCATTCCAGAACATTTTTATACCATAAATTTAGTGCCTGATCTAAATAAATATTAAAAATTATCTGTGATACTGCATCCCTGCTTAAGGCCTTTATTCACTCTCAATTCTTCTGTTAGTTTATTCTGTATTTTAACTTTGGCTCTTGTATTATTATAGATTCTCCTAACAATATTAATCCATTTATCATGGATATTCATAATGCTCATTGCCGACCATAATAGATGTCGAGGAATACCATCCTAAGCCTTTTCTAAATCGATAAAAGTCGTATGTAGTTCTATTGTAATTGTCTAATACCGAATATGTTATCAGTGCATGACCTTCCACTCCGTGAACCACATTGTTCCTCTCTTATTTTGCCTATTGTCTCATTAATTATAGAATTTATAATTTTACTGTCGAATTTAATTTAGCTGTCAAAGCTAAAACACTTATACCTCTATAGTTAGAACACAATGATGCAGGTTTTTCTAGGGTTTTCTCTGCATCACTTTTAGGTGAATTGCCGGGTAGGATCCTTAAACCATAGCCCGGGGGCCGTAGTTAACCCTTGGCTACCTTCCTCTACCCTTCCGCATCCCCCATTTTAAATCCCTTACTATGCTATTAAAGGGGAGTTGCTACCATATGGATTACCCTTATGTAGCCTGTTACCCTAAAAAAAATCTTTTATCACTTTTTTTAAAAATAGGGGGTTATATATGATATATTACAATCATCTGGAATATTGTCTTAAAGTTTCAATTTCATTAAAAATTTTCGTTAAAATGATTACTATCATATTTCAAAAGTTCTGTTTGGATATTTCCTGTTCCTTATGCTCTCCAAATTTTTCCCCTTTCAGAGCTTTTTTTGCATCGTATGTTATTTCTGGAGTGTCGGTTTTGTAAATAAAAGAAGAATAAATTACAATTTTAAATTTCGAATCGGGTTTGTTTTATTTTCACAACATATTAAAATTTAACATAAATTATCTTGAGGCAAAGTTCTTGCTCAATAAAACAAATAGACGGAGATTTAAAATTAGAGTTTACATATTTGTACATCCATTTTAATGGAAACTGCATTAAAGGGCGTCACAATTTCCGCTTCAGAACTTTCCACAATAATATATTCAATATTATTTCTTCCCTTACACAGATTGTTTAATCAGCGCTTCTTTATTGGCGTTCCAAGAGCTGAATCACCCATGCCCTGCTTTTAACAAGCATTTTCATCCTCTTTTGCATGTCTTTGGACGGATCAATCTAGAGCAGAAGCCAATATCCGATGCATTTTACAGCCCTTTGAGGCACTACATCTCATTTCTTACGCAAAATGAGCAGCGTCACATTTTTACAACGAATTATATTTTTCTTTCTTAACTGACGTGGAAGATAATACTGTCATGGATTTTAACATCGGAAAAAAGTCATATTCGCAATTAACATTTACGGACGATTAAGAATTGTTAACATTAAGTATTTATACTCATTTCGAGAGATAGGCATCTTAATTGCCGGTATTTTATACCTATTTTGCTCGGATTTAATTATTTTCCTTTTTTTAATTTTGTTTATTTATCATTGACTGATGATATTTTTAATCGTGACGCTGCGTTCTGGTTCGGAGCGACCAAGTCAAATAAATTATGTGTATATTTAGTGCAGTCATAATCATGGATGTAATTAACTTAATAATTAGATAAATAAATGGAAAAATAACAGACAAACGTTCGTCACCTAGTTTGTTTTGGCGTGTTGTTCTGGCGGCTCTTACTTTTTTATATATAATCTGATATAAGGTAATATTTAATTTGTTGAATAAAAGAATAAAAAAAAAGTTCATTAATAGTTTTTTCTGAAAATTTGGACATATATTTTTCTAACGTTTACTCAAGTTCTCGTTTTCTTTCTGGGAGAGAGAAAAAAGCTGAGTCATGAGTCATTCACGCATCAGACATAGCAGAACTATCTTGAAATTTCACAGCGATTTCTGAAATGTTGTTACACGGCCAGGTGACAGAACTTTCTCAATCACATCGTCATTTGTGATGAAACTTTGGTGCAACATTACACGACCGAGTCGAAAAAATCGAGTATTTGGCGGTTAAGAAGGGAAAGGCAATGAAACTATTACTCGTTGGCTCGACAGCCCATTAAGGACCTTGCCCTGCCTAAGACGACTGCCAGACTTTCTTCTTACATGACACATTCCGAATTTAGGAGTGACACCGAGGCAGAGTGTCGATTCTCTATCAGAAAGGCAATAAAAACAAGTCTTTTTTACTGGAATGCTCCTCGCAAACATTTTTTGGGACTTTAGTGTCATCGATTCACTTCACGAACGTCGTATGTCGAATGTTGCCTTTAATTGCCAGCTTTTTAATGCGTTCCCTATCAGAAGTATGACAATGCTCGACCCCCACACAACAGACAACAGAAACTGGAAGAAATTAGGTGGAATTCGGCGGAACAGGACTTTAGTCCTGATAATTCACCCTAGACTCTTAGCGCCCTTCAAATAAATTTTTATCCGAAAAATATAGAGAATTTAGAAGCCAGAAAAATTTATTTAATAACTTATAGATTATGTGCATAAATAATATTATACCACCATCTCTTTCATTCAGCATTTTAACGTATAGAAAACATTTTTATGAACATTATGACCTCAGAAGAATAATAACAGGTACAACGTTTCTTCCACAGGTGTGTGGACCTTCTCAAGTACACGAACAAGTTATAGCTGTCCAAAGATGATACAAGGCGTCAAGTGAGCAGCAAAATATAGTAGACTTTGCTCACTTTCAATATTAAGTGCATTGCATTTTTGAATTTTGATGTGAACCATTTCAGAAATTAGTCTGAGTCTTTGGGTTCAACGTCAAGGATCTTAATTTTTCTCCTGTTTATATTGTGTTGTTTTACATATATGTGTTTCGAAATCACAGAATGATTCTCATTAGGTAACTAATAATTCGCTATGTGTTCTTTGATCCCCGTCTTTAAAGCCCGTTTGGTCTGGCCAATGTAAACAGAATTGAAATCACTACAGCTAATGCGTGTCTTAAGGTTGTAAACGATCTTTGCCGTTCTTGATAAAACTCGGTGGAGAACGGCCACCATAACAACTAATATCTACTACTAATAAAAAAAACTCTCACGTATATCACTAAGTCTCAAATATCACCAACTTCTAAAAAAAAACCGAAGCATTCTTCACTTCTCAATTCTCGCTATCTCGGTCCGCCTCATCCATTTCCTCCTTCTCGAACCTAAATAAAAATTATTTGTGGTTCATTCTTCACTTCTGTGATGCAAACATTAGTCTCAACTCAAAATACGTAGTAAAATTCTCACGAATTCAATTCCAACCCCCTTCTAATACCATCGTTTGTCTTTCCTCTTAGAAAGTTGCAGTGGTACAAAGATGGCTCATAACTGCATTTAAGCTAATCAATATTTGGTTAGCGTCTAATTTGTCACAAAGAGGAAACGTACACAGTTCGACAGCAAATGGCGACGCACTTAATTACCGCCGTGATTCAAACGGTTGGGACATGTCAAATTTGTCATCGCCATTAAGCGACGACGGATTCGGCTTCTGTTGCGAATTTGACGTCGCTAACGACCGCCCATCCTTCCGATGTGATTGAAATTTATAGCCCGGCGGCGAGATTATGTTTCACGGTTTTTGAACGCTTTAAATCACGCACCTACGGCGTGGTATCGGGTTTGCCACTCGTCAACGATCGCCTCACTTCGACAATTCAATGCTTCGCTCCATTACGCCGAATTAATTTATCCCCTTTACGCTCTGGGCACACTACCCCATGTACCATTGCTGCTTATTACACGGTGGACCGAACCAACGAAACAACGCGATACTGCAAAATGAAATAAATTTTATTTGTGTATAGTCGAGCCCATAAAAATGCAAAAACAAGTCAGTTATTGTCCGCAGTCACGGCCACGTTTTGAAGGGAACATCCCATAGATAATCTGTACCTCTGTGCAGTAACTCCTGGGATTTAACACAGAGCCTGTCAAAATTGTGCCAGTGCTCGTGGGATAGTCGCATCCAGACACAATCATTGATTTAATCCTATTGATCAGATTCATAAAGAGTGATTACGAGTCCTAGTCGTACTTGACACAATAATTTTCTTGCCTGGCTCGTACAGCAATTTCTCGGTCTAAAACAGAGTTGGCGCTAGAAGGCTCAAACTGGAATTCGTAGTTACATTAAACTATTTACTATGATTCTTCATATATATAAAATAATATTATAACACATAATATGCATCTTCAATAAGTGTTTATTTGATGTAATTAAGATAAGAAGGGTGTTTCGTGAAAAATTGATAAAATACTTACTTGAGCAGATATTAAATACTTTGTTTCGACATGATTATCCCCTATGGGTGCGAAAGAAAAGCTATATTCAACACTGAGTCAACTGGAGTCAAAGCTACAGTGGAAAAAGAGGTAGACGCGGGTGTAAATATTCCGAGAGACAGGGAAATATCAGTGATGAAGTTCTGTCACTTGAAGCAAGTCATTAAGGCCAATTGTCCACATCAGACCAGTAAAACAAAATTGTGCAGAACATTGTACCAGCTTGCACGTCATCGTGGAATTTTAGCTACTAAAATTCACGAATTTCACTTTTATTTGCTTCACATGCACCACATTAGCCATATTTAGCTCCGGGCCATTATTTTCTTTTTACGAATACACAAAAACGGATTTCTAGACGAATAATTGCTCCAAATGAACAAGTCATACCTGAGACAAACGCCAGTTCTGCAGAGTTTGACATTACGTTTTGTACGTCTTTGAACTACGTATTCTATTTAAAAATTATGAGAATTTTTTTTTATCAGGCCGACCACTTTCCGAACCAACCCTCCTAGCTCCATGTGGCAGTTTCGTGTCTGCCACAGCTTTATTCATCTAAGGCTATGTATTTATCTAAGTTTATGTACGTCCAGGAGTCTCGTACGATCTTTAAACCAAACATGCCTACGAGGAACCGGCTTTGGGGAATATAGCACACCAATTAGCTCTCTCTATTCATAGTCGTGGTTGTCAAATGTTTTGTATTGTCAACGGATCCAACGACATGGCCTCTGCTGAATTACCCTGCATTGTTTGTTCCATGTCGAAATTTCATATTGATGGCCACCTTTGGGCGTTATCCGCACCATAAACAATTCGATCGCAATTAGACACGGAGGAAATAATATATCCTCCCAGATCTACTTTAGAAACGCACAGCACGCCGCCATCACAAACGGAATTAAAAAAGGAAGAAATCGATCCAGTATAATGATCTTCCTCCAAGCCATTTATAATTAATCGAAATCAAAAGTTCAAAAACAGAGGATACATTCTCTCATATTTGGCCAGTTAATCATGAATTAGTTAACATTTTTACCCCTACTGTTGAATAGAAAGCGCCCCCTCTATTTCTGAGTGCTTGATACCAACTAAAATCATGATGATCATATCAGATCACTTTCATACTTTACATCTTGTTTTATTTCCATTTCTGTGAATAATTTGTTTAATTAAAATTCATTAATTCAATTTTAATATAGTTATTGAATGATACTGAAAAGGACCTTGCAAAAATCTCATACTAATCTATAAAATGCTTAAAAAAATTCCTACGAGTTCACTCAAAGTTAGGCTGAACTAACGCCTTGCTTGTAATGCAACACAAATTTGGGAAAATGGGTACGCAAATTTGGATAATTTTTTTGAAAAAGGCTACGTATATATACATACGTTGAAATTTAATATGTACAGAATTAAAAAAAACACTTCAAAATCTATCATTAATATTAAGCCCTTACAGATTGCGTATCATATTTCGTAAGTGAAAATATTTTAGACGTTAATCTTATGAAACATTGAAAACAGACCCTTGAAATTTTCGATTAAACGCAAACTTGATTTATATATCAACTCGAAGAAGACGATTTTGAAGTCAATTTCAATTGTAAATAAAAAACCTTTATTCAGAGCCTCCAAGTAAACATTATAATTAAATTCATATAATTAATTGTTGACCGGTAAATTTAAAATTAATCTTAGATCAAAAATTATGACACTCGTTGTAAATTTCAATTAATGTTAGCCGGTTTCACTTTTATTTGAAATTTAAGCCTCTAAATTTTGGGAGTTGTGAGATAATTTTAGAAATTTTAAATTTTTAAAGGTTACATTCGTAAGCGCGATCTAATACGTCTTTATTCCAAATGTCATCAAATGTGGTTCAGTCCTCCTTTAAAATAGAACTTTGCACTTGAAGAATTTTGTTAAAACAATAAAATTTAGGGTAAATGTATAATCGTGACTGTTGATTGTAGAAACGTCGTCAAAATCTTATTACAAAACTCATACTGCCTTACTTAGATTAAGTCTGTTGCATTTTGTTTATAAAATTATAGAATATAAAATTATAGAAATATAATATGGCGGCATGAGAAATAACAAAATATTCTCGGCTTGTCGTATTCCACTTCTGTTAGTGAGAGGGCGGTGGCATCTCGATCGCGACGCTTGATGTTAATCATGAATTGTATTTAACAACTCAGTTACTTTAAGGCAACATCGATAATTTACTTCTGTAAAGAAAATTTGGTGACAGAAGATAAATTGAAGCAGGGTTAAAGTATATATTTTAAATATATAGTTTGGATAAGAATTTTAAAAATGAAGCATTTAATATTATAGTTTCTATATTTGTAAGAAAAGTTATACGTTACAAATTTTGCTTTATATATAAATATTGTGCAATTCAAATTGTTAGAAGGAAGCAAACAGATTGTTTTAAATGCAAATGAACCATTCATAACGGCAAACCAGAACTTCAAACGGTTCTCCTGAAAATACAATCTTCCGGAATGAATCCAATCGTCGGAAGATAACTTTTAATTAAACTAGTCTCGACGGAAGGAATAAAATAACGCCGAGACAGGAGATTGCGTGGAAAGACAGATTCCTTTTCGACAGTGGGAGCAAACACAGGTTTAAATTTTATGTTTTAGCACGTTCCAATTAAGTGGGGTAAGATGATCTCTTCACAAAAGAGACGCGAGAACGCTTT
Organism: Zhengitettix transpicula; assembly: GCA_037074705.1. Lineage (NCBI taxonomy): Eukaryota > Metazoa > Arthropoda > Insecta > Orthoptera > Tetrigidae > Zhengitettix > Zhengitettix transpicula. The sequence continues at coordinate 38,821,689 of CM073596.1, read as the reverse complement.
TCTCATTTATAACCTAAACATTGAATGCTTGAATCAGGTACTAGAGTAGAAACCCATTCTCATGAGTAGTTCGTTTATAACGCAGAAGTCTAAATCATTATTCTTTAAATACTATATTTATTTTTATGTCCAATGTGAACGGGAAATAATAACTCTAATAATAAATATTCAGTTATTTCTTTCCTCAATCAGTTTATGAAACGAGTATTTTTCAATTTTAATGTTTCGTAATATCTTCTCAAACATGGCCAATATTTTACAAAAACATTTCAAATTTATGTCACTTGGAAAAATGATCTTACTTATAACACTTGACTGCACTGCCAATTTCTGCGATGAGTTTACAGCCTCATTGCCAACGAGTGACGTATGGCAGATGCTCAACAGCCACCATTAAATACTTTCTTCTAACTTTAACTTATTTCCTAAACATCTCTACATCTTCCAGTTTTGTTTTCTTTTCGATCATAAATTTTCATTTGATAAGCAGTTCTCGGGGTTCACTCGGGTGAAGCATATTTAAAATTTAAATATGCTACACCCGAGTGAATACCAAGAACTGTTTATCGAACAACTACACCGGGAAAGACTTCAATCTTTAATAAATTTTCATCTTTATATTTTACAATTTTGGCCTCAATCTACATTAAAACGAAAACTTACCATAATACGTATTGAGAAAAATTTATTAATTTCAAGAACACGTGAATAATCAAGTATACATTTTTTCAGCAACATTTGTCGATTATTTCAACCTCCCCCTCAACAGAAATTTGCTAAATTCAACCATAATTATATGCATTGTAGAAAAACTCCAATATTTGTATTTCAATATCTTGTGCGCGTAGAAATCAATCGTCAAACAACAATATTTTATTATTCTAAAATTGTGTGCTTTCGTGTTGATGTATTCTTGGAAGCTGTTAGTGTCTATCAAATGAACTGTTATCCAATTAAACTCTTTAGCTCGGATCGAAACTTCGTTTCGAAATTCCAATCCAGACATACCGTAATACGAGCGTTACAAATTGCAGTTAGTTGCTTCTTGGATTCCAGACAAGCCTGTAACAAAATCCTCGGCAAGAATCACCTTCGTCCTTAATCGCACCATTATCGACAATAAAGATAATTCCCTTCTGCGTAATAGCATGGCTCCATTTAGTGAAGAATAATTAATCAAGCAAAAACATTGTACACAATTTCTAAAGTGTAAAACTTTAATTCCCATTCTCCTTAATATGCGTGAGAACAAGAATGCCAGTTGAAGACAAAATTTCTTTTTCTTAATTAAACCTATGACTAAAATATCAACTTAATAATCGCGAAGAAATATTGATAGAGAAGCCATGCCTATCTTGAGAAATATCGTCCAAATCTGATAGATTAACATCGACATGTTTTTTTAAAACAAAAACAAAAAAAATTAAAGTTGGCAAATAAAAATATATATTACACATTAACGATATCAATTATTACACTAATCATTAAACATCCAAAATACCAAACTATATAATTATGTCTGGATCTTAAATTAATGTAATAAATTACAATAAATATATATATATATATATATCCATTATATTAAACACAATATATATATATATTTATATATAAATATATATAGTGTATATATATATAGTGTTTAATATAGTGTGTCTGACACTAACACTAACTCAAAATAAACTATGCTTCCATTTCTTATCTTCGTAGAAACTTCGATTTTAAAAAGTCCATTAAAATGTTAACTTAGTAGGTAATTCAGAGCAAATTTGACAAGAAGATCATAACAAATAAACTATAATTATATGCTTTTGAAACTAATCTGGTGCAACAGTCCATACGATTTCTGGATACCCTTTTGTGTGAGCCACAAACAATTAACATTTATTTCTCTTTCAGATTTTTTCCCATGTCTTGAGTGATTGCCTCTGAATAACATTGATAAGGTAAGTTTGGAAAAAATTATGACATACATAGCAGGGGTTTAATGTAAAATGTAATTTGATAGCTGTTTTTTGCACAATCGTCCAACAGAAGAACCGACGTTGCAGATTAAAATCAATCAAATGTAAATTATAGGCACGACGGTCTGGTTAAAATGTACTTTTATAAAACAAATTTATGTATCACGTAAATTGAAACAATTGTGTTTACGTGGGAGTCGGTTTTTACAGATGTTACTTTCTTAAAAAAATATATCGATTTAGACGTAAGACTGTTATATATTATTATTTCTTTATTAATCATTCCTCTCACGCCATCGGAAGGGCTTGGGACGAGTTCCAAATGCCCGACCTACCTCGTGCAGATTTTTCTATAATTTTTCCTGCATCACTTTTAGGCGAATGCTGGGTAGGATCCTTAAACCATAGCCCGGAGGCTCTAGTTAACCCTTGGCTACCTTGCACTACCCTTCCGCAACCCCCCTTTCAAATCCCTACGTATGCGATTAAAGGGGTGTTGTCATCATGTGGATTACCCTCATGTAGCCTGTTACACTATAAAAAAGAGATGTAATTAAAAACAAATTTCTGGAAAGTTGGAGAGACGATATATTGTTTTATAACTTTGGGTTTTAAGCCAATATTCTCACAATAATTAGGTAAATCACATTATTTAATAGGCATGTTAGCAATATATTAGGAATAATTGTTTATATATAGGTGTTTTGTTATCGCCGTTAATATGTTTAACATAGACAGGAGCTATTTGAAAAGAAATTACAAGGAAATTACATTTATTCTTTCAAATAATTTTCTCGATTTGTCAGTCGACCCTTTTTCCTATTTAATATGAACCCTACACATTTTTAACTATTATGGTGTAAAATAGTTTCATTTAAAGCGTTTGTAATGTCAAAAATTTCTCTCAAAACTGACTCTAGTTTTCCACGAGCAAATTATTTTAACAGTAGGAGTTTATATCATGCATTTCATTGCTTGAAAGTATTTTATGGCCAGAAACACAGCGCCCTCTGACAGTGTGTATTTCGCTATGCAGGCGATGTTTATCATGTGACAGCGTGACAGCCAAGTAACACAAGTATTCCCACGCAACGGTACAAAATATATTATTTTCCCCGACACCTACCTGAAATTTAAAACACTGCAAAGTTGTATGTTCTGTAAACTGCACGAAATTTTTGCTAATTAAATCTATGTACCGTTCTTTGAGAAAAAAAATTCTCAACGTTAATCCAGAACAATGAGGCACATTTTCAAACATGTGAATCGTCGTAACTAGGTTGTAGTTCTTCAAAAAGATGTTTTCTAATTTTATAAATGTAGGAAATAGTCGTTCTTCTTTATAACTAATTTTAAATTATAAAAAATATAATGCGGAAAACTTCAGAAATTGTATGTTTAAAGAAAAACGACACATTTCAAATATTGAAATCAGGATTGAATTTAATTACTTAAAGTACACTTTAATAAACGCTTAGATATTTGATGTATTCAAAGATACTATGGTGCTAAGCCAGAGGCGAATATTTTGCAATAATTACGTTACGAATATTCGTTTTAAAAAGCAGTTATTTCAGTTTTGTGTTCATAAAATAACGTTTCCTCTCCTATAGTTTCATTCCTTGAACGAATTCTTGATTTACTATATATTTTTACCCTTTGACACCTATCACGTGTCGAATGATATAAATTGTTCGTTGCATATTTTCATAAGTCTGCGATTTTACATATCCCCTTAGCAGAAACTCCAAAAGGGTGAGATCGAACAACCTAGCCGGTTCTCATCACCATTCCCTGATATAGCACAGGAATTTCTCGTAAGCTGTGTGACATGTAGCACCGTCCTAGTGAAGAATCATAATTAATGTATTTTTTTCCCCCAATTTTCGCAACAACGCACGATACGACTGTCGTACCTAACACGCATTTTGATAACAGTTTTATGATTTAAAACCGAAGCTAATAAATACTGTTACAGTCGAGAGGCTACATATCAAGTAATATTGCCATTGCGACGATTTAAAGCCGTGATACGCTAATTGCAAAACCCTTCTTTTATATATATATAATATTTTCTTCTCCTGTGAATTTAATTGTGTGGGTAATCTGCTTTCGCATTCTGAGCGTGAGAATAAATCCCAATATTCGAATGGCTGCGTGTTCTTCTTTTAATCTACGATAACAAGCATGACTGGTGTGGAATTGATCGATATTCTCCTTTTGACAGATCGGTCACGTTCTCAGTTTTTTTATGAATAACTCATATTTGTATAAAATTCCTTTCATTTTGCAAATGAAGCAATTTGCATATGGATCGAGAACGAATGGACACTGCATACGAAGCACCATATTTTAATCATACAGTCCTTTCTCTGTAGATGAATGCTTACAACGTTGTTAACAATGAACTTACTTTTTAATATAAAGAATTAAGTATTCGTCTTCGGATAGGCATTAAGAATCGTACCTGGAAAATACTGAACTGTGAATATTTTTTAAATCTGTCATTTGAATTATTATGCTACAACTAGCATTTCTACAACTAAATTTCGGTGACACCCACAGAATCTCCTACACTTCCAAAATACATGTTTTCGATGAGAAATTCAATTTATTAGAAATTTTTCCTAACGTTGAACTAAGGTTCCCACAAGCACCTCGGTCTGTTTTGAGAGGTGTATGTTCCGGGGTCGCAGACCTTGGGCATACGGTAAGAGTTGTTCGCTATTCCCATTGGAATAGTCCGCCAGCTGCCTCCTAAACTGGTCGAGGCACGGAGAAGGGAATGCTACGTCCCCACAGCAAACTCCTCTCCCGCTATCGGAAGGGCGTGGGACAAGTACCCAATGCCCGACCTCCCTGATGCAGGTTTTCCTAGGGTTTTCCCTGCATTTCTTTAGGTGAATGCCGGGTAGGATCCTTAAAATATAGCCCGGGGGCCCTAGATAACCCTTGGCTACCTTCCTCTACCCTTCCGCATTCCCCCTTTGAAATCCTTTCCTATGCTATTAAAGGGGACTTGCCCAAAGTGGATTACCCTCAGTAGCCTGTTGCCCTAAAAAAAAAGTTGTTAAAACGTTTTCTACAATCAACATTTGTGGATTCCTAGATTCAGTGAATGATTCTCGGTTTAACCGGGTAAAAATGTTTTGCAGATGATCCGAGAATTTTTCATAAATCGATTCACCAAGAAAGCCTACGTTACATTAGGGTAATATTCTTGTTTTTTCGATTCAAATTATTTAAACCTACACAATGTTTCATAAAACGAATTCCTTCAATATTGTAAATAATGGTATGGACTTTTAAGACTGCGGAAAATTATATAAGCGTCAGTAAAGAAATTTTGTGCTATACGTATGTTGTGAATATTTTCCAGACGGTGGAAGCGTACAGATCGATCGGGAAATTCCAAGCGAAGCTATTTAAGTATAATATTCCTATCATATATGGAATTTTATCAGAGATTATTGGCATTTCAACAACGTGTAGTCCCATCAGTTGCATATGGCTATGATGAACGTAGACATTAAGTTGTACGATTGAAAACAAGAGAAAATCTGTGGAATATAAATCAAGGGTTAGCATGAGGAATGACTATGTGAAAATTAGGTAGAAAGTGACTGACGTACTACAACATACTAAAAGTCAGAACTGGCTGTTGGCAGGTAACAGGTACGGTGGGTGAATAACCGATAAATTCAGATAATTCCGAACTGAAACTGACCAGACTATAAGTGACAATATGATTGGTCACATGAGATCTGCAGCAGGGGTGTTGACGAAATTTAAGGACCAACTTGAAGTAAGCGTACAGTTACAGGAAAATGAGTAAGTAATGACGACTTCACACGTGTAAAAGTTGTTAATGATGCTGCTGTGATACGTCACAAGCACATAGGGACAATGTAGTAATTACCATGCATAGTGCCGTACTCCACATCAGCGGGGCACATCTGTTAATTATATGCTATCTTAACGACCACCATCAACAGTTAACCACACTCGACCTGCCGGTCAGCTAACTCCAATAGCCTGCAAAACAAACTCTACCAGCTCAATTACACATTGCTAAATGATTTCAGTGTTACATACATACTATTTCGGTGCATTGGCCGTGTTTTGGTTAGCTCGCACGCGTAAAGATAATCTCCAGTGTCCGAGGCATTACTTATAATAAACGTATTGCAGTATTTTTCACAATTACATTCCATTCGCACCAGCTTCGAGTGTCTATAACTTCATTGCTATAACATATATTCAAGATACAAAATCTACAAGCCTATATCTATCGGTAGATGAACCATCAATTTGTTTACAATGTTGGCAAATTTTTAATTCAAAAGTGGACAATAACCAACAGGAATAATTTACCTGTAGTAATGTTTGGTTAAAGTCCTCTTAAAGAAAATAAATATCGATTAAACAAAAGTAAAAGTGATGTGCTTAAATTCTATTTGGGGATAATACAAAGGATGTCATCCACATATCTAATGAAGCAGTGTTTGAAAATCTATAGTAGAGAAATGAAGAGTCCAGATCTCTCAAACTATCTTAGCATAAATATGCGACAAAGGATTTATCATAGTGGAACCACTAATTTGATGAAAAAATCCGTTATTAAAAGAAAACTAAGTTGAATTCAGAATAAATTGATTAAATTTAATATTTCTGCCAAAGTTATCCCATCTACTGGTAAAAATGTTAATAATTGAGGTAATTAATAAACATTTTTGGGATATGCGGTTTTTAGTTTTTGCTTCACATTTGTCATCCTCTATCCAAAAATTCATTGTACTGCCACCTCTTGAGCGTTGAATAAACTACACTCAGACCACTCTAGCATTGAAAAAACAGACGCAGAAAATCCCTAATCCCGAATTACATAATTTTAGACAAATATGTGGGATAGTCTATTCTGGCATTAAGCAACTAGATTAGGTCATTAGATAGATAATTAAATACGCAAATAACATCTAAAGACATTATTATCTAATGTTTAGGGGGAAAATGAATTATATAAAATTTACACTAGATTGTTGAATTATTTACAGTGAAATTGATTACATTATTAATACATTTTTTCCAAAGTAATTAACATATGTTTGTGAATTTTTTAAGTAGGGAGCAAGACCTCGCTAAGTTAGTTGACGTAATAAATGAAGACATGAAAAGTATTATTATAAATATAATTATTTTTAAGTCGTTTAAAAATAGATTTTAACTTTCCTATTACTAATTTAATACAATTAATATTAAAAGATTCATAAATTGATCTATCTAATAAAATTGCGTTGAAAAGAAGAAATAATTAATCAGCATTTCAATAGGAAAGATTTTGAAACATGAGGAATGATAGACGATGAGTAAGAGCTTCGAGAGATTGAAGCAACGTATGTGGTGAAGTGAACCATTTTGGAACTACTTTCTCAGACAAAGCTCTGAATGAGAAGCTATTTTTCAATGCATTATTTACAATTATTCTTAATTCTAGTTACTATTATTCGTCACACCAAATCATGTTATGAAACAATAAGTTTAATAGATTTCGTGTCATTACACAATTACAAACTAGTAACGTAAATTCACGTCACAAGTTGCTTTTCATATACTGTAATTCGTCCCCCAGTCTATCAATTCATAGCAGAGTTTAACACATACAGGATACTATTGAACAATAAACAGAAGTCCTATTTATTAATTGTTGGTTGAAACATAACACAAGCTGAAAACGTATCTGTCGTTCATCGTCTAAACATTGATCAAGCGAATACGCAAGAACAAACAACGAAACGACAATTTGTTGACTTTGTGTACAATATTTTACTCGCTTCCGAAATTTACAGTGTTGACCCACGGCAGAGCTGTACGTTAAGCTGAAGTATCTCTGTGATACTTGAGATACTTTATATACACCCTGCATCCCATTTATGACACCCTCAAGCTCGTAATTTTGGCAACGAATCTCACACTGCCCCCATTTCGGTCGAAGTATCGGAAAACTTCAAAGACTTACTTGAATGAGAAATAATGACTTCGGAGTTGAAAATCCACAAATCATGAAAAAAACAATGCAGGGTTTCCTCATTCAAGTGGGCTTTACGAACCGAACTTGGCAGCTCTCTGCATCACTCTGGACTATGGATTAAAATATATATCTGCGGTTCGATTACATAATCCATTATCTCTAATAACAAGATATATAGTTTCTTCTTTGAACTTACATCCAGTCCGCAAGCAGACACATCTTCAGATACCTCATGAAAATTGGCAATTGATTTGAAATAAATGAAATTAAGAGAACCGTATAATATAGAGAAAACTGAAACAGTAGTTGTAAAAATAATTCCAACAAGTTTTTTTTTGTGTGTGTGTGTGTGTAGACAGGCTATGTATAGGGTAATCCACATAGTGACAACTCCCCTCTTATAGCATAGGAAAGGGATTTGAAAGGGGAGATGCGGAAGGGTCGAGGAAGGTAGCCAAGGGTAACTAGGGCCCCCGGGCTATGGTTTAAGGATCCTACCCGGCATTCGCCTAAAAGAAATGCAGGACAAACCCTAGAAAAACCTGCATCAAGTAGGTCGGGCATTGGGTACTTGTCCCACGCCCTTCCGATAGCGGGGACGCAGCATTCCCTTCTCCGTGCCTCGACCAGTTTAGGAGGCAGCTGGCCGACTATTCCAATGGGAATAGCGGACAACTCTTACCGTATGCCCAAGGTCTGTGCCCCCGGAACATGCACCTCTCAGAAGAGGCCGAGGTGCCTCGGCTTGTGGGAACCTTAGTTCAAAAACGGAGAGGAAAAGGCGTCCCCAAAGGTAGCCCCTTCGTATCTCTCCTACAAGGTTCTACCTGCGAGAGAACATCCCTCGCAGGTACTGCCTGCGAGAGAATAGCCCTCGCAGCCCTTGTGATTCCAACAAGTTATTTAACATTTTTGGAAGGTAAAATTCGTGTTAATAACGACTGCGAGTGGCGATGCGTCACGGCAGTACATTTACGTGTTCTTCTGATACACGATGGGTTATTGTTGATGCTTCGTCTGTGAAAAAGTTTAATCACGGTTCCTGCATCATCGTTGAAGAATCCACGCAGGCCCAGAATTCAATTCCTAGTTAGTTTCAAGCGAAGCCGAAACTCGATAAAACGTATTCATGCCCCGTTGCTTTAGGAATCCCTTAAATCGATTTCAGTTTATAATTAGCTTTTGTTGTTAATACGCCTTTTGAACTTTATATATGGTTGGAGGATGTTTACTCCGAATAAAACGTTTATCAATATAATAACAAAATTAGTATCCGAAAGGAAAACAATAACATTTGAACTTTTGCAGCACTGGCGTCTCGTTAAATTCAGTACCTCTGAAAAAGTTACGAAACAGTATAATTAAAAATTAAATGCCATTATATTAAAACTGTTATTGAAATTCAGATGGAAATTAAATTACCCTTTGGCTTTAAAAATATTCCTTCAGCAGACTGAGACCATTCGGAATCCCGCAAAAATAAATTCCGAACGCGAAGCTGCAACTTCAAAGGCGACTAGATTTATAGCGAGTCTGTGAGAATTCCGGTATTTATTTTTTGAGTTGTAAATTTTACTGATTTCTTTTGTAGTAAGACGAACCTAATTGCCGGCTTTGTTCATTCTTGTCTCGAAGCGTGCCGACTTCGTCGCCAAGAAACGTCGAGAGTGTACACAACTACAGGGAGGACATGACTTAGCTGCAATACATAAATCGGACGTTGCTTAGCAACAAACAAGGAGAGAAAATAGATGCCTTTCTCATAACAAACCAGTATGCTAGGATTTGTTCCCGGACCACGGATACACAGCGAACTACGCACTGAGAAATATGTGGAAATACAATAACGAGGTAATATTTACGATTTCATTATAACTATTAAGAACATCAGTGGACTAGTAACAGTTGTTGTAGCTTTCTTGTTACGAGTCTCGAGACTTTTTCATGATGACCCAATCGTTTGAAAATGGCGATAACTTCGTGAATATTGATCAATCATAAGGGAAGTTCCTACTCAGGAAATTTTTTATATTATCTTTTAGTCAATAATGGTACATTTATGTGTAATTACAATCCCGCGGGACATCTAACTTCTCGTTCTATACGACCTAATTTCCAAAAATATGTACTCAAAGAAATCAATAACCATATATATACCCAAAAAAATCTCCCAATCTTACCTCTGGAAAAAACCAAATACATACCCAAAGAAAAATCCTGTATACCACCATTACACCACTTGGTTTTCCTTGCCACAGGAAAAAGCTAACCTTTTGGGTAAACTTCTTTCAAATCAGTTTAAACCTTTTCCATCTTCCAATCCTACACTAGACAGTCCCGCTACTACTATTCACCTTAAACAATGTAGTCAAAGCAATATCGAAGTTAAAAAAGAAAAAACACCCTTGAAAACTCACACCATCTCAAATATCTTCCCACAAAAGGTCTTGTCCTACTAACTAACATATAAACGCAATACTAATAACCTAAAAAATTAATTAATACGAAAGATAGCCAATTCTGACAAAAAGGTAATATAAATACCACACAACGTTTCTGGAATCCTTGTCCCTTTCGTCAGGTGCTAAGAAAAGTCCAGAGAAACCCAACTGCACTGGTTGACAACACTCAAAAATTCCTAATAACTGGAAATTAGCTACAATAATAATGATTACCAAACCCATCAAGTTGAAATACAATCCCACCAACTATAGAGCAATCAGTCTCCTCCCTATAGTTTCCAAAGTCTTCGAAAAACTACCTCTACCTTGACTTAAAAACCAACTTTCCTCAACCAACAATTTGGCTTCTGGAATAATCTCTCCTGTCCCCAACTGATCAACAATCTCCTTCGAAGAAAAGAAGATCTGTATAGCGACATTCCTAGATTTCGAAAATGCCTCCCAACAATACTTAAACCTTCTTTGGAATTACGTCAGCAATCGATCCTACAAAGTTAGAACAGACAATGACTACAGTAAACTCTATTCTCTCAGGCGTCCCACAAGTTAGTGTAATTGGTCCATTTCTCTACTCCATCTACACCCACAGTATTCCTATTATCCCCTCTACTACCACCTCAATATTCGCAGACAATATTGCTATCACTTCTCACGCACACGACTACTAACCCGTAACAAACCACCTTCAAACATAATTAAGCCTGGGCAAAGGACTGGCGCATAGTCATCAATCCTTCAAAATCCGTTACCGTTCCCTTCTCCCTAAAAAGAAAAGGCTACGACCTATCAGTCACTATTAACAACTTCACTATCCCTAAAATATCACTCACAAATACCTCGGCATAAGCCTCCTCGACTACAAACCAATATGGTCCCTTCACATTTCCCACCTTAAAAAAATAATACTCCACAGATTCCATAAATTAAAACAATTACTGAACCCGAAATCTCCTTTATCCCTCTCAACAACAAAAAAACTCCTTTACACATCCCTTATATATCCCTTCTGGTTTTATTTCTCTTACGACTGGGGTTCGGCCGTTACCACTCACATAAATAAAAACCAAATATCCCAACTAACTGCTCTTGGTACGTTACTAACACCAGAATCAACAACGACCAAAATATTCCCTCAAGCCGAAAAACCATAATTCAAACCGTCCTTATCCAACGTAATAGAAATCTCCACCACTTCAATCCAATTATCTCTAATACATAATCCCACCCTCATCCACCTAAACCCTTCAGAAGGTTAAAAATAAAACGACAAATTGACCTGCCAACCACCGTCAATTAAAAATTTCATAACTTCCTCTTCAACTACTCATATTTCTTCAAGTTAATTTATTTAAGAGAATTGCTGTCAGTCAAAAAACATCATGAACAATTGTTACCAACTTAGGAACTATGCATTTCAGTACTTCCCGTAACGAACCTAAAACTTAGAGGCTGTCATCTTCCACGCCCAATATCTGCCAAGAGTCGGCGAAGGGAGAGGAGAAGAAGAAGGGGAAAAAAAGGAGTTTTAATGGAAAGTTGGAGCGGAGGAAAGCAGCTGAAGGGACCACTTTCTCCCTCCCTTTCGGCAAGGGTGCGGACTGGATTACAAGTTGCAGTCCAATATAACAGAGCTTTGGAATTTTGTCCGTTCCATATCTGTACCGTCGATCAATGAAGTGCAATTTCCCTTTAACAACCGCGGAATTACTCGAAAAGTACAATAGTTTCACCACTGTAGAAACCAAATAACCTAAAAAGAAATATTAACGTATACATTCAAATATTATGATACCTTTCTAGCCATAAGTTAATTAATTAAAGTATATTATTTTTGTATTATCCCCAATGTTCAGTCAGATATTTTTTTAAAAAAGTTAATCATTTTAAATTATTTAATCTGGAAAATTGAAGATTTCAGCAATATTTCCATAATCAACTGTACAGATAAATACAAAAAACAATTTTATAGAACACATTCACAATTCAACACGAATGCCATATATAAAAATTGTTTTACAAAACATTAATTTTCAATTGTCAAAAAGACTCATAAATTGATTTATTACACTAACCTTCAATTAGCCCAATAATGTATTTGTTCCTTCGTAGAATCTTCAAGTCATGAGTGCATCGGTTCCCAGCAAGCATATATATATTTAAAATACACCCCGGGGGCCCTAGTTAACCCTTGGCTACCTTTCTCTACCCCTTCCCTTTCAAATCCCTTCCTATGCTATTAAAGGGGAGTTGCCCAACGTGGAGTACCCTCATGTAGCCTGTTGCCCTAAAAAAAATATCTGGAAATCAGGGGCAAAGACCTCTGGCGGAGGCTACCTTTGGGGTTGCCTTCACATCTCTCTGGCTTTTTGAACTAAGGTTCCAACATGCCGAGGCACCTCGGCCTGTTTTGAGAGGTGTATGTTCCGGGATTGAAGACCTTGGGCATACGGTAAGAGTTGTTCGCTATTCCTATTGGAATAGTCGGCCAGCTGCCTCCTAAACCGGTTAAGGCACGGAGAGGGGAAAGCTGCGACCCCACAGCTAACTCCTCTCCCGCCATCGGAAGGGCGTAGTACAAGTACCAAATACCCGACTTACCTGATGCAGGTTTTTCTAGGGGTTTCCCTGCATCTGTTTAGGCGAATTGCCGGGTAGGATCCTTAAACCATAGTCCGGGGCCCCTAGTTAACCCTTGGCTACCTTCCTCTACTATGCTATTAAAGGGGAGTTGCCACCATGTGGATTACCCTCATGTAGCCTGTTACCCTAAAAAAAATCTGGAAATCAATGAATTCATGACGTGAAGATTCTACGAAGGAACAAATAAAAATTTTGGAGAAATTTAATGTTTACGTAATAAAATTAAATATATGTTTACAATTAATGTTGTGTCAAATAATTTTATGTATGACATTCCTGCTGATATGTAAATGTGTTCTATAAAATAACGGCTTTTTTTCTTTCTCTGTATATATGACTATGGCAATATTGTTGGAAGTTCGAATTTTCAAAATTTAATAAATATTAATTTATTTGTCACATTAAAAAATTTAAATTCTTGCAATAAAATACATTTAGAAATTGACGAATAATAAATTATGTTTAACTATAAAAAAATGTCAAAGACAAGTCTGTTTCGTTCGAGCTGTCTGCTGTGATTCAAATGAAATAATTTTTACTTTATATGTATTTCGTGATCAGAAGGACCCTGATGAAGATTGAACGTAAACGACCATGCATTTGTCAGTTACAAAACATTGACGATTTTTGTTTCCCACGACTGATGTATGGTACACTAGGTGCCTGGGAACCCTCATACATCTCACTTCATTTGCACATATGGCGTGGATTATAATTAATCCCTGATCTCGTGGGGAAACTTTTTGCGCTGTCATGAAAATCATACCAAAAATATAAATTCCATCTGACACGTTGATTTGTTATCACATCAGAATTAGGACAAATATTTCAATAAACTGTTAAGTAACATTAAATTTCATATAATTATCTAGATTAAGTACATTTGTCGTGAATGCTGATTACTTAAATATTTTATAAAAGAATAGATATGTCTAAATGCAGTAAATTGTCGCAATGCAAGGGAAGAAATTTGGATTACATTAAATATTGACTTATGTTAGGTAAATAATAGAAAATTTGCTAATACCAAATAAAAACACCGTGCGAGAGGCTTTATATGTAATAAAATATCATAATGCTATTTTTTTAAAAAAAATTGAAATAGTTTTTGTAAGGCATTAATTCAAAGGACTAAAGGCAATAAATTAAATACCAAACATCGTTTCTGCAATCCTTGTTGCTTTCGTCAGATTATTCACTAAAACGATTAAAAAAGCCTACGTTTAAACTTTTCCTATGTTCCTATTTTTGAATTTCTATCGAATTAAAATAAAATTCTGTAAAATTTCTGGTATCTAATATTAAACTACATCGCGTACAGCTTTGTCTTTTTCATCAGAAAACCAATTGAAAGTCTGTAGGTAGATATTTATTCACCGAAATGTATTTCTATTATGCGAAATGTTAGTTTAACAAATAGAGCTTTTCCCATTCCCTTCTGTTGACTTACGAACACAATGTTTGCATATTTTTTTATCTCTCTCTGAATCTCAGAAGACCTCAAATGTTTCTTTACATAGTGTTGACGATGCCTCTGAAATGTTTGTTCCATATTTCTCGATACTTGGGAGTGAAGTAAATTTATTTTGAAATGTGTCGAAATTTCATTGCTTAGACTATACCACTTAATGTTCCGAAATTAAATTTATAAACACTCGAATCATAAATAAATTTTGGATTAATTTGATCTCCAATAGTAAATATTTTTTTGTTTCTTTGTCGACCGAAAAATGAAAATATTTTATAAAAAATTAAGCAATTATCAAAAACAGGAAAGTTCTGTAAGAAGAATATATATTTATTTCTGAACCTTTTAATCGAATTTATAATTACGGTAGTTACATATTTATTCCATATACTAATAAGATAATGAAGTAGCCAAATAACAGACCAAATTAAGTGATAAAATAAATACCACACAACGTTTCTGTAATCCTTTCTTCTTTCGTCAGGTGATTCAAATAAACTAGAAAGTCGCAATAACGACACAATGCACGAACCAGTTGTCGAACTCAAAATAAAAAAATGTCTTTTTACTATATTTTTAGCACAGACGTTTTACATTTCATAATCCCTTAGAAGCTGTTAACATTTGGTCGATGTCAGTCTAAAAAATTAATTCTAGTTCGTCAATATATTAGGCTTGTTTTTTAAATTTCAAACCAGATATTGTAAATAAACACGTTTTTAATATCTTAGCAGTTACATTTATAAATAATAATGATTTATACGTGGTTTTAATTCTTCTTTTCACCTAATTTTTCTCCTTTTCATCAAGGCGCCGCTTGAAAATATTCATATCGTGTGTCGAAGTACAATATAACTTATAATATATTGTGAATCACTGAATATTAAAAGTATTTGCTCTTCCGTTACCTTCCGGAGTTCCAAAATTCAAATTTATTCGTTTTCCCACTATCTTTAAGCAAATCTGATTCTAGGGTTTTCAACAACTCTCAGTGGAACATGTCTCTATCTCTCGTTCGCTCGTCACATCACCATAGCAACTCTTACATACACATCTAATTTTCGCTAACAGTTCAGTGAATCGACATATTTTAAATTCCAATAAATTATTATATGTTCAGTGAAACAAAAATACAGCGCATTATAAATTAAACTTTATTAATGAATAAAACAATCTCCGGTTTCCAACCGGGTTAAATATTTATTAGTGCACATTTAGCCCATGGCCTCCTCTGCCATCGTCGTCAGGTGAATGTTTTACTCATAATTTAAGTTGAAAAAGTCCTCTCTCTTAAATTTTATTATTTTTATTTCTAACAGACGTTGAAAATCCAAAACGCTAAACAATTGTGATTTTTTCTACGAAAAAAATTACTTTGAAAAATCTGTAACACAGCACGTGGCAGATTTTTAAATATTATGAGGTAAAATATAAAGCTATAATTCATTAACATAATTAATAAATTAAATATTACGAAAAGGGCTAGAGTAAAATGTAAAATATTTCTTTACTTTTATGTGTCAAACTTTGTTGCTTATTTAAATATGACAACTCACCCAATCCCCTTCACAGACCCGTTCGTTTATTGTAGGAATAGATTTAACGACTTCCACCGGCCTGAACACAATTGTTAGACGTATCAAACCGCATAATCTTGGTTTGAAGTTACGCAACACTTTGCATATGTAGCTATAAATGTAAAAATAATGTAATATTATTTTCCTAGTAGTCCCAAATATTTACGTTTGTAAATTTCTTGTTAAGTTGTGTTTCATGAAAATCACTTCACAGAAACAACTCCACGGTCCTCTCGATAACTATAATACTTCAATGGAATAGCTTGCAACATACACATCAATTATTCCCACGGAAACACAACCTCGGAACAATATTTTCAACGTGTAAAGCGTTTCCTGGCAACTGCCCTATTTTTTACTGGAGTATTCTAGACGTATAGATATCAGATGTGTATGTCCATTGTATATGATGCTTTTAATCCCCATTTGGCGAATTAATCGGACGGAACTGAATTTCATGTACGAATAACTTTCATAATTCACCTGTAATATGACGTTGGCATTCATTATTTCTGCAGATGTTTTTAAACTTTTCAGAGGGGATCAGAGCTGAATAAGTAAAACACGTCCCGACTGACGTCAATGGACACGAATGGAGTGGCTCATATGCATTATGAAATGCCAAAAATTTTAATACAGGTCCTATAAATTCAATTAATTTTTCGTAAATAGTAATCAACACAAAAATGCTTTTAAAATTGATTTGACTGATTAATAATTCAATTATTAAAATATCATAATAACTAATTTTTAATTAGAAAGAATCGTTTCCTATAAAACCAGGCATTAACGTTCAGAATACAAATATTAAATTAAACATATTTCTTGGTCCGTAAAAAGAATTGATTGAGAAAAGACCTATAGTGAATAATTAGTTTAACAACTATGCTATCTTACTTAATTTTTAAAAATCGAATATAGATAAAAAGTACTGATTTATTTGATGTTTCATTCAAAAATAAACCCAAGAATGAGGCAAATTATAGTGCTCCGGGCAGAGCTGTAAAGAGAAGCGGTAAAACAAAGCTCACTCATACTAAAGAAAGAGAGCTCTCCCGAAGGAAGAACGGAGAACTGGTACGCCATCGTGGGACATGTTGAGACGTAGAATCCACGATTCCGGAAGATGGTGATTTATAAGGAGAAAAAGAGAACCCGGAGTCCTCAGAGAAGACTGGAGAGATTTCTGTAGTTTCCCGACATTGGGAAAACAATAAAAATACAAATAAAAACAAGTTATAGTTCTATAGTTTTGTTTAAAGGGAAGTAAATAAATATTAATTTCGAGAGTAAATATTGATTTATAATTGAGTACACATTTACAATCATATTTATTTATATATATATATATATATTGTGGTAAAAAAAAATTAAATAATTAATGAAACAAAGAAGTCACCACGTTGGGGCTAAATGTGGCATCTTTGTTTCATTAATTATTTAATTTTTTGTTTACCACAATATATATATATATATATATATATATATATATATATATATATATTGCGACGACGCCAACCTCCTCAAATAATTAGTCGAATAACAATCTATCGTACAAGTGAAAAACAGCTGATCATCGCGTTATCTTTGACATACACGACACTTAATGGTTGAAAAAATATCAATTATTTATTAAATGATATAAACTTAAATCACATGTAAAATATCTCAGGGCATGGACGAATCTTGTAATTTATATCTCTTCTTTTGTTTATTTCACTTAAATGTTCCACAATTTTGTCAAAACCTCTTACTAATTTTAGTTCTATGTTCACCTCTGATAACAGCCGTCGTTGGTATCTACATGACTATCAACAATACATCTGTAATTGCAAACAGCAACCTTTTCACTGCGATGTATTTGTCTGAATCCCATTGTAAGTCAAGAAAGCTCGCGACATGGCCACAAAATTCATTATCGCCTGCAGAGGTGAATCCTCTGAAAGAGAAAATGGCTGTAGTCTCCTTACGAAAAATTTAATTCCCCGTTCCACACAGCCACATCTGCGACTCCATTAATATTCCGCGTTCGCTATTCTTTTATTTCCTACAGCGACAACAATATAATATTGCTCCTTTTCAAAACAAGAAAAAAATAATTTATTCGACTGTCTATTTCCTGGGTATAAATAAGTTGCCATAAATAAATAAATAATGTGCTATAAAATGAAATAAGGCTGTCTCTCAACATACCATATTTGGCATTCCCTGATTCGGTGACGTAAAATGAATTTATTTTCAAGATTTTTAGCGTATGTAGTCTCTCATCCAATGTTAACCTTTCACGGACATCTGTATTCGTTCCGTAAAAAAAAATTAAAACCCCTTGCAGAATGAACTAACAATGCCTGTCACTTTCACCCCGAGCCTATAAATTTAACGACCGGTCCCACATTTTCAGTCAGTTGCTAAGTGCCTCGACAGTCGATTATTTTAAATACACTGTATTTAAGAGGCTAATTTCATTAATACCAGTTCACATGTGTGCGCCAAGCTAAGGCTTCCTAACTTCTCTTGCATTGAAGAGGAAAAGGCTTTCTTTGCCTGCTTGAATCGCCGGAACTTTAATTTTCCATTCCTCATCTTTCACGACTCACTACCTTACTGTATTCGAAAAGTAGACAATTAAATACCTGAATAAAGCCTCTAAACGTATTAACTAGACCAAAATTGAGGTTTATTCACATATTTGATCAGTGTCATACAGAGTTTGAGTTTAATAAAAAAGTATGTCTCTGAACATTTTAGCTAATGTTAATTTTCTGCGTCTTCGAGGGACAAGTCAATGAAATGGTTCCGACCACCCAAAAAGAATACTATGTCCTTTTTAAAGAAGTAGAAAAGAATAAGTTAGATCGAAGAAATCGTAATGTTATGTGGTGTGTGAATAATACAGATGGGAGCCTGACCGATGATGGTTATGGCGAGTCTGGTTTGTGAGTTTGACCGATGATAGTCATAGACAGTCTGGTTTTGGAGGCCGGCCGTGGATAATCATAGAAAAATCTGTTCTCGCGAGTGACCACGTAGCTGCCGACGAAAATCATAACAAAGGCTGTTCTCGAGAGTAAACAAGTAGCAACGGATTGTCACGATACGAAATTTCTAAACTTTACAGACTTTCTTACTCGAGATAAATACTGCGGTCGGTTTTGATCCCTAGTAAAAGTAGGAGGTGCATATTAAACTCGGCGGTTGGATTTTAGCGAAGTGAACCAAAGTTGTGAAATAATTTTTCTTTAAAAGAAAAATAGTGTAGTGTATAAATAATATGGTACAAGAACAGCTCTAATAAACTAGTATGAAAAAATCTTCTGTTGTTAACATTATATAAATATTAGTACCGTCAGATTTCTTTAGATTTCTTAAAATCGCTGTAAAGTTCACTGGATATCAGATTTACTTAGATTTGTTATTGTAAATTTAATTATTATTCTTTTGTTACTCTTTTGCTTTCGATATAATTTGTGATAATTGCAAATTACTATAATTATTGAAGCTGTTCTGAAGAATTGAGTTTTATTAAAATATTTATATAAAATATGTACAGAAACTAAATAAAAATTTGTATTAAATTTTTTTGTTATCTTAAAAAGTTGTTATAATTCAGGTATAAATTATCTTTTCCTTTTATTTTGGTCACAACGTGTTGCTTTGAAATGATTAAATTTAATATTATAATATATATCTTCACTTCATGAATAATGATCTTGATTGGAGTATTGCATGAAATGCTATAAATATCTCTCCCACAGATAGAGCAAATAGTAGTCAATTTAAAGAAATTACGAATCAACGAGTGAATTAGTCCAGAGGATTTCCTTTTCTCGGCGATCATCAAAACATCAATACTAGAAAAATCATTTCCGACAAAAAACTCGCATAATACAAATGTTTCACCGAATGAATATTCCGATACAATTGCTAATCGATTCGATATGTGTACGTTCAAAAGACAAAAGAGGCGACTGAAACATTGTTTTGAGATTCCTATAATTGAATAAATACTACGTTTTATTCGTGACGGGAAAAATAACGACCATCGTTTGTTTTCCGAATAAATAAACAACTGGCGTTTCCGAAAATTACAGTGAAGCATACAAATGTCACTTGAATTAATTGGCGTCTCTATTGTCGCGATTGTTGAAACATGTAATGGACTTTGTGAAGCACGACGAGGCATATATAGCATGTTAAGAATCGTTCAAACAGTATGTCATCCACATTTGTGAATAAAAACGTGAAATAATTATTTATTAGTCCATGCATTTGTTTCCTGAATTTTTAAAATGACCGTGGCCCTCTAATTCAATCTAAAAGATTATCCATCTTATCTTTCTATACAATTTTCATAACATACTGATTTATTTTTCATCAGTAAAATATAAGTTTTATATTGTAAAAAAAATAAATGCGGGTTAATTTAGTTCCTCATTATTCTGATATATTTCTTCTTTCAATATTTTATACTAATATGGTGTTTCAACTGCTTTTTGGCTTCCATATAATTTTAATTGCACAACATCAAATAACGTACTACAAATAATTCCCCAGAAACATTGTGTTGTATTTATATAATCAATTTTGTTGTATTAAGACTGACAGTAAGGAGTAATAGTGTTTTAAAAATCCTAATTTATGAATATTACGAAGAGAAGTGTGGTTTAGTACCATCACAAACTTTAGTGGAATGAATATAGTTATTTGTATAAAATGGCTGCTAATTCAAGTCACGAACAGTATTCATTGAATATATTAATACCGTCACAAAAGAGCACGATATTGTATCGAGTCAATGCAACCACAAGACTAACGTGTAACTACCAGACCGTAACACAGGCTCAATCGAAGTAATAAGATGCTATAAATCAGAGAGCACGAAGTCGAAATAGTACGATCACAGAATCACAGTACAGTACGCAGAGTCTGCCGGTTGGCTCTCGTGCAATCTACAGAAACAGTAAAGATCTGATAAATACGTCCAATCAGACTGATAAATGTTCAGTACACCACTTACAACGCAAACGACCCAGAATAGTTCGAGCATAGTCGGGTGAAAGCATTCAAGTACAGTCCGTTCCAGAAACATTCCAACCCCCTTTGGTACTAGCAAAATCTTCCAAGCTTTTTAGACGATACCAAATTCATACCTACTAGACACAACATGATTATAGGAATAAGATCCCATCTCTTCAAATCCACAAAAGAATTAACGTTACGTTATAAATAAAAAATAAAAATAAATAAAAATTAATGACAAAATATGTGTTTTTTTACCATTTTTGAAAATAATAATTTTCTAAGAAGCTAAATTACTCTATCACTATTTTAGCAAATTAAAAAATTCACATTCATAAATGTAATTTCGTTTATTACTTTATTTAATACATAATTATCTTTCGACAATGGAGAGCAAAGTCTTAGCTATCTGAGTCGACTCCAACATTTATATAAAAAAACTTCCTATATCTACTGACAGAAGTGACATTGACAAGGTGCAACAGATCGTTATGTCCTGCCGCCGGGGAACGAGCATCTCATCTGTTCGTGTGCTACTGTCCCAATTATCTACGGAAATTGGTTTAAGGACGGTGAAATCAAAGCAGGCGACAAGGTCTTGGACGTCGACGCCTCAACAAAGAACCTGGTGGTCGGAGGTTTCTTGCACGCTCAGTAAAGCAGGATAGGCTGCGATTTGTACCAGATCTGACTGTGAAGTACAATACTGTTGTTTTGAACACACCGTTCAATGCACATTGTTTAACAACTCTTTATACTTGATAAATTCCCCTACGACGATGACACGATAATGTCTTAGCCACCGGTGGTACACATCTGGGACGCCAGTTACCACCCCGCGTACACAAACCACCTGCCGTAATTCATGGATTTGCGTAGACACATGGTGCCAGATACCTTAATTTACCAAGAATTTCTCGAATCCATGCAGCGTTCCACATTTGAAGAATCCCACTATTAAGCGGGTGGACATAATATTTTGGCACATTATAATTCAAGCGTCGCCCATCAGTCACGAATATACAATTATTGCCCTTAGTAAAGCAACAAGCTTCACATATGTATTATAGAATGTTTTTCTTGTCATGTATATACTGGGAATAAGTCTTTGGTTTTCAATTGACTTCTAAAACTATACTCCCCCGTTTTCACATCTTCCCGGATTCACTACAGTGCTTTGACATCTCCAAACAAAACTCTACTGTTTCTCACAACGCGTGCATTAATTTATTACGGCTTTTTACATTGAAACAACTGGACTTCCGCAACACATTTTGCACATAAAACCAAAACATTTCGCGGTAAGTCACTTTTATGAAATGTTAATGAATAAAAGGATCAGGATCGAAAAATTATCAACCGAATCAGGAATCAAACCCGGGACCCGCCCTTGGTACGCGGGTTCTCTCCCATTTGAGCTATCTGAGTCCATTATAAATCTTATATGACACTTTCCCATCCACTGTATAAGCCTGAGCCTGTGTAACCTACGATTCACTACATCAAATACTTCACGGCTTATTTTAGAACTTCAATGAATAATGGATATACGTGTAAATTGATCAAAGGTGCAATGAATTAATTCAAGATCGGACCAATTAAAAATCTTCAAAGTATGTAGACTTAAAAGCACCATCGTAAATCCTCCACACATTTCAAAGTAACCAAAGCCATGCCGTCGGCGGAAAACTCAGAGGTAGGGATTTCTCGGTAAGCTTTTCAAAAACAACTTTACCGTAAAGTGAAATTACCAGAACCCCATGAAACGTTGAAATATTCGTTATATTTACAAACTTCTGAAGCAAAAAGTTTCAGGATAATCATAAAAATGGCAGTGGTAAGAATAATCTTATTTCCAATAATAAAGTTTTTTCAAATACTTTTGTGAATCATTAATATTTTTAATATGCAAGTTTTGTTTATATTGTAATTAATTTTTTAATGTTAATTAATAAGTATGCAATTGTATCAAAACAAGTATCATGTAAGCTCATAATTAAGTAGATGAAAGTGTCGACAGCAAAATTTACCTAAAATTTGATGAATTTAAGCCACTGTTAAATCAATATTTGACTGGCGAAATCTTACCAATTTTTTTTCTAGGTTTGAGAAACGCTTGTGATGTTAAAGTAATTTTAACTCTCCAAATCAGTCATTTTCGTTATTTTTGTGTCAAAATACACGAATTCTTTTTCACTGGAAGAGAGGCAACACTTCACACACAACTTCGCAAACTTTTCTGCGTGTAAAGTGGACGAGTGTGTCTGCCAGATCCGCAGTTCCGATTTGTGTCAAAGCAATTGTCTAAACGTCAGACAACTTTTGTCACGTTTTTACAGACACGAAACTTGAAGTTATTGTTGAGCAAATAAACGCATATCGCACTTTAAACGAAACATAACATAAATTTTCAGTAAGAGATAAAATCAAGTAATGTGTACAACACTCGGGAAGAAATTGAAACCTTTAATGCCAGGTGTTCATGCTTATGAATAATAACAAAAACACTGAAAGCATACACGCGTTAAATACAAAATATGGCTCGCACTGTAATTTAAAATTATTATAGTTTTGCCACAAGAATACATTTATATTCGCCAGAATGTATAGAAATACTAATTAAAGGCTATCTGACAATTTATGAATTAATATAATAATTCATGACCAATTTAGTTTAAAAAATATAATTTGGTTAATAGAAATTAAATTTAATAGTTACCTTTATATTAAAAATTTTCATTACAATTAAAACAACGTTTCGGGCCGACATCAGGTTAAATAACCATTCATAAGAAAAAAAAGGAGAAATAAATATGTTGCAAAACTGTGAACATCCAGATATATATAAAAATAATACAGTGCAAAACTCTTCCAAATTTTCCTAGTTAACGACGGATAAGTAAATTTAAATATAGGCCTTATGACCATAATATGGTCCTGATTACAAAATAATTATCTACAGATAATATATAATTACCATAAAAATAAGTTCTTTCTCAATAAAGTTAAACGTTATATTTTCAGATTTTAATGTTTTTGAGTCAATCAACTAAAGCAATTAAAAATTTAAGGACACACTTTTTCTGTTGTCTCTGAAGTTAGGATTCTCATCTGGTAAAAAGTTATTATATGTTTCATCCTTTTCTAGAACCGTATCTCCGACACCATTATTAATTCCACTCAAATTCCAGTCAAAATATTCTCCTCTAAAAATCTATTCATGGATGTGTTTTTTTAAGAAATCACATTGTTTCACAAAAAAAAACTTTGAAATTGGCTCGGATTCTAATTCCTAAAAAATAATATTCAAAATTATATGGGTGGGCATCTATCCCTTTATCCTTTGAAATATCGAGCACGAACACAAAAGTCACAAAGGGAAACTTTGCTGGAGCCATAAAAACTTTATAATTAATTTTAAAATTACCCTTAGCGCATTTACGGTATTTAGTGGAAACAGATGCTTTAATAATTAGAGAGGAAAATTGTAATGCGCTTATTTATTCATCTCGTATTAATTTTAAAAATCATTAAATAGAGTTATTATGCCCAATGGATTTATTACGCATTAAGTTTTTTTGAAGGATGCCTGCGGTGTGCCTAAATTTCACTATTAATTCAGATAATTTTGACATACAGAATTTATAATCCATTCAATTGTTTATCGGTCCTCTCCAGAGTTACAGTGACACACAGTGGAGTGTCCTTTGAGCCGCCCTCTTTAATAGAGTCATACTTAAACAAAAGCAAATACGCGGAGCGTGTTTTTAAAGGTGATATAAAATTTATTTGATTTTCTAAAAAGAAATGTATGAATGTTTCACCGGAGAAATTCTTTTCAAAACTGACTAATTTTATTTGCTTATTACTGTAACAGAAGAAAACTCATGTCCATATAAAGCTAAAGTTGAAGTATATATTCCAGCAAATATCAGAATAATTGTAATTATTAATTAATCGTAATTATTTTTGTTTAGAGAAAGAGGCTACATGAGGATAATCCACGTGGTGGCAACTCCCTTTTAATAGCATAGGAAGAGATTTGATACGGAAGGGTAAAGGAAGGTAGCCAAGGACTATGGTTTAAGCATCCGACCCGGAAATCGCCTAAAAGTGATACAGACAAACCCTAAAAAACCTGCATCAGTTAGGTCGGGCATTTGGTACTTGTCCCACGCCCTTCCGATGGCGAGATAGGGGTTTTCTGACCAGTTTAAAAGGCAGCTGGCCGACTGTTCCAATGGGAACATGGAACAACTCTTACCATATTCCCAAGGTCTGCGACCCCGGAATATACACATCTCAAACCAGGCCGAGATGCCTAATTAAGTTTTCTGTCTCCGTTATCAATACTAGATGCAATATTAACACGGAGTTTAAAACAAATTTGACGGACCTGAATTAATCATAGGACAAAGTGAAATGCACCTTATTAGAAACTATGATACTCCTACGAGAAATCCTGCCTTTCAATTCAGCATCACTATACAAACAAAATATATAAAAATATTATCTCCACAAAACATTTGGCGGTTACGAAACATATAACTTTTATCCTCGAATAATTAATTTTCCTGGAATTGATTTTTCTGACAAAATAAGTCTCTCTAGATTAAATTGCACATTTAATTACTTCATTATTATTTTCTCTGAGCACATTCTGTTACGTATTTATGTTCTATAGCATAAATTGACGTTTCGTAATATTTTTTCCCATATCCATTAAATAGAAATTGTTCCGAAGCACATGTCTCCGACATAGAGCGTAATTTCAAATACATTAAACTTCTTGTCATAACTGTAATGAAAACATTTTCACAATATGAATTTTGTAGCATCATACAAAATAACAACTCTATTGACCTGAGAAATTAAATCATTGTTTGTTACTGTAAAGTCATAAAAATTGAATCTATATATTTCTAAAACGATTCGATAAGATACAGATCCATAAAATTTTAATACCATTGGAAGTATCTTTCCCCTGCTACTGAGACGTCGTTACAAGAGCGGGAAATGAGCTCAGAAGGAACCATTTATTTTTAAGAAGCTTCCTTCCCTAAAGCGAAACTTTGGGAGCTTCACATTTTTTAAGATATAAGAAGCCTCGACAACTTTACGACTGACTGTTACACTTAGAGCTGTAATTGCAGTTCCTCTTTTGTCTCGGTACAAAAAACTTTGTTTCGTAAACTGTGCCAATGTCTCGTTAAAGTATAACTGAGAAAACCAAGCCGCATTTCGAAAGGATTCATGAATGACAAGCCAGTAAAACTGATCTCTGTGTAACAATTAAGGAGATTTACACACTTTTTCCGATATTTACACCTGTTGATCTCATCGAGTACTTCCGGACATGTTTTATAGACTTTATTACGTAGATGGTAAAAGCTTTTGACGAAAATATCATCCTTTTAGATTATTTCAAATAACTGCCTACAAAGCACTTTAAATATTAGCAATCAATATTTATATATTCAATTCAAATTTGTGTTAAATTTTTAAAGTTATCTTGAAAATATTTACTTTCTAAGCTCTTTTATAAATGTATTTATTTAAAAATTAAAATTAAAGGTGTAACAATAATTTGGTAAATAAAATATGTCAAACAATTATTGCGACAAAACTATTTACTCCATTGATTAAGTGGTTATTATTATGCCCAAAAATTGGGGAAAAAGGCGTAATAGTAATCTATTAAGAATGCCATGTTTAAAGTGACAAGATCTAATTCGAATTAAGCTGAATAATTAGTAACCCGATTCCAAAGACGCGTTAATTCAATTTAACGGAGCGATATAAAATTTCAATACTTCTCCCATGGATTGAGGGTGTTTGAAATACTGTAATCTGATTAATAAAATCTGTGATGGAGGAAATAAATAATCAATAATCCGCTAATAGCATGTTATGTCATAATCACCACAACTTTCACTTGAAAGTATTTGGGCACATAAAATAGTATGAAGGGTATAAATAATCACTCATCTTACAATGATAGGTTACTTCATTTCCCTGCAGCAAACTGTGGGAGGAATCTAAAACAATTGACGTCATAAAGAAATATGAATAAGGGGGGATATGGAAACTCGAATAGCATGTTTTCAAAAAGTCGCCGCCACTTGGTGGTTGACGGAATTTTGAAATATAAAATATGACTAGTCATAAACATAAATATAAATTAATCCTCCAAATATATAAATACCTTATAAGGGTGAAGAGACAGATAAATTCAGTAATATTTGGCAGAACAGAAATATACCATTAGCAATCATCCAATTACATTTTCTCCACTAAAACATTTTTACTATTGTTAATAATTTATATTCGTTGAAGTTGAATTGATATTTTAACTCTAAATATTTTCTCACATGTACGATACCATACATTTGTATCAGGAAGAAAACGTTCGTATTTTACTATAAAAGTGTATGACATCGAACGGAAAATAGTGATTTTAACTGCTCTATGATTACTTATTTATTATTTTTTTATATTTATGTAGTATCAAATCAACTTAATCAAGAATATATATTTATAAGTGAATTATCGCTGACTTGTTTGTCACCGAGTGTCAAATAACTACGTCTACTCGCTAACGGAGCGTCAACTGCGTGTCATACATCCAAAATGTTGTCTATGTTTCCGAAACGACGTCATTAAAGTGACATGAGTTTGATCCACATTTTATGTTGGGGTGTGTACCGTCCGTTTTATACAGATCAGCGTCGCGGAGGACAGAAAAGCTTTTATGGAAGCACGTGAGCTGAAAGTCAAACGACAACGAAGTCTGCATTCTCAAATTAGTTCATTATTCATTTGAACGCAGACTCTCAGTTGATGGTAAAGAAGAGCTTCCTCGAATTTATTAGACCAGTTTACATATATTAGGAACCAGCACAATAATTTGTTAATGCAGAATTATCGTCTAGAATTTTAATTTATTTAATATTATTAAAGCTTCGTGTTACCTTTCGTTATAGTCATTTTTAAAAACGGCTAATGAAATTAATTTCAATATTTGAAGTACACATGGATGAGAACAGCTACATTTTGTATTTCCTTTCGTCCATTACGTTTCGTCTCTTGCCCTAAATTTTGAACAATACAAATTTATATATATATATATATATATATATATATATGTATATATATATTAACGTTTGTCAAAGTATCTGTCTTTGTTATAAAATATGCAACCTGTTAATTAAAACAGTAATCTGATAAAAGTAAAGTAAAAGTACTACTATACAAAAAAATTATATTTTACATGAAAACAGTATGAGGGGGAAAAATTTGTTAAAATAGCACCATTTTATTAGAATTAAATTAAATTTTATAACGTAAATATCAAACGCCGATTGCAAATTTAAAAATCCGTTGTAGTTTACCGAATTCTCAAAGGTCCAATATAAAGAAATTTAAAAATCGTGTCCTCTTTCCAAACACACATCTACGTATTTTCTTCAACGTAATCTGTAATTTCGTGTGCTTTTCGTAGCCAATTGGTCTAAATCTATTTAACAGACTAAATCGTAAAATTCTTCATAAAAACGTTTACGATAATGAGACTCAAAAAGGTCTATTACGATAAAATTAACATAAAAATGAGTCATGTAAAATTTTACTTCATTCTTTGGCATTTTGTATTAATGTTCCAATTTTCTAGACACGTATTCAATATAATTTGCAGACAATTATTTTACAACTAATTAAAACGGATGGTGCCTTAATGAAAGCACAACTTTTTTTGTGTAGCCGTTGTTATAAATTACATATCATAAATATTTGTTACTCAAACTGTTCAATATCAGCATAAATTTGGTTTTTTGCGCTCTTTTTGTTAAATCCGTTGCCAATTTTTTTTTTCAGATGAAACACATCCGTTTGTTTTGTAAAGTTGAATTGAATAGTGGATAAAATGTCTGATTGGTGTAACTTAACGATTTTTTTAGCAGAAAAAATAATTGCGTAATTACATTCTTTCATGGAGTAGTTTCGAAATTATATTTATGTTTTGCATACAAGAAATTAATTCTTGAACTTTGATACCCTCAGAGTGATTTGTAGTTATACTTGAAGATTTCACATTCTGCTTTATTTTACATAAGGATGATAAATCATAAATAATTTCCCATAAGTCACATCGGTAATCACTCGCGTATTAACAAAAACAGTATTCAGGGAATATTGAATTTGTAAACGCGAAGACAGGAACTGAATTTATAAATGAGAATTAATACTAGGTGTGTTTGTAATTTTTATTTCCCTTTAGTTTTGATTTTACTTGAATACTGATGATCCCTTTTCTATTTATGTTTCTGTGATAAGAAACTGGCGCTAAACCCAAATATACCCATACGCATGGAATGATTTGAGGACTCTTGAGAATCCTTACAGATTCATTATTATCTTATTCCTTAAATGAGTGGATGAAGAAAACTCGAATTTCCCCACTGCGCGGTATAATTGTCTCTCCACTGAATACCTCATTCTCGATAGATGTCTGACTGCAAGACAGGCGCTAAATTAACTCTAAATTCACAGGAGACCTCGGCGACCATTTGCTAGAGCATCTTGCAGCAATTACTCTCAGTAATCGCAACGTTTCCTGATTCACTATTAATTCATCTCAGTGCTTCGTCATTCGTCATTGTTTTTGCGTGTTTCCTTATCTGGAAACAGACGGTTCTATAATCTCGCAAGAAGCAGCCCTCAACGTATCTTAAATCATTCCTTTGCAGACATGTTACAATTCATCACACCATTTTGCACACCGACGATTTAGCACCATTTTCTTACATAGAGTCGCGGTACCACTTTTATCAGAACGTTAACTTCCTTAACGAAATTATAGGCATAAAGATGTAATGTCGAACCTTCGTTACTCCTAAATAATTTTATTTCTCGAAGAAAAAACGTCTACATGATAAACGTAAATGTTTTTCAATTGGTCTTATAATCTAATATTTATTATTCCTAACATTGCTCTGTGGCTGATCATATTCTGACCTAACGGATTTGGGTTGCGAATTTCTTACAACACTGTAATGACGTGCTGTAGGATGACAATTCGTTAAAAATATTGTAGTGAACAGATAACGCCTTTATAGTTAAGTTTTATTATAATATTTATAACGTTGTAATAATTATTAATCAATTATGAAGTTGGACGTCAGTTATAAAAAATGTTAATACTTATGTTTTTGGTGTTTATGGGATATACAACGGCTCGTCATCATTTGTATAAGTTCTTTGGCGTTATTTTTTATAACTCAGAAAAAAGAGATTGGGTGAATTTTCAGAAGAGCAGTGACAGCACGAGTGAAACATAATCGGGTAGGCTCTCGGTAGCTGGATTGAATTGAGATCGGTCACGTCTGGCATTTCTCACGTTTCCGTTATTAAACTACAGTGATAGTATCGGAATTGGTAGAATACGAGCATTTAGTATCGCTTCATTTTAGTTGAAGTGGCAATACTAAATTTTTAGTCTAGTTTTAAGTCACGAGTATCCCGTTGGGACCAATTTATGTACCAGACCATTTCCTGTGTACGAGAATCGTGGTGGGGGCCACTCAGAATATTCCAGTGAGTGAAGCCAAGCATCGATGTACCCTGGACACGGTTACGAGCTCTGTGGTCACACTGACTTGTGTAAATAAGGATTTATTTTTTAAAAAAACCTTTACGACCCACCTATCCAAATTCATGCAAAATTATTTCATTAAGCACTTCATTAACAAAGTTTTTGCTTATCTTTTGCAATATTTCCTACATTACCTTGAACAGAAAGAACCTCATTTTGTATTTAAATATTCCGAGATTAGACACATTTCATTATATAAAGTTGTAGATTAAAGTTAGTCCCGCGCAAAGAAATTTATTTATAAATTAAAGATCAAATTCATAGTTTCAGTTAATAATTACATGAACAGAAGAAAGCCAGCTGTTCTTGACGTCAGAAATATTACAATATTGTACCAAATGTTTTGTTCTGCAAAGAAATTTTTTTTTCCCACCGAAAATTAAAATATCGCTGCTTGTATACATATTCAGAAAATCTGATCATAATAATAGTAATATGTTAATTATTCCAAAACATTAATGAGTATCTACCACTGAAATATTTCATTAATGCTATTAAATAATAGATTTCACTCATTTAATTTATCGTACAAGAAAAATCCACATATAGCATATTTATATTGGAAAATTGTAACAAAAGTGAGCAGTTTGAATAAAGTATTTATTTGAATCTCTACTATCTGTGCGGAAATTAAAATATTTGTAATGATCCGAATGGATAGATCGTTTTTAAGTTCTCGACAAAACGTGCACGTTCAATACCAGATAGAGAAAGTTTTACTTGTCTTCCCGATGTTAAATTTTTATGCAAATTTCAATAAACATATTTCTCAGGAAGCTTACGCCAGTGGTAAATACACGTTTCTCCACAAGGTTCAAGTCTCACTACTATGTACATACAGGACCACGATTTATAGCTGCTATCTAGAGACGCTCGTAAATATACAAAAGAGGAAAACAATGAAGCCAAGATAAACGAGCGTCCCCACGAGTTCGGTCTTGATACATAATAAAAGAATAGCCAGAGTTATTACGCCGTTCGTGGAAACCACGACATACCTTATGTAGAAATAAAGTTGTACGTCGCGCAGAAAAACAATAATTAAGAAGGGAATATTGTCCTCAGATTTTACAGACAATCACGGTGGCATATAAGTGTGTGACATTATTGACAAACTTTAAGTAATCATATTATTATGTTTGTGCTATAATTTCAAAGTAACAATTATTTCGATATGACTTCACATTCATGCTACCTAAAGTAAATATATAATAATATTAACCAGTATTTTTATATTTTAAAAGTAAAATATTAAATTGTAACTAAATATAACACATTTTGTGGAAATATATAAACCGAGAGTCTCTCGAATACTGTGAACTGAAGGTAGAACTGATGTGGTTACGAATTAGAGTATTAATTTAAAATATTTCAGATTTATTAATGATTTCTTGAATAATGCTGCTTGTATTTCTGATCGTAGTGAGACCTGATTTGGTATTAATTACTGATCAACTTTATTTTTAATACTATCTGAAGGCACTATTCTTATCAAATATGGTTCAGAACGCATGTATTACTCGTTTTTACGCCATTCTCAGATTATAAGATATTGTCTCGTACATATAATTGTCTAAGATTTAAATATATAATTTTATGTCCTGTCGTACTGAAATACTTTACTAATTATTTTCCATTTTATTAATATAAACTGTTCCAGATCAGGTAAAAGAACCACACACAGTCTCATATAGCGATTTGATAGGAAACTTTCTACCTAGTTTGTTCATTTTCAAACAGTTCGTTGAGGAGAAGAAGAACATTATTATGCACCAATTAACGTACAAGTGAGCATTACAATAATGTTATATGTATCACATAGAGTTCATAGTTTTAAAACAATATGTTTAAGATGAGTGTGACTTATTAAGAATTAATTATCGAAGCTACATTTAGAAAAATTTTATACAACAATTTGTGTTCATTTGTACATACCTCCATATAATCGCCTATAATTATTCAGCATACAACATTGCAAGTTACTCGTTTTAAACCTCCTAACACGTCGGAAGGCATGTTGTTGTCTGGTTAAAAGCAATGTTTTCTATGACGGTAAACATTGGAAACTAGTCGATTGCAGTCAACGAATGATACAGTTGTTAGGATGATTAACCATTATACCAGTAAATGGTCAAAGCCTGCTTAAGGATGGCTAATATTTTAATCGTAGTAATTTACATATCTCCAATATTAACCTTAATATTTCCATAAACTGCTATTAATATGTTTATTTTATCAATGATATCTCAACATTGTGTACTAATTACAGAAACTTCGTTTCTTACTCTATTAATATTTATATTAATAATTTCAGCTACCCTAAACTTAATCTTAAATTTATTGGTATGTAGAATGGCTGCCTCGACAAATTTTACTATCATTATATGAGACGGGTTATTTTTAACAAATCGAACTATTTCAACAATCCACCTCTTGACTATTTTGGCTTGTTAGTAAAACTAATTCTTCTTAATTAAAAAAGGAATACTCTAGTCATAAAATAAAGATCAGAGCGAGGTATAAAAATTGGCTTCTCTGCAGTAAGGGTATTGCAGAAATTAGTCTTTACCGAACTCCGTCTATCTTCCACTTATGTTATCCGATCTAACCTTCCACTACTTAGTCGAGAGTCTACTGTGCTTACGTCTGCTGGTTTCTTTCTATAAAGATAATATTCAGGCTAAAATGAAGCGATCCCATTAGTCACTCCCAGGAAAGACATTAGCTCTAGAATTTGTCACTGTTACATCTTTCAAAACTATATTCTAAGTTACAGCCTTAGTGGGCTTTGTTTTTGCCTATATGGAAGAGTAACGTATTATTTTACTTGTATGATCGTCACACGAGTTGATACAGGATCACCTGTAAGTTCGTGCCATAAAGCAAGAGTGAGTCGCCACGCCTCCAACAATTCCATAAACAATGTGTGCTTTGAAGCCGTAAACATCCGTACGCCTGTCGCAGATTTACGAGCTGGCTTCAGTCCACGAGTAAAAACTATTTCATATCCGCCTTTACGAGTGAGACCTCAGCTGTCACCAAATTAATTACGGTCTGATCCGTCAACAATATATATTTGTTTCGTAAGTCGGTAACATTAAGACAAACGATCCTTTTTCTAAAGGTGACTTAATTTAAAAACAATACTAATCGTCATCAACGGGTTTATTACGCATTACTTTTGTTTTAAAAAACTAAAATTAGAGTGTTTTAAAAACAATATTTTTTGAAAGACGTAATATTACAAATTTAAAAGTAACACAATTTTAAACAGAGGACGATAATACATTTTGTCGTGTTCTTCAATTCGTTATTGTTGAAACATCTGATATTTAAATATATATTCTGACTATTGAGAAAACTAATATTCTTATAATAAATATAACAGTGTTTTTTATGTATGTATATTTGTTTGTGTATATGTTCCTTATACAAATCTACACCGGTGGAGCAAATTTCACCAAATTTCGTACACGTGTTTTTTGCGACCAGGAAACAATGACTGTCGTGGTGAGACACGTCTACCAACCCCAGGAGCGGGGGTGGACCGGGGGTGGAAATATTCAAACATGTTAAAACAGCCGATATTTGAGTCTGATAAATATTTTAGGGTTCAAAGAAATGTATAGTGTTTCTACGGAGACTCATAATATTTCTAAATATATTCTGTGTATAATTACAACCCCTATGGGCATGGGAGGGGAGGACGCTCAGAGGTGGGGTTTGGTGAAGCGTTACATGAAAATAACGTGCATAGACCGACATACGAGTCAATTCTGGGGCTATGGATGTCGCTCAGTTTCATTGTGACAAACTGGGTTTCGCTCAGGGTTGGGCGGGGGTAGAAATTTTCAAACAGTGCAATCGGCCGATAACACATTTAGGGATAGGGGTCGAGTTGCGTTACATAAAAATAACGAAAAAATCGGGGTTTATGGATAAATGACATCTCAGGAAACGCCGGGAAACCAGCTAGTAAATAAATAAACGTCAGCCAATTTTAAGTCAGAAAAAATAATTTATTAATGTAAACTAAACAACGTTTCGTCGCTTATTTGACGACCTCATCAGGTTCCAGTTTTTTTAACAAAATTCATAGACAGGTCAATCTCTGTTGACTGCCGTGGCCGAAAATTAGCCAGTCTATCAAAAAAAATTAAACTTGAACCTAATGAGGTCGCCAAATAAGCGACGAAACTTTGTTTAGTTTTACATCAATAAATTATTTTTTCTGACTTAAAATTGGCTGATGTTTATTTATTTATAACATCTAATATTGTTTATGTTCCATATTTACACAGGTCGCCAAAAAGGATTCACGTCATGACACACTTCATGAAGACCTGAAAGTACCATGCGTCGTAACTGAAGAAAGAATTAATCACCACACCTACAAACTCCTGAACCCTATTCTGGAAATACAAAAGAAAATGGCAAAGTGATCTAAAGAATATCTGAGAAGAACTGGTCACCATTGAAGACGTCAAAGCAGTCCTGCCTAGTTCTTAAGCCAACTCATTCACTTATAGAATTATATTGTAATCTTCTGATTGCTAATACAATAAATTAAGAAATACATTTTTTGATATATCGACGTAAGCTTATAAAAAACACGAGCACCGAGAACCCAGGCAAAATTGTCACTTTTCTTTGGTACGGATTTCATAGACAAAGTCAGATAAGCCAATGAAACTTGAATTGCGCGTATCTGCGATAGATCTTGAACTGCTCGATAAGCTACAACTCAATTGATCGCCTCAGAAGCAGTGGGTGAGCAGTTGAATATAATTATAATTTTACGCTCCGCCGGATAATGTCGAATAAGAAAAGTGACCGGCGCGTTTCTCGTGAATCTTAAAACGTCGGAACAAGGACTTTCAAAATGCTACGTATTTGTGATATAAATAACTGGAATTTATTGGAAACGCAGCCATACAAATCAGCATACGTCAAAGTCGGATTGTTAAACATTTAATATTAACGCTAAACAGAACAATTAAACGATCGTTAGAAAGTTTTTATATAATGTGAAAATGATTTATTAAGAAAATTATATCAAAGGCCAACATATTTAAGTAACTTGGCCGCATTATCAATAGAAAACAAATTACTCATTTACAAAACAGTGATAAAACCTATATGGACGTACGGAATAGAGCTCTGGGGATGTGCAGCCAAGTCTCACATCGCTATCATGCAAAGAGTACAATCAAAAATCCTCCGCACTATTACAAATGCTCCCTGGTATGTATCCAACTTCAGTTTACATACTGACCTCAATATACCATATGTAGCAGACGTCTTCAAAGATAAAAATAGTAAACACCATACTGTACTTCAATCCCACACCAATAGACTACTAGAGCCGTTACTACAACGTAATAACAACCGAAGACTGAAGAGATGCTGGCCAATAGACTATAATAAAAACTGAGGTGGCGTTGTTGAACCCTCACCTCTCCACGACATCAGTACAAGACCCTATTATTAAATTGTACATGTTAGCAAATTAGCTAAAAGATCATTAGTAATCTGATTGCTAATAAAAATATAATAATAATAAAAAAAATATATAAATTCAAATTTATATATATATAGATCCTACCTTACAATTCTTCGTATGTATTGCAATGTAATTTGCAATAAATATAAGAAATTATTACCACACAGGTTAAGATCCAGTTACTTAATTTCGTAGCCAAAATCAAATATTTGATTTAGATAAATAAATATCTTACCTTGAATATCTTTTTGGCGTGCCGTCAATCGAAGAAAACCGTCACGTCACACGAAACCGTTATTCTCTCTATGTTCTAGTACGGATACTTCACAGTTGAAGTTTCCATACACCTCCATAGATGTCGTTTTTTTTTTAGGGCAACAGGCTACATTATGGTAATCCACTTTGGGCAACTCGCCTTTAATAGCATAGGAAGGGATTTGAAAGGGGGGATGTGGAAGGGTAGAGGAAGGTAGCCAAGGGTTAACAAGGGCCCCCGGGCTATATTTTAAGGATCCTACCTGGAATTCGCCTAAAGAAATGCAGGGAAAACCCCAGAAAAACCTGCATCAGGTAGGTCGGGCATTGGGTACTTGTCCCACGCCCTTCCGATAGCGGGAGAGGAGTTTTCTGTGGGGACGCAGCATTCTCTTCTCCGTGCCTCGACCAGTTTAGGAGGCAGCTGGCCGACTATTCCAATGGGAATAGCGAACAACTCTTACCGTATGCCCAAGGTCTGCGACCCCGCAACATTCACCTCTCAAAACAAGCCGAGGTGCCTCGGCTTGTGGGATCCTTAGTTAAAAAACGGAGAGGAAAAGGCATACCCAAAGGTAGCCCCTTCGTATCTCTCCTAAAAGGTTCTGCTTGCGAGAGAAAATCCCTCGCAGGTTACCTGCGAGAGAATCCTCTCGCAGGCTTTTTTTTTCCATAGATGTCGTGTCGCAGGGAACATAAAATAAAGTGGATCGAATATACAGCAAAGAGAAAAGCAACCTCTATTTCTTGGTATGCATTAAGACTTTCAAAGTGTACTTTTATAAATTCACGGTAGTGTTTACAACGAGGGGATCCATGCTCGTAAATCGGTACAGTAGTAACAGAGTGCGCTTTTAAGAATATGTTCCAACACGTATTTACAGGCCACATTTCTGGAAGGGAAACGGAACGTCAATAAGAGGGCGCTGGAAAATATTTTTCAATGGAGTGATATTAAAATCGGATGTTTTTAATAACATGTATTTTTACTAATTCTATTGAGAAAGGTTGCAGCTTATGGAAAATTTACCTATCTGTGTAGTGAAGATTCGATCTATAAAATTTAATAAACCAAAACAGCTGTCAATTGTTCGAACAAGTGTGCCGGCGGATTTTGAGGGAAATTACGATTATTTGCACATGGCGAAAACATCAAACTGTGCGAAAACTTTTTTTACAGGCAAAAAAGTTGATATAAAATTATTTGGGCAACATGGCATTTAACTACTTATGTCAAGGGGTGTGACTAAGGTGAATGAAAGAAATAAAATATTGATAACAGTTTAATTTAAAGCTGAAGAGTAAAAAAAAGAAGTAAGAGCGAAGTTAGATGTAATATGAGAAATCGTTTCAAGATAATTGTAAGAGAAGGTGCAACAAAACTCAGAGTTTCTGCCAATTTCAGAAAAAGACAAGCGAGGCCTGCCCTGCCAATAATCTACGA
This sequence comes from Zhengitettix transpicula, assembly GCA_037074705.1. NCBI lineage: Eukaryota > Metazoa > Arthropoda > Insecta > Orthoptera > Tetrigidae > Zhengitettix > Zhengitettix transpicula. Next base: position 38,783,680 of record CM073596.1, on the reverse strand, counting down.
AATAACGGAAACGATTCCCGTTCGAGTGAGTTACACACTAATTTTTTTTAGTGATAGTACTAAATAATAACAGCAGTTTATATAATATTAACGTTTAGCAGATTTGACGCATTTTTTAGTTTTCAGTCAAAGTGATTTGGTTTTGATACTTTCACTTTCATATTAAAAATAAAATGCATTAATGATACAATCGTATAAAATCTGCCTTCTTGCTGATATAAATTATTTAAACTATCTCTGCCTGGTCAGGAATTTTCATCAACGAAAGGATTCATTGTTTTTGTTCGCCCACTGGAAAACTTGCACAGTTTTCAGGAAATTTAATTATTGTTTGTTTCTCTAAAAGACTTCCAGAATATATTCAAAGGTATTAACACAAAACAATTTTAAAAAATTAACTTTCTTTGCTCTCCAATTTAATACTTGAATTTTATGTAAATTCTGAAACTGCATTGTAAATATGTATATAGTTATAATCCTACTAATAAATCTTGTATACGCATTATTTGTTCGTACACAAAGAATTACGGGATTATTCATGAATATCGATTTCCAGATAGTGAAACTTATCAATGTTTCTTTGATTACAATGATTTCAGTTAATATCCTAGTTTATGGCTGAAGTAAAATTGATGCCGAAATGATATCGTATAGGAAATTAACAACAAATTATTGACTGGTGTACTTTATTGGTAGCAATTTCCTAGATAAGGGCTGTGTTTAAAATCGGGCTGATAAAGTGTTTCAGATTACTTTATTGTGCAGCGAATCCGGTAGCTGGAACAAATCAGCGTTAACTGCACAACTGGAAGGTTCGCAGGATTCGAGATACGCTGTGACGTATTGAATGGAGAATGCGTCTTGACATGAAGTAACTTACTTCATTCATCACGGATTACTATTTGGAGAAGTACTCAAACTTGAATTACTCGCAAAGGTTCCAATTTATTATCTTCCGACAAGTGATTAAAATTACGAAACATTACAAGAAAGTAAATGTTACAACCGGAAGCTAGTTTCAATTAAGCTACTGTCGAATTAATCTTATTATCATGCCGTTATAAAACTAAATAGGTATTTATATGTCAATGTTATTTGTTTATAAATACCTGCACAGCCGGAGCGCCTTTCAAGGGATTAAGTTTCTTCTTCAGCGAACAAAGTAATTATTAAATATTTGGTCTAAAATTGGCCATATTAATCTTCAAACCTGTGAAGTTTTAAAAAACTCACGTAAGAATTATTCATCGTCAGAATTTGTGTTACAGTTATAAAATATTGTTTACATTTTGAGGTTTACGTAATTTTAAAATAAAATGTTGGTAAACAATCAGTTGATAACAAATATTAATTCCGGAATAGGATAATAAACGACTGGAATATAAGTGTTGGATGATTCCTACTGAAGAAAATAATTTTCCGTAAAATTTAAATCAATTATATTAAGTGATTTCATAAAAGAAATCACCAAGAGAGTTTAAATATTCAAACTTTAAATAAGAATGGGAATGGAATGAAATGAAGTATTACTGTCCTAATTATAGTAAATATGGTTAGCTTATTTTAAATTGAGCATTTAAAATTTTTTTCCCTATGATCCTTGTTCTTTTAAGCGTCGCCATTATCACATAATTTTGCTCTTATCTCTTTGAGATATAGAATGGAGGCTGAAATACGTAGCCCGGGGTTCGTAGTTAACCCTTTCAAATCCCTTCCTATAATATTAAAGAGGAGTTGCCACCACGCGAATTACCCTCATTTTGCCACTCGTCAATGATTCCATTATAAAGTGTAATATATTATAATTATTTTGGCTACATTTTTTCAACGCTTTATTTGCGCGTTACAAGTCACAGGATATTAACAGTTAGCATAAGTCTTTCGCACTGGATGCACGTGCACCGTGGACTGATCCAAGAATTTTCTGATTCGCTGCAGGCCGATACTCTCGGGTTTCAAGCTAATAATTGGACTTCGCTCAGAGTGGGGATGACTGATGAACGCCACCCACTGAACCTTTTCAATCTCAGCGCGCTAAATTTCTGTAATCTCATTGGTTATTTCTTTGATACGGTCGCGAATTCTGAAAGGTAGAGAGACGCTTCGTGCGTTTCAAGCCAGTCGCAGCTAAGGGCTCACTAGGGTTGGTCATCCTAGTCTTCTCCTCCATGTATCACTTAACTTGTATAATAAATCTTCTTTCAAACAAATTTTTGTGTCTGAAGGTTGGGACACGATTCACCGTTCCGCCTATTCTGGGAGCGTCATGCAATCTTGACGTCGAATTTGTCTCCTTACCAATATTTCCAGTGAATTTGTCCTATTTATATATATAATATTATATATATATATATACATATATATAAATTTTCAGAAGTTACCATCGTATGTTTCTCCTCTCAAAAATATCACTCCAGCGATTCCGGGGATAAAAACTGATTCTTCTTTCACGATACCATAGAATCACTTGGAAATGAAAATGCCACAGAAGTTATCTCTATGCGAACACCACGAATAAACAAAGTAGGGGGCTTACATCTCTTTCGAAAATTTAACTGTGCTAATGCAAACTGAGCCGAATAACTATGACAAGCGCTAACGTATATTTCCACTCTCGCGTGTTAGTCATTATTTCGAGAGCAGCGCAGTCGAGCCGGCAGAGTGCGTATTATAGTTGTGGACATACTCCGCCTGGGAAAGCGTGTATTGTGCGTCCATAACAGGATATGCAGGATCGCACGTGCGCATTACAGCCCCGCACTAAGCCTTTGCGAGATATGAGGACAGCTCTGAATGCGATTGTCACCAGCACTGCTCTACAACCATTAGCAGAAAGCAAACACATACCTAGCTGCCGGCTTTCACCCGAAAATTTACTTCGTTGCCATTCTATACCCTGTACTGTTGTCACTGGGCCTGTCTTGGGATATAGACATCGTTTCACTACCTTTAGATTCAGGCTCACTCAACGAATAATTTGCCTATCTGCCACGAGGTAACAGAATTTATTTTAACTGAAATATACGTGACACGAAACCATATCAATAATCAAGCACCAATCAGATACCGCCACGTCAAGGCCTTATAGATTTAATTATTTACTAATGTGCAGAGTTATCAAAAACGGATTATACACTCAAGTCTCGGACGTACGTGTCATATCTTAAATATCAGGAAGTCATTATTTCATTCCTTAGATTGGGATGAACCCATGAACACTAATGATTAAATAAATAAAAATATATATTAGATTAATAAAATCGTGAACCTTAAAATAAAACATACCGGATTTATAGACAATTCAATTTCTCCGTATTTTAACTTTCGCATCTATCAATTATGGGAAGTAAATACGCTTCAATAGGTTTTAACGTTCAATATGACCAGTGGACTACGATATTAGATTTGGCGGCCCTGTATTATCTAGTGACTACTCTCAATTTCCAACATAACCTTCCATTAAAAATCCTATTTACGTACATTGAATATATTACACGACCTTTTCCAATAACAGGACAATGTAGTACAATATAATCGAGTGCATCTCAATAATTAACCTTAATATTTTCCTCCATTAATGTTGAAGCTTAATAAAAACAGCTAAAGCAACATTACTAAATGTCGTATCAATGCTACTTTTAAATACAATTTAACCGTTTTTCTTTCGCCGTAAGTAAATAACTGAACAGTCTGTTTTATGTACTTCCTATTAAAAGCACCGAATGACATTAAATAGTGACCTGATTAAAACCCCGACTGCGTTTTAAGCCGTATATGTGAATTCTCTCAGCTCAAAGCAACTGATATTAACAGGATATGAAACCTAGAAACTGTGATATTTCCAACTGTCCATTAGAGAAAACCGCATCCTCGTATTCCATCATACTGATGTCACATGCAAGATAATTGGAGTGCACAGTGCGTTTCATTAGACAATGTTGGAAAAACTTTCCTTGAAATATGAATGCAACAATTATTCTCATTTATACTCCGTAACTATAAGTTCTCGGCGGCCAGAGTCGCCCACGGACGAGAAATAATTACTTCGAAACTGGGAAATATGCTGTGTGCTCGTAAAACCATAAACCAATTATGACGAAATAATGTGAAATTAATAACGCAATTATTCATAGATGTCTTACAAATTAACCACATGAAAATTTGTGTGTAGCAGCCATCGCGGCTTTCACAACAATTATTTTCCAGTTTATTGTTCATGTTTTCAATTTTAAATGTTAGAAACGGAAGGATGAAATTTATGCTTTCCTGATCTGTTTCTACATTTGGTATTTTCTGCTACTTTGAAAAAACAACAGAATTGCCCATTTGAAACCGTCAATCGTTTTTGCGCCGTAAAAGTTACTTGAGACGATGATAATTGTGAAAATTCCGTACAGAAACAATAACTGATGATGGTGGGAATCTAATCGAAAATCGTTCATATCTGGACGACGGAGACAGCAAAAGAAACGCGTTGCAGTTTACTATTATTAATAAACGTGTTTACAGAGGCAATGCGTCTCATGTCGCTTATTAGCGTTCGCTCTAAACCACATATAGCTAATGCGGAACCCGTTCGAAAATCTGATACTATACGTTGGAACAAGAAACACCACAAACATTAATTTCGTCCCTTGAAATTCCGTAATCAATACTGAAGCATGATCTATTTCGGCAAACATCACTGCTCCATCGGAAGTATAGCAGTGTTCAAGAATTCAGACATAGATAGCGCAGGCGGCACTAGAAAACCTAAACGAGAAATCATTAACTTGAATTAATGTCATTTTAGGTTACATATTCAGGAAAATATTTCATGTGTCGTGCAAATTTCCAAATTAAAACGTTAACATTTTTGACGATCGGATCATTTTTCTTGTCACATAACTACAGCCTACCAATGGATATCAGAGTTATTCTGATATTTCTTACATATATGCAACCATTTTTATTTTTTTTAGTAATAACATTTTTATATATTAATTTCTTTATTTTCACTTTTTCAATTACAAATTGTTTATTTTATTTATTTATTTCATTTGTATTTGTATAACTTGTGTATTTTATTTTATATGTATTTTTGGTTTAGTGTATCGTTATTATTTGTTTGTAAATGTTATATTTTTTATTTATTTCCCATTGATAATTTTTTACCAATTCGTATACACTACATTTTGTTTTTAAATATCTATGCATGATATGGTGATTTTATTAACATTTCAGTATACAGTAGATTTCGAAGACACGGTCATAATCACCAGATAACGTGAAAGCTTCTTTATACTGATTAGAATTTTATATATACAAAATTGTTGACCTTGTAGAACGACTTTATTATTTATCCTTCATATAAATCAAAAGGTCTTATGTGAAATCAATAATAAGTTAATGTAGGGGGAACAAGTAAAACACATAATTGTGATCACCGAAATTGAACAAAAAGATAAATGTTTCGCCTAGAAAAAACTCTAGAGTATGATTACAAATAATATAGAATCTCGAAGGCCCTGTGGCGCAGCGGACTGATTCCAGGTTCGAATCCTGGCAGGGTCGAATTTTTAAAATTCTCTCTTAAATAGAAATGATTATATAGTATTTGTCCTGTATGATATTTAACTCAAAATCTCTTTTTGAAACTGACGGTGTAGGTGAATTTATTATCTGAAAATATATTTTCTGTTAGTTGTAAATGAATAATAATAATAATTCTATTTTGTCTATTGAAACTAGTTTCCTATTGATATAAAATATCATTCTTTTCTCAAAACTCATTTCTCATACACAAGTCAATCTTTATTCGTGAATTATATCCGACTGAAATCCGGTAGTCTTCTGTTCAGCCTCCGACTATCTTCCGACACTCCCATCCTTAAAACTAAAGGACTTAGCACCTAACGAAAGGGACAAGGATCCCAGAAACATTGTTTGGTATTTATATTACCTTTTTTGTCTGTATTGGCTATCTTTATTATTTATTATTTTCAATCAGAGGTAAATATTTCATTTTGACATTCAATATATATTGCCATCGCCTAACCATATTTTCTTCTTTCCAGGATGGACCCGCAACAGATCGCACAGCTGTTGCGAAACCTAACGCAATCGTTAAACATCAGCGACGACATCCTGCTGAAGGAGTTGCCTCTGGAACTGGTTTCTCCTGCTGTGTATGTTGCCCTCACTGTACTGTACTCCGTCACGGCAGCCCTAAGCATCGCAGGAAACCTCGCCGTCATTGCTGTGCTGTCCCTGGGCAAAAGGTAGCCCAATATCCACAAGCAGTTATTAAGCTAATGCAATTTTTTAAAACTTTTACCTTAAACTTCAATGAAAGTTGGTAAATGAATTGTCAACCACCTTCAACCCTAAGAAGATGCTTGCACGACTTGTATAAGTTCGTGTTTCTAGTTATTAAATTAATTCTGGGTTGAAAATTACTTTTAGACGTTCACCTCTCTAAGCTACAAACATTAAAAAAAGTACGAGGATTTAACAATACGTACTAACAAATATTAAAATATCACGCTGTGTCTAGATTTCGGCCAAATCCTAGTTATATTTTTATAATTAATGCAAATATTTTTTGTTACCTTCATACATTTGTGTTTATTCGGCAACAGCTGTCTTAAGGTATAGGCGGAATTCGTAGTTCACTACTATGATTTTTTTTATAATGTGTAATATATATATATCGATTTCCTAGTGATCTTGTCCAAAGATTTTTCCACCTTAGGGTTATTTAATACAGTTATTTTTAGTAAATATAAAAAATTGTAAAAAAAATATATTCCACTCTTTTGTGAATGGAAATTAATAAATTAGACAAAAGTAGTTAAGTATTCAATGACCATGCATGTTAATTTAAACCTTTTTCCTCATATTTTTATGACCCTATATTAATCTATAAATAAAAATAATCTCAGTGGAAGTTACAACAATTTACAAAAATTTATTATGAAAACAATGGTAAATAAATGTATGAATCCCAAAAAGGAAATATAATATCATATATTTTATTGCTCCAATTCAATTTGTGGAAACCATTATTTAGTGCTGTAAAATATGTCAGAGTTCTCGAAGAAACTCTTGGTTTATGAGAAAAATGTCAAGCACAGGGAGGTTCAGAGTTGTGTGTTATTTATAAGGAAAACTTTGTGGTTAGAAGTTATTTCCAGAAATAGAACTATGTTCCCTTAATCAATAATTAATTTTAGAAGTTTTCTGTCTTAAAAGAACAAAAGTTAAATCAATACGTTTCGCTAGTTTGCTCAAGTTCATTATTTGATTCGTTATGTATATTTTCCAGAAATTCTCGTTATGTTAAATTAGTCATAAAAGCGACTCAAGGGAATAGAAAGAATATATATGATTATGATCGTCACACAAAAATTATTTTATAATTTATGTTCTAGTATTTTTTTCTCTTACGTTTATACCTGTATTAAATGCCGAAAAATTATAATTAACACGCCGAATAATTTGTACATGCGCTAAGATCCAAGCAAATATTTAGGTAACTTTCTAAGCTTATGCGGGAAAATATGGGTTTACAGCATTTATATAACGTAAAACATTGAACTTATGAATAAAATATATTTTTCAATAAGTTACTAGCAAAATCAGAACGAATTAGTCAAAATACCAATAAGTAAAATTAAAAACAGTGTAGAAGTTTTAATGGGAAATTTTTTTCCATTATCTTTACTTCTAAATATTAATTTATATTTAATATTCCTCAAGTCTTTTTAATTTGTAATCTTATTATTATATGTTGTGTGACTAATATTAATGAATAAGCAGTATAACTCCAACAAGTAACTACTAACGTACAAAAATACAAAACACATGTGCATATATTAAGTACTGGCATATTATTAACTATCCTGACTCTAACGTTATTGTCCTGGAATATACAACCAAATAATGAAAACACAAATTATAAAAGTAAAACATTTGAAAATTATTTTTATTATTGTAATACAAAATAAACTACACATAAATCTAAAATTCAAAACTATTTATATTTTGTAAATGTATATCACATTATGTAAAAGGAGATAATTTAAAATAAATAAAACATACAAAAGAATATATATTTACGTTATATTATACCATTCTAATATATTTAAAAAATTTTGTTTCTTAGAGCGAACCGTAATAATACGCATATTGATTTTTTTACCGTTACTTCTAAGAAAACAAACCCGTTAGCAATAAAAGATTTTGTTACAGTAATAGGATTATAAATAAATTTCACGAAAATCATATTCAAGGTAAGCATTCTCCAGGGACATAGAAAACACTTATAATAAATATGCTACAAATAGATTTCCATGAACTTTGCGGTTCCACACAATCCATCTCTTATGTGAGAAAGGTTCGTGCTCGTAATGCCATTGTATGGCAATTCTATTTACAAGTTAAATCCAAAATTCAGGCTCAGGAAATATTCGTTACTTGAAACATATTTCCTCAACAGGTTAATTAATGAATATTAAACGATAATTGATATTACACTAAACAAAAATGTGTATGATATTTAATAAAAGAACAGTAGTAGTAAAACCACTAATTTCTGCTACAGTTGAAGATTATTCATAACAAAATTTGATTCATTGTTCTAATCACCGTTATACAAATTAATAATATAAAATTATTAAGCATTTATTGCAGCGAATGAAACAATCAACAGTATCGGATCGGGCTTAAATTTGGGAAAAGGAAAATTCAACATTCGTTTCATCATTAAACATCTACTCGAAACCTTATTTCCGGTCTACGTCATTTTTTTTGGCGCGAATGTTTCCTGTTTCCTTCGTTAAGTAACAAAAACTGTTTTTCTAGGTTTGTCCTGCATCACTTTTAGCTGAATGCTGAGTAGGATCCCGGGGCCCTAGTTAACCCTTGGTTACCTTCTGCTACCCTTCCACATCCCCCCTTTCAAATCCCTTCCCATGCTATTAAGAGGGAGTTTCCACCTAGTGGATTACCCTCATGTAGCCTGTTACTCTAAATAAAAATTTAAAAAATTCCAGACACATCCCAAAAAGCTGACACAATGACCTTGACAGCAGATGTAACTGTCTATTCCTTTTTCAGTTCACTGTTTTTACTTTTCTTTCGCCTCAGATGTAAAGTAATCAACACAAAAAGGAAACAATATATCACATACCGACAAACATTGCCCGGCTTTAATTGGCGTCGATGAATATTAAATATTCTTATTGTAATATTTTATTTGAAAAAAGAAAGGCCGAAAATTTTCACAATGTTGCCAAAAAGTTAATGTTACAACTGACAATTTTCAGCAACAATATTATGTTTTTATAATTGCAAATTATGTATGTTTCATATACGTAATTTTTCTCTGCAGTTAATTAGTTTATGAAGGTCTCGTCTAGGTGTTATAAACTTTGTATTCTAATAACCTCCTGCTTAGTTTTATCTACGACAAGGAAGTTTATGCCTTACATAGAACTGAGTGATTTAGGTTTTCCGGCATTATTTCCGGGCGATTGGGAGCCAGTTTCCCCCTACTAGATCCTGGTCGTTTCTCTGCCATCCCCCTACCTGCAGATATCTCTCGCACACTTCCCTGTCTCTCTCGTTTTCCTTGAAGTGTTTATGCGCTAATATACCTGAGCTTTAGGGTAGAGTTTGACATGGTTGTCAAACGATTATTCATAAGAATAAAATCTATAAGTACTTCAAGTATTAATTCTAACAAGTTTAAACATTTCTTCTAACCAGTTAAATATAAATAATACAAGTGCTCCTTTATTTACTTTATCTACACCCAAAATTCTTTAGTTGCTAATACACAGAGCTACCTTCTTCTGTCAAGTAAACTATTTCAAATCACAAGCGAGAATTGTTAATTTTGTCTGAAAACGAATAAAATGAAATTTTCGGCTCATATGCGTAAAAAATTTATAAAGAAAGAGAGAATTTTCACTTAAATTTCTAAAACGGAAGACTAATTACGTCCTGATTTCCTTTACTTTATTGCATTTTTTAAAAATTTCATTAGCATTTCGTTGAAACCTTATAATTTTTGTCACTATATTTTTTACGTGAGGAGTAACAGAAATTTAATAATGCAACCAAACAGATTTAAATACTGATGCAACTTAGGAAGTCTATTACCCGAAATATGAACCCGGTCCCCTCGATCTGATATAGGATTTCCGTAATTACAGGTAAATTAATGAGTCATGTTGTGGAATGGATTTAAAATGTGATGTAAATGACAGTTGATTTCCGAAATGGAGGAAGCAGCGCAAACGGTCAATGGAAGCTGACGAACACATTTTACAAAATTCAATCACTTTACCATAAGTTGAAGTTATTACGTTCGATACATTCACACTTCTAGAAACAAAAACTAATTTTTTTTATTACCAAATCCAAGTACCCTTAACATTAAAAATTATGTTAACCTGTAGCAATAGTTAGTTATTACGAGCACTTTGTATTTCATACGTCGTTGCCTTACTTTTCATGCCACTAAAGCTTAAAGCCAAGCGACGCCCGATCATCATGCACCGTCAACTGGAAGATTCCACCTGACGTAAGATAAATGATTTCCCTCGATCAAGTGTAATATAGGTCGAGATCTCAAATCAGTCGAACATGTGCTCCATTAATATACATAGACGATAGTCTGATGGAAGATGCTAATATAAGAAAAATTATTTAACAAAGTGATTATAAAATTCGGAAATGAATTGAGTTAAACATATTGTAATATGAAAACTCCTTGATTCTACTTCTACTTCTTTAAAAGTCAATTATTGTTTAATTCTAGATTTAAAATTTTTCTGTTTACTTCTATCGTTACTAAGTCAGCTAAAAAATGTTCCCTGAGAACACTACAACGGTTCATTAAAATGTACTATCAAGCTTTAAATATTTTATACTGCATAATTTATTAATTATGATTTATTAATAACATAGTATAAAATCTTAAAATTATTGCAACCAAACGTTTTTTAAACAGCATTGAATTGTGTTAACTTATTTAGACTAATGTTTCTGAAGTTCCTTCTAACATCCTCGTATATTAATTTAAACGATTCAATACTGTATATAAATAAACTTTGGTTACATTTCTCATTGTACAACAGTATCTATTTAAACTTAACAATTCTAATGAAATATTGTTTACGTCACGTTTGAGTTATTTAGTTTTATTCATTGTAATCTTCGATTCATTAATTTGATATTAAAGGCTATTTTAAACTTTCTAACGGTCACGTAACGTCGAGAATTTAATGTTTTCTTGTAAAAAACATTATAATTACTTTTATGATTCATTCATATATGTATATTAATATAATAAAGTCAGATATTTTTTCACCATTTTTATGCAATAAAAATATGGAATTGATGATGGCAAACACTGAAAACTGTTAAACATTGAAATAAATTCTCGGAAGAAACATTTCAATATTTTTATGTGAATGATAAAAAATATGGTGCTATATAATTAATTTTAAATATGAAACTACTTAAAGGTTAATATTGATAGTCAAATTAGCATTATACTAATACTGCGCTCACTACTGAATCAAACAAACATGAAAATTAATTTCGTATTTAATCATGATTCTCCTCCATAAGTTTTTATTTTATTAGTAAACGTAGAAAATGATGGCAGAAATACAGATACTGTGAAAGTAAAATAAAAATAATATTTAGTTTCATTACTTAAAGCTGCACTCATTTGATAAATGCGATCATTTGTGCTTCAAAGTAAATAGAAGTTGTGCCAAACTAAAGAAATATCAGTAAATAAACACTGCAGAATGGAATGCAAATATTTTACCTTAGAGTCTTATTAAGTGCGGACTTAGTAACTTTGTTTAAAGTAAAGATAAATTGAGGTTCATCGAGTTAGATAAACAGATAAAGGAATGAATATATACAGTGAGATAGAATCGTTCGTCTAGCAAACAGTAAAATGAATATTTTATTCCCCAACTTAGGGAAAAAGTTATTTTATTTTGTACGTTAATAAATTTGATGATAATCATTAAATGGAAAATTTTGCATAGATCTTCTGGCGATCTTCGAGCCTTTCTGATCAACTTGGCCGTGTCTGACGTTGCGATGGCAGTTTTCTCCATACCTTTCACATACACCACGTGAGTTTTACAAATATTCTTTTACTCATTATTTTCCTATATGCATCAATTATTCGTTAATTATCCTCTCGTGCAACGCCAATGATTAATGTAATTCTCAAAAGGCGTCCGCTGTACGAATAAAAAATATTAAATTATAAATGTATACATTGAACAAAAATATCATCCTATTAGTCGGAAAAAATTAATTATTAAATTTGAAACATAAAAATACAACTACTAGGGCGCTATTTGATTATTTAATGTAAATACGAAGTCAGATTGTTATGATTATAAAAGTATAACCAGTTTTTAAATTTCTTATTAAACACTTTTAGAAATATTCAAAAATACCAATCAGTGATTCACGCAAAAAACATGAATAGATACGAAACAATGACCTGTTTGATTATCCAACTAAAAAACCGCCCAACGTGGGGCTCGAACCCACGACCCTGAGATTAAGAGTCTCATGCTCTACCGACTGAGCTAGCCGGGCAGACACTCGTGCTTAATATTAGTGTATCATTTCTTTTATTTACATATATAAATAATATAGAACCTGAACATGATATTTGCTTTCATAATAGAAGTTTCAATGCCTCGGAACCGTAATAGAAATGTATTAATTCCACTATTTAATTTTTTTCTCTATTATATTATTGCCTCACCTTTTTATAAATAAATGACTTTAAAGGGGATTATATTGGCAGAAAAGTAAAATAAGATATTGTGCAAACCTTTCGAATATGGCAAAATGAGGACTGTACAAACATAATTACAATAATTTTTCTATGAGTGTATTATTTGATTAACGATATATATTTGTAATTAGTAAATACATAAAAATAAATACTCTCGACCGTGACAGGACTCGAACCTGCAATCTTCGGATCCGAAGTCCGACGCCTTATCCATTAGGCCACACGGTCAATTGGGTTTCACAGCTCCTTAATCAGTTTCGTCAGCTTTACTTGCACAAGAAATGCTAATAGATGTGTCGAAACTAAAATTTCAATAACAGCCGACGCAATAAAATCATTTTAATTCCTTACTTAAATTAAATACCTCTGAAAATTGCATTATTTACGATTATATAATGTCTCATTAGATGAAGTTAGAATCACTCAAATAGTTGTTATTTTTTCATATTTAATTACTCGATACAAGCTAGACTTCTAATAATGTGGATTTCAGAAAGCTAATGATTTACGTCGTACCACGTTAAATAATTCCCGTTATATTATAATCCAAACCGTTTAAAAAACAATTTTAAAATGACATAACAGTGGTAAAAAACTAATCAATATTATCGGTAAATTTTCTTGCAACATGAACCAAAATTGTAGTTAAAGGTTGAGACATTTTTCCAGAGGTTCAATCTAATTAAAGCGAATATTATTAAAACCATTAATTTTTTAAAAAATATTCCGGTACCGGGAATCGAACCCGAGCCTCCTGGGTGAGAGCCAGGTATCCTAGCCACTAGACCATACCGGATTGTGTGTAAACCTCTCGAAATGAGGAGCTTTACTCCGTTATTACAATTGAACTACAAAACAAATATAATAAAAATTATTCCGGTACCGGGAATCGAATCCGAGCCTCCTGGGTGAGAGCCAGGTATCCTAGCCACTAGACCATACTGGATTGTGTGTAACACTCTCGAAATGACGAGCTTTACTCCGTTATTACAATTGAAGTACAAAACAAATATAATAAAACTTATTCCGGTACCGGGAATCGAACGCGAGCCCGCTGGGTGAGAGCCAGGTATCCTAGCCACTAGACCATACCGGATTGTGTGTAACACTCTCGAAATGAGGAGCTTTACTCCGTTATTACAATTGAAGTACAAAACAAATATAATAAAAATTATTCGGGCATCGGGAATCGAACCCGAGACTCCTGGGTGAGAGACAGGTATCCTAGCCACTAGACCATACCGGACATTGTGTAATTATGTTGAAATGAGGAGCTTTACTGCGTTATTGAGATACAATTACAATCGAACTACAGAACAAATATAATTAAAATCATCCGGTACCGGGAATCGAACCCGAGCCTCCTGGGTGAAAGCCAGGTACCCTAGCCACTACACCATACCGCATTGTGTGTAACACTCTCGAAATGAGGAGCTTTACTCCGTTATTACAATTGAACTACAAAACAAATATAAAAAAAGTTATTCCGGTACCGGGAATCGAACCCGAGCCTTCTGGGTGAGAGCCAGGTATCCTAACCACTAGACCATACTGGATTGTGTGTAACACTCTCGAAATGAGGAGCTTTACTCCGTTATTACAATTGAAGTACAAAACAAATATAATAAAACTTATTACGGGACCGGGAATCGAACCCGAGCCTCCTGGGTGAGAGCCAGGTATCCTAGACACTAGACCATACCGGATTGTGTGTAACGCTCTTGAAATGAGGAGCTTTACTCCGTTATTACAATTGAAGTACAAAACAAATATAATATAACTTATTCCGGTACCGGGAATCGAACCCGAGCCTCCTGGGTGAGAGCCAGGTAACCTAGCCACTAGACCATACCGGATTGTGTGTAACACTCTCGAAATGAGGAGCTTTACTCCGTTATTACAATTGAACTACAAAACAAATATAAAAAAAGTTATTCCGGTACCGGGAATCGAACCCGAGCCTTCTGGGTGAGAGCCAGGTATCCTAACCACTAGACCATACTGGATTGTGTGTAACACTCTCGAAATGAGGAGCTTTACTCCGTTATTACAATTGAAGTACAAAACAAATATAATAAAACTTATTACGGGACCGGGAATCGAACCCGAGCCTCCTGGGTGAGAGCCAGGTATCCTAGACACTAGACCATACCGGATTGTGTGTAACGCTCTTGAAATGAGGAGCTTTACTCCGTTATTACAATTGAAGTACAAAACAAATATAATATAACTTATTCCGGTACCGGGAATCGAACCCGAGCCTCCTGGGTGAGAGCCAGGTAACCTAGCCACTAGACCATACCGGATTGTGTGTAACACTCTCGAAATGAGGAGCTTTACTCCGTTATTACAATTGAAGTACAAAACAAATATAATAAAACTTATTCCGGTACCGGGAATCGAACCCGAGCCTCCTGGGTGAGAGCCAGGTATCCTAGCCACTAGACCATACCGGATTGTGTGTAACACTCTCGAAATGAGGAGCTTTACTCCGTTATTACGATTGAAGTAAAAAACAAATATAATATAACTTATTCCGGTACCGGGAATCGAACCCGAGCCCGCTGGGTGAGAGCCAGGTATCCTAGCCACTAGACCATACCGCATTGTGTAATATTTCCCAAATGAGGAAATTTAAAATTGACCATACCGGCCTGTATCTCTTATATTATGAAACTAAGAAATTTATAAATGTTCTCATCCCTTCATTACGGTATTTCATTGTTTTTCAGGTATATCTCCAAATTTTACTGATACTCGATTAATACATTTTCTTAATCATTTTAAATAATTCAAATATATGAATATATAAATTGAAAATGCTTCTCAGTGTTTTATTATTTTAGTTGACTACGGCTACTTGCCAATAGCCGCGAAAAACATAATTAATAAATGATGTTGTATAAATTTAGAACTGATAAAACCATATGGAATTAAAGTAGAAATAAATTTCATAATAAAATTTACAATACTTGAAGAAATTTTTGGTAAAAATTTATTTAAAATCCACTCGGATGCGAACTATTAATATATTTCACGTATTATTCTAAATAATAGAACCTACATTCAATAAAGTAAATTATTTGTAATTCAATGAATTTTAAGCCTTTTTTCTTGGTACTACAATAATATAACATGTTTTACACAAACATAAAGGTGTTAGAATTATTTGCAACTATATCTAAAAGCGTCCCAGTAGCACTATAATATTCAAGAAAATTAATATCACATCAGACACATATGACTCGTCACACACTATGACAAATTAGTAAACGAAATGCGTGGTAATAAATTATAAATGAAATAAATAATTGAAGTAACAACATTTAATCTGATTAGTTCTTTTAGCTGGGAAAGTCTATATGGAATTTACAATAGAATCCTTTAAAGAACTTTAGTATTCATAAACTAATATAATTAATTATTTTCAAGTCATCTGGAGTGTCCCATATAATCTTGCTCATACGCGAAGTTTTTAAACACGTGATTGAGAGGCATTTACTTGAGAAATGGAAATACTATTAATCCAACCGTTAATGATTACATTCTGTAAATATTTTGCTGCACAACATGAGAAAGAAGATCCGGGGTTGTATTTTTGTCAACAACTTAATCAAAAGTAATTGTAGTGCGACTATTTAATGTCCATCATAAATTCATATTATTCCTTTTATGATTTCGGTCGTTTGCAGTTCCTCTGCGAACTCTACAGATATCGTTAATGGAACTGTTTATCGTCTTATATAAAAGCTCAATAAAGGTCGCTGCATGTTTTTTTCACACTAAGTTGAGCGTCATTAGAGTGACTTGTGCACTTCTTGCTGTCGAGAATTCGACTCGATTAACACGACAGCATTTTAGAGAAAATGGTATAATTTAAGTTTCTCGTCCCTCCATTTAATTTCAGTTGTTGACTCTTTGCCCTATCTCTGAGGCATGAAAGAAAGGAAACTCGATAATTACTCCCTTTTTATTTCCTTTCATTTTCTTATGTTTCAATGAATCTGGAGTGTAGTAGTATACACGAGATTTAAAAAATACCAGGGATATAAATGTATAATGTTATTCCGAATTAAATCATGTGTGAAGATAAAGAACGTTAAACAGCCTACGTAGTTTTTTAACATTATTACTGTATTACAATTATTATTTTTAATTTTAAAACAGAAATTCAAACTTATATCCTTCCATAAAAATAATTTCAATCCGAATAGTCTGTTTCGAAAACAGAAACTAACAATTCCTCCATTTTGACAAAAATCAACCACTTATCGTTTTTGCGACAGCTAATGTTTAGGACGTACTCATGTGATAAATGTGTAGGTAAATTACATGGAAGGAGATCATTGACTCCATCATATATTTTCATCGTCTATTCTTGCACTCTATTCTGAGCTTCGTTTGACAATATGCCAAACAGTTTAAGTTCTGATGATCATCTACAGCCTCTTAAAAGTATACCCGTTCGTAAAGTTCATAGGAATATCCATATTTGTGTTAGATTCCCGGGTACCGGAATATTTTTGTTTTCGTATAGTTACGTATTAATTATAGTATACAAACTCTGTTTTTCATATCGTGAGCTTCGTGTACCATCTGTTACGTATTTTTATAGCTCACATAACTATATTATTAATATCAAGGGACTTATGTACCATTCGGTATGGTCGAGTGTCTAGGATACCAGGCTCTCACACAGGAGGGTCGGGTTCGATTCGCGGTACCGGGATATCTTTATTATATTTGTTTTGTGGTTTAATTATAATATGCGGAATAAAGCTCCTCATTACGAGAGTGTTACACACAATCCGGTATGGTCTAGTGGCTAGGATACCTGGCTCTCACCCAGGAGGCTCGGGTTCGATTACCGGTACCGGAATATCTTTATTTTATTTGTTTCGCGGTTCAATTATAATATACGGAGAAATGCTCCTCATTTCGAGAGGGTTACACACAATCCGGTATGGTCTAGGGGCTAGGATACCTGGCTCTCACCCAGGAGGCTCGGGTTCGATTCCCGGTACCGGAACAATTTTTATTATATTTGTTTTGTACTTCAATTGTAATAACGGAGTAAAGCTCCTCATTTCGAGAGTGTTACACACAATCCGGTATGGTCTAGTGGCTAGGATACCTGGCTCTCACCCAGGAGGCTCGGGTTCGATTCCCGGTACCGGAATAAGTTTTATTATATTTGTTTTGTAGTTCAATTGTAATAACGGAGTAAAGCTCCTCATTTTGAGAGTGTTACACACAATCCGGTATGGTCTAGTGGCTGGGATACCTGGCTTTCATCCAGGAGGCTCGGGTTCGATTCCCGGTACCGGAATAATTTTAATTATATTTATTCTGTAGTTCGATTGTAAATGTAGTTCAATAACGCAGTAAAGCTCCTCATTTCGACCAAGTTACACAATGTCCGGTATGGTCTAGTGGCTAGGATACCTGGCTCTCACCCAGGAGGCTCGGGTTCGATTCCCGGTACCGGAATATCTTTATTATATTTGTTTCGCGGTTCAATTATAATATACGGAGAAATGCTCCTCATTTCGAGAGGGTTACACACAATCCGGTATGGTCTAGGGGCTAGGATACCTGGCTCTCACCCAGGAGGCTCGGGTTCGATTCCCGGTACCGGAACAATTTTTATTATATTTGTTGTGTACTTCAATTGTAATAACGGAGTAAAGCTCCTCATTTCGAGAGTGTTACACACAATCCGGTATGGTCTAGTGGCTAGGATACCTGGCTCTCACCCAGGAGGCTCGGGTTCGATTCCCGGTACCGGAATAAGTTTTATTATATTTGTTTTGTAGTTCAATTGTAATAACGGAGTAAAGCTCCTCATTTTGAGAGTGTTACACACAATCCGGTATGGTCTAGTGGCTGGGATACCTGGCTTTCATCCAGGAGGCTCGGGTTCGATTCCCGGTACCGGAATAATTTTAATTATATTTGTTCTGTAGTTCGATTGTAAATGTAGTTCAATAACGCAGTAAAGCTCCTCATTTCGACCAAGTTACACAATGTCCGGTATGGTCTAGTGGCTAGGATACCTGGCTCTCACCCAGGAGGCTCGGGTTCGATTCCCGGTACCGGAATATCTTTATTATATTTGTTTCGCGGTTCAATTATAATATACGGAGAAATGCTCCTCATTTCGAGAGGGTTACACACTATCCGGTATGGTCTAGTGGCTAGGATACCTGGCTCTCACCCAGGAGGCTCGGGTTCGATTCCCGGTACCGGAACAATTTTTATTATATTTGTTTTGTACTTCAATTGTAATAACGGAGTAAAGCTCCTCATTTCGAGGATGTTACACAATTCGGTATGGTCTAGTGGCTAGGATACCAGCTCTCACCAAGAAGGCTCGGGTTCGATTCCTGGTACCAGAATGATTTTTTTATTATATTCGTTGGTGTCAATTATAATGTACAGAGTAAAGATCCTAATTTCGTGAATATTACGCAATAAACGGTATGGAGTGTCTAGAATAACTCACATTTTAAAATTATTGTAGTCTTCATTGACCGATTTACGTCCTTTTTTTTCGATACCGTATGTCTTGACCTCGTAGTCAGGATCATAAGGATTTTCGTTAAAAATTTTGTTTTTTATGATTGTCGATTATTCAACTACGGCACATTTACTTTACAATCATTTTGTATTACACAAAGAATTACATTCGCAACGTAACACACAGTATTGATATAATATAAACTCTGCATTATGAACATGGAAGTAGAAATATTGACTGCATATACTTCCTAATTATTTACAGTATTATTTTTAAAGTATGCTTAACGCTTTGAAAGCAACTCGGTTGAACGGCTAGCTCAATCAATATAAAATAAGACATTTTCAGAGTCGGTAGTTAGAGCTCCGCGTTGGGCGACAATTTTTTGTACTTATTTCTGAGTTCTCGTACAGCGCGACTATAATATTAAAAACGCCAACAGAACAGATTACTATTTTCAATTGTATTGTCCTCTTCCATTATATATTAGATATCTGACATATAATTTTGTACTTAATCCGTTCTTCACCATTTATTGTTTTTATGATATACTACATTTTGGTGTTCAGGTTCATCCTTGGCCAGTGGATCTTCCTGCCTGGATTTTGTACAGTTGCCATGGTGATGCAGCATGTGTCTGTAGTTGTGTCGGTCTACACGCTAAGCGCAATAGGAGTGGACAGGTAAATCGCTGAGGATTATTTTCATATTTGAATGTCTAACGGTATCAGAATCCCCAAACAGTATCAACAACCAACGTGCAAAATTCATCGTCCTGATCCAGTAACAGGCTTCAGCACCAATAAATTAATTAATATTTCTGACGTATCGAAATGACTTTTAAAATATTTGATACTATTTTAAAACAATTTTTTTATTGTTATGCGATACGCTCAACGTTAATTCTACTCGGTTAGAAGCACGATAACTGTTTATACAAACAATTCACCAAGAAAAACTTCAATATCAATTCCTATTCTCTTCTTCCCGACGATTTAAAGGAATTTAATTCCTTATTACCGCTAATCTACTGTTTCAATGAATTAAAAAATTATTTGGCCAATTTTCTGCTGTCTTCTGTAGTGAACTCTTTCCTCTCTTCAGTACATTATCTTATTTCCTTACCTGCCGCTAAAAACAAATAGCCCGCGAAGTCTCTTCTTACTCGAACCTTATATTAAAATCTCATCACCTACTCATCATTTCTCCGTAATGACTTTTCTTAACTTACATTTCTTTATCCATCACGTAAATCCTACCTTGGAGCTATCTCAACACAGCTTTCTAGATTGTTTCGTGAAATTCAAAATCAAGTAGTTATTCGGAAAAAATATTTTCATTTTATTATGTTAAATTAATATTATTTATAAACTATTTTTCAAAAGAATAAGTTTTCTGAAAGCATATATCCCAATAATTATATCCAGATAATCGGATACATGTCTTCCAACATGTTTAACAATAGCTTTAAAAGGATTTTACACGAGAGTTTCGTTCTTAACAGCCATTATCTTTGGTATGCTGATACACGCATGCTAAAGATACAATTTTCTGATCGTACTGTTTCCTATTTTACTTTTGTACTTAATAAAACCCTACTCATTTCCTTACTGTCCGTTTTGATACAGTAGTTATTCAATATGTTTTATGTTCTAATTTTAAGTTCAAAGTTTAAATGTATAAAAAGATATAAATTGTAGGGGGCGTTTAGAATCTGTAAAGGTACCTTATTCAAGAACGTTTGATTCCCTGACCGTCGTTTAAAACCAGTCAAAATTTCATATCTTCTCTACAATCTATTGTTTACGCTTTAATAAAAATGTAAATTCAGAACCAGTATTCAGACTCTTACAATATATTTTATTTTACTTGCTTGTCTTTATAGAATTGTGATACAATTGTGGTGAAATTCGATGTTCGCTAGGCAAGTTAATTCAGTCAGTTATGAAACATGAAACGCCAGTGTTTCAATAGAACTTGCATTTTGTCCTCTCTATTTAGTCATTACGATTTCAACTACTGGATTTGTAAATATGTTATCAGTTTTTCCATTATCTATAATTATTATTATTAAGTGTTCCGTCTACTGGCACGTTCTCAGACTTGGTTTGTAAATTTTCTTCTCAACCGTGCCATTTCATGAGCTTCTTCAAATATCTTCTTCTTCCTGTCTTCGAGTCGTCTAGAAACTTGACTCTTTTTCTTCCACAACCTGGACCTCCATCCATATGTCCTTTGATCATGTCGTGCAGTAAACAATGTTTAGGATCTACCCCATCCAGTTGGATTTTTTCTCATTTATTCTTATTATAACCCCTTTTAATTTGTCTACCATATCTGTTCACTTTTTAAAATTTGTATCCAACATCACATTTCGGTCTAGAGGATAAGAACAATTAGGTTGAAACAAAATTAGTTTTAGGCTCACGGTTCTAACCTCACATTTCCACACGACAATACAATTCCTTAATAGTGCTGCAAACAAACGTTTCTAACTCTGTTAAAGAACTATTTAGTCTGATATGTGTGTATGAAAGTACCAGAGTGATGTTTGTTCTTCTGTTTTGAAGATATTACGCCATCCTGCACCCATTCGAGCCGCGTCTCACGAAGAGACGAACCTGCTTCGTGATCGCAGGAGTTTGGATCCTGGCAGTCGGAACGTCCTGCGTCGAAGGGACAGTGGCGAGAGCCAAAAAATTCTACCACTCCGGACAGTAAGAATAATGCCAGTTATTAAGATATCTTCCCCCCTTTGTCAATCTACAGCCCAATGCATGAGCGGACATTTGCGACGTTCACAACTACGAATAATTAGGTATTTGTAGTATCTAATTTAACTATGGAATAACGTTAATAGGTACAACAGATTTTCCTCGCCATTGTAATAAAATAGAAAAATAATATGGACAAATGTCACTTAAATGTAAATTAATTAAGAAAAATATATTTAAGCGTTTCTGTTCTTATAGCTAATAGAGTAATTAATTACCAAACTTCCAAATTTCTCCATTCTTAAAAATCCTATTTTAATCTTTTATTGCGATCCAACTGTCATTCATTTTTTCACATAATATTACAATTATAAAAGACGAAGAGAATTTTGATTTATAAAACTAATTTTTGAGGAGCAGCCTAAAACAACAGGGCGTTAATATTTCGACGTCGCTTAAAACTAAATAGTATCAAAAGATATAATTTAAATTACATGAATCGCAAGAAAATCAGTCATAACAACCATCGTGGATCAGTAGGATGATCTGTGATAACAATTGTACTATCGAGGCTTCACATCAATAAAGTACATATATGTTAAACAAGAATAAGAAAGATAGCCAATACAGACAAAAAAGGTAATTTAAATACCACACTACGTTTCTGGGATCCTTGTTCCTTTCGTCAGGCGCTAAGAAGAGCCTAGAGAAACACAACTGCACTGGTCAGTTCACAACACACAAAAACTTTTTAGTGCAGTTGTGTTTCTGTAGGTTCTTCTTAGCACCTGACGAAAGGAACAAGGATCCCAGAAACGTTGTGTGGTATTTAAATTACCCTTTTTTGTCTGTATTGGCTATCTTTATTATTCATATTTTCAATCAGACGTAAATTTTTTCATTTTAAATGTTAAACAAATTTAATTATCTGATTTATACGACTAAATAAAACTTCAAATACATGTGTGATATTTGCCCCTACGGGTGGTAGTCGTGTCCCCACAGTGTTTGTTTCCAGTGAACAAATTTTGGTGAAATTTGTTGTCCACAAACAGTCAATTTTGTTTATCAGATAGACTGCGAATATGTTAAGGGTAGATTCTTATTGGTTGCAGGCCGCTATGGGAATGCGTCGAGGACTGGTCGTCGGACACCCACAGCAAGTTGTACACAGTGAGCGTGTTCGCGCTGACGTATGCCGTTCCCCTGACAGCACTCACGTACACGTACGCCAACGTGGTGAAGCGAGTGTGGCTGCGAGCTTCTCCTGGCAACGCCGACAGGGACCGCGACCTAGCCCAGCTCAGATCCAAGAGGAAGGTAATTAATTTCCCATTATCATTGTTAGTTCCAGCTCTACTGTACGATAAAACCAAACAATTACCATGACCAATCTCCTATCCGGTGAAACGTGCCTTTTTTTTAAGTGAAAAATATTTCATTTTTTGATATAGATTTTAACCAAGATAAATCAATGAATAAGAAAATGCATATTAAATTTACTTCTAACACTCTTAGATAATAAAGACTAAATTTCAAAATTAATTTTCTCACACACCAAAAAAGTTAAAATACATCAACGTATTTCAAAGTCTGAAATTAATTTACCCAAACCACACTGTAAGTTCCATTCTGTTTTTATAACGACTCAGAAATATAATTTATTAAGTCAGTCTAACTGCTAGTTGAACGTGTAATACAAATTACTAAGTAAATAAACATCAGCCAATTTTTCGTTAGAATTTTTTTTATTAATGTAAAATAAAACAACTTTTCGTCGTTTATTTGGCGACCTCATCAGGATCAAGATTTTTAAAAAAATTGATAGACAGGTGAATCTCTCATAACTGCTACGGCCGAAATATGAGTCGAAACGTTGTTTAATTTTACATTAAAATGAAAAAAATTACGTCTGATTGAAAATAATGAATAATTAAATTTATTAAAAATTTCATTATTATTAAACACAAACCGAAGACTGAACAAAATCCAACATCCTACTGTCACTCGTCCCCAAACACATCAAGCCAAATTATTTCTCGTCCTCCCTTATTACAAATTTATACATGACAAATTTGTCCAAATATTCGAAGAATATCAAATATCCATCATTTACAGATCCACTAACACCCTTTCACACTTGATGAAAAACCACAAGGACCGACTTGACACCTACAGTAACCACTGTGTTGTTTACAAAATCTCTTGCTTTAATTGTAGTTCCTGCTGCATAGGGCAAACACAACGTTCCCTTATTACACACGTATCAAAGAACAAATATCTAATATCACACTTCCTATTGATAAACAATCTGTAGTATCCAAACATATAAACAGTTCTAAACATACATATAATTGGCAAAATGCTAAGATTGAAGACATTGACACCAGGTACAATTCCAGACTCATTTCAGAGATGATTCACATTAAGTCAAACATCACAGTACAGACAGCCACAATTAAACTCAATAATTTCTATGATCCCTTATTATTACGCAAAACCTTGTGTTTTCCCATTGTCGTTGCTCCCTTATTGTTACGATAACCCTTCGGCTCTCCCATTGTCGTTGCGTTTTTCGTGTTGTCAACTGACCAGTGCAGTTATGTTTCTCTAGACTCTTCTTAGCACCTGACGAAAGGAACAAGGATCCCAGAAACGGTGTGTGGTATTTATATTACCTTTTATTGTCTGAATTGGCTATGTTTCTTATTCATTAATTTTACAATAATAAATTATTTTTTCTGACTTAAAATCGGCAAATGTTTATTTATTTATTAGTTTTCTCAGTTGTCAGTATATATATTTATCTATATCATTAGCAAATTACCAAGTTTAACGATTTGCTTTCCAACCTGTCCACACATTAATTTATTATTTGGTTTCATTTGCCTCTAATAATATGAACATTTTTAGAGTGAGTCTACACCAGTGCTACTGAGATAAATGAAAATTAATATTACAATAAAGAAACACCGCGTAATAAATAAATATAAGAATGACATAAAAGATGCATAGAAGGAGGTCATTTTCGCAAGTAAGATTAAAATTTTGAGCCTATCCTAGTCAATTTCGAATGAAATTATATGCAATCAATAAAACGAACAGTGATCTTGGAATTCCGCAAACAAATTAATGGTATGCTCTTAAAAACGTCTACGGCAACTTGAGCAATTACATCTTGGAGTCATAAAATAAGGTTAGAATTTTTCTGGATTATTTATAAGACGACAAATTTTCTAAACGACTTATTATTTTGGATGATTCATCTGCCTGAACTTTTGAAAATAAATGTTCAAGGATGGTCATCGAAAAAGAAAGAAACTTAGCGAAGTCGAATCTCAATTCGACCATTTCTGTGAAGAATGTTTATTGCTTTTTCGGATGAATCTGTAACTGGAATGGCTCAAAACCGGTTGTTTCGACATTTTCAAATGCAAGAATGCAATTCCAGGGCGATGTATTGAAAGGTCATCATATGTTACCCCTGAAATTTTTATCTGCGTCTATAAATACAATACAATGTGTATTCTAGTCTTCAAGGTCTGCAATTCAGAATTATTACAGCCATTAATTCAATAAGAACGGACCACTCACATCGTGTGGAACATTACATAGACTTCTGCTTCGATTTTCGTTGTGTAAGAAATTGTATACCTGATGAGTGTACACTCTTTAAAGCTTTAAATCTGATGTATAGTTACAATTCGTGAAAAATTAAACTTTGAAGTCTGCTGCTCTTTCTCATTTTAAAAGACCTTGTATCATCAGTTAATCTTTTGAGACTGAGTTTCGAAGGGGGAGTTTGTAAATTCTTGTAAATCGATCTGTATGTGCCATGTGAAGGTGATCAAGATGTTGGTGACGATCGTGGTGCTGTTTGCGCTGTGCTGGCTACCGCTGCACGTGTTTGTGCTGTACTACTACTTCGAGCCCAGCTTCGGGTTCCTGAGGACGTACTCGGAGGGTCGAGCCTACGCCATCGCGTTCTGCGCGTGCCATTGGCTCGCCAACGCGCACAGCTTCGTCAACCCCTTCGTCTACTGCTTCATGAGCGACAATTTCAGGGTATGTACAAGTATAACTAGAGCCCGGGACAGTAATAATAAACTAGTTTTAACCACGAAAAATTAATAAAATAATAACAAACCAAAAAACAATACTAAGATCTAAAAACAATTGTTAGTTTTGTAGATATCTTAGATAATCCACAGCAAGTTGTACTGGGTGAGATATTTTTTTTCACGTGGAGACGGAGTTGATGTGTAGAAGTTGGAAAGGAAAAATCAGAGGTTCAGAAGTTCACCCACGCAACAGATGCGGAGTGCCACGAACTGCATTACGAGGCCGTCGCTAGGGCGAGAACCAAATGTGTGTGCGTGATGAGATTAAAGTACGTATTTTAGATCTGACTTATTCCATAACTGACACTCTACTATACAGCCCATAAATACCCTGTAAAACTCGGTTTCGTCTCGTGCTGTGTTATAAACATTTATAAGTTTAAATTCATTTGTACAGTTTAAATTATTAGTAAGAAAATAATTAATGTGAAATTAAAAATATTTCAATGGCAAATAGCGAATTTTTTCAATAATAAATATTTTTCTGACTTCAAAAGCCTTTGTTTTATTTATAATTTACTCTTAAATATTCAGATATATATCGTTAATAAAATCAGTCATAATATGGACCCTCATCATTTTAAAAATACGGAGACTAAAAATTATAGATATAATTGCACAAAGATATTAGAAATTACAAAGGTAAATAGAAGGAAAGGTTGGAAGATAACTTGTCATGGATTAAATAACCTATTATAAATGTTATTTATTTAAACAGTGTCATTTTTGACATTGAGACTACATGTAATTTGTAACATTTAGGAAACGAATCTGGATTTATTTAGATAATTATCGCAGTCAAAGAATGATTCATGTATAAAAACGTGTTTGGAAACGACAGATAATTTATCATTTTGACTATTGGAGAAATATATATTTAATTTTTAATCTCTTAATTGTTAACCTGTAGTGCGCCGACATTCGGACTGAAATATATTGTTAGATTAAATAAAAAAAATTTTAACCTTATTAATAAATTAAATTCATTACAATTTAAAACTTCGAAATTAGTTTCACTACAGTAGATTATATCAAATTTACGAATAGAATTTAATATATTATTTTTTTATGAAATCGTCAAACTTTAAAATTAGTTGTTGATATGAATATAGGTCGTTTGTGTTATGTCGTCGGCAAAATATAAAATAAACTCACTATTTATTTCAAAGTGTAACATTTTTTTTGTTGGGATAAATGTAATAACTACCCACAAATAAAGTATATAATTGTAAAACACCTAGTGCTAGGTCCCCGCCATATAGGTTTTCTCTCTATCTATATGAGGGTCAATATTATGAAGACAATGAGAGCTATGATTTTTTAAAAAAAATCATTCCACACTGCTCTGCGCCATTACAATCGGTATTCTATAACTCAGTTTTAGCTACGAATGAATTCTACGTATTTCTTCTGATGCTACGCTTGATAGCGTGATATGTTTAAGGCTCTCTCTAGATAGAAAAAACTTCTATTACAAACTGCCAACACATGAAGCCAGCTTACACAAACGCTGTAAACGAATGTTAGTTTATGAATAAATAAAAAAATGAGTACACACTTTGCATGATTGTGGTCATTTGTATTCCATGTGTTGCCACCACCGAAAGGTTTCTCTATCCCATAGATCGAACGGTCGTTTATGATCTCTTGGGTGCTATTGTACTGCTTTTACGGTTCTTTTCCAATTCAGTATTCTTTCGATGTCTCATACGCAGTGTCATTTATACGTTCTGCTACATTTGCCGTTGCTACACACAGAAAGATACACGGACCGAACTTTACGTTACGAAGTATTCGACACGAATGTGTTGAAATACATCAACAAATTATTTATCATTGTCATCATATTTTATCACTTTTCTTCGAGAACTCATTTACATTTACATATATTCTAACTTATACTCATATTCATTGCAATAAAAATATATTAGCTATCACTTCATCTATTGAATTAATTTGAACGCTTTTTGAAACCCAACTTGAACCAGTTGCAAGAAATAATTACGAATCAGTCAACTGTCATTATTATTTGCGAATAATCCCATAAATATAACGTAAAGTACGTTGAAGTGCGGTTTTCCTTCCATACTTTTCGAATTCTTTTACAGCTGGCTACTTTTCATTCTTTAGGACTGGTTGTTCAAATATTCTTTTTTATTTTTTCCTCTTGGTTAACTTGCTATTTTTTATCTGAAAGTTTTCCAGTTTTTTAACATTTTGTCGTGATATTCCTGTCAGTTTCAAATCGGTACTAAATTCTCCAATCATAGCGTCTGTTTCAGCTTTCATAGAATTCGACTATTTGCTTTGTTAGTCTGTCTAGTTTCATTCTTAGATGTGTCCATAGAATTTTAATCATAGCTTTTTAATGGCATTGTGATTGTTTGTGAATGCTTGCTTCCGAAATGGATACTGATCGTCTGCAAATTTTGGTACCAAAATTTTTCTTATAATTTTGCGTTACTTTTTCTCGACGATTTCTATACCTCTTTTACTGTTTAAAATTAATGTTTATTATCCTTTCTAGTTTAATTCTATTGCAGTGTTTCGTTTTGTATGATCAGAGATATTTCTTTTGTAAATATTGCGGGTAAGTAAATACGCATCTAATTTTGTTGGCTTTTGTTTTGATTCCATTTTCCTGAATTTTTTCTCCAAGATATTTAAATTCTAGTTGTTTAATTATGCCATGAATTTTGGTAGTTGTTTGTGGCAGGTCATATATTCAGTTTCTTCGAAATATATTTGGAGGTCGACTTATTCCGCAGCTTCTTTCAGGAGTTCATTGAAGAGTTAAGATTTTCTTTATGTTTTGATACATCACAAGTGAACACTTTCACTGCAGTCGTATTATGATTGTTGATCATCTCCGTAAAGTAATCTTACTGTACCAAAATTAAATATTCTACCTTTTAATCTTAAGAAATATTTGAGAGTTATATGAAAGAAATACGTTGCATTGTGTAAATTTAACACAAAGCGACACGCTCTTCGTCGAATATATGAGATTCCTAAGAACGGCCAAAATTGAGAAACGAGCTTGAAATTAACTTTATCTGTTAATTACTTGTTGTACAAACGATCAATCTTCAAAATAAGATTAAAATAACTCATCAAAGCCTTCTGCTTACTTTATTTCGGCCGTTCTGAAAGACTTTTAATTTGTTGTGATAAAGTTTATCTAAGTTACATAACACTTCGTTATAAAACCGTGTTCGGATTTGGAGCTATTGGATATAAGACTTTATTATGGAGCAGCAATTGGCACCGTGAAGTTTATCTGAATATGTCTACGACAGAGTTTGTCTGGGATAATAAATCGGTTCCTCGTTACATAATTTGGTATCTCCGTGGTTACTCGCGTTGATTCAAGGTTCGAGTATAGTCAACATCTGCACGAGTGATGTGGTTTCGAGGCCATTAACGACGAGGGCAAAGTTTGATTGGCAGGCTCATATCGTTCCCCGACAGTGTAACTTTAGATCAAGTACTCTTATAAATCAAAGTTATCTTTCAACCAACAACAAATTAATGTATGCACAGGTATATAAGTCAATTTTTTCCGCTAAATTGAGTCAGTTTATCACTTCTAAAATTCCCTTCAGACGTTAACTGTGAATATAGGTCACGTAACCACTTAATCACTTTAAATTATGGCCGTAGGCCTACAACTTTCTTGCTCTATCCATCCAATCAAATTCCGTATTAACTGCAGCGTTAAATGCTAATTCTACGAATAAATAATTCGTTTAACTGAAGATAACTTTAATTAAATTTTCATAGAATATATCATTGGTAGTCTATCCTGCTTTTAGAATAATAATTCGTAGTAATTTATTATTCCGCGCTACATGAATTTAATACGACAAATTTGTCAAATTTTGTGAGGATACTCCAAATGTGTTAAATAATTCTACTAGCTAAAACCATTCTTCTCAAAGAATGTACTTCATCAAATATAAATTTGTCCTTTTCCTTCTGTCACCGTCACGCTCAATAAATTTGCCTTACAACGATAGACAAACAAACATGACGTACGGAATGAGTCGTAAATAAAGCTTATTCGCGGCTGATGGTTTGTAAGTAGTGTGGATAACTGTGCTTACGACCACGGATATGGTTCTGCTTATTGAGGAAACCTAAATGTTTATTGATTTTTGTGAAGTCGCGAGAAACTAGATAAAGATTTACAAAATGTTCACAGAGCTAAAATTGAACACATTACTGGCTAAAAGATGGTTCAGACGTTAAATGAAGTGCACGCAGCATACAAGAACCCTAGTCTCTTAATAAAAAAAATTAAACAAATATTTTTGAAACAATAACGAAGTTAAGCATTAAACCAAAAGGTTAAGTCAAAGTATTACGTCACAATACTTGTATGTACAAGTAAACTTAGCAACCCTTTTCTTTGTTTACATTTAATAAACTTTCTTTTATTATAATAGAAACTCATGGTCACTAGTACGGAAATACTAATGTACAGTGAAATTACAAACTAATGTATCCTCGAAAATAAATAGTCACTAATTCGTCCACGCTGTCTTCTGTAACTCTTCTTTTGTCAGCCTAACTTTGCATAAAACAGAATACCTTAGAATATTTTTATGTCTGTCACGAATGGCAGTTGAAATTTCCGAAGTTAAATTCCCTTTCATAGGAATTTTCTCTCCCGCAACTCATTCACTTCTTCTTATTATCAAGAAAGTGATTCTTGATCCTTCACCTGAATACTTATCTTATACAGTAACCTACACGATCTTCTACAAATATAGAAGTAATTTTTGATGCGTGGCACCAAATATATATAAAAAATGTTAAAGGAAAATAATACAGTAATATATATTCAAAATGGGTTGTATATAAATAAAAGTGGGAAGAGTGAAGATATTAGAGCACGGAAACGGCCAAACAAAAAAGTGTGTTTGTTGGAATGGAATCAAAAGTCAACAGATATTTTATGTGCTACATGTTAATTCATTAACTGAATAGGTAACAATTTTATGACGGGGCACAGGATGAACTTAAAAAATATAAACACGAACAGTAAGACACCAAAATGAATTTTTACCCGTCAGATAATTGTCTTTTTTATTAATCTCAATCACCGAGATAAAGATGTAACATAAACCTTAGTGAATTAAATTGGTGGATCATGTAAGTAAGACAGGGTACCGCTGAATGTCAATGCGATACCAACAGGGCTTTTACAAGATCTCCCGATTGAGTATAGTTATATTATTATATTCGGTAATAGTATAATAAAAATCGTGCTCTAACCCATTAATATTAATGCATATAGAAAAAACAGACTAATATATTAAGCATAATTACGCTACACACAAATATTAATTATAATATTTCTTCAATGGGGAACTTGAGCAACATCTGTCCTGAATTAAATCGGAAATGTCAGACTTTACTTGAATTAAATAATTCATTTATTTACAATTTTTGAATCCAAATTCAACTTCTACAAAATCTTGAAGAGAAATTTTTTATTATTAATTTAGGATAAATATTTTTTTGTATATTAATTTAGGTAAATATTGTATTAGCTGATGAGGCCAAATATTGGGACAAAGCGTCATATTTCCATCTATCTTTTTTAATTTCACGAGATGTAATGCTCGAATTTAAATGTATCAAATTATTTTATGGGCTAAGTTTTTATTATATTTATAGTTAATGTCAGATAAATATAACATTAATATTAATTTAATTCGTTGTAATTAAATCGTTTATTATTTCAAAAATTATTCATTTTAATCTTAATTTATAAGATTCTCCGTGTATGAATAAATTAGTGCCATTCCAATTAGATGAAACTGTCGGCAAAACTGTCCAAGGTGCCGTTGGTCGCAAACTTACCACATGTTGTAAAAAGTCATAATCAATAAAGTTTGACAATAGCCAACTTATCGGGTTATAAAGTAGGGAGAGATCTGTTCTGCACCAAATAACAGGAGAAGCGCGGAAAACCTGCAACGGACGAAAATCCCTGTTGTTCCCGAGAATAACTAATGACCATCTCTGATAGTCTCTGTCGTAGACAATAGCTACTAACCTTAACTAGCAAAAACATGTTCTACATGACTTGAATTCCTTTGTTTATTATTTCGTCTTCAGGACAAAGAGAATACGTAATGCAGCAGCGTAGAATTATATAAATTACCTACATTCTTGATTAAACGATGCCCACCAATACACACTCAGCCATACAAGCTTTCGGTCCATTAATTTCGGAATTGCTCCTTGACTACTTAATAATCCGCTTCGTATTATAAAAAATATGCGATGAAAAATACGGAAAACGTTCTAGATATTTAAAACGTTCTCTCACGACCTCAGCGACAAAAAAGCGCAATGATTTTTTTCTTTACGCGTAAGAAAGTCGTAAAACATTTGGGTACATCGCTTTACGGGAAATTAAACTCCGCTATGTGAAATTATGGTGTCATTAATGTATAACAATTTTATGCATTCACAAACCGTAAGACGGCAGCGTAATATTCAGCGCTTGTACACAGTTTATTTTGTTATTTTCACACAGCCTTCTTTACATTTATATATGCCAGCAATTCAACGAAATTTTTAAAATTGGACAATATATCGGCTTGCATAACGGAACAATACAAAAATAGGAAATTTCCCTGACTTATTTCAATTACAGACTTTTTTTTCGAAACGCGTGCGTGGGAAATAAGTTCATTTACAAAATATTCTGTCTATTATTCAATTATTCAATTTAAATAATAAAATCGATAAGTATATCAAATTGAAGAGTTAGCACATTTAAGCCGTCTCTCAAATCACTTACAAAATTTCAACGTAAAGTTAATTGGACATTTAGTATAACGATGCATTTTTATAAATAAAATCCAGAAAAAGAATAAAATACTTTAGTTGAATTATTATAAATATAGATATTATTATTATATCTTTGGTGATAGTGAATAAATAGCTAAGTATAAATTCAGAAACTGTCATGGAAGTATATTTTTACTGAGAACAAATTATTTTTCGAGATACCAAAAAATGCATTTATTTACAACTCGGAAAGTATTAGAGTAGTAAAGTATCAACTTCTTCACAATTTTCGGAAGGCTTAGGAATGATAATACCTAACTTATCTTTAACATGAATTTTTTTGTAGAATTTATTGTAGGGTCAAGTCAGATAAATCGTGATCGTGACCTTTCCTTGAATCTCCGACGTTATATAACTTTCATAAATATGATTCGACATCTGGGTAAACCTATCTTTCTCACATTCAATACATCCGCAAATTAATTGACCTTATTTGTACGTTGTGTATACTGAAACACATGAAACGTTAAGCTTCGCCGACACCTAATAAAGCAAAAACATGATCGGAAGGTTTATACTTTACTTAAAACCACAGATTTATATTTTTATCTACATACAAATTATATAGATGTTTTGTGTTGTTGTGGAATTTATATCACGTATAAAAAATTAATAAATACAGCTGTATAGCGTTAGTAACATTATACGGCAATTAATTGGGCAGTAATGGTGATTTTTTCCTAAGGAAAGATGGTCTGCACATATTTCCATATTCCACTTTGTAAGCGGGTAATTCAGTGATCAGGTTCAATTTAAAAGTATTATATTACCTATATTATGATTACTCTATAATTAATACTTCACTCTAAAAACCTAATTAATTTTAAAAAATATCAATTTGATACTGACGGTCATTTCATGCGCATCGGGTCAATTAATATAGTTTGACTATTCATTTATTCTTCTTTTAATTGGTTGATCCACGCTTAAGGGCAATAAAACAACTTTTTTTTAAACGTTCAACTGATTATGGAATACGAGTAATATTTTTGAATTTATTCTGTCTGGAGCACGTATGATCCATGGATAATAAATAAAGAACATAACAAATATATGTTTGGGTGCCGATGAATGGGAAAAATTGAGAAACACTACCGGACAGGAAGCAAACGCCATCTGTTAGGAAATTTATAAAGCACACGTTTAATTGCCACCTAGCAAAAAGTTAGTAATTAGATTTAGTGTTTAAAGTATTTATTCGGAAGTTACGATATCAATAAAATTCACCATAGAAGTCAACTAGCACGTAGAGGAAATTTTGATTTTAAATTAATCAGAGGTATGTTTCCACCTAAATAAATTTAAACACATCCTTTATAAATGGGAAAACTTCAAAAATTAATTACAAATTGTAACAATTCAGTGCGTAGAATTGACTGAAATTTTTATGAACATTGACACAGATACTTTGGCTGACATTTGATTCATCCTCAAGAAAAATAAAATTATTTATTTATAATGGTGTAATGTAATGCTCAAATTAATTAAATTATATGAATTTTATGCGAAATGTATTCATTTTATATACAATTATTTTTAAAATGCATTTAATACTTAAATATACGTGAATAGTCCCAATTATTAATTATTGAAATTCATTTTAAATCACTATCTACTATGTTTTACTTAAATTTGAAATATTTATAATGAAATATAACTTTGTCTTACTTATCCTGAGTTTTTCACAATTATTGTATTATTATTTAAAAATATCAGCCATTAGTCTCCACAAATCTAAGTTTTTCTTGGAAGTAAATAATTTGTCTTTTAACGTGAAACAGTTTTTAAATGCAAAAATATTTCATGTAACACTTACAAGCAATACAATTAATATTGTTACTTGGATTTTTTCACAACGATCCGTTACTTAAAAGCGTTCATTTGAGCGATCTCACGTCGATTCGACCTTAATCACAGTCGCATCCCGTAAATCAGATTAAGATTAACGCAGGTTTGGCTCGGGATTTCAATTAAACAGATGAACGTTTAATTCTGTCAGTGAAAGTTATTACGGCCAACATTTGTGTTGCATCCCTAAAAAGGATTTTAAAATAATGAATTGCGAAACTTCTGTCCGCTCATTACGCAGATTCTCTAATTCCTGTCACAGAGAACTATAACTCACAAACATAAATTTAACAGTTCAATAAAGCAATAAAATGTTAATATCCTCTTTTTAACCCTTGTCAAAAAATATGGGAATTTTTCTTATAATAATTATAATGATAAAGCTACTCGTGTCTCCTAAAAATAGAGAGTGGTTAGGGTGTTTGATAAGTGGTCTCCCTGGATTTTATAGTGTCGTCACCCTTGAAATTTGGCTGAAATAATATATGGGAATATCCCAATTCAGATAACAGAAATAATGTTAATATCCGATACTTCTTTTCGTAATAAAGATTAGCATTATGCGATGTACACCGATTTAGGAGCCAATACTAGAAGCAATAAGAAATGTAACTTTTTATGAGTTGTAACAGGATGCCAAAAAACGTCCTGATTTCCCTAAATTACTAGTGAGTGCCAGATGCAATGTTGTTATTGTAATACAAATACTCTGATTTATTGTCAATACTTTGGTAAAGTTGAAGAAAATTTTTTCGGGTATTCTATTTTCTGTATATAAGAGCAAAATGGAATGGGGGACCAAAAATAAGACAGGAAAAAACAGAATTAAAAAAAAAAGCTAACCAAAAAGAACTAGAACTGAACGAAACTAACAGTGAAGGGAAGAAATAGTTGTTCAATAGAAAGAAGGAGATGGTCCAACGTATCTGAACTCTAAAAACTTTGTTCGTCTTTAGGTAAACGCATTCAGTGCCTGATCATTGGAGTCTGAACCCTCATATGACAAATGCTTTTTTTTGCTTTACTTTGTCCTATCTTACTATCTACATTCTGCAGATAATTTAAAACCCGAAAAAACTTCTCTTCATAAATTTATGTTCTATCAGCCACACACCTTTGCAAAATTTCCTGTGCTACAAGCTTAATTTTTTAAAAAAGACATGACAATATCAGTCTATACAATATCAGTTAATCTGCTGAGTGGAAAGTTATAAATACAGTAATAACTGACACTATAATGGAATTACTGAGTTATAGAGAAACCTTGGAAAATATGTCGTCCTTTGATACACACTTTTCAAACAGTTGATCAGGAAATGACTTAAGTAACAGACAAACAGTACAATGGTTTTCTACATTGTCAATGTATTAAATGTACAGTCTCTGCTAACATCGAAATATGAGTCCGTAAGAATTAAACTCTATGTTTACTATACTCTGTATCATCGCAACTCTCCAATCTTCGGATAGAGTTTAATAAAATTAAAAAGTAAATAAGTAACAATCTATTCTTCTAATTAATTGTCCATCAATGGCTTATAATACCACTTTAATACTTTAAAAATGCCTGTAGAGGCAAAAAAATTGATTTCATTGAGAATTCACTAGATCAAATAACACCAAAAAGAAGGGAAATGTAAATGGCGTATAAGTTGATGCAATTAAAGCAACGGCGAATATGTAAGAGACGAAATATGTTTGGCAAAATGTAATAGTATTGATTCTTCCGTTATGGTGTGTTTTCTAGGCCGACCTGAAAGATCTACTTAAGTTGAACTCCAGACGCCAAAGGGACAGTCTCCACAACGGCTCCACCAGGGCAACTGCTTCATCATCACTCAGAGGCTCGGGTAAGGGCTGCACGATTCTATCATAACATTTCTCTTTTTATGCAGTTTCTTATAGAACAAATTTCCTTTACTACCCATTAGTCGAAAGAGTCTGCCGCCGTCAAGATTAAACTAATATATCACTATAATTTCTTCTGTGCTACATTCAAGTCCACGTGAGTGTAATATTGTTCTTCATAATCTAACGAAATTTATAAGTTCCTCAAAACCCACAATGTTGACCACTGAGGCAACCTTCACTGCAAATCTGCCTATCACGATTAAAGTGTTTCCATCTTTTACAAGCCGAGATATATTTAATCCTCCATCCATCTCTGGTTGGAACACAACTGCCGTATGAGTTGGAGCCGAATTTTGTGAATTAGTTGCTAATGACAAGAGTACGATTTTTTAAAAAAATCCAATGAAGTAATTCTTGTATATCAAGCACTTCAAATCTTACAAGATCGAATTTCACCAGAGGCTCTTCACCACGGAAAACTGTTAGAACCCTAGTCATCTCCATACGACGCTAAACTAATATTGTGAATCAGTCAAAATAAATTTTTACGATATTTATGCGGTGAAGGTCATCCTGATAGTCGGATAAAATAACTACGGTTCTCAACATTTAGAGGCCCTCTAATATAAGAACGAGCCGTCCGCCATTGTTTCTTTCAGAATTGTCTTGCCTTACTCGTGGATTAAACAAGCGCATGTCGGTTGTAAAGCATAAAATGTTTTAAGATTGAATACTATGCAATAACATTCATGACTTTTAAATGATTTAGAAAGATTGCATTGAACTACATAAAATGGTTTATTTTCTCAAGAATTATTTTATCGATTAAGTTTCATAAGTAAACTCAAAATCATAAATCAAAATTTGGTAATTCAATTCATTTTTTTGTGAATTTCAAAAGTTTAAAATAAATTAATAATCGGAAAAGATGGAATTAAAATATACATCGCGTATGGTAAACAAAATATACTTTTAATTGATTAAATAAAGGATTGAACACGCCTTTAAAAATAAATATTACAACGGAGTTAAATCAAATTACAATGATTCCAGCAGGTATTAAAATTGCCAAATCACTTTTATTTTAATTTCTGCTTTTTTGTAACAAGTTAGATTCAAAAGATACAGTATATTCTTGTTTATTGTTTTCATGTTGAATTCTTTGAGTCCAATACTACGTAGCACAGTCACTTTAAAATAACAACGTGTATTACTATATATTCACATCAAATTAAAATTGTTTACACAAATCTATTGCCTGTACTTATATTGCATTTTTTTAATTCACTGATTTGTAACATTCAGTGTTTTTCAGCTTCCAAACATATTTCTTTCCGTTAGCAGAACTTGATTAATAATGGCGGACGGCCCGGCTCGTATTAGAGGATCCTTATCAACAACTAGTGGGAGTTATAAGTACATCTTCAAAATTGCTTACCTCCTGTTGTTTATTTTGCAGGAGGAGGCGCCGTGACATCCTGGCGCTTGTCAACCA
Organism: Zhengitettix transpicula; assembly: GCA_037074705.1. Taxonomy (NCBI): domain Eukaryota; kingdom Metazoa; phylum Arthropoda; class Insecta; order Orthoptera; family Tetrigidae; genus Zhengitettix; species Zhengitettix transpicula. Next base: position 38,745,432 of record CM073596.1, on the reverse strand, counting down.
CGAACTCAGACCGCAGGAACGACGTCAAAATGGCGCCGTTGTGTCCAGAAGGGTTCCAATGACACGAGAATAGTTACAGCTCCCAGGCCTACGTCTGAGTACCGAGGAAATCTACAGAAGTCTATTGGCCTTTATCCTGAAACCAATGGATCATAAACAAAAATTCAGAATAAGAATTCAGTTAGAGACAGCCGACTATTTTAATATCGAAAGACCCGTTAATCTAAAAAAAATGAGAACAGCTTCAACTGTAATCGAATTGCACTTAATTGCTGTAACAAATCTTCCTGTTATTCGTCAGTTTCCAACGATGTTGGGAAAAAAGCGACCGTTCCTAATTTTGTATTCCATCCAAATATTAGTCTAACCGGTTCCTTGTTTCTATTGACAGTGTTTCAATGATCTCGAGCTGTACAACATTAAGTACTTTTGTTGTTTTAGTGATTTAATAACTTCTACGTGTAAGCTTAAACTTTTAAGTGTTAAGGAAATGTAATGTTTACCACAAATTGTGAAACTTAAATAATGTATCAATTATGGTAAAAAGAACTGTTGACGTTGATGTGCAGAAATAACCATAAACAGTCTCCAAGTTTTTAATTTTGTTAAATAATCGGTTGGAAGCTTTCAACTATTTTGTTATAATCATCCTGAATGAACAATCAAACGTTACTACTTATATAAAAACATCAAGTTAAGAATACATTGCAAACCCATTAATTGTTTTATATCTAATTTTATAAGTTGAAAACCAAAATTGTTAAATTTATTGTTTTTAATATAACGACCTAAAATTCTTTCTTGAAGCAATTTACAAGTTGTATAATACTGTTTAAAAAATGCAGAGGAATAATGTTTAATTTTAGGCAATGATTTAAAAAATATTTTTTGCGTTAATGAGTTTTAAAAAAAGTTTCAATACAGTTTTCTTAAAATTAAGAACCTTGTAGTCGGTACACGTATCACTGAACCAATCTTGCAATAGTTTCTTCTTGATGTAGGGTAGATTGAGGCCATCTTGGTTCGCCTGTCGTACACATTATGGTAAAAAGGACCCTTGACGTTGACGTTAATGTGAATAAATAACCATAAACAGTCTCCAAGTAGTAACGTTTGATTGTTCATTCAGGATGATTATAACAAAATAGTTTAAAGCTTCCAACCGATTACTTAATAAAAATTAAAAAGTTGGAGACTGTTTATGGCTATTTCTGTACATTAACATATCAACGTAAACGATTTCAGGAGCACCATTTAATGGAATCGTCCTGCCAGTACGACTACTTTTTCTTGATGTTCTCTTTTATAACATTTAAAAGTATTTTATAATTGTCTATTTCTTTAATCGTTCATAAAAACACTCTCTTTAACTATGGGTCCACATATGGACCTGTCAATTAAATTCGCGGAATCTATTCCAACAACGTGCGGTAACTCTTCTGCAAGACACAAACGTCTCCCGATATTAACAAATTGTTATGCATTCATTGGCTACTACGTGAATAACGAAAAAAATAATTTCTCGGATTTTAGACTGGCGTTGTATGTGTCCTTAATTTTCCTTAATACAATCAATAATATTGTACCTGATGATAACATAGATATCTCAAAACTTCAATTTAAAAAGAAGCATATTTGCTTTAGAGCTAACTTTATACTAACGGAAAGTAGTAAATAAATATAATAATATAATAGGAGAAGTGATAGATATATTTATTTTGTTTTTAAAAGAGAAAGCACGTATTAAATAAAATACGACACATCGATACTAATTGATCAAGGACCACAAGAATTTTTAGTAGAACAAAGGTTGTATATTAGCGTGTTTGCTGTTCTATTTCTCAACTCCTTCAGTAGTGCAAAATCGCCCCCGTTCTTATGACCAGGAGTTCGGACCCATCAAGGAAGCCAGTGAAGTCCTGGACTGAATACTTTATACAGCGTATTTCTATTCAAGAAAAGGTTTTTATTTTCCGATGGTCTACTTTGCGAATAGATTTAGGGCAAAAAAAAATTCTACATATAACACGACGAGAGGAACCGTAATTACATTGGCTAAAACTTTCGGCGACACCGGTCAAAGCCAGGAAATTTATAAACTCGATCCGAGGAAAAGTTTTTAAGTTTTAGACTGAAGACAATATACTTTGATATGACCGAAAACCGTGTCTTTCAGTGCTGTGATGTTTCAACTACTAATTGTTAAAATTAATGTTTGAATTGAGCATTCTTAACTAATTTTGAAATAAATTATTAAAAGTATTACATAATTCAAATTTTAGCTTTATTACTCTTTACCAAAACTATCCTTTTCCAAAAATATGTCCTAAGAATGAATTTCAAAGTACTTGAATTATCCACTGTTTGTCAAACTAATTTATTGTAAAGCGTATTATTATAATATCCCAAATACGCAAATTAGTACAGATAGTATTCTAAATACTTATAAAAACTTAAACAAATCCAAATTTAATTAGTGACTGGAATATGTTAATTCATAGAATTAATAGCCTAATGAAGAAAAACGGTACAATAGCATTGTAAAATAAAGGAATCAGGAATTTTTAATATAATAATTATATTGGTGCATTACAGAGTATAAATAAAATAATCATTTATAAAACTCAGAAACAAATTATGTTTGAAATTAAAATAAGTAATTATGTCTTTCACATTTTGTGAAGAGAACAACGATAAGCTTTTGATTAAAATGCGGCCCAAGTTTAAACCACGTTAAAAGCAGAAATATACGTTTTGTTTAGTGTTTTTATAGGATGCATTTAAATTATATTGGAATACCGAGATTCTAACCCGACCCTCCTAGGTGAAGGAAAGGCATTCTATGAAATAGACCATACAACTTTTAGTTTAAGAAATTACGAAATTAAAAACTTTAATCAATATATGTTACGTTACGGGGAGTTGAAGCCGAGACCCCTGGGACAGAGAAAAAATGATTTCGTATTCTGTATAAGTACTACATAATACTACAAGCAAAATTAGGCAACAAAATGTCGCGATGACGAACCGTATTAATTAAACTCAATATAAAAAAATCTCTAGTTTGTCCGTTTACCAGATGATTTAAAACTATGGAATAAAACGTTTCGTTAAAAATTAATTAACCACGTTCGGTATGGTCTAGTGGCTAGGATACCTGGCTCTCACCTAGGAGGCTTGGGTTCGATTCGCGGTATCGGAACATTTTTGTTTTAATACCGTTACGTATTAATTATTGTTCACAGAACTATATTTTTAATATCGGGTATGGTATATATATATATATATACTATCCGGTATGGTCTAGTGGCTAGGATACCTGGATCTCACCCAGGAGGATAAAAATTTGAATTGATGAATCTGTGCGAATGTACTTTTACAAATTTATTTTCGTGTGCCGGCTTTAAATTGAAAACTGATATACGTGACCATTACATAATATCCAGTATTTTTGATTGTGTTGTCTGTAAATTTAATTATTATTGTGACGAGTTATAAATGTCTGTCACGTAAGTTTGTACGTCTTTCTGAACTTCAGTTTAACTTTAATTGTTGCTCTAATTTATTACTATTTTAGTATAAAATTTGTATATATGGTAAAACCCACGCTAAAACAAGAGATTCATGTCGACACAAACAAAGATACAGTGGTCAAACTCGAGGCAATTAAATTTACAGACGCAACACAATCAAAAATACTGGATATTATGTAATGGTCATGTATATCCGTTTTTAATTAAAAGTCGGCACACGAATAAATTTGTAAAAGTATATTCGTACAGATTCATCAATTTAAAGTTTTATGTAATATTATAGTTCGTTTAAAAACCGTTGTTTATATCTATTAATGTTTCTCCTAATAATCTGGACAACATTAGTAATCTTGAATGTGCCTCTGACACTTCTATAAATCCAGCGCTTTACTGGTAAAGTTGGCTGCATATATTTGTGAATCTTAAGGGGCAAATAAACTAACTTGCACCAACGATTTCTACAACTAGTATTATCACGGACGCAAAAACACACTTATAATTTATGGTGGAAATAACGTAAATCTCTGATAAAATTTATTATTGAGCTACGTAGCCTGCGAGTTGACGATTCAAACGGCAGTGGTTTGCGTTTATTTAGTATACTCTTGGCATTTGGTCTGAATATTACCACATAGTTTTTTTAGTGACACGCTTCATTAGTGTTATCCGCTTTAATAGCAGAGGAAGGGAAGGAAAGCGGGGATACGGAATTAAGACCAAGAGGCCCCGGGATGAAGTTTAAAGATCCTACAAGGCATTCGCCGATTTGTGATACAGGGAAAACTCTATACAAACCTGCTTCAGGTATGTTCGACTCTTGGTACTAGTCCCTCGCACTTTCGACTCCATTTGGACGACAGTTGGTCGACTGGTCCAATGAGAACAGCGAACATCTGCGACCCCGGATCAGTCACCCCTCAAAGCAAGCCTAGGTGTCACGGCTTATGGGAACCTTAATTTAAATTCCTTGGTTTTACAAATAAGGACAGGAAAATCCAAAAGGAGGTTGTTAGCACTTTCGTGTTATTTTCTCATATTATCTCATAGTGGTTTTAGAATTGCTTCTAATTTGAATTAAGTAAATTTCTTATAAGTTTATTTTCATGATCCAACAAATATATTGAAATCAAAACTGAAGAACACGCTGTTGTATAGGGTGTACATATAGTAGTAAAGACTAGGAAAAGAAGTTCAATTAAAATAAATACACAAAAGACATACATTCCAATATTTTTATTATAGTTAATCTTGAATACATAGAAATATTTTCATTTACAAAATTTTAATACTAATTTCTTTAGTTATGCATGATTTAAATCTAGAGCGTACAGGGAAATAAAAGCAGCCTGCACCTCACGTTAAATCTAAGAGAGTTTTACCCAACTTACCATCCGAAGAATATTACAGCTGTAGTAAAAGCAATCGTAAGTCTGTATAGAACTTCGAATCCCAAGCGTGACTTTAAAGCAACCTTCGAGAGCATTGTACAAACGGCCAGCAATATAAACTTCGTGGCAAACGAAAAACCCTCTCTTTTTCCTCCAGTTACAAATATCTGGACATGTCGTCGCATATTGTCCAACATAGACTTCTCGGGATTTATTTACGGAACAAAGATTGAAGCCTTTCCCGGTGTAGTTGTTCAATATATTGTTCTCGGAGTTCAACCGGGTTTTGCATAATTATATTATAATTATCCTATAATCGCCTAGAAGATGACGACAGAGCTTTTAGTCGTCGAAACGTTGCGTTCTAATATAATTATGCAAAACCCGGTTGAACTCCGAGAACAATATATTGTATTTACGGAACAGTTTTCATAAGGTTCAAACGCCACACTTTGTCAGCACACATAAGTGGACGACCATCAGCATTAGAAGTCACTCGATAAATCTTTCTATATCCTTGTTATTTATAAATAAAATTAGAAGCACATTCAAATTTCGGAACAATTGAATAAAGTGAAAGAGAAACCTAATGTGTGTAAAATCACAGTTAACATTGAAAAAGTTGTCTACGCTTATTGGACTTCTTCACGTAGTCTTCAAGCACATAATTCATTACGTAATGTTCCGCATCTTTTTGATTCTCTGTGCATTATCAAAAGCAGTCATCAAAGTAGGCAGAATTAAATTCGGCAACTAGTAGAACATTTTTTAAATAATGGAATCCCAAAATACAGATTTAAATAAAGTGTAACAAAGTTACGCAGAAATCATTAATGCATTGAAAATTTGAAAAACAATAAATTCGATGTGTAACTAAATTAATGACGGTTATTTGGGAAAGTAAACATAAGAACCAAGAGCCGGTAGTAAAAATTCCACTTAAATATCAGAGGAAAAGACAGTAGGCCCTACTGACATGGGTGGTCATTATTGAAGTATAAAACCGAGAACTTCGTATCCATCGACGCTACTCAAAAGCACTCAAACGGAGTCGCCGTAGCCAGAAATCATATAGTCTCAAACACTAATCGGGTTAACGAGAGTGATGCTTACTAGAAAATTGAGGTGTGTAATCCTGCCATTTTATATTTATCGCGTACGTCTACTTTTTTTCATTTAATTGTCTCAAACTTTATCTGAAGATGTTTTGTTGGAGAAATATTTTATATTATTGTAATTTTCCGTAAAAGTAAACCTAATTATTAACTGCCATGATTATTTTATATCAATTTTAATAATAAAATTAGAATTGTAATACTAAAATTTTAGGATTCGACAGACCTACTTTGGAACGAACATTAATTCCATACCACAAACGTAGCAAGAGCCAAAACATAGGGTGTTAATGGCAATTAGAGCTGACCTATCCCATCACATTTTATCGTCTGTCGGAGTAACTGTCGCACTCCAGTTACATTTCTCACTCACTTTTTTTTTTACTGTGAGCTATATTAACTTTTTACCCGCTATAGATTGGGAGGGCAAATCAATTACCGTTGACTATTTCCCTCCGTGCCAAATGGCGAGGAAATAAAGCACCGAAATGATTTTTTTTAAAAAAAAAAAAGTTGTTGCGGACCACCGTACAGAAGATTGTGGCCGAAATAGGCATAAATGCTTTTAAAACTCGTATTACATATATCTATGTAATCTTACGTCAATAAAATTGGAACGATCGTAGAGATAAAAAGTATTTCATTACGCATCCGCCAAGTTACATTCACTTTCACAGAGAATTCTACAAAGCCAAAAAAAATTTAATTCAATTATTAACCAAGAGATAGATATAAATGGTTTAAACAATGACAATACTCGTATACTAAATATAAAAAAACGGTAATTTTTGAAGTATGTAAAGGAAGAATTAAAACGAGCATTCATTTTCTTTAAATACAAAAATTCAATTGCAATCAATTTAACTCGCTTATAATTTCTTTACTTCATTACAAAATGGTATTTAGTAGGTCTGCTTCTTCTATACATTTGATGTCATGCAATGTATCATTAAATTCGAAACTATCGCAACGGATACTTATATTACTACGTAAAACTTACTTTATTTATATAAATTATAACGTGCAGTTTCTTACCATTAGAAATATTAGTAAAATATTATTTTACCTGTATCATTTTATCGCCTTTCCATCTCTAATTCCTCACTCGAAATTTTTTGTGCGCTGTGCACATTACATGTCGGCGAGATTTTACTTACCTGACAATCTTGTGGGCGAAATATTGTAATTATTTTTGGTTCTAGTTCAAAAAAATTATTTCTGACAAATTGGCCGTTTTTCAGTATACAGCTTAAACTGTAATTGTCAGATTAACATAAATAATAAAGCTTTCAGCTGCAGATACGTCATGTATAATTTTCACAAAAATAAATATATTGAGATCTAAACTGGGTTATTGAACTGCCAGTATCCCACGCTTAATTTAAGTCTCCATAGCCATGTATATCATGGCATTATATCGATTCAATAAATACTCACTCTAAAGACGTCACTCTACACACGACCGTCTTAATTCAGAATACCAGAAACAAGAAATTAAATGCCGATCCAGATTATGATGGTTAAATATTTCATCTAAGTCCCCCGTACCGGAGTGCAATACAAGGAGAATGAAGCCAGTAATGCACTTTCATGGAGAATTATAAACTGATATAGTGTAACAGTAGTTATCTACCATACATTTTGTATGAACGAATGATAAAAAATCATTTTCCCACATACATTATCTGTTCAATAATGACCCATCAATTTATCTTTACTGCTCAACACTTCAACAACTCCGAAAAATATATTAAAGAGTCACTGAACACTTGGCATGAAACCTATCGCTAATATTAATCAGCATTTATTTCAGTATTCAAAAATAGGAATTATTTGCAAGCTTTCCACAAATTCTTGTAGTTTTTTTAAAAAAATTATATATATTACACGTTTCTTGTTTTTAAAAAATACAGAACACCAACCAATTTAAACATTACATCATTTTACATTCCGAACAGAAAATATTGAGAATCTATTGGGCAATGGGGCTTACCACCCTACGAAACACATTCCCTGCCACCTCATAACTTTGCTTAACTTTGGTCATTTACACGAACTCTCTCATACCAACACCTTCCTACAACCACATGGCGTAGCTCTGTATACATTAGTACTGCTGGGCAAAAAGCAAGATGGGATGCGGTTGCCTTTTTTTACCTTCTCACAGAATTAATAAATACAATATTGTTGTACACATCACAAAATAAGCCCCACAAATTCACATTCAGGACAACTAATGAGACTCATCTCAGTTACCATGTAGTTAAAAGCTCGTTCTTTAGCAAGTTCAATCACATGAACTGAGATAAAACCCAAGAGAGAAAACTGTGAACAAGGAAATGTTTTTGACGAGATGAAACCCAAGAGAGAAAACTGTGTACAAGGAAATGCATCTGACGTTCCAAAAACATTAGTTCACACACTATGTAGTGGTAATACAGATTGGTGTACAAACTTTCTTACCTACAAATTGTCCCTTGTATCTAAAATTCGTGGTATGGTTATATGACTTCAGGGCTTACACTTTTCAGGGAAAATTCAGTTACAAAATAATATATTTTCTTTTCCCATAACAAGCTCTTTTCAATAATTAGGCAAAAATGACATTTTGTCCTATACTAGTAATAGTATCACAATTCCTAAATGTCTCACACAAAGGAAAGTTAGTATTTTGCCACAAAAAAAATACAAACTACAGTTTCACCTTTTGAGATACACAACAGTAAAACATTCAGTCATTAAATTTAACTCACTTTTTTACTAAATTTATGTACTGATTTGCATCAAAACCATCGTCAATATCTTCTTCAATCTTTACTTTAGTTTTCAGCCGCCGTTTTTCTATTCTTGCTTTCCTCTCCTCATCAGTCAATGTAGCTAAATTAAGAGGTAACTGTAATGAAAAAATTATTTCATTTACTAAATGCAGGCCCAATAGTTTCCTCATAATTTATATCACATAATTCTTAATAACAAATTAGTAGCTATAAAACTTTATATAATATTGAGAACAAATTCAAAATTACAATTATTTAATGTATATAAATTCTTATGAACCAAAGAAATACATTTCCTGAAAAATTAAATATGATTTAAAATTTGTTACAATATTATGAATTCAAACTATTATCTATGTGAAAGAAAACAATCTAGCATAAAGATGCCATTTTAGTAGGTACTTTAAATTTATAACAAAATTTCTTCACATCCATAAAAGTTAATAAACAATGATAACATCAGAATTACTCAAAACCTACATATCCAAAGTATTTAATGTCACTATAACAGTACAAATCATTGAATTTGTACTCCTTACTATTTTCAGAAGACTCTACTTAAAACATTATTTATGAATACACTATGTATATAATACATACCTTAATTATTTTCCGTGGTTCATAATATCGAGTGTACAGAGTGGAACCATCAGGTTGTACAAGTAGCGTAGGATATGTTCTTTCGTACAAACGTCTATGAATTTTTGTTATGGCTGCTGTATTAGCATTGAAGGAACGGTATAAAATCTTTGTTGCCAAAATACAACTATTTGATGTAGGTTTAAAAATCAGTCTGTGAAAAAATGAGAAATGATCAAACCTTTTTTAAAATTTACAGTATTTTAGGAAATTCTCCCTTGTTTTCTGTGAAATGAAAACCACAATTTGTAAGAAATTCTTAGATATTTTAATACCTTTCCCAACTATCTTTTTTAAGTATATTCCAAAACAAAGAAATTCCAGTATGTCACTTCATTAGTTCTGTTCCAGAATGTTCTGCATTCATATTATTCTTCCACCTATCTGTGTTATAGTGGCATCTTCCAGCTTTTATAGAGGACCACAATCATCAATTATTCATCTGGTTTATCAATATATACTGTAATATATCTAAAATAATTTTGTCACTGCTAAAAATTGGAGTATAACTTTGTTCTAAATGTATCAAGTGAAACATCAAATATTAGTGACACATTTCAGTTTTGTGAGGTTTCTAAGAGGAAACCAAAGGTAACCCATTGCAGTAAAGCTGTGAATAAGACTACAATTTTGACATTCTCTATGACAAATTTCCTGGTGTATGGAATATGTTAAGTTTTCCTCTCTCCATTTCATTTTTATTATGTTTCATGGTCCTAAGATAGTAAAAAGAATACACCTTTTGCCAAAAATTACATTCTATTCAAAAGTAAATTTGCAGACATTAAAGCATTTTACCCTCTATGAAAATGTTAATCACATAACTTGTGGCAGGATATTGATAACTGTTATAAGTTGAATAAGTACAGCATTTTTGTGAAAGTTAGGTTTTTTATCAGTCATGCGTTGGAAATTTGTGAGGAGTAGGTTTGAAAAAAGCAGACTATAGTAAAAGTGCACAAAGAAGACCTAGGCAGTTTTATAAGATCAACAATTTCTGCTACAGGCTGCCTTTAAGGACAGATACTTATGACGGTTAACAGATTTATTTAACATTTTCAGCACACAGCAGTATCTAGACATTTATTGGTATGGCCATAACAAGGTTTCAGTTATTCTTTTAGCTATTAAGACAATGCCTCAAACTACAGCCAGGTTAAAAACAATAGAAAATGTATAATTATTATACAAGGAAAATCTTTATTCTTACAACATAAAAAAAATTGATACAAAACATTATTTGCTATAGTGACATTATAAGACACTTATTAGTCTTACATAGTTCAGTAAAGTACCATGGATTAGAAAAAACAGGAATATTATATATTTAAATAATAATAACTTTCATGTTACTTTATGCTTAGCATTCACATTAATAATAGAAAATTGTTATCAACACAATGCATTTAGTACGATTGTATAAGTCTAATTTTAATTTTTCAATACTGCTATTAATTATTATTTTGTTATATTAAATTGATACTTTATACTTATTTAAATATTATCTATTCCAACCAGTTTCAAAATGCAATGCAAGAATATATTATATTAAACAAAAAAATGTGCACATCAAATTTTTTAAAAAAACACAAAACACTTTAAATATGTGCTCAAGAAGCGAAGTATTCAATATTTTAGGGAATATTAAAGGATTATTTACGATAACTTTGAGAAACTATAGCAAAAGAAATTGTTTCCAACATAATAAGAAATATGCTGACTCAATAATAATGCTTGTAACTATTTAAAAAGTAATCAAACTCAACATATGTCACGAAAAGAAAGGAGAATATATTTCTTACACATCCTCAATCAAAAACTATACTCTGCTTGACAATGAATGTTTTTTAAAAATCTTTAATTCTTAACCTCAAAGGGGAAAATAAGTTTTAGTAATAGTAGCCGATTCGTCATAAAACAAGAACAATTGTAAAATTCATAATAAAAGAATGACCGTTTAACATACCTACGAAAATTCATTTTAACAAAAAAATTGCAAAAATAGACACTTCAACGCGAATTATAGACGCGCAGATCGCCCGTCAACTTGGTAAGTTCTGACAATATAACATCTGACCACATAAAAATCCCGAAGGTACATATATCTTCATGACTTCTTTACCTCCACGTTTTCTGTATTTTGAAATATCATTAGTAATAGACGATAACGATAATATTCTAAACTATCAGAATTAAAAACCAATACAACTTAAGAAAGTGTTGACATTTGCAACAATTGTAAGGTAATTCATGAGTCTTGGTTGTTGGTTTCCTTTTCTATTCTTTGCCACAATGACGTAAACCAATAAATCACATTGTTAATTATATACGATTAATTAAATTATTGCCATTTTCGGATACTTTATATTTTTATACCACATAAATAATCGAACCTAACGTTTGTAATCTAGCTTATCAAAAACAACTTTAATTAACTTAAGTTAGTTTAAATCAAACGAAAAAATTGTAACATGGAATTTGTATTAATTCATAACAACGTTAATCAGTCGGATTAAAGTGATGAATAAATTGTTTAGCATTCTCCAAAGTCGTCAAATAATTTCAAACGGTTAAACAAATTATCTATTTTAAAATTTCTCTGCTGAAGGGCAATACGAATCATAATAACATACTTATTTTTGTATGCATGTATTATGTTCAAAATAGTATCATATTTATTGAAAAATTAAAATAACATATACTGTACCCAACACATCTCAGTTAAATTTCAATGGTAAATGTGTATTGTTAAATATTTACAGATGGGTTAAATAAAGGAATAACAGTACACACTCGACAGGAATATCTTTGATGAGCATTTTATGTTTTGATAGCAATGTATATGCAAAATAGTTTTTATGCAAATAAAACTCATGTAAAATATCTTTCCTTATATGTTCCATTTCTAACTTTTATAAACCCTTAATATTACTTAATTTAAGCATCGTAGGCCTTTTCGCGATTTTGTGCGGAACAATTTGACATAACGTACAGCATTTGACGTTTTAACATTAATGGTGGGGTGTTAAAGTTCCATTGGTATGCCTGGTTTTTATCTAAAGCCTACATGATTTATGTCTACATTCTAAATTTGTAAGGATCACCTGAGTAATGGAACTGCAGGTAGTAAGAGCTGTAAATCTTTTATGATTAGAAATAGGGTTTGCATATATTTTATTTTTTTTATCCCAATTTTAGGTTGACAAAGTTGTAAAAGTTTATAAAGCTATTGCTCAGTATCCTTCCCCTACTTCAGCTAGGGTGCTGAAGTCTATTATAGGGGGGAGTGGTATAACTGTTGTATCATCATGGACACAAAGGAATCTTGAAAGAGGAAAGTCCATAAAATTTCAGCAAACCCACTTTATTGACTCTTCCCTACACAAGACATCTGATATGTTACCTGTTGATATATCATTTGAGTGAGTTGATCAATCTGGATACAGATTTTTATGTAATCGTAGGCATGCGATCACCAATATTTTGTTTTGTAGGCTTCTTTCCTGTATTTCAAAGTCAGAGGAGTTTCGGGGAGTTGTTCGAGAAATATCATATGAAAATAATAGCAAAAAGCAATACTTAGAGGTATGGAAGCAAAGACAGTTATGGAAAAACTTTGACCTGCAAGCAATGGAGGTGCATGGAGATGTTTACGCGGATGGTAAGATCAAGACTGCTTATGAAATTGACTTACATTTTTCTGGGTGGTCTATTTCTGTGCAAGCAAATGATTTTCATAATAAAAAAAAGTTATTTTCTGAAGCAAGCATGTTGATTTTCATAGTAAAAGTTATAGAAGGTTAGCAGAATGCCCCAATCTAGTATAATCGTGAATCCCTTCAGCTGAATTTGGTATGAGAGGAAAAAGAACCTCTAAATTTACTATTTAGAAAAGTATAACATCAATCAAATACTGAGTTTAATTGTGTGTCTATTGACAATATAATTTAAGCTGGAAAATTAATTATACACTGAGTCCCAGCATGTGAAGCTGCTAATAATTTAAATTGATCCCAAATTGGATGTTATCAGTACAATTGTGAGATTCATAAACTAAATTTCTTTTCAATCTTATGAGGCAATAACATTTATTCACATTTTATTTTTCGACTGTAATTTGATTTTTATATCCCTAAAATAGACCACAAAATCAGAAATTCTTCAGGTTCTACTAATATTAGTGTGTGTGGAATTAGTTTTAATGCAAAATAATGTTAACTTCCAGGTGATTTTGGATCATTTGAATGGTCACCATCTGAACAGAACCTTTTGTATATAGCTGAAAAGAAGTTACCCAAGACTGAACCTTTTTACAAACCCAAACCTCAAGAATCGAGAGAAAATGGTCTTTCTGACACTAAAATTGTGCGGGTACTGTATTAATTATTTTAGTTACTTTGCTATAGTATAAGATAGAAATGAATGTCTGTTAAAAATAATAAGATTTAAATTTTAAAATGTTGGATGTTATGACATGGATTGGTGTATTTCTAAGGGCAAAAAGTTTAAGACTCATAAGTTTTTCGCCATTAGAAAACTACACCAATTTGTGTCAAAATGATCAGCACTTTTGAATTGATTTAGTTTTTGTTTCTGTATTTTAAGTTTGCCAGTTCAAAGGTTGTTTTCGGTATGTTTACTTTGCTATAAATTGGTCATTAGTAATATATCTTACCCTTGCTTTGACTGGTTCCCAGTAATAATTGTTCCAATGTGTCATAAATTCAATATTGTCTGTTACCACTGTACTTTTCATCAAGCCATACAGATTTCAAATTTAAGTTGCAGACCTAAGTTATCAGAGTTCAATATCCTACTTTCACCAGAACAAATCTCTTGTAGCTATTAGCTATCACTCTCCAGTCTATCAGAGTTCATGCTAAATCATGGCTTTCCTGGCAGTTACCAATTGTAACTGAGACTTTTATTCTAAGTATAAAATAAAACCTGAGCATGTTAAAAGTGTAAATGACAGATATCCCTACGTTAAGAATACAATTGATTATTGTACATTATTTACTAAAGATAAAATCTTTTATTAGGCTGATATACAATTCATTATGGTATAAAAGTAGATTTTTAATATAGCCAAATGTCTGTTTGTTGATCATTAGAAATCAAAAGGTAGATTGCCTAAAACTTGTAATATTTTGGAAGTTACAATAAGCTTGTTATTGGGTAATCAATCATTTACTATTACATTTAAATATTCTCTTGTTTGCCAGAATCAACAATTGAATTGCAGGGAGAGTGAATCACTTAAACTAATGTTGCATCTTAAATTTGTTGAATGTTGCATTTTAATATTGCACTAATTTTAATAATGTTGTACCTATTATGACTTTTTTCACTTTATAACAAATTTATATATATTTCAGGGAGAAGAGTACTTATTCCGACCAGACTGGGGTGAACAACTGGTTGGGAAACATCAGCCAGTGGTCAGCATTTGTGATATGAAATCTGATTCAGTTTATATTCTTGATGGTATACCACCACACTTTTCTCCAGGCCAAGTCATCTGGACACCAGATGGTGAAGGAATAGTTGGTGTAGCCTGGAAAAATGAACCACGAAGGCTGGGACTAATCTACTGCACCAATAGGGACAGTTACATATTTCACCTGACAAAAGATGGGAACTTTAGTTAGTGTAGAATAATTATTTGATTTTTATACAATACGTTTTCATAAATAATAATTTTATTTTATGAATAAAGTTTTCAAAAAATGGTTTCATAGTTTGAAAAGTAAATTTTTCTTCTGTTTAAATAGTTTACATTGTGTAATGTATAGTTTTATTTCTCAGGCTTATTGTCAGATGATGGTCTAGCAGTTCGTTCACCACGTTTCAGTCCAGATGGTAAATACCTAGTTTGGCTGGAACGACCAGCAGGTGGACCTCACCATGCTGCTCACAGACTAATTTGTTGCAAATGGGAAAGTAAAGAGGTATGTTCTTATCAAACTGCCCTAAATATTTCTCTTTATTTGCTAATTTATTTTCATACTTTCAGAAAGAGATTCTGGTGGACATAGTTTATCAGAGTGTTCATACTGAAGGAGGAAATCCTTTTTATGGTCTTTACAATCAAGCCTTGCCAAGACGCTGTTGGACTGCTGACTCAAAGCGGTTGTTTCTGAGCACTCCACAGAGAAGCAAGATAATATCTTATGTAGTGAATATAGGTGAAGTGGCAGTTAATTATTTATCTATACAACAAAGCTTACATACTTTAAGTAATTACATATTGTCATGAGATATTGTAAATTTTATAATTTTCTTCAGATTTTGATTATATCTTAAATTTGTCACATATTCATTATTGATTGATTGATGTAATGATGGAACAAAATATTTCAATTAGGTTCTATACACAATTTTTGTCATTGCCTCTACACTACACCATGAACCAAAACTATATATATGATAACTGATCAAACTGATTTGTGATGTTCATTTCAAACATAATTTTTCACTATTGTGAATTATTTTGTTTTTATTAACATTAACAAAATTACCTACAATTTTAGATCACATTATATTTAGGAATAAAATAATACCCGATTTTTGTCCTCACAGAAAGAAAAACTGTAACCGAGTTAGAGTACCCCCAAGGCAGCCAATCTATTCTTGATGTGTGGAATGATGTTGTGGTATGTGCTAGAAGCTCCTTGAAATTTCCAGCTTGTTTAGTTTTGGGAAAAATTCCTGAAGCAGGCTGTGAAAGTAAAATTCAGTGGTCATCTGTCACTAACTGGCAAGCAGCTCCTGCCCTGGAAGCCTTGGCTTGTTACAGTATGCACCTAACTAAGGATAATGACCCTACTGCATCTTGTAGTAAGTATAAACACTTACTGTATTGTTGTCTTAACAAAATTGGCGAGAAACAACAAAATGTACATAAATATAATATCACAGTGATTTTTAGCACAAGACATCTTTTAATGCACTTAAACCTTATTGGACACCTGGTTTCAATTTTAATAAATTTATCTTTTATCTATTTTCATACCAGAATCATTTAGTGCTATATATGTTGGACCTGAATCAACTCAAGGACAGGATATCCCTCTTGTTGTCTGGCCTCATGGGGGACCACATTCAGCATTCAGCAACTCATTTTCATTGGATGCTGCTCTTTTTACACTCCTGGGTAATAAAACATCTGAGATACACACACACACACATATATATATATGTGTGTGTGTGTGTGTGTTATTTTTGTATTTTTACATTGAATTAATAAACACACTGAAAATAATCACAATACAATAATTTCCCAGGATTCGGTGTATTAATGGTAAATTATAGGGGTTCAATTGGAGCTGGTCAAGACAGTGTTGACTTTCTCCTGGGAAAGATTGGTGATACTGATGTTAAGGATGTACAACAAGCTGTCTCTGAAGCACTAGAAAGATTTCCTTTCTTAAACCCTGAAAAAATGGTGTTGTTTGGAGGCTCCCATGGTGGATTCCTAGTAACACATATTAGTGGACAATTTCCTGTAAGGAGGCAATAAATTTAATTTGAATTCAGTTTCCTTTTATTCTAAATAATAAGTTGACAATACTTTTTCATATACTTTTTTAGAGAGACTACAAGGCTGTTGTTGCTCGAAATCCTGTAACAGATGTAGCTGCCATGTTTTCTGTAACTGATATTCCGGATTGGTAAGAATTCATATTAGAAGTTTTAACTAGGTTTAATTCAGTTTTAGTTAGACTAAGTTCAATAGGAAAAGTCCTTACTCTGATCTTTTGCTGATTGATTAGAAGTACTGAAATTTTTGATTGTTAACTCTTTACCTTTACAGGAAAGTGAAATGAAGGTTAGACGTAATGTTAATACAACCCCAATTTTTTTACCCCAAACAATGTATAGTACATGTATTTTTTGCATTATATAATGTCACCAATTAATAGTTCTATGAATGACTTATTCCTAAACAGGACTGCAATAGAGAGTGGTTTACCATACAATGCTCATGAGGATATGAGTACTGAAGCATTTGAAAAAATGAAGAAATGTTCTCCTGTGAAATATATATCTCAAGTAGTTGCTCCCACACTGCTACTCATTGGCAAGAAAGATGCAAGAGTTCCAAGTAGTCAAGGCATAAACTACTATCATAGTTTACGGGCTCACAATGTTACTACTAGGTATGTCACAAGTTTTCCTCATTCAAAAAGAATACAAGTTCATATTTTTTAATTTTAGTTCCAAGACACTTAATTCCAAATTTAAGGACTAATGTTTATAAATTTATTTTATTACAATCTTAAATGAATTTAAAAGAGATAATCAGTTTTTACAGTTATTACCAAAACATGCACTAAAAAAACAAGAAATGAAAAATATATAAATTACCAAATATATACAAGAGTTCTCTTATTACTAATCAGGTGATATTAATATACAGCTTCTGTCAACTAAAAGATTAACTTGAATTTTAAATTGAACATAATTTAGTTTTTTCAGGGGCTCCATTAGTTTGGAATTAAAATAGAAGTATTATGTAGTGGCTTTGAAGGGGTGATACAGTAACACTTCTGGTGTGTGTGCACCTTTAGGGTAGAGGCATACAGCCATTGTGGCCTAAAACACTTGTTTACTAGCTCATTATATAAAATAATTGTAAATTAATTTCTAGACTGCTCCTGTATGAAGATAATCATCCCTTAAGCCAGGTGCCAGTGGAAATGGACAATCTAATTAATTCAGCTTTGTGGTTTATTCAACATACCTCATAAAACATTGATGGAGAAAAGTTATTAAAAAAATTTCAAACTAAATATGTATTTTGTAAAATCCCTATTGAAAATCCCTATAGTACTGAGATTTTAGAAAGTCTGATGTAGGAATAGGGAAGAAAAAGCACATTTGTGGATGTTCATATAACTGCTACAGTATAGAGAAGTTATAATTGGATAGATAAAAGCTAAAAGAGAACGGTTTAAATTTGTTTCGTGATGTACAGAATCCTTCATTAATATAAACCTTGTTTTAAGTCACACTTATACATAAAATTCAGAATAATTTATTTGCATATAATAAAAAATTGAGACCGACTTGTTCTATTGCCTATATGGGCCAAGTTTTAGAAATTTTAGTATCTGTAGTTCTTTATCAAGAATATGTTAGGTGAAAATTAACAAATAGATATATAAAATAAATACCACGCAATATTTCTGCAAACCTTGTTGCTTTCATCAGATGATAGAAAATCAAAAGAACGACATGAAAACTGTATGTATTGTATTTTGCTACTGTTAGTAATACTATTAATATACAAAATGGCATTAGCTCCTTAAATATCAGAATCAATCTTATCTTCATAAATTCTTTTGTGGTTCATATTTTCTTTTGATGTATCAATATGTGAGATCCAATGGATTGTTGCACCTTATGAAAATAGCATTTATGTAATTCGTAATAAATAATTACAGATTAATCATAATACTTTTATTAAAAAATGGCCAAATATCCGTGAGAAACTGTTTTCATAACAACCTGGTAACTATGTACAAAATAAAATTGTCTCATAAGATCCATTTTTGGAAATTGTTTTAAACATAAATAAATACTGCTTTGATGATGCCTTCTCAATCAGTGTCAGATCCTGAACCTGATTCTTCTTCATCTTCACTAGTTGGAGGGGTTGCCTCAATTGGTTCATCAAAGTCTTCATCGTCTTCGGATTCTTTTTCCTTTTCCCCTTTTGTATCTTTTCCCTTCTTTGAATCATCAGGTTTCTGAAATATAACATTAACACTGTAGTTGCATCTATTTATTAATAATATATCTGTGAGTGAAGAAGTCGGTACTTACTGATTTCTTAGTTTTTTCTTCTTTCTCACTCATACTGTTATCAGAGTCTTCTTTCTTTACTTTGACATCAGTTTTTTCCTTCTGTTGTAAGAAAATTTGAAGTGAAGTGTATTTTAATAGAAGTTGACAAAAGTAAAAAAAATTGTATGATTTACACAAATATAATTACAGTATTCATAAATGAATTTATTTATTAATAAATTACTTGTGAGTACTTACAGATTTTTTAGTTTTTCCTTCTTTCTCACTCATACTGTTATCAGAGTCTTCTTTCTTTACTTTCACATCAGCTTTTTCCTTTTTCTCTTCCACTTTCTGTAATAAAAGTATATTTTTAAATTTGTCAATAGAAGAACAAAGTAAACAAAAGGCAAGATACAAACCATTTTTTTTGCTGGTTTTTTATCACTAGAACTGTCACTGCTATCATCATCACTAATATATTCCTTGCTTTTGAATGCACCAGATTTAACGGGCGAGACTTTGGGGGTTTCCTTCTTTTTACTCTCTTTCTTTTCTCCTTTGTCCTTTTTGTCTTCACTCGGTTTATAGTCTTTCATGGCCTTAGCATACTCTTCCTTAGCTTTTGTGGCTTTTGCCTCCCATTCCTAAATATGTGTAAAGATTGAAGAAATGAGATTTTAAAATGAAAATTTAATAAAGTTTAAATTAACTTACAACATTTGAATATCTATATTTATATATAAGCATTTACAGGACACGAATTGTTTAAATTTTATCAACCATCAGTTGGAATGCATGCTTAACTAAATCCATAATGCTAAATTTCATTAGTTTTTGATACCTAATCAACTTTGTAAAAATTGAGAAGTGGCATTTTGATTTTGGAATTTATATCAAAATTGAAACATGAACTCTAGCTCCAGCTCTTAAATTTTATTGAAATGATATATTCAATGGTTCACCACTCAGCTTACTTTGAGACTTACTTTTGATCAGGATCAAGGAAGATTTTATAATAATTCGAATGATATGACACCTCCAAAAGCATTATATTTGAGACTTACTTGATCAGGATAATCACTATCAGAGAATATTTTCTAATAATTAGTATAACACCTGAAGAACAATTAAACTACACCTCATCAAAACCAGAAATATCCTGTACATTCTCAGCTTATGGTTTACAATCTTAAATTATAATTTGAAAATGAAACTAAAGTATACTTTTCAAATAATGACTTAAAAGTTAAACAGCAAAATGATCAATAAAACTATATATATATATAGGCATGTACAAGAAATAAAAAATACATACAGACTTGTCCTTCAGTTCTCGCCACATTTCACCGCCCTTCTTGGCAATTTCTGTCACAGCAATACCAGGATTGTCTGCTTTGATCTTATCTCGTGTAGCATTTAGCCAAATCATGAAAGCAGTAGCTGGCCTCTTTGGTTTATTATCATCCTTTTCCTTCTTTTCTCGCTTCTTTCTTGGCTTTTCAGACTGTAAAATAAAGTTGAGTCATGAAGTTATAATTATATTATTTACATTTATCCAAATGTGCTCAACTCACAACTGTTTTTGTTTTCTTGGGTGTTTTCTCTTTCTTCTCTTTATCTTTCTTCTTTTTCTCACTGTCAGAGCCAGCATCAGACCCTTCATCTGAATCTGTTGGACTAGCATTACTGTCATACCTGCAGAAAATTAAATATACAAATTTACTAAATGGATACTGCTGAGGCTTATTTGGACTAGAAATAAATAAAATTGTGTTCTTAAAATACTCTGCAATAATGAAAATTTCCCAATAAAGTGAACTACTACTATTTGGCCAGCACAGTGTGCAGTCCTGTACTGCCTTGACTAAAGGGCAACACAATGTCCTAAAGAAGAAGGCTTAAAGCCCTGATTCCCAGCCTGTTGGCCCCAACTGTCAATTTAATGTAAGTCATCCAATCTATCGCTCTTTCCAATGCTAATAATATATCAATATAAAGGACTTGATCTTCTAATATTAAACATGTTATTTGAACATTTAATCATTAAATTCTCAACCAAAGTATGGGGGGGGGGGGAATATAGTTTCAGATACAAACAGAAGAATGGATTGTATAATGTATAATTACATTTCTGATATGAATATATTGTTAATCAACTCTAGATATAAGCTTAATGAAGTTACAAATAAATGTTTTAGTCAAAATAAAAATAATTCTTACTCTTCAGCTACATCACTTTCTTGTTGATCTGGATTGAAATCTTCATCAGTGGATTCATCTTCTGACTCACCACCTTCACCTTCATTTCTTTCCTCAGCTTCAGCCTTAACCCTAGCCAAATATGCATCAGGTTCATCATCTTGATCTGAGTCACCAAAGTCATCTGTATATGAAGGTTTATCCTGAAACATTAATTAATTAAAGCATTGTAATTAATATAATTATATATATATATATATATATATATATATATATATATATATATATATATATATATATTGGTATGGAAAGGATAGAGAGATAGGTTGTGGCTTACCTGAAAGTGAAGTGCGGTGTCGCGATGAGGAACTGAAGGTTGTTCTTCAAATTTTCGGAGGCTCTCAGCCTCCTTCTTCAGGAAGGAGTGTTACACCATTCCGTGCACCGGCCGGCTGCGGACTGCGGAGATTTGACCGTGCCGTGCGGCGGTCAAATCTCCGCAGCCGGCCGGTGCATGGAATGGTGTAACACTCTTTCCTGAAGAAGGAGGCTGAGAGCCTCCGAAAATTTGAAGAACAACCTTCAGTTCCTCATGGCGACACCGCACTTCACTTTCAGGTAAGCCACAACCTATCTCTCTATCCTTTCCATACCAATATTTTTGACAATGTCACATTCTCACTATTACAATTAATATATATATATATATATATATATATATGAATAACCTCATGGCTTGGTGTCAGATATTCTATGAAAAAGGAAATGTATAGTAGAGACCTTTGATGTATGCATAAGTAACTGCAAATTAGTGAAGTTATAACAATAATTGAAACTGGTTATTTTAATTATTAATTACTCCAAATATATTATTTTCACTTATAATATCTTAAAATATATCGTGCAAATTCACTTCATAAAAAGATCAGACTGAACTTGGGAAAGAACTAACTCATAGTGATGAATATCCCTTCCTCACCAGCAGAAAAGTTAAGACTTGTATAATGAAACAACCATGAACTCACCGACTTGCCCCTATTTTTGACTCTTAGTTTCTTAGCTGTTATAAAATCAAATAGTTTTCCATATTCATCCTTTTCAATACTACTGAATGTATGAACCACACTAGATTTAGTCTCAACTTCAAAATCAAATGATCTGTAAATGATAAAAATCAGAATAAAATTAAAAGCTTACAAGCTGAACAAGCATATATAAATAAAATTTTAGTACCTTGTACCACCACCACTTCTTGCAAAATTAACACTGGATATTTCTTCAAATCTGATGTGTACAGGAGGTTTATGTACATAAATAAATCCTCTCTCTAATGGATACAAATAACCTGCAGCTGCTTTGTATGAACAAGAAATTGCTGGTGTTCCTGAGTGCCTACAAATCAATGAATAGAGAGACAATAAAAATTGTTTCAAGTAGAACATATTCTGTAATGAAGTTAAATTGTAAGTATTTAAATCCAATAATTGCATCAATGAAGACTGAATATTATGAAACTGGGCAAAATACAATTGATTCTAGATTGAAGAAAGATGATTAAAGTAATATACATATATTAAAAATTATGTTTTATATATAATATACAAATAGACTGATCACTAATTCTACTCAAATAAACACCTATGTAAATTATATTTACTTCCATAATTACCCAACAAAGTTTCCAGGTGTAGTCAACTTTCTATTTACAATGGCCTTCATCACCCTGCCAAGGATTTCAAATGTTGGACCAGTCATTTCTTTAGTCAACTTTCCCTCATATTTCTCTTGAAGTTCTTCTCTGAAAATTAATAGTAATTCATTCTCAAAAATATATAAGCAATTAACTAATGTAAAAAACCAATGATTTATATTGAAACATTTATGGTACTTCAGTATATTCACAACCTTCGCGGGCATATTTCTTTATTAACAAAGGGATTACTTATTCTTCATGAACTAATACATTAAACACTTCCATTGTCAGCTAGAATCTGTTCTGAAATTTCCATTAGAGTCTAATGCCTGTGACACTTTTTACCTTAATCATTAATTAATGTCAGTAGTCAACATCCTCATGTCTAGTTTTCTTTTAAATTCTTGATTACATTATGAGACAAGCCATGATATAGTACTCTATTTCATATTCTTCCAAATAATACAAAGTGGATTGTTGCTGTCCCACAGTTGGTCACACCATTCTTAGTTGCTTATAAGTTATTAGTTAAAAAAAAAGAATAGGAAAAAGATGGAGTAGCTTGACTAATCATCTCTGCCAGCCGGGTACACATTCAGACCCCCTCTCCTGACGAAGGGGGCTCCAGCCCTTGAAAATTTGTAATACTCTCTCAACTCAGCCCAATTGGACCAACTATTGATTACAGGTAAGTCGTCTATGCTGTCTCTCCTTCCTATCTAAATGTGTTATTTAATTTGACTTCATCACTTTTTCAAAGAATAGTTCTAAAATATATCTTACTCAGAAAGAGGAAGTTCAACTGTAGTGTCATCTTCTTGACCAAACTGGAATACAAGATAATGGTATCTTGTTTGACCTTGTTTAATTGGAGGATCTAAGCTGACCTAAAAGAAATTTAGAAAAGTACAAAACTTTTGAATAAATTTAATTACAATGAAGATAATTTATTCACAAAATATGAAAACTTTGCAATTCACATGATTACACTCCATAGTGTGTATTCATAAATTTACACCAGAAAAATAAATTAGGGTTATATAAGTCAATATTGATAGATGGCAATACCCACCACAAAAAAAGTTTGTCTGCTATCTTTATGAGGTAAGACGAAAAGCCTGAGTACTGTTGACATAGGAATCTTATAATCAAATGTCTTTCCATGTAATTGAAAGAATGACTGGAACACCTTGATATCATAACGTCCACTGAAAACAATAGTATTGAAATGTTAATATAATTTTGCAATAAGATTTCAATTTATTATTCTGAAAATAAATATCAAAATTATACATAATTTATTATAATAAAAAATTGTTGCAAATTACTTTAACCAAAAAGTTAGAGTATTCAGATGAATTTCTGTTATCTGCAACCTTTAATGATTTTGTCTACTTAACAATAAACAGGTATTGAATTTAGCACTACTAACTGCTTCAAATCGGGAATACTCCCTCTGAAATTATAACTGAATTGTATATTGTGAAAACATCCTATAATGTCCCAATAAGTAATACTTATTAATTCTTACCGAGGTGTGAGACATTGAATTTCCTTAAATGTTGCAATAGCATCACCAGATAAGTTGATAACACTTGCTTGTTTCATTACCTATAATCAATAGAAAAACATTAAAAAAATTATTTAAATTGAACAAAAGCTTTTCATTCAGTAGTAATCTGTAACTAAATATTGACCAAAGTTTAAATGTAGTAGTAAAATCCTCAACCTCCATTTTTTTCCAAGAATTGTTAATTCCCAAAGTCAACACTTATGAGTACTTATTTAAAAATAAATATACCTGTTGGTGGAATGCATCCACAGGATCAACATCACCAGCCAATTCACTTGATGGAATATGAAACCTCATTTCCATCAAACTAATAGGAGCATCATCATTCTGTAAAAATATATTGTAAAACTAAATTCCTTCAGAGAACATATTGAAGACTAATCACATGTTAAATATGTCAGATTAAAATAAAAATAAATGTAATTAACTAAATATATCTTACCTGATGAAACTCTAGAGTAACCTCATTTTTTCCTGTTGTGCACTGTGAGACATGATTAAGGGGAACTTCAAATGCAGTGTGGCTTCCAACATCAAAACTTAACACACTTCCTGTGAATTTAGCAGTTCCCCAATTCCATCCCTTCAAACTAAGTTCCTTTTCAAGCATATCCTTCTTATAGTTATTACCAAAGAACTTAGCTATTTTCTCTTGCTCCTGTAACAAGCATTTATTTGAAGCACTTTGTGGAAATAACATGTTTCATATTGTAACCAAATTATACATACTCCATCTTTAAATCCAGCTAATCTATGAAGAGTTCCATTTTTCAAGAAAATACGAATGCCCCAAGTTCCTCCTAGCCGTTGCCAATTAACAATATCTAAATCACCTGAAGTAATTTGTTCAACTTTTCCTGTTTTGGCATTTTTAAATATTATATGTTGATCTGTCAATTTCAAGCGACCAGGGCACTGTAACAAATAATATACATATGTATGTATCATGTTCACATTATAGCAAATTATATCCTCATTAAACACTGCAAGACTATTTTAGATATTTTATCCTAGGACAAAATTTTAAATTTAAGTGCAAATTATATAATTGGTTCAGATGTACAATATTGAATACAGCTGTATTGAAGACAGCTGTACAGTATTGAATACAAAAACCTGATACTTCCACTTTCACATAGAAAAAGTTTTGTTTTTTTCTAAAAATGTAATTTAAAATCAGCTGTTTACGAGAAAACTAGGCATCAATGCTTTTTAAGCATTATGAAGTTTTTACAATCAATATGGTTGTATAAAGAACCATAAACACTCCAGAAATAAATCCTTACAAACTTGTCTGGTTTCTATTACATTAACTTTCATATAAAATCTCAAACTTTCATAATTACTTAAAAAATAATTCGTTACCTTAAATTAATGGTTCATACACCGCAGATTTAATTAAGGCCTAAGACCTGGTACTATAATTTCAGGTGAAAAATAATTACACCTACCATTGCCCCTTTAACTTCCGCAGTAATATCCGAGTACTCCAAGAAATCCATTTCGTTGTATAAACAATTACAATATAAATATAATAGCTACAGGAACTATAATTGAGCAAGTTCCATTTAAAAACCTCAATTACATGTATTCCTGTCTACTAACCAAACAATTTATCCCGCAAAATATAATACAACGAACTTCAGAACTAAAGAGATGTATAAAATATTCAAGATGTTTGTAAATCGAATCGAACTTTTTAAAGCAAAGTAATCGAATCACATGTTCCTGCTAATATAGATTAATTATTATATTGTAATAATTCAGAAGGTATGATAGAACTGTTGCACAAGTACGGATAACTTCTAGGGTAATCCTTTAGTAATATTAATTCTGTATTTAATAAGATGAAGTCTAATATAACTTAGCTAATATATTAATGTGAGAAATTAATGCACATGGAAGAGTAAATGAGACATGTTTCATAAATATTTTCTTTTATAAATTCTGTGAAGTACTTTTCTATCCGTGTAGCTTACATATGATATCTGTGAAAAAAATAACTGCCAAAAATAAGTGCTAATAAGTTATTTTGGTCTGTTATTATTTATCTAATTATTTCATTTTTAACACAAACCATTTTTATTTTCATTTAACTAATTAAAAAACTTAATTGCATCAATTTATGAGAGAATGTATTAATTATACTAAATAATTAGGTAGAAAAACGTTTGAAATTAATTTTAAAATTTTATTACTGTAAAACAGCTATACACAGTACGGCTGACTTTTTCATTTCATGCATTATATGGAAAACTTTCCCAACAATTTTCGTGAAATGATGAAAAAATTGTTTGACAAATAATATAGATACTGAATTTAAAAGAATATATCTTGTTTATGTGAATCTATTATCCATAATAATGAGATTGATGTACCGTTGTATTTTCTGAAAGTGCGTGGAAGAATATTTAATAAGCTTTTTTAGGAAGTATATTAGGTTTTTTGTTTTCTATGTCTATTAATCCGCCTTTACTATGAACACCTTAATCCAAAGATGTATATAAGCATATATAGCCAATAGCAAAGACATATCTCCTTGGCCAATAGCATTCAAGGAAAACCTGCATATATGTGTGTTTGCGCGAATAATCAAACACCACTCCATTGACATCAACTGTCACGAAATGATTGCAGGAAGAAGTGATGTTAACCCATCCAGTAGCGATGAAGGTAATGCATGAAGTCTATGTTTTAAGGGAAGGTAAATTTAATTATAGTGAATTTTGTGTAAGATCCATTCACACGGAGTACCGATTAAGTGCTTTTGCTTCAATCGGTTATTTCTTAGTAAATTTAATGAGTCTTTACACGGTCGGAATCGGAGACGCCAGTGTTTCGACAGTCAAATTACGATTTTACACAACGATATTTCAAGTTTTGGACTGTGTGAATAGACATAATTATTATATACTGCCTGCCAACAGATTAATTTGGATACTGCTTCGTGATTGATGTGTGAATGAACGTTTACAACTATTTATAACGGCCGATTCCCATTTGTTTACCGTGCACAATTTTTCAAACGGATGTTTGATTTTCCTTTTGCTACAGTTCAATTAACAAAAAATTGTGGTTGTCAGATAATCGTCAAAGCAAGCACCATTATTACACTTTGAAGCAATGACAAGCCAGCAAAGTATTGTTTAAAAATATTTATCTTGTTAAGATAATGAAATTATGATTAATTACTTTAAATGATTATTTCAGATCAGGAATTGGTGAAATATGTTGCAGCTCTTAGGAGGAAGGTTCCAAAAGAATGTGCTGAAAGTGAAAGAGGTTGTAAACAGTATGAGATAGATTTGCAAGTGAGTAATGTTCTTTAAATATACTTGCATATTTTAATGTGTAAACTTGTGTAGGCACCAGTGGTTTATTTGCTGTTCAGCTCCTACAATTTTTTATGTATCAGCTGTAATTAAATTTTCTTTATTTCTTCTAATTCTGTCTTGTTGATTTTTTGTATATTTTTACATTTTAACTCAGGTTCTTTTTTGTGATTTGTCTCAAAATTCAATAACATAACAGTTGGAACATTTTGGTGAAAGCAGGAAGCTATTATGTACAGAAACTAAAGTAAATAACAGGGGCAAATTATGTTTGAGACCTCACTAAAAGTTTTTAAAATTCTATTGTAGTAATTATGTTCCACACTTAAACAGCTATTGACTATAGTAATATAACTAGTAATGCTATGAGGATTAGATCTCTGGACTAAGCAGCAAATAATGGAGGAAAATGTCATGTGATTTGGTCCTTAAACTGTTAACTTTATTTTTACAATTATTTTTCAGCTTAATGCTCCTCATGAACCACTGGTTGCTCCAGATGAAATCACATGCAACCTGCCTGATGAAGATACTAAACAATACATGAAATCTCTATCTGATAAACAAGACAATACAAGCGAACTTTGTAAAGAGGTAAAATGTGCAACGTTATTTACATTTTCTTCATAGATTGTTTCTGTAAATGACCTCTTTTCTATGTGACATATATATATAACATTTGGATAGGAAAGGTATACAGTGATGCTATATATATATATATATATATATATATATATATATATATATATATATATTGTGATTTATATGAATTCATATGCTCAGGCGAAGAATTACACACATAGAAAAGCATATGTTCAAAGCAGAGAGAAGGATGCAAGAAGAAGGAAAGACTGAAAATATTTGACCCAGGTGGGACTTGGACCCACATATTCTGCTGAGTACACAGACGCCTTAGCCATCTTGGCCACTGAGTCAAGTTTCTGACCAGGCAAATATAAACAGTCTTTTTGTGGACAATAAGTTGTTTAGTTGAGGAATGAATAGAGTAGAGGGGATGAAGTATTAGGAGCTTCCATTAAGGAATAAATGGCGACACCGCACTTCACTTTCAGGTCTTTCTGTCCTTTCCATACCAGTATTGCAATTATTTTTGACAATGTATATACTTTCCAATCTAACTCAATATATAATACAGTGTGTGTGTGAATTTCAATTAATTTTTTATGGGAAACTATTTACAGGTGAATAGTTCTGTTGAGGCTCTTAAAGAAGCAGCTCTCTTATATATATTGGAAAAAAAGGCTGAAAATCAGAAGTTGAAACTGTAAGTATTATACTCTCCCACAAATCTGTCATGCAAAAATCAAGTTTTAATAATTAAATAATTCAATGAAGTATACTTATCCCATTAAAATACTGTAATCTATAAAGTTCTTTATACATTAGCTTATATTTTAATTGTCAGATTCATATATATATATATATATATATATATATATACAATATTAGGAGAATCCATTTAAGGAATTAATTCACATTCAAACTTGGATAGTGAGGAAGGATAGGAATAAATAGGAGAAATAGAAGGATTGCGCTTTATTTGAATTCATATGCTCGGGCGAAGAATTACGCACATAGAAAAGCATATGTTCAAAGCAGAGAGAAGGATGGAAGAAGAAGGAAAGACTGAAAATATTTGACCCAGGCGGGACTTGAACCCACGTATTCTGTGTACTAAGCAGAATACGTGGGTTCAAGTCCCGCCTGGGTCAAATATTTTCAGTCTTTCCTTCTTCTTCCATCCTTCTCTCTGCTTTGAACATATGCTTTTCTATGTGCGTAATTCTTCGCCCGAGCATATGAATTCAAATAAAGCGCAATCCTTCTATTTCTCCTATTTATTCCTATCCTTCCTCACTATCCAAGTTTGAATATATATATATATATATATATATATATATATATATATATATATATATATATATATATATCTGATGGTAAGGCAATTATTCCAGTCTAAGCAGTTCCTATTATTATTTTGTGAAATTTAATGAGCACACAATGCTTTCAATTCACAAATGTTTGAAAAAATCATTTTGTCCTATTTTTTTCTGGTACATGTATAATATAAATTGCCATTTTTATTGTTCTGTTTGTTTCTCAAGATGTTCTGAAGGAAATTTTTAGTTTATGAGCTAACAATAAAAACCAATCAGAAAGTTAATGTAATAAACATCGTTAGTCTGCATGTTTTGTTTGGCTAGTAATCCATATCAAAGTATTCTGTTCTTCATGCATATGAATTACTCTTGGAGGATAAAAGTATATGAATTACAGGTACAAAGCTATCTCTGAAGTGGTTGCATTGATTGCTTGTTTCTAAATTATTTTTATGGTGCACCCCCACACCTACAGCAGTTTTGATAATTTTTTTCTTCTTTATAAGTCTGTTCCATACAAGGGGTACTACTACTTATGATGGGAAAGTGATATAATACTTTTCAAGGAAAAGTTAATTAGTATTTGAGAGGGACTTAGCGTTAGTTTGAAGTTTATTTCTTATTTTTGGTAAAGAAAATGAGAGGAAAGTGTCCATAATTTCCTCATGAAGGAAATTATTTTGCAGTATTTTAATATACAACCTCAAATTCTCTGTTGCTGTGTAAATTAAAGTTACTGTCTGTTATTATGACTGAAGTGTTTGAATTGAAATTTGGACTTTTTGAGTGTTACACATGTAATTATTATATTGAGGAAATACAATTTCATTTTGAATTATAAATTCAAATTGAAAGGATAGTATTAATTATTTATAAATTGAAAACTTATGTCTTCTTTATTTTAATTTTATTTTTAGGTCCGGATGAATTTGAAGTACAGTGATGCTGGTCTACAATTACTTGCAATTTTTATTATATTTATATCATCTTTAAAGTTAATAAAATACTGATTAGTAATTTCTTTATTTTGTCTTCATATTCATATGTATACTTTTGGACAAATATTTGTCTCCGTATTATTTCTTTAACAATTCAATGTTCCCATTTCTGGAAACTATTCTAAGTTACTTATTTTGAATACAACATTATTCTGTGATTCATGTTATTAGTAACACTCAATTGAATCTCATGTGCTGTGCAGCTTGCAAATTATTGGTTGAAAGTATTTATTCTGTTCTTAAAT
This sequence comes from Zhengitettix transpicula, assembly GCA_037074705.1. NCBI lineage: Eukaryota > Metazoa > Arthropoda > Insecta > Orthoptera > Tetrigidae > Zhengitettix > Zhengitettix transpicula. Next base: position 38,714,244 of record CM073596.1, on the reverse strand, counting down.
TAATTACATTTAAAATTATAAATGCATATCCTCAAACAAGTCTGGCAACTTTAATCACTCAATTATATATTGAGAACAATTCAGAAGAAAGACTTAGGGGAATTTAGTACATTTTTGCTATGAACCAAAAGTACTTTAATTAGACACTCTTATTTGAGCTACAAGTTCAGAAATGTAGTCAATAAGACACCATTGCAATAAAGCTATTTCAATTTACAATGGTTACCGTTATTAATTAACATAGGCAAGAAATAGTGCATAAAGTTTTATAATTTTTGGGTGTGTAATGGTAATCTCCTCAATTAATTAAATATTTTTTAAGTCTTTGTTCAGTTGCAAGCCTGCATTCTCTTTCTTGAGTGAATGCAAGTTTGGATTGAGTTTCTTTAGCTACATGGAAAGTGCATGAACATGGGATGTGTACAGCTATCACTTTGCCCTATTATTCCAATTGACTCATTTGTACTGTTCCACAAGTTTCACCTACATATGAAGTGTCTCAAGCTAGAGTCAGAGTGCCACCAACAATTATTTGAGACAGTCACATCTGCTAGATTCTATCCCTAAGTCTTAATTTCCTTTCAATTATCCCTCATGATAACAATTTATATATTTTAATTGCCAATATATTAACTGATTATTTTTTAATCCTGGGTCTTTACAATAGTGCCCATCAATCTGCATTGATGGGTGAATATTTTACAGATACACATATAGTCACATTTTTTTCATATCTTAACATGATTCAATAAAATACACTGAATTTGTTTTTAACAATGTTACCTCTTAATTCCTGAAGCTTTTAAGTTTGAATGACAATACATGTGTTCCCGAAAATTAGTAATTGCAATAATTTGCCCATTAATGAAAACCTTACATCAATGTAATCATTACAGGTTAGGTATTTTTTTTTCTAAACATTTAAGTAAAGAAAGATATCTTGTGCTAATTTTAATAGTGGTTCATGTGATATTTTTCACAATTCTCACATTAAATATATATTCTATAAATTGTCTTAGTGGTCAATAAATCCACTTTTTGTGTACACTGAGTATAGGATCTGTACCATCTTAATGCAATACATGTGTTCATGGTGTATGATTTGCCATTACTGTCAGGTGTAGTATGCATTCATTGGCAGTAGACTTCCCATTGATGATGATTTGAATCTGGGTGTAAGGCTTTAAGTTTAAGAAGGGTCATTGTGAAGCACTGGTTGATATTTTTGGTGTTGTGCTCTGGGTGCTAGCCAATTAAGAAACCATGCAATCTGCAGTTAATCTGGTAAATGAGTAGTGACTGCTAGTGATTCCTTTGATTTTATTGGCGGCTATTTGTGAAATATTTTGGATTGTAGGGTGAAGGAGGATAGTGCAAACATTGTACCTGTTCCTACAAGGCTGGCAACCCAGCTTATCTAGGGGAATGAGACTAGGGCCTACAAGTTTGGATGAAGATATTGGGAAGACAACCATTGGGTAGGTGGTGAGTATTGTTGGAAGGATGTTTTTAATATCCAGGTTGGATTGCAGTTCAGTGTAGGTTATGGAGAATTATGTCGAGTTTTCGTAGTCCAGAAAAGAATGTTGAGGTGAGGCGATGGACTACATTTTTTTTCAAAAGTCAAGGGTGAGTTTGGGTAGGATATTTTTCTTTGAAAGGTATTGAAAATTTGGTTTGTGTAGGTGACCAGACTATTTTGGGTTAAGTGAATGTGAGGCCCTGTAAGGGATACAGTGAACAAGAAGGAACATGTGGTGAGGTAAGGGTTAAATTGGTGAAGTGAAGATATTTTTAGGTGTTTGATGCTTTTATTTGGACTGACATGGTTATTACGCCAGAACTTAAGGTGTGCATCAATATCGAAGAAGATATAGTAATTGTGATGGAAAGGAACAAGAGGAAGTGGCTGGCTTACCTAAAACTGAACTGCATCATCACCAAGGACGATAGTGTATGTTTGGATTACAAGTGGAATTATTGCTTGAAAAGTTGTATATTTGTAGTGGGGTATGTGCATTATTGGTGTTACTCCTGTCTTTATAGAGCAGGAATAAATCTGGTACATCTTCAGATTTCATATCAGTTGCATAGCAATAAATACAATTAATTTATTACAGAAGTTTTCTGTACTTGAATTTATTTCAGATTTTATTTTCCTTCACTATAGATTTGACGGTGGGTTTGTAATAAGAGAAAACTAATTAATAATAAAGTTCTAGATCCTGTCCATCATGAAATAAATGTGTGAATTAAGAAGCAAAGTCTATCACATTGTCTTATTCTGTATATTTATTTTAGATTTATCAATTTCCTTTATAAGTTTCTTTTGCCATCGTGAATAAAGTGGATCACAGTTTTTCATTTCACACTGAAACAAAAGGTCCTATAAGTTCTTATATTTATAATGATTATGACTATGACAAAGAACTGATGTAGCTACACCGTCACTGAGGGTGTTATAGATATTGATTGGTGTATAAAGCAATACTGCCATGGCTTAAATTTGAACAAGTTAACAAAGTAAAATAGTGTACATTTATTAATGATTGCGGCATAATTACCTTTGGTATAGGATATGGAGTAGGCTTTTGTGCAGCTTGGCGAACTTCCCTGTCAACTATTGCTGTGCACTGTGCATTTCCTTTAAACCATATACCTTCTTGCAGCTGTCCTCTATTTGTATGAAAATAGCGACCATGTCCATGTTTAAGCCCACAACTCCATTCTCCCTCGTAACGGTTACCATTAACTGCAGAAAATTTTAATGAGAATAATACATTATTTTTCAGTAGTGCTGCATATTAATGACTATTTAGAAAACACTAATTGGTCACAAAAATATTTTAAAACTATGTACTGATATTTAATATAAATCATGATACAACTGTTACCATAATATACTTTTGCATATAGAATATTTGAAAATGATTTTCTTGAAATAGGTTTGCATATTTTTTTGTGTGAATTGAAATAAATAACAGAATTCCATGAAAATGCACAACTTAATACAATTGGGAACTTAATTGTAATTTTAAGATACATATAATCATATTGCTTACTAGTGGTAATTAACTATCTGCTGCATCCGGCTTATGTATTACACCAATTTTATCATCCGATTTGTTAAAAACTTTGTATGGTTGTAAATTTGCTGAAATATGCCATTCTAAATCATGGTTAAATGTTTGCCCACATTTTCAGTTGTTATAGGCATTTTGTATTGACCATGTATGTATGGACTTTGAAAGGAAATTAAGACTGTTCATTGGGAAACTAGAACAACTAATGAATAGAGTACTTTGTGACTCCATCATTTTAGGATATGTTCGAATGCAATAAAAATACATTCAGTTCTGGCAGTGTAGGAGAACATTGACATCATTGAAATTAAATAATTCACTGTAGAAGTTTGTTCTGCCAAAATTGTATTAATCTCACCAAAAACACATATTGCTAAATGGATTATGCCTTTATATATTCGTAACATGTTTTAGAAAATTAAATTGAAGAAAATTAGTTGCTATGAATACAATATGAAATGAAAAGTTGGATATAGTTATTAAATTACATGTACAGTGCAATGTTGAGAAGCTACATAAAATAAACTGTGTGTTTGTCATGGCACACCAAAATATTTCATTTACATAGGACTGATTTAACTTATCTGACAAGTATCACTTAGAATGATGTAGATCATTCAGTTATGTATATGTTTCATAAAACACAATTTCAGTGAAACCTGTAGCATCTCGTAAGAACTAAGCAATGAAATGCAAATGATGCTCCTTTAAAAAGTTAAAAAGCTTTTTATTTGAAAAGTTTGAAGTCATTTAAATAACACCAATTATGAGGAGCCAATTACCATATAGAAAAAGGCCCACTCCATCAAACTTATCATTGTACCACTGTCCTTCGTAGAAGGTTCCATCTTTAAAAAACATACGGCCATGGCCAGATCTCTTTCCTCCATACCATTCTCCTTCATAGTAACTGCCATCATCGTAATGGCTTATACCGTAACCCTGTAAAAAGCACATTTCAGAGTTTATCTAGGTAAATTGATTGTATTTATAGTATGCCTTTCATAAAAATAGGAATTTTTTTAACCTTTCAAATTATGGTTTATTTACAATTGAAAGTTGGTGTGTAAAATCAAATCAGAGTATTTTATGGAAAATAGTGTGCCTGGTGACATCACTACTCGAAAATTCTATGTTCTTAAAATTTTTTTCAATAGTAAAGTAGATAGAATTGTTAGAAGAAAAAGACAAGGAAAACAGCCTCTATTAGTATAAACAGACCTTCTCACCAGATTGTATTGGTAATATTGCTTTTATATATGGGCAATTGAATCCTGAGCAAATATTATTCAAACATTACCATAAAAGTAGTGTGCAATTGAAACAAAATATTTTGACTTAATATGTCACCTGTCTTTTTCCATTGGCCCAATCTCCAATGTATTGTGTCGCATAGTTTCCGTCGGACTGGATGTTAGCTGCTATCCCATACCCTTTAACTTTATTTTTATCCCAGGCCCCTGCATAAAGTCTTTTAGCTTTTGTGTGGATAGTTCCTCTGCCTGCAATTATGAACGCAGAGAAATTGCAAATCCAAATAAAAATATAAAACGTCTGTGTTGAAAGTAAAATAATAAGATAAATAAGTAGCCAAATAACATAAAAATAAGTGGTACATAAATACCACACACCGTTTGTGCAATCCTTAAATCCTTGTTTCTTTTGTCAGCCGATTCAAGTAAAGAATAGACCTGAGAACGACACATCGCACAAACTAGGCGACGTACTCAAAAGCAAGCCTTTAGCTTTACTTTTGAGTTCAGCGTGTCGTTCTTCGGCTCTTCTTTTACTTGAATCACATGACAAAAGCATCAAGGGTTCCAGAAACGTTTATTTTTGTCTTATTTGGCTACTTATTTATCCAAATAGATCAGTCGTTGCCTAGTGTATCTGCATGCCATTAATACGTACCATGCTTTTCGTTTCCAAACCAAAGCCCTATGTAATCGGAACCATTTACAAATAGTATTGTTTTACGAAGTCCATTTTTACTAGTTGTCGCATTCCATTTTTGAACCAAAGGCAACCGTTTATTCTGGTATTTAAAAAAAGGCATAATAAAAACTATAAATAATGGATTCAAAATGACATTTATTTAGTTCAGAATTGTCAAGTTCCTGCATTTGGAAAAACTGTTGCTATGACAACTAGTTCTTCGCGATCATTATTTTATTTGCAGTATATTTTTTGAGTGTAGCAATCACATATTAAGCCAGATTAAAAATATCAAACAGCAAACAAATTAAAGTATTTTGTTACTGATTTCGTGGTGATTTGGAAATTATTTGTTTCTGAGACAATATCGAACGATTCAAGTGATCGATATGTTCTAATATCGTATTTGTTTGTTGTGTACGTTTTCAATATTGGAAAGTGATTTAAGTTTGAAATCCGCAAAATGAGAATACGACTATAGAAGGTAATAGTTTATTACGTTTACATTTTTTTTATGTTGTAACACAATTTGCATATGTGTTATGATACGTCATTTCAAATATAGTTCTACTTCAAGCAGTGTGGATGAAGTTAAATTTGAGTGCACTTAAAAATTCTAATTTACTTAGAAAAAGAGTGGGTATTATTTAGCGAAAGTTTCGAGACTTAATTATTTGTTTTAAGCTAATTATATTTTTAGGAAAAATTATTTATTTTATCATGGTTTTGTCTGCAAATCACTTTTACTTTTTTAATGAACTTTCACATAATATCACCGACGGATATTCTACAATTACAGTAACGCTTGTAATTCCAATTTTTCCCATTACAAATTGTTGACTATAATTGTATACTTTCATAAAATAAATCAAATTTTAAAAATGCATTCACTTTTATCATATTATCTTACCTAGAAAGATTAAAAAATACACGAATTATGTGAAGGAAAACTCTGAAGAAGCTTTATGAAAATAATAAGTGAGTGACATCATTAAAACATCATATCTTGTATTATAGATTGAAGACACTGATGAATATACAATGGACATATCAGATCTCTTCAAGGTTGACACACAACCTGCCTCCAAAGATGATTTGGATGTTCCCGCTTACAATCAGGTAATGCCATGTCATGTTTATTTCTAAATATTCTTATTCTTTGTTGGTACAGAAATTTAATTAATAGAATATAAAATTAAGATTTCAGTAATAAATCAAATAAGACTTATATTTTTGGTTATTACAAGAATTGCTTAGTTATTGTGTACCTGTTATAAACTATAAATCACATGCACTTGTTTCCCACAGAAGTACAACTCAATTCTTCAGAAACCAGAAGAGGAAACTAATGGAAAAAAAGGAAAAATTTCATCACAAACCTGTTTTAATTGCTTAGGTGACCACAGTCTGAAAGATTGTAAGGAACGCAAAGATCATGCAGCCATTGCACAAAATAGGAGAAAATTTATGAATAAACAAAGAAATTTTCCTAAATCAAGGTATTTGCTGATTAATTGCTTTTATCTTTATTTCACTGTTAAACTAATGGCCTTTTTTTCTAAATATTTTTCAACTTTCCATAATCTTGTATTATAATGATTAAGTAATTAACTATTTATCACTAATATCAGATGATTCAATTGTTAGTCTTTTTAACCAAATTTATGGCATTAATTATTTCAGCCGTTACCATTTAGATGATGAACAAAGATTTGCTCATTTTCAACCAGGCAGAATGAGCCATGCTTTACGGAAAGCTTTAGGCCTGTCAAGACGCCAGCTACCAAGGCATATTTACAATATGAGACGGTTAGGATATCCTCCCGGATGGATGGAGGAAGCCAAAATTTCTCATTCTGGAATATCACTTTTTGATTCTCTTGGTCAAGGTATATAAATAATTTTTTTAATCATATACTACCATATGTGTTGTGATATAAATATACAAGAATAGATATTCTGAAACCAAATATGTTTCATGTGTTGTATTACCTGGAAGAAGAAATTTATTTCATAATGACAATAAACTTAGAAAGTACACAACAATTCATTTCAATATTACATTTATAAAATGTGGGTACATTATGAGTCAGTTACTAGTTAATTAAAGCAACTCTATATTAATTCATAGCTAATATTGTTTCATTGTCTGATTCGGAGAACAAATATGTGACAAAATAGCATACAGATATAAACCATTTTAGATAGAATGGAAAGGTAATTCAAGGAAAGGAAGGGGTAATGGGCATTTTCTACTCTGATAACCTTCAGGATGTGAGGAACATCAGTTCAGACCATAGATGCAACCATTACAGAGATTTGATTTGTTTATAAATATATCAAAATTAATCAATATTATTAAAAGCCTATCACACACACAACATTTTTATTTAAAAAAAATTTGACAAATTATTAAGTCCTGCTTTTTTGTTTCAGAGGTTGCTGATCCTGCTGATGAAGAGGGAGAAATAATTACCAAAGGCTCTAAAGATACATATGATGTACGAAAAATAATTAATTATCCTGGTTTTAATGTCCCATGTAGTACGGATATGGTTGATGTAAGTTTTTATATAAATTATATTAATTTGAAAATTATCGGACATTCTTAAAGTACAATATCATTATTAATGGCCATACAAGTCTGAAAAAATTGGATGAATGAATAATAGCATATTTTCATCTTTGCAATTGACATTGCTTTTAATATTTAAATTAATTAATTAATTTAAGACAATATGGGATATTCCACGTCACATCAAAATGTAGATAATTTAATAACTGACAATATATAGTGTTTTAAGGTTCAGCTAATTATTTAATTGTCATTGATTACATAAATAACAAATAAAATTAAATGATAAAATAAATAACACTCGTTTCTACAATTTTCTTGCTTTGGTCAGGTGATTAAAACTCAATTTTAGGATGAAACATTGTTAATATATTAAAATTTTATTTGAAAAATATTATTACTATTTATTTTTCTGACTTACATGGGCATTAATATTATACATTATATTAATTATAATTAAATGAAAACTCATTAATATTTTCTAAGATATATTTGTTTAATTTATTTACAATTTATTTATGTCAAATCTCTAGGATATGACATCAAAAATAATTGCAATATTCATATTGAAAGGAAAGAGAGATAGCTTGTGGCTTACCTGAAATTGAAGTATGGTGTAGCCACCAGGAACCAAAGGAGACTTTCATTCTCCTTCTTCTGGAAATAAAAATTAAGACAATTGAAATGTAAAGGAAAGAGAGAAAGAGGTTGCCTATCTGAAATATTTGGATAGGAAAGTGGGATAGAGAGTGTAATACTTATCTTAAATCGATAGTTGGCATTGCCAGGATGGGACGCAATAGTCAAATATTTGAGATCCTATACCCCTTCCTCAGGACTGCTGAACTTTGTGCTGCCTTACCAGATTAAGTTCATCCATGTGTGTTGGTACAACATGAATTTTTTGACCAGATTTAGTTCATTCAGATGTTTTGGTGCATGTCATTAATTTTTACTTTATTTTGCACTCTGTTATTTGACAAATAATGAACATTTATGAGAAATGTAGCAATACCAAATGAGCATTGAATTTTATTGTTCTTACACTATGTTGAGGATGAAAAATGTTCAAAGATTGCATATTAATATTATTCTTTACTTGGAGAATGTTAATCACATTTCTTAAATCAAATTGTAAGACATTCTGGAAATAAAATAGAGTACAAATTCAGCGGAATGTCAAAGGTGGTCATTGATCTGTCATTGGAAAGTGTTTTTCATTTAATTTGACAGGTTTCGGTGATTTTTTTATTTTTATTTTTTAAGGGCAACAGGCTACATGAGGGTAATCCACTATGGGCAACTCCCCTTTAATAGCATAGGAAGGGACTTGAAAGAGGGGATGCGGAAGGGTAGTGGAAGGTAGCCAAGGGTTAACTAGGGCCCCCGGGCTATGGTTTAAGGATCCTACCCGGCATTCGCCTAAAGAAATGCAGGGAAAACCCTAGAAAAACCTGCATCGAGTAGGTCGGGCATTTGGTACTTGTCCCACGCCCTTCCGATGACGGGAGAGGAGTTTGCTGTGGGGACGCAGCTTACCCCTCGCCATGCCTTGGCCTGTTTAGGAGGCAGCTGGCCGACTATTCCAATAGGAATAGCGGACAACTCTTGCCGTATGCCCAAGGTCTGCGACCCCGGAACATACACCTCTCAAACAGACCAAGGTGCCTCGGCATGTGGGAACCTTAGTTCAAAAAAACCAGAGAGATGTGAGAGCATCCCCTAAGGTAGCCCCCGCCAGAGCTCTCTGGGAAGGTTCACCTGCGAGAAATCCTCTCGCAGGCTTCCTCCACTACGTCTATGTTTCAGTGATAGTGATCCATTCAGTAAAGTATAAGTAATCTCTCAAATGTAACTAGGAGTGAACATTTTAATTTGTATGTAATGTGGGTTTCTCATTGTATATATAAATATATGTATATTCTGTGCAGTATATGTTAGAAAGTTTGTGTTATAGAACATATATTTCCATGTATTAAATTGTTGAAGTTTGTTGAGCATAAAAATATTAATCTGGGGTGGGAGGAAAGTATTTTTCAGATGTTTATTTTAAAAAATATGAGAGTTGGTTGTATGCTATTTGGAGAGTGGAGTATTATTAATCTATTATTTGGTGTGTAGAGTATTGTGAATCTGGGGTGGGAGGAAAATATTTTACAGATTTAAAAAAAAATAATGTGAGAGTTGGTTATATGCTATTTGGAGAGTGGAATAGTGCTCATATTTATGACCAAAGAAATCTAGGAATAAGACTCATATTTATGACCAAAGAAATCTAGGAATAAGACTCATATTTATGACCAAAGAAATCTAGGAATAAGACTGAGAAAGATTGGCACCTTGTGCCCATATACATACGGAATGAGTCGTGTAGGAAGACAGTCCGGTAGCTAATAGTCCTCCATGGATTGTATAAAGCATGGATAATGATAATGGTTTCAATCTATTTTTGTGCTTGATATTTGTAGGCTTTGCTAGTGTATTGATTTAATAAAAGACTCAACAGTTCATCAACCGACCATTGTTTATTACAACACAATGTATAAACAAAATTAATCACAAATTGTTTGGAATATATATTTGAAAAACAATATGCTATCTTTGTATCAAATAAAGGAGTTAATTCTCTTAAATGAAATTTGTTTTGTTCATTTGTTACCATTATTAATCCATGTATAATTTACTTTTCAAACTTCTTCTTAAGGAATTTGAACATTATCATTCTCCTCCAATGGCATTTCATCAGAGCAAAGAAGTAATGCTATCCTCTTTACAAGTGAGCCCAAGTCAAGCATATCAGAGACGAAGACTAAAATCTACTCCTCTTGAACCACAAGATACATCTGTTGTTTTGCATGATGATATGGATGTTGAAGATACCCAAGGCAAGTTGTTGCTTACTTTATGTATACAATTTTTAAAATTGACAGTACTATTAATATTATAGCTTTACTTACTTACACAGGTATTGTCAGTTTACTGCCCAATGATGAATGTCGCTTTATACCTCCTTTACCAAAAGAGACTCAACCAGCAGTAGCACCTCCATTACCAGCCCCAGAAAGTGATTTTGAAGGTGGTGATAGTAGAAGCCAAGATTCTACTGTTTCTCCAGTAAGTTAATTTTTGTTTAAAGCATTTTTGACAAATATTTTGTTTGGTACTGTATTTTATTATTTAGTCTTGACATTATATGTCAATTATGGAAAATTATATTTAAAATGTACAAAATGGACAAGATTTGTTAATCTCAAAAACTTTAGATAGTGTTGAGTGAGTCATGTTCTGATTACACAATACATACCTTCCAACCATTCAATATGAAGTAATCAGTGAAAATCTGTGACATAATGTATTGATATAATTGTTTGAAATCTGTTAATTTTCATTTTATTTCTCTGTTTTGATGTTTTCTATCAATCCCATATGGCAGTGATCTGCGTAAATTCTACTGCTGTCTATTTTATAGGAACCATCACCACCCAGGGTTCAGTCTCCTTCATTATCAGATTTGGAATCAAGGAAACAATTATTGTTGGCTGAACTAGAGGAAAATAGTTCATCTGAGGCTGTGAAGCTCGTTACAACACCTACTCTCGGAAAGGTTAAATCAGTTGCTTTGGGGACACCTGTCCTCAAAGCGACATCTCCATATTCCCGTCTACCTTCTGCTGAAAAGTTTTCAAGGGATATTTGTGATGTTATTAATTTTGAAAATCTACCAGACTCTACAGGAAAATATGAAAAAATGAGTGATATTATTCATAAAGTGCGGACAGCAGTAGCTAAATTTCAGAGTGATGATTCATGACAAGTTACAAACTAACTAAATTTATTCGTAAGAAATTAAAATCGTTTTCCAAATATTTTATTTGTTACAAATTTTTATAGAATAATAAACAGAAAGCTATATACATTTATAACTTTTAAGACAAATTTACATTTGATTAAAAATGTATATATTATTTGCTAATAAACAACAAAATCAATAGCACATTTAAAAATGTCCCATAACATAATGTTAAAGCTTTAGAGTAATACATTATATAATTGTGCGAATGTGCGCAAATTAAGATTCAAAAAGAGAATGCCAGTCTCCTTGTGTACAATAGAATGTGATAAATACATACGTTAGTTAACTTGTCTTTTAAGATGTAAGAAAACTTGATATTAGCCCCACATTTTAAGTAATCAGATCATCGCTTAAAGCTCATCACTTTTAATTAGCCAGTGGTGGGGGCATTGGTCCATTGGGTCCCTGCAAGAAAGTTAATGATATCAAATGTATGTGTGTGTGTGTGTGTGTGTGTGTGTCTGTCTGTCTATTGTGTGTTCAAATATTTATAACATTTTACATCTATATATGATGATAATATTCGAGTTAAAGAATGAGTCATACAAAAAATTCAGCTAGAATATACCAAGTTCGGATTTTTGGTTGTCATATTTTTTGTTGCCAAGAAAACTTCTTTAATCTGACATTATTCCTATCTATAACAAACTTAATTTTTCTTAATCTTTTGGATACAAAATATTTATATATTATTTCAGTGAGAAATGGTTTTTAAGCACGTTGAAAACTATTAAAGTTGCACAAAAGTAATGGAATTTAGATGATTTACTTACGGGTCCATTGTTATTTTTTGTCTTTTCTGTACGATTTCGGAGTGAATTTGGTCTCAACATAAATAGAATCAACGCTACTGCAATCCAACATATAACCATCACTACAAAATTGTTTGAAGCAGTTGCAGGGCCATCTGGTACTGTGAAATAAACCAGAATGCATCATATAGATATATTACACTCTGTTAACATTTGAATAAATTTTCACTGTGAATCGAACACACTTACACTCTGTGAGACATTCATTGTCTGTGCAGTAATCCTGAGATTGCCGCAACTGTGAATAAAAAATTTGAAGATGAAAACCAGAGGTATCAACTTGATATTACTCTGAAAGGCTAGGTATACAATAACTTTATTTAATTTAATGTTTTTATATTTTAACCAAAACAATTCCTTTAGATATATTTTTGAGAAAATCTCTATTAACTAACAAAAGACATTTTTACTGCTGGTGTGATTTAAATAGTTAATTTTAAAAATTGATTTGACTCCAATATTCTACCATGAAGTTTTATCAATTAAACTTGTGCCACATAAACTTAAGAAAATAACATACATTACTTTATGCATAATAAATTATGAAAAAAATCATGATTAAATAATGTAGGCTTTGCCAGTGTATTAATTTAATAAAAGACTCACAGTTCATCAACCGACCATTGTTTATTACAACACAATGCATAAACAAAATTCATCTGCTGTCATCAAGTGATGATGGAGGAGATGAATTTCACTGTGTTGTAACAAACAATTGACCCAGTTGATAAATTAAGAATCTTATTAAAAATTAAGTAACAGAAAAGCCCTCATATTGTATTACATATTTATGTTCTGATCTCTAGTATAATAAAATATCAGACTTAAGACGAATCACTGTGTAAACCACAATTTTAATTATTTTTTGAGAACTATAACTGCTACTATTTGTGATTAACATATTCAATTGCCATTTTTATAAGGTTGGGTAAAAGAAATGTGCAAGTTTTCACTGAAGAAAGTTTTTCATACTGATAAAAAAAGGAAGAGTACATGTTAAAAGTAAAAAATACTTTCAACCTAACATAATTCAGTGGAAACATTACAAAATGTTCATACCTAATCTACAATTTTTCAAGAGTACCTGTCGATATAATTATTGTAAAGAAATTTAATGGGCACCATCCAACTCTTCCAGGACTACTTTACTACAATCACAAAACCATCACACAAAGAATATGCAGACTGAGAAAGTGTGTGCCAATCTCAACAGATCCAATGTAACGAGCACTCGGGGCCCTAAGTAGCTGGACTGAAATATGTGATGTTATTAATAAATAAAAGTATATGGAAGAATTGAAAGTATAAATGCATGACAACACGCAATACATCCAAAGAGTAGAATATAAGGTAATGACATCACTTAGAATTGGGTAATAGATGGTGAAGACAAATTTGACAAACAAACAAATGAAGATATATTTCAAGTCAATGATCTGATAAAATGTATTAGTGTGGATGTACTCAATTATTTTGTATTATCTACCAGCATAACAATTGGTTCAGTAAATTGAAAATATCTTGAAACAGTAAGTACTGACATCATTCCACTCACAGAAATATAACAATAGCAATTAAACAGCACAAACTCATCATATGTAAACTTACTGTTGCCCATGTATATCATGCTATTTTTAATCAATTTAACAGCGAAATATTTTTACACCATAAAACTACAAATAGGACAATTTTATAAATGTCATTATGACTTGTATAATTGAATAATTTAATACACAAATATAGGTATGTCAACACCGACTTCTTGATAGATCATTCGAGTTTATTTATAAAAATAAATTCAATGGCTATAATATAGTAAGAAATTTTTTAAACAAAAGGTATGTTTTACCAAGTTTAGCAAACGTCTCATGGCGATTTCGTGGCCACAAAGACATTCACACAAATCCCCAGCTTCTTCAGACATTTTGAAAATGATAAACTACGATAAACCTGTAAATAAATGTGTAACGTGAAACTTTAATTTATGGAAGATAACTACGCATATGTTCGTTATTTATTAATATGACAACCCCTTTCACTCTTTTATCTGTCAACAAAATTGTAAATTATCACATGTTTCCTTACCAATTATTAGGTGACACCAAATTCAGAAAATCACAGCCTGAAAAAAATGGTCTACTCTACGATTGACAGACACGACAGCAAATTCCTTAAGTAGCAATTTATTTACAAAACATCTGCGGCAATAAGCAACACAGCTGTAGCTGTCCGCTTGCTATTGGATGAAGGGCTCGGCCAATTGTACAGCGACACTGGAAAACTCCTCTAGCGGCACTTTTGCTTACACACAACTAAATTTGCAAATATTTTATTTACTTATATTTTCGTTAAATTTACACTAACGTTTTGTTCTCTTCGAACGCTAATTTCAGCATTACAGAATTTTATCACCATGTAAAGTGTTTTTTCGTAAACTACCGATTAAAAATATTTTCACACGCCAAATTAATGCTCAGAAATAGTATTAGTATTTCACTTTTTACTTAGCATACGCTGCACTGGACTCTTTTGTTAACGTCTCTTCCCTCCATTAGAGTATTATTAATAGTCTTGCAGGTCTCATATATCAGACATTAATTTATTTTTTTAATATGAATGCGTCAAGGTGTGAAGTGGAAAGTATGTGTTATTCGTAAAGCTTCCGTACATTGCTGGAATTAAGTTTAATTCGTCGTTGGTGTGGATATTTTTATTGTCCGGCTGGTAAAATTGAAAGGTGAACTTGTACAGAGGTCAAACAAGTAGTGAAACAGTTTTTCAAGTTGGATATGGTAAAGGAAAACACAGAAGAAACTAATTTTTGTACAGAACGGAAAACCTTTTTTCAGGTAATACGCTTGTCATATGGGACATTAAAATGACCTCCTTTACGCATTGAAAAAGAGGTATTAATTTTTTATAAAAACTGTGTGTGGACCGTCAAAATTAGCCGTTAGATTTATTTTACGAATATTAGCTCGAATAAAAAAATCAATGTATTTTAAATTGTGGATTCACTAATCAACTGTAATAGTGGAACTTGCGACCGTCGAGATGTTACGTGACAACGTGTGGTTTGAAATGTCAGTTCTTATCTTTTGCAGTCATATGTAAGAATTCTCCGTCTCCTTTAACCAGGAGGTGAAATAAATTTTAATTTCTCTAATCACACTGGTAATTTGAAAATTATCTTCGGTAGGAGACCAAATTTGGTTTCATTTCTTTCTACAACAAAGCATTTTTGACACATACTCTCTTATACCAATAATAGTATTATTAATAATAATTTGATCAGCATAGTTATCTGCGGTTTTGAAAGAGGCTTTTTCACAAATTACCGAATCCTGCCAATTTATATTTTTGACATTCATTCGTGTCCACAAAAAAACATAATTATTTGTCCCTCTTCAAACACGGAAATACAAAACTCGGTTGGATCTTCAAATTTTCTTCCTGGAGTTTTTTTTAGCAAAGAGTAGCTATAAATGTCGATGTGGGTCTACTCAAAAACCGAAACCGTTTTAGATAAATATGTTAGTAAATTTACGGTATCAACTTAATCAATATTTAAATTGTCTACTTTGGATTGGCTCAAATACTGGAGTTTTGGCGAGGAAGTTTAGAAATAAAATTAGAAAAAATTGTCCTCTAAGTTTCAATATCACATTAAATCCGAAAAAAAAGAGTGTTTTAAGGGTAACCGGAAGAAAATGAAAACAGCTCAACTGACAGACTTCGAACAATGTTCGTGGTTGATTCTAGACGTGTATTAGCGGACTTTTTGGGAATCATGGAGACCAAGTTTAGCCACTACTATAAAACATTCAAATTATTTTATTCTCCAAACGCTTTTGTCATGTATTTAACTTCGCAAGTTTCGTCAAAGCTCAGCAGCAGAATCATAACTTTGAACATCAGCGTCAGAGGGGGGAAAAGGCTCAGGGAAAGTCCTGTTTCCCCAGGCTATTTAATAGAGAAATTCCGACCGCAATAAACACCGGTTGCTGGAGATAGTTGTTTTCACAACTGCACCAAGGCAAAATTATATTATGTAATTTTCATACTTGAAAAAATTGTCCGACGTACTTCAAGAGTAAATAATTGCCACGTGTCATCCACTAAATATAGAATGTTATAACGACGGAAAGTTCTAATTTGAGCACCAAATAAAGCTATAATGAAAGTAATTTAATATTTTTTTTTTAAATATAATATGCCAATTAAATCAAGAGAAGTGTATCAAATTAGACGTTGATTTAAAATATAACTAATAAAAAGAGAGAAAATTAAAATGAGGATGGTTCGACGAATATTTGTTCCGTATTTTGCTACCAGTTGATGAAAGGATATTACGTGCGCATTCGTCCTTGTACCGGCCTCGACCGAATCCAGAATGTCTATGACACATTTTATTTACCCAGTAATTCACGTAACTCCAAGAATCAGCCTTTCTTCTTGAAGTTACAATGGGCCGATGACTCATATTATGTAGTAACTTGCTATACCTGATAAAATCATATGAAATATGTATAGCATATAATCTTTCATGTTTAACTTGTAACTTCGAAATTTTAATTAATTGAATAACCAAGATAAGCCCTGAAAGTATATATTTCCTTGGCATATATATATTTTTTTAAAAAATGACGATTTCTTTTTGTTTATGGATTTAAAGATTCGTGGTGATGTGCTTGAGGAAATTACGAGTCGAATTACTTCGACGAGAATATTTTATGATTTAATGTCTTGTTTAGACATAGATTCGATATATGACTTAGAAAAAATTATTTGCTACAATAGCGCTAAAGTGTATGGTTTCAAGTTAATTTATATATATATATATAAATATAGAATTGTTCGGATGTTACTTTCAAATCATTACTTCCTCCATTTGAAACAACTTTTCTCCCTACCTAGATTTACCACTCAAATTTCTGAACATTTTGTCTGAAACTAAGAAAATGAAATTATAGTGCTTTTCAAATGGAGCCGGTTTGACCTTGAAGCTGTTCCTTGTGCCAGCGAATCAAATTCGTGAGACGTCACATTATTGTCCATGCAGCTGGAATTTGTAGTTCACTCAAAACGGCCGTGTTGGAATCAATATACAATTTACGGTAGAACCTAATCGACTGTCTTACGATTTTAATGAAAATACTATTTTATGAAAGGGTCGACTTATTGATGTTTCACGGAAAGTAAGGGAAACTAGTCACGTACGTTCCACAGAAACGGTTGCCTAAGCGAAAACTTGGTGGTTACTGCTGAAAATGCATGAATAATTTTTGTAAATGAACGAAATTCTTTATCATTCAGAGCACAGTTCGCTACGCGTAGGAATCCGAGCTTTCAAGTAAAGACTTGCTGAGTGTAGCCTTCAGTACGAATTTAAACCGTTGCAAAATTTCCTAAATAGTTATTCAGAACATGCGTGTGAGAGAGATGCAGTTGTGTGAGGAATATACTACGATGTCCTTCACATTTACGGTAGATCGTATGACAGATATTGGAAGTTGCTTGAATTAAATACGCGTATTAAAATGTAGGCGTCAGTCACATAACAAAAACACATACAACTAGTAAAATACTACTGTGGTTAAATTCTCAGTCTCAGTACTCATCCGCCTCTTGCCCAACTTTTCCACATTTATAGTTATCACAATAATAACATGTATCAAATCTTCGTAGTATCCTCCGCCTGAGAATTGAGACAACTTAATATATTTTTTTTTTAAAAAAATCGATCTGTCAGTTTAAAAACAACCACGGTGGACTATAACAACGGCACTTCGTCAAACCTGAGTTTTGAATACTTTTCTCTAGATGGCGGTACTGCCACTTGTACTATTCCCAGGCGGCAATTTTAAACAGTTCAAGTGACACACCGCGAATCGGAACAGTTACCAGCAGTGGCGGCTCGTGCGTATTAGCGTAAGAATAAGGGATAATAGCTATTGTTGAGCTTTATAGGATCAATTTCTATGTTGAATTAAAAGTTATCGGTTTTCACACGGGTTTAATGGATGAAAACTTTTCGACGACTAAAAGCTCTGTCGCCATCTTTTAAATCGTCGTCGTCGGGGAAATTCTTCAATGTTAATAGCAGTGATGTTAGATTTAATATTAATCTTTTCTGATAGAATTCTGGAATAGCAAGCGGTGTCAATATCTAAAATCATTCTTCCAATCAAATGAATGTTTCGAAATATGTACGGAGATCCAGTCGTTTGCCCGACAGACACTTGCCCGATGCACGTTTTCCCGACAGGTCATTTTCCCGAAAGTTACGCTTTTACTAAATAAAGCATAATAGTAATATACCACATACTGTTAGTTATTTTATTATACCTGATGATTACTATAACTCTAAAACCCTTATTGGTGGGAGTTGGAAGGGAATTGTCACTATCGTTGTTTTTAGTGTCTAATTTCATGTACTAACAACATGAGTACAACTCTAGGGGTGGTGTGGAAGAGGTTGCGATAACGCCCAAGATTGGTGTCGAATCCGGTGTTATGGTAGTCGTTGAGTTTAGTTACAACATTTCAGCTGTAACATTTAAGTTAAAGTAAAGCCCATAGGGGTGGGAGTGGAAGGGGGTGAAAATAATAATTTTATATCGCCCGGAAGTTGCAGCAGCTTGGGAGTGGTAGGGAGTAAAAAAAAGATTTAATTTAATGCTGTCAGGGGATGATATTAGACACTGAAAACATCGAGAGTGACATTATGAATCTGAGCGACCCCGTAAAGTATTTATTGGGCGCCAATATAGGCTGTTATTGCATATATTGTAAATACCATCCTCTTCCACCCCCACCCATGTTCTATATTTATCTTAAATCCTCAGAGTTTGTTCCGGGATCTTAAGTTATGCGTGTACCTAGTTTGGTTGAAACCGTTCCCCGCATTAATTAACTACGACACACAGTAACCCGTTTCGCCGTGCACGGTTTTCACCACAAGATTTGTAAATCAAAAAGCTTTCATCAACCACATGTGAATTGTGTTTGTGAGTTATATGAAATGGTGTGTGGCAGATATCACGCATATTAGTGTTCCAGAAGATCTATTTCAATGACAGAATTTTGTAACGAGTGACTCAAATTACTTTACACATTGTGTGAAATTCCTTATATTATTATTATTAATTTACAATAATAATAATAATAATGTATAATTAGATAGCTAACATATTAAGTGATCTTTTTTATTATTTAGTAAAAAACGCACCTTTCCGGAAAATGACCCATCGGGATATTGTCGGGAAAACGTGCATTGTCGGGATTTTGTATTAGACCCGTTTGGAGTGAATTCGATTTTAATAATATTAAAATATTACATAATAATATTCATAAAATAAAACTTAGAATAAAAGATGCAATTTATATTAATCTTAACAGAAACAATATTGTTAATAATAGAAACGAAGGTTTAGAAATAGAAAAACAATATGCGGAGATACTTAAAATATTGATAAGTAGAACATCCAAAAATAATATGAAATCGTAATCAATTATAAGTTTTTTTAGGTATCTCTGTTGAGGTGTATAAGTTAACATTCATGTATAATCATATATATGTATAGTTAAATAATAACTAACAACATGATAAATCGATACTAAAGTATCGATTTTCGATTGAAATTATACACATTGAACAACCTAATGGAGCAGTTTAAGAACAGACCTTGTTGAATAAACAACATAGTTTTATATTAGTGACTAAGTACCTATAGGTACTGATATTTTTTAAAGTTATTGTGATTTTAATTATAGGTCAGGAAGGTATGTTATGCTGAAAGTTTTACAATGTATTCTTAACTTGATGTTTTTTTTATATAAGTAGTAACGTTTGATTGGTCATTCAGAATGATTATAACAAAAGAGTTGAAAGCTTCCAAATAATTAATTTTTAAAATTAAAAACTTGAAGACTGTTTTTGGTTTTTTCTTCTCATCAATAATAATAATAATGTATAATAAGATAACTAACATATTAAGTGATCTATTTATATTATTTTTTATTTAGTAAAAAACGCACCTTTCCGGAAAATGACCCACCGGGATATTGTCGGGAAAACGGGCATCGTCGGGATTTTGTACTAGACCCGTTTGGAGTGTTCAGATTGTTTATCAATTGTTTGATACTGTTCCTTGATGCGGGTATTTAGTGATATTTTCGTTCGTCCTAAGAGATTTTACTTTCTGTAGGTGTCAAGATGATATGTTTTGTTTTATTAAGAAGGAAAGTGTATTAGTAAATCTGTAAATAATGGATATTTGATATTATTAAAAAATTTGGACGAACTTATGATGTAAAAAATTTGTAGTAAGGGAGAACGAGAAAATCTTTGGAAAAGCAGTCCGAAAGATCCTTGAGGCTCAGTAGCAGTTACCTGGACACCAGTAGATAATTACTTACTCTTCGTCCCATTGTTTCTTAATTCTATTCTGCGTGTAAAACCAACGCTTATGTGTTAAGAACATGAACAATGCTTCTTCTTCAGCTTTTCCCCCTTTTATAGGTTTGCCGTCTTCAATTTCCATTCCTGTCTCCCTCTTCCAAATTCCTATCCTCCATTATGGTTTTCACATGGGTTTTCCACTTTAATCTGGGTATACCCAATTTATTTTTTCCAGGAGGTGACCATTGGTATATTTCTTTTGGCCATCTTCCATTTTCCATTCTTTCTACGTGGCCATAACATTTAAGGGTTAGATTATCAATCCTTTTAACGACAGATGTGGTTACGTTCATTTCTTTCCAAAAGAGCTGATTTCTAATTTTATCCTGTCTTGTTTGTTGAAGACTTCTCCTCAGATAATTGAATTCTACTGTTCTAATTTTGTTCTGTTGTAATTCTGTCAGGGGCCAAGTTTCACTTACATAACATAGAATGTTCTGTATTACGGTCTTATAAATTTTGATTTTTGTTTCCTTTGCTAATTTTTTATTCCAACTTATTCCGTGTAAAATCTTGGTAGTATTCTTTGCCATTGCAATTTTAGTTTGTATATCTCTTTCACATGTTCCTACATTTGTAATTATTGCCCCCAATATTTTTTATTTTTTCTGTTTCGAGTGTTATGTCTTCTACATCTTTTTCCCCAACACATGTATTCTGTCTTCTGTAAATTTATGTTCAGTCCCCATTTATTATATTCTTCCAAGAGTTTATTTATCATGTATGTCATGTCTCCTGAAAATATTACCTGATCGTCGGCGAACAACAATGAATGTAGTATCCTAACTCCTATAGGAATGCCCATTCCAGAACATTTTTTATACCGCAATGCTTCTTCGACCATAATGTTTCTGAATGGATCTTCTTAATTTTCAGCGGACCCGTTTGGAGATTCTCACGGGAAACGAAAGATCATCTTTCGGAGACGGGATTGAGCTTCAATAATGAGTTTGAAAATCGATGTGTCGGCGATGAAGGTACGCGGAGGACCGCGCGAGTGCGTGGCGCATGCGTAGGCTCGTGGCTACCACGGCGGCCCTCGCGCAGATGGCGCAGTTGGCGCTCCAGGGGCAGGGGCATGGGCCAGAGCGACTCCAGCTTCAGCCTCCTCGTTACGCTGTGGCGGGCCATGCCGGGACACCGCTACTAGGCACCTCCAGGTACGCACACAATTCGATTCTCATTATCTCATAGATATTATTCAATTGGATAACAAAAGCTGGGGTGGTTCTATCTGGGACTGGGCTGAATTATCTTTTCTTTAGCCCTTTGCTTGTCTTTACCTTCTCCAACCTCTAATTCTTGTTTACCCACCGACTTTTTCTCTGAAAATTTATTTTAAGTTATTCAAAGGAAAATCCTATATATAATATCCGAACTGTAACCACACCATTGCCATGAAACAGATGAACAGATTTGAATAATATTTCATATTTTTACTTCGACTTTCTCATACAACAACATAGTCAATTAAGCTTGCCGAATTTCAAGAGGGGTTACAGGAAAGGAAAGGAAAAACCACGTGAATTATTGTCTCCGGATAACTGCATGACACTTCGGTCCTTCTTCATGTAGTCAATAGCCTGTTGACGTCGTCTTTTTTAAATATAAATTCAAACAATTATTTTTGACAACAGTCATCTGATGCTGTTGTCCGTCTGATGTGGCAAACATTTTCAAGCTACAGTAGTTACCACTTCAAACATCGTAAATTAGTTTGTTAATGTTCCGTGGTCGCTGTTATCCTTAATTTTTCTTGGCGTTTCGTCACGTTTGTCAGTCCTGGGAGCCTGAAAATGAACAGAAGACTCAATTCTGTCCATATTTTCGGACAAATCCACATTATTTACGTAGAATGACATTTTAAAAAAATTATCCTTTTTCTCGCTCTCAATTATACAGTCAGTGTTTTATTTTCTCTCAGTCCAGCAATAATTACTGTGTTAGGATAAGGTTAATATTTTTTAATATTTTTAAAATCCGTTGCCTGTTGAAAAGAAAGAGGATGCTTACGAAACATTCCAATAGGTAATAATATTTTTTTTAGGTATTTGTACATAATATGTACTGGATAAAAGTTTTCCAAAGACAATAATAGAAAATGTAAATAAAAAAACAATACAATATTCATCACGGGACAGTGTAAAGTGCTGAACATAGTATAAAATTCATTCCAGGCTTCAAATGTGTTTTGACTTCACTTTAAACTCCCACTCTTAACTAGTAATTTGGAAAGTTGCATTGTCTATGTTGTACCGTGAGGAAGTCGAGGATTCATTGACTTCGTCAATTTTTCTCTTCAACCGGTTCGAAAAACAGAAAGATTAACAATTTATTTATATAGATAGGTCGACTCAAATCTGTCAATCGTCCAAATAGATATATATATATATATATATATATATATATATATATATATATATATATAAATCTAAGTTGAGATGAAGTATTATGGTACATAAAAAACGTTTATAACGATTGTGAAAAATATTATTCTTCAACAGGACAATATGAACCAAATCGGATCGTAATTGTTACACTTGAAAAAAAATATATTCCTGTATATTCTTTCTCCATAAAAGTAAAACAAATCTGAAAGTCAAAATCAAGCTCTCGCTTGGTTTTCCACCAGGTTCGTTCTCACGATAAACGAGAAGATTCTAATGTTCTAAACGTTTGTTAGATATTACTTCACTCCTCCAGTCTTCTGAACATCTATATCATTTTCTACCAACTCTAACCACCTTTTTCATGCGTACACTTCTTTTCCTGCGGTTCCTATTATTTAGTAATCGGTAGTTTTCTTTTGGTTATCAAGTTGATATGGATATAATACTAATATTACTGACAGCAGAGACCTCAGAAGCGCAGTAAGTAATGTTCCTTTAATTATTTTCAATATTCTGTTATACGATAATCTGTCGATCAGAAGCTAATATTCTAGATGTAGTCACTTTTATTTTTTAAGTGCATTATACAAGTCCTAGGCAGTTGCAATTTTTCATATTTATCTGATTCTCAAGTGTTTCTCAAGAAAAAAAGTAACACAGGAAATTCGATAGGTAAATATGAATTCATGAAAGCGAATATCACTTTCAAAAAATATAATTATAATAAATCTGAATATTTTGAAATAATTATAAACATAAATCCTTCTTGGTGCCTCGTAAATTTTGACTGATGTGCATGCCAAAGAATTATAACATAGCATTCAGATTATTACTGAAGATATTTTAAGGCACGTTAAAAATTGAGAAACGTAAGCGCCATCTCTGAAAGCAGAATAAATCCTTTTATCCCATAAATTTAAAACACTAGCCTCAAATTCTATTAGCATATCTCTACTCGGCAAAAAATAACATTTACGATGGTATACTTTTCGAAATATTTTAAATCCTTCTGTTTATTTCTACAGATTTGAAGATATATTTCTACAAATCAGATTTTAATCACCTTCTCGTTGTCAATTATTTTCTCGTTCCGTTTCCGATTTCGACATTATTTAAGAAGGATGAAAATGGCATTCCTTCAATTATCTCAAGCTGCCTGTTTTCAAAATGATTGACGTCGAAGCGACATTCAATTATTATTCCTAACTTTTCATATATTATACGTGTTTCTAAAAAAAACGAAGCCAAAATCTGTCTCTGATTATGTTGACTAATTTTAGTTTGTGTTCTAATCATTAACTTAAATGTTTTAATAATAGAGGACTTCTTTTCTTTTTCCGGAGAGATTTAATATTAATTAGTTTTTAAATGAAGAAAAATGTAGTTTAATATGCTTTTGACAGAGGTTATAAACTAAAGATAAAAGATTTTCTATCATACGCTATTTCTGATGTCGATATGGTATAGAAGAGCATGTAAAATATGAATTTTTTTTGTTAAGACAATATATAAATGCTCGTCCTTAAAAAATCGCGAGAATTAATTACTTGGTTACTCATGCACAAGGCTAGCTCAAATTCTCTGTTCACTTATAAAACTTTAATTTGCTAATACATTACTGTACAAAAATCCTATTATACGGATATATCAAAAAATTAAGTTTAAAGGTTATAAAGCTATGCAATTGGCGGAGTTATTGATATTGACTTTACACATGCATTTTTTGTATCCTAGATTTATAAATGAACGCAATATTACCTTTTCCGTGGAATGATTTTCAAGCGTTATATTCCCTTGAAAGGAATTTAATTAACTAACAGTATATTGTCTCATGCACGTTTCTGTGCAGATATTCATAGCAGTTCTTTGCGATTGTCACAAAAAATTCTGCGAATCGTTCTCATTGCAGAAGCAAATAAAAAAAAATTTTTATCGTACAAAATGACGAAGTGTCGATAGACACTAAAATAAATGATAAAATCATCTTTTTGTTTCTGAAATATGGAACTTCTAGAATAGTAGACAAATATAAAAAAGTGTATTAAAAAAGATTATAAGATGTTAAACCGTAGTCAATACTCAGTGTTACATAACACTACATATATATAGTGTTATCTATTACATTTAGTATATATTACCACTTTTAATTTATTATTTATTTGACTATATGCTTGATCTCCTTCTCACCAAGCCATTCAAAAGGTATTTTCTTTAATTAATTTATGATTTTAAAAAAGGTACATCATTTTGTTTGTTTAACTGTGATACTGTTAAAATATTTCATGGTTATTCCATAGATTATGACTCTGTTTCAAATAGTGATCACAAAGGCTGCTCTTGAAAAAGAAAACAAATTGTTTTCGTTACTTGTATCAGAAACGTATATAAACGTTATTCTTATGTAATTTCTAGACCCTGAGGGACAGACTGACTTTTTCGGCAAGGCTGCATAATTCAGTGCTTGATTTGATGTGAGTCAGAGCTGTATAACAGCAGCCTTTTGTTGTTCTCTCTGCGTTATTTCAATTATCCAGATAGCGAAGTAAATGAATATATTTACGGCTTCTTCCTTCTCAAACACCTTTACCCAGACGACCTCAGACTTGCCGATTCAAACCTAAATCAATTTCGCAAATTCAAATCGTTCGAATATTATTAACGAGAGCAACTTAACTACACTCCATTCCCTCGCTGTTTTCAACTTTCCTACGGTCTGTCCTGTGACTGTAACTATACTTCCAGCGTCAGGGGAGATTCCTATTGGAATAGTCGGCCAGCTGCCTCCTAAACTGGTCAAGGCACGGCGAGGGGAAAGCTGCAACCCCACAGCAAACCCCTCTCCCGCAATCTGAAGGGCGTGGGACAAGTACCAAATGCCAGACCTACCTCATGCAGGGTTTTCTAGGGCTTTCCCTGCATCGCTTTCAGGCGAATTGCCGGTTAGGGTCCTTAAACCATAGCCCGAGGGGCTCTAGTTAACCCTTGACTGCCTTGCTCTACCTTTCCGCATCCCCCCTTTCAATCCCTTTCCTATGCTATAAGAGGGGAGTTACCATATGTGGATTACCCTATACATAGCCTGTGTACACCTTAAAAAAATACGTTGACAACTTTTACTACTTCTGCTATACAATAACAGCCGTTCGTTCTTGTTGCAACAAATCCTTCAATGTCCTCACGTATTAATCAGACCACTACAACATATTTATCTAAATCTTTAATGTCCCATATATTGAAATACCATATTGTTCTATTATGAGCGCATTTATATAATTTAATTCGGTAACCTGGCTATTGCTGAAAGTACTATTTGGTGTGCCAAGAATTTAAATGTATAGAGTTGGAAATTTATAGTTCTGCCGACACCCGTAACCTTTAGCCGTTTAGTTTCACCGTTGCAGCTGGAGAATGCCCAAACTTAACACTTTCCTCCGTGTCTTACAACATGTGTCTGCGTACACAGCCAACATAGATGGAGAACAGATGTGTCCTTCCTAAAAACAACAAATTTAGTGAAGCGGTCTCTAAGAAAAATTTAAGGATAGTTCAGGAGAATCTGAAGCGAGCGAGCCAGGTCAAGCTAAAGTCCGTCATCTGTTTAGCTGGAGGAATGAAATTACTTAATAGTCTGTCCCGAAAGATTTTATTGTGCGCTGAGGGAAATCAGATACAGAAATCGAGAAAAACATGATTAATTATTTATTCCTTATATGAGATTTTGGTAAAATATTTTATTTTACGAGTTCAGGGTTTAATATTTATATGTAAAGAAAATATTCCCGTTTTTTTTTTACTATCATGCTGCAGGTAATTATGAGTTATGATGCACGCTTGAGGAAATACCATGATCTCAGTTGCACAAAAGTTTTTTCAACCCATTTTCTTTAGAGTAACAGGTTGCATGAGGTTAATCCACATGGCGGCAACTCCCCTTTAATAGCATAGGTAAGGGATTGAAAGGGGGGTTGCGGAAGGGCAGAGTAAAAGTATTTATATCATTTCAAAAGTGGAAGAACGAGAATGATAGTGAGAGAATTCTTGGACCAAGTCAAACCAACTTTAGATTTGAGAGTAAATAAAATTATTATATCGTCTGAATTTGTCCATTCTGATTGGTACTACAGATCACAGTTAGTAAAAAAAAAAGTCTGTGGAAACACTGACGTCACTTCCACTGCACAAAACGTTGTTACACGAAAAGTTTTAATTCAAAAACATCTGCCTTAATTATCCTATCATGCTCGTCGAACTTGATCATAAAATATGTTAATTAAATATATTTCTTAATTTTGTTAGTTATTTGATCGCTACAGTATATCCTATAGCTTCGAAGATTCCAATAAGCGAACAACACCGGGCAAAAGTTTAGCATCTTCCGTATCTTATCACATTACGCAAATTCCAGAGCGACGGCAAAAAAAACTAATCTTTTTCCAGAGATAATAACAGGCAACTTTTATTACAAGCGCGAACAGCAACTTCCGATACTTTTTCCTTGTTCCGGAGGTCGCATGAATCCATAAAATCCAATATCATCACAGATCAACGGGCAATGAGGGATTACGTAAAGGAAAACAGGTTCTCCTTGACTTAACGCTCAGTCCCTTTCCATTTATATATAAATGAAGAAGTAAAAGTACCACTTATTCGTCGAGTTTTCACACGTATATATATATATATATATATATATATATATATTGTAATAAACAGATTAAAATGGCGTCTAAATAAAATAAAAGATTATTAAAGGTGAACAATTAAACAAATTTTATTAATGAAGTTAAATACAATATAAAATTACACAATAATATTTAAAATCTCAGGGTCTTTACTGGGTTTGATAAATGGGTGAATTGAATTTAAATTATCTAACAAAACAATTAAAGAAAAGAAATAATTGAAGAAAAGAAATAATTGAAGAACGATCTGACGTATCTTAAAGAAATGGTTTACAAATAAATCATAGAGTTTTTTACTTACGGCCGACCAGGTCTCAATTTTGGGGTTTTCTGTGCACACGTTTTTGGGGATATCACTGAATTTAAATTGGTTACAAAACACTTGTCGAAACTTGATGTTCTCGCAGCTGGAAACGGCTACTCCTTCCGAATTAATGGTCAGTCAGATTATTACCAACTTCCTCTCGATGACATCGGTGACGGTCTCTTTACTTATTGAGTTTTTTACTGCGGCAGGAAATTAGGTTACAGTTTGTGGCTTTACTTATTGAGAAACTTTCCTGCGACCTTTACTTGATCGAATTATATGTCCAAACTTTACTCGATGAAATTCTGTGTGCCACACCAACTAAACTCGTCTCTTCTCGTTGACTCAAACTGTACTCTTTCGCTCCTCGCCGTAGACTGTGTCTGTTCGTCTCGTAGATTTTCGAATGCGTACCTCTTAACAATGGTTCTATTGACTCGCCGCCCGCTTTGTCGCGGTGTCTGCTTTATATTCTCTAATAATGAGTCCTTTACTTTGCAATTATAACAATGGATTAATTACTAATTACTACAATATATATATGCAAACAAAATATTTTTAGGTTGTTTTGAGTGGTATTATGAGAGAAGATATATGACAAAATATAATTTGCTGAACATTTAATAAATCGTGTTGCCTGAAACCAGTCTCTTGATTTTCAAAATAAAGTAATATGAAGATTTCCTGTCGTGAACGTAAATCGGGCAATTCGAAGTCTGAATAAGGAGAGAAATTAAGGGAAACAAAGAGCAACTGTAGTGGAAACAGCAAACAGAAAATCTAAAAAAGAAGGATAAATCGATTTGAGCGAAAGAGAAGATATGAACAACGGGTAGGAGAAATTGGAATAAAAGGATGCTATAAAAGGACGTAGAAAAATACATGAACGTTTCCAACATCGAGGAAAGTTCTGTTCGTCTTCAGAAAATATATCTCAACACTCCTGTAAGCGTCTTACATCCTGACATTGCCTCAATTTTCTTTTGGATTCTACACCGAAAAGATCGATGAAACGAACTATTCAACTTGTAATGATCTGAATGAAGTCGTTATATTCTCTATCAAAATAAAAAAAAACAATGCTATTCTCTTCAAATATTTCGCTGATAGTTTTAAATTTTAATTTTGTCTCTTGTGCGTTACATTTGAATCATGGATAGTCTGAAAATGAATTGAAATATTCGTTTGTATCAATTTTATAATAAACTTTGAAAATATAAATAAACATGTCAGACGCTATCAAATATATTAGTAGGAAAGGTTTTAAGGCTTGTTAACATGATTTTGACTTGGCTTCAATCGAAAATATACACTTCTATCTGAAAGTTATCTTTATTAGACAGAGGTCGCGTCAGAACAGAAGTAAAATTATGCTAAAATACGTTTATCCAGTATTAATACATTGCTGTTTAGTAAAAAAATAACTCAGATTACAAATACGTAAAAAAAAATTAACGACATACGTGTTCGTAATCCTCAATACCTATTTATTTATGATTCGAACAATTTACTTAATTTTTTGTGTCTCGGTGTTCAGCACGTAAATAAAAAATAATAATTTGTCTGTTAAACGTGAATGTAGCCGTTTTTTTTTGGGGGGGGGGGCAACAGGCTACATGAGGGTAATCCACGTTGAGCAACTCCCCTTTAATAGCATTGGAAGGGATTTGAAAGGGGGGATGCGGAAGGGTAGAGGAAGGTAGCCAAGAGTTAACTACGGCCCCCGGGCTATATTTTAAGGATCCTACCCGGCATTCGCCTAAAGAAATGCAGGGAAAACCCTACAAAACCTGCATTCGTTTCCTGTAAATTATTTAACGTTACAAATGTAAATCATGACTGACAGAATAAATTCTTTCCGTGTTTTAGCTCAATTACGAGGTATTTTTCACTCAAAAGATGTACAGTTGTACTCTTGTATAGAAATATGGAGATCATATGAAAGGGGAAAAAAAAACTTTATTAAATGATATTGAGAGCATTTCAGTTTTCTGATTTGGTTATTGTTAGAGAAATAATATTGATTTTTATAGCACCAACTTTGACAATCATTCACTGAATTTCCTTACAAAAAAAATTAAGGCCGATCAATTTTGAATATTATGAAACATCAGACAATGAACCCAAATTACTGTGTTGTCCAGTTTAAACGCGTTGATATCTGTAAGTAGATGAGTAACACAACTGATGCCTATTATTTCGTAACCGGAGATTTCTGCTCCGAAGTCGCTCTTCAGATTCCAGCATCCAATTACAGTTTTTAAATAACCATCTTTCATTAGTTGGACCATCCTTGCTTCACTACTCTTTTTTTTCTACGCCCATATCCTTTGAAGGTTGTCAATGAAGACCTAATGATGAGATGCGAATTTGTTAATGAAAATCACTACCTTTGAGACTTTCACGTCGATAAGGATGAGCCTTAGCTTTATGGAAGCCTTCATGAAAAAAAAGGGATATTACCAAAAATACAATACTAATTCGATTCGGGTTTAATCGAGAGTCAAAATTCTGTTTGGGTAAGACAATATTCGCAGCATAGTTGTGTAATGAATCTTTTTCCAAACACGTCATTGAGCGGCGGTCTCTTTATTTTGAATGGAACAAAACTAAAAATCTAGTTTGTTGATTCTGTTTTTTAATTTTCATGAATCATGCTTAACTTTTTATGGTCTAGGGTTACTCCGAATTACTGTCAAGTTTAAGAAGTGGTTTAACTTATTTTCTCTTTGTTTCTTTTAATTTCATTTACGTCCTTCCACTGAAACTCTGTAAACGAATAAATTACAATAATTGAATCTGATTTTAATGGTACGTGGGCATTTAATTTGGAGGAGAAACTTATTTAAATGTATTGGGAAGTTAGAACATCAACAACTCGATATGGGAGACAAATTATAATATTTATTTTCGTATTTTAAACCTTTATCGAATTACCAGAGCAGTAATAATAACCTGAATGTGTTTGTATTTCAAGGATTAGAAGCTTTCTGTCCTTGAACCAACTCCAACTCTTTTAAAACATTAATGTCAGAGTATTAGGAAGAGAACCAACTAATTCGTCTATTGTTCGTGATTATTTTAATTTAAGTCAGGGCCTAGAAATTTATAAAAGTAATGCTATATTTTCATTCTTTCCGTATATACACTTTTCATTTGATTACAGAAGTAAAGAGGAGTTAAATCTGGGATGTATTTGTAGCAGTTGATGTAGTTGTATGAATTTAAGTACCTTTCCACCGTACTGGATGAAAACATTCTTCGTGTAAGGGTAGACTGTTTGCGGTGTCTCCTTTTGATAGAGTTGCATCTATTTAATTTCTTGAAGAGGTTAATTATCACTCCATTGTCAAAGTTAATTGAATTCAACACTGTTTGATACTTCGCTCTATCTATTTTATAATCAAACGTCCAGGTTGATTACCTTACGATTTAACTAGTTATAATGGGCGGCATATAGCCGTGCACAGCGTGCGATAGATAGATACGGAGGGTGACAAGTGTGGAGTTACTTTTATCCTTTATTGTTAAGGACCAAGTCAGGAGTAGGATTTTGTAAGATAGAATTAATATATTTGTATACAGAAGTAAAGTTTGCTTTCACTTTAACTTTCCTTAATTCTCTTCTTAAGATTTTGACTGAAAAGTCACATTGAATTTTAAGTTTGACCTGGTGGACGACAATTTAAGATTGTCTCAAAGAACATAAAAACAAATCAACACGTTTTTCTGTAAAGCGAACAAAATCCTTAGCCCAAGCAGTTAAAATTATATATTGGAATTCCGTCATTTTGTATCAAGATACAGATCAAACTATTGTTTTCGTTGCAAAGATTCAAGGCTGGACTATATAATATTCAATCATTTCATCTGTATTCATTATATGGAAGAGAAGGAAGCCTTGCCTCAGACACCTTACTTGATTCTTTATGGTATGTAAATTCGGTTACCCCGGTAATCCGCACGGGTCAATACTGTATATGTCGGAGACAGATTTAGCGCTAGTACAGAATCTTCCTTAGCTGTGAATAATTACTTGATATAACGCCTTTAGTCCGCGGCCCAGTCTAGTGTCCTTAATCGCAAGTGCTATACCCTCCATTTGCGCTGCCAATCTGCTTTAGTAAGCGGCTAGAGTTTGACCGCGTTATACAGTTGTCGTGTCTGTATTTATTCCGCGATGCCTCTCCTCTCTTCCCTCAAACTGCGCCAACCGCCTTCACTGCTTATGCGTGCTTAAGTCAGGGTTTACTATTAAACGATTCTTATCAAATCACATAAATGTAGGAAAACCAGAACAGTAACCGTTAGTGAAATTATAATAAATGTAATATTTGGGAATATAGAAAATAAACATTGATAGTATTTAGGTGAAGAAGAACGTGCTATTCGTGAACCATATTAAATTTATTTTTAATGTCGTTTTGTCGATGCACGGACTTTCGTACTTGAAGACGATATTTACTTTTTATTAGCCAAGTATCTAATAGTAACGTAATTAAGGGATCCCCAAACTATCCATTCTAGTTACTAACTTAATAAATATAATTATTTTATTCGTGTAAATGTCTAGGGCTCGTATCATTATTAGTATATGTGTTATTATTTGAATATAGGAGAAACTAAGTATGTCGCCTGATATTTGTTAATAGGAATCGTCGATCAGATGGAGTTTACACGCTTATGCCGTCCGAAGTTTTATCGAAAACCCAATGAACAGGTAATTAATTGATTTGGATACGTCTAAACTAACACCTCAACCTTTTATTTTAGACGTTACATTTACTAACTCACTAATTTACAACACGCTCGTCAATTTTTATTTATCAATTAAAGCAGCCCTACGAAGAATTTTAAGCTGTAAAATTAAAGTGTAAAAGTTCTGTTAACATCCAAGTTCTTTAAGCAAAGTTAGCATTATATTAATTATTTGTGAACTGTTAATTGTTTATTTTCTATTCTCGCTATTTCATTCACTGTATTTTTTTTAGATTAATGAGTGTAATTCTTCTGTGAAAAAGCGATTTCTTAACTTACCATCCTCTGTAAAGGATTTCAAGATGTGTCTCGAACATATATTAAAAGAATTTCAAAATAACAATTCGCGTCATCCTGACGACGAGGGTAGAGCTTGCTGTCGAAACGTTGTTATCACAAATATTGGACCGGCTGAAAACCGAACATTGCGTTTATTTCGGTAAATATAAAGAAACAAATACGCTTCCATAAATTTGATGATATTGTAGCTTTACGTAATGTATCAGGTTGATTTGATTTTTACGTTTTAAATAACCTTATGACAGGGAGGTTTCAAGATATTTTTCCTCAGACCGATTTGTTTCTGTAATCAGTGCTTGATGCGATAGGACAAATGTAGTAAAAAAAACTTATAATTCACTGGTATTCTTAAATAATTTTTTTTAGTTGTAAGTTTTCTTCTCTTTTTATAATTTATATACCTTTGTAAATTATATCCATAATTTGTAACTTGATGAGGGTCTAGTATCCGATCAAAAACATGTCAAATTAAAATAAATTAAATTATTATTATTTGATTGCCTGTTTTGGCCTTATGATTAATAAATGATTCATTCGTTCTGGGCGGAGTGTCATCAACATGAGGTTAATTGTATAAATTCAACGAAGTACTTAGATATAAGCATTATATAACCTTTTAAAGATCAATTAGTAAGTTTGATAATCTCTTAATAATTAGAGAAGATACGGATGTATATGGATGACTTGGTCGATAGCTTCCCAGTAAAAAAATAAATTGTTTAAGAAGAACAGTGGCTTTTATACGGTTTTCTATTACAACATTTATACATAATGTGTAAACATTTTGCATCAAGCCATAAATCGGTTTGAGGAAAACTATCTTGTAAACTCGACTATAGTTAATTTGTGTACGTAATATTAGTTGTAAATTTTGACGATGTTGCTGATTATTTCTTCTTGACACTTCTTGACCTGTAATGCGGCGACACGAAGTTCTAAACTCTCATTGTTGATATTGTCAGTGTAAAGGCGTGGTACTTTGGCTTTCGTCCAGATTAAGGATTAGGTGACGACTATCTGGTCAAAAACCGTGTCAAGGCCGAGAGATTGCACTTAGTTAATCAACTGGCTGATTCCTCCTAGAAGTATCCCTCAATGTGTCACATGTTAACCATGTTTAGTTTCTCAAGTATTTATTTCCCCTCTCTATGCTATTGGGTAGTCTTTTTTTTATCTGTTGATGAGAATTATTTATGCTCAAAAATATTATTGTAAATTTGAATCCGCAGTTTGACAGTATGTATTGACCAGAAAAATAAATAACATTTTTACCGGAAGTTTATTGATAAGTATTCTTTGGCGTGCTAGTCGTTGACTGCCTATACAAGTATCCGTAATGTTACTTAAGAAAGGGGTATAAATTGAAAGACAGTGCAGTTATCAGTAGCGAAATATTACAACTTGTATCGACTTTCCGCTAAACACGTTTTCTTGACTTAAAATTCGGTAAACTATGTTGTATTTTGAAAAATACCTTCGTTCAACAATTTTTTATTTATTCCTTTCAAACGCTTTTATTTATATAAACATTGTTTCTCATTATACACTCTGTTTTTTTACTGTTCTTAGATTATATTAACTACCTCTATCTCATAATAGTAGCTAATGTAACTTGAAAATTATATTGAATAAATTAAGGTAAACAGTTTGAAATAATATTTATCGGCAATTGGCAATATTTCGATAATTCAGATAAAAAATAAACATTGGAAAAAATATATTGACTTGATCGTTTAATTGACGGCAGTCCTAAACCATGTTAGTCTTCACGCTTCAGGATTTTTATGTTTTCAAGAAAAAAATCGAATCACCTTTATAGAATAATAAGAATCTTCGAGAAATCATGTTGGAAACCTTATGAGGCCTGGATATTGCAATAATAACGAGAATTTATCCCTATCGTTTATTAAAGTAATGATGATAAAACTTAGACGAATGGCTATTATTCTGACAAA
Source organism: Zhengitettix transpicula (assembly GCA_037074705.1). NCBI lineage: Eukaryota > Metazoa > Arthropoda > Insecta > Orthoptera > Tetrigidae > Zhengitettix > Zhengitettix transpicula. Next base: position 38,679,133 of record CM073596.1, on the reverse strand, counting down.
TCCGTGTGAACCAGATGAAACCAGCGTGCAAATTCCGCCCTCTGATGCGGTTTAAACTTCTCCGTTTCTGCATAAAAGGCCACGAGTTTCCCTTAACTCTTGGCTACCTTCCTCTACCCTTCCGCATCGCCCCTTTTAAATCCCTTTCTATGCTATTAAAGGGGAGTTGCCACCATGCGGATTACCCTCAAGCAGCCTGTTACTCTAAAAAAAAAATTCGCACCTCAGATGTGAAACAGCTGTTAAAATCTCTCTGGGTCATGAAGATTTAATTTAGAATTCAAGCAGTTGAAAGAATTATTATAATACAACACCGCCTCGTGCTACAATATATACGAGAGTAGAATACTAATTATTTCCTAACGTAATCACTCGCACGAGTCAGTCTTATCGGTTTCACCGGTTTCGCCAGTGTTCCTATTTCCTATGGGAAAAACATTAAACACGTGGTTCAACATTTATTTTACGCGTGTCTGAAGATTAATCAGTACATAATACTAAATTAAACTAAACTAATTTTTTTATCATTGTATTCTTCTGCAATCTGCAGTTAAATAATTGTAACAAATAAGTCAGATTTCATATATGATGTGCTCAGGAAATGTTATAAATTTTTTAAGATTAATTTAATTAGTTTTAAAGCAATTTACGAATAACGTCTATATTTTCACCCATTTTTACAGCTTTGTCTAATTATATGCTATCTTTACATATTATTCTTGTGTAATACAATCATCGTGTTTTTCAATGACATTGAAACTGGAAGGATCCAGTCATGACTGGGAAAAATGACTCAATTTATTACAAATACTGACATTAAAATCCAAATCAATTTATATATACAACGCCCATAAGTTCAACAGCAGTAATGCATCTAAAAAATACAATAAAATTGTTTCGTCCAAGATGGAGACAGTAAAAGTGACCTTCGCGAACGATTACTCTCCTTGAAATCCACGTGTTACTTATTGAAGTGCCCACTGGAAAATAATTATAACTTCAATACTAATTAAATAATTATTACACTTAAAAGAGCCAATACGTTGAGAATAATGGAAAAAGCGCATTACAATGTAATTTTACTGGCTAATAAAAAATAATGATCTCAGAACGGAATAATACGCCATCGCGCGAATATTATCTCATTTAAGGTTTACAACAATTTTTTAAAATAATTTTATTTGTAGTAATATCAACTGCCAAGGTCATTAGCGATTGTGTACTATGTTGACTTTATTTTTGTGTTGTATATATAGTATGTTGAAGCGATGGTTGTCATGTAGTCAGGTTGGCCGAGCGGTCTAAGGCGCCAGATTTAAGCTCTGGTTCCCGTAAGGGAGCGTGGGTTCGAACCCCACACCTGACAAACATTTTATACGTCAAGGTTTCAATGATATGAGCGACTTCGTAAATCTGCTCCTTGCAGCAATGTTATGCCAATTTCGTTTAATCGACATTTCTGCAATATTGAGGACACAAACAGAAAACGTATATAAGAACAGGTGCTATGTACTTTGAGATTGAGAGAAAATATTTTATGTTATTCTCAAAGACTAAGTTTTATATTCTACAAAGGAGAAAATTATTATTAGAGATTTAAAGACAGTTATTTATAGAATTTAGCGAAATACCTTTAAAATCAGCCTGAAATTACAGAAACACTAATACAGAAATACAAATCAAAGTTTAAACTTACATCTCTCAAGAACCAAATTAACTTCCATATGGAAGTATTAAACTTACAGTTTCATCAGCTTCTAAATCAAAGGAATAAAACGTGAATATTTGCAGAATTGCTAAAAAAATTTATATCAATGAATGAATTTATTAAATTACAGTTTAAATTTGTCTATTGCTAGTATAATAGATATACATAACGTTCAACTGATCCTGGTCCAGATTATTTAATTTTAACTTTTGGAAATATTAACTCTGATCTTCACACAATATCTTACATTTATCATTAACTTGAGTCAGATTTTATAAGAAAATAACTGTATTAGCTTGATTATTTTTTTCTTATAGTTTGTGAAATACTTGAAATTTTTTTTATTCCATTCGCATAAGGTCCTGTTTGAAAACAAAATATTTCCATATATAATGCATATAACAACTTTGGAAGGAAATTATGACTGGTTTGATCATATGATCTATTCGCTAAATGTATTTTTTTTAAATATTTTTGCTTATCACGTAATTTAGTTACATATTGTTCACTGTAATAGCAGAATACGTGCTCATTGATTGATTAAAATTGATTATTTACATTCCAGAGGGACGTATAACAGAATTAAGCATTACTCTGTACCATAACATCTTTGTTTCCTGAATTTTGGCCCTTATTATTAACTTGTGTTGCGAACAAATAAATGCCGCTTGCGTGTGAAATACGACAGACGTAAATCGTGTGTGTGGTTGTCATCCATTTATTTACCCGTTTGGCTGTCACGCTAAACTTTTTACTGAGAGCGGAGGAGAATACTAAATTTATTACTCACGGTACGTTGAAATCATCACAGTACACCAGTTCTTGGAAGGTTGAATTGCTCACACGAAGAGCAGTGATTGCCATCAGACCGCCGTACGGTTTTTGAACACGAAGAAGATTATTTATAATTGATCTAAAAACGAAACATAATGGGGTTTGAAGATTAATTACGACATTTATATTCCTGGTGGACTCACTTTATCATGTCAATAAATATTATTGTAATGATCCAATTATCTGTCAGATAAGACAGAAAAAGAGCTAGATCTAAAATCAACCAGAATAAGAAAAATTTAGCAGACTTGTAATTCAATTTTAGGGGGTAACTTATAAATTTTTTCGTATATATTTTTGAAAAAATATTAAGAATGCGTAAAGCAATAAATCAATAATCCGGTCAAAAATATCATCTCGAAGATTTGGTAAACGATTAAGAGGTGAAGGGGTTAAAAGACAATTTGAGGTAGCAGGGACAATTTTTTTTTTGCAATTCCATTGTTTGTGCTGAAGAGAGATAGCCTTGGACGTGCGGAAACTGGTCCAGATGGCCTTGTGTGATTTCATCACAACGAGGTGCTCCACATTTTCGCATAATAGATTTTAATTGGAACTGAACGCATCTCACCGCAGCAGTATTATTATTTTCATTAAACCACCAATAACATTATAAAACGCGTGTATGAAGATATCTTGAATACTTATTAGATGATCTCAAGCCTTTTATCAATTTGTGTTCAAACCATTCTGTGTATTTACAGATCTCAACACAGTCAACAATTTGTTTATGCCCCTGATTTTTATCCTTCACTCTTATAATTTATAATAGTCTTAATTTGATACAGGGACTCTAGATGTTTGCTCTATTGATTTAAATGATTGGTTTCTGATATGTGGGATTATTTTTCGGCGTCTCTAATACGCATCTGTATTTAAAAAACAAATCCGTCGCGTGGGGGGGGGGTCAAAAGACAGTATGCAGGCGTTTGTCTTAAAAAAAAGCATTCCAAGACCTGGACTTGGGACTTTAGTCTCGTGTTTGGGTGCCCGAGACAACCGAATTAACAGATATGAACGTTAATCGGTACAAGATCGTCAAATTGTCTCCATAAACGATGGAATCTGACCTGTGTGGCGACAGCAGATTGAGACAAAAGCCCAGGTCTGCGCAGAGCGTTGTACGGACTTACGTGTCTGGGAGAACTGGCCAGTTACATTTATAACAGCGAAGTGGTCGATTCAACATCCAAGTTGAATTTCCTGTTAAAATATAGTAAAGATATAAATATTCGATTTGAACTGGTCTTATAACAGGAAAAATGTACGCCTCCATCCGTAACGAGACTGCCGTTGTTTCTCTTAACTAAAATATTATCATTAGTGAAATAATTAATTCCTGTAATTCGAGTTCGAATAGTGAATTTAATTAATTTGTAATGGATTTTACTAAGCGCCTTTTATTTAAGGAACGTTGCGTAATCTGTAAATAGAAGCTTCAAAGCTCCTTAACACAAACGACACCATTTGTATTTTCATTAACGGAAGTCCTTCGTTTGAAATTGTGTTCATCAAGAGGGAAGCCGATCAAGGATTGCAATTGGTTCGACTCAGCAGCTTATTTGATCTTACATACAATATTACAAATGCACTGTCGCTGTCAGACTCAAAACGTTACAGTACTTGCTATTCAAACTATAATTATCACATTGCCAATAGATAATTTTTCACCAATTTCCTAAAGTATAATATTCTGTCTTTTATTTCATAAATTAATATTTTTCCACACCTGTATGAAATATGAGGAATGAGAAACCAATCCTTTACATTGCCTTACCTTTGTCAAGTCCCTTCTTTTCATAAATGCATTCCAACTTTCAACTCAAACACCAAGTCCTGCCGTAAGAAGGAGACGTGAGTTTTCGAGGAATGTGAGAACTTTTTCAGCTTTGCGTTCACAAAAGCTATTGTTGTGGACAGATTCCTGCCTTATTTGAGCTTCAGAAATTCGTAAAAGATAGTCCTTGGTAGACACAAACACACGAAAATAGTTGAGCTACTTCCGCTTTTACAATTGACATACTTCAAATGTTAAAAGTTGCATGTATAACAAGTCATTATCTAAAAAAAAAATCTGTTCACCACAACAGTCCAAGTTTTCTCTTTCTCAAACCATATTAGAATGATTATTATTTAGAAATGTCTGAGTAAGGGAGTAGAAGGTTGAGCAAGATAAAGATAGAAAAGTGAAAGAGCAAAAAAAAGAAAAATCAAAGACAAAAAGGCAAACGAAAACAAAACAGAAAGAAAGACGCAGTGTACAAGAAACCAAACTAACAAGTTAGGTTTATTGCTTTAAAGTGACGACGTGAAAGATCGTCTAGATGTTGAGAAAATGATGTACAAATTTTACTACAACTTTTATAACAGTAAGAAAAACTCTGTTCGTCGTCAGGGAGAAAATGGAATTTAGTAAGTCTGTCCCCTAATGAGTGTACGGACACTCATGTTGCGTGTCTGAGTGTTATTCTCTACCCGAAGACGAAAGAGTTTTCCTTACTGTTCAAAACATCCTTTTCTCAACTTCTAGGCGATCTTTCACGTCGTCACTTTAAAGCAATAAACCTAACTTGTTTGGTTGGTGTGGCCCTGGGAGACAATGTAACCTGCGAGGGATGTTCTCTCGCAGGCAGAATCTTTTACGAGAGATACGAAGGGGCTACCTTTGGGTATGCCTTTTTCTCTCCGGTTTTGAACTAAGGTTCCCACAAGCCGAGGCACCTCGGCCTGTTTTCAGAGGTGTATGTTCCGGGGTCACAGACCTTGGGCATACGGTAAGAGTTGTCCGCTATTCCCATTGGAATAGTCGGCCAGCTGCCTCCTAAACTGGTCGAGGCACGGAGAAGGGAGTGCTGCGTCCCCACAGCAAACTCCTCTCCCGCTATCGGAAGGGCGTGGGACAAGTACCCAATGGCCGACCTACCTGATGCAGGTTTTTCAAGGGTTTTCCCTGCATTACTTTTAGGCGAATGCCGGGTAGGATCCATAAAATATAGCCCGGGGGCCCTAGTTAACCCAATGTGGATCACCCTCATGTAGCCTGTTGCCCTAAAAAAAAATGTTTGGTTGGTTTCTTTTACGCTGCCTCTTTCTTTCACTTTTCTGTCCTTTTTCTTCCTCAACTTTCTAAATCCCTTACCCAGACAATGGAATACCAGAAACATACAAATAATTATCTTACCCCACCATTGTCAACAAATTTCAAACACACATATTAGAACCACAAAATCAAAAACCATATCCTTTATAAGCTTTCTGTGACCATTTAAAGGTGACTGTGTTGGTCGTTGTATTATGTTGGAGAAATTAAAGTACTTTGGAGTTACTCAAATCTTTTTTTTTTCGTGGTTCTCCTCCTACTTGAGTAACAGGAAAAAAATGAGTATTGCTGAAATATTATTTATTTTTGTAAAACGTTTAAATTTAATTGCGGACAAATAAAGATGGCAGTGCCTTAATGTTTCGACTGAGTCCTTTGCTCTTTCTAATATATGTAAATGGCAAAAACGATTACCCTCTCTTATGAGATTACACTCTTTGTAGATAACACTAGAAATTTTAATAAAGAACAAACACGAGGTCTAGACGAAGTAGCCATTGTTAAATTTAATCACTTGCTGGATTAGTTTTGAAGTCTATAAATTAACTGCAATTTTACACAAAATATGTGACACTGAATTCTATAAATGATAAATTATAAAAATTATCAAATATGTGAAGTTCAAAGTTCTTATGATCGTGTGTTGATAAGGAATTAAATTGGAAAATGCTCATTAATACATTTGGAAACAAATTAAGTTCAGCTACCTACACTGCTAAATAATTCATTTGTACCCAGTGAAAGAGAAAATTAGTTTAATTTGTAATCTCATTGATATGGCATGAATTTGTAAGTCCTAAGTCAAAGAGAAAATGCAAGGGGATTTTCAAAAAATTAATTTTCAAACTCTTACATATAAAAGTCCAATTTAGATGTACATAATTTCCAACACAAGATAAAAAAACTTTTAGAAACAAGTTAAAACACTGGAAATTACTCAGAAAGAAGTCCCTTACAATGATATTTTTAATAAATCCTCCAAATAACTTTAAACAATTAAATTACATTAAATTAAATTAAATTTAAAAAATCATAAAAATCTTTCTATGCCCTCCTTCTAATCGATTAATTAAAATAAAAAATATATTTATATTAAAATAAACGTTTTTTGAAGAACAGAGAAAGAGTTTAATTAATAGTAGACCATAATTATTAATATTTGTCCGAACTTTGGAATATGACTTGATAGTGATATTAATATTTTGTTTCATGTCATCATCCACTGTCTCCGCCTTCAATTTTTTCAGTATACGAGGAGTTTCATCATCGTGTTTGTTAATCCTGGATTGCGCAATGCAAGCCACGTGAGACCAGTAGTTTAATCAACTGTAAATGATTATAATGGCAGTGTAATGGAATTCAGATAAGCACTAAATTGCAAAGCCAAACTTGCATCGACTGAACTGTAATTGTTACATGAATAGAAATTAATTAAAAAAATTAGTATTCACAGTGAAACTTAAATTCGCTTCACTGTTGTCCATTTGCGTCGATAAAATACAGAAAATACCACGATTTAGGTTTTGTTCCCAAAGCAGATGCAATAAATTGCTGATTTTGGAAAGAAATTTTCTAACCATCGTCGGCACACACGACAGATTATGTATCTGAGAGACAGACCAATGAAAGCAGAGTATAATCTATAGCCTGAGCCAAATAAGATGTTAATCATCCTCATTTTGGATTTCTGAGAAACGTTTTAAAATGTATACGTTTTATTGGAGAGGAAACTTAGTAAAGTTATTTAAATCCTGACGATAGAGGACGATGCGTCACGATAGTACATTCTCGTGAATTGCTTCTGAAATATATATATAGTAATAAACAAATTTACGTTGCGGCGTTAAATAATGTAATAAACAATTTAAGGATAGTAATAGTGTCTAGGAAATAAACAATGTGGATAATTAATGGGATCAATAAATGATTTATAAATGAATTTAAACAATTTACTTTTAAAGATAAAACATTTAATACAAATTTCTATTTAGATTGGATTCGGTACATATACTTTTAAATAATTGTCACAGTTTTTAGTGAAATTCTTAATTCATCAAGGTCACTTATTGGGACTCTAATAGTTACAGTAATTCGCAATTATCTCCAAATCATATGAAAACAAAATGTTCCTAAAATAATTAATTGAATTTACAAGAGAAATGTTAACATAAAAAAACTATAGAAATCTGAAATCCAGAAAAATCTAAAGAAATCTGACGGTACACAATTTTTATATAAGTTTTAGAATGGAATATTTTTTAAAATCCAAATAATCAGAGATGCTCTCATAACACACTGCTTTTACTCTTCACTGGTTATTTAAAAGGATTTTATTTAACAGGTCATGGTATTCACTGTTCACAACCTAAATCAGCACAATAACCTCATTACCACAGATAATGACGTCCTATAGAATGTTGATCAGTTTTATATCGCCGCTGGGTTATATTTCTCTCATCAACTTATAAACACTGTCTCCAACATTCGTTCTAAAACGTTTTCATCCAACATGTACTAGACTGTGCTTTACTGTCTTGGATATTAATATGCAGACTCGACGCTTTACTGTTTCCTTTAAGAAATAGGCTGAACATGACCACACTGGGCGAATCCCCACAACAGACTCGCCATGACCATCACCGCCCCGGTCCCCCAAAACAGACTGGCTTGTTTTCTCGTCCAAGCTTTCAACCTCAAAAAAAAGATGAAGCGATTAAATTCCGGGGAATTAAACATATAAATAACATATGCATTAACTATTAAATAATAATATAGGCAAAAAAACTTAATTAGATAATAAAAATAATTACCACACAAATTTTCCGCAAAATTTTAATATAATTGATTTAATTTACGTCGCATGGATTGTGCTACGAGAATTTCAAAAAGTTCTATGAATTCTCAAGTCTACATCCGTAGAAAGCAACTAGTTTTGCAGAAATGTGTGTATTTATATTTATTATCTAATTTCGTAAGTGTTTCGCTGTGCCATTATTTAATGATTAATTTTAAACTACTACAGATGTATTTTCTTTTATATTTTCAGTATTCATTAGCTGTTTTATATTATGATAACGTCGGTTTCCGTTCAGTGACGTAGGGATTGACAGTGCTCTGAATAGTGCTGTAAGGGGTTGTGTAATTAGTGGCGGGAAGGATGTCACTTCCTGTTTACTGCATTCGCAGAGGTGATTTTCTAGGATTATCCGTCCCCTATGTATAAACTTTCTATACGCACTCCGATCTGCAGCCGCAATATAGTCAGAGGTCATAGAGCTCGATTGCAGTGGGGGAATGATTACTATCCTAAGCGTACGTTCCTAACTAATTATTGAGTTGGCAGCGTTTAGTCGAGTTTACTAGGTAATAAATAATTAAAATTTGAGTGAACATGAACATCTTTAATATTAATAAAAAATTAATATAGGCCGCAACGATTTAAATATTTTGTGATTGGAGTCCGCTCTCGAATAATGATTAAATATAAACATTGCGAAACTAGGTTATGAAAATTGATATTGCATTTTGTGTGCGGATTTAAATCATATCGGCTTTATACAAATTTGTGATCAACTTCACTTTTTAATAAAAGCGTATGATTACGCAATATATCTTTGTTATTAATAACTGTTTATATGGTTTAATGACTAATTTACGAATTAGTGGCAAAACTAAACTGCAATTTCATCACAAGTTAAATATGGAGTGCTTTAGTAACGTAAAAATATGAATTATTACGATCGCTCCTCTAAGACATGTATGAGAAACATCTTGACGAATCGGTCTCTTATAAATAACTACTGCCAGGGAGGTTCAAATGTTTGATAAATGAATTAAATTAACTAAACAAATTAGATACGGCCTTAATTTAAGCCATTCATTTAATTATTTTTTTCCTGCTTAAAAACAAATCACCACGCTTATTTTGCGACTTTTTCAGGTGATTAATTAAAATAATAAACCTTTTAGAAGAAATCCTAAAATAGACATGAAACTTAGTGATTTGTTGTCAAGTATGAAAAATTAATAATGCAATCAATAAATATTTTTTCCTGTTTTACTGGTTATTGTATTAACTATTTTAGACATTAAATGTCAGATGTAATATAAAAATTAGAACCCTTCATGTTAAAACAAAAAAAATTACTCATAATACCAAAAATAAAATTGATGGCAATGAAATAAAGACAAAAGTAAATCACTAAATAATATCATAAATATTATCAAGAAGTTCAGTATCCAACTTAAACGTTACTATTCGCAATATGATCTTTTAAATATAGTTTTTAAAGCAAGTTCTGACTTTTTGTCAACTGACGACTGCAGTTGTGTCGCTCTAGCCTCTTCTTAACACCTGAAGAAAGGAATAAGGATCCCCGAAACGTTGTGTGGTATTTATATTATCACTTATTTTGTATGTATTTGGCTATCTTTCTTAGTATTAAGTTGAAATCTTCACTGCGTTGTCATGGAATACTCTGACGTCACTTTCGTATCGGAAAAGATACTCCGAGCTGCGGCACCTGAAACGCACAATTTTCGGCGTTCCGTAGTAGGTTTTTAGAGATTTTTTTTCAGCATATAAGGAACATTAATGGTGAGCCCCATTTCAACATTTTTCCGAATGTCCTTTCATCCCATGAGCCTTGATTTCGCCCCACTCAGGGGTATCATTTTGAAAAATATTTTGTTATTGGTCATTCCAAATTACACGTTTCTTTCTTTAGAAATTTCGACTATGCGTTGATCTCTTTATATATATATATATACATATATATATATATATATATATAAAGAGATCATTATATAATAATATTGCGATGAAGTCAATATGCTTCTCCAAACGGAACAGTCTCCTGGTACGTTAATTGTTTTTTATTTACTGTTACAGACAGAGTCTGTTAACTACAGTGCATGTTTCACAAAATCCATTGTTGTCCTATTGACGTCAATTACGTTGGAGACCGTTGGAGACGCATCACTTGGAATTTCCTCCTCTGGCCCCCCAATTTGTGTTCCGTAACAATCGTTCATGTATTCATGTAGCACGAGCCTTCAACTAAATATCACGAAAATATTTTAAATTTCCAAAGTAGGTGAATGTGACCACATTTTAGCCATCGTGCACACTCGTAAATTTGTAACCAAGTTTGAACCTTAAGTGCAGAAAATTTATTACTTGCAGTGAGGTTTCGAAACCAGCTAATGAGAGGCTCAAGCAAACGACACGTGTCGGAGACATGTCGAAAGGTGTGATTATATATTTTCCTATATGTGAGGAAATTTTTTATATTTGTTTACAACTAAAGATAACACAGAAATATCAGAGGACTGATATACAAATATACAGAGAACTTATCTGGAATAATTCTGTGTAATCATGTGAAATATTTAATTACATTTTACTGCGATCACCTGATTATCTTCATTTATTGGTTAAATATGTATGAAATATTTTGTCAATTTATTTAAAATTTATACATTCGAGCATTTGAAAGTAGCCACTATATTTAATTACAGGGAAATCTTGAAAGGAGACAGTAAATTAATATACCAACGATTATGCCAATGCAGAACTATGAAATCGTAATTATAGTTGAGTTCCCTTTCACAACACAACATGGGAGAATATTTCCATTTCCATAAAAATTAACTCAACCATTTTAATTACTTTAGTAATATTTCTTTTGATTTAATTTAAATATCAGCATTCATTGGGATGCGGTAATTAAACATCAACACGTGTATCAAATTTACTTAGCGCCGGAAGTGATTAAACCACGTAATTCTTTATAAAACCAGTGCCCGTCGTCGGTTTTAATTGCAATATGAATATGTAAACGCTTGGGGTTGTTTTCTGGTGTTATTTGCGTGCAGTTTCAACCCCCTCTCTTTCTCTTGCTCCAGTTTTGTACTTAAAACAGTTTTCCTGTGTGCGCGGCGGCTCAAAGGTCTTCTTCACCAATGTAGGTAACATTCACGCTTAAATACATATTAATGTAACTTTAGAAAAAAAATAGGTTTCTAAGCGCCCTCTGTGTCCCAAAAAGTAGTTACATATGTTTGAGAAATGTGGCACTTTCTAATTAAAACAATAAAGTTTGGTATACTGTTTAAATACAATTAATATGTTTAAAATAAAAATTTACGTCTGATTGAAAATTAATAATAAGAAAGATAGCCAAATACAGACAAAAGAAGTGATAATATAAATACCACACAACATTTCTGGAGCCTTGTACCTTTCTTAAGTTGCAGAAAAAACGCAACAACCTAGAGAGACACAACTGCACTAATCAGCTGACAAACTCAGCAGCCTCCAGAAACGTTGTGTGGTATTTATATTATCACTTCTTTTGTCTGTATTTGTCTATCTTTCTTACTATTAAATATTATATTTATTATTCTTTTCGAAACTTTTATAGTCATAACACTAATAACTTGAGCTTTTTAAAGTGAAAGTTGCAACAAAAACTTTTGGGACATCCTGTGTGTGTACAAATTCTTTGGGTAAAAAAATTATTGCTGAAGACAACTTAAAAACACAGTTCCGCGGTTTTCTGGTTTGTATCGTAGTATTGAGAGGTTTAACAAGGGATGTGAACGTGTAACATGGCAGGGAATTGTGTAGTGTGTAAGTAAAACCACGTAAATCTGTAAAGGTAAAGGCTGTAAAAAAATGTTTGTAGTCGCAACGGACAGAGTAGTCACTTACAATTATGTATTATCTACATGACAAAGCTCATTTTCAAACAGTTATGGATGCATAAAAACCTGGAATGTCTTTAGTAATAATACAAAGCAGTCCTTGAGGTTCTCGCCTGAAACTAGTGCCTCTATCCTCTGAGATATATATACACAACAATCCCCAGACAGTTGTGGCTGCTGATGGTACGAGGTACACGGTGCAGAAACCACTTTCTCCCGAGTCACGACCTCGACCTGGATTGGTTTACCGCAATTATTCACATTCAGGAAGTACTATGTTTCGAGCAAAAAGTTACTGCAATTTCAACAGATCGTTGGAAGTATAAGCCATAATTCGACTGTGAATAATGAAATGTGAAAACAAAAATCCAATACAAAATCTGCATATCGTCATTTTTATATAAAAAAATTATTTATAAATTTTAGCTGAGATTTTCAGTGTCGCCTAAATTTTATATATGAAATTCATTAACGAGCTCTTCGCTGAACGATTTGATAACATCGTTTCTATGAAGTAAAAGTATTTAACCACTCAACAGACGTTTAGAATATTTCTTGCATCGTACCAATTATTTCAAAACACAAGTAGTTTTAATTATAGAATAGTAACATACCACATAATATGTACACTTTTCCTTCGAAATAAAATTCCTGTCGATTACCTGACATAAAAAACTTTATAATCTGTGGAGTCCACATTAAGACAATTCTGCATCAAATCGCAAGTTAAAGATACTATATTTTCACCCAAACTGCAATTTTGAGTAAGTCATTAACCGTGGACCTCATGACTCGCGACATACAGGAGCGATGCTTACGTTCATTTCTACCATTTGATTTATTCTGGTTCTTCAAACCTTCTAAACCCATTTGGGTTTACATATTCCAGGTTATTTTTAAATCAAGAATTATTTTCCGCACTACTCACGAGGCACCTATCAAATCTTCTACGAGGACAATTATGAAACTACTGATTATGCCTTTAAAGGGCATGGAGTGTAAAAGATCACAGGTGCGATGAATTGATCATGAGTTAACTTGACACAGTTGAGGAACGAGATCATCGACAACAATCCACATCATTTATTTGGTTTCGGTACTCAATGTCTACAAAATGAACATAAAACATAAGCGTTAAATTTTAGGTGACTGTTGTCATTGTTGAAAGCCTATTTAATATTATATTTCGGACTGGGGACTCTTTCCTGTGCAGCTTCATACCACCAATCTACCGAGAACCTCATGAGGTTGGACATTTCCAAATTCATCCAGCCGTTGTTATTTGGAGACATCAGTCATATGACTAATTTATTTATTCGGTTGATCTAATACCCGAGTTATTCTTTCCTAATTGCGTAAGAACATACGCACACACAATCCATTTAGACTTCTCTTTGGAATCTATTGCGTATGTTGGTGTACTCAATGATGTAACGTGTACATGGTATCCTTGCAAATTATTTGGAAAATGCAGTATTTATTGCGGCATATGTGAATGGATTACCCGCGTGCAGTGTGCTGGTAACAGTAAGGCAGGTGACAGGTGACTGTGGGGGCGGACAGGTGGCGCTGACGGGCGTATTGTCCAGCAAGGTTGAGAGCCCTCGGTCAAGCCGCCCCCGCCGGGACTATTTCTAAACTACTCCACAGCACTCGCCCTTCTCCAATTCGCCAGCTGTCGATCTCATCTTTATAACAATATCGGGTTTTAAATATTTGCACATTGACTTTGATCTCGTAGCGTGCTGGGACGAGTTTGGGTCTTAAAGTCATAATCGTTCAACCAATGGTTTCCCGCCAGAACATACTTGGATCACGTGAAGTGCGATATTTACTCAAATCAATCAGAGACTGACCTCAAATGACGGTTTCGAAATTTCTCTAAGACTGAAATATGCGATAGTGGGGTAAAAAATAAAAGTTCTTTCGTTCCTTAACATAGGGTGGTTATTGATACCAACCCTCATAATATTAATTGAAGTGGAGTGGAATTAAGTCTTAAGTACGAACATCTTTTTGGTGGCATGATCCTGTCAGCAATTTGGTCTTTGTAACAATTCACGAACGTTGACTTTTTAACTTTTTTTAACCTGCCTCAGAACAACTTCAGTTAGTATTAAACGTGGCAGATATGGATATAGTGAAAATAATGTGGGAAGTGAAATCATCAATGGTAACAGAACTTATTACATGTATGGTAAATTAATGAAATCCAATATGTTAAATACAGAATTGAAGTTAAAAATTTACAAAACCCCTTTAAGACCTGTAGTGGGATACGGCTGTGAAACGTGGACCCTGAATAATAATATAAGCACTTGCTCAGAATATTTGAACGCAAGATACTGAGAAGGATATACGGACCTGTATGTACGAATGGAGAATTAATACAAACAGAGAACTAGAGTAGCTCATGAATGAATAACGAGGACATTGTTACGTTTATAAAGAGCAGAAGGTTGGCCTGGATGGGACACGTACTAAGGATGGATTATGGACTGGAAACCAGTCGGGAGGAGGAAAAGGGGGAGACCCCGGACAAGATGGGTAGATGACACTGAGAAGGATGTACAAACCATGAAAATAAGAGGATGGCGAAGACTGACTCAGGAGAGGGCGGAATGGAAGAAAATTGTTAATAAGGCCAAAACTCACTTTTGGTTTAGTGCCAATAAAAGAAGAAGATATAAATCATAAACACTGTGATACTCCAGGCAAGACCAAGATGAAGAACCACATCAAACCAGTTACTGGATGGTTGATCTCACTGCCGCCCCAAAAAATACATTCCTCCTCATTTCGACGCAGATTTGATTGTGAAAACAGCATTTGCAGAGTTTGGGACAGGGCATCCGATTTTCGAAGGATTCACTTTGTAATATAGCTTTACGGGATAAAAAACCCATAATTATAGCTGATTATAAAGTTAAAAATTATACATTTTTTAATTATTTCATTTTGTCGTGAAATTTCCCTCTTCACCGTGCATAAGAGAAAAACTGACCTGTCTACGAAAGTTTGGAGGAAAGTGGATGTGGCAATCTGGTCTTGATGGCGAAGCGACGTCCGGCACTCGGCAGCTGAGAAATTACATTGCCCACCTCGTATTGAGTTAACGCTCTCGCTCAAAGAGACCACGCGTCCGCCTCTAGGAAATGGCCCCGTAATGGCCGCCGACCACTGCGCAAACACAATATGCACGATTTTCGAAGCCCCTATGACAGAACTCCGGAACAAAGAACGCATCTTCTACTCGGCTGCAATGTGACGTGGCAGAAAACGTTATAAAATCCCGCGAACGGAGACTTACACGACTTTTCGGTGAGCTGATGTACGTGGTGTTTCCAATTTTATGAGATCTGCAATTAAAATTTGAAGAGGGTAGATTCCTAACGTAGCTAAGTTATCAATATATTCATTTAAATGATTAATTTAATCTTTATTGCATATTTTGGTCCAATAAAAATTTTTAAATATCACAAAACTTATCAATTCATATTTTGATCTAAAAAAATTGGAAACGAATTCGTGGTCTGAACAAGTACCAAGTAGGAATTATTTGGAATTTCCAAAAACCGCCTGCTAGTTAACTCGATCGGACATGGTGGAAACTGTGCTGACCACATTCAGATGTGGATTTCTAACGTCAAAGAAAGACCTCATGAATTTATATAATTATCGAAAGACAGTTCATAATCGGAAGGTAGTTATTCAAAATGATAAGTTTCTTGAAATTAGTCATAATGGGATTTTTTGAGTCTGTTTGCGACAGTGTTTTTCGAGAGGAAAATAAGTTCCAAAAGGTAGAAGACGACAGAAACGAAGAATATATCAGTGCAGTATCAGTAGGAGTGAGGGCAGCCAGGCATCATTCAGATAACATCTAGATTACGTGAAAGTTTGTCATTTTTATACATATCTTTTATATCAACTCTGTTAATTTATCAGAAAACTGTTTCGATTCAGTTACCCTAATACGTAGGTATAGCCTATGTTATTTTTATTATATTTGTAATTTTGTATTGTTAACAATAAAATTGCATTTGTTAAACGCCAGAATTTTTTAATTTCAATAACGTAAAATAAATTAAACATATTAACATTTTCTTACAATGACGCGGGCAGAAATGACTTCTTACGTTTTATCGTCTCCTGGAACCTGACTGTAAAATACACATGCAATCAAAATTCATCAAACATGCCATATAAACATCGTTCTCGTGTTACGATTTTAAAAAATTGATCATTTGGTATACACTAATTATATATAATGACCAAGAAGTCAATTAAGAGTTAACTATAAACGAAAAATACTTGCACTACAAATAAACTGTTTGTTTCTTGAGTTTACTTTTGCAGTTCACTCATGATACGGTCCAAGGAGTGTGAAAAATGAAGAAATGTAGTGTTTTAGAAGTTTTTGTTATTACATCTATGTTCAAGTAATTTTTGTTTTTAATTAATATCTTTGGTCATTATATATAATTTTTTAATATTAGTTCAATAATTTAAATCATATCCTAATTTTTTTTTATGTGGTGTAGACAGGCTATGTATAGGGTAATTCACCTAGTGGCAACTCCCCTCTTATAGCATAGGAAAGGGATTTGAAAGGGGGGATGCGGAAGGGTAGAGGAAGGTAGCCAAGGGTTAACTAGGGCCCCCGGGCTATGTTTTAAGGATCCTACCCGGCAATTCGCCTAAAAGTGATGCAGGGAAAACTCTATAAAAACCTGCATCAGGTAGTTCGGGCATTTGGTACTTGTCCCACGCCCTTCCGATGGCGGGAGAGGGGTTTGCTGTGGGGTCGCAGCTTGACCAGTTTAGGAGGCGGTTGGCCGACTATACCAATAGGAATAGCGGACAACTCTTACCGTATGCCCATGGTCTGCGACCCCGGAACATACACCTCTCAAAACAGGCCGAGGTGCCTCGGCAGGTGGGAACCTTAGTTCAAAAAAGCAGAGAGTTGTGAAGGCATCCCCCAAGGGTAGCCTCCTACAGAGCTCTCTGGGAACGTTCACCTGCGAGAGTATTCCCTCGCAGGCTTCCTTGAATCATATCCTTTTTTCAGCTCAACAGGCTACATGAGGGTAATCCACGTTGGGCAATTCCCCTTTAATAGCATAGGAAGGGATTTGAAAGGGGTACACATCATCATAATTATTTCCAAACGTAGGAAACCAACGTCGAGTGTGTTCTTGTAATGTGTGCGTACTAAGTGAAATATATATCTGGATAGTAAATCTGATTTGATTTTGGTTACGTCAAGCACCTAACAATTACAGTGTACATTTTACTTCTTACACGGACATTACACGGCCTAAAAGCTAGGAATATTTTAAATACAGTGAAACATATAATGGGTATGTTGAACATTCCTTGTCTAGACCATATTTAACTTCGTTTTCTTATCGAGATTCTGGGTTACAGGATACGACGTTAACAGAAAATATTTTACTCCTTAAATGATGTTTTATAAAAATTTACAACTGGACTTCGTTACAATTCTTACGACAATTTAATTGTAATATCAAACTCATTTAAAATATCACAGATTTGACTCCTATATTACTTCCCGTTTATGCAATTAATGATATTAGAGAAGATCGAACGGTAACTTGCTTTAAAGGAGCAGCTATCAACCCCGACATACGTTATTAGAGCCATTAAGGATCCAATAGTCTGCTCTTTTGCTACAGCAGCTCTGATGATAGGAAGGAAGGAAGGAAGGAAGAGATAAAACAGCTTACGTAGTTAAAACCGTATAATGAGCTATACAAAATCGATTTATTTACCTCTCGAATGGCTCAAATACTTGTATCATACATTGTCATATTCTGCTTAAACGAAAATATGTACATAAATATTAGCTCCTAATAACCCATTAAATTACGACTGGAAGAGACAATAAAGAGCATAAAATTTGCAGTAAAAAGCAGGGAAAATGAATCACAAAACCTATTTATAATTACAAAGCTTAAGTTGTCCATTAAGAAAGTAGAAATGCGAGTAAGAAAAGGAAAAGCCTTTTGAGTGTTGGCAACTGACCAGTGCAGTTGTGTTTCTCTAGGCTCTTCTTAGCACCTGATGAAAGGGACAAGGTTGTGTGGTATTTATATTACCTTTTTTGTCTGTATTGCCTATCTTTCATATTCATTATTTTCAATCAGACGTAAATTTTTTCATTTTAACAAATAAGAAAATTAATCGAAATATATTCAGTTGTCTCTTAGTTTATTCTGTTTAAACGGTTCGCGAAATAGATACTTTAGCTGTACTATTGCATATACTTTAAATTCAAATATGAGAAAATACTTCGTTTTCTGGGACGAGTGATTTTTAATTCCTGAGATGATTTGGAGCATAGAAAATTGTTTTTTAAAATTTATTTTTAGCATACTTAGGAATAATTTCATAAATATTCTGAGAGTCTCTGATACTTCTGAGATTTAAGTGAGACGAAGAAATTCGAAGTTGATTTATATTGGAGGGAGATGAACTCGACGACAACGCTTTGGCGTTTGGGGAAAACTGCAGCTCCTCTGGCTGTTTTATAAACCTGGTACTCTTATAGTGTAAAGGATATGAAATTTATGACCATTCAGAACTATTTTAACTTTTTTTTTTGTGAAAATCGAAGAGTCTGCGACTTACAATTATTGCGAATTGCACCCGTACCCAGTGTGAGACAAACTTACGGTCAAATAGAATCTTGATTAAAATTTATATATATATAAATTTTAATTGAAGACTAACATATCGGAGCGTCAAATTTTATTATTGGGCTTCGCTTAAAATTAATCGTGGGCCTGATATTTCAACGATGATACCATCTCCACAATTGGAGTAATATGCAGTGATAGTGGCTATACGAGGTCTCAAACGATCCGTAACAACGATCGTGTATCAGTAGGATGGTCTCTGAGTATAAATGTCCTATCGTGACACATAATTCATAATTAATTATTTTTGTTTCAGAGCGCGGCCGGCCGACGCCAAATGGAGGCGAAGAGCCGGTCGCCGCTGCCGGGGGACGGCGTCGACGTCGACGGCGATGGCCGCGAGACCTGGGGCAAGAAGGTCGACTTCCTGCTCTCCGTCATCGGGTTTGCAGTCGACCTTGCCAATGTCTGGCGCTTTCCCTACCTTTGCTACAAGAACGGAGGGGGTGAGTCATTTCTTCATAGTAACCAGAGTAACCGAGTAAGTCGACGTCTCATCATTGCATAAACTCACGATCCTTCATCCCTGAAGACGAACTAAGTTGTCCACCACTTGTTTTCTCACAACCAAGCTCTAATATCTCTTTCTATCAATAATTTTTCCACATATTTATCCTCCAAATCAAACAATGGAACACCAGAACGATATTATCTCTGAATTATGCCCTAAAAGTTACAAATAATAATTCCCACGACGATTATTTAACTTTGAATATGACATGACGGCCTTACTTATATTTTCCATTACACTGACTTTGTAACTTGTTGGCAAATCAGGTGAAAACAGATATTTCTCTGGAAATATTATTCTCTAGACGATGAAACGTTATATCTTAAACTTGCATTGGGAAAGAAGAAGCTACGAGGGAGAAAGGAAGGTTGAAACTAAAACCTGTTTCGTATTCAAGAAAAAAAAAAGGTATTGAAAGCTTTTTAGCCCTCCCCCCGTGGTTCTCGTCCAGAGAGGTCAAACACCTCTTCAAGAAGCAAATCCCTTTACATTAAGATACAGTGTGACAGATTATTTCCACTGTCGTTTATAACTAACAGGGTTGTTACTGTTTGAAACGTTTCTAGACTTTTGCTTCCCCAATATTTTACTCTCGCATTTTCTTCTTGGTTGTATTATTTTTCCTCGTTTCTCGCGCAAATATATACGTGAATACCCACCAACGGTGTTTTGAACATGGGCTGTAGTTATTTCAGTAGTCACAAAGGAAACTATCAGAAAACGTGTGCAAATTGCACATCTCAAAGGAAATTGTGAGGAGACATTAAGTTAAACCTCTAAAGGGCTTCATATTGCAATAAGGAGGATCATAACAAGAAAATATGTGACAGAAACATGAAAATAAGGTTTGCATGTCTGGGAATTATGCCAAAGACGAATGAATGGCTTTATGAAAAGCAAATCAATTTTGATAGCTTTAAAAGTACATACACAGTTAACCATAACTTTGTTTGAAAGAGCAAACCTGTAAGAAGATTTCACTTCATTTATCTAGAGAAAGTGACGTCACGCACGTGTCCTAAATTTCAGTGGATTTGATTAGTTAACGGCGCGGAAAAAATGGTAATACTCGTGAGTCCGATCACCATTTTGAACCTATATAATTTATGGCACTCTCACGTTCTACCACCTATTAGACCTTGTACTGTGATGCACTTTGAAAGTTCCTCATGGATCTCGCAGGGTTCTTTTCAGTTCCGGAAAAATTAAGGGTAGTTTTGGTAGGTTCATTAAAATCACAAAACTAATTGTCCAGTGTTTTTAAGGGTTAAACAAGTTCTATAAAATAAAATATTGGCAATAGTGAAAACAATAGAAAATATATATTTAATTTGTACTAATTTTCACAATTAGTAGATGAAGACAGACATGGAGTGTGACTTCCTACAAGTGGATGAGTTCTTTGATAAGTTATTTAGATCTGTTTGTGAATTTTGTGATCGCATTTCTTTATTTCCAAGCCTTTTAACATCAAGCACAGAAAAATCCGCTTCGATAATATATGTCAAAAATCTCAATGGTACCGACTACGACACTAACTACCGCCTATTTGTTTCAATCTAATCGGGAAATAAGTGTTTAGTAACTTGTTTTCTCACTTGAAGAACATTTTTCACATACAACTTAACGTCAATGTAAGAAACATATTTTTTAAATATATTATAATTTTTCGTGTATCTATTTTTGTGTCTGAATTATTTGTCTGTTTTTTAATAATATTTTAGTAGATAATTCAGAATTGGGATATTCATTGTAATGATTATTCTTTTTCATTTGTTCTCTTTTTTATAAATTTTCCATAATTTTTTTAAATTTTCTACATTTCTCACATATGTTTCTTCTGTGCGTACCACATAATTGGGTATAATATTAATGACTTTTATTAATTAAAATGATTTTTTTATCTGCAAATCACTGATCTGCCAAGCTAGAGCGATCAGCGGCTGTTTCGTTCAGTCTGCGAGAAAGCTCTCCGGTAATGAGCGGGAATCGAACGGCAGGACTCTGTCGCTTGATAGCCCGTCAAACAGAAAGACGCGAAGTGCCGGCGTAATGGCGGGGTAATCTTATGGAGGCTGCTTCGCTGCAAGTTTCAATGAGCTATCAGTGGGGCAATCAGGCCCTGGTAACCGTGTTAGCGCGCACAATTAACCTGCACGTCACAGGCGACGCCCTATTTAGGACACCCCGCTCCCTGCTCCCTTCAACACGCATGTTCATTCTTCATTACTCAACGCTGGAATAGCTTTCCTCGTCAGCCGCGACTGCATATTACTACTACTCTTTCTAACGAAACGTGGACCGTCGATCTCTACGACTATCAGAGAGATGTGTAGCCTTATAAGTCAACGTTCTGTTTTTGGCGAAAAAACATATTGGACAATGGAACGAAAAAGTCTAAAAATGGTTTTTGTCTCCGTCGGTAGTTTTTAATTCTTTCGTCAGACTGACGACATTTGAAGGAACACACAAAAATTTATCCAATGAGGACTAATATTTCAATATTGCAGTGTAATTTCCAAAACTAAATATATAATTCGCGTGTTAATCGAATATAAAAATGAATATTAAACGAATAAAAACCAAACAAGTCCTCCAGTTCCGGTTAAAGTGGCTTTCGCATCAAAATATACTTTTTATTGTTGAGAATTATCTGACCGCTGCACGGTGTGAATTGTGGAAGAAGATCAATATTTTAGATATGTGTAGACGACAATGGCCCTTTCAGAGGCCGAAAGCTTTTTTTGTTTTTGGCTTTTATTAATTTAATCTGCTCTATAAGAGTCCTGATTTTCGAACTGTTTAAAATAAGTATTGTACAAAAGAGATACTCGATTAATGTTGTATAAATCAAATTCATACTTGAAAATGCCGTGGAAATTATTTTAAAAATTAATTTTATCTAAGAAAGTTCGGACAAATGTAATGGGTTCTTGGCCATAGATCAGAAGAACTGTCCCTCAAAAATAAAATACTATTATACAAAACTATCCTGAACCCTGAACAACTTTCTGAATACTGTTTGCATATGTATATTGTAAGTTTATAATAAGAATAAAATATTGTGATAGAGACAAGCTTTCAGTACTGAAGTAAATTTGGAGTCGAGCATCGCAATCTTGTATAGAAATGTAGCGTTAGCTCTAGGTTTTATATAAACAGTTTTGGAGCTGGAAAGCTGACCTGTGAACTATTTAATTTGGTTGGCAGTCGTTACACTCACAAGTTTTGTCCAAGGTAGTAGAGCCACAGTTTTCGTAAGAGCGTCCATCTACAGTCGGGTAACAGAAATTAGTAATGTTACGGCGACGGAGGAGATTGTGGATTTTGAGAAGAAGCTCCAAAGAAAGGAGGAGCCATAAAAATATTTGTTTAGCCAAAATAAAAGACTTTTGCTTTCCATTGGACACGATCTCTTTGGTACAATTACCAGCAACCAGACCAGGAAACAGTCCGCCGAAAACTGTCACCTCACGACAATGCAAATGTTTCTATGAAAAGTTCGAAAACCTAGCAGATGCCAGTATGAAGTTCGTAAGATTAAACGTCGAGTTTTCAATTGAAGACACCCAATTTGTCATTCGACGTCCACATTTTTTCTTCTTCGCGAGGAATAACTGGAAATCCTAATGGACACCTTGAAGGGCGCTTCTCGCACACATTAAAACCACAGAGCGTTTGTCTTAGACCTTTAGTCCCACCCCGGAATAATTTTCGCACATAAATCAATTTAGTCCACGCGGAACGGCCAATCCTTTACTCTAAAGGTATCAACAATCTTTAAAAGCTATGCGAAAATGTTTCAGTTAAGATAGAAACTATGTTGAAACCAAAACCATCGTTTGTTCAAAAAATAAGAATTAAGCTCCAAATTTTCCAATCACATTCGCAGTTATTAAAGATATTCTCTTTACTGAGAGCAGAAAAGTGAGTAATTTCTATAGAGCGAAACAAAATAAAATAAAAATCGATGGTAGCAAGATCACATTTACGTGTATTTGCAGCAATAAGCGTACAGCGACAGAACTTAAAAGAGGTCAATGTAAATGTCACGTGGCATTAAGAAGTTTGTACGCAATACTTAACCGAGGCCGCTGCCTGAAAACTAATTTAATTCATTTGCGATCTCAGAGTTTAAGATCAGACTTTTCTCTCAGGTTGAATCCCTTCAAATAAAATCATTTAAATACGTAAGAAATTATCACATCAGTAATACAAAGAAAAATTGGAGGATATTTAAAGCTTGAAATAAAGCAACGAAAAGTAGTCTGTTGGATGACTTATTAGATTTATGTTAATTAGGATGCAAACTGTCAAATGATGGACGCAGTATAAAACTCGTAAATGGTAGGAAAGCCGAGAAATATTTCTGAATACTCGTATGTTGCTAACATCGATAAAGATGTTTCCAAAGTTTGTAGAACATGGTTCTATAAACACTTGCACATTATGTGTATAGTGACATAAGAAACGTTGTACCTCAGAAAGGACTTGGAATTAATTAAAAATGCTTAAAATAAAATACGATATGTTAGGCAAGTTATTGAAGCTGCGGTCCCCAAAATATGAAAAAATGGCGAATTGAAAAAGAGAGGAAGCTTTCTCCTAAGCATAAAAAATCAAATTATTTAAAATCATTGGTGTAATATATTGTACAAGTTGGTGAACCCAATCATAGGTCTGACGGTTCCAACACTAATAGTTAAAATTTTAATTGTAAATAATTGTACGGAGGTTGTCAGAAATACATGCATTTCAGATTTGTTTGGCATCTCAAATTAAGACTCAAACTATTTTGACCTTAGTAAAGAATTGTATCGTTACTGTTTTAAATATGACCATTTAGATTTTGTAATAATTTACACTTACTTACAGCTCGACTTTATACGTCATAATTAATTTCTCGTTTCCGCTAATCTTGAAGTACAAATTAAATCTCAGTTCGCAAGAATAATCACTTGTTTCAGGAGGTTTCTGAGACGATCTTTTGCTTACGTAAGTTCTATTTTCCTTTTACTTGGAAAAATAATTTTGCGTGAAATTTTTTGATGAGACCAATCCTCCGAAAAATGCATAGTTTCCAGTGTGTGTGTATTAGAATCCAGTAACGTTTAAAGCTTAAGTCAAATGTTCGTAATAGTAATGATAAATATTCAACTATATATCATACTTTTAAGAGCATAAAAATAGTCTTCACATAAATGAAAATTAGTGTAGACTCATCTAATTGAAGTTAATAAACAACACTAATTTCCATTAATTTGTTATCAATTATTTAGAATTCGATTATTTATTAATTACATCTTCGGTTAAGAGAATACAAATATTACAATAATGAAAAACATACAACAAATGTTATTAGCATAATTAAATTAACAAGACAGTCACTAAGTCAGATAACTAGGAATATAATATATGAGTAATATTTGTACTCTACTTATACAATTCATAGTATTCAATATATTAGTGCTATATATGTTTTTGTTTACTTTAAAACTGATATTATACATATATATATATATATATATATATATAACCTTTCATTTTTAGTCTTACAGTGTAAGCGTAATTGGTTAATATTAAAATCATTACGTCGCATTAATGTTTTTATTATTAGTGGCTTCTGTCCTAATGTAATAATAGTTCTGTGAGAACTAACACGATCAGTTATATAATATATAGACATCCTAACTAAGGATCGTGAATCCAAAACAACCTATTTATTATATTAATATATGTAATGCGTTCTGGCGAGTCAAACATTCAATTAACATTTTAAAAAATCCTTTTAAAAAAAAGATGTATATGACATAAACTACGTCGCAACTCCATTTTTCATTATAAATGTTTACACTGCATGACTGAAAAATAAAGGTTTATATTCGTCAAATTTAAATATATTAAATTACATATCCACGAGTTGAAACAAGTAAAACAATCTCAAATTATTGATACAGTAATATTTACATTTTATAAATGAACGTAGTACTGCACGTAACGAAAAAAACGCATTAGTGAAAAATAATAAATTAGGTTAGGAATTAACGCTATATTCATATTAGCACTCGTTCAGTTATATAACATTTGAAATAATGACATTTCTGTGGAGAGAAACCCATATATAAGTCAGAAATGCAAAGATTTATGATGGTCGTCATGTCGAGAAATAATTGAAGTCTAAACTGGAATAAGTAAATTTACGGCAAGGGTACGATGGACGGCAGAAGTAATAACGTTTGTCAAAATTGACCAAGCGCGTGTAGTATTTAAGATAAAACTTCGAGAATCCACACCAACTCGCTGTCGTTGCAAGATTTAATCATTCCCACTCGCTGAAAGGGAGGGTGGGCGGATTGGTTCCCTGGAAAAGCGTTTTTCTGGAGTACGAGCGTGACAAACAATAGATTTACACATATTCATGCTTGAGAAACAATGGCCGTAAAAACAATTTTACACTTATACAGTTTTCTGAAGTCACGTTAAGAGTGAAATTGATTATCAATAATGTATTTTCATATAATTGTCCGCAAACCGACAGGCAGCGGAATAAAGGGAAATAATACAGCGCGGTTAAAATTATATGACACTTGGTGTTTCTGCGTGGTGGGAGGCGCTTATGCCAGGAACACGTGATCAAAATGCGATTGTCCGGCAACGCTGCTTGTCCCTTCGTCGTTCAAGGACCCACCTCTCGCATGAAATAACAGCCAAAGGACATCTCATTTTAATCGCTCCATAACTGGTGAAAACAGAGAAACGATAGTAGAAACGCCGTATTACACTTACCCTGAATCAGATGACAAGGAAATGTCTGCTCATGGACCTGTAATCCAGTGCGGATTCATAAGTTATCTCGTTTGTAAATACACTGATTTGCTGATCTAGATTTAAACGGAGGAGGATCCAGATAATGTGCTTTAGTACGATTCACAGTTTCAATATATCGTTTTCTTCTCCCAGAAGCTAAATATACTGTTGATGATCTGGTTGAGGATTCTAGTAAGAAGCAGTACTTTTCATTGAAGGAGGTTATGTGATTTCAACGTGTTCTTTTTTTTTTTACAAGAAACGAGTGTGTGCCCTCTAGTCTTTAAAGACGTTGCATGGCATATTAGTGCGTGTGAGATGATTAATATTGTCCATGCGTCGTGTCATCAATCAGCAGATCGGCGTGTGGAACCGCTACATGCGGCCAGTGCCTCACATCGATTGAGTTAATGACTTCTTCCAGGCAACTCGAAAAACCGCAACAATGCCATTACTAGCTAGCGTTGAGCGCTGTTTGATAAATGACTGCAAGCTGACTAAAGTGTCCAGTGGAAACGGAATTTCAATAACATGCAACAGGTGGAGAACTTAATTCTGACGGACGAACTCTTGTTTAAAATGTTAAACGAGATTTTCCTTTTCTTCGGGGTATAAACATAGATTGACAAAGTGTGTCTATATCAAGGATTTTATTTAATTTACGCAGTGACGAAACAAAATATAAAGAACATCACAAAATAAAAATAATAAAAATTATAATTTGTTCAGAGAAAATTTAACATATGAAGCGTATATTATGTCTAATTTTACAAGTAATTAACTCTATCTACGTTTGGAAAGAAAAATGAAAACATGAAAATATAAATCAATAAACGTTATGAGGATAGGATTTATTTGATTTATTTTATTCTATTATTCCTCGTATCAGGAAATAGGACACGCCAATACATAAAAATACAATTTTAGAATTTAATGCTACAATTATAAATAATTTGAAGTTAATATAAAAAATACTAAAATTCGGAAACACAAATTTCCCTCTTCAACATAAGTAAAATAATATGAATAATAACAAAAATAATAATTCTTTAACAATACTAAGTGTATAATATAATATTTACAGTTCTATTAAACATATTAAATATGTACTACTAAATAATTAATTATTTGAGAATGAACTATCACAAAATATAGAATTTAAACATCACACAAAAATAAACACAAAACATGACACACGCACACTAAGAGGAAACACAAACGTAGGAAAAGTGATGTCACGAAACAGTGAGACGAGGAATCTGCAAACTCCAGGCCGTACATGATACAAAAGAGCAGAAAAAACCAATATAGAATAAGCAAGTTATGAAATAAAAGGTTTTATTAGCAACACTTTTTCAGTTGTTTTTTTTAAAAAAATTAATCATGGGAAGGATCTAGAAACTCCGGTACTGAGATCAATATTTGTCAAGTCTTGTAAATCAAATCAAATTTTGAATATAAATCAGATGTTTTTATAAATAGTCCTGTCACAGATACAGATTAATAATTGGTGCATAGTCATCATTAATCTATAAACAATAAGTCCTGAAGTAGTGGTCTTAAAATTTTAATTACCACCTGTTGAGGTTAGGTAAGTCACCTCCAACTAATAATTACTTACTGAAGAGAAAAATAATCAATTATGTATACGTATGGAATCAAGTTGTGAAAATTTAGGTTTCTGAGATGTGACATAGTCAAAATAATTAGGTCATTTGAATATAAATCAGATAAATTTTTTTACAAATGGACCTGTCACAGATGCAGAAAATAATTGGTGCATAGTCATCATTTTAGCTGAGAAGCAAAATGGTAATAGAAGTTACAGGGTTTTGGAAACAATAACCCATTTACGATTAACATTGTCAAATAAGACACATATATATTTTTAAAACCTGTGTAACTACGATGTTTTGATCTCTATAAATATTCTATATTTATTTTAAATTGAATAATTTATTTTGTTTTTATGCAAATTGTCAACTCTTCACAGTGGAATATTAGTCATATATTATTATTTTCACGTCTGTTTTTAACAATAAACCTCCTTAACGGCCATAAACAGACGATTTTTATAATTTCAAATAATTATTAATCATAAAATCTTTAATTAACAACACGAAAAACGTTTCTGTACATATTTGTAACATCTTCAGACTGTCTGAGTGAAGGAAAAGTTTGTGTTTTGATGTTTTCAACGTTTGCTCAGTCATGTTGATGATCGTTGAATATATCTTCTTGTAATTAATCTTTAATTTAAATACTGATACATTATGTGACATATATATATGTGTATGTTATGACTGCTGATGTCGTCTGCTAATGTAACAATTTATATGTTTAATAAATTTTTCACTGTTACTCACCAGGTTTAGATTTCTCGACGTTGGGCGTTGTCCACTGCTGGTCTGAAGACTGTGTGGCGCTGCGTGGGGTATACCATATATGGTGGCGGACATGCTGCGACCTGATTGGCCGCTGAGGATCGCCTGACCACAGCGTCCAGGACACATGCCACGTAGTAAATGTCAGGCGATCCTCAACGGCCAATCAGGTCGCAGCATGTCCGCCACCATATTTGGTATACCCCACGAACACGCCACGCAGCGCCATACAGTCTTCAGACCAGCAGTGGACAACGACAACATCCAGAACCTGTTACGTAACCGTGAAATCTGTCTTTCTTATTATAATTATTTCCGTTGTGAGAGTCTGTGCGCTGTTTAGGAGGTTATTGTATTTAAGATGCACGTGACTATTAGGAACTGCATGAGACGCCAGCTACTGTTCTTCCTTCACACATTACAGGCAGCCATTTAGTTGTGTTTATGGGACTTTACAAAACTTATGCAACGAATAAAAAAATGATTGACTATAATTTTAAATTTGTAATTATTGGGAGTACAGTAATTGTTGATTATACGAAGAAGATGAACGCCAACATCACCCCCCAATTTTAAAAAAAATTGATTTGCAGAAGAATAAATAAAATTAAAGAAATAGGTTTTTAATTTAAATAAAAATTAATTTTTTAATTTCGAAAATTACTAAATTAAGTACCACATTATTAATTTAATTTAGTGTATTTTCAAGCAATGCAACCCTGACCGATAGCACATTTAGGGATAGGGGGGGGGGGCAAGTTGCGTTACACGAAAAAATCAGGGGGGGTGTTATGGATAAATGACGTCTCTGGCAACGCCGGGCACTCAGCTAGTACTCAATAATTGACAGTGAAGAGTAAATGAGCAATTTCCTAATTTAAATTATCACTTTGTATCTTGATACACTTTTATATATCTATAAGTAAGTGACAAAATTGCATAAACCATAAAATATTACGGAATAAAATATACCTATCTGTTTAATAATCTTCTTCCATGGCGCTACAGTCCGTATTGAACCTTGGCCTTTGCAACGAGCTTCTTCCATCCTTCACAGTCATATGCTGTCCTCTTCCTATTTCTACATCCCAGCTTCCGTCCAACCATTTTCCATTCGTTGTCCAGGTTGCATGCTATGTCGTTGTCTATTCATCCGTCCGGCTTCAACTCTTTGGATTTTCGTAACTTTGGTCTTTTTACGAGAGGAGGGTGTTAACCTCAAGCCCAACTCAAAACCTGGAGGGCCAGGGTATCCCATTTAGTCTGGGTCATCATCTTGATCTGTCCAGCAAGGGAGGCCCTACCAGTAGCTACGATACCGCTGGCATAGCTCTCAGGATCACTTGACCACTCAAGCCCTACCACAACTTCAAGGTAGGGATACCATTGGTGGAGATCTGTTTAATAATACTTGCTGATAAATACTCAAAATTCTGAAGCCACAGAAAAATTTTATTTAGATTTCATTAACGCTCCCCAAACTCTATAATAGCTCAAGACCTGCAAATACCAACGATAAGGGACGAAATCAAACAGCTTAGTACCAACTATTGCGCTAAAACTGAGGTCAATCCATTGTTCAAACGAGATTGTGAAGTGTGTGACGCCTGAAAAAGTTCGAACCCAATGACTTACTAGATAGATTTTAATAAGGATATTTAGTGTAGAAACTGAGATATGTCATAAAGTCATTAAGATATATATTTGAAGAGTGACTTTACTCGAAGTATCTCCCACAAGGCTCTGACTGTATCATATATTAAATATATTTCATACAATGTACTTATTGTCCTAATGGACAGATTGTATATAAAATGGAG
This sequence comes from Zhengitettix transpicula, assembly GCA_037074705.1. Lineage (NCBI taxonomy): Eukaryota > Metazoa > Arthropoda > Insecta > Orthoptera > Tetrigidae > Zhengitettix > Zhengitettix transpicula. The sequence goes on along the minus strand of CM073596.1, from coordinate 38,648,536 downwards.
TTATTAAAAAAGTACAATTTGCACGTGACTTTTACGCACAATAAGTTTTTGGAAACGAAGATCACCTTTTTCTATTTTTATAATCATTTTTCTGCATGTTCAAGATTTTCCACGTTGTGAACGCAGAGGTGCGTTCGAAACTTCATTTGCCGTAGTTCAATTACACGCGCGTCGTTAGCGTGGCGCTCGGAGGCCAGTTATTAGTTATTATTTTAACAAATGACGTAATTTGGCAATGGTCAGGGCGTAATTGAGCCGGGCCAGATTACAGTGTGTCACGAGCAATCGCTACGTGACACTCCCCTTGTTATATTAGCTCGTCAATCGAATAATTCGCGGATGAGCACGCTCGCGATTTTGACAGGAATACGTCGGCCGCATTGTACGCGACTCAGCTTACGATTTTACAATCAGTTTCATTATTTTTGCCCGTGTGAATGGCTGTTCCGGTGTGCGTCAAGCCACAGGTTTCTATAAACATAAATTAAAATTAACCTGCTATTTATCAAGGACCGTGCGCGGGCGAAACGCAATGATTTAGTATAAAAATTGCTTGGCGCTCAAGGTTATCATTCTTTAATATAAAAAATTAAAGAATCGGTTTTCTGGCGAAGGTACAGATTTGTTTCTTCTTCTTTTATTGGCACTATAACCCAATGTGAGTTTTGGCCTTATTAACGATTTCTTCCATTCCGCCCTCTCCTGTGTCAGTCTCCAACATCGTCTTACTTTCATGGTTTGTATATCCTTCTCAACGTAATCTACCCATCTTTTCCGAGGTCTCCCCCCTTTCCTCCTCCCAATTGCCATCCAGCCCATAATCCGTCTAGGTGTTCTGCTTTCATCCATCCTAAGTACGTGTCCCATCCAGGCCAACCTTCTGCTCTTGATAAACCTAATAATTTCCTCGTTATTCATGAGCTGCTCTAGTTCTCTGTTTGTTCTAATTCTCCAATCGTACATACAGGTCCGTATATCCTTCTCAGTATCTTGCGTTCAAATATTCTGAGTAAGTGCTTATCATTATTATTCAGGGTCCACGTTTCACAGACGTATACTATTATAGGTCTTATAAGGGTACAGATTTGTTTACTAAAGCAAATTCTGGTTCCATTGGTGGGCAATTTGTATCTGATGTTAAGACAAATGTGGAACAATTAATATTCCAAAAATTACAAATTAGGAACACGATCACACCACAGGATCCATCGGGATATTTAGCTGTCAGGCAAACGTCAATGGGAATCGTGTCTCAGAAAAACGGTGTCTTTCTGAATTTTGACGTAGAACCATCCCAACCTCAAACAGGCAACCTGCGTGTTTATAAATATCTAAATCTTTGATTTGGCCTATTTTAATCATGTCTGATCTAATCTGAGCGACTCAACAAGCAAGAAACGCGGAACCAGAACGTAAAACAAGTTTATATGTCTCGGTAGTTGTTTTTTCTAAGTACAGACTAAATCCCGCTTGAATTCGTGGGACTGAATAGACTCATCTCTATTTAATCTAAAACGCCATATTAATATTAGAAGGGAAGTTTCAAAATATTAGTCGGCTGGAACTGTTGTACACTGCACCGTAGTTTATGGTGCGTCATGAAAATGTACGAGTAAGCAACGAGACATTGTAAAACATGTGCTCTTCATCAACAGGTCCAGTAATTGCAGACGGTCATTACGCACTCAGCGGTGAACAATGCTGCTCCACTCACACACTGCGTGGGGAAACAAGCGGATTCTAGTGTGTGGGACAAATGCCAGAGGTCGTGTTGAAGTCTTCAAATGATTTCCCCTTGGATACAGATGAAATTACATTTAAAAATTTCTCATATATTTGGCTTCTAAGGAGTTTTGTTCTGAGCCCAAATTTTTTAACTGAAGCAGTTTTGCCTTCTGACTCAATTGATGAAGTATTGGCTTAACGGATATGGAATATAAAAATGGAAATTTATATTGTTCTATCACAGCATATTTACAATATATACCTTGATCCTTGTATGTATGCACCACGCATTACATATTAGCTGAATACGTGCAAGTGAATACTTAGAACTTCATAATTATTTTGTCTGTGTAGTTAAAATTAATAATAAAGTCAAAAGAGTCAATTAAAAATTATAATTTAATTTAACAAGTTTCAGTCCTATCGTGGGTCCTCATCAGGTTTGCAATAAGGATGTAAAAATTATTTATATAATTGTACAAAGATATTAGTGGCTAATCAAAAATTATAAAAAAAATAGATAAATAGTATAAACGGATGAAATATAACATGTCGTGAATTAGAATATGTATTGTGATTAATTTCCGAAAACAATCAAGATTGGTCTTTTTCTGAAATTTGTTAATTATCCCAGTTGAAAGTGAGATTCTTCTCTGAAATATATTTCGAAAGGACAGGTTATTCATCATGTGGAAGATTAATGTTGTCTATGTTCTCTTATACTGGCAATGTCTATTATGGAAATTTGAACAGTTATATCTATAATTTTTAATATCTATATTGTAAACGTGATGAGGGTCCACAATAGGACTGAAACATTTTGCTAAAGTGAATTATGATATTTTAATTCTCTGTATTAACTTTCAAGGTAAAACAAATATTAACAGCTGAAATTTATCAGAATCTTAAAGCTAAAACACCTCATCAATAGCTAAAAAAGATTAATTATTTTTGTTACATATCACGAAATTACTTCATGTTTCATATTGGTTGATTTAATTAATATATTTTCAAATTTACGTATAAAGTATCCTTTTCGGTCCTTGTATTTAAAATTACGTAATTATGAGAACTACGTCGTAATGATATTTCATATTTTTAATGCAAAATATATATTACAGTTTTGTTCCGCTTAGTACTTTGATAGATATTATGAATACTATAAAAATGTTTAACTTGTGAGATTTAATTTATTTTCTGCTCACTAGTGAAATTAAATTTTGTATGTTTAAGTAAAATTCGTGCAATTACATGTACTAGACTAACACACACAATGTGTTATATATTATATTTGAAATTTAACTTTATCATTTCATCATTCTTACCCCAGGTGAACTTTAAATTCTCGGTGTTGACAATTAAGGAAGTCTCTTTCAAATGGGAATTCTGGAGTTGAATTATCGGTTGTCGGGATTTTAACGATGTTTACTCATTGGAAGTCGAGCTTTAAGCAATTTTCCCAGAATTCGGTGAATGTCGACTGCATATTCTCTATCCACTTAAGGAGGAAGGAACGTACAAATGATCTCGTCTCACTACACTTAATAGTCAATTACTTTTCAAATCAAAATAAATTTCCACTAATCATGTTAAAAATTTTGTTCTATCAATTCTGCAACGGTTATTCTCTTTTAAACAAGCTGCTCTTCAATCACGACTCTTCTCCGGCGACCTCAAACCTCCACGACTCCCTCCTTTCTTTTTCTATCATAGGTATTTTTCAAATTTCAAGTTCTACCTCTCGAAGGCCCTTGGCGATTTTTTCTTACGCATATAAATGCTAAATGACCTTGCCAATAACATGTTTCAGGCCAAATTGGCCAACTGGCCATCTACTGCATAACCGTTGTTTACGTTCTTGTTGCATTTTTATCACCCAACTTATTTATACATTGAATTGGTGTACTTAAATTCACCAATTGTTAGACAAAATAGACAATGAAATATTTAAAAAAATGTGTTTTCCCCCTAATTATTCAAGCTTAAGTTTTATGTTTATTCATCAATTCTCACAAGAAGTTGTTTATCATAGAGCATAATTAATAAATGAATACATAAAAACAGATTTCGTTTCCTGACCATTTTATTATTAAAGCATCGGCAATTTCTAATATCCCAATCATCGCAAAATCAAACAGCTAAATCATTTTTGTAAATCGTGCACATTTCTCTAATCTCTGTATATAATTCAATAAAAATAAGAACTTATAATGAACGTAGTTATGCAAACGTGGTTGAGTGAAATCAGAATTCAGCTTGATGCCATCCAAATTAAGACAAAACATAAGATTTTTTTACAGGACTGATCATCGCTGGTAGCTTAGAAGCTCTACTAAATTAAACGAATTGAACGCACCACGCTATAGATTTAGAGCATACCACTCAATATTCGGCTCTATGTGGCCTTTTTTATTTTATTGTACCCTCGACAATAAATACTGTTATTTTATTCAATAAACATTCGTGTGCTTGGCTTGGAAACGATACCGATGCTGCATGCAGATCGACTTGATGTAGGAGCTTATATCGCAGATGACTAGGATTTGCCAGACGCGAAACTCTGACATCCATCTCTTATTTCCACTTCTACGCACGTTTCCATTCGGTATTCGACACGGTAAACACAAACATACAAATCTGCTGTGATAACTGGGATTGTTAACTTCCATATTATTGCACAACAACTTCAAGTGTCTCATATTTAACATTAATTTAGGTAAAAGGTTTTCTAGGATTGATCCTATTTACAAGACCTGTAAATATAGGATTTTATAGTAATAATTAATCAATTTTTATTAATTAAATGTAGAATTCCACAAATATTTTATTGAGAACAATTATAATCATATATTGTTATAATGGTAAAAATGAACATAAATTTTATTCTGGACACACTGTACGTTTCTGGACTATTGAGTAGGATCAGTAGTGAGACGATTTAAAATTCATAATCACCAATTATCATGTAATTAATTATTACGAATTTATCTTTTAATTAAAAATTTACAACTGATGAGGTCCCAAAATTTAGAGACGAAACGGAGAGTGTTTATAATGTTTTAAATTGCTCTTAAATAATCTCTGACTAATTTGCTGATGTTATTTCATGTATGTGATATTTCTTTGAAACATATTGATTAGAATATTATCTTCCAATGTTACATTGCGTAAACTGCCCGATGTTGGAGAAGGACAGACAAGAACATTACTAACAAAAAGTTCCAGGAAAAGGTTTTCCCCAACTACGGAGTTAACGAATTGTCCTCAAGTGTTTTGAAGGATATTTTTCATTCTGTCTGACATCATGCAATAAAATAAACTTAATTGCAGTATTAGAATATGGGACTGTACTTATTATGAAATTATTATTTTGCTACACTAATATTAACACGTTATTACGAGTAGTAGAATTATTTAATTATAACAAGAAATAAATATCCATTCGTCAATCAAGGCTGTATTCGTTGTATGAATTTATATTACTGTTTTCTTCTGGCCTGTCATTCTCCAGTACTTGCACTTGTATCATGGGGACCAAAAATAGAAATTCCCAAGAGTGTTGTTGTGTTTCCTTGAATATCTTTTGTGGATCGGGTAATTGATACCGCTAAATACAGACTGATGTATAGTCAATAACCATTAACTATCGCCGCGGGAATAATCAACTTCAGCTGTTCTAAAATCGTGATTTGCAAATTGTTTTATATGGCTTGAAAATCGTTCCCGTTATAAATACAATCGGCATATGTATAGAAGGGTAAAATTAGATATTGAGACAGGTTTTTTTTTTCTGAAGTAAAAAAAATTTTTCCTTAAAGTAATTTTGAGAAAACTTATGTGTTCTGTTTTGAAGAAGTATGTGTATATTTGCATTAAAAGTGATGCAAGCAAATTCAGTGTTAGAAAAATATATGACGTTTCACGCGTACTACGAAATTTCTCCGATTCGTTTGGAGAATCCTCAAGCAAAGCGTAAATAAAATAGAAGCCAAAGTTCAGAGATACCCAATTTCATTTTTGTCTGTGGTCCAATAGACACTTTTTGAATGCTTGATTTATAAATGAAAAAGGTACGAGGGAATTTGGATGCACATTTATAGGTGTGTTGGAATAGGGTGCTTGGAGAAGAGTTATAATTGATAAGATTATACGGGTGATTTCCTAAATCGACATATGCTCAATATGTCTTAGTCAATGAGAACTTTTTTGGTCTTCATCTGAGCGATTACGGAGCCATGTGAGGAAATTTAAAAAAATTAGCGAACAGTGGAAATTAAATAATTATTACGTCGTTTGGTACGTTATTAATATGGTTAGATTTAGAGACACTGATGTGACATTTATTCATTTGAGGCATGGCGAAATATCAGGGGAATTTGAGTGATCCAACGCCAGGGCGTTAAGTACATGCCCACACGATAACAATTAATAAATTATAAATGAAAACGATATGAGTAAAAGATGGGTAAATTCGGAGATTAGAGGTGCGGGTGGCGCACATTGTTCTCGTCAGAAGCGGCACGGCGTAAATTGCCCCGTAATTGAGCTCTTTGACTGGAGAGCGAGGGTGCCGAGGTCGGGGCTGAAATGGAGGGCTTCTAAAAGCCTCACTCCTCCCACCCCCCTCCCTTTTCCATCCCGTACGTTCTTATTGTCATCGGATTTGATTCTTTCATTTAGCGGCGAGGATAACTTTTAGAGTGCTGGCATAACTAAAGCCTGGACACTGTCGAGTAATAACTTTGATTCGTCTCGACAAAATGCTCGTTCAACTTGAGAGGCAGCCAACCAGAGCGTTATCTTGGAACACTTAACAGATTTCATTCAATATGTATAAAATACGTGTAACTTAACTCTAAAATATAATAGAACATTCCAAAAATTCTCAACACTTTACCTAGTTTTTTAAGTGGTACCAGTCGCTTAGTTCTTTCTCGTAGCTTTCCCAGGAGAAGCAGACCTTCAAGGATGTATAAAATAATACACAGATCTTAGTACGAAAGTGAAATGAGAAAATCACTTCATTCAAATTACATACTTGCCACGTGTTTTAATCGAATATATTTTATTTATGGCACTACTCTCAATATTATAAGATTCTGGTTGAAACAACTAATATTTTATTCTGAAAACAGACCGACAAAAATAAATGTTGTAGCAAGCGAAGCAGTCGATATCAAGGTATAACTGAAAGGCGACGAGACAAATATTCAATAATAAAACCTTTTCTGAAATAACCAAAATTAATTTCGTTGACCACATTAATTTTGGAGTGGAAATTAAGAATAAAAATGCAAACGTTGGCACGGCAGTAGGACTCAGTTGTGATGTAGATATAGATACGCACAATATACTATCGAGGGACCTCGTGTTAAAAGAACGCGACGTTTACGTTAAGTCTATTTGTTATCCTGGTGAGAAGATTTCTGGGGATTGCGTAAAGCGGTCGATGGCTATAACAATGCAGCACATTTATATTCTGTACGACGGACATTCTGAATAATCTCCTCTCCCTGATATTTACATGACGTCTCCTGCTGGCTCTTGAATTTTTACAATTTTATACTACAAAATTGAGGTGGTTATTTTCGACAAGTTTCTATTATTGAATACTAGCTGAGTGCACGGCGTTGCCCGAGATGTCATTTATCCATAACCCCCCCACCCTCCAGAATTTTTTCGTTATTTTTATGTAACGCAACTTGACCTCTATCCCTAAATGTGTTATCGGCCAGGTTGCATTGTTTGAAAATTCACTAAATTAAATTAATAATGTGGTAATTAATTTAGTAATTTTCGAAATTAAATAATTAATTTTTATTTAAATTAAAAACTATTTGTTTAATTTTATTTATTTTTCTGCAAATCAATTTTTTTAAGCGGAATGATTTTGGCGTTCCCATATTCATCTTCTTTGTATTCCGTAATTATTTATTAAAATCAATAATTACTATACTTAAAATAATTACAAATGTAAAATTATAGTCAATCATTTTTTTATTCGTTCCATAAGTTTTCATATAAAGTCCATAAACACAATTAAATGGCTTTCTATAATATGAAGAAAAGAAAGTAGGTGTCTAATGCAGTTCCCAATATTTCTTGTTCTCGTTTTAAAGATATGCATCTTAAATAAAATAACTGATAAATTGAACTTCCTAAATAACACACAGACTCTCACAACGGAAATAATTTTAATAAGAAAGACAGCTTTCCCGGTGTAAATTTTTTCCACGGTTACGTACCAGGTTCAGATTACTCTATGAGCACGTTTCTTCGGCGATTCTCCACGGCTGTCTTCAGCCTGTGTTGCGGTGCGTGACGTGTGCGTGGGGTATTTATAGTGGTCGGACATGCTGCGACCTGATGGGCCGTTGAGGATCGCCTTACATTTACTATCCGACATGGAAAAACATGTGTCCTTGACGCTAAATTTTTACAACTCGATTCTATACGTATAGATAATTTATGATTTTTCTCTTCAGTAATCATTTATTAATTGGAGCTGATTTACCTAACCTCAACAGGTGGTATACTTTAAATGGGATTAAATGCTAATTAAAATTTTAAGACCACTCCTTCACGACTTATTGTTTATAGATTAATGATGACTATGCACCAATATTTACCTGTATATGTGACAGGTCTATTTGTAAAAATATTATCTGATTTATATTCAAAATTTGATTTGTTTTATAAGACTTGACAAATATTGATCTAAATCAGATGAATTTTGACATAGTGCACATTAATTTAGATTCCATATTTGGGAATAGCTAGTTAAATTGACATGTGCAATATTTTCCCATTTATCAAGTACTATGTAATGTAGACAATTTTCAGCTGGAAAAATATTCTGACTTAAATATCTTCAAACATAAGTTTAAAATATTGCTACTGAAGAACTGTTATTTTAATGTCAACTGTACTATTGATAAGAATAAAATATTTTGTAATGGAAAATACTTTAATATTATCACTTAATTATTCTGTATTTTGCTATTTTTCATATCATCACTTGTTCATTCTTCATGATCTTGGACATAATTTCTTTGTGACTCATTGTATCGACTACATTTATAGATTTAGTTTATGTTACTTCTCCTATGTCTAGGAACACATATGTATGTGCTGCAGATTCATGATTCATCATTACTGTTTACCAATTTTTTCTGTAACTGTCATAAAAATAGGTTTTATTGTAAAAAAATCATTTGATTTAGATGCAAAATTTAAGAAGTCTTTTAAATAATTGTACAGTCAATTGTAATAACCTAACATCAAAATTTGGTTCACAGTTAAGATATATATTAATGTTATCACAATTATTCCCAATTTGGTTTTTTTACTGGAAATAAATGCTGAAAGTAGATCAGAAATTGAAATACGTTCCCTTAATCTTTACACATTTACATTCAAATATGTGAAATGATAATGATATACACACAATTTTTTTTCACAAATATCGATTGAAGAAATTCGTCATTTTTTATGATTAATAGCTCAGAAATTGTACACTTACGACGTCCTTCCCAAATATGAAATATAAATTAGATGATGTATTATTACTCACTAATAATATGAAGCAAAAATTTCTGTTTTCCTATTGAAAAACCAACTTAGTTGAATTACACATATTACACGCACTAATTTGTTTACATTTATACAACTTTATAGAATTACATTCCATAAATTACAATTAATTGAACTTTTAATTCAATCTAAATGTTCCGATTTCTTTACATACCTTTGACTAACAATGCAGTAATTGAATAACGACAATACCAAAATCTTATTGGGGGTTCCGTAAGTGATTTAAGTAATATATATTAATAAATTATATATACCTTATACAGATATATGGTATGTCATCTACTCTCTGGCTCGTTAACAATCCAAATAAGTTAGTGTATATATATGAATTTGTAAATAGCCATAAGTGATTAAATAATAGTGAATTATTACAAACCAGTCACAAATTTTACTCAATTGATCATTTGTATTCAAATGAGTTAATAATTTTGACTGTGTCATATTTGAAACAACTTAATTTCTAAAATGATAAAGGCTAGATACCTGAAAAGAATTTTAGGAGTTCCACAAATTTCAAGATCGAGGCTAGTGTACGAGCTTATCAGGGAGGCCTTCCTAATAGAGGATTTAAGATATGATCTGATACTACCAGCTGGTTCCAGCTTCAGACAGCTTTTACAGGATCTGTATGACAGGAAACGGAACATACCGGAGGACTTCTACGCAACAGCTTCTATGGAGGACAGGACATGGATGGAAGCCAACCATGAACTACGCCTCACGAAGACGAGACTGGTGATCCATGGCTTTCACCATAAAGTGTGCTTAAACAAAGTATTTCATGAACCAAAAGATGAGTGTGTGTGTTAATTGTGTTTAGAAGCTTGTGAAAGATATCATATTTTAAAATGTAGGAATAGACGAAAATCTGTCGTAGCTTACAGCAAGGAAAGGTTGTAATGTAATGCACGGCATGTGTGCGCTTCCAATATATTATTATTATAAAATGATAAATTCACATCTGTTTTGAAAATTATTAATAATAAAAATATTATCCAATTACAGACAATATCATCACTTCTTTTGTCTGTATTTGGTTATTTTATTATAGTTAAGAAATATAAAAAATTCAAAAGAATAATAAAATACCTATTTCATAAAAATAAGGATATGAGCTGACCCGAAATATATATTTATTGAACAATATAGAAATATAAAAATTCAGAAGAGATATATATGAATAATAAAACAACCTACTTCAGAACAATACTGTTAAATTTCTTTCGTACTTCTTAAAGAGAACTTCCTCCTTAGAGTTTTGGTAATTCTTTCTTCCTTGTCTCCAATGCGTATTTTTTTTAAAAATAGTTTTGATTAACTTGTTAAAAAAAATATATTTTCTGCTGTTATTTATTTAAAAACGAAATATCTTTAAATAATTATTCTTTCATTTCATTATTTGGTGCCAATGAATATAAGACAAAAAATAAGGCAACCTCCACTAGTATTATTTTACTTAAATTATCGCTTCTAGATATCACATTCTGTTGTTTTAATTATTTTACTCTATTAAATATTTTTAATATATAATTTGATATTTTATCTAATGCTGTTTGTGTTTATAAGTTTAATAATCAAAGTGTTTAACCACAATCGTATCTTCCATTGTTTTCGTATATTTTCTCAGTTTTTTTCATTACGAAAGTGGTAATTTAATGGTCCGATTGTATTTTTAGGAGCATTCCTAGTGCCATACTGCATAATGCTGTTTGTCGGAGGCATTCCGCTGTTCTACATGGAACTGGCCCTGGGACAATTTCACAGGAAGGGCGCCATCACGTGCTGGGGCCGCATTGTGCCTCTGCTTAAGGGTGAGTTAAGACTCTCTCGTTATTCAACATTGTGAAATCTTTTATCGGCTGATGTGACGGCGGTTAAGCCAAATGTCACTGCCTCATTACATTATATTTGGAACTATTAAACGATTGTCGAAAAATTCTGCACCCAGTTTTATCATATGTCATAAATGTTCACCGTGAAATGGTTAGGAGATGAGAAGCGGTTAAAGATAAAATAAGATTGATGTCGAAACCATCGTGTATGGGGATCGATAAGCTGATTGGAGAACATTCCTATCATTTTTAACCCCAGATTTAGCCAAATAGAACTCTCTACAAACTTCTAAAAGCCTCTTTTTAAAGAGGCTGAAGGACAATGTAATTGAATGGAGAGGGTGAAACAGTTCTAATTCTACTGAGTCCGACAGATTTCCCTTTTTAGTGGAATAGATTTCAATTTACAGTGAGACTAGCGTTATCGATAACAATCAACTAGTCAGAGAGGAGATCTGAGTGTAGGTTGTCACTCAAGAAATGTGCTGGGTGCTAGAGTAGAAATTAAAAACTTGGTTTATAATCAAATTTTTTATTTAATTAATATAGTGAATTTATAATTTTTATACTGTATATACACTTTTAAATATATGTAAATACAATTACTTGGATTTAACGCTATTGATGGAAGTCAGTCTTCACGAAGAGTACTTCCTGCTTGAACAGCTTTCACTTGTGCGAAATAAAAATAAATAAATCGACGATTCAGGTCTAAGAAGTATTATTACCCCCATAGGTAGTAATATAGTAAATATATTAATTAATTAATCATTAAAATAATTGTATTTCGGGTTTTTGTGTTTTTCTTATTGTATTCTGAAAACTTTATCCAAACCTATGCCACTTTATTTAATTTCCCAATTATTTATCTATAATATCGTATTCGAAATTTTTAAGACATATCTGGTCATTTTAGTTAGTCCCAAAGTCTCATACAATGCAGACTAGTAGCAACAGGTTGGAATTGCAACAAGTGACCGTACGTCACCGTTAACGAATTAAAAGTTCGGAAGACTCATTTGCTCTAAGAGGAGATTGAAACGCCAAGGAAAGAATTTATTATTGAAACTCTGTAGACGTTACAATGAATAATCATATTTTAGGGTATAATACGAAAGTAACACTGAGAATTATTTTAAGATTAGTTTACTGAAAAATAGTATTAAAATTTTGACAATATTCTTCCTTGGTAAATTTTATGTTTACGAGAACAGGTCACAAAAACTTTTGCAGTTCCGTTTTTCAAATAACTTTATCTAACGAAAAATTCCCGACGTTAGTTTTTAATGCTTCTCAGTTCTTCTTCAATACTCCCGTCAGTAATTAGTTCTACCGATCTTAATCTTCCCAATACTTTTGGTGTAAAAAAGCTTCTAAAAGAGCTCTGAAGTCAAAATTTCGCTACATTTTTTCTAAACTTTTGTAACCAAATTGTTCAACTATCTCAAACTTGTCATTCGTTAGTTTCGAGAACTGTACATGAATTATGAAACGAAGTGTCGGACTAAGAAGGTTGAGGTACCCATTGGTTTTATGGAGTAATGAGGAAATGGCTGGAGAAATATATTCTTCATGATATTCGCATTAAAAATCAAATTTAATTTAAATTAACCTAGGTCCGTTTTTATGGTCTTATTTTCATTTTAAGTATATAGTTTTCTCTTCCTACATTCGTGTTTGTAGTTCATCTAATTTGTCTTTAAACGGTTTATTTTTCATGTAGGATTTTAATGGAATGAAAAGTCAATATTTCTGTTGGCACCCTATGCTGTTTCCTAAACAAGCGATTTATAAGCTGATTTCACGTTGCTTAGTTTATAAAATTCTAATTACTAAACGGTGTGATTTCCGCGCTTTCCAAATGTATAATTTCCCTTTTTTCTCCCTACCCTAAATTTGTAAGGTAATTGAAAAATAAGCGAATTTTCTCTTTATTTACGACAGACTGCTCCAACCCGTGCTCGCTTCGCTAACCTTTGAACTCGATCGCCAATTTTTGAATTTACATAACATACAACGCAATAATTATTTACAGATATTTTTTTTAATTTTATTTTCCCCGCAAATCATATAAAACTCCGTTTGATAATCGTGTATTTGCGTTCTATATACCAATCTATGAATAATTTGGTATATATCGATTGTTTCACACCCTCATCCGTCACGTATGAACTGAACTTCAACTTAACTGTTCAACACTGTGACCTCTCAAAACGTCGGATACGACACTAGGACGTTATATTTATGTCACTGCCTTATCACAACCATGCTAAGGGATGTCTTACCTCAGTGTTCGTCTCTAGAATGTAACTCAAATGTTGCGGACGGTACATGCATACATTTATATAAAGATTAGCCCAGCTCTACCGAAAGGTTTTGATCCTTTCTACAGGCGAAAACTTTGTCGTCAAATAATCTGATTTTAGAATTATTATTTGGGATCAGCTAAGGTCCTACTATTGATTCTTGAGACACTCCTGTTGTTATATTACGTTTTGTCGTTAGTTATTTTTTTTAAATTTATTTTACTCTTCGAGGTAGCCCATTCAGAAATTCCTTAGCCCACAGCACAAATCGTCTTTTAGTATCTGTATTGTTTAATTTTTTTCTATCACAATTTCTTCCGGCATTACATCAAATACTTTAATGCTGTTGCATGTAAAGCAAACTAAAAATTGAAAGGCCGTTGTTTGACGAGAATGACATCGATTTGGGGTGATATTGAACAGATGAAGTAGACCGTTTTTGCGTTTGAATGCGGAACGCCGTAGCAGCAGCTGGGGGGACATAGAAAGATGAATCCCGGAGCCCCGAGGGACCGAGGCTAAGCCCTTTAGAGTCCCGCCAGCCAATTACCTCTCCTGTGTCCAGCGGTGCAATCCCGGAAGCGCCGGATAAGTGCTCCCTCCATCGCTGCTAAAGGAACGCAGTCGCTCAGAAGATCGAGCGGAAATAAAGATGGCTGCCAGCGCCTCAATAGCCAGTTATCGGCCCTGCTAACTGCTAAAACATACGCCATTATACGCCACAGGCTCCAGCGATCACCCCGGATGCTGCCGTCTCCTCTTCAAGGAGCCATTCATTATACTGTTGCAGCAGCAGAAATCGTAACACAATGGACGACATTTTCAACTTGTTTTTGAAATTGTGGGCTTACCACACAATTCTTTGTTAATTACTCGGATTTTCAATGGTCCGTATAGTGGACAAGAATGAGCGAGTGACTGATATAATTGGAAATATGTCAAACTGAATTAACCGAGAATAGGAAAATTTAGAATGGTGAAGACGGTTGACGTTCCACGTCAATTCACCAATAGAATTAAGAACAGTCTGGAATAAACGAGCAAAAGTTTTGATGAAATAAATGAATATGACATGTTTTATTCTTCTTCCAAATTTAATAACCCTGACTAAAATTTGTAGTACTCATATCTATTTTGATTTTGGAAACTATCTTCCTGGAGGTGTTCTATTTCCGCAATAGTCCAGCACAATTCGGAACGCTGTTACTTCGCAGAGAGAGACCGACGTCAGTAATTTCAAAACACTCCGAAATTATTATGAGTTCCAACATACAACACGAAGTTGACAGTCGATGACACGTAAATACCACTGAGTCCAATTTTTGTTGGCCTGTATTGATTTTTTCAAGTTTATTCTAATTACTGTTTTAGGAATCGGATATTCAGTTGTGCTGATTGCCTTCTATGTGGATTTTTATTACAATGTTATCATCGCTTGGGCACTGCGGTATTTCTTCGCCTCATTCACCAGTCTTCTTCCCTGGACAACGTGTAATAACGCATGGAACACGGAAAATTGCAGGACGGTAAGTCAAGGCGAAAGTTTCGATTTATTCTTCGTCTGAATTTTTATTTTTAAAAAAGAATTTCAAAGTTAATAATTTTCAAGACACGAAGAAAATTATTAAAAAAAATTCAGATCGTACGATTAATACATTTTGCTATAATTGTTTCTTCTTTATACCAAATTAAGCAAGAAATGTTTAAAATGTTAATAATAGATCAGAATCTTAACATGATTTTTGCAAATCCTGTGACGCAGGCACAATTATGTACGTAACGACATCCAACATTGAGCTTCTTTGAAATCTTCAACAACTTCGACAAATAATTCCAATTCAAAATTTATTTATAATGGTAAATTTAATTCAGAGATAATATTCTGGCGTTCCATTTTGAGAAATATATATATATTGTAGTAAACACAATTAAATGATTAATTATTCAGTTTAAATAAGCCCACATTGGAGCATAATACAATTTAATTAGATTTTAAATAAACAAATTAATAGTTGAAATGATAGGATTTTAAATGAAAAATCAGAATTTAAAATATAAAAAAAGTTAATTTATTAAATACAAATTCTTATTACAATTGAAAATTTTGTTACAAGTTGGTAAATTGCCACGGCTTAATTTCAGGGCCGACTATCGGGCCTCCAATAAAGAATGTTACGACAAGACAATTAAAAACTTACAATATGAAAAATTCTTAACTTAAACAATTATTGAAATGTGAAATCTGTCGATAATTATTATTTACATTAGGTTTACAACTAATAAATTTTCTTTTTAGTTTACATTACCATAAGCTGTTCACTGAATTTAATGTGGTTTTAATTTTCTGACACAACACCTTGTCCTTTACAGTTGATAACGTTGTTTTAAATCTTTGATGCTTGTATAAATATGCCAATGGACAACTACTTCAGATTGTCGACTAATAATTCTTAAACCCGGGCCTTTAATATATTACGTCTCTGCTGTCTCTATACACTTGCTTGAATATAGTAACAGGAACTTTTAATCAGGTTCGCTTTCCTGGACCAAGCAATTCTCAATTACAATTTCTGACACACACACTCGTCAGCTTCCCAAAACAAACTCTGCAGCTTTCCAGAACATACTCTGCTCTCTCTCCGTCGACTCCCAACACACACTAAAGTTCCGCGCGTCCAGCCAAGCCTTCGCGACAATACCCATAGCAAGCAAGCATTATAGCCTCCATATTCTTGTACACAATTCTTATATTTACGCCGCCGACAATGAAAATCGTAAAATTTTGTTTATTAGATAATTACTTGTTTTTTAATTACCACAATATATATATATATATATATATATATATATATATATATATAAAACAGATCATTACAAAGTGCTTATTTGCAGAAATGTTTACAATAAATGCTCACATTTGCGTCCACCAAGATTAATACAAATTAGGCCATCATTTACGAGACTCTCATTTGAGAACCTTTTTCCTCTACTAACCATTGCGGCTGCAAGTGTGCGCGAAATGCATGGCATTTTTAAACTGATCGTCAATCACATCTTCGACGCTACCAAGCATGTATTACTGTTGGTTGTCGCAATTTTGAATTGCTGATCGCTTTCGCTTTGTAGTATGTGGCAGTTAAATCGATTGCTAAACAAAATCGACACTAGTACCGTGCAATATTCAATTACGAATTTATAAAGTCAAGGTTATTTTAACTTTCTGCCTTCGAATTTTTTTTTGCAGCTGGACCAGAACGTGTGGTTCGTAGGGACGCAATCCAACAGCAACCACAGTTTCGTCACATCCGGTTCATCTGGACACCATAACTTCACAGAAGATTCCGCCAACGTCAGTCGTTATACTTCTGCAGCATCAGAGTACTTCAAGTAAGAGACTTACTTGGTATCTTTTGATACAGAACACATACATCATGCCTTCACTGATCATTCTTTAGATCAAATTTAATGATTATTTTGGATGTTGAGTGATGATTATGACCATCAAGCACTACGGCAGATAGCAAAAACCATAGAAATTCTTTGGAAAATCGCTCATAGAAGATATAAATCCAGCTTCATGAGACTGTACACATATCGGTTAACCAGAAACGAACTCAAAATGAGCATTTCTCAAGAATGTTCGTAAAACTTTTAAACGCATTTCAACTTTATTACTGCGAGGTTTCATTACAGTTACTTCATATTTATACTCCCGAGTCGAAGCAACAGATGAAACAGGTCAAACTAGGTGGAGGTGTTCAGAACATGGCGGAAACTTGAAGCGGAGAAATTGAAGCGTCTCTTTCAAACCAACTGTCCATATTCGTCCAAGAAAAAACGTTCTCGCTCCAACGCTTTTAGTTGATGGTGATTAAACTCCAAGAATTACGCTTCAAATTGTTTCCGCATACACAATATTGGCCGGATTTAACTCCAAGCGATTATTTCCTGGTTTCCGAATCTAAAGAAATGGCTTGCTGGACGAATATTTTATTCCAAAGAAGAATTAATAGCTGAGACCAACATCTATTTAACGTAGGTTCTGAAATCACTCTTATATTGTTTTATTTTAATATACAGAAAAAATTTTAATCCGAAGATTTTACAATTTTTATACAGTGTTGACGTTAACATGTTAAAATTAATTTTGAAGAAATATAGTTGCTTCTTGACTGAGTAGTTGAGGAACATATGAAATTTTTTAATTTACGGTAGTTGCCAGGTCAATTAGTCGTTTCCTATTTAACCTTCTGGAGGATGGTAGAATTCTGTATTAGAGATAATGGGATTGAGGTGGTGGAGATTTCTATTACGTTGGATAAGGGCGGTTTGAATTATGGTTTTTCGGGTTGATGGAATATTTATGTCATTGTGGATTCTAGTGTTAGTAACGTACCAAGGACAGTTAGTTATAAAGCGGAGGATTTTATTTTGGGATATTTGGATTTTATTTATGGTAGAGGCAGATGTAACAGACATAAAACCAGGGGGGATATATGAGGAATGTGTGATGGAGTTTTTTCTTGAGAGGGATAAAGGAGTTTCTGGTTCAATAATGGTTTTAATTTGAGGATTCTGTGGAATATTATTTTTTTAAGGTCGGAAATGTGAAGCGTTAGTTTTGAGTCGAGGGTTAAGCCGAGGTATTTATGGGAAGATTTAGTAAGGATAGTGGAGTTATGTTATACTGTAAAGCCGGATAAGTGATGAACTAAATAAATTGATTTCTTTCTCAAGCTGTCCACTTTCCGAGCCATCCTCGATGTGGATACTTCAACGAATCGTGAATGTCGCCAAATACTCTCAAGTCGCGTTTTAAAAATATTATGTATACTTGATTTTTTTAGTGATGGATTATAAACATATCATTATTTTTTATTTCAATGATAAAATAAAATAGTGGCTAGATCGTTTCTGTATGTACATAGCCGTGCAATCTTGGAGCTTCACGAGAGCGCCGGACTGCACGATCTGGGCGCCATCAAGTGGGACATGGCGCTGTGCTTGTTTGCCGTCTACCTCATCTGCTATTTCAGTCTCTGGAAAGGGATTTCCACGTCCGGAAAGGTGAGCTATTACATAAATACATATTTTCATCAAAATTATTAATCGGACTTTTAACCTTTAATTTTCGTTCCTTAATATTATCCAGCTTTCCTACTTAATCGCTTACTAATACGTTGCAAAACTACTTCATAGTATTCCAACTTTTGCAGAACTGTATGAAATTTTAGAACGGGGCGATCTACTACACTAACAAACATATTTATTTTGTGACGTGTCTTCAGGTGGTGTGGTTCACAGCGCTGTTTCCATACGCTGTTTTGCTGATTCTGCTAGTTCGTGGTGTGACTCTTCCCGGGTCCGCGGAGGGCATCCGCTACTACCTCAGTCCCAACTTCTCCGCCATCACAAAGCCACAGGTAAAAAATAATTAGTCTACGAAGAATGAATAAATACGACGGTAGTCGCAGAAGTATTGATGGTGGGTTGTCAAATGAGAAACAAACGTGGTCTTAAGTACCAACATTATAAAGATTAAGTTTGAAGACTCTACATTGTTTACAAAAATTTCATTTGAAAGACCTCACTCCAACCAATATCAAAGTCGGCCTAGAATATATTCTGGGAGAATCCGCTCCTTTGTTTACAAGAATAAAATATTGGGTGGCAGAGTTTAGACGAGGCCGTACGATCTGTTAATACGAACAGTGGTCGACCAAAAGAAGTGATCACGCCATAAACTGTGACAAAAATCCAAAAAATTGTATTGGAAGACCATCGACTAAAATTGCGCGAGCTAACAGACAAGGTAAGCATTCCAAAAAAAATACTGTACGCTGCATATTGACCTGAAAATTTGGACGTGAGAAAGCTTTACAAAAGAATGGTGCCGCGATTGCTATCAATGGAACAAAAACAACTTCATGAGGATGTTTTAAACCAGTGTTAGACGCTGGCAGCATTAAAGTAGAGTTTTTGTGTCGATTCATAATCATGAATGAAACATGGGTCCAATATTTCGCACCTGCAACGAAGGAACGGTCAAAACAAACGAATGAAGACAGTTTCATCTGAAGACAATGTCATGACATCAGTTTTTGGGATGCGCATGGAATAATTTTCATTGATTATCTTCAAAACGGAAAAATAATCAATTATTATGCGAACTTATTGTGGCGTTTGAGTGGTGAAGTCAAGAAAAAAGTATCGCATTTGCCGAAAATGTTGTTTCACCACGCTAAAGCACCAGTTTATACATACATTATTGTGTTGGCCAAAATCAATGAGTCAAAGTTGGAACTGCTTACTCACGCACCAAATTTTCCAGATGTAGGTTCCTCGGAATATTTTCTCGTTCAAAACTTGAAGATGGCTCGATTGTTCTCACTTTAAATTAGGTGTTGAAGCTATTGAAAATCGAGACTACGTTTGGAAATAAAGATATTTTTTTGTTTTCTTTGTTAGGTCGGTACTTCTGGGAGTACTCTCGTATCCATTACAACTGCGATTTTCTGTGCTGGTTCCAGCACACATCTTTCGCTACGGATTGGGAAAGTGACGTTCATACAGGTGTCCAGAATGGATTTCGGCTTACAACTGGAAATGATGTAACTAAATAATGTCACACCTGTATCATGAACATAAAGTAAAAGGCCCATCTTCTCTAATTAGTTATGATAGCCTTGGGATCGGCGTTGTGGCTGTTTGTCAGTATGCTATACAGCGGTGAGAAAGAATGAAGAATTTATATTTGTCTGCAGCGAAGGGGGTTTAATAAATGAAAAAACAATATTCTATAATATTAATTTCTGCTTGATCAACGAAACAATATGAAAATTTTACGTGGATACCTGTCTGGTATTGTTCTTTCACCACCAACATACGTTGGGCATATGGCAAGTGTTTATGCGCTGTTCTTTTTGGAACAATCAACAAGCAGCCTCTATATCGCGCTAGTAGGGAATGCTGCGTCCCAATAAAAAAAATCCTGATTTCCCCTTGTCGAAACGGTTTGTGACAAGTACTGACAGCCCGACCTATCTGATGATGGTTTCTATAGGGTTTTCCCTACATCACATTAAACTACAGTTCGGGGAGTCCTAGTTACTCCTTGATCTCCATTTCGCATTAACCCTTTCCATCCAATTCAATGCTACTAAAGCGGAGATGTCACCATTTGAATGGCTCTCGAGCCGCTGTTCATTTATCAATGTCGTACATAGAAAAACAGCTAATAAAATCATTCCGAACTTATCTTACATATCTTTGAAAGTAACCGGTAATAAGACTGATCTTTCTCTGAATGTTAGTTACGAAATGACAAGAATGATTTCTCCTTTATGCATTTCGACAGTGATTTTTGCAGTATTAAGCGACTAAGTGACTTAAAGCCATGAACTTACTAAGAATTCGAAGTAATTTAAACCCCAACTTCATGCGTTTATTCTTATTATGGTCACTGTTGCGACACTTTGTGCTATTTCTTACTGGTTGTAACATTAATCGTGAATCTACGAAAATAAATCAGCAATGTTATCAATGAATTGTAAAATTACGACAAATCTAAATTAAAAGAAATTATTCATTTCATTCACCGCATCAGTTGTTTTCTATTAACTTAATTCTGAAGTCCTAAGAGTGCATTGACAGCGGGAGAAATACTTTGAGATGAATTAATCAGAATTCTCTAATTATGTTTACGAAATCTATTATGAATTTCGTTGCAAATAAATCACTGAAAGTCCAATATAAAACCATAAAGCAGCAGCTTTCGGAATCAATGCCTCGTTTATTCAGAAATTCTTGCCCTAGTCAGGTCACGTTCCTCACAAGAAATGGAAAGACGCTGTTCTAGAACTCGGCCCGATCTAAATTTATTGTAGCTCAGAGAAAGTGCGTTATTATCAAGAACTTCTATTCTCACCACGAGCATTGCATTCAAATGTCGTAAAGGGGCTTTCAACTTTATTGCGGTCATAATATTTTAAGGAACCGTGTTAGAAAATGTAATGTTCAGGGCGTTGAAAAAATAGTGCCCGAGACACATATTACTGTTCATTCTCGTTTTGCAAGTAATCTCGCCTTGTAATACGAAATACTTTTTTACTTCGTTCAATCGTGGCTTCTCTAGGGTTTTCCATACATTTAGGCAAATTCCGGGTAAGACATTTAAACTACAGCATGGGGCCGTACTCAACACTTAGCTACCTCCTTGTTCTCCTTTCTTTGTGCTTTTAGGAAAGACATTACAGATTGAAAGAGCCTGACTTAATTTAATTGTTGGTGTTGCCAGGTTAGGTATTAATGAACATATAATATTTTCACGGGCTTAGGTCTCTGGTAGTTTTGTGTGTGTGCCAGTAGGTATGTGACTACATGTTACCTCAATATTAAATATATGATTATAATCAGTAATAGTACCTTGCAATATGTTGGACAGGTATGGGTCGATGCAGCTACTCAGGTGTTTTTCTCACTTGGACCAGGATTTGGTGTCCTTCTAGCCTATGCATCATATAACAAATACCATAATAATGTCTATAAGTAAGTAATTATATTTATTTACTGCATTTGTATTAGAGATTAAAATTTTGCTACTGTGCATTATTTGTATAATGTCTATTCCCCTACCTTTAATCCTATCGATGCAATCGAAGACCTTAAAAACAACTCATATATAAACATTATGCACAACCACTAGAATCATACAGCTGATAACACATTAGCTAAAATATGATAAAGCCTGCCCTGCTCACCTCTGAAGTTTACAAGATTAAACAAATACTTGAAAAAAAAACAATACTTTACCCCTATTTCTCATATCTAACCATTTGGGGCATCTACTTACTCTCTGCTATGACATGCCAATTGTAACAGCCTACAATACAAACATCTTCCTCTCTGAAGGTCTTCAAGCATTTTCTTTCCCTACAATCAACACATTCATTGACTTACTTCAGGGTTTCAATTATTTTTATTGGCTTGACATAAATTTTCAAGAAACTAGTATTTTTTCCTTTGCTGAAATATTTTCTTGACACACGTAATCTGTTGACAATCACTTTTTTTACATTACTGACACATTGGAGAATGAAATCTACCATTACATAAGCTGATAAAAAGATGGTGATTGAGCCAGTAGAAAATATTTCTCTTTAAAATATATTTTAAAATAATAAGTGTAAGCATTATAAATGGAGTTTACCACTCAACACATTGTCAAATATTACCTTTTATGATGGTACAATTTTTATTATTATTACAATAAATAAAGTAGTATGTATGTAATACCTATTAGATGGGGGATAGATTTTATTATTATTATTATTGTGCTGTATGTTGTGGCACTGTAAATTGAAATACTTATTACATTAAAATGAGAAGTAATCAACTTTCTTGGAACTTATTGTATGTTCTGCAAAATTGTGCTGTCAACTAAAAGTAATATGAACACATTAATGGTCAATATACCTGTTTATATTCATAATTTGCAATCCCTCCATATTTATACAAATGAATTTCATTATTTGTAATTCATGCATGCAATCTGACAGGGATGCACTTTTGACAAGTGTGATCAACTCATGCACCAGCTTCATTGCTGGCTTTGTTATCTTCTCTGTATTGGGTTATATGGCTCATGCATCACAACGCCCTATCCAGGATGTTGCTACAGAAGGACCAGGTCTTGTGTTTGTTGTATACCCAGCAGCCATTGCCACAATGCCTGGTTCCATCTTCTGGGCTCTAATATTTTTCATGATGCTGCTCACCTTGGGTCTTGACAGTTCGGTATGATTTTATGAGAATTTTCTATAGAGAAGTAGTATATTATAAAGATCATAATAATCAAAAATTTATTTTTGTCTGTAGTCAAATAATTATTTACTAATTTCATTTTACAGTTTGGAGGCTCTGAAGCCATTATAACAGCACTCAGCGATGAATTTCCTATTATTGGAAAAAATAGGGAAATATTTGTTGCATGCTTGTTTACCCTGTACTTTGTGGTTGGTCTTGCTTCATGCTCACAGGTGATCACTGTTTCTATATTTATTGAATAATTTACAATATATTTATATTTCAAAAGTTATTATTATTATTACTGTTTTATTGCTTATAAATATAAACAGAGTTTTTTAATGCTCTCTGTGGTCACAGGGAGGTTTCTACTTCTTTCATCTTCTAGATCGTTATGCAGCAGGATACTCTATGTTATTTGCAGTTCTCTTCGAGTCTATTGCAGTATCTTGGATATATGGTATGCTTAAAACTCATCCTTTCTCATATATATGAAATACAAAAAATAAAATTGAGATTTGTTTTAATTCAAATTAGCCTAAGACAGAATTAAACAATTTTTCTACCACAAATATGTCAATATAAATTAAAATAGTATATTTTAAAATCATTTTCAAAAGCATGATCATTTTATTGCTATTTAAGTTGTATTATTATTTACAGAGATTTCTAGTAACAATAACTGTTGTTATTACTATTATATTTTATAAAGTTGATTAGGATAGGAAAAGTAGAAAGACAATGTGGGTAACCTGAGTATTTAAGATGGCCTCCAATGAGGTTGGATTACTACGTAATTTTTTAGAGGTTTATCTCCCTTTATCAAAATTTAGAATGTCCTTCATCTGGTGTCTAGCAACTGACTTCCGAAACTGTTTTCTGGTAATCCTTTCAAATTTGTGTAATATGGTATGAATGTTAGTATTAGTCAGCATTATTTTCAGGTATTTATATAGTAATGGTATTTTATCTAAATACAAACAAAATTAATCTTTTAGCTCTTCAGAACTCAGTCTCCGTGGCACAAGATGACATGATTGTTTATTATGTTATTTGCACACACAGGTCAAATTTTTATGCTCAGATTTATTGTATTTCTACTGTCACCCTTGTTGCTATCTAATTGTAGTTCTTTAATCTGTCATACATGTTCTGATGGTGCCTCATTTACTTCTCATTATTTAGGTACACAAAGATTTTGTGATGATATTCGAGATATGATTGGCTTTTACCCTGGACTATACTGGAGAGTATGTTGGAGATTTGTTGCGCCTGCCTTTCTTATGGTTAGTTTATAACAAAGTAATGTTAAGTAAACATATATTAATGTTCACAAATAAATTGGTTTGTTTTCTTCCTCTATCAGTTCATAATAGTTTATGGTCTCATTGGATATGAACCTCTGACATATGATGACTACATATACCCTGTCTGGGCTAATGTTCTTGGCTGGGCAATTGCTGGTTCCAGCATAGCTATGATTCCAGGAATGGCTATTTACAAGTTTGCAACAACTCAGGGCACAGTTTTGCAGGTAGACTAATATTTTCTTGTTAGTACAGGCAATTTTATTATCAAACCTGAAAGAAATCTATACTTAATACCTTTTTACTAATCAAGATTTTGAAATATATTATTATACACATTTTTAACTTATCTCTAGAGGAAACACACTATATTAATATTGATATGAAAAAGATAGTGAGCGCCTTTCTTATCTTAATTGGAGAATTGGTGACTGACATAAATAGTTGACATCACCAGGCTAGCTAGTTAATTGCGATATTGGTATGGTAAGGAAAGAGAGATAGCTTGAGGCTTACCTGAAATTGAAGGATGGTATAGCCATAGGGAACCGAAGGTAGTTCTTCAAATTTTCGTAGGCTCTCAGCCTCCCTCCCCAGGAAGGAGCACCCTGTGGCTACACCATACTTCACTTTCAGCCTCAAGCTAACTCTCTTTCCTTTCCATACCAATATCACAATTATTTTTGACAATGTCATATCCTTATTAATATTATATATGTATGTATAGATATAGGATATGAAAGATAGACACGTTAGTCAACTTACCTTAAATCAACAGATGATCCAGTCAGGCTACGCAGAAATATAAACAAATTTTTGAGGATGTGAGCCCCATCCATCAGAATAGTAGATCTGAATTGAGTGCTGGCCAGGAAAGAATTCCAGCTGGCTTGATGTTCAGATCTACTGTCCTAAAGAAAGGGGCTTAGCTCCTTGAAAATTTAAGAATCTGTTTCTTCCCAACCAGACTGGACAAACTGTTGATTTAAGGTATGTCAGCACCTCTCTGTCCCTCTTTCCTATCTCAATGAGTATATTGAGTATATAATTAAGGATAATGTGATATTGTCAAAATAATTAATATGGGTTTACCTTAAATTGAGAGCTAGTGGCACCACATCAAACAGGAAGAAACGTTACATTTTCAATGGCATAAGCCTCCTTCTTAAGGATAGAGTACTGCGTTTGATGTGGCAATAACTAATGATAAATTGTAAGAAATGTATGGAAATAACATAATAGGCAGTACCTGCGAGGGATATTGTCTCACAGGTAGAACCTTGTTGGAGACATACGAAGGGATGCCTTTTCCTCTCCATTTTTGAACTAAGGTTCCGACGAGCTGAGGCACCTCGGCCTGTTCTGAGAGGCGTATGTTCCGGGGTCACAGACCTTGGGCATATGGTAAGAGTTGTCCGCTATTCCCATTGGAATAGTCGGCCAGCTGCCTCCTAAACTGGTCGAGACACGGAGAAGGGAATACTGCGTCCCCACAGCAAACTCCTCTCCCGCTATCAGAAGGGCGTGGAACAAGTACCCAATGCCTGACCTACCTGATGCAGGTTTTTCTAGGGTTTTCCCTGCATTTCTTTAGGCGAATGCTGGGTAGGATCCTTAAAATATAGCCTGGGGGCCCTAGTAACCCCTTGCTACTTTCCTTTACTTCCGCATCCCCCCTTTCAAATCCCTTCCTATGCTATTAAAGGGGAGCTGCCCAACATGGATTACCCTCATGTAGCCTGTCGCCATAAAAAAAAAAGGAAATAACATATGAAATGAACTTGAATAGGAAATTATTAATTATAATATTTTTGTAATGAGTTATTTTGCAGTATTGATTATTATTATAGTTCATTAATAATAGTGATACGTATGAATCCTGCAGGTATACGGGTATAATTTGTTTTCATTCAATTTTTTGGTTAAAATGTTATGTATTTTTTTATGTATTAATTTGTTACTTTATTAAAAATCACTTTTACAATGTTACATTTGGTTTCTATAATTGTTTTGAAGAATAAGTTTTTCTAAAATTACACTTATTTGAATGATTTATAGCGCTTGAGACTGTTGTGTACACCATGGCGGGATCAACAACTTACTGCTATGAATGGAATACAAACAGATCCAACACAAGTTCGGCTCACCAACACTATTAACTCTGAGGCAGACAATGTATAAATACAACGTACCTCAACGTTGTTATTAATAGGTTTAGGAAATTACTGACTGTTAAATACTTTTTATTGAAACTCATTATATGTATAAAATAATTACTAGTCTGGAAAATGTATAGTAATACATTTTGGAAAATGTGGTTAAATAATTTCTATAATTTATAACAGAGAATTTTAAGTTGAAGAAATTTATATAATTTTTGTATGCAATAGTAAAAAAACTTGTAAATCATATATGCTGTCTGTTATACAGTGCCAATAAAGAAACAGAAATTGCATATTAATTTTGTTTTAGTGATAATGGATTACAGAATTTAAATATATAGTTTATATATGTTTTGACTTTGTTTATACTAATTTATTAGTACTTATTTGTATGTAGATACTGATGTCTATCAAGTGACCAATTTCAAATATAGAAATTATTTTAGCAGGCATAAAGCTAATGATAGTAAAAATCATTATTTCAATAAAACAAATATAAATCGCACTGAATCATTAGTCTTAAGTTTCAGGAGAAAGAAAATATTTTTATTAAACAACATATCAGTTTACCCCATAGGTAAATAATACACATAGTAATAGAATAGTTGAAAGTGCAAGTCATGTATTGTGAGGACAGTATATGCCTTTTCATAGTAATAATTGTGTCCTGCAACAAGTTTATCTGTGTTAGAAAACTTTCAATCTGAGTGTTCTAGTATTAGACGTCTAGAAAATAGTAACAGTAAATTTTATGAAATCAGTTCATATATCTTGTGAGATGTTGTGATGCCTAAAGAAATTCTCTTTAAATGTTATGGTAAACCGTAACTCATTATAAACATGTGTATTTACTGTTCTATTTACAGCTGAAAATTGTAAACCTTTGAATATGTATATCACCATCTACAAATAATTTATTAGATATCAAATAAGTGTGGTACTCTGATATAGACTAAGAATGTGATGTTTTTGTACTCACTGTTTAAGAGCTATTAATCATAATATTGTGTATTAGATTGTCAAAAGTGTCTTTCAAATATACTCACTACATTTCAAACCTTACATATTCAGCATAATCTGTGAAACATATGGTTTTGTACATAGCATATATATTAAACATGTTAAAGTTACATAAAGTTTATAGTAAAAAATAACCATAACAGCCATTGGTTATTTTTTTATAAATATTTGTATATGTTTGTCCAGAGTAAATAATAGATTTGATATATTTGCTACACTCAAAAGTGCTCCATCAGAAAGGGAGATAGAAAGTGGCTGACTTACTTACATTTATGGTTGGCATCACCATGGGGGATAATAAGGTGTATGTCAAATTATCTAGGGCCTAAACCCCCATCCTAAAGGCAGAACAGTTCTGTCAGCATGAGGTACAATCCTGTTCTATTTTGAAGAACGGGACTTAGGCCCTTGAAAATTTAAGATGCTCCTTCCTATCTGGTGTGGTGATGCCAACTCTCAATTTCAGGTAACTCAGATGTCCTCTACCTCTCCTTCCTGTTGTTAATTAATTTGACAATGTATACATATACAAAGGATGTGGTTTGTCAAAATAATTGGTCTGGACAGAAAGAGATACAGATTAAATAACTTGCATGAAATTGAGACCCAGAGTTACCACGTTGGACAGCACAATTTTTTTTCAAACTTTTGGAAGTGTTAGCCTTCTTCCTGAGAGGAGATGATCACTACATCTAGTCAATTGCCAATGGCTAGAAGGTTGTTAAAGTTTGAATAAATTAGTCGAACATGGATACACTGTCTCTCAATTTCAGCTAAGCAATCTAATCCATCTCTTTTTCACTGTACATATGATTTGACGTAGTGAAAAGAGTTAATATTGACAGTAAAAAATGTAGGGAATTACTGGCTTACCTGAAATGTTGGGCCAGTGTAACCATGTCAATCAGGAAAAAACATTTCAAATTTTCAGAGGCACAAGCCTGGAAATAGTTGGGTTATTGATCTGCATGAAGTAATGCTCTTATCCATCATGATGGATGACTCACAGGATGTGTTTTCCTGACAAAGGTGGCTAATATCTAAAATTTCAAAGAACTTACTCCTGTCCTGAATGGTGAACACAAACATCAATTGCAAGTAAGCCACCCACTTTCTCTCTTTCCTTTTCAAACCAATGTGATGTGGAAAGTAGTATTATGTGGATATAGAATAAAAAAATACAACAATAGAGTATTTATTGGAAATAGATAAAACTTGATGTAATGTTGTGCATTTCAGTAATATTACCAATCTGTGGAGAATGTGCTCTTGCTTGCTGTAATAGGAATATCTTCAACTTTATTAAAATAATTTTCACCCCATTGATGAAGATAATGTATCTTATGTATAGTTGTAACACAGATGTTTCTCATATGTATTATAGACACATTGAAGTATATCTCCCAAAGAATTCACTGTAATTCACATCAGGTTGTACAGGGAGCAATAACATGTACAAAGGATTTATCTGTTTCCATTTCTCTAAAAGTCAATGTGTTAAAAGCCAATGGAAAATTAACATGACTTCAATTTAAATTTGGGAAATTTTTAGTAGAAAATTTCAAATTTTATTTTCAATGTAAGAAATAATTCAATTAAGTACTTCATCTCAATCAATAAATAAAAATAAACTATTTATTAATTTTAATGATGTAAAAATGTTTTATAAAGCACTATTATTTACAGACAATAAAGTGACTTCTGTATTAAATATTACTCTTGTATATTACTTTTAGCTTTATCTCCATAGTTATACAAATGAATTTGCATTTAGTTCACGCAAGTGTTTTAGCAGTATGGATAACAATAGTTTTAAAGTTATGTTGTATGGATAAATTGGCTTACTCAAGCCTTTGCTCATAAGAAATGTAGTATTGATAGAAAATGAGCATTACTTAGACCAAAAGAGCATCATATAAGAAAAAAGAATTTACATTAGATTATTAATCAAGAGTGAACAAATGTTTTTAGATAGATATTGGACTAGTCAAGATTAACATATACATTTACATTTAAACAAAATAAACACTGACATTACACATTCAAATATACATACAAAGTAATTTAAGAAAATTTGTGAAGAACCAACGTTGAATATTATGAAATGAATGTATAGTAGACATTTCCATAAATTCTTTTACATAATAGAAGCAGTTCTTCACCAGGAACATTTTAGCTCTATTTTAAAAAAAAAATTAAATTTGATGGGAATTTATTGTATAAACTAGAGCCTGAATTTAACTCAACTCTAATGTTAGTTGAGGATTTACTGAAATTTGAATTGATATCCAAACATCAACGGGTATTATCATTATGGATTTCTGTATTAAATGCAATGTTATATTGTTTTCTTAAATAATCTATAGTGAATAATATTGTATTTAAGCTATTTACATGAGGAAGACTCATGATTCCATTTTGAAGAAATAAGGCCTACATGATGCAGATAATTTTATATACAGGTATTTTATGTGAGTATTCCAATTAAGATCAGACTGAATCCAGAGACCAAGGAATTTTGAAATACTATATGAGAGATCCCATAAAACAGTTAATGAACAAATGAAAATAAAAATGTTTGTAACCTGATTCGATTATTTGTTTAAATTTTACAATTTTGACAGCGTGAGCCTAAATATTTTTTATCCAGCCTTGCTGTGTAAAAGATGTTAATAAAAACTTCTAAGAAATTTATAATATTGATTGCAATGGTGAGCTATAATCTGAGTTGCAACATTTCTTTGTCATAATAGTCTCCATCATTCTGTGAGTACAACAATAGGAAGATTCTCAAATTGATAATTATATATTACTGTTGTAAATTAGTAGATATTACTGCCAGGTTTTCCATTATCTAGAACGGTTAAGTTGGTTTAAGAGTAACAGAAGCTGAAAATGATTCTTAGTGAGACAGTCGGGTAGTAAAGAAATATGCTAAAGACAAAATTATAGCAAGAAAAATTAAGAAACCAAGTACTCGATCAGAAAAGAAGCCTGGTTCATCAGGTAGTGCATGGGCATGAGAGTCTGAACAACTACTGTGGACATTGGACCTACTCTGTTTAACCCAAATCATCGAGAAACAGCTCTCTCACCTATCTCAGTATTCTGTACAGTTTTTCTGATCTATGGTTTAAATTTCATGTAGTTTTGAAAAGTAAAGGCTGCTGGTTGTGTGATAGATTAAGTTGTTTGACTGAAATTAGCTTCTTTTATGTTTATTTTTGGAGTGTGAGGTTCAGTACAGAGTATAAATGTGTTATTGAAATTGAATCAATGACAGATTTTACCATGCATGAATTTAGATTGTGATGTCTCCTCTCGTTCAAAACACATCTGTACAAACATTGGTTTCCTAATTCTTCTTGCTATATGTTTCTTCTAAAATTTGTTTAGAGTAACAGACCTCATGAGGATAATCCACATGGTGGAAACTCTCCTTTAATAGCATAGGAAGGGATTTGAAAGGTTGCAGAAGGGTAGAGGAAGGTAGCCAAGGGTTGCCTTGGGTCGCCGAGCTATAGTTTAAGGATCCTACCACCCGGCATTCACCTAAATGTGATGCAGTACAAACCCTAGAAAAACTGCATTAGGTATGTTATGCACTTGGTACTTGTCATACGCCCTTCTGATGGCGGTAGAGGGGTTTGCTGTGTGTGTGTGTGTGGGGAGGGGGGAAGCATTCTCTTCTCTGTGCTTCGACCAGTTTAGGAGGCAGATGGCCGACTGTACCAATGGTAACAGCAAATAACTCTTACTGTATGCCCTCTCACAGGCTTTCTTACATGCTGTATGTTGTCTTTGGCCTATTTATTTTATTTTATCCGTTTCTCTACCTGACTGAATATTCTCCCTCGCTAAGAATTTTTTCTTTCAAGTTCTGTAATTCTTAAACCTAAAGACAGCTAACACAAAATTTCAAATCTTATATTTAAAGAAAATGTTTTGAAAGTAAACAAAATAACTGCAATTTCTTACGGTCTAAAAGCATAAATTACGGACAATTCTCCATTTTATGAAGTGAAATAATGAATATTTCCTTTTGTTCTCCTGAATAAACGCAACGTTGTTTCAGAAGAACACTGCGGTAATTATTCTGAAACCGAAAAGAAGAAGTGTGCAATTTTTTACTTATTATCCTCCATAAATTGATAATGCGTATTTTGTGTGGAGTAATGGAATTTATCGTGCCAAGGAACATCACGCCCTCTTTTCGTATGCATAAATATTATATGGCAACGCCAATAATACAACATTTTGTTATAATAATTATATAAATAACCGACAAAAATATCCCTTTTTCTTCCGACAGCTGAATCAAAAATGCAACCAGGATTGCAGAAACATTGTGGTATTTATTAAGAGGTTTCTTGAATCACCTGATGGGAGCAACAGGCATTGTATTTGTATTTTGGTGTTTTTTTTAGCAGTTATTTTTGTCTGTTATATAACCGTAACACAGACTTCTATATTTTAATCTTTGGTTACAGCAATAACATCTTTGCAGAAGCGTGAACCGGAACTTACCAATGTTAACATAGTCGATTCTGCTATGTTTTGTAGATAAGTGAAAGATGCAGCTTTAAACTACAAAATGGCTCCGTTCAACAACAGTATGACAGTGGAAGAGAAAGATATATTCGATAAAATTGCTAAAAATGACGTTAACGGTTTGAAAAGCATTCTTTTACAAAACAAAGTAAAAGCAGATATATTTGATGAAAATGGCATGACACCTCTTCAACATGCTTCATATAAAGGAAATAAAGAAATGGTCCAAATGCTTTTGGATCGGGCAAGTGTCATTTTTAATGACTTACGAAGATCTAATTACATAGTACTATTGTTCTATTACAGTTCAATCAATTGACCACAAAAGTAATCGATTATGATATTGCTGACAGGGAGCAGATGTGAATTCGGGGAGACATGAGCATGGGTATACTGCTTTACATTTTGCTGCTCTGTCTGGAAATGCAGAGCTCTGTCATCTTTTGTTAATGGCTGGTGCTAAAAGTCAATCAACAAATTCCGTGGGACGAACTCCATCACAAATGGCAGCATTTGTTGGTAATTAAACAAATCCACATTTATTTATTTTTTTTCAAAAATATTGAACATGATATGCTTTTGAGACAAACAAATTATTTCCAAGATGTTTGACTTTTTATAACGACTATTCTGTAACCTGTATTCGTGAGAGAGTAAGGATGTTACAAATTGTTTACAAACAAGACCGATATGTAATAGTTCTGATAGTTCTAGGATGACTGCATTTAATAAATAATAATATTGTAAATCATAAATTCGGTATTTTTATATTTGAATGCTCCAAAATATTGTTATTAAATAATTTCATACAATCCCATGCAATATTCCCTTTATAGTCACCTGTTAGCAGCATTTTTTATAGTATTTGCTGTGGAATGTAACAAGAAATTAGTATTCTACTATTGTATTGTATCTTTAATTATTCATACAACATTCATTTGATGTTAGCTCATTTAAAATCTATGCTCATATGTATATTATCTAAAGTGAAGAAAAATGGATTGTCTATTTGTAACAATAAATAGTTATTAGAAAGTGTAGTAATGTTGTATAAAAAACCACCTTAATATATTATTAGATCATAATTTTGTAAATCATTGCTCTAGCTAGAACAGGTTCTCTTGTTGCTTTCTCCATTTTACATTTCCACTGCTACATAACTGTCAAATTAAAAATTATTCAATAACATTGCATGCTCTCACTATGATAATCAAATAACTTTTAATAATTGCTCTAGTTGTTGAATGTCTTGTAATCCCTCTTTAAACTCTAGTCTTAATTTTCTGTAAATAATGTCATAAGACCAATGTTGGAATAAACTTAATGAACCCATACAAATTTACTAATGGCAGTACAAAGTTCAATTTATTAGTGAGTTTTTTTAATTTATCATCGGTTGTAGAGACACTTGGGTGTTCAATTGTTTATTTTTAAAGAAGAGTAAGGTTGATTGATGTTGCTTCTTCTATGCTAGGTGGAATTATAGGCCATGGCAACCAGAATAGTCCATAATGCATTGAGAGTGAATTGATTTGGACATCTAAAGTGTTGTACAGAGTTTCCAAGCTGTCTACATACTGTATATATGTTGTTTACAGCAGGGTTGATTCTGTTTTGATGGCTTTGAAAAAGGCTGCACCACCTTGATTGTAGTTGGGCAGTGATTAAATGTGGAATAGAATGTTATTTAACATTTGACTGAATGTGGAGGAGAACATTCTTTAGTATTGCATTTAATGTGAAAGGGCATTTGATTGAATCCTGAAGGTAGCTCTCTTCCATTATGTACCCTGTTTGTTCTGTTCTATTTTATTAATGCTCTGTTTACAACTTGAAATGATCATGCAGTAATTCTGATTTCAGGAAATCACACATGTGTTGCAGTTATTTCCAACTTCATTCCCAAATCTGATGTAGATTACTACACAGTTCCTCAAGGCTTGGAGACAGAACCTAAATTGCCTCCTTTCCTTGTGGATCCCTTACACAAATTGATAATGCAGGTATAATTTCTTTGTTTTTATTGTATGATATTAAAGTACAGTTTACACCTTGGAAAGTGTTAAAAAATTAACTTTGTTTTAGATTCTTTGATGCAGTAACTGTTCCTTACTGTGACTATATCTAGTCTGTCCACTAAATTAAATAACTCATTTTATGTTTACAGTTTTTTAATTTGTATTTTTAAAGATAAGTACATAAAAATAAATATTTAATGTCATGTTATATTTATATTCTTATTTTAATGATAAGTTTGTAAAAATAAGTTATTCATATCGCATTTAAAGTTTAATGGCACTTGAGCTTGAAATTTGTTACATTTTGTGTAAGTTATGCTAGTATAATGTGTTTGTTTCTGAGAATCAAATTTATTTATTTAATATCCATAACACATTTGGATAGGAACAAGAGACAGCACAGTCAGCTTACCTGAAATCAACAGTTGGTCCAGTTGAGTTGATCACAAAATAATTCAAATTTTTTGGATTTGGGCCCACTTCGTAACAAAAGAAGTTCTGAACTGTGCCGGTTGTGCATGAATTGATGAATTTTAACAAAGTTGCACTAGCTGTTAGCCAGCAATAATCAACGCAAAACTATGGAAAAATAATGAATAAATACATACACATACATACATACATATTAGTTTTCTTTACTTTTTACATTATTTTTAAATTGATGACCTTTCCAAGAGAAAGTGAGTTGTTGGCTGTCTAACGAATGGTGCATCTTTGTTTGAATTCGTCAATTTTTGCCAGACTAGGACACAGTTCCAACCTTCCTTCCTGTCTAAGGGGGCTTATCAGGTCTTCTGTGATTACGAATCAATGCAAAATGTTGGAAAACTATGCCAAACACCTGGTTTGAAACATCCTCACAACTGTTTTTTTTTGTTCCATTGTAAGCAATTCCAGCACCATTCTTTTGTACTGCTTCCTCATGTCCAAATACAATGTTTTTGAAATCTGTACCTTGTCTGTTTGCTCACAATTTCAGTTGATGATCGTCCAATACCATTTTGTGGGTTTTTGTCACAGTTTCTGGCACGGGCACTTCATATGGTCGATCACTCTGTTGTTCATTGTGATAGTTTGTATGGCCACATTTAAACTCTGCTTCCAATATTTCATTGTTGGAAATGAAGCAGCAGATTGCCCCAGAGTAGATCTGGCCTAACCTTTCAAATAAAAGTATTCTATCAAATAATATTGACCAATTTTTCCCATGTTTACAAATTTGCTGACAGTGTTCACCATTGAAGTTGACAAGCTAACTCTAAACATAATGTAGAGTATTCAAACTTAAACTTTACTATGTTTGCACTTTACACCATTTCTGTTTTTCAAATAACACATCATCTATAGAAATGAAAAAAATTAAAGTCTGCAGCTTGATGGAGCCATAAACTTCAACCTTCAGTATTTCAGTCCTCCTTGGTGTTGTTTCTAATTTACTTTTACGCTCAATAAAGACTGTTAAATGTTGTATATACTCAGGCTCTCCAAAATCTTGTCATTGTAAAAATTTGTTTTTTGTATATCATTTTATGTACAAACATTTACAAAATAATTTAATTTTTGAATTTATATTTGATTTTAAATTAACTTCTGAATTCTTTGGATTCAGGTGAATGTTCATCCTGTCAGAATAGCTCTCAATCTCCAAAAAGCTCCAGCTTTGGCAGAGAATTTAGAAAAAGTTCAGAAAATTTTGGAGTTAATGAGTCAAAGGGAAATGAAAAGAGGTTTTGAAATGAATGAAGTGATGGCATTCAAATTCCACTACTTGGCTTTTGTTGTTGCTGAAGTTGGCCGTTGTCGAAAAAGGCAATTGGCAGCACAGCAAGAGAGGAAGAAAGATGATACAAAAGAACCTGACTGTGCAGAAGAGAAACGTTCAGACCCAATGGAGTTTTTTGCACGGAAGATGCTTAAGACAACCAGAGGAGATAATGGTATAGCTGAGTACCAAGAAAATTTTTTAAAGGAAAGTGTGAGAGAGTTCCCTTTCCGTGAGTGCACAGTTTTTCGGCAAATGGTAACTAGTCTTGCACAACAGGATGCACCTACTGCCTTAAGTGTAATCTCAGCCGCTATTAATGGGCAAAGGGGTTTCACGGACAACACTGCCTCATGTTGCACCTGTAGTGAGGAAGGAGCAACGAAAAAGTGTTCCAAGTGCAAAGTAGTGCAGTATTGTGATCGAGAATGTCAGAGACTGCACTGGTTTATGCACAAAAAAGCTTGTGCTCGACTTTCCCAGCCTATTTCAAAACAGCAGACCGGATCATCACCTCTGAATTCTGAAATGAAAAACTTGCAAGTTAAATAAATATTTAAGAAGGACTCTGTTCAAACCAACATTTTACCTTAGTCACTTGTTATCTGTACCCTCTAATAATACGTAAGAGAGTATTGGTTCCATACAAGCATTGTTGTTATAGGCATCAATTTTTCATAATGTGTGAACAGTAGTTGTATTATCTGCCAAATATGTGTACTGTGAGGGTTAATGTGTAATACAAGTGAAGATTTTAATTATGTAGCAAAATAAATGTAGAATGTGGTGATCATTGTGTAATGCCTTCTCACTTGGTGTTCAGAGAACACATTAACATGAAATGGTTTGCAATGTTCTCTACAGGATTGTGACCATTTTATTATACTGAATGAAAATCTTGGTTAAACACCTGTCCTACAAAAACTTAGTATATAATATTTAATAACATACAAAGTCAAGGGCTATGAGTCAGTTTGACTAGAAGAAAAGTTAAATTTAGCTAGCATCCCCACACTTTTAACATACAGATTTATTTGGCCTTTGTTAGTGTTAATTATGTAGGGTACCTTAATGATTTTCATTTGACAATTTTTTTTCAGAATATTCATTATTAATTTTAAACCTTTTTTTGTCACCATTATGAAACTAATTTATTAACTGTGACAATTCATTGAGTATTCTTTTAAGAAAGTAATTGGATTACATATATTGTTTTGGCATTCTTTCTTTTCTGCCACAATTTCCAACCTTCACATTCCAGTATTACTTTATCAAAATAATAGCAAGCGGTAATTATTGACTAATTTATAGATAAACCACATTATGTGCAGACTGTGTCCATATTAATAAAATATGACCAATCCAACATCATTTGAAGGTTGAATCGTAACCTTTTCTCATGTAGTGTGTGTATCAATTACATCGTAGTACAAAGTTGTCTTGGGCAGTCAACCAGGTTGAATCATCAATTTTCCATAATGTTTGGCAACGGTGTCAGTTGTGCTAAATGTCTCTAATAACCATGATTCAACCTGCTTGACTGCCCGAGAAGACTTTGTACAACAATTACATAGGGAGAACCTCTGATAATTAATTACATTGTATGTTTTCTATATTTGATCTACATTAACATGAAATAATAAAATTTCCTGTAACTCCTACCAAAAATGTTAACTCTTTCCCTTACCATCTTTATTTTGACGAAAAATTTTGTAGATTATATTACTACTGATAAAATTATTATTAGATTCAGTAATGGTTATCAGATTAAGTGTAAAAGTTATTAAACTGCATGTAGATTTGAAATTTGCTCTGGAGGCATGAATATAGTGTGCTTATGTTATTGGATGTATTAACAGCTCCAATTCTTAACACATCCTTAGAAGACTACCAGCGATGGGATCAATCATTTTACTTTCCTCATATTGAATTGCTTACATACTTTCCCTTAATCTTTACACTTCTCCAGAACATAAATGAAAAAATACCTCCAAATTAGTATAGTTATATCTGGGGAATGGAATGGAAGTGTAAAACATGATACGTTGATCTTGCTCGTTACTTTATGTCCAGAGGACGGAAAATTCTGTGAATCTTGTTCGACACCAGCCGTCAATTTCGGCTAAACCGTTAACTCATTATTTCAATTTTCCTATTCGTATCAATATTACTTTTTAATTATTTGCGTTCTAATAATTCATTTATACGTACTTTCTGAAAGCTCTACCGTATTCGTTATATTTATTATTATTTAATGAAGAATGCTAACGCTATTCTCGCTTCGATGCATTATTTACAGCGTAGTTACTTTCAATTCTATTTCCCCAACTGATAAATATTTTCCACTGTGTTTAATTTAAAATTATGAAACGACATTTCGAGTTTGCAATGAACTTTTCTGTAAATTTCTTAATTAATTAATCCCCATAATTGTATATGGAGTATAAGAATTTCTCATAGGCTAATATATAATAGATTAATATACTGTAATGGCGTTTATTTAATTACATTTATTACGATACTTCTGGTAATATAATATAATATCTATCTGCCTTCGAATTTTCTGCTACTGCTTCACGACCTATTATGTTTGGATTGAGTTTATATATAATCGGTGTTTCTTATATCTTTGGTAGTATTGTGAGTCAGTGTGGGGGGTCTTTAATTTCTGTAGGTAATTAAGATTTTGACACTAGTGAAGTAATTGTACAACCATCTCGTGATTTATTTCTACAATGACAATCTGTTGAATTACACCAATTTCAATTTTGTTGAATCATGTCGCTGATACAGTGCCTACATATCGCAAAGTTAAATAGATTAACTGTGTCACCTATCCACAAGTATCCCACTTATCTTACCGAGATAAAAATTGAATTACTTAATGAATCTTTTCCTTGTTACGAGCTGTAGAGATAAAAATGAAGTAACATGTTGCTTAAGAAATTGCCTAGCCGAGATTTACCAAGTGGGAGGGATTATGTAGGTTAATTAATAAGGTTAGTTATGTGGTCCAATGACCTTATTTAATTTGGCGTCGTGTAGATACCAATGGATATTATGTACGTTATGAATTGTTTTAGATGCTAAATAATGAATTCTGGCCAGTGTGGGTGGTGTCTGCTGGAGTGGTTGTTCCTTTAGTTGCAGTTGTTGTGGTCTGCATCTGTGGTTGTCGAAAAACTGTACCAAAGTAAGAAAATATTTCATTTCATTGACTTAAAATTTTTTTCCTGACATAATTCAATGGTAAAGGTATATTTTTTTCTAATGTTGTTGTGTATTGTTGATAACTCTGCATTCGAAAAAATATTTGTGGATTATGTTAAGATTCACTTTGTCTTAATGTACAAAGTAATCTTTAATAATTGTGATGAATAATTAAATTGTTTTTGTTGTTGTTTTAGTAATTACTTCATATGCTCTTTAACTATTTTCACATAGCTTTAGGCATTTTTTATATTCATCAGTACGACATTTTTAAGCATTCTTACATGATCAAAGTCCAATCATACAGATATTTTTTTGATGTTTCATATAATATCTGTTATTGTTTTAAGATTTTTCAGAGGCAATCTCCAACTTATGTTTTATTTGAATCTATATGTTTGTGCATAATTGCTATAAAAAAATCGGGAGCATTGGGATTTGTAACCTATACTGATTTTCTAAAGTTAAGCTTCGCCTAGTTGTTGGTTTTGTATTAGGTTGATGCATCAGTGTTCAAATTTTATGTTATATCTAATTTATTCAAATTAAATTTTGGGATATCTCCCATATAATGTTTTGTCTTTATTTAATATAAATGGATTGATTATGTTTTTATTGGTTTGGTTTTATTTTGAGTAACTAGATCGCCACGCAGGTTGTGGTGATGTTACATTAGTACTGAAAACATGCACTATTCTGAAGGTGTTTCCTTCATTCAACTGTCAAAAGACTTTGTGCAAGATGATTTTTCAAGGTTTTTAAGTGTTAAATGGAGGAGATTTGAGAGCAGTTTATTTGGCCTCGTAAGAATTGTGAGGGTTTACATATATCTCATAATTAAAAGAAATATGTGAACAATTCTAAAGGGGTTCTTAGAATAATGGATATTTTCCAGATATAAATGATTTTTTTTAAAATTTTTGGTCATTTATCCAATCTTACAATTTTCCATATAACGGTAACATTCTAAATTTATTTTATGATTATAGTGTTTCATGTACATACATACACCTTGGCGTTACAGCCCTTGCAGGGCTAGAGCCTGCCTCACTATCGAAGCCCACTCTCTTCTATCTCTTGCTTTCCTCCTCCATCCTCTTATGTCCAACTCCTTCATATCTTCCTCTACATTCTCCACCCATTTCTTTCTTGGTCTGCCTACACACCTTCTTCCTCCTGGTTTTCCTTTCCATATTCTTTGTAGTAGGGTTCCCTCCTCACTCCTTTCCACATGCCCTGCCCATCTAAGTCTTGCACTCCTTATGAAGCTCACAATTTGGGGATCACCATAGAGTTCATAGAGTTCTTTGTTAGTTCTGATTCTCCGTTCCTCATTTTCATACTTAGGGCCATAAATTCTTCGTAGGATTTTTCTTTCCCATGCTGCTATTCTGAATTCGTCGCACCTCAGCATACACCAGGTTTCTGCTGCATAAGTCACTACTGGTTTAATTACAGTTTTATAAATCTTTACCTTTCCCTTTTTTGAAAGGTATTGAGATTTCAAAAGAGGAAGTAGGGCCCAGTAACATCTGTTCCCCATTTGTAGTCGTTCTCTAATTTCTACTATTTGTACTATTTTCTGTTACTACTGAACCCAAGTATTTAAAACTTCGAACCCTATCAAAATTGAAGTCCTCTATGGAGATGTTAGTAACATTTGCCCATCTTTCCTCCTTCCTAGATGCAATCATATACTTTGTTTTTCTCATATTCACCATCAGCCCTAATTTAGCTCCTTCCTGTTCTAATTGGGTGAACTTTAATTGTAATTCTTGGACTGATCTGCTGATTAATACAATGTCATCTGCATATGCCAATATTTGAGTCATTCTGCTGTAAATTGACCCTCCAGGGTTTAGTACCACTTTTCTAACTGCTCTTTCCAATACAATATTAAACTGTATAGTGGAAAGTGTGTCACCTTGTCTCAATCCTTGTTTAATATTGAATTTGGTGGATACTTCTCCTTGAATTGATACTTTCCCTGTGTTGCCATCAAGGGTCATCTGTATTAATCGAATCAATTTCCTGGGTACATAGAAATTAACCAATGTTTCAAAAAGCGCATTTCTATCAATTTTATCATAAGCTTGTTTGTAATCGATAAATAGCATATGCAGATCAATGTTAAACTCATAACATCTTTCCATAATGGTCCTTAGGATGAATATGTGAGAACTAGCAGACTT
Organism: Zhengitettix transpicula; assembly: GCA_037074705.1. Classification (NCBI taxonomy): domain Eukaryota; kingdom Metazoa; phylum Arthropoda; class Insecta; order Orthoptera; family Tetrigidae; genus Zhengitettix; species Zhengitettix transpicula. Next base: position 38,607,054 of record CM073596.1, on the reverse strand, counting down.
TCCTTTCCTGAATCCAGCTTGGTATTCCCCAACTGTGTTTTCCATGATTTTCTTCATTTTATTTTCTATAAGTGTTGATAATACTTTATATGCTACATTCAGTAGCTCAATTCCTCTGTAATTATCACAGTTTGTCTTATTCCCTTTCTTATGTATTGGTTGACTTACTGCACTTCTCCAATCCTCTGGTATCTCTTCATTAACCCAAACATATTTAATTAGTTTGACAAAGCGGGCTTCGAATTCTCTTCCACCATGTTTAAGGAATTCGGCTGTGATGCCATCTTCTCCCGGAGCTTTATTATTCTTCATCTGCCTTATTGCAGCTATTATTTCTCCTTCTTCAGGTATAATTTGCTGTTCTCCTATATAGTGTTGTGTTACCCTTCCTCTTGGGTCTGATCTTCCTTCCTTGTCATTTAACAGATTACTGAAGTGTTGTGTCCATCTTTCGAGTATACCCTCCTTATCTCCAATCAAATTTCCTTCTACATCTCTACAGTAATCTGTTCTTAGCTGGTATCCCTTCTTAAAGTTTTTAACTCTTGCGTAAAAGTGTTTCGTATCAACTTTTTCCCAATTGTTTATCTCTAGGAGCATTGAGTTTAAATAGGCTATCTTCTTTCTTCTATATATCTTGACAGATTCCTTCCTTTTTTCCCTGAAACCTTCGGCACTTGTTCTGGTTTTCTTTTGCATCCAATTCAATCTTGCCAAATTCCTTTCTTCAATCTTTTTTTTACATTCTTCATCAAACCAATCCTTTTTCTTTGCCTCCTTCTTCTTCTGCCCCAGCACTGAATCTGCTGTTGTAATCAGTATATCTCTTAATGTGGTCCACTGTTCTGTTATTCCATTCTCTTTACTTGTTTCCATATGCTCTTCCTTCAATTTCTTCTCAACCTCTTTTCTAAATGCTTCCGCTGTCTCCGTCTCCTTTAGTTTCTGGCTTTGGAAACTAACTCTTCCCTTGCCTCTAACGTACTTTCTCCTAGAAATCTTCTGTCTACATTTGAGTTGAACGAGGAAATGGTCGGAATTACAGTCTGGTCCTCTTCGACTTCTTACATCCAGTATATGCGATGCGTGTCTTTTTTCAATTAATACATGATCTATCTGGTTTAATACCATCCCATCTGGAGAAACCCATGTCTGTTTATAAATGTCTTTTCGCGGTAACATAGTACTTTTAACCACAAGATTCCTTTCCGAGGCAAAATCAATAAGTCTGTTCCCATTATCATTGCTAACATCATGTAAGCTATTCTTACCAGCCACTCTCCAAAACGTTCTTTCCCTTCTGATTTTAGCATTAAAATCACCCAAAATAATATTAACATCATTTCTTGGTGCTTTACTATATACCGCTTCTAGGTCATCGTAAAAAACCTCCTTACGATCTGTTTCTTGGTCTTCCGTTGGGGCATATCCATTAATAATTGTAGTGTTGAAAAACTTTTCCTTGATTCTTAGGACACTTATTCTATCATTAAAACCACTAAAATCCAAAATCGAATCTTTAAAACGGTTTTTAACTAAGAAACCCGTTCCATACATACTTCTATTTCCACCACTATAGAAAATGGTAAAATCACCAGACTTTGTAATTCCTTCCCCTTTCCATCTCATTTCTTGAATTGCTAGAAATCCTATATTATATGTTTCCACTATTCCTTTTAGGTTACTGAGGCTCCTACTTGTAATAAACTTCTCACATTCCATGTAGCTAACCATAAATCATGTCCTTTTCTTCTTTGCTTTAGTCTTTTCCATTCCATCAGTCCGGCTTCGCTTAGTATGGCTTTCTGAACGAGATTATTTTTATGGTGTAGGGTTGTTAGCCCTACGACCAACCCCCAACCTGGAGGACCGGGTAATTTTTAATCAGGGTTTTCTTCCCCTAGCCTTTGTAGATCCAACTACCTATGCTACAAGGCAGTAGCAGCTGGTTTTGGTCTGCCCCAGGTATTTTATTTCCCCGGTACCCGCCATATCTGGTGAGCGTTCCTCTATCCGCCACCTGAGGAGGCACCTGATGGGAGACCAGCAACTCCACACAGGAGTGTTTCATGTAGCCGTGTAGTATCTAAAACTAACTATATTAAAATAAATGGTATGGGGATTCAATTAAACTGATACTGTACTGAAAATGAAAGTTTAACAATAATACCTTGAAAAATAAACATTATAAGCAATCACATAAAGGCTAAAGTCGTAACAGATGAAGAATGTTGTTCTGTATTACAATAATAAATATAAAAATAATACCAAAGTAATTATTTAACATTATTATAAATAAAATTAATACTCAAAACAGTCTTACTGAAAATAATACCAGGACTATGGGTAATAATGTTACAATATAATTTTATGAAAAAAATATACTTGAACAAAATGCTTTCAAATAATCCCAACCAAACTAAACAAAACAGATGCATTATCACTAATATCATCTATCTAATCCTCCATATTCAACAAACAAAACCACCTACATAGAACCATAACATATAAGAGATATGAAATTGTTAACATAATTGGTATGGACAGGAAAGAAAGAGTAAGTAGATGGCTTATCTGAAATTGAGGGCTGGTGTCATCATGTGGGACAGGTTCTTCAAACTTTTAGAGGCAGTCTCCTTCAGAAGAGATGTGCACTGCGTGCATTGTGTGGTCATCCAGCGTGTAATGTAAAATTGTCCTGCACAGAAAATTTGTGAACTTTCCTGACCAACACGGTGGCACCGGAGGCTGACACCTTAAACCAATAGTTAACTACTCCAGGCTTGGAAGCAATGAGCATGATTCATGAATATATATATGTCTATAGACAAGTTAAAAAATTGGCCACATAATGGTGGACAAAAACTTAAGACAAAATATGTGCTTTTTTTCCTATATGATGGAATACATAATAAGGTTGGAAATTAATTATTCGCTTCATTTATTATTATAACATACACCTTTGGCTTTCAATATGATAAGTTAAAGATACTGCCAATTTAAACATTCTGACCTGTAATTATGCACATAGATATTAAACATCCACAAACCATCTTATAGCTATTTGCAAACTATTTTAAAATGTCCATTCCTAATGAATTTTGTTGCTGATGAACATGACATTTTAAACATTTTATAATTAGGAAATGGTATAGAAATTCATTTTGAAATATCATGTGTAATAATGTGTTATGAGTTCAACATATTAAATGTGTTTAGTGGCCAGTAATTTTTTAGAGAGTAATTTTATAAGTAATTGTTTATATTTTGGTTTTTGTGTTGTTTAATTGAAGGTGGTGGTAATACTGTCTTGTATTCAAATGTTATTTGGCTTGAAGATGATTTTGTTTATGTGGATGTTTGTGAGGTGATGTCAGCTTTTGCTTTTTCTTAGGAATGAATTACTTGGCCTTGCTGGTGTTGTGAAAATAACAAATCCTGAAGAAAGGTTAAATCACAACCACGAACCCACTGAAAATGCTACTTCTGTTGTTTCTGCCCACAACAATACAAGAGATTCTAATGATATAAATCGAAGGTTATTGTTAAATTAATATTTTCTTAAAAAATATGAATTGAAATTTATATTAATACACACTTGTTTCTTGGTTTGTGTCATTTAAGTTTTGTATTTGAGGCAAATTTGGTTCATTACAAATATACTTTTCATAATACAATTGCAAATTATAGATTTACATCATTCTAAATACTAAATTATAGGTTTCGATAATGTTACTGTTGTGAAGCTATTGTGTGAAGGAAAATATTTTGTTCATGGTAGTAAAATTATCTGTAAAATCATAATTTGATAATTATTTTAACAATTTTAATTGTATTTGAGTATTAAAATATACCTATTTTGCCAAATCTAAGTGTATCTACATTATTTAGCTTATAATCATGAAATTTTCTTCTTTAACACTGTAGTATTATCCCATTTTAGAAATAATTTAGTCTTTATAGAAGGTATAAAAATGTTACACAAATTAATATGTGTATACCAAATTCTATAAATATATCACTTGCTATTTTGAGTAATCCTTTTTCACACTTTTAAATCAAACTGTATTGCAGAACTACTACTGCAAATAGAAGTCTTCCTGACATTCCTATTGATCCAAACCAGCACCGTTCAGGGATAAGAGAAACTTTGTGGGAACATGAACCCAACGGAGATACTAGCTCGGAGCTATATGCTACTGTTGAAGAGAACAAGCAACAATCACAACCACTGGGTTAGTTTAACTTTATACATGGAGAAGTGTGGGTTCTATTGTTTGTGTTAGGTTTATAAAACTTATTATAAGTTGTGTCTTACCAACATACCTTTTACTTCCTTTATCATAAAGATAATATTATTATTATGTTAAATTTGGGTGAAATTTTTATGTATTATATATAATTTCAATAATGCAAGTATCTACTTGTTATTTATGGTAATTTTATGCTTTTAATGTTTTCCATTCCTTACTCACCTTACCTCTGTAATCTGTCTAACATTTCACATTATAAACAACTTCTTCTTCTTCTAGACATTCCTATTGATCCAAAGTAGCACCTTTCAGGGATAAGAGAAATTTTGTCGGAACATGAACCCAACAGCGATATTAGCTTATAGACAGCTGTCAGACAGTGAAACCACTCAATAACAATATTATAATATGAATGTGTAGTTAAAATTTCTAAGATATACGTAACATTTCATTTCATTTCATGAACAATTCTATTTTATTTGACCTCAACGAAATAGTTGAATTTCCTTAGAACTCTACATCTTTATCTTTTCCTTACAATGATAAGAAAATTATATTCTTCAAACAAAACCCAAGTGTGGCCTTCAAAATTAAATTTCATAGTTAGGTTGACCAATTCCATTGAGTCTTTCTAGGCAGGAAAAGATTTAAAAGCATTATCTATTAGGGACCCGAAATCTCATGTGATAAATTTTCAAACTTAACTTTGCTAAAATGTCCAATTATGTCTTCCCAGCCTAATATAGATACTGATATTAGATAGGCTAGTCTAATGAAAGATCCACAAATGCTGTCATCCCTTACGTTGAATCATTTGATTTGCACTAATTGTCAGCTTTTTATTTTTGACAGACTGTGAATCAATAGTTCATTATATGATTAGCAACTATAAAATAACTCTGATGTAAACCTAATTGATTGAATTTTATTTATTCATTTATATTACTAACTAGATTGGACAGAGGAACAGTGTATGGAAAGAATAATGGTTAAATTTGGAATCCTTGCTTCCAAACTAGAATAATTGTTGTGTTATATATATATATATACAATATTAGGAGCATCCATTAAGGAATAGGTACTAATTTGGTGACAAAGTCACATTTGAACGCTTTTTATGTGAATTCATATGCTCGGGCATACAATCATGCACATAGAAAAGCATATAAGGAAGAACAAGGAAAGACTGAAAATATTTGACCCAAGCACGACTAGAACCTGCATGATCTGCTCAGTACACAGATGCCTTCACCGTCTTGGCCACCTGAGAAGACAAATATAGACAGTCTTATTATGGGTAAATAGTTATTTTCAGAAGAGGAATGGATAGAGTAGAGGGAATGAAGTATTATCATCATCACCAAATTCGTTCCTATTCCTTAATGGATTCTCCTAATATTGTATATATATAAATTAAATGTATATTTTCACTGAACTAAATTGGGAAATAAGATCAGGTTCACTGTCTATCTTTCCTACCCAAATGTGTTATTTAATTTAACCATACCACAAGCGCTTTATATATATCTGTGTGAATTGAAATTATTTGCAGTTGCAAATGCCACTACCACTATGCAAGGTTTGGAACCATCGCCTGATAGAGAAAGTGATCAAACAGATTCATTTTCAACATACGCAAGAGTTCCTGTTGAACATCCATATGATAAACTGAAGTCTAGTAAGTGTATAATTATAGTTATGTAATTTGAATTTAACTTTTATGTAGTGTTACATTTCATTTTAACAAAATATTGATTTCATTGTCTCCTACTCAATTGGAAAATGCTTATATGTTTAATCTTTTCCATACCAAGTATGTTAAGCATTTATTGTCTTACTGCTTGTGTCAGACTTTATTTGGTCTATTTCTTCCCCTTATGCTGCACACCAACCTTATTTATTATATTATAAATGAAAATAACAATTGTTTGCATGAAAAATATATCTTAAGTTTACACCTGAGCATATTCTTTGCTTGGAAGCTCTCAGCCCCCATCTTCAAGAAAGAGAACTGCCAGTCTGCAGCTGGCCAGAAAAAGAAAGAGAAATAGTTGGCGTCTTACCTGAAATTGAAGATCAGCACAACCACTCAGGACAGGAGGATGTTCTTCAAATTTTTGGGTGCTGTTTTGACAGGAAAGAGAATTACATTCCCCTACTAACTGTGTGCCAGCTGGCTGCGGGCTGTGGAGATTTTTCTGATTTGCCTAAAATTGAAGTCAAGTATCTGTTTTTATGTCAGAAAACAGTTCTCACATTTTTGGATGTTCCTCAGGAGACGTGCACCTAGCAGACTGCAGAAGGTGCAGACCTATCTCCTTAAAGGAGGCTATTGTCTGTAATATTGAAGTTAAAAATGAAGTTTCAGAAAGTTCATTAATATATATTCACATATATTCATGTTAAATTTGCAGGTGAGCACCCATATGCTCAAGTTGGTGGAACACCTGAAATCTTGGGTTCTGTGAATCCAGAGGGATCTGAAGAGCATGAACATTTGAGGTGAATATCATCTTTATAAAGTATTCCTGCTTTCATTTACATGTTAATCTTTTTTACTAATTTTAGATAGTTTCTGATGATAGCATCATTAGTGCAATTTATTATGTACTGTCTCAAACAATTAATTAATAAAACCTGATATGAACTTCTATAAATGGTAGCAGCTGGAACTGAAAACAAAAAGTCTCTCATATCATTGCATCTTACTCAAGTACCAACATTACACTCACAATTCAAAAACAATTTATATTTAACACTCCTTCTTAATTATTTTGACCACAAATCTGTAAAACCTTTTTAAGTTTTTTGCGTAAGTGTTTTTGTGAAAATATCAGCCAACTGATCAGAACTTCTAACATGTCGTAGTTCAACTGCCTTTCCTATGTGCTCGGATGAAATTTCTTGGGATGTCAATATGTTTCTTGCCTTTACTGATTTTTCCTTCATTAGTGTTTTTGAGTGTATGAATGGCAGACTGGTTGTCAACATACAGAATCGTTGGCTGTGTTGATGTTCCAAGGTGACGGATCCAACAAATGTCACCAATTGCTGAGACAACCCCTCTGTATTCCACTTCTGCAGTCGAGGTTGCCACTAGTCTCTGGGCGTACCAAACAATTGGTCCACTGCACATTATAAGAATACCACTTGTGGAGTGAACAGTAGACGTGTCACCACCATAGTCTGAGTCTGTATATGCCATCAAAGAAAATTCCGAAGTTGACATTGCCTTGCAGATAGGTGAAGAATTGTTTTATCATTTTCCAATGGCTTTCCATTGGTTTACTGGTGAACTTGTTCACATAGTTAACAAAAAAAACTCTTATCCGGTTGGGATACTGTTGCCAAATATAGTAGGCTTTCGATAATTTCTCTATGGAATTGTTCTTTTTAATTACCACAATATATAGATATATAAATACTAAAGTTATCAATTACTACAATATATAATTATCTTCAGTGTATTTAAAGATCCAATTAAAGTAAAATATTTTTTGCTGATACTTTATTTATTAAATACATAAGTGTTCAATAGTTGTATATTTAATATATTTTTCGTAGGAATGGTAATGTTCAAAATGTGATTAGGGATCCGGTCCCTCCACCACGTAGCAGGCGTGGAGCTTCACAAAGTTCTTTAGTTTCTTCTGGTACTTTGGCATCCGTGGATATACCAGCTGCCACTGCCATTGCAGGTGGTGTTCATGCCAGTCAAGATTTGCCTTATATGACTCCACCCATAAACTTCAGTGGAGATTCACAAGATAACAGTAAGTAATTTTTATCATTGAAATAATATGAAGAAGTGATTTTGTAGTCCTTCAAGAGAAACAAAAACATTGTTTATTACCATTATACGATTGACTAAGCGTAAAATAATTAATATTAAATAGTTTTTCATTACACTTAAATCTGTCAGGAGAGTGTAAGTAAAACTTTGACTTTAAACAAATTCCACAACATGAGGCAATTTATGCAGATGTATATGATTTGAAACTGTATTAAACTTGTTTAGTGCAACTTAGTCATATTTTCATTATTATTATTTTTATTGAACAGTGCAATTAGCTATATTTACTTATCTTGGTATAATTATGACATGCATATGTAGGGAAAATACCACTTTAAGAAAATGTGATGAGATCAAATTAAATAACACATTGTATAGAAAAGAGAGACAGGGTAGTTACTTACCTGAAATCAACAGTTGGCCAATTTGGCTGAGCAGTAAAGATATTTATAATTTTCAAGGACCTGAGCCTCCTTTGTCAGGAAGGAAGATCTGAACTCCATGTCGGCTGGACATATATATATATATATATATATATAATATTGGTGTGGAAAGGAAAGAGAGACAGGTTGTGGCTTACCTGAAAGTAAAGTGCGTTGTCGCCATAAGGAACTGAAGGTTGTTCTTCAAATTTTCAGAGGCTCTCAGCCGGAATGGTGTAACACTCCATATATATATTGTAATAATCAACCGGTTGGGTTTAATTAAATAAAAGAATTAATAAAATTTAATACATAAAATTATTTATTTTCACTTTGTGGCTTCTAACTCAAAAACAATACAATTTAAAATATTAATTTCTCAGGGCCTTCACTGGGTTTGATAATGGACACAACAAATTGATTTAAAAGTCTTATTAACAAACAGTTCACAATTTACCTAAACAATATGTCAATAGAAAGAAATTTAAAAGTAAAGAAATTAACTCTGATTGACAATTAAAAGAGAACGAAATCTGACCTTATCCTCTAATTAGCGTTTACAATTAATCATTAGTTTTGGTTTTGTTACTTACATCTGTCCAGCTGGTACCAGCATTCTTTTTGGTTTCGGAAGTACACTATTGCAAAATTATACACTGATTCTAAACATCAACTCACAGATTTTACACTATTGAATTCAAAATTGATAGGCTCACAGGAACTCGGATGATCCTCCTGAATGTCAGCTATCTGATGTCTGCTTGCCTTACCAGAATCCTATGATTCGTAGATTTATTAGTCTTTTACTGAATTGGATGTATACTGCAACGTATCTCCTTGACGATTTATTTTAACTGTTTATTCTTTCGGAGCGAACTAACTTTTCTTTAGTTCCTGGCTGTAGACTTAAACTGCTCTTACTTTTCAATTATTTACGCTGCAATACTTGCGGCGTGAATGTTTTCTTCATATTAATTTACCACTTTAACTAGTTATACATTGACGATGTCTAGTCTCTGCTCAAATTATATTTCTTGTTCTGCTCCTCATAATGTCTTTCTGCCAACAGCTCCTAACAATCTTTCTCTGCTAACTAACAATTATATTACTTGTTCTGCTCCTCACGATGTATTTCCGCAAACTGAACCCTAGTTCTCCTGAGTTTTAGCGCGCATATGCCATTTTTTACTTTTCGACAAAGAAAATGAGCTCGCTTTTCCATTGTCGCTTTGTTCGATCAAGCCGCTATAATGGATTTCTCAAACAATTCAAATTTTATGTCCAAACAATTAATGGGCTAATTAATTGGCATTACAATACACACACGCATTTCATTCTCAAAGGATAACCTTACTATAAGGTCGCCTTGTCATGTATGAAGGGTAAATAAAACAAAAATGGAATAGTGTGGCCACTTACACCCTCCAGATCCTTGATGCTTTCATTAATAGAAAATACCCATTTGACCTCTAGAAACAAATATTCCACACACTATCCATTGTTCAACTACCCAAACCCATGCTCTATCAGCTCAAGAAATGTCCATCCATAAAATGCCAAACAATTTGTGCCATATGGCTTATCCATTAGGGTAGCTTGCATTTGTGCTACTTGGAACAGCCTGGCCAATTATACCAATTTTATCCTAACTGCTTTCATAAATAGAAAATACCCTAGAGACCTCCTCCAGAAGCAAATAACCCATGTGGTATCCACTGTTCAAACCCATCCTTGATCATCATGAAAAACATAGTCTACAACCTACTTTCCTGCACTATAAAAACTAGACTTCATTCTCCATCTGGTCTCCACTTGACTACAATCTAAACCAGATATAAAAAAAATCCTCTCATAGTGTAAGGAGCAACAATTTCTTAATTCAAACTAACAAATTCTTTACAAAATATAAATAAATCATCCAGCAAATCAGAAACAATTTAATAATAAAAATATGAAAAATGTTACTATGTTTTGTTCCTTTTATTGTAACCTCCTCAAGTTGCACAAGTATAAAATAACTAAATTGGCATAGATGAGTTTTATTGTTTTGAATATTAATAGTGAAAATATGCCAGGTGTCTGGATTTATTTACAAAACATAAAAATTTACAATAAACCAAAATACATAGTGTTTCATCCCTTAGAGTAGGTACCTCTTCAGACTTTATTTAACAATTCATATATTTTGTAAATAAATTTGGACATACTATAAATATATATCCTGTAATTTAAATAAATAATAAAATGATTATGAAAGACTGCTTTCTTATCTAAGGATAGGCAAAATAATCATAACAATCACAGTTCTTTGCAGTACAATAATTTATTATACCAATTTGACTAATTCTGTAGATTTTGGTCTAAACTGTGACTGTTGAGGTTAAATTTCCAATCCTTAAATAAAAAAGTTGCATGAGACATTTCTTAAAGTATTGTGTTTTTAGAAATTTCTCTCAAAATTTTTATTATGCATTTAATAATAGATAAAATTTTCCCTCTTACATTAAAATTTAGTGCTTCCTTTAACACTTTTTGATTCTTTTAGAGTGTAACTTATTCAACTCACAAAATTAAAAACAACTAAACAATCTAGCATAAAGTATAATTATACAACTTTACATAGTAATTCTATTTATAGACTTAACTCTACTTCATTACTAAATTTGAAAATAAACACATGTCAACTACTCTAACTACAAATCTGTTTAATGTGGACATTATAATCCTGCCCAGTCAGTATGTGATAATTTCTTTATGTAAATTTAATGTTGTACATTTTATGTGAACTATTTTTCTGATAAATTCTCTACTTTTGTTATAGAAGGTTACACAAGTATTAGCGTCAGGGAACCACTTGAGACAATCCAAGCTCAAACAAGAGCTAGTCAACGGAACCGTACACATGAAATAATGTTTCCAGACTATGCATCTGTTGTTTCAAATGATTCAGATGATTCAGGTATTCATTCACCATTAAACTTAATATTTCATGATGTAATTAACATTTAAATAAATTAGAATCAGTTATTATTTGCATGTATTTTAAATCAATGTTTATTGTATTGATTGTTTATATTTCAACAACAGTGAGAGTAATGTTAGTCAATGTGTAAAAACTTTAAATAATCTTAAATGAAGTCACAAATTTAAATGCATGGTACATTAATTTTATATAATAATATTTCAGTTAACTTTGTGCTAACATATTAAGCAATTCCAAAAACTGATGCTTGTGTAACAAAGAAGATTAAATTGAATAATTATAATTTATATTAATTAAATAGAATAATTGCAGTGAATTAAAAGTTGTTAAATAAACAACAAAAGTTCAGTATGTAACTAATATTATAAACATGCTGAATGCATCAGATTTGAATTGCCATATTTCAGAATTTCCTTTTGTAAAAAATAATTTTTAATAATACTTAATAATTTATTGATATGGAAGGCCTACTTATTATTGTATCTCAATAAGTCAGCATCATGACCATGTTGGTTTTATTATAATTTTTATATTTGTTGACAGCTGGGTGGGAAATTTGTGTCTATTGTTCTAAAGAATGAAATATTTCTATTATGAGCAGTAATTCACAGGAAGGAATAAAACAATTACCTACATTCCATTAGACTTATTTTCACGTGGTGGCAACTTCCCTTTAATAGCACAGGAAAAGATTTGAAATGGATTATGTGGATTATTTTTAACTCAATGTAATTGCTCTTCATTGCTTTAATGCCTGAGAGTGAATAAATTATTCAGCTATATGGGTTTAAAACTACATGATGCTTTTAATTTTTATTAACAAAAACTCAATTTCAGTATATATTTCAGTAATATATGAAATAGTATGTAAAGCTGGTGCCATTTAAAACTCGTTAGCAAACTCCATTGTTATACAAATGTATCATTATATAACAACTAAATATCAGTCTACTCACAAAAGACATATCTGCGTAAATTTAAAGAAAATTTATTTCTTATAGGAACTAAAAATTTTAGGTTACTTAATTTAACTTCTATAATTGAATATGTGTTTTTCTTGTATGATCATGTAGTTGCATGTTGACTGAATTGGGATTTTTGATTATTTATGCTCTTAGAGTTAAATGATTTTAGATTTTAAAACTATTTATATGTCTTTATAAATTTTATAGGCATTGTAATACAATGATGTAAACATGTATGCGATCATTGAGATTATATATCCATTCTTTCTTGTTGACAGCTAAAAAACCACTAGTAACTCATAAGAAGATCACATTCTATGGCACACAGCTTTACATGCTAAATCAAAATTATGCATGTAAGTCACAGTTGCTGATTATTATGCATGTAGTAACACTTGTTGTTTGTGTTTTTAATTTTGCTTCAGTGAAACATATTTTCATCAAAGAAACTATTTTCTTCGACAAATATTGTTTCCTTAAATGGAGGATGGGGAAATATTTTCATTCAAAATGAAGTTAAGATTTAATTGATTTTTTTTGCTTGACTCCTTCTGAATTTTCCCCTTGAATAGTGTATTTTTTGAATTTACAACTAGCAGCGTAATAAAATTTCAGACACTGTTTATACAAAGCTCTTTTCCAATAATTAACTAAAGTTCTAATTTTCTTCATTTTATTATTATTGTTGCATTAATTTGTGAGCCTTATGTGTTACAAATCAACATGTATAAATAAGTCAAATGATTTGTTTAATAAATTTGAGAATTACCTACTTTGTTCACCATCACCTTATGATGGAAAGTCACTTATGCTGATTGGTTGAAATGTTATATAGTACATGCACTTGTTGTCAACCACGTATTGCTCTTATTGCACTCTTGGAATAAATTGTGAAATTTCTATAGAAACATAAGACATTCCTTGTCGTATTAAACTTTATTTGTATTAGGTATAAAATAAAAAAGTAAAAAATAAATTGCTCTTTAATTGTCTTTAGATTATGTCATTAAGGTTTGTTGTCGAACTGCCTGGTTTCATTAGCTTATATATTTGAGACGGTAATAAACATTTAATTATTTATTCATTCAACTAGTTTTTGCTGAAAATGTTCAATTGCTTATTTGGGTGCACTTGAAGCTTCATCATAAATTTACCGAGTATTCCATACCTTTTGCAAAAATGCCAGAGCCATCCATCACTTCTTTGAAATGAATATATATTTGTGTGTTCTGCTAATTTAACTGCTCTAAGCAGAACCCAACAAGAACATTGTTGTGCGCACCACTTCAATACATGTTCTTCAAGTGAAGTTTCATGGGACAATTTAATGTGTTTTCTAAAATTTACATTCACACTTACATCACACACAAATGTGTGCTCAGTTTCTCTTTGTTTTATTTTTAATGTCAAGAAACAGTTTTGTTTCACGTGCCATATTGTCCACAGTTACGAAACACAGACAGTCCAAATATTTTATCAATCCAACTTTTTGATTTAATGTTAAATAAATTCTTTTCCGTTTGTCCATATTTTATGTATTACAATTATGACGTGTTTAATTTACAATTTAAACAGATTAATCAACTAAATGCTTTTGTTTGCATTGAGTAAACAAATTAAGCTTATTTATGTGCAGCTGTATTATGGCATCCTCTTCATCATGGCCATTGTGGCCTTGCCACTGTGCGGCTCCCAAAGCCAACTATTGCAATCAGTAACACCAACTGCCCGTTATGTCAAAGTTTTACTGTATATACCTAATTAACATTTCATGATATTTGTAAATGATATCTGGTAGCAATGTTTGAAGAAATATTGTCTTTAGTACTGTTGGAATGAACTGCTAAAGATAATTTTGAATTAAGAGAACAAAAATGTTATTGACAGAAAGCGAAGATATAAATACCCAAGTTCAAGAATTGTTAGAAAGGTGGCACAAATACAGAACAGCAGGAACACTTTTAAGAGTATTAAATTTCAAACAGAAAGAAAAAATAGTTTGACCTCACAGTAATAGGCATTAAGAGCTTGATGCAAACTAATTCAGATATGGACCTACTTAATTTAATGCTATCTTGAATAACTGTCTCAGCAACTGAATGTTTGCTCAAAACCTTATGCCAGGAATTATACTAGAGTGGCAAATGACTGTGTGGTAGGAGTAGTTCTCAGTCTTTATTTATATATTCACATTTGGTCATAAACTTAATTTCTGATTATTCATTAATATTGTGTTATATATTTAGTCAAATATAATATTATTTTAGCCAAGCTAGCAGGTTTTAACCATAGATTCTTTATTCATTACACATTATAGGTAGATAATTTTTTCATAGTCCACTGTTGGGAAGTTTTACTCAATTGCAACTCTTCCAAAACCTAGATAATAGAAAACCAATACAACCTTTCTTTAAACAATAATAATAATAATTTTATTCCATTCAACTTTGTACATGTAATGGGAAACTTCAAGATGATATAAAATAGGTCAAATCAAAAGTAGTTAAAATGAAAAATTTATGTCTGATTGAAAATTAATAATAAGAAAGATAGCCAAGTACAGACAAAATAAGTGATTATATAAATACCATACAACATTAACATTGTGTGGTATTTGTATTAACATTTATTTTGTCTATATTTGGCTATCTTTCTTATTATCAAAATTAATTAAGTTAAATTCCAGTAACTCATGTTAAATCAAATTCCAAAAATTAATTTACATGATAAAATGCCTTCAATATTATTGTAACATTTTTTAATACTTCTGTTGAACTCATAGATTTGACATTGACAGGTAGTGCTTGTACAGTTTTATACTTGACTGTTAGTAGTTTTCTTCAGTTTTAAAATAGCATCACTAGCTTCTCTCTTGTAGCAGTGCATGTCTTTCTGTTTTTGATATGCATTATTATTTGAATGAATAGAGATTACATTTGTTAATATAAATAAATATAGCAGGGTAATTACTTTTAGGTATCAGAATAGGTGCCTACAGTGTTCTTGTGGAGATACATTTTTTATTTTCATTATTAGAAAAATCATCCAGAATAATTTTTTTATATAATTCTGATGTATGTTGGTTTCAAGTGAGCTTGTTATCTGTCCAAAGGCCCAACAGTTTCAAGGCTTCAACAAATGCTTCTCCAGAATGAAGACTGAAGCAAATGGTCTGTGCCATTGCTTGATTTGAGCAAATAGAACAGTTTTGGTCAGAGTGTGTCTGGGAAGATTATTTATTGCAATGACAGAGTGGTCCAAGTATCCAGCCATGTGGAACACCACTATTGACCCTTTGCAGTTTTGAGAATTTATGGTTCACAGAAACAACTTGCACTCTATCTTTCAGATAGGATTTAAATACCATCAGTTCATTATCAGTGAGACTGTAGTGCCTAGTTTTTCAATTAGAGCTGAAAGGCTTTGGTCAAGTAACACATGGTAGCAATGACACTATTTTTTAATTCAAATGGCTCTAGGATAGAACTGATGATTGATTCCTCTGCTTGGGATGTATTTTTTCCATGTGTATAAATATATTGAGTCCGAGAATGTTCCAGTCATTGTATATTTACATATTTATATTATTTTTCATAAATAAATTACTTAATAATTATTCCATATTTTGTTTCTTATGTTATTAATGTTCAACATTGAGAATAGAATCAAATGAGATTTGGAGAACCAAAGAGTCATTTAAAAGAATCAATGTCTAACAATGAGTAAATCAACAAAAAGAATCAATCTGCTACCTTCAAATTTCAAAATTATATTTATATGAAAGAAGACTTTCCCATTGAATTTGGCTTTGCCTTCAAAGACATATAATAATGCAACCACTAAAGACTAGGCTAAACCCATCCTTTCTCCATCTATTTGTTCATAGAATCCACCCTGGGATGTAATTTGGCATGTAAGTTAGAAAAAATGCAATTAATTCCAACAATAATTATTTCTTTGAAACATTCTATGATTTTCTTGATTGGTGCTTGCTTGAAAAGTAAAAACGTGTTGAAGCTGACTTATGTCTTGCACATTAATCTGAAGATTTTACAACATACAGAACAAATGCTGTACAGTTTTTGACATAGTATGAATTGCATTAGGTTGAGGTGCATTTTCTTGTAACTGAATATTTTTTAAAGTAAGCCCCTATAAATTATATTTTTACAACAAAATGTATTAAAAATTATCGTGTACTTTTTCTTTATTTCTTAATTATTTTAAGATAACTGAATTGAATCGTAATTGTACGCCTTAAGCGGTCCCAATCAGGGATGAAACATTCTGTCTGTTGAATATTATGTTTTAAATACTATTTATATTTAATTTTCTTTTGTAGATGAAATGTATGCAGCTATAGATGATCCGGGACCAGTCTACACAAGTGGCAGTGAGACCTATGCACAAATTCAGTCTACTGTGACAGAAACTGTGCCAATACAAGAACTTCCTGTCATCTCATTGGAAAACTCTGGTGACAGTGGGTCCACGTATCCTCCTCAACCTCCAAGTGTTGATAGCTTGAAGCATGTAGCTCAAGCTCATTCTCGACAAGGTAGCATGGTGTTGATATTTATTGAATGTACATCATAACTAGTATGTAACACATTATAGCAAAAAAGCAACCCATATGAAAAAGAGAATGGCATAAATCTATATGTATGTGTTCTGTTTTTTGACATTCTCTGTGTAAACCAAAGAATAGTACAAATGTAAACCTACACAGGCTGAAGAAGGAGGTTAATGCCTCCAAAAATTTCAAGAATTTCCTCCTGTCTTGAGTGGCTATGCAGAGCTTCAATTTCAGGTAAGCCACCACCTTTCTCTCTTTCCTTTCGATACAAATTATTTTAATTATTTATATTATATGTACTTACATATGTAGGTAGACACATATTCATGCATGTATATACATGCACACATACATACATGTTAACCTATATGCACACTCTTATACAATCACATGTACTCATACAGAGGGGAAGGTACTATTTAGAGGATGTTGAGTGCATTGCTTTGTCTGGACTGTAGGCCACATTGGAAGGAGAGTTACTACAGATGGATTTCAGCCTCTGACAAATCAGGGATAAGGATTTAAGGAAAGCTAGTGGTCAAGATTGTTGGTGTTTATGAAATTTGACAGTGCTTTGCATTCAGGGAGAGATCTTTTAGTCTGACTAATGTAGAACTTAGGGCAGAGTTTGCAATTAATTTGGTATATGATTTGGGAGGAGAGACAGATGATGTTTTTCTTTATTTTGTATTTGCCTTCCTTTGTGGGAATCTGTTGAATTGAAGAATATGGCAGACATATTCCTGCCACGAGGCTTGTAACCCAACGTTAGCAGGGGGTGTGGAGTTTATGAAAGTGGATGAGTGAGTTGTGTTGGTTGGGTGGGTGGGAGTCAAACTAGGTTGGGAGCATTGTGTGGAGAATGGAGTTAAGTTTGGGGTTATCTGTATTTGTAGCCCTGTAGGATAATTTCCATTGAGAAGTGCTTTGAGGATTTGGTTGGTATTGTTGCAAGAGTATTCTAGGCTGTATGGGAGGGAGTGTTTGGTGTGGTTACGGTTGCAACTGGTGAAGTGGAGATATTGTGAAGTGTGTATAGGCTTGATGTTGGGTAGATTTGTTAATTGTGCTGAGATGTGTGTCTACTTAAAGGAATGTGATGTTGGTTGAGGAATGATTCCAATTGTACTTAATGAGGTATTTGGAGTTTAGGGTGTCAATGAATTTGGGAGGGGAGTGCCATGGCAATTAGATGTCATCTATAAACCAGATCCAGATGTAGTTCAGCCTCTAACAAATGAGAGGGTAGGGCCTAATGCATTGATTGGAACTGTTGTGGCTCTGGGCATGAGCAGCTATTGGAAATTAACAATAAAATGTTATTTACAGAAAATACCAATTTCTTTCTGCTCACAATTGATATTTGAAGTAATTATTTTCCTTAATAGTTCATGCACTTTTATAGTTTTCACATATTGTTTTATTTAAGTCTTGCATCTTACTATTTGCCATTATTTTTAACAGCTTAGTTAGTGTTATTAGTTTGTTTATATGTCGTAATTCATGTTTTAACCATATTTATATCTCCGTATTTCATAATAAATCTCTTTTAGTTTGAACATATTATAAATTTTAGGAAACTTTGAAAGATGAATACAAGGCACCTTGATGGTGAGAATAAAGATACTGGTGAGTAAAAGCCTTGCTTGATGTGTTGAGTTTTAAAAATTCAGTAGTATCAGAATCGCAGACCTACTTTTGTAATGGTGAGACTTCAGCTCAAAACTTCATGCTTTCCTGAAATGTATGTTTTTTAACCTTTGCTGAAAATGTTGTTTTTGCCTTTTTTATATTTGTTAAACTGTGCATGAATATATTCTATCTATTTCAAGTTACAAAATTGAGTTTGAGCATTAATTAAAATTTTGTATGTCAGAATAATTACTATGTTACTAATTTATCTAAAATTTTGTATGTCAGAGTAATTACTATGTTACTAATTTCCAGTTTTAATAATTATTAACAGTTTAAGGTATTTGATATCAGTAGAAATATATAATTCATTTCTAAACTGTAACTACATATGCTAATCTTCAATTGTGGAATGTTTAGAGCACTAGATGTGTAATTATTCTGTCAGTAATTGATATAACAAAATGTCTTGCCCTTTATTTTATATTTATTTCATTTTCTGTTCCAGCATCATCTTCAAGTGCTACAAGTTCAGTTGTAAATCTAGGATCACCAAAACCAGAGAAGAGGCAGGCAAATTCACCACTACCAGCTCCTCCACCAGCTGGAAGCCCAGATTTGAGATTGACGTTGCCACAAGCAAATTTAGAAGAGATGTATGCGAAAGTGGTGAAAATAAGACGTAGAGCTGTGAGCATGCCTGAAGCCGAGTCGATGCCAGTAATCTCACATTCAGTAGATGTCGTCAGTCGTCTGTCTATTGAAGCAGATGTTTGCCAGGATACAGTACCACAAGTAGAAATTGACTCTGATTCACTTTGTAGTATTAGCTTAGATGTAGTAACTGTTCCTTTGTCATCAGAAGGAAGAAGTGAAAGTGACTCCACTTTCACATCAATTAATGAGAAGGGATTACCCGAGGAAGAGTATGAAAGCAGACCAAATAGAGTGGAGAGTTTTAAATGCTCAGAACCTGGATATGAAAGTGTTTTCCCTGCCAATTTACTTCTTACTTATGATCCTGGTTATGAAGAAGTTAATAAACTTGAGCGCAATCCTTCAGATTGTGATCCCAATTATGAGCCATTGCGACATCACCTCAAGGAAACAGATGAAAATGAAGATTCTGTCACAAAAATAAGGGATGAAAGAACAGTTGTGAGAGAGACAATTTTTAATGTAGATAATGAATTTGTACCTAATTATGCTCATGTTAATTCTACAAGCACCCATGGCATGGATGAACCAAATTATGAAAGTATGACGAGTGAAAGTCAGGAACCAAATTATGCTGTTGTTTCGGGATCAGTAGGAGACGAGTCAGACTCTAATTATGAAGTGGTTGTGCAAGATGACCCAAATTATGAAAGTGTTAATTACTTTGATGTGAATAATACAGATCCTCCTTATGAAAGACTACACAATGAAGAAGCTAAAGATTCTGACAATGATACAATATCAGGTTATGAGAAGGTAAAATTACAAAATTCAACTTCTTCAAATGATTTTGGTAATCAACAGGTGTCAGATGACAGAACCAGCCGGAGCGATCCAGGTTATGAAGAAGTAGGGCGAAGTGTACAAAGCATAACTGATACATCTCTTAATTCAGTGAAAGCTGAAGATCTTTATTCAAAAGTCATTAAAGCTAATACTAGAATGTAAATTGACTAAAATTAATTATTTATATTTCTATGAATGAAACTTGTGAGTGGTGAAAACTATTACGTTCATTAATTTGTGTTGTTTTCTATAATTGAAATACAAGGGAATTTCATGATCTTCTGAAGTGAACAGATCCAAGTTAGTGTTATACAGTGAACTTCATAAACTATTCTATGATATTGTTACTTTTATAGTCAAATTAAATGTGCAATATTTACTTTTACAACAAATTTGGCATATGAAGATCAAAGGATTTGTAACATTAATTTGCAAAAATTGTAAATTGTCAAAATTTAGGAAAGATATAAAAATTGCCTTCAAAGAACATTTGTTACGTTAGGGAATTTTTTAGTCTCTTGATAAGAATTGGATAATTTTGTTTCTAATTGTAATGCTTCCTTATATTCAGAGTATCAGCTTACTTATCCCTTTTACCATCCTTCAAAATATACATCATGTTGCTCAATATTTTGAAATATTAAAGTTCCATTTGAGGGGATTAGCAGACTTGTTTCATGAAATTAAAGTGCCAATACTCAGTGTGTGTGACACATTTTACATGTAAATTACTTTACCTACACAAGACGACAATGCTGTGTCTGCAGTTAGCAACCATTGGTTGTCACATAGAAAAGAGTTTTAATTTTTAATTACATTTTGTATTAATTGTTAATGAACTGTTGCACTAATTTCAAGATTTTAATTAATGACCAAGGGTGTCATATAACAAATAAAATCTTGGCAAGTTGTAAGGTTGAGTATCACTGATCCAATGTGAAGGAATTATTACTGGCTCCTTTATCAGAAGTCAACTCTACCTTCAATCTGTTGTCTCTTAATAATTGCTAAATTCTGCAAGTTGTTTCATATGTTTTTAAAGATTCACATTAGAACTGTATGCAAATTTGAAATTCATAGCACTTGAAACTTAAACATGTCAACTGTGATAATAACCAAATCAATAATTAAATGTTTACAGGTCAATACATAACTTTTGAAAGAAATCTTGTTTTACCAAAGTTTATTAGTATCATAATGTGAAAACAATTCTATTAACATTTTGAATTGTCTGTATTTGATGAAGGGGCACTAATGAACAAATTCCTATGTCTATTTACTTCTGGTCCTAATGGTTAAAGCTTGGTATTAACTGAGGTGCTCCGTAAAGGTTAATTTAACAAAGAAAAAACAGAGATTTTCTTCAGTTATTACATTTATTAAATTTTATATCAAACAAATATTTTTATAATAGTGTTATGAATGAACATTACCTAATCTTTGTGATATTCTTTAACAAATTTTTAATAATTTCTGTTAAGACCTCTCTCTCTGTATGTGTGTGTGTGCGTGTATATATATATATATATATATATATATATATAGTGCGAGTGTGTAAATTATTTACACTAATAAATTTTTATATTGAGAGTATCTTGATTTAGCATATTGTACATAAATAAATTTTGATATTCAAATTATGTTATTGAAATATAAAGTAATTTGTTATATTTTTTACAAATGTATGTGTTTTGATGCACATTTTAATATATATCAGTATTAAAAATATTAAAATTTTATTTAAATTTATACAATTGTACTTTGTTGCCTTACTGATAGATTCCTAATAACATCAATGATTTGAATGTAATAGATCTGTGTATAATGGAGTAAAATTGAGTCTGTGTGAAAGAAGTTCCAAACATATTCAGGGACTAAAGGGTTAAGAATCATAGCACTAGAGTGAGCATCTAAATCAGTCTATTCTGGAGTATTGGATATACAGCCCTGCAAACCTCTGTGCAGAAAACTGTTATAAGAAATCTGTCTATATTTACTTATATTAATAATATTTTATTACTTTTAAAATTATGTTATGCTGTAGAACATATCAATGCATTAAACTTTACAGTTTTGGCATAGCTAATGAACGCCATACATAACAGTTATTATACATTGACAGGAAGCTGAAACAAGTTTTCTAAATATTTTACCACATCTTTTGCTGACGCCCGCTTCTGTAAGTCTCTCTCGGTGCACCAATTATACAAATGGATTACATTATCATATGTTTCATCAAGTAGTGGTAAATTTGGTCTTGTACCTGAAATTTTAAATATAGTAATTATCAACAACAGTTCTGCAGTTGTTGGCTGTGTTTACAAGTACTCTTATAATTTGTCCAGTATAAAGTGTAGGCCAATGTCTGTAATTTAGATGGTGTGGGAACTATTTTACATAATCAATAGATTATACTTTGACAATAATGATATTATGATGAATATTTTATTCCACATTGTCTATATCGACGTCATAGTGTCTTATCAAAACGTACTTATGTTTACCTAGTTTGCTGCCATAAATGGCTTCATACTCTTCATTTTCTTCATCTTCACTTTGGTCTTCATTTGTCACTTCTAATTCTTCTGAGGACGTATGAGGCGGATGTGATGTTAACATTTCATAAATCACCAAACCAAAAGAAAACATATCCACCTTATGACTTATTGGGCCTTCTCCAGTAGGTAGTGCTTCGGGTGCTGTCCACAAAGGAGTACCAATATAATTTCCCTCAACATTAACACCCATTTTGTTTATAGGTTGAGAAACTCCAAAATCACACAACTTGGCAATTTCAAATTTTCCTGAAAGCATTTCAACATTTTTTATTAGTTTCTACTGTGGAAATATTTCTTAGCTGCAGAACTAGTTCTAGATTGGAAGTTTAATGCTCTTTGTCAAATTAAGAAATTAACACACTCATTTCTTTAAGAAGTAAATCAGTATTTACATTTTTTTATTTTAACAGTTAAGTTTGTTTATTTGATCTAATAATAGATGTACAGTATCCTGCTATTTTAAAATTTAAGTTTACCAACAAATATTATGTAATTTATATTAAAACTTCAATGAGACGGAACAACCATTAGAATTGAACTTTAAGAATAATTATTGTATAAATATTATGATCAAAAACCATTAAACTAAGTAGATAATGATCAAAAAGTTTTATACCTTTTATCAGAATGTTGTATGATTTTACATCTCCATGCAATATAAATTGTTCATTATGTAAGTAATCCAGAGCTTTGGCAATATCAAAACAAACTTTAAGTATTGTGGATGCAGGTAATGGTACTTGAGTTTCTAGCAATAAATCACCTAAAGATATTTGACACTCTTCCATTGCCAAACACTTGACACCATCTTGACTATTCTCAAAGGCACGGAATCCAACAATATGTGGGTGGTTCAAATGTTTAAGAATAGTAGCTTCATCATGTAGGCGTCGCTCATAATCAGAGTCATAAAATCTTTTACTTACTTTCTTCACAGCCCACGGTGATCTTTCAGCACCATTTCGAGGAGACCTCACCATACTATAAACATTGATTCCTATAAAGAAAACTGTTGTTAGGATTTGGCTTAAAGGTTGTTTCAGTACTTAAAAACCACGTCTTAACTGCATGAAGATGGTCAAAATGATTTTTCAAGATTTTTATGTGTAATAAAAGAAACATTCTTTTTTCAGGACGCAGTTTATTTGATATCATGGGATTTGTAAGGGCTTTCATATATCTATGTAATTAAACGAGATCTGTGAGTAATGTTTTCTAAAGAGGTCTTAGAATCACTGATATTCATAAATGAAGGACACTTTTACTTTAAATTAATTACCTGTCCCATATCCAATTTTCGTCATACGCCGTGATCCAGGGATTATAACGGGAGTACCTACTTGGTTCGCCCTCAGAACACTTGAACTTCTAGGCGTATTAAATGATGACATGTTGAAAAAAACTGTAATTAGAAATATTCACTTTTTGAAATGTGTGCAAAATCGTAACGCTTCCAGTATTGAACCACAAATCGAATGACAATAATCGAACTTTTGAAATATCGATTATGATTGGGCGAGACCTGAATAAAAAGGCTGTAACTGTCGAGCAATAAATGAATCATTTGATTACTCCACCCGTAAACTTGTACAGAAGTACATTTTCCCCCATTTGTTTGAATTTCCTTGTTACTTTCCCGACTAATCTTCAATTTCACCGCAAAGAGGTCAGTAATCTCTTCGGATACCCAAGAACTTATAAATAGCTCCGAGCCAAGGCCTTAAATGGGAAAATATCTAATAAGGAATTAACTTGGTCGCAATATCTGGTGTTAGCAAAAACCCGATATCCGGTATAAATGAATTTGCTATATGCTGAACTGCTCCGTTCCCTGCAACGATCCATTTCCATGCAACTTGTCATTTCAAGTAGCCGCCAACTACAAAGTTAATTTCGTACAAAATCTTAATATTGTAAATTAATTTCGGTATGTATTAAATTAAGTAACTTTTTTTCACTGGTATAATCTGGATTTGAAATTTTTAGATGAAGCGATGAAGCTAGCAGAAAAGTGCTTCGGTTATTCCATAGTCTATATACTAAGCGACTTATGATGAAAGAAATACGATAGTTCCAACACTTCGAGGAGTAATAAACTCTTTGTCTTCAATAATAATAAAAAAAAGGGATGAAAAACAGCTGAGCCGATTAGTTCGGGAACTCCTCAGCGAAAGAAGTCCAATAAATGCAGTCTATTTCAGGTATGTGTTAAGTTTCAGATACTTCATTTGGTAGATTATTTAGTTAGATAAACATTTCTATTTTGTGGTTCAATACTTAAATTAATAAATTTTGTCAGGAGAACTGATAAAATATGAGTCTATCTGGATATAAATGCTTCAAATAATGAACTTAGTTCACATTTCATATATGGTATTAGCACATCAATGAATTTGTGAACGTCGCGCAATTATTATGTGATATGCCTGGGTCAAGCTCCAACTGTAAACAAATGGGAACGGGGAGGGGGTATTATTTTTCATTGCTTCGTCTTGAGTTCTTCTTGTGCTGACTACAAAGTTGACGGCCTTATACAGTCTAGTAGCTATCGAGGTATGTGTCAATTTCTTTAGCGCCATGCGTTTTGATATTTCTTGAGCATGGCCCAACTTATACGTATTTAACTGCAAGGGCACGTCTCAACATAACATTTGAAAGTAAAATATAATACAATCTAACAGTTTTCATATTATCAGATAATGAATTTCTGTTTTGTATGAGATAATGTAAGCTATTGTAGTGTGTTATATTTTAATATCAAATTTGTGAATCTTCCAGCTTTTCTTCACGATTATAATTCGAAAGGCAGCTTACAATTAAGAATTGCGTTAGTCATTTCACCAAAAGAAATATTAGCTAAGATTTACTTAACGGAACTTCTTCGAAAAACATTTTTCCCGTGTTTTCTGGATAATATACGAAATTCTAAGACCCATTTTGAAATAATTTTTGACTGACCATTCTCCATTTAGGAAATATAAGCAATTCAACTCCACGCTTTTAAATGTGTTTATTGTGGAATATTTTTCTTATATATAAATGACTAATTTTACATATTATTTTCAGGATTATCCACCATTCAAATGTTCTGTACATAATTGTTGTGGAAAATGATGTTGATAATAAAATACATCTATTTGTTTTTCTTTCCTATACTGAGAAAGTCAGCTTGGTTAAAAGCTATTCCCCGAAAGGATTTTACTTTTACAAAGAATGAAAGAGTAAGTTTACAAATATTTTAAAAGTTCCTAGTTGAAGTAATTCTTGGGAGTCTCACAATTGTACCTTTAATTATTTTTGTTTTCTTTTGAAAATTATTAAACTTTCTACTTGAAAATATTAGTGGATATAAAAATTAGCTAGTTGATAAAATGTAGTCATGGAAATTGATTCCAGGAGAACAAAATTATAAGTGCTCGAAATGTGTTGAAAGTTTCAAAGTTCGAAAGAATGAGAAATATATTGATGGGTGGATGGATGTGGTTTTGTGGAAATAAAGTATTACAAAAGAGAAACCCGTGTGAAAATAAAGTGGATGTTAGAAAAGGGACCATTTTTGAAAGATCACAATTGACTATGTTCGTAAATCTGTGGGTGGATGATGTGCCGCTGACAGCGAACCGAATCAAACCGGCGTGAATTATTCTACTTGCGTAGATTGTTCGTTCTTTTTCAGGGAGGTCGTAGCGTGTCACTTCTTAATTATCGTAGTACAGAAACTGTTTCAACATAATATTGACAATACTACGCTTCATAAGGTAAGTGGCGTCATCAGTTCTATTTCCAGAATTAGTGTCTTAAGGGGGATTATGCTGAAGTTGGCAGCCCATCATTGGGGGGAACGCGTAGAGGTTGTACCAGTGTCTGTGACGTCACTATGACGTCACACCTGCTCTCTCGTTGATGAATTTTAGTATTTTTTAAATTCAGATATCTTACAAATTACTTGTTTTCATACAATTTTTTATTTGCCGGTCTTAAAACTGCCATTTTTGGCAGAAAAAAATTTCCCCCCTCCCCCGCATTTACATACCCTAGATTCCTCCTTCAGTCGTCAAAAGTTGGTGGAAGTTTCATCGTGGAGGTCTGTCTGCCAGCAGAGGTGTTTGAATTCGTCGAGAGGGTGACGTCGTCAAGATGAGGTGACTGTGATAGCAGAGTGTGAGCGCAGCCTGGTGCCTTTTAAGCCTGTATGAAGTGAGTGTGTGGACCAAAGAGCGTGTAAGTTTATTTTTCTGAATTAATAATTGTAAATTGCTAATAAAGGGTAAAAGATGTCAAATTTCGTTTCATTTGTTTCAATCGTTTCATTTCGATTTTCATTTATTGTAACTGTATTTGTTTAATTGTAACATTTTGTTCCGTTTCCTTATCAACCCAGTAAAGACCTTGAGGGTACCGAGTCCAATTATTTAAAATGTATTCTAGGTAAATAAAATTGTTTTGATTTTTAAAATTTCATCAGATTTGTGTAATTGAAAATTGTGGCTTAATAAATAAAAAAATAATTGTTGGTTTAAATTGGTATTTATTTTATTTGAGGTATTACATAAAATGGCTACCACAACGTGGGGCAAATTTCATTAATCAAAAATTTTATTATTGTTTATTACAATATATATAGCATTTCACTCGTTAATTTCAAGAAGTAGTTCGTTTCTTCATCCGAAATTGATGTGTTTCACCAATCTATGATTCTTTAAGTAAATATGTCTTGACAAAACGATTTTGAGTTGTTTTATGTTCTTTTAACCCAGTTTTAATGAGCATTTGGTTTGACCTATATATGTCACTTGACAATCAATACAATTAATTTGGTGAAATATGCTTATCTAAAATGTCAATTTTGTCAATATTTTTTACTAGGTTTCAATAGTTATGAGACTTAAAAATAATTTTCACATCATAATTTTCTAACAGTTCAATTAATTTATTTTGCAAGCAACCAATGTCAGGTAAAACTATGAAACTACATTTTTTTTTATTTTTAATCTGTGAATTGTTACTGATATACTTGATATTATTATAAAGAATCTGGTAAATGCTGCCCTAACAAAAACTACTTATAATACAGCTACTACTTTCCCGGTGTAAGTAATGAATAAAAACGTGCTTGGGGGTTTCTATGTGGAAGGAGGCGCTGATGTCACATACCAAAGCGCAATACACATGTTCGCAAGTGGACATTAGAAACAGTAGAATACACTAATCTTCTACATGTCCGTCCTTCATTTTAAACCCTCTGTTTGGGCGACATCTCATTATAAACGGACAATCGCAGTATGGAGCACGGCTGTTTCATGGTAAGGTCCATCATCATCAGACTAACTGTGGTTGTGTTTCAGTTTATTATATGTGCTTACAGAATTTCGATTGAAATTACATGGAAATATTGTGTATTAATAAATATTTAACCTGATTGGAAACCTGAGAATATTGTATTCAATAACTCCTTAATTATTTTGTAATAATACTGTAGTAATTGGTAATTAAGACATTGTTCTAATTGAAAAGTTGAATTGTAGAGGACTCGTTATTAGTGGATATAGAGCGGACGCCGCAACAAACCGGCAAGGCAAAGAAAACATTGTCGATGAGTCAAGAAGGTTCTACGCGCTCAAAACTTGCGAGACGAACGAACAGTCAGGAAATGTACAGTCGAGAAGCAAACAGCGAATAGACCAGACGAAAAGTTTTACAGTCGGCAGTCAGAACGAAAGAATGTGGTCCAGTCACAAACATGCTTTCAAATATTAAAAAGTAAAGCAATATTCAGTCGGGAAGGAGACAGAGCAACTAGTTGCAGTAAAGCATCGAGAACCAACCAATTTGTGTTAAACCAACTAACAAATTACACCAATTAGAGCCTGTGAACATTTAGAGTCTGTGAGAACTTAGAATCAGTCATGTCCCCAAAATTGTGCACGAAAAACTAAAAACGAGACCTGGGCGGCCGTAAGTAGAGAAAAACTTTAAAATCATTTGTAAACCGTGTTTAAAAGATAAAAGTCAGATCGTTCTTTAATTATTTAATTATCGATAGAATGAGATTGTTAATTCTTGATAAAATTGAAATTGTTAAATTCAATCTTTAGTATTATTTCTTCCGCAACAAATTTTGTCTATGTTCAGGCGCATTGATTTCCATAAAAAGTAAATGTAATTTTGATTATATAAATTCTGCCATTTATCAAACCCAGTTCAAGACCCTGAGATCCCAAATATTTTGTGTATTTTATACTTGTTTTAAAATTGTTAATAAATCTTGTTTAATAGTTTTCACTTAAGTTCTTTCATTTAGAAACGCCACGTCATTATTATATTTAATTATTACAATACATTTCCAATTATTTGGTTGATGACTAAGTGTTGTGGCCATAGCACATTCATTCACAATCATAGCATATAAAAGTTATATTTCTCAGTACATGGGTAATCTTTTAATTTTTTAAATAAATAGTACGATGTATTCTGCTAACTTATATTCTAGACGTCTACTACAAAATCCCGACACATTTGCCTGATGTACGTTTGCTCAAACAGGTCATTATACCGATTCGCATTTCCCCGAAAGGTGAGTTTTTACAATATAAAGCATGATATTAATAATGTAGAACACTTAAATGTTAGTTATCTTATTACACATGATTATTATTGTAAATAAAGTTGCGTTGAAAAATTTCAACCAAACTTGCTACACGAATCACTGAAGATCCAGCAACCAGCCCCGTGGATTTAAAATAGCTGTAGCATTGTGGTAAGATCCAGAAAAAGTGGGGAGGGGGAGCTTTATGAAGGGTCAGTGTGAAGCATTGCTTGAAATGGATGTTGTTGTGACTTTGGGATTTTATTTAGCAATGTATTCAGGTAAAGGTCGTTTGGTTTGGCTGATCTAGAAAGCTGGACCCTACATAAAATATTACCATGTGTGGACTTTTTTAAAAAATATGTACAAAGGAAAAATTTTTGCATGTCAACTTGGTCCTAAATTTTAAATTCATCTTTTAACTAAGCTAAATTATAATTACTTTAATAATTAAATGTGAAGGGGACACCTAAGCTACACCTACAGTCATCACCGTCTCCCACAACACTCCTAGTGACATCTAGCAGATTCAACAGAAAACATCCAAACGTAATAAATTCTTTTATGCATAAAATAATTTAATTCAGTGTGTGGTCACTGGACTACTCGTGGCAGGCCAAATACCTAATTTACTGAATGTTGCAATAGAACACGTTGTAAATTATATATATATATATATATATATATATATATATATATATATATATATATATATATATATATATATATGTAGCAGATTGTAAAGTATGTAGCGAGTGAACAGCAAGTGAATTCTATAGTCAGAAACAGAACGACGTCGACTGTGTGTTGAAGAGTTTGCAAACAACACTAAAGTAGAACCAGTGCAAATGGTCTGTTACTGAAAAGTGTTAAAAATCAAATTACGTGAGCTTAAGCCCCAGAAGCCCAGACAGTGGTACGTAATACAAACAAAGTTCTCATCTATAAATCATATATGTAAAAATCTACCTTCAGATTTCGATAACTTAATTAAAATTATATAACTTTAAGATTACGAATAGTTGTTTTTAATCGTAAATTGAATTTCATTTTTGGAACTATCTACATTAGAGGTTCAGTAGGCGGCCCTGAAATGGAGTTTTCACAAAAGCCGAGGCAATAATATTAATTAGTTATTTTTTCAAAGTAATGTTTCATTTCAATTTCCTTTTGCAATATAAATAAAAGGGCATTATTACATTAATTGGCACTAACGTGGTGGCTTATCTTTATTACAATCCTATCTAATTATTATCATTACATAAATCAGCACCACGTGGCTATTTCAATATTAAATACTTTGTTTATTACATAATTGACTCCACAACGTGCTGGCATTCTATTTTGTTGTTTTATTGTAATTTTACTATTATTATTGTTAGACGTCATCGCAAACTACTTTCCAAATCTGCTAAAATGGATTATTTATTTATTACACGTTGAAAACAATTTCGCGTACCGGAAAGGAATTTCAATCCACTACTAATGTAAGTAAAATTATGTACTTTGGAATTGTTAAATCAATTATTTAATATGCACAGCACAAATATCACTTTAGAGTGGCAGTAATTTATGCATTTAATTTACGAGTTCGAATTAGTTACACAAATAAATGTAAGATGCTAATAACATATGCAATATATTTTTTAAGGTACTAAATTTTCCAATTTTAACAAAGCTACAAGGACAATTACATGAGTAGCAGTGCAGTGCTATGCTATCAACGTGTCACGAGTCATACATATTATAAAATAAGTTATTGATGCCTTTGTAACGAGCATTTTCACACACAATAAATAATATGTAGGGCTGTAAGACAGAATTTTCAAAAAGAAATTTCCTTCTACTGAGCATCAAAATAAAGCTAGACTGATAATTTAAATATTATATTCATTTTTTATATTTAAATATTCAAATATTTGTAATATAGGAAAGGAATTGCCTGCCCTTCATTTCAGACTAAGGATAAAAAAATAAGATTTTATACAAATTACTATCCACATTAAATTTTTAAATATTTTATTAGAGCTATTAAAATTAAGAAACATTTCATTAACCGAACTAAGTTAACATTTGATTTTTTATCACTCGAATGTAATTAATTCTCTGAGCACAGTTGAAACTGAGAATATAATAATCACATTACCTTATTCACTTGTCCAGTTCACTGTTTTCATTGTAAAATGATTTAAATTAATTGAATACGTAAAGAATTAAAAAGCCATGTATTTATAAGTCACACCAGTCAGACAAGAGTTTTTGCGACTAAATTCCTAATTTTAATTGAGAACTGGCATTGAATGAACAACGATAAAATAAAAAATATATATATTATTAGTTATTTGACTTTTTATACAAATTATTATTTGCAATACTAAGATGATTATATATAATAATAAAGATAAATTATGTTAAAGAATCAATGTTATGAAAAAACTTCTTATTCTGCAAATAAATAAAATGAATAGTATAAAAAGAAAGGAAAGAAAGATGGCCACCGGCCGAGCGATGCGAGTTTGAGATAAAGCTTTAAAAAAATTATTTCGCGAGCTTGTCCGGTCTATTCCAGTTAATGAACGTGCAGCCTGTGTAACATATAGGAACATTTATTATTATGAATTATATTATATTTGTTATTTATTAAGTTTACATTTATTAATATAAGATAAAATGGCC
Source organism: Zhengitettix transpicula (assembly GCA_037074705.1). Classification (NCBI taxonomy): domain Eukaryota; kingdom Metazoa; phylum Arthropoda; class Insecta; order Orthoptera; family Tetrigidae; genus Zhengitettix; species Zhengitettix transpicula. The sequence continues at coordinate 38,575,107 of CM073596.1, read as the reverse complement.
GACTACGGACAAAAGTGGTGATGTGAATGACGCCTATGCGAATCATTAGCACACATTTAAATTAATTTTTAACCAATACATTTGTCTTTTCTACATTATATTTTGTTCTCTTTCGGCCTGAATATATATTATAGATAAATACGTTTATTAACTGAATTGCGGTAGCACAGATGAAATTTGAAACATTGAAGTTGATTTATTAATTTATTTCCGTCTAGATTTACATTTTATCGGATTTCATGACGTGATTTACCAGTACAAGGATGTATTTAAAAATAAAATGAAAATGATTCAAATTAACTACCTGAATTTCTTATTATATGCTTCGTAATTTATATACAGGGTGATTCTACGGTCATGGTTTATTTAGATTTATAAAAAAATAATTTATTTGTATTTGGTCTGATGAAAGACGCGTGAAAAGCTCATCGCAAGCTGCTTCTTTCCAAATTTGCAAAAATGTCTTTATTTATTTATTACAGGTTGAAAACAATTTCGCGTACCGCGAAGGAATTTCAGTCCACTACTATTGTAATTAAAATTATGTAGATATGAATTGTCAAATAAATTATTTATAACAAGTATCAATTTAAGTGGCAGTAATTTATGCGTATAATTTACGAATTGGTTACACAAATAAATTTATGATGCTAATTACATATAGACATTTATTTAGATCACCGAATTTTTAATTTTAACAAAGCAACAAGGACAATACAATAGTACTATGCCATCAACTTGTCATATATATTATAATATACCATCACTTATAAGGTTAATTATTCACTGAATATGTCCGCTCATTTTTAATTCCTTATCCTCGGACGCAGAATAGAGCATGACTTATTTAATTTTATTATACGAATATTGAATTTATTTTTTATATTTAAATATAAATAATATTGCATTTCATCCTAAGAATAAAAAAAATAAGGTTTTATACAAATTACTTTCCATACTGAGCATATCTATTTATATTTAATATCAATTTATTTAAATATTTTAGCAGTGCTGTTATAATTAATAAAAATTTCAATAACCGCACTCAATAAGAATTTCTCTGATTTTTTATCAATCGAATTTAATTAATACTGTGCGCACAATTGAAAGTGAGAATATAATAATCAATCACATTGCCTTATTCACTCGTTTGAATGTAAAGTGATTTAAATTAAATGAATTCGTAAACAATTATAAAGCCATTTTATTATTCAGACCAGTCAGACAAAAATATCTTTGCGACTAAATTCATAGTTTTAATTGAGAATTCGTATTGATGAAGAATGGATTTAAAAATAATGTATTTTTATTCGTTATTTGATTTTTCATATAAATTATTATTTTCAATACCTATATGATTAAATATAGAACTAAAAGACATAAATTACGTTACAGAATCAATGTGATTTATAAGCAAATAATTTAATCAAGCTTCTTCTCCTGCAAATAAAAGCGAGAGAGTTTGGGGCGACCAGAAGCCTGGATTTTCAGAATTGAGAGATAGGATAGTAGAAGGTGTCAGGAGGTCTTTGTCTTAGGAGCGGCAGAAGGTGAGCAGGTGGCGGAGAAAAAGTCGAGATTTTGCCAAACCCCTGTGTGTCTATGCTCCCTCTCTCTCACTCATTGACCCTCTCTCTCTCTCTCATGGGAAGAACCTACCCCACAGGGATTTGGCAAATCTCGACTTTTACTTAGCCACCTGCTCAGCTTCTGCCGCTCCTAAGACAAAGACCTCCTGGCACCTTCTACTATCCTATCTCTCAATTCTGAAATCCAGGCTTTTCGTCGTCCCAATCGCTTCGCTCGGCCGGCGGCCATCAAACACAATTTTAGTTTCTTTTTTATTATTCATTTTTTTATTTGCAGAATAAGAATCTTTTTTAAAACATTGATTCTTTAACATAATTTATCTTTATAATTTAGTATTGCAAAAAATTTAAATATATAAAAGGTCAAATAACGAATAAAATATATATTTTTTTTCGTTGATGATTCAATACCAAGCAGGTCCCAACTAAAACTAGAAATTTAGTGGCAAAGACTCTTGTCTGACATGGCTTTTTAATTGTTTACGTATTCAATTAATTTAAATCATTTATTTTACTTTCAAACCACGTGAACTGGACGTGTGAAAGGCAATGTGATTGATTATTATATTCTCACTTTCAATTGTGCGCACAGAATTAATTAAAGTCGATTGATAAAAAATCAAAGATTAACTTAGTTCGGTTAATGAAATGTTTCTTAATTTTAATAGCTCTAATAAACAATTTTAAATTTAATATTAAATACACAATGTGGAAAGTAATTTGTATAAAATCTTTTTTTTTCTCAGCCTGAAATGAAGGGTAATTCCTTTGCTATATTACAAATATTTAAATATCAAAAATGATTTCAATATTTAAAATTCTGTCTTACAGCCCTACATATTATTTATTGTGTGTGAAAATGCTCGTTACAAAGGCATCAATAACTTATATTATAATATGTATGACTCGTGACACGTTGATGGCATAGCACTGCACTGCTACTCATGTAATTGTCCTTGTTGCTTTATTAAAATTGGAAAATTTAGTACATTAAAATATATATTGCATCTTACATTTATTTGTGTAACTAATTCGAACGCGTAAATTAAATGCATAAATTCCTTCCACTCTAAAGTAATAATCCTGCTGTCTATATTAAATAATTGATTTAACAATTCATATGTACATAATTTTATTTACAATAGTAGTGGATTGAAAATCCTTTGGGGTACGGGAAAGACTTTTTCAACGTGTAATAAATAAATAATCCATTTTAGCAAATTTGGACAGAAGCCGTTTGCGATGACGAACTTCTAAATAAACGTTTAATGTTTTTCGTGCCTCACATCAGACCAAATACAAAAAGTTGAGTGTTTTAGGAGGCTAATTAAATACGTCATAATTTATCCCATTACCGTAAATATCAGTATTTATCATTTTTGAAGCATATAATAAGAAGAAACTCAGGTAATTAATTTGGTAGGTCAAACATTTTTATTTTGTAGTTAAATACTTGTATTGGTAAATTTCGTCTTTAGATCTGATAAAATAAATTATTTAAATCCTGAACTTTGTTCACGTTTCATCCATTGTGTTGCAGAATGCAATTAAGAAGGAATATAACTTCGTGGCCCGATTAGAATGAACGTGTAACGTAATGAAGGGAACGAGGTCTATGAGGGGTGGGGGCTGTTGTTGGTGTTGCTGCCTTTCACTTCTTCCTGAGTTCTGACCGTGGCAACTACAAACTTGATGGCTCCATTCAGCCCAGCAGCTACTGAGGTATGCATTGCTCATGCTTTATTACGTGTCTTACACTGCAAGAACATGTCTCAAAATAACATTTGAGATTTTAATTATATTAATTGTATATTATCAGACAATGTAAGCTTTTATGATCAGATTTTATATCCAATTAGTGAAACTTCCAACTTTCCTTGACGGTTGCAATCTAAAGGCGGCTCCCAATTAAGAATCGCGTTCGTAATTTCGCCAAAAGAAATCTTTTATTTCTAGGATTTGGGCAACCAAATCTAGCTCGAACACAATTTGACAGCCTCTCTTGGTCTTCGGGAAGAAATATTTCAGCAGAGTTTCACTTATTTTCTCAAATCGTATGTTGAATCTTCGTAGCTGGTTCCTAATAGCGCGTGTATCATTGCCAGTAGGAATATTTGTGTGCGGTAAAATGAAACACTGTGGGAAAGCATTTTTTGTTTTTAAATATTTATGTAATTCGGATGGAATCTGTGGATATAATTTTTTTGTACGATATTTGTTGCGGGATGCCCGATCGTAAAAAAAAAACGTTAGCCTGAAGCTTACTTTCATTTACACGGAGAAACAAAAATTAATTTAATCTCGGTTGAATTTTATATATTTTATTTAACATTTGTAGCTAATATTGGCAATTTTAATGCGGTTGAAAGAAAGTTGTGTTGGTGAACCTTCAATAATTAGAGAGAGAACAATCAGATGTTTGTGACATCGCCAAGTTCATCATGGCTGCCAACATGTGCGCCATATTCAAAAGCAGATTTTCGTAGCATTTTTCAAAGTCTCGTTCACAATTGTCTATTTATGTAGTGACATGTTAGAGGAACATTTGAATTTATATTTCAATTTCCAGTTGTGTACGTGAAATCTGTGTTTTTGAAACTGAAATAAATATTAATAAATTATGACGAACAAATTTATTCGGATGTTTATTTTAATATAGCTACGACATTTCCCAATTTATTGCAAAAGTTCTTTAGACTGTTAATCAAATCATTTATTGAATAATATATTACCAAATAAGGAAAATGTTTCTAATTAGGTTTTCCATTGTTTTCAGCACCAGACATTGGGTTCCTGAGCATTTATCCTTCCAAGGGAGTGACAAAGTTGTGGAGAGGGTAGTGGCCAGGGTAAAATGGAGAAGGTGCCACATGGACAAGGTCAGAGGACAATAGTGGAACCATAACAGGAAACTTCAATTTCACATGAAAACTGGCAGACTTGGGAGAGAAGTTTAGCATCCTGCCATACTCCGGGACCACCAGTTCAGTGTCTGCAGAACAGGACACTCGCAAGAAATTAACCAATAAGGGTAAAGCCCACTTACCTTCTGTATGACTGAGAAATTCTTAATAAATTTATAAAGTGAAAATTCTATAAGATTTGTTGACTAATGAATATAATTAAGAAAAGGAATGTCTGGTGTCTTTCAGTATAAATGGAATGTAATTGTTTAAAAAAACTAGATTTTGAACTAGACATAATCTGAAGAACGTACCACATACTTTACCTATATAGCAGGTCCTTACTCACTTCATTGCTTTCTCACTTAAAATTGTGATGAACTAAAACCCTGTTTTCACTTTCCATTATGCCATGTTTATATTTTAATTAAATCCTAACCATTTAATTAAAAATATTTTGTTTCATTGTAAGTTTGGGACTTCCTTGATCCACAATGGTCAATCTTTCTTAGATATTCAGGCAATAATTTTCTCTAATTCTAAATTCTTATATTTTATGCAAATGTTGATAGCAACTACTTTCGGTTTCATTTTGAATACTACATTGAGCAATTTGCTTGAATTCATTTTGTGTGCTTTGTACAATTGTACCAGCATGGGTTTTAGTGGCTTCAAGTTTCTTCTATTCTGCTCTCTCTAATGCAGTTCTGTCAACCATTATTATTCCACATATCTATCCACTGGTTTTGTGGCCTTCCTCTGTCTTTGGCCTGTAATGTGAAACCTGTTTATTTCTTGCAGTATCCATACTAAGGACAATCTTTTCTTATTCTGGCCCTATAAATCTTGAGCAGAACCCTGTGTCCAAATGTCCTGAACTGTTATTCATCAGATTGTATCATGTCTAGGCTACGGCTGCCCTAATCATGATCCTAATTTCTGTTTAGGAGGCAGTTTTATTTCTGTTGACTAAATTTGTCCTATTAATATTAGTTTCCAGATAGTAAAGGTTTTTTTACCTGTTCTAAATTAAAACCTGTTGCTGGTGAAATTCCTGTACTTTTTCTTCATAGTAAGATCTCTTAGTCTGTCAAGTGAGACTTGCTGATCATTGCTAGATCTGTGTATGCATTTGAGTTTACTTTGACTCTATATAACCAGATATTTGGAGTTTTTATATGACTGCTTCTAGAGTCAGATTGAATACAGTTGTCCCTTGTCTGAGTGGTTTATTAATGCTTAACAATTTTCTCAGTTCTCCATTAATTTGCATTGCAGCCTTTGAACCAGTTAATGTTGCTTGAATATGTGAAACCTATTTAGTGATACAAACTATATATTACTTACCAAATTGTAAAGTTTAAAATTATTTTGTATCAAAATGTTAATATTTCTTTTCTTCTTGCAGATGGATTCCTTATTTGTGAAGAGGATGGAGTTCTACATTTGTTGGTGAGTTTTAATGACCATTCTAATTTTTCTTATCTTAATAGGTGAAGTGTGTTAATTGTATTTTCTTTTGTTTCAGGATTTGGCCAATTGTTCCTGTTGTGCTGGGGTTACAAGAAGCCTATATTGTAAAGTTTTCTGTTTTTTCAAACTTGTATATGAAAGTAAAATTAAATTGTTATAATAAAATGACTTGTATTTTTGAATGGTGTAGGATTTCTATAATAAATGTAAGAATTTTTATTTTCAAAAGTAATTTCAAATGATCTAGGATATATAAAAAAAATCTAATAATAAATATAAATTCAGGAATAAATGTTTATTTTCAAAAGTAAATTCATAATTTGTTTCAATTACACCAATTAAAAACTAGTCGGCTGTAGCTGTTGTGAGAAGGTTGAGCAACCATCCCAGCTGTTCAGAGCCACCAGAAGGCACCAAAAAAACTGCCCTAAGTCCAACTCAAAAAAAAATCTTTTCTGTTCAACGTTGAAACTTTGTAGCTTCCACAGCTTCCCAGTCCAGCGTTTTGAGGAGCGAATGGACAAAGGGTTTAAAGCCCCCAGTCTATACACTCCTCAACAAAAATCTGAAACAAGTAATACATAAAACATGAGATAAAAATAAACCAAGTTCCCAATAGCTATTATTTGGAGATAGTTTATTTCTGGGCACACCGATACGGCAAGGAGCTGCAATTACTTGGAGATAGTTTATTTCTGGGCACACCGCTACGGCAAGGAGCTGCAATTACTTGGAGATAGTTTATTTCTGGGCACACCGCTACGGCAAGGAGCTGCAATTACTTGGAGATAGTTTATTTCTGGGCACACCGATACGGCAAGGAGCTGCAATTACTTGGAGATAGTTTATTTCTGGGCACACCGATACGGCAAGGAGCTGCAATTACTTGGAGATAGTTTATTTCTGGGCACACCGATACGGCAAGGAGCTGCAATTACTTGGAGATAGTTTATTTCTGGGCACACCGATACGGCAAGGAGCTGCAATTACTTGGAGATAGTTTATTTCTGGGCACACCGATACGGCAAGGAGCTGCAATTACTTGGAGATAGTTTATTTCTGGGCTCACCGATACGGCAAGGAGCTGCAATTACTTGGAGATAGTTTATTTCTGGGCACACCGCTACGGCAAGGAGCTGCAATTACTTGGAGATACTTTATTTCTGGGCACACCGCTACGGCAAGGAGCTGCAATTACTTGGAGATAGTTTATTTCTGGGCAAGGAGCTGCAATTACTTGGAGATAGTTTATTTCTGGACACACCGATACGGCAGGGAGCTGCAATTACTTGGAGATAGTTTATTTCTGGGCACACCGATACGGCAGGGAGCTGCAATTACTTGGAGATAGTTTATTTCTGGGCACACCGATACGGCAGGGAGCTGCAATTACTTGGAGAGTTTATTTCTGGTAACACAGATACGGCAAGGAGCTGCAATTACTTGGAGATAGTTTATTTCTGGGCACACCGCTACAGAAAGGAGCTGCAATTACTTGGAGATAGTTTATTTCTGGACACCCTGTTAGCTTGGCAAACTACAATGTGATCTGACCAATTGTTTAAAACACTGGAGATAGTTTTTTTTATTTGACTCCCCAATACAGCAAGAAACTATTATGATTCTACTACAGTTGTACTAGAAAGATACATAGCTGCAGATTGTTGAAGGAGAGTGAGTGAGTTTAATGTTAAGAGACATGAGTTATAAATACATTTATACCATCAAGTAAAGATAGTGCAAAAGGCTTAAATGACACAAGATTATAGATTGAAGGTAGAATTGGCATACAATGATAAAATTTTGTATTTGAAACAATTCATTCATCTAGAAAAGACACAATGAGAAATAGCTTCTTAAGGTTGAGATGATTACAAATTGAAAGAGTAAAATTAACAAAGATAAAACATTGTGTTTGAACTGATACATTCATCTGAAATTCACACAGCATGAGGAATTTCATCTTAAGATATAATGTGAACCTGTTCACAAAACGAAAAGTGATTAAACAAGATACATTTTAAGTTATGGGCCACTACATAATAAATTTTTATATCACCAGTCACGGATTCTCTAAACAGTTAATCTGGGCACTAACAATAAAATCCAGGAAAATGTTAAACAATATGTAGTCTCAGTTTTTTGAAGAAAATTGCTGTGTAGAAATACGAATTAGTATCTAAGAACACACCCAAATATTTTGGCAGAGAAACAAGATTATGTGATTCCATTCTTCAACAGACAAGGCCTAGCTTGCAATGGGGCAGAAGAAATAATGATACCTAATGACAACTGCTACAATAAGAAAACTCAAAGAATGTAATAGGAAACAAGTGATTCTTTTATTGTAGTCTTGTAATTAGACTTTTATGGTAGAAGACTAAAGAAGTTATGAAATAGGTATTGTGCCAAACAGACAGGAGGCAAAGAATGAGGTACTCTCACATTATCCTCTCTTTTTGGACAGTTGGTTACTTTTATCAAAAAAGAAGCATAATGCCATAGTTATTTTTTTTAAATTCTGAACACCCTTTTTCGTGGACCAAGGAAACAAGACCTGAGAGCACGAGAAGCTTGCCTCTTGGAGCAATTTGTAGACATGCAGAATCCTGCAAGTTAACTTGTTTGTGAATCAGACAAGTGCAGCAATAGTAACTGGAAGACTGGTTCAGTCAAAAGAACATTGATATGTAAAGCTCAATTAAAGATGTATTCAAGAATGACAATATACAGGTCATTAGGCTGTGTTAATTGTTGAAGAAACCAAATTGGGCGCTGAAGATGTGAACAACAGACAAAAAAATTAAATAAAGACAGGTAAAGTCATAGAAACAGTGGCAGAAGTGTCAATATAGTCACCACAATGATAGAGTAATACACACATTCTGAAACTTGGAAGGGGGAGCTAATTTAGGAAAAGGAAAACTTTAAACTATCTTTGATGTGTCAGGAATCTTTCTTCTCACAAAATTAACCCTGGGAGTGGAACAATAACGAATTAGAATTGTTGAAAAGTTTAGAACTGCAGGAATGAGGTACATAATATTGCAGTGAGCCTGACAGCCTGAATCTAGAGAATTTTTTATACATGCTCTAAGGACAGAGTTTTCTGGATTCAATTGGCGTGAGGGGAGTCAATGTAGTTGGTGGTCTACTTTGGTCTAAATGATTTGTAAATAGTGTCCAAAGATTGTAAAAAATTTAATAATATTGGTGTATTTGAACAAAAAAACATTATGATATGTAGATGAAAAAAGGTAGTTTGAGTACTCAAGAATTGAAGTGTGTTGTTAACTTTTTAAATAAGGAGAGATTTTTACATAATATCTTCACAGGAATATCTATATACAGATGAGAATAAGAATAGAATGTGAGTAGACGTGTCTAAATAAATCAGATGACAATAAAGAATGTTTTATATAGCAATCGTGGCATCAAGAGGATGGAAATACTAAAAAGAAAATAATCGAAATCCATGTATCTACAGTAAGAGTTCATTCTGTTTGCATCCAGACGTGAGCATAGTCACTCTGATTAGTGGTTTTAAATGTGGTCAAATGGAAAATTACAAAAGAAAATAAATATGACGGAAAAAGGTTTTCATTTTTTTTAAAAAAAGTTGAAGATCTGAGACTTATCAGTTAAAACACAACATATCCAATTACGCATGACTGAAGAACCACACATAGAAAACTTGATAAATCTAGCTTTTGTCCATTTACTACTGATAATTATATGCCAAAAAAAAGGTCATTTTAAAATGTGTAAAACATAACAAATTAATGTAGGGATAGCCAACACTTTGAGGATCAATTGATAAAATAATTTAAATTTTCAAATCAAATCATGAAAGAAAAGCTTATAAATACCTATCAATTTTTAAATTGACAAAAGCCACATTAATGTTCACCATAAACAAGAGTGAGACAAACTCACCCAAACTGGAGGTTGTCTTCTACAAACAGAAGCTGCTTCCCAGCCCAATATCTGAAGGCCTTCACGAGTCCTGCAAGAATATGAAAACATTTAATACACATATCTATCTTACCATCATCTTAATCTCTACTTAGTAATTTTCACCAAAGTGTACACTAAAATGGATTCTTTTGGACAGTAAAAAATAGACTAGAATTGATTTATCCAAAGGAATTAATCAATCGTACTACGATAAACTTTTTTCTTTGATTATATTTAATTCAAGCAATTTAAATTAATAGTGTGAGACTTACCTGGAGATAATTTATGATTTGAGGAAAGATTTCTGGTTCTTCCAACATTGAAGTAGGAAATCTAATTCTGTGCATCCTGGCATCTAAAAAAAAAGTGTCATATGTGAATAAACTAACATTTATATTCTTCAGGGTTACCTCATTCCTACAAGGTTATGATAGTTGATAAACTTGAATTAAAAAGAGGTTTCAGTTTGCACAATTTTGTTGAATATTATATAAACCTTAACATTTAAAATGATTATCACATTTCTTTTAGATGGTAAAATAATAAACAAATAGCAAAAACATCTTATGAGACATATTGTCATCTGCTGTCAATAGCCACAAGTTTTCAAGTTAATTACTGGGTTAGGTGGATAACAAAGTAATTAAAAAAATTAGAACACACCCGCTCGTGTTATTTATCTACTATTGACTTTTGTTAATTCTGAACTTGTCTTAAATCGGGTAATTCAGATAACAAGAAATATTCAGTTCTAATTATGGGGATAAAGATTCCATTACGTTAAAGAACGATTATTTAAACGATCAAAACTCAAGAAAGTGATATAACACACAAGAGCAATTAATTAACTTACGAAATACCGCCTCCACTATTTATATGGTGATCCTCTTCGCTGATTAATTGCAACTCACTAATAAATTCCACCTTTGTTTGTTAGTTAATCTGAAACATGGTCATTGTTTACATCGCGGCAGAGTGCCAATAGTGCCAACTTAAGCATTTTTGTTTGAAATGGAGTTTTCTGTTTTAGTTTTTTTAATTGCAATATACGAATGAATAATTTTTGGGAATAACGTCAAAGGCAAACAACAGAAGGCCAAAAGCATGATTAGGATAATGTATAAATTAGTTTTTAAATTAATTTTTTTGACGTAGTTCAGAATAATCCGCTAGATGTTGAAGTTCCTCGTCCGTCGTCTGCAATTGTCGTCTGCCTGGCTGCTGTTGCGGTGTTAGTGTGCGGCGTCTGTGACGTCACTGTATTGATGACGTCACGATTATTAATATAAATGCCACACGTTTATAGAATCCTTGTTCCTATCGTCAGATGAAAAATGACTATTATTCTTAATTAATATATATATTGTGGTAATTAAGAATATGTAATTATTTAATAAACAAATTTTTACAATTTTGATTATATATATATAAAAGTAATGATAAAATAATTTTCTACGCCCTATATAAGGAAATGATGGCAAAGCCTCCTGAAGAAATGAGGAAATTCATTGTCTGACATTTTTACATTTTGGAACTATCCAAACTACTTGGATGCTATATATGGAAAAATATGAAAAAATATGACCGTATACAGCGAGTCCTTATTATAAAACTATGAAAAGGTTGTTTTAAAAACATTTTTTCGTTTTTTTGGCATTACAGATACAATTTTATTGCTCTGAATGTTGGTTCGTATGGCAAAGATATTTACAAAATATAATCTCAAGAAATCACAATTATGGAAAGTTTACGGATTATATATTGCTTGAAGATAACTAGCAGGCGAAGAAACGATTTTGTCGAGATGAAACGAAAAATCCATCAAAACGATTCCGATCCGAAAGAACGGGATAATAGTTATTTTGTTAACTAAAGTGATCGCGTCCGCGCCTTTGACACAGGCAACTCAAATGACAGAAGTGTCGCAGGGTTGCCTATATATCATGGACGCTCCAAATCTACAATTATTTAGCTTTCAACAGATCGCCGGAGAAAGAATATATTTTACATTGAATATATTTATCCTTTCTAAATGTAAACTTTATCTAGAAAACAGAATGAAAGGGAAATATCATGACTTTACAGACTTATGACGACAGAAAAATGAAACACCAGCTGCTTCAACATGGAAATTCTATCTTGATACATAAACAAACAACTGGGGAATAATTACGTTTTCCTTTCTTGAAGTTTGTGCACTTTGGAGGCCGAGGAACGGAACCTTGAGCGTAGATTATCTTCATCTTTGGGACATTCACGGCAGGATCTGTCCATTTGGCCATTAATTCTTACCTTTTCTGTTTACAGATACGTTGCTGCGTGAGTAGAAACACTTCAGATTCCGACATAATTTCTATTATAACAGTTTTTGTGGACAATATAAATTGATGTTGGAAAACTTATTCCTCACCGAATTTAATTATTTTTACCGGGATTAACAAAAAATACTGAAGCAAAACAGCTTATACTTCTTTTTTGAAAAACAAAACAAGCCGGATTGATACATATTAAAGATTTTCAACATAAAGGCAAATTACTGTGACGTCGAGTAAGATAAATGCGTGGCCACTAATTACGAACATGACGCACTCAGCGAATTTGATTCCATTTAGAACCGACTCTTGGCCGATTATTACAATTACCAAACTTATTTGCTTACTCTGGTACTTTATCCAAATGAAACAAATGGTGACGGACGGTAAAAAGAAATTGTGAAGGGAAATAATCGTTATTGGTTACAAAAAGGTATTTTACGTTGAGAATGTCTCCGTAAGTCCAATAATTAGGAAACGTAATTGTGGAAGGATCCGTAATTAAAAGGGCTTCTCATAAAACAAAAACGTTTGGAAACTGAAAGATTATTGGAAGCTCAGTTTTCAGGTTATAGTTACGTAGTTGTTGGTAAAGTTGGAAATTATGTGCCCATAAAATAACAATGAGGTAAACTAAAAAATTTCTGGGTGATTTCTACGGTGAAAAATTGCACAAATTTCCATGTAAATACGAAGTAGAGGCCTCCATTTCCGATTCTAATTGTCTGATAGAATCTAGGAATTAGGTTTAAGCGTCTTCAATACATTTACTAGAATCTGCCCGTGGATTTCGCGAGCAAAATCCTCTATAATCGAGTAAATCTATAATGGAGTGAAATCAGCTGAAATAATTGCACAAATCATAATAATAACCATACTATATCAAATAATTATTTAATTAAAGAAAAATAGGCCGGTGAGGACCAGAGGAAACGTAGCGGCGTACGACAGGAAATACTCGAAAAAAACATACATATAGTAATAAAAATGTGTGGTTCGCATGTAGTCACCAAATCCAGTAATACTCTATTAAATGATAATAAAAAAACGAATACTTTATGATCTTTGCAGATAATGTAAGTTAATTTTCGGCTCCATTTTCGTGACTAATATGGCGACTATTTATTTACAATGTGAATCTAGCTCATAATTTTATCAATTTAATCTTCCATAATGTCTGAAGACTGAGGGATAATTATATCCTGCAGTACTCAATGAGTATATTCAAGTATTATATTCGTAAAGAAATTCGGAGGTATATTTGATGAAATAAAATTCAATGTATTTTATAGCTTTTCAGTAAATTCACTATCGGTCTAAAGAATGTACGGAACAGTTAGATTTAGGTTAAATCACTTCTTGACTTAATATTAATATAAAATTAAATACTTTTTCGATTTCATATAAACAAGTACACGGGCAAGCCGGGCACCCAGCTAGTCAGTATAATAAAAGAGATGTATATTTGTATGTATGTATTTACGTTAATTTCTATACAAATTTAAACGCGTGGACAAATTGCAGAAAAAAATGGGTACACATATTCTTCCAAACCCGAGAAACGGTACTGTGGGGGGGGGGGGACCCCTAGCATAAGTGTGGAAAGAATTATAATTAAAAAATGTGATCATTAAGTGTTAAGTTACTGTGTGCGAATAAACAATGACGTCACGCGAGAGAGACGTTACTACGTGACGAACAAAGGAAATAGTTCCTTTTCCCGTAATGAAATAAAGCAGAAATTTTTTGATTGAATAAAAAGTACAATTTTATCCAGTAATACTCCATCGAATGATAAAAAAAACCCAATAAGAAATACTTTACGATTCTTGCGGAAAGTGTAAGTTAATTTTCGTGTCATATTAGTGACTCCAATAAGGCGACCATTTCAATATATTGTTCTCGGAGTTCAACCGGGTTTTGCATAATTATATTAGAACGCAACGCGAAGTCTTCGCCTAGAAGATGACGACAGAGCTTTTAGTCGTCGAAACGTTGCGTTCTAATATAATTATGCAAAACCCGGTTGAACTCCGAGAACAATATATTGAACAACTGCACCGGGAAAGGCTTCAATCTTTGGCGACCATTTGTTTACATTGTGAATCTAGCTAAGAATTTCATAAATTTTATGTATCGTAATGTGTGAAGACTGAGGGACAATTATATCCTGCAATACTCAAGGAGTATATTTAATGAGAAATTCGAAGGTATGCTTGTTGGCATTGATGTAATAAAATTAAATGTATATTATAGCACCTGGGATGGAGTGTTGATGAAATTATTATTCTCTCTGTATAAGTAAGTAAAATAACTTCTCGACTAAAGATTAATGTGGAATTAAATTCAGTTTCTATAAGTAATTACATGCGAAAAGCCGGACACTCAGCTAGTACTAGATAGAGCAACAGTGATAACTAATGAAGAAGAATGCTAAGATTTACAGAATTTCGTTTCGAGAGTAGATTTTTGAGCTTTTGCATTAGAGTGACCATTTGAAATTCCATGGAAGTTTTGAGTAGATAAGGAACTTAGTGCGTATGGAGACTCGAACTTTCCAGACGCTAGAACAGACTATCGCACCGTGAAAACCGTTGAAATTTTGATACCTCGAATCTTTTGGGCTCCAAGTAAAGACTAGTTTCTTACTTACTTACTCCATGGCTCCATTAAGGACCATGGCCCCCAAAATTATATTTCTCCAATCGTCCCTGTCCTCAAGCACGCCTACGCCACCTCCTGACTCCGACCGTCCTTGCAATATATCCATATCGTTGCCATTTAGCACGCTGTAGTTGTAAGTTTCGGACCGTTCTGTTCTTCCGATTTGGTTTCTGAACAACATAAAGTTTTTATGGTGGTGGGGTTGTTAGCCCCACGCACCAACTCCCAACCTGAACGGCCAGGGTATCCCATTTAGTCTGGGTCATCACCTTCGACCTGCCCGGCAAGGGAGGCCCTACCAGTAGCTACGCTACCGCCGGTATTGCTCTTAGGATCATTTGACCACGCAAGCCTTACCACCACTTCAAGGTAAGAATACCATGGTGAGGACTAGTTTCTTAAACTAGGAAATTCAGGCAACCGATTGCCGGCATAATTGATACTGCGGACGGAAGTGCGTCACGGTCTTGTTTTTCCTCACGACCGCCTCACTGCTCAGTGTTGTTTCGTCGAAGCAATGTTGCTGCTGTTGCTGGTGGCGTCGCTGACGACCGTGGCGCCGCAGACTCTCGTGGCGCCCATGGCGTCGACGCCAACCTGTCCCGAGAAGCTGAGCGTGCCTCTGAACCGCGGGGAGTTGCTGAAGGACGGTCGCGTGAGGGACGCAGCCATCGGCGCAGAGTTCGCCCCCGGCGCCTACTGGCACAACGGAATCCGCTTTTTCGGCTGTCCTTGCCTCAACCGCGCGTGCGCCTTCAAGTGCTGCCCTGCGATGCTGCGCATGGGTCCCGACCCTCGCGACTGCGTCCACAAGCCCGACGCCGAACCACTGGAGGCTCCGGAAGCGCTGCTGCTCAACGACGCCGTCGGCAAGGTGTACGCTTTCTTGCCCTGCAAAGGCTCCTCCGTGCTCGTCAACGGCGCCAACTTCCGCCTGCTGGACACTGGCGCTCTGTTGTTCACGAGTGACAACGAGACGCAGGAGCCGCTGAACTTCTGCGTGGACGTCGCTTGGGATGGCAAGGTGAGGGCGCTGGTGTGCCTTCGGAAAGAAGAACCCGCCGCCGTCCCCATCCTCGTGAGTGCCTCGAGGCTGGCGTCCATGCCCTTTCTCATAGCGACTCTGTTCGTTCAAATTGTGTTGCCGGCAGTGCGTGAGGACGCCTACGGAAAGTGCATCACCTGCTTCGTGCTCTTTCTTGTCGTAGCGCAGGTGTCGCACATCTACAGCGTCTACACATTCGACAAACGCCGCTGCATTGCTTTCGGTAATGTAGCACACGACGAATTTTAATATTAATGTATAGAAATAAAAATAAACGATTGAAGAAATGGGCAGCCAAAAGGCGGACGAATACCGAGAAAAATTCAACTATGTCCTGATGTTGACCATCTTCAGGCATTTGAAGACAATTGCATTAATTTATAGAAATAACAACACAAAGATATTAACAATTATAACGGAATAAATAACAAAAATAAACTAACTGAATTTCGTCATGATTAATTATTATCGAAACGACCAAAATTATTTGAAACAACTAATCTCAAAGTCTTTATGACAAAATGGTATATTTTTGTCAATTAATTACCTCTAATCCATCAAAATGTTCAATATAGTTGATCTTTTGTTGTATCTACATATTAAATAGTTTCGTCTTTATATGCCTAACGAGTGTCCACATCAGGACCGAAACAAGTTATATTTTTAATTGAATGTATTTTTTTTTCAATATTTTTCTTCCTTTAGCTGCCCCTTTGTTCAATTTATACCGTATAGTTGTTAATGAAAAAAATGATGATTTATTTTTATTAAATATGTGAAACTGTAATTGGAAGCAAAATAATCTGACTAACCAGTTGAAATTAGACAGAAACATTTTTTTAGACGGACCCTTGTTTAAAATATTTGCATGCAGCTTTCGACCACTATCATGCTATAATAATCCTAAGACATTTAACAAAAACGATATTTATGAATTCGACTCGGACACGAGCCACTTTGGATCACTTTCCAATTGTCACCCCCCAACCTATGCGGACAGGCGTCGAACTTAACAGGTTAATGTCACTAGACGACTCTACGAACTCCAAAACTCTACAGTTAACACAAATCCCAGTCAAGTTTGACATTTTATAATTAAACTCTTCTCAAGCTCTCTTGTGTAACTTGAAATTAACCAGCATGTTGAATGTCAGTATTGAGCTCAGCGTGCTTCAAAAAAGTGGAACAGTCGTTCTTTTTCCGTCGAATCAGAGATCCGATAAGGATGTGGTAACAAGAAATTTCTCGTTTTTCCTACATTGTGAACGACGTGAATCTGGCGTAGGTTAGACAATGTACTAAATCGACGAAAAGAAAATGAAGAAACGTTTTCTGCAAGAAACACAACAAAAATGAAAGGTTCAACATTCGATTACCTCGAATAAATGTTAAAAAAAAAGACTATAAGGCAATAAAATCTTCATTTTCTAAGTGAAATAGTCGTATAAATAAGAATTGTGTGTATTACGTAGTAATCAGAGATATTAAAATATGTAAATTGCGTAGTAGCATTACATACAACCGTCAAAAAAACAAGTAGAAGACGGGTCTGCCATTACAGCTCGCAGCCTTCCTTATATTTAAACGTTTTGGCTTTTAATTATGTCACAGTTTCCCTTTGACCCGCAGGCGTGTCGGGCCGTAAAGGTCATACAATTTATACAACTGGTCAACGCACTTAAGAGAAAATACGGAAGCCTGTGGGAGCTGGTCTCGGCTCCCTGGAGAGACCTTCCTAGATGTCTTCTTCTCACACTGGTTTCGAACTCAGCCACCTCGCTGTTTAGGTCTGGCTGGCTGTCTAGGTAACGTGTTAACAGACTTTGGGCATACGACAAGAGGTGTCTTCTGTTCCCATCGGAACAGTCGGCCAGCTGCCTCCATACCTCATCAAGATGTGGACTCGAAAATGCTGCGTCCCTTTATCAAACCCCGCTCCAGCCATCGGAAGGGCGTGAGACAAGTACCGACAGTCCGCCTGAGTGATGCAGGCTTCTCTAGAGTTTTCCATGCAGCATATTTAGGCGTAGAAAACCTTAAATTATAGGCCGGAGGTCCTAATTAACCTTCGGATTCCTCGTTCTCCCTTCTGCATTCCTTCATTTTACGCCTTCCTATGCTATTAATCGGGAGATGTCACCTCGGGGATCCTCATGCAGTCTATCACAGTCAAAAAACAGCAGACTCTCGACTATCTGGTCTTAAGTGACAGAGATGCCGGCCGGGTAAGTAAGAAAGGTCAAGTTTTCAAAGACGTCCACTAATGACCAGCTCTTATGAAGTAAATTGTGTACTTCCATCAAGAAAAATCAGAAATTCGTTGGAAATGATAAAATAGTTTGTGACTTTTAGTGGACATGGAGAACATTTTGAGTGTTGGCAGGACAGCTTCTTATATGGGTCGGGCCGGGATAACTGATACAGCGGCGGAAGTTTCGTCACTCGTTCTTCCTTTGTCGGGAAGAACGCAGCTTAGTATTCGTAAGACATCGTCATGTGGATCTTGTGGTCGTTTCTCCTGGCGTTGATGGCGGAGGTTTGGACCATGTGCAACAGCACCTTCAGCGTCCCTGTGACGAGGCCTGAGCTCCTGGACGACGGGCGCCTGTTGGACCTTTCCGAGAACGTGGCGTACGAGGAGAGTGACTTCTGGCGCAACGGATCCGAGTTCTTTTCCTGCCCGTGCAACCGACAGGCGTGCATCTTCAAATGTTGCCCGCTGGACGAGGAGATTGACCTGGACGAGGAGGAATACTGCGTGCCGGCCGGAAACGAACCCATACCGAGCAATATCCGGATGCTGCACCACGATCCTTGTCCGGGTCGTAAGTTTCGACTGGATCACTTTGAGTTCAAAGTGACGGAGACAGGCCATTTAGTCTACACTAATGACAACGGCTCGGTAGAGGCCTACAAGTTCTGCGTTGATCGCGAACCAAACGGTAGCATCATCGGTATGGTGTGCTTCCCGGATGATGATTATTACGACGAGAAACGGCCGGATTCGATCGTGTTCGTGGTAAACGGCGTGTTTATGCTGCTGACAGTGCCTTTCCTCGTGGCCACTTTCGGAATCTACGCCATGAGCCAGAGACTGTACGGGAATCTGCACGGCAAGTGCCTCATGTCACACCTGGTTGCTCTCATCGTGGGTTACTCTTTCCTGGGCCATTCATCCTTCTTGAACGCGATGCCCAACGGCCAATGCTTCTCCTACGGTAAACCTTCAACCTTCATTACTGCATGATGGTCGTAAATCATCCTGCGAATTCTCTAATATAATCTACTGACTCGCAATAATATCAGTTTCATCACACACATTTGTTTCGGCACTTAATAATTTCATAGAGAAACGGTTATTACTATTTTTGCTTCACTCCTGTTATTTCATAGCGTTGACTTAACGAAATTTAATTTAATAATAGAAAACAATACGGTAATTAAAGAGGGACACGTCGTTCCCCCCCCCACATATATATATATATTGTTGTGATTTCTCATTTAACATTACAATTATTCAATTTACAAAGGAAGCCACACGTTGATGATGCCAATTTCTAGTATTTAACTATTAAAATGATAGGATGTTTAAATAAGAATCAAGATTTTAAAATAGAGAAACAAATTGATTTATTAACGCAAATCAATTAAATTTACACAAGATAATAAGGCTAATAAATTTCAATTTACATTATCAATTAATATTTTACAATAAAAAACTGACTATTTCTCAGGGTCGATTACTGGGACTTTAGCAATTCATTTTGGCAAACAAAAAGTGTTGATTAGATTCAGTGTATAAAAATTTCCTGTCTATAAAGTGTAATAAGTGTGTGAGTGTGTGTGTGTGTACGCGAGCCAATTTCCTAGAATACCGGAAATATTAAGGTAAAATTTCACATAATTACTATCTGTAAACTCGTAAGTAAATATTATCGTCAGATTTCCGATTTCGTACACAATTTAAAGTTCATATTTTACGTTTCGCATTGTAATAAACTATTGATGAATTAATTCCATAATAGCTTCATAAAATTTGTTTGTTTAACAAGTGTTTCTTTATTAAAGGTCCAGTAATCGACCCTGAGAAATAGTCATTTTTTTTATTGTAAAATATTAATTGATAATGTAAATTGAAATTTATTTGCCTTAATAACTTGTGTAAATTTAATTAATTTGTTTGTCTATTTTAAAATCTTGATTCTTATTAAAACGTTCCATGATTTTAGTAGTTAAATACTACAAATTGGCGTTATCAACGTGTGGCTTTCTTTGTAAATTAAATAATTGCAATGCAAAATGTGAAATCACTACAATATATATATATATATATATATATATATATATAACGATTGAACATTCATCAATAAATTTTTATAATTGTATTTCTAGTTTTTTAAGAGGAAACATAGCCTATATACTTAGACGAATTTAAAGTGAATAATGGGGGTTAAGATGAAAATCAAAACCGATGAATTATTGACTTCGGATAACTGTATTGCTTTTGACCAATAACAATTTATTTATGAGTACTTATTCACGAAGCCCACAAGGTATTTTTTTTTTTGCAGACTGAGCAGAGATTGTGTTTACAAATGTTTAAAGATGGCAGACTTAAACATTCACAGTATTTACCCAGGAAAACGTTAACGATAAATGAAATTATAACACTTACACTTCTCTCAATGTCAATTTCACGTGTTTCCATCATCAGTCAAAACGTGTAAAATTACGAATAATTGTAGAATGTTAAAAACTATTTCAGAAAGATTCTCGTAAGTGAAGTTATCCTACTCTTTCGGATTTGAAATTTAGAGGTTATTGTATTTGTACTGTAGAGATGTGAAAGAGATTTTCATAATGAACAATTTTAATATTTAAGCATTGGTGAAACTAGAGATTCAGGTTTTCACTTCCTATATAGTATTTATGCTTTTTAAAAAATGAAGGAAGATCGTGTACACTCACTACAGTATACTTAAAAGAATATAAGTATTTTTTATACTGCACTTAAATATCTAAGAAGGGGAATTCTTGTTCCGTAGATGTAAAAACTGTTTAACTGTATTTTAATTTCACTTTAAGTTCTGATTTTCTCTGTAGAACAGTATTATTCTTTCCTAGATACAAAGAAACGACAGATTTTTTTTGCAAGGTACCCAATACTTCCTGTTTTCGACAGACCTTGGTCTAAAGTTCCGTGTATCACGCTGTCAAAAAAATAATACAAGAGAAAATATAAAACATCAACTAAGTAACTATTCAATTGCTAGGCATTATTTCCGTTCAGTCGATACTTATTCATTATAATATAATAAAAAATTATGAGCCCCCACACTGTGATGTAAAAATTTGAAAAATACTTGTTACAATCAACATTATACTTTATTTTACGTATAAGTCATTTGGAGTAAGAGTAAGTAGAATCTCGTCACACTTCTTTCCCTCCACAGGCAAAAAATAAGTAAATTATCATGCAGTCTCAATGATCGGAGGTTATTCCGGTGTAATTGTTGAGGATAGTCTTCTCGGGTGATCAACCTGGTGGTTTCATCATCAGGTGTTAGGCCAAAAATAGAAACTGGTTTTTGGTAACCAAAATAATATTAGAAGCCTACTGGGCTGTTACTTGTTAAAGATACACTAGGCCTTGTGATACCGGAAATATATCAGATCCTTACCTCCTTCAGGATCTTATAATTCTACTCTTTATATCATTGTTGTACCGACTCCTCCACCTTCCTTTTTCACATACAGGGCCTATTCTTTTTCGCAGTACTCTCCTCTCAAAGACTTCGAGTATTTTGACATCTCTTGTTTTTAAGAACCATGTTTCTGATACGTGTAGGAGTACAGGTCCTATGAGCGCTTTATAAAGCACGTGTTCGCAGGGAGGAGATATAATACTTGAGTGTATTAACGCTTAATATCTCTATTAGCTGCTGTTAATCTTTGTTTTCTAATTTTTTCACAGAGATTAACAAACGATAATAAAGCTAGACAACGTTATGAGTGAAAAATAAAAACCACACTACGTTTCTGCAAAATTTATTGCTTTCTTCAGCTGCAGAGATCAATTAATACGAGCTTTTGAAAATGACGGAGCTCAATCCAAGCGATTCATGCAAAAATACTTATATTCATATATTCTATATGATTCATTTCATTGTTAGAAAAATCTAACCGCTGTGTATATTCCTCAACTAAACTTTGATTTTGAATACATTTTTTTATGCTTTGAGTTCATCATTCAGCTTCTATAGATGTGACAATTGCTTTGATCGCGTTAATTCATTTCTCACTCATCCAAAGATCACGAGATCTTTGCTTTGACATCAATTACACAAAAACTACTTAGTCTTTGTGTAAGTTCGGTTGAAAATGATCATTCTGAAGGCATACTCAGTTCTCCACTGTACTATGTAATGATTTATCGAAGACTGTAAAGACAACATTCCATATTGGTTACATTTGTAAATCATGGACTTTTCTGGTACTTTATACCATCGAACGGGATAAATATAATTTGGAAACTAATTACATATCGGTTTTCTAATATTAAGATATCATGTCCTCGTAAAAAATAAATGGTCTTCTTTATTTTAGGAATGTATTTTGAAAGGTCACGTGCACAGGAAAGTGAACTATCAGACAGCCTGTCAGCTAAAATATGAATAGTACTCAGTAATGGAATTCATCTTATCAACATAGTTCCCATTTAGCTTTTAACCAAGGCTACGCTACTATGAGATACTGCGAAGTTCACTGTCACGCCATTGACTGCTAAAGACCTCGTCCATCTCGAGTAATTCATTACTTGCCAGATGCTTCAAAATACCAACTTTAAAATTCAACTAATAATTACTTGTAGTTTGTTTTAATATTTAAATTAATTTTCAGATGAGTATGACAAATATGCCGAAAGCTTCTGAAGACGTCTGTTTAATCTAGTAATAAAACTGAAAATACAAGCTTGTCAATTTTTTTTCTAGCTCCATGGAATTAAATAATCGAAAAAGTTGCCATTCCGAATAGACGTGTGTCTTATTGAACACGACGTGCCATCTGCTGCTCATCGAATCAAGTCTCGTTTCGTGTGCAGTCTAAATCCCTTTTTATCTGTTCAGTATTCGTAAAAAGTCTTGGTGTTTATTGTTCTTACTCTTCGTTCAAGTAAAAATTATTTTCCAGGAGTTCTTTGAAAATCTGTATCCTTATCTTCATTTTTCGTTATAGTAGTAGTTACGAACGATGGTGGGTGACGCATTTTGAGGGAGGGGAGACCGGTCCAACGATGCGTGCGGTATAAACACCTACACGACAACTGTCTAACGCGGTCAAGCTCTAGTTGCTTTCTGAAAATGATTGTCTGCGCACCTGCGAAGAGGCCGCGCGATATAGTTTATTAGTACTCGAATTTTACCCCTCTTAGTAGTACATTACCATTTTACAGATGTATTGGAAATGTAATGAAAGATTCAATTGGAAACTTTTGGTATATGAATTACTTAACACTATCTGATTTCAGTGCTCATTTTCATAATTTTGTAGCATTTACTCTCAGAGCGGTAGTGATTAATTTAAATAATTTTGCATTCTGTCATGAAGTGTGTTTGTTGACTAATTATTTTAGTAGAACTGGAGACTGCACGACAAGTTTCGAAAATACTTCTAGGCAAGCATTTGAGTTAACATCGTGTGAGGAAATCAAATGCATGATAGCTTCTAGAAGGTTCTATTAATCTTTAATTATTTAATTGATACCCAGAAAAAGACGATATTATGATGACTCTACAGTAGGGAAACTTGATAAATATTGGGCATTTAGAATAAATTGAAGAAACTTTTGGGATATGGAGCTGAAAAATTTCAAAATTCAATTAGTAAGGAGGTTGTTATAAGAGAAAGGGGAAAGAGATCAACACTCAGCACCATTCTTCGAAGGGAAGTTTGTAAAAATTGAGAGTGAGGCCCGCTGAAGGTGCAAGTCCTGTTAAACTGTTAAAGACCCAGTAGACAGATCATCAGGATGACACAACCAACGTGTCTTAATGATAATTGTTGGAAGTTTACCGCTATATTTGTTATACTCGTATTTATTGTGTTGCAATGATGAACTGTTTTGTGGTTACAGCAGCCTGATATTGTTATATACGTTCAGGAAATATAGTTTTCAAATAAATAATGATTACATTATGCTCCAAACAGTCGGTTCCAGAGAAAATTAATGCGTTTGGGAAGCCACAGTATATTATGTGGCAGGACTCTTCTGTTCCGCTCCCAGAGGAAGTTCTACATATAATAAAGAGCGAATGGAATTCCCGGAGCGTGAAAAAAATAATCTGATAATTAGTTTCCTTTCCCATATATCTTGCACGTAGCACGTTGATGCATGCACTCGAAAATAATCAATACAATATTTAGCGCGAAACTAATATATTATAACATACGTTACAGTTATGCAACGTGTTGATCGAGAACGTGTTTCCCTGTGTAGATAGTAGATAAACTACGTCGCAAACACGTGACGTTTTGTTGACTTTCACCATCTTCTCATGCAGATTATGATGTGGACGGTCAACGAAACGTCGCATGTATTCAATGTACTTGTCTGAAATAATTTCATCAACATACGAGCCTAATATAAAAATACACTTGTGTTGGTGTAACCTGTGAATTAAATATTAATGAGTTTAACAATGCTTATATAAATTATAATAAATTAATCTTCTATTAAATAAAATTACCTGTATGTGTGTATGTATGTATGTATGTATATGTTCCTATATTCAAATCTCCACCCTTGGAGAAAATTTCACCAAATTTCGTACACGTGTTCTTTGTGACAGAGAAACAAAACTGTGGTTGAGACACGTCTACTGCCCCAAGGAGTGGGGATGGAAATTTTAAAACATGCTAAAACGGCCGATTTTTGCCACGAATATATATTTCTCGGAATCAATGAGATTTATAAAATTTCTCTACATGTTGTCTGTATTCAACCCTTTTCGGCTTGTGAGAAGAGCACCCTTAAGAATGGAGGTGGGGTCTGGAATTACAAAAACAACAGAGATTGGATTCGAATCCGGGGTTGTGGATGTCTCTGAGTTTAATTATGACATTCATCTTGCCGGTTAACTCCACCAAGCGGGGTAGGACGAGGGTGGAGATATTAAAATATGCTAAATCGACCGATATCAATTCGGAAAAATATTTTCAGAGGTCAAAATGATTGATAGTGTTTCTCCTGATATTATCTGTGTAGAATTTCAACATCTTTTGTGCATGGGAGGGGAGCACCATTTGGAGTGGGGGTGGAGGGCCGTTACAAGAAAATAACGCGTAAACAACCGAGATTCGAATCAAATCGGGGTTATGGTTGTCACTGAGTTTAATTATGACAACCTGGGAAACGCGCGGGAGTGGAATAAATAGTTTTCGGGATCAATGAGATTAATCAAATTTTTTTATATGTTCTCTGTCCATAATTTCAACGCCTATCGGGCTTTGGAGGAGATACACTATTAATCTCTTAAACCTATATATATATATATATAATTTTCCACAGTAAAATTTCTGTACATATTTTTAATAATAATATATCAAAAGGGCCTATTATTTTATAAAATATAATGCATTATTAATGCCTTCAGTTTGTTAAAAAATTTACATAGTTCTAAACGTGGAAAACATTTATTTTCTATCTGTGTATCGCTTCCAACAGGCTACGTATCTATCCTACGGATAATCCTGTAGGTCTACGTTCCTATGATCCAGATACACATCGATTCTATCTCGTCTCACGTCAGAACATTTTCTCAAAAAACATAAAATTCAGGTCGTCTACTTATTAGAAATATAAGTACCTTATTTCGGTATAAATTATACTAAACGTGTATATCGATATGTAATAAACGACTTTTAACGTCGATATGCAACGAGATGTAAAAGTGACGTCAGTCTAAAAATCCAAACTGACAATGTTATGAAGAATCTTTTAATAATGGAATTTTAATTATGGGGTTACATTACGTAAATACATACAAAATTTATAATTGATTAATAATAATGTATTTTTCTGTTAGACAATGTTTTCCTCGTTTCTCGATACAGTGATTGTAAGACTCGTCGAAATGACGAGGAGAGATAAGATCAACGATAAAGGCGCTTCTAGTAGAGCAATGATAAGTTTCTACACTGGAAAAAAATGAACCAAATGCGACTGAGAATTTCCTGAAATGGATTATAACAATGTGTTGTAACTAACCACGACTATGAGACTGGACTGGGCCGAGTTCGACCAACGCGGATTCCATTTCGAGAGTTAAATTCACTAATATCACTGTTTCTGCAATCTTGGACGTTGTTACTTATTTCGTAGAAATATATGCTGAATTAGACAATAAAAGGTAATGTTTTCCAATATACTGGAACTGTGCACAGGAATCCAATTCTAATTCAAAAGTAACAGAGTTTAAAAATGGTAGTAGTTATTTTTTTCTGGGCTTGAGTAGACTTGATGAAAAAAAAGTCTGGGTAGGAATATTGATGGCGCATTCAGCCGGGTTATAAAAATATTACAACTCATTTACGTTTACTCATAATATATTTGAGGTTAAACATATTGTGAGGAATAAGACTGCAAGTTAGGCAATGTTGAGTGTGGCGGAAGTGAGCGGGGAGAGAGAAGATAAGAAATACGGAGATGACCAAACACGGCCGATAAAGCTTCCTTCATCATCTTCAAGTAACTTGAAAACCAGCCGTTGAACATAACATCTAAATTAAAACTACCATTGTTTCATTTTTAATCATTTAACCTTCACCCGAAGAATATGACAGTAACAGATGTTAAATATGTTGTTTAATTATCCACTGAACCCGATTGGTTATTCGACAAATATGTATTAATCGACTTTTAACCTCGCTATGTATCGAGATTTAAAAGTGACGTCGTCCTAAATATCCATAAAGTTTTATAAATGGAATTTTAATTATTTTGGAGACATTACATGAATACCAAAATTAAAAATCAGTTATATAAAATTTATAATTGTTAAAAAAATATTTTTTTTCACTTTGAGTATTTTTTCCTCGTTTCTCGATACACTGTTGTGAGACTCGATGACAGACACAACAACTGAAATTAATTTACACCAGGTTCTAAGAAAATTCAGGAACCGAAAGTACTTTAAAAATGTAAAGAATCTATACAAATACAATTGAAATACTATTGTACGTAGATTACTTTCATTGGAATGATTGTAAAATATCTTAACGTTTCATGCACCTGAAACCTGATACCTAAATTCCTGTCTCGTACGCTTTGTTCTGTAAACTCTAGCGAACGGTCGAACCGATGAAACTATATAGAGGTTTAACAAGGTTTTAAACAATATCAAAATATCACCCGGCATATAGAGACAAAACGGCGAAAGCTCCAAAAAAGCATGTTGTTAATTGCATTACAGGGATTTTTTTTTCATATTAGAGAAAAAATGGCTGAACGAATTTTCTCCAAATTAGCAAATAACTTTGAAGACATATTAAATAGTCATTCACGAACTGAAAAAGTTAAAATTGTGTCCTTCCAATTTATTTTATTTTTACGGAGGCAGGAGGCAGGTTAAAAAAATATTGGATGTCAAAAGAATGTGTCAATGTGAAATAGTCTTACAAATAGAGTCATGAAATAACAAACATTCCTAAACAAAAAAAAAATGAGGATTTAAAGAAAGACCGTATTGCAAATTTGTGGCCATTATTTACATTACTATAATACGAATGGATACTTCGCTGTTACATTCGCTAATTTAGACGAATAGGTTTGGGTAAACCGGAGATAAAAACATACAGACTTCTTTCGTAAGTAGAATAAATCTTTTTGGTAGCCTCTAAGCCTTATTTCATGCTCACTTTCAACATGAAATCTTTCTAATCGTCCGGGAACTTTTATGTTGTACCCGTATTTGACCACAGGTGTCTCATTGAAAGTTCACGGATTGGTGCAGTGCGATTTTTTTCCCCCTAGGCCAGATTTATGCACATATTAATATGTAATTTTCAGACTAGTAATTAAACCCAACAGGAATGAGACTTCACTTGATCGGTATTGTTATCAGATAATTCCGAAGGTTATGACGTATGATAGTGAGCGGGAAGATGATGAGAGGAGGAGTGGGGACTTCCCTTCTCTGGCAGAGCCAGTCACTGGCTCGGTGTCGCGATGGCCGTTTGCTTCCTGGCTCTCGTGATGTTGTTATCCGTGACCTGCAGGGCCTCCGCAACGTGCGAGGTCCTGCCCAACGGCAGCGTCTGGGACAAAGCAGACGGCGCCATTTACAACCCGGGGGATGTGTGGAACGTGAAGGCCAACTCCTGCGTGTGCCAGGTGCGGATGTGCGTTAGCAAGTGCTGTGATGGCGGTTACAACTTCGACGAAGACATGAGTTGCGTCCCTTCGAACTCGTCCTCGCCTTCGCTTCTGCTACCACTCGCTGAAACCGTCGCTTCATTTAAATCCTACGGTTTCGTATCGTACCCACAATGCGTAGGAATTTTTCTGAACTCCTCGAATCCGGATGACAAATTCCACTTTCTGGCCAACGGCAAACTGGACGTGGTACTAGCGGCGGGTAGACCAGTGCCCCACGACATGTACTGTGTTGACAGCCTAGAAGGAGACTCTGAACCTATCGTGTTGGTGTGCGCTGAGTGGGTGAAAGACCCTGAGCCTCCAGAACAGCTCAGCTTCTACATCTACCCCGTGTTCATGATCATCTCGTTGTTCCTCCTGCTGGTCACGGTCGCAGCTTTCTTCTTCACTCCAGAAAAACTCAGCCTGCACAAAAAGGCGGTGGTGAGCCACGTCTGCGCGTTCTCCATGGGCTTCACGTTCCTAATAATCGTGTACTTGACGGGCCGCACAAAACACGACATGTGCACCCCTGCAGGTAATACAACTAGCGTTAAATTTTCTAGGTTAAGCGTTGTTTCTGTTAATTTTGTATTAATATCATAGAGGAGAAGAATGGACAAGTTACAGGTGGGTCATCCCATGCCAAGTGACCAAATTTACAAATAAAATATTTAGTCACAATCTCTAATTGAAATTTTGTGTAGGGACAGATATGTGTCTGAGATAATGCTTCAGCTGGGGGTTCAGCATAAAAGTCACTCATGCGCCACTGATGCACGTTCTATCAAATTGGCAACTTTCAAGTACTAAACTGTCGTGGAACTGTAGCAGCTAGCTTCCTGAAAAATGGCAACTACCGACAACTTTTAATGCTCTACAGTTCCAAGGTTTAAAAAGTTTTAGTTTTATTGCTGTTACATCACAAAGTTGCTCAGAAAAACCGTCACGTCAATTTGAGGCAGATTTTTCGTCCTTATAACTTTGAAACAAGACGTTCTACAAACTTCCGCTTTGGTAAGCTAACTAAACCTCTTACTGGTTTTAAGCTGCCAAAGTATCAGCTTTCAAGCTCACTTTGTCGTCAAGAAATACGTTAGTTAATATGAGGTTCAAATTTTATGTGTCAAATTTTGTAAATTTTCAAACCGAAATAACAAAAAGACCGTTGGCTACAATCAAGTTCTTTTGGTAACCATTGGAAAGAGCAGGCTTTTTTTCTTTTAGAATCATCTAATTTCATTTTTGAGACTCATCATTTAAGGTCTCCAGCATAAAGGTCACTCATGCGCCACTGATGCACGTTCTAACAAATTGGCAAGTTTCAAGTACTATTGTTGCGGTACTGTAGTATCTAGCTTTTACCTGTAAAAATGTATAAAATTCGGCTCGTGTGTCTTAAACCTTATTCATAATGTGAATTGACTGTATTAATATAATATATATATATATATATATATATATTGTAGCCGCTCCGCTACCCTCCTTGCGGTTTTTCGTTGATTATTCATGTTTTGGCGCCAGGTAATTTTTGGGAGAAAATCACCAAAACAACTTTTTAATATTTTATTACTTTTATTTAATCGAACATGAGACATAAGTCAACTTCAAGGCGTGGTTTATCAAACTTTTTAATCTAGTTGGAGCACGTCCATCCTTGGTCGAGTCCAGCCTGGAACTGACCATTACGATTATCCCCTTGGCCGGCCTAAAATAACATCGCATTTCCGGCACCTGCATAAACACAACCACTGCAGTCACCCCCGCCAAGGGCGCTCGACCGTACCTCGCAACAATCATGTTACAATATATATATATATATATATATATATATATATATTAATATTATATATATATATATATAAAGAATAACCTTTTATTATCACAATAGCATTTGTATTCAATGTACACAGTCTGCACTTTTCACCAGACGATATTCATCAGGATATAACTGTAACTTATATTTAGGTGTTGTTTACACCTTGTCAACGCGGTGTAAACAACACCTAAATATAAACATATGTTCTACATCTATTCTGACGAATACGTGAGAGGCCGATAGCTACAAACTGTATCGATTACAGAATTCCAATTTGGCCGTCCACAAATCATAAATCTTTCTTGGTTCGGAGGATTCGTAAGGCAAGTATAAGAAACAGGACGACTTGTGTCGTTTTCATGTTTCGGAAGGAACCCGGGAAATCCCAGTGTGGAGAACAATACTAGCTTTATAAACTCACGAGAGCAGAGTTATGCGTCACGTTTGGTCCAGTCTTCGTAAGGCTCCGAGTTCACGACTGAAACGTTGGCAGATGCTCTGTTACTAAACGTGACCAAACAGATAAAAACGATTATTAATACTGGAGTTACATTATGTAGATCAAATTGAAACTTCTATGCTTGGTGACTTCAATGGGTTGATTTATGTTGCCCAAGTCTGTAGCAGCAATGTGGTCATCGTGGCGGAATTCTTTAACATTATGTAATTTGATCTCTTTTACATCCACTTTAATTTAAAATGCGTGATAATCACGGCAAAACAGATTACGATAAATAAATTAAATTCAACTAATGATGCGACTCACTAAAAATTGGTTTTTTGAATAAGTAATTAAATAGAACATTGTTAACTAACAAGTAGAAATAGGAAAGGAAAAGCATGTTTGACATTTTCAAGATCCAGTCCGTTACCAACTCCGTTAGTCTTATGTCTGAAAGTTGACAATGGTATGGAAATATTTGTGTTCCGTTGCATGACGGATAGAATTCGAATCTGATGGCCGATTGTAGTACCAAAATAAAACCGTAACTAGGGGATAAAACAAATTAATGGGGTGAGAAGTAATGTACAAGAAAGAAAACGGACTGAAAAAATGGACTATCAATAAGAAAAAATTACGACTTGATGCTTAATACAATAGTAACAGTAAAGGAATTGACGGCGTCAAACGTAAGACTGGTGGACGAATAATAAATAATATGAATAAATAATACAGCTGATATGTCAGAAAAATATATTAATTAATTAAACAAAAATAATTTTAATTCGACGTTTCGTCCACATTTTTGACATCTTCAGGTAATATAAATGTGAATTTAGGGTCATGGACTGCATCCTATGACAGTTGTAACTGAAATGTCCATTACTCTAAATTCATATGTATTTTACTAATATAAAATTTTATAGTACCTGAAGATATCAGAAATTGTGGACGAAACGTTGCACTGAAACGATTTTTTGTTAAACATTTTTCGGAAATGGCTGTATTACTTATCTATTAATTAATCAATACTGTTCTTCTTCCTCTGTTGGGTTGTTTTCATTGAAGTCAGCAAGATTCGATCCCTGGTCGTCTTCTTAAATCCTTTCGTAAATGAGATTCGTGAATAGGGGAAAAAAGATGCGGAAACTCCCTGCTCACTGCTCAACTTCAGCGATTTAGGATAATTGCATACAAGTCGCATTTATATTCCGTTTGGATACCGGTTTCAAAACAGGAAACTGCAATGAGTTTGTAGTTCATATGGCGAGGCGACTGCACGCCATTTGCGACTGTTAATCGCTGTGACGATGAGTAGTAAAATGTTATATTTTCAAAAAAAAAATGTCGATATTGAGTGACTGAGAAAGCCAACTAGAGAATTCTCTCACAGGTAACCTGCGAGGGATTTTCTTTCGCAGTAAGAACCTTTTAGGAGAGATATGAAGGGGCTACCTTTGGGTATGCCTTATCCTCTCTGTTTCTGAACTAAGGTTCCCATAAGCCGAGGCACCTTGGCCTATTTTGAGAGGTGTATGTTCCGGGGTCGCAGACCTTGGGCGTACGGTAAGAGTTGTTCGCTATCCCCATTGGAATAGTCGGCCAGCTGCCTCCTAATCTGGTCGAGGCACGGAGAAGGGAATGCTGCGTCCCCACAGCAAACTCCTCTCCCGCTATCGGAAGGGTGTGGGACAAGTACCCAATGCCCGACCTACCTGATGCAGGTTTTTCTAGGGTTTTTCCTGCATTTCTTTAGGCGAATGCCGGGTAGGATCCTTAAAATATAGCCCGGGGGCCCTAGTTAACCCTTGGCTACCTTCCTCTACCCTTCCGCATCCCCCCTTTCAAATCCCTTCCTATGCTATTAAAGGGGAGTTGCCCAAAGTGGATTACCCTCATGTAGCCTGTTGCCCTAAAAAAAAAATGTTGACGCGAAGGTTAACAGAATTGGTTTATGCCGTTTATAAAGTGGTGTCTGAAAGCTATAATAATCTTCTCCCTCTGATGGCTTGGTTCCAATATTATATTCGCATTCAGCGCTAGTGGAATTCTTTATAGGAAATACATCGACGTTATGCGTTAGAACTCCGTAAATAATCAAAATATTTCGATGAAATTCATTACTAAACGCCACAGACACAAGCAGGAAATGATAATTGAAACGCCCAAATTTCTTAGACTGCCATTCAGACTAAAAATATTGCTACCGATTTCAACGTATTTTTATATTTGTATATCTACTTTCTTGAGGTACAACATGGGCTTAAAACAGGCTGCCGAATTTCAATTCAACAGTGAGGGCTCTAGAAAATTCCGGAAATTATTTAGAAATGCTAATATTCACGTAGTTTCGTCAGCCAACAACGCGTTTTCAATATCGGCATTTGGATAATTTTTTTTTGTGCGACTAGTAACAGTAAAATTCTTTTCAGTTCGTTTACGTTAACAACAAGCACTTTATAAGCTTTTAAGATAAAAATTGCGCATTACAAATACTTTTTAATCTCTCCAACATTTTGGAAAACATTTTTAAAAATAATCAAGTATTTAAACTCCAGTAAAATACTTCATTACTGCCCTTGAAAGTATAATTTCTCCAATTTACTGCCAACGAATCAAGCCACTACCAGAAAAAACATTTCCCCGAGAAGTTTAATCGTAATTTAAATTTAACTGTTGCTACTCTGTAGGCTCCTAGGAATTTAATTAATGTCTTTATAAAGCTTTCAATATCATCAAAACATTACTGAAGACACCTCACTCAGGAGAAATAGAACTGGTTTATACGCCCTCTTTGTTACATTACATCAGTTCGTTAAAATTGGTGATATTTTAAATCAATAAAGGTTGTAAATTTTTTTTTAATTTCCGACAGCAAAGCCAACGCCACACTGAGTCCATTGAAAATTCGTTCCTTGTAAACCACCTAACACAGTAGTTTATAATTTCCATAAACAGAAACTGCAGCAAGTTCCTGGTCTCAACTGACGTACGTCACGTACTGATGTGTTGCAAGGAAGTTGCGTACTTTATCATTTCCGTATCCTCATTGGAAGATTAGAACCTGTGTTTTTAGAAACCAGAAAATACTATAATTTATGGACGGAGGTTGTAACGTGAAGTAGAAATAAATGTGAAAAGGTAACTGAAAATAGTGAGAGGGAGGACGTGCTACAATTAACCAGATTTACGGAACTGGAAGCGACAAGAACAGATATAAGATGACGGATAATATATGGAGTATGAACTGTAATAATTACTTTCTTATTAAATAATTACAAGTTTAATTAAGATATTAATATAGTTTGTTAGAAGGATTACAATTAATTTAGATTTTCCCATGGGTGTGGTGGATTCTGAGGACTGTGATTAAGTAAACAAAATGTCAAAATCGTCTGCGACCCACTTCGATCCCTACACAGTTATGTTTTTATATAATTGAAGATTAATGATAAATTATAAACCGTACATTCTTAGTACTTTAATCTCTGCAAATGACAGTTTATTACGTTTAATATTTAATTTTAATTAATTTTAGATTTTTTGAACGTTCTACATCGTTACATCGAAAAACTATACTTATAAAAGCTATTTACTGTCACAACCTGAAGCGGTCCTTTATTTTAGGACGAAAATTCGCAGTTTTTAAAATTTATTTTTATGTCAAGAAATTATAATTTTTCATTAAACTTTGTTTTTCTGAGACCATTAATAATTATATTACATTGCCAGAAAATTTACTTTAATAATTAGTGTCATATACCGTAGACCTAGTACAATAAAATATTATCAATTGGAGCTGAGTATTAAATGAATTTCTGAAATACTATTATTAAATTTAACACTTCGAAAACGTACAAAACCTAATAATATCTATGACTCGTTACTACAAAAATAATATTTTTAAAACAATTATTAAGATTAAATTTTATAAATCCGCGACACTAATTACTTTCTTTCGTGGAAATCTCAGTTATCACTAAGTAATTATTATTTGGCGTGTTTTTTATTTTACACTGGAGATATTACATCATTTTTCCAATATACTCATACATACATTGTATATATACACCTACATTATTATACGAATAACGTAAGTTAACAAGGATAAAGACGTAAATACTAACATCAATCATATATTGATAATCGAGCAAATACAAAAGGTATCAAAAACTAGGTGGCTGTTTAAAATGATAAAAGATACAATTATAATTTCTTTTCTGAAGACTATAATTTATTTTAAATACTATCATTTAACAAGTGAAACAGTAAACTGAAAATACTTACGTTCCAGGACGGAACGAGTACGCTAATAACATCAGGTAGGCGATAATTAGTTCTTTAGAGAAAATTAAATTGATGAAATGTCCAAAACATATTCCTAAAAGAAATTCTGGTTATTTCAAATTAACTTAGTACGTTAAATCATCTATAAGTAGATTAATAAATAATGTAGTCTTTCTCGGTGTAGAGAATGAATAAAGTCTTCTCGGGCTTTTAACCGAGTAAACAATTGTATTTGCGACGTTTCGATTAAGTTCACTGCCATCGTCTTCTCGCAATAGTATTTTATTAATTATTATTAAAATAAACAATAGTATTGCTAGAAGACGATGGCAGTGAACGTCATCGAAACATCGCAAATACAATTGTTTACGTCGTTAGAAGCCCGAGAAGACTTTATCC
The DNA here is from genome assembly GCA_037074705.1 of Zhengitettix transpicula. Lineage (NCBI taxonomy): Eukaryota > Metazoa > Arthropoda > Insecta > Orthoptera > Tetrigidae > Zhengitettix > Zhengitettix transpicula. The sequence continues at coordinate 38,539,802 of CM073596.1, read as the reverse complement.
ATTATGATTGGATTATTTTAAGGAAACTCATTTTCAAGTATAAAATAGGTTGACACATAAATATTCATAATTTCATTCTTATCTCTTACGAGTACGCCGAAAACTAAATATTTTGTATGGAAACGGAATAAACGAATTGAAAAACAGGAAGAAAGCAATCGCGAAGGCAATTAATAACGGAAAACGACACTCGTGGCAAGCTTTGAAATATAAAACAAATAGACTATGAAAATAAAAGTATTATTTGCTCGGTCACGCTTTAAATATCTTAAAACTTCTAAGGACAATTGCAAATTAGATATATGTATAGATATTAGATATTAATTCAATCATCATATGAAAAATAAACAGCCTGTGAGAGTTGTTCTGTATCTTAGGAGATGCCTTTTTTTCGCTCCATTATTGAACTGAGGCACATCGGCCTGCTTCGAGAGGTGTATGTTCTGGGGTCGGAGATCTTGGACACACGGGAAGAGTTATTCCATTTGGAACAGTCGGCCAGCTGCGTCCTAAACTGGTCGTGGCACGGGGATTGTAATGCTGCGTCCCCACATCAAACCCCTCTCTCGCTATCGGAAGGACGTGGGACAAGAACCAAACGCCCGACCTACCTGATGCAGTTTTTCTGGGTTTTGTCCTGCATCACTTTTTAGACGAATGCCCGGGGGCTATGATATTAAAGGGAAGTTGCCACCCTGTGCATTTGTCCTGTCGGGAAAATGTGAATCGGGATATTTTTTTTGGGAAGAAGAGCATCCGGCAAACGGTCGGATACCTTCAGGAAGAATTGTTCCTTTCTTCAGGAGCAGTTTCCTTATTCAACACTATTCCCAATGACTTAGTCATAAACAGTATCAAAACCAGATGGTCCGTTTTCGGTCAATATACTAAAACTTCACTTGATGAAATTTTATGCACTTGAAATCTAATCGTCAATTCCACTTATTTCAAGTTTAATCATCAGGTTCACTATCATCAAATCAAAGATTCTCCCATGGGAAGTCCCCTTGGTCCTTTTTTGCTGACATAGTCATGAGAGATTTAGAAAGTTGCTGTCTTTCTCTACTTCCTGTCCAAGCTCCTTGTTACATCAGATGTGTAGATGACATTTTTTGCATTGTTAATTCCTCTTCAAATCAACCTTATAGTCAATACTTTCAATAATTATCACCCCAACTTACAATTCACCCATGAACTTGAATTGAATCATCCTCTTAATTTCCTTGTTTCTCACCAATTGGTTCAGAAAACCTACAGGGCGAGTTCTCAATTTTCTTTCTGATCATCCTCCAAACCAATAGAGATCTGTGGTATATAATCTTGTAGACAGAGCTATATTAGTTTCTAACTCCAAGTTCCACTAACACAACATAAACGTTGTCCGGAACATTTTAATCTCCAATTAGTACCCTTTAAATTTTATTAATAAACACATAAACGTTAGATTGAACAAAATCCACTGTCACTCGTCCACAAACAACTCATTCCAAATTTTTTTCTCGTAGTCCCTTATTACAAATTCCTACATCACGCATTCATCCAAATTTTTAAAGAATATCAAATATCCATTATTTAACTATCTACTAATACTCTTTCCTATTTGATTAAAAACCACAAGGAGCAGAAAACTGCGTAGTTCACAGTATATTTAATTTATTTAGTTATTGTGGATGAAAAGTACCTTGTTTGAAGAGAAAAGAAAAAAAGAAAAACAAAAAAAAGAGAGAGAGATAGAGAGATAGAGAGAGATAGAGAGATATAGAGAGATAGAGAGAGATAGAGAGAGATAGAGAAAGATAGAGAGAGATAGAGAGAGATAGAGAGAGATAGAGAGATAGAGAGAGATATAGAGAGAGAGATAGAGAGAGATAGAGAGAGAGAGATAGAGAAAGAGAGAGAGATAGAGAGAGATAGAGAGAGATATAGAGAGAGAGATAGAGAGAGATAGAGAGAGAGATAGAGAGAGATAGAGAGAGATAGAGAGAGAGATAGAGAGAGATAGAGAGAGATAGAGAGAGATAGAGAGAGAGATAGAGAGAGATATATATAGAGAGAGAGATAGAGAGAGAGAGAGACGTCACGTAATCCGTGTTTAGAAAAGTTCTGTATGTAGTGTCTTCGTAATATATCAGAAGAGACACATGTTCGTGAAAAATTTAACTAGGTTCGACTATTGTTGAGTGATTTTTTACATCGGTTACATTAGGAGAGATTTTTTAGTAAAACATTCGCTGGTGGGAAGAGAAGACGTGCAGACATTTTTGTTAAAATGGAAGAATGAACGGCAGCATGTGACAAGAGTCGACGAGGTTAGCCTATTGGGTTAGAGCGGCCGTGTGATAAGCGTTAGCCCTGGGTTCGATTCCTGGTCCGTTAATCAACTTTCAAAGCGTCTAAAGCTGAACTTGATTGAAAAAATTATTCAGTTTTTAAATAATTGGTTTCGAAGTATATTTATCGATGGTACAAAAGTACGTATCATTCAGGCTGATGTTAAATTATAGTGGGAAATTTTAAATTTTTATTGCTAGGAAAATAGTTTTATTAAAATTGGCTATTTTATCTTCCGAAAAATAAAGTTCAGACGTATGCGATTTTTAAGATAGAAATTTGTTTTGTGTCCTATTATCGTTTTTTGTTACTTTCTTCATTTAATTTATACTCACCCAATACATCGTTTAGGCTACAATAATGATCACCGTTTTTACAATTCAGCCTATAACTTCACTTTTCTAAAGACTCGCTTATCTTATCTTACGTTTACTGTTCAAGTGATATAACTATTCGGTCATTCAAATTTTTCAGCATTGAATTTCTTAACACAATTCACTGATATATGTATAAATAACCACTATCGGTTATTTTATCGACAAAGTAAGTATTGTTACAAGTAGGAGGGTGAATCAAATATAAACGAGACTTTTGGACCTGCGCGCGCAATAGTGATGGAAGAACGTTCCGCTGTTATTGGCTGTTAGGTTGGTTTGTCAGGAGTGGGGGAAGCACGTGACTCATCATCATAGACTCGCTCAGTGTCCATCGTTACGATGTCCGAGCAGGAGGTACCTCCCTCTATTGCGCAACGTATTGTTATCAAGTTTTTAGCTGCAGAAGGTGTAAAACCGGCCGAAATCTTGAGAAGATTGACTGCACAGTTCGGGGAAGAGACGCTGTCGCGAGCTAGAGTGTTTGCTTGGCATAAACTGTTCGTGGAGGGCCGTGAACGTGACCGCAGACCCCGCACCAGCATTACAGTGGGCAACATCGACAGTGTTCGTCAACTTGTTGAAGGTGATAGGCGTCTAACAACTTCGGATATTGCAATTGAGGTTGGAATAAGTTATGGGAGCACTTACTCTATACTCTCAGAGGAGCTAGGGTATCGCAAGGTGGGTTCCTCGCCTTCTCACAGTTGACCAGAAACTGAATCGTTCTCAAGTGTGTGAGCGTCTTCTTGCACGATTTCGGGAAGAAGGAGACCCATTTCTTTCTCACATTGTCACCTGTGATGAAACGTGGGTGCATCACTACACCCCTGAGTCGAAACAAGCGAGTATGGAGTGGAGGAAAAAAGGAGAAACCGGACCAGTGAAAGCCAAGTCACGATTATCGGCTGGCAAGGTTTTGGCTACCGTTTTTTTTGACCAGCGTGGCCTGCTGCACCTTGATTTTTTGCATGAGCGCAGAACAATTAATGCGGCATACTACTGCCAAATTTTGACTGAGGTCAGACTTGCATATCGCCGCAAAAGACGAGACCTTCCGATGAGAAAAGTGATTCTCCTCCATGACAATGCTCGCCCCCATACAGCAGCCCTGACCGTACAAAAATTGGAGCAACTGGGCTGGGAGACACTGGAACACCCTCTATACAGTCCAGACCTGTCTCCCTGCGACTTCAATGTCTTTGGTCCTCTCAAGGAAGCTTTGGGAGGGCAAAAATTCCACAGCGATAATGAGGTTGAAGCATATGTGCGCAATTGGCTACAAACACGACCTGACTCTTTTTACGTGGAAGGAATTAAAAAATTACCTATACGCTGGGAAAAGTGTGTTTATAAATCAGGAGATTATGTAGGAAAATAAACTATGATTGTTTGTGCGTTTAAAACCAAATTAAATATTTAAAAAAATAAGTCTTGTTTATATTCGATTCACCCTCGTATCTGTCGTTTCGATTTGTGTCCATTCAAGGTCGAGATGTTGCTCGTGCATTCCTTTCCATCCATTCCTATGCTTTTAAAGCGAAGATCCATCAAAGCGGATAACCCTCGTGTAGCCTACCACTCAAAAAGGAAAAAAAAATATCAGTGACCATAGAGTCTGGCGGATTTTCGTTACGTCATCAAAATGTTAACAAGAAGAGAACGGAACATCTGCACCGGATGACGGTGAGCTGAGATGGAAGATTTCGCGGTGGAGGGGAGGCCACATGTCTTGGTATTCGCACGAGGAACATCTCGACCTTGAGTAGACAAAAGCTCCGTCTGGACGCAAATCGCAACAACGACAGATACTTGTAACAATACTTACTTAAATACTTTTTAGGTTTATATAAATAAATACACGGAAAACGCCGGACACCCAGATAGTTTAAAGATAAAGCGTGGCGATATTCGAATGGAAATCATTCATAAGATCCAACGTGCTTTCGACATTCCATGAGGGTTATTTTACAATTAAACTGAAGCTTTAATTTATTGGTTTACTAGCTGGGTGCCCAGCGTTGCATGGGTATTCATTCTTTTCATTCACGACCAAATATAATGATATACACATGTAACCAAAATGTTTCAAGAGTCTCGCTTGAAATAATTCGTCAGTTTTAGCACATTAAAAATCTATTAAATTATAATGATTATTAGGTATTGATTTTACCGTCATTTTTGTCTCCTCCAGTACATAAAAAATTGGGCAAAATCGTTGGTACGTGCCATATTTATCCAATGTCAGTCATTTAAAAGTCAAGTTCCTTAAAAGAAAATTAGTTCCACTGATCGCATAATCTTTCGTATTGTTTTTATTGCCATTCGATGGTGCCTTGCTGGATAAAATATTACTTTTTATTCATTCAAAATATTTCTGCTTTATTTCACTACGAAAAAAGAAGTTATTTACTTTGTTGTGCAGTATCGTCGCGTAGTAACGTCTCTCTCGAGCGTGCTGTGACATCATAATTTCTTGACGCGGAATAATTTAACACAAAATTATCACGTTTATCAATTATAATTCTTTACACCTTTATGCTACGGGTTTCTCATCCCCACAGTACCGGTTCTCGATTTTGGCAGAATACGTATACCAATTTTTTTTGCATTCTGTCCACGCGATAAAATTTGTATAAAGAACAACGTAAATACATACATACATACAAATATACATCCTTTTTTATTATATAGATAGATAGATAACTAGCCCTTTAACACCAGTTTTTAACATTATCACTGAAATTTCCATTTTTTTTGCAGTGGATCGGTTATTACTGCTGTAGATAATTATTTTTCGGATACACATAGTTGTATGTTATTTTCTAGAAACAGGAACAGCACTTTTGTGAATCCATTTTCCGAGGCGTTTTCATGAATATTTAGAAGACGGAATATCTAAACAGTCCCTGTGTTGTGTAAGTGGTACGTGTTTATGTTTCTCGCCCGCTGCCACTCGGCCACTTATCGTTCGTCATGCGAAGTGCGGGAGGAGGGGAAATAACGAATGTACGGTCAGTTCGGGCCCCGGCAGCGCCATGTCCGGTCACCTGCGAGCCGCGCTGCTCTTCGCGACGCTGTCTCTGACCCTAGCGTCGCCCAACACGGGCGTCGCAGTGGGGAAGTGCTGCGTCCAGGGCAAGGCGCTGAGGAACAATTCATGTGTGCCGTCACCGAAGCCCTTCGTGCCGCCCTTCACAGACTCCGACGTCTCGACCTACCACTTCGTGATCAGCAGCGCCTGCAACGGACTGATGCTGCAGCCCTCCGTGTACCCCAGCGACAATTACTCCCTGCTGAAGAACGGCAGCCTCTCGGTACCGGGGATCTGCTGGGCGCCGTTCCCAGTGTCAGAATACTGCCTCGATCGTGACTTCAGCTCTGAAGTCACGCTGGCTCTCATCTGCGTCGAGTGGAAGGCCATGAACTGTCCCGAGGCCCCGGTCGCCAAGGCCCTGGCCTTCAAGCTGTACCCGGGATTCATGATCCTGTCTACTCTGTGCCTCGTGGCGACGACTTGCATCTACCTGGCCCTGCCTCACCTCTGCAACCTCCACGGTCTCACTTTGCTCAGCCACGCCTTCGCCCTGACTTTCGCCTATGTCTTCCTCTCCGTCGTGCAGCTCGGTGGAAACTCCATATCAGAGGGATGGTGCCAATCCTCCGGTAAAGTACACCATTCATCTTTCGTTTTCCATAATCGCGATCGTACAGATTTTTTTTTCAAATCATCAATCATATGATAGATCAATGCATTTCTTTTGAACCTGAACCAACACTGTGACGGTCGATCAGAAACCTCTTAGCCAGCCACAAAAATGGCGTTAGTAACTACAAATTACGATTCAAGTATTATCCGTTAAGTGGGACATATAAACTTTCAACCATGTTTCTTCAACTGTTTGATTGTTTCAATAAAGAAAAGTAAACAAATGTAGGGATTGCGTTTTTTTTAATATAATGAATTTTTTTAATCCAAATATTTTACAATTGTGACACATTGATGACGTTAACGTGTTAAAATTAACTAGTTGCTTCTTGAGTGGGTAGTTGAAGATATAAATTTTTATTTATATATATAGGACACCCTCCTGATGCGTGTATTGATTAGGTAATAGTCACAACATTTTTCTATTAACAACCAGGCTATTTCTAAGCTGGAAAATAGCCAAACAATAACGGGAGAGTACTAAACTATCTAAACAAAGTCTGCAGAACAAAACCTTGGGAAAATATTGTATTTTGATCGCTACACTGCACAACAGTAGAAACTAGACCAGCTAAACTAGGTATTTATATCAACCGGAATTCGATGTTCTGAAGTTATTTTTGTCAATTTAAATTTCTTTAATTGAACACATTTTTCGACCAAAAGAGGTTATTAACACATATTTTACCAATTTAATTAGAATTAATATGAATTAGAAACATAATATGGTGCACCCCTTCACCAAAATGAGATAGTTAATTTGGTATTTTTCTAAGCATTATCAACGAACCACAAATAAAAATCAATTTAATCTTCTACGAGCATCACATGAATAAAAAATATTAAGGGGAATGTAAAAAAAGTACGAGCTAATAAAGAAAATGTAACTGGTTTACATTTTTCAGAAGACTTGTAGATTGATCAACAACATTCAAGGAACAGTAACATAAAGACTGTAGAAGAATAGTAAAAAGATTTTTGTCAAGTTTTTTGTCATCTATCGAAATGAAATAATAAAAAAACGGTGAAAGGATTTGTTAAAAACAAAATTGTCCGGGGAAATTTGTCTCGGTTCTTGACTAAAAACAAGATACTAACAATCTGCTCCGTTCTACAGCTATTAATATAGAACTTAAAGGCTTATCAGACATCCGTTTAATAAACGTGATAATTTTACGCACTGAAATTATAATTTTTTATTTATTACATTCAATGTATTTATTTAATAGGCCCGGGAGCCAGTAATGTTTTTAGAAGAAAAGACATTCGAAAACATGTGCAAATAGATGTTTCCTTCTGCCTGCTAGCACTCGCTGTGTTCCGCGTTGATACGATAAAGAATAATTTGCATATACTTAAACATATATATTCAGGAGTTAAGCACTCCTGTGCAAAAATTAAAAAAACAGACCGAGCTGTGCAATCTGAAAGTGTGCAGATAATTTACAAGCTTTGGGTAGCATTTGTAAAAAAAAAAAATACGGAAACAATTACGGAGCAATTCGAGTATCGTTTAACTATGAACTGTTTCCTGCTCGTCATGTAGTTAGTTGTTGCGGGTATAAGATTATAGTGGTTTCGAATTTATAATTTTTTTCCTATATGTTTTTCAGATAATTAAATGAAAAGCAATACAGTAATATAAATTTAAATAAAATATTGGCTAAGACATGTTCGATCTAAGTATCTGATAAACAATTATTGAAATAGCCACAAACAGACAAAATTAAGTGATGATATAAATACCACACAACGTTTCTGAGATCCTTGTTCCCTGGAGTGAGAAAACCCGTGGTTTTTTTCAATAACCAGACTTAATTTTGTATGTTTTTGGCAATTTCAAATTATTATTATATTTTACTAGCCGAGTGCCCGGCGTTGCCCGTGTACTTATTTATATAAACCAGAAAAGGTATTTAGTTCTATATTAATCTTTGGTCAAGAAGTGAATTAACCTAAATCTAACTATTCCTAGTTCCGTACAGACTTTCGACCGATGGTGCATTAATTTAACAGCTATAAAATACATTGAATTTTATTGCATCAATCACAACAAACATGGCTCCGAATTTCTTTACGAATAGAAGACTTAAATATATTCCTTGAGTATATTGCAGGATATAATTGTCCCTCAGTCTTCAGACATTACGAAATATTAAATTGATGAAATTCTAAGCTAGATTCATGTTGTAAACAAATAGTCACCGTATTGGAGTCACTAATATGGCACGAAAATTAACTTATATTTTCCGCAAGAATCGTGAAGTATTTCGTATTGTTTTTTATTATCATTAGATGAAGTGTTACTGGAGAAAATTATACTTTCTATACAAAAAAAAATATTTCTGATTTATTTCATTACGGAAAAAGGAGTTATTTCCTTTGTTCGTCGCGTAGTAACGTCTCTCTCTCTCGTGTGACGTCACGGTCTTTTGGCGGGCAGTAATTCAACACAAAATTATCACGTTTTTCAATTATAATTTTTTCCACATTTATGCTAGGGGTTTCTTACCCCTGCGGTACCGTTTCTCGTGTTTTTAAGAATGTGTGTACCAAGTTTAGTTGCAATCTGTCAACGAGTTTAAATTTGAATATAAATTAACGTTAATACATTCATCATTTGAAAATTTTAGGATCAAAACCAGTATAATTTTCTATCGAGACATTACTTAAAACGTATTTTCCTGTAAATTGTAACTTGTTTATAGTAGTATGATTCTGTTGAAAATATTCCTACTTCGTTGGTTATTTACAGGACCATTTTTTATTACTATATCAATTAAGACCGTATTTATGAAGTTATATCATTACGATTGTAACTGTGGTAAGCTTAAGTAATCTTAAAATAATATTTCAATTGTAATCCCTTACAACTGTGTCAGAAAGACAATGTATTTTGTTATACAGGTACCGAATATAATAATATATTATAATTAACTCAATCAGGATATATCGTAGGAGACGGGCAAGATCGCAGTGACTTTTTTTTTTAGGGCAACAGACTACATGAGGATGATCCACATTGGGCAACTCCCCTTTAATAGCATAGGAAGGGATTTGAAAGGCGGGATGTGGAAGGGTAGAGGAAGATAGCCAAAGGTTAACAAGGGCCCCCAGGCTATATTTTAAGGATCCTACCCGGCATTCGTCTAAAGAAATGCAGGGAAAACCCTAGGAAAACCTGCATCGGGTAGGTCGGGCATTGGGTACTTGTCCCACGCCCTTCCGATAGCGGGAGAGTAGTTTGCTGTGGGGACGCAGCATTCTTGTCTCCGTGCCTCGACCAGTTTAGGAGGCAGCTGGCCGACTATTCCAATAGGAATAGCGGACAACTCTTACCGTATGCCAAAGGTCTGTGACCCCGGAACATACACCTCTCAAAACAGGCCGAGGTGCCTCGGCTTGTGAGAACCTTAGTTCAAAAACGGAGAGAGTGACACATTTTCAGTATCTTGTATAGATATTTAACTATTGTACAAAAGCAACTACAATCAACATGGCGAATTGCCGCCAGTTTATAAAATATTTTTTGTTCTGGAACATGTTAGACAAGTTGTGCAGTTCGTGAAGCAGAGAAGTCAGTCAAATAATAATAAATTATGGTTTTGTTCGGGGAAAGACAGTTAACAAGTGTTTCTCGTAACGGTTGAGACAGGTTTCCCTAGATGGTAATGCTGGGAGAATCTACGACATTTGCCTGTTAAAGATCACGTCTGTAACTGAACTCGCATTCACATTCTCGAAGACGCACATCACGCAGGTGTTCACTGAATGAAACTGGCTCATAACTTACGGACGACATACTGTGGTTTTGTATTGGATTCTATGTATTGAAGCAAACATGACCTCATTAAAATGGTGAGACAAAGGTTGTGTAGTGCATCAGGTTGTAAAACGTGGGTCATTGCAACGCAAGTAAAATACTTAACGACTTCAGCTCAGAGGAAACACGTAAAAGGAAAACGATGACCAAGTAGAATGACACAAATTACGTCTAAACGTTGGTCTGAGACTTACAATTAGCAGAACAATATATTCATACAATTATTTTAAAATGAGTTTGCGTGGTGGGTCATAAGTGAATCTTCTACAATATATAATTATTTAACTCATCAATTATTAGTATGAGATTTTTAATCAGAATGTTGTCTCTAACGTCTAGAATTTATATATATATATATATATTGTAATAATTAAATATAATATTATGTGGCGTTTCTAAATGAAAGAACTTAGTGATCACTATTAAACAAGATTTATTAACAATTTTAAAACAAGTATAAAATACACAAAATATTTGGGATCTCAGGGTCTTGAACTGGGTTTGATAAATGGCAGAATTTATTTAATCAAAATTACATTTACCTTTTATGGAAATCAATGCGTCTGAACGTAGACGAAATTTGTTGCGGAAGAAATAATACTAAAGATTGAATTTAACAATTTCAGTTTTATCAAGAATTAAGAATCTCATTTTATCGATAATTAAATAATTAAAGAACGATCTGACATTTATCTTTTAAACACGGCTTACAAATGATTTTAAAGTTTTTCTCTACTTACGGCCGCCCAGGTCTCTTTTTAGCTTTTCGTGCACAATTTTGGGGACATCACTGATTCTAAGTTCTCACAGACTCTAAATGTCCACAGGCTCTAATTGGCGTTGTTTGTTAGTTGGTTTAACACAAATTGGTTGGTTCTCGATGCTTTTCTGCAACCTGGATTTGTAGATCTCGTGACTTTAGTTGAAAATGTACTTCATTGGCTCGTCTATGGCCAGCATGATGAATCTACGCTGGACCACCGAATACACACTAGTTGCTCTGTCTCCTTCCCGACTGAATATTGCTTTACTTTTTAATATTTGAAAGCATGTTTGTGACTGGACCACATTCTTTCGTTCTGACTGCCGACTGTAAAACTTTTCGTCTAAACTATTCGCTGTCTGCTGCCCGACTGAACTGTTCGTCTCGTAAATTTTTGAGCGCGTAAAAACCTTCTCGACTGATCAACAATGTTTTCTTTGCCTTGCCGGTTTGTTGCGGCGTCCGCTTTATATCCACTAATAATGCGTCCTCTACAATTCAACTTTTCAATTAGAACAATGCCTTAATTACCAATTACTACAATATATATATATATATATTATATATATTATATAAGCTACATCATTTTATACTTAATTTTCAAAAATTTGATTAATTTTGACCCTGAAATTGTCAAACGATCAATCATAAGCCTTAACACTATGTAAATACGTACAGAATTTTTTTAAAGAATTAAGAATAAACAGTTCGTATATTGTGAAATATTTATGAAACGGAACGGGAATTTGATACCAATCACATCGCAATTGTTTCAGAAAATTATTCCCCCCCCCCCCCCTAAGAACGTTTTCTAAATTTTTTAGACTGCTTATTATGCATATGATTGGCACTAAGTCTACCATAAATATGCAAAAACATTGTACTACGGGATATTTATCATTTTTATTCGGCACTCATTCATTATTGTAATATTAATCTTAAGAATGTTTTTCTTATACTCATTAAACTTTCAATAAAGTATATTAACAAGATGGTAGAAAAATGCGAGAGGTTTTATATATTAAAATAAAAATTTTCAATCTTCTCTGGTGAGAAATAAGTAAATTACTCATATTCAGACTCTGTATTTTATTTATAAGAAAAATTCAGAAACGAGGGTCACCATTGTTGTGTAACAGACTCGCCGGTTTACTATTCAACGGCTAAACCACGCTCAGCCCCTTCCGTACATTTCAACCTCTCTCGCTCTCTTATTTCGGTTTACCTCGCTGTGTCACAAAAAAGAATTCGTAGTTAATTCATCTTCTTACTATTCAGAATCGGTAAAAAAAAATTTCACGTGAGAAAGACTTACAAACCGAACAAAGTTATCAAATATAACGTAATGCTTCCAGAAAGTAGTGTAAGACAGTTTAGAACTATTTTTGCTTTTATATTTGAAAATACCACGGAGATAATGAAAGAGAATTTTGACAAGGAGCATAATTATAAGGAAGGAAGGTGAATGAATGTACGTACAAAGATTTGCAAGCAGAAAAGGGGGAGAACTGTTGTAGGAAATAAATAAAATAATATATAATTTCAGATTAAATGCAAACGAGAACAACACTATTGTGAATAGTAAACAATGAATTTTTAGCTATTAAATATATATTCACGAACTGTTGAAGCGGTTCTGTTACTTGCTTTATTAGGACTACATGACACCAGTCATACAAACTAGATACTGTAAACAGTGTCGTATAATAAATTTAATGTGTCGATCCAATAGTAGAATAAAGCACTCTGCGAACATTATTACGGGTGAACAAAGAACCTGTTTAGAACCTTGAATTCTTACAAAGCACAAAACGATAACAGCGCCCAGTGCTGTAGTTTTATCGTTGGTTATATCTTTTGAGCAAGTACTTCGCGGAAATGCTTAAATTCTAGACACGAGCTCCCTCTGTGTGTGTGAACATTTGCCGACCAACCTTAGGAATGCGTCTTTAATTAGCTGGTTCATCGAGAACACAACAGACACAGTTTACAACTTAATTCTGAGGATGCGACTTCCCTCAAGTGAATAAAATATACGGAAACTGCCACAAGAGTATTTACGAGACTGTGGACTTACACAGAAGTGCAAACAATTGCGTATTTTTAATACGACGCCGTCTTAGTTATTGAACACAACCTGGCTATTTAATTTACAACTGCATACGGTAAAATGAAATGTAGCGTTTTATGTTATGGACTGACTTTCCTTCTGTCTTCCAAAATTTGAAATCTAATCAACTTCAATTAATTGATTTCCTGTTGTTATATTAAGTATAGCTGGGTGCCCGGCGTTGCTCGTGTACTTATTTATATAAACTCGAAAAAGTATTTAATTGAATACTTAAATATATTCCTTGAGTATTTCAGGATATAATTGTCAATTGTCACTCAGTCTTCATACATTACGAAATATTACATTGATGAAATTGTTAGCTAGACTCACAACTAATATAGCGCGAAAATTAACTTACATTTTCCGCAAGGATGGTAAAGTAATTCGTATTCTTCTTTATTACCATTCGATGGAGTATTGCTGTATAAAATTATACTTTTTATTTAAAGAACATATTCTGCTTTATTTCATTCCTAATAAAGGAAATATTTCCTTTGTTCGTTGCGTAGTAACGTCTTTCTCTCGCGTGACGTCATTGTCTCTTGGCGCGCAGTAATTTAATATTTAATGATCACGGTTTTTAATTATAATTCTTTCCACATGTATGCTAGGCGTTTCTCACCCTCACAGTACCGTTTCTCGTATTTTGAAGAATATGTGTACCAATTTTTGTTGCATTCTGTCCACGCGATAAAATTTGTATAAAGAACAACGTAAATACATACATACAAATATACATACTTTTTTATTATATAGATTTTAAAAATTACCTTCTTCTTATATCAATCCAGGCCTGTTCCGGTCTCACCATCTCTTCCACGGTCTTCCCACATTCCATCTTCCTATTGGGTTATATTCCATAATTTGTTTGGAAATCTTTTGTGGCAGCATACGATGTACACGGTCTTACGATTTCTGTTGAAGTTGCATCGCCTTCTCTGTTTTTGATTGTATGCCTAGTTCATCTCTTATTGTTTCATTTCTGATTTTTTCTTCTCTAGTGCATCCTTTAACTGATCTTAGAAACTTCATTTCTGATGTTTCTAGTTGTCTTAGATCTTTACTTCTAAGCGTCCAGCTTTCCGCCCCGTATAGTAAAGTGGGAAATGCCATAACTTTATAAAATTTTATTTGCGTCTCTTTCCTTGTATTACCCTTCAGGGTTCTTCTTATTGTGCCACATATATGTTGAAAAAATGTTAATTTTTCTCTGTATATCTTTACCTAGTTCATATGATATATCGCATCCTATTGGAAATGTGATATCTATTCAATTGGTTTATCATCTAGAATTAATTTTGTTCTGGCTGAATAATTGCCTAAAAATGCCATTGATTTTGTTTTCTTTCAGGTTATAGCCTTGACTTATTACATTTAGTCTATGTAAAGTTATTTTGTAGTTTGTCTTCACTATCTTGAATTATGACTTGATCATCAGCGAAAAGCATCGTGTTGATGTATTTATTCCTTCCTATATTTATACCTTTCGGTGTTTTCTCGCTTTTCCATTCCCGTATCATGTCTTCTATGTAAATGTTAAATAATGTAGGTGACAAGCTACATCCCTGTTTAACTCATTAATTCGTTTCTATTTCTTTTCCATTACCAATTCTAATTCTTGTATTTGTATATAGACTTTGTGATACCTGAATTAAATGTTTAGGGATTCCTCTTTTTTCCATTATTAACCACAACTTATTTCTCTTAATCCTGTCAAATGCTTTTTCAGAGTCTACGAAGGTCAGGTGTGTTTCCAAATTAAATTCTCGTCTTTTTTGTATTATCTATTTCAATGTGAAGACATCGTCACTGCACGATATTCCTTTTCGAAAGCCTGCTTGTTCCTCTATTAAAATTGTATGGGAGATATTTCGAAGGCTTTCATTTATTATTTTACTATCTATTTTCTAAGCAGTATTCAGGACACTAATACCTGTGTAATTAGATGCATTACTTCTTTCCCCCTTTTTAAATATTTGAGTGATTTTTTTTGTTTTCCATTCCGTCGGTATTTCAAATCTTTCCAAACACATATTAAAAAGATGTAACATTCTGAATTCTAAGAGATTTCTTCCGTATTGAATAAATTCTATATTTATTTCATCTAAATCGGTTTCCGGTTTTTCATTTTTTTGGGATTGTCTTCAATTCTATTATATCTATGTTATCTACTCCATATAATTGTTCTATTGTATTTACTTCTTTGATTTCTGGATCATACCATTTATAATGTGTTATCCAGTCGGATGTTTGTATTATATTGAGATTTACAATATCTCTTTCTTCTTTGTTTAGATGTTCCATAAATTTTTATGCTATAAATAAAACGCATCAATAAAAATGGTTGAAATAACGTAAACTATGCTTCATCAATAAAACGTGAAAATATTATGTACCGTATTCCCGGCCGCGGGTGTAGTGAACCTGGGTGATAGTGACCCTGGGATGAAAGAATAAAATAAATTTCACAATTCACTGCTTTTCTGTTTTCATTGAACTTAAAACTAATTAAATGATGTCACTGTACAACACAATTTGGTGTGGGTTGATAATATGAAAAATGTGATACGTATCTAATAGTTTCTGCGGTGAATGTGACGAGGGAAAGTGAGAGTGGTTGGAAGGGAGTGTCAAATACACTATCAAATTGTCGATGTCATTTCATTTGGAGTCGATTTGCTTCGTTCAAATACGCAGGCTCTTCAACGTTCTACTTCCTGACGCTGCGCAGACATTACAATATTCTTTGCGCAAGTGATTTTAAGTATCACTGTTTACGATGAAGTAGTGTTTGGATACTCTGTTCTGTGTCTCTTGTGTCAAACCTCAATCTTGCACGTTATATATGCTCGTTTCTTGCCTCAGTAGCCCTCCCTTTTCGGTTTTTATCTCTTTGTGACGGCTTTGCATCCGGTGATGACGTAATGATTCACCGACACGTGACTAGAAAAAGATTTTTTCGGTGGTTATCGGACCCAGGTTACTGGAAATCGGAATGCATAATCCACTGACGCCGTCTGAGAGACTTGACCTTCGCCGTCTGGTGTTATTTCATGGACTCATCAGTCCATGACAAACATTCTCAGAGCCTCTAGAATAAGATAGTTGCCGTGCCCTTAAAGTTTGTGTATTATTATACGTAGTCTCTTGAAGCTAGTTTTTAAAACTGGTAGAGGACCGGAGTCCGTAGACCCACGGGAATGTCTTTTGGAATGTCACTGGTACTTCTGTATTTAGATTGGATCAGCACAAATAGTTCTGAATGTTTCGCATCTAATAAATTGTTACATCACAGGATTAGACAGTTTTCTTCCTAGGTTGATGCCGGATTATCTCAACGCACTGAAAATCAAGACGCAATCGAAGTCTGCTGTTAATCGTTTCCGAATATCATGTAATTTTTCTTGACTTTACAAAATTTAAGTGGCGAAATACAGGAAGCAGAAGTCATTGCAATGTTGCCAGCATTCAGCCTCAGTTTAATTTCCTTCTTGCGGGATGAGAGACCGTTTCCGTTTCCGCTTCAGTGATGAGGAACGAGTTGCTGATGGAGCTGGAAAGCAATATGTGCCCAGAAAATACAGCCGTTAGCCTAAAAAACTACGCCTTTCAGAGAGACGGGAGTTTGGTGGACACTCTGTTCGGCATCACGTACCCAAATGGTACGTTCTGGAAGAAACACGGGAATTTGTACGGCTGCACGTGCAAGGTCTGGAAATGCCCATTTAGATGTTGCGAGGAACTCAGCTCGAATACCGTTGATTTCTACCAGAGTTGTGAGAGACTCCACGGGAGGATTTACTATAATCCTCTTCAAGTAGCCACCAAACCGAGCGACGGGCCCTCGGTCGGCATCCAAATGGGGGAAACATCGTTCTGGTGGTGGCACCGCAATGGAACCATGGACATGGACCACGAGGTGTACGTCCCTCACGGTGACTACTGTTTCTCTTCCGACGGGAATAGGTTCAGTTTTTTCGAAGTCGAACCCAGGATCTTCGACACAATCGACTACGTTCTTGCCGTACTGATGTTTGTTTCACTTGTCTGCATCATCCTGTCGCTGATCGTGTACTTCATGCTCAAAAGACTGCGAAACCTGTACGGGAAATGCCACATGTGCTACATGGCCTCTTTATTCTTCAGCCTTTTATTTCTTATCATCGACAAGCTACTGGACTGGGACCAGCACGTCCTCTGCGAGATCACAGGTACCTTAGCGATACAAGTTGTACTGGGCCAAAACGGCCATCTACACTTACACTTTGTAATTAGGTAAAGCAATAGCCAATTAACAAACAAAATTAAGCGATAAAAACACTTTACAACGTTTCTGATATCCAGTTGGCTTTCGTCAAGGGATTCAAAATCGCAAGAGCCGCAAGCACAACACACATCAAAATCCACGAGACGAATTCAAAGCAAAGTAAAAACGAATTGAAACTCAAAGATAATGTGATAACAAAAGAATTTATCCTAATAATACAGGATCACGGTCATTATTGAGATTTGTAGCATCAGTTTGTACGTTAATTTCTGTGATGCTAGATATAATATAAAGCATTTGGGATATAATTCTCGTTTGATTGGAAACATCCTAAGTTTCTAGATGTTGACACCCGGTCCAATTCCAGAATTATATGAGAAATGCTTTATATTAATCTAAAATCAAACAATTAAACGTACAAACTGATACTATCAATAAAAAAGTAATTAACGATTAATTAATTGTGAACAATACATGAATTGAAAAGTGATTGATTGTTACGTGTGAGTTTGAATTCGTCACCTTCGTGCGATGTATCGTTAATGAGATTTTGAATCGTCTGACGAAAGCTACAAGGATATCAAAAATGTTGTGTATGCCTAGTACTTTACACTTAATTTTGTCGGTTAATGGCTACTTCTTCATCTAATATGTAATTTCTTATAATATACGTTAATAATTCAGTGTATACATTTGTGTTTTCATACGTCATTCAACTACATTTCATTTTAAAATCCTTTCAGTATCAAATAAATTAACTCCAATACCCACAAACTAGAACAATGGAACGCTGTAAGCTTATTTATGCTCTCTATTGATTTGGAGGATGATCTGAAAGAAAATTGAGAACACGCCCTGTAGGTTTTCTGAACCAATTGATGAGAATGGAAGTATTGTGAATGGATATATAGTGACATCAAGGAATTGTTAAATTCAAGTTCATGGGTGAATTGAAAGTTGGGGTGATAATTATTGAAAGTATAACTATAAGTATGATTTGAGAGGTATTAAAAATACAAAAAATGTCATCTACATATCTGATGTAGCTAAGAGGTTAGACAGGAAGTAGAGAAAGACAAGAATTTTTTAAGTGTCTCATGACTATCTCAGCAAAAAAAGGACTCAGGGGGCTTGCCATGGGAGAACCTTTGATTTGATGATAGTGAACCTGATAAAATTTGAAATAAGCGGAGTTGAGGATTAGATTTATAATGCATAAAATTTCATGAAGTGGAATTTTAGTATATTGATTGAAAATGGACCATCTGTTTTTGACTAAATCATTGGAAAATACATTTGATTGGAAAAATGCTAAGATTTTAGACATTGACACGAGGTACAATTCCAGACTGACATCACCGATGCTTCACATTAAATCAAACATCACAGATATTAATGAACAAACAGACACTATTAAATTCAATAATTGTTATGATCCCTTATTATAACGCTAAACCTTCTGTTTTCCCATTGTCGTTGCTCCCTTATTGATACGCCAACCCTTCGGCTCTTCCATTGTCGTTGCGTTTTCGTCGCTTTTGAGGGTTGTCAACAGACCAGTACAGTTGTGTCGCTCTAGGCTCTTCTTAGCACCTGACGAAAGGCACAAGGATCCCAGAAACGTTGTGTGGTATTTATATAACTCCGCTTTTTTGTCTTCATTGGCTGTCTTTATTATTCATTCTTTTCAATCAGACGTAAATTTTTCATTTTAACTAAAATTTATATACGATTTTTACCGTCACAATTATAATGCACTCGGAGATAAATACATAAAATAAATGAAAAGGTTATGAAATTTATTTCCAGAAGAAGTACTCATGGAATTAAAATAACTGATACATCCAGGACATTTCCCCGCTTGCTTATCTTTTTTTCTCTTCCTCCCTGAATTATTCTTGAAACCAACATTCAATTTATTGATTTTAGCTGGTTTCGTTGACCGTATAGAAAATTATTTCACTGAATTTTCATATTTGTATTTCTACTTTCTCAAGGTACAACATAGTCTATTCCTAACCAACGACGAATATCATTAGAACAGAACCTGAAGCAGATTAAAAAATTGAACAATTTTAACCAGTACACCAAAGTTTGTAAAACTCTTTTGATACAAAGCGCTTATTACTCAGTTCCTGAATTTATCAATCGATCTGAAACCAGTTAAACTAAATTTTCTTGCAATATTGCTCATTCAGTGTTGCATACATAAAGTATATATTAAATAATAAGCCTCGCCATCGCCCTTGTGTTTTCTTACGTTTCACAACACTCTGAAACGTCCAGTGTTAATTTTTATATTGAATTTATTTTACAAACATTTTCATTTTTCCTGATCTTTACATTTCATCGTACCACTAAACTATATTTCATTCCCTATTTATGTATTTTTCTGTGATTCCTTAACTGTAATACATTTATATATTTTTATTATGTATGTATTAATTTATGTAGTTATTGACGTCCTATTTCCTCATTAGAGGACCAATGAATGCAGCAAATAAATATACATCTGTATTTTACCAAAGTTACAGTGAATTATTCGGGCTTAGAGAAAAGAAAAAACACATTTGGAATATTCCCTACGTATAACTGTATTGTAAAATGACTAACAGCACAGAGGTTTGACTGAGCCACAAATAAATCATATAACTGGAAACGTGTTCACTCAAAAGCTCTGCAGTACTCTAAATCTCATACTAATCGATCTTAATAAAACTGTCATTAACATATATTTAAATTTTGATGCTTGAGAACGTGCGTATATATTTTTGTACTGATTTTTCGGTTACTGCCTGCGCACCCTGAATATGGTGTAAAGTCAGTATTCTATCTAATACAGGATTCTTTTTAGCTTTCGTACACGAACAGACAACTTTCGTCTTGTTTCCTCGTTTCCTGGAGTGTTTAGGTCGCTCAATGTGACAATTATCCGAACTGTGTGCTCGTTGCCTTGAATACTGTATGCACTTCAAACAATTTGAGTTATGTTCGCAGAGTAATCAGTGTTCATAAATATTCGTAACGCATCGTATGTTAAACCGGGTATTACAGTAACCTCTCTCTTTTTCTACAGTGTAAAATTATAATAAAATAATTTATCAAATCAGTGACAAAATAACAAAAACAATAATTAATAAAAATGTGACAAAAATAATTTAAAAATAATTCTCAATCTAAACTGAAATATAAACAGCTAAAAAGCTTGTCTGTTAAATATATACGATTTAATAATTAAATATGTGGAATCAAATAATTTAACAGAATCATAATTATTATAAGCGAAGCCGAAAATTCCGAAATTAGCTATTACGAAACATTTCTGAGCTGCTAAAACAATGACTAGAATATTAAAAATACAAAGGTGAATGAAATGAATCTCGTTCAATTATATCGAAAAAAATTTTCATGTGGCAAAGAAGTTTAAGAATTCAGCGTTATTTTAGTTTCTAAAATGTGTGTGGACGTGGACAGATTGGACACTCCTTAAGAACCCCAGTTGTCTTCCTGTTTGCACTCGATATCTCGTCCCCGTGTAGGGTCTTCAATCTTGCCACTATCCACATTAACTAAACTATACAACAAAAATTTTCGGCTCAAGAAAACTTGTACGAATTTATGGAACATGTTTTTTTTTTACTTTTGAATTTTTCAATTAATTATTACTAGTTCTTGGAGGGATATTTACGTCAGATTCTACTGACTAATGATGACACACAATCATCTACTTGTGGGTATACGTCTTTGACGGGCTATTATTGCTATCATCATTGCGGCTGTCTTACTACAAATCAGTTACTCTTCAATGTCTAAGATGGGAAATATTGTAACAGTACATAGGTAAAAAATTCTACAACAATTTACATTTAAAAAAAATTACGTCGGATAAAATTCTTGGAAATTAAAATTACGAAAAAATACATTTTATATTGAAAGGTATGCCGTGTTGAAGTTACAATACATTTTCTAGATTTGGAATATTTGCAACTTTGAATTGAATTCAACCAGATCGTCAAACAAACATGTTAGATTTTATTTTATAGTTTTGAAGAGGGACGCACTCATTGTGTATATTCCTCCTTGGTTTTATTCGTCGTTTTTCTGGACTATTTTTAGGAGATTTTGGTTTCGTTTTAGCTACCGGTATTTTGCGATACGATTTTTGATATAACAAGTTGACCGGCAAGAGGTTCTTCCTCCACTTTTGAGATCTTACGGTTAACGAGACGGCTATAGAGAAATTTCTGGCCCAGGAGAGAATTGATTTCGAAAATAAAGTTTAGCACCTGTGTGGTTGGTTGGTCGCCGAGGGAGATGACTTCTCTTATCTCGTAGACAGCGCCACGACGGGCGTGCGGTATAATTAGCGCCGTAGCACGCACACGCACGACAGTCTCGCTGCCGACGCCCTGTGAGATGGACGCCGAGTTGCTGTTCTTGGCGATTGTGGTCACGGTGGGCACCGTGATGACCATCACAGTGGCCGTGAGCTCCACGGAGGAGCCATCGTCCACCTGCGAGAGCTGCCTGCTGCGCTGTTGTCCTCTGGACCAGTGGTTCGACGAAGAACAGCTCACTTGCCAGAACGTCACGTCGGTGAGCGTCGCGATGCCGCCGGTGTACAGCGCGGATACTCTGGAGCCGGTCACCTCGACTCTCCAAGTGCTTGAGAGAAACCCATGTACCGGCAACATCTACATGGTCAACTCCAGCGAGGACCTGCGTCTGCTCGACAGCGGCCATCTTCAAGACGGTGACTTTTTGCTGAAAAACTTTTGCTTCTCGCCAACTTTACCCAACGGCTCCTTGATGTGGATCGTGTGCTTCGAACCAGAAGTGTTGCAAGGATCGCTGCCGACGTTCATGCCCATAGCGCTGTTGTTGTCGTCGCTGTTCCTCGTGGCCACGTTCGCCGTGTACGCATCAATAAAGAGACTTCGCAACATCCACGGAAAGTGCCTCATGAGCTACACCGCCGCCCTCTTCATCGCCTACGTCTCACTAGCAGCGTCGCACCTTCAGCCCGAACCCGTAGACGACACTAACTGCTTTATGGCAGGTAATCAGACTCATCAACTAGTCTCTAGCTAACTACTTCTACTACTACTCCATGGCGTTACAGCCCTTGTAGGGCTAGAGCCTGCCTCACTATCGAAGCCCACTCTCTTCTATCTCTTGCGTTCCTCCTCCATCCTCTTATATCCAACTCCTTCATATCTTCATCTATATCCTCCTCCCATTTCTTTCTAGGTCTGCCTGCACACCTTCTTCGTTCCTGGTTTTCCTTTTCATATTCTTTGTAGTAGGGTTCCCTCCTCACTACTTTCCACATGCCCTGCCCATCTAAGTCTTGCACTTCTTATGGAGCTTACAATTTGGGGGTCACCGGAGAGTTAATAGAGTTTCTGGGATACTAGTCTAACTCCTTCACCAAAATACAGAAGATAGAAACATTACAACAGAAGCCAAAGTTTGATTCACCTCTGAACGTCGATGATTTGTATTTAATAAACCTATACCCAATTATAATTTCACAAATAGGAAGTAAGTCCTTCAGATTTCAAATTATAAGTTGGTAATTGGTAGGAGTTTTGTAGAAGTTCAGAAGACATTGAGTGGCCGAAACTAGCGCATATGGTGGCATCTTTGGTAACTGCCTTACTTCCAGGACACGTTAGGCCCTTATAGTATAGATAACTGATGGTTGAACTCAGGAACGTTCTGTATAAACAGAATGCTGAAATTTTTCATCCATGTTCTGCTAACGGTTATTACAGCTTTATTCATGTATGTTTTGAATTTCATTATTAATAGAGCATCCCAGTTGATTTTAGAGCACGTTCCTCGGCTTTCAAACATTTCGCAACGTAGGATATAGTATCAACATGTAGTCTATGCTTTATCTGGGATATCCGGTGTTGTAGGACGTACAACGTGGACAGTAACGTTACACGACACCTACCACACTGATCATGCAACACTCCATACCCACCGCCGGTCTTGAACAATAACTGATTCATTAGAAGTATTATTCGAAACGAACGGTTCGTATCAATATGAGGTCAGCAACTTTTCAGCAATCATTTTCAAATATTCTGGATAATGATAAGATTACAGCTCAACAGTGATATCTGGTAGCTGTGGATAATGGATAGACGTATACGAGCAGTCAGATAAACTGTTTAAAAAATCTAATGTAGACGTTTCCGGAAAACTACTAAATTATTAATAAATTAATAAATAAATTATTAATTAAATAACTGGATTCAATTATTAATTATAAATATGCAGGGATTTTGTACATTAGTGCAGATATTGTGTAGTAACATGAATTAATTAATATTGAAATTGCTGTCAAAATGAATTAATTGCTTTCGAAACATGCATTTGTTTCAATGAAAAAATTTACGTCCGTTTTAAAATAATGAATAATAAAGATAGCGAATACAGACAAAAAAAGGTAATATAAATACCACACAACGTTTCTGGGATCCTTGTCCCTTTCGTCAGGTGCTAAGAAGAGCCTAGAGGAACATAACTCCACTGGTCAGTTGACAACACTCAAAAAGGATCCCAGAAACACAGAAAGTTGTGTGGTATTTATATTACCTTTTTTGTTTGTATTGGCTATCTTTCTCTAGTCTTTTAGTTTTAGTTAAAAACGTATTCAAAGGAGTAGTAGAGGTCACCGTTAAAGCAATTGACGTCCTGACAGTTAAACATCGCTTGCTGCCATTGATGTTACCATATTCATCCAGAGATATCGTCTCGACTGCTCAATGTGTGATGTGGCACATTTTTTCTGATTACTGCCAGCTCAAAAACATGTTCATGTAACTGATTCGAACAAAGTACGAGTACGAGTACACACAATAATTTAAAATTTTGTAATACACAAATAAATCAACAAAAAAATTTAAAGAGGCTAGGAAATATGGAAGAAAATTTTTTACAGCGATAATATTGTCCGTGTAAGTAATATCGTCGTGAATTACGTCTACCACGTAAAGGCAGGTGAAGATTACAGAATTTAATTATAAAAACTTTGATAAGTACTATGAGTGACGATTAGCATAGGATATAAAAAAACGGTGACGTATTTTTATCATAATGAGATACTTTCGAATTTCCAACGTCAGACATTCACAAAAGTTAAATACACTCGAAATGTCGAGTTTATTATTTATATGAATATTCATATCGAATTTTATGATAACTGGTATATAATTATTAACCACCCCACTTTTTATCAGTCTCAATAAATATAATTTTGGAATTATTCCATTAAATTTATTAGTAGCTTTAGGCCATATTCCATCTTCTATTTGTACCCAATTTTTTTTTGTTTTAAAAAATATAGCTTTTAAGTAAGGACCGAAAATATAATTTACGTGTATTGATATTTATATCATAATTTGAAACATTTAAATTAAATTTTTATAAATGATGTACCAAATATCAAAAAATTATCCATAAATTAATATTAGTTTAGGTTTGATTTGATTGTGGAACAAAATAAATTTCATAACGAATTTATGATTTTATTTTCATAAAAACGTTATATGTAATTTTAAAAATTTAATTGAAATGTTTCAAATTATGTAACAATTAAACATATATATAATTAGTAAATATCTATTTTAAGTACTAACTTGAAAATTATATTTATTAAAAATTTGGCTATAAGCTTAAGTTTTGCAGAAGGTCGAAAGCTACTAATAAATTATTTTGACGAAGTGAAAAAATTCAATCATTGAGACTTAATAAGGGTGGGGTTATTTAGATTAAAATTGTAAGAGATTTATTTCAAAAGTTCTGTTTTTAACAAATATTTGTTTAAATAACATGAAACACACGAATTCCGTGATAGATTCATCTGCATCAATGAGACTGAAGTAAAAATGTTTTGATCCCTTGAAACGTTAAAAAATTGATTTTAAAAGACGTTTCCTATGTTTGGGTGGGAGTTTTTCGTAAAAGAACTAAAACCATTCTAGAACTGATATTTATATATATATTAATGAATTGAAGAATTATTACCTTATTACGAGAAGTGAATAAGGATTTCACCACTGTTAGTTATAAAGTTGTTTTATCAGAAATATGTACAATATCACATTTTATTCTTATAGATGAGCGCAAATTTAAGGGATAGAAAAGGGAATTATATTTAGATATTTTTATGATGCTTATCGGTGACTTGACAACGTCTCCCATTAAGTTACAGCTTCAAGTACAACCTTATCTTCACCATTAGCCCGTTATGTTCGTTGAATTTATTCCCTTCGTAATGAACGCGCTGAATGCTCCTTTATAACTTAAACCCTAGTAGAATGAAAAATATATAGTTATTTTATTATAAATTTATTTATTTATTTAATTGGATGGCTAAATTAAGCATTTAGCGGGAATTTGTAATGTAAATCTGTATAAAATAAGAACAAGGAAGACAAATGCATATTTGTTATTAGAAAGTGAGAAAAAAGTGAACTTCATTTAACAATTTTACTCAATATTTTTGACAAGAAGAGTATTTACATACAGGTCGTGAGATATAGCAAGTCGTGTGAAACGCGCAGTAGAAAAAGGGAGATTGAGTAGAAAGCATTGTAGTCAATTGGGAAATCACCCTTGGATAGAACCTGAAAAAACGTCATTACCATCCTTAAAAACATTAATTATATTTTTATGAAAGGGATATGCAAGCAGCAGCAAGGTAAATTTTACGGACTTTTTGGCGTACAATATATCCTGAACTGAACACAATACGTACGTAAATTTTTTCAGTATAATCTTTATAGTACCAAGTTACCGTAACTAAGGTTGGTGTTAAACTGAGCTCCGGCTTAACCCCACTACAAAAACACGAACTTGTCTATATATCAATAAAGATGTTAAAAAAACATGAATTATAAATGAGCTTTGAATTTTCGTGAAGGAGAATAGTTTTATGAAATGAAAAAATTTACGTCTGATTGAAAATAATGAATAAGAAAGATAGCCAATATAGACAAAAAAGGGTAATATGAATACCACACAACGTTTCTGGGATCCTTGTGCCTTTCGTCAGGTGCTAATAAGAGCCTAGATAAACACAACTGCACTGGTCAGAAGGTTTAGCGTAAGAATAAGGGATCATAGCAATTATTTATTAATCAGAATAGTTTTATATTGTCATGTGGTGAATGAGATAAATTATCCAATGCCAGCGAACGATGTATCATAAGTTATACTTGGATGGCATTTATTTCAGACGATACACTGCACTGAACTAACTCTCCGAATTAATACATTATTTATACAATATATTGGTTACAGAAGATTCTAAAAATTAAGTAGGCAAAAGAAATAAATACGAATTTTACTGGTGGAACGAAACTTTGGAGGCGATCACGATAGCACATTAGATGCGTCAATATACTACAATAAATTTATGCCCGTTAACCCATGTTTCTTCTTTTCATGAATTAAATCATTGTGCCTATGGTCAATTTACACACATAACAGCCATTATTCATTGAAGTTATAAAATTAAACCTAAAATAATGTTATTGAGTATAATTCAAGAGAAAACGAATCGCATATGACCGGAAGTCGACAAGGATAGATCAGTATTAGTAACCGCGTACTTCGCAGAGGTTTTCGGTTCTATTCCTGGTCCGTATAACCTTTTATTTGAATTCTGACAATGCTGTGTTGAGCAACAGTTTCTTTGAATGTTCAAAGCGTCAAAAGTACTCTTAAAAATATTAAATTTTCCCAAAGCTTTGGTTAACATGAAATAAGGAGAGAAACTTGAACGCCACCATATTAAATAATAATTTAATACACTTGTTGAACCATGCATCATGAATATGTTTTCAACATTTAAGCCTTACTTATAATTACATAGATGCATATATAGTCAAAAACTCGTTAAGGGAAATATTGCCCAGAAAAAATGTATTCGTGAGACCTTACGAGTTGACGTTAGGTAACCAAAATCCCTTTTTTTATTATTCGATTTGAAAATCATGGTTTGTAGCTCACCAACGAGGCTCCTTTACTGGCCTAATAAACAAATATTCCGAAGATTTTTTTACTTAAATAAAACGTAAAAATATAACTTCGTTTTGAAATTATATACTATTATCTGTTCAGAAATATTCAGGATCATATCCTTCAGTTTAATAGAGTATGAACTGGATTTATTGCAAACTGTATTCGTGTAAGGAAAATTCAGTTTATTTTTATAAATCCTACTGCGCAGACTCCAGCGAAAAACTACATTCATGAAATGGACAATCTGTATAATGAAACAGGATTTGCGTGTCGTCCGCGTCTTATTTACGACGAAATATGTTCACGCGAAACGGTTTTTTTTTCGCATCACGCCATCTTTAACGTGTAGCATATTATGTGTTTTTTAATATTCATTAGGAAAAAAGTGTTATTAATCCAGAGGGAAGGGTCCTTTTTAATAGTATAGACGCAAATATTCACAACTAGCTGGGGTGCCTGGACTTTCCCGTGTACTTATTTATATAAACCCGAAAAGTATTCAATTCTATATTAATGTTTAGTAAAGAAGTGATTTAACCTAAATCTAATTGTTCCTAGTTCCGTACATACTTTCGACAATAGTGCATTAATTGAACAGTTATAAAATACATTGAAGTTTTTATTGCATCAATCCCAACAAACTTACCTCCGAATTTCTTTACACCATAGTTAAATATATTCCGTGAGTATTGCGGGAAATAATTGTCCTTCAGTCTTCAGACATTACGAAAGATGAAATTGTTAGCTACATTCATATTGGATTCTCTAACATGGCCCGCAAATTAACTTACATTTTCCACAAGGATCGTAAAGTATTTCGTATTGGTTTTTATTATCATTCGATGGAGTATTATTGGATAAAATTATAATGTTTATTCCATAAAAATATTTCGACTTTATTTCATTACGGAAAAAGTCACTATTTCCTTTGTTCATCGCGTAATAACGTCTCTCTCTTCCGCGTGACTTCACGGTCTCCTGGTGCGCATTAATTTAACACTATATTATCACATTTTGTAATTATATTTCTTTACACATTTATGCCAGGGGTTTCTCGATTTTTTAAGTATATGTGTACCAATTTTTGTTGGAATCTGTGCACGCGTTTAAATTTCTATAGAAATTAACGTAAATACATACACACATACAAATATACATCCTTTTTTATTATATAGATATTTAAGGGTAGTTGGTAGTCACTGTCAATGAAACGTCATTTCTTTGTCGCAGCACAAAGCTATGTCGTTTTTATTTGTGTCACCAAAAGTCTTTTAGATATTCGTCTCTTGGAAAACATAAAGTACAAACCCATCAAACGAGCACGTTTCAATACTGCAGTGTTTTACAGTTCAGGAATACAGATGTAATATATTGGTAATAACGAGTACCATGGCCATTGATTTACAGGACAGAAAAAAATGGAAGTTTAAACTAACACTTATGTTTTATCCGTCTGGTCGCTTATCAGTTTACGTACTCCTCTCGGAATTTTCTTAACAAGGATTGGCAACTGATCGTTACGTCACTCGGATTACACTTTAGTCAATCGAGGAGCTCGACACGAGAGATTATACGCTCTTAAGTTTCTCGCCGGAGATACACGCCTTATTTTATCTCAAACTGTTTATCGAACAGGCGAGAAAGCAAACATTTGACAAACATAAACCAGTCTACCAATCTATTCTTATTCACTTAGCAGCTGCAAAAACTCTACCATTGTTCCCTCAGGTAAACCATAAAACACGTGCAGTAAAAATACCAAATAAAATTATTCAACTAATCGTTTTCATCCCGAAATGTTTCCAACCTCACGTATCAAACGGAAGAATATTATTTAGTACATAAATAAAATAATAGATAACGTACCATGCGGATTTTATCAAGAAACAAAAAAACAAGGTCTTTAAAGGGGTGAAAATGTGTATTAAAACTCTTCAGCAAAGAATTTTTTGCCTCAATAATCTCTAAACTAATAAAGCCATCCATTTTAAATAACAGGAGAGAAGGACTAAGACGGAAGGAAGATATTTTGGTAAACCCTTTCATTCTGATAACGAACAAATAAAGGTTCAGTTCCGCAAGGTTCTGTTCTGGGACAATCACTCCATTAGTTTAAATAAATATGTACCAAAATCATTTGGTGGGGATAACATTGTTTTCTGATGATCTTAGAATTTCAATAAATAATATTAAAGTAAACCATTTTCTGTATTGGTTTTCATCTAATAACTTGCCAATTGCTTGCGAGAAAACTTATTTATGGAATTAAAAACAAAATATGAGACATTGGTTAAAAAATAGTATAAAATTTATTGTTCAAATTCCTACGTTAAAGTTAAATGGAATAATGCATATTAACAGAATTTTAAATAAATTAAATGTCGTAATTAAATAATTAACTTTTTATTGTCATATGGTGTAATTTATAGAAAAATGTTAAATATTCTAAATATATGTTTGTCAAACTGATCCAAAATCATCATGCAGGGAGACTTTTCATAAAATTGGCCATACTTAATATTACATGTCAAGCATTAATGATGGTTGTGGTTAATAATAGTAATACATTCATAACCAATTCACGTGGACAATATTTAAACAGTTTAATACAAATACTAACAATGTAATATATTATCAAATACACAGAAAGGTCTTGATTTTAATGGAATTATTATCGAATATAACCTAATACTAACATTTTGTCAGTCTATATCTTATTTAACTATGAAACATAAGTTGACATAACATTGTATAATTCTGGAATTATTAAATTGTAACGACTCTCCATCTTAAGAACGTTGAATCGCCTAAATTATATGAAGCTTACGTCACGAATAAAAAAAAATGTCCACATGAAAGTTGTAAATCTATTAGTGTCCTGTTATTTTACATTAAAGTAATAAATTTTTTTTGGAAGACAACAGAAAATATTTAACAAATAAATATAATCGAGTATCGATCATAAATTTCAGGCTTTTGTCCCAGGAAGTAAATAACAACGTAATCACCTCATAGTTTAATGCAGCGTGAAATTCCTTTCACTTATTCGGGAAACCAATAAAAATGATGTAGCAAATTTTGTTGAAGATTAATTCTAAATTTCAAGTAATTGATTCAAATTCATTTCAGTTTTCGAAGTAACGTCAATGATATTTTATTCGTGGTTATTCACAATACGGTACAGAACCTGAGTAATATCATAATATTTTTAACAGTTTACTATCGGAGTTACCTAACGAAAAGATTAATTCAGAACCAATTACTCATAATATCGATATTTTCAGTATTATGTTTGATTTAGAGTGTATTAAGAGTAAAAGCCAAGGAATCGGACATATAAATATAAATATGTATACGCTTTTATTCAGTTTACTGCCGATATATCTGAAATCTAAGGAGCTCAAGTACAATTTTAGGCTACCAGATTAAACTGTTTTAACATAAAAAATCAGTAATCAACACTTAAAAAATATTTGTAGAAGTCTCTTTTATTTTTCACACATCAAGGTTCGTTATACTTTTTTTTTAAGTATGTTTGCTTTGATAGAGGGCTTGAGTTTTATCGCTTTAAAAATAAGTGTACTACGTCGACAGCTCCGCCTGAAGTTTTAAAAGGTTTTCGACCTAAGCTACAGGTCTTCGATAAAATGATTTATAGAGAAGTGAAGAATATATGTTTCTGCGAAATTTCCACTTTGGAATATTTCTGCAGCTAAACAAACACAGGGCGCTGTAGAAGATCTTTCTTGGACGTGTATAAACAAACACTACCTTACAGTCACTTTCATCACCAGATGGCTCGAAGAGTCTTTGTCCGGCTGAAATGTGGCCTTTCGTCTGTTCTAACGAATCCATTTTTAGAATACATCGTCGCCTACCATCAGTGATCAACTATGTTTAAATTCCTTAGATTGACAATAAATTAATAACCCTTATTCAAACCCGAGATTTTAACAAGAATATATTTTATTGCAGCGTAAATTTGTATGCGACACGATACTACATTTTTTCAGCCTATAGAACTTACGAAGCTCAACATTTCCATTCATATTATGCACTCACTATCTTAAATATCGTCATTTTAACCAGTTGGTTGCATTATCGTTGAAATATAAAATAGTATCCTGGTGCCCGGCGTTGTCCGCGTACTTATTTACGTAAACCCTAAAAAGTATTTAATTCCACATTAATCTTTAGCCAAGAAGTGATTTAACTCAAAACCAACTGTTCCTAGTTCCGTACATACTTTCACCTATAATGCATTAATGCTATTAAATACATTGAATTTTATTCCA
Source organism: Zhengitettix transpicula (assembly GCA_037074705.1). Lineage (NCBI taxonomy): Eukaryota > Metazoa > Arthropoda > Insecta > Orthoptera > Tetrigidae > Zhengitettix > Zhengitettix transpicula. Next base: position 38,508,086 of record CM073596.1, on the reverse strand, counting down.
TCTTTCCCAACAAGCATCCCTCGAAATTTCTTTACGAATAGAATACTTTTAATATATTCATTGAGTATTGCAAGATATAATTGTCCGTCAGTCTTCACACATTACGATAGATAAAATTTATGAAATTCTTAGCGAGATTCACAGTGTAAACAAATGGTCGCCATATTGGAGTCACCAATATGACACGGAAATTAACTTACATTTGTCGCAAGGATCGTTAAGTATTTCGCATTGTTTTTTATTATCATTCGATGGAGTATTACTGGATAAAGTTTAACTTTTTATTCAATGAAAATATTTCTGCTTTATTTCATTACGGAAATAGGACCTATTTCCTTTGTTCGTCGCGTAGTAACGTCTCTCTTGCGTGACGTCACTGTCTGTTAGCGCGCTGTAATTTAACCAAAAATGATAAAAAAATTTAATGATAAATCTTTCCACCTTTATGCAATGGGTTTCTCACCCACACAGTACCGCTTCTCGTATTTTTAAGATTATGTGTACCCATTTTTGTTTCAATCTGTCCACGTGTTTAAATCTGTATAGAAATTAACGTAAATACATAGATACAAATATACATCCTTTTTTATTATATAGATATATCGTCCGTAATTCATACATCACCGTTTATGATATATATTTTACCCTCCAAGAAAACAAATTCATCTTAAAAAGTACAGACTTTCACTTTTTCCGTATTAAACACCATGCAAAAATAAATTCTTATATACATCATCGTACGATTATAATTAATACTTCCAAAGTTTGAATCTGCGAATTAAAAATAAAATTTATAAAACTATGTGCAGGTTTGCGCTGCGGATATTATTAAAGCGCTTAGTATTTAATTATTTTAATAATATTAATTCTACTAATTATTTGCTTGTTACATGACGTTGATGAAAGACAAATACCTAGAACATGCCTAGAGATTGCCGCACCTTTTCAAAAAAAATATTATTTTGTTGGTGCATTCCTTTGTTTGATAGTTCAAAAATTATTTTGGTTAGTTTTTATTGTGTTCGGTTCAAATAACGGCAGCCATTTTAGTTGTAGAAGACACGTTGGTTTTCGCGTTTACGAATTTCTGAAGTATCCAGCACTGTGTCGTTCTATCCTTTTAAAATAAACTGCATCGTGTTCAGTAAACTCTAGCCCGTAAATCAATCCTTTATTATGTAATATTATTTTTTCATGTGCTCTGTGTAACGCAAATTTATTGATTGGAGATGAAGAAAATTTAATTTTCGTAGGCTAATTTATCCTATAAGAAACAATTTTTGAGCCTGGATACAGTTTCGCATTTACATATAATAAGGTAGTTACCATATATATACTATCAATGGTACCTGGCTTACTCTTAAAAAATTATACCCTTTTAATAGTGGAATGGTTCAATTTTTCGTAATATTTCTGTTATGGGGGAGAAACTGAAATTGGACCTTACGCAAAACAAATTAATTTATGGTAGAAATATTAATTACTAATATTGTATGTGAAGTCGTTGGTAGATAATTGAATATTTAAACAGTTTAATACTTCGCAATTAAGTTAACACTGATGGCTTCCGAATTTCATGTGGATTCTATAAGTTCGTGATTTGAAACTAAACAGGCTAAATGCAGTCATTAAGAGAATTAAATTTTCATAGTTTTTCATTATAAAAATTTTTAGTTTCTCAACTTTAGGTCTTAAGTTAGAAATTACGTAATTTTCTTTCTCTGCCATGAAATCCGTGAAACTTATTTATATCCCACAAAATAGCTAACCGGACGTGGCGGGTTAATAATTTATGTTGAAAAGCTTCGTTCGTGACTTACCCCGAATCGCCAGTGGAAGACTATTTACGTCTCCAAACATTGGCGTACGAGTCAGCTTCCATTTTGGAACCAATACTTATTATCTATTAGTCAATTAAATATTATCGAGACGCTAAAATAATTAAAATGCTTCGCGAGAAAAGGAAAAGAAATAATTTGACCTAAGAAAACTTCTCGATTTAATTATGTAAATTAAATTAAACACGCATAAACAATAAAATAATTTTCCAAGTACGTTTAGAGTAATGCAATTGTTCAAAAGTCCTTATTATTGGAAGTACTTTGATAAATGTCACATATCACTGCTTGCGCAGTGTATAATTGTTTTCTTTAATTTAATAAGTGTAAAAGGATCGTTCTACCTAGAGTGAAAAAAATTTATAAAATATGTAAGAGTCTCAAAATATCCTTATTTCTTAAAGAGATTTTAAATTTAAGGTCACATAAAAAAGGGGAATTTTAGAAAAATACTCTGATATGGTTGTCAACTATGATTTTGTAAAATATTTGGATGGACAAAGTACTCTGTTGACCGTTCCACTCATTCTTGATTACTAAATGGAAAGACTGTGTCTACGTGAAGCTCATTGCACCGCAGAGCTGCCAATTTTACATGGACGTCACTACGCAATCAATGTGTTTCAGCCTGTATAACTCCCTAGTATTCTGTACAAAAGTCAATTGAAATTATGGTATACTTCTATAAAATATTGAATTTGGAAAAAATTTAAATTGATTCTAACGGAATGATAAAATAAGTTCATTTCGTTTGGGGTGAGGATGATAAATGGAAGTGTGTAGTGATTTTTGACAGATGAAAAAATATTAAAGATTCATTTTTTAACGTAACTTAACACAATTTCTATGTTTCAGAGAAAATTAATCTGAATTATCAATTAAAAACAATAACGATATTAGTTGTGAATTATACTTCGTGATTCCAGACATTACCGATCGAAACAGGTTTCTCGAAGTTATTAAAAATATTGCAGAGTTCGTATAGATATAGATTTGGTTCGTAATAACGATTCTATGTAAGAACTAAAAAGTATGGAACGATAACAATAAGAAATTACCTTATTTTCAAAGAAAATTCTAGTTACGTTTAAAAATTATCTTATATAATTATAATTATTATAATTTATTTGCACGAATACGTTTGGATACGTTAAATATTGCATGGATACGTTAAATAATTATAATTTATTTGCATGAATACGTTTGGATACGTTAAATATTGCATGGATACGTTAAATATTAAGTCAATCTTTTAAATGGTTTCTAAGAAGAATTTTTAAATGGTTCAAAACTTTGAGGATTATGTATAAAAGTAGTTACGGAGTCATGTACTTCTGATTAAATGAATTAAACAGCAACAAAAAATAATATTTTCAAACAGTCAGAATAAATAAATTTAAATATGTACGTTACCCGAGTCTCTTGAAACATTTCACGAAGACGAAGTCTTAGCAATCCGTGAACCAGTTTCATCGATCAGTAGATGAGCGCCATTCACAAGAAAAAAAAATTTCACTTCATTGTCTGTGGACAAAAAAAACACTTAAATTTCAATCATTTGTTCGCAGAAACCCATGAATCTCAATTTAATGATAATTAAAAATTGGTGTTTCTACAAGAAAAGCCTAGAACGCTCCAAATGGTTAATTAAAAAATTTAGGTTTGAAAAATGTATTTAACAGTCGAGAAAGTTATCCTTGGTTTAGAGAAAAGCCGAATCTTAATTTCACAATAAATAGGTGTCAAAAGTATCTACAAAAATAGTCGAGAACGAGCCAAAACATCACTTATGTTTATTTTAAAATTTTATTAATACTAAAAATATATTTATCAAGTCAAAGTAACTTCAATTCCCAGAAATATTGTTATTAATTAAAATTGCCTTTCTTTTTCTATTTAATATGTTAGTAGATATTTACGCAATCAATTTACAAAGTCACGTGAAAACACTTGAAATGAAATCTAACTTCAGCGTATCTTGATTATGGGCCGATTATAACGATAATGACATAACTTTTGAAAAATTATGTCCATATATTCCCGATTGAACGACGTGGTTACGCCCAACTACTTTTATTTTACTGATACACCAAGCAATGTCAGAGTTATCTCTAAAAATTATTATTATTTATACGTTTAATTCCTATTGCACTATTAGAAGACTCGGCAAAAAAATTATTTCATAACCTTAATGGTAAAAGCAAAAAAAAAGCAGAGGTGGAAGTTAGAGTGTTCGGGTTGCCTAATTATAGGCACTGCACGCGAAGCACACACTAGGATCATTACGGAAGATTACATTCACCTTTCCGAAACATGGTTTCCCCATTCAACGCAAGTGGTGGTGGTGGTTAAGTTAGACGTTTTCAAAATTATGCGTTCCTGTTATGAATTTAACCTTTCTTAACTTTCAATCTGAGAGTTGTAGTTTACCTGCGTCTACAGTAGCATTTATATTGATAAATTTATAGTCATAACCCTGCTTGAACGTGAATGTATGTCGCTAATGAAGTTCACGCTTATGTATCCTGAGACTGATATGATAATTAATTTTTTCTACAGAGTAGAAGCAACAGTTTGACTCTGGTATATTTGTTTTCGGGAAAAAAAAACATTAGGGATATGTTCCTCTCATTGAAGTACTTACGTTTACTATAAACTTCTCGTTTAATTATTACACAATAGGTACAAATTGAACATGATTTGATTATTGTAAGAAGCACGAACATGGAGATAGATAATCCTTGCACGTCATTGCTTAATTGATTAAACTATAATCTCCTGTGTTTTAACTTAATCATAAGATAAGTCCTAACATTTGAAATTGAGAAAATGTTGCTTTAACGAGTTGAGTAGTATAAATAGTTCTGATCCACAAGCATTTTATTTGCGGTATTATTGACTTGCTGCATAACTTCAGAAGCTAATGAACTTCTACGACAGAAACAAAATAATATTTATGTGTATTAAAAATAGACGACTAAGCATCGTAGACAACAACAAAAAATAACAATATAAACCTGAGTCTAAATAATTTATATGAATTTGCTATTACTGTAGATACTTTTATTTTTAAATTAAATTAAATTAATTATATTTCAGTTATATTGGATCGTATTTAACAATACATTTGCTTAATTCAATTCTGCAATTAGATCTCATTATTTACATTAATCATGTGACCGATTATCTATAAAAATAAAATGATATATATAAAAGGCGCGATTTTTAAAATTTCGTTTTGGACAAAATGAGGATGACAAAGTGACGAGGATGTGAAACTGTAGGTTGTTCAGTCTCATGATAGAGGGCTTCGCGAACTTGGGCGGTGCTGCCACCTATCCGTCTGCGATGCTACCAGTTTTTGCAAGTATATCTGGAAGCCGTATCATAACTATTAGGAGCGACGCGAAATTTATCAGAGATGTCGTCAATTACTTATTATTATCATTATGTTTCCTACCACTAACATTAACTCAAGTACTGCCAACGAGACCTCAAGTTTCAGTATCATAAAAACAATTTCAACTACATAAAATTTTTGTAGTCATAAACAATCCCAAAATGTTATAAGTACATTAATTAATCGAACTCAAATGATAAAGCTAATTAGTTTCTCCAATTAGTACAGAGGCTGAGTCATATAAATTAAATTTTTTTTTCTCTTATTGTTACTTAAACGTTAGCCAACTGGAAATTTCGTGTATTAAAATTTATTTATGAAAACATATGGCTGCGTCGTGCATCAAGTTTCTAGGCTCTTGACGCTTTTGAGACGTATTCATATGAAGTCAAAATTAAAATACATTTAAATGTATGACGTATAAGTCGTGAGATATAGTAAGCCGTTTCAGATGAGCAGTAGAATATGCAAGAAGGTGTAGGTTGTCGTCAGTTGCGAACTCACGCGTGCGGAGAAGCGGAAACTACGTCATTATCATTCTTAAAAACTTGAATTATATTCTAGCGAACATGAAATACAGGCAGTAGCAAGGCTTTTAGTCAGACCCAGTACTTATCATCTCTTAAATATTACGGATGTGTTTTTTGGTGTACTGCATATCCTGAACTGAACACAATATATTTCCATGCGTCAACGTTTTAATATTCAACCAAGTCGCCGTAACAAATGTCCGTGTGAAACTGAGATACGGCCTATCGTCACTACATACCGCTATATACGTATATTGATTACTCGTGTGTGTTGAGTCAATTAACTGACTTATGTTGAGAATCGAAGGAAAATTGATAAGTAATAAGGAGGTAGCCGAAGGAATTTGCAAAGGGCGTTTCAATACTGTTGTGGACTTGATAGTCGTACCTAAAATACCAAATTAGAGGAAAACATAGTTTTTACTGTAAGTATACTAATTAATAAATGTCAGGAGGAAAAATGATTACGGAAAAAATACTTTAATTCATACTAGCAGTTTGCCCGAGGTTTCAGAGAGGGCTCTGCGCACTTTAACAAAAAAGGTCTCTTCCTATCTAGCAGATAGCGACCCTAGCTTTAATCGGAAATACATCCGTGAAAAATGTATAATACACTTTGCCAAAAGAAAGAAACTTGGGAGGATATCTGAAATGTGATTTTTGTCATAAGCATTACATATGGTGTATGTTTCATACATAGTCTTCATTTTTATTAGCATTTGGATAATTTTTCTACATGCACACCTTTTGGAGGTTAAAAGAAACGAACGGTTGAAGAAAACACAAATTGGAAAAGGTCTAGATCATGAAGTTCTGTAGAGAATAGGCAATATAATGAGAAGAAAACGATGGTTGGATGAAACATTGAGGACAAGGTGTCATTACACGATACTTAAAACAAAAATTACGTGAGTTAATTAATATAATTAAGTTACAACCCATTACAACTATTTCCGGAGGAAAGAAACTAATATTTTCTCGAAAAACAGAATGTTTCAAAAAGAATGATCGGACATAAAAAATTTATAACTATTCACATTTAAAGTCGTTGTGAATAAAGAACGTATTGTTGATAAAAAGGAAACTTCCGTGGTTTCACGTGGTTTTTAAATGATAGTCTTCCTCAACGATGGATCGTCCTTACTGAACAAAATGATTCAGTCTTACATCACCAGGTCACCGGGCCTCACTACATGTAATTATTTATTGATAGATTTTAGAACCGCCTTATTTTATGTGCCTCTAGTTCCAGCAAAAATGATCGAACTGCATAAAAAGACCTGAGAGAAATAATTCAATACATCCATGTTACAGTGCAACAAATTTTACTCCCGCATAGACATATACCGTGTATCTCAAAGAGGGCTTATTGATCACCATTTTTTATGTAGAAAAACTTTATGTAATCTTTTTTTTACAAAATTAACATTAATTTTATAAGTTCATTATTTTTGTCAATATATACTTGAATGATTCTTTTAGAAACACCCAGCATATTATTGATATTATACTTTAAGGTGAGTTTCAAAAATAGAATAAATGAAAAAAGATTAAAAGTTTCGTGAAGGAATTAATTTAGGAAAAAATCGATTTCATGAGATTTTTTGAAAATATTAAATTTGGTATTATTTTTGAAATGTTAATATTTATTATTATAAAAGCTATGAGAGAAAATCTATTCGGCATTTTATACATTTAATACAACTGAAAGTTAAGCATTGTCCAAAAAATAAATTACTCGTATTCACTGCCCGTTCACTTAATAAATTAATCCTTTCGAACTCTATTTTCAAATGTAAAATTACTTGACTTTATATCAGGTTTGCAACTTTACTTCGTTATAACGATACGTACAAACGAATATTATCATTTTTATAAATAACTCAATATAAAAAATAATAATATGATTTAGTTTCATTTACGGTTTCGGAATTGTATACCGTTGAAAAACGTATAAATAGCCGTCGTCTATGTAGTCGTTGACAAAGTTCAATTCCTAACTGATAGAGATCGCGTTGACATAGTGTAGAAGTTCTACAACTCGTAGAATGTCGAGTCGAAAGCGTGTTTGTCGCGACGTGGCAGATTGGTTCTGCGTAAAATCAGATTCATCTTTTGACTTCTTATATGAAGGTTCTCGTAAATGACTCAAAAAGCGAATGAAGTGTCGATTGGTAACTGTCAAAAGTGAAAGCTTCGTATTCATTTGCGAGAGGAGAAGCTTGCAAAATCAGTAGACAGGAATGGTCAAGCGGTTTTCAGAAGATATTCTTCCATTTCGTATTGTTCCTCAATGCATGATGAGTACCGTTTGAATTATTTAGAGAAAAAAATATATTTGCTGCGGAAACTTGATCAAATTTTTCAAAGTTGTATCACAGTTTTAGCCTTTTTGCTCGATATTATCTCTGCATTAGCAGAGAAAAATTAACGTTGTACATACTTTTATGTGAACGGAATTAAAATATATCCCTGGTATACTCTGGGTGTGCATTTAATTTCGCAGAAAGTGAGGACGTTTTAACGCGATCATCTCTCGTGTTGGGTGCAATTCTTTCCGCATATTCTATCCGCTCATTCAACACAAAGTCTAAGGAGCTCTGTGAGATAGAGTTGAATAAATATTATGCAGAATAATTTTGATTTAACGAGAAACCCGTAATGTAGCAAAAACAATTATTAATTGCCTCTTAAATTGTTCGTTATCCATGTACAGTGCAAAAGAATACACTTTGTCATGTCCCATGACACCGAAACATTTCCGAAGCTTGCCTGGCCCGGAATGTCCCTCACCCCCGCCTCCACCTTCAAGGCCAAATTAGGGGTGGGTTAGCTTTCCTTAGTTCCCGTTTCTCTCACTTTCCCAATAATCAAGTGTTGGGTAAATAATAACCTATAAAATATAACATATTATTCGTCTTGTAAGTACTGGTGAATTTATGTTTGAATTTTTAGCTGTTACCGAATTATCAACGTTTCGAAGAATGCCTTAAGTGCATTGGAGGGTTTCTTTTTCAGATTAAGCGTTACATGGGTTTTCAATTTTTCTGAAAGCCTGAAAGCAGTTTCAAAGAACGGATAAGAATGAAGGTTGTGAGAAGGAGGAGGAAGTTTGATGGCTTTAGAGTATATCCCGAATATCCTCCAACACATGTAAATGGACTAAAGATGTCCGGATAATGAACATGGCTGCTAAATTGACTCGTCAGATGAATACTGCCGAACGCTTCTTACATTAAGAGTGGTTTTAAATAAATGAAAATTTAATTGTAATAGGGTATGTACTTTTTTTTTAAAAAAAAAGTTTGCATATTTTGGCCCTCGTGCTAAGTTACTGGTGTTTGTATTGGTTGTCTGAGAACAGCCCCCACCATCTCGGTGGGCCAGGTGGAGGAGAGCTTATCGGGGAGGAGCTACTCGTAGTCTCGCTCGCAGCGCAGTCAACGCGATGTCCGCGGCGGGCGCAGTCGTGCTGCTGCTTCTGGCGACAAGCACGGCCTGTCTGCCGCCCCCGCTAGAAACGTGCGAAAAGTTGCCTTGCGTACGCAAATGTTGCCCACCGCGTCACGGTTTGGACTTGAAAACCCGCAATTGCGTGGAGGCGGAGGTACATCCCTTGCTTGCGCCTTTCCGCCCCGGGGGACATGCCGATGGTCATTTCACGTTTCTGTACGGCTTTCCCAACTGCCTCGGCCGTCTCTTTGCCCGCAAACCCCTCGAGGACGAAGAAGACATATTTCAAGTGTCTCTCGACGGCAGTCTCTTCTTTCCGTCCAACCGCCTCGTGGTTAATGTGGCCTCGTACTGCATCGACGTTATGCTGAACCTTGACAACATTACGGTCATCCAGTGTTCCGAGGCTGCGGGGACGCCGCCGCCCATTACCATGCCGCCCTCGCGGTCCACGTGGGAAGTGATCCAACCCGTGATCCTACTGTTGTCGGTGCCCTTCATGGCCGCCACGGTTCTGCTGTACTGTTTTGTGCCTCGACGACGGAAGCTGCACGCCTGGAGCGTCATGAGCCACGTCTCTAGTCTGGCCGTCGCCATGACCGTCATGGGCATCAACCAGCTCTTCACCATGTACTTGTCTGATGGGATTTGCGTCTCTGCAGGTACTTTCTCCCAATCACCGTTGTCAAATCCACACAACATCCCACCGACCTAACTAAAATCCCCATTCTTGATGCTCGAAAGTAGTTTTCTAGTGTTTGGGAGTATACATTAGGTCTGTTCAATAAATACATCATTTCGTATGGATAAATACTGGCTTGCGTTAATGTATTCTCCTGGGAGTCAAATTCAACATATGAAAAGGTGAACTGTAGTGAAGTACTGTCTGACTGAAAATTGTGAAATTAATACACGACTTGAGTAATGATATAGCTTAGAAATATTGGCGCTAGCCAGGAGAAAAACAATTCATAAAATACAACAGGTAAATAAAAATAGATTTTATAAAAAAAAACAGTACGGCTGTCGATAATATTTGTGTATTAAAATATAATTATAATTGTCACAACTAGGAGATTTCGATTCATATGGTCGAATTCATCCGTGTGATAACAGAAATTAAATGTAAAGAACAAAGTGGGAACGCAAAAATTCAAATATCGTTACTGAACACACACACACACACACACACACACACATATATATATATATATATATATATATATATATATATATATATATATATAATCACAAGAGAAAACTAGGAACTTTGGAACTATTTTCTACGAAAACAGGAACTGCCAAAACAGACTGTATTTGAAATATAATTAATTAAATGAAGAAACGTTTTTCTGTCCTGTTATTTACCCTCATAAAGCATATAAATACCACCAGTTTATTTATTCACTTTAATCTATTCAGAAGTAAATAAATAACGTAACTATTTTCCGTGTCTTAAGACTGGTATTGTGTTCGACCTAAAACTGTACCCTTAAGTTACCATTCGATTGATCGTATCAGTATCAGTGGGTGAACTGTAGAATATAATCGTGTTATTACGCTACGCCAGTAAATGTGTGGATAGGAAAATTAATCAGGTTTATCGTGTCATTACAGCTGATCAGACACAAACAAGAAGTCAAGACATGCACTAAACAATCACTATATTTACCTAGGTCAAGAACAGTAAGCAAGAGACGTACGAAATTCAGGGCAATGGTTGTCATTTTCTTCTATATTCAACATGAATTGTTTTGAAAAAGTTGACCAATAATTTTAAAAACAAGTGTGGGAAAAATTACGTGTACATGTACGAAAGAAACACTTTGAATTATGTTTGAGAAATCATTAACCAGATTTGAGATATTTTTATTTAAAAATTCACCAACATTATACGATTAAAATATTCTAAATTACGCGTTCCACATTTTTGCTATATATTTTGCATATTTTATAACACAGATGAGCCGAAAGCTCGTTATTAAAAATTATAATTTTATTCTATTAAATAAAAACCAACTTCTCTTTTACTGGTACTTTAAAATATGTCAGAGATTCAACTGATTTAAGAAAACTGTTTCTCAAACATCCTTCAATCACATTAAATCCAGAGTGGTTTTTTTTTCAAAACAAATCATTTTCATAATACTCCGGCATAATTTCGCATTATTATTTACGATATATCGCTGGTTGGAAATGGCACGTTGAATCATTACAATACGACAGTCCAATTAATTTCAAAAGTGTTTAGAACAATGTCGATAACGTTAAAAAAAGGAAATGTGTGTTTTATTGTGAGTTGACAGAGATTATAATATATTTATTTTGCCAGACAGACAAAGATTCGATATCTTTTGAACAGGCCTCGCATATCTAAATCGTTGGTTACTACATTTTTTTTGCTTAATACAATATTGCTTGCTGGCCTAACTACAATGATTTCTCTTTATATTAGTATTTTTCTTGTTTTTTTTTCAAACTGATCGCTATTAATGATCGTAATTGAAATCATTTATTGTGAACTATCGTAATAATGTTCTTGTGTTTGTGAAATGGTCCACTCGCAAGTTACCAGGAACGGCGGAAAAGTGACGCGGATCTATCCACAAATCGCTTTAATTTCCGTGGATATTTTCAATGGAATAAAATATAATGCAACTGCTACGTTTTAATGTGGCAAGGTTTGATCTATTTTATATTGTCCTTAAACTTTGAGTAGCTTTTAATAAGTGAGAATGAGAAATTGATCCCTTCCTAAAAACGTTAACTATTGTAAACGTTGTGGAAATATCGAGAGTCGTGAATTTGAGAACAGGAATTAAGCCATAGTCATTCTTCTATATTTTTGAAAAAAATATTTAAACCCTCTTTTGTAAAGACGCTAAATAGTAATAGCACACAATCCTTCATTACCCGTTTAGAAATTTACAATCATTGTAAATCAACGAGTTGCATGTTTCAGACTAGAAATTTTATTTAATACGTGAGACTTGCTCTTTCAGTGGGCCTGTATGTCTTACGGAACTTCGGGGACTTTCATTCTCACAGTCATGTTCTTAGTAAACAGCTTTTAACATTCAACAGATGTTCACATGACGTGACACGGTCACCAGAAATATGTTTAGTTTGTATTAATCCCTTTAATAGTAGTATTAATCTCTTCGATAGTAAAAAACTCTTACTTTCTTTAGATTCCCAAAATGTCTTTCACGTTTTTACCTAACAAACCTGGGATTCAGTGCGTGTAAACTTTATAAATAGACAAAATATTACCAAATTAGTGACGTTTGGACTAGTAAAATAAGTGTAAGGAGAAGCATAAAGAATAGACAAATACTCAGAAAATACTTAATAAATAAATAAATTAAAGAAACTACCTTCAATAACAGACAATTATGACGTAACATAAGTCGAAACCACAGGTTTTCTAATGAATTTATGTACTGTAAAATAATTATGACTACACTATAATAAAAATAAAGAGTTATAATTACGAATTATAATAAAAATATATTTTCGATCCGTTGAAGAATTAGGTAGAAATATATTTCCAAATTAAAATAAAGACAGATATCCGGATTCGAACCGGACAGTCGTTTGAAAAACGTTGTACGTTTTACAAGCTACAGCCAGAGAGCGTTTTATTCATCAAATTCAGCAGGAAAGCATTAATTTTCAGAAATATTCTATTTATTTATTTTGTAAAGGCCCAAAATGTCAGGTAAGGAAGGCATTAGGAACGGCCTCGCGATTTCCCCCGAGGTCTTATGAAAGTTTAAAGTTCCCGATTACGTTTTTCTGTAATATATTAATATATTCGACAATATTGTGCTATAGTTCAATTTATGAATTATAATAATTTAAAGGAATGCAGAAGAGTTTATAGTAACGGACGTAATTTTTCTAACCGCAAGTCACATTTAGTCAGGCAATTGTAATTCTCTTATTTATAATATTCCTGTTTTCGAATTAATGTCCTAATATATACGTTCTGTAGAGGACACAACTATATATCCTCGATACCTCCAGCTATTGAAGCCACACCACTAAACTGCAGTCAGATTCTTAAAAAGAATTATTGTTATGTTCCTTTCCACTAATATACAATTCTTTGTATTTATCTATATAATAAAAAAGGATGTATATTTGTATGTATGTATGTATGTTTGTATTTACGTTGTTCTTTATACAAATTTTATCACGTGGACAGAATGCAACAAAAATTGGTATACGTATTCTGCCAAAATCGAGAACTGGTACTGTGGGGGTGACAAACCCATAGCATAAAGGTGGAAAGAATTATAATTGGAAAATGTGATCATTTTGTGTTAAATTCCTGCGCGCCAAGAGACCGTGACGTCACGCGAGAGAGCGACGTTGCAACGCGACGAACAAATTAATTAGTTCATTTTCTCGTAATGAAATAAAGCAGAAATATTTTCATTGAATAAAATGTATAATTTTATTCAGTAATACTCCATCGAATTATAATAAAAAAACAATACGAAATACTCGAAGAACCTGGCGGAAATTGTAAGTTAATTTTCGTGTAATATTAGTGACTCCAATATGGCGACTGTTTGTTTACATTGTGAATCTAACTAACAATTTCATCTATTCAACCTTTCGTGATGTCTGAAGACTGAGGGACAATTATATCCTGCAATACTCGAGGAGTATATTTAAGAAGAAATTCGGAGATATGTTTATTGGTATTGATGCAATAAATTTCAATGCATTTCATAGCTGTTCAATTAATGCACTATCGTTTGAAAGTGTGTACGGAACTGGGAACAGTGAGATTTAGCTGAAATCACATCTTGACTAAACATTAATATAGAATTAAATACTTTTCGGGTTTATATAAATAAGAACACGGGCAACGCCGGGCACCAAGGCTAGTCTATATAATGAAAAAGGATGTATATTTGTATGTATGTATGTATTTACGTTGTTCTTTATACAAATTTTATCGCGTGGACAGAATGCCACAAAAATTGGTACACATATTCTTCAAAACACGATAAACGGTACTTTGAGGGTGAGAAACGCCTAGCATACATGTGGAAAGAATTATAATTAAAAACCGTGATCATAAAATATTAAATTACTGCGCGCCAAGAGACAATGACGTCACGCGAGAGAAAGACGTTACTACGCAACGAACAAAGGAAATATTTCCTTTATTAGGAATGAAATAAAGCAGAAATATTTTCTTTAAATAAAAAATATAATTTTATACAGCAATACTCCATCGAATGGTAATAAAGAAGAATACGAATTACTTTACCATCCTTGCGGAAAATGTAAGTTAATTTTCGCGCTATATTAGTTGTGAGTCTAGCTAACAATTTCATCCATGTAATATTTCGTAATGTATGAAGACTGAGTGACGATTATATCCTGAAATACTCAAGGAATATATTTAAGTATTCAATTAAATACTTTTTCGAGTTTTTATAAATAAGTACACAAGCAACGCCGGGCACCCAGCTAGTATTTAATATTAGTGGACGAGCTATTAACTACATTTAATTTTACCTGTGAAATTCATAAAGATGTATTCATCAAAAGACGATGAACCCCTCCGTAGCTAATACGTAAAATGTGGTTTGACTAACTCTTAAACTCGCACTCTTTGTAATCTATGTTGAACTTTAACAAACACTCCTAAAAATACGAAATTCAATTAAATTGTGTTCAGAAGTTCTTCAGTTGGGCCGACAGACACGTTACTGATTCATTTACATGGACTAATACTAAATAAGCCAGAAAAGACGTTACAATTTAAAATAGATATATAATAAGAATAATCACCGCTAGTCACACATAAAATCATATTTAAGGAAACTAGATAAAAAAAAGCTCAGACTATAATCTTATCTATTTCATATTTTGCAAGTTCAACGGCACTGAAATGACCTTTCCGCTTGTCGAATATCGCGGAATTGAAGTATGGCTCACTGGCTCTTTGTCTTTTCTTTTACTCTTCCTCTTCGGGAGACAGATTTATATCTGCAGTTGAGAAATTGTTTATGAAGGAGGTAACACGAGAGACTTGTCTGTTGTCACGGCCTAAGACGTCCGCTCAATATTATCTTAGCTAATTCTGTCGTAAACAGAACCACGTGTTGACGGAGATCCGAACTCACCAAGATATTAGCCCGTAACAAAAGACGAGAATCAGTCGCGTGATTAAGCTAGAAAACCACACAGGATGAAACGAGGCGAAGAAACGGAACACAACGAGATAATAATGCAGTCTTAAAGTAAATGTTTTATTTGGGGTATAAATTTGGATTAACCTAGATCGAGACTGGCGATTGGACTTGATCGAACATTTACGCGAATATCCGTTCTCATGGACCATCATGCTGATACATGATAGTTTAAATTAGCGCGGTTGCTACGTATCATAACAAATCATTAAACCGTAAGCGGTGTTAGTATCATCGTTTAAATATAAACGATTCAGAATTCAATGTCCATTTAGATTAAAGAGAAGTCGAAACACAATAAAATGTATTCATGATCCGATATTTTAAGCTTCGCTTAAAATGTACATTTTTATATAGAGGCAATTAATATTTCAAGGAACCATTGAGATCACAGAAAACTTTCCTCAACTATTTCTGGGTCTGCATAAATCAAAATACTTATATAAATTCCTTCAATATGTGGCAACATAAATTTACAAATTATATATAATAATGAATTAGTCTGAAACAAAAATTTTCTAAACAAATTCTATACCGATTTAGATATAAATATTAAGTAGTCTGAATGGGACCAATATTTTTGGGGAGTTCATTTCACGTTCCATCCCGTCAAGTATTACTAGTACTAGTACTAATGTTTATATGGCTAAAATGGCGTCGAAACAATATAGAGCTCTAAAAACGCTTGGAAACAGAACTGTCAGATCGTTAAGAATATCAGCTTTGATATTAATAAACAAAGAACAAGTTGCCAGTTCACGTGAATTTTGATAGATAATTTATCTATATATATATTTGCTACTCCGTATCAGAAATCGAGCAGATATCTCTGTCTTATCCAGGCATTCTTTGTTTTCACTCGTTTTCATTTCCGAATTCTACGACCTCTAATCTTTTGACCGAAAGAAAGTTCTTCAGCGTCAAAATCGCGAGGCGATTCACACAAATTCATAGCCAGCTTCAAGGCGGTATTAAAATGAGGACTTAATTAAGCTTCCATCAGAAACGAGTGTTTCCACAGGTTTCGTAAAATTTATATCCCTTCAGTTACTAGGGTAACTGTGGTTACTGTGGTAACGCGTCACTTAAGTCTGTGGCGTGTAGGGGACACCGGCCAGTCCGTGCGAACCCAAATTTAAGCAGCATAAACATAATCTCATTTCAGAAGATTAGTTTACCCGGCGAAGCATAACACTCCTTGATCAAAAATTATAAATAGCGATAGCATATTGTAATAATTTATAAGTTTGCTTTTGACAATAATTCATGATATGAATTATGTGGCGTTTTTAAATGAAAAGAACTATTACGTGAAAACTGTTAAAAAAGATTTATTAAATATTTTAAAACAAGTATTCAAATCACAAAATAATTGGGATCTCAGGGTCTTGAACTGGGCTTGATAATGGCAGAATTTATATAATCAAAATCACAAAAATTACATTTACTTTATATGGGAATCAATGCGTCTGAACATAGACGAAATTTGTTGCTGAAGAAATAATACTAAAGATTGAATTTAAACAATTTTAATATTTATCAAGAAATAAAGAATGTTCTGAATAATTAAAGATCTCATTTTATCGATAATCAAATAATTAAAGAACGATCTGACGTTTATCTTTTAAACGTGGTTTACAATGATTTTAAAGTTTTCTTTCTACTTACGGCAGCCCAGGTCTCATTTTAACTTTTCGTGCACAATTTTGGGGATATCACTGATTCTAAGTGCTCACAGACTCTAAATGTTCACGGACTCTAATTAGCGTAGTTTGTTAATTGGTTTAAAATAACTTTGTCGATTCTCGATGATTTACTGCAACCTGGATTTGTAGATCTCGTGGATTTTTGTTGAAAATGCACCTCATAGGTTTTGTCTGTTGACTGAAGACTAGTTCAATTTCTGCATTTTTGATATAACAGCGTACTGGTTACTGGAACACTTTCTCGTTCTTTAAATTAGACCGTTTTCATTCTCGCTGCTGACTGACTAAATTGTTCAACTTTTCGTGTATTAGAATTTTGTGGTCTTTACACCTCGCCGTTCATTGCCTGACTGTTCGTTCTTTTCGTCTCTTGTATTTGCTGTTTGCTGCCCGACTGTTCGTTCGTCTCGTAAATTTTGAGCGCGTAAAACCTTCTCGACCGATCAACAATACTTTCTTTGCCTTGCCGGTTTGTTGCGGCGTCCGCTATATCCACCAATAATGAGTCCTCTACAATTCAACTTCTCAATTAGAACAATGCCTTAATTACCAATTACAACAATATATAATTTTTTATGGGCCCGGAAGGTTCATGTTGCTATAGAAATACAACAGACGCCCCATTCATTTTAACAGAGATTCCGTTGCAATCAATATTGTATTCTTGAATTAGGAGCAAACAAATATCCTGCGAGATTATCGACATAAAAAATCGACAGGACACTGAGTGCCCTTGGACGTTTATCCTGACCCTGCTTTTGCGTGCGAAACGTTGGCAAACACGATTATACTGAAAGTGGCTCAACAACCACAAACCCAACGGATATTACCGAAGTTTAATCGCCCACGGAAACCATTAGTTAGAACAGAAATGGCGTTGCACAAAGTCCGGTGACAACATACAACTAAACTAATATAAGTAAATAAAATCTATATTTCAGCAAAAAACAAGTTGATTTTCAGGCAATGAAGTTAATTCCCAACTAACACTAGAAATTTTGCCTATAGCCCAAACTTCGTAGCTCACTTTATTGTAATTTACTTATTTACGTTATTAGCTTTAATAACTATTTGCCTCAATAAATAATAATAACAAGGTGAAACATTTCGTATTATTCTGACAGTACACTTTCAGGAAGTCGATGCTACCTCCTAATTGTTTTGTTTAAAAATAAAAAGAACCAACGTCAGTCAATTACTTCACTGTTCCAATTTTGTATATGTGGTATTTTTTTTATAAATAAGTCGTAGATACTAAACCATTATTAGAGTTACTCCAAGGTCGGTCCATTAATGTGTTAAGTCTAGCAATTTTTTTCCAGTCAGATTTTTATTTTTTTTTCTATTTATTTATTTTAAAACTTTATCCTAAGATTTTCGATTCTACAGTTTGTTAAGGATGCTTAACCGCCTTTTTCCCAATACCACAATATTATTTTCTTCACTTTGATTTCAGAATTTTCCTTGTAAATGATTATTCCGCGCGTTTGTTTCTCGGAAACGTTTAAAATATGATTTATTTTTATGCTAGATAGCAGGTATAATTTATAAATGTGTCGACATTCTGCTTAAACTAGATAAAAGTTTACGTTTACAGATAAACATTTCTTTAGAGGAACGCCGCTAGTTCGCTTATACACAAAACATTTCGAAGCGTAATTCACTTCTGTGGGACGATTAAATAAATACGCAGGAGAAACCGCTTTATTGCACACACGCAAATTCTAATAATATCACTCGTCTGAATGAAAATAAAAGAGGACTGCAAAAATTCTATGACTACTGAGTCACGTCCGTCGTAAAATTGGTCAAAAATATCATCTATATATTTATGGAATTGTCTCCTAGATTATATGCTGCGTCCCCACAGCAAACTCCTCTCCCGCTATCGGAAGGGCGTCGGACAAGTACCCAATGCCCGACCTACCCGATGCAGGTTTTCCTAGGGTTTTCCCTGCATTTCTTTAGGCGAATGCCGGGTAGGATCCTTAAACTATAGCCCGGGGCCCTAGTAACCCTTGGCCACCTTCCTCCACCCTTCCGCATCCCCCCTTTTAAATCCCTTCCTATGCTATTAAAGGGGAGTTGCCCAAAGTGGATTACCCTCATGTAGCCTGTTGCCCTAAAAAGGTCAAGGCGTTTAACGAAGTTAGCCTGCGAGAAGATTCTCTCGCAGGCAGAACCTTTTAGGAGAGATACGAAGGGGCTACCTTTGGGTATGCCTTTTCCTCTCCGTTTTGAACTAAGGTTCCAAAAAGCCGAGGCACCTCGGCCAGTTTTGAGAGGTGTATGTTCCGGGGTCACAGACCTTGGGCATACGGTAAGAGTTGTTTGCTATTCCCATTGGAATAGTCGGCCAGCTGCCTCCTAAACTGGTCGAGGCACGGAGAAGGGAATGCTGCGTCCCCACAGCAAACTCCTCTCCCGCTATCGGAAGGGCGTGGGACAAGTACTCAATGCCCGACCTACCCAATGCAGGTTGTTCTAGGGTTTTCCCTGCATTTCTTTAGGCGAATGCCGGGTAGGATCCTTAAACCATAGGGCCCTAGTTAACCCTTGGCTACCTTCCTCTACCCTTCCGCATCCCCTCTTTCAAATCCCTTCCTATGCTCATAAAGGGGAGTTGCCCAAAGTGGATTACCCTCATGTAGCCTGTTGCCCTAAAAAAAAAAGGTCAAGGTGTGGCGAGGGAAAGCTACGACCCCACAGCAAACCCCTCTCCAGCCTTCGGAAGGGCGTGGGACAAGTACCCAATGCCCGACCTACCCGATGCAGGTTTTTCTAAGGTTTTCCCTGCATTTCTTTAGGCGAATTGCCGGGTAGGATCCTTAAAATATAGCCCGGGGGCCCTAGTTAACCCTTGGCTACTTTGCTCTACCTTTCCGCATCCCCCCTTTTCAAATTCCTTTCCTATGCTATAAGAGGGGAGTTGCCACTATGTGGTTTACCATATAATAGCCTATCTACACCTTTCTTTTTTTTTAAAAAAAGATTAGATTTTTTGCATTACTGTTTATGAAAATAGAGACTATTACTGACAATGAACTTAATACACGTTATGGATAGAAATGTAACTTTGAAAGTCTCACATTTGAAAACAAATATTACTTAACGTTTCATGATCATCCGCTCCTATGTACAACTTTGAAAATTTTTCCCGCAATCCTGCATATATGCTCAAAGCTGATAGTCCCCTTAGAAAACATATAAATAAAGTAATAGATCTTCCTGTTTGTCTATATGAAATTATTTTCTCCGTTTTTAACAAGAAAATGGTGGCCTGGTTTGCAAGATTTTTTTTCGATGTTATATAGTCGTAAATGTTACAGAGCCTTACATTCTTTCTAAGCAATATCGAACAGCCATCATCTTATTGACATGGCGAACGTTTAAATCCCTTGATTTACTTTTCTTTCCAGAAGAAAAACGCATGGGCTGCGAGAATAATTACGTAATTTCTACGTCGGTAAATTGAAACAAACTCCCACAAGAATACTGAATGTGAAATAAATTCAGTGTTCATGATACAAGTACCAGGCACACACATGCTACACTCCTCCATCTGAACAACTTCTTGTGAATCTTCGATGTGCCAACATCAGTTATCAGTTTCAGTAGATTAGCCTCTTCAAGCTATCAAGCACGGGCTTTAATGTTCTCGTTAATCAGAAATATTTTTTCCTTATTAATTTTGGCTTAAGTCGTCCTACACAAAAAATTCCCAGATAATTCGCGACCTAAAATCTATATCGATATTGAGAACTAATTTCGATATTTACTAACTTTAGGTTGTGACATTTGCAATACCCAGACATTACATAATTATGAAACGGTTATTTCATCAACTTTTACAAAGAAACCAATTGAATAACAAGAAGATATTGGATATGAGAACGTGCTATTTTAATGTCCAATATTATTTATTCAGTAGAAATATTATTTTAATATTTATTTTCCTTGGCTTATCTCTTAAGGGCTATGGCTGTGGCCTACCAGACTGTTATTTTATATCAGACTTTCTGGATTTTCTTGGAGGTGGCACCGACGGCAACCCCGGTTTACTGACCATAAACATCCGCGAATCTAACACGGGACCTCTTTGGTTGGAGACAATGACAATGACAATGGTCCCACCACCACAACAGGTTGATTTAAATTTAATTAATCCACTACTAATGATGAATACTTTTAAAATAATTTACTGTTGATAAATATTAAAATACGTTTATCGATATTTGTACAATCATCCTTGGCACCAGATTGCTGCTGTTGGAAGAACAATTAATAATATTTCGTTTGAAAATTCTTCCTCGTTCTAGTCAATATGTCGTCGATCTTTTACAGATTTGTGTTAATACGGTCGCTCATTTTCTTCATCAGTTACGGTTGCTTATTAGACGTCACTACGTACTACCGTAAACCTCTGTTGACGTTCTCCAGGTATAATAAGCAAGCTCTATGTGATAGTATCTATTATACTGAGTTATTTCGAGAGTGACATGCAAAGTATCTAAGGAAAAGGGTCGTTCTCTCCAGTACGTTGCTACGATCCAGAGTTATGATGGCCTTGACAGCTTTGGTAGGCGTATGGTTCGCACACCAGTTTGTTTATTATTCCATAATAGTTTGCGTCAGTGGTTCCCATGTATTGGGATTAAGTCCTTCTCAACCAGTAAACAAGATACGCTGCTAGCTTTTAGTTCTGTGAAAGTGATGGGCAGCAGATCTAAATTCTTATTTGGAAGAAAACTACTTTCGACGCGAACAATTGAGTCTTTTCAGAACCAGAAATATGACAAGAGGTATGGTTGTTTCCGGTTCCTGTGTGACGTTTGAATTTTAGTGATTTCCACCTCCATTGGAAATATTATAAGAAAGACATCTATTATTACAGAAATAACATCGCAGTACTAGTTCGAGACATTCTGGTCAAATGATCTATTGCATAATTATCCCAGTATACTCTTAAAAACAAATCAGTACTTAAAAAATGGCGTCACCGAAACTAAAAATTTCAAATTTACAAAGAGTAATTCCGAAGGGATTTATACAATGTATAAACTATATAAATATTTCATTCTAATTAGAAAAATTAAAAACTGGGGTCCAACTAGAGTATTCTAGATCAATTCTTTTTTAACACACTCATAAAACATATATAGGACTTAAAAAAACTATTTTTTATGTTATACTGTTCGCTTTTTGATAAAAGATAAACACCAGGCTTTAGAAGTAGCCAATACTGCATTGGGTTTCAGAAAATGGCTGAATAATGAATTGCGACAACACTTTATATGCTATTTCAAACCAAACATGTGTCTCGGTAGTATTAGGCTCTAAATAATTATAAAATTAATTATGTTCAAAATATTATGTTTATCTGTGAACGATACATTCAATTAGACACTTTCAAATAAATTAAGATCCGATGCACATCGATTTGAAAATTATAAAATTATTTTTAACTTCTTATTGGGATATGGTATAATTTTCTAGACATTTTCCTAGGAAAGCAAAACAATTGTATTTTTCAGAAAACGGTTGTTAGACCTAAAATCGTGTTTCAGAGACCTAAATGTAAGTACATACATTTTGAGACAAAAATAAAAAAAATAAAAAACATACAGAAAAGGCAAAACATTGTCAAATACTCAAAACGCAATCCGTAATTATAAAATTCCAGGTAAAAATTAAACTGTTAAAATATTAAAAAATTCCAAAAATAGCTACCCAAATTTTTGCCGGGACACTCTTTCTGTTCGATACATTACAGGATTAAATTTATAAGAAAACAAACCTTCAGTAAATATTACGGCCACGCGGAAAATGTTAATTTAATTTGTAGAGAATAATAATAATTATAGGGTATTATTATAATGCAGATATAATTCTCGGGTCTCAACCCCGGCCAACTGTTTGTTAAATAACAACGTTTCGACGGCAAGCTCCGCCGTCGTCATCAGGTTAACCTGAGACCCGAGATTTCTATCTAGAACAGATTCACCGGGAATCTAATATTATTATAATTCCTGTAATAATGATGAATCATTCCACACTGTTGTGCTATTTATGAGCTCCATGTGCTGCTTACTGTGACACGTGTTTAACCTGTCAGAACTTTCAAGTAACATGTTATGGAGTGTCACATAAGAAAATATATAAGTGCGCCATATCAGCACGAGATACGGCGTTCAGAAAGAGTACACTATTCGAGATTCGCAGTGTACTTAAGATAACACGTCTTTCTAGACGATATATTTAAATTTGGAATCGGATAATACGAAAAAAACAATAGAAATATCAAATTGGAGAATTTTGCTGATTTAATCGCCGTTTACTGGTTGAAAGATTACTTGTCCCAATTCTATATATAAATCAACGGTTCTCGCAAATGCGGGTTTACGAAAACATTTCACTTCGCACGCAACTGTATTTATCAGTAGCTATGTTTGTCCTTCAGGGTAGGCGAAAAACTGTTATCTTCGATACGGAATTCAAACATTCGGCTCTTAGATAGAAATGGGGTGTATAAATGTAACTAAATACGGTTAATGCACTTATTTCGCACCTAAAAATTATAATACACAACCCTTGGTATCTCGTGGTGGGGGTGGGGAAAACAATATACCGAAATACTATGTAATAGTTATAAACAGATTATTTCAATTTATTTTGTGCTTTGTGCCCAAGTACGAATACAAGATGACTGAAGAGGCACGTTTAACTTGCACATTCCCTTGCTAAATTTTGTGATGACGCGTTAATTTTCTATAATTAAAGACATATTTTCATTACTAATACCTTATGCTCGCTTCTCATCACGAACATCCTCGCGAGGACCCTAGTCGTCATACACTCGAGAAAGCACGCAATATCTGTAAAAGTAGAAGAAAAAAATTATTTACAGATATTTATATTTATTAAACGTATTTAAAGATTTAATTACATAAATAAACGATTCTCCGCTGCCGAATAAAAATTTAATTCGCCATTTGTTCCATTTTAGAAAAAAAGAACTACTTCCGAGTCACAAGGTACACGAGGGTCATCCACGAGGTGCATTTAATAGAATAGGAAGGGATTTGAAAGGGGGAACACGGTAGCTAGAGCGGACGTTTCAACTGGAAGAGAATACAAATACGTCTGCAATATTATCAATCTATAAAATGTTACGTCAATATAAAATACTTTCATATGTTAGTCAAATAATTAAAATTAAACGACAAAGTAGACACAATTTTTCAGGCCGTACGAAAACCATAATTGGGGCGCTTTGAACTAGCTGGAGGGCTAAACCACGTGGCCAAATCTGGCGCTTCAAAGAGGGAAACAGAGAGCATTTGATGTGATGTTATCTTCTTAAAAATAAACAAGAGTGTTTGTTTGTATATATGTTTGTATGTATAATTGTATGTTCCTTATACAAATCTACACCGGTGGAGAAAAATTCACCAAATTTCTTACACGTGATCTTTACGACCAGGAAACAAACACTTTTGGCATGAGACGCGTCTACCGCCCTTAGGAACGAAGGTGTACGAGAGTGGAAATGTGTAAACATGCTAAAACAGCCAATATTTGAGTCGGATAAATAATTTTAGGGATCAAAAAGATTGATAGTGTTTCTACCGATGTTATATTAGTATAATTTACACCCCTTTTTAACATGAGAAAGGACCACCATTAGAGGTGGGGGTTTACGGGCGTTACAAGAAAATAACGCGAATATAACCGAGTAAATCAATGAGTTCAACCCCTTTCGTCATGGAAGGGGAGCACATTTAGGAATACGGGTTGAGGGGCGATACCTAAAAGTAACCGAAATTAGAGCCAATTTGTATATATGACAACCCGGTCAACGCCGAGCACCCAGCTAGTAAATAAATAAAACAAGCAAGAAGAACCATGCACTATAAAATTGACTAGTCAAAAACAAAAGATAGATTTCTGCGTCACAGTTAGATTTTCATCGCACATTTGGAGAAAAAATTTTTTTCTTACAATAATTGATTTTCCTAACTTAGACATTTTTCTTAATAATCGCTGAAAGTAAAGTTTGAATAAATCAATCCCAATATCACATTATAATCAGAAAAGATCGGGTACAAGCCAGTATATTTTACGATTCACGAACCTTTGGTAACAGATTTTTAGCAAATAATTCGATACCCTTTCTAAAGTTCGGGGAAACAATTTGTTTGTTACTCAGAAAGTTTTTCTAAAAATAATGAATATTCAACGTACTACCTGTTTGTACATATCGTGGAATACACAAATATTTTCATGGTTATCAGTAAAACGTTTCAGAGAGCATTCACAAATAATCCCAAAGGACTAGCCGTAATACCCGGGTTTCATAAGCAAAATACGCCAAATACTCACTACGGTGGAAAATCGAAATAATCCGACATTGAGAATATACGTAAATATCTTGAAAGTCACTGCAGTTACTGTTATAGACACATCCTCATTATTAATTCAGACTTGAATAATGTCAAGTGTTTAATCAATACTTCGTTCACAATTTTGGGACTTTAACAGCTAAAATATGATAGTTTCAAGATTGATGCTGTTTAAGTTAAGAAATTCAACGAGGAAACGTTATTTAACTTATTTACACTAAATTATCGTCAATCTCTTTACTATATTATATTTACTTTCAAAACTGATAACTACCTAATGGCGTTCCAAAATTGTGGACGAAATGTCGTATGGTAATAAGTATATCTTGATCATTACACATTTTTGGGAAATTGGCAATTATTATATTTATTTTTAAAATATCAAGTGTTATTAATCCAAATACAATGATCTTGACTTGAAATCAGGAAAGCAATATAGTATGATATATACAATATAGTATTGGAAAAGTAGAAATACAAATGTGAAAATTCATAATTATATAGCAAATTGAAAGCCAACTAGTCTCAATTTAATTAATTATTCATTAGTTGTGTAAATATGAAAATTCATCAAAATTCGCAAAGCCTTTGAGTTTTTCCCGCTGAAACACGTTAGCAATTTTATTGATATATATATATATATATATATATATATATATTGCTATCGAAACTATAATTTTGTCCGAACCGTAGTGAGTCACTATGCATAAGGAAGTCTCTCTGTTCCTTTGCGGCATCTTTGACAGGGTTTGACACGACGTGGAAGATTCTGTATACAAATAACGAGACCGCCACATGAAACAGTTCAGCTGTTCACAGACTTCGCAGTTCATATTAACAGGATCTGTTTATAGCCCCGTCTTTAAAAACTAGTCCTATTCTTGCTTCTGAAGTCAATACGCAACCACAAAATCTACTTTAGTCGCCAAGAAACCGGTACTTATAAACAACCTGTCAGAGAATGGCAGAAATATAAAATATCTCAAATTTAAAGAATAAATTTCCCAACGTTTTTACCTGCTAAAATTAATTTTAACGAAATGGCAATCGAATAAGTCGTCATAAATGGATTTAACTTCGAGTCTGAAAGTATTCATCTGACGAAAACGAACGTTAACTACGAAAATAAGAAAAAAAATACTGTTGTACAGAATCTACAGAACATTCATGAATTAATTCTGAATAATTGAGGGTAATTAAATCGTAATAACTATATTCGGCTGTAAAAAATCAAATGAGAGGTTAAGGTGGGAAGATAAAAAAAAGGTATAGTTATTTTCATTGCGACAATTTAGTAGTCTTAAAACGACTTTTACTAAGATCGGAAAAAGATTTAAGTGTATAGAAATATTTATTACTGTCGATTCTGCGGTTGTTTATGCGACATACACAGACGTCATATTTGGTTGAATTTTTTCAAGAGCATAGATTTAGACCACTGAAACTTTTTTAAAGTTAAACTGAAGTGTAATACTGGTGGGTAGACACCGCTTTCTCTAATGGAAGTGACGTCGCCTGTTACTACGTCATCGTCCTGGCACAAAGATGAAGACGCTTCGTCTTCGCGTGGATTCAAACACGTTATATGTCTGTTGTAGTCGTAGTCCAGTTGTCACAAACCGATTATTTATTTTATGAGCAAAACTCCCACAAGCCTAGGCACCTCGGCCTGTTTTGAGGGGTGTATGTTCCGGGGTCACAGACCTTGGGCATACGGTAAGAGTTGTTCGCTATTCCCATTGGAATAGTCGGCCAGCTTCCTCCTAAACTGGTCGAGGAAAGAAGAAGGGAATGCTGCGTCCCCACAGCAAACTCCTCTCCCGCTATCGGAAGGGCGTGGGACAAGTACCCAATGTCCGACCTACCTGATGCAGGTTTTTCTAGGGTTTTCCCTGCATTACTTGTAGGCGAATGCCGGGTAGGATCCTTAAACTATAGCCCGGGGGCCCTAGTTAACCCTTGGCTACCTTCCGCATCCCCCCTTTCAAATCCCTTCCTATGCTATTAAAGGGGAGTTGCCACCATGTGGATTACCGTCATGTAGCCTGTTATCCTAAAAAAAAAAATAAGAAAGGCATCAAGTGGATGAACCTCAGGTAACGATTATTAATGTCATCAGATTTTAATGATTTAAATAATTGATAATGGAGACTCGATGAGAAATTTATTGACTCAAATTATAACCTTGTGTTCTGATATTTTCATTACTACTATATCGTGAGTTGATTTTTATGTTATTAAGTTTTAAATTCCGTCACATTTGGCTGATTTCACGCATTTACAATTATACTGAAGTCAGATAAACATAGCTATTTATAACTGAATTATATTATTTTGATAGTCTAAGCGCTAAATTATGGAATAACAAACGTGTTGTGCGGTTCTTTGGAAAGATAAAGTGGCGAAAACAAGGATGATTCAATTTTGTTAATAGAATCGGGCTAGGACGTAAATATGTCAACATGGTTCGACCGAAAGGATACCATAAAAGAAATTGCTCCCTCTGTTTGTGTGACACCTCGTTAGTGCGAACATCGTTCGAATGGTCACTGTGCCAATATTTGCCTCAGTCGCCTTTGTATTAAAAAAGGGTGTGGTTCTGCGGGCGTTTCTAGGCGTCACCTGTAGGTCCCATACTTACCCATGGAAACGTCGGCTTCAACAAACTTAGCGTCCGAGAGAACTTTGGGCGCGACTTCTACATACAAAAATGAAACGAGTGAAACATGATACGTTACGTGCCGATCAAGCTAAAGATGTGTGATTGGTTCCGCATATCCTTGATGGAAATATGACCACTGAACAACAGCTTCATTCAGTTTCTGCTTGTGTACAGAGTTATCAACAATCAAATAAGCGAACGTAAAACCATCCTTTCATTGAATCTAATAAGCTAGGTGAAAAAAAAAGGGAAAAATTAGGCTGACCCGTGAATATTATTTTACAATCTATGGACCTATTCTAGTCATTTGACGTAGTGCCCCGCGATTTCGTATTTGATACCAAATGTAACGATCGGAGAATAATAAAGTTATGGCAAGAATTTTTTTTGAAGTCACAAAATATTTCACATATAGGCACCGTAACTTCAGGAGTTCCTCAAGGCTCGGTCTTTGACTCATTATGATTTCTAACCAGGCGTGTGCACCCGACGTGACGGAACTATTAATTAAAAGAAGAAGAACTAATGATATTCAGACCGAATTTCTTATTAACCCAAAAGTCATGCAGTTATTCGTAACCAATGTATATATTGCATTTATATCAATTTATAAACACTCGAAACAGGAAAAATAAAAAAATGTGAATTTTGTAAATACTTGGGGTCAATAATTACAAATGTAGGAACATGTGAAAGAGATATAAAGTTTAAAATTTCAATGCAAAGAATGCTACCAAGATTTTACACGGAATAATTTGGAATAAAAATTTAACAAAGGAAACAAAAATCAAAATTTATAAGAGCATAATACAAAACATTCTATGTTATGGAAGTGAAACTTGGCTCTGACAGAATTACAAAAGAACAAAATTAGAACAATAGAATTCGATTATTTGAGGAGAAGTCTTCAAATCAAGACAGGATGAAATTATAAATGAGCTCCTTTGGAAAGAAATGAACGTAACCACGTCTGTATTAAAGGGATTGAAAATCCAACCCTTAAAGGGTCACGTACAAAGAATGGAAAATGGAAGATGGCCAAAAGAAATATACCAATGGTCACCTCCTGGAAAAAATAAACGGGGCAGACCCAGATTAAAGTGGAAAACCCATGTGAAAACCATAATAGAGGATAGGAATTTCGAAGAGGGAGATTGACAGAAATGGAAATTGAAGACGGCAAACATATAAAAGGGGGAAAAGCCGAAGAAGAATTATTTATAGTAAAAATGAGCGAAGGAGAAACATGCTATCAAAGAGGGAGTAGTGAAATTAACTACCGTTTGGGACAATAAAATTTTTGTAGAGGATTACGGACACACGTGCCTAATCTGATGATCCATTATTCCTTGAAGATAAACTGAGATTTTTGCCTCTAAAGCAACGTAGTGTCGAGCTCTTAATACGATTGACAAATTCAACTTATATTAATGTAGATAGATAAGTTATGAAATATATATTGGTAGTCACCGATTGCGTTTATAGATCTGGGAATAAGTCTACAGGAAAGAAATACTTGTTTAGCGTGATGCTGCAGAGAGAAGAAAACCCTGTCCCTGACAGGTGTATCAGCGTTTTTCACTTTTCGTTACCTTGCCGATGGCAGCGGCTCTCCACCGTGGCAATTTCTCAGCAGTGGCCAGCAATCATCATCAGCTTGTTAGTCGGAGAGGTGCCAGAACACCGTCATTAGCGATCCTTGGCGTGACTCTCGAGGAATTCGCATATTCTCCGATTCAACTGTTGCACATAAAGCATCCCGATATCCTCAAAACGGAAAGGTTTGCACACAGACACGGACAAAATCCTAATAAAAAAAATCTACTGGGTCAAAGACGATCAACTGGACAGGAAAGCAATACACATGTACCATAATATGACAATTATTCGAGAAAACTTCAATTTGTAAATTGAACTTGAAGTGGAGTGTAAAATGAGTTCGTATAAAATTTCAAAATTAAATTGCACTGAAATGATAAAAACGAAACAACTATTTAAAAATATATTGGCCTTATAGCTAGGACGTAATTTAACCCCAAAATATTCCCAATAACACAAACGAGCAGAACGACAATGTATTGCTGTACTACAAAAACATTTATAACGACTTTATTCTTTAATTTGCAAAGTTTTTATCTTAACTAGAAAATGTTGAACACAAAACGACAACATACGTAAAAAAATCCGCGAAGGAGAAATATGAGTAGAGATGAGATCTGACTGCTGCCCCGCGTGATCGATGAATGAAGATTCAAATTTTCTTTTTGCAACCGGAACTTGAAAGGCAGTGGCGGAAATGGGAAGCACTAACCGTGTTAGAAATATCGTTACTGGCAGAAATATGGACAGTAGTAACAGAATCAGGTTCGGTTGCTGGCAAGATTGTCAATATAATATTGGAAAATTGGCTCATCTTTATGGTTTCAAGAAAAATATACTGTCTTATAAAAATAAATGTCCCCTTAATTTTCATTTCAAGGAGAAGTGGGCGGTGGTGATAGAATATTTATGCCAAATCCAGTTTGTTAATTACCGACTTCAGTAATTCCCATATTAATAAAAGCCGAGACCACTGATATTTTAAGACTGACCTTGCAAAACAAGTCTTCTGTTATAAAACCGTTCTATTCTTTAATTATTTAAATTTATCTGATCAATTTCAGTCTTCATGTACTATATTTATCACGAACAATTGAATTACAAAAGAACAATATTGGAACAGTAGAATTCGATTATCTGAGGATAAAATTAGAAATGAGCTCCTTTGGAAAGAAATTAACGTAACCTTGTCTGTCGTTAAAAGGATTGAAACTCAAACCCTTAAATGATCTGGTCACGTACAAAGAATGGAAAATGGAAGATGGCGAAAAGAAATATACCAATGGTCACCTCCTGGAAAAAAGAAATGGGGTAGACCCAGATTAAAGTGGAAAACCATAATGGAGGATAGGAATTTGGAAGAGGGCGATTGAAACGACAGACAGAAATGGAAATCGAAGGCGGCAAATCTATAAAAGTGGGAAAAGCCGAAGAAGAAAAAGGACCAATTTGTTTCAGGACTATTTTTGTTTCGTCTCACGGTTATTGAATACCATTAATTGTGGCGTAGCATTGAATAAACAAATCACGTTTTAGTTTTTGATTGGTGCTTTCTCGGCAAGTATTTAACTGGCTGTTACGTATTGATTACCGGGACTGCGTGCTAAGATTTTTTATTTATCTCTAAACGGCAAATCTTGACTTTTAATTCAGCAAAACATATAGTCCATATTTTACGTTGATTAGTTTAAAGTATCTAGTTACTATTGTTATGTGATTACTCCTTCCCGTACGTTTGCAAACTTACAGAATGTGAACAGAGAGACGTGAAGCGTGACGCATCCTAAATGAACACTCATCCAGATACACTATGGGGCTGCGAAATTAGATTGAGTGTTTTCCTTTCGCTAATTTTGCTCGGCACAAATGTGATATTTGTGTTTTCGTGTCAAATAAACGCCAGTTTTACTGCGCCGTAAATTGAAACCTCGGAGCGGCGATTGATGGAACTCCTTTGCTCAAGTATTTCGAAGTTTTGCCGCTGCGGCGCCACGTTACAGTCACACTGTTCATACAATTATGACACACATACATTACTAAAATATATAGCCTTAATCTGGATATAGTATTCTAATGTACAGAAAAAGTTTTTAAAATTGCGTCAATTTAATTTGATCGAAGAAGCCTATAAATGATTTCCTGCATATCGCTACTGAAATGCATTAACATAATAAACTAATTCCGAATATATCTCCATTTTAAACTTCACTTGCCCTTGTCTAGATATAGTTTGTAATTAATGACAAATTTTAACGTTCAAATAAATGTGTATTAATAATTTTCGGTTAGATTCTCACATTGTATCTAAAATTTTATTTATAAAAACATATTCGTGTCCATATAAAAATTATATTTTGACAGTTATTTCTATTCTGGACAATACCTTAACTGTAGACTAATTTATTAATTTTATCAACTTTCATTAACGTATGTTTTCCTTTCTTTTTCAGGTAAGTGGATTTTATGTGCTTTTCTAGAAAAGTGGTATGTATGCAATAAATATCACTAACTTCATTTAGAAACCAATATAGAATATAAATATTCTTTCCGTATAAAAAAAATCTCGTAATAATGCATAAAATTTGAATGGTATCGAGTTACCACAATACATAAAATATTTTTCTTTCTCAGACAATTTTTTTTTTTAATACAGCCCTCATCTTTAGAATTTTACCAATTGTGTCTTGCTTATTAGAATTACTTCTAGACATTCTAAGACATAAGAAAACACTACCCAAGACATCCGAATCAATTCTCTCCTCTATCCTTGAATTCTTTCCGTCAATTATTTAACTATTTGACACAAGTATGAATTTGGTAAGGATGAACAGAGAAATTAAATATTAAAACAAAACAGGCAAGGGTTTTAGTTATGTAGGAGTTGCGTAAATTATAAAATGCATAACATTTAGCTGAGAGTCAACCTGAATCTCCGTAAAAATTAATCTATAGTTACCCTAATTGGAAAGTAATTCAAATTGTTACTGAGATACGACAAAGCTTATAAACTTTTTTATGAAACAATCTTTAAGGTATACATAATCACGTTAAAATTAATTCAATAAAATATAACTGACAGATATCGTCACCACAAATGAAACCCTGCGATAAGAGTAAAAAACGTGACAGGTAAATAGGAAATATTAATGAAAAGGACAAAAACTATGTGTCGAAAAGAGAAGATAGATTTGTGAAAATGTGAAAATGCACTACTACAGTATGAACATACAGAAGTGTAGTGTAAAAAAACAGAATAAGTATCAAACTTGAAGATTCAGAAATAATATTTTAGTGGTATTCTATTACCTGATATAAAAAAAATGAAGTAGGTGATATAATCTACGAACAAGTGAGCGAGCTTTCGAACAGTAGGATCTATATGACCCGATGGCGCACTTCTACTAAATATATTTGTTTTACTCTAATGACTATGTTTCGTGATGGGTAATAAACAAATACAATATTCAGAGCAAAGATTTCCTTAGTGTGACTTCATATAGTAAAGGAACTCGTCTACAACGACTGTTAAATTAGCTGCCATACGGTACCTTTAAATGGGTGGGTTGCAATTCTACCAAAGGTGTATAATGTTCACGGCAATATAGCAGTAGATGAGCAACTGATACCGGTTAGAAACCGTTGTCCATTCAGGCAGTACATATCCAACTATCCAGTCAAATACGGAATCAAGATTCGAACTTTATGTGATTATGCACACTCTTACGCATATAACATACAAATATACCTCCCAAAGTAAGAAGACTTGTGTTAGACTTTACTTGCGGTGTAAAAGGTTACAACGTAACGTGTGATAATTTTTTTTCGCCTCATACGAGTTGGGAACCGAAAAGAAAAATTACAATAGATGGCACTATTATAATATATATATTTTTTTAGGGCAACAGGCTAAATGAGGGTAATCCACGTTGGGCAACTCCCCTTTAATAGCATAGGAAGGGATTTTAAAGGGGGGATGCGGAAGGGTAGAGGAAGGTAGCCAAGGGTTAACTAGGGCCCCCGGGCTATATTTTAAAGATCCTACCCGGCAAAAAATGCAGGGAAAACCCTAGAAAAACCTGCATCAGGTAGGTCGGGCATTGGGTACTTGTCCCACGCCCTTCCGATAGCGGGAGAGGAGTTTGCTGTGGGGACTCAGCATTCCCTTCTCTGTGCCTCGACGAGTTTAGGAGGCAGCTGGCCGACTATTCCAATGGTAATAGCGGACAACTCTTACCGTATGCCCAAGGTCTGTGACCCCGGAGCATACACCTCTCTGAACAGACCGAGATTCCTCGGCTTGTGGGAACCTTAGTTCAAAAACGGAGAGGAAAAGGCATCCCCAAAGGTAGCCCCTTCGTATCTCTCCTAATATCTCCTGATATTATAATAATATTTTAGATGCACTTATAATAATTTTTTATTCAATGAAGTCGTTTGTACAGTTCTCTAAGTGGTTGAACATCAATTTCACTGTGAGAAACACAAGGTATGTAAATCTTGTTATTTTGTACATTTTCTAAAAACACCACATCTCTACTTTTAGTAATTTTATTTTTTTTAGGCTCTAGCAAACGGTATCCTTTAGTATAATCACTATACCCCACTAATATTAATTTTCTGGTTTTAACAATGAGAAAAAAAAATGTTAGTGAACAAACTGAGATTCACAAAACCTAGGACAAATAAGTGGACAGAAGTAGGAAAGTTCATGGAGGCATTACGTGTAGAGGATTTTGAGGCAGTGAGTATAATAGGGAACAAAAGTGTCAATTGCAATGAAAAATGTGATGGGTGATCCAAGTTTAAGGGTTAGTTTATAGTCAATTTCAACGATAGAATAAGCTGATTTCAAAATTTTTGGTGCTACTGGCCGAATATATATTAAAAAAGGGAAAAGTGTTTAAGTTGAAGGTTTTAGCAGTAATAGTTTATATAAATTAATCTCTTATTGTAGAAACAATCAATATGCAAAATTGGCAGCCAGCAATAAAGATAAGTAACTTTGACATCTGAATTACAGGTCATTTTCAAAAATTTTGAATTTACATTAGGTGTATGATATGCGAATTGAAAATTAATAAACAACGATATGTCATGTGTGTATAAAGAAACTTTTGGTAAATAAATGTTACACGCGTTATTTCTTATGATGAACAAAATAAGTCACCGAAAATCAACAAAAGACACTCGGTAAACAAAAATGTAAAGAGGAATGTTAAGGGAAGGAGACGTATTTGCTTATGTACCACGTTAATATTTTACACGTTACAAAAAATAATGAATTTTTTTAGATCATCTAGTGTTGCTCTGAATGCATGTCCAATCAATGCAACGTTTTCAATCTGTATAATGATCAAGCGTTAAATTATCTATTTAATCTGGATTAGAAATTTCTTCACAATGGTGAGATATTATTATTGAGATTATTCTGGAATTCCATTGACTAGAGAAGCAAAAGTGAGAAAGGAAAATTTTTTTTTTTTTAGGGCAATAGGCTACATGAGGGTGATCCACATTGGGCAACTCCCCTTTAATAGCATAGGAAGGGATTAGAAAGGGGGGATGTGGAAGGGTAGAGGAAGGTAGCCAAGGGTTACTAGGGCCCCCGGGCTATGGTTTAAGGATCCAACCCGGCATTCGCCTAAAGAAATGCAGGGAAAACCCTAGAAAAATCTGCATCAGGTAGGTCGGGCATTGGGTACTTGTCCCACGCCCTTCCGATAGCGGAAGAGGAGTTTGCTGTGGGGACGCAGCATTCCCTTATCCGTGCCTCGACCAGTTTAGGAGGCAGCTGGCCGACTATTCCAATGGGAATAGCGGACAACTCTTACAGTATGCCCAAGGTCTGCGACCCCGGAACATACACCTCTCAAAACAGACCGAGGTGCCTCGGCATGTGGGAACCTTATAAAAATAAAAGGAATTTTAATTGGCTAAAGAAACAATAACAACAGAAAGAGGCAGGTCAAAGAGAAGACGAGAAAGATCGTCTAGAATGTCAGAAGAAAGATGTAGAGATATACTCCAAACGAATAACAATGGAAACAAGAAAAACAGAAAGAAAGAGGCAGTGTGCAGGAAACAAGTTGGGTTAAATAGAAATCGTGAGAATCGTCAGGAAATTCAGAGTAGATGTAGAAACACCAACGTTTCGAACAGTACAGAAAAAAACTATTTATAACGGAAACGTCTCGGTACGCCTGTATAAGGCTACTCTCACACTTACCCGACAACAGTTTAAACTACATTTTAGCCGGCCACTCTTCACATACAGCCGGTTGTCGGCCCGACATATATTCTACGAATATGGAGCGTGATGAGTTATTCCCTTGCAGTGTCTGGTATAGATGTTTTTAAAAACGAATAAAGTTAATGATTATGAAAAGAGACATGTTGGGGGCATTCTATGTTCCTTTGAGAAGTTGAGAAAATTTGAACACAAGGTTCTTAATTATTTTCGTATGGGTATTGATAATTTCGACGATCTTCTTACACGGATAGAAAAATCCATCCAGAACCACAACACATCATTCAGGAAATGCATTCCCCCATATATTTATATTTATTTTATTTTTATAGTTATATTTATCTGATATTTATTTATTATAATAAAATGTATTTGCAAAACGTCAGACGTAAAAGAAAACATACAATAAAAATTCAACCACCACTATTCATTTCATCCCTACTTTCGAACTTTCCAGATGGATTCTAAAATTTTAAGAAAAATAAATCATAAATTCCACTGTTTGGTGGACGATCAGTGTCAATCCAAACAGAATTTTAATTATCGCGACTCGAGAGCTCTAAAGTTTGTAGAATGTGTAAAATATGGAGAATTTTTCTCATAATTATAAACTTACATCCTTAATTGATACTGTAAAGTTTTACATAATTTTGTTGTTGAAAGGAACGGATACTTTGTCTATAACTGGGTTTAGAAGTACGAGAAGTGGATGAGTATGTGGAGGAATTTCATAAAATAACGTAAGAAACGCGATGATGATTACTTTTTAACTCACACGGACTCAGTAAAATGGCATTTGTCTTACATTTAATATATGGGAAAACAAAACTGGCAAAATATGTGCTTAATAAATATATTTTTTGGAACTACCAGAATTTACAAGCTGTTAAAATTAGTTTTAACAAAATCAATATAGGTATTGTATTGTACTCTCCATACTCTGTTCTTTCTTAATCATCCATATTTTCATATCCATTTCTTAATGCTCTGCAGACTTCTTCCCAATAATTTCTATTCTGTAATCTTTATTTATGTATTTCTCTATTTTTGTTTCACAAAACGAGGTGAGCATGAATTAAATTTATAAGTAGTTGTACATTCTCCGTGATGATAATGGAAAAAATATAAGTAAAAAAGTAATTTACTTAAAGAACGCATATGATAAACTAGGAAAAATGTTGACTAGACGAATCGGGCCGGGTAGATGTGAAACGTCCCATAACTTAATCACCCTCTAGGCTGACGCACTTTGACGACTGCTGTAGTAGAACCTGGCCCCGTAGACAATGGCCCGACTGTCGGCTGCAGGGTGAATGACGACGGCCAAGTGTGAAACATCTCATAAGTAGTCAATCTGATGTCGTTAGGCCGATTGTCGGGTAAATATGAAACGAGCCTAACTGACGACGGTGTTAATAGTCACTGACAACAA
Organism: Zhengitettix transpicula; assembly: GCA_037074705.1. NCBI lineage: Eukaryota > Metazoa > Arthropoda > Insecta > Orthoptera > Tetrigidae > Zhengitettix > Zhengitettix transpicula. Next base: position 38,470,599 of record CM073596.1, on the reverse strand, counting down.
TTAGACCTGGTTGATAAACAGAGTAACATTTTGGAAATTGAAAGCCTATGTTCATTAGTTAAAATATTTGTAGTATGGGATTTAATAAATGCACAGCTATGATATTGTTGATTTGTTATTGAGGGGGCTATATTAGTTGCACCACGAAATCATTCTCCCGGAAACGATACTGAATTTCACTGAGTCAGACTTCGTCCATTTAGTATGGCGCAATAGAGAATTGTAAAACGCCTTTTCCGTTCCGAGGCCCGGCAATGAGCGGTATCGTGATTCGGAAACGAGAGCGAGGAGGAAACCGCAGTACGATGACAAACTGTCGTGTGATCGCGTGGATTCTCCTCGTCAGGCTCGTCGTCGCGGTGCACGCCGACGTCTGCGAAGGCCCCAAGCCCTGCATTTACAAATGCTGCTCGCCGGAGGAAGGACTTACCGAGGACCAGTGCGTCCGCAGCAACGTGACAGCCGTAGCCTCGTTCACGTCGAGGTACACGTCCTTCACCGTGCTAAGTTCACCTGCGCCGTGCAGCTTCGGCAGCTACGCCCTACAGTCGGTTCTGCTCTTCCCCAACGGTTCCCTGGACGAAGACGGCCTGATAATTCCGCCGGGGGAATTTTGCGTGGACGTAGACCTCGTCACGGAGGACGCCGAAGACCTCGCGGTAGTGTGTGCCATGGACATTAACTCGTCTGATGTTCCCACGCTGGTCACGGGACAATTCAGATTCAAGATCTATCCGGTGGGTATGACGCTGTCGGTGCTGGGACTCCTGGGCACCCTAGTCACGTATATGGCCCTACCAGAACTACGCAACTGCAACGGACTCTGCGTCATGAGCCACATCACAGCTCTCATAGTCGGCTACGTCTTCCTCTCCTCCAACAATATCCTGGGTGCAGACCAGTCGACGCAGTTCTGCTTCGCGTCAGGTATCGCAACACTTATTCTCTATACAGTTGTAAAGGATCTAGCAGTAGGAGTGTCAGAACTATAAAACTCTTCACAACAAAACCCACATGAAATAATCAATATTTCTTAAAAATTTAAACAGTCATTCCTCTGCTTCTTTTGTTTAATGGATTCTTGAGACCCAATGCCGCCTGGTAAAAATGAAATGCTGCGCGTGACGATTCCTTCAAGACCTCGGATTCGTGGTTAGTTCTCATAAACCTGCGATTTCACATAACACAACTGGCAGAATTCCAGTAAGAATCACACGATAGCGACGGTCAGTTGACATTACCATCCCATGAAATTAACCGTGAAACAATGAGATATTAATCATGCTCTGTTTGACATGTAGCACCGTCCTGGTGGAAAGAAAAATTTCGCTACACGATACACCTGTCGTACCACACACAATTTTGACAGCAGATTCCCAACTCATTGAAGAATATAGCACCAGGAAATAGTTAAAACATTTACATCAAAAACCACTCTACAAATAATACTGTTCCCGATTGCCTCCCGTTGTTAAACGTGTATTTCTCTGCACGCTAATAAGTATGACTATCTGTCTTGAGAGCTGTATGTCCCGGGGTCGCGGACCTTGGGCGTACGGCGTTATTCGCTGGTTCTATTAGAACAGTCGGCCAGCTGCCTCCTAAACTGGTCGAGGCACATAGAAGGGAATGGTGCGTCTCCACAGCAAACCACTGTCCCGTCGTCGCAATATCGTGGGACAAGTACCAAGCGTACAGACCAACCTGATGCAGGTTTTATATGGTTTGCATTGCATCAATTTTCCGGGTAGTATCCTTAAACTGTAGCCCGGGGGCCGTAGTTAACCCTTACATTGCTCTACCCTTACGCATCCCCTCTTTCAAATCCCTTCCTATTCTATTGAAGGGGATTTGCCACCACGTGGATTATCCTCATGTAGCCTGTCACTCTAAAAAAAAACCACGGCTGATGGGACCGTTTAAAGTTCTGCCACTCATAGACCCTTTAATTTAGCATAGAGGAATGAGATGTTCGGGAGAATTCCAAATTCACAGGTGAAGATACCACCAGAACGTCGTTAAAACAGTTACACGTTCACCTCTGCTTCAAATTATAAACTTCCTTCAGTTATGTATACGACCTGATTGTTTATTTCAACTGGAAAGAAATTCTCTCTCGTGGTACGCAGGTTGCAACTGCGGATTTACCATCGCACTGTGTCGTTCCTCGGGTTAAAGCTTTAATCGTCATAACGGTGTCGTTTCACTGCGTCCCTGACGACAGATTAGCCACGTATCTTCAATGCGAATCATCCCGAGTATGACACTGATATCGGAGACTGGTCACGTCCGCGTGACGCCAAGATAAAGGATAATTTGTGAGCAATCAATCATTAGTTGGGTCGATGAATCATCTGGCTAAATTAATCTTAAAACTAAATCGCAAAATCCTGCAAAACTTCCTAAGTTTAACGATATTAAAATAGAAACTTACCCCTGTCTCTTTTGGATTCAGAAGGCACCGTTCGTAAGAGTAAAGCCACATTTTCAGCTTTTTCTACAACAAAAATTACAATGGTTGATATCATAACCAACTGAGTAACCATGACTAACAAACTGAATTTCACTTACTTGTTTAACAGTTTGCCTATTCCTTCACCAGAAATCAGGTATGCAAGGCCCACACTTCATTTTTTGACTCACCCAAACACCTTGATTTCTTCACGTTTCGATGGATGTATTTCATTTGTTAAAGACCTGCATTTGTAGGCACGAATCTAAATCCAATTGTCTCTTCGTTTCTGATCCTCCAAGTGTTTTCGTATTCTTATCCAAATTCCAGATAACGACATTCGACCTGACGACAGAGAGTAACACATTTACAAATTCAATTCCCAAAGTTTTTATTTTTTTTAAAAAAATAAAAATATCTGGAATGTACCTCTAAAATGTAATTTTTAAAAAAATTATGGATACAACCAATTCTATTTTACAACCGCGTTTCCGACTCCTATGCTGAACTCGAGTGTTTCTTTTTTAACAAAATCGAACTAACATACTCGGTATAAAAATGGATGTGTGAATTTATGTTGTTTCATTGGGGGAAGTGGTTGCCGAAGATGGTCGCAGAATTTTAGATCCATCAAAAAAAATGATACTGATGTATCAAATAAATAAAAATTAAGTTAATTTATAATATTGAATTGGAAATAAAAACAATGCATGCTTAGGAGGAAGATATCGTTCAAAAATATGTACAGAAAAAATAATAAGTGAAATGTAATAATAATGTTTTAAAATATATTAATTAGAAAAAATACCCAAATGACAGAGAAAATAAAGTGATGATATAAATACCAAACAACGTTTCTGGAAAGTTTGTTCCTTTCGTCAGGTGATTAAAAAGCACAAGATCCGTGAGTGACACAACCCCCACAATCCAGTAGACGAACGAAAACGTCACTATATAATTGTATTATGCATGGTTCCTCAGTTGGCTATGATAAGAACCAGTGTAGGCTTTTGAGTTCGTCAACTGGATTGTGCGGTTGTACCACTCACGTCTCCTTTGTTTTTAATCACCAGAAACGTTGTTTGGTATTTTTGTCATAACTTCATTTTACCTGTCATTTCGCTTTTTTATCTAATCAACATAAAACTGAATTTAAGAACAAGCCTTGCCAGTAGAGTAATTCTTGTAGTTTAAAGAAACGTCTGTGAAATACGAAGTCTTGCTGTAACTGTAATACGACAATATGAATGTTGCAAGTTTAAAAATTACTTCATAACTTACTACCACATTCTTTTTCCTAATTTTTACATTTTTGTGTTCCTTCATATTCGTTGTGTATCATCCGTGTTATTAAAGCGCTGCCGTGTCTGTTTATCGGCCCGTTTGAACGTATAAACTCAGAAAAACGCTGAACACATTTAAATTGTTTTTAAAAGCTGCGGCTGACTTAATTGTCTTCAGATTAATAACACTTCATCTAGTGTCGCGGAATGTGGACAAAGAGAAATCACAAAATGGAAGAATCAACGAAGAAAACTATTTAAGTAGCAGAAGACTTGCGATTTCATTGCCAAATTATTAAATAACACGGCAGTGAGGAAGACTGGAAACCTTACAGACAAAACGTACATAGATTTGGAACGAGAAGTTGCCTTACAATGTGATATAAATAAGGAATTATTGATAGAAAATAGCGAGAATTAATTATACGTCTAATCGCTGTGCCTGGTTGTTTTCATAAAAATTTTAAATTAGCCTGAACTGACTCCTTCAAATCACAAAGTAGTCAGGATAATTTTTTTTTTTGGCATAATGAAACTTTATGATTTATTTTAGTCATATGAATAACGACAAACAAAATTTAATTGATCAAAGTGATCGCTGTTCAGCAAAGTTTCAATTAGTTTAACAGGTGTTTTTTCAAAACAATTGCAAAAAAATTTAAATTAGCGTGAACTGACTCCGTCAAATCAAAGTAGTCAGGGTAAATATTTTTTTTTTGCATAATGACACTTTATGATTTATTTTGGTCATATGAATGATGACAAAACAAAATGTAATTGTTTATCAAATTTTCAATTAGTTGAGCAGGTGATTTTTTTTTCAAAATAAAATTATTGTTCATTACGTTAAGGTTGGTAATCTTTTCTGAACATGAGATACCGTTTCCTTTCGGCTGTTAAACAAAAACCGCAGAAAAACGGATGGGAATAAACATGGCAGCCATCCGCTTCCGGAAAAATAAACGTCTGTGGTGATAACAGAACTGTTGAGACACTAGGCCTATGGTCGTATAAATCGATGCATTGCTCTTTTGTGAACCACTTTTCTTCTAAATCGAACCTGTCAATCACACATGTGAATCAATATAAGCAATATTATAGAGCGTTATTTTTTATTGGCATTCCAATTAATTGAGAGAAAAATAAGGCTATACTCCATAACAACCTGCTTGTAAATAGAATTCCGAAGTTGTCTATTTTTCTTGTGAAAATCATTATTTAAGGACTGTCCCTACCTTGCATTGTTATTTTAAAAATGCTTATAAAAAAATTGAACCTAATTCAAATTTAGGTTCGCAATTAATGTCATTGATATTGTAGTAATTGGTAATTAAGACATTGTTCTAATTGGAAAGTTGGATTGTAGAGGACTCATTATTGGTGGATATAGAGCGGACGCCGCAACAATCCGGCAAGGCAAAGAAAACATTGTTGATGAGTCGAGAAGGTTCAACGCGCTCAAAAACTTGCGAGACGAACGAACAGTCAGGAAATGTACAGTCGGGCCGTAGGCAGCGAGGAGAAAAGACTAAAATTCCAAGTCATGAAAATTTGAACAGACAGCGAATAGATCAGACGAAAAGTTTTTTTTACAGTCGGCAGACAGAACGAAAGAATGTGGTCCAGTCACAAACATGCTTTCAAATATTAAAAAGTAAAGCAATATTCAGTCGGGAAGGAGACAGAGCAACTAGTTGCAGTAAATCATCGAGAATCGACCAATTGGTGTTAAACCAACTAACAAACAACGCCAATTAGAGCCTGTGAACATTCAGAGTCTGTGAGAACTTAGAATCAGTGATGTCCCCACAATTGTGCACGAAAAACTAAAAATGAGACCTGGGCGGAAAAACTTTAAAATCATTTGTAAACCGTGTTTAAAAGATAAAAGTCAGATCGTTCTTTAATTATTTAATTATCGATAAAATGAGATTGTTAATTCTTGATAAAATTGAAATTGTTAAATTCAATCTTTAGTATTATTTATTCCGCAACAAATTTCGTCTATGTTCAGACGCTTTGATTTCCATAAAAGGTAAATGTAATTTTGATTATTTAAATTCTGCCATTTATCAAACCCAGATCAAGACCCTGAGATCCCAAATATTTTGTGTATTTTATAGTTGTTATAAAATTGGTAATAAATCTTGTTTAATAACTTTCACTTAAGTTCTTTCATTTATAAACGCCACAATCAATCACATATTATATTTAATTATTACAATATATTTATTCAGAACAATTATTGCAAGAGAAACGTTCTCGGGTGTCCCCCGAGTCATATACAACGATTATTGCGCGACGTTCCGACGTCCATCTGCGCTGTCATCTTCCAGGCGCCTAGAAGATGACAACGCAGATGGCTGTCGAAACGTCGCGCAACAATCGCTGTTTTGACCAGAGTGAAAACACCGGGAAAGTTTTCGATCTTTGATAATTATTGCAAGCCTTGTTAAAAAATATACTAGGAATTAATAACTTACTCATTTTCGGTATGTAAATATTATTGTTTTGTAAGTCGATGCACGACCCCTGGGAACATTCACAAGAAACACGATAAAGTAATTTTAAGGGAATCGGACGGGGAGGACACACAGAAATCTATGAGCGTGATTAACTTCTCAAACCGATTATTCTGAATAATGTCTTATCTTTTAGTGGAAACAATTCTGATTTAACACATAAGACGCTTAAAATTAATTTATTATTGAATTGATGAACAGACTTATTAAACTTGAAGAAAAAAGTAAAATTATAGGATTGAAAATAAATGAGAGAAAAACTAAATATCTAAGAATGTCAATAGGGGAAAATAAAATAAAAGTGCAAGATTAAAGAATAAATGAATATAACTTCGAAGGAGTAACTGACTTCACATATCTTGGAGTGAACATCAATAGTACCAATAATATATCTACAGAAATTAATAAAAGAATAACAAAAGGAAATAGAGTATATTACGTCAACATCACAATATTAAAATCGTCCCTAATAACAAGAAGAACAAAAGTGAAAGTATATAAAACATTAATTAGACCCATAGTAACGTTTGGGGCAGAATCATGGACCCTAACTAATAAAGATATGGAGAATCTAAGGAGATTTGAAAGGAAAATTATTAGGAGAATTTGTGGAGCTGTTAAAGAAGGTGAAAGATGGAGATTAAGATAAATGAAGAGATAAATAGCATCCTAGAAGGAGAAGACATAGTTAGATTTATAAAATGTGGTTGGGGCACATGCAAAGAATGGCTACAGAAAGAATGCCAAAGCAGATATATAAAGGGAAAATATTTGGTAGTAGAAAAAGGGGAAGACTAAGGAAAAGATTGATCCAAGATGTGTTAGAAGACTTCAATAAAATGTAGACAATCAGATGGAGGGAGAAAACCGAGAGGAGAGAAAATTGGAAGGCAGCCAAAGCCCACATTGGGCTGTAGAACTTTGGAAGAAGAATTTGATAAACAGACTAGCTGTCATTCAGAAAAAGCACTATCGCAAGAAAAATAGCGATGAAAAATTACACATCGAGTCTTTGTTATTGCCCAAGGCAAATGGCTAATTTATTAGAAACAGCCTTATTACCCGAAAATGTACAGAGAATTAAATATGGGTAAATGCAATTAAATTTGAAAAGTTTCTGATAAATTAAAATCACTTATTTTTTATATTCATAATGAATATCTGCTCACCATAAATTGTGGTTGATTAAGAGAAATTTTGAATATTCGACTTATAGCCCATAAATAATTACACTAACGTGTAACTGAAATTTTTTTTATAAAATAAAGTTCAAAAGATCATCGCTATTAAAATGTGTTATGTATACTTATAAGTAAGTACAGTAATCTGTAAATAATTAAATAAAACGTCGCTAAAACCTTATATCCTTCCTTCACTTCCTATTCTTCGTTATACAATTTGACTGATGGTGACGACCGGGACATCACGAAGGGAATCAGTTTCCAACAATAAAAGAATCAGTTTCCAACAATAAAAGTATATACGTCAGATTAATGCCTATTTGCGATTACCAAACATAATAGCATCTTATATATCAGATAATAACATTAAATATTAATTGTAGCCCTTAAAAACAAAATTTTATCAAGTTAACAATATTTATTTATAATTTTTAAATAAATAGTAAAAAACCTTAGATTCGAAGCTTCAAGAGTCAGTAACAGAATTTAAAGTATTCTTGGTACATGTTTTATGTAACGTTTTTTTAAGGGTAACAGGCTATGTATAGGGTAATCCACATGGTGGCAACTCCCCTTTAATAGGGATTTGAAAGGGGGGATGCGAAAAGGTAGAGGAAGGTAGCCAAGGGTTAACTAGGGCCCCCTGGCTACAGTTTAAGGATCCTACCCGGCATTCGCCTAAAAGTAATTCAGGACAAACCCTAGAAAACCTGCATCAGGTAGGTCGGGCATTTGGTACTTGTCCCACGCCCTTCCGATGGCGGGAGAGGGATTAGCTGTGGGGTCGCAGCTTTCCACTCGCCGTGGCTTGACCAGTATAGGAGGCAACTGGCCAATAGGAATAGCGGACAACTCTTACCGTATGCCCAAGGTCTGCGACCACGGAACATACACATCTCAAAACAGGTCGAGGTGCCTCAGCATGTGGGAACCTTAGTTCAAAAACCATTTTATTTATTATTTTTTTAGGACAACAGGCTACATCAGGGTGATCCACATTGGGCAACTCCCCTTTAATAGCATAGGAAGGGATTAGAAAGGGGGGATGCGGAAGGGTAGAGGAAGGTAGCCAAGGGTAACTAGGGCCCCCGTGCTATGGTTTAAGGATCCTACCTGGCATTCGCCTAAAGAAATGCAGGGAAAACCCTAGAAAAACCTGCATCGGGTAGGTCGGGCATTGGGTACTTGTCCCACGCCCTTCCGATAGCAGGAGATGAGTTTGCTGTGGGGACGCAGCATTCCCTTCTCCGTGCCTCGACCAGTTTAGGAGGCAGCTAGCCGACTATTCCAATGGGAATAGCGAACAACTCTTACCGTATGCCCAAGGTCTGCGACCCCGGAACATACACCTCTCAAAACAGACCGAGGTGCCTCGGCATGTGGGAACCTTAGTTCAATAACGGAGAGGAAAAGGCATACCCAAAGGTAGCCCCTTCGTATCTCTCCTAAAAGGTTCTGCCTGCGAGAGAAAATCCCTCGCAGGTTTCTTCTAGTTCAAAAACCAGAGAGAAATGGACTTAAAAATTACTTAGAAACCTTAGACGACCGCGCGATACCGTGTAGTATTTTTAAAAATTCCATAATCTCTAAATTCCTCATCCCATATTTTTTTTTCCTATTCCGCCTTATTAATTTGAATTCTTTGATTTAGTTCATTTATCACACTTTATTTTTTTCGTTTATGTTCCGATTATAATTTATTGTGATGCCATCAGCTAACCGGTTCTATATCTCTGACTCTTAATTACCTTTCGTCCTTCCATCAACACTATTTTTAAATACAAATGAATGAGTAATCTTGAACGGAATATAATATATTGCTTTGTTTATCTGCAAATATTCAGTCCACACGATAAATAAAAATAAATTCACCAGGTTAACTACGTATTTTCTCCCGAAATGGAGTCTAATTTCAAATTGAGATGTTAAAAAATAATAATGGTAAAACGTTCTTTCTTTTGAAGACACAAACCTTTCGGAAGTGACTAATTTTTTCATCTCCTTAGAAAGTCATATCCGGACTTGACCACAGGAAATTACGCCGAATACCTAGAAGAAATAGCATTACAAATAACAAATTTTAAGTAAGAAAACAGTTAAGAAATAATTCTGAACACTTGTATCCAATTGTTTCGTCATTTAAATTCAACAATACTTTTATAATTAATAAATATTCAAAATTTTGTAATGTTAAATCCGTTAGAAATCACAGGGAATTTCGTTTTAAGGACAAATCTCCGATTAGCCTACACCGTCTTTTTAATGAGCCTAGTGTTTCCATTAAATCATGTAATTCCTTAATTAGTAAGTTGTTAGTTGTTTCACCAACTATTATCAACAAGCGTCCTGCTGCCAACATTAAAACGCTTAGAGTCCGCGCGACCCAAAGTCTCTAAATTGTAATTTTAACATTAATGTTTCATTCGAGGCCTGACAGGCGATGCGTCACGATAGTATATTTTCCAAAAAGGTAAATCATTTTTTATTGTCCCGCTGCTTTCGGCTTCTCTTACAATTTATTTAGTAGGCTCCTAATATGTAAAGAAATCGTGCACTACAAATAACTATAAATAATTTTAACCAAAAAATGAAAACTTTTGCCGACCCATTTACTTAGGGATAAAACCAAACTGTTTAAATTATATGGGAGACATGAACGAGATGGTGGATAAAAAATGCCAAAAATGGACCCACCAAAAGACATAATGAGCAAAAGCAAAATTGGAGAGTTGCTCTCACAGAACAAGAAGGAAGTGAGACACGGACGCCAATAGAAGAGTCTGGGTCCGATGATGAGGATATTAAATTATTTTCAAACTGAATACACGATTATAGAGTAGAATCAAAATGTTACTGCGGAAAATGGCGAAACAAAAACTCGACTAAAACACTAGTTTTATGCGAGGCACGGCTCATCGGAACTCTTCTTGATGCTCTTTGTTAACGCCTGTTGCACACAAATTGAATAATTTTTGGCAGTAATGATTGATGAAATCTGACTGAGGCTAAGAGAGACAAGAATGAACAGATACATAGAAGTGTCTAAGAGGATATAAAAATATCGTAGTAGTGGATGAATAATGGAAGTAGAAAATTCAAGAATGTTTGACTGCAAAGGGATTTCAAGCAAAAATATCCTTAAATCTGCGAATACACACACGAGGATGGTCTGAAAAGTTTCCGACTTCAACATGAAGATGGCAGCTCCGTCGACAAAGGCTAGGGAATGTGTTTGCCCATGTGTTAATAGGCATTCACCAAAATTTCAGCCATTCTGTCGGAATCTGCCCCCAAAAAAACCCCCTGATGTTCCGACTGGGAAAGTGAAGGTGACCGTTTTTTGGGGGGATAGTCATAGATTTATTTTAATTGATTATATTCAGAAAGGAAACCCCATTACTATGCATCATTAATTGACAAGCTGACGACAGAAATTTCGGAAAAACGGCTACAATTACAGAAAAAAAAATAATTGTTTCACCTTAGCGGTCGCCATGGCCAAAATCCATGAACTGCTTGACCACCCTCCTCACTCACCAGATATAGATCCAAACGGCTTTTTTAGTTTCCCAAGCTAAAAGTTGCGTTCGAAAGACCGAGATTTTCCTAAATGAGGAGGCATTTACCTTCATAAACAATTATTTTGCAGAGACAGACGCCGGGTTATAGAGATGGGAGCATCCCTGGGAGACGTGTGTACACTTACAAGGAGACTATGTAGAAAAATAAAATAATTCTTGTATCTTTGTTAGGTCGGAAAATTTCAGACCACCCTCGTAGATGTATCGACCTTGCATCTGTACCATAGATTACACTTTAACTGTGTGATTATCCTTGAGTTATGATGGCACTAAACCGCCACTCAGCTATATTTTATGGATCTGGGAATATCCTCCTGACGCAGCGTGATTACTTTGGTCATGAACTACGCCTCGACTTGCAATTAGATCAATGACTCCGTGTTTAAGTTCCAGTTTCGATTACGCCATGTTGTATTCAAACCTAACCCAGACCCCAGCAGTAATGCTTGTAGCCTTTTATCATAACATTAATAACAAACAAACAAAGGAAGGTAATTTTAATTTAAAACATACATTCGGGGAAACAACATACCTATACTAACATTCTAAAGTAGTATTTGAAAGTTTATTTAAATGTATTTTGATTATGTGCAGCTAGGCACAGATTTCTCTGAAATATTATAGCTTAATAATTTGGAAACAAAACTTGATAATTTTCTAGTGATTTTATTACTTTTGAGGACTATAATCGTTTTATGAGTAAATTATTTTCCGTCGGGGATGCACAGATATTTTAGGGAAAATTGATAAGAAATTCTTGTCTTTATATAGTTGCTGTTGGCGAAACTTGCTTTTCGAGACCTTTACCCGCGGGAAAACATTTCGCATGCAATAGCATCTAAATGTCTATTAACCGATAACGAATGACGCCCATATTTTTTTGACTTGGTGTCAAACGAAAAAAAAAGCCTTCACATAACATGACAGCTTTGCACTTTGGACGCGACATGTTTTAGGCATCGACGCAATTTGTATTGGAGAGAACGTAACAAAGTCCCTCCAATTCTAGAATTTTTTTTCAAATTATTTATCACCAAACATAGCGTTTAAATTTGTTTTTAAAGATAAGATGCAAGAAACTTCATAGATCACAATTATTGTCTGTTATTCACCTATATGTTTTTATATAAACTCAAGGCGTAAAAAAGAACGTTGAGCCCGAAAATGAACACTGAAAAATGAAATGAGAACAGCATAAAGAAAAGGGATTATTAATGAATAAGAAAGATAGCCAATACAGACAAAAAAGGTAATATAAATACCACACAACGTTTCTGGGATCCTTGTCCCTTTCTTAGCACCTGACGAAAGGAACAAGGATCCCAGAAACGTTGTGTGGTATTTATATTACCCTTTTTTGTCTGTATTGACTATCTTTATTATTCATTATTTTCAATCAGGCGTAAATGTTTTCATTTTAAAAGGGATGATTATATGGAGAAAAAATCTGGTTTAAATTATAATGGATATTATGAGTGTTAAATAACACAAATTGGTGAAAACGGTACAAGGATTGTTATATATTGTTACAGAAGTAAGTTACATCCGCACTAAAAATATTGTCGTCGTCACAGTGAAAACGGTGTATCTTGCTTTATCAACCGAGTCAACTGTTTATTATTATTATTATTGTATAATGTCACTTCACGAGGGAGGAAATGAGATGAAACGCTGTGTTTTTTTGAACAATTGACCCGACTGATAAACCTCAGAATATTATATTCAAGACTCAAATTATTTTTAAGGCAGCATGAATATGTTATATCGTTTCTGCTTCGGTTAATGTAATAAGGGGGTGGACGGTTTCCAAAACGAGAGTAACCGTCTTACAGTAGGATTGTCTGCGATCACGGAAATTCACGTACATGTAACCCTTGTTGTGACGCTTCGCCACTCACGATCCTTACCATTTTTAATCAGCAATAAAAAATTTAAATAATGGGGAGAATTCATAAGCTGGAACATGAAAATGATATGTAGGAAGTGTTGACACGTGTGACTGAGAGCAAATGGAAGACGATGGTCAATGAAAGAGCGGCAGTGATGCTAACAAGATGATCTTGGAGGTCCCGTGATGCAAGGTGAAACGTCCGTTGCAGTGAGCCAGCGCGACGTCCGCCTTGCGCAATTGGCGGGTTGTGGCCAGTCGCCATGCAGACGCGGAGTGGACGAGCAGTTCTGCCGCTGCTTCTGTTGCTGCTTCTGACCGGAACTCGCGCCTTAGAGACGCCGCCGTGCGAGCCGGCGTTCAGCGTCGCCGTAGACTCGTTCTGTATTTCGGACAACGGGACGCTGACGACGGCCTGGGGCGCTTCTTTCACGGCGGGCGACTACTGGCACGACGCTAATGGCGTGACGCGCGTGTGTCCATGTGAGGCCGGGCCTTGCCTGCGGAAGTGTTGCCCGCAGGGTCAGGTTATGCTCAATGACACCTGCACCGACGTCGACGTCGACCCCAACGGTTTCCGCAGGCGCTACGCCAACTTCTCGCTTCTCTTCGGCAGCAATTGTCCGTGTGGCCGCTACCTCGTTCCCGGAGAACAATACAACGTGCTGAGCGACGGCTCTCTCAACCAGTCCAGCTCAGAAATCAACCCTCCTGCCGATTTCTGCCTGGAGGACTTCGAGAACGGCGAAGCATCGCTGGTCTGCTTCCCAAGTGACACTTGCGAAGAAGAATCCGACGTCTTCTACCAGGTGTATCCCATGGGCATGGTGGTGTCACTACCCTGCTTGCTCGCCACGCTGCTCGTGTATGCCTTCATTGAGGAACTACGAAACCTACACGGACTGACGCTCATGAGCTACGTGTCCTGTCTGGCCGTGGGTTACACTTTCCTCGCAGTCATCCAATGGGGTGGTAGGGATCTGCCCCTCGCGACCTGCTACCCTTCAGGTACGACCTACCGGTCTTATTTCATTTTCACTGAATGGTAATGCAACTGCATTGCGATTTTCATTTGGACATCAAACGTTGTTTCAATACTGAAAATACCCAAATACAGACAACATAAATGATAATATAAGAACCACAGAACATTTCTGGGATCCTTGTCCCTTCCTTCAAATGCTAAGAAGAGCCAAGAGCGACACAACTGTACTCGTCAGTTTACAAAACTCAAAAGCCTTGACGACTGCAGTTGTGTCGCTCTAGGCTCTTCTTAGCACCTGAAGGAAGGGACAAGGATCCCAGAATCGTTGTGTGGTATATTATCACTTATTTTGTCTGTATTTGGCTATTTTTCTTATTATTAATTTTCAATCAGACGTAAATTCTTTCATTTCAATACTGAAATGTGTTCTCTACCGAGTCTAGAAACCAATTTAAAAACGATAGTGAAGCCGATATACAATAGATTTGCGCTGGTATATACCAAAAGGATTTACTTCTTCTTTTCTGTTCTTTCTTTGATTATTCATGGAACATTGAAATTAAGCAACTTGAAGAAATGTTTTTTTAATGTGCCAATTCGCGCTCCACGGACAATAGACACTTGCAAGCAAAATAATGATTAACAGAAGTAAAGCCTTCGCCCGAATTTATAGTTTCGTCAGCTTAATTAATACAAATTTCCAATGAGAATAAATTAAGGACTTTATTAAAGTTGCGGAAGCATTGAAGTAAATAAAATACGAATAAGAATATAGGTAATTTACCGTCACAATGTTCTCAATTCGGATAAGAGTGAAGATTTCTAATAATGTTTCAAACAAAAAGTTTTAGTTAATGTGAGGTACAAGGACTATAATACGATATAAATATTATATAAAAAAATGTCCTCGATGTTATCTTCTCACTTTATTTCTTACAGTGTTCGTCTACATTAAAAACTTTCAACTGATAGTCTTAATACAATTAAAATGATAAATACATAATTTCACACAGAAAAAATCATCGTCGGAAAAACGAAGTCATACACGCATATTTTTTCAGTAGATCAATAGTATTGCTTATCAACAGGATGACGAACATGTGTTCTGAATAATTATAAAATAAAATATATAACACTTTAATAACAGGTAAACACCAAGCACGTAGTAATCTTGAAAAGATATTTCTAATGTTTCATGTATGTTCTTTTAGAGATAATGTTCACATATGACTGTATCAGTTGAAAGCTTCTGACACATTTTAAAACGAACAGTTTAAAAAATAAAGCGAAGCGTATAACATTGAGGACATTTTGGTAATAATATAATATTTATACAAAAAAGCTTTTTTTAGTAACTACCTGAATATACGATTCAAAATAACAGTAATAATTATTTAAATCCTTGTAATTAATTAACTACTACGTTTGGGAATCACTACCGAGTTTCTTCTTATGGTTTCCTCCAAATAAACTTTCGGCCGTTTTGAGGAAGCTCCTGAAACATTTACTTTCGGCATAATCTTTTAAGATCTATCAGTGTAACCGTACATAAAATTCTATACGGAACATTCTTCATGTCTGTGCTTGTCCACCTCTTTTCAGATTCATTCAATCTACATGTCGTGGTTTCATAAAAAAGCAGATTTTTTCAAAAAATTCATAACAAAATCAGCCCAATCTTAATTTTTATTATTTTCACTTTTTTTGCGACATATTTTCACTGTTATTTAATAACAGATCAATCCTTAGGGAAGTGATATTAACAAAATTAGAAAGCAAATGAGCTGTTAAGCTCAGGTTGTCAGTGGGCATCTTGTCTAGTTTGCACATTGAAAGGTATTGTAAATACACCCGACGCCATAACCAGATAGTCTGAAAAATAATTATGGTTATTTTACAGCCGCCTTCGTGGCTCGACCATGTGTCCTCAGCACAATTCGTGATCAGATTCAGGTTCCGTCCAGTGCCCTGGCGATTATGTAGCATTTCTACAAGTTTCTATCACTGTCTGCCTATCTCTATGCCTTATAACTTTTTGTCTACCTCTCCGTAGTATGTACGTCTTTGTCGAAACTTCTTAAAATCTCGGGAGCAAGGAAACCACTCTCTCTTGCTTGGCACGACCAATCTGAATTAAAATACCATTCAGATAGGGTTCCAGATGCGACCTTCAGGGCCCAGTCTCCTCGCGTACGCATTTTCGTTCTTGGCTGCCAACACCGATCTTGAAAACTTCACTCCTTATTGTTCATTCCCCACTTAGTTCCGCCAAACCGTGGTCAGTCCAGTAGAATCTTTCTAATGGAGACAAGTAAGCTCATAAACGTTCACCACATGTCAGCTAGCTCACGATATAAAATACATATTGATAAAAAAATCCCGCCTTTTAAATCTTCTCTCCGGCACAGCCATACATTTGGGTTTTCATTAGTTTAATTAAACCAAAACTCTCTTTTCTCTATGCATATTCTGCAGATCCTTCGTCTTCGGTCCAGAATTATGGAATATCATACATAAATAATTGGCCCCTTCTGAAATATCTTTGTTATATAAGATACAATTTTATAAGCATTGACTGGTAAAGGTCAATAATGATACATTACTTATAAATTGAAGAGGCTTTAACAGTCGTAATTACAATGGGTTACGTTATTTTTACCTTCCAGTGCAGTTATAACGAAGGCAAACTTCAAAGATGTTTGTTTAATCTCCCAACTAATGGCGTTCCGCTGAGAATAGCCGGTTCGGGACCATTTACAAACACAGAGTTGATAAACAGATTAGAACGTCCGTCCGATTTTAAATAAAACCTTCCCAACGTGCACTGAAGTGAATTCATCCAAAAATGATAGCCACAAAATTAATCCAACGTGATCGCCAAGAATATTTTAATTTCTCAGTACAGTATGGATGAAACTTATTAATGAACAAGACAAATATTTATTTTTATTTCAATAAATATTATCCATGTTAATTTATACACGTCTTTACAGTCTGGTATTTGCAATACATCAACATTTCAGAATACCCTAAATGCTTTGCGAATATTAAATTAATAAATTCTTCTCGGGCTTGTAACCGAGTGAAAATTTGTATCCGCGATGTTTCGATGACGTTCCTAGCATCGTCTTCTAGCAAAGTTTTATATATATATATATATAATATTAAATTAGTTTAAAACAGCCTAGTCATTTATTAAAATAAAATTTAGTATTACAAGCCATGAAATGATATCTAAATATCACTGTAATAAGTATAGTAAACATATGTTATTAATTGGCATAATTTGGAAAAGAACTGAACACAAAAATATTTAAAAATTTAGGAGTTTGTGATAACATCGGGTGATTTATATTACTACAATCGTCGCATCCTTACTAAGTTTTAAATTTCATTTAAAAGTTATTTTGAGCAATTAATAAACTATCGCTAAGTAGCGTTTATTGTCCACCATGACAGATTACTGTAATTAATTAAATTTTTTATAAATAAGCACAAGTTGCGACTAAATTATAGTTTGTGTTTAATATAACACTCTGTCATTATTAAAACTTTCAGAAACAAATATATTAACGTACTATCAAGACCACTGTGGATTTAACGTAAATGTCCATATTCTAACCTTAAATCGTTACGTTTCGATAAAAAGATGGTTCCAATTAATTAATTAATTCTTAAAAGTCTACCTTCGAGACTGAACCCGGAATGGAATCGTGAAATCTGTAATTTTTGTGAATATCATATAATGTATGAGGAAAATATAGTTGATTCTTTGAGTGGAATTAGTCCAAACAATTCATTTTATGGACGGTTTAATACGTTCAGAGCATTAGATGGAAAGTTGGACGACAGGTTTGAGGACACCTACTTTCTAAGGTTTCATGGTAATTCCCCGAGGTCATTACCGTGTACTCGTCATACTGTATATAGTACTGATTCGTCCCAAGGAAATTCTGAATAGGTTGTTTCTTAATACGGCTGCGTGCCGATTCCATAAATCGACGAATCTACTGACGATCAGTAAGGTATTCTGTTCCATTTCCGGAGCTGGTTTAGTTTCTCATTTTCTCGTCTGCAGCAATCTACTGGTTCCGAGTTGAGAATGTCGTCAGCCGAGTTTATTAAGTGTTTTTGTTATTGAAGAAGACATTTTTGAAAAAAATGCATATGAGGAATTCCGAGTGTTCAAAATTGAGAAAACAACAACATGGTTGTACGTAATCACCTTCTGGAAACTTGATTTCGTTAGAGGCGTGCATGCAGTACTGGATGCTGTCTGTGTTCTCGGTCGTTTTACATCAATTAAGGAACAAGGCGTCTGAATTAACAATTCACATCACATCAATTCTGGGAAGCAATTCATAAAGCACCACCAGACTGCTCTGAATATTTTTGATGTTTTTTTTTGTTAGGAGTGTTGAGATAAAGACACGATTGTTCGTTGCTAGTAATAAACTTGGTCGATGATTTAGAGGTCCAAACTAATGATAAGCTCGGAGAAATGGACACTTGAAGCGTGCATAAAGCACAAGCAGAAATGTCACAAGGTGTTTGCTTGATTCATCACTAATAATTTGGCTTAGTGATGTGTATCAACAGGGAATAAATTGTTCAGGCCTTCATCAAAGCCCGATGGCCTTTCTGAACCCGTCGAATCACTCGCGTCAAATTACGTTTTTGAAACGACAAAAAATTGACATTCCTTGTCATGTACACAGTAGAATAATGTGTAAAAACAATTTTAACAATTGCTAGAAAGTGATAAATGTTATTTGCCGTCTGAGCGGCCATTACAGTGATAAAAACCAAGTATTTCCTCCAGTTCCAATTAGTACACATGGTAGTCACTTCGGCTATACGTATTTTTTCTAATCCAAACATTTAGGTCATGAACCAAAAAAAAAATATTATTGGACTCTGGAATCAGAGAGAAGGAAACTATGGCTGTGGCATTCTCCTGTGACGAAAAACGAGCTAAGAAAACTTTAAGTCATATCAGAGTGTCTGCCTATTTCGAAAGAAAAGCCTTTAAGGATGTAATTTGACGCGATTAACAGGAAGTGCGTTAGGGAACGATAATTATTTTTCTTAAATATTTCAGAAAATGGAACGTTACAAATTCAGTTATTAAAATTTGTTTCACAATAAATCTTTATAAATTAAGAAGATTGAAAATGTTTGGCCTGGAAGCTTCCCCAAACTCTGTATGCCTGTATCTAAAACAATTTTGGCTTCATCACACTTGAACATTCAATCTCCATACCCCTTTCAAGTCTGGTTCACTAATTAATAAAATACGAGAGAAAATATAATTTAATACCCTATACATAATTTAATTCCGTAGCCTAGGTCTTAAAGAGCTAATGAATACTAAATACAATTTTAAGGTTTCAAACCCGATCAATGCTTCCGATAACAAGTGTCGACGGTAAACCCGACAGGGGTTGACTGACGACGATGATTGAGCTTGTCGTCGAAATATTGGTTCGGGTCGAAACCCGAGAATTACATTTAGAAGAAATTCACTGGGAAAACCTACGCTTTAAGTTACTGAATTGTTCATATGGAGTCATTCAGGTTCATAAAGTCGTACTGGAATAGATCCAAGTATGTTCACGTCTGTAAAATTTTCAACTTACGCCTTTATGCTCCGATTTGGTGTTCTCTCCTTCATTGAAGACGAACAGTCTTTCGATTTCATCACTAGTCGAATCCTCGATTTCTGATCATCTTATTTATTTATAACAACTATTTGGTTGTCTACTTACCTTTACCACTTTCAGGTTCATATCACCATTATCATATAGGCAACGGAACAGTCCAAAATGCATTTTCCGATACAAACACATCGCGGATGTATAAATTCCAGCACACTTTCAAGTACCCCAGTGAATTTATTATGATCTCTGCCAAGAAATTCAACTGCTCACCTCGTAATATTTAAATACTGAACGATGAAGTTGTAGACATCTGTTTCCACATGGTTGTGGTAGACCTTGCCCTAGATTCCTGAGTCCAGTTCGCAGGAGACCAGCAACTCGCTCGTACAGGAAGGAAATCAGTATCCGCCTTATCTGAAAAATATGACCTTCAATCAAAGATCCGATGCCGGCTTGTAAACAGAAATGATCATTTTTCTCCGCCGAGGCAGAAAGACGAAAAAAAATTCGTATATTGCGTCCACAACCATCAAGGTCAGGTAGGAATGCAATAGAAGACGAAGAAGAAAGAGTAGACAGGCTGTATATAGAGTAATCCACATAGTTGCCACTCTACTCTTATATATGAGGGAGACTGTAGGGGAGAAAGGTAGAGCAAGATCCGACGATGCGTCCCGTGGTCACAGACCATTCTGCTGATACACGAGCGCAATATGGAAACCGCTAACAGAAAATGCGTCAGCCGAAAAACCTATTATTTTAAATTATTTTCGATAGAACATAAATAAGAAAAAAGTGGACATTCCTAAGAAGTTGATAATTGCTCCGTCCACTTTAACAATAATTTTAACAAAATCAAGTCAAATTCTGTGAGAAGCAGCTAATTTCTTGCAGCATGAATCAGATTCTTCGAAGCAGTCGATTCTTGAAATTATTCCAGCGTAGCGCGTAGGGTGATCAATTATCCAGTAATTAGCTCGAGTTTATTCCACCATATGGTAAAGATTGCAGTTTATGAGGTCCCTCGGAGTGATGTTGCTTGTAGCATCAAGCGTTATCTAGTCCGCTCGAAAAAAAAAAATCAAAGCTGCCGAGTAGAGACAAAAAGATCGCGGTTTGCGTCCTTCACAGTATCTGCTTGTTTTAGCACATTAAATATAAAGACAATAGAGAAACAGAAATACGAGAAAAAATATACTATCCAAAAATATAGATTAAGTGGAATTTTTAATAATACATTGTTCGAATACATTTATAGAAAACTCCACAATTATTCTCGAAAACCTATTATGTGAAAATGCTAAGCAATTTAATAAACCTTTCACGTGGATTTCTATTTGTATCGTAATCGCTGTAAGAGGTTTGTGTGGTTACTTTTAATCAATGCAAAACACATATTATTAAAGAACCACACTATATGTGGTCAATTTAAACTTCTTTATGAATAAAACCCGTATATAATATAATTGTATAATATAATTTATTACGGTCAAAAAAAATCACTGAAGAAATTTTAAAAAATATCATACCATACATCAGTTTAAAATATTTGATATATATATATATATATATATATATATATATATATATATACGAGGTAAGGATGTGACATATCCAAAATAATTAGAGTGGAAAGTGGGTGCCTTACCTGAAATTGAAGTTCGGCGTTACCATTCAAGACAGGAGGAACTCCGCGGCCGACCGACACACAGTATGTGTCACACAAAAGGGTAACGCCTCCGAAAATATAAAGACCTTCCTTGTGTCCTGAATGGCAACACCTAACTTCAGTTCCAGGGAAGCCATAAACTTCCTTTCCTTCTATGTCGCCTTGCCAGTCAGACAGATGCTGGGTTCCTCCTACAGAAGATCAATTATTTAACAGGGTAGTGGGAAGGTGTTAATTAAAACATATTAAAAATGACAAAGATATTGGTATTGAAATAATACATTTTCCTGTCTAATACGTGATTGGGACAAATAAATAACCAGGTAATCAATACATATTTAACATTATTCTATACCTACAAATAATTCTGTAATTATAAACATAAATTTCACAGAGAAAGAAAAATATTGTGTGTGTAAATTGTTTAGCATAATGAGATTCACAACACTAACACTAACAGTGTATTTTGTTTCTGTTTCAGCATTTATAATTTACTTCTCCTTCTTGGCAAGTTTCTTTTGGCTAAATGTCATGTGTTTGGATATTTTCTGGACATTCAGGTAATATTAATTTCATGAATCCTACTTATTCAACTATTTTTGTTATTATATGAAATAACATATATTAAGAAAAGGGTGCTCTTCAATTAATACATTATTTGACTGACTGATTGCCGAGTAAAAATGCACCTACTTCTATATTCAAATACAGTAAAATAGTGGTAGCTCATATTTTGCCTATTTTAATTTAAAAAAAAAAACATTTTTCTTTGGGCAAGTGAAATTCATATGATCTATTAATTGTTCAAAACAAATTATGATACAAAATCATACTAGTGATAATTTTGTTTAAACGCTTTCAAACTTACACTTTGTTTTACTTCCTATACCATAATACTGAAACATTATGGACTTTTAACTTAAATGTGCAAATAATACTTTCATGTGTTTAAATGCATATTTTGTTATAAAAATTTCAGTGGTTTCCGTTCACTTCGTGGATCAGTGAAAGAAAGAGAATTTAAAAAATTTATTATCTATTCAATATATTCTTGGGGATGTCCCCTTATCATGTTGGCTGTGTGTCTGGTGATGCATTTCCACGAGGGAATACCTGAAAATTACGTGAAACCAGGTTTTGGAATAAAAGCTTGCTGGTTTAAAGGTAAGAAGCCATATCACATTAATCTAGATATTACTGTTGATTAAATTAGTCAATTTCCACATGACTATTTCGTCCATATTATTCAGAATAAATAAACATATTACTGTTCAGTCAAATTGAGGCCACTTAAGAAAACTAATTCTGATATGTATAAAATTTCTAATAAACCAAAAAATTATGAATAAGAAAGATAGCCAATTCATACAAAAAGTGATAACATAATAAATACCACACCAAAAAATTGTTGATGCGAAGTTTTAGACTATAGTTTTATGTCTATCAGTGCGTTAGTGACTTTAAAAAGCCACTGACAAATGGCAAAAATGAGTCTTCCACCTTGATGAAAAGTTTTAAATACTTGGGGTAATAGTTAAAATCAGAGTTTTGGCCTGGTTTGATGAAATGAACTGCAGGTAATAGTAAATAACTTCAAATTTGTAAGGGCAATCGTGCTACTGATAGAGCAGCATATTGATTGGTATCTTACATTTACTTCCACACAAAATATAATGATAAAAGCAATCTACCACAAAGGAAGTAAACCACAATTAATGTGATTCAATTCTGCAAATTCACCTTGTTCAGTATCAAATTTTTCTTACTTGGAATATTTTTTGAACATGCCTTAACCTTACGTAATGTAAGTAACCACAAATTAAAAGATATGTGTACATTCACAGATACAACATCAGCTCTAGCCTATTTCTATGGACCTGTTGCTGTCCTCATACTCTGCAACATAATCCTCTTCATCCTAACTGCTGTAAAAATTGCTAGACTCAAAAGGGAAGCAGAGATGTTTAACAACAGTGAAAGTCGGCGCCATGATGATGAAGATAACAAACAGAGGTAACAAAGAATTAATTAATCATTTTCTTAATAAATTTACTTTTTCTTTTCTGAAATCAGTTTTAGTTTGATGTGATAAATGGCCCATGTAAGAAACATTCAAAAATGTAAAATTTAAAATACAAATTCTGACCACAGCTATAACATCTCAAATGTAAGAGTTTATAAATTAACTGCAAACAAATTGGTTTGGAACAATTGTTACGATAGAGAGTACTTATGATATTCAATTGGGGTAAACTGAAATTAAATTTAGTGCAAATTGAATTTAATCTAATCAATAGAATGTGATGTTTGTGTGTAAGTATTTTCCACATAAACAAGGAAACAAACACAGTGGGGGTAAGACAAGACAAGACAAAAATAGCCAATCAATGAGATTGACAGTGTTTCTCCTGATGCTGTTTTTTCAGACCCTTTCAGCATGTGAGAACACTATTAAGGTACCAAGTTAGGTTTTACTCTCTTAAGGTATCAGAAGTAATTTGCTCTACTGGGATTACTTTCAATTCTCTAAAGATAGCCTTAAGGTAACAGGAATGTTTTTCATTCTCTTTACGTACCAGGAATGTTTTTAGTTCTCTTAACACACTGGTAGTATTTTTACTCTCTGAAGCTTCCATGAGTATTTTTAATTATATTAAGGTACCTGCAGTATTTCAGTTTCTCTAAGAATATAAGGAGTATTTTGGATTCGCTAAAGGTACTGGAAGTATTGCCGACTCTTCAGGTAGCAGACCATCTTCGGTTCTGGGAGTAATTTAAAATTTCCTAATGCACCAAGAGTATTTATGACACTCACAATATACCAAGAGTCTATTGACTCTCTTAAGCTACCGGGAAGATTTAGTCTTTTTTAAGGTATCTGGAGTATTTCAGTTTTTCTTTATGTACTGGGAGTGTTTTCGACACTCAAGACATCTGAAATATTTTTTACTCTTTTAAGGTACCAGAAAAAATTTGGACTCTTCGGGTACCAGGTGAATTTTTAACTCTTATCTTAAAGGTACCAGGAATATTTTTCAACTCCATTATGTTTCAGGGAATGTTATTGGCTCCCTCAATGTACAAAGAGTATATTTGACTCTGTTAGGGTACCAGAATAATGTTAACTCTCTTAAGATTTCTTTACTCAATTAAGATAGCGTGAAACATTATACTGGCTATGATGAAATCCGTGGGTAGGGTAGGGGCACTAAATGTAAATATTTTATGCTCTCGATGCCGGTTTAATCATGTGCTTATCAAGACAAATTTTATACTTTTTTGGGCTTCTATATAAATACCTGGACAATGATGGGCACCCAGTAGTCAGTAATTAAATACTGTTAACTAGAAACAAGTCATATTGTTGCATTAAACTTTTAAAAAGATTTTATAAACTATGAAGTAGAGAATCATTAGATTAAGGCATTACTGAAATTTACACATACAGATTCTTTAAACTGGAGAGTTAATATAAAACAATACAACTTATTGGTAAATATTTATGATAATTTAGTTGGTTCATATACTTAAAATATTTTGTTTATATGTCTATACACTGGCCACTGAACCTAACTATTCTTTCTGTGTTTAGTGCATAATTTACAACATTTGTTAAATACAAATTAAATTACACAGTGCAAAATATTGTTTCAGATTCAACTTATATCTTAAACTCTTCCTTGTAATGGGCATAAACTGGGCTACCGAAATCATTTCCTGGGCTGCAGGTGGTCCAGAATATCTATGGTATCTTACAGATATTGCTAACACCTTACAAGGTGTACTCATATTCATAATTTTTGTGTGGAAGGACCGTATTCGAAAACTTTTAATGGAAAGATTCTGCCCTAAAAGAGCTGCATCTGCTACTGTTAGCAAGTCTACAGCCATCACATATTCCTCAAGGGGTAGTTCTAGTACCTCATCAGTGAAGCCAGGTGGCAAAATAAATCAAGAATCTCTAAGAATGACAAATATGGTAACATCAGAAGAAAGTGATGTTCCCTAGAAATGGGATATTTTTTTTGTGATAAATAAGCATAAATTAAGTCTTGCTGCAAGAATTGCTTGATAATCAAAATATAGACATGAGGGATGACTTTGCAAACAGGATGAACCTACACTCTATGTTATATGTGTCTATAACCTTGGTGAACTGTAAATTACAGAGTGCTGAAGAAAAGAAAAGTACAATCAATCTTAATAATAAATTGTAAAAAATTAAGAATATGTTATTCAAAGAAATCACAGAAAGCTAATTTAAGAATATTTTATTCAAAGAAATCACAGAAAGCTAATTTAAGATTTTATTATTTTTAAGACATTCTCAAGGAATGTGAAATTTGACTGATGCATTAATATTTCTTTTCCATCTGTTTAATATTTATATGTATTTTATTAGTGAGAAATTAACAGCAAAAATTAGATAATGTTTAAGCAATTTATAACTTACATAAATTAAATACTAAGGATAGTAATGAATGTTGTTCATATTTATCATAACTGTGTGATTTTTCAGAAAGAAAAGAAAACAAAAAGTTGTGATATGTTTTAACCTTTTATCACTTTTTTCAAAATAATAAACAAAATATACAAATTTGATGTTTTATCATATAGATATCTAATAAGGCAATGTATATTGTTTGTGTAAATTTTATAAAAATATAACTGCATCAGATATATAATGTAGTCTTGATATTTTGAATTTATTAATTATTATAATTAGTACTGCATTTCTATTTCGCTGAAGTAATGGTATGTTTATAAATTAATAAATTGCATTAATAAAGAACAAATCTGAAGAACTTAACTATCTAAATGTTATAAACACAATATTACAAAAGATCACAGCCAAACTCACTAATATGAAATTATAACTAGTTACAAATTAATTTGTTGAATAAACAGTCCTCATAATTCAAATGTGTTGCCTGAATGAAAGCTTAAAAACTGCTTATTCTATATAATGGTAGTTATTTACTTCAACTCAAACATAAATAATATTTTCACAAATCATCTTTAGTAAAAATTATGAAAATGAAAAATTTAAATCTGTTTTGAAAATTAATAATACGAAAGATAGCCAAACACAGACAAAGAAGGGATGATATAAATACCACATAATGTTTCTGGAAGCATTGTTCATTTCTTTGGGTGCTAATAAAATTTAGCAGTGTGAAAGTGAAAAAAATGAATACTCTCTGAAACTCAACAATTGCTACAATCCCGTATAGTTACAATTACTTTCTCATTGTCGTTGAGTTTTCTTCGCTTTTGAGTTTTGTGATCTGACTTGTACAGTTGTGTCACTCCAGGCTCTTGTGTTTTTTAGTTTTCTTAGTACTTGAAGAGAGGAACAAGACTTCCAGAAACATTATGTGGTATTTATATAATCCTTTCTTTGTCTGTATTTTGCTATCTTTATTATTATTAAAAACTATAGTTCACACCACAAACATGTAAAATGAAGGCTAAGTAGGCTACCACCACACACCTGACTTCCAGTACAATGTTGTTGTGAGATTGTGCATGCACCCACTCATTACCAGTTAACATATATTTAGCCGCCAGCTCTGCTGCTAGGAAACATATCTGGAAGAGTTCATGACTTGTGTATTACATTTTCCTGAATTGGACTATAATTTATCCTGGACATGAAATATGTCAGTTCAACAGCATGCCAGAATAGTTTTTAAACCTTCCTATTATTATTAAATTAATTCATTATAAAAACAAAAAATGTTAAGCCCATGCAACCAAATAAGAATAAACAAAATTAGCTGCATGTAAAAATACAACAAACTTGCTTATTAAAAGTATTGAGCGAATGCAGTTACTTTAATACTTTCTGATAACATTGCTATTTGAACAAATATTAAAGTTTACTTATAATTGTTACTTGTAATCATCAAAATGTGACATTCAGTATTGCACATTTTGATTTATACAGATTTCTATGTACCCTACATGTAATATTTAAATAAATAACTTCACTATATATTATTATAACATACATTTCTTGTGTCACCGTTGCAAATCCATCAAATTCTGAGTAGATTTGATGTTAATATTTAAACTTTAGTTTTCTGTAAAGTTTGCCAATAAAATTCTTCTTCCACAAACATCTTATTTTACATTTATTTTTATGTCACTTTGTCATATTTTTAGCTGGGCATATAGTATTTAAATACTATATACTGGGTATATAGTATTTAAATAGGTAACAAATAATAAAGAGCAATTTCATATAGTGCCTACAATATTTTGTCATGTATGTTAATGGCATTTTTAGCAATGCTGCTACAAGTTATCTGATATGTAAAGCATTAAATAGTTGTACAATATCAGACTGAAATTGTTTATGGAAGAAAGGAAAGAGTTTCACAAAAACTAGTAGCTGCAGGGAAAAATATTTGGAATCAAAGCTGAGCACACAGGCACAATCAATCCTTTAAAAAATAAGCCTACTTAATTCAGTCTATTCCAGCAATTCATGTCCGACAGAAGGTTTTATTATTTCCTCACCATTTTTATCAAAATTGCACAAATGCATAAAAAAATCTATATTTCAGTATAGTGCCCGAATTAGTTAGATAGTGAGAGTAATTAAAGATTTCAAAACAAGCAGTCACATTCTCAAAACAATTGATGTTACTCAATTAAACTTTAAGAAATTAATTATTTATCTTTCACATTTTTTTAATTTACCAAAATCACAAAAGTATACAATATCTTCTAAAAAATCAACATGGTTTTAAGTATCTAATGATTAAATATTTAATCAATAATTCTCTAGATTTACATTTTCACAGTCTGTATTCATAAACCCTACACTGCAAATACAATTCAATAAGAATTTCCATACAAGATTGATAACATTAAACAAATGTTAATTTATATGTTTTATCTTACGCTATTGTTTTGAGTTTAGCTTACTTTTGTACGTCAGGAACATTATTTAAAATAGTACAATGCACAGAATATCTGTATGCATACATTGTTACAACAATTATACTGACGACATTAAGTTACAAATTACTGTTGAATATTATTTTAAGAGTATTCAAACTTTAAGACAGAACTAAACTACTTACATAAATATTTTTACAACACTGCTTTCAGATAACAGCTACATAAAAAATATTTACAACTTCATGTTTGTTTATTTATGATCCTGTTACAATTAATGGAGTGGAATGAAATGAAATGTATTTATTTATAGATATGGTTAAATAAAAACATTATGCAGGATAGTACTTTACCAGTTTTTATGAATTTTATCAATTTGGTCAAAATGATAATAGATTATTCTCAATGAGCAAAGGACTTATATTACAAACTGTCATACCATCAAGTGTAGTTCATGTGTATAGATGGAATGTATAAATTTCTGAAAAATAAGCAATGTTATGAGCACACCTTTTAATGTGTCTGGAATATTCCATGTCAGATCATTATTATTATATCAGCACAGTAACACATAATATATATATATATATATATAAAACAACAAATAAAGATCTTCCAAGGACATTTACCCTGTCAATGTTATTAAATTAGTTATGTAAACATATTTGACATATAGTAATGTTACATAATTTATTCCAAAGTTATCACTTCTACTCCACTTCCTAATTCAGTTTCCTTATCTTTCTTGGGAGGAGCTGGTGGTGGCCATGGTTTTGGAACTGATGCTGGTGGAGGATTTATGTTTCGTTGAGCAATTTTTCCAATTTCCACAATTGACACCATATCTTTTACCTTTTTTAATATTTTGCTTTCAGGTGTCAAACTTTGTTGTGATTTCTTGGGTGTTATAGTGATTGATGATGGTATATTAACGTGAAGGTCTATTGGTGAAGGCATACTAGTTTTTGGTTTCGCTATTATTTCCAACTGACCACTCTGCTGTTGCAACCGGCTCAGCATAGACAAACCTGAAGACTGTGCTGAAGTTGAAGAAGAAGATGAAACTGTAATTTCACGCCCCATATTAGGAATAGAATTTGGATTAATGTGAGTTCTCTGAGGTTGCTTTAGAGAACGAGTCTGGTTCTTAAGGAGAAAATCAGGAGGCTCACTACTTTGGCCTCTTGTCAATTGAGCACCTGCATCTTTGCCTTCACTAGTTTTGTATGGACTCCTAGGAGGGACAATACTTGAAGTAGGTTTATTTGTCTTGTACATTGCTAAAGAAGCCAAGTCTACAGGGTGACTACCACTTCTACCCAATAGATCCAGATCTTGTTTATATGTAACCATATTTGAATTAGGCTTCATAAGACGTTTTCTGCTTGTGGGTGAGATTTGGTTGAGTGGAAAGTTGGAAGGAAGCAAGTTCTCATGCCCCTTCCTTCCTGTAGATGAATATGCTGCACTTGGCCCAAGTGAAGCCTGGTTTGGGTATTTTGGATCTCGCATTCCTAAATATAATGGTGAAGTTTTAGTGGGAGAGGGTTTTTGAAACGGAGATGTGTTGGAAGGAGGTATGTTGTGAACAGGGCGGGGTGCAGTCTTCATGAAATTTTCAGGTGCAGCCAGTTTTGACTGAACCACAGGTGGAATACTTTTGGATGCACTAAGCTTAGAATGAGGAAGGACTGTGTGAGTTTTAACTACTGATGAACGAATGCTAGACTTTGGAAGCATTGAAGATGTGCCATGCTTTATCAGCTGTGAAGGAGAGCTCACCTTTGTTAGTGGCATGGATGATTTAGTGTGAGGTATTACAGTGGTTGTTTTTGGTGTCAAAGGTGTATTACTCATTTTCAAGAGTGAAGCAGACTGTTTAGTATGTGTTGAGGATGCAGAAGATACAGGTAATATTGATACATTTGGTCTCTCCCTCATAAATGATGAGCTTGTATTTGGAACATTTGAAGCCATACTAGGTATTGCATTCAGCATTGATCCCATAGAAGATGCAGCAATTTGTCTGAGTAGCTCAGCTTGAAAATTGCTCATTTGAGCTTGCATCATCATATTAAGGGGATCAAGCATATTGAGAAGGGCAGTGGGGTCATTAAATATAGGATGTAACTGTGTAAAGGGAGGAGCAGAAGAAGGAGGTAAGATTGGTTGTGAAGAAATGGGATTCCCAGCACGTGAAGAACCTGGTGGTCGGCCACGTGGCCTGGGAGTTGTTGCCGGGTTCTTGTTAACAGTTGTTGTACTTGTAACTGCTGCTGCCGTTGCTGTTGTTGTAGTGACTGTTGCAGGTTTCTTTGATGAAGGTGGAGTAGGTGTAACTGAACTCTTTACAGGTACAGGTGGAATCTGGCAAATAATTACATACTATTTAATATAACATAAGATACATCCTAATGATGATCCTTTAAATGGAGAACATGAAAATTTTGAAAAGAAATTAATTATTCCAAAACAAACTTAAGAAGATATTTCTAAAATTTGTAATTATGATTAGATAATAAGAAGTAAAATCAAATTATCTCCAAATCATTTTGAGATTTCAAGTTTACATTAACAAAATAGAAAAATACAATTACTTTAAATAATTCTAATTATATAAATAAATAGCCCATTAACAAACAAATATAAGAGATAAAATAAATAACACAGGCATCTGCAATCCTTGTTGATTTTGTCAGGTGATTCAGAAACACAAGAGATGTAAGAATGACTCACCACACAAACCAGGTGACTGTTCTTGCAGCTTTTGTGATTTTGAATCATCTGACAAAAGAAACAAGGATTGCAAAAAAAAAAAAGTTGTGACATTAATTTTGTCACCTATTTTTGTTTGTTTATTAATATAATTAGTATACTTTTAACAAGACATTTTATATTTTATAATTGTAAATAATTCTCTTGTATGAGAAAAATTCAATATTGAAAGACAAATTTTTTTAAGCATTAAATAAAAATCTCATCCTGAAGCATGAATTATAAAAACAATTAGCAGAATATTTTCAAAACAGTTTGCTTCAAATTGTGTTTTGTAAGTAAAAAAGAGTGGGAGATGTTAGTTAGTAAACAGTTATTATTTAAAAACTAATAATCAATATTAATTTTTAAAGTTGTGAGATAATATTTAAAATATAAAAATAATACATATTGTAATGTTCAGTTTTTAGTACAATCTTAAAGATACAAAGAATGTGGTAAAATAGTTAGTCTATTAAATTTTATAATCCAGATAGTAAATTACTTTAAGCGAGGCTATAGCATACAAGTCTTTAGTAGTATATATTTCTATAAGTAAATATAAATACCTGTACATGTGAAGGTGCTGGAGGAGGGGGAGGTGTTTGCACAATTGTTGGCTGTACTGGAGGTAATGGTGCACACTGCTGGTTTAGAATCTCTCTCTGGCAGAAACTCATAGCCTCTTCAACTGTCCCAGATTCACACTACATTTTGGGCAAAAAAAAAACCTTTCATTAATAATGTTACAATTGTACCCAGCCTGTAAGAATGTAATTTCACAAATGATGGTGTTAGAAAATTACTGTTTCAATAGTTTCAACAGTCTAATAAAGACAGAGTTTAGAAAATAAATTAATAACTTTGTTTGTTCATTGTTATCAGATTGAGGATTTTCAGGACACTTGCTAATCAAAATATACTAAATAACTATATTCACTGAAATAATTTGAATTTTTTTAAATAAGATGTCGGTATGAAATGACATATTTAGTAGTAATAATATTGGAAACAAAGAACAAATATTTCAATTAATAAATAAAAATTACCTTTTTATGTTTCTTATATGCTTCTATAAGCAAGGAAGCAAAAGTTTTTTCTTTTTGAGGCAAAAGTTTTTGGACTGTTTGGTAAGTACGAAACATTTCCAAGACAAGTGCACTTGTAGGCTCATCCCTTAACCTCGCACGCAATGTCTGAAGTGTTAAAGACAGAGCTTGACGGGAAAGCTGTTCTCGTTCTGGCTCTCGGAGGTATTTTCTATAAATAATAACATATAATAATAGTATAATTCAGCAGAACATAATACCTATAAAAATAGATTACTACAGTAAAAGAACCATTATTCCTCGACAGATGGCATTAATGAATATGCGTCAGTATATATATATATATATATATATATATATATATATATATATATATATATATATAAGTTCTGTGGCTCATTTCACGAATTTGTACCCAGTCAACACACAGTCCAAATCTTCCTTCCTGAAGACGGGGGGCTCAGCCTTCGAAAATTTGAAGTTCCACCTATGCCAGACTTAACAAACAACTGATTGCAGGTAAGTCGGCATCGATGTCTCTCCTTCCTATCCTAATGTGTTATATATAGGCAGTCCGCAGTCAGCCAAATGGTGTAAAACTCCTTTCTGAAGGATGCTGAGAGCCTCCAAAAGTTTGAAGAACAACCTTCAGTTCCCTATGGTTACTTCATACTTCACTTTCAGGTAAGCCACAAGCTCTCTCTTTCCTTTCCATACCAATATTGGAATTATTGTTTCCTCATGTAACAATTGTAACCAGAGTCTCATATATTAGTCCAAATCACAAGGCATATTGTCAAGCACTAACATTCATAAAAGTCCAGATAACTCTCTAATTATGCATTTCTGGACCCATGTTGTTATACACTGATTTTCTTCCCTCAATATGAGGAATCCATTCCCAGAAATTTCAGTTTTGTTACACCGTTGATCAAGACAGAACAGGACTGCACTTAATGTTGGATGACCACAAATTGTGTTATCTGACTAAAATTAATGAAATAGCATAAATCTTACTTGTCTGGTTCTGGGGTCCTCCGAAGTGCAACACACAATTCCAGTAACAAAGAATGGTCTCTTAATTCTCGCAGGACGTCCATTAGCAACAGTATACAGCGACTCATGTGAGAAGCAAAGCAACCAGGTCGGTCTATCTCTGGTATGGGTATTCGCCAAACTCCCTTGGATTATAACATAAAATATAGAAATCTTTATATTTTTCAAAGTAGAAAAACAAATTGTAAGCTAAATATATTTGAAATCAAACAAACTATTTACTTTTTTGCTATTTCCATGTATGTGAGAATTTATAGACAAGTTAATATTTTCACTTGTATACTGAAATACTTATATGTCAATAATCAGGTTTCATAGTGTATATTTGTATATAATATTAATACTTACATTGAAGAAATTGGTGTTCTTTCGATCAGCAAAAAGTCCTTGCACTGTGCTTCCAGGATTGCGGCCAGGTACCAAATGACACTTGTAGATACCAAGCAGTAATTCACGACATTTCCGTACATCTCTATGATATTTGGAGTGAAAGTAATAATGAGAAAGACGATATAAAGACTTGTAATGATGTGGAAAGCGTAGTACGCACTCTTCTAATGCAATCAGGCATTTTCTCACAAGCTGATAGTGATCTAAAGAAAAAATAATTAAATGATATAGAAGAAGCATCATTACAGTACAATAGAATTGATATATCAGTGTATAATTATAGCAGAAAATTATATAAAAAAATTTAATTAATACACTCAAATATGAAATATTCTTTTAACACTCAAAATCATTGTTTTGAAAACAATACTTTTATTTTTATTATTATGAGTATTGATTTAGTATATCATTACCTGAGTAAAAATAGGAAGAAGAAAGAAAAGAGAAAAAGAATAAATAAAACTAGATACAGAGCAGAGAGATGCTAAATGTTGAGCTGTACTCTATCTAGAGCTAGATTAAGTCAAATCTTTTGAGTTTGTCACTTGCTTTGAGCAGTATGTCATTCTTACAGGGTTTGTGATTCTTGAATCACCTGACAAAAGCAGCAAGAATTGCAGAAATGTTATGTAGGTTTTTTATCACTTATTTTTATGTTATTTGGCTACTTATTCATCTCATTATTAAACAAACTTCTCATAACTAAAGATGTTCTTAAATTAGAAATATGATAAAGACACTGATTTAGTTGGAATGTCCAAATTATATATTTACAAGTACAAAATTAATATCCATAAATAAAAGACAAAACTTTTACAAATGAAAAAGATTAACATAAAAAATAGCCTCAGTCTAAATTCTAATGATTTTGAATAAGAGAGACCATAAATACAAAGAATAAAAAACCAAAGTTTTCACAAAATTTCATAAGCATTATCAAGGTGTTCAGAAACTATTTAAATATATACTACAATCAACACTCATTTTGATATTCAGTATATCTATCAATTATTTTCAATAATAATTTTAAACAATAAAAATGACATAAAATTTAAAATTATGTTTCACATTCAGTGTTTCAAAAACAGATTGAGTTGAAGAACATGAAAGTATGCAGTTGCTAAATTATTCTTAATTCTAGTTTTCAAGAATGTTTGGTCTGTCCAATATGCTGTGAACATTCCTTACGTTCAATATTATAAACTTATGTGTCATTAAATTCATGTTACATTTATTACCATTCTGGTCTGTTATTTAATATCACTAATTGTGAATTGTTTATTTAAATTAAACAGAAGATAAAACATATTGTATTATTTATGTACATGATTTTTATACTTTTTAATTAAATTACTAAATAATTTTTAAAATATAAAATCAATATTTCTCAATGAATATTTATTGATTCAATTTACAGTTTTTATTAATTTTTAAAACATAAATATTATGTATATTCTGGAGGTACAAGTCAGAATAAATATTTGAAGCACTGCAATAGATGTCCAGCTATATAACTTACCATTTATCCCATTATTGCTATTCATTTGGCTTTGTCCTGCAGATTTTTTCTCACTGCTGGAATTCTCCTTAATTTTTTCACATTTCTCTCCAATATCAGCTGCTACTACTGTTCCTGTAGATTGGTTTGGGTCCTCTGAATCAGAGCCACTTGAGTCACTAGAATCGTTAGAACTGGAGCTATCAGAGGAATCATCATCCTGATCACTTGAAGATGAATCACTACTGCTATTTGATGTATTCCCTGTACTAGTTGTCGACTCTGTCCTTGTTGTTCCAGTTGTTGTGCTTTCCTGTGAGCTACGTCTAAGAACTGCAGGATCAGGTGTAACTTCTATTCTAGCAACTTCTTTAGATTCAATATTTAGTTTTGAAAGTATAAGTGGGCTTTCCAGTCCTAAAATTGTGTTTTCCTGGTCATTGTCCTTTGCTTTTGGGGAGACTTGTCTAAAAGTCACATTTGGTAACGGCTGACTGTCATCTTCACAAACAATTTCCATATCTAAAGGAATATCATGAAAAGGACTTGCTCTTCCACTGCCTGGGTTATTGCCATCAGGAAAACTGTCTTTTGCCTTATTTTGAATAGGCTTATCTTTGGAAAAAGTATTGGAACTTCTTTCATCTGCAACTTGTTTAACTTGTAGTGATTGCTTCTGAGATTCATTCTTCGCCACCTCTGACAGTTCCTTAGGAGTATCAAGTACTTTTTTATTACGAGATGTGTCTACTACAGAGTCACTTGAGTCATCAGATATTACAACTACCTCTGCTGAATCATTAGTAACTTTTGATTTTACCATGAGTTTTGTACAAAGTAACTGTTCCTTTTCTAGGGCTTCTTCAGGTATGTATACAGTATTATCAGCTACTTTTGAAATCATATCCTCCATTAAATTTATAATGTCTTCCATAACAGACAGTTCCTGAAAACATGAAACTAGTGTAGCACTTGTCAAAAAGAAAAGTATGACATTTAAAAGTTCAACTATGTTTTATAAAGAACTACATTACATAAACAGGATTCAATATATAAATATAGTTTACCCATACTCATCAAACTCATTACTTTTAATAGCCTAAGAACAAGAATCGCTGAATTTACTATTTACTAAGATAAAGAGGATTTCCGTCACAGCTTAAGGTACTTTGGTAAGAACTTTCATTCACTTAGTTTGAGATAAACACAGATCAGACCTTCTCTCCTGATGAAGGGCGATCAGACCCTCAAATATTTGAAATATTTTGACTTCTCAGCCAGACTATATTTCGGATATAGTGATGGAAAGATTATGTGAATGAATATGCTCAGGTGTAAAATTACGTGCAAAGAAAAACCCTATGTTCAATGCAGGGCAAAGAAATGAGGAAGAAGGAAACACTGAAAATATTTGACCAGGATGGAATTTGAACCTAACAAATTCTGTTCACTACACAGACACTTTAGCCATTTACCGGCAGTGCACAGTCTGCAGCCAGTCAGTGCACGCAATATCCTCCTGAAGAATGAGGATGATAGTCTCTGAAAATTTGAAGAACTTCTTTTGGTTCCCTGTGGCTGCACCGTACTTCAATTTCAGGTAAGCCACAACATATCACCCTTTCCATACCAATATTAATATTATATATATATATATATATATATATAATATTAATATTGGTATGGAAAGGACAGAGAGATAGATTGTGGCTTACCTGAAAGTGAAATATATGGAAACAAAGTAAATATATTTACTAAGTTATAATTGCTAATGATTAACATTTAATACTTCTCTATTACCAAAGTTTCATCTACACATCTTCTTTTAGAACGGTGATCATATTGATCAGGAGGACTCGCAGCTGGTCGCTTCTTTCTGTCATCTTCAGTTTCAGGTTTGCTATAACAAATTCATAAAATGTTTACTATAACTTATTATGTTTTCCTTGTCATTTGCTAAACATATACAGATTCAATGAAAATTTGTTTCTATTGAATATTACCCACTACTTTATAAATGGAAAGAAACCTCAACTAATGCCTTGATAATAATCACTGCAATTGTTTTTGGCAGTAAATACAACATCATCAAACTCAAATTTAAAGTAATAGGCTTCAGCAAATACAATCTCACAACTAAGGTTTTGTTCCTATTATAGTAAACTCACTTTTCTCCAAAAAGCCATGTCATTGTTCCCACACACAAATCATCATTTTGAAATACCATTCCTTCCTCCTGTATTTTAAACCCTAAACCTTTTTCTTTTCCATGTCTTGCAATGGAATACCGAACAATATTATCTCTTTGTTACTTCTACCATTGCAATAAAAAACCAAACTCATATTAAGTACAATAATCTATTTTAGATCTAAATGAGAAGGAATTAAGTGGTAATTCAATACACAATGATAGAATGATAAAAAGTGAAGTTTCACCATGTGCAATGTCTTTATGGTTTTCATTTAATCATTAGAAAATATTCAAGATAAAAATTTCTGTATGCAGCTGGTTCACATGAATTCCATACATAAAGTTATTACATCTATTTATGCATATGGTAACTATAAATATAACATTTACAGAGCAAAAATTTGACCTCAAACAAAGCCACTAATGCACTAACACACACACTCAAGGAAATGCCAGAAAAAAAGGAGTCAAACAACATGAGCAGTCCATATCTTGAAGGATGATAACTCAAAAAAACTTAACTTAGTTTCTTATCCAACATGGAAACACCAACATTCAGCCTCAGGTAAGCCTGAAGTTTACTCTCTCTCTCTTATCCATATTATCTATGTATATTACACACACATCTACATATAAAGATTTAATATTTCCTCAAAAAATGCAGACCAAGTTATTGGCCATTTTTGTAGTTACCTTTCACTTTGTCGAGCCATGAAAGGCCCATTAGCTGCATCATCTAAAGTCTGCTGAAACAGTTGTTGTACGGCCTGATCAAGGATTTTGCCTTCCGACTGTTCCAAATGCTTGAGAATAGAAGCATGGATACGATAAAATACTTCGAGAGCCTCCACTGATAAATTCTGAGGGTTGCTGTACGTTATTTTGCGAGTATAAGTTGCTCCAAGAACATCCAGAAATTTGCTAGACTAACACAAGAAAATGAATGATCCTATCCATTATACAAATTTTATCATTTTAATAGAAAAAATTTAATAGCTTAAATATTGAAGTATCAATAATTCCACCTCACCTTAGCATAGTGGTCAAGAATAATTTTAGGACTGAGGTCACGCTTTTCAGCAACTTTACCAAGCATATAATGCAGAAGCCATCGTTCATCTTGTAAGTTGCCCTCTTGACCATAGTTGTACCAAACCTAACATATAAAAAAATTATATCATTTTTTGAATTATCAATAACCATACATCTCAGTTCATCATTTAACATAATGCAAATTATAACTCTCCTATTCCTTATAAATGTGGTCTGAAGTACCAATATAGCATTACTAAATTGTAATAACTTTTGGGGCTGTTATAAATTAATTCGCAAAACAATTGGATTTAATTAAAGTTTATTAACTATTTAATACAAATTCTATAATTAATTAAAAACACTTGGCTCTATGTATGAATATTTCTGAACACAAGGTGTGGTGGGTCATTAATGAATGTCTCTGCCATGTCCCATGATCCATTATTTGTTTGTTTTTTCGTTATCAGGTTATTGTGGCATCAAAGTTATTGTTATTGTTGTGACAAAGACGAGTACCAGCAGGGAAGGTAACTGACTAGATGACTTGGCAGGTTCAATGGCTGCTTCATATACTCCAGGATCAAGAATTTTATTGTACAAACATCACCTCTCAAACTACATAAAATCTCACTCTCACTACTCTGACTAAATTGTATTCAGACTAACGTCAACAAAATGTTTCTCGTTAACTAGCTCAGACTGACTTGTTTCTTTCTAATTCAAGAAATAGTTCAACATAACTGAGAGGATTCACGTGTTTTCCAGTCGGGTACAATCCCTGAAACTAGTGACCACCACCATCTGATCACACATAATTAATGGCCCAGCATCTGCCATCTTCCGGCCCTCAAATTCATTTGCCATGCAAACTGCAGACAGCCAATTTGTTGACAAAACCAAAAGCAACCATTATAAACCCAATTTTATAATATAAATTTACTATTAGTCCATCACAACATGTATATCTAACTTAATTGTATAGTCTTTCTGCTATATAAAGTTATCTGGTAAACAGGACTATTCATAGAGTGCACAGTTATGAAAGTGTCAACCTTTGTTGAATCCAGCCCTAGAAATACAACCATTTTAGCTTTTACTGACAAAAGTATATATTTATTTTAGCTAATATTGCAAAGTGTATGTTACATTACTTATATATTGATTACACATGAGATATTGATATTTAAAAAATTATTTCTTACATTAGGCAACTTGCATGAAGTTATTTTAACCATATTAATACAATTTATTATGAATTTACTCAGACTTATATTTAAAGTAATATTCTTAGATATATTGCCCATAGTATTTAAACTATCCACAAATAAAAAAATGAAAAAGTATATTTGTCAAAGCATTCATTATAATTTAGCAGAAGCTTTCAACATTGACATCATCTTATATTTTTATATAAAGTTTTCTTACCATAAAAATATACAATTTAAAACACATAAATCTAATTAACATTTAAAATATTAAGTTGTTATCTACTTTTAAATATATGATGACCAATCTAAAAATTTACTTGTTTCAACAATTTTTCAAAGAATCGTCTTCCTAAAATTAAAATTAAAAAAATGTCTGTTTCACATTGCGTAAAATCAAAGTTTCTCTTGTAAATGTTCCTCTTAAGGTCTATTTCAATTTAAATCCATTCAAATGTACTTATTCTACATCTACTGGGTTCTGGAATTGAAGATGTGCAAAACCAAGGACAGTATGGCACGTACATATATACATACAACTTTAGAATCATTTCATTTTCTCATAATTATTTAATACATCATGAATAGAACTATTAAGTGTTCAAAATACATAAGAGTATATGTAACTGATTTGACTTTTGTAATCGATTTCCAACAGGTACATTCAGTTCCCTTACAAACATATTCTCAATTTCCTTAGAACCATCTCAAATGATTATCAATGAGATTAATCATGTGAAGCTGGTAATATCAATACATAGCCAAGTCAAAAATAGATATTGTCCAACCTGCCCAGTATTATTTTGGCCTACCAAGTATTTGAGTTATTCTCTCTGTAACTTTTAAACAAAATGTTTTATTTTTCCTTTGCCTGTGTAGTTTAAGTATATATTTTGTTCTGAGCCATCTGCATAACTTAAAATGAGAGATTATACTTCATTGTAGTAAAAAATAAATTGTAACTTACTGTAAGAGCAGAACTGAAACAGGTATCAGCAACATTCAGCATTCTTTCCTTCTGTTCTTCAAGTAAAGTAAACTTTTCTAAACTCAAGCTGTCTGTCTCCTGAAACATTGAAAAAATTATTTTTTCAATATATACATTGCATTTTGATGAACTACTAACATATATTAAAAATATATTAATATAGTACAAAACATTAGTTTTAGAAATTTGCTAATTTTACTAACTTGTTTAAGGAGTCTTGAGCAGAAGGAGTGTACAGTATACACAAAATTTCCTTTTTCAATCCACAGAAGAGAATGAATATTGTCAATTTCCAGTGAACGAGTAAAGCAACGATATGCAGCTTCTGCTCGACGCAAGAACTCCGATTCACTCTTAAGATGTTCACACTAAAAATTGAATTGTGTTAGAAATATACCTATATCTTTGTAAGAGCTAAATAAAATACAAAAATAAATAAATTCATTAGATAGAATCTGAATGGAATAATGAATCAAAACAAAAGAAATAACTTTTTAACATTGCATGATTGTAATTTCAGAACATTATTTCCATAACTGCTGTCAAACATGTAGATATTCTTAAAAACTTAGTATGCAGACATACAATAGTTATATGTAGACATATCCAATACTTTATTCAAATATGATTGCAAATCTTTTAAAAAATATTGACAATTTCATCCACAGGTTAGTTAGAGTACTAGGTCATGATAATTGTAATAAATTTTGTCTATAATAATACTCACAAAAGTAGAATCATACACTAGTATTTTATGTATAAATGTAGAATATTTGACACAGAGTTGAGTATATCAATAGTAATAAAAGTAAAAACACACACTCTGATTTTATACAGCTATAATAATTAACACTCACAGAGTTGAGTCGAGTTTCTAGTTGGCTCCCTCTTGCAAGTGCCATTCCTGCCCAAGAATCTAGGCGAATAGGATTAACACAAACATCAAGTAAATAGTGTCTGATAGCTTTCGGCTGTAACATGGAATACATAATGATTTATGAACAAAATGAAATAATTTCAAGTAGCATTAATGTTCATTACAAAAAAATGGTTGAGACTTATGGGGTAAAAAGTTATTTAGCCTGCATTATTCTGTAAAATATATGCCTAAAAAACTCAAATCTTTGTAACACCAATGCATAATGATAACTATTTCCATGTTTGGTAACTTAAAATATTACATCATAAGTTTAACAGTATAGTTTATTGTATTTCCAGAAGCACTGTATTTAATTAATCTGAGATGACTTGTTCTTAACTTGTCTCAAAAATTAAAAATACTGGAAGCATAAAATAATGAACTGATTTAGTAGATACAATCAATATCATATTATTTATATGTTTCAAAACTACTATCATTTTTAATCTTAAAGTAAGAAACACATTCTAAATCTTCTGCAAATTTTATTTAACTGAACACAGTTATGCTAACATAGAATCAATAGCACATACCCATTCACTGTTCTTGAAGTAGAAATCCCCAAGAAGATAGTAAATACAGTTAACCTTTGTTGGAAGTCGCTGGTAGGTGTTAGGTGGAATTGGAAGCTCAGTCAACTGTCCTTCAACAAACTGGCCCATTCTATCAACCAAAAGCACTGTAAAGAATTGAGAAAATGCTTTTGATATATATTAGCTTAAATTAAGCTTTCTGTGTTAGAAATAAAAAATTTAATTTTTTTTAAATAAGTCTTTATTATGTTATAGGTTACACGCACTTCTGAAATGGATTTTTTAAAATGAACATTGAATTAAGAAATCCTTCATATCAATAGAAAACATGGGAAGAAAAATATAGTTATGACAGTTTGGATACAAGAGACCATACCTGTAAGGGGTAGAGAGGAAATGAAGAAAAAGGAAAAACTGAAAACATTCGGCATGGATGGGGAAAAAACTCAGGGTACATTTGCTCTGAATTCAAAAGTTCTACCAACTTTAGACCATATTTATATCATTACTCACTATCTAATGTGACCCTGTCAATGAATAATAATTATTAACATTGTATTTATTCTTTAATAGATGCTAAAACTCTT
Source organism: Zhengitettix transpicula (assembly GCA_037074705.1). Classification (NCBI taxonomy): domain Eukaryota; kingdom Metazoa; phylum Arthropoda; class Insecta; order Orthoptera; family Tetrigidae; genus Zhengitettix; species Zhengitettix transpicula. The sequence continues at coordinate 38,428,264 of CM073596.1, read as the reverse complement.
CACTCACTTCACTCTATCTATTCCACCTAAATACACCTATAATTAGAATGATTATATTCACTAGAGGCGTGGACCGACATGGGACCTCAACAGATGCTGAACTCCATATTTCAGAACTCTCCTTTCCTACATCAGAAAGAAAAGTCAAGCAGGTGCTGAGGACTTCAAAAATTTGAATTATATTCCTCAGCCCAACTGGACCAACTATTGATATCAATAGTTATTTAATTTGACCTCATCACATTTTCCTTAAGTGTTATATTTATAGACACACACACACACACAATCACGTGCAAACATACACAAAAAAATCTTCTTACCTATCAAATTTTCTGTACATATATATGAAATAAATTTTTACCTGGATCACTTTGTTGGGGTATAAGTTGTATAATACGCTTGAGCAAAATCTCAACATCTGGTGTAATAGAAGCAACTCGATAAGAATCAAATTCTGGTAGCTGGATTGGTTTATAAAACTGAAACAACTGTATGGCTCGTTCCCAGATTAAGGTAATTTGAGGTACTCCATGATCTTGAAGAAAACGGGACTGAAATTTAAAATTAGGTTTAAATGAAGATAAATTACTACAAATAAAAGGTAAGGGACACACGAAACACAGTTTAGAATAACAGACCTTAGTTTTTTTGTTTGGATGTGCATAAAGACAAAAAAACACTTGCTCCATAGGCTGGAAAACCTGTTCTTTGAAAGATACTAATTCAGGCCGCTGAACAAGAGGAACTACAACATCCATTGTATGTAGTAGTAATGCTCCTTCATTAGCACAGCACCACGATCGCCTGAATTAAATAATAAAAGTTGCATACCATATGCTATTACTTTAAAAACAAAAATGAAAGTTTTTTCTGGACAAATTGATAGTTAAAAAGATTTTCTAACTAAGCAGGCAATGAAATTATTTAAGACAATGTTTCAATAGTTTTTGTACAATTGATCCAGGATACACATTATGTTTATAATACTAATAATATAATCCAGTAAAGATCATTTTAGACATGATATATTGAAAGGATATTTTTCTCAGTACACAAATGCAAATTGAGCTAGTTATTCAATTAATGTTCCATCAATGTTTTCTTTACTACCACAATTTGAAAACAAGATATGTAAGAAAGATGTATCTTTATTGAGATGATTTTGAATGCAAATTCCCTAGAACAAAGATTTTAAAGCAGAAACAGTGCAAATCCATGAACTCCAATTCATAAATCTAGCAATCCCATTTTATGATCAGCATAACGTACTAAAATGTAATTTTATTAATTATATATGTAATTTGGTGGCCACAGTATTAGGTTAAATTTATGGTTTTGTTTGCAAAGAATTTAAACCCATTTTTAAATCAGATTATATCCACATTTAATTAATGTACTTACTTTGCCAGATGCTCATGGGCTGTGAATAACAACAAGATGCTATTGGGAACAATGTCTTCATACACCACATCTGATCCTTGTCCTCTGCCCTTACTCTCCTCCCTTAAACAGTCACAATAAATGAATGTATAGTTGATCAATTATTCACATAAAGACTTATTTAGTCATGGTATAGAAATTAAGATTGAATTCATATTGTTTTTCATATGCAAATGGCCATAGGAATATATTAATTACACAGCTGCTGCTGTATTTGGCTATCTTTCGTATTATTAATTTTCAATGATACGTAAATTTTTTGATATCAACATTTGATGCCTAGTCTTTTTATTTGTGCCTTCTATTTTTTTAAACATTTATATTATGTCTTTTCTTAATTATGTTTTGCTCACTTTCGGCTTTAATATTTATTCTAGTTTAAAACTTGGTTAAAACTTTCAAACAAATTAGTTATTGTGAGGGTCCAGTGTGAGTTTTTACTTAATTGTAGAAAATATGATGTTTTGCCAGCTCATTTACAGTATTTATTTCTTTAATTCAAAACTTTCATATGACTACAATAACATAATTAATTTTTTACAAACTGTGTTGTTTGTAAACAAACATACCACTGCATAATTTGCTGAAGAAGAATCCATGGTGTAACACTTTCAATAGGCATCTCTACAGCAGTTTCAGGAGCATCGAGTTGGTGGCAAATCATATGCATCAAATTTTGGACTAGCCTTGGTAATCGTGGACTATCCACTAAAAAAAATCACAGGTCTGAGATATTTCATTCACAAAAAAGTTACTGTACTAAGAATTAATTCACATGAAACTATATACAGTCAATATAGTTATTGAACAAAAATTAATATGAAAATCTGTTACTTAAAATTAAACAACCTTGTTGCACAAGTACATTGCCATGCATACATCTTTAATCATTTGTTTAGTTTCTTATTTTCATTCAAATAAGCTATGAAAGAATTTACTAAAATTATTAATTTATTCAAGTTTCATACTTACCAACTGATAGACCATATTTGGTAACACAAGACTCCAATCCCGCCAATATTTTTTCAATAGTAGTAGCCCATTTCTGTTGTTCTTTATCTTCTGATCCTAAGTATTTTTGAAAAGCCTCATTACAGCAAGCCTCTCCCCAATAGAAACATTCCTAGAAAATATTCACTTTTGTATGAAATTTAACTTTAAAATTGTAATAAAAAGCAGTTAAAGCAGTATTCATTAATTATTTTGATAGTTAATAATTAGTTTTTAAAAGATTAATGCATTTACCAATTCCAAAGGTTGTTTTAAACTGATATCCAGTAATTATTTAACCACTTACCATAATTACATAAAAATAAAGTGAATATTATTCTAAGTTGGATTTTCTTACTGAGAACAGAATTTGTTTTATGATCATCAAAATTTTAGTGTGGGAAGTTTTCTAATTTTCCTTTTAATTTGTAGTAGATAAAATTTATTTAAAACCTTCAATGAAATAATAATCAAATAGGTACTGGAAAAATCTAAATATTGAATTGTCTGTATAGTTTAAATTAAATAAATGAGGACCAAAACATGTCATTTCATTAGATAAATTATATTTAAGAATAGAATATATGCTTCCATTAAAAGTTCAGCACTGAAAACTATAAAACTGAATTAAAGGATTTGGATGGGAAAATCTCAACCAGGTCATAAATCAAACCCAAGACCTCCACTTGGCATGTGGTGATCTTGCAAATATATATATATATATATATATATATATATATATATATATATATATATATATATATATCCGCAGCCGGCCGGTGCACGGAATGGTGTAACACTCCTTCCTGCAGAAGGAGGCTGAGAGCCTCCGAAAATTTGAAGAACAACCTTCAGTTCCTCATGGCGACACCGCACTTCACTTTCAGGTAAGCCACAACCTATCTCTCTATCCTTTCCATACCAATATTTTTGACAATGTCACATTCTCACTATTACAATATATATATATATATATATATATATGATAATACTTTTGAAAGATCCGTCTTTTATTGTTTGGCCTAATAATCACAACTCATAATTTATCCAAAAAAATCCTTATGTTAAAACACACTAAATAATGTGCAAACATTTTTAAGTAAAGGTGATTTTTTAAATGGTGGAAACATTTTAATTATGTGTAATTTCAGAAAGAATAGTGTAAGTTAAAGCACGTGTAAAATTTGATGCTCCAACACTGGCAAGACTTTTTTTAATTATTGGAAGAGTTCTCAAGGTTTCAAAACTGGTGGCGTTGCAAATACACGAAGTTTCACCTCTAAGAACAAATTCATCAGGAAAGCTCACGAAAGTTAATTTTTTAAATTGTTGATTATAGGTTTAATTTCAAAATTGGGTAAAGGGTGCATCAATTCTTGTATTTGCAGTTTATTTAGAATGGTTCAAATGATTTAATTTGATTGTATCATTAAAGCTCTAAATATTTTAACAAACATTTATAAGAGGTCAACTGATATATCTCCATTAACATTTTTACAGTAAATAATTCAGTGTACACAAATTTCATGTTGTGAATAAATAGAAAACATTCATAAACATTACAATTATTTAATTATTTAATTATGTATTTCGAAAGACTGCATGTTTGTAGTAGCAAGCATAAAATTCATTTATAAACCTCTTTATTACAGACTCACTAAATTTAAAAATTACTACAACCTTATAGGTTTCCATTTTACACGAGGTTTCGAAACTATGTTTTCATTTATACAAACGAGGCAGTGTGATGCATTACAATAACAAAGAAGCATGTCGTTAGACAATGTACTATAATATAAAAATGGTAAAAAATAAACTAATACTAAATACTAACATTTCATTAAACAACTACACACAAGGTTTAATTTCTCATAATACTAAGCTATTTCTATGTTTGAGTACGATTTTATCATCTTTTTACTGTTAAATATTGACAGGCATTAAAAAAAGTATTTATGCCATTACTATGGAGGCTTCCTTTTGTTTAATTTGCCTTGGAGTATGTTGCTTTTGTTTCTTGCATTAAAATTGAGCGTGGTAAAAATAAACTTGTTTCTTTAAACATTAAGTGTATTATGCACTTAGTTTAAATGAATTAAATGTTTTAATTCAAATGCCTGTACAAAATATTTTAATAAATATATAAAGTTTATTTAAATATGTAACAATATATATTATTTTAAATTTTGTATTACATTATTAACCCATGATAAAAAATTTCTCCAGCTTCTTCATTGTTTCATAGTTTTCTACAACATAGGAACTGTAAAATAAAGTATATTTCTGTTTGTAAAACTATTCTACATATAGCATACAATGAGGGGTGGGGGTGCAAATATCTTTATTATACTATGTCCTTAACATTTTTTTCACTTGGCAGTATGGTTGTGCAAATAATGTTCCTATATAATTACAACCTTTTAATCAAAAGTTAATTTAGTCATAATTTGTAGGTCTTACACTCAAAGTAATGTATATCATTTAGATAGTTTTTATAAGTAATTATATTATATTATACTAGTACAAGCTAGAACTGATTTGGTCCTGGTGAAAATTTAGAGTTAATTAACATTTGACTGGCAGACTTAAAAGTTTTTTTATTTCATGAACTGTGTTCCTTGTTAGCATTTTAACATCTAGGAGACCAAGATAAAATGTTGTAACCAAGATAAAATGTTGTAACCAAAATAATTTTAATCAACAATAACCAACTAAAGATTTCTGTACCATTTCTCTGCTAATGATTAAACAATAAATTATAAATGAAACAACATACTTCATGTCTGAAAGCAAATATTAATTATATTAGTAATTCAGTATTATTTCAATATTTAAATAATAAACTCACAGATTTTGACATTGATAATTGAAAGATCTTGTTAAGTATTTCTTATTGCCTCTCTATAGAATTGGCCTTTAAAATTGATAAAATTATAATTTACTTAATCTCAACTTTCTAGAATTAATATAAACAAGAGTAAGGAAAAATGGGGAAAATTACACTACAAATAAAATGGCAAAATTCTACCTTTAGTTTTTAAGTTTCTTAACTTTTATTTTAATTTTTTGCATATTACAAATCTATGAACGGGCATTGACCTAGTGTGAAATAATTCTGATGATTCTCTACTCTTGACTTCATTAAAACAATTAATTCAGTTCCACATTAGAAAACTATTTATTTACATTTTAAGAGGACAAAATAATTTATTAATTCAATAATAGGCTGCAATATTGCAGAACTGATGCCTCACATAAAATAAATCATAGTACTTTGTTTAATTCATCTTCAGATCTGTTATCCTTGTTGTATTGAGCTATATGAACAGAAAATTAGAAATCTAAGGTTTGTGGCTATCTTCATATAAAATTTGGTATCAACTAGAAATATAACAAATTTGACCTCTTCTCCAGCAGGATCACTACATTCAATTGTAGGCTATGTACCTATATAGTATGAAGTTTGGGAAAGAAAATTAGTATCTGACAATTGTAAGTTCCAATTTTTGAGGGCCTGAGCCCCTTCGTCAGGAAAGGCTGGCACACAGTTCAGATCTTCCTTCCTGATGAAGGGGGCTCAGGCCTAAGAAAATTAAAACTTCCACCTATGCCAGACTGGAACAACTATCGATTATCACTTAGGTCTGCAACGCTGTCTCTCTTTTCTATTCAAATGTGTTTATATATATATATATATCTTCTTCTTCCATCCTTATCCCTGCTTTGAACGTATGCTTTTCTATGTGCGTGATTCTAAGCCTGAGCATATGAATTCGCATAAAGCATAATCCTCTTATTTATTTCTATCCTTCCTCAGTATCCAAGTTTGAATGTGACTTTGTCACCAAATTAGTTCATAACAATGTATTTATTCCTTAATGGATACATCTTCTTCAGGAAGAAGGCTGAGAGCCTGCGAAAATTTGAAGAACAAACTTCAGTTCCTTATGGCGGAACCGCACATCACTTTCAGGTAAGCCACTACCTATCTCTCTTTCCTTTCCATACCAATATTGCAATTATATATACATATATATTCCTGAAGAAAGAGGCTGAGACCCTCCGAAAATTTGAAGAAATACCTTCAGTTCCTTATGGCGACACCGCACTTCACTTTCAGGTAAGGCACAACCTATCTCTCTGTCCTCTCCATACCAATATTGCAATTATTTTTGACAATGTCACATCCTTACTAATATATATATATATATATATATATATATATATATATATATATATATATATATTCAAACTTGGATAGTGAGGAAGGATAGAAATAAATAGGAGAAATAGGAGGATTGCGCTTTATGTGAATTCATATGCTCGGGCGAAGAATTATGCACATAGAAAAGCAGAGAGAAGGATGGAAGAAGAAGGAAAGACTGAAAATATTTGACCCTAAAGATAAAGTGGTACATTCACACTTCCCACCTGGAGTGTGTCCAAGGATTATGACCGATGTTTTATTTTTCATTTAAATCTGTTGTAATACATTCAACTTCTATATCTAATAATGAGTTATTAGCTGGCCTTACCTGCACGACAAGCCTCCACACCTCACATAACCAACCAAAATATGCCACAAAACCAATTAGTCATTAACACTGAAACTGGTCAATGACAAATTTATGGAGTACAGGAATGCATGTATGGAAAATGAACCATAATATAGCTTGAAAGGTGCGGAACAGTGCTGTCCAACCTTTTGACTACCAGGGATGCACTTGAATGGTAGGAAAGGATACATGGGTGCTCTACCTCATTCTACTATTACTAGCAACAACAAAATCGATATTGTGAAAATAAAGGAAGGTCAATTCTTCATATGGAAATACTGAAAACTAGACATTTACTGACTAAAATTTTAAAATAGTAAACATTGGCCAATTACAAATATATATATTAATTATAATAGTAATGATGTGATATTGTCAAAAATAATAGTAATATTGGTATCGAAAGGACAGAGAGATATATTGTGGCTTACCTGAAAGTGTAGTGCGGTGTCGCCATAAGGAACTGAAGGTTGTTCTTCAAATTTTCGGTGGCTCTCAGCCTCCTTCTTCAGGAAGGAGTGTTACACCATTCCATGCACCGGACGGCTGCTGAGAGCCTCCGAAAATTTGAAGAACAACCTTCAGTTCCTTATGGCGACACAGCACTTCACTTTCAGGTAAGCCACAACCTATCTCTCTATCCTTTCCATACCAATATATATATATATATATATATATATATATATATATATACATACACACACACAATATTAGGAGAATTCAATAAGGAATTGGAACTAATTTGGTGACAAAGTCACATTCAAACTTGGATAGTGAGGAAGGATAGAGAGAAATAGGAAGATTATGCTTTATGAGAATTCATATGCTCGGGCGAAGAATTATGCACATAGAAAAGCATTTGTTCAAAGCAGAGAAAAGGATGGAAGACTGAAAATATTTGACCCAGGCGGGACTTGAACCCACGTATTCTGCTCAGTACACAGACACCTTAACTATCTCTGCCACCGGGTCAAGTTCCTGACCAGGCAAATATAGACAGTCTTATTGTGGACAATTAGTTGTTTAGTTGAGGAATGGATAGAGTAGAGGGGATGAAGTATTAGGAGATTCCTTTAAGGAATAATTGCTTAATGAAAGCTCCTAATTATTACACACATATTACGCTCCTAAGTATTATATATAGTTGAAGCTTAAATTGACTGAAATGGAATAATAAATAATTAGCAGAACAGTATAATAAGGAAATGAAAAGTTGCATAAAGTATTAGGAAAGGAAGAAGACTGCTGAACACATTGAAAACGTGATTAGAGTATTTAGATGGAAATATTCATAGACACCCAGTTTTGGTTAATTCAGCAAAGGAAAATACAGTGGACAGCAAGATAATTGGGGGAAGACAGTAATCACAATATATGCATCATACATTTGATCTTAAGTCATAGAACAGAAGAAAGCAGTATCAAGAGTGTGTTACTAAACTAACAAGTACAATTGCTGAAAGTTTGATATCTTAAACAATATTTTTAGTTGAAATACGAACACAAAGGATTACCTGATACTTCTTGGTTTGCCACAAGGCATCCATCAACATCCCCAATTGAGATGCTCTGTCTGGACAGTTCTCAGATACTTTATTAGTACTAGATGATGTTGATTGCTGGTATCTAAAGGTTTCTTGAAGAATGTCAGCCAACTTTTCATACTGCTTCTCATCGTACAACCTTTGGACCTCATTCAAACTCTGGTTTCTGAAAAATTAAATAAAAAAATGTGATAGGATTAGTAAGGATATGGCATTTGTCAAAAATAATTGTGATATTGGTATGGAAAGGAAAGAGAGATAGCTTGTGGCTTACCTGAAAGTGAGTACGGTGTAGCCATAGGGAACTGACGGAAGTTCTTCAAATTTTCAGAGCTAAGCCACAAGCTATATCTCTTTCTTTTCCATACCAAGATTGCATTATTTTTGACAATGTCATATTGTTATTAATACATATACAATACTTAAGGAAAATGTGACGAGGTCAAATAAATAACACATTTAGATAGGAAAGATTATTGAGAATCCAAAAAAATTAAGAAAATATTTGATAAAATGAGAAATATAAAATTTCAACCCTTGATTGAATCAGTCAGAATTATAAACTAAGCATCACAGAACACTTTGGTATTCATGCACATGCTAGTAAATATATGAATTGCAAAATAAAAGTACATATTTATAGATGAAAAATTAATTTTTTATCTACTAGGAATATTATTTAAACATAACATAAAAATTCACATAAATTCAGAATAGAAATATTTTTAACAGTATTGGAGATATTCACTTTAAAATTTAAAAATCTCAAAATAATTCATATTTAAAATACTGAAGTTGATCAAATTTGGCTTTGAAAATCTGAACATTAATACAAGAGTTTCTATAAGTTTACATTAACATACAACTTCTGATTTAAATACCTTATGAGAGTGGTAAGAAACTTAAGGACACCTTCCCTGTTTACATTGTTATGGTGTTGACAGTTAGGTAGAGTAACTTTAGTTTTCTGATCTTCCTCTTCAGAATCTTCAAAATGGCACATTAACTGAAAATTTATGGCATTGTTTATTTTTCTTAATAATAATAATAATAAACAACAAACGTTATTTACAGTTTTTAAAAATCTTATAACAAAAATCACAAAAACTGAATATCAAAATGTTAATAAAATTGTAGAAAATCGGTATTTTTAAAAACCTGATTTAGAAAATAGTTCTTACAGTTAAAGTAAAAAATATAAATTTTTGGCATACTACAGAACTTGCAGTACAACATAGTTACTGAATTGAAAATAAATAATACACCAGGAACATTCAGTATCTGCCTTTGATATATTAACCAACATAATAAATAATTCCAATTTCTTTGCTATTATAATAACAGTGTGTAAACTGTCATATGTCACTACACCCCAAAAAATAAAAAATCAGCTACACACAACAAATATTTGGCACTTGTGAATTAATGATTTTAGGCTATATTTTGTGTGATTAACATTCAGAGCAATTGGAAAGATTTTTTACTTACATTGTCCAATGATTGAATAGCAACCTTAACATTACCCTGATGAAGAAATAAGTGTGCTTTCAACCAAAATATTCTCATGACAAGAGGTAAATAGTCAGCACCAAACAAGTATTTCTTTGATGATAGGAACAGCATTTGTCCCAAATCCTCTGCAGGCCCCAAATGGTCCAGTCTGTAATACAACATTGTATTGAAATAAAAACACACCGAACAAAAAAACTTGAGGAAGCCACATTTACAATCATAGCATTCTTTCCTGTGCATCAATTAAAGAACATTCTGTTTGGAAAAACCACAGACTATAATTTTAGGTAAGCCATCTACTACCTAAGGATGATGTAGCATTATCAAATTAATGAAATAATGGAGTGCCTGAATTTCAATAAATTAAGAGCCTCTGAAAATTTGAAGAACAACCTTCAGTTCCTTATGGCGACGCCGCACTTCACTTTCAGGGAAGCCACAACCTATCTCTTTTTCCTTTCCATACCAATATTGCAATATTAGGAGAATCCAGTAAGGAATTGGAACTAATTTGGTGACAAAGTCACATTCAAAATTGGATACTGAGGAAGGATAGAAATAAATAGGATTACATAATCCTCCTATTTATTTCTATCCTTCCTCACTATCCAAGTTTGAATGTGACTTTGTCACCATATATATATATATATATATATATATATATATATATATATATATATTTTGAATTCAAATAAAGCGCAATCCTCCTATTTCTCCTATTTATTTCTATCCTTCCTCACTATCCAAGTTTGAATGTGAATTAATTCCTTAAATGGATTCTCCTAATATTGTATATATATATATATGTAGATATGTGAACATTGTGAAAGTAATTAAAATAATTACTATGGAAAGAGATACTGGTTGTTTATCTGAAACTGTAAGCTGGTTACGCCATGTTAGAGAGAGAAAAGTTCAAATTTTCTGAGGCATTGTCTTCTTTGTCAAGAGAGAAGCAACCCGTGTGAGGGATGAATGAAATTTGCAGAGAACTTTCTGAACACATTCAACTGAAGATCTACATTGATGAAAATTGTGATTAAATGCCCAGACTTTGAAATTTTATTACATGGACCAATGAATACAAGAAAAAGAAATATGGGTAATAAATTGGAAAAGCTCAAATTCCTGCTTACAAAACAAACTTTTTACTAAATAAAATTTAATTACTTACATTAAGTCAGCCTTTTCAATGAGTAACTTGTCAATGAATAACTCTAGATACAGCATAGTAATCATTGCATCTGTCTTGAATAATTGATCTTCATGAGCTTCAAAAATAGAGGGATGAGGAACATGTTCCCTAAAAGAAAAATTGACAAAGTTATTAATTACATATATATATCCATTAAGGAATTGGAACTAATTTGGTGACAAAGTCACATTCAAACTTGGATAGTGAGGAAGGATAGAAATAAATAGGAGAAATAGGAGGATTGCGCTTTATGTGAATTCATATGCTCGGGCGAAGGATTACACACATAGAAAAGCATATGTTCAAAGCAGAGAAAATGATGGAAGACTGAAAATATTTGACCCAGGCGGGACTTGAACCCACATATTCTGCTCAGTACAGAGACTCCTTAACCATCTCGGCCACTCGGTCAAGTTCCTGACCAGGCAAATACAGACAGTCTTATTGTGGACAATTAGTAGTTTTTAGTGGAGGTATGGATAGAGTAGAGGGAATGAAGTATTAGGAGCTTCCATTAAGGAATAAATACAATATTAGGAGCTTCCATTAAGGAATAAATACAATATTAGGAGCTTCCATTAAGGAATAAATACAATATTAGGAGAATCCATTAAGGAAGCATCACTGTCTGTATACACACACACACACACACACACACACACACACACACATACATACCTACAAATGTTAAGGATATTAATTTATTAAATGACAAAGTTACATTTTGATAATTGGATAGTGAGCATAAAAGTATAGGACAATGGTTGGGAATACAGTCTGAAGAAAGCATATGCTTGGGTTTAGTAATTCACTAAAAGAAAGAATATGTTCATGGCTGGAAAGGAAAGGAAGAAGGAAAGGAAGAAGGAAAGAAAGAAGGAAAGAAAGAAGGAAAGAAAGAAGGAAAGAAAGAAGGAAAGAAAGAAAGAAGGAAAGAAAGAAGGAAAGAAAGAAAGAAGGAAAGAAAGAAGGAAAGAAAGAAGGAAAGAAAGAAGGAAAGAAAGAAGGAAAGAAAGAAGGAAAGAAAGAAGGAAAGAAAGAAGGAAAGAAAGAAGGAAAGAAAGAAGGAAAGAAAGAAGGAAAGAAAGAAGGAAAGAAAAAAGGAAAGGAAGAAGGAAAGACTGAAAATATTTGACAAGGCCAGGAATCGAACTGGGTACATTTGCTCAGTATGCAAAATTGCTCAATTTTTGAGTTGCAAATTTGGTAAAAAAACACAAGACACCCAGAAATAAATATGGTACATCATTACTAATGTATCAATAGAACATATTAATAATTCTGCTTTTGCTATGTTGCAATAGTCTTGAAAACTTATTTGTTACCTATATTAGTTTATAATAATAAACCTATAACAATCACAAGACACCCAGAAATAAATATGGTACATCATTACTAATGTATCAATAGAACATATTAATAATTCTGCTTTTGCTATGTTGCAATAGTCTTGAAAACTATTATTTGTTACCTATATTAGTTTATAATAATAAACCTAGAACAAGGTGTTTTGATTTACACCAAATAGCAGGTGAGCCTTATACAAAGATTTCCCTAGTTTCATTGAAGTAGATACGAATTGTCAGGTATTTTTGTTAATAAAATTAAATTCAGAAGATGGGATAAGTAATAAATGATCAAGAAATACTATATGGGCAAAATACTATTGCACAAGAAACTTAAGTAATTAATTTGAAATTAATTTTCTGGTACTTATTTTAACTTCATGGTGACATCTTACATAATTATGATCAGCAGAAACATCACTCCAGTAATTACAATGAAGAAGTAGAAGAGTTTTATTCAATGAATATCCAATTGTCAAACAAGACTACAATTACAATATAAAATGGCCACATGAAAGAAGTCGTGGTATACCAACAGTAAATATATGCAGTAGATTTCAATTGTTTACTTCATAGTTGGTTTATTGTGTTTTAAATGTGACAAAAAATGGAAAGACTTACCTCAGACAAACATAAGTATCCATATATATTTGCAGTAGATCAGGGGGCCAAGTAAGTTGCCATTTGTGGCTCAAAGCTGATACATAATTTAAAAGGAGGTCTATAATGTCACCTTTTTGGGACATGTTTATAAACTTTTCAACATCATCTTGCTCACTAAGTAATCCAAAGTAGCCTTCATCTTCTACTGCTTTCAGTACAGCTTCCTTGGCTTTGCTGCTAGTAGCAGTCTTGCTCTGCCATGAAAAACAGTAGAATTAAAAGAATGTGAGAAAATTTAGTATTGAGAACTTTACAATTATCAAAACTTTCATAAGGAAGTCTAGAGAAAATAAAATTCTAAGGAAAAATTAATTTTTAGCATGATAGTTCAATTACTTAAGATATATTATATTTCGTGGAACTTTATTAGACACTAGCTGGGTGCCTGGTGTTGCCGGGTACTTATTTATATAAGCCAGAAAAGGTATATAATTCCACATAACTCTATTAGTCAAAAAGTGAATTATTGTACCTATGCAGAAGGAATGCTAATTTCATCAGAATGCAACAATGTGTTTAGAGAAGCATAAATACTCCCAATACCAAATATTATCAAAATACTCTTTTTAATACAATATTTGCAGTACCCTAATACAATAAAAAATGTAAATGCTACCTTAAGAGAGCTAACTATGTCCCCTGTGCTCTAAGCAAGTTAAATTTTTTCATGTAACTCAATGTAAAAAATATTCCTGGTACCATTAAGAGTAAAAAACACTCCTGGCACATTAAAGGAATCAAAATTATTTGCCATACTTAAAGAGAGTAAATTTGAGTCAAAATTACTTTTGATTCTTTAAGAGAGTTAAAAACACTCCCAATAGACTAAGAGAATCTAAAATTTTCATTTAAGAAAGACAAAAATAGTTCCTTTAAGTTAAGAGAGTCAACAAGTCTCCATACCCTGATAAGAGTAAAAAATGCTCCTGGTACCTTCGTGGAGTCAGAGTTACTCCAATAGTCCCGATATCTTACGAGTCATAATATTACTCATGCTATGCTATAAGTGTGAAAAATACTCCCTGTAATATAGAATGTATTTAAAATGCCACCCCTTTACTCCCCCCTCTGTATGTTTTTTATAGATACAGTGTTTGCTTCATAAAGTAAGTATTATCTGTACACAAATGGTTATATGTTTTAAAGTTTGTATGTAGAAAATTGCTTTTGCTTTCAACCCCCTTTTCCTAGGGTTATACCAATAACTTAACCAGCATTTATAATATTATAATTAGACTCAGAAACATCCGTAACACTGGATTTGACTTCAATCTCTGTTGTATTCACTTGTTTTTGTAACGCCCCTCCACCCCACTCCTAAGGATTCTCCCCTCCTATGTCAAAAGGCGTTGAAACAGTCACAAATAACATCGGTAGAAATACTGTCAATTTCATTGACCCTGAAAAATATTTATTTGATGCTAATGGCAACCATTTAACATGTTTGAAAAATTCCATCCCCCATTTGGGGAAGTGAAACAGCAAGTTGAATGTCACAACTAATTTCAGCGACATCCATAACCCTGGATTCGAGTTTAATCTCAGTTGTTTTTGCGTTATTTTTATGTAATGCCACTCCACCCCCACCCTTAAGGGTACGCCCCTCCCAAATTGAAAAGGGTAAAATTATACACTGACATCTATTTTGTAATATTATGAATATTATTGACCCCAAAAAAGTATTCAATGCAAATCTTGGAATATTATCATTTTTAAAATTTCCATCCCCATCCAGCCCTGCCCCTTGGGATTAAACAGCAAGTTGATATCATAATTAAACTCTGTGACATCCATAAACCTGGATTTGACTCCAATCTCAGTTGTTTTCATTTAATTTTTTATTGCCCCTCCACCCCCACCCCTAAGGGTGCTCCCTCCTATGGCTAAAGGGGTTGAAATTATACACAAATAACATCAGGAGAAATACTATCAATGTCATTGACTCCAAAAAATATTTATTCGATTCAAATATCAGCTGTTTAAAATGTTTGAAAAATCTCAGCCTCGCTCCTTAGAGTGGTAGTTGTGTCTTACCCCCACAGTATTGGTTTCTGGTTCTAAAGGAACAAGAGTACAAAATTTGGTTAATTTTGCTTCACAGGTGAGATTAGTATGTTTAACTTTTTCTTTTAAGGAGGCATTTTTTAGTGGGTAAAAATCCCAACTACCATGTCGTGCAGACTATACCTGGTTTTACCAGATATACAAATCCACACCAAGCAAAATCTCCAGGGAAGAAGAATTGATACCAAATAGCCTACATAAAATTTAAGTTTTAAAAGAACAAGTATTTGCCTAGACCAATAATATTTCTGGTCAAAGAAGAACAACTAAAAAGAGAAGCACAGAGATATCATAGAGAGAGTACAAGCTTTTTCGAAAGCTTAAAGAATTTTAATCATGAAGTAACATGGAACACAAACTACAGGACTCTGAATAAAACCTGGGGCCACAGCATGCAGCAACTCCTCCATTGAGCTACCATGATCGAGTTGGCTCAGTTCAAGTACCTTCCATCTCTTTCTGCATATTACCTGTATCTCATGCTACCTACAATTTACTATTTACTTGAAAGAAAATAATAGGCAAGAAAAACTTCACTGCTAACACAGAGAATTATGTTGGTTAATGTATTAAAAGTAGTTCAATAAATAAATGAACTGGGAAATAATAAAGCAGATGGCTAACAATTTCTGATATTAAGTAAAATATTCATTACTGGATACAAAGCTTGCCTATCCTCTTGTTTACATAATGCAGACAACTTTTTGTAGCCTACCAGGAGCCACATTCTTAGGCACAAGAACAGAATTATAACTGAACTAATAATAATGAATTGTGGCCTAAATCTCAAATGGTGCCATTATAACTCCTTCAAACTTTTAATATTTGAAAATAATAATAAATTTTATATTTCCTAAATAATTTGTATACTAATACAAATATGAATAAAATCTTCTTTTTAATGAACAAGATATAAACATATTGTTTACTCGGTTAGAAGACCGAGGAAACTTTATTCATGCACCGAGAAAGACTACATTCTTTAATACATACATACAGAATCAAAATATTTTTCACTGTTAATTTATTTAAAATTGCCAGGCTATCTTTAACATGCCAATAAAACATTGGCTAAGTCAATAATTTTCTTGGTTATACTAAATGCTAATGCAGAGAATGTTTTACCTGGGAGCTATTCTTATCATCTCCAGCTCCTTCAACGCTTTCACGCCTTTCAAACAGTTTATACAAATCCATAGTGTCCATTGAATCTTCATTAAGAGGAATGTTATCACCATTTTTTGTGCTATTATCTTTCATGTTGCTTGGTCTGAAATACAGCACATCATAAACATATCTTCTTAAACATACAGAATATGCCCTAACTTTAATGAATAAGATCAGTTATATAATAATTTTTTTAAAAAAATTTACTTTGAAAAATATTAGTTTCAATGCTCATTTAAAATTATCTTCAGCAACACATGTATATGATAAATATATATATATATATATATATATATATATATATATATATATACATACATTACCTTTTGGACAATCACCAGTACGAAACAGAAAAATTAAGCAACAAGAAACAAAAATTTTGAAATATCTTTTAGGCTAACACTGTAGAGTTGAAATATATATGTATCTACACATGAGCATATGCATTCAAATAATGTGTATTCCCACCTTTCTCCTATTTATTTCTATCTATCCTCACTTTAACACGAATGTGACTTTGTCACCAAATTAAAGTGCCGTACATTCAAGTCCCGCCTGGGTCAAATATGTGCGTAATTCTTCGCCCAAGCATATGAATTCACATAAAGCACAATCCTCCTATTTATTTCTATCCTTCCTCACTATCCAAGTTTGAATGTGACTTTGTCACCAAATTAGTTCCAATTCCTTAATGGATTCTCCTAATATTATGTATATATATATCCACAGTTGGCAGGCCAGTGCACGGAATGGTGTAACACTCCTTCCTTAAGGAGGAGACTGAGAGCCTCCAAAAATTTGAAGAACAATCTTCAGTTCCTTACAGCGACACCGCACTTCACTTTCAGGTAAGCCACAATCTTCAGTTCCTTACAGCGACACCGCACTTCACTTTCAGGTAAGCCACAACCTATCTCTCTTTCCTTTCCATACCAATATTGCAATTATATATATGTATGTATGTACACACATACTAATAAAGATTTAACATTATCAAAATAATTAAGATAATTAATATGAAAAGGAAGGAGACATAGTTACCTGAAATCAAATATAAGCATTACGCCTCAGGATAGAAGGAAGTTTTTCAATTTTTCAGAGGCTTTCAACCCACTTTTTCAGGAAAGAGATTTACAATCCGTTCGCTGGTCAGTTGTGGATTTCCAGCCCCCAATTGTCTCTCTTTCCTTTTCCATTCAAATTAAATTAATTATTTCACCACTGACACATCCTTACTTTCAATTATGGGTGTGAATATATATATATATATATAGGTGAAATAGGAGGATTGCGCTTTATTTGAATTCATATGCTCGGGCGAAGAATTACGCACATAGAAAAGCATATGTTCAAAGCAGAGAGAAGGATGGAAGAAGAAGGAAAGACTGAAAATATTTTCAGTCTTTCCTTCTTCTTCCATCCTTCTCTCTGCTTTGAACATATGCTTTTCTATGTGCGTAATTCTTCGCCCGAGCATATGAATTCAAATAAAGCGCAATCCTCCTATTTCTCCTATTTATTTCTATCCTTCCTCACTATCCAAGTTTGAAAGTGAATTAATTCCTTAAATGGATTCTCCTAATATTGTATATATATATATATATGTACGTTCTGCACATACCACTCAAACACATGGAACATATTCAACCAAACTTCATCACATATAACTAGGAAAGAACATTGAGCATAAGACATCCCAAGGGTTGTACTACATTCCATATATGTAACAGTGTGGAGTTAAAAGATTAGTGACAAATTAATTATTCCCAGTCAAATATAAGATTGGGAGAGAAATACCTCGCAAGCAGGTTGTAAATTGATAAATTGGAAATTATTCTCTAAAATCTACTCAAGAACTAAATTTAAGTATTATGAAAAAATTTAAATCTGATTGAAAATTACAAACAACTTAATAAACAATAGTGTGGTATTTATATTATCATTCATTTTGTCTATCTTTCTTATCATTATAAATTTAAGTATTCTATTAAAGAGTAAACAAACAATTAACTTCTAGATAAAAAAAACCTTTAAATTAACTTTAAGTAATTGACCAGATAAAGTATTTTGTGTTATTGAATTAATTAGCTTTCACAATATTTTATTTACTTCACTACTTAAATAGAATAATTTCTTCTTATACCTGGAAGTGCCTTTAAGTCAGATTTAAATTTTACGATAAATATGTATACTGTCAGGATGTCTACAAATCATTAATAAAAATATAGAAATGCCTACAGTAATGCTGAAGGAACAAGTCTCCGCAATGACTCCTCCAAATTACTTTCTTCTCTCTCTGCTTCTCGTTTCACAGTAGACCTGACTCTTGCAGATCGCCGCTTTCCACCCCACATCCATTGTTCCATAAAAGCCATCTGACTACGGCGTCGCTTTCTGGATTTAGAGTCTTCTCCCTCTCCTATAACAACCATCATTATAAGTTGTGTGTAAGCAACCCTTTTTATTTTTGCAATTTTAATTATTATAAAAGTTAGGCTAGCAATGTGTTAACAAAACTGCAATAAATGATATGGTTATTAATTCAGAAACAGAACTCTGATATTTGCTAAAATGTATTTTCTTCAAAATAGGTGGTATATTCATGAAAATTTATTAACTACTTATGAATATATATTTTAATTAACCTAATGCTACAGAATAAAAATTCATTATTATTATTTTTTGTTAAATCGACAAGAAACAAAATTAGTCTCAACAGGCCAATGATTTTCTTTGGTGTTTGATATATATCTATAACTTCAAGAAGATTAGGCACTTTTAAATATATTAAATTTTCTACACCACTAATATTCATTTTTAGCTGACAATTTTAGACTAATCAAATCAATTATGATTTGCTCTGTTGGAAGAGTTATAGTGTTTCCAACAGGGTGGCATTGTAAATAAGCAAGGTTTCGTTGTCAATCCCAATCAACATCTAGGTTAAGTGACTAGTTTGGGTGAGGTTACTGCCTTTTTATACATTTGGTCCGGGGCGACCACACTAAAGCTGATCTACATCACATGAAGGGCGGCATCCCTGACCAATCAGAATAATCAGCACCCGAGTTTTGTCAGTCTTGGGCTGCAGAACTATTTGGTCCCACGTGTGGCTTAGCTAATAGCCAGTGTCTCTAATAATTCTGGGATTTCTTACTTGTATCTGCAGAGCTTCCAAGAATGGTGCTGTCCCATTACCCACAGGTTCTGTTTAATAATACATTCATATTCTGGAATCTTATTCAGTGAACCACAAAAATGACATTTTCCTGCACTGCTGATCTCAAAGGTTGACCTAAACTAAGCCACACATGGGAAAATAGTTCAGCAACTCAAGACTGACTCAGACACAGAATAGTCCAATCGGTTAGGGATGTACTGCTCCCACTCGTAAAAACTTAATTTGCACTGTTGGAAGACTTTTGTGGTTTCCAACAGGGTGGTGTTTAATTTTTGACAATCCCCATTGACATCTCCCAGGTGAAGCGACTAGCCAAGGCAAGGTTACTGCCTTTTTGTACATTTGGTCTGGGGCAACCACTTTTGGGTTTTGTTAATTGAACTCTAAGCAATTGTGTTTTTTAGTTTTCTTAGCACCTGAAAAAAGGAACAAGGTTTCCAAGAAATGTTGTGTGGTATTGATATCACTTTTTTGTCAATAATTGGCTATTTTTCTTCTTATTAAAACATCATGTATTTGCAACACCTGGTTGGAAACCCTTGAACACTTCCAACAACAAATTCACCAGGAGAACCTGGAAAAGTTAATCATACAATTTTCAGGGGTTTTTTTTAGAAAAAGTGAAGAAGCTCAGAATTTTTGGAATCAATTTTAAATGTTGAATAAAACTTTTAAGTTTGTCTTTCACATATTAAAAATTTTATTATTACTGTACTCAATGTACATAAAAGTAAATTTGTTTGATTTAAAATTGAGTTATATCTACAAAACATTAGTAAAATTGTGTACAAAAGTAAATTCATCTGGTTAAATTGGGAAGAATAAACAATAACATGGTACATTTGCACAAAACATCACAAACCTTAAGTGGTGGTAATGTAACATTTGATTTATTTTACAATATAATATATAGCTACCAATATGTTTTTGTTCTGTGTTAGGGTCAACTGGCACTTCTTCCTCAATATCCATATTGTCACCATTTTCTTCTGCCAGAATCACTGCTTCTCCATTTTCATTAGGAACCACATCAGTCATATCTTCAGTTTCTGCTTTATCAATTTCACTAGCAAGAATGAGAGTAACAGAGGCACTAAAACGCTGAAAGATAAGAAAATACAATTATAAAAGCACAAAAAGAATCATTTAATACATAAAACACAACAGATCTGATAAAATGTTTTCTTTCTGTAACCTTTCTAATAGTACAACTCCCTTTTAGATACAATACTATGTTACTTTTTTTGGTCAATTATCAAAAGCAAAGCAGAGAATTGGTTTGTCTTTCTGCCTAGTGATCAAAACATACTAGAACAAAAATAATTTTGAGTTTAGATCACTTAAAATAATAAGAAGAAGAAAGATAACCAAATACAAACAAAAGAAGTGATAATATAAATACCACTCAACATTTCTGGAAGCCTTGTCCGTTTCTTATGGTGCATAAAAAATTCAAGAGCCTGGAGAAACACAACTGCACAAGTCAGTTGGCAAAACTCAAAAGCTAAGAAAGTGTAACACCAATGGGAAAGCAGAAGGTTTTGCGTAACAATAAGGGATAGTAGCAATTGTCGAGTTTCATAGTCTGTTTGTACATTAATTGCTGTGATATTATATTTAATGTGAAGCATCTCTGATATAATTCTGTAATAGTACAGGTGTCAATGTCCAATTTTGCCAATCAAATGAATGTTTCGAATTGATATGTAAGGGGACTACAGATTGTTTTTCGTTGAGAAGTTTGATATTAGATATATGTTCCTTGAAACCGGTATTAAAGGAACAATTTCTTTACTCTATGTAGCTCTTGCTCCAATTGTAAGTCCTGCTTTCTTTCAATAAATATATCAGACATTTTAACATGTTCAAAAATTTCCATCCCTGTCCACCTCCTCTAAAGCGAGTTAAACAAAGAGTTGAATGTCATAATTAAACTCAGCGACATCCATAATCAAGGAATGCACTTCCAACCTCAGTTGTATTCATGTTATTTTCTTGCAATGCCCTTCCACCCCACACCCCTAAGGACGCTCCTTTCCCGTGCTGTAAGAGGTTAAAATTATACACAGATAACTCTGTAGCAACACTATCAATTTTTTGGCCTCTAAAATATTTAACTGGCTTAAATATCAGCCGTTTTAGCATGGTAGAATATTTCCACCCCTGCTCATCAGAGTGGTAGGTGTGTCTCACCTTAATAGTGTTTATTTCCTGGTCACAAATATCACATGTATGAAATTTGCTCCACAGGTGTAGATTTGTATGCGGAACGAACATAAATACAAATAAACATTCAACAAACACTTATTTATTAGAAGAAGATAGACTTCAATCAGACATTAATCTTTCATCCCTTAAAACAAAACTGAAATCAAAAAGGAGAAAGCACATATCTCTAGTCAAATTGGAAATGATAAAATAGCAAAAGTGTTATATTGAATAAAATTGTTTAAAATGTCTGTAAATAAAGGTTGTTAATTTATTTAATCTAAATTATTAATTAATAAACCCAGACAAAAATTAAAAAGTGGTTGCATTAAACCACTTTTGTTATTGGTACTCAATCATACAATTTGTACTGAAATGACAGTTTAATCTTGTTTAGTACAACCATATCTAAATAACCTTTTAAATAAAGTAAGAAAATTACAGAAATAATTTACCTCTGCTTCTTTATGGTACTTTAATATGGCTTCACCCACAGACATCCATGTATTTGATTCAAATTTTACAATAGCAGATTTCACAGGTTTTGGTGTTAATGCAGCATGAACAATGTGTCTACGAGCTTCTCTCATATCCAAAGCTTTCTTTATTATCGTTTCAGCAACTGAATGATCGTACACTTCATTCATACTACCAATATTGCTGCTCAGAACAAGATAAGCATTAATAGACTATCTTTGCACAGTTGAGACAAATTAAATTACACTTTAAACAATGATCGACATTAACAACATTCATTACAAACAGTATTTGAAAGTATTAGTTGAACTTCTGTCTGAATGAAATTTTAAATTGAACAAGTCTTATTCAAAAATTATTCTTGACATTTAGTTATCTGTTCATAAATAATAAGTTAAAATACGAATTAATTTAGTGACAAAGACACTTTCAAACTTGGATAGTGAGGAAGGATAGAAATAAATAGGATAAAAAGGAGGATTACTCCTTCCTGAAGGAGGAGGCTTAGAGCCTCTGAAAATTTTAAGAACATATACACACGCAAAGAGAAGGAAGGAAGGAAGAAGAAGGAAAGACTGAAAATATTCTACCAGTCTTTCCTTATTCCTTCTCTTTGCTTAGAACATATGCTTTTCTAAGTGTGTAATTCTATGCCTGAGCATATAAGCTTTCACATAGGCGTATTCCAACCTTTCTCATATTTATTTCTATCTTTCCTCCCTATCAAAGATACCTTGTGACTTCGACACCAAATTAAAGTTGGTAGTATATAAATTAATGAATAATTTTATAAAATTCAAAAATAATATTATCAAATCAATCAATTAACAAAAAATTGTAAAATTTTCCCTTGCTAATTGTGTTTTTCAATGCACAAGAAATTAACAACAGAATATGAGTTTATTTTTCAAAAATATAATTTTTCTCTCTTAACCATACATTTTTTTTACAGAATATAAAAAGAAGATAGCCTGTTCAGATTAATTGTGGTAAAATATGAAGAGAAAATATATGCTCTAAAAATTCAATCAGTCAAATTCAAAGAATTGTGACAATATTCTCTTGTATTTAGACAGCATGAGTCCCATGGGAATGCCAAGTTGACACCAATAAAACCAGTGCCAATTATATAATTAATATATAAAAGCTACCACCATTTAACAATTAATTGAAGAAAAGAATGGGAACTAGGTACATTAGGCCAAAATTATACTTACTATCCTTTGCAATATAATTCAAAATCTCCAATAATGGAAGCCTGTTCAGATATAATTTTATCTCTAATTGCAAGCCCAACCAAAAAATCTGGATCAATTTCAAATGCACGTGCAATGCAAAATAGACATGTTATGTAATCATTTAAAACATAAAGCATAATTATCAAATTTTCTAAACAGGGCCAGTGATGTGAACTACAACGAAGACCCTGAAACAAAAAATTGAAAAAAAATCAAAGTACATTTTACATAATAATATTGATGCTGTAGTAAAACCCTGAAAACAGACATCACATTTATAAAATAAGCATGCTGATTAAAAATTAATAAATCTTGATACAAAATATATAGAAAACAAATATTAAATAAAATTCAGGAGAGTAAATAAAACATTTTCTTGCATTCACAACAATCCTAAAAAAATTTTACAGAATATATATAAACTTAGTACAATCTAATAATTATATTTAATTTATGGGTACTTGGAATAATATTTACATTTTTTATTTGAGGTATTTCTCATGCATATTAAAATTTTGAAACATGAGACTAATAGTAACTTATTTTGAATAAAATTTGAAAGGAACTTTACCTCTTGAAATGCTTCTGAAGCAAGTTCATACTCCAGAACTTTTGTAGCTACACAACCAATTTTAAACCAAAGAGTAACATCACCATCATCAAGTTCTACAGCCTACAACACAATAGTAGTATTAATATAAAAAAATTTCATCTTTAATAAATATTTTACGAAAACAAAACATTTCATGACTAATTAAATAAGAAGCTACACAAAAGCATGTGTTTGAATATTCACATACAGTAAGGTATTGTTTTATTTATATTTAAACTATTGCAAATGTGAAACCACACTGGTAGCTTAAAAATAATAAAAACTGATGCAAATAATACAACAATAACAATTCACATATTAAGAAATTCTTTGACACTGCACAACATGACATTCATGTGATGTTTAGTTTTTCAATCAAAGTGTCATATGGTACTCTGTCAAATGCTTTATCAAATTATATACCATTGTAGAATAGATGCTATATTATATTTTCTGACTAATTCCTGGAACAAGTCACTCTCACAGAAACTAATTTAATTTAATTAGCGATATTAAACAATAGCAGAGATGTACCAAACATTAAAGAAACAAACTCGGTATACAAAATGTGTGGTGGAAGAACATAATATTATTAAAGGACTTTAAACAACAAAAATGCTGGCCCATGTGGGAAGTTTTTGGGGAAGTGTGCTAAGAGAGAGTGGAAATTTAAAAAGGTAGCAATCTAATAAACAGAGATTCTGGTTTTCACTAACATATAGTTTCGGTGCCCTAGGCTTACTGGATGTCTAGAAATATTAACACCTTACAATAGGATCTGACAAACAAACTACACAGTCAGATGCTGACCAATAACAAAAAGATAGGGAGCAGTTGGGAGACATCCATACACGACACCGCCTCATATACTACAGTACATATGAATATGGTGACAAGGATTTTAGTTTTTAAATTGTTATGGTATAAATTCATTCTGGCTAGTTTTGAAACTAAAGAATTTTTCAAAATTGTTTTACAACAAAGAACATAAATGACCAATAATGTGTTTGGTGAATTTGTGGGGAAATGAGTATATGTGAAAAATATAATGAATCTTCTGTGGAAGGAGGATAAGTTTGAGAAGTAGGTTTCCCAATTGGCATGGTGACACAACCTCCCCCCCCCCCCTCACCTTTCACACAAACAGTCGGATCCATATAAATTACTTGGACCATGTCACACTATCTGAACTTTTATTTTACTGAAATATTTAAAGGATTTACTGTAGTTTTCTAAACAATTACATGTATACAGGCATATATGGGTCTGATTCTAACCTTGAGGTAGAATTCCAATGCTCCAGTTTTGTCATCTAGTAATTCTTGAATGTGACCCATGTTTTTTAAACAAGAGTACTTTAATGCTAATCCTGCCTGCCCCAAGCCCTCAGGTACAGTTAACTTTTGCACCTATTTGTGAAGAACAAATAACATAAATTAATAAATTTCACTACATAGTATATATTAAGTGAAATGCTAAATTCTCATAATATCAAGTATAAAGAAGCAAAGTAGTAATATTAACTGAAAATAGGTCAAATATTGTAACAAAGATAAAGAATACATACATGTAAAACAAAAAATTTGAAAGCAAAATTGTTACCCATTTTAAATAATCATTGCAAAAACCCTTACATCAATCAAATATTCGCTAGTTAGTAATTCCTTCAGAATTTCTCTAGCTTCTTCCAATTTCTTGGCTCTAAGTAGTTCTAGGGCTTGGTTGTATTCAGCAAATGAATTCTGCTCCTAAAATAAAAATAAGGTTTGAATTTGTTTAGAACCAAATATCAAATTATTAACAAAACTAAGTTTGTAATATAGAATAGAAGGATATTGTTAATTTTGAAAATATCTAATACCATTTCTCTTTTGATATTCATATGAATAACAATCCGAGCTTGTATTAAAATTAAATGAATATCAGAAAAAATTAACTGATAAAATAAATACCACACAATATAAATTTCTGCAATCCAAATGGCTTTCATCAAGTGAAGCCTTTCGGACTTTTGAGGTTGACACCTGGTTTGTGCGGTGTCATTCTTGAGACAGAGTTTTTGATAACCTTACAAAAGCAACAAGGATTGCAGAAACATCATGGGGTATTAAATTTTCCACTTATTTTTGTTTATTATTTGGCTATTTATCATAATTCAATTTTAATAATTATAAAAAAATTATAAGTACTGTATTGATAAAATGTATTTGATAATACTTTGATTTAATAAAACCATTCTAAATGTTGATTATTTAGACGAAATAACCGAAGATTGGCCGAATAAGGTTAATATTAGAAGACCCATTATAAATACATTCTATAGAATATTCTGAAAGAGAAAAAATATAATCAAACTTTTTTTTAGAAAATAATTAGTGCATTTATTTAGAAAAAGAAATATACTTTACGCTAATTTCATAACGAGAAAGAAAATTAATTCGTAATCAAATAGCTGTCAAATGCAGTACACTTACCAGCGCTTCTTTAGTAACTACTGGTGTTTCATCTTCTCCTTCACTTTCCTCCGACGATTCTTCATTTAAGGCCCTCAATTTAATCATAGTTAAATTTTATATAAAGAGGCACACCACAAAAGTACTGTCACGAGAAATAATTTACATGGCACAAACAAAAACTTTTAATCCAAACTGCAGGGGTAATGTGCATTTCGGCTTATTTATATAGACATTTAAATTGATTCGACAAAGCATATTTAAAAACATATGCAGAAGCAGCAAAGATATAACCCAAAGATATTCCAATAACATTCTTCTGTTGAAATACCTATACGTCTTAAGAAGACTACATTCTAAAAAATAGAGGGAAAAAAAGTGGATGGAGAATATCTACTTAATTTACGATATAACGAAGGCCTTGTCAAACTCGGGAAAACTACAACAGAAATGATTAATGAAGAAATATTGAAAATCTATATTCAGCCACATCTAAAACTGTCACATTCTTTCAATTATATTTTGACTGTTCTCACCTGAAATAATATTTAGACAAAAAATGAGATATGAAAAGACAAACATTGTTTAGTTACATCATCATCATCGGGACGTAATTCTTTCCAGCAATGTTTACATGTATGCTCCAAACAAAACAAATTCGGAAAATTTTTTACCAGAATTGCTGAAATATGTTTTCCGACTGTCGTTCACAATGAAATGTGGTTTCAGCAAAGTTTGTCCATTAATCATAGAATCACCCTTAACCAAATCATTCATTTTACAATCCATTATAAACATATCATATTTTAATGTTAATCAATTTACATACATTATATCTAATCCACAAAATCAGCCTCTTTAACAAACCATTTAATATTTCGATATTCAAATGATTTGTTAAATTGAGACTTTTTTCTGTTAATTGAGAATACTGATTAAAATGGCTAGATAACGGTAAATCATTAGAAATAGAATGCACAACGTTTCCTCAGCTGTTTGTAGAACTCTTCAGACGCATAAATAACTTAAGCCTGCAGACAAATGCTGTTCATGTAGTGCTATTTACTTATTGCACAAACAGTAGCGAAAATGTGCTTTTTGTACCACGTAAATCGCCTTATCAGAGCTGAAAAAATCTCACTTCTAACTTAACATTTAGCTAAACATCGTGCCACTTAGTGGTTCACAAAGTTTATTTTTATGATTTAATAGGTCTGAATATTATTATACGTAACTATGGCAAAAATCTGAGAATAATTTATGTGGTTGAATAAAGATTTAATAATTTTTTCTTCATATTTAATTCGTAACAAGTTCGTTTTGTTAATATATATATACGAAAGTAAAGTTCAATGACTTTGTTAGAAGCAGGAAACATATTTAAAAAAATACTATACTGCAAGACGTAGATCTGTATGTATATAATTAAAGTCTTAATTTCTTGCGGTTAGATAAGACGCCAATCCGCAACGAAACGTCTATTTGAATTGATTAGTTTTTGTTTGTGTGTTTTATGTTCCGCGTGTGACTTTTGTTTCGAAGCATTGGATCTTATATTTGAACTTTTTGCAATGCACTGTGATATAATAATACACATAAATTTAATTAATTTGTAATTAGTTGTTTATAACATTTGTATTACCTTTTTCATAGCTTTATGCATAATAATAAGCATTATACGTCCTTAGTTTCCAAACAAATTTAAAATGAAAAACAATTACACAGAAAATAATTTAATAAAGTTTGGATGTTTTGACGCTACTTTTTGTCTCTAAATTTGTGTACGGGTTTTCTAGAATAAATAATCTGTAGAAACAACTGCGCAGAACAATATGTTCAAATACTATTAGAGAAAGAATCAAATAGCGGCCAGCTACGTTTAAATTAGTCTGGAAACTTAAGTCGTATAATGCTTATTATTGCGCATAAATGTATCAAAGATGTAATACAATTGCAATAAACAAATTCAAATGTTCATAGTGTCCTGTATATATGTATCTGAACCTGAAAACACAGCACATATTCACAGAAAGTTAAATTATATTATGGTACACACAAAAAGTCGCACGGAAATGATCATTTTAATATCTATTACGCAATTCAATTCCTTAATTTTATTTAATATCTTTATACGCTAAAATTGTTTTCAACCACGGAAGGATAATTTGAACTCGAAAGTCGACATGTTATGAGAATTTTTTCGGAATACAAACAGCTTCGGTGTTATTAATTACAAAGAAATTAAACTCTTAATGTAAAAGCAATGGTCATTTCCAAAGATATTTCATTTCATTGCTTATAGAAGGCAGGAGACTGAAAATATTGTTTGGAAGTGGTTATATATGGGACAACTAAAAGATTTTTTTTAGCTATTAAAGGAAACAACACATTGTTTGACGTATCGGCTATTGCATTAGTTTTAAGAAATGTCTCCGACAACCCATGTCGAAAATATACCGAAGGATTTGAGAAACTTAAGAGCTTGTTTAGTTTGTTCGTTAATTAAGGTAATGTTTCACTTTAAACTACGGCAATATATATATATATTTATTTACTTTAATTTATTAGAAAATAAATGGAATTGCTAAATTATAATTGACATGTTTCAGACTTTTGACCAGTTTGAAATTGATGGTTGTGATAATTGTGATGAATTTCTTCGAATGAAGAATAACAGAGACAATGTGTATGATTGTACAAGTGCAAATTTTGATGGGTAATTTAATTTTTGAATATTGAATTATAAATCTTTAAAATTTTGATTAAATATGATTGGTTATATCAGAATATATTTATTAACAAACTAAGATGATAATTGATATAATCTTACCTGTCATAATTATTTTAGAGCTTAATGCTATTAATTTGATTATATTTATATAATCATTATCTTGAGCATTACCATTTACTTGCAATTTTTATATAAACTATGGCGTACTTTAGTTTATATTATTATCTTAATTGCTCATGTAATTTTGAGATATATTTGTAACTATTTACTTAAATTTCCATATAGAATGATAGCCGTTATGAGCCCTGAAGACAGCTGGGTTTGTAAGTGGCAACGAATTAGTAAGTAAAAATAATTTTGATTTAAGATTAATCAAAAGGTGCATTATATAATTTATATATATTTGTTGTATAGATCGTTTCACAAGAGGAGTTTATGCCATATCTGTGTCTGGTCGTCTACCAACAGGAGTAGTGCGAGAAATGAAGAGCAGAGGAATAGTGTACAGACCTCGTGATACAAGTCAACGCTGAAAATATTACAAATGTTTAATGAATCCAAGTCAGAACTCGTTAAGAGACATTGTTTCATGAACAATAAATATATTTAATTCGTGTCCCATGTTTAAAACAGTTGTGAATATTTTCCACATAGTTGTGGTTTGCATGTAATAAATTTTAAAAAGTTTGACACCACTGTTTGTAAAACAATTTCCTGACAAAAAAATTGTGGCACAAGTTGAATGAATATTTATGTTCTGATCCATACTTTATGTTAAAATCATACAGCTATACATGGTTTCTTATGCTACATGACAACTGACAAAATTAGTATGGCTCATTTTCATAGTCATTACTTTCATAATGTAAATTTTATACTTTCTGAGCCACACTATTGTAAAAGTATGTCTGAACTTTATATATGGCGATGACATTAGTTATGACTAAACATTAGTAATAATGATTTGGCTGTAACTAAATATAACTTGTATGTATTTTATCTTCATATAATCAGTTTTCCTGGTGGCAGATGTGAGACTTTAAATATTTTAATTTTGGTTTCAAATAAATAAAATTGTCAGTTTGTCAAATCTACACCTGTGGAGAAAAATTGACCAAATTTTGTGGATGTGTTACTTTTGATCCAGAAACAAATGCCTAGGGCTACCACTCCTTAGGGCGGTGGAGGATATTTTTCAAACATGCTCAAATGCCCGATAATTGCATATGATAAAGATTTTTCGGAGTCAATGAGATTAACAGTTTCTCCTGGTGTTTGTATTTAATTTCAACCCCTTTTGGCATGGGAGTAGAGAATTATATTAGCATTCCCTCTGCACAGGAAGGATAAATCACATCTTAACTAATATCAGTCACTAATATGGAATTAAATAGTTTATTTGGGCTTACATAAGTGAACTCCGGTGCCCAGCTAATAAACAATATTTGAAAGTTTTATTTTGTTTTTACAGATTTGCAAGGTATACGAGTAGACCCAGCAATTTATTCATTTTAAAATCTATCAAAAGTAAACTATATAAAATGTAATATAGCACAAAGCTGAATAGATGCCAGTATTGTCTCCTTCATTAGAAAGATTTCATGATCTTAGCTTTGCTAATTGTTCTTCTATTTCTTCATCAGTGGGTAAAGCTCTTCTAGAGCTCTCGCCAACATTTCCACGCATTGCTGCTGGTGCCTTTGCCATTTGCCCAGACATTTCAATGCCTATTTCATCAAGCACCTTGTTTACAATCATGTCACTTTCTTCTTCATCGCCAGACTCGGTTAGCATTTCATCCAATGTATCATTCACTGTATGAAAAATAATACAATTATATAAGGAATATCAAATTCAATTAATTCTGAAGTTAAAATGAAAACCAAGTAAATGCCATCTTCAAGACATGTCCTTTTTGTACATTCATATGAAAAGTTGGTAAGAGGACTGGAAAACTATGGCATACCTGAGCATTAAAGATAGATTCAATAAGGTAAATATGAACATTTTCAATAGTTAAGAAATCTGTTCCTCTTGGATATTGGCTTTATAGTATTGTTTACAAACTTTTATATATCAACATCAAACAAAGTCATTGATCTGTCTCAAAAGAAACGAGCTGATATGAAAGAATACAAAAAATCACATTCTAGAATATAACATTAAAAAATTATGCATCCATGGCAAATTACTAGAAAGGGGAAACAGATTGTGAAATAGACAGGGCAGTTGACTTACCTTAACTTACTGCCCTCTGTGTGCTTTTCCTAACCAAATGAATTGACCAATTTGACCCTGTCACATATCCTTGATTATATACATATATGTAACACAATCTATTGTTAGTCAGGTTGTATTTTTTAAATGTTATATTGGCGGTGTTTCCATGGCTAACAAATTCTATGAATTTTTGTGGAGCAGCGAAAGAGAGCAAGACGGAACATGTCGGGTGTAATATTGTGTACCTGCTAAAACTAAGAGATTGAAATAAGAAGGATATGAAGAAATTCTAGTTCTAGCTAAGTCGCAGAAATGAAAATCTAGCGCCGTACCTTCTTTAGTGTTGAAAGAAATACTTTAGGAAGGTTGATAACGTGGAGTTCTTGGTGTCAAAGTACCGTCCAGAGACATGAACAAGAATCAGAAAGTGCTATGAAGTTAAAGACAAAGTTTTTTTAGAAGAAGAAGTAGACTGAAGAAGGAGCCTCACTCAAAGATGGTTGTAGCAAGACTGAATGTTAAGAGTTATTCTGAAGTTGGAGAGAAAAACCCACTTGCATGAATCAAAGCTTCAGAGCAGACCACATGATCTGTTCAGGGGTCCCTCTAAAACTAGTTCAAACGAAGTTTTGACCAAGGCAGCATCATAACACTAGACCGCCAATTTTCTGCAGATTTAGTGTCGCCACACATCCTCTCTAGTTGAAAGAAATCCTAATCACACTGAAAGGTCAAGGAACATGAGAACAACTTACCTTAAACTGAGAGTTGTCTTACAAATGCACAATTCATGCCCAGGTGACACTCGGTTCATGTTGATTTCAGGTAGTTGACTTCGCTGTCTCTCTTATATCCACATGTGTTATATATACATATATATATATATTGAAATAGTAAGAATGTGACATTGTCAAAAATATTTGCAATATTGGTATGGAAAGGATAGATTGGTTGTGGCTTACCTGAAAGTGAAGAAGGAGGCTGAGAACCTACGAAAATTTGAAGAACAACCTTCAGTTCCTTATGGCAACACCGCACTTCACTTTCAGGTAAGCCACAACCTATCTCTCTATCCTTTCCATACCAATATACACAAGTAAAGATGTGACATTGTCAAAATAATTGGGATAATTGCTATTGAAAGAAAGATAGTTGGTGGCTTACCTGAAATTGAAGCTTGGCATATATATATATATATATAGTTTAGTAATTGGTAATTAAGGCATTGTTCTAATTGAAAAGTTGAATTGTAGAGGACTCATTATTAGTGGATATAGAGCGGACGCCGCAACAAACCAGCAAGGCAAAGAAAACGGTTGGGAAGGTTTTACGCGCTCAAAATTTACGAGGCGAAGAAGTCAGTCGGGCAGCGGACAGCAAGCAGTTTGAAAGCTTTACAGTTGGGCAGCAGACAGCGAATAGATCAGACGAAAAGTTTTACAGTCGGCAGTCAGAACGAAAGAATGTGGTCCAGTCACAAACATGCTTTCAAATATTAAAAAGTAAAGCACTATTCAATCGGGAAGGAGACAGAGCAACTTGTGTGTATTCGGCGGTCGAGCGTAGATTCATCATGCTGGCCATAGACAAACCAATGAAGTCCATTTTCAACTAAAGTCATGAGATCTACAAATCCAGGTTGCAGAAAAGCATCGAGAACCAACCAATTTGTGTTAAATCAACTAACAAACAACGCCAATTAGAGTCTGTAAACATTTAGAGTCTGAGTACTTAGAATCAGTGATGTCCCCAAAATTGTGCACGAAAAAATAAAATGAGACCTGGGTAGCCATAAGTAGAGAAAAACTTTAAAATCATTTGTAAACCGTGTTTAAAAGATAAAAGTCAGATCGTTCTTCAATTATTTAATTATCGATAAAATGAGATTCTTAATAAAATTAAAATTGTTTAAATTCAATCTTTAGTATTATTTCTTCCACAACAAATTTCGTCTATGTTCAGACGCATTGATTTCCATAAAAAGTAAATGTAATTTTGATTATATAAATTCTGCCATTTATCAAACCCAGTTCAAGACCCTGAGATCCCAAATATTTTGTGTATTTTATACTTGTTTTAAAATTGTTAATAAATCTTGCTCAATAGTTTTCACTTAAGTTCTTTCATTTAGAAACGCCACATGCATTCATATTATTTTTAATTATTACAAAATAAATATATATATATATAATCAATTTGAGCTTGACACATTTTCTTATTTGGTATAAATGTGAGTAAGGAAAATAATGAAGATAATTTGTATGGAAAGGAAAGTTTTAAGGATGTGTGAATCATTGGTTAACATTGTCGAAGTTGTTGCTCTAGACTATAACGGCTATTCTGATCTTATCACGAAGACAATATTAGAAGTATACACAAAAATAAAAATATAAGTGATATAAGTAAATAAAACAGCACAATTTTTCATTCAACAGTGAACATTTCATACCCATCTCTTCAGTCATGTCCATTTTCATAGCAGCTTGTCCAAAAGCTCTCATATCTGCCGCAACTTTTTCTGGCCTCATAATTTTGTTCATATCTCCCATAGTTTTTGCAGTAGTACTCATTGCATTTGCAAGGCCAATGTTGGCTCCCATGGCTTTGTTCTGAGCACCAATGCTTTGAATCTAAAACATTTTAAATAACTTTTTATTTTATGACATTTTAATTGCATACAGTATAATTATAATCATAAAGTGCCCGATAAATTCAATGAAAGCGATTATTTTCAGTATATGAAAGGGTTTATTAAAGTATTTTTTGTTGATAGCTATATTATTGACATTGAAACAATATAATAAAAATTACACGAACAAGAAATTCTTCAGGTTGAATTTAACTCGATATGCAGAAATTTAAGTTTTTTAGTTAGCATTTATAAGAACAGATGTAAAGAATGGCTGAAAATTAAAAATTCTGTCATTGCACCATTGACATCATACATCTCCCCAACCAAATTATGAATTTACATGTATAATATATCCCTTCATTTTTCATATTTATGAATTCAAATATTTATAATTTAGCATTGGGTTTTCTTTCATTTAAATAATAAGATGAACTAGCCAAATACAGACAAAAGAAGTGATAAAGATCACACAACGTTTCTGGAAACCTTGTTTCTTTCTTCAGGTGCTAAGAAAACTAAAAACACACAAGCCTAGAGTGACACAACCTCACAGTTCAGTTGACAATTTCTGAATTCATTGGCTTGTAGTGTATGATGTCAGTGGTGCTAATAAACTGGTCTTGTTCCAAAACAATAATACGTACTAGAAATATATACCTTGCTATTAGCTGCGTAAGATCTAGTTTTTTGTTTTCTTATTTGTACCAACTGTTTTGCTAAAATGACACATCCGTCTTTGTTTCCTTCTTTTGCCAGCTTTTTTATTTCCATTTCCTGCAATGAATATTAATTGTTTAAGAGAAATAAATGTTTCAAATGTGTGAATTTAGGCAGATTTCAATCTTTCCACCAATTTCATTTAAAAATAATTACTGAATGACATACAAAATGTTATATAGGTGAACACATTCAAATGCATTCCATATAATTGAAATACAAACAACATAAAAAAGTAGAAACTGAAACGTCAATAGAGCACACAATGAGATTAATTATTGAAATAAAATGAAGCTATCAAAATTGACAAATCAATGGATAACTGTTACACTACATTGTCTGCAATAAGAAATTGATTCACATATATAGCCTACATTAAAGCTATAATCTTCAATGTATTTCCTGAGCTGTTTAATAAAAAAATATTTCCAAATGAATAAACTCACAATTTTTTTCTCTTCTCTTTCCAATTCTCTTCTATCCCTTTCAATATCGCGTCCAACTTTTCTAAGTGCTTTATCATTCTCACGTTGTTGTTCTGAAAATTAGACAAAATTTTTACGCTTTTCTTGCTCATTGTGTCGTGATTAATACAGGTAATGTATCAAACCTTTGACAGTTGGTTTCTTTCCGAACATATTAAACATTTATAAAAAACTGAGACTAAAGGAAATGAAGCGAATAGCTTTCAAATAATACTAATATTATGAATCGGCTTTCAAAGAAATTCACTTTTCTTTTAAAAATCTATCGGACTGATACAACTGTCAGGTGACTAACCAAATATATGTTTACATTTGGGAGGATTGTCATTCAAAATGTTCATCCTTATGTAACAGCTGTTCATGTTCTAATTTTCGCTATACTGGATTAGAGTATTATCAGAAAATTTGCATTAAATAGTTGTAACCATAAACTATGTGATTCTTAAATCTTTTATATTTCATACGTGATAAACAATCGAAGTCAGCGATTTTATTCGACGTCGACATCGAATGAATTTGCAATGTATTGTTCTATATGAATGGCTCTTTGGGATTATCTGTCACTTGTGCTGCATGCTTATAATCGTGCTATCTAGATAATCAGACTATAACCAGCAATATTTATATAATTTTTAATTGATTTATTTGTTTTATAAGCAATAAAATATGTTAAAACTAGTAGTGTTTGGTCTTATCTTTCCTTTAATTGAAGGCATACCACATCGAAGAATCGGTATACAAACTCGTAAATTTGAATTAATTTTAGATAACATTTATCATTTTACCAAATTATGAATTAGGTATGATGATCTGAAGAAGGTGGTATCAAGATATACTGACTATTTCTCTAAGTATAAACGTCTTGCAAACGAAACATTTTATTCTATAATTATTCGAAGGCCTATGTTTTGTTTTTCTCATACGACTTTATTTTGTAAAATTTATAAAGGATTTATTATATTTTTAAATAACCTTTGTATATGACTGGAATTAAATTTGCGTATTAATTGTTGTGCTATATTTATATCAAGTTTTAATCACAATTTTATATATTTGTGTGCTATTTATGGTCTTTCATACAATTCATTCAAAAAAACAAAATTAAATCACAGAAATACGAATGTCCTGAGCTAATTTATTTAAAGATTATAAACTTGGGTATATAAACAATTTTCATTTAAAATTATATTTTCTGCAAAATTCAATGAAATTCTTGTTCACCCCACACTAATTTTATATAGTTATCTTATTTACAATTATATATATTGCAAACCATTAAACTAAAAATTAACAGAAATACTTTTTCAGATTGTGTCATTATAACTAATTTACTCAAATGAAAGGAACTTATGAAGTTGCATCTTCTCTTTTATATATGATTTATGTTACACTCAAATACTTAGATGAATGTAAGATTAGGCACGCTTGTTCTTTATCATAAATATTGGATTATTTTAGATTTTATTTGCATTATAGTGTTGTAAGCCAAAATATAATTGTGTAAAAGTAGCATTAAAGTTTTCAAATTGACAAATATTTCACTCAACACTAAAAAACATTCTAATAATGTATACTTGGGCTCCAGTTTTTTAATATGTATTTGTTTAAACTTGAAGGGGTGATAGTTTTGAATGTTTGACTTGCTTTCCTTGAGTGTTTTTATATTTTTACATATTGTATACTACTATTCATATGACAGCATTTTTTAAAAAATTATATTGACATACTGAAAGCATGTTAAATTTTATTTTCAGCTATAGTTGGTGGAGGTATTGGTGGTACTTCAGCAGCTTATTTTATGAGTGAACTATTTGGTAAAAGCAATATACACATTGATTTATATGAAAAGAATGAAATAGGAGGTCGTTTAACTACTGTGAAAATTAATGGTAACTACTATGAAGCCGGAGGTGCTATTATACACCCAAAAAACAAATACATGACTGACTTTTTAAATCGTTTTGGTATGTTCTTTTATACTTCATAAATTTTATACATTGAATCTTTGAAATAATAAATTATTGTTAATAGTATATATATATATATATATATATATATATATATATATTAATTGTAATAGTGAGAATGTGACATTGTCAAAAATATTGGTATGGAAAGGATAGAGAGATAGGTTGTGGCTTACCTGAAAGTGAAGTGTGGTGTCGCCATGAGGAACTGCAGCCTGCCGGTGCACGGAATGGTGTAACACTCCTTCCTGAAGAAGGAGGCTGAGAGCCTCCGAAAATTTGAAGAACAACCTTCAGTTCCTCATGGCGACACCGCACTTCACTTTCAGGTAAGCCACAACCTATCTCTCTATCCTTTCCATACCAATATATATATATTTATATATATATATATATATATATACACACACCTTTCCTTATACTGAAGGAAAATGTGACGAGGTCACATACTTATAATTTGACGTTCCACCTATGCCAAACTGGACCAACTACTGATTTCAGGTAAGTCGGCATCACTGTCTCTCTTTCCTATCCTAATGTGTTTATATATCTCATCAGATGATGCTGAACGCCATCTTTGAGAACTCTCCTTCCAGCACATTTATAATCTGGGCAAAGTTCTGGACTCAACATCCTCTACTATTATTATAATTGCCATAAAATCAAATCATTTTTGCAGTAGTTATAATCTATGTTGAAATCTGGCACTTGGTATGTAACTTCTTTCTAATGAAGAAGAAAGCTAGTGATTTTTTGAAGGACTTCCTTCAGTCCTGAGGTTCAGTTTCAAATTGTTTTATGTATTGTACAGAAAGAGAAGAGAGAAATGTGGTGGCTTAACTAAAATTGAAGCTTGATGTCACCTACAGGACAGAGGGAAGTTTTTCAAATTTTTGGAGTTGTTCATCTCCATCAAGAGAAAGAAGGCTCAATCTATATGCTGGCCAGCCATGGAGTGTGGAGTTTTGACAACCAGGCAGCTAGCTGTTACATGCAAAAAGTCAGCTGACCGGCCCACTAGTTCTGGGTTATAGTATAGTTGAAGCATGACATTTTGATGGAAATCTCACCCGTCTTTATCAAGTGAATGCCTCACCAATGTTCAAGCCTGTTGGTGAGGCATTCACGTGATAAAGATGGGTGATATTTCCATTGAAACGTTATGGTTCAACTCTACTATGACCTGGGTGGAAGCCTAAAAGTTGTTTATCCAACAGATTCACTGGGGAAACTTATGATCATCAACAGTATTAATGTGTGTTAGTTAATATAAACAAGCAAAAATGGCTAGCAGACAAAAAATGAATAAAAACCCTCTGATGTTTCCTTTCCGTTTTGGCAGACCTTCTCAAATAACATAATTAAATTAATTCTGCAGTATACAATCGGTGAATATACATATATTAAGAATTTTTCTGTCTGCTCAGCCTGACTGGACCAACTGTTGATTACAGGTCTTTCCTATTCAAATGTGTTATATATTTTGAGGAGCTTGTATTGTACAGTAAAGAATATTACAACTTGTGTAAAATGCCATAAATTAATTATATAAGATGTAATGAATGTTAGTTATTAGATGATTATTGCAATGTTCTATGTTTGAATGTTTTATTAAAGTTTTGCTGATACAAGGTACAAAATCAAATTTATACATTAAAATAACTATATATTGGTTTTAAATTATCGGATTGTGCAGTCCACACTGATTAAAATAATTAAATCATTTAGCTGAATAAATATTGTCATAAATATATTTCTGCTGATTGGATCATATATTTTGTTTTAGGACTGAAAAAAAGACTCCCAATAAATTCTAATTTTGGGGTATTTGATGGAAATAAGTTTGTATTTGTTGAAGATAGTAAATGGTTTTTAGTCAATACTTTCAAGCTTCTGTGGAGATATGGATTGTGTGTTTTCAATTTACACAATTACATAAAAAATATGTTAGGAAAGTTTGAAAGGTAAATCAAGTATATATAAAATAAAATTGACCAAGTTAATAATAATGAATTGGTTAGTAAAGAGACATTCCTTGTTAATGTCCAGAGACCAATTTGTGAAATATGTCAACATTCCTAGTGAATTGAAATATCAGGTTTGTCTTATTTCAAAATGGAAACATCATATTTTCTGATTAGGTAAGTCACATTTTTTGGCCCTTTACTATCCAATTCATAATCATAATTTGATTATTTACTTAATGTCACTGTGCTTGAGGAATATTCACTGTTACTTGCAATTATGGCTGTTTTAAAATGTATTTAAAAAAATATGTGACATATTTGCATTTTATTTATTTTTCACCTTAAGAATTTAATGCTTAATTTTTAATTAATTAATATTTCCAGAATTTATGAATTCCAAGAAGGAAAAAGGTCATATGAAAATATAACTGACTTATTAAATGCAATGGATGAGGCCTTCGTTGATGATCTTGGAATATCAACAAAATTAGGTTTCATTAGAGATGGCTTTACAGATAATATAATTGATGAACTGGTTGCAGCCTCGATTGTTGTAAACTATGGACAGTACACCAATGTTCAAAAATTTGTTGGTATGTTTTAAGATTTGAGTATGACTTACATTAAATGATTCTTTTATAATTAAGTTTGAAAAGTATTTTCATTTTATACAGACTTATGTATCATTACCTACATGCCCAATTTTGCATGGTGTAGGTCCCTTACTTACGCTTTGACTGTACCTGCAGATATGATTGTTCTCTAGATATTGCCATTTCCATCTAGTTAGTTATAATAATATTATAGATAATTATCATGATTATTGGAATTAGTTGTAAGGGATCTTTAAATAAATATATAGGGCATACTGAGATAGGGATAGAATAAAGGATGTATTACAATAATGAAAATAATGTAATGAATAAGAGTACTGAGGCTGGTGCAAAGAGAACATTGTAGGTGAAAGAGTTAAATGTGATATAAATTACATGAGATAACAAGTATGGAATAATGATTAATATGTATATGTTATTTAAAATGGTGAAATCTAATGTCAGAAATCAAAAAACAACAAAGGAGTGTAAATATTGTTTAGTTGTTTTATTGCAGATTAAGGGCTTTGACAAATAACTAGGTTCTTGTGAGAAGAAGGGGCATGGACCACAATGTGAAGTTGGTAGATGTGTTTTAGATTGATTGGTTAGTAATGTTCAACACCAATGATTTTAAGACTGGAAAATAATTATACAGGTGAATAATGCCCATCTTGGATTTACTTATAGTATAGACTTAATGTATATTAAACTGTGAAATTGAGGACTTAAATGTTTTGCATTATTTATTGAATATTATCAAAGTCTTTGAAATATTGACTGTGACTACTTATTCTGATCTTTTGTTATTATTTTATGCTTTATTTGATAGTTCAGTGATATGTGTCAGAACTTTAAAGTATACTTTGTTTCAGTGTTTACTTAATTTTAGTATGTTTCCTATGGTTTATGTTTTTATTTTGCACATAAAGTACAATTTTAAATGCTGTTATATGAGAATAATTATATAATTTAATTGAAGAGAGTTTTATTCAGGTGAAGTGTCTGTTGCTGGTGCAACTTCTGGTCTGTTTTCTGTGCATGGAGGA
Source organism: Zhengitettix transpicula (assembly GCA_037074705.1). Taxonomy (NCBI): domain Eukaryota; kingdom Metazoa; phylum Arthropoda; class Insecta; order Orthoptera; family Tetrigidae; genus Zhengitettix; species Zhengitettix transpicula. The sequence goes on along the minus strand of CM073596.1, from coordinate 38,387,277 downwards.
AATAATATGGTGCCTCAAAAACTTCTCCTTGAATCAGGAGCCCAAGTAATGAAAAGTCTTGTGACAGGAATTGAGCTCAAACCAAATACAGAAAATTATATTATTCATTGTGCAAAAAATGAATCAAATACATATGATGCAGTAATTCTGGCAATACCCATAACTTCTGATACTCAGCCAGAATTGAAATTCATCAATTTCCCTGAGAAGCTTACCTTTGAAGGGAAGTATCACCGAACTGTGAGCACAATAGTCCATGGAAAAATAAATCATACATATTTTGGCTTTAAAACGCCTGCAGATGTTGTTGATGAAATCTGTTGCTCACGAAATGATATGAAGTTTAACTCTATTGGTAGAATTTATCCCGTTGATTACACGGAGCAGAAAAATGATAAATCTGAAGTTTGGAAAATATTTTCACAATCCCCTCTGTCAGATAAATTGTTAAATGAACTTTTCATTGAAGTGAAAGAAGTTAATATAAAAGACTGGCTTGCATATCCACACTATACCTCAAATTTAAGATCAGATAAGTTTATATTACATAGAAATTTATATCATTTAAATGCAGTGGAATGGACAGCTAGTGCAATGGAAATGAGTGTTATTGGTGCTAAGAATGTTGCTTTATTACTGTACAATAATTGGAATTATAGTGATTTGAACCATGAAAAAGTAAAGGAAGAATTGTAATAAAACTTATGCCCATATGAACTAGCATAGATATAATGTTTCCCACTGCATTGTGAAACTATTTTAATTGTGTATCACACCAATTTGTTATATGAGAAACCTCAACAACAATTCTGTCATTTGTTAACTTTTATATAAATGTTCAGTATTGATTATATAAATGTTTATAAAAATGTAAATCATTAATACACTGGAGGTTATATTTGATTTTATTTTTCATTAATTTGTTTCCTTGTATGTTTCAAACTATATCCGAAAAACCATTTCAGAACAACACACTTGCTCACTTTTAACTTGAAGTTTGAGCCTGAATGAAGTGAATATACACTACATCTAGATTCTAGGTTTACCTGAATAGTTATAATCTACTATTTTAGACCTAAATTACATTTTATAATGGCATAATTGTCCTTGAATGATAATGAAGAGTTTCCAGTGGAAGAATCTCCTTGTAGCAGTCTTATGAGAAATGTGTCCAACATGTAGGTTTTTCAGCTGTATTCTTTCTCGAGTTAATTGGTGTATCACAACCTTGTTTTCTCTCATATTGATTCATGCTAGTATGATATTGAACAGAACCCATTTTACTCCATATCCAGGAGTCTTAAACCCGTTATGATGTAGAGGGTTAGTTAAAGATTACAAATTAACAACAAATAAACTATACATTTAGCATGGTGGCTTGATTGCATTTATTTTTCGCAAAACAAACGTCTGTATTGCCATTTTTATTAGATTCGCTCTATACGTTAAGAGTTTATGTGAAAAACTCTTATCTTTCATCCATTACACGGTATCTATCTGCAGAACGTCCTCCTTTTATTCTATAATTCATAGCCTTTTATATTTTTGTATGCACTCATCGTGCAAAATGATAGAGCTGCTTGTAACTTAACCTATTGTTAATGTCGCGCATTTCTCTTCATGTTAAAATAAATACTCTATATTACTCTTCGGTCTCTGCTTTGAGAATGATGTCTTCTTAAAAAAAATTGTTACATTGCTCCTCCATTTAATGAAATCTCCATTCCTGGCGTCTATACTCTAAATATCATTTTCATTAGCGGCTTCAATTTAATGATGTGTATCTTTTGGGATTATCTCGCAGAATGTGCAAGGAACCTAAATGAATATCATTGTTTAGATTATTATGTAGTATCCGTTTCTTTTTATTTGTAATTATAGGAACGCTTAACCCGGCTAATTTGTATCTCGCTTCCGAAGATACGCCTTTATCGAAAACTGGGATTTTAAGTACGTTGGGTTGGCAATAAACTTTGTTATGTGTATGCTCTCATCATTTATTGCTGCAAATTAATTTGTTAGTTACTCAGTTTGCAAGCCTGCTATATCTACTTTAGATGCAACCCTTCCAACCAACACAGAAAACATTAGGTTTATAGCTTGCTCACTTTGTGAGTTTTGATTATGACTATAAAGTTATAGCGCGTTACACATTGCCTCATATTGATAGAGTGGTTGTCTAATAATGTGGAAGAGGGCACCATTTCTCTTCGGTCTTTTGCCAATTAACGTACAAGATCAAATTAAAAACGAGAAAACGAATAGGCTTTCGTTGTATAAGGATGACAGTGAAACTGGTTGGGATCGAGTTAGATTAATGTTTACTATAGAGTAAGTCATTTGTTATAGAATGTTGATTGGTATTTAAATTTGCCTGTAGCTATGTTCATTAATCTATCAGCAACACAACCGTCTGTAAATATTTAATTATGATTTGTATAGGTTGTGAGAAATAGCTTGGCGTGTTAGGGGGAACGTGAAAGGGAGTATTGTCTTGAGATGGGAACTGCCTCTTTGAACAATGGCACTAAAATTCTTAAAACATTAATTGTATTCTTATGAACAGGATGTACAGCAGCCAAGATCTTTTTACCACACTCTATTTATCATCTATTAACTTGCCATGATGTGCACACTAAATTTCCTTGTGTCAAAGTCTTGAGAATACTTTTTAAATTACCTAGTGATGGTAACAAAGGTTTGTGTTAAATTAATGAATGTAAGCTTTCCTGGTGTAAATTATTAATAAATTTTTCATGGTTAAGGACTAGGTTCAGATTTTTCAATGTTGACGTTTCTGTGGTCAATCTCTACTGCTGTCTTCAGACTATATGAAATCTGAATCTGGTGCTTAACCGTGAAAAATGTGTTCATGTTAAAGTTAGCTCCATCTCACCCAAACTACAATTGCAGGGCAGTGCTCCCTGCACATCATAGTTTGACACTACTAGCTATTTCTCCTGCTATAAAGATATGTATTAATACCATTATTACTGCTTTACCTATGAACCATTTTATCATTTAATTTACATAATATATATGTCATACAATTTTTCTTGTCAATATTGCCTCTGGAAGATCTTTAATTAAAAAAAACCTACTTTCAATGTGTGACCTTAGCTCCTTTTGGTGGAGAAGTCATCTCCCATGTCTGATTTTCCTTTAAAGATTGAAACTTAATAATATATATTATTAGTTTATCATTTAGTTTGGATAAATAAAGTATAACAAATAAATATTAGAAAGGCTGTATATAATACCCATTTCGTTAAATGTTTTTATACTGTAATATATTAATAAAGATAGTAAACAGCATTTAAAATTTATTATGTAGAGAAAATATGCTGATACTGTTCAAGTCACATTGGTGAGATTGTTTTACCTTGACTTATCTGACCACCCAAATGTGCAATGTGATGTGTCCTCAACTGTCTGCCTGTACTCACCATAGACAAGTGAATTAAGTTATACTAATCATTTCATTTGCTATCAGAATGACTTTAAACTTGTCACTACTTGATTTCTGTTTTGTATCTAATATACAACTTCAGGCATGAAATCAGCATAATTCATATGTTTGTGGTCTAAAATAGAATAATTGCCTCTGAAAGTTATAATAAGAAAATATTCCATGTTCTCCCAAGTAACTAACTATTGAAAACTTACCATATACTTCAGGTTTTGTTCAATTTGAGAAACAAAATAATTTATAAAACACTTTTGAAGAAGACAAAATTATTATTTATCCATTTCCTAGTGATCATGGTTATCCAAGTCCTGAATTGGCTGCTGTCCAACAAAGCACTTTTTTCGGGATATTTCTTGGTGCAGCATATGGAGGGATCACACATTCGAAGGGTGCTTATTTAGACTTCATGGAACGTAACCAAGCTACATCTTTTTCTAGTCACTTGGAAGCAAAGGTAAAAGATTGAAGTAGACATACATAAAGGATTTAAATAAATAAAGGTTTTAAAATTATGGTTTTAGTTGCTAATAAATGCTCTTATTTAATATTTGGTTAATAGAATATTATGATGATATAAACAGTCGAAAAGATAACTGAATTGTGCATTTTATTAAATCAGTTTTAAAAATGATTGTAGTCCACAATTAATTAAATTGTTTATTTTTATACTGATAATCCAATGTATTTATCAAAATTTGTAAATACTTATATTTGTTTATACAATTGAGAGTTTACATAGTTGTACTCCTCTTTCATTATTAAAGTTGTATAATTTTGCATATATAGCGATAATTTCTTGTCACTAATATTTCATAAAAACAATTGTTCAACAGGAAAAAACTATCTGCATTTATCCATTTAGTTTATCATCAATGTAAGTTACATTAAGTTTTTTACAGTTAAGTTTACACTGCTGGTTTTACTTTCTTAATCTCATTTATAGCAAATATAATTCATTTCTTGAATGCCTAAACCCACAAACTCTCCATTAAATTGCTATATAATTTATTAAACTATATATTTGAACTTCATATTTTCAATGTCATAATTGTGATATGAATAATTTTCAATTACTTTTTAGTTTAATTAAGTGTAATTCTTCCAATATCTCTCATGTATTGAGTAATTTAATGAAGTTCTTCAATGTTCATTGTATTTTTTCAAAATCCTTTATTAAAGGACTTTACGTATAATGCTTGTAGTAATTTATTAAATGTACATTTTTGTCACATTGAAATTTCTTTTTTTTAGAAAGCATTGCAAAATTTCGTAAGTGTAAATTTTGCAAAAGGAGCTTTTAAATGGGGTTGGCGTGTTGGATTATTCACTGGGAGTTACTTGTAAGTTTCAATAAAAAATTAAATTTTTACAGGTTTAAAATGTTAAAAATTTGATTTCCATTATACACTAGTGTATATGGAGACATTGTTAAAGTATTAAAGTACCCTCATAATATTTATATAACTCATGTACTTAATGAGGACCATGCCATTTGAGTGCCCTTGGCAGTACAGCTAATTTCATAAATAAATAAGTTTATAAAGCTTTAAATACGGTAATGATAGCCAAGTGCCTCTCATTTTTTATTTCTTTCATAAACACTGTGTATCAAAATTATTGTAATGTTAATAGATGATGGGTCAGTTCAAGCTTTCATATTACAGATTAATTGCAACAACTATGTCAGCATATAGAGGAGAATCAACTGTGTCAGACTATGTTCTAGCTGGTGGAATCACTGGAACCTGTTTCAGAATTAATCTCGGACCGAAAGGAATGTTGGTTGGTGGTTTAGTAGGTTTGTTGATTACCCTTGTGTTTCTTCATTTGGTGTATTCTGTTGTAATTTATTTATTTCTCTTAAATAGGAGAGGCTAATAAAAGAATGCACGTTTAATGGTAGTTCAGTTCTGTTATCTCTGAAAACTGATTTGTGATTCTGTTTTTCACATTACTGGGATAAAAATTTTAGGATCCATATTGGGTTGCATAGCTGGGATTTCAACTACGTTACTTCTCAAAGTTTCTGGGACTTCGATGGAAGAGATTCGTTTTTGGCAATATAAATGGGTTAAACAACGTGAAATGTAAGCATTTTTGTTTCTTAAATCAAAGAATTTATTAGAGATGCATATTTTTACTAAATGTAAAATTAATTTTGTAGTTTTCTCCCATCTTGTTTCTCCTTAAAATTAATCTAAATTAACTTCCTACCTACTCTGTTATGCATAATGTTTTGAGATAATTATAAAAAGTGATGGTTTACTACAATATAGGTTTTACAGCTCTTAAAGACTGTCAATTTCTAGTATCCATATCTATTTTGGTGTTTTTATTTAAATTTTGTAGTTCAGTTTTATCAATCAACATTTGGTTATTTCAATGCTTAAATTCACTAATGGTGCAGTATGATACTAATATGAAACTATCTAAACCGAAGGGTAGTCAAAAACTAATTGTTCAATGGTACAACAGGACAAAATTTATGGTGAAGTTTATAAATACTTAGAAATCAAATGCTTCAAAGCAGAACTTGATGGTAAACTTTATTTCTTCCACATTGATGCTGGTTTCGAACCAGATCCTGGAAGACATACCACAGAACTGATTGTGTGATGTATGTGCAAGTGATCTTACTTGCTAAATGTATGTGGGAATTTGTATTTACTCAGTAGTATGTATTTAGTAGAGATAAAATTCTCACAAAGCAAAATAGTATAAACAAGATCCACTGGCTAAATTGAAACATAGCTAGAAGAAATAATACAGTCTGAACGAGCAATTCACCAAGGAAATTTCATTTTTGCTAATCAAATTAGAAGAAATTGGAATTTAGTGATGAAATAAGCTAGTAGGCAAGAAAAGAAATAGTGCTCATGACTCTTTTTTTTTTTTTTTTTTTTTTTAGGGCAACAGGCTACATGAGGGTAATCCACTTAGGGCAACTCCCCTTTAATAGCATAGGAAGGGATTTGAAAGGGGGGATGCGGAAGGGTAGAGGAAGGTAGCCAAGGGTTAACTAGGGCCCCCGGGCTATATTTTAAGGATCCTACCCGGCATTCGCCTAAAGGAATGCAGGGAAAACCTTAGAAAAACCTGCATCGGGTAGGTCGGGCATTGGGTACTTGTCCCACGCCCTTCCGATAGCGGGAGAGGAGTTTGCTGTGGGGACGCAGCTTACCCCTCGCCATGCCTTGGCCTGTTTAGGAGGCAGCTGGCCGACTATTCCAATAGGAATAGCGGACAACTCTTGCCGTATGCCCAAGGTCTGCGACCCCGGAACATACACCTCTCAAAACAGACCGAGGTGCCTCGGCATGTGGGAACCTTAGTTCAAAAAAACCAGAGAGATGTGAGAGCATCCCCAAAGGTAGCCCCCGCCAGAGCTCTCTGGGAAGGTTCACCTGCGAGAAATCCTCTCGCAGGCTTCCTTAGGTTTGCTCATGACTCAATGGTGACTAGATAAAAAAGGAATGATTACCTTATTTAACAGAAAGTAAAATGTAAAGTTATATGGAATGCTAATATAAAAAATTAAGATGGTGCATGGGTAAATAATTTTATGATAACATTGTTGGAACAGAAGGAAAATAAAAATTAAATGCAAAAGACAGAAAAGAAATACTGAAAGCTTGTACCGTAGTTTTGCTAGTGTCTCAGAATACAAAGTTTATTGATGTGCAAGAGAAAGGAGATTCATTATTAAGTTAGAAGTTTGTACAATAAAAGATAATTGGTACGATACTAAGCTAAATCAAAATAAGTGGAAATAGACCCAGTAAACCATTTTCACAGTGTTATTAATTTTATGAAGTAGCAAGTGGGAAAATATGATAATGTGGATGATGAACCCTATGTTTTCTATTCACTTTTGTCACCTTTATTCAATTAATTCCTTTGTCTAATATGTAACACTTAGTGTTAAATCTTTACAGGGCAGCGAAAAAGCCTCCAGGTTCTGATGACCCCTTGACCAAGCGGCATGATGAGAATATTGGAAAAGGCACAATTTCATTAGATTCAGATCTCATAACGGATTCTGAAAAGAAATGATGGATTTTTCTTCTATAGTTACGATTTCAATATTTTTATAGTACTTTTTCTTTTCTGTTGTTTTAAGAATGCATATTTATGTTCTTCACATTTACAACATTCAAATACAATAATTGAACATCACTTCTAGACACTATTTATTCAGTGCTACATTAAAGTCATCCACATTCAGAAACTACCAATTACTGAAAGAATTTTTTTATATAAAGCACATGGAATAAAAGTCTGGCTTGCTGAGTATGTTTGAAATAGGAGTTTAATTATTTATTTAAATTTTACATCTACAATTGGGTTCTCCAACAGTCCTTTGATGTGTCAGAAAGAAATATCTTAATTGGTAGTTTATGAGAAGAGATTAAAATTATGTTAAGAAAGCATTTTTACAATAAATAATTTGGCTACAAGTATGAAAATAATAATTCAGTTCATAAAAAATTATTGAAGCATTATTCTAGTTCAGAAAATTTCTAGTTTCCATCTTGAAATTGTAATTGAAAAGCTTTTTAGTTTGTCAACTGTATTATATTGTCATGTCACTCTTGGCTCTTATGGTTTTTTTGGCATCTGAAGAAAGGAACAAGATTTCCATAAACGTGTGGTATTTACATAGTCACTTCTTTTGTCTGTATTTGGCTATTCTATATTATTATTGTAATTGAAATATTGAGGAAAATCTAGATATAGTTCATAATAAACACTAATTGAGTTTATATTGTGCAGTAACACATGTAATGTCACTGCACAGCAGAACTGTTGTACTAGCAGCATTGCTGAAAACATTCATGTTGTTTTGATTGTATTCTATCAGTCTGTAGTTATACATACAGTTTACACATATTTATTTTTCTGCTACTTATGAGCTTCAATAATTAAAGCGTTCTGGTTAAAAACAGAGTGAAATTTTTTAAAGGAAATTGATTATTTAGTATTGTAAAAATATTCATGAAATATATTTTTTAAATTTCAACAGTTTAACATATGATTAATAAATGTAGATGTAAATTCAATGAACTGGTAAATAAATGAGGAATGAAGTGTTTTGAACAACCTACAAAAATGCTTCCTTCAACAATGTTAAAAATTCAAACCAGATCTTCATGTTTATCAGGAAACTTTTACATAAGTGTAACTGCATATTAACTGTTGCAGCTAGTAGAAATTATTTTATAAAGGAATAAACAAAATTATATTGGAAAACACTACAATATACCAACATCGCTCAAACAAATATAATTATGTATTTTTAGCATTCTATAATGAAAATTGAGCCGATGGAAAGGAAAGTGGATCTCGGGTATGATTTCACGAAAGGGGAAACTATAATTTTTCAAGAAAAATTATATCAACCATTAGCATGTGATGAATTGCAGACGTGCATCTTGAAGGGATATTGTTTGCTACGAATGATTTATCAGTGTGGAGGATTCAATGTTTTTTACAATAAGGACTATTACTTTTATTTGAATTTGTTGTTGAAGACCGCCAAGTAACATTTAGCTGTAACGCGTCAGTTTATGGAATTCTTTTAATGTTTCTTCATTGTCTTTTTTTTATTTCACCTCGCGTGCAACAGATGCCTTTGCGGTGTTGAATTCCGTTTCGGCTATCTACATTAACAGATGCAATTAATTTTTATGACCAACTAAATAACAACGGAATACCAAAAGTTCGAACCCTAATGTTTTTCGAATTTAATACTTTTACTGCATAATCAATCTTTCCTGTGCTAAGATCTTATTCAATTATCGAAAGATACTACGCCTATCTCCGCATGGATGTGATGTCTGCAACTTCGTGTTAGACAGGTAAACAATAAACAAAAGCTTTGTTCTGTCAAAGTGAAAGCTTGCTTTGTCTAAGCTAAATAATTCAATTTGAAAAGATTGTACCCCTACATTATTCAGTACTTCCCTCTTATTAATTATCATTTAGGTTAAATGACCCATGTTTACTGTGTAGATTGGAAACTTTCAAATATAATATTTTCTGCTAAAATTTTGTGTTTATTTTCATGTTATCTTGTATTAATCCATGAGAATTTTTTTATATGATTTTCTCTATATATTTAGCCAGTTTTTCTTTTGGCGTATTAACTTCATAGGACCTTGCGCAATACGACGTGAAATTACGTTAAAATTCTGTAAAATTCGCATTCAGCACATGAATTGTCTTAACCAAGTAAAACGTCAAAATGTGAAAAAATCTATTATTTGTTTTATAACAGCTGTAACATATGCCCTTTCATATAACATTCTGTTTCATAGCTGATATTGAATAAAATGAAAACATTAAATCGAGTTTAAGGTGTTAGAATCAACAACATAGTATAAATTAACTCTGTGGAAATGTTAGCTCGACATTTATACGAGCATTTGCCCTTGCCTAATCTTTTATTAGTGTTTGTGATAGTTTTTTTTTTTGTTTGTCTCAGGCATTATAACATACTGTATGTATCGAGGTTTAAGGTCTTTCCCAGTGTGCTGCATGAATGAATTTCTCTAATTTCCAACTAGGTTGTACATATGATCAATGACGTTTCGATGGTTGGCACCATGATCTTCTTCAGATTGAAGAAGACGTCAGTGCTAGTCATATAAATGTCACTGATAAGATGTACAACCCAGTTGGAAACTGGAAATTCTACAAGTTCTTGGTTCTGTATAATCATTAAATAACAACATATAAATAGAACAGATACACATAGGAGCATTGCAATGTATTGGTAAAACTATTGTTGTAGTGTAACATATCTTATGAACGAAAATTTAGTCTAAATAGAATCCCTTACGTTTTCTGTTTGTAGTATAAAATCATGGTATTCACTTATTGAATGTTAAATATAATATTGTGAACATACATGGAGTTGAAGGTTGTTCCCAGCAGGAATCCATTTAGTGTTTGTTTATTATTAATTAATTCTACAAGTGAATGTACCCTTTGTTTTTAAAATTCAGATCCAATGAATTACAATCTCTCAGTAGTTCAGGACTAATTTACTATATTGCTCTTGTAAAGTACAGCTTTTACTGAATCAGTGTACCTCTTAAAAATTGTTTCCCTAATGTATTATATATATTAAAATATAGATAAAAGTAAATATCACTTTTACGTAATATATTATACGATTATTTTATTACTTTTCCCACTAAGTTTATGCTTTAATTTGAACTTATTTGTAATTCTATAAGGATTTATATTTTAGCTTTTATCCATTTTTGTTTCAGGATTTTTATTATGGCCATTTAAAAATCAACACAAAATTGATGCTGCTGTGTAATACTGCAAAATAATGAAATATTTATTTATTGAAAATAATTACAATGGCTACAACTACACAAGAACATTGTTGCTCAACATCTAGAAGACTTGTTGCACATGTTTTTGATGGAATATTTCTTCTGTTCATATTAGTTCTCCAAGGTACTATTCTAAACTATTATATTATAGAGCACTATAGAAGCTCAGTACATCCATATTTCTGGTTCCTGGGAGATATAGCAAGTCTCTTCATTTTTGCTATTACATTAACTATTTCATACCAATATCTTTCAAAAGTTAACACTAACTATGACACAGACTCCTTCTTCATGTCACCTAAACGTATTTTGTACACACATTTTCCAACTTCAAAACTTGGAATCATGCCTTTGAGTTATGTGTCTTGGATATTTTATAGTGCTATTCATTTAGCAAAAGTGATTACTATATTTAAGTCTGGTATTCCAGACAACTTAAATCCAGGGGATATTTTGGGATCTCATATATTGCAAATAACAATGGCTCTTTCTGGAGTTATCTTTTTACTCCTCGCTGAGGGACACAATTGGTCTTCTCGCCAGTCTCCCCGTTATTTGTACGTAACGTCTGTCGGTTGGAAAACGGGAATTGAAATATTAGATACTGTAAACCTCTTAGCATTATTGCTTGTTAATGAGACCAAAATGGTTTTGACCTATGCACTTGAGAATTCCATTCTTATTGTTTGTTCATTTAATTTCTTTCTCCCTGCTTTGGCATTGTACAAGCTCAGCCTTTCTGATGTGAAGACAGAAAAATTGTTTCTTCCCTTGAAAGTCTTGCAAAATGTATTACATTTATGTTTGATTGATATTCCTTTCCTTTGTATCCGAATTTATATTTGGGTTGCATATGGTCGCAATGCATCTATTTTCCTAATGAAGAATATCTTTAGCATTATGATGGTAGTTCGAAATATCTATCCTGATGTTGAAGAATTGTACAGACGTAAAATCATTCAGCAAGATATGAAGAAAGACGGAGAATATAAAGTAGAAGGAACTGAAGACATTGCTATGCAAGCCTTAAATACAGATTCCAATCATTTAAATGCAACTGAAGAATCAAGAGCATAGGATGAATATTGTATTTAATTTTGTGCTGAATTATTTAGAAGAGCTTGGTTGACATCTGTTAGTATATTTTTACAATTACACATTGAAGTAAATATTTTTATATGTACTTAGTCATTAATATTTCTTTACATAGCATATAACTGATGATTGAGATTTGACTGAAGTGTGAAAAGATTTTAATGTACTATATATTACATGCAATTTTTAATATTCCTTGCCTTAAACATACCAAATAACTGATTTCTAATAAACATTTATATGGAAAGTGGCACGAATGTTATGAGAATAAGGAAATGTTACAGTTAATTATATTTCATAGCTATACACCAATTACAAAAATGTTTCTTAAATCATTAAATCATAAAATCATATTGATCATAATTTTAGTTCATAAAATATAGATAAGATCACATAATTTAAATATATTATTAATTGTATATTAGAGAGTTTTACTTTCTTCAAATTTATTAGTATGAAGTAATGCAGTCATTATTGGCTGGATTGTTGAAAAGTAGGGATGATGGGAGGTGCCTAAAATATTTGATATGGTCATGAAAGGGAGATAGTTTGCTATTGGCTTATGTAAAATTGAAGTTTGTAGATGCCATATCAAACAGAAAACTTAATTATCACGAATTTGAAGGTGTTATCCTCCATTGCCAGGAGGTTAATAGTCTGTACCTCTTGTTGCTCTTGTTGCTGGCATGAGGTGTGGACCATGTCTCTTGACGATGGGGGTATTATCTCTGAAAATTTGAAAACTGTTTACTGCCTTCAGTTTCAGGTGATTTGTTCACTATCTCTCTCTCTTATCCATATCAATTTATATATATATATTCAAACTTGGATAGTGAGGAAGGATAGAAATAAATAGGAGAAATAGGAGGATTGCGCTTTATTTGAATTCATATGCTCGGGCGAAGAATTACGCACATAGAAAAGCATATGTTCAAAGCAGAGAGAAGGATGGAAGAAGAAGGAAAGACTGAAAATATTTGACCCAGGCGGGACTTGAACCCACGTACTAAGCAGAATACGTGGGTTCAAGTCCCGCCTGGGTCAAATATTTTCAGTCTTTCCTTCTTCTTCCATCCTTCTCTCTGCTTTGAACATATGCTTTTCTATGTGCGTAATTCTTCGCCCGAGCATATGAATTCAAATAAAGCGCAATCCTCCTATTTCTCCTATTTATTTCTATCCTTCCTCACTATCCAAGTTTGAATGTGAATTAATTCCTTAAATGGATTCTCCTAATATTGTATATATATATATATATATATATATATATATATATATATATATATATATATATAATTCAATTAGATATGAAAGAGAGTCAGTGAAGTCAACTTACCTGAAATAAATAGTTGGTCCAGTCAAGCAGAGGTGACAGAATACTACAATTGAATTAGAGCCCTTCCTTCCTGATGAAGGGAGCTCAGACCCTTCAAAATTCATACTATTCTGTCACCTCTGCTTGACTGGACCAACTATTGATTTCAAGTAAGTTGACTTCACTGTCTCTCTTTCCTACCTAATTTGTTATGTAATTTGACCTCGTCAAATTTTCCTTAACTGTGTTATATATATAACATTTAGATGGGAAAGAGAGACAGGGAAGTTGACTTACCTTAAATCAACAGGTGGCAAAGTCAACAGGTATAAAATAAAAATCTCACATTTTTGAGGGACTGATCCCCTTTCTTCAAGAAAGGAGGACTCCATACTGGCTGGGCATGCAGTTAAAACCTATTAACCTGATGTAGGGGGCTCAGGTCCATCAAAAATTATAATTTTTACTTCTGCACAGCCTGACTGGACCAACTGTTGATTTAAGTTAGCCAGCAACCCTGTATCTCTTTCCTATCCAAATATGTTGTACATACATCAAACATATTTGGTTGGAAGAGAGAGACAGTGTAGCTGACCTACCTGAAATTTTCCTAAGTAATTTATTTATGAATAATATGAAATATGATATGCTAAAGAAATATATATATATATATATATATATATATATATATATATATATATATATAACACAATATTAGGAGAATCCATTAATACTAATATGTTTTAAGAATGAAGACACTGTGGTGTGCCTTTTTTAATTTACTGATATATGATAGTTAATAGTGGCTTTTACTGTTTTAGTCATCCATGTTGTTAAAGCCTTTTTCTTAAACAGTGAATGACAAAAGTTGTATCAAAATATTTTTTGATTTCTTTAAAGTTTTGCAACCAATGTACTTATACAAACAGTATTATGTATAAAACTATTTTGATACTAGATATATTTATTGACTTCTATAACATATATTTGTGTTCACTAGCTAGTATACAGGTTCACTGTAAATTGTATATAAATTCATAGATATATATTGCTCTCAAGGAAAGGATTAGATCATTTCTGCACACAAAAATGGTGCTAAAATCCTATGAAATTTTACTTTTGCATTATTACGTTAAATACACACAATATATATGTGAGTAAGGATGTGACATTGTCAAAATGATTGAGATAATTGGTATGGAAAGGAAAGAGAGATGGTTGGTGGCTTACCTCGGTATAGCCACATGGTACAGAAGGATGTTCTTAATATTTTTAGAGGTTCTCAGTTGCCTTCTGCAGACAGCCCACAGCTAGCCTGCACACAAAACGTAGTTATTTTTCCTGAAAAAGGGGCCTAAGATTCTCCAAAATTTTTTAATTTCTTTCTTCTGTCCCTAGTGGCCAGGTCAAGTTTCAATTTCCAGTAAACCATCACTTAGACCCTCGGAAATGTGAATTATTTTCCTTAGACCAACAATAAATTTGAGATAAGCTGAGCTCACTGTCTCTCTTTCCTATCTAAATGTACATATATACACGTACATACATACAATTAGAATCTCTATGTTATGGATGGATAAAGGTAAATTTTTTTGCTTTATTTAAAAAATGGTATTACAGCCAATATGTTATATTACTAATCCTTTCCACCACATATGTGTGTTCTTGTAGTGAACTTGCTTTTTGTAATACACTGATGAAAACTATTCATGTCCAAGATATAAACATTTTATATAATCTTTTGCTTCATTAATATTTTTGAGGTTGTTATGAATCTTTTATAAGTGTTTTTTATTTATGAATGCTTCCAGTTTTTTAAACCTTTGTATAAGAAATGTTCTCTATGTACTCAAAAACCAGTGCTTCCATTTTGCAGCTGCAATGAGTTTTTAAGTTAGGATATTTATATTATTAGTGATATGTAAATTTTAGCCATACAGGAAAAGTTATGTAGTTTTTATGTATAATTGTCACTTACATAATCTTAATTAATAGTTTAGCTGGTGTGTTTCTATTTGAAATAATATTATTCTAGATAGTTGAGTCTTTATTTGTGTATTGACTGCCTTGGTAACAATTTGTTTCAGATTAATATATAATATTATATAGTTGTTTTTTATGATTTTGTATTATTCAGTGTTACTTTAAATTTTAATGAAATGACTTTTTGTTGTGTATATTACATGGTTTCTTAAAAGTTTCTTGTTCATATAATACATGAAACATTTATGTGGTAGTAACAACTTCGAAAGTTATTTATAAGTATAATAATTTATTTCATATAAAATTTTAGTAACCATAAACTTAAGTATCCAAATGAAGTTGGATGAAATGTGTCTGTCATTAGCAGAAACTCAAATTGCACTCTTCAGTAAAAAATGAGAATTTTACATGCAATATGTAATGTAATTTTGCATTTAATAATTTTTTGTTAATAATTTGATAGGGAAAATGTTTATAGTTCACTAAGCAGAACTTTAACCATTCATGACAAGTTTTAAAGTTGCTGTTCCTACATGCATTTGATTATATTAATTTTTAAAAATATTATTCACTCTTTAAGGCTAATAATTTGTAATGTAAATATGCTATTTTATTAAAAATATTAAAATTATTGATGCTATGTTTTAGTTACCACATATTAAGTTACACAACTTTTGTACCTGATTTGAAATTGTTTTCTATTTTTTTTGTGAATATTTAATACTTTCAAAACAAATTTTGAGCCAAATTTTTCTCTGAATAAATTGCAAATAGTGTCACTTGTGGTTAAGTTTTTATATGAAGGCTTGCCAATTTCTAAATGAAAATTTATGACATCTTGTATTTTGCATTTATACTTGGCATTCCATAATGATTAAAATTTTATATATGAAAAAAGCTTTTACAGTTTACTACCATCATTGGTTTATTTTACCATTTATTACGAAGTGTTTCATAACTACTAATTTTTTTAAACAAAGTAAATATTTAACAAATCATTGAAACTTTGAATATTCAAGTTTTTTTATCTTTATTGATCATGAGAGCATATAAATATCAAACTGGGGAAGGAAAGTATTACATATAATGTCATAGTATTTTAATTTATTTACATTTGTACTTAAATGTTTGTGATAAATCCTGAAGTTAACATAATTTATGTTTTGAATTTACAAACTTGTAATGCTTAATAAACAGAATTGCAGAAAATCTTTTGAGAACTTGATGATTTTAACAACCTTTTTAGATGTAAGGTGATAAATATGATTAATATTGTGTCACTCATATTGACAAATTATATGAAAAGAATGTTTTTTAGTAGCAACCTGTACCATAATTGTTTAGAGTATTGTTGGTCAGGCTTTCCATTGCTAAGAAGGAAGAAAGGGTCACATTTTTAACAGAAAAAAATTGTTCATAATCAGAGAAACACAATAATAATCAAAGCTGGGCGCACATGTCTGATCATTCCTTAAAGAAATAACAAAAACTTGTATAAACACTCCCCATGCTCCCTATTCAGTAGTACTTTAAGCTGGGCTTTCTTGGTAAAATCGAGAAATGTTTTTATAGATGTAAACAATTACAGCATCTATAATGCACATTTTATTAGAGAGGTATGTTATACAATATTGAATGACTCAAAAGTCAAATACTTAGTGAATTAATATTTATGATATTTTCTGTGGCAAATACTTGCATTTCCATTAGCCATTCTAAACTAATAAGTCTGATAATATTGATAACTTTG
The DNA here is from genome assembly GCA_037074705.1 of Zhengitettix transpicula. Lineage (NCBI taxonomy): Eukaryota > Metazoa > Arthropoda > Insecta > Orthoptera > Tetrigidae > Zhengitettix > Zhengitettix transpicula. The sequence continues at coordinate 38,370,316 of CM073596.1, read as the reverse complement.
GAGGCACTCTTCTAAACATTCAATGTTTTCTGTTGCATTAGGCATAAAACCTCTATTTTTTTACGTGACCAAATAATAGGATCATGTGAATACTTTGTGAATCACCAATGTGTTCTTTAAGGTGTCGTGTTACATTTAAGGTATTGAGAATAGAAGTTAGTTAATATTTATTCCATTTGTTATTGCTGAAAGCAGTTCTGATCTGACAGAACCTGAATATGTAACACACAAGTTCAGTAGAAACAGAAATTTAATGTTTTGAAACACTTTTAATTATTTACTACACTGGATATTGCTATTATTATTATTACATTAAAGATATGATTCATATCTTTATGCAACTCATTATATAATCAATGCCGTCTGCAAGTAGATGATAAAATCTCATAAATGCAGTCAGTAAATATTTTTTTCCTTATTTATTAAATCCAACACGTTGAATATATGAATGCTGGAACTGTATCAATTAAGAACATGTTTAACAATTAATAAATTAATGGAAGAATAATTATTTTATAAAATATTTACACAATTCAAAATTACAATATATAAAGAGTATGTTCTATGATGAACCCCTCTCATTTTCTTCAAAAGCCATATTGTTGAACTCATTTGTTGGTCTATATTTCGGAGTCTTCTTATTGCTCTTGTGATTTGCTGAAAATTTTAAAATTTCATGTAACAATAATAACAAATTGGAATAAATTATTATATACATATTAGATCCTAGTGTTTATAAATGTTACTTTAGTAACAAACTGAAGTGTCTATACAAAATTACTACAGTCTTATTATTTATAGTCATATTTGTTAAATTGTGGTTTTCATTCAACTATTTTATTTAAACTAATCGATGTGTTGATTTATATTATGGTATTTAGACATTTTTGTACTTTTCACCAACTTAAGAATGTAAAATGGATGTGTAAATACATAAATTTAATTTTGTCAAATGAACATGACATATAGGATCAATTATATGTATTATATTATTAGTATTTATGTACTTTAAGTATGTGTATTCATTATATCAATTTTCCCAATTTCAACAATTTGGATAATTTCTCATAATTGTAATTTTGTTTGACAATTTAGCTTAAAGTTAATTACATATGCTTCAATACAACTATTTACCTATCACAATTTTTTATATCTAACAATAATTTAAAAAAATACATTTAATTATTCATATTCTTTACTGCTACAGGCAAGCAACTCATTATATAATATTAACCCTCTATGAAACATCAAATTTTTAGTTCTTCTTAGATTCAGGTGCTCAATAAAAAAAAATCCCTCTCCCCTGGTGTTAGGATTATGGACATCTAATTTTCTTTTTATAAAATACTCCAGCAACTGCTCCTTATCTTTTCTATAAATAAAAATTAACATATAATACAAAATTTTATCCTATTATAGTCTATCATTTTACAATTCTAATTTATTTTTCTGCATTTTCCTGGTTCTGCATGTAAAGTAATGTCCAAACCTGTACATGAAAATTTCAAATACTAAATTTAATATAAATAATAATTCAATCTGTTAACATGATTCATTCAAGATAGATCTTAATTCTCTATATAATATTATTTCCAGGTTATTAATAACATTCCCACTTATACCAAACAATAATGAATTACAATAACATATATGAGGAACTACTAATGACGTAAATACTGTTTTTTTTAGCTTTAAGGGCAAAAAATATTTCTTAACCTACAGACTACTACTATTTTTTTTGCCAATTTCTTTTCAACATACTCTGCATATTTATAAATTTTAGCTCACAGTCAATAATAACTCCTTAATTAACAAGTCATTAATTATTTTCATATTCATAAATTAAACAATTAAAAATGTTTGGGGATGCTATCATAGTCTGTAAATAAACTGTACATTAACTGCTGAAGGAGGGAAATAACACCTCAGAAATATTTTCTATAACATATTTCAGTTTTATTCTGAAATAATTTAGGAGTAATTACCTATTTTATCGAATCCTAATGGAAGTATAGAAGCAGTGGGCTCAGAATTCCAGGCAGATGGAGGATACCCTGGTTCTGCATGTAAAGTAATGTCCAAACCTGTACATGAAAATTTCAAATACAAAATTTAATATAAATAATAATTCTATCTGTTAACATGATTCTGTACAAAAGCTATCTTTATTAAGCTGAGTTTTCATTAAGAAGCAGCTAACAATAATTCTTAGTATGTGAGCATACAGAATTAGACATTTTAGAACCTTTCACACACAAAAGTCTCCCAGCTAATGTGCTTATACATAATCATTTAACAGTAAAGGGCAAAATCTCTTGCATCCAACTGGGCAAAATTTTAATGTCTGTGACAGTGTGTTGAAGTTTTGTGTTATGTATGAACGGTACCAATTTTATTATTATGAAAACTCAAATTCTATGATTCTCATACATTCTTCAATATTAAGTGAAGTATGCAGAATGAGTCTATCGTCACGCAGCTACAACTGGAGTCTTGTATTACTGTTATTGGTTACAATTTTGAACATTTATTGTATACATTGCTGGAAAAAAGCACTTTGCGATGATGTTGTAACTAAACAATATCTTATTCTTTGTGTTCCTGCCTTTACAAAAATGTATGTTTTAGTAAGTTTGCACCATTCCACAAAGTTTATCCCATGACCATAGAATCACCTTGTATATATTAAATAATTTTTCTAAACTATATTGTAATATTTATAATGAAAGGATTTTATAAATTATTTAATATTGTCAGCATAATATTTTGGTCCAGGTGTTGTAAGCAACATTCAGTGTTGTGTAAGAATGTGGAGTGTTTTAGACTGTTATTGTCGGCAATGTGTAATGATTAAAGTTGTGAAGAAAAGCACAGTCAGTCTCTGATAGGAACTGGTTGGTAGTGGTTGGTTTATGAGTCTGCTATACGAACTGATAACATTCGGTGATGGTCGGTCCGAGTCTCTGATACGGGTAGATCCACGTTGGTTTCCTTGTACTGTTTGAGGCTCGATTTATTCTTAAAGTAAGTATATTACAATATGTTACAAAATTTTACTGTTTGAAAAAATATATTTAGTCTAAATTTCATCTGTCAATGCCAATAATTCGAAAATTGATAATGTAAGAAATTTCAAGTGATGACATAGTTGTTTGTATCGAAGAAAGAATTAATGTACCTTGTAACTCTTGTTCAGTAGTAACTCGTAATAGTCCCATTACTCGAAGTCCACCAAACATGATAATACTGACAGCAGCAGCCCAAGCAGCTATTGCAGCTGCTCCAGCGAGGTGGTATAACAGACCCTGCAGATTGGAACAATTAATTTCAATGAAGACATATATGACATTAGTAAGGATATGACATTGTCAAAAATAAATTAAATATTGGTATGGAAAGGAAAAAGAGATAGGTTGTGGTCTACCTGAAAGTGAAGTGCGGTGTCGCCATAAGGAACTGAAGGTTGTTCTTCAAATTTTCGGAGGCTCTCAGCCTCCTCCTTCAGGAAGGAACATTACACCATTCCGTGCACCAGCTGGCTGTGGACTGTAACACTTCTTCCTGATGAAGGAGGCTGAGAGCCTCTGAAAATTTGAATAAACAACCTTCAGTTCCTCATGGCGACACCACACTTCACTTTCAGGTAAGCCACAACCTATCTCTCTTTCCATTCCATACCAATATTGCAATTATATATATATATATATATATATATATATATATATATATATATATATATATACCAGAAGATGATAGCAAAGTCCGCTATCGAAATGTGGAATTACTGCTTTATCACCCAGTTGGAATCCCGATGACAGTTTGTCAACTACATACACCGGGAAAGCCTCGTTCAATTATTACTTATTTTGTTACTGTAACATCATCCTTAGTTGTTTATATATGTGAGAAAAAAAATTACACACCAATTTATCAGCGTAGTTTTGTGTAATTTGGTACTATTTAATGAATTGAAGCAATTTTTTCATTCTTAAATTATTAAATACAAATGAATGATTACTGTAGTGTAAAATTGAGCTAATTTTACATTTTTAATATTACCTGAATTGCTTCTTCAGAGCTGCCATACACTAGCCCATTTTGTGAGAAAATTGATGCGGACAAGAGTCCCCAGAAACCTCCACCAAAATGCACAGCTACGGTGTCCAAAGGATCATCCACTGTTGAAAAGTATGTGGTATTACAAAAAATTTATAATGAAGTAAATAAGAAGTAGATAAGAATAATATAAGACAGCATTAGTAAATGCTAGTAAAGTATATTGAATGTTGTATTGTCCTGATTTTAGACCAAAGGGTTGACAGAATTTCGAAAAAACATAAATAAATGTTAAGGTATGAATTTTGTAAACTCATATTCTGATGGGTTCGATATATAAAATTTAGATGTGAAGTAATTTTGTATTGAATATTTTATTAGAAATATTAATTTGAATATGATACAAGTCATATAATTATGGGTATTTGATAGTTAGTAACATATTACGTTATAAAAAATATAAAGCTTTGAAAGTTAAGTAAACAAGTGGAAATTAGGAAAAATGTGTTAATTGAATAGAACAAAATTCACATTTTTTAAATATAATTTATGCTTATATTAATTGTATCTGTAGCATTCTAACAAAAAATTGACTTTGATTCAGAATGAAGTAGTTATATTATAGTATATATTATAATAAATGTTATATATTTTTTCAGTTAATCAAAAAGCATATAAACTGTATTTCATATTCATTTTTCATTTATCAGTAATATTAAATAAACTCATGTGTACAACCAATCAAATTTTGTTAATACTTTATTTGAGGTGTATGTTTTGGCAAGCAACTTATCACAAAAAAAGCTGTCTAATGAAATAAAATATTTCATTCTTACCTTTGCACCAAATCACAAACAAATGGATAGCTAAGTATAAAACTCCGGCTATAAGACCCGATACAAAACTTGACCAGAAAACCATTTGATCTGCTGCTGCACAGACGGAAACCTGGAAAGAAGTGTTTCAATTTTATATTTCTCTATCTCCGCTAATAACATTTATGAGAGTTCTCAGTAAAAATTGGATATGTCACATCCAGAATTGCAAGAACTAATCTGGCAACATCAGAAATAATATTAAGAGTTAATATTTATTTGACAATCTCATAGATTAGCAAACAAACTACATTACATTAATAAGTATGTTATTTTTAATATATTTTATATAGCATCAGTATTGACGTAATTAATTAATGATAGATATCTGTAGTATTACACTAATTATTTTTAGTAAAGAAAGATAATAAAGTAATTGGTCCACATATATTTCTGGTATATAGCAATGCTAACTCCCAATGTGCAGTGCTATTCTACCCTAGGGAAGGAGGCTTAGACCATTTAAAATTTGATATGTTCATTACTACCTAGCCTTGTGACACCAACTGTCAATTTAAGGCAAGTCACCTCCTCTCTATCTCTTTCCTACCCAGATGCTATATATATTTGAAGAATATCCTGCCAATTTCAGTTATTTTTTCTATTCTCCTTACATGACACATTCTGGATTTAGGAGTGACACATGGTCAGAGTGTCAATTCTCCTCCAACCTAAACTCCAGTTTTCATGACCAGGATGAACACAAGCATCCATGCCCATTCTGGGATTCGAACCCAGAACGTCTGTGATGCGAGACAATGACACTGGCCACTAAACCACAGCAGGCCGGCTGTCAATTTCAGATAAGCCACCTATTTTCTTTCCTTTCCATATAATTATTTTACATTCTTTTAAGGAGATTGCATCAGTTTACACGTTTAATATGAGTTAAATTTTATTGATATAATAATAACAATAAACAGCAGCTATACGATTTTTTATTGCAATATTTACATTTTCATTTTTGTATATTGCATTTTATCTGTGGTTCTGTTTCCTTATTTTCTTGCAACACTTTCTCATTTTTTTAGGCTACTCCACTAACTGGTTAATATGTTGGCAGGAAGTGGTTGTTGCGTGTAGCTGAAGCTTGCTATTATATGCACGCTCTTTGTCGCTGACCCCAATGCACGTCAGTGTTCCAAAAAAGAGTAATTTTCAACGTCAGAAACGGACTTTTTTTACGCGTTAGTTTTGGTGATACAGCAATTTTCTACCAGTATAGGCTAGTGGCTGCCCTGAAGAATTGTCCAAATTAAATTCGTAATAATTCAATTATAGTTAACAAACTGATTAAATAGAAGGGCAGCATCGGATTTCGCGCTTTTTTTTAAAAAAAAAATTATTGCTCTTTATATAGGACAATATCCGAACAAAACAAATTTAGCGATTTGTGAATTCTCCGTTTTGGGATTTTGTACTCTGACTTAAAACATACTGAAATTCCAACAATAATTAATGAGAAAGATAGCCAATTCAGATAAAAAAGTTACAATATAAATACCACACAACGTTTCTGGGATCCTTGTACCTTGCCTCAGGTACGAAGAAGAGCCTAGTGAGACACAACTGCATCTGTCAGTTGACAAAACTCAATTGAGTACAAGGATCCCAGAAACGTTGTGTGGTATTTATATTATCACTTTTTTTTCTGTATTGGCTATCTTTATTATTAATTATTATTTTCAATCAGACGTTGATTTCTAAAATATGTCTACAGAAATTTGCTGCCTATCTCTTGCTCTTGCGATACTAGGTCTGCGAGGGCTATTCTCTCGTATGCAGAATCTTGTAAGAGAGACGGAAGGGGCTACCTTTGGGGATGCCTTTTTCCTATCTCCGTTTTTGAACTAAGATTCCCATAAACCGAGGCACCTCGGCCTGTTTTGAGAGGTGTATGTTCCGGGTTCACAGACCTTGGGCATACGGTAAGAGTAGTTCTCTGTTCCCATTGGAACCGTCGGCCAGCTGCCTCCTAAACTGGTCGAGGCACGGAGAAGGGAATGCTGCGTCCCCACAAAAACCCCTCTCCCGCCACGGAAAGGGTGTGGGACAAGTACCTAATGTCCGACCTACCTGATGCAGGTTTTTCTAGGGTTTTCCATACATCACTTTTAGGCGAATGCCGGATAGGATCCTTAAACTATAGCCCGGGTGCCCTAGTTAACCCTTGGCTACTTTCCTCTACCCTTCCGCATTTCCCTTTTCAAATCCCTTCGTATACTATTAAAGGGGAGTTGCCACCATGTGGATTACCCTTATGTAGCCTATTACCCTAAAAAAACTTGCTCTTGCTGGCTGTCTCTTTCATACTATATTATCACTTCCTTTTAGTCGCTAAATTAGTTCAAGTCGTTCACTATGCTAACGTGTATGTGGTGAACGATCTAGATCTTTCGGAGGTAGGTGGACATTGATCCGGGTAACTCATCACCTTGCTGCAGATAAAAAAAGCTATCGAAAACGTGGATATGGAGGGAACTATAGTTTTCTGAATCACTCACCATGCCGGCGAAAGCTCCATTGAGGGTGTTCGCAAAACCCCAGGCAGGTGGTGCACCGGCTAAACCCAAACGTCCAGCGGCAAGCGTGATGATTGATCCTCCGGTACCACCCACTACAGTGTTGATCATAACGCGAGAGATAATCGCAATGTCGCCGTCCTGGGTCATGTGGCCTAGGGAACCACCGTTGAAGGCGAGGAAACCCACTATAATGAGTAAACCTCCCAGGCCGGTGATCTGTGGCCAACATAACAATTATATCAGGCAATTAAAACATATAATGCAGTAAAATTTAATTTAAAGGAAATATGTTACAAATGTTTTGTTTAAATGCTTATAACTAGTTAAACATATAGCCGCACCATAGTCGTAATTTATTTCAAATAAATATTACAATATATGATCTTTGTTTCTGGCTACCTCACGGTATTAATATTGCAAGTGCGTCAATCAGACTGTTAAAAGTAATACAGATACAGAAAAATAATACAGACAAAAATTCCATATATATATATATATATATATATATATATATATATATATATATATATATACATTGGCTAATAAGTGGTTAACCAATTTTCTTTCCAATCGATAGATTTAAACGTTTTTATCGGGCAGGACAGATACACATTGCAGTCTAGATACTAAAAAATTTGTGGATCGACGATGCCTTTTGATACTATCTAAATTTTTAATAATGTTCCATTATATGCTATTCTCAAATCTTGTATATTTGCTGTCTGGGTGTTTATATCTGTGTAGATCTGATGACTAACAGAATGTGTGACTAATTCATTCATTGGATACGCTGAGCTGTCATAATCTAATTTTACTTGAAATATTATTCGACTAATAAATAAATTTCATAACTAACAATAGATCATCTCATGCTTGGATTATGATATAATCAATGAAAGATATTGCAGTCCGTAGACACATCGTATAACCGTTTCATTTTATCATTGGCTTGTGCTAACAATGAAATTTTCAATGTCGCACTTGTTTTTTCTCCCATTTTCATTTTGGGTTATTGTGACCAGTTCTGGGTGGTTTATACCAAAATAAACATTTATAAGCACAAACATTAGATAAACAAAATTTACTCTATCTCGAATAGTCGACACCCATTTTTGAATCTACATTTTTTCTCTACCATCACTTAATCAGCAATATAGTTGAATTATTGAACAACTAGTATCTTATTTAACTCACGTCTGTCTATAACAAGGTTTACGTTTGCTTACCGGAACGGAGTGTCCTGTAGGAGGAGGCGGGGTTGAGGCCGACACAGTCCACCTGCTGGCCTTGTCCGGGAAACGTCCGATGCGGGGGCCGATGATGATGGCCGCTACCAAGGAGCAAATCCCTGCCAAGAGGTGTACAGCCCCGCTACCAGCGAAGTCTCGGTAGCCCAGTTTGTTGAGCCAGCCCTCGTCGGCCCATGCCCAATGAGAGACTACAGGATACATGAATCCTGCCAATAATACGGTGGAAGGTTAAGGCAAACTCAAAACCCGAACGAGAAAAGTACGTGGTCAAAGCAACGATTGACAAATTGATCACACAAAGCGAAAAACAAAGGAAGTGTAAAACATGCTGGAGGAACAGAATTTACGTCTGAAGTATCCAAAAGATTATCAAGCCGCAACAGTGGAGAAGTTCGAAATTTTCGCAGTCTGAGAACTGAGGAACTGGAGGATCGTTTCGTTCCGTTCCGCGCTTCTATTACTTACAAAATTGAATCTGAAGAAGTTTTGAATAGTGCCTACTGTATAGATGTTGTCTCTAAATCCTTCAGAATTTGCAGGGTATATCCTGCAATATTTAGTTTCACTAGCGGAAGATCTCGGATATTTACCCAATTTGTTTCTAAGAAGTAGGTTTGGGAAGATGGTAAAATGCCAGACGAATGGACATTAGCTAATATATGCCCGATACACAAGAAAGGATCACATTTGCAATGTAGGAACTATCGAGGAATATCCTTACTGAGCGTGGTGTACAAAATCCTAGCAACAGCTACAACGAGAGTTAATAGTAGAGCCGAAAGAATATTATAGGGGAATACCAAGCTGGTTTTAGACCTAGAAAATCGACGATGGATCAGATATTTACAATGAGACTGATTTTGGAAAAGACATGAATATAATGTAGGCCTACGACTGGGATATCTTTTCGTAGATTTTAAACAAGTATATGATAAAGTAAAGAGATCGTCTTTGTGGGAAACAATGAAGGATTTCAAGTTCCCACAGAAGTTAATAAAACTGACTAAGATGACCTTAGAGAACAGTTGAAGCCAGGTAAAAGTGCAGGGGTGCAAGTCATGATCATTCAGAACTGAAGAAGGCTTAAGGCAATGAAACCTGTGCTATTCAACATAGTGTTGAAAAAGGCGGTTAGATCAATAACCACTATCTACAATAGGTTGGTCCAAGTATTGGCCTACGCAGATGAAGAGTTGATAACCGCTAGAAGTGAGGAGGCACTTACCACCGCCTTCAAGGAATTAAAGGATACAGTTGAATATTTGTGATTGGAGATAAATGAGGCAAAACCAAAAATATGGTAACGGAGAGAAGAGAAAAAAAATAGAGAAAATCTCCAAGTGGATGAGTACACCTTTGAAACAGTAGATAGCTTTACATATCTGGGGTCAGTCGTAACATCAGAAAATAAAATTGAGAAAGATATTACAAATCGGATTAAGAATGCCAATAGATCATATAGAGCACTGTACCCCCTTCTGGGAAGCAAAAATTTAAGCAGGTAACTGAAAAACAATGATCAAACTAGTAATTATGTATGAGAGTGAGGCATGGTTATTGACAGGTCATAGAGAGGAAATTGAACGTGTGGGAAAGGAAAGTATTGAGAAAAATATATGGACCGGTGAAGGAAGGAAATTTATGGAGGATGAGAACAAATAAAGGAATGAGTTTTGTATTAGGAACCGGATTTAGAAGCCTCATTCAAAATGAGAAGATTTGGATGGCTAGGGCACGTACAAAGAATGGAGGATGAAAGATTGCCAAAAAAGGAACTAACAGGACACCCTGGGGAGGAGATGGAGAGGAAGATGACTGGAAGATGTGGAGGAAGATTTAAGGACGGTCGGAGTCAGGAGGTGGCGTAGGCGGGCTGAGGACAGGGACGATTGGAGAAATAATTTTGGAGGCCAAGGTCCTTAATGGACCGTAGATCCATGGAGTAAGTGTAGGTGTGACGATTACCAGGATAAGAAGAGAGCATAAATGGTCTATTTGGCTGCGAAAACAAGACAGAAGCGTACCTGATATTACGAAGCTGTAGACGAGGTAGGCATTATATTGGCATCTCTCAGCTACCGCACCAGACACGATGGTTGCCGCCGTCGCAGCAAACACAAACTGGAAGAACCAATGCGGGAGCCTCTCCGGTGTCAGACCTACGCTGGCCCAGAGATTCAGGCCCATGAAGCAGTTACCAGAGCTGTATGCCAAAGCGTACCCAATTATCCAGTAGCCAAGACAGCTCATAACTGCATGACAAAGAGGTACGTATTAGACAAAAAGTAATGCGATCCGAAACATATTTTCGTAATCAGTGCCACCCTACTATTAGCCATATTATGAAATGATGTTCGATCGCATTAAATTCAAATACGGCATGAACACGTTTTCTAGATGACCTGACGAGGTCCTAAACCCGTGATCCCAGGATTTGGAAGCCGACACATTCCGACAGAACTACCACTGGAATTTTTTTACGCGGATTCCTACCAGAACCTAGAACAGTTACACGAGTGCCGCGTGACGGTGAATAACACTGCCAAATTGCTGTTGTGAAAAGGAAAAGCACAAACTCAGGTATCCTGTAATCACGTCTGAATTACTGTGTGCTAAAAGCCTAGCTCTAATTACAGAACTGAAAGAAATGATGGTCGATATGATTAATAACATTTCAGATAAAGAATGTATTATTTAACTGTAGTTTAACTGGTCTTATTAGTTAACTAATATTGACGATAACGGTTGTACGTTTGAAATTCATCCAATTTTATTATTTTATCATCCTGTTTTACACCAATAAAAACAATGAATACCTCATAAAGACTTCTCCGAGGCAAAATAAAATTAAGTGGGTTTTAGGGATCACATTTTACGTGTTTTAATGTAAGGGCAATACAGTGAAACCGAATGCATTAGAAGAGAATTATAGACATATATATATATTTGTGAGTATATTAGGACCAAATACGAATACTAAGGTAAATACTTAGTAGATTCAGGAGAATAAAGTCACAAGGTATTTGCAGACAGGTACTATCATTTATATTAATTATAATATTATTTATATATGAAATGAATATTTATTTGCTTTGTTAGCTGCTGCCATAATGTCTAAAACCACGCGTATGATTAAGATAAGCTTTATCCAAGGTTGGAAAAGCTCACGACGTAAGTGTGACGAACACTAAAGTTATTGAGAATATGAATTCCTTAATATGTTCCATTCTTGATTAAAATGTTTCCTTTAATTGTATATTGCCCCCCTTTCCCCTAATTGTTAGTTATTAATTATATACATTTTTTATTTAAATTAACGAAAGACTGAGGCCAGGTGATTGCTAGAGGCTGGAGACAACGGACGACTCCTTACGGTACTCCTGGGATTAGGGGTAAATCCAGAAGCCGCATGGCAATTTTGGGGCTCCGTCAAAGACCTCTGTACGAGACATGGCCAAAGTTAACAAAGAAAGACGGAAAGGTTCATTGAGGCGACGTGATTGTCAGAAATGAATCTCGTCACTCGTCTCCAGAAGTAACTGTTCAATCTGAACGTGTAAGGGACGAAAGGGGTGCCATGTCACTTGATTAAAATGATCAATCAGAACATATAAGTACGAGATTCCAAGAGAATTATTTCTCGGTGAACACTTCATTTCCAACTTGATGTCTAGCTCTGAGAGTGAACACTGCTGTGCCAGAAGTCACGCTTCGTCCAGGTCTTTCCTGCTTCAGTACCTGGTTAGTGCTGAGGTTATTTCCAGGTGTCGCGACGCGAGTTTTTGCAACCAAACCCACCAGGGTTTATCCTAAGTGACAGCTAATTATAAGCAATAACGTAGTGAGAGCGATCTGCCGAATCTGCCTGCAAGTTATAATCGCTCTTTTTATATTAAATGTATTATTCTATTAAACTTGTTTCTATATTTTGACTAAAATTTCTTGCGTAAGAAATTATTAATCTGAAGGTGGCGTCCGAAAAATAAGTAAAATTTTCAAAGGCATATATATTATAATTTATTTCCGGGTACTGCCCTAGAATTGTATTACATGCCAATTACAGGCTGATTGACATTTAGGAAAATAGGGAGATAAAATATTGCGTGAACTTCCAGGGAGAAATATAACCTGTAGTTAATACGTACACAATTTTCACTGTATAAATGCTCAAATTAATCTATTTTTGTAATTATAATTGTGTACAACATTAAAGAATTATAGCAATTCTCTTTAAGATAAGAAAATGGTTTTCGAGTAATTCTAACATTATGATTTCCAGTTCTGTACTGAGGAAAATGTTGTATTCCATTAATTATATGTTCAAATGAATTGTCTATGACCCAATTATAATAATACAGTATTTCTGTATCGTTTAACACCCACGGGAAAATTAACGTAGATATGCAGTGGATTATTATTGACGCTATATCAGCAATAGTTAAGTTTTCCTTCTCACGAAGAAATATACCACTTTAAAAACAATATTACATATATGATTTTTTTTATTTAAATAATAAAGTAACAATCTCATTTTTTTTCTGCGACAACCCATTAACAATGCCACGTGGATACATCGCATTTTTTCAACTTTATTTTTTTTTCACGATCTGAAAGGATGTAAAACTCAGATATTGGAAAATATGCACAAGTGACGGAAACTTGATGCTACCGGAGTAATTGAACGAAAACTGGTTCCATATCACTTACGTCAGTTAGGTCTTGGATTTTAAACTGGCAAACCGGTCCGTTTGGAATGAGGTGGTGATCATTGAAATATTTTCGGTCGATAACCGGGTGAAATCCATAAACCCTAAATTAATCAACGCTATGATCAGAAATATCTGATCACTTAATATTATTTTGGTTCATTAAATCAAACTTACACATGAAATTACTTTTAATTTCGAACGATAATTTTCCATATATTCGGTAACAATTTATTATCTTCTATATAATAAAAAAGGATGTATATTTGTATGTATGTATATATGTATGTATGTTGTATGTATTTACGTTGTTCTTTATACAAATTTTATCGCGTGGACAGAATGCAACAAAAATTGGTATACGTATTCTGCCAAAATCGAGAACCGGTACTGTGGGGGTGAGAAACGCCTAGCATACATGTGGAAAGAATTATAATTAAAAACCGTGATCATTAAATATTAAATTACTGCGCGCCAAGAGACAATGACGTCACGCGAGAGAAAGACGTTACTACGCAACGAACAAAGGAAATATCTCCTTTATGAGGAATGAAATAAAGCAGAAATATTTTTTTTAAATAAAAAGTATAATTTTATACAGCAATACTCCATCGAATGGTAATAAAGAAGAATACGAATTACTTTACCATCCTTGGGGAAAATGTAAGTTAATTTTCGCGCTGTATTAGTTGTGAGTCTAGCTAACAATTTCATCAATGTAATATTTCGTAATGTATGAAGACTGAGTGACGATTATATCCTGAAATACTCAAGGAATATATTTAAGTATTCAATTAAATACTTTTTCGAGTTTATATAAATAAGTACACGAGCAACGCCGGGCACCCAGCTAGTCTTAAATAAATCTGACTTCGTCATAAAAATCCCTTAACTTCTATATAGTTGCACTGTGGTTATAAAGCGTAAAGAAGCGAAGGAAGGCCAGGTTACTTTTCCGAAAGCTCGTCAAAGCTCTTACGCAATTCCCCCGCGAAGGACAACCATTGAATTACCGTCGATATTCCCACTAACGAAGCGAAAATAATTCATTTCCTGGAGCCGAATGTAAGCAATCCTAGTCACGTCCATATTTCACTCACGCAAAGGAAGTTCGTTGGGGAAAAAATGTGATAATGTAATGTGTGATTCCGAGTCATCAAAATAAAGTGTATGATAAATTAGATTTCACAACTACAGTCACATGCATGAGGCAGAAGTGATTAAAGGACTGAGGAAAAACCGGGTATACAAATCGAGTAACTAAAACCGTTTAGAATTTTTCACTAGGAGTATACAGATTCATCACCGAGAAGAACATTTTCCGGGTAAACCACGGAAAGGAATAGGAGCTATTATTTCTATACATATTTCAGAGAATCGAGAAGTGGATAAAACCCAAAAAACATAAAATCACTAGTTGTCTCAAAGGTTGATTTTTTCAATTACGCGCTGGAATAATTAAAACGTCTATAGTTCTGGGCTGTAACCGAGGAATAAAAATGATTGGGCAGCGAAGATGGGAGTCATATAAGCTAATAAATGATATTTAAGAGGCCAGAGAGACATAAAAAATACAGAGAAATTTGAGGTAAATATATAGTCAGGAGAAAAGAGGTTAGTTAGGAATTCAACTAACACTATAGAGTCCGGATTCAATCACCAGGAGGAAAATGATTAAAATTGTCTATGTGAGTCGACGATTTTCCTATTTTATCGGTTTACACTTGTTACATTGTAAATTTTTAAACATATAATATTTTCAAACATATTATCTGGAGGATCGAACTTCGTTGTATCGCGGGGAATTTTTAAAATTTTATTTATTTATTTAGAGTAACAGGCAACATGAAGGTAATCCCCCGTAGTGGCAACTCCTGTTTCGTAGCATAGAAAGGGGTTTGAAATGGTTCAAAAAATTTATTTAAATAAGTTATTTTGACTGAAATTCCGTGTTTTGAATTGCGAAGTACTTATCTCGGTCATAGAGGACACACTTGGCCTTGAAAGTCAATTTTTTCACGAATTTATCGCGAGTGGAATTTCGTCACCTCATTATGGAAATGAGACACGAGGCTTAGCTTCAGACACATGTTATGGAAATTCAAAGGCAATCACAATTTCTATGTCTATTATAAACGTTATCGGGACTCGTAGCTCATGGTTAATGATAACTTATCAGTTTTTGAATCAGCTTTATTAATATTTTAGTAGGAGCTTGATATTTTCATATGCTAAATATTTATTACAATTTTTTTTAAAAAATTATTCAGTTCGTAGTCTCTAGGAATAATCTGATCGTTAGTGTAATATATGTATCCAAAACATAATGAGAAACTAGTTAAATATTTAAGAAAGGTTAGAACGTTTTATTTAAAAAACAGAAATCACACTTATTTTCTTCTAATATTATGCTTCATTTGTTAAATTTATTTCATTATTCAACTCTTTCATAATGGATAAAACAGGTGGAAATTATTACCTAACAATAGCCGAGAAATAGAATTTAATTAACATACAACGTTTTGCTACGAATAATATTTAATTATTGCAATTGCATATCCGTGGAAATGCTTCGTAATCAACGAAATGAAAGTGTAATCAACTAAATAAAAGTGTAGTTCTTTGTAATATTAAATACGTTTTTAAAGAGAAGCTTGGGCTCATACTGGAACCATTTTATGAGGAGCATTTCTGGTATTATAGAAAATCCATATATTTTGTCAGACAGCTTGAAAAAAAACGGAATGCTATCAGAAAAGTCATAAAATAATATTGAGTCATCCGAGTTCTTGGAAATACACTTGAGTTAATTTCCTTATTTTTAGGATAGTGTTAAGTGAAAATGACTCCTTGGAAGGTCACGTCAACAATTTCCGCATCTATAGCTCATGCTAACATTTCGTTGTGATGTCATGCAGAGGATCGTATTAAAGTACGTTCTTTCCATTTGTAGATGTGTAAAGGTGTATAAATCCGACTGAAACGCATCACTGTAGTACATTTACGTGAACTTCCGTGGTCACAGACCGTCACAGTGATTAGATATTTGATGTGGGATTGCAAAACATTTCTGCAAAGAAATCACAATCCAGGCTTCTCTTTGATTTATATTAAGTTATTTATGGATATTAGTCCATATCAAAATGTGTCTCGAAATATTTTTCTTACAAAGCAGTACGAATATGGAAGTAATTCTGGTGCAACGAGTATATTAAGAATATTTTTCCATATATAGCAAAAAAACGCAATAAGTAATTATCACATGAATTGACTTACGGAAAAAAACACGATCAAAGAGCGTCGTACTTTAAATATTTCTTCTTAAGAAAAGTATAAGACATAAGTTTAAAAAACATGTATAATCTTGGTACGTATTAAATTTTTTTACGATGTATATAAATATATATTCTGACTATTGAGAAAACTAATAAATAAATAAACATCAGCCAAATTTTAAAAATATAATATTAAAGATAATTATTTTACTTACAGACATCCATAAGATTTTTCATGATTATGTTGGTAACATTTTTAGATCGCACTGCTCCAGCTTCCAGACAGGCAAATCCTGCTTGCATCACTGAAACAGGTAATTTCTATAAGCTTCCCTTTCCGTTTATTCTAAAATCTGTATTTATCGTATTTACTTACACAGTACAATCATCCCATTTGCCAGAAGGAAGAAACCGTCTATATTTTCTTTGAGGTAATCATGTTTCGTCGTATTCTCAGATGAATGTTCCCACGTCGGCGTTACTTGAATAGGGATCGTTGTCGGATAATCGGTTGTGGAGGCGTTGACAGAAGCGAACAACGAGCTAACGAAGTCTGCAGGGAGGATCACAGTTTCGTTTGTGTCCATGATGTCACCTGAGAATTTTTTTAATAAAATGGTCTAGAAAACCACACTTGATAAAAATAAAATGTATGTTTTGTTGACTGACCTTCTGAATTTCAGAAAAATGTTTTAAACTGATTCCCTTCCTTATTTACCTATATTTAAAATTCAGTTTGATAACGTAAATAAATATAGTTATATATTAATGTAAAGTCACCACTAGACTGTATCATGTGTATTTTTTTGCTTATTCCACGTAATGTAAGGTTAAAAGCTAAAAAACATCAAACAAACCCAAAAATATTAATCTGTATTATTAAACAAAAATAATAACTTAATAAAATCAACAATTTCACAAAAACATACATAACAAATTTAAAATAAATACAAATTACGAACAATCTAAGAATGAGAAAAACATTAAACAACTAATCACACACACAGAGAAAGTATGTAATATACGTGGTTTTAAAATTTAAGAGAGGGAAATTGAACTAGTTAAATCTTTTCAATATTTAGGATCAATTGTTGACAGCAAAAAAAAAACAATGGAGGAAGAGATTAAAGTAAGAAAACTTCTTAGCAATAAATAATAATTAAAATATTTTGCCAATCAATATTTATTTAAAACTAAATGAATATCAAGAGCAGTTCATTGAAACTTTATTGAACTATCCCAAAGCTTTTTGTAACATATGCGAATGAAACTTGGACTTTAAAATAATCTCATAAACAAAAATTACTAGTATTTTAAAGAAAAAATATGTCCAACTTGATATGTGGATGACTCATGGAGAATAAAATATAATGAAGAACTTGAGATTAAATTGTATTTGTATAAAAATATACTTTAGTGGAAACCACGAAAGAAAGGAAAACTAAACTAGATATGGGAGAATAATGTAGAAGAAGATTTAAAAATTATGAAAAATAAAACTGGACGACTTGTACCTAGGGCAGGCAGACATTCTTAAATTAATGTTGTACCACCTGAAGAAGAAGAAGAAGAAGAAGAAAGATAACTGACGGATAAAAAAATCAATCATAAATAACACTGTAAAGCAGGTAGAATTCAGTCGACGTTATAAAACTTTTTTTTAAAGAAAAGAGGTAAACAATTTTTATGCGTCTACTCCTTTTCCAAGAAACTGTTACAGCAAGGTAAAATTTTTAAAATAAATTATATATTTGTAAAACAAATATTTATAAAATCAGAAAAAGAATGTTCTTGAAAATGTTTTTCAAATTCAAGCGATTGGTTTTAAGTCGTCAGTTACTTATACGCTATACATGTTATTTATCAGTTATAATTTTGAAACTAGATCCCTAGTTCTGTAAATGTTACAATACCTTCAAATATAATTTTTTTACCTTTTTTCTGCAAATTGTCAAAGCACAGATTGTCTCGTAAAATAAATGTCTATAATTGGTTCTAGATTCTTTTTTTTTACAAAGAAAGCCATTTGTTATTTTATTATGTTAATGAATTCCACTATATCGTCTCTTCAACGCTGGTAACGTGTATACTACCCGTCAGATAAATTGACCGCCCCTTCCTGAATGCAACCCGCAAAACCCCTTTCGTTCGAAATATATATTCGACTATAAATGACTTTTAAATAAGTCCAGATCTTCTCATTACAAGGTGCCTAACGAGAAATAACGTTTATCCTTATTCCAATATTCCCTGTTCTTATTTTAAATATAGGCATGTTACGCAAGCTGAAAATGCTAAATTTAACTTAGGAAATAATGTGGAATATAGCATAACAGCGATTTTCGAGTCTGAGCATTCAATTTATGACAGTTTAATTCTGAATTAACCGACTGTTACATAAGCTGCACGTTCACAGATTCAGTTCTTCTGATATATATTTTTATTTTCCAAGTGAAATACTTCTTCCGAAGCAAAATCATTGTTGTCATTAAAATTCAAGTAACGGACAACATTAAATTTATATATTTAATACAATATTTATCTAAACCATAAAATTCTTATATAACAAATATGAATTATTTGAATTACTAAATGTCGTTATGTATGTCTGTATACAAATTCACATACATACTTAAATGATTCACTTAGTGTGTGAATTAGTACCAAAAGTGTTTCGTGTTCTGTTAATTTACAGAGTTTGTTGCTTGATTTTTTTTATTTGGAATCGTAATTTATTTTAGAAATGATATGATTCAAGAACTGGTATATTTTCAAAAAATTTAATTTTGTCAGCAAACGTTCTTGTTCATGGTAATACATCATAATCTTTAAAATGTCCTTATTTCATAATTTATGATAACGGAAATTCCTTGCCGCGCCACTCCAATACCGAAATTTATTCATGAAATGTAATCGACTGTTGACAAAAATGATCCATGCTAATATACTGTTCGAACCGGGCAAAAATGGCGGCAAGAATATATTCCGACCGAGACCGTGAGATTTTGGGACTGTATAAAGTGAAGCGAAAGGTTACTGGCTCTGTCCGATGAAGGTCGGAGCTAGCTGTAAAGGCGGACGAGGTCAGGTTCAAGAACGAGGGTATTCCCCGAACTGCTGGGATTGTTTCTTAACTCTGCAGCGATCAGAATCGACGAACGGAATCAAACCTCCTAGAAAACGAGCCCAACCTGTCTGAAAACAATTCACACGCCTTATTTACGAAATATATTTTTAAAAAGTTGGAAAACTGATTGGATTGTCACGAGTAACTTTTGTCAATACTTTTTAAAAGTATCATACTTCTATTTTTGTTGGTATTAAATCCAAAAATTGTGATAATAATTGCCAGTTCTTGTTAAATGATTTCTTATGCATCTGGAAAATTACCTTTTTCAAGAAGAACAAAATTGGAACCATTAGGACTCCAAGGACCCTCCATTTGGAATACAGCAAAGCTGTATCGTCGGATTATAGAAAATACTCGAACGTCAATCTCGGTTTAAAATTAGACCTTACGTTCTCAATTATTTAACAATATTTCCTCGCATAAGTAGTTGCTCACGGTAGATTTTGGCTGTGAAGGTGAACGTATTTAAATGTAGTTGTTAATATAATGATATAATTACAATTCAGCCGGAGACTTGATTCCTATCCCGCCGCCAGAACAAGGAAGGCTGATTCTTCATTGGGTTTCCCCAAGCTGATTAAAAGTGGAAATGCTTGTCGAAGTCGCCAGACCAAATGAAAAAAACACAAACTGTCCGGTCTTTCCTGTTGGATTTCTCATCCGCCAAGTTTCATTACTGATATTTAAATGAAGAATTCCGTTATCACTCTCGACATTCTTTGTTAATAAAAGATTTGCTAATATTTCCAATACAATACAGCTGTTCTTTCATTATTGAAGATTACAAACTTGCAAGTAATCAAAGAATTACTGAGAAATAACATATTTCTTGAGGAAACAAAGTCAGGCGTTTTAACAGCGCTAAATTTGGATAATTTTGCGAATCTCTTTGGGTTTGATTGTCAGAAAATATTACTTACATTTCTTATTCAGACATTCGTATTTGTTATTTGTTCTTGAATTTATCTAATTTATATTTTACACTTCCTCATTTAATTTCAAATATTTTTTAATTTCTCTCTCTTGTATTTTGTTTTTGTATGTATTAAATACTCTTTTATACACTGCAGAGGATAAGGAGAGATACGAAGGGACTACCTTTGGGTATGCCTTTTCCTCTCCATTTTTGAACTACGGTTCCCACAAGCCGAGGCACCTCGGCCTGTTTAGAGAGGTGCATGTTCCGGGGTCACAGACCTTGGGCATACGGTAAGAGTTGTCCGCTATTCTCATTGGAATAGTCGGCCAGCTGCCTCCTAAACTGGTCGAGGCACGGAGAAGGGAATGCTTCGTCCCCACAGCAAACTCCTCTCCAGCTATCGGAAGGGCGTGGGACAAGTACACAATGCCCGACCTACCCGATGCAGGTTTTCCTAGGGTTTTCCCTGCATTTCTTTAGGCGAATGCCAGGTAGGATCCTTAAAATATAGCCCGGGGCCCTAGTTAACCCTTGGATACCTTCCTCTACCCTTCCACATCCCCCCTTTCAAATCCCTTCCTATGCTATTAAAGGGGAGTTGCCCAATGTGGATCACCCTCATGTAGCCTGTTGCCCCAAAAAAGAAAAATGCATTTCTTTAGGCGAATGCCGGGTAGGTTCCTTAAAATATAGCCCGGGGGCCCTAGTAACCCTTGGCTACCTTCCTCTACCCTTCCGCAGCCCCCCTTTCAAATCCTTTCCTATGTTATTAAAGGGGAGTTTCCCAACGTGGATTACCCTCATGTAGCCTGTTGCCCTAAAAAATAAATAAATAAATGTGTTATTTTCAGATCAATACACCCTTTATTTACTTGTCTTATAAATAAATATAAATTCCTTATAGAGGTTATCAATTAAAAATACGGTAGCAGGTTCTGAGCGGCGGGGAGTTAATTTAAAGTCACAAATAGCTGAGGAGGGTACACAAATATTTGTAAACTGAATTTTGATAGAATACAACTGTCACAACTCGCAGAAATATTCCGACGAAATTTTTTTTCAAGAACGATTGTTTCAATCCATTTTGCTAAAAAATTTAGTGATTTCATGTGGAACCAGTATGTTATATGCCGAGTAGGAAATTTATAACATTGAATCTGATTGTGGGTCACGGTCTTGCCAAAAGCCGCCTCTGTACATTTGCCAATGCGATTTCCTTGGTTGTCCAAGAGCCATTTAAATCACGCTAGCGCACAAAAGAACAACCTTGATCTCCTGTAACAAGTTTTTCGTCGTTTGGCTAGCAGTGAATCCCAAGTGACGAGGACCAATCGGACATATTTTTTTTTGTGAAACTGTACTGGAACAAATTACCGTTGAAAATAATTTTCCATATATCTTTGTTATGTTTTTGCAAAACAAGACAATAGACGGAGTGCAACGGAAGTGAAGTGATGCCACAGATGGTTTTCACAAACCGATTATGAATAGGGCCCGATTCGTTACGATAACTCGTAGGCAAGCGTTCATGAAGCGACGATAGCGTTTACATTTTCTTTATGCTTTGGCGAAATTCATACTAATGTAAATTAATTAATAAATAAAAATTGAATTTTATCGGACTTTTATGAAATATAGATGGCCAAAAGTGAGAATTTATTTATAAACATCAAAATTTACAAGTAACTGAAATACATAACCTTTCATCCTTTTGGAAGTTGATGGAGCAGCTCTTTTCCTGTTAAATTTTTTTTATTCAGCTTTAGAACACATTTTAAATTTTTATTTTACTTTTATAAATTTGAAGAGGTATGAAACGTTACGTATTTTGGCCAATATCCACTAATTAAATCCATTCTCGTCTTTTAGTATTGAGGAAAACTTATGCATATGAACATAAAGACTTAGAACAACTATTTGGTAAATATTTAGTTAAACTCAAACCTCAAATGTACGTTTATTATTTTAGATTTATCCCTGGACACTAATGACCAAATAAGTCTACATTACAATTTCACCTCTAAATGTGTGCAGCGAGAAAGCATCCATTTATTTAAACACAATGATTTTATTCTTACTACCAAATGTAATACTGCCAAGTAATCAGGACTGTTTTATTTAATTAAAATATGTCGATTTATTGTCATCGATAAGTAAAGCGAACGCGGTCTATTTTTCGTTTTATAAAACACTATTTCCTGTTTGAATCCCATAAAAATTGTTTAAATACAAAATTAAGAAATGTTTAGGGAAATCTGAAAGGAAACCAACCTGTCACATTAACGCAGGTTCGTTTTATGCACAAATTAATTTAAACTATTATCAGCGTGATTATTTTTATCATTACCAACAGCATCACATTGGTTTGAATTATCTGCAGTTGTCACATGCAAATAAGGGCTTTCAGTTCACTAAACACGATGTCAGGTCACGGGAAATGAGAACAGAGAATAAACGCGGTAGTCACATTACAGAATATCTATGACAGTATTTACGAAGAGAGTCATTAAAAAATTTGAAAATTCAAAATTCAATGCAGTTTACTCGATGGGGGTCTCGTAACTTGTAATCATATGAATTTCTAGTTTGATATGATTTTGACATCGCAATGGAGAGCAGGTATGAATAATGATAGCGATAATCACAACTTATATAGAATTATAATTTGATTTGAATTTGGGTATCCCAGAATGACTGATCTAAATCACTCTTGGTGTGAATGTGGTACGGAAAATAAATTACTGAATTCTTTTAAAGTTATCGATAGCACGTGAAATCTGAAATGTCTCTGATGTTTTCGTTTAGGAAATAAATTACTTTCCCACTTTTGCACTTTATTGAGGTGATGAAACATCACAATTTTTATCTATTAGGGTCATTGAGGCAGTTTATGAATAAAAACAGTGATATTATTGATTATTTACCAGAAATGTAAATATTTACTTTGATGCTAGAAATTCGTAATTTAAATAGTATTCTGATTACTGTTCCAAATAAATTAAAAATGAATTCCCTACGTCCAACAAAATATTTCACATGTTAATTAGTCTATTAATTTTGATTTTTTTTATACAACACCGCTTACTGTTATTTACATAGAGAGTTATTCATTGATTTATTTTTACAGAAGATTTGCCTCTATATTTTTCTTTTCTCTGTAATTATTTATATTAGTAAAGTTGGTACAACCTAACAAAATTGATGACGATATTCTCTGTTGATCTATTAAATAGATTAATGTATTATACACTAAAAAGAGAATTAAAGTTTTTTATTGACAGCACATTGCTGGATTGTACAAAATTATGTAGAGTCAGTGTTGTGTCTGAGGCAAAGTTAATTATGATTTCACCGATGTCGTCCGCGTCTAGTAATTTTGATTAGTATAATACTAGTAATTTATCGAAATCATAGGTTGCTGTTGAACAGGTTGGTAGACTAACAATTGAACTTTTTTATTTATCACCGTTACGAAATCACCTAGAACAGTCACAGAGTAAGCATTGTAAAAATTCATTAAGAATACTTCTTTCCTTGTTGCTGTAATGTCCCCAAGTTCGTTAGAAATTAGCAACGTCTTGACTGAACTCCCGGCAGAATCTCATATCACTGGGTGAAAAATTGAGGAAAATAGGCATTAACATTAGAATAGTCGTATATGTTTCATGAATATTGTTTGTGTCAACAATAAACATGTAAAACGTCTGGGTATCTGCACAGACTCAAAAATTCATTTGATTATAACATGGTATTGAAAAATGTCCTCAGTTTGAATTACATAAATTAATATTGTGTGCTGAAACCAGCATTGACGTACCTTTGCGGATGTGCAGAGAGCGGCACGTCACTACGGGACGATGGCCACAGTGGAAGTGAGGGCGGCCTTCGTGAAGGTAAAAATTGCAATTTTTCCGCGTGCCATTATCTACGGCTCATTCCTCGCCAGTTCCCCCTCTGCGGACAGAGCTCGAAGCAGGTTACCACCTCCAGCTCTTCGCGGAAACTTCGCAGGGAAAGTCTTCTAAAGCTGCCAATGACGCATGAGCCCATTCTCAAATTTCCTTGCTCCTTTTTGCACGTCAGCCCACGGCGATATGAAACTTTTGCCCAGCTCAGGATGTTGGCACCTACTCCCGGAAATTTCGCCGTCTGGTGTACGGCGCTTGAAATGGTTCTTTTCAGTTGAAAACCTCGAGCAGTTCAGTGCAATTTTCAGGGGAGGGTTGTCGCAGAAGTAACCGACTAAACAAAGAAAACAAAAAAGTTAGAAAAAATTTCTCGATTTATCCACGTAACCACCTTTTAGCTCCATACAATTCTTCTAATCATGTTCAACCCCGTTAAAGAACCGTCGAGCTCCTCCAAACAGCCACTCCGCTTCTTCACTGTTGGCAAATATTTTATCAGCCAGCCTTTTTATTCAGGTTGGAAAAATAAAGTAATCCGAGGGATCTTAATCTGGCGAATAGGGTGTGTGAAGAAGCAATTCCAACTTTTAATCGTTGATTTTGACCATCGCGGTAATGGATGTGTGAACCGGTGCATTGTCATGACAAAATTTTAAATTTCGCCAATTTCGAACCTTTTTTCTTCTTTATTTCATAACTTAAACGCTGCAATAAGTCCGCATAATACTCGCCGTTGATGGTTTTTTCCTTTTTGAAGATAATAAATTGAAAATTATTCCATGGGCATTTCAAATAACTTACCTTTTCAGCAGATGGAACTGTATTAGGAGTCGATTGTCCCCCTTCAGTCTATTGTTTTAACTGTACTTCGTCTCACGTTACGAATCGGCACAAAAATTCGGCGTTTTTGCTGTTGATGATTATATCACTGTTATTAAGGACGTGTGTCCTGTGCCGTTATAGGGCCAGAGGCCCATTTCAGCATTATTGATGCTATGAAAAAACGCCAAACATTTGCTTGAAGTGGCTTTACGACTCTGTTTTTGTTCCAAACGCGGCACCCATCTTGCGTAGAGCCTCCTCATGTCAAAATTTTTAGCCACTCTACGATGTACAGCACTTTTACAAATTATAGCTCGCGCGCTTCGACGGCCATCCAATACCATTTTGTGGATATCCGTCACCATTTCTGGCGTAATAACTTTATTTGGTCGACCACTGTTATGTTTGTCTTGGCAGTTCGTACGACCTCGTCTAAACTCTGCCACCAAATATTTTATTGATGAAGGAGTAGATTTCCCCAGAGCATTATATAGATCGACGTTGACATTGGTTGGACTGTGACCTTTAAAATGAAAATATTGATCACATAACGATGACCAATATTTTCCATTTTTAAAAATTCATTGAGTACGTTTACTATTTATTGAAGACTGTTAAAATTAAACAATTTAGCGTCTTCAAACTTAAACTTTGGAAGATTGGTGCATTAGACCTCTTTTGTTTTTCAAACAACCAGCCAACTATACGTCAGGTCGGGAACTTCTGGGACCATTCTCGTAGAAACGTCAACTACGATCCCAGATCTTTGTCTTACTGTACTTACTGGCAATTGAAGAAAGACCGTTGGGTATAAACGGATATAAAAATTAGATTTTAACATTATATATACAAAATATGAAAATCTTCCGTTGATTTGAAGTTAGATAATTAACTGAAATAGTTGACCTGTTGTCATTATATGTCGTTTAAATACCTTGCCTTTTTCATTTAAATATATGTATTATTTTTCACAATTTCAATTTTACATATCTTTCTCATAAGTCAGTGGTTGGTCAGATGATCGTTAAATTCTGTTTTTAACTGCCGCTAAGCTGCACTGGTATAAAATAAATTAATCTTCAAACAATGTGATGAAGAATTAAATGGTAGAAATAGATGAGTGAGGGGGGATGGGTAAAGTGACCTATTTTTGTGTCCTTAAATAGGGTAGATCACATGAAAGTGAATATACAAAGGGGTTATATATCATTAGCTCTTTTTCTACTGTCAACGTATTCTGACAGTACAGTTCCGTATGTAAGAATGAACCTTAGGATGTCAACTGACACCGATGTTTTCATGGTTGGTGACCTGGCCTCCGGTTTCCAAGGTTGTATTTCTTCCTAAGATTACGGTTTAAAAGGCTTTATTAATTCGTATTAAAGACCATATAATACAGCTAAACCCTGCGTTATTAAACGTGTAGACTAGTAATTTACTAGATTCCTATGCATCCACCCTTAATGCTACTTAATAAATAAATAATAATAATTGAGGTTAATTATTTAAATACTATTGGTTACCTATACTAACAAGGCCGAGTATTTCCAATTCATTCTTCAACTAGGTGAGAGGTTTCGCAATCTTGTGAATGAATATTCATAGCCAATTAAGTCACAAACGTAAGTGATAAAACAAATACGAAACATCGTTTCTGCTATACTTGTTGCATTCGTCAGCTAAAACGAAAGGACGACACAACACCGCTCAAACCACGTGACGAACTAAAAAATGTTTCTGAAATATTTTCATCCGACTGATTTTTGTTGTAATATAATCCAATGAATTGATTCGCAATTTTGTCTATGATTATCAATATTTGGCCAATTTTACGAAAGCTTTAATTTTATTTATAAATTAATTTTTATCCAACACATTAAATAATCAAGAAACATCGTATCAAAGAATAAAATTGTATTGTTCACGGAATATTGATTAAAAAAACAATTATAATTTGGCGAGTAATGAAGTGGAAATATTTGTTTGGAAAATCTCAGAAACATTTGGGAACAGATAGTGGAATTTAGCGAAAATGAAGAACGCGTTTATTTTTTGAGCTCGCGTAGCAGCTTATTTGCCACAGTAATTTTACTAAAATAGGTTCCCTATTACTTCGTCATTGATTTTTTAAAAAAGTTTGATCCATCTTGAGCAATATTGTTGATCTTATTTGCTTCGTTTATTAATTATTTTACTATTAATTGTGCGTAGATTCTCATTTTGAATAGAACCTTTCATATTGGAACCGAATTCGTTCTTTTGTATTTTTGTTTTCCATGGGAGGCACCGGAATATTAGTTCCGAGTCTGAACGCAACCATACCGGTTGGCGAATTTTATCCTTATCTCTCCTTCGTTCAGTTTCCTGGTCGGTAAACTAGTTTTTATTGTATCAGCATAGTCGCGATGATGACTAATGATGATGAGAGAGAAAAATATCGCTTAGACTATCGTCCTTTTGGCCCACATTCGTTGAGGTCCAGGAGGTCACCACAGAAGTTGTCCTCGGCTTATGAAGGCGTCTTATGTCACTTTCATTTATATTACACTTACAAATTAAGGTTTGACAAGTACGGTACTTAACAGGAGACTGATCAGGAGGATCGAGTCCTTGACGAGTCCCTGAATTGGTATGATCTAATATTTCTCTTCAGAATCTTCCAAGAAATGACAAAAAAAAACAAATAAAAAATCCACGTTTTTTAATTGAAAATAAAAATATTTATTTTAGTCAACAATACATAAAATATTGACAATAATATAATATTAATAACGTAACATTCATCTCAGGGTACTTGTGTGAGTTATTCAATCGGAACTACTTTAAATAATTAAATTAACAAATTATAATTACAAGATAAATATAAAAATAAAACTTCAAGGAATATGAATGTTCCACTCACTTTGTTCTCTTGGTGAGATGAATTATAGGTATGGCGGCATCATCGTTGACGTTCAAATTTTTATGATGATGACTGATTTCGCTTTGATAGCTAGATGTCAACTGAACTTTAATTCTCTCCTCTCTCTCTACATGGTAACTCACGATCACTAACTTGGGCTTCCTTTACTGTATTTAGTTTCTCTCTTGAGGTCAATCAGGCCCTCTTTATAAATTCCATTCTAACGAACTATTTTCAGCAAAGTTTCTAGTTCTTTGTCTCACGTTCATCATTAATTTATTTAGCTAAATACAAGCGATTATTTGTGTAGGCAGTTTTCATATAGTTCTTCCAGTCCTTTTAGTACAGTTTCCGTCTCGTATAAGCGGATTAGGAAGCAAGCATCTTCATACTTAAACTTCATGGTTTCTTACTATGTGCTTTTGTCTGAACTGACCACATTCATTACTCAATTAAATAATAATAGAACATGAAATAAAGTTGTATTGAGTAGCCCTATTATTTCTTATAATTACAAAACAAATAAAATTCATTTTGGCAATTGAAACCGTCTTCTGGGAAACTGTAATGTTCTTACCTAGCGGGCCTGGAAATAACTGGTACTTTCAAGTTAACTCTGCACTCTAACAAGACACGATTATCCCACGACAATATTTTACTAAAATGACTCTAATTATGTGTATAAAATAAAGAAAATTATTGCAATTTTAGTGCAATTAATATAATTTTACATTTTTAACGACTTAAAATTTCACAGTCGAATATCTGAAGCTCTTACTGTTGTTTCTGAGTTAAATATTTTGTATTTAAATAAATTTAACAGTGTCTTTATTACTTCTACACAGAGATTATCTCGCTTATTTTTCTGGCCTTTTTTTGTCCTAACAACCTGTTGTTAGTAATTCTCTGTTTCAAACTAAAACACTACCAATTAATATGCATAGACAAAATTGTTACTCTGCTACTTGTTGCAATGAGTTCTACTGAATAAATATAATATTCCCGTCAACGTGATTTTGATCAATAACTCAGACACTACTTCTCCTTGACAATATCACAATGTCTATGCACATATATACATACGGTGTTTGTTTCAGGGACTGATATTGTGCAGGTAATTCTATATGTACGTCAACAAAAAGTAAATTTGCTAATGATCGAAGGAATTCCCGCTTTGGAGGTTCAATAAGTTTCCCGAATTTCCACCAAGAACCGAGAAACTTTATTTTTTTTTTTGAAAAAAAAATCTATATTACAATTTGTGTGCACGTTAATATTTGGGCTGAAGGTCGGGTAAGCTCGGATGAGTATGGAACGAGTTCGTCAGCCTTGAATGTTTACTTATAATTAAATTAAAGAGAATAGTCTCTATTTTTTGGAAACTTCTATAGCATATTTATATAAATAATTCAGTTATTTACAAAAGTAAAATATTCGGATATATATTCAAATAACAATCAACGTGTATAAATATTCTCTGATTTATTTAGCCAATAATGACTACATCAAGAACTTAGTACTTGCATGTTTGACAGTTACATATTATATAACAATACATTTCAATATTGATATTCGTTAGGTACATACAAATACATGGTTTCTTTATACAGGTGAAGCAGAGCATACAAATATATTGTGAACGTCGCCTTTGAATATGTAGCGCGGAACCATGTATGAGATAACTTCTTGATAAGAAATATTACCGTCAAAACAAAGTCAACTTAAGAAAACATACTTAACATTGCAAATAAGCAAGCAGGTAAGTGGTTGCAAATATTTCTATTCATGAATTTAAACATTACTTGTGCGAAATACGAGAAAGGACAACGTGAATTATAGTTTATTTATTGATTTTCGAAATTCAGGGTAAAAGGAATGCATGCAATGTTTATATCGTACCCGAATGATTGAATTTTATCAAAACATATTTAATAAATATCTCCGAAATGTTAAACGAAATATATGAGTTATAGGTATTATAGGGCAAAATACAGTAGGAAGATGGTTTTCAACAATGTTGGAGTAAGTTTGAAAATGAGTGCAGTAAATTATATGTAAATCACAATGACCAGGAAGATTATCATGACAAATTGTCAAAAGATCCGACCAATTATGAATTGTTGAGAAAAGTTTGTTTTAACTGTTAACTGATAAAAAAAAACCATTGGGGTGACGTAAGTAGATAATATATTAGCAAAATAAATTTTTAAAGTAAAGAAAGTATATTTTAGTTGTGTTAGAATCTTTTTCGGTTCCATTTGATATCGTTTTAATGAGGTTGTATAATATATCAGTAGTGATAATCTAATTATTGCCCGTTAACATAATAACTAAAAGTCTGTATAATAGCTCAGACCTCCGTTTCAGTCCTCAAGAAAATAGTATCTTGTTAAATAAACAAAAAAACGGTCAATTTGTCAGAAAAAAAAGTTTCAGTATTCAATTTAAACGAAAAAATACAATACTACGACGATTCTTCCACTATTTTGGGACATCATAGGACGCAGTCCATGACACGAAGTTTATATTTGGATCTTTAATTTGTATCATCATGAAAAAAAATTATTTAGGCCTCCTTACTCATACGTATTAACTGATGAAGTCACAAAAGAGTGGACGAAACGTTTAAGTTGAACAGCACAATTTTTTTTCTTACAAATTGACCGTTTTGCTATTTATTAAATTATAAATGTCAGATTAACGTAAATATTAAGTTTATTGTTAAGTTACAATATACATTACTTGAAATGTGATCATTAAAAAATTACATGTTTAAATGAAGTATTTTCCAGTGGTCTAGGATGATCAACAGTTGTTGCTTGATAACCAGATCATATTATTATTAGTATAATTAAGAACTGATAACTAACGCAGCTTTCACTTGTTAACAACACTTATTAACAAGAGAGTAATCGGACTAATAAAATATGAAATGCTTAAAACTGAGATTATAACGTAATTTATTAGTTTGATTAGCATTTTAAGGATATTATGAAGGTTTCATCATCTTTTAGTCTGAATATATATCGAATGCCTACTGACAATATTGGGTTACATTTATAGTAATTCAAGTGGTTTTTAACCAATATACAACTATGGTGATTTAAATATTTTCAAGTGATGATCGTACTGTGGTATCATCCCTTGCCCTTTGAGTTCCTTTCCGATGACAGAAGCAATGCCAGGATTCTTTCCATGACGGTCCTATAAACCACTCACAGATTTCTCTTCACCGTGACAAGATAATTGACCTTTACTTGCAGTTTCCCTATCGTAATGAGTTGACAGTGCAGACTCGTTGGATGAAGACCAGCTTAAACTACGCAGGTTTATTCGACCGAGATTGCCAATATGCACGTCACGTGATATAGTATCTGGCCTTTGTCATAGCTTTATCACCTTCCCGTTACTCGGTTTTACTTCCTGCAAGTTTCATTTTCTAATCGCGAATCACTTCCTGTAGCACTAGATGTGTCGTAGCATTCGTAAAAGGAAGCTACGATATCAAGTGTTGACGTAAATGAGGAAATATTTACGTGAGATGAGTCCAAAGATTTTTTTATCACATGACTCGGGAAGGACTACTGCCCCAATTTGCATAAAATACCATTTGGTTTCCTTTTAATTGTAACCTAGATGCCGCACGCTTCCTAATGAATTCTTTGATGTGATGAGCTCTTCTACAGTGACAAGGCTTCTTAGATATTCTTTAAATAATTTGGCTATTTTCGTTGAAGCCATCTTGTATTTCCAGAAGAAAGTTCAAGTTTTATGTGGGCCTTAATACTTTTTCAAGTTATGACATCATTGTCGTGTGGTTCTTTCAGGTCATTATGAAATGTGCCATTGGAGATATTAATTTCAGGGTTGTGAGTTCGAGCCACACGTTTGGCGAACATTTTAATGATTGAACAGTCTTGTATTCTGCCGTATGTACGATTACGATAGGCAGGTTTATAAATATTCGCTGTCTTGATATTAGAATACACTTTATAGGAGGTTGAAGTCGTATAAATTATGATGGTGACCAACGATGCGTAACGATAGCAAAATCTAAACATTTTCATGTCCTACATGGTGACACCGACCCTCAATTTTAGGTAAACCACTTCCCCTTTCTCTTTTATGTCCATATAAATTATATAAATACATATAAAAGCAATAAACATATTATTGCTCCCATGATTCAAGTATCGTTTAGTTTTAATTTTTTTATTGGCTGCTGTTGCATTCTTAGGAATGTGACAAATCGACGTGCATAAATAAATACAACGCTACGTTATTTAATACTAAACATTATGCTTATAAAAATATTCCTAATATTCCTATGAAAATCGGCAAAGTTGTTTATAATTCAAATGTATACTTGGGTACCAAATTTGACAAAATGGGACCAAAAAATTATTATTATTACTATCGCATCTAATTTTATATACAGCCACCTATAGAGAATGAGCTACTAAATTTAGAAGCATCAACGAGGTTTTAAGTAAAACATCTTCAGGCATTAATTATTATTGTATTTTTGTAATTTATCTTCTTATTTTTCAAAATAGCAAGTAAACGGTAAAATACTGAGGGATGATAATTTTTTACAGTAATGAGAAAGTAATATAGTACCTTCAAAGTAAACGTCGGATGAGAAAATGGCAACTTTATGGCTAATGGCATATTTTTATTAAATTCCTATTGGTACATTGATTAAAATATGAGTGTAATGGAATTGAAACGAAAAAATTTCTAATAAGACTGAATCATCGACCATGGTTGCCATTTTCTAACAACCATAATTATATGTTGACTATAAACTTATTATTTGAACGAAATACAATCTGTTTTTTTTAGCAAAAATGATATAACTAAATAAAAAATTCCTATAATTGTAAAACTAATGAAATATTTGTTATTTTTCGAGAAAATACCAACAGATATTGGCATAAAACAATTTTTTGATATATTTTTAAATAGTATTCTGCGCGATTAGATAAACTGTCGCATACGGAAACAACGTCGGTATTATCCCACCATAAAAGTATAGAAATTGATACCTGAAACGTCGGACATAAATTTTGTCTACCCAGACGAAAAAAAATGACATTATTAGATAGGCGGTTTAAGTGTGCAGAAGTTGTGCGTAAATTGGTTAGTTCTTGTGTGACATTGTTTGATTAAATATATTCTTTCAAAGTAAGCATCAAAGATTTAAATATTACTGTGGAAAAATTATTTTAAAAAAGGGAGTTTATTTTCAAATATCTGTAATTAGTATAATAGCACGACGAGTCAAATATTTCTGGGAAGGTTTTTATCGGTCTCTCCTAAACAAAGAAACCGGGCTGTTTGCATCATAATGGGATTTGGCGCAGGAATGAATAGTGTGAGTGTAGAACTCCATATTTCTGAAAGTTTACTTGAATTTTTCGTTTCAACTACATGTATTTTTCGTTTCAACTACATGTATCAACGCAGGTTGTTCTTGAAAATCAAATAAATTAAGTTGGTTTAGTCAATTTGCCGGATTTTAACTATCTTCATTACCCTAACACAATTTTGATCTACGACTCGCCGTTTGTGCCTACTGGCACCATCTCTGTGCCAGGTCGAGAACTTTCCGAACGACCGTTCGTAATAAGCATCGACGTGTTGTATTCAGAAACCTTGTAAAAGTTGAAAAGTGCATATAATAACTAATTAAAAAATATATTAACACTAAACAGTTCTGGTACGATATATTTTTCCTTATTCCTATCTTTTAGTAAATTTTGAGAAACATTTCTTTGTTGTAGTGATGACATTTGTTTTTCGAAGCGATACGGAACAGGAGTAAAATTATTATCGCTAGACCTAAGGATGACTTGGGTCCTCATGCTAATCACATAGATAAAAGCCTGCTTAATGGTAATGGACAGAAAAAACACACGGCTTATTATCTCCTGAAAACACAACTTAGGCAAGGTACTAGTGAATCAACTTTTTAAGAGGCTATAAAAAATTCATTAGCGCGTAAATAATTGGGTCATTTTGGTCGTGGAAGTGAACATAGGTGGTCTAAATTTTTTCACTTAAAAATGCTTATTGAAATAGAAACATTTTGAACATACATAAAATTTTTAATAACATCATTAATAATAATATATTGATATATAATTCTGATAATGGTTTATATGTAATGTTATAAAATTTTGACAGCCAAGTAAACGAATAAAATGAAGATTCAGATTTAAAATATATTCAATAATAATTTAAAATCATTTCCAGCTGATAAATTCTTGAACTGCAATAATGCTTCTTGCTATTTTTAATGTACTGAGTAATTTTATTTTTAACATTAATACAAACAGTCAAGTGCGGTGGTTAACAGTCGATTATGTTTTTCTTAGTTAATTTACTTATACAATATTTAGTATTTATTGACTTCCTTTGGTATAATTTGCCTCGAGTTGTATAATCTAAAAAGCTGCATTAAAATAATAAAACGTTGGGTTAAATATTATCTCGTAAGCAAGTTATCGTTTCCACTACGGTATACATTTTTTATGTACGATAATATTCTAATTATGGGATAAGATAAATATGTGCTCTGTAATGCGTAAATAAAATAAATATTATGCCTAAGCATATTATGATCTTGCAGGAGAAAATTAAAGATTCGTAGGCTTAGGCTTATGAGAATTCAGGCTTAAAATACACAAAGTGCAAAAACTCATATTATACAAGACACGATTGAATACCAATGTATTAAAAAAAGTACCAAGCAAAGAAGAAGTTAACAAGGGAATAGCTTAAGCTAAAAAAAACTTTAATCAAAAAGTAAAAGTTTGTGTATACTGAGCATAGTACAAAAGTGAAATATGGACGGCTGAAGACAATAAACAGACAGAATGCTGATAGTATTTAAATGTAATGTTATAAAATTTTGACAGCCAAGTAACGAATAAAATGAAGATTCCGATTTAAAATATATTCAATTAGTAAGAGATTTTGGAGACAGATTGTTGCCATCAGTTGATTCCACAACAAATATTAGAAAACAATATTTCATTTCAATTTTCGGTAAATGCTTTTTTTAAAAAATAAAAACATTAATTTGTTGTGGTATGGATCAAAAATTTATTTCAGTTAAAAGTTAGTTTCCTAAGAGTATTGTTAGCTGAGGAAAGATGATAATATTTTAATCTCAAGCTTCTTTCATGTGAAACGTGAAAAATATTGAAAGATTTTTAGCATTCTCTTTAAGTTTAAAATTAAAAATAATTAACAGAGATAGTTAGAATTAGAGAACGTATCCGCTTTAATCAATCTTCCTTAGCGTCCTTCAGATACTATATAGCATCCGTTCCTCGGTT
Organism: Zhengitettix transpicula; assembly: GCA_037074705.1. NCBI lineage: Eukaryota > Metazoa > Arthropoda > Insecta > Orthoptera > Tetrigidae > Zhengitettix > Zhengitettix transpicula. Next base: position 38,334,602 of record CM073596.1, on the reverse strand, counting down.
TTGGATTTCTGGAAATGGTCCTAATGGTACTTGGGAAACGGTGTTTCATCAAGGTTTACTGACTCGAAGCAATTGCATTATCTTCCATTGATTTTACATATCACATAGGACCTGTGGTTAAAATAATATGGACTACAATTATAGGGTTTAAACGAGTACAATTGCTGCTCGGAAGACGACAATCTAAATGAAGTCAGTGTGTCTCCAGCATGAAAGTCTAATCATTGTTTACATGGTGCATTTATAATGGATTGTGCAGTTTTACTATTCACAACGCTACAAGTTATACGAGGTCGCTGTCGAAGTAAATCCTTTTTCCTCTCCTCTTAGACCATGCCAGCAGTATTTGAGGAACAAAAGAATTTTTAAATTGTATTCTTACGACCTGAATGCCTTGAAAAATGGCCTGACAGTTTCCTATTCATAAGGCTTCGTCGTAGTGTTGCTTTTTCTTTTGTTGCTTTTGTGTTACATACGCTCTCCAGAATTAATAGCGTTTTAAAAACCTTTGGTTTAAGGGCAAAGTTATTTGAAGATATAATAATGATATCTAATAATTTCAGGCCATACCTACAGTGAGAATTTCACAATTGATAATATATTACGTAATTTATTAATATGTCTTTCCTAAAAAAAATAAGTCAGTTAATTTGGTGTGTAGACATGAAACATTGAAATTATGGGATAATACAATTGAGAAACCACATTAAGAGTGAATAATGAAATATGAATAAAATTTTATATGTGTAGGAGTGCATGCAAGTATCTGTTATACAGATTTTGTCTAGGTACAGCTTATAATAATTATAAATTGGTTTAATTAAAAAATCTAAAAAAATTAGCAAGCTGTAAATCTAATTTATCCCAGTCATTTTGCTGTTACAGCAGTTGTGCACTAACAACTAGAGGGATTTGCCTAATCATTTTAATTTAAATAATTTCCGTCTCAATTAATTTGAAAATACTTTAAATGTAAGTTTTACTTTATTCTTTCCCATCTGTATCATTTTATTTATCTGCAATCAAGTTAACAAAATAAAAATAATATAATTTCTGCCTAGTGATCTGATATTTTCGCCTTGTATACTGATGAATATTGATATTAATAGTGTTAACTCCAAATATCTGATAACTTTTACCTCAGACTCTCACCAACCGAATTAACATTTCTTGATCATTTTGTCATTTCACCTTTTGATTAATTCCTCTAATGCACTATAAAATCCGCATAGGATTCACCTACCCGATGCAGGTTTTCCAAGGGTTTTCCCTGCATATCTTTAGGCGAATGCCAGGTAGGATCCTTAAAATATAGCCCGGGGGCCCTAGTAAACCTTGGCTACCTTCCTCTACCCTTCCGCACCCCCCCCTTTCAAATCCTTTCCTATGCTATTAAAGGGGAGTTGCCCAACGTGGATTACCCTCATGTAGCCTGTTGCCCTAAATAAAAATTATGAGGAGAGAAAGGAAGCCTGCGAGAGAGTTCTCTCGTAGGTGAACCTTCCCAGAGAGCTCTGGCGGAGGCTACCTTTGGGGATGCCTTTACACTGTATGGTTTTTTGAACTAAGGTTCCCACATGCCGAGGCACCTCGGCCTGTTTTGAGAGGTGTAAGTTCCGGGGTCGCAGACATTGGGCATACGGTAAGAACTTTCCGCTATTCCCATTGGAATAGTCGGCCAGCTGCCTCCTAAACTGGTCGAGGCACGGAGAAGGGAATGCTGGGTCCCCACAGCAAACTCCTCTCCCGCTATCGGAAGCGCATGGGACAAGTACCAAAGGCCTGATAGACGTTTTCTAGGGTATATCCTATATCGCTTTTAGGCGAATTGCCGGGTAGAATCCATAAAACTTAGCCCGGGGGCCTAGTTAACCCTTAGCTACCTTCCTCTACCCTTCCGCATCCCCCCTTTCAAATCCCTTTCCTATGCTATAAGAGGGGAGTTGCCACCACGCTAATTGCCTTCATGTAGCCTGTTACCCTAAAAAAAAATTCTGAGGAGAGACTCTAATGAAACAGAGAATTATGTTCAGAATGTGATAATTTAAATATAGAACACTTGTCTAAAAAACTTTCCTACTCAAAAATGCTCCAAACGAAATTTGAAAAAAAATAATGCTTGAATAGTTGACTCGAAGTATACACATTGATGATTTTAATTGGTTTATTGTTCAACTTACTACATTAATCAGAGAAAGGGTATTTGGTGAAAAATTATCATATCAATTAATATATAAAAATAATAATGCAGTTTTTCGACCAATATCAGACAATATTTTATTTATTTATGACAACGTTTCGGTACGTGTGTGTACCTTCATTAGGTCTTTCCTTGCATTATTTTTAATATAAACAGACGTGAAAATACAATCTTTAATATATAAAATAATGATTTTATAATTTTTATTTACACAAGCTTTAATTATTTCTAGTTTTAAAATAAATTACTTTGTAAATATTGTTTATGATGTTAAATATTCATATGAGGAACATATTTTTTAGTGTGAGAAAATTAATGTTTTGATTAAAAAATATCTCATTTTGGTACCATCAAGTTATTGGTTTTAAATTATTTAAATGTAATTAAGTAGATTTATATATTGTTATACACGTTTTAAAGACTTATTGTTTTTTTAAAAGCAATTACAGTAAAGAAAAGAAGTAGAACTAGATGATTCCAGTAGTAGTTTTCATTGAGATGTATCTTAAATTTCATAGGCTAAGAAATTCAATTAGTGTGTGGCTATTTGGCACATAGTAAAATAAGTGCAAAGCTGAATCAATTAGATTTAACTTTTGATGGTATATTACGTTATCTGAGATTGTGATGTCAGTATTTCATAAAGTATTTGTGGAATATGTAAATTGACGCGGTTATATACACTAAGTGATAAACTTAAAAAAATATGTACGAAGTATAGAGGAATGTATGAAATTAAATATAAAATAATTGTGTTTCTATTATCTGAAGTGAAATAACGAAATAATTATCATCATAGTCATCACAAGAATATTGATTTTTTTACATTTAGAGTACATATTTTATACATTTAGTTTATATGAGAATAGCTTTATAAGGTATTTTATGTGGAACTAATTTTTTGTGGAGGAATATTTGCTTCTGATAATACTAAAAACGATCGTTGCACAAACATACTTAAAACAGAGAAACAAAAACTAAAGAAATGAAAATTTAAATAAAATACCTTTAGACGCAGATTGACGTTTTTTTCTAACGGCGAAAATTTATGTTATAATATTTCTTTTAAGATCTTATAAGATCGCTTTTAAAGTTGTGTCAAAAATATTAACATTTGTGAGAATCTTTGGTAAAAGAGCATCTTTGACAACTTGTGACTCAGTATCTGTGCTAACTTTGTTCCGGGTTGGATGCGTAATAATTTTATGATTTAGCAATCGTCGACGGAGAAAATAATCTTTTGTTTGTTATTGCAAGGTGGCGAGGTACGAATTGAATTATTTAAACTATTCAATAATGTAGTTCAACTTAATATCCAAACTGTATTCTAATTACATATCCCAAGGTTGACTAAGTATTGAGATTCAGGGCTGGGCTTATCATTTTACAGGAAACTGTCATCTTACGTGGTCAGATATGGAGCAGCTGATATTTGTCATTGATTATAACTTTGATTCTAGTTCCTTGATTACATCGAATTAGTATACTCAAGTGTTTCCCAATCGAAAATATATTCAGTTCTGCTATACGCGACACTAATAGCCATATTTATAGGTCAACCCTTATTTACTCAAAAGAATAATTCTGGATTTGAAATAAACTTGTTTTGCATCATACAAAATAAAATTATTTTTCACAACGATCTAAGTACATTAATGTAGCTAAATATATTTTGTTTGAGAATTCATAGGAATTCTTGTGGGGCAGATTGAAATGTATACATTATCAATTGATTAAGTTAAGAGAAATTTTATAATAGTACTGTTGAGGACATCATAGTCCCAGTTTTCAGGTTGACTTTTTCTATGATAATGTGCAATAGCTGGTGAAGAGTATCAAAGGGCATCCTATCTACAGTGTTTTATATCTATTGGTATAATGAAATCGGTAATGTTGAGCACATTCCAAAGCTATGCCAAAGGTAGCTCTATTATACATTCTAATAATCTGTACAATAACTATAAATGGGCATTATCTGATTATACTTATGTTTGTCTTTACATACTTTGATGACTCAAGAGATTTGTGAACAAAGAGTTCTGTGTTTATATAGTGCAGCTGGAGGAAGAGGTAGATGACAGATTTTAGGAGTAATTATTGAAATATTCTGTGAGCTTCAACTACAGTGTTTTCAAAACATTTATAAATACATTTTCTTTTGCTAGCTGTAGTTTATTCTTTATTGATTTATATTGAAACTAGATTTTTCAGTATTGTCTTTATTCCAAATGCTAATTACGAATTTTTATTCCTCTTCAGGTATTCGTAGTCCAAGATGAGGCTGAAATTTGGTCAGCGGCAGAACGATTGGAAGTGTTGTTTTTGTTGCCATGTTAGGACTGGCACAATTTTTTTGGGTGTTTGGCATCTTGTAAGTACTTATGTTATCCATTAATTCTCTATCAGGAAACTTAATACATTATTAAAAACATGATTACTTGTTTAAGTAAAAAGAGGTTTAGATGAAATAAAAATTAATTTTATACAATATTTGCAGCAATCATCAAATTAAATATACCATATTTGCTAACAGTTTTTTATAATCATGTATAACCCTCATAGTTTTTAGCCAGCATTTATATGTACACGAACTAGAAAGTGTATTATTAATTAGGTAATGCCAGACTCGAGAATGATACACCGCACAAATCAGGCAAGTAACTCAAATCCAAAGCTAAAAATAATTTAATGACAAAAATAATCCTAAAGCAATGATGGGTTAGCCTAACAATAGGGAATCATAGCAATTGCTGAGTTGTGTAGTATCAGTTTTTTAAGTTAATTACAGTGATGTTAGATTTAATCTGAATTATTTAATTTATACATCTACCAGTACTCTTTCATACTTGATAAAAATCCTCAAGGCCCCTATTGACACTTAAACAAACATTGTGTAGTTTATAAAATATACTACTCTGATTGTAATTACTGCTACAATGGGCAAAAAAGACTTAATACCCTTATCAAAGAACATTTATCAGAAATACTTGATATTAAATACAATTAATTTATATATTGTTAATATTAAACTCTAAATAGCTGTGATCCCTTATTGTTAGGCTAATCCATCTTTGCTTTGGGATTATATTCATTTTAGTTTTGCTTTTGAGTTCATCTCCAGGTTTGTATAGTGTGTCATTCTTGTGGCTTGGGGTTTTTAACTTAATTAACAAAGCAGCAAGGATTGCACAAATGTGTGGTATTCATTTTTTCACTTAATTATTTCTGTCATTTCGTTGTTTATCTAATTAGTACACTTTCAACACAGATTTTTTATGAAAAAATTTACATCTGACAGAAGATGATAAATAAGAAACAGCCAATTCAGACAAAAAAGTGATAATATAAATACCACACAACGTTTCTAGAATCCTTGCCCCTATCCTCAGGTGTGAAGAAGAGCCTCGTCAGTTGACAAAATTCAAAAACCAAACTTGTTTTTGTCAACTGAAGAGTGCAGTTGTGTCGCTCTAGGCTCTTCTTCGCACCCGAGGAAAGGGACAAGGATCCCAGAAATGTTGTATGGTATTTATATTATTACTTTTTTGTCTGAATTTGCTATCTTTCTGATTAAGAGATATTTTATTATTTTGAAGTGATTTCTTCACTTGAAGAAAAAGGAGAGTATGATTTTGCATGGTTCAGACCAATTTGAAATGTTGTGAATGGTATAATAAGCACCGTTGTCAAGTAAACTTTTAAATTGTATAACAGATTTGTTAGTCATCCATGCTCTTTAGATTAACAGAAAGGTTAGTCCTGAATAATGAATGCTATTCGTGTACTGATAAAGATTGTTAAAATCTTGTAGAATTTTGACTGTTGAATGGAAATGGGAAACTACATTGCTATAGTTTGATGATCCTTTAAAAAATAAGAAGCCATTAATTGTTTTATGTAATCTACCAACTCTTCTCTTGTTTTATTTTGTTGAGATGAGAATTGGTTGGTGCTGTCAATTTATGTTATGTATACTAAAAATTTAAACCTTGCTATCAAAGAAAAAGTTAGCAGCATTGTGTAGTATGGATACAAATCCTAATTAAATATTGTATTATTCAGTATATATTATTCAATTAGTGCCATATACTATATACTCATGTATACCTTTCGCATGAAATGAAAATAACCTTCATTAACTCATAAACCTACATTCACTTTTTGCTGTATATATGGGATTTTGTCTGTCATTGATTAATTGACCAGAAAAATTTGAATACATTTAGAAACCGTTGTCTGAATAAAACCTTTTACTCAATAAGATTTCCCTCATATTAAATATAGGCTATTTTACAAAACATAAAACGTACAACTCTTTCTGATTCGTAAACAAATTATAGCTTCAATTTGAATGATTTGCAGATGCTTCAGGTGATAGCACTATTGGTAATTGCTGCAGTATTACGAAACCCAGACTTGATGGAACAGAATTCAGGCAGAGCGCCAGTACTTCCAACTCCATTGAGTGAAGTGGAAAATGATTTGGATACTAGACGTGTTGAATTATTTTTGAAGCCACAAAGTGATGTTTGGAAACAGAATGATTTTAATGCTGCTCATGGCTACAGAGAGTTTTTCGGACACCGAAGTATAAATCCACGTAAAGTTTTGTTTGCTACTTATAATTTTTTTTTATAAAACTAATATTCCCTCCAATTTAATTCATTATTCATATTGCTGATAAGAATTAATTTAGTAAGTAGAGAAATTCTTCAAATGTAAATTTCAAATAAATTGAGCAAAGTAATAATTAAAATAAATCAATTTGATGTTCAATGTATCTATGAGCTGCATTTGTATTAGTATTATATGTGTAATTTACTGTATTGTTGAACAATTATTTTAATTTAATTTAATTTTTATTTAAGCAGAGGACTTGAATGTAGGTGTTGTTGTTACTTTCTGCACTTTTGCAATAACTTTGATTATGGTATATGGTGCCATAAAAGGAAAGCCATCTTACCTTATGCCATTCTTCTGCCTCCAAGTGTTTGATTTTTGTATTGCAAGGTAAGATTTGGATGCCAATGCTTTTTTTTTGTTGCAAAGGATCATATGCAATTTTGTACTAACAATCCTTTAGTAATAATTTCAAATTGTGTTTACTTGCGAATTGTAAATAATTTTTTTTTAATACAGTTTGACTGCAGTGGGCTACCTTTGTTACCTACCAGATATCCAGAGAGTAGTATCTGAAAATCCAAATTTCCCCTTCCAGGAAGAGTTATTAAAGATGAATCCACAGTGTCTCTCCCTTCTAGTACTTATGTCATTCATGTTAGCCATGATGGTTAAGGTAAGCAATTTCATGTTTTTTTCTGAAAAAATACAATTGTGTAAACCATTATTGTGACATTTTTATAATTTTAAACGATATTCTCTGAAAATCCATTATCTTGCCATTGATTCATTCCAATGACTTACAATGTTAAATCATGTACTAATTCTAAATGATAGCATTAATTATCAAATTTGGCAAATCATATATATATATAATTCAGTAATTTCTTTTACATTAATTGGGGATAAGGTCAGTCTATAATAATTTTTAATTATTTGTATGTTAACAGGCTTACTTCATTGGAGTTGTTTGGAGTTGCTACAAATATTTAACTCTTCGAGCAGCTGCTGCTCAACGCACTATTCATTTTATTGATCCTGATAGCCAGTCGCTGCTTCCTGATCTTCCTGATTATGAGACCGCTATGTGTGACCCACGCTTTGCTGTAAAGAAGTTTCCTACACCACCTCCATCCTACAGTGCTGCTGTTGAAGTATCAATCCCGCCTTCACCACCGACCCCAGTTATTACACCGACAGCAGCCCCAGCACCTGTTGCATCCACCACCCCTGTTACCACAACTCCAGAATGTGTACCTCCAGAACAGACCAACCCAACTCCTGTTCCTGAATCACCAGTACGTCCAAGTGCTTAAAAGCACTCTTAATAAAATTTACCGTTTTTTTCTTAATAGTAATTTCAGTTTCTAATAAATGTACTTGTGTATTACTTTAGATTCATGTAATGCCCCACATAGATAAACTTAAATCTTCAACTTTTTAGACAACTATCAATGTTTCACTATAGCCTCATACATTCCTTGGAAGGCCTTTCTGTATACAAATAGGTAGTAGTCTCATTGTAATTATCTCATTTGTGCCTCACCAAATTGAGCAATACAATGAATTTTAAAAAGTTTGTTTGGTGTTTGTTAAAAATTATTTATTTTTAGAAGTTATATTTGCTTTATCCTGTAGAGAATATCAAATTATTTCTATATAAAGAAGTATTATTTGGTGTATTGATTTATCTTACTTGTAGGATGTACGATAAGCTTCTAATGCAAACACAGTGCTTTGCAATTTTAATACATAATTGTTGTGATCCTATTGCAAGTATTTTTTCTATGCTTCTTTTATTGAACTGATAATATACTTTAATTTTTTGTACATAATTAATCAATATGTTTTAATTAACTGAATTAAATAATAGTACTTGTTCTGGCTGAAGTTTCTCTATATATAATAAGGTGTTTAACCTTATTTTATACTGAATTTTTCAGCAGCACATTTGAGATAAATTATATTTTTCTTATGGTATTAATGCAAAGGTTACTGTTGATTAAAGTGTTATTTATATATAAATCATGATGTTCATTTACAAATGATAGCTAGCCATTCAATAAAGATTTTTAGTAAAATTGAAAACTAATGCCGAGTGCATTCATTAATATTAATGAATGGTGTTTCTGCAGTAACTAAATCTGTCCTATTTGGTTTATATTGTTTTGTATAAAAGTATTCTATATTTGTATTAAATCCATAGTTATTACATACTTCATTGATTTAAATTATTAGTATGTGGGCAGAATGCATACCTACTATTATATGGAATACTCACTCTATCTAAAAGATGCATATTTTTAACAAATATTTTGCAGATAGGAAAAATGTACACAGTATTGGATTCTTTATTGGTGTAAATTAGTGATATTACTGTGAATTAGTGTTGCTTGATCTTTAAGAAATGTTAAAGTTCATTTACCACTTTTACTAAAAAAACTTAAGAAAATAATTTTTGAGAGGGTACATGTCTGTGTGAATATGGAATACTGAATTTTGAGATTGATCAGCTGGCAGATTTTAACTGATCCTATTTTGTGAGGCTTGTTACCTAGGTCAAATTACAAAAGAATACTATATTCGTATACAATGTGTATTCATTCCTTCTGCAGCAATTGAATATGGTAATTTGGTGCACGAAAGTTTTATAGTAGACATATTTCATTTTGTTTAAGACTGTCTGCATTAATGTGACAATTTATAAGTAAAAGTACACTATTTAACATATTTAAGTTCCTACATTTAAGTTATTTACTAATTATGTATACATTTATTTCATTTTATGGGCAAATAAATGAATTGGAGATGTCTGTCTTTCAATATTTTTTAAAATTTATATATATATATTGTGAAACACCTACAATTGTTATAATACATATATTATTGAAACAAGTTATACAAAATAGTTTAGAATAGGAAAGAGTATGACTTATCTTTTAGTTAGTGGATTATATTAAGTTGGAGAATGTGAATTTTGAATAATTCATTAGTTATTGCCTTCTGTAAAGTTTTTATCATTTTCTTTAGTTATTTGTCTTATACATTGATAAAAACCTGTTAAATTTTTAAAATTAGTTTTACTCGATATTTTAACAACACTTCAACTTTTTTCAGAGGGATCTATCTACCTCTGTCACTACAAAGAGCATTTATTCCTTTTTTGAGAGATACAAATGGCTATAAATTTAGAGGTAACTATTTACATTTTATAACTGTAGAGGAATACTGCCTATTGATTCCAGCAATTATATATATTTTTTAAAAGTTATATTTCCATCTTATTAAAATAACTCAAGTTTTGATATTTGAAGATGGTTACTGTGTTAGTTTTTGTATATGAAAGTTTAATTCTCTTTGAATGATAATATATTTTAATATAAAAGAAGGAATCTTCCTTTGAATATTGATAGTACACCTTTCTCCCTTATTTTGAAAACCAAGTATGTAATTAACTTTTTCTACTTGAATGCCTTAGGCATTGATGATTAAGGAATTGGTATTAGCACAAGAATCAGATATTTACTGTCTTAAGGTTTTTCTAAGGAATTTGATTAGAAGTGGAAAGGAATTATACTTGTGCATCATGTTATACTTTATTTATCATGGACAATTGTATTTGAAGATATTACACAAGGTAAAAATAAGCCCTGAAATTTTACTTTTTCTATTTTTATGTCTAGAAATAGATATCCTATCCCTATTTTTCGAGTGACAATATAATCTGTGACTTAACACGTCGCTCCAAAAAACTATTCAGTCACCTTTCCACATTGATGCTTTCGATCTTTAGTATAATTTCATTATTGGATGAAGTTCTCTCGGGATTCATACCGGGTAGCGTAGTTTTGTAAACACAACGTTTCGATGGCTTACACCGCCATCTTCTTCCTTAATTTCATTATTGTCACACGTTGTGCAATTTTAATAATCGGCGCCTACAACAGGCTTTCTCAAGCTTTGTTGTCTGTTTCTTTTTGGCAAACGGTGGTGCCAATGCCGGTACCTGACAATGTTAACGAACGCAGAACCTGTCCACGAAGACTTTACCATGTCGGGCTGAATAAATTGTGTAGGCCCGGTGCCGATAGCCGTATTTAGCGCTGAAAGAAACTGGCCAAGAACAAAGGCCCGAGAGGTGCTGGTCGAGCTGACGACACTATGGCACCATTTCGTAAATGCGGAAAAGGCCAGGGAGGGTGACAGGTCGGTAACCATAAAAAGTTTTTATCTCATTCGAAACGTACGTCTTTCTTACATTGAATTACCATTTGAAGCTTTTCTAGTAATTAGGTGTTTCCAATGAGCATTAAACATCATCTTTGTCCCTCTTTCCTAAAATCCCATCACAATCTTGAATATAATATACATTAGATACACGGTTCTACAAAATAATATTGAAAATTACGTTTACGTAAGAAGAAAAGAAGAAAAATAGAATTTTACTGTAGGGATGTATTGATATAATTTGTCCAAACATAGTGATATAAGGGGCAATAATATGATTTTTTTAGTGTTCTTAATATGGATAACTCCTTGGACAGTAATCACAAGGAAATAATAGTACAATTAAGTAAAAACTCTCTGGATCCTCCCAAGTACTCATTTGTTCAACAAAAAATGGTTTGGCCCTTTCTTCAGGTGGTAAGAAAAGACAACTGGACTCGCCAGCTGACACAACTCAAAAGCTTGTTTCGTAAGGAATGAATGTATGTCTTGGATTTCTAAGTTAACAACTGAAAAAAGTTAATTTTGTTATTGTATTTATATGAAAGTTTCGAATTAAAGAAATACTGAAGAAAAAGTTCTCGGGTTTCCACCCGGGTAACAATGCGATTGAAACGCGACGTTTCGACGGACAAATGCACTGCCGTCATCTTCTAGGCCTAGAAGATGACGGCAGTGCATTTGTCCGTCGAAACGTCGCGTTTCAATCGCATTGTTACCCAGGTGGAAACCCGAGAACTTTTTCTTCAAAAAATACACCGGGAAAGCCTTCGTTCTTTGATAAAGAAATACTGTTAAATTTATTGTGTAAATGTTGTAAATGACCTGGCAAAACATCACATTTCCTACAATTAAGTAAAACCTCACTGGATTCTTGCAATAACTAATTTCTTCGAAAGTTTTAACCAAGTAAAACTAGAATGAATATTAAAGTGAGCAAAATATAATTTAGAAAATACATAATATGAACGTTAAAAGAAAGACGCAAATGAAAAGGCTAGGCGTCAAATGTTGAAATGAGAATATTTACGTCTGAATGAAAATTAATAAGGAAGATAGTTAAATACAGACAAAATAAGTTTCGGGGATCCTTGTCCCATTCTTCAGGTGCTAAGAAGAGCCTAGAGCGACACAACTGTACTCGTCACTTGACAAAACTCAAATTATTTTGATTGGTTGTAGTGACGCTAGACAGGAGATCACTGTTCCACAAATGTTATACGTGAAAAGAACTAATCCGTAAAAGTATAAGGTGTGGTAGAAAGACCTTGCCGCTGTATGTATAACATATAATAATACATAATATAATAAATTGAGAAGTAATAAATATATATTTATAACAATATAATAAATGTTTTTTGAGAATGATAGCTTGTCGCTAAAGGATGTTCCCACCTAGCGAAAATACTCCCCTCCCCCTTTTTGTACTGCGCATCTGACGCAACTTCATATATGTCACGAAATAAACCAAATCTGTAATTCAAAAAGTGTGTACTCTTACTCCCGGTACTATGCAACAGCAGTGTGAAGTACGATGTGCGCGTAGCCTACATACTTAATCGTAGGGACTGCCAACAAATATCAAGTTTATCGTTCATAGTGATTCTAATATTTGAGTTATGTGAATAATAATTATGAATAAATAGTAACTAAGAAACTGGGTTCTACATGAAGTCAATCGTTTTTCTGATATACTGCTTGTTTAATAATTTTTTGTTCTTAATTCTTAGAAACATTATATAGAATTAACTTATATAGATTATACACGTAAATTAATTGTACATAATTATTAATTACTTTAAATGAAATAAATATATATTTTACTAATACATCAGTTGTATTTATAATTATCCTATTTTCAATTTCATAATTATCATAAATTATTAGATCTAGTCCTTCATAGTAAGTACTGTATAGTTGATTACTTGTGAAAATTATAGTCCATGTTTTTGTTTTCCAATTTGATAAAAGCAAATTATTTGTTTCAGCCAATCATTTAGATTCAGGTGTTTTTTAAAGAAAGATTATATGACTGAATGTGTACTCTTACTCCTGGTACTATGCAACATCAGTGTGAAGTATGTTGTGAGCGTAGCCTACATACTTATTCGTAAATGTTTTTGTAAGAAATTAGTGTGAGGGAGACTGTGGTGAATGAACGACCGAGTAACATATATACATATGATTAGTAGTTCACACTAATAGTTGTCACAGTTAAAATTATTTTTATTACATTGGCTCACCACAACAGTCATAAAAGTCATAAATAGGAAATCAGGTGTTACTTCAAATCGTGCACATTCCTTCTAAGGAAATTGGAAGTTTTTTTCAACAAAAATATTGTATTGTATACAAGCTTTATAGCAAAAAGTAATCGTCACTAGAGAGTATGTTATTCAATGAAAATAAATTGAATAAAAATACTGTTGAGGGCTATAAGATAATCTAATATGGTCTTTTAGCGAAATCAAGTGCTGTTATCACGGAAATGTATCTTCCCTCAGCGGGAAAGTTCATTTACATCTAAGGAACTTTGGCAGACTACGTGACTTTATTCACGTGATTCCTGATATGACGTCAGCTCATTTAGAATACGTGCAAATTGTCAGCTTACCCCGGTAAGGAAGCTGACCACACCTGTTTCACTCCTGGGAGAAAGGTTTCATCCAATGTTTTCCTCCGCCCCTCCAGCTTTTCCAACCTCCCTCCTCCTTTCAGGGTGTCACGTTTCTACCTATTGCTTTGATCGAAAGTGTTGTTCTTGAATCGGCTTATTCAAATGAAGTTGTGGCCATATTGAGAATCTTGTGGTCGCTTGTTTTTCCATCTGTGGCCGACATTGCGTTTTCTCTGTGCTTTCTAGATTCCCTCACCACTTCACTCGCCATGATGGACTGGTGGAATCTGAAGAACGTGTACTTTACAGCATTCTCCCGTCTCGTCAAGGCGTACCTTACAAATCTTGTGGTTTTGAGACATTTTCTGTGTTTAAATTTCGCAATAGTCTGCAGTGAAAAATGTCAAAATAAATTTACAACAATCTAGGTCTGAGAGATTTCTTTATATTTTTCAACTCAGACTCATTTTAAATATATACACGTACTCCACGGCTTTTCCAGTTTCTTTTTAACTTAAGTAAAAAACGATATCTCAAATTTATTTAAATATTCTTGAATTTTCATACCCAAAGGTGGATTTCTACTATTTTATTGCGTTCTGAACTCCGAATGTCAAAAATGAAGCTCAACCACGTTTTAATGAAAATGTCCGTTATTAAGATTGCTTTAATGCCGAATATAACTTTTATTTTATAACTTTCTGGGTTAAAACTTTTATAGCGAAATATTTTATAACTGTTACAATAAGGATTTTATCCTTTTTTTTAACAAACATTGTAACAATCAAAGAAATTAAATTATATAGTATTCCACGTAAAAGCGAACACTTGAATCGCCGTTTATGCTTGTCAGTGCTATATATGAGTCAGGCAGAGAATTTTTTGATTGACATCGAAAGTATGTTTGTACGAGCAATCAATTTTCTGAGACAATAGAGTAAGAATACGCAGTGATGCAGAAACAAAACCACCGGAATGATTCGGGAAATAATAAAATTTTTGACTAAGCAAATTACTTTTTGACATCTTTTCAAATTTGAATTTTCAGTATATACCGGTCTCATTTCTTAATTTCTATGAACTTTTTAACTTCTGCGTCTACGTCTCAGACAATCATATGTTTGAAAAACATTCTGATTGATTTAACATATGAAGGATCTTTACCATTTAAAATTTATCTCCAAGTAAAGCTGTAGTGATATATTAATGAAAAATATATATGAACGAATGACCTTCTTCGTGTCTAATTAACCGATAAGACTTATATTTAACTATTAATAATACCCTTCATTAACAGTCACATAAGTAATTTATTTAAATGTTATTTTCATTAAAATGTCAGGATTAAAACTGCAGTAGCTTTCGATTATTTTAACCATATTTATCTGTAAAACTATTAAGTACAAAATTTTATTAAATTATGTCGGTTGTAGTAAGTTATAAAATACGATCAAATATTTGAAGCAGAAAATAAAACATATAATGATTAGAGAAATCATCGTTTCTGGAGTTTCATATCTTGAACAATATTTATAAATATAACAATGGGAATTTTTAAGAAGAAAGAATATATACAAATAATTCAGTTTCAAATAGGTTACATGTAGGAAGGTGATACAAAATAAAATTTTTCTAGGTTACGGTACTAAAGATGAACATTTTTAAATAGTAAATTGACATTGATGAAGCGGCACATACTTTTGTGGCGTTAAATAGTATCGAACCGAATCTTAGTCTAAGTCGAGTTCTTTTTCCCATAATTATTACGTGATGGGCTTCCTATTTGTAACCATCCTTGTTACAGCAACTCTTTTAATCTGCAAGCAAGCAGAACGTGTTTACGCAAGGGTCTCTCAAAAGTCGTAACTAAGGTTTCAATTAAAACTTGCCTCTCCGAGATGAATTACCTCGCCGTGATGGTTTCTGCCCATTTGAAGGAGTTGTATAAATTGATTAATTCAATAGGACCGATAAGGAAAGGACATAACGAGTTTTGACTCGGGAATATTAATTTATCGACGACTTGAAGACCAACATTAGACAAATCACTGAATATGACCTCTGCGTTCGCCATTATTTTTCGAGAAATGTGGACTGGGGACCGCTGTATAATTACAAAATAATTTCTGAATAAACACTAATTGCGTGAATAATGTCACTTTAATTACTAATTGCCTGCACTCATATATTTACTGATTTTATATGTAGTTTGATAGCAATTAATAAAACTGCTGAAACTTATATTCAAATTTCTAGAGATTTTAACAGATGTCATTGGCCCTATGGAATATTTAAAAACTGTTTCTGTTAACACTTTTGTTGTAAGTAATAAAATGAAAACATTACTTCGTCACGTTTGTGGCTATAGTCTTTGTTTTTCCATACTTTTGGAAAGTATTGCTTGTTGATTTTTTTGTAGACACTAATATTAAATCCACGATAATAAAAAAAAACGGGTTGAGATTTAAAAAGCATATAAATATATATACATATATTTATATATATGTTAAAAATCCCTATTTTACCCTATATAGATTCGTTTTATTGAGGCGTTAGTTTTCATCCTTATTTCGTAACTGATACGCTGAAAAATTAAATAACGTAATATACGATTTAGCTACAGAGTTTTATGGAAGCTAATGAAATATATGCCTGGAAGACTTAAAAAAGAGGAATGGAATAATTATAGTTACCGGATACATATGCCGACTTTTTTTTTTATATTATTCGGTGAAGGCTTGACGTATTTTTATTTATCATAGTTCATGTACTACTTTAAATGCTTCGATTTAGTTTGAGTTATTTTTTAACCTGTCCGCACTGGATATATCGATCAGATAATTTTATCATTTTAAACTACTGGATGATTTTCACATAAAGGCTAGGGGCTGTAGGGGAAATCTGAAACTCGATGGCTATCGTATAATTCAATCTTTGCGAAGATAAAATGCATCCATGTTGAGGACGCTTATAATTTTTTTTTTTGAAGAGTGTGGTAAGATATGGTGTCTATCTCAAGATCCAACATGTTAGTATATTACGTACGAACGTGCCGATGCTCCGCGATAAGTAGTCGACCAGTTTCTTCGGAGCCTCATTACTAAGTTTTTATCTGCGGTTATTGGCCGATAAATATCTGGGAACTTGAAGTGGAACGATGTCGTGCATAGTGTCACTTCATTATTATACTTAATTATGGTCAGGTGGTTAATGAACTTTTGAAAAAAAGAGCGAAAACTGATTTGAACAGAAATAATCCTGTTTTACATTGCCGCAATGAACTGCATATAGTTAATTTTATACGAACTTATTAGTAAATTTATTAATTCGAAATAAATGTTAGTAAGATAAATATAAAGGATCATTATATCCAACATTTTAAAATATTTTATCAACACAACATTTGTCCATTTTCGTACTTTCATCAGGTTGTTATGATTTTAAATATATCGTTTTAATTTAATTATTCCTTACTAAATATGAGAAATAATAATATAGTTGTTTTCCCAATGAATAAATGTTTAGAAGATGAGGAAAATGACAATTTTTTGATTTGAAAAATTCTGTTTCCTTAGAAACACAACTTGATTAAAGTATAAAACGTTGGTGTTTTGAATAATGTTGGTTTTAGTGTTCGCTAATTTATTTATTTTATATTTTTAATAATAAGCAAACGTATAGTAAAGTATTATTTAAATTCTATATTATCTCTTTGATTGTATTTTATATTAATAAAAAGGTTTAAGATACGGAGAAGGAATTTTAATTTACACGAAAAAAAACCATTACTTTTCACAAAATTGCTGTTGGCAATGAAAATATATGAATTAGTTTGTTTATATCGTATTTACGAATAAATAACTGCAGGTTAAAAACTATTCATTAATTGAAATGTTTGCCAAAGAGCAAATATTAAGAAGTTATAGAGCACATTACGTTACATTTCTGTGACCAGTTGTGACTTTCGTCAGATTAAATAAATATTCAAATTAAAAATTAATTGTAATTTGTCAAAGATATTGCTTAGTTTAAGAGTATCACATTTTCCGTGTCAATTTTTTTTTATTTAACTTTCCGAAATTATTATAGAATTGAACCTGATATCAACGTCTAAAATATGTAGATATCGAAATAATAATTAAAATTAGT
Source organism: Zhengitettix transpicula (assembly GCA_037074705.1). Classification (NCBI taxonomy): domain Eukaryota; kingdom Metazoa; phylum Arthropoda; class Insecta; order Orthoptera; family Tetrigidae; genus Zhengitettix; species Zhengitettix transpicula. The sequence goes on along the minus strand of CM073596.1, from coordinate 38,316,789 downwards.
AAAATTAAAAACTGTTTTCAGAGATAATTTTAAATTTGAATATTTATTACACCTGACGAGTCGGAATTTATTTTAAATACGTAACGTTTTGTGTTTTTTTGTCCTTAAATATCAGTTTGACATTTTATTTTACAGACTTTTAATTATGTATCTAAAAAAATTCCCCCGCCGTTAATAAATCTTTATGCCTTTAACTTCGTCGGAATAAATTTCGAACCGTTGCATGGGTGAATCCAGAAGATTTGAAATTTCAAAATATTCAGTAAAATTAATAGCGCTGAGTTTAAAACGAGCTTAAAACTCACCGAAAAAGAGAATAGATGTTGACCACATATGGTGTAGCTTGACTTCACAAATTTAGTTCGATTTATGAGATTTTTTGGCGTTTGTTTCAGTAATCAAACTAACGAATACAGCGATATAAGGTTATAATGAAGTTATTTTTAATCAGAATTGTAGCGTGTAAATGTCATTTCGACGAACATTTTTTCACTATTGCATGTCACTGTGAAGAAATTTCGGAGGCTTGTTATGCTCTTTGGTTATTTTGACTTCACTCAAAGACATCGCTGAAGACTGCGATTGATTACGTGATATTTTGATCGCAGACATAGATTCCCTTCTGAATTAAAAACTCATTAGTGCTGCAATGTTAGCTAAATAGGGAAAGTCCGTATTTTAGAGTTCATAATAACAGTTTTAACTATTATCCGGGTACAATGAATTTATTTATAAATGTTTCAAATAAGATAAAAGTATATATATATATATATATATATATATATATGGCAATAAAGTATAGTATAATAATGTCTGAACTAATGCTTTTATATTTAAGAACGTATAAAGTTTATTGGACGTATTTTGACATTTTGTCTCACATCTTTTTACTAAATATAAAAAATATTTTGATACATATAACTTTCAGATATAAATATAACGCATCTTTGGATTTTTTTAGGGCAACAGGCTACATGAGGGTAATCCACGTTGGGCAACTCCCCTTTAATAGCATAGGAAGGGATTTGAAAGGGGGGATGTGGAAGGGTAGAGGAAGGTAGGCAAGGCTTAACAGGGCCCCCGGGCTATATTTTAAGGATCCTACCCGGCATTCGCCTAAAGAAATGCAGGGAAAACCCTAGGAAAACCATCATCGGGTAGGTCGGGCATTGGGTACTTGTCCCATGCCCTTCCGATAACGGGAGAGGAGTTTGCTGTGGGGACGCAGCATTTCCTTCTCCGTGCCTCGACCAGTTTAGGAGGCAGCTGACCGACTATTCCAATGGGAATAGCGAACAACTCTTACCGTATGCCCAAGGTCTGTGACCCCGGAACATATACCTCTCAGAACAGACCAAGGTGCCTCGGCTTGTGGGAACCTTAGTTCAAAAACGGAGAGGAAAAGGCATACTTTTTTTTTTAGCATAGGAAGGGATTTGAAAGGGGAATACCCAAAGGTAGCCCCTTATAAATTAATTAAATGAACCGTATTCGCCTGCAAGGGAAAGCCCTTAGAGCCAATAAAGGAAACAACTGTTTGAAACAATAATGGTAATTCGCCCAGTTAGCATTTCCTAAAACAAAATTTTACATTTTTAAATTTTTTTCTGAGGGCTATAATTATGTTTTTCTATAAATAACATAAGTTATAAAAAGGTCGGAAACACTGGATGATGTGATTAATATTTGGAATTTTTTTAACGAATTATTAACTGTGATTAGGAGTCACTAGAAATAGAACGCGGGTCACTTACGTCATTCTGCGCTATTAAATTATTCTTAAACTACGCCATGATGAAACTACGTCGTGATATTGGAAACATAAGTTATTTTCGAGTTTGAGAATAATATATTGTTTAATAACCTTAAAATTGATATTATCTAGATTTAATTGAAAGTCACGTCTAATTACATTTGAGATATTTTAGGCAGCAAAATATTATTTTAGTGTATATTTGCAATGCGTATCTTTCTTTGCAAAGAATTTTACTACGCTTTAACAGAGACTTCAGGACAATGCAACTCCGGATTTAAGTTCCGAAGTTCGGTACCAGATGGCAATAGCTGGTGGATTTGACCTATATAAATACGAGGGAATTGAAAATAGAGGTCGCAAATATGATCTGTTCCTGAAAAATAGTACTTACGTTCTTTTTACATTAGTTCGTAAGGTGACAAACTTGACGTCAGTTAGAGGGCTTCCTATGTTCAATTTTTCTTAAAAATCAGTCGCTTAAGAAGGAATTGTCTTAGTGAGAAAAAACCTAAGTTTTTCACTGAAATTGTTGTTTTTAGCATGCGAACTATGTTCCAAATCATCGTATTTATGTTGCACACCCGGAAAGGAAAATTTCTAATTCATTACTTACTGTTTAAATTTGCCAATAATAAACATATATACCTGATGGGGTCAGAAACATGTTTAGTTAATAAAAATGATAAAAATTATTTGTCTATTTATGGTATTGAATATTAAACGTAACGTTGATATATATATATTCTGACAATTTCAGATAAATTATTAATAAACAACAGCCGTTTTGAAGTCAGAAAAATATATTTATCAGAAATTCCACTACGGATCGCCGCTAATTCGAGACAAATCAGGTATGAATTTTTACAAAATTTTTATAGGTTCGTTCTCGGCTGACTGCTGTGGTCGAAATACATAGTTTAAATGAGAACGACCAGTAAAATTTAAAAATTATAACACTATATAAATTAAACAAAAGAAAAGTGTCATAAATTTTGTTTAAATTATTGGTGTCAATTTTTATACTCATATATTTATATTTATTTATAGTAAACCGGTCTTTGTTTAATCATCTTGACCTAGAGTTTTTTTGATTACTATCTAATAGAACAGGTAAATATGGCAAAATACACTCCTGGAAATGACAAAAGACTTTAATGTGTGTTGTATGTATTATTTTCTAGTTTTTCTGGTATACATTTTTAAATTTACAATTTAAGTATGCGGAAGGTCGGCATTTCGTTAGATTAACTTGTTAATTTTTCTTTTAGTTGAACATAATGATGTGATACATTTTTTTCTGAAACGTTCCATAACATCAAATGTATAAATAATAAATATTAAAAGTATAACTTCTAATACAGTTCATTGATATGAATAACTCTTAAAACTGACAAAAGTACAATTATATTGATATTTATATAAAACACAAGATACAGCGATTTAAGTAGCCTATTTTAACAAATTTCCAAATATTTTGGTGTTTTTGGAATATAGCCTCTCGTAAGAAATAATTCATTTCTCTATGAAGTAAAGGCTGTTTACTTATCTGATTGTACCTTTAGATCTTTATTTTTAAAATAATACAATAATATTAATAATAGAAGAGGTGACCTTCATGTACTACTTCAAACGTAATAAAAACTAGCCTTCTTTCCCTTTTTTTAAAGGCGACTGTACAATGGAACTTTTGTGCGGAATAACACATTTAAACGCCATGTTATTTGACATTAATGTTTTCAAATTTTATAAATTATTTGCTAGTACTATTTGTGACTTAATTAATTAAAGCTATATTTACTTTTTTACATAGATATGTTTTAGCATTTTTATCCCAGTAAAGGATTTGTTGTGTAATTGGAAGCTGATTAAATATGGATCCTATTATTAGATTTACTCTGATAATGGTTCATAAAGAAGGTATTTAGTTCTGGTAGTCTGACCACGTATATTTTCATTTATTTGAAGTGCTTTCCCGTTTTGTGTAATTAAAATCGTACAGCAAAATTATAGTTTTTGCTCCACAACTTTGCTCTGTCCTCAGATTTTAGAAATCTTATACACCATTTCCGTATAACTAGTAATCAGACATGCGAAATATAGGGGATATATTTCTTAGTAGTACAGTTTCCAACAGATTAATTTGCCACGTAGGCGAGGGCTATTCTCTCGCAGGCAGAACCTTTTAGAAGAGGTAAGAAGGGGCTACCTTTGGGTGTGCCTTTTCCTCTCCGTTTTTGAACTAAGGTTCCCACAAGCCGAGGCACCTCGGCCTGTTCTGAGAGGAGGTGTATGTTCCGGGGTGACAGACCTTGGGCATACGGTAAGAGTTATTCGCTATTCCCATTGGAATATTCGGCCAGCTGCCTCATAAACTGGTCGAGGCGCGGAGAAGGGAATGCTGCGTCCCCACAGCAAACTCCTCTCCCGATATCGGAAGGGCGTGGGACAAGTACCCAATGCCCGACCTACCCGATGCAGGTTTTCCTAGGGTTTTTCCTGCATTTCTTTAGGCGAATGCCGGGAAGGATCCTTAAAATATAGCCCGGGGGCCCTAGTTAACCCTTGGCTACCTTCGTCTACTCTTCCGCATCCCCCCTTTCAAATCCCTTCCTATGCTATTAAAGGGGAGTTGCCCAAAGTGGATCACCCTCATGTAGCCTGTTGCCCTAAAAAAAAAAAAAAAAGTTTCCAACAGAGCTCTGGCGGAGGCTACCTTTGGGGGGGGGGGGATGCCTTCACATCTCTCTGGTTTTTGAGCAAATGTTCCCACATGCCGAGGCATCTCGGCCTGTTTTGAGAGGTTTATGTTCTGGGGTCGCAGACCTTGGGCATACGGTAAGAGTTGTCCGCTATTCCTATTGGTATAGTCGGCCAGCTGCCTCCTAAACTGTTCAAGGAACGGCGAGGGGAAAGCTGCGAACCCACAGCAAACCCCTCTCCCGCCATCGGAAGGGCGTGGGACAAGTACCAAATGCCCGTCTTACCTGATGCAGGTTTTACTAGGGCTTTTCCTGTATCACCCGAATTGTCGGGTAGGATTCTTAAACCGTCATCCGGGGGCCCTAGTTAACCCCTGGCTACCTTCCTCTACCCTTCCGCATCCCCACTTTCAAATCCGTTTCCTATGCTATAAGAGGGGAGTTGCCCCTTTGTGGATTACCCTATACATAGCTTGTCTACACAAAAATACTGTTTCCAAAGTGTATTTTGTTTACAGTTGCGTAGACTTTTAGTGAGTAATGCTCATTGCTATTTTGTTTGGATACATGTCTATCGCAAGTAAAATTTTCATCAATATTTAACCGTCAATATAAATGATAGTTCACCACCTTAACAGAACCGAATGATCTGATGTGAAAAAGTAATAACATTTTTTTTGTCTGTTGAATTCGAATTTATTTTTTACATTTTTCATATAATTGAGTTCCTCTTATATCATATTTTCTATCGATATCACATGATACGTACATTCGAAAGCTTTTGAGTGTGTGCCTTATGTTTATTCCACTAGTCAAGATGATTTATTACAGCGTGCATTGAGTCAGTTGCAACTGTAACAGTACACAACCCAGATAGAAAACTATGATACGATTGATCTATAATGTTATTTAATTTGGACAATTTATAAATCATTTTTAATAAAGACTTTCAAGCTGCTGTGTAAATGTAGGCTAGCTTTATTAGGAACCTCTTATGAGAGATACCTTAGCAAAGGTATACGGAAACGATTGTAGTTAGACGGAGTGGAAACCCGGGGAGTCTGTTAGGCAAGCGTGGAGTGTTGGTGAGTCAAGGCTGTTGGAGCAGTTCGTTGCCAAATTTGGGCAAGTACCAAGTGGGTCAGCATCTGGCTGCCGGTGCATCGCAGACATCATCGCAACTTACAAAATACAGCATCGATACTCATCTCTTTGAAAATCGTCATTTTCGCTTGACGGGGGCTTGGAACGATGCCACAACTGCAATAATTTTTCGGAATTTCCTAGGTTTTAAGTGTCATGCCCATGATAAGACGTCTCTTATTAACAAATTATGTGTTAAGATACAGAAGTATGGTCAGTTCCACTCCGGGTGGCGTATTTCGAAGATACTTGATTATTTTATTTGTTGAATCGGCTCCCTTTTGCAAACAAAATATATCTTTCACTTGTATATTCTAGGTAGAGTCATTAATAGATAGGTTATTTAAATTTTCTGTAAAATAACAATAACTAAATCGTCCCAGAAACACACAATATGATTTCATACTACTGATTCCATTTTTCAGCTTGTAGCTATACAAAAATAAATAACCGAATAAGTAGAACGTACATAATTTCGAATTGTTATGCATTAAGTCCAATTACGAAACTTATGAAAATAATACAATAAATTTAACAGCAGGAAATGATGATATAAAGATTACATAACTAGTATATAAGGCATATTTTTACTTACTAATGCCCAATGGCATACTATATTTTGGGTAATACTAGAGGCCTGTAGGGAAAAAAAGTGTTACTTTAATATAAAAATTATTTAAACATGTTATTTTTAATAAAGAGTAATCTAGGACATCATTTATAGGGCTGTTAAAAATGTATTTACTCTCGATATTTATATATTGATTAGTGTAATTACTTATCAACAATTTAAGTAATCCTGACAAATTCATTAAACCTTAATTGAAAAATTTACTGATCATTTTGTAAAAATAGTTATCAGGATTATTTTTTATAGTAAATTAAAAATAATAAATTTTAGAGTTAATTAAATATTTATTCTTATTCCAGTACATTTTTATAAAAATGATAATAACTTAAAGTTGGCAAAATATATTTTTTTAGTATATATTCAAAACGTTTAATCTAAACTAAATGTAAGAAATTATGTCCGTTAACGATTTTAAATTATTACTAGATCTGTAATGGATTCTTCATGATGTAGTTAACTTAATTACTTAGTTGGTGTTTGCTAATGTTCTTTCATCACAATCATTGAACGAAGCCCCAGTGGCCTAATGGATAAGGCATCGGTCTTCTAAACCGGGTCTTGTGGGTTTCAATCTCACCAGAGGTAGCCAAGTTCTCGACTTTATACCATTTCACGTGATATATATATATATATATATATATATATATATATATATTGTGAAGTGTTTATTAAATTTTAATATATGAATAAATGCTGTTCACGATATTATTTCTAGAAACTGACTGATGACTGAAGCCTAATACAATCATTCAACAGCTTTTTCAAACAAAAATATTGTACAGAAGTGATATGGTACATTAAATCGAGAATGAAAGTATATGTTATTTCTAAATATTAATTTTCACCTTCTTGTACTGACGATATTTTCCTAGATATCGTTCCAGAAATTATATATTATTATAAGCAGCATAATAATTCGGTTTTTATTTCGAGTAATAGAAAAGATTCCGTTACAAAGTTATAGAGAAGAATGTATCAGTTTTTTAAACTGATAATGTGAAAATTTTGATTCGTTCTGTTAAGTATTAAAATAGTGCTATATTGTTTAAGAAATCTTTTCCTTTATACAATATTCAATACAAATATTTCTCAAAGATTAATAAAATAATATAGTCAGGTATGTTTATCATTTTATATTAGTATTTTTCGAATGTAAATTTGATTAATTATATGAGGGATGTAAAATTTGTTACTTTGTTACATGCATTTTCGGCACAAACTTCTTTCATCTCCAACACTGACGATTTGAATACAATACTGATACGGCAACCCGTTCCGCGATGGGGTATGTTTTAAAGGACAATGGCAAAAGAATTTACGGATTATGTTAATTTCGCAAAGCAGAAGAATTATTCTTTAAAACGCTACATCACCACTCGAGTGCAACATAAACATTGTACGAGGTCACCCGGTGGGTCAATGAACCAAATTCGAATACGTGCTCTGTATGTTCGACTATAGTACAGACACTTGAATATATAAAGTAAATCACAAACTATAATGAGTGAAAACTTTTGAAATCTGATTTACCTACAAGATAAAAACTAGATTTATACTATTATTAATATTTTTATGAGTGAACTGTAACCAGAAAATTCATCAGATTGACCAGAAAACTATAATTGATAGATTTTTTACATGTAATTGGTTATGATTGGTAATCAGCCCGGGTTTTTCAATGAAAAACATTGAATGTGCGTTATGTTACTATGAGGTTGCTAAGACAATCTTATAGTTACACGCAATTCCTAGGTAATTACGTATATCGAATTAATAACTATTCACCTGTCATGCAGTGTTTACAACTAGGATTTGAACAGAGTTCCAGCAAAAATGTTTTACCCCTGCTGGGACTCGAACCCACAATCCCCGGTTTGGGAGACCGATGCCTTATACATTAGGCCACAGGGGCTCGAAGTTAGTTATAACTTTACATTCATTGTTTTTGGAAAGCATTGAAATAGTTTACGACAAAAAGTATTCTACCCCTGGTGGGACTCGAACCCACAATCCCCGGTTTAGGAGACCGATGCCTTATCCATTAGGCCACAGGGGCTCGATGTTAGTCATAACTTTACATTCATTGTTTTTGGAAAGCATTGAAATAGTTTACGACAAAAAGTATTCTAACCCTGGTGGGACTCGAACCCACAATCCCCGGTTTAGGAGACCGATGCCTTATCCATTAGGCCACAGGGGCTCGATGTCAGTCATAACTTTACATTCATTGTTTTTGGAAAGCATTGAAATAGCTTACGACAAAAAGTATTCCACCCCTGGTGGGACTCGAACCCACAATTCCCGGTTTAGGAGACCGATGCCTTATCCATTAGGCCACAGGGGCTCGATGTCAGTCATAACTTTACATTCATTGTTTTTGGAAAGCATTGAAATAGCTTACGACAAAAAGTATTCTACCCCTGGTGGGACTCGAACCCACAATCCCCGGTTTAGGAGACCGATGCCTTATCCATTAGGCCACAGGGGCTTGATGTAAGTCAGAACTTTACAGTGATTGTTTATGGATAGCATTGAAATAGTTAAAATTTCTGATCAAATGAATTAATTAACGTTTGTAATTTCCTTGAAGTGAACATATTCATTATCATTTGGTAAATCAATAATATTAGAGATGATGAAGATAATGAAGACATTTTTTGAATCACTCTTAGGTTACCCAAATTTTGTTTCCTGTCTGCTTTCCATAAATTGTTCTGTCAAAGTGTACGCTAGTTCGATTGTACATGAACTCATGGATATTATTCGCGTTTTAAATTTTAGAAAAGTTGAGCGATAAAATAAAAGTGCATGAAGTGATAGATGATGAGGAAAGGAAATGTAGTTTCAACGTTTGGAAAATAAAATACTGTATTTTCACGGAAAGAAAAAGGTTACAGAAAGGAAAGAGTCAAGAATCGGGCACACAAGTCTGTAATTTCATCATACCATTATCAATAAAATTCAAATCCAGATTAAATAAACTCGGATTTGTTTATTTGTTGAAAATGTAGTTTTATTTATTTTTTCTGCATGAATAAAGATACAACAATATTTTTTTATATTTACGTGTAAAAATATAATGGAACAGCTTCATTTTTTTAGTATGAAATAACATACGGAGGTCAATTGATGTAATGAACAATCGTAAATAATAACTACGCGTTTTTAAAATTTTTATAGTACATAGTCCATGAGTCCAATACAGTATATTTATAAATGAGAATAGTTCAATCTACTATTTACATGAATAATAATTCTATAATATAACGTATTATTACTTATTTATTGCAAGGAATTCCTAATAATAAAATATAGTACAGATTTTATAATTTAGTAACAATGTATCACAAATATAAAATTTCTTGGGCTTGTAGACGGAGAAGTAGAGTTCAGTAAAATATATTCGAAATATCAATAGCATCTTATAATTTTAAAAAATTATTCTCGAATTTTTGTTGCGTCCGGGAAAAATAATTATTTTTAAAACTAATTTATATAAAAAATATGCTTTATGTGGATTATATAACAGGTAGAATCACCGGGAATACAATTGTATTTAAATTCCCTTGCGACACTAGTGGCTACTGTTGTTTACTATGTTGCCTGCAAAGCGCTGTGCAAATCACAGCAGAGACGTCTAAATTGTTGGTTGTTCTCCGCTCGTACGTTTCGCACAAGGCAGCAGCACCTTCTACAGAGGCAAAGTTGTAACTAGCGCACCGCCTCCATAACCAGTCGTAAATTATCTAATTACAGGCTGTTTCTAGCGTTCGGACGGCCCTTGATTTGCATTTGAAAATAAAGTTGTAGGCGCGATAAAATATGGCGCGTTTTGTAAGGATTCTGGGTCGTCGTAATTAACTGACAGTTTTAGTGATGCAAAAATTTGCTATTGAAGTCTCGAATTTAGTTACTTCCAGTTTCACCTATTTCTACTGAATTGTGAGTATTGTTATTTTCATTGATTTTCCGATTTAGGCTACCTGCCTTACCGCCAAAGTAAAAAAAGCGGTAAACGACAGGTTTTTAGAGATTGTGACAGGTTGTGAACTTTCTTTACGATTATCCCATTGGCTAACTGATCTTAATCTTCCCACCCAGACTCAACGTTGGGATCCGAGTCCAAATATCATTCATCCGTCCTCGTGACTCATAGAATTTTATTTAATTGTAGTATATGTTTTTTACTACTTAATTGTGTAAATTTAAGAAAAAAGTGTTTTGTTAAATAATTTTAATTTATTTATTAAAATGTCTGTTTGTTATTTTTTGTTTTAACCACAATGTTCACCAATTTGATTGAGAAATTAATTCACCATTTTAAAATTCTATAATTTTTAATTTGGAGGAACAGTAATAGAAAAACTAGTTGAAGGTTTTTTTTTGTATTAATGAATTAATGGGTTATTTTTGAAATTGAAAATAATGGTTTCTATTAAAAAAATTATATATGGTATTTATGTTAAAAAATTTTTTATGTAGAGATGTCTATGGCATTGTTTCCGAAAGTGAAAATTAAATAAATTGAAAATAATGTATTACTTTCTCATTAAAATTGGTTACTCAAGTAAACGTTGGGGTTAACACAAAAATTAACCAAGTGTTTTGTTTCATAAATTATTATATTTAGCAATCTAACGTGTTTTTATATTTTTATTTATAGCGGAATACTCTGGAATCTCAAAACTATAGTTGAAGGAATGTAACAAGAGTCCTTTCAGTTTCCTAAAAAGAGGTTCTAATCAGGTATAAATGAATAATTAAATAAATTTTTGTTATTTATGTTCCACATAAAATTATAATAACTAGTAAGGAGTAATTTATTTACTTAGTACTATTTATTATAATCTCTGAAATGTATACATATTGTAGTTGAAAAATCATAATTCGTAATTTGCCGTAAAAACAAGATAGTGTATAATTAGTATTAGTGTACGTAAAGTAATATTAATTTTTGTGAGTGATGAGCAAACGGATCTAAGCTGTCCCTGAAAATATCCCCTTTGTCAATCTCTATTCAGCTCCGATCTTAAAAATAAACAATTCAGCCAATGTAACAGAAACGTTTATTAATTAATTAAACCAAAACCGACAATTTGGCCACAATTGTCATAGGACGTATTCCGTGACTCTAAATTAATATTTTTTTATATGCATACATTCCAAACTGCACATAATCTGTTTTTCCTGAACTAGTCCCAAAATTGTGAACGAAACGAATGAACTGATTTTTTAGTTTAATTATTTAATAAATTTTTTCCGACATATTGGCTGAACAATTTATTTATCAAATGATAACTGTCAGATTATATTAAATAATAGTAGTTGAGGGTTAACGTGATACAAGAGTTTAAATAGAGTTGATATGAATTTAATTGTTATTTAGGAATTGCGTTAACGTATACTATCTTTACAATTGCTTTATAAAAACATGCTTCTTTGATAGTGATATTCCAAAGAATATGAAAGCCCAAACTCTAGATAGATCTGATTAAGTCAGAAATAATAGAAGAAGAGCACGTATTTGTAAGTTGGAGTCAACAGAAACTAGGTGGTATTAGGGAACTACTTGGTGACATTCTTATAAATATTTTTCTGAGCCGAAAACAGGAAAAAGGCACCTTATTTAGAAGCTATATTATCTTGCTGAGACTGTAGTTCTCTTAAAGTTACGCATTGGTTATTCCAATAGTTTTGTTTACTTGAAAACGTTGCGTTCAGTCTGAATGCATTAAGGCATTTGATGAGTGCAAAGTGAATGATAGTTTTAGCGTAAAGTTAGAGGGATGACCGACTACTCGTCTCTGTATTTACGGACGAGTAGAAGAATATGGCTGTAAGAGTCGCGGGGGAAGTGTTGCAGTCTTGTCATGTTCGTACGTGAAGGTTGCCGGTTCAAAAGGAAACTTGCAGGAGTTCTAGATTTAAGGCTCCGAAGCAAGAACATAAATCTCTCCCCTCCTACCACTCAGGAAAAGGCGGTTATTACTTGCACAAGACGGGCACTGTTCTACTGAAGAGATCGTAATTGAATTGGAAATCTTACCATGCAAACGAACACTCCTAAAGAGACTACTGGTGGCAAACCGATTTATGAGCTCTTTGAACCGGAATTATTTTACTATTCACATAATATTTTTCTCGTTTCACTTCAGCCTCAAGTCATCCCTAGTCTTATTTTCTTAACACGCAGAGGGTCATATCGTAATCTATCTAAAAATGAGTATTTAATATGACCATGTTAATTACTGTTATAAATAAATATACTGGCATATAAATGCTTACCATAGTGATAAAAATAATAAAAATACTATTTATCTGAACATTATAAAATTAGTTAAAATAAAATTTTCCCTCATGAATGATATATCGTATATATATATATATATATATATAAATAAGGTTGCCTTCAAATTTTCCAAAAATGCGCGATGTTAATTGAAGAACAGTGTGCAGGGTTATTTTTTTTAAAATTGTGCATTCTTACATGCCAGTACATAAAATCGTTAAAATTATTTGAGATAAATAATAGACATATATTCAACATCAATTCAGACATGCAAAATTTTAATATAAGAAACAATTTCAAATTAGAAAAACCAAGCGTTATAATGCGCATAATTTTTTTGCCATATTTAATAAACTCCCAGAAAACATTAGAGTTTGAAAAGATAAGAAAATCAAATTAAAAAAGGGCTGAAAAAATGAATGATTATCCACTCTATATATTTTTATATTTATATTAAAAGAAACCTATTGTAAATGTTATACCGCTCACCAAATATGCAATTTAATTTATGAGAATAGTATTATAAATTCCGTACAATTTATGACTCACTCCACATCTAACTTTAAGCCATAGGCACATAAGTCATTCAGCTGATTTTTTTAAAATTTCCTAATAATCTGTACACCACTATCACTAAATTTTAAAAGACTCCTCTATTTATTCATAATCCGTTCCATATGGGGAAACGTGCACCGTTCAAATTACACTATAAGTCAAATGAAACCAAATAAAATCCTCAGAATTATATCCAGCTACCCCTGGAAGCTCAATAATCCACAAAGACCTTCTCATTATAGAAATACCCATAAAATTTCAAAACGCAATATCGCACTGAATAAAAAGCTCACTTAATCACCCTAATCACACCGTAGGAGACAAGCCCGCAAAACCGCAGGCTCAAATTAAATTATCCTATAGACCTTATCATTCTCCAAAACCATCGTGGCATTCCATAGCCACAGCAACCCTCCTACTAGCTGGCACCTCACTCACACATACTTATTTGATATACCCTTCATGTTACCCTAGTACATTATTACACTACACCCATCCTTCCCAAACAGTAATTTATTAAAAAATTAAATTCGCGTAACACGTTTTATTCAGGCATCAGAATAAATTTATAAAACATCCAATTCCTCTCGTCTTTAACTTGGAATGACACTGGACATTTTTACGGCCGTATGCATACAAGTTAATTATTTACTCCAGGACGAAAGTTGTAAAAATTGATAATAATAATAAAAAAGAGAACGGTTAGATTTACAATTTTCCTTAAACGAGCAGACTTAGAATCTGAAACAGTTCTCTACAAAGAAGGTCAATTTATCGTGTGCGGTATTTTCATGGTAGACATATTGCGAAGTTACAGCGCCCACAATTTTATGTCCCACATCATTTTGCCGCTGTCTGTCCGTTGCCGCCCTTATTTATGCCGACATAGGGAATCGAACCGCCAATCTCTGCCTCCAAATACGGTGGCACGTCATCCGTCTCGGACAGTCGTTAGGAAGACGAATGTCTGATTCATTCGCCCTCGTTTGCTTCTCATTCATGTGGTGACCGAGTCCTGTCGCCATTTCCTCTCAGCAGGAGGCTCGCCTCGTGAAAGTGACTTTCTGCCCCTTCCAAAGTGTCATCTGTGGACAGAGAAAATTAGGTTATTATTATTTTGAATGTATATTTAGTCTCTTACGCTATATGACTTGTGGATTAAATTTTGTTGCTAATTGTTTATCAATTATAATTTTTCTCAACACCTACTAATTTATTAGGCTGGACTTTCATTATACATGTTCAAACTGATCAATTTTCATAAAATTCTCCATTTTATTATTAGTTTTCCGTTTAAACTGATATTCCTCCGTAAGTACCCGTAAACAACTTTCCTTCTCCATTCCATCTCTGGAAAGTCGATCAACTGTATCTTCACGTTATTTTGCTACACTGAATTTTATTAGTACTTTTCAATTCAACGATATATGAATGTGTTTTGAATTATTGTCTTCTACTGCGACTGTATCCTTAATCAGTAATAAGTTTTTTTTATTTTTTTATTTTTTAGGGCAACAGGTTACATGAGGGTGATCCACATTGGGAAACTCCCCTTTAATAGCATAGGAAGGGATTTGAAAGGGGGGATGCGGAAGGGTAGAGGAAGGTAGCCAAGGGTTACTAGGGCCCCCGGGCTATGGTTTAAGGATCCTACCCGGTATTCGCCTAAATAAATGCAGGGAAAACCCTAGAAAAACCTGCATCGGGTAGGTCGGGCATTGGGAACTTGTCCCACGCCCTTCCGATAGCGGGAGAGAAGTTTGCTGTGGGGACGCAGCATTCCATTCTCCGTCCATCGACCAGTTTAGGAGGCAGCTGGCCGACTATTCCAATGGGTATAGCGAACAACTCTTACCGTATGCCCAAGGTCTGTGACCCCGGAACATACACCTCTCAAAACTGGCCGAGGTGCCTCGGCTTGTGGGATCCTTAGTTCAAAACGGAGAGGAAAAGGCATCCCCAAAGGTAGCCCCTTCGTATCTCTCCTAAAAGGTTCTGCCTGCATGAAAATATTTTTACAAAAAATAATTAAAAAACAGCTGCAAGACATAACATGAATTTTACTGGAGTATTTTATTCATAATTTAATAATTACATATTTTATAATTATTTAAACGGTACGTAATTTACTAAGGTAAATTTTAATAGAAAAATATTTTTCCAGAAGATTTTGGTCTCTATATCTGTGATCTTTATTTTCAACACTTAATAGTGATTTTTTTCTAGTTGTGATTTTTATTTTTTTTGTTTTTCTTAGATTCCTGGAATTCCACTTTCTTAACTCTTCCCGCACATCAAATAACCATTATACGTAATTAATAATTGCTCTAACAACAAACTATACCATATCCTTGTAGCGAACTGCTAACTGCTTGATAGATAATTAATAACTAACAGATTCTCTTATAAAATTTTAAACGTCGTCCCCCAACCATGCCAGTAAAAAAGTATTTCCGTTTCTCCGTTGGGCACTTCCAGCTATCAAATTTAAGACCATTTCTATTTGGCTATTTATTAGAATTTCTAATGGCTCTAAATTTTATCCAAAGCTAGCAGAAAAAACACAAGACAGAAATTTTTGCCAATAAATGTCGTACATTAATCTCCTTAATTTTTCTTGTACTCTATGAATAATGGATTCTGTTATTTTTAGAAACAATATTGTCAATTTCCTTTTTTCTCACAAAATTTTTCTACAACTTTTACAGGGCTCGTTTTTCATACTCATACTGAAAGTAGGTTAACTTAAAAAAATTACTGATATTCTAATTGTTTCACTGGTCTACAAAGAAATCAATTTTGTTGGAAGAAGAAATATTCTATTGAGATCCGGAGGATATTTGCCTCAACTTCGTTCTCGTCGCTAATGAGCTGTTTAATATCTTTTTGGGCGTGTTGGTTGCGTAATGAGACCTAAGTGTGATAGGTTCTAGCTTTGAGTGAAGGACGGTGTCCGGTCTATGTGAGAGTTTCTGTAATCGGAGCCGCCTATGCTAATGGAGCAAGTTAACCAGCTCTCTGTCGCTTTCTGCATCTCACATATCGTGTAACCCACTCGCGGAAGCATGTCGCGTTTCATAACGCCAAAGTCGAGGCTAATTTTCGTCGAATGAGTCCTTACGACACGCCAGGGACGAAGCGATCCAACGTGAGACCGAAGAAAGGATCCGTTCCGGAGAAAGTCAGAATCTTACGGATTACCAGTGACAAAAGTAAGAGAGACAGGCTTTGACGTGGATCAACAAACGTAAAGCAGGAAATTTGACGTGGTCAGTGGAGCCAAATCAGGCCAAAGATCATGAGTAATTTTTGCTAACGGCAACCAAAGACTGGTTATATTCCATACGACCCTCAGAATTTCCAAAAAAAAAATAATTTTAAATTAATGTGACCGGTTAGAATTTACGACTACAGCTTCTATTGTTTTTAGAAAAATTGGTACTAATAATCACTCGATCTGAAATTTCGGCGGAAACTGTAACTTTCGAAGAATGTATAGGCTTTACATATTATGATTAAGGATTTTTCTAAATCCCCCGAAACGACAATTTACCAAATTTTACAAAACACTCCAAAACATATTTTAAAAAAATACGGCACAAATTCTGACCATTCGGTTTCAATTCCTGAACTAATTGAATCTTATAAGGACACAATTAAAAAAACACCGCAAAGACCTTCGTGCCATTGCAATATGATCTATTCAGTTGATATTGTGGGACAGTAACTCCAACTTCACTAACAACTTCCTGTAGGTTTCTGCTTAAGGGTGGAACTATGGAACCTGTAGCCGCCAATTATGTGGTTTTGGATTTAATCGCCCATTTCCCCGGGATCCTGATTTATGACATTCAATCTAAACTCTGCGCGAAATAAACTTGCATTAATCGTTACTGTGGTGGAAATATTTCACACAGCACTCCCATTGTGCTTCTTTAAAATGATTTGTCCTCACCGATTTTTCAATGATTCATCCCTACCAAGAGCGAGATTTTCCATATTTTTATGGCCCACTCGTTAATATATTCATATGTATAAGAATTATTCTACAGATTATAAACGTCGTTATTTTGCATTTTCCATTTCCACACGTATTTCTTTATTTCTACTTGTACGAAATTCGTCCAAATATTAATCTATCCGCAAACTTAAAATCAAGTTACGTGTACAAAACCTAAATGTTTATAGACCTTTGATTTTTTTCTGCTTACAAAATATTTATTAGCCTCAGAGATTTTGTAAAGGACAGTAAGAAGGTGATAAATTGAATTCACATTCGGAGAGGAGCTCGAAGTCAGAGAACATTATCAGTTATTCTAATAATGTTAATTAAATCTTGTATATCCCCGTTATAATTGTTATAGGAACATTCGACAGTGTCCGTTTTATATTTGGCACACAATATTTTATTATATACTTTTAGTTTGACGTCTATAGGAAAAATACACCCGTCACGCTATCGGCGCGAAATTTTTTTAATGAGTGCGACTTTTATAGGAAATCTTCAACGACACCTTGACGGCGGATATTAATGTTTTTGTCAACTCCTTACTTCTTAGAAATTTTCCATAAGGCTCAAAGGTTTAAAAAATATATTCACGTTTCGATGTTTTCAAGTTTCTCCAATTACTATAAATCTTTAAATGACTTTCAGAGTCATCACTAAACAAATATATTCCAGAATAAGTCGTGTAATTTTTTTAGATATCAGTTGATTATTCCATGATTTTTTGGAAGTTTTATTGTACGTTATATATTATTGTGTAATAAGTTAACGTTATTTTTAAGTGACAAATTGAAAATATTTTTTGTTTTGTTATATAAAAGAATAGTGACGGTAACGCTTTTATGTTGTATAGGTCGTTATACTATACGTGGCGTTGATAAAGTTTATATATATATATATAGCTGCTAAGTTTTTAAATCCAGAAAGATCAATTGTCATGAGATAACCTGAAATGTATCACCGATGCCATGTGTGTTTTCTTTTTCTGTGACCTTTTAGACATATGCTAATTCCTATCTGTAGAATGTTGTTATACTGCGCTTTCCTATTTCGAGTGCTTTGTTTATCGCTAATGCTCTGGAACATTGCACGCGAAGGAGACCAGCAATGGATGTGACCTGTCGGCTGACTATCTAGCGAAGGAGCATGTCTAGTTATTTGTCGTCTGTCTTCCGAGCTGCAGCGTCTGCATGCGACAGGACGCCTCCGGTCGCCATGGTTCGATGCACTCGGAGTCTCGTCGGTTGGACTCACGTTATGTCAGTCGTAATACTTGTACATGTATCGTAACTAGAACCAGTCTATGCATATTTATCAGATTTACAACGGTAAATTAGACCTAGACTCATCTGGAATCGGTGAATCACGCGAACACACAAATAAATGTCTTTGATAAAACCACAAACATGTAATAGGAAGGATTTAAATTGGGTCTTGCAAATGTAGCTTTAATCACGTGATAGAACTCTTTTTGCCAAATTTAATCCGGTATATTATTGAATGAATATGAAAAAATCGACTATGTTACTATAAAACGAATTCCGGTCAGTTTACCGAAAGACACTTGCCGATATAAGTTTTCCCGACTACACTATCCCGATGCGTTTGCCCAACAGGTCAATACTTTCTCGAATCGCATTTATCGAACTGCTGTTTTTACGACATAAAGCGTAATATTAATAAAACACTGATGTTTGCCATTTTATTATACGTAATTCGTATGTAAAATAAGTTATGAATTAATGTGTTTATTATTTCAACAAAACTTGGTAAGAATCCAGAAACAAACACTGTGGAGGTAAGACAACCTAGCATTGGAGTCTAATAAATAGTTTTCGGGGTTTCTCAGATTGATAGTGTTAGCATAGATGTTTTTTGTCTCTACTTTAAACCAATAATGGCATGAGGAACACCTTTAGGTGTGGGGTGGAAGGGGTGACATAAAAAAATGCGGTAACGGCAGATATTGATGCCAAATCCGGGGTTACGGTTGTTGCTGAGATTAATCATGAAATTTCAGCACGGTTTAGTTCAAGTTTAGACTCTACAAGTGGTGGCGAAAGGGGGTAGTTAATATCGGTTGAGTTTTGTGGAGTTACTTTGAAACATCAATATTTCTCCCATTAGCTAATTTATGTTCTTTGCTCAAGGGTGAGCTAACCCAAGATTTTTAAGGTTCGTATTTGTATGTTGTACTTACACTTTTAAAGTATTTGTAAATAGAATTACATAGATTTTACACTATATATAGAATATATTCATTTTCTTATCAAAAACGTAGTGGAATAAATAAATAGCATTGTAACGCCGAAAGATCATCTATTAGTGGAAGAATACGACGGAAACTGAAAACCGTATATATAATTATCAATTTTTATAGCTGTATACATCGATTATTCTGAAGATATCGACATCATGGCTCTATACGCTTTTTAGATGAATAAAAATATTCCTTCTTTACTCCTTTAAGTTGACCCGAACGTAGTAATTATACAAGATTGTGCACGTTCTATTTATTTTCTAATGCATTCCCTTCGATACGCAAAAATCTGAATATACCACATTTAAAAAGAAAATTCAGTAATATACAAGCGGCTTTATTTAAATGGTCTAATAAAAGGTTTTTCAAGTATGATTTTAAATATTATTATCAGCTCTGAGACCTAAGGATATGTATTCGGTTCATAATATAGGAGTCTATGGGGCATTTATGAAATGTTTGAATTAGAAATTAATAATTATCATATATTGTATTCATGTTTAATTTGTTTTACCATAAAATACTTTATTGTTTTGCATTAGTTGCATTGAATTTAAGTGTAATTTATTTTAACAGAATGATGAAAACCGAAGATAAGTCTGTTGAATTGCCTTCCCGAGTGACTAAACTGGCTCAGTATAAAATAACTCTTAAAAACACCATGCATGTGCTTGAGGTCATCAGCAGAAACCGTCTGAGCTGTTTCAGGTAAGAGATTTGAGTACCATAAAATTAATTCCAAAATTGCACTCGTTTAATTGCATGTCTTGAACAAAATTATTAAAAGAATTTACGTATAAGACTGACAGAATTGGTAATAGATTAGTATTTACGGATACGGCGGTGAAGTTTTCAAGGCGTTGGCTTTTCATAACCCATAAGCTGTTGAGAATAATATTAATTACTAATCTACAAGGCTTCCGATAGACGAATCGTGTAATCCGAATTGAAACACAATGATTGAGGATGTGAGTTGAGATTTGAATGAGATAATATGTTCCGTTGTAACAAATCCAATTAATTAATTTCCCCTTCTGCCTTTCTCGCTTTGGGACTTCCCTGGCAGTTCGATGAGAGGGCGTGCCTGGTCCATAAAGCACTCAAATGTTGTGTTAACTATCCTGCTGTTAATGAAGTTCGCCTCATTAGTTTTCTATGAATTTCATTAAGAGCCTGTTTCGTGTAAAGAACACAACAGATTATATTTCACGTCCCACAGTAAGCGTCGATTTAGAGCATTCCTGAAGTGACTAACCAAGCAGGAAGCAGCCATGATAAAGGAGATTTAAAAGAAGTGGGAGGATGGAAATTTCGGTGCTTAAATTTGGCTGTGATCGTTTAGACCAAATTAAGTACAAACAGTTGTGCTATTGAGTTTAGTTTTTAATAATGTGTATTAACACGATAATATTTAATCAAATAACTTTAGAACAGTTAATAAAAATATCTGGATAATAATATCAAGAAATATTAAATACTATAATTTGAAGAGAAAAGGAAACTTTGAAGGAATTACATTTTAAACCCATGTGAAATATATGAGGTATTATCTCTGTGTAGACCCTCTTTCAAACAAAAACTCTGTAATCTATAATGAGATAAATACCCCATTTTTTGCCTATAACGATTAGGAGCACACATATAAAATATCACGAAAAAAATATGTTTTTTCAGTATATCTCTTATTTACACAGTTCGATTCGTTTTAAAAGTGATAATACTGGGAAAAGATTGTCCCGGTATTTTAGAGTCTTAGGCAATTACTTAATATCAACTGTTACTACCCCTAATAAAATCTTTTCACCTTTGTCTCTTCTTAAAAAATTCGCCATGCCACAAGTTAAAATCATATTTTACATATCGATCTTACAACCTGTCTCGTATAATAATTATTTAATCAGTTACAATCTCTTTATTCCAAAATCATTGTACTGATCTCACTATAGTCTTAATTGTTTGTTTTACAATTGGAATATTTATCATATTGATTTTCCAAAATTATATTAATCTGATTTATGTTACGTAGACGTAACAAGAACGTTTGTTTAACGGAAGACATAGTTATGCACCTTTGAATACACCTATATTCCTCGACCATAAAAAATATACAACGTATTTAAGCTTAAAAATTTATAATAAATTTAATTAACTAAACTAAATTAACTAAAGATGAACAAAAATGTCTGAGTTAACTTAACGAATATTTAAGAGAATTTTACAGAAGCTTAAATTGACAAAATATTCCTTTTTTTATTTCCCTTGCGGAATCATGTAATTATTGACAAGTAGATCGTTTTTTTTCTTTTAAAAACAATAACTTTTACGCTTTTTCAGTAAGAAATTTTCAACGTTTTTTATCAGCCATCGCATAATATCTTTGAATTCTTGTTAAATACTAAGGAATTTAGCTCAATAAATTAGAATTTTGTCTTTTAGCTTGAGCATATTCGAAACCAATTACACCAATTATTGTTATAGCGCATTTGTTAATTCCTTCGACAAGAGATATTTATTTTGCAGGACTTTAAAAATATCTCCATACCATTACAAGTTAATTACCCGTCCTTTCATTACGTTTCCAATAAAATATGACGTATAACAAGTCATTACTTCATGTAATTTACATGTCTTCAAAACCCTGGCAGTAAAATAGATTCTACAGAACTTAAGTAAGGAGGATGAAAGTACATTAACGACGACGGTGCCACAAATTTCTGCCTGATACCCGAGTCTCTAATGAATGTGTCAGGTTCTTTAGACTCGCTTTATCCTTTGTAAATAAAACGGAGTTGAGGATTAATTAATGTACCAAGGTCACTTCAATTGCCCATGTTAACATTCAAAGTCGCCGACAATCAGTTACTAACATTACCAAAATAAAATTTCTCATCTGCGCCGAATCGGGAGAGTAAGGTGAGGTATGCTTCATGGAACGTTGATTAATGTAAATATTACTTATTTTAAAAGTTACTTCCTATCAGCATTTTTATTAAAAATGCTGGGAATTAATTAATTACTTGAATTGAGTTAAAATTAGTGGAAATAGTTAATTTTTGTAAATTCAAGATTATATAAAAAGTCGTGAAATTTTTAAAAATAAAACAGAAAACAAAACATGAGATTGTTTAACATCTTTATGGATAAAGCGCACTATTAAAATGACACGGATCAGTTATTACGAAATGGTAAGGTTGTATCTGCTTGAAGTTCAGTGTTTCACATTATTTCCAGCATTACATCGATGCCATTGTGCGTTTCTAACGTTCCCGGTATTTTCGTGACATTTACAAGTAAACATAAATTAATTTGTTGAGTTCACTGAAAAGGAGAATATTGAGTTTGACTAATAAATTTGCAGCATTATTGTTATACAATTATTAGTAGACTTTAACTTTCACCAATTCTTCCTTACATTTGACGGTGATCAGTTACTTTTAATTGCCTGAGAAGGGATATAAAGGGAGAGCTAAGGGTTAACTACGACCCTTAATGATACTACTGGAGATTTGCCTAAATGTAATACAGAGACAACCCTAGAAAACCTTCGTCTCGTAGGTCGAGTCCTTGATATTTGCCCCACATCCTTTCTGTGGCTGGAGCGGGTTTAAATGTTACCCGTAAAATTTAAGCAGGTAAATTTTTTTAAAAAATTACCTCATATATATAGATATATAGGTAGGTATATTTATGTTTTGAACAGAAAAATTTCTCACGTTTGGTTTATAATTTCTGTACATTATTTTGTAATCATAATGGATTATTTTATTAATTATTTTAATTTTTTACAGTAAATAGTTGCTTCCGACTTTATTGAATACGATTTTCTTAATATGTTTATTTTGGTCTTATTAGGAAAATTTGCAGCCAAAATACATTAAAATAGGTTAAATTGGTATGCTAATTTTTGTATATGTGTTAGTTTTTGTAATTTAATAACACGTTACATATCAGTTTCCATTACTTTACAGCTGTGTAAAATACTGGCCTTATTTTGATAGTCGATCTCAGGTTTACTGATTTTCGAGATGATTTTAATGACCGAAACGATAATTTAGGAGACAGGAAGACATTTTGATATCTATGGGACGTATGCGAACAAGTTTTGCGACTCTAGAAAAATTTAACTGTGCTAATAATTTTTTCTTTTATTAAAAAAGGTGTGCATACGGATATATTTTCAATTTTGTCATTAATTTAAAAAAACCTTGTCATATGTAAATGACGCTCGTGAAGTTATATGTATTGTCGAGTATGGAAACTTTTTCGATACCGGCGCAAGGACGTGAACTTCTAAAAAGACGGTCTTGACGGTGGTAATAACTATATTTTTCACCTACGTAGATCAACGTAACCCTAAAAATTATTTTAGTCAGCGTCCGAGAGTCATATGTATCATACCGGAGCTGGCAACACAATTGCATTTATTGTATTTGAAGAAAATACATCTCCATAAGCAGAAGACTAAAAACATACGTTTCATACTCAATTGATATAGTCCACAAGTTTATACGTCCAAAAAAAATGGACGGTACATGAAAGAATTTTTTGTCACAGTAGTCTGAATGTATGTTAGAATGTAACCTGCAAAAGAGAGAGAGATAAAATATCATGAGAAATGATACTCAACGATTTACGTTCATAAAAGCTGCAAATTTATTCAGACGGTTCCGAAAGAGGAAATTTATGGAGCCCATTGAATGACTAATGTATATAACAATCTTACTTTCTCGCTCCACTCTTTACGCTAATCCATATGGAAACTAAATCTTCTTGTACGTACGTTACGAACGTTGAAAAAATAAATATTTATGTGATGCAATGGAGTTTAACTTTGTGGTACGTGCAGAAATAAATTCAAGGAGAATGGGACTAATTTTAATAATAATTGAATGTAGATGTCTAGGAATAGGATATAAATGATACTATTTGGGAATCTTTATTAGAAAAGAGCTGAAACGACGAAATGAAGCATTTGTCATTCGTTCCAACTGAAGCGTGTGTTGGTAACCGAATAAGGATAGTTGTGGGCGTTTGTCGATGTCCACGGAGTGGATGAGGATGACGTCTAGTGGACCTGCCACCTACTTGAAGGCTGTCCTTATGGATTATACACGACAAATACCAAGGAGACCGCCCCGGAATAAAGATTCCTCTCATAAGCGTGGCCAGATACAGTCAGTCTCTCTTCCTGTATAATCAACTCTCAGAGTATTGGAACGGTCAAATCAGTGATTCTCCTTTGGCCCTTATTGCGATACTTCACTAATATTGTTATTTATTGTCATGTAGATAATCTGAGCCATGTAATTTTAACATATATATATATATATATATATATACAATTTGTCCGTGCCATTATATTTAGTTTTTTACGTTCATCTCAATAATTCCCTGTTGTCTTATATACAGTATACAATAATACTCGTTTATATAATTTATTTTCGCATTTACGAATATTTTGTAATTCCTAATTTTATCTCTAAACTTGGCTACTTCATTTTCTGAATTATATATATTTTTTCTGAGTCTTTTATATGCAAGTTATTTATTCATGCATTTAGTTCGAGTAAGTGTTCTGTTTCCTCAATATAGGACTAACAAAACACATTTACAAGTTATTCCAACATATTACTACTTATGTAATACAAATAAGAATGATGTTTAATATAAATTATTGAACCTTTATGAACTTAAAATGAAAAAATTTACGTTTGATTGAAAATTAATGTGAAAAAAGATTGACAGATACAGGCAAAATAAGTGATAATATAAATACCACACACCGTTTCTGGGATCCTTGTCCCTTTATTCAGGTGCTAAGAAGAGCCTAGAGGGACACAACAGCACTTGCCAGTTGTGTCGCTCCAGGCTCTTCTTAGCACCTGAATAAAGGAACAAGGATCCCAGAAACGTTGTGTGGTATTTATATTATCACTTATTTTGTTTGTATTTGGCTATTTTTTTTTATTATTACTTTTTGAACTTAATTTCTGTTCTGTTTTTTGAAAACTGGTAATTAATTTGTTACAATTTTTTCTTTTCAAAATTCTAATTATTATATTTTTAATTTTATAATATTTATTTGTATATCAGAAATACCGATAAACTTGTATTTCGTAATTTAATTTATTCAACGGTGAGTACGTCAAATATAATTTGTACTCAATTTCTCATCCTGCACACGATCGTTGATGTTCTTAGCCGGAAACTATGGAGTGAGGTGATAGACAGCCTCGAGATAACTGTATAGTTTTGTGCGTTTAGTTCTACAGAAGGTATGCAGTGTGTGTTTGCGTGTCTGTGACCCCGTACAAGAACCTTCCAGTTCCCATACGCAACACAACTATCCATCAATGCTCCCATTACAACCGCCGGACACGACTCAACACGAAGGTAAATTGGGGCGCTGTAAGAATCAGGTTTGTTTAATTCGGCAGTTTATCATTCCGGTTTGACAGGGATAAACGCGATCGTACTTGTGAGGTACAGAGCCCGCACCATATTGTTTGCTTTCAAGTTGTATTAAGCTTCAGTAAATATATTAATACAACGTAAATAGTATTGGATATGATAATAATAGCAGAAATATATCAATTTTAAGCCAATCGCAACATGTGTTTAATGAGTAGAATCAGTAGGATTATGTTATGTATTTAAAGAGCGTTTCGTTTGTCCGATATAACACGCATGTTATGTTTACCATCTGTGGAAATTTTTATTAAGTGTAGAATCATGATTTTATGTATATATAGGCAAATTCTATAATAAATGATACATTGCTGTGCTACAAAAAATTTACCACGAATTGTTCTGTAAGAAGTAAGAAGTAGCGTAACGTTGGCATGCAGTAAAGGAATTGGCACAGTTAAAAAAACCGGTTGCAAGCGAGGGCTAAAACAAATTCAGCACAATGTAGTAACGAAATGGAGTTCTCCTTCGCGTAAAATTGATTACCACGAAGTTGAATAAATACTGGACAGTGATAGTATTGTTATCCTACGCACGCCACGCTGGCGCGCCTATTTTCGTTGGCTTCGTCTCAAGGCCTGGTATAGTTTGCACCTTGAGAATTGTATGTGTGCTTATGGGGAGGAGGTTCGCACTTTTAACCTTGGAAATAAATACTATGTGTCAAATCCTTTACATGCATCATTCGTAGCTCTAGGCTTTAAAGTTGATTGCACAATATAGAGATCGGCTTGCCTATTTTTTTAAATTTATTCACAACTTGATATTGTGGCATCAGAATAATATATTCCCTGAGTTAACAATTGTTAGTTAGTAATGGCCATTATTATTAAATGAGTAGACCTGAGATTATAATACATTTAATAAATTATCATTGAATAAAAGAATTATCTCACATTCTTAATGGGGGATTCTTTTAACAGCTTAAACAAAAATAGCGTTTTGTGCACAATGTCGAAAGAAATTGGACCGTTTGATTTTTATCGAAATAACCGGGATTTGTTGTAATAGAATTTTGCATTTATTTTTAGAGACTGCAAAAATACCATGTTTGTATTATTATTATAAAAATAATATCGAATAACTATACTGAATTATAAAAATTGCATAGAAATAAAATCCGGAAATCCGTTGACATTTAAACCACTCAAATAAAGCACTGTCTAAATTTCTGAATTGACAACTACTTATCTTCATTGGACTTGCTATGAAGTTTTCGAAGGACTGTTTATGATTTCGTAACGTTGAAACTGTTGATGACAATCCAAATTTTTGGTACACGAATACACATTTTAGACATCGGTCGATTTCTCTTATGATTTCGACTTTTTCAATGAACGATTCTTGATTTCACGTCCATATAATTTTAATTGAAGAAAGTTTTGCATTTTTAGCTTTATAATGTGACTCAGTAAAATTCCCCATCATAAAATATTTTTGGAGTGTACAAAGAATGTTGATTGTTTCTGTATACGGTCTGGAATTTTCCGCAATACGTTAGCTACGGTACACAGGTTGTGGAAGTGTTGATATATTGTTCATACGTCCGTCTGGCCGTAGCCGTCCCAAGGAAATTTCTGAAGCTCCAGATATTTTCTTGTAATAACCGGGTTTTCCTTTGCCGGTACAATTTGTACTCAAAAACAATTATTTGAATTGAAAAAGTAAAATTTTTCGTTTAATTCCAGTTCGACTCTATTTTAATACGACTGGTTCATACTTGATAGCGCAGATATTTTGAGTCATTGAGTTGATAAAACAGTGATCAGTTTCCTCAATATCATTTATGTATTTCTTGTCATAGTCACGTATAGTGAATTAAGGGCCAAACAATATTTCACTATGACAGCAATAATTTTTACTGTTCTGTTGTATTCAAAGTAAATTATACCAAAATATCTACTATAACTACCTGAGTAAATTACACATTTATGAAATTTAATAATAAATTTCGTTAAACCTTTGGTATAGTTATTTAAAGCAACATGAGCTATTTTAATATTCTGAGGTATATCAGTAAGACAGAAATAGATTATGACTGTGACAATGCGAATTAGCAACTGCAAAATGAGACACTTAAAATCTATGAAGTAATATTTCTGCTTATATTTCATTCTTCTTCCCGTTGTTTGACTAGTAAGCACGAATTGGTTACAGCTATTACTAATACCATAACTCCTCTGTGATGCTGTTTACTAGGGATTAACATATTTTCCAAGTCCGAGTGTAAAGTAATAAAATAGTTCCACTGCTGTAAATCTAATCCCGTAAATAATACTTTTCCAGTACGACGTGTAATCCTTTGTTGTTAGTGTTCCTTCTTTTACCAACTCTCGCCAACTTGCCGTATCAAACAAAGAAATCTACTCCCGTCACTTCTCCAATCCAATCTCTTTCTTGAACCCCTCAGCATTTCTGTCGCTTTTGTCTGAAAGATTGTCTTCTGGCCTTTGCGCAATTATTCATTTTTATTACCACTGAAGTCGTACAAGTCTCATTTTATTGCGTGCCTGATTCGCCCCCCCCCCCCACTTCCCCTCGTGCAGAAAAATTTTAACTGGGAACTAATGGCCTGAAGTTAAATATATGTGAAATTTTTATGTTACATAAATTTAATGAATTATTAAATTACGCTGAATTAGTGATCGCTCTCGTGAGATAAAAATGACGTACTTTAATTAGTTGAGGTAAATAATATAAGATTATTATGATGTCACGATGGAGTGGAGTGTTAATATAAATGCCATTAAAACCTCAATTTTCTATGCTTTTCTTGGAAACGGTATACAGACAAGAGATTATTAAATCATGTTTTTTAATAATGGCAATGTCTGACAAACAATGTTAATGTCACTTGATGAAGCTTATTTGAAATAAATTTACTGGTATTGACAGTTGAATAGAGGAAGCCATAGCATACGTAAATCAGAAATGATTATTTCAAGAGAGTAATATTTACAGCCGTGTTGGTGTTGGAATCACGTGGGCTGTTTGCTACTGACAAGCTCAACGTTCGGTTGCGAATTAACCTTTGCCTCCATCAGCACCGCCGGAAATCTTAATTAACTACTAAACAAAACCACTGGCACCTCGCCATGGGTTTTATAATCAATAATTTCCTGTCTCGATAAATTCATGTGAATGTATTTGGATTGCAAAAGAAGCGCTGGGTTCAAAAGTCTGTAATTAATTTTTTTTGAGACTAGTATTTTAAAATGGAGTGTTATTGTTGTGAATAACAATAACCATAGGCTACCGTAAACAGTGGTTTGTTGATGGAATGCTGTTCTCAGATCAGAGGGACATTAAAACTCAAGGTATATCCAGACTGTATTTGTCTTTGTCAAGTTAATTTTCGGCTTTTAGTTTCAAATATTTCAATTACTTGGTTGTTGAAGAGAATGTGTCATTAATTTTAAATTTTTCTTCAAGAGAAATAATACTTCAACAAATATTAAAACATTAAGTAATTTGATTAACGACCTGACTAAATTATTTGATTTTGGTGAACTATTACCGACCGACAGGCGATTTTTCAACTGTTTGTTGTGAACAGTTTTTAAAAAGTGGGAGTTACTCGGTTGGACGTGTTGCAGTGTTTCTTCCACGGCTGTCGAGCTGGCTGCCGGTGTGCCCTTTTTTTTTTCACCGTTTACTCTGTAGATTTATGGCCGTGCAGATTGTACGATAACTGTTGGGTGCAGCAAGAATATGACATAATTAAATGCTTCCAGACAGAATGATTTAGTTACAGTATGACACACGTTTACAACGCTGAAATAATATTTTTGTGTGACTAAATTTAGCTTTCAATAAATGATTCAGTAGCCTTTTTGATTTATCGCTACACAATGACTCCATTGCTCCACTTTCTCGTCCGAAGACCTGCTTGAAATTCATCGGAAAGAGGGGGAAAGCACCGGTAAATCTTAACCGTACGACATAGTGACAAATATAACAAGTTCACACAAATTTAAACACTTTCTTGTCAGTATAAGGCCATATGTAGTATTTATATCTAAAAAGGATTGTATTAATTGATATGACATTGCACATCGCAAGGGACAACAGAAGTAATGCAATATTATATAAAAATGGAAATAAAATTGTGTTAATGCAAAAATGTATCCTTTTTTCTCTTGAAAGAAAATAAAACTATATTACAGTCGACAAGTTATTATTTCGGAAAATTTGTATGCGTACATTTTTTTCCAAAAATTATCCAATGTAAAATTTAACAGTATTTCCGGATGATTAGAATGTAAGTATATTTATTAATTGATCAATAAATACAATGAAGTTATCGCTACCCAATATTTTATATTAAGCTACTGAAAAATTATTCAGTGTTATTCAATTTCTTCAAATTTTAGAATAAAAACTATTTTTCTCAGGGTATCATAGTGGAGATTATAAACTGTGGTAAGGCAAAATTATTTGTACGTTCCTGTTTATGTTAAACGCCTTATCTGTACCACGAAGAATCCCACCTACCCTTCAATAGTTCCCATATGTTGTAAATAAATATAATGAAATCGTCTTTAAACAATTCTTTCTGATATACTGCATCCTTGGAGTACTATCCATTTTTGGCCATTAGTTCAGGTGTTGTTATTGTCTACATTAAATTACACTTTGAATCTTACACACGTTTATCTGTTATTCATCTCATTGTTGGCCATCGGTTCCAGACCTTATATTTGACTACAGTAAAACGAGCTGTACGTATGCACTTCTCTGATTTAGGATACATTTTCAGCTATCTGGCCCAGACTTAATTTGTGGTCTGCAATTAATTCTCGAAATTGCCTCGTTACACATTCTACAGAATATTATTACATTCATTTATTAAACCGACTAATTATTTAATTAAGATGACATATTTTTAAATGAATATTGTGTCTCCTTTTAAGTTTGTATCTTTTCAAATAATAAATTGTGTATGTTTAACTCGAATATACTTTCTTAACGTAACTCAGATGTTATATAAGATTCAGTGAATTTATGGAATAACAATAATTTTAATTTCCTTGGATCGGATGAAACTTGGCTGATTCAACATGTTGGCGTTTATTAGTTTATAAATAAATAAATGTCAATATGGTACATATGTAAATTTTGAGAGTTGCATCTTACGAAGAATAGCGATGTTTCCTTACTGAACGTCGTTAAAAATAGTAACAACTGAAGCCCAGTGCCCCGTGAACAATAATGCCATTGTTACGCAGTTCTACGTAACCGATCCATCTTAATGCGATATGTAAACGTTCCAGGTGTCAGTAAAGAATTTCGAGACATCCGGGTCTGCTCACGCAGTTACAAAATAGGATTAAAATATGTGACAAGGGTAAATAAACTTTTTAGATTGATCTATGGAGTATCACGAATCTATTATGACATTTTCAGTAGTTAGTCGCGAAATGATTCACAATTTTTACTAATGTAGAAAATCCTACTAACTGTGACTTTAGTCTTAATTATTTCTATTTAACTCACAATAATTACCTCTCGTCTTTTGATTTTCAGGTATTATAATAATAAATAAGTGATTAAAATTATAGTGAATTTTTACATTCCTGTGCTTAATTTCAAACAACGTGTTATATTTTTTTACATAAAATATCAGAATTGTAGTAATATATACATAAATAATCCTTTGATTGTAAATATGTAAATCTGTGCGTTTATTTTTTCTTCGTCAAGGAATATTTACTATGACTTGCCTTGATAAGATTTTAAAATAAAATTAATGACAGTTTAAAACGATTGTATTTTTCATTTCAGCATTGAAACTATTTAAATGAGTGTATTTCTCTTACAAACACAACTTCATAGGATTTACATTTTCGATTATTTAGGGATTCAATCTCCTATTCTCTGTAATTTTGGGTAATATTTCAATTATTAGTCTATCCCGAGACTAAGTAAATGGCTGTATTTCGAGTACTGAGAAAAGTTGGAGAAACTAGAAATACGTTTTAGAATCACTTCTGTTTCAGTGCAAAAGTAGTTTTTCTGAAATGAGACAAGACTTTCACCTCATAAATATATCTCTCTCTTGGAAACGTTATGTTTCCACAGGTAAAAACACAGCGCTAGTATTTTTTTTCTTTTGGAATTTAAGGAATTGGTTTCGTAAGCTTCATCTGAATCGTTACGTTGTATGAAGGAATTCCTTGATTGCGCTAATGGAGCACATTCCGTTTCCTCGGATTTCATTCACTGTGTGAGGCGACGTAATGAATCATTTAACCCTAAACATACGGTCGCTTAACTTCTTTCATCCACATTCTCTATTTTCGCATGAAAATTTAAGTAACATCCTAAAACAAAATTGTAGATTTTAGCAACTTTAAAAAACGTAATAAATTTGAATTGAGAAGCTCATAAACATGGATATTTCATTCCTTTTGACTGAAGTGCTATTTAATGTGGTGCTTGTAAACTTAATGACGAAGGTAATTTTAATATACATTTGCAAAACATTCGAAATGAGTTCAAAGAATATATTCTTTATATTTCCCCTCTACGTACCTCCATATTTGATAGATTACTTAACGTTCGTTTGCTGATTGATGGAGCGAATCCGCAGTGACAGATCTTTGATATACCTTTTTATTCCTAGAGTCAATATTTTCAATTGTTCGTGATAAATATAGAACATGAAGACTGAAATTGATCAGATAAATTTAAATAATTAAAGAATAGATCGGTTTTATAACAGAAGACTTGTTTTGCAAGGTCAGTCTTAAAATATCAGTGGTCTCGGCTTTTATTAATATGGGAATTACTGAAGTCGGTAATTAACAAACTGGATTTGGCATAAATATTCTATCACCACCGCCCACTTCGCCTTGAAATGCAAATTAAGGGGACATTTATTTTTAAAAGATAGTATATTTTTCTAGAAACCATAAAGATGGGCCTATTTTCCAATATTATATTGACAATCTTGCCAGCAACCGAACCTGATTCTGTTATTACTGTCCATATTTCTGCCAGTAACGATATTTCTAACACGGTTAGTGCTTCCCATTTCCGCCACTGCATTTCAAGTTCCGGTTGCAAAAAGAAAATTTGAATCTTCATTCATCGACCACGCGGGGCAGCAGTCAGATCTCATCTCTACTCTTATTTCTCCTTCGGGGATTTTTTTTTACGTTTGTTGTCGTTTTGTGTTCAACATTTTCTAGTTAAGATAAAAACTTTTCAAATTAAAGAATAAAGTCGTTATAAATGTTTTTGTAGTACAGCAATACATCGTCGTTCTGCTCGTTTGTGTTATTTGGAATATTTTGGGGTTAAATTACGCCATAGCTATAAGACCAATATATTTTTAAACAGTTGTTTCGTTTTTACATTTCAGTGCAATTTAATTTCGAAATTTTATACTAACTCATTTTACACTCCACTTCAAGTACAATTTACAAATTGAAGTTTTCTCTAATAATTGTCATATTATGGTACATGTGTATTGCTTTCCTGTCCAGTTGATCGTCTTTGACCTTGTAGATTTTTTTTATTAGGATTTGGTCCGTGTCTGTGTGCCAACCTTTCCGTTTTGAGGGTATCGGGATGCTTTATGTGCAACAGTTGAATCGGAAAGACATTGTAAGTGTTTATATGCGAATTCCTCTATAGTCACGCCAAGGATCGCTAATGACGGTGTTCTGGCACCTCTCCGACTAACAAGCTGATGATGATTGCTGGCCACTGCTGAGAAATTGCCACTGTGGAGAGCCGCTGCCATCGGCAAGGTAACGAAAAGTGAAAAACGCTGATACACCTGTCAGGGACAGGGTTTTCTTCTCTCTGCAGCATCACGCTAAACAAGTATTTCTTTCCTGTAGACTTATTCCCAGATCTATAAACGCAATCGGTGACTACCAATATATATTTCATAACTTATCTATCTACATTAATATAAGTTGAAATTTTCAATTTGACAATCGTAATAAGAGCTCGACACTACGTTGCTTTAGAGTCAAAAATCTCAGTTTATCTTAGAGGAATAATCGATCATCTGATTAGGCACGTGAGTCCGTAATCCTTTACTACACTTTTATTGTCCCAAACGGCAGTTAATTTCACTACTACTTCTTTGATACTATATTTTTCCTTCGCTCATTTTTACTATAATTCTTCTTCGGCTTTTCCCCATTTTATAGGTTCGCCGTCTTCAATTTCCATGTCTGTCTGTCGTTCCAATCTCCCCCTTTCAAATTCATATCCTCAATTATGGTTTCACATGGGTTTTCCACTTTAATCTGGGTCTACCCCGTTTATTTTTTCCAGGATGTGACCATTGGTATATTTATTTTGGCCATCTTCCATTTTCCATTCTTTGTACGTGACCATAACATGTAAGGGTTAGATTTTAAATCCTATTAACGACAGACGTGGTTACGTTCATTTCTTTCCAAAAGAGCTGATTTCTAATTTTATCCTGTCTTGTTTGTTGAAGACTTTTCCTCAGATAATCGAATTCTACTGTTCTAATTTTGTTCTGTTGTAATTCTGTCAGGGGCCAAGTTTCACTTCCATAACATAGAATGTTCTGTATTCTGCTCTTAGAAATTTTGATTTTTGTTTCATTTGTTAAATTTTTATTCCAAATTATTCCGTGTAAAATCTTGGTAGCATTCTTTGTCATTGAAATTTTAGTTTGTACATCTCTTTCACATGTTCCTACATTTGTAATTATTGACCCCAAGTATTTTTAAAAAATAATAATAATTATGCAATTAAAGATAATTAAAAAACGAGTTAATAAATATCTTAATTCAATCTTTCTTACCATTAGACTTCTGGTTTCGTAATTGGTTTCAAAAGGTATTTCGTGACATTATAAACACTTATTTACTTTAAACATATACGTTTTTGGGATCAACATCAGATGTTCTCCGAGTTAGCTTAAAATTTTTCTTGATATATTTATTTGTGACTGAACGCAAATAATAATAATTTTTTTCTGTACTTAATGACCTAACAAATATTTTCTTGACTTCATTTCCTTAAGGTAAATCCATTATAACGTGATGAACGATGCTGAGTAGACGCATTACATACATTAATGTAATGTAGTGCAGTGTTAGCGGAATTATGCATTAAATATCAGTATTCTCATGAAATATAACGATAATCCTTTGTTTTATGAGATATATTTCTGCTGTTGATGGAATGGAAAACTGATGATTTTCTCCGGGATTATCTATTGCCAGGTGTAGTACAAATAGGGCGATTGCTACTGTCCTTGGCTACTTATTTTCAGCTGAGATGGAAGAACTTGGACATCAGTCAGATGCAGGCTCGTTAAATCCTAATATGGCTCTCAGATGTTACGACATGAGGCGAGAAAGTGTGTGCACCGAATACTTAGGAGTTAATAGCGTCGTAGTTCAACTGATGGCCTATGTTTTACCTTTCGAGAAACGTCTTTACAGACCGTTTGATAGAATTTTTGATTAATGGAATAAATATTTGGACTCCTTCATGAATAATGAATATTTATAGAAGTTCTTGAGAAGAAAGAGGACCAGGATTCTTCGCTAATTACCATTTTAAAAATATAATGCACTGATAAAATAAATTTAATATGGACTTTTTTTTAGAGTATAAAGGTCATCAGTTTTCTGGAAGAAACAGAGGTGCAATGATGTCAACTTTCACAAAATTTCTGGAAGTTATTCTGGAACGTTATTCTACTTCCCCCTGTGACTATAATATCATTGAAACAGAAACTACAACAGAATATTATAATCCAGGACTTACTTTCCATTTTCTTTATTACTCACAGGCATGTGAGACATGGTATAATTTGAAAAAAAATCTAGAGAACGTCTAATGCAGATATTTTTGGCGGCTTATTTTACAAACCGGAAGATTAAAAAATTTCTAAAGCGTTGGGTTTTACAAGTATCTTAACTTTGGATTTAAACTTTGTTGAAAATGATGGATTTAATATTTGGTTAGTGTTGGTCGGTTATTCCATTGTCTGGTTTAAGAAAATATGAGAATCAAATAAAAATAAAAATTGAGTGACAGAAGAAGATGGTAACAAAGAGGGAGCAGTGAAATTAACCGACGTTTCATCAAAATACGCCCGTGAGTCCGTAATCCTCTACTATACTTTTACTGTCCAAAATAGTGGTTAATTTCACTACTCCCTCTTTGATACCATCTTTCTCCTTCGCTCATTTTTAATATAACCAATTATAAAGAAATATTTAGTAGCATTACTTTATAAGTAACGCTCTGATTACACCAGTTACCTTGTAGTTGTCAATTAGTGTTATTAATGAGATCAAGAAAAATGCTTGAGAGATGGCCAGAATGTCGGTTATAAAGGAACAAAGAATTAAAATGTTTCACGACTGGAAAGATTTATGTACATATTGTTGGCCGAGCCAAATTTGGACTCTTCGCCATTAGTAACGCTTGTTGCAAACGTACATTGAGTCAATAGTGTAGGTGTTTGAAGTAGCCTTCGGGATTCAAATTTAAAATCATAAATGTATTACAAGAAAAAAATTTTTTAGTGCAACTAACGTTTTTAATTTTTAGTTACATTCTTCGAAATAATCAAACACTTTTTACATGAATATTCTTATTTATTTCAAAATATTTAATTAATGACTCATTTACCTACGGTCAACAGAAACGTGTATGTGTGACGTTCTCTCACTTAATAATTGTTTCAAGAAGGCGACTATTAGAATACTTACTTTAAAAATTGAGTGCACTTTCCTAAATGCATATTTAGTTTCTAAGTTCCATAAACGAAAGTAATACACGTAATGTATGTTTAAATTTTCATGAAGAATGTAAATATAATAGATGTTATATTCAATTTGTACACTATCAAATTCGCCTTGACTATATAGACAAATATTTTTCTTCAATATTTTACACTTAGGAAAATTTATTTTCGCCGTAAGAATTGAAAATGGGAACATGTGTATCTGTTAAAAAATCATTAAACAATGCAGCTATCGGTATAATAGTTGGTTAAGAGTTAAATGATTAGTACTTTGTACATTTTCCAGTTAAAGAATCGTAAACTGAATTTTTAGTAGCTTAATTTAGTATTTTGCGGGATATGTAAAATAATAACAAGAAATACAAGTGAATAATGGAATAGAGAATTTAATTTCTGATGAAGCTGACAGAAAATTACAATTCTCAGTTATGATTCAATATTATTGGAGTTATTCTGTATCAAGTAAATTAATTTATTCCTGACAACTCGTGTTCGTTATTAAATTATTTATGGTATATACCTCTCTGTTTTTGCTCATGTTAGAAGCGATAATTTCCAATAATAATAGTATTTTTGCTTGAAATTGTATATAATATATTTTCCAATATTTATCATATAATTGAATGCGATTACAACAATCGTATTTTAACGGTGAACGTGGGTTACTTTCAAGTGACTCAGAACGGAGCGTTGAAAGGAGTGGTTTATGGTGAAGACACACTGTTTATTACTTCCTAGGAGCCTAAGGGATCGCATTTCGACCGCCCACTAAGCTCTACGCTAATGAACCTTGGTGGTTGCTAATTTGCATTGCTTCTTACCGTTCCATAAACAGAGTCATAGACGATGCCATACACGGGATGCTTTGCTAAGATAGTTTCAAAGGAGCTTTTCACACACAGTGTTACAAGGATTTGAAAGTAGGAGGGAATGAGCTAAGTGTTGCATGACAATTTTTCTGTTCCTTTTCTGGATGTTCACTTCAAATTGTGTACGTAATATTTTTTACTATATTTTCATTTATTTAAAATATTATTGAAATAAATTACAATTAAAATAATTGTACGTGAATTACGTGATTGGAGGAAAATAAAAATAATTAAATAATAGTAAACAAGTAGAATGCAGACAAATATGTTGAAAGTCAGTACTTGAAAATAGAACAGGAGACTAAAAATAGGAAACCAAGCGAAAGAAGGGAATTGTGATAAGTATATTACTTCATCTACAAATGGACAGTTTTTCCGATGGCAGATACGTGAAATTACAATAAATAAATATGATGATTTTAAATAAATATACCTGACGTGAAGTCAGAATTTCAATTATAAAATAGTTGGTAAAGAATAATAATAATCGAAGTTCAATTTTGATAAAATATATTGTAGGGAAATATTAATAGAAGAATAGTAACGCTCTGCCCTGAAATAGAAAGCAATAGAATTATACCTAAAAAAATTAACTAAGGACGCAAAACTACAGTAATACTTCACTTTATTGTTTATGGATTAGGTTCATGACGAGTTTTTGAAAGCACAGTTTCACTACATTACACTAAACAATATTCAGTAAAGAATTAAGATTGAGTCTAAATTTTCTTAACGTTAGAGAACTTATTTCAAAATTGCATGTAAATTCTTCCTGTCATTTCTTGTCTAGAGTTGTCCGCTACTCCTAATGCAATAGTCGGGCAGCTGCCTCCTAAACCGATCAAGGCACGACGAGTAAAAAGCTGCGACCCCACAAAAAACCCCTCTCCCGTCATCAGAAGGTTGTGGGACAAGTACCAAATGCCCAACCTACCTGATGCAGGTTTTTCTAGGGTTTTCCCTACACCATTTTTAGGCAAATTGCCGGGTAGGATCCTTAAACCATAGCCCGGGAAGCTTAGTTAACCCTTGGCTACCTTGCTCTACCTTTCCGCATCCACCCTTTCACTCCTTTTCCTATGCTATAAGAGGGGAGTTGCCACTGTGTGGATTACCCTATACATAGCTTGTCTACACTTTCTTCTTCTTCTTTGACCGCAGAAACGTCAACATTTAGAAATCTGTACCTGTTGCATAACCGTGAAAAATTTATTAATAATCCACACCGGGAAAGCTTACATTCATTAATTTATTGTCTATAATCCGTGACTAATAAATGGATCATTACCTGATCTTGAGAATATAGGTTATATGTAATTTCAAACACATACATATATTATATGCAATTTCATACACATACAACAATTCTTTAAAATGAGGGGAAAAATTCTTATTATTTTCCACGTATAAATATTGTAATTGGAAAATGAACATTAATATACAAGAAACATAAATTATACTCAACAAATATGTTTGCTGTTAGATTAATGTCAAAGTGCAGTGTTATGAGTATTAACAAATGAGTTTATTTTTCATACTTTCACTCCTTGCTGACATGTGACATAATTAGCAGCAAAATACATTTAATGCACGAAGTAAAACAACTAACACAATTAAGGTATAATATCGTCAATTCTGAAGAAAGCAGTCCGTTACATTTATATTCAAGTATTTAATAAAATGTCAGACAGTTTTAGGAAATAAAAATGAAATTTAAAAACAATCAACCTATTTTCATTACTTTTGCATATATTAGAGTAATTATCATAATATATTATATTTAAATTAATTTTCTTTAAATAATGAACATCCAGAAAATTGTAATTCAATTTTTTTAGTATAATAAATATAAATTATAGAGTATTATCATTTCCGTACATATAATGACTCATTCATTTACAAAATTAATATGATTTTTGTTAATGAGATTCCATTTTCGTTTCATGAACATTTTTGTTCAAAACCAATTTTTCGATGGAAACCAAACGCCGTAGTAGGAATTTTTTTCTTTCCACGAGGTTGTATATAAAGTACCCTATAATTAGAAGTTAGAAATTAATTACCAGTATTTTTGTAATATTGTCATGAATGTCAGAATAATTATTAATTTATTGCGGTACTGTTTTATTTAATTTCAATGTATGCTATAGTTTTTTTTACCTGTTTTTGCGTTTATTATTAAATACTTCAAGGAACACAGTCTGTAGTATAATGAATGTGTCCATGGGAAAAGATTTGCTCGTGTTTCACTTCCTTTTTGCGGAACCCAACGTCTTTCCCACAAGCTTGCGGGACTTGGCGTAAACTGCAGCAACATTAACACTCTTTAACAAGCGCAGATTAGCATCGCAAGCCTGATGCATTCCTCGCGCAATCAAGATTGATGCTACGTGAAGTGTTGTGTGTGTGGTAATGGAGATTGATGCACGCACGCGTCCTATCTTCACGCTTCCTCCGTAATTAGAGCCTCAGATAAGCAACGATACAACGCAAAAACCCTCGTAGAATATGAACTAAAAACGTAAAGTTTACTTCCTACATTGAATTTCATTTCCTATAGTACTTACGCATATCTGAAACATTGTACTTTGTTCATAGTCGATTTTATTATTCACGTTTTCCTTAAAATCTCCTCTTACCTACACAATCACCCTTATTCTTCCACTAATTCAACCACATGTCCTGTTACTGATATATCATATTAATCATCCATCATTTCCACTAAGTTCTGCGTTTAACATTAGTAGGTCGCATATATTGGTATTTTTTTATTTTTTTAAGGGTAACAGGCCACATGAGAGTAATCCACATGATAGCAACTCACCTTTAATAGCATAGGAAGGGACTTGAAAGGAGGGATGCGGAAACGTAGAGGAAGCTAGCCAAAGGTTAACTAGGGCCCACGGACTATAGTTTAACGATCCTACCCGGCATTCGCCTAAAAGTAATGCAGGACAAACCCTACAAAATCTGCATCAAGTAGGTCGGGTATTGGTACTTGTCCCACGGCCTTCCGCTAGTGGGAGAGGAGTTTTCTGTGGGGACGCAGCATTCTCTCCTCCGTACCTCGACCAGTTTAGAAGGCAGCTGGCCGGCTGTTCCAATGGGAACAGCGAACAACTCTTACTGTGTGCCCAAGATCTGTGACCTCGGAAAATACACCTCTCTAAACAGGCCAAGGTGCCTCGGCTTTTGGGAACCTTAGTTCAAAAACGGAGAGAGGAAAAGGCATCCCCAAAGGTAGCCCCTTCCGTCTCTCCTACAACGTTCTGTTTACGAGAGAGTATATATTGGAAATTATTTATTGGTGATTATCCAATACTTTTCTGAAAACGCAAAGAGAGATACGTTTTAAATTACTCATTCCTGTAATTGCGCTGTACCTTTGACATATTTCCTGAAAATATTGTGACTCTTATCCTTCAGGACGACCTTTGACTCCTGCAATATTTATTATTGATATATTTATGAATCTTATACTATAGAAGCGTATAAAGACATGACTGTATGTTTTTGTAATAAAAAGTAACTGGTTTTATTCTATTTTACAGTATATCAATTAGAAACAACCAGACTATTTATCAAATATATTTTATTTTCTGTAATTATTTCGTCAGTCATGGCCATTAACAATAACAACATACATCTCAGTGTTCTCATATTGTGACAAATTAATCTATATCTATATCTATATATATATATATATATATATATATATATATATATTTATTTATTACTGAAACTACCACCTTCTAAATGCAAAATAAATATAAAATTGGCAAATATTGACACTTTAAATTACTATAATTCTACATTCGATTTTACCCGCTTTGTTTTCCTGGCGAGATGATACCTGCGACGTCTGCGGGTTTTTTCGTCAGAAATGTTGTGAAGATTTTCTGCTCTGAAATCTACGTTGCAATTGACCTCAATGTCATCCTCTCATATCTGCATCTTCACCGATAATATTCTCTACACTGTCTTTGTCATGTCTACATGGCAACTGAAATCGTACTGTCAGCTCTTGCCTTTTATACTTATTTTTTTTCACTAAAATTATTTGTAAAATATCCAAGATAAATTCAGAAACCACATTATGGCTTTTTTTAAGTTAGCTTTTAGTTTCAATATGAAGCATTTCTCTTTGCGTCTCACTCCCTTTCTCTTGGCTACTTAAATTGATGTGAATATTTTTTTGGCAAGCTATTTTCAAATAATGCTTCTAAATCTTCAACCATACTTTCCGTCATGCCTTAAAGAGTGGGTCTGCCCCGTTCTACAATGTGACTTGTTTCAGTTCACGCGTATTACACAGTTAATAAAATGAAATATAATTTACAACGTAAACAAAGTTTTCCAATATATATTTCCATTAAAATTAAAATTTATTTAGGTTTTGTTAAAAGGGACTTTTCTAATAATTAACATGATACAATTTTTTCCTGTAATATTTTTTATGAAAACATGTTCTGTTCTCGTAGAAAATATCATAACACGCTAATATTTTAGTCAGTTGTTTTATAATTTTCTAACCAGCGTCACATTCTTTGTTTCTTATTTGGTACAATCAGACCTCCTCGTTCCTACACAGATGTTTTTGCGATCATTTACGTAGCAGAAATTCTTTAGTTGACCTCGAGCTTCGGCATTGGACAAC
Source organism: Zhengitettix transpicula (assembly GCA_037074705.1). Taxonomy (NCBI): domain Eukaryota; kingdom Metazoa; phylum Arthropoda; class Insecta; order Orthoptera; family Tetrigidae; genus Zhengitettix; species Zhengitettix transpicula. Next base: position 38,274,697 of record CM073596.1, on the reverse strand, counting down.
GCAGGTGCCCGGAGGAGAGCCTACACATTGCGTGGTAGTGTGTTTATTGTCTGGAAATTCGTTTAAAATTTCCAGGTAATTACTCGTTGTGACTGTGGCGCACCCACCACGTCATAAAAACCTGCATCACTTCGTAGTTCACACCTCCGTACACCCAAGTCACTTAAATCAGACCCAACATCAAGCTAAATTCCTATAATAGTAGGTAATTTTTAAATTTATAACTTAATAACGAAGCATCACATAAAACATGTTACGGAAATTCATATTATTATAAGAATGATAACAGTCAACAAATGCATAGGAAAATACTAAAATTGGGAATGAATGATTCACCGTGAGGTCATATTCATCTGAATAACCTAAAGAATGAAGAACTCTACATTGCGTAATGAAATAATAATTAAATTACTTCAACATAAAGAATTGTTCTTATTCATGGTATAGCTGGGTGCCCGGCGTTTCCCGAGATGTCATTTATCTATAACCCCCGATATGACTCCAATTTCGGCTGCTTTTGCGCAATTTTTATGTAACGCTACTCGAACCCTAATCATTATAATTAACTCTGAAAAATATTTCTTCAACGCAAATATCTGCCGTGTTTGCATGTTCCAAAATTTGCACCCCGCTACCCTTGCATCTGAGGGGTAAATGCCAATTTGAATGTCGTAACTAAACACAGTGACTTCCGTAACCTTTGATTTGACTCCAATCTCGGTTGTATTCGTGTTATTTTACTGTAAAGCATCTCCACCCCAAACCCGAAGGGTGTCCTTTTCACAGGGCGTAGGGGATGAAAATTGTATTCAGATAACATTGGTAGAAACACTATCAATATCTTTTACCCCTAAAAATATTTATCCGACTCATATATCGGCTGTTTTAGTATGTTTAAATATTTCCACCCCCGCTTCTGGGGGTGGAAGACGGGTCTCACGCCGACAGTGTTTGTTTCCTGGTCGCAAAGAACACGTGTACGAAATTTGGTGAAAATTGCTCGACTGGTGTAGATTTGTATTTTATTTAGAAAACGTTTGTATGGAAAATAGAAAAGGGCTGTTTTTAGGGTTTTCCCGGAAATTATTCGATTTTTCTCGCCTTTTAAACCTTCCCTAGACCTCCACGAACATTTCAAGACTAAGATAAGATAAATCCGTTCAGCCGTTCTCAAGTTTTAGTGAGACTAACGAACAGCAATTCATTTTTATATATATACATAACAGTCAACAAATGCATATATATATAATATGAATAAAATAACGATGAAATGAAAGTGAACTGGAAATATTTCACTTGAATACTCAAACAATATTTACAGCTTTAATATTATCATTGCTTTTTAATATTTAAAATGAAAATAGACTACAAAAAAATTGACAATGTGTTTTTTATATCTTCAAAGAAGATTTTTTAAAAATTTCTTTGAACAGGTGAGTGGAGTCGTATATTAATACAATAATATTCACTGAATTTAAATTTTAAACATAACTTTTTTTAATTTAAACTTTCTATTACCAGGCGTAAAACGACTAGTTAATTAATAATAAAAAACGGAAGTAAAGTCACAGAACACGTCGTTAATATCAGAAACTCGCATGTACGTAATATATGGACTGTTTGCTTGATTAAAAAATATTTTCACTCATCTATCACTTCAAAATAAATTGAATAATCATACTGCATAAACGGAGACAAATGTATAGTTTTTTGTTCCGATACACCAAATATTATTATAACTCATGTTTATTTTATTGCATTTATATTTTTTTCGAAGCTATTTTTATCAGTTTTTATCAGTCACCACTGAAATAACGTTTAACTAATTTTCCAATATTACTTGATAATTTCAATTTATTTTGGGGGTAAACGACTCCTTTGCCAGTCCTTAATTTCCTAGATACATAGTTAAATTCATAGCTGATAACATGATTCACCAACATGAGCATGACATGACAACACCTGGTTAGGTTTATTTTCGAAAATAATTATCAATTTAAACGAGGTCTAGTATCATTACAGCTTTTATAAAAAAAATACTATTTATTAATTATATTTTTTTATTGTGTAGTACTCATGGCCCTTGTATTTGTTTCACCTTACGAAAGGAACAGGGATTCCAGAAACTTTGTGTGGGGTTTATGCAGAATTATTTGGTTTTTGTTATTAGTAAATACCATGAATAAGAACAATTCTTTATGTTGAAGTAATTTAATTATTATTTCATTACGCAATGTAGAGTTCTTCATTCTTTAGATTATTCAGATGAATATGACCTCACGGTGAAACATTCATTCCTAATTTTAGTATTTTCCTATGAAAATGTAATAATTTTTAATTTGATATTGTTGAATTTTTCGTGATGTATCTAAGATTCTATTCGCGTGCCTTTTGGAGTGAAAGTCGCGGGCGTTGTCCATGATGGCTTATTCGTGCAGTTTGTGTACTGCCCTTGTAGATAACTATATGCGAATATAAGTTACGGACAGCTGTGGGCAAGGATACGTCGATCACGAAGACCGGGGCATTTTCCGGGCCACTTATACGAATCTGCATAATTCCCACAGCCATTAATCTCCATTACAAGCTCTCAAACAAGTGTTACTTGAATGACGAAAACGTTTTAGTTATTTTTGTGCAGTGTTTACATGACACGAAGTGTAAATTAAACGTGCGCTACGGAAGCTATAGATGTGACGAATCTGCATATTTTAATGAGGCTTTAGGAATTATGAATGTTTTTTTTCTGATTTATGTTATTTGATAAAATTTTCAGATACGTTGATGATAATATTTGATCGTTATATTCCACTGGAACTTTAAGATAAACTGCGTCAGTTGTTATTCTTGTCTTTGTTTCCGATGAAAAAAATTTTAATAAATAATTTAAAGAAGATTTGTTGAAACACTTAGATTTATTTTAAGATTGGCCATCTTTGCTCCACGTTTATTATATTTGAATGCCATCCTGTTTTATAATCGTCAAAAATTAAGTTTACAAGTACGAAAAAATGCTTTCCGTAATTATATTGACGTATTAATGAAAATTTTTTCGATGTTGTACGTTTCCTCATCTGGAATGCAAGACTGGATTTATTTGGCAGTTGCAAACGTTACTGCACACGAGAATCGTAATTTTCTATTCACATAATCTTCAGTGTGGTTCGAGTCGCCGAATAGTTAACACCTACCTTGATCTGTGTCGAATTGTTGTTGTTATGAGTGTTGAATAGGACCCAGGCGCCACTAGCATTGCGGACACCGACGGCAAGAAGAATCTGCCTTGTTTCTAGACACAGCAAAACTTTTATTCTTATCGACAATCATATCGATTTGGTATTTCTTGTATGTGGGGCACTGCCGCCGAAACTCACATCAACTGTATATAGGTAACCGTTTAATTCGATTCATAATTATAGCTCACTGGTATGTAGGCAACCACATTACAAGACGACTTATTCTTACGCACGGTGAAAGCAACCAACGGGCATTTGTACGAAGCCATAAATAAGACGATGTCTTGACATAACTCAATCATTACAAATATTCCGGAAGCTCCACTAATTAAACTCGCAAATAGTAGACTAAAGCGGAAGAGGCTCCGTTTAACGCGAAACTTACTCCGCTTTAAATCGTGACTGAATTTCTCAGACAAATAACTTGTCAATCTTCAGATTTAATTTAATAAACAACCTTAATTCTCCCTCGTATCGTAGGTAATGTAGCCTTATAATATTTTATTTACTTATAACAAGCTATCAACTTCTGCAACATTGACAGTTTAAATAACCCTTAAGCAAATTATGTTGGCATTGCCGATTTACCGTCGTTCTGCATATGGAAGCTAATGGATTGCTTTCAGCTGCTGCTCTATAATTTTCTCCGTGTTCTCGTTTACACGAACATGTAATAATGAATCTAGTAATCAGGCACGGTACACAAAGCTAAAGTGATCACGTGGAATAAATGACATGGCGCAGTATTTCGCTGCGACTCGTTAATTCATTTATAATGAATACTTGGCAACTGTGATGACAGTCTTTTTCGGAAGGAGGCCAAATTGCAGAAAAGCGGTGCCATTACTATCTGCTTCTGTCGTAACAAATTGAAATGGTGCAAGTTATTTCCTGTGGTAATTAAACGTAACTTCTATCACGAACGTAACTCAATAATTCTTTTTACATCTGTAGAGAATAATTCTACGTATTTTCTTATATATATCTTACATATTATCCGATATCTCATTTGTGGACTTCATTTCATTTCAACTGCAGCGATTATTTAATATAAATTTTTTTTTATAACCTTAATTATAAATTACAGTCGAAGAAAATGGATTCTTTATTTCGATTTCTTGTTGACTTAATGATGAACGGTCACGTATAATTCCATTGAGGTGTCTGTGCGTAACGATGACAGTCAGGATAGTTGTTTGACGAGTTGCCCACGGGTGGTAATTAAATTTATGAAGCAAAAATAAATAACTTAATAAATAGCTGTATAATGATTGGCATAAAAATTCTAAATAGAACAAAAGGAACTATACTTGTACCAAAGTTTTAATGCTTCTTTTCTATCAAGGCTTACGTAATCTGATTATTTAAAAGTCTAGTTCAGATTTTGTAGAAACAAAAATGACTCTTCTTTGGTGTTCATTAATTACTAATGTTATACTAATGTTATACTAATGTTATGCTTGGTAACTAACCTGGTCTTAATTAGAACCTAATATTAATACATTCAGAATACTCCAACCCAACCTAATCGACAGTATAATTTTTCTCGTGTGAAAAGGTAGGATTTTCCCCGATGTGCTTATAATGTGAGTTTTGGAATGAGAAATGTAGGACAATGACCGGATTCTGTACGTTTCAAGGATGAAGGAATTTGTTTTCAATATTTAATTTTTAAGTTACAATTCCAAAAATATTAAAGTTTTTTAGTAGCTATTAAGACATTTCGAAAGTTTGGAAGGTTTAGGAAACATTAAAAAATAACACGTGATCAGTGACAGTCTCGACGCCATAACCAGCTACTCAGAAAATGTAAGAAGTAATTTACAAAACAAAAAATCGTTCACTATTGAGAGCTTTTGATGTTACGGGCTGCCGGCTTCTGTTTCCAGGCGTTACTCTAAGCTTCCAACAGAATAATCTGATTGCATCTTATTTTAATAAACTCGTAACCGAGCATCTCCTTGGAATCTTAGGATTTCCAAAATTGTAATTATTGTTTTTAGTTTCATCATATAATTATATATATATATAGCCAAATAGAAAGACCACGTACGTCTATAAATGTCTTCTTTTTCGTTATAGAAAATTAGAAGCATAGAAAATTAAATATATGTAACTTTATTCTAAGATTTGAAATTTCAATCATTAAACGGTTGAACAAACGCACTAATTGAGAAGCTTAAATTCTTTTGTTACTTGGTAGGATGTTCAATTTTGCATTAGTAGTTTCCTTATTTATGACATATTGTTGGTACGACTGCAGATGTTGAAAAGTAGGCTTTGCCTTTTTTGTCTCTAGGAAACACACCGCTCAATGAATCTGTGGATGGGGATGTGGGCGACATGACCAATGCGGAAAAAGCTGCAAACGCGCTTGGCGGGGGTCCTGGCTTCGACACCAACACTGTGTGACCTCTCCATTATTTGGGAGTCATAAGTCACTGTACAGCTTTGCTAAGGTAAGTGGTTTCACCATGTGGCATGCGATATTAATCAGAGCTTTTATAAAATACGTACAATGTCAAGGATTAATAGCAACCAGTGAAACCACAAGAGAGGTGGAACATCACCACACTCATTAGCAACTATATAAGCCAGCTATCCATTACATCTACCGTCAGAACAACTTTTTCTATGTTGATATTAATCAGCCATTATTAATTTAACTCTATTCAAAATCTCAGTCAGTGTCTTATATTTTTTTATTATTATATTGTAACCATTGGCCAAATATTATGAGTGGCGTCACGATTTACACCTTTTGTAAAGGCTCAAGAGTTTCTATACAATATAAATTTGGTACCAGGGAATCTTATCACTTTACACAGGATATGAGCTATGTTTTCCGAGTCGAAGAATTTGATGAACATCAGCAGATTTAATTATTACTGCGATGCTTGTTTTATTTTACTGACTCGTTAATTACGATAATGTAGAAATAATTATTGAAATTAAATGACTTTTCAAATTTCTATTTTGATAAAAAAAATTGGATTAAATGAATTAGTTTGTTTTTAGTCAACTTTGGAAATAAAATAAATATACTATGCAGCCAAGTATTTATTTCTGGTTGTCAATAATTTAGTTAAATTTCAGTCTTATTTATAAAAATTTATAAGAAGGAGAAATAATAATAATTTTTTTTATTTAAATGTTTCTTCATATTTGAGTAATATAAATGCTAATTTTAATTATTTATTATAATTATAGGATTCTTTGAAAATATAGCCGTTTTCAGTCTCCGCTAAAATTTATATCCATAAGTATGTTTGAAGCTATTATTACTCGCCATTTGTAATTTTATATTTTGTTAAAAAAATACCCGGAGTAGTAGAAACAATATATGGGTGATATTAGATAAATGTTTTAAACTTTAAAAATATGCTAAAGAATATGTTATTTTAATAGAGTAACATAAGGTCTTTCAATGATTTTATTTCATTATGCACAAATGTATTTGAAATATACCGTTTTTGCGATGAAGAAGTCTCATTTATAATTTTCGTACAAATATGCTTAATAGGATGATAAATGTATTGTAAATGCCAATGTTCTGGATATATACATTTAACATGATCTTACCAGAATTAATTTGCTACTATATATAATGTTGTACCCTATATTTCCTTTGTGTAATTGGCTGTGTTTCTCGCATTTGCTCACAGCAGGGACCTTTACATCCGCGTCCTTCTATTGTTCTAAAATGCTTTAATTTCCCACTGATCTTTGTAATGGTGTATATATGTTGTTCAGGTCTTTGTGCAATTTAATAAGAGACCAACGTGACTGCGTGAATGACGTGACAGAAGGTTGTACCACTCCCAGAATCCATTTTCTATGGTCCACACTGACTGAGAGTGTAGTTCTTTGAAGACATACACTTCTTCTGAAAGCTTTCGCAACTGTCGACAAGCCATAATAGTCGTACACGGTATACGCTACCTGTGCGGCTTTGTCGTTCGTTTCTTCTTGCATAAGCGAATATAACCGCACGTTGAAACCAATACTTAATAAAAACAGAATGTGCGTAAAATATTTGCGTAACAGGTATTAAACTTCATATTTCTGTGTCCGAAAAGGGAGAATTTCGGATATTCAAGTCTTATTATACAGATATAAATATTCAATAGTATTTGACAGAGTTGCGCAATATTATTATTACGTTTCCTTGCAAGATATGAATAATACAGTTTTGAAAACGTGGGAATGAGACAACAATTTAAACCAAGAAATTCCTCGTTTATTTTTCACTACAAATATTCTGCATAATTATTACAGTATATACTAATTAATAATAATCTTTTTTCTCTTTTTAAGAAATAGGTTGCTTGAGGCTAATCCGCGACTTCCATAAAATAGCGTAGGAAGGGGGAACGGAAGTGAGACAATGTATCCAAACGTTAACTGGGAACTCTGACTATAATTCAAGGTTATATCTGGTATTCGCCTAACTGTGATGCAGGAAAAACACTACAGAAATATAGCCGGGCTCTCGAAACTTGTCCCACGTCGTTCTGATGTAGGGCGGTGGGTTATTGCTCCGAGACCGCAAAATTGCCGAGTCAATACCTCGACAACATTTTGACGAAGCTTGTCGAATGTTCCAAAGGGAGCAGCCTACATCTATTGGGTTATCCAAACCTCTAAAATCTGATTACCTGCTTCTGCTTATGAGAATATTAATATATTTACTCCGGTTTTTGACTAAAATGAAAAGACTCGTGTTTGGGTGCTGTCTTCTATCATTAATAATTATATCTTTTAAAAATTGTGTCATGGGAAGGGCTAGATTTTGTTTGTTTCATTTTATTGATAGAACGGGTATATTTTGAAGAAGACGTGGCAAATACGAAGCCGAGTTAAGCACAGTATATTAAGCATTGTGCGCTCCGTATCGTATTCTGGTTTTTGTTTTGGAATGGGCGGTGCCATCGCAATCGCGTTTTGATTTTTATATGTCGAATACGTAGGAAATAGAAATTTGTTAAGCCAATTATTTAAATATAGTTTAGGGATTTTACTAATAGGTTGTTATTGGTGAAATTAATAACAAACTGGTACACAGCTTGAAATACTTAGATAATTAAAAAAACTGATTATTATTTTTCGGTATTATGTAAGTAATATTTAATTCAGTGTTGGTAACAAAAGTTATCTGTATGATGTGTATAGTGGATATTTCGCATCCAGCGAGCGACAGCAAGAACACAGTGTCTTGGCTTTTCCACGCTGCTGCCTTACCCTTCCATTCGTTAGAAAGTCTGTCACCGCATATGGAAGCCAGTGTAAAATTACTCATCACTTACTGTCACCAGGGATTTGCGCCCGATAAGGAGTTCAGCTGGTGTCGGCGACCCTTACTTCCCAGAACACTTCGTCACAGCGAATCTACATCCGACTTTCGAGCGATTGGAACTGGTCGTAGAGAGCAGAGAGATTCTTTTCACTTCCAGCCGCACATGTACTCTACCCGCCAAACAGCCTAAACGTTATTTTTGAAATGCCGAGTTCGAAACGTTTTAGAAGGATAGACAAATTGACATACTAGTTTTATCCGACACTTGTTCTACATTCCATTCGGTCTTTACCCACTTCAGAAATACTCGATATCATTAACAGAGACAGTAGCTGGCTTTCTTTGTGAGATTCTTAGGGGAATTATTTTTTCGCGTGATGAATCTTCCGGGAGTGTTGAGTGGTTTTCGTAAACCTCTGGGTTTTCCTCTTTACTCTTTGATCTACTAGTCTACTCGCCCCAGTAAGAACGATCACGGAAGTCAAGTGCAACTATTAACTTATGGTATATATTATTATAAAATTCCGATGATCTACCATTTTAAATATTTGATCCCTATACCACCTCGGTTCTTATTTTAAGTCCAAACTCTCCCAATGACAAAACAGTAGGTAGTTTCATAAACAAATATAAAGAATCAGGATGGAAAAATCGCAACTGAACTGCGAATCGAACCCAAAACCTTGGTGCTTAACTTCGATTGAAAGCATTTTTTTCCCCTTAATTTCTATAAAACATTTTACGGCATCGCTGCTTTATCTCATGTGACTACATTCTCTCTCTCTATTTTTAACAGCATAAAATTTAAAAATTTCTAAATATAATAGACGCTAAGTCAGCAATATCGTAGATATGTTATAATTTTGATATATGGTTTATGAATTTCACTATTTTTTTTACAAAAATATACAATTTTCACTAAGGTAAAGTCTCTCTGAAATCAAAGATTCTGATACAATAATTCCTGCAACACCAGCGCGTGTATTTCCAATGACATATTTTTTTCTGAAACTAATTGCGTATAATTATATCAAAATTAATTATAGATATTTTTATTTTATTTTCTGGAGTTACTCCTGTTTAAACAGCCTGCAAAACGTGCCATACCATAAAGATTATCCCTGAAGCTTTAAATTTGTCTAAAACTTGTGGTTAGAAAATTATAAGAGCGGTGAAAAACAGAACCTCAAGGAAATGGCGTGTTATTTTTCGTTCTTTCCGTTCTAGTTACATTTAATGTTTGCGGCTGCTGCGGACAGATGGAGCCACGGCCCTACCGAAATAACTTTTGTGCACACGAAGAATATTTGAACATATGAAGACGTGATAGTTTTTATACGCATTTCAGACTCGTTATTCAAATAACGGTAATAATAACAGTGCATATCTATCTAAAATAAATAGCTGTATTTAAATTGCAATTGTTTTAAGGTTATCGTGTTAGATGTAAAAATATACAAAAGTAAAGAATAGCAGAATTGTTTGAAATATCTTCAATTTGAATGACATATTTACTTTAGCTCCAGTCGCTCTTTGCTGTTTCCGAAAATTTGTTCTTATACCACAGAATTCTAGCTACTTGCCTTATATATTGATTTCTTAATTATAATTCAACGTTGTAAACGTAGATACTTTTTAGAGGTAATTTTTATAGTTTGTCATCCACCTATTTTACTTATTCCATGGAACTGTTATAGAATTTCGAAAGGTGTGTGGTGAAGTAAGAGTTTTTTAATATCTGATCCTAACAATACTTAGACATTCGTTTTCTTTTTCTTTTAATCCTAAATTTTTCAATACTTTATCCAGTGTGTTCAACAATTGTTAGAAATAGGATTTGAAGTAAATTTTTCAATAAATCGGCATAAATGGTTACGAGTATAAAACTAGATGCACAACTGTTGATTTTTTAATATATATTTTTTTGATCTTCTCGTAACAATAGTCCAGAACAGGGGCCATATTTAACCGTTCCTGGAATCTATCGGTGCTAGAGAATCCATCGAAATATTGATGAAAAGTCACAAATATAATATGTATTGATTTTAATACTTTTTAATAAATTGGAAGCAAATCGAACATTTTAAATCTGTACTATGATTGATTTTGACGAATATAAATAATTCAGCAAAGTTTTTGATATGAAATATTCTTTTTTTTCTGAAAATTTGATGATGTTTCAGTCACGTCAATTCTATTTTAGCCGGACAATACACATAAGGTGAATTTGTGCGACTGAAGAGTGTAAATAAATATTTCTATCTTGCTAAGAGTCGTCCGACTCAATGGTACTGATTGTAAGTCATAAAAACCTTTAAAATCATTATCATAAATTTGTTGATACGTATGTTAATAAATATGACATTTTAAAATGAATTTAATTGAAAAAGAGTTTGTTTTTAGAAACAAACCACAACAATATTTTTTTTACGTTTTATAAGACATGAATTTTTTTCGAAGTCTATAATTAAAGTATGTTGACCGCTGGTTATTTACATTTCATAAAATAATATATAGTTCTTACTAGATATATGGATTAATTAATTGACTTTTCGGTTTAAATGAACAAAAATGATAGAATAATAAAGTTATTTATCTACGTGTGTGCGAATGTTGCATCAAAGGTTACTAACCTCGTACCCGTGGAGCCATCTGCATGACTACGAACGACCTTCCAAACCCTTCTTTCAAACAATCTTTCTTTTTTCCCAACAATTTTATTTCTGCGAAGAACGTTTATTTGCTAATCCATTTACAAATGAATAAATCAATAGTGGCGATTACCTGAATCCTCTGTAAAGTTACCATTACTGGACGAACGAATGCTCGAGAGAGTGGATTGCTTTTGCCCGTTGTGTCCCCTTTCCAAGAGTGACTCATCCTTTGCAGGCAAGACGCCGGGTCAAGGAAGGCGCCAGGAACAGGTTTAGGACGTGTCTCAGAGTATCCGTGGCGCCAATGCAACAATCCTTAGAGGGAACAAAATTACTCGCATATCTGTAGCGTTTCCACTTTCCTGTTCAAGATTTGACGAACCTTGGAAGAAAGTAAAATCTCTCCCATGCCGAAGATCTTTTGAATGTTTAATTCATTCCAGAAAGAGAATTTGAAGATAGTGACAAAATAATGCATTCGGTAGTTAATATAGATATCAGTTGAAGTGTGTATACTATTTTAAAATTCCTTCACAAGTATTCATATTTAGGCAAAATTATATTTGTATAAAATTATATTGACAGATAAAATTATATTTTTCACTTTTCACAACAGAAAAATTTCCTAGACGAGGCAAAAATTTAAAAATCACAGATATTTGATGAAATGAGGATGAGATGTAGGTAAATCTGTTATAATTAAATTGTTCTGCTATCAGACTGATTTTTAAACAAGTTTCCAATCTTTCATGAAATTATTTGTAATGAAATTATTTAATGACATTTATTACAGTTATTAATACAGTTATTGTTTTTTGACTTTATTCACATATCGGAGCCCTAAATTATAACACAACAAATATTCTCACCCAACAATTTTTTCATGTCATAATTCCCCTACGTTGGCAATGACCAAATGTAGAAACCAACAATTATATTCTAGATGTTTATTCCATTAGCCCTCGTATGAGGAAATAGTATACGTCATTCCATGAAATTACAATATAATAATTGGATACTACTATTTTAATTAATTAGAAGTTAACATAAATATACTAAAATTCGGGAACACAAATTTCTCTGTCCAAAATAAGTAAAAGAACTATATATTAACAATAAAAAAATTATATAAGTATACTAATGCTATAATATAATATTTACAGTACTAAAAAAATTAATTTTGGAGAATTTAATATCATAAAATATAGAACTACGCATCACACAAGAATAAACAATGGAGATTCCTTCATCATTGTGAAATTAGGACAATAGATACCTTGTTGATCTCTTTACTGTAATCTGACAGCGTTAGCCAATTAACTGATCTTGAATAAGTTTCACCGCGGTGTTAATTGAACGCGTTCAATGACATCGAGAAGACACAGATTAGACGCAACGCGCGTATCAAATAACGTGACGTGTAAATTCATGCCCCAGTGTATTCAATGGCGCAATTAGGCGTGCTTATCGTCGGCGAGCGCCCCATATTCTAATCGAGGCCAACGGGAAATTTATTTGTCGCCCTGCGAGCGCTATATCTGGTTCTGTTTAAGACTGACGAGCGACGTGTGTTGGTAGGCGTGTCAAGATTCGTCAGATAGCGATCTTTATCTGTCTCATTACGGAGAGAGCACCTTTCGGAGATCATTATGCTGGGTCATAACTCTCACTAAAAGTACTTGATCCTTGCAGTGACTGGAACGTTTCCTCTGAACTGTGTACCTCGAGTCTTCATCCCTTCACATTCTCAGATTCGCAGTTGTATATGATTACGCAAACGAATTTCTAAAGTTAAAATTCGTAACGCCATTAACGTAACACCTTAATTAGGTGAGAACCAATCAGAAGCCGCCACGTTACAAATAGATTTAAACATACACTAGTTATCACAAACTGATAATTAATTTTGTAAGGAACCAATATAATTATTTATTACTTAGAACCGTAATAAATACACTGAATAATTAATAGTAAAGCCAAAACAAGCAATTTAATGATCGAAATTATAACGTATTTTCTTATTTTTGACTGCTAAATTTGCATAAGTGGCTATTAACTGTTATGAAATACAGACTATACCAACAAATACGATTCAATAAACTATATATATCTACGAACATTATTTTTATAATTACTTGAAATTTGCCCCGTTGGCTACAGGAAATTCTATTATTTTTTCTTCAAACCATTTAATATTTATTTTTACTGATTTTTATTTTATTATGTCCTTATCCTTACCGCAATGGTTTTATAAGTCTTCGATTTATATAAAGAAATAACTTTTTTAATTTCTGTAAGAAATTTCGGCAATTTTACATATTATAATACTATTTTTATATCTAACCTTCATTTCTGTTTTGTTAATTTTATTGTCTCTAAGATTTAGGTAGGCATATAAATAACATGAGACATGTGTTCATTTTACCTTTTTTAGTGCACACATGTTGTCAAATAAATACTATTTTACTTTTATTTTAATTATAAAACTTACAAAATATTCGTTTTCACCCAATGGGAATTCTTAAGTCGACTGACGATGTTGCGCAGCGCACGTTGCGGGTCAGTTTCGTAACTCCTGTGCTCTTGAACTTTACGAGTTGCATTTGGTAATGTTTTACACTTCTAAACGTGGAACAATGTTCAGGGTCATAGAAATATTAGTTTGTTACATTTTATCCGGTTATTGAATACGTGTTAGCGAAATACATTTAAGTTATTGGAAACTGTGGAATAAAAAACAGGAAAAAATAACTTTACCATTCAAGGGACATTAGGAAGTTTGAATCACTAAAAGATAATGAAGTCGATGATTATGTATGGGAATTACATTTACCACAAACATCTAAGATGAAGGAGTTTTTTTTTGATAAAACGTTATTATTGAATAAGATTTAAATTTTTATTAAAATCTTCCACAACATGCTCGAAAAGGTCAAGCTTATTAACATAGGTTTTCGAGTTCCTGGAGTTTAGAACTACTGTGTTATGGAGTATTGTGACGTGATGTATTTTGTTTAGGATGATGAGCTCCTGACGTTTACTACTCAGTCATATATCGTCATAGCCCCTGTATGTTACGTGCTCATATTTGTCAGACAGATCACTGCAGGTGGCGTATTGCCTCAGTAAGCTAATGGCGCCATATATGGAATATGGATCAGGTTGTCTCGGCATATCATAGATTTTGGCAAAGAGCCCAGCCGGTCTAATCCGCTCCTTGCAACATAAATCTCGCGACTGTTCAAGTGCAGGCGGAATCCGAGCCGCACGGCGCGGACAACATTAGAATATCTATCACAACAAGGTGTGACTCAGCACAGTTACGTCACAAAGGCCGAGGCAGGTGAAAGTGGGCGTCGGTGGCCTTTCCCGAGGGCTGGGGGCTCCCGCGGCGCCGCGGCGGCCGTGGGCGGCGATAGCAGGACCGTTTCCGTCGCGACGCTTCTGGGGCGGCGAAGAGGGTGGCGGGGTCGCGTCGGGAAGCTCCCAGGGCGGCGACGGAGGCCCACATGGCACGCGACCTCGGCCTGGCCCCGATTCCAGGCACGCGCAATCGCAACGCAGGACTCCAGGGAGGACTCGCCGGAAATGACATTCATTGCGAAGAGGGAATGCGGCTCCGTTCGACTGTTCTTTGTGATCTATCACCTGTACATAATTTTCGAGTGTTTAAAAAAGATATCGACAAAGTTCCTTTTAGAAGAGAAGAAAGCAATAGAGAGCTTTTCAGCAGTTAAAGCATTTAGACATAGGCTCGGAATAAAACAGTGAATCTGTTACGGCATACAAGCAAGAAAATTCATCTGTCATGGACCTTACCAATATAATAACCTTCTTAAATTACTCATCATGCGACGCTAAAAATTATGTATATCACTGAAATGTTAAAATATGTCTATAAATGAATAAACCAGCCAAATTCGCACGAAATATATTTTAATAAAATAAAAAGTTGGATCATATTACAGCAAAGTTACATCCCTTTTTCTCTGTTCGAATGTGTATATTTTTGGTGGTCCCCTTTCGATCCTGATCACTTGCCGATTTCTGCCATTCCTCATACGATATAAATAATTATAAAAATGTCTCTCTTTCTCAAATATCATCCATCACTAAATTTTATACAGATGTAGTTTCTCTTTATAAAACTTGTATTCATTTGTATTTGTATTTGATCTTTAGTTCCCCCGTGCTTCCTCCTTTCATGTCAGATTTTTATTAAGCAGCCTTGTTTGTGGCAAATGAATTAAATATTTAATAGTTGTATTAAAATTTTAATTAATAATAGCGTAAAATGGTCCAACGAGTTCATTAATAATTTTTGCAGCTGGATTGCTATAAATTCACTTAAAGACATGACATCCAATATAGTGGTAGACTTGGCAAGTACACAGAGTGACTTCAGAAATTTTACGCTCTACGAAGCATTAAATAAGGCTCCTGTAACTACCGAATAATGCCAATCTACGTAAGAAAAATAACAAACGCAGGAAAGTTCTAAAATGGCCAACCTTTAACACGAGCTCTGAAAATTCATTCTGTACAAATGTGTAATTCATTGGCGAATTGTAATGCTGTTCTCTTTTGCTCCGTTGTCAAATAAAGGCTGAATAATTATGATTTATTGCACGCTATGACTAGACGTCGATTAACTAAACATGTCAAAGAACATTGGAAATTCATTGTCATTATCGAGGTTGAATGGAACTGAATTATATTTATTTTTCGGTTATAAATAACTAACAGAAAAAACAAGAAAAATATTAGGGAGTACAGAGAAACAAAAATTGAATATTAAAATAGTCCTAAATAAGCCTATTAGGAAAGTTTTACTCTAAAGGGTTCCCGAAAACGAACGAGAAACTTTTCCGTCTCACACTAAAAATACTGCTGTATGTTAAAAAGGTACCTTATTTTAATTTTATTTGTTTAAATGTTATTTTCTTAATACAAGTTATTTTAAATTTTCTTATTTATATTAAAATTTCAAATAAAATTAATTTAAAATTAAATATTACGATTACAAATTATTTACAAACTGAGTTAAGTAACCGCTTATCAATAATTGTTGTGGACTTAGTAAGACGTGCCCAAAAATATTAATAAATCAGGAACTGAGACACGTAGTCAATCAACCGTTTCCGGTGTACATGGTCTGACGCCAATAGCCGATGTTGCGTGAGTTTTTTTTTCTCTGTGTATCAACAAACTTTGTGTCATGTAGACAGTGCTATAAAAGGAATATCCTATTGTATTTTCTACTTTTATTCGTCTTTTTGTTTCTTTCACCCTGGAAAACTCGGCACACATTAGTTTCCAAAATCGCAGATGGTCAGGTGTGTGACAATTTACAGCTAACAATACAGAAATGACTTAATTTTTTTAAACGAAATAACTTGAACGTTATCCTTTGCAACAGGATAAAGAGTGTCTTCTCAATATCTGGAATTTTTTTAACTGTGTTTGTATAACATGTTACGACAAATAGTTACTGATAAAGAGTCAATATTATCATAGACGTTTCTATTGCGATCTTAAACAGTTTCCATTGCCTTAAAAAAATTGAAATTAGAAATCAGTTTGCAAAGTCTCATCATCAAGCTATTATTTATTGCAATGACACCTCATTTATCGTTTCCAGGACCCGAGTGGGCATCAGGTTCCGTATTGGGAACCTCACAGACACGATTAATTGCTACCGGCTACAAAAAGGTTCCGAATTTGGTTTGCACTCGCCTCCTCCTCCTTGTTTGTTGCAGTAGGTGTCGTGCGTCCTCATATTAATCACGTCCCAGTTTTCCTTCGCTCGCGGGGAAAAGAAAATGGTTATAACCTACCTGGGTATAAACGGGACATTACCTTAACGAAGTTTCCGAAGAAGGATGTTGACGTGTGGAAACCGCACGTTCCGCGGGCGATGACAGATGAATTATCGCAATCTTGTAAACGTGCGATTAAGCTTTTCGCCAAGACAGTTTGACGTGACATCATCATTTTTGCTTTGCGCATTGATTATAGAGGTTTCGGCATTCGTACAACGATCGGCCTAATAACGATTTTTTAGTATATATGTATTAGGAGTCCGTTACTTTATAAGGAAACGTTTCTCCAGAATTTTATATATCATACTGTCACTGTACTTCATAACGGTAATATACGGGATTCTCCCATAGTCCGGACCTAACAAAGTAAAAAAGAAAAAATTGGGAAAAAAGCGTCTTTATTTCCCTACGAAGTCTCCTTTTAGATCGGTACAATTATCCCAACGATTTTAAATAGCTTCGATAAATCAGAACAATAGAGATTCTCAAAATAGCCATCAACCTTTTCATTGTTGGTAAATATTTTTACACCGAGCCACTTTTTCAAGTTCGGAAAGAGAAAATAATCTGAGGTACAGAAGCAATTCCAACTTTAACTCGTTGATTATGGCCATCGCGTTAATGGATGAGTGAACTGGTGCATTTTCGTGATGAAAGAACACTTTCTTTTTCGCCAAATGTGGCCTTTTTTTAATCTATGTCGTCACTCAACGCTGCAATAGATCTGCATACTTGCCGTCTATTGTTATTCCTTTATGAAAGTAACTAATGAAAAATATTCCACATGAATCCCAAAAAACTGACACCATGCCAAGTAATGGAACTATCTTCGCCTTCTCCAGAACCGATTCTCCTTTTCCAGTCCATTCTTTTGATTGTTCCTACGTCTCAGGTCTAAAGTGATGGACCCATTGTAAGCAAACGCGGTACGCATCTTACGCACAGCTTTCTCACGTCCAAATATATATATGTACAACACTTTGTAAATTCTCTACCTCATCTGCTAGCTCACGAATTTTTAGTTCATCTAATACAATATTATGGGTTTTTGGAACTATTTTTCAGGGGTGGTCGACCACTGCATTGGCAGCTCGTACCGCCTCGTTTAAATTCTGGCACAAAATATTACATTGTTGTAAAAAATAGTAGAATATAGCTCAGTATTGATTGCAAAAGATCTTTCATGTGAAGAGCGTACACTATTGATGGTTGGCAAACGAACACTAATTAATATCTCGCCTTCAAACTAAAGATGTATAAGACTGCTTTTGTGTTTAAAGCAACTACGTCAGGGACTTCCCTCGTGCATATTGTCCGTTCCTACCTTTACATGAATTTACGTGGACACAAACCATTCTCCTGATATAATTGTAATCGATAATTGGTCTGCGAACACGTATTATAAAGATTAATGTCATTCAACCACATATTGTGTTATTATAACCTCTGAAAAATTATGCAAGTCCAGAATTACATACAGTAAGTTTTAAGCGAAGCTGAAATAAAATATAACAATGGACCGATGTTTTTGGCTTATCTTTTGTTTATTTGTATATGTAAAATTCACATTTTAACTTCCTATTATACATAATTTTTTTTTTTAATTTTTCACCTTAAATTTACAAGAAGTCGTTGTATGAAGTAGAGATTTCTGCGATGGTTGCATTCGCCCAAAGAAATTTATCGGACACTTCTCGACGTTAGAACAGCGCACGGTGGTTACTCTGTTAGTTTACGACCATCACACGCGTGGGGGAGGGGCTGCCCCACTTGCAGGCGCGGGGGTCGTTCGAAAGCGACTCATAATTTACCCGCCGGGATACGAACTAGTTGCACGGGTGTCCGCTAATGGATAAGTGTGTTAACGTGCATCGAGGGACTCGTCCCTTCCACCCACGCAATCCCGTTCGTTTCCTTCAGCCACTCACGCCCACAAATGTTATCATCAATCTCGGCCGCAACACAACTTAGTAGAGGTGAAACAGGGGGTCACAAGTCTACTACTTGGACAACCCTCGATTTTCTGATTTCAATGATTGCGTTATTAAAATATATTTAACATGTCAGATATTCAATAATTTCTTGCCGGATAAGTGAGAAGAAATGTAAAATAAGTTTTTAAAATTGATTATAAGTACATTAATATATAAATTATGACGTTTAGTCCGTACGAATCAATCCTCTTCAGGTAATAATAATAATTAGGAGACCTAGAAACTAAATAATAAATTAACTTCATAGTGTTGCGATGCATACATTAATATGAAACGGGTGAAACTGCCTCAACATTCACAATAAAATGGAATTGTAAGCACAATTTATATTTAGAGTGTCAATCTATGCATTAATTGCCTTATTATTAGATCTCATATCAAGAATTTTGCTCATTAATCTTGAAAAATAATTTCTCTCTTCATCCAAATTTTTTTAACATTTCCCCAATCAATATTATGATTATTACACTAAGCATGACTCTTAGGTAAAAGAGAGTATTTTAAACATAATTTTTAAAATGTAAAAAGTGTTCTCTGATTCTAGTTTTTAACGCTCGTTTTTCCTGTCTATATAGCAAGCTTTACAGCCAATGCAAATGTTACATGGAACGGATAAAACGAGCGAAAAAAGCTTGAATCAAATGACACAGTCTGAATAAAAAACATAGCTGTTTGTGTTAATTTTAATGAGTGCCTTAGTCATGCCGTGCATTTAAAACATACATACGAGGACTAACTTAATCTGTTTTTCTCCTTGAAGAGAAGTGACATGAAGTGATATTATATATAAATAAATAAATTCAATATGTTAAAACAACTCATTATTTTGGTTTTGCTTCGAGAATGTTGAGTTTGCGACAATTTTATATCAGTTGCGTTATGAAGTTTTGGGATGTTGGCAAAAATTCATGAGGAGAACATTAGAAGGCATAAATTTATATCCACATAAATTTTCTAAGATTTTAATTTGTGTAGAAAACGATCCTGAAAGCTTTAATGACTAACGGGCTACAACTGTAGGGTACTGCAAAACAATCTTCGCTGAGTATGTTGCAAATTTTCAGGCGCAAAGTATTAAGATTAATCTCGGGGTAGTTAGAAATGAAACTCTACACAAGGACCCCCTTTTGTAAAAGAAGAAATGCTGCGAACATTCGACATCTACAACAAATTACTTACCATAAATAATTATCTCGTAGAGGAGTTTTATATGCTACTGATCCTTCTACCCAGCGAGCGTGACCAAAAGACTTCCTAAAAAACGAGAAGTGAAAGCATGTAAAAAGGGACGAAAATCAATTGATTTTTCCCCTAACACGTTTGTATTTCTTTACAGAAAACTTGCTTAATACTATGTGTATATGCAGATTTAAAGTTTATACGAAAAAATATCCTATTACTACGTTAGTACAAATGCCGCCGTTTTAGAAGCTGAAACAAGGGCCAGAGAGTATGTTCCTTTCAATTTATAAATAAATACTATTTGTTAATAGCCGGATGACTTTTAATCTCAATTTCAATCATATCATAAATTAAATAATTACGAATCCGGATTCTTCCAAATACCATATTAGTTTTTTGATTTTTGTTTTAATCTGTCGATTTAATATGTAGTCGTCGCAACTTTTTGTTCCTTATTTGGCATTTTTTTACATTTTCGCTGACTAATTTTGTTTGCGTTATTATATTTTGGGTTCTCAAAAAAATAGTTTACAGAATTGAAAACTACGGGCATCTTTAGCTTTTATAATCAAAAACTTACAATAATAGTTTCCCCGAAACGCTTTGTATATTGTGCGTCTTGCTTCATGTATTCAAACCTGCTCGAGAATAACCAAATGGCGATGTAGATTAATAAACTCTTAATTTAAAGTTCTGATAATTTTAATATATTTTTCATGGAAGCTTAATTTTTGGCACAGTTAATCTCATAAAGCCTTGAAACAAATAGTTTCTAATTAAATGACCTGACAAATCTTTTTTTTTTACTAGAAGATCCCGTCGTGTAGACAACGTGGTTGCACAATTATTGTTCAGTTTTCGAAATCTGGATTTCTTGGAGATATTTTAAAATAGTTGTGAGGGTATTTCCATGCTTGTCGTGAGCACGCGATAGGATCCGTCCTTCAACGTAGAATCATTGCAGCTGCGCAATCAATTGGCGATCTAACCAGTCTTCTAAGTTCCTAATAAGGACGAATCTCGTGCTGGGTGCTCACTTCGAATTCCAGTACAGTGCTGCAGTTCAGAAGTTTCCTGCGGCTGTAATGGCGGCGGTTCTGACTTAAACCTGAATAGTTGTATAGCCCGGAGGCCCTAGTTAACCATTTCAAATCCTTTCCTATGCTATTAAAGGGCGTTGCCACCATTTGGATTAACCTCGAGTAACCTGCTATAAAAAAAATTAGCGAATTCGTGTTGTTTGGTTTTAAGCAGCTTTGTGAAACTTGAAGATTTTTCATAAACATGTCCTAGTTTTAGTAACTTACAATGTATAACTTGTATGATTTGTTATCTTCAAAACAATTATAATGAGAAGATATAAGTAACAACAGTTGGCACAAACCAGAACGGGGAATCCGTAAGATCGTTACCAGCAAAGAAAATGAAATTTTAGTGTTAAATGACATAAAATCTCCCGTATTTGATGAAATAACTTCCCAAATGCACAGAAAAAGATTTGTACCTTTAATGTGTGCATATATAATACTATAATTTAATTAAAACACTAACCTGAACAACTAAAGATAGCAGAAATAATTATGATTACAAAACCAGGAAAAGATTCATATCAAAACTTAATCCTGCTGTTGAAAATCTTATTAAATATTATTAAAGAAATTAATAATTTATCAAATAAAATTACTATAACACCAGTTTGTCTTTAGACTGTAAATCAACAAATGTATGGAGGAAAATAAATACTGCAAATCTTTTTAATAGAGTTTGGTACGATAGCATTGACGTGCAATGACTGTATTTATTTTATTTTATTATTATATGTTATTTATTTTCAAAATTGAAACTTTTATTCTGTATTCCAAGAGCCATCGTTTTATGTATTAATATAATCGTAATTATTAAGCATTATTATATGTAGATTTAATGTGAACACTGGAAAACATAAATATTCCAACTTGAGTTCAGTTTGTGATAATTCGATGCTGACAATTATTCTCTGTCGCATAACTCCGATAATGTCACTAGAATTTCCCAAACTATGCAACTCGTAAAATGCTACTCGTAATAAAAGCCTGCTTCTTGTAATTTCTTATGGAGCTGTAAGTAGGCTGATATTACATGTTTTCCGCTGTAATTTGGCGCAGGCAATGACTGTGATTTGGCATGTGTCGACCGATTCTGTGGCCTATCAGATAACGCTCGAGCCTTGAGCAACCGAACATTGAAAGTGCCTATTATGAATGCGAATGGTGCCTGGTAGAGGGAGGAATATTTTTCGTATAATACACTGAAGGCAGCAGAAATCTATCCATCACGTATGAAAATGTTACTTATTGTCACATTATTCGCGTTAAACATTAACGTGCTACCGGTCAAATTGAAATAAGTTTACAAAAATTTTCATTAAATTAATTTAAATTTAAATTCACAATAGTGAAATTTATAACTTACGACTTAATGTTCAGTAAATTATTAAATTTAACTATTTCTAGCATCGGTGGAAATTCAATAAGCATGTATTTGTTCAATTATCTGTGAGTCGTACAAAAACAGAGAAATTGTACCTGAAACTTAGAAAATCATCTGTCTACAGACATATTATTAACTTTATTATCGTTAAAATACCCACCCCCTTATCATATTTCATGTAGTTAATGGAAATTCGAAAAATTTATTACAATTCATCATACAAATATACGAATGTCTACTATTGAACAGACTTTTTCGTTTTAGGAATAAAACACGTGGAACCGCAATGTAACTTTTAAAATAAAATAAACAAAGTATTTATGTAATACCCGTCATTATAAATCGTAATGTTCTTCAAATATTCAATTTTTTTTTACCAATACAAATATTTCTGCAAATAAGATATAATGAGCGACCATAACCAGAAATTTCTATAATTAAAAAATATTTATTAATCGTTAACGAAAGCATTGTTCTGTTAAGATTAAAATTAAATTTATTACTAACAATTTTTTAGGATAATAAAACTATATGTTTGTGGTTATTAATTAAATCTTATTATTTAATAACACAAGTTAAAATAAAATAATATTTAAATAGTGCAGTTTTTGATAGGCTGTATATACCAAAGTGCCACTTTCTATTTAAACAAGTTTCTCTTCGTTTTGTTTCATTGACTTTTAAATATAGCTTGTCAGCTTTTCACATCTCGAAATATTTTGAGAGGTGTATGTTACGGGGTCGCAGACCTTGGTTTGGGCATACGGTAAGAGTTGTCCGGTATTCCTATTGGAACAGTCGGCCAACTGCCTCCTAAACTGGTAAAGGCACGGAGAGGTGAAAGCTGCGACTTCACAGTAAAACCCTCTCCCGCAATCGGAAGGGCGTGGGACAAGTACCAAATGCCCGACCTACCTGATGCAGGTTTTTATAGGGATTTTCCCTGCATTACTTTTAGGAAAATTGCCGGGTAGGATCCTTAAATCATAGCCCGGGGGCCCTAGTTACCCCTTGGCTACCTTGGCTTTCCGCATCCCCCCTTTCACTTCTTTTCCTATGCTATAAGAGGGGAGTTGCCACTATGTGGATTACCCTATACATAGTGTAAAAAAAATTAATTTATGCAAGCGATTTATTTTAAATCTGTTTTCCAAGAAAGCCTCGAAAACTCTTAGAGAAAGTTTCCGCCTTTTTAATAGGCGTATCGGGAAAGTTTTGTTTTCCTGAAATAAGGTACATATGTTTTTTTATTTAGGTTTTGACCAAGTGCTCGTTTTAGTCTACTCTAAAAGCAAGGATGAAGTTCTAAACAATTTATCGTTAAATATTCATTTATATTTTCGATTACTTTTGATGGTATAACGTTTTCGAATTTAGTGTTTTTAATCTTTCAAAACTTTTTCCGTGTTTACTGTTCTTAGTAGTACTAAAGGAATGAATGCTTATTATGCATTGATTTGTGATGACATAAATAATAATAAAATTTTATTGCCACTTTTATTAGTACATGAAATTTAGGATAGTCATCTTTGTAACATAATAAAATACAATTTTATTTATTTCCCTATATAACTTATCATAATATATTTTACATTCCTCAATTACAAGGATATGTTATTTGTAGGGCACAATTTTATGTAACTGTAATATTTTACAGAAAGATCACTATTACTGAATTTTCTTACAGAAAAGGTAAGTTTTCATACTTGTTTTAAGGTCATTGGTCATAATTGTTTTCTCATCACACCAAACTAATAGTATGATCTTATATACGTATTGGAAAACCACAGCCAATATATTTTTATTTCTCCCTTCTCAGGTTTAGCATAATTATAACACACTTTCAAACGTAAATACTTCCTAAACAATGTTTCTATGCACCTACTTATGGCTCGGTTCTAATAGAAGTGTTCCTCTGCAATTTTATTTTTTTAGTTCTGTTTAGGCGTTGGCTTTTCCCTTCCGAAACGACCATTAATAATAACTTATGAGATACTGTGTTGGCTGTTAAACTATTAATGCTTCCTTCGGACCGTAATTCAGGGTGCTGCACATAACCCAATTTCGCTTTTAGTAGGCTGCCGACGCCGAGAACTACGCCACATCACCGCCAATTGCCATGAACCAGTTTACCTGAATCTATTAGCCACTGCTCCATACCACCGGCTAGTCTCGCTTTTATATCTTGGAAATCCTTGAGAGTAGTGTTGTTGCAATCGTGGAGCAGATGCGCAACGTCACTTATCAAACAGCGTGAGCATAGAAATTTTTTTTTTACGAAGTGAGCATGTGGTGCTAGTGTTATCAAGACATGAATATGAAGATTGGTTACTGCCTTTATACATATGAGAAATGGCGAAGTCGGACAGTTATTAATTTTATGGACCAGATTTTCATTGTTTATGTACGTGAGGAATATATTTCCTTGTGTGTAATTGAACGGGTCCAAAGAGAGCTATTGTTAGCTGTGGGACTCCAGTTGTAAAAAAAATCTGGATTTTTAAACCCTGAGCATTAATTCTTACTTTCGTATTCCTAGTTTTACCATATTCTTAAAAATAATGAAAATACTACCAACATACATAAATTACAAAAAAAATATTATTTACAGTTATTTTTAAAAATGCATACCAACGTCTTACAATATTCGTGTGTTAAAGCAATTACCAAAGTACTTCATTCTGCATAAAAATGAGTTGAGAAAAAATCATTAAAATGCCAAAAAATGTTGAAGACGGGAGTGTTTGAAAACTGCGAATTGGCCTCACTGAAGTAAACGTCAATTTTTATTACTTTCATGTTGAGTAAAAATAAATTCATGACCATATATATATATATATATATATATATATATATATATTATTACTAATATTATATTCACACATATATTTTTTTAAAGTTATATTGATCTGGCTTCATTGAATTATAAATGAATAAATTAGCCAATTTTTTTAAGAAATATATTATAAAAAAAATAAAAAATTCTAACATATTAATAAAATAATTTTTTTTACGAGAAACCGATCCTTTTAGAACCTTTTCATGTGAAAATATCAAAATGTTTACAAGTTTGAATATCTAAAAATTGATTGAGAACAAGACACTTAAAACTTTATATTTATAATATAATTATGTAAAAATATATTGAACATTACTTACAATTAATTCCTTGAAACAAAAATTTATAATATTTTTCTGACAAATTTGGCTGGTTTATTCATCTCAGTTTTCTTGTTAAAACGGGGTTTCAGTTTATTTGTAGAGGAATTTCGTAAGAAACGTAATATATTACAAATTTTTGTTATATATAATAATGTGCACATAAGTAAGTAACATAAGACTAACAGGCAACACAAAGAGAGTATTGTAATTAATAATACATTCGATTATTCCTTAACTCACTTTGATAAAAGTATAAATAATACTTATAAAGTTTGATTTTATAAGCCGGAATAAATTTACATGATGATTCATCGAAACGAAAACAAAATTGGAGCTTTAGACAATCGGGGAAAATTTGTGGAACCTCTGGCAGAATTATGCATTTAGTTGTAGTTTTGGTTTCGACGCTACTTACATGACACGTTTTGGGTAATAGTACACATAATTATATCGTCCGAAAGCAGTATTAATTCTCAAAATGATTGGGTCCAATAGTTCATTGTAATAGTACAGTCTTGTCGTTATTTCTCCAAAATATCTTTTTCTTTATTTTTGAAAAATATATAAAAACTAAAAGCGAATGTTAAATGAAGAGCTTAGTAATTTGTAAGATGGATAGGAGCACATTAATGTTTCTAACAGGTGGAAAAAATTATTGGTCTCTTCAGTCTATGTCATTATCCTGCATAATTATTATTTCTCTGTCAATAATTCTCATTATACACTGTAAGGTCAAATATTGGTTGTATATCTTTACATATTGCTATACGATTACAGTTAATGTTTTTAAATAACAAAATTGTTGATGTTTTTTCATCTGTAAAAAATATGTTTGCTTTCCAAAATAAGCTGGAACCGTCTGATGCTAAACTGGGCAGACGCAGTACCGCGAAAGTCGAGGCTATTTCTGTCCAACCATGGAGATGGATTAGGTTGTCGTTGAGACGCTTTCCCTCCTCTGCTCGTTACAGATTTCCAGGGAATAGATATCCATTCGACCTCCTACAAGACTTCGTTCCTCAGCTTTAAGGCACTGACATTTGCCATGTGGGAGGAGGTCGTTGGACTACTTCAAGAAAGAGGGGAACCGTAAACACACACAAAGTCGGACAGCTTCGTGAATGTCTAAGCATAATTGGCGGTTTCACAAGACTGTAAAAGTCTTTGGTTCACTGCTTTTGGAATCAGCGTTGAATATTGCCACCTGAGATGCAATTTTGGATTCGTCGCATAATATTCATGCCACCATCAATTTTAGCAATATCAGGCCATTTCTCCGTGTGTGGCCTGTGTACGATTATAGGACTCCGGAATTTGGCACTGAACGCTCTTTTCACTCTTCCGTGGTAAGAATATATATTATAAATATGCATCTACAAATTTAGTATTTCCAATTACATTTCTTTTTCGAAAAACTGTTCATCAATCAGCAACTACTGGCCCTGTTTCTTGTCATTAATTCCAGCCAGCCTTACAAAACACCAATCGAGGTGTGAAAAAAAAGGTGAATTACATCTTGTTAACCTTGGTTTGTACGTAGTTATATATCTCGTTTTATTTTTAGATTCGGAAGATGTTGCACCGTCAGCGAAAACAATTCAATTGCTCGTAATAACAGAGCTGGAACCGTCAAGGGCGGTTTCCGGTGGATTAATAGTGTTGTTTCGTCATTTGATATTCAAATACTATGTCATTTGCGATCCACACAAAAACGAAACAGCTAATTACTTGTAATATATGAATTGATTTTAAGTTGCTTTGGATCGTTTCATTTAACTAGTTGGACAATTATTCAATTCCTCTCAATTTTTTTAAATTTGAGATTATGTTAAAATTACTATCTGGAAACTGTGGTAAATGATAGCAATTTTTTTTTTTCATCTCAAGAATACAGCCTAACGATCACCATATTTTTAGTTTTCAGAAATTATACAAAATACGAATCTGCCACATATATTCAACACTTAATTTTCACCATATGGATTTCATTGTGTATTATTGTTATAATTAGAAACTGATCCGATTCAGCACACATCAATAATTAACTGAGAAGAGATGATCAGCGGATTAATGATACGTTTATTTGGTAACCGTGTGTACATATGTTTCAACAGGGCGTAGCGTTTAATGAACACTGAATCACTTTGATGTTGTTGCATTCTTCGAATGTGTACTTTGCGTGATTACATTCAGTTGCTAAGAAAGGTTGTTTTTTTTACGACAGTATCGTGCTTTGGAATATGTTTGTGGCTGCCTCAGCCATTCATAACATTTATCGCGTGTTTTGTTGCGTGCTTTTTTAACTCAAGAGCAATACGAGTATTGTTCTCGGCAACTTTCTCAGCTGGAAAGTGACTTTGCAACTTCATGTGGAAGATGACTCGCGGCACTCGCCTTTCTCATTTTACCGGAAACTTGAAACTGTATCTACGTTTGTGTTTATAAGCTGCTTACGTGCTTGTGACAAATGTGAGGTTCTCGTCATTCGTAGAATTTGCTTTGATTTATTTTGCTTGTTGAACGATGTTTGCAGACTAATGTTCAAGAAAACTTTTAATTTTTTTTAGTCTAGTCACGTTTATTGAAATCCTGTTATAGTTCGTCCGTATTATTTTCATAGGAGCGAGTGTTGCTTTGTGTGCAGTACGTGGTGATATATTATTATAAGAATTTTGCTATTACAATTAAGTAACTTTTCATGAACTTCAGCCATTATTTTATTACATTTGAATTGTTCCAAAATAATATTTCTGTTATATGGTATGGTTTCAGTAACTAAAACCTGATTAATTCATAGGCTTGTTATTATTCGAGGATTATGTTTGATGATACATCGAAATATTTTAAACAATATTACTCAAATATATATATATATATATATATATATATATATAGCTAATCAATGTGTAATACGTTCGGTAAATAAAAATTACCTCGCACATACGAATAATTCATTTAAGTTTTTCGTCTTTACGTATATTATGAGTTAAATTCACACTCCTTCTAATCGTTTGAAAGTAGCAACTAAGTTCAATAAAATAATAATAATGGCGAGTTGATACATTTACGTTATACAGTAAACAATTTTCTCTTCGGTTTTTCAGCTGTGTTGAAGCTTAATAAATATACACTTATACACAATTTTCTGGTGTACTTTTTCAATATAATGTGTCTTATCTTAATTTGTAGCTGTATTGTTGTAACACGCGAATAGCTCACAATCGAATGTTTGGAATGTCTCTAACCGAATTTAAACAAATGTGAAATATACCGTCACGTAAATAAATTTTATTTAAACCATGCAACCGAATAGTGAAATAATTTAAAATATATGTTTGATACAAGGAAATTAACTGTATGTAATAAAAAATAATTTAACATTAAAACTGACATGAAAATAAAATTTCTAACTTTACCTATGATTGAGAAGTTTCCGTGTAATAAAAAGAAAATCGTATCAGGGTTACCAGCTGCAGTTGTTATTAGATGGTCATAATTTTTTAAAGAACGATCATTCGATGTAGAATAGCAATAACGAAGTTGCTATTGGATGGAAAAAAATTCACAAAGTACTCCGTTATTTGCATAATTCTAAATCAAGTGCTAGGATTTACTCTTCAATGCACTGATTTTTTTTTCGAGTTATTATCTTACCTCAGAATATCACTGGCCTTGGACCACAGTCATTTGTAATTTCCTAGGCGTGTCGATGGTGACTAATTATATAATTATGAACGTACTATTTAAACGCGCTTTTCTCGATGCCTCCTCTTACTCACCGTCATGTATAAACCATTTCCTTCAGCAATGTCCTGTACAATATTATAATATTTGTATTTGGACGAGCTCCTTTTCTATCTTTCAATAATAGAGCAATAAATTATTTAGATAATCAATTATAATTTTATCGAAGTGTCAGAAAATAGAGACTTATTTTCAAAATATATCATTCTGTTAAACCAGTTAAAATGTATAACATCTTTGTGCTACCAAATAGTAGTAAGGTTAATAAGAATTGGGGCTGCATCCCCTCGCTCGGCAACACACGGAAGACCGTAACAATGTTACAATGTTTTTCTTCTTGACATTAATAATCATAGCATAGTATTACCAGCGCCTTTCCATGTAATTCCAATCAAGATAAATTACAGTGTGTCTTGCTGCGTATTTATCTTGATGTATGGCAAAAAGTATAAAGAAAATACAATCACGCAGATTTAATGAACATGACACTGACACCTCTTCGACATTTTTTAATGAAGCGAACTAAATGCGTCGTATTTATATTTAAGCGCCCTTCAAACTGTCCCATGTCATAATTGGCCACGAAGCTATTTACTCCTCTAAATAGCGAATGTAGATGACGGCGGCCAAATCCTGGCAATTTACCAACTCCTTCGCCCAATTAGCAATCGCGTATCTTGGCGCCACAGAAGAAGGAAGGAAGAGTAATGGCACCTGCTCTCGTCTCATTAGGAGGACCTGGACCACTCTCTTCATCTAAATCGTGCAGAAGAATCCAGACCTACCTGCACATGTGCTGCACCTGACCAAAGCTAACCATCCACTTGTGTTTCTGACATATTACCGGTTCTGATTTTATTAAACTTATTCCGTCCGATTGATGTAGTAATGTTTACTTAGCAAGATCACAGAGTAATAAGGATGGATCAGAGAGAACAGTTGTGCTATCTATCTTATTCTGAGCGTATAAATGATAGGATAAAAATGCTTTTCCTTTGTAACTCACCCTCGTAGTTTGCAGAATTTCAAGCCAAAAAGATTCAAAGGAAAATCGAAAAAAAATTTAATTACTAGCTACGGGTAATTTTATTGTCTTTGAATTAATAAAACTTATCTTTAGGAACACCGTGATTCTTATTCATGTAGTTTTATGTAATTAATAGCCGGATACGCAAATAAAGTTTTCAAATGCCATAAAATTTGTAATGGCAGCGTAAAACCTCGACTTTCTGCGTCTTGCAGTCAGATTTGAGTCCCACTGATCTGGCCGTGAGGTGACACTGGATGGGTGGATGGAGCTGTTGCCTCACTGCAGGTCCTGGAAGTAGGTCGTGGGTCCGCCTGAAGCGCTGCTGACACTGTGACGAAAACGTAATGAACTGGAGGACTTCCGCGGCCGCCTTTTGAAGTCGTCTTGGAGGGTCGTTACCGCAGGCCCACGCGACGGACCGACTAATAGCTACGTCTATTCGCGTTATGGCTCGCTCAGTCTTAATTGGAAACCTCTGCATCCGCCATTAACACGCCCAGTTTGCAAGAGATATAAACTTTCCTGAAAATTACATACCTGTAATACAATTAAACCTACACCAGACGGTAAGTAGACCGTGAAAACGATATTTCACTCCGCCTTGTGAAATTCGGCAGTTAAAGAACTAAAAGGCTATTTCTGAGTAATAATATGTGTACCACTGTGATCATCTATGATCTTCGATCCTAAATAGGCATTTTTATAATCACGAGTTTTTTCTGGATTTTTTTCGAAAACACGTTCGTACAACCGACGTGGTTCTGACTACCCATATATTCATTATTGTAATTTTTAAATATTCTACTAATCTGGAACGCGGAACTCTGTTCCTTTTAATCCACATTCTCTTTTCGTCCTTTCAATCTAAGCAATTATATAAATTTATACTTATTTCTTAAATGTCATTCCCCGATCCAATTTTCGTGTTTATTCTTCTGTGGTTGATATTTTTAATTTAACTGGTGTGTGTGAATCATATTCTTAAATTTCTGTTCTCTTAACTTCACGACTGAATTAATTTATTAACTTCAATTATGCTAACACTTTGTGGCACGTTTAAATCAAGGTAATATTATATCTTAATTTACTCTATAAAATATGAAACTGGAAAAATATTTCACTATTGTCTTCCGAATTTTACGAGACCTAGTTTTTTTTCCGTTGTTGAGTTAAAATGATATTAACAGTACAGAAAGTTTAAGCTACAGCAGGGTAAAGATTATCCATGACAACTTGCTTAGAGATGAGATGGTTGGGATTCGCTGTATTAGTGACAGTATACTTTAAACGTATATCACAATCACGAATCGACTAATTCGATTGTGTATAGTGACCAACTGGTGTTGTTTTGGGAGAAAGCCAGAGATGTCTACTCGAGCATGGCGGAACCTGTGTCTACCTTAAGGCAACTGGCGACCATTCAGAAAATCCTTTGGCACTTCGCCGTTTAGAACTGCACATCTGGCAAAAATTATAATTATTTTGACTCCATTCCTGATTTAACCATAGTTAAAATTCTTATTGCTGATTCGTTGTGGCCCTTATTTTCAAAGCCAATCCTTTCACGTTCTCTGTAGTGTTATTCTTACTATTTGCACTGTGTTTCTTTACAATACTTTCGAAACATTAACTCGTGACGGTAAAGAAACATTTTGGCAATATTTATGTATTCCATTCAAATATCTTTGTACTACACCTTTTCTACAGCATCTCATTTCATTTTATTTACTTTTTTCTGGTGTTACACAACTTCCTACCTCAATACGAACAATTGATAAATATCTTACAGTGATACAATTTTACATTTGATACTAAGGTAATGAATGCTTTTAAAAAATAAGCCATTTTTCTTCAAACTCTAAATGTGTTTCCTAAAATTCGAATTTTCATTGTTTACGGAGCTATTTAGCCTGTTACCATTTTCAAGTAACAACGAGGGGGTGATGAAATTACTGGTCTTTCAAAAGTACCTTCTTAAAAAATGTGTCTGCGAAATATACACGCAACATACGTTAAACTACATAAGGTCGTTGAAAAATAATTTTTATTTCTGTGAAGATACGGAGAAAATTTGGGATATTTATCAGTAAGTCATATTAAAATTATATGACAAATAATTTAATCAATATTTGACGGTTTATTTAGTTTCTTCTAAATTTAAAATCAAGAAAGTAAGTGAAAACTTACGATAAAATGTAATTAATTCAATCAAGAAATTTTTTAATTAATATAAGATTCAAATTATATTATATATGCATTTAAAAATTAATAGTAAATTTTTTAAATAAAAACCCTTAAGGTATGGGCTACTTGTGGGTAATCCACATTGTGGTATGTTTCCTATAATAAAATAGGAATGGATACGAAATGGATAAGCCAAATGATTACTGCACCCCCAGGTTTTAATTTAAGTGACGCAGTGAAGCCTACATAGGGTAGGTCGGGCTTTTGCTACTAGTCCCACTCCCTTCCGATGACTGGAGTTGGTGTTTGCTGCAGGAACACGCATTCCCGACATCATGCCTTGACCAGGTTTGGAGTCAGCTTGTCGGGTGGACCAATGGAAAGAGAGAACGGCCCTTGCCCTTCTTCTGCGACCTAGGTGACTTGGACTACTCTAGTTTAGAGCCATATAATAAGAAAGATAGCCAAATACAGACAAAATAAGTGATTATATAAATACCACACAAGGTTTATTGTACATTTCTTCAGTTGCTAAGAAGAAAGGGACAAGGATCCCAGAAACGTGGTATTAATATTATCACTTATTTTCATTGTATTTAGCTATCTTTCATATTATTAATTTTTAATCATTTAGAAATTTTTTCATTTAGATGCATATAGTAAAAAATACCATAGGAAGTTTTTGATTGACATCCACAGAGAGCAAGGTAGACAAGGGGTAGCTAGGGCCTCAGGTTCGTCGCATAGAAGGGACATAATTTCTTTTTGTTATCTGTACTGCCAGAGATTAAATTGCCATGTATGCCTAAATATAACATGTAGTCAACGTGGTGAATTCTGTGTACTTTGCGGCCATTGACGCAACTATCGTTACACAAAAGATTGCCTATCTCTCAGTATTTCCCCTCACATTAAAAGTTTTATTTTAAAAAAATCAAACGCGAATAATTAATTACATTTTGTAACAGTTTGCGCGTCCGTTTTTGGACTAGCGTCGGTAATGGTCTGGTTTCATTAGCCCACTTTAGCGAAATGGAGAAAGAAGGAGGTTGTGTTACTTTGACTTCGAATTCTTTCTCCTTTGCCTCTTTACGACGTCTAGCCACGGTCGTTTTTGAGGTACATGGTTCCCAACCAAACAGTGGCAGTATCCACTGAGCCAACAACCTGTCTGTAACATTACACCTTCCGACATCGAAGCGCGCGCATCAGGTCCCAAGTCACGCTTCAATGAACTCGCCTTCTTGTTATGCACGCTCTAATGATCCACCGCTACTATTAAATCGCGGCAAACCGAATTCGCGGATTGAGCAATTGCCCCTCAGTCTCTCGAGGACAATCCTTTTTCTCCTACGTGACCCCATCTCTCGCCAACCCTGACGCTGACCTACATGTTGTCACATTTAAAGCTAAATTCGTCGTATTTGTTTCGTGTCAGCTCTATTTTACACAGCGCGTCCTGCCGTCTGCGGTTTTGCGGTTTCGTTACGCACTTTTCCACAACATACGAGAGACAAGTCGCATAATTTAGGTGGCTTACATCACCGTTTCAAAAGAATCACATTTTCCTTTAAATGTATGCATGCAAATAGAATAATATTCAACTGTTGGTTAGATGCTTATTAGTTGTAAAAAGATTTACTTTCTGTCAACTAAGAAATTCGCTAAACATTATATACGTACATTTGCATTAGACACGTTAGTTCTGATTTTACTCTCTTCCTGCCAACAGAAACATCAATGCCTACAATTTTATGGCGAATAATATTTTATTTTGCTCCTTAACTTCTTAATATGACCCACATCAGATCGAAGTATTTACTCCACCCGTCATTTTAAATGACAAGATCTTTGTACAGTAATCAATGACAGCCCGTTCGCTGTATCTTTCATTGCCAAGTTACTCGGATATTTGAGAATTGTGCCCTACCAACATGGTTCTTATTTTTGTAAATGTACTCCAAAATCATATTTTGTCTCCGATAGGCCTACATTTTAAAACCTCCGCGTTCCTTTATATAAAAGTCAATTTAAGCTTCGAAATTGCTTCTGTTGTATAAATCTTTCAAGGCATCCTAATTAAGAGCTCCACTCGAAATTAATTTAATATTAATATTTATTCTACTATACCAATAAAATAAATAAATATAATGGCCTAACAGTCAGAAAAGTATTACTAATTCACAATGTGATTTTTTCGGATACAATATAATATACATATACATATATATAAATATAATATATAGAAAAAAGATCCTGCTTTTTAAGCTTTGTTCAAAATTCTTTTACATAATACTAAAATATTTTGTATTGTATTGAAAATCTTTATTAGAATATTCAAAACCTTTGAATAAATTTAAGATTACGATATTAACAAATCATTAACGTTTCTCGTTCTTTTTATTTTTCACCTGATAAATCACAAATTACGCATGAAACGTAGTGATGTATTGTATTAATTTCATTGCCAATTAATAATTCTTTATCGACTGTTTGGCCAATATATTTATTTATTTAATTTAATTTTATCTAGAATAAGCTATTTATTGATCTATTTGTGAATTTTGAAAGACTTGTTTACAAAATTGTGTTCGTTCAAATCAAACAATTTTTATTTTTCCAAAATTTTATGAAACAAAAATGTTTTGACTGTAGCTCAATCAAATAAACAACATTTTCATTATAGTTTCCATTTTGAGGAATACCTTTTTTGAGAATCAGGCTACCCGAGGGTCATCCAAGTTGCGAACTTTGCCCTTCAATTGCATTGGAATGCATAAATATACGGAGAACATAGAAACAATTAATACGTCATTAACATACTGACAGATAACTTTCTAAATCAACCCAATTATATATTTGCTGAACTCAAATACGAATTATTTTACCTCAACAGTAGTACTTTAACTATTTACAGTAATTGTAAACTCAGACGTGCAGGAAAGAAAAATGTGCACTTTAGGTCACGTGAGTCTTGTGGAGAAGTTTCGTGTCGAAACTAGCGCCTTTTGGTCCGTACGTTACTTCAGTGACACGTTTGGCTTGTTTAATAGGCCTACATATTATTTACCATAGCGTGGTATATAAGGAACACTGAGTGAAATAAAAGCACATTGATTCTGTTTCAAAGATATATATCACGCTGTATAAAATATCTTTGGCTTTCTGCATTTATTTATTCAAGTTATATTGTGGTTCAGTACTTCTCTAATTTGAAGAATTTTCTTAATTACGCATTCGGAAATATTGCATATATTTTTCACTGCCATTGAAAACCTATAATAAAATATTAATTTCTCCAATAATTTCTAGGAAAAACTGACAGGGTTCTATTTATATTGAGTTTATTAAAAATGGATCTTATGTAATAAGCGTGTACTTAACCAATTATTTACCATTAATCATAAATGAGATATTACCGATACTTATGTTAACTTAACTCGTTTCTCTTAAATAATTTGCATTTGAGAATACCGTTTATAGTAATTATTTTATGCCACAACAACTTCAATGAATTTTTACCAATAGTGGAAATCTAATAGAAATTTTCTTGTATTTTCTGGTTAGTAATTATCAAACAGAAAAACATAAAAGTTTTCTCGAGTAATACAGGTTAGTGAGTCACTTATTACGGCACCCAGGCTCTTAGAAGGAACTGTTAATTGACGACTTGCATTGTCCATTATTAAATGTGTGTGCGATTCGTTCCTACTTGTGCTAAACCGTTGCATGCCGCATAACTCTGTGAAGAAACAAATTTTCCCCCTCGGCGGTGGTCTATATTTGGAACTGGAAGATAAAATCGAGCACTGCCTGAGAATCGTAATAAAGTGGCTGGGTGCAGTGATGCATTTCCCTACAAACGCGCGTCACTCTGAATGCAGATGTGGTGTCTCTTATAAGACACCTGCCAAAAAGGTACAACGAACACCTGGTCCCTTGTCATCTGTGGGTGGCCCGACTCTTTGAATTCTCTCTCCGAAAATCGCATTTTGGTGGCGGCGAAATCGACATCTGGCGCATGCCAAGTGAGCGGTTCGGTCACCAATCAAAGGTATCTGGTGGCCAAATTTGTCTACGAGGAAGTGCGCTGACCTGCGTATCTGAGAAGGGAAAACATCTAGTCAATACGATTAACACTGCGATATCTGATCATTGAAATCTACCAGACTGTATGGTAATCATTAAAAAATCAGTTAGTTTGAATCGTGTAGAATTGAGTACAGAACCTAGCATATAAATATTTAAAAATTTTGACATTTTTTGTACCCAATAAATTTTAATTTTATTTGCTTTTAACATTTGTAGACATTATATTAAAATAATTACTTTTAAACATTAAATGATATCAGGAGTCTTCAGCAATTATGAGTAATAATATTTAAAATATTGTTACCATTCTATAGTGATTGACAAAGGTTTTTGCGTTTAAATAGTCGATTATTTATAGGGATTAAATCTGCCTTTTGCTGTGATACTATTTATAACCTCCAACTATGTGGGTTGAATTTTATATTATTTAAAAAGGTCATCTACATACTTCTCTATTACTTTAGTGACGAATTAGGTGCAGTTGTTAGCACTATTTCTTACATAGTTCCATACAATGCCGGGAAATTTGATCAAATATTTTTTCAATCTTATAATTTACAAATACCTCAATTTACAATCTCAATATTTTAGTCATATATATTCTTTCTAAACTCTCCATTATGGATCATAATCTATAATATTTATGTACAAAATTTATATATTAAGATTATTATTTTATATATATTAATAAATTTTATTATTTTAAATTACCTTAAAATCTTAGCTTGTTTAAATATATTTATATAGCTACATCGTGAAGAATTTATATTATTTAAATAGATCGATCTAAGAAAAATAGATAAATAAATTGTTGAGACACAAAATATAATCAGTGTAAAGGAAAGGATTATTTAAATATTATTATTTAAATGTAAAATAAACTAGCGTTTATTTTCTTTAAAAATAGGAACAATTATTGATAAAAATTAAATAAAAAACATTGCTACTACATGTTGTTACACATTTCAAATAGTCAAAATAATACGAGGGAAGGTTAATCAGTGCTCACAAAATCTACGAAATGGCACTAATAAACTATTTTTTCTGGAAGTGCAACCCTTCAATACTTTTCTGTCATATGATTTAATTTTTTCTATCAAGAAAATACGTGTTTCCGACAGTATTTAAATACTTCCATTTAAAAGAGAAAAACGAATAAGGAAATCAAAGTCTTTTTTGATTGCGTTCATGGCTCATTTACGTCAGCGTTTGATAAAGTGAATGAGTTTAAACACAGGTGATGAAACTCGTTAGATATGCCCTCATGAGGTGGCAAAATCCACGAACTTATGTTGCGTTATTAACGAAATTGAGCGAAGGCATATCCCATGACGTGGTGATTTCATTTTGCGTGCATAATTTCCTCTCAATAGAATATAGACAGGATGTGTGCTACGTTTGCTTACAGTAGGGAATAAACGTAGCTTTCGCGCTGTCAAATTTCTATCACGGTAGATAACGTTACGAAATCAATACACATCAGAGATGAAACAACTATCTAAACAATGAGTCTTTGGGCAAAAACCGTGAAATCGGCACGGAAGATGATGGCTCGGTCATTTTGGATGGACGCGGAATTATCCAAGAATACTATTCTGTTCAACTTGATCAAACACACATAATTTATTTCTGGACGTAACGACTAAACTTGTTCATCAACACCAGCACGATACTTTATGTTCTGCACAAATTAAATGTCGTGTTTCTATTAACTGGTATAAGTGTTACCTCTTTTATACATTGCTAATTGTGTTGGAGAACTATCCGTACATTTCATCTTATGATAAAGTCTCTCTAATGTAATTCCTTTAAGTCTGGCTGGTTGAAAACACTGGACATCTCCTAACACCACTTGGGCATGGTGAAGCCAACGAATCTCTTCTTTCAGTTTACAATCGCAGTTCCACGGGTTGTCATACAGGTTCAGCCACAGCAGTTGGTGCAGAGACGAGAACGTCGATGGTTCCAGTGTTTCTAGCGAATTGTTTGCCAGCGATACGTAGTTCACTTTGGACAAATCTGCAAACAGATCAACGGGAATCGATCGGAGACCGTTGGAACTCAGGTCCAAGTGAGTCACGCTCGGGGTGTGATTGAAGAACCCTGCGGGAATCTCTGATACATTACTGAATCTAATGTAGAGCGAGGTGAGAGATTCGAGTCCGCGAAGAAGGTCACGAGGGAGGTCCAGTGATGGCATTCCGAATATGTGAAGAACTTCCAGACTTTGGAAACGACTCAGATTACTGTTAGATAGGAATCCCACGTTGAACAAAAGATGTAACCTTTTTATGTCGTCCGGCACGCATGTCGGGATCTCTGTTTGGTTGGTATCACTGCATTCAGCATAGTTCGTGTCTTGGTACAAGACGCAACCACATTCTTCGTTCGCACTCGCTGACATCGAGCAGAACAGTATTAAAAACAGTACGACGACGTACATTGCCCTGTAAAAAATAGACTTCACTTAACTCATAAAAGAAACGTTTTATTACGCAGCTGGTCAGAAATCAGAAACGACATAAACATCTTTTGGAAATGACAAAAATAAATATTTTTCTGATGTTACATAATATTATATTATATTAAAATATGTGTTAAAAAATGATAATTTACTGATAAGAACAACAATGTTACACGTCAATTGGTTTAATATATTTAAGTTAACGATATTCGTAGTATTGTCACATCATAAGTTATCAGAATAAATACGCCTTTGGTAATAAACGTGATTTGGATTGCTAGATGATTTCAGTGCGCTAAAGAGGCCCCAATTGTTTACAGCAGTTTTGGAAAATAAATGGGTTTGTTCTGAGAACTCGGTTGAAGGAATGACATTTCCAAAACTTAAATAAAATTGAGCTTAAAATGAAAAATAAGTAATAACATGAAACTTTTTTTGATATTCCCTAATTAAATTAATAGAATAAAACATATTCCAGCAGACAATACGACGATCAATAGTTGTAAGAGAGCTACAGAAGCCAATATTTATGGGTACAGTCTCCTTATAGAATAAAAGAGTGTGGGAGAGCAACAATTTTGCTTTAGAAAACTAAGGGGAACTAGGGATATCCTTGAAATGCTGGTATTGATTGGAGAAAGATATGCGAAGAGTAATTGAAGGCAGTCGTGTCATTAGGAACCTTACCATTTGGCAGAGCACCAGATGATGATAGATATGTACTAGATCCAATTTTACGGACAAAAAATGATTTTTTCAAATTAAAATAATATATAAGAACGAGCCTCACCAATCTATTACATAATTTAGTGTGCATTTAAAGGAAATATAACAATTTACCTGGCTATGTCAGCGGATGTTTCTGAGGATCAGTGAGAAGACTGATCATGCTCCATAAGCTTCTCTGTGTGGCGATCCCTTCACTTTGGCACTGGGGGATTTTACCTTCCCAAAGTTCCCGCTGTGGTTACTTGATATTTCTTCCGCTCAGATATAGTTCCCTTTCTTATCAGGGCTACTTCCTCAAAGCGTAATTTCAAGGAGAAATTTCCTGCAACGATTATAATGTGTTAAAGCTTAGAAAATAATAATGTTCTCAGTAGCTGAAATAAAAAGCAAGCGGTTTCTTTTCCGATAGATAACAAGGCATAAATACAGACATTGATGTAAATTTTTAAAAAAGTTGTTTACATGTTATACGATTTGTAACGAACCTAATTAAATTTGAGCTGTTATCAATAACTTTATTATATTATTTCAAATAACTTTAAATTAATCTAATTCACTACATTCACACATACAAACAATTACTATGTTATCCTACTCCATATAGCATTAACTTATTTTTATTCACTATATTCACATAGAAACCATTACTATGTTATCCACACTATAGGTTCTCCTGACATTCATATTTGTCAATTCCACTGATCCGACAAATGTACCGAAAATAAATTCAAATACATAATAAACCATAAAAATGATATAATAAAGTAAATGAGCTTTAGCGCTAAAAAATGTATGTGAAATAAGGTTTTAACCACGAAAACTGCATGAGGCTATATTTTCCAAGAAGTGGAAATTGGATTAAGTAAGGATTTACTTAACAATTATAGTGTTAAAAGAAACGCCAAAGAGTGTGGGTGTGGGTTGGGACAGTCGTCTTCACAAACAAATCCGAAGGACGATGTCAACGTCCGATAATCCTCGTTATAAATACACGAGGCGAATATTCGGCAACGCCTTAAGTCCCGCAAGGGTCACGGAAGATTATTAATGTTATGAATCACAAAGCAGATCAGTCCGCATTGAGAACAGAAGATAAATATCCGTTTCCAGGCGCTAACAAAACAAATGCATTAGTTACGATGCAACAGACAAAATATATTCAAACCCAATAGCCTCAGGATAATACGCTGAAATTCAAATAAATGTAACCAAATCCTTTATCGCAGACTTAGGAATATGTGTATCTGTAATTTTAAACATCAATTCAGCCAATTTATATATAGTCCATATCATTTTTACTTATATGTGCCAACAGCACATCCGTTTGAAAAAAGTTTGATAATTTCTTTCGATAGTTGAACGATTATATATGTTTAAGCAAATAAACATTGTACTGTAAATTATCGTTCTTTTTTAGGAGATGAACCGGGAACACCTAAATATGGTTAATTAATTTTATGTAGATGTGATTTTGGCACATTGAGAAGAAATTGATTGACTACATTAATACATTGGCTTAATTGTTGGTTAAAAAATATTTTTAAATTTATACCATAATTAACAAATATGTTAATTAATTTAAATTGTATAATTTCCATAAATTGTAAAATAATGGAGTTCTGTTTTATTATTTTTGATTGTCTGTGAATTATTTTTATTTATCATTAAGTTTAGTCTACTTTTAATACGTTTATTAATGAATGATAAAAATTTGTTCAAAAAAACCTGCCGAAATTTATGGTGAAAGAAGTAACAGAGTTGCTTACTAAATTAAAAACCATAGCTATTTTATGTCACAGGGGGTGATATAAATAAAAATTTCACATTTAAACCATACTACAACAATTTAGTACATTTACGTTTTTAAAATCACACCTTCTGAAAATTTGAAGTATTTAACGTATATTTTTAAATGTAGGTAGGCCCTATATTTAATTTTCATATCGCATTTAATTTTTTTAATTTACATAATTTGCAACGAATACAGTAAATACCGGTTAAGTTCGACGAAAACATTTATTTTATAACTTCCAATGAAAATGCTTTCAGTAAAACATGGATTAAGTCTTCTAATCTTTTCCTCTAATTTCCAGAACCGGAATGAAAAATACGGACTATTTAGGAATTCAGATATATTTTATGACTAGTTGACGAACTGTACGGGTGTTTCTTAATTTTCCAGTGTAGCTTACGACTTTTCCATTATTGGACTCTTGAACTCACGGAGCTTAAAGAAGAAAAGATTTATCTTTGACTTTAATCCTCCCATAAAATAACCTGGCTCCCTTAATCAGA
The DNA here is from genome assembly GCA_037074705.1 of Zhengitettix transpicula. Taxonomy (NCBI): domain Eukaryota; kingdom Metazoa; phylum Arthropoda; class Insecta; order Orthoptera; family Tetrigidae; genus Zhengitettix; species Zhengitettix transpicula. Next base: position 38,232,344 of record CM073596.1, on the reverse strand, counting down.
TCAGAACGTCTTGCACTGCAACTTGACAAACGAGCAGGGCCTCTGTTACATTTATTATACTTTGTCGTAAATTATAAAAGTATATCTTGACAAGATGGATCTCCAATATATTTATATAAAATATTTTAAAATGATATGTATCTGGAAAATAATATTTTAATTTACAGCCAAATAACGTTTTTACATAATTTAAATATTTAAAAAATAAAGAGAGATAAATGTTTGAAATAACGATTTTCTTTAATTCCATTGCAGGACGAGAGATTTCCATTTATATGGCAGCTGTCGAGTTCTGACCAATATCAATGCAACGTGCAGAAATGGTGAGAAATATTTAAATTATTTTATCGTGAAATATTTAATTATAAGGTGTAATAAATTTGTAAAGTGAAAATTATATTAATCAAATTAGAATTATTTGATATGGTTTATATACTTCAGTATTTAAAATAATTTTACACGTCGCCACAATTTTGAGTCTGTGTTATTTTTTTTTGGATTGAAAAACAGATCTGAAATTCTATTTCAGCCCATAAAGTGGAAGGTTTAGTTTTTATCATGTTCTAATTTTTTTTTCCACGGTGTCTTAAACAGTTTCTTTAAATATTTTTTTTCATTTTCCTCACATATTAATTTTGTTTCTGATATTATTTGTTTAATCACAAATAAATTAAATTTATACATATACTCCTCTTAATTTCCATCATTTTTGGAAAAGCAACCTAGTGCTTCTTATTTTATTCATTATATTTTCCTTATCCATCGTCCTAGGGAATTTTAAAATAATCGTTTTACATTAATTGATTGGATCTTTTCAAATTGCTTAGAGACCTAGTGAGAAAGTTCGCGTGGGTGTAGTAGCCTTTTGATGTTGATGGGACACCGTCGACTTGTGAAGACAGTTGCGTGGTACGAAAACCCGCAGATGAATATTTCCGACCGCAACTTGTGTAAAACAAAGGACGTGGAGGTAATGGCAGGGCGTGGTTTAGGAGTCAGTCCTCCTCTGTCTCTGTATAAGGATCGCCTAATTAGGCGACGATCATTAGCCCCAACGTTGACATCCTCAACTGGGTTCAAATAAGGAGATTTCCTATTGGGATAAGACGCCTGGGCTTCCGTGACCTCAAACATGTCGCTGAACATTTACGTACAATACCAGGACTTACAGAAAAGATTAGCTGTCCGTACCCGTCTGTGGCTACAACAACGTACATGACGTATCAACGATCTTAAATGAAGTTTTATTAATCTAAAGAAAATGTAAATATCTCGTTTGGAGAAACAAAAACCAATTATTTTATTCCTAAAAGTGCTATTAATACAAATACAATGCAGTCGTCCGTATCAAATAATTTAAATGTGTGTAGCTTTTCTTCTAAACCCTCGCTCTTGACTTGAAATTCGACAAACTGTATACCCCTTTGCAGCTACAAGAAAGTAGAAATACAAATATTAAAATTTATTTCAATTAGTTCAATCCTTTTTGAGTCAACCAGACCGAAAATAGTTCAGGATGAAGAAATCTCTAACCTGGCATAATTTCGACTCGAACCAATTGTAGAGCCTGGATTCAATTCCCGATCCGGTAGAATTTTTTCCGTCCTTTTGTTCCATTCACTTCCATGACTTAAATGCCTGAATATCGTTTGGAAGCTTTTCTTCTGTTGGAGAAAAAATTTACCGTTAGACCTAGACAAGGTAACGATTCGTTCATCCTCGCTGTCATACAAATAATATTAAAAAATTTAGTGTTATATTGCTAAAATATATTTATTTTAAATAAAATGTGTACCTACAAACAACGTATTTCAAGAATTAAATATTTATTTATTCATAATATCCAAATTACAGTTAAAAATATGGTTCTTCTCATTCTGTTTTTTTTATATTTACAGTAACTGAATATTTCGGCTGTATTTACCATTATCAGTCTGTAAAACTGAAAATTATGTAAAATCATTATATAATTTGTTATAATATTAAGTATCGTGAAAAATTAACACTTTCTTCATACCTTCTCGGCCATATATTATTTATGTAAGGGTTACCATAAAGGCAAAACATATTAGTATAGTAAAATAGCAATCTATATATTTTGTTGATCGGTACCGTTACAAAAATAACATACGTGACAGAATATATGTCAAAGATGTGCCAATTAATGTTTTTTGACAAATAATACTATAATAAATTATTAAATGATATATTCATAATTTATAGTTTTAAAGAATGATACTGGTGAATGCAGCTTAAATCTGCTGTTATCGTTGATATTGGGAATAACTACATTTTGTAACTGTAATTTGGATATATTAACAATAAAATATTTAAAAGAATAATTTTACAAATATGTTACCGATATATTTTAAGTCCTCTATACATCGGTAAGAAAATAAAAAAAATACACTTGATTTACCTAGAAGATTGTGATTCCGACTTCGTTTTCTTAACATTTTAACTTTCGTCATTTCACTTTATTGGCAAAATATTTACATACAATTATTACAAGAATAATTATTACTTAGTCTTCAATTAATCAGGAGATCTGTCGCACTTAAATATCAATTTTTTTATGTCTGCTAATCGATAAAATTTTTAGTGAGATATCTTAATAAATTCATTATTCATGATTATATTCATACAGTACTTGAAATTAATTATTAAAAGGTTAAGTTGGTTACTATCTTACTCGTAACAAGATTATTCTGACGTCGTCGGATATTTTTCTGCAGTTAAAACGCAATAATAATTACAATACTCTTACTTTACATAATTCATATCTTGAAGTGTCGCGTTGTGTTGCCGATTTGGGAGGGGCACGTTAATGTAAGGCCAAATTCAGGTCACCTAAAAATACCTGTGACACCACCGGAAAGAATTTTACGACCTTGAGTGTCTCCCTGCGATGCAGTTCGCAACACGATAGGTTAATGGCCCATGAATTGGGTTTACTTTCCCGTTGATATGGAAGGGACTTAGCAAGGATAGCAGGTCTTGGCGGTGCTTGGGTTCTGTGGACGAAATGTGCAACAGGTGCCGGCATTGTTACGCAACAACTCAAAACTCCAAGCATCTGCGTAACACACCTGTGTCTAATAGTAAAGAAATACCTTTAACGTGAAAGTTAATAGAAACAAATTTTGACACCAAATTAAAAATTGACTATTTCAATGTAACTCAAACATTGGTGAAGTTCGTTATCGGCGAAAATGGGAGGAAATACAAATAATGTACTTCAGTTCTTCGTTAAGACAAAAGTTTAGCTGGAGAGTCGGGTCAAAATACGATGTACTGGGGTTGCAGCTGTGGTAGGGCAGAGAACACTCTAGCACGAACATTTGTTACGGCAACTTGGTAGTGAAAACATTATCGAGAGGAAATATATTGTATTCAGTTCATGATATTAAGCGTCTAAAAAATCATCCGGAAAAGTTAACAGAAAATAAGTAGAGGGGTGTGGTATAAGACCTTGCCGCTGCCAGTATATCTCAATAGTAAAAATATAATTAATACTTTTTATAATGATAGTTGCGTTACGCGAAGTCCCTCCACCAATCCTTGTTTCAAAAGCGATTGAGTAAAAAGAGGACATGGAGAAGCGTAGCTTCGTCGAAGAATGTTTACTATGCAATTAAATCAATCTTAAACACAGAGTAATGGAAAAAATGCTGGTTTGTTTATTACTGAAAATTTAAAGGGAAAATAAAAAATTCAGGCATTAAAGGATGTGTGAGGACATGCGGAATAGCTAGAAATGTTCTTCACAGACTGGGAAACCTGTTCCTAGGTAGGTAATATCTGGTAACGTGTCTGAGATTCTGCGTTATAAGTAATTCATTCATGAGTGGCAGTCAGAAGGTCGTGGCCCGTAGTAAGTAGCCAGACTGCCAGGTCAGCCAGGAGCATTGCAACACCGCGACTCCATTCCGTCACCTCCCACACTACTATAGAGGCTCCCCCCCCCCACCCACTCACCTCCCCCTTGATTAATACAGCGCGATTTGCGAAGTCCCCTTCGCTGGTCTGAGGCCAAGTACATTAGCCTTATCAGCTTTCTGCCTGCCCATCAACTCGTTGAGAAAAAGAACTACAGTAAACCTGTTATTTACACTGAGTAAACGGGCGCATCTCATATTGTAAGTTGAACTACTGGTGCTATATACACATCTCGTTAATTAAGCAAATTTAAAGTACTGATTCTGTACTATTAAAGTGTATACGAATTTCATTTACGCATGAAAGCACTGTACGAACAATCAGCCCAATTCACCGTACTTAATCTGTTGAAGAAAATTGTATTAATGGAGACGATTTTGCTGGTTCCATATCGTAGTTCATATATATATATATAAACTTGGGAGTATATAAACTCTCCTGAAAACATACTCAAATATTGTGTGTTCAGTTCAGATAATAATCCCGCCTAGTGAGCTGCCTCTCGATACAGATTTTTTTAATCTGCCACTATAATTTGTTAATTGTGAAACATAAACGAAAGATTTTTTAATTACTGCGTATAAAAAATTTAGGACTCTTGTTTAATATTTTGAACAAAATTCATCTAAACATAAGCTGCATTTAGAGTTTGGAAATAGTGATGTCGAATAATAGGCTATGCTTATGTCAAATGTATGATGACCAGTTTATTTTCAAATTTATTCTGCTCTTTTTTTAGAATATACTTAATTTATTGTGAATTAAACTTATTCTAAAATGCTTGAATTATGTCAATGACACTCAAAACATTAATTATCATTCAGCATTCCTTTATAAGTAACAAAAGCCTTCTAAATCAGATATTAAATTATGTGAAATATGCTTACTCTTTATGAGGTGTCTCGTTCAGTATAGTTGAAGGTCTTGAGTTAAGATACATATTTCACATTTTCCCAAATTATTTGCCACCTAAATAGCAAATACAATCGTTTACCAGTCTGTTTCATAATTGAAGGATCATTTCATTTCTCAACAGTACTCTTCAAGGGCGAATACTACCAAGGCAAATATTGTTCTTTATGATATCCTCAGAGTGAACATACAATTTGTAACTGAAAAAGTGTGGGAAATCTGCAATTAATTCTGTTTCTTCTGCCTTTTTTTATTTTATCTCTGACCTCTGTTATTGCATTTTCTCTTCATATTCCAAAATCATTCAATAAACTACTCATAAAACATTTTAGCATAATTTTGTATGTTATTGTATTTGTATTTAAACGCAATGAATGTAATTTTATTCCATTATTTTAGGCCGTAGTTTCACAGCACGTTTCTGGTTCATGTGTGTTTCCTCTTTCTCGCCATAATCTTACTTGCGGTATTATTTATTAGTGTTTGAGTTTAGAGAATTTATTAGAGGTGGACGACTATGCTAATTGTTATTGGCTGATGCATCCGCGTGTCCGAATCTGTACTTCCTCGTTACCTATTCGGAGTAGATTGGTGTTGTTTACACTGCGCCCACCACTCTGATCCGCATTCATCAGCATAGTCTAGCCATTCAACTCCCACTCTCTTTATGTTAATACGAACCACGCGCCCGTTCGCGAAGGGTGCAGCACCTAATAGGTAGCAATCAAACAATTACCCCAATAATTTTCTCCATTTACGTCAGCACTCAGGTCCATACCAGGCGCTCTACGGGATGTTACAATAATAGCTTCTACAGACCGGAATTTCTCCATCCAATAAGGAGACGCGTATCTATATTTACAAACGCCCGTAAACGTTTCGGTTCTTATGGTCCTAACCAATTTCATAAGCCTACACGACGTATTCAGAAGAAAAGTTTCCCAACTTTATAATGGTTACTACGAATATGACGGCAGAAGTAGCTAATTCAAAAACCGAACGACACGTCACAAAAACCAGGTGACGAACTTCCGTTTTTGACTCATCTGACGAAAGCAACAAGTTTTACAGAAACGTGTGGTACTTATTTTATCGCTTTTGACGTCTGTCAATTGGCTTCTTCTGCATCTACGTATAGTATAAATATATATATATATATATATATATATATATATAATTAGAAGGCTGATGGCGGTTAGTTCTCGCGGGGAGTGTGATCTTCAATCAACCAATCACAACGCTTGAAATAAAGCAGGGTTGCTGAACAATCGCAATGTTTTTTTGAAAGTTTCAACGGTTAATATAAAATATAAATATTCCTTGAAATTTTACTTATTATATAAAGAAATAGCCAGTTAGCTGTCAAAAAAATACCACACTATATATTTTATTAATTTTTTTTTTCTAATTATTCAACTGCTATCTCTTAGTTTACTTTTTCCATTTCAGTCTTCTTTCTATACTTTTATTTTTACGAATTTTACAGAGAGCGTAATTGTTTTAAAATGTATATTACTTCTTGGTAAATTTATTCATCTGTCCGCGTTCCTCGGTTCTGGATAATTTTTACGAATTAAGAGACATTTCCACACTTCACTATAATAAATTATATTTGGGATACTTTTTCCCGGTCACTGTGACACGCACATTCAGACGAGTAATTTTTTTCCTTTTCTCACCTTATTTACTCAACCGTAATAATATTTGAATTTTATTTAAATAATTATTTATTTTAATGTCTGTTTGTTTAAAATGATAATATATAATTAACGGCCATTAATAGACATTTTTATAATTCAAAAAGTGCTTTCTTAATAATATTTTAATATTATTCATAAATGTAACTATGTTTTCAGTAAGCTGTAAAAGCCCTTTGTTTCGTGTGTTCTGTTGTAGCAACACTGCCTCCTTCCACACGGACACGTGTAATTTCTAATTTTAAACGGACTGAAGTATACTTTTAAGTCAAACGTATGATGTTTTCGTCAAATTAATTTTTATTCTATTTAAATTTTAGAATAGAGCATTTCTAATTTCATTATATTTCTTTGACACAAACCACCGTTGACACGATCAAATCATACTCGGCGCTATACACAAAGCAGACAACTCTGTTATTATTTTACACTTGCTCTTCCATCGTATGCTGAATGTTTATACTTAATAATAATTTGTGAAATAGCACAGACATTTTTTTCCTGTTTCAATTTGAAATTAAATAACTTATAAATAATAATTTTCCTCACGTTTCATTGTCTGAAAGGCCAAAGTTTAATTTGTAATTGCAGAAAGAGCAGGAAAATGTTTACATGAACTAAATATGATGGTGAAAAATTATTACAAAATTAAACTGTGTAACTACTTTCTTCTTTATGGAGACTTTCAATGAATGTCCATTTTATTACCTTCAGAACTCTTGAGATAGTCCTATTTTTTGAGTATCGTAACGATCTGGAGGTTCATTTTCCATTCGCCTCTCGTCTCACAATGACTTAAGGAACTCAATCGTAAAGTTATGCAAACTAGGAATTTTACCTACACATTTATATTTTTTTTATAGTTTTACATTTGTCCTTGTTTTAGAACATTTTGTGCCATGCTTTGCCTAATATTGTTTCTGATTATTAGCTACCCGACATTTCATTGTTTAACAGTCTAATAAATCTACTGAAGAGAACAAAACTCAGAAGACCCATATTCCTTTTCATGTTTCCTCGTTGGAAAGTCCTCGGCGTTTCTTTAGTAAGAACAATGAGCGTTCGAATCGTATGAACAACGCCATTCTCTCAAAACATTGTTCGTTGATCCACATGAGAGTTCCCGGAAACCATTCGACTAAGTTTATTAGCAGTAAGCTTTGTCACCAACGAAGGATTGTGCTACTGGCAGCAGAAGATGCAAATTATTGCGACGATGAATAATTAGAATTCACAGATCAATTGTGGAACAAGTACAACTAAATCAAACTTGTAGTTTGATAACTTTCAACAAACAAAAAAATATATTAGTAGTCCAAAATAGACATTTTTGTAAAAAAAACATTAAATAATTAAATAAATGTGTGAAATAGCCAATAATTTAGAAAAATTGAGTAATATCTATATGTCAAACAAAAAACACGTTTCATTCGTTCTTTGGGACTTCATTCAGTGAAAAAATAAACAAATTTAAAGCATATTAATTATTTATATTATAATGAGAGCTATATGCTTTAGTTACAGATCGTAAGTTTCACAAAGCGTACACAAATTATCGTTCAACAAACGATGAAAGTATTTTATAATTTGCAGTACTTATCAGTCATTGATAATATGGAGATATTGAAATGTTTTTTTAATTTTTCACCTCATGTTGTCCTAAAGACAGAATGAAACGTGTTTTGTATTTGTAATAGAGGTTACACTTTATTTTTATGAATTATTGGCTGCCTATTTTGCTTATTTAATTATAATTAAATTAAAAGATTAACGTTGAATAATATACGTTCATTAAGAGTTTATAATATAAGCGGTAGAAAAATAATAGTTCATTTAAAAACTACTGTATTATAATATTATTACTATTCACGACCATAGGGAAACAAAAACTAATTTTAAATAAATAGTTCTCGGTATTCACACGGGTTTTGCATATTTATATTTAGACGCAACGTTTCGACGACTAAAAGCTCTGTCGTTTAAATATAAATATGCAAAACCCGTGTGAATACCAGGAACTAGTTATTGTAAAACCACACCGGGAAAGACTTCAATCTTAAAAACTAAATTTGTTACAAATACCATACAATGTGACAATAACATAATGAAAGAACAGAACATGTTGGAAAATAAAAGCACAATGTCAATGGCTCAAATCAGTGGTTAAAAATACGGAGGAAAATAATTTTTTGGTTATGGTTATTACTCGTATCAATACCGATATATTCACATATTTCAAAAAACTGCAACTGGAAATAAATCAAGTATTTAACCTAACAGTTTCAACTGAAAATGATAAATTAATATGTGTAATTAAATAAAAATCGAACCTTAAATTTTGAGAGTCTATTCTTCATTGTTTTTAGTTAAATGTGTAATACTTATGACACCAATATATATTTTTAATTCGTCTCCAGGACTAATATAGCTCAATTATTCCAATAGAATTCGTAATTTTTATTACGTATGTGTAACTAAATGTTTATTAATTCGAAGTTTATTATTATTTTCATGTCCAACTCATAAGATAAAATATTGATTTCTTGCAAAGTGTTAGTTGTTTAGTTTCTGAATTTACCTCTAATGTATAGTTTGTTTGATAAGAGTAATAACTATAACTAATCTAATTAATTTATTTAATTCCAGAACTTTTGATTGGCCTCTTGCTTCCTCCACTTATTTTTATTTTTTACATAATTTATTTTCTCATTGTTGTCATTTTAAATTATGAGGGCTAAAAACGAAAAATAAAAACACAAAATTCATTTTGGGTTGCTTATGTTCTTTAATAATAATAAAACTAAATTTAGCTTAATGAGAACCGTTTTCTTTGGGAATTAGAAGAATCCATGTATGATTAATTCGAGGAATTTTTAATTTCGTTATCATCCGAATTTGAAACATTATCAAATTCATAATCAAAGTACTGATATTGAAACATGCAGGTTGCATAAATACCTATCAATTTGGGGCCGACAGATATTATTACTGTAGTTCGAGTTTATTGGGTGTTCGTTATGTTAACAATATTTTGAGGATGTAGGTCAACAGACTGAGTGCCTTGAAAGAGTTGCACCGTCGATTCCCGTGAACTGACTTGAGTATCGCTCACTCGCTCCAGTTTCACAACGCCCTGCTGAGATAATGCAGGTCGGAGAACTCCATCTTTGGATCGCCTGCTGCTTGCTTAAGGAAGACACTTCCAAAGATCTGGAGATTCTGGGAAACGGCGAGCGACCTCGATGCATAACAACAGCCTGGTCCTTCGCGTACAACAGCGTAGACTTTGAGAACATGCATTTATCGATGACAGTTTCTCGACATATCATGAAGGTATTTTTACGTGTTCTACTTTCTGTGTTGAGTGAAGAAGTTAAAAATGAAAGTAACACTTTCACGGAACTTTCTGTTGAAGGAATTTTAATCTTTCTTTGCGTTAAACAATTGGTTGGGTTGACGACCTTTTTCTTTATGAGATTGTAGTTATAATGCTGTTGAGGTTATTAGTCATTAGTAGTAATTTTTAAAGCCAAGATTACGGTAAATTTTAATACGACCCTCTGTTTTAGTTATTACTCTCATCAAACACACAATATAATATAGGAAAATTCAGTAAAAAAACAAAATACAACTTGCAATATCAATATTTTATCTTACGAGTTCACAAATAAATTACAAAAAAAATTATGAGTAATCGAAAAACCTGACAATAACAATAAAAGTAAGGAAAAATATATTCATTCTGAATTTATATCATTCCAGTTTCATAAAAAATTGCAATAAAGTATTTCCTCATTGCAAGACAAAAAAAATGTATAATACACATATTTTTAGATTCACAATTTAAAAGAAACTGTAAATGGAACCCAACTACACAATTTATACTGCAAATTATTTTTTATAAATTATTTCAAAACGTGTATAGGTAAAACAAAATCAGGAATAAATACCAAAGTCTATAAAGATAAAAATAATAATAAATTTGGGACTAATAATCATTCAGTTACACATAATTAATAAAAATCATGAATTATATTGGAATAATTGTGGTATATTAGTCGTAGAGAGAAATTAAAATTATAAATTAGGGTCTGAAATATTACACATTTAATTGAAATTAATGTATCAATGCATAACAGATTCTCAAAATTCAAGTTCCGATTTTTATTTAATTTCACATATTAATTTATCTTTTTCATTTGAAACATTTAGTTTAAATTCTTGATTTATTTTCAGTGTCCGTTTTTATGATATTGTATCCAGTATTTGATAGAGTAATAATCATAACCAAAAAATCTATTTTCCTCATTGTTTTTAACGATTTATTTGACTCCTTGTCATCGTGATTTTGTTTTCCTAACATGTTCGGGGATTTCAGTATGTTATTGTCATTATATGTATAAACACAGATCAGCATGAATATTAAATTACACATACTTTTACTATTTAAATAATTTAGTAAACGTTGATATTAAAAAAATTTTCGCAATTGACCCTCGATGTCAAAAATCAACACCCTAAATATGTTTTCCCTCAGTCAAAATTAGGGGCAGTGAAACATTTACGGAAACTTTTTCCATGCACACAAAGACCTATTCAGTTCAATCGCATACTGCAGGGTAGCGCTTTCGAGAAATAATATGCCTTAATTTAATAGCAAAAGTTGCAGGAAATAGCATCTGTCAATTTGATTGATCAGAGGAAAATTCGAAAACGTGCTCGACAAGAATTTAAAAATTACCAGTTATGATTTAACGTGTACAAAAGGAAAAATTGTTTGTATCTTCATTTGAAAAACGCACTTGGTAAGTTTTAATTATTATTATTGCAGAACCATTACACACAAAATGTAATTAGGCTTCTTTAGAGAATCATTCAATTTATGAATATAAACAAATATGTATTAGTAAGGCTTATTTAGAACATGGTACAATAAATGTAGCGAAACACTGATGTAGCATAAACGTAATAGTTTTATCATATACATGTGTTTATAAGTTTATTCTTATTTTATGATTTTCAGCTATTTCAACTTTAGAGAAGTCAAATAATAAAATCAGATTAATCGTAAGGGAATAGGTCTGTTATCCATTAAGAATATAATTTATAGTCTTTTCCTTCGCATTAACGTTTAACGATCCCTGTCCTTCTCGCCATACTTAAAACTGTCAACATTTCTCCTCTCAGTTTTCCCCTTACAGACAGAGTACGTAACCCCGGTGAACTCATTAGAGTTCACGGACAACGGGACAAATCTGTTGTACCAGATAAAGGAACCAGTCGTGTTGGATTAAGTCCATTAAGACCACAGGAATCAAGGATCCCAGAGGCGCGTTTGTTGTTAGCGGCTGACCTCACAAGTTGTGTTACATGAAGGTAGTCTTCCTCCTGGTCCGATTGTAGCTTGTTGAAGTCCACAACGAAAATCAAAATTATGGAGCATAATTTTCGAATTTATTAGACGTTCCACGTGATTTCTTCCATTTTCTCAAAAAGTTATTCCTCTTGTTTTTCATCTTACGCACACCTTTGCTGGTTCCAATAGTTCGGAGCAACTTTCACTACTTGTACAAACGCTCGGTTTATTATCCACAGTTTGGATTAAAGGTTCACTATACTTGCGGCGGCCTGGAAAATTATTGCGTTTCTAAATATGGGACTGGCAAAGCGAGCACAACTGGAAATCATAAACAATACGTTTTTAGTCACATTTTAATATATTTAGCCCACATTTTATGAAAGTTTCAACGGTTAAATAAAATATAAATATTCGTTGAAATTATACTTATTATATAAAGAAATATCCAGTTAAATATCAAAATAAATACCACACTATATATTTTATAAGGTAGGTTTTTTTTACTTATTCAACTCCTGTCTCTTAGTTTACTTGTTCCATTACAGTCTTCTTTCTATACTTTTATTTTTACGAATTTTACAGAGAATAATTTAAAAAAATGTATATTACTTCTTGGTAAATTTATTCATCTGACCGCGTTCTTCTTCTCTGGATAATCTTTACGAATTAAGAGACATTTCCACACTTCACTATAATAAATTATATTTGGGATACTTTTTCCCTGTCACTGTGACTCGCACATACATACGTGTATTTTTTCCCCATTTATCACCTTCTTTACTCAACCGTAATAATATTTGTATGTTATTTAAATAATTATTTATTTTATTGTCTGTTTAAAATGATAATATATAATTAACGGCAATTAATAGACTTTTTATAATTCAAAAAGTCCTTAATTAATAATATTTTTATATTATTCATAAAAAAATTTATTTAACAGATCAACGTTTCTGTACCTTTTAGTACCGTCTTAAGGCTGACTGAAAGAAAGGTTTGCCTTGATGATATAAACGTTTTCTCAGTCTGGATTGTTAGTTTTGCTGCTCTCGTGTGTCGTTTGTGAATAAGTGCCTCGAAAAAACTGGTAGAGTTTTTTTTAATAGGGTGTGAAATTAGGTTTTAACATTTAGCATATTTAGCAGGAAAGACCTGATGAAGGTACAAACACGTACCGAAACGTTGTCGTAAATAAAAAATATATTTCTGATATTGGTCGAAAAACTGCATTGTTATTACTTGTTAAACATTATATTTATTGTCAGACCGTGGAAACGTTTATAACATTAAGACAAACCTTTCTTTAAGTCAGCCTGAAGACAATTCAACTAGGTATATAAACGTGGTTTTAAATATGAAATGTGTAATAGCTTTTTTTAATTTTAAAAAATGGCTGTTATTAGATTGTTGTTATTTATACGTTATATTTTATTTGTGAAACACTACAGCAAAGCACTTATATTCTAGATGTAAATCGTCATCAATTGATTGTTTGTAAATAACTTCAGTCAGCCATATCATTTTTAGATATATTTTATTAGTTGTCTTCGTTATTTTTCTAACAATATTTATACTGCCGACCTCCTTTGGTGCAGAGGTCAGCGTGACTGCCTCACGTCACAGAGGTCCCGGGTTCGAATCCCGGCATGGATGTTTGTGTGCGTGAGAGAAACTTTAGGCAAATCTGTCCCCCAATGAGATAAAAAATGATTCCCATACTGAGTCTCTAATAACTGCGAATGTAAATAAATTAATATATAAAGAAAAAATATTGATACTGTGTTTCAATTTAGCGGAGAGTAATTGATCAGCTGATATCGTACAGACCCAGCTTCAGCTTCGCAAACCCACCAGAACAATCTTAATGGAGGGATAAACGGAGACTTTGGATTTCGTGCGGGATGGTGTGTGTGTGTGTGTGTGAGGACCTGAACACATTTCGCAAGGTCCGCGTGGGGAGGGCGGTACCCGTGACGTTGCGGTCACGTGTCTGAGCGGCAGAGGCGCGGGTGCGAGTCCCTCCATGGCACTCAGTGTCCGGCGTCGCTACGGAGCGGACTCCAGCAACAGCAACACTACGCTACACTACGCTACAGGGCTCCGCCCGGTGAGTCCCAGGGATCTTTACAGTGCGGTGACATCTTAAGCTTCAGATAGTGTAAACGCTCTCGACAGCATCTAATCACTAACCAGTTCTATTAATTGCAATGCCTATTTTTTAAAAGAAATATATAAATTATTTGATCCCTGACAGCGGGAGTGTTACCTAGTTAATAGTCCGAATGCCCTAAAGTGCAAAAGTATTTCCTGGAGCCCGGACAAAGCAGCGACTACATTTCCTTAACCGGATAAAAACACCGTGTTAAAAACTCACACCGTTTAGTGCACAAAATATTGTAGTTAATTGAATTATAATAATTACCTTAGTGACAATAGAAGTTTGTTGTCCTCAGTCCCAACAAGATTGGATAAACACAATTTTTATGTTTTAGAAATAAGCCGAGTCAGTGATGATCCGATCGGCTAAGTTATTGACTATTTATGTCAAGAAAAACAAGATGATGTCATTATTGCACGTCCGCTATAAAAAAAGTTGAATCTGACCTTGCCTTTCATCATCATAATTTTGATATTTTCAAAACTTTATTTTGACCAATTTAATCATAGAAACGCATGTCTCGTGCGTTTACAGCTACGGTTCAAGGAAATTATCGACGTAATCGACCACGGCCGTCGTCACCGTAAAATCTGACTCTTCTGATACTAAATTTTGTTGAATGTAGAGTTCTCGGGTTTCAACTCCAGCAGCAGTTTTTGTGTAGACAAGAACTCTGTACTCATCAGGTTCACCGGGAAAGCCTACATTCGCCAAATGCCGATGAAAAATTGTCCTTTACTTCCTGTTTTGGCTCTGATTTCCTACTTATACATGATTTATTTTTATGTCTCTTAAGAAGCTACATTTTATGTGATTCAAATTCTGACACACCACGTATCTACTGAGCAATTAAAATACTTTTTTTATAAATAAATGTTACAATAGGATTTTCTCATTTCTCATCAATTTATAGTGCGGCTTCCCTTCTGATAATTTTTCAGGTATCTAGGTTCTTCTCCATCATGATTATCTTAAATATCGTCCTTCAAATAGAATTTATTTTTCACACAAAATTGCTTAACCAACCAGCCTGAACAGCAGAAATGTCAACCCACTTAACCTACTGTCATCTGATTTTTTGTTAAAAGAAACCCGCCAATATTAATTTTGTTTTAAAGTAGCGTAGAAATTTCCGGTGCATTGATTTAATAAAACATTCTTGGTTTATCAACCGGGTCAATTGGTTATTGAACTAGAACTATAACTAGCGAAATTCATCTCCGCCGCCGTCAGGTGACTGGCCACTATATTTTTTTTGCAGGCTAACAATTAATATATGATATATATATATAACTGAAAAGTTATAGTTTAATAAACAATTCATCCGGTTGATAAACCGTCAATCTTTTATTAAATTAATTTTGTTATTGTCTTTCTACACTTCCAACGTTACAAAAGGCTTTTACGAAATGCACACGTGAGAGAGGACTGAATCATGATTCAGCTCTGCGATTTTAAAGCTTATTCTGATTTTTCTGAAAATTTATTTATATGCGTACCGATATATTTCATTTAGATATTTTTGTTTTGAATACCGGTATGAAAATATATTTAGTAGCCGCTGTTTTACATAAGGGAAAGTGGCTGGCTTCTGAATACAGTGCTATGAAAGTTTAATGTTAATCTTGTGAGTTTTACGTAATGCGTCCAAAGAGCGCAGAATGATGCCATATAAGGCACAACGTTACCCAATGGCGGCAAGCTTTCAGCTCTGGAGCCCAGCATCTGTCAAGGAGGGGGCGTTCCCGCTCGGAAAAGTCGCACTCTCAACAAACAAACAAGAATAACAACAATTACGTGAACATTAATTTATAAGATCGCCTACTCTAAATATCTAGAGCTACGAATGAACCAAGGTCGCGGGTTCAACCTGATCTTCGGGTGTTTACTTTTCTGGAAGGGGAAAAAATATAGCTTTCAATCATTCTTAGAGTGCGTTACTTCCGCTCTAACCATCAACATTAAATAGTTAACATCAAAATTTGCTCAAAAAGGATATCTTTAAACTGTACAACATTGGCAATAGCCTCAAGAAGCAATCATTTACTTGCTTCGCTAGAAAAATTTTTCGGAGCTACCATCGTCTGTTAGGTAACCGCGTAAGTATGTGGTTGGGTATTAGGGAGTCTTTTTTTTATTTATACAACATATCAGGCAGTACTAGAAGGATGACACTATCCATAAAAACACTTAATGATCCGTTAATCTTGAGCGATACTGAAAGGAATAGCATACGTCACAGAAGTGTATCATCTGTCATTTTTTTATATTATAACAGTATAAAATTATCAAACACAACAGTTTTGAGATTTAAAATATAGACGTCAGTATAATTTTTAAATAAAAAAAATTAGAAAGCTGAAAACAGGCCAAGGTGAAAAAAAAACACGCTACGTCTCTACAATCTTTGTTGCTCTCCTCAGGTGTCAATAAAACTAATATTTTTTAACTATCATTTGTTTATTCAATCAATAACAATTACCATGCCCACTTTTTTACTTGGCTTGCTGTCATGTCAGATAATATACACTATAGTTCTTTGAAGGCTTTTATATTTAAAAACGAATTAAATTTTGTTTTAAATTAATGCATAGCAAAAAATGTACTGATTTACATCCCGAATTAAGGAATGTATTGAGTACTAACACATATTTTTACGTCATTACTACTCTTTGAAAGCTTCTTCAGAATGAAATTGTTAATATCATTCTTCCTAGAGAAGTGGGAAATGTCTACGGTTTTAGTTCATGTTTTATTTCGTCTTATATGTCGGCATCATATGTTCATAATACGGACTATAATTAATAACGATTTGTATCACACGGACGTGGATCGTTTCCCAGGATAAGTTTTACCCGAGAGAAATATTCCAGATGGATTTTATAATGTTTCGTCGATGACTCAGCTGTATTAGAACTGATAACGTGTGTTCGCCCGGAATACGTGCCAAGTATTATTATATAGTGCTTCTAGGAAGGGTTATATAGTACGAAGATATCATCATAACATGGCGCCTTTGTAAAATAAAAGTTATGAACGCTGCATTTCACAGCACCTTCCTCACCATGAACCGTGCCTGTTGCAGATATCTCACATCTAACTATAAGTTACTTACGTTTACTATTCTTTCACATAACAGACTAGTACTCATATGAGGACATTTATGTACAATAAACTAGTCACGGCTTGGGTAAGGTCACGATTTTATGAAATGTGTCTTTTACGACATGTTTGAGGTAGTTATCGAGGTTAACACAATTTTCGCATATTAATTATACTATTAAATATGTGTTGGAATAATTAGCTGGTATGCAATAAAAGATAGTCATAATCCCGTGGATACATATATTTTACAATCAATACATACATATGCTCATTTCCATGCATTATGGAGCTTTGTGAAGCCTGACGGACGTTAATAAACATCAACGTAATGCACTCTAGAAATTGTCGAAGATTAATCGATATAAAAACTTATAATAACGTATTTTAGTTAGACTAAGTATTCTATTCTTGATTTGCAATCATTACTTTGAAGTATTCACGGTTCACACCTTCAGAAGAGGAAGAATTATTCTTTTCAATAGGTCGTGATTTCAGACACGTATGACTTTTTTTTATATAATAAATTGGTCGAATATGACATAATTTAATTTCCTTCACAATTTTAAATTTAACATAGAAATACTTAACCTCTTTATTAACCATTATATTGTAAATAAAATTTATTTCGGAGGAAAAATATTAGTTTGCTAATGTTTTAAATTCAACAAAGTCATATCCTTGATTCATTTTCCGTATGCACTAGTTGAGTTACTTGTGTTTGAAACATTTTATGTAATCGAAAATTGATTAGAAAATATTAATAAACTCACTGTGCATAACATACAAAATCACAGATTTTAAACTATTTTTTTAAATCGTAAAAATAATTCAAATATTCAGTTAAATATAACCGAAGAACATCTGATTTAATTTCAATAATAAAATGGAACATTCTCAGGAACATGATGTGCCAGTAACCATATTCTTCTTTCTGAATAAATTATGTAACTTTTATAATTTTTTAGTGTTCTTCAGTAAGTCATTACGACACCTGGGGAGGTTAGATGGAAGAGAAGGAGAAATGGAGAGTGTTGAATTACACATTAAGAGCTGGAAAATGAATTAATTTTAATAACCGAGTCTCATGTAAATGCACCAGTAGTACGAAATTTTTAATTTTCGTAAATAATATTTTTTATTTTAATAAAATTGGATGTATTTATGTATGTATGTATGTATGTCTGTGTGTTCCGCATATAAATCGACCAAATTTTGAATACGTTTCTTTTGACCCGGAAACAAAAATGTTTGGAAAGGTACTACTACTACCCATAGGTGCGGGGGTAGTGGTGGGTGAATATTTTAAAACATGCAAAAACTACCGATATATTCATCAAAAAGATATTTTTCATGTGTGAATGAGATCGTAAATATTATTTTTTATTGTGATACAAAACGTTTTTTCATGTATCGGCAAGTTAATTGTATGTTTCGTGCTCAGAAGTAAGCCGAAAATTGATAATGATATCATTTAGGTTATGAAATTGTAAAGTAATTCACAATATTGAGAACATTAAATAAACAATTATGCAACTATAAAATTATTTTGAGTTTACTTCTTTCTTTTTTACAAGGATATTTTTAAAACTAGCTTATAGAGTAATTACAGCATTAAAAAAGTGGTTCCACTTTCAATAATAAAATATCGTGTTAGACATTCCTTGTGTTGTAAAACTATTTATATATATGAGACTGTAAAAATTCCTTGATTATTTTTCGTAGAGGGATCTCACGGTGGAGTTGTTTAGAACTTATGACAGTTAAATTATTACATAATGTCGGGGTTAATATTTATAGTAAACACTTCCGGGGTTTCATGAAGATTCCACCACAGGTCAACAAGGTAACTGTTGTTACCTTCTTTTATGGCACCGGCAATTAGCGCAAATACCGAACGAGCAATGGCCTCGTGAAGTGTACCACTCG
Organism: Zhengitettix transpicula; assembly: GCA_037074705.1. Classification (NCBI taxonomy): domain Eukaryota; kingdom Metazoa; phylum Arthropoda; class Insecta; order Orthoptera; family Tetrigidae; genus Zhengitettix; species Zhengitettix transpicula. The sequence continues at coordinate 38,213,248 of CM073596.1, read as the reverse complement.
TACATGTATATATGCCGGGCGCAATTAACATTAACACCTATGGAGCTGTTTATACTTTGAAAATCACTTTGACATAGTTTCACGTTAAGTTTGTGTTCGACGAACTCTTCATACATCTAATTTTATATTGACCTTACAAACTGAATACAATAATGTGACAGGAAGGTACTGACATACCTGTATTTTGTCATTATAAAAACAGAATCCATCACAGATAAATTTTCACTTCTCTAAATTACTTCTCCTTTTTTTGAATAGCGAATATAAAATTATGTAACCTATATTTTGTTGATCTTCCGACATAGGTTCCATCGCAGGCAATCGCTACAACATTTAATTTTTCTTGTATTTTTGTATTGAGATAATGTTATAAAAACACCAATATCTGAAACAACTGGAACGCAATATTTTCTAAAGTTTTAGATAACCTCCCGTTTCTATTTTAGCTATAGGATACCTTATTTAATTTTCATATTTTAATGAAGCTCTAGTCACCGATGAATAAAGCAATAAGTATAATTTTTCAGTGTATCCATAAGTGGACAAGCACCTTATAGTGGGAGAAGCAACGTTCCAGTTTGGCATCGAATTGAATTCTTTCCTGTCAAAACAATTGATTTTTGATCTTGCTTGAATAGTTTTATTGATTTCTTGCCTACTTTCTTAGGCCGTTTCCTCGCTCGAGTGGCGTGGAAATAAAATGCGCACATCGAAGCGTAACTGTCGGAATCGTGGAAGAGGAGTTCTGAAATCCGAGCGACCGCGACAGTGAGCATTCTGTGGCGTGGAGCACCGCAGAGTTGTGTTGTTTGCAGGTGTGCACGGTCATTTCACGCGCTGTTGGCCGCGTGTCGTACTTACAGTAGTAGCACTGATGAAGCTATTCCCCATCGTGAAAATAATCAGTGGACTTAGCTACCCTCGTAGTTGCTGTAATTAAATTGCTGAAGACCCTCAAGGAATTTGTAAAAGTCGTTGACTTACAACATGAACTTTCAAACTTTTTAATCATCTAACAACCCTACCTCTGATAGTTTTCCCATTTTCTTCCTATCGACCTGTTCCAGAGAGTACTTTCTGTCTGAGTCGCATCTTTCACATAGGATCATTAGCCTGCCACACAGGAGGAGATTTCTTCGGCCGACCTGCAAGACAGATCACGTTCTGAGCGACGAAATCTGTTACCTCGTAATTTGCAGTTCACATCAGCCAAATAGTTGATCTTTAATCGATTGACGGCACATATCATCTTGTTAGTGGAACAAATTTGCCAAATACAGGTCGTTCAGCGGTGAAAATCTGCCAGATCCAGATTTTCTAACCTGTTAGCTGTAAACCTAAATTTACTTTAGTATTCCAAAATTTATGTTTAAATAGCAGACTGTTTTGTTTAAATAGATAAACTGAGCCGAGATAGATTACTATATTTTCAGCTGGTACCAATTAATTTAAAACTAACTGGATGGTCTTGGCCTCCTCGACAATGTCTCTCAACCCTTCGGGATCCAAGGCGTGACTCGGCCAATTCCGGACTCTACGGTTCTTTTTCAATTAATGTAGTCTCCTCAAAATAACCTCTTATTACACTAAATTCCATTATCTACATATTTCACCTTTTCTTCTAAAGCATTTCCCCCCTTTTATAGGTTTGCCGTCTTCAATTTCCATTCCTGTCTGTCGTTTCAATCTCCCTCTTCCAAATTCCTATCCTCTATTATGGTTTCCACTTTAATCTGGGTTTGCCCCATTTATTTTTTCCAGGAGGTGACCATTGGTATATTTCTTTTGGCCATTTTCCATTCTTTGTACGCGACCGTACCATTTAAGGGTTGGATTTTCAATCCTTTTAACGACAGACGTGGTTACGTTCATTTCTTTCCAAAAGAGCTGATTTCTAATTTTATCCTGTCTTGTTTTTTGAAGACTTCTCAGATAATCGAATTTACTGTTCTAATTTTGTTCTTTTGTAATTATGTCAGGGGCCAAGTTTCACTTCCTAAACATAGAATGTTCTGTATTATGCTCTTATAAATTTTTGATTTTTGTTTCCTTTGTTAAATTTTTATTCCAAATCATTCCGTGTAAAATCTTGGTAGCATTCTTTGCCATTCCAACTTTAGTTTCTATATCTCTTTCACATGTTCCTACATTTGTAATTATTGACACAAAGTATTTAAAAAATTCACATTTTTTTATTTTTTCCTGTTTCGAGTGCTGTCGTCTACATCTTATCATAAACGCATGTATTCTGTCTTCTGTAAATTTATGCTTAGTCCCCATTTTTTATATTCTTCCATGAGCTTATTTATCATGTCCTCTTCATCTCCTGCAAATATTACCTGATCGTCACCCTTTTAAAATTTAAAATAAATAGGAAAGAATGTATCCCTTTGACGCTTTAATTTTAGAATAATATTCAAAAATTATTAGTTGTTGATGATGGTGTTTTTTTCTTAGACCAAACGAAAACAGTTGTATGTTTTACCGGCGCCATGTTGAGTAGAGGATAACCGTGGATAATGACCTCAGTCTGTCTGGTTACGAACAACGGCTGCAATCAAGTTTTTACTGAAACGATTAGAATTTGCATTGAATGACATGTCTTTTCCAATTACGACTGCAATTATCTGGCATACAAGGAAAATATGGAGTGCCTTATCAAGAACAAATACGACACATGTTATTCTTTAAACACGCGTTTCTTCTTTCTGAAAAATGACGTTGTCATACTCCTAAACTTCTAAAAAAAATTTCGAACATTTGTGTAGCGTATTAATTTATCAATTGGCAAAATCCGAAAGTGTCTTTTTTCCTGGTAAGTCTAGGCGCATTTAAGTAAATCTGGATATTTGAAATCCTATTTTTCTCATCCATTATTGTAGTTTTACTTTGAACTTTCTTCCAACTGTTCCTGAATTTCGGTTTTTCTGGTTTACCGTTATTCCTTCTTTCTTTTTTACGATCATTGTCACATTCCTCAACCCAGTTTCCAAATCTTTCATTTCAATTTATTCCTGACTTTATACTTGTTTCACTTTCAATTAATGGTATATTAATTTTTAAGGCTGTATTTAAATTTCCAAACGCAAAACATTTAATTTCCGTGGCAACGGACGATCTCTTTCCAGTTTTTCATGGCTTTAAGTTACTTGATATGAGCCGCTATATATCTCACATTACTCTTTACTTCTTTCCGTTATTTACTTCATCCTTATGGGATGAACAATAACCACTTATTGGCTGGAGGCAATAAACTTGGCCTTGCTTATTGCTTTAGGTTTAAAATTTACGATCTTCGTGTTAATCACCTGGGCAGATTTAACAGTGAACACTTTCTGCACAAATGGCTATTGTTTCGCAATACATCGCACTCAGAAGTCGTATAACTTGATTTATGGAAACACAGATTGTTTTTCTACTGGTGAGCCTTTTTATTATTGGTGTAAATAATGTTTTAATATCAATACCTCAATATTAAGATGAGTCTATCTACTGCGAATATAAAACGAAGTCAACACGCGTAAATTGGTTGTCATCTCCGAAGCTCTACAATTAATGCTTCACTTTTTAACAGCAATTATTAAAAGCCACATTTATGTCCAGCCTGAATGAATCGAAGTCGTATAAGTTGTAATTCCGTAAAATAACTTTATTTAATAACTTGATCCTTGGAGGCAGATTTTTTAATATAAAAATTTCCATTGTATTTCATTTTATCTGCTGCGCTATAAACGAAATTTTTTTAAATTTCCGTGATTTTCGTCCTTGAGGTAACTTATCGCGTTTCATCACGATTAAGAATATTTCTACTCGTTTGTTTTGTTTGTTTTGAATTCAGAAACAAGACTCTTCATGTGTCCCCATTTACCGTACCGTGAACTCTCGTGGTAGATTATTTCGTAGGTAATCACAAACAAATAATTATTATTCCTAGATGTTGACGTTCTGAACATAGCGGCGTATTGCAATTTTATGTCTCTTCAAGTAATAATTTAGTTACTTAAATAAACATGAAAAGGCATTGAAGCAATGTCGGACCAGTGGTGAAGGTATGCTATAAAAATATTTTCCTTTATTCGTTTTCCATTTTCGAAATTATTTAAAATGCTACCCACTTGCACGCCTATCCTTAACTCTATCCCAAATGGAGCTAAATTTGAACTTGACCAGTCTTGTTGAATGTTATATTAAATTCGAGGAGCTCCCAAATCGTGTTATCTGTCGTTTTATTATTATTTTTGTTTCACCGCCTTCTCATCTCACACACACGCGCGGAACGTCAAATTAAACTACATGGTAAATGTGAAATTTACAGTCAGAAACTCTCACATCGATTTTGACATCAATTTCGTTTTGTATTATTATTGTTTACTCCCTTTTACCCCACCTTTAGAAGTGTTCCCCTCCCATGTAGCTAAGTATTAAAATTTTACATTAAAGTCATCGGTAGTAACACTAATTAATCTTATTAACCCCGAAAACTGTTTATTGGATGTTAATATCAACCTTTTTCGCATATTTAATAATACTACATTCGTCAACGGACGCTAGTCGTGTCTTATCACCACAGTGATTGTTCCCGGGTCGTAAGTAACATGTGTACTAAGTTTGGTTGAAATTTCTCCACGTGTTTAAATTTGTACCCACACACTCATCCATTTTTAATGGATTTTGTGTTTGCCATTGATTTAGTGTGTCACGATATCTGTTTAAATTAAAAAACAGTAATTTCGCTTCGTGTCTCATTATCACAGCAAGAAAACATTAAATACGCCCGAATATTCCTGATGTGAACTCATTATGCATTTAATTTCAAAATTTTCGTTAATTACCACAAGTAAACACCCGAATAAGAAACTAAAATTGTGAAGTAAACAAATCAGAAGGGTTTGATCCCTGCATTTTTTATATATATGTATAATATAGATAGATATCTACAAACGTACAAAAATTATCTTAAGTTCATCTTCAAATAATGTCGATACTATCCAAAGATATCATCTAAATTATACTTTTTTTGAGACAATTAGTTTTCAACTTCATTCTTGTCCTGCTCACAGGAACATTAATATTTTGGTGTGTGTCACAGAAATCCAATTCCTTACAAAGGTTTTGTTAAATAAAGAGGCTTCATAACTATTAGCATTATTTAATAACACGAGTATAGCGTAATAGTCACGTTTTAATATAATCCAGTGGCACTGTCTGGAGAAGGACCTCAGGCGGCACGTATTGTATTTCGGCCGTTGGAATCCGGCCTCGTCCTGCGCGACATTTTGATACGATATCCTACACATGCGTGTGTGTGTGTGTGTGGTATGCTATGCAACGCTCTAACGACCCCACGTGGGAGGGCCTAAAGCACGTGCGTGTACGTTTTACCTCAGGTGGTCCTGACAGGCATTTCACTCATTCCCGAAACCCTTCATCTCATTTTTGAATTCTGACGCCAACACAAAAACAACCTGGTACATTTTCAGTCTAACTCGTAAGCACACTAGTTCATAAATGTTTAGTAAGTTTCTTTACAGACAAAACTATTTACTGACATATTCTGGTCTCCAACTGATACGTGAAAATTTGTCTGAAGTGATACTGAAGTATCACAAAAATATGACAAAGTTCTGCATCATACTATAATTATTTATAACACAACTAATATATACCCCGGGGATCATTCTGTAACTTATTCATATAAAATTATGTTAACAAGATACGACAATTTTATTACGGTTAACCTCATAGAAATAATTTGACCTAGTTATAGGTGTTTGAAAAATTTAAGTTGTTTCACTTCTTATTCGTCGCATAACTGTATGGAATATTTTTTGGGGAGTGGTAATTTTGTAAAATGGTGTGCGTAATGTTTATTCGTTGAAAAATAAAGTATATTTCTTTGATAGCTGAATAAGTCTTACTAAAAGGATTATTTTATTCATTACCTATTATAAGCTAATTACATTTCCTTTCAGGATATAGAAGTAGTGAAAGTATACGAAGGACAATGTTATAATTTAAATCAAAGAAATTTCTCGTTTACAATCAATTAGTAAGTAATATATATATATATATATTAGGGTTCATCTTTTTTTATCTAAAAGGAAATAATCGGTTTCTAATAACTGATAGGTAAATTGACGTCGCTGCTTCTGATTGGTGCTCAACCATTCTCGAGTTAATTTGTGACGCCACTTCTGTTAAGTGGATCTTCCAGTATTACACCCCATATATAAAGTTAAATTCCAAAATCATGTTTGAAACCATACAATTGTCGGTACATTAACATTTGTCAAAACGAAACATATTAAAAAATTATTAAAAAAATAATTCCGAAAATAGACAAACATGGATATTAAAAGTATAGGTGTTCTGAATCTTTTAAATTTATTATAGTATAATTGGTAACCGTGATATTTTTCAAATTGTGCATCTCTCTGTCTCCAACAAAAATTGTATTGCAACTGATGGGCATTTTAATGTTCGTAATTCTTCAATAAGACAATTAATATTCTTAAATGATTATATTCATATACGTAATAATGGGATAGCTTATGAAGATCAAACTTTAAGCTCGGGTCGTATTGAAATAATGGCTATGAAGCATGAAATTATACGCGTATTTATGTTTTTAAAATATATTTTAAGACTCCTTTTTACTAACTGTTTAATTTCTCATAAATACATAGTTTTCAGTAATTATCAATTCTATACGACTAATAAATTTAATGATAGTATATATTTTAAAAATTACATATTATAACTGAAGAGTGTTGTATAGGAATGGATGGGATAAAAATTGTACATAATTCCACACGATTTTGGCTAAAAATTGTACATACTTGCTTCGTAAATCCATTCCTTTTATGAAAGTATCGGTGCCTTTGTGCATCAGCTGCTGGAGGTGCTGTAATGGGTTTGATCCTGTGTCTTGGCCAAGGTAAAGGCCTTCAAGGCCACCTACTGCTGCGCCACCATATCGGCCGGACGAGTTACCAAAAGCGCAGAGGCACTGCCCCCTCAATGTCGAGGCCTCAGACACATTGTCACAACAATCTCTTACACTAAATGTTATGGAGATTCCCGGGAAAATGTGTACGAAAACAAACTATTCCGTGAGACTTACGGACCATCGCCTATTTTTGTTTTAAAACTACCTTTGAATTTCGTCCAAGTTTTGTACTTACAATGTTTGTATTAATTGCGTCCACATTTGAGTATCGTCCATGGAAGATCCTACAGGTAATTTGTCACCAACGTTTATGATTTATCAGCCGAGCTTGGATTTAGTCTCTGTCATTCGCCTTTGATCGGACATTGTGAACGATTTAGTTACACCCATGATTTAAACTTTCCACTTTTGACTGTCCTTGAAGCAACCGATTTTTGAACACACGGCAGACAAAGAATGAAAAGGAAACTTTTGAACTGAATATTGAACTTGAGGTCGTGAAGGATTTTAGTGTGTATGTTAACGTCAAATGTAGTGACAAGTCATAATTCTCGAGACAATGCATCAAAGGATGCAGTGGTAGAAGCTTTCAAGACTCGGAAAATATAAAGGTTTTGTTTTCTCTGCAGTCATCTATGGTGTTGTAACAAAGAAATTCAAGGAAAGACACTATTCGACGTATTGAAATCTGTTGCTGGAGAAGAATGGACAAACACAAGAGCAAATATATTAATTTTGATATATACCAAGACTTATTATAAGCAACAGAAAGCTAAGATAAACCCTAATTTGGACGTATCATTATGGGAAAACAGATTGATTACAAAGGGGAGGAAGACCAGTAATTAGTTAGCTGGAGAAAATCCCAACAATAATAGATCAAACATTCGCTGATTATTAGGATTTTTCTATTGATTTACCCTCGTACAGAGGATCATCAATTTTCCCTGACTCGAAACAGAGATAAACAATCCTCCGCATAAATGTTCATTCTTAATTTCATCCATGACTTGACTGTCAGATGTACTTCAATTGAATAATTATCAAGGACTTAACTTGGAATCCGATGAATGAAATTACTAGAGCACAATTCAATTTATTAGAGTTTATTTTCGAAACAAGGGTGTGTCTAAACATTTGTACGGTGGTTGACGTATTACTTTCCCTTAATATTAAGTGATCAATGGTTTGGTCGAGTTATAACGTACATCTGGATCATATGGTTACTAAATACTTCACGCAACAAATATAGAATATTAATAGAATGACGGCTAACGAATTACCTCACAGGGAACAAAGTGTGCGATTAATGGCACGCTTCTTTTTGCCGTCCAAGAAACCCACCATCCGGGTATCTTCATATGACTGACAGCAAAGGTAACTTGATAAATGCGTATAACCACTCCCATTCTTTTCAGCAAGCCGCGTTTTTGTTCAAGTAGCAATTCTCTCGTACCCTCAAGGACACCTCGCCGTTCAATACCTATAATTGACATGCAAACAAGTGACTATCCTGTTGACCGATCTTCTCCACGCTCGAACAGGTTTCTGCAGAAGTGAACTCTTGAATCGAAGCATAAATACCGCACTTCTTCTCCGTGTCATGACCGCAGAGACCAGAGTTCTTTACTCCAGAACCGTGTTTATGTAAATGCCTTTACGATACAATGGTTAAATACCGTCCGCAATGATAATCAGCCTCTTGGTCATTGTTAGTTACGGGGGAAAGCTGAATGAAACAATCTTCCGTATAAAGGTTCATTCTGAAACGTAATTAACATTGGTGCTGCGTAGAGACTATGGCGAAGCCATGGAACTTATTAATTTCTCACATATGCTTCAGCTCAAATTTTAAATTGCAGGAACTTGGTTATTTTATTATTAACCTAAATTAAGACTCTATTTTCAGTAAAACGTCTTACTCGATTATAATAATTCTCTGCTCGAAAAGTGACGGGATTTACTTTCATCTAGTGGGGAAAAAATACAACTTGTTACTAATTATTCGTACCTGCTACCTTCTCTCTGATTATAATTGGAATAATCTTTAAAAATATTTGGAAAAGATAATATTTTATTTCGTAAAAAAATATATCTAACTTCTTGTGCATCACTGGAACTCCCCGTAGCCAATCCTTTGATGTTTTCTTACCGTTTTGCGTTCGTTTTATCCAGGTTTTCTAATAATCTGCGAAATAATACAACTATTTGTTTATAGTAATGCAGTCCACAGAAATTGTGTTGCCTTAGTTATACTTTCTTGTAAAAGTATGAAGCCACGATTATAAACCAAGCCATCCCTGGTGACCTAACCTAGCGTTATCATTCTCGCTTCGGCGAGCTATAACTGGCAGTATTTAAGGTAAATGAAAATGTTTAGTGTTTGTACGAGGGATTTTCTCTCGCAGGCAGAACCTTTTAGGAGACATACGAAGGGGCTGCCTTTGGGGATGCCTTTTCCTCTCCGTTTTTGAACTAAGGTTCCCACAAGCCGAGACACCTCGGCCTGTTTTGAGAGGTGTATGTTCCGGGGTCGCAGACCTTGGGCATACGGTAACAGTTGTCCGCTATTCCTATTGGAATAGTCGGCCAGCTGCCTCCTAAACTGGTTGAGGCACGGAGAATGGAATGCTGCGTCCCCTCAGCAAACTCCTCTTCCGCTATCGGAAGGGCGTGGGACAAGTACCCAATGCCCGACCTACCTGATGCAGGTTTTTCTAAGGTTTGTCCTGCATTTCTTTTAGGCGAGTGCCGGGTAGGATCCTTAACCCATAGCCCGGGGGCCCTAGTTAACCCTTGGCTACTTTCCTCCACCCTTCCGCATCCCCCCTTTCAAATCCCTTTCTTATGCTATAAGAGGGGAGTTGCCACTATGTCGATTACCCTATACATAGCCTGTCTACACCAAAAAAAAATTAATTGTAAATAAGCATAATCATATATTTTTATAGATCGTCGCAGAACGTTTTATGGGTTAAATAAAAATTTTTCTTGTAACGTCCAATTACGGATTATCAAATTCTAAATAATTAAAAGACTTACAATTTTTATAAAAACTTTTGTAATGAAGCCAAAATTTGTATAAAAATCTGGTCTGATTATATGCGTATGAGGTCGATTTTTATAGGATGACTTATCAGCTTTATAGCAAAAGTATTGCTTTACCTTCTCATTGCATAAAACAAATAACTTTCAGTGAAAAGGTGAGTCAACAATATTGTTCCAGTCAACAACTGATGATTATCATTTGAAATTCAAATAGGTTTTCGCACATCGTTCAAGCAAACCTTGCGAGATCCTTGGTTTACGTTTAAGACGGATGTATCGACCAGACTAATTTTACATGGAAGTGGAAGTGTTGCGGGTCTATATTTTTAACAGAGTATTAGGACTTTTTCAATAGTTATAAAAACGTAAGGATGAAAATATTTTTCACAAAAATAAAATTAATTTTCTCATTTTCTTGAGAGATTCGATTTAAGACTTAATAAAATTCGTTTAGACAAGAATTATTAATTGCGTTTTAACATTAGAATTAATTATCTTGAAAATTAAGTTAATATTTGACTGCAGTCTCAGATTTTAAATTGAAGATTTTGATTTCAGTTTTAAGGCAAACTGTATTTTCAAATGATCTGAGGCTCTTGCTTTATTTCAGGCAGAGTTTTCATCTAAGTTTAATCAGACTTCCAATATATTTGGCAAAACTTATATGTGTATTTAATGTCGTTTTTAATTTATTGCGCCTGCAAAACAGCGGCCAAACGTCTTATCCGCAAGTATCCTTTGTTTCATGTTTCTTAATAATTGTCGCTCTGAGAATTCAGTTGGATATGAGTAGTTCAGTCTCGTATCTGCTGACTGTGGGAAACAAGAGTGGTCGCCAGCATCTTTTGTCTGGTGACCTTGGTTCGAATCCTGGAGGTTGGTGGACGCCACAGTAAGACACGACCTTTACCACGAGGAGGAGAAGCTGTTTGTCGTGAGAGAAGAGCCAAGGTCTGGCCGCTCCTTGGGGACATCACAGTTTTAGTTGACGGAGATTTGTATACTTTGCAAAGTTATTCAATTAAGGTCTGCCATGAATTTTTATTATAAATAATTTTGAGTAAATTTTCAAAACGTGCTCTGACTTCACTGCCTGTTGTAATAATTTGTTCTTCTTTTACAACAGACAGTGCAGCCATATATACTGTATTAATTTGTTCTTCTTTTACAACAGACAGTGCAGCCAGAGCATGCGTAAAAACCCGAGCTTACCCGACCTCCAACCTGAATATAACAATTCACACAATATGTTAGTAAACAAAGCACACACACAAGGGTAAAAAAATTGATTAACATTGTATTTTTCTGTTGGCTATATATGGTCGGAACTAAACTTCTAAAATTAACAGAAGCCTATTTCCTCCTATAATTTTTATTAGATTTGATTATTTATTTTCATTAATTATATACTTATACTGTAAGAGTTTGTAAGAGTAAATCGGTATTTGAAATGTCAGACATAATTTAATAGTCGTTAAATTTAGATTTTATTCAATTAGCCTTCTACCTAGGATACAGAACAACTCAAAGCATCTGTAATTAAAATCAAGAAAGACGAATACACAATTATTAAAATACATCAATAAGGAAGAAAATCATCACACATAAATAAGACCACTGCTGGATAACTAATAAAAAAATAAGTAAATCTATAAAAAAAACTATTAGAAAATGTAAGAAAAAGGAAAATACATTTTTTTAAAGTAAAGTTGAGTTGAATAATAAACAACTATTACTGATGTATGAATCTACATATTGATTGATATGAAGGAGACTTGAGATAAAAGGCGAAGCCATCTTATAAGGGATCCGTCGGACGCCCGCTGCGGTTCTGTCCAACCGTGATGCGAGATTTATGATCCCCTCGTTATTGAATTTTTTGATAAGTAATTGTAGTGTAATGACAAATGGGAAGTTAAGAACACATGACGTTTTGCTGTGGCAAGATTTTTTCCTTTTGTAAAAGTGATTTTTGAAATTGCTTCAACTAATACCACACCGACGAAAAAACAAGGAGGCAAGACGTATGGTCCGTACAAAGATCTTGTTAGTACTGTACAAGATAAAGTAAAAAATAAAACAAGAACTGAGAGTGAAATTATTACAAAAAATCGAAAGTTGAAAACTAAAATCATGGTACAGAAACCGAAAATATAAAATGAATTCAGCCCCTTTTTGTGAAGAAATGCGCAAAAACTGTTCGTAGTTAAAGCAGCAGATATTAACTTCGTGATTAAAGTCTATGTTGTAAAAGAAGGAACTACTCAGAAGAAGCAATAAGAAAAATTCAATCTGACACTTGGCGATCCGGTATAATTTTACATGTTTACGGACGACGCGTCAATTTTAAAAGCAAGCCGATAAAATATTTTGTTCGTTATTTGTGTCCATTATTTTGATAGTGTCGTAGTAGTTTAAAATGTGATGACATGTTCTGATGCAAGTAATTTCACCAGAAAGTATTTTTTGCAACAAAAACTTCTGGTATGCTCATTAGATTAGATTTTTCCACGGGAAAACTGGTCATTTATTTCTTACATAATCCTAGCGGAATGTTACCAAAAAAAAACTGTGCTGTGGAGGACTTTATATTTTACTGTCTCCTACCAGCTTTTGTCCAACTTTTCGTTTCTAACTGTCTGAGATATTTTCAGCACTTAGAACATAATTTCTAAACTCCAAAATGATTAATATCCAACTTCTACATAATAATAATAACCATTCTCTTTTGTTCGTTATCATTTTAAAAATTCGTAAGTCCCAAGCCACTCCTCAAACCCCTACCCTCTCTATTTGTTTTTCTTTTGCCAATTGCAGTTGATCTCGCACTCCTCTTTGACTTCTTGACTTTTGTCGCGCTGAAATTCCACGTCCTATGGTTCGGTGGTTTCCTCTGTTCATTTTGCAACCGGTTCTCCTAAACAACAATTTATGCTTCACTTCTTGAATTTTTGTGCTGCCCATCAATTTACAGAAAATATTATTTCTGTGTGCGTTTCTCTCTGGAAGATAATGTCAAATCGTAAAAAATATATTCAACTATTTTTGTCTCTTTTGAAGTGTTTGGCTTAACTTAAATGTTGAATTTTTCTTGAAAATAGATGTAATTTTGGTATTATCGGTATTAATCTGATTTTTAATGTTTAGATTTATTTAGTAACAATTATTAAGTAGATTTAATGTATTTATTTGGGGCATTTTACGTATAAATGTTAAAAATCCGTTTTTCAAGTGTAACTTGTTGCCGAATTTTCCTTACGTGCGACAAGCGCTATCAATAAGGAAATTGTTGTATTAAAAGATGAAACCTTTAAAATACCGTATTTTAGCTTTTTAATTGCAAGTTTTGAATATTTTATTGAATAATTTTACAATAGACACGAACGATGAACTAAATATTACAGATTTTGATTAAGTATTCTTTCTTTAGATTGCGTCATCGTAAAATAAATCCCTCTGACTATGGCATTTTGAGAGAGTTTTTCTCCAAGAAACATATTCGTGTTAAATGTCTGACGTTTATTTTATTTTTAATACGTATTAACAGAGATGTATTCTTCTACTGAACTAACAGATTTTGATTATTTTATGTATCACTTGCCCGTTAAGCAACAGTTTAAATTATTTAATATCCATATTTATTACGTCAATAGGCAACGCATTTTTGTGATAATATAAAATGCCTGTTGTAGTAAATAATAAAATGCCGCTCTTATGGCTTCGACTAATTATTTGCACTCAAGTTTCACACCTTGAAATTGCCTGCCGAATTTATTGCCTGGCGTAGGATACCAGAGTCACGACCGACCTAAGTAGAGGCCAAACAGTCTGTTCAAGTTGAAGGTAGTAAAGTCCTTCCTTGGTAAAAGATCCAAGCAAGTCCAGAGCCCACGTCATTCGCCCACAAAGAACCGACTCGAATTTACTGCCCAGAAGCAAGTCGTGTTCTATACAAGATCTCTGATTCTGGAACTCCGGTTTTACATCTTCACGAGTCCGGGTGAACCAAAGCCTTCAACTGCTTTATTTTTCTAGGTGATAGTAAAGCGTAACCCTACTTCAAAACACAAAAATGCGTTCATTCACAACCAACGATTCCATAATTCGGATCTGTAAGAAACTTGTAAATTTAGATTTTTTACTTATTTAAAAATAAATTAGCTAATTCTGCCCTTTAACATACAATTTATCCATTTTTTCTTTTATTGTTAAATACAATAATTTTTCATTAATATTTGCACATATCAGAGATATTCTGCTGGTAGTCAAAAATTTGTACATTTTTTTTTCATTTTCAATTTCATTGACATATGTAAATTGAGGGTTTTAGGGAGAGTAGAGATATCGTCCACTGACCTTTCCATGGTATACAATTCGGAAGGCCATTTAGGTCCGGAGGCCACTCTTCTGAGTCCTCTATATCTCTGGAGGATCTATGAATGTCACTTCTTTTCCTAACAGATTTAGAAAGAAATAAAAGTATCTTATATTTTATTTTGCTTTTGATTGTCCCCAGTATTCTTTGTGCGTCGAGGTTTCTTACCTGTATTGGAAGCGTGAGTAGGTAAATTCTTTGTTTTCTCCTTTGCTGAGAGGTAAAATTGTCGCAGCAGAAATTATGTCTAGTTCATCGGGATTGGAGAGTGGTGCTTGCTCAGCAAACAAGTCTCGCGTCCTGACCTCGGAAAGGGCGGTCCTACTCCAAACAAAACCTCTTGTCCGTCTTCGTTAGAGCAGACAAATATTTCTCAGTTATCGTTTAGGCTGACACAGCGGTCCGGCGAGCGAGCACAATGGTACCTTCAGTTCAGTCTAGTTTTACTTTACGTGCGTCAATATTTATACTGTCAGTATCTGGGATGAATTATTGGTACTTTTACAGCTGTTTCAGGGCAATTTAGATCGTTTTCCTGAAGCTTTACTTCAAACGCTGTTAAGGGAGACTGAAGGAAAATAAAATATTTAATTGGAAGATAAAACAGGACGAAAATATACTGTATTGTAAAAACGTGATAGGAAGATAAAATTTTTAACCTAATAAAAAATATAGGTGATTTATCAACGTTAGTATATTTAATGTATATTTCACGATAAAAAATTATTTAATTATAAACATGTAATGGTGTTTGGTAAATACGATATTTGTTTGGCTCATATATATATTTTTTTTTTTAAATTTTTCATAGATTACTTTAATCACTATTGAGAAAAGAGTGTAATCTATGAACAAGTCCAAATATATGTCTCTTCCGTAGATTAATGTAAATAATGACAGATTAAAATTAAAAATTTAATTATAAAAGACAAATATGACGCATAGAACATAAAATATAATTTATAAATAAGAGAAAAATTTAATGATAATGTATATAAATTAAAAATTTCCTAGAATGGGAACGAAAATAATAATAATAATATATATACTTTATAGTAATTTATTATTCTTTTAAAAATTTCCTAGAATGGGAACGAAAATAATAATAATAATAATAATATATAATTAAATATATATATATATAAATATATTTCCTAGAATGGGAACGAAAATAATAATAATATATATATATATATATATACATTATATACTTTATATACATTATCATTAAATTTTTCTCTTATTTATATATTATATTTTCTGTTCTATGCGTCATATTTGTCTGTTATAATTAAATTTTTAATTTTAATCTGTCATTATTTACATTAATCTACGGAAGAGGCATATATTTGGACTTGTTCATAGATTACACTCTTTTCTCAATAGTGATTAAAGTAATCTATGAAAAATTCCAAAAATATGCCTCATCTGCATATCATAATGGATTAGGTTATATATTTATTTTAATTACTTATTTAAAGCTTATAAATTACACTTTGGGATCATTCTGTTCAGCGTTTCGTTTAGAGCCTGAAGAACGACTGTCATGTATACATCTTAAAATGGGGGAAAAAAATCATGTTATGTTAGGAAATTCTGGATAAAGGAAAGTTTGACACTTAATGGAAGTTATTTGAAGTTCGTGAAAGTTTATGGCAACTACTTTCCTTTCATTTCAACGTTAACTGAAAAAGGCGTGGAGTGAAAACGTGCCGGTTCAAGCCTTTAAGATAGTCCACGCCAACTGCATCCAAAACGTACAGCGACGCCGGAATAAGACGCTTAAAATTTTAGGCTATAGCAAAAGAAACTAAATATTTGCTAGTAAATGATATTGACACAAGATGACTATTGTACAATAGATCAAATTCAGAAATTTGAAGTACTAATTTTTTAATGTGTTTTTATATTCATCTGACTTCAGTATGATTATAAATGTATTAAAACAGACAAATTATTCACAAATAATAAACTAACAAAAAATATAAAAATTCAAAACGTTTCGTTCTCATTCTAAGATTTTTTTAATTTCAAAATTAAATAGTTAATGTTGAAAAAGATTAAAATTTTATTTAATTTCATATTAATATTTTTATTGAAGATACTGACCTTTTAAGGTATTAAGATGAAACTGCTCATGTGTTATAAATTTCATCAAAATCCTTTTCTGAAGACAGAGGAAGACAATGACCGCAGAAACGTCGTCGAGTGTATATAGAAATCTGAACCTTCTGCTTAACCGCGAAAAATTCATAAACAATTTACACCAGGGAAGTTTAAATTCATTTATTCATCAAAATTAGTTTCATTAATAATATATATATATATAAACGGTGCTTAATTTATTTTAAATCATGACTACTCTTAATATTTCTCATGTATTGTACGAAATGAGAATTAGTACCTAACCATATTTAACAGTGAAATGTAAATAGGTTAAAATATCAGTTTCTTCAATAACAATTTTAATATGAAATTTAATCCTATTGAAACATAAATTGTTACATTTTGAAATTATTCAGGATGAACGTTGCGTTGAGTTTTTGATGATTTTTTGATTATAAATTATTTGTGACTAATTTAGCTGTGTGTTCATACATTTATTTCTCCGCCAAACTGAACACTTTTTGATTTTTAATATATTTTCCACTCTCTTTCTCGCTTGCCTTATAAGTGTTTTTTGAATCGAGAGTAAATTACAGCTATAATTACAGAAATATTCGAAGAATCTGTTCTGAGGCATAATATATACTAAATATATATTTTTAAGTCATGAAATATTTATTTCTCATTTTAATAGACTGAGCGTGTAGCGTGTTTGTCAGAAATCTGTCCCTGTGAACTATACGTTCCCTGAGGGAACTGGTTGGTGACACACTCGGCGCCTCTTTGCCAGAGTGACGTCACCTCGTCTGGGGTTCAGGTATCAACAGGTTGTGACGGCGACACCGCAGTCCATAAAAGACCCCACCTTAACACCGGAAGACGAAAAATATCGCACCTCCCCACATAATTTTTTTAACAGACAAAGCAAACGAGGACGGCAGTCGAAAAATGGAAGGAAATGTCAGAAAAACGAACCGTATGAGAATACGTCTGTTAAAAATATATATTTAACAACCATTTCCAGATATTTTTGTGTAATTAAAAAAAAAATTGTGCCCTGTTCAAGGTGAATGAGACCGAAAGGTTTGTTGATGTAATGAACGATTCCTTAGTCTTGCTAGGTTTATATGGTAATGGAACATAAAACGTATTAATACATATGCTTTTATTAATTATACACAGTACAATTTTCTTTATCTTATTAAATCAGGTAACTTTAACGTAAATACTCCAAGAGCTGACTATTTAAAATTACAAATTTATCTGAAACCAAATCAGTATATTAAGTCACGAATTTACTACGAATAAAAATTTAAAACATGATAAAAAAACATTAATTTTTGGGATCTCTTCAAGAGATGTAAAATTCAGTTGAATGATGTAATTTCAAATTTGTAATAATTAATTGCATGAAATTTAGTGGAACATAAATTTCTAATGTTATTTTTGTATGTTTCAAATTTTTATTCCTAATAAATTTTATTTACTTAAAGAAGTCAGATAAATATAATTATTACAAAATTTTTTAATAAATTAAAAAGAAAATATATTAAAAAGAAAACTATCCTTATTTTTCTTAAAAGTGGTGTAAAGAACAAAGAAAATAATATTTCTTTATAATTATAATTTTGTGATCGAAAAGTAAATTTTCAACATTTAATTTAATTTAAGTTACTTGTTTGTAAATGTAGAGAAAGAAATACTCAACGGCTAAATGTCTTACGGGCAAGGAGACAGGTGAAGAATGTTTCAAATAAACTACAAGAATTAATCAAAAAATAAAAAACCAAAAATACGAATGGAAGGAATTTATGATTGATATAAAAAATTAATTCGAATAAGATGAGAAACGAAGCAGTTTTCAAATGGGACAAGTAGAGGAACATGTCCATGGTAAATAATTATAAACGAGTACAAGATGTTTCAGAAATGGCACGTATTAAGAGGAATTATTCGATTAATGCCAAGAACCTGTCTTACAAATGATTATAAGAACTTCGTTTGGAGCTTATACTTAGCAACGTTTGCCTTGTGCTGGCATCCGAAACCCAAGGTCGTGTCCTGTAAAGCTTATTATCCCTGTCCGCCGTTTTAGGCATTTAGATAATATTCGCTTGTTAAACATTTCAGCTCAACAAATTACTCAAAGGCAACACATATAGATAGAATGTTTAAGAAAATATTTACAATTCCTGCTCTGTGTCGCGTAAAATATGTGGGAGTTCTGGTGATTTTTGTAATTTTAGAAATGGAAAACATGTAAACTACAGATAAAAATGGTGTGTATTAAAATAATCTTAAATTAAAATAGTAATATAGACAAGAAATAGACAAAATTATGCGTTTAAGTTCCACTCAACGTTTTTTGCCTTCGTTTACGTCACATGAATTGTGCTGCGTTAATTTCGAAAAGCTCAAACTAGTCTCAACTTTACAATTTAATTTTGTGTGTTTTTTGCTGTATCATTATTTAATTGTCAATTTTCACGTATTATTTACAGTTAAAGTCATTTTTACAAAAATTCTTATGTTTGACTGTGTGGTATAAAGAGAAGTGCAGGACAGTACAAAAGTAGAGTAACGTGAAATATCTGCTGCTAACGTTTCAATTTATTTTTCATGTTGATGTTAAACTTATTAAGTGTGGGATTAATAACGGTTTTGGGGGCGGTAGTTGGCCAGGACATGGAGAACGGTAGTAAGAATCCTACATCAAGGACGAAGAACCAATCGGATGTCGCCAGGTCAAAAGCGGTTAACGATTTTAACTTGTTGGTTCAAACAAGTAAGAAAGTTCCATCCGACACTATATATAAATTATACCTACTTTCTGATGAATAACAAATATTTATTTTCGAGGACTATAGTGTGTTTAACTTTTTCGCACGCCGTTTTTACACACACAATTTTTTATTACATTGTTTTAATTATTAATAATTCCGGGAAATGTATTTTCGTGTCGTTCGCCCACCCACTTTGTAAGTGATATGTGTTTCGAGCACGCAGAGAAAGAATAATCGACACGCAGAACACGGACGTCAGGACAATAGGATTCTCTTCCTTCTATCTGCAAGCTCACCCAACCAATCACGGCGACACGCGGTTGTGCCTGTCATCAGAAATTGGCTTCATGCAAATCACCTAAACGTTTACAACATGTTTTATTTAATCCACAAGATAAAAAAAAATTAGCGACACATTGAGTGAAATCGTTTAACAGTTACATGGTCTATGCCAAGTTAATAGTGTACATTGTACGAGATAAATAAGTTTAAAGTAATTTAAGTTGTCTGGAGTAATATAAATTTTTATTGGAGATATATGGCAAGAAAATTAAATTAAATATTCCGCAAGGATAAAATATTTCCTATTGTTTTTATCGTCACTCGATGGAGTATTACTGTATAAAATGATACTTTTTATTCAATGAAAATATTTCTGCTTTATTTCATTACCGAAAAAAGGAACTATTTCCTTTGTTCGTCGCGTAGTAACGTCTTTCTCTCGCGTGACATCACGGTCTCTTGACGCGCAGTAATTTAAAAAAAATGATCAGTTTTATCAATTATAATTCTTTCTACCTTTATGATAGGGGTTTCTCACCCCCCACAGTACCGTTTATAGTCTTTTTAAGAATATCTGTAGCAATTTGTGTTACAATCTGTCCACGCGTTTAAATTTGTATCAAGATGAACATAAATACATACATACAAATATATATCCTTTTTTATTATATAGATTACTGAATTGAAATAAGATGTCAAGCGATGATTACAGGTGCTAGGAAAATTATTCTTGTTTTTTGATCAACAGCTCAGGTGAAATTACTTCACGTTCAAGTCGAAGTAGACGCCGGATGTTTTTATTTTTGATCCATGCACATGACGACTTCTGACTTGAGGGCAAACTAACACCTGCAGCTAAAATATACGAATGAACAGCAGTTTACAGATTTACATTTGCCGGAGGAATTCACTTTAGTTCATTTCGTACCGCGACTATTTAGACACCGAAGATGCACTCGTCTGGAAAACAACCCAAAGTTAGAAAAGACTATCTCAGATTCCATATGGTGTTTCACTCTCTCAACAAACAAACAGCGACGACGAGAAAGTAGGTTAGTCCCAATCTAATGGACAGCCGAACTATTCAGTAGTGGTAACGAGATTTTTATCACAGTAGCTGCTTGTTTGTACAGCAGCTCGAGTACTATTTAAAGAGAGTTTCTTTCGCTCTGGCGCCACTTTCACAAAGATTGGCGCTGTCCATAATACTCTCGCTAATTAAATTTGCATTTTAATCAAACAGGAACCGTAATAACGCGGAAGAAATCTCTTCCATTTTGCATTCAATGTGCACGAATGGAGAAAAATTATCTTAAGACGGGTAGTTTCGCAATGCGGTTCATTTTATAATTGCTAACTAATATCATACCTTATTATAGTTTTAATTTTAATTTAAATTGTGTTATTACTATATAAATATATATAGTAATAAATACAATCAAATGATTAAATAAGCCTCATGTTAGAGTACAATATTAATAAATACAATTGATGATAAAATACAATTAAATTTCTAAATTCAAATGTAAGTTTAATTATTTTTTTAAAAAATAAACCTCTAATTTTCACAAACACAAAAGTAGCAAAATATTGCATGCACATATTACTGTACTTCTTGCATCAATAGTTCGTCAATGTTATCGTCAGATTTCTTTCTCAACAATGTATCCTATTCATTATTACGAGAAACGTGCCACCACGTTGGAGCGCCACAGATGTAAAAATCACATTTAAATACGTTTTAATTACAATTTAATTTGCCCCACGTTGAAGTGCCAAAATGTAGTAAATACTATTTACAAAAGCGGACCTCCAATAAAATCACATTTAATTTTGAATATTTAATTTTGTGCTTCTACGTCGTCTTCATTTAAATTTAAAATTAACTGTCATTATTGGAAGTTCGCTTTTGTAAATAGTATTTACTACACTTTGGCACTTCAACGAGGGGCAAATTAAATTGAAATTTAAACGTACTTAAATGTGATAATTACAATATATATATATATATAGTTCTTCTCATAATATATTACATTTTATGGAAGTAATTGGAGCAACAATTGGTTTTCTTGTGACGTTTAAAACTTCTGTTCCTCAATATCCACACAACAATGCGGTGTCACCGTTTCTAAATTTAGTTTAAAAATCTAATGTTAATTTAACTATGTAGCTTATAATTACACTAATTAAATTTTCATACTTTAATTAACTGTAGAAAAAACAGATAATCTAAATTTTCCACAGCTCAAGGATTATATTCCTGCAAAACTCGTTCTCAAGGATTTTTGTATTCAATATAACTTAAAACAACGAACAATTTTTTCATATAATTTAATTTTCACGATCAAATGTGACTTTCGTGATGGAATATCTATTTACCGGTAATTTTTGGAATGTTCTCGGAGTCTATCCAGTTGTTTTCGTCGTGCAATTCAGATTTAAGGAACGCTCGCTCTAGTAATTTTTAACCCAATAAATCTTACACGAATTATCACTAACATCACTAATTTTGCACCGCACTATTGCTTGTCTCTAATTGTCTCTATCTATGTCCTTATCGTTTGACTGTCTTCTTACATTATTCTCTGTATTTACTCTTCTCATTGCTACCAATTTATCACACTCATTAAAATTTATTTATATCTGCAACTGCCAACACATTGCAAAATTTTACTTTTTCTAATTGTCTTCTCCGTTGAAATTACAACGATTTTACCGTCGACGTTTACTCATTCCTTTCCTGCTGGACTTCGAGAAAGTGAATTTGTATAAATATTTTCTTCAATCCTGATTTATTTTCACTAATATTAGAAAGATAGATTAATTGTAAATTTAAAGAGCTTCAGTACTCTTGGACCAGAATCCAGTCCACAAATTTCTAGTAAGAAATGATTCCATATTTCATTTAGTACCCTAAAACCTTTCCTCATTTCTACTCATTTTATATTTTACCTTCTCTTAATACGTCCAAGACATATTTGATTTAACCAGCAAAACTGAAGCAATCCGCGTGATCAACCTTATACGGGAATAATTAACCTGATTTATCTGTTCCTATTACCTTTCAATTCGTAATGGGACAAGATCAATAAAGTCACGTTTTACGAGCGGGACCCCTTGAATCCTGCCGATAGCTTTACGTAATGGTCAATTATCTGGCTTGGCAATGGTCGTATTTCTTCGACATCATTAAAAAAAAGGACAGTGCAATTTAATAACTTAACTCAATCTGGTCCACTTCCATGGAAACCGAAAAACAATCGCAAGTGACATGAAATTCATACATTTAAAAAGACATTTGCAGCTACAAAATCTATATAAATTAACTTAATATCAGCTTGTTCAACACCTTTTTTTTGCACGGTAGAAACTGTAACGATGGTCACAAAAATAATGTCAAGGTCGAAAAAAAACATAAAAAAATTATTATTTTTTTAAGTTATTGTACGGCGTAACTTTACTTAAAATATCAAATCATATTGTCAAAGATAATTTTTAAATTAAGAAAATCCTGACTTGAAAATTTGTGATACTCAATAGCACCCATATATAACCTAACCAAATCCACCAAATTACGTTAATTAGTTAGTGTAAGATGCTCAATCACTAATTTTAATTGCTTACACGTAATATTTTGAAATAAAATGAAATTTATTACGACAGTTTATTTAGTGCCGAAAGAGAAATCCGCAGAAACAAAGAACAGTTCTAAATATTTTAATTAATGTAATTTTCAATTTTCTTTATACGGCTTTTAAGGTTTCAGTTCTTAGAAAAATATATATCCATGACTGTTTATTAACTTACGAAAAATTGATTCTCGTACTTCGAAACTAATTTTTATTTTCACTTACTGCAATAATTTGAAGAGTAGTAATTTTTCTAAAGCGAGGAAAATGATTGATTTAGGAATATATATATCACGTATATAATAAATTTTGTCAATTAATTATTCGTTAGTCGTAATGTTAAACAAGACGCTTTTTTTGTGAATTATGCCATTCCATTCACATACCCTTTCGCATAACGTTTCTCTCATCCAGATCACTTTCACCGCCTTAACACACCGTAACACTGAAAAAAAAATCTTCCACCGCCATGATAAATCTTTGAGGAACAATGCAACATACTCCTGTAAGGACGAAGCGAATGTTGTAGTTGGCGTTTTGACTGCGAGTTGTTCCGGCACACTTCAATCATTATAAATTAATAAAATATTTTATTCATCCCTTTTTGGCGAAAAAAATTCATTTATTTGATATAAAAATCAATTTTTAATATTTTAACCGCACAAATGGCGTTTATTTTCTTTGATATTCGGTAGTATTATATTCTGAATCTTAAACATCTTATATATGTAACATATTAAGATACTTGGAAGGTTCCCTTCTGATATTTAAATTTGTATAAATAAATATTCTAATAATTAAATTAGTATGTGGGTCTCTGGAAAAGTGTGAGCTCCGAAAGGGATTTTGTTTTACATGTCAATTTAGAATACTATAGTTCTGTATTTCGTACTTCTCCTTGATTTAACAGTCTTTTATTATGTTGTTTTCAGAACTCTATTCTCGATAAGTCAAAATTTTCTCCTATAATGCTCATTTCAACTCTATTGTTTTTTAGTCAAACGTCCCTTTCCTTCTTATTTTCAAAAAATAAAAATTTTGGATCACAAGTATCGTTATTATTTTTTAACATTAATATATTGGTAACCTAGCTGCAATAGTAAAGATCTGTTGCGTTGTACATGTAATTGTTACTGCCTTGAAAACATAATTTCAATTGAGTTCTTTTCTAAACAAATGTCTAAGATTGTCTTTTAATATGTGAATATTACAGTTGGTTTTCGTATTGTTCGCGTTATAAATAAATGACTCCTTTATTGGCACACCATATCTTCGTAATTCTAAATCAAGCTAATAGGCTAAGTCAATACAAAAAGTTTCATTCTATAATTTTTTTACTATTTTTCAGTACTACTTTATAGATTAAAATATTTGGTTTTACTTCGTACAATTTAAATCCTCTTTTATAATTCGATGCATTTATTACTCTTGCGTAATTTATATTTCAAGTGAGCCTTACACATTTGTCTTTTATTTTATTTAAACTCCCAGGATAAATCAAGGATTTACCGTATATAAAAGTCAAAATTTTGATTATATTTTCCCAAGAAATGATTCTCCTTTCATGTATCAGGATTATAACAAATTCACCCGTGTAAGTTTGTTGCTGGTCATTGAGGACCTTAGGAAGAGAGCAGCTAAGTCGCCAAATACTTTCTTATTACGTCATCTTATACCGCTAAATATATAGATTCATATATCTGTCTGTACATCGTGCCTTAAGCGGCACCAGCAGGTCGTGAAGGTCAATTAAATACCACGATGCACCAAGACCTTCCTTATAAGCGCAGAACCCTTAAAGAGACACTGATGCATTTAAGAATGTTTATCTGACTGAAGTGTTCCTGCTGAAGATGGGGAGACACACAGACCTCTTTGTCTCAATGATGCACCGATGACACACAAAACGATAAGATTCGAGTTTGGAATTACACGATTGCACACGTGAACAATCACGTCATTTGATATTTACGAGAAGGTGATAAATAGTTTAAAAGAAAATTATAGACGTGTTCAAGAACTAAAGTACTTCGTCATCTCGCTCACCTCATTCAGTAGTCTATTTTTATTGATTTCTGATCTTTTCTAAGGAAAATAACATTATCTTTAAACATACCTTATTAAAAAATATTGCACCTATTCTTTTGTTTGGAAAGTGTGTTATCATATAGACGAGCAGCTTTCTTCTCCTTTATAATCAATCACTTTCTACTAAATTTTAACAATATAAGTAATAAAAATCAAATAATCGTCTAATATTTATTCTTATAAATTGATCTATCGGCGATATAGTCAAGATTTGGAAATTAATTTATAATAACGTAATATATATTTATAAGTCAGTTGTACCTGCCAAATTAATTACTTTTCAGATGATAAAGGCGCCATTTAAGAATAAATATTTGAGAATATTACTTGGGTTTTTATTATTACATTAATTATTAATAATGGCGCATTTAATTTACCTACGTCATGAATATCTGACGATATTTTACTTTGAATTAGTAAGTTATGTTTCCATGATAATAAAAATTGTTCAGAAAACATCAGCGGATTTTAGTTAAAATAAATGACATTAAAGTTTTTATCATCCAAAATAAATCACTTTAATACTGGCCGCTAGTCTTACTAAACGCCGATTAACGACCTAAAATTATTTTTCTTTAACATATTTCAAAAAGTATATTCATCCTGCAATAAAATGGCTTTTACTATGCTGTTATAATAACAATTTGTAAGTCGAGATTATAAATGCCACTTATAGACTAACAAATGGCAGTTTTTTAAAATTTAATTTAACATTTTCCGTGTAATTATAATGTTATGTCTAAAATATGAATTTATAAATGATGCAGAAATTACTGTAAAATCTTCAAATGACGGACGAAAATTTTCTATCAAAGCGAATTGTAGTAACGAATCAAATGTGTTTTGCGTGTTGCATTCAGAAAGGGACGCTCAGTTTTTTTTAGGACGATTGTTGATTGTTTTCTATACCAAATTCTTAATTAGTCGTGACTCCAACATGTTTCGACTGAAATTTTTTTTCTTACATTAGTATGATTATGGAATAGTCCGAGTTTGTGCAGCAAGAGTCTGGAAACGAATTATAAGTAATGTGGATGCAATTGTGACTATGTGAAAAGGTTTCAACCTATTAATCAGAACATGATATACAGCGGACTTCGAAAGCCATAACGTCGTATCAAATGCTTTATGTCACTTTAAATTTGTTTGTTTATTTTTTGAAACTAATAATTCCTTTTTTTCTTTCAGGTGAGTGACAGATATATTCCTGTAATCAGTAAGTAGAATGCATAGTTCACTTATAGTTCATTGTTTTACTTCAAAATATTTTTAAAAAATTAATGGTGAATTAATTTACAATCCCGCTAAACTCAATGTTGGTAAGATATAATGTTTCAATTGTGTGTAGCGAAAAATACATTAGATACGTTGAAGGGTTTCTTGAGAATAATTCTGATGATTCTATAACTATTAATACGTTTATAAGCATTTTTACATGTAATTGGGAAGCAAATCAGAATTGATGTAAAACGTACCAAGGATCATGCTATAAGTTTTACGAAACCGAACAGAAATATTAAGGTTTGATTCTTCGAGATTTCCATGAAATTAATATTTTATTTTTATGATCATAATCTCACCCGATCTGACTCTTAAATGAGCTTTATTGATTGTGGTTAAATCATTTGTTTGAATGCTTGGTGATTCAAAGAATAACTGTATTGATATCATAGAACCACTCGTATCATCTGTAGCGTTAATTGAGTATTCAAGTTGGAAATTTAGACAGTTGATATCATCTCCTTATGAACCTTGTAAAGTGTGGTTATGGCTGTCTGCCAGAACGGTGGCATCATGGCGGCTTGGCCCTTTTATTAGGGAGGTTCCAACAAGTCTCCCCCCTACAGGTAAGACCATTAATATCTACTTCAAAACCGCCAGTCGTAAATTTTGTCGAGAATTAAAGAGCAAGACACGCGCAAAGCTTACAACTTGCAACTCAAATTGCTGATTTATTTTTTCCTGGATTATATCAAATGACGAACGTACAATTATCCTTCTTTCATACTACATTAGATCTTGATACATAATATTTCAGTAATCAATTTATTTTCAGACACATGACTTGGAAAAAACTATCTCGTTTTACATAATCCCTCTTTTTTCTTGAGCGATTCAGAGTTTTTAAATATTAAAATTTGTTTCGGATAAAATTTTCATATATATTTTGTTGTTAAAAACTCGCCAAAAATTTCTCATATAACCAAATTGTTGACGGAGACTCGTCAGTACATTTATCTGTCGCTTAAGACATCCGACATGGCACAAGGAAATAATTTGAAATTAATTAAACAACTCATTAATTTCCTTATTCCCATTATTGTTTAATTATAATATGCTCTCTATAATTTTTCTCTTTTTATATTTATATTCACTTCCTTCGACTCATATATCTCAACTTTATTTCTTAGCTTGCCTGATTTAATTGATTTCCAAAGTACGAATTTGATTCAACTTTTCTCAAACTTAACAGGCAGATATTGAGTGTATATTTTAATAATTATCGGTATTTTTACTGTTACTTGCGTCATCGTCGATTTAGAAAAATTCAGGTTAAAATTTATTTCGACTGCGATTACAGTGAAAGAGTCAAAGGTATTTTCGGTGTGTAAAAGAAAGTAGTTTGTGTGCTGTTTATCTAGTCATTTCATGTAAAGGAAATTTTTAGAGGAGGTGCCTACGCAATTACTGAAAGCAAGAACTGCTCGTGACTGCATCGTAAAACGAACTAACGAATCATCTACTTCTCTAACAAACCCTGCGATTACACAAAGAACAGGAACAAAGTTTTCCATATAGGGTTAGAGACTATTAACATTGACTTTTAGTGATAAATATGTGAAGACTTACGATAAATATGAATGACGGAAATACAGTAATGACAATCAAACGCTAGTTTGTTATTAAATGATATTCAAATTGAGTTTAAAATTTAATTTTATTATTAACAAATATATTTATTTTATTAACAGAAAAAAATTATACTGAAATTTTGAAAAATATCGTAGGCGTTCATCTTAGGATACGAGTGTACCTCAAAACTTGATTTATTTTAATCCAATTTGTCAATCCCTGTTAGCGTCTCATCGCCAGCAATTATAGCCAGCCCTCCACATCTTGGATAAATAAATGGTATTCGTCAGTTAATAAGCCAACCAACTACTTTGTAACATAAAAATTAGCACAGTTTTATAACACTATCTATCGATCCGTTGTTATGCAACCTCTTCAGGTGCAAGTATTAAAAATATGGTTCGCTGATTTTTACAAGTCTGAATATCTATAAAGTTTTAAAGAGAACAATATTTTATAATTACGATCTGTTTAATAAAATTATGTGAATATATATTTAAAAAATACATACAATTTATTTTTTGTAATATAGATTTTGTCGAGTTATTTCTAAACGTGTGTGATTCAACCAGACTTTGCAGCTGAAATGACTTTGTTAATCGTATTGTTTACAGTTAAAATTAACAATGAAAAAATTTTAATTTAAATTATAAGATAATTTACAAGAGTAATTTATCATAAATTCTATTTACATCTGAAATATTAGATCTTGCGTAACATTTCATTCATCAATATTGAATAGAATTTACATTCTTTATCTAAAATTTTTACATTTGTCACTAGAAATTATTTTTATTTAAATAAATGTGATAAGACGAATGCAGGTTTAAAGTAGCGATAAGAAAATGCAGATTGACCGACTGGGTAGAAGATTGATTTTTTATGGCAACATATTTCGCTGTGTTTGATATAGGCTTCTGGCCATCATTTACGTTACCATCTCAGCCATTATATTTTAATTCATTGCAGAAAGCTTAACTCAAATATTTTCGAGGAGATATATTTAACTTTTCTAACTGTCCCTTAATAGGCAAGTTTTTTTTTTACGCATGCATACATTACATGACATCGGCTAATCGCGGCCATATTTATATGCCTCACACAAACTCCAGGAGCCGGTTTCGCCGACCAAACTGCTCTAGCACGCACTTAATTTGGGAATTGAGGTTCCTTATACCGTTGCAAACTGCTCCGGGGAAAGGCCCTACAGACAGAAATAAATCACTTTGGTGACGGGAGTGAAGGTAAACTTGCGATTATAAATGACAGACTGAACCGATCAGTCATAACGAAAACTCTGACTAACAAATATTTATGGTCTATAAACAACAAAAATTATTAATTGAGCGCAGACTAACTTTCTTTAACATTTATGTGACCAAACATTGCTTCAAATTAACGTAATAAATTAAATGCTTCAGTAATAAAATGCATGAATTTCAATTTAGGCTTATAAGCAGTTCCCCAGGTAGACAAAAATCCATGTAATACTTACAAGAAGTTTGTGCCAGGAATATTGGTTTTAAAAAATATTTGATGTTTCTTACATTTAATCAATAGTCATTATTTTATTAAATGACTCCATACACTGACAAAAATCATAATGAAGGAAAAAAAAAAAAAATTTCTTCTCAACGTAATCTACTTTTAGTTCCATACACTTTTTCCAGTGACTATCGATACCTTCTTTGAAGTGAGAATCATCGTGATCCTAAAAATTAATCAACCGTAGACTCCACTTCTTCATTTTTGGCAAACCTTTGACCATCGAGTCATCCTTCCAAGAGAAAAATTTAACTCGTTTTTTTGGCCATCGCCAAAATGGATGTTTGAACTGGTACATTGACGTGATGAAACAACACTTTATTTTTCGCCAAATGCTCAGTTTTGTTTTATTTAATCATTCAAACGTTACAATATGTTCGCATAATACTCGTTGATTTTGGTTTCCATTTTTAAAGATAATAAAAAAAATTAAAAATCAAAATTGATACGAGAATACTATTGGTAAATTAATAGCAAATTTATATTAAATATGTTCACTCGTAACACTGTAGAAGTATTCAACAGTGAAAATGTGAGAATCGTATAGAAACAAAACAGAATAATCTAGAATGCTATGCGGAATAAAAAAAACTGATCGTGTTTCTCCGCTGTAGCTGCTCGCCGTTCTCCACAAGTTAATTACGAGGTGTAAATTTATTATTTTTTGTTGAGAGCAGAGTTGTTATTTACGTTTTCCATGAATATTAAATTTCAAACGAATTTCATTAAAATCGGGAGAATTATATTTTGATTTGTTGCTCGATGAACAAGTTTCTTTCTTTGAAGGTTCTTTGTAAAGTCGGCGTTTAATCTTTTTTCTCGTCGTGCCCAATCTCATCAGACTGGCAGTGCGTGACATCTGATTCCCGCATTGCAATGCCGTTTATCACCAACACGAGTCCCCTTACAGCCGTGCATAACATTTTTTACTCTAAGTCGTCGTCATGATGTTCGTTTCGAGAAAAAAATATGAATTAGAAGACTTTCGATGAACAGTTACGCAAAGGAAATACTACATTTGAGAAAGGATTAATACTTTATGAAATAGAGTGAAGTAGAAAGAGGAAAAGCGTTTAAACCTGAAAAAACTAATTATTAGTCTTTCAAATCATTTACCGCCTTTTTTGGCTGAGTGACTCGTAATTTGCAATCTGTAAACGAATTTATATTGAAAGAAACATATTCGCAGCAACGGTGTAACGAATCGTAGGTAGGCGAGAAATTGTTACTAATCTACGAATTATTCTTTTACTCATTTTTACATGCGTTTTTCTACTTTTAACATGAATATATTAAATCGTAAAAAATAACGTCAGTATATACAAACCCGTGCGCCTCTGGAGGCAATTACTGCAGACAAACTCACAACTTTTCTGTAAAAACGATTCGATGCGCCATTAACAATGGTTCGAAAAATAAATCTACAAGAATGACATTTTTTTAAAAAAAATTCCTGCACAAACATTTACCGAAATAAATTCAGATTTCAGATTCGTAAAAAAGATTTCAGGTTAGTTAGAAAATAATATATATTAGTAACTCCTAATAAAGCTAAAAATATAATCATATTTATAACTCAATTCTGAAATACAGTCACTTTTTAAGTTTTTTATTAGTTTTTGAATCAAATTATTTTTTTTCTATATTTTAATGTTTACGTTATAATGTTATTGATTTTTATGCCTTCAATTAATGCGGACACTTTTGGAAGTTATACAGAGTTTGCATCTATATGTTAATTAATTAAAGTGTTTGATTATTTTTCCAAAACTCTTATGAGCAACTAGATCCTTAAGATATTTCTAGTCAATTTCATTTCCTGAAATTATTTATTTGTTCGTCATTTATTTCATACCTGAAGCGGCTGTCTTTTCGACTTTTTTGATTAAATAGAAATTGAATGCAGTGGATACTCTTTTCTGAATCGTAGTATTTTATTCTGTGATGCTATCATTATTATCGAAAAATAACTGATAAATCAGCAGTTAATATAATAATATCAGTACTGAAGAAACTAAAACAAACAAAAAATTGTATGTTTATGACTACGCGAGCGCCGGTTTCATAGTGTCAAATTACGTAACCAGCTCTGCCATTTGTCATAACCTCAGATCTCTTCACAGTATTATATTATATATACTAAAAGCGCGTAATTAGGATAATGTGTCAAGGTAAATTCTAGGACTACATGCAGATAACTATACAAGAAATTAGGTAAAATTACTTTCTGTGTGGTCAGTTCATGTGATTTATGTTAGAAATAATTATTATAAATTTACTAACAACTTGGATATGCATTCTTTTAATTCAAGAGTTAAAGTAACTTGCATAAGGGTTATAAGTCACTTTCGGCTGCACAAAAAGGGATGGAATATTGTGAAATTACAATTTTTATCTAGATGACATTAAAGAGTTAAGAAACACTCCAGTTGCATTAAAAAGTAAGTTTAAATTAATATATTGTATATATTATATCTTTATTAATAAATTTGGAATCTTAGTACTTTAGTGTAAATGAACTATTCGTAGCGAACCATTATTTTAGCGTAAAAATAATAATTGTATTGAGTTTGTAATGTTAAATTTTAATTTCAATAAAAGATATGTTATTATTTTATTATAAATGATATTAATATGCTAATCGCAACTGTTAGACGGGTATTAATACAAATTATACGTAAAATAACCTGTGTAAACGGAGTTAAAAAAGTTTAATCTTTTTGACGCTATTTTGCGACTTTCTTTATCAACACTCATATACATAATGAGAAGTAAAGTCAAGATTTATAAAAGAAGATTAAATGCAGTTACACAATACGATGATATACAATTTGTTGACATTTCCCGTGACAAGTTTAATATTTTGTTGGAATGATTTTAATTCAATAACATTTCAGAAATAATTATTTTATTGTATTGAGGTTTCTTCTCCATATAGTTTTGGTTACAAAATCAAAACTGTGGTTTTAAAAACACTCCACATATCCTGATGTAGCGGCTTCTGTATTCATATTTTCAAACGCCCTTATATTATTATTGTTGATTAATTTTCAATAAATCCAATAGGCACATTACCAAATGTGTAAACTATCCATTTAATCTTTAAAAATATTTACTGTAAATATATTTAAGAGAAGTCGTGTTTTTGAAAATGGTCTGACATTCCAATTTCAAGTAATTGTGTGAGCGACCGGATTTTCTACAGTGTTCAGATCAGATCCTTGCGTGTTCCGCTTGAGATCTTGCTCTTCTGTAGACAGTTGAGCCGGTCGGAGAAAAAGTGTGCGACGTCTAGGACGTGTGGAGAGCGTGATAATTAACAGCTTTCAGAACGAGCTGGTTGTTGCAGAAAGCAGAAACCTGTTCTCCGCCCTTGAAGTCTCTGAGGGTGAGACGTTCCGGGTCTGCAGAGTCTCAACCCTCATGACAAGTTCTGCTTATCACATTCCAAGAGCTAAAGCACACACACAGATCATCACGTTGAGTGTGTGTGGGAAAATTACTAGCAAACACCATGTCTTTAATTGTGCCAGATTTTTTTTCTCTCTCTCACAATATTTATTCAGTTCCAAGTTATGTAGACCTCTGTGACAAATTGTTTAGGCCGATCTTGATTGAATTATTATTTAACAGGGATATCTATAGATTTTATCAAAAGTGAATATAAATGGCGCTGGCATAGCTGATGAACGGATGATACAGAATCAGAATCCGTCAATTATGAATCCTATTTTACTCGTATTCCCCAAACTTTATACGGATCTACTTTGGTGCAATTCTAGTATCATGGTCGCTCATTTCAAATTAATTCCTATTACTCATATAAAAGACCAAAAGAAGTCTACGTGCTTTACTTAAACTTGAGTCAGCTCGATTATAGCACTTCAGAGAGTCTTATATGCAATCAGCGAGCTCAAAATAAACTATCAGTCATTCTACTCCTACACACAAATATTTGAGAAACATGTCGCTAAAATTAATTACTGGCTCTGTTCAGAAAGCGACTTCTTTTCCGTCGATCTATGAAGAGACGTCGGCCAAACTTATTTATTTTTCTCCTAAGAGCGCTTCTGCCAAGCGAGCTTTGATAACGAGCTATAGATTTTTCTGTAGACAAAACTCTTTGTAGTACAATTTTAAATTTTATTCCTGTCAATAAGATATGAAAGCTAGCGGAAAATAGAAATATCATTTTTAATAATTAAAACCAATTAAATTATTAAACTATTCTGTTGACCTGTTCCATAGTACGCTATTTTTTTACTTTTAAATGGCTTGAGTATTGACTACTTATTTGAAAATATATTTACGGTGACTATTTCGCTATCATTATACAATGGTGATTTTGAAAGTGCTATATGTAGCGCGTGTGTATTATGAAAGTGTTCTCTTTGGTGAAGTGATCCGAGAATGCGGGACAAGGATACACTCGAGTCGATACGTTCATTCGTAATGTTCAACCTAATTGCTGTTACGTCGACGTATCACAAAGAAGACTGATTTACTGAAATCACGACCTTGTTACGCAATACAAATAGATTTTTAAACACCCCGCGTTTTTTTCAACCATAAATTATAAAGTTGCGCTTGTGTCCAAAATTAAATTGTATAGTTATCAAATGTGTTAATGTCGACAATCTGATAAACGTTTCTAAAAGTGCCTGTTATGTAGCTATTATTACGTGAAAGTGTTATACCTTGTACATTATTATTAATTAAACTTATTACTATCGACCACGATAAAAATATTGTCGTTTCATTTATTACAATTTAATGAATAAAACAACCAACTGGTCAGAAACATGATAATAAAATAAAAATTAGTATATTCTAATAAAATGAAAATTAGCTGTAGCCCCTATGTATCGTTCCATGGTTTGGGAAACTATTCATTTACAAATATATATTAATTGATGTTTATTTTTACAAGTCTGAAAATTTAAAGAAAGCAGTTTTTTATTAACATGAAATTTATTATTAAATTATATGAATATATACTTGAAAATTACTTTCAATTTGAATAGTAATATTATTTAATAATGAATATATTTCAAAGAATTGTGCTTTGCCCTGTACATTTCTGCCGAAATGTGTCTTGTATACACACAATGGTGTTCATAGTTCAACTAAAACCGGAAAATACTTATTAAATTAAATTGTAAAACTAATTTGCGGTAATATGGCATAATAAATTCTACTTAAAAAATTTGTATCATTTCTTACATTCATAGATCATACGTGGAACATTTCATTCAACAATCTTGAATAATGTTTATATCCTTCCACTAATTTTTTGTTTGAATTTGGCCAATAGAATTTATAGTTATTCAAATAAATGTGTCTTGACAACAAGTGAATAATTTTGAACATTTATTATTCAGTTGTCGTCTTATAAAAATAACTTATTTCATATACTGTTTGGACCTCTCCTAAGACTCATGTCCTGCCTCTATACTATTCAAATTCTCCTCATTATCTATTCTTAACAACATTATTTTTAAACGGTCTTGTGTAGTGGTTAGCGTCACAGAGGCCACTGGCTTGAATAAAGCCCAGGAAAACAATGTTAAGGCTGAAGGAGAATCGATATACGGATCACGTACTATTCCAAAAAATACGGAATTATGGCAGTCTGGCAAGCGCCCCGGTAGGCAAAGGCCCTAAATGGAGAATTGCCTATTTTTCTGCTTTCTGCTTGCATCGATTCCCTCGCTTAAAACTTTTGTTTACCATGTGATCTGAATACCGTAATACAAATATAGTACGGGTTTTTATATTTTTATAATCCCCAAACGGTTGTTCCGTAGCAAGGATATTATTATACGAGAGGGAGATGCACAGTAACGTCTGTCGGGAGCAGATGCAGGCTGCTATATTGAATGGCTGCAGGGCTATTGATCTGCCAGGATCAGCTGAGCGTGCCGTGGCCTCGACGCAGGTCAGGTAGTGCGCGCAGCCGCCACCAGGCTGTCAGCTGAAAGTAAGAGCTGTCCGTGACATGGTGGCGCCTGCGCACCTGCGACGTCCGCCCACGCCTGCGTCGAGACGCCGAGCATCGGCGCCGCCCCAGGAGCGCAGGACGTCCCTCCTGGGGTGAGACACGCCCCCCGCCAGGAGGAGACCTCCTCGGGGTTCTGAGGACGCTCATCCTGGCAATTGGGTCACGTCAATCCGGGCCGTGTGAGTGGGGCCGTTGCGAAAAGGCGCCGAGGGGCCCAATTATCCAGCGCCGTTGCATAAATCCCGGTCCAGGGGAAAGGATCTCGCGATGAGTCAGCTCCGCTGTTCTTTGCCGTGTAATTACGACTCGCAGATGTCAGCAGTCCTCGCGACAATGGTCAGTTACGGACGTTCGTTATTTCGAAAACAATGAGACACCCAAATAAAAGACTCAACAAATACTTTCAACATCATTCACACTTAAATTACAATCCGGCTCGAAAAGTAGTTTGGTCAGGAATGACTCCGCTAGTTTTTGTGAGATATGGAAAACAATTCTTAAGTTAAAATATCCAAAAATCCTGTTTAAAAAGGTGTACAGAATAATTAAGAGTTATTAGAATAACTGTGAGTCGTGAATTTTATTTAGCAACTACTAAAACGTATTTACTGTATTTTGAGGTAATAATATTAATTAAAATAATAAAAACAAACAATTTTTCTAATTGGATTGAATATTATTTATTAGTATTAGGAGTTATTTCACGAGTATTACAGAAATTATGAGAATGCCCTATAATTATGAATTCTTCCCTTCTTGTCTCCATTCAACTCTTCTCAAAATCCTTTCTCCACCATTCGATATTCATCAGCTTCTTCAGGTGATCCATGGCACGATAGAGCCATATTTTCTGACGTCTACCACGTCTTATCACACCATCGACTTCACTTTTAAATGCGTTTTTGCGAATTCCTGCCACTCCAGTTCTTTGTGCAACCCGAGCCAGGAGTGTCGACGAGATTTCGTAAAACCAACTGTACTTTTTCCTCTTCGTATATTTTCACATCTTCATTTGCTGTATCCTCCATATTTCTCCTGCTCTAAAAGATTAATATATTCTACGAATAAATTTTCTTTCAAATATACGCACTGTTACTGTTGGTCTGATGATAATCTTATGTAACTTGATTTTAGTTTTTATAGTTAATAAGGTAGATATTACGAGTAGAATATTTTCGATTTACCTCGTATCATTGTTTTGAATTCATCTGACAATTTATTTTTGTTCTTTTACCCGTAAAAACTTTATTTGCGCACTCGAGTTTCTATTCTTCTTCTATATACTTCCCTACAACCTTAGTATGGTTTTCATAACCATGGAATTGGTTATGAGAACACTTCAAGTTGCACTTGATATGATACGACCATATTTGCACATTTATTAAGAAAGTCGTACAGTCGATATTAGCATAATT
This sequence comes from Zhengitettix transpicula, assembly GCA_037074705.1. Taxonomy (NCBI): domain Eukaryota; kingdom Metazoa; phylum Arthropoda; class Insecta; order Orthoptera; family Tetrigidae; genus Zhengitettix; species Zhengitettix transpicula. The sequence goes on along the minus strand of CM073596.1, from coordinate 38,176,174 downwards.
TAGTAGTTGTAAATGGTTACCTTGTTTCCAGATATTTTTTTATTATTTTGGATTAATCATTTTAACTGTAATGGATTATTTATTTTTATGTATTTTATTCTCAATGATTTTATCAGTCGCATTTTTAATCAGAAAACTAATGAATATTTAATTTTTAAAAGCAGTATTGCCATATTCATCTGTAAATTTTTCGAAGAATTATTTTCAGTACTTATAATTTTATATTATTTTAGTGGTCACAAATGCTCTAAATTATTGTAAAATGTTCATCACAATGAGTGAACAATAATTCCTTCAGCAAACACGGAGGTTCTGGTTTAGAATTAAATTAAACTGGTTTCGAACACAGCTTTAGAAGGAAAAACACTGCACGCGACTGGAGTTCCCTTTGTCTCAGACAATCTTTTGTTCCGCGTTTCCCTGCGAAACATTATTAAATATTTAGGTAAAACGTTTAATGGATAGACTCATGCAAATTATTATATGAATGTTATTGAACTCTCGCTTACCGTAAAACAAATGTTTACATTCCACTATTCAGTGTCAGCAGCTTCAGATATTCTTTTAATTTATAATTCCACTGTTTTATATTTCAAAGAACAATATTATGGTTATATTTATATATAAACTGACCTTTCAAAATTGATCTTCGATTAATATTATTGTGTATAGATAATTGAAATACTGTCCTTATGTACATTCTATTTATTTTTAAAAAATTATATTTATTTTTTGCTATTTAATGTATCTTCCACCGAGCAAACTTCCCATTTGTATATAAAATACCCATATATATAAGTAGGCATATATCAATTTGTGCCGAGTAAGCCCCTGAATTTTCTTCCCGCACAACATCTACGTCGAATAGTCTGCCTGGCAACCCAGGGGTCACTATCAGTTGCATCGCAGGCGTTCCTTTTATGAGAGCGACAAGTAAAGATTGGCTAACATGCATACCAACAGCTGTTACACGACATTCGCAGAGATAAAATGGAACTCGACTAAATCAAATAAGGCAAATTCTGCATGTACCGGTTGGAGGAACCTTTCTCTTGTAAGGAAGAGAAATCGACTAATTTTTCTGTAGTAAAAAGAACAACAAGAGTTTATAATTACGGACTGACAACTTGAAACTTTATCAGTGACCACAATTTCGGCTACCTCATGTTCTGTCTTCATAATTACATCTCTACAAGCTTCTTATGTGTGACACCAGACAGCGTATCTGATTAAAACTGTCCTTTAGGCCTTTTAATTAGACTACTTAACTTCATATTGGAGTAATGTAATTTGTACATTAATCGGGTGCGATACACAGATTCCACCTTGTTAAACATAGAAACGATAGTGTAAGATATACAGGAAAATGTTGTGAAATAACGCAGGATATCAAACTAAATTGGATTGTGCAAACTATAAAATTTAAGAATATCTGCATCTTGATTAATATTGAATAATTAATATAGTTTGTATTAACCGACATGATTTGCACGTGACCTATTTTAACAATTCAATGTTCTTTAGATTTATTTAGTTTGTGTCCCTTTATTAATTGATTTGTAATTATTATACTGTATTCTTAGTTATATTATATAGAAAAAAGTTTGAGGGCTACGTTGATTTAACCTCGTTTCCAGTAACTAATTGTAATTTATGACGTATCGTATTTCATTACCAAGGGATAGTTGAATTAAAAAAATCGATCAATCAATATTTTTTTCATTTCCTATAATTCTTTAACCCCTTGTTTATAAGTCAGGTATGAAACACTTGCACTAAATTAATAAAAAAAAATTAAATATACTAAGCGAAACCTGAAATTAAATATGAGGTTAAAATTATTATATATATACAGCCGTAATTTATCTGATTTTAATTATTACAAATTAATTAAACTATCAATTTAATGATGATTATGGCTTTAGATTTTAATAAATACTTGTTCAAAATTGAGTACAAGTGTCTAATTTTTGGAGGGTAGAGGGTAATTATCGTTCTCCTAACAACCTCAGTAAAGATTGAAACCTGTCCTACGAACTGGTCACGGAATTCCTTGAATAACAAATTGGAGAAATATATTTTCAACGGAGTTCGGAATCATTACATAATTTTATGTATTTTTTGAGACATACAGTTAAAATAGAACGATTTATGAAAAAATCATTGCTTTCGCAAAGACAGTCATTGCAGGGTTTCACGTTCTTTTCAATGAGAAACGCGTTGGCGTCGTACAAGGTCCCTTTTTCATCGAAAAATTAATTAGTGTCAAGACGGATTTTTTAGTTGCCTCGCCAGACTAAAAAATTATTCGTGTTAAGTCCAGAATTATTTTTAATTTTCAACATTACTCGTACTATTGGTTGAAATTCATTAAATATATATTACACCTTACGTCAGTTCATTTTGTATAATATTAAATCGTTTTCTTAGACACAGGCTTATGGTTTAAATTGTTTTACTTATAATCCCAGTGATATTTGATTTGATATTTTTTTTACATACTTCGTCATGTTTCTCACGATTCAATCCGACAAAACTTTTGTTAATGAACGTCCTCGAGGAACCGCGAATTATAAGTGGCACGATTTATCCTTAGTCACGAAGCATTCAGATAAATCATCGTCCGGAGACATGTGAATACGGTTTGCAATTAATCAGCGACCCTCTGGGTGCATCTTGAGCGACTCGCCCAGCATCTCATCGCGGCGTCTCGCGCCGATCTTAATGCGTTCCGAGTGCAAGCGTTTCCTATCAAGATGGCCTTGGCCGGAGCAGTTAGTTATCTCTCAGAGAGATCTGCAACGAGGCATTGCAAAGCCGGCGGGGAGTCCGCAGATTAAGGGGCGCCAAATCCACAACCTACCGCACTCTCACTTCACTTGGGACCTCCATTGTTATGCAACTGAATTAAGTTGAACAACAGTCAGTATCCTGGGAAATATGCAATGCTTATAACGTCGGATAAGACTTGATTTCAAATCCATGAAAATCAAAATTATTTTCCTATTCTCTAATGCTGCCAGTAAGAGTGTCAGATATAGAAAGACCGACTCAATTAAAGCAGTACGTAATAAATATTTATTTGTTACACACTATAAAGCAACAATAAACATATGTTTTGAAAATAATATTCTTCAAAAACCTTCGCCTGCTTTGTTTTGTTTAACTATTACTTAAGAGCCAATGTCTTACCACTTACATATATATATATATATATATATATATATATATCGCCTTGTAAATTTTAAATTGTGCGTTATTCTCACCTTATTGGAATAGTCGGCCAGTTGCCTCCTAAACTGGTCAAGGCACGGCGAGGGAACGCTACGACCCCACAGCAAACTCCTTTCTCGCCATCGAAAGTGCATGGGACAAGTACCAAATGCCCGACCTACCTGATGCAGATTTTTCTAGGGTTTTCCCTGCATAAATTTTAGACTAATAGCCGGATAGGATCCTTAAACCATAGCCCGGGGGCCCTAATTACCCCTTGGCTACCTTTCTCTACCTTTCCGCATCCCCCCTTTCACTCCTTTTCTTATGCTATAAGAGAGGAGTTGCCACTATGTGGATTACCCTTTACATAGCTGTCTACACCTACAAAAAAAATTCCTTTAAGATCGTAGTTAATTATCGTAAGCCTGTGATTTTCTACAACGACACAAGTGTAATTCACACGACCCTGTGAGACAAATTGCATCGTACTGATTATAAAATTGTTCAAGTCTCAATTTGCACAGTTGTGGCAGCTGTGGCACAGAACAAGCTTATCGAAAAATCTTTTTTCTTGATTTACACTCGTCATTGAAACGCGTAACTATGCGCAAACGGACACGGCAGTTTAAGCAATTGCGGTCATGATAGTTTAAAGTTATTATAGAACATTTATATTTGCAACCCAATACATTAGTCGGTAACATAACTACAAAATTGTTACAATAAAATACTAATCATGAAGAATTTTTTTTCTTTACAGCTTCCAATAATCTTAATTATTTTTATTTTTACGTCTGCTTCTAAATATTTATATATTTTTCGACGATTAACCATTTTTTATAATTGGTAAAATAGTCAAATTCAGACAAAAGAAGTTATTTATTTAATCACTTCTTTGGTCTAAATTTGGCTACTTTTCTTATTATTAATTTTCGGAACGGACGTATATTTTTTATTTTATCGATTTGATAATTAAAAAAAATTGACACTTTTTCGGTTGTTTGCCCTTATTTAAATATCATTTTATTTTTACGCGTTATCAGATATATTTGATCATCATTATTAAAATATGAACTCATGACCTAAATATATGTCTGAGATTATTTTTTAATTATTGTAATTTTAAATGGTCGTTAAATGTATATCTGATAAATTATTTTGTCTACAATATCTAACACAGAATAATTTTCGTTTGTGAAATTATTTGTTGATAAACGTAGACTAGAAATAAACCATTATTTCAATTGTATGAAAAAAGAAATTGGTGAACCGTTGATTATCAACCTCATATAAAATACCGATTTCATGCTGCTTAATTCGCCACAAATGTCGCGTTTTCTGACCTAATGTATTTTCCGAAATACATTGTCCTGTCCAGGAAAAATAGCAGTATCCTGCATTCTATTCCCAAATATCGTCATCGTAATACAGTTTCAAATATGTATTTATTTTTCTGTTTTCAAATTCACATAATCTCTTGGTTTCCATTGTAAAGTTTCGTAGTTTTAAAATACAGAATGTAAAAATAACGCGTTAATTTTTGCTATAAAAATTTCAATTCTAGGGTTAAAAATAAGGTAAGTCTCAATAACGGTTTATATTGCACATACTTGCTTCTCCTGTAGTCTCGTAATTGATTCCAACGCTGGGTGGGATCCTGTTCTCTGGAAGAAGCTCACTGTTCCATTTACAGAGGCGCTGATTAGCTAACTCCATTAAGCGGCGTGTCGACTCTTGATTGCTGTCTCAGATTTGAATTTAACTGCCGTGTTTTGTACATGGCAGCTCAACTTCTCCTGCTCCACGAAGAATTCGACTAAGCGCTCCAAAACAGACTCTCAACTAAGTACTGGTCAATTCACTCGTGGGTCATCTCAATGTTTCATGTTGTTATTTCTATCGCTATAAAATCATTATGCTGAACGTACAACGCTTGAACAACATCTCGTTCCTCTTTCTTTACAGACAATTAACATTCGGAATTGTAAGTCTTGATCGTTAATTATTTGCACATTTAATTTAAAAATATGATGATTTATTTCAATGATCACAAGAATATAATATTTGTCGGAATCTAGGTGGAACTAAAATACCTTAATTTTAAAATTTAGCCAAATGGCCGAGTATTCAAATATTAATGACTGCATATTCTCTGTTGATTTGCAATATTATTTGGCACACGTTTAGCACCAAATTAAACCCGAGGGAGCATGCGCATAAGTGCATATTTCACGCACATATAGTTCTACGCTTACCTACGAGATGGCGGGGCTATAGCGGCAGTTACCTGAATCCTTTCATACCTTTTTTTCCATTAGTACATTTCCTCTAGTACATTTATATTAAATACACGTCAGCAGCAATTATGAATTCCTTTCGCGTAATAATTCAGCATAAAATTTAAATTTTCTCAGAAAAAAAAATACGTTGCTGTTTAAATTCAGTTTACTGCACTATGGGGAGTTAAAATAAATGTTTTTCCTTCTTGTAAATATCAGCACGTTAACAAAAATATTTTTTTAAAAAAAACAAAATATTACATATCACCGTTTGAATAAATATGTTTGATTTTACGTCAGTTTTAAATTATATAGAATAAAAATCAATGATGAGTACTTCTATTAGTAATCAGTTTGTGAAGTTTTTAACCATTTTTTGATTTATCTACAAGGATTGAAAATTTCCTCTTTACGATTTATTATGGCTCAATTTTACAGAAGGCTGAGTTCCCAAAAGCACAAAACTGTAACGTTTGCTTAAACTGTCATGTTCCATATCATAAATCTCTTATATTTATTTTGTCATATCTTAAAATATTTATTACCTTAATAATTTTGAAGCTTTGTAACGTTAAGATATCCGCTAATTATATAAACAAGTAGCCATTTAACAGACAAAGTTAAGTGACAATAAATACCAATCAACGGTTCTGCAATCCTCGTTGGCTATTTCTTTTTCAAATTAATAACATTTTAAGAAACAATATATCATTTAGAATAGTTTTTGAATTTCCGTAGAAATATTTCTTATTGCAGTTATATTTCTGTAGCGCCGAACCGGTTTCATAACTGATTAAAAATACCAAAATAAATAAAATGGTTAAAATAATAATTTCCTAATGCCATTCATTTTCAGGTAGAATTTCACGGTTCGTTACTGAGTGATTAAATAACTGCTAAATTTCATTCTGACATGTAGTCGGGGTCGATATTTACCTTATTTAACATTTATAGTTTCTGACCCAAATATAAGATGAAGAAAAAACTGAATGAATAAAATAAATGCACCGGTTTGAATTGAAGAGTCTCAATTTCGGAGTTCAGACAATTTTACCAGCATAACTGTAATATAATATTTAAGTTAATCTGACAATTTTAATTTAATACATGATTATAAAAAAGGCCAATTTGTCAGAAAAATTATATTATTCAACTAAAACAAAAAGTTATTACAATATTTCGACGTTTCGTCCACAATTTTGAGAGTACGTCCGGCAATAGACTGTTGTAGTCGTTATTGAACGCAGTCCATGATATTAAATTTATTTATGGACATCTAGTTTTAACACACACACACATATTTATATATATATATATATATATATATATATATATATGCATACATTCAAAACTGTCTATTACGTGTTGAAGTCCCAAAATTGTTGAGCTAAATGTCGTAATATTGTAATTATTTTTTTAGTTGAATAATAAATTTTTTTCTAGTTTTTCTGTTTATTTAATAACTATAATCCTCAATGTGTTGTCAAAACATTTATAAATTTACGTGTAACTTGTTTTTAACTCGTAACGTATTCAGAATATTATATTTAAAGAAAGCGGAAACGTGAATAGAATTAACCAGAGCCAATGTTGTTTCCCGTTACTGTTCCAAGAATCGCTGCCAATGGAAAATTTTTGAAAGATGAAAAGAATTCGCCGCCTCAGAGAACACGAAAGACAAGACGAGCGATCAGTGAAACTTGCCAAGGACATGGCGACGAATTGTAAATTAGAAGCCTTTTAGGATTTATGTTTTAGTACGAGTACGAGCAACGCCTTTTCCAACAAAAACTTCGCGCTGTAATGTATAAAACATGGGTTGGCGGTTGTGTGTGTGTGTGGCCATTAATATTACCTATCTCGTACAAGTACGTTCGGTACTTGACGCAAATTATACATAAATTATATTGCGGTTACTTAAGTGATAACAAATATAGTTTAGGAATAAGCCAGACGTTAATATGACAGAATTTCAACATTACATTGACTCGAATTTTCTTAACAGATGAGTTAACTGCTATTACTAATTAAATTTTCTACTAACATGGCAGTTTATTTGATCTGAATGGTTGAAACATGTCAATAATTTTAAAACTAATGATTAAAAACTTAGAATAAGTGAAAAAATAACGTTTTATTTAAAATTAAGTTTTTAAATTAGGAATTATAATTTATTTTAAGATTGAGCTCGTCATAAAAATAACTTATTTAACCTCAAAGCGACAAGTATACTTTCTTCCAAATTTATGGTCAGCCTTTGGTTTAAATAAATGATTCCCTGATCGTATTGTATTATAATGAATTTTATAGGCACTACGTTGTGGGGAGCCAAATTTTGTAATATAATCTTTAATATCTATCCATTTTTGAACTCCAGGAACTTATTTTGATATAAACGTAAAATATAATTAAACTGATATCAATTAATTACCTTTATTTTCTCTTCAATCAGCAGTTACGTCTGATAAACAAAACAGAGATACTACTGAAAAACAACCAGAGACTCTCTCTCTCTCGCATCAAAGATATTATATTTTTTTCTAATACTAATATATATAATTCCCATATTTAATTAAAAAGTTCATTACAGTATGTTCCCTTACAACAGCTTTATTTTGTTTTGCTGCAACTCAGAGTGAGAATGATGATAAATAAATTCAACACATCCTTTGTCGACTAGGGTTGTGAAAGTCCATTTTCCCTATTGTGTCGACGATGAAAATCCGTCTTAATATTCCCATATAAAACGAATATATTAAAACGTCAACGAATATCAAGAGATGGGAAGCAATCTGACAACTAATGGACCGGAAAGGCAGATATTTTGAATGTAGGTGTCAGAGAGAAATTAGTAAAATATTGGAGTAGGCGCCATTTTGCGGCGTCGTCTAGTGAAGATGGCCGAGTCAACATACCGATAAATCTGTATGCAAAAACATTAGTGTTACAATGATGGTAGTTTGAACAACTGACAAACAATCCATCATGAACAGTTTGAGGTATCAATTAATCTGCACTTGATTTTTATTTTCCAGAATTAATACCTTTGTCGCGACTGTGTGCAAATTTCTTGGGTGCGGTAGCATTTATGCCTACTTTTTCAGAGCTCCCTTTTTTTCCTAATCTCGTTATTAAGCAATTATGACGGTCTGTCCAAGCTATCAATCACTTTCTCTCTATTGGAAGGATTGAATAAACGTAGGCGCCCACGTTAACAAGATTTCACGCATAATTATGTAAATCTCTCCACTCCTCTTGCACAAGTCTTTAAATATTTGCCGACCTATTCTCAAATGACGGTTTCTTCTTAGTAAAAACATCAAACAAATTTCTAATAAGTTTATTGTATCCGTAACTAAGCAGACGAGTTCCCTTCCATTAGATAAATCGTTTATGCGATATTAGATATAAGGTTTACTGATTCGTTTTCCTAAAAGTTTAATGTTTAGTATTGGCATTACTATTTAATTAATTAAATTATAACATATTAGCACGTTACTCACCTTCTTCTCTACCGCTAAAAAGCACACAATTTTCAAGTTGTCAGGATGGCCGAGCGGTCTAAGGCGCCAGACTCAAGGTTCAACCTTGCTCGCTCAGTGCGGGTCGAAGCATTCTGGTCCTCGTATGAGGGCGTGGGTTCGAATCCCACTTCTGACAAATATTTTTACAATTACATTTTAGCGATATTCCATTCGTATTAGAGAAATCGATAACTTATACTACTTTTAAACTCATTACGGACGTTGAACAAGTCATGATAATTATACTAATACTATTTTCGTGATTTCAATTGCTGAGAAATATCTAATGGTAGATAAATAAAATATGTCTATTATATTGGATGTTTAATTGAGTAACCAAAAGCGAAGACATGAAAATTTTAAAGATAAGAATATATTAGTTCACAATAATTTGAATAACAACCATATATTTGGCGTAGTTCATTCATAACTATTTTTGAATTATCGTACAAAATGTATTATTATAATTCTGTAAAATATTTCCCTCGTTCAAGAAGTAGCTTTTTGATACTGCCTCGACAGTTAGTGAATTATAACGAAGAAAGATTTGATAATTATATCAGGGATACTTGTGGAATTATGAGCAGAAACAAAACATATTCACTATCGTGAGGAAAGTACACAATTGAAAAACAGAAATGAAAATTATGTGAACCCATAATAGTAGGGCAGTCTCGTATAACCTGACTGTGATGTACCGGATAGAATACGAAATAACCATTTAAACCATTAAAATTTAATAAACATAATATAATAATTAATGGATGATCATCCAAAAAATTGTTAAGGTTTAATAAAATAAAATTATAATTTTATCATTGATTTTCACTGATACTCAGTAGAGTTATGACTTCTTGAGATAAAAATAAGTAGAAGAACTTGATACTAACTGTTAATTAACTACTTAATGCTGATCGAACATTCATAATTATCAAAATAAATTAATTTAAAATTTGGTGGACAAGTTTAGACTATCTTCCAAATATGATACAATATCCTTCATTATTTTATTATTTAGGATCGTTTTTCCACAGTACGTGTTGCATGAATACCGTCCAAAGATGTAAATCAAATTTTAAATTTGTGTATTTTTGATAATTACAAGTGTTGGACCTGTTTTTACCTGTTTCTTGGCATCACAAAAATAATTATCATCTGAAGAGATCTGAAGCTTACAGAGGTTTATGATGCAATTTTAATTTTATTAAATCATATGTTTTTTTACTCATCTGGCCTGTAATTATTATATAACATTGTAATTTGTTTTTACTAACATAAGGGTTATTTTCATCTATGACAGTAGCAGAAACTTGTATTCACAGTGATAGTGGAATTTATATTAACTATTATTGGGAAAGATAATGATTTAACCATCGTAGTCTTTATTAAGGGAAGATAAATTTTCTTCTTTCCCGTATTCCCTGCGTTAAAATATTGCTTTATTCCACTTTCCTTCCTTCCTCTATTATTTTTAGGACCGGTTCTGAATCGCCCCACCTCCTCATAACATAATTTTGTGTGGGTTTTCCCGATAATTAAATTTCGGAGAAGAGGAGGTATTTATAACGACATTGGTTTTTTTTTATTTCTTTATCCAGAAAAGATATCGTTGTCGACATCGTAAACAATAACTAGATGTCTGTCCTTGTTATTATTTAAAAAATATAAAACCAATGCAACATTTAACAGCAATTTTTTGGCCTTAATAGAAGAATGATATGGTAAGGTAGTATGTGAAATAGCGTAATGGTATCAGGGAATTAATTTTAAATAAATAATGAAGAAGATTTCAGTAAAGCAAATTACATATAGATGGCAGTTTTTCTTTTTCGCAGCTTGTAGTGTAAATGGCATAAATAATTACGGTAATAGTTGTTCACTATTCCCATTGGAATAATCGGCCAGCTGCCTCCTAAACTAGTCGAGGCACGGAGAAGGGAATGCTGCGTCCCCACAGCAAACTCCTCTCCCGCTGTCGGAAGGGCGTGGGACAAGTACCCAATGCCCGACCTACCTGATGCAGTTTTTTCTAGGGTTTTCCCTGCATTTCTTTAGGCGAATGCCGGTTAGGATCCTAAAAATATAGCCCGGGGGCCCTAGTTAACTCTTGGCTACCTTCCTCTACCCTTCCGCATCCCCCCTTTCAAATCCCTTCCTATGGTATTAAAGAGGAGTTCCCCAACGTGGATTACCCTCGTGTAGCCTGTTGCCCTAAAAAAAAGGGTTTTTTTTCAAAGTACTGACAGGTGGAATTTAAAATGTATTGGTTCGTTATACGGGAGAGGATAAAAATAATGGGCGAGAGTTTCATTCACTAGCTTACGTCACAAAGTTTTGTCTACCTTGTACACAAGTAATACTATCGGGCTTCGTTCATTTTTTGTTTTTCGCTTTTAACGCAGTTCTCCTAACCCTCTGTTTCATTATCAATATTTTTATTTAGTAATTTTTTGTTACTTTTTCTATAATATCTTTGTCTACTCTTAGCAACAAGATTCCTCCCACTAACATGCTACGTAGAAAGGAAAGTAAATTGTGCAGACTGGATTTACGTTTTAAATTTTTTAGGACGTTGATGACATTTTAGGGATTTTAAATTATATGTTGTTTATTGGTGGAGAATTATATTCATAAAAAGATAGAGGAGCAGATTTAGAAAGTCAAAATGAGAAGGAGAAACGGTTACACAGCTATTGAATAAAATTATAGTAGAAGATGAACAGGTTAGTGAATATAATGATACGGAGGTTGATCGTAGGGCCAGAATCCACGTAGGTGAGCTTGGTAACAAAGAAGATGTTTCATCATTCTTAATCCATACCACACACACACACGAGAGTTAATATTCAGACCTTCCCGCAAGTATTAATTATCTGTAATGAACACGTCGCAACTAATGGGGTCATCAGGAAGGTGTGTTGAAACTCAGTCTTGGTCCGAGGCGTGGTCGACACATAGGTTCACCTGGGGGTCAAGGCGCCAGCCGGAGTGTTGCAAGGTCGAACACATCGTCAGTAGCAGAATTGTTCCGACCCAAACTTCATTGTGAGAAACGTGCGCACTCAGTTGCTCCTGGACTTGCAAGTCCTCGTCTGTTGGAGGAAGGTTAAAAATATCTTCATAATTAATATGCAACCAAAAAAATCCTCACCTCTTTCAATAATTTTTAAATGTCTGATATTCACACTTATGTATGAATATTTATGTACTTTTTTATTTTTTTTATAATTAAAAATTGAAACAACATGTGATATATATTAAATAATATTAGTGGAAATTGTCCAACAGTCAGAATATGTATTTAAAAAATTAAACGTTACATATATTGCCTATATAAAACATCGTAAAGTTTATTTCGTTTCATTAAAGTGAAAAGTGTAGATCTCTATCAACTTATAAGACCGGTAATAGGAAACTAGAGAACCTATTTTTCGTCGTGCATATGAATTGGGTTCGGAATGCATGAATTCCCTTAAAGTATTTATACGTTTAACTCTAAAAAATCTTTTTTTCTTTGGAAATACAGTTTTGAAAATGTGAGCTGACTTGAATACTAATTTAACACTGTTAAATAACGTGTCATTGTTTAATTTGCTCTTTCCCAGGGTCACGCTGACGGTTCAACGAAATACCGTGTATTGTCCAATATTCATTCCCCTATAAATAACTTTTATACTTTCAATTATTTTATTTTTTTAGGGCAACAGGCTACATGAGGGTGATCCACTTTGGGCAACTCCCCTTTAATAGCATAGGAAGGGATTTGAAAGGGGGGATGCGGAAGGGTAGAGGAAGGTAGCCAAGGGTTACTAGGGCGCCCGGGCTATATTTTAAGGATCCTACCCGGCATTCGCCTAAAGAAATGCAGGGAAAACCCTAGAAAAACCTGCATCGGGTAGGTCCGGCATTGGGTACTTGTCCCACGCCCTTCCGATAGCGGGAGTTATAATCCGGTCTTAATACAATTTAAGACTCGACTCGACTGTCACCATAGTACAAGTTTAGTCATGTAGAACGCGGTGGAAATATTGCTAAACTTTTCTACGCGGTAGTAATTCCTTTAAAACATCTTGTGGCTGTTGTTTTAAAATTAATGTATAATATCAAATAAATGTTACTTGTACATGCTCAATACCTATTATATTTTTGTTTTTTGTTTCAGGTAAGCGTTCAGTTCCAAACATTTTTCTGCCTACTCGTAAGTAATTATTAAAGTAATTTATAATCTTTTTGCATTCGTGGAAGTCTTGTATCCTTCTGTAACTTGTTCGCACGACTAAATCAGTAATGTAGGAGTTGTGAGAACAAGGAAATGGCGATGCGTAATACTCTCTAGTGCCAACATCTATTAATTATCAACCCACAATCAACTTATTTATCTATGCGTCATATGGTTAATATTTCTCAGGAAAATAAGCTGGTGTTCAATTGTAATTGGAACATCTGAAAACTCTATATACAAAATATATTCCTCTAGTAGAAGTCACTGCGCGTTTGATATTCAATAATTTGGGGTTTTTTTAACTTTCAGCATCGTGTGGAATGAAGCATGTTATTTGATTATTAACTCATATTTGAATGATAATTTCCTTTTTTTAAAATTTATATAATTGAACTATATTAATCCGCAGTATTACTGGACTAGATTTTACCATGATATTTTAAATAAAGTGATATAAAGCATCCTATCGTTTTTCCCATGAATACAATTTATTATTAATAGATAATAAATATTTTTTTTGTTTTTAAAATAATCGTTTATTCCTTTTCTATAGAGCGTGGGACGAAGCTAAATATAAAACACAATGCAGTGTGGCCGGATACAATTTTGAATGTTTATTATTCTGATCTGCTGAAATAGTACTTAATATTATTTGGCATGTATAAGGTATTCCTAATTTGCATTTTTTTGTTCCAAAATCAACTTATAGGAATTAAAAAGAAAAATGGAGACCGTTTGTCCGATGACTCATGAATGTTTTTAACCTTCGTTGTGTGGCATTGAAATGTATCGTAATGGATTCTCATGGACACGTAGGTTGTTCAGAACAATATCGATTAATACAAGTACCCTGTTCCTCTCCATAGATGTCAGTTGCACGGCGCAATACTTTAAGTATTTACGGATTTCAAATTAATTATAAAATTTTAAAAAAATTGTGGTGCTCATATAAACTGCAATATTTTTCTGGATGGAAATCAGGATATTAGAATTGAAAAGATAATTGAAGAATTTGGTAATATGTGTAGAAACACAGTATATAACTACCTTAGCAAAGTAAACTATACATGTAAAAAAAACTTTTCTTTATCGAGAAAGAGATAGTGTGTTCATAAAAAAAGAAGAAGAAATAAATAAAGAAAACTTGATATACATAGATGAGTCTGGAATAGTGGAACATTTTCGATATTCCTTGAGAACAAAAGTAGTGCCATTGGAGACCTGCAGATGGAGCCCAATTTTTTTTTTCTGACTAATCGTTTCCTGAGACAGCCATTGTCAAATAAAGTTAGTTGTCAATCATAGCCATAAACTAGTCAGAAGTTAAGTTCTATTTAATTGCATCTTCGGTCATATTTGAGAGAACTTTACGAACTTTATTGTACTATTTTTACATATTTTCTTCTAATTAAAGTGTTTTAGTAGACAATTTTCTGTGACTGGGTATTTTGTAATTAAATAATTATTAATAATTTTATTTGACTTGATCTTACATATAATGCTAACATTTTGTACCTAAAGATATAGAAGTCATCAGCAAAAAAAGCCGTATTTGGGGTCGAAGAAAATAATTCTGTAAACGCAAATCTGAGACTCTGAACGCATTCATTCATTGAAGTGTTCACGAAAGATACTTGTGGGACACCCGGTTATTTTCTTAAACATCCTTTCATAAATACATTCGTAGGTTCCTTTCTTTGATCGGTTAATCATGAAATTTTCCTAAGAAAGTTAGAATTTTATGGCGTACGGGGAAACGTCTTACTTTTCCTAAAATCATATCTAAAAATCGTAAACGAAAGGTAGCGGTCGAAACTAAAGATGGGAAAATTCATTTATCTGATTGGGAATTAATTACGTGTGGTGTTCCTCAATGCTCGATTCTTGGCGACTACTTTTCTAAATTATTTACTAGTAGATATTGAATATTTTTATTAGAACTGTAAATATTATATTATACCCATAGTATAGCTAAATAATAATTATTTTTCTTATTCATATTATTTTTCTTATGTTGAACAGAGAAATTTGTAATTTATTTATAATTGTAGCATTCAATTCTTATATTTAATTTTATGTATTGACGTGTCATATTTCCTCATACGAGGACTAATGGAATAAAATAAATCAAATTAAAAATATTCTTATACTTGTCAGACGTATCAGTTTGAAGTTAAAACAATTTGTCATTCATTTGACAGCAGTTTCAAAACTAATTGATTCCGAACTAAACTATTTTGAACGTACACGTTAGACTTAATACCATTTCTATTTTCTAGACCTGTTGGTACTGAACTGACAACCTCCGAAACTCACAGTTAAGAATTCAGTCTCTATTGAGCCGAAACTTATTGTACACGTTAAAAGGTGATGTGCGATATCGCGGCACCGAATTATCAAACATATAATTATCGTAAAGAAATAAACGTAAATACAGAAGTTTCTTTTCGGTCCACGGTCCAGTCTTCTTTACTTACCCATTCCGACAGCAGAATGGACCGTATTTTCTGAGAAGAAGGAACCGCAACATTTGGCCCCTTGAGATCTGGTCCATTGTGTGAGGACACTTTCTCCGCTTCATCCCGCTAAGGACATGTGGGACATATTCTTTTTCTGGCCAGACCGTTTCATTTCCGGAATCCAAAGCCACGAACCCGGGACCTGGAAAGCTTGCGGAGCCACTTTCTTTGCATACGGTCGATTCTGAGTAACTCGACAATGGGGAGACGTAGTCATATATTAACATCAACAACGTACGTCGTTAACATGTCGGACCCATTGCTACGGCAACGAAATTTATTGTTCTTCACTCGGTTCATAAACACCCACTGTAGAAATCGTTTGGAGAGTCACTTCCTGCTCAATTGCTATGAAATTATATCAAACGAGATCAGTTTGTAGTGATATTTCACGTTGTCACATGCTTAATGAATTATGAAGTGATATGAAGCTAGTAAACAAGCATATTATTAATTTTTCCATTTTAATGGTTTATTCATTGTAACAACCCTCACGTATCAAATTTCAGATTTTCCCGGTTGTATTTAAATTTTGTTTTCTAGGAATTAATGAATCATAAATTGACTAAAATTACACTTAACACACAAATGGTGGAAATACTCTTGTTAAAAGTGAATAGCAGAAAGAATAAAAGTTACGTTAACAATACGTATTATTTTTAATGAAAAATATTGAAATAAATATAACCTCTACAGACAATTCTTCCTGAGAAACCGAATTGTTCTTTGTAATCATTACCATCAATCAAACAAAATCCTTAACAGTATAATTATTATTCACGAATTATCAGTATACCTGATGAATATGAATACCATCTTTGATATCTGTTGGAACGTATAAAACACGGTTTACAACTCCACAAATTCTATTTTAACGTTTCTAAGATATTATTAGAGAATATGTTTTTTACTTCATGTTCCTTATTAAAACAAAAACAAAAAAAACTTTGGTGGATTCTGACTTGGCTCCTTCGAAAGCTTATTTGACGCCCGCTGTCAACGGCATTTATTTTGTTTCAACAAAATACATTTTCATAATCTTTAATAAGACCGAAAAGCAAAATAACATATTCATGATCACAACTGATTAATCCGAACATAAAGAAGACGTACAAGTTGGAAACTTCGATAATTACATTGTAATCATTCAAAGCGCAGAAAGTTATAAATTTAGTTTGTATTCAATTTACGTCACGAAGGCGAGTTTATATCGTTAACTGGTGCCAAGAATTAATTTTCATTTGGAGAGTAACGAAATAACAATTTTTTTCACTGAGGGAGTCGTGTATATACTTTAACGGATGCAATTTTCGCGCGGAAAACAAGGGGGAAAACACTGGATTAAACTTCTCAGGTATCTCAGGTATTTATTTTTTGCCCCTTTATATAATTTTATTTTATGAATATATTTTTTCAATAAGGTAAAGTAGTGTTCATTATACTTACCTTACTTAGAGTTCATTTCCACTAAGATATCCCAAGCTTTATAACTTAATCGTATGTTACTTCAGCTCGTTTTATCATTTGGTTACCTTCTTTCCCTTTTTTCTTCTATATACGGTCGGTTATGTTTTCCTGTTCTTCTCTATACATTTTACATTTGATCTAGTTAGCCCATTATCCAACTAAAAAGTGTTTCAATCCTTGATGGCTGGTTAGCTTGTGGGTTTCATTTTCATTTTACTGCCTGAGAACTCTTGTTATCATCAATGGAGTAATTTATCATCCACGTGTAGTGAATGTAAATTTCAAGACGCCTCTCACAAGAAAAGCTTATTATTACTAAGAGTATCATCTTGTCCAGGCCATGTTCTTCCTCCTACGAGTAACTTGTATCTGTGTATTTTGTTTCTTGTTATAGAAGCAGAGACAGAACCGCTCGTGACAAATGCGCACGTAGGCTGGTCATAATAGAGCCGTTCGAGGCACATTGTGCAAGGCTGTTATAGGTGTCCCCCTAATACAGACAGGGGTCACGTTGACATCATCTCTTACAACATTTACCGACACTTCGCTACCGACCTTTTTTTTTTCTCTGTCTTTGTTCGCTTGCAACGGGGGAACATTCAAAAATACTTGTATCTGACAATGGCGTATAATACCGCACGTCAGAGACATCTGGGTGGCTCGTCAATTCTCGAGACTTGCTTTGATCCTGTGCTGTATGACAATCCCATCTTTGTCAGTTGGTGGGTCACGGCTCACAGACTTCGCCTTTGGTCCTCTGCAGCTGCATTGTTCAACGAATTGCGGAGGCTGCAGCGTCGTCACAATTTCATACAACGCATTTAAACTCCCTATCGCAATCTCATTACTAAAAAGCACAGAATTTCTCTGCCATCCGACCGTCTGTAATATAAATTATATGAATATTTTATATTTCCAAAATATGTATGTTTGGAAAATATAACGTTTCTTTATGTAATTTAACTCTACATGTTTTTAATCAGATTCTAAAACAATTAAAACTTCACTGCTAGTTTTTATTAATTTTGAGCGGAGGAGCTTTCGGTCGATAGTTTGACCATATTCATCTACAAAAACAAAATTATAATTTTAAGAACTATATAATCTGTCAAGAATAATATTCCTTTTTATTTATTATAATAATATATCAAAATGTCCAATTATATTATAAAATATAATCCATTATTCGTACTTCAATTTGTCAAAAATCCGTGTATCGATTCCAACATGGAAAGTGTCTATCCTAGGGATAATACCATAGGAATAATTGTTCCTATGAACAAAAATGAAATTATAAATATTTTGGAGACTGATTGAAACCTTGTGGTATTACAATACATAAATAACAAAATTAAAATCGGTCAAAAAATTTTTTTTAATTCTTAAATAATAACATGCTTATTGAAACACAACCTTCAACAATTACAATCTTAGCATATTAAAGAGTTGAAAATAACTTCTCATCGGTGGTAATCTGAAATATTCTGTTTAACTGCATTATTCATAATTTTCTCATTACTATGAATTCAGATTGATATCTGATAACTATTTAATTACCAACTGAACTCCTATTTTGTTTTCTAAATTTCCATAAAGAAATTCAATCATTCCAGAAACACTATTTTGACGGGATATTTCCAGAAAAGTTTCTGGGTTTCCTATTTATGTCTCACTTTCTTTCACTTCTCTATTCTCATATAACGTTCAGATACATACTTGAGTTTCTTTCTTCTGACTGGGTCTCAAAACGTTTTAAGACAAACCAAGTTTCTTCAGAAATCCTGGGAAAACTCTACACCCTCTCTCCACGTGCTCATTACAAATCAAGGAATCCATTCTTTCCTCTTAGATGTATTTTTATACATACTTGTATTATTTATTGATAAATCTGAAAAATTTCAAGAACGTACGGTTAATTTTTCTTGACTGGTCCAACAGGATACAATGTTCTACCGGAACATCATTTACTGTTCGTGCGAATTAATAATAATGCTAATTTATTTAATATTTATTCGTCTGGTATCACTCTCTTTGAAGCTATAAAAGAAATGCAATTATGTTAGATATTATAAATTATTCCAGACGATATAAGAGTTAAAAAATTAGTGATTTCAGACTGTTGGATTCTTGAAAATTCATTTTTTTCCGAGAGATAAATACTTCTGCAACGGCGGTAATAGTCACTTGAAAACGTATTTAACGTGATAACAGCCCTGTGTCGGATTCCGGGGCGAGTCTTGTCGTCTTTGTGCGGAGGACAATGCCCATACTTGGCTGAGCTCCGTGGACCTCGACCGACGTAGCCACCTGCTGCATTGCCGATGAATGAGGCTCTTGTAATGAATGGGTCGTGACGTACATACAAAGTACACACATAGGACCAACGGCTACGTGACGTTCTTTCCAGAACATCTTATTACGGATTTTTGCGATCAGAGATGGTTCTTGTATCGTCATCAGTAAACCTTCGTTCTTGTTGTACTCGTTACTGACGATTGTAACATGCCAACTGTTTCAAATCCAACGAAACGGAAATAATTTATAATGATCATATTCTCGTGTATCCAAATCTTGAAGCACATATTTCGTGAATTTACATTTATACCCCTTCATATTGGATGATGAATGACATATTTGCATTTGAAATAAATTTTTTATAAATTACTACAGCACAGATTTCTTAAACGACGGTTGTGGTTAATATTTATTTAAACCAATCGCGAATATATTTAAACATATAGAAATGTCCCTTATTCTATATTGAAATAAAGAATAAAATTATTCCAATTACGAAACCTACATTAACTCTGTAATATACAGGACAATTGAGAACACGGGAACCAATTAATATCTTCAAACGCAACATTTTTAAAACAATTTCGAATGATAATGGAAAAATAATGTAAATAGCAAAAGATAGTTCTTAATTTAAGTCGTATCATGCGCCTGTTTCTTAAGTTTATTTTTCCATTTACCATTAAATATTGCTTTCGTTTAAAGAAAACTACCACCAAACGTCGTTTAGCGCTAATTTGAATTTTGAATCAAACATCGATTTACTAATGATACCGTTAGTCCTCTATTGAAAATAATGAACTAGCAAAAATAATGTATAATTACATATAAACATCATACATGTATAAAATTATTTAATTGCCTGAATAATTAAATTTATTTATGATTTATACGAAATTAATAAATGTGAAAAACACCAGCCTGTGAGTCAGAAAATTTATCATCAAATTAAAAACATAATTTATCAAACTTTTGGCCTCAACTTTAGAAATTTATGTTTATCTAAATTAACATATAATAAAGTATTTAAAAAATAGTGAAATATTCACAGAAGAGGTTCCAGTTTTGTATGTTTAATTATATTGTTTTGAATATTATAATAAATATTATTACTAATAGGAAATGCCAACGCAGTTTTTCACATTTATCTTAAAAGAAGTGAGATTAATATAATTGTTAATATATATCAAAATTTACCAAAATTAAATATTTACATAATCTCCTCCATAATTCCCAGATTAAAATATTTTTCGTTTTACTTTATACCAGATGAATATTAATAATTTTATTATTTATGTAATTCATGTTGTTTACCTTGAGCTTTTTATAGCTCCAGCACATTTTTGTAATCTGTTTTCGCGAAACACGCAATAATTTCGGCAAATAAGCAAAAATTCCTTTAACTCTCTTATTACCGAACGTTTTCCACATCAGAGTTCATCGTTTCTGTTTCCTGTAGATTACCCGATGTGAGGGACGGGTTTCTTGACAGATGAAAGGTCGTGAAGGGGGGGCATTTGTCACACTGACGTAGAGGGTGCAGACACGTGTTCGTTCGAGCCAATTACAAAGCTGTATTTAGATCTCCCCCTCACTTTCTAATTTGAGAGTCTTTTTCCAATCCGTGAAGAAACTCAAACACGACCTCTGTTCTGAAGAATTCCGTCATACTGGATGCTCCGGTGTCATTTGAGATCCAAATTAATACGATACGGATTACTGCAACATGAACCATGTTTTCTATGAAAATCACAAATAGTAACGTTTCCTCGCGAATCGCTTGTCAAAGTTTAATATATTAACTTAATTTTTTGGCAATCAAATATAATTACCACAATTACCCGACAGCGTGTGTAAAGATCTCCGATATATCAGCGATCGCGAAAATGCAGCCCGCAGTACTTATTTTGTCAGTATGTTGTACGAAATGGAGTAGTTGCTTAAATACCCATGGGAAAGAGTTTAGGTAAACTCAGAGGTTGGTTCCAAACTCTTGACAGAAGAAATTGTAATAGACAATCAGTAATTCAGGTGGAAATATTTATGTACAAAAATTGGTCAAATTTTCTGCACTGCATAATACACACAAGAAAATCTAGTTTATTTATTAGGTTATATTCCAGTATCACTGAACCACTGACTTGATTTGTAACCTGAAGCAAATGAAAACTAATGTTTTCTCGTCCTGAAATAACGATCGGGTTACTCTTGAATTTCCGAGTTAGACGTGTTAACCATGAAACCTTCGGGCTCTGTTGGTTGAACTATTAGTGTCATTGAGGCACATCTGCAAACAGTTTCGAAACTTCTGCGGCGCTCATAACTCGCCTTCTCTCCGTCAATGGAATTAATAAGAGTGCTTGTTACGGTAACAGCGGGTAATAAAAGGTTTCGTGTCAGAATTGCGTGTGCTCGGGGCGGACGCACCCAGACGTTTCAACTCTCGGCTTCACACAAGGCCCGCTGCTATCCGAAAACCGTGACGCGTGTAACGAGTCCTTAAAATGATCAGTTGTTCATTCACAAGGCGTGGGAAGAGTTTTGTTTGTGGGATCGTCGGCAACCTTAATGGCGATGTAAGGGGGACTTCTACTGCGGCAATAAAACTTTCTTCTAAGCGGAGCAGCACGTCTTTGTTACAACCAGATAAACGTTACCTACGTGTGACACAAAATACATACATGAATAATATAATAGAAAAACGAATACAGTTGCTTAGTTTTTAAAAGTAACATATTCTTATCAAAGAATAAGAATATTGAATAAGTTTTTAGGCAAATGGACAAACTACTCGTGGAGAATTTCGCAACACTGACGTTGAAGTTGTTAGATAGAATTAAAATGAATTTATAAATTAAACAAATTAACCAGCTTTTCAAAAATTTGACTTAAATTACTTGAAATCAGAATATACGAGTTTATCTTTGAACTGCATACATAAAGTGATGCGAAAACTTTGTAATCTTAATTTTCGTCCTTCTTTCCTATTTAAGGTCGCTAATTTCGTTCGCTCATCACATGAAAGCGGTCAGACCGCTTTTAATTGAACTTATTTTCGCTATTATATAGAGATGTACAAAGGTTAATAACACTATGAAACTTGAGTCAAAATCAGACGCGTTCATAAAGCAAATTTTAATTGTTAATACTAGGAATTTATTCGCTTTTAAGAAAAATGATAAACGATTTTGCTCTGATATGTTGTCTTAAATTATAGTCAATAATTTGAAATGTTTAGACAATTCAAGATGGTGGCTAAAAAGTCAGTTTTGTATTTCATTTTCGTAGTCTGTAAGAAAATAAATTAGTCCTACTTACTTCGAAATAAGGTAAAAAGTTTATTAGATCAACTGGCGCGATCTGTTTTGGAATTTACCTGGGCTCAATTACCTCCTCGAATTTATATACCTCTCTCGGACAGTTATATGCCGCCCATTATGACCAGTTAGATCAATAATTTAAACAATAGCTAGCGGATTATGATATTATAAATAGAACAAATTAATTAAAAACAAGATTAACATTGAACAAAAATTTGTAAATAACGCGTTAAAGAAATAAACAGACCCGACCATATCCTATTAATACTATTCACCATAAAGTAATATTTGGGTTGAAACCTAATTTTAACGCGAAATAAACCATAGACATTGAATTATTAAAATATTTAGGGAACAGTAAATGACTTTACATTAAGACCTGTACTCCATTTTTGCTTATTGTGCAATCGTAGTTGCCGTCTTTTTCTTCCCGAAACTGTGTGTTCTATATACGAATTATGGAGATTGTCGTTTGTATGTTATGTATCTGTTCGTTTGTAAAGGACAGGAGGTTCTCTCCCGTTATCGGAAGGGCGTGGGACAAGTACCAAGCGCCCGATCTACCTGATGCAGGTTTTATAGGGTTTGTCCTACATCACTTTCAGGCAAATTCCGGTCCGGATCCTTATAACTACAGTCCGGGGGCCCTAACCCTTGGCTACCTTTCTACCCTTCCGAATCCCCACTTTACATCCCTTCCTATGTTATTAAACGGGAGTTTCTATCACGTGGATTATCCTCATGTAGTCTGTTACTCTGAAAAAAAATGAATAAAGTGTCTGAGAAAGTCCTGCGAATACAATAGAAGAAAAGCCACATTTGGGTAGTATGTAACATAATAGAAGGTACAGTAAATGAAATTCTATAGAGAAACCATTGACGTAATTATACAAGAGTAGTTGTATAGAACAGGGACAGTTGGGAGGTTGAATCTAATATAAATTGTGTAGTATAAATTGTTTGGTATAAACTGAAGTATATGGCTTTGCGATATATTGTTTTAAACAAATAATTCATATGTGTTGCGTCCAATTTTCTGATCTGAAAGTGCAGCGAAGAGAGTTGCGAAACGGCATGACGTCACGACCTTGCGTGGACCCCCGGACCACTGCCTCATATGGGCACAGCAAGCTGCAGCAGCCCAAACACGACACAAATGCAATTCGTCCTTTCTAGGATCCCTTAAAAACCGGCTTCTTAAACACGCCGTCGATTGGTTTATTATTTAACTGCGCATAGGCCTTGCGCAATTAGCGATCACCTCTGCCTGTCGCGGGGAACAAACATTAAAACTCTTATGGAGGTAATAAACCTGTACATGTAATCGCCTTAAGGAAGTTGTATTTATATGAATCTTGAAGCCATAATTTTGCTCTTCTGAAAAAAAAATATTGACACTTAATCGAAAAAATTATGTAAAAAGCCAACAATAACCCAGATAAACTAATATATAAAAAAACTTTGAGATCATTTCTATTTTTTGTAAATTGGGATTAATTTGGAATACGCAGTGTATTTGTTTCTCATTCTTAGAAATATGAAGTACGTCGTAAATAAATTTTCTGAGAAAATGAAATTACGAAGCGATGGTCGTATGATAATTAAACACGCCTGTGAAAATTTAAATAAAACTCTTATTAATGATTAGAAGCGAATGTAAGTGTTCGGTTCAATTCAATAATAATAAACAGAAGAATAGTTTTCTTCTTAAAATCATTTCTGAAATTATGCAATAAGTTATTTCCATTCTATGCCAAATATGTTTAGCTTTATTAGGAAAATGTTAGTTAAACTAATATTTTTACCAATATCCTTTTAGAGCACCAAGAATTGGTCCCAATGTTTCGACTTCAGTTTAATCGTAAATAAACATTTTGATGAAGTCATTTATTTCCCTTTAATATTTCTCTCCTTGATATTTAGTGTATTCGTGGACGCTTTGATATGCTTATTTCTCCTGTCGCATGTCCA
The DNA here is from genome assembly GCA_037074705.1 of Zhengitettix transpicula. NCBI lineage: Eukaryota > Metazoa > Arthropoda > Insecta > Orthoptera > Tetrigidae > Zhengitettix > Zhengitettix transpicula. The sequence continues at coordinate 38,151,361 of CM073596.1, read as the reverse complement.
TAATAATCAATTAGACACGACGTCAATGTCTCCTTCTTCACATTTATATATGCCACGACCTTTTTCTCGTTAAATAATTCAAGATCTTTGATATTTTACAATCAAATTGATTCCGTCCCCATCTTTCAATATTCCAGCGTGAATTTAACATTTTGAAGACAAAAAAATTTAATTATCCTAATGTGCTTATAATAAAGTGGCATTCAATTTTGCACATTGATGTTTTCAAGAGACTTAAAATCTAAAGATGTAGCGGGGTTTTAAAAATCACCTTGCATCGAAAGAGTAAGTCAGAGGAGATGAAGTCAGGACAATGAATGGTTTGAGGGGACCGTATTAAACCAGTGATTCATTACAGTAACTCAAGGTAGATAGTTTTTGGTTGGCAGTTTACAAAGATATAATTTTCTTAATAAAACTAAACATATTTGGCATAGAGCTGAAATAACTTTATTATATAATTTCAAAAATTATTTTAGGAACAAAACTATTTTTTTTCTTGTCATTGAATGTTCAACTTCCATTCGCGTGGTTAATTATGATACGACTATCGTTACAGGGATATAATTTTGACGGAAAGTTATTATTAGTTATTAGGTAATAAAGTATTTATGGGATTTACTGAAACATTTTCATCACATCACTAATTGCCTTTCCAGCTGTCAGAAGAAAAAAAAACTCCTTAATGCTATATTATCGAAAAGTCACACCGAACGGAAACCGTAATGCGAAATGTAAACTATGTTATTTGTTCAAAACGTGACCGCAGAACGTGAGTGCGCAATTTTCTGTGAAAAAGAGTTTCCTGAATTTAAATCCCGTAGCCGTGGAACTTTAACTTTAAATATAGTTATAGTATTATTTTATTAATGTGGTTGCTTTAAGAATTATAAAATCTTAATTAATGTTTAATTATCAAATCACGTATTAATACCCTCTTATTTTTCGTTACAAGCGTAACATGCGGCTTAGTCCTCACCATTAATTTTTCGTACTACCCAAGTTTTTTCGCACAGTTTTAGTGAAGATTGCCGTTGCCGTGATGGTGAAGAAGCGGGCGGGGTCTACCTTGGTTCACAGCCAGATGATGCTTGGTAATAGCTATATTTATATATACACCGAACCTATTCCCTGCGCGCGAGTTGCCCGCGTCTGGCCGTGGTGGCCAGACAATGGCTGCCTCGGCATAAATAAAGGCAGCCTCAATGGAGGAGAACGTTCCTTATAAGGACTCCTCCTGGGATAACGGCGCGAAGCGTTGCCTTCATTCAGAGCGGCGAAGCACTCGTATTTTTCATCTGCTGCCTTCCAGTCCGGGTCACGCTGTTCCTTCTACGGCACTGACCACCTTGCGGATCGTGATTCTGAAATAACTTACGGTCATCCCGACTTCGCTCTGACTGCCAGAACGCAATTAGGTTTATTCGAGTGAAAACTGACTCGTCCAATTTGGCTAATTGAGCCCCGGCGCACTGAGTTACGTCTGGATGCTAATAAATTATTTTAGGAACGCACAAATAACACAATCATTAGTGTTGGGAGAGTGTAAGGTACCTAACGTCTCAGATCATTAGATAGAAACCGTGGCTTGTGAACCTTGGGTCAGGCTTAATGAAAGTCGTGAACCAAGCTATGTGTGTTAGAATTATTTGGAACATATGTTCACAAAATTTAACAAACAAAATTGTGGAGTTGTTTTGAAGCTGTTAAAAATAATTTAAAGGACTTCTATAACCGCCCTAACCTTTGTTGTGGACCAATGCGATCTTAGAATGATAAAAAATTAAACTTCAGAACTTAGGCAGAAAAAATTAATTCTAAACTTTGAAACCGTCACAGGCGAAGACTGTGAAAATTCAGACTTTATGTTCTCATTAATGTATTGGGCATAAAATTATACGGCATTGGGGTCGTGTTTGTAAATTTATTTGTTTTTTGACAGGAATAATCCCTGAAATATAAACATATAATAATTGCCAAATTGTGAATTTTGAATTAAATATATATTTTACATTTAAAATTTGAATTAAAAATTCATATGGATTTAAAAACAATTAGTATTTTATCTATAGCAGCACATTATAAAAATGCAATAATATATTTAAAAAAGGGTCCATGAATATATCTGTCGGGTGCTACTCTACAATAATTATAGGGGATTGGGGTCGTGTTTGTAAATTTATTTGTTTTTTGACAGGAATAATCCCTGAAATATAAACATATAATAATTGCCAAATTGTGACTTTTGAATTAAATATAATGAATATTTTATTTTACATTTAAAATTTGAATTAAAAATTCATATCTATTTAAAACTATATAAGGTCCACGAATATAAATGTCGGGATGCTTCACTAAACTTTAGAAAAAAATCATTTTAAAATAACAACTAATTTTTTTAAATACACTACATTTCATTCTAGGAAATTAAAACAGGTGTTAATAAAATATTAAATTATAATTACCTCTAACGGAAGTTCAGCAACTCTTTTCGTTTCACCAACAAGAACCATTCCGCCCACAAATTTCCGCGACTGTGGCGCTACAGTAACTTAATATGGTCTCATGATTTAAAGACCACATAAATATTGAATACATTAGCACCACCTTTCGGCCCGCCGCTATAAAATGCTTGGAAGACACCTCCGCGGACACCGAAGAATAGTCTGGAGGCATGTTATGATGTTTCAAAACAAGCCATTAAAAGTGGCATCACATCGTACGGACTGGTCTCGAGAAATATGGTTCATCTGTAACAGTGAAGCCGGCTACATGGGGGGAGGAGGGGGGGGGGCATGGAACTTCACCTTAAAGAAAGAAATTAGAACTCATAAAATCTTCTTTTTATTGCCATGTGGGACGTAATGTATTGAAGTTTTTATAAATTAATAATGAAAGTCGCTAGGTTCCTGAGTTATACTTTATAAAACCAAGAACAAGGACACTTTCTACTAATAACGTAACGAATAAATTTGTTTCGGACTCCAATAATTATTCTATGTTTTGTAAAAAAAACTAGCTACCAACTCAACACTTTATTTTTCACAGATTCAGCACAGCTTTTTATTCGGTAAAAATATATAACAATTCCAGTATATATATATATATATATATTGTAATAAACTGATTAAAAATGGCGTCTAAATAAAATAAAAGATTATTAAAGGTGAACAATTAAACAAATTTTATTAAAGTTTTATACAATTTAAAATTACACAATAATATTTAACATCTCAGGGTCTTTACTGGGTTTGATAAATGGGTGAATTGAATTTAAATTATCTAACAAAACAATTGAAGAAAAGAAATAATTAAAGAAAAGAAATTAATTGAAGAACGATCTGACGTATCTTAATGAAATGGTTTACAAATAAATTTAGAGTTCTTTTACTTACGGCCGACCAGGTCTCAATTTTGGGGTTTTCTGTGCACACGTTTTTGGGGATATCACTGAATTTAAATTGGTTCCAAAACACTTGTCGAAACTTTTGGGTCTCTCTTCTGGAAACTGGAAACTGCAACTCCTTCCGGATTAATGGTTAGATGGATTGTTACAAATTATCTCTCTGTGGAATTGATGACGGTCACGGTACTTATAGATTTTTATCGTGGCGTGATTTATTAGGTTACTCCTTGTAACTGTTCGACGAATTTTACTGTCTAAAACTTTTTACTCAAATTTTACTTGTAACCTTTCCGGCTAGATCTATCTGCCTGCCATGCTGTTCGCCGTCCGACTGTAGACTTTTGTAAATTAGACTTTGCTGGTCTTTATGCCTCGCCGTTCATTGCCCGACTGTCTCTTCGTCTCGTAGAATTTGTACTGCGTACGTCTCAACAATGGTTCTATTGACTCGCCGCCCGCTTTGTCGCGGTGTATGCTTTATATAGTCTAATAATGAGTCCTTTACTTTGCAATTATAACAATGGATTAATTACTAATTACTACAATATATATATATATATATATATATATATATATATATATATATTGTAATAATATAAAAAAGGCGTTTTATAAAATAAAAAAAAAGATTGTTAAGGGAAAACTATTAAACAAATTTATTAACAAATTTAAAATACATATAAAATTACACAATAATATTTGGGATCTCAGGGTCTTTATCTGGGTTTGATAGATGGGTGAATTTTATACAATCAAATTACATTTAGCTTTTATGGAAGTTAGTGCGTCTGAAACATAGACGAACTTTGTTGTGGATAAAAAATAACACTACAGATTGAATTTAAATGTAATAATTAAATAATTATTATTAAAGAACTAAATAATTAAAGAACGATAATTAAAGCACGATCTGACATATCTTTTAAAAGTGGTTTACAATATGATTTTAAAGTTTTTCTACTTACGGCCGCCCAGGTCTCGTTTTAGGTTTTTCGTGCACAACATTTGGGGATATCACTGATTCTAGTATTCACAGGCTTTAAATTTCAACAAATTCTAATTGGCGTAGTTTCTCGATGCCTTACTGCAACCTGGATTCGCAGATCTCGTAGCCTTAGTTGGATTTGGTCTATGGTTCTCCGGGTTGAATTTCCGCTCCGCCACCGATTACGACGTTAATTTCAATCTCTCCTTCCCTACTGAAGATTGTTTTACTTTTTCAAAATTTTAGAGCATGTTTGTAACTGCTATCAAACTGTTCTATTTGCGGCTGCACATTCCTGACTCTATTACTTTTGTACAAAACTTTGCTGGTCCTTATGCCTCGCCGTTCATTGCCTGACTCAAGATTGCTTTCGAACTGTTTGCTGTCCGCTGCCCAACTGAACTTCCTCGTCTCGTAGATTTTGAGCGCGTAGAACCTCAACCTATTGACAACAATGCGTTACCGCCTTGTTACGGCGTCCGCTTTATCCACTAATAATGAGTCCTCTATTTTCTTTCCAATTATAACAATGTCTTAATTACTAATTACTACAATATATATATATATACATATTATATACGTTTAGTCTATTACTATTATTTTGGCTCGATGTACCTCATAAATCCCCTGCAAGAACAACACAACTACTACTAAAAAATCTGTCTTAGTAAGACACCTTCTCAACTTATCAGAGTATTTTTTTTAGTGATTAGGGAATGTTTACGAGGAATTTTAAAAACGTCACAACAGTGTTATAGTTACATTTTTCTGATTTCATTGAATTATAAGTGAATGAATAAGCCATTGGCACGACGAAAATATAATAATTTTTCAATTTTCAATTTAATTTGAATTTTGGCTGCAATGTGTGTGTTATTACTTTGATTTGCACCTGAAGAGGTTCCAAAAGAGAAAGATACGTAGTGCCAATTTTTACTACATTAAATATTCTAATTGTTTATTTTATTATGTATATTTGTGACGAATATGCCTAGTTTATATATATATATATATATATATATTTGACTTATTTAATTAACAATTTTGTTTATTTTGCATTTAAAGATACGTTTTGTGGTCTTTATTTTGCTATTAAATATTGTCTGTTTAAGAGCTACTTAATTATTTATTTGTTAATGTTGGTGATAATTGTATCATAGAATGAGAATTAATAGCTTACTCGATTCATCACTAAAAAACTTGTTTATCGTCGAGGTATATTTATATTTGGGGTATGAATTATTCATATCCTTACAGGAATCTGAAACGTTCTCGTGGCCGTGGGTCTGGTTCAGTTATTGACAACACACAACGGCTGTCTCAGATGTCGCACATTAAAACTACTCCTCTGATATAATCGTGATCATTTCTTTCTTATCTGATTATTTTATAGCTTAGCTGACTTGATGAATACTCGCCACTATTTTCCATAATCTCATATGTTCGATTTCGCCTTTTTGTCTCTGTCATGAGTAGAGTTTTACCCACACTAACATCAAGGCTTTATGACATCAGGCAAACCTTTCTCCACCCATGTAATAGCGATGGAATCGACAAGTTAACGACCAGATCACATTCGTAGATCGAATTACTGTCTGATAAAGACCTGTTGCCTGCAATGTAATCTCGGTGAAGTTACGAAGACTTCCGAGTTACCCACTCTGGTACGAGAGTGTCTTCGAGTTGCCGATGGTAGGCGTGACCACCAATCCCTTACAGCTGACAGCTCATTTATAGACCGAGCATGGTGGTCCTCCAATGCGTTACCTCGTTACATTGCAATAAATAATTAGTAACAACCGAGTTTCACTCCGATAGAAATTTCCGGTTGAGTCGCATATGAAACCCAGTAACATAGACATTACATGAATGTTTCTCATTCAAATGGTAATGAAAGAACAGGGAATACGCAATTTATTTTCCATCGTCGCCATGATAAATATATGAGTCGCTGAGAGAGTTGTATAATTGTCTTTCTATGAAAACTCTTGAACGCACAGAAATAGGAAATTAAAACCTGAATTATCCGCTTATAACAGGCTACTTTCATAAAACTTAAAGTAAACTATTGAAGAACATTCATCCTCAATTTATTACGTAATAATTATCCTTAGTGACAAAAATATCTCTGAATTAAATACGCTTTCTATGTAATAAAATAGGATGTATATTTCTATGTATGTATGTATTTACGTTCATTTCTATACAAATTTAAACGCGTGGACAGATTGCTATGAAACTTCGGTATAAATATTCTTAAAAACACGATAAACGGTACTGTTGGGGGTGAGAAACCCCTAGAACAAATGTGGAAAGAATTATAATTCAAAAACGTGATAATTTTGTGTTAAATTACAGCGCGCCAAGAGACAATGACGTCACTAAATAGAGAGACGTTACTACGCGACGAACAAAGGAAATAGTTCCTTTTTCCGTAATTAAATAAAGCAGAAATATTTTCATTGAATAAAAAGTATAATTTTATCCAGTAATACTCCATCGAATGATAATAAAAACAATAATAAATACTTTACGATCATTGCGGATATTGTAAGTTAATTTTAGTGTCATATTAGTGACTCCAATATGGCGACCATTTATTTACATTGTGAATCTTGCTAAGAATTTCATCAATTTAATCTTTCGTTATATCTGAAGACTGAGGAACAAATCAATTGAGTGTATTTTGTAGCTGTTAAATTATAGGAACAGTTAGATTTAGGTTAAATTACTTATTGACTAAAGATTAATGTAGAATTAAATACAGTTTCGATTTTATATAAATAAGTACACGAGGAACGCCGGGCACCCAGCTAGTGAACAATACAAACCGACAAACGAAAAAATTGTGCAAATGTATCAAAAAGGCATAATTCGTTTTTTTGCTATATAGGATTAGAAAATATATAAAGGACCGCATCAAGGGAAAAAAAGTAGAAGTAGAGGTTTATGAAAGTCAGACAAGCCAAGCAACTGAGTAATTTTCTGTAAGAAAGGTTACAGGGTGAAAAAGAAATTGATTTAACTGTAATTATTTATATAAATTTGGACTGTACAAAATTTTAAATTGAACCATGATTCATTAAATTTCATTAGTTTATTTCTTTAACACAATAAATTAATTATACATTAAGAAAAAAAGATTTATAGGAAAGTGACAGAATTAAGAAGGTGTAATGGCTGACGACTACGAACGTCTGTTTTCAAAAAAGCTACGCAATCTCCTGCAACAGGTAATGTTAAAATTTTTACAAATTCAATGAAAAATTAATTTAGTTTTATTCTTGATTAAAATGAAGAATAAATTAAATCTTGTACGAATCGAATCTTGACTAAACAGTGTAAAATAGTACCTTAAATCCACTCCGAATGTATACACGGTCCTGAACTAAATGTGTGTTGAGAAATTGTTCAAACAAGTAGCGTAATGCAAACTATATGATTACTAAGAACCTCTTGATATAATGCAAGACATTTTACAGGTAGGCTGCGCCGTGTGTCTTCTTTCAATTTCCGCTTCTAGAATGTTCTTTAGATTTTAGTTATAACTAGGTCTATAGATGTTTTTGGACCTGTGATTCAGTAAACCGGCCCGAGAACTAAGAATTCGAAAATGATATCGCCCCGTTTTGGTGTATATTACATATCACCCTATAATGGTTCTTCAGTTATTTTAACCTCCTACCCTCTCAAGTTTTTTTCTTATTAGTCATATATGTAACAATTTTGGTTGACGTTTCTACAGGCGTTTCAAATTCTGTAAAATATACAAAAAAACGTTTTTCATCTCTCTTTATTTAGCTCTTATAAGTTACATTTTTTAGAATTAATTTTACACTTGCACTTTGATTTCTCTACATATCATCACCACATGGTCATAGTTAAAAATGTGTCCATCCCTTCGTCTTTAGTTTCGCGTGAGAGTGACGTCACGAGATGGCTGTTACTAGCTGCAGTGAGGCACGTCTTTGCAAGCAGGCGCGTGGCATTTCCTGCCTATCCGTGTCAAGGAGACTAGTCTTCCGAGCTCCCTTGCATTCGGGTCGCTCACAAATCAATCGTGTTGGGAAACGCCGCGGAATATCTCCAAACGCGTCCGAATTTCAAACGAGTTTTCCCCCCATATATGGCACTCCGCCCTGGAACAGCTGTGCGGAGGCTGCAATGGCGACGCCCATGCCCTGTCATTAGCGGCCTAAGACGTTAATTTAATCAACAGAGAAAGATTTGTTTTTTCTCGACTCGCCTAAAATGTTGTTTATTAACAGAACGATAAACGGTGGAGTTGATTGCCGACTATCCGGAACGTCAACAACGACTAGAGTCGTAATTATGATCAAGTATTTAATTCTCAATTTACAGTTTGACATTACTGGCAGCTTAAATGAAAAGTAGATTAACACTGATTCGAGGCAAATTGAACGAATTTATTCCTACTTAAACAAAAAAAATCTAGTCCTTTACCTCACACTTTGACTGGAAACTGTTGCTACATAACGACGCCATGATCTTCTACAGTCCACACTCCGGTACAATCACTATTACGTTTAAAATTGTACGCAGAAAATAAGACTGGTTACAAAAACTTTCTATTCGAAATGTAATACGAAAGAAAGACTATGGAAACTCGTATAACGACGACTCTGTGTGAAATACTCAATATTTTTTCTTACATAATTCTTAATATCAGCGTTTTAAAATTACTTCCGAATAAATGTCAGATGTATCTTCCAATTTAACACCAGTTACTGCACATCACATTCCTCGTTCCTTTAACCTTACTCAGCCTTTCTTCAATTTCACGTTCCCTTCAATACTTATGCCATACTGGTCTCATTACTATATTTCTTCTCTCGAATTGTTCCACCCGGAGACTTTGGACCAAAAATGGTTAGTTTAATGTGTTATTAACAAGTCTCTGGAGTCCATTTTTATTATTATTGTATAACATAAAATTTAATGATTCACGAGATCACGTGGTCGGAAAAAATCAGTAAATTATTAGCTAATTTCAGGATAAAACCTGCCTGCTCGACAATGTGGTATGCTGAATGTTGAACCACTTTAGCCAGTCAAGGCGAAAAAATATTTAATAAATAGTAAAAGTAGTTTGTGCAAAATTTTTGGTCGCCTGTAGATTTAATCTACCACTTTATATAATAAAACATGTTTAATTCCAGCAAATGTAATTACGAAATAAGATTCCTTCTGCTCAAGGTAATGTGGGAAAGAGTAACTATTGAAAAAAAAACAGAGCCGCTAACTTTTCTGAGCATGAAGTTCTTAAGTAAATTATTTTACATATATTTTTATAGTACGGTCGTCTTACGGTTTTATGAAAAGTCCTTCTTTAAAGCAGTCAATGTGACCACAACGCTCACGGGATACGGTTGTAACCAGCACGACAAGGGTCTAGCACTGCTTGGCTCCACTCACTCGAAGATTCTGTGAGGCCCCCACCGCGACGCTCGTACACATCAAACGGAATCGTACAGTAAATACAAACTAAATAAAAACTAAAACTCAAAACCTTCTAACTTAATAAACAAAAAATAATCGTCTTCGACCAGTTCGGTGTAATTCAAACACAGTAGCGTCAGCAGTTTCAGAATTGGCCGATTTCAGCCAAGTGAATCTATCGAGTGTTTCTCCGATAACAATACTTCATTATTCATTATTACAATTTTTATGCATCTTATAATAAAACTTATCTTTTAAATAACCTAGTTATTACAAGATATTCTATTAGAATAATCTGTTTATCAGTGAAGGGTTTACTTCTATATAAATCGAAGTCTTTCTAAATTCTCTAATCTTCCGAAAAGTTATGTTAAATCAATGCATAATGTTAGCTTTTATCGTGAATGCATATTAAAGGGGTTACGAAGAAACGAGCATATATTTCTTGTAGAGGAAATTTAAATGTTGGTCGTAAGCAGATGGTGAGAACTGTCTCCTAGTTTTATTTTTCAACGCGGCGGATTAATAAAGCAGCAAGTGCAATTACGACCTAGGTCGTAACTGACCTAACACACGAAACGGCTCGAGACGATAAGCCTTAGTGGCTTTGCTGATAGGGGGAACGAGTTCATTACACGACAAGCTAGCCTTCAAGGCCTCTAGACTTTCAACAGCCATTGTATCTATGATAGTATATAGGTTAACGAACAAGCACCATGCATGGAGCAATTAAAACGATTATTCCAATTCCACTTAAGCTCGCTATAAATTCATCGAACAAATCCTGTAGCTCATCCATAGTTAAACTGTACATTAAGCAAGATTTCAGGACTCGTGTCGTAACTTTTATTCAGACATCAATCCAACAGAACTATTATTTTTAAAAGGATTGTTCCTTTATACTTTCTCAATTAATAATACACAAAAGATACAATTATTTTTTTTGTTGGGAAGTACGAACGTTTAATATTTTACTGCCATTCTGAATGTGACTTCCACGATACATTCTGCTATATGAGACAAGTTTTCCTATTCCTTCGTTTATTGCGACGTTCCTAGAAACCGAACAACCTTTTGGGTTTCACGATTCTGTTTCCGAGCCATACAGAGACAATTTGGAATATTTTAGGTAATGAAAATAGTAATAAATCAGGTGAGCAAAAAACAATACAACATTTCAAATTACAAATTCGTATAAAAATAATAATACCCAAAATACAAGCAGAAATATGTTTTTCATAAAAGGTGTAAAGATCCTACAATTTAATATTTCAAATCACAATTTTTTTAAAAAAAGATTATCTGATAGTTAAAACAACAATAATCTGGTTTTTGGTTACCTGATTTATTATTACAATTTATTACGCTAAATAATCTTGTTATATATAATAAATAACCGAACTCATATCAATGAGTTTCATGAATGAGAAATTTGCAATCTTCTGTTACCATAGAAACATAACGTAAACCACCTGATGGAAGAAAGAAAATAAATAGAAACGTCGTTGAATGAAATACTTTTAAAAAATCTGTTGTAATGGTCGTTTAATTTATCTTATTAATGAAAAAACGGATGTAAAGTATATATATTAGCAAGTTAAAGATTTTTTTGGGTTTTCATTGTTTGAAAAATGTCTGAAATTAAGACCTAATTCATTTTGTCGGTATAATTGATTATTAATTCTGTTGAGTGGTCGATATTTTCTATGATTTCCCAGTAAACGCTCTTCAAATCGAAATTACGCTTTTTGTGTATGCCCTCCCCCCCCCCCCCAGTATTTTCAATATTCGCAAAGAAGGGACGCACTCGCGATACGGACGTGCCGTTTTCTCTTTCGCGTTTAAATACGCCGTGTGTGGCAGTACTGGTTTTAAATGACCGAGGCGGTGCAGTCAGGAAGTGACCTCCGTTTCGTTTCAGCCTTTACCTGGAACGTAGCAGCTTATGTCACTGCTATTCCTGAGCGGAGCTCAACAATGCCTGTCTGTGGGTTTATGTAACAGACGTGCATGTGGGAAGGAGAGCGCCCTGCCGGAGGGGAGTGGTCCCCGTGACGTCACGCCGATTACTCCCACGCCGCCAGAGATGCTACGACGAGCCAGCAACCAGACCCTCCAAAGACTTCATTGAAAGAACCCGCGCGAAGGGTCAACGACTTTGACGTGTCGTAAACAAAACTGCAAGTATCCAGGATGAGTTTGAAAGCCACCTAAAGTAATGGAAAAGAACTCCCACGTGTAACTCATCAAGTTTGATCTTTGAGTAGTTCCTTATATACGAATTGATCTCACCTATTCATCGAAAGCACCGTGTCGGTGACATATTTCTCTATTCCCTGAAAATGGTTATTCATTACCACAGTCAGCAAAATAATGGAAGACAAACAAAGAATAAACAAGGAGAACAGAAGTGGGAAGTCAACAAGAAAGAGTGTAACAGAAAAAAAGTAGAAACAAAAGACGTTAGAAAGCAACAATAAAAAATGAGTAAATAATTATATTTAAGATAAATAAGTCATGTATTACAGAAATTTCAAATGACCAATGTTTAATATGAGTAACAAAGGCAACTCATGTAAACAAGACAAAACACTGTCGACTACATATAAAGAGCGCCATTGTAATGGTAGGGTTGTATATAATACACTCCCAGACTACATTACAATATTATAAACAAAATTTAAAAAAGAATAAACTATTTTTTTCTTTCGATTTATGAATTGGCATAATAATATTTATATTAAAGTAAACAGACGATAATAATGTAAAACCATGAAAGCAGTTTTAAAATCATTAATACATTACAGTATCTTTCTACTGTGAGTCATTATCTTTTTAAAACCTACGTAGAATGAGAAAATCGCCAGAAATGACAGAAGTCTCTCTTCATACATACATTAAAATCTAATAAATAAAGCAGAGTGTTTGTTTGTATGTTTGTATGTTCCTTATACAAATCTACACCGGTGAGGCAAATTTCACCAAATTTCGTACACGTGTTCTTTGCGACCAGGAAACAAACACTGTCGGGGTGAGACGCGTCTACCACCCCCAGAAGCGGGGGAGGACGGGGATGGAAATATTATACATGCTTAAACAGCCAATCTTTTAGTCGGATAATAATTTTTAGGGATCCAAGATATTGATAGTGTTTCTACCGATGTTATCTGAATATAATTTTCATCCCCTACACCCTGAGAAAAGGGCACCCTTATGGTTTGGGGTGGAGATGCTTTACAAGAAAATAACGCGAATACAACCGAGATTGGAGTCAAAACGAAGGTTATGGATGTCACTGATTTTAGTTATGACATTCAATTTGGCATTTATCCCTGAGATGCAGGGGTAGCGGGGTGGCAATTTCGGAACATGCAAACACGGCAGATATTTGCGTCGAATCAATATTTTTCAGGGTTAATTATATTGATTGTATTTCTACTGATGTTTTTTTGTGTATAATTTCAACCCCTTTTGGCATGCGAGGGGAGCACATGTAAGGATAGGGTTCGAGGAGCGTTACATAAAAATAGCGCAAAAGCAACCGAAATTAGAGTCACATCGTTGGGTACAGATAAATGACATCTCGGGCAACGCCGGGCACCCAGCTAGTTGATTAATAAATGTTTGTAACTAATATTCAATGTTAATTTTTTGTATGTTTGAAGAGATATTGATGTATCATTTCTGATTAGAATTTTTTGATTCGATGCATGTTTCAAACAGATCAACTTTGTAAACTGTAATTTATCAATAGATGTTTTTCATATTGTTTTCTTTTGTTTTACATAATTATCATCAATGTAGTAACCAGTCTTTTCTTCTTATATTATTTTATTAAAGTAAACCTGCAGTAAATAATATAATGGTACATGCCATATATTTTCATTGAATTTATAGGATGAAATATTTAATAATTATAGGGTATCTTTTCATTTTCGTATGTGGAAATGACTCATTCCAAGACTCATCTGGCCATATTGTCGATGGGGTCTTTGGAATGTGGCCGAATATTGATATTAAATAATTTACTTTTACGTCTGTTTTTAATTAGATATGTTTAACGACTATTAATATACTTATTTAATGATTTTAATTTTTTTATTTATTTTAAAATATAGCAGAGCAACTACGTTTCTGTACATATTTGCTTCCTCTTCAGGCCGTTTCTCTCTAAGGTTTGTCAATGTTGTAAATGTTTCCTCAGGCTGGATTGAATTATCAAACATATTTGATAATTGTCGTTAAATATATCTTTAAAACTTTTGTTATTTGTTTCTTGACAGTACGGAAAATGTTGCCGGAATCGTATGTGAATCATAAATATTATCTTTGCAATGAATTCCAAATTTTCCGCATAACAAAGTAGATGAGATCACATGAAGAAATGGAGGGTCCGACACAACACCTCCACATCACTTAACTTCAATGAGAGTCGCGATGAAATCTTGATGACCTTTCAGGATGTGGTGGTTTATGTCATGGTCTCTGATTTAGAATTCCGGTTCCACGTCTGAGTCAAGCGCGGAAATTGTTGCTCCATACCGTCAATTTCGAAGTTATCCACCGTAAATCGATGTGACGAATGCGTCATTGATGTGATATAATTTCAATTTTATACGGAATATGGAAATGATTCCAGAAAATTGTTTGGCTATTATGACGAATTTTTTTTATTAAAATTATATTTTATTTTCTGCTTGTTGATGTCATAGATACATGTTCAAATTGCGAGAAACTGGTAGCACTTCCGTTCCATCACAAGCAACGGTGATTGATGATGGGTGAAAGTAATCTTCCTTCCATCATTCACGAACAGTTAATGACAGTCGTAAAAATTAACTAAGGGAGCATGTCCGGAAATATAATAAGTGTTTTTTACTGCAGGCTAAACTGTTATCAGACTTACTTCAATTATCAAATGCTGAGGTTCCAGAAATGCTTGTAGCATGCAAAATAATAACACTCTGTAATCAACACAAGGTCCGTTTCTCTCTCTCAGAAATTAAGGACAACTAAGCAGACATTAATTTCCATCAGCATTTGTGGACTGAACGCCCGCGGAACTACCAGTTCTTGAATTAGAATAATTATGGGTGTAGCAAATTCTGCAAGTATGCTTAGTATTCCTTGCAAGGCCTCCAAGCTGAAATTATAAATTGACGACAAACCTGCAACACATGATCCTTTCTTATAATAAATATAATTTCGTAATACCCTGGCTCTACTTTTTCATGAAGGATATTAATTGTTTTGAGGAACTTCGAATCACTAAATACTTGATAAGACACAAATTATAACGGTCAAAACTAATATTCACGTATTTTATGATAAACGATACGCAGGCATTAAAACTGGACAAACGAAAAACTAATCCCTACGTTTCATTGTAAATATATTATTTGGGTGCTGTGTGTTTTTATGTCGGTGTTCAAACCACGATATATATATATATATATATATATATATATATATATTGTAATAATTTATTAACTAGCTTTTGTTATCTTTTGATAATAATTTAGAATATGAATTATGTGGCGTTTTTAAATGAAAAGAACTATTACGTGAAAACTATTAAACAAGATTTATTAACAATTTTAAAACAAGTATTCAAATTACAAAATATTTGGGATCTCAGGGTCTTGAACTGGGTTTGATAATGGCAGAATTTATATAATCAAAATCACAAAAATTACATTTGCTTTATATGGGAATCAATGCTTCTGAACATAAACGAAATTTGTTGCTGAAGAAATAATACTAAAGATTGAATTTAAACAATTTTAATTTTTATCACGAAATAAAGAATGATCTGAATAATTAAAGATCTCATTTTGTCGATAATTAACGAACGATCTGACGTTTATCTTTTAAACGTGGTTTACAATGATTTTAAAGTTTTATTTCTACTTACGGCAGCCCAGGTCTCATTTTAACTTTTCGTGCACAATTTTGGGGATATCACTGATTCTAAGTACTCACAGACTCTAAATGTTCACAGACTCCAATTAGCATAGTTTGTTAGTTGGTTTAAAATAACTTTGTTGGTTCTCGATGATTTACTGCAAACTGGATTCGTATGTCTCGTGGATTTTTGTTAAAAATGCCCCTCATTGGTTTTGTCTGTTGACTGAAAACTAGTTCAATTTCTGCATTTTTGATATAACAGCGTACTGGTTACTGGAACACTTTCTCGTTCTTTAAATTAGATCGTTTTCATTCTCGCTGCTGACTGACTAAATTGTTCACCTTTTCGTGTATTAGAATTTTGTGGTCTTTACACTTCGCCGTTCATTGCCTGACTGTACTACTTTTGTACAATAGACTTTGCTGGTCTTTATGCCTCGCCGTTCATTGCCTGACTGTTCGTTCGTTTCGTCTCTTCTATTTGCTGTCTGCTGCCCGACTGTTCGTTCGTCTCGTAAATTTTGAGCGCGTAAAACCTTCTCGATCGATCAACAATACTTTCTTTGCCTTGCCGGTTTGTTGCGGCGTCCGCTATATCCACCAATAATGAGTCCTCTACAATTCAACTTTTCAATTATAACACTGCCTTAATTACCAATTACTACAATATATATAAAAATATATATATATGTATATATCGAGATAAATTTACTGGTTACTAAGGTACTCAGAATTCCGTATTATTAGAAAGTAAATAACGTCAATACATCATATACGATTTACCACCACCACTAGAGTCACGGTCGCTCATACACTATGGTGCACCTTTATAGTTTCTGGAGCCAACATCACTTGTTCAGCGTTTTCAATTTCCTTGAATCTATGCAAAAAAAATAACTCCCAGTATTTGCTTTATGTATTTCCGGTGAAAGATACATAATTCATTTTATGAGTCAATGGCCCCTCTTTCTCGCCTTTTCGTCAATATTCATTTCCGGCTCATCTTTCAATACGTAACTTTCTATAAATTATGAACGAGTTATTGCACTGTGTTCTCGTCGCAAACCATTTAAATAAAGTGTCCATCCTCTTGGAATTCAGACTAAGCCGCGACCTTTTGTTTAGCTTCGCAAAATAGTGTGGTTTCGCTCCCCCTGGGTTTACCGTAAGGGTCACCTTCGAATGACCTAGTTCTCGGTGGAAAAAAGAAGCTGTCGTTGTGGCAGAAACCGAGCCCATTTTCTGCGGCTGTTACCCGACTTGCTGAACCTTTGGTGCAATCGAGTGTCAGGTTCCACACCACGTCAGCGATCCTCAGCGTCACCAGACACCTCTCTCTGTCTCTCTTCCCACCCACGTCTCTCTTTCTCCGTATTTTCTCGTCCACTAGTAAAACAGAACGCCCACAAGACCAGTTATTGAGCTCCTTTCCTGAGACGTGTTCATATATCGGTCCAATACTGAATAAACTCCTCCGTAAAATGGAATCGGCTGATACCCCTACTCACCATGATCTGCCACAATACAGTATTTCAGTGGGAAACTACTGTGATCCTCATTTCTTCCGACCTTCATCATCAATAACAGTCAGAAGTCTGTTGTTTTTTAACAGATCTGATCCTCGTAGTATTGTCTTTCATTTCACCAACTTTAAGGAAGCAGACTTTATTAAGGGCAATACGGTCACTTTATTCAGGCTGTTTCAATTAACCAATATAATTTCTGAATAAAAATATTTGGCAATTAAGTGGCCAAGCATAATTTGTATTTTTAATTTTATTTGTCCATTTTCAGTTAAATAATTTATAAATTCTGGAAGCTACCCCTTTATTTGATCATTTAATAAACCTCCAACTACAGTTTCAAGTTGAAGAAGAAACATCTTTGTATTCTATAGGAAATCTTATCTCACTGAATGAAAAGAAAAATATTCTCGATTTAAATTTATCCTTATATATGTCATAACTTAGTTTTCATTATCGCTATTTAATAATAAGTATGATAAGGAAAACCGTACATTTAATAATTACAATTTCATAAAGTAACCGCAATAATAACAGAAAATATATATATATGTAACGTCCATTAACATTTTTTATATTTAATTAATAGTAATAGAAAGAGTCAGGAAAGGTTTTAAACATCAAAATAAACATTTCCTTCGGTCGTACCACTTAAAAAGAGTACAGGAACATTAATTAATTTTTTATTATTAATTTAAAGCAATGTTAAGAATATCGGATGAAATAAAAATATTTGCCGTAGGTAAGTTGACACTAGAAAAACAAAACATTAAAAATTATATCAACTTTTAATGTCCCAAATAACCAGAATTACCTTAAAGTATTACATGTTATATAAAGAAATTAAATCACTTTAAAGAATCATACGTTTGTAACTAATTATCCCACATTCCGGCAGCTCATACTGATACTTATTAATTAATTAACGTTGTAATATTTTCTATTTTCAACACCTTTAATAGTAAGACTATAGTTTAGAATGTATCAAAGTGTATAGGATTATTTATAAAAGTATATAGTCCTGACTAATAAGGGCTTCTGTTCCCGTTCTGTTTTCCTCCTTTTGAAAGGAAAGAAACATTCAAAGAGCCAAAGTAATAAAATTAGCATATGCTAACACGTTTTGCCAGCCTATTGAAAAAGTCAGCTGTAATTTCGCAATTGCAGAAACATAAATCACGGCCGGAGGTCGCTTCCATATCCAATAGCTTATTTTACTTGTTTGTTTTCACCCACATCAGTCCATGGCGTAAGCGCTTCCTCCGTAGGTTTCAGCTTTGTCTCGTGCACCGTCATGCTTCTTAAACCCCATCTTCCTGCCTACTTGAAACGTCTTTCTCTTCATTTGCAATTATACGCGTCGTTTTGCTGCATTTCCTCAATCAGGTTCGTTCTTTTTTTTTTCCTTTAAGCTCTTCCTGGACCTTTGTGAAGTAACTCCTTCAAAGCAACGACTGTCGCAATATTACATAGACGTTAACCCAAATAAGGACAGGAAGCTTGGTATTCCTATTCTCCCCATAAGCTGTCAGAATATACTCTCCGTCCTTTCATCCGGCACATATTTCGAAATATAAAATTTAATCAACAAACGGGATACAAAATTTTCATTCAGTGTGCTTGTGGAACGAATGAACTATTGCTATTTTAGCATTTTACTTTGCCGTCATCGAATCATTTCAACACAGTCGTCAATTACGTCAGTAAATACTTCAATCTCTAACTACCAGTATATGAAATTTTATTCGATTACATAGAAGTGAGACACGGATAATTTGAAATCCGGGAACGAAGTAGTAGTAAATGCGGAATAGGTTCGTTCATAGATAATTGTTAGTGAGAAGAGAAATTTTATATTAATATGACAATAATAAAAACTAACTTAGTAATATATTTAATTTATGCTAAATTGTCCTATTAGATGTTCTTAGATCGCTATTTTGGAAGTTAAATTTAATATTTACAGGGGTATTTATTACGTATATAACTAAAATATTTTATTTGATATTATAAGCGAAAAGTAAAATACTTTAAAGATGCCTTGTAGTTGGAAGAGATATTTTCCATCAGAAGTAAACGTAGTCCAATATATAAACGGAATCAATTGTGTGTTGTGTGTTGCATACTTGAAAGGACGCTAAATGTTTGCGTCGGACAGAGTAATTTTCTAGCATAATTTTTTATTTCTGCTGCACTTATCCTATTCTTAGGCTGTTCACATGTTATATTATAGCGCTATAGAAAATTCTTGTGTACGAATGTTATTTTCTCATTTATTTATCATATTCTATTATTACAGTCATTGTTTTATTCTATTACATTTTCCATTGTAGTTTTCTATGAAATCCATCATATTCATCTGTAATTATATATTTTTATGAAAACACAATTTATTAATTGAAATAATTAAACTTCAGTTATATCATAATTTTATTTAAAGGCATTCTAATATTGTTTACTTAATAATAGTAATTTATAATGTACGCAAAATTAATTCTTTACTTTATGGAAATTCCAATCCCATAATATTGTATGCTACAGCATCAATATAAAATATATTATTTGTGCACAAAAATAAATGCACTGACTGAATATTATGGTATAAATAAATAAGTTATAGTTTGTTTGAAGAGGGAAGAGATTTGTTGTTAGAAGTTTTGTTCCCCTCGACCGGTGCCTTGACTTTAAAATTAGTTAGTCGCAACAATTTAATGCCCTTTCCTGTATGCAACACGCAACACACATTTCATTCCGTTTGTTTCTTCGTTCATTACAATGCATTTTGATGGGAAGTAACTAGACCAAAGCCTGACTACAAAATTTTTCAAGAAAGCTAGGAACAAGAACTGTAGAGATCTGGCCAGGTTAACTCTCACACCCGTGGCCTGATAACGGCCATGCAAATAAAATTTATTAAAAATTCTTTTATATAATATTAAATAATTTTATATAATATATTTTAAATAAAATTAAAGACCAACCGATTAGAAGAATATTTTGCCAACTACCGAACTCGTCAATCAATCCTACTGAATAGGAAGATACATACGCGTCACATAAATCTGAGACGCATATAAAGAACTAATAAGACCTTTGTCGGGCGACGTCACAATGAACTGAGTCGCCAACCGGACTTGGACGAAATCCAGGAGATGCCGCGAGGATCTGCTCCGACAAGCAAGGTAACACGTGACGATGTGCGACACTCTGGTCGAGTGGGCGACGCTCAGTGCGTGGGTCTGTGAAGTGGGTGCTTTTCTCGCTATATCACGAACGCTAACCTCCGCGGCCTTCGGTGGGTCTTACGCCGCACTGGGACACGTACGGAACACAAAATATACTATATTGGTCGCTTTATATTTGTAATATAATTGCAATAGAAATCGTAAAAATAACAGGATATTAACAAACGGTATCTTATTGTCATTAATATTTAAAATACAATAATATGAAATTGACATTAATTCTACTTAAGTGTGGTTAACAAACAAGAAGTTCAAGATAAATATAAAAATTACAGACTCTCAGACCTCAAGTTAACAGAACGCGTCATGCAACAATATTTTGGCTCCTGGCCAGATAATTTCTAGAAAGTGCAACTAGGGTGAATGCCGTCGGCTTTATCATCCGTTGTTGATATCGACGACGATGAAAAGTTCTAAGCTTCGCACTCCAATAACCCGTGACCTCAATCATTTCCTGTGTCTCACAGATATGGTTACTTACTTTTCAAAAAAAATGGTTGGTCGACATAAGTCATTTAAAGAACCCAAATCTGGCAATTTTCAGAAATAAATAAATATCAAGGCCGTACAGTCAGAAAAAGTTTCATAATTAACCATATGATTATATCAATTATCACTACGTTTCGTTCCGAATTTGGGACTTCATTAAGACCAAGGGTGAATTTCATATGATGATCAATTGCAATCTGAGAACAAACTTACGAAATGTAACCAAAATTTTCAGCACTGACATAAAATTCACAATTCTACTCCATTTACTTATTTTCTAAAATATATATATATTTAAACTAATAAATAATTAAGTAGCCAGTAAACAGTGATAAATACTACACAGCGTTTCTGCAATTCTTGTTCCTTTCGTCAGGTAACTATCACCTTATTTGTGCGACACTACGTTCTTATGGCTCTTTTATAAAAAAAATGGTTAATAGTTAAACTACATGTTAGCAAATTAAATCACTAATTTCACAATCTGATAATTATATAATTAAAAATTTTCACATAAAGAATGAAGCAAGAATGACGTTGATTAAGCAGGGCAGAAATTCTCTCTCCAATTGACGAATCGATAGTCTGTAATAGTAAGTGTCTAGTGGTGAACGAGAATTCATTTCCCACGGATCGTAATTCACTCCTGCACGTGTGATCACGAGTGTCAGGCTTTATTTATTACTTGGCCTACAGGACGTATATCAAAGACCGTTTCCAGCCCTGAGGCCCGACCTACAAGACGTTGCTCACTGTTTGGCTGCGATGGAACTTTCGTGTCAAAGCTAAGTGTTTACTTCCCACGTGAACCTGAGGTCAGCTGGTTGTCTTCTATTCGCCATTGGTTGTCCTATAAAAGACAACTAATGTTTTAGGAAATTATTTGTTAAGTAAAAATGTACCAGTTCGTGAAACCTGAATCAGGTCGACCTGGGATTCAGATACATTTTGAATAATAAAATATATGTTAAAATTAGATTTCCAGATGCTTTTAGATCAAAGCCTGAGCCAACGTACCACAATATCCAAAGCAACGAAAATCTTTTCCGTAATTAATATTCTAAGTAAGAAACTTGACGTCGTCATTATTATTTCGAGGTGTTATAGAACTAATACATTGCACCAGGTCGTGACGTAAATTGAATTAGAAAACACAACTAATTAACACACGTATTTAGTGTCAGAACTTCGATTTGTGTTATTTATACTTTCACAGAATCACTTTGTGATAAATAGATGATGTACTATAATGGTCAAACGTGTCTTATATATGACAGAGGAATCAAAACAGCCCCCAGAGGAGCCATCTCCGGCCACGTGGATTTTATCGAGGTCCTACGAGTAAAAACAATCAAGGTTGTTAGTAAATTAATAATATGTACATTTATTATGAAATTATAAATATCGATATACGTTGTAGAATTTCATGAAGGCTTATAACTCATTGATCTGGTCACTTCTGTCTGATCAAACAATTCTTTCTGTGCTATGAAACATCTCTCGCAGAGACGAAATTATTAGGTTATACGTGGAACAGCTTAATTTTTTCAAGATTGATTTGAAATTCCACTAAACAGTCGTGAAAATAATACATTATTTATTCTATTACCACTTGAATATTTACTCCTAGTGAGATTTATTTTGTTCCCATAGTTATTTGTAGATTTTATTCCCTCAATTCCATTTTAGGTATTCTACATTTATAATTAGATATTACCTGTCATATCATTTCAGATGTTTCATTTATATTTTATTTCCGTTTACGTCAAGTCTATAACTTTGAAATTTACAATCGCAGTAGTAAATAAAAAATAATTTGTTGGTGTAATGAAAATTTATTTATTTCTGCAATATGACGATAATTTTTAAATTTATTTTAGTCTTACTACGTTAAAATTATTTTACTAGTTTTACTTATTCTCACATAGAAGCATTTAATTTATTAGCGTCGTAAAATTTTTCTATTACTTAGTTAATGGCATTTATTAATTTTATCCTAGATTACAGTCCTAAATAAAAATTGCAATTTTTATTCAGATACGCTCAAAAATTATTTGTTATATTTTGTAATTGTTTATTGTAATTTATTAGTATTTATTTATGAACAATATTGTTAATTCATAATGGACATATTAATAGCAACTTTTGGCCTTTTTTTAGAAATTTCTTCCATCATAATTAGGCTCTTAGAGTTCTTTCATATTGGCTGTAATTAATACCATTTACTTATTACATCTAATATTAATTATTAGATATATTATAATAAATTATTTAAATTCACAGAGAAGGGTAGTTTAAATATAATGCAATAATAAATTTCGGTTAATTTTAAAACTATATAATTGGCTTCCGTTCGTTGTAAGCAGATACTTGGTGAAACTAATTGTGACTACCGCTGCTTTTATTTTCTGCGTTTTGAGTGTACCTGATGAGAACATGTTGGATTAGTCATCACTATAGGAAAGACGCCTGGGTGGAATACATGAATACCCAACGAAGGAGCTCTTGCCTTGTAAACAATATATATGCCACTGATCACAGTCTGCGAGGTCATTGCTTTGAAATCCGACGCGAGCCTTTCTCTTTAACAAAAATTTAAAGCGAAAATATTCCATAAATTATTGCAATACGTGCGTGCTACAAGAAATTAAATTATTGTTCTCCTGAATTAAATCAAAATAAAAAATTAAAATCAAAATGCTAACAACGCAGGCTCTATTTAAAAATCGTTGTACGTTCCGTAATGTCTATCTTTCACATAATAAATTCCGCGGTAAAAATAGAAACGGTGAACATTTACCTGTCTCTGATCTAAAACCATGTAGACATCGGAGCAAGCAATATTTTAAGAGTTAAACTGTTGACTTTATGCCCCCAAAATCGCTTTTTTGTTACAGGTTGCACTATTTTGGACGTTTGAATTACCATTTCCCGGGTTATTTATTAAGTGTATCTTTTAAATGAGAAAGCTATGTATTAATTGAATTACTCATTAGCAGGAGATATTTTCTTCCACAGCTAATCAGAGTAGAATAAACCCACCGAATCTAATGTGAATTGCGTGTTGCATTCAGCAATCGGCCCACAATTTGTCTTGATTGGGCGTGTATGTGAGGAACATCTGAACTTGGTGTTGGTACAATAAGCATCATAGTTCAGAAAGTGGTAAATTTCTCCATTTTTAATATGGCGTTACAGATTTTTTTTAAAAAATATAAACGTCAGTTATATCTTTTTGCTTTTCTTTTTCCTTCCAAATTCAACGGAAGTGAAGCTAATAGTGGTTTAAATAAACTTTGTCAAACGGAATGCAATTGTCAAGGTAATTTCTAGAAACAAAATTAGGGTCGTAATATATTTTTACAATAATTTGAGAGAATTGAAAATATAACACAAAACTAATAATGGTGTAATAAACTTTTATTTACGTATATATATATATATATATATATATATATATCTGATTTCAAGAAACTAGAAACTCAGAGTGAAATAATTTTAAACTATAGTGGCAGCAGTGAGTTCCTGGGTGAAAACTAGAAGAGTATTAGAACTCATAAAATGTGTATTTTTATCAATGGAAGAAAAGGATATATAGAGAAACAAAGAGTAGTTTGTTTTCGTTTTTATAACTGCTTAAAATAATGTAAATGGAGATTACGAGGATTTTTTTACAATTCCAAACGTGTTTCCTTCTTTTTTATAATATATTTTTCCTTTATATACATTGCATACGGAAAATATTTTTTAACATCATATCACGTTATCTCGTTTATTAGATTTTACTGCAATATTATTTTTGATATAGAAAATAATTTAAAGGTACTTACTGCAAACAATGGTAGTAACTACAAGTAAACGTCTAGTATGACCCACTGTGAAGGAATTTTGTGATGTGACTGATGACTACGTATATAAACATTTGAAGCTATGTGCTAGTGGACGATATGCTGGCAGTGCAGGTGCCCCAGTCGCCGTGGGCCGCTCTGTGGGCGGCGCCTCCCTAATACGGCATCTTGTCCGTGAGCCCACGTTCGATCCCCGAGCACGCGGCTGCCCCGTAATTCCAGCGCAGACGGCATCATCGCATCATCACCGAGCTGCATGCCCTTATACGACACTGACGACTTAAACAGATACGGCTGCACAACTTTGTTGTCTCATCTGGAGCAGCTCCACGAGAGACTCGACCTCCAAATACACACGAAGAAAGGAATCTCTCAAAATTTCCCTTACAACGTTTATTATTATCGCACGCCTCACTATTTTTTTCAGAGTATCACTACTATTAAAACCGTGTTGACAAATCGCAAAAATTTTCCAAGCATATAACATCTTAAAATCTCATATTCGAACTTCCATTTTCATCTAGTTTAAAATTATTATAATGGTCACTGAAATTCCGTGAAGTATTCTGTTAGCCCGGAGTAGCAAGTAGTCTACCTTTAAATAATTGTCATAACGCGATGGTAGTACTATTTTTTGTTCATATAAAACAATTCTGAATCTGAAAAATACTTTTGAAACAAAACTTCACAAATATAAAAAATAACTGAATAAGTCTTATATAATAATTCTTAAACATTGTGGTTTCGGAACATTGAAAATAATATTGTTAAATTTAATTATATATCAGTTGTATAGGCCTGAATAATTCCAATGGTGATACTAACCACTACTGAATATTTATAAAATTTTAATTACTATTTAACAACACTTTCTATGATCTTATAATTAAAAAATATATATATCGCAGTTTTCCTATTAAACATCCCGTATCTTTTATCACTTATTCCTAATTCTTTTTATTTTTTAGAGTAAAAAGATTCAACTTGCTCCGGTATATGTTTCTGAGTTCATTTAAGTCGCGTATTAACCGTCCTGGGGGGGGGGGGAGTATTCAATTTATACTACTGACGACGACATTGTCCGAAAAGTTGCAAGGTTTTTCAAATTTATGACTACTCGAGTTGAAAAAAATTCGCCGTAAAATCCTTCATTATTTCGTCTCTGTAAACCTAATTATTAATCTGTCATTTCTTAGATTAGATTAGAAATATTTAGACACCTATATTCTAGAGATACAGAAATGAAACTTTCAAATATAATGTTTTTTACTATTTTTTTTACAAATTTGAGTCACTAGACTTTACAGTTTTGATAATTGTCCTACAGTATTTACATGGTAAATAATTAACTTGTATGCATGTGGTCTTGAAAAAGTTAAAGACGAGTGAAACCGAGGTTATTGGATCCGAGTTTTATCAATTTATTTTGTATAAAAGGTGTTACACGAATTTAATTTAAAATATAAAAATTTACTCGTATCTGATAACTTAGATATATACAAAATATGGAAACTTTTTATATTTACTGTAAAAAGTTCTTATAAAATCACATTTCTAACACACGTACAGGCACGTCATATTCAAGACGTAACATGTTTCTAATAGCAAAGAAATAAGGAACACAGTTAAATCTGAACGATCCACATTTTAAATTACTATAGAGAAACAAGAAGAATCATTACACTATACATATTAAAATATATGGTAAATTCAGTCAGAAACGTTTCTGTAATGTACGTTATGTAAGAGGGTCCTAATTATGGTACTTATTTTTAAATTTGCTTATCTGTGCTTCACTGTGAAAGTTGGGAGGATTTTTCCACCTGATTTATTTCAATATATATCTATAAGTTCCCATTTTTTTGTATACGAATGGTTACGTTACACTTGAAGAGGCTGTAAAATTTTCAAAGTAAATTTGAGTCATTACTTATTAATCGTAATTTCTACTAACTAAATTATATTTTTATGCCTATATTGGCAACGAATTATTTTATTAATTTATAAATTGTAGATAGATTTTAAACGTTATAGTATTCAGCAGCTATGTCGGCATAATATTTTCGTATATTACAGATCGATTTTAAAAGACAGGAACGTTTTGATTTGAACCGCAGAAATGTTTGGCAAATGTGTCATAGTTTCACGCGATGGTTGTTATACAAGGTTATTCGAGAATATTTAACGCTTCAGCTCACAGGTTAAGTTAACGGAGGTAAGTTCTGTGAGGGTTGTCGCAATTCTATCGTTGCTGGTCTGTTAACGTAAATGTTTATTGTGATATAATTTAATAATTTGAGCCTGTTGACGTCAGAGGCAGTATATTACGATACCTCAATTCTAATTTAACTGGAATCGTTCTAACACAGAATACGGAAGTTTTCTGTATCCCGTTCATCGCGTAACATTGTTCTATTATTTAAAGTATGTTAGCATGTGACTCCGATTCGCATTACTTGAGTGAATGATGCAGCTCGTTCGGGAGTGTGTCATTGCTGTTATCCACGACCTGAACGATCCGCCGAACACCAGCTTTTGTAGCTTCGGAGACTTAACTTCATACACCGCTATGGCGCGCGTGGGCGTCGTCATGTTTGCTCCATAAACACGGAAGTCGGGGTAAATAGGTGAATTGGCGTTTAGTTCCGCGTTATTAGCGAAAATACAAGTTTCCATTTACAATGCAGTCGGCGGGTTAATCGAAGGACTCCGAGACACACCTCTCCATAGGAAGACCCGAAGGAGTCTGTAAATTACAGGCTTCGCAAACACAATTTGCCGCCGAAACTATTATTATTATATTATGGTCGTGATTCGGCGCCAAGGACGGTCTGCAGAATGATACTGGTCCAAAGAGGATAATTATCCGCACGCTCGAGGCCTAAGAGTTTCCAAACGCCACGATACACTTCTCGTGTATCTCACACGCCCAGATCACTCTGCTTGACACTTACTTGGCCAGGGAAAGTCTACACCCTACCAGCCTCGGCCCTGCCATTACATCCGAATATATTTGAATAGCATCATGGGTTGGGAAAATCGTGTGAGCAAAAGAAGTAGAAAAGTTGCTGGTGAGACTTAGAGTGACACACCAATCTGAAAAGCTCTTTTTGACTTAAATTATCTGAAATACAATTGCACCTTTTCAAAGGTTGATAAAAACGTTGAGAAGAATTCACAGCGAGTGTATGTACGTTGTTCGTACGAAACGCCACAGTTTCTTAAATCGTATCTCGTTTGGTCACATCCACTGAAATCTGTCACTGGAGTCATTTGTCACCTTCAACTTCTCAACCAATTAATTATTATATTGTAAACGTTTTTAATTTACTTGTATGCTTATGAGATTCAGGCATGTCGGCACTCACGAAATATGGAGGTAAATTACCATATAAGATTACATCCTCCCCCCCAAAAAATACGGAAAATGAAGAACATGACCTTGATTAGAAACACTGAAAGAACTCAAAGTATAATGGCACTATTGGACTACATCTGTAGCATTGAACAAATCAATTGTTGAACGAGTCCTATATTATAAATAATATTAACACAATACTTAATTATAAGTATAAGTCGTAGTTCTCTCACCAGATTAATAAAATATAAACAGATTTCAATTATCGCAGACCTTGGGCATACGGTAAGAGTTGTTCGCTATTACCATTGGAATAGTCGGCCAGCTGCCTCCTAAACTGGTCGAGGCACGGAGAAGGGAATGCTGCGTCCCCACAGCAGACTCCTCTCCCGCTATCGGAAGGGCGTGGGACAAGTACCCAATGCCCGACCTACCCGATGCAGATTTTTCTAAGGTTTTCCCTGCATTTATTTAGGCGAATGCCGGGTAGGATCCTTAAAATATAGCCCGGGGGCCCTAGTAACCCTTGGCTACCTTCCTCTACCCTTCCGCATCCCCCCTTTCAAATCCCTTCCTATGCTATTAAAGGGGAGTTGCCCAATGTGGATTACCCTCATGTAGCCTGTTGCCCTAAAAAAAAATCAAGATTTCATCTTACAATTTTTTAAACATTTTCACAGGTGAAAAAAGGTTTTCAGTAATAGACTGCAGTGGAGGTGAGCCAAATAATAGAAAAATCTGTGACGATCGTCCAAACAACGTGTCATGATTGGTAATGAACGTTCGAAATACCGTTTTTGATGTATATGATAGGGGACGATGAATTGTGTACTTTGTTCATGATTTATTTCATCATTGTTGGAAGTTTGTGAAGCGTTGGAACAATGGCACGAGGAATTTTGACTCCTGTTGGAAGCCAAATTGAATGCGAGTCCCGCCCTTTGCGTGCTGTTAAGTGCACTGGAGTTCCTCCAGGCAATCTGGCTGAAAGAGCTGACGCTTTAGCGGAAGGAGGTTAACTCTGTTCCTCGTTCTTCTCTGAACACATCTGAATTGGGCCGTGGTATATGTGGAGCAGGTGGGATTAAAAAACAGTGTAATAATGATATTATCGTAGGTAATGATGGACTAGCTGTTTCTCCAGTTACACCTAGCTACAAGACTGATAAAAAGTATGATTTATATAATTAAGAAATTACAGAAAATATTAGTCTTAATAAATTCACTAAAAATTTTTGATAAAATTCATATCACAGGAAAAAATATTCTGAGAGGAAATCGGAAAATGTACGAGACTGGAGTAAAAATGAATTCCAAGTCAGTATGATAGAATGAGGGATGATAGAAAAAATGATTAAATTGTATATGGTACTACGTGGTTGTGATCCTATTCCGAGAAAGGAGTTACTCAGTGTACCTTAACTGAAAATATTAACTATACTGGCTAACACTAGGTAAATACTTATAAACACAACCTTTCTGATCATCCTCCAAACCAAAAGTGAGCTATACAATCTTTTAGACAGAGCTATATTACATTATAACTCCAAGTTCCGTCAACACAAC
The DNA here is from genome assembly GCA_037074705.1 of Zhengitettix transpicula. Lineage (NCBI taxonomy): Eukaryota > Metazoa > Arthropoda > Insecta > Orthoptera > Tetrigidae > Zhengitettix > Zhengitettix transpicula. The sequence goes on along the minus strand of CM073596.1, from coordinate 38,121,574 downwards.
TTAATTATTGTCCGAAACATTTTAATCTCCAATTAGTACCCTTTAAATTTTATTATTAAACTCATAAACAGCAGATTGAACAAAATCCAACATCCTACTGTCACTCGTCCGCAAACACCTCAAGCCAAATTTTTTCTCGTACTCCCTTATAACAAATTTCTACATCACAAATTTGTCCAAATATTCAAAGAATATCAATTATCCATCATTTACATTTTCATACTTGATTAAAAACCACAAGAACCCTCTTGACACCTACAGCTATCATTGTGGTTCTTATAAAATCACTTGCTCTAATTGTTGTTCCTGCTACATAGGGCAAACAAAACGTTCCCTTAATACACGTATCAAACTTCCCATTGATAAACAATCTGTAGTACCCAAACATATAAACAGTTCTAAACATACATTTGATTGGCAAAATGCTAAGATTTTAGACATTGACACCAGGTACAAATCCAGAGATGCTTCACATTAAATCCAACATCACAGCTATTAATGTACAAAAAGACACTATGAAAGTCAATAATTACTATGATCCCTTATTATTACGCTACACCTTCTCTTTTCCCATTGTCGTTGCTCCCTTATTGTTACGCCAACCCTTCGCCTCTCCCATTATCGTTACGTTTTCGTCGCTTTTGAGTGTTGTCAACTGACCAGTGCAGTTGTGTCTCTCTAGGCTCTTCTTAGCACCTGACGAAAGTGACACGGATCCCAGAAACGTTGTGTGGTTATTTTACCCTTTTTTTGTCTGTATTGCCAATCTTTCTTATTCATTATTTTCAAGACGTAATTTTTATCAGTTTTTCATTTTTTACCACTCAAAATATATTAGGAAAAAAATTTCCATCCACAGCCTTTACATGTAATAAATACTAATGTAATGGCGGCCATAGACTACCGTCTCCACCTTACTTATTTACTTACTCAGTCACATCCTCATGCCTTTGCTCTTCATCCTTCTACACCCTTCTATTCTCTGTAATTTAAAATCTCTTTATATAAATAAAAATAAATGCGTAAATTATACGGTTGATTCGTGGTCCAAACCGTACTTCCGACCAGCAGCTCTAAATTAGACACGGAAAGCAGATCACACGCATGAGACCAAAGTTAGCAGCTACTATGCAAACCGGTATTACTTGAAACGTTGAAGAGTAATTTCCAAGCATACCAACGTAATAGTCATTTCCAGGTGGACTACGACTTCCCACGCTGAGCCGATTATAGATATTAGCAGTCGATGAAGTTCCTTAAGGCCGTACCATTCAAAGCAACTTGTAGCGATTCCATAAACAGGAGGGAATGTTAATTGTCCGGGGTTGTAACTTTCAACAGCGTGTAAAAAGACATTGTCGATAAAGAATAATTAAACAAATGAAAGCTTATTGCTTCTTGCTACGCGAACGAATGCCTCCACATTTGCTCCCAATTACAAATTTGTTTGAGATAGGATTAATCCAATCGAAGGATTGAAAATATATTCAGGAGCCGGAGTTATCTTTGCTAATATTAACATATATAATCTGGTCATTTAAAAACGTTGTATGATTTTTTCAATCGAAATTTTTGTTTGTAATCGGCCATACTATACATGTTAATAACACTATCAAGCTTAAAGGTGTATAATTCTGAATGTTCCCTCCTTAAAAACCAACACAAAACGTTTAAGGTATCCACCACCTCATCCAAGAAAAAAATTGTTTCAATGGATTATGTTCATAAATACTAATTTTATTCGCCTTAAAAATTTAATTGTTCTATTATGCCGTTTAAATTTTGCATGTGCACGTTTATTCTCGTTTTCCTGGTGATAAGGCTACGATATGCTAAATCCCTAGCATGTTCCGTGATAGTAAAACGAAGGTTTTCCTGGTGTAGAAAGTGGATAAAGGCTTCTCGGGTTTCCAGCCCGATAAACTCGAGATAAGCGAAAAGCCTTTATCCACTGTTCCGTAATATACCGAGTGGATGAAAAAAATAATTTTGAATTAAAGAGAGTACTGCCATTATATATTAGTTGTGGTGTCGTCCCTAAAATGTCAATGGTCTAACGAGGTCGAGCCCTAGACGCTTACTGAAGCTGATTGGCTACGTACGGGGACGGGGTTAGCACTTGCACAAAAGAACTCATGTTGTGATCGAACATGGCTATGACTATAGATATGTGACCCGTGAAAAAGGACCTTAAATATTGCTCATGTAATTAACCAATGAACCATCTTTAATCAATATAGATAATTATATTGCCCTTAATAATAAATGCTAGTCGTTCAGAATTATTTAGGCAAGTCTAATTACTTCCAGGACGTTTGGAAATACGGAGTGAGTCGTTACAAGCCACGGAAATGCACATCACTAATTATTGACAGATTTTTGAGGCTGCGCCTGGCCTCTCAAGGAATCGAAGCGAGCTCCTCGGAGCCGAAGTCACGACGGTGGAGGGGAGTGGGTAGGATTCCCGCCCCACGGGCAGCACTGTTGCCAAACTAGAGGACGGCCCAGTCGCGCATTCCTCTCACCAGATGACATGAATTTGTCTCCTGCGATCGAAACGTCCTTCGTCACTCGTCACAGACAAAGACCGGCTACAGGCGCCCCGATTGCTTCATAAATTGCTATCAGCATTTCAGATAAAATTATGAAGAAATAAGATCAGTAGTAATGTATCAAAATAATTGGTAAAGTAGATAAACAAAATGCCCATGAAATACTCGAGCTTACTATTCTCGCAACATTCAGAACAAATATTTAGCATTAAAATATACACAGTTTCAAATTCCCATTTTTCATTAAAATAAATGTTTTCAGTATATAGTTACGAAATTTCAGATTCATGGCAGTGTATCAGTTAATGGATTCAATGATTTATTGAAATATAATATTGTGCATTATCTTTACATAGTCTATCTACTTTCCTTTTTTATAAATTGACGTGTGAAATGTAAATCTATGTACATACGAAACAGATAGTCAGTATGAAGTAGTTGAACCTGATTTGTTGCACGTGATCCCGTGTATACGCGTACATATATATTAATGAAAACTTCCCTGTACAAAACACACCAAAAATGTACGTCACAAGGGGATGTAATAAATATTTCCAGACGTAGAACCAATTTAAAAAATAATTAAAATAACTCTTTGATCAAATTCTTGTTTTTCAATAAATTACCTGAAAAAAATAAATCAAAATATTAAAACATTGAGTGGTAGATAATGGTAGATCTACTTGTAGATAATCTATGTGAATATATCTAGAATATATCTATCTGAATATTATTTGTGTAATTGGTTTTTAATTTCAATTTGTTTTTTAATATTTAATATAATCTTAGAATTATCAATTGATCAATTAACAGAAGGACTGCAAACTTGCCACAAAAATAGTATTAATCAACGAAAAACAAATTTTTTTTATATTTCGACATTTCGTCCACAATTATGGGACTTCATCAGGTATTAGACCAAAATAAGCAAAACTATTACAATAAATAAAAAATGGAAAAATAACAATAATATTGTAAAATAAATTATAAATTTACTGCTTTGAATTAATTCTAAATTTTTCTAATTTACGATTATTCCCTGATGAAGTCCGAAATTATAAGACGAAACGCCGTAACATTGTAATTACTTTTTGCTTTTCTTTAATAATACATTTTTTCTGATAAATTAGTAGATTTTGTGATGATTAATACATTTTAATTGTCAGGTTATTATATGAAAATAACGCTGTAATGAATAATACCAAACTGCAGCATAAATAAAAAAATTCAAAGGAAATATAAATCGACGACGTTCACTGGCAAATAACTAATAACTACGACGTTGTTTCAATACTTTCTAGCCTTTACTATTTTAACCGTACTTTACATAAATTCTCGTTTTAAGAAATAAATATTTTTCCCACGAATTTTAAGTTGCTTAAATATGAGTATGGATTTTTACAGCTACATTATCTCCATTAAAAAACATCTAAAAACCATACATAGTTAAATTGACTATTGTATCATTTCCAGCACTTTGTGGGCGTTATGATATTCCTGATTAACTGTATGTTAAACATGTTATATTAACCTGTTCCGATTGAACAAATTTATTCACTAATGGGGCGGCGTTTCCCATTCCACCATTAAGTTATTGCTGTAATTTCATTGAGTCACCTCTTAAGCTAAAACGTTACGTAGTTTATAACCTCTAAGGCGTTAATGAATAGGCTCCCGTTTCTTTCTTTTTGTGACTGAAACGTTACGGAACGGGGCTGAGATTTACGGTCGCGTTCCTTTAAATATTTATTCAAGTTTGGAAGGGAGTCCTGCGCCTACGGCGACGGGAGAGCTTCCTACAGGAACACCGATCCCTTTTATAGCTCGCCTGCACGCACTCTCGTTATGACGTAACCATTAGAATCGAGGCAGATTCTCCGACGGGGAAAGCAACTCTTAAGCAATAATTCACTGTGATTCAAGTCTTTTAATTTGGTACTCTGAAGGTTTCCTCCGAGAAAGATGCTCAGATGCCGTTCTACAGTCAAACAGTTGGGGTCATACAAGTCAGTTTGCGTAATCACGTGATTGTGTATAATTGAAGAGTTCTCAAAAATCTCCCTGACTGTTATGGTAGAGTTACCTGATATCATTGCCACGAACGTTCGTCATTAATTTACTTATGGTAATTAATTTATACATTTTTGTCTCTGTTGTTCATAGCCTTAACTTAGAGTTAACCTCGTTGTATGCAAAGATTGTATTATATTTAAAGGAGTATAGAACTGTTCAATATTTCGCTAATTTTCCTAATTAGATAGATTTATTTCTGAGAATGGGCAGAGTCATGTGGCAACCTTGCATTAGTCAATATTACTATTTACTAAAATAAAACTAATAATCAGTCTGATAATAGTCCTATCTCTTTAATTAGAATTCCCAGATTTTAAACTGATAAGATTAAAATTGGAATAATCTCAATAGTCCCTGAAATTATTTACACGTATTTTCAGATTTGTACTTCTACTTTAGCAAAGCTATTTAGTTTTCCAAATTTGCAGTTTATTGGAAAATCACAACATTATGTTGGTTACGGATAATTGCATTGTCTTTGGTATGGTTATTGTTATATTGTATTGTTATCTTTATTTTTTATTTCCCAATATAGTTTGATATATAAATAGTATTTCATTATAACGTGTGTTTTTATTCATCTGATATAATTTACGACCATTAATAGGAATTTTTTATTAATCATAATTTTATTTATTTAACAGCACAATGTTTCAGTACGTGAAAAAAAAAGGAATGTTTGTCTTAATGTTATAAAAGTTTTCTGAGTCTGGCTATTAATATATTATTGAACAAGTATTACTCATAGACAGACCGAGGAAACGTTTATTCCATGAGGACAAACCCTTCAATCAGACGCATTCTGAAGAAGGTACGTTGTGCTGATTAATTAAAAAAAATATGTTTATTTTTTTGCATTTTAAAAAGTGTCTAATACTGGTCGTTAATTATATCTTATTAATAGTTAATATAATTTCAGGTTTTGAACCTTAATGTGAAGGAAATTTAAATTAGCAAAAACTTAGTCCTACTGCAATAGTTTCGTAATTTAATTAATGGGCATATTTAAGACTATACGATATCAAAAATAAAGGTAATCGGCAATCTATTCCAGTATATTTAGAACAGTAGCTTCTTTTCCATTTTTTGCTGAATGAACTGCGAGATCGCTGTTTTGGAACTGCGTTTTCCGTTCCGTCTCCGTGACGCAATCGGCAATAAATGTCTGTGTCTCGCAAGTCTTTGATTTAAAACTTACCTTACATCGTTCTCTCATGCGGAAATTGACTGACCTTTTTTTCATTATTTTTCAGACTGAGAGGCGGTAAAAATGTCTACGGACGTGGGCGCCGATGTCACCCTGATCCAAGATGAAGAATTGCTGCGGCGAATGGTAAGTGTTTGCTTGGGACCTTCACCTCTAACCCTAGTTTCTGGCGCCTGGCCCACTTATTTTACGACCACTTAAATCAGCATGGATCCGCAAAATGTCTCCTCACAGCCTCCCGAGTTTCATCCACCACCGTCGAGTTTCTCTGAACATTTCATAAGAAAATAAAAAAAATTAAGCTTTCATAGATACGATTGGACTTAAAAGTTGAAAATCTGCTGCTTGAAGAAAATATTGCACGGGAAAAGTTTAGAAATAATCAGTAGGAGCAAGAGATACAGCTTATTTCTCGTGTCTTGGCGTAAACATTGTTTAATTATACAGCTATACCAATACTGTTCAAATCAACAGTTTACAAAGTATTCTCATATAAAATAGTGATGTTTTCCCTGATTGATGAATTACAAAATTCACAAGATGGCCTTACGTGCCATGTGACGTGTCGCAACGCCGCTACTCAGAAATCTTCCGTTTCCTCACTCCGCCAACTCTTCGTTGAATGCACATTATTGTCCGGATCGTATATGTATGATATGTCAGCCCATCTGGTAACTTGGACGTGTTGGGCAAACACCGGTAATTGGCCATGACTGAGAGGGGAACCCTGTAATTACCGGTCGCAGGCAGCCCACATTCGACGCGCCAATTACAAAGGGACGGGTTAATTGTCCACGCAACGTCACTTCCGTAAATCTGGAGTCTCTTTCATCTGGCGAGGGGAGAGGGGGGAAAGGCGAACTGTGAATTACGTAAGCGTCGCTAATTTTTCGCCTCCACTATTAGCGCCTCGAACACACACCAATATAACTCTCCAGCATGTAAACAATAACCCTTTCGCTATAGGGACGCCTACGCATTAGCCTTCACGCAACTTCAAACTGTCCGATTACGAATAATTTATAAATGAATGAAAACGGCGAAATTTGTCACAGATAAATAACATAAATATTAAGACGACAATTTGTCCTCAATTTAAAACCTTATTATTAAATATAAAAGTCCAAATAAAATTGTATATAAATAAGTGATGGCTAAAATTGTTAAATATAAAATTAGATTTAATTTACAGTAATTATATATTGACAAATTATTCTACCAATATCATCCAAATGTTGATATTTTTAAATACATTTTGTATATAATTCCCCTTGAAATGAGCGTAAAATGTGCTTCAAGAAAAACGTATGTTTTGTTGTAAGTTTATAAAGAATTAACAGAGCAAAAAATTTTACTTGTTGAAATCAAATGAACAGGCACAGTTCTGTTGATATTTAAAAGTAATGATAATAATTTATTTATTAATTAAATAAGTATCATAATATCTATTTAATTTATTAGTATAATTTTTTTATATTAATAGCTGAATTATTAGATCCTATGTACAAAATTTCGCTCTTTCGTCTAAAATAAGGTGCGGTCAGCTATATTTATTTATAACCAGACAGACCATTTAATTACGAAAAGAATAATATAAACGGAGGATAGTGATATTTCCCGCTACTTAAAGGAAAATGAGTTAGGCTGACAGCGATACACCCTTGCTCAGAAATTAGGGTAGGACTAAGGTGCAGGTTTTCAGCTATACAATTATAAAGTAAGAAGCCGTAAATTGAGACTGTATCTTTATAGGAATTTTTCATATATTAGAAAGGCATTTTAGTTTCTGTATGTATTTACTTCTTTCTTTCAAAGATTTCATGACAACCTCTATAGAAATATGCACTTTTCCAACTATTATTTTATGATCATTAATGCATTCTGCCCTCAATCACGTCTCCATTCTCTCTGGAGCCTGAAATTCAGCTCAATAAACTTAATTTGGTTCTGCAGTTGATGCCACGGAAAATTTTATTTGTATAGTGTAAATTAAACTATCATAGGTAAGATGCGTAGTCATCTGGAAATTCGTAAGTAGGAATACCGATGAGTGAAGCGATAATTGATCTATTTTAGAACGACGTGGTAAACAGTTTAGTGAATACGGAAACACGTCTCTGTGGACAGTTACAAGTACCGCCTGCCCGTAGAGGGGAGTTTAATTTGTAGCTAGGTGGGGAGACACGAATAGCTGCGTAGAATGACGTGGCTTCGGTGACTGTGCAATGTCTCCCTGCTGACAGTTTTTCATCCTGAAGACTCCATGGAAGGTGTCCTGACAGCAACCAGATCACTGCTCAGCGCGAGGGGGTGGGGGAAATTATCCTTCTTGCAAAGTTGTATGTACAGTATTATACTTCCCTTGCTCCTATTCTAATTCGTACCTGGCCAGTGGTTCTAACTCATGATAGCAGTAAATACCCCTCATAATTTTATAGTTTTCTCCTATTACTTCTCCTTTTGTTGCGCTTCGATATAAAACTTGTTCATACCGTATACTGTATTTCCCATAATTATACCAACTATCCATGTTTCATTCCACATGTCTTATAATTCATCCGAGTAACTTAAGTGGATTCGAGGGTCTAAATCTGCTTATTATAGTATTTTCGAGAGAGGCTCATTAGGGTTTCCAACCGCCGTAAAAATAAACATTTCATTCTTTATGAGGGGTATGTCAGCAAGATAGGGGAACCCTTCATGCAACTTAAGTGGTCGGATATTAAGGGGATCGAAGTATGGGACTGACCAATCATACCCAGCTGCTACGTCAATCAACGTCTTAATTTAATATATCTTGAACAAAACTGTAGCTCATAATTTAAATATTCTCATGAATGCACACTATGGCATGCTTGTATAATTTAGTTGTTATTTATATAGACTAAATTATGAAGCGTTTAGAGTACTGACATACAAAGGTTTTGGGTGTTCGTATTTATGAACTTTGAAATACTCGTGCTATTAGCTAAATTATTTTATTAAAATGAAAAAACTTACGTCTGATTGAAATAATGAATAAGAAAGATAGCCAATACAGACAAAAAAGGGTAATATAAATATCACTCAACGTTTCTGGGATCCTTGTTCCTTTCGTCAGGTGCTAAGGAGAGCCTAGAGAAACACAACAGCACTGGTCGGTTGACAACACTCAAAAGCCTTGTATAAGCATTCTAAGAACTCAAAACTCTATGTGGTATTTATATTACCCTTTTTTGTCTGTATTGGCTATCTTTCTTATTCATTAAATTATTTTATTATTCAATTAAACGTTCTGGTGATAACCGACATTTTCGGGCCACCGAAATTTTTTTTTTTTTACTGCAACCACAATAAGTTCAACTCTTGTTAATTTTAAATATTTATTATTTATTGGTGCTGTGGGCCGAAAATAATAGGGATGTCTAAACCATTTTTTGTTGTTGTAAATCTTAATGCCTACAAGAATGTTGAAAGTTTGCAGAGGGGATTTTTTCTACGTTGTAACAGTGAGGGTTAAATAAAAATAATTTTCATTAAAAAATTTTATTTTTCCTACGTATGAAAAAAATACATTGACCCTCTTTAGATTGTCTATCAATTGTCTTTGTTTTTTAAAGTTGAAACTTTGATTTTATTAACTACTTGTTATAGTATAGTTCTTATTATTATTTAGCTGATATTTGCTTGTCCCGATAAAATGAAGTTGTTCCATTTTTAAAAACTAGTCTCAGTTCGTCTGTTAACATCCTTTGTGATGTTTCAGTCAATTAAGTGCAGGAAAAATGAAACATGTATTCTAAGAACCCTAATACGAAAAATAACAATGAAACAGCTTAATTCAGTTTCATATGGGGTGCAATTTTTATCCGATTTATCCGAAGTAGAGCGGAGCAGTGATTATGTAACTCGACTAAAAATACAGTTCTGTTGACGTATTATTTCGATTATTATTGGAGTAATTTTAAAATAATATTTATTCAAATATTTTTAGCTTAAAAAATTATTAACGTGGTTTTGAAGTTCGTCTTACGTCTTCCATCTCCAAAGACTCTTCCTTGGAGCAGTTCGTTTTCATGCCACTGCGATCCCCAGTAATTGTAAGGGCACTACCAGTGTTCGTGCCTGAACTACGTGCATAATGGCCCATATCTCACGGGGCGGGTCCGGCATCTGCGAGTCCTGCACACCTGAGGGCCTCTCCCACGCAGCGTCCTCCTTGGACGTAGGCGTGGATGGCCTCGAGGCGTGGGCGGCGTGGCCAGGCGCCTCTAACGAGCTGCAGATGGCCACCAGCCAGCTGGAAATCACGGTCAGGGTCCCGGGGTCCAGAGCTGACATCATCAAGCACCGCGAAGCTGCTACCGAAGACAATGAGGCAGGAGTGTTGCGTATGAAAATTATGTTGCTTTAAGCTGTAAAACCGTGTAATACGACAGAATTACACCGTATTGTCCCATAACATAAATGTCCTTTGCTATTGCACCATCTCACACATGATTATTTACAATGGTCGTATACGAAAATAAGCCAGCTTACAAAAGCATAATTTTAATTTCTCAAAAGAAAATGTATAAGCCTGATACTTTCTCCCAACTTTGGAAAGCTGTTGAAAATTCCAATTTTCGTCTTCTTGAACCGAGCTCAAATTTCGCCTGAAATCCTTTATGAAGAACCGCTATTAAGGATAGCCGCAAGAAGAATTTTAAACAATCCTATGCTCGTGTATTTGGGAGAATCTCATTTCATTCCGTTGTGGGCGAGCAAAGTGCATCGTTTGAGCGAAATCCTATTTCCGCGACATTTGCATGAGACCCTGAATCATTCGCCTACTCGATCTTCTAGCGTGGGGTTTTGCCATCTTCCCAGCCTCAATCTTCCTGATCGCCCAACTGATTGCTGTTCATCTATCAGCCTTATCCTATAAGGGGCGAAGTACAAGGCAAACTGAAAAATTAACATACATTAGTTTTCTCCTTGAACCTACGATCGTTGTCTTTTCAATTGCTACTGTGCCTTCAATATCCTGTTCCATAATTGCTCTTCTCTTTGAATATAGCAATTTTATTCATCATCCACAGAATCGTGTATTTAAGTGGTGCAGTTTTCTACTGCTCGTATGATACTTTTCTCTTTTCTCTTGAGGTTTATTCCTTAATTTTTGTATAACTGAAGAATATTTATACAATTATCTGTTGAAATGCTTTATTACCGTTAACATAATGTAAGGAGCCAGTATGCTGATGTCTTTCCCAGTTTCTTTGGGTTGTCTTTATGTATGTATATATATATATATATATATAATTCCCGCTCGTGAACTCGAGTTTCTTATTGAGAGTTCTGCGACTCGGAGGAAAAAATAGCGGTATCACTGATCTCAACCCCCCAACTCTTCTTTCCGATCCGTGATAAATCTAGAGATCGTTCACCGCTTCAGGTTCATAAACTCGCTGAAAAATTATAACAACATTCTAGATGTTATTTTAATTCAAAAATAGAATAAATGTTTTCAAACAAAGCTCAGATTTTTCCGTCCTGGTCCTTTAATTTTTATTTCAAATAATTTTGTTGAGAAAAATTTATTCATTCTTATATACGGAAGGCTGTTACTTTTATAAACCTCAATGATAAAGAGTCACAATTATTAAAAGCCATGTTAATGTTTAACATTATTGAATTCGTTTCAGTTCCCTTCGGAGTTTTATCGTTGCGTAATCGTTTGTAAAACTAAATATCCATTATTAAGGTAAATATAAATGAATAATTGTTGAACACAAACGAACAGTTTTTCAGTTAATAATAAAAAATTGAAACAACCTGTTTATGATTGTTCCGACGTCAAACGCCAGTTTTTGTGGAATTTCTATAAAATAATTGTAGGCAAGTGTAAGTTGACATTCCTTTAAATAAATTATATTGTCAAACATTTAAGATTTTAAGAAAATAATGAGTTAATTTTTGTTTATTAAGTGTAATAACAGAACGTTTTGTTTAATTAGTTTTATATTTTTATTTACAGTGAAATAATTTGGAAATTTAGTTTTGCAGGATGTAACTGAAATTTCTTTAATGTCCAGTAACTTTATTTTCAAAATTGAATCAAATCACATAAAAATAAAGTAAAAAAAATGTTTTACAGACTTCCTTGAAATTATTAATTAATTTTTTAAAATACACAAAAAGTGTCAAATTTCTTGTTAAAAATGATGAAACAAAATTCTAATCACTAGTTACCTGAGTTAATTTTCTTATTCACTGTCACATAATTGTAACTTTGTTATCACAAAAAGAATATTGCTAATTCGTATTAATTTCATGCGAATTACGATAAAAATTTAATTTCGTAGTAACTTTATTCATTAACCAGAAAAAATATACGTTTAAAATGTTCTTGGAAAGTAAACTGGAAAACTATGGAAGTTCTTGTTTTAATTAAGATATTCATTATATGATGAAAAAAATCATTTATATCCATTACATTTTTGTGTATTTATCTTCACCAATTCTTTATTTTACAATGAAAAAATGGACACATTTTATCTTTATTTAACGTTTGTTTGATTGACTTGAACTAAGCAGAGACAGGAAACGAAGCAGGAAAAATTGCATTATCTGGCACTCCTTTCACGCCTTATTTGTTCTGCGACCTCCCTGGAGGGATCCTGTGTCAAGTTTTGACCTTACCGAGCCTTGTCCTTAATTACCCTCAATGAAAAAGCTGAACCACGCCTATTGCGAAATAATAACTAACCCGGCGCTCAAAACGCTTGAATACATTTGCCGACTGTTTCTATTGAAACCGATTCCAAGAAAAATTGGTAATAAACCTGTTGGTAGTGTTCCTTAGAAAGTCGCTGGTGACAGGAAAAGTCAAGGGGCCCGACCATATAGAGAAGACTGCTTTCGCGTTCATGATTTCCACGTAAGACACCAAAATCGTCTCTGAAAATGAAAACGGACAATTTCACTTGAGATCAGATTCTCCAGAAGTTGTAAAACATATTTTATATTCATGACAAAATAACGGATCTAATAATGGTTTTGTCAGAAAAAAAATCAGTAGAAATAAAGCAATACAGTATTTATGTATTAGCATAAATGATAATTTTTTTTCATGATTATGAAGATGCATCACCGATATCTTGAAATATTAAAATATGAAATATTTCTAAATGTATATTAAGACTCCTAACAATGGAAAAAGAGAACCATATTTTATATACGTTTATTAGGAAAACGGAATCCGCTTCATTTGGATATTAAAACTCCCATTTGCTACCTACTTATTTAGATGATAAAAGATATATAATGTAGGAGATATTTATAGTTACAAATATAACAGATGAGTCTATATTTAATTTCGAACCACGAATAGTAAACTTTTTTGCGTTTGTCTTATCTTGAAAATCTTTTATTTTTAATATCAGAATTTTTTGTATTATTTTTCTTCGGCCATTTTAACGTATTTATAAAAGTTATGAAGCCGATCGATAAATCATCCTTTATTATTAACATCGAAACAATTAATGACAGAGAATAAAAATCATATTTTAATTAATGACGTAAAACAAATTAATCTGTAATAAGAATTAATAAATATTATTAGGCATAGTTATTTAAGTTTAAAATAAGCACGTATTTTTTAAATACTGCAAAAAATGAATATATTAACTTTAAAATTGCTTTTCTTTCAACGTGACAAACGACTGCCATTTGCATTTATTTAAGTAAAGGGAAATGACGTCACCGTGAGAAATATGAATGGGCAAGTGTCTCCATGGCAGGTAATGTTAATAATTTGGTTTACAAATAAACAAAAATGGTATAAGTTTCTCTTGTACAAATAATGTAAATTCTTCCTGTCCTTCTCCAGTAATAATTGTTGATGTCCATTTGTAAGTGGCGTATATTTTCTGCCACGAATCAAAAAGTATAGTGTCCATTATTTCAAACTATTTCATGAACATAATAAAAAAAATTCCTAATCCATCTAAATCTCATTTCATATCTCATAAAATATTTTATTTACTGGATTAAATTTATGAATCACCCAGGGAATGTTCTTATCGCCCCAGAATGGACAACAAGAGGCGCCTTGAATTTTAACCAGCCTGTTAAACTAATCAGAAAACAAAACAGATTAGAAACAAGTTATGTGTAGAATAGATTCTCTTCAGAACTGAAAATCAAATACATGACCTATCTACTGTTATACAGAGGACTACAGTCGGTGACAGAAGAATCCATATATGGCTGAAGAATTTGGTGACTTGTTTCTTCACCAGCCAAAGAAGTTGAATGAGCGAATGTCCTTGGAGTTAAACGTATTCATACAGCAGACACCCTCTCTTTCCTATTTTGGTATCAGGCTTTCTCTCCATCAAATATTATATATAAGACTAAAACCTTACGTGTTTGTTTCGTGGCGCTGAGTCTCATGTCTATTTTAGGCGACCATTTTGTCACTTCAAACCTGTTTAGTTTTTACCTGAAAATTCATTGCCAAATCGTCTTGATTATTTTCTCCTTCTTAGTATAACGGAAAAGGAGAAATTTAGTTTATATTTGTGTATCTAATTTACGATGATAAAAGATATTTACTTTAAATTTCTGGAAAATAATCATAAAACGACGGAATAAAATGTATCAAACAAAGTAGAGACTAAAATCTTTCAGCATAAATATAGGATGTCAGAATAATCAATACATGAGACTGATGGAGCACAGACTATATTTTCCGGCTGAATAGAATTTAGAAAGGCTTCTCGAGTTTCCGCCAGGAGTTATCAAGGAAGACAGCGACGTTTCGATGGATACGCTGGAAGAAGATGGAAGCCTTTGTAAAATATATATTTTCCGTGTTCTGTTCCACGGTAACTGTTTTCGACATTCAAGTCTATTATATCTAGGATACAAGCAACAACCGCGATTGATTGACGCAGTAGCAGTGGGTGAGCAGTTTAATATAATCTCTTTTTTTACCAGGGTTTTGTTGCAGCTGATGAGACGTGCGTATCTGCGTACGGTTCATAATTCAAAATTAAATTCGTTCATTATAAAACACCTCGGAGAACGAAAAAAATAAATTATGCACGTGTTAGGAAGTAGAGTTCTGTATTAAGGAAGAATGCAAGATGTGTTTTAAGTCAAACAATTTTGGCCTTGAAAGTCCTCCCTATTGCCCTTATTTTAATACTGTGCAGTTACTTCCTTGTCCACAAAATCTAAAAGGGGTCAATTTTGTCTATAGTGGGAGAGGTCCTTCTGCGAAAACGTAAAATAGTAAACCTTACGCAGAAAAGTTTTGAGCAGTTCAAGGAAGGTACAGAGAAGTGGACCCAATTGGAAGTAGAAAATCAGGTGACTGACCAAAGTTACACCATCAGTCTCGTTGTTTTTACCAACACACATAAGCCGTAAGTGTTAATATTACATTCAATTAAAACAAGAATAAGCATTATGGTAACAAGGACTGTTGACGTTGACGAGTATAAAAACCATAAACAGTCTCCAAGTTTTTAATTTTATTAAATAATTAGTCGGAAGCTTTCAACTCTTTTGTTATAACCATCCTTCTCGTCCTATAATTAAAATCACAATAACTATAAAAAGTACCTATAGGTACTTAGTCCCTACTATAAAACTATGTTGTTTATTCAACAGGGTCTGTTCTAAAACTGAGTTTGAGACTGTTTATCGTTTTTTTACACTCATCAATAAGAATAAGCTTTATTTTCCAGAATAGAGGCACTTAATTACGGATATAAAGTTTAAGAATAAATGTCTACTTTAGTTTCGCTGATATTTATTTGGCAGTTTCAATTTGTCAAGTACCACCAAATATATAATAATACGTAAGAAATTCCCGCACTTTTTTGTTTTTATATTTCACAACTGAGATACGGAATCCCAACACAGAATTAATACTTGTATATTGAAAGCTTTTTATTTTTGCGAACCCGACAAGCTTATGATATTCTGTATTTATCTAAATTTTTACCCAAGGATTTTGTGTAATTAAAATGAAAAAATTTACGTCTGGCTTTTGAGTGTTGTCAACTGACCAGTGCAGTTGTGTTTCTCTAGGCTCTTCTTAGCACCTGACGAAAGGTACAAGGATCCCAGAAACGTTGTGTGGTATTTTTTTGTCTGTATTGGCTACCTTTCTTATTCATGATTCTGTGTAATTATTCGAAATTATGACTGTTCAAGTTTTAATACGTTTTAACCATCCTTGAAATCAGTTATTCTTATTTCTGATATATATATATATATTAAACTCGTATCCGTTATTGGCGATTATAACATTTAGTCTTACGATATTTTTTTCCGAATATATAAATTCAGATTAATTGTTTTACAGTTCCCTTACAATCGTTCTTTGTGCCTTGAGTTCAATAGGAAAGCAATCTCGATGTAGGTAAGAGGCGTTTCCAAGTTCAAACGCCATCTTTGTTTGTTCTGTGCCGCTTCAATTAACTGATTAATTGATAATATAATTATGCCTCCCTAATTCGAAGCAGCGGAGCTAATTGCTGTGTTGGTGAGGATGGATGTAGTGCGGCTCGTGTTTTTTTTTCTTTCCAGTCCGAACTGGAGCTACATCAGTGACATGCACATTTGCTTATCTCCAGTCTGATGTACTTCCTCACATCCAATTTAGACTTATTTTTCTCTTCTCGAGATTGGCTCTCACTATTTGGCTAACAAGAAGTACGTCCAGTTCGATAAATCCTCGTTTACCGCAGGCGCCAACCAGGGACGACCGACCTCAATTTAGTTGCAATATTTTCATTAAATTGTTCCTTGAGAATTAAATCTCCCTCTGTCCCTGATGGTTTGTTTTTCTTCTTAAACCCCCTGCGGCCAGCTTTGTGCAAGCTCCGGAAGCGGCAAATTTACGATCTCTTGTATTCCAAGGGCAAGTTCTTACTACGCATTCGAGCAACAAAATTAATATTGCGTTACCGGTTCCAGTGTAACACTTCTCTTTCTGTCAGTGGGCAACTATTCTTACGACGTCAAGAATTAGTACGAACCGTAAATTATTGGTCTTTTGTGGTTGGACTGAGGTAAATTTATACGGCAACATGATTTAAAGTAATCCTAAAGCAGCTGGATGATCCATACGAGTTCCTTGCGTAATTTTCAAAATAGTGAGAGAGAGATCCTACAATGCTAGAAAAATAGAAGCTATTGTTATAGAAAATAAATTATTCTTTTCTGTCTCCAGTAATATGAAGCTTATAAATTTTTTCTTCGTCATGTGGCCTCCTTTTCATATTCTCGCTGATTATAATAATAAATTAATAATTTATATTTTAGTAAGATAAGTTAAATAACTACCATTATATTGGGCAATTTAAATATTCTGCACAACGACGTTTCTGTACATTTTTGCACTTTCTTCAATTTGATTATGTTATGGTCTACATTAACGTAATTTTTGTCGTAATATAATATTTCAGAAAACAAATTTATTGTACGTCAATTAAGTTCCAAAACACACTTCATCAGTCTCATAAAAAATTATCCTTACTTTAAAATTTAATCGACATACAATAATCTAAAGGGAAATTATAAAGTGGTAAATTGTGTTTGATGATTATAACGAGTTTAATGTTGAAAAAAATAAAGATTAGTATTTTCTATTGCTGATAAATCAAGTGACACTTTCAATTCCTGTATCTTGAATGCAATTATTGTATATATTATATATCAAGGATCAGTAATTGATGCAGGACGGCCTAGAATAAATTGTTCATTCAACAATTTGGTGAGCAAAACATTTATGGCTTGTCAAGATTCTTGTTTTTATTGCTGGTATATTTTTTATGTAGGGTAGTGCCCATTCATAATATTTCCCATGATGTGTCCATATATTGTTTATTAAAGTCGCCACTATCGTCCTCAATTTATAATTGAGGACGTGTCGAAAATCGGCCCCGTGCCAAAATCAGAGCTGGAGAGGCTTTTCCAGCTCCAGTTGGTAGAAGATGACGTGATTGTTGGAGCCGTGTTTGGGAGAGCGTTGTTCTAGAGCGGGGTCACACTAGCGCAGAGAGTAGGCCAGGGTTCCTCACTCGAATTACCAATTTCGCACTGCGAGGGGGCGACGGATCTTTTGGGATCCCAACAATGGAGATCCAGCTTCACTTCTGAAGCTATGAAGGTCAAAACACACCATTTCGAACCTAGTAAAGATTCCGGAGGAAAGATCGGTCAACATTTTGGTGATACGGATCATCCAAAAGATTTTGGAAAATCGTTCCTTAATTGTGCAAAATCAATGTACGCAACTGTAAAATTATATAATCGCTAATAATCTAATGAAATATCACTATGTATATTGCTTACAAACACTATTTATTTATCATAATCAATTCATCTAAAAAAAATTCTTTGTTAAAAAAAATATACTAACGTTGACTCTGACGTCACTCCATTGACGTGAATAATAATCTCTTGGGTTGAACCGTATAAGAGATATTTGACCTTAGCACAAGTTTAAACGTATACAAATACTATTTACAACTTGGGCGATAGTTTACATTCATGGTCTATGTAATAAAATGTTCAAACGCTTATCCCATCTCCTCTCGAGAACTAATCATCAAAGAAGTTTCATACGGATAAAATGTCTCATTAATTGTAAATACGCGTTCACAAGTCAGCAACACCGCCGTTCGTTTGACAGTTATCAGGAACCTGAAGCTTATAAATATAATTTTAATTATATAGACTAAAACGTATTGTATTTATGATTAAAATTTAATATTGTATTTTAGTTCTTAATACAATGTTTTTCGATAAGCCGAACGTGATTATTTTTTTTTTGCGAATTACGAATTATTTCTCACACACAAGATCACTGATATATTCACCCCACTGTTATCTTTGTCAGCGATCACCATAGTTCCTGATGTTCAAAGTTTTTCAATGACGTAAAATGTGTAATAAATTATATTACATATGATTTATTACACAACGAAGTCAATTAGACTTGTGTTTTATATAATCTGGAAGTGAGTGGCCCTCACAGGAACTGATTACAAATTTAAATTAGAATCTTATCCGGGTAGTTCTCCATTCGGGAAAGTGTTTTTTTTTTGGTTGTTTCTTAAAATATTTAGTAATGTATATTACGTTTATGAGATCATTCTGTGACAGTAACATCTTTTGGACAGTAATGAACAGTAGAAATCAGATATAAAATACCACTCTTTTCCGATGATTCATTATGTAATAAAGAATATCTCTGACAACAACCAATCTTTCAAAACCACGATCATGCGCAATATATTTTACGCTACATTTTAATGTTTCCCAGAAAAAAGAAGCTGTCACTTGGCAAAAAACACTTCTCCGTCATCCTTTACTTGGAAAACAAAATCCGAGTACGCCTCCTTTTCCTGAAAATCTTGCTAATACTCAACAAATTAATTATTATCCAAATGTTTTATAACATAATAATTACTATGTATGTATCCAGATACATGAAATTACAATAAATAAATATAATTATTTTAAAGAAATCAACCGTAAGTAAGTACATAGAACAATATTAACTGAATATCAATTTTTAAATGGCAATATATGTATATATTCCTAAAATATAGGAATAATATTCTGGCCTAAAAACGGAAACAGTGAAATTTTACCTGATAATCGTAAATGAAATGTATTTGTATCACATTTACTTTTCATTCAAATACAGTTAATAACTAAATTGCGTTCCATTCGTTAATATAATTTTACAATAGTTGGAAAGTTATAGACTGATTTGCTCCATGTACGAGGTACAACGCAATAACGATTTCGTCCTCTCTGATTGTGGTCACGTTACCGCAATAGAAGAATCACTTCATCTCCAAAGACTGTGTTTTTTTTACGATTGACGCCAAGTTGACATCATATTCATGTCAAGAACCCAATTTGTCTTTGTAGGTCACGAGTTTTATTACTGTACGAAAGATGTCCCCTTAATAATTTTGTTTTGTGTTTATATTCGACACTTACTAAGTGGGAAATTTAGTCTCACTTGGCATCAACTTAAAGAATTAATCTGAATGATTTGCAATTTAAGCTTGTTCTGTTAAGGATAAAATAATGGCTGATTTTCCCAATTAGTAACCATCAAGGACTTGTTTAGCCAAATAACTCGCCCATCATCCACCACGATAATTGCATTAACATCCTGGAAAGGAAATGTCTCGGCGGTGAATGTCTTCACCTTCACTCGGTGGTTTCTCTTACCATCGTTACAGTTTTCCTCGTGAAGGTGTTTTCCAAATACTCCGAAGTTACGGTCATGTTCTTGATTTGAAGATCTGATTTTTACAAGTTATTGTTCATCTAATAAATTTTCCAGCGGTAATTGTTTATTTTTCTACGTGAGAGGAAAATGTGCCACCACTCAACTTGGAATTTTTTTCTTGGCAACCAAGACAAATTTTCACGGAAAAGCCGTACCGTGAGTATCTAAATCCAGTTTGACGAATGCTTCGGTCCCTACCGCATATAAATATGGCAATCTTTCTTATTCCGGCGAGTTGTCTTCTCCTTTTGCGAAGTGTCACCGCCGGTACCGGAGCCGTTTTCCATTTAGCGCCCAATCAAGGCCTTGCTTGTAAATCTTGTGTGCTGCGGCTCAGGTCCAAAAACAGCTGAGATCGATGGAGCACATTAACGCAGGCTGCGGTTCCCCGGAGACAAGGATCCGTGACGTAATCCGTAAACAAATCCACCTTGGCTGACTCACGGGACACCTGGCAGGGGCAAAGCGGGGGACTCGCTTTCGGGGCGGACGAAACAGTTACGCATTTAGAATGATTTTAAAATTTAATTACTTAGACGTTTCCTCTTCGTAGTTTCTAATCAAGAAAGTATTTGTAATTGAGGACTTACGTCATGTTAGTCCTATACGTCACGATATGTTACGTAGTAACTTCTTTCTGTAAAAACAGTGCAAGATAATTTTATTTTACGTTAATATCACACATAGTCACCGTTAACTCAGGTTAAAATTTATTGTCAAAGTAAACCGTCTATCGCAGTGAGATCATGACTCATAGCTGTACCAGTGTGTAAAAAACTACTCCTAGTAAAAAAAAAAAACTTTAATTTTGCTTAGTTCATTTTTATTTCTCAACATAATCTGCTTTCAGATGGAAAAACTTCCTCAAAGTTCCCTTATTTTTTGTAAACCGACCGAAAAGTTTTCGGAAGATCCTCAAAACAAACATTTTCCAAGTCAATGATCTTCTCGTTCTCCGTCAATTATTTTCCAGCGAACCGTATATTGAGGTTAATAAATTGAAAGAGTACTTTTATCTTCGACAAACGTGGACTTTTTTCTTCATTTATTAACTGGAAGATTCCAATAAGGACACTAAAGTCACCATTAAAGCGTTTGTCCTCTAGTAAAACTATCAATGTGGATAATACTGCGTGCATCCCTCCTCAAAAAAATAAATACGTTGAAATCACATTTCTGAACGATTTCAATGTCTTGCATTTCTTCGAAGCTGGTAAGACCACTGTCTCTATTGTTTATTTTTCTCTGGGGCCTTGTGCTGGATCCATGTCTCATCATCAGTTTTTTTATCGACGAAGGAATTCTTCGGGACTGAGACGAAAAATGCCAAAACCAGACATAGAACTCACTACAATATCTCCACCGTGAATAAACGCGGCACCCTTCTTACATATATATTCTTTAGGACACAATTTTTCATACAAAATTTATAAAATCACGAGCCGTGGGATAAGGCAGCTGAGTATTGAAGCTTTTTTCGCTACTAACATCTCTAGATTTTATAAGTTATTGACGCATCCCATAATAATAATGTGACACAAGATAATAAATAAAATCGAAATTATAGAAAGGAGTAGGAAAAAAATAAGTTTGAAAGTATCTAATGGAGAATTGACTGAGTTGTCGACTAATATTAACCATCATTTGTCTTCAGTTTTAGAACACGACGTGACCACAGTTAAAAATCTAGATTATTGTTCCTTATGCTCGTAAGAATATTTTACGCATATTTGTACACCTAATCGACTAACTGTTATGCACAATAGTAAAAAAAAAATATTTTTCACTCCAATCACATTATATTTTAGTTGTTTGGTAATTTTCCCAAGTGTCTGGTTTCTTCAAAAACTGTTTTTTTCTATATTCGTTTTATTCTCGTTTCATTTTTTTCTTCCGATAAACAAAAAGAGGGGCATAGAACTAAATATATTATAATATATTTAAAATACTAATTTGACTTCTCGGGTTTTTCGCCGTTCATGGACCTTTCCCTTCAAGGTATTCTGGTCTTCTATTTTCCTAATTCCTTCAGAAATTATTTACTGAACGTTTCACATCTCTAATAGAGTTCTAGTATTCTTATGATAGTTTCAAGCAATTAAATAGCGGAGACGGTTTCCTGTTATGTGTATAGGATCTTCAAGAAAAAAAATTGAAAAACGTGCTTGGTAGGTACCTTCGTAATCTTTAAAATTACAACCACTCCTAATATAGCAAATTCGTAAGACGTTGGCAGAAAGCTTTGAAGTGCACTTTTGAGTGTATGTTAATTTTCTACTTCATAGAATTGTATGCAAATGCCGCTTACACGCTGTCATAATATGTTGATGTGCTTCTTTGTGAACACTCACTCACATAACTGTCTAAAGAAGTTGTTATAAATATAACTGCGAAACGTTTTACGAGAGCTGTGTTTCAGATAAAGGAACTGAGATAATGTGCGTTTTACTACTCGTTTGAACAGCGTTTTCGGGTCTGTGTATAAATATGGTAGCTTGCTCTCTCTCTTCTGTTTTAGGAGGACTTTTTTCTTTTTGGTGTGTCATCATTACCACGAGTTTATTTTTTCTCGTTCAAGGTCCTGGCGTACGCCATTAAAGGATGAAGTTGATTTTTGCAGCAAGTATTGTCAGGGAAGGGTCTTAAAAATTCAGAAATCGAGTCCTTATATTGAAATAAAAAATCGTAACTCTTCAGCTTAAAATTCCACATCTCAAATAATTGGACGAATATTTAAAAAATGAATTGGAATCAAACGAACATAAACACGTCATTAAACTGCAAAAAATATACTCTTATAGCAGCGATCGTTTTCCAGTGATCTCGGAAGTCAGTCAATCAAGGGTCCTACATTTATTTGAGAACAAAAAATTGAGAAATGTATAGTCGCTAAAGACCTAATAAATGTTCATAAAACTTAAAATAAAATTTTAATATATATATATATATATATATATATATATATATATATATATATTGTAATGATTGGGCGTCCATTAAAATTCAACGTGACAATTAAACAATTAGAATTTATTCAGCTATTAATCATTAAATTCATCAATTTTACGTTTATCAATTAATCTTTTACAATAAAATGACTATTTCCCAGTGTCGTTTACTGGGCCTTTAATAAGAAAATACTTGTTAACAATTAAATTTTATTAATCTATCATGGAATTAATTCATCAATAGATTTATTAAAATACAAAAACATAAAATATGAACTTTAAATTCTGAACGAAACACGAAATCTGACGATAATATCTTTACGTATGAGATTACAGATAGTAATTCTGATTAATTTTACTTTATTGTCTCTGGTATTCAAGGAAATTGTCTCGTTCGTACAAACACACTTATTGCACTTTATAGACAGGCCATTTTATACACTGACTCTAATAAACACGTTCTGTATTTAATACTTTTCCACTGCTATATTTCCAAGACGACTTTACTGGAGCTCGGTTCCCCACAGACTCTGCTCTACGCGTCTGTTAATTGATTAGTTAATTCATTTGAATTACCACAATATATATATATATATATATATATCTGTGTGTGTGTGGATTTGATAGACACACATGAAGTGAAAGTGCGAAATTGGAAGTGACTCAAGAAGAGGGGAAAAAATATGAAAATCTTGAAAATTAAGGTGACGATAATAGCGAAAAAATACCGAGGGAAAATAAAATGAAGCAAATGGTTCCTAATAGTACGGAAACAATTTTTATAATAATTAAAAAATGTTCTGGGCAATTAATACTCACGAACCTGAAATTTTAATAAAATCACCATCACGGAAAGAAAGTTCGAAACTTTTTCTTGGGCAAGGAGTTAAGTAATTGCTTATTCTTTTTAATAATTACGCAATTTATATGGAGATATTAACTTTAAAATCCGAAAAGAGACTGCTCAAGTAATTTCTGAACGTTGAATATAACAATAGTAGCAATAACAGTTTGAAGTCCTTACAAAACTTCTTATTCAAAACAGGGAAGATTAAGAATTGTAACGAGCTTGTAAAATACAGAGCCGCCAAAATATTGTGGGCTTGAATGAAAATTATGGATGAAGTAAATCCGGTACAAAAGATAATTGACCATAGAATAAAAAAACAAGATATCGTGTCGAGAACTTAACAGTTTCAAGTAATGGGGCCGTTACTTTCTGATTGGTCATTCAATTAATGGGACCGTTTCTTTCCGGTTGGTTGCTACTTTAAAAACGTTTGTAAGGTCAGAGCAACGATTTTTTCCAAATCTAGAAATATAACCACACTGTATATCTCTAGTTTGAGAAGAGATAATACAATTGTTGGCAAAATATCGAACACTATGGATGGACTCTAACGTGACAGATGTATGATTAATAATTTGGATGATGCGTGTCAAATTTGTCCAAAAAAATAGTATCTTAAGAACAAATCGTGCGGTTAATGTTTTCATTACACGTTTTCCGAGAGTTACTTATCTACTGAAATGCATAGAAACTAATAGTGGAGAAGAGAAAAAGGAATGGTCGTAGGAAAAAGTGTTTTTATTGGTATCGACCGGAACGAACATTCGATATGTGGAACTGGAACATTAAAAAATATGAATTCATCAGAATTTTGGACTACTCTGTCGATAGTAAATAAAAAGCTGAAAATAGTCGAATATTTTTCTAATCTGACCAGAAAACGGTTAAGACGTTCCAATTAATGTCCATATATGTATTTCAAGTGTAGGCCGAGTTGTAACTCAAGTGTCGTGGTTCAGAGCGAGGTCAAAATACATTTAAATTGTTGGCTACGGATAGCTGCATTGTCTTTGGATTTATAATACTTTTTAGGTATATCAGAGATGTGACTCTACTTCATGTAGTTTCATTTATTTAATCGACATCGAAAAATATTTTAAATTTTACTCTGGCTAAATTTAATATTCTGGTAATGTATAAAAATCGATTGATAACCACTGGAGTCCACTATGAAAATTTGAAACGGTGACGGGACGAGATGTTACCACCATGGGTGCCGCTTTGGAACACCAATTTTTGTTTTCTCGGCCGGGTACCGAGGTTTGGACGCGGAATGTCCGCAGAGGGTGGCTTCGTGACGTTTCCGGGGTAGGAGGAGGCGGAGTGCATTCCATACTTTGGAGAAAAGCATTGCGTGCGGAGGTGGCCGTGTGTAGGCCCCGACATCCACGCATATTCGCGATGGCCGAGGAGAGGGGTCCGGGAAACCTGCTCCTAGCCTTGAAGAGGACGCCACTCCACTCCACTGGGAGACTCCGGAGCTCCAACAACACCCAGACCCGCAGCCCGCAGTCAGCGGTTCGATCTCCGAACGAGTGCTCAAACCCTCCAGTGCTCCAGTGATAAGTGTAAGTGATACCTGTGACGTGTGACTCGAAAGTGCTTCACGCCGGCCGTTCGTTCCCTCTGGTGAGTTCCGCGAAGAACAGGTGTGTGTGTGTGTTTGCGAAATTGGTGCATCTCCGCAGTGATCGCGATCGGCTAATCTACTTCGGCGTCATTCTCTCACTTCCCCACACACGAATTACTGTAATTACTAAAACTGCTTACCTGTAACATTGCTTATTTTGCCATACCTACCTATTCGTAAATAGTATTTCTGCAAATGGCTTTCCGGAACTCATTTTCTTCTGCAGACAAATTGTCAACTTTTATATTGTAACAAAAACTTACTTAATACCTAGCCGGGTTTTCTGGTTCATTTCTCTTCCGTTCGTTCAGGAATCACAAAATTACTTTTGAAAGTTGCGAAAAATTGCTAAAGCATCCCATTAAATAGACGTAACGACTTTAAAGCCGTATATAAATGTAAGCTTAGACTCAGTTCTCGTCTGTATCTACATGTGTTTTAAATCAATTACCCAAGTTTTACTGTCATTTTAAAAGTCAAGTATTAACTTTGAGTTATATTAATTTTAACTCCTGCGTGTGACATGTTCTTTCGTTTTGACATTCATTCACTAGTCCCTTTAACTTTTCCTCCGTGACCTAATTAGAATTTACTTAGAATTTCCTCCAATTTGCTACACGTTTCTATCATTCGTCTATAATTATCATACATAATATTGTATACAATACTTTAGTGCTATATTGTTCATCATTTACAGCTGAAGCGACACAGATTCATTTGCTTTAATTAGTAGCATCGTTATTTATATAACGTCAATTTTTGGGACACTAGAAACATTTTCGTCTTTGATGTCTGTCAGTGTTTTTAACAACAATGAAGTGATCTAACTCAATTTTGATACTCTTATTGTTTGCTTTTATATCAATATATTTTCGAAGAGTAACGAGTATTTTCTGACTTAAATTAACAGAAAATTTAGACATCACTATTTTTTCGTTTCATAAACTTCATAGTTCAGTCTACAGCCAGAATCTATCATATATTTGGGATCGGACTTTTAATAATTAATTTTTAAAATTAATCAAATTCAATATGTGGTGAAATATTCATTTATTTTCTTTTTGGAAAATAAATTTATTTTTTAAAAACTTTGCTTTCCTTTGCTCGTATTAGTTTACGAAGACACCATTTTAAAAATTTTGCTACTAGATCTACAGAATTAGGGATTTTCTTTCTACAGTCCTTTGACTCGAAACTGAGTACAAGAAATAAATAACTTAAAGTAAGCATCAAAATTTTGTTGCAGATTTTTCTTTTGGCAGGTATATCAAAAGGATAAAATGTTACTTTTTTTCTACTTGTGTGGTTTGAAAAAAAAAGGATGAACAGCTGCAAACATTCGGCTGTTTTACTTTCTCTCAGTTGCATAACGTGGGTTCTGTTACGTCTTTTTGTGTTTCCATGCCTGGAAGTGAGAAGTCGGAATTTATGTATTTGTATTGGCGAATGTTTGCGGTGAATCGGTTTTTCCTGGAACGGTTTGCATAAGACAGCGGCCAAGACTGAGTCCCTTTCGCCCTCTCGCAGGATGCTTGAATCTGTTTATCACTTCCACGCGTCAACCAGCTAAAGAGTTTCTCATGTTGTGAGGCCGTAGGGGGCGGAAATTCTGCAACGGTAAACAAAAAAAGACGCGGCTAAGGAGCACGCCGTTTATTACGGTAGAGGTGTAACCAGATTGAAAAATTGACCTTATATATAACCGTGTCTCGAGTTTGACGTCTGCTTATTTTTCGCTACAAAAATTAATACGTGTAATGGATGAGTTAATCTTCTCCTGTCACTGCTTTCAGCAAAAGATTTACGTATTAACATATGTATTCTAACGAGTATTTAAAAAGAAACTGACAAAATTTATGTATTTATTATCAGCGTAAAAACGTCATGAAATAATGCTAGTAATACAAGATTATATTAAATATCGTATAATAAAAGTCATTATTCAGTCAAAATTTTGGTTTAATTTCAAATGAGGGACCATTTTCTGGCGCGATTCTCCCAATTTCTAACATGAATTGAAAATAAATCTCTTTTTAATTAACACAACTATGAAATATTTCAAGGAATAGGGTTCATTATTTATTAATAATATACACTAATGAATGATGAATCATTATGGCAGACAATTATTAATAAGGTTAGTATATTTATGGACAAAAAACATTGCTTATGTGATAAAAAAAAGAAGTGAAGAAATCATCAGTGAATTCTCAAGATTAATGAAATATAGTGAAATTCTAGTAAGACCGTTTACATAATTACGCTCCTAAAATACAATTTAAATTATAAAATAAACGGATCTCGAAAAGGTAATGGTCGGTTTATTGTCGTAATTTTGCAATTGTAATTTGAGTTTATTATGGTGTCTTCAATTTTATTGAAGTCACGACCGGCTTTAACTAACTCAATCCTTTTTTATGGTGATCAGTTTTATTACCCCTTTGATGACGACTTTCGTGTAACACCTTTTCATCTGATTGATTTATAACAGGAAACTTTCATTATTATTGAAGTCTCTGTCACGCCCGTTTTAGTCTCCGCCGAACTTTCACCTCTCAAGTTTTCTAATCCATAGTGCCGTAATGTCTTTACTAAGTCATTCTTTCTGAAATTGACTGTCCCTCAACATTTCATAAATTTAATTTTTCGTAATTCCTCTGTCACGTTTTCTTCTTATATTTCATGGTTTTCTCATTTCCGGGATTCTGGATACCATTAAATAACTCTCTTCAGATTTCTTAAGATAATTTTACTTACTTAAAATCAAAAAAACTCATAATTTTGTAGCCTAATTCCAATTTTTCCTTCCAATCGTCACGTTTTGTAATGAGTCGCTGATATCCAAAACGGTAAACTGAGAAATATCTAAACAACAGTCCCTTTTGTTACATCTGTTATCTTCCTCGACGAGATGCAGCAATGTTGTCTTGTATTGGAAAGTACTATATTTCAGTTGTAACGTGGATTGGAGTCGCTGATTCAAGCGCAGGTTCCCTTCGCTTGCGAAACCGTAGAAGATATAAATCATGTGTGACTGTCGTAAATGTTTGAAGGATTCCTCAGAATGAACCACAGTCACTTCTTTAAATAGCCGGCACACTTATGCCACCTGTCGGCACTGGAAGCGTTGAAGTCTCCCAGCGCTGTCTAGCGGCCGTGCCTCGATTAAGGCTGAAGAAAAAAGAACAAATGTCAGTCGGATCCGTCAGTGTTCCTAATCTTTCTTTCACTTACGTAACATTTCTAAAACTCGTATCAGAATGAGTATTAATTTTTTTTGTATTTTCTACAGTGTTTTTATAAAAAAAAATATAAACAATACTCCGGATATGATCCGTATTTTTATTTAAAAAATTTTAGTTAACCTATGATATGAATTAACCGAATTTAATACAATACATCAATTCCTAAAATTATTCCAGTTCTGTATTCAGACTGACTCGCACGTCCACATAGATCCGATACTACTGAAGATAAAACCGTGACATTTGTAACGTGGGTTTCTATTAGGGTGCAAAAATGATCAATTCAAGGGGTGAAATAAGAATTTAAAATAATGAAGGGATATTTCAGTCCTACAAAAATGGCTAATTTTGAGAGTTTCGTTGCACTTAAATATTCTGAATGTTTGTAGGCCGGAAAAATTGCGCCTTTTTCGAAAATAAAAATCAGTATTTAAATTTATAAGCATGCGCGGACTATCTTATCCGTCACAGATGTGACGTCACGGCCTCCTCGTCAACCCGTCATAATTTATCTTTCATAAACACAATGGATAAATGGCAAACATATAATTTATTTAATAAAATTATTTGTATGTCTTTTTCATAATGTAATATGAGATTAAAACTCGAAACTACCAAACGGTACTGATAATATTTGTGTTCTTCATTTGTGATATTTTTGTTTTTCTGTGTTATTTAAAGACCCAAACGTATGTATTGTTTTTATGTATAATTTCAAACCGTTGGCAATCAGTGTTCGGGAGAGTAATGTTTACTTTTTCACCTTATTTGCTCATAGTAGAAAATATTAGTAAGTTAGTTTTTTCTTACGAAATAACGTAGCCAAGCAGGGTTATTGTTCAGAAAATTATTAGTTGTAATAAAAATATTGTTACTATAATATAGGGATACAAAACTAATTTCCGTCAATAATATTGTAGACATTCATCAATTTCGGTTCGTAAATTTAATTAAGTATTACAGCTTGCGTCATTCATTTTTAGCTATATATCATAAAGTAAACTTGGACTCAATCATCGTTTTCGTATCTAAAGAAAGCCAGAAACATTTTATAATTCTAAACAAAATGACAACGTATATTTACAACATTTCCTTCTATGAAAATAGTAATATAACTTCTTCATTCCTTCCATAATCCATCAGATAATTTATTTATTTATCACTTATTCAAATTTATTTACTATTACGTCGCCATTCTTTTCACTTATTCTCTTCTCATGCCGACACAACAGTTTCCTCCACAGATCTGTGTTTGTTGTCTTTTAAAACACTCCATCCCTCAATTTACATTTTACCAATTATTTTCTCTGTTTTTAATTAAAATTAAAATTTTTGTGTTAATAATTATACCGATAAACAGTTCTCAATATTCACTCGGATGTAGCATATTTAAACGCGACGTTTCGACGACTAAAATCTCTGTCGTCATCTTCGCCTAGAAGATGATGACAGAGATTTTAGTCGTCGAAACGTCGCGTTTAAATACCGTTTGAATACCGAGAACTGTTTATCGAACAATTACACCGGGAAAGACTTTAATCTTTAATAATGATACCATTATACATTAATTTCCCTTGTGAGTAGGCTACCAGAATCACACTCCTGCGTCGCAGGCTGCCTGTGTAGTAGTTGTGCTCCTCTCAACATACTTTTACATTTATACCAATCAGATAAAGAGGTCGGGAAAAAAAACTGGCAAAATTAAGTGAAAGAATAAATACCACACAAGATTTCTGCACAAACCAGGTGGTATTTATTTTATAATTAGTTATAGTTATCTGACTTCAGTATAATTATAAATGAATGAAAACATACAAAAATTAACCGGACGTTTCATCCTCAATCTTGGGCTTCAACAGGTGTTGATTTTCAGTATTATAAATATTTTCCATACATTGCCAAATTCTTCTATTAGTATCAGTCAAATATTGATGTCATATAAACAAATATATTGTCACTTCATTTTAATTGGGTATTGCTTTATATAATTAGACGTGTTATATTTTATAATTTCGACTTATATATTTATTAATACGGAAATCAATGCAACTAATCCAGATTCGCATCTGCGAATAATTTAAATTCATACACATTGATATTTTTCTACATATTTTTCTTAAACTTAATTTCTCAACTTTAATGAATAAGTAAACATTATCACATGAGAGATGAATTATTGACATAAACCGGTAAATATTGAATTAATAATTAAATGTTTTATTGTCTGGTAAAATATTTGGCCGTATTGATTATGTGCGAGTGATTGCAGTTTATTGTCTGTATTTTTAGAGTCAATAAATTTAAAATTAGTGAATAAACATTGCTCATCTGACGATAGTTGGAATATAGAGAAGAACATGTAGCAGTTGCATTAATAATTAAATGTTTTTAGTATCTGTTAGGCCGTAATATTTTTATTCTGTAATTGATTGCATATTTGAGCCTATAATTTTTTTAGTAATTATACAGAAACCTCCTTTTTCTGGTCTCAAAACGTAGAAGTGAAGTCAAAACTAGAACTTTTTTTCACTTACAATTTTAAATTTAGTCATCATACATTTTAATCATTTCTACTCCATCAGGGAGAATTCAGAATAACATTTCATCTACCTGTCGAATAATATACCCTAATATCCCATCAGAATATTGTTAATAACTTGTATCAGTGATTTCGCCATTTTGTTATAACTTATAGGGATAAATTAATCACCAGATTATTGCTACACAATCAAATTTTTCTGTAACTCTCGAAACTATTTTTCAATACTTTAGAAATGTTTACAGATTATTTTCAAAGATTTAGCTACACATCAACGTTGTTCGTTTTCAGAAATTATAATAACTGTCATTTCCCTTCATCGATTATTCTCATTGAAGAAGCCCATAGTTTTGTTTCGAAAAAACACAGTAATATCATGTTTTGATATCTTTACGTTTCGAGCGGTAATTCTAGTAATTCAGGTTATGAGTGCTTTCTGGCATTGCCTGCGTGGAAGGAATTGCTACTCTGCATACGGGATTTTATTGCTGCCAGGAGGCACAATTAATCTGTGTAAAGTTTACGGCCCTGTTTATGGGGGCGATGGTGACGTAAGAGTGCCGCATTCCTTGCAAAATTCGAGGGAGGGAGAATTCGCGACCTAAAAAGCTGTTCCATAATCCCACTTAGACGAATAGGAGTAAATGTTTTTTTTCCTACGGCGCATTTCGAAGGCACAACTTATTTGAAAATCCTGCGAAAATAATAGTCACAATATTGTCTCTCTGAAATGGCGCCTACCAGTTAGAATACCCGCGTAACTTCAATTTTCTATATTATTTAGTGCTTCTTTCCTAATAAAAGACGAGTTCCACCATTAGGAATATCCTTAATTTATTTAATAATAAATATATACCATAGATAATGGATATTTTTGTGTCTGAACAAAGTACAAATTATTAAACGTTAGAAAAATAACGTTTCATCTGACTCTGCAGACTTTTTAAAGTGTCTCGTCATTCTGTATTCATTATGATAAAAATAAATATTTATATTACAAATATTTTTTTCTCGATTTAAAAATTCATTTTTTTTGCCTCCACGACTTCTGACTGCAGGAAACAGTCTACGCTTTTCTAAAAGTTATAAGGCAATTATAGGAGCTGGTAGTAGCTGTAGAACTTTTCAAACACCCAGTAACTACTTCAGCTACTTGTTTCTTAACTCTGATATTTTTGCTATTGCACAGGGTAAAATCGGCTTTTTGTTATAAACAAAAATACATGTTTACTAACCCGAGTTTACTCGAATGCAAAAATTCACATGAACCGTCTATTGTAGACTACTATAGATAACTTTACTTGGCTATAAAGATATTTTTAAAAATTAATATTTTCCTTTAATTTTCTTCCTTCTATGCCGTATACAACTTGTTTTAGAGAGAAATGAAAGAAATTTCTAATTTAATATAATATGACAATTATCATTAAATAAATAAACATCGCCAATATGTTATAAAATGTATTAATTAATTAAAACAAAAATCATTTCTTTATGTTTCGTCCTCAATTTTGGGACTACTTCAGGTATTATAGTTTATATATATATATATATATATATATATATATATAAATGTATTTCACCTGAAGAAGTCCAAAAATTGTGTCCGAAACGTTGTATTAAAATGAGTAACGGTTTTTGTTTCAATTAATTAATACATTTTCCCTACATATTAGCTAAGTTGTTTACTTATTTATGAAAAAATTATTCTTATGTGTTATCATGCTGATGTTTTATACCTTCCCGAATGTGGTTCTAGTTGCGGATTCTTTTTAATATATGAAAGCAGTGTCAATATGATATGGAGACGACAACAGGACTCGTAGTGAATGCCGTCTGGGTTATATTTTATTTGCCTGCTCAATACCAGTAAAATCAGTTTACAACTGTCAACAGTGATAGTGACTAATACAATAATCGTGGTACGTCTGTAGATTCAATTTTTAGTAGCAGCCGCGTTAACAAACTAATCATCATATTTGATATCCTACACCTTGCTTTCGCCATTTGTCACCCTTAGTATCAATTTTCATTAAAATATGATGTCGAACGAGCACCGAATGTGGTTGAGACGTTTTTGCCTAGTTGGTCGCCATGTTATCCTCTCACCAGTAACAATCGACCACGAGAAGTCCTTTGCATAATGTACCCGCGTTGCTGTTCGATGTTCTGTATGCAAATAGTCGACCAAGTCATTGTTTATTTTTGTCTCCTCCGTTAAGATAAGAAGTGGGACAGCCTTATGTGGAGCTGAGAATAATTTTCCCGGGTGACAGGTGACGCCTACAAGCTGGAAGGGTCATTGCGACCAGGATGTTTGGAGAAACTGAGACTAGGGCAGTTTCCACGGCACATCCTCAGTAAAGCTGAATCATTTGGATTTTATCGTTCGAAAACTCTATAAGTTACCACGTTAGTTGCAATTATTGTTTGATACTGGTGACGTCCGATATCCCTCAAAGATACTTCGTTTACTTTCATCTAAAAATAACATTCTTTGAGTTTTAGTCAATAATATCTTGCCGTTGGCATTTTTAATTACATTAATAACTTCTGTAAATTATTACCTTTCACTATTCTTGTATATTATTCATTTCAAGCCAATATAATAATTTTTGTTTGATCTTTTATTTATTATTTAATAAGAATTTTCACAATTAGTATTTTTATACTCCACTATTGGGCGTCACATATGTAAGGATATTAAAGTTAAATTTATTTTTTAATAAACAATTATGTATAACTTATCTTTATACTTAGAGTCTTTCCATTCCGTGGAAACTGTCACTAACCTCAAATTATAATTCCAGCGGCTTTTGTATTTCTATTCATCCCAGTTTCTTAATGCAGCATTTAAATTTTACTCATTTTTCACGAGTTAAAGAGTTAAATTGAACAAAATCCTATACTCTACTGCTAGACTTCCTCAAACATCTCAATAAAAAGTTTTTCTCGTTGTCTTTTACTACAAATTTGTGCATCTGAATGGAGTCAAAATTTTTAAAGAATATAAGACATCCGTCATTTAAAAATCAACTAATACACTTTCCTTCTTAATAAAAAGATCCGCAAGGCCCCACTTGGTACCTACAGCAAACATTGTGTACTTTACAAAATCTCTTGCTCTTATTGTAATTCCTGCTACATTGGACAAACAAAAGGATCACTTAATACCTGTATCAAGGAACGTATGTCCAATATCAAACTTCCCATTGATAGAAAAAATCTATAGTATCTAAAAATATCAATCAGAAACAAAATTTTGATTAACAAAATACTAATATTTTAGGTGTTGACGCCAGAGAACTTTATAAGTCGTTGTATTAGAATACCGGAAACGTCTAGCAGTGTAAGAGCGAGAAAATAGTGAAAATAGCGACGACAACGTCGCTAAGCTGACGTACACTCACATTTGTGATTCATTATCAGGAGATTTATATTGTTTATATTTCACTAAACTGAAAGGAAAACAGTGACCAGATTCTAAGCAGTCTAGATGTTTGAAGCAGAGTTGGATTTAATTAAATTATCTCTTAATGTCAGTACAATTAGTTCAATTAAATTAAACCATTTATTATTTTAATCAGAAACTGTCACACGTGTGTTCTTAATTTTTACTTTTTCTTCATATGTATTGTGGTTGTTTTTGTTCATTTCTACAAGTTTTCCCTTTGTTTCTTGATACATATTCACGGGAATGTTCATCTCGTTTCAGTGGCAACAAACAGACGACTTTGGTCGTAAAAAGGAGATACGGGCGCGCATGTACAAATTGCGCGAACAGCGCTTGAGAGAATTCTACACGACTGGCGAAGTCTTGAGGGACGTGCTGAGCAGCAACTGCATCCTCGACGACTCCTCCCAAGACCGGCTAATAGGCGGCAGCGTCTCCGATCTGCGAGAGTCCTCCAAGATCCTCGAAGTGGGGACCATCCGGCACGCAGACTCCCTCGCCGACGAGGGCTTCCTTTCCCTCAAGTCCAAGGAGATTCGTGACTCCGAGTCACCAACCAGAGACTTTCACGCCACCAAGGATGCCATGGAGTCCTCCGGAGGAGGCGGTTACTGGAAGGTGGTGCAGCAATCTTCGTCAGGGGAGTACAGCTCCTCAGCAGCCACTGACCGCGACGGCAACACGGTGGTACATTCCTCGGCCAGGAGCCAACAGCTCGGTCTGGCCGCAGATTCCGAGAATGACGGAGTGAGGCGCCAAGCACAGGTGAGTACCATCCACTCAAGCCTTTACTCCCACATCCTAACTGACGTCATGTCATGTCTAACACTGACCACTGCGACCACGGGTTGTCTGGTACTCGGAATTTTTTCTCATTCTCTTATTTTTCTAGTTAGAATTGTGCTTAAATAGTGAATGCGTCAAATCGTCAACTATATGCAAATTTCTTGACCCAGTCATCACGTCTGATGCGAATAAAAATATGTTCATTTTCAACTGCGTGTCTACTAGCAAATATTTTACCTTGTTTAACTTCTGCCATATTTTTTTGCGGTTTATCTTACGTTCTTTCTTCAGGATGTGGCAAGAATTTCAAACCATAAAGATCTATTTGGAAAATTTTGTGGTAGTTTCACGGGAATTTTTCTGACTATATTGTGTCATTTGTAGGAGAGTTCATCCGAGAAAACGTCTCACATCCCACGCGGCGAAACTTTGCCCATAGAAGACCCCAGCTCTACGCTCATAGTCCGCGAAATAGGGTCAAGCACTTTAGATCAGGATGACCTCCTCGGGGACTCTGCAATCGTCCTTTCATCGACATCCAGGACTTCTGGAGGACGTTCTAGCAAATGGGTGTCCTCGTCTTCCAGTTCTCATTCCAGCAGTAGCCAGCAGCAAATCAAGGTAACTGCAGCAATCGAATGACTAAACGTTCAAGAACATTTCTTCTTACCAATTGCCTTTCTACAAATATTCTAGAAGTTATTAAAATATTACATCACAATATTAATTTTTGAATATGTCAAAATTATTGGTGTAACAATTATTTGCCTGTATTATCTAAATTATATATACATTGTTTAATGTTGCATAATACTCTTTAGGATTTCACATACTGTAAATCTTCATAAATATTACACAGCTACTATGTGCTTGAACACACTTGAATACAGACGGAAACAAAATTTAAATTATCTGTCAAGTCTTTTGGTACTCACGGTGATTGATTTTTAGTCATTATGTACTACTCTCTCTTTACGCACAAACACACGATGTCTTCAAAACAATTATTCATTCATCTCACTGTTTGCTGTTTTACATATCGACATTGTTATTGAATTATTTTAATTTTCAGGAGCGCGTTTCATCGAGCAATACATCTAAAGAAATTCGTTCAAGTGGCGGCACCAGTGAGATTATCATCACAAGTGGCGAAAACAACATCGGAAGCGGCGTTATTGAGAGCTCCAACACGACTTCGACAACAGAGAAACAGACTTCCGCAGCTACCAGCAACATCAGCAGTAACAGCAATTCCAGACGAGTCAACCAGAGAACCAGCACCACAGGCCTCCAAGGAGACGCCTTCACGGTTACCATTCCCGCCGAGGAATCCGTCATCTGTTCTAAACGTATAACAACTGACTCCGTCATCGATGTTCCTCTCGGGGCCACGATAGAAGTGAGCATATCCGGTGGGAAACTGTCTAACCGCTCTGCTGTCGAAGAGAAATCGACAACGACGACCACTACGAGTAACGTGGTCGACCAACGAATCATGAACGAGCTGAACAAACTCGACTCTTTCCTTTCAACACAGAGGGATACTAGTGGCGACTCTACCCCAGCCAGTCCCTACGGAGGCGTGGACACCAAGGATGGTGGTAGTTGGACTGTCGTCTCGTCAACAACCTCAACCACAACCGCAGGTCAAAAGGATGATCGTCGAAGGATAGTGAGGGATAGGGACGATTCCAATGAATTTGTATTCCGCTCAGGAAGAACAACTGACATTGAGGACTCGACAAGTCAGCGACAGAGCTCATCTCTCGTCACTCAAGAAAAAATATCTTCTGTATCTTCCAGATCAAGTACATACGATGACACCGACCGCGCAGCACGTGTCATAGAAAAGATTACGACAGATAGGAACGTTGATGACGTGCGAGACAAACAGTTCATCACGTCTAAAGACGATTCATCAACCATATACACAACAACCATTACAGCAGATCAAAAAGATTATTCAAAGAGAGATAGCAATATTTCAACCGAAAGAAGAGTCAATCGAGACCAAAATGATCAAACTACTACAGAAAATAAGTTCACGATTGATATAAACTCGCAACCAGTTGAAACTGAGCCAAGAACCAGGGATGGGAAAGTCACTACCGAGATCATTATAAACACTAGAGATCAGACTTATCCCGTGAAGGACGGTGAGAGGAGACCTGTTCCTAAAGAAGAAGGAAAACCTGTACCAACGACTGAATACACAGAAACAAAAAGGAAACCATCTACAACTGACACTCCTAATAAAGGAACTGTTGATTACACAACTACATATAAACACGACTATACTAGCAAAAGAATCAGTGTAGATCATAGCCCAACACATGATGCATTTGCACGATCATTGAGAGCTTCTCCAGAAAGGGCCACCCCGACTTCTTCTACGAGGTCTTCGAAGACATCCCTTGATCGGGTCAGTCCTGTTAGATTCAGTAAAACTTACAGAAACAGGACGAGTTTAGATAACAGCCTTTCGTATCAACCTAAAGTAGGCCCTGAAAAGTCTCCCACAAGAGCCAGTCCAGAAAAAAATCGAGCGAGTCCTGATAGGGCACGTTCAAGTCCGGAGAAGACACGAGTGAGCCCAGATAAAATATTAGAAAGTCCAGGAAAGTCAAGAGCCAGTCCAGATAAAAATCGAGCGAGTCCTGATAGGGCGCGTTCAAGTCCGGAGAAGACACGAGTGAGTCCAGATAAAATAATAGACAGTCCAGGAAAGTCTAGAACCAGCCCCGAAAAATCAAGAGTATCACCGACTCGAGCCAGTCCTGAGAAAGTTACGTGCACATCTCCGAATAAGAGAGATTCTCCTGAAACGCGAATGTCTCCTACGAGGAAATCTCCAGAACGGACAGTTGCCGGAACACCAACAAGACAAAGTCCTGATAAACTGACCAGAGAGTCACCTTCCAGATCAAGTCCTGACAAAGTTCCTGGATACATGGCTCCTCTCAATCGATCGAGCCCAGAGAAAACCACAAGGGAAGAAACTCGAAGACAATCATTCAGTTCCACAAGCATAGATAGAACTAAGAACGTTACAGATAGGACTATATCTGATAAACCGAACCAACGACCAGACAGGAGAGTAAGTTCCGGAGATAGTCCACGAGATATTACGTATCCAACAAGAAAGATTTCTGATACAACAAAAACCCTTACTGGAAAGGATACTGTTTCGAAAAACACAGTGACGAAAGAAAAGAGAAAGCTTTCTTCTGGACTATCGCGAGCAACAACGAAGAAACGTTCATCAACACCGGGTGTGTCACCAAACACAAGTCCTAGTAGAGAAGATGATAAACCTCATAAAACTGAACGTCAAAGTAGGCCGCGATCTCGTGGCTCTTCAAGATCTGGAACCGAATCAGATCACACAGATGAAGAAGTTTCGAAGAAACCTACTCAAAATCAGAAAGATCTTACAGAAACTGTAATACAGAGGGAAACAGATATACTGAACGTTGGCACAACTGTGAAAGCTGTTAAAAACGAACAGCACGTGATTACCGACTTCCTAGAAGAAGAAAGGAAAAATATTTCATCCCTACAAACTACAGAAAAGTTGCAGGGCGAACCGCGTAAACCGGGTCAGCCCGAATACAGAGAGCAAACAGTACCCAATGACATTACTCCTGGAAAAATATCACCAATAAGAAGAACTGATAATAAACAAACGACTAATATCTCAGAGATTGAGGATGAAAGACTAACTTCCATCAATGTGTCTGTAACTAAAAGGCCAACTGATAACGAATCGCCGGAGGACGATAAAACAAAGCCAGGAGACAGAACTAGTTCTCCTACTAAGGGAAAACCCAAAATTCCGGAGGAAGAGAAACCTACTCCATCATCACCAACAAGACGACCTACTGACTCTCCTGTAGGAAGTCTTCCCAGAGAAAAATCACCAGAATACAGCTCTGAAGGTTCATTAGCAAATGAATTATACCCTCGTCGTGTTACTGGAGTTAGGGAAAATATTCCCAATAGCAGAGATGATTCTCCAGACTCAAGCCCAGACCGAAGTAACTTCTCGCCAATAAAAGGTTTTAGGACCAGTCCAGAAGTAAGGCCTGCGTCTTCATCAGTTATTCACCCGAGGAAACCGTCTGATTCCAAGCCAATCGAACCCTCTTCAACTAAAGTTTTCACAACTGATGAGAAAGTACCTAAGGTTGGCCAACCTGATGAGAGTCCTATTACCGACAGGTTACAGTCTTCGCCATACACAATGCGGGAACCCATTAAACCCAGTAAACCGTTATCAACGCGCCCAGAAGAGCCAGAGAAAGTTACAACCGCGGGTACGGCTTCACCAACTAAAGGTAGACCAGTTGAAGGCAAACCATCTCTGTTGCCTGTTAGTAAATCTCCTTCTGCACTTAAAAAGTATCCAGTTTCTCCGGAAAACCCAGATCAGTGTGAAATTGAAAAATATGAGCCAAGAGAAGACACAGGCAGGCCTACAGACAAATTCAGTCAACCAGGAGCTGTTTCTCCATGCGTCAAGCCTTTTAAAAATATACCGACTTCAAAGAAAATAAGTCCTGAAAGTAGCCCAGAACGATCGCCATCTGACTCAGACTCTCCAACCAAGCGAACTTCACCTGCAAAGCGCCCCAGTGTAGACAGTCCGACCACAATAAAGAAGGCGCCGAGGACCGACTCAGAAAGCCCTTATTCCAGCCCAGAACGAGAATCTGGCCCTAGAAGACCTAATCAGTTACCACTTGATAACGGATCTCCAAAGTCATCGCCGAAAAATGTATCTTCTATTCCGAGTAGACAGTCTAGTTTACCTCGAAAGGCTCCGTCATCTACTGAAAAACCTCTTGGTCGTAGACCGAGTGATAAGGATATTCAATCCCCTGTCAGAAGTCCTCTTTCAAAAATACCCAGTACAACAGACACCAGGAAACGTCCTGACGGACAACAGCGTACTATGTCGCCAGTGAAGAAACAACCAAGTGTGACACGCAGACGCAGTCCATCGCCAGAATCAAGTCCAACAAGGTCTAGTCCGGACATAAATCGGTCGAAATCTTCACCAGTCGGAAAGCAGCAGCCTAAATCGTCAAACCCGGCAAGTCCAGACAGAAAAATTCAGAGAGGCGAGTCTCCAGTTTCTAAAACTACAAGAAAGGAACCTGTACTAAAACCTGTGTCCAAACTTACGCGACCATCTTCCGTCCCTACTAGCCCCGATCGCCAACCCAAGAAGCCTGCCGTAAACGGATATGATAGAATCACCAAAGTATCGTCTGGCCCGAAATACCCTTGTGATCATTTAAATAAACCCGGCGATATTCAAACGACCAATTCTGCTTTCGTGAAGCCTATCAGTAAACCAAAACAGAGTCCAGTGAAGACAATACCGGTCAAAAAATCAGACAAACCAAACACAAAACACCCAGAAAATACTGCGTACATATCTTCAACTAACTTCGTTTCTACTCTTAGAAATTACAAAAACGATAAAGAAGTTAGAAAACAGAAGAGGCCAAGGCCTGAAGAAGATGTAGATCATTCAACCGACCGTTCCTCTACTGTGTCTAGTCCGGAAACAGTCAAAACAACGGAACCTAACACAACGTACATTAATGGTGTGAAAGACACTTCAACCGATTTTATCAATGAAGAAACTAGGCATACAACCACGACAAGAAAGAAAACCGAAATGTTCGTTCCAACTCTGTCCCAGGAATCGGCCCCGTCTGATGAGGAATTTGATGACGATAGAAGTAAAAATAAACCTTTACAAGAGAAACCTGATGATGGGTCAAGAACTTCGTCAATAAAACTAACCATCTTAACAAATAAAACTACTGACAACACACGAAAGATGGACTACTTCAGTGATGATTATGTTGAAGATGTCCTTGACGAAACACCTCCGGAAGAATTCTTGGTCGATGATTCTCCTGTTGATTCAGACTTTGAAGAAGATAAACCTTCAAGAAAACCCGTGGAAAGAAAGCCCAAAGACACAACTCAAGTACCAATTGTGGGTCGTCAGAAACCTACTGATAAGAAACCAACATCGATTCAATCAACTATTACTCGACCTACTCCAAAAGTAGGCAAGCAATCAACAACCAGGTTAACTGATAACAAGAAACCCGATACTAAACCGGAGCCACAAAGAAATCGCTTGCCGCAACAGAAACCGTACGTACGACAACCCGTACAAGGAAAACAAACTCCGAAATACACAACAGAACTCAGAATAAGTAGAGTTGGAAGCGATAAGAATGTCGTTAGAAATCAGTCTCCAAATAGTATACAACCGAGACGACAAGTTTCTAAACCAGAAATCTCTGTATCTCGTGTTGGTGATAAAACTACATTTACCACTCGTTCTGCTACTGTGAAACAACAAGTAATTGTATCTACAGCTACTACTAGAATAACTGGAACTAAAACGACCAAACCAATGCCAAGTAGGCCGACTGACAGGAAACCAACACCGAAAAATGAAACAGTGGGAAGAAAACCGAGGCCCGCTCAAACTACTACAACCACGGTAATGAATAAGAAAAATATTGCTGTATCCAATAGACAAACTACTATTTCGAAAAAGCCAACAAAGCCCATAACGAAAGTCATCAATGGAATAAAAGACGAGCCAAGGGACTTTTCCTCGGATGAAGAGGAGGAAAGCCCAGAATTTATTACCGACGATGAGAAGCATAGTCCCCTACTATACACTGAGGACAGTGACATAAATGATTTGGATGAAATCAGACAGAGTGACGTGCAATTCGCAGCAAGAGTAGTTGATAGAATTAGTCAGGAAGATCGTCTTCTTTCGGCATGTCAAGATAGGCGTACAGTTGAGACGCTCACAACCTTGGGAATTTTGCAACCTAAATCTTCCAGGGAATCTTCCCCTGAGTATGCGAGACGACCTCAAACAGTCACTGATGACGAAGGTCAACCACGTTACGCTGATAAGATTAGTGAACCTGAAGATGAAGATGATTTTCTAAGGAAGATTCCAAAGTTCCAGAAACCTGTTGTTCAAGTCGCGCCCCTGGATGAAGAAACATTTCCTACAGATGAAAAATCATACAAAACATTACCCAAAACTGATCAAAGTAAACCGAGTAAACCTACACAACCCCAATTCTTTCAACGTCCCGAGCCCTCGGCGCCTGAAGATGAGTCCGATACTGAAGAAATTTTCAAATCTACTATTAGCGTAGCTGACAGAGTCACACACTTTATTGATGCATCAAAAATTGCCAGTTCACCTTCACAACCACAGAAACCTAGTGAACCAGAAGAAGAAACTCCCAAGAGCGTGGATAGTCCAAGTTCGGTAAGGAAAGCTAAGGCCCTATTTGAAACGATTGCTAACAATCAGAAAGTTACCACTCCGAAGCAGATAGATATTTTGAATAGACCGTCAATATTTGAAGCGAGGAGGACTGGTATGAAAATTGCTCCATACCAGGATTCTACTAAACCAAAGAAAACTTCGTGGCCACCAGAAAAGGCGCCGGGTAGTGATAAAGAGAAATCTCCTGTACGACAGAGGCCTGAATCTCCAGTAGATGATGTATCACCTGATGTAAATATCCAGAAAACTTCTCCTCAATACAAAGATTATCCACTTTATGAAGATGACGTCTCTCCAGACTCACCGAAACAACGATATCCTCATGACGACGACGTCCAGAGGCCTAAATACACAGGACCTCACGACGAACCCCAAAAGCCATTTGCAAGACAACCCACATCCCAACAAAATGATGCCCAGCCAACTTCAAGAAAGAATTCTTCTCCTCGTCAGAATGGTCCAGAAATCATACCTAATGACCAGTACCCACGCAGCGCGAAGCCAAGAGATAGCTCGCCTGAAGAAAGAGAATCTTCCCCTACTAGAGCTACCAGATTTCCAAAGAAGGAAACAATACCACGCGAAAGCTCTCCTGAAGATCGTGTTTCTTCCCCTACAAAGAAAACTCCTACAAAATCGCGACCTTCAGACAGCTTTCCTAACAGAAAAGGAATGCGTGATGCTTCTCCTGAGGAAAGCGATTCTTCCCCAACAAGAAAAACCTCTCAGCCATTTTCGACCAATACTTACCCCAAGAAGAAGGCTCCCCGCGATTCATCACCGGAAGTTGCTTCTCCCACTAGAAAATCTCCAACAAAATTGTTTTCCACCGACACCTATCCCAAACAGAAAGGACCACGCGATACCTCACCTGAAGAAAGGAATTCTTCTCCCACAAGGAAGACGCCTTCTAAACCGTTTTCCACTGACACATATCCAAGAAGGAAAGGGCCGCGTGATGCATCTCCTGAATTTCAAGATTCTTCACCAACCAGAAAATCACCTTCAAAATCGTTTTCCACCGACACTTATTCCAAGAAAAATGCTCCTCGTGAAATGTCGCCTGATGACCGCGAAACATCCCCTTCGAGAAAAACGCCTGCGAAGCCATTTTCTTCAGATACATTCCCGAAAAGGACGGGATCACGTGGTGTGCCTATTGAAGAACCGAAAAAATCACCCCAGCAAGATAAACCTCATAAATTTTCAACAGATACTTATTCAAGAACGAAACCTAGGGATAGTTCGCCAGAGGAGAGAGAATCTTCCCCCGACCGCAGGGAACCCTCTCACAAAAGTGAATACTCGACCATCCTTTCGACCGACAGAGTTACGAAAC
Organism: Zhengitettix transpicula; assembly: GCA_037074705.1. Taxonomy (NCBI): domain Eukaryota; kingdom Metazoa; phylum Arthropoda; class Insecta; order Orthoptera; family Tetrigidae; genus Zhengitettix; species Zhengitettix transpicula. The sequence goes on along the minus strand of CM073596.1, from coordinate 38,077,301 downwards.
AGAAAACCTCTCGTATCGATCAACAAGAAACTCGCGGTGTTACCATCACACGAAAAGATTCTCAGCCGAAGAAAACTCCATCAGACAGGAGTTCCCCCGACAAAGAGTTTTCACCTACGAGGAGAGATTCAACACCGAAGGTTGACCGACCGTACGGAGTTTCTCGTCCGGAAACGCGTTCTCCGGACAGATTCCCGAAGAACAAAGAGCAGTCGCCGACACGTAGGGACTCCCCCGTCCGTCAGGAAAGACCCAGTGACTACAGTAGCCCAACCTATGTCAGCAAGACAACCCGTGATGTTCGCCAGGAAGAGTCGGAGGAGTTCATCAGGCGGGAGAGAGTGTCTCCTTCACGAAAGGAGTTTTACCCTTCACGAGATTCTCCGGAGGACAGAGACCGCCCTCAGAGAAGGTCTCCGGAGAGGTCGTCGCCAACTAGGAAAGAGTCCATTCCTTCGTCTTCCCCGACGAGGAGGGATTCTACTCCTTCTTCCCCAAGGAAAGATTCCGTTCCGGTTAGGAAAGATTCTACTCCAACTAGAAAGGACTCGTATCCTGAGCAGCTCCCGACAAGGAAGACGTCGGCGCCCAGAGATAGCCCTGTCAAGAAGGACTCCACAACCACCTCGACGACTTCAACCACCACTCAGAGGTTTGGCGTCGCTTTGCGTAAGGTGAATGCAAAGTCAACCACCGAAACTACGACTACCACAAGCTCGCTGCAGACGAGGAGACGCAGCGGCGACGGTTCCAGGCCTCAGCCGACCGATGAAGATGTCGACATTGAACAAATCTTTGACCTCGATATTCTCGAAAGGATGGTAAGACTTCATAATCGCAATTATTTAGTCATGTTTACTTAGCATAATCCTAACGTTAGACCAGTACCATGTAAATTTATTTAAAATGTTTCTTCTTTGAATATTTAGTATGTTCAATTAACATTGAAACACAGAAATCTATTGTTCTGATAATTGTGTTTCATTTGTAAATTGGATTTAATAGTATTTTCCCGTTCTCATCTACTGTTTCTTAATATTTCACAAATGATGGAAAGTAAGTAAAAGCTTCATTCTTGAAAGACGCAGCTTCAGTTTCTGTTAATATGATAAATCTTTTTTTGAATGTACGTTGATAAAAACTAGGTACAGGAATGTTCAAGCAAAATATGATAATTATAAAAATATCTTAGAAGGTTTGACTTTCATATAATTTATTCCCTGGTGGATTCTGATAGGTTTAATTTCCGTACATTATGTATCCTTGATGGCGTAATATTTTCGTTTCAGCTGGAAGTGGCGGTAGCCTACGACATTAGGCGTAGACTTCGCTCTCAAATCCGCATTGTTAGGCGCATGCTTAGTGAGTCCAAGACGATAACCATCACCACCACTGGGGCGAAGACCGTAACATCACAGAGAGACCAGCAGCCGCAGCCTTCTAGCGACAGTGACGCCGAGTCTCCCATCCAACGAAAACCTTCTCGTCCAGATGACAGTCAGCCTCGTGAGTCACGGGAGTCTCCAGAACTTAGAAGATCACCGGAGCCTAGGAAGATCTCAAGGCCACAAGACGCTTCTCCAGAGGGAAGAAGGTCCAGCAGACCTCAAGATTCCTCATCTCCTCACTACGCAAGTCCTCTGAGGAGACCATCAGAGCCCGAATCTAGGTCACCTGAATATCGCACCTCACCTGAACTGAGAAGGTCTTCTCGTTCACAGGAACCAGAAAGGAGTCCTTCGCCGAAGAGACAAGAACCAATCAGAAGATCATCAAGACCCGACACTTCTACCGAAGCACCCAGCCGCTCGCCCGTGGCTGAGAGTAAACCTTATGGGAGGGTTCCTTCCCAAGACATTCTGAAACCTACGTTCCAGAAGCAGGATAAAACGTTCTCCCCCAGAGAACCAGAATCCAGATCCCGGGAGCCCGAGACCAAACCTTACGGGAGAATCCCGTCACAAGATATCCTAAAACCCGTTTCGCAGAGACCTCAGGAAACTAAGCCCAAGGACTCGAGACCTTACGGAAGGATTCCATCTCAGGATATTCTGAGACCCGTTTCTCGAAAACCACAAGATGAGAACAGGCCGTACGGAAGGACTCCTTCGCAAGACATACTGCGCTCTGTGACCGAGAGACAGCCCGTGGACAAACCATCGTCGAGATCTCCTAAGGAAGAAACACCGAGACCGTTCTCGAAAGTGCCGACGCAGGATGTCCTCAAGCCCGTTGAGGAGAAGCCTTTCGAGAAGACTGAGGCTCCGAGACGACCTAGTGGAGATCTGACGAGGACCACAGAGACTCAGAAGCCCGACACCATCAATAGAAAGCCTTCCAGGACAGAGATGACCGTCGAGCTTCGACCAGCCACCTCACCTGGTAAGTTTAGCATGCACTAAAAATTCTTTCTAATCAATTTCATATTTTATTGATTGTGCTTAAAGTCTATACCGAACCCCTTTATATATAAAACCTAACTACCGTTGTTTTAAGTAAAAAATATTAACCTACAAAAAACACTGTATTTACATTCCGACTTACAATTAACATTATCAAACAGGTAAATAATTACATCATCTTAGTGCGAAAATGAATTTTTATGTATCAGTCGTTAGTGTTATATTAGCTTAAATTTTATCACCAACAGTCTCATAAGCAATAAAATGTTAATTCTCCCCTCGCATCTGTGATTACGTAGTAACTATATATTAGACGATTATTATATCCTTATGTACTTTGTTGTAACTGATAATCTATTGATATTAATAACCCATTCAATTCCTTCCAGTCTGAGGAAACGTAATAACACATCAGATTATTTATGAATTTGACGACCAACAGTTTATGACCAATCAGAGTTTGGTGTTGAATATTTACTCCTCTCCTCAATTTGCTGGGGTCACGTATGAACAGTGCATTAGACTGACGTAGGTTAATTTATTCCGTATACTTTATTTTTCACTAATCGCAGTTGCGTATTAAGAATATTCTACAATTCATAGATAATAATAATACGTAGAAATACCTCTTCAAACGATCATTGAAGAGTGATAATTTTTTTGACCAATCAGAGTTTCGTGTTACTAGGTCACTCCACCCCGCGCTGGCCACGAATGGACGAGATGCCACTATTATGTGGTTTTTGAATCCATCTTAATATTTAGACCAATCGAAATTGAGTATTTCCGAATGGGCAATGATAAGACATTACGCGATTATTAATTATTGCATCCTCCTTAATATTGTTGTAAGTGAACTTGGTTTGATAATAATAATAATAATCCACTCTACCAATATCAGTCTGAAGACACGTTGTAAAGCTTCACTGAACGGTTATTTAATTATTTTTATGACCAACATTTTCTTAACCAATGAGAGTTCAGCTAGACAAAGTTTCTCCTCCCCTTGCTGTTTGTGATGACGTAGTAACCAAATATTTGACGATTATTAACTATTCTATCCTTTATGTTGATTTAACTTATATTATATTGATATTAATAACCTATTACAACTTACGCAGTCTGTGGATATCACGTTACTAATCGGTTATTTATTAATTTGACATCAAACAGCTATTTTGACCAACTAGAATTCTTGTCAAATATTTACTCCGCCCCTCACTAGCCGCGATCACGTCTTAACACGAAATTAGACGGATAAAGCTTCATTTATGCGTATAATTTATTTTCCACTGATGAGAATGGGATATTATTAATATTCTCTCTCTCTCTTATAATACATAGTAATAACTTTTTAGACCGTCATTGATTATTTTTGTCTCCAGCATTTTTTTGGCCAATCAGAGTTGCGGATTACTAAGTCACTCCACCCCGCGCTGGCCACGAATGGACGAGAGGCCACTATTAGCCGCATTTGAATCCATCTTAATATTTTGACCAATCGAAAGTGAATATTTCTGAATGGGCAATGATAATGCATTATATAATTATTAATTATTGCTTCTCCTTTAAATTTGTTTTAACTCATCTTGGTTTGATACTAATAATCCCCCGTTTTCGTCGCAGGCTGAAGAAACGTAGTAACACTTCACTATAGTGTTATTTAATACAGTTTTAGTGGATATAACCGACTATAAATGGATTATATTTGTTTTCGTATTTAACTTTATTTGTTTTCGATAGAATAATAATAAATAAATAAAGTAAAAAATAAATTACACTTCACTCGTCTCCAGACGATATGTCAGTATACATTTCATTATTTATAGATTCAACTAGTTTATGCCGGAAATTGAATTTTCATTCGCACTTATATCACGTATTGACATATATTTGTTGTTTTCAAAGTCATAAACAATTTCGTATGACATATTGTTCACACATAAGAGCTAAAGATACTCCAGAATCCAAGTGTTTTATCACTTCAATTTTCTGAATAATTCATTTCCGTTTGTCTATATTTCCAGGATACAATTACGATGTTGTTTCATTTACAATTCAAATAAATATTTTCATTCAACAAATTTAACTGTTGTGCACTTGTATTATGCCTCCTATAAACTACTGTCATTGTTGTTGAGCGCCTCCTCGTAACTGCGCACCATTGTTGTTAGTTCTTTTTGATAAGGGGAAAATACCGTTTCCAAACTCAACAATCGCAATCAACATCAACTGTCCATTATATCTTACATCTTCAAAACACAAATTATTTTAATTTGTTACGTAGAAATGTATATTATATACGTGTTCCGATAAAACGCTACGTCAAGCGGAAGAAATTTAATTAGATTATATAATTGGTATTATATTTTTTATATTGTTATATTTTACAAGTTTTAAAGTTGTCGTTTCAATTAAATAAGCTAATAGATTCGTAATAATTGGAATGGCACTGGAACTGTATCCTTCCAGAAGAACGAACCGTAAGCTGGCGCCTCTAGCGTCCCCAGCTGTAACTACTACTAAATCAACTCTATGATAATTCTCCGTGCAGTAAATAGTAAATTCCGTTTAATTTATTGTATTTCAAAATTTTATGTAAACACAAAAAACGGTCAGAATAAATTTGTTCATTTAATTAGTTTGCAATAAAAATTAAAGTAATTTTCAACGTTTCTTCCCAATATTTGAGGGCTCTAGAGGTGATATATATTGAAAAGAAAGGCGTTCAAATTTATTCCCAGTATCCGTTTCGGCCATGGAAAAATTTTAAAGAATTCCTAAGTTTTACATAAAATTCAGCAGTCGTTTTGTATTAAGGATATTTGTAAGAAATCGAACATGATCTTTGCAATACATAACACTTCAGTGGTATGGGGAGAAACGTTGAGTTTTACTTCAATGGTCAACAAATTTAATCTGACTGATTTTTTTTCCATATTTCATAATTTTACACAGATATTGTTCCTTTTTAATTTTTGTCTAAAAATTATTCACATAGTATAACTATGTAAAGTACCAAAACATTGATAATATTACCAGTAATTTTGATACATTTCTAATGTGGACTGAAAAGTGTCTCATTTTTTAAATATGGGAAAATTTAAAACCCCGTCGACACACATTCGTAAAACGAAAGTATTTTTCCATCGTACATATTTTAAATACAGTTAACTTTATGAACAAGCCACGCTCGAACTCGCTGCCATTGAGCACAGAAAGGAGGCAGTTTGTCCAGCTTTACTAGCGGGAGATGCTGAATACTGCGCATGCCTATTTCTTATTCAAGACAGAGATAGCCAGCTGGCTGCATTTAAAGTCTTCGAATTCGAAGTAGTTTTACATTTAACTTCGTACAATTAATTTCAAGGTTCTTAAAATTAAGATAAAAAATTCCCCCTAAGTGCATACGAACACACGCACCCGTCGCACTGGATTCTAGTAATTCTGAGAGTACCGCATTTGCTACCATTCATGTATTGGTGGCTGAACCTCATTGAGAGAGTACAATGGCTGCATCAATATTCCTCTTAACCTTTTCTGTCCACCTGAGCAGCCGCCTCGTCATTTGGGCCTCGAATCTGCATTGATAATTTTGAAAGTATTTTACTTACAACTTAATTAATTTGCGACGTCATTTGTCGGTGTATTTTTTGGGGGATATGCGTGTTATCCCTGAGTGCTGGTTTCGAGTTTCGCGTCCTTGGAGAACCTTGCGAGGCGCCACTGGAGCCCACGTAAGCTGATACGCGCATAATAAATGGTTCCGGCAGAGATAGAAGGAGGAGAAAGGGCATGAGCGGCGTTTATACACGCCAGCGGTCGTGCACACAAAAAAGGAGACCGACCGCCTGTCAGATCACCACCAAACAGCGGCGCCTGGACAATTAGCCCACCGGGGAATAGGGGAGTATCGTCGACCTGCTAAAAGGCTTCGACAGCGCGAGTCCCGAGCCCGAAAACACCCTGTTAACTTCCTTGGACGAGATCGAGTGCAAAAACACTGTCGGATTATTCCGGCTGTGATCAGTCAACATAAATGGACTGTTCCACTCAATTTTATGTTTCTCGAATAGCATGTCGTTAACACGGTTATCACGTTCCGTATCCACCATTTTCAGGAGTAGAGAGAAAACATTATTATATTCAAAGGCTCACTCTTCACGTAAGAATACAAATCACTATGATGTTCAACACTTCTAAATTAATTTATTTTTTTAACTACAAGGCAACTCTAGGTTAATTGTAATTAATGTCCATAACTAACAGACAAAAATTAATTAATTAAATTACAAATAAAAAAATTACTACATATGTTTCGGTCTGAATTATTAGGCCATATTAAAAAAAACTTTAACCTATCTGCAATAATTTTACATAACTCAAGCCAGAAATACAAGCAATAAAATGGTCAGTGAATAAAAAAATCCGAAGAAGTCACAAAATAAATTTTAAAAATGTATTCAACAGCTAATATCTACAGTTATTAATTTTTAAGTTGATACTGTGGAATTAATATTTATCTAGAATTTTTATAAAATAAATATAACTATTTAAATTCATGAATTGAAAATTACTTAATTCCTTCTTAATTTGGTTTACTATCTTGAAAGTGTTTAATGTCGTCTGGGAGTATATTAAATTATATTGACGCCATCAAACTTAAAATATTATTTAATTCTAATCAGTGCTTCGAAAACGGATTAAATGTTCTTTAATTGTACTTTTTAGACTAATATAAATCATTGAAGATTCCTTACACATAATTTCATAAACAATTATCCTCTGAGTTTTTATACTATGTATTATAGTGGTATTACTACATTTAATATTCTCCCAGACGACATTAAACACTCCTTTTCGATTTATGAATTTAAATAGTTACTTTTCTAATAAATTGAATCTTCAGCAAATAATAATATGAAAAATGCTAAAAATTTTAATTTAATTTATAGGGTGTAAAAAATAATTACAGGACATATCTATATATGATGCCCAGATTCTCGATAGGTTCTATGGAATATGACATGATACTGTTATTTAAATAATAATTTATTTTTACGTCGGTTTTTTTAGTAATAAGATACATTTATCGACAATTAAGAGATTTTTTAAAATTCAATTTAAAAATTAAACTATTATAGTTTTAATTTAACAGCAGAACAACATTTCTTTACATATGTGTATCCTCTTTATATTCAAAGCTAGACCGATGAAACGATTATAACATCGACACACCATTCAGTGATAAACACACTGAAGAGGAAACGAATATGAACAGAAACGTTGTTGTGCTGTTGAATTAAATTTTATGATTCATAAAAAAAAATTTGAATTATTTAAAGTATTTTTGAATGGTCGATAAATATGTCCTGTTATCCTGCGAATCGTTCATTTTGTAATGAGTGTATTAAAATTTTTATGTTTTAAAATTACCTTTGAATATTCAAAAAATTGGATCAAACTGAATAATTCAAATAAATCGAAATTGTTACAGTTGCGGTTGTAAAATTTAATTTTCTTCACGTGTCATTACGACAAAATTTGTTGTTCCTTTCGTATGACCCTCTAGACATTTTGACTTTTCCAATGAACAAATGTTGAAAGGTTTCCTTACAAGTGAGGGTGTTTGGTCCTCTCTCTCTCTGTGAACTATGACAGGCTTTGTCGGCGTCCATGTTGGGACAGAAGCCACGTGCTCCCCATATATAGCGACGTCGGCTCTCGTTAGCACCGGCTCTAGCTGTGACAAGCGCATGCATATGGAAAGCTCAGCATTAATTCAAGCAGCTCACCTCGCCGCCATAGCCCTACAAACAAAAAGAATTGTATAATTTATGATGAGCTTGTATAACTTTCTACTCCGCACACTTTCTTCGCTGCTTGTAAGCGCCCCCCCCCCCCCCCCCCGCGAAGAGGTCGGCTCCTTTTAAGATTCAACTGCAACTTCCTGCTGATGCAGTGATATCACACGCAGTTCTGGCACGCATACAGTCACACTACCATTTAACTACAATAGATAGCTCACCCATTAACACGATTCCTACTCTTAAATTTCATTCTCTTATTTCCTCCCAAGCAGCCTCCCTTTATTTCATTAAATACTCACTAGGAACCAAGCTTTGAAATGAGATGATGTATGTGTTTGTTTGCAGAGAATCAAAAACCATTGTTTTGTTTTCGTCGCTATATCTCTAGAGATTTCGACATTGTCATATTCATGCTTGTGGAAGAATTAATAATTAAATACCAATATTTCGTAAGTAGTGATTCTCATGGTGGGATGAACTTTAAAATTAGTTAACTGTTTCATCACGACATTTTAGTGGTCATTTAGTTACGGGTCACAGGCTTCTATTTGCAATTATTACCTCATCAGGCAAGAGTGAGCAATTTCCTGGATAATTGGTCGTCAGAACTTTTATTGCGCTCTTTGGAACTGAACATGTTGTCTGGAAGCAGTAAATGGAGAAATATAACGCGACGACGTATTTCTATAAAGATATTAAAGCTTTGATTTCAAAGTCACGTAGTCCTGCAGGTAGATAAGATAGTAGTCGTGTCCGTGCCGTGCAATATAAGACCGCAGTATAACTTCCACTGATCTTATAGTTCCTGGATTCAAGATAAAGATTCTAAGAGAATTGATAAAGAGTAATGAAAAGCGCTGTCATTCTCTCAGCATTATTCTCGGACGAAGTGAATGGAATTCTGAACAAAGACAGTGGTACGGAAAATATTAGTACAGAGAATTAACACATTTTCTGGAGTCCGATTACCAGTCCATAGACATTTATTAGTTTTCTTTATATATGAGAATAAAAATGATCGTAAAACTTGAATTCATTCCGTCCAGGGTGCTGGTCCTCATTTATCCAACACGGTAGAATGATCAAATATTTTAATGTTCTTTAGAGTATGCGGATGCGAAATCGGATCACGTAATAAAATTTCTGATTATATTTCGTGTCATTTTGCTTTCGATATTGTAGTCTGACGCAGCTGCCTAGGCGGGATGCGCAGGGGCAAGCCTTTTACCCTTCCCCGTCGTCTCAGGCTTAATCATGTTACATCATACATTTAAAAGTTCGCAGCTAATATTATGATTTTCTGAAAGGTGAATAAATTTATTTCAGACATTTTTCGTCGTCACTATCAACTTTTCTTAATAAATCTATCTGGTTTCTCTGTCTAATTCTTTAGATTTCTGAACCTTTTGGCATTCCTTATTGCTTGATTTTTCTGTGTATTATATCTACCGTTTACCTTTGTTCTTCTTCCTCCATTTTTCGTCTTTTCATCCTCTTTACTCACACAATGGAATACCCGATAAATTCTTATTATCTGTCTTATTCTTTAGATATCTGAACCTTTTGGCTCTCCTTATTGCTTGATTTTTTCTGTATTATATCTACCGTTTACCTTTGTTCTTCTTCCTCCATTTTTCGTCTTTTCATCCTCTTTACTCAGACAATGGAATACCCGATAAATTCATATTATCTGTCTTATTCTTTAGATATCTGAACCTTTTGGCACTCCTTATTGCTTGATTTTTTCTCTGTATTATATCTACCGTTTACCTTTGTTCTTCTTCCTCCATTTTTCGTCTTTTCATCCTCTTTACTCAGACAATGGAATACCTGATAAATTCTTATAGCAACATGTGGCTGCCTCGTTTGGAACAGAAAACAGATATTCCTTTATTCCGGGTTCTTTGTCGCAGACTTGCTTATCCGCAGGTATTTCCGTCGTCTAAAAGCTTCTGCTTTCAAATCATGCGAACGATTAAAACACTGATACAGGGGTCAAGGAAAGGAAATAACTTCCCACCGGATCCTCACGCACGGCAATTCCGCGATCGCCGAGTTGCTATGGAAACGCGGCGATACGAAGCCACGACCCTGAGCTTCGCTCACGGCCCAGATAATCTCAGGACAAGGTGGGGGAAAAAAAAAACATCTCCCTGCCACACCTCTACTTAATTTACGGAACTCGACCGGAGAATGACGAAAGAAAGGACGACAGTAGGAGAGTTGTTTAGCTTTCGCAGGCACGTACACATCAAGGTGTGATAATGACGCACCGTGACATTTATGTGCCTTCACCGAGACTGGGAAATGTAACTCGATTATTTTTTTAGAGACTTTCTAAAGGGAATTCTGAAAGATAATAAAAAATATAAACGGAACGTGTAAGACTAATTCTGAAATAAAATAAAAAATAAACCATTCTTCTTTACACTTTCCTCGACCGTCTTTAGAAATTGTAATGGCGTCCGGGAAAATATGAAAAATTTCTACAATCTGTTATTTAGCGATTTAGATCAATTTCTCACTTCATAAAATATTTGTAATTTTATCACAAAAAAAAAATCATCCAAGACAGCCATTTATAAATTCTGTTGCTTTCTTAATAATAACCGCAACATATTCGCTCTATTTGTTTTGTAGTGGTCCCAAAATAAAATGTAGTTATTGAATGCATTGACTAGGTAAGTTGTTTCTAAGCCATACGCGTCCTAACGTTCACTTATTAGATAAAAATTACTCACGCTTTAAATTTTGTAAATTTAACAATAGCATCGTATAACACAGGAATTTAAAATTTAGGAGAATTCTATAATATTACAAATAACAATATTTAACTTTGGAATCAAACATCGTAAAACATCAGCTAATCTTTAAATATAAAAGATTATCGTATATGAATTTATATTTTATCTGCCTTACTTATCGGATAATACAAAAATATTTCATACATGATTCATTTATAGAATCTTACGACGCTCATATTGTTGCTGATGTCAGTTGGTCTTTTCTTCCTTTCACTCGCTCTTTATTTTTTATTATACGCGTATCCAATGCATATGTTGCATTATTTCCTTAGATCCCAGTTTAGGAACCAGTGCTTACAGCACCTGTATTTTTTCCCCCGGCAGAGGAACCATTGGTTCTTCCTCCCCGGGAAACTCGTCGAAGCTGAATTGAGGTGTTACGAAGCCCGGGACCGGGTTGCTACTTATGGTTCGTCGTTGACGTGACCATCGATAGCGCCTTGGCCTCGGTCCATATCGACATTTTTATTTCCGTGCAACATATAGCCACTGCAAACGAGGCTATGTTTAGGCCCGGGGCCGCTTATTTCGAGGAAGCACTCTGGCGGGTGCGTGGCCGGTCTTTCCTAGACCCACGCAGCTGCCGTCGCAAGCCAGTGGTAAAGCAGCGTCGATTTATCGGTTTTGCATCTAGTAATCGTCGTCAGCCAACCACCGACGTTCATTCAGGCGCCAGCAGAAGATGCGACAAAACTAAGCCGATCTACAGCGGAAACCATTCCTCTGATGCAGATCAGTTTATTCAGGCACGTGGCAGGACCTTGTGGGAAGATGCTCGGAACAGCAAAGAAATTACTGTGGGCCTAAAGCTGAAGTTATACATAAATTAACTGTGGCATAGAAGGGACATATATATTTTTATGGTTTATGCAATATTATTTTTACGTTTCCTTTCAAGACATATAAGCTATAAAAATATTATTATTGTTTTGAGGAACAATGAGGATCATCCACATTGTGACCACTTCCCTGTAATATCATGGAAAGATAAAGAAACTGAATTTCCCCATTGCTGTAGTTTATGGATCCTATCCGGTTTTCGCTTAAATGTGATGCAAGGAAAATCCTTCAGATAGCTGCAACAGGCAGGTCCGGCTCTCAGTACTTGTCCTACGCCCTTCCAATGGCTGCAGTCGGGTCGTCTGAGCGGAACCAGCATTTCTGACTCCATGCCTCGACCACGAAACGACAGACAAATAATGCCGAATGCCTGACATCTGCGAAACTGGCCGAGGTTTCTAAGTATACGAAAACTTTAATTCAAAATCAGAAAGAGAAGAAGGTGTAGGCAGGCTATGTGTAGGGTAATCCACATGGTGGCAACTTCCCTTTAATACCATAGGAAGGGATTTGAAAGGGGGATGCGGAAGGGTAGAAGAAGGCATTCCCTAACCTAGTCTCATAAAAGCTTCCACCTGCGAGCGCTACACACAATCCCCTTCTTCAAATTATAGAGTTTAAGATGGTTTTTGTGCTAATCACTGTCCTTCTCGTGTAAAAAAAAGATATTAATAAGTAATGGATGTTTAAACCAACACGTTTACAGCTTTTTTTTTGACATGGCGACTTCTGATTGGTGTTCGTCCATCAGCGGCGTTTATAGCTGTAAACGTGCTTGGTCATTAATGTCTCTGGCAGTCAAGAAAGAAGTGACGCAGCAGCGAATTCTTTTTTCCCCAGCGTCTCCCTATTCCATCACACAAAATGTTGCGTATCTCGTAGTTTTGCCTTTCATATGAAACGTTCAAATACATATTTCCGCATTGAAGTTTATTCACATTCCATTTTCTGAGCCATTCTTTTTCGTCCACATATTTTAAACTAAATTGTTTCAATAAAAATTGACGACGGTCCTTTTTGGTATCCGGACGTCACGACTAATGTATTGGGTGATATATTTAGTCTTACTTTGTTAGATACCGTTCGTAGAGTATATAGTGACTCTTCTGTTCTCTGGCAGCTTACTATTTTATACATTGACTCTGCTTTCTGACTTGTAGAACCCACGACTGAAATGATCATGTGTATTATTGGCTACAGATAGCAGCACTGTCTTTGGAATCGTAGCACTATAATTTTTTTATATAATATTTTGAAACAAATATTGGTACTAGCAGTACGCATAACTAGATAAATTGTGATTTGTTGCGTAGAATGTTGTCCTCTGTGAGTTCCTGCGTAGCCGCTACGTTTTTCTGATGAATGTAGGAGCCTTGGAACGCTGTAGGCGAGCAAGGGAAAGCAGAGGCGTGGATGTTGTTAGCTGTTGGCTGCTAATTCAGAGATGGTCCCCCGTTGTTTACTGCCTGCCAGGGTCTCCACAAAGTGACTGTCACTGTTAGCGCCTTTTGTCTCCTCAGATACCGTTGTCTCGTATTCGTCCGCAGCCCCACTTTCACACGTCGGTAGCATCTGCCTAATTGTGCGTGAAACTATCTATGGCTTCTGACTAAGAAAACGAAACCGTCACCGCTACAGTCGGATTTTGAAGGCAAATCGCAGAAAAAACACGGACGGTGATTTGGGTTCTCTAATGCGCGTTGTCTGTACTCTTTTTAGAAAGAAAGTAGGGCGAAAGTTGTCGGCACTGGAGTGTAGAGCCGGTGTTCTCGTACAGGGAGTCCTTACAGGTCCTACTTGTTTACGAACAGTCCCTCTGATATATTTTTTTTCTGAGAAGAGTACTCCCAGTTTTTACACCGGAAGAAAATATTAATCTGCATATATATAATCAACTAATTACAAAGAAATCCCCTGGATTCCGAAAACGTTAGAACTGGATTCGTCCTGAAATTGGAACCGTTTCATTGCCAACTTAAAAATTATTTTATAGTCTAAAATGCAAATAATTGTACTCTCTCATCCATTTTCCTTCATTCATGTTCACTGTACACACTACGTATAACAACGTGTAATAATATCCATGTTTTTAAATTAATTAAAATTTGTATATTTCTGTGTTTGTGTATTCTTTGGATAGAGATCATACTAACAGCTTGAGTAGTATGTCTGAAGTAGTTGTTAGTTGTATCTTTGACGTTTATGGTGTTGTGAGCTTATAATTAAAAATATTATTAAAAGGGTTAGTATCATTATATTTGGCGCCCAACGTGTGGCGCCAAATATGATATTCACCCTTTAATATTATTTTTAATTATAATTCACACAACAAATTGAACAATACTTCGTAAACATAAACGTCAAAGATAAAACTAAACTACTACCTGAGAGATACTCTTCACTACGTCAATACGTTTATGCCCAAACAACACACAAACATGGATGTCAAACGTGGATATAATTACAAACAGATTAATCACACCTGATGCATTATAAATATTTTATATTAAATTTATTCGATACTACGGACGAAACTATTTTAAGCGCTACTAGAGAATAGAAAATATTCTCAAAAATCATTTGGAGAGCGTCAGAAAGAGAATATAAATATTGAATACGTTTCAAACCTGCTTTTCCAACTTGCAAACACATCTCTCTTGCCAAAAAAAAATCTCTCTAATAGCTAGTCAAATTTTATTGATATTGTTTCCAATTTAAAAAATTTCACTATTCAAAGCGTACTTCTCAACTTAGTAACATTCTGACGTAATCGTAGTTGGACCTGACAGTAAAATATGAACGTTTACCAAGTTGCTGAATTTTGGGTTCTATCGACTGTGATTCCAAGGCGTCGCTTCAGGAATTCATGGTCCTTATTCTGATTTCGAAGTTATCTGAAAAATGAATTGGCGTCAAATTTTATGCTCTTCATACCATTATTCCAATTAAATGAACACAACTTGTTTCGTTTCATTTGTCAAACACTTAAAGATATTTTAAATTAGAAAACCGAAACGACCGTTAATTAAATAATATTAAAGTTTGTATTACATTTCTTCTATACTACGGACGAAAATATTTTAAGCGCTACTGGAGAATGGAAACTATTCTCAAAAATCATTCGGATAGCGTCAGAAAGAGAATATAAATATTGAATACGTATCAAACAATAAAAATCTGCTACGGGAAACGTCCGAATAATCTTTCAGTTTCAGACTTTCTTAATCCAGTCGATCCTATATTTTAGGTCTTCTTCCATAAGGAACCTGATGACCATTAGGCAAATTTATTACCGAACTTTTTCATCAAGAATCGGATCCTACACACAATACCGTACATGAGGCTGATGGTTTAGGATAAGATATAATAATGATTTCCGTTTGTATAATTTAAATTCTTAATGAATCCAAAACAGAATACACATTTTCTCAATGTCAAAACTGACACCGATTTATTACGTAATATTGTTATATTTGAACAATTTTATTTATAATTTAATATAGTTATTGTAACCGTGATGAGGATCCACATTATGACATAAACATGTTGTTAAACTAAATTAATAGATAATTTTCTGTTTTGGGCTAATTAATAATTTTAGGCATCGGGTTCGAGCTTATTTTTTGATACTGAATTGCGCTTTGGTGCGTTTGAAATTTCCACCAGGGGTCAAATACTTGTCCAGGATGAGTACTAAATACGTCACAGCCTCTTTTCATTGGAAGTTGATTTTCTACTTTGATATCAGTAAAAAAAATTCGTTCTCCAGCGGTTTACCCAGATCCAAAATTTTTCTATGTTCCTTGACACCTCGTTTGGTTTGTTTCATCTCGCCCGATCACCAGGGTGGAAGATGATACAGTTGCGCCCTCAAACTGATGCGGGTATTTAATCGTTAAGGGCTGTTTCCCCCCCCCCCCCCTTCCCTGTCTCCTTCCCCGAGGCCGCGAGAGCACAAAAGGGCCGAGCGGGAGGGAGGCTGAAAGGAGGGGCACGGATCCCAGCAGCACATCTCAGTCCTGGACCAGCCAAGGCGGACAACGCACGAGTCCTCGGTGAGTACGGACTTGGATGTGTGTGTGTGTGTGTGTGTGTCAAGGGCGTCGCGGTGTGCCAGCTACCTGCGATCACGGCCAAGGTCGGAACTTATCATCCTCGGAAGCTATTCTCTTCGTATCGGTCGTCTATTCCGATCAGATACGTCACTCGGTATTTCGTGAAGATGTATATTTCATTGTCGGTTCACGTTGCTACCTCATCCTCAGATCTAGCTTCAGATAAGGAAAGGAAACTTACAGAATATGAAAAAATTTCAGTGAGAAACGGGCTTTTTGCATTGTGAAATAATGGCGATAAGTGTTAAATTGTCGACAAATATTCGCCAGTTGGTAAAGCATGAAATTGTAGAGAACGTCTTGCGAGTCGAAGCCGGTCAATGTTGTAACGTTTGTGGAAGATATGCGTTGTAATGTCAGATTTATTTCATGTTTTACGTCGGAATTTTTAACGGGAATACTGAAAAATATTTGTTTTAACTGTAGAAAATTTTTCTAAAGCGCTTCCGCGTCTTATACCATCATCCTTCTTTAACTCTTGGGGGGGAAAAAAAAGTGAGTTGTTAATTGTGCCCTTCATTATCTAAAGTAAAAGGGGGTTATGCGGGGGGGGGGGGGGTAAGAAAGAATCCTACGTTTCGAACAGTCTTCAGGGAAAAACGAGGTTAAGAACCAGAGCTGGAGCCCACGAATAACGAGCAACCTTTGCAGAAATACGCCAACTAAATTCAGTCCAGGCTTTTTTAAGGAGTGGTGTTCAGACTCATGTGCTCAGCTTTGTTGCTCCTGAAAACGAACAGAATTTTGTACTGTTCAAAACTCTCTCTTCTTCCATTTTGTTATAATTTATTCTATCATAGACAACGGAATACACGTTAACATCTTTAAGAAATGTCTCATGACCGTTATTAACAAACGGTATATTCGCTCAAAACAATATTGCAACAGTAATACGCGTGGTCCGGCTAAGTAGTTGGGTTTAAGAATAACCGGGGGGGGGGGGGGGGACCTGGAGTGTTTCAAACACCGATTTAGAAGTTTCTGAAAATGAAGGTTTATTTGGAATTGAAACCTGAAGATTTGGGTAAGAAGACTAAATACGTGGGAAGGTGAAAATTAAACGGACAAGCAGTAAAGTAACTGCCTTGAGAAAATATCGGTTACGGAAGAGCTGTCTGGAAAAAAACGCGAAGCTAATTAACGAGCCACCAAGGGTGTTGTAGGTTAAGGAGACTAAGGAAACAAAGCTATCATAACTAAGTAAGAAGCAGACGTGCTGAATAATTTTTCGCAGTACTAAGGCGGCTGAGTAAATTCAACGGTGAATGGCTCGCTGCTGAATCGTTTCCCACGCTTCGTCGATTACGAGGGTCCATTGTTCAATTGGCCGAGGAAATTCGTTCTTCCATAATTTTTTTTCTGTCGTGTTAATTTCTGAGTTGCTGTAGACCCCACCTTCCGCTGCCTTCACTGATCTTTCCGTGGGCGTGTTGCCCGATCATGATTGTTGCTGTATCACAATCCCAGATCATCTCCCTTGGACGCACTCGCAACTATTCTTCACATACTATACTGAAATCGTTATTTATCATAACATGTTAAATACATTTTCAAACTATTAAAAATGACTATGAAAACGATTGTCACTTGTCGTTTCTCACCTTTTCACATGTGAACTTGGCTTTGATTAGTTTAGCTGTCGAATTCTGTCACAGTTTAATCTGATCCTATTTTGAGATGATATCTTCATTCCATCATACATGCTTCTTTCTTATTTTACATTCTCCCTTTAGTTTCCTTGTAAACAGTACTTTCTATTTCAGAAATTACTAATTCTGAACGCCACAATTTCTTCTTCAGAAATCTGGTTTCTCCCCAGATTCCATTGTCGTTTGAATTGTCCACTGAATTATCGACACTATTTTATAAATTTCCACTTTCACTAATCTTCAATCGAAGTTAATTTTTTTTTTACTTCCGAGTATAAAATATTCATTGGCATTTTTTTTATACCTACTTCATCTAACCTTTTCGAATATTCATCTACGTTCAGTTTATGGATTTTAAAATCTGCTTTTGTTTCCACAGTATTTTTATTTCAATAATTCCACACACTGAACGGGTATTTGTATTATTCTTTTTCATTGCTGACGTTGTTCATATTAAAGGCTCAATGCGTTAATTGTGCTTTCAATAAATTAATTTTTACATGTAGGACCAGCTTGGTAACACTGAGGTAATGAGAGCATGTTGATGAAAAATTTAAATTTTTCTCTTTTGGTGAAGCAAGTGTGTTTTTTAAAAAATACGCCATTGCTTAGTGTTGCGTATCGCCTCCACGGTTACAGGGGAAACAACATCGGCGCTGTCTTTTTTACCTGTCGAGTTTGGCACCCCTGTGCAGGCTTTTGTTCTCTTCCACCGGCGGCAAGGAAGCTTGTCTGGGAACTTGATTTACAACGCGCTGCTTCTTAGATTATCCCACTTCATTTCGGGTCCTTTTTGGCGCTAATTTATTTTACGACAACCCACGATCGTTTTCCATCTCGAAATTTCTTCGTCCCCCTCCTCGTCCACCACATGACTGCGGAACGACCTGTTTGTTGCCGTTTTTATCTCTTCATTTTACTGAATTTTCGTGATGAGCCCTGAAGATCATTCTCCAACTGCGTCGACTTTACAGATACCGTCTGCACGAAAATGGCATTGGCCCGCGTATTAACGTTACTGCGGTCAATTAACTTAATGTCCATGAAAAGCCATAATGTGTCCCTCTTGTTTTCTTTATATTTCACGCGCGTTGAGTTTTGTGACTAAGTCGCTCTTGAATAGAGATTTTAAGATTCTGTTTAACGACCTACACGTGTATAAAGAAAATTAGCTGTTGTATTTTTCGTCTTTTCTCGACCCGTTAAGCAGTAATAAATGACTATCCAGTTGCCCATTCAGGTGCAACCAACCATTTAGATTCGTGCTCTGCTTATTACGGACATACTTCGCAATTAATCGGAGAACATAATTTATTCCATGAAAAGGACTAGTTTTAATAGATAATATATAATAATTATTTGTATGACCAAAATAACTGGAAGTTGATGATATAGCCCTATATTTTACATTGATCTTATATACTAGGTTCTTAAACCAATCTTTCTTCTATATAATAAAAAAAGGATGTATATTTGTATGTATGTATGTATTTACGTTCACTTCTATATAAATTAAAACACGTGGATAGATTGCAACAAAAATTGGTACAGATATTCTTCAGAACCCGAGAAATGGTACAGTGGGCGTGAGAAAACCCTAGCATAAAGGTTGAAAGAATTATAATTTAAAAATGCGATCATTTTGGGTTAAATTACTGTGCGCCAATAGACCATGACGTCACAGCACACGGGGCAAAGGGACGTTACTACGCAACTGCGCAACAATAAAATAGCAATACCAGATCGAATGATAATAAAAATCAATATGAAAGATTATACAATCCGTGGAACTGATTTTGTTTTAAATAACTTGACTTTTAACGGAATCACCGATCAAGATTTTGACCAATTATATATTGCAATACGCACTGGAGGAGACGCAGAATTATGGTAAAAACCATACCTAATATTTGTTAATCATTATAATTTAATAAATTTGATTTTAAAAGTGCAGGTGAAATTCTTGAAAAAAAATTTGGTTTGTGTGTACATCATTATAATTTCAGAAATTTGATTGTATATGTGTAAAGACAAAGGGAATAATGTCAAGTGATAACTTGAGAATTACGACAGTGCACAAAATTGAAAATAACGCAAAAGCAACCGGGATTTGAGTCAAATCTGGGGCTATGGATGTTGCTGAGTTTAATTATGGCAACCCGGGCACCCAGCTAATTTATAATAAATTCACTGCGATTGGTAATCGGATTCTACATGTCTCGGTTCATTGTTCTGCTAAATCTCGAGGTTCTTTCAAATGCGTAAATAAAAGAACCGTCTTATAAACTGTGGAATTGGATTTGCTTTCTGTGCTGATGATTTAGCGTCTGCGCAAGCAAAATCAAAATTCAAGCATTATGATCAACCTAGTGATTATTGACTCGTAACTATAGCTAACAAATTAAATGAGCTGGTGATTCGATGGCAAAAACTTTTGATCTATCTGGTTAGACCTGGTCCTCGGACTGTAGACCCAGTCTGCGAAGACTGGAGAGAAAAAAAAATCACGATCAGGCACCGAATGAAGATCACGTCGTTTTTCTCAGGCTCCCACACTTGTCAGACGAGGTTTTCGCAGACCGAAGAAAAGCTTTTCGAGACAAACAAAAGCGCGCAGACCTTGTGTTGAATCCAATTTGTCCGTAGAACTGGTCTGCAGACTTCGACGTGTGTGGGGCTCTATACGGAATAAATTTCAATGAAATGTAAACTATCAACAAGTTAATAAAAAGATCTAAATCCAAAGTAGAGCTTCAGCTAGAATCGTAAAAAATGCTCTGTGAAAGAGATGGACTACGAAGAAAAATTGAGAGCCAACCGAACACTGCTAAACTAATTACTTTTTTTTCATATATAAATTTTCAAATTTATAGCTACAATATTTGACCTTTGTAATGATGGATAGACGGTACGTGTGTTTCGGAATGAGCTGTTGACCTGTGACAGGAAGTAGCAAATGGTTGTCAGGTCTGACGAGAAATACCAACATGTCTTTGTCCTCCGAACAACAGAAAGACAGGACCAAACCTGACTGAGTGAGAATTTCATAGAAAGATGATCCACAAGGCGGACATAACTTGTAGTGTGAAATACAACACACGACTGTAATTACTGATCGACCAGTTCACCATCTGGATTAGAACTTAAGTGACAATAAATTATCAACGTATTCCAATGATCCAAATTTAGCGAGTGGCATTCCTCTATTATGCTTTCAGCTTTCATCCGTAGTGGTATTGTTCTTACTCAACTTCCAGAAGTAGAATTTTTTCATTTTGGTTGTGGTGGTTTTGGAGATATTTTAATAATCTGGTTCTATCTGCCATTGTGTTGTCGTGCTGTCTCCAAATGATTGACTTCAGTCACATTTGACTTTCATATTCATTCAATTACCTTCTAAAATAGCTATTTAAAGAGTTCTTTGTGACTCATCACGTGCTGCCGATTGGTTCGCCAGGAATGACGCGGGAGGGGTCGACAAACTGCCTCTCCAGGATCTGTTTAACAGCGATGACAATGAGCGATACATGACCCTCTCCTCATAAACTACTCACGCGGCTGCTGGATACTCCAGACTTCCAAGATTTCCCTGAATCACAGATGGTCAGCGGCGCTTCCCGCGTGAGAGCATCACAACTGTGCCGCTGATGGTGTTCCACTTGGCTTTCGGACCTCGAAATGGTTTCAGTCAGCTCATTAATGCAAGCAAGAAAGCACCTACTTTGCCCGTATTCAGACATACGCGTTCTGGAGATGAATTGTTATTGTCAATCATTTTAGTGAATTAGTCGACATATCAATACCTCAATATGTACGGTAAAATAAGCTCCATAAGCCATTTCGCTTGTGAGGCGTAACATTTTGCTTGCTAAAATAACCTTCCCGGTTAGGAACGGAATATAAAAAAAAGTCCAGATTGAATCGCCACGTTTGCATGCATTTCTCTTTTCTCTTTATTACTACTTTTCTTAGTCCATGAATAACGTAATCGTTTTCTTCTTTAATTTTTTTGCATATGTTTCTCTGAGATGATTTTTATTTTTCCTCATTATTCACTATAACCTTTATTGTTTCTCTATCTCTAAATGTTCTACATTCTTTCTCTTGCTCGTTCACATGTCATTGTTGCCTCCTCCATATATTTTCATATACTCCATTCTATACTATTATTTCCGTTCTCAACTGGAGTAGCGTGTGTATCGGTAGCAAACTGAAGTCTGAAAACCGTTGCGGACCTGAAGGTGTCCTTGGCATGAGCAGGATCAGTGGAGCGGAAGCGGGTGGATTCCTGCGGACACCCGACGCACCTTCACTCGGAACCTGCCCATCTACAGGGAGAAACTGCATTATCTCGAATTACCGTAAAGTCCTGGGAAAGTCCGGCACAATCGCTTTTCACGGGAACTTTTCTAAATCTTCCGAGGTTTTCTTGTAAATTATCTGATGAGAGTTCAAGGATCGTCATCAGGTTTTAACACCCAAGTACCTCTACTGATCGTTTGTGAAAGTCGTCATGCATTTCACCACGGCACCCGAAAGATATAATAATTTCCCCAGATGGTGGATCACACTTCTATTCAAAAAATAAATTATTCCCTTCAATTATAAATATATATGACTGTCCTCAAAGTTAATGATTAATTATACGACCTTAGTTTCCAGACAAATTAAATATGAAGAATAATTACACAGAAAAATTAAACATAACTGGACGTAAACACTACTTTCCATCTTTCCCTAACAGCGTTTGAGGATTGAATGATAAACCGAAGATATAAATCCACGGAGTACGTAATGACTGTTACGTAAGGATTTTGACTTTTTTCCGTTTAATGGTCACGCGGAACCCGTATATAAATGGAATCATTTTTCACCACGTAGACCTACCGTTAAACAGCTGCCCCGTGTTTTATCTTAAGCGAAAAAATCTATTGGATGTACTGGAGCTACATTCGGAAAGTTTTGGAGAATGTCCACAATAGATTTTGGTAAATAAAATGTCTCAAAAGACAAGATATATACGAAAAATATCAAATTTCCTCAATGATCCACTTAGCTATGACTGGTGTTTGCCAATATGGCAGAAAATCAGAAACGTGTATCGGCACTGGTTCGGAAAAATTCGTGAACGTTTTTCAACTGTTTATATACACCGGACTATGGTCGTTTTGAATCTTGGCGATAATACGGTTTCCTCGGTGCGAATTAGCGAATATCCTCCGCTCAGAATAGGGTCCGCGTTATATTTGAAATCCTCCGCAGCTGTCGACCCTTGGGAGGAAAGATGTTTGCGTATATTCTAGAAGTCATAACAACAACAGCAACGTCACAGAAAAGTGCTCACAATTAGCAACGCCTGACTTCAGTGTCGCCTCCCCTCTCCCCTTTCCATCGCCACTCTTGTTTCCGGTTATCTGTGCAAAATATCTTGCCTCCGGCTCACTTTCGTGGAAAAGGTCGATGATGCGGACCTGAAACAGTTTACTACCGTTCAGTGGCCAGCTGCAGTCAAGAAGAAAAGCCTTTAACAATTATCTGCAAAAGCTTGTGAGGATAAGGAGTTCATAAAAAAGAATCAAAAATAACCCAAAGTCAAATACGTTGATTTTATGTTGCTAACCTGATTGGTACCAATCCGGACAGCATTTAAGCCCGAGATTAGTTAAATAAAATTCTGTAAAACCTTCTAGAAGGCTATGTGTCGATAAGGTGCAATTTAATTGACCATATTAACCGGACAAGGTGTTAGCAACTCAATTTCCAGTGAGACTTGCGTCATCGATCACGATCGAGTCACGGGGGCAGTCTATTAATTACTGGATTAGATGATTTGAGACGACCATGTTTCACCCGTCGACAACTCTGCTCAATTATTGTAAATACTCTGTTTTATTTCATTCATCTGGACTGCACGTATAGTTTTAAAGCCCTCTGGAGAACGTCTGTAGTTTACATCCGTACTCCACTCAAATCTTTATCATTAAAAAATTAACAATTCATCGAAGAAACTAAAAAACAAACTCCACCTTTTATGCTGAGGGTCAGATAATCTCTCAGAACGTTTTAATGTATTCGTGAAAAAATACCGACAACCATTAAACTTTAATCTGCCGTTTCCGTTGTGCAGCAATTAAATATCTACAAAATATTCTTCGATCGTATTCTCAGCTAATTAATACTATTAATATTAAAAATAATGCAGTTTTTCGACCACTATCAGACAATATTTTATTTATTTATGACAGCAGGAAAGACCTGATGAAGGTACAAACACGTACCGAAACGTTGTCATAAATAAAAAAAATAATGTCTGATATTGGTCGAAAAACTGCATTAGTTATATACATGTATTTCTAGTTGAAATAATACCCCTAAAATTAGCTTGTATTTTAAATAATTATATTAGTTTATTCTATTTTCCTTTATTTTTATTTTATTTTATTTGTGGGTGTAGACAGGATATGTATAGGGTAATCCTCATAGTGGCAACTACCGTCTTATAGCATAGGAAAAAGAGTGAAAGGGGGGATGCGGAATGGTAGAGGCCCCCGAGCTATGGTTTAAGGATCCTACCCGGCAATTCGCCTCAAAGTGATGCAGGGAAATACCTAGAAAAACCTGCATCAGGTAGGTCGGGCATTTGGTACGTGTACCACGCTCTTCCGATGGCGGGAGAGGGGTTTGCTGTGGGGTCGAAACTTTCCCCTCGCCGTGCCTTGACCGGTTTAGGAGGCAGCTGGCCGACTGTTCCAATAGGAATACCGGACAACTCTTGTAACTTCCCTATTTAAATTGTAATTTCATATATCTTCCACTGGTAAAACTGTCCATTTCTAGATGTCCTCACTCAAGTTCACGTCATCAGAATGACAATGTAATTTTTTGGATCGGAAAATAAATTATCATACGTCGATATGTATGAGCAATTTGAATTATTATTTAGCGTCGTTGTCGTATTCAAAGTGTCGAGAGAGATTTTATTGAATCACGCAAGTTTTTTACTTGGTCGTGGACCTAGATTAACGCCGAGCTGTTTGGGTGTAACAGGACCTGGAAATAGCTGTCGCACGTGTTTCCCCCATTGAGTCGCGTCTTTGGCACTCGTCCCCGTAGTCCTGAGTGCCGTAGAACAACAATATTGCCACTGTGCCTCGATGCTTTCCTTTCCTCTCGTTTATTTTCTCCTTCGTCACTTATTTAATGGAACACTGGACCCGGGCCAGCACACCTAGCCTATTTTCTATTGACACCTTGGCACCTCCCCCTCCTCCCGGCCGTCCCCACTGCTTCCTCCGGGCTCTCTCCCCACTACCGTGCGGTACCTCACCGGTGACATTCCCGTACCCGTAGTAACGAACGCTTCAGTCCTCGCATGGCATCGTCGCGCGTCGCTGCTGCACTATGAAATGTAACGCGGTTTGCATATTAATGTCGTGGTGTTGGTGACGGTGGTGATGGGCTTGCTGGCAAGTATGCTGTTGGGGCTTGTTGCATGACTACTCTGCTTGGTATCATACGCCTGGTCTTCATATCGATGGAAAATATTAATCGCTTATTTATGACAATTATTTTTCTAACTCTAAATGACTGCTATAGCGCTATGATTTTCAAAAATTCGACCCGTGGCCGTCAGTGAATCAGTTCCAGCGTTGTTACATTTTAAAATACATGGACAAAACTAAACGTGTCTGATGATCGAGACACTTCGTTTATTTGAGTAATTCTAAATATTTCTACCTTCACTTCTGTACGCCTTTGTTTCATGATACGTTGAAGCTTAGGTGCCACTTTTATATATCGTGGTTGACTTTCGGAATTAGTGCTTTAGTGTTGTGACGGAGAAGACTGTTGCAAGCATCACGTTAATTTGTGTCTCAATAAAGGACGGAAAATTTCACGCAGCGTTTACAGAAGTTACAAGTTAACCCTGTCTGAATAGACTAATACCAGAAATAAAATATTAAACGAGTTCCTAGTGCACCTGTTTAATTTTACGGGAATTTCGTGTAATTTTGATACTCTCCTTTTAACAGCTGTACTAATTAACATGTAGAAAATAATTATCTTTGTATTCACGTCTCGGCAACGCCAAACACGTGTTCGGTGCGAAAGATGTTTCGAGCTTTGCGCCCACGACTGGTAAATGTTTAGGTCTATTATTCTTCTTTTTATGGCACGGTGCCACAAGTCACACAGACGATCGAATTGTTACCCGTAAAAGAGAGGGGGGGGGGGGGTTATTTCAGCCATGTCGTGCGGTCTCTTCTTCTGATGTCGGGTTACGTGAAATCGATCCGTGGCCTTCGACAGAACATCTCACGCACGGCTGTCAATTTACCACGCAAAATATGTGGAGGGCGTTTGAATGATATTTTTTTGCTTAACACAGTTGTTAAATTACTTATGTAGAGTATAAATAAATATTTATTATATTCCGTGTGTTTTCCATTGTATCACGTCTTAAATTTATGTATTAAAATTCTTGTACTCAGTTTCTTTATTTAACTGATTCAGAAAGAAGATTTTGCTACTTACATTATCTGGATTAATTCCGAAATTAGGAAAATTCGCGGTGATTCCAAAAAGATGCAATTACGTTAAAAACAGAAACCTCTTTGAAACGTTGTTTTAAACCGTCGTAAATCTCACGAGGATTTGGGACGTTCAATCTGTTGTCAACGGCTAAAGTAAACGCCTATGAAGGACGCGGTTGTGTACGATTTTATCACGAGTATGGAGTGGAGAGCAAACTTCTCTTCAGGATGTTTATCTTTTCACGAGATACGAGGCGCAACATTTTATGAAGAAGCTGTATCGAAATCGGCATGTGTCAACCGCAACGTGGGTATAATTTTGTTGAAAAATATCTTCTATACTGTCTTATTATTCCTCAAGAACAAAGTAATCACAACGCTAATTGAAGGTATTTTCAGCGTTCCTGTACAATTAAAAAAATATAATTGATATATTCATTTTTAAATTTATAGTCTTTTAATTTTGCATCGAATTTTATAATTTCAACCAGTCATTTGGATGTAAAAACCTAAACATGTTATAGTTGCCTGAGACTGAATTACTGACCTTATCAATATTTCTCAGGAATTTAAAGATAGCGTTGACAACTTTATTGACTCACGTAATTTGGAAGCGCGTCTTATCTACGTGCTTGATTTTTTTTACACCGTATTTATTGTGATACGTGTATTTAATGGCAGTGTTTCCTGTCACGGAAACAGTGTTTTTCTCGTAAATTTTTTAATCATGATTCGTATTATGTTGCGCTTATTTATGCCTCTGTTTTATCAATTGACATATTTGAGAGGTCACTGCGCCTCGGTTTTCTAACTTGATATTTTTAGCTGCAAAATAGAAACTGCTTTTCCTTATGACAAGTCCAGAAGGTACTATTAAAGAGTTTTAGATTGTTTTTTTATTAACCATCAAACCTTATTAATAATTTTTAATGGTATAACTTGAAAACAAAATTACTTCATTTTCCTGGAGATAGTCACCATTGTTTTCATATTTGTTTTATGTCCACAATTATCATGTATTTTATTGTGATTAAATTTTTCCAAAACCTCTTCCAATATATTTAAAACTAAATAATGTGATATTTGGCCAAAATAATTTAATGAAATTTTATTTTTATTTTACACAGTTTCCAATATAGATTTCACTTCCTGGTTGCACATTTACATATAGTTCGCATACGGCGCGTTAGGTGCGCAGTACATGAATGTGAGTGTAGCATTGTCGTCAGGTGGGAACCCTATCTTGCGTCAACGGTACTATCGTCCTTAAAAACATTCGTTGTATTCTTACGAACGTGATAGACACACAGCGGTAAGATCTTTTATCATTTCTGGGCTTATAATCTCTTAATTTTTACGGATACGATTTTAACGTACAAAATAACGTGAACACTATAGTTCCTTGCGTCAATTGTTTTTAGAATAGTTAATACACTGCCATGTTGCCATGAAAAAGGTTCATGGAAAAATGAATTCCGACATACCCCCACTACAATTCCAGGGCAGTGGACCACTAGATATTTCTTAAAATTTGCTTGTAATTTTGACGTTTGGACAGTTCTCTACCAATTTTAGTTGAAGCGTCTTAAGAGTTTTGGGGGCCATGGTTCTGTGCTAATAAATTTTATTGCCCTTATCAGACGTGAACGCTTTCCCTGTAGTCATTGGTTTGAAATTGAGAGTCTGTTGGCGACTATTGATATCGTTGCAACGACCATCTGGTTCCAACCACCTTCTTTGGCGAACGAGGCCCTGTTTAAGAATCCGTTTATTCGGCACCGACGTAAACAAAGCTAAAGCTCGCCAGTGCCGCGATATAGTTCCACGCCAGTTCGTGTTGTCTTCTCCGGAGAAGTGAAGCGCGTCTGTGACCTTAGGGATCCAGTTCCTCGCCGGTGTTGGTGTCGGAGTTTTCCCAAACACGGACGAGTGCAGTGAAATTCAAGTTCCCGATGCATGACATTCACACCTCATGCACTGCTGACGCGTCTGGCCCATTTCTTCTGTCAGAGGAAAGCGTAGGGACCTATATTCGGGCTACAGCCGGAGTTCTCTCTCTTCCTGTTACAACCATGTAGTGATCACCACGTTCTATCCCGATCATCCATATCAAACCAACCCCCCCCCCCGGTCGATAATTATACTCTGATGCATTTAGTATCAGTTTCGTTAGGACGATGTGTAATTTTCAGCCCTTCAACATATCCCAGAACAATTGCAGATCGCGCTTGAAATATTAAAATAAATGTATTTTGGGAAAAAAATTTTCCTGGGAACTGACCTTAAAACTGCAGACTAGGTTTCGATTTGGAATGATACGCATGGAAATCCATATATTAATAGCAAAAACTTAAGAGAAATATTAAAACTCTTTGAATTTTACATAAAAAAAATTCAACAATCTGTTTTCATTTAATGTAATTCAATATTTTACACTTTCTAATTCGAACCAAATTCTGAAGGCTTACAATTGAAAATTACAGCGATATTTATATGAATTACATTTATTTTACATTATATAATTACATTGACATATTATTTTAATTTATAAATATATTTTTATATTTCAAAATGGCTTTTTGAAAATATAAATAACTGAAACATGGTTTGTTGAATAATTAAGCTCAAGAAGATAGTTTTTATTAATAAATTTTATAATTTCCTCAATTTAACTGTGTCTAATTAAATATTAATTGGAGATATTTAATTTTTTATTTTATTTCTGAAACAAACCAAGACGTAAAATAATATTGGCTCTAAAATACGTTTAATGATTTTGATTCGTATATTCTTCAAATTATTGACGAATTTAAAAACTAAAATGCCCGGTTGAAGTTAGGTATGTTGCGTATAAAATCTGCCATTGCGTATAAGGAAAACTAAATAAATTAGTCAGAAAAATTAGATATTTAATATAATGTTAAATTCGATAATTACATCTCCTTACCGAATTTTAAATTTTTTTTTTATATTTTATATGTTTTTTGGAATCTTTAAATAAAATTTTTTTGGAAGTTTTGAATAGAAATTTAACTTAAGTAACATCGTCCAGAACTTTTCATTTTATATCACTTATATACGACTCCTTTCTCATTAATGTGTTACCTAGTAAAAGGTTATGACTTTTTATATTTTTAATTTCATTGATGTAAATCTCGATTTTAACAATATATTAAAAATCAATTTTTTCTGATATGGACAAATTTATTTATTTTAAAAATATATTCCTAAGCCTAACTAATTAAAAAACCATGTTTGAGTTATTTATATTTTCAGAAACATTTTCTTGAAACCTTAAAAGCAATATACTTTGTAAATTATAATTTCTTTATTATGTACATGAATATCTTTGTAATTCTCAATTGTAAGACATACGAATATATTTAAAATTTAACACGGAAGGAGTTACGTTAATTTAGTGTAATTATTTATTATAAAGTCTCTAAAATTCGGGGCCATTTTATTTTTCTATTAATCCTTACTCCAGATATTTGAAACTTGCGAATTAAAGGCAAGATAATTCGTCACGTGTTGAACATAAACTATTAATATTTCTGATTCGGCCGGTCTTCATTTCAAAATTTGTAATACAAATCAACCCTGGGTTCCTATAGAAGTTGTTGAGGATGAAACAGTCGTCTAATATTAGAACCTCATCCCATTACCTGCCAGAAACAAGGGAAGCCCAAAGTCGAGATGACCGGACAAGGATCAAGAGTCACGATAGATGTCAGTATGTTTAAAAGAATTTACTCCGTATATTTATCAAACCGGAAATAATTCTTAAATAAGCACGTGGGAGAGAATATATGACAGGCGTAGAGAAAAGCTTTAAGCCTCGTCGTGTGTGCAACCTTATCAGGAGAAACGTTTATAGTCCCGGAAAGATTAAGAAGATATATCACAGGAAGTGGTGTTGAGACAGCCAGTGTGAATTCAATTATAATTTTATATTTTTAAAACAGATGTCATTTTAGTTTTTCTTGATTCACTTTTTAGAAAAAGTTCATTTCATTTTCATTCTCGGTTCTATTAGCTGTAACGTGCGCTCATTTCTCTGTTGAACTGGATGTCCAATTAACCACGATTTCCCCTTCAATAACGAGCCTCATGGCTTTAGACATCTTCAGTAGACCCAATTATGACAGTTGGTTTACACGGTAGAAACAATTGAGAGATAACCTTACCAAATGAACGTCCAACAGATCTCCATAGAAAACGTTGACAGATTTAATAGCATCGTTTTTCGGAAACTTGTAATGGAGTTGACGTGCCAGATTAGAATTATTCCATAGCTCTATCAATGTTTGAGGCAAATGCCTTAATGGAACTGTAATATCGGATAAGGAACGCATTGTTGACGGAAAATCTCCAAATGTATGGGATTGAAGTAAATGGTTAGTGAGCCATATTACAGCTAAATTCATATTCACCCATTCCCAAAAATGTCTTTTAGCTTTACCTGAATGAGTATGCCACTTTACCTGTATTGTCGAGTGAGTTTCGTGGGAAGCTCCACACGTCAGTTCCATGGTATTGTTACTCGATCAATCCTCGACATCACGAGAGGGTAGTGGCAATGAGTCCAATGAATTAAAGCTTTCAAGACAATGGTACGATGATCCTGGGCTAGCGAAAAACCATTAGACCATGGAAGGATTAATGGACAATATATTCTCAAGTGCTCGTAAAGAATAATAGTACTGGGTGAATCGAGGTGATGGACCGTTGTGGTTGTTTTTGTGTGCTACCTTGGGTCGTTGACGCGATGTGGTTGCATAAGAGCGAGGTTTCCCACGCGTAGCCTCTCTTGTCGTGGAGCTACTCGGGAAAAAAATGCATCGCTATCGACCCTTACGTAACACGCAAGAGATGTTCGTCAGTAATTTCCATCCCCACACTCGCGGAGAAACACATGGGAAAATATCGCCGTCTAAGGAAGTCTGAAGCGAGCAAGTAACAGTGCTGAAGTGGAAACATTTTTCAAAATACTCTCAGAGCCAAAGTAGTTGGCTTATTTTATATATATGACTGCGTTAAAATTACCAAATTACCGTACACCCTCCACGATACGACCTCCGTACTACATGGGTTAATTAAAAAATATTTGTATTAAAATACGAAACACAGAGGTGAGAGAAAAACAAACCAGAAATCGTCCAACAAGTCAAGCGAAAGACTTTTCTTTCCTGAGTCTTCCCACTTTCCATGAGACCTACGAGTTTCTATTGATGGAGTTAATTACTCTACAGCTGACAGCATAAGTGCATCACTTAGGAGTGCATACGAAAGACGGCGGGAGATCCGATTTCTTGAGGTCAGGGCCAACCTGTCCAGAGCACTCATGCGACTGCACTTTCTCCAGACTGGAAGGGTGACTTTCACTTGTACATTAATGCATCTGTATCCATCTCTCTAGACAAGAAAATTAACATCTAACGGTGGCAATAAAGAACTGCGGATGTTGATCGGTTAACTGGACAGTTGTGAAACCACAACTTCGGTCAAGAAGTACATTCTGAGCTTGCAATTACACCCTAGGGTCTGGAGTGAATGACACCTGTCTTCCACTTCTACAAAAGAAACAACGGAACAGACTCATCTTCACAAATCGTACGGTATCCATTTAGTATTGATGACTACGAGTACGGACGAGATCTGAATAGTGGTCCTATCGTCAGCGACTATCCAAACCAGATCCTCAACGCAAAAGTTCCGTAGTGTGAACCAGACTTTGACGTTTTTTAGGTCACGTGCAGTTTCCCCCTTTTCGGATGGAGTGACGGAACCGCGGTCAGCTGGCTTCCTGGACGTCATTTCCGGAACAGCGATTCACAGGAGCATAAAATAGCAGCAACGCAGATATCGCGGGTACCGCAAGCTTCATACTGTTACCTTATCGCACTTTCCTGGAAAGCCAACCAAGGAGCGTCTTGTCACCAGATCTTAACGGCAAAAGCAAACACTACTGTCCTAGAATTCACTTTCCTCAGCGGATGTAAAAAAAATTACGTTATTTATATTTTCATTTGTAGAAATTGATAAATAACATACACATACAAGTTTTTGACAATAATAGTTAACAATATGTAACTATTCACAGATCCAACGTTTCAATTCCAGTCGGACCATCATTGATTCGTATTCGAATATTACAGGTTGTAGTTGATGTATTTTGATTGAAAATTTTCTTCATAATATTTTAAGTGATGGTTGAATGAAACAACTCTCAGGTGGAAACTTTCGATTCAGAATGAATCGTAAAAATTCACGAGGAGTGGACGATGTGATTCCGATCTCGGCATTCGGGTGATTCCTCCAACGGGCTGTGAGAGCTTCGTTGACGCCTATGGACCCAGTTGATCCTCGTAATCGGTTATGTGTCAGCTGCGCTGAATCACGGTCTTTATTAGGCGTAATTCGAATGTTTAGCGTCATCTGGGTGGTTATTCGAGTTGTTCTCGAGTCCGTTGGAGAGTCACGCTACAGGAATGCAGACAAGACAGACAATTGGCCTTGAACCACCTCTTCGGCAGTCTGCGGCGCGGCAGTTTTATTTATAGCAGGTCCCACAACGAGACCATCTCGTAATCAACACGTCTATTACAAGTCAGGGGCGGCAAACTTAGGCTGCTCGTCGCCAACGTCTATAATTACACGGCCGCTGACCCGTCATTACGGAGTGGAAAGGATCAGTATCGTACAGGACTTGCTAACACAAGAAAAAAAAGGGTGACAAGGACTGCGGATCGACAATTCAGTCACGTGAATCAATATTTCAGGGTGGTCACGTCTTTTCCATATTCCCTACTTTCTGCCTATTTTGAACAATCTTAGTGGATGATTTTCTCACCATCCTTCGTCAGATCCAAAAAGTCTGTAACCACTGTGCGTAGACATGGTCTGCATACTTCACTCAATCTGCTATCGCCATACATGTCAGAGAGAAATCTGGCTCTTTGGTCTCAATAATCAACCAAACTTATATTTCGCTCTAACATTGCTAATTTATTTCCACAAGCAATTAATTTATGTAGGAAAACCAGTTGACCTCCTGCTTTGTTTCCGCACTGTCCAAAACTGTCTCGATGTGTATATTTTTTCGTCAAAGAGGGTCCATTCTCTTATACCTTCTAGAAGTTGTTCGAGATACTAATTTCCGTTAATGACGTATAACGCAAAACGGACAGTCATTAAAAATTTTATTTTTGAATATTTTATTTGACAAATTCCACCGTAAATTTAAATTTAAAACACGGAGAGCATATTTTAGTGTGCGATGAATAGTTTTTTTGACCGGATTAGAATATTCGTGAAACGTGGCTGCTGGGATATTATTTTTTTGAACATTTTATTTGACGAATTCCACCATAAATTTAAATTTAAAACACGGAGAGAATATTAAGAGTGTGCGATGAATGGTTTTCTGACTGGATAGGAAGCTTTGTTATTTTTCCCCTTCATTACGAAGATTGTGAAGCCATTTCTTAACTTGTAAGCTTTTCATTTAGGTAAATTACCAAAGAAACATCAGAAGAATGTGATCTGCTGATTGCTGCAAAATACACAAGTGTGTCACGTATAAAATTACAACCTGATGTCGTTGCTCGTAATTACAGTTGTAACTCTGCATAAGTGTGAAATTTTAGGTGGAATTAAACTTATTAGATGAGGGATAAGACTACAGGATTCCCAGCCCTTTGAGTCACGGAAGAACCGAAAATTTTCTCTTCCGCTACAGAAAAATAATTAATTTTTCAACGACTAATAGAAACGCGTATATTTTATGCACAGATTTTTTTAAAAAAAATATGAATATGCGTGACCGATTTCCTGAGTGTCCCGACCTTATCTTTCTATTGACTTACAAGGACAGTGACACCGATATCATCACAAGGTACGCCGAATGTTGTCCTATCCTCGAGCCAGTGTTTGAACAACAATGCTGACACGGGATTGTTTGGAAAGCCACACACTTAATTCAATTTTCATCCAATTTCTTTTTTGTGTACCCGGTCCAAAAACGCAGCAATAAGTTGGGCTCCTGGAAATTTAATTAAGTTTCGCACTCGTTGCATTGGGGGAGGGGGGCGGGGGACGTAACGTGGTCGTCTTCTCGAGTGACGCCAGCACTTTTCATGACAAATTGGATCCTGTTCGGCCCCTAAATGAAGACGCAAGGAACGGGGACAGCGAGTGGTGAAAAATTTATCGAGTTCAGTGACTGTGCAGGATGTTCGTCATGATTATAGATCGATATAATGACAGACAGAATTATAACGGTCAACGTTCCCATAGACAGATTTTCTTCGTGGAGCGAAATTAAATAAAACGTAACCAATCCAAGTTAAATATTTTCTGTCCCACACAACATTTTTTTTATTTAAATGGTCTGAGGGACATTGGAAATCTTCATGACAATTATTTTTAACGTTAATGTGCAAAACTAGAGTTGAATGCGTATGCGAGTTTCTACGAGTAAATTTCCACGTTGCAGCTATTAAAATTCGTAACTCATGGCCGATTCTTTTTCTCTAATATAATTTCTCCGAGCATTGTTTCACGCCAGGAAGAAATAAATTACTTTCCTTCTGCGTACTTTCTCCAGTTTAACTATCCACAAACGTATCTATGGAACTCAATCAATCGAACGACAGGATAACATTTTGCGGATTTCTCCGACTCTTCTTTGCCGTTTCCCATTGTCAGTGAAAGTACAAAGTCAGATCTATATTAATAGCGTTTCACTGATGACGAATGGGGTTAAGCAACCGACTTTATACAGCGAGTCTCTTACAAAATTAAAATTTAAGGATTCTACAACTCCGCACAGTTTTAAACAAAATTTTTGATTTCCAAACATTAAATTTCATTATGTTATCGGTATGCCCCGTATTTTGAAAAGCAAATGTAGATTATTGCTGTGTAAGGGGGATACGAAATATTTTATTTTAGTGGTACAATTTTTTGTTAAGTATTTTATCTAAACTGCCTCCAGGAAATACACAAATAAAAACGCAACAGTTTGTTTTTGGCCTGTTTCAACGGGAACACAAACGGCTGAATTGATTAATTTTTTGTCTGCTTTCTCAAGGTACAAAATAGGCTATACCGTTTGCCCTATTTCGAGTCCGTAGTGGTGGTTTTGGGGGGAAAAATAAAACATTATCAGATCCCAGCTATTACGTCACAGCGAGTTACATTACTGGCCAGGCAAGCACCAATCAAAAACATGCACGTCAACTGTTTACTACCTGCAAAACCAGTTATTATCGTAATATATACGTTGTTATGATACTGTAGTGGTTTCTATTATACTTTTAATTATTGTCTGTGGATAACATCAGGCACTCTCAACTTATGTGAATATAATAAGTGACTAGACGACCAATAAGCCTTTCACAATTTTAATTGTACATAATTAGTTGAAGAGTGTTGTAGAGTTATATATCTATTGATTAAAGCATCACTAATAAGCCACAATAATTATAGTTTGTCAATGAGGCTATGAAATTGAATTACGGGATCAAGACAGAAAGACTGGAAATTGAACCTGGGACCTCCTCGTGGTACGTGGTGCTCCTGCGAGCTACATGTTTGATTCCCTGTTCTGTCAAGATTTTTTCATCCTATTCCTTAATTATGTCCTTATATTTATCGGCAGCTTTCGGCAATTATTTTCATATTTAGCTGCCTCGTGCATTTGTTCTATTTATACTTGTTTTAGTTGGACGTGTTAATATGACGATTGATATTAATCTGTTAGAGACAAATTTGAATTTTCTTCGGTCTTTGCGGCATTCCTCGTCGTCCGACAGAATTCTATGTGCGCAGTGAACTGTACTGGCAGAACTGCACAGGGCGCGTTCCACTGAATGAATATCCCGTGGAGCGAAACACTAACGAATATACACGCCCTCTATAGTCACAGGCACCTTGCGTACATTTCCTCCCTTCACTATTTACCTCGTTATCCTCGCATGAGAGAATTTCTCTACGTCCGGACTTCGAACAGGTGGCTGTCTGCAGCGAAAGCCATCAGCATGTGCGTGTCGTATGGTCAACTTTCTATGTCTCTCTCTATTTTATTTACTTTGAAAGTGTATCTTCATCTTCCCGTGCGATGCAATTCATTTCTCAATAGAAGGTCAGACTGCTGCGGCTGTCAGAAAAAACCTCGACGGAAACGAAATGTGCCTGACTACAGATAAACGAAGAAGACAAGTTAGTAATTAGAATAAATTGTAGCTTAATTACACGGTGTTAGAAACTTGGATGGAATGCGATGCGATTCTCTCTCTTTCCGCCAATTGCAGGTTGCTACCCAATTTATGTCTCGACAATTAGAAGGCGCCTTCCATTTCAACCTAAAAACTTTTCTACTTAGACGTCGTTAGGGTTGCAAAGTAGACTATTAAGTCTGGAACTAAACTTGATTGTTAGGGTTTGAAACGCCGCATAGAAACAACTGCATTTTGTATGCATCAGCGACAGGAAAGACACAGGGTCGGGTTAGAAACGAAATCCACGGTGACTGGTGGAACAAATTATCCACGAAACTGTAAGAAAAACTCGTTCCCTTGGTATTCATCTCAAAAAGAAAAGGAAAAATAATCTGAAGTGATTCGCTACTTGTTAAAATTTCTGTGACGGATATGAATAAGTTTTAAAACTGCATGCACCTCCGTAACCCTAAATAAGACTAAAGTGCTTGAGCTTCGCTACGGTATTTAGTGAAGGAAATGTAACGTAACAATATTAATGTCCCGTGAGCAAAGTGAAAACTTATCCATGCTTATATAAGCATATCTTCCGGAATTCACTGCAGTGTTTTATTGACATTGTCCGTATTCAGCAGCAATTCGCCGGTGTCACATACCTAATAAACGTCATCAAGTGATATTAAACCAAATAAAATTCAGTCTTCACATGTATAAAGAAGTAACAATGATAGAGTATTAAATCCAAAGAAAATACAGCGAACCATAGCCAATCATTAAATCGTGTTTTTAATTATGGTGAACCTCCACTGGTGACTTGAAATTCGGGAAACTAAGTTGTTTTTAATTATATGTATTCCTTATTATCTTGTTCCAGTGAGTGTCTTTTTCTCCACCTCGAACAATTTAATAATGTCGATTTAGCATATTACAGCGTTGAATAAAAAGTTGCCGTGGTGGTTTTTGATTGGTGCTTGCTGGAATAGTGCCTTATAACGCAGCTCCCACTACATTTCTTCCGCGAAGACACGTACCTAGTACATTGAGATTTTTAATTTGTTTTATTTATTAAATGTTTATTTCAATTTTCTATAATAATATTAAAGACAAATATTGACGTAACAATAGCTTTAAGTCTCAGACAATCTTGTAACCTCAAATATACTTATATTTTTTTTTCTATTTGAAAACATCACAATAAAATTACCTGTTTGACGTTAATCTGAAAATCGTATTCACTAGTTCCTTAGTCTCAGTTAGATTAATAATTTTTAATTGTATTATAAATATAAAAACGGAGCAATTATGGATCTTATAATTAGACGAATGGCAGAAATAGTTGAAATTTGAAACAAATCGTTGCAGTTTCTGATTGGTGCTCGTTCATATTTACTCCTGACTGTTTGTGATGGATTACATTATAGTAGATTGTTCCCCGGGAAAGTCTACTACGACTTTGTGTTTCGACTATCATCTAAATCACCCACTGTTGCATTGAAATTCGATTTTTTATTTATTTTTAAGCTAAATCGATTGCTACATTCATTTACCCCTAGTTTTAATTAAAATTAAAAGTTTTTCCGTGCGTTTAAATGAACTGCATTTGGAGAAACGTTATATTGTTTTATTTTCTAATGTTTACCTCATTAGGTAGGGACCCCCAAGACATCGCGCGTTAAACAACGAAACGCGTAACGAATGGCTTTGTGTAACTGTATGATGCAATCAGTTATTTTAAGTAAAAATAAGCATCCTGTCTTCCAGGGAAGGTGAAGAAGCCCCCTTACTGACTGGATCACGTCTTGTGTGTTGTTGTTTCTCTCTAAAAGAAAAATAAGAGAGAAAAAGAGACTGGGGGGACGGAGTAGAGTGGTGAACCCTATAGCATCTTGAGAATGACAACCCTTCCAAACAGATAAGAGACATTCTCCGTGTAGAGATAACCTATGTCGCAATTTCCGTGTCTTCCGCTTGAACTGTTCATCTTCACCTGTCAAGTTATTTCAGTCCTACCTGCATTCAACCCAATGCAGACGAATCCACGTGTTATATTGGACGAAAGTAGAAAAAGGCAAGATTCGAAATAATATCCCAGATTCCCCATACTTTTAAAATAACGTTTATATAAAAATGGCAATTGAAGTAGAAAAATATGGCGAACTGATTCAAAATTACTGAATTTGAAACACCTAAATCACCACCAAACATTTAATTTCAGTGATCAAAAGTAAAAGCAGGAGTATACACTTTTTTTAGGATCTTTTAATTTGTATTAAAAATTGTAATCAATTTTTTTTTCTGACAGTTATTATGATTTCTGTATCAAACCCATCAACTTTGACACTATTATCGTCCATTGTGTTCCCCTGATTAAAAAATACTCAGTCTACGATTTTCGTTGTTTAATTTCAAATGAAGGAGATTCACAAATTTAACGCAGACTTTTGCCAACTTTAAAATTTAATTTGATAGCTACTATAGCTTTAATTATCCTCGGGCAATCTTGTACTGTCGTTTCGATTATTTAAAATTTCATCCTTAATTAATCCGTTCAATATCTATAATAATATTAAAAATTAGACTGAAGAACTACAGATGCGTTTTTAATATTTTTAAATGAAACTAATAAAAAATCACAATGTAATAGTCTTCTTGGAAAAAAACTTGTGGGAGCTGCGTTGCAATTTAATGGTTTTGGTTAGAGGAAAGTGGAAATACAAAATCGTAGTAGACTTCCCCAGGGACCAATCTGCTGCCTAGTTACTACCTCAAAACCAGTCACGAGACTGCTCAAACAAGCCCTAACGAAAAACCGCCATTTTATTTAATTTAATATTAATATTTAATATTAGCCAACATCTTCCAATAAATTAATATACAAATTTTTATTTATTGATAACAAAAAAGCCATTAACCAGCATCCAAACATTCTTTTTATTTTTATGATATAATTATAGTGTTAATTGATTTATTAATTGATACAAAAAATCAAGCCGATTTTGCTCTGAATAAATTTCATCTATTACTGATAGTCATGTAATTATAACATTTCTAATTGCTCCGTTAAACATATGTAATAAAATTAAAATACGCCTTTTTTATTTTATTACAGCATAATCATCTCAATATGTATTAAATGAAACTAATTAAAAATGAACTGGCTACCAAAACCTTTCTTTGGGAGTGACATGGTTTATTATGGAAATCCGTAATTCATTTTTAAATCTTACGATACGCATGGAATTCTTTACATTTATTTTTTTTAAAAAAAATCCTATGTATGCGCCTTGAGGGTAGGTTACCTGCTTCGTTAGCTACTGACATTTCGATGTAATGGAAACGAGTTTCTACTTAATTTTTGCGAGTCGACAATGAGTGCGTTTGTATTCGTGGCGCAATCTTCTCCCAATACCACAGACACTCGTTGCGTCAGTTTTTCTGCGCGACCCGATTTGGGCACAAGGCTCGTGGACAATGTCGGCATATCTTTCCGGTAATTGTTTCTGAAATAACTCGGGAGTTCACAGAATGGGATGTTAATTCGCGTACGAAAGCCGGAAGACGACGATTGCGTAACAAATTTTCGGAGAAAGTTGCGATGCCGGCGTGAAATATCAACGCGTTCACATCCTCTTCCTAGAGAAAAATCTAATATATTGTGTAAACATTTTGCAGAGATTTTTTTTTGTGACTTTCTTTTCAGCCAGGCCTATTCCATTGTGTCTTAATAACAGTAATTAACTGCATAGTAATTTTTTCTTTATATATTCGAGAGACAATTCTCTCGTGTCCTGGTTTTGTTGAGGGTTCCTAATTCCCTTCATTGGTCCTTTATATCCCTTCTTTTTCATTCATGTGAGGCAGTAAATCGTTTAAGGAACAGTTGTAAGTCCCAGTCCGGCAATAACTGTAATTAACAAACTTGCCATTTATTCCAACTATACACTGCCCCTGTTACGGCTGTTAACCTACAAACACTCCTTTCTGTTTCGGAGCCCAATTGCTGATTCAATACAAAATTTAATATTAACCTTCATCTTCCAATAAATCAACATACGAATTTTTATTTATTGAAAGCAAAAAAGCCATTAACC
This sequence comes from Zhengitettix transpicula, assembly GCA_037074705.1. Taxonomy (NCBI): domain Eukaryota; kingdom Metazoa; phylum Arthropoda; class Insecta; order Orthoptera; family Tetrigidae; genus Zhengitettix; species Zhengitettix transpicula. Next base: position 38,036,833 of record CM073596.1, on the reverse strand, counting down.
AGCGTCCAAACATTCTTTTTATTTTTATGATAAAATTATAGTATTAATTGATATATTAATTGATACAAAATTTCAAGCGGATTTTGCTCTGAATAAATGTCATATTATAATTGATATTGACTTTGAAAATCATGGTAAAAATAATTCAGAGCATAACCGCTTGAAACCTGTAACAGTCAATGTACAGTTTGCGTGTAGAAATATTCTGTAATATTTTTATGCAAGTTTATTCTGACAATTCTTCAAAGATTAAATTAAATTGTTTGGAGGCCGGATAATTTTTTTAAGTATCAATAGCTGCCTTTAATATAACAGCCAAATTACATTAAAATGGATATGTTTTTTTTTTTAATTTCCAAGTTAATCTTCACTATACCCTGACAGATAAGTCATATATAATTCCAATTCATTTTTTACAGTTAATTTTTAAAATGAATTCTTGGAAAAGTTTATAGAGTGAACGTTCATCAACTATAATACAAAATGCGGTTAGTGTCAATTTGTGTATTCGGTTATATTTTGGTTTGCGGTCGGGTAAGCTCGCGTTACCACGGAAATCATACGTCGGTCTTTTTTTAGAGTGGGTAATCCACGTGGTGGCAACTCCCCTTTAATAGCATAGGAAGGGATTTGAAAAGGGGGGGATTCCAAGTGTTAACTAGGGCCTCCGGGCTATAATTTAAGGATCCCACCCGGCATTCGCCTAAAAGTGATGCAGGACAAACAAAGGCTTCCTTGTAAGAAACCACGTGATACAGGCTCAAGCACTTTCTGCATCTGCAAGATACGCAGTACTCATTCACAGAAGTGACTGGGCATTTTCAGAGATTGTAAGGCGAAGACAGTTTCTGGTAAAGCCAGTCTGTATTTGCAGGAAATGACATCTCGAAACAGATTATGTGAATGACTTCGTTGAAGCTCAAGTCTGTGTTGGTTTCTGTACAGAAATTTATCAGAAGAAAAGTAGGTCTTTATGGAAAATATAACATCAATTAACACTACCTCTTATTTAGCAAAGTTAAATTACAACTGCGTGACGTCATCTCGCACAATTAGAACCGCGCTCGAATACGGTAATTAATTTATTGTAAAATACCTCTAATTGGACTTAGTACGGTGGTTTAAAAGAGTCCCTTTACCAATCGAATTTTTTGAAGAAGTTGTTTTCCCGCAGAGAAAATTAACTTCTATTATGATGACACCAGAAAAAAATTGTTCATGAAACTTGTGAAATAGTATCAAGATGGTATGAGTTAATTATGACTTCATCTCGATGGGGGAGAAAGGCGATAATGGCCTGTGAAGTGGATCCTAATCTCTGAACGCGCCTTGTTCAGATATAAATTAATTGACATTTCGAATTTGATATGATATTGGTGAAGCGGCTGCTACTAAATTAGTGGGAAACATTAGATTACTGGAAACTGTAGTCAAATCCGTTGAGGAATAAACTATATTCAACTTCCAAATAAACACAGTAAGTCCAGTACGAGAAACTCAAGGGAAACTATTCGAAAGGAATAAAGTAGTTTGCGTATTATATTCCATAATTTGAAAATTTTGAAGGAAAAAAAATTCAACAAGTAAGTCACAACAGATTTTAGCTGTAGTAGAAAATAAAATATTTTCCGGAAAACGCTGTTACATGCATAGATATGAAAATATAGCAGTACACGAATAGAAAAGTACATAAATGAACGATACAGAATAATGAAAATACATCAGTCATACGGAAAATGAAATCATTTAAATGTGCCACATGTTGTAGTAACAATTTGTAGTATTTAAAGATAAATGATAAGCAAATTAGAAAATTAAGTGATCAGATGTTTTAATAAAAAGGTCAAAATTTAAAGTAAACAAGTAAATTAATTTATTAAATCCAATTATTGAAATTATATTACATATTAAAACTTGACAATATACCACGGCTAGATCTCAGGGCCGATCATCGGGCCTTCAGTAAAGAATATTTAGGTCAAACAATTAAATTTACAAAGTGACTAAAACATTAATTTAACAATCAGTAAAACATTAAAATATTAAATCTGAACTCCGAAATATGACGATAAAATATCATTTACTGTGGAGTTTACAGATAATAAGTTGTTCAGTTTACCTTAAAGTTTTGTTGTACCAAATAAATGGGCTCGTACGCACACAGGCCATAGTACACAGAATTTACTAGGCAACACTTTCTGCTTGCTGAGTTTACTTACAACACTTGTTTCGCTGTTCTCTCTATCAATAACTTGTTACCATTATCAAAGTTTGGTTATTTACTGGATACAATAACCTGTCTCCCAATAATTGAAGAAATGTATAACTCGTGACCGTAGGCTAGACTTCGAAAATATTCTGCGTCAGGGAAAAATAACAGTCGGCGTAGTATCGTCGCAGTTGTTTGCTCAAAACTGGAAACTATACATCGTTCTGAATATTAGAGTTGTTAGGCTGCATACAGCCTTGCCTCCCCAAACACACTTTCTGAAATTTTGTCCGAACTGTTATTCGTCTGCCTCCTGTCCACACACTGCCGCTCTGCGCGTCTAGCAAAATGTTTTTCAACAATACCCCAGCAAGCAGGCATCATAACCCCATATTTTTGTACACAACTCGAATGTTTACGCCGCCAACAATGCAGGTCCCAACTTTTTGTTTATTAACTAATTAAATTGCCTTTTAATTACTACAATATATAAGTTAATAAAAATTAGTACATGTACAAATTGGAAAATAGACAAATTTTAAACGAGGAAATATTAATTAAAAAAAATAATACGGATTGGAAATTTGGATATCTTCACAGTATATTATTTAACTGTCGGACTGAGTCGAATGATTGCGATTATCCATAATCCGCAAGCTCCGTTTCTAGGATGAAGTTGGTTCTTTGCCCACAGTGCACTATCCCGATCGTTGCCCTGCGTCCAGCGGGCTCAATTAGGAGTCTAGGACAAACCTACTCTTCCTGGTAATTTTAGCAATTGACGCTGGGAGCTGCCTGCCAACTTGAAAGATTTTATAGATTGATATAGACCCACGCCGTGTCGTGTGTGTATAGTTGGCTTTACGACCTGGCGTGCGTCCCGACAACATGCAAACGCGACTTTTAGAGCTCCGCGTGGCGGCTGCTTGGGGGAAACCTCAGAAAAAAACATATCTGCCTTGGAATCGTCTCGTATTCCACTCATTTGTAATGTTCCACCCATCGAATCGACAGTTTCTTGATTCTAAACGTTGCAGTAGAGTTTCAGATACCAACAGCATTTTTTTTCACGGCTCTACGGCGATTAATTTAAAGAACTAAGAGTTTCAAGCTGGATATCCATTTATTTTTACAGAATGAAATTGTTCTTTTGCCTTAAATGTGTTTACAAATACACCATATGACCCTTACAGCTCTAAAGCTTCAAGCGCCTTGTTATAAAAATAGTCTCGATGAAGAGTTAGAATATGATTATTTTGGTAAACGTCCTGGCACAAACATCTCATATTTAGTCAAAACACTTAAGGATTAACGGTCCTTAAATAATATGAGTGTCACGAATATTATATTGGTCTTGATCCTTGGATCTACTAACGTGTCTTGGGTAATGAATTTAAGCTAAATAAAGGATACTTGCTATTGTCACTCTGTAGAAGTCCACATATTCCGTTTCCCTCGAAATGTTCCGACTACCTGTATTTTTGAGAATTCCCATGATGGAGACAAGGTGCATGTGCTTGTGAACGAGCCGTTGCTTGACCTGTGTAGCAGGTAGTTTGTCAGAGCCATCAGCGTGTCTTTGTCCTCGCCACAATAAAGGGAGACAGGAGCAGGCCCTTGTGAAAGCTTAAGTGAAAAAGTCTTCGAGGAGAATTCGCCAAATGTTCATCAAGACCGAAAATACCTATTAGTCGACGTGAAAGCGGTTGTTGACGATCGTCGCCATTGCTGGCACTGCTTGATAAGATAGCGGGCTCGCACGTGTGAGAGGCTTGTCATCAGCCTTCATCTTGCCGGTGATGGCGGTTACTTGAAAGACGGACGCTTGTTTACGGAGCTAATGAATGACGTCACGGAGAACTGACACGTCCAAGCACACTCTCGAGCTTTAAATGGCTTGTCCAGTCCTCGAGCAACGCTTCGAGCTTTTCAAATACTATTTCTTCCTGAATCTTTGTTTAATAAGCTGTGGTTGCTACGCAATTCAAATGTAAAAAGCAGAACTTTTCACGTGTCGATGAAGCAGACGGTGCAGGCACAGGCTGTTCAACGTTCTTCTCTTTCATGATAAGCTTTCTGACGCCCCGAAGGCGAAATTACAATCCTCTTTGCAGCAATTTTTGTTTGAATAAAATCTTCTCGGGATTCTGACCGAGTGAAAAAATATATGCTGGACGTTTCGATGACGTTCACTGTCATTGTCTTCTAGCACTCTGTTAGAAGCCCGAGAAGATTTTATTCATTCTTTATACCGAGTAATAATGAATTATTTTTGTTTATTTCGAATGTTCGACATTTTCTACAGATATAGGAGTAGGATATTTTAATGAAGTAATAACAGATTTGTTCTCCTTGGCCGCTCCGCGCTGCCTCTTTTATTGCAAACTTTGTTCCTTTTTTTGTCCTAAAGGATCCTGCTTTTTTTTAGGGCAACAGGCTACATGAGGGTGATCCACATTGGGCAACTCCCCTTTAATAGCATAGGAAGTGATTTGAAAGGGGGAATGCGGAAGGGTAGAGGAAGGTAGCCAAGGGTTAACAAGGGCCCCTGGGCTATATTTTAAGGATCCTACCCGGCATTCGCCTAAAGAAATGCAGGGTAAACCTTAGAAAAACCTGCATCGGGTAGGTCGGGCATTGGGTACTTGTCCCACGCCCTTCCGATAGCGGGAGAGGAGTTTGCTGTGGGGATGCAGCATTCCCTTCTCCGTGCCTCGACCAGTTTAGTAGGCAGCTGGCCTACTATTCCAATGGGAATAGCGAACAACTCTTACCGTATGCCCAAGGTCTGTGACCCCGGAACATACACCTCTCAAAACAGGCCGAGGTGCCTCGGCTTCTGGGAACCTTAGTTCAAAACCGGAGAGGAAAAAGCATACCCAAAGGTAGCCCCTTCGTATCTCTCCTAAAAGGTTCTGCCTGCGAGAGAACTTCCCTCGCAGGTTACCTGCGAGAGAATTCTCTCGCAGGTTTCTGTAGGATCCTGCCTTATGTGAGATCTATTTATATTTTTTGTGATTTCACTTCCGCTTAACAGTTTATCTGTTTCTAAACAAAACCTTACCAGAATGTCCGAGAGCGGTCAACGTGGTCACGGCTCATCGACCTGAGCTGATCCAGTGATCTTTGTGGCAGTTGGTCTGTCATTTCCCACCAACAGACCGGAGGGGGGGGGGGCTGCAACATTGCCTGAAACGTATAGCGAAGGCATTTAGCCCAAATTGTTGAGCTATCTAATCATCATCATCATTGGCATTACAGCCCGGTGTGGGCCTTAGCCTTCCTCAGAAGTTCCGGTCATTCCTTCCTATTCATGGCTATGGTCCGCCAATTCTTCACTTTCAACATCCTGATATTCTGGATCATTCCATCTTCCCACCTTAAGTTAGGTCGTCCCACTTTTCTTGATCCTTATGGTCTGCTACACTTTCCATTCTATTGAGGTGCCCTGCCCTGCCCAATCTGTTAATCTTTATATATTTAACATCCGGCTCATTAAATAATTCATACACTTTATAATTGTATCTTTTCCTCCAGAGATCCTTTTCCTTCACCGCTCCCAATATGCTTCTCAGGCTCCTCTATTCAAAGATGCCAAGTGCTTTCTCATCTGACTGCTTTAACACTCAAGTTTCAGATGCATATGTTAATACAGGTCTCACAAGTACTTTGTACAACATTATTTTAGTCTTCCTTGAGATTAGGCGTGACCTGAAGTGTTCCCTAAGACCATGAAAAGCCTTGTTTGCAACTATAACACGTCTTGAGGTATCTACTCAGAATATTAAATAGAAAGAAGTGAATTTTCGTAAGGTTAACTTTTTGTTCATGCAAACAGTGCGGAGTGAGACGGAATCGAGTCACGAGGGTATCCAAGTTTTTTTTAAAAAAAAAAAGTTAATCTCAGTAAGTAGCTAAAAGAATTGACTCTGATAATATCCAAAGAAAAATTATTTATTGAAAAACTCGACAATTCGTAGAGAAATGAGTGAGGGCTTCAGCGATATTTATATTTTATGTTCCGATAGAATTCAGTAAATTTTTGAAGTCAAAAAACCCTTTGACAATGTGACTAAAATGAGTACTTATTAAATTACCGTAAATACTTTCATCCCCATCCACCTAATTTCGTGTAACGAACCACCCTTCAATGTCATATAAATATATGGAATTTGTTGTCCACACTTGTTGTTGCTCATTTCAAATTCTTCTAAATCCTTTTTTTTTCCCCTTTCTTTTTTACTGGAACGTGGGTTTGTAAAGACGGTTGGGAATAAGGGACGCCTGCGGAGGCTCGGGATGTTTGTTGAATACGAATCAGGACGCTTCTATACTCGTATGCAGACGAAGGAAAGTTCATCGGAGTTGAGCCAACGCGATGTCCGGGTCACCTAACTACTGAATCGCGACCAAACAAGTTTCGCGTCTGCGCCAACTTTATATTTCCGCTTAATTCCTATGAAACTGTCATCGCAGATCTGCCTCCGAAGTTTCTCTTTGAAATGTTTTAATGTGCTTGTGCGGACAGGATGTCATCTATTCTTACTGATGTGAAAGTGGCCAAGGTCTAAGTGCAAAAGCAACCTCGGGTTCACTAATTAACCTAATACGGTGGGTGGCGAATTTATTTTAAACATTTTAATCCATGAACCGAACTCTTAATTCAAATATGTATCTGTCGACCTGTTAGAACCAAATAAACTAAAAAAAAATTCTATGAATTTTCATATTTGTATATAATTCCCCAATGTTCATCACAATATATTGTAATGCTTGCTAAGTGAGGCATTGTGTCTGATTGATCGATCGTCTGGACTGTTGGAGGGGCATTTTGAAACGTGTTTATTTAGGTCTTGAGGGTGCAGTTTGGGTGGTCTTGACTTTTCGAAACCGTGCACGTGCGTGTGGGGGTGAGAAGACAAATGAGTCCTACCCAAAGTAATTACGGGTCCTGTCTCGATTGTCGGCTTTGGACATGACGAAATAGTTAGCAATTTGCTGACTACGGAACTGCAGTTGCATAATATAAATCTCGGGATAATGGAAGAATCTGTCAACTGGCATTTGCGACGAAGTTTTGGAACAATGGACAAAAGAAGAGACTGGTAGGATATAAGGGAGGAGATAAGCGTTTGAGGGGTTAGTCGTGCTGCGATCACCGAAGCTGGTGGACGTGATGGTTAGTCGTGAGGCGATCACGGAAGCTGGTGGACATGATGGTTAGTCGTACTGAGATCACCGAAGCTGGAGACTATGACTAAGAGAGACATCGTTTAAGGGAGGAGAATGTGTTATAAGCTGCAGTCTGCGAGAGAAATAGCCAAATATTCATCGATAAACATTTTGTATGCTGAAGTCTAATCTATTCTAATCTCAAAATTAGACCACTGTCTTCGATTGTAGGAGACCAGGACACTGCATCCAGCCTCTAGTAATCTTCAGAACGAGCAAATGATATGTCCTTAACGAACGGAGAACCAACTTTTGTCAAACCAACAGTGTTTATTAGAATCAGTGTTTAGAACGGCCAGTATATAAAGTGTGTGTGTACGAACGAGCCAAATTTTCCTGAGTAATCATAAGTTAAAATTTCATGGTATTCATATATGTAAACCGAATTAAAAGATAAAGTCAGATATCGTTCTTTTCTTTTGTGTTGATAAAATAAACTCTTTAAATTTAAAATCAATCTTGTAGAATTCGTTAGTCGATAATTAATTTCGTCTATGTCTAGACGAGTAAAGATTTCTTTTTAAATTAAATTTAAATTTTTGTTTCTTTGATTATGGTTAAATGTTCTGCCGTTATCAAACCCAGTTAAGACCTTTTTTTATTTTTGTTTAATTGTATACGTGTTCAAAAATTTAAAATAAATTTTATTTGTTTGTTAAGATATAATCTTTTTATTTAGACATCCGTTAGTGTATTACATTCTGGCTACCACAACGTGGGGCAAATTAAACAAAATCATCGTTTGATTATTACTCTGCCGTTTTTTAAGCCACGAGTGTGGGGGATTTAATGAAAGTTAAAACAAATTTTAATTTTTCGCTACGGACAGCTGCAAAGTCTTTGGATTGATTACTCTTCAGTGCTTCTTACAGTATCAAGTTATTTATACCCTCGTCAGCGACGTGTGCACACAGCTACTATTATTTATAAATATATTTAAACATTTTAATATTTGAAATATCACTACCTGAAATACCACCTCGAATTAAAGATTAGCATAATTAATTCCAATTGTTTGTGTTGACGATCTACTTGTAATTCCCAAACTGTAACTGCTTCTTAATCGTAACATGAATTTTTTGGGGGTATTTAATTATAACCTTTCTTATTCGTTTCATATCAACGAATATAATAAACGAGTGTTCTCAAAACGGGAAAGGAGGAATTTGTTTTTCGAAATATATTTTTTGTTTGTTCTTATTGAAATACGGTCTCTACGAATTTCACAAAATATTTATAACCACTTCGTTTTAAAAATATATATATATTTAAAATTAGAGTATTGACCACGCATTAATTTACAGCTGGAAATTCAATAAAAATATATGAATCAATTCAAGAGTGGAAGAAAGGACTTTGTCGAAATAAATAAAGATCATATTGTAACGTTTCCGAATAATTAATATTTGGTAATTGTAGGGTAAAGAGATTCCATAAAATTCCTAATACGAGTGGAGTTGAATGTGAAGAAATAAAAAAATTCTGTTGTATGTTTCGCAATTTCGTAAAACCCTTTAACAATATAACTTTTTATGCGACAATTTCGACAGTTGATCTTGTCACGAGTAATCGTGGACACACTAATTTCCTGATGATAAACAAAGTATATGGACAGCATTTTTGAACACAGAAAAGTTACACTTTTAGCACATTTTAAATTTTTTCAGAAAGGGTACAATTTCACAAAACTACGTGTGGGTCGTGAGAGATAGCAAGTCGTATGAAATGCGTAGTAGGAGAAAATGGTGGAGGGGAGTAGTGTCTCCAGGAGGGGGGGTCGTCCCTTGGAGACAAGCTGGCGTAACGTTACAATCATTCTTAAAATCATTAATTATATTCCTACGAACGGCAATGCAATTTTACCGCTTTTACTAATGAGTTTTATGGCGTGCAACATACCGTGAAAGTTTTTACACTATCAAGTTGCTGTAACAAAGGTTCGTGCTAATCTTAGTTCCGGTCTACTACTACGACTCCAGGCCATTGGACCACTGTGCATCGACTAGCTATTATCTCCAGCTATTCTTATGATACTGTAATACGTGCTGCAGATGTGGTGTTTACGTTTAGTTATCCCCACATTTACATAATAATTCCTCTTATACAACAGGCAAATGCGTCGTTCAGCTGGAAAATAGAATTTTTTGCACTAAAACCTCGTATTAAGTCTCGTCGTTCACAGATTAAATTGGTTCCTATACTTTAGTGCCATTTCACATCCTCCTCAAAATGATCTCACGGTCGACGGCTGTAGTCCGAAACTGAAATCATACCCTATTTTCATTCCCCCCCCCCCTCCCCCAGGGACAATATTCTTTAACAAGCATTCGGTGTCTCTTTGTTTAGTCTCTTAAACACGTTCCTTTCAAAAGCCTCCGTTCATTTGCATACATAATAATTTGCTGAGCGTCGCCAATTCGCACAAAACGATTCGCTGAGTAAACTGGCCTGAAATGTGCGAGCGAAAGCGCTGAACGTCCTGAGGCTAAGTACAATTGAAAGGCAATGGTCCGAAAGGCGCAAAAAGATAGCCGATGTGGGGGGGGGAATATATATTTGCAGAGAGCCTCCGAGAAGTGCACACAAGTAGTCCGTGACTCACATTCAAGGGCGCGCTCGATTTCCATTGTCTTTGAAGCAGTTCGTTTGAGAACAGCAATAATACAGACGCGATTATTACAGGCGTGAGTTTCAATGAGGACCCTGTAAGCATTGTCGGCCTCTTTCCTGGAAACTACTTTGTAGATAAATGGTGCGTGAAAAACGATTCCTTCGGTTTGGGAACGCTGCTATAAAACACTGCTATGGAAGACAGGATGTGTTTCTACGGGTATAGCGTTTCTCAAGAGAAAACGTTTCAACAAATGTAGCCTTCTCCTTTAATTAGGCTGACAAGGAAAACAGACTTTTTGTTAGAAGGAAACAACACGTTCTTCCGCTAACATTACGAACCTCCCGCGAGGATGTGCTCTTTGTCGTTGTCCTGAAGGACATAATTAAATAGCATATTAACAATAAATAAAATTAGCGTTAAGAACAATTGAATATATTTAACTGGCATTTATCATATTAAAAACCTTATTTTTACATTAATTTTACTCAGTCGAAAATTAATCTTGCAGCGAACTTCCTAGAATTCATACGGTACGAAGCGTGGCCAAAGTATTTCAACGTAACTCTCGAAATATATTTATATATATAGCATGTCATACGAAATGCGCAGTAGGAGAAGAGAGATGATGGAGGGGTGTGTTGTAGTCGGAGTGGGGATTCCACCCTTGTAGACAAGCTGGCGTAACGTTATCATTCTAAAAACAGTCATATTTTTACGAACTGTATATACAGACAGCGGAAGGTCTTTTTACCTCACCCTGTACCTTTAACTTTTACTGATGATTTTTTGACGTACTGATCACGATGTTGGAGTCACTTAATATGGCACGAAAATTACATTAAATTTTCCGCAAAGATCGTAAAGTATTCGTATTGTTTTTTTTATTATTATTATTCCATGGAGAATTCTTCTTCTTCCATGGCGCTACAGTCCGTAGTGAACCTTGGCCTTTCCAACGAGCTTCTTCCATCCTTCACGATCATGTGCTGTCCTCTTCCAATTTCTACATCCCAGCTTCCGTAGATCTTCCTCCACTCCGTCCAACCATCTTCTTCGGGGTCTACCTCGTTCTCTTTGTCCTCCTGGGGTTCCAAGTAGAATCTTCTTTGCCACCTCAGACTCCTTCATTCGTGCTACATGGCCCATCTTGTCCTTCCTGATCGTATGATTTTTGTTACTGGAGCATCAGCGTATATACTATACAATTCTGTATTTTACCTTTTCCTCCATTGTCCCTTTACGCACACAGGGCCGATTATCCTTCTAAGAACTCTTCTCTCGAATCCATCCATCAGCCTTGCGTCGGTTTCCGTCAGTGGCCATGTTTCTGAGGCATGTATAAAAACCGGTCTTATATTATAAATATTTATATTTATAAATTTGGAAGTTTTCCATGGAGAATTACTGGATAAAATTATACTTTATATCCAATGCAAATATTTCTGCTTTATTGCATTACAGAAAAAGGAACTATTTCCTTTGTTCGTCGCGTAGTAACGTCTCTCTCTTTGTCCAGTGACGTCACGGTCTCTTTGCGTTTTTTTAACACAAAAAGATTACTTTTTTTAATTATAATTCTTTTAACCTGTATGCTAGAGATTATTCACACCCCACAGTACCGTTTCTCGTGATTTGAAGAATGTGTGTACCAATTTTTGTTGCACGCGTTTAAATTTGTATAGAACTTAACGTAAATACATACAGATATACATCCTTTTTTATTATATAAATATTAAATGTTGGTGAAACTGAAATATGTGATTTACTTAATATTGAAAGGAAAGGGGGGGGGGGGCTTGTTTCCTACTATTTGCCTTCCACTGCGGGTGAAGTGTTACAACGTAATTGTCTACCCTCGTTCGTTTAGCTTCACGGCGAGGGGAAAAGACGCACAAATAGACCCAGTCAGGAATGTTTCCGGTTGGTTCCTCGCAGAAACCGAAGCTGTGAGGCACGTGTTCTCAGCTCTAAAACTCGGGCAGGAAGTTAACCAGCAGTTTGTTCCGGAAACAACGTCATTCGGTCGAGGACTGTTCGGCTGCTAAACGGATCAAAAGGATTTGAAAAAAAAAAAAAAGTGCACCGAAGGTCGGGGCTCTACTTCGAAAGATAACTGGTTGGGTGCTGAGCATTATGGCCCTAAAAATCCATGCACGATCACGATTTACGGATTATTGAACACGTTATTTTTATTTACGTTTAACGATTAAAAATTATCAACCACATTAAGAATGTAGGTAGTGGTAATACTTAGATTATATTACCCTATTTACGGAGATTGTAACTCACGTTTCATCAATAAAAAATTGGCATATTTATAAATAGTTATTAACAGTAGTGACAGCTGAATGCTGATATATAGAGGAAGACATTATTATATTCTTTATGAGATGACTATGTACACAGCTTAATAGGAAAAATTCGAGAAGGCATTAAAATAGAAAACAGTTTGCAAGATAATATTATCGTTAATTAAATAAATTAACAAACCTTTCACACATTTAAAAATATTTTATTTTTTTACTTTGACGACGTTTTTTTCTACTTTCATCGGGTTTGAATCAGGATTTTATTTTACTACGGTAACAATTTTTTGTTTCAAACCTTACAGTATATCTCCCGTATTCTAATATTATTTTAAAATTCAAATAGTAAATTTTCAACATTTTTTGCAATTTAATAATAAATGTAATCAATCGAAGTTAAAGTGTTCAATAAAATATTTAAAAATATCTGAAAAGGTAGTTAATTTCTGTAATTTATAATATTACTTAAACAGACGATATTATTATTATACTCAAATATTTGGGCTCATCTAGTCTTAAAATCAGGTAAGGTGATGTTAAAAGTATTTTTCTTGTACCCTCTTGTCTTACAAAAGAGCGGACGAACGAAGGAATACAACTTTAATCTCTATCAGGATATATTCACTTTGCCTTGTGGTTAATTCGTCGCTATCAACTTGTTTCTTGTATGTCTCTTGCACCCTTCTTCTTGTTGACATTTATTCTGTCGTATCTATTATTTTCCTTCTGCTCTTTCGAAGTATTTTTTTTCTCTTTACTCAGACGATGGAATACCCGAAAAGTAATCAAATGGTTTTCAAAGAAGAAAGAAAGTTGAAATCATGAATTTTAAATGCAGATATAAAAAGGTTGTACTTGACAGAGATGTGCTCTGTTTTTCGTGAAAAAAAAAACCTCCAATAAGCAATGAATGATGGTCTCGCGTACGGTGCTGGAACTGTTTCCCGGCTCAGTGGCCGTTACCCATTTTCGTACCTCTCTTTCATCGGCGTGACGTCACGTCCTGCGGCTACTTCTCGCTTTAATTCGAAATATCAACCGCAACGACCACACACAATGATTGGAGTATTCTCTTACCGAAGAATCCTTCAGATCCTTGGCAGCGTCCGAAATTGGAGCAGGCCGGCGATCCGAATTCAGCGCCGTGTCCATTGCCCAAATCACAGATAGTCTTCCTCGGCCATTTGTATACAAACAGGTATTCAGGACATTAAAAAATAACATTACACAAGAGACAATCTCAATTCTCACTAAACTTCACGTCTTGTCAGCACATAAAATTGCAATTAGGTTAATTGCTGGATTAGCCGAATTAACCCATCTAGATTATGTACATATTTTAAATTTGTACAAACTGTAACTCTATGTAAAAAATTTTGTCAAATTAATTTAAAAAATCAGCCCATTAAATCCATTAACTTCGTAATACACTTAATATCATTTTTATTTAGCCAAACCTAATCCGTAAAACTATATTCCAACTATATGCATGTATAATAAATATAGAATAGGGTTGTAAATAATCTTTAAGACATCCTCTGAAGCTTTACACCTACGGAGGAAATTAACAGCATTTCAAGTGCACGGCTCTTGTTTATAAAAATGACATTTTATCTGACGTATAAAAACAAATTGAACAAATATATCGGCCAATAAGTCAGAACAAGTTCAATATTAAATATTTATAGTTACATTGACATCGAAACCAGACCATGCATTTTAAATTTTATTCATAATTATTTGACATAATATTAAATACTTTTTGGAACCTATTGATTTAAGATCGTGGCACTTTATGCAACCAAATTATTAGAAAAGTTACATATATTAGCTAAAATACATCGTAACGTTTCTCCCCTTTGATTCGGAACCTCTTCAGATTTTATATAAAAATTATTTGAGAAATATAATGATAAACAAGTAAAGGATTGAATCACAAACAAATAAATTAAGTATAATATTGTTAATTACATTATTAAAGAAACAAATATTCTGACCGTTGACCAATTTCTACTTATTTAAATTCAATTTAAGTCGGATATTGTTTGGCATCCAATTTTTTCGTCAATCAAACTCTTACTAAAATTCCACCGGTGAAGTCCCAAATTAGGGACCAAACAACGTGGTGTTTTTTTATTTGTATTTCAGTGTCAGTGTAGCCACTGAAGGGTAATTTAATTTGCCCTGACTTATTGGCCACCGAATTTATTTTCTCTTATTTCTTGCCCAAATCATACAATGAAAAGCCCAAACAATAATTACCCCGAAATCCATCATTGTTAAATTTCTACGTAGATGCATTGTTGCGTGCTTTGCCGTTATCATGCACTCTTTATGTGTATACAATTTTAAAAAAATTGATCTCGAATTCTTCTCGTTTGGAAAGACATTCCAATTTATAATTGCTTGCTGCATCAATTCTGAATATTCTGTTACACTTGGGGACTTTTAAGATTCTCTCGCTCCCCTACCATTGTTCTTCTCCACTGCTTACGTAACAATGTACTTCTTTTCATATTATCATCTAGTGTCTGTTAATTGCTGTTGGTTCTACGAAGAGCAAGCACGTTTCTTGAATTGATAGTGACGTAGGACGATATTAGCATGTGAATCGTGTCTAATAAGAGGCGTTCTTTTGTTCACAGTGAAGTCGCCCGCAAAGAAGACGTCGGTGGGCGAACCTCCCAGGGAGGCCTGTCCCACGGACTCCATCACTTCCAGCTACGGCGTGGGACCCACGGACGAGAACGGCCGTCCCCTCTTCGGCCTCAAGGCTCTAAGGAGGACCAACACCGTCGGCCAAAATCTGCAACCAGGTAAAGAAAATTGTCACGCGCACGGAAGGTTCCAAGAAAATAAATTTTTACTTGATGAAATGGTCATCTACTGCCTGGAGAATTTACTGATGGCTGATAGTAGTATTCTGTTGACCAAATTTTTCAAACGTTTAATTTTTTTTTAAAAAAAAATACCCTGGTCATTAAAATTTGATGGCCTTGAAAACGATTTGTATCAGCCTAATGTTGTGTTCAAGAGCTTCAAAAATTGTTTACACGGACTTTGCTGGGCAAAATAAAAAGTTTAATCAACAACTTTATTTTTATGCTTCGTATTTTACTTATGTTGTATAAATTCTGACCACATTCTTCAAGTGTCCATTCACTTTCGTGCGAGATCCGCGTGAATGTTTGCACCGGAGCACCATAGTTTAATTATAATAATCCATTAACGATTACTCATTTTTAATATCAGTAATTTTTCATCAAATGGGAAAAATTGATTACACCGTTTTCGTAACACACAGATCCAATGTTTAATTAAATACGCAGACGCAGAGCTAAAATACATTCAAATATTTGTAGGTTGGAAGATCGTTGCCTTAATCAATTGATCTCCCTGGAACCTGATATATTTATCCTCAGTTTTTTCATAAATAATTTGAAGCACCCAGACAACGAATAATATTTCCTTAATTCGTTAAACTAGTGTTCATTGCTGATTTATTTGATAAACTGTTTTACGGGTGAGATTTCTTCGACTCATTAAGTGGTAATGTTATAGGTGAAGTTGTAGAAAAAATATTAGTTGTTTGTGTATGTAGTGTCATAATAAGACTGTAAATGATTTAAATTACCCGAACAATTCTTAAATATATTTCACGCCCGTAAATATAATTTTTTTCTGCGTTCGACTTTTAAAAGATGATGAACCAAATATTATGCTTTTGTGTTGCCTTATTGTCATTTTCGGTTACTTAAATGTAGAAGACCCAAGAGTTTTGTCACTGACGTTTTGCAGTTGTGTCGCTCTCGGCTCTTCTTCATGCCTGACAAAAAAAGCAAGGATCCCAGAAACGTGTTATCACGTTTTTCCCTGAATTGGCTAACTTTCTTATTCTTAAATTCTACTTAAATATTACAAAATACAAATCCTTATCAAATTCATTATCTACTCTGACATTTGCTTCAAAACTTGTTCATATTAGTTTTTTAAAAGGTGACTTTCTTTACCAACTGAAGTATATAAGTACAGCTTACATCGGATGCCATTGTTAAAACTTAGTTCCGATGTTTGGAAAAGCTTAATAAAAATGGTACTCAATGAGTTAGTTATGGAGTTTGAAATATTTCCCTTTGTTTTCCACAGAAATTCCAGAGGAAACTAAGAAACCCGAAAAACAACAGGAAAGTCCTGCAGCTGAAATCATCCGCGATTCAAGTGGACGTCCTCTGTTCGGAGGTTTACGAGCTCTCAAAGCTACCAAGCCTTCTTCTGATGAACCTTCAACTGAAGAGATCATGCCAGAACAACCTATTTCACCGCAGCTGAAGGAAATAGTTAACAAGCACGAACAACATGTCCGTGAGTATTCTCTCTATAAGTCTTCATAAATGTTGGTCCATTTTGTTTTGGCTCAATGCCGATCACATTTCTCTCAGATAATATAGTCAAAAGATTGAGTTTCATAATAGAAAACGACCCATCTATTTCCATTTTTTAAGAAGTAAAACTCATTTACAAATATCACAAATTTCTCTCAGTTTGTGTTTTAGCATCTGTTCCAAAAAAAAGTGTGAATCATTTTCTTTGTTCCAAAATATTAGGTTCATTGAGCAATTGCAGGACCCTGTAAAAAGTCCCAATAGTTCATTGGTTTACTTTTATAATTTACCAAGCATTCACTCCTGTACGCGATGCAGGAAAATCTTGAGAGAATACTGCGATAGGTAAGAAGTTTTACTGTAATGAGAACAGCAAACAACTTTGCCATAAGCCCAAAGTCTTAGGCCTCAGTGCACACACCACTGAAGCCTGACAAAGGTGTTACAATTTATGGGCTCTTTATTTTAGTTTAGATCTGGCTTAGATCCAGAATTAAAAAAAAGATACCACACTTTTCATATCCATTTCCTCCAAGAAACTATCGCTATAAATATAATTTTCAACAATTTACTATTTTATTTTTGTACAGGTGGAAATGCAGTGTCACAACCTGTTACTCTCAGGGAGAAGCCAAGAGCCAGGCTCCGAGACAGCTTCATCCTTACTGCAGAAACTCCAGAACCATCAGCACCTAATGAAGAGGTTCCTGAAAACCCCAGGATCCTGTCACAACGTACACAGTCACTTAAAGCTCTTATCCAAAAGCATGAACGAATATCCACAAGTAAGACTTTATTTGTTAATAAGTAAAATTATAGTGTTAATGCAATATTATGAACTCTACTTATTGGATGTCACTTGAACATTCAATTAATTTGACAAGTTTGTAAACAAATACATAACAACTTAATTTTACATATAAATCTGTGTTAGCCCTTTCTAAAACACCAATATGCTGTCTTGACTATGGTCACAAGCCTTCCACACAAGCGTCATTGTTCCAGAACGGAAATCACCATCCTGTTCAAATAATTAACTTAAAAACCCTCTACTAAAATCAGTCTCAAATGGTGACATGGCATAATAATCATTTGATTGTGTGTTTTCAATTTTTCTATTTCATTTAATGTTACATTGTGCATTTAGTCAATTCTTTTCATTGTTGTAGGAAACTGAAAGAATGGTCTGGTGTTTCTTGAACATTATCATAAATAGTCCACCAGGATTAAAATCAGTTGGCTGGAATCAGGATTTTGAAATAGATTAGACATTTTATTCAATATACTTGTATCCTGCATGTTGCATGTTGCATGATCACAATTGTTACATAATACTAACACTGTTTTTTTTTGTGTGTTTTCCTAGGTGAGACTGAAAATAGGATACAACAGAAAACTAGAGAGGAACCACAACAACCAGGTAAATAATATTATTTATTTATACTATTTGCTGTATAACAGGGGAAAATTTCAACTGTGAAATACATAATAATTATACAACATACAGTTTGTAACAGAAAAACATACATGACACCATACATGAGAAAGATTGTAGTCTTTCTCAGTGTAAAGAATGAATAAAATCTTCTCGATCTAGAGACAGTGAATGTCATCGAAACATGTAATATTTTTATTTTGATGTAATACAGTTTTTTGACTAACACAAAATTATTTCTTTCCACAATTATAATAAATGGTTCCAGAAATGAACAACCAGTTTAAAAACATTTGTTGCTAACTGCTTTTTTATAATTTTTTTTCAAAGCGTCATGGTGACATTGATCCTTGCTACACATAATTCAATTTGAACTTTTTTTTTAACAATTTTGATAACTATAATTTCAGCAACAAGTTTTAACCAATATCTAATTTGTTGATTAAAATCCATATTCATGTAGGATAAAAGTTTATTAAAAATGTGTAGTTTTAAGAGAATGAAATAATAATGTGAACAGCACAGACATTAGTTAACCACAGTGTCGAAGACACCATCAACTAATGTAAAAAGTACTTTGTAACAGTGCATTCAATTTCTACGTATGACATTTCAACATTTTATGAGGTTGAGCTATTCAGAATTAAAAATCAGGACATCTAACCTCTTTATAGTTTCAGCAGTCTTTGGTAAATCCATAATAATTACTTAACTAAACAAAATTGTCACTGTGGTATATGTATAGGAGACAGTGGCCGCAGACCTGGTATTCTGAAGAAGCCTCGTGGAGATCAAGTTGTGACAGAAACAACGAGCAATGCAACTGCAACAGTAATACATGAAAGGGGAACTCTTCGTTCTGATGGCACAGTTTCCTTAAGCCGGGACATCATAAGAGGTTAGGTTTCAATTTATTTGGATATGGAAATATCTAGCTCTATATACTAAGAAGTTATTGTCAAATATACTTAAGAAAGTATTTCAACTGAAAGGAGTCCTGATAAATGGAATATCTTTGGAATTGCCATGATATTTTTCATTTGATATATCATTATTGTTGCAGAAAACGTGTATGGTATTCTTCTGTCTAAAAATTGAATTTGTCGTTTAATTACAGTTTGATGTGTTTGAATAGTGTTACTGTAACAATATTAGACATCATTATAATTAATTTAATACCATTTTTTGTAATTGGTATTACATATTGATCTGCAATCAGAAGGTTTTTGAGTATACAAAAAATTTCATGTGTGTTTATTAAATTCCTTTAGAGTTTTTGTTGAATTTATCTAATTAACTTTTATAAATTTTTATTATTATTATACACATCTTTTGAGATCACTTAAAAGAATTGAATTTTTTGATTAGTGTATTCATGACATTTTAAAGGTAATTGTAATAAATACAGCCTTTCTTTAACATGTTGAATGTTACATAAAAAATTATTTAAATGCATGTGTGACACAGGATTAACTTCCCAGATTCTCTCTCAGATGTAGCATCAAGGCTGAGCTATTTTTGAACAGCTTATTTATTATTTTTGCTTGAATTTACACCATTGCAGTTTATAATTCATGGCATGGGCTCAAAGCCAAAGGTCTCAAAATAGTATCAGAAATATTATTTAGTCAAGTGCTGATAGTTTGCCTTCATTTGTATATAAATAGACAAGTGCTATTGGATGTAGAGAGGAGAGGAGGAGGCCATTGGTCTTTGAAGAGGATAGACATGGCAGTGGCAGTTTTTTAACCTTCCAATCAGCAAGCATACCAACAGTTGGCTCTCTGCCCTAGCCACATGCTCTACCAGTTTGCTTGGCCAGTTCCTTTAGATAGTTCTCTGGGAGTGGACCGTAGAAATTGTAGTGCCTTTAAATTTGATTACATTATCTTGAATGTTAGATTATATAATAGAAAATTAAGTGTATAACCATTTATAAAATGGTACTTCCATTATGAACACTGACAGTGAACTTAATACGAACTCTATTCGAACAATTTTAATTTTTATTGCGACTGCTGTGACCTGTGTCATAATTATTTGGGCATTTCTGCCACCATTTGTTTTTGTTGGAAGTATTTTAGGAGTGTCTTTGATAAAAGCTTACATTAATAATAGTTCTAATGGGAATGGTGATGAATTGGAAGATCAGCAAGGTAATAAAATTATATATAAACATATTCTTTTATCGAGAATAATATGTATTAATTTTTGGACAGTTCATTTTGAAAATAAAATTTTAAATCTTCTACTGCATGTACTTCTTTTTAAACTAAAGTAGACTTATGCTAAACAATATCATCTTTCATTTTCAAATTGAGAAATAAGATAGATAACTGAAAATGTCTTACTAATGCATTGCATTCTGATGTTATCTAAGTTACAAATAGAAATTGAAAACAATTGTTCATAATAAGCCAATTGTATTTATAATTAATGGTGGATGACGTATATGTGGATATACAATTGTTAAGGATCTGTAGCTGTATGAAACTGATTGTGTACATTATTAGATTACTCGTGCAATTTATTTCCGATTATGCAACATATAAAAAATAAAGGCAAATACAAAACTTATTTTCTGTAACACTACAATCTGAATACTTTTACTTAAAATATCAAGCATCTATTTATAGAATTATTCTTTGTGTTATCAATTTATATATTGTTCTTGTCGTAGGTGAAACATCTGTTCGACCTGGTGAGGAACCTGTAACAAAAATAACAACAGCAAACTTCAGGTATAAGACTCCAGAGGACAAGGAACGTCTTGCTATTGAAGACTATGATGATAATACTGATCAGGAATATCGGTCTTCACCAGAGCCGAGCAGAAAGCCCTCTTTGGGAAAACACTCATCACCAGAGAGAAAGCAACCACCTGGAGATACAGGAAAAAACTTGACTTCTTCTGTTAACTCTAGTAACAGTATTAGAAGGTCTAGAATCACAGAAAGTGATGTTAAGAAGACTGAAATCAGTAAAGTTGATAGGGCTGTAAATGATGATACCAGAAAACCTAGAGTTAGAGATGATTTAACTGCTAGGAAACCACAAACAACAGGCTCCACATATTCTGATACAAACAAGTTTGGTGATGATACGCAGAGGTATGTTACTTCAACTACACTGATTACAAATAAGACTGCTAGGACACAAGATGCCCAGAAAAGAAGGCCTTCTGGTGAAAGAGGTTCACCTTTGAGAATTTCACCAGAAAGAATTATTACCCAAGATGAATATGATGATCATTATCAAGAAACCAATTCTGGCTCAAAATATGTTACATCTTCTGTTGCAAAAGTAACACAGAAAGGAGTGGAAAAAACTCCAGATTCAGTAAGGCGACAGATATTTGCTGATGATGATGATTATCAGCAATATGATGTATCACAAAAGTCATCAGGATACAGCAGATTCACATCCTCTTCCTCAAGAGAAGTATCCACATCTCAAACAGCAAGGTTTAAGGAAACAGTAACCTCTCAAGGTCAAAAGACATTTTCATCTAGCAGCAGATTACCCTTACAAGATAAGAGAGGTTCTCCACAAATAGAATTTGAAGATGATGACGAGAGTGATGGTTATCAGAGATCAGGATATTATGTATCAAGCACAGTAACAGAAAGAGGATCTATTAGATCTAGTCCAGACAGGACAAGCTCACAGTATTATGAAGAAGATACAGTAGTAACAGATGATCGTGATCAAAGATCTGATACCAAATTTACAAGGTCATCAGATCGCTCAACTGGGTCAGTGAATATAACTTCAGTAGATAGGACTGGAAGCACAACAAGTTCAAGGTCATCCACACCCAACGTTACTAGTAGGAGAAGATCGTCAACTCCGCTTGATGACAAAGAGGATACATCATCTCCATCAGCAGGATTCTCTAGAGTGGCACGAGGAGGCTCTGTAAGAGCTCTGTCTCAAAAGTTTCAACAAGTTGCTGGTAAGAAATTTAGAGTACTTAATTTTACTTAACCATAATTAAATAAAAAAATTTAATATTTATTGTTTGACGATGTTTTTGAAATTGCTTGATTCATATTTCATTACTTAACATGCTTTAATTAACATAAGAATATTCATATTCCACACAAGTATTGCTTAATGCTACTAATTACTATTCAACAAAAGGTTTGAAATAAATTGTGATTATAAATCACATAGAATAAATAATTTGGAACCTGTTTACTCTTGTTTGGCTTAAGAGTAATTTATATATCCAGTTGGTGAATGTAATTCCCTAGAACTAACATTCTAACATTTCAAACAATGACACAGCTGAGGCCAACAGCAGTGACAACTCACGGTCTCCAAGAACTTATCCCAAGGCAGGTCTCATCTTCCGTTCTGCAAGCTTTCAGCAAACGAATGGCAGTGTCACACCCACAGGGGAACCAGGTAAATAGCAGACATATAAAATACACAAATCTGTGTCATGGCAATGTCTAAGTGACACTGTCTTCTGTCTGTTACTCTGTGAATATTGCTTACATTTATGTGTTAACGTATATGCAATCCAAGATACACACTTGTACAATTTGCTCAACTTGTTTAGTATGCATACCAAACACAAAAATGTACACTTATGTAATATTCCATATTGACTTTTAAACACTATAAATGTTTGTTAAATTTTCATACCTCATTCCTTCAAAATTGCTTTGAGCTTTTTGTTTTATTTTGCTGATATTTTGCAAATATTAACCATGTAAAAATAATGCTTTTCATATAAATTTACTCCTATAAGATTCAAGGTGTATAATTTTCATTTCAAAACAACTTCCATCAAATACTTCATTACATTTCTAACAGCATTTAAACTTTTTCTGAAACTATATTATAGTTTTACTTGTCTACAAAAGATTTGGCACATTGCACATATACATCTGGCTAATTATTAAAAAAAATCCCTCTTACTAATTGTCACAAATTATGAACTCTACTTTCATGAAATTTTATACTAATACATTTTATTAGGTTCTCCTACCATAAAAGAAGCTGATGCTGCTGAAGTACGTATTAGTACTACCACTAGCAGTTCCCAAAAGAAATCTAGGACTGAATCTGAATCAAAGTCCTTCTTAGGTAACCAAACTAAGGTTACTGGAGTTCAGGATGTGCTCAGCCGCATGAGGAATGCTGATTCAGGTGATTTGAATTATTCTTATAATTCCATACTTCTGAATCAACAATTTCTGTGGAACAGTATTATAATGTATTTTAAATTTATATAACAACATTGATCCTTTAAGTTGATGGTTTGTGTTATTTTCCATTAATTTTTAAACCTTATTTTCTTGAGTAAACTTGTTTTTGGTAATACAGTTTATAAACTTTATATATAATTTGTTAGTTACAGGAAAAATAAATAAATAGGATACTCAAATTAAATTCTTCTAAGAATTGTTTATTAAAAATTATTGTAACTCTTAAACACTAATTGAAATGTATTTTAAAATTTAATGTACATTGTATATGTTAATCTATATACTATATAATCTTATGGTTGTTGTTGGTATTTAAACGTCCAGAAAGTAATATCTACATCCTAGTCAATTATCTCTGCAACGCAGATTTAAATAAAAAGAAATTGCAAAATTTTTAAATATTATATTATATACAGTTTTTATGTAATTTGTCATATATTCAGAAAAAATTGTTAAATGGAATTTTTTTGCAGAAACTAATGTCAAACTATTGAGTCTATTTGAATATCTCTACTTTATAAAATTTACGTTTTATTTATTTGTTTTTGTTCAGGTGCACAAGAAGGTGATAATGAAGAAGATATTGAAGCCAGATCTTTACTTAACAAGTTCCTGGGAGCTCAAGTAATTCTCCAAGGAATGGATCCCTTAATGAAAGCATCTCAAACACAAAGTGCAAGCCTTGTCAGTCAAATTGAGCGGCAGAGGATTCTTACTTCCAAAAAGGTATTGTACCCATCTTTTATATGAAAATGTAATCTGTAATTACAATATTGTACTTAATAATCAAATTATACATTATTAAAGGAAACATTAGTGAAATTAGTAATTATAATAATCAGGTGAACTGCCATTAAGAGAACTGAAGGTACTTTTTTTTGAAGCCATATTGTACCCTCAACTTCTAATCATATAAGGGTACATACTCTGTGAACATCAATCATATATCAAAGAAAATTATGATAAACATCTTAGTTATTAATTTATTTCTTTAAGATGTACTCAATTGATTAAAAAATTCTAATGAGAAATATTTTCCCTGTAGACAAGCACAGGAAATTAGTGGTAAGTCGATTAAATTTTAACAACACATTATGATAATTAATAGATGAACCCAGTCTCATAATTGTAAACATTTATTGCTAATTTACTTTAACCTTGATGCATTGTTTCCATACACTCTTTATTACAACTTGTCAGCAAAAAATATGAACATCTGATCTTCTAAACTATACTTTTTAATTAAAGATTGTTTGTTTACATGATAGAAAATAAATTTTGTGTTGTGCCTTGGTAATTTTTTTTCAGCTTATAAATGTCGGTGAAGGAGATTAAGTTTCAATGTTTCTTCATGAAGTAGGAATCTTTTCTTTTAAATTACCTGAATAATACTTATGAAATGAAAAATACTGTAGGAGCAAAGTAAAAGCAATAAACAAAAAGGGAATTTTTTGTTAAGTCCATAAATTAATTGACTTTGTTTAATGACCTTTCAACTTACTAAAAATAATCTGATTAATTGATAAAATCTTCAAACATTTGAATGATGTTTTTTACTTTGTTCCTTCCTGCGATGAATTAATGTGTTATTCAAACTTTGTATCCAGTAAAAATTTCATAGATAATGATTATGATTGTAGATATATTTTGTGAGTTGATTTAATTGTTTTATATGCATTGGCTATCTATAAACTAATGCGGATTGCAATTGGAAATAATTTCTCAAACAAGTTAACTTGTAATTCATCGGAAAAATATATCACATTTTCACAGGGAAATCATAGTTTCTTTGTTTCACACAATAATAATTTTAAAAAATGTTGGTTTTACTCTCCCACAAATTTAAAATGTAAGTGGCAACAAATAATCTTGCTTCTCAAGAAACCTTACTTAATTTCTTCTAGATAACCTTCCATTTTAATTGTTATATTACGGCTGCTGTATTCAAATAATTATTTTGGGCATATTTATTCAATTCCATTTGTTTATTTAAGTTGTGGAAATTATAATTTCTTCTCATTTTCAAGAAAAGTTTGATATTCCTTATGATTTTTACTTTTTAGTTCACTTAGAATACAAGGCCATGTAATATGGTAATACCGTAAAAATAATAACATTTAGTTTTATGTTATTCGAAATTATTTCTTAATTACAATATTTTTATAGTGACCTTAACTTTTCTGTGATGGTTTACCTTGCACAGATTAAATATTATTTAACAGAAAAATATTTGTTCATAATATAAGAAGATAAAATGTTATATAAATTATTTTTGTATTGAGATACATATTGTAACTGTAAAACTAGTTATTAAAATCGAAAGTGTTCAACGCACAGCAATTTTACATTTATATCATCTGATAGTGATGTGGCTGCTGCTAGAATAGGTCAGCAGTGTGTATGTGAGGGACATTATGTGAATTACTTTTTTAAAAATGAGAAACTAATTCATACCATGCATGCTACTTCTTGAAAATATTCAAAAAAAAAATTACAGCTTTCCTAATCATTGGATTTATGTTATCCCTGCATGTTTATTTTTCTAAAACAGTATATTTACTGCATGAGTTGGAATTGGCAGAATGTCCTATGCATTCTCCTAAATTGTGGGCTTAATTTAGCAGGTCCATTAGCTGCGAATTTAAAGATTGCTGATTTTATCGTCAATTGTTTTGAATATAAAGTCCCACATCAAAGTTTATGTATGAACATTTGTTTAATTATACATATAACTTTAAATGAATATTCTGATTAAATACTTAAAAACACTATTAAAGATTGAAGTATTCTGCGGTGTGATTGTTCGATAAACAGTTCTCGGTATTCACTCGGGTGAAGATGACAGAGATTTTAGTCATCGATATGTCGCGTTTAAATATGCTACACCCAAGTGAATACTGAGAACTGTTTATCGTACTTAAAAACATGTTCATATCATTGACATGTTCTGTATAACAGTATTTTTATTATTATGTCAGTTTCTAAAATTAATATAGAATTTATAGTTGTTTTGAAATATAGGCATCCATTTATAACAAAATCTTCAGTAATAAATAGAATCTGTACTTCCATGACTTTAAAAACAATAATATGAAGGAAACTTAAAAATTTTAGTGGTACTATGTAAAGTGGTTGGTATTTGTTGCCTAGGGTTTTTAGATATTCCAAGTATTTTTCTAGACATCATAATTATGGGTTTCAAATGTCTCACAACTGCTTTGCTAACCTCTTGAAACATACCATACCTGAAGTAAGCAACAATGATTGCAGAAACGTTATAGTACTTAGTTTTGTCTGTTACTCAGCTATTTATTTATATAATTCTGAGATTTTATATTTTCAGATTGTATTTATTTCCTTACCATTTATTAGGGTGAACTAATATGTGACTATAAAACATAATAAATCATTCATTTCACATTTGAACAATAAAATTACAATTAAAATTAGTATGTCACCATTTCATTTCTACTGATGGATATAAGCTGGTTAATAATCCACGTTGAGGACATTTATTTCTTGGGAAACTTTTTTGAAATCTATTGTCTGGTATTACAAGACTTAAAAAAGTTGTTAATAGTATTATGTAGTTTTTAATCATGTTTTTCGTAGCAACGAAAAGAACGAAGTTGCCCTTGACTGAGTGAAAATGTATCAGACCTTAGCCTCGTCTTGAACGATGTATATATCAGCGTCGCATGTTTCCCGAGAGGAGAGAATTTGCCATAAATCAACGTAAGAGTGGACACTTACAAATTTAGAGTCTCTGCAACAGATGGCACAGTCTCTTCCGATCCGTCTTTCGGTTTATGTTTCTCGAGCCAATTTATGTCTCGGGACGCGCAGATTTAAAGCCCATTGCAAATATTTGTGTTGCGAATGTGGACAAGGTCGCCAATGTAGGCTTAGAGCCAACCCCGACAGTCCATCAATTTCCCTTCTTTACTACAATAGTTCATTAGTCGTCGTAAATCAATCGCTTTATCTAAAAACAATTAACTGTTATATTTTGGAACTCCCTGTAGGAAGAGCAAATAATCAGGTCCAGTGATCTGCGAGTGCGTATATATTAGAGACGTACCGAGAGCAGTGAAAAGCAATGTACAAGTCTTTTGGAACGAATGTGGGAGAAGACGTTTCGTAGAAAAGGCCTGGGAACATATTTAGCTGGAACAGAGCCCGATTCTTATTCGCCGGGGAACAACGATTCCATTACATCCGCATCGGGAGACGTCTTCGGAAAGCTACGCTTAAACACTACGCTTTAAAAAAAAATTAAAGTAAAGTGATCGAAGATTCTGGAATCAGTGAAAGAAATTATGCGGGATCAAGAAGATGCCATGTAATTTATATTCTCTTTCGGCGTTTTAAACAAAGTAAATTAATCTGGTATTCATATTAGAATAACAAGGATCTAACGAAGGGCTATAGGGAATAAAATAGCCAACAATTTAAATCGTATGAGCATACCTGTTGAAAAATCCTCTCCTCGTGAATGTCGTATTGTTTAGATGCTCCAGCATTCCTGAACAATGACTGCTGGTAGAACCTGAATATTTAAATGAATAAAAATTAATAAATTGACCGGGTAAAAATCATGCGGTATAACTTTCTATATATTTCTTATAGGCTTGTTGAAAAATATCCATCAGCTCTTTACACGGAATTACAACTTAAACGCCTCGTGATTGTTGTCGTTGCATTTTCATCCACGACTGAATTGAAAACGCTCTTTGAAACGAGATATACTTAGCAAACAGAGCATGACGTCCAGTGTAGGAATAATAAATAAGCCACCCGTGCTCTCTGAAGCCACATAAACGATGCTCCTGCCAAGTAGCTACAAGCTGAAAGCCTAATCAAGCGTGACAATTAAGAACGACCGAGTAACCCGAATAGGAACAATATCGATTAGATGATTCTGCCATTCTCCATTTCAAATCCTATATTGGGTTCTCAGGACGACGTCGTACAAGAATACCAAGTCTCTGGGTTTCACCTCTGACCTGTGTCATTGGGAAAACGAAATAATGGTCGGAATACTTTTCTTGGTGACGAGTTTATTTGATCGGAACGTCCTTGTTTACTAACCACCAGCACATATAATTCACGAACCTCATAACTCGGATTATCTCAATTTAATTGCGCGATTTCTTTCTCAAAAGAAATGTAAATGGATCTCGCATGAGAGAGTTTATCAATGTTTATATTTTATAGAAAACGTAAATGCCGAATCTTATGATTAACATAACAGCATTACTTCAAATTTTCTTGGAAGTAGACATCATTAGATCATTTAACCCCACAGTTTCGGCTAACATTTGTGCTACTGTCACTTGCCTAATGATCGTATCTAGTTTATTAATTAATAATCACGTTTTTAAATCACAAATTTGTCATTCTTACAGCTTTTGCGTCAAACATGACCCCCACCCTCCTGCATTTTCTTGGCTTTTCAATATTCAAAATAACTCCATTGTCCTCGCGCCTTTCACAACTTCTTGGAGCCATGCCTTAGTTGGCTTTCCTCTTTCCTTTATTCCTACATTCTCGTTTTAAATAGGAATGGAGAAGTTGTTTTCTTCTAATTCTTAATTTACGAATTAGTCATGAAATATTATTAGCTTTAATAAACTGGATAATACATCAACAAAAATCAAACTTTTTTAGTCAAAACCATCCTTCACTGAATATCCCGTTATCCACTATTCAGTTATTAACTTGAAGATGTTTATGGCCTGTCAATAGAAAAAAAAACAGTTTACACGAAACGATGTGCTCTTGACGTGACACCTGTGGACAAATGCAGGCAAGTGATAGTTTCCGTACGATTAACAAATGGATGAAATTTGAAAGGCTGGAAAGTATAGTTTAGTTTAGTCAGTATTATCAAGGATGTCTGTCTGTCTCAGACTGCAGTTCCGTAAAAAATCGAGTAATTCATTTTCTTTAATAATAGTGAAAAAACAGTGATGATTCAAAATCAACTGAAAAAGTCCAGTTTCTGCGTTTCTAAAATATATTTTTGTGTGTTTATAGTTTCACAATTCTGTATACAGTTTCATCGAGACAAAACTGAAAAACGTTTTGTGTTTGCATAACTATTAATCTTTTATCCCTTCACTTTTTCCATGTGGGAAACTTATCTGCTTGACTTGACGTGCAGTACATGACTTGATTTTTTTGTTGAGTGTGAAAATTTCTTTTTAAAATTAATTATTGTTGCTTTAACTGCGATCTGAGCCCATAGCCTGTCAAATAAGATAATTAATTATACAAAAATGAGCTAATACGATTGTTTTTGTATGAATTGATTTATTTTTCTTTTTTATGGAAGTAAATCGTAAAATTGTTCCAATTCATATTTGTTGCATTTTTCGTTTCTTTTCTAATATGACTTAATGTCATCCACAAGCTGGTTGTGTTTGTCAAGTCTAATACTTTTCTGGTATCCGAAACTTTTGAATTTCACATCTACTCTTTGTAGATTCTAATATGTAGGTCCATATTCCAGTCTGTGGGCAAACAATTAAATTAATTTTATCTAGACTTTTTATCACACCATTTGATGATGAGATGGAGCCACGACGGATCTAAATCAAACTACCGGTACGTGTTTAAAAATATTAGTTCGCTTTTCTACTGTGTACAATGTTCCAATCGTCCTTTGTAAGTGGTGGGTTAGTAAATTATGTTCGTTGACCTCCGGTGTCAAGACTTACTCTGATTAGGCCCGTTGCCCAAGATGAGGAAGAGAGTTTTCTGGCACCCGATCGTCGGGCCTTGTACGGGTCGATTTCCTCACAATGACTAGGACGCCAATATTTAATTATAGTTTCACTTCCCTGTTCGCCTTTTTCCTTTGAAGCGTAGTTCCCACTTGCTTCGGGGTTCATCGTCTATGACCCACATATATAATAAGGCGCTCGGGAGCATTGTGCTAATTCGGGCCTTTGCTGAGCGGACGCTCCATCCTACGGCAGTCGGTGGCTATCCACGGTCGTGCGAGCAGCTAGACAGGTACGAAACACAAGCGATCATCAACTCTTATGTACTATTTCTCAGATTTCATGTGAAGCGTCAGTTAGAGAAGGCGAAGTGGAAGCTGGAATTGTTTGCAACTTGTCTTGTTCTTCGTTGGGTCCTGAGGATCTGGACTTCAGATGATCTGTAATGTCCGCCAGACTTCAAACTGAATCAGGATTCTACCCTAACAATACGAAACTAAGTCAAAATTCTCAGCTTCCCGACGAGCTGAAACATTTTACCGAACGTTTCCACCGTCGTCAAGGGAAAGTGAAGCTCGTGTTTCGTGAATTCATATCTTTACAATAGTTTCGTGTTAATTTGCGCTCATTGTCAGATAAGCCAAATCTGCTGTAAATAAATTAAATGTGCAGTCACTACTAACGATAAAGTTCATGAAGTATGTTTGATTTTTTTTCTGGCTTCAAGACAGTTGTCGACGCAGAAAACTCGTGGAAGTAGTCGAGGATCAGAAGCCCGATTTTGCGGGTTAAAAGGAAAATTTACTGAATCTAAGCGAATTGACAATATGTGGAAAGTTGGCGTTTTTTTTGTCTTCAAGTGATTATTCTCGGAGAAGTTTCGGCAGATCTCGTTACAATTCGTTTCTGTATACCACGTTAAAGTACTGGGGCGTCGTGTCGGGATTCGCGTAAATCCAAATCGTGGTTTGAAGGCAGTTAATTTCATGTTGTATTCGAAACTGCGATCGTTTGACTTTTTTAAAGTGCTATAATCGGGTTAATGTTAAAAGTTAAAAACGTCTACATCTGTTGCTAATTTACCAATATGCAATTTCAGTTCAGATCCTTTACCGGGTTTCAAAATTTGACTAAATTCGCCTACGCAAAATAACTACAAAGACCCCAACTCTCACCCGGCCGAAAAGGTTCGTACGAGACTAAACGGCCCTCTGTGTGCTTTAAAACAAAGACTAATGTAGTGGTAGTTGGCACCCCTGTAGTAGCCCTCCCCCGGTGTGTCAGGTCGTTTCGTAACTTTCGGCCTTTGGCACCTGAGGGTGTGACCGTCTCTGCCAAAATTCTCTGCTGGCAGTTTAACACGTCTGCAACAGAAAATAACTCCCCTGAAGTGCGCATTAATTGGGCTATTCCCCGAAAACAAACGCCGCTTTATTCTGCAGCGTAATGATTTGTCAACTGCGTGTGACCGGCTGCAGCGATGCTCTCTAGAATATGAAAGAGAAAGCAATCTTGACCGTTGCGGTGAAACTTGAGTTGCGAATACCGTTCGCAAAAGACGAGACTAATTTAAATCTCCACGTTATCGCTAGATTAAATCTGCCTTATTCTTCACACCATCTCCACCAACTAATGGAATTAAAAAAAAATTAATCATATTCACTGCTCGGACAAAATCATAAAAATTTCAATGCTCTCGGAATCCAAGCCAAGAGATTAATCGATCAGTATTCTTCAGTACAAGCAACTTATTTTTATTTTGGTGGCTTTACAATCTTTGAAGGCTCTCCGATATTTGCTTGAATTACATTTTTAGCCGTACTTATTCACAGCCTTGTGTATCTTACGAGAACTCAGTATAATTCCATACGTACAAGTATAAACCGTATCAACTATAAAACTGCTATGAATTGATTTAAATAAATCATAAGCTTCTTAATTTAGTCACAGGTGTCTTGTAAACAACTCACTTAATTCGCTTCAACCTCGTATTTTCTATACACGCAAAATCCTTTCAATTTTTTTTTAAAAAAATTGTTTATTCCCGTAAACCTGTTGATTCAGATAACACGATACCAAAAACGTTCGCTATTTTGTTTCGAACGTGATTCGATGTCATTAACTCAAAGCTACACGACTAAGGACTCTTAGTTGATTCCAAAGAGAAAAAAATCGTGTTATATTCACGTAATACCGGTGGTTTAAGAAGCTGTGCGAAAACTTGTATTTTTTTTTCTATTTCCCATTCATCTGTGTTTTCTCCTTAATGGATCGGTTACCGAGACAAAAATAGCTACAAACTTTGAATGAATAGAGAATCTCGACGTCGACGAGTGAGTGCCCATTATCACTACTCAGTAGGTGACAACCTTTTGTTTTGTTTTATAAATATTCCTTTCTTTCGGACTACACAATAGATCGAGAGTATTTCAGCCGAAATAGGCAGACCTTAAAGAAAAAATTAAGACTATTAATAACAATAGTCTTTCAACTGAATATTTCAAAATGATTATTTCGGAAGAGGAATAATTCTTCAAGTCAGTTCGTGTTACATCGGACACGCACATTGTTTTTAGACGAAAGATTTTATTTTGGCACACAATTTTTGAAAACATTTTTCTTGATGTATTAACTACGATGACCAATTCTTACTTTTCAGTGGTAGTGTTGCCAACCTTTCTATCTTAGTTCTTTGATTTGTAAACTAAAATTTCTAGGTAACAAAGTTAGTAAAAAAATTTATTCATCGACTAAAAATACAAACTTTATCTCTCGCTAGTCAATATCAATCTTTTATAAAATGCTCTCAGATGACTGTCATTAATTGTAGTACATTTCTGTGAATAATTGGGGAAATTCGTGAACATGAACATGAACGTTTATTTGAATTTCCGAGGTAATCGACCGTCCTATTCTACTGTATTATATAGTATAATTTATATGTGTTTATACACTACCATACCCATGCTTCCACGTTTTAGGCTTTGCTTAAAAATATTTTCTGGGAAATAATACTTTTACAGCGACAATCAATAAATTATTGTTTCTAATACTTTTATTTCTATGAGCTTTCGGGTTTTTATCATTGTAAAAATGCACATAGAATCACCATTAAAATCTCTCACATCAACATGTACAAATATATGTAGACTGCTACGCAGGGTTTTCATTGCCCATTATCACTGGCGATTTTTGTTTGGTTCTATGGCAATAAAATTTTCTTCGCACTGCAGAAAGAATCAAGATAGTAACAGTTCCGTTCTTTCGTATATCTACGTTATTATAAAAGACGTGAATGGTCATTTCAAGGCAACTCGCAAGACATGTTTTCATGATTATGCAGCCATTGGCATAATCCCGTTGAAGCGTTTCCGACCGAAGTGCTTCCAGATGCGCCGAGGTCCCTAACCTTGAGGACACTCCACCTCTCTAGAAGTCCTCATATTAAGTTGTAAATAAGTCGGCTGCGTTAAAGTTGTCGGCGGCCACGTTGTTGGAGAGCAGTCAACAATCTGGAAATTCTTAAAATAGTCCGTGCGTAAAAGAAGAAGCGCGGCCCAGCGTAATGACACGGTGGATTTCCCACAAAGAACGACGTGGGTGCTCTTTTGTAAATTGTGTTATTGTTTTCTGGATCATATCCCATCAGATAATCGTCAGCCTGCGTAATCGACGTAAATATCACATGTACCGTCGGATAAAGCGGGGACAGAAACGCTCATTACTAAAATAGAAGACTAGTGATGAATGAAATTATCATGTTCCTCGTTTCCAGCACATTAAGACTTAGAATAGTCTGGGTTAAAAAAAATCTGAACTTTCTAAAAAGATTATTGGGTATGTTGAGTCTGAACCTAATTTCCTAACCGATGTTTAATCAATTGTTAAATTTGTTTACTTTTGTTAGTGTATTATCCTTGACCGTCCTCTTACTTCGCCATGTACGGATCAGATTCTTTTAAATTTGTTTTAAAATTTTACGAATCGCTTTCTCTTTGGGTCTCGTATTTCATTAAATTTTACACCTCTGAAAGACCTATTCATAACGATGACACGTTCTTCTCTATTCTTTATATAAAAATTCTGGAAATTCATGACCAGAAGAAATGCTTTCAAAGCTCAGTTGCAATTGAATTAAAGGATCAGGATGGACAAAACTGGACTATCATGATCCTTTAATTCATCACCAAATTATATTTGTTTGAAAGCATTTCTGATGTTAATGAATTGAAATAATTACACCCGTAATCTACTTACACACGAAATTCATTCTTCATTGAACTCCTAAAGTTAGGCAAAATGTGATTTCGTAAATTGTAGGCGAGTTTGCATTCAGGTCTATACAAGTGGATGGAAAAATCTCGCAACTGACGAGGAGTCGATTCAGATAGTTCAGATGGTAAAGACCACCTCATACCGAGAGAAGGTCCCAGGTTCGATTCCCGGTACGGTCGAGATTTTCCCTTCGTGAGCCTTTAATTCTGCAAATTAAAAAAAAATTGCGTGGATATTTATACAAAACAGATGTTAAAACTGATGTAGTCGTCGAAAAAAAATGGAGGACAGAACTTGATAATTGCAAAAAAAAAATCACGTTGGTCTTTAGTCTATATATTAGCGTCTGAGCCTTCGTGACTCAAAAAAGAGAAAAATATATGTATGATAACATGACCGCGAGGGAGACTAGTAAGTAATGTTAAATAACTCGCTGACGTGGCTGTTTCTGATTGGTGCTCAGTCTTCGACGCGGTAAGCTGAGATGTTACTTCCGTTAGAAAAATTGTCAACAGCAGCTAATACAAAACTGTCCGTTTCAGTTTCATTTTGAAAAAAAAACTAAGATTAGCTGTATAATGACTCCTGGTAGCTTCACAGTTGTATTTAGATAACCTTTTAAAACCTGCGGCTCAATGCACACACGCTTAAAAACCACTTCTTTCAGTCTCGTGTCCATTTCTGGCACATACTTTTGGGTCATTCCTCTTCGCTAGTAGAAAGCGTTGTTTCTAAATACTCGTTCAGGAGATTATAAATACCTTCCGTTTTCATATTCGTAGAAGGTTAGTTTTAGCGTAAGTAAACATGCAATTCAATGGGCTATGAAAGTTGACACTGTGTGAAAGTGAGCTACAGTCACGCCTGTGGACGACTGCGCATCGTATTTTGACACGACTAGTTATTTGTCTCCAGTTATTATTACTTTTGCGAAATTGGATACTTCATATTTTTTTTTTAAAAAAAAAAGAAAGTTAAGCCTATATGGCGAATGATTTTCTCTATTATTTCTGAATTATTTTATGTTTTCTGATTTTGATAATCTTCTTCATTAAGGCATAATGCTGAAATTTAATGAAAATATGAAATTTTGATATCGAAAGACCCTGTAAATACCGAAGGAAATTTAATACATTGTTATCACATTTAAAAACGGACTTGGGCTATTTTTAAGAAAGTGTATCAAAAATAAGTACTTTTTCGATACCAAATCTTCTGTAGCGTGCTAAAAATATAAAATTATAACCGAGATTGTTAAAATGTAAGGAATTACAACTGTCTGTCTCTTAAGAGAGGTCTGGTGTATTTTTCCAGTGCCCCAAGTCACACAGTGCAGGCAATATTTTTGTTCATCCTAGCAAACCAGGTCGAACGCCATTATTTTTACCTGCCCCAGTATGCGAACTTGGTTCCGGTATTGCACCGACGGTGTCAATATTCGAAACCGCAAATAAGCACACGTAAGTTAGCAATGTACAATTATAAAGGCTCTGACTAAGTCCTCTACTTGCGTCTTTTGGCACGGTCCTCGTGTTTATTTTATTGGTCCGTCGTTTCGCGCTCCGCCGATTCTGTTCGGCTAAACCGTCACTTCAACTGATTTTGCGTGCTTCGTATCTTTATTCATCTATTTTATTTTACTTCTGAGACGTTGAAGGTTACTTATGCAGAAAAAAAAAATATTTTTAGGGATAAGAAATCGTGTCACACGACTGTATTGGCTGCGGTGGAGAAGCGAGGGTAATTTACTATTAGAAATAATGTGAATTCTGGGAAATAATATAACAGTCAAATGAAAATTGAGGTTCTTTTCAAATACAAAACTGGGAAATGAATAACTTACAGCTATTTCCTGGTAGAATTACTCACTCGTTATTTTACAGATATTTAAAGTAAAAACTGGAATGTAGCTTGATTCCTATTGAATTTATCTGCCACTGGCATAATTTATACAATTATATGTTGTGGTAATTCGCATTTTACACTACAGTTATTCAATTTACAAAGAAAGCCACAAAATGAAGCAAACAATTATGTAGTAATTGGGCGTTCAACAACAATTAAAATTTATTACGAACAAACCATTAAATTTTTACATAAGTTATTAAGGCAAATAAATTTCAATTTACATTACCAATTAATATTTTACAATAAAAAATGACTATATCTCAGGGTCAATTACTGGGCCTTTAATAAAGAAATACCTGTTAAACAAACAAATTTTATCAAGCTATCATGGGATTAATTCATAAATAGATTATTACAATGCAAAACATAAAATATTAACTTGATAATATAAGTTAGACTCAGAACTCTAAATGTTTAGCGTTGGATTTGCGTAGTTATCTGCCCACAGTCTGCAACATGTAAAAATGGATATTATCCTTTCTCGTCTGTCTTCTGCTATGCGTCTAGCGAACCAACAACTACAATACCCATAAGCATTGCATTCTTGTATATGCCGCCAACAATGCGAGTTCATAATTTTGTCCCTTAATTTATTATTTCCTTTTTAATTACTACAATATATATTTTTTTGTGTTCCTCCTCCGCCCAGTATTTATTACAATGGTCGTTTTGTGTACCTTCTGATGTTCTCCCATCGGAACATGATTCGAATGAAAATATAAATCGTCTATGTTTGATAATGAATAATTTAATGAAGAAGTTTCCTGATTTTTTTTTTGCTTTCGTCAGGTGATTCAAGAAACGCAAGAGTGGTAAGAACAACTTGACATTAACCTGACGAAAGCAACAAGGATTGCAGAAACGTTGTGTGGTATATATTTTATCACTTAGTTTAGAATTTTGGCTACTTCCTTATCTAATTAGTAATTATTTTTCTTAAATCAAATTCGTTCAAGGTGTATTTTTAGGGGGGGGGGGGGGGTAGGCCTGTATGTTTCGCATGTTAATTTTAAAAAAGATATGAGCACTATTGTGGGGAAATTAAGCGGTACAAGAAATCCAGCTTCGTACAGTTATCTCCTCTCATTAACTGTGACTGCGTCAACGTCACGCCCACGGTAACCGCTTAAATTGAGGACTATGAAATAATTAACTGGGGGCTCTTACTCGCGCTAGGCTGCAATTAAAGGCCGCGGAAACTTAACCTGTGTTCGCTGAACTCGAATAGTCCCGTTGTGAGAAGACAATTAATTTTACAAATAATTTATGGCGTGACAACTGCAAAAATTTTAAATCAAGTCTCTTTCTGGGTTTTTATTCTTTTAAGGAATGAAACGTGTTTCCCACATTAACGTGAAGAACCTCAGACAAATATATTTTAAAATGAAAAAAATTACGATTGATTGAAAATAATGAATAAGAAAGATAGTCAATACAGAAAAAAGGGTAATATAAATACCACACAACGTTTCTGGGATCCTTGTTCCTTTCGTCAGGTGCTAAGAAGAGCCTAGAGAAACACAACTGCACAGGTCAGTTGTCAGCACTCAAAAGCGACGAAAACGTAACGACAATGGGAAAACAGGTTTAGCGAAATAATAAGGGATCATAGCAATTATTGAGTTTAATAGTGGCTGTTTGTACATTAATTCCTGTGATGTTGGATTTAATGTGAATCATCTCTGAAATGAGTCTGGAATTGTACCTGATGTCTAAAATCTTAGCAATATTCTTTCATACTTGATTAAAAACCACAAGGACCCACTTGGCACCTTCAGCAAACATTGTGTTGTTTAAAAAAATCACTTGCTCTAATTGTAATTCCTGCTATGGCAAACGTTCCCTTAATACACGTATCAAAGAACATGTACCTAATATCAAACTTCCTATTGATAAACAATCTGTAGTATCCAAACATATAAACAGTTCTAAACATACATTTGATGGCAAAATGCTAAGATTTTAGGCATTGACACCAGTTATAATTCCAGACTGATTTCAGAGATGCTTCACATTAAATCAAACATCTCAGCTATTAAATATCGTTAGACTTGAAGATTTTTTGAGCTGGAGTCAATAGTAAACAAAACAGACACGTCACGCGAAATCTGTGGAAGAGTATTACTCCTCGAGTATCCCTGTGCTCTAGCACAAATAACGTGTTGGAGAGGACGTTAAAAGATTTTTTTTAAACATATTCATGATTCGCTCTCAACAAAACGAATTAGTTTCCCTTCAACCGAAAAGCACTCTGCTTCATCTGTTTTTTACCCTCAGGTTGTCCCAATAATTTCAATTTCGCTATTGACTGCCCTGGGAAGAAATTATTAATACTATGTAGAAATGCTTTCAAAAAATTTAAATCTCCAAACATTTAATGATATTTGTAATCTAACAATTCATAACATTTGAGATGAATTCACGTTTTCAAAGGTGCAGTCACATAAAGCCAAATTATCATATAAACAAGACTGTCGATAGTTTGATGTTTAAGGTCTAAAATTAACACATTTCAACGTTTCTGAGACTCGTCATGGAAGACACGTTTGTTTAACAATGCTTCATGTTGTCAAAATGACTGTAGTTGATCATTTGCTTCTCGTTTGGTAAGGTTGTATAAGTTCCAGAATAGTGAAGCATAAGTGGCTTTCACAGTTCGAGAATAATTAGTGATCCAGAAATTGACAGAAATTGAATTTCAAGTTTGTGTGTGTGTGTGTGTGAGAGCAGTTTCTCGTCCTTGATGTCTCCAGATTAGATCATCACTTACTCCTCGTCTTTTTAGAAACACTCCGCCTCGTCGCCGGGTCTATCTTGCCAAGAATATACTCCGCCTCTCTGGTACCTTATTATCTTCGTCGGAATGTTCTTTAAACGTCGGCGGATGGATCGCTGAAGTCAATCAAGCTGTCTCGGCAACAGACGTCATCAGTCACTGGCGAGTTACAGTAATTTCAGGTGTCATCGATATGGAATCGTAATATTTACTCTTGGATGCTCCTGATGACGGTTCCCTTTTACTACTGTTTTTCTTTCACTCGTCAGATGCTCAGAACGAAGTTCCTGTTAATGTGAATACTCGCAACA
The DNA here is from genome assembly GCA_037074705.1 of Zhengitettix transpicula. Lineage (NCBI taxonomy): Eukaryota > Metazoa > Arthropoda > Insecta > Orthoptera > Tetrigidae > Zhengitettix > Zhengitettix transpicula. The sequence goes on along the minus strand of CM073596.1, from coordinate 37,997,438 downwards.
TCGCAGAGAAACTTTGACGATGATTATCGAAACCAGAATTATTTTTCCTATAATCTTAGTTGTTGGGTATTTTCAAGTTACTTCGGTCATTCCACCCCGGTCAAGAAAGGAAAGATACTTAACTATTATGATGAAAGAAGACGATATAGATGTGACTCCAGAACCGATGATGAATTCTGTGTTTGATGTTTGCGCCATTCTCGACAATTTACTTCGCCTTGGAAACGGTAAAAACTCAGAATATTGGCTTCCAATGTTACGACACTGCTATGACTGACTGCCTGTTCTCGTTCAACTGTCAATTTGTTTGTTTTATTCTATAATGATGATAATATATTTTATTCCGTCGCTGAGCTGTGGTTTATATATATATATATATATATATATATATATATTGTAATCACTAATTAAGACAATTAAATCACCACGTTATTGTGTCAATTTTTAGTAATTTAATTATTGAAATGATGTTTTAATAATAATCAAGATTTTAAAATAGACAAACAACTTAATTTATTAACGCACAAACAATTCAATTTACATAAGTTATCAAATGAATTTATAACAGTTATTAAGAAATTAACTTTCAATTTACATTATTAATTAATCTCATACAATAAAATGACTATATCTCAGGGTCGTTTACTGGTCCTTTAATAAAGAACTACTTGTTAATAATTCAATTTTATCAAGCTATCATGGACTTCATCAATGCAAAAAAAAACATAATATGAACTCTAAATTCTGAACGCAATTCGAAATACATTTACTTATGAGTTTACCAATAGTAATTCTGTGAAATTTTAACTTACTGTCTCTGGTAATCAAGGAAATTTGGCTCGTTCGCACTTTATAGACAGGCCATTTTTAACACTGATTCTAATAAACACTTTTAGTTTGCAAAAAATGGTTCACTGGTTGTTTAGGAAATATTATTCGCTCGTTCCGAAGTTTATTAACTGCTGGATGCAGTTTCCTGGGCTCCGAAAATCGAAGACAATGGTCTAAATCGAGAATATAACAATTTAGACTCTGCGCTCTAAATATTTAGCGTTGAGTATTGCGTGGTTATTTCGCAGACTGCAACTTGGAAAATTTTCTAACTGTTTTAGCTTTTGTTACACGTATCCAGACACTTTCTGAATATTATACTGTTCGTCTGACCACTGCTAAATTTCCAAGACCACTTTCCTTGAGCTCGCCTCCCCCCACAGACTCGCTATGCGCGACTAGCGAACCAAACAATTACCCACAAACATGGCAGTCTTTTCACATTCTTGTGTACAACCTGTGTGTGTTATGCCGCTAACAATGCGAGTTCACAATTCTGTTTATTAATTAATTATTTTCTTTTAATTACCACAATATATATCATACTCCTGTCTGAAGTCCGTATTTCTAATTTTTATTTATAAAAGGAGAAAGTGACTGATATTTTAAAACAGCTGAAAAACTGCTGTGACTAGAAACGTGAAATTTTGTATATAACCTCTATAAATGAATAAACGAGCCAAATTTGTCCTAAATATATTTTAATAAAATAAAGTATTAGAAAATATTAATAAAATAAAAATTGGAACTTCTTCGGGCGAAAATATAAAAATTTTGCAAGGTTGAATATCTAAAGATTTAGAGAGAACAAAATTTTATCACAATTATGTGAAAAATTATTGAACATTTCTTAGAATTTATTTCTCGAAACTTTAAAAATATTTTGGAGAAAATGGAAATTTATAATTAAATGAAGTCAGATAAATATAACTATTATAAAATTGCAAACTGTTCAACGTTGTTTCCAATGGCTCATTTAACAGTTTTCGAGAAAAAAATTACTTCATATCTTTCTAACTACTCGAAAGTGATCAGGCAGCTCTCTACGCCATAATCTTTTAAGTTTTCATAATCACACCGGATACTCGGAAAACACGTCACAGTTTATCAAATGTAAAGAATTGTTCAGTGTCGTATTGAACGAACATGCTTTAAAAACCAAAGATTTAAGACGTTATTGCCAATCGTAAATTCTCTGATGAATACTGAACATCAAATCTTATTTCGTTCCTTGTCAGATATTTATGATTCTATAATTTTGTGTTGTGCGTTTAGGTCAAGAAACCTTCAGGATTGATGAACGGCTAAAATTTTGACCGAAGCTAATTGGTTTTTTTTTGTACCAACTCCCTAACGATGGTTGACCATCCACACGTGTGGCAGAATAGTTTTTCACCTTCTTGACTCAACCGCAATAAATAAAATTTTTACGTTAACGTTTTTTGTCAGAAACGTCGCAACTAGAACTATTCGCCACTTTACACATGCCTAAAACTTACAACATTTTGTTGTTTTAAATTCCTTTTACCTGGTTACGAATGATTAACAATTGCGACGTGGCTTTGTTTTGGTGATTTGTTATTTCAACATTGGCATCAAATCACGACTCTCAATATGTCCTAACAGACTTGTGAAATCGTGTAGCTAATTAATTCAAGCATTTCTTACACGAGTGAGTGTTTCGTATTATATGTTTACTGAAGGTAAATTGCGTGTAAACAGAGTTATATATAATCTTCGGAGATTTTCTCAACTAACCTTGATCAGATCTTATATTTGAAGACGGACGAACGTGTGACTTTGCTCTTTCAGTTGGGCCAGACTATTTTGGGCACGATTGTGATTATGCAGTGGATCCCCCTGCGCATCGTTGGTGGACGAGAAATGCGTTTCGTGAGAACAAACATCTAAATTACTAAGTCTAATCCACCGACGTCCTCTAGCTGAAAGTTTTATTAATGGATAACGAATATTGTAACAACCGACGTGCTTCGATGATTTGTATACAATCGAAATCTTCAAATATTATTTTGTGTCTAAAACCCCTTAATAGTTGGTTTGTCTTGAAAAGTACGTCCTCGGGTGTTATTTGGTGTCGCTATCTTTATAGAAGCTGATGGAGTTTAATGACGTTCAAATATTTAGTTGAATTTGGTTCATAACTGCCAGTTAAATTTCTAGTCCCCCCAGTCGTAGTTATTCTAACGATTCTACGGAGTTTATTAAGTATCCATATTCAAAAACACTTTCGTAATAGGGGAGGAGAAACGAAGCTTTTATTGTACCACGCATTGGACATAAATTAAATGACTGCAGTTAAAAAATAATTTTACTTACAAATAAAAAACAGCCAGTCAGAAAAAACCTATATTTATTTATGGAAAAATTAAACTGCGTTTCGTCGATTACTTTGCGACCTCTTCAGATTGAAGTTTAACAAAATTTTGATATGAGGTCATTCTCCCTCGACTTCCGTGTCAAAAAAAAAATTATCGCTATCAACGGAGAATTACCTGACTATCAGAATTTTGTTAAACTTCAAGTTGAAGTGGTCGCAAAGTTAGTGACGAAACGTAAATTTTAATATATTTTTTTTAACCAAATTGACTGTTGTTTATTTATAAAATCAGAATATATATATATATGAAGAGGTTCCCATTTTTATTTTATTAATACTTTCTAATTCTTTATTTTATTAAAATATATTTATGACAAATTTGGCTCGTTTATTCATTTATAGATGTAATATACAAAATTTCATGTTTCTAGTCACAGCAGTTTTCAGCTCTGTTTTAAAATATCGGTCACTTTCTCCTTTTATACATATAAATTATAAATATATTCCCTAACGGGTTTCAATACCGTTAATCAATCGAATTACAACTCATTAAGTTTTTGTATGTTGTTGAGGAATTTTTTTACATGCTATTTGTCAAAAGTAAGGCGCAGAATTTTTAAGTAGCATAATAATAATATAATAAATCATGTTCCATAGATCCAGTATAGAAGCCAAATTTTGGGAATGTGGAATGTGTCAGAATGTACATTTTTTTGTTTATTGTAGCTTAATATGTAAATAAATTCATACAAGTGCTAAATTTGATTAAATTAATTCATTTGTGCTTTTAATAGTTCACCTATTTACAATCATTTAATTTTGAACAGTTAATATACCAGAATAAACTTAGATAAGTCAGTGTTTTATGACATTTGCAGATTTTTTAAAATTATATTAGAACCAACACATGGTGATGATTATTATAGTCCATGCTAACTGGTTACATTTTAAATTAATTCTACATTAATTACTAATGTGCAGTATATAATTTTCTACGAATGGAATACCCACAAAATATATAAACAAATAGTACAAACAATAAAAATTATGTTGTAAGAATGTTTTTAAACTGTCTATAAATTGAATACTAAGGGAAAAAACAAATTATAATTTCTCATTTATTGTTAGTTGGGTTCCTTGTCGGAGACTCGTGTGCTTTTAAAATTAAGCATGATTAAATTCTTAACTATAATTTGGATTTACGACCTTAGTTTCCAGACATTTAATATGAGAAAGAATTACAGATTTTTTTTTAAGTAAAGCTGATCGTTTCCATGCTACAGTGCATTTGAACGAATTAAATAATTATTTCTGACTATTGGATTTATTTTTGTAATCAGATATAATAATTTTGAAATTTCACTTTTATTATTATATATTCGGTCCTTAATAAACCTTGCTAGTTTGATCATAATAATAGCGGTAGAACTGATAATGCTGACAAAAAACGATGCGTTGCGTGAAGATGGCGACGATGTTTCGTAATAGCGGAAACGGTGAACGTGTCAGTAATCTGCTCATAAGTTAGTATTTGTTTTTCGGCAAAGACTTGATAGTGCCGGCTTCGTGTCACTCAACCGCCTCGTACCGTAAACTTGGCCCAACCCGGACCACGGGTATTTTGGTATTTCGTATCTGGTAACGCTGCTGCGTAGTTTCACAATATTATTAGATTATCGACACAGCACACGTGGCACCCACGAGGCTAGCTGGCAGTTTTAGCGTATCCGAATGTCCCTGAAACTGGCGTTAAAAATACCCCTATCGTTCTGTCGCAAATTTCCGAAATAGACAAATTTGAATAAAAAAAACATTTAACTGATATAATCTCGTTTCTTTTTTAACTTTACAATATTACGTGTCGCTGACCACCATATCCGTTGATTTCAAAGAGTTCGCGTATATTTGAAGGTCATCGACGTCTCTGTATTACCGGATTTCAAGCGCTCGGAAAGTTTTTGGATTGAGACAGAATAAAAATTACCACCTTTTCTTAAAAAAAATTCTACGTAGAATTTTTTTATATATTGCTTTTTCAGCTTTTTTATTTCTTAACATGAAAGGAAGCTAAGACGTCGTTATTCGGAGCCAATCTTCATCCAGTTAATAATTTCTTTAGATTCTGCATTATAAAATAATCGATGGTGAATGTGGAAACTGAAGACGTGAGAAAAATTCCTTTTTTATTTTGGACAAATTTGGACATTAGGTCTTTACGGCTATTTTGGATAACGCAGAGCAATGCTACGAGAATCTCATGACTTTTCGTCTTCCTCGGAGCACGACCACCCGCTTCGACCCGATGTATGGACGGTTGCTTCCACTCAGGGGTGAATAAATCCACGTTTCACAAACTGTCATGAAACGTCTCCAAAAACTGTTTAATGGCGTTCAAAAATATCCAAAGACTGTTGAACAACGTTCATTCAAGTGCGCTTATAGTTAAAACGCGGCGACCATCTTGGTGACTGTTTTTTCATAACTAAATGTCGGCACGATATTTGCAATCGACCATCGTTCATGATTTTATCCTCGGACTTGCGATGAATCTACTTACCTCATTGGTTTTGGCCATCTCGTTAATGGATGTGTGAACTGGTGCATTGTCTTGATGGAAAAGCACTTTCATTTTCACCAAAAGCGGCCGTTTTTTTCTTAAATTCATCACTCTAGCGTTGCAATAAATTGGCATAATACTCGTTGTTGATAGTTTTTCCTTTTTTAAAATTATTCCATTCACATCTCAAAGATGGTTTTTTATTTAATTCGTCACTCTAGCGTTGCAATAAATTGGCATATTACTTGACGTTGATGGTTTTTTCCCTTTTTCAAACTATTCCATGCACATATCAAAGATGAAACCGTCTTCGCCTTTGGAGCCAATTCTCCGCTTTCAGTCCATTGTTGTGACCGATCCTTCGTCCCAGGTGTGAAGTAATGGACCAATGTTTCATCCGTGGGTTGATTGGGCTCAATAACTCGGCTTTATTGCCGTGAAACGTCTCGAAACACTTGATTGAAACTTCCTCACGACTGAAGTTCGTTACATTGTAACTCATCTCGTGTACAGGTTTTACATGTGTGTAATATTCGGCCATTATGCGATGTAAAACATTTTTTTGTAATGCCTTTAGTCAGTAGACGGTCATTTTGTGGATTTTCGTCACCATTTTTGGCGTGGTCACTTCATTAGGTAGATCACTGCGGTGAACGTCTTGGCAGCTCTACGGTCTCTTTTATTGTTTTATATTGCTGCAAACGAAGAAGCAGATTCCCCCAGAGTAGAATCTAGCTCGACTTTGATATTGGTTGGATGAGACCTTTCAAATGAAAGTATTGTATCACATAACAATGACCATTTTTCCATGTTTACAAATTCACTATTGATGGCTGTCAAACAAACACTAAACAATGTATCGTCTTCAAACATTTTAATAATGTTGTTTTCCAAACAGTCCGCCATCGATACATCAGGTATGTCACTTGTGGCAGTTTCCTCGTATTAACGTCATCTCTGTGTCAGGTCGATCAAATAAGGCAGCGTAATATCGTTTTCTCTAAGTGAAGATGATCATTGTTGATCAGTTGCACGGTCCTGAGTAACTTGTAAGTTGATCGTACTTCGTTAAATGCTCAACTGCGTCTAACGTGAATGTTTTTTTTCTGAGATTTCTAGTTTTTAATTTTTTCTAATACTGTGACTATTTTTCACGTTTAAGATATTATCTGGTTTTTTTTTAAGTGACTGCCTAATCCTTGGCTTCGATCCCCGAGGGCTGCGGATCATTTATGTTGGTATTTACCTATTTACCTGCAGGGGGATGGGTTGACATGGCGACCGGGTGCAGTGGACGCTGTTGGCAGTCACGGTTCATTGTTGTCTGCCATTCGTTACAAGTCTCAAATAGAACGACCACAAGCGCGAAGTTTTGGCAGTTCCTTTGGGATTTATATTGGGCCCTTCTTTGTGAATAGTGACATTGCACTCTGAGAGCAACCTTCTTCCGCCGGCTAAATTCGTGCATCCCCTTCCCTTCTTCTATACGGAAAAATCCTCTCCTCTACACAATATGATCTTCTGATAATGAAACGGTCCTCATTCTCTGGTCCGGATTAGCAATAATTTTTTAAAAAATAAATACTGGTAATGGTGCTCGTAATTCAGGTTTTCCTAAGCACCAGAGACAAGTAACAGATCTGGGGACAGTTTGAATTAATTAATTAGGAAATAATAACCTATTGAGTGTTGTCAACTGACCAGTGCAGTTGTGTTTCTCTAGGCTCTTCTTCGCACCTGTCTCAGTGTACGTTTAATGTCTTTAAGATTACATAGGATTTTTTTTTCGATTCGGAACCCACTTGATCTAGGAGAAATTGTAAAACCGATATTCTTTACTAAGAATCAATGAGCGACGAATATTTTGGAGATTAAAATGAATAGAGACCGAACCTTGAAAATATTTCAGTTTGTGGGTTTTGGAACGGACGCAAGGATGTTCATCTAAGAAACCGGACCACAATCCATCGTCGTGAGAATTTTGCTCAGCCGCCCTTGCAGCAAATAATAGAAAGACTTACTACAATAGCCAACTGACTGAACTTGACATGAATGTAACTCTAGTAGCATTAGGTTTCTTCTGAATCGAAACTTTACAAAGTCGTAATTTTTGTTTTGCTTGAGACATGCTCATCTTCTACAGTACAAAATAAAAAGTATTTAAAATATGATTGCTGTTTGTAGAGTCTGAAATTCGTTTTAGAAACATCCAAATTGATGTATCTTTTAATGACAGAGGTGCTTATCTGGCGACTAACTCTAAGTTGCTCGATGGCTAACCTGTCATGATGAAGTGCTTGGAACTTGCGAAAGCAAACCATGAAAAGTTATGACCACGACTCGTTTTGCTTGTCAGGTTGCCAATAAATTACGCTTGGCTTGAGATGCGGGAAGGTTCGAGGTGCGGGATTCTCGTCTCGGAATCAATCACACATCTAAATACTCTATAAGTGACTAATTTGGAACTGTATATATATATATTGTTGTAAACTTATTTATTTGACATACTACAGTATGACATAAACAAGTTGTATATAGTTTACTAATTTAACATTATGGTGTATTATTTGATAAATAACAAACATCTCATCTAGATTACTCTTAATCGAAACAGTTTTGAGACAGTTAAATTCGCAGATTTTAATTACAAGTTAATTGTGGAAAGCTTAGGAAGACCGATCAAATAAGCGCCTCTCGTTAAACCAATTTTTAATACTGACGAGATGATTTCTGAGGTGTCTGCGATGTGAATTTTTTTTTCTGCTTCACGCTTTGAATATATCTACATGATCTCTGATATCCCTACTGTCAGTTTACGCCTTTTCATATATATATTTTCCCCTTTCAAATTGTTCAAACACTTCATTACAAAACAATAAAATAATTCTTGTGGTTTATTTTCCGTCAGATGGAAAACATTGATTTGAGTAAGTTGAGGAGTTCTATTTCTTAACATGTTTCCCCTGTTCGAATCAATGGAGTATTGCTTCGTTTTTCACTCTACTATAATTTTTTCTATAATTGAAAAATGGAATAATCGATTACTTCAAATTTGTGATCAATCTTCAGACCCATAGTTTGGGTTTGGGGTAACAGGCTACATGAGGGTAATCCACGAGGTGGCAACTCCCCCGCATAGGAAAGGATTTGAAAGGGTAGAGCAAGGTAGCCAAGGGGTTAACTAGGGCCCCCGGGCTATGGCTTAAGGATCCCACCCGGCATTCACCTAAAAGTGATGCAGGACAAACCCTAGAAACCCTGCATCAGGTAGGTCGGGCAGCAGGTACTTGATAACGGGAGAGGGATTTGCTGTGCGGACGCAGCATTCCCTTTCCTGTTCCTGTGACCAGATTAGGAATCAGCTGGCCGACTATTCCAATAGGAATAGCGGAACACACACCTCTCATAACAGGCCGAGGTGCCTCGGCTTGTGGGAACCTTAGTTCAAAAAACCAGAGAGAGGAGAAGGCATCCCCAAAGGTAGGCTCCTCCAGAGCTCTCCGGTAAGGCTCAATTGCGAGAGAGCAGCCCTCGCAGGCTTCCTTTCCCTCAAAACCAGAGTAAGCTGAACAAGTTTTTGTTCTCTTCTTTATACAAAACGAATGAATGAAAAGAACTGCGCCAAGAATTTAACGTATTCGACAGAAGTAACTATAAAGTGACCTCAGTTTACCAACAAATATAAATGTATAAACAAATATTTAAATGTTAACGTTAATTTTGTTGAATAGGCACGTCCAACCCGAGTCACACGGTTATTTTCAGGAAGGCTGAACATCTCGTAAGTTCTGATAAATCGCTAAATGTGAATTGAAATGTTGAAAATAAATTAGGTCTGTTTTCATTGGTTGGAATTGAGCTGAAAATAGTAATTGAATAGTACTTCTGTCAACGTGGAAAGCAGTAAACGCATTGATGGTCCCGTCCATCGCGCGTTAACAGTTGCATAGGGTTCTTCGTTTCCGTCTCCGACAGTCGTCAACTGTTGCAGCGCGCCAGTGATAGCGGGCCTATGGTGACAGAAATAGCGGGCCTCTGGCCCTGCCTTCGCCTTCTTTGCGCCGAATCGCGCCTATTTTGGTCTCGGCAGTCGCGTTGCCAGGTTTAGCCACTGCACTACTTCGCAGTGCACGTGCTTTTCTCCGACACAACACCGTCCTCCGAGGCTATGGCTGTTATTCCCAGGGAAACAACCGTGGTCCGGTTTACTCTTAAAAACGAAACCTCTGAGCAAGGTAACTAGGCCGTCAACCTCAGAACTGCAGCATCCCACCTGTAGCAAAACTTTATTTCTATTTTTGGAGTCTGCCTTTGTAAATTCGATTATATATTGACATTATTGAGATCATAATAATAAGTAGACTAAATTATTTCTTTTAAAACAATAATTAATGCCAATAATTTTGATAGTCTGTAAATATATTGGAATCGTATATTCCACAATACAGCTGTGACTAAAATTGGTTGGCTAGATGACAAATAACAGCAATTTTGGTGAGTGTGTAATAATAAATGTTTCATTACCACACTTTCTTCTAAAAGAAATTATTTAACTTCATTATGCGATGTATTTTTACATCCTTTGTTTTCCATACCTCGACAAATTTATTTTTAAACTTAGTATATTTTTTATTTTTGTCCTTTGCGATTGGCATTACAGTCTCATTGGAACGTTGTAATTGATACAAAATGTATTAATCTGTTATTGAGCCCTCAAAATAAATTAAACTGTCATTTTGATCTAAATATATATTCCCTCGTGTAATTTATTTTATTTGTATCGCACACCTCGATATGATTATTTCCAACCTAAATTGGTCTAATAATCTCCCAAATGATTAGAAATTGTATCATTTTGGAGTTGCTTTTCAAGAGGCTATTTCTTGTGTTGCATAAATTTATTTTCAAATATCCATTTTTTATACTTGGTTTTCAAATTTAATGCAAGCAAAAACTTTTCAACAATAAGAAATCAATTGAATTTGTATAACAATCTATGGGGTGTCCCAAAAGTGGTAGCTAATTTTGGAATACTAAACAATTTAGTACAGTCTTTGCACATTTTAAATATGATATTATATAAATAGATTTAAATTTTTAAAAATTGCCGGATATCGCAAAAATAGTTTCCATACTTGTGAGACACATTCCTTGTGCAAATGAATGTTATAGTCATTAATACAATATAACATGAAAGAACAGCTGCCTTTATTATTTACAATTATTTATGAGGACCAGTTCATGGTGGTTGATGTATTTTATGGTCTTAGCTTTTATACATTTTATCTTTCCATTATGTCACAGTATATCTGGTACGTGTGCTCAGAAATGTTAAATAAGGAAAAATTTATTTCAATTCCACCAAGTGAAATACCCAAACTGTGACTAAATTTATAAAAGGAAATCACTTTTTCTTGCTGGTTTTATTTAAAGTTTTATTGTATACTAAAATTATTTTTTTCCTTTTTAGGAGGTTTCAAGCACAAACGGAGTGAACTTTGAAGGTGATTTAGAAGAAATTTGGGACGAAAAGCTGCTTAGGCAACTTGTAAGTTTTCTGAAACATATTTCTGCATTTATTGGTATTTTAAAAATCTAAATATTCCTGCCCACTTTAAACAAGAGATTTATTTATACATCTGAAAATGTATTCAACTTTTGATTTGAAACTCCAATACACAGTCAAATAACATTAAGCATTTTTAAAAACTATTTAAATACTAAAGAATTCTTGTTTATTGGAATTCCCAATTGATGAAATACTCCTTAGGTTTGATTGCAGTTGGTAGAAATCATTTAAAAGTTATTAGACCTTTAGAATCTTTTAAAATCTTACTAATGTTTATGTTTGTGTGATTACTTTTGTGCTAAGAATTAACCTTCTGTCTGTTTATACTGTTATGTTTTAGTTAAGCCTTTTCTGTTACATTTCTTATTTCAATTTAATTACTTGTAATTAATAGTAATTGTTCTGGGAACTTAATTTTTTTTAGTTGGAAAACTGCACAGACTACGAAGGAAGACGCCAAATAAGAGCGAGACTTCGAACTGTCATGGCTGAACAAAAGGGTTAGTATACAATAATATTTATCTTGTACACAATTTACATCTCTACTAATTAATAGTTATGAGTCATAGTTTATTAGCGTGTACAAAATTTGTGATTCAACTGTTTCATATAACATGAGAATTGTTTCCTTTTGCTCACTTTGAAATATTACTATTATGGAAATCATTAATTAAAACAAATATTTTCATATTTTCAGCTTGTGCTGATGTAGTAGCTGAAGCCCTTGCAGATGATGGAGGTAGCAAGACATCAAGCTTCATCACATCAGAAGAAGTTGAAGATGACAATGGTCTTACAGTGCATCGTACTAAACAGGAGGGTGAGTCCTTGCTTCTACCCTTCTTGGTTGAACAACTACGTTCCTCTCTGCTATTGGATAAAGCTTCACAAGGAAAAGTTCAGGGTTCTAATTCCTATTCTCGCCAGAGTAGTGGTGATGACTGCCTTGGGAACTCCTATGTTACAGTTGAAGATTCTGGTACAGAATCTGGGGAAGACTTGAAATTGTTAGCAGTAGGCTTAAGAGATTCAATTCAGCAACAACGCAGTGAGCAAAAGTCCGATGTACCTGTAGGCAATCAAGGGTGTCAATCGTTTCTTGGTCCTGGTCTTCTGGTAGAAGTACAGACAGCTTTGTCTCGCCTTCAAGCATCTTTGAAACTCAGTGGTGAGCTCAGTAGCCCAGGTGAATCATCACTCGACCCAGAAAGACGTGAAGCATTGTTGCAACTGGTGTCACGACTTCAGGCATCATTACGCCTTCCTCCCCCTCCATGGAATCAAAGTGATGGTGTATCTAAGTCTAAAGAGTGTGTGGACATTCCTCAGTCTCACTTGAAACGTTTTTCAAATAAAAAAAAGCTAAGACAAAACAGGTATACTGTAGGTGTTACTCAAGAAGAACTTGCAGATGCTAGGAGATTGATTGAAGAGAATTCCCAGAGTTCTAATTTAAGCTTGATTGGAGATAACACTCTTAATTGTGCTTCAAATTCTCTTTCAGATAAAATAAATGACAATTTTCCACTGTCTGCCCTTTTACTCAAGCGTGGATCAGCTGGTGATATTGATGAACATACTTTGAATTATAAGTCTTCTTTTGGTCAGACCCCAGCTCAACAGGCATTTCGCCCTATTCATTTCGCTCCTAGTAAGTCTAAACCTAACAATTTTCTACCCAAAAATGTTAATCCCAAACCTTACCCTCACTTAAAACATAACAAAAGTAATGAATTTCAAGGTTGTCCAGACAAGAAATCCAAAGTGGGTAGCTTTCAATCACAAGAAAAGGAAAATAGTATTGACAAAAAAGTTGATCGATCAAAAAGTTTAGATTCTGAAAATAGTTCTGCTGTTGAGATAGTGTCAAGAGATGAAAGCAATAAGAATTCTAATACAGCATCAGAGAACATTACGAAACATTTATATCAACCAAATGCATACCAAGGTGTTGGCCGTCAACCTATGACTGTGGTTGTTAAAGAATTTAAACCTGGAAGATTTGGTGAGCAACAAAATCGACCACAGAAAGCATCTCAGGCCAACAGTCCAAGTTCTACACCACAAATATCAGACAGTGGTAGTTCTTTATTAGAAAAGACAGTGCCACATGATGAAAATAACTCAGTTGATAACATCCGGATTGGTAAAGATTCAGCTACACACAGATCAGATAGTGGTAGTCACATTTATGAAAAGCATTATTCAAGGACTGGTTCACTTTCGTCGAGTGGTAGCAATTCACATTCAAAATCATCTACTCCATTACGTTCTGATAGTGGTGGTGTTATTCAAGATGAAATAGAAAAACGGAAAGTGTCATTAGGTGAAAGTAGTGTGAATTCAAAGTCATCTACTCCATCACGTTCCAATAGTGAAAGTGTGATCAAAGATAAGACAAATACAAAGACTCTTTCACACACCACTTCGTTAGATGAAACTGTCAATTTTGTTCAAAATAAAGGATTTTCTCATTCATTGTCATTAGACAGCACAAGTAGTGATTATGATCCCAGTGTATTACTTTTCACACCTGCCCAGTCAATGCAAATAGCAATTCATAAGGCTGCCATCAACAAGCAGTTATCAGAAGAAGGTGAAAAAAGGAATAAACTAAAACAGCAAATATCAAAGGTAAGTGTAAAACAAAATGCGAGCGAAGATGAAGAAAATGATGATGCATCTAGTGAAGGAAGTTATGCTAGTGACTCTGAAGGGGATGAGGAATTAACAACCATTAAAAGTATTCAAGATCCAAATAGCTTGAAAAATAATTTAAATTCAACAAACATAGTTTCCAGAAAGCCTAAAGAGTTTCAAGAACAACTACATAATCAAACCTCACAACATTCTGTTTTTAAAGGGTGTCATTCAATTAATGCACCTGAAGGAAAAGTAAATAATTTACAAACATGTGAGAAAGTTAATCTTTCTGAATCCATGAAAACTAATTTTAACAGCGTAACTAACAGGGAAGCAGAGGTTGTGGATATAGGAGTACCTATAGAACCAGTATCTTCAGCACAACGGTTACTGCAGATGGCTACTGAAGATCAAAAGTCTCCAGAAAGGTTCCGCCCAAGAGGAGACAGGAAGCAGAAAATGAAGCGAGCCAATACTATTGATATTCCAAAGCCTCTCAACTTTTATGCTGTTGATGATGAATCAGACTATTCAAGTGATGGTGAATATGGAACCGAACAGGACGGTATTAGTTTAAAAGGCTCATCAGGAGACCAACATCGGGCGGCATATCTTGCTTTGAGAGGTCCAATTAGGGTTGGAAATAGTTCTAGACGTTCATCTGAAGAGAAAGTTCCACCTCCAAATTTTCAACCAAAGACCGATAGTGACAGAAAGTTTCTAGCATTTTTACAACAACATAATAACAAATATAATTTTCAACAGCAAGATAATTCCATTAAGACAATGAGCTACAATCCTTCAGCTAGGGGGGGACACCATTGGAGTAACCGCTTCTCTAATATTAAAACTGTATTTGAAACACCATCCAGCAGTGGAACTACATGTCCTATGAGAGAGCATAGATCTAATTCTGGACCTGCAGCTGCTCGACTATTCTGGCAATCAGCAGATGATTCAGTAGGGGTGGTCAAGCCAACATCTGCTTCAGCAAATGGACCCCGTTTAAGTCGTCAAGGAAGTATTTTCCTTCGTAAACTATTTGAACAGAAAGAGCAAGAGAAAAATGAAATCCAAAGCAAACTTCCATGGACTGACAAGAATGTAAACTCTGATGATGGAGTTGTTGTGGGTTCTCTCACAGTTGCTAATCCTAAAACAGCTGCGAGTGCTGTTCTGTCAAAGAAACAAGTATTTACTCAGAAAACTCCAATTAAACAAGCTCCAATAAAAATAAATAAATTTTCACACGCACCTATGTCAGCATTTAAACCTATAGAGAAGAAAATCCCTCTCTCAAAGCAAGAGGCCAAGAGTGCAACAAATCAGCCTTGGGCTACCCCTTCATTTAGTGGGACAGTAAAACAATTAGCAACACAAAAATTTACTCCTTCTCAGCAACAAGTTTCAAATCCTCAAATTAAACCTGTAAATATTCAACCAAGTAAACCACGTCTAGCATTTACAACTACATCTGAGCAGTCTAAAACTGAATCTACATCTCCACTTAGTCCAGTTTTACCATGGATTAAAGATAATTCCACAAATATCTCAGAACAGCGTGCTCTTAACACAGCAGTAGCTAAATTTGAGAATATGTCTCGAGAAACTTCACCACAGCCTATTCCTCCCCCATTACCAAGAAGTAAAAGTATGGAAAAGATATCATTACCATCATTTACTGTGTTTTCTGAAAATCCTCCAGAACCACCTCCCAGAGCCTATTTACCCCCACCCAATACCTCAGGAATTGTTCAGGGTCGTTTGCAAGAAAAAAATATTTTTCCAAATGTTGCTCCACAAGTAAAACCTCCCCCCACGCTACCTGCTCAACCAATGCTTATTGCCCCAAATTTAGTTCAAACATTTGACAGTGGTAAAAAATATGACAAAAAGACTCTGAAAAAGCAGCAAGAAATATTTGAAAGCCATCAACATAAGTATGCTAAACAGTATTCTAACAACCAACCTTCAAGTTTTGATCAGGATTATAGAGGGGATCCAAATTACCATTATTATGATGACAATTATTACCATGAATCAAGTGACTATAAACCAAATATTCCTGAAAATATTCAAATATCAGTTCCTAGTGGGGTACAAACTTACAGTGCAGGAGTAAATGTTACCACTGCTGTGTATCCTAATGCTTACTTCACAAAACCATATGCTGAAGAAATCAATGAATTGGCTTCTCTTGTCCCTAACAGTAAACCAAATATTTCAAAGCATCCCTCTCCATTATCTTTGCCATTACATTCCGAATCATCAGATATGACATTGCCTTCACCAGAAGCATTTACAGCTGTCTCTCATGTTATGAAAGGTCCTATTTCACATCAGGCAGTGACAGTTAGTCACAAGACTAGACATCGATATGATGAAGAGGGTGTTGAGGATAAGAACTCTGCAGCTAGAAATCTTAGCAATATGATTCACAAATTCAAAATGACTGAAGATTCACTGGAAGGGCAGAACTTAAATCTTCCTACATCAAATTTTCCAAAGTCAGCAAGTTCTTCACCATCCTCATTAAATGACCTTCAAACTGATACACATATTTCTTTGCCTCACAGGAAAAGTGCATATGAAAGAAGTAATAATGTCTCAAAATCTGAATATGAAGGAAATAGTTTAGACTCTCAACAAAGACATAATCAGAAAATTCAGTTCTCCACTGAAGAGTTTCATGAAGATGGGGAATCTGTCCTCACAACTCGCTTGCAGATTCCTGTATATAACAATGTTAGTGGTGGTAAGGCTCAAGACATAATGTTTTCACCAGTTTCTAATGCGTTGTCTGACAGAATGATAGAACATAATGTGCATAATACAAAAATTTCACCATCTTCTTCCCCGGTGTCACCATCCTTGAGAAAATCAGAATCATGTCATCAATTATCTCCAGGTCAAAATGGAAAGGGTCGGAGACCTCAAAGTTTGGCTCTACCAGACCTACCTGTCAATGGTTCAACTAATAGGCGATCACCAGGCTTAGCTAAAGCCAAATCTAGTCATTCCTTAGCATTTCCTAAGCAATTTGAAGCTGCAATTGAACCAAACGTACTTAATGCTAAGCAAAGGCAGATTGAAGCTTATTTAGCTAAATCTCCAAGTGAATCAAGAGCAAAAGTAGCAGTCTCTCCAGTACAGCCTTCTAGCAAGAATTCCGCTATTGAAAGAAAAGGTGGTGCATTGCAGAAACTTCCTGTAGATGTTCCTCTATTAGACGACAGCTTAGAAAATGTAGAAGAGGCTTTTGAAGACTTGTTCAATTCTTCAACAGCAGAAAAAAGTTTAAAAACATTAAAATCGAATACTCAAAAATCTAAACACACAACATTTTCGAAGACGAAACAAAGTACAATTTACGAGAAACCACAATCTTTCCACAATAACTTAAGTCGTAGCAAATCTTCTTCACAATTTCAACATAAGCAGAAAGTGTGGGAGGAATCAAGTGCTGTGAAAACAAGAATAGCAACTAATCTGGCAGCTAATGACAATGCCAGTAAGTAAACTTACTTCCCTCTGCATGATGCACACAGCTCCTGACTTGGTGTGAATGTATGAACATTATTCACAAGAGAAAGTTTGTTATAAACTCTTATGTAGCTGAATATTATAATTGCAAGCTAGCAACTCACTTTCAATAGGCGGTAGTAATTGGTGCTTATTTTCGTTGATTTATAATTTCACAAGATCATTGTATTACTCAAAACCATATTTTCTGTGTGCTCCTTAAAAGTGTACAAATAACAAAAATCATCTGTAAGAGACACTCATATTTCAACATAGCTGTTAGAAAAAAATGTGCATCAGCAAATAATGGTGACTGACAAATGTTCCTTGCTTATTTATGCTGTATATGAAAAGCACAACCATTGCATTTTGCCAACTAACTAGTCTCACAATCACAACGTTCTCAAGTAAACGAATTCAGCACAGGTACTTCACAGTGGATCAACCATCTGTAAAAGACAAAGCAACTATGGAAAAGGAAACCAGTTTTGTGAGTTGGAATAAATTTTATTGTGTTGAACATTGCAGATCAGACTCACATTTTGTTTTGAGCTTTTATTAGTGGTTACTCAAATGTTAATTAGTTACCAATTTTTTCTTGCATCAGATGCTGTACTTGATTTCCTAACTGTTTATTTATTCCAAAATAATTCCCTGTTTTAGTGTGCCCATGGTTTTGGTTGTTTGTTCTGCATCGTGTTGATACCTTACATAAATGAAATTTATGTTATAACTATGTGCCCTGCATTGTGAAATTTTTGTGACAGTTTGTCTCCTTATTTTATGTATGATACATTGTATTAGAGGCTGAAATAATCTCGTTTTTGTTTATTCCATCAATACTATAATAGTCTTATTAAAGTTATAAAATGTAATCACAGAAATGAATAAAACTAATGGCTAGCTGTAGTTTATTACTGTCATGATGGAATTGAGCGGAATGCTGTAGTTGCTTACTGTAAAGTTGCTAGTTTTATTGATTTTCATAATTGCTTGGAATGAAATTTGAGCTATGAGTAGCATAGTTTGATGTAACAATATTTAGTAACTTTAGGCACATAATTTTATTACAAAGTCAGAATTTTTTTAAACTCTTATGAGGATTATAATTTTTTTACAGTATCCTACAATTATTCACTTTACATATTCAGTACCATATGCAACTAATGTTTTAAAATTTCATATCTTAACTTTATGTAGTTTTACCCTAGAACTGAAAGAATAACTATGTATATTTATTAATTTACCATTGGCTTTAATTTTTAGGACATTCTGAGTCTAAAGTATCGTCATCTTCACAAGAAGGCAATACAGTGACTCGAACTGAAGGTATGTATCTTTGACTCATATTTAACAAATTATTTACTCACCAATATTGCTTATTCTGATTTATCTATATTTTATATTACAGTTACAACTAAAACATCCAGCTTCTCATCAACAGCCGTGGGAAAGGGCAAAGTATCAAAAGGTAATCATACTGTATTTCTGTGGCTACCCTATTTTATTATGAAACATTAATGTATGCCTATTGTTAAAAATTTTAATTACTTGAGAATTAGTAAATTAATTTAAAGTGGCATACATTTACTCACATATGGTTCATATTATATGTGTCAATTAGACTGTATTGTACCAATTAAATGTAAAAAAATATTTAGGTTGAAAATGACACAGTGTGTCGAAAGCTACCTACTGTGTAACGTGATGAATATTTCACAATAAATTGTGTTACAAAGAGACTGTTCTACGGTAATTTAACAGATATTTTATATTTTAAGATATGTCTAACAGAAAAAATTAGCAGATTTTTAACATATATATATTTTTTCCCCTGCCGTGAACTATTTATGGGTCAACTGAACACAGATGTTTTACACTTGATCAACTTCTACTTATGTAAGATTTTTAAAATGAATATCAGCTATGGCTTACTAGTAATAGCTGCTCATTATGTGTAATATAGACAGACAAGTTATAGACTATACCTGCTTCTATTAATGTCTGTTGTCATTTTGTGTGGTGTTCTCTTTGCATGTTAAATTTGTAACATAATATTTAAATTGTAAAACAATCTATATAATATTCCATTGAAATTTTAGCTAATGCAATTATTTTCTGAGAAAATCGACACAAAATATATCAGAATGAGAAATATGTATGTGGTCTAGTTGGTTAACTTGTGGAAATAATCATCAATATTCAACAATGATTCAAGCATATTACATAACTGCCTGCTTGTTGGCTTTATTTCAATCCTGGTTGTGTATTTTCTACAATATTCTACCAGTTGATTTAATAGGCAATCTTATCCTACTACTGAAATAAAATTTGCTGGTCTAATCAAATTATTGAAGATTATCTCCACACTAGTTCTTCAACTCATATGCTTGCACAGATCACATGTGTTTTCTTTTTCTCAATACCCAAACCTATTTCACAAATTATTGGTTATGTGTATATGAAACCATAAATGTTGTTTAATAGGTTATGTAAATTTAAGATCCATAATATTAGTGTGTTATTAACCAACAAGTCTTTGTTGCTTTACATTTTTAAATACGTTATGAAGGCATTTGTGTGTGTTGTGTTTGATTTGAGTGTCCCCTTTGCATACTTCAGCTCCTCCTTCTGGGAAGGTGATGTCCCCTTTTGCCAAGTTTCAACAAATGGATCGGCAGAACTCTCCAACTTCTCCAAGGTAATAAAAATAAAAAATAAAAATTATTCTGATTTAATTAAATATGACACATTATATCAAAGATACAGTTATGAGGAATTGTTAATGATGGTAAAGAAAGTTCAATTTATGGAAAGTGAAACAACACATTTCTTCATGAAATAATTAAAAAAAAACACTTATTGGTATAATATTCAGAATAATGTATAGTAATGTATCCCATCAGTTTGTTTCATTTCATTAATAATAGGTATATTTGTATCTCTTCATTAGCTGTCAATAATAAACATAACTTTACTATATTCTAAAAACTGAGCATTAATTTTCTGCAGAAATCTTTAGGAAGGAAAACTTAATGCTTGGAAATACATTCTAGTCTTTATCATAACCAATTCTTTGAGCTTTTAGACTCATCTTAATTAACAATACCATAACCTGTTAGAAATATGCTGTAATTTGATTATATTGAATAGTTTTCCATTATTCTGCAAATAAAGTAGATTTTATACTAACTAACCATTAATGAAGTATTAATATTCTTCATCATTTGAAAAACAAATATGATCATATGAAAAGTGGACAGTGCTGTTAAATGCTCAATATTGTACATTTGAATTTTCATATGATTTCAATAGGTTTTCCAATAAGGTTAATTTCAGAAACAGTTTTTATAAATCAGAAATATTGCAGTGTACACAGACGTGTAGCAACAATAATAATTATTTCAGAACGAAATATAAGTATATACACAAATGTTAAGGATTTTATTAAGTGACAATGGCAGTGAATGTCATCGAAACATCACATTTGATAATTGGATAGTGAGGATATATTGGATATATATATATAATTGCAAACTTGGTGTGGAAAGGAAAGAGATATAGTTTTTGGCTTACCTGAAATTGAACAACAGTGTAGCCACAAACAAACAAACAAGTGGCGGTCAAAACTCCACACATGTGCACGGAATGGTGTAACACTCCTACCTGAAGAAGGAGGCCGAGTGCCTCTGAAAATGGAAGAACTTCCTTTGGCTCCCTGTGGCTACACTGTACTTTAATTTCAGGTAAGCCATATACTCCCTCTCTTTCCTGTCCATACAAAGTTCGTAATTATTTTTGGCAATGTTATATCCTTACTAATATATATATATATACACACATATGTGTGTGTGTGTGTATGTATGTATATTATATTAGTAAGGATATGATACTGTCAAATATAATTGCAATATTGGTATGGAAAGGAAAGAGAGAGGTTGTGGCTTACCTAAAAGTGAAGTGCAGTGTAGCCATAAGGAACTGAAGGTCGTTCTTCAAATTTTCAGAGGCTCTCAGCCATTCTGTGCACCGGCCGGCTGCGGATATATATATATTTATATATTAATTGTAATAGTGAGAATGTGACATTGTCAAAAATATTGGTATGGAAAGGATAGAGAGATAGGTTGTGGCTTACCTGAAAGTGAAGTACGGTGTCGCCATGAGGAACTGAAGGTTGTTCTTCAAATTTTCGGAGGCTCCGCAGCCGGCCGGTGCACGGAATGGTGTAACACTCCTTCCTGAAGAAGGAGGCTGAGAGCCTCCGAAAATTTGAAGAACAACCTTCAGTTCCTCATGGCGACACCGTACTTCACTTTCAGGTAAGCCACAACCTATCTCTCTATCCTTTCCATACCAATATATATTTATATATATATATATATATATATATATATATATATATATATATATCTGTGTGTGTGAGAGAGAGAGAGAGACACTGTCAATTAATTTATTTGGAAAAGAAACTGGGCGGATTAACTGAAATTGAGGACTAGTGTCACTATGTTTGACAGTAGAAAATAAATTTCCAGAAGCATTGGCCCCCATTTGTTCAGTTGGAAGCATCTTACCTTTCCATGTAAATGATATTTATCACTTGACTTTCTATGAATATATGAATAACTTGACATAAATAAATGAATTTGCAAATTACATTATGTTTTTCTCTATAATTTTAGCAAATTTTGATAATTAGTGTATTATAATTGTAGTTTTTGATTAATTTACCTAAATATAACTATTTTTCTTACATAGTGCCTTAAATTTTTTTAGTGATGAGAAGTAATATACAAGTATGTTTAATTATAGGCACAATTGAAATGTCATTGCATCATAATAAATATATATTACTATTTTAAGTAGTACAATGCTAGGTTAATAGGAATTTCAATTAACATGCCTGAGAATCCATATTCTGTAAAGCAGAGGGTGGCCTATATTAATTTTGGTGACCCGATTGTATTGCTTCTCAAGCTCTCCTCTGCTTGTATTTACCCTCTCCAACTAACAAAGGGCAACTCTTGACATTATCTCTGTGCGTCCCATGCAGCTCCCCTAAGACCCCCGGGGGCACTGCCGCTCCCCTTTTTAAATTCACGGATCCTAAGCTGAGCCGGAGCGCTTCGGGGGTCAAGGACAGACTTCTGTTCTGGTGTCAGAGCAAGACCAAGGAGTACAAGGTACAAAACACAACACTTTGCACTTGCATGATGGGTGTATTATTTCATTTTAATTTTATCCACAGCACACAAACCCTTTTAGAGACTGGGTGCAATGGTGGTGAGTTTTTCTGTTGATATGATCTTGACTTATGTTTGCTTTGTTAACACTGTATTTAATTATTATTTTGCTATTTGTTTAATTTGAACACTTAATTATTTTAAATTATATATTTTGCATTTCCCTTATTTATCTTTCATTTTTATTTATTCATTAATTGAATGTTATGATACATATTGTGTGTGCTATAAAAATTACATGTTTTTTTAAAAAATGGGTTCTTGAACATAAACATAATGTTTGCAAGTTTTCACTAAAATTGATTCATAAAATATAAATTATTCTTAATTAATTTTCACTAAGCACATTTAATCAAAGTATATATTTTACTGGGCAGTTAATATTATAATGTAGATATTTGTTTATATTTATTTCACTGATATAGTTGTGAATCTAATGTGTTTTATATGTTATAGAACATACAAATAGAAAACTTTTCAACAAGCTGGAGCAATGGCCTAGCATTCTGTGCTCTCATCCATCATTTCCTACCTGATGCATTTGACTACGAATCATTACGTCCTGAAGAACGGCGTAAAAATTTTGAGCTTGCTTTCCAGATAGCTGAGTAAGACTTTATTTCACTAAAATTATTTATAGAGTTAAGTAACTACTCTACAAACTATATTTCTGCAATATTCTTTTCAAAAGATACATCAGAATTTTTATTAAACTCCTTCCAATATATTTTCATTCTATATGAATATGGCTTTTATTTTAAAATGAAATTTAAATTTTGATTGTGTTATAAACTGTATTTGGGAACTGAAATGGAATTTAGAAACTATATTGTTACTGTTCGACTAAACTCTTCTAGATATTTCTTAACCAACTCTCGTATCTTTGTTTTCTCATATATGCTCAATAATTATATTATGTTGTGGCAAACTACTTTATTATAATATTCTGCTTTTCTGTAGTAATATTTTCTTCTGTCCACATGAGCAATAATTTTAACAGCCCCCTTGATTTGTATATCCTATATATATATAACACTCAAGGAAAATGTGACAAGGTCAAATTAAATCAATAGTTCGTCCAGTCCAGAAGTTCAAAATTTGGAGGACCTGAGCCCCCTTTGTCAGAAAGGAAGATCTGAACTATGTGCTGTGCCGGCATGAGGGGTCTCGGGTCCTCAAAAATTTGAACTTCCACCAATGCCAGACTGTACCAACTGATTTTAGGTAAGTCGGCATTGCTCTCTCTCTTTCCTATCCAAATTACTTGAAGAAAGGAAAGTATTATCTTCTTCAGAAAGCACACTTGACAGATTCAAACTAAAAAAAAGTATTATATTTTTCAAAAAATTTATGTTATTTCAATTATATAAATTTTCATTCTTGAATTAAAGTGAATCCTTCCACCTCTTCATGAGATGAGCCACATACAATTGCTTTTGTTTCGGTTTAATGTAATTTTGGTTACTAGATTACATATTCAGACTTTTAAATTTTTGTTTCAGCGAGAAGGCTGGAATAGCACCATTACTGGATGTCGAAGACATGGTAATGATGCATAAGCCAGACTGGAAATGTGTTTTCACCTACGTTCAGTCAGTGTACCGTCGCTTCAAGGATGAAGACTGAAAATAATAATTAATGATGTGTAGAGACAATGTTCCTATTTTCAACTATACTTCCCTTCTTCATTTCCATTAATAATACTCTTTTTGTTACATACCTTTTGTAGAAAAATGTTTTAAGTGTACAGTTTTGTAAAATAGCTTTTTAAATATTGGTTACTTTTTTAAATTATAATCTATATTGTCATATTTTTGTACTATTATACTTAAACAAGACCAGCTCTGTATTTAATGGATGTATTTTCCACTTTTTGTGAAAATATTTCAAACAAGCTAAAATTTGTTGAAGAGATACAGCAGCTCTTTGCTCAGGAAGTTAGTGATGGATGAGATAAATTACTTACTCATAGCTATGAACACTGTTCTTAGCTAAGTGCTCCAGCATATGTTGCCACTATTTTGCCAATAAGTCAGTTTCACATTTATTATTTCATTTATATAATCATTTTACATAAATTCTGCAATTATAATTGCCAATTTTGTGAAAGAGAGAATTTTTTTATTTGTATTATACTAAATGGCTTCAGAAATGCATATTTGCATTATAATTCATTTTGAAGCAATTGGTGCTTTTTAAATATAATTCCTTGGTGCTATAATCCGAGCCTTGGCAAGTAGCAATCATCAAGTCATCTAACACAGCAATAATTCATCATAATTAGCTGGGGCATACTTATTTACAGCTGATACAATTAACATTTTATTTCTTATTATAATTTATAACTAAAACTTCAGTGTATAAGTCTGGCAATTAAGTTATGTTTTGAAATATTTTATTTTACAACCAAAAACTTGGTGTAGTTATGTCTTTGTTAATTTTATAAGTGATTTTGTAGGGCATACTAATTAAACAAAAATAAATTAAGCTTTTTCTTATAAATAAAAGATGAATTTTTTCTGGTCATTTATGTCCTGAAAGCAACAAAAGTTCTGGTATCAATACATTATTGTTATTTTGTGCATTTCTATTGATCATTTATGGCTTCTTAAATTAAATAAGTTGTATAAATGACTTAAAATTCTCAAAATGTGACTAAGAAAGAGATGTGGTGCAAAATGTGATTTATAAAATGAATAATTAGATAACAAATTTTATGTTTCCTTATTTTTTCTCTGGACTTTAATACAATTTTTGCACATTATCTAAATCAATGCTATTGAGCTACATTAGATTACCCTTATGATTAGTATTTTCACCAATACCCTTCAGTTAATTTACTCAGCAAACTACATTTTGATTCATAACAAATCTTACAAAAATTAAGATTTACCTGCTTCAAAATAGTGCTGATTTTTGTACTATATAAACTAAATGGCAGCCATCAGTGATCTTATAGAATACCTTCCAATTAGTTGGGATTTTATTGGATATTTATTACATAGTCTGTTGAAGAAGAATGGAGGACATGATTTGACCTCCACATTAGGTCACATTGAGACACTGTGTTTTGACTGTTTAGCTCAGAAGTGTATTGTGGGGAAGGCTTTGTAACAGGCTCAGGTAACCTGTTTAACATAATTGTCCAAGGAGTCTGTCCATCCAGCCTGTTTTTGTGCATGTAAAACAGATGAATAAATTTACACCTTTCATGAGCAAGAATAGTTGTAATAGTGGAGGTGATTATGGCATATCTGTATGATAAAACTGGCAGCTATGAAAAGAAGAAATGTTAGCTGTTGCATGAGTTGGAGTTGACAGTTCCACAGTATGGCCCAGTACAACAGACAGTAAGGCCACCAAGTGGAAAAATTGTAGTTGGTCCATATATTTCTTTATCATATATATTTGTGAATAATAAACATTGATTGATGACATAATTGTAAAATCAGAAATATATGTAGCAAAATAAAATAGTAAAATTTTTGAGAAAGCAGTGCTGCATGGTAGATTGAATCAAACACTTCAAGCCATATTAAATTATAAATGAATAAACAGCCAAATTTGTCAGAAATATATATTAATAAAAATTAGGATAATTCCATTTTGGAGCCTCTTCAGATTTATACTCAAAATTATATATCTGAATATAATCAATCATTGAATTTGTTTTTCTTTCTCCCCATACATATCTAGTTTTTTTTATGGCTGTTATTTTTTCTGAACCATGTGTTTGCCTATTGTCAATCCTTTCATATGCTAAAGTTTATCAGGATATTTACTTCTGTATTTTTATTTACATAACTGAAAGTACCAATTATCTCCAATTAATTTTATCTTTTACTTTAAGATTTGTGATGGACGTCAATTATATTTCGCATTACGATACTTAAACAAGCAAGCGATAAATGAATCAAATTATTCAACCCATAAGCATATACAGAAGTACATCCATTGCATTTGTAACAATCTCAATTAATCTTCAGCTTTACCGCAATTAGGCTAGTAATCCCATCGAATACCTCAGTACTTATAATTAGTTCTGAACCAGAACCTTAAACAGGAAAATATCTAATAAGGAATTAACTGGGCTGCTATCTCCATCTTTGTAAGGACTCCTTATCCGTTATAAATGAATTTACTAAATAATGAGCAGCTCTGTTCCATGCAACTTGTGGCCATTTTAAGTACCCACCGACTACAATTTAATTACATACAAAATCTTAATTTTGATATATGTTAAATTAAATTAACTTGTTTTCACCATCGTAATCTGCATTTGAAATTTGGTGATAAAACTAGCAGCGACTTGTTGGGGGTACTCTGTAGTTTATGCTAGGAGAAAAGTAAAGTAAAAAAGACTAAGTGAAATTGAGTGAAGGAGTTATTGTAGGATAATCATGGGATGAAAATCCTTTGCTAAATTGTGAATAATTAATTAAAATGAAGGGATATATGTGGTGAATCATTAAACCTTGAAAGTGAAGGGTTATTTTTCTTATTTCCTTAGAAAATACTACTGGACAACAATATTATTATTTAAGAATTCGCGGCAGATGTCTGTTTAATAATAAGAAAGATAGCCAAAAATGGACAAAATAAGCTTTTGAGTTTTGTCAAATGACTAGTGCTACTGTGTCACTCTAGGCTCTTGTTAACACCTGAGGAAAGGGAGAACGATACCAGAAACGTATAGTACTTTATATTATCACTTATTTTGTCTGTTTTTTGTTGTGTACATTGGTAGGGTTTGCCTCCAAGGATCAGCAGATGGCGCCATCAGGATTATTTTCTGGGAGGTGCATCTGTCTTACACACTGTACTATTAAGTAATAAAATATCATTTATAATAGTTCATATTTATAATTATCGGTAGGTATATAAAATTAGACATTGAATATGTTTTTTAACATAGGAAGGGATTGAAATGGGGGGGAGGGGTGTGTGGAAGGGTAGAGGAAGGTAGCCAAGGGTTAACTAGGGCCCCCGGGCTATGGTTTAAGGATCCTACCCTGCAATTCGCCTAAAAGTGATGCAGAGAAAACCCTAGAAAAACTTGCATCAGGCAGGTCGGGCATTTGGTACTTGTCCCACGCCCTTCCGATGGCGGGAGAGGGGTTTGCTGTGGGGTCGCAGCTTACCCTTGCCGTGCCTTGACCGCTTTAGGAGGCAGCTGGCCGACTATTCCAATAGGAATAGCGGACAACTCTATGCTCAAGGTGTGCGATCATACACCTCTCAAAACAGGCCAAGGTGCTTTGACAGGTGGGAACCTTAATTCAAGAAAACCAGAGAGATGTGAAGGCAAAGGTAACCTCCTCCAGACCTCTCTGATCCTGCAGTTAAAATAGTATGTCTTAATGTGTGTATTTACAAAAGCTGTCGAGTATTCCTGACTACGCGATTCAAGCCTTGGACGATCCTTCTTCCATTTTATCAGTTTCATAGCAGATTCTCAAATTTCTATATGAAAGGATTCGTGAAGTTTTCGGAGTATTTTATATCCTTAATTACTTATTGTAACAG
The DNA here is from genome assembly GCA_037074705.1 of Zhengitettix transpicula. Classification (NCBI taxonomy): domain Eukaryota; kingdom Metazoa; phylum Arthropoda; class Insecta; order Orthoptera; family Tetrigidae; genus Zhengitettix; species Zhengitettix transpicula. Next base: position 37,969,209 of record CM073596.1, on the reverse strand, counting down.
TTCTATGTTTTACGGATAATTCAGAATAATCCAAGGATAAGTAATTTTAATTCAAAAGATTCTCCACTCCATGAACAGTGCCGAACGTAACGAATGTTATTTCTCGCGATTGTTCCACGTGTAATTTAGTTGGTGATTCATCAGTATTGGTGAATGTTGTGCCAAATTGTTTCACTGTTGTAATTTAGTAGTGTGTGTCTTAGCAGGTTAAGTGGGACTCGCTTGTGTTCTAGTTCTAGGGCGCTGTGATTATTTAAAAGTTCTCTCAAACCCTTGATCCACGTGAAGTCATGGCTTAAATGTAATTTTATCATTCCGTGCTCATAAATGTATTAAATTCTATCTTTTATGCCCTTTTTTTTTGTTCGGTTGAATGAATTTACACGCTTCCTATGTTTCCTTGCAGCAAGATTTCTACTTTGACGAAGTGAATTTATTTATATATAAATAGCATATTTTTGAGTCACTTAGGTCACTGGAGGAAACGAGCATGTTTATTTCATGGCTTATGTATGAAGTATTTTACTAACAACAATGTGATGACTCCAGGAGTTTGGGAACTTGTTTAAAGTGTGAATTCAATTAAAATATATAAATTCCTAATAGTTGATTAAATGAGAAATTGTGCATAATTATGCCAACGAATTGCGCAAACGTTGCTGCCGAAATGTTTCTGCAAATCGCACCTTTTAAATTCATATTCAGCAGTCCTTGAGTAATTACGTAATTATATTAAAGTATAATATTACATATGTTATATTTGTCATGTATGTTCGTGAAACTAAAGCTTAAAATGAAAGGGACGGACACAGTATAATTTCACTACAGGTTCTGATGTGGTGGTTCGTAACCAATATTGAACTTGTTCATTCTGTTTTGACTTATGTACGTATCCTGCATTTGTTTTTTAGATTTTTTTAGGGCAACAGGCTACATGAGGGTGATCCACATTGGGCAACTCCCCTTTAATAGCATAGGAAGGGATTTGAAAGGGGGATGCGGAAGGGTAGAGGAAGGTAGCCAAGGGTTACTATGGCCCCCGGGCTATGGTTTAAGGATCCTACCCGGCATTCGCCTAAAGAAATGCAGGTAAAACCCTAGAAAAACCTGCATCAGGTAGGTCGGGCATTGGGTACTTGTCCCACGCCCTTCCGATAGCGGGAGAGGAGTTTGCTGTGGGGACGCAGCATTCCCTTCTCCATGCCTCGACCAGTTTAGGAGGCAGCTGGCCGACTATTCCAATGGGAATAGCGAACAACTCTTACCGTATGCCCAAGGTCTGCGACCCCGGAACATACACCTCTCAGAACAGGCCGAGGTGCATCGGCTTGTGGGAACCTTAGTTCAAAAACGGAGAGGAAAAGGCATCCCCAAAGGTAGCCCCTTCGTATCTCTCCTAAAAGGTTCTGCCTGCGAGAGAATAGCCCTCGCAGACGCATTACGGATTGTTGTTTTTTAGAGGAGGTATTGGAACATTTATTGTTGCGTCAACTTAGAACTAGGTGCGAAAAACTCATTATTCAATCATTGATCGGAATTAAATTATTTCGTGTATTTACGAGTTATGTATTTTTTAATTATGCTTATACGCAGGAATACGACTGTTTTTCTCTTTAGCGGGTTGGACGTCCTCTGACTTGAAAGAAGATCAATAAAACTCCATACTTGATTCAGGTAAGTGTTTCACGAAACTCCTTATTTTGTGTGTTAAATTAAGTTTCAATGGTCTTAAATTGCATTATTTAAAATTTGTTTTCTGAATCTTTCATTTGAATTTAATCTGGAAATATATTATTTTAACTGGTGATTTTATGCAAGCCTTGTTTCGTTGTGTACTGAAGACATTTCTTTTTCAGAGTATTTAGACTCTTCTGGTCCTGACTTTTGCGTCATTCATTTTCCGGTAATTGGTGACCTTATTTCCGAAAGGTTCGTTTGGTCAGTTCATCGCGAGGAAGACGTAGAGGAGTCGCGTTGTGGAACTTCATTTAATGCGGTAAGATTTTCGAGACTTTATTTGTACCTGATTGTTTTATTTTCAACAGTAATAAGCTCTCGAATTGTAATCTTCTACAAATTTCAATCTTAAGAATGTAATTGATTAAATTCAATACGGTTGAATTTCTTTTCGTAAAGTTGACTCTAATTCGTTAGTTTCCTTTCCTGTCGCGTGAGATTTTTCGCCATCTGTTTGTTAACGGTCGAAGAGGATTTGCTTAACTAAAGGCTTTCTTCTGTATAAATAAACTTGACTGGGTTGCCTTAGCTTTGTAATTCCATACCGGTCACAATTTTTCGATTACATGTGCGTGTAGTGACTTCCGCATACTCTTAAATACTCCTAACGACGTAAAACCTCGCCGTTCATTGCCTGACTGTTCGTTCTTTTCGTCCGTTCTACTTGCTGTCTGCTGCCCAACTATTCATTCGTCTCGTAAATTTTGAGCGCGTAGAACCTTCTCGACCGATCAACAATACTTTCTTTGCATTGCCGGTTTGTTGCGGCGTCCGCTATATCCCCCAATAATGAGTCCTCTACAATTCAACTTTTCAATTAGAACAATGCCTTAATTACCAATTACTACAATATAAATTATACACGCATTAACAAACAAAAAAATTATGTAGCGACAAATATATCAATCAATAAATAAATAATAAATATATAACATTAAGAAGAAGTAAGTATATTTATTAATTGTTCCTTTACGCGTATCATTTAACAAATAACAACAACAGAAAGAAAATGAGTGAGATTGGTTCCTATAGTTGCACGTATTTTCATCGTGTGACTCGTCCATTGTGTAGGGAGGATAAAGGAATCGAAATTACAGTTAAAATTGCAATCTTCCTCACAGTAATTTATTCCTCGAATATTAGAATTTAGTGAAAGCTTGGAAATTATTTTACAATCGAGGACATCCAGTCCCTTCCTCAAACGTGATGAAACACATACGTATGTATGCTTGTAATTTATTACTGCCCTAGCAGTTTCCTTTCCCCATGGCCGTTCCTCAGGCCTCTGGTAGTTTATGACGCAAACCTGAGGATGTATTTTGTATAATACTCAACATTAAACTTTGTAATCCAATTTAGTAACACTTTGTATTACATGAACCTTTAAGTTGGTCTTCACATCTTTACACTTTGATTAAAACCAAAACACTTGGTTTTTTAATAGACGTAAACTACGATGCTTGATTTAAATTTATTTCGGCAACAAACGAGAGTTTATCAGTTTATGTAATAAATGAACCTCCTTAGGACCAGTTAACAATGAATTTCATCAAGAATCCGATAGTTTTATTCAAGTCAAAGAAACCAGAGATCATTTTGCAGACGTTTAAACTTTAAATTATGGACCACTTATGGGGAGGCTCCACCTCACGCTTACAACTTACAACACTGAAAACCTTTTGAATTTTTCGTTTTGTACAAATTCAGTGCTGCCAACTTCAAACATGTTTTACCGTCTTAACTCTAACTTCTTCTTCACTTTCACCTCATTACACAGTAAATACCTTAATTTCGTTGAACCGGAACCAAAAATGCCGATGGTACAGTTTATATTATAAAAGATACCTACAACCAGTATTTGGCCTTTACTTTTATCCCACGAAATAAAATTACTTAATTGTTTTTATTTTCCATCCTTGACGTTATTTGAGTTACTTGGACACTTGGTGTAATTCGTTTAAAGTGTTTATTATTAATACCACACGGTCTACTCTGGCCGCCTGTGTCAATGACGTCGCTGGCTCCTTCGTGACAAGACTCTGGCTGTGTGCAGAATTCGAACACACTGGGAATGTATTTAATGTTACCGGAATTTTAACTACAAACACCGAAGCGTCTGTTTCTCATTCGCGGAAACTAATGGTTAAGTAAGATAATTCACTCGTCGTTTAAATTTTAAAGAACATCAATTTTAATCACACAAAAAAAAGAATCTTTCTATTCTCTACAGAAACTAAATTGTAGATGATAAATTCGTCACTTTTATAAAATTATCCTCACAATTTATGATTGGATAGCAAATGACAAAATAAGTGGCTAATTGATTTATCTACTTGAAAATTAAATGTTGCAAATATGAAAAGTCCTGGTATACTTTTGATATTAATTTAACACCTTTTCGTCGGCTTTCACTTGGCATGTTTGATTTATATTAGTTTCATAATTTTTGATTTTTACTTGTGTACTTAGGAGAAATGAGTGATCTTGAGCGTTAGGATTCGGTTGCAGGTGAGGAAGGATTCAACTGATTAGCCTCCTCTATTTTATTTTCCCAGATAATATTATTTGTAATATTCGAGAAATAAATTACTGTGAGGACGATTGCATTTTTAAATGTAATTTCGATTCCTTTATCCTCCCTACCCAATAATGGACGAGTCACACGATGAAAATACGTCCAACTATAGGAATAAGTTTTGTTTTGAATGTAAAATGATTAATCCAGTATTTTACGTAGCATAATCTTAAAGGGTAATAAAATAAAGAAAGCAGACATGGGACGAAGCAAACGAGAAGGAAGGACGAAAACATATTCCAAATAATCGTAATACCTGTACTTCAGCTGCTGCAGGTTTCAGGTGCAGGGGGAGGTTTCTGTACGAGTTCTAAAGGTTCAGTCTTAGTCGCAAGCCAGTGGCTGAGGTGGATAAAGCCTGGACACGTCGATCTGGAGATTCCGGGATCGAGCCTCGCTCACGACGCTATTATTTTTTTTTATTTCTCATTCGTATTTAACGCTCACGGCCGAGGTTTGCGACTCTTAAGGGAAATTAAAACGTAGAAACTTCGCCTCGGCCGTGGCTGAGTGGATAGAATTCAGGTCTGTGTAACGCAATGATTCTGTGGGTTCGAGTCTCGGCGGGGTCCTTACTCCAAGCATCTCCTCTCTGCTTCCACTTTCCTCTGCTTTGCCCTCGGGGTCGGCGAAAACGAAGGCAGAATTCCTGGGTGTGTGGACGAGTAAGGTTTTTAGATATTTTTTCATTTTTTTTCGATTATATTGATAATAAAGAGCCTTAATGACCTGGCGTTTACAATTACAACAAGAAACAAGAACACCAGTAAACGAATTTAAGGTGAGACGACGTTTAATGCTGAATATATTAATAATACTGCTGTGTTTCGGCAATTCTCCTCCTTAACGACGTAAAACAGTTACGGGTTGACAAATATATCAATCTTTAAATAAATAGAAGAAATTAAGAAACATATTTACTAATAGTTCCTCTACGCGTAAGACTGGAAAAACTATCTTTAAAGATTAACAGAAAAAATGTGTACGGCCAAATTCTTCTAATTCTTTTTTTTTAATTTTATATTGATAATAACAAGCAAGTCTGATTTGCCTGGCAAATACAATTACAAGGTTCAGGAGGAACACCAGGAAATGAATTAAACGAGAGATGCCGTTTAATGCTAAACATATTAATAACATTGCTGGCTGTGTTTTTCAATCCTCCTCCGTTCAATGATTTATATAAATACGCATTAACAACGTAAAAAATAAATTATGTGTTCACATATATATATATATATAAATTGTTAAATACATATATGAAATTAAGTATATTTATTTATTTTTCAATCGTTCCTGTACGCTTAAGGCGTCCTTGCTTAAAATATAACAAGAAACGAATTTGTACACGGAAAAATTAGAGAGAAAAGGGAGCTCGATTAAGACTTGAGCACCAGAATAAATAAATAAGATTTTATACAAATTACTTTCCACATTAAATTTTAAATATTTTATTAGAGGTATTAAAATTAAGAAACATTTCTTTCTGTAACCGAACTAAGTTAATCTTTGATTTATTATCAATCGAATGTAATTAATTCTCTGAGCACAATTGAAACTGAAAATATAATAATCACATTGCCTTATTCACTCGTTAGAATGTAAAATGATTTAAATTAATTGAATACGTAAACAATTAAAAAGCTGCGAGATGGATTTGATGGCCGCCAGCCGAGCGATGCGAGCGAGTTTGGGACGACGAAAAGCCCGGATTTTTAGAATCGAGAGATAGGATAGTAGAAGGTGTCAGGAGGTCTTTGTCTTAGGAGCTGCAGAAGGTGAGCAGGTGGCGGACAAAATCCGTGATTTTGCCAAACCCCTGTGTGCCTCGCTCCCTCTCTCTCACTCATTGACCCTCTCTCTCTCTCGCATGGGAAGAACATACACCACAGGGATTTGGCAAAATCTCGACATTTCTTTGCCACCTGCTCACCTTCTGCCGCTCCTAATACAACGACCTCCTGACACCTTCTACTATCCTACCTCTCAATTCTGAAATCCATGCTTTTCGTCGTTCCAAAGCCGCTTCGCTCGGCCGGCGGCCATCCTTCTTTCTTTATTTTTACTCTTTTCTCATTTAATATTTAATTGTAGAATACGAACTTTTTTTAAAACATTGATTCTTTAACGTAATTAATCTTTATAATTATATAAGTATTGCAAATAATAATTACAATTTATATAAAATTTGTATAAAAATTCAAAGAACGAATTAAATATTTTTATTTTATTTTATCGTTGATGATTCAATACCAGGCAGGTATCAATTCAAACTAGAAATTTACTCGCAAAGACTCTTGTCTGACATGGCTTTTTAATTGTTTACTTATTCAATTAATTTAAATCATTTTACAATGAAAACAGTGAACTGGACGAGTGAAAAAGGCATGTGATTATTATATTCTCAGTTTCAACTGTGCTCAGAGAATTATTTACATTCGAGTGATAAAAAAACAAACGTTAACTTAGTTCGGTTAATGAAATGTTTCTTAATTTTAATAGCTCTAATAAAATATTTAAAAATTTAATATTAAATACACAATGCGGAAAGAAATTTTTATAAAATCTTTTTTTTTCTTAGTCTGAAATGAAGGGTAATTCCTTTGCAATATTACAAATATTTGAATATTTAAATATAAAAATTGATTTTAATATTTAAAATTCTGTCTTACAGCCCTACTACATATTATTTATTGTGTGTGAAAATGCTCGTTACAAAGGCATCAATAACTTATATTATAATATGTATGACTCGTGACACGTTGATGGCATAGCACTGCACTGCTACTCATGTAATTGTCCTTGTTGCTTTATTAATATTGGAAAATTTAGTACATTAAAATATATATTGCATTTATTTGTGTAACTAATTCGAACGCGTAAATTAAATGCATAAATCACTCTAAAGTGATATTTCTCCTGTCCATAATAAATAATTTATTTAACAATTCATATATACATAATTTTATTTACAATAGTAGTGGATTGAAATTCCTTTGCGGTACGGGAAAGACTTTTCAACGTGTAATAAATAAATAATCCATTTTAGCAAATTTGGACAGAAGCCGTTTGCGATGACGAACTTCTGAATAAACGTTTAATGTTTTTCCTGCCTCACATCAGACCAAATACAAAAAGTTGAGTGTTTTAGGAGGCTAATTAAATACTTCATAATTTATCCCATTACCTTAAATATCAGTATTTATTATTTTTCAAGCATACAATAATAAGAAATTCAGGTAATTAATTTGGTAGGTCAAACATTTTTATTTTGTAGTTAAATACTTGTATTGGTAAATTTCGTCTTTAGATCTGATAAAATCAATTATTAAAATCCTGAACTTTGTTCACGTTTCATCCATTGTGTTGCAGAATGCAATTTACGAAGGAATATAACTTCGTGGCCCGATTAGAATGAACGTGTAATACAGGGAACGAGGTCTATGAGGGGTGGGGGCTGTTGTTGGTGTTGCTGCCTTTCACTTCTTCCTGAGTTCTGACCGTGGCAACTACAAACTTGATGGCTCCATTCGGCCCAGCAGCTACTGAGGTATGCATTGCTCATGCTTTATTACGTGTCTTACACTGCAAGAACATGTCTCAAAATAACGTTTGAAATTTTAATTATATTAATTGTATATTATCAGACAATGTAAGCTTTTATGAGCAGATTTTATATCCAATTAGTGAAACTTCCAACTTTCCTTGACGGTTGCAATCTAAAGGCGGCTCCCAATTAAGAATCGCGTTCGTAATTTCGCCAAAAGAAATCTTTTATTTCTAGGATTTGGTCAACCAAATCTAGCCTGAACACAATTTGACAGCCTCTCTTGGTCTTCGGGAATAAATATTTCAGCAGAGTTTCACTTATTTTCTCAAATCGTATGTTGAATCTTCGTAGCTGGTTCCTAATAGCGCGTGCATCATTGCCACTAGGAATATTTGTGTGCGGTAAAATGAAAAACTGTGGGATTTGCATTTTTTGTTTTTGAAGATTTATGTAATTCGTATTGAATCTGTGGGTATAATTTTTTTTGTACGATATTTGTTGCGGGATTTCAGATCAGAAAAAAACGTTAGCCTGAAGCTTACCTTCATTTACACGGTGAAAAAAAAACTTAAATGTCGGCTGATATTTATATATTTTATTTAACATTTGTAGCTAATATTGGTAATTTTAATACGGTTGAAAGGAAGTTGTGTTGGTGAAACTTTAATAATTAAAGAGAGAACAATCAGCTGTTTGTGACATCGCCACTTTCATCATGGCTGCCAACATGTGGGCCATGTTCATATGTTAAAAGCAAATTTTCGTAGCATTTTTCAAAGTCCCTAGTTCACAATTGTCTATTTATGTAGTAACAAGTTAGAAGCACATTTGAATTTTTCTTTAGATTTCTAGTTGTGTACGTGAAATCCGCATTTTTTAGCCGAAATCTGTGCTCGTGAAACTGAAAATGAAATAAATATTAATGAATTATGACGAACAAATTTATTCGGATGTTTAGTTTAATATAGATATGACATTCCCCAATAATTTATTGCACAAGTTCCTTCTACTGTTAATCAAAAAATTTATTGATATAATATATTACCGAAATGGGTAAATGTTTTCCAAAAAATCGTATTTCAATTCGAAAAAAATAAAATTTATTCATTGTGTGGCGAAATGGTCACAACTATCTTTAGATGTGTCTGAATTAATCCAGAGGGTGAACGAGATCCGTATGCAAAATGTATTGAGCTTTTGTATGAAGCATATATTCAGAATTACCGGATTAAGATAGGTTACACGTCAATTGAAATTGCCCAAAAATCTTTTAGTCATGATGCATGCTCAGGTTTACTAAAGACTACTTATAATCTAATCTAAACTTAATAGAAATGATTTACAATACATTAATGTATTCATATGTAATTTGCTAGTATTAAGTATTTTTATTAAAATACTTTTATTTACATAAAAGGTTACACAGCTTATATAGTGAGTTACAAAGTCTTTAATGAGAACATTTCATTATAATTTTGATGGCAGACTTGTAACTGTTCCCATTCAACTCCTTAAAGTCTTCTCATAATTATTGTACCAGATTTATGGTAATGTGTAGACAAGGTGTTGTATAAGGATAACTTTAAATACATAAAAATCATTCTGTCATGACTTTATTATCTTAAAAATATGACTGTTCTCTGCATTTTCGGTTTTAAAAAGTACCCTTAAACTTCTCTTTTTACAAAAAAATTTTTTACTCGTTCCCCATGCTTCTAAGCCATTATATTGAAGGAAATATAATCTCATAGTAAGCCTTTAACATTGTTTGATATTTATCAATGTGGTCAGTATTTAATTTCAAATCTATTGTTATTCCGAATAATTAAAAACTGAAGCAATATTTACATTACTTTCTGGAGGATAGTTTTCCTTACGATGGGTAGCATCTAAATACATTAAACCTGATTTTGTTATGTGTCGTCCATTATCGACAAAATAATTTGAAGTCTTCCATACTAGTTCATTTTGAACATTAAGATTGCTTAGTGTTATACAGCATAAGAAAGACATCTGCATAAAAGCCAAAAGGCTTTATATAAATTCATCCATTCAGTCCTTTGTGTATAAAATAAACAGTACTGAGATTGGGTAAACTAGTTTAACTTTCAATAATGATGTATCTTTGTCTTTAATACCCATACAAGTTAGCTTTCAGAGTATATAATGGTCAAAAATTAGAAAAGCCCAGCAACATTTTCCCAGCTATTCAGTTTAATTCTAGTAATTTTGTCTTTAAATAACTCTTTCCACTTTTATCTCTGCATTTATTGTTGGGTTTGATCATTTCAATAAAACAAACTTTGCAATGGTAATTTTTCATCTGAATTTCCTTTGACATAATTTCTACATTATCTTACAATTTTAAAACCTGTCTTAATAATGTAATGTGTGATTTTAAACTTTGCCAATTTATTTAAGTTTCCCCCTTATTTTAATATATTTGAGCACAAAATTATAAACCTGACTTGGTATATGGATACATGTAATAGTAGTGTTTGGCTTAGAATTCTAATTAGGTTTTCCATTGTTCGCAGCACCAGACATTGGGTTCTTGAGCATTTATCCTTCAAGGGCGCGACAAAGTTGTGGAGAGGGTAGCGGCCAGTGTAAAATGGAGAAGGTGCCACATGGGCACGGTCAATGGACAATATTGGAGCCATAATGGGAAACTTCAATTTCACATGAAAACTGGCAGACTTGGGAGAGAAGTTTAGCATCCTGCCATACTCTGGGACCACCAGTTCAGTGTCTGTGCAGAACAGGACATTCACAAGAAATTAACCAATAAGGGTAAAGCCCACTTACCTTCTGTATGACTGCGTAATTCTTAATAAATTCTATAAGAGTTGTTGAATAATAAATATAAATTAAGAAAAGGAATGTCTAGTGTTTTTCAGTATAAATTGAATTCAATTGTTTTAAAAAAAAATCTAGATTTTGAACTAGATATAATCTGAAGAATGTACCACATACTTTACCTGTATAGCAGGTCCTTACTCACTTCATTTCTTCCTCACTTGAAATTGTGATGAACTAAAACCCTGTTTTCACTTTCCATTATGTCATATTTTAATTAAATCCTAACCATTTAATTAAAAATATTTTGGTTCATTGTAAGTTTGGGACTTTTGATCCACAATGGTCAATCTTTGATATTCAGGCAATAATTTTCTCGAATTCTAAATTCTTATATTTTATGCAAATGTTGATAGCAACTACTTTAGGTTTTATTTTGAATACTACATTGAGCAATTTGCCTGAATTGATTTAGTGTGCTTTGTACAATTTTACCCAGCATGGGTTTTAGTGGCTTAAAATTTCCTCTATTCTGCTCTCTCTAATGCAGTTCTGTCATCCATTATTATTCCACATATATATCTACTAGTTTTGTGGCCTGTAATCTGAAACCTGTTTATTTCTTGCAGTATCAATATTAAGGACAATCTTTTCTTATTCTGGCCCCATAAATCTTGAGCAGAACCCTGTGTCCAAATGTCCTGAACTGTTATTCATCAATTGTTTCATGTCTAGGCTATGGCTGGCCTAATCATGATTTAAACTACAAACTACTTGCAGTTTTAATTCAGTTAACAGAATTTGTCCTATTAATATTAGTTTCCAGATAGTAAAGGTTGTGTACCTGTTCTAAATTAAAACCTGCTGCTGATGAAATTTGTGTACTTTTTCTTCATAGTAAGACTTCTAGTTTGTGTAGTCTGTCAAGTGAGACTTGCTGATGATTGCTAGATCTGTGTATGCATTTATGAGTTTACTTTGAATCTATATAACCAGATATTTGATTGCTTCTAATCAGATCGAATGCAGTTGTAGACTGTCTGACTGGTTTATTAATGCTAAACCATTTTCCCAGTTCTCCATCAATTTGCATTGCAGCCTTGGAACCAGTTAATGTTGCTTGAACATGTTTAGAGCTGCTAACTAGATTACTTCTGAAGTTGTAAAATTTTAAATTATTTTGTATCAAAATGTTAATATTTCCTTTTCTTTTTGCAGATTGATTCCTTATTTGTGAAGAGGATTGAGTTCTAAATTTGTTGGTGAGTTTTAATGACCACTTATTTTAATTATATTAGGTGAATTGTTCTAATTGTATTTTCTTTTGTTTCAGCATTTGGCCAATTGTTGCTGTTGTGCTGGGGTTACAAGAAGTCTATATTGTAATATTTTCTGTTTTTCAAACTTGTATATGAAAGTAAAATTAAATTGTTAAAATAAAATGTCTTGTATTTTTGAATGGTCTAGGATTTCTATAATAAATGTAAGAATTTTTATTTTCAAAAGTAATTTTAAATGATCTAGGATATATAATAATCAAATTTCAGAATAAATGTTTATTTTCATTTTATATTTCAAAATTAACAATTTGTTTCAACTACAATTAACAAAAATAGTTGGTTGTAGCTGTTGTGAGATGTTTGGCCAACCATTCCAGCTGGGAAGGCCAAAAAAGGCACTAAAAAAAGTGCCCTAAGTCCAACTCAAAAAAAAATCTTTTCTGTTCAACGTTGAAACTTTTTAGCTTCCACAGCTTCCCAGTCCAGCGTTTTGAGGAGCGAATGGACAAAGGGTTTAAAGCCCCCAGTCTATACACTCCTCAACAAAAATCTGAAACAAGTAGTACATAAAACATGAGATAAAAATAAACCAAGTTCCCAATAGCTATTACTTGGAGATAGTTTATTTCTGGGCACACAGATACGGCAAGGAGCTGCTATTACTTGGAGATAGTTTATTTCTGGGCACACCGCTATGGCAAGGAGCTGCAATTACTTGGAGATAGTTTATTTCTGGGCACACAGATACAGAAAGGAGCTGCAATTACTTGGAGATAGTTTATTTCTGGACACACAGATACGGAAAGGAGCTGCAATTACTTGGAGATAGTTTATTTCTGGACAAGGAGCTGCTATTACTTGGAGATAGTTTATTTCTGGACAAGGAGCTGCTATTACTTGGAGATAGTTTATTTCTGGACAAGGAGCTGCTATTACTTGGAGATAGTTTATTTCTGCGCACACAGATACGGAAAGGAGCTGCAATTACTTGGAGATAGTTTATTTCTGGGCACACCACTACGGAAAGGAGCTGCAATTACTTGGAGATAGTTTATTTCTGGGCACACAGATACAGAAAGGAGCTGCAATTACTTGGAGATAGTTTATTTCTGGACACCCCGTTAGCTTGGCAAACTATAATGTGATCTGACCAATTGTTTAAAACACTGGAGATAGGTTTTTTTATTGGACTCCCCAATACAGAAAGAAACTATTATGATTTTACTACAGTTGTACTAGAAAGATACGTAGCTGCACATTGTTGAAGGAGAGTGAGTTTAATGTTAAGAGACCTGAGTTATAAATAGATTTATACCATCAAGTAAAGATAGTGCAAAGGCTTAAATGACAAGATTATAGATTGAAGGTAGAATTGACATAAAATGATAAAACTTCATATTTGAAACAATTCATTCATCTAGAATAGACACAATGAGAAATAGCTTATTAAGGTTGAGATGACTACAGATAGAAAGAGTAGAATTAAAAAAGATAAAACATTGTGTTTGAACTGATACATTCATCTGAAATTCACACAGCATGAGGAATTTCATCTTAAGATATAATGTGAACCTGTTCACAAAACGAAAAGTGATTAAACAAGATACATTTTAAGTTATGGGCCACTACATAATAAATTTTTATATGACCAGTCACGGATTCTCTTAACAGTTAATCTGGGCACTAACAATAAAATCCAGGAAAATGTTAAACAATATGTAGTCTCAGTTTTTTGAAGAAAATTGCTGTGTAGAAATACGTATTAGTATCTAAGAACACACCCAAATATTTTGGCAGAGGAACAAGATTATGTGATTCCAATCTTCAACAGACAAGGCCTAGCTTGCAATAGGGCAGAAGAAATAATGATACCTAATGACAACTGCTAAAATAACTAAATAAGAAAACTCAAAGAATGTAATGGGTAACAAGTGATTCTTTTATTGTAGTCTTGTAATTAGATTTTTATGGTAGAAGACTAAAGAAGTTATGAAATAGGTATTGTGCCAAACAGACAGGAGGCAAAGAATGAGGTACTCTCACATTATCCTCTCTTTTTGGACAGTTGGTTACTTTTATCAAAACAAGAAGCATGATTAAGGTTCTAAGTTTTGAAGAAGCATAATGCCATAGTTATTTTTTTTAAAATTCTGAACACCCTTTTTTGTGGACCAAGGAAACAAGACTGAGAGCACGAGAAGCTTGCCTCTTGGAGCAATTTGTAGACATGCAGAATCCTGCAAGTTAACTTGTTTGTGAATCAGACAAGTGCAGCAATAGTAACTGGAAGACTGGTTCAGTCAAAAGAACATTGACATGTAAAGCTCGAATAAAGATGTATACAAGAATGACAATATACAGGTCATTAGGCTGTGTTAATTGTTGAAGAAACCAAATTGGGTGCTGAAGATGTGAATAACAGACAGAAAAATTAAATAAAGACAGGTAAAGTCATAGAAACAGTGGCAGAAGTGTCAATATAGTCACCACAATGATAGAGTAATACACACATTCTGAAACTTGGAAGGGGGAGCTAATTTAGGAAAAGAAAAACTTTAAACTATCTTTTATGTGTCAGGAATCGTTCTTCTCACACATTTAACCCTGGGAGTGGAACAATAACGAATTAGAATTGTTGAAAATTTTAGAACTGCAGGAATGAGGTACATAATATCGCAGTGAGCCTGACAGCCTGTATTGTTTCCACTGAATCTAGAGAATTTTTTATACATGCTCTAAGGACAGAGTTTTCTGGATTCAATTGGAGTGAGGGGAGTCAAATGTAGTTGGTGGTCTAAATGATTTGTAAATAGAGTCTAAAGATTGTAAAAAATTTAATAATATTGGTGTATTTGAACAAAAAAACATTATGATATGTAGATGAGAAAAGGTAGTTGGAGTACCCAAAAATTGAAGAGTGTTGTTAGCTTTATAAATAAGGAGAGAGTTTTACATAATATCTTCACAGGAATATCTATATACAGATGAGAATAAGAATAGAATGTGAGTAGACATGTCTAAATAAATCAGAAGACAATAAAGAATGTTTTATATAGCAATCCTGCCATCAAGAGGATGGAAATACTAAAAAGAAAATAATCTAAATCCATGTATCTACAGTAAGAGTTCATTCTGTTTGCATCCAGACGTGAGCATAGTCACTCTGATTAGTTGTTTTAAATGTGGTCAAATGGAAAATTACAAAAGAAAATAAATATGACGGAAAATGGTTTTCAATTTTTTTTTAATAAAGGTTGAAGATCTGAGACTAATCAGTTAAAACACAACATATCCAATTACACATGACTGAAGAACCATAAACCACACATAGAAAACTTGATAAATCTAGCTTTTGTCCATTTACTACTGATAATTATATGCCAAAATAAAAAATGGTCATTTTAAAATGTGTAAAACATACCAAATTAATGTAGGGATAGCCAACACTTTGAGGATCAAAGTCTACAGAAAATTGATAAAATAATTTAAATTTTCAAATCAAATCATGAAAGAAAAGCTTATAAATACCTATCAATTTTTAAATTGACAAAAGCCACATTAATGTTCACCATAAACAAGAGTGAGACAAACTCACCCAAACTGGAGGTTGTCTTCTACCAACAGAAGCTGCTTCCCAGCCCAATATCTGACGGCCTACACGAGTCCTGCAAGAATATGAAAACATTTAATACACATATCTATCTTACCATCATTTTAATCTCTACTTAGTAATCTTCACCAAAGTGTACACTAAAATGGATTCTTTTGGACAGTAAAAATAGACTAGAATTGATTTATCCAAAGGAATTAATCAATCATACTAAGATAAACTTTTTTCTTTGATTATATTTAATTCAAGCAATTTAAATTAATAGTGTGAGACTTACCTGGAGATAATTTATGATTTGAGGAAAGATTTATGGTTCTTCCAACATTGAAGTAGGAAATCTAATTCCGTGCATCCTGGCATCTAAAAAAAGAGTCATATGTGAACAAACTAACATTTACATTCTTCAGGGTTACCTCATTCCTACAAGGTTATGATAGTTTATAAACTTGAATTAAAAAGAGGTTTCAGTTTGCACAATTTGGTTGAATATTATATAAACCTTAACATTTAAAATGATTATAATATTTCTTTTAGATGGTAAAATAATAAACAAATAGCAAAAACATCTTATGAGACCTATTGTCATCTGCTGTCAATAGCCACAAAAGTTTTTGAGTTAATTACTGGTTTAGGTGGATAACAAAGTAATTAAAAAAATTAGAACACACCCGTTCGTATTATTTATCTACTATTGACTTTTGTTAATTCTGAACTTGTCTTAAATCGGGTATTTCAGATAACAACAAATATTTAGTTCTAATTATGGGGATAAAGATTCCATAACATTAAAGAACGATTATTTAAACGATCAAAACTCAAGAAAGTGATATAACACACAAGAGCAATTAATTAACTTACGAAATATCGCCTCCAATATTTACATGATGATCCTCTTCGCTGATACATCGCGGCAGCGTGCCAATAGTGCCAACTTAAGCATTTTTGTTTGAAATGGAGTTTTCTGTTTTAGTTTTTTTTAATTGCAATATACGAATGAATAATTTTTGGGAATAACGTCAAAGGCAAACAACAGAAGGCCAAAAGCATGATTAGGATAATGTATAAATTAGTTTTTAAATTAATTTTTTTGACGTAGTTCAGAATAATTCGCTAGATGTTGAAGCTCCTCGTCCGTCGGCCTGCAATTGTCGTCTGCTTGGGTGCTGTTGCGGTGTCTGTGACGTCACTGTATTGATGACGTCACGATTTTTAATATAAATACCACACGTTTATAGAATCCTTATTCCTATCGTCAGGTGAAAAGTGACTATTATTCTTAATTAATATATAAAAATAATTGTGGTAATTAAGAATATGTAATTATTTAATAAACAAAGTTTTACAGTTTGATTATTTATATATATATATATATATATATATATATATATGAGTAATGATAAAATAATTTTCGACGTCCTATATAAGGAAATGATGGCAAAGCCTGCTGAAGAAATGAGGAAATTCATTGTCTGACATTTTTACATTTTGGAACTATCCAAACTACTTGGATGCTATATATGGAAAAATATGAAAAAATATGACCGTATACAGCGAGTCCTTATTATAAAACTATGAAAAGGTTGTTTTAAAAACATTTTTCGTTTTTTTGGCACTACAGTTACAATTTTATTGCGCTGAATGTTGGTTCGTATGGCAAAGATAGTGGGATATTTACAAAATATAATCTCAAGAAATCACAATTATGGAAAGTTTACGGATTATATATTGCTTGAAGATAACTAGCAGGCGAAGAAACGATTTTGTCGAGATGAAACGAAAAATCCATCAAAACGATGGAACGGGAAAATAGTTATTTTGTTAACTAAAGTGATCGTGTCCGCGCCTTTGACACAGGCAACTCAAATGGCAGAAGTGTCGCAGGGTTGCCTATATATCATGGACGCTCCAAATCTACAATTATTTAACTTTCAGCAGATCGCTGGAGAAAGAATATCTTTTACATTAAATATATTCATCCTTTCTAAATGTAAACTTTATCTAGAAAACAGAATGAAAGGGAAATATCATGACTTTACAGACTTATGACGACAGAAAAATGAAACACCAGCTGCTTCAACTTGGAAATTCTATCTTGATACATAAAAAAACAACTGGGGAATAATTACGTTTTCCTTTCTTGAAGTTTGTGAACTTTGGAGGCCAAGGAACGGAACCTTGAGCGTAGATTATCTTCATCTTTAGGACATTCACGGCAGGATCTGTCCATTTGGCCATTAATTCTTCCCTTTTCTGTTTACAGATACGTTGCTGCGTGAGTAGAAACACTTCAGATTCCGACATAATTTCTATTATAACAGTTTTTGAGGACAAAATAAATTGATTTTGGAAAACTTATTCCTCACCGAATTTTATTATTTTTACCGAGATTAACAAAAAATACTGAAGCAAATCAGCTTATACTTCTTTTTTGAAAAACAAAACAACAAGCCGGATTGATACATATTAAAGATTGTCAACATGAAGGCAAATTACTGTGACGTCGAGTAAGATAAATGCGTGGCCACTAATTACGAACATGGCCCCGCCAGTGACGTCACTCAGCGAATTTTATTCCATTTAGAACCGACTCTTGGCCGATTATTACAATTACCAAACTTATTTTCTTACTCTGGTACTTTATCCAAATGAAACAAATTGTGACGGACGGTAAAAAGAAATTGTGAAAAGACTACAGAATTACTTTACAAAAACCAAGTTGTATTGAAATTATCTTCGTGAAACGTTGCTCGTAATTCACCCCCCCCCCCCCCCCAAGTTCCGTTCCTCGTGTTTTGAAGAATATGTCTACCAATTTTTGTTGCAGTCTGTCCACGCGTTCAATTTCGTTTAGAGATTAACGTAAATACATACACACATACATCCTTTTTCATTATATAGATTATTATTTTATATATAACTTCACTTCACTTATAATTCCTATTAATCTCACATTCAAACCCGTATCACACGAGACGAATCTTCTCTTGATTTGTGCCGGAATAAATAAAAATCATTTTAAAGTAACATTTGTTGAGCATAATTTGTATCCATTTTCAGGCTGTGTGTGACGTGACTGAAAATTTATGTAGGGAAATGGAAAATTGTGAAACCAAAATTGACATTCAGTTGTTAATGTTGTTTAAATATTTTAGTAAGAGCAGTTACTTTTTAATTGAATTTAGTATAGATTTACAATCATAAATTTTATAGAAATAAAAAAAAAGATCTTAATATACAGATGATGTTTATAAATCACCTAAAAGATGTTTTCAGAATTAATTTAGCCCTTATTGGAACTCTATTGCAACTTTTATATATATATATTGTAATAAACAGATTAAAACGGCGTCTAAATAAAATAAAAGATTATTAAAGGTGAACAATTTAACAAAATTTATTTAAGTTTTATACAACATACAATTTTAAACATTAATATTTAAAATCTCAGGGTCTTTACTGGGTTTGATAAATGGGTGACTTGAATTTAAATTATCTAACAAAACAATTGAAGAAAAGAAATAATTAAAGAAAAGAAAATAATTGAAGAACGATCTGACGTATCTTAATGAAATGGTTTACAAATAAATTTAGAGTTCTTTTACTTACGGCCGACCAGGTCTCAATTTTGGGCTTTTCTGTGCACACGTTTTTGGGGATATCACTGAATTTAAATTGGTTACAAAACACTTGTCGAAACTTTTGGGTCTCTCTTCTGGAAACTGGAAACTGCAACTCCTTCCGGATTAATGGGTGGACAGATTGTTACAAATTCCTCTCGATGACATCGGTGACGGTCTCTTTTTACTTATTGAGTTTTTTTTTACTGCGGCAGGAAATTATTAGGTTACTGCTTGTGGCTTTACTTATTGAGAAACTTTCCTGTAACCTTATTCGATGAATTACAGACTGTTCGTTTCGCTCCTCCTCGCTGACTGTGTGTTCGTCTCGTAGAATTTTTGACTGCGTACATCTCAACAATGGTTCTATTGACTCGCCGCCCGCTTTGTCGCGGTGTATGCTTTATATAGTCTAATAATGAGTCCTTTACTTTGCAATTATAACAATGGATTAATTACTAATTACTACAATATATATATATATTATTTTCAGGGAGGTGCATCTGTCATACACACTATACTGTTAAGTAATAAAATATAATTTATAATAGTGCTCCCTTATAATTATTGGTAGGTATATAAAATTAGACATTGAATATGCTTTTTAGCATAGAGAGGGAGTGAAAGGGGGGGACGTGGAAGGGTAGAGGAAGGTAGGCTAGGGCTGTAGTTTAAGGATCTAACCCCCAGGGCATTCGCCTAAAAGTGATGCACACTCGGCATCTGATCGCTTCAACGATCTCGGCTATTACGTAATGATGATTGGAGCGCTTTAAAAGTAATGAAGGAAGAAAAATTAATGGGGAAAAAAGAATCCTTATTTAAAAATTGATTTAATTCCAATATATTAAAGCAATTTTATTAACATTGTCAAGAATTTCGTGATTTCAAGTTAAATATAAATTCGTAATAACATATTGAATGAGAATTGGTGCACATTTATTTCGGTTCGAATTTCACGCATTTCACGAGGGTCGAATGTCGATGGCCCGTGCAGGATGTTTCGCGTTTGTCCTGAGCTTCTGAGAGGACGAAGAGTGTAGATCAGTAAAACTCCATACTTCATTGAGGTTAGTTATTTAAAATTTGTTTTCTGAATCTTGTCTTTTATCTTAATCGGGAAATAAATTATTTTAACCGAGGATTTTATTCCAGCGTTGCTTCGTTGGGAACTAAATAAGTTTCTTTTTCAGGGAATTTCGACTCATCTGGTCCTGAACTTTTGCGTCAATTGTGTACTTCAGATTATCAACGTTACATCAAAAAATTATTAGGTCAATAGTTTAGACAGTGTGGTTTCGTGTATGCCTTTTCTTTATTTTTCCCGATTAATGACTTAAATCTTTTTTATTCGGAATGACTTCACGAATCGGGTGAATGTCTTTAGGGGTAATTATTAATGTTAATATGGCAAGGTTACTCAATTTTTTAAATTAGTTGGTGGAATTATTTTGCTGATGGTTTTAATTATGATTGTTACCTTTCTGCAATCAAGTTGCCTACGTATTTCACACTGTGACATGACGCTGTGGACGAACGTTTCTGACAAACAGGGGTTTGTGTTCTAGATTTCAGCAAGAGTTGTAGAATCTCCTGCGATTTGTCCCCATTATCAAAATTAAAAATGGAGACGCCACCCACAAAGAAAATTTTAAATGTGGCGGAAAAGAATCCCGCTGCTAAAAATATTTCTGGATACGTCCGCAGACAAGGTATATGAAAACTTGTTTCATTTGCAGCGAGAAGGCTTTTGTAGATTTAATAAAATATACGAGTTTGACTACAACATACTCGGTCAGAGGTCTCAGATGCTTATGACGTCTGTCTCCGGCCATCTTCTGGGCTTGGAGTTCGCGTCAGCATTCCGTAGCTGGCAGTCGTGCACTCCTTAGTCACTGTTCGATGCTCCCGTTCTGAAAATGTGTCGTAAAGATTATGAACAAATCAAGGTACGATATAAAAATTTGTCAAGTGTGGGGGTTCCTCTGGGTTTATATTTGTAGAAAACATTGGAAAGGGAAATAATGCACATCTTATGCACATTAATTACCGATTCGTTACTTTCTTTTTAGCAATTGATACATTTATTTAAAGTTACAAATTTCTTATTTCACAAATACAATCTGCATTCCAGGTTGCACGATTTTCCCAAACTTTCAGGTTTCTTGTTGAATATCAGTACAAATGATTTACAGATAATTTGCTTGAAATGTAATGCGCAGGCGTTTTGTTTAAGAAGTTCTATTCTACTCAATTCAAATTTCATTAAGTTGTAAATAAGAATCGTATGCAAAGTTCTGTGAATATGTCAATCCAATTTTCTTTTTGTAAAATAAATCTGGTTCCTCTTGATACTTCGTCAAATAATTTCTGTAAAACGTTGGTACATAATTTTAGCTACTTTACCTTGCTCTTATAATAGTCTCATTATTTGTGCGTTATTTTCAGGATATTGGTCTAAAAGTAATGTGACTTTCCTCTACGAGTCTTCCTTGGTTTGTCACATGGCGGCCATTGACGACTACGGATTACGAGAGGTAATTACTTTGAGACTTTTTCTCACGTTCCAACTTTATTAAAATCTTTGCATTTTCCCATTTGCTTTCTTATTCCCCTCAACGTATAGAACATTAATTTACTGCTGCTATCAATCCTCAAAACCGGCTTAAAAGTTTAGTTCAAGATCTCAGAATTATCCCTTTCACTGCGTTGCATCACAAAGTGTTGTTGTGTACCATCAGAATGCCGCTTCAATCAAATTTTAATCCTGCAGTGTCGAATGCATGTTTTTTCAGCGTGGTACAGAATTGGAAGAGAGGCCATCACCCCCGTCCTGAATCTATACTACACCGTCGTCACAAGTCGAGGAGCAATGCCACTTCTGCAGCTTCTACTTCTGGAACTAGAAAGAGCCCGGACGTCCTCAAGCTGCTGTTGCATGTGTCTGATCGTTTTTAAAAATAATTTTGTAGAGGAAGGTAACCAAGGATTAACTAGGGCCCCCGGGCTATATTTTAAGGATCCTACCCGGCAATCGCCTAGAAAAACCTGCAACGGGTAGGTTGGGCATTGGGTACTTGTCCCACGTCCTTCCGATAGCGGGAGAAGAGTTTGCTGTGGGGACGCAGCATTCCATTCTACGTACCTCGACCAGTTTAGGAGGCAGCTGGCCGACTGTTCCAATGGGAACTCCGAACAACTCTTACCGTATGCCCAAGGTCTGTGATCCCGGAACATACACCTCTCAAAACAGGCAGAGGTGCCTCAGCTTGTGGGAACCTTAGTTCAAAAACGGAGAGGAAAAGGCATCCCCATAGGTAGCCCCTTCGTGTCTCTCCTACAAGGTTCTGCCTGCGAGAGAATAGCCTTCGCAGACCTTCATTCTCCTATTCCTGATGGAAGCGATTTAACTACTTGAAAGTATGAAAACGCATTTCATCAGTGGGAAATAAACACACGTTGACACGAAAATACCTACATTTCCTTCATATCCATCCCCCATTTTCACACAAAGGACCTCCTCGACGCCCACATCACCCCCTTCTTCACTTGAAACATCCCCTCCGACGCCCCTCAACGCCCACATCACCCACCTATCAACCCCCTCTCACCCCATCACCCTTTTAACCCTTTCTTCACCGAAAACACCCTCTTTTCCACTAAAAACACCCCCCCCCTCGACGTATTTGGGGAATATATATATATATATATAAGACTTTCCTTAATTATTCTTCCATTTCGTGTAGGTGGTCTAACTGGGTGTGGCTTTAATCCTTTTTGGCTTCGAAACTAGTCACCCACCAGTATTTTTCTAAGTGCTCGAGAATAGTCAACTGCTTCACAATTTTCCATTTCCCTACATAAATTCTCAGTCACGTCACACACAGCCTGAAGATGGATACAAATTAGGCTCACGAAACGTTGTTACTTTAAAATGATTTTTATTTATTTTGAAACATTCCAAAAGAAGATTCATTTCGTGTGATACAGCGTTGAATGTGAGATTAATAGGAATTATAAGTGAAGTGAAGTTATATTTAAAATAATAATCTATAGTGTGTGTTTTGTGTGTGGTTATAAAACTTGTAAGAAATGAATAAAAGCCAAAGAGTAGGGCACAAACTTCAAAATTATAAGGGATTACAGATGGATCATGATGCTGTCTGTTATAATGAAGTTTATTAATTTTATGGTTCAACTGTGGTATCATTTGGAAGGTTTTAATCTATCTTGTTTGCGTGTCCTTTCAAAAACCCATTTTTGTCTTGCGAGTGTCTCTGAGCCACGCTTAGTCACAATATTAAATATACGAGTGCTTGTTAATGCTTTGAAATGCTATTTGCAACAAGTGATACTCATGGTAAACTAGTGTTATATTAAATTCATCAGGAATTTATCTTTAACATCTTCCAGACAGAAGAAAAAATTAAATATTACTGGAAGAGTTTCCAAACAAGAAATAAATTACATGTACTTCACATGCCAAAACCAAAATATATAACAACTCTGTATACACTACACAATAAATTTTATAGAACTTTAAAATAGCATACAAAAAAAACTGGCAATATTTAAGCAAGCATTATCCAGGAAAATAATATAAGAAAGAAACATTCAAGGTTTATTTGAGCACCTTTTTCTCTTCTTGCGTGGACCTCCACGTGACGACAAACTTCGTTTGAACGCATTTCTTCTACCTAAATCGGCAACAAAAGCAAAAAAAAACTCAAAATTTTTGTAAACTGAAACATATTGATCATCATGAGATACGTAATATTTTATAACCTCCTAACTGAATGAAGACAAAATATGGTAAATTTATCTTTATTTATACATCTCGAATAATGAAGCCTTTCCTTATCAAGATCAATTGTGTAATCACAGAAGACTGGTCACAGTTCATTAAATTTGTTACTTCCTCAATTCATTGATAATAATTGACATAATTTGCTGTGGGGACGCAGCATTCCTTTCTCCGTGCCTCGACCAGTTTAGGATGCAGCTGGCCGACTATTCCAACGGGAATAGCGGACAACTCATACTCTATGCCCAAGGTCTGCGACCATGGAACATACACCTCTCAAAACAGGCCGAGGTGCCTCAGCTTGTGGGAACCTTAGTTCAAAGACAGAGGAAAAGGCATCCCCAAAGGTTTTGCCTGCGAGACAACATTCCTCGCCAGTTACAGCTTGAATATTACAAACCTGAAGCGCCATTACGCCTGCGAGAGGAATTACGACCAGCACCTGTAACTTCATCCGCCCATTTGAAAAATTTACACCTCCCAGGGTTACCTGGACCTTTTGGGCAGCAGTAAAATAGGCGACCTTGGTGCGGACTTTCCTTCTTAACAGTTAACCTACATATAATAAAACGTAAAAAGATTTTAGATTCGTACAAATAAACAGTGCATAATTTTATGCACATTATTCAAATTGTAAAATATAGGTTAAGGTTTGAATTTATTTAACAAAAATAATTATTTAAGGAAGTTCTATCACCTCCCCGTGCAGTTCCTGGTCTCAAAGATCTTGTTTAAAATTTATTCAACTACTTCAGAATGATATCTCATTTTGGAACTTTACAACAAGTCCCAACATTAAAATGGTTTTGAAATCGGCGCTGTGTTTGCACTACAGAATGACCCGTTTCAACATTTGCATAGTAAACAAATACACAAACAATGGGCCACAGACCAAGTGTCCATTACTACTGAAATTCTAGTTCATATTCAGCCCACTGCAGCACAAACTACAGACTTTTCAAAAACACCACACCTCCTTGACAGACCCTATACTTAACAGATTACAAGTAATATTCTGGGGGGGGGGGGAAGTTTCTACATTCCTGAAACAATACTTTTATTTTGCCCAAGTCTTTACAATGTTAACTGACTAAATTTACAAATAATAATGCAATTTAATGAGCCAAATGAATGATGTCTTAATGACTTACAATTTTGCTGGTAGACGACACACGCAAGTCGGTTCAGAACCACCCCCAAAAACATTGCCTGAAATATAATTGTAATTTGATCAATTGAAATAATTTGAGAGTGAGGATTTTAAAAGATATTATAGTAATATCACCATTCTTCAACAAAACCATTTATGTCTTCAAACTCCTTTATTCCAATTCATCCAAAAAACAAAAAAAACCAGAAGGAATGTAGCTTTCTGCAACTTTTACCATTTGTTGGATATATTAGAATAAAGAATTTTGAAGACTTAAATGTTTTTTTTTTCAAGAATTGAGATACCAATAAAATAACCATTTTAAATTTTAAGTTTAAGACAAATATCGTAACAAGTGAAACACAAGAAAGAGATTCAACTTTATACAATTCATAATGATACAGCCGAAGGCAATAAACACAAATATTTAAATTACCATGAACTAGTGAATTAATGTTTCGTATATTAACATTACTATACTGATTAATTATATGGCACTTGGCCTTTATTTCCCAGAAGGGTTGTGTCACCTTGAATCAAACAATCGGAATGTTTAAAAATAAAGGCCGAAATAGCATTGTATTCTATTGTTTTACCGAGCTGTACACTAGGTGTATTGTGACCACATGTTTATTGCATCAGCACCTCCTTCAATGCAGAAGCCGAAGTACGATCTGATGTTAATCACATTATAGTCACTTAAAATAAGGTTACTTTATGCTAAATGAAGCTAATAAAGTTATTTTTTTCATTACCTGTATTCATATTATTGCGTCCCATATTTGACTGAGCATTGTCACCTTGTGTGTTAGGCGTGTCTGCCCACATGAAGAAGTTGCAGGATTGTTCTGGCTTCCCACATCTATAGAACTGTCGCCCTTAAATAAATTAGGGGTAAAGTACAATGTG
Source organism: Zhengitettix transpicula (assembly GCA_037074705.1). Classification (NCBI taxonomy): domain Eukaryota; kingdom Metazoa; phylum Arthropoda; class Insecta; order Orthoptera; family Tetrigidae; genus Zhengitettix; species Zhengitettix transpicula. The sequence goes on along the minus strand of CM073596.1, from coordinate 37,943,178 downwards.
CAATGAGTCATTTTAAGTAACAGTTAACAAGTATAAAAAATTAATCTGCTTCTAAATAAAATATCCAAATTACCAATTATTAACTTTGCTGAGAGACAACTAAGAAAGACCTAGTGTACAAAGCATTTCTCATGAAAATTTAAACAAGTTATCTTTAATGGGTATGGGTGAGAGGGGAACCATTTTGTATTAAGAAGGAAACCGATGGAGTGATTTTGCAGGAAGAAAGGATAGGAGACAGCAGAAATCCATGTTTCTATTACTATTGAAATAGTAAGTGAAACTCTTTCAGATGGTCACTTGTTTAAAATCAGAAAGAAGTATTCACAAACCCAATTCATCCCAACAATAGAGAAATGAAAATATACTAAATCTATACAATTCCAAACTATGGTTTAAAACTTTCTTCCTTCCAGACATTATTTTCATTTGTAAACAAGTGCCTCTTTAGCACAAGTATCTCTTGAGCTCGCAACAAGGTGAAAGTAGGCCAAAAGTTATCATCATTATAAAGTTCCCCTGATAATGATGGTAGTGATCACCACTGAAACATGATGGCTTAAGCCTACTTTCACCCAGTTGGAAGCCAAAGAGTAACTAATGCAGTAAATACACTCGGGAAAATCTTTTCCCTTGTTTTTGCTTTATTTATCTATGCTGAAAAAATTGTAAAATCGATTCCACGCAACTGCTAAACTTCAAAACTCTTATAAATATGAAAAATATATTTTCTTGGCCAAGAATGTTCAGTTTACCTGTATTTGGGCCTTTCTTTCTGACAGTAAGCAACAAAGCATTGACATTACACCTGCACACTATATCATCATCATGATGGAGTGTCGGGGTCCTCGAAGTTGCCATCCACGACGTACTGGTCTCCGTTTTTGAAGAGCCTCCATCTGATCTCGCAGAACTGCTTGAAGGTCTCATGTTGCTATTGGAAGAGCTAGATCTGTTGGTGGTCGGTCTTTCAGAATTACTGTCTGTTCTTGTGTTGTTAGTATTTTGTTCTGAAATGGGAACACTGCCACCATATCCACTGTCCGTCAGACCGTTTTGTCCTGTAGAGAAAACATTAAGTATTAAACACTATTTCAACCACATACCTACAAAACAGGTTTGCAGTATGCAAACTTAATAGAACATCTTGAATGAGAAACTGTCCTGAAACATGGTCATTATAATTTCTTCAGAGGTGGAAATGACCCAAAAATTCTAATGGTATTCAAGATCTTCAAACTGTCAGGTCAATGAATGTACTTTTGAATTTCCCCAACATTCTCTATAATTAAACATTTCATTTGGTATTAAATCACACAAATGGCAATAATCGATTATATCTACTTTGACATTATATAATGCCATTTAAGCATTTGAAAGTGTTGCTAATAGAGCTTAGAAAAAATTAAGAACCTCAAACCTCCAAAGCACCTTGCAAATATCAGAATCAAATTATATTGTTTATTTATTAAACTGAACAAAATAGAGAGAAGTATTTAAATAAGGTAAGCATAAAAAATATGCCACAGATTGACATAATTACCCACGTTAAACATTAATAGGTTAGTGATTCTAATTTAAAGTTTATTTCAAAAGAAGCTGATTACTGTTCCATTTGCACATTTGCCTTTGGATAACAACCACATAAAAGTTGCAAGTTTGCTCTCAATATTGTGTAATTATACTTTGAAATTATTTGTGTACTTACTGCCAGCTGTGATGGGCTCTATTGCCAACATTTGAAGCAAAACGTGGTCACAACCCCCCAAACAAGCAACATGATTTTCAGCGTACATTCCCATTAAATGACCAGGACGAAACTTGAGATTCACCAATTTAACATTTGGGCCACACTAGAAAATTACAGAAAGTTATCATTCATTTTTCAAGACAATTTGCAAAGTGATATTACAACACAAGAGCATTACCACCAACATCAATCCTTCAGAGAAAAAAAAAAGTATGGTAATATTTCTCATTATGTCTCAATAGTTCATTATTAATTGAATAGAATAAATGAAAGCCATTCTTCAATTTCATAATGTTATAAATGTAATATTAGATTGTAAATATAGCAGACCTTCTAAAGCAATACAGGAAAGAATACCTGTGGGCAATTTTCATCCAAAACATCTAGTTCCTCAACACTACGAGGTAGCCATACTGTTTGTCTGCATGCAGGAAAACCCAGGCACGAAATAAAATACCCATCTTTCTCTTTCCGTTCCTTGACCACCGTATCCATTCCACAACATCTGCATTTGCACAAGGCCCTCGGGATCAGTAACAGCCTGTCTTCACTTTCCATAGACTGGGGTTGCACATTTAGACGAATTCCCAAAGCTTCATCAATTTTTTGTGCCTTTCAAAATTATATGAACCGATTTAAGTATTCTAAATACAACATTAAAGCTTCAGCTACACACTAGAAATGACATCGCAAGCTTTCTGATCTAATTTAAAAGATAACTAGTCATCTGTACAGGCATTCATACTTACAATCTTACAGAAATGTGAAAAATATATACATGTATATTATCTGTATTTTATTGAAATTACCTGCTCCATGGCTATTCGAAACACTTCTTTGTATTTTTCAAGCTGTGCACTGAGAACCTGTTTCGGATCTTTCCTCCCTTCACATATGTGTTTTAAATCCGCTTCCAAATCAGATCGGAGGTTAGGCTTAGACATAGGAAAACCCGTAGAATCGTATCCTTCGACGAGGCCCATACCCAGGCAACCAGGTACAAAATAGATCTCATTCTGAAGGCCAACATACAGGTGCAGTTTAATAGTATCAATATGCTCAGCGTGGACTGCATCAGTTCCTGGAAGATTATTCAAAACTTGTATTAATATAAAAGAAAGCCAAGCTTTTAATTTAAAATCACTTAAGCAACATCATCAAAAACAAAAATATTAATAATAATAAATTGCAATTTGTATTTGGCCTAAGTTATCAATATTACATTTCAACAGACAGTTTACTGAATGACATGTATCTTTCTTTTTTCTTTTCCAGTGCCCTTTAACACATTATCTGTGATTGGGAGAGTTGATTTAACTGAGTCATCCCCCTACACACCTAATCCATGTTTTTCCACGAGAGAAATAAGATCAGCTTCTGTCAGCAGGCTGGGAGGACTCGTTTCTCCTTCCACCATTTCAATTTGAGTAGGTTCGAACGTCTGGGCATTCTGATATATGTGTATCTGTTTGGCATTCCATGTCTCATACGGATATACATCTAAGTAATTTCTTGCGATTATCATCAGGCCACTAGTGACAAACTGAAAGCAATGTGAACCACAAAAAATAAGTACAAAAAAAAACTTTAATGAGGGAAGGTCGTTTAGATTGTGTTACCTAATTTGACCATTAGTAAAATTATACATTTCAATGCAAATAAACCAGTGTTTTAACTAGGTAATATCATAATTTAGACTTAATGGTATTATTCTACTAACCTTTTCCCCAGCAATATCTATTTCCACAATAGTTTCCTGCCCCTCAGCATCCTTGGAGCAGCAAGCTAAGAAATGACGAACTATAAATTCATATAAACGATGCTCATTGCCTGCAATTAAAACAAATTAACATGAAAAATTAAGACAGAATATCACTGCTGAAATTAGTTTATAGAAATTAAGATAAATTATTTCCCTGGTGAATATAATTAAGAAAAGCTTCTTAGATTTTTACTTCAGTAGAAAGCCAAATTTCGACAGGATGTACTGCCGTCCTCCACTTAAGTCAGGAAAAAGGAGGCAGTGCTCGCCATCGAAATTTCGCTGTCTACAGAGATGACCCGGGTGGAAATCCAAGAAGTTTTCCTTATGCAACTAATCAATGCAGATTACTTAAACTCAAAAGCATGAAATGTATAAATGAACATGGTAATCTTTCTCTCTAACTGATAATTTGCTATTTTAAATGTCATAAACTAAAGAGAATTTATTATAATTTTTTATACAAGAATTTCAGAAACCAGCAGGTATTCGAAGCAATTCTCAATATGCATTTAGACCTGCGGTATTGCCTCAATAAACACAACCTTGTGGTCTGACAATTAATATCCTGACAGTGGCGCCCAATTACCTTGTAAGTTAGAAGTGTGTTTAGTAGGGTGAATAGGTGGATGAGTTTGATCCGATTTCTTTCCTGTTCTTGGGCTTGGGCCATCCTCTAGAACTCGCCCAGCGAATTCTGTTAATGGAAAAATTTAATTATCACACAACTCATTTTTATTAAGAAAATTGAATGACAGTAAATTTAAAAATATTGTCACATTCATAAATTAAATTCAACAATGATAAAAAGTTTGATATAATTATTACCTTATGATTAACTGTTGTGTAATATAATACAGATAAAATTTTAAAAACATACATACAAATAACACTGGTTATTCATAAAGACTACAAAAAAATAAATCAGTAGCAGGAGCAGAAAAATTATGCCAATGTTTGTGAAAAAACTGAATTTATTTAAGTGTTAGGTGAAAGGTAAATCTATATAAGAACAAATACAAGTAAAAATTCCTAGAATTTGAGAACTGGAAATAAACTACTAGAATCTAGAAAATAAATACGGCAGAAAAAACTATTTATTATAGGACAGGTGAAGACTGCAAAAGGTTGCAGAGTAGCCCTGATGTTTAAAGTTATTGTATGGTTAGAAATAGATCGAGCACAGTGTAATAGAATTATATCAATGATTATTTTATGTGATTAAAGAATCTAATGCCAGTTTTTTACAATATTTTAGAAGAAAAAATTACTTTCAATAAACTACCTAAATATTGAATAACAAACCTCCCCAAATGTGACTTTCAGTCTGTATTTCAACAAGGTTTCTCAAGTTCATCTCACGTGGGAATATGTTGGTCTCTGTACATGGATAGCTGATGAAACCATTGTTGTACAATTTCTCAGCAATATTCATTGTTTCACGTGCACTTATTTTTAACTTGCGTAATGCAAGTTTTTCCAGCTCCTGGAACGTAAATATTCAATTGAATACTTCATACAGCCAATGCTTCGAAACTGAGAAAGTTAAATCTTGTGCGAAATAATGAGTTGAGATATGCAAGACCAAAATAATAGCCATAAATGTTATGTGCAATGTTCAGTCAGTGAAACCTCCGGCAAATGCATCATCTCTCAAATAATGTACTAAATTGACAGATGGCCTTACCACAGTGTCAAGAGGTAATGGCCTCCATTTGCTCTTTGGGTTACTGCTTGCACTTTCCACTTTTGCAGTAGGCTGATCCAGACACATTTCATATAGCACCTCACAAACAAACTCCTCAAGAAGTCTGCCTTGTTTCCATGAAAATGTTACTGTCAATTCATCAATGGTGTGCTGAACTGTAAAAATGTGCAATTAAATACAGCTCAAAACATGAATTTAAAAAAATATCCAATATTTTCAGCCCACATGTATTAATTATGAAGGATATGTACACAACTCTTACTTTAAATATAAAGTAAGAAGCACCTATTAACAACTTTGGATGGAATGAATGGCAGTGTAATAAGATAAGAATTGTCACTCATTCCTTCAACTATAATCTGAGGACTCACCAACTATTTTCCAAAATGCCTCTGGAATGAAACTTTGAACAGCTTTGTACCTTTCAACTACAAATCCAAGGGTTGGGAACTGGCAACTGCCATAGCTGATCAGGGAATCCATAAATTTTGATGGAAAAACCTTTTGTAAGCGCAATGTTTGGAAACGAGTGAAAGCCGCACCTGAAACAATGGCTATATTTAGTGTTGTTAAAATTTGAATATCCTAATGTTTTTATTGCACACCAAAGGTTTTTTTTATTAATATCCTATATCTATCAAACTTCCAAGATGTTTGTCTATTATTCTACTGAAAGCAATATTACATTACTTGAATAACAATCATATTGACTAGCAGTAATTGAGCATTAAAACTTTTATGTAGTTACTCCTTCAAATAAAAATAATATTACAAAATGTATAACATTCAATTTAGCCAGACGTTTATTCTACATAACTACTTACACCATCTAACACATAAGTACGTGAATTATTCAACTTTCTTTTAAACAAGAGCTCACCAATACGAAGATAAAGTTCTTGGCGCACATCAACTGCATCACTTATAATTTTATTTGGCTGAACTAAATTCTGAGCTGCTCGGAGCACAGATTGTGCTGTAATTTCAGAAAATTTGGCCCTGAAACATTGTAACAGAAACATATATATATATATATATATATATATATATATATATATATATATATATATATATATATATATATATATATACACACACAGAAAACATTCAATATATCAAACATTTCAATGTACCTGTATATGCTAATGTCTGGTTTAACTGCTTGACATACTTGGATTATTTCAAAACCAATATTTTCTCCTTCTCTATCACAATCAGTCCAAATGATTAAAACACCACAAGAACTAATTTCCTTTTCTAATGTTTTCTACAAATACAAATCAGAGTGTTAATACAATGACAGGGATAACACTTTCCAAACTGGTATATCGTACCTTGATTTGTTCACAATCTTTAGGACACATTTTCAGAACGGGAGCATCAAACAGTGCTAAAGGAGTACATGACTGCCAGCTACGGAATGCTGACGGGAACTCCAAGCCCAGAAGATGGCCAGAGACAGACGTCATAAGCATCTGAGACACCTGACCGAGTATGTTGTAGTCAAACTCATATATTTTATTATACCTAGAAAGGCCTTCTCGCTGCAAATGAAAGAAGGTTACATATACCTTGTCTGCAATGCTGCCTTTATATTATTTGTAAACAAATTTGCTAAAATTCTACTCACTGTTCTACTGTTTCCACCAGATAAGTATCCAGATATATTTCTTGCAGCGGTATTCTTCTCCGCCACATTTAAAATTTTCATTGTCTCCGACAAATCACAGGAGATTCAACAACTCTTGCTGAAATATAGAACACAAACCCTGTTTGTCACAGTGTGAAATACGTAGGCAACTTGATTGCAGAAAGGTAACAATCATAATTAAAGCCATCAGCAAAATAATTCCACCAACTAATTTAAAAATTTGAGTAACCTTGCCATATTAACATCAATAATTACCCCTAAAGACATTCACCCGATTCAAGAATTCATTCCGAATAAAAAAGATTAAGTCATTAATTGGGAAAAATAAACAAAAGTCATACACGAATCCACACTGTCTAAACCGTTGACCTAATAATTTTACGATGTAACGTTGATAATCTGAAGTACACAATTGACGCAAAAGTTCAGGACTAGAAGAGTCGAAATTCCCTGAAAAATAAAGTCATTTAGTTCACAACGAAGCAAGGCTTGAATAAAATCCTCAATTAAAATCATTTATTTCCCGACTAAGCTAAAAGGCAAGATTCAGAAACCAAATTTTAAATAATGCAATTTAAGACAATTGAAACTTAATTTAACGCGCAAAATAAGGAGTTTTGACAAACACGAACCTCAATCAAAAATGGAGTTTTACGGATCTTCACTCTTCATCCTCTCAGAAGCTCAGGACAAACGCGAAACATTCTGCACGGGCAATCTACCCTCCTGAAATGCGCTGGTCCTCGCCTCCGCACAAGTCTAGGAAGTCCAACCCGTTAAAAAGAGAATAACAGTCCATCTATTCCTGCGTTGAAGCATAATTAAGAAATACGTAACTTTTAAATACACGAAATAATTTCGTATCAATGAAATAATCTAGATACGATGTACGTTTGAGTAGGTTTTTCGTACGACGTAAGGAAATTACAGCCGATTAAACGCCATTCTTAATTTGACAAACAGCAAACAGTCAAAAACCACCTCTAAAAGAGAAATGAATTGGAATTAATTCACCGTGTCAAACTTTCGCAAGAAAACATAGAAACCGTGAAATATTTATTTAACCCAACAAAAAAAAGGGGCATCAAAAATTCGAATTTAATTCATTTATGGACACTGAATGATAAAATTACATTTCAGCCGTGACTTCACGTGGATCGAGGGTTTGAGAGAACTTTCAAATAACCACAGCGCCGTAGAACCACAACACTAGCGAGTCCCACTTGACCTGCTAACATTCGTTACGTTCGGCACTGTTCATGCAGTGGAGAAACTTTTGAATTAAAATTACTGATCCGTGGATTATTCTCAAACATCCGTAAAACATTGAACCGATACAAAAAGTAACTATGGATCTAAAATAAATTCACGCTACCCTCCCTTATAGAAATTTGAAAATCTGCTATGAAACTGATAAAATTTGGGAAGGATCGTCCAAGGCTTGATTCGCGTAGTCAGGAATAACTTCGACAACTTTTGTAAATACACACATTAAGACATACTATTTTAAAATACAAGAAAGACTGGCTAAACCGAAGGAAATCTGGATTCTTAATAACTGTTTAATATTACCAGAATACGATCAAACTGCTGCAGTTCCAGACTATTCCAACTATACTCTAGACGTTATCCAGTGGAGCCAAGTAACTCGTACCGCGGATTCTTCCAGAATGAAACCCCAAGCCCTGATGCACGTAGTTTATATAGTCTTGACGTGTTATTTACACATAGTTCGTCTTCGACCTTAGTCAAAACTATCTTCCCTGCAAACGGCCCACGTGGTCGCAAACATAACATTGAAATACGTCTCAAACACACATTTATTATATGCATGAAATAGACCTAATTTCGTATAAACGTATGGAATACAAAAATTCTTCTTGTAATACAAACAGAATAAAATCAATTATTGCAAGTTAGATTTATTTATTTTCCGATTAACTTTCCTTCCTTCGTAACTTTCAAAGCGCTCCAGTCATCATTACGTAATAGCCGAGATCGTTGAAGCGATCAGATGCCGAGTGTTCATCACTTTTAGGCGAATGCCCTGGGGGCTAGATCCTTAAAATACAGCCCTAGCCTACCTTCCTCTACGCTTCCACATCCCCCCCTATGCTAAAAAGCATATTCAATGTCTAATTTTATATACCTACCAATAATTATAAGGGAGCACTATTATAAATTAGATTTTATTAGTTAACAGTATAGTGTGTATGACAGATGCACCTCCCTGAAAATAATATATATATATATATATATATATATATATATATATATATATATATATATAAAAATTGCAATAGCGTTCCAATAAGGGCTAAATTAATTCTGAAAACATCTTTTAGGTGATTTATAAACATCGTCTGTATATTAAGATCTTTTTTTTATTTCTATAAAATTTATGATTGTAAATCTATACTACATTCAATTAAAAAGTAACTGCTCTTAATAAAATATTTGAACAACATGAACAACTGAATGTCAATTTTGGACTTTTGCAAAAAAATCTGCAAGTACAATCTTCAAGTAGTTTCTTCCATTCCAAAACTTTTAAGTTAGTTTTAGCAGTTGAGTTGCTTTTATTTGGAGAAACATTTAATCGTGAAGTGATATTAAGTTTCCATAATTCTGTTATGTCTACACTATTTTCTTTATTGTTTAACGTAAGTTCATTCTTCATAAAATCTTGATTCAATTTAAGATATTTTTTAATTAAAATTTCTAATAAATGAAAAATATAAAAGTGTCTGTCTATGTCTAAACAGTTCCCACTTTTACTTATTTCAATAACACTACTGGATTCAGTTGGGGCATTTGATAATAGGACTACATTTTCAAGAAGAAAGTCAATTGTATCACAGCAAAGAACATTATTTTCACACAATTCACTTACAACCATACCCTGATACTCAAAATCAGCAAACTGCAACAGAAAGGTAACTATTAAATACTGATTAAGGTTACATCTGTTTTATATTCAAGTAAGTTATAAAAATATGCTTAGGCTGACTATCATTAAGTGCAGTACATTTTTTGGAAGAATGAGGCTTATACCTCCAATAAATTGAAGTTTCTTCCTGTCCAACATGGCATCACGTGACCTCAATTCCTGGTAAACATATCTTTCCACCTTTCCAGATATAAAAATCACCTGTCTCACAATACTCTCCACTTGTCAAAGTGTTGGCTTCAGCTGCCCTCCAAACCTTCACAACATCCTCATACACTCTTGTTAGCCCAACCCTCACACTAACCCACCAAAGCCAGTTTGACATCCTTTGGGGAGGAACATGTTAAATGTTGTATATATTGTAGTGAATAACAACCTTAAGTGGCCGTCCATGTGTCCGCGGGCCTGAGAAGGAATACATTAAACGTGCACATGTGCGTGCCCGAGAGGCCAAAAGAAATCGCGGGTACGCGTCCCTTTTTTTGCATCGTTTGGGGGGGGGCGGAGTACGAATATATACGCCGAACCCGGGTGAAAGTGGACAGACGCAGGCAGACCGACAGATAGAGGACTGAAGGTGGAGTGAGAGAGGCGAGAGGGTGGAGAATTTGGCGAGCGGTAACCAACAAAAGGTTTTGGAGATGCATAATATTTTTTAATGTATTTTTGTATTTTCATGTAATAAAGTTTTTTTTATATTTAATAATAAAGTCTAATCATTACAAATTGGCGCGCCAACTTGAGGCTTCGAAATTGTTTTGGGTGGATATTCAAAAACAGAGCTTATAGAATTTATTTGCAATTTCTTTTCAATAGTAACTCGAAATTAAATATTTAAATTATTTTCGTATCAGGCATTGTTAAATTTGTTATCGCAGACGTAAATATTGTCCTCAGTATGTATGCATTGTTTAGTAGTCCTTAAATTCAAGCTAGATCTGTGTTTCTGTTGCACGCTGTACCAGTTTGGCATTTCTTTGATTTTGTTTCGTTAAAGTCTGGCAAATTTCTAAGGATGAGCAATCAGAATAGTAGTGAATTAGTAGAAGTTGAAGGAGAATTAGCCTCTGTGGAATCAAGTACAGATTCACCAGGGGAGATGCGAGAAATAGTGAAAGACAAAACATATGTAAGGTTAGAAAAATTGTTTCAGCTGATGGAAGGTGTCATGGAACAGACCGGAAAAAATCATCAATGTTTGAAAGAAGTAAGGGTAAATATGAATAAAATTGTTGAAGGTTAAAAGGGGAAATACAATGCAATACTGGAAATATTGAAATTCTGCGGGAAGAGGTAACAGATTTTAAGGGGAAAGTAGCAAATGATGAAGAAAAAATAGAGCATATATCAAGTTACGTACGGCAAGAGTTAAAATTGCAGAAGGTTGATATTTTAAAAGAAATTGATGAAAAGAACATAAGTTTAGAAGAAACAGTGAAGGAAAAAATTGATAACGTGCAAAAATCGGTTAGGGAAGTAGAAATTCGAATCGATGATAAACTATCGAACACTATTGAGGAGTTGAGAGAAGAAATCTCAACTGAAATTGTTGATAAAGAACGGACGGTGAATAATAAAATTAATGAGGTTAAAACCGGGAATGTGGCTAGGATCAATAAGTTAGCGACTAAAATGAAGAAATTAAATAATGCTTTCACGAAACACATTCGCCTGTACGGACTAAGGAATGCCAGAATGATACCGTGTCTTAATTCTATGTTAAAGAAGGACATACCAGAATATGGTAAACCTAAACGAATTGTGTCAGAACATGGAATCAAATTTTACAACTCCAGGTGGCGTGAAGCTTTAGAGCGGGAAGGTGTGAAAGTAAATTACACGTCCATTAGCCACCCTCAGAGTAATGCGTCTGAAAGATACATGTGAACTATAGGGGCAATGTTGCGCCTGCTGTGCCTAGAAAAGCATAGCAGCTGGACGACCTATTTGGGGCAAATTCAAAATTTTGTAAATGAAAACTTTAGTTGCGTTACCCGAGGAGCTACAAAGCGGGCAGCAGTTGGAATTGCCGTTAGAGAAATTTATTGAGTTTCCCTCCAGCAGTAAAGTTTGGGACAAAGGAAGTAATGACACGATTAAGTAAAATTGCAGCTTTTCTGAAAAAGAAGAAAAAGGTAAGAAACCATGTATTTTATGAGGGTGAATTAATTTTAGTGAAAAGTTTAAGAGTGCCTGATCCTGCTAACAAAATTTGTGCGAAGCTGTTGCCGGTTTACGAGGGTCCATATGTAATTGTTAAATGTGGAAACAAAAACTATTACCATGTGCAGAAAAGAGATGGCGGTCCAGTTAAAGTCTTCAACTTGTATAATTTGGTGCCATATCACCAAAGACATTCTGTTTAGATTTAATATGCGTAACATTTTAGTATAGGAACCTGTGTTAAGAATTCACGGAATGAACGTACTATTTTAATGTGGTGATTACATGTAAGTTTGCGGTGACGGAGCTGTGGAACGTCTGACTGTGCTGATGACATCGCTGTATGAACATTAACGTGGCGTAGTGTACGGACTGGATGAGATCATGAGCGTGATATATACTCATTAAAAATGGATTGTTTGGTCTGCAGAATTGGCGATACCCTCATTTTATATTCACTGGAAATTTTTCCTTTTCAACTTGTCAAAGTGCACGCATTTGAAAAGTGTGAACTGCCAATATTTGGGGCAATTGTAGTGAATAACAACCTCAAGTGGCCGCCCTTGTGTCCGCGGGCCTGAGAAGGAATACATTAAACGTGCACGCGGGTACGCGTCCCCTTTTTTTTGCATCGTTGGGGGGGGGGGGGGGGCGGAGTACGAATATATACGCCGAACCCGGGTGAAAGTGGACAGACGCAGGCAGACCGACAGATAGAGGACTGAAAGTGGAGTGAGAGAGGCGAGAGGGTGGAGAATTTGACGGGCGGTAGCCAGCAAAAGGTTTTGGAGAGACCTCCATCGCAGGGAGGCCGAAGAAGATGAGCTGCTTACTACAAGACCAGTGATCCACTGAAAGTCGGCTGACGCCACAAGTTAAAGTAAGTGCCTTCAAAAGTTGAATTTTTTTACACAGTGCGGAAATAGGCTCTGTTCTTGAATAGCTACCGAGACGCCCACATTACCCTGTTGAGAAGGAGGATTTTATAACCAAGCCGGAGCTATTGATAATTTTTTTTGCAGACCAATGTATATCTGCTGGCGCCCAATAATATTTTTTTTAATGTATTTTTGTATAGTCATGTAATAAAGTTTTTTTTATATTTAGTAATAAAGTCTAATCATTACAATATATATATATATATATATATATATATATATATATATATAACACATCATATATATAACACTTAAGGAAAATGTGACAAGATCAAATTAAATGACACATTTGGATAGGAAAGATAGAAAATTTTCATTTTTACAACTGTAATGCCTGTCTGGACCACCTGTTGATTTAATATATATATTAGTTAGGATATGTTATTCCTTCCTGTATAATAATATATACATCAAATTCTACATAAAGCTTTCATTCTAATGTTCAAATTGGTGAGGTATGTATACCTTTGGAGACCTAATTTAAATTCAAATAGATTATAGAATATATTCCGAAACGAGACAAGAATAGGAAATAACCAAACATTTCCAGAGGAATTATTTCAAAAGTAGCAATCTTAACTAAAAAATTATAATAGAAAGAAATATAATAACTATGTCCACAAAGAAAACAGTATTGTAATTCTTACCTTTGTGTTTTGTCTGTCCTCTATAATGCTATAAATAATTTTCTTTATAAATTTCAAACATAAGGAATGAGAAGCACTCACTGTTTCATCTTGATGCAATAAATTTACTATATTTATCAATATACTAACTGCATCTTCCAATAAAGAGCCCTTCCAGTTTTGTAAGTGAGTCTTTAAACAAATTATATCTTTATTAAAAACTATTGTCTCTAAGTGTTTGAGCACAATATTAACTGATTCTACCAAAACTTGGTTAGCATTTGAATTGTATATTAAATATTTGAGCATGGTACTTGATACATCTCCTTCCCTTATACTTGAACCACAAACTGCAATACTATCAAAACCTGAGTCATCAGTTTGTTCTGTACCATCTTGAGAATTGAACGAATTCCTCTCATAATTAAAACTCAATGTTGGCATCTGTGACTTCTTTAGAAAGTTGGGATCTGTATATATGTTACAACTGTTTGAAGTATTATCACATGGCATAGATCTCATTATGTTGTGAAAAGTAGATGCCTTGACAGAACAACAACTGTTGATTGTAGATTTCAACTGAATCATAGCCTGAATAAATTGAACATGAAATTCAGTATCTTCAAATATATCTTCTGAGGTTCCTAAAAAAAATAAAAACATTAAAAGAAAACTGGAAAAACATAATCTTTAATAAATTAGATTAATAAATTTAAAAAGCATACATAATTGAACCAATTGATATATTATAAAGGGAAAGTCTACAGTAAGTCATTTAATATATGCAGCATACAGTTATTCAGAGAACTGGGGATAAAGAAATCACAAACAAATATAGAAGGAACAAAATATTACCAACATCAGGAGCACAATTATCCAGATCCACAAGAACTTTACACGAATTCTTCTCATATTCAAGAGGTAGTACTCCCCATAACAGTTTATGTTGCAGAATATGAATCCGCTTTCGTAGATTGAAACTTCCTGTAGATACCTACAAAATAATCAAATACCTTATATCAAAACAAAACAACCATACATTTATATATGCACATTCTGTATATATTAAATGACTATATATATAAACACACTAAAGGAAAAAGTGATGAGGTCAAATTAAATAACACATTCAGATAGGAAAGAGAGACAGCAATGCCGACTTACCTTAAACCAGTCTTTGGTCCAGTCTGGCATAGGTGGAAGTTCAAATTTTTGAGGGCCTGAGCCCCCTTCATCAGAAAGGAAGTTCTAAACTGCATTCTTGCCTGGCACGAATTCAATTCAATACATACATACATACACACACACACACTTACACACACACACATAGATATATATATATATATGTAAATAATTGCAATATTGAAAAAAGAAAAGGGCAGACATAGCACCTGTTCCTACCACAGGTTGGCTATCTATTTTTGGCAGTGTCATGCATGGGTGAGAATTACAAATAATTACAAGTAATTGAAGGTTGTTGTACTGGTTGGGGGAGGGGGTGGCTACCAAATATTATTCTTGGGCAGGGGTGTAGAATATTGATGGATAGATATTTTTTATGCCTCAGTTGAATAGCAATCCAGTGAATTGCCCCATGTTGATGTCGCCATAAATGTAATAAACAATAAAAGTTGTCAATTAAAATGGCTTGATTGTCCACACATTAAGGCGTCATAATATGGCACTCAATAATGATGATAATTAATTAAATTTAACTAATAATTGAAAATTATCAAATGAAAGGAGCCTGAAATAATAACTTTTATTTAATTTAATAAAACAATTAGTTTATTATACACAACTATTTTATCTTACAAAACAAATTACTTGCTGAACTTAACAACAATTTTAAATGACATGTCCTTTTCTCTTACCTCAGGGCCTTTTAAATAAAGAACAATTAATTTTACAATTTATTACTGACAAATATTTTCAATAAACTAAATGTAATCTAATAAAACCGAAATACAATGAAATGAAATGAAATCTGACAATATTCTACCTTTCATTAACGTTTACAATTTTAATTTTAAATGTTTCCTTTTTACTCACTGTTTGTACTGGTACCAGGGCAATTGTAGAGATTTAGCAACAAACTTTCACCTCGAACACTTTAACAGGCCATGTTTCCACTGAATTTACTTATGGTTCACTTTGCTAAATTCCGGCCAATTGACCACTCGACACAATTATTCAAGAACGTTCATCCTATTTATATCTTTTGACTTTACTTTAAAAGTTCTTCAATATCATAGGTTAAATACGACCAATATCAGCTGTTACCAAGCATCAACATTGCTCGACTGCTACTTGGTTACTCACGAGAACATACTTTGCTATGATTATCCTTGGCCGGTGTTCAAAACCAGACTGCTAAATTTTAATTTCTTCCATACTCAGCAATGTCTCATGGCTGATTACTGCTCCATCAACTTACACACGCTAAGCTCAACAATGTATCTGGCCTGTTTTCTCGTCCATTATTGCATCTCTGTGTGTTCGCCAGTAACAATTCAGTTAAATACTCTAATTATTAATTGCTCTTTTATCATTACATAATGCCCCCAAATTTAATTTGAAAAAAAAAATGTTAATACTTTTTGAAAACTCTATTTTACTAATACAGTGTTACTCCTATATCATCAGATCTCTTATTAAATGAATTTATACCAATTTTCACCGTTAATTAAAGATTTACAACTCGCCGTTAGATATTCGTGCAATGTATTATCTTGCCCAAAACAAAACTGTCATTAAATTTTAAATATCATTTACAGTTATAATTATCTGTGCATTTTTGATCCAAATAAATTTATAAATTTTAAACCATTTTATTTGTCCCATATACAGTTAATTATATTCTTGTGGCTGTCACACAAAATCAAAACAAAATAACTTAACTTAAATAGACTTACCTCATCATCATTCTAAATTCTCAAATGTACCAAATATTAATATTATTCTAATGAAATTATAATTATATGTAATCTAATAATATTCATTTGCCCCTAATCAACATCCCAATCACTTGCACATATCAATTTAAAGCTAAATCCACTCAACTGCTTCTACAGCTTGAGTCTGCCACACCCTCTTTTGGTTCAATAGATCATATTTTACTACATTTACATTATAATAAAATCCTTATTTCTATTAAATTGAATTGAGAAAGAAAATATATTTTTTTTAAAAAAATAATTATTAATTAACATTAATTTAAATTACATTTTTTATCTATTCCATATGCATCTTCAATCATATGTTTTATGTTTACATTCTTTCCTATTCTTTCAATATTTAATGTTAAAGTCTTATTAATAAGTCTTATATCCACATAATATTCTAAACTTTCAGTAAATTGTTTTAAATTCTTAACTCCCAGCTGTTTAATCATTAGAAGTTTTATTTCTAGATTTCTTAATTTTCTACTTGCAACACTTCCATCAGCTGTTCTCATTTCAGCTTCTTTGTAAACAAACATTACTGTATTATCTTGATTCATTTCTCCCTGCAATATTTCTATTCCCTCATAATTATTTTCTATTTAATTAACTTTTGTCCCTATCTCTCCCAATATTTCATCTTTCTGTTATCAACATCATCAATATCTTACCCTTTAATCTCTCCAGTATCATCATCAGCTTTATGCCCCTTCAAAACTAAATTCTTTTCTACATTTTCAATAACTATCACATTCCTTTCATTTACATTTTCATTACCTTTATCCTCCCATAACCCCACTTTATTTGCTTCTATTTCAATGTTTACATCTTTCTTATTTAATACTTCTATGAAATCAGACTTTATCTCTGCAATGCTCACTTTAATAATCTCACAAATTTTATTACTTCCCTCATTATTTTCCTTCCTCCATTCTCTTAAATATGTTTTTAATTCTGCCATTCCTTCTTTTAATCTTATCACTTATCACTGACAAAGGGGGTTCAGACCCTCGAAAATATGAATATATATAGCTGGCTATATACACTTGATGAACATAAATACCCATTAGTATCAAAGTATTGTTTTTTAGTCCATGAATATTATGTTCAATGTGTTCAGGAATATTTAAAACATATGAATTACCTGAAGTTTGTTAACATGATTATCCCTTTTGTGGACTGCTTCTTGTATATTGAAAGCATGTTGTCTGAGTGAGCATCCTATTGGTTTTGATTTTATTAAAGCTATAGCCAGAGCAATTTTAATTTTTTGTTTTAGTTCAGAATCTAAAACAAATATATTTTAAACTTCAGTTAATAATTAGATTATTCATAAAGGAACATAAGATGTGAAAATAAACATTTATTTTATGTAAAATTCGTAATAAACATTAAGAATAACGTACAAGTTGGTTTATTCGCTATTGTTAATAATCAAACATGTAGGTTTCCATTTTATTAAACTCTCAATGGTTTTCTTAATTATTTTGAAGATTTGAACTTTATTATTTTGTTCTAATTGATTATCAGATCACTAGAAAATTCCATTTATATGAATTTATTGTAATAACAATCTCAATCTACAAAACTAAAGGTACTACAGCACACTGTCAATATGCATCAAGAAATTTAATTTTGCTCTATAATTATGTGTCTGATTAGCAGTGATTGAACTAGAGAATTTATTGCTAGTAAAATGAATGAAAAAGATTGCACCAGTCAATAATGAGAATATATATATATATTGTAATAGTAAGAATGTGACATTGTCAAAAATATTTGCAATATTGGTATGGAAAGGATAGAGATAGGTTGTGGCTTACCTGAAAGTGAAGTGCGGTGTCGCCATGAGGAACTGAAGGTTGTTCTTCAAATTTTCAGAGGCTCTCAGCCTCCTTCTTCAGGAAGGAGTGTTACACCATTCCGTGCACCGGCCTGAAGAAGGAGGCTGAGAGTCTCCGAAAATTTGAAGAAAAACCTTCAGTTCCTCATGGTGACACCGCACTTCACTTTCAGGTAAGCCACAAGCTATCTCTCTCTCTCTCTCACTCTATCTCTATATATAGATGGAATAATGTAAAATATGGATCCAAAATTATGCAATGTACAAACTGATAAATTGTTTGGTACACTTACTAATAATTGAAACAAAGTATTATTACACAAACAATCTAAATAATTTAATTTTTTCCACCTTACAATGGACAATTCTTAAACATTACAGCTGATTCAATTTGATGTAAAATCAATTTATATCTTACATAAAGAAATTCTACTATAGTATTTGTAAAATTTTCATTCAAAGTATTTTTATAAACTGATTTATTTTATCACAAAAGTAAAAATTCAAACCTAATAGAATAACAAAGATCTCCTGGGAAACAATACAATTTTACCAGTAGCACCCAGAAAATCTAAATACAATTTCTCAGTATCCATTATGATTGGATGAAAAAAACTTCTACTTCATTTTTAATAATACTATTAATTTTTTATAAAATAAAGAAAACTGCATTTCTTAGTGGATTATTTATTTTATTTTGGTAGTATTAAATACTAGATGAATGAAGACATTGTTTAAGTAAATGAAATTAAATAACTTCGAATAATTGAATTATTAAAACAGCCTAACTAAAGATTCAAAATGTAACATTTTTTGATAATCAACTTATAATTTCAATAATGTCTTTTTTCTAAATGACTTTATTAAGTTGTGAGAACTAGTTTATTTAAAGTATTGTTATTTTACCATTGTCATCAACATATTCCATTATTACAATCAATAATGCACTATATTTTAATGTAATTGGAATTTTCCTAGTTACAAGACTTTCTTCCGCGTTCAAGATATTTTCGTCTGTAACTGTTCCTAAACTAACATTGAATAATGTTTCCGTCCAACTGAAAAATTGAAAACATTCAGATTTTTCTTATGAATTATTTTAAAATACAAATCTGTGCAATATTCGTTTCATTAAATTAGCAACGGCATAAGCTACATTGTAAAACAAAAAGTATAGTCTCCAAGAATATAAAGAAGTAGTAAAATAATTTTTTTAGCTAATAATAAATAACTCAATGAGAAAGTTGCTTCGCGCTTATACGAAAGACAAATACTGCCACATTATATATATATATATTATATTGTAGTCATAGTTCCCTTTTAACAAAACATCTGAATTCTAATCATTTTTTGTCTTCAATTAGTCAAAGATGCTTAAATTTGTTTTGAAAACAGAAGAGCATGAAGAGTGGTTCCCCCGATAACAAATTCTCAGCTAATGTCCCTAGTTGGTTCCTCTATACAATTTACTTTATATATCTCAAAACTTGAGAAAAAATAATAATTAATTATTTTTTCACTGAATCTTGTTTCAACAAGCGAGCAAAGTTTATTTTACAATCGAGCTGGATTACATTGTTTATATTATCCAGCGGTTGCGGCGCATAATTGTGTTGAAAACTATATTTTTTTATAAATAAGTCATTTGTAACAATGTAACAATTCTGAAATGTGTGGCATAACGTCCCGTGGTTTTATACCTTGGCGGGCTGCTTCTTTAGAGTTTCGTTAACGTCACATACATATTCTCGTAATGTGATCACCATTTTCAAATTGAAATCAGTATCTTCCATTCAGAACAAACTTATCAGGCTTTTGAGTTTATTCAACTGACTCGTGCAGTTGTGTCTCTTGGGTTTTTTCTCCACCTGAAGAAGGAACAATGCTTCCAGAAACTTTGTGTGGTATTTATATTATCACTTCTTCTGTCTGAATTTGGCTTACTCATTATTAATTTTCAATCCGACGTAATTTTTTTCATTTTTCTTATCAAATACGATTGTAAAACGAAGGTTTTGTAGATAGCCGGGAATCATTCAAAAACAACTTTTACTTAAAATCGATGTCAATTTTTTTGTTCAAATTATATCATTTCAGATACGCTTTTTAATGAATATTTTCGTCATTCACGTTACGTTTATATTCTCTACTTTACATCGAACAATTTTTATGACAGTCTGTTTCACAGAGACTGATATGCTTGGCTCTTAGCAAGATTTAGTTCAAAATTATGGTTTCATAGACCGAAACCTATTGTTAAGATATTGATCTGTCTTCAGTTTCATACAACTTTTTGTATTTAGTCATGTTACAAATTATCTTTAAAGATTTTTCTAAAAAATGTCATTTTCCTCATAAAGATTTCTTTCAACTTGTTTCATTGCATTGTTTTTTTAAAAAAAATCTCTCAAAGAAGAAACACATGCATTGTTTCATATATTGGTCAAGGAATAATTCCAAATTTTTAATAATTCAATGAATTTTGTCAACATTTTAAGAAACCTGAAAGTTCTATTGCAGAATTAAGGTCCAATAAATCCATAATAAAAATTTAATTGGTCATAAATAGTAATTCACGATAATGTTGAACATATTTTTTCCCTCTCACCTTTAACCACTATTAAGCAAGTGGAATGTGCTGTCATAATAATTTTCTAATAAAATATTATTCAATATTCAAGAACACAAAAGAGAATATTCCACAAACCTGTTTGAGGACTAATAACTAAATAATAATTACACCTAAGCATGTTTTGTTTAACTGGAGCACTTTATTAAATTGGATATATTTTTTTAATATAGTATAAATTTTTTAATGTCTGCAAGCTGGGAATCCCTTACGAGTTTAATGAAAAAGCCACAAAACCGTAGTTCTGGCCATCAGGAATCTTCGTAACAAGATATCGGTTTTTTCGAGGCCAAAAGAGAAATGAAGAACATACATCTAGGAACGCACAAAACGGCATAAAAAGGAAAAATACATGAAACAGAATCAAGAACACAAACAGTGGTCAAGTACTTCAAACGATACTTTGGAATGCAGAAGGCCTAAAAGGAGCATTACAACTAGTATGTTATGATTTTTTCCACAAATATGATATTATTTGTTTAACTGAGACATTCCTAACTACAAACTGGAACACAAATGGGTTTTATTGCATTAATAACCTTGCTACCCGAAGCAATATGGGACCACCAAAAAGTGGCATAACATGCTTAATAAAACCAAACCTGTCACCGTTCAGAATGGAATATCAGTCAAAACACCTACTAATGATACACACAAAGTTATGTACCATTCTATGTGCTTACTTCCAACCGGAAATCACAGCAGAAGACATCATAGAGGAAGTGGATGTCCAAATCAGAGGTAATTTTATTGGCAGGAGATTTCAACTGCCGCATAGACGCACTGTCAAAGAAAACTAGCTTTGTGATAGAATATTTAGAAGAGAAGGGGTCTCATATGATCAATAAAGCAAACAAGAAAACATATGTGGGACCCATCGGCGTGAGCACAATAGATCTAGTATTCATAAATGATGGCATAAAACATATAAGCCAGTCAGTACTATCAAATATACCAATAAGAAAACACCTACCAGTGGAAACTATCCTACAAACAAAGGCACCACATAGAAATGCAGCAGCACAAAACAGATTGAAACTAACGAGGAAATTGGAAATATCAAAACTACAAGAATCTGAGTGCAGACTATAATGCAACTGATTAAAACTATCAATATAAATGAGACGCTGGAGAAAACTGAAACATGCAAAAGAAACGCCACACAGAAAATACTACCAAAACAGAGGAAAGCAAAGCCACGGTTCAATGCCGAGTGCTATGCAAAAGAAGAGAAACCATAGCTGCGCTACATGACGTTAGAAGAAAAACGGATGAACGAAACGTAAAGAAATCCGCAGAAAAAAAGATGGAATCCAAACAAATGATAACACAGGCAACAGAAAATTACCAATTGGAGGAAGAAAAAGCACTAATATGAGAAGCAGAGAGAGACCCCTTCAAAGCACTCAGCCCTAGGCAACCACGATTTCCAAGAAACATGGGCTCAACACTTCAGCATAGTACTACAAAACAGACACCAGACCAAGCTATAACACAGCGACACCTCAATATATAAAGCCCATCACAAGCAGAGAGGTTGCAGCTGCCGTACATGATGTAAAAAATAGGAAGGCTGCCGGCCTTGATAATATATACAACGAACAATTGAAGCAAGCAGTAGTACTCTTCAAAGAGATATGGACTACGCTAATGACGAAATGTCTGGAAAACGGACACATCCCGGACAGTTGGTGAAAATCCCGAATAAAGATACTATACAAAGGGAAAGGGAACACACAAGACCCAAACTCTTATAGCGGAATAGCCCTACAGAGCACGCTTTACAAAATATTCACAAAGATATTGACAGCAAGACTCACAGAGAGGTAGATCTAACATACAAGGAATATCATGCCTCATAAATGACATTGATGAAGCACTGAGACACTACAGGGGGAAGCTATATGCGGTCTTCATTGATTATACAAAAGCTTTTGACTTTCTCAACAGACGACTAATACTAAAAAAGTTGGAATCAATGATTGGAAAAGAACATTACCTGACGATAATAATCTCAAACATCTTGCATGAGAACCAAGTAGAAATAGTTGACAGCATATCAGTATTGGACCCAATAATACAGACAAACAGGGTACTACAAGGAGACCCCCTAAGCCCGTTATTGTTTAATATTGCGACTGCAGATATAGCTGAATCACTACCAACAGAACAGTAACCTCCAGACAAGATCTACAAGAGGCCTTAAACAATCTAACAAACTGGGCTCAAGAAAATGAACTAGAAATAAACCTTCAAAAGACAGCAGCAATGATATGCAGGAAAGGTGGCAGACACTTTATACCTCACCAACTGGCCAATAAGTGTTAAAAACAGCTTCAAGTACCTTGGGATAACCTTACAACCAACAGGAAGCACATTCACACTACACGTGAAAGAAAAAGTAATCGCAGCTATCAGAGCAATGCAAGATATTCGGATGATACGACAACTCTCCATAGACTCAGCCATCTCCCTCTACAAAGCAAAAGTCACCCCAATAGTCACATACGGTTTGGAATTAATATGGGAGAAACTAAATAGAAAGAACCTGAAAGATATTGAAAAGATAAAGGCAACTTTTCTGAAAAAGATACTGTGTGTCTCAAAATATACGCCATCACGACTTTCATATGAACTCACAAAGGAACCTTTCTACTTAGAAGACCTACACTATACATCAGGGTTAACTTTACCATGTACACCTACATATCAACACATGATCCAAGAACAAGATATGGGATGATTTCTACAGTACCACCGCCATGACGACAAACGAATGGAGGAGAGCATTATACGAACTACGACACACAGTAACCAGTTTCATTGTGCACGGTTTTCACCACAAGATTTGTAAATCAAAAAGCTTTCATCAACCAGATGTGAATTGTGTGTGACATATATCACGCATATTGGTGTTCCAGAAGATCTATCTCAATGACAGAATTTTGTAAAGAGTGACCAAAATTACTTTAAACATTGTGTGAAATTCCTTATATTATTATTATTAAATTTTTAATGTCAGGAAAAAGTTTTCTGTGTAAATTTTTATGTGAACTTCCATTATCACTCACTCAAATGATTGGTTTGCTGCAGTCCTGTGAGCTGTCACGCTCTTTGCTAAGAAGTTCATATCTAGTATTTAAGAAGGTGTACAATCTTAATCAATTTCATTACTTAAATTAACTGGTTTTTCCATATAGGTATCTTAAATGTTTGACTGCCACTTTATACTATTTTATTTAATTTTTTAATTACATGTACCCAACAATACCACAATTCTTTAATAACAGGGGATTTAGAAATTAAATTACAAAATTTTATTATTTTGTGAAAATATTCAATAATACTGATAAGTGGAACTAATAAAACATCTGTTAACAGTCATGGAGAAACATTTGTTTCTCAAAATTTACTGAAATTTCTTAAATATTTTACATTAGTCCAACAAATAAAACATTTTTAGTTATAAATTCTGCACAAGCAGAATCTAAAAGGCTCTTCCAATAAATTATTTAACTACTTTTAAGAAATATAAGCTGCAGCTCGAGTTTCTATGATTGATCTACACACGGGACATTGGGACCCAATATTTGAGCTACAATCTTCACAAAGACACACATGGCCACAGGGTAACAATATTACTTCACGAGGATTTCTGCGACACACAACACATTGTTGGTTCTCTGGAATTTCTTCATCTCTGGTTCTTTTCCTGCGTTCTTTTCTAATTTGCTCTTGTTTCATTTGTGCTGCTCGCTGCTTGATCCATTTTCTTGCCATGTAAACTGCCAGTGCCAATCCAAACACAGATAGAGCAATGGTCATCAGTCTATAAGCAAATGTTAATAAAGTTGCTTTTAATGCATTCACACTGTATTTTAAAATATGAAATCTTAATTCCTATATCTAATTATATCTCTCTATCCTTTCCATACCAATATTTTTGACAATGTCACATTCTCACTATTACAATATATATATATATATATATATATATATATATATATATATATATATATATATAAACAACTGGAGTACAAGTGTGGTATTTATTTAGCATTTATTTTGTCAGTTATTTGGCTATTTATTTCTCTAATTAAATAAATATTACAGTAATAAATATCTCTTTGGTCACAAACTGCGATTAACAGTGTAATGAAATTTTTCAATGGCCAATCAAAGCATCAAAATCATGCAATAAGTTTTTTAATTACCCTTAAGACAAATCTCTCTTGATATGTTATTGCAGTCATTTTAACAGATTTTCATAAAGTTTATTCAATAAAAAAGAAGTTTATTAAAAACCTGTGACTGCAAAATTTACCCTTAAATTTGTATTTAGATAAAATAAACAGCAGCTGTGATAAAATGCATTTCTGCCTTATACTCATTCTGGTAGCCTTTGACATTGGTTTGTATATCTTCTGTTGTCTTTTTTAAAAATATTTTGTTAAATTTGGGTTTAAATAATGAATCCATTATTTCCACAATATATTTTGTTTGGCACAGGATGACAATTGTTTCCCAGAATTTAAAAATTAATTATGTTCTTTCTTACAATATCTAAGTTAGGTGCTGAAGGTTTATGTCTGGGTAAAGACTGTAAATTGGTAAATGTTCCAAACTCTGGCACTATTGATACTGATTAAATTAAATGTTTACCAAGAGGTGAGTGTCGAATCAATTTCTACTAGTTCAATTTAAAAAATTCCTGGGCAACGCTGGGCACTCAGCTAGTATAAAGATGAATAAAAACTTGAAGAAATTAATTTTTGAATTAATTGAAGTGGCTAAACAACCACCAACAATAGTTTTATTACATAATTAACTCTTGGGTTTCCAACAAGATGAAAGTATCAACCAATTGGAAACGCAAAATTTACTAATGCAGTAAATACGCCAGGATACTGTTCACTCATTGATAATAGTTTTGTTCCAAGCAGCAAAATGTCCCAGGAATTTCCAAAGAAAAAAGCAAGTTATAAGTTTAAAAAGACAAAACCTTATTTTACAAGATATGAAATACGATGACAATTCAAGTATATATATATATATATATATATATATATATATATATATATATATATATATACCTCATTATTTTCTAAAACAGAATCTGTCAATATTTACAGAATTTGACTTAATTAATTGTGTGTATATATGCCAATCAGCCATGAAAAACAATGAGGATTGTTGACACTGAGCAAGATAATTTCCAAAAACAACTAATTATACCAACAATATCAACAAGTATAAATCAGTTATTACCTGAAAAAACGTTTTTGTTGATCAACACGTCGAGCTATTGCTGAAACAGGCAAGGATGAAATAAAATATAAGTTCCCATTTTCTGGTGCTTGCATTTTAAGCCCAGAACTTTCTGCTCCAGAAAGTTCTCCAATGGCTGTAATTAGTGATCCTTCTCTCAACATCTCTTCGGTTGTTTGTAGACCACGCTGCCTCTGACCAGTAAAGAAACCCCATAAATTATCCACTAAATTTGCTTTGCTAGGTTCAAAATTGTCGGCAACTGTTTCGAGGTCAAGGATATCTGCATCAAGGGCATCAATTACTTCTATTTTCCTTTTTCCCTTGCACAAAATGAATGGTACTGCATTATAAACTTCTTGAATTATTCTTTCATGATCAGACCTGAAATATTAAATTGTTAAAACGAATTTTATTCAAATAAATGGCTGGAATCTTTGAAAGCGTACCAAAATCCTGCAGATGATCTAGTAATAACGTGTTCTTTTAAACTAATTTTTTGAATTACTCCTGTTGTTTGAGGGGCACTGATACTATTAATTGGGGAACCAAGAGCTTGTACAGCTCCTCGGACTGCAATATATGGAATCTTCTTGTCTGGAGTTTGTTTTACTTTCTTTTCCAATTCTGAATCAATTTCATGTAATTGTAATCCCTGAAACAATGAATATACATAATATTGACTAAAATTTATATAATTAATACTAAAGAAAAAACTATAAAAATGTGAAAATTGATAACTTTGGAACATATATTAGGTACTAGTTACATGTTGCACTTTTGTTACAAATATAAAACTTGAGTTTAAATAATTAGCTGGGTCACAACAAGATTACAACAATTAAAATAAAGTTTTAGATAATACCTTATAGTGTGCTGAAACACTAAACTATGTAAAATGGATACATATGACATTGGATCACAAAGATGTTCAGAAACACTGGCCATTTATTCATTAAGACCTTCACAACTGCTTTCAACATGAACGCTATTTAAACAGTTTGTTGAAAAAGCACACCAATAAATACATTTTGTGCAATGTATCAGAATTTCTAAATTGTAACTCTTTTTAGAAATCAATTATTAGAATAAAAAATAAGAGGAGGTAAAAATAAAGGAGACAATTCATTTTGGAAAATTGAAAGTAACATTTACAAGTATGAAAATTCCGAAGGTAAAAAAGGCAAACATGGTCATCAGCTAATATTGTTTCAGCAAATCGAATTGTCTGCAGTTGAAATACATGAGGAATAAACTTGAATAAAAAAAGTAAGGATTTTCTATTTCATTTACAAAGCAAACTTCATTGAATGAAATAAATGTCTATAGATCTTATTTAACATTGACCAAAATAGGGAAATGTTAGAAGATTAAAAGGCTCACAACATGGTTTAAAGTTAATTTCTACTTAAACTGCATAACAAATTGTGCAAACTAAAAACCTTCTTTTAGTGATTATATTATGCTTTAAATAGTTATTGAGCAGGCTGCTATGTTACATTACATTTTGATTGGAAATGATGAGGCTATGTGCCAATATTCTTCAATTGTCGAAGGTTGAGAACAGCAGCCCCGATATTATATTACGTAATTAACGAAATACTGTCTAGTGTAATAGCGTAGCTGCATTCTTTTAACATCACCACATACCTTAACTGCAGTGGAAGCGTTTTTATATTTAAAGTATCGTTTTGCACAAATTATAAGAAAGAACGTATCTACACCCAAGGCTAAAAACTGGCCGTAGTATTCCATTCTCAATTCTTTCCGCTAATACGCGCATGCGGTAATTCAACAACGCATATCTTCTTTAGTTACGAATAAAAAAAGCTGTACAGCTAAATTTTGATTATTTAAAAACAGAAATTGATTCACTGTCATAGCCTTAACAGCTCATAAGCCATGGACACCAACGTGACAGTCACCTCGATTATTTGAAGTGAACTATTAGTCTAGCTGTTTATCATGTACTTTACAAAACGTATATGATCTAGTTTCCTTTTTTTTATTAATTAATAAGTAATGTTCAAATGCCGCTGAGGTATTATAACATTTAGTATACTTTAGCGCTTCAAAAATACTTATTGCGAATAAGACATATCTTTGGCTAGAAAATATCTCTGGAACAGATGATGAAACAATGTAAACAGACTGTCATGAAGTGGAGTGGTACTTCGTTTAAAGTAACGTACAAATAAGCAATCGAAATATTATAAAACAATGGCAGAAGGAGAAGTCAAAAAGGAAGAGGCGGATGCAAAAAAAATTGTCCACACATATCCTTTAGTTCGAGTAAGAAAAGGTTACATTAATCGATGTATCTCTCAATCTTGTATGAACTGATGTATTGATTTTCATGTAGAACAGTGATATGGGAGACGAGATGAGGAATGAAGCTATAGAACTTACAGTTACTGCATGCGAAAAATTTGCAACAAACAATGAAGTAAGTTTTCTTCCATCCACATGTGACTTATTATAAAATCATAAATCAATTTAAAAGTTCAGTGGTTGTAAATGTGTTACTAGCACTATTGATTTCCCTTTTTTCTTTGCAATTTTAAATATAAAATTGTTTGATAAGTTTTTTTTACAGAGAAATTGGAAATAAATTAGTAAATTTAAAGGGAAAGAACATTTGACAGTCTCATTCATGCAATGACACCAAATGACAACCAGTCCTCAAACACCATTGGAGACAGCAATGCAGATTATTTGTTCTTGTACAGTTCTGTAACATATTGGCCTGTTAAAGTAAATAGATAAATATGGTGTGATAAATATAAAGTTTTATACATGCTTAAAATAAACTGTTTGTTTGGATGACAGAGGCACAAAAAAGTTATTCAAAAAGCTGTCATCCAAGTTGTTTTGTTTTTTCAGCTGGCTGCACGCATGATAAAAGAAACTATGGATAAGAAGTTTGGTCCATCCTGGCACGTAGTTGTTGGAGAAGGATATGGGTTTGAAATATCTTACCAATGTAAGAATCTGTTGTACATGTTTTTTGGAGGAAATCTCGCTGTTTGTATGTGGAAATGTATCTGAATCATTTTTTAAGAAATTAATGTAACTAGTTCCTTTCATTAACATGACAAATTGTAAACGTATAGTATTATATAATGCCAAAGTAATTTATATTTAGTTTAATGTTTATAAATTTATTGTACTTAAAATATTTCATACTAGGTTTCTTTTTCAATAAAAAGTTTTTGTTAAATTTGTTTTATTTTTGTTGAACAAATACTTCTTATAAATATATCTGAAAGACATTTTATGTACATATTTTATTTACTTTATTACACTGTAAAATAAACTGCAATAATCTTAACTAAAGATTGGTGTTGCTATAATTATTCCAGTTTTCATGAATTGTACATTATTAATATACATTTTTCATAAATTTCTATACTGCCATAAATATTCCATTTTGTAATGTAACACTATCCATGAATTTTTTTCATACTTCTGAACATCCTCTTCATTTCTCACAATAGCAAATTAAAGAAATCAATATTTTTAACAATTCATGTTCCAGCTCAGTTTGGCTTAAATCCACTATACAAAAATAGTAATATCTTAATATATGCCCCAAGTAGTAGTACAAAAGTATAAAATTAAATATTTCCTTTTCTTTGGTTACCATTAGAATGTTGCCAATAAATGTTGATCAAAATTTGAGTCTTGAAACATTTTCCCGTGATCCTTAGAAATTTCATGACTTCAAAAATGTTTCCAAGTCTTTGAACAAATGTATCATTTTAACCAATAATTATTTTATTACTATTCAATCTCTACTTATGAAATCTGGCTTGAGCACAGGAATCTGCATGCTGTGAGATTGAATCGCTGTTAAATTCTTGTTGGCATATTGGGCATACCTGTTAACACAAAAAAGCACATAAAGCTCTCAACACAAAAATGTACACCCTTTTTCTTCTTCTTTCAGAAACAGTTTGCAGGTTTCTGTGAAGAGAGATGGAAGAGTGACCTATCAAAATATCACATATTGTTTTCATTAAAACAAACATCATTTTATACATTACAGTCAGAAATACAGTGTTTCGTGCAATTCAAATATTGTAACATGTTTTTCAATTAAAGTATTTATATCCAGCAAAACTATTTCCTATCAGACACTTATCACTGCATAATTCTTGGAAAGAATGTTTTGCTAGAAATAGAAAGCCCTGTATGATGATTGACTATGAGAGTGAAGGAACATTAAGCATGAATTACATCCAGCTTAGCCAGGTAATCATTGAGGTGTGAATATAGATTAAAAAAAATAATTGAAAATGTGAGAGAGCAGTTATCTTTAAATATTTATGAAGTAAGCTATATAGTGAAAATGACAAAAACAAATATCAGGGGAAGGAAACAGGATGTGGGGGGGGGGGGAAGTCTGAAAATATATTTCATTATACTTCACAGACTAACTTGCTGTTCCAAAATAAACTATTCATATTAGTAAGACTGGAATTAATTGGTCCTCCATTCAAAGCTGAAAAAATTAGCTAAAGCTCTTTAGACACTTCATCCACGAGAATATATTCACATGCAAATTTGGAACACTCGCAGTAAGTACCCAAGATACTTTGTCCAAAACTCTGCATATGACAGTTATGTGAACAAAAAAAGTAATGCTCCTGCTATTTGTCTGACCAGGTAATATAAAAAAATTCATGAAGTAATATATTGTAATTTATTAATACAGAAAAATTGCTACTTACAACTAAATTGGAATCATCATTATCGCTTGCCTCTTCCTTGTTAAAACCACAGGCTGAAGAATGTGCTTCAATCTCAAAGGATTCAAAGAATTCTGAAAGTAATTATTTTTAATATTACAAAGTTTCTTAAAATAAAGGTTCCTTGAAAAGAAGACATGATACATTAATTTTTCACATGAATTGAATAATTATAGACTTACAACAATATTGTTAATATTACACACAGCTCATATTTTAACTTGATCACTGCCTTCTGTATAAACCAATTCCCAATAAGTGGCAGTCATGTTAATGGTTCCCTGCCTGGCAGCTCCAACTTTCAATTTAACGTGTCAGCTACATACTAATCCTCTTTCATATCCAATTAATTTGACGTCACATTTCCTTTACTTGCTTTATTAATATGCATACACACACAAATATATATATATATATTGATATAGACGTAATAATGATAGGATTGAAAAGGGAGAGAGACTACATGGTTTAACCAATATTTTAAGGTAGATTTGATAAATCAAAATTTTTTGTTCACAGTTGTCGATACAGGACAACCTGCTAAATGTTGAAGGGGGCAGATAACACAAAAATATATCCAGAATCCCTAATTTTGTGGAATTACATTTAGCATTAATATAAGTTTGTGCTATCTCTATTACAATCAATTGTCTGGATATTGTATTTAGGAGTTTTTTCAGTCAGCTCCGCCAGAGTATGAATTCGAAACGGTAAGGCCCGTTTCACCGGCGATTCCGCGTATGCTATTCGCGTGTGATGGAGTTAAACGAAACACGAGCATAAGGCGCGCCGATCAGACGATTCACAAAATGAGTCGCTCGAAACCGTCTTTTAACAGTCGAGTCAAACGGATCATTGACGACAATGGGCGAGTTCACACAGCGATTCTCACTGCCGCTTCACGCGCTCGTTGTGTATCGACGCGCTTGTTTGTTTTATTTTTGTATTTTTAGTTTTAAATAAAATAATTTTTAAAAGTATTTCAAAAAAAATTATATAATTATTTACAATAATGCCAGTGTTGCTGACAGTGGTTAAAATAAATAAAACAAGCTAGATATTGGTCCTTTGAATGCGATGATGTTTGGATCTATTTTTTAACATGTTATAAAGAGAACTCATTGTTCTAGTTTTTTTTATTTAATATATTTTAAATTTTATTGTTAAAATGGAGATTAATTTTTTGATAATGATAAACTCATTTTTAAAATTCAATTACATCCTGTTTTATGGGATAATAATGCTACTGATTATTCAGATAAAAATGAAGAGAAAATACATGGAGTAGGGTGATGTCTTTGATGTATGGAGGTGAAGTGCAGATCTTGCAAGTTCATACGAAAAATGAGACAAGTAAGTTAATAAATTTATTAATTACATACAACGTTAAGTCTTTTTAAAGTTACGTAAAATAATGTAAAAGAATGCAGATATTTCTAGATGATTGAAAATAACATAATTATTAAATATTTAAACAATGTAAATTAACAAAATTAATTAATTTAAATAGTAACCATATACTTAATATATATGCTATTTTGAATTATCTGTAAATATCTTAATTATTTGTATACCTCTGTTCACGGACATATCAAGACTTATAAAATGAGGTAAAAAATTAAATCATAGACGATTGCCATGTTAAAATTTACCTTCATCCACAAAGTGCTGAAGGGTGTGGAGGGGGATCAAGGGCCTCCAAGTGACTGTATCATGATACTTTTCTGAATCAGTGCCATGAATCAGATACACAAAAAACAGTGTGAAAAGGGTCGAAGCCACTTAACAACTACCTCCAGAATGAGAATAACACTTATGAAAATATGAATGATGTATTCTGCCAGATTTTGATTCTAAGGCAAAACACATGAATGTGTATGTATATCAATTATTTTGAATGATAGATTTGGTTAATTTTCTTTATATGTATAATTTCGCTACCTAAAGACTAAATTAAAATTAATATAAAAACTTAACTAACCATTACAGATTGGACATTCAACCAGTAGTGGTAAGTCCTTTGTAGCATCTTCTGCATCAGAATCATTAGTGTTGGTTTGAACTGCTGATGGTCCTTGAGAACTCATTTCTTCAAATAGCTTCCTTGGTC
Organism: Zhengitettix transpicula; assembly: GCA_037074705.1. NCBI lineage: Eukaryota > Metazoa > Arthropoda > Insecta > Orthoptera > Tetrigidae > Zhengitettix > Zhengitettix transpicula. The sequence continues at coordinate 37,910,087 of CM073596.1, read as the reverse complement.
TCCCTGGGTGGTATGCAGTTGGAGAGCATTTCTTAAGGAAAACATTACTACTGTAAGAATTATCAGAAGGAGATTTATTATTACTAGAACTGTTAGTTTGTACATGAGATGGAGTATTTTCTTTTCCATTTTTTAAATTCTCTTGACTTTTACGTTTAGCTGAGGATTTAGACTTATTCTTGTTTCCACTACCTTTCCCTTTGCAACTCATGGAGGCTATATATTCAGTAACAATTTTATCAAAACTAACTTTATCTGGTGTTTCAAATTGAAGATCGGTACAGTTTTCAAAATCCTTCCGCAATTCTGAAAAAACAAGAGAAGGCTAGGCAAATATTTAAAAACTGAAATATATCGGTATTAAAAATATTAGACTAATGCCAAATGTATTAATCTATATCTGGTAGTTACATATTCAATTAAAAAACATTATAAATAAGATTATCAAATGAAAAATTTTAAAAGTTTGTAAGATTAACTTATTTTATCTATGACAGAAATTAGTTTATAACTAAAATAAAATAAAATAAACATTGTTCACCTCCAATCTTAATATTCTGTACTTCTTGTTCTTCCATTTTCAATCCTTTTAGCCAAGTCAAGACTTTATATTCTAAATCCGGAATATGTGATTTTTCCATTTTACTTATATTATTCCGATTACCATTGTTAGCCAAATTATGTACTGTTGAACTTGGCCCAGGGTTACTACCGCCTATATGAGACTGCCTGCAATAAACTAAAGCTTAGCTATCAAGTCAGAATTAGTCTAAAAATTTCTTAACATAACATGCAAAGCTTTATTTTCTATTATGACATTAATTCATGCTACACAATGTTAAAACAAAATTTTAAATTAAATTAAGCATCATAAATGGAACATTAATCTTCAAAGTCATATCAAAGTTATGAATGTAATGCTTAAAGTGAAGGCCTTCTGTGCCTCATTCATTCAAGACAATGATAGTGTCACAAAATTAAGAATGGATAACCAAGCATCTACAGGCTACAACCACAATCTAATAAAAATAAGTATGCAAATAAATGGACAAAAATAAGTACTAAATAAATACCACACAAGGTTTCTGCAATCTGTGTTGCTTTAGTCAGGTTGAAATAAAAGAAATTCATTGTAAGGACAAACTTAGTGAGAGTAACCAGAAAGTTTATGGTGGGAAAGGAATTAGATTCAGAATATTTCTGTGAGACAAGAAATATTAAAGTGTCACCAGACCATTAGTATGGAAGGGGGCAGGGGGGGGGATCTGGGCTACACAAATTCTCACTAAAACAAATCCCTGCAAGGGCTCACATTTCTATTTTGAACTGTCTACCCATAAAATATAAAAAGAATAGTTTAGAAGAATTGTCCCCTTTTCTTCAACTCAAACAGATCTCCAGAGCCTAACTCCAAATAAAAAACATGGCAAACCTATAAGTATGAAAATACGTCTCACTACTACATATTTTCCACCATACAAAATAACCAACTGCATTCTTCACTTAATGTATTTTGGACTACTATCTAACCGAAACTCAGACGAAAGAATCCCAAGTTCCCATATATAAATTACAATATAGTTTTACAATTCTGGAGTAAGTAGCACAGAAATACATGAATTTGGTTTTTAGGAAAAGTTAAAGTTAACTCATATTAACTATTAAAACCTATTTTTAGCAATATGTAAATTCACAAGCATTCAATTTATAGTAGAAGAAAATTTTACTTACTCATCAAATCTTTCTTGAGCACAAATAGATGCATGAAATTCAATCGTGTATTTTCCAAACAATCTTCCACAAATTGGACATGGCTAATAAAATAAAAATAAGATATATATAGACATATATTTATGCAATTCTGTAGTATTAATTTACATTCTACAGTCTATTAAATAACATATAAAATAGTACATAAAGTGACAACATAATGAATGTGATCAAGCAAAATATTGAGAATGACATATTTCTAGTAATCAGAAGTAAATTCAATAAATAAATAATTATAAAGCCAGATCATTTTAATAAAATAAAGTTATTTTAATATTTAAAACAAAATTACACATTTCTAAGGTCTGAAATTATATTATTAACTCAATATATAAATTTGACTCTGTACCTTACAATATCATAAATAAATGCAATGATTATTCTTACCATAGTTTCTGATGGTCCAGCAACTGCATATTTTTCTACTGAAGAATCAAAATTATTTTCACTCTGGTCTGGTTCTTTATATTGCACTATATAAATATTCATCAATTATTAATTTGATTTATCAGAATTTCATGCAGTCAAGTACTATAAACTGCATGGTTTTTATGTGTATGAATAATACTTAACGGAAAATAAATCCAACCCTGATTATATGGAGACTTACTTATAAATTATGTTGCATGTCATCAAGCAAAAGACAATAATGAATAAAAAAGATAGCCAATTCACAAAACAGTGACAATATATAACCACACAACATTTCATTTTATCAAAAGACAATAATTTTCAGGAAAAATAATGAGTTACAAATCAAAGATTATATATATTTCATTCAAGACGCCACTGTTTACTTGATTCTTATAATAAATTGTTATGAATAAACTAATCCACAATTTTTTTTGTCAATTATTGAACATTTCACACCCTCCTCACTTCTTTCATACATTAATCTACTTGTGTCTTCTATATACGTATACATTTGGATAGGAAAGAGAGACAGCAATGCCAACTTACCTGAAATCAATAGTTGTCAAGTCTGGCATAAGTGGAAGTTCAAATTTTTGAGGTCCTGAGCCACCTTTGTGCTGGCAGTTCAGATCTTCCTTCCTGATGAAGGGGGTTCAGGCCCTTGAAAGTTTGAACTTACACCTATGCCAGACTGGACCAACTATTGATTTCAGGTAAGTCAGCATTGATGTCTCTCTCTTTCCTATCCAAATGTGTTATTTAATTTAATTGATCCTCGTGGTGCTTCTGTTGCAAGAATGAATCAAAATAAGATGTGTTTAGCATGTGATTAAAAAATATGAATATATTAATTTCTGGAAAATTCAATACATTTTGATATATATAAAAGACCAATAATTTTTGTTAAATTATAAATTCACAAAGTACAATTAAGACTGTTCTCACTTTAAAGTAGAGAAAAAAAACTGTAAATTACCATTGCATGGTCTGCATTTCTTTACAGGTTGAGAGTCGTCTGAATCTTCTACAGTAAACATAGACTGTGTGTCATCAAGAATCCTCTTTTCTGTGAGGGGTGACTTGCATATCATCTTTGGGCTTCTACTATAAAACCGTTTTACATTATTTAGGTAACCTGACCCATTTGTTTCCACCACTGCCTTGGTTTTCAATGCATTTGAAGATGAAAGTGGATCTTTTTCATTGTCTGATTCAGAAGTACCATTTAATATGCCTCCATACATATGCTGTGCTCTAGAAACAAGTTCCTTTGAACGTGGTGACACAGAGGTAATATCTTTAAATATATCTCTTGGAGAACTGAAAGAGAAATTTCACTATTAAGTATGGATGAAATTAAACAAAATAACAAGTTCAAGAAAAGACTTGTGGCCATATTATTAAAATTCTATAAGGAATCTAAAATATTTTTTAATTCATACTAAGAAGACTAATTCTTTATACTTAAATCAAAGCCAGTAGTTAAAGGATGTCTAATCCAGGAGGCTGAAATATAAAGACATGTTTAAAGGTCAGTTCCCAGAGATGGAGGCAGCTTCATAAAACTGGGGGTTAGAGCATCTAGGAGAACAATGTAAAGTAATGGTTGAAACTTCGGCATTCAGGATATTTTCCATCTGTAGATATTCTATAAGTATATATATATAAAAAGGTGTGATAATCAAACCATTGTTATGTATAGGGAAAAAGAATGGTTTAACTGACGATTTAAACAATCAAGTTTTTCAAATTGTTATATTCGTCCATAGAAAAATATACACAACATTTGACACCTGGCCATATTATTAGTGTCTTTACATTTCATTTTTAACATATACATTATGTCTTTTCTAAAGTATATTTGCTCAGTTTCGGCTTTAATATTTAATCTAGTTTTGAAACAAAATACCTTTTAATGGGATGGCCCATTTGTCTCAACTTGTGGAAACCATTGTCTTCATGAAGTACTGGTGTCTTTGGAACTTCATTTGAATATGAAAATACATGCACAAAACTTACTCCAAAAGCAGAATGAGTTTCAAATGGTTGATTGCATTTCAACATAATGACATCCCACTTCTCTGATTTTACTTCATCACAAAAATGTTCTAAGAAATTAAACAAAATTTAATATTAAAAATATGTATACCACTTTTATAATATAAATAACATATCCTGAAATTCTCATATAAAAAATATCAATTATGACTAGAAACTCTTGGTAATAAATCAATCTACATTCAGTACATGGATGTATTAAGACAGGATTGTTGTATAGTGTTAACCCAGAAAATCATACAATATGAACTGACCTAATATTATTTCATTAAAATTGATAACTTTATATAATTATTATCCATGAACTAATTAAGTGAGTACAAAATGTCCAAATAAATTGTTGGGTAATTTGTCAATAGATAGCCATATAACAGAACTGGATGAGTTCTAATGGCAAGAGAGGGGTTCGTTGTGGGCATGCATCATTCCCTTCTACATGCCTCAACCAGTTAATGAGGTAGCTGGCCAACAATTCCAATAGGAATAGCATACAACTATTATTTTTCTTTCAATTAATACATGAAAACCTCATCTGTACTTTAAGAAAATTTTGGTTTACATGATTTTTCAAGTGTCAAATGAAGGAAACATTCTACAGAACCGGAACAGTGCCTGTCCTGCGTATGAATGTGATGTCATAACTTTCTGCCTAGCGATTCATTAATCTGACAAAGCACAAGAAATATTATCCATTTAATGATCTTATATGTCCAGAAAAATTTTAGAGCCGGAAGACATTAGAGTCACATCAGGCAGCAGTGCCACAAATCTGTCAAACATAATCACAAGTATTTAGAAAAAGTTAATGTGATCCAATAAACCAGCACCATTGCTGAATAAATTTACTTTAATAATTTTGACTCACAGCACTTAGGTTTGGAACACCTACACAAGCAAAAGTAATGTCCTCACCAAATTTTAATGCCTTTCTGGGTGTAATGAATGAACAAAATATTCTTGGGCTTCTAACTGAGTGAACAGATCTAGGTGAGATGTTTTGATGAAATCCACTGTTTGTTAAAAGACAATGACAGTGAATGTCATCGAGATGCCACTTGGTTATAAGCTCGAGAATATTTTGTTCACATTTGAATGTCATGGTCAAAAGGCTCATATGAAATATAAAATGAAGCAGTCTATCATTATTAATGAATACATCACCAGTTTCCTAATACATTTGCTCTGACCACGCCATTGCACCTGTTAATCAGTTTTCTGGTCTAATAAGTCATTGAAGTGTAGCACAAACTTCAAGTAAGAAAATTATCAAACTGAACACTACGTGTTGACAGATCAAGTTAGGGTGGCCAACTTCTTCTGAATGGGCAGTAAAACAAGAAATAATTAATGATTAAGTAAAAATTGAGGGGCACTGTAATGATTGTAATAATTTATTACTTGGAGGAAGAAGGGGTATGACACCACTTTGAGCTCCTCAAAGCTCCTTTATCCTAAACTACATTAGTTTATTCAAATATATGTACCTTTGCTAGACAAAACCTAAAATCTGTAACATTTAATTGTTTTACAGCAAACTGATAAAATCATGAATTCCTTAAATGCAAAATATGTACTATAAAATGACATATTTTTCTGAGAATTAGCATACTCTACTTGAAAGTAAACACAATACTAGTCACAAGGAAAGGGATAACAACTTTCATTTTTTAAGAAAATACAAGTTTCCCCTGTACACATTGAAAAAAATGCATTATCATTATTACAATTATTGTTTTGACTGATAACTAAATAGAATATCCACATAATTGGATTCAGAATGTTATTCAGACTAAATACTTGTAAAATTAAATAATCAAAATTAAAAATATAAAGGTCTCTATTATTACAATATTGGTTTCACTTTCATTCAAAAAATATAGTTTGGTATTTCAATAGAACAAATTAATTATATAAAGTAATTATACACAATTCTCAATAACTGTCATAGAAATACTATATTTTAACATGTTCAGAAAATGAGCTGATAAAGCAACATTTATGAAAACTCTAAAATTTACTATAATTATAACAATATATGTAAATAAACATAATTCTTATAAATGAGCATGAATGTGGTTATAAAATACATTTAATGTGCATTAAAACTTACCACTAGTAAAAAGCTTTACCCGATTTCTATGGGTCCCTTCTCTGCTTTGCAATGTAGACATAAGAGTTGATGATGGTAAAAGGGTATGAAATTCAGTTGAACCTCTTTTAGATACTAGTATTGTAATAAATGCTGAACCACAATTTCCTGCAATAGAATAAGGCTGTTATAATAAATAACTATTAGAACCACAATCAGATGGGCATCCATTTCAATAACCAATAATGCTTAAAAAATGTTCAGATTGTAATAACATTTTCAACAGTAAACAAATAGGAAGTATTCATATTCACTACATCTAATTTATAAATATAATATATTTATTACATATTTATAAAACATTAGTTACATGAGCAAATATTGAAGTTATTAGAAATAAAATAGAAACACCCAAACAGTAAAAACACTTATAATTAAAATTTGAGTAACTCATCAGACAATACAACAAAGTTTACATGGTATAACATTGATCATTTCACAGTTTCTTGAAAATATCTTTGCACATACCAATATGAATCGCATTTATGGTTGACTGAAGTTCTAATCTGAATGTAGCTTCCATTACGTTGGTTGTTCGAGGCATTGGACATAGCCACTTTCCTGATTTTGTCCCAGTAATGATGTTGTCAGCTGGATACTTTTTGTCCTGATGGGAACAAAAAGAGAATCAATACAATTTGAATGTGGTAATAAAGAAGAAAATATTTTTAAATGTGTATATGAACTCTACTATTATTATAAAAACAAAAAAATTTTTCTCTGTTATATGCTTAAAATTATTGCCAAATAATGGTTAGAATGCTACTAAAAAATTAAGGAAATATAACTTAGTTTCCGTTTAGTTAAATTAAATGATTTCCTCGTCCACAAGTATTAAGAAATATTTCATAATGTAAACGCGCTTTTATTTTAAAGCATAAAATATAAAACTGACATTTGTAAATAGTAAATATGTTCCAAAATTTATGTCATCCATACTTTATGTCAAGTGTACATTCTCCTGCCTTAAAAATTGACATCACATGCTGATGCAATAAATTATATTTGCAGTAAACACAAAAACAAATCAATTACCTGAAAAGATACGGCAGTTACTTCAGTTAGTTTTATTTCCGGCATATTGAAATGCTACACACAAGTGAACCGTATTTATGAAAAATAGCAATTTCTATTTATATTGCAGATTTGGAAATTTCGGATCATTTCCCGCGCGTGGACTAATGCTAGCAAAAAAACAAGTCAAGCAGTGCAGCCAAGTAAATAAAACCAAATATTTTTCGTGGGAGAAATTTAATTAAATAATTGAGTTAAAATAATTCCTTATTCGAATGTCAGATTATTCCCTAAACAATATTCCTCATACAATTTATAACGATTATTATTAAATACCTTATTAAGAAGATTTAAAATAGGTTAACTGATGCGGAACGCAAATTCTAAGAATTATTCATACAATAAGTAGTAAATGTAATCATATTATCATGTACTCATATTCATTTATGAAAAAGTCATACTTGCCGCTTGTTGTCATCTATTAAGTTATTCTTGTAATGGACACTTTGTTTATATTGATGTCTTCATCGACGGATTGGAATGTTGCTATAAACACAATATACAGTTTTTTCTCATGAAAATTTAATGTGTATTGAAGCAGGGTGAAATTATGAATAAATATCTTTTAAATAATTAATCTCAAAACGTGTGATTATCACTTGACAGCACTTGCTCGTTCAAATAGGAAGGAATTAACAGCATTGCTGTTCCAGCAATCAATTAGTGATATCTAATTAACGTAGGCTTTTCCGGTGTATTTGAATGACAGTGGTAATGATAATCACGGCAATGTTTTAACAAAAATTTGACTCAGTTGATAAATCTGATCAATTATTAAATTAGGAACACATTTTACAGTGGTAAATGCGTTTATAAAATAAAATTATTCTAAAAGTAAGCAAGTCTATATTACATAAGCTAAATGATAGGAAGCTGCAACTTTCACGTACTAACCAATTAACCAACAAAACTCATCCGTAATAGTTAAGAGATGATGAGTACAGAGACGTTGCTGCTGTCTGTGTATTCCCATTCGTAAAAATATAATTAATGTTTTTAAGGATGTCAGTGATGTAGGTCCAGCTTCTCGGCAAGTTTCAAACTGACGACAATACTCCCCTCAACTTTCTTTTACTACGCACCTGACGCGACTTGCTATATCTTCTGGTCTGGATAAAGATGAAGACTCGAATAATATAATGACCTAGAAGTTGATGCGACTTAAAATCACATAAATTTAAAAAGTATATATTTTACGGCAAGTGCAGTTCAAGATAAAGGAAAAACGTTGTTATTTTGTTATCAGCTATTAATGCCAGGTTGTACAAGATGTTGCGTAATTTGTGTTCTCCCGATTTACGCAAAACCAAGGATTTTCAAGACTGGGTAACAACACTATACACTACATAGATTTATTTTTAAAGAGCACATAAAATTTTACAACGCGTGAAAAACACTATACGAATAAGTAAATCAGTGATATGCAAGAATAAACTGTTTGTCAATGACTTGCAAGTTCTACGAGACCTGACAGCACTTAAAAGTGACCAATTTGTCGTCAGTATATACGATCAGCGCATATATATGTATATATATATATGTATGGACGGATTTTGTTCGACAATGTATGTAGAGAAGGACGATCAGCTCTGGTGCTGATTCAAATAATTAGCTCCCTCCACGCACTGATCACAACTGAATCAGTCAATCAAATAGTGAAGAGCGTGTGATTCCGAGCGGAGATACTCGAACGGAATCAAGTCTTTGTCATTAAATAATACATCAAATATTTAATTTCGAAGAAAAATAACTCATAAACACAAGAAATACAAATTTTGCTTTCTCAATTTAAAAAACATGGACCCTTTTCCCCTGGGTAAATTGTCGTGGGGCGTTTATTTTGGCAAAATTAAATTTAGTTGCATATCAAAAAAATATAGTAACGGTAAGTTATTATAATTTCGTCTTATCTGATTGTCGTATAAATCACTTCTGAAATCCGCCTATTACTCGTAGAGGGAGAGCATGGTAGCCAAGGGATAACCAGGGCCCCTGGGCTATATTTTATTTTAAGTATCCTACCAGAAATTATGATTTAATTTGAACAGACCTTTGCGCAGAGTGAACGTCTATTAAATGAAGGCTGTGAGCAATGTATGGAATGCAAAATTTAGAACAGACTTTCTTACGAGCTGTAAATCTGAGACCTGATTGGTTGCTTAGTAAGAGTGGGAGGAGCTTATTCATCTCGGCGGAAAGTTCAACCCCATATACTGCAGACATATAATGGAAATTTAAAAATAATAATGGAAGTGTCCTTAAATAATTCATGTTAATACATAAAATTTAGATAAAATTTCATATAATCCTCTAGTTAAAATAAAATGATGATTATAATAATTAATTATATTAAATATTTATCTTTTTAATTTCTGTACTCAAGAAAGAATTTGTATCACAATAATAATAATATAATCGAGGAACCAACTGCATAGTTTAAATATATTTGTTACTTGTGTAATTTTATTATGTTCTTATATCTAATAAAAGGCAAAGTCAAATAATGTTTCGTGACTAAATCTCTTTTTCGACTTGACAGTATTTTATTGGAAAGGCTTTTATAAAATTTAATACACTTATATATATATATATATTTATATATATATATATATATATATATATATATATATATACACACACACACATATTATTTCTACTTCTCTTCATACGTCAATGTATTGTATTACACACACACACATATTAGTTCTACTTCTCTTCATATGTCAATGTATTGTATTCATTTTAACAAATTATTTTTCTTATTTATTTTACAAAGTGCATTATAAATTAAGGAAAATCCTAAGTTAAATTATAGATATTTGAAGAATTAATATTCGGTGCAGAAATTAATATGTATTAAAGTGTTTTTCATGCTAATTTTGAAATCTTTTCCCACTTGAACTAAGCAGCTAAGCTGAGCTCACTATTTATCTTTCGTAAGAAAGCCTGTTAGGTTTTGAAATTTCACTGCATTGAAACAAACCTTGCCAATTTGTTGAAACGTAATATCCTGGCTTGTATTTACCTACCATATTCGTTCCATTATCACATGTTTGTCCCCTTATATTTCTAATATTCTGTCTAACGTTAACTTGTTTTCGATGTCATTCGCAAGGGCATAAGCCAGTTTTTCTCATATGTCACAATAAAGTAAATGGAGGTTTCTGCAATTCTATATTTATTTGTGTTGGGATCAATGCTACCATGACACACCAGTTTTCAGATGTCTATACATTCTGATTTTTATTTAAAAAATAATAAATGGGAAACAACTTGCAATATGTCAAACAATTTCTGAGTTCTTTGATATGGTTTTTAAAAACCTTTATATTTATTTAACAAAATGTTTATTTTCTCTATCAGAATAAAACACTTCAATTACTCCACAACTATGATCCATTTTGAACATATATTAGTTAAGTGCCATGTTGTCAGATTTTTGTATTGTTATCAATATTTTCTAATATAACATCAATGATATAATTAAAATGGCCAGTGAGAGTCGGTGTTGATTTCTGTAGAGTAGAAGTCAAGTAATATAAAAACCACATTCAACTCTGAACAGGGTTGGCTTTTTCTTATTGCGCCCCAAGCCAAGTTCTTCGGCACGCCCTCGTTGCGGCACAGTATTTGCATATAGTTCTTTTTAAATGGGAACCGATATGACCTTGAAGCCCTTGTTCCATAGGATCAAATCTGAGTGACATCACTTTAAAAAATAACAACTTAATTTACCAGTTTTCTGGATGCTATTAACAGGCCATTTTTTTAACAATATTTTATCTTTTGATGACATTTCACATTTCCTTTATAAATCATTTATTGATCCACATCGTGGTGGCATTGTTAGTCTACCATTACAGTGTTTGGCATCATTTCATATCATTTCTTTAAATTAATTATTACATTAATTTGACGCCACAACGTGAGGTTAACATCCTTACCTTACTGAAGTTAATGGTAGTTTCTTAGACTATTCACTCCAAATATTTGTAATTTTCTTCGTCAGTGATGACTCCTATACAGCAGTTCTTTGTTATAGTTGTTGATTAATTATCTAAATATCAGAAAAAACTATGTGAGAAAGTAAAAGGAGGTAATCTGGAAAGTGGCATTTGTAAAGGTTTCATAATTTAGTTTCCACAATGTGTAATAACTTGATTATTTTGAAAAATAAATAAATAAAATCATTCAATTATCAACTTATATTGTTGTAACATTTTATTTGTCAAGCATTATCTTTGGAAAGACAATGTTTTAGGCCGGATACTTCATGACCTCTGTTCAATATATAAATGTACTTCACATGTTTCACCCAGTTGTTAGTCAACACTCAATAGTTTTTGAACCCAGTTGCATGTTCTCAATCTTAAGACATTTAAGGTCTTGGCACTGATAAAATATGCACTTTTTATCACAGAAACACTGTTATTTTTAACAACTTAATTTAGAGTTACATAATTTAATTCACTAGGTATCTGGATCATAACTCAGTGATGATTTCTTCATTTCAATCATCGGCAGAATCCCAGTTTCCTGCAAATAGTGCACATAAAAAGTTAGCACACAACAATCTTCTGTTTGTGATAATGTTCAGTTAATTTTGTTTACTTACACCATTGATGTGTGGCATTTCAAGGGCTGCTGGTACATATGTTGTACCAGGGGAACAGCGAGTACAAGACCTTTTTAGTGCTGGTCTTTGCCGTGATCCATGGCATCTAACGGCAAACCTCAGTTCTTCAGCCATTTCAGAGCACAATGATTGCTAAAAAAATGTTTTGGTTATCCTTCCATCTGTATTAAACCATTTAAATAGTTTCTGCCAAGCTTAAAGAATAATTTATTATGTGACAACTTTGAGATGCATAAAAACTCCCATAAAATACCTTATAGCCTGTGATTACATTCTCAGTTCTATTTGTAAAAATTGTGAGTCAACATTAATGCTTACCCTGTCAGTCTGAGCATTCTTCTTAGAATTCCAACAGAATTCTAATATTGCTACTAGAATAGCTAATGCTAATCCACATAAAAGGACAACAAAAACTCCTCCTGGAAAAAATAAATTCATTTTACAACCAGGTGTTAGTTTTGAATTTTAAATAAACAATGGCCTGCATGAATAAACCAATTAGAGAGAAATTAAATATAAAATTGAATGTGGAAAATGAAGGGAAATGTGTCAGAGATACAGTAGCAAAAAAAGTAAATATATTATGAAGAAATTATGCCCATGTAACAAAGAAACCTTTACAGTAGAAAACAGATGGTTGTGTATATTAATTAATTAATAATACAAGTTCATTGTTGTAAATAAGTTAAAGAATATGATTTATATTTACTGACTTGAATTTTTTTTTAAAAAAATACCTGGTCTTGAGATATAAACCCTCAATTTGTAAGTAATATGGGGTAACATAATTTTTCAAAAATTCTGTGTAATAATCACTCTGAACATTAGAAGGGATTAAAGGTAGCTGATGGCAAGTATATAGATTTGTGTAGCCTACAATAATTTGTGGGTGAAAAGACTGATTTTTATAATTAGAATTACAGAGAACCCTTTCCCCCCTCCAGTAAATTCAATAATATTGTTTAAATACTGTGAAATAGTAATTTACCTATATTTTCTATACCAAGAGCATTAGCTTTAGATTCTTTACTTTTATCATCTCGGTTGCAAACATCACCAGTGTTCTTCCACCATTTATCATACAATATCTGTATGATTCCTTTCTCTTGTAGTTCAAGAATAGCCAGAGATATTTTATCTCTCCAAGGAGAGCCTGAAAAAATTGCAATTAATATTATCCAGTGGTTTATTATGGTACACTATTTTGCGAAGCAATTTGCAATCTAAATTTGTTTCCTTGTAATTTTACTCAAACTGACATTAAACTGTATTAATTTAGAAATTCATTCAGTAAAATTGGGTTATTGTTTTCTAATATTTTTACAATCTTCTAAAAAATTATACACTACATGATTTTGCATTACGCCCTTGTCTTGTGTAGTACTAGATGTAGTTAGAATGCCAATGGTGGGGACAAATATGTTATGCAATGCATCTTAGAATCCAATAAAATAGTTTATGATACAGTTTTTTTCTTCTTCTGAGGATTAATGATAATAAATTTGCAATCACTGTAGCAATGGCAATTACACAATTATAGGCTGCGTACAATTTTGAATTGTTCAATTTGAATGCCCCAAGAAATATAAAATGTAGTATACAATTATTTTACTTTTTTGAATATTTTTTTAAGGAAACATATAGGCCTGTGTAACTCTTCTTTTTATGATGGCCAGTTGAGTTTACCTATTTTAATTTTGGCTATATAACATAGGAAAATGCTAGCTTTGGTAAAATATTCATACTATATTACCTTTAGGTGTTGCAATGCCGTAGCCTTTAGAATCAAGCAGGCCACCAATCTGGGTAAGATTACAGTCTCTCTGCACAGCATAGTCCAGCATAGTGGATTCCATGAGAAATGCGTAGTTACCTTCTAGGACACGTTTTACACCTTCCTCGTATGTAGAAACCAAAACGGATGGTCTTTTACTCTCCATAAAACGCCACATCTTTTGGTATATTCCAATTTTGGAGTCCTGTGAACGGAAGTTAGAAACAATAATAAACATATTCATAAATATTAGTTTGGCCTATATTACTTAATATTTTAAGTAATATGTGCTGCTGGTAAAGTGGAAGATATGCTTGTTACTATGTATATCTCTATGCTCTGAAAACTATGTGGATGATATCTGACTAATTATGATATATTACGATATTTGAGCTTAATATTATATATGTATAATAAGCTCAGAAATTAATAGCAAAATGGAGGGAAAATAAGTTCTAACGAGGTAGAGCTAAATAGTAAGCACTGGTTGATGTTACACGATGAAGATGTCGAGACAGTGACTGAAATGCAGTGTTTATTATTTTGAGGCACTCAGGCTTGACTAACTACTAATAATTAACTGCTAAAAGTGACCAAGAGTGAAATTTTAAATAGTTTTTATTTAAAAGAATTGTTTTACTTTTGTTGGGTAGATAATGTATTATCAATAGCGAAAAAAGAATATTTGGGCAAGTTTTCCTCCATGAAGAACGGTGACAGTTTTTTTTAAATTTTGGTTCAAACTAAGTAGACAGTAGACAGTGAAAATGATATTTGAGATATATTGTGTAAGGAAGTGGATTTACATTGTTTATATTTATCAGGAAAGAATCTTTGTCACGATCTTGTTTTTGGTTCCTTTTTCACCGTTTTCAGTGTTAATTAATACGGTTGGTGGTCAATTGGTCTAAAACTTAAATTCAGCAATTAGCATTGCATGTTCCATATATGCTTTGGCGTTTATGGGCAACAGCAACAAGAACTTGGACAAGAGCCTTATCTCTAGAACTGTCTCGTTTACATGTTATCAGACTGTGGATAAACTTCCGAGTTGGACAATTTGTTTGGCAAAGAGAACGTCGGGAGTGTTGTCTGCCGGTATATACAACTTCGCGTCGTGAAGAGCTTCATTCCCGTCACGTTGTTGACCAATTAGTTGCCCAGCTTACCGCTTCTCTACGTGATATCATCAGCGAGGACACTTTAATACGTCAATTTACTATGCCTTACAAAGCGGAGCTGTAAAATTAAAATGTGCCTGTTCAGGCCAAAAGTTCCATTTATTCTACATGTTCTTATATTTTCACCTACTGACACGCGTCTCCTGTTTTAAATATGAGTAATAAGCCTAGTTAAAATCTGTCGCGATTTCATGAAACATAAACATTGTAGTGTTATGCCATAAACACTTTTATGTACAAATATTTTCTGAATTGTATACTCATTATCGTTAGTTAATAATATTGACACAGGCAATAAGCTACAAAATATATGAAATCACTCTTCTCGTTTCTCAAACCTGAATCGAAAATGGCAGAATTATTATTTATGAAGCTTTTACAGCAGTGGTGGCTCACGAGTATTTTTTAAAATTTCGTGTACATGAAATAGTTTTTAGTTTTTAAAAGTGAAAAAATGTTGAACCAAGTTTAAAAACGAAACTATTTCATAAGTATACAAAAAAGCAACCGCAGTAGTAAAATTATAGAAGAGACTCTAAAGTTCAGACTCTATTTCACAGTGACTCTTCAGAAATGATTGAAAAACTAAAATGGAACAATAAGAATGACTAAACATCGATTTGCAATGAGTTGGTCTTGAGTCAGAAAAATATGTTAACTAACAAATAATCGACCCCTTTTAGGACTTCTTCAGGTATAATATTTTTTTTAAATAAATCATAAATGATTGTCACATATGCCACTAATTTTTTTGTCTGCTTTATATACAAAATTATTAAACCTGAAGAGGTTCTAAACGAGGACCAAACGTCGTTTATTTAAATTTTCTGACTCAAGGTCGTGTATTTTTTTTATTGTGCATTTGAGACATTTTTTCATCATTATTAAGATTGTTAAAATCTCACGAAGTTCAGAGCAATTAGAAACTTAATTCAGGAACAATATAGGTAAGTTGGCAGGGCTGAGGGAAAACAAAGGTGATGTTCAACGAAGGCGCAGCACAATCGGAAACATCAATGGCTGGCTTAAGAATAGAAGAGATACGTTAACATGTGTACTTCGTAAAGGAAATAGATTTAAAAATGGATCATTAATGCCTGGATTATCTCATATGGAAGAGATTGATTGTGTACATGAAGAATCTACATATAGTAAATAAACATCACAGCTAAAGTCAATTACATACGAAGTGGAACGTGTCAGAAGTTTGAAATGAGAGGACACAGTTCGTAGATTAAAAGCGACCAAGAGGAAACTGGGAAAAGAACACCAAGAAGACGACAGGGACAAAACTTGTAAAGTGAAATTGTACTGAAGGCTATGCCATGAAATATATTGTAATATACATTTTAAGAAAATTAAAGCCAACACGTTGCTGCGCCAAATTAATTAATATACTATTTAAAAGGAAAATATACGCGTAATAAAATGAATTACACCTGAATTAAAACAGTTATTTAAAGATAACAAAATAAATACAAATAAATATTTTAATTTAGTTTCTGGACATATTTTTACTAAACGAAAAAAGTGTCAAGCAAAAAAAAAAAGCTTGAATTCTCATTATTGTGTACACCCCAACAGTTTTTAATGAAGCTAAATTCTTCAGGGCCGCTTATTGGGCCTCTAATAATTATAGTAATTTGCAATTATCACAAATTATATCGAAATCAAAAGAGTTACAAAAGAATAATAATTAAATTTACAGTAACAATAAAATAAAAAGAAATCTAAATAAAACTGAACTCTAGTGAACTTTACAGAAATTTAAAGTTATCTAAAGAAATTGACGGTACTCATGTTTATATAATGTTTACAATAGAAGATTTTTTTTACATACCAATTTATTAGAGCTGCTCTTGTACCATATTAATTACGCACATCACTATTTTTCTTTTAAAGAAAATTTATTTCAACAGGCATAACACTGATTACAACTTCGATTCACTTCGTTAAAATCCAACCGTCGAGTTGAATATGCACCACCTATTTTTACTAAGGATCCAGTCCTACCACAGTATTTATATCGCGTAAGAAAGTCTGTACGGTTTAGAAATTTTGTTTCTGGTACAACCCTAGTATCGTCGCAGTCCGTTGCTACTTGTTTACTCGGGAGAAAATAATTTTCTATGATTATCCTTGGCCGGTCTACAAAACAAGATTGCTTATGACCATCATCGGTTGAGCTCCCAATACAGACCGCTGTTCTCGCTAAAGTTCTGCGTATTACACACGTTTTCGAGTATAATAGACTGGAAGCCATTCCATTTTCCGCTTTCTTGCGCCACACTGATTGTTATTTACAATGTTCTGGCCTCAAAATGACGCCGACAATAACGTTAAAGAAAATTATTAAAAAAGCTTGTCATTACATTGGTGATCTCTACATTACGTAGAAATAATTACTTCTCATTAACAATTGACTACAGACTACTGGATAAAGCTGAATAATTGCCGGTCGTTGAATGTGTGAATTTAATCACAAATTTTCATAATTTCTGGAGCTTATTCTTCTATGAATTCAATTGTGGGAATAGTTCTCGAAATACGTAAGCAGGTCCTGCGTTCTAAGTTTGCTTCTCAATATTCACAGAACATGAGAAAGTCTTCTTTATGAAGGGCGTAAATTAGTTGCATTGCGGTTTCCGTGAAACTACAGGTAACCCGTGTCCCAATTAAAATGGCACGCCTGGAGGTTTCGAATGCCTTTAGCGTTATCCTGCAGACACGTAATTATGATCTGTGACCTCCAAGTATAAGGTTAAATTATTTAGAGTGTCAGGGATTTGTAAAGCTTGCCATTCGTGTCTCCCAACGTCATCTTGAGGCCGATCGAAGAACAGTTCTTACATTTTTTTTTAAATGAAATTTTTTTGTATTGTTTCTTCGATCTGAATGCTTAATAATGGTGGAATAGTGTAATAACATCCGTTCTATATATGATATATTTTGTATTATGGTTCAAGAAATTTGTAAGTTTATGCATGTATTTAATAATCTACAATTGGGCAAATAACCCGCTGGCAGATACATGACATTATTCTCTATTACACATATTACTTATAATATAACTTAGACTAACAATAATAATCCATTGTTAGGTCGTTGTGTGTGTGTTTTAATCCGCGCGCATCGTTTTGAACATCAGACTCCCTCAATCTGCACCACCCGCCTTCATTTATGACTCCTGCTATAGTCGGTGTTAAGTTCCGTAGCGCAAAATTATCTGTTTCTTTTTCGTTTCATGAAAGACGTATTTGTTTACTTACCCTGAAGAACGTCATGGTGGAACCGCCTTCCAGAGTCCCGTACGAAATCTCAGTTTGTTCAGCCAGGTCCGCTGCGTTCTCTATGGGAGTTATCATTCTCTCCACTGTGAGAAATGCAGCCAAATTAGCTGTGTACGAGGAAATGATGATCAACGTGAAGAACCACCAGATGCCTCCCACTATGCGAGTCGAGGTCGCCTGACAAAGAAACAGGCAACTGTATGATCTGGAACAACTGTAGTTTCCGAGCCAATGTACCATGAAGACTAGTTTCCAATGAAAGAATCGTTTAGTAAAATATAGAAAATTGGACAGACTAGCCTAAAATATGATGCAATCATGATGAATGATCGTGAAAAGCTGCTCAGCTTGTGAAGTTTAATACAATTTTGTTTGAAATATTAAATTCATTGCTAATTCAGATTCGTGACATTCTTGTAAAATTTTAGTAATACTTAATTGTTTATTGCAATTATTTTTCTTACTTAAATAATGTGGTAAGTGACAAAGTGAAATATGTTGACTTTGTTTAATTATATAATTTTTATGAGATTATTAATAGTGGGGATTGAAAATTGATATGTTGATAGAGGAAATTATGTCACGTAACTCTAAAAATTAAACTACATTCATTATTTTTTCTAAGCTAACAGCTAGCCGTATAAAAAAGCTTTAATAATTGGTTCGCTGCTAAAATAGAATTTTAAATAGAATATAAGCAAATATAAAAATTTTTTAACGAGTCATCTGTCAGACGATATAAGATTTTTCTTTTAGACGTGAGTTAAATATTAAAGTTAATATTGGTGTTTTTTTTAATAATTCTTATTTTTCTGTATTTTGATGAAGACGCGTGGCTGTTCAGCCGTTGTCTGACAGATATCTCGTGTGTCAGTGCTTGTGGAGCAGAGATGAAGTCTGTTCCACGATGCGTGTACCATAGAGTCTCGAAAATAAGCACCTTTTTTTAATTGCAACACACCAAGGCGAGCGCGTCTCACGTGGGCAGCGATAGTTTTGTGAGTATAGGTTGTAGACATTTACAGGATGTTCAAATGAGGATATTAGTGAACATCGAACGTAAGTTTATAAGACGTCAAAAATGTTGAGTTGCAGATGGGGAGAAAAATAGTGTATGTAATAATAATCTGGGTTTGTATAGTTTAAATTATTAATAGGGCCAAGAACAGACAATTAAAGAAATTATAATGTTTACGTTTGAATGTGGACCCCCGTCAGGTTGACAATAAAGAGATTAATAATTATATAGTTGGTCGTCAAAGATTATAAAGAAAAACGGCAGAGATAAAAAGGATAAACGTTTTAAACTGGACTTATAACTGCTGTCTTTATATAAAATTTGGAAATTATATAGATTGAAAGTATTGTTGGTGTCTGAAAGGTGTTTGGAAATGACAGATAATTTATCTTGTTAAAGGTTAATGATGCTTCTACGATCCTGAAAATGTTGACTCGTTTAGTCTTTGACTATCCACAATTATATCCATAATTTTTAACCTCCTTTATCGTTAACAAGATGAGGGTTGACATCCGGACACAATTTTTAAAATTTCAATTTGTTTATTTTAAATTATAATTTGCTTAATTGTCCGTTCTTGGCCGTAATAATTTGAAAATAGTTCCTATTTATCTAATTTATCTAATAGGATAAGTACAAATCCTGGTTTTACTCCTAACCAATAACTACTAATATAAAGATGTCCTATTTTCTGAATACGATTCATTGGACCAATAAAAGTCTAGTTAACGTCTTCTACGATATTTAAATATTTATACATTTGTTAAAATTTAACAAATAAAAAAAATTGAAAACCTGCTGTTCGTCGAAAAAAATCTTGATGTCGATTAAATTTTCGAATTCTGCTGTTGACACACGGATAGCTGCATCGTCTTTGGACGAATTTACAATTTCGTTAGGAACATCATGTAATTTATTGTAAGTGAAAATAAAGGAAGAATTTTCCGACCTGCTCAGGACTCTCTAGTTAACATATACCTTAATAAATATTTTACCTGCATATTTCTAGAAACTTTTATTACTTTCGATAGTTACGCTGTTGGCAAATGAAACGCCCAATTGTAAGGCTGGAAAGTGCTCGTGTTCCTGCTGGGCTGTTTGGACCCGATTCATGGTCATATTTGCCAATATCGTGTTATTTGTCCATCACAGTAACTCAATATGAATCCATTAGATGCGCTGGAACACACTGATTGAATCGTGTATGAAATCCCATTAGAGCCCTTGAATCTATATCAAATTCACGTGGTGTACAAAACTAAACGGCTTTATTTTGCGCACGACGTTCGGAAATGTATGATATACGTCTGAATCGACGAGAATTAGATTGGATGAGTCTTAAAAAAATTCAAGCAAAAGTTCTTTTTCATATAATCTTTGTAATTGTTAAACCTAAACGATTTGCGAGAACCACAGCGATTTTGTTCATCAATGAGGTTGTGGTTAATAAATTGTTGCTACTTTTCATATAATACGACAAGGATTCCTCAAACTAATTACTTCCAAACTTCCTCGGTTATTCACTGGCGTTAGGTATTTTCTGTTAAAATGTAATTTCTATTTTCATATAATCCAAAAAAATATTATACATTAACTTAGCACCCAGAAGTTTTATTGATCGATCTTTCATACAATCTTCAATATAACGTTTACCCAACTCCCCGGGTTATTTCTGGAACGCAAAATAACATTTATTTATTAGTTTTTTCAATTACTTTAAAAATGAAGGACTGAAACATATTTTTAAAAATATTTTAAAACTAATTTTAAATCAATAAAGCACTTAGTTACTATTTAAAATTGATTCTCATATTTAAAATTCGATCTCTCTATTTAACTGTCTCTTTTTGGGCCCAATTTAGTCACTACATTTATTTATATACAAGAACATAAGATGTCCACATTCATCCGAAGCAAACAATCAGTATATCGTATATTGAAAAAAAATTAGTTACCGAAAATTCAAACATATTTTACTGACATGTATTAAAACTTAAATTCAGTTTTCGTGACCGGACGAGCACAAACATCAATACCTCTGTGATGCGAGTCACTACACCACAGCAGTGGTAATTTATTATTTGTTTGATAATATTTACTAAAATAATAATGATATACCTGTTATTAACAGTTTATTTATTTTTGTTTAAATAAAATATTTTTTCAGTATTGATATTGTATAATAATGTATTAATATTTACTTCATTTGAATATGACATTGACAACGTTGAAAGATCTTTTGTGTGCTATAAACCTAATTAGGTTTAAGAAGAGGATGTCAAATATAATATATGTGAAAATATGTTCCTTTTTTAGTGTCTTCTAATTTTATTTTATTGAATTTAATCTTAAATATATGAAAATATGGTGCATTTGTATGTATCGTTGTGTTTGGATAATTTTTAAAGGAAAAGTGTAAGAGTGAGTGAATTATTATTATTAATAATAATAATATGCCGTTTTTTAGCAACCAGAACATAAATGAAAAACTCTTTTGTAAACGGGAAACTATATTTACATATGAATGGGTAAAAAAAATTGTAGTTATTTTTTAGTCGTATTGACCATAATATTGAACTAGTATGTGTGAAGTATAGAATTTACATTTGGAAATGAATGTCTGACTTAGAGTGACTTACGATTAGAACATGTTACATCCCTTACTTTCATTGATTTGTTACATTTAATTTTCTGAATTTGGATTGGAGAAACATATTTATTTCACTATTACGGTAAATAGTAAAATATTGTAGGTAAACTCAATCTGGAGATCAAGTAGGAGCTAGCGGCACTTTTTATCCCTGCGTTACTTACACGACACGTTTGGCCTTTATAGTCGTCGGCTATTCTGCAAAATGATTTACATATATGCTCTTTGATGAACGTTAGAGATGTTGAAAACGTGTTTCTTGCATCTTTAAGATAAATGGTTGAATTATATATAATAGCGGACATGACAGGCTCTGCTACTCAACCACGTACATTTATATCACTCGCGAGCAACTCCAGTCACAAAACTGCCGCTGCCTTTGAAAATAATTTGAATAACTATCCACTTTTCGGTGTAAAGCAGAAACAGCTTGTGTGAAATGAATGATAAACACAACAATGCAAAGACGTTACACAACAACAATAAAGTTGAAAAAAATAAAACATGCATGACACTAACACTGATGGCACACCAAGTAGAAAACTCACACACCTCTTTCCTTCCAGCCTGCCTGGACTCCAGCACCTGGTGCTTATTTCGCTCTACAGTACATGCACGCTAGCACTTGTTGCATTCATAGCCTCGGTGCTTATTTTCTTACTGGAGCGGCCCAGAACGCATTCACGAGCAAAACAAATATGTCTACTTTTTATCCTTATTAAATAATTTACGAGATACGAATAGAGACACGAAAATATTTTTTATTAAAATGTTATCTGAAATCAGGCTTTTGAATATTTAGTGGGTTAAAAATTGGACTTTAAACTGCATTAACTAGCATTTGTGTGTTGGAAAAGAATGGTTGAAGTGGTTGAATAATCGCCCAGGGAAGTAGATTTTTCTACAAAATATTCTCAAAGGTTTAGGTTGGCACGTACGATTTGATTATTAATAAAATATTAATTAAAATGCAACAGTATTTCTGCCTTAAGACTAGAAAGTCCAACTGTTGAAATTTATTTTGGAAATATTATAGATTAATTATTATTTTGAATGCAGAGTCCTTTCAGAAATAGAACAGATAGTTGATACTTTCAAATTGGTATGGATTTTTTTCATATTAGTCTTTAATTTATGCTTCTATCGGTGGCATTGCTATCGTTTGCGCTCTGTGCCGGACCAGCCCCTATGGTACCTTGGGGTTGAGGTCGGAACCCTGCTGCATGAGCGTCCCGATGGTGAACCAGAAGCTATTGGCCAGAGTAAAGTCGTTCTGGAAGACCAGCAGAGCTGCTGCTGCATGCTGGTAATCTGCGCAGGTGCAGTCTGGGACGCACCACTCGTACGGAGAGAACCGCGCCACCACCCAGATGGTGAGGGAAACCAGCACGTACGCTGCCAGCACGTACAGCCAGATCTCCACGGCCAGAGGATTCATGAACGAGAACAGACGTGTCGGCATGCTTTCCGATACCTTCGAATTAGAACCACTTCTGGGTCATACAAAGTGAAATGGTGACCTGAGAAATTAATAGAGTTGTGGATGCTGAACGTCTGAAATTGGACACATGAGAAACTATCAACAGAGCATTATGAGTACTTTGAAACTTACACCTCTGATGTTCTTTAACTTTATAAGGAACATCTAATCATAACATCTTGACTTTTTGCCATTCATAACCGTTAAGAAGAGTTATTGATGGAACAACTGTTCCAGGTGAAATGTTTATTTTGATTTAGATTAAAGTATGGCAGAATGAAAACTTCCAAAGACGTTGATATTACGAAGGTTCTGAGCGGTTACGAATCTGATATAGACTTTCATGATTTAATACATGGATTTTTTTTATCACTCTTACCAAATAATTCTCTCCGGCACTACTTGCCTCAATCCAGATCTAGCCTGTGAAATTAAAAGCATTGCTTCATACATGATCACATGAAAGTCAGTTCCCCACTAATTTTGATCATCTCACACGTGAGAACTTAACTGAGCTGAAAAATTGTATTGTTCTTTTTAATAGAGGGTTATGTATTCTCTTTTTGACCTTACTTGAAGCGACGGTATTTGAAATTTGTACAGAAATGTAGAAAAATAGTTTTTTATTTACGGAAAATGATTTATCCAATTCAGTTTATTTTTTACTGGAAGAGGGGACCTATTTTTTAAAGAACTTTTGGGATTTTGCGTTTTAGGGTATTATGATTTTGTTTTCTAATCAGTCTATTACTTAACATAATTGTTGATCTATTCTGACTGACACGGGGAAGAAACCCATTGGCATTTTTAAATACTTGCAATTGAATTGATAGAAATATTTGAACGAAGACGAATTTTTCAGAAATCTAACATGTTGTTTCATAATATCTTCTGTATTAAAAAATTAATTTGACCCCTTCCCACTTTGATGATATTTAAATATTTGTTTGTAATACAGTTTTGCCTTAAACCTAAGCAAATTGATACTTGGAGATCTAATGACAAATTAATTTAAAGCTACATTAAGTGCAAAGGTTTCTTTCGTCCTTGCGTTAATAATTGTTCGACTATACGTCTTCTTTCCATGTTCTTATATGTTGTGTTTGATTGGTCTGGAACTATTTAATTTTATATGTGTATCCCGCTGATATAACTGATATAGTCTATCTGGATCTTGCGTGGCTATTGAGGGCTGCTGAACTATACCTCATATTTCATATAAATTTTTGTATTTAATCTAGAATGTGAATTATGGAACACTCTTTTACTTCCTCTATTTTTTGATACCCGTTGGATGAGAATTTAAATTTTTAATATTTAATTTAATGTGTTAGGATGTGCTTGAGAAACCATTTGGTTTCAAATTATTTCCTTTATTTATAATTACTAGAGTCGGTTTGTGTTTGCTTCCTGTGTTAATGGTGTTGATCTTTCCTTTCGGTTTTGATACTTAAAGAAGTGAACATGACTGACAAAATAATGTAGGCAGAACAGAGTTATTATCACAATATCCATTAAACACCTGAATAGGAAAAGAAATACTATTAGAGTTGTCTGTGAACATAGAAAGTAGAAGGTTAGTTTTTTGGCTGCTCCCTGAAACTGGAAGAGAGAACATACAGTACATTATGAAATTTGCAGGAAAAGCGTGAGTGTTTAAATGCAAGCCCATTTCTTCACGGACACTTCGTGCAACATCGAACTATCTACCTTGGGATTGAGGCCCGAGCCCTGTCTGAGGAAGGTCCCGGTGATGAACCAGAAGCTGTTGGACACGGAGAACTGATTCTCGACGACGTCTGACTCGGCGAGACATGGGTGCGGGTTGTTCCACTCGTAGGGTGAGAAACGCGCCATGACGAACAGGGTGAAGCTCACCAGCAGGTACGCGGCCAGCACGTAGATCCAGATCTCTACAGCCAACGGGTTCATGAACGAGAACAGCCGCGTGGGCTGGCTCGTGGGTACCTGTCGGCAAAGTCTACATCATGTCTACACGCTTCCCAGGCGCCCCTACTAAAACCAAATCGGTTGATCATTCATCTATCGCTGCAGATAAAAATGATTTGAAATTGATAGAAAAAGCAGTTGGAGAAAGGTGAACTTATATGAAATATACGAAAGGTTGTCGACCTCTTAACAATATGGTATTTATGAGTTAGAATTATTTTTCTTATATAATGTAGTTTAAAACTATCTAGGCCCCTTGTTTGCTTCGCTCCCTAACCAATAAGTCAATGCATCCTCACGAAGGATGGTAACAGAAGCAAAATATTTAGAGCTATTTATATAATAGTTTATTTTGCCCACCAACCCAATCTCCACACCATATTCGTCTGCATATGTGAAGTACTTTATTGTACAGGAAAATGTGTTGATTCAAATCATTGCTATGTGTTCGCATAATTCATTTAAGAAGCTCGCTAAGTTGTACCACGCTATACCCTGAATTTTAATTAGTTGCTCTTTGAGTTATTAACGTTCGCAAGGACGCTAATATACCATATTTCGTCCAAATCAGAGCTCCTACTTCATTTTACACAATATCATTAATATTACTTCCGCTGACGTGATAAAATATGAATGGTCGGAACAGCGCAATTAGATTTATAACACGCTCGCAACATTTATCGTGCTAATTTGTTCTTATCCAGTATATCTTTTAATATTTCAATTCTGTCACAATTTTGAATATGATAAATATAATATAAACAAAACGTAAAACAAATTAATTTAACAAGATGGACGAGAATTTATATTGAAACAGGAAAAAACGTGATAACACATACAGATATGTCTTAATTAGAAGGTTGTATGACTGGAATGGGTGTAAATAAAATATAAATGATATTTTTGTGCTTATTTCCGCCGAAAATGGCTCCTTTTTTTGCAAATAGCTTCTGACTGAAAAATAAATCTGTAATAAAATAATTCAAGGAAACTGATTTAATTTCACCAACAAATGGAATAATCCTTTCGTAAAATATAAAATAAAAATTATATATTTAACAGGATTTGCGAATCAAAATACGCTGTGTCAAACAAATTGATTGTGAATTTTATTTAAAAAACCATCGTGGGATTTTTTTACTGTGTTAGATATGGACTATATAAAATATATTGCGGGTAATAAAGTGAAACTGAACTAATACATTAAGTATAAAATTTGGTTCATACCGATTAGTAACACTTTCGTAACATTTAAGGCCAGAATGGACTCCCATTAAAAACTTTACACTGTTATTAGGTGTAATTGTTTGAAGAATTTATATGTAAAGCAATAAAGGCTCCGAGATAGGAAGAATTGATAAGGGGAGCAACTGGGATTTATGCTTAATTTTATCTATAACAGTAATTCAATGCTTGATGAATATTTACATTTTAAAACTTCTGTTAGTTTGATACCTCTCTCATAGCGGAGGCTTAAAAAATCCAATACGCAATTATTCTTTATTTCCCATTAGAGCCCGTGAGAGTTTATAAAGCAGTCCTCCCCGCAATACAACCAGCCGTAAAATAAGCGGCTGAAATATGGAACTGCGGGGATTGAAGCTAAGCTGTGTCGTGTGACGTGATGCTCACAGCTGGGAGGCATGTCACCCTTCTGATCCCGGGATAAACAATGGCCTATGTCTACCAATACGCTTGTACAACCACAATAACTCGTCGCCATCCTCTGGGAATGGAGTGGTTATGAAGGGCTCGAGCAAATGTAATATCGAGAGAGTTTTAAGGTAGCTGAGTCGCTCGCTAACAATTTCCATTAGATACTGTGGATTGCTACAGTTTATTTTCCTTAATTTCTGAGCCCAACCCTTTCCAAACGGGTAGAGAAATTGTCAGATGCTGAATGTTTATTAGTGTGGCAGCATTTACTATTTCCGTCAGGTTTTGCAAATTTATTGGTAAAATGACAAAGAATCGGGATGAAATGGAGTTTTGAAGAAAGTGATAAAATGAAATAAATTTTGAGGCAATTTGAGAAATTTTAATTCCATTATTACCAACGATCTTTTATTTTCAATCAATATTCTGAAACATTGCCGAACATGTTGGACATTCACGTAGAAGTACAACAGGGAAAATGAATTGTTCACCAATAAATATTTGGTTTATATTAAGTAAAAGTAATGCAAGAAATATTTTCTCGTAAACAAGAATATTGAAGATAACAGTATTTCTTTGATAATATACCGCGCAAGATTGAAATGTTTTTTTTCGAGGGAATTAAAATTACGTAAAATAAAGAATGATATTTTTGGCCTATTTAGTTGTAAAATTTTTTACCTAAATTACTGATAATTTTTTTTTAAAAATTCGGAAAATCGCAAAACACTGAAAAATATATTTATGGCGGGTTCTGCGACGGAATGGAATGTAAATACGTGACATTAAATAACGGATATGTCTCTCTAATGAATTGAGCTAAACTATTAAATTGGAAATTGCAATTATTGTAACCCAGTAAACTGAGGGCTGCGCTTCACCACTTTGGTATTTTATTGATGCTAGCGCAAACACAGCTCATAAAGAGATAAATACATCGGCGAAGCGTCTATTTAGCAGGTCCTTTCATAGATAGTCCACCAATCACGCCGAAATCCTGCCCACCTCCTATTGAGAGGTGAATGACGCTTTGAATAAGTTATCTGAATTGTTTATTTTGAGTCAATTATAATGACTCATTCGGTGAAACTTATTTTTAGAAGTAGGCCTAATAGGGCGAAATTGACTTTACAGTTGTTCACAACTTTTTTGTAGTATCTGGTGTTAATGTAATAAATCAGACGAAAAAAACCTGAAATTTAATCAAACAATTTTTAGCACCTTAAACGACTGTGATGCTAACGTCTAAGTAACCGGCCAGATTTTCCAGATCTTTGAAAATGATCGCTCATATTTTCTCCACTCTAATCTCCTTCATAAAAGCTATGAATAAATATTAGTCATAAAACTTTTTAAATTTAAAACATAATATTTAAAAAGACCTCTTCAGGTATACATTTACAATTAAATTCAGTTAGAAATTTGTTAATCTAAATTTTGTTATAATAAATTAAAACTGTAATTGTGATTGTGCGCCTGAAGATGTCCCAATAAGGAACAAAATGTTGTGTTTGTTCAATATTATGATTTAAATTTGATAATAAATTTTTATGACTCATAGGGTGCTGTTTTTAACATTTATTTTACAATAAGTTAGATTATTATAATTGTTAAAAGCCAGAAGTATTAAGAGAATAAATTATTTAACATTTCGTTTCACCTTTTCATTGCAATGTTCTCCCCGATGATAGTGAAGAAACTGGGTCTACGTTTTATATCCGCTCTGACTTTTTTCTAATTAGATGCCTTGATTGCCCCCCTCCCCCCTTCCTCCATCCCTTCCCCGCCTGCCCCTGATGGAATGTTCTCCAGATAGCGTTGGACAGACAGACAGCTGTTGGGGCCGTAAGATCTCTGAGACACACAACATTTTGTTTTATGTGGCACGTTTACGACATGTACCCGAGTCTGCAGACAGCCTCCTCGATCTCATATCTGTCTTACGCGTCGCTGACAGCTTGACTGCTATTAAAAATGTCCGGTCCCTCACTAATAGCATGCCTGGGAGATTTAATTATTTTCTAAAAAAAATGTCAGCCTTTTTCGGCGAAAGACGACTTTTAAATGGACCAAAATTATACGTCAGTACATACATTCATTACTTCTGGTTGTGGTGAATAATAGTAGTATATTCACTACCAGTTCAGATTTACACAATTTTAATAAAGGAAGGAAACATTGTCAGTTAAACATTTCATACAACATTATACGGTAATAAAATTAATTTCAAGAAATAACTAACCAATATTTTTTCCGAATAACAAATTTACAGAATTATATTTGTATTATATAATCAACTGTCTGTAAATAATATTATGGAAAACAGAAAGAGTAATTTAATTTATAGGATATAATAAATAATTATAGGGTATTATAATGAGTTATTACAAACTGTGACTCATTACACAGACTTTAAGCTCATGTATGATCTGACATTAATACTTTATTGGGATTTTAGCTTCCTTACTGGCATAAATATTTTACATTACATATTATCCTAAAAATCTGCGACAATTGCCACGGTGCTCATTTTATATCCCTACGCACCTGTTTCAATTTATTTTGTGCACCTTTTTAAGGCGTTAATGTGACAATCGATGCTAAATATAATTCACTAATTATTAACGCAAAATTTCAAAGTTATAATTTAAATATGAATTATTCCTAAAACTAGGTAATTATTTCTTCATTTATCTGCATAGTTGAGAATTAAATAAAAATGACTACTTGATTTCCCTCTGTCTCTCATTATCTTTGACTCGAGCGTTCTGAGAACGGCGGTGTCTTCCTCACCCAGATTCGTTAATATTTTTTCAACTACGTACATTTTCGTAACCGTAAATAATAATTCAAAGGCTGGAAGCATACTCCTGGTTTGAACAGAGTTGATAAATTCAATGTCTCGCCATTTTCTTTTACCACCAGCGCCATCTTTGTTTCAGCGAAGAGCGCAATATTTATCGAAAAAATTAAATAAACGGCATTGAGTCAGAAAATTATTTATTAACAAACAAACTTAAAATGTTTAGGACTTCTTCCGGTTTAGTAATTTCATATATAAATTATACAAAAAATTTAGAGGCAAGGTTTTGCGGATCAATTTTTTGTATCATTTATATATGAAATTGATAAACCTGAAGAATCCTCAATAATGGTGAAAAGTCAGTATATTTAATTTTTTCTTAATAAACAATTTTATGACTCAACGCCGTTTATTTATTTATAATATTATAAATATCAGATATTTTTTCATGATTATTATTTATCTAAACAATTCCCGTTGTTTTTTATAACACGAGATCAATATTCAATAAAAATGTAAATAATCTCAATTTCTATATAGTTTCTAAGCCTACAAGCCAAGAGAATGAAATAATGAATCCAATAATTTTCTAGTAATTTTGTAGCACTGCTGGTTTGTTGCCATTTTGAATTACTCCGTTGCAGTGCAAACAGGAGACGTTTCGCACTTTTTAGCTTTCCTGAGGAATATGCTTTAAAGTGGATGAATTCGTCGGTAGAAAACGTTTAAGTGTCCTGTATTTTTCTTTATGGAATACGTGAAATAACACTAAAAATTCCAAGTTTTGCAGGCATTTATGACCGGTGCGGTTTTATTAAGGAACGGTTGCAATGCTGAATGTTGTCGTGATTTTGCATCTTGCTAGAATGTTTCCTCAGTTTAACATGGTTTCTCCTAAATTGCTCGGGGAAAACAACATTTAGTCCCAGCACAATGACCTTCTACCTCCTTCACGAGCTTGTAATGCTGCGTTGTCATAAGGAATCATGTTATTATGACGTTTACTTTTAAATCATGAAATCCCTATGCTTTCTCTTTAAAATATCTTAAAAAAACGGTTATGATACATATTTAACCCTTGAGGAAAGCTAACACTATTTTTCGTTACACATCAGGTCCTGAATCGGTTTTTCCCGAATTAATAAAATTTAAAAATCTATTCAGCAGTTATAAAAAATGAGTTATAAGACAGTCTTTTAGATTTTATACATTTGATGAAATTAGACAATAATTGAAATTCCAGTTTTTAAAATACATTTTGTATGTTAATTTATTTTTTTATCATAAATTTAAATAACTATGCATATCTTTCCCAGATTTGTTTGTTAATTGAAGAAAACTGTGGTGTAGGAAAACACTCTACATAAATATTTTATTAAGCTTGTGATCAATAGAAAACGACTTAGTCTCTATGATATTGTACTATCTGTTGAAAATAACATAATATAAACCATGTTATAAAATATATTTAGAATATTGATTATTTGGAAGAGTCTTATTTTTACAATAAAGTTGTAATTATATTAATGTTTAACTGATTTATGTTATTGTTTTGGCATAATAGTATTTATGTTATTATTTTGGCATAACACTATTTGAAAGGATAGAATTAAAGTTATGAGTTAAATATAACATGAGAAATTAATAAGCATCAATGTGTCAGAAAAATTGATTAATGAACTATAGGAAAAATTCGTTAGTATTCGACGTTTTGTCCACAATTTTGGAATATGTATACGGATAAGTTGAAAACTGTATTTTACTCGATTAGCTAAAGAAGTCCCAAAAATGTGGACGAGACGTTGTATTGAAAGTAATTTTTAGTTCAATTAATTAATTAATTTTTTTGACGTATTGGCTGTATTACTTTGAATGACTTATTTCCGATTATATTAAATATTAAACTTCAGGAAAAACATTGTGAACGGCCTATTGATGACATGCTACAAAAATTCTAAAACGACACAGGTCTACTAATATGGAGAAGAAAATTTTGGGTTACGTTGCACTTACGCGACGTAAAGGGGCAAATAGAACTAATTGTTTGTATTTAAGAATCGGTATTGAATAAGTGAAATTGAGTGATTTTAGACTCATTTAGAGATATATTACAGTTAATTATTGACTTCAAGTTGTTACCTTTAAAATAAAGCTATTAAATTTTCCTGTATGCCGATGTAGGGAAATAAACAAAACTAAACTACTTAAATAGTATTTAAAATCCAATCGTGGCCTTAAATCGGGTCACGAAACAACTGGTTCACTGACATAAATACTAGAATATTTGGGAATATAATTTGATTTTATAGACTAAAGTACTTTTTTCTTAATATAAGAACATTTTAGTGCAACAATTTTAAAATTCCTAAGTGTTTCAATACCTTGAATAGAATTCCGATGCCGAGGTTCATGAACGGTTTGGTGAAGTCGATGACACTTTCACGAGCATAGTTGATGGTCATGGACGCGACAGCCAAATCAGCCCTCTAGAAAACGAAAAGAAATTAAGTACTTGAATCACACATAGGAAGAGCTGAAACTATTCGAGAATTGAGAAAGAATACATTTACTAAAAACTTGCACTTTACCCTCATTCGTACGGGGGTTGATAACGTTGTACGTCGTTATTAGCGTTTAGGGGTAATATTTGACCCACGAGGGTCAGCCTACTATGAATACAACTGATATTATTTTCATTTACACGCAGTATCACTTTATTTTTGCATTTAATCAGCTGTAAATTAGATTATCAGTTTAACTGGTGATTATGGGTGGCATGTACCTGTCCACATAGCGACCGAGAGATAAATTGGGTGGATGACAATCTGTGAAGTATTGAGTTGTTTACTCTATTACAGACCAAGAAATAAGTAGGATTAAGAAAAATAGAATTGAGAACAGAGAAAAGTCAAACAAAGTTCTTGTCAAATGATTAAAAAAACATCCTTCTTTTCGGTTTCAGAGAAATCTGCCACAAATACGTATTCAGTGATTTTTAGCTACCATTTTGAAGTTTATGTTTTAATATACCCAAATTGTGGAAGAATTTAACTCGTATTTTTTAGTGTTTCTCGTGATATGTTAGAAAAATCATGTATACAGAAACGTAACACTTTTGTGAAGTGCTACGTGAATCCAGAACACAGGTTAATGTCTTTCTTTCTACTCCCGAACAACTAAAATGAGATTATTAACACAATAAAAAACTTAAAATTTTCAAATGTGACATATATGGAGTCATCAGTAAGATTATTAAACACTGCTGTAACACTGCAGTTCGTATTTAACTTGTGCTTTTCCTCTCGTATATTTCCTAGTTCGTAGATAGGAAGGACAAATTAGATCCTCTTTAATAAAATAGTTTGCTGGTATCCTATCGAGTTATGCTATTATTTTACTATTCTAATATTGTATAATTTAACTGCCAACTTATTTTCTTTTTCATGTTCCACGGGACTCCAAGGAAGGTTTGCTGCTGGAAACTCCGCCTAATGGAAATTGAAGATTAATATACTTATCATTTCTTTAATTACTGTTATATTATTATCTTTAAAGCTGTTTTAAATTATATATATTTTTTGTAAGGAACAATGTTTTATTAAACTACAATTTACTACTTTCTTGTAATCTTATAGTTACGTATCCTATTTCCTGGACCGAGGACTAATGGAATGAATAATAAATCTAAATCTAGTCAAGTTATTTTCCTATTAAGTTTAAAAATATTCAGCAGTTTTTTTTAAAAAAAAAGCGAACAGAAGCTCTGTCTAAGTAATTGCAATTGGAACGCGCGTCATTTTATCTGAAGTTAGCGGATGGCGGTTTCATATTGTCAAAAACATTTTTATTGCTCTATAAAAGCGGGATTGAGGTTTGTGAAGAGTTACAACTTGTTTTAATCTCTTCAGGGTTTTGTCTGTATTTTAGCGTACTCAAATGATTGATTTTTATACTCTATTTGTCATGACTTAAAGAATCATGCAAACGGTTTATTTAAGAAGAAACTGGAACGGAATACAATTTACCTAGTTTACAATTTTCTTTCGGAACAAATATATATTTTTTCCCTTTATTTCTACATGTCAGGTGAGATCAAATAGTCCAGACAGCTTTCTAATCAACGCCAACAACGGACAGCCGAGGCCCTAGCAATTTATTCAGAGACCGCACTGGAGGCGATATTAGAATACCAAAGCACGCCTTCGAGGCCTTGCTTTATTCCATCGGACTAAGTTGTACTGTAAATATACGGCTCTCTCTGCCAAATGAAATGTTTTGACTTCCTGTTATGGGAGTTTATGTCTCCGAAATGTAATTTGCCCCCCACCTCGCCCAGTCCCTCATTCTTTATGTAGAGGAAAAGCTGCGGCGGAGAAACGGGAGAAAACGAGGCGAACTTGAACGGGCGTGGGGGGTGGAAGGGGGTCTTCTGGGCGCCGGAGACAATTTCGTGGTTGTCGCTTTCAGTTATTGTCTGACTCGACGAGATTAACAAGCTCATGTAAATCTCTACACTTTTTGTCCCCCTTCCACGTCTGGTATGCATATTCTGAAAGGAGACCTCGTAATGAAGTGTATTTATATGGATACAATTTGAATGTTAATACGTGTTGGCCAGTCCGTGAGTGTACATTCGATATGCCAATTGTTGTCTGGATTTTCTGGGTCAATAATTAACAACTATTAATTGGCATTCAATTCCTCCTGTATACTCTTTATACTTTTACTTTATTGCAATAATTAATATATAGTTTGAAATTATAAAATATCAAATAATTGGATTTTTATAAAAATACTAGCTGGGTGCCCGGCGTTGCCCGACGTGAAATTCATCCATAATCACGATTTGACTCCAATATAGGGGGCTTTTGCATTATTTTTAATTAACGCATCTCAACCTCTATCCCCCAATTGTTCATTCCGAAGGGGGTTGAACTCCTAGACCCTGAAATAGTATCATTCGACGAACTTATCGCCGTTTGAAACTGTTCGAAAAGGGAAGCTGGCTAAAAACGGGACAGCTGCCTTACACTCGTATTTAGGAAGTTATTGGAGGCTGTTAAGTAACGCCAAAAGAATGCGCCATTTGTATAACCGACACGTAGCAAACAAAATAGCTGAGTAGAATTTTTTTATTAAGAGAATATTTATGACAAACTATTATTAAGTAAAAATGAATGATATTTTATAAACAAAAATGAATTTAATACATCTATAGAGAAATAAATACTATTAATTAAACCGCTTATAAAATTGCATGTAAGCTTAATTTTAAGATGATCTATCCTTTGGCGACATTTGCTGAAGGGCTGGCAGCTGATTAACCCATGTTATAAGGAATATATACACTGCTGTGACGTCACGTCAAAGACAAAGCAATTTGAATATCCGAAATTCTATGACACATGACATAATAAATGGCTGCCCGGAATATTTACTTGAGAGAATTCCTTTAGGATATATTCATGATTGTTGTTGCACAAAAATATTTTTAATATCTCCGAAAAGGATAATAATGAATCAATTACTCCGCCTGATATCGTGCACGTATGCTTAAATCTGAGCAAATGTGTCGTACAGGGAAGCTGGCTCATCACGGCGCTGCTGCCTTTGGGGAAGTTATTGGAGTCTGTGACGTCACGCTAAAGCATGCGCCATTTGTACAAGCGACACGTGGTCAACATAAAATCCGGCTTTGAACTATTCTTCAGCGAATGTTAATGCATGACTATTATTTAGTATATATTAATGGTGTTTTATTAACAAAAATTAATTAATTACTGTACAGGTATAATAATATTGTTAATTACACCTATTATATAAAGGCATGTAACTATAATTACCAGCTGATTTGTCCTGTATCGAAAATTACTGAAACCCTGGCTGCTGAATAACTCAACTTACAAGGAATGTAAACTGTGCTGACATGTAAAACAATAAATGCGCCAGTAGTATAACCGACACGTGGCATACAGAAAAACGGTTTGCAAATATTCATCAGAGATTGTTAAAACTTAATATTATTTCGTATAGCTAATGATGTTTTATTGACAAAAATTAATTAATTCATATTCAGAGAAAATAATATTGTGAATTACGTCTCATATATAAAGTCATGTAACTAAAATTACCAGCTGATTTATCCTGTAACGAAAATTACTTAAACTCAGGCAGCTGATTAACACATATGTAAGGAATGCACTGTGACGTCACGCAAAAGAGAAGGAAATTTAAATCTCTGATATTCAAATACCTGTGACAAACTATGAGGCTGCCTTTAATTTTTATTAGGGGAATTTTAAAGCTATCCTTACATTTAGCATATATTAATCATTTTTAGTTGACAGAAATTTTTTTAATATTTCCAAAAATTATATAATTGAAATACTAACTCCGCCTGCTATCTTGCACGTATGCTTAAATCTGAGTAAATGTGTCATGCAGGGAAGCTGGCTCAACACGGCGTTGCTGCCTTACACTTGGTTAAAGAAGTTATTGGGGACTGTGACGTCAGCCTAAAACATGCGCCATATGTACAATCGACACGTGGTTAACAAAAAAACGGCTTGGAACTATTCTTCAGAGAATGTTAATGCCTGACTATTATTTAGTATATATTCATGGTGTTTGATTGAAAAAATGAATGAATTAATTTACAGGGAAATAAATAACGATAATTATACAGCTTGTAAAAGCCATGTACCTAAAATTGCCTGCTGATTTGCCATGTAGCGAAAATTATCTGAAACCCCGTCGGCAGATTAACCCGTGTTATAAGGAATATATACACTTCTGTGACGTCACGTAAAAGAGAAAGCAAT
Source organism: Zhengitettix transpicula (assembly GCA_037074705.1). Lineage (NCBI taxonomy): Eukaryota > Metazoa > Arthropoda > Insecta > Orthoptera > Tetrigidae > Zhengitettix > Zhengitettix transpicula. The sequence goes on along the minus strand of CM073596.1, from coordinate 37,873,363 downwards.
TTGAATATTATATTTTCTAGGGCACGTGACATAATAAATGGGTTTCCGGGATATATACTTGAGATAATTTAAATACTATCCTTATCTTTAGGATATATTCATGATTGTTGCTGGACAAAATATGTTTAATATCTCCGAAAAGAATAAATTGAATCAATTACTCCGCCTGCTATCATGCACGTATGCTTAAATCTGAGCAAATATGTCATACAGGGAAGCTGGCTCAACACGGCGTTGCTGCCATACTCTAATTTAAAGAAGTTATTGGGGACTGTGACGTCAGCCTAAAACATGCGCCATTTGTACAACCAACACGCGGTCAACAAAAAAACGGCTTGGAACTATTTTTCAGAGAATGCTAATGCCTGACTATTATTTAGTATATATTCATGATGTCTGATTGATAAAATGAATGAATTAATTTACAGGGAAATAAATGCCAATAATTATACAGTTAGTAAAATGCCATGTACCTAAAATTGCCTACTGATTTGCCATGTAGCGAAAATTATCGGAAACCCCGTCGGCAGATTAACCCGTGTTATAAGGAATATATACACTTCTGTGACGTCACGTAAAGGAGAAAGCAATTTGAATATTATATTTTCTAGAGCACGTGAGATAATTAATGGGTTTCCGGAATATATACTTGAAATAATTTAAATACTATCCATATCTTTAGGATATATTCATGATTGTTGTTGGACAAAAATATGTTTAATATCTCCGAAAAGAATAAATATGAATCAATTACTCCGCCTGATTTCTTGCACGTATGCTTAAATCTGAGCAAATGTGTCATACAGGGAAGCTGGCTCAACACGGCGCTGCTGCCTTACTCTAGTTTAAGAAATATATTGGGGACTGTGACGTCTCGCTACAGCATGCGCCATTTGTACAACCAACACGTGGTAAAAAAAAACCGGCTTTAAACTATTCTTCAGCGAATGTTAATGCATGACTATTATTTAGTATATATTAATGATGTTTTATTAAGAAAAGTTAATTAATTAATGTACAGGTATAAAAAAATTGTTAATTACACCTCTTATATAAAGGCATGTAACTATAATTACCAGCTGATTTGTCCTATAGCGAAAATTACTGAAAAACCTCGCAGCTGTATAACCCAACTTACAAGGAATATAAACTTTTATGTAAAGCAATAAATGCGCCAGTAGTATAACCGACACGTGGCATACAGAAAAACGGCCTGCAAATATTCATAAGAGAATGTTAAAGCTTAGTATTATTTAATATATATAATGATGTTTTATTGACAAAAATTAATTAATTAATGTACACGGAATTACACCGATTATAAAACGACATCCAACTAAATTTGCCACCTGATTTGTGCAGTATAGAAATTTGCTGAAATCCTAGCAGCTGATTAACCCAAGATATAAGGAATATATACTAGGCTGTAACTTCCCGCCAAAGACAAAGCAATTTGAAGATCCAACATTCCGTGACATTTTCCATATTATATTTCTACCTTGAATTTATCTTTAGGAAAATTTATAAAATTTCCTTATCTTTAGTATATATTAATTATTGTTTAATGACAGAAATATTTTTATATCGCTTAAAAGTTATAAAATTGAATTATTAACTCCGCCTGCTTTCTTGCACGTATGCTTAAATCTGAGCAAATGTGTCATACAGGGAAGCTGGCTCAACACGGCGCTGCTGCCTTACTCTTGTTTAAGGAAGTTATTGGGGACTGTGATGTCACGCTATAGCAAGCGCCATTTGTACAACCAACACGTGGTCAACAAAAAAACAGCTTTGAACTATTCTTCAGCGAATGTTAATGCATGGCTATTCTTTAGTATATATTAATGATGTTTTATTAACAAAAGTTAATTAATTAATGTACAGGTATAAAAAAATTGTTAATTAAACCTCTTATATAAGGGCATGTAACTATAATTACCAGCTGATTTGTCGTATAGTGAAAATTACTGAAAAACCTCGCAGCTGAACTAACCACACTTACAAGTTGTATATACTGAGTGATATGGAAAGCAAAAGAATGCTCCATTAGTATAACCGACACGTGGCTTAAAAAATATGCTCTGGTAATATTCATAAGAGAATGTGTATGCTTTACATTATTTAGTATATATAATGATGTTTTATTACAAAACTGAATTAATTAATTTACAGGGGAAAAAAAGCGATAATTACACCGCTTATAAAATGGCATGTAACTGAAATTGCCATCTGATTTGTCCTGTATAGAAATTTACTGAAACCCTGGCAGCTGATTAACACATGTTATAAGGAATATATACTAGGATGGTGACGTCACACAAATGACAAAGCAATTTGAAGACCCAACATTCTGTGACATGTGACACATTAAATGGCTGCCTTGAATTTATTGTTAGGTGAATTAATATATTTACCTTATCTTTAGTATATATTAATAATTGTTTAATGAATGAAATATTTTTAATATCACCAAAAATTATATAATTGAATTAATAACTTCGCCTGATTTCTTGCACGTATGCTTAAATCTGAGCAAATGTGTCCTGCAGGGAAGCTGGCTCAACACGGCGCTGCTGCCTTACTCTTGTTTAAGAAAAGTATTGGGGACTGTGACGTCAGCCTAAAGTATGCGCCATTTGTACAACCGACACGTGGTTATCAAACTACGGCCTGGAATTATTCTTTAGGGAATGGTAATGCTTGACTATTACTTAGTATATATTAATGATGTTTTATTGACAAAAATAAATCAATTAACGTATAGGGAAATGAATACCGTTAATTAAACTGCTTAGAAAAAAGCGGGTAATTCAAATTGCCAGATGATTTGTCCTGTAAAGAAAATATCTGAAACCATGGCATCTGTTTACCCACGTTAAAAGGAATATGTAATGGACTGTGACGTCACGTCAAGCAATTTAAATATTAATTTTCCTAAGACACGTGACACAGAATAAATTGCTATCCGGAATATATACTTGAGAGATTTTAAATACTATCCTTATCTTTAGGATATATTCATGATTGTTGCTAGACAAAATATGTTTAATATCTCCGAAAAGAATAAAAATGAATCAATTACTCCGCCTGCTATCATGCACGTATGATTAAATCTGAGCAAATATGTCATACAGGGAAGCTGGCTCAACACGGCGTTGCTGCCATACTCTTGTTTAAAGAAGTTATTGGGGATAGTGACGTCAGGCTAAAACATGCGCCATTTGTATAAACGACCTGGAATTCTTCATATGAGAATGTCAATGCTTATGATCATTTAGTACAAATTTATGAAGTTTTATTAACAAAAATTAATTAACTAATGTACTCGGAATTACACCGATTATAAAATGGTATGTAACTTAATTTGCCACCTGATTTTAGCTGTATAGAAATTTGCTGAAATCCTAGCAGCTGATTAACCCAAGATATAAGGAATATATACTAGGCTGTGACGTCCCGCCAAAGACAAAACAATTTGAAGATCCAACATTCCGTGACATTTTCCATATTATATTTCTACCTTGAATTTATCTTTAGGAAAATTTATAAAATGTCCTTATCTTTAGTATATATTAATTATTGTTTAATGACAGAAATATTTTTATATCGCTTAAAAGTTATAAAATTGAATTATTAACTCCGCCTGCTTTCTTGCACGTATGCTTAAATCTGAGCAAATGTGTCATACAGGGAAGCTGGCTCAACACGGCGTTGCTGCCTTACTCTAGTTTAAGGAATTTATTGGGGACTGTGACGTCACGCTATAGCAAGCGCCATTTGTACAACCAACACGTGGTCAACAAAAAAACCGGCTTTGAACTATTCTTCAGCGAATGTTAATGCATGACTATTATTTAGTATATATTAATGATGTTTTATTAACAAAAATTAAATAATTAATGTACAGGTATAATAATATTGTTAATTACACCTCTTATATAAAGGCATGTAACTATAATTACCATCTGAATTGTCCTATAGCGAAAATTACGGAAACCCAGGCAGCTGAATGACTCAACTTACAAGGAATATAAACTGTCATGTAAAGCAAAAAATGCGCCAGTAGTAAAACGGACACGTGGCTGACAGAAAAACGGCTTGCAAATATTCATAGGAGAATGTTAAAGCTTAATATTATTTCGTATATATAATTATGTTTATTGACAACAATTAATTAATTCATGTACAGAGAAAATAATATTGTGAATTACACGTCTTATATAATGGCATGTAACTGAAATTGCCATGCGATTTGTCCTGTAACTAACATTACTGAAACCGTGGCAGCTGATTATCACATGTTTTAGGGAATATATACTGCACTGTGACGTCTCGCAAAAGAGAAGGAAATTTAATTCTCCGATATTCAAATACCTGTGACATACTATGAAAGTGGGTTTAATTTTTATTACGGTCATTTTAAAACTATCATTTCATTTAGCATATATTAATAATTTTTAGTTGACAGTAATTTTGTTAATATCTACAAAAATTATATAATAGTAATAAAATACTAACTCCGCCTGCTATCTTGCACGTATGCTTAAATCTGCGTAAATGTGTCAAGCAGGGAAGCTGGCTCAACACGGCGTTGCTGCCTTACTCTTGTTTAAGAAAGGCATTGGGGACTGTGACGACACGCTAAAGCATGCGCCATTTGTACAACCAACACGCGGTCAACGAAAATACCGGCTTTGAACTATTCTTCAGCGAATGTTAATGCTTGACTATTATTTAGTATATATTGATGATGTTTTATTAATAAAAATAAATTAATTAATGTACAGGTATAATAATATTGTTAATTACACCTCTTATATAAAGGCATGTAACTATAATTATAGCTGGTTTGTCCTGTAGCGAAAATTACTGAATACCTTGCAGCTGTATAACTCAACTTACAAGGAATATAAACTGTTATGTAAAGCAATAAATGCGCCAGTAGTATAACCGACACGTGGCATACAGAAAAACGGCCTGCAAATATTCATAAGAGAATGTTAAAGCTTAGTATTATTTACTATATATAATGATGTTTTATTGACAAAAATTAATTAATTAATGTACACGGAATTACACCGATTATAAAATGGCATGTAACTTAAACTGTCAGCTGATTTGTCCTGTATAGAAATATGCTGATACCCTAGCAGCTGATTAACCCAAGTTATAAGGAATATATACTAGGCTGTGACGTCCCGCCAAAGACAAAGCAATTTGAAGATCCAACATTCCGTGACATTTTCCATATTATATTTCTACCTTGAATTTATCTTTAGGAAAATTTATAAAATTCCTTATCTTTAGTATATATTAATTATTGTTTAATGACAGAAATATTTTTATACAGCCAAAATTAACAAAATTGAATTATTAACTCCGCCTGATTTCTTGCACGTATGCTTAAATCTGAGCAAATGTGTCCTGCAGGGAAGGTGGCTCAACACGGCGCTGCTGCCTTACTCTTGTATTGTTGGGGACTGTGATGTCACCCAAAAGTATGCGCCATTTGTACAACCGACACGTGGTTATCAAACTGCGGCCTTGAATTATTCATCAGGGAATGGTAATGATTGACTATTATTTAGTATATATTAATGATGTTTTATTGACAAAAATAATTTAATTAAAGTATAGGGAAATAAATACCAATAATTAAACTGCTTATAAAATAGCGGGTAATTCAAATTGCCAGCTGATTTGTCATGTGTAGAAAATATCTGATACTCTGGCATCTGATGAACCCACGTTAAAAGGAATATGTACTGGGCTGTGTCGTCACGTCAAGCAATTTGAATATTAATTTTTCTAAGACACGTGACATAATAAATGGCTGCCCGGCATATTAACTTGAGAGAATTTAAATACTATCCTTATCTTTAGGATGTATTCATGATTGTTGCTGGACAAAATATGTTTAATATCTCCGAAAAGAATAAAAATGAATCAATTACTCCGCCTGCTATCATGCACGTATGCTTAAATCTGAGCAAATATGTCATACAGGGAAGCTGGCTCAACACGGCGTTGCTGCCTTACTCTAGTTTAAGGAAGTTATTGCGGTCTGTGACGTCACGCTAAACAAAAAAACCGGCTTTGAACTATTATTCAGCGAATTTTTTGCCTGACTATTCTTTAGTATATATTAATGATGTTTTATTAACAAAAGTTAATTAATTAACGTACAGGTATAATAATATTGTTAATTACACCTCTTATATAAAGGCATGTACTCAAACTACCAGCTGATTTGTCCTGTAGCGAAAATTACTGAAACCCTGGCAGCTGAATAACTCAACTTACAAGGAATGTAAACTGTGCTGTCATGTAAAATAATAAATGCACCTGTAGCATAACCGACACGTGGCATACAGAAAAACGGCTTGCAAATATTCATTAGAGATTGTTAAAACTTAATATTATTTAGTATATACATAATGATGTTTTATTGACAAAAATTAATTCATTCATGTTCAGAGAAAATAATATTGTGAATTACGTCTCTTATATAAAGGCATGTAACTAAAATTACCAGCTGATTTATCCTGTAACGAAAATTACTTAAACTCAGGCAGCTGATTAACACATATGTAAGGAATGCACTGTGACGTCACGCAAAAGAGAAGGAAATTTAAATCTCCGATATTCAAATACCTGTGACAAACTATGAGGCTGCCTTTAATTTTTATTAGGGACATTTTAAAGCTATCCTTTCATTTAGCATATATTAATAATTTTTAGTTGACGGAATTTTTTTTAATATCTCCAAAAATTATATATTTGAAATACTAACTCCGCCTGCTATCTTGCACGTATGCTTAAATCTGAGGAAATGTGTTATACAGGGAAGCTGGCTCAACACGGCGTTGTTGCCATACTCTTCATCAGTCTTTCTGCTGAGTAATTGTATGAAATAAAGTTGTACTATGAAAAAGCCATTGAATTTATAAAAAAGTTTGAACTTAAAATATTATGCTATTAACACAATGAAACTAAGAAAAGACTCATCTAAATATCCTAAATGTTAAAACCAAATTTCACATCCTATTGAAAAAAACAAAAACTTTAGAAGTTTTACTTACAAGAAGCAGGAAAGACTTTATGAAGGTACAATCACGTACCGAAACGTTTTCGTAAATAAAAATAATATTATCTGATATTGGTCGATATACTGCATTATTTTTAATATAAACAGACGTAAAAATACAATCTTAAAAATATAGTTTCCAGTAAAGTTATTGGCTTTTAATGAATATATATCAATATTGATAAGAATGGCTGTAATAATAATACGATTCATTTGCCTAGAATATAGTTATTAATATAACTTATATTACTAAACTATTTTTTCTATTTTAAATCAAAACATATTTTTTATTTAATCATTATAATTATATTTTTTATTGTATTTAAATGTTTTATTTTCCTTTTCATATTTTATTTCTCAGTTTTGTTGTCTTTGTCACCGTATACGACAGTAAAATGAAAGTTTTAGTGGAATAACATTTATATTCTTTTAGATATGAATGCAATATTTGTTGACTAGGGACGTTTATTCGGGAACATGAATCGCAAACATCACAATCGTGCAGTTTGCGTTGTCGGAGATTTCACTTTCTCTTTAGTTCTAAAGCAGGGAATCCCCCGTAACCCTTTGTGTGGCCGGGCAAATATTTTCCTTACCCCAGGGTCGATCTTTCTGACAACAAAGACTGCTTCTAATGTTGATCTTCCGTCACTGTCATGCCTAATGCGTAAGCAAACCTCGGGATAAACGACGGTCCGAACTAAGAGCACTTGTTACTTGGCTGGTGGTAGGGATTCTGCGAAGTTAGAAAAATACGCAACACTCTTCTAAGACACATGTTGCAATAATAACATTCAATTACATTTTGATAACCCTTTAAATTACGATGGACTTAAAAGAATCAGTTTAATACGAAACATGTGACCATAAACTAACAGTTTTTATTAATAATTAAAGAAAAATGTAATCCATTATAAATTGGAAGAAAGTATGTTTTGTTTAAAACATTTAAAATGATTAATACACGATATTGAGTTGTATAAATAGTTTATGTAACTACCTAAATGAGTTTATTTGTTTTCATGCTTTAAGATTAGTACTGCAGTGTGTTTATAGCTTAATAATTTTCTGCATCTTATTCTACATAATTAACATTACTTACATTACTAAACTATTTATTTATTTGTTATTTATTTATTTTAAATAAAAACAAATCGCGACGGCCTATGCACGGACGAAAACTTCATTAAGATTTACCGAGACACAGCCCTGGTCTCATCTCAACAATTATTTATGCACTCCAGTAATAACGTGGCGAAAAGAGAAATATTGATGTAAAAGTTATGTAAATAAAATCAAATGTATGATTCTAACCGCTATATGTAAATAACGATAAGCGATGTTTGTATTCTTCGAAACTATCTTATTCTCAAGCGTTATACGAAGGGAATTTTTTTAACCGGAGAAACAATTCACAAAATATTTTTATTTTTGAATAATATTATGCCTAATTGCAAAATAACCGAAGTCTAATATAATTTTTACTTATAAAATAGGACCTAATTATTATTTCTTAAAAATTACCTAAATAAATTTAAAAAAATTATAATCTTTAATTAATTTGCGTATTCCATCATATATAGCAGTACTGTTACAAACAAAAGGATGAAAAACACAGAAAAAGCTACAAGAAACAGAAACATAATTAAAAATATAATTATATAAATAATTTTTTCCAATACTGCCCATAATTTTGATTAAAAAATCCAAATTTTTGATTTTATAACGTAGTAGTACGAATATATGCATATTTTAAGAAACATTTCATATTATTCTGATATAGAAAACTATTGAATAATTTTTTTAGCTTAAAAAAGAGCTATACTATTAAGTTTTTAGTCAATTAAATTTTCATTAACCAAACATATAATAAATTTATCACCTTAAATGGAACAATAATAAAGAATTATTTTTTTGTATATATATAAGAATGCCAGAATTGCCATTTTTATTATTCATATGTCCAATATAGTCTGGTAACGATAAATATTCTTTATTATTCAGCTTTTCTCGTATCCTAGGAATAATTTTTGTTATTGCTAAACATGACCTTGAATGGAGTTTGTAATATATGTAAAAAACTTGTTATTTGTCCGGTATTTTTTACGTAAAGATACCAGCAGAAATGTGTTTTTTTGGGAACCTAGTTTGAGGACTCAATACAAGTCTATTATTTTTCACTTAAACTTGTTGAAAGTTCGTTCTCTTCCATCCGTCTGACAGACGATTCCCAGTGTGTCTGCAAATAATTTTTTTCCCGGTTTTGTATTCTACTGAAGGCTTGTTCTGTAAAAATCCCAAGATCACGTCTCTGTATTCCAGCAGTGGATGTTCCCCGTGGAATTGTAAGCGATTGCAACTTTTCTCCTTATAACAGTAAGATTTCTCTATTTTCGGTGTTGCAAACAAATGTTCCTATAATACTTTAATTCTTCAACTATTATGTTTAATAATTTCTTTTCGAATTATAAACATGCGCTTAATGTTAATATAATCTCTGAATGTAGTTAACATCACGTTGCTGTCATGTTTCTTTCATTTAACCTCACTAAAACGTTCTTGTGTTGCTGGAACCAAGGTAACTGATATTGAGGAGTTTCATGTATAAATTCAGCTGAATATAATTCCCTCATCTATATAACATTTTCACACATAATCGTCAGGGTTAACTTTCAACACAAATATTTCGCTATGTCCAATACTGTTGATAGGACAAGGCGTGAATCTGTTTTTTTTCTTGAAAGCGTTACTTATAGCTCGTTCCAGTATAATATTAAGTGTATTTAATGTTGTTTATAAGTTCTTGGGTCCATATACAAGATTATAAATGGTCAACGGTTGAATACTTCATTTGACTGGTTATAATGGGTGGCATATAGCTGTCCACACAGAATACTAAGTAAGGAGTAGGAATAATAAAAGTAAAATTAAACACATTGTGAACGTAAGGAAGATATGAATGTAAGAAAAATGGTAAGTTCACGTCAGTTAATTCAGTAAATTTTTGGTTTGCTGTAAATTTATGCATTTCATTTAATCCCTTTTTTAGCTTCGCCGAAAACAGGCCTAAAACAAGGATTATGATTTTTTAGCCCGCGTATTGAGTTTTAAGTTTTAAATTATTCAAACTTAAAGTTATTTTTCGTTTCAGAGAAAAATCCCTGTCCAAGCCGTTAAAATCAATTTTTTGAACGTCAAGGTTGCTGCATACGGAGGGAAACGTTTAGTCGGGATCGACCCAACCGCTTTATTTTGAAAATAAAATATTATCAACCCTATAAGAGAAACACAGACAAAAGTACTGTTATTATTTAAGTATACCAGTAAGTAATCTTTAACCAATTAAACGACTTTATTTTTAATTACCCTGAGTAAATATGTGATTAATCGACGTATTAATTTCTTTTTTGCTGACGCGGATGCTATTTAATTTACTGACGTTCACATCCTGCAGTAAACGAGGATTCCCTCGTCAGCCAGATCTATTGAAGTGTTGTGAAAGGATAATCTCGTGGTTTAATTATGCTATCAGTAACTTTGGAAACCCGCAATTTCACAGAATGGTAAGGGGGGAAGGGTGCTTTTATTATTTGCTCTTTTAATATCAGAGAACCCGAAAGATAGGCAGGGCTTCTGAGGACGGATTTAAAATTGGAATTTTCTGGTTGACGGTGCGTCGGAGAAAGTATCACGAAAGAACTCATATAAAACTTGGCCTCCATATGGCGACCTTGTTCACCGCCTCTTCTGCTTTAATGTGGGCTAAGATATTGCATAGCATTTCAATTTTAATGAATCTTCATCGGCTTCGGCTCCGTGCGAGGAGGAAGTTTTCGCTTTGAATTAAAGATTTATGGTTTAGGCTTACGAAATTAACTTTTTAAACTCGTTCCGAACGATTATATTTCCATTTACGCGAAAGTGTATTAAAAATTCAGGTAACGGTCGTCTAAGTGGTAGTTGTTTATTTAACTTGGATAGGTTTCCCGAAATATTCTACTTTTAAAATTTTACAGAGTTAGTAGAGAACTTTTAAGTCATGTCAAAATGAATAACAATTCTGAACTTATTGTTTTCCAAAATATACTGAACTGGTATAGTAAAAATATTTCTGTTTAAATATTAATTATTTATTCCCACGTTTTTCGAAATAAAAAGAAAACTGTTTTTTTTTCGGTGAAAAATTTTCTCCTTTTTAGAACATCACGTGAAAGTGTTAATCTAGTCGCTCCTGTGTTCACATATTATTCATTTATGTCATAATTTGTGTCACAATGCTTATTACAGTATTTTCTATGACAATATACACTCAAAAAATCTTCTGTAAGGATATTTTATTAAGGGATGTTTTAAGTTGAGGCCAAGATTATGTAGAAGGTGACTCTTGTGGGAAAGGTACGAATATTTTTTCAAATCCAATGGTTTTTAATTTAATGAGCGGTGGCGAGTTATGGTTGCGAGATGGAAAGAATGTGTCTGTTTAGCGGTTGATAAGCTGGGCCATATGCTTTATTCATATCGCTGTTTGGGAATCTTGTTGCGGAGCAGGAGGGAAAATGGAGCTAGATGGAGCGGATGTATGGGGGCTTAGGGGCGTCAGGTCGAGCTCGGTAAAATATAACGTTCAGCTCGTGGGTTGACATTCGGCAACCCAGGGCGCGCGTGTTCTGCTTGCGACAGCACTGCATCATCTTTCGTTTCTCAACTCCGCCACACGGACGCGATGCTTTATTTTCTTTTACACGTTTTATCTCTTGGCGTTTGTCTGAATCAAGTTGTCCCAACAAGTTGCAAAATGTCTGAAAGTTAAACTAAACTAATGATAGAATCCGTCGTGTATGTCTGTATTGTTCATTTTTCTTTCATCATTAAGCGGTTTGTATATAATCACATATATTACCTTTAAATAAGGATGCCGAAAGAAATTAATCCGCAGTAAATTCCTTGAATTAAATAAGTTTTGAATTGACTCGAATTTTGGTGTATTCCGTTATTTTCATGTAACGCACCACCTAACCCCACCCCTAAGCGCGCTCCCCTCCCATGCCGATATGTTGAAATATAATAGGGGTTGAAATTATACCCAGAGAATATCTATCGAAATATTATGAATTTAAATGACTCCGAAATATATTTATTGGACGCATGTCTGAATATTTCCATAATTATGATATGAATTGTTTATTATGTCACCTATTATTGTGATTGTAGTTGAAAATAAATAGAAATTAATTTGAAAAGAATCTCCTTAATTTTATTTGCACTGTGGTTTGTTAAGTATATTAATAATCGCGCCATCTTAAATGTAACAAACTACGACTGAAAGTTTAGTTTTTCTATTATGAATTGATTAATTATTTGTTACAGAAAGTTTAAACATAATGATGTCTGGGGTTACAAAAACGTTTTTGACCAACGCCACATTCAATAATTTGTACAATAGACTGAACAATAAGTAAAGAATAATTAAAAACACATTAGAGTCTGATATATATATATATATATATATATATATATATATATATATGATACAAAATCGTAATATAATATATAATAATATCCACACTCCAGTTTCAGTTAATATAGCAATAACTGGAATATGCTAAGACTCAATGTGCGCTCAGTTCTTTTATTGTGTTTATATACTGAAATAAGACAATTAATTCACACCTATAATTTCATTACTTAATTCTTAAACCCAGCAACTATTTATCATAATAAAATAATTTAAAAACCCTTTTTACAGTCTCAGTAATATGTAATCCACATAAATATGGCTGCAATGCATATTTAATTACTATATTTTATATACTTTATTATTATGTCTGAACTGGAGTTTATAAAATTAATAGAAAAATAATCACACAGCGTACATAAACAATTAAATAATATTGCCATGGAGTTAACCAGCTGTTTAATAATTCTTTATTAAGTGGAAAAACCTTTTTCTAACACCAACCGGACATTAATTACACAACAAGTTTTTATTAGAATTAATAAATAAGTGATAATAAAAATAATTATTTCTTTTCATTTTATTTTATTCATTTATCTAATTAACGCAACAAAAAAGCAAGGAGGAGATGGATGATAACATAATAAAACAATTCATGTGATGTCGATAACTTGTTTGTATGTTGTAAACCCGGCCTCAAATTCGAGCATTAGGAAAGACTCTGCGAGTTTATGCCCCGCACCTGTAGGAGAAGGCTCCTCCCTACCTGCCCTTGCTTACCTTGTATCTCTATTTCTGTCTAGCTGAGTGGAATGATTAAATGATTTTAAATATCTAAATAATCGATAACATATAAAATATTCACTAAATTAAATTAATGTGGTACTTCATTTAGTAATTTCCGAAATTTAATAATGAATTTATTTTTAATTGAATTAAAAACTATTTGTTTAATTTTATTTATTTATCCAAATCAATTTTTTATGCGGAATGATTTTTGGCGTTTCCATATTGATCTTCTTCGTATTCCATAATTAATTTTTTAAATTAATAATTACTATAATTACAAATGTAAAATTATAGTCATTTTATATTTGTTCCATAAGTTTTCAGGTAATGACCATATTTAAACCCTTATTTTTTTGCCTTGCCTGTACAGTAACGTAAAGAATATATTTATGTTCACCGAGGAGCAGGAAATATCTTATGCACCCATATTATTATATTCTTGGATTCCTGTATCGGCCGTGCCGTGCCCTCCAGTTGCTTGCCCCGTCTCTCTATTTCTCTCTAGCCGAGAGGAATGAAGGAATGATTTTAAATATTTAAATAATAAATAACATAAAATATTTACTACATTAAATTAATGCAGTATTTAATCTAGTACAATTAACTTTTTCGAAATTAAATAATTCATTTATTTGAATTAAATTAAAAATGAAATTAAAAACTATTTGTTTAATTTTATTAATATCTTCAAAACAATTTTTTTTGCAGAATGATTTAGGCGTTCCCATATTCACCTTCTTCGTATTCCATTATTAGTTTTCTTAATCAACAATTTTTGTAACGTAACGGGTTGAAGTTATACTCAGACAACATCCGTTGAAACACTATCAATATCTTTGACCTCTAAAAATATTTATATGTTTGAATATTTCCACACCAGTCCACCCCCATATTTATTTATGGTGTGGAAATATTTATTTATAAGAAGATTTGTGATCATCTTTCCCCATGCAAGTTTTTCGAGTTTATCCCGTACGACTTTCCTAGCTTTGTTTTCCGTATACGATTTAAATAGAGTGCAAAGCATTCCCACACCAATTACTCTAGCGTATTATAAAAATTAAGAGTTTTCGTATAATCAAAATCCAAAAGTGTAATTCTGATACCTTACTATTTCTTAGGGGGAATCGTCTATAAAGCATTTGTTGCCCGCTGAAAGAAATCCAAAGCCATATACTCTCACAGAATTATGATTAAAAGTTTTCTAGAAATTCACTATGGGCAGTAATTTTGATTATGATTTGTTATATATCACTTTGGGATCTTCATTTAAAGTTAGTTGAAATTAAAATGAGAATTCCAGCGGTGCGACGGAAAAGTAGTCCAGCAGAACTTTGCTTTCGATGAAAAGTCTTTGCGGCAGAAAGCCCATCGCCACCTTCTGAGAAGACAGTAATCAATAACCGCGACGTATAGCAACCAGGTAAGTTTCTCCCTCCCCCAGGAGCTTCCTCCTTGCTGTTCTTTTTTGTTCGGCTCTCCCAGGATATAAATTCTGTCACGTATGCCATTGCCATTTCCACTCCATACTAAATATGTTCTCGACAAAATGTTGGAATTCAGATTGTCGTGTCACTGGCTAAGCCGTTGTATAAAATCTCGCCGTTTGGAATAATTCATAAATAAATTATTGAGTGAGTAAAATAAATTTTGCACGGCACAAAACACTTCATGTAGTTGCACAAAACTTTTGTTGTCGCGGGAGAGAGAGAATTTCTGATATTCGTCAAAAATTATCAAATGTAATTTTAACAATATTTAATTTTTTTTCCATGTATAGAAGTGATGGTAAAACTTCAAACACTATTTTTTAATAAACAGATTATTTACCCTTTAATAACATAGGCAGATAGATAAAAATGGCAGTCCTTACTTTCTTTTCCCAAGCCCTTCCTACTGCCGTCCCTCTAAAGAAGATAACTTCAAATCAAT
Organism: Zhengitettix transpicula; assembly: GCA_037074705.1. Classification (NCBI taxonomy): domain Eukaryota; kingdom Metazoa; phylum Arthropoda; class Insecta; order Orthoptera; family Tetrigidae; genus Zhengitettix; species Zhengitettix transpicula. Next base: position 37,858,100 of record CM073596.1, on the reverse strand, counting down.
TACAATAAATGTTATTTAATAAATATATAACAATTAGAACGTTAGAATCAGTTAAAACAACTCCTTGTTTTTCACCACCAAATTTTATCAAACGAATATTTTTCTAAATACATATTAATTAATTTTTTGGTGCCAAATTATTTTATGCTTAAGATTTTTTGTCCCTGTTATTTCGTATAAAACTTTTTTTTGGCAACCAAAGCTGTGATGAATATATAATTCGTACATGAAATTAAGGAAATGTAGCTTTATAGTATTAATAGTAATAACTGTAATAAAAATGTATTATAAGAATATTTTGTCAGCACTTCGGATATATATTTAAAAAATAATATTTTTATATACTGTGAATACTCGAGAAGTCGTTATTTCATTATTTAACTCTTGTAATACTAAAGATTCTCTTGGATGACTAATTTTAATTTTTTATTAGAAGCATGGTGAAGCGGATTTTTTTTTGGAGCTTCGAGAGCATGAGACATCCTCATGAATTTCTTTCGTAGAGAATTGATGAGAGTGGGAGTATCGCTGACTGTGACTTACCTTTTCCATGAGTTCCCTCACGATTCCGTTCCATTCCTTGGTGTCCGGGTCGTAAGCCCCGTACATGTGGTCCGGAACGAGGCGGATGGCGTAGTGGAAGCCAACCTGAGAGGCGATCCACTTGAGCAGGTCGATGCAGAATCCTTCATAGCGAGCGTTGCCCGTCAAGTTTCGGTCCTCCTTCACCATCACGTATGGTTTCTCCTACGATAAAAGCCAATAATCCAAAAATAATATTACAGAACGAACAACGGGCCCCTGAAAGAAGCCATTTAAATTCCAATGTATTTTAATTAGATAAATAAAAATCCAAATAACAGAAAAAATAATTGCTTAATTAAATACCACACAATGTTTGGCAATGTGGCAATTCATGTATGTTAAATCTGTTTTATATCATATTAATACTCAACACATTGAAAAAATATAATTTTTATTTGAATTTGAGAGTTACACCAATATAATATATTATACAAAAATATATAAATAAACAAAGCCAACACGTTTCAGCGCCTTTTAATGTAATATTAAAATTCAAAGGAAATGTTAAAAATCACGATGTGGCTTCAATTAAAGTGGATAAAAAATTTAAAGGAAAAGATAATGTATAGGATTTATACCTGAATTATAACAACTTTTTAAAGGTAACAAAAAAATTTAATACAAATTTCGATTTTAATTTAGTTGCTGTACATAGTTTAGATAAACGCAACAGATTTTAATGAAACTGAATTCTTTAGGGCCGCTTATTGGGCCTTTAATAATTATAGTAATTTGCAATTATCACAAATTATATGAAAATGAAAAAAGTTACAAAGAATAATTATTAAATCTGAAATCCAGTGAACTTTACAGGAATTTAAAGAAATCATATTTATATGTTTACTATAGATTTTTACATACCAGTTTTCTTTCATAAATATACATCGAGTACTGAAGTCGTCATACCTTATTAATGGCATTGTCATAAATATTTCGGTTTCGTTATATACCTAACGATTTCTTTTCATAAAAATATTAGTTCTGTGTAATTCAGAGTGGAAAATATCTACAACATATTAAACAATTATCGTCCAAGTTCAAGTAATCCATTTGATTAAGTTATTCAATTTTTAATCACACACCTGGGTCAATATTTTATTGTGGATTTTTTAATGTCATGAATACCAACGAAATGACCTACCCAATATTCCAGAGATTAAGGTACGGTTGTGTAAAACAGGTTTAAAGCAATTTACTTTCGAAGTTGCATTTATTTTTATTTAAAGCTCTTAATTGTATGTGCTGACACAGTTATCGTTAATATAGCCGCACGTCGCAAATAATGTCACGTAATGTAAAACTGGTGTAGAATTTAGCACGGAACTGCAAATATTATGCTGACAGTGCCATGAATTATTAATCAAGAGGCATAATGCGCGATTATTGAGTGTTCGCATTAAGCAGGAATGAAACAAAAGGAATCGGATAGTTCATTATATTACTGTCGTGATTAATGGTTTATGCTAAGTGCGTCATGGCTAATTCGATTTTCGTGTTTCCAACTAAATCTATTTGACAATTAACGTTGAGTTTAATGTCTCCTCTACATTTTCACTACAGCTCATTCTAGATATAAACAACAATATTTTTGTGAACGTGTTCGGTAAATTATACTCCTATAGAAAGCCATATTTCCAACTCAGTAAGTAAAAAGTTACTTGCATTATCCATATATTTATGTCAGTAAAAATGTGTGACACTGTAAGGAAAAAGAAATATATTATAATTAAACTAATTGATTCTTGTCATCCCGACCAGAATGAGTACCCATAATTCGAGTAATGATGGACCGAATCACTAAAAAATGACGTCTTACCAACAACGAAAAATGAGTTCTTAATAAAACTATATTCTGAAAAAAATTTAACCATTGAACATATTATATGGATAAAGAAACAGAACATTGTTTTACAGGGTAAGATTAAGAAAACATTTACTTTAATCATGAGACTTCAGACGAATTTTTTTTATACAAAAATAAATTATTATCGACTGATCCTGGTAGATATTTATCAGTATGTAAAATACAATTCTATTTGTGGCTATGACTTTCAATCATTACAGGTGTAATAAACTTATTTGAAACAGAACTATAACTATGAATTGATATACAGATAAATCGATACATAACAAAATTGTCGTTAAAATTATAAAATTTTCGACCTTGGTTATTCGATTACGTGTGTGCTTTATAACTTACGTAAACCTTAGAATGATGTGAATTAAGCGTGCGACATCAACTTCTGCACTAACTGCGTTGATTTAGTGTACTCTAAAAATCTCTGATTCGCCGTCTATAGTTGTTTGAGACCTGATGGTCTACTGCTTCAGAGATCTACTTTGTAATTGATTAAATCTGCCTACATGATAACTGAGGAATGTTCTCCATTGTCGTTCGCCGTCTGCCTCGTGGGCAAATAACTTTATAACTCCATTCGATATAATGTGTTCCAGGTTCAACATATTTTGGAAACTGTTTTCCTTTCGGTATTCGAAAAAATTAATTCAGTTAATTATCGACAAATCGACTCTTATTTTCGGCATCTAAACGCATTCCTCTCTTTAAACTGAGAGGATGTGTTTATCAGTGGAACACTAATCCTCTTGACAATTTCCGTTTCTTTCTTCTTCTTCTGCCGAATGGAAGCCCAAAAACGCACGCGCACAGAACTCAAAATTTATTAAAATTTTAGCTTAAAATAATTTATTATTAACTCCTAATGGTACAAAACAATCCACTATATTAAACTTTTTCTGAAAACGTACATGTGGTATCAAAACTGAGTTTGTCCGCGTGATCACATCTCTTTTGGTCGGCAGTTTCTTATTGTTGGTGAATTGATATTTCCTTATTTATTATATATATTTACCAACTTTATAAAACCTATTTTACATTGACTTAAGCCATTAGTTCATAACTATTTGTAACAATACTTTTTTATTCCTGAAACGTTTACTCTTGATCGTCAACAAGAAATCCTTCGCAAAATGTACATTAAACCTAAAGCTGTTTCAGAATTGTGTGCTGACGTGGCTTACCTCCCTAGTCATGACGACCAGAGTGATGTTGTTCACGCTGCTCTCGTAGAAGGCGCTGGGATCGGTGACGTTGACGCCTCCGCTGGGGCTCCAGTGACCCACGGACCTCAGTTCCTCACGCTTCAACTTCAGTAGGTCCAGCTTGAAGTTGCTGCGTCGACCTTCACTGAACTCGATGTGGCCAGTGAGGCCGTGCAGCGAAGTCTGCAATGGACAAAACTAATCTTAATCAGAATCAATAACGTTATGGAACAAGAAACATCCAGCCTGATCTCACTGATGACTTCCACACCATACTAAAGCCTTTCTTAAAATTACAAAGGTCGTCTATTCCATATGAAGTGGGCGATTAATGATAACAGATAAATAAAAATAATTTTATGATTTGAGTATTTAACATTTAAATCGGAAACTTGGAAGAAGAACGTTACTGCCAGTGGTAAATAAGTATTGAGCGAGTCTTTGGTTTTTGTCAATTCAATTTTTAACGAAAGATCTCGTGGATCTAATTAAATTCAGAAATTTCATTGATCAGAACACGTTATAAGGATATAAAATGGCGAATGTCATAAAATAATAATTAGATTTATTTAAAGGCCATTTAACAGGCTTTATTATGATGTAAAAAAATTAAACTCATTGATATGAGTTTTTTTTAACTATTATACACAGACCGATGTTATTCAGATTAATAAAAGAATAATAAATCGAGTAAAACGAAAGCCACGCAACAATTCTAAGAGGTGACAATATTTAACAATAAAAATTTATTAAAAATGTAATATATTTTTAATAAAAATTGTGAAGTGTTTTAAAGAATAGACAATATAATATTTCAAATTTATTTTAAAATTTCTTTAAAAGCATTTTTATTAAAAAGATATACTACTATTTAAAATGTTATAACGAACTATACAATAGTTTTCTAAATTGTTTCAACTGAATAGTAAATGTTACCAGTCATAAAGTGATTATAAACCTAAATTATGTAATAATATATTTCTGAACTTGAAACCACAATATGGCCACCCAACAACAGGTCGAACCTTCAATAGCGATAACTGGATGAAATGAGTTCATTTCAGGAAGAATTCAAAATAATGAGTCAGAATTACAAAAATTCGGAATATATTTATATGAGAGGATGCGCACGGAACAGCTGATGACGGAACAAAAATAGTTCATAATGAGTTCATTTATGGAAGAATAGAAAATAATGAGTCAGAATTACAAAAATTCGGAATATATTTATATAAGAGGATGCGCACGGAAAAATTATTTGTAACAGCTGATGATGGAACAATAATAGTAGACTGTCGTAAAATTCAATTAAAAATACTGATTTAATTTTTAGAGTACTTTTATATTTCCGATTTCTGAATTTTTAAATTGTTCGTATTTTATTTCGTATTATTAAAAACGTGTGGAATAAAAATCCAAATTACAAAATGCGTTGAAGTTTGTCTGTTTTCATGATAAAATATTAAGATTTATTATATAATTAATGCATTCGTTATTATATATTATAAATTATGTTCAACGGTTAGCCTCGTTTAATATTATTGGAGATAAATTCTGTACATTTACGAGGTCGTTTTTTTTATTTTTTCGAAACATAATATGACTGGTAACGTCGCAATTTTGTTAAAATTGGCATATTATATGTAATCTTACAGCACTTTGATTCGACTGAACATCGTGGGTTTGCAACAGCACAATGTGCTGAATGTTAAATTCTGAATGTGTTAATGGAACGGACAGCTGCTACAAACATTCCTTATAATATCAATCAAGAGAACTTGGGGCCTTCCTTAATGAGTGGTCTCCACTAATTGACCAATTACGAACGCTGTAGCCAGTAACAATGGAAGGGCCCAGAGCACCAATTCAACCCTTTTTACCTGACCTCCATTCATCGCCCTAAAAGAGAGAGAGGAAAAAAAAAGAATTATTCGTAGGTTACGATTTCGCTTTGAGAGAATTGAGCATTGTAATGACAGAGGATGAAATTAGCGTAAGCTTTAATTGTTCCAGGAATCTAAAATATTCGTAATTGCAGGGTGTTCAATGTTCAGGGAAAGAAGGGAAATACAATGTACTCCATACAATTACTCGTACGAAGCGAGATATAATGCATCAAAATCCATAATTTTGAAGAAGCTGTAATATATTGTGAAAAATAACAAAGAAGTAAATTTATAATTTATGTATTTGATAATGTAATGATTACAGAACAAATGCAATAACCAGTAAGTCAGAAAAAAACGAGTATTATATATATATATATATATATATATATATATATAAACATATATACATTAAAAATTGTATATTACCAAATTACGTCGTATTGTGATGATTTTTGTTTCAGGTATTTAATACATATTTTTTCTGATTATTTATTAAATTATAATTGTCAGATTATATTGAATATTAAACATTTATTTAAATAATTACTTACATTTTTTATTTTCATCCTTGAAAACGAATTACAACGTTTCACCCCTATTTTGAGATACATAAATACTTTAAACCGCTAATATTAAGAATAAATTTTTTATTCGACCTGAAATTTGTATTAATTAAATTTTGTGGAGTGTGGAAATTATGAAACAATTTTTCTTAGTCAGAAGTAGTGTCCACGACCAAAAATTAAAATATTTCTAACGTACTATTAATTTAATTTGTTCTATAGTACATCAAATGTATTACATGCCGATATATTTAGATATACTAATTTGGTAATGAAGTACTTAATTTAGCCCAATACATAAATTATTTAATGTTCTTCGTCTATTGTAAAATAGTTTATAAATTTAAATAAGGTCCGTAAAAGCACAATATATATATTTATATCTTTGATCTGTAGCTATAGTTTCCAACCTAACTTTGAGATTCATGTTATTTTTATGGACGACCAGGGGTTAGTTGAGAAATATGTTAACTTGATGGGTTAGATATCAAAGGGTTACCCAATGACAAAGCTGGCAAAACTTTGGGAATTGAGGTATTTCATGTATGCCAAAGTTCAACTTGTTTGAAAGTTTGGAATATTCGAAGATACAGTATGCGTAATATTAAGGAGAAGGAGCGTAATTTTAATTATTGAGTTTTATACTCAAGTTATGGGAAACAATTATATATTAAATATTTGCTTTGAAATAATTTAAATACAAATAAATTGATCAGAATAATCGTTATATGTTAAACATAGAAATCTATTAAAGAACTAGATTTATATCATAAATATGAAGTTACCAACTCAAACTTTCAAAATCAAAATAGATACTAAAAATTTAATTGTGCTGTACTTAGTCATATTTAATCTCTTTGAGTTTTAATTTTAGAATCTTATAGTTTAATTGCTGATTAATTGCTAATTCTAGCTTTTTTAGGAATTATACACATGAATTGTATTTAAATTATTAATAAAATAAAATTAATAAAAGTATTTTTCGCAGTGGACTACTGTTTCTCTATATATTTTTCTACACTTATTTTTTTCTTCTGATATATTTGACATTTCAATTATAATTGATGTTGTAAATGATATAATAATACGTACTGAAACGTTTATCGGTTGTAAATATTTTTTCAGACGTTAAATTATTATAATGATTAAATAAATGTTTATTTTTTGTAATTTAAAGAAAAGAAACTAACTTAAATAACATAATATTTAAAATTTGTTATTATGGATATTTTAATTGTTCCGCTAAGCGTTTCAAAAAAAATTAGGAGTTGTTAAAACATGGGCATGAAGCGATTGAAGCATAGACTGTTATGGGAAAACTTGGGTTAAATGAAAGTTTATAAATAAACAGTATTCGAGTAAAGATTACCAACATACTTTAAAATGAATATGGCGTAATGAAGGGAACTTCATCATGAGTAAAAAAAAATCTACTCCAACCAATCAGATAATTGAAAATTTATGTTTTATAGATTATGGATTTTTTTCCTCATAACTTTTATAGGCTAAAATGTACCTTCTATTTGAGAAACACCGTCTTTCATGCTACAGCAATTTGCAGCCAATGAGTGGTACTTTCAGTCGCAATTATGAAGAAAAGTATTGATGAATTCGGCCCCACGCTTCAGAGATTCAAAGCTGCGTTGGAAACGGTGGGTTTCTGCTGATCAACGGTCTCTGAAGAAGGCGTAGTCGGTGAGATCGGCAGGGAAGGTTTTGCCACGATATTTCGTCGATATTCGTAGGCTTGAGCAAAGCAATAAAGAATAAACGACCACCATTATCTCTACCCATCAGGAAAATGCACGGCTGGGGTAATTTGTGTGATTTTGATGGTGAAAATCTTCGGGTTGAAGATGGATTTATAGCCGAATCGTATTTATTCACCATATTTGCTCATCTGTGGCTCTTTTTGAGTCAGAAAGAGCATAAGATATGGCTGGGTGGAAAATAATGCCAAATGAGATCCAAAATCAAACGCCTGTTTTGAGGACGTTCCGAAGTCCACCGAGCTGAAATGAGATTGCTGATAGATAAAAATGGAAGCTAAAATAATATTTTTCCATTGTTTTGTAAGTACTTATTGAACTAACCTCGTGCCACATGTAATGTTGAATACCAAAAAAAATTATTTTATGTGCTAGAGATTTGATCACTTGACCGCGTAGCAACCAAATTTTTCTAAACGCTGCAGTTCACATTTTTGGAGAAGCCTTTTTGTCCTTAACTTTGCTAAAGCCTCTCTCCCCGGACTTGGCGCACTTGTGCCAAGACGCCTTCGCTTTAGTACACAGACTTTGCACGTAATGTCTTTGGAGTTGCCGCACTTAAGAGTCTCTGGCCTGGCACGCATGCGCATCTCGACTCCTGACGTCATTAAGCTGGAGTGCTCTCCAGCGCCGTGGCGCGTCCGCAAGCAAGGACGCGTACGCAGGCCCTTGTCTTAATAGCTCTGCACGTTCCAGCTCGGGAGGTCGTACAAAGCGGGTAAAACAACACTATAAACAACAGTCACACCCAAAATAATTTATAAAAAGGTATAAAAATCGGATAATGAATTCAATCTGTGTTTATTCTGTGGCACTCGATGGTGAGAGAATAGAGTAGTATAAATCACCTCGTTACCTTGTTTTTTATAAAAAAAAATAATGTCTAAAATAAGTATAACATATGAATTTATTATTGCTGTTAAAAAATTTGTACTTTCCTTAGGTTGATCCGACTGATGTATATAAATCATACACGCATAGAAATCATGTTGGCTGATAATTTAAAATTTTATGATGAATAAAATATTATGATGTATAAAAAATGTATTTTAATGGTCGTTAAATATATCTTATTAAAAACAGGTGCAAAAATAATATATATATATATATAGTTAACAATTTTAATAAATGCATGGTATCTACATAAATGGACTAGTGGGTTTATAGTAAATTATATTATACTTTATGATATTGTATAATTATGGTTTGGCAATAGAATTCGTAAAGAGATAAAATAACAGTTCCATTGCAGCTATTCCAATATTATTTTTGAAGACACTGACATTATGCAGACACCAACTGCTTCCGTGTCTGTCTGCGTTTTGACATAAAATCAAAAAGCATCAACGACGACGTTTATCGAGTACATTTCCGCCGAGGCTGATTATTATTGATGTGAGGGTAATTGATTGCTGCCACTTTTATCCTGCCTTCAGTGCGGAAACCGCGCCGCCGGGCGGACCTTTCGTGGTGGAGAAACGAGGCGGAATGGCCTCACATGGAGCGGAAGTTCCAGCTTCGGCAGCCAATCAATCAGCCGCTGCTCTACCATACATCACGCCAGTCATAAAGAAGGCTGACCGCCACTGACGTACCTTCACCATCCTCCACAATCAATCCGCCGAGTCACGGACGATATTTTATATCTATTAAAGACCATAACCGCTTCAAGAATTCAAAGGCTTTGAGAAAGCATTAGATAGCGTTAAGATATCGCCAGAAAAAGAATGACTCGTAGCTTAAGGTTTTGAAAAGATAAGACACTAAGAAAGATGTGGAAAGTCAAAAGGGAAGTAATAAAACTACATCAAAAGACAACGGTTCTAAAACAGAAACTGATGAGCTTACGTGATTCCAAAACCAAACGTCAGTTTCACCGGGTATACACGCTCTTTGATTACTAAAGCAAATCATTATTTTGATTATTTGCGACGGTGGACACAATGACCTGCTTTTAAGTCTACATTGTGCTTTACATTATAAGGGGATGAACTGGCAATAAATATTATTCAATAATTTTCGATGTTTTATTGCTTACAGTAGCTTTTAAAATCAACTGAAAGTTTCACTTAAGTCCTTGTGAAATTTAAATTGGGTTCTGTTTTATTGAGGATAATTATATTACATTTTTTAACCACACTTGGTCTAGGAACTTTGTACGATGTTGCTTTAGCATATCGGTAGAGCGAGGGAAATAAAATATCATCTTACATAAGTTACGCATTGAAGTTGAAATAAGCATGTCTTCGACTTCTAGAGTCGTGAATACCTTGGAACGTAATATAGTGTCGCTTTCCTCGAGAACCTGTCGGCATTTTCAATATGTGCCATTAGGCATCCGTCGAAGGGTGATTCTTCCATTGAACTTGGAGGAAGGAGAAGAAAAATGACTTTTCAAGCTTTTCAGTGCCAGATCTATCGGAGACATTATACGAGTCTGAATCATACTTGGAGCCCCGCCGATTACAATGGTAGTCTTAATAAAAATCCTGCCAACTGAAAATAACAATGTGCCGCGAATTGAGAGAAAATATATGCAAAGCTGAAAAGAAATGGGCTCGAATGCGACAAACAGAGGAATCTCTCTGTTAAATTCTGAATTTTAAATTTTTTTCTTACATAATCAAAAATGTGTTGGTAAGTTTAAAGTCAGACAATTTTTTACTCGTTGTTAAATGAATTACGTGAAAATTAATATATATATATATATATAGACTGTTATTTTAGACAAAAAATATATTGGAATAAAAATATTAATACTTGTTTTTTTAATATTAGATAAAATAAAATTAAAAATGTTGATATTGAAGACAGAAGAAAAATAAAATATATAAATACTCAACAGACATTAAGAATTATTTTTAAGCAAAATAAGAACCAAAAGGTAGAAAGTAGTTAAATAATATATTTTTTTAGATAAATATCCAGGTAATGAATCATTCTCGGTTTGTCAACGTTTCCGCGATTATCATCAACACCGTCGATAGGTAGACTAAAATAATTTGACCCGATTAATAAACCGATAATCATTCATTTTAATAGTTGCTCCGGGAAAGGCCAATTGTCATACAATTACTTAGTAATAGAGGAAAAATAAAATTGCATATACGATAATAACCATCTTCAACAACCGCAAAGGAATTTTTATGTATTGATTTATTTACAGTCGCATCAATAGCTCTGGTTATTAGCGACTCATTATGGGCACTCATTTTGACTCTGTCGGAGGACTGGTTTGTCGATAGTTTCTCTGATGTACACAAAAATCTGCGAGGCAGTCACGCTGACCCCTAAACCACAGAATGTCGGCTGAATTTTTGTCGCATTATTTATTAAGAGAGCTTTTGCTACATTTACCATTATTATTCTGTAAGACATTTTATATTTTAGACTTTAATAATAACATAATTTATAGTAATACAAAAATGGGAAGGTAAGAACGAATTAATTTTCGCCACCGTGGAAAAGTAGGATGTGAGATTCAGTGGTTCGAGGGTGAGAGAACGAAGGTTCTTGTGTTGACACTGGTCCAGACTGAGTGGTGAAACAGGCGGCAGGACGAAAATTGTCGTTGACAGGTTTATTGTGTTTGCGGATCGCGGGGGAAAGAAAGATTGGGAGAGGCGGAAGTCGGCCGACGAAGTTGTTGAAACAATGTGACAGGAATGTTGGAACATAGACCCATTTCTGAGTTCCCAGAATATTATTCCATTTTCCAAAACTCGCAAAATTCACCCCAATTCTTTTTACCCTTATACTCTGTTAATTCAATTGTCTCAAAGCTGTTTCGAATTAGAAAATCCACAATCGTTATTTTTAAAAGTAATGTTCTGCGGGTATTTTTACGGGCATAAAATAACAGTTTCTCGTTTTAACTGCTGTTTGGTAGAATGTCGAATTCGCTTTGTGTCTGAGAGATGACGGCAGGGATTTCCAAGGCTGGATACAGGACGACGGAATCCCAAGTTGATAAAATTGGCGTCATGTATGACAGACCAGATGCTTCAATCGTGAGATTAAAATCCAGACTCTCAGTCACCATCGGAGAAAAATAATTCACCGAACGCGAACAAAACATTTTTTTCTGGGAAATTTAGTGACAACGATTTGTGGAACACGTTGGAAGAAGAACGAGGGTAGATTTGGGCCCGAAGAAAAGCTGTGAATTAAATTATGTATTTACAATCCTTCTGATTCAAAAGGAGGTGCTATGCTATGCGGCCCGTAAAATTTCTAGTGTATTTATATATGTAAATAATATTGCCATAATTATTTGATAGATTAAAAAAATTATTATACGAAATAAAATAATTTTTATTTCAATTTATGTACTTAGAAAAATTCTTGTTGTCAAATAAAAGTTGTTAAGTACTAGTCAATTGTTTTAAATTTTATTTTCAGAATATCATTAAAAGAGAAAAATTTTTTTATAATAAATATGCGGTTTGTGTCTTCCAACAGATCAACTGTTAGTTATTTTATGATTTTAATCGAGCTTTACGTAAGGAAATCGTAGAGTTATATTTTTAATACATTTTCGTGGGGTTTTCAAGCCACTTAACTTGTGCTTTAAATTCATCAGAACGTGGATATAGATTGATGGAGGCACGTCGCACCGTGCTAGAATCTATGGCCGTTATAATGGCGCGATGAGGCAGACTGAGCTCAGTGCCACTGCAATATTGTATCGCCCGGTCGCCTTCTCCTTTGAGCCGCGTCCGTTGCAAGCCAATATTGCCACAGCAAAGAAGTATGGTGGCGAGATTGCACAAAAGACACGGATCCGGGCGCTGGTTTTTTGTTCTTTTGGGTGGCCACGGCTAAAGCTTCAAAAAAATGACCTTCGGGTGACTGTACCGTATTCTTTATAATAACGGGAACAGTTGGTACTCTTAAAGCATTATTGACATTGCACGTGTACTTCTCGAGTTTCAGAACAGTCCCTCCATCTTGGCGAAAATTGCCGAAACCGAAACAGGACGTGAGCACAATCAGAAAACATCCAACATCCAATGGATTTCCTGATTTGTCTCGCAGAAAGCGATACACAGAAAAGTTTTTCCGGTTTTGTTTTTTACTTCACTTCCTGTACCCACCAATTAACATGTTCCAACACCAATGACATCTAAATTTCCACCCTTCCCGCCTCCCGTGCATCCAACAGCCGCGGATCCATAAAAATACATCGAAAAATTCCTATCCATCTTCCCATAAGTCCATTTCCATGGACGGAAATCAAAATTGAAATACCTATGCCCCCGGAAATCATCATTTATAACATAAAAGAAAAATACAAAGACTGTTTCACAATAAGAAAATATAAACAGCCTATCGGGCAACCAATTGATCAAAATCCCAACCAAACCTTTACCCTGAAAAGTGTCGTTTGTTTGGATTACATTTCCCAGCTCCAAACCAGTAAAATAAGTCAGAGTCAATCAACTCCTAAACGGGAGTAATAATAATAATAATTAGAAGCGTTTGCGCCTTTCTCTTCAACATAAAAATAATAATAAAAGAAACTACATTCCAAATCCCATGCTGAAGAGGGCAACGGACCCTAAGAAATAATTTTTTTTAGCGATGGAGTGAACTTTTGTTGAATTGTGTTACCTCAAGGGGCTTTTTCATTGAAGGTGAACACCAGTAATTATGTCCTTAAAGTGAATAAACAAAGTTACAACGTCAATCTCTGTACTGTTTTGACGTCCTTCGTATATTTGATATGAGATCATACCGAGCTGATGTAGTTGTAGAGGCTGAGTCCATCGTCCCAGGGCCGTTCCATCTCGCAGGACAGGTTGGTAGGTCTGAGCTTGTGGCTGCGGTCCAGAGCCGCGAGGCCTCGTGCGAAGACGTGGACGGCGTCGTGCAGAAGCGCCGGCTCTGCCTGGAGGACGCCGCTGCGGTGGAGGATGCTGGGTCCAACGGACGCGAAGCGAGACATCTGGTCCAGCGCCACACGGACTCTGGTGTCCTCTACAGCCACCAGCCGGAACGCAGTGATGTTCACCGAATTGTACTTGAAGTCTTCCAGGTCGAACGTCTCCATGTCCTACAAAAATACCAACTACAGTACGAAAACTCTCTTACAGGATCGGCGGAAGTGTAAACTCCCATACTTCTTCATTGTGACAAGGATATTAAGAGGGAAAAGATAACTAATTGGAAATACGGTGTATTACATGACAATTCTTGAATGGAATAAATAAATTGAAAAAAAGTATTAAGCAAGTGTAAAAGTGTTAGGGGAAGTATCCATTGATATTATATTTCATTCAATATATCGCAATTATCGTAAACCAGTGAGGGTATATAATTTAAACTTCGACTATTTTATTCAACGCCAAATTTTAAATCATGATTATGATCTTTTTAACTACTTCTACGAATGCTTTTTGCGAAAATTCTCAATATCTCGAGAACCGATAAGGTTAACGACTTCAAACAGCATCCATCCTGTTCTACGATCACGTTTCCATGTTTCTCCATTTTTAAATTATTTCTCTTTTCGTTTTTTTAAGTCTTTTGGCCATTTTCGATTTAGTCGTCAGTTAGAAGAACCAGTAATATGATTCCTCTACGAGTTTATTTTTATGATTTATAGTCTTCTTGTTGTAGATGTCGGAAATGCGTTCCATTTCCTCTTCTGAAAAACGGATCCTGAGGTCATTGTGTAGTTCTTTTGACTGTGACCTTTGTAATATGATGATTTTTTGTGCTCAACGTCAAAGTTTCAGCCCGTTAGTCCATACAGGTAAGGGTAATTTTTTACACTAGTATTTTATTTCCACGGGATAGATTTGATCTATGAACAAGGAGCCAGTAAATTGACGGAAGTTATGTATATGATCTTTAATTTGCAATACGTGCCTTCCAGGTTAGTCTCTGGTCGATATAGTAGCCCCGCTGATTGATTGAACACGTTCACGCAGCGTGAACGTGATTTGAACTGACTATGCTTGATTGAATTTAGTGTAAGGCATGTTGAACAGATTCAGGTGTCCGTGCAGGTATGCGGAGTCTCTGAGAAGATCTTCGTCGGCAAAGGAGGCGATTTTTCTATACTTGGTTTCTAGAATATCTGCAGTGTAGATCAGGAAAGCAGTAGTCCCAGAACATAATGCTGAGGAACACCAGAATTGGTGGGGAGGGACTTGTATTGTTATTAAATTTAAAGATCTAAATAACAAAATAACACAAACAAGTTAATTCTGATGACAATATCAGAATCGTGAAAATATTGGTAAATTTTTATTCGATGAATATTTCGAGTCCTCCACGAAAGTTCAGTTACAAAGTGTAGTACACTCATGCTTGAACAAGAGTGTACCACAAGCTGGTTTTCGCCTTTAATCCGAAACAAAAACGGAAGCTGGGTTTGTGTTCTGCTGGAGTCTTTCTTGTAGTGTGTTAAGTCTCATTTCCTCTGTTCGTAACAACGGAAATGCTTTGGGTAAGTTTGCTGCACCAGCAGACGAAATTATATACGTCGTCTGTTCTCCGTCTGCATAAAAGTCGACGTCCGGACTTTCACACTGCAGTTGTATCTCTTGAATAAAACAGGTAACGGTTTTATTGTGCTACATTAATTTTGTACTTGTGACGACTTTTTTTTTATAGTTTAGGTTTAATTCAAACAAAATGAACTTTTAAATTCAGAAAGTAACCGTTACTCTTTTGTTAAAATAATATATTTTGATTTCCTAATATTTATAAATTCGACCATATAAAAATTCTCTTTCCCAAATCGTATGTACCAGTGCCGATTTTTAGAAATAAAGCGTAATATTAATAAAATACTTATGTTAGTTATCTTATTTTATATTACTTTAATGTAAATTATTATTATTAACGCGTTGGGAAATTTCAAAGTAACTTGGTACATATGTTACTTACGATCCAGCAACGAATGCTGTAGAGGTTAAGACACTTCTAGAATCCGTATAATAGGGGGGTGAAAATGTTAAAAAATTGTAAACAGCCTATAAGTTCATCGAACAAATAGTTTTCGAAGGTTATTAGATTTTTAGTGTCACACTCGATGTTGTTAGTGTATAATTCCAACTCTTATGGGTATCGGTGAACGTTCGCTATTCCCATTGGAATAGTCGGCCAGCTGCCTCCTAAACTGGTCGAGGCACGGAGAAGGGAATGCTGCGTCCCCACATCAAACTCCTCTCCCGCTATCGGAAGGGCGTAGGACAAGTACCCAATGCCCGACCTACCCGATGCAGGTTTTCCTAGGGTTTTCCCTGCATTTCTTTAGGCGAATGCCGGGTAGGATCCTTAAACTATAGCCCGGGGGCCCTAGTTAACCCTTGGCTACCTTCCTCCACTCTTCCGCATCCCCCCTTTCAAATCCCTTCCTATGCTATTAAAGGGGAGTTGCCCAAAGTGGATCACCCTCATGTAGCCTGTTGCCCTAAAAAAAAAAGTAAATGCAAAAATATTACGTATTATTTCGTGATAACGATATTTACACCCCTCCATCACTCTTAAGTTATATTACGACGATACATAGGATACATAAGAAGTTTCTTCCACATAACCTGACTTTATATTATTTATTGCACATAAATGTGCATGCACTTGTAAATTGTTAGAAGTTAATTTTAATTTTTAATGGAATTAATTATAAAATGTGTTGCAACAGGAAGTATATTAGTTTTCGTGAGCCTAATTAATTGTAAATATCGAGGTGCAGCAAAATATTAAATGACGAATTTTTGTGAAAATCTTCAGTCGCCATCGCTATTAGTTTTTTTTTGAAGAAAATTAACCTTTTCAAAACGCGGTTTTAATAAATAATTGTAATTTAAGTGCTATTATTTTCTCATATTTCCCCTCTCTTAGGTTTCTATGATATCAGAACAATCTTGTTATTAAATGTTTATTCCCTCCTTTGGGCTTTTCTTCCCTGTCAACCAAAACCCAGTTATGATCAACAATTTTTTTGTAAGTTGTGGAATAGTGTAATTTAAACTTAAGAAATATTTCCAGCATGATGAATAAAAATTTAAATTCCTATATGGTTTGCGTGGGTGATTTTATGGAGAGAAGTTTTTGCCTGTAGAAGACCCGCTGCTGATTAGTTGGACAGTGCGGGTGAGTACTGTTCTATTAGAGCAGAACACGCAATAGTTGTGAAAAGGGTTGGACTTGTGAGCGAGTAAATAGCGAACCGGACCGAAAGCTACACTCGTGATTAAATTATGCGCTCCACAGCCCGCTGTTTGCATTGACAAGGGACTGGCAGCTAATACGCACGGTTCGTGTTTTTCCATTTTCCTCGTCGAAATGAAAAAAAAATAATACATATAGCGTCGGTCGGAGTGCCAGAACGGTTGGAGCGAAATGGAGCGACACCTGTGACTGTGCGACATCATAATTGGAGGTGGGTTTGGTGGTTTTTATCAAGTTTTGAAAGGCTTCGTCTCATTCTCTGGTTACTGAATGGTATTCAAAATTTTTGAACATCGGGAATTATTTTTGTTTTCCTTTCCTTCTACGACGGCTAAATGGCATGGAGATTTGTGAATGGTTGGACATTTCTATTTAATTTTCTAAATTGGCCTTATGCGTTTCCTGCCATTGATAGAAACACGACAACGGGGGAGTGTTTTAAGTGCGGTCAAACACTATTTCCTCCAGTAAAGCGGTAAAACACGATTTTGTGGTTGCTTGTACATCAAAAGCGGAGCCCAGGCGGAAATCGCAATTTCCTCTGCCTTGCACCACAAATTCAAACACTCCACTCCAGATTTTCTGTGGTCGCATGTGCTGCCCTGTGTGGGCGCGATGAGAGCTATTTTGGGTGATATGGTGTAGTCGGAGAAGAGTTGAGGACATGTTGGTGAGCTGTTGAGGGGGAACATCGGCGTAATGCAAATTGTGGTAGCCAAAGTGGATTATTAATTTCCTCCCATTTCCTTGTGTACTTCATATATCTTTACTTTCATATCCGGCTCATGTTCACAATTACAGCGTAATTCTAAGTCCTCTTACTTCATTTTATGAATAAAAAATAAAAGGAACATTTAAAACTGATTCATATTCACTAATTGTTTTTCTGGAAATGAATATTATCAATTGATTTCGTTATTATTTACTAGCTGGGTGCCCAGTGTTGCACGGGTACTCATTCTTTACACATTTACAATCATGTATGTGAAATTATAATGATATTCACAAATAAATAAAAATTTTCAAGAATCAGTTTTATGACATTAAAACTCTAGTAAATTATAAAGATTAACAAATATTAGATATTGATTTTACCATCATTATATGTCTCCTGCAGTTTATACAAAATATTTATGCCACGTCGGTCGTTTAAAACTCAAGTTATTTAAAAGAAAATTAGTTCCACACATCGTATAATCTTTCATTTTTTATTATCATTCGATGAGTATTGCTGGATAGAATTATACTTTTTATTCAATCAAAATATTTCTGCTTTATTTAATTTCGAAAAACGGACATATTTACTTTTTTGTGCAGTATCGTCGCGTAGTAACGTCTCATCCTTGCGTGTGCTATGACGTCATGATTTCTTGACGCGCAGTAATTTAACACAAAATGATCACATTTTTTAATTATAATTCTTTCCACCTTTATGCTACAGGTTTCTCAACCCCCCCCCCCCCCACAGTACCGTTTCTCGTCGTTTGAAAAATATCTGTACTAATTTTTGTTGCAATCTGTCCACGCATTTAAATATGTATAGAGATTAACATAAATACATACATACATACAAATATAGATACTTTTTATTATATAGATTTGATTGAGTCTCAATATAACTTATTATCAGATGGAAAACACAATGTAGTTTATAAATTGAGTATAAGGATTGTTCAGAGAGTTAATTAGAAGATACGTTTGCTGATATCAGCTGATCTGCCGAAGCCTTGTCTTTTAATAACCATTTTTCTCGCCTCAAAATGCTTTTTTGTTCTTTGTATCACCGCCTTTCAATTATTGTTTGTCGTCGGCCCCTTTTGCCGGTAACAATTCCTAAAGAATGTACAGGAACAGGAAAGCAACTCCCGAAGGAAAACTTCCTGCTTGCGAGAGTCTTTTCTGTTGTAGAAACCAGGATAATATTGCCAATCGCAAAACTATCTGTAAGTTTCTGAGAATCATGATGATGCTTAAGATCTTATTTTGTAACGTCATAGGATTTTGGTCTGTTCTTCATGGTCGAAAATTACGTATTGTGCATTTATGTTTCGTGTTCTGACAAATCCAGAGAGGACGAAATTTAAAATGAAAACCGAAAAAATGTATTATCTGTTTTCTTTACTGAACCGTAGTAATATATTTTTACGTTAGTCTTTTTATGAGACAGTGTAACAGATATACGGTTAAAAATGTGTAGAACAGTAGTAAAAATATTTTTTATTTATTTGCATACAATTTCGATACTTACAGTATTTATTTAAACATTAGAATTTAATTTATAAAAAAGCTTTACAGTCGTGTTTCTGTAATTCAATTAAAACTATAAGTCAATCTTAGAATTTTTTTAAAAATTTTGTAACACATAATCGGTACAGAATCATGATAACACTAAATGAATATTACATAACTTTCTCAAGTCGACCTTAAAATGCAATTTACCAGCGGTAAAGGGTTTTGGAGCCATATTGACAAAACTTTTTGCTTGAACGTTTCTATCTGCAATTCCATATCATCTGTTTTTTGCATCCTGACTTTTGCTCATGGACTATTACAATTTCCTTGGACGTTTATGTTCAACAGTCCGTAATATAGCAATTAATAACTTCTCTGTGCGTGTCTTCAAATGCTAGTGCTTCAACGCAGCGCTTTGAAAACAGTCCATTTATAGAATAAACAACCTAATCGCAGACACAATAAAATCCAATTACATCGTTGATCGTATTCCTTGTTTTTTGTAATTAGTTTGTGCTAAAATATAATTTATAGCTCAAACATTATCGGTAGTTCTATGGTGATTACCATGGAAAATAATAAATGTAGGCTGGGCATTTATCAAGACGTACTATGGGACCGAAAACACATTAATTATATGTAATAATTATACACCGAACAATAAACGAGATTGAAATATTACGACGCTATAAAATACGTCTATGGAAATTCTTTCACAATGAAATGGCATTTATCGAACCACGCAATACAATAACATTCTATTAATAATAGTTTCTATTACCATTGTTACTCTCTTGGCTTTTGAGTTTGTCAACTGTGAAAAGCAGTTTTGTTGCTCCAGGCTCTCGTGGTTTTTTCCCCAATCACGTGGCGAAAGGGACAAGGATCGCAGAAACGTTGTGTGGTATTTGTATCATCAGTTATATTTGTCTGTTTTTGGCAATTTAATTATAAATTTTATTTTATACAGACGTTTTATATTTTCATTTCAATTATCGCTCAAGCATGGAGGTTAATATTTTAAAGTGGACTATGATAATTATTTCAATAAAGTTGACAGTGTTTCCTTTGTTTTATAAAGGAATATGGAAGTTTGTTAGGAGGATATTTTGAAATCTATTTATTCGGAGAGTTTGAAGTGGTGTAAAATTTTAGTTGTAAAGAGTTAGATACAGCCTATCCTTCGTTAGGTTAAGATATGCTTTATCTTCTATCTTCTATATATATATAAATGAATTGCTGTTCGTTAGTCTCACTAAAACTCGAGAACGGCTGAACGGATTTATCTTATCTTAGTCTTGAAATGTTCGTGGAGGTCTAGGGAAGGTTTAAAAGGCGAGAAAAAATCGAATAATTTCCGGGAAAACCCTAAAAACAGCCCTTTTCTATTTCCCATACAAACGTTTTCTAAATAAAATACAAATCTACACCAGTCGAGTAATTTTCACCAAATTTCGTACACGTGTTCTTTGCGACCAGGAAACAAACACTGTCGGGGTGAGACGCGTCTATCACCCCCCAGAAGCGGGGGTGGAAATATTTAAATATACTAAAACAGCCGATATTTGAGTCTGATAAATATTTTTAGGGGTCAAAGATATTGATAGTGTTTCTACCAATTTTATCTGAATACAATTTTAATCCCCTACGCCCTGTGAAAAGCACACCCTTCGGGTTTGGGGTGGAGATGCTTTACAGTAAAATAACGCGAATACAACCGAGATTGGAGTCAAATCAAAGGTTATGGAAGTCACTGTCTTTAGTTACGACATTCAAATTGGCATTTACCCCTCAGATGCAGGGGTAGCGGGCTGCAAATTTTGGAACATGCAAACACGGTAAATATTTGCGTTGAAGAAATATTTTTCAGAGTTAATTATAATGATTAGGGTTCGAGTAGCGTTACATAAAAATTGCGCAAAAGCAGCCGAAATTGGAGTCATATCGGGGGTTATAGATAAATGACATCTCGGGAAACGCCGGGCACCCAGCTAGTAAGTATATATTTTTTAGGAAACTACAGTTTATAAGCTCTGAAGACAGAATAAAGCACAAATACTCAGAAAAGAGACAAAAAGGCTGTCTCAAGTAGGAAGTTCTTCGGCAATTTCAGGAGAAACCTGCGTGTTAAATAATACACTAATAATAGCGCAGAAAGAGTTGAAAGGTTTGGGATATACTCTCAGACCTAATATAACAGATGCCAAGAAATAATTTAAAGGCGGTGATATACAGAAGGTAAGTGCTTGCGGAACATGATTAACATTTTGGATTGGAAAAATTTCTTACAAACATTCTACTTAATTTTAGATTTTGAACGTTATAAGATTCCAAATGTGTGAAAGTTTATAACTTACTTTTTATAAATCGTTAAATAATTTTATATTTAAAATTAATATTTTTTTTATCGTGGTATAGGACGTTCATAATTTTTAAAGGCGTTTTATGGGGAATAACCTTTTTCGTTAAATGCTTGTTGAGGTGGAAGCGTAGGAAGAAAACGCTCTACACAAAGGCACCGAGCGCATGGTCAATGCATTTTCTTCTGCTCTCCCGCCCATCCATAGTGGATTTGCCAAGCGACTGCTGGGAAGCGAGTCCCTTCCGCTCTATTTAGCTTCGGTTCGCCGACAGATGGTCCTACATCACGCAGTGGCTGCCAGAGATGTCTTCCTCTCGCTCTGATTGCGGTGCCTACCTCACGGAATACTCTACAGTCTACAGTCAGGGCTCAATTCATTGAAACCCATTCAGTCGCAGTTGCGTATTCTTACAATGGTCTCTTACTGCACGACTCTGGTCACCATTTATATGGTCTTGACCTGGGAGCCAGGAATCTAAGTCCGTAAAATTCTTTCTACATAAGCTTGTACTGATAGTTTAATTTGTCTGTTAAAATATTTAAGCTAAATTGATGGCCGAATATAGTATACGTTAAAGTTAAATGCATACATTACAATATATATATAACGATTCCTCCACGTTTCATGGACATGAACATAGCACTTAATACTAAGAAGTACAAGGACGTTAAATTAAATAACATTAGCAAAGATATTAAGCAGAGTAATACATCGTGGATATTGCTGTGTCTTCATTGGACTTTAATGCTACATTTGTTTAAATTTATCTGAATGATTTAAGAAATTAATCTGGCATGAAACTTACATTCGTTGTCTACAATCTTAGTATTATGAAAATCAAACATATGGTTGTTCAGAGAACACGGAAGTTTATAGTGCACCATATCTTAGTTTTCAAAGTTTGCTTAGCCTGACCTATATAAACAGCCGGGTAATCATTGCAATGAATCTTATATAACATGCTAGGTTTATCATAAGAATTGATCGGGTCTTTGCAATTTTTAATGAGTAGAGATAGTTCATTGGTGGATTTTTATATGATATTGAAAGTCTTGAATAAACCCCTGATGCTATTATGTAATAATTTATTAAAAAACTGAAATTTTTTTATTTTTCTATTGAATTGTGAGTTATCTTTGCTGATGTTGTTTTAATTGACGTCCTTATACATTTTAGTTTAAAAGTTATGCTCACCTGATGAGATCAACGAAACGTGGCCACTTTGTGTATTTTGTTGTAATGTTTTAATTTAAGTTTTGATTTCATACTGTCTGTATTCGGCCTTTAATTATTTCTAGTTCTTTAAATGGTTGCCCAAAATATATCTTCCTACATTTTATATACATATATCATTAGACCGACGTTCCGTGACGATTAAACAAAGGTTTGGGGATTTTTGTTCGAGTTAACGATGCAACAAACATTGTACCATTAACCAGCGAGATTTTTTTCCCCACCAATTTAAATTCTGCCCCAGTTCATAGATAATTTTAATTCTCATAATTTCTCTTCTTGCCAACCTTTCTGTCAGTCCTGTTAAAACTAAAACACGTGTCCATCAATTTCTGCAGGTTGTACCAACCCTTATCGACGAGCATAATCTGAAAGTGTACACGCTGATAAATTATTGTTTGCGTCCTGGATTGGAGTTTCGCTGAGTCGGCAATTGTCTAGGGACTATTCTGTGTTTACGTACTAATCTTGGCAGATTTGGGTGGAATCCATCTTCTGTTAGCGGGATTACGGGTCTCAGGAAGGAGTAATTGTACTGCAGGGGTGAAGTCGATGCCTCGCGTACTACGTCAAGATTTTCGTGCAACGATTAAGCTTACATCTGTCCACACCCCGAAGAATAAGACTTTTTATCTGTATTCATTATTTTATGTTTCAAACGAATTTTAATTTTTTTGTATGTAGAACACTAAAACATTGACCAAATTTAGACAGGATGAACAAGAATTAATGTCTGCTAGTAAATATCACAAAATGAAAATGGGAAATAACTGACAAACAATTGAATAAAAACTCTACGACGCCTATTGGCATTATAAAATTATAAAACGCCGTAGAATTTTTTTAAATGAAAATTTCTGTCTGTAATTGGCCATTTTCTGTTGTTAAATTTCGAAAGATATCTATTAGTAAACAGATTTATAGTAAAATAAGAATCATATTATAGTTTATTAAAAAGAGTTTTCAGGTTAAATATAAAATAATAATATGGAAGTAGGAACAGCGCAGAGTCTAAATTACTTAAGCTACAAAATCGACGATTTATCCAGAAAATTCGTAGCGTTAAACTGTGATTTCTCCTATTGTTTTAGTTACTATAATGCTTATTATATATAACCATAAAAAATTTATTGTGATTTACTGATTCTTTTAGTCGTTGTGTTTACGTAATTCTCCATTATAAAAAAAACAGAGCAAACACAATCTAATGTAACGAAAAATACAGAAGAAAGAAACGGGAAATTTGTAGTACAGGTTTCTATTAAGATTTATACAGCGTCTAAGAAGTGGTTTTAAGGACTGAAATGTGCAATGAAAAAATGAAGTAAAATTTCAAATTGAAAAAGAGTCGTAAAGAAATTATGCACTAAAAATTTTCCTTCAGAAAAACAATTTTTAGGGGGTCTTAAAATACACAGTATTCTATAAGATAATTCTCCAGATTAATATATACCGCTGAGTATATTTTCCAGCAGGAAAGGAACGTCACAGACTACCTTATCAATAATCCATATTTTAAATATCATAAGCACACTAGATAAATTGGAAACACATGCTGTAATTTACAACATATGTTTCAACTGAAAACTTTCCGTCGGTTACTGAACATCTTGTTAATGTTTATGATCTTATTTTGTGATAGTTTTGACTTTTTATTAATTTTGAATTTAGGTTCGATTTGATGTTTCAACTTAAACGAAGGACTATATATAATACAAAACTTATATACTAATAGTTTTTTTTGGTATGGCAATTATTTTATCGTTGCTTGTATAAGATTACGTAATTTTTTCAACCATGGTAATGTTTTTATATTAGTTTAATTTTATGAAAGTCGTCTAGGACAGTTTCAGAATTTATCTAGAATACTGGAATCATATCTGCATTGGAAATGTTGGAATAACTCCATTAAAATGTAATTAATTTATATTTTCTCAGTTTCAAATTCCGAAGTGTGCAATGAATTTTAGACGCAAATTATGAAAATATTATTTTCTCCCAGAGTTTGGAATGAAAATAAATTTAGAGTTATTATCCAAGTAAATTATTCATTTTTTAGATATCTACTTAAATAACTCATTTTAATGAAGAATTTTAAATTATAGGATGAGAATTTTTGAATACCATGTAATGCTAATAGAATTTATATAAATGTGAATATCTGTAAATTTTATTATCATTTTTTTTATCGATAAAACGTTCAAAATGTCTATGATTAAGAGAACGAGTCAACCGTATGAAATGAAGGTAGGAAATTATGGAAATTTAATTTTCCAGCTAACGTGAAGATTTGGTACTGACTGAAGCAAAGGACAGAATGTCCGGGCTGCCGTCATCGTCGCTATAGTTTAGGTTCCGTTTCTGGAAGCTGGTCGCGATGAATTTCATGAATAACGCAATAGCGTATCACAGAACAGCCGGTCTCTTGACAGAGAAAAAGGAAAGCGTTTGGGGGCCTTTGTTTATACAGCTTTCTGAAATAGCATGTCTGGAATGGAATTGTAGAAAATGATAAAAATTATTCATTTCAAGTATTCCTCAAACAATTATATGATTTGTATGAAATACTAGACCTGAATTAGCACAACATAATTTTTATGTTATCTAATGAGTTTCTTTTGTGTTATTCAAGACTTAAGTATCAGAAGTATGTTGATTAAGAAAATTCGAAACTGTTGATTTCGACTCTATAGAAAATGTGACTCGCGAGTAAGAAATTGCTAATAGCACCTAAAACGATACGGATCGTTCATTATTACAGGAGTTACATACTTATAAGAAGAACGGGTATCACTGTCGTTATATGATACGAAATTGGAAATATAATACGATTACAGTAGATAATAAAAGTATTACTTACAAATGTCGTGAACATGTAGTGATACCGGTAGTCGTTCATTTGCAACTGGAGAATCTGCAACACAACAACGAAATAAAAGTTAATTTCTGTTTTAATTTACCATATCGGGAAATATTGTTAGCAGTTAACATTCGCGTGACAAATTGAACACGGTAAATTTAATATTTATGTATACGTGATCGGATAAAGGGAGTCAAGTCAGACTGTTCCAACTGGATTAATTATTTTACCATTTTAAGCCTTAAGATATAAGATATTGCTAAAATAAGTTTCACCGTGAACTCTGTGAATAATAAATATCTATTTCATTCAAAGAAGACGAGAATGCGTTATTTAGATTCCTGCTAATTCTTAATTTTAGCACGATTAATTGTATCTGTACTTTTATATAAAAAATCGGCCGCTGAGTTACGCTTACGGACATTATTTATTATTTTTATTTTCAAGGTCACTTTAATAGTTTAAAAACCAATTTAAATTCTTTACTTGACAGAATTTTGAAAATTATGTTCATAACGATTTTCATTTGTCCATAAGTTTCATTTTCAATACTCTATTTAAATTATTTAAAATTTTTTTATCTCTTAGAAAAAATAATTCTTACTATAATCGCCTTTTAGCCTTTTGTCGTTCTTTCTTAGCAGATGCGTAATGCATCGGCTGCTTCCTTTACGTCTTCGGATGAAAGTTATAAAAAGAGAAACGTAATATTTCACCTAAAGCTACTTTCCGTCATGCCGTGGCAAATTCGGTGACGGACTTTCAAGTTTATTTTAACGATTCTCCTCGGGCATAACAGATCTAAAAAACAAAACAAAAAGACAGCAACGGAGCTGAACAACTGAACACAAAATCGAGTTTCGGTGCTAATGAGTTGAACCTGCAGCAAAAATTATAAAAGCTGCAACCTCCATTAACGTTTGATACGTGAGAGGCCTCAAGGGCTGAAGAATCCTTTGACAGAAACGTTGAACTTGTATTTATAAAGGTTGTAATACGCGTCCGGGAATTTGAATAACAAATTCCATTCCATTACAGTTATTTTAAGGTGTCTGTTGTGTAATACGTACAAAATAAGTTTAGGAATTTTATCAATTTTTTACAACGTGACGTCGCCGAAAGCAGAACAATATTTTTCATTTCATTTTTGTTTTATAAACGGATACTGATATATTTATTATAGAAACCGTTAATTAACTGAATAAACATTCTCGTAATTTTTTTGTGTCTTTCATCGAATTACTCGATTATTTTTAACAAAGTCGTGGATATTAATCAGATTTTTACATTTAATGAAATAAAATCTATAAACCATTTATTGATTTACTCCACCCCTTTCACAAGTAATATAAAATAATTTATTACATCAAGGATTAGGTTAACAGTATTTATGGTAGTAAAAAAGTAAACACCAAAATTCGTAAAATGGTACTAAATATATCATAATTATTTATTACAAATACCATCAATGAATATATGAAATGGACATAGAGAGGGAATTATACCTTATTTATTGGATAGCTACTTGAATGATTTCTAGAATTTACCTGACACATTATTCTAATTACATTGTTGTGTGAAATAGCATAGTGTGTGTTTTATTACAGGTACAGAAAACTAGTTTATAATAGTATTAATTGGATTATTATCAGCGTCTCCTAGATTGTGTGTTGTTTCTTTATCAATATAATCTTAAAGAAAGAATCGCATTAGAGCCTGATTTAATTAATTTTGACAAGTCATTTAAGTATATTATAAATACTAGCGCACCTAAAATAGAACCCTGTGGGATTCCAAGTTTTATATTTCCCCAGTCTAAACTAAACGTTAAGCTGCTTATGTCCGAGACTGGAAGATACTTTCGTGTGAAGGATGGGGCGACACTTAGAAGTTAGAATTATAGCCCACCACGCCAATTGCTAAGCACCAATCAGTAACGCCTACATCAACAGTGGATAATTCATGCACAGTGAAAAAATCATGAAGCAGTTTTAAAAAACTATATCTGTTTAATACGACTTTTTGGTCAATTTCGCTCCGTTCCCGAAAAACAAATTTCAAGAACTTCTTGAAGTTATGTCGCGCGTAGTAGTACTTCATAAATTTTATGAAGTGAGCGATGTTTTCTTCTTATCTATTTTTTTACTCGAAATTTATTGATTCTCAACCGAAGTGCTCAGTGAAACTACCAACCCGCATAGACTCAATATCAGACAAGTATAGTTTTAGTTTAAGCGATCGTAATTCGTGACCTCTGGAAACCGGGTCGCAGTGATTTGAAGTTTGAGAAATACTGTTCCAGACGATCTGTAAACAAATGCCCCTGTCACATCACTCTGGCTTGGGATACGGAGCGTTACGATTCCCAGTTATGGGTCACTTCCATCGGTCTGCTTCGCAGGGCATAAAAAATCTGCGGTCCATAGACTTCCGGGGCACAAGCATGCCAACATGATTTACATTCCCTTTACATTGGGATTTACTGAGCGATGCGAACATCTTCACAGGATTTACGGTGAAAACTGCTTATGTTATAACTCAAGAATTGCATTATCCTCCGCGTTCTGATGAATTATCTCTAGTTCAAACTACCTCATAATGTCGGATGTGTTTTACAACTCTCTAGGAGACTTTAGTCCTACTTTCTTGTTGGAGAATAGTGCGCCTGTACTTTTGAAATATGAAAAGTGCACATTGGTTTTTCTCTGCTAAATTGCAGCTATATAAATAAATTCGGTTACTTGCACCAACATAAACCCTTCACGATTGCATTCTGCTCCGTATTTATTATTCTGTAATGAACAGTGATGTAGAATGTACGACTTGAATAAAACTCCTAGATATTAAAGATATAAACGTACTGGCGTATTCATTCGAAGTCAAAATAAAATTCACGGGCTAATATTTAAGCGAAAAATGGAGATTTATCTGACGTTAAGTATAACCGAAACATATAAAAGCCAAGAATAATTTCGAACTCAACTTGCATGAGGACAGTCCACGAATTGAATTTTTTTAATACGTTACGAACTTTCTAATAAAATTTTTACAATTTTTAGAATCAAAATTTGGCTTCAAAAAAAGTTTTTTTTATTGTATTCCAAGGATTTAAATCATTTCACAAAATTGTTTTATTTGTTGTTAATATAGTAAATAATGCGTTCGAAAAGTTGGCTCGAATTTTTTTTGTACTTTCACGGGATGTAATTTTCTATTTTAATGGTATTAAATTAAAATTATTTTGACTTTATTGGCTGATTTATTTATTTTATTTTTTAAGCTAAGTCTAAAATATTTTCCAATGAATGATTTATTTGGTTTCATGTTCTCTTGAGATACTGTAACGTAAGCAATGGGGTCGATGTAAATATTTGTTTTTTGTTTGTACATGACATTTTGTCAATATATATGTATATATATTGTAGTAATTGGTAATTAAGGCATTGTTCTAATTGAAAAGTTGAATTGTAGAGGACTCATTATTAGTGGATGTAGAGCGGACGCCGCAACAAACCGGCAAGGCAAAGAAAACATTGTTGGTCGGTAGAGAGTGTTTTTACGCGCTCAAAATTTACGAGACGAACAGTACAGTCGGGCAGCAGACAGCGAATAGACCAGACGAAAAGTTTTACAGTCGGCAGTCAGAACGAAAGAATGTGGCCCAGTCACAAACATGCTTTCAAATATTAAAAAGTAAAGCAATTATCAGTCGGGAAAGAGACAAAGCAACTAGTGTGTATTCGGTGGTCGAGCGTAGATTCATCATGCTGGCCATAGACAAACCAATGAAGTCCATTGTCAACTAAAGTCACGAGATCCACAAATCCAGGTTGCAGTAAAGCATCGAGAACCAACCAATTTGTGTTAAACCGACTAACAAACTACACCAATTAGAGCCTCTGAACATTTAGAGTCTGTGGGAATTTAGAATCAGTGATGTCCCCAAAATTGTGCACGGAAAACTAAAAATGAGACCTGGGCGGCCGTAAGTAGAGAAAAACTTTAAAATCATTTGTAAACCGTGTTTAAAAGATAAAAGTCAGATCGTTCTTTAATTATTTAATTATCGATAAAATGAGATCGTTAATTCTTGATAAAATTGAAATTGTTTAAATTCAATCTTTAGCATTATTTCTTCCGCAACAAATTTCGTCTATGTTCAGACGCATTGATTTCCATAAAAAGTAAATGTAATTTTGATTATATAAATACTGCCATTTATCAAACCCAGTTCAAGACCCTGAGATCCAAAATATTTTGTGTATTTTATACTTGTTTTAAAATTGTTAATAAATGTTGTTTGTTATTTAAACTTAATAGTGTATTTCATTTAAACCGCTATTCAATTTAATTATTACAATATATATATATATATATATATATATATATATATATATATATATATTTAATACTATATGTAACCAACTGATAATCTCAGAATAAAAGTTTCGTTTATTAAATTAATATATATGTAACCAACTAATAATCTCTGAGATTGTCAATATATATATATATAATATAGAATAAAAGTTTTGTCTAATAAATTAATATATATGTAACCATATATTATTCTGAGATTATCAGTTGGTTACATATAGTATTATATATATATATCAACTTATTAGACAAAACTTTTATTCTGAGATTATTAGTTGGTTACATATAGTTTACAGTATATACAATTTAAATAATTCACATAGTTACAATGGTAACTTAGTAATTAGGTTAATCCAGTTATTAACCTAATTTTGCAAAAAAGTTATTGTACCTTAATTTGTGTATCTGAGGGGCATACATTGTTGGGTTAGAGGGTTCACTGGTGATGTTGAGTTTTGTGGGTGGGGTGGGCGATTTTCGCGCGCGGAGAAAAGTGATTGTTGACACACAGTCTGCGTGTGGAGGGACTTCGCCGCGAGTGGTGTTCATTTTTTTCGTCAGGAATAACTTGTTGATTGTAGTAACGGCAGCAAAAAGAGACTAAATCAATCATTAAACATAAAAGAAAAAGAGTGTCTTTGGAGATCTCTGTGAACGGTTATTTGGTCTCGAATGACTTGCTGTTCGTCTTAAGGCCATAATTATTTAAATTTAAGAAATGCACATATCTCATTTCTTGGAAAACAAATTGTATATAAATAATTATTTTTCTATTTTCATATTACAAATTGATAACTTATTCATTGATGACTTAAATAACAACATTAAAATATTGCCCTTCTTGTGTGTGGTACACCGAACGTGCTCCTTTATAATTTCAACTTCTATTGGAAAAAATTATCTGTGGGTAGAACGGTGATGTAACTTTATCTATTGTTGTTACAATCATCAGTTACTTGTTTTTTTAAAAAAATTAAAACGACGTTTCATGACTATTAGAAGACGTTAGAGTTGCTGGGGGTAGACCCTCAGGACTTTCGCGGCTGTAGGGTTAATGTTAAATTCCCCTAAAATTAGTATCACTCTTTTTTCGTTCATTTTCTGCCACCAGCGGAATATTATCAGCCTAAACACTAACAACTCTAGCAATCGTAATTTTAAGTAATAATACAAATTTACGATACCAATTTAAACAATAATAATAAGATAAATAGCCAAACGACAGTCAAAATGAAGTGATATAAATACCACACAACGTCTCTGAAAAATTTGTTCATTATTTCAGGTACCAAAGAAACAAAGTTGAAGAAATGTTATATAGTTGACATTTATTTTGTGTATAGATACGATTAATGGTCTTTCTGCATTGCTGTTGGAGGTTGGAAACATTGTGCGGTAGAATGAAAATTTTATAGGTTGTGTATGTGGTATTTTGAATTTTATTTTGTTCGAAGTTGTAGGGCACAAGTGTTTAAAGTTCAATTGAAGCGAGAGAAAATTAGTTACGAATCGTACCTTGCCTATTGGCTCACATCAACAAATTCTGCTATAAAATCTACAACCTGAGTTGGTCAGGCTTCCCCGAAAACTTTCCCTCCTCTGCAGTTGAATAATTTCCGTTTTCATTAGAAAAATTAGTCTAGAAATTATTACGAAGTATAAACAGAAAGTTTACTTGAGTTAAGAAACGGGGAGAATATTTCGGTGTCCCAGAGTTTTAGCTCGGTTGAGATGGTTGGGATGGGGGGAGTTGTTTTGTTTGTTCTGTAGAAGTGGGTTCCGGTAAAATCCTTTGGCGAGCAAACAGCTGCGGGAAGCGACGAAATCCCGCCAGGACCTGTCGCTAGACGTGCGTCGGCGCAGACTCCCTAAACGCGCCCGGGAGAAGCGAGCTAACATCACCTCGTACTCGTTATTGCTCATCTCTTTCTATCCTCCCTTCTTTTTTCTTTCACTCAGCATCGCTTTTTTTCTTCTCAAATGGTCTAGGTCATCGCGCTCTGGATTTGGCTTGCCTGGGCACCATTGCCAAAAGGTATAATAAAAGAAGAGGACAGAAATATATTCTCGCTTTCGTCACAAACATCACGGACGATGATTTCAACATCGAAATACACGGAGAATAAATAAATATTTCAATAAAACAATTCTAATATAGATATATAAAAAACTTTAAAGGCATATAAAAATTACACAGTATATATATATATATATATTTTGTAATAATTAAATAATAACTACAAATGGCTGTGGCTAAATAAAAAGAACTATTACGTGAAAACTACAAACAATATTTATTAACAATTTTAAATACACAATAATATTTGGGATCTCAGGGTCTTAAACTGGGTTTGATAAATGGGTGAATTTATACAATCAAAATACATTTACCTTTTATGGAAGTTAATGCGTCTGAAACATAGACGAAATTTGTTGTGGAAGAAATAATATTACAGATTGAATTTAAACAGTTTTAAATTTATCAAGAATTAACGATCTGACTTTTATCTTTTAAAAACGGTTTACAATATGATTTTAAAAGTTTTTCTACTTACGGCCGCCCAGGTCTCATTTTAGGTTTTTCGTGCACAAAGTTTGGGGATATCACTGATTCTAACACTCACAGATTCTAAATGTCAACAAATTCTAATTGGCGTAGTTTGTTAGTTGGTCTAACACAACTTGGTAGGTTTTCTATGCTTTGCAGCAACCTGGATTTGCAGATCTCGTGACTTTAGTTGGAAATGTACTTCCTTGGTTTGTCTATGGCCAGCAGGTTGAATTTATGCTCGGCCACCGATTACAACATTAGTTTCACTCTCTCCTTCCCGACTGAAGATTGCTTTACTTTTCAATATTTTAGAGCATGTTTGTAACTGCTATCAAACTGTTCTATTTGCGGTCCGCTGCCCGACTGCAAAACTTTTTTATAACATGAATTTTCTGGTCTTTACACCTCGCTGTTCTATGCCCGACTGACCAACTTCGTCTCGTAGATTTTGAGCGCGTAAACTCTCTCAACAATGTTTTTTTTTTTTTTTTTTCCGGATTGTTGCGGCGTCCGCTCTATATCCACTAATAATGAGTCCTCTACAATCCAACTTTCCAATTAGAACAATGTCTTAATTACCAATTACTACAATATATATATATATATATATATATATATTCATTTTTATTATCAGCCGAAACACTAACAACTCTAGCAATCGTAATTTTAAGTAATAATACAAATTTAAACAATAATAATAAGATAAATAGCCAAACGACAGTAAAAATGAAGTGATATAAATACCACACAACGTCTCTGAAAAATTTGTTAAATTTTTCAGGTATCAAAATGTCATAGTTGACATTTATTTTGTGTATAGATACGATTTACGGTATTTCTGCATTGCTGTTGGAGGTTGGAAACATTGTGCCGTAGAATGAAAATTTTATAGGTTGTGTATGTGATATTTTGAATTTTATTTTTTTCGAAGTTGTAGGGCACAAGTGTTTAAAGTTCAATTGAAGCGAGAGAAAATTATATATATTACAATAAACACAAATTTAATTAGATTTTAATTTTAAATGTAGACAGACCCCACGTTGAGATGCCAAATTGTAATAATCAATATTATTTTATTACATAAAATACATCCCACGTTGGAGCACAAAATGAAGAAATCAAAAATTATTTTAGAAATTTATTTAATTATATTTTAAAGTGAAGATAAGCCTTACGTTACAAACAAATTAAAAGTGAAAGTAAAAAAGGATTTTAAATGAAAACAAGAATTCAAAATATAACAAAATTAATTTAATAAAAACAATTTCTTATTTCAGTTGAAATTTTACAAGTTGGTATTGTTGTGCCACGGCTTAATTTTCACGGTCGCCTATCGGACTTCCAATAAAGATAGTTACAAAATGACAATTAAAATCTTACAATGCAAAACTTTCCCGTATTAAATAATTATTGAAATTCAAAATCTGACGATAATTATATTTACACATTAGGTGTACAATTAATAAAATTCCTTTTTTGTTTACTTTACCCTTAGCTGTTTGTCTGAGCTGGACCTCACTTGATTTCTTAAACACATGACAGAAATGCCAAATTTCTCTGATTTTAAAGATGTTTTAGTTTTCAAACACAAATCATTTTCTGCTGTTAACTGTTGACAACGTTGTTTTTTAAAACTTTGATAATTGCATTAATATGGCAATAGACGAAATACTTCAGACTGTCGACTTGTAATTCCAAAACCCGGGACTTTTAATATAATATGTCTGTGCTGCCTAATCACACTTGCTCAATCATGGTACCAGGAACACTGAATACGGCCTCCACAAAACACACCTTTCGCCATCTTGGTCCAAGCAACTCTCTATATGGCCTCATATTTACGCCGCCGATAATGAAAATCGTAAAATTTTGTTTACTAAATAATTACATATTCGTAATTACCACAATATATTGTAATAATTTCTAAACTTCTTTTGTTATCTTTTGACAATAATTCATTATATGAATTATGTGGCGTTTTTAAATGAAAAGAACTATTACGTGAAAACTATTAAACAAGATTTATTAACAATTTTAAAACAAGTATTCAAATTATTAAATATTTGGGATCTCAGGGTCTTGAACAGGGTTTGATAATGGCAGAATTTATATAATCAAAATCACAAAAATTACATTTACTTTATATGGGAATCAATGCGTCTGAACATAGACGAAATTTGTTGCTGAAGAAATAATACTAAAGATTGAATTTAAACAATTTTAATTTTTTATCAAGAAATAAAGAATGATCTGAATAATTAAAGATCTCATTTTATCGATAATTAAAGAACGATCTGACGTTTATCTTTTAAACGTGGTTTACAATGATTTTAAAGTTTTCTTTCTACTTACGGCAGCCCAGGTCTCATTTTAACTTTTCGTGCACAATTTTGGGGATATCACTGATTCTAAGTACTCACAGACTCTAATTAGCGTAGTTTGTTAGTTGGTTTAAAATAAATTTGTGGATTCTCGATGATTTACTGCAAACTGGATTCGTAGGTCTCGTGGATTTTTGTTGAAAATGCACCTCATTGGTTTCGTCTGTTGACTGAAAACTAGTTCAATTTCTGCATTTTTGATATAACAGCGTTCTGGTTACTGGAACACTTTCTCGTTCTTTAACTTAGACCGTTTTCATTCCCGCTGCTGACTGACTAAATTGTTCAACTTTTCGTGTATTAGAATTTTGTGGTCTTTACACCTCGCCGTTCATTGCCTGACTGTTCGTTCTTTTCGTCTCTTCTATTTGCTGTCTGCTGCCCGACTATTCGTTCGTCTCGTAAATTTTGAGCGCGTAAAACCTTCTCGACCGATCAACAATACTTTCTTTGACTTGCCGGTTTGTTGCGGCGTCCGCTGTATCCACAAATAATGAGTCGTATACAATTCAACTTTTCAATTAGAACAATGCCTTAATTACCAATTACTACAATATATTGTAACATTTAATTAAATTGGGCCCGAACATTGCTGGTAAACAAACAATTATATTTACCAAAATAAAGGGCAAAAGATTAAAATAATAATAATAGTAATTAAATTTACAATAAAAATTAATATAGAAAGAAATCTAAATAAAACTGAAATCCAGTGAACTTTACAGGAATTTAAAGTAATCTGACGGTAATGTTTACAATAGAAGATTTTTTACATACCAGTTTATTAGAGCTGCTCCACTATTTTACTTTTCAAGAAAAATTTATTTCAACAGGCCATTACACTGTTCACAACTTTCATTCCTCACGTCGTATGTTGCTAATGAACGAAACTAAAATTGAGACAATTGGTAAAGTAAGACTCGGGGTCTGAAATTTTATCGGTCAGAAACCAGAGGCTTAACATTTTGGTTGGAAAATTGCATTATCGCGAATGCTGGTGGAACTATTCGCTTTTTTTTTAAAGTTATCATCGGACAAACTCGCCGTGCCCCTAAGCGGATTACCGGAACGCGGAGGCAGACGAACTCGGAGCTGGAATTCCAGTTGCAACAACAAACTTTGACTCATTACTGATAGTCGTCATTCCCGTGGCCGCTAATTGGATCAGCATTGATTCGGCGACGGCTATTACAACTTAGACGCGTTGCATTTAAATAATTGCGGTGACAGGCGCGATAATTAGGACACCGGGACGTCGTCAGACCTGAGTCGCGTATCTGGCAAGCTTCGGGGTTCGGTGAAAACTGCTGTTGGACCTCTGTCAGGAAATTTATGGTCAACCTTATTTTTCCCACTACAATTTCCCATTCATTATAATCCCACTAACCACTCTGTGACATTCCATATTTCATGTACATTACTGACTTTTGGCTTCAATTAAAACAAAATAGGCACGGATTTATGAGCCCGGGTAGATTTTTCAGGGGTGATCCTAACACCGCAAGTGTTCAGGAAACTATATTATTCACTTTAATAAACCGCCCAGTATCAGTAGGAAAGTCTGTGACTACGGAAATGTACTATCGTGACGCATCGTTGGTAACGGTCACCATTTATATATTCAGGTCTAATTGTATATGAGATTTTTTGGCGCTCCTCAATGAAACACTTATTATTCGTAATCTGAACGTCATAATTCAGGATTAGCCTGAAAGATTCATCAACAACAGATGTCCCGATCTCACACCACGTGCTGTTTCCCGTGGGGACATCATTCATGAACCTCCACTCCCAACAACACTCCAAGACCTGAAGTATGTACCTGAAACTTTGTAAGTTTCTCCACATTTTCATGTATGAACCATCGTTGTAGGTCTCGTACTACAGTTCTTTAAAACCCGATTAATCTTTTAGGCTAACGCTGTATTATTTCTAGTATATTTCTGGAAATATCACCTTATGTTTAAATAATAACATTCCATAATTATATAAATAAGTCTATTAACAGGCAAAATAAAATAATAAATTGTAAATATCTCCTCTGTGGCAAAAAACCTGAAGAAGATACAAAAATGTATCGAAACGTCGTCCGAATAAAAATCTGTATAATAAAAAAGGATGTATATTTGTATGTATGTATGTATGTATTTACGTTGTTCTTTATACAAATTTAAAAGCGTGGATAGATTGCAACAAAAATTGGTACACAAATTCTTCAAAACACGAGAAACGGTACTGTGAGGGTGAGAAACGCCTAGCATACATGTGGAAAGAATTATAATTAAAAACCGTGATCATTAAATATTAAATTACTGCGCGCCAAGAGACAATGACGTCACGCGAGAGAAAGACGTTACTACGCAACGAACAGAGGAAATATCTCCTTTATTAGGAAAGAACTAAAGCAGAAATATTTTATTTAAATAAAAAGTATAATTTTATACAGCAATATTCCATCGAATGATAATAAAGAAGAAGACGAATTACTTTACCATCCTTGGGGAAAATGTAAGTTAATTTTCGCGCTATATTAGTTGTGAGTCTAGCTAACAATTTCATCAATGTAATATTTCGTAATGTATGAAGACTGAGTGACGATTATATCCTGAAATACTCAAGGAATATATTTAAGTATTCAATTAAATACTTTTTCGAGTTTATATAAATAAGTACACGAGCAACGCCGGGCACCTAGCTAGTAAAAAATAAAAAGGACCTGCATAAGGTCATCAATTGTTTTATTAATTCAAAACGTACGTTAAATTGAAACTTGTTCTAATAATAATGATTTTCATCTGTATAGCTTAAAATTTTAATGCGGGAAAAAGACAGTTAAATATAAAACTTTATTTAATTTATTTCAACAACATGTTTCAGGCCTAATGTGGATCCACATCAGGTTTATAATAAATATTTTATTAAATTTAATATATTTATTGTAAACCTGTTGAGGCCTCACATAAGGTCTTTAACATGTTAAATTAAATTAAATAAATTATAATTTTTAATTGTCTGTTTTGGTCTCATTAATTATTCAATTTTAAGTTAGATCTCCTGTTCTGTACTTCTTTATAAGTCTTAAGCAGTCACAATATTGTTCGATTTTCAGTTAAGATTAAATAGGAGATGATGAAAGAAATGGTCAGATGACAAAATTGTGCGTTTTTCTCTCTAAAAATATGCTTGATTGCCTGATTTTGTCAAATATTATCTGGCAGTTGAGTTTATAAAGGAGATAATTTACTGATATGTTTGATGTGTACTTATCCCAAGGAAGCGTAAGGTTTTCATGATAAACATCATACTGAAGACGGACTATAACAGAAAAGTTCCTCGTATAACATTAACATCATCATGGCTAACATCAATTACAGTTGTAGCTTTGGAATGTTTTGTTACACACAAATAATTTATATCTCCTTTGGATACAATTCTTTTACGGTTTAATTGTAGTTTTACGCTCTTTGCAGGTGAACGGTTAATTACGTAAAAATTCTCGCCTCAGTGTGTCAGCCCTGAAAAATCAATCAGACTTTGGATGTTTATCAAAATATTTTTCTGGTGTAACAGGTTCTTGGTATAGAAAGTAACACGGTTTCGGTGACCTCCAGACGGTTGTTAAAGTTTTATGGCATGCAATCGTTTGTCGTTGCATATTACTGCTTCAAAAATCGATAGCCTAATGCACTTCCGGAGGCAAATGTTTGCATGGCTCAAACTATTTCCTATTCGATTAGCAATAAATCTTCAAGTTGCCTATATAAAAACAGGTCAACAACCTCATTTTCCCGGTTTTATTCCGCATGGAACATTACCGGATAGATAAAAACGGAACGTGCATACGCATCTTCTTCCAGCAGAATCTACAAGCAATACTTCCGGAGAATATTCTCGTGTTGAATTTGAATCAGGTCTGCCTCTGTATTATCGGGGAAAAAAAATTTCCTAAACTGACCGAAAAATAAAGAGGAAAAAAATAGCGTAATCCAGTAGGTAGTCAACAATAAATATTTTTTAATTGTATATTTGTTTTAATTGATATCATAGTATTTTTATAGAACAGTTAGTATTTATATCTTCATCTCATAAAATTAATAGCATTTATAACTCGACAAGTGCAAGCCAATAGGTCTACCAACTTTTACTATTAAATTTTTTACATTGAATATGAAACATGTAATGACGAAAAAATATTCGACTTGATCATAAAGTTGTAAATAAATGAATGAGCTTTAGTCAAAATTTTTAAAGTATATATATATATATATATATAAATATATATATATATATATATATATATATATAACAATTTAAAATTAAAATCCAGTAAATAAATATTAAGCGTTTAATTTAGGAATTAAATTTCTTTATATTTATAGATTTTACCTAACATTATTTTAGGTTTCAGTTAAGCAAATTTCATGAACAGGTCAAGATGTCTACGTCACCGGTTATTTGGATAATCTACCTATCGGTCTGCCACAGAAAACCTCTTTATTTAAGATATTAACTTGGAACAACTTACCGCTCTGAAGAACTTGTACATGTGCTTAGGATTCGTGTCGACAATGAGTTTGTAGATGTCTTTCTGGCGAATCTCTTTCAACACTTGTCTATAGGTTGTCGGGGTCGCTTGCCTGATGTACATTTCCGTTCTGACAGCAGGCGGTGCCTTGACAAGGTCCTGTAGTTTGAAGAGTCCTGTAAATTTCAAAAGTGTTAATAATTATAATTAAAATAGTTGCAGTGAAATTTTATTTATTACTTCTTTCTGTAGACAGAAAGCAAAGCTACTAGAAACTACAATAAATAAAGATATAAAATCACAATTACTACTTTAGAATAATCAAAAATGTACATTGTACTAATTTCAAGGTCATAAATAATTTATTGGACTAAACACAATTATTATTACTTTTTAATTACAGTTTAATGTCGCATTTACCTTTTGGTCATTAGCGACTTAAGTTCTACATTTGTCTAACATTTAAATTACTTTATACAACTCAGTTTTCATCGGTTCTTTTGTTTTTTTATTGTCTTTTTTAACCTGGTCAGCCTAGCCTTTGTGATTCTGTCCTTGATCAGTGGGTAGAGGTCTTCTAAAATTTCTAAGAAGTTACCTGCAGTGATGCTGTAATCCCTAGCCACGCTCAAGGGATTTCTTTTCTCTAAAGCATTGAGTATTAGCCTCTTAGTTTTCTGAAACGAGAGAGCGGATTTGTCTTTTACTGCGTCAAAGTCTTCCCCAATTTCTTCTAGAGATTCTTCGTGGTTTGCCGTTTTCTGAGTTTGCTTAATCTGTTTGGTTTTTTTTGTTGGGTTACTGTTAATACTAGGGAAATCTTCGTCCTCGCAGAAATCTGTGTGGAGGATCTTTTCTTTTCTTAGGGGCTTGCACACTCATTTTTCCTTTGCTTCCTTCCACTTGTGCCTCACATGACTGTCCACATCTATGTTTGCCACTATGGAAGTGTTTGGCTGAGGGACACTTCTCTGTAGGACGCAGTTCTTTGCAAAGTGACCAATTTTTTTTTGCAAAGGTAACAACCCTTCGCTCTCCGGCGAAAGATATATTCTGAAATTCGTGATATCATAAAAGAGGAGTATTGATTCTGGAAGGGAGTGTATCATTTCTGGGTCCACAAAGAAAAATCGCCTAAAAGTTAAAATGTGAGCGAATCTGTTGTGTTTCAGTTATCTTTGAGGCAGGAGTTGTTCCATATTTTCCTAATCCACTGATTATTAGGTCATTAGGAATGATTGGGCACACATTTGAGATTATGACCTTAGTTAACTTTATCATTAGGGGCCTTATATTAATCGTCTGGCTGTTAATTTCAATTGATTTGTACTTGGTTGTTATTTCATCTAAATCGTTACTGCTGGTTAAAAATATACACATTCTCGCGTTAGCAATCTTGGATATATACCTTATTTTGGAAGGGCATATTATATTAGCTAATGCTACTAGGTACTCAACTGTTCGTATGTCAGGTGCTGCATATAGAACAATGGCGTGGGATCGTTCGGGACGGTGCTCCGCTGCCACAGCTCCTGCATAGGATTGTTTCTTAGCTTCTGTATTGCTCATCTTGGATTAGTTTTCCTTTTCAGTTACACTTATGGATCACTCGAGTAGCAGCCGTAACTTGCTACCAATTAATATCCTTCTGGGATGCACTATTTCTTGTTTCACCCAGAATACTCAAACTTGCCCGGTTGGGCCGCTTGGCCTCTCCCGTTGACACAATGCAAACAAACACGCTTGCTTTTGCAGCTCGCTGCACGTGTTGCTCATACCACGTTTGACGAAGAAGTGCACAATTATTGTAGCGAGCGAAATAGTCGTCCGCCTTGCGTAATGTTGAGTAGCGTGACATCAACAATGAGATGTGCGAGAAGTCGCTGCCACGAGTATAGTGTGGATATAACTTGTGACGTCATATATGGAATTACTGAGGTTAGTTAAATGTTATTTCATTTTAAGTTACTGCGTCTACAATGCCGTCAGTCACAGTTTCTATAAATTTCCTTCCTCAAGCACGAGATTTAAAGTGATTTCTTACTTTCAGTTTAATTATTCTAGAAAAGGTTACCAATTTTAGTTATATCAAATCGCAGTGCGAGATTCAGTATTTAAATTAGTAATTACTTTACGAAAATGGTTTCTTCGATTAATATATCATCAGATAAATAATGCTTACATGCATATTATCGTGGGAATACTCAATTATTCTTCCTTTACACGCTCGCTCAGGAAAATTTATACAATTATTCGCCATCCTCTCCCCAAAGCCAACGTGAATTCAGTACTCACAAGTTGACGTTGAATAATAAAAGGTGAAGTGGCTCACTGGAGTTTTCCAATTAAACTTCAGTGCTTTGATATTAAATTTAAGTCTTGTTTCTCGAAGTTCGGTATGATTCTGCGATTGTAAGAAGTTGTTTGGAATCTGTTATTTTGTGGCGTGTTTGAGTCACATTCACGGTTTCCTATACTTTGTTACAATAAAAATGGTAAAATCTCAAAAAGTAATTTCACTGAGAACATGAAACATTTATATCAAATGAGAAATTTGAGTATACATCATGAGTTAGAAAATTTCATAATGTTTTTTTCAAATAAAAATATTTTTTAATCAATTTCGATAAGACTAAGCAGCACATAAAAATAATAGAATGACTAAAGAATAGCTACTAACAGTACTAGAATTACAATGTTATGATGTTTTCAGATGTTGAAGTTGAGTGGTTATTTCTATATTATCAGTTAGTATTATTTTGTCCAGTTTTTTTTTTGGAAACTATGAATTGTTCTTCAAGTGTAAAATAGTTACTTTAAGTAGAAAGTTATATTATATACATGTTTGATAGATTCATAAAAAACTTTTTGAATGTTATAAATTCTCTAAAGAGCTACAGGTTCGTGGTACTGAAAAAAGAAATTAAATATTAAAAGAAATATTTTTATGCTCAGAGGAAGAAGTTTTGAAAGGCTATTCCTGTAATCGAGGTTAATGTAAATGAAGCTTGATAAAGGAATGCATTGGATAAACAGTCAGAATATGTTTATTAATTAACAATCTCATTTATACAAATCGGACAATTATTTCTGCGTTTCGATCCTAATTTCGGACTGCGTCAAGTGACCAATAAAAAGAAGACCGTAAAGATTGATTAATAATCTAATATAAATTTTTGTGAAATTTCTTGATTATTGTGATAAATTTGTTTGTATACACTTTAAGGTTTCAAATGATTATTTTTTAAAAAATAACGTTATATAAAATAATTTTGAATAAATTTTAAAAGCATACCTGTAAGCAATAATTTTTTTTGGTATCAATATTAAAAGATGCTCATTTTTTAAGACGTAAAGATTAAGTTTGGACGTCAGGATTATTAATTTCAAAATAGTGGAATCCCTAAACTTTTATTATAAAGTATAGGTTCCTATTTGTTTACCTGTTTTTACCTGAAGTCTTTTCCAGTTTTGAAAAACCTTTCAAATAACAAAATATTGCAATATTGACGTTAAGTTCTTCTTATTTTGATCACGGAAATTAAAAATAAAATTTAATATAACTTTCAGCGACAGTGTTTAATCAAA
Organism: Zhengitettix transpicula; assembly: GCA_037074705.1. Lineage (NCBI taxonomy): Eukaryota > Metazoa > Arthropoda > Insecta > Orthoptera > Tetrigidae > Zhengitettix > Zhengitettix transpicula. The sequence continues at coordinate 37,814,938 of CM073596.1, read as the reverse complement.
AAGAATTCTATGCTTCTATGGAAATGCAATTTAATTATACGTTTGATGATGGTTTTAATTCAGAAACAATAATTGTCATTTACTGCTCGATTGCAAGTCTCGGTTCACGTAAATTTTCTCTTCGTTCACAATCGTGTTCATTGAAAATAGTCACTCCAATGTTTAGTCAATCATTTTACCTTGAAGTCATTGTAGTTTTTTCTCATGGCTTTTCGTCATTGTGTGCGATATATTTCAACGGGTCACAGCTTCTACGCGGGACGCATTGTTCGTCGAGGTTCAATCAACCACGTCTGCTCGTCTGTAACGAAACTGACACACAGAACTAGAGATCACGGACGATTTAACCGAATGATTGGCGGCGACGACCGTGAATTATTTCGGTCGTAAAAATATTCTGCTAACCGAGGCGCGTCTGTATTTCAAAAGGAATAGAAATTGCGCTGTACGCACAGCGGAATTGGAAATAATTTTCTTGTCATTACAATGAACTGTTCAAGTTCTCAAATGTGAATTTTTAGAGAATTGAGAATCTACAGAATTTTACGTTACATTGTGCCCTGTACATAAATATATTCACAGTAAATGCGCCTTATATTTTGTAATAGTCATAATGGAAACTATCAGCATCGGCTTAAGATTAGCTGTTTCGTAATCTGAAAACTAAAACTATTAATTTTATCATAATCAAGGAATAAATATGGTCGCACTGAGCTTTATTTAGAAATATATTTTAAGAAACTATACTAGAGCAATTTAGGCATGATTTGAAATTACAAAAATGGAAAACTTATCATCCAAAATTAGGTAATATATCCATTCAGAGTTTTATTTTAGTAGGGTTATCAACTTTTACTTTATTGAATACTATCATATATTTATATTTTTCTCATAAAACTGATCGAATGAATATCTGTATTATTTTTTCTAAATTAAGTTTTACAGGTGTACATTATTTACTTGGGTGCACATTAAAAAATGAAAATTAATTACATTTTAATAAAAACTAGTTCAAGTTTTGATATACGTAAAACATGTTTTGAATTTAATGTACACAAATACTTTATTAATCTATTTTCAAAATATCTTTTCCGTCCTCAACGTGTGTACAAAACGTAAGTTAGAAATTTATGTCTATTGAAATTTTCATATAATACATTTTAACGGAATTTAAATGAAGTTGTATACCTGAAGACGTCCCAATACGGATGAAACGTTTGTTAAATAAAACGTTGTAAATTATATAATAATTCTTTTCTAATAATCTGGTGTTTTCACATTTTTTAAAAAATAAGTCTGAATATTATAATTGTTACAAAATATATTGTACGTACTTATTTATGACTGATGTTGGGGGATGTTTTTTCGTTTTCTGTGTGCTTAACATAAATATTATTGTATACCGTTTTCAGTTTCATTTACAAAAAAAGATAAATTTTTATTTCATTACGTTCCGTCAACTTTACCTTGTTCTGAGTCATAATTATGAGACTTTTTAGTGTCGTTATGGCTGCAACGTTCTGTATAGTCACTATTAGGTTCTCGTAATAATAAGATTTTTTTTACGTTCACTCTTTGTTCTGAGACTGAATTCTCACTGTTTCTATATTGCTTAATAATATAGCAAAATCTGACACTGATGTGAAAGGACTGAGAATTATAATGTTAAGCGTGGCCTTAGCGAAGTAATAGAGGTTTATTTGTTAATTAGACAACTCTTCAAATTTTATAGAATTACTACACTTAACATCTAAGGTATTTGGTATTGTACAGTTTTACTCAGCACCGATTGTATTTTTAATTAATTTTTTATGTAATGTCCTTGATATACGGCGTACGTTTTCATGAGCTTTTGGGACTTGTGACGGAACGGGTCATCATTTTGCCGAGAAGTCATCAATTTGGAAACACTTGGTGTTATACATCACTCCTCTCTTGGAACGATTACGGAAATTATAGAATGCCGGATAAGATAACACTAAGTGCTCATTGAAAACTTCAGTAAAAGGCGTAAGCATGGAAAAGCATTTCCAAGTGTAGAATAATTATTTTCTATAGAAAATCATGACTCGTCACTTGCCCAATAATGATGAAGTTAATCAAGCAGCTTAATCGTCTACGGGAAGTGTCAAGTTAGGATAGTGCTGATGTTTTATCGGTAGTGTTCGTCCAAAAGTGCACGAGAAACTCTTCTGCGTACTGCAGCGCTTTCACAAGTTGCGATAATCTGCGATAACGTATAGCGTGGTGGCTCTCACGTCAAAGTTTCAAAATTTCGCGTCCCTGCGGTGGAATACATTGCACAAACATGTGAAAAGTCGTCTCCGTGCACTGCATGGACAACGAATAAGGAGATAGGTCTGGAATATAAGTGATAAATTCACGGATTAATTTATATATATATATATATATATATATATTCCCAAAGGTGGCGACGACACGTTGTACACTGAATTAAGAAAACAATCTTCCGATAAAAATCTTTAGAAAGGATATTGAAACTTGTTGCGCCATAGTCCTTCGTCAGGTAGACCTCCTGCAGTACACACGCTCCACTCTCCTTTTCGAATGAATGAAGCAAGCTGAGTAATAATGTTTTTTTCCACTTGAGAAGACAGCAAATTCTACTTTATTCAGGAGAGTAACATAATAAAAACCATGATTATTTACTTGGGATTTAGTAATGATACCATTGTACCTACCTTATTCCACATAGGACAGAGAGTCTAAGGTTATTTACCCAGGATAACATTAATATTTTAACAGGTCGATATATTAAGAAACCTTGAGTTATAAAGAGAAATCAGTAGTAAACTTTTATGTATCTATAATAATTAGAAGTTCCATTTTGCTACACTATCCATCGAAACCATTAAATTAAAACGGTTATTTAAAATTAACAAAAAATTCTACTATAAAATTAAATAGATGTCAGTTGTTTTATAAATATTACATAGATACTGTTTTTGATATTTACCTACGGTAGGATAAATGTATTGTTAAACTGCACGATTATTTACGATTAACATTTAAATACGGTCATCTACAGCAAGAATTATTGGAACTACCGAAAATACTTCTTGAAATAGTCTCTGATTAATTATATCAACTAAAAAAACACACACGTTTAAAATAAAGGGATTAAATACATACAAATGTCAACTATAAGTACGGTAAATATGTCATTCTACGAATCACTGATATATTTAAAGATGAAAAAATATGAGATCAATAAACTACTTACTAATACCTACATTATATTTAAAATAATTATTTAATTTTCTTTTATAAAGCCGTTTGATAGGGTAATTATTGATATTTCTTCAGTTCAAGCATTGATAAAATTCGTATCAATTGAAACTTACTATGATTGAATTTTTGAGTCCATAGTAATATAGACAAATTGAGAAAATATTTTATATTTTAGTAACCATTTCTGTAAACGGAAGTATTGGAATCTTCCATAAAGTTTTGTCAGAATTTCATAATGTTCTCTGTTTAAAACCAAATATTGAATTTTGATATTTTAAATGTTGGTGTCTCTTCAACAATGTTTATTATTCTGTTTTTGCACATGCATTTAATTTTGTTTCAGTTTAAGATGCCCTTAATTTAAACGATAACAGGACTTCTAATTTAACTCCATTAAATTCATGTCAATGCCGGTAGGATCCTTGAACTATATCTCGGGGGTCCTTCTTTGCTCTCTCTTCCACCTTTTCCCCTTCTTATGCTATTAAAGGCTACCATATGGATGGCCCTCATGCAGTCTTCCACCACCAAACATGGTAAAAGAGTGTCACGTAATCATTAACTAACAACAGAGGTACAAATTACTGTATTTTTTACTTGGAAGATAATTGGAATAAAACCATTACTGTGACCCTACTGAAGGTAATTCAATATACTATTTAATTTAAAATGACGTTGATTGCGTGTTTCGTTAATATGGAAGCATTAAAAATAACTAAGGTATGGGTCTCTTAACGTTAGGTTAAATACTTGGCAGAAAGTGGCATGCAGCAGATTGTAGTTGTAGTTATTACGAATAAGCAATCCGAAACACACACACAATATCACATTTGTCCTAAGTTACAGCTGGTTCTGCTATTAATAACATGTCTACCTTTGGCACCAACGACGTCGGCTGCGTGAATAAAAGAGATATAACAATTAGTTTTAAAACTGATATATTAAAAATATATTTTAAATAATTGTGTTTAACATCGTTTTATTTATCTAAATTTTAATTACTTTCCAATATTAAAACACGAGGTTGTATTTATGCTATATAACAACGTGGGATACTAATAACAAATGAAATTTATATTTGACGTATTTTTTATTAATAAGATAAATAAATTAGCGACCATTACAACAGACAATTAAAATATTTTATTCAACATAAAATATTGATCTTTCCTCTGGTTATTTGTGTTATGTTTCTACTGTAACAGAATTATTTGTCAAAATTAATATAACATTTCCAATCAGAAATTTATGTTTTCCTCTTCTTCGCGTTATTGACTTTTAAGGGAACAATATTATTCTGTATTAAATTTTGTAAAGAATAATAAAATGTAAAACAATTTAAAAATGAAATATTGGAACTAGGTTAAAATCACAAAAACAATCACAAAACTTTGAATAATAACTTGTTCACTGAGCGTGAATTTGAAGAAGGCCATGAATTTTAATGGAATAATGTTGAAATTTTAGACACTGAAAACATTTATTTAAACGTATTTTATCTAAAATGTTACATATTAAAACAACTGTATATGTACTAAAATGTAGGTAATTTTTATATTCTATTATTTTGATATTTTTGACATAATTAAAATATAATAATTTTGGAATGAATTTGTAGTATGTTAATTATATTTTTATAAAGTTATGTTCAAAATTACTTTATGATTGGTAACAATTATTAAATTAAAAAATGTTGAAAATTTATGATTCGGTACTAAACAGTATGTTATTTTACATTTTATTATTTCTTACAACATTTAAGATAAAATAATATTGTTTTTTTATTAGATCAATTTTTAGAATGAGAAGACAAAAAAGTTATATAAATTTGTGATTTGAAATATTATGGTTATTGTCCTTTACACTAATTATGACAGAAAATTCTGTTAAATTAGAAACATAACACAAACAACCTGATGAAAGTATAACAACGTATAGTAACTTCATTGTGTAGAATAAAATATTTTAATTGTCTTATAATAGTCCTTAATTTATTTAATTTAACTTAATTAAAAAAATTTTGAATAAAAATTAGAGTAGATTTGCCAATAATAACTCGTATATCTAATATTAAATCAGTAATTAATTTCTTTTATGTAGCTTAGAGTATTTGTATTTTATTTGACTGTGCGATTAATGTGATTTTGGATTTTATTTTATTTTCGCGACGACCTATTCTTATGAGATGTAAGTCTTTATTAAATACGTAGTGTGTATAATGATATATATCAAGTACATAGTTTGGTAATACTGACAAAATGCATTGGGTATTATTTGACACATGTCATTTTGTAAAATAATGGAAAATTTATGCATTTTTGTTTTATATGAATTTTGATTATCTGGTTGAAATTAATTATATATTGAATAACTTTTATATAATTTGCATGAATTCCTAAAAATATTTTAAACTTCGTTAGGGTTCGCGGAACCAAAGAAATAAAGATAATTTGACACCTTAATTGAATTAATTTTCCTTAAAGTCTACCCTTCGATATAACTTCGATTTTTTTAATGAGAAAGTAAATTCAGCCTTGATCTCTTCGTTTCAAAACTTTCTTTATCCTTTCGACCTAGAGGCGACATTCGTCAACGTAATCCGGTGGCAAGTGGTGGAAGAACATCAACTTAAGTTGCTCAAGCACCTGTTCATTTAAATCCTCTTCATTAATTTGGGTCTGGCAGACGGCTCTTAAATCCAGAGATCTCAATATAAAGGACACAGACTGTTTTAAAAATATTTTCATGAGCTAGCTCAAAGAATTTTTACCTGTCAAAATTTAACAATATTATGGTAATAGTATTATTCATTTATAAAGTGATTTGTATTGACTTAAATATTGTAATTTCCGTTCGCGTATAAAACATATTAAATTACTTTAATTCAATAGAAAATGCTTTCTCCAAGTAAAGAAATATTTATAGAACTAAATTTTTATATTATTGCTTCTCATTTTTAAGATAAATTATTTATCTACAGCTAATATATTAATGAAGAACTATGCAAATATTTATTATACGTACATAAATTTCAATTTAATATCATTTAAGCCCAACAAAATGCATGACTTTCTAATGTAATCATGAAATTAAATATGAATCATCACTATTAATTATATCTAAACTATTATTCATTATAAATCTCAAATGATAAAAATACACTATTGGGAAACATGACAACTGCAATTGAAATTATGAGCACATCAGGGAAAATTTAGGGTTATTCACTTTCTATGTAAAAAAACCACAGTTTTAAGAGATCTTCATAAGTGATAAGTAACAAAACGGGACGATTGATAAACTAAAAATATTCAATTAACTACCTCATATATTTATGAAATAAATTTACGACCATTTTCCATTGACATTTTAAAATATTTTATTCAACACAACGTTGTTTCAGTACCTTTTTTTACTTTCATCAGGTTGTTATGTTTTTACGGTAACAACTTGTTTGTCATACGTTCTTATTATTTAAAATATAATATTTAAAATCAAATCATTTTGTTTTAAGAAAACTTAATGTTAGGTATGATTATTATTGTAAATTAAGTTATTAATTAATGAGTTGAACTATTTCAACCAAACTTGTTATACGTGTCACTTACGATCCAGGAACAAACATTGCGGATTTAAAATAACTTTAGAACCCCTTTCTTTTTAGAATTTAAATAAATACAGGGTCGTTAAAATTCATAGTATCAGTCTGGATGTTTTTAGTGTATTATTTAAACAAATAGGGGTGGGTTGGCAGGGGATACGAAAAATACTGTAACAACCAATATTAGTGTTGAATCCGGAGTTATGGTAGTCGTTGAATTTAATTAAGACATTCCGGTACGGTTAAGTTGTAGTTAATCCCGTAGGGGTGAGGGTGGAAGAGAGATAAATAATTCCAATATTGAATTAATAACTTAATTTAAATAATAATAATGTATTATGAGATAATATATTAAGTATTCTGGAAAACGCACCTATCGGGAAAAACTTTTATCTGGATAATGTCAACAGAAAGTATGCTTCGAGAAAGTGGCTATCAGGATTTTGTACTAAAGACATAATTTTTTGTTAGGCTTTTAGTTTCTTCTCCACATCGTGTAAGCCTTATTACTCTACAATAAATCCAGAAAAATACAATAAATGTTTATAAATACAAGGAATATGTTTAAGGGTATGAATTTGTCATAGTAGATTACCGTATCATGTAATATCCTCTCATATCCACAGTGAGGGCGGAATATTTTTTTAGCGGCCAATATTTTTGGCTGTGTAATGCGTACATCAGCAGTACTCAATATTGGAAATAGGACCGCCCTCCAATATTTTTCTTTGACGTGAAGCGAGAGGCTGAGAGGTGTGAATTTCAAGAGCACTTGCAGTTTATTGCAGGCTGTAAAGTGAGCTGCAAGCAACTCGATCAGGGAGCAACAAGTGGTCGGGGCCCCAACTACAGTCATTTGCCTGCGGCTTTCGGAACATCAGCCTGAGGGATAACAGAGATTCCTGAGACAAGGGCAAAGCGGTGGGCTACCACGCAAACATGGAATTCATAGGCTTTGGAAATGAAGAGACAACTGCGTAAAGGTCCGAGTAAAATATTGAACAGCTGAACGTAACCGTTTGAAGTGTTCACTCTTTAAAACTATCCAGAATTATTGTGTCGAAAAATTCGGGAGTGTTTATTAAATAATGTATCATATCAAGTCAATAATGATTCATTAATTTGTAATGTAATATAAAAACTGAATAAATGATAAGGGAGAGTAATTGAGGAAATTCTTGATTGAAATGATTGTTTTTCATATTTTGCCTACTTCCATATCTTGAAGCATATCACATGAGCCACGAAATAGCATTAATTGAATATTTGTTTAATATATATGCATAAAAGTTTAGGACTTCCGCCGCTGAAAAATAATTTATTTATTAACAAATACGTAAGAGTTACCTGGTACAATGATAATTATTTTCCTCAGACATTTAAGGAATGACGAGATCTGTTTTTTTGGCTACAACGTTCCTTACAAATAACTCGTTTAAATATAATTTAGTGGTTTATTTGAGATCAATCTTTTCCTGCAAGAATTCATACCAGTTAAGAGAATGAACGTGCTGCGATTATAGTGAAATTTTAATTAAGGACAAAAGAATCGAAGGCGCCTGAGATAATATTATTCGTTTTCTGCAGACTGGAGATGCTAGCTAAACACAGAAATTACATTACCACGGAGGGTTTTACACCCGCCACTCGGCGAATATTTGTTCCTAAATTGGCGTCGCAGACTTTCTCAGAGCAAAGAACAAATTTCACGCAGGAATAAATTCAACTTGTTCTGCAGCTCCCGTGTTTTGCAAACTTAACTGCTTCCTGCTGTTTCTTCCCGAGACTTGTGAGTGCTGGAGACTGTTCAACTCGTCTTGTCCGTAAAGAGAAATTTCCATGAAAGCAGTACTTAGACTTCAGCGAAGTCTTCCTCGGAATCTCCCTGACGGAAACAAGGTAATCAGGAGAGTACGTTAAACTCTGTGCTCAAGATCTGGTTATTGGGTATTGGAAAAGCTGCAGAATACGTTCCCACGCGTTTCTCTTGGCTTAACGATGTCCCCAGACTGCTGACGAGCAAGTTATTCAGCATGGAAGAAGAAATCCTTGTTAAGATAAACAGCTCCGCTGAGTTTATTCCCTTTATTCACAGAAACGTTTTTAAACTATGCTGACAATTCAGAATAATTTGTCCTAATGATGCACACATTGTTTGAGTATTTAAAATTATTTATATTAAATGTGACGTAGTTAATTCAGTGGTAATGTAAAGTAAAATTTCCAGGCTTTATGCAAAAATATAGCGAGATTGATTTGGCTGAAATTACGTAACGTTCGATATATTTTTGTATTTATAGAAAACATTCGGGTCAAGAAATAAACACTTTAACTAGTCAATGTTTGTTCTCTACAAACAGCCACTACAATATATATATATATATCTATATATGCAAATACGAGTCATTAGAATAGGCCGACGTCAGGGGTATTTAATTTCAAGTAGAACGTGCATGCTTGTAACTGTCATTAGGACTTTTAAGTAATTACCGTAATCCTCTTCGTAGATTATAGCCACTTTGGTCCAGTTGAGGAAGGCCATGAGGTCTTTGAAAGCCCTGTTCATGTGTTCCTGTGAAGGGTGGAGATTAATGGAGAACTCCTTGAAGCTGGGCTCGAAGTCCAGTCTCGCTTCAACATGGGGCACGTCCAGGGCCTCGCAAATTGACTGGATGTGTGCCCCCAAAAGGGGGTCCGAAGGTCCAAAAATGGCTTGAACCCCGTGTTCCATCTGCTTGCACGCTGAAACAAACATTGTTCAGTAAATATACAGAAATAATTACGACTTAAATATATAAATTTCCGATTTTTAATTGAAGGCTACAGATTTTCAGCTTACAATATAACAGTGCGTACGGTAATATTTCCGAATATCCGCGGGGTGAGTAACGTAGAGTGATTACGCTTTTCAGACATGTGAAATATAGGCTTATTGCTATGATTTATCAACGGTTGTATCTGGTCGTTCTGGTGAACCCAGACGCTGGTGCAGTTGCAGCTGGTGCTATTTCCAGATAACCAATCTCCCCTCTCACGCATCCGCCCTTGTTTTTTTTATGAATTGATGCTCTTAATTAAAGGAGTTCCTGTGATGCCAGCAATTCGGGAGGCATTTACACGCCGTGTCAACGTGACAGCTGATTGTTATCTGGCTGATTGCATTCCGGGTGTCATTGTGGGGAGCTTCGGTGGCGTGCTTTTCTGCTAACCAGACACGCCTCACAATGAACCCTTGTCAGGGAAATGAAACATGGACCAGAAACAATTAAAATTGTATTTATATTACTGCCCACCGTGAATAAGGTAAACGCGAAGCGGAACGTTTCACCACTGGTCTCGTTATCTACCGGTACATATTACAAGTTGATCAGATAGTTCCTGAACAGATCAGAACAAATTCCTTCTTGCTTTGAAACGACAATTCATATGTTATATTTTGAACTGGGTTGTGATTGACCTTCTCGGACATGGTGGTACTAGAATCCTTGATGATGGCTGTGGGAACATATTCGTATCATGCGCCTCCTCTTTTCGGAACGACAAAAATGGAGAAGATAGTAAATACCTATATAAACTGGCTGTGACTGCAGCTGAATGACGGAATTTAACTTTATGTAACTATGGAAAACAGCTGGGAACTTTGATTGTCACGTCGAGAGCGTAACGCTTTTGTATTACGTGACAATATTTTTTCGAGCGTTAAAAAACCTCGCATTCACTGTTAAGGTATTTCGTTTTAGAAAATTATAGATGGGAATTAAAATAAAATAACACAATTTGTTTAATAAAACTCCTGATAATCAGTCAATAAAATTAATATATTTGTTTTTACAACTTTCATTTGTAGAAGCTTTCGGTTCTGCCAATTTTTAACAAGTAACTAAAATTAAATGTACAATCATTTTGATCATTTTATTAATTATAGATTACATATTTATATTAATTTATTCTTCCTGTGATATATATTTATTTCTAAATTTTTTACTTAAAGTCATATTATCTAAATTCCTGGAAATGCATAGATAATTGTATATTTAATTTTAGATTCTACTTACATTTTCTTAATAATTTTAAAATGAATATGGTGATGTAAGAGAAAGCTTTTTCAAATAAAAGGTGTAAAAATCTATAAAATTAGTTTTATTGACCGATTAGCTGGATTTTCATTAAGTAAATTGTAGTATATAAAATTCAGTCTTGATTTAAATTATAATTACTTCCGTTTTTGATATTCAAAATATACATAGCTAGCAACATAAACGATGTGTTTAAATAATTATCATCCATTTGTTAAGCACATAAATGTTCGAATTGGTCGCTGAATTAGTTGAATCAATTTCGATTTTCCACAGATTAATTTCAATTTCCATTTCCAATTGTTGTGTATTTTTCACACGAACTTCGTTAGCTGTACGACATTTTTTTAAAGAATTTGTGAACCTGGAATTAGGAAAGAAGAAATATCTGCGGCTTCAGAAGACAATAAAAGAGAACGTGCACTTTTATAAAAGGATTCCATCCACGTCTTTATACACAAGGGAAAGGGTTTAATTCTATTGGATAATTCCCTATTCATCGACGCATGAGGCAAATTCCGAGGATTCCACTTCCATGCCGTAAATATTAATGGAAATTCGTCTTTTTTCTTGAGGTAGGAAGGTAGACTTCAAAATTAGCAGCAGCTGCCGGTAATCATCAACGCACCTCCAGTATCATTGCAGATGAACCACACCAACATGGTGTGAGGTTTTAATTGAATTTTATGTAGAGTATCGCATTAAAATTAGCAGTGGAAATATTTGTTTAAAATTATCGTTACAATACAAAGTATTCTTGAAATAAATACGATTAAATTACTCATTGGAGACTGATTAAATATATTGTTTTCGTTTTATCAAACTTAGCGTTACAAAGGGAGGTTTAACAATGAAGGTTTTTCATTCGTAGTTAATTCTTATTATAGTAAAATATGGAATGAAATTATTTTTAGAGAGTCTGAATTTTAGAAACGCATCAAGATGCTTGTGAAATTACCAACAACTTCAAAGATATTTTTTGCGTAATTTTATGTCTGTCGATGAACTGTTATTGTAAACAATTAATGGGAAAAATAAAAACGGAATCCTTTCCCGAATTCACGTGTTGGGAGACGATATGTGTGACGATTTCACGGAGCAGTCGCAGTTACCAAGGCGAAAGGTAAATGCGACGACTTCACGAGAGGTGAGTAATGGTACGTTGCCTCTTTCAACGAGTTTCCTCCCGCTGCGCTTTGATAAGCTTGTTTATGTGACAGCACGGCCTTCGACTTCGTCTGCGTGTCGTCGGGGTCGGTAACCCACTTAGCACACACATGGGTGAGTGTGTATGTGAGGAGGTCTACAATACAGAACTCGTGTCCTAATTCCACCAGGAAAGTCGCATAGGAGAGAACATGGATTCCTCCTCTTACAGATGCAACGATTTATTTTCATTAGGTTCCTTTCAAGCTATACTGTTACTAATTAAAACATATTATATCTTATACTGAAATGTCAGAAAACATTTACTAATTTTATTCCATGCTTCAGAAAAAATCAAGTTATTTTTATACTCCTTCGAGTGATACAGATGAAAAATAAAAATAAAGATCTTAAATCTACTAATTTTTAGTATTACTGTCTATGAAAAATTGTTTTATAATTCCAACACTCCACAGAAGAAATATATTCTTAAAATTAACGGTTTAAGTACTTTTTATATTTTTTATCTGTATCATCTGATGTCCCGAAATAAAGGATCAAACATTGTGGTTGTTTCAGGTTTGGAAACAAATCAAGTACAAATCTTCAAAAAATAATGAAAAATACAATTAATAATTAAAAAGTCAAAATCTTATTAAAATATTTTTTTTTGGATAGAAAGTGATTGATATACTAAATGAATCACATTATTCAGCTTCACTGTAATCTATCCTTTTGTGCGATTTATTAGCAGCAATTACAGGCATAAACTCAATAATTTTATGAATTTAATTTTTAATGTTCCCACGTCTTTCATCGTGGAAATACAGATTTGAAAAACGATCCACGGTACATAACTACAACTAGTGTTGCATTGACTCAATATAAAATAATTTTTAACATAATATGTAACCCGTGAGGTTTTTCTTGAGTACTAGGCGTGTAACCGTATTAAGTAAGAGATCGTTTCAATCAGTAATAATGTATAACCTTATGGCGTGAAGCTCTCGTGGTTCTGAAGCTCTCCTTTGTTCAGTATTCATAACGATCCTCCGCGTTTCCCTCCTTTGCCAGCTGGATATGATCTTATCAAGTTTTACTGCTCGCCGACAAGATTGCAACTTATTAAAGTAGATTAGAGAGCAGGCCGCGGGTGTTTATGCTGTCATAATTGACAGACGCGCCCGTTAATAAATCAAGGGCGCCGTGGCACGGTTTGTGCGTGGGTGGCAGCATCGAGTATTCATTGCATGGCCCTCGGCGTCTCTGCGAATATTCAATGTGTTGTTGACTGTAATCGCTATTATGTCACACGCACCATTCAGGACGCAGCTGGAGGTACCCGCGCCTTAATCACGGGATGTTCAAGCCCTTATTTATTATTAATTAATTTTCTGGCAAAAGATTTATGTATTACGAATGTTTATGAATATTATTCTGCTACAAAAAAATAATGGAGCGAACATAGTACATAACTGCATTATACACAGCCCTATAAAATTATTTTTCACACAGTTCCGATAACGCCACACGAACCGTTAACATAGTAAGTGTCTGGAAATTTAGTTCCAAAAATTATAAAATTATTGGAAATTTGATATTGTGTAATACATAGAGTAAAATGAACGGGACACGCGGCAACAGATCAATCGACAAACGGTTGTTTATTTTTGTGGATGAAATGTCGTAACGTATATTTTATATATAAACTAGCCGAATAACTATCAACAGAAACTAATGCGAAACTTTATTACAACGATTATGTGAGAAGAGTACGACATTTTAAATCAATACTCCTTAATGAACTCATTATAGGTTTTCAACGTTGAATATGAAATCACACAATACATCATGCCATTTTATGTTTTAATTACAATAAATAATTTAATTGTGTCTGACCTAGACCAGGGTTCTCCAACTTTTTCTATACATCGACCCCTTAACAATTTTTCAATACGCGCCCTAATTTTTTAATATAATTCATAGTGACACGATTAATGCGCAGTTGTAAGAACAATCAAGTTACTAAAATAATAAACATAAATACGTATTTATTAAAAAAACAAAAATTAAATGAATTAATCTTATAGTTGTGGTTGGTCTTTTTTGACAATACTTTTTATATTATGTGTATAGGTAGTAAAAATAATCCTATGTTATCGCGTTGTATATTTAATAATTTCTATTTTTAAAATAATGTTTTATTTTTAAGACTATTTTAAAATTAATTATACTTAACGACCATTAACAGACATTTTATACAATTAATTTTGTTTATTAATACTAAAACAGAACAAAATCTTCTGTGTACCCTTTTCAGACTGCGTCTTCTGAAATGTTTATCGATGTTGTCATAGTTTCGTTGAATATTTTTTATAAAGACAGAGGAAGTCATAGGTAGCCGACTGATTATTAAGTTTTCTTGTCCAAACATACTGTGTTACCCGTGTTTTCTATCTTTTCCGTTGAAAAATTATTCTCAGTGTCACAATCTTCATCATTGATTCATAACAACTATTGAGAAATATGTTGTCATAATTATTAACTTCATATGAATCTGAGTAATCAATATACGCTCCATCATCACAGGTTTCTACCATCAATTTTCGAATTATATTCAGATTAATGATATTAACAATTTTATAACACAAAACGTGGAAAACACGTTTGAAATAGAATAAGAAAAAGTGTAAGCGGAAACTAACGTGAGTAGTCGCACTCGGATGTTGGAAGTTTCCAAACCGAAACAATCCTTGCTATTTCACTACCGCGTAACGGTATTTCAGATTAACATAGGTGAAGGTACACAGCCGAAAGAGAATGGTATATTTATTTTTACACGGGTTAGAAATTCGCTGAGAATCCTGTAGACCCCAAGTTACTAATTTAAAGTGGTTGATAGTGATAAATGTACGATCGCGACCATAAACTATTAATAAAAAAATTACGATTAAAATATAACGTGAATAATTCATTTTCAATGTTGTAGAAACCGTTCCCTGATGGGTAGTTGAAAAGAAATGGTTCCAAAGTGAAGGTCGGTCTGTCGTGAAGGATATTTGATGGGAGAGCACGCAATTACGTGTGATGTCTGCGGAAGTGTTGTCAGATTTACGCGGAGTGGCTGTTGCCAACACAATAGCTGTCCCAGGCAGGCAACCACGGTTTCCTTCCTCCGCTCACAAGAAAACGTCAGCTCGCCCATTCATCATTAGCAACGCACAGTAATTAGCTAGCTAGTCGCCTCGTAATTAAAACCGAAACTCCGCGGATGCATACATTAAGAGCAACGCTAGAAGGCGAGCTCAGTATTTATCCTTGAGAGGGGCATATATCTTTACACCTCAACGGGCCTCGGGGAGTTTCTCCGTACCAACTTGGCTTTGTAATTCAAGTAGCTTGTCTTGATGAATATAAAATGGCTAGTGTAATCCGAGAGTAATTCCTGAGGAGAGTCAAAGCGTTTCATTTGTGTCGGAGAATGCAGGTTTTATCCTTCTGGTTGCTCAATAACTCTACAAATGTGGTGTAATACTGAAACGAGAAAATGAATTAATTCCCTCGTAAATTCTTATAAATCGTCCATTAGTTTCGCATTGTATAACCACTGTCTTCTCCAATGTTGAACCTGTGAAAACCTGTTTACTACACTTTCAGGTCAGAATCCAGAATTGGCACTGTAAGAATGCGTAGATAGTAGGAACATTTAACATCAGCATAATTCTCACTGATATGTTTTTTTTAGGGCAACAGGCTACATGAGGGTGATCCACATTGGGCAACTCCCGTTTAATAGCATAGGAAGGGATTTGAAAGGGGGGATGCGGAAGGGTAGAGGAAGGTAGCCAAGGGTTACCAGGGCCCCCGGGCTATGGTTTAAGGATCCTACCCGGCATTCGCCTAAAGACATGCAGGGAAAACCCTAGAAAAACCTGCATCAGGTAGGTCGGGCATTGGGTGCTTGTCCCACGCCCTTCCGATAGCAGATGAGGAGTTTGCTGTGGGGACGCAGCATTCCCTTCTCTGTGCCTCGACCAGTTTAGGAGGCAGCTGGCCGACTATTCCAATGGGAATAGCGGACAACTCTTACCGTCTGTGACCCCGGAACATACACCTCTCAGAACAGGCCGAGGTGCCTCGGCTTGTGGGAACCTTAGTTCAAAAACGGAGAAGAAAAGACATCCCCAAAGGTAGCCCCTTCGTATCTCTCCTACAAGGTTCTGCCTGCGAGAGAAAATCGCTCGCAGGTTACCTGCCCACTGATATGTTACCAGTAATTCCTTTAAAAGTATCTCCTTATTTTTCACAGCTTAAATATTAAAAAAATTGGGCCTCTTTGAGAGGTGTATGTTCCGGAGTCGCAGACCTTGGGCATACGGTAAGAGTTTCCCGCTGTTCCTATTGGAATAGTCGGCCAGCTGCCTCATAAACTTGTCAAGGTACGGCTTTGGAAAAGCTGCGACCCCATAGAAAACCCCTCTACCGGAAAGACGCGGGACAAGTACCATATGCCCGACCTACCTGATGCAGGTTTTTCTAGGGTTTTCCCTGCATGTCTTTTAGGCGAATTTCCGGGTAGTATCCTTAAACTATAGACCGGGGGCTCTACCTTTCTGCATCCCCCCTTTCACTCTCTTTTCTGTGCTATAAGAATGGAGGACCACTATGTGGATTACCCTATACATAGCCTGTCTACACCTTCTTCTTCACAGCTTGAATATTCAAAAAATTGTTGAAAGCTCAGGCGGATGCTTTACTATAGTAATTATATATCAAATTATTGATGCTAATTTGTACCGATTTTTAGGACCTGAGCATGCGTCAACATGCACTAGTTATACCACATCATAAATTACATCTACCAAATAGGTAACTAAAAGTAAACAATTGTTTGAGGTAACAGAAATTATTTCGGAAATAAGTATATATCTCGAAAAAAAAGACTAGCAAATAAAATCGAGTGAAAATATTGTATTGATGTTTTTTAAACATTTACAATGCATATTTATAATATTATTACCTTCCTAAAGAAGAAAAAACAAACACACATACCTATATATACATATACTCAAAAACATGCAATTATAAATTTACGTATCAGATTGGTTGATTTTGGCTCTTTAATTCAAGTAGCTTTCTCTATGTCATAATTTAGTGCAATACCTATATTGCTTAACAAACACTGTGTTCTAGAATTCATAACACCGTCGGCCATCTGATCTCCTGTTTCCTTTCCACTCTCAATAAAGACCTAATTCACATTTATCAATTTACGTATTTCTCTGGTTTATTTTAAAGGAGTTAATTATTATTTAATCTGTTGCATGGCCGAGCCTACGAAATAAGTGGGATGAGGAAATCTACCTAATTGGGACTGGTAAAACGACCCGCAGTCATCCTGCACTTCGAGCTTAGTTAATTTCGCTATTGACAACATCTCAAAAAACCTTCCCGCTTTATTTTTTGGCTGCAACTAGGCTTCCTCATGATGGCTTGTTTCACATTTATTTACGCACCTTGTTTTTGCGACACAATTCTCTACCTCTGTGATCCAGACGTAAATACTTGTAAAACAAATTGGTGAAGTACCTTTTTAAAAACTTAATATGTTCGATTAATATTGAGACAGGTGATTATTCTGAATAAGAAAGATAGCCAATACAGACAGAAAAGGGGTAATATAAATACCACACAACGTTTCTCGGATCCTTATCCCTTTCGTCAGCTGCTAAGAAGAGCCTAGAGAAACACTGGTAAGTTGACAACAGTCAAAAGCCATTTAATTATATTAACGTTTCTTCATTTAGGTTTCTGTTAACTATTAGTTGAAATATAAATAAATGGAGGCTAACTATTAAAAGAGAATTGTGGAGTAGACTGAGCAAGAAGTCAGCAGTGTTTAAATAAGGATAAAATTAATAAAGTGAGGCTTACAGAAGCTATATGTTCCTCGACGTTTATTAGAGTATTAATCTACTTAGAATTATTTCCATAGTTAATAAGTAATGGAATTATAAGATGTTTGATGATAACAAGAAAAGTATTGATTGCACCGTCTGTATGATTGTATACCGAGGTGTCTGTTCCAGTGTTCGGATTTGTGTACGACTTCCTCACTTGACACTTGCTGTTTGCTCCTATATAAATAGAGTATTAGCTGATGATGTAATTGCAAGGTAAAGCGACGGCGCGCTTCGGATGCAAACGTAATAACGCTGTCCTCCATGTTTGCGAGAGTTCGAGCCTCTGTTTTGTTCGCTGTTTGCCCGTCCGTGTTTCCATTACCTGCAAGCTACGTTCCACAAAGCGGCGCTGACTCTAAACAGCCACCTTCAAACGAGAAAACGGCACTCTTACGGTTATCCGCCCGTCTCCTCGTTTATTACGGGCTTTTCCTCCAGGCGTGAGTCTTGTTCGGGAGTTAAAGCGACTTTTCCCCCTCTTCATAAAGATTGCTGCGAATAAAAATATTCAACAAACATTCAGCTCTTTATACGGCTTTTGGTTCTGAAGGGAATAAGCACTTAAGCCAATCGTCTCTGACGACAGACGGGGAAAGAATAAAAATTTCTCTCAGCACATTTCATCAAACATTTCTTACCGTCTTTGACAAAACGGTGTCCAGTAATTTTGTAATATTAAATGTATGAATACTAAAATAAAATTTTACTCTTCACATTAGATGTGAATTTTGTGACACAATACGAAGAAAAAAAATTGTTCATGTTGCATTACCAAACTATTTTTTAAATGGTTGACAGAACATTGAATGAAGTGTCGTACATTTTATTTAATTTAACAAAGTTACATTTAACCATCAGAGGACACTACGAGTGAGGGTTACAATATTTTATAACTTTGAATATTTATGTATTTTTGCATATTTGTGAAGATAACGATGATCAAAAATTTATCTATAACTGCTTAAAAAACTCTATAGATTAAGAGTAGATCTTTGCAACAACTTTGTAAGGCTTGTGAGAACTTTGACCGTTTCTAAATCTCATTAAACATTCATGCGAATAGTAGAATGCTTTCTTAATATACCTTTTAATGTTGTGATTTTTCATAGAATACTTTTAATATTACTTTATTTGCCATAAAAATGAAGTTATATGTTAAATAATATGACATAATATTTATTTAATTAATATTCTTTTCATTAAGATTATAGATTATACTTCTCTTTGAAAAGAATAAATATTATGCTCAAATATTTAATGTTCAAATTTGTTTTGGGATAAAATGTAAATACTGTTGTTCCATAAAATTAATTGGGTTTAAGCATTAGACGTGTTCGTTTTTACGCTATCCCAGTTCTTTGGTAAATCATAATATTTTTTGAAATTATCTAATTGGTATAATTAGAAATTTCAGCTAGAAATGTCGAAGCTCGCTTATAATTGCCTGTACTATCAATTGTATGAGTTCTGTGAAATCCTTTAGTGTCTAAGGAAGAGAAAATTCGCTCCGACCAGCCTATTGTGTTCTAAGATCGCAGGCAAGGCGTCCAGCACCAATAGCCCACGTTTCGCTTGTTGTATTCCCAGGAAAGTCTCTGCAAATAGGATAACAAGCTTTCCTCAGAGGCACAATTTACAGAAAGCTGCTTTACCCTCCCTTGAGGAGTAACTCCCTTTTCCCCACCTACACCACATTCCTCGAATCCCGAGGCAAACGGCGACTCTAACAAATAAAGTACGGCGGGCACGTCGCCCTCGCTGGGGCTGATGAGAACAAACATCTTACGCCATTTTCCTTGTGACTGAATAGTAACACCCAAAACGGTCGCGAATCTAACTTTTCGGCTGGAAATAATAAAAGCTATCACAATAAATTCTTTAAGCAGGTCTTACATAACCTGTAGTGGTCATCATGTGGTTTATAAAGATTGAGTCATTAGAAATCCTTTTCCAAACTTTCAGAAACAATAATTAAGACTTTCACGC
Organism: Zhengitettix transpicula; assembly: GCA_037074705.1. Taxonomy (NCBI): domain Eukaryota; kingdom Metazoa; phylum Arthropoda; class Insecta; order Orthoptera; family Tetrigidae; genus Zhengitettix; species Zhengitettix transpicula. The sequence goes on along the minus strand of CM073596.1, from coordinate 37,794,914 downwards.
TAAACGTGTTACACACATTTTATACGGTTAACTCGTATATATGGCCAAAAGTAATACATAGGTTGAAGTGTCATTTTAGACCAAAAGTAATTTGTGAAAATATATTACTTGTCTTTATTACGTTAATTTGTTTGAAAATTTTAAGTAAGTATCTCTTGAAAACAGAAATTTTGTAAGAAATGTTTTTTAAACCATTGTTCTTTCAATAATTAAAAATAATATTTTGTGTATCTGTAACATTTAATGTGCTCCATATTAATAACTGCCGATTGTTAGAAAATGTTCCATAAGCTGTGCAGTTCGCAGTTTTTCCGTTGCGATAAATACTCTCATATTGCAGGATTAGTTTCTGGTTATTGACGTACGCCGAAATGCGATGCTTTCCAAAACAGGGAGGAAATAAGGGACGAAAATCAATTTTTATTTAATTAAATAAAACAGACCGTGAAATAAAAGACAGAAGATTTAAGACAAACTTGAGATGAAAAGTAACAAAATATCCAACTTACTGTAAAACGGAAGAATTCAATAACACATTTAAGTTATTTTTATTTTCGCAAAAAATAATTTGGATGAAAACTCATGACGGTCATTTAATAAAAATTAATTTGCATCTTCATGCAAATGAATATGTATTCTAAAAAAGCACTGCACATCTTCCAAATGGTCAGAAAAATAACAGCTGCTACACAATAATATTAAGTAGTTCACATAACCTCGCCGTATCAAGCAGAACAAAAATTAAAACCGAAAAAATAGTAGCATAATAACGAATTGTGAAAGCATAGAATTGCCTATTATTTTACAAATGGCTATTAATGATATGTAAACGATTTGCAAATGTATCATTATTTTAGGTATTATAAAAATTATTAATCCAAACTTGCAAAAATATTTTTAATTAGACTAATCGATTTAATGTAGTGTAGTTTGCTCCAGACAGTATGCAACGAATAGATAATTATAGATAATTGAAGAACTCTGTGATAACGTAACCTGTAAAATATTTTATTCTCATTTTATTAAATTTCAGTGTTTCAGATGATTTTTTAAAAATAGCTTTCAATGCTCTTAAACAAAAGGTAAGGAGAGCTTTTTTTTTACGGAGCATGCCCAGTTTTTTCGTAACAAAAATAGCCAGAGGAAAAAACATGTAGCAAAGTTTCTCACTAACGACTTCATTAAATGTTTCAGAGAATTATGAAAGTTAAATCAACAAAATAACGAATTTAATTTTTTTTAAACACGGCGTGCCAAATAACGATATTTAGGCGAGTAAAGGTGATTATTCAGGAATGTCACCTGGAAATATTATTTGATAAATAATGTTAAATAAAAAAAAATTCGTTTTGAAAATGAAATTTTAAAACTGAAGCAGTAGCAACAGTCTTTAAATAGGACAAAGATTCCGCCTTCTTCAACTAAATAATAACTATTGATTATTGTAGGAACAATACTCAATAACAGTTCATGAAAAAATATTATTCAGAGAACTTTATTGCTTCATAATTATAGTCAGTTCTGGTCTCGTGTAACGTTTGGGATGGCGAATTAAAAAATAACGATTAACGTGTTTACAGTATTTAAAATTAAAAAGCGGGTGGAACCGTTTGTGACAATGTTTGTGTTGAAATTGCGTTAATTATGAAAATGTTTATGAATTAATCTCCCATCTAATTTTACGCAGAAGTACAAATGTTTGTCTCTCATATACGTAACTAGCGAAAATTTATTCCAGTCTTTGTTGTTTATTATACCAAACGATAAACTTCGACTGCGTCAGAAGGCTTTTGATATGTTAATTATCTTGCATAATTATGTTTCTGCAATTAAAATCGTCCGTAGTGTTGCATTTTCAGGGAGACTGTACTCATGGTTTACAGCTCTTATCTTTGAACTTTTCTGTCAGAAAATATATTGTAATTCATTCCCGTAGTAACATATAGAAATTAATTTGAAATTATTTTCTGTCAGAGTGTTATAGGAATATGTTTCTTCCAAATCCGAAGTTGGAATGTGATGCCTTGCATTTGTTTGTTTTCTTTAAATAACATATTATTTTCCATGTTATTAACATTCATAAGTATCAGTATAAAAGTGTTTGAATGAATGACACTGATATTGCAGATTCGATTTCCTAAACGTAGTGGATCGTGGGGAATTTTGGAGGAAATTAGTGAAGGAAAAAAAAATGTTTACTCGTACGTTCAAAAACATGAAATTTTATTACATAGTCGTGTGTGTGAAGAAGATCCCATTTTAACAAATCTGTTCGTATTTCAGCAGTCATTTTGGTCGCCTAACGGCATATAATTAGCGGTGGTCGATGGCGTAGTTAATACCTCGGTTTGTGGAGTTTTGAATCGTTAGGTTGGCTCTCTGCTCTCCTGTCAGCAACACGCCTCCCCTGCTGGGTCACGAATCGCGTTGTCACCCACGAAATTCGTATGAAAGCAACAAATACTTGCTAATACAAACTGTAGAATACGCACATAATTCTATCAGAATTAATTATCCACATCAGAGTTAAGCCACCTCCACGACAAAATATTTCAAATATATATTCTTTCATTAGCATGGTCTATATAGAATTTGAGTTTAATACATTATATAATAATCAAGTAATTAACTGCAGAAAGGCGGAATAAATTAAAAATATGATAGTATCATATCTTTTAATTTTACTTTGAGGAAGAATATCAATAAGATATTTCATTACTAATGTAGTACCTTTCACAATGAAAATGTTGAATGTTAGATAATCTGGTTATTTGTATAATTAAAAATATTTTTTATTCTATTATCTGAATTTAAAAGCTTCAAAAATTTATTTTAATAATGAATAACGTAGCTGAATAAATAAAAACATTTAATTAAAATTTAATGAATTGAATTTTTTTACGTGCCAATGAATATATTAATCAACGTAATTAATAAAGTATCAAATCTCGATAAATATGATTGGATTTATGATGGCTGTTTCTGTAAACAGCCAATATAATAAATTTTGGAAAAAAATTATGCGTGGGAGTGAGTGAGCATATATTGCGACAGAATTATTGAGGGACGATTGAACGAATCATTTTCGTATTGAAATTGAATATATTACTTAGAAAGGAATATATTTCTTGAAGGAATCCTGATGACGGTTCTTGTAATGAAATTGGAGTAATTTTCGGAGATAGAACATAAATATAACCAAAAATATTTTATTCCAAAATTTTTAAACTTTTGGTACACGAGAATGCCTAACTTTCTATAATTTATAATTTATTTGTGGTACTTTTTATAGATTAAAAATGGCGAAATAACTTTATGATGTAAAATGTTTCAATGTTTTCATTCTTAAGAATTTACTACACAAACAAATATCGTCTGTTATTTTATTCGGACCACTGTATTTTCCGCACTGTCTCTCGACTATAAACACGATAATTTGTGGTTGACTAGTAAATTAGTATTTTTTATTACGTTGATTTGCAATGATTAATATGCAACGATCAATCTGTTTGAACGAGATTATGAAAATTAGGTGTCAAGCTTATATACTTTAATATCCTGTAAACGAACGGTTATTTATAATGCATTAACGCGACATTTAATTTGTAGTGTATTATTTAAACTCTCATTTTGTTCCTTAAAATTGTGTGTCTTTTTATTACAGGCTTGTATATGTACGGATTTTAATGTCATAGGACCACTGGAACGTTCGTTCTCTACCTTGCTAGTATGCTCGTTATAGGACCAAGCTAATAAGCATACTTTATTATGATTATTTTGAGCGTTGCTAGCTCAAAACTACATACTCCCCAAAAATATTTCAGAATCGGAAATAAAAAAAATCAACGAAAAAGTTGATTTCCGTTCGCTTTATGTTATTTTAACAATATAAAAAAGTAAGTGATTGAGAGGGCACGGTATATTAATAATAGTTGAAACTCGCTTACAAGATGATGTTATGTCTTATATTTCTGGTTTGAACGCATATATTTTCAGAAAAATGCGTTGGCGGTCAACGCAAATATTATTAAGCGAATATCAGCGTGCCCGGACTACATTATTGTGTTGTATTTCGTTTGTGTCGGAGAGAATGTGGTGGCACTGCGGTCGTGGTGCTTTATATCGTTACATATTTCTTCCACATTAATTATTATTGAAGGCACTTAAAATTATGACATTTGAATTCGCATCTTTTTCTACAGGTTAGGAATTAAATAAAGGGTTTTCAGAGATTTGTTAGATACTGTTAAACAAGTTGGGCGTTAAAGTGAGTCGGCGTCTCCCACGCATGTCCGGGGTCCACACATGTCACTTCACGGCACTTGGCGCTTCCCCCTTTTTCCTCCCGGTATGATTGATGGACTCGAGCTGCAGTTCCCGAACAGCATAATAAAACCAGCCCCAGCCAAAACTCCTCCACCGTGTTCTTATAAAGAAGTCCGCGCCGCGCCCTGCCGGTAATATGGGGGTGAGTTCGATATTGATCTCTGCCACGGATGATCTGCGGAATACCAAATCCATCCCCCGTCTCCCGGGGTGTTCTCCCCCGTTGCCTGTTGTGGAAGGGATCATCATTAGGGAGCCTTTAAAGAAGATCGCCGTCCACCCTTGGACGGGGGGCAGTTTGGTCGCAGGCAAATCGGAGGTAATGCAGTCTCGAGGGCACCATTTATGTTCAACGTTCGAACCGTACGAATTTTTCTCTAATCTATGAGTATATAGACACCACACTTTTACAGAAATTCCATGCATACTCGCGTAAAGGACATAATTTTACCTGAGAAACGTTACCCATCGATGTTCGGGGGATATTTTCCGATAAAAGGTTGGAAATATAATTCCATACTCACTATTTGTTTAGAAAATTACACTTAACGTGTTTACAAGTAATATTCACTTTAATATTAATAATTAGGCACTAAATAGGAAAATAATTAGTTTAATAAGAAATTTGCATTAACCTCGCCGTGTATGAATAATGTATGTTAGTTTGGCAAACGATAGAGAATTCATTGTATTAATTAATTATATTAATAAGTTTCGGGTCAATAAAGACTGGTGTAGTTTTTGCATTCATAATGAGTAAAATTTAGATTTTTTTAAATGACACTCTCCTTATTTTACTACTGTAATAGATGACCGTTTCCCAAGACTGTTTATGTTTCTTGTGAGTCTTGGACATCTTTCATTTTTCAACTCCTGTCTTCAGAGTCTCCTTGGACTCTTTTATTTTTTTTACTCATGTCTCATCGCTTGAGCTTTTTTGCAGGGTGTCCATCTCAATTAATTTTCTACAGAGTCGGGAATTTTTCCCGCTTTTGTAATACCACTTTTTTTTTTCGTTAAAAGGAGACTTCGCCCCAATATTTCTCTGCCAGGTGCCGCTGAGCTATTTAACATTTTGCGAGGCAGTGATCGAACTTCAAAAAGTATACACACACACACACACACACACACACACACACTCACACACACACACACACACACACACACACACATATATATATATATATATATATATATATATATATTCAAAATTATATTTAATTCTAAGAAAAATATCAAGGTGTTTCGCACAATAAAAGTTTTCAGTTTTTTTTATAATTATGTAAATTACTTCTCTAATCTACTTATCTCTGATTGTTATTTTTTTATGCTCCTGTATAGATCTTTGTGTATTACATCTTTGTAAAACTCGATTTTTATATTTCATTATAGTATTATGTTTGAGTCTCAGTTAAGGCAATTATTTATATTGTAGAAAAAGTTTAAGTTTCCACTCTGGTGCATCATTGTGGAAACACTAGAACTTTTTCAACAATTTTTCTAAATTTCAATTCTGAATCGAATTTGCGAGTCTAAAATATTCTACTGCATTTAGGAAACTTTTGTTGGTAGCCCTACGTGGACGTACCCCGGCAGAATTGACCCATGTACCACGTGGCCCCGTGAGGCATTTCTCTGCATGACTGGCCTGCCAACCTTTCGCATATAAAATGAGTAATGGTGTCTGCCAGAAAATTATTGGTGTCTGTGGCGCGCGAGGCACGACCGCGGAGCCCCGCGTCTATTTGTCAGCGGTGAGGCGTCCTTATCGGAGAGATAAAAATTTATGCACCACAATGAATTATCTTCTCCCTTCAATCATTACTCCGGAGCGCTAAGGAATTCTCGGCACGCTTCCATATTGATTGGCTGTGCGTACGGGGATTCGGCAACGACGGTGTAATGGCTATAGTCCCGGTCGTTTCTGATAGTTCGCTGTAAAGCTGCAATCACTGATAGCTTGGGTTTTTAAATACGGTGAGCGACAGCTTGTGGAATTATCAATAAATAATTACTGATAGGTCAACTTCTAATTATAACTGTATGGAATATGATTTTTCCCTGAATCATTCTTAAAAAAGCAAGGCGTGTTAAGATGAGCAGTCGTCCACTGCCCTGTAATTTTTACGCTACCAAGTTTCAATGACAAAGGTTCGTGACAAAAATTGGTATACGTATTTTGCCAAAATCGAGAACCGGTACTGTGGGGGTGACAAACCACTAGCATAAATGTGAAAAGAATTATAATTTTAAAAAGTGATCATTAAGTGATAAATTACTGCAAGCCAATATATCATGACATCACGCGACAGAGAGAGACGTTACTACGCGACGAACAAAGGAAATAGTTCGATTTTTCCGCAATGAAATGAAGCAGAAATATTTTCATTGAATAAAAGTATAATTCTATCCAGTAATACTCCATCGAGTGATAATAAAAAACAATACAAAATACTTTACAATCGTTGCGGAAAATGTTAGTTAATTTAGTGAGTTCAATATGGCCACCATTTCCTTACATTTGGAATGTAGCTATCAATTTGATCACTTCAATCCTTCGTAATGTGCGAATACTGATGGACAATTATATCCTGCAATACTCAAGAAGTACTGTCTGAAGACTTACTGACAATTATTTGTTCGCGGAGAATTATATTTCTAAAGAATAACGATGGTATGTTTGTTGCTATTATGCAATTAAATTCTATGTATCTTATAGCTATTAAATTAATGCAGTATATTTATGTATTGGTAAAGAAATTCGGAGGTATGTTTTTTGAGATTGATGCAATTAAATTCTATGTATCTTATAGCTGTTCAATTAAAGCACTATTGGTCGAAATTGTGTACGGAACTAGGAATAGTTAGATTTAGGTTGTTTCTTCTTGACTAAAGATTAATATAGAATTAAATTCTTTTTCGGGTTTATATAAATAAGACACGGGCAACGCCGGGCACTCAGCTAGTATAAAATAAAAATTACAGCTCTATTTATCTCACTTATTAAATCTATATAATAAAAAAAGGATGTATATTTGTATGTATGCATTTACGTTAATTTCTATACAGATTTAGACGCGCTGACAGATTGCAACAAAATTTCGTACACAAAGCTCAAGAAACGGTACTGTAGGGGTTAGAAGCCCCTAGCATAGAGGTAGAAATAATTATAATTTAAATATTGTGCTCATTTTGTACTGCGCCAAGAGGCCGTGACGTCACGAGCGAGAGACGTTACTACGCGACGAAATAGTTCCTTTTTCCGTAAAGAAATAAAGCAGAAATAGTTTCACTGAATAAAAACTATATTTTTATCAAGTAATACTCCGTCGAATGATAATTAAAACAACACGAAATACTTTACTGTCCTTACTGATAATGTAAGTTAATTTTCGTGGCATATTAGTGACTCCAATATGGCGACTATTTGTTTAAATTATGAATCTAACAGAAATTCATCGTAATGTCTGAAGACTGAGGGACAATTATATCCTGTAATACTCAAGAAGTATATTTAAGAAGAAGTTTGGAGGTATGTTTGTTGGGACTGGTGCAATAAAACTCAATGTATTTAATAACTGTTCAATTAATACACTATGGGTCGAAAGTATGTAAGGTTAAATCACTTCTTTACAAAGATTAATGTAGAATTAAATACTTTTTTTCAGGTTTATGTAAATAAGTGCGCGGGCAACGCCGGACAACCAGCTAGTTTAGAATAAATTTTAAAAAGGACTGTTGAAGTAGACGTTGATGAGTAGAAAAAACCAAAAACAGTCTCCAAGTTTATAAGTACCTATAGGTACTAATACTTTTTAAAGTTAATATGATGTTAATTATAAGACAAGAAGGTATGTTATTCTGAAGGTGTTGCAATGTATTCGTAACTTGATGTTTTTATATAAGTGGTAACGTTTTTATTGTTCATTCAGGATGATTATAACAATGAGTTGAAAGCTTCCGACTATATATTTAATAAAGTTATAAACTAGGAGACTGTTTTTGGTTTTTTCTACTCATCAATAAATTTTAAATGAAATCAAAACAATCTGTGCAATGGACAGAAAAACACACATTAACTTCATTATATGCCATCTCATGTTGCTTTTTTCGATAAAAAAGAAATTCATAAATTCGTATTGAAACCAAAAACTGGAGATCATTCAATTATTTAAAAAGTATATATATATATATATATATATATATATATATATATATATGAATTACAGAAAGTTTTTTTTCCTATTATTTTCGATATGATTGCAAGTTATGAGTTCATTTCCGTGCCATAGAACTACAAATCCAAGCTGCATTAGTTGAATTTATTGAATGTGACTCAGTTTCCAATACTTAATGAAAAGTTTTGTGTATTTTGTTAGAATAGAGCTGGAAAGTTCCAATTTGCGTGAAAGCCGTATCCTGGCACGGACATGCCTGAACAAACAGCGTGTTCCAAGATATTTTAACGGATAAGCGTGTCAAGAGAATCTTTCTTGACAGGTCAATATCGCAGAAGATAGGACGCATGCAGAACAATCCCTTTTGAAACAACCGTGAGAGACATCGAGAAAGAAAAATATCAGATCTTTTTCTGCTTACGCCGTATAAAAGAGTTTCACCTAAACTCAGCCCATTAACATATCTCTCATACGCTCTTATAGTATCTGCAAACACATTAATAAATGTTAAGGTGTGTGCTTACGAGCTCAACAAGATAGTGCACGATCAAAGCAAGGCCGTTTTTCATTTTAAATATGGCAGGAAAATTAATAGATTTAAAGAGATAAGTAAAGTTTGCAATTAACTGTCGGCTTAACTCTATTATAAATACTATTGAAAAATGCTATTGTAAAATGAATTTTATTCATAAAGTATGTTTGTGTGAGTCGGGAAAGAGTTCAATACGACTTGATACAGTCTGAACATTCGTAAAAGTATGAAAAATATATTTATAAATAGTTTGTGTATCTAATCATGAAACATGTACATAAAAAAATTAATGTGCTAGTATTTCAGTAAAACACAGTATAAAACATTTACAGAAGAAAAAATACAATTCATAATAGTTAAACTAGTGAGTGAAAGTCAGAAATATTATTCGTTTAAGAGAAGACAGCCAAAGAAAATACTGAGATATTTACTCAGTACGTGAACATTAAATTTTTATATTGAGATTTTAATGTTAACAATTATAGTAATTTCTGAAGTTAAATTCCTTCCTTTTCGAATCAAGGTCCTTGATTATTATTCTGTTCCCTGCACAATTTCACTATTCACGCAAATAATCACAAATAGTGAATTATAAGATCGATAGAGAATGAGAGGACGCGCAGTCGATATGTTATCGTACGTGGTTGATTAACAGACTCGCTGGTTTACTATTCAACGCCTCAAAGCACGTTCTGTCCTCACTCTTCTCACATTTTTGTTTGCCTCTCAAGGTCACAATTTCGTAACACATTGGCTAGATTACTGTCAAAATATCACTTAAATAAAATTCTGAATCTGAAACATCAGCAAATTAAGTCAGAACCTTTTTATTATCAAGAATTTAAAACATTATAATAAAACAGATCCTAATTTTTAGGTCTCTTCAGATGTTTTAAATTCAAATTCAGTGATTCCAAGAATACTAAATTTTGCAACTATGACAATTTATAATACAATTATGTATCAATTCATAGAGAATGTTTTCAATTAATTACATGAAATGCAGTAGAACATAATTTTCTAAGAGGTTTGAAAAATGAGGGATGTCTCTGTTAAAATCTATATAATGAAAAAGGAGGTATATTTGTATGTATGTATGTATGTATGTATGTATGTATGTATTTACGTTGTTCTTTATACAAATTTTATCACGTGGACAGAATGCAACAAAAATTGGTACACATATTCTTCAAAATACGAGAAACGGTACTGTGAGGGTGAGAAACCCTTAGCATACATGTGAAAAGAATTATAATTTTAAAAAGTGATCATTAAGTGATAAATTACTGCGCGCCAATATATCATGACATCACGCGACAGAGAGAGACGTTACTACGCGACGAACAAAGGAAATAGTTCGATTTTTCCGTAATGAAATGAAGCAGAAATATTTGACTTGACTAAAGATTAATATAGAATTAAATTCTTTTTCGGGTTTATATAAATAAGACACGGGCAACGCCGGGCACTCAGCTAGTACTGAATAATATTCTACGTAGAAGTAAAATTAATTGAGCGAATACCTGCCATTTTGTCGTTGGAAGAAAATTAACGACTATAATCAATACGTTCCAAATACATATAGAATACGAAGTAACGAAATTCTCTCTCCAGAGTATAAATAATAAAATATATTTCCACTTCTGTTACATTTTTTAAGACGGGAAAGCAATTTTAGGGAAACAAAGAATGTGTGAATAAAAGCTCCAAAACTCAAGCGTCTGTTTCAGTTTCTTCTTTAATGCGATAATTCACTAATTAATTTTAAATAATCGTTGCTACTTTTCGTATTTTAAAGGGAAGACTCTTAAAAAAATAATTAGTTAAATTTTTGTTTTTATTGCTTTATTTCCCGGTGCTGTCTATTCTTCTGCATTCTCTTTGTGAATGCTCTTATCTTTCCCCCTGAGCCCTTTGATTCTTCAACGCCGCCACCTGACGAAATTGGGCCTTCCCGTACGAAATCCGAAGCGCGTGGCCCAAATGCAATATGCATGAAATCTCCATTAGCAATGAGCAACTGCTTCGTCGAAATGAGAAGTTACCTCCTCAGAGTTTGCGGAAGCCAAACACACGTAATTCAGTTACTCTTTTACGGAGGAGAGATTACAAGAGTTCGTTCGGGAAAGGGAAAGTTAACCGACGACTAGTAAAATCAGCATTTCGAAATAAATCGTTTATTTGAAAAGGAGATACAAATTTTTTTTCCCGCAAGTTAATCAAAGAGTTTCTTAAAAACTCCTCGCAACTGAAAATAATCTGGGAATGAGGAAGCATATAGAACTATTAATCAGGAAAAACTGGAAGAGTTCTGGTGTTGGGAAGTCGAAAATAACTGAGATTGAACACCGAAACCAAAACGTCAATGGACGGAATGGTATAACAAGATAAATGCTTAGAACTGGCAAATTGAATAATTTCGACGCTTTAGTTCTACTGTTGGGTCAAAGAACAAAACCTGCAATCGAAATATCGCGACCTTAAAATGAAACCCGAGGAGACACAAGCCGAGGCACCTCGGAACTGTTTTGAGATCTGTATGTTCCGGGATCGCAGACCTTTGGGCATACGGTAAGAGTTATTCGCTATTCCCACTGGAATAGTCGGCCAGCTGCCTCCTAACAGGTCAAGGCACGGGGAATGTAATGCTGCGTGCCCACAGAAAACCCCTCTTCCACCATCGGAAGGGCGTGTGACAAGTACCCAATGCCCAAACCTGCCTGATGCAGGTTTTCTAGAGTTTGTCCTGCATCAGTTTTAGGCGAATCCCGGGTAGGGATTCTTAAAGTGTTGCCCGTGGGCCCTAGTTACAGCACACAAACCAGATAAAGCAGAAACAGTGGGAAGAGCGTAAGAATGAGGGATCATCAGTTGCGTATTTAATCACCTGACGAAAGCAACAAGGATTTCAGAAACGTTGTGTGGCATACTTATCACTTATTTTTGTCTATTATTTTTTTATTTACTTTTAATAATTACTATACTTTTAACAGAGACGTTTCATATTTTATAGTTCCATAATACGCATTATATAAAATAGAAGTAGATCGAGTTAAATGCTTTAGTGGAAAAATATGTTGCTTAGAGGAATATCGACGAAATTAAGCAAAATTTAACTAAACCTAACTGGGTTTGACTAAATTCAACCATATATATATATAGTAGTAATTGGTAATTAAGACATTGTTCTAATTGAAAAGTTGAATTGTAGAGGACTCATTATTAGTGGATATAGAGCGGACGCCGCAACAAACCGGCAAGGCAAAGAAAACATTATTGAGCAGTCGAGAAGGTTCTACGCGCTCAAAACGTACGAGACGAACGAACAGTCAGGCAGTAAGCAGCAAGGAGAAAAGACCAAAATTCCAAGTCATGAAAATTTGAACAGTACAGTCGGGCAGCAGACAGCGAATAGACCAGACGAAAAGTTTTACAGACGACAGTCAGAACGAAAGAATGTGGTCCAGTCACAAACATGCTTTCAAATATTAAAAAGTAAAGCAATATTCAGTCGGGAAGGAGACAGAGCAACTAGTTGCAGTAAAGCATCGAGAACCAACCAATTTGTGTTAAACCAACTAACAAACGACGCCAATTAGAGCCTGTGAATATTTAGAGTCTGTGAGAACTTAGAATCAGTGATGTCCCCAAAATTGTGCACGTAAAACTAAAAATGAGACCTGGGCGGCCGTAAGTAGAGAAAAACTTTAAAACCATTTGTAAACCGTGTTTAAAAGATAAAAGTCAGATCGTTCTTTAATTATTTAATTATCGATAAAATGAGATCCTTAATTCTTGATAAAATTAAAATTGTTTAAATTCAATCTTTAGTATTATTTTTTCTGCAACAAATTTCGTCTATGTTCAGACGCATTGATTTCCATAAAAAGTAAATGTAATTTTGTTTATATAAATTCTGCCATTTATCAAACCCAGTTCAAGACCCTGAGATCCCAAATATTTTGTGTATTTTATACTTGTTTTAACTTTGTTAATAAATCTTGTTTAATAGTTTTCACTTAAGTTCTTTTCATTTAAAAACGCCACATAATTCATATCATGAATTATTATCAAAAGATGCAAGATAAATTTTAATTATTACAATATATTAAATAAATTTAATAAAGTTGAATCTCTAGTTTAAAGTAGTTGAGTCCTTACCATATTTAAGAGTGTTATCTTCAGTTTATTTATTCAATTAAATTGACTTCGTATGTAATAATATTTTTTTAATATTGTAATTTTCTAAAAGAGCTGTTGTTATTTTTTATAGAATACCTTTGCTGTTCAAACCTAATTAATCGAGCTGATATAATTTAAATCCAGTATATCCATTTGAATTCAGTATAAACTCGTTAGTAACACTGAAATACAGTTTATAGAAATAAATGTAAATGAATTTAAGTAAATTTTATTTTTTCTGTATAGTAATAACTATATTATTGGGTTATTTCCGTAGCTCATATATATTTGTCTGTTATTTGATGTCCCAGCATGTGAACACACAAATTAACTTGAACAAAAATAAGGAGGAAGTTACATATTGAGAAACAAAAATATATTAAATACAGGAAGGGAAAATGATTACTACCAATGATGCTGGTTAACTATTAGGGAAATTTATTGCTTCAATGCTTCTCAGCCCCCAAGCAAAGGCTCTTTTGTTCTTCAGGGTCCGAGCTGTCCGACATTTGACGGCGTGTAAAATCAGGCAAATTGAAATTGTTGGTAATATATGTAAGTCGAGGACGCTTCGGTCCTTAAGCCGACGTCAAGTGGACGAATTCTGTTCGTTCCTTGTGGCATTCCTCGCTGGAGAATGTTTGCAGGCAAATATTTGGCCCTGCCATAAATAGGGGTCTCTGTCGCTGTTTATGGGGTAACGACAGTCGTTTGTCCTCCATAGTATCTGGGTTATGTGGAAGCTGCCTTTTCGATACTAATTACGAAAGGCGGGTATTCAGTAAAAGCGTTGGGTCTCAGACACACAATAAAAACTTCACTTGTGAAACCATAATTGTATCAATTTGGATATTGTTGAAATTAAATCCATTTTAAAAACATTAAAACAAAGCAATAATGTTGAAAATAGAGCGTTTCTAACATTATTTATAACTTCTCCCACTATGCACTCCCTAAAATTCTTGAAATATCCACAAATAGTCCTCTTCAATACATTTCTAATTTTTTATACAAAATTTTCTAAAGCGACATTAATGAGGATTATCATTTTGTGGTAAAAGCTAAATAGAATTTGTTAATGATATATTTAATTTATTTGTTCACAATAATAATTTTTGAGAATCTTTAGATGTAAATTCACTTTCTAATTTTCTAAGATTTAATTATAGAAAATTGTAAAAGTAGATGAGTATTTTTTCTTAAAAACTTACCGATATTTCTTTTACCTGATATTAATCAAACGCTATATATTTTTCGTTTCTTAACAATTTTTATTATGAAATTAGTAGCCTCTTTCTTTCCAGAAATAGTGATGATGGTTTTAGATATCTCATCACTGTCTTTAAACCCTTTTTTTAAATATGTATATAACAACGATATTCTTTATTTTGAAATCAGAAACGACAGTTTCCTTGTCAAAAACAAACGACTCAAGGGTTAGCCTCCAGGTGGAGGGTTACATTTTTTTATATTTATAATAAACTTCCCAAGGGTCTGTATAAAAACGATGTAAATTTTAAACGAAATCGGTTAGACCGTTTGTGAAAAACGAACAACACGTTACAGACAAACAGGAATTCTGATTTCATTGTTTTCTGATCATCTCGTGCATGAAACGTAAAGCGATAATAAAATCCCTGGATTCAAAGACAACTACAGACAATAGTTCTATTTTATTTATACTGAAGGTTTCATGTATTTCTTGTTCGATAGTATAATACTTTTATAAGCTTTAGGTAAATTCCTATTATTTTATAATGGCTGTTCATTTAAATTATTCATTTAATTGAGTCATCTCGGGTTCCATCTCTGTAGATGCGAATTATCGCATAGATAAATCCTAAAATGTTTTTATTGCCTCTGGAGCAACAATTCGACGTATCTAAGATTTATTTCAAATTTTAAAAAAGCAGCGTTTCTTCAAATTTATTTATACTTGTTCGGTCCCATATTCCCGTCTGTGATGCGCCAAGGAAATGAGTTTATTCGTGCCGTATTCGAGGAAGCGCAGAGGCAGATGATAGAATGATATTGGTCTCTGGTCTGTGTGCGTATCGAAGTAATATAGAGATGCCTCAATCTTTGCAGCGATGCTTCAGTTAAAATGAAGACACGGTGGGGGAAGGAAATTGTCTGAACGGTGTTTCGATACCGGCGCTGCGCTTCATTACGGAATCTATTCGTCAACCTCTGAATATTAACACAATTGAATCTTCCCAATTTTTTGCTCAAGAACGATGCATTTTTTTTTGAAATAATGAAGTTACTATCTGAATGAAATGAATTCGTAGCAGACGGACTGTTTAAGAATATATATGTAATTACTATAAAAGCCTGGGTTGTGCCACGTGTCATTCAGGTAGAACGGATTATTTTCAACGCCTGATGAAAGCAGCAAGGTTTGTGTGGTATTTATTCACACAATTCTTTTAATACATATTTACAATAATCTTTGTAATCGTTTCTTACAAATCAAATTATTTATTTATATACTGAAATGTGTATGTTTACTTGTTAATAGTATCATGTCAGAAATTAAATGCTCATAAGTCGTAGAAGTTAAAGAAAAAACTGAGGAAAAGCTAATATAAAATAATACAAGCGAGTAATATTATTGTTAACATTAAGAATAAACTTCTTGAGTATTCAATAGAATTTTAGATGTGAAAAATACACAAGAAGTCTAAATAGAACATTAATAGTATTGGAATTCTCGGGACATTTATCATAATAATTGTGCAACGTTGCACCTGTCATGGTATTAAGAGTTTAGCAGAAAATGGTAATAAATAACACCATTATGCTGCATGCATTTTCTAATAAGCTATATTTCATTCTGCGTTGTTTGAATGGGATATTCGACATGGTTCTGAATATATCTCGCTCGCGTAATGCGTCATGACAACAAGGTTGTTAAATGTAAAATCAACGAATGCTCGAATTAACTGCTGGGTTGGGGAACTGGCAAGTTTGATTAGAATCAATTATTCGAGATGCGAGTATGAGAGAATCCGTTTAAATGCACACATTCCACAAGAAACCTATTTATATAAACTGAGGTTGGCGGCCGTTTCTATGGCCATTTCATATTTTTATATTTCGAAATGTTATGATGGCCAGTATTAACAATATATATATATACTACATAAAATATTTAAACATAGGCGTGTAGAATGTTCCACTCTAATTTTTTTTGGCAGAATTTTTTCATGATTCTGGTGTTACTATTTTACCTATGACAATAGCACTTATAGAATGAAAAATAATTATTATTCAATTTAAAACACATTAATATTAAACACGTCGTTGCGTCCCTGACTGCGAACTATTCAGGTGTACAGATGTTACATTCAATTATAATTAAATTAAAAAAAAAATAATTGACCAAATTTCTTACGTCTACAAACGTTACGGTATTTTTTTAAAAAAAATTATACACCAATGAATCATCTATACAACTGAAGAGGTCCCAATAAAGCACTAAACGTCATGTTAATATTTATTATGTTTCAAATTGAATACTAAATTTTTTTCTGACTAACAGGCTGCTATTTTTATTATTTAATTTAAGTATGAAGACATGTTGTTATAATTGCCACTTATACAATGCTTCTGTGGTATGTATAACGTTCTATGATGTTTTTCTGTAAACCTGTTTTCCAAAAGAGTAAAAATAAATTAATGAATTTTATACTTTTGGTTCACGGTTTTTCATGAGGGAATAGTGACCTGCTATAAAATGTATTATTCTACATCAGCAGGGATTCTGCATCAAATCCCTGATGGGAGTTAAATAACGTTAATTATGAATACAGGAACATGGGTAAATAATATCTTTTTTAAATTTAAATAATATTTTCAATGACGTTAAATGTCTCTTTCCGTGAATCATTTTTAATATGAAGAAAAGTGTGAATATCATGTTTCTAATGTTTACGCAGCAACGTAAAATATAATTGCTCATTGTAATACTAGTTAACGATTGGTTTTGTTCTGCTACATCGTACTGCTAACAGTTTTTAGACATCCCAAACCAGATGCTAATGAGATTCTGCTGTTTGCCGCTGCTGTGCAGGCCTCGTTGGTATTCTGCTGGATGATGGGAGTCCTTTTGTTCGAAATTCACGATACATTAACACCGAGCTAGCTTTGCGTTGGCTTGGGGTTGAGATATCGGCTCTTGGCACAGTCTCAGACGCCGCAGTTGGACGCTGGGCGCCGATATTAACATCGCTGCTCCGAAAAAAAAAATTACGACGCGCCAGAGATAACATAAGAGAGCACTACAAGCGTCGCTGCGAAACGGTTATAGTTAATACTACTGTATCAATATCTTGCAATATAGTTTTTGGCGTTTATTGCCACCGTAAAAAATGTTCTCCTGTGTCGTAACGATGGCCATTAGAACAGTCGACGTAGTTAATATCGTAATTTATAAGTTTAAGCCGCGATTATTGGAAACAAAGAGGGGATGGCTCCAAGGAAATCGAAAAACTTATTTTTGAAACGAAAGCATACAACGGGAAATATATAAAAATTAATTTAACTGAATATATTTGACGGAGAACATGAATGGGAATGGTAGACTGTGGTTGAGCAGTGAATGGATTCTAAAAAAAACATTGGTATTAATGTTGGTTAGAAAACTGGCTGGCATTTATAATTTTTAAAAAATTGTAAGGCAAGGATTTTTATATCTATGGTTTTAGTATGAGTGTAAAGAGAATTTTATATTACAGATATGTAATATTCTCAGCTTACATAGTGTTTATTGAGAGTCGTATTTCGAAGGCTATTAAGTAGATGTTATTAGTAATACAAGAAGAATAATAAAGTTTTATTTTTAACAAAGCCTGTATCAGTTATAATTTAAAATTATTTTGGGCAGTATATGTTTCGGAACATTATCTGCAGTCATCTAATAATCACTCAATATTTTATACACACATTTGTTTTCTTTAAGTCTGTAAAGAAACACAATAACAGAAATCTAGACATTAGTTAAATAGATCTCGTACAGATACGTTGCTTTGTATTACCCAAAATTTATTTTCATCTTTGTACAGTGTGTAAAGAAACTGTTTTTGTTTCTGCATGCATGACATGAATTTAATTAATGATGGAGTTTTATTTTAAGGGAATGAACCATTTTAGGGACGAATACACACCCGTCTCGGTTCGTCCCTCTCTTTTTTATACTCGTTTGTGTTCCACTTTAGAATTGAAGGCATCATAATCCATGTTGTTATTGTCTAGTGTTGTGTGATATATATTTTTCATTGAATGCTTTCGTGAGGGGAATCAGGTCGTGTCTTGGTTGCTGCAGCGACTGCATCTCTAGGCGCTCTATCACGGCAGGCGCAATCTAAGGCGTTTGCGCTTGCACGGTCGCCGATGCAAGCCGACATAAATCACTGCATGAAAGTTTCATGGCGCGTTATGCACTAGAGCGCAAGATAGCGCCGCTAATGGCGATTCTACACGCACCCAGCTAAATGTCCCTATTAGTGGTCATAATGGATTAGCCCTCGCACGCCCCGCCGACTTGAGCGCTGTTTATGTTGCTATTTGCTTTGTGCGAGCCGCGTGATAATAACACCAGCCTCAACACGCCATTACGTCTTGAGGCGAACAACAATGGGACCCGGCGTTACACCACCTGCACACCATTGTATTTCGTGGGAGCGACCCATGTAAATGTCTGACAATTACGCTTTCAAATAGGCAAGAGGAAAACTGACAACGCTCACGAGAAATTTGATGTCTGCATACTTTGTCTTCGTGGCGAAAAATCGTAGAATGGTATCAAAGAAATTTTTTCAATAGGAACAACGACCTGAAGGTAATTTAATCGGTAATAGTATGTAAAGAACAGCTTTAAAAATTATAACGATTTTACTTACGAGTCCCAAATTAAAACCTACAATTATTTGAACTTATTTAATATTATGTGATTATGAAAAACAAGTCTTTGAAGATTAAAACACAATACTTATAATGGAATTTACAACAAAATCATCAAAACATATGCTTTTAATGATCCGCTTTTTTTAGGGTAACAGGCTACATGAGGGTAATACACATGGTGGCAACTCCCCTTTAATAGCATAGGGAGGGATTTGAAAGGGGGATGCGGAAGGGTAGAGGAAGGTAGGCAAGGGTTAACTAGGGCCCCCGGGCTATGGTTTAAGGATCCTACCCGGCATTCGCCTAAATAAATGCAAGACAAACCCTAGAAAACCTGCATGAAGTAGGTTGGGCATTGGGTACTTGTCCCACGCGCTTCCGATAGCGGGAGAGGGGTTTGCATTCCCTTCTCCGTGTCTCGACCAGTTTAGGAGGCAGCTGGCCGACTACATAGGAAGCTTTTTTTTAGGGTAACAGGCTACATGAGGGTGATCCACATTGGGCAACTCCCCATTAATAGCATAGGAAGGGATTTGAAAGGGGGGATGCGGAAGGGTAGAGGAAGGTAGCCAAGGGTTAACTAGGGCCCCCGGACTATATTTTAAGGATCCTACCCGGCATTCGCCTAAATAAATGCAGGGAAAACCTTAGAAAAACATGCATCGGGTAGGTCGGGCATTGGGTACTTGTCCCACGCCCTTCCGATAGCGTGAGAGGAGTTTGCTGTGGGGACGCAGCATTCTTTTCTCCGTGTCTCGACCAGTTTAGGAGGCAGCTGGCCGACTATTCCAATGGGAATAGCGAACAACTTTTACCGTATGCGCAAGGTCTGCGACCCCGGAACATACACCTCTCAGAACAGGCCGAGGTGCCTCGGCTTGTGGGAACATTAGTTTTTTTTTGGGTGTAGATAGGCTATGTATAGGGTAATCCACATAGTGGCAACTCCCCTCTTATAGCATAGGAAAGGGATTTGAAAGGGGGGATGCGGTAGGGTGTAGGAAGGTAGCCAAGGGTTACTAGGGCCCCCGGGCTATTTTTTAAGGATTCTACCCGGCATTCAACTAAAAGTAATGCAGGACAAACCCTATAAAAAACCTGCATCGGGTAGGTCGGCCATTTGGTACTTGTCCCACGCCCTCCTGATGACGGGAGAAGGGTTGTTCAAAAACGGAGAGAAAAAGGCATCCCCAAAGGTAGCCCCTTCGTATCTTTCCTAAAAGGTTCTGCCTGCGAGAGAAAATCCCTCGCAGGTTACCTGCGAGAGAATCCTTTTTTCTGCTCTTACATAGGAAGCGTGATGAGAACAATATACATTTTTACGGTTTACTATATACGTGAGAGTATTTTATATTATAATTCTTATTTAGATATTTATGAACAAACTCATTTCTTTACCATGTGAATAGAAAAATTATCATAGCATCTGAGCAATTTAGCATTTAATTGAGTTAATTTGAGACAGTATCAATAAGTTTTATTTCCAATGGCAACCTTTTATCTACTAATAATTTGTGATTATGGCAAGTGTTATGTGGTTAGGATATAAATTCCAAATTAAGTATATGTATAGGACGTAATTTGTATAATTTTGTAATTAAAGTATGGTGGCGATCGAGATATACTGTGTGATTGATGTCTCGCATTAAACTTAGTCAATTTTCGTTGTCGTAATTTCCTTATGATTATAATTACCAACTTCAAGAACATTAATTTTCATTAGTTTGTGCAAGGGCTTTACTGAATATAACGTGAATCGTAGGTCCATATTTTTTTTATACCTTTACTAATAATTTTATTCCCTGGGAACAATAAAGGTAAATTCTTTCGTTAGAAAGTTAATAATGCCCTTCAATTTATAACGCAGAATCTGAGGAATGTAACTGTTGAATTTGAATTTTAAAATCCCAAAGGCCAATGGCAACCAACTGCTGGAATAATTTAATGAAAGAGTATCAAGAATTTATTAAAAAGCTTTCTTCCTGACTGCCTCGGTAAATAGATATTCCCTGGAAGCCTCTTGGAGAAATGACGCTGAAAACAAGTCCTGCGGAATTCCCGCGTGATATTTCACACGGCATTTCGCGGCTCGGGAATTTGAATTTAAAATAGCAACGTGCGAACGCGGGGAAGAGAACGCCAGTACTTATCATGCAAATCATTGAGTCGGAGGGAAGGCAGGCAAGTCGCTCCAGATTTATGTCCCGAATAAACAGCGATATGTAGAGTGGGCGAGCGCTCGTCAACCTGTGGCTGAGTGGTAATCGTGTTGAGGTGCAAACGAGGCTGCTGCTGCTCGGAGCTCAGGGATTAGTTGGCCAGCTGCAAGGGAGTGTTTCTGTCGTGATTGAAAAGGGCGTTAAGCCACGCTTCGTGACGCTGATAAAAACATCTTTTCACTGGAATCTGTTGGTCGGTTAAAATGGATACATTTTAAAAATTATAATAAATTTTAAATACTCATTATCAATATATTGAGAATTATTATTAAGATCAAAGAAATAGGTTACGTCAGTTACATTAAAATACAATTTTTATAATAAATAATATTTCTATTCTAACCCACAATAAATAGTGTTAACCACCTCTACGATGAAACACGAAAATATCATTGATCAAGTAACGTTACAGATGGAATAATTGCATAGAAAAAATAACACTGAACTGTGAAATATTATCATATGCGTAGATTTATACATCATCCGTATAAAATAATTTAAAAATGCATTGCACGCTGTCCTCTACCCACAAAAAGGGGAAATAGAAAACACGAAGCATAATGATCTGGAAAACCCGTCAGGATCATAATTGAACACTTGAATCTGCATTTATCATCAATTCTCCTTATGAATTGAATTGTATTGTAATATACTCATCAAGTAGAAACAATAAAGCCATTGTATTAATATTATATAAAATTTTCTAAGCTTAAATTTTCATTGTGGAAACATAGTTTACATTTTAAAAATGTTAAATATGTGGCTCTTGAATTTTCTTGATACTTCGCATGCATTTTCATAAAAATGCCATTATACGCTCTGAACATAAGTACAGGGGCACGCGGCTACCTTTCATGTTACGGCCATGTGTCTGGTAGCTCCACGATCGCGATACTTGACATTTTGATTAATATACTTATTTTTTAGAATTTCTAGGAATTATATGAATCTAATATTTATGTGATTAAACAGTACATTAAAATATATTTAAATGCCACCAGTAAGTTAATAGCACAGGGCGTTAGGTTGATGCAAGAATGTAAAAGTTGTAAGAATTATAAGGTAGCAATGGTAGTACAGTTCGATGCCAGCCTTGGTAGGGTAAACAGTATCGAGAACTCTTGCAGTTCCCGAGTGTGTTTACATCAGTAGCCAGCTGATTCCGGCTAAGGAGTGTATAAGTGCATGATATAGAAGCTACATAAAGGAAAATCCACTATTCCCTGAAAGTGTAAAGAAGAGGAATAACTGAAGATGACGTCCACACAGAATATGGAGACGAAGGTGATGGCCGCGGAACATAAAACGGATAAAATGCATGCCATAATTCTGGACGCTGTTGCAAGTTTAAATACAGATGAGTACCTAATAGGTTTAGATAATATTATTGACCCTCATCAGAATTAAGTACATCTCTTAAATAGCGAATGTGAGAATATGCGCAGTTATAATATCTAAGGAGAATGTCGAAAATCTAACAAAAGCTCATAAATCAATAACAATAAAGGGTGAGGTGGTCAGTATAAGACTTTTAATTTCAAAAATACTACCGTGTAATCTTGTCAAACGTATGCCCTGTTATCTCAAACGAGATTATTGTGCTAGAAGTAGAAAATATAAATATAATTCCAGACTCTATAATATCGGGTATTAAAATAAGTACTGGTGACCGAAGGTTTCCTCCCATTAAAAGTTTCAGAAGACCAAGTTGTCGACGCCACCATTATAAGCATTTTTTTTATTAAAAAAATGGTTTGTAATAACGCTTCCGTAAGTGACACAGGGTGGGGGTGGGGTATAATATTTTTGGTAGTTTTACATTATTCGTCCTGATAAGGATGCTTAAAATACGTAGACAATATTTAACCATAGTCGAGGAAGTTTAATTCTGTTTTTTCGTCTGTGGTATGTGACTCAGGCAGCTTTTGAAACACTGGCGTCGAGAACGAACATTACATTATGTTTATGTAGTGTTGGAGAAACGGGAGTTCGTGTTTAGAGGTTCTCTATCCAACATGTAAGCCGTTTGTGTAATGGAAAGCCCACGAAGGGAGCGGGTTGGATTCATACCGCTAGATTTAGGTCTGCTCTTTATCCAACAAGGATCCTTTAGATGCAAATTAGGGGACGAGAGATTGTGCTTGGATTGTGGCCAGGTCAAGGGTGAAGTTGGTTAAGGGTGAATGCTGGGTTGGGTTTGGGTGTCAGACTCCCCTTTGAGGTACCCACGCTTAAACGACCATATAAGCCTGAAATTGTGGCAAAGCGGATTCGATTACCGCCAGACTCTATTGCCCTAAAGGAGTCGCTAAATTAGACCAATTAACGAGTCACCAAACTATATGAAGCTGTTGGAATTTTGGAAGTTAAATGAATTGAAAATACGACTAAGGTGTTGTCGTTACCCTTCATAACGAATTGAACAAAATTTCAAGGCAACGTAAACAAACAGTTTTACTGTACATAAAATTTTAAGTTTTACATTTCACTTTGTTATAACCGTGCAGACTATGATTTTAACTTTTCAATGATCCTCATACTTCCATATAGTTTTTAATTTAACGTATATACACTAACACCTTTCCTACAAATTTGAACTTTCAATATTCCTTTTATTTTTACTTGAGAAAAATTATTCACTTCTTTGTTTCCTGTATAAATGATATAATCTAACTTTAATACAGTCCTTTACTTACTTTAAAATTTTTTAAACGTCTAACATTGCTTATAAAGTTGGAAATTAATGTAATTTGTTTCTACGAATTTCTCGTTATGTAAATGCAGTGTTGTTAGTAACTGTTGGCTTATATTAATTATTAGAGTATTATTAAAGTATTATTAAAATATTTATTTTCTCTCTTATTACTTGACCCATAATACAATGTCTACATAATACTGTAAATATATTAGGTCAGGGAATTTAATATTATCACGCGTATATGTTATCCTTTCACAGTAAAATTTTTCGATGAATTTATTCCATGTTAAAAACTAATATTGTTTTCAAAATTTCCTGACATTTTGAAATTATTGTCTTATTAGTTTTCTATGGATTTCATAAGTTGTTTATGATTGTATTCCAAGTTGATATCGGTGAATGAACTCTTTTGTTATGTAAAAATTCATGACAGTAAAATTTGAATAAAAATTTGCTTACAATAATGAGAGCCTTTTTGAAGAATTTATTTATCTGGTACTTCTACGTCATAGTTCATTTTTGCTATTTATCAGAAATATGTTCGACCTGTTTATTATTTACACTTATTAAAAGAGAAGTAATGACTAGTGGCTGTGTTGTATAGCATTTTATGTAAATTAACCTAATAACGGGCCGAGGACCGAGCCCTGTGGGACGCCGGGCTCTACTAAACCCTTGTTATGTGTAGTACTGACTGTTTTAAAGGTTCTCTCTGATATATTATATAAGAATTACATACAGAGAATTACGTACAGTGTCGGTGTTTGATGTTATTTGTGATACGAAATATAAATAACTCTGTATTTATTACGAAGTTGATTAGAATCTGATATACGCTTTTGATATCTTGCTGTGCAATTTTAACATAAAAAAACTCGTAATATTTTAATCCATTTCATGGAATAAAAGCTTGTTCCCGCTTCAATAGATGAAAATATTGCCATTCTAGTATTAATTTTTAATATGGACGCAATAATTAGCATTATTATTTTCGGAAAAGGATGACACATTTCATCACCGATCCCCTATTGATATATTTGTTTCTGGGTGATACATTTTTTATTTATTTAATAATACAATGGGCTTAAATCGTTGATGAACGCTTCACCAGAAACATACACCACCATTTATTTTTTTTTGGTAATCCGGAAATTTATTTTTAACACGTTGTGTTCCGAGTACTTCCCTTTCTCCCTGCGTTGTTTACGGAGTGTCATATATTCGGCGGTCTTGTTATTCCAGTGAGGCGGAAACGAATGCCAAGAATACCAACCGTTGTTGTTTTATTTTTGTTGATAATACCCAAAGCATTAAAACTAACGACGCCGAAACGGATGTGGACTGTTTTCTGCATTTAATGCCGTGCATATTCGATATAATATACTGCGGCGAATAAATTTCTCGTACTTGGCGGGAATTTGTAGAATTTGTATTTTACAAAATTTATGTTTACGTGGTTTTTATTCGCATACGTCGCATGTTGTGTTTCAATTTGATATCTTTACTATAACGAGCGGAAGAATATTATTCTAAAAAGTCGCGCTATAAGTCAGACGCAGATATTTATAATATTATTAAGAGTAAGTTTGATTATACCCGATGAACATTTAGTTCTTCAATTAATTGTTATTACTTTTTTAACTAATGAGTTTTATATTCGCACTTCTTTGTCGAAGTCATAGTAGTGCATAATTCTCCTTGAGTAATTACTTTTCAGTACCTTACCTACTTTCCTGAAATAGTAAACAATCATAGATATATTTAACGACCATTAACATGTTTTATAGCTAAACAAATGTTATTAATCAGAAAATCTTTAATTAACTCTGCGTCGTTTCTGTACATACTTGTATCCTCTTCAGGTTCTTTTTGAGTGAAAGGCTTGTCATGATGATGTAAAAGTTTCCTTGGTCTGGCTATGAATACTATTTGTTGTATTTCTATGGCAACGAAACGTCGAACTGATTGTATGTGTGCTTTTACCTACGTATTATACACATTACGATTTTATTTATCACGAATAAATTACAAAATTTCAAGTGGTGAAGGGAACAATACTATATTTCAAATTACTAAAATGAATAAAAAATTTAAAAAATAAAGAGTATAAGAAAGAAATGTTTATTAAATTAGTTGTAATAATTGCTCATTTTGTTATATCGGCCAGACCAAACGATCTTTGTTTACTATAATTAAGGATTAAAACAAAATGTAAAACTCCCACCTGATAAACATTTTATTATTATAAAATGTTGTTTGTATCTTAATCATTCTTTCAATTTTGATAATACTATTAATCTAAATAAGGAAACTAATTTTAATAAAAATTAATCTCAGAAATGTTACATATTAAGTCCAACAATTTTTCTTTAAATTCTAAACCCGACGATTCTCATTTAATCTGTATTTATGATGGCTTATTAAATAATCTTTGTTAATATATATATTCTATTCATAATCTTTGTAATATTCCTATGTCTCTTAAGTCGTGATAAAGATCACAACAGTTGATCGAAACGTCTACATCTTTCAAATTATATTATTCGAAATTAATTTCTGTTTTTTTTTGTCTGTTATACGGCTCGTTAATTTCTTGTGTTATTGTCTTACAGATGATATTTTTGTTTCGAGTATTTTTCTAAATGTAGTAAGGAAAAAACAATGAATTATCAGCAATACCATGTTTAAAATCTGTTAATTAATTATCCACGAACATTCTAATTTTTCCAATGTAAATTACAAATCACAAATTTATACAAAAATAATTTTATCTGAAGCTAAGAAAATAATGTATTATTTTATAATTTCCCACAAAATTCTGAAGTCTTTCAGAGATTCATGTACATGTTCATGCTTCTAATTCTAACATCGCTTCGTGTTGTCTCTGTTTTGAAAATCGAAAAATGTACTCTTCTATAGCTGCTTCAGCATTTAATATTAGATTTTGTACAGATTGTATTTCTTATATGATATTTAATTGAGGTCTTGTTTGAGCAGTCAGGGTCTCACCTACCCTTCTACTCGCTCATCTTCAAAGCACGGAAACATTTCTAACGGCAGGGAAGCAATTAAGGGCCATGATAGTTTCACAGAAGAAACGGATATGTGATGATAACGTCTCCGTTTCCGAAGTCCCAGTTTCACGCCCCTTCTATCCCTTTCGCTCTTCGAGGGCGGAGGAAATGAGTTGTACGTGACGCAATATAGACGCCAGTCCTTAAAGCCCAGAAAGCAGCGACACCTACTGTAGTCCAGACCACGTCGTCGTCTTTTATCGTTAAAGCAGTTAGCGCCGCAATAAAGACGCTCATTCATAACACAGGCCACCGAGGTCCTTCCAAGCTGGCAAACAATATGGCGCAGTTGAGTCGCAGCGAAGGGTTGAAGCTAAATAATAGTTGAGAAGAACAAAGTGTGGTATTACAAAATGCCTCAACTGGATGACTTTTTTCCATTAATGACATCATGTCTGTAAATATAATATTTAACCATTACATGGGTTTCCTCAATATATCCTTTACGTCTATATATAGCACTACCTTAATTGATGTTAAATGATCGAAACAAGGATTAGTAAACACTGTGAAAGAAGCCTGTATCGCCATTGAGCGGATTACAGGACATTCTGAAATTTATGGCTTCTGGAAGGATACTGTGACAGTTTCCTTGTACTCGTAATGTGCTCATTAGGGAAACAGGTTTCCAGATTAGTCATGTTTGGATTCTACTGCTGGGAAGAGTACCGGAGATGGGAAATCCTCCAATTCCTTGTACAGATGCTTCTGAATAGAAATCAGTTAATAGCTACCTGCTTTACGATTCAACTATTCGAAAATACACACAAAAAAGTCTTATATTACATTAGATTCTCGTCTATGCGATCTAAAATGGAGGATTATCATACATATCTAATTGAAACACATAACTTGTAAATATTAATTTTTTCTGATCTATTCGTACAGATCAGTAATTTACTATTGTTTCTTACGAATAGTAATGCATATTTTAATAATTTATTAATGTACTGGAAAATGATCAATTACATTTCAAAAGACCTCCATACTTTTCTCCGAGCCTCACATTTAAAAAAGAAGCCATATTAATTAAAACAACTAAAGCTGTCTAATAGCCTAGTCTCTTCTTCCCGACATTTTGAATTTATTACTTTACAGTAATACGGAAAAGCCAAACAATAGTACAAATACATCACTACTTTGTCGTGACCGCGTTCACCCACGTTCCTTCCGGGAACAGACTCAAATCCCTCTACGAAGCCGAGATTTCTAGGATTGGGCTGAACCAAGTAGGTCCAAAATTCACCAGAGTGTACCGACTCTTATGCAAATGCAGTGGATGTCTTTCTAACCTGAAGAAGAACAGAGTTTCATTACTCTTCGAAACGTTGGCTGTCTTGATTATCTTTACCTTCTGTGTTTCACATTTTATATTCCTCATATTTATCTTGTTTCGCTATTCTTCTTGCTATATCTACGTCTTTGGCCTGCCACATCCATCTAGCTGTTCCTCTATTCCCAAAAGTACTATCTATGAAAACCTGACAACATTTACTAAATAAAAACTTTCTATTCAATTTGAGACAATTTCCGAAATTTTATTCTAAATTATTAATGTTACCCTTACGGTTCCCATGGTCTTTAAAGGACTTTTAGTCTTTATTTAAAATTAATTGTAAAATAAAATATTGTAATTTTTCTCTAAATATTTTTAAAAATCATGTTCTTAATTGCTAAATTTTAGGTTAAACTAGAAAATGATCCAAAGAAGGACGATACGTAATTTATTTAATGTTTTTTAATAAATATAATTTATGACATAAGGCTCCTGTGTTTTTTGATTTATATTTTTGTGAATGTCAGATATTTTTACATAATTTATTAATGTTTTACATATTTGTAATGCCAGAAGTAACCTCCGAAATAAATTAAAGCCTTTGTAATTATTAGCAGTAATTAGGCAATATTTTAATTTCCTTGTTTACGGATAGAAGTGTACGAAAACAGTTTTAAAATGATTATTATAAAGCATTACTACACAAATTATTTTGTCGGCTTAAAATTTAATTGTAAATCATGAAAATGCATTGTCTGTTTGTAAACAATAATTAACCACTTTATGAGCCATGATTGTTATTGAACTCATCCGTGAAACATGGCTTTGCTTTCCTTACTGTTCCGTGGAATTTGAGCGAATTGTGTCGACATCGAGTTTACACGCCGTGGGTACATGCTGTGTGTACATTCATTGGCAAATATTCCTTGATTGCCTCGGCTACCATATTCAAGGAGTTCTTTTATGCCGGTAGGTAATCTGTGAATGACGTTGCGAGATTGCCAACAGTTTGTCCCCTGTTACAAGTCCTTGCTGTGTTGTCTGAAAGCGTCGGCCTCTCTTGGGTTCGCTTTGTTTTTATCGCTCACGTCGTCTAAGGCACTTCCGCTGCCTTACCAAAAGCAAACTGCTTCATCCCTACCTACCTCCCACCCATTGTGAAGTGTTGGAATCACGTACGGCGATGTTCGTGCTCTATGTATGCGCCTCGCATTCGAGGAATAGTTCCTCAAGCTTCAACGAAGCTTCTGTTTCCAATTCGGAATAAGCTGCAGCATTATTTCGCAACTCTGCTTGATGCTGAGTGGTAAATACTGGAATGTACCCTCACACTTAAATGCAGACGTAGTGAACTGTACAACTGCAAAAGAATTTATCTTGCTGCAATGCCAGTGATTACGGTATTTCATAAAACGTGACGACGCTTGACTAAAGAAGGTGAAAAAGTGAAATATTTTCCTGCTATACGTATATAAGTATAACTTACGACATACGGTTAATGCTGTTTTACTGCCATCTTCATAATTGAAATTCACACGTGACACACGCATAATATTCCTCTAAGTTTTATTAATTAATTTGTTTATTAATCAAGTACCAATAATATTCCTAAATAAAGTATTATTGTTCCTTAGAAAATGTAATTATTCGTTGTCATTAATTTTAATGCGTTTTTACATGTGTCCTGTAAGTAAACACGTTAATGATTTTTTATATTGATATATAACGTTATATTGCATTCCTTGACGTATTTAATCAGTAAATGTGTAATAGTTAATTGTATCTTAAGAAAGAATTCAATAAAAAGTTAACGTGGCGGTTTTGGATTGGTGCTTGCTCGCCTAGTAACGTAACCGCGACGTTGTAGCTGGATTCTAAATGCTGACTGGTGACGGCTGCCACAGTTTTACCCACACTAATTGAAATTTTGCAAATTATATATTTAATAAGAGTAGAAATACAAATACGATATTAATTTAAATCTTTTCGGTCGGATTTTAGTTTATATCTTTCAACATTTACCGATTTGTTTATAAAAATACACAACATAAGGGATTGTTTTCGTTAAAAGTACGTAATAACCATTTATGCAATATTTAATATATATTTAATAACCTTTAACGGACGTGTTTTATAATTAAAAAGTTTTTAGTATTCACATAATTTAATTTAACAGGACAAAATTTCTGTTCATATTTGAACCCGCCTTAGGCTGTATCTGATTTATACTATACAATAGCATGAATATTATTTTGTAGTAAGTTAGAAAAGATAATTTCTCGTGCTGTCATTTTGAACTGTTCAGTAGATCCTGTATTTAAAACGGATATAAAGACGAAGATATGCCGTTGTTGCCATTCATGTGAGATAATATTTATTATGTGAGATTATATTTATTATTGGAATGCCTGTATTTCGTGTAAATAAAGTTTCTGAGTTTCTGTTTATTTTCATGTTCCTTTTTAAAACAGTTTCTAGTACACGTGGCCGGAAATAATTTTTAATTAATTCGTAAAATTCTATTACAGAAAAATTAGGAAGCAGTGTTCTTGATCATAAACATGACGCAGGTCGGTCTTTATAGTTCTTAAAAAAACTTTCAGAAATGATTTTAAAAAATGTAAATATTATTACGAGTAAATTTTTGGAATCAGTATTTCAGGCGATATTTTACTAAGTGATGAATTAAAAGCCACGAGTGAAACAGCGTCGTAATTGTAAATTAGATTTCACAAAAATCCGTAACATTTTCTCAAATTTCATTTTTGTGTTGGAATCGAGTTACGTATTTTGCATAAGCCAGTTTGTTAAATGCAGCGCTGAAATTTGCTCAGTAAGTAACCTTTTTCACATGCAAGTCTCGGCAAGCGAGACAGTTTTCATCTCCTGTCCATCATCTGTTAAGCCGCTCTCTTGCTCTCACTGAAATTACTTTATGGCCTTAAAAATATTCCGCCAGTCCTGCAGCACCCGGAAACTCATTCCTCATAGCCAGCGTTTAATTAAAGGTGGAAGGACATCGAGGCTTTGGGTCTTAGGAGACTAGGCTACAGATTAGGAGGGATAAGTACTTGGTGCTCTCTCCAGTTATTACGACGACGGACATGATCTTTAATAACAAAAGCCTTAGGAGGGACATGAATTAAGATTTTATATAGTTCCGCAAAGCAAAAGAGCTACTGAAGTTGCAATATTCCATAACGAGAAATGGTAAATAGGGAGATTTATAAACCTAATAAACTGCATGAAAGAAGCCCATCATAAAATGCAATGTTCTCGACGTTCTTAGAATCTTTATAAAAATGTCAAGAAGAGTAAGCTCCACAATGTAATAGAATAGAAACGTGACAGCAGCGGGCAGAAATGAAAACTATTGCAAAGTAGTAGCTAGTACAACTTTTAATATTGATAACGAAGTGTATAATACTTACTATCTATGAGACAGAAATTGTCAACTTTCGTTAAATTAGCCTTGAAAAAACATTCAAAGACCTGAGATTTGAAATAATTATGTATTGGAACTTGAGATTGACTCATCAAACAAATTTTTGAATAAAAACTGAAAAGTAAAATATTATTTAACTTAATAACTTAAATTTATTTTTTCTTCCAGAATTTTAAATTTAATATTGCTCAAATTTTGAAAAGAACACTAAATATATTTTTAAAATATTTATTCTTTAAGCTCCAGTTTTTCAAAATTAAATATTTTAGAAAATTATTAATTTTTGTATATAGGGGATATATTAGCTAATGCCCATTCTTCTGGCCTTTTACAATCTTCCCAAACCTTCTTTATAATCTCATGCAACATCCTCACTAGTACTTCTCCATGTGTTGCCATCTCTGTTGTTATGAGGTCACTCCGTAGAGCTTTATTATTCTTCAATTGTTTTATAATTTCTCTTATTTCTTTGGTTGTTCGTGGTTCCATGTCATCTGCATCCTCCTCATTCTTTTCTTTCTTCTCCCTCTCCATCTCTTTCTAAACTTTCCCTCCTACCACTATTGCTTAATCTTAATCCTTCCCTTCCCTTTCATTTACATTTTTCTGTATAATTGAGTAATTATTTATTGAGAGAAATTACGGGAAGAAAAGACAGAATTTATTTTGAAATTTTTCTTTAAGTCAGAAAATAATACTTGAATCGTCTGATTTAACATGATTATAGACAACTAAATCGAAAAGACAATAATAGCTATTTTTCTATGTATCATTGTGAATTTGAAATCTGAGTACCAATAAATATTAATATTACAATGTTATTAATAAAATAATTCTTATAAAATATTTTATAACAGTTTTTAAAATTTACTTCTATTTATAAAAAAATAAAAGTATTTTGTTTTGAAATGACAGGCACCGATATATAGATTTTTCGAGTATTATTCACAACTATATCTCAAAGTAAGGATTTTTTTCTTTATATTTAAGAGATTCTATATTTATTTATTTTCCTCTTCAAGTTATTAAAATTGGAATCGGGAAGCTATTCCATTACCGTAAAAAATTATGTCAACAATGTTATTATGTTGATAATTATTATCAATTCCAGATAATTAGTGTGGAAGTTTTGCGAAGTGACCATCGTTGTAATGTGCGACACGCACACGGCGAAATGTCTGAGCGGAATGTCCCGGACATTAATATGCAGGCTTCCACTCCAGACCCTAATAATGAAGGGTCTTATTGTCCCCAGCCCTACCTGACATCGGCCCTTTCGTGACGTCCTTCAGTCGGACAGACCAATTCCTTCGCCAAGCTTGCTAGGAATTCACGACGAAGGATCCCCCCCCCCTCTTTTGCTAACGCGTTGAATTATCTTGAGTATTACAAAATGGTTGATTATGATATATTTCAACGTGATGGGAAATTTAATCATGC
Organism: Zhengitettix transpicula; assembly: GCA_037074705.1. NCBI lineage: Eukaryota > Metazoa > Arthropoda > Insecta > Orthoptera > Tetrigidae > Zhengitettix > Zhengitettix transpicula. The sequence continues at coordinate 37,761,637 of CM073596.1, read as the reverse complement.
AACTGTAAGGTTCTCACACTTTTGACCAACCAATAATAATACCATATACATATAATACATTTTTGGAAATATAGGAACGATTGAATTTTTTATTTTTAGTCCATCCTTCTTTATGTCACAGAAATGACGACGTTATTTTTCGAAACCATAATTAAACGATTATAATTCTCTTAATATCGCACAAGCATTCGTCGTGTAGTTAAAATTCGTTGAACGGTCGCGTATAAAATTATTTCCACAATTTTTTACTCACGTATTACCAATAAGATTTATTTACTCTGTTTCGTGTCGTTTCTTTAACAATATGATATTCTTCTCCAGAATAACTTTCGAAGCTTACCGCTTACCGCATGCAGAATCTTATACGTCTTAGTATTTTTAGAATTCTTTCAATGAATTAGTTTGCAAAATCTAAAAAAACAGTGGTATGTGAAAAGTACATTTTTTAATGTTCAGGTTTACTCATTATGTTTTACAGAAGATTGGATACAATGTGCGACGGTCATTGAGTTTAGAGAAATCTTAGTCGTCCTACCGCTGTGTGAAACTGGGGAAGGGGCAAATCCCAGAAGTTGCTTTCGTGGACGGTACCACGTTTTATTTTACCCCCATAGCTCCACCAAACCACGAGTAAGTTCTGTTCATTTATCACGAGAGTCCAGCCTAACCGCACACAACATTTGGGACTCGATCCTCGGGACCTATGGGCGAAGCATCCATCATGGCCGCCACAATTAGCAACAGTCCTCCAGAGAAATCCCCGGGGTCCAATCGGGACGTCACGACTGCAAGCCAAGGTCGAGACTTGACAAGTACAGATGACGTCTTATTCAAACAGAACTTCCTTTCGCCGCTTGCCTTCGCTACGAGGACGTCGACGGGAAATGAGTTAATTTCGCCTCTTATTTGTACAAGGGTAAACGGCGCTTTAAGCAGACAACCCGTAGTTATCTCCGTGATACGTTCTTGTGGGAGCAACTTAAACCGTAATGATGACAGATCGGCTGACTTATAAACTCAGCTAATTAATTTCCAGGAGTGGATGTTGGAGCTATACGATCTTCAAAGCTTTAGAGAAACTAAAAACCGTATACATGTTCTTGACAAAACAATCTTATATCCTAGTAAGATGAATTGATACATATTAATAATTCATGCAACAGGTTATAAGTGTAATTGAATAATCACAATTTAATAAAATTATAAATATTGAGATAACTCTCTTATCGTTTTAACTTTTCTTTTAGTTTTAAACATTGATTATTAATTTTTAATTGGTTCACCATCTTAATAATAAGAAAGATAGCCAAATGTAGACAAATAAATTTCTGGTATCCTAGTTCCTTTCTTCAGGTGCTAAGAACAGCCCAGAGCGAAACAACTGCACTCGTCAGTTGACATAATTAGGCTTTTGAGTTTTGTCAACTGACTAGTGTAGTTGTGTCGCACTAGGCGGGAATGTTAAGAAAAGTGGTATCGTTCCATGCCAGTAGCAAGAAGATAAGATAAACTTTGATTTAATGCCGTTCTGGAAGTATATGTACATGAGTGGCATTAAATACATAAAGCTAAACATATGATAAGTGTACTTAACTACATTTCAGAAATTCATAAATATCATTCATAATAAAAAACAAAGTATTTTATTTTATAGCCCAAAATTAAATATAATAAGAAATCTATTGTGAAATTTATAATATTTCCAAAGTTGTTTAGTATTTATAATAAAAATAGAAAATAAATAAAGTATTTTATGTTCTAGTTAAATAATAAATCTACTGGAAAAAATAACCCTTACGGTTCTAAAAATTAATTAAAGAAATTCAAGGCTTTAATTTTTGCTATAAGATGACTACTGTTATTATCGACTCAGATCAGAAATAGTGACAACAGAGAAGCGTAAAAATAATATTATAATGGTTAACTTCCCGACTCTAATATATTGTGTGTATTAAAATAACACGGAGAAAGATGGCACCTCTGGGGACACGTTTGGCCTTTTTATATAGACATTACATCGATAATTTTTTACTTCAATTTACCTTGTTCCTGCCTTGTAATCGATGCTTCAGTGTATTACGTAACTCTTAATGGCTGTTAATAATTTGGATCTGATTGTCGAGAAATGACTGAACTGAGCACAAAAGAGGGTACATTAATCAATACAGTTGCCATATTTAATAATAATATTTTATTTATTTATAAATAATAGTATATATAAATTTTATGAATTTGGAAACATCAACATAACTTAAATTGTTAAGTGTTATATATAGTAGTAAATTAATCAACATTATGAAGGGTAAGGTTTTGTTGATTAGATCAGAATTTATAATATATTGGGCGTAAATAATTCCATTGATGTCAAAGTTGCGTTTAAAGGTACATTATAGCAAGAATCTACTGAGATTAATTATTTCGATTAGTCGAAGCCTAACGTCGACAATTTTTTGAGTATGAATTTTTGGAAGCTTGTTTATCAACCATTATCGGAGAATGTAACAATATTTACTACTTTGCGTTCACACCTAATTGCTGTCTATGTAAATGGCGCAGCCTAATATTTCGACTTTTCCCATTATTAGCGTTCATATTTCAGCGGTGTCGGCGGCAGTAGGACTCGATTACAGTCGAAGGATAATTACGCCGTTAGTCATTGGAGAAATACAGCCCAGCTCCGATGACGCGCTTGTAAGCGACTTCTGCGCCTGGTTCCCCTTGTGTCTTATTTCCATAAAACATTTATTACGAGCTATACTGGAAAAAAGTAAATACATCATCGAATCTGGGCCAGCCAAATGTTTTACGGGCGGCAAAAAATTAAAAAGATGAATGGTGTCGCGTCTTGAGGTTCTGTTCAGTGGAAAGAATATATAGTATGCAAGGACTCGCTGAAATAAATTCGACTTAAAATTCATATTAGATACTGGTGAAAATAAACCGATCTATATAGATTTCTCGATCTACTTTTACATAAATATGTTTTACTGAAGGCTTAAGTATTATAAATTGTGACCTAAACCAGTAGAGCGTCACTTTCTATGGCCACGGTTTATTCTACAGAAATTCGCCGGTTCTCGTGTATATTTGGTCTCTGCTCACGTATTATCCCGATTACTGCACATTAAATTACTTGGGTTACGAATTCTACGCATATTATGTTTCAAGTGATTCCAAAAATCAATAAAACATGCACATGCACCATTTCTTTCTCCATATACGTGAAATTGGACAATATCGAAGAAAAAAATTTAATATTCCCGAACGTTGGTTCATATTATCCATATTTTATTAAAAAAAAAGCGAAAACGATATGTAGGATCTACCAACAATACAAAATCTTAATTAGTAAGTTTATTATATTCCATAATCGATTCGACACAGTAATGTTTATTTTTAACGACTTAGATGAAAATAAACAAGATAAGGAGTTAAGTAAACTATTAAATAATTTGATAACTTTTAGATATTTTGTATAAAAATTTAATATGATAATAATAATCTATATAATAAAAATGGCTGTATATTTGTATGTATGTATGTATGTATGTATGTATGTATGTATGTATGTATGTATGTATGTATGTATGTATGTATGTATGTATTTACGTTGTTCTTTATACAAATTTTATCGCGTGGACAGAATGCAACAAAAATTGGTATACGTATTCTGCCAAAATCGAGAACCGGTACTGTGGGGGTGAGAAACGCCTAGCATACATGTGGAAAGAATTATAATTAAAAACCGTGATCATTAAATATTAAATTACTGCGCGCCAAGAGACAATGACGTCACGCGAGAGAAAGACGTTACTACGCAACGAACAAAGGAAATATTTCCTTTATTAGGAATGAAATAAAGCAGAAATATGTTCTTTAAATAAAAAGTATAATTTTATACAGCAATATTCCATCGAATGGTAATAAAGAAGCATACGAATTACTTTACCATCCTTGCGGAAAATGTAAGTTAATTTACGCGCTATATTAGTTGTGAGTCTAGCTAACAATTTCATCAATGTAATATTTCGTAATGTATGAAGACTGAGTGACGATTATATCCTGAAATACTCAAGGAATATATTTAAGTATTCAATTAAATACTTTTTCGAGTTTATATAAATAAGTACACGAGCAACGCCGGGCACCCAGCTAGTAATAATAATAAGAAGAAAGATGGCTAAATACAACAAAATAAGTGATAATATAAATACCACACAACGTTTCGGGGATCCTTGTCATTATCTTCTGGTTCTAACAAGAGCCTAGAGCGACACAACTGCACTCGTCAGATGACAAAACTCAAAAGCGACGAAAACGAAACGAAAATGGGAGAGTAGATGTTCTGTAGTCTGTAGTTGGTTGACAATGATGAACATCTTAGCATTTTGCCAATCAAATTAATGTTTCGATTTGATATGTTTGGAGACTACAGATTGTTTATCGTTGGGAAGTTTGATATTAGACATATGTACCTTGATGCGGGAATTAAAGGAACGTTTTGTTTGCCCTATGTAGCGGGAATTACAATTAGAGCAAGACATTTTGTAAATTACACAATGTTTGCTGTATGTGTCAAGTTGATCCTTGTGGTTTTTAATTAATTAGGATTGGGAACGAGTGACAGTAGGATATTGGATTTTGTTTAATCTAATGTTTATGTTTATTAATAATATTTAAAGGGTACTCATTAAAGATTAAAATGTTACACATGTTGTGTTGCTTTTTCATTTCAGAATTTAATATGTTTATAAAGGGTATTTCTAATGCGGTGTAGCCTACCTGCTGAATCCATTACTCATATCTTTCTGAACTGAATTACTACAATAAATTTCGCGTTATTTTTCGGTACGTAAGGAACGGTAGTTTTCATAAATTATGTATAATGTGAACTAACGTTCGGGAATATTAAAATATTTTTTGTTCGATATTGTTCAGTTTCACTTATTGTTTGAGTTGAAACTATCCGGAATTCTTTGAAAAGTTGACATATCTTTTCATAATTAGATAAAAACATTAAACGTTAGAATATTCAGTATATTAAGCTCATTATTAATTGATTTTTGGTAATTTTAATTTGTTAATTAGAGGATTTGAACAGGCCGAAAATCTATACGCTGAATTTGAAGGATGATCGTAGAAGTAGTTGGTTCGTGGGTATTCAGGATTAAAAAAATATAAAGTTAGAAGGTTCGACGGCCGTTTTGAAGACACGAAAGCTACTGATTAAAGATCATTAAACTTATCGGTCTGTCTGATAAAAGTTATATCATTATATGAAAGTAGTTATTAATTTTTTTAGTAATGATTGAAAGGTAGCAAGGATAATAATAACTCTTAAATATTTTACGATAACTTAAAAAGTTTTAGCATATTGATATTATCGGCCTTTTTAATATTTAATTCGAAATACGAAAATATTGGTAGCATCTGATGCGTAGACTTCCCCAGCTCTACTTAAGGTGAATTTAAACCATCTCTTTATTAAGTGTTGTGTTGCAGTCTCTAGCAACTTTGACATGGTAACGGTTAAGCACTTTGCGAAGTGATCCACTTCACTCTTGCTGAAGAGACGCGTTGTCTGCGTCACTCGTTGCCACACAGCCCCTCGAAAACCTCTTCTACTTATCCCCATACGTATTCTGACATCTCGTCCAATCTGCAGTCAAGTATAGTTTTTATTTTGTTAAAAACTAACTTTAACAGCAATAAAAAATAAATACTTAATTTTCTTACTGAACAACAGGTAAAGAGGAATGCTTGCTCAATCTCGTAACACAAGGATTTTTCTTATATAGGTAATATTGGGAATATTTCAACAATAATTTACCTGCGTTATTTGTATCTATAATTAAAAAAAATTCTTAATGTAATGTTAAACCTAAAAAAGGCAAAGAAATGCTGAAGCCGCGATTTATGGCAACTATTTTGCAATTTCGTTTCAACCTTACTCTCAGAAATTACACTACTGCAGTTACCTATTTCTATTCTAAATCTATCATGATTTGTTTCATACAAAACCTAACCATATTGTGATTACTTTGGAAAATTATTGTTATCGAAGAAAAATAATTAAGATGCTGGAGTTGGCTTTATCGACTTTTATTTGAAAGAAATTAGTTTTTATTTCTTTTATTGTATTGAAACTTTAATTAAAATAAATCGATTAATATTATAAATTATTAAATCGTTTTTATAGTCATTTCATAGCCATTGGTAAATTTTTACAATGTAAATTACATTGTAATCTCAAGTTTTTAATATAGTACGTCAAAAGGTTTCTAACCATATTCATATGTAAAATTATTAAGTACATTATTGAAGTGAAATTATGTGTATTGTTAATATATTATCTCACAGAGATATAATTACATTATACATACTTATAAATTAATTAAAATATTTCCTTAGACCAACTTTTCTGACATGGTTTTATATTACATCCTATTGTTTACCTAAGGGCTACATGTTTAATGGCCTAGCTCTGACTGACTGGTCGTTTTGCATCTAACCACAACAAATTCCTTATCGATATATCAAGTATATCGATTGGAAACAAATAATTGAAAATGCTTCAACTTAAAATGAAATTTATAGAATGTATCCTAAAGTTTTGCGTAATGCTAACCAATAACACGTATTTCATTTCTAGTTTTCATAGAGATTTTAATGTAATTTACATTTAATCATTTATAATATTAATATTATAATACATAGTTCTTTATCGTTTTTATTTAACAACTAGCTGAGTGCCCGGCGTTGCCCGTGTCTTATTTATATAAACCCGAAAAGAATTTAATTCTATATTAATCTTTAGTCAAGAAGACACAACCTAAATCTAACTATTCCTATTTCCGTACACAATTTCGACCAATAGTGCTTTAATTGAACAGCTATAAAATACATTGAATTTTATTGCATCAATCTCAACAAACATACCTCCAAATTTCTTTACCAATACATGAATATACTGCATTAATTTAATAGCTATAAGATACATAGAATTTAATTGCATAATAGCAACAAACATACCATCGTTATTCTTTAGAAATATAATTCTCCGCGAACAAATAATTGTCAGTAAGTCTTGAGACAGTACTTCTTGAGTATTGCAGGATATAATTGTCCATCAGTATTCGCACATTACGAAGGATTGAAGTGATCAAATTGATAGCTACATTCCAAATGTAAAGAAATGGTGGCCATATTGCACTCACTAAATTAACTAACATTTTCCGCAACGATTGTAAAGTATTTTGTATTGTTTTTTATTATCACTCGATGGAGTATTACTGGATAGAATTATACTTTTATTCAATGAAAATATTTCTGCTTCATTTCATTACGGAAAAATCGAACTATTTCCTTTGTTCGTCGCGTAGTAACGTCTCTCTCTGTCGCGTGATGTCATGATATATTGGCGCGCAGTAATTTATCACTTAATGATCACTTTTTAAAATTATAATACTTTTCACATTTATGCTAGTGGTTTGTCACCCCCACAGTACCGGTTCTCGATTTTGGCAGAATACGTATACCAATTTTTGTTGCATTCTGTCCACGCGATAAAATTTGTATAAAGAACAACGTAAATACATACATACATACAAATATACATCCTTTTATTAAATAGATAAATTGATTCTTATGTTTAAAATTTCTTTATGAAACCAAGTGTGTTTCCGTCTACATATTCCTATTCATCTTATTTAACCACCATTACTAAAATAACTTGTTTTTATAAAACAAGAATTTTATGACGAAAATATTTTCCCGCTGTTTTTCTAATCCTCTGATTGATTTTTGGAAAGTAGGCTATTGGACAGAATCACATTCAGTAGATCGCAGAATTTCTCCTTTAGCGGACATAATGGTTCAAAAGTTTGGCCTTACTTCACTCTACTAGCCGAGGCTATCTGTTCTTGGAAGACATAAATCGCCCCCCGAACACAACGACGTCTTGTTGTGGGAGGAGATGGCTGTGACAAGGGGAAGCGGTTCTTAAATGGACTCGATTCGCCTTTGCTTCTGAAAACACGCCTCATTTAACTGTTACATATTAATGACTGCACAAGACGGATCACCTTAATTTACATTTTATTCGGTCCGCGGCGCACTGTGAAAGACAGCGGGCGTGTAGAATTAGTCTCCTCGGAAGACCTACACCGAGTCGTGACGCCCTTGCAGATTCTCTTGCCGTCTCCTCCAACCCCTTCTACAAGTTCAACTCTTCGGATTAGCATCGACGCGCGTCGGAAATCTTTCCGAACTTGTAGCAAAAAAATCGGGGAAGATTTCGGCGTCGGGGGTTGGGGACGGGGGAAGAACGCCGCAGAGGACAAAGTCAGGTAGGGGAAGTCCCGCACAGGAACAGATTTATAAAGGAGCGTGACAAGTAACTTCTCATGCTATCTATCACCAACTTTACGTCATACAACTTCCAATAATTTACCATCCTTTCGTAATTTTGAAATTAATCAGCTTAACTTCTTCTTATGAAATTAATAAGAGTTTATTGCAGCAGAGAATCTTCTTTAGTTGTCGGTACACACATAGATACATATAATATTTAAGGGATTTAATTTTGAAAAACGAAAATATGGGTTTATTGTAGACTGAAGAATACTGGAAGATATAAAAACACACTTTTAGGCCGAAAAAAATTTGCCGTGCAAAATATCTTTTCCGCTACGGAAATGACGTCTCATCCTGCCGCTGGTTTAATTTTTAAGCCAATAATTTAACTCTGCTTTACATAGTTTTCTGTTTGAAATAAAAATGCTAAAACGGCCGATATTTGAGTTAAATAAATTATTTTTGAGGTCAAAGAGATTGATAGTGTTTCTACAGATGTTATCTGTGTATAATAAATATCAACCCCTTCCAGCATGGGAAAGGAGCACCCTTAGGGGTGGGGAGTGGAGGGGCGTTACAGGAAAATAACGCGAATACATCCCAGATTGGAATCAAATTCAGGGTTATGGATGTCGCTGAGTTTATTTATGACAACCGGAGGGGCTGGGAAGTGGGCGGGAGTAGATATTTGCAGCATGTTAACCGGTCGATAATTGCGTCCGAGAAATATATTTCGGGATCAATGAGATTCATAGAATTTATCTAAATTTTCTCTGTATATAATTTCAACACCTTTCGAGCTTGCGAGGGGAGCACCCTTAAGAGTGGGGCATTACATAAAAATAACGCCAAACAAACCAAGAATGGAGTCGAATACAGAGTTTAATTATGACATTCAACTTACCGTTTAACTCCACCAAGCGAGGGTGGTCGGGAGTGTAAATTTTCAAACATGTCAAATAGTCCATATTTGCCTGGAATAAATATTTGTAGGGGTCAATGACATTGATAGGTTTTCTACCGATGTTGCTTGTGTATTCAATTATTTAAACCCCTTTCGGCATGGTAGGAGAGAACGTTTAGGGGTGGGGGTGGAGGGGGTTACATTGAAGTAACTAAAAAAAAGAGATTTGAGTCAAATCGGGGGCAATGCCAGCAACCCAGCTAGTGATCAATAAAGATGGAAAAATGATAATTTATGTATCACATGAAAAATGCCGGACCAAGACTTAAGAATATCTGAAGCAAATTTCATAAATATTCCCCTTTAATCTTTGTGTAGTTTTAAATTACGACAAAATTTGTAAAAAGAGCAGAAATTACGAAATTCACTTCAAAAATATAATATTTAATTTTTTTTCAGAAATCTTTTATTTATTTTCGTGTTTCCAATACGTGATTGATACATTTTAGAAGACATATATAATTTAAAGTACGATAAACGGAGCAAAGTAAAAATTTTATTTTCTACAAGTAACGACGCTGAATATTCGGGGGTTACGAACGGTTAAATAGATTATAAAGTGTTTAGTTGAAAAATAATTCTGTTCGAATATAAGATAAGAATTAGTGTCAGGTAATTATCGAAGCGGGGTGAAAAGAAAAATAATTGTTTTATTGGCTCGGATTAGAGATAATATTTATGTTCGTGAAGCTATTGGAGGAAGATAAACAATCGACTAAAGGTTAAATCTGCGCTTGCCGTGGTAATGATTCCCTAACACCTGCGCACCCCCAACGTTCACCTCTCCCGGAATTCCAGGCCGCACGCGTCACATCAGGCCAACGTGCAAAGAGAAGCCCTGCGAATTCCATTACTAAGTTGGGGCCATTAACATCACATATCCCCTCCGCGACTTAACAGGCTGGATATTGGGTTAACGGTGCCACATGTCACCAGATGATTTCCAGCTGCCCTCTCTCTATGGCTTTATAGCACGGGCAGAAAAGTCTGGAATAACACAGGTTAAAAGCCCTCTGAACACCAGAAACACTCACTCGTTTTACCTCGAAAATAAACACGAAAAATAATTAAAAAGAAAATCCGAGTTTTGGTTTTTCAAGTAGATTAACATTTAGTCTCGTCAAAGTAAAGTAAAATATTTACGACTAATAGAAAATAAATAAATTAACGACCATTATAACAGGCAATTAAAATAGTATAATATTAATTTTTTAGTAATTAATAATTATGGTATTCTTGAAAGTAATTGGTTACGGAAACCAACGCATTCAGGACGTGTGTTAAATTTTTTTTATCATATCATCCAATATATCAGAAACAAATCTACCAAATTTAATCAGGATTGATAAAGAATCATTATCTGATTATAAATACCAAAATTAAAACATTAAAATTGTTATAAATACTTTAATATTTTCAATTAAAATTTATGAATTATCGTACATAAATATAATTAATAACCGTAAATTTAAGAAGAAAACAAACGAAAATAAAAATAATAAAGCTGAAAAAGTAGTTATCATGAAATTTATTATATTATCCTATTATCGTTAATAAGAAAAAATTAAAAAAATACATTACCAAAATTTAATGTTAAGTTTATTTTTAAACAATAAACTTATAATTATGAAAAGACGTAACGAAAAAATTAATAAGCAATGTTAAACGTTAATTATAGTCATATATGTGGAAAATTAGATTAACAAATATCCAAATAACAGAGAAAAAGAAATGATAATGGAATCCTTCTTAGAGACTTGAGTTAAATACATTGGTCATCTAATTTGTATCATGTTTTGGCTTGTGGAAAACTCGTTCTCAGTTTTTCAAAATGATAAGCGTGAAGTAAAAAAAAATAATTTTACCTTATTTTTCTGAGATATATATTTACACATCTGTTCACATGATCGTTGTTTTATTTTAAATTCAATTTCGGCTGCAAGTATGTGCAAATCACACCTTAGTAATTTAGTTTTCATCAGCATTTTATGTAATTAATTATTACGAATTTTAATGAAATTTACAACATCCGAAGAGGTCCCAAATAATCAGGTATGAAACGTTGCGTCTGTTATTCATTTAAATAAACAGAATAATATAATTGGTAATTGAGTGTTATTTAGATTTTTTTAAAAAATATAAAAATTTTGATCAGCACAATAGAGATATCAAGTAGTAATCAACATTTTCGGTGGTTTCAACCCTCCGAAGTCAAGTTTTAAGAAACCAGGTCTCTTTTCACAAAATTAAACAAGCCCTCTAGGAATATCCTCCCACTGCTTTCTTTCCATTAGTTTTATTTTGTCTGGCAAGAGAGGAAAATGTAAAAATTCTCTCACGGAAAAATTAAGAACTATACAAACAGCTGAACTTTCTTCGTGACCCTTACAACGGTCGGAAGGTGGAATTCTTTCTGCGAGGCACTTTCTCATCCCAAGTTTTCTAATGACATGGCAACAAAGAGCGTAAGATACCCGTGACGCATTTATTAAATTAAAGAGGGCGTTCTGGGGAAGCGGCTAAACACCTCGCTGCCGGAGGAAGCTCCCTGGGGTTTGCTGGGAAGGAGGGGGGGGGGGGTTGATGAAACGGTGGCGCACTTTCAATCCAGCGAATCGCTCGCTTGACGCAGCACATATGACGGCAATCTTTACGACTTCGCATTATCACCCTCGGGGTATCGATTTCCGGAGTCGTTAGCGCGTTCTCGAAGCTAATGGCTGAACACTGTTCTAACGCACTAAATGTACCGATGAAAACCCTTGTTTGCCTTTTGGGTTTTGCTACTTCCAAACAAGATAAAATACTGTGTGGCTCTATCATCGTCACGGAACATTTGCTAGATCCAAGTCTGCGTCACAGCATCCTTTTGATGTTTTCTTTAGTACTGACAGTCATTTAAAACGATTAAATTTCTTGTGTATTTGCAGACGAATGGAAAACTCACCCTTTTTTGACGTTCGGAAGCTGTCGTCTCTGGGAACATACTGGATGTCGTACACCAGAGTCGTGTTTGGAAGCAACTCGTTGTCTTTATTTATTCGGTAAACCGCGTACTTGAACGCCAGCTCACTGCTGCTGTCTTTTTGGTCCTCCGTAAAAATCGCACCTGTAAGTGAAAATACCGACGTAAATAATAAATAACAATCAAGTAATAAGAAATGTATTCCCAAAAGATGTTAATTACTACTAAATTTATCAGTGTACATGATCGAAATATATTGTTTTGACGCCCAAGGCTTCATACTCAAAAAAACGCTGACAATAATACGTCTTCAATGCTGTTGTTTATAATACCTGGGCCATATTATTACGACGACAATACAAATATTAAAGAATCTTTTTTTAAAAAAATTATATATATATATTGTAATAATTAAAAACAAATATGAATGTGGCGTTTTTAAATGAAACAACTTAAGTGAAAGTTATTAAACAAGATTTATTAACAAATTTAAAACAAGTATAAAATACACAAAATAATTGGGATCTCAGGGTCTTGAATTGGGTTTGATAATGGCAGAATTTATATAATCAAAATTACATTTAGTTTTTATGGAAATCAATGCGTCTGAACATAGACGAAATTTGTTGCGGAAGAAATAATACTAAAGATTGAATTTAAACAATTTTAATTTTATCAAGAATTAACGATCTCATTTTATCGATAATTAAATAATTAAAGAACGATCTGACTCTTATCTTTTAAACACGGTTTACAAATGATTTTAAAGGTTTTCTCTACTTACGGCCGCCCAGGTCTCATTTTTAGTTTTTCGTGCACAATTTTGGGGACATCACTGATTCTAAGTTCTCACAGACTCTAAATGTTCACAGGCTCTAATTGGCGTTGTTTGTTAGTTGGTTTAACACAAATTGGTTGGTTCTCGATGCTTTACTGCAACCTGGATTTGTAGATCTCGTGACTTTAGTTGAAAATGTACTTCATTGGTTCGTCTATGGCCAGCATGATGAATCTACGCTCGACCACCGAATACACACTAGTTGCTCTGTCTCCTTCCCGACTGAATATTGCTTCACTTTTTAATATTTGAAAGCATGTTTGTGACTGGACCACATTCTTTCGTTCTGACTGCCGACTGTAAAACTTTTCGTCTGATCTATTCGCTGTCTGCTGCCCGACTGCTCGTACGTCTCGTAAATTTTGAGCGCGTAAAAACCTTCTCGACTGATCAGCAATGTTTTCTTTGCCTTGCCGTTTTGTTGCGGCGTCCGCTCTATATCCACTAATAATGAGTCCTCTACAATTCAACTTTTCAATTAGAACAATGCCTTAATTACCAATTACTACAATATATATATATATATTGATTTATGGTCGCGTTAACCTGTTGGTTATTGGACACTCTCTAATAGTGTTTACGTTTTAAATTGTGATCATCGTCTCAAATAGCGGTTGTCAGTTTTGCGTCGGAGACGAACTCGAGGAGAGTCTCTTGATCGCCGTGGTGTGTATGCAGAAGTCTTCTCCAGAGAATTCGGCTATGGCCCTCCTGCGTACAATATATTTATTGTTCCTTTAAGTTTCACTTTTAACGCTACTTACGGCCACACACAGTTATGAACACTTAAAAATTATAAAATAACTAATTATTGTTCGACTTTCTCTCACCTATCTGATTAAGTTCATCTGCTATATTGATCTACTTGCCGAACGTTAGAGTAAATCTATATAACCATAATGTCAACGATAGCGTGTTAATCTATCATTTCAACTAAAGTCAGTCGTAACGAATTACCTGTTCGTTACTTCAGTTAAATAAGTAATTTTTTCATACTATTCTGACAGTATTTTAAGTAATAGAGGGACGTTAATATTCGTCACAGACTGAAAAATCCCATCCGGTGACCCCCAGTCACATGACTACGCTTCAGTTGAAATGTCATTCTCATTAACAAGATTTACTCAGAGACGGTGGACACTAAGTTTATTACAGAACATGTCACCACAATTAACGGGCAGCTAACTGCCCAATTATACCATTAAAGCAAATTTGTAGAGCGCTTAACAGCAAGCGGAATCTACCATGACGGATTGTGGACACACAATGTTCGACCGTATCATTTGGCGGATAAACGCAAAACACCGACCAAACAACACACCTAAAGCGCTACTGACTGCTGGGTGAAAAAAATTGCGGATCAATATCTGCGAATATTCACCAGTATGTCGATTTACTTGCTTGTGGTGAAAATGTGGTTTGGATACGACAAGGTGGTTACGTTTTGATCTGTAAGTTGTGGACGTGATGATTAGTTTTCCTTCGTAGCTACTAGACGTTTTGGCTAATATAAGTGAAATTACACAATAATTGTCAACAACCAATTTTATTTTCATTACTTCCGTTTTAAAATATGAATAAAATTTTTCGAAGTTTCTAATTTACTGCTAGTACGATAATTTTGAGTCAAACGAAGATTGAATTTTTAATGTAAAAATTATTGGTGATTCAGCCACTAGTATGAATTCACTTTACAGTTGTTGAAAAAGTCAAATTTGTTCTTATTCTCTTTTATTAAAATAAAGTCGTGTATTTAACCATGAATTAGAATAAATATTCAGCTAATGCCATTTTCAACTGATTATCCATGCGTCCAAATGTCAAAATTCACCACAAGATGAGCATGTGTTTTCTGATCACTGACTTTGGGTAAAAACCAAATGTCAAATTGTATCATAATAAAACTGGATAAGAACAAATTGTTTTTTTGTCAACTATTGCAATACACGTTCTTTTCACAAAAGGCAGAATGTCAGTTTAACGTGTAACACTAAAATGTAATGTGATATCGTTACATTTATTACACAATATTATTTATAAAATTATAAGAATACAACATTAAGTAATTTAAAATTTATTCTTTCATTCCAATTTTTCACTACTAAAACTGAATGTTTGTAAATTTTACTTGGTGGTTACAGACTTTTCCCAAACATAAAAAACTATACAAACACTTGAACGAATGTTAATTTTAAGTTTTTAATATCTATAAAAAAACTACAAATCGTGAAATATTGACGGATGGGGATTGTTCTGTGTTTGTACTATCATCAGTACACGTGTATTACAAAAAATAACGTATATTTTTAAACCCATAACAGAACGAAAAATAGAAAGGACGTTTATTAACTATATTTTTATTTTCCTAAAAGCTAAATTGTCCTCGAGTTAACTATTTTTTCTTGGACTTATTTATTTTTTAATTCACCGTTTAAATTAATTTAAATATTATAGTTTCATAAATATATGGATAACAATAACATGTCATATTGAATGTTTTGTTTTTACGGGATCATTTTTGTATAATAATACGTAACTAGTGAATTTATACTTCGTTTCGTCACTAGTCACAAATTTAGTACTATTTGTCTATATATATATATATATATATATATATATATATAGACATATATATAGACATATATATATATATATATATATATATATATATATATACTAGCTGGGTGCCCGGCGTTGCCCGAGATGTCATTTATCTACAACCCCCGATATGACCCCAATTTCGACTGCTTTTGCGCAATTTTTATGTAACGCTACTCGAACCCTAATCATTATAAGTAACTAAACACAGTGACTTCCATAACCTTTGATTTGACTCCAATCTCGGTTGTATTCGCGTTATTTTACTGTAAAGCATCTCCACCCCAAACCCGAAGGGTGTCCTTTTCACAGGGCGTATGGGATCAGATAACATTGGTAGAAACACTATCAATATCTTTGACCCCTAAAAATATTTATCCGACTCAAATATCGGCTGTTTTAGTATGTTTAAATATTTCCACCCCCGCTTCTGGGGGTGGAAGACGCGTCTCACCCCGACAGTGTTTGTTTTCTGGTTGCAAAGAACATGTGTACGAAATTTGGTGAAAATTGCTCGACTGGTGTAGATTTGTATTTTATTTAGAAAACGTTTGTATGGGAAATAGAAAAGGGCTGTTTTTAGGGTTTTCCCGGAAATTATTTGATTTTTTCTCGCCTTTTAAACCTTCTCTAGACCTCCACGAACATTTCAAGACTAAGATAAGATAAATCCGTTCAGCCGTTCTCGAGTTTTAGTGAAACTAACGAACAGCAATTCATTTATATATATATAGTAATTTTTTTAAGGAACTAAATAATCCGCACTTCAATGGTAAGGGATGGGTTGTTTTGTGGAATGAGTTTTTTTTATTTTTAGATTACACGCAATAGAGAGTAACAGAATTTTGGCGATGCTAGTTTGTTTGTGTATTGGAAAGATAAGGACGTGTTTTGTCGACATCGGACCATTGTTGCTCCCGGGGGTTGTGTGACTGCGACGGCCGGTAGATTTTGTGTGGATTCATCGTGTTAACAAGGATTAACATGCAAAACGCATTGCGACCCCGCGTCGTTTCCCCAGGCTGAGTTATTGTTTTAATGGCGGCTCCTGGCCTATTGCCGAACGAGGTCGCACGTGTTCGGATACCGCAAAACACTCGTTCGTTGCCGAGGTGGGTGCCGAGTAACGTTACAGAAATTGTGTGGGTTACGTTACACAGTAAAGTCTAGAAAACAAACAACAGCCTGAAAAATGATCCGTCCGACTCAGATATGTTTTTCAAAACACGGTAGCGTTCAGTTGTTATATTTATATTTCCATCACAAAACTCACGAATAAAAATATGATCCGGTCAGTATACCAGACGAAAAGCTTTGGTTCCTCCAGATTTCCACGAATAGCGCGTCAAGTGTTGAATTATCATATGCTAATTAGATGAAGAATACTTTGAACCTGCAGTAAATTCATCTACCCTTTTCAGGACAAATTTATAATTAAATTAATAAATACAAAAATCAATTTAACAGTCACTTACTAAAACTTAAGTGTCCACTTATATAACCAGTATTAATAAAGAGGAAAATTGTAAAGCATTACTTCCTTCCTTAGTATTTTAGGGTAACAGGCTACATGAGTGTAATCCACATGTTGGAAACTCCCCTTCAATAGCATAGGAAGGGATTTGAAAGGGGGGATGCGGAAGGGGTAAAGAAAGGTAGCCAAGTGTTAACTAGGGTCCCCGGACTATATTTTATGGATCCTACGCGGCAATTCGCCTAAAAGTGATGCAGGACAAATCCTAGAAAAACTGCATCAGGTAGGTCGGGCATTGGGTACTGGTCCCACGCCCTTCTGATGGCGGGAGAGGGGTCTGCTGCGGGGACGCAGCATTCCGTCCTGCAAGCCACGACCAGTTTAGGAGGCAGCTGGCCGACTGTTCCAATAGGAACAAATTTTGGACCCCGGAACATACACCTCTAAAAACAGGCCGAGGTGCCTCGGCTTGTGGGAACCTTAGTTCAAAAACGCAGAGAGGAAAAGGCATTCCCAAAAGTAGCCCCCTCCGTATCTCCTAAAAGGTTCTGCTTCATCCCCTTCAATAGTTTTTTTAGGATAACAGGCTACATGAGGGTAATCCACATTGTGGCAACTCCCCTTTAATAGCATAGGAAGGGATCTGAAAGGGGTGGATGCGGAAGGGTAGAGGAAGGTAGACAAGGGTTAACGAGGGCCCCCGGGCTGTATTTTAAGGATCCTACCCGGCATTCGCCTAAAGAAATGCAGGACAAACCCTAGAAAAACCTGCATCAGGTAGGTAGTGAATCACTGTTAGTTTAAAATACCGATAATTACAAACGCACATGAAGGAAATACAACGGAGCTTAAGTGAATTAAGAAGTAGACTTCTAAATATCTCTTTTCTCATAAATAATGACTGTAATATATTTTTAAAAATATGCCATAATTTTGTCTAGTAAACATTAGATTGGAATTCAAATCTATCGTCAAGGTTTAACTCACTAGTTATTAAAAAATGTAATTAATTTCCTTCATTAAGAAATATTGCTAATAAGTTATTAATTTTTTTTAATATTTCCAAAGAAATCCAAAACAGGTTAATTTTCATTTCTATGAGAACAGAAAAATATTAAATTATTTTATAATATAAAAATTTGTAAAGTAAGAATGAAGTAAATTAGAAAAAGTCTTACTGCTCAAAATCACATAATTGGTTTAATGAAAAATCATAAAAATATATAAAATCGAAATTATACGTCTACATGCTTTCCATATTTTTTAAATAACTTGATTCATTTTATTTAAGAGTGATAACTGTTTCGTGGTTGGTTAATTTAATGATTACAGAATAATTATATTATGACCGCATATATATTCTCAAATATCGACGTTTCGATTAAATAAATTTTAAAATATAAGCTTCCATGATCATGTCAACGTCCTCTGATGATTCAGAAAATTTCCTGAGTTTTTTCGAGTTGAATAATAAATTGATTCCGACGGATGTGTAGATTTATATTGCCAACGTCAACGTTTTGAGGTGAAAATCACAATCACAGGTGATTTCTAGACAGTAGGAAATGGATATTCGATTAGATGTACATCGGAGAAAGCAAAAAAAGAACATTTTAGAGTGATCGTTGCTCAGAAAGTTTGGGGTTGGTTTCATTTGCGTTGATGTATTGTTCCTGGAAAGCTTTATCGCAGGTTTTTGTGCATGCGGGGAAAACAGGTTGAGCTAAACTGTTATTTAGGCGAATCAATCAAGTCCGTAGCGCCCACTGTCAGCGCAGTTAACTTCTACGAAACGCATTACTATTCCTGGGGATTTCTATATACTCGCATCTTTGTCCTGTCACTCCTTTTTTCATGTAATTGGATAAACCTTTTCAACCCTCTGCCGTTGGTGAATTCGTCCACATATATTACAAACGACTCAATAAAGTCAGAGCGTTATCGTTACCTGGAATCACAAACATGCTGACTCGTAAAATACGTGCAGTTCCATTAAAATTATGTACGACCTTCCACTGAATGTTCGATGCTTATTATCATTATCTTCCTATATAAAAAAAATTATGCAGCATTAGTCCAGGACGAGCACGTCAGCAACAGTGAAATAATCGAGGTGAATGTGTTTTTCCACTGGCGTCAATCGGTAAGAAGAAGAAGAAGGTGTAGACAGGCTATGTATAGGGGAATCCACATAGTGGCAACTCCCCTCTTATAGCATAGGAAAGCGAGTGAAAGGGGGATACAGAAAGGTAGAGCAAGGTAGCAAAGGGTTAACTAGGGCCCCCGGGCTCTGGTTTAAGGATTCTACCCGGCATTGGCCTAAAAATGATGCAGGGAAAACCCTAGAAAAACCTGCATCAGGTAGGTCGGGCATTTTTTACTTGTCACATGCCCTTAGGATTGCGGGAGAGGGGTTTGCTGTGGGGTCGCAGCTTTCCCCTCGTCGTGCCTTGACCCGTTTAGGAGGCAGCTGGCCGACTATTCCAACCAAAACCGTTATGTTGTCTTTGTCGCAAAATGCATGGGAGGAAACTGTTATTTCTTCGTAGAAGTTCCCCTACAACTTTTTACTACTTACACGTAATAAGCTTGGAATCGTGAAATATTTTTATTTACATTTCTCTCGGCAAATATTAAAATAGAATAAATACATCAAATTAATTAGTTTTTAATTAAAACCAAAGCACTAAGAGATGTTCGTAGGTTCTAAATTTTATTCTCTCTACTTGTTAACAATTTTCATTATTAGTAATTATTAAATTTATTACGTTTTAAATTTTTTGGATTTTAAAATTCCATTCTTCGAATTTTAGTTAAATTCTCCAGAGTTCATTTGTGTATTCCTTTAATCAAAGTGAACAAATTAGTTATTTAAATCACGATTTTTTAGGTTCTCTTTGATAATTACCTGAATTTAAGGTGACTCATGACAATTTTTCTGTTCAATTAATGTGTTGTGAAATTTTCAATTTTTCGTCACATTTTTTTTATTCATGTTTGTGATAATTTTCCATCCTGTTCCTTTAATAATTTATTTCTGTTAGTCCGTTTTAATTTTGAATGAAACTTTACGTGAATGATTACTACAGTTTTATTTTTCAATTTATGATTCCGCTCATTGCATGACGAAGATAGAATTAAAGAATGTGCATTGTGTGAGTATAAAAGTATTATTATTTGATTTGTATGAATATTTTGTGGCATTTTATTGCTAGACCAAATTTCGTCAGTTTTATTTGTCATGATGACGATTTAAATTTATAGTTACAGATTAACAATCTAAATAAGATGTCCGTAGTGTCTCAACCAGTATTCATTATTTCAACTGAAATGATTATTTATATTCTTATCAGATCTTGATCAATTGTTTTGAAGTTCCAGGTTTCCCAAAATTTCCCGTTGATTGCCACCCGTCTATCAATGCCGTTAATTTGTGTGAGAAAACTTTGTTCATAACCTTTTGCACCTAGTTATTATTCATTCTCCATTGCGTAACAAAACTCGCCCGCAGCGTGGAACTATAGCAGCGCCGATGCTTTTAATTCGCTATTTAATTTAAAAGTGCACCCTCGCTTTAGAAGAGGGCCTACAAATCCTCAGTCCAAAACAAAGTGAACATCGTGGTGCCATGAATTTATGAATAGCGTCGCATGGAATTGAATATGGATATAACACTTGAGTCGGGATCTACTGCCCTCATAACCGTTCTGGACTGAGTAAAAAGCTTCCCGCATAAACCTGTCCGCTTAAATTATTTTCAAAGTTATTGCACATTCAGCTGGCGGCATGTAAATATGCATAAGCTTCCGCCCATCTACATTGAAAACGTACGAATATATTAATATCGCCTCTGTGTCTCACTCGAAGTTCTTTGGAGTTGTCAAGAGCTTACTGGAAATTTAGTCCAGAAAAAGATGATATAGGAACATTAATCTCACTTTTACTTTATTTACTGTAGGTATTGATAAAGCAAGGCCGGCGAATTCTACTTTAAATGAAACAGATACGCATATTTTCTGACAATAGCTCGACGTCCCAATTAAACTACATGCATTTTAAATCGATTTTCCAGAAGTGAATTTTTTAACCTAAAAATTGAAGCATTCTCCAATAATATTTTCAGCAATCGTTATGTTACAACTACTGTATAAATTATTAATTAAAGCTGTTACACTTTATAATTAAAAATTTAGTTGGTTTTAATGTTAAAAAAAATCTTGCAGGATCACACTACACGTTCGGTTAAGACTTTTGTATGTACAGTTGGTGATGTTGTTAAACCTGTTTCTTACACTAAAAATCAGACTCTGGAATATAGAATTAAGTAGCGTTCCCTGTATTTGTCTAGTTCAAGAATTCCTTAGTTACTAATTCATCGACCCTAAAATACGCCTTAGTCAGTGAAAAAATTTTAAAATAATTTATTTTTTATAATTAGGAATATTGCATAATTTTTGCACTAGTTTCATTTTAATATTCATCTGGATGTTCAAAACCATCACAATAATAATCCAGTCAATTTTTATTGTCAAGGTCGTATAATTATTGTTGTTACCTGTCAAGTGGTAGATAATAAGGAAAAATATTGGTGTAAGTTTGATTGTTGGTACTAAAATGTTTCTTGACCCTCCCCACAACTTCACTTCCATCTCCTCAAAAGAAAACGTCCAAAAGACTTATCCTTCCCCCAGAACTCTCAGGCAGATCCTAACCCATTTCATCATATGTATGTATATATATATATATATATATATATATATATATATATATATTTTAGGGCAACAGGCTACATGAGGGTGATCCACATTGGGCAACTCCCTTTAATAGCACAGGAAGGGATTTGAAAGGGGGGATGCGGAAGGGTAGAGGAAGGTAGCCAAGGGTTACTAGGGCCCCCGGGCTATGGTTTAAGGATCCTACCCGGCATTCGCCTACAGAAATGCTGGGAAAACCCTAGAAAAACCTACATCAGGTAGGTCGGGCATTGGGTACTTGTCCCACGCCCTTCCGATAGCGGGAGAGGAGTTTGCTGTGGGGACGCAGCATTCCCTTCTCCGTGCCTCGACCAGTTTAGGAGGCAGCTGGCCGACTATTCCAATGGGAATAGCGAACAACTCTTACCGTATGCCCAAGGTCTGCGACCCCGGAACATACACCTCTCAGAGGTGCCTCGGCTTGTGGGAACCTTAGTTCAAAATTGGAGAGGAAAAGGCATACCCAAAGGTAGCTCCTTCGATTTTCTCTCGCAGGCAGAACCACAAGGCACCTCGGCCTGTTCTGAGAGGTGTATGTTCCGGGGTCGCAGACCTTGGGCATACGGTAAGAGTTGTTCCCTATTCCCATTGGAATAGTCGGCCAGCTGCCTCCTAAACTGGTCGAGGCACGGAGAAGGGAATGCTGCGTCCCCACAGCAAACTCCTCTCCCGCTATCGGAAGGGCGTGGGACAAGTACCCAATGCCCGACCTACCCGATGCAGGTTTTTTTAGGGTTTTCCCTGCATTTCTTTAGGCGAATGCCGGGTAGCATCCTTAAAATATAGCCCGGGGGCCCTAGTAACCCTTGGCTACCTTCCTCTACCCTTCCACATCCCCCCTTTCAAATCCCTTCCTATGCTATTAAAGGGGAGTTGCCCAACGTGGATTACCCTCATGTAGCCTGTTGCCCTAAAAAAAAAATAAGGAAACAAAACACATGCAAAATTAGGTTAATCAATGGATTATTACCTACTGGTAATATTTTTCCTATATGTTTAGGAGTCACATATAACAATAACTGTAAATTAATTAAAGTTATTTTAAGAACAATGTTAAATCGAAATAACTGTCTTTGTTAAAAATTAAAGGTTCAAATATATAGAAAAATCCATACATAAATTTTTCTATAACATGTTTTAATTTTGTGTGACGTGTACTCGATTTTATTCAATTTATGGCAATTTCTTGTTTAAATCCGGTTCATGTATCAAGACTAACGTATAATTCTTTAAAGGACTGCTGCATCAGTTTTACTTTTTTGTACCTATAAAAATGACGTTTCCCTTCTGCGGTAAATATTTTCTCTTAGATTCGAAATTAAACGGTTTGACTTGCAGCCAATCCTGGAGCATCTTTGGAACTCGTGAATAATTCAGAACCGCGTTACGCATTTTTCACAACTTTTCCTGCCGGTATTTCCGAAGAGTAGGGAGTAGACTCCATCTCTCTTTAATGATCCCTTAGTGGAATTTCTTGAAGATGATGCTATATGCGTGACGAAAGAAATATTAAAAGTGCTTTATTAAGAAATAAAAGGTAGGTCGCTAAAAAATTATTTCCCTGATGTTATTTGCTTTCGTATAATAGAACTTTACACGTCATAAGGATAAAAAAAACTCCATTAAATTGCAAGTGTTTAATAACGACTTTATTCTATAAATAATTATTGTAATAACAATAAAAACCGAAAATTAAAGGTTAATAATATATAGCTAATTTTTATAATATTTTTATAATATTAACAAATTTTATGGTCAATGTCAGGGAGGATTGAGATTAGTTCCCGTGGAAGAGAAAAGGTATTTTGGTGTTGAAATTATAGTGAGGGTGAGGTGGGATTGGTTGAGTGGGCTTGCAGGGTGTTCAAAGCAATTTTGATTATATTTAGTTTTCTTATAAAGAGTATAGTGGAATGTCTTTGGCTTCATTGTAGAGTCTCAAGGATGGATGCATCCAGTGATTATTCTGAGGGCGTTGTTCTGTATCTAAAATATTGATTCTGACCTGGATCAACATGCTAATCAATTCCTTCCTCTGAATTTTCGAGATGTAAACGCAGTTCACGCAGAGAAAATAAGTGTTTGTAGCTTGTAAGAGTGTCGTGTTTGGAGTTCCGTTGAGAAGGTGTTTTGATAAATGATGCTGGTGCTCGCAGTGGTCAGTGTTGCGACGAATTTACGAGGACTTCAAAAATATCAGTAAAACAGGAGAGCAATTAATTTTAATGATCTATTGTCATTTTAACAATAATTCAGTCCTCGTGTCTGTAATTGGATTACACTCGTTCGTTGTATAATTACCACATGGCAAAGGCAGGGCGGCGTCCGATGGCCGCTTAACGAGCCTAATAAGGCGCAACATGCTCGTGCAAGATTGGGTTAGTTTCGTTACGACCTGGTAATTGCTCTGCCTTCATTAGCACCGTATTCGTTTCAAAACTCTGTCTGGGTCCAAACCTGAGCCACACTAACGAACTGCCTAAATAATTCGCTGCAGAAGCCTCACTTTAGGTGCACGCGCTTGAAGCTCCCATTTAAAGATCCGTTGCTTCTAGTTCATGTATTAATTTCGCAGAGAGGTTGCTTTCATATATGAAGAACATTAAAAGCTCTGACTGTAAATAACACCGCTATGTCTTTGTTAACGTCGTGATAGTGAGGCCATTTCCCAAGCTTTACTAATGCTTTCTGAGAAAGAAAATAGTAATCCATGTCGGTTGTTATAATATACTTAATATCACAAGAGTAAGGCCTCTTATTTATTATAAAACCTGAAAGCGATTATTTTGTATTTAAAAAATGATAAAGCTTGACAATTTATCTATTTTTCTACATAATTGCTATTTTTGTCGATGAAATTTTGTAGGTGCAGAAGCGTTGAGCCATCTCTTTCACCCCACATTACTGTCGTTCGGTCTCAGGTGCGAAGTGGAAAGCGCAGGTTTCTTCACCCGAGACAATTGAATACAAAAAGTTTTCCTCTTCGTCTCCAAAGCGGCGAAGAAATTTTCGGAAAGTTGTCAACTGGTTGTCATGATAGGAATCCATCTTGCGCTCAACTTCTGGCATTGAGAGAATACTATGAATGGTGATTCAAGCTCAAATTTTGAGACTCTCGTATAAACTTGACGGTCTCTCACTAATTTATCCTCCGTTGATGGTATCACAAAATGGGAGGTCTATTACAAATGGCTTCAGAGTCAAGACTGAGCGTCCCGGCGAGATACGTGTAGGCTTGTTTGAATTTGGGGAAGCGACAAACACAACAGTGTTGCTTACAACTGGGCGAGCAGCATCCTCATACTATTTGGATTACTCCCGTAAAATGTAATACCACTGACTCACTGACTCATCTCCGGAACCTGTCCAACTATTAGAAATCCTTTCGTATACGTGGTCAAATTGTAGTAGCTTGATATTTTTACCGAATAATTTAATTCTTGTTAAAATTTTAATATCAAATGATATGGTTTCTCATATTTAACGTTTTCCTTTATATTACACTAGTTCTGATATCTTACATTATAGTGATTCATTACGCTTGGTGACGGAATGTCTCACAATAGTTTTACGACATATTTCATAACATATACACAACTTATTTTAGATTTTCAATTTCTTTTATTTTACTGTTGCCTGTATCATAGATATTATTTATCTACTATATTTTCGTAATATATGTATTTTTATACTTATTCCGTTACTGTACTCGCTCGACTATCCATAATGTATTTCAGTGCCACTCCTCCTTTATCAGAAAAGCGCGGAGTAATTTAAGTAAAAGTAGGCTGTTAAAAATCTGTTCCACAAAAGTGAGGCTTGTGGTCGATATTATAAGGAGGGTTGGTATTCCCCGAAGCGCCGTGACCCCTGCTTGGTATTCGTGATGCAAGTCAAGCTTCCTTGGCCCGTGGATTGATTGCGACTGTCTCCAGGCACCCCCCCGAGATTCCGGGGACAACCTCAGAACCGTGGTGGAAAAGTACACGATAGAAGCTTTGGTCATTCCTACATTACTTACAATTGTAAATGATTGGGAAATCCTTGTTTTCTGTACGGATAATCACCCTAACTGTTTCACGTGTTTAGTGGATTAGCTCTTCAGTGGACCTGAAACAATCTCTATTAGCATTTTATTTACAGTATTCTCCAACCTTATTTTAATCTCTGCACATATTTGACCGAAATAAGCTTAAAAAAGTGTTCGGATACATAGGCAGCCTTCGTTCTTCTAAATTTTTCCAATTTATTAGCTCAACGTCGTTATGTCCTTGTCTGGAAGCTTATTAAATTTTATTGCTTTCTTTTTCCTTGTAGGTCGAACAGTCCCTTAGTTACGACGTAGCAGAGGTTCCTTTTCGAGAGCTTCCAATTTAAAATGTATTCATAACAAAATGAAATGTCTTTGTAGATTTTCAGTTGCCAACCACTTAAATATTAATTAACTATTTTCAGAGAACTTACTTTTAGAATGATTTTGTACTGCCACCTACAAAAAAGAATTTCTTTTCCTTTGATAGAAATACTTTTTATTTTCTCAAGTGAAGCTTAATTATTTTTTTCAAATAAAATATAGATTTTGCAGCCGTCTTTGATAAGTCAAAACTTTTTATATGCATAAGCTTATGTTTTTCATAATATTTTTCTTTCACTATTGCTGGACATTACAGATAATAATAGATTTTAACGCAGATGAGTTTGGAAAACTTAATCCGTTACGTAGCTTGATAATATTTAAATAAGATGTATCACATTTAGATACCCTTGTATTTATTTACAGTAATAAAAAACTTCGACAAGTGAAATGTATTTATTTCAATCGAGTTTGTTTATAAATTACCATTTGATATAAATGAGAAATGTTAAAGAGTTATAAATATGAAACAAATTCTTAGTCACATGTAATTAAATAGCACATTTTTCTATATGAGATTCTGATATTAAGTTTCAAAGGCTGACTGCAGCCTGACACTGGTTTTTTATTTTGAAGAAATTACGAAAGCGAACCAACTGATAATCTGGAGTGCAAATATATAATATCATGTACTTATGTTTTTATTGCCATGGATTAGCGGATCGATCATCGCTTCTAGTCGTGTCCGCTGTGTTCTATTTCTTGGCACTTTCATCAGTAATTCAGAATATTTCTAATTAAGGCTGTTGAAACTATTTCCGGTAGCTAATTTTTTTTTACTTCTTTTCCAAGCTGTTTAAATTCACCATAGCAGTCGTATTTACTCTCTGGATGTCTCCTAATACTTTTTCTGGCGTTCATCGACTTTATGATGTCATATCCTTCCTCACGACTTTATTAATCTTACCACAGTTTTCCACTCCTCCGTAAACTATTACCTCCTAGAGTTCCCGTGGATACGAAAGGTCTCTTTATATAGCTTTAAGTATCCCTACAACACTTCACTGTAAATTAGGGCTTTAATTAAATGAATATATAAATGTTTAAATCACAGTTATGAATAATATTAAATAAATATAATATTCAGATGTGACACGCACCAAATCAGTCACAAAAGTATTGTATCTGTGAAGAGTTACGTTCTGGAATTTGTTTGCCCATTTATTAGTTGTTACATGCATTTCCGTTAATTAGCAACAAGAGTTTAGAATGGCGTTATCGGTTAACCACATTGTCCATAATAAATCGAAACAAATTGAGAAGCTGAGTGGCCAAAATGTCCGAAGCTGTTTGTCCGTGAGGCTCATCTAGTGCAATTTGCAGTGTGTGTGTGTGTGTCCGGGCATTGTCGTGCTCGAGTTACCGTTTATGAAAGGTCTGACAACAGGATTAACAACTCTGTACTCATTACCGGCTTGACATTGTTACTGCAACAATAACAAATTTAGTCAGTTTATCGTACCATCAACTCACACCTGGAAACAAGCTACATATTGAGTGTGCAGGAAAGTCACTGCTCTACCAGGTCTCTCGCAGGACGTATTTTATTTTCAAGCATAACACAATGCTGTCTTCGGCACAATTATCCTTTTATTTATTACGACTATATCATTATATAAATTGATAACTGAGCAAAACATCCTGTTTTAGTTTATAAATTTTTGTTAACTCACCTTGAAAATTAATAAATTGAATTTGTAAATTGTAGTATTCGGATTTTCATCAAAATACATCCTATAGTTACTAGAACTAATCCAATTGAGAAATACTGATATACATATCCCGAAGCATTTTTAATATATCACTTCGATGTATTTAAATGTTCTGAATATTTTAAAATTTATTTATTCAAGGAAACGTTACATATACGTATCATATATATATATATATTGTAATAATTAATTATTATAAAGGCTGAATTTAACAAATGAAAAAAAACACAAATTTACTTTATATGGGAGATCAATGCGTCTGAACATAGACGAAATTTTTTGTGGAAGAAATAATACTAAAGATTGAATTTAACAATTTCAATTTTATCAAGAGTTAACGATCTCATTTTATCGATAATTAAATAATTAAATAACGATCTGACTTTTATCTTTTAAACACGGTTTACAAATGATTTTAAAGTTTTTCTCTACTTACGGCCGCCCAGGTCTCATTTTTAGTTTTTCGTGCACAGTTTTGGGGACATCACTGATTCTAAGTTCTCATAGACTCTAAATGTTCACAGGCTCTAATTGGCGTTGTTTGTTAGTCGGTTTAACACAAATTGGTTGGTTCTAGATGCTTTACTGCAACTAGTTGCTCTGTCTCCTTCCCGACTGAATATTGCTTTACTTTTTAATATTTGAAAGCATGTTTGTGACTGGACCACATTCTTTCGTTCTGACTGCCGACTGTAAAACTTTTCGTCTGGTCTATTCGCTGTCTGCTGCCCGACTGTACTGTTCAAATTTTCATGACTTGGAATTTTGGTCTTTTCTCCTTGCTGTTTACTGCCCGACTGTACATTTCCTGACTGTTCGTTCGTCTCGCAAGTTTTGAGCGCTTAGAACCTTCTCGACTCATCAACAATGTTTTCTTTGCCTTGCCGGTTTGTTGCGGCGTCCGCTCTATATCCACTAATAATGAGTCCTCTACAATTCAACTTTTCAATTAGAACAATGTCTTAATTATCAATTACTACAATATATTATACTAGATGAATAAATTACAACCTCTGTAACTACTTCTAGGAAGTAAGAGGCTTACAAATCAGAGCCCGCTGCTACGTCACAGCCTACCACACAAATTTACGTGCACTAATTAGAAACCACTACGTCAACGGTGGTTAGAAAAAAAAACAAGTAAAACATCAAGTACAATAAAAAGATTCTGATGGTTTAATAAGACTTGTTGATGAATTTCAAAATTTTCCCTTTTCTATCACAGGTTCTTTTTCTGTTTTTACAAATCAAGAAGGTTAAATTTTTCGTAGATATTTTTGTTTATTATTTGTAGATTTTCCCCCTGTATTTTAAGACATTTTTCTCCCTTATGTTCACATCCGCAGAAGAATAAGTTGCTGTGGCATATTTTAGAAAGTAAAGAATCGTTATTTTAAAATCCTATATTTTCCAATTGATTCCCTTATATTTTTAACTCTTGAGTAACCTTAAAATTTATACTTTATATATAGTTTAATTAAAATATGATCATACGTAACTGTCCCAATTAATACCACTGTAAACTGTATACAACAAATAGGATGTTCTTATTTTTGCTTATTAAACTGGAAACATGTCACAGTCATACCATTTAACAGTTCTAACAATTCGCGGTAATTGGCGAGGAAGATAAATGAGCAGATTGGAACAACCTGAC
This sequence comes from Zhengitettix transpicula, assembly GCA_037074705.1. Classification (NCBI taxonomy): domain Eukaryota; kingdom Metazoa; phylum Arthropoda; class Insecta; order Orthoptera; family Tetrigidae; genus Zhengitettix; species Zhengitettix transpicula. The sequence continues at coordinate 37,731,906 of CM073596.1, read as the reverse complement.
AACTGCACACAAAACAATAGGAATGATCACAGATCTGTCAAATCTGGGTGATAATGCCGAATTTAAATTTGTAAATTTATGTCATTCAAATATGACACTCTGTAAATGCACGCATATAATCAGTAGCAATTTTTTTGCAATCTTCTGTATAATTGCCAAAAACTAATAATATTCGGAAGAAATAATTATATCAAAAATTAATAAAAACTCAATTTCACTTTTCACTCATTTTATGTTAGTAATATATAATATTTTAACTCTTACCTTTTATAATATACAATTATAGACCCATTAAACAGACTCACTCGATTATAAGAAAATATATATTTTTTACAGAGATTTGTAGTTCTGCTGTAAATTATATCTAAATTTGATAATTTGCGGAACTTATTTTTTAAAAAAGTAATGAATTAGAATCTATGCTCAGTTTCATTTCTCAAACATTAATTGCGGTTAAATTATATTCTCCAAGATTATTAAATAATCGCTCTATCAATTTCATTCAAACGACAGTTGTATTGCTGTATATTGTTGTTTAACATTTTTCAATCCACTTAAAAACATTTATTTAACCGTTTTTGCGTGTGAAGAGAGACGATCCGCTGACATTTAACTAAAAATAAAAATAATTATTAATCATAAGGTACAAAGTCTTAAAATTTCTTAGATCCGATTCGAGTGATAAACTAGAGGAATTTATTGGTCAATGCTGGTAAAATTGTGCTTTAGTTAATGTAATTCACCTGGATCTTTAAAATATAAGTAAGGAAACATAATAAGATGTCTTGAAAATAGAAGCTGAGACATAATTGATTACACAGTAAGGAACATGAAACGGTTTTCCGATAAATAAATTATATATATATAATCATTACACTAGAATTATATTTCGTGTGCTGTCCGTAAAAAAAAAATAACTTTAATAATTCAACTTAATCAGGGTTCTCAGAAATATTTCGTTACCAATATGACGACCAAGAGGTCGCGGGTCTTAAGAGAGAAAAAAAAACACTTCGACAGCGTTGAGAATAAATAGATTTCTCTGGGGATTTGAGAGCGGGATAACATCTCTAATTTAAAGCAACGTTTCAACGTCAGAATCCGCCATCTACGCGAACGGAGTAATTTTGTGCACTGACTACAGTCCGAAGGTAAGTAATTACTGTTAGTCTTTTATGCATACGGAAGTGAAATTGAGTATGCATGACGTGCTTAATTTCCAGCTGTTTAAATAGCCTAATTACGGGATTAAACATTGGTGAAGGAATTAAAATTCGTTTCGAACGTCCAAAATTCCGGGATAGCGGAGCTAATCAGTACAAAGTAAAACTCCACATCGTTTTACTTAATTAGGGGTATTTTTATTCCCGGACAGAGGAATGAAAAATTAAATATTAATAGCTATTTCGGCTAGCACTTCAATAATTCAATCGGAGAAGTTCGATTTTCATTACTGGTCCATCGTTTATTATATATGACACAAAAAACTGAACGAGTTTGATTGCGCAAAACTGACCGAAATTGAGGAGTCTGAATACTTGATAGTTACGATAACAGCGGGAATCAATGCAACTAAGTTCGAACATTCGTAATTTTTAAAATATTGACGAAGCATAAAGAACACTCATAAACGATAAGAAACATTAATTAGTTGAATTTTTAAATAAACTTAATGTGCTTCTGGCAACGTTTAATAACTGTCACTACGTTAGTTTAATATACACATTTAATCTAGTGTTTTTAACAAATATAAACGAATTTATAAAACTTGTCACCCTTTACCTCTTCTGAAATTTGATTTAAAACCAAATTATCAGTAACAGCTACAATCATATAACATTTATTAAATAACTTTAAAATAATAATTACTCCGTCAAACATAATTATCTATAAACGTATTGGTAAAAACACTTTTAATAAGTCATACAGTAAAATTATTGAAAAATAAGCTGCTATAAATCCCCATTTATTTAAAAATTGCCACGTATGTCATGTGAAATATATGAAATTAAAATCAAATCTCTCACAATACATAATTAATTATTACAAAAATATCTCCGTATATTCCACGAAAAATGTGTGGTTAAATAATAAGTTCGTCAACTCAAAAAAGAATTTAATTTTTTATTTCAAAATAATATTTCATTTATGTTTGTTATAATCAGTTATGATGCAGCTTAAAAATTTCAAATACTGAAAACAGACGTTTCAGTGCGTAAAATTTAATGTGCACTTTTCATTCTTCGATTTGGCAATTATCACCCTAATTTTTTATGAATATTTATTAATTGCAATATGTTTTAGAGAACTGTATACCTTTTACGAAGATAACCTGTAGTCGTATAACTTGCTCAAATACATTTTATGCATATAGTAATATGTGATTGAAACGATGGGTGACGTAACAATGATTATACGAAAACCAATGTGCGTCAATCTCAATATTGAAGTCAATATAATCATTTAAATAAAATAAAATAATACATTTACACGGAATTCAAAATTTTATAATGAGGAATTTTGTACGAAAGTTTTACATATTATTCGTTGTGTAACGTATTTCTTCTATTTGAGAATTAGATCCAGGATATTCCGCAGCGATTCCTTAGCCAAGTGATTTATGACAACGGGTCATTATCTAAGGCCATTAGTGGCTAATAAAGGAAGAGTAAAAGTGTAGTTTAAAGGAAAGGATTTCATTTATTTTCCTCCTCTTTAAGATAGCAGAACGCCCATAGGATACACATACTTTTTAAATAATTACATATAATATAGGTGCTGTAATCAGTTTTATTGAAAATGAGAAGATACATCTTTATGAACTTATATCATAAGATATTATTCACTGTTTAATATCGCCGTAATCATAAACAGTTGATTGTTATTACTATTAAAATAACTATGTGTATACCTAGTAACTTTAATTAAAGAGACAGTGAAAGACTGAAGCGGCAACGAATAAATTCAAAGGTTCAAATCGTATTTCTTTCAATGCCCGTTTCCGAATTTCTGTCTAATTAAAATTACACATTATTTAAACAACTATCTAATTTTCAATACTTATGAGCATTCCAAGTTTCTTTTTAAATCGCAGAAAATCCACATCCTTCCTGAATTTAATTATGCTCACTTTTATTGAAGAAATTAGTGTACTCAAGACTCAAATATTGCTGACGACAGTCAGTTTAACACTTTACGTATATTAATGAAGTAACGACGTAATTGTTACGTAACTATAAAACTAACCCAATTGAGTCGAAATTTAAATACACGGTGTTAACCTCACGCACGAGCTTGAGAATTGACCCCTTAGAACTATACACCACGCAATACTGTTGCATGTTGAATATTTTTATTTTGGCTCGATTTCCAAATTTTATTATTTTATAATCTTGTTATCAGACGGTACGAGCTGTGTTATAATAAATTTGGTAACAGAATAAGTTCTAAATGATTTAGACGGTTACTTTTTGCCGATAGAATTTACATAACTTTTAATGATGAATCTAGTTCACTAATTTATATCAACAATTCCCGCAGGTCTAGTAGTTATTAAATCTGTTAATCACGGGCTCTGAGATTTTGGTAAATGCTATAGGATCACCGGCTTGGAGCAGGATTGAAATTTTTTTTTAAAAAAAATAAGCCCTCGCGGATAGGGGGGCATATTTAAAAATAAATAAACGGCCAGATCTGTTAGTCCATGGTACACGGAGATATATATGGTTTCCGCTAAATCGCGTGATGAATGCCTCTTTCATTATGCAGCGGGACATTCATCTGTCGTCGGTGGTTCGTTGTAGCGGATATGCCTCTGACCTGCCAACTGTATCCGGCCGGAGCCGAACAGGCTAATCGCGCATGCGTCACCAAAACCGTACAGAACCTACGCCTATGAGTGCAACAGGATCTATGAAAGATTACACGGGAAATAGTATCCAATATTAACTTCGTTCGTGACAACAAAAATTGTAAATAATTACAGGTCGGAGCTAAGTTTAACACGAACCTTTGTAACGGAAGCTTGCTAGTGTAACAACTATACGGGAAACATTGACGCATATATTGATAAATGTGAAGGACGATAATAGGATGTAATAGGAAATAATATTTTTCTTAAGGATTTTTCTTTTAAACTAAATATCAGCACGTAATATATATAAATCGGCGTCGATTGCTTCATTGATCGTCGATTGCAACCGCGCGAGGTGGGAAGGGGAAAACACGGTGACTAGATTGGCCAATCTCCCAAATTGTTCAGTTAAAAATGCAGCCCACTATTTAGGTAATGACGACACAGGGTGTAACAACAGTCGTGCCCCCGACGCTTGGAAACCGCAGGGCGACACCTAGCGTTAACGCTGAGGGATGTTGATAGCCGATTGGACCATCAATTCCTGACGAGAACGACGGGGTTGGACGCGTAGCCGAAGGGTGGAATGAGGGATGAAACGGAAACATTCGCCGCAACAGTAAATGTTGCGTGACGTCCAATTGTTTTTTTTTAGACCATCAGTTGCCCTCCTCCATTTATTATTGTTTCCTTTTCCCGATCCCATGTAACTTTCTCATTTAAATTTAAGGCCAATTGTTTGTGTTCGTGAAGTCTATTTTCACAATGTCTGTGATGCATGCGGCATTAAAATAGGGAGTTCTGAATTAGCAAAAAAAAATAATTATGAGTTTGCGATGTAAAAAATTAAATATGACAATTTATTTAATGTTCTCTGGGATATAATTAGCGTCAGATCCGTAAATATTCCGCTTTCTCTGAACAGATGTCTCTCCAAGAGCGTAACGGTTTAGCTTAACCTGACAGTTTTTTTTAGATTGACTAAATGCGAAAATCTATAAATTTTTATGAAGACTGTTATATTAATTTTATATGCGTACAATAAAAATAATTAATTTAGTTTTATTATTATTATTTATTAACAGAACTTTCGGCTATATTTTACACCATGGCTAATATTATAATGGCTACAGATCAGGAAAACAGCTAAATGATTGATCTTATACAGTAACAATTATTATTATTTTGTCTAGTTTATAGAATAGTATATTTTGGTTTTATTGAGACACCTGTAGACTGAAAATATGGCTTTATCGTGAATCTAATTTATTACTTGATTTATTTGAAGAGGTATTTATTATTTTACAGGGCCAAAGTATTATTGGATTATAAAACTGATGAGTATTGGAAATATTAATCGTCTTGTGGATTAGGGTTAGTATATTGTATTACTGGCCTTTTACAGTAACTAAAAATGTGGTATTATTATCTATTTTTGCGTTTTGTCAATAATCCGATAAAAATCTGAGGTATCAAAAGTTGTTCTTCAGTTAGACCGTGGAAACGCATTTGGTGACACAAACTGTGTGAACTGATATAACAAATCGTCACGAAATTAATAGTTTCCAGTTGAGCTAGACTCTCTCGGACGCTTTAATCCAGTAATTTCGCTGAACTGCGTATGTATTTCGTAATGAAATCGACAGTATTGACATTGGCGGAAACCATCGATATGCAATTTGTAGCCCAATCAAGTTTCACTCCCGCCCCCGTCCCCGCTTATATAACAGAACCTTTTCAATGCATCATCCCTACAACGTGGTATCAAAACATCAGCTAATGTGAAACACTGACGAGAAAGTTATTCGACGAATTGCAAACAACGCGTTGAAAACAAAAAAACCTTCCCCTACACGCCTGTTAAATGGGAAATTTATCGTTCTTGTTTTGAAAGTGTTATCGGCATTTTGGTATATTTGTCATGTTTGTAGGAAGATGACAGACTAAATTTCAGTGTGTCACTCGATTAAACAGGTTTGAGCCATTAACTGATCGGTTTGGTTAGTTTATTGTAAGCGTGATGGAAGGGAATGTAAATGTTTGATTCTCTTGGCAGCATAGGTCAAAGTGCAATGCAGATTATCCTCCATATCTGCTGTCACCATGGAAGGTGGGGGGGGGGGATTCCACCCGCCAGAGGTTAATTCCTTTGATCATACTACCAAAACTAGAGACTAACAGTAATATTCGTACCTAACTTTAGCCGTAGAGGGAAATTTATTCAAGTAAATAATTAATTATGATTAAAAGTATCGTATATTTACAATATTATAAATCAATAAACGACCTTAAGTAATAAAATTGTTTAACAAAAGTTTCGTTCATACAAAAAAATGTGACTAGGTTTTTTTGACTACCTAAGATCAAATATGAGTTCCATTTCAGTTGGACCTTGCCTCGAATTTTTTTATGGTTTATATATGAAATTGCTAAACCTGAACTGATCCAAAATAAGGACGAATCGTCGGTATATTTAATTTTTTGATAAAAAGAAACAATTTTATGACTCATGGCCGTTTATTACTACTCTAGGAACGTATTTTATGTATTTTCACGGCCAAGAAATCGGAACATTTCCGAGACTGTCGAACTATCTCAAAACAACATGGCGGATAATTTCTAATAATGCTTCAATAAATGTTCAAATTTAGTACTTGAAAATAGTTATTAAGAAAGGGAGCCAATTCAGTCAAAACAAGAGATAATATAAATACCACACAACGTTACTGGGATCCTTGTCCCTTTCCTCAGGTGCAAAGAGAGCGATTCACTTGATGATTAATGATTAGATTAAGAACTGAAAACACTACCAGAGTAAGTGACCTTATGAAATCCACTTTAAAGTTGAAAAATGATTCAGACGGATTACATAAAAATATTAAGACGTGCAATCATAAGCGAACTTAATATTTGAACAATAAGACAGTAGTTAATTACTCCCAATAAATAACGGGAAAGGATCCTGGAAACGATTAAAGGTAGGTAATGGGGTTTGAAGGTAATGAATTTACTGATTGTCTTAATCCTATACAGAGACGTTGTGCGGTATTTATATTATTAATTTTTCTTCTGAATTGGCTACCTTTCTTATTAATAACTTTTATTTTAACTTATAACACTTCATCGACGTTTAATAGTTTCAAATGGGATTTGTAAAAAAATTAAAGCATCTAAGATATTCATATTTCATATGTTTACCACAATTACACATAATTATTGGGATACTACAACCATTTTATTTTAAACGTGTAATCTCTATGAAGGTTGTGAAACTGAAATTTCCTCTCCCTATAGAAACGCAATGTCGTTTATTACATTATATTCGACTGTTTGTTTGGACAATTTTCCTCTCTTTGTACGTTAGAAGTGATTTATGATTTTATTGTACACGAAGGAATTATTACAGGGGACGGTCCTAGTTATTATATCTAGAACCCTGGCAAAACTTTCCAACAGAATTAGACAATTACTAACGAAAATTGTAAATAGTCATAAATTGCCATTCAATTACGAAATCGCTTTCTATGTTGATAGTTATTTTCTTTCCGGCCTGACCTACACATCACCATCCGTGATAATTTGGTCTGGTGACACTAGTGTAAACTGCAATTGAATTGTGTATGGAAAGCGGTCAGTATTTCACGCAGGTCATGAGTGCGAATAAGCATACTACGAAAGTTAAACTGGCATACAAACTAAACATGCGCTTGAATTATTGTGGGTTTGGTCGTGATTAAACTCATTCGACCAACTAATGAAAATTACGTACACCAGTCAAGAGAATAATTAACTGATTTACAGTATGGATTGCACGTATTAATTAAAATCGCAACCGGTGATGAATGTCGAGGTATATTGAGCTGCTTTGTTACGACAATATTTGGTTGATATCCATTGAAACCATAGGAATGTTAGTTATTTATAAACATACTACGCAGATTATTCAATATATTTAAGATTTTCAAATAACAAACTAATTTAATGCATTACAATTCATTATATTGAGGAATTTAACCAGTTTTCTACAGAAAATAAATGTTAACGGGAAAGTTCATTCCGTCCTTATTCTGTTTTGATTAAAATAATCGGAAAATTTATAAAAGTAAACATCCCCTTACGAGCTTCTAAAATGAAGCGTTTCTATACTATCCCTCACTACTTTCGTCATAACTGTTTGGAGATTAATCTCCCTAAATATTTTGAAGGCACTTAATCGTTTATACCTAGTAAATGAGTGTAACAAATGGAAATTAAGTTTAGGTGAAGACATATTCAAATTTTCGAATTTTTATAAAAATTTAATTTTAATCCCATGCTCAAGTACATACAATTGAGTATTATTAGTATTTATGATCATAATCACTAAGAGAAAATTTTGTTAATTATTATTAATTTAAACATTGGTCCTTCTGAAGAACCTCAGCATTGTAAAGATAATAAAATAAAATAAAACAAATGATCCTAGAATTTTTTTAAAAAAATTGATAAAGGAATAAAAAAAGTAGGAAAAATGATATAATAATTAATAAATAAATATTGGTATTGATGATAACTAACAGAAAATTTTGTAAATTATTATTAATTTAAATATTGGTCCTTATGAAGAGCCTCAGCATTGTAAAGATAATAAAATAAAATAAAACAAATGATCCTAGAATTTTTTTAAAAAAATTGATAAAGGAATAAAAAAAGTAGGAAAAATGATATAATAATTAATAAATAAATATTGGTATTGATGATAACTAACTGAAAATTTTGTAAATTATTATTAATTTAAATATTGGTCCTTATGAAGAGCCTCAGCATTGTAAAGATAATAATAATAAAAAGACCCTAGAATTTTTTAAAAAAAATAGATAAAGGAATATAAAAAGTAGGAAAAATTATATAATAATTAATAATACGTAAACGAAGAACAACTGTTTTACAGGTGAAATTTATAATTGCATTAAGTTTTATCATACACTGAACAAGTTAGTATATTATATTATTCCATATATCCTATACCATTAAAGATTTATTTTCCTTGAGCTAAATTGTTTCATTGTGTTGTCTATATATAGATACTAAATATATCTAAAGCTCTTTTTAATTGATGGTATTGAAAAGTGAAGTTACAGCTCTGTACATTATTTGTCATTATGTTGACGCCGGTTTCAAATGTTGTTGGTCATATATAGACAATAAAGTTATAGAAATGAATTTACAATATTAATTTTAGAAATGTATTGCGATCTGAAGTACACATAATGATATTTTATCGAACATAAGGAAGAATTTTTCAAAATTTACTTTTTTTCCGAGTCAAGGCAAAATCGTGGTGAAGTCACAGTTTTGCCGAAGGTGGAGGATTAGAAAGGGAGAAAAAATTACTCGTCTCTCCGACGGGACGGACGTCCTTCACTGTCGCACCAGACTATGTTTTTAATGAAGAGTGCTTCTCCTGAGAGAAATTTAATTAAAAACTGAATAGCACCCAATCCTTTGCCGGTAAGGGACTGCTGAATCACATTTTTAATTCCAGTTAATTAATTTTGCCCAATGTATAAGATTTTTCAATAATGGAAATTAGTTTCATGCCTGGGATCAAATCGGAACAATTATTTGAAAAGTTAACTTTTCTGTCGGCTTTAAAAATGTTCTCACAGTCTATGTCAAGTTATTTTTAGTCTTTTCTGAAATAAACTCGTTTTCAATAAGTTCTTAAAAATTAACACATGAGCTCACAGATTTTTTGTGGCAGTCGAAATAATAATAATTTATAAACCGTGGAGAATGACATCAATCTATGAATGTGAAATAGGCACATGATTCCAATACTTAATTCATAGTATATATGTCTAATATGTTCAAATAAAATAATTATTTTATTTTAAAAATAAATTTAAATTCAAATTTGTATTTCATTTGGGTTCTGTACACATTTTTAATAATTGCCACAGCTTTTAATGAAACTTAATTCTTCAGAGCCGCTTATTTGTCCTCTAATAGTTACAGTAATTTGCAATTATCACTATTACACATTGGTGATCTCAGATATATATATATATATATATATATATATATATATATTGTAATAATTAAATATGATATGTATGTGGCGTTTCTAAATGAAAGAACTTAAGTGAAAACTATTAAACAAGATTTATTAACAATTTTAAAACAAGTATAAAATACACAACTGGGTTTGATAAATGGCAGAATTTATATAATAAAAATTACATTCACTTTTTATGGAAATCAATACGTCTGAACAAAGACGAAATTTGTTGCGGAAGAAATAATACTAAAGATTGAATTTAAACAATTTTAATTTTATCAAGAATTAAGGATCTCATTTTATCAATAATTAAATAATTAAAAAACGATCTGACTTTTATCTTTTAAACACGATTTACAAATTATTTTAAAGTTTTTCTCTACTTACGGCCGCCCAGGTCTCTTTTTAGCTTTTCGTGCACAATTTTGGGGACATCACTGATTCTAAGTTCTCACAGACTCTAAATATTCACAGGCTCTAATTGGCGTTGTTTGTTAGTTGGTTTAACACAAATTGGTTGGTTCTCGATGCTTTACTGCAACCTGGATTTGTAGATCTCGTGACTTTAGTTGAAAATGGGCTTGATTGGTTTGTCTATGGCCAGCATGATGAATCTACGCTCGACCACCGAATACACACTAGTTGCTCTGTCCCCTTCCCGACTGAATATTGCTTTACTTTTTAATATTTGAAAGCATGTTTGTGACTGGACCACATTCTTTCGTTCTGACTGCCGACTGTAAAACTTTTCGTCTGATCTATTCGCTGTCTGCTGCCCGACTGTTCGTTCGTCTCGCAAATTTTGAGCGCGTAAAAACCCTCTCGACCGATCAACAATGTTTTCTTTGCCTTGCCGGTTTGTTGCGGCGTCCGCTCTATATCCACTAATAATGAGTCCTCTACAATTCAACTTTTCAATTAGAACAATGCCTTAATTACCAATTACTACAATATATATATGAGATCACCAATGTGTAACCAATGTGTCACCAATGTATATATATATATATATATATATATATATATATATATATATATATTAACATTGTTATTATTTATAAAATTTTCTATTTTAATGTAATTGAATCTCATAATCGTTATATTCACAATTGTCATAATTGTAATTGAGCTTATATTCATAATTTTAAATTATATAGAACTTTCGATCTCAGTTCCTTCGTTTCTAAAATTTACTGTGTATTTTAATCTTCCCTCAATTATTTTCCTAAATAACTATTATTTAATTTAATTTAAAGTACTGTTCCATTTAAAATATTATCCTACGTCTCAGAGCAATATTTTCATATTTTCTCGCTTGTTGTGCTATAGTGTTTTCACTCTAAAAGATCAATTTGAATTTTACTGTCGTATATTATTTTAGTATAAATATCTCTACTTTTTCATTGATAAGTTTGTATTAAAGTTCTTTTAAATCAATCACATAATTTTCCTCTATTTAAATAATGGCGTGATTTAGTCATAACCGAAGAAAATACAATCTCTTCCGTGTACGTCGCATCTATAAATCTTTCGTGTTGTGACCTGAAACGTTCAAAGTTGATTCGGCCGAGAAATGCCACGCATATGTCCTGGAAAATTGTCACCTGCTTCCAGGAATGATGCACCTGTTAATGTGATGTGTAAATCGAGAAGTAACTTTCAAAGCCCGCTAAATAAAAGGTTTCCAGCAGATAACGAGGGGACGTAACTACAAAAAGAGGATTATTATTTTCATTTGGCAGAGAATCTCTCGATTTTTATTCATTGGCAGCTCGAGGAATGGCAGAGGATTACAGACAGGGTGGGTCGGATCCAATTACGCTAAAACCCGTGCGGAGAAGTAATACAAGTGTCCAGGGTGCTGGCGTGAATAAAATCTATTCCCCTTCCCTTTACCCGAATTATACTTTTTGTGGTAGTTCGTATCAACCCATCATGACCTGTAGTGGTATGGTTATTTAAGTAATTTAGCTCCACTGACCAGACAAATTTATATGTAATGGATAGCATAAAAAGTGTTTTCGATGGTTGACTTCATTTCCCTGTGAGAGACCAGAATTTTTATTTTAAAAAAAGAGAGCGAGCAGTTATGCGTTAAATTGGTGCACAGAATTTCATATCGTTCTCTTCATGAATAATAATTGAACGAATATAGATACAAAGTAATGAATTTTTAATATATAAATATGAGACTCTTTGTAGTATTTTATATTACTTTACATATTTTTATGCCTTTAAAGCTTTATATTACTCAATCAATTTTTTATTGCTCACCCGCTAGTCGAAAATTTTGCGTGGTACTTACTTTGGGAGATGAAACGTGTTCTGTTACCGGGTGATTAAATTGTACTTTGATGAAACAACACCAAGTTTTTTGAAAAATTTTTAAAAACGAAAACTCTTTCTTGCCATCAAACTAGTTGAATTTCTGACACATTTTGTAACATAAAAAGTAAAGAAAACAGCGTAAAAAATAACTTACAACAACAACAATAAATTTTTAATCTATATATGTGTTTAAAATATATTAATTCTTAAATGAAGTAAGGTGAATGTTATTGTTAAAATATCTTTATATTAAAATACAGAAGCTATCGACTGTGTCATATTCATATATGATCCATAAAATAGTTAATATAGCGTCGCAATGGATTAAGAGCCGTACAAACGTGTAATTATTGAAAATTGTTGTTGTTAGTCCACCTTTTGATGTACCATAGTTATATATTACTGCACTTTGATGCATAAATATGATTATGTAATATGGAATCCTCGCTCATGTTATTATAGAAACTGATGTCTGACACTGCAGAAACGTAACGGGAATCATACTGAAAATTTATTAAAATCTGTTCAACATAAAAATAGGACAAATCAATAAAGGCTACCTTTTTGAACGACATTCTTTGTTTGAAACAGCTGAAATACGTTATTTAACAATATGTATGTCTATGCGATTGTAAGGGTGAATAAAGACATAAATGTTGTATAGTTCTAATCGTCTGTAGAACGGACGTAAGGGTAACTACTCTGACAATACTATAGATTGCGTTGTTATAATTCACTTTGGCAGTCACTTAAATTCGTAATTACTACGTTTCCATCAGAATTCAGTATATAAGGGGCTGAAAATATTGTAGGAGGTGAAACAAATAGAAAAATTTCAATATAATAGGTCGAACAAGTGTGAATATCAAAGAAAGAACTGGACGTCCAGCCACAACTACTACTGATGACTGTTTCTGAACAATTACCAATGAAGTGGCAAACAATCTTCTCAATAGTCATGTTTCTCCATGTGAAGTTATCCATAACAGGCTCAGTAGTAGAATGAACTATTCAAGGAGTCTGTGTGTACCTGGATTACAGCTGTACGGAAAACATTTTTCTTTATCAGTTTATCCGAAAACTTGTTGAACGATGGACAAAGCCCGGAATCTGTTGATTATCGTTAAAAGTTTTATATCGTTTCTGTGACAAATTAAAACAATTAAGTGATTACCTTTGGACCTGTCCTTGGAAAATTCTGTTATTTCTTACAGACGAATATGATTAAGGTTATGTAAAGGGTTTAACGTTAAAATATAAACTAAGGTTCCCACAAGCCGAGGCACCTCGGCCTGTTTTGAGAGGTGTATGTTCCGGGGTCACAGACCTTGGGCATACGGTAAGAGTTGTCCGCTATTCCCATTGGAATAGTCGGCCAGCTGCCTCCTAAACTGGTCGAGGCACGGAGAAGGGAATGCTGCGTCCCCACAGCAAACTCCTCTCCCGCTATCGGAAGGGCGTGGGACAAGTACCGAATGTCCGACCTACCCGATGCAGGTTTTCCTAGGGTTTTCCCTGCATTTCTTTAGGCGAATGCCGGGTAGGATCCTTAAAATATAGCCCGGGGGCCCTAGTTAACCCTTGGCTACCTTCCTCTACCCTTCCACATCCCCCCTTTCAAATCCCTTCCTATGCTATTAAAGGGGAGTTGCCCAATGTTGATCACCCTCATGTAGCCTGTTGCCCTAAAAAATAAAAATAAATATAAATTTTCTAATAAATGTTAAACCCTGTTTTTTTAAAAAAGTTGTGACGGTTAACATTTTATTCATTATATTAATTTTTTCTACATTGCTGTCGCTAGATTTTGATATATTTATGCTCCTTAAGGTTTAAAATAATACTTTGTTGAAGAACTGATTTCCGTTTTCGCGCTAAGTCAGTTACCAATGCCAGAGTACGTATCTTGAAAAATCAGATGTACATTGAACGAAGTCGACTCCTAGCTGATAGGCTTCCACCTTCATTACGTTCTTACGAACGTGAGATCTTTCCTGCACGTCATTCTAAGAACACGAAACGCATTTAGCGCCAGGGCGCTGATGAAATTTCTCCGAGAAAAGTGCCTCTCCATTATATTTCGCCTTAGCGAAGATTTATAACAAGCATACATTTTACAGAGCGATCCTTCTGCTGACTCTTTTATCTCGGTTCGGGCATAATTTATGACGTAAATCAATCGATTTTTTTCCCGGCTGCTGCTGTTAGGCAAAAGAAGATTAAAGAGACGAAGAGAGGTTTAATTTAGCTCCGACTTGTCTACTTTGAGAAAGACACTTTTCAATCTCGGCGAACTTTCTAACTCGTGGGGGCGAAACAAGACCGCGGAAAACAGATCCTTTCAGAGCAGTGCTTTTAAGAGATCCTTGTGATACGGAACGCCCTGGTTTATTTTTCATATAAAAAGGCTTAACATTACACAACTTTTGGTAATTTGCGAACCTGGCAAAGGACTGCTTTTTAGCCTTCGTACTATGGTTAATGATTTCGTATCCTAACCTTTAAACTTAAAATATTGTTTTCAGTCCTTTTTTTAGAATACTAATCATGAATATCAGACACGAGTAAAGAGAAATCAGTTCTACTATTATAAATATTCGAATAATACTTTAAATTACAAGCAACGTTTAATTATGTTAAGGAATACAGGAATATTTTTCTGCATAAAGCTACATATAACGCATTCATTTTTATGAGATCTACAAATTATCTGTTTCCCAAGATTCATTTAAATATTTAGATAACAAAATTAATTTTATATATGATTGTTATTGAAACAATGAACAGTTATTGTTGTAGGCATTATTTTTTTTATCACAAATGACTGAACCTCAAATTTTCATCGTACAGTGGAACTGTCATTAAATTCTATTTCACGAACCCAAGAACACGATTGGGGCACAGTTTTTTTACAAAATAGTGATGTTCGAAAGAAAATTCTCGTATGATCGAGTTCCTCTTAAATATTTTTAAAGACGAAAAGAACAAAGTCTATGTAAACACAGATGCATCGTAAATGCTCCAGACACTTCGTACTAATCATTTGCTTTCATAATCAAATGTTATGTTGACATGAGGGAGACACAACTTTACCGGTTAGACCACGTGGGTAAATGGACGACGTTTTTCTAGGTGGCAGATCGTGATATAAATTCGAGAGAAAAAGGGTTAAGATGTTTCTTCTTCGTCTTGAGAATGTTGGCATGTTATCATTGATTTGCTTACACGTAGAGAAATAGGGACAAAAGAAAACAGAAAACTACTCTCTCCACGTTATTAATCATGGTTTGTAATTTTTCGAAATCACCCACTACGTGTTACGGAAGTATTTGAATGAAAAATTGGAACTGTATTTGTTGTAAATTAATTCTGCAATTAAGTAAATTAATTCTGCAATTAATTAAATTAGTTCTGCAATTAATTAAATTAATTTTCTCAACTCAAAAACCTAAATTTAATTGATTTTCTCGTTAATCAATTGTTTCTGATGAAATTAAGTTTTTATGGAATATTTGATTCTGCATTTAAGATTTCAAAATTTCACCTATCGCAACTTCCAGAGGTCCTTTTTGATAATATTTACTTTTTAACTCGGTCTAGTGTTTCGTTCGATGCTAATTTTTCGAGATGTTTGGATTTAATAAGTTAAAAATGACGTCCGGTATTTTTGTGACACTCTTCTTAAGCAACCCGGGAGCAATGTTCATGTCTCAGGGGCTGTACCAGGTCTTGGATAATAGAATCAATTTGCTCGGCTATACTGGGGGAACGTTTCAAATTTTAATTAGCGACGGACTGACTGGCTCCGAAGTTCGTAGCCGCACTTCTATTTCTCCGGAGAGGCTCTACTGAAAGAGATAACTGGCTCCGTGAGTTGTCCTGAACGGCCGAACGAGGAGGAGGGGGGGGGGGGCTTGTGGAGGAAGAAGGAGGCTGTGGTAGTGGTGGTGATTCAGTTAAGGCAGTGCTCGGTCCGATCTGTATTCTGGGGAGCGCACGACGGCGAATGAAATCATTTTTATCGGGACGCACGTCGTCCCCGAGGTGGCGTTAGTTTCCTTGTTTGTCACGAGTTTGTGGTCCCTGGTTGCTCCCGGCGGAGAACTTGAGAACCTAAGGGCTGACAACTCTAAGAACTGGCGTCTCGCAGAACAGGAGCGACCAGCGTTAAAGGTCATCAAGGGTCACGACCAGGTTATCAGTAATTCCTTACAGCTCAGCTGAAAGTCATTGAGATCAATCATCACAGTTTAAGATGAATTGGAGACTTCTGGTTTTCTTTATGCAATGTTAAATACATGTAATTGGAATGTTATTGAATGGTTCATGCACAGCTGGACATCTAAAATTTGAATTTGAAATGGGAGATAATCACACATATAAATGGAGTCAAGAAATTTAAGACAGAAAATGTAAACGACGGACAGTAATTATAGGAAAACATTTAAAACTGCAATCCACAACATTTACCTTTCTAAATACAATTCAGACAATGAAAAATCTCTATATATAATATTAGTCGTTTCAAGGGCTATTATATCGCAGTAAGAACCTTTTAGGATTGGAGGAGAGGGCTACTTTTGGGGATTACTTCTTCTCTCTGGGGTTTTTTGAACTATGGTTCCCACAAACCGAGGCACCTCGGCTTTCTTGAAGAGGTTCCTGGGTCGCAGACCTTGGGCATACGGTAAGAGTTGTCCGCTATTACTATTGGAATAGTCGGCCAGCTGCCTCCTAAACTGGTCTAAGAAACTCGAAGAAGGGAATAATGCGTGGGACAAGTACCACATGCCCGACTCACCTGAAGCAGAATTTTCTACTCCTTCTTCTTATACATACCATTTAAAATCTGAATGGAATGTAGGATGACCGAACTGATGTATAGCCAATGAAAGAGAAAATAACTCTGATCTACGAAGGTACATTATTTACAATTAAAAATACTAATAATTAACTGAACAATTAAAAATACTATTAATTTACTGAATAACTGAAATATAATTCCCTCAATCCATCTACATAAAAGCTACGTGTTTTTTTTCAGGAGTATTTCGACTCCGTTTGTCAATTTACCAGCAAATGGATTACCATTTGGTTAAGTTGTGTTCAAGTTTCTTATGTCTTTCTTCCATCCATAACATGTCTTGGTCCAGACTCGTAGCGCCTGGAGTTTTTTTTCTCCCCTGTGCTCTGCTCTACTGATTACCACGTACGAACGTGGCGAAGGTGAACCAAGCGGACTGGTTGTCGGGGACTTAGTAAACGTGACAGACAGTTATCAGGTTCCTCCACTCCACAGGAGCTCGCTTAACAGTTATAAGACGAGGGGGACCTGGTGCAATCAGCGTAGGCCGTAACTCGGCTCCGCCTGCACGAGGAAATGTGTGCTGCGTTATCTGCTCAGAGTTTTTATTCCACCCACGAAACGCCACCTCTGAGATATGGGACGACGTCGCCCCCCTTCCCCACACCCTCTAGAAACTTTCGCCAGGTTCTACAACTTAACGAATAAAACCAGAAGGTTGTGCGTCATGTTTAGAATAAAAATATTGTTCAGTTTTCCACAGACCCATTTTAGCTGATTGAACACGCCAAATCATAAAATGATATTTATATTATAATAATAATTTACGCCTAAGGACTGGATTTCATTTATTAATTTTTTTCCTTATCAGTCACCAATTCGAATTAAATACTTTAATTTTCAGTTTAGAGCAATTTCTGCAAAATTGCCATAGTCATCTGTACAGAGAAAACAATTTTACAGAAACATTTAAAATTTAACAGGAATTATATATTTTTTTTATCACAAACCGTTGGTTTTAAAAATTTCAAATGACGGAATATTTGAAAATGATTTATTTTATTTGTTCCCTCGTGGACTTATAAAATTATGTGTGTATCGGTTTCCAGTAAGTTACGAGTCTATCTTACGGAAAATCCAGTAAAACCCGGAGACTACGCACCGTCGGTCTAGACACAGCATCAGTTTTACTTGCGTCCAAGGTGGAACATAGTCAAATTCAGAACCGTCGAAATTTTGAAAATTAAGTTTTTAAAAACATTAATTCACTTTATAAAATACAAATACATGGGATTATTTTCAATTTATCTACAAATAGAGTAAAATATTTAATATTACGTACTGTGAACAAATATGATATAAATATAAGTATAGCGCTGAAAGCAGCTCGGATGAGAATGAATGCATAAAGACGTACAGACATAAACTATAATTGATCATATATTAACAGCCAGCAAAATTATTATACTTCGTAGAAATACTCAGAAAATATATAATTAGTCCGATGTCTCAGAATATATTGAGTCATGGTTTACATGTACGCTCAAAGTAGCGGTTAATTTTAAAAATTTAATTCCTATTTTCGATTCATACTTCCTTTATTTATTTTCCGCACACAAATTGTTCGTGTTATTGTCTGTTAATTTAATGAAAGTTAATATATTATTTATTATAAAACTTGATTTTCAGATATTAATATTATTTAAGAACATTTGAATCTATTAAATGGAAACACAATTAAAATAAAATCTGTTTAACGGGTTGACTTCCTTGCATCCACTTAAGATCTATGAGCTTATATGATTATTAAATTACATATTCAGTCTGTTATAATTAAGAAAATATGTATGTCGATATTCTTTATAAATTCATAATGAATTTAATATAGTCAATTAGCAGTTATACAACGAAATTTATAAAATAAATATATATTTATAATAATCTGGTCGAAGACGATATAAATGGTCGTGGTCCATAAGTATTAACGACGTTTGGACCAATATCTTATAACTAAATATAGGCGTTTTTATACAGTACAGTAAAATATTTTATCATTGTATTTAATTGAAATAAAATGAAATAATTTAGAAAAATTTAAGGGAATTTTAATTAAAGAAAAATAAAAAACAAATTAATCTCTACGCTCTTAGGCTTCATTGTGAATTCTAAATCGAACAGTTCCTATTAAATTTAATGGTAATAAATAAATAAATTTATTTATATATATTATTTGTGTCTTATTTGATAAATTAAACGATAATTTCTTATAAAATGTCATCACATCGATAAAGATTTACTCAGTACTTTATTTTTTAAAATGGTCATATCTTCTCAATGATATTGATGCTCACTTTTACTAGACATACTATATTCAGGGAGAAAAATCAGACACAGTTTAGTATATTGTTAGTAAATTAAATAGACCTATTTGGTAATTTTCAACTTTATTTTAAGATTTTAGCCTTAAGGTTTCTCTTTTTAAAAAATCATCTAACATTTAAGAAGGCTAAAATCATAAAATTAGACTGAGAATGACTTAATAGGTTGAAAGATTCTACCTATTAAATTTTTTTATCGATATATGAGACTGTGGGATTTTAAGAAACAAAAATCTATTTATTATATTTCACAATTTTATACTACACGTTCTGGATGTTTTCACGTATTGTGTCATTATTTTGTAGTGTTGATTGGATCAATGTCCTTGTAGTTATTTAATACGAAATTAATGAGTGTTTGAAAGTAATATAGATGGATCCCTTCTTTCACTCCACTCGAATATTCAATATAGTTTTTTTTACTTTTTACGATAGTCCTGAATCCTTCGGATAAAATAAAGAACGTACGGAGTTGTACAGTAACTGTCCTCGTTAGTAAAAGACACAGTCGTAACTCCGCTCCGACAGGCACCCTGTCCTTATCTGCTTTCGCTTGCCTCCGTATCCTGCGGCAATCTTTAATCGCACGAATTTCAACCACTCGACCTAATTTCCTCCAGACTCACATCCCCCGCCTTGTCTTCTGAGATAACGTAAATTCGTCACAGACTTACACGAGTTCCCTTATCATTTACAACCTTTCTACAAGAAAGAGATGTTTTACTTGTGATCTTCTTTCTTGCGCCTGAAACTACAAGGTTAATATTTTCGGAGCCTTCAAATGTATTTTAACAGATAACTCATACCATGCCAAATTCTGAAGACTTTCCACAGCCTTGAGACTGTTATTTATCCACGTTTTATACAGCTAGGGAAGGTAATAAATACCACCGCATTACTCGAAGAACAATTAATAAAATTCAAATTGCGTCAAACTTTATGTCTACTTTTACAATTATTTGACTTTAAATTCTACGAACACGTTTGCTTTATTCCGATATATACGATCTACGTATGACCAGATGACCGAATTTATCAGAAAAAAATCCTTATTTTTCTCTCATTATTATCGTATACGTAGATTTCTTCCAATAATCAATTTAAATTTTATAAAATAGATAGTCTAATTTTTGTTAGTAAATAATATTATTATAAAATATTGTAAAATTATCTATAAAATTGAGTGGGTTTCAAAACCAGAAACGATCAGTTTCTGAAATTAAAACTAACAACTTACCCCACGAGTTGTGATATATATTTTTTACGATATATTAAACACTTGTAAAAACGTACAACTATTAATGACTCGTCGTCTTTGAGTTCATATTTATTAACATTTCGAAATAATTTAGGAAACGTTTGTAGACTTACTCATTAGATTTAAAATTGGATTCTATAAGAAATACATGTAGATTTATACGCATTTATACGAATGAGAAAATAGGATTCAATAATTACATACAAATTAAGTTACGATTATAATTCTAGGTCCTAATTATTTTATAATACAGGTAACTAAAAGGAAAATTACACGATACTGTAGTTATATCATCGTGTAGCAGCAACATGTTTCTGTTACCACAGTAAAATATTTTATTATTGTATTTAATTGAAATAAAATGAAATAATTTAGAAAAATTTAAGGGAATTTTAATTAAAGAAAAATATAAACGAATTAATCTCTACGCTGTTAAGCTTCATTGTGGGTCTAAATCGAACAGTTCCTATTAAATTTAATGGTAATAAATTAATAAATTTATTTATATATATTATTTGTTTCGTAAATATACTACCGTGAATCTTCCTCCAAATAAAAACTCCTCATATTAAGATATTATTATCGAATCAGGCTGTAAAATTCTCGACCGTTTTTCCATAATCTAGTTGTCTTAGCTTTGTTTGAAATTATTTATTATATTATTGATATAATTATCTTAAATAATTTTTATTGGTAAATTTATATGTTGAAGTTTATCCAAAGCATCACGTTTGAACAGTAATGATTACACTAAAATCGCGTACATTATTTTTCAGTGTTAGAAATGTATTTAGAAACTTACTTATATGCATTGGTAGACATTTAAATAAATCAAACGTTGTGAATTGGCATTATTTTTAACGGAGATATACTTTACATTTCAATCTGTTGCAAAAGAAGTGAAATATGAGATAGGGAACTCCTAACAAGTATCCTTTTGTAGTACTAACAACCTGAATGCCCTTTTGCGAACGTATGTCTTTTCAAAGACCATTGAAGAAAATGGTGGAAGTAAATATAAGTTGACCGGTGCCCTCTTTTCCTCTGAAAAAGGAATCGTCAATTATTTTCTATCCATAAAAAAAAGGTATGAAAATGTTTGGTTGAGGTGGAAGCAAAGTACAATCGGTTAGATTGGAAGCCGATTTTATTGGCTGTACATGATTTTCAAATAATTGTTTTGCTTCGACGAGCACGTGGAATGAGGCAGTTACCTGTGGCTGTGTTACCGTATTGTGGAATCTGTAAGTGAACCCAATCAACACAGCACGAACCAGTTCGTTCATTAGTAGGTGAACTGCGAGTTGCGACCATTACAGCCTAATCCAGTATTAAGTAGGGTTGGTACACGAGAGATTCTACCTGGTTGGATCTAGAATGGGCTCGGGGCTTCCAGACAGCGAGTACTGCGTCCGCTCGATTACCTTCGAATTAGGGATGGAAAACATGTATTCGTGAATGGATTCTTAAGAGTCCTGCCACGTTGGTAATTATATAACTTCGAAATGAATTATTGCTGCATCAATTTGTTGTTGAAATGTCTCAAAAGTCAAAAAGAAAACTTCGGTTTATTTTTATACTAGCTGGGTGCCTGGCGTTGCTCGTGTACTTATTTATATAAACTCGAAAAAGTATTTAATTGAATACTTAAATATATTCCTTGAGTATTTCAGGATATAATTGTCAATTGTCACTCAGTCTTCATACATTACGAAATATTACATTGATGAAATTGTTAGCTAGACTCACAACTAATATAGCACGAAAATTAACTTACATTTTCCGCAAGGATGGTAAAGTAATTCGTATTCTTCTGTATTATCATTCGATGGAGTATTGCTGTATAAAATTATACTTTTTATTTAAAGAACATATTTCTGCTTTATTTCATTCCTAATAAAGGAAATATTTCCTTTGTTCGTTGCGTAGTAACGTCTCTCTCTCGCGTGACGTCATTGTCTTTTGGCGCGCAGTAATTTAATATTTAATGATCACGGATTTAAATTATAATTCTTTCCACATGTATGCTAGGCGTTTCTCACCCTCACAGTACCGTTTCTCGTATTTTGAAGAATATGTGTACCAATTTTTGTTGCATTCTGTCCACGCGATAAAATTTGTATAAAGAACAACGTAAATACATACATACATACAAATATACATCCTTTTTTATTATATAGATTTCGTCTTTGATTCCAATTTCCTCCTTCACCCTAATTTTTTTTATCTGAAAAGAAAAGACAGGAATACGTGACATATACAGACTAAATACATTATAAAGAGTTCCGTATCTCGAAAATTTGAGATTCCTGCTCGTTTGGTTTGTCCTATATAACACTTTGTTCAACCCAGACATTATAGTTTGCCACTTATCCAATTTTTTATGATATATAAAATAGAGCCGTAGAAAGTTGTGACAACAATTACAGGCTAGAAATGGTACTCCTTGCCGCTTAGATATATAAAGAATATTTTTCCTGAAAACGGTGCAAGGGTTGTCGGTGATATTTAGGGTTTCCCGAACAATTTTCTGCACACTTCAAAATATCACTTTATAGAATATTTTATTGTAATGTCTCTTCATCCCTTTACACAAGGGCTTGAATTTTGAAAGATCTACGTAGTGGATACATAAATCGTAGTAGGAACCTGTATTCCAAATTTCACTTTTGTAGCTTCGGTATTTCCGACTTTTTTGCGTTGCTTTGTCAGTTAGTTTATTATAAATATCTACGGACATTAGTAGCGAGAAAATTTAATGAAATTTATTATAAGCGTAGATATTTTATTATGGTACTGTCTAAATAGTTTGCTATTATAACCGTTTATTAAAAGTTTCGAGAAACTAATATTCGACTCAAGTTTAGTCATTGTCTTCATGCACAAAATTACAAGGATATACGTGACGGTCTCGTAACTTACGAAACGGAAATTACAATCGTTAGATTGCAGGAGGAAAAAATCCTCCGGGGACATAATTCCTCACAAAACTCGAAAATATGTTTCCTGCCCGAAAGCCGTAATCACACAGTACCCACAAGCTCATTCTTTTTACCGCGGCGTTAATCAACGTGTTCTCATAAAACCGGCATGAGGTGGCTCGTCATTTCTTGATTCATATCACATTTCTCGTGAAAGATAAAAATTTTCGAATTGAGAGATAGCCCCGGAGGAAAATAATTTAGAGACGCAATAAAAAAATGGGGTACATTGTGGCGACTTTACTTTAGTCCAAGAGACATTTATAACACATGAAAAAAAAAATCACATAATAGTCCTTTATGAGAGGCCAGAAGCGGATGCAGAAATTTAAATTCAGCAAGGATGGCTGTGCGGGGGTGGAAGAGGCGTTCGCAGTGCATTCTTCCTCGCTAAAACATATCGGCTAATTCATTTCCGAACAAAGCAGAATTGCTGCAGGCGCCGCTTTGAATGTAAGGCATAAAATTCACGGACAATTGTAATGCGTATTTCTTTTCCTTCTTTTGTCTACCCTTCTCCCTCCTCCAGCGTCTGCCCTACCCCCTTCCTACCACCACCAACACGTTGCAAGCGAATTTACCCAGAGGAAATTCCATGCCGTATCAGTGTAATACAATTTAAACATTAATATGAATGAACTACTGAACTGGAAATGGCGAAACTGAGAGGGAAGAACACTTGTTCGAAATTTAAAACACACTTTTTTTTCTGTTTCCGAATCTTGTCTGCACCGAAGGGGAGATTCGCACTCCCCCCCCCCACCCTTTCCCGCTCCTTTCTCGGACATTCGGCTCTGTGAAACGAGCCGGAAAGCCGGGAGTTGCGAATAAAGTATTCATATATCCAATTAACAGACCCATGTGTCAAGGGAGACAGCCGCTTATGAAAGCTAAGTTCTTTGCCGAACACTGGAACAGGAAGTAATCGTAATAAATTCGTGCCTCTCGCTGCAACCTAGGTTCTCATTTCTCATACTGGAAAGGCTTTAAATGCTGACAAACCTCGTTAAAAATACGAGAAGCATTCGGCCAAAATAAACGAGATTAATTCCTCTCACGAGGATTACAGACGGTCACTTGAGCGCTCATATGAGTATTCCAGTTGCCAAAGGTACGCTGCTACTTCTAAACCAAGTTTATAACTGTTTCATGTGACATTTTTCTTCAAGCTTACATACTATATAATTATGTGTAGTTAAAATGTAAACAAGTCCCATATGCACTAAAAGATATTCTACAGCGCATTGCGTGTTGCATAAATTCTAAAAGGAAGGGGATTTAAAATTTACGTATTATATTACAATGTGAGAGGTGTAAATTATTAACTAAACTAAAAATGCACGAACTTTGTGTTATTTTGTATTATATTGTTACTTATATGATGGCCGTCTTATTTATTTAACTATTTGACCTAATTTCAAATCATTTAATTATATTTGTACGGAACGGGTTGAAACGATTTATTTCCAGGAGGAATTGTAGCAGGGATTCAGTAAGTAAATTCGTTAGTTAAATATGACAGGTGGAATGCATTATAATAGTTATTGTTATAAGATACATGCATAATTTTTCATTCTCCGATTTAAATAATATTGAATTGGTTTCTGAGATTTCTTTACAACGTACATAAATTAATAGACAATTATTATCGTTTTAATTGTTAATTCTGTAACACTAACGAAAATTGTTGAAGCTAAATATTCACATGAATTTAATTCTGTTATAGAATCATGGTATTACTATAAAATTTATAATCAGATACTTAATCATTTCACTCAAGACCTTTTTTTTTCATTAAAATGTTTTAGTATTGTTCGTTATTGAAATTTAAGACTCTAATACACAGATTATGAATAATATATACAACGACGTCCAAAGAAATGGCAATATTGGTAATATTTATCGAATAAACGTTTAGAGAAATTAAAAGTAGCGATGAAGTTTGAACACATTTATTTTTTTACCATAAACACAGACAGCATTTTCCTTATTTTTTAATTTTTCCAATTTCTTAATTTAAACACGTTAAATGCCTAATTTAAAGGTGAACAAAGATATTAGGAAATCTAAAATCACTACAGTAAAAAAGAAATGTCATTTTGTGACAATTTAAATCATTAGGTATAATAATTACACTTATAAACCACGATATAATAACAATAATTTCATAAATTTAAATTATATCAATTGATATTAAGTCAATAATTTCTTTTCACGGTTTCAAATCAAATGGAAAAGTGGAATTAACAATTTATAATTAAAAGTGTGAAGTTAACAATGCTATTATAAATGCAAAATAGTGTGTTTATACGTTTATATTTTGATTTTATAATTTAATATGTTATATTTCCGACATTGAAAACAAATTGCTAATTAATTCATATTTATTTTATTATTAACTATGTGTTTTATAGCTGTAGTTCAAGTTAATTATTATATTTATGTCCCTTGATTACAGTTCTTATTACTCTTTTCGTTTTTGCTATATAAATTTTGTATTACAATCTTATAAATAAAAAAGAGTGTATGTATGTTTGTTTGTATGTTTGTATGTTTGTATGTTTGTATGTTTGTATGTTTGTATGTTTGTTTGTTTGTTTGTATATTTGTATGTTCGTTATACAAATCTACACCGGTAGAGTAAATTTCACCAAATTTCGTACACGTGTTCTTTACGACCAAGAAACAAACACTGTCGGGGTGAGACATGTCTACCACCCCCAGAAGCGGGGGTGCACAGGGGTTGAAATATTTAAACATGCTAAAACAGCCGATATTTTAGTCGGATAATAATTTTTAGGGGTCCAAGATATTTATGGTGTTTCTACCGATGTTTTCTGAATATAATTTTCATCCCCTACACCCTGGGAAAAGGGCACCCTTAGGGTTTGGGGTGGAGAATACAAATCTATACCGGTGGATCAAATTTCACCAAATCTCGTACACGTGTTATTTGCGACCAGGAAAAAACACTGTCGGGGTGAGACGCACCTACCACCCCCTGAAGCGGGGGTGGACGTGGGTGGAAATATTTGAACATGCTAAAACAGTCGATATTTCAGTCGGAGAAATATTTTTAGGGGTCAAAGATATTTATAGTCTTTTCACTGATGATATCTGAATATAATTTTCAACCTCTACACCCTGGGGAAAGAGCACCCCTAGCGTTTGGGGTGGAGAATACAAATCTACACCGCTGGAGCAAATTTCACGAAATTTCGTACACAGGTTCTTTGCGACCAGGAAAACAACACTGTCGGGGTGAGACGCGTCTACCAACCCCAGAAGCGGGGATGGACGGGGGTTGAAATACTTAAACATACTGAAACAGCAGGTATTAGATTTGGATAAATATTTTTGGGGTCAAAGATATTGATAGTGTTTCTACCGATGTTATCTGAATATAATATTCATCTCCTACGCCCTGGGAAAAGGGCACCCTTAGGGTTTGGGGTGGAGTTGCTTTACAGAAAAATAACGCGAATACAACCGAGTTTGGAGTCAAATCGAAGGTTATGTATGTCAGTGAGTATACTTCGGATAAATATTTTTAATTGCCCATTTAACCCGAAAGGGTGGGGGTTGGAAGGGGAGATAAATAGTCAGTTCTTGCGCGTTCTTGGAGGAGAATTACGTGAATACTATTTCAACGGATGTTGTTGAAAATATAAATCCCTTTAGACATTAGTGGTGAGCTTGCTTAGGGCTGGGGGTGAGAATTGTCTATTATTCTAAAACTGCCAAAATGTTATGTGTTTATGGGTATAGTGTTTCTACCGATGTGATATGAGTAAAAATTCAACCCTTTCCACCACGGGAAAGTAGCAGATTTAGGGGTGGTGTTGTTCATACTATTTTAACCGATGTTGTTTCCATTAATAACGACGTTTAATCAAAAATAAAAGTGTTTCAGAACCATTGCTTTTTATACTCTTTTAAAAAGTTTTTATATTATAAATTGTTATAAACATAATTTTACATTTATTCCGTAATTGAAGTTGTATTATTGAGAAGAAACAAAGCAACAAATAATCACGCACAAGTACATGTAACAAAAACTCTACATGCTAACATAGTTTATAATTTAGTTTACTACAACTTCAATGAAAATATTATCCACGTAATCTACATTATTAGAACAATTTTTCTCAAAATCACGTGTTCTTTGCGACCAGGAAACAAACACTGTCGGGGTGAGACGCGTCTACCACCCCCAGAAGCGGGGGTGGACGGGGGTTGAAATATTTAAACATGCTAAAACAGTCGATATTTCAGTCGGATAAATATTTTTAGGGGTCACAAATATTGATAGTGTTTCTACCGACTGTTGGGGTGAGACGCGTCTACCACCCCCAGAAGCGGGTCGGGATTATCAGTAGAGCACTTTTAGGTGTTGGGTGGAGGAACGCTGCAATAAAATAACGCGAATACAACTGAGATTGGAGTCAAATCCAAGGTTATGGATGTCGTCCAGTTCAATTATAGCATCAAATTGGCCATTTAGCCCCAATGGGCGGGAGTGGATGGGATGGAAATTTTCTAACATGTTAAATAATTGATATTAGCGTGGAATAAATGAATGCCGGGACCATTGACGTTGATAGTATTTCTACCGATGTTGTTTGTAGGCATGATAGGGGTGGGGCTGGTGGGATTTCCTTGAAAATAACGGGAAAACAACCGAGATTCGAGTCAAATCGAAGGTAATGGATGTCCCTGAATTTATTTGACAATCTGGACAACGCGCGGGTATCGGCTGGGTTGGGATGAGTTGACCGGCTGTTTTTTGCGTTGATTAAATATATTTCGGGATGAATTACATTAATAAAATTTCCCTACATGTTCTCTGTGTATAATTACAACCCATTTCGGACTCATAAGGGTGCACATTTAAGGGTGGGCGTGAAGTAGCATTACATAAAAAGAGACCAGAATCTATCGGGATTGTCACTGAGTTTAATTAATTTCCTTGAAAATAACGGTAAAACAACCTAGATTCGAGTCAAATCGAAGGTAATGGATGTCGCTGAATTTATTTATGACAATCTGGACAACGCGCGGGTATCGGCTGGGTTGGGATGAGTT
This sequence comes from Zhengitettix transpicula, assembly GCA_037074705.1. Lineage (NCBI taxonomy): Eukaryota > Metazoa > Arthropoda > Insecta > Orthoptera > Tetrigidae > Zhengitettix > Zhengitettix transpicula. The sequence continues at coordinate 37,703,179 of CM073596.1, read as the reverse complement.
GACCGGCTTTTTTCGTCAATTAAATATATTTCGGGATGAATTAGATTAATAAAATTTCCCTACATGTTCTCTGTGTGTAATTTCAACCCCTTTCGGACTCGGAAGGGTGCACCCTTAAGGGTTGGCGTGGAAGTAGCATTACATAAAAAGAAACCAGAAACTATCAGGATTGTCACTGAGTTTAATTATGACATTAAACTTGACCGTTTAAGTCCCCGAAGCGGGAGTGGTCGGGGGTGAAAAATTTCAAACATGTTAAACGGTCGATATTTGCGATAATTATTTCCTGGGATTAATTACTTTGATAGTATTTATACCGATGTTGTTTGTGTATAATTTAACCCCTGTGAGGGGAGCAAGCTTAGGGGTGGGGTGGAGGTACGTTAAATAAAATCCCGCATAAACAACCGAGAATCGAATCAATTCCGAGACTATGAATGTCGCTGAATCTAATTGTGACAACCTGGGTAACGCGACGGGTTTGGGAGGTGTTGGGCGGGGGAATAAATTTTCAGACAATGTAATCGGCCGATTTTTGCGTGGAATACATTATTTTTCATTATCGCATATTTGTGGGGGTGGTCATCTTCTAACATGTAAAAACGGCCGATATATTTAGTCAATGACTTCATCCCCCTTCGGCATGGAAGGTGGGGCACATTTAGGTATAGGGTTCGAGGAGCTTTACATAAAAATAGCGCAAAAGTAACCAAAAATGGTTATAGATAAATGACATCTCGGGCAACGCCGGGCACCCGGCTATCTTATAAATAAAAAAGAGTGTATGTATGTTTGTATGTTTGTATGTTTGTATATTTGTATGTTCGTTATAAATAATCTACACCGGTAGAGCAAATTTCACCAAATTTCGAACACGTGTTCTTTACGACCAGGAAACAAACACTGTCGGGGTGAGACATGTCTACCACCCCCAGAAGCGGGGGTGCACAGGGGTTGAAATATTTAAACATGCTAAAACAGCCGATATTTTAGTCGGATAATAATTTTTAGGGGTCCAAGATATTTATGGTGTTTCTACCGATGTTTTCTGAATATAATTTTCATCCCCTACACCCTGGGAAAAGGGCACCCTTAGGGTTTGGGGTGGAGAATACAAATCTATACCGGTGGATCAAATTTCACCAAATTTCGTACACGTGTTCTTTGCGGCCAACGAAAACAACACTGTCGGGGTGAGACGCACCTACCACCCCCAGAAGCGGGGGTGGACGGGGTTGGAAATATTTGAACATGCTAAAACAGTCGATATTTCAGTCGGATAAATATTTTTAGGGGTCAAAGATATTTATAGTCTTTCCACTGATGATATCTGAATATAATTTTCAACCTCTACAGCCTGGGGAAAGAGCACCCCTACCGTTTGGGGTGGAGAATACAAATCTACACCGCTGGAGCAAATTTCACCAAATTTCGTACACGGGTTCTTTGCGACTAGGAAAACAACACTGTCGGGGCGAGACGCGTCTACCAACCCCAGAAGCGGGGGTGGACGGGGGTTGAAATACTTAAACATGCTAAAACAGCAGGTATTAGATTTGGATAAATATTTTCGGGGTCAAAGATATTGATTGTGTTTCTACCGATGTTATCTGAATATAATATTCATCTCCTACGCCCTGGAAAAAGGGCACCGTTAGGGTTTGGGGTGGAGATGCTTTACAGAAAAATAACGCGAATACAACCGAGTTTGGATTCAAATCGAAGGTTATGGATGTCAGTGAGTTTACTTCGGATAAATATTTTTAATTGCCCATTTAACCCGAAAGGGTTGGGGTTGGAAGGGAAGATAAATAGTCAGTTCTCGCGCGTTCTTGGAGGTGAATTACGTGAATACTATTTCAACTGATGCTGTTGAAAATATAAATCCCTTTAGACATTAGTGGTGAGCTTGCTTAGGGCTGGGGGCGAGAATTGTCTATTATTCTAAAACTGCCAAAATGTTATGTGTTTATGGGTAAACTAGATTGATAGTTTTTCTACCGATGTGATATGAGTAAACCCTTTCCACCACGGGAAAGTAGCAGATTTAGGGGTGGTGTTGTTCATACTATTTTAACCGATGTTGTTTCCATTAATAACGACGTTTAATCAAAAATAAAAGTGTTTCAGAACCATTGCTTTTTATACTCTTTTGAAAAGTTTTTATATTGTCTTATAAATAAAAATGAATGTATGTATGTATGTATGTTGTAAGTTTGTATATTTGTATGTTCGTTATACAAATCTACCCCGGAAGCGGGGGTGGAAATATTTAAAAATGCTAAAACAGTCGATATTTCAGTCGGATAAATATTTTTAGGGGTCACAAATATTGATAGTGTTTCTACCGACTGTTGGGGTGAGACGCGTCTACCACCCCCAGAAGCGGGTCGGGATTATCAGTAGAGCACTTTTAGGTGTTGGGTGGAGGAACGCTGCAACAAAATAACGCGAATACAACCAAGATTGGAGTTAAATCCAAAGTTATGGATGTCGTCCAGTTCAATTATAGCATCAAATTGGCCATTTATCCCCGAAGCCCGGGAGTGGATGGGATGGAATTTTTCTAACATGTTAAATCATCGATATTAGCTTGGAATAAATAAATGCCGGGACCATTGACGTTGATAGTATTTCTACCGATGTTGGTTGTAGGCATGATAGGGGTGGGGCTGGAGGGGATTTCCTTGAAAATAACGGGAAAACAACCGAGATTCGAGTCAAATCGAAGGTAATGGATGTCCCTGAATTTATTTATGACAATCTGGACAACGCGCGGGTATCGGCTGGGTTGGGATGAGTTGACCGGCTGTTTTTTGCGTCGATTAAATATATTTCGGGATGAATTAGATTAATAAAATTTCCCTACATGTTCTCTGTGTATAATTTCAACCCCTTTCGGACTCGGAAGGGTGCACCCTTAAGGGTGCATTATATAAAAATAAACCAGAAACTATCAGGATTGTCACTGAGTTTAATTATGACATTAAACTTGACCGTTTAAGTCCTCGAAGCGGGGACATGTTAAAACGGTCGATATTTGCAATAATTATTTCCTGGGGTTAATTACTTTGATAGTATTTATACCGATGTTGTTTGTGTTTAATTTAACCCCTGTGACGGGAGCAAGCTTAGGGGTGGGGTGGAGGTACGTTAAATAAAATCCCGCAAAAACAACCAAGATTCGAATCAATTCCGAGACTATGAATGTCGCTGAATCTAATTGTGACAACCTGGGTAACGCGACGGGTTTGGGAGGTGTTGGGTGGGGGAATAAATTTTCAGACAATGTAATCGGCCGATTTTTGCGTGGAATACATTATTTTTCATTATCGCATATTTGTGGGGGTGGTCATCTTCTAACATGTAAAAACGGCCGATATATTTAGTCAATGACTTCATCCCCCTTCGGCATGGGAGGGGAGCACATTTAGGGATAGGGTTCGAGGAGCTTTACATAAAAATAGCGCAAAAGTAACCAAAATTGGAGTCTTATGGATGGTTATAGATAAATGACATCTCGGGCAACGCCGGGCACCCAGCTAGTTGGATATAAAAATAGATGTTGTAATAATACGTATATTACACGTTATGATTAGATGAATTTGTTGTTTTAAGTATTATTGCAGCCACAGCAAGACATACGATATTTTTAACTTTTTTTGCTCCTAAATTATAAAAGTATTTAAGATAATTTATCAATTTAATTGACGTCTCCAGTGAAACAGTATACAACATGTTATTTAATAAATTGAAATAGGGTTTTAATTAATACAAGGTAAACAATAAAACTGCAGAATATAGATTGAGCGATAGAGTGCATGACTTATTCTCCCCTATGAGAGCGTTTGATATCGTCTAACATTATTTTGTTGCAAGTGAGATTGTCAAGCAAAAGAATAACGTAAATCTTACTTCGAAACAAAGTCAAATGTTCATGTATATTTCAGCAGACGCAAGAGCAGCCCCTCGGAATTCTTATTTCGCATAATGAGACAGCTTGTTCACTGCTCGCGGGACGGAGATTCAGTTGCGAGATAAAGTCGGCGAAATTCCACGTAGCGTTCTTCTTCGTGCTGACGTTAATAGCCTCCTTAAGAAGGCTTCGCCAGTCCTTTCCCTGATAGTCTATTACTGGCTGGTTAAGAACTACTACTTATTTACTTTCGATTTTACCATTAGGGGAACACTTTTCTCCTCCATATAGTTACATTCCACGCCGTTCTCTATTCCTATTTCCCACCTTTCTTCTAACACCTCTTTTCATACTCCCACCTCTACACATGTATGCGCAAGTTGTTACACTCTTGGGAGAATGTACAAAAGTTTTTCCATTAAATGGACGATATCCTGGACCCGCTAGGGGGAAAATTGCTTCCATTAACTTACTGATTACGTTATCGTACCTGAAGTTACCTCTACTACCCGTTACTTACCTACGTTTTTTCCTTTTTTATTATTTTTTCCTATCTCGGTAAAGCTTCCTCCATCACGGTATCAGTCGTTAAATACGAAGGAGGGCTACAGAACTTCGTAGAAAAATTATACCAACTTTAAAACCATATTATCAGGAGAAAGATAGTTGTTTAAATTATATATATAACTCATCTGAGCAGTCTCCTAGGTTTTAGTAATATTTTATTTTGTATAACTAACAAGTATCTTAGCAGAAAAAAATTGATATTGTTTTTCCAGGAATAGTGACATAAACGTATCTACCAATCCCTCCGTTACGATCCCACTTTATTCCGTTTACTGGTTCAATTGTTATCAGTTTATGAGTTTATAACACACGTAGTAGTTTCCCTTACATATAACACTTGAAAGAGACGAAACTTTTAAAATTGATTGTCCAGATTATATATATATATATTCTTGCATCTGGATAAAATAGAGAGTATATGAAATATGTAACAATATAATAATTTATATTTGGAGTGTCTTACTTATTTTTAACACAATATAAAAATTATTATGTACATGTAAATATGTTTATAGGATAATATCGAACAAATGGCAATGAAAACGATGAAAATATCAGCCATCCTTAACTACTGTCCCACCATTTACAAGTCGATTTGTTAAATAACTTTTTTTTGCGGGAACATATACTTAGGAAGATAGGCTTAATGCAGTTATATTTCCACATATAATTGTAAACATGTACATTAATTGTAATTTTTTCTTAAAAATCTCTGGCAATTTTTTGTAATTAAATGGCTCCCATAGTTAAGCAATCTTTCATCATTTACTAATCTAATTATTAAATAATTTTTTTCGGAAATTTAGTTTCGAGGATAGACCAAAAATTGTACGTAATTATGAATGTAAATATTTGTGATTCAAATTTCGACCATTGTTAAGCAATTTACATGATGAATTATTAAGTATTTTTCTGTAAAATCGTATAATTTCTCAGAAATACTTAAAATTCGTATGTAAAAATTATTTAAAATACTGCGATTGAAATGTCTTTTATCGTTAAGCAATATTTGACCATTAACAAGTAGAATTCCTAACTAACTTCCCCCCCCCCCCCCCGTCAAATGTATACTATGGGAGAGAGCTAATTAAGAATTAGCAGGTGTGACGTCACTGTAACGCGTCACTAGACTAGAGAAGGGTCGCACAGTCTTAACTGGGAACGATATTTGTTGATACCTTGAACTTCAGGCGTAATGTTTTATTATCTATGTAAATATACAAAATCTGGATTTGTATGAATATTAGATAATTATATACATTTTATGTTATTTGATAAACATTTATGTAACAACTTATGACAATAATTTATTGTACTCAAATGATTAATAAGTAAGCATTTATTCGTTTTCAAATTGAAGATGGGTGGAGAGGAAGGAAAAATTGAGCCTCTATCCATTCAGTCTTCCCGTGGTCCTCGAGGAAAGTTAATGCTGAAATTTTAGCGTTTCGTTCTTTAGAAAGATTGTTTTTTTTATTTGACGGTCTTAAAACGGCCATTTTGGGCAGAAAAAAATTTCCCCCCTCTCCCCATTTACATACCCACGATTCCTCCCCGTTTATATTGTTCATAAATCGTTTGTCCTATTTTTATTTTTAGTTTAACAGTAATAATGTTGTTTTCTCTGTTACACAGAATTTACCCAAATGATAGTTTATTTGATGTTATGATTTAGAATGAGGCAGATTATTAAGATACAATTTATTTAATAAAACCCCTGTCAATAATTCAGTGAAGCTCATTTCAGACTTTTTACATCTTATTCGAAGAAGCTCTCGGTTAAATAACCATAATAATCTTTTAATTGTTTTTTTAAAAAAAACTATTAGTAGAACCAATATTTATTGAAAAATAAATTGAAAAAAATTCCTTTAGGTACCCGGAACTTATCTTCGTAAAACCGAAATTCATTAATATCTCGTTAGGAATTATTGAATGGTATTGGCATTAGCTAATGAATCCAGTTATTTAAAAGAACATTTAGCAGCTAAGTCATGTCGAGTTAAAATAAAAGTAGAATTTTTTAAATAAAACTATTAAATGAATTTTATTGACTAACTAGTAGAGGGTTTCATTAAAAAATAGCATAGTACTTTTTTGATAGTACCCTGTATCATCTTTAATTTAACAGTGAGCCTAGTGCAGAAACATATTTGCTGAATATATTAACTGCACTCAATTACTATAGATTTAACAAAATGCGGCTGCAAACTTTCCATACCTCAAATTATTTTTGTTTAATACCTGGTCCAATCTATAAAATTTTTGGTGCAGACAATGTTAGCAAAACAACACAAGAGGGCTCTCTGGTAAAATAGCGAGTAATAAATTACCGGCATAAACTTCGATGAAGAGGATTTAGATCGACAGTATTGGTGATAGTGGGAGATTGAAAAATGCATGCGTATTATTTAAGGTGGAAGATCCTGAGAAAGTATTGAAAGTAGAGAATTCGCGTCATTCTTAAACTAAAATAGTGCAGTTATATATATATATATATATATATATATATATATATATATATATATATTGTAGTGAATAACAACCTTAAGTGGCCGCCCTTGTGTCCGCGGGCCTGAGTAGGAATACATTAAACGTGCACGAGTGCCTGCCCGAGAGGCCAAAAGAAATCGCGGGTACACGTCCCTTTTTTTTGCATCGAACCCGGGTGAAAGTAGAGAGACGCAGGCAGACAGACAGAGTGAGAACTGAAAGTGGAATGAGAGAGGCGAGAGGGTGGAGAATTTGGCGAGCGGTAGCCAACAAAAGGTTTTGGAGAGACCTCCATCGCAGGGAGGCCGAAGACGATGTTACTACAAGAGCAGTGATCCACTGCAAGTCGGCTGACGACACAAGTTAAAGTAAGGATCACCATTTCTGTAAAGTGCCTTCAAAAGTTGAATTTTTTTACACAGTGCGGAAATAGGCTCTGTTCTTGAATAGCTACCGAGCCGCCCACATTACCCTGTTGAGAAGAAGGATTTTATAACCAAGCCGGAGGAAATGATATTTTTTTTTGCAGACCAATATATATCTGCTGGCGCCCAATAATATTTTTTTAATGTATTTTTATCTTTTCATGTAATAAAGTTTTTATTTTTATATTTAGTAATAAAGGAAAATCATTACAATATATATATATAATGTTCATTATTATTGTGTTAGTAAAACATTAAAACTCAATTTAATTATTGATACGCCAAAAAAGAAGTAATTAATTTTACAACATGTACGTTAAATTCTCAACATTAATTCTTAGTGGGAAGCTGTGTTTACTAACATTATTTTCATAGAATAATTTCTTCGCAATGTAAAAAATAAAGTCTAAGATGCTGCTAACTCTCACCGTGCGATTCTTAACGACCGAGTTCACGACAAAACCGCGCCAGACAGTCGCCAGAGAATTGCTGCTTCCAAGAAGAATGAAATGGAATTACAAATTAATATTTAAAATGGGCCACTGAATTTTTTTGTCAGAACAACAAAATGTTTTTTTTTTTTGAAAAATTACGCAATGGGACCGATAAATCATTTGAAATATAATTGTACGTGCCAAAATCGAATGCGGGAAGGAAAAATATAAATTGGAAAATAATATCCTTATCTTAAGTATTGGTGGCGGCCTAGTTGTCAAGAAACGAGAAGGGCCACGATTTTTTTTTTTACAACTGCCAAAATGGTCGGCGGTCCGTGATTCACGTTCAGGGTTCCGATTGCTTGGCATTCCCTCAGAAATGAGGGCATTTTTACCCCCACCCCCTAGTCGCCTGCTCTGTGGGGTGGTTTTAAAGGAGTGATATACCCCGACCATGCATCATTTGGGTTTCCTTTTTTGGGTCGATCGGACGTGTTAAGCAGCGGGACGCGCTTGTTGGAGAGGCTGCTCGTCTTGATTTATGTGCGGTCTCTTTGGTTCGCGTTATTTACGTAAGTCTACGCTTAAAGCACTGTGCTTCTGTGAGATATGGCCCCACGGTTCGCTGCTAAATGCGCGGCGCCGCCTCCGTCCACATCTAGCATTAATTCCGCCGTCATAATTACAGACCACCACATCCGGAGCAATTGGTTGTTTTGTTTGTGGTGCGGTGACGTCAAGCAACGAGATAATTAATTAACATTACTTCAGGTTTTCTTGAGAAAATGAGTTATGTCCCTGGAGATGTTGTGGGATCTCAGGATGTCTCAGAGCGCAAAATAACGTAATTACTACACTCGATTTAGTTATTTGGACAATGATTTTAGTCTGGATGAAGATGACGGCAACAGTAGACAGTGAATTTATATTTTAACGTAATAGTAGTGAACCAAGAATTAAGATTTCATCTAGACAGAAAGATTTTCTGGAACCGACAACCAGCAGGCGAGATGAAATCAGTACAAAAAAATTAATATTCAGGAGAACTTGCTGTTTGGAGCAGAACAATCTGGTTTCATAAAAATACAGTGTACCATTAGTGATGAAAAATTATTAAAATCTAAGACCCTGAAGCAATTTTTTTTATGTTTAGTCTTTTGACTGGAAAAGCAAAAATATTTGATACAGTAAAAATTAAATTTTATTAGATAAAAAAACTATAAAGTAACGTTGAACATCAAATAAAATAATTACAGAATAGATTATAAATCATATAATGAACGTTTATTAATGATATTAATATATTACAATTATAACATGGCGAAATACAGAAAAAAATTGAACTAATACCAATTATGTATAAATAAATATCAATTTTTTGACAGTTCTCTGCAAATCCGCAGTCCTCGAGTGAAACACGCAATAAAAATTAGTATCGAGGAGAAAAAGATCTTCATCACTAAGTAAAGGGTCATAGATCTTACTTGCATTACCTTTTACATTTAAAACGAATTAATTACGTTAGATGTTAATCATTTCAGAGATTATTCTAGTATGATTCAACGTCTAGTATTCTGAAATTGGTCCAGTCAAAAGTACGATTATGAATGTTGCTATGTTTAGTTAAAACTGAATTTTTATCTGCTGGTAATTTGAAATTGGGTTTATTCTCTTTAATCGTAGTTTTTAAAGCTCTTTAATTTGGCCTATGTATGCAGAGTTGCAGTCTAATCACTCTATATTGTAAACTATTAAATTCTTCTCACCCGGTTGGAAGCCAAAGAATTACTCAAGTACAAAATTGCTGTCTCCTGGAACTGGTCGATGCTGCGTCACCACAGCAAACTCCTCTCCCGCTAACGGAAGGGCGTGGGACAAGTACCCAATGCCCGACCAACCTGATGCAGGTTTTTCTAGAGTTTGTCCTGCATTTCTTTTAGACGAATGCCGGGTAGGATCCTTAAACCATAGCCCGGAGGCCCTAGTTACCCTTGGCTACCTTCCTCCACACTTCCGCATCCCCCCTTTCAAATCCCTTTCCTATGCTATAAGAGGGGAGTTGCCAATATGTGGATTACCCTATACATAGCCTGTCTACACCCTCCCCCAAAAACAGAAAAAACAGTAGTTTTATAAAACATCCAGATGTAAAGCGATTGAATAAGTACGAGACTCTGTTTTGACTGGCGTTGTACTTGAAGGTCAACCAATTATCAGAGGAAACGACGTAAATGTTAATGCTGGTATTAGTTCAAACTTTGTTTATATTTTTAAGAATTATAATTAGCAGATAATAGGAAATTCACCCATAAGTATTTTAAATCAGATCAATTGGTTCGTATAAAAGTTAATAAATATCCACTTGAGGGCCGAGTAGAAGTAAAAATTAAATATACACGGATGAAGGATAAAAACCCTTCCTGAGCAAAAAAGTAGGTAGAAGAAGGGTTTATTTAAGCGTACATTTGTCTGTCACTGGAGAGGGTGAATCCCAAAGCTACGTAGTATTGACAGTTGTGGCACTCAGGGACCGTGGTCTGTGGCTGAGGCACAGGAAGGAAATTGCATTAGATAATAGTCGCAATTACGGGGCCCAAATGGACAGCCACTCAGAGCAGTCCCTGCGCCACCCCCCTCCTCCTCCCTCCCTTGATGGATTGCATTGGGGGATTCCCCAGATTACACTAAATTGGACTTTCAGTTGCGATATTAAGAGTGCTGTCTGCCACTGTTTTGTTTCATTTCCTGTAAAGAGAAAGCGTCGACATTGCTCCTGAGAGCAATTTGATATTCTCACAAAATAAAGGGTGGAATCTCTATCACCGTTCGTACATTATTTTTAAATAAGGTTGACGATAATTTAACGTGATTTGGAAAGGAAAAAATTACCTAACGAAGTGATTTCACCAAGACCCAACAGGGTTTGCCAGCATCGATACATGTTCCCTTATTAACGTAGGAACAAACCTCTGAATCCACTGAATCTATCACACGATTTCGTGAATTTTTTTCTGTGATAAAACGTGGCAACTATCTTATATTTATTTTTTTCTAAGACACAATTTCTTACAAAAATTGAAACCACCGAACCATGTATTGCCAAAAAAATCTTGACAGATTGTACATCTCAGAATTAAACTTGTTTCGATATTACCGACGACTTATCTTTGATTTCATAAGTAATTATTGACCTACGCTATGATGATAAAGCATCACTTTGGAAGTTAATAATAAGAAACATAGGCAAATACAGACAACATAAGTAATAGTATAAATACCACACACCATTTCAAGGATCCTTGTCCCTATCTTCAGGTGTTAAGAAGAGCCTAGAGCGACAAAACTGCACTCGTCAGTTGACAAAACTCAAAAGTAACGAAAACGGAACGACATTGGGACAGCAAAAGAGTTAGCGTAATAATGAGGGATCGTAGCAATTGTTGAGTTTCATAGTAAAATTTCTGTGATGTTTGATTTAATGTGAAGCAAAATATTTTCACGTTGAACTTTATACATTCTTCATTATACCACGTTTCAACCTATAGTACTTTAATAAGAGCTTCTGACTTTATCTCTATATTATATCCTTTTCCCATGAAGAATAATTGTGCAATCTATATAATTAAAAGGGATGTATATTTGTATGTATGTATGGCTTTTCAGTAGGATAACAGAATTTGATTCTTCATATTATTAGTGAGTAATAATACATCATCTAGTTTATATTTCATATTTGAGAAGGACGTCGTAAGTGTACAATTTCTGAGCTATTAATCATGAAAAATGACGAATTTCTTTAATCGATATTTGTGAAAAAAATTGTGTGTGTATCATTATCATTTCACATATTTGAATATAAATGTGTACAGATTATTTCAATGTCTGATCTACTTTCAGCATTTTTTTCCAGTAAAAAAAATCGTATATATCCAAATTGGGAATAATTGTGATAACATAAATATATATCTTAACTGTGAACCAAATTTTGATGTTAGGTTATTACAATTGACTGTACAATTATTTAAAAGGCTTCTCAAATTTTGCATCTACATCAGATGATTTTTTAACAATCAAACCTATTTTTATGACAGTTACAGAAAAAATTGGTAAATAGTAATGATAAATCATGAATGAATCTGCAGCACATACATGTATGTTCCTAGATATAGGAGAAGTAACATAAACTAAATCTATAATTGTAGTTAGATACATTGAGTCACAAAGAAATTATCCATGATTATGAAGAATGAACAAGCAATGATAATGAATAAAGCCAAATAGAATGAGAAAATGGGATAATATTAAAGTATTTTTCATTACAAAATACTTTATTCATATCAATACTACAGTTCACTTTAAAAAATTCATTTATTCAATAAAACAGTTCTTCACTAGGGATATTTTAAACTTATATTTGAAGATATTTAAATCAGAATATTTTTCCAGCTGAAATTTGTCTACATTACATAGTAGTTGATAAATGGGAAAATATTGCACATGTAAATTTAACTAGCTATTCCCAAATATGGAAACCAAATTAATGTGCACTATGTCAAAATTCATCTGATTTATATCTATATTTGTCAAGTCTTATAAATCAAATCAAATTTTGAATATAAATCAGATTTTTTACAAATAGACCTGTCTCATATACAGATAATAATTGGTGCATAGTCATCATTAATCTATAAACAATAAGTCCTGAAGTAGTGGTCTTAAAATTTTAATTACCATTTAATCCCATTTAAAGTATACCATCTGAGGAGGTTAGGTAATTCAGCTCCAATTAATAAATGATTATTGAAGAGAAAAATCATCAATTATTTATACTATAGAATCATGTTGTGAAAATTTATGTTTCTGAGATATGACATTGGCAAAATAATTAGGTCATTTGAATATAATTCAGATAAAATTTTTATAAATAGACCTGTCACAGATAATGATTGGTGCAAAGTCATCATATTAGCTTAGAAGCAAAATTGTAATAGAAGTTACAGGGTTTAGGAAACAATAACCCAATTACGACTATCATTTTCATATTTAAAAAATTAAGCTGTCGAACCAGACATATATATTATTAAAAACCTGTGTAACTATAATGTTTTGATTTGTATAAATATTCTTTATTTATTTTAAATGGAATAATTTATTTTGTTTTTCAGTAAATTGTCAGCTCTTCATACTGCAATATTACTCATATATTTTATTTTAACGTCTGTTTTTAACAATAAATATCCCTAACGGCCATTAACAGACGATTTTTATAATTTAAAATAATTATTTATCATAAAATCTTTAATTAACATCACAAAAACGTTTCTGTACATATTTGTAAAATCTACAGGCAGTGTGAGATGGAAGAAAGGTTTGTTTTGATGTTTTAAACGTTTGTGCAGTCTGATTTTATTTTCACGTTGAAGATCGTTGAATATATATTCTTGGTCACAGTGTAATTAATCTCTAATTTAAATGTTGATACATTATGTGACATATTGGTATATTATGACTGCTAATATCGTCTTCTAATGTAACAATTTATATGTTTAATAAATTTTTCACGGTAACGAACCATGTTCAGATTTCTCGACGTTGACGTTGCTGCAGTTGTCTCCACACTGTGGCGCCGCGTGACGTATTCGAGTATATATAGTGTCGGTCATGCTGCGACCTGATTGGCCGCTGAGGATCGCCTGACTACAGCGTCAAGGACACATGATTTTCCATGCCACGTAGTAAATGTCAGGCGATCCTCAACGGCCAATCAGGTCGCAGCAAGTCCGACCAATATAAATACCCCAAGCACACCTCACGCAGCGCCACACAGGCTGAAGACAGCCGTGGAGAATTGACACGTCATCAATTTATCAGTTATTTTATTTAAGCTGCATATCTTTAAAATGAGAACAAGAAATGCACGTGAATATTGGGACCTGGTTGAAAATTGCATTAGACACCTACTTTTTTCTTTCATATTATAGACAGCCAATTAATTGTGTTTATGAGTACTAAATATGGATATTATCTGAAAACTTATGGAAAAAATAAAAAAAACGATTGACTATAATTTTACATTTGTAATTATTGATTTTAAAAAAATAATTACGGAATACGAAGAAGATGAATATGGGAACGCCAAAATCATTCCGCTTAAAAAAAATTGATTTGCAGAAAAATAAATAAAAATAAACAAATAGTATTTAATTTAAATAAAAATTAATTATTTAATTACGAATATTACTAAATTAAGTACCACATTATTAATTTAATTTAGTGAATTTTCAAACAATGCAACCTGGCCGATAACACATTTACGGATAGAAAGGTCGAGTTGCGTTACATAAAAAAAACGAAACGAATTGGGGTTTATGGATAAATGACATCTCGGGCACTTAGCTAGTTGTATATAAGAGAGTGATGACTCTTATATTTGTTAAGTTGCTTAATTATTAGTTTTTATTGTAATTATAGTTCATACAATTAGTACATAATTAGTGTAAATTGATTATTAAGTTTTATACACCCATAAATATTTTACTGTATTCGTAAAAATTTATCATTTTCTTCATATGAGTTAATTTGAATTCATTGAGATTGAATGAAATAGGAATAAAATAATATGGTGTCAATTTTTAGTTGTGTATTTAAATATTTTACTTATGTATTTTTATGTTAGTATTTGCTCTTTATTAGAGTTCAGACTTGCCCGTATTCTTTTTAAAAAATCACGCGGGACACGTTTTGATAATATGGCCATAAATTTTGTTCGCGGCGAAAGATTTCTGGAGTTTGCTCTCGTATATCACTGTAATCTTTGACTTGAATAATAATCCTTCGTTCGATTTTTCTTTCCGCGATAAGCTAGCAAGCTGTTGCGCGGTAGATAAACAATTCTTATAGATTAGATATTACATTTTATTTTAGTAATGAATATAAGTTATGTTTTGAGAACATCGCGAGTTTAAGCTTGTTTTCGATGGCGACAAAGTGTCTAACTTTTAATCTCCGGACACTGTTAGTAGTCACGAAAAAGGGCTAGGGGTTGATGACTGAGTGAAGTAAAGCTAAATAATAGGTGACGTAGTTGTGATTGGTTGGTAAATATGAGTGTTGTGTGGACAAGCAAGTTTTCTACTTTTGAGATTCTAATTACGTAGTGTAAATAATTCCGCTCGTTTCGACAATAATTATTCTCTTGTTATTTTCAGCGTAAATTTTATTCCTAGATGCATGCGTCTGAGGTTTGTTCTCCTATTTCTTTTATAATTCAATTGATAATGGATACGGACAACACGTCAGAAAAAATTTAATAGGAAATAGAAAACGTTTCGTTCCTTTCCTTGGAACGTATAGAATTCATAAACACAATTTTTTGTATTGTATTAAATTGTTTCTGACGTTCCAGCCGTTTTATTGGTCTATTTATTCAACTGATGTCGAATAAATACAGCTGTAATCCAATTGAATATTCCCACGAAATTTATTGATGTTATTGATTTAATTTTTCCGCTATTTATCTTCATTTTATGTGCTTCTACCCAACTTTTTTGTGAAAATAAATTGTTTTGATATTCAAATTTAGCCGAAGGATTTTGTAATATTTCTATAGATGACACAATCGTGAGGAAATCTATGACTTTGAACTGATTAAATTTGTTAGTCTATATAATAAAAAGGATGTATATTTGTATGTATGTATGTATGTATTTACGTTGTTCTTTATATAAATTTTATCGCGTGGACAGAATGCAACAAAAATTGGTACACATATTCTTCAAACTACGAGAAACGGTACTGTGAGGGTGAGAAACGCCTAGCATACATGTGGAAAGAATTATAATTAAAAACCGTGATCATTAAATATTAAATTACTGCGCGCCAAGAGAAAATGACGTCACGAGAGAGAGAGACGTTACTACGCAACGAACAAAGGAAATATTTCCTTTATTAGGAATGAAATAAAGCAGAAATATGTTCTTTAAATAAAAAGTATAATTTTATACAGCAATACTCCATCGAATGGTAATAAAGAAGAATACGAATTACTTTACCATCCTTGCGGAAAATGTAAGTTAATTTTCGCGCTATATTAGTTGTGAGTCTAGCTAACAATTTCATCAATGTAATATTTCGTAATGTATGAAGACTGAGTGACAATTGACAATTATATCCTGAAATACTCAAGGAATATATTTAAGTATTCAATTAAATACTTTTTCGAGTTTATATAAATAAGTACACGAGCAACGCCGGGCACCCAGCTAGTTCATTAATAAATATCAGGGATCGTAAATGCCCGATTACTGACCCTTGAGGCACTCCGGATGTTAATTTTTGACCTAGTTATATAGTAAATAAGATGTTAATGAACAAAAAGTTGGGAAATATTTATAACCAATTTACATCGTCCTAACGACCGAGTAAGTTCTACGGTTGATGGGCAAAGTAAAGGATGGCCGATAGCTTCACTCATTTGTGAAGCCACAGAGTCAACATCAATGGGTATATAAGTGCCCGATTTGCCATTATCTTGCAATTCAGAAGCGGGAGATATATTCCAATTACAGACACCGGGCTGATCGAGGGAAACATTATTATGAAGTCTAGTTGCCATCTGTGTGCCGCCGAGTTTCCAGATAACTACGTGCCAGACGCAATCTCCGTGTGGGGTTTTTGATTAGTGTCACCAGCGGGGCTGGCATTTTAATAACGTGTCCGAGGGACGGAGAAAATTAAGCTAGCGAGTACGTTGTGTAAATAGAGGCGACGGTAAAGCGCAATTTAGTTGCAGTCGGCGGGTGTTGTCCTGTAATTGGGAACGTCCCTCCAACGAAGTCACGCTCACGACTACCAATTTGTCCGCTCTCGGTCGCCAGAACTGGCTGCAAATTGAAAATCTCGGAAATCGAATTTCAGTAGAAACTCTTTTTACCACTTTGATGTATTCAACGTTACAACAAGATTCCCGTGTTTAGTATCATATATATTTAGAACCGGCCAGAAGCTTTCAAGATGCTTGCCATAGTTATGAAAGTTCGAGCTCAATCTATTGGCTGAGTTTCAATTTTTTTTGAGAGATGTTACTCGCAGTGACATCTGAGATTACCACGTCAGTGGTCAGTTAGCAGTTATAAACCGACAAGTCAACATTTAGAGATATCACAAACCGGTTTATTTCTGAGGAGCGGAGTTAATTAACCTGAACTTCACATGAGAGCTGGTCTCTCAGAAATAAGGTGGAACCGTGTAGGAGAGTCGGGATAAGTCTACGTGTGCTGTGAATTGCAATGACTTTATTTCTTTCTGTGATTTTTAATTAAGGATCCCTTAAATAGAGGCACCTAGGTCAGTCGGGAGGATTCTCTCGCAGGTAACCTTTTAGGAGAGATACGAAGGGGCTGCCTTTGGGTATGTCTTTTCCTCTCCGTTTTTGAACTAAGGTTCCCACAAGCCGAGGCACCTCGGCCTGTTTAGAGAGGTGTATGTTGCGGGGTCGCAGACCTTGGGCATACGGTAAGAGTTGTCCGCTATTCCTATTGAAATAGTCGGCCAGTTGCCTCCTAAACTGGTCGAGGCACGGAGAAGGGAATGCTGCGACCCCACAGCAAACTCCTCTCCCGCTATCGGAAGGGCGTGGGACAAGTACCCAATGACCGACCTACCTGATGCAGGTTTTTCTAGGGTTTCCTGCATTTTTTTAGGCGAATGCCGGGTAGGATCCTTAAACCATAGCCCGGGGGCCCTAGTTACCATTGGCTAACTTCCTCTACCCTTCCGCATCCCCCCTTTCAAATTCCTTTCCTATGCTATAAGAGGGAAGTTGCCACTATGTGGATTACCCTATACATAGCCTGTCTACACCCAAAAAATAAAACCCCCGAGAAGTCAACATGTAGAGATATCACAAACCGGTTGATTTCTGAGGAGCGGAGTTAATTAACCTGAACTTCACATGAGAGCTGGTCTCTCGTAAATATAGGTGGAACCGTGTAGGAGAGTCGGGATAAGTCTACGTGTGCTGTGAATTGCAATGACTTTATTTCTTTCTGTGCTATTTAATTAAGGATCCCTTAAACAGAGGCACCTAGGTCAGTTTTGAGAATTATAATCTTAGGGGTCGAAGCTGTGCATACCGCAAGAGTTATCAGCTGTTCATATTGTGACAGTCGGCCAGCTGCCACCAAACCTTGTCGTGGCACTGATGCGTTTCCACAGAAAATCCATCACCAGTCATCGAAAGGGCGTGGGACAAGTATAAATAGCCCGAAATACCTGATGCAGAAACAGATTTCTCTAGCATCAAATTTAGAGGAATTGTCGGGTAAGATCCTTAAATTATAACCCGGAACCCCTAGTTACCGCTTGGCTACCTTGCTCTAACCACTTCCTAAAAATTAATTTTATTTTGATTAAAGTGTTGGAAGTTTCGTAGTACTTGAAATACCGGAAATTATTTTTCAGTATGCGTGTAACTATACTTCGTCTTGTAGATAGTGGTATACTAAAAATGTTTATTAGCGCTTAGGTGTTAAAGGTCGTTGGACTCGTGACAGTAAGCGAAGTTTATGGGCGGCCCGCGTATGGCTAAGGAGGGGAAAGGGCTTCTCCGTTGGATTAACACGGTAAACACGGCGATAAATCCCGGCCAGCTTGCAGATAGAGGGCACGACGCCTTCTGAGCAACAATGCCACGACCAACGAGGCCTGATAAAGCAGCCTCGCTGAAGGCTTTATTAGCACTGATAACGCGGTGAGCCCGCAAGAGGCTAATATAGCGAAATAAGAAGTACGGGATTTCGTCAGCTGTTACTTGAGAACTCCTGTATGGAGTGAATAACTTGTTACGACTCCCTTTAGTTAATATTGTACTGTGACGGACATTCGTTCGAGCTTGTACAATTTCTGGAAGAAATCTCTTGGTTTCCTTTCAAGTACCTTGCGGATATATCCGCTGGACAATGTTCAGATGATACTGAAATTAATAAGAGACATTTAATGTGATACAGTTAGTCATTCCCCGTCACTTGGACGATTTTAAACTCGGCTCTAGGTATACCAGTAAAATTTATTTGAATAAAATTAGACTTTTCCTTAATATTTCTGAATACCTTATTTCTAATCAGGTTTGGTTCATTGTTTAACATTATTCCGGATTATGCTCAAACATCTGCCCATGATTCACCGTCAATTAGTCCGTTCATATTATTATTATTAAATAGACAGATAGATAGATTTATTCACCATTAGCCCTCTAAAGAGGAAATAGGATTCGTCGCAAATGTACAGTAGATAAATTGGATATAAACTTATAATACACAAAAACACACACAAAAATTCATATCTGTTTACATTAGTCTAGTCACTACAATCATACACACTATTTTTAGGAAACACGCACACGACACTAATCACTTCCTGGTATTAATCTCCTGTCGCTAGGTACGGAGGGATGTCGTCATAGATATTTACTAAAACACAAAGCAGAGGCAGGAAAACAGAACCAAAAGGGGAAAACTGGACAAACTATTTACATATTTATGGCATATTCGGCAATTTTGTAGGCAAGGCAGTTCAACGAATGTGAGACCGATTCAAAAATTCGTGTACGGAGTAATAAGTTCCATTGACAAGGAAAGTTTTACACTCCTTGACGAATAAGTTGTAGTTGTTGATGTTCTTTACATGTTCAGGAAGGCTGTTAAATAGTGCGATACCGGATTAATGAACGCTAGACTCATAGAGACTGAGGCTGTGCTTGTCAGACCTGAGAACTGAACGGTTTCTTGTGTCATAGCCATGATTGTCCCCGTTACTTGTAAAAAGTCACCAAACAAATATTCCAGATTAACTCGAGTCTCACAGAAAGATTTAACGACTTATATTCCAGTATTTTTTTATGAATTTGATTCCATCCCTGCTGTAAATCTACCGTATTAAATATATTCATATCTGGCCGAGTTACTATAGCCAGACGCAGCTTGCTTGGCTGGACGCGCGAGTGCAAGCACCTGCCTTAATCGTCAACGTCATCATATATATTCATTAACATTGGAAAATTTAGCATATGTTGACTGGAGCGATTTGTTGCAGTTTTGTTGATTTTTTGTATTGCTTAGAACAATTATCGATATCGAAAAAACAAAAGGTTCCGGATGTTTGTAGATGTTGAAATGTTTGCACTGTTTTTCTTACGCGTGTATTAACACAACGAAGAGAAACTTAGCTTTTTAGTTGAAAAGGAGGCATCAACAGGGAAAATTACGCGAATGGTCGAGCATGGAAGCAGAGGAAGCTGCTTGTTAATGAAGGCGCTTATCCCCGCCAAATAATCAAAAAGAATGTTGACAAATTATTACCTCATTACATTTATTATAAAATGGTATTCAATTGAAATTTACTTTTACGTTGTTCTAAAAAAAGTTTCGAGGAGTGCTTTAATTTCGTCCACCATTACGGACTAAAACTACGTGTGTATTAATCAGCCTCACTACGTGAATATGTATGACGGTGTTCAGCCGAAATCATGTAGGTCTCAACTTCATTGGTCGCTCTTTGCGCAATCTAAGGCATGTGTCAGAGGACCCACGGTTTTGCAAGACCAGCTGCAATCAACTGACAGAGAAGGACGACCTTTGCAAAGAGCGCCTCGCAAATTGCATTTGTTCCGGTCGTTTGTTATACGAGTCGCCTTTTCACCTGATGAAACGTAATTCTCATCAAACGCATCACAAATTCAATATTGCCTCTGCGTCTCGTGGTTCTTTCTTCCCTGCCACAGTTGTTTTGCCTTCGTTAAACCAGAAAGAGGGTGAGGGAATGGCACGTAAAAAAAAATCAACCCTTGGATTAGAAAGTAGTGACCTCTTTTTGTATTCTCTTTGGCGTTGTATGGGTGGAATTCTGAGACATCTACTAAATAATTAAACAACGGAGTATACTGTTAGTATGGCGCTTCTGAACAATAATTATGTTTTTCAACACACAAATAATGTTTCTACTACCAGTTTTACTGAGGTCGCACTTTTTAATTATTTCCTGCAAGTCATTATAATTTCTAGACGATTTCTTATTTTTATTTTTGAATTTACAACGAAAAATAATTGGTTTAAGGCTAAATTAGTGAATACACATTATTTCGATAATCCATATTTGTTTTCAAATAGACGATTTCACATTAGTATGAAAAAGTAGTGAAATGGCTAATAAAATATTATAGAGAAGCGAGTTTCATAAGATTTGCGTCTATATTAAATACTCGACGGTTACATCATAAGAGACAACACAACGTTGCCTCTAAATTTTACTTTTGGATTATGTTAAAAATTGTAAATATTGTCATACCTGATAAAGTTTTAGAAGAGGACGACACGTCGTGTATTTAATACTATCTGGGTACCCGGCTTTGCACGGGTTGTCATATATTCATTACTGCCGATTAGACTTCATTCTCGGTTGCTTTGGCGTTTTTTATGTAAAGCTCCACCACCCCCACCTTCAACAGCTCTCCCCTCCAATGCCTAAAGGGACACAAATTATACACAGAGAACATCTAGAGAAATATTATGAACGTAATTGACCCTGAAAAAATATTTATCCGACTTAAATATCGGCCGTTTTAGATGTTTGAATATTTTCACCCCCGTCCAACCCCGATCTTGGGGGTGGTAGACGTGTCTCCCCCCGACAATGTTTGTTTCCTGGTCACAAGGAACACGTGTACCAAAATTGGTGAAATTTTCCCACGAGTGTAGATTTGTATAAGGAACATATATACCAACTTACACACTGATTTATATGTTTTATAATGTTATAAGAAAGTTAGTATTACTAAAAAGTTTACTAATAATGTAAATACGGTTTCACTTCTTAATAAAACCGTTTAGCAACTGTTTCTAGATTATATGAATGTTACATATTTTTATATCTAAATTATTAATAATTTTTCCTTTAAGTTTTATTTATTTGGATTAAGATATTTTTTACAAATTGAAATGTAATACGTCTGTGTTAAAATAATATTAATTAGATAAAAAAATAGCCAAATAACAGAGAAAATGAAGGGATGATATAAATACCACACAATGCTTCTGCAATCCTTGCCTGCTTTTTTAGGTGATTATAAAACGCAAGAGCCGTGAGAACGACACAGGTGACGTACATTTTGTATGGCTATTTATTTATCTGATTAGTATAATATATATTTTAAATAATATATGCTAAGTACGTCATGTTGCAGCTCAATAAAAAAGTAAATATTCTTCTACTCGTTCTTTCAAAGTTTGTCTATATTTGTCAAAATTTACTTTACTTAACCTAAATAAGTTCTGTGTGTTCAATTTCCTTTAGATCCGGAAATGTGGTCTTTAGTGGAACTCGTTTTTTTGTATCGTTGTGAAAGGCAGAGCTTCGATCGTACGATGACCTAATCGCTCCTTCACTCGGTCAGTCTCGAGTGGAAATTACCCTCGGCGACAGAGTTTAAATGACTTCCAATTTGCCAGTGGATGCTTCCAAAACCCGCGATGTACGTGTGGCGGGTGACAACTCGGTGTTGGGAGAAAGACGCTCTTCAATATTCATAGCGACGTCAAAGCAAAGCGCCGGCAATTTGCTTACGCTCCGACGCTCCGACGCTGGCTGGACATTCAACCTCATCATATACGACGCTAATGAGCTGTAAATATTGCCCCATTGCGTTTCTGCTAGCCATTTCACTTGCAGAAATTCGCGGAGCTAACGCAGCTGTTAGACTAATAAATATATGGCGGTCGGACGGAATTATACACAGGAAGAAATTTCCTGATACCGTATAGGCAGAAATTATCTCATTAGGAATTTAAATTACAAACTGGAGCCATAATTACCGGGGATTTATTTAATGCCATATACTGACGTATAATCTCGGGCTAACTTTCAAACGTTACATATAAGTGCCCTCAATGAACGTAATGACCATTCAAGCTTAACAAAATCTACAACACTTCACAAAGCGAAAGCTTACATGATCATCTTCAAATGAAGATATTTAGTTTTGTAATACAACTAAACTAAAGTGTGTATACCGTCTATCCAGAAAATAAATTACGATAAATACACTGGAAAATATGACTAAGTAACTATTATTGTAATTTAAATAAATTGGTAACCTTTTCAAAAACATTTTAAAATATTTTATTCAACACAACGACGTTTCAGTACCACTTTGTACTTTCACCAGGTTGTTTTTTATGTTCCTACGGTAATAGAATTTTTTTTGTCGTAGATGATTTAAAGAAAAACCCATATTTCAAATCACAAATTTATAAAACATTTTTTTATCATTATTCCTCTACCTTAACGCGAAAAAAATATATTTAAAATCGAATTATAATATTTTCAACACTTATAATTTATTACTAAATGATATCCATCATTTTTAGTTTTAAAATAATGGGTGGCAAATATTACCTAATTTTGAAGTGCCATTATGTGAATTTAGTTTGTTTACAGTTGTTTATATATATATATATATATATATATATATATATAATGCCTGAGAAACGTTGCTATAATAAACAGAAAAAATGTATATGTAATTATTTTTAAAAACAATTTTAATTCAATAAGATTCTTATATAAAATATTAATTCTTATTATCAAAATCAAAATCTTGTTAAATTTAATATATGTTTTAAAATATTATAAAAAAATCTTGTTTTCAGATGATTGTTAAAAGACCTAAAAGCTCCAGAATTTCAAAATTAAGAATATGAGAATATTTTTTTTCGTATTAAAATAGCGACTGTTAAAAAAAAGTGAAGATGAAATACAAAAAATCTGAATATGTAGTTCGTTATAAATTTAATTTTTTTTTGGGTGTAGACAGGCTATGTATAGGGTAATACACATAGTGCCAACTCCCCTCTTATAGCATAGGAAAGGGATTTGAAAGGGGGGATGCGGAAGGGTGGAGGAAGGTAGCCAAGGGCAACTAGGCCCCCCGGGCTATGATTTAAGGATCCTACCCGGCATTCGCCTAAAGAAATGCAGGAAAACCCTAGAAAAACCTGTATCAGGTAGGTCGGGCATTGGGTACTTGTCCCACGCCCTTCCGATAGTAGGCGACGAGTTTGCTGTGGGGACGCAGCATTCCCTTCTCCGTGCCTCGACCAGTTTAGGAGGCAGCTGGCCGACTATTCCAATAGGAATTCTTGTAGAATAGCCTATATAAATATTAAATTTTAAAACAACTGTCTATTAGTCAGAAAAAAAAATCAGACGCAACGTTTCGGCGATGATTGGGACCTTTTCAAGTGAATAGTTACATTAAATTATAATTTATTATGACAAAAGTTTAGGCTATCGAATTTATTATGTGTGGTTTGACCTACGTTGCAGTCTAAATGACTGTTACTGACATAGCTGTTACATGTGGGTGACAAACTGCACGTAAGAAATACGGCAACCTAATTTTTTCTTGTAATAAATTATAGTTAAATGCAGATGTACACATGAAATGGTCCTATAATCCGCGACGAAACGTTTGTCTGATGTATATTATGATTTAAAGAGAATAATAATTTTTTATATATATATCTGCTGTTTTTAATATTTTATTTATTTCATGATTCCAAATAAATATCGCTGGAGCAACAAACGAGTCTGCTTCAAGGATACACCACTCGCAATATTTCCTCGATCTGATAACGATCCTTCTTAAAAAGGAGTTTTTATAATATACAAACATAATTTATATGGTTTATATCAATAGTACGATATTGTAAAACCTCTTTTCGTGAAAATGACTATTGTCCCGCCCCCTCCAAAAAAATTGATAATTTTCACTTATCCTCCTCATTTGTAATTCACATCTAATATTAAAACCAGTTCCTTTAATTAACCGTCATATCGAATAAGGAATATTTTGTTTTTAAATTTTCTAAATTAAATTCCGTGTCCGGAAATTTCAGAATAAGGTAAGAAAACCGTGAGAACGTTTTCAGGCGTTCGGGCTTAGGTCTAACTGGAGCTTGAAATGGGGATTATGAGGGTTAGCTGGTTAACTAACCCTACTTAAGTCGGCGAAGTATCGTTTAGTTGAGCGGAAGCGTTATCAATCCTGCGAAAGTGGTTACCGTGGAGTACTCCAGAGGTTTACTCCAGAATAGCATAACTCAGCGTGTTTACAACTAACGGGAAAGCAGAACTGTTGTAATTGTGTGAACAATATAATCGATATGTCTAGAGTAAAGCAAGGGAACGTCACAGGAATATGTTTATTTAAGAGAGAACCAATCATGATCTGTAAAATGTAACTGAAAAATATATTTTTCACTAACTTAAAAATAATTTCAGGAGAAACCGTTTCAGTATGTCGCGAGTACGGCACAACATCGAACGACAATCAATTGAGGCTGAAGTATATTCGGGCAGGAGGTTCTAATGATTTACAGAGCTCATTAGTTCCAGTCAAATGTTTGCCAGTCCCATATTCGTCTTCATTTGCAATTTTACACTCTTAATGGAAACCAATATTGTACATTTCATACATATGCATTCGTAAATATCATAGGTGATTTACATGTTTTGCATGATGATTCGGAACCACAATAACTGGGAAAATCAAAGCTGTGAAATGTTTACGTAATTTGAATAAGGGAACGGGAAATCACAATGACTGGAAAACTTGAGTACATTCCAAAAATTTAAATTTAGTTAAAATATTACATACAAAACTAACATGTTAGATAAACGAAATGTTATTTGTAAAATTAATTGTGTAGATTGTAATCATTGTTATATCGGACAAACGAAACGGTCTCAATGAACTGAAAAATAATTTAAAATTTAACATCCAAAATTATTCAGCTGTCTTCATATATATTTTTTTTAAAAAAAACATTATTTATATACGTAAAATTTAAGATTTTAGAATGAAAATATTATTCCATAATCTTCAGCAAAATATTAAATATTATATCATTAAAGTAAAAAATGATACCAACAATTTAAATATAATTTATGATTCTTTTTATTGTAATCAATTTATTTTAGTACATAAATTTTTTATTTCCATTCTCATTTTAAAATTTAACAACATTATTAATAGCTGCGTAAATAAATAACTTTCTATATTAATTTATGTTGATATATTTTTTCATAATACTCTGTTAATTATATTTAACGTAACTGTAGCATGTTCGTAAAATTCTGTCTTATTAATTTTTATATATAACTAATTTAATTGAAATATTCCCCTCAAGAGGTCCCAATTAGGGATGAAACGGTAAATTACAATGTTTTAAATATTATAAAAAAAATTGAATAATCATGACTGTATAGTTAGGATCTAGTTTTTTCGCATACATAAACTTTTGGTGTGATTATAATAGTTACAAGACAAAAATTATAGATATTAAATTAAAATTTTAATGCATTGCAAATGGTGTAAATGGACTTGACGTGACTTTGGCAGTTAGCGCGCCGAACACTCCATCTAATTGACGAATACATAACCATCAGCTATCAGCTCCGGATGTCATCATTCAAACTCGGCGTAGTTCAACTCGTGTTGAATGCATGTCGTGACCAAAGCTTGCTTATCTAATTCAAGTCTAACACGATTACGGCCTTCGACGAATATTCACGATAATTCCACGAGTTATTTGACACAATTTGGCGTTGGAAAAAAAATTAGATGTAGCAGTCACTTTATGGTTATCTGAATAACGATACTGGGAACTAAACCTCATACAAATTTTGTCCACTTATAATTTATTTCCAAAAAT
This sequence comes from Zhengitettix transpicula, assembly GCA_037074705.1. NCBI lineage: Eukaryota > Metazoa > Arthropoda > Insecta > Orthoptera > Tetrigidae > Zhengitettix > Zhengitettix transpicula. The sequence goes on along the minus strand of CM073596.1, from coordinate 37,676,574 downwards.
GCTTGTTAAAAATCGTGTTAATGATTCAGACAAATAGCTTGGGAACGAAATAATTATATTATATCTTAAATAAATATAAACTCGACGTTAATTCTATGAAATAATTTTTCTGAATTTTTTTCTACAGAAAGTATGTTTTCTTCTTTATTGAATTTTCCGTGGTTTGACATTCTTCAGGGTTATAAAACTATAATGTGACACGCGAGAATCAAATGTAGAAGAAAAAGTGTAGCAAACGAGTAGCACATAAATCTCCTGCGAACTTTCAGTTCTTGACTGAGTTGAGCTTATATAAATAAAGTGGATTGGTTAGAATCGAGAGGCCGCTCGTTACAGGCCCCGATAAGCCTGCGAGGGCTATTCTCTCGCCGGCAAAACCTTTTAGGAGAGATACGAAGGGGCTACCTTTGGGTATGCCTTTTCCTCTCCGTTTTTGAACTAAGGTTCCCACAAGCCGAGACACCTCAGCCTGTTTTGAGAGGTGTATGTTTCGGGGTCACAGACCTTGGGCATACGGTAAGAGTTGTCCGCTATTCCCATTGGAATAGTCGGCCAGCTGCCTCCTAAACTGGTCGAGACACGGAGAAAAGAATGCTGCGTCCCCACAGAAAACTCCTCTCCCGCTATCGGAAGGGCGTGGGACAAGTATCCAATGCCAGACCTACCTGATGCATTTTTTTCTAGGGTTTTCCCTGCATTACTTTTAGGCGAATGCCGGGTAGGATCCTTAAACTATAGCCCGGCGGCCCTAGTTAACCTTTGGCTACCTTCAACTGCCCTTCCGCTTCCCTCCTTTCAAATCCCTTCCTATACTATTAAAGGGGAGTTGCCCAAAGTGGATTACCCTCATTTAGCCTCTTGCCCTAAAAAAAAAGAAGAATCCAGAGGCGGAAAACCTGCGGGAGGGTTCTCTTGCAGGTAACCTTTTAGGAGAGATACAAAGTCTCTGCCTTTGGGTATGCCTTTTCCTCTCCGTTTCTGAACTAAGGTTCCCACAAGCCGAGGCACCTCGGCCTGTTCTGAGAGGTGTATGTTCCGGGGTCGCAGACCTTGCGCATACGGTAAAAGTTGTTCTCTATTCCCATTGGAATAGTCGGCCAGCTGCCTCCTAAACTGGTCGAGACACGGAGAAAAGAATGCTGCGTCCCCACAGAAAACTCCTCTCCCGCTATCGGAAGGGCGTGGGACAAGTATCCAATGCCAGACCTACCTGATGCATTTTTTTCTAGGGTTTTCCCTGCATTACTTTTAGGCGAATGCTGGGTAGGATCCTTAAACTATAGCCCGGCGGCCCTAGTTAACCCTTGGCTACCTTCCACTGCCCTTCCACATCCCCCCTTTCAAATCCCTTCCTATGCTATTAAAGGGGAGTTGCCCAAAGTGGATCACCCTCATGTAGCCTGTTGCCTTAAAAAAAATCCAGATATTTAGGCTACCTACACGTTTTATGAATTATAAGATCCAAAAACAATGCAAAATAAATTTCCCAATTCACTCTTCTTTCAACCTGGTATAGGTAGACAAAATGTTTGTTGTAAAATTATGAGAAAAATCTATTTCTATAGGTGGAGCCAAGAAGTGACAAAATATATAAAATATATAACCCTACGACTTTGTCAGGGATATATAGAAAAAAAATAGACGTATCAGTAGCAACCACTGTACGTACATTACAAAGAATCGTGCACGATGCTTTCACCCCCGTATGAAGAATAGGTTATCAGTTAGTGTATGTGAATTTTTATCTCTGGTTGGATCATTTTCTCTAATTATCTGTGGTAAAGAGAGTACTTAGTCTTCTGCGGATGTGTCATCCAGTCTGTGCTATTTCTGTATGCGTATGATACTGGACTGCAAAATCGAACCAGATCCACGAGCTGAAAATGGCGTCTGGTATTTTCGGGATGAGACGGAGTCGATAATTGTGTCGCAGAGCATATGTAATATTTATAAGGATCTCGACGCTCCCCGGAGGATGCGTGGTCGGAGAAGACGGTCGGTTCCAGCGCTCCCCTGAGCAGTAGCCGTGTCTTGCCCGACATTACTAATTCAGGAGAGCCGTCCGCCATATGCAAGTTGCAAACAAAATTTGCGTGAGCGTGATTTCACCCTCTTGAAACATTCAGCAGCGTCGGGGATGGTGGCGCGAAGACCGACTCCGGCCTCATTACACGTGTGGGACTCACTTGGCACGTCAGATCTCAGGATCATGAGATGCCACGACGAGAAGCTCAACCCTCAAGAGGCCGGGCTTCTTGGGCTCACAACTCATAACCCATAACTCAAACTAAAGTAATCTTTTTACTTGCTACTAATAGGTGCACGTATGAAAGGAAGATGGCTTGTTGATCAACATACGTTAAATAAAAATTTAAAGTATTCTGAACCCCTGATCCAGTCAAATAACATATCTGTATTCAGATGAAAATGCAGAAATAGTTAAGTATACTATGAAGAAATTTATAAATATCTCTGTTTCTTGATATTTCGTTAAGTAGTTAATATTCTCTTTTAAGTCAAGGGGAAAATTTCTCTTATACAGTTAAAAATTAGTCCATGTGACCACACGTTGAATATTATTTCCATATTTCTTCCCATTTATTCATCAAATTAGAATTGAGTTTGAAATTATTTGAATTACTGCTACCTGAGTCACGAGAAATCCTACATTAATTGCTCCTTTCATAGCGTTCATATATCGAATTATATGATCAGTAGAGATCCAAAAGTTTACTCGTTGTAAAACTGTCCATTTCTTTTCAATGAAATATCAAACCTTTCCGTTATAAATATTAATATTCGAAATCATTTTCCCAAAAGTGACTGACGATATTAAGATTTGACTTACATCTGCGAAGAGTTTTTCAAAGGTCAAAAATTAAATTTCTGTAAGTTATCGATTCCAAACGCTGTACTGCCGAGTTTTTTTTTACGTCCAATTGTTTTGGTGACAAGTTTCATGCACCTCATTTCCCATATTTGCAAGTTTAATTTGCCACATAAACCACGAACCTGCATCTCCCCCCCCCCCGCGGAATCAAGCTCTTTGTCCTTGTTAACATTTGGATAGGACTGTAATATAATACTCAGTTTCACCCAAATGAGAGAAAGTGGTTTCATTCATAAAAGTTCCATCTCTAAAGTAATGTACGTAATTGGGTCTACTTTCATGCCTACGACAAAGCTTTAATGGTGTCTTTCTTATTGACAACATTTGAGCAGGTTACAGAGCGAAGTCGTTATTTTGTTTTGTGTATGAACTCAGATCCCTAATTGGAGTTATAAAAGATGCTCGTATAAATTTGTGACAACACAATTTCCATTTTTTCCCCGGTTACACAATTGCTGTGAAATCATCAAATGCTTGATGTTGATGATGAAAAATTCGGAGCCGTTATATGTAGAGTCTATAAAAAAAACAATTCAAATTCAAAGTATTTCCAAAATTGAAACCACGATTATTGACATTTTATATAACATTTCAAATGTTAACAACATTATGTGAAATTTTTCTGCTTTAATTACGAGACTGGTTTTTTCTTTTCTGTTCTACGACTTGTAACATTTTGTTCAAATATATTCAGTTTAAACGACTTTACATGAGTTGTTGAGCTGATTTATTGTATCTATCCAAAATTTATTAAATGTTTTTAATTTTTTATAAATTTACAGCTTTTCTTTACCTGTTATTAAATCACATATATTGTAGAAAATTATTAGGCTATCACAATCTATTATTATCATGTTCCTGGCTCTGCGTTTTGAGGCCCTGTCCCCACGATTATCCCGCCGCTAGTTCAAGTTTATGATTATCTACGGCAACACCACTACAACTCTACCGCGGGGTCGTCAGGATTGCTCCGCGGTTCCTCCCTGATTACTACTGCCGTGGTTGCGTAGGGTGCAAATTGAAATAACTCCTTTACGTGCTCGAAAACAAGCCGCATGAACCTTCCACACGAAGACTTGTGTTAACTTGTTCAGCTTAAAGTCAGTAAATTCCCACAAAAATTAAATTTAGGCACTTCATTGAGATCACCTTATACGGATTTGTTTTTTTAAGAGAAGAGAAACGGTGACTGCGGAATTAGTGAACTAAATTCACTAAATTAACGCCAAAGAAAAATTAAGTACAAGTAAAATTGAAAGTTTGCCTTCATTTCACTTTTATTATATTACTGCCAGAATAGTTTTAAACCATCATAAAGAGCACAAACAATATTTCCAATTTTTCACTGCTTTCCCATTTTATTGCCTTCCATTAGGTCAACAACCATTCTGAACTTATCTTTGTATGAATCCCAGTTTCTTGCTATCAGAATCACAACTGCTTCTCACCTGCAACAATAAAAACAGATATTTTATATAAACTTCCCCTAAGTGAAACTATCAAATCAACAAATGGATCTTTCATTCATTATAGATTTTGCAAAGAATTTTTAAAAACCATAATTAAAACGTTTTGATTAAAGGCTTAACAATTTTACTGTATTTTATTGTAAAGTCAATATATGGCGTGATTGTGACTTATCTCAGGTGTTTTAGTTAAAAAACAGAAATAAATTTGTAAAAATTGGCATAAAAAGGTTTATTAGACATTTTATCAATAGTATTTTATAATTTTTAAATACAGTTTTTAACATAATAATTGTACAAGTCAATTTGGAATATAAATTTATTAATAAAACCATTATTTACTATATTGTAATAATTAAATATAATATATGAATGTGGCTTAAATGGAATACACTAATAACTTTAAAGAACAAACAAAATTTATTGTGCCAAATTTAAAAACAATTATATTTTACACAAAATATTTGGGATCTCAGGGTCTTGATCTGGGTTTGATAAATGGCAGAATTTAAATAATCAAAATTACATTTACCTTTTATGGAAATCAAAGCGTCTGAACATAGACGAAATTTGTTGCGGAAGAAATAATACTAAAGATTGAATTTAAACAGTTTTAAATTGATCAAGAGTTAACGATCTCATTTTATCGATAATTAAATAATTAAAGAACGATCTGACTTTTATCTTTTAAACACGGCTTACAAATGATTTTAAAGATTTTCTCTACTTACGGCCGCCCAGGTCTCATTTTTAGTTTTTCGTGCACAATTTTGGGGACATCACTGATTCTAAGTTCTCACAGACTCTAAATGTTCAGAGGCTCTAATTGGCGTTGTTTGTTAGTTGGTTTACCACAAATTGGTTGGTTCTCGATGCTTTACTGCAACCTGGATTTGCAGATCTCGTGGCTTTAGTTGACAATGGACTTCATTGGTTTGTCTGAATATTGCTTTACTTTTTAATAACTGAAAGCATGTTTGTGACTGGGCCCCAATCTTTAGTTCTGACTGCCGACTGTAAAACTTTCAATGAGTTCTTTTCGTCCGTTCTATTCGCTGTCTGCTGACCGACTGTACTGTTCAAATTTTCGTGACTTGGAATTTTTAGTCTTTTCTCCTCGCTGCCTACGGCCCGACTGACTTCTTCGTCTCGTAGATTTTGAGCGCGTAGAACCTTCTCGACTCCTCAACAATGTTTTCTTTGCTTTGCCGGATTGTTGCGGCGTCCGCTCTATATCCACTAATAATGAGTCCTCTACAATTCACCTTTCCAATTAGAACAATGTCTTAATTACCAATTACTACAATATATATATATATATAAATTTATGGCATTTGAGTTAATAAATATTTATAGAATTATGTACATGAATTAATTTTTTAACCAATTAAAATGGATACTTTAAAAATAAGGATTGGCATTAATTGCCGGAGAGCCATCTTTATAGGGTTTTAAATAATTACTAACAATTACGAATTGATTATGGTGTACTTTATTCGTTATAAAAGACCGGGGTGGGCTTGTCCCTAGAAAAGTCACCCCTCGTTAAATGACACTCATGATCCATAAAACATGATTAAAAAAATCAGCAGTTATACTCAATTTATCTATGCGACATTTACTAATTTGAGTAACGACAAGTGTCTAATGTGGATTCCTCTGACGTATTTTTAGTTTCACAATAAATTCCACAATTGTTTTTTTAAAAAAATTCATTTCAGTGTAAGGAATATTTAATAAAGAGCGGAGAGAAATTATTCGGGAGTCTGCCAGAGGCGGGCTATGAATATTGGGGAAGCTGGCTTGGATAATAGATCCCTGGTGTCAATGCGATTAACTCGCTCTGGTGGCGGCTAGGAGCGCGACGTCACACGTCATTGCATTAAGCGACGCGCAATCAAATAAACCACCAGCGATAGTAACTACACACACGAAAAAAAAAAAGATACCACCAAAAGAGAGTTATCCACATTAATCAGGACCAGTCCATTAATCGGATTGATTCCTGATATTTGAAAAATAACGCAGAAATTCAAAGTTTGTTGCAGACTATTTTTACGGGCGTTATGTTAAAAACGGGGATAAACTGAGCAGCTCTGTTACATTAATCCCGTCTATAGTGAAAAACATAAACGGCTGGTCTAGGAATTATTTCGGCTGATAGAATTTTATGCTAAATTACGAACAAAGTAATAGTTGCAGAGTGCCATGAATTACAGCCATTATAGATCTGTATTCCTACAGTAATTATTTATTTTGTCCATTAGAACCACTATCAGGTCATGAATCAAAGATAATTAAATTACATTTTTGTTTCCGTATAATTTTTATAATTTAGGAAATTTATTTGAATAAATTTTACGTATAATGTTATTAATAAAATGAAGTCGATGAACTATAATAATATTTTTTGAACGACATTACATATTATTTTAAAAAGTGATGTATAATTTTAACTCTATATTATTTCAAGTTAGTCTTGAATAGCGAGAAGTCTTTATTGATTGGGATTTATTTGTTAACGGATTTGAAACAATTTCTTTTTTAAATGGAGAAATCGCCGCAACTATATATATATATATATATATATATATATATATATATATATATTACATATTTCACGTAAGCTTAACCTTGTAGCGTCAGGTACTCCGAAAAATATGATTAAATTCAATTACCTTCCTGGTTGATGAATTATCACCTGAAATATTATTTTTTTCTCTAATTTTAATAATTTGCTCCTCTGTTGACAATTTTTCTATACTATTTTAACCGTCTCTATGGTGTAAATTTAGAGATTCCTCATTTCTCACCACAGAATTATTTTCTCGTCTCTTATCGCGCATCGCTCCCCGTAACTCTGGCTATCCAAGCATTGTATTACGTGGTAACCGTCCAGTTACCGTCGGTCCATTAACTCTGGAGAAATCCGAAGTTTGTTCTGCGATTTCCAACTCTAAATTCTCTCAACTAGTTACAAAGACAATTGATTCATTTTATTGCTGTCGGCGGCTGTTAGCATATTTGTCCATGAACCTTCTCTGATTATTAATTAGTTGCAATTAATCTCTGGCCTTCCGGAGAGTATTAAGATTTCCGTTGTATGAGACTGTTAAGTTTTTAGGATTCGTCTAAACTATTGCTTTAATATTGCTTCATCAAATACCAAAGTATCGACCACTTCTTAATTTTTCATACAAGTAGAGAGTTTAATTTGCACAGAGAAGTAAATGTAATGGATACTGAATTTTTGTGCACATGAGGTATATTACAATGTAACGAAATCCGTTATTTAATTAATATAACGATAAAATAAATGTTGATGCGTTTTAAAAAAAAACAGAAACATTTATCTATAAGACATATATATACTTTTACAAATTGTCTCCCCAATCTCCCTCTAGACAATTTTAAATACTTTCAATGTTTAATTCAGTCGAACGAATACATAATGGGTGATATAATTGCTTGAAATTTACAATTTTGTAAATTGTAATGATTGAAATTTTTTTAAAAGTTTAATAAAATGCACCTGCATCGTTTTCTATTTAGAGGGATTGCCATGGCAGTGTTTATTTCTCTCCGTGAGAGTTAAACGAATAATTGTGGCCTTGGTGAGTGTGAACAAAAAACGACGGTGCATTCCAGAGCCAAATATCAGTGGTTTTGAGCGCAATTAAATTTTATGTCATGAGTAACTCCAAATGGAAGTACAGGATTAGCTCATGATGTAACCTTTAATAGTTATATTTATCTGACTTCATTGAATTGTACATGAATAAACATGAACAGTTTCCAAAAGTAACGATACGTCGTGCCAATTTTTATTTTAGTAATTTGTTTTAATTTTTAAATTTGTCAATATACTTTTGATAAATTTGGCTGGTTTATGCATCTATTCCCCTTGTAAGTTTAGAATCGTATGGAGTTCCCTAATATTATTTTGAGTGACACGAATACAATATAATGTTACATTTTTAAATTTTCCGTGAATGTTTAAAAATATTTCTAGTATTTTTTTTTATAATTTAAAAAGCCATTTGTACTAAAATTGTTGAGGAAAGGTTTTGCCTTCAGAGATATCTCTGAAACCAACATAAAAATGTGAAGCTTTTCGAAATATTTCACGGGTTACTTTGGAACAAATAGAGTTTCTTAAAAAACTTTAACAGTTCGAAAGTTAATTAATTTTGGATATTTACATACGCAATCCCGCATTACAAATTAATTTTTCCGATATTATTTTTTGTTACTATGGTTTGCTGTAAACTTAATTTAATTTAAGTTAATGCTCAGTTATTTGGTTTATCTCCGTTTTCGGTTCAAGGCAATTAAATAATGAAATAATTATGAATTCTATTAGTAATGGGACTGTTTTGGTTGAGCTGTTTTTCTTTCGCTATGCCTTGGCGTTGGGAATGTGACGAGTGTTAATTTGGCAGACAAGCCTTTTCTTTGTTTCGCTCTTCTCCGTTGAGGAAGATGGCCCAGGTCTTTTATGCAGTTCTTTGCGAAGCTGTGGTTTATTAGTAGATCCTGCCGTCTAGCGGTTGCTTATTAAGCGGTTTATTCCGAGCGCCTTTTAATTGTCTCATTACGTTGACAGCGTGTGGCGCACGTCTCTTCTACCCTTTCCCCAACGCCACTTCCGGTGGAAAACTTTGCAGAGGGTAATTTTATGACGAGTAATGACAAAGAAGCGGCTTGCCTAATGGGTCCTTTCAAAAGAAACCTCCCCCCCCTTCACCGCCTGTAATGCAAATAATAAAGACGTTTCTTTTAGTAATGTTCTCGTAAATGCAATTTTCACCGAAAAACGTTTCAGACGCAGTAAATACAGTTACAAATAGCTCTTCTTCTGCGCTCTCTGGTCCCTAAAGAACGGTAAAACTTTGTTATTATTGTAATTACACAACGAGGCAAGTTTGACAATCGCTTGAGAATTCTCATCTGTAGGACGATAATTTAGTTTTGAACTGGAGGTAAAGTTAAGTTGGCGACAGAGGGACTGACGGCGATAACAGTTTGTCTTCCTCGTCCCTCGTACTGTTATTTTGGTGCTTACGCTACTAAATGAAAATTTAGATTATCAAGCTCATATCGGGAGCATTAGAAAGTTATTTACCTAATAAGTTTGACGTTAAACTCTCGACTCTGGAAATTACTAGAGAGCCTTTGTGATTCTGATGAGATGTTCTGCTGAAATTGGCGTTGAAAAAATGTTTGAAGTAAAATTTTTGATGGTCCTTTGATGACAAAAATCTACAGTTAATTTAAAGTACCACGTTCTGCTTTAATAATTTTTTTTCCCTTTTCTGCATTATCGGCCGTGATATAGCTCAATGTCACTTTGAAATTTGATATGAAATCTGCATACAAAATAAAAATTCAAGCAGCGGATCGGAACTGAACGGCTCACACGTCACGTAAATCGATCTTTCCTTTATTAAGTTATCTGTATAAATATAGTATGCACTTATACAGATCTATATACAAAAAATTCACTAATATGAGACACTAATAAAACATTGGACAGAATCACCATAATTTTATTTCAAACGAGAACGCAGTTGGTTAATTTATAAAAGAATTACTACTTATTCCCTTAAGTAAATGTAAATACAAATAAAAATTCAAAATTGCAACAATATAATATTTCAAATTACTAAAATAAATAATAAATATAGAAAATGAAACACATCAACAAGGTAAAATTTATTGTCTCTACTAGCGTAAGGAACAAGTAATATAATTTTTTAAATTATAATTTCTTTAAAAAAAACTTTTTCCAAAACATTTATCTAAATGGCATCCCAAATTATTTTTATGTTCTAAATGTTGTAATTAACAAACCGTTTTTAAATACTTCAAAATTAAATCATAAATTAATTATAACATTTTAATTTATCAAATCAAAATGACATGTCATTCGCAATTAATTTCAATTATTATTTATTTTATTCCAATTTAGTTCGCGTTATAAAGAATGCCTGTGTTGTGAACTTCCTTGTTGATTATATTTTTGTCCAGGAAAGCGTAGTTTTTTTAGTAAAATTATTATCATTCTATTTATTAAAGTTGTTGTGGCTTTTTGGAATATCGTGAGAATACAAGTAATTGTCAAATAAATGTTGCAATTAATGGATGAATTAAGAATAAAGGAAAAGTAAGTAAGCGTTACAGATTTATTTAATTAATATATATTTCACTACAAATTATTGGCACCCGTCTTAATTGAGTTTAAACTGCCAGTAAATTAATATTATTTTCTTCACAATATGAGTCACGTTATTTTGGCTATCGTTTTAAAAATTCGGTTAGTCCGATGAACTTATTAAGGTGTTATTTTGTTTCTAAGATGTTTAATATATTTATGGTACCCAAAAAATAAAGGGAAAAATTTTTAATTTTAATTTCTCATTATAACAGGACAATTTTTTTCAGGTTAATAAATGGTTTTAGTGAAAAATAATTGTTTTAGTAGACGCCTTCAGAAACGCGCTCGCAGTTTCGTGCGGTTTATTGGTCTTAATTCGCTGTGATGCACTTGCTGTGAGGATTTATCCAGGTTATTTTTAATCGATATTATATTGATACCAGGATGAACCTCGTGTAGTGGTCTCTCTGTGGCCATTAGGACTTGTCCCGAGGGACCAGTGACTAACATGCGTGACACGGCTTCGGGGAATTCCCGAATCAGCAACACGTCGCCACTCCAACAGGTCGCCTTGCTTTCAGAAGGAAGCACGAAGCAATTATAGGCTGTTCTCGGGGGACGCAAGGTAAATATTCCCCCACACCTGCACGCCAAACTCTGCTTCTATCGACTTCCAACGCACTTCCCCTTTCATCGAACACCAATCCATTACATAAAGGCAATGCAAATGCTGTGATAATAAAAAGACTCCCCTATTAACAATGTCCGTAGGGGTTTTAAAAGGCGATAAATGAAATAATTAATGTGGACGTCGGTTAATTAAATTAGGTAAATGGAATTATTACAGGAAAAAAATTAAAACACCGTAGAAATTTTCATTAAATTTAGATTCAGTTTAAAACATCTGTTTTTTTGACATACGCAAACAGATAATTTAACATTATAATATGTACTATTTAAATAATTTATTTTATGATATTTAAATGGTTAATGTAATAAAGACACATTTAATTTTAACAAATTAGGGCAGAAGAAAAGATTGGTGGCAGGTAATATTAGGGAAAATAAAATTGATATATCACTTTTAAAAAAAAGCAAAGTCCATGTCGATTTATTCGTTTCAAGCCAAGTGGTGATCGACTGCTCTGTTGATTAATAATTAAGATTCATCTTTTAAACCTTGACCGATCTGGAAGCCACGTTACTAATACTTCAGAATTGTTAAAGATTTATCTGCGTTGGGTTTGTCGTTAGATGCAGAAGTCGTCACGTTTCACGAAACCTTTTTGCTTTCCATGGGATAGCGGGAAACTTTTACGACGTGGTCGCGATCTCTGTCGGAGTAGACGTAGACTACAATAGGTGTCACATAGTAACTTTTGGTAGAACATAGAAAAGAAACAAATTTATTTCTGTGCGCGTCTGTAAGAAACATATAATTTACGTTAAAAAGTAGTTTTACTACAAATTTGTAACAATATCGGTTAACGAGTGATTTTTCCTGATATATGAAAATAATATAAATATTTGCAGTAAATCATAATAACTATTAAGCAATCTAAATTATCCTTCGGCGTGAGAAATTAGATTTACTGTAACGGAATGGCATTTACAATCACTATGGAATCGGAACACTAATAAGAAATCTGTATTTACTCCACATAACGCTGATTCGAAAGTAACACACAACCTGAGCGTCGCGTCGAGTTGTTCGTATTATTGTTATGCCTTCCAAATAATGCATTTGTATGCGTAATACCGACACGGAATTACCCGTGCACCCGGCCAGCGTACACCTGCATCGGCAAATACACTCGCCACTAGAATATAAATCGAGATTTTATCGCAATCAGCTCGCATATTTATTCCGAACAATGTCTGTTGCACGTCGACGAGTAACAAGTTTATTGTTGTCATTAACGTTTGGTGGCTTTTCCATAGAGAGCAGTTCCAAGCGATGAAAGATATAATTTTCATTTGTACGTATATCTAACATTTGTACGCACAAATGGCTTATTTTACGACGTATGGTTGAATAGTATTAATTTTAGCTATAAAAATATATGGACATTTTGAAACAATTTATTTCATGCAACGAGACCAGATAGATGCTATAGAATAAATTAATTACGATTTATATTTAATAAATTGCTTGTAATACGTAATAATATAATCATGAAACGTCAAGGAGCGATAATATATTTATTTATATGGGTTGGCTACAAAAAAGTGATGATATTATTTAATTGTAACGAACTATGCTTCATTTTATATTAATAAAAGTCACAGAAACGCATATATCTTCAAAAAAATTTAAATTTATAATAAATAAACAAATATTTTTATATAAACATTCGTAAATCATGCTTATATTTAAGCAATATTAATAAAAAATAAAATTTTAAGTCAAATAAATTAATAAAGAAATATTAACCAAATTTGACATATTTATATACGATTATTTAAAGTATATATTTCAAAATATATATTTAAATCTAGAGGTATTAGAAGTAACTGTACAATTCAATTGACGAATTAAATCAACACAATCGGTATCATTATTAGGCGAATTAAAAATTTATTTTTAATCTTAAAAGTACGTTCTCATTTAAGATATGGGATTTTCAATACTTTTATTATCATTTATTATGTCTGTATTTAGCTCTCTTTCTTTTTATTGATTTTCATTCAGACGTAATTATTTTCATTTCAAAATAAAAATATTATTATACTGCAAGAATATTTATAGTACTCGTTCTCTCTTTACTCCTTTACTGTTACCGTTTTATAACTTCTTTGGTTTGTCAAATTATCAATGTCACTGAAAACATGACTATATATATATATATATATATATATATATATATATATATATATGTATGTATATAACTTTTCATTAGACTGTTTATTGGGCATTAAGCGAAATAATAGTATTTTATTATAACGACGTCAAGTTTGATTGAAAATAGTTTTATTAGACTTATTCTCATGCTATAAATATAATTAGAGAGGGTCTACATCCAAAGGTCATATTGAAATCCACAAATAGAGTGGCTAAATAAAAATTCAGATGTTTCATTGAAATATGATTTATATATTCCTTATTGAAAAGGCGTTATTCTATATTTTTTTTTAAATTTTTAATAATCATCTACAGAACGTTAACGTATATATCTAATATGGGGCAAGATAATAACCTTGGGCAGACCCATATTCAGAGAGGAAAGATTTTTGACATTGCGGTCCTTAAATATCAATTTATAATTCACGCTCGTTTTTTAAAATTACAAATTACTTACCAACAAAAGGTCAGTTTGGAGTGTGCAAAAATATTTCTTCTTTAAGATTATATTCCATAGGTCTCGCGAATATTCCTATGCGAAAGATAAGTTTGAAAACTTTATTGCGTGTAAAGACAAAACTTTCCACTTGATTGGTATCCATCAGATTGAAGCAGCATTGAAATACATTATTTTCACTATTATTAAGCCTTGTTCGACGACTCATTTTGCATTGTGGAGTCTAAAATAAATTAATAGAAGTTAATTTGCTGTTTACAATCCCACTGATATACTTTTTTAAATCCCGGTGTCACTTTGACAACCAAATGTGTACAAAAATTTATTAAACTAAGTTTGATATAAAAATATATCTTAGTAGATACCCTGCAAAAATACTGAAATTTATCACTTCTTAACCCTTTACTTCACTATACAGCGTGGACCATGTTTTGTTAATATTTACTCTTTGAAATTCTTACTTCCATCACTCGTAAAATTAAAAAAAATAATGTTTTAGTTACATTCAGAGATTGAAGACTTTGAATAACGAACATTTCAGCGCCTAAAGATCGAAGACGGGTGTGACCATGTGTGGCTGGCCGCATATGGATTATCTCAGGCCGCATTCCCGTGGTGCGTGAGCTGCACAGCACCCATGGCTACACTGCAACAGGTGCCGTAACCATGGCAACGCAAGCCAGCGACGTCACGATGCACCGCAATCAGCGTCCTCCAGCAACCACAAGCAGTTAGGATATGCGAGTCTTGGTCTTCCGCATCAATGTACAATGGGAAGGTATGCCACAAATTTGATTTATCGTTAAATCATATGAATTCAGTTACTACATTTACTCCTTATATAAAATCTTCATTTTCTTCGAAAACTAATTTTATACACTATTTTCTGTATTCACTCCATTCCACTTTATTTTACTTCTCGAAATTATCTTACTTTCGACGATTACTCTTCAAACTTTCTGATTATTTTAGAGTAACAGGTTACACGAGGGTAATCCACGTGGTGGAAACTCCTTTTTAATATCAGAGGAAAGGATTAGAAAGGTGGAATATGGAATCACCTAAAACATTTTTCTTTAAAAATTCTTCCAATCATTTGCGACTGGTTTTCCAAATTCCTATGATGCTCTACACTCACTCAAATTGAAGAAAATAATTTCAAAATGATATAATTTAAAGAGGATTATTTTCATTCAAATCACATACTCTTTGCTTAATATATTAGCAGTCACAGATTAATAGCATTGATAATTAAAATATAAGTTCTTCATTCCGACAATTTTTTTAAGGCAGGATAATATCTTAGTTACTAACTTCTCAATCCTGACAATGATTGGTGTTCCATAAGGTTACATTTTGGGCCCATTACTATTATACAGCTTTCAAATTATTCCCTAAAATTTTACGTTTTGTATATTGTGTGAAGGGCACTTATTTAAATCTTTTAAACATTATTAAGATTTTATTTAATAGCTCCAAGCTGTTGTGAGCAAAATTGTAACGTACATTTATTTACCAATGTTTGATTAGCCTAAAGAGACATTTTCAATATTAATTCAAAATTAACATTTATTATGGGATTCACAATACTACAAACATTTTAATGAATATGTGATGGTAGTAAACGATATAAATGTAGTTCAAATTATTCTGAAATGATAATACGTGGATTGGAAATTATATATATATATATATTGGTTAAAATAGGAATGACGTTTGTAATATATTTTTTAATGGTAGCGTCAATGAAGCCTGAAATTAAAAGTAATTAACAATTAATTTTCGTCTTACAAGTATTATATGCTAATCGAGTTCCATCCAGTGTTGTCTTCTACATTTTTCTGGTAACTCGCGTACTGCGTTCTGCATAATGTAAATTAAGATATATCTACTCAAAATAAAACCAACTAAAAAATTGCGATGTCTGTTTTGTAGAAGTGTTTTTTTAATAAATGTTATTAATATTTCGCTAGCGCAAACAAGTAATCTATTTCATAGGCAAGACAAATGATACGAGTTGGGGAAGGAGAAGGAAGTTACCTTTCCAAATCTTTCTTTATAGTATAGCAAAAGACTGTTCAATCAACTGAAGAGCTAATAATTTTATCTTATCCATGAAGGTTTTTTTTAGTTACTTAAGATGATATTTATTTTACTCATACATTTATTTTAAATAACGCGTGTTTGAATTTCGAGAAGAAAGCAAAAGTATATAATTAATTTAATACTGAAGTAATTTTTTTGTTCAAATTTGGTCCTCAATTTGTATAAGAAAATATTTAATCTACTAACGTATAATTCAAACAGGACTCATTCACTTATTGAAGTCATTACTACATTAAGAAAATAAGATTTTTAACTTATGTGAAACTCTAGGAAATCTGTTTTAAGAGTAAACACAGAGACACGTATTCAATTTTGTAGAGGGAGTTTACATAAACCCGCTCCAGTGGAGAACATAATAAGAACGAAATCTGTTGCATAATATTATTCTTACAATTGAACAACTAAAAATTCATTTTAAGCGTTTGTGAAGAAACTAGTATTACAATTTTGAGAGTTACTGTTTTGAATTTGTAGTAAAATATAGATTCATAAATCAGAGTTTAAAATGTCGATCACTATTAAAATTTAGGTTGAAAAAACATTTATTTTTAGGAAGTTTAACAAACAGACTCGACGACCAAACAAAATAATTAGTGAGATAAATGACTCTTATTATATCTTTACAGAAAGTCCACTCTCAAATGTTGAGAGAAGTTTGAGAAAACACGTTGAGTAATTATTTTCTTTTTGTAGGGGTGGGGATGGGGTTACGTATGATTGTCAGCTTCAATGTTAGTGTTTTACTACAAAAATACCTTAAGGACTATACTGCACAACAAAAATTTAATTTATGAACGTGACATTAAGATAAATATTAAACACACATTACGTTGTATTTACTACGAATAATATATTATTAAATTAATAAAATAAGGTAGTGCAACTTTTTCGAGCACTTTGTTTAATTAGCCGACGGCAACGCCATCTGCGAAAAGTTTCCAAATTTAACATTAAGGATGTTATTACGAGCCATGCTATTTTATTTATGAAACAAATTTCAGTAATTTACGAAATTGACACGGTTTTTTAAAATAAATTATTATATTTCTTTACCAACCCATTAAGGAACAATTTTAAATTTTTAGAAATTTTTATGTCGATAATTAGTTTTTTTTAAGTTTTGACAGAACAATAGCAATAATAGGTTGAATTTCGTTGTACAATGAGTGAAATAAAACATTACGTAAACTTACGAACTTGCTGTGGTAGTCTGAATAATTACTGATTTAATACATCACTGCAACAATAAGATTAGCTTTGCAAAATTTATTTTCTACGTTGCGTTGTGTTGCGTTAATAAGAAAAACAGATCGATCCCTTAAAAATTTTAGGCTTCTAGAAACTTCTGATGATATTCGTTTGCAACGTTGTGAAATTAAATTGTAACCGTGACAGGCTGAAACAGCAAATACTGTAGTTATGTTGTAACATTAGGAACCAATCTTTTAAAATCGGTAAAATATAGTGAGGGTCAGTAAATAGTTTCTGTACTGCTACGTGTGTTCAAGGTTTCCTTTGCAACCACAGCTGACTGTTCGAAGATTCGTCGAGTTAGTTTTGGACAATAGCGGAACGCAAATAAACTGCATAAACAAGCATTCACGTGAGTCACGTACTAAAAGGCCATACAACTATATATTTTTGTTTTTATTTGACATAGAAAAATAAATAGTATTAATTTAGAAAATATCCCAGAAACGAGTCTAAATTTGTTATACCAAAACAGTATTACAATTAATAAAATTGTAATAAACAATTTTTTTATAAGCATGTAACAAAAAATAAAGTATCTGGAGCTATTTTAACTTTTATCTAGGAACCAAAAATATGACAGGCATTTTTAGGAAATATAAATTAATAATATATGTTTTTAAGGGTATCACAATTACGCGAATGTTAAGTTTTATTAAGTTCTTAGGATTAAAAAAAGACAAGGGTGGATTTTAATTTCGTGAAGACTCCTGCGCTGCTTCTCTTAAAAAGATGTCGAGACCTGAAATTGAGCAGCTAATTTTGCTAAACGAAAACTTTTATTTACATTAAAATTACCATGTCTCTTTTGGATGTGAAGCACCTCTGCGTATAACGAAAAACTATTCTATCTTCTAGTATTTAAACTTATTTGAAGGTGGAAGATAACGCTCCTATTCAGCCCTGAGAAGGACCCATGCCTAGCATGATTTGGGGGGGTGGGGGGGGGAGGGTCGGGAGGAGGCGGCAATTGCCCCCGTGGGACGGCTCTGATTTGCAGCGTGTCACCGAGGCACGATTGCTGCGTTGCCATATCTCCTCGGCCTGTTATGCGATGGCCGAATCAGATTGCCACCCAAACCTCCATCAGCCTGCAACTCACGAAGCGGGTCAAGATGAGACTTCTGCCGGATATTATAAATCAGAGGGATTGGGGAGAATGTACGGTGAGAAGTCAAACTTTGGGGCGGAGAAATATGACTGCAACGGAGACAGTCTGAAAGAAGTAACACCCTAAAATATCTGGTCATTGTAAGAGGGAAGGCGAGGAAACGCGAGAAGATGTAAGTCGTCAGAATTGAAACTTCTGACAGCAGAACAGGAGGTGGAACTAAAGCTCTGGGTTGGAACGGAACCGTTGTCTGAATCTGTTTAATATATTAAACTCTAAAAATTTCATAATGTAAAGAGACAAAAATATAATTTATTTTTACGAATTTCATGCTTGTAAGACGATCACAAAAGGACGTTATCAAATTTTTATATTTCAAATTATAATGGGAACAATGTCTAAATTTAGAAGTTTTTAATCAAAATCTGTTGCTAAATATTACCGAGCCGCAAGCATTTATTATTCTGTTAAAATAGTTTTAATTTCAATTGAATTAGAATTTTAATAAACAAATATAAAATTTAATTTTAATAAGAAAGCCTGAGGAATAAGACTTTTCATTGATAACATTTTTTTTAATTTACAGTTTATAGTCGCATTAACCTATCGGTAAGTTTTACATTTGCTGAACATTTAAATTACTTTATATAAATCAGTTTTAATAGTAAAATCTATAAGGTTGTTTATTGCTGTTGGTGAGTTGCAGATCTCCATCATTGAATGAGCGGCTATGTAATAATATTTATTGGACATGTATTTATTTCATCTTAGTAATTTTAAAATCGTTATTGATCTTAATATCTTCCATTTTGGAAACAACCCCGATTTGTACAAAACATTATTTTATAAACATTTAAAGTAATATAGTTAATAAAAACCGATTTAAATGTTTACATCGTTAAGTGATGTTGCCTAGTGTAGTAACAATGTAAATCTTGGGCCGGAATTTCTATAAAAAAATATCGTAATAAAATTAACAATCTGCGCGTTTACGTGAAAGTGTTCATATTTAAGTGTCAACATGGGGATAATTTATAAAACTATCTACAGAATGCTGTAACGTGAATGCAAGTGAGTAGAGAGTAATCTCCACAAAAAATTTGGAACCTTAAAATGAGGTTATTTCTTAGTTTGTCCTGTAGCGCACAAAAATAATTATGTAAATTTATTTAGCTACTGGACAATAGTTTTGTTTTATTAAGTATAAATTTAATTGCTTAGTATAGTTACTTCTGTATTTATCTACCTTCATATTGAAAAATCACTTTCATACAATGCATACTTACCACAATATTAAGTTTTCCCTATATTTCTTTCTCAGTTTGTAGTCATGTTCTAGGGAAGTACATGGAAGCATTACTCCTAATTTTCGATACGATTGTAAATTATTGTCAGCACTGAGTTTAATAAGGAAGGCCTTTAAGATAGTTGTGGTTTCATAATAAACTATTTAAAAGAGGGGCAGGGTTAATGAACCAGTTGATTTCAGATGATTAGTTTTAGTGAAGAAACTTCTGTTATTTAGGGAAAGAACATGGGAAGCAACTTCGCTGACGAGACGACCGCTAAAGGTTGTGAGGGGGCTTAGAAAGGAACAGAGCAGAGGAATTGATCGGCAACGGCGACGACTCGTAAGTGAATTACCTCAGACATACAGACCGCTGGCAAGGAAGGCGGCGACTCGTCCCCGGGGGGAATAGAAGGCGTTGCCAACAATAACGACGCTGCCTGGTCCAGTCTCCCAAGAAACGCTTCCTCAGCACTTCTCAAAGTCGGAGAATGAGTTTCTACGACATGGCAACCCTATTACTACGGCAGAAATTCCCCATTAAATTCTGAACGCCTCAAGCCCATAATCATCAACTTTAAATTAACTCCTATAATAATGTAACACTCAATTAATTTCCAGCTACCCATTAATGTAAATCTTTAGAAAGTATCAGCAGTTTTTACCCCATAAAAATACAAAATTATTATGTTGGAATATGGTTTAGTTTAGCAAAAACTTAGTTTTACTAGTATTGTAGTTATAATGAAAACTATCTGAATTTTATTAGATAAAGGCACAATTTTCTTCGATGAAACTGCATTGTAGATTTGATTGACAGGTTTTGATTCATTCAGAATGGGTCTTTGATTTTGCACCGATTAGTAGAACTGCAAAGTTGAATTGAGAAACAAAACTAATAAATATGTAAAATTGAAAATCGTTAATCTTCGGCAAGGAAACCTTGCCAGAGAGCTCTGGAGGAGGCTACCTTTGAGGATGCCTTCACATCTCTTTGGTTTTTTGAACCAAGGTTCCCACATGCCGAGGCATGTGAGGATGTTCCGGGGTCGCAGACCTTGGGCATACGTTAAGAATTGTTCACTATTCCTTTTGGAATAGTCGGCCAGCTGCCTCCTAAACCGGTCACGGCACGGGGAAAGCTGCGACCCCACAGCAAACCCCTCTACCGCCGTCGGAAGGGCGTGGGACAAGTACCAAATGCCCCACCTACCTGATGCAGGCTTTTCTAGGGATTTCCCTGCATCACTTTTAGGCAAATTGCCGGGTAGGATTCTTAAACCATAGCCCGGGGGCCAGAGTTAACCCTTGGCTACCTTCCTCTACCTTTCTGCATCCCCCCTTTCACTTCTTTTCCTATGCTATAAGAGGGGAGTTGCCACTATGTGGATTACCCTATACATAGCTTGTCTACACATTCAAAAAAAATCTTTTTTATATATTTAGCATTAAAACATGTTGCAGAGAAAAGGCAAACAGCTTATTTGCATATACAGGCGAGTACAATTTTAATTGAGGACATTAGAAGTTGACTTTAAGCGAGAAAATTGAATTTGAGTGTTGAACGTTCATGGGAAAGGAACCTAAGAATCGTTTCAGAAGAGAAGATTAAGCCAAAGGATCGTTGACCCGGAAGACAATGACGCAGTGATCTGGAGCCAGTATTGCACTACAATGCTCTACCATCTACAGAACCTCTTAAAATGACCTTAATGTTTAATATACGAGGCTTCTAAATACGAGTTACTCATTAGTCACCTAAAAAAACCAGCGAATTTAATACTTTAAATTTTTTATATTTTATATTTTAAAATTACCTAATCGAGTATATTTTAGATTTAAAATTTCAATTTTTAACTATAGCTTATGACAAAATGATTTAATAGTGCCCGGGAGGATTTAATTTTAAAATTACTTTCAATTTGTCGAGTTATGTTATGCCCCGGCGGGAAATTCACTCCATGTATGAACTTTGAAACAGATTAGTTATCATTACACACAATTAGTCACTCGCACCAACAATCTACGTAATTACCACATTTTATTGAACGCCAATAGGGCGAGTACGATTCGTAGCGAGCAGAAACAATCTGGAATCTGTCAAGGATGCAGTCTTTTAGAGAGAAAAATTTATTTGAGCATGTGTTCATGAATTTGTATGGAGCTAAGAGAGAAGTCTTGGTTGATCGATTGCCTCCATTAGGCACGTCGTCAGACCGAGGTGTCGACTAGGGCGAAGCGATTTAATAACACAAACTCCACAAACGCCGCCACAATGCGTCTCTCCTTATCGCGGCTAATTTAGTTACGTTGTGTAATTAACTTCAGTGGTGCACGCGGCAACCACTCTTCCAATTAACAAAGAAGGGGAATAACTCCAGTGATCACCTTAATAAAAGCTATCTTAATGTCCCGTTAAGTTCCTTGGGACCGCTTTATCTGCGCGGTGAACCGCGTCATCCTTATAATCCTCAAATTACGCCCTCGACTGTTTTACAGGTTTGATATTTGACAGTTGTACAAGAAGGTACAAGAGACGCAACTACAATTTTTTTTTTAAAAAAAATAGAGGACAATATACCGGTGATGTTAAATACTTTCTAATTCCATTACTTATAAACTTTTTCGGCTTGAGGGAACCTTAGTTAAAAATTGAAGAGGAAAAGGCATACCCAAAGGTAGCCCCTTAATATCTCTCCTAAAAGGTTCTGCCTGCAAGAGAACATCCGTCGCAAGTTACCTGCGAGAGAATCCTCTCGCAGGCTTTTCTTTTCCATTTTTTTTATTTTTTTATTATTTTTTTTAGGGCAACAGGCTACATGAGGGTGATCAACATTCGGCAACTCCCCTATAATAGCATAGGAAGGGATTAGAAAGGGGGGATGCGGAAGGGTAGAGGAAGGTAGCCAAGGGTTACTAGGGCCCCCGGGCAATGGTTTAAGGATCCTACTCGGCATTCGCCTAAAGAAATGCAGGGAAAACCCTATAAAAACCTGCATCTGGTAGGTCGGGCATTGGGTACTTGTCCCACGCCCTTCCGATAGCGGGAGAGGAGTTTTCTGTGCGGACGCAGCATTCCCTTCTCCGTGCCTCGACCAGTTTAGGAGGCAGCTGGCCGACTATGCCAATGGGAATTGCGAACAACTCTTACCGTATGTCGTCAATATTGCAAATATATTGTGAGAACAACGAAAGCCTGCGAGAGGATTCTCTCGCAGGTAACCTGCGAGGGATTTTCTCTCGCAGGCAGAACCTTTTAGGAGAGATACGAATGGGCTACCTTTGGGTTTCAAATCCCTTCCTATGCTATTAAAGGGGAGTTGCCCAAAGTGGATTACCCTCATGTAGCCTGTTGCCCTAAAAAAAAATATGCCTTTTCCTCTCCGTTTTTGAACTAAGGTTCCCACAAGCCGAGGCACCTCGGCCTGTTCTGAGAGGTGTATGTTCCGGGGTCGCAGACCTTGGGCATACGGTAAGAGTTGTTCGCTATTCCCATTGGAATAGTCGGCCAGCTGCCTCTTAAACTGGTCGAGGCACGGAGAAGGGAATGCTGCGTCCCCACAGCAAACTCCTCTTCCGCTATCGGAAGGGCGTGGGACAAGTACCCAATGCCCGACCTACCTGATGCAGATTTTTCAAGGGTTTTCCCTGCATTTCTTTAGGCGAATGCCAGGTAGGATCCTTAAAATATAGCCCGGGGGCCCTTGTTAACCCTTGGCTACCTTCCTCTACCCTTCCACATCCCCCCTTTCAAATCCCCTAACGCTATTAAAGGGGAGTTGCCCAATGTGGATCACCCTCATGTAGCCTGTTGCCCCCCCCCCTTAAAAAAAAAGCAAATATATTCAAAAGTACCATCGAGAATATTTTATTACAATAAATTATAATAAAATGTCCTCAATATTGTACAATGTAATGTCCTCAATATTGTACAATATATTGTTATAAAATTTCCTCAATGGTTCTTTTGAAACTGTTTATATGTAATGGAATTAGAATTTAAAATCACCTGTGTATTGCCCACTAATTTTTTTTAAAAAAATGGTGTGGCGTATAAGTTAATTCACGTAATGGCCACTCCTTTTATAGATTATAGGAAAGCGATTGAAGGGAGATTCGGAAAGGTTAAGCAAGTTAGTCAAGGATTCACTAGGAACATTCATCAGATAGTTTGAGAATTTGGTCCCGATGACAGGAGTGGGGTTTGCAGTGACTTAACCAGTTTAGGAGGCAGCTGGCCGATTATTGCAATGAGAATAGCGGAGAGCTCCTACAAAGGTCTTCGACCCCGGAATTTACACCTCTCAATACTGACAGAGGTTCCTTAGTTGGGAATAGGAAAAAAACAATATAAAAATTGTCATGACACTTATGATGTACTACCACTTAACTGTATGCTCTAATCCGTTTTTAGCTTCAAGAAACATTTGAAAATATCAATATTTATAAATAAAATTAGTCTAAATACAAAGTTATCTGTAGTTATATGTCAATCTTCCTCCAAGTCAACTCTACGCTTTAAATTCAGCATATTTTATAGTCCATTGTATATTCAGAAAGAATACAAATTTGAAAAAATTCTCTACATCTTTACAGCTGTATTATAAATTACAGATTAAGTAATCTGGTAATATTTTACCATGAATTTTATGGGCCTAGCGAAACTTATCGTTACTTATTTTGTTTCTAGACATCTGCTAAAGATTACTGGAAATTCTACGCTGGAACCGGGACCTGCCCGAGAGGGAAGTAAGTTTCTCAAACAACGATTGACTTAAGGATTGTTCTACTGGATCTTCAACCCACAATATGGCAAAGGCTAAAAATATCACAAGTTTTTTTAAAAAAATCTTAAATTTTCTTCGAATACATTTTTTTTGGAGAAATTAAGAAATTAATTTTAAGAATACGATTTTAAAATCATGATTACTAGTTAAGAGTCTTGTTTAGGATGATTTCGTTGTATTTTAACTAGCTTTGGAGGTTCGAATTTAACCAGTAGCGTCACGCCGCAGAAGAGCATCAGACCGTGAAATCTTCCACGGGAAACGCTGCTTCAAGTGGTAAATACCTTCTCTGGATTAGGTATCTCAAAAGCCGATTAGCAGGACCATGCTATTCATTATTAAAGCTTGCCTGACCTCGTCTGCGTCCACACAACGAGAATTCTCGTAAATGGCCGCCATAGAGTCGACAATCCTACAATTCAAATTTGTCACGTAATTAAATTAATTTAACGTAAATACCACCAATATTTTCAGTTTACCGTGGCAGGTGACCTTGAAAATTATACCTTCATCCGCACAGGAGAAATTATTCGTCAGATCAGGCCAATCAGGTTAGAATACAAGCGGGAGTCAGAAATCTTAAGATGTGGTCTACTTAGTTCCGTTAAATACAAGAGGAACTGCTTCTGTATTAGCTATGAATTTTTCTGAACACCGCATAAAAGGTTAGAATATAATAAATGAATTAATTTTGCTTAAAAAATTCAAATTACAAATAAATTTTATAATTTTTCAAACATGAAGAAAATCATAAAGTTTGGTTCAAACGGACAAACACAAGGGAAAGAATGAAGACTTACGTTTAGCACGAGTAGCGTAACCTGAAGACTGCCAGGAGGCATATCTTTCGAAAGTGACAAGGTTTTTGGACGAATTTATGCTAGAACGAATATATCCCCGGTGCACGTCAAAAAATTTCTTAGTTTCGTATTCCAAGTCACCATCGACCAGCCCCTTGCAGAGCCAAAACGGCATCGTCGTGTCCATTATTCATGACCACGCGTTATCTTTTGGCCTTTCTTCGTGACCACAGCGACTTCTTCGAATACCGTTACGCCATTTTCCTCACCCACTCTCGTGGTCGAGTGCAACAGTGCTGAATATTTTCTCGCTTTACCAATCCTGCGTCTAATAAAAATTGGAAGTGCGGTTTTTAAAGTGTGTATCGACCGAATGCAAGGGAAATATATTAAGTAACTACTTACAATATGACTTGACAAGAATTATACTCAACGCAGCAACGCCAAACTTGTACCGGTTCAAATATGGACGAGTTTGTCTTGTCGGTCAAGTAATTACTCAAACTGGAGCTGCACTAGAGCCGTGGTCTAGGAAACCGTAGTAGGACGCCGGTTATGTCGTCGTTACGGTCCCCAGTAAATACTTTGTTAAACGCTGGAACGTAAACGAGTTATTAGCAGGATACTTTATTTTCAGGTATATGAATTTATAAAATTACTTAAATGCATACAACATAATACCAAGAATTTTTAATTTCGATTAACATTAGCCTTTTTCGTATCTTATTTATGTATTAGTAATGAAGGAAAAGTTATAAACGAACCTATATTAACCCCTCAACCTTTATGAAAAAATATTGAATTTCAAGGGAAATAATTATCGGGCGTGTCCAACCACTAAACGTTCATTGGATTAATATGGATATTTGAAATCCTCTCCAGAAATTTAAAATTTTGATAATAGTCGATAACGCAAGGCTCACTGGAAATTGCCATTTCTCAATGTTTGTTATGAATTCCCTACGATGAATGAAAAATTATTCTTTTATTTCCCTGTAAACGATAAGTACTTCAATTACATAGCGCCACATTTTATTTAGTCTTGTACGAAGTTATACAGAATTTTATATACTTAATTTAAACCTAATCACTCCCGTCTATGGATTCGACACTTGTTCCAAATTTCACCCTGATCGTCATCTTAATAATTTCAGTTATTTCAGTCATTTCAAACACGTTGTGTGTAATCGTTCCATTGACTTTAACAGAGTTTCAGATATTCATATACATATTGTAATAATTAAATAAAGTGGGCGCTTTAAAATAAAAAGATTGTTAAGGGAAAACTATTAAACAAGATTTATTATAAAAATTAAACAAATATAATATACAAAAAATATTTGGGATCTCAGGGTCTTAAACTGGGTTTGATAAATGGCTGAATTTATACAATCAAAATTACATTTACCTTTTATGGAAGTTAATGGGTCTGAAACATAGACGAAATTTGTTGTGGAAGAAATAATACTACAGTTTTAAATTTATCAAGAATTAACGATCTCATTTTATCGATATTTAAATAATTAAAAAACGATCTGACTTTTATCTTTTAAAAGTAGTTTACAAATGATTTCAAAGTATTTATCTACTTTCGGCCGCCCAGGTCTCATTTTAGGTTTTTCGTGCACAAAATTTGGGGATATCACTGATTCTAGTACTCACAGACTCTAAATGTCAACAAATTCTAATTCGCGTAGTTTGTTAGTTGGTCTAACACAAATTGGTTGGTTCTCGATGCTTTACTCCAACCTGGATTTGCAGATCTCGTAACTTTAGTTGAAAAGGTCCTTCATTGGTTTGTCTATGGCCAGCATGATAAATTTTCGCTCGACCACCGAATACATTAGTTGCTCTGTCTGCTTCCCGACTGAAAATTGCTTTACTTTTCAATATTTGAGAGTATGTTTGTAACTGGACCACATTCTTTCGTTCTGACTGCCCAACTGTAAAACTTTTTATAATATGAATTTTCTGGTCTTTACACCTCGCTGTTCTATGCCCGACTGTATATTTCCTGACTGTTCGTTCGTCTCGCCAGTTTTGAGCGCGTAGAACCTCAACAATGTTTTCTTTGCCTTGCCGGATTGTTGCGGCGTCCGCTCTATATCCACTAATAATGAGTCCTCTACAATCCAACTTATAACAATGTCTTAATTACCAATTACTACAATATATACAATCAGAATTCGCATGATCATACCCAGAATCGACTGTCAATTGTTCGATATATGAACGTTACTATAACGTTAATACAAGAACAATATTTAAAATTAATTATCCAGTTCCAGCCTTCACGCCTTGGTTATTTCAGTTACTATGTAAAAATACCTGCCATTATATTTTAAAGAAACCATGCAAAACTTTCTAATTTCCAAGATAAATATAAACGATAATTTCAAACTTTATACAGGGCACTCTAGATTCGTTTAAGTTCTATTGTAATGCCAACGACTAATTTTAACTTAGGAATTTGATAATTTTGAAGGGTGTTATCAGAACACAGGAACGTCTTCGCATCGTTTCCCCCACAGACCTTATTTCTACATTCCAGAAACGACGTATCCTTAAATATATTTCCCATCACTGCACGAAACATACGTGCTCTATAAATTACGAAGCATACGTTCCAGGTCGGCATAACCTACGGAGAATCAATGCCTATCGATGGAACTGTTTACGACAGTATTCGTCATGTGACCGGAGAAAGTTCGAGGACGCAATCCTACTGTAATGATCAAAATTTGAGATGCTCCGAGCGTGAAAAAAAAAATGGGTTTCAAAGGAACACTGACCGAAATACAAATTAAGATGTGTTGCGGAGTTGTTTGAAATTTAATAAAATACATTCGGGTTAACAAAAATTGATATTCCGTCAAATCAGAGCTTTAAGAAAATGAATAAGATAAGCACAAAAATACAAACTAATCGTAAATACCGCCGTATCTTATTCTTGAAGAAGCATTCAGATCTTTTTATTTGTTGCGTTTTAAAATTAATTTCTCCTCCCTTGTAGCTTTCATAAACTGCCGAAATTACAGATTTATGGTCACCGTATATAAAAATTGTTTATTGGACCTAAAAGACTGACAGGTTACCTGGGAATATTTCCAACATTTATATAATAAAAGTAAATAATTTTATAAAATATTTAATTTCAAAAAATTGCCATAATCTTATATATACGAGTTCTTAAATAATTTTAATTTTAACAAGAACCTTAATTTAAATTTTGCTTATGTCCTTTACATAACTTAGTATCCCTAGGGATCCAATTCCTCAAGTTTGCTTTGTATCCGCGCACCAGTTACAAGTCTTTAAGTTTCCTCTGAAGCTGTCTGGAGAAATCGCGATCCAAGTCCGCTCACGTTCTTCGCTGTTTACTCCCCCAATTAGCGATCACGGGATTCAAAAGGACTGACTTAACCCTGTACTTTAATTTTCAGATATTTCCTGCGAGTGTCGTTGAATCGCAATTTCAAACATCAAAAGGGAGACGTGGGCGACCATTTCTCTGATATCCAATTTCAGAAAAAATAAACGATCAATTGGCGAGGTTGCCCAATCAAACGAAATATTTTTTCCCCTGTTTTGTAGAGAAAGAATTTAATCAGATTTTCTGACCTTAAATAAAGGAATGCTGTATTGAACTGTAACCACGTAAAGGGAAAGGAACATTAAGAATAGAATTCATGAGATATTGTGAAAGTTGAAATTCAGTTATTTGTAATAAAATAAGGACGACTCCAATTAAAACGTAAAGGTTTTCAAAATTTTAAGATGGAAACTTATTTTAACTAGTAATGTGCATCATTGGCCAGAGTTCACTACAAGGTAAGACGCGAGTAATTTTAATACTGAAGTGATAAACTACAATTATAATTATATCTAACAATTATGACCAAAATATGTAAATACTGAAAGGAATGCCAAAAAAAATCTTAGCCACGTGAATAAGTAAAACCATCAGGTAAGTCCATAATG
Organism: Zhengitettix transpicula; assembly: GCA_037074705.1. Lineage (NCBI taxonomy): Eukaryota > Metazoa > Arthropoda > Insecta > Orthoptera > Tetrigidae > Zhengitettix > Zhengitettix transpicula. The sequence goes on along the minus strand of CM073596.1, from coordinate 37,647,438 downwards.
ATATGTCGTAATATTAATATTACTGTAAATAAATTCAACTTTATCAAATAGGATTTGGGGGGGGGGGGGCGAGGATTGGCCTAAGACTCTTTATTCCTGATAGATCATAAAATAGGTTAAGTGTAGACAACACTTAAAATCCCAAAATGTTTCTAGATCACTGAAAATGAAAACGGCCAACTAATAGTTGATTCATTAGTCAGGTAGGAGAAATTAAATTTAATGCAATACAACCCAAACAGTACAAGTCTTTAAATACACATGGAGTCTAAAATCAGGCCTAATTAAATGACTTTTCTATTAAAAACAATCTTAATTCAAACATACGGAGCAATAAAGTTGATCGAATAATTTGAAGGGTTGAGACTTAGATATATTAGATAATTTAGCCACGGCGATTTCCTAACACACCAGCCCTCATTTTCAGAGAAACCGATAAGCATTGTAAAATACCATTTTCTTCGTGTCGACGTTGTGGCTGACTCGTTAGAGTATCTACTTTCCAAGTTCGAGGTCCCGATTTCGGTTCTGAGTCCAGGCGAATATTTTTTTTTCTTTATAATTACCAATATACTTTTTTAAACTCTTATTTTGAAACTAATTTTCTTACAAATGAAATCTTGAATTTTTCTCCGTTACGTTTGATGCTAAAATTTTAAAGCCACTCCGTTTTTAGAGATAAAAAAATTAGTAATGTTTGAGATATATTAGTAACGGATAAGAAGAAGGGCTGCCAACCAGTGGCATCTGCTGTCAAGTTTGTTCAAGTAACAGCACGAAATTATTATTATTATCTTTTAAATAAAATAATAAATTATTTCAGTAATATCTTACTTCTAAATGACATTTGTTGCTTCCGAATCGCGGCAACCACTCTCAATTTTCGACTAATAATTAATTATATCTCGTTTGAGAAGAAGTTGGCAGCCATAACTGCATCGACCACGTGGTTCAGTTCAACTGAAATTTCCAACATGTCAACATGTCCGGATCGTGTAATAGGCTTCAACGTCCAGGAAAGTGATTAAATAGTGAAATAGCGTGGAAGAAGCAAATTTATTAGGAAACTTGTGACGTATTTAGATAATAATGATGAAACACCGTTTTATTTTCAAATGGTATTTAGATAATAATGATGATAGACCTTTTCATTTTCAAATGGACCTTTTGGAAAAGACATTTAAATGTGTCATGGTAACACGTGTAGGGTGTTTTGAAGATTAGTGCTGTGAATAAGTGTTTGGTATTATTGTAAATTATTCTGACACTGGTCCTGGAACACATTGAACTATTCCCGAAATGCTCGAGAGTTTGTTCGGCAGACTTGTGACGTCATCGTCGTTGCTGGGACTGTAAGGCTTTCCAGCCTTAAAACTTTTTCAGACATGTAAGTACATTAAATAGTTAATATTAATCGTTCATGTTGTTGGCTTAAAGATCACGAAGTGATGACGTCACATTCATACACAGGATGTTTCCTGCAGTCAACACTTGAAAAATCATCTTGACCAAAATTTTCTTGCTGTTGGGACGAGGGATTTTTTTTTAGGGCAACAGGCTACATGAGGGTGATCCACATTGGGCAACTCCCCTTTAATAGCATAGGAAGGGATTTGAAAGGGGGGATGCGGAAGGGTAGAGGAAGGTAGCCAAGGGTTAACAAGGGCCCCCGGGCTATATTTTAAGGATCCTACCCGGCATTCACCTAAAGAAATGCAGGGAAAACCTTAGAAAAACCTGCATCGGGTAGGTCGGGCATTGGGTACTTGTCCCACGCCCTTCCGATAGCGGGAGAGGAGTTTGCTGTGGGGACGCAGCATTCCCTTCTCCGTGCCTCGACCAGTTTAAGAGGCAGCTGGCCGACTATGTATTAAATGAAAAAAAACATTTGCTCAAAAGCCTGCGAGAGGATTCTCTCGCAGGTAACCTGCGAGGGATTTTCTCTCGCAGGCAGAACCTTTTAGGAGAGATACGAAGGGGCTACCTTTGGGTATGCCTTTTCCTCTCCGATTCTGAACTAAGGTTCCCACAAGCCGAGGCACCTCGGCCTGTTTTGAGAGGTGTATGTTCCGGGGGCGCAGACCTTGGGCATACGGTAAGAGTTGTTCGCTATTCCCATTGGAATAGTCGGCCAGCTGCCTCCTAAACTAGTCGAGGCACGGAGAAGGGAATGCTGCGTCCCTACAGCAAACTCCTCTCCCGCTATCGGAAGGGCGTGGGACAAGTACCCAATGCCCGACCTACCCGATGCAGGTTTTTCTAGGGTTTTCCCTGCACTTCTTTAGGCGAATGCCGGGTAGGATCCTTAAAATATAGCCCGGGGGCCCTAGTAACCCTTGGCTACCTTTCTCTACCCCTCCGCATCTCCACTTTCAAATTTCTTCCCATGCTATTAAAGGGGAGTTGCGCAAGGTGGATCACCCTCATGTAGCCTGTTTCCCTAAAAAAAAAATCCTTCGAATTGAATCATTTCGAGGCTTTTACAATATAAACTACTTTTTAAAGAATTCCGGGACACAATTGTCAAACTGCAGTTGAGCATGTCTAGTGAAAGTACTTCGGGTACCTTCGCAAATTTAAAAAATTCTAACGATGCGGTGAATAGCTCGTGGCGAATCCTTTGTCAGAAACGGTCACACTGACAAAGCTCCATTGTGTCGTCTGCGGCTGGAGTCCAACGCGTGGATCCACAACGATAGACAAATAGATCCATCGCACCGAATGCTGATGGACCAACTGACTGTGAAACACGAACCTCAACTCTGGTTATGTCACGTTACCGTTTCATATCAAACTGTGAACAGTCTGGGTACGGCAATGAAAAGGCTGTGGACTCTTTCAGCTGAATGTACGTCATCAAATCCGAGTTTGATAGTTATGTTGAAATACGAAATACTAACTAATTAAACCATAATTGGGATGAAACGCGAGTCATTTATATAATATAATTCACACACCCATATTGGAAATATATAAGAATAAATATTTTAAAATTGTGGATTGTTTTGTGATGTATCAAGAGCCGATCCTAGTGATGCTGACGAATTAATTTAGATTAATACTATATTCAGCTCGTAAATATAATTTTAAAATCAAAGGAAAATTGTACTTGAATAATTAGTTTGAAAATGAATTTCAGTAACAATATTGTTTTTTTTTGTTTTTCCGACGTATTTATTCAAATTAACTCAAAAACCTTGAAAAATTTATGGTCTTTCTCATTTGGTATAGAATCATGAAAAATTTGTTTTCTGACACGCTTGATGTTTGCTTTAGTGGACAAACTAAAAAATTTCTCCTAAAGTTTCCAACCGGAAGAAGTTATAATGGACGTAAACACGATGTACTAATCTAAACTCGCATGTTTATAGTCAAGCGTTAATATATTATTTGAATGTGTTTCTCTGAAAGTAGTGAAACAATAGTGTGAGATGACGTCTATACCTTCATAAAGTAGAATCGAATATATAAATTTATAGAAATCCGACCAGACGTATTTTAGTTCTTACCTGTCAAACCTGTTTACAAACTTACACATCGGCATTTTATTTTTATAGACGTTTCCATGATATTTTATTACTAGTTATCCTGTTTCAGGAAATGAATTTTCATCATTTTTAGGACTATTTAACGTTTTTAATTGCTAAGCTTAGCATTGAGTAAGCAGCCGACGTTGTCGCTTTTGATTGGTGCTTCCTGAGAATTTGTCGTGACTGGCTGTGACTAAAATAGCCACCGGTTTTTGTTTTATGTTCCAACAATTTTCAATTGAAATTTTGGAAGATATAAAGTAACTTGTACCTTGAGCGAGCAGAAATATAAATATGAAAAATCATTGAACACTGTTCCTCATTTTTATGGTTTATCCTGTTCAAATTTCAACACATTGGTGTTTTATTTACATATGAAGAGGGTCATTCTACCTTATAGCATATGTAGAAATACTAATTTTCTTTACTAGCGCCTGTTTATTTAATTTCAGAACTCGATTCCCCGTAATGACTCGTGGTCCTCCGCGAGACAAAGGGGAGGTTTTTACATGATTTTCGTGAGCGTGGTGGGGTGGATTTTAGCTTATGTGACCAAGAAAGCAAGACAATGGCCTCCCCGCGGCGGCATATTCCCGCGTGTTAATAGCAGGCGCCGCTGTTAGAATTCCCCGGCTGCTTTTTACGGCCACTCACTACAATTACAGGTGACAAAAATGTTTTGTGCTCCAGCCGGCACGAAGGCCACTCACTTTATTTTATTTTTCCCTCTCCTACCGTAAAATAAAAAGTGGAACCGAAAAAGCCAAGTCACACGGACTTATTTTCATTTATTTGCTTTCAGGCAGTGACCCCAGTTGGAAGCAAATATTTTCTGAAATTGCGAGTCAACAGAAATCAGAGTAATCGAAAGAAAGATTTTTAAACTCTAATAGTAACTATCTGGAAAGTTTTTTCTATCTGTGATCACGTGCGCCTGACCAAATGCTTAGTAATATTAATATTTAGGTCAACTACAGCAAAATTAAGTTTTTACCAAATCCATGCGGGAAGTTACAGATGACATATATATAAAAAGTAACTGACTGAAATACGAAGTAAAACAAATACTCTTCCTTAACGACATTTCCGAATGACATTTTAAAATATTTTATTCATCACAACGACGTTTCAGTACCTATTGGCACGGTACCTTAAAATTATTTTTTTACGTTGTACTGAATTTTTAATTAATTAATTACTTACTGAAATATACGAATTAAATATGTATACAAAACAAAAATGTATACCTTACGTTGCTTATAATGATTTTAACCGGATTTTACAGTCCATTTTGCTTAATATTTTTTTTTTATAAGTTTCGTCAAATTTTCATTAATAAAAATTAATTAAACTAAGGCAATTATTAGCTAGTACAGAAATAACAAAAAGTTATAGACTTATTTATTTATTTATTCAATTCAATTCCAACAGAAAAGCAATAGGAGATTCAAATATATTGAATTGAAAATAAAATTATATATAAGGAGTCGGTAAGGGAGGAGGGGGCTGAATTTTCAAAACGTTGTAAATAGGCTAATATTAGCGTAGAATAAATAATTTTCTGTGTCGCGGGGTTTGGTAGTGTCATTCTATTTTCAACCCCTAGTGACAATAAAGCTGGTGGGGCGTCAGGACTTTAAATATAATGAAAGCAAAAACGACCGTGAATGGTGTCCAGGCCGGGGCTATGGAAGTCGCCGAGTTAAGTCCTGAAAATTCAAAATACGGGTTAAGTGGTAGTTCAGTTCCTAGGGGATGAATGGCCGTTACATCATTGTACCACGAAAACAACCAGGATTTCTTTCGAATTGAGGGTTTTGATAATCACTGAGTTAAGATCTGACATTCAACATGCAGTTTAAGTTGTATATCAACTCCTAAGTGTGGGGATGAAAGTGAGTGAATGAAAAGCTCCACGAAAAAATCTTCAACGCGTGGAGAAATTTCTATGAAACTCAGTCCACATGTTACTTACGATCGAGGAACACACATGGTATGGATTAAACGCCAGCAGAACATATAACGGCGACTGGGGAAGGGGGGGAGCAAGTTTTTTTCACTACTAGGGTACTGGGACTATGAGATTAGTGTCGAATTAAAAACTTTTGCAAACTAATATATATATATATATATATATATATATATATTATGAAATCACTGAGAAGTTGAATAAGAACTTTAGAAAAAAACAATTATATATATATGTTTCCTGATTTATTATATTATATTATATATCTGACAAACTATGTGTATAGTGAAAAAAATATTAATTACTTCATTCTTGTTCAACTTATTAAACAAAGAAGAAATCCCAAACCATTATTCTTATTAAATAAAATTGATATTCCTTGTGGATGTAAACTGATCAGAAATAATGAGGTGAGTTGACGTTAACGAAATTTCGAAAATTAATTATAAATATCGCCGATGACTGAATATACTTGATGAGAAAGTAATTAATAGTCATAGTCTTTATAGTATTACAAATTGGCGTCACTTCAAAGCTGCCATGATTTGACTTCGATTCACATGTTATTTACAGGTATACAAATTGAATACGCTAATTAACTAGAATGGATCGTTTCGTTCTTGTAACAAGCCGTCCTAATTACTCGAAATTAATGTCGACATTGCTCAGCGGAAATCAGAGTTGGCTGCCTCTTATGCGTCTCTCAACAGCCTATTATTCTACGTCGCAGGCTTTTGAACTATTTGCAATTGAATGTTATTAACAGCGGTGTTCTTCGGAACGTAAATTTCATGATGTCCCTGAGCGGTTGATTAAGAGCTTTCGAACCAATCACAAGTTCGTGTGAAGGATTTTTTTTTATTCGCAATCCCGATATGTAATTTTACGTGTTACATAAACCGTAACGATAAATGTTACTAGAGCATTACGGGTGCTTAATTTGATGCAGAATCATAAATCTACTCTAACTACAAATTTTAAGCTAGAAAACGTAAATTTTATGTATTAAAACCAATGATACACGGTTTTGGTAAAAATAATCTTCTAATAATCACTTTCACGAGAAAATTGGTAACACGGATACGAATTTCCAGAAGTCCTACGAGCAAATTTAATATGTTTTTAAATTACGTTTGACAACTATAAATTTATGGCATAAATTGAAGGAATAGAAAGCAAAAACAGACAAATTTTAAATAAACATTAAGTATGAATTATTTCATATTTATTGAATAATGTTTATATATAATTGTCCGTTTTTAGTTGTCTATTATTTCAATGTAATTATATATGTATGACAAAGAGACTTATCGTGAAAAATTATCGTTTTGTTGCCTATCACAGTTTTAAATTTCAAGATTTATTAGGTTCTAATTTTTTTTGTAAAGTTGTAATTATTTTAATAAAACAATATCGAATATACAGTTCTTATAAGGTACGAACATATTTTAATTTTTTTACTTTGTTTATATTTGTCGTGTGTAAAATTTCCGAAACAGTACTAAATTATATATTTATAAGTAAAAGTTGTTTCAAGATTGTTCTTTGGAGATCTAGAAATAAATACAATTTATTTTATGTCTGTTCAATTGAAATTTGGTCATACGAAATGGAAAGTAAAAACTATATTTTTTTAAAAAAATAGAAAAACAACGTTTTGTATAACATTTCAGATGCACTTAAAACTTAGAAAATATCAAAAATCATTCAAATTGAAAAAATTTAAAGACTATAAAATGTTACTTTAAATTCAATAATAACTCAATCAATATTAAGAGTGTTACAAACTCTTTACAGTATTTAAAACTCTATTTTAGATTCTTTATTTTTTTTGATAATGTAAACGTTTTTAATTTGCGTTATTTAATAAGTTTTTAATACAATGTCAGAGGAAACGTTGTGTTCCTAACTGTTTAAATTTTATTTTACTTTATTAAGTGTGTATATTGCCAAATTTAAATTTCATTCTGATTTTCTTTTATAATGAGGTTTTGAAGTCCCTGAACCGTTTATCTCTAATCAGTGAAAACTTACGAGAACTCGGGGAAAAATTTAAAAAAATAATCACGAAAAAGAAATGATGGTGAAGGCATAAACCAAATTATAAAGTTAATATAAGGGAAAAAATGAATAAAAGACTCTTCACAGAGAGATGATTTATCTGACACTCACACTGTTGTGTTTAGGTCGTGTGACAGATTTCCTACAGACAAAGTACCCGGTTATTTAAATACTGCATTAGCCCTTTTCGTCCAAGAGATTTCCGGAACAACGAGAGTGGGCTACGTCATCCCAGTGACAGCTCTACTCGGCAAATAAGGGACGTAGTGGGAGAGGGGAAAGAGGCCGAGCGCTATTCTTTGCCCGTTTCTTCAATTTATTTCTTACAAGATTTCTCGTAGCCCAATTTGTCTTCTGTTCTTGTAGCTTTCCCTCTCCGGCGTCTTGCGCAGACAGAAATTACGGCCGGACCGTTATAATTGGCGCCATCTCTTGCTGGTGAAGCGCTTATTTACTCTGCAGGGACATGGACTTGCAGTTCGTTATTAAGGGAGAAGACGCACGAGCTACAAAAATAATATTCCCTTGATGGGGGAGTTTGTTTCCTATCCGCTTCGAACCCTCCGCAATCTTCAAACTGTTGGTGACACAAAGAAATTGAATGCAATTCCCAATCATGTATTTTCTAACTGAAATGTGGAATTAGTTATTTCATTATTTACTTCTTTTCAATGACAGCCAGAAATCCGAAGAATTAATCATAAATCAGAAAGATATCAATTCCCGACCCATGAATTCTTGCAATGAATTCGTTAGTTCGCATAAATTAAAGTAAAACTGTTAGTAATGTTGCCTGATAAGTTAAAAAAAATTGGGATAGTTACAGTATGGTTAAAAAGTTTGTCGGAATACACCATAATATTCTTATAACATAAATAATGTATCTGGCACTAAGCCAACCACATCTGGTGTACCGCAGGGTAGCTTGATGGGCCCCTTCCTTGTATGCCATATGTACTTCAGATTTTACCAGTTACGGACAATGCTGCAATTAACTTTGCTGACGTCACACAGTTATACTTTCCACCAACAATGACCCACAAGCAACCAATAGATTAAAATGTAATCGAAATAAAATTCAAACGTCTACACAGAAGTAGAAAATTAAGTGCAATGGAGATTTAAACAATATCAATATACATCTAATTCACTTCAATGGTTTTATGCTTCATGATGTAATTAAACATGGCAATAAACTCCCCAAATTAAAATTCTCTGAGCCTCTAAGTGGAATTTTACTATAGTTACTATAGTTTCTATATTAGTGTATTTTTATACGTTTAATTATTAGAATATTGATCATGGATCATTGCCTTCAAATTATTTTAAACAAATAAAAAATAATAAAAATATGTTTTAGTTGTTGTTATAAACCTTTAATACGTTGTTTGAAATAGCAGTGTTGAATAATAATATTTTGAAACTCGATTTTTTCTTTATTATCGGATCTTAACATTCTTTATTAAAATAATGATTGCAGCTTGATAAAAAATCAGCACACTGTTCAGAAATATATTTCTCTTTTAAGCATAAAAAGACACGCGGATTGCCCCAAAGATCAATTTTGGACCGGTTCCATCTCATATAAGTTTACGGTTATTTATTAACGTCTATCACACTTGTATTTAATAATTTAGTTTATTTCTTACTGACTTCTGTTTTTATTACATTACATTGAAAAATCGACTGTAAAACCACTATTATTTAGAAATTTGTAGTTACTATGAGAAATCTGACATTGGAGAGAAACTTAATCCTTACTTCCCCGTCTAATTGTGCGTCGGAATATTGCGTTACAATAAGGTCCCTGTGGAGATTAAATTTCCTGTCCCAAAGGTATGTAAGATCGTATCATGTTCGATCGTTGCTTTGAAGAGAAATCTCTAATGGTTGGTAGAGCGGTTTCAAGATTATGGAGCTAGAAGAACGTCCAATTACCAAGGACCTAATTCCCCATAACTGCAGGAGGTACAGTCTGATTCAATATTAACGAAAATGGGTTTTAATCTAGAAACGTATTCGAAGGAAATTTAATTAATTTAAACATTTTTTACTCTTTAATAGTAATTATGAAAACTTATATATTATTCAAATAAAATATTTCAATATTTATTGCCTAAAACACATTCTCTGGTAGTTCTGAAAATCATGGAATTTTTTTCCATTCGTCAAAATAAAAAATTATTTGTGAAACAGCAACATAAGAAATTTTTTCATTTTTATTCATAGAATAAAAAGTACTGTTTATCGTCCAACGAAAAAAAATTTAAATGAAGATAGGGAAGTGATTATTAGTAGTTATTTAAGGCCGAAGTCTCCACTTGATTTTAAATTACGTTCACCTGTTTCAAAACTTAGAGGTGTTTTCCGAATATTGAAGTTGTACGTTTACTCGAAAGGTTTTAGGAGCAATTATTACCTAAATATTTAGTCTAAAAATAATTAACCCCGATGTTTTTAAATAGTTATCGAATTTAAGACAAGTTAAAAGGTTTTTTACGTTATTTTTGGAATTAATGGTTTCTCTATTAAAAATATTAAATTTTAATTAATTTATTCTTTAAAAAATAATTTAATTTTTTTTGTGAGTCCTTGTTAGAATTTAAATGGCTTTGAGAATATTTTCTTTGTACAGATAAATATGCCAAATTGTCGAATCTCCTCAAAATTCTAAATTCAAGGTATTTAAATCGAAGAATTACTTTTTCCTTTCAATTTGATGACTCATTAAAAATGTTGGAGTTAATTACTAAAATGAACAATTCATCAATTATCTGAAATCGACACTTTATGTCAATGAAATCCAAATAAAGTGAATTAGGAATTGGATTTAAGATAATTCAAGAAACTTCTTAAAAAAGAAAATAGTTGTTCATATTAAAATATTTTAATTATATATATTTATATATAAATAAGAAATTCTGAAATTAATATTTTAGTCAAGAATTCTATGAAGTCTACGAGGAAACTATTTATACCTTAAGGGTCTGATCGGTTTCCTTCCCATCCTTCGTCACACGTCACTACGAGGAGAAATTTCCATAATTTGATCTCCTTACTCAGAATGCAATCTGAAGGCAAAGTTATACCCTTGGTAGAAGCGGGAGCTATAACGCAGAGGCTCAGTTCATATTATAATATGAAAATACAATAAAATAAATTAACAGTCGATAAATTCACCAAAGAGCCACATCATGAAAAATAGATGAAATTCATAGTAAATTGTAACGAAAAATGTGTTATTTTCTCTCTCAACCCTTATATATAGTTTTATATTGCTTTTATCCTTTCTGCACTTCTATATCGGGTTTTCGAAATGGGTCTGACCGTTTTCTTGAGAAAAGCAAAAATATCATTCAATATTTTGGAACTTACGACATTGCTCCGGCTCTGTATAACAACAAAATAAAGTTTAAGTAAATTAATCCGAAATTTTCTTGAGGTATTTTTGAGAGTCCACGTAGAAGGCGAATGTTAACAACCTTCTCACGGCTCTGTATAGCATCAAAAAAGTGTTTCATGGAATTAGATCCAGAGAGTATTTATGCGAAAACCTAACGTGACAGACATGATACTACATTAATTTTTTATTCCATGTAAACACTGTTAAAATTGAGAATTATACAGGCAAAATGATCTTAAATGACGAACATGAACAAAGGTGAAAATAGTTTTCAAGACGAAGTTTATATTCTCATACTTTTAAATCTTAATGTGAATTACTTTGGCAAAATATTTCTGGTAATAGGCGATGATACCTTCAAGGTTGTTTTCCAAGCAATTCTATAACTTCCTTTTGTCTATCACAAGGACAGAATTCTTTTAAGCTAATCATGATTCATGAGAGTTATTTACGGTGGACGTCAACTTACTCCTGAGGGTCAATAAATATCACAATTTAGTTTTATAATATTCAGATTGAATACGAGCGTGGAATTCGGAGATTGTCGATAAAAGACAACGAAGTTTTTGAGCCAACTTTGACAGTGAACACATTTACTTGATTACTGTTTCCCACAGAAGGCGGAGAGATAAAATTATGCATGCACAAACAAACAATAAATCGTGAAAGCCGGCGGAATGGCTCGTGAACTTTTGTTGGAATCGCGACTCTGTGACTTCCCGAAAGTCCGTGTTACACTAGATAAGAGACTTGATTGCTGCAGCCGACATTGCTCTTCGGAATTGTGTGCAGGCAATATCCTTAAACATCGTCGCAAACTGTTCTATAATGACCTTCCCTCCGCAGCCAGCCACGCTAAACGGAATATGCTGTTATTGGCAGCAGCCAGGACGCAATTTTCTGATGAAACAAAAAAAAATAACTGTTCGGTGACGGGAAGAAATTGCAATTAAAACAAAAATTCGTCCACTCCACAGCTTCAAACGCGACGTAGAATAAAACATTCAAATGTCGTATTTGTACGCTTTGTTGCGCTAAAAATCGAATTTTAATCCAAGAAAACACGGAAAAACCACTCGCTATTTTAAACACAACAAATAATATTCTGTTAACACCGTATTTACGTGTCATTATATTTGCTTTGAAGACAGTCCTCAAATATCAAGTTTAAAAATTTCATTTAAACGATTGACACACCAAAAAAGAGTTCAAGTTTTTTTCCAGATAAATATGACATCAATGATTGGAAGGTTTTACTGATGTTAAAATAAAACTTATATTTGAAGACATTATTCTTGGCCTTTATCCATATTTATTATTTTATGTATTATTAATGCCATCATAGGACGCAATCAATGGCACTTAATTTATATTTGGTCAAAAAATTTTAAATGCCTCATAAAGACCCAAAATTGGGGACGAAACATTGTAATTGTTATAGTAGAATAACAATTTTTTTCCCCTGATAAATTGGCTATTTTCATGATTATTTATTAAATTATAATTGTCGCATTAATAATTAAATTTCTGATGCTAGTACAGAGATTTACATCTAAGATATTATAGTTATATAATAAAATAAAATTAACTCTGAGAGTGTAATGGAAAATGATATAAATTATTAAATTTATAATACATAATGCGATTAAACATATTTGGAATAGCCGTGAATTTGAAATTTTATACATTTAAAGATCAATATAAAGAAATAATAAAACTAATCAGCGAAGGTACAAACCTAAGCCTCCGGAGAAAAACCCTCCAAAATATTTTTTTTTCTTCTTTTAAAATTACGTAATGGTCTATATAATGTAGTGTACATTTTGCTCTAGTCATATTTAGTGGTCTTAAATAGATATGTAAATTATATAATTATAACTAAAATGTGTCTGTTTGTCGACACATTTGAGCGGTGAAAAAATAAAAATCGTCTAAATAGATTTAAATAGTTTTTAGTATTCGTATGTCTGCTTTGGAAAGTTTCCACATACGCTTTTTATAGTTTGTCAAATTTCAAGTAAAGTGTGTGGTAGGGGTTAGACATAGTGATTAGAAATCTAAAAAACCTATTTGAATTACTTTCACGTACAACTACATTTTCTTTGGATGAAGCACACTTTCTTTGGGAATTAGTACTGTATTATAAACGAGATAACTGCATTCTATTTGATTTAATGACATTTCTTCGTAATAAAATTGGTAGTTCGTCGTATATTTATATATAGTTAGTTGCTACAAAACATGAGACGTTTCAACCAAAATCTGTAACTAATAAATATAAAATCTTTGAAAAATTCTAGTGGAGAAGTAAATAATAAATAATAATAAAGTAATGAGTTACCAAATTAACTATAACACTTAAAATGTGATTAAATACTAATAAATGATTATAGAAAGAGCTATTAATACAATGCAGTCATGTAGTTTACGAGAAATCACCAATTATATTCCTAAATAAAGCGTAATTAATCCAAAGACAATTCAGGAAATTAATAAGAAATTTATGAAGAAATTTTTAAATTTTCATTCTTACGACGTTTTTGGCAATTGAAAGAATTAGTAAATCTAAAGAAGAAGAAAGTAGTCAAAACGCGTTGTATTTATATATATTACATTGTTGTAATGGATTTTTTTGAGAATCATCTCATCATCAACATGTCTTCTTGCCAATGAAGTTATAAAATATAAATGGAAATATATTCATACTAAGTTAAATAAAAAAATCTCAGAACATTAGTAAACAGGATCGATGATACAACTTGCCAAAGCCCTGTTTCCCCCTGTCATAAATATTCACTACAGCTCTGATTTTCAGTTTTCATTCATGAGTAAGTTTCACACAAATTTACCACTGAAAAAGTCAGAGATGCATGGTGAAACGACCTGCAGTTCCCCCCCCTCCCGCCCCCTCCCCACATGGTAGTAGCAAAGGTTGGACCGAGAGAAGTTTAATTTCATGGTTGCGCTGATAAGATGCTGTTGGTGTTTGGTAAATATTTTAAAGTTTTTTTTATTTGAAAACGACGAGAGCGCAGCAAGGTTCTGAGAAGCTGGTGAGCTCTGACCACATTAATTCATACAATAAAAACAAATTCTCTACCACTGCAATGACGATCTATGAAATTATCAATGTATTAAATCCTTATTCCATAAATTTTCAGAGATTTTCAAAAAATCGTTCGGCATCTCTGAATTGTTTGGGTAATTTGAGTTTAAATTAATGATTGTATTTATAGATGGCTGATGACAAATTGGTGGCTCATAAAAATCAATGACGGGTTGTAATTGTAAAATTGCGTTCCAAATTTGCAATAAAAGCTTCAGATGAACATTTTAAATTCGATTGGAAGAAAAGCGAATCATATATGAATATTTAAATACGTATCTGTCGCAGATTGATCCGTTGTTTTTTTTTACACGTAAATACAAATATAAATATGCTTTTACCTTTAAATAACATCTCTCGTGGACAAATTTCTGCTCCAACGTACCTGAAAATTCGAAATTAATGTTAAACGCAGTGGGTAATTCTTTAAAAGATGCTTCAGTAAACAATGAGGGTGAGAAAAGTTTTAATTTATTAATATAGTACAATTCCTACTGTCGGGAAATGGCATTATAAAGTACAAAACGGGCTAGAGTAAGTAATTAGGTTCCCAAAAGCCTGCGAGAGGATTCTCTCGTAGGAAGAACCTTGTAGGAGAGATACGAAGGGGCTACCTTTGGGGAAGCCTTTTCCTCTCCGTTTTTGAACTAAGGTTCCCACAAGCCGAGGCACCTCGGCCTGTTTTGAGAGGTGTATGATCCGGGGTCTCAGACCTTGGGAATACGGTAAGAGTTGTTCGCTATTCCCATTGGAATAGTCGGCCAGCTGCCTCCTATACTGGTTGAGGCACGGAGAAGGGAATGTTGCGTCCCCACAGCAAACTCCTCTCCCGCTATCGGAAGGGCGTGGGACAAGTACCCAATGCCCGACCTACCTCATTCAGGTTTTTCTAGGATTTTCCTTGCATTTCTTTAGGCGAATGCCGGGTAGGATCCTCAAACCATAGCCCGGGGGCACTAGTTACCCTTGGCTACCATCCTCCACCCTTCTGCATCCCCCCTTTCAAATCCCTTTCCTATGCTATAAGAGGGGAGTTGCCACTATGTGGATTACCCTATACATAGCCTGTCTACACCCAAAAAAAAGTAATTATGTTTTATGAATTAAGGGTCATAACTAACATGAAAAAATTAAATTAAATATGTACTTTTCTCACAAATATACCAGAACATTACAGAGTTTTGAAGTTGTTAAATAATAAAATCTATCGTAAAAATAAAACCACTAAATTTGTTAAAAATTAACGGCTCATAGACATATTTTTAAATTTTAAAAATTATGAGAACAGTTTTTACAAGTGTTATATGTGGATTTCAGATATAACCAATACCTTATGAACTCTTACTGCCATATTATCACTATTAATATAATTATTAAAAATTTTAACGAGAATATTTCAGCATGGTGTACAATTTAAAAAGAATAAGTTTACAAAAATTTTCAAAACTAACGAATACAGGCTTTCCTTCAAAATAATTCCGTACGCTTCCACATATTTCACGTTCGAAGGAGACACGCTGAAGTTTGAAATATGCCCGAAAACGTATCACAATTATAAATCAATTGACACAGTTAGCCATTTTTTCCTTAATTTTGGAAAGTAAAATGGAAAAATCGACTATTCGTGAATATTACAAATGGTATTTTAATGTAACAATTAAATAAACAAAAATAACATGTAAGGAAGCCACAATCTGTAATATAAGGTTGTAGGTCGGGTAAGCTCGGGTTAGTAATGAACGGAAATGACAGACTTTAATTCTTATAATCAATAATAAATAAATCAGATTCAGGCTAGTGAAATTTGACAAAACTGATAGTTACAGAGGTATTTAATGCGTATTTCTAGCTGGTATAAGTAGATCGTATTTTTATAAGCTGAAAAAGCGTACGAAATTTTAAGTTTTATTAAGCACAGTTACGAGTCATTTTTACTAGTTGCGTTTTTACCTAAAACTTTTGTCAGCTACTGTCCACTATTACTAGAGCAATATGAAGTCGCACTTCGCTGAATTCAATTACCGGTGCTCCTAACCCATTTATTATCGGAAAAAAGATATTGTAACAGTCTAGTATTGAGGTTATAGATACGGACGTAGCAAAATGTACATTATTGGATTTGCAATTACAATTATTAATCCGGTTAATTCAGTCGATCATAAAATACGTAATCCCATTTGCACAACTGAAAGCTTTGGGAGACAAAACTAGTCTATGATACAAAAGACTTTACACGGAAATCAGAAGCATACGCGAACAGTAATTTAACGAATATTGTGGAATCGGAAAGGCAGAAATGCTACCCTGAATTATTCTCAATTATTTTCTAAAATGTAATCGTAATTTTCCTAATTTACAGTATAGTTATTACATGAATAAATAACCTAATAACGGACAAAATAAATACTACAAAACGTTTATGCAATCCTTTGTTGCTTTCGTCAGGTGATTAAAAAAAACACCAGATCCGAAATGACAACACACTGCACAAACTAGATGACGAACACAAATCTCAGTCGTTATCGTATTATTCGTATTATTCTTATGACATTAGAGACCGATATTAGATACTAAAACATCGTGAGTGACACTATGAATCTGAGAGACCCGGTAAAATATTTATTCGGCGTCAATTTCGGCTGTGTTCGTATATTTTAAAAATGTTACCCTGTTCCACCCTCACCCATAGAAGAGCTAGAGTTGTCCGCAACGCAAAGTGGTACTTATTTGAGAAGTCAATAAATATTTTCCTTTAAATTAGATGACTATTAAAACTATAATAAACTTTGGTAATTTATAGTCTAACCTGATAAATATTTAATATCAGTTAACGGATTGACATAAAAGCTTTAATTCGGAAATCGGTGCCAATTTCCAGAGTCATTAGCGAGTTCTTGCAGTGTTGCGTATTCCTGTCCAGGCGTCGCAATTCACAATGTGTTCAGCTCCCAGCTGCTGTTTTGCATAATGCGTTTGTTTGCATCCTCCGACGCTCTCTGTGGTAATGAGCATGGCTCTTGTGGTAGCTGCCGAGGTTTTACCACCAGAGGCGCCTCCAGCGTCCCGAAACCCAGACACAACAGCAGTTCGAAATATTTACATGCGTATTAGTCGACATTGACACTTTGGTTAAAATAAAATAAAATTATCAATTGTACATATTCAGAGAATTTTACAGAAATCATCTATACTCGTCGTTAGGATTTATAATGTGGATGATTCGTCCACATATCACAGTTCTTTCTAAGTCCAAAATACCTAATTATTTAGTTATAATAAAGTGAACACAACTTCCGACCATTGAAGATAACAAAGATTGTTCAAAATTTTCCTATATCGTTTAATTTTACTATATAAATGAAATAATACTAAAAAAATTATATTAAAGTACTACCAGTCGTATAATTTACATAATTCATAAAATTAAGAATAATGTGTCGAATTATATATACCTCAATATTTAATTTTCCTATCATATATATATATATATATATATATATATATATATATATATATATTGTCTTACTCTCATAGTAACTGACAAGCTACAAATTTAACGCGAGAGATTTGTATCAAATAATATGTATAACTTAGTAACACAAAATTTACTCTTTATCATAGACGTTTTCCGAATTAGTTCCCAGCAAAGTCAGCCTAGATACTATCAGTTTATTGTTAAAACACATGTTACTAATATAAATGTGTCAAATAGTCCAATTTTTCGTCTTATTATATGGTTATAATTTTACTATATATAATATTATATTTACATGATCATTTTAAGGTTCACAAAAAATTATTCAAATTATTTGTTAAAACACATCGGCTTACATTAAAATTACTAATTATATATTGAATATAAATTTAAACATCATCTGACTCATTTATATGAAATTATGTTTCATAATATAGCATTACTAATAGTTTAGAGTCATAGTCCACAGACGCTGAGCTTCAATCAGTCATGTATTTTACATAAATAATAGCATTAATTATTTTTCAACCATACAAATTAAATTAATTTTGTTTGTAAGAATCAGAATATTAATTACTAAAGACTTATTTTAATATGAATCTAATACTGTCAATTCTTTAATCCAATAGGTGTTATTATCCAAAAAAATTTACTCAATCCGTTTTAATTTCATTTTATTCTGTAACTATTTAAATTTTTGAGTTATACGTGACAGATTAATGAATTTAAATGTATAGCAATGCTGTCGTAATAAAAAATTGCCAGGTAATCCTGATATATTTTTTAAAAATAATTTTGAAATGTTTTCCCGCTCGAATTAATTAAAATTTTACGGTTTACTATCACACAAAAACCATATAAAAACAAAAATTAAAACCAAGGAAAAGTAAAACTGAAAGAATTTAGGGGAATTTCAATTATGACTACAATATTCGCTTATAATAAATTAATATTTCGACTTCCGTCCCATTGGAATCATTTTTCTTGAAACAGCAGATAAATTTACTTTTACACAAATTAATAACTTTCTGAAATATATATGCAGTTTGTGTTTACAATAAAGTAAAAAAAATACTGTTAAAAACGTTTGTTTATACAAATTATACACGAGCTCTTTCTCCAAGCAAATTATGTTTTGCCGTCAGACTCACAAATATTGTTTATAGACGTGTTAAACATTACTGAAGCAATAAAAATGTACATGTATTATTTATCAATGTACAGTATTTTAAGTACATTTATGCTGGTAAATTTACAGAATGCGTTACAGAATTGCATTGTTTTATCTGTTATTTTAGTATCCAATATTTAAACCATACAACAATTTTCTGTATTGTAGAGGAGACACATGCGTATTAGAATTTTCCGTAAATTATTAGTGCAATGATAATGATCCGTGGAACTAGAATAATTGATAGGTGAGCGTCTTTTTCGTAATAAGTATGCATGGGAGGTTCGAAATTTTTACTATACTTACGGAAAATAGCAAATTAAATGATTACAAGAGAGAGTTATTACCATAGTCAATAGTCGACTGTTCCAATAGAATCATATTTAGCGATTTTTATGTCTGTATGATTTCATAAAGATTTATAGAGAGCAAAGAGAGACGAAGCAAAGGATAAAAGAAAATATGGGCTGGAATTAATTGCAGGAATAAAATGTTAAACGAACGTATATTGCGAAAGAAATCAAGGTTGATTAAACAGAATAACATAGTGGCAACTGCAAACAAATATTGGCTAAGTCAAAGGAATAAAGGAATAATAGAAAATGCTGATCGTTTAAAATGTTGTAGTCTATTCAAATCAACAGGACGGATAACTGCTTCAATGTTTTAAGATTTAAAATTATTACCCTCATGGTATAGTTGCTAAATAAAAAAAATATTGTAAAATTTTAAATAATAAATATCTTTATATATTATAATTTACGAAAGGATACTCTATAATTATATTGGGTATGATTATTTAAATTTTGAAATTAAAAAAATTACATCTGATTGAAATAGACAAATTAGTGAAAATAATATTATATATAAATTGATATAAACGTGTGATTATTTTTTCTAATAAAATATATATATTAAAAAGCATAGTTGCAGCTTAAAATTTTCCAAAGATAAACTCGTTGTTTAGAGTCATTAAATGACGAACTATATTTTAACCGAAATATTTAGATAATAAAACAATTGTCACGCTAGGTTAATCTTCAAAGTGATTAATATAAAATTGACTAAAAACATTTTAAAATGTGAAGAATAACTCTACATATTTAATCATGAAATATAATAATCATATGGTTGTATCATTTGTTGTATATGTCAAAACTTTTGCTTCATTACTAACAGAAGGGAAAATAAAGGCTGAATCAGAGGAGAAATACAATAAATTAATCAAATAAATACTACATAAACAGGACACAAATTTCGAATATAGTTTAAAAGAGATGACTAAGGTAATCAGGTAAATTAATAAGGTACGAAAGTGGTAAATTAATAATTACATGCTTGAATTAAATTATTTTTAAATATAATTCTTCAACGACATATGGGATCAATCTTAAAATTATTAACTGTTAGACCTCAGAAACAGAAATCCAGTAAGTAGAACAGTTTTTTTTTACAAGTGCTTCTATGCTCACGATCTTTTGTTTGCAAGTACTAACTTTTCCGCAACGAATGAGCAGCGGTCACTTTCGAGAAAGCACCGAAAATTGGCTGGGAAATGTTCTGAAGCGTTTCAACGTAAACATACGACGAGAGCCTTCAAATCCGCAGAGCTGCAAAAAGTTTGTAGGAAACCACTACGGGATACTCGATTGCAGAGGTCTTCAATATCCAGAAAGCTTTCTGCAAATTGAGTTGAAAGAAAACTTTGGCGATATTTATTTTATATTAATTTACTATTTAATAATTATTTGATATGTTAAAGGCTCATATGTAACAAAATTAAAATGTTTTGGCTTAATAATGGGAATAAACAGGATTGTAAACATTTAGAGTGAATTTAAGTGGCCGAATTAAAATACAGATCATTAAGACAATAAAATTAAATTATCCCAAAATATAATATAATTACTATAAAATTTTTTTGAAATGCACGATCCACAATAATCATAAAATATTAAGATTATAATATATTCTAAAGTCTATTCCAGCCTATACCCTACTGAATACAGTTATTTAAATAATTTTGCCATACATTTGTCTACGTTGTACTGAAAGACTTCATCGATTATCCTTCTGTTGACTGTATTTAACAGTGACCTCGCTAATGATGAATCCATTGATACGGGTAGTTTCCGTCTGTCAATTATTGTCGTTTTGTTCGTGATCAGAGCACCTACAGTTCGGAATTAATTAGCGCCGACAAATACTCGGAATCCGTTCCATCAAAATGAAACTTCTGTGTATTAATTAACTGAAACACGTTTTGATATTATTACAAACCAAATTTTGAAGCCAATTTTATACTGTTTGTGAACAATAAATCCTGAATCGTAAATTGTCTCTTAAATATAAATTTTCGGGAGAAATGAGCTGAAAGTGCAGTTTGTACCAATAATTGTTTTTTAAAAAAAAATTAAACACAAAAGAATCTGATAAATTCAAATAATAGTAATTTTGGATTAAATTATAAAATTTAAGGAACGCAAATTTGTAAACAAAGACATTTTACAAATTACGAAGAGAAAAACAATTTTGTAAACGGAATCACAGAATTTTCTAGGTAAAGGTAATTAAGAAGTTTGAATAAAGTGATATCCAAACATTCAATAAACAGAAAAAATTATAACACCCAAATATCTGGTAATGTGAAAGGCAAACTCGCAATCGTAAGTACATAGGATAAAATAGAAAGATCCAAGAAGGAAAATCTATAAATATTGTTTCGAGAGGTGTATGTTCCCGGGTCGCAGACCTTTTGCATACTGTAAGAGTTGTCCTCTGTTCTCATTGGAACAGTCGGCCAGCTGCCTCCTAAACTGGTCGAGGCACGGAGTAGGTAATTCTGCGTCCCCACAGTTAACCTCTCTCTCGCTATCGGGACAAGTGCCAACCTACCTAAGGCTTGTCCTGCATCACTGCCTGGTAGGATACTTAAACCATAGCTCTTGACTACCCTTCCGCATCCCTCCTTTTAAATTCCTTCTTATGCTATTAAAGGGGAGTTGCCGCCACGTAGATTACCCTCATTTAGCCTTTTACTCAAAACAAAAATCTATGAAGATCAAGAATTAACACCGCGTAGAAAAATGAAAAGTAATTATAATTAAGGAATCTTATAAATATGAAAGATAAATTTTGTATAATAATTGATAAAATATTTAAGAAAAACTTAGAATATTTAATGGAATATTTCAAAATTAAAATATTAAAGTAGAATATAATAATTGATTTTTCTCGCCACTATAAAACAAAGGCGTCGCAACGTCCAGCTCTTTCTAATTAAATTTTTCTTAGTTTTCGTTACTCTATTTTAAATTTGTCTGTACGTAGGTCATTTTTAATACTATCAAATTAAGTTTTAATGGAGTTTTTTTTAATATTTACCGTTCAAGACCACAAACAATTTTTTTAGAATAAGATACCGAATATTTCCTGGAGTTTTCTAAGGCTTGTCCTGAATCACACTGCCTGGTAGGATACTTAAACCATAGCTCTTGTCTACCCTTCCGCATCCCTCCTTTTAAATCCCTTCTTATGCTATTAAAGGGGAGTTGCCGCCACGTGGATTACCCTCATTTAGCCTGTTACTCAAAACAAAAATCTATAAATATCAAGAATTAACACCGCATTGAAAAAGGAAAAGTAATTATAATTACGGAATATTATAAATATTAAAGATAAATTTTGTATAATAATTGATAAAATATTTCAGAAAAATTTAGAATAATTAATAGAATACTTCAAAATTAAAATGGTAAAGTAGAATATAATTAATTGAGAGAGACTTACATTCGTGGTAATGAGAAAGTAGATCCTTGGATTTAAATGTATGTAAATAAGACATATTACAGAGAAATACACTGACAGAATATAAGGATAGGATGAGGAAAATAATTCTGGGATAGATAAAATCAGTGCCGGTCAAACATATAGAAATATAAGGATAGAACGAGGAAAATAATTCTGGGAAAGATAAAATCAGGTAAGGTACATCAGTGCCGGTCAAACAAATAGAAAACTGTTACGGGTATTCTATTGATGAAAAATTCTTTCTCTCTGGCAGGGATGGCTCATTCTGCCTGAGCTAGGCCAGTTACCTGTCTGCCCTTTTCGCTTCCCATCCTCCTCATCCTCCTTTAAAGTAGGACATGTTATTTCCTGGATTACTTGCGGCCTGCAGCTCATCCTTTCAGGCAATGTCGAAGGATCGTCCCTAACTCAATTCGCGGGCTTTTGATCGCTCCTCCACACGGAGTAACGGCCTTTGAGCGTACAAACTCCTCAAGAATTCTTTACCCCGGTGGCAACTGAAGAGAACTAAAGAATAATCACGGATCTAACAACTTTGCTTTTTAAATTTACCTGGCGTCGCCATTATGTTTCGAATTAGTAGAAAATTAAGTATGAAATAGTGAATATTGAAGACGTTCGAGTTATATGAAATTATATTATTTCTGAGCAGAAAAATTTGTGTCACGATTTGAAAATAAATCATTAAAATGAGAATTATTTTATTTGTCTATCTACGAGGTGGAGTTAATTATTTCAGTATACGTACCATAATCATACATTACTTACAATAATCACTGTAACAAGAAGGCAAAAATCAACATTTTAAAATCTAAAAGCTCGGTGTTTCAGAATATTTTTAAATAGTTACTGGTTTGAGCACATTTTTGCGCCATTTACGTGCATTTAATATTTCATAGAAAATTAAAAATCACTAAAGAAGTTGTAGATATTATTCAAGGCAACGATTATTCATCAATTATATTAAAATAAAATTCCAATTTGATATATCAGAATTCGCTTTTAAGTATACATGTAAGGCATGGCGCAGCAAAAAATGTAAATATTACAATAAAATATAGCTTGTAAATAGAAATTAAATTCAAGGTTTCGGAACGAAACAGAGTTTTCACACGAACAATAATAGAATTTAATTAACTAATTTTAAATCATATGTCATAATTTTAAAAACATTTATTTCTGTTAATCTGTTATCCAATATTTTAAAATACATCTAATTCCATTAATTTATTTATCGAATACGGGAGGACAGTTACTAAAATAATTAAAGTTGATTTTAATTACCTGTATTGTGTAAATACTGATTATTACAATTTATTTAATTCTGTGTAACAACCCATATTTACCTTTTTTGCATTAGCTATTTTTTTTCCCTCGCATTAAATATTATTACTAATGACAACAATGTAAAATACGTTCTGTAACCTTACCTGAACAATTAAATTAAGTTTTATATCACTTTATGTCAGTTAAAAATAATAATACTAAAAACGACCTTCGCTCAGACAAAATTAAAATAGAGAAACGGAAACTATGAAAATTTAAATTTAAAGATCCCGGACGTTTCGACGCCAATTGGCGTCTTTTAATATTCAGTTTCCATCAAGTTTCTCGCCATTAGAAAACAAAGGCGTCGCAACGTCCAGCTCTTTGTAATTAAATTTTTTTAGTTTTCGTTCCTCTATTTTAAATTTGTCTGTAAGTAGGTAATTTTTAATACTATTAAATTAAGTTTTAATGGAGGTATTTGTTTTTAATATTTACCGTTCAAGACCACAAACAAAATATTTATAATGAGATACCGAATATTTTGATAGCTCTTCCTCGACCAATTTCTACATAATAACATGCATTTAAAGGATAATATCTTATTTTGCTGTTTGAAGGGTTTAAATCGATATGATCTGATCCTTAAATTTTCTTTTATTTTAAAAAAAGGGGTTTGTATCTAAACGTGTAAAGTGGACCATACCGTGTTTATTTTGTTTTTAAAGTGCAAGGATTTACGTATAATTTTAATTTCATATATATTTAAGCCATTTTTTCTCATTATGGGGAATACAAACCAACTGTGCACAATAATAAATTAAATATAATTCTATTTTGATCACATGTAAATTTCTTTGTACTACTTTCGAGAGTCTAGAATAATTCCCTAAGTGTGTTTGGAGTTGACGTCTAAAGCTCCATCAAGATGTGATGTGAAAGATTCCATTATGTAATATTGGAAAATTTCTGACGAGATTTCAGGACATTGGTTTTTAAGGGGGCGTAGTTTACATCGTTCCAGATACGGAGATTGGCGGGAAAAGTTAGGAAATAAAGATAGCGCAAAGTGGCTGGAGAAAATGAGCCCGCAGCTAAAAGAACCGAGCTTGAGTACAGTCCGCGATTATAAGATAAATATAATCGTTAGCTGTCGGAGGTTTCGCAACTAAAGTAATATTTGGAAGTTGCATCAACATAAATAAAATTGATGTAATTCAAACTAATCTAACTGTTATGTTTAAATGTCTGTATAACTAACCCATTTTTTTCTAAATTAAACCCGATAGAAAACAGCAGCTGCAAATATCCACCGTTATAATATGACATTACCATGAAATCCGAAAATACTTTGTATATCCTTCAACACTGCACACAAGTAGTTCGTAAAATTTCTTCTAATGTCATGGTAGCATTTTATGAATAGAATTTAATTCTACGATTCTGAGAAACAGAATGCGATATAATTAATTATATAAAGAAATGACGCAGATTAAATATGTAATTGTCGAGAAATGAAAAAATTATAAATTTTCATTTTCATAAGATTTATTTAAAATATTTGAGAGTGTTTTTGGCAATTGAATATATTTAACGACCATTAATACTTTTCAGAAATAAAATATCTTAATTAAAGATTCATGATGATTTTTTGAACTATAAACAATATTAATGCTCGATGAATGGCCATTAAATATATCTGGACACTTGCTTGAATTATATATTTGTATTAAATTCTAGTTCATTGTTCAGAAATATTTTACAGGTAAATGGACTGAAATGGATTTAATTATTATCTCCTAGATTGTTGAAATAAATGTAAATAAGAACATTTTTAAATATGTATAATGTAGTAAATTAATTAATTTCAAAATTCGTTGAGATTACAACCTTGGAAATATGGAAGTTTCTTGTTTTTTTGGGGGGGGGGGGGAGGAGAGGTAAATGAGTGGTCGAGTTGTTTTGAAACGCCTAAGATATCAAAGATTGAAGCCTTTCCCGGTGTAGTTGTTCAATATATTGTTCTCGGAGATCAACCGGGTTTTGCATAATTATATTAGAACGCTAATATATATAATATATAATTTATTATATATATATTTATTGTATATAAATTATGCAAAACCCGGTTGAACTCCTAAAACAATATATTGAACGCCTAAGATATAATTACTGAATTATGTGGGATATTTTTCCACTGTGGGGATATTATTCGATATGCTAATAATTTAAAATATGTTTAAATTATTTGGCAGAATTTTTTTTATATTAATTTTTCAGTATTTTAAAAAAAAATTGTTATTCTGATTCTTGGTTTTCTGCCTGGTGAAATGATTCCAAAAACTAGTTATACTGAAGTAGAAATACAAATCTCCAAAGTAATGTCAATTAAAAAATATAAGCGTATCTGAATTAACATAATTTGAAGTTCACTAAGGCAATTCTTAAAAAAACAGTTCTTCAGGTTTCTCCAATTTAATTATTTATATTTTTTGTTTATTATTTGCGTTAAAGAATATTGTTATTTAATCTGTAGTCATTTAGGAACCTGACTGTCTATATAGAATATTTTTGAGATCTATTCTACGACAAAATTTGTGGTCGCATCAAGGTCTTTATGTCAACTTCGAAATGTCGTGTTAGTTTCGATGACAGAGAAACGTTTATTCGACAACATTTGCGTTTCACTTCACCCATTACGATCATATATAGAAAAATCAGAGAACGATTAAAGTGCCTACTGTAATCTCTTCATAGACCTAGTAATCAACTTACTCACTTTAATTAGACCACACCCAATCGTCGTAATTTAACACTAACCGGGTTCGACTTTATATGATATGTCATTAATATTTCGTTTTTCTTTTTAATGTGAAACTTAAGTACTGAAATGTGACTACTTCTTGGTCATTGGAAATTATTTATGTGAAATTAATCTTCCTCATTACTATTTACCGATTAATGAGATTACACGACTGTTCTCGGAATACGCATTGTTTTACTATGAAGCTGTATATTACGATGCAACCACCTAATTGCGTCCTCCATGTGTGTTCAAAGCAACGAGACGTGTTACATTTATTTGGTTGTAAAGTACAAACTGGATGAGAAAACTTGGAAACGTTTTGAGTGCATCGTCGCAAATAACTGGGGGGGCTGCCTTTCCGGCCCAGCTTTAGTTTCCGGTGATAAACTGGGCAGCAGTTAAGGAAGACAATAACTGTAAGCAGAGTGGAGCGAGGAGCACAGATGGTCTCCGAGAGTCGTTTATCGGAGCCCCCAATATCGCAGCAGTTAGAACACGTTAACTGTTGACAGGTGCTGCTCTCGCCCGTTGCAAATGATTACAAACTACCAAGTGGACGACGGACGAGAACACAACAGCACATTTTCCTCACCTTAACGTTCTTAAAGGGGAAATTGGGCCTCTATCCATTCCGTCTTCACGTGGTCCTCGAGGAGAGAAAATGCCGAAATTACAAAAATTTGTTTTTTTTCCCTTTCCTTTAGTGAGTGCATTAAAAAATTTTGAACTTGTAAAATTATTGGGAGATAAAAATTAGGTGGTTGATAAATTGCAGTCATGGAAGTTTATTCCAGGAGATCGAAATTATAAGTGCTCGAAATGTGTTAGGAAAATTCTAACTTGCGAAGAATGAGACATATATTGATGGACGGATGTGGTTTTGTGGAAATGAAGTATCACAGCATAAACAAAAGAGAAAACCGTGTGGAAATAAAGTGGCTCTTAGAAAAGTGACAATTTTTGAAAGATCACAATTGACCATGTTTGAAATATGTTCGTAAATATGTGGGTGGATAATGTGCCTCTGACAGCGACCCGAATCAAATCTGCAAATCTTGCGTTGATTGTTCGTTGTTTGCAGGGAGATTGTAGCGTGTCACTTCTTATAAACACGCTTCGCCGATTTCTTAATTATCGCTCGATTGTAATACAGGAACTGTTTCAACATAATACAGACGATACTGCGCTTCATAAGATAAGTGACGTCATCAGTATTACTATTTACAGGATTAATATATAAGGGGGGAACGCGTCGAGGATAGCTCCAGTGTCTGTGACGTCACTATGACGTCACAACTGCTCTCGTTGATTAATTTTAGAATTTTCATATATTTTGCAAATTACTCGTTTTTATACCATTTTTATTTGCCGTTATTAAAACGACCATTTTTTGCAGAAAAAATTGCCCTCCCCGATTTACATATCCTCCATTCTTCCCCCCCCCCCCTCCCCGTGTGAACTCGGACTAAAGGTCCTGAATTTTTGTATTTAAATGCTCCAGCTTTTGTATTTACATGTCCGTTGAAGTTTTTAAAATCACAGCATATTGTTTTATTGTGTTGTTTACGACATATAAACGTCAACATTTTATTAACTCTGATGTTATAAGTTTAACACTTCAAAAATTTATGGTATAAAAAATTCAAGTACATTATTTACATGTGAAACTAGATAATTCTAAGATAAACTTTATATGGACGTCTAAGGAAGAGACGACAGTTAATTATAAATTTGTTTAATTTTCAGTAAATTATTGATTATAACGTTTGTGAAAACATCGAAGACGATTATTGGAATAAAGGTTAAGTTATAGAACTTTAAACGATTTTGGTTGTTAGGTGGCAGTAAATAGGTCTCGATATACCGAAATAATTACAATAAAATACTTAATATATTTGTTGTTTGCGTAGAATGTGTGACCTAGATTCAAGATCTGAAACGTAGATTCGTGAAACTAGACACTTTATTCGAAAGTTCTAGTAATGTAACTGTAATACACTCTGTTAAAAGAGCAACGTGAGATGATTACGAAGATCAGCTTCCTAAATGTTATTACGGATTAGTTGAGCAACTATCTCTGGAACAGGGGATTACACGACACGTCATCTAGACCCAGTCAGAGACAATACGAAATTATGGCGGATTATCACCATTATGCAAACACAGATGGCGCCATTCGGTCGATCCGCGTGATATAGTACTGTGTAATTCTGAACGTAAACTTGTAATTCTAGATTATAAATCTCAATAAGAATATATATATAATTATAAGTTGAATGCGGTACGAAAGTTAACTTCCTTGATAAACCTCCACTTAGACAAAGGTTTCTAACACACTTATTGTTCCTTATTAGGTACCAAAATTTTTTTAACAAACTGTAAAGTTCTTCAAACCTCTACATACTATTTTGGACGGGGAATAATAAGAATTGATTAGAATAAAGAATGAAATAGAAAAATGATATAATTACGGTGGTGCACTGTACAACTTACTGTAGAGTAAGAAAAATATTTTTATTTTATTTCATATCACATCAAATATGAATAGATTTGTCTTTCTCCTTTTTCTGGATTATCGTCTCTTTAAAGTCAACAAGAAACCAAATATTATGAAAAAAAAATTATAAAACATTTAATATTTATTTCTAAGATATGATATTTTTTGGTGGAATATAAAAATGTCATTTCCTGTTTTCAATATCACTTAATGGAATTTATACGAAGAAACCGAAATTTACACATTTAAGGACATTGAAACAAGTATTTCTTCCATCGTCTCTAAAAAATTATACCTGGTTCCTATAATCATCCAGAAAGTTGATACTGTATTATTCTTGACTTAAATTCGTTATTTAAAATTACAGAATAAGTACGGTTTTCAAATACTCCTGAGTTTAAATATATCTATGCATATAAAAAACCTAATGTATTGATTCGTTACGTTTACTATAATGTAATATCCATTGAGTATGTTATGATTGAAGCCTTAACAATTGTTTTATTAGTACTTTTGTTTTATGTATATATAAGATTTTAAAAAAATAAGAAAAGATTTGTTGGCATCTTCTGGGGAACTTAGGTGGCGGTGCGTTCAGGGAAGCTACCAACTAACAAGATTGATTTACAAAGGTACAACTCAGAATCTGTTTAGTTGCGAGTATTGTAGGGTTTCCCCTAAGCTGTAGGTAGCTTTTGAATGTGGACTGGCCTCTAGTGATTTATGTTCTCAAACAGTAACCCAAATATTACGCAATTCAAGTTAATTAACTGTTTTTATTCTATCCGCGACAACTGAACGCATTTATGCAGTATAAAAATTTAAAACCGACTACTTAAACGAAGTCAATTTATTATTAACAGACTTTATATATCAAACAAACAAAAATCATCGAATAGTAAAAAGAGACACACGCTTCACAGTGTCTGAGGAGAAAAAAATTAAAAACATATACTGACCCGCAATACGGTAAGATTGGAATTGAATTTACGAGAATTTTTCAATGCAAATACATAACTCAAATAGAAGTCAAGATATAGATTTTGAAGTACTTTTATTATAAATGCAGTTCATTATAAATCGGTATTGTAAAGATTTCTGTTGTCGTTTGAAAAAGAAGATAGCGTAAATTTAAACAGCAAATACATCTGTTTTAATCTTGTGAATAAATGTAATACCTAATAATATCACTCTTTTTGTATTCTCTCAAAGAATAACAGTAAAAAGCAGTAGAATATATAGTATCAAAAATCAGACGTACACTAAGTACGTTTCCATAATAATTAGATATTTTAAATGTTCTGTTCAACTATTTTGGAGGTATTTTATTATTAAATTGTTAACAATAATCAAGTGAAAATTTTATAATAAATATAAATTAAAAGTATTCACCATTCTGTTTCCCAAATATTAATTAGTTAGCTTTCCAATAATTTTATAAACCACTTTGAATAGCGCGTTAATTTGAAAATTACTAAAATAATAAATAAGTAAAATATTAATATACGTAACATGGACGAAATATGAAGAATTGATTTTACTTAGTTTCTAATCCGGTATCCCAATAAAATGGTTTGGTGTCAGATAATTTTTAATACTCTAGCTACAGTAAGTTATATGAACGTGGATTTGGACTAAAGTAATTTGAATTTTTTTTAAATGTGTTTAAAATATTTTTCTTAATTCCTCACTTAAATTTATATTTTGTAACTCTGATTATTTTCGTTTAGTCATTAAACGAAAGTTCCCCAATAATAAATATAAAAATATGATGCGACAATTAATAGTACAAAAATTTGTATATTCAAGAATATTTCTTCTGCATTTGAAAACTGTACTCAATGAAAGTAGCGCATTTCTCCGTGTCAATAATTGAAATATAGCTGCAATAACCATTGAGATAATTCTTATTATAACTGTGTATTCTGCAAGGTAGGAGTTTCATTAATAGAAATTATTATTACTTGTGGGAATCAGGAGTGACCCATCACTCATTTCTTGCCCTCCTTAAACATGGGTGAAATATTTTTCCCATTCTGAGAGCAAATGCGTGTACACGGGAATTAGCGCTGTTTTCCCGCCATTTACGTGGGCGGACGCTATTATTACAATTTATTGCCGACGATGCAGCGTTATCGCCATTTGTACCTGTAAAAGTGGCAACTCCGCCACCACTAACATCACAAAAAAATTGCTGAACATGTACACAGGGCTTAATATTTCATGGTAAGCCCTCGACGGGAGTACGGAATTTTCTTCCAGAGAGAGAACAACTGCAGGAAGCTGTAATCTGACACGGCGCAAGTGTTTCCCGCGGTGCTGGTTAGAGCCCATTAACAGATTAAATTACCCTTCGTACACACACACACACACCCACACACACACGGTCCGATTCTGTACTGTATTGGTGGCAAAAGGCGGGGAATGGAGGATGAGGGTGGCAAATGGCAAACGAGAGAAGTTTACGTACCTATTGAACGTTCACGATCGCTATTTACGCAGGGTACTCGAAACCACTAAATATATGTTAATATTATTCATGTTACCAAATGCAGAAACAGTTTCTAATTTTTATTAGGTTGATTTATTCACCTTAGTCAAAAGTGCAGGAACTATCTGTCTTAGAGACCATTTTCATCTGATAAATTAGATTTATAGAATATAGTGATAATTCTTATCAAAATCATTAAATTTCCAAAAAATCAGTTACATAACATCTTGTGGTACCTCTTTCTGCTATCTACACCCCACTCTTCACCCTTATTATACAAATGTAATTTTCAGCCAAATATCGTGTAACTAGAGCGAATAAAACAACTTAATAGAAATTGAGGATTGTTTATTATTTAGTAATATGAGTATCATTATATTAAATAAACGCCCAGCAAGCGTAAAACAATATTTCGTTCTTTAACGAATTATATTTGTGCTGGAGAAATAAAAATAACAAATTTTATTTTTTTAGTACAGAATAAACGCGAAGTCTTAGAAGATATATTCAGCAATTAATTCGTTTATTAAGTGTTTTTTTTACATTCAAAATAATTATAAAAGCCCATTTTTTTAAATATTAAAAAGAATAATATTCTGCAATGAAAACAAATTCAAGGATCATATATAAATTGCTTGGTGTATGAGGGCAACTTGATAATTTGATAGAAAGTAACTTTAAATTTTTAAAGGTTGGTAATAAAAAACAGATTCACCAAAACAGTCTCAGAATATAGACCTGAAGATAACGATATACGAAATGATACTTCAAAATTCCTCAAATACATATTTCAATTTTACTCCATTAAAACCAAAAATACAATCTTCTTTCATCTAATCTGACACCAACGAAAAAATATAAATAAATACTTAAACCTTGTGGATAAAACTCTTATAGATTTCTTGGGAGAGAAAAGTTAAAAATTAGTTTCTATGTGCCTTGAATTATTGACACCTTCATACGACTGTAACCTAAGTTATAGAGTAACACCTTTACGACTGTCGATGTGGTTTCTTTCCGCTTGAACGCTAGCGGAGGAGCCCCGAAAGTTGTGTTGGTGATAAGCTGCTCTCGTGAATATGGCTTCCACAACTCCAACTTACCCTGACACTATATCGCTTTCCGTGCAGACCACACAGATTTAGACATTTTTTTGTTCCACGAAACACAAAATCAGAAGTATAACGACCAGAAAACTTACGACTAAAGCAAACCGCCTGAGTCTCTAGTGCCATGATTTTGTGAACAGCGTGTTACTCGAGTGATCACTCAAGACGTCACCACTAACTTAGTGCCATAGTAAAATGAAAATATATCTGGAAGGCAAAAATAATTTTTTGGAGCCTCCGATACCAGGTAATTCCAAAATTTTAAGTTAACTGGCTAAAAATTATTTCAACTGGGTCACTTAGAATTAATTCAGAATGTTTACTAATTTGAGCCCACAATCCTCAGTGAAATAGATTTTAAATTAATGTTATAAATTACCACGTTTTGACACTAAATTATTTTACTCAAATTTTATTATGTTTATTCATCAAAATACAATAAATATTTACATTTAATTGTTATGAAACATAAAAAGTTTTGCATTCAAAAATTTTTCAATTATCTTTCTTGAGCTTCCCAATGATGTAAATATTCCCTTCTGTCTTTTAATGACAAGTAAACATTCCAAAACATTAAAATAAATATATTATCCAATAAGGCAGTATATATATATAGTAGAGCTCAACAATTTGTAATGTAAGTTTTATTTAAGATTTTTTTTAAATATTATTGTCAGCGTAATTATTGTGGTCAGAGCATTGTTTTGCGCAAGAATGCAGAGACTGAAAATATTTGTACGCTATTATTGTCGGAAAAGCGTATGCAATACGCACAGAACTTTTGCGAAAACATTCAGTGGGTTTTGGGAGCCTGACCGGTCTGGTCATGGCGGGAGAGTCTAGTTTTCGAGAGGATTCTTGAGACAAAATAATTAGGAATTCAGCATTAACGTATTTCTACAGCAAAACTGTGTGACGACGTAAAGTTCATGATAGTTGTTAGAGAGGTGTCGGAAGTTAGTGATGTAAAACGATATAGTAGTCAATGTTATGGCCTGTTAAGTTCCTTAAAATAAAATAACTGTGTAGTGCACAATTCGTTATCAACGCAGGGCTAGATAAAATAGTATGTAGAAACTCTGTTTTGTAAACAGTTATGTAAATATAATTTACCGTCAGATTCCTCATTTTTCTCTAGTTTTTTCAGATTATTTTATACAATTGGTTATTGTATAATTTAATTTGTATTTCTTTTGTAACTCTTTTGGTGAAAATTACAAATCGCTATCTTTATTAGAGGCCCAGTACGCGGCTCTGAAGTTTAAATCTGTGGTATTTTTAAAATCATAACTATGTAAAAAAAAATAAAGTAAGTCGAAATAGTAATAAAAATATTTTTTGTTTAAGTTCAATGTAAAATCATGTTATTTTTTCCTTTTTAAAAAATTTTCCATACCCCATAATTTAGTTCCAATGTGTTGGTATTTTTATTATTATTATATTACAGTGAATGCCACAATATTACCATGATTTTTTATTACGAAAACAAAATATTTGAATACGTATTTCCAAGTACGGAATGTTGCAGCCATTTTGAATTTGAAATGAAACGACTACACGAACATATTATATAAATTTTTTATATATGTTTCCTCTAATAATTAATATGTATCACCTAAACTCGTAAATTCGGGTCGAGACTTTATTTTTTTAAACATTTTATTACAATACTTATTATTTTTTCTGACTTATTGAGTAACTGGTATTATTATGAGTTTATTTCAGATAAATATAATATCTGTGATATTGTGTTCGATCATAATTTTTAGGGTCATTTCTCGTACATTAATTATGAATTTTGATATTTTAATTAAGTAATTGATCCTAAGGTTCCCACAAGCCGATGCACCTCGGCCTGTTTTGAGGGGTGTATGTTCCGGGGTCGCATACCTTGGGCATACGGTAAGAGTTGTTCGCTATTCCCATTGGAATAGTCGGCCAGCTGCCTCCTAAACTGGTCGAGGCACGGAGAAGGGAATGCTGCGTCCCCACAGCAAACTCCTCTCCCGCTATCGGAAGGGGTACAAGTACCCAATGCCCGACCTACCTGATGCAGGTTTTTCTAGGGTTTTCCCTGCATTTCTTTAGGTGAATGCCAGGTAGGATCCTTAAAATATAGCCCGGGGGCTACCTTCCTCTACCCTTCCGCATGCCCCCTTTCAAATCCCTTCCTATGCTATTAAAGGGGAGTTGCCCAAAGTGGATCACCCTCATGTAGCCTGTTGCCCTATTTAAAAAAAATGAAATACGTGCAAATATTATACTAATTCTTATTTGATGATTTAATTCTCATAGAAAAAACTTTAACAGTCTTTGAAGACGAATACTATAGTCTAGGGTGACTAATAATTCTTAGATAACACAATAAACCTGAAGGAAGTTTTATTTGTTGAGCCACGGATTTCGTTCAATTTGATCTGATTTGCGTGTAATCCAAAATCGCTAACGGCTTCCTGTCCGCGTCTGCCAAAGGCATTTAATTTCGCCGAATGACTGCATTATATCTCCAGATTAAAAGCCGGAAACTGCTTTTTCTCTTTTTCGGAAAATAACTTCGTCCGTATTATTTATGTTAATTAGAGGCGAGGAATGAGTTTGAAAGTAGGTGTAGCGCCGCTTTACTTCCGTAATATCTTTTTTTCTTTCCTTATTTTCCAGTTTCTCGGGAAGACACAGATTTAATTTGATTGTGCACAATAGAAAGTGCTACTCTATTTAATTTCGCCGGTGAAACTTTTGGAAAGTACGCCGCAGCACGCTCTTATAAACTTTTGCTCGCCAACGTGTTTTATTTAGCCAGGTTAATGCAAACTTAGCTTTCAGGATAATGAGGAATACAACTTTATGTTTTTGCTCTTGTCGGATATAATTTACGCAAAACGGTCAGCCAAAACGGGATTAAAATTCTGTTTGTGACGGTGAAACAACTTTATCTTCTCTGACTTCGAATAGAATTGTATCATAATGGAGTCAAAGGATTTAATAGTAATATACGTTAATGTAGCGACTCAAGATGGCGAGTGAAACGTTTCGAACTATACAACACAGATTCATATTTGAAGGTCTACCATAATGCGAAAATAAAATACCACGTGTTTCAAAAAATAAAGAAACCCGACACAAGAGTAATGGTGTGGAAATGACAGCTTGAGAACTTGGCTGGATTGTACGATTCCATCAATTAGAGATAGAAAAATATTTGAAATGAAAAGTAAACTTTGAAATGTTATCTTTTATATAATGGAATATTTAAATACCACCGTTTCTTTACAATTGGTGACGGATATTTTAATTAAACTTAGGTGATAATGAATAAAGCGATCTTAACAAGGACATTTTAATTAAATGTCGTACGGTAAATGAAATAATACATTTCGTGACGTATGCGTAAATTTTAATTTTCTTGTCTTATTAACAACCAAATTCTCATGCTTTAATATTTTATAGAAGCAATATACTGATAGACGAGATATAGTTCATATTTTTTTTTCTGAAAAGTGTTCAAAGAGCTTGCCCAAGCAATTAAAATCTGATTTTTTTTGGAACTGTGGTCATTTCGTCTTGATAATGAAAGAGCGGAATACCTTCTCTCGGGTTTGTGTAACAATGAAAGAAATTTTAATGGAAATCGATCAGATCGTTTCCTAGTGAAGAAAGGCGAAAATCAGAGTGACAGAGTGAAATTTTAGATAAAATCTTTTTCGGGTTCCGTAATTCTTTAAACTACGATTTCTCGATTATAATCCGTTTACAGGAAAACAAAAACTTTACTTATACACATTTTGATGGATATTTAATAATTAATCTTATTGTTGACCGAAAATAGTACTTATGAAGTAATAGTGTATATCTATATAATAAAAAAGGATGTATATTTGTATGTATATATGTATGTATGTATGTATGTATTTACGTTGTTCTTTATACAAATTTTATCGCGTGGACAGAATGCAACAAAAATTGGTATACGTATTCTGCCAAAATCGAGAACCGGTACTGTGGGGGTGACAAACCACTAGCATAAATGTGAAAAGTATTATAATTTTAAAAAGTGATCATTAAGTGATAAATTACTGCGCGCCAATATATCATGACATCACGCGACAGAGAGAGACGTTACTACGCGACGAACAAAGGAAATAGTTCGATTTTTCCGTAGTGAAATGAAGCAGAAATATTTTCATTGAATAAAAGTATAATTCTATCCAGTAATACTCCATCGAGTGATAATAAAATACAATATATGTAATACTTTACAATCGTTGCGGAAAATGTTAGTTAATTTAGTGAGTGCAATATGGCCACCATTTCTTTACATTTGGAATGTAGCTACCAATTTGATCACTTCAATCCTTCGTAATGTGCGAATAATGATGGACAATTATATCCTGCAATACTCAAGAAGTACTGTCTGAAGACTTACTGACAATTATTTGTTCGCGGAGAATTATATTTCTAAAGAATAACGATGGTATGTTTGTTGCTATTATGCAATTAAATTCTATGTATCTTATAGCTATTAAATTAATGCAGTATATTTATGTATTGGTAAAGAAATTCGGAGGTATGTTTGTTGAGATTGATGCAATAAAATTCAATGTATTTTATAGCTGTTCAATTAAAGCACTATTGGTCGAAATTGTGTACGGAACTAGGAATAGTTAGATTTAGGTTGTGTCTTCTTGACTAAAGATTAATATAGAATTAAATTCTTTTTCGGGTTTATATAAATAAGACACGGGCAACGCCGGGCACTCAGCTAGTTAGGAATAAAAATTTTGCAGAGTAATTTTTATTAAGCTGAAAAGACTTTAAGAATAAAAATGTATTTATGTGATTTTATAAGTAATTTTAGAAGTAGTTAAAAGAGAGAAATTTTCTTAAATAACCTATAAACCTGATAAACTCCAACAGCACTAATAAAAATTAAGCATGTAAATAGTAAAGTCAGTAAATCTTAGAAAAAATAAAAGACGCATTTTTACATTTAATTATGTCTTGCGTTCAAGTATGATATAGTTTTTTTTATATGAAAGTTGTATCCCCTTGGCTACCTTCCTCTACCCTTCCGCTTCCCCCATTTCAAATCCCTTCCTATGCTATTAAAGGGGAGTTGCCCAATGTGGATCACCCTCATGTAGCCTGTTGCCCTAAAAAAAAACTAGTACACAAAGACTAATTTCAAAATTTTCGTGTGAAACAGTTGCGTAAAATTTTTTAATTAGCTAATGTATTATTATTGGAATAAATATATAAAAATACAACATTTTTTTAGAACTAGGTCAAGGGTCCTTTATGAAACATATGAAAACAACATTAAAAATATTATTTAAAATATATTGTAGCACCCATATCCGGTTGCCTGCTTACGAGTAAAATCAGAAGTTTTGATTAATTATCATTATAAATCAAATCAGTCAAGTTATGAAAATAATATGGAGTATTTTTTTTTTTAAAAAAACTTTAATATTGAATAAATAAAAAGATATGAACTGACAAAACTGCGATGTGAAAGAAATGCCAGAGATGAAACACAGCAGCACTGCGCAGTGTTGAATAAAGCCGCTAAATAACACAGTATTTCGGCACAGAGCTGTTGTGTGCTGAAAATAGCCTCAGAGTTGGAACTGGGTTTCTCGACAAATAATGCATCAAACAACTTTAGGCAATTTACTTTAGTAAAATAATGTATCTTTCGGTGCGGGAAATACGAATAGATAAATCAATATTTAAAGATCTGAAATTCATACTTATGTTTTATGATATGCTAAATTATTTATGAAAGTGCTGAATATGTGTAATCAATATATCTGATTCAGTTATTCCAACTTGCCTTGTCAGGTATATTTTTTTTCTTCTTTCTTGTCTGTGTATTTTTTGATCGAAAATCTGATTCGTATAGAATTAATATTATCGCCACACAATGTCTTGAGCATTTTTTTTTCCCTGTCACCAGGGAAATATTGAAATTACAGTTGGTTGAGTTTTCCATTCTCTACGACGAAGAAAATATCTTTTTGTCGCCAGAAAAGGTAAATAGCAATCAGATTTGGAACACGTGATCTGATGCGAAGGCCTGGATAACTGTCTCTTAGAACAGAATGAATTTAGTGGGTTCAAACCTTTAAGTAGCGACCGGTCTCGTTTTGTACAGTCTGATCGCTATACTTCTACCCTGAGGACGGACAGACTTGACTATTCGAAACGGTGGTCTCTTTCTTACTCTTAGACAACGAAATCCGCGACCGCAGTCTTAACATTCACACATCCTTATAAAAATTTAAATACAATACAGAAGAAGAAGAAGGTGTAGACAGGTTAAATATAGAGTCATCCAAATAGTGGCTTCTTACAGCATAGGAAAGGGGGCATGCGGAAAGGTAGAGCAGGTAGCCAAGGATTATCCACGATCCCCGGGGTTTAGTTTAAGGATCCTACCCGGTAATTAGGCAAAATGTGATGCAGGAAAAACCCTAAAGAAACCTGCATCAGGTACGTTAGGCATTTTTGGTACTTGTCCCACGCCCATACCGATAGCGGAGGAGGTGATTGCTGTGGAGTCGCAGCATTTCCCAGTTTAGGAGGCAGCTGGCCGACTGTTCCAATGGAACGCCTCTCAAAACAGGCCGAGGTGCCTCGGCATGTGGGAACCATAGTATAAAAAAAACAGAGAGAGGAGAAGGTATCCCCAGAGGCAACCTCCTCGAGAGCTACGAGAGAAGCAATAGAGATAATTCCTTAATATAAGTCCTGTAAGTTTTTAAACTGCTAGCGTGTGCTCACGTGATACAATTTATACAATAAAATTTAATTTCTGACGTTAAAGATTTTTAAGATCAAATTTCACTAAATGATTATGGACTACTAATTGTTTTACAAATTTGACGAATCAAAATTACTTTTTTAAAGTATAACGTAATTTAAGTCGAATGTAAGCATAATTCAAAATTATTAAATTAAATCTGAGATTTGAAGGAGAACAAAAAAAATTCCAACAGCCTGTAAGTCAGAAAAAGTTTATTTAATTCGATATTTTGTCATACTTGACAGCAGAACATAACAATTATATTTTGAGGCACCTTACGTCATGCAGATTAAAAATACGTAAAGGTCTGGATCGTTTATTTTAGGAATAAATTTATCGTTTTATGTGAATTTTGTTTATTCCGGTCATTAAAAACAGACCTGCGTATAAAATTTCGCAGATT
The DNA here is from genome assembly GCA_037074705.1 of Zhengitettix transpicula. Taxonomy (NCBI): domain Eukaryota; kingdom Metazoa; phylum Arthropoda; class Insecta; order Orthoptera; family Tetrigidae; genus Zhengitettix; species Zhengitettix transpicula. Next base: position 37,607,536 of record CM073596.1, on the reverse strand, counting down.
CTCATTAATAAAAACTGCCTTCAAAGAAGATAACTATTTTTAAAATTAACAATATAAGATATTTTTAAATTTGTCAATCTTTATCACCTTAAGAGCTCCCAAAATAAGGGATGAAATGTTGTAAGTATGAAAAAAATTAAATAAGAGACTAATTAAATAAATTTTTTCTGACTAACTGACCGCTGCATTTGTTTGGTAATCGTAATTAAGAAAAAAACCATTAAAATGAAGAAGTACTGTGATGCCTGTGACGGAGCCGAGTGTGCAGCTCCATCTCCACGCACGGGGAAGCATGTAAACAAGTTCCACAGTAGCGCAAGAAATGAGGGTTGTCTGTAGTCGGGGCGCATAATCTGATGTGTCTGTCAGGGCCTACCGAGCCTCACTGCGGAAGAGAACAAGATAAACACAAATTTGAGTTGTAAAAGTCCAATGTAAACGGCTTGTTTGCGTTCCGACAGCAGGCGACACAAATATGAAATCCAATAAAAATCAACGGCAGGAAGTGCCCATGCATGTTTTATGTAGCAGAGGCAGCCCAGAAGAGGGTGGAATGTTCCAAGATGACATCTGGGGGATGTAAATACGGCGGCGCTCAAACTTTACAAATACTTTCACAGTTAAGGTGTGGAATAAATAAATTGTCTGGCAAAGGTGTGGTGGCGTAGCCACAATATTAAAATTCGAATTCTTGAGACATCTCAACACAACATCATAAACAAACGTCCTCGATTATATAAATTACCGCATCAAAGAATATATTAAGTTACTTAAAATATTAGTAGATTTATTTTATAAGGTCCTAATTGCGTATGACATAAATTAACATATCTTTCGCTAAATTATCTGATTTTTTAATCAAATAAAAAGTTTGAAGATGTAACATGATTCATCAAAGTATTTACGTCGTAAAAGAACCACTATTACATCGCCTTGACTAATTTACAACATTTAAATTCACAAAAAAATATTAATTGTCCGAGACTCCATAATGTTTTTTTTGTGGTTCACAAACAATATTGTCTTCTTGACCAATATCCAAATTGCTTATTCAATTTCTTAATAAATGACCTTACTTAAAAATTTACGTGGTAATCCACGTGGTGGCAACTCCCATTTAGTAGCACAGAAAGTGATTTGAAAGGGGGGGATACGGAAGGGTATAGGAAGGTATCCAGGGTTTAACTAGGACCCCGAGTTGTAGTTTAAAGCCTGATCGTGATGCAGGACAAACCGTAGAAAACATGCATCAGGTAGGTCAGGCATTAAGTAGATGACCCACGCCTTTCCCATTGTAGCAGAGGGGTTCTATTTGCCGTGCCTCGAGAAGTTTAGGAGACAGCTGGCCGACTGTTCCAATGGGAACAGCGGACAAATCCTACGCTACCCAATTTTTTTTAAAATTATCAATTGACTGAAGGTTTGAACTACAAGCGATGAATCTTCGTTTATTAAGAGGTGACTATTTTATTCGTTCACCGTTTTCGATGGAAACTGTTTGTAGGAAATATTATTATACAATACATAACAGAGGTAAATAAGTAAGATAGGTAATTTTGTACTATTGTTCCTATGTATGAGAAAAATGAGTCATTACGTTTGTAAGGGTTTATGAACTTCTACATATATATATATATATATATATATATTGTAGTAATTGGTAATTAAGACATTGTTCTAATTGAAAAGTTGAATTGTAGAGGACTCATTATTAGTGGATATAGAGCGGACGCCGCAACAAACCGGCAAGGCAAAGAAAGCATTGTCGAGAGGGTTTTTATGCGCTCAAAATTTACGAGACGAACAGTACAGTCGGGCAGGAGGCAGCGAGGAGAACTGACCAAAATTCCAAGTCATGAAAATTTGAACAGATAACAGTCGGGCAGCAGACAGCGAATAGATCAGACGAAAAGTTTTACAGTCGGCAGTCAGAACGAAAGAATGTGGTGCAGTCACAAACATGCTTTCAAATAATTAAAAAGTAAAGCAATATTCAGCCGGGAAGGAGACAGAGCAACTAGTGTGTATTCGGTGGTCGAGCGTAGATTCATCATGCTGGCCATAGACAAACCAATGAAGTCCATTTTCAACTAAAGTCATGAGATCTACAAATCCAGGTTGCAGTAAAGCATCGAGAACCAACCAATTTGTGTTAAACCAACTAACAAACAACGCCAATTAGAGCCTGTGAACATTTAGAGTCTGTGAGAACTTAGAATCAGTGATGTCCCCAAAATTGTGCACGAAAAGCTAAAAAGAGACCTGGGCGGCCGTAAGTAGAGAAAAACTTTAAAATCATTTGTAAACCGTGTTTAAAAGATAAAAGTCTGATCGTTCTTCAATTATTTAATTATCGATAAAATGAGATCGTTAATTCTTGATAAAACTAAAATTGTTTAAATTCAATCTTTAGTATTATTTCTTCCGCAACAAATTTCGTCCATGTTCAGACGCATTGATTTCCATAAAAAGTAAATGTAATTTTGATTATATAAATTCTGCCATTTATCAAACCCAGTTCAAGACCCTGAGATCCCAATTATTTTGTGTATTTTATACTTGTTTTAAATTTGTTAATAAATCTTGTTTAATAACTTTCACTTAAGTTGTTTCATTTAAAAACGCCACATTCATATTTGTTTTTAATTATTACAATATATATATATATAATTTTTTTAAAAAAAGATTCTTCAATATTTGTATTGTCGTCGTAATAATATGGCCCAGGTATTATAAACAACAGTAATAATTAACGAAACTATAGCTGCATGTGTTGATTTTGGCGAGCGTATATTTACGGCCTTAATTCTTTGACGTTTCTCGAGTCCCGTATTATCCGGTCCCAAATTTCAATTTATAATAAAGTTGGTTGAATGAAATATTTATATTTCACGGAGATATCGACGCGCATGAATCGCCGTGTGCATCGGGAAGTATTTTGTTTGCAAGGGGTGGAATTCGTTTTTGTTTATCTCCGTCGCATGCAAAGTCTGCGGAAAGCGAACTGCGTAAACAGCGCCTGTGTTTAGGTTTATCATTAGCACTCGCGCACTAGCATATCGCTGACATTTGATTTTGCATTTTAAATGTCGAATAACGAGCTGAGTGCAATTAGCAACAGGGGAGGGCTATGAGGATATAAATCATTCGGGTTCGTTTGAGTGAAAGGACAGAGGAGAGAGGGAAAGGGGGTTCTTCAAACTACATAAATTAGGATTCCTTTCGTCAGTTGGGTTGTGAAATGCACAACCACACAACGGTACAATAAAGGAAGCTATGGTAATTTATTTTTTAATTGAAATTGTGCTGAGTTGATAAAGTCATGATTTTATGGTCAAACTTTATAAATATTGTTAACTGTTGCAAACTAGAGCATAATAATTGTTTACTTTGGGGGGTAACAGGCTGCATGAGGCTGATCCAAGTGCTGGAAACTTCCCTTTGATAGCATAGGAAGGGATTAGAAAGGGGGGATGCGGAAGGGTAGAGACGAATGTATCAAAGGGTTAACTAGGGTCCCCGGGCTATGGTTTAAGGATCCTACCCGGCAATTCACCTAAAAGTGATGCAGGGTAAAGCCCAAAAAAACCTGCATCAGGTAGGTCGGACGTTTGGTACTTGTCCCACGGCCTTCCAATGAGGACAGAGGGGTTTGCTGTACGGACGCAGAATTCCCTTCGCCGTGTCTTGACAAGTTTAGGCGGCAGCTGACCGACTGTTCCAATAGGAATAGGAATATTAAATTAACAAAATTAGAAAAGAGTAACTAAATCTTAATAATAAATTATGTCTTAATAAAAATTAGTTGTTGTTTTTGATATTTCATCATTAGAGTTTAATATTGGTTAATTGTACCAAAAACTGGTAACTAAGCTGTATGCTACAAATTAAACACAAATCAGTCGGATATATAAAATGATTCAATGTTAATGAAAGGATTCAGAACTAATTTGCACGTCAAAAGGACAGTATTATTCAAACAATTAAGTTATCCTCCAGAAATGTCAAAAGTAAAAATAGTAATTCTGAAATGTCATTATTTATTATACAAATATTAAGTTTATATTGATTTATTATTTTACTTACATAGCACCGAGTACATTGGAAGTAATTTTTAAATTACAGAAGAAAATGCCGTCTCTGCTGGATAACAACCAACGAGTTTAGGTCCGATTAAAGGGAAAATGTCTGAGAGGAAACTTTTTGATTCAGTTAAGTCCCGGTAACGATCTATAAGTAGCTTTGGAAACTCTAACAACAATTTATTTTGCTGTATTTTACAACGGTGTTAAAAGTTTTAATGATATAACGTCTATCCGTCTCTATTTTGCAGCTGAAATGTTCTAGTTAATTTACGTGTTTAAAGGAAAGAGTACACTGTAATTTTAGCGCAACTTTATGAGATCTTTGAACTGTAAAAACAAATAGGACTAATTGTAGTGCGTTCGAATAAAATTCTGTGAAAGTAAAAATTTTTTTATTATATACGCTTGAAGGTGTAATAAAATTCACAAAGATAGAACTAAGATATATATATATATATATATATATATATGTATATAACAGTCCAGGTCATAAAGAAGAATAAGAAAATTAAGTAACAAAATATTCAAGTGAAGATTGAATTACATTGATAATAATGTTATACAATATGAACTATAGTTACATAAATAAACATCACAAATAGTTTATATATACTAGGTACTAATCTAAAAAACCGATAGTTGAATTTCATCAACATAGAAAAATTTGTCCACTAGTTATCCAAATATATGTTTCCGTTTGATATATATATATATATATATATATATATATATATATATTATTTGCATTTAAGACTATAAGCAACCTAAAAATTTAGATGCTATAACTTGTTTTTGAAGTTTTATGCAACCTCATCTGTTCTAATAAAATGAAACTAAATATACAAATATTTTAGAAAAAACACACAATTATAAGTCTGTATTGAAACAGCATATTCATTCATTTATTTATTAATAAATTGAAAAATGTGCAGTGAAAATCAAAATCAAATCTCGGTTAAAAGCCCGAGAAGATTTTTCATTCTTTACACCGAGAAAGACTGCATTCTTTATAAATATATTCTCAGTTTTAAGTTTAACATTATTTTGAATTTGTTTTATTTAAGTTTTTTTACCTCTTTTTTATGTGGTTTAATACAAATTTTCGAACAAATAATGCAACATAATTTGTTACTGTATTGTGGTATTGGTATTTACCTAAACATTTAAAATGTGTTACAAAAAAATACATATTTTTTCTGGATACTTTTATTACCGATTGTAGTAAGGACATTAAATATAAATAAAGGAATTAGTTTAATGATTTAATTTTTTTATCGCTTTTGATCCTATTTAGCTGTCATTGGTCAATTTTTATGAATATCTATGAATATGAATTCATGGTAATGATTTATTTTACCTTATAAACATCGCTATTATACTGTTTTTTATGAATATTAAATTGCAAATTGTTAAAATGTTTAATTTTTTAGGATTTTATTAACATAAATTTAATAGTATACATGAGTTCTACATTTTCTGAAACTAATTGAAGTATACGGTTTTGAAAATAACAAGAAAATTTAAAGTGGAATTATTTTGTTGTTGGGTCGTCAGACAAACTTAAAGCTAATAATAAAATTAAATACATATCTAGAATAGTCTTAGAAACAAACACTATAAGTTGGGAAAGTCAATTTTTAATAAAACTGATATTAAAAATTTATGATATATTTTTATTCTTTTTAATTTTTTATAATTTTCATTTCAATTTGTACAGATGAAGTTTTGGTTTATTGAGAGATGAAAATTTTGAATTTTAAAAAATTGAATATTGTGTTATGCGTGTGACAAAAGAAATAGTAATAACTATAAATTTTATTAACCTCAATAAGTTTTCATTGGAATTTCTTCAGTCTACTTTGAATTAAATTCACACACACACACACGCACACACATTTATATATATATATATATATATATATATATATATATAATTTTTGTTATAGAAGTATCGTATGATATCCTTCACATTGCATATTAGAAAATCAAGGGTATTATAGTCTCTTCAATTCCGCAATAAATCGCCTTTGCAGCTAAGGGAAATGTATTAAAAATAAAAAATATTTGTTCCACAAATGCGAAACCAATTATCTTAAAACAGTCGTGTTTCTCATTTCAGGAATTCTCAGCGTGTTTCTATTGTCTCTAGTACATTCTCGAACATACAAAATGAATAATATATTTATTTGATCATTGCATTCTTCCTCTCCAAATCACTTTCAATAATTTGGAAAGGTAATGTTTCTTATCAGAATTATTTCCAACGACGATCTGTGCTAAATAATGACCACTGGAATATCTTTACCATGAAAGTTATGGAATATGTTTCTGCGAGGACAGAGTTCTTCTGGAATGATGGAAAGGGAGAGCGGAGGAGACGGAAATGTTCTTTCGTGAAGAGAAGTGCGTCGTGATTAAATTACGCACAGGCTGCCGCACAACCCTGTTTTCAGGAGGTGTATTTGACTTCTCATTGCCCCTTCACAAGTCAAACATCATTACGGCTCTATCAGCACATTTCATTATCATCTGCGCTTTCCCCAGCTCACAACACAGTTATTGCCTGCTTAAATACTGCGGGCTTCGCTTGTCTTTCTCTTTGGCTGTCGAAGATGTTTGCATTTCCTTGCCTCGTTGAGAGATGACACAGCAGAATACGACCTCCTATTCTCCCCTTATGAATAACAGATCCTGCATGGTAATCTCACCTTTCTTCTCAAAGTTGTCAAGCTTCTCTATAGATGTCACTTCGTCTCATCATATATATCCACTGTATATAAATATAATCCGCAACAAACCAATCATATTCTCGTCTCTCCAAGGTATTTCATATACAAAACTGAGAGAAATAAAAATTTAATAATGTTTCGTAATTCGTCCCTTACTCCATCATCCATATTAAATGTTTATCAAAAATAGTTTCAGTTTTTAAACGACAACATTGCTTTAAATTCTTTCTGCCTTCTTGTATTCCTAATTTTTAGTTTTTGCCAAATAATCGTGCAGATGTATACGATTCAGCAACTGGTGAAAATAATAAACTGTAGACCTAATAAAAATGTATTTTTATTTATAATTGAATTGATATAATTGATTTACGTACTAAAATATTTAACCACGCATGTGTGACACTTAGAGGATATTCATGGTCCGTATATCAGAGTATCTAATTTTTAAATAAGTTGAATCGAAATTACGTACGTGATATCCTAACAGCTACTCTTCCTGTTTTCGCTATGGCGAACTGTTGTTTAATTTCTGAGGATAGGCCTGGACGTTGCTCATCTGCCGCGTAGGTGAACTTTGGAATCCCTTGTATTCCTTTCCAACATCGACACACCAACTTCGCTCCACATGAGTTGTCTTCATATCAACTTCTAACTCTACATTAACTACGCCCCACAAGAACTGCCCTCCATCTACCCTCCAGTTGTCTTCAACACAAAAAATGTCTACGAACTATCAGGCGTGTTTAAGCGTTTAATGAACTTCGGCCATGTCATGTAACGCTTCAAATCTGCCTGTATGTTCCGGGGTCACAGAACTTGGGCATACGGTAAGAGTTGTCCGCTATCCCCATTGCCTCATAAACTGGACGAGGCACGGAGATGGGAATGCTGCGTTCCCATAGCAAACTCCTCTCTCGCTATCGGAAAGGCGTGGGACAAGTACCCAATGCCCGACCTACCTGATGCAGGATTTTCAAGGGTTTTCCCTGTATTACTTTTAGGTGAATGCTGGGTAGGATCCTTAAAATATAGCTCGGGGGCCCTAGTAACCCTTGGCTACCTTCCTCAACCTTTCCGCATCCCCCCTTCAAATCCCTTCCTATGCCGAAAGGGGAGTTCCCCTACGTGTATTACCCTCATGTAGCCTGTTGCCCCCCCCCTCCCCCCCAAAAAAACACTTCAAATTATTTAAACCTCCTCCTATCATCCACCAATCAAAATTCTTCTTCGCGCCAAAACGTGACATTCTTCATTTCCTAACATATATTACCATTATTGTCGCAAAATTTTACATATAGGTGTTCTTTGTTCCATATCGGTGCTTATTTTCCAGATGGCGACTGAGATACTGGTTTTTAATTTCCCTACCTCATACGACGTAACTGTATGTTCAGACGGACAGTTGTCGACTTGCAACCTAAGATTCCGCCAGACTGTCTCTATTTCTTCATCACTCTGTCACAAAGCGAACGTGTTGTGTAGTTGCAGTTTAAACAACAAAAAAATACTTTCTGTAAATAAACGCGCGTTCCAATCGTATTATCAAAATGAGTATTCCAGTTCGACAGACATTTCACGCAATGTAACGCTGCAACTGGGAAAAGGTGACGTGACAACGGTGTAAGTCACACAAAGTGCGAGACTATTGAATTACTCTCGATGTATTTTTCGTATTCAATTTCAACTGTCCAATTTATGAAACATTCATCTATAATAATATCTGTCTGGAAACAGAAATATGCGACGTCGTACAAAGTATAGTATTTTATTTACTCGGTTCGTGATAATGTTTCCTTTTGAAGGAATAATAGGAATCAACGGATTATTTAGTTATGTTAAAATAAAATGTAAATTTCCTGTATTTCATTTAAATATAAGTTTTTCTATCGCTCGTGAAAGCAGTATTAAGAAATGAATTTTGATGTCAGTAATATTTATTTTGTTTCCCGAGTAAGACTTTTGAGAATAGAGTCCTCTAATATCGCACGTTATTGTTGTTTATTAAACGCAGTCAATTACAATTACTTAGTTTTGAATCTTTATTTTATTTTAGAATTGGTCGTTTGTAATTTTTTTCTTCAATTTATCAAGGAAACATTCTCTTAAGTGTCAGGTCTTTATTTAACTGTATTAATTCTCGAGAATTACTCAGACGCGAAATCCGACGTATTATTAACGATGATAGCTTAATGCAAGGACCGATTTAAAAGCAAAGTGTAGCTGCTGAAAAATCGGATGCGTCGTGTCGAAGCTTTCATGAAATCAGATAGGCGTCAGACACACTCGACGGAACCCAGAGAAATTTGTCAATAGTGTCTCTTGCCCAATAATACGTGAAATTTTTTCAGACCTTGTGACGACAGCGCATCCGACGTTGCTCTACAGGTATCGACAAGTGTCTAAATGATGGGCAAACATAGTTGAATATATATTAATCTAAGAATAAAACTAAAATTTATAATATCCGCGTTTTAAGTCACTTGATTAACACTGTAGAACCATCAACAACGAAAATATACAATATGAATTAAAAAAATAAGTCTTTGTAACATTAAAAATCTACAATATTTTATTTCCAAATGCATGATATATTATTGCACACAGAAAAAAATATTATTTCCTGGAAAATGAGAACAAAGGATCAAGATAGTGAAATGAAAAATATATTTAGCATGTGTATTTTATTCTTGGAATTTTTTGTTACGCTAGAATTATATTAATATAACTTACTGAAACTCATTACATAGAAAAAAACTGAAAAGAGAAACTTGCACTATAAGTCCATATTTATTTTCTAAAGATAAATCAGCATTATAAATTAATTCAGGTACTGGATCGTACATTGTTTATTGGTTAATGTATCGCTTATTTTTTTATTAATCGTTTAGCATCCATATTTGCGGAATTTACAAAGTTTCCAACGAATAAATAGAATGTTGCTATCGACTCAAAATTCATATTCATATTTGCCTTGCTCTTTTACAAAAAAAAAAAAAATTGGAGTCAGTTTCCTGTGGGACGAAAACATCCGCAACCATGCGAGGATTAACGTCACTTGGGGCAGGAAGGAGTAACAACATTTTACAAAACCTGATGAAAATCTGTAAAGGTTTAGTACACTTAATGTAATTTCTCTGTCGTATGCTTCTAATTATGTTGAAATACTTCACGATTATTGTCTTGGGTCTGAGTAGTAGAACAATAAGGTATAACAATATAAAGTAAACGTACTTTTTACAAATACCCTTATGATATATGTAAGTGGGGAGAATAATGACCGTGTGTCTTCAATCATTAGTTGGTGTCGTTAGGTATTGCGGGTTAGTATATGTTCTTAGAAACCTGTCACACCAGAACTTTGACGCTTTTGGATAATTGAACCAGAACGGAAAATGAACAGGAACCTTGCATAGCCCTTTTACAGAATTAAACCTTAACATTTATTAGTAGTACTCGAGGGTGTAAAGCAATAAAGATCTTGTAAACCAAAAATATGCATCTATAGAAAACAGAAACATATAATTTGTGAAAGAGACTTTAATAAGATTCAAAAATTCCCAGATAAAGTTCTTTTACTTTAATTTTTTTTATTTTAACAAATCTAATGATGTTATATTTGAATCACTAAATGACTTTCATATGGTTTCAAAAACGTTTGACGTCAATTTCGATTAATATCGCTTTAGAAGTTTTTCCTGACCCATGACCTAGTTAGGTGTGATTTTGGGGGTTTTAACATAAGCTCAACGCAGAATTTCGTCAAATGGGCGTCACAATGTGCCTTGCCGAGTTCAGTGGGAAGACATAATTTGTGTGTGGTGGTGCGGTTTTTATTTGGACTGTAGAAGAACCAAAATTGTGGCTGTAGGGTCCGAACCTGTTTTAATGACGTCCGCGGATCCGTGTTTGCCAATGGGGATGCCTTTGTCGATTCATCAGTCTTAATTACGCGTAGGTTGGTCTCCGCGCTCTACAGGTGATCAGAGGTCACTTTGTTATAGCTAAGGACCGACTCAAACTCGGACCAATTCAAGCGATAATTACAGTTCTGAAATGGCGACATCAAGGCCGTCAGCACCCTTAATTACGGTCAATGAAATGAAGTCCCACAAATTGTCGCTGTAACTATCGTCTCTATCTTCATTTTTAACTACATCGTTACGTTCATATTAACCATTATAACACTTATTATAATTAAAATTACAAAAATATAATAGAAAAAATACGTATAGTTATTATAACCACTATTATTGTCATCATTATGATCTGAATCATAATTATATTTTGACTTTAATGTAACCAGAATATTTTTTCAATGTTGATACATTGATCTTAGTTGCTATCATTGTATCTGTTAGCTTTATTGATATCCGATTAGAGTTATTTTTTCTAATCATCTCCAGAAACATTCATTTAATCGTTATCTTCGTCTAATTGTCTCCTCCGAAACTTTTAGTAGAAATTCACTTTCTGTCAAATTTAAGCAACACAATAATAATTTCGAGTGTAATACTTAAACGTGACTCTAAAATTGACCCATCTTCAGTTTAGTCCCCCACCGTATAGTTTTCTCTTTGTACAATGGTTTTAACTCGCGATTTAGTCATTGTAAAATTTCAGATGTATACAGACGTTGTCAGATGAGTTTTCGGCTTGAAAAAAAAATCGTATTGACTTAAAAATGAATAAAATTGATTTTTTGAACATTTAGTAAATATTTCCTTATAAAAAATGAAGTAGTTTTATACTGAAAGAAGAAAGACGCCGGAAAAACTATGGTCTAGGTGTTGAAAATATAATACTAATTAGTTAGGAATATTTTATTTATATATTCTCAGACAGAAATTTTCGCCACACGCTCTTGAAAATATTGTTTTGTCCTTCCTGTCTTCATTTAAAAGTTTCCTTAACATACGTCATTTAATTCTAAAAATATTTATATAAAACATTCTTATTAATTAGAAGTAATAGTAAAAATATTTACAAATACGTAATTATATTATTATAAACGTTTAATATTTAATTAAGCTGAAAATAAATTATAATATTTAAAAACATTAGTATTATTAATTTAAGAGGAACACTGATAAATATAATATTGAAAGTACAGCGACATATTCGTTGAAAATTTTTTTAAGCTGAAGATGACTTTTTATAATATTAACCAATAATCTTTTTATACGTGTCAGAGAAAAATACTTGATCAATTCTTTGAAGAGTTTCTCAGAGTCAAAATATAACAAAAATTATCTTCTAGTAATCCTTAGTAATATATTGGTAACAAATAACCAACTCGAAATTTAAGAAGGAAAAATAGCTCTCTTTTATTATTTCACCATTTTATTTCTTAGATTATACACCAGAAGTGAAATATTTTCCTCTAATATTGTTCAGGATATTTACTTTTATAAAGGTATAGTTCTTTAAATTCGTTAATCGTATAGGAATTTTATTTTATATTTTAACTGAGCTGCCTGGAAGTTAATTTAAAAAAATGAATTTTTCTCGGTCTATATTTTTTCCTTAGCTTGTAAAATGTTGTTTTTGTTCTTAAATTAAAATCGCACACTAGTAAATTGAAGGTAAATTTCTACCCAAAATATATTTTTTAAATTACGCGTCGAACTCTTAACGTAGCTTTTGCTTTATGGCTTTCATTTTTATTGGATTCGGATGAGTAAATCTGAAGCTTATGACACGATTCAAGTTCTGTTAGTTGTAATGGAAATTACATTTACTGCTTAATTGTCTCTTAAAACCAACGTGGTTTCAGCCATATCGCGTTTCAGAGACTAATGGAATTTAAAATCTAATTATGATAGGAATTTCCGGAGAATAACGTTACGCTCGCTTTAGACTCATGTGCAAAAATTATTACGCAATCCATTAGAGTTGGTACTTATTTATTACTTCAGATTTGAAATGGCACGAAAATAGTAATGAATTTGAATTTGCCAATAATGTTTTCTATATTTCGCTGATAATCTAATCTTCGTATTTAATCCTCTTTGATCTGCTAATAGGCGTCTATCGGGAAGGAGGGGGGGGAAATTAATTGATACTGCGGAATCCAAACGTTTATAATTAGCTGCTAAATTAACATATATCCGTGATTACCCAGTGTATGAGCCTGCGTGAATTCTGATCGCTACAATATAAACAGTGTATATAGCCGCAGGTACGCAAACACTGCCACGTGTACAACAAAAAATGAAGTACTGAAAGGTCTTTATTGTTTGACCACGAGCATTTCAATATTAACAAAGTTGTGGTTGTTGGATGTTGGAAATACCGAGAGAAAAAATAGAAATTTATTAAAAATGTCCTTTGTATGGTTTCCTTTCTATGTTGAGTGCGTTTATGAATATAAAAATTTATATTATCTTCTGATAAATCTAATGACTTATTTAGAAGCTTTACAAATACAATTAAATGCATTTTCAATATAAAATTAAAGGATCTGGAGGGAAAAAACTAGTAATATTTTATTCTCTGATAAATCATGTTCCTGTAGTAACAGACTACATGAGGGCAATCCACATGTTGATAACTTGCCTTTAATAGCATAGGAAGGGATTTGAAAGGGGAGATGAGGAAGGTAGGAAAGGGTTAACTAGGGCCCCCGGGCTGTAATTTAAGGATCCTAACCGGAATTTGCCTAAAAGTGATGCAGGAAAACCCTAGAAAGCCTACATCAGGTATGTCGGGCAGTGGGTTCATGTCCCGTGCCCTTCCGGTAGAGGGGTTTTCTGTGAGGTCGCAGCATTCCCTTCTCCGTGCCTCGAACATGTTACGAGGCAGCTGGCTAGACTGTTGTAATGGGAACAGCGAACAACTCTTACCGTACTACCATGGTCTAATATGGCCCTGGAATAAATCAATCTCGAATATGGAAATTTAGATCCTTTAGATGTGAAAATTGTATTAATTTTATTTTTGTGCGCATCATCTCAGGTTGTCAACGCGTGCTAACAGAAATTTGCTTGTATTTGAAATTTGTCACTTAATTGAACACTTGAAAAATTTTAATTAAAACTTACCAATCTTAAAATCTATCAATGTTTCGTGTATTAAAAATTTCTTTTTTAATTATAAACGTACTAGTTTGTTAAACATAGAAATTGGAAACTTACGATAAAGATTACAGCAATAAAGTAATTTCATTTGTACAGCGAAATGGAAAGTTGTGAAGGAAATGAAGACAGGAAGACTTTCGCCGACTGCTGACTGCATCCAGCAGCAAACGATGCATTCTATATCCATTTTATACGCTTCCTTTCAGTTTTACTGCCGACCAAGCCCGCATATCCAGGGGCCATAACTTTGCGGCTGATTAACCGCGTCCTGCCGATGTAGTAGAGACGAATGTCGTAAAAAAAACAAGGCCGATACAGTTTCGCCAACACAACAATATTACGGCAGTCGGAGAACGCACAGCAATTCCTCCCACAGTCATCGCCATACCATATTTGAAACGTAGGGAATAATACTTCCAGTCAAAGATGGAACACGGCGGGAAGGAGACATCAATACCTTTATTTCCAAATATATTGGTTAACAGTATTCTCTACTCAGAAATAAGTCCAATAATTGTGACATTAAAAACATTAATTATGTAATTAACGGCATTTTTTACCAGATGGTAGAAAGGTAAGAAAAAATATGCACGTGAAAGAATATATTTTAAGAGGCATCGGGAAACTGATCAACACACAGACACACCATGCTAAGAAAAATACTCGCCTATAATTTTATATTCCGAGTCATTCTCTTTTAAATAATTTATATATTGACATTTAATAATAAAAAATGGAATATAATTTAATATTTCTGCTTCCCTGACAAGAAAAAAGAAAACAATATGAAATTAGTTCATTGAAATATTTTCTGCAGGCGGTTGTAGAGTAAGTAATGGAGTGCGCGTATAAAATTCACACGTGTATTAAATGTGTTAAGCCACTTTGAGGATCTCTGAAATCCATTCTACTTCACGCTATACAGCGCATTTTATTTAATAATTAATTATCATTAATACTTGGACCGATACGAAGTATAACATTCTGCACTTTATTTTCCTTGATTTTCATTTCCTTACTGTTGTTTAATAGAAATCCTAGAAAACCAATCTACTGAGTTCAGTATACTTGGTCATAGTGTTAAAATAAATTCTCCTCAATTTTTAGATTTATGTTTCTCAAAATTTAAATTTCTCTGTCGATGTAAAACTTCATAATTAAATTAAATAAGACATGGATCATGGCGGGGAAAAAAGGCACAGCAAAGGACACTGAACTAAAAATATATATTTCAACGAATTATCTGGTAGTAATACTAGAAACAACCTTCACACTGACAAAATTTAAGTAAAGAAACAAAATCTAAGAAAATTTCAATTTAAAAGTGCCGGACGTTTCGACGCGGATTGGCGCCTGTTCGTAACGGAAATCCGGCAGTGTTTCTCGCCGTTATAAAACGACGCCAATCCTCGTCGAAACGTCCGAAACTTTTAAATTGTAACTTAATTAGTTTTTGTTTATTTATTTAAATTTTGACAATATTACAGAATTTTTAGGTTATATGTGAATTATCTGGTATTATTTAAGTGACCTTTGACCGTTTTTTCAGCTTACATTGCAGTCTCCAACGTTTCATGTTTGCTAAATTTGAATACCACTATAATTCAGAATGAAGAATTTTATGTGGTTTTTTTATTACATCTTGGTAGGACTAGCAATAATTTTCTAAAAAATTATCATATGTAATCTTTTTTTTTCTTCGGAATTTAACTCGTTGTTTGATGTAAGAGTAAATTATAAGGGAATACGAGCGCAGTTTTCAGTCTTTCAGATGAAAGTAATCCTTTTATATCCCCCAAGTTTCTCAACGAAACAATAAAATGTCTCCCTTCCGCGCTGCAGCGCCCCCCCACAGTGTACATTTGGCAACGATGTGCACCCGAGAATGGGTTTCGTAGGCTTTGCGCCTGCCTTATGGCCACGATCCCGCGATTTAGCTATGCCGCATTTCCGGAAAGGAGTGTATGGCTATAGCCAGTGACTGAAAAGATAGACAGTCACTGCTGCTGTGGGCGAAATAGTTTTCGGGAGAGCCGAAGATAAAGAGAGAGACAGCGAACATATTTCAATAAAGAAGCGGGAAGAGTTCGTCGTGAAAGAAACGCAAACCCGCATTTCCAGCAACGAGGAGACAGGGGCACTGACATCTTCACTAGTGAAAAAAATAAGGAAGGAAAAAAACGGTTCCGTTTAAAAAATCATATATTTATATTTTACCGTAATATAATCGTCGTAGAACTACCTGATTTTATGAAAATATTTACGAAAAATATTAAAATTATTCTCTAAAATATTTTTATAGTGTTATTGTAAATATTAGCAATGACTTTTTAATGTATGAACTTTTTATAAGCTGTAGATGATAACAAAAACGTTAAATAAGTTTCCAATCACGCCAAAACCTTCATCCATGAATTTTTCATTATGTTTTAACGACTAAAGTGTTATATACATTTAATTTTTCTTTTTAGGACCACAGGCTACATGAGGGTGATCCACTTTGGGCAACTCCCCTTTAATAGCATAGGTAGGGATTTAAAAGTGGGGATGCGGAAGGGTAGAGGAAGGTAGCCAAGGGTTAACTAGGGCCCCCGGGCTATAGTTTAAGGATCCTACCCGGCATTCGCATAAAGAAATGCAGGGAAAACCCTAGAAAACCCTGCATCGGATAGATCGGGCATTGGGTACTTGTCCCACGCCCTTCCGATAGCGGGAGAGGAGTTTGCTGTGGGGACGCAGCATTCCCTTCTCCGTGCCTCGACCAGTTTAGGAGGCAGCTGGCCGACTATTCCAATGGGAATAGCGAACAACTCTTACCGTATGCCCTTGGTCTGCGACCCCGGAACATAAACCTCTCAAAACAGGCTGAGGTGCCTCGGCTTGTGGGAACCTTAGCTCAAAACCGGAGAGGAAAAGGCATACCCAAAGGTAGCCCCTTCGTATCTCTCCTAAAAGGTTCTGCCTGCGAGAGAACATCCCTCACACAGCTCCCATATACATTTAAGTTATAGTAAGCAAAAAAAATATTTGAAAATGAGAATAATTTATCTGTATTCGTGTAAAAATACAAATGAGGATTACCGATAATTCAGGTTCACTGAAATTCAAGTTACCTGAAGGCCAAACAACTAAAATATTCGTTTTATTGTATTTCTTTCTCTTTCTCTGCGTTTATAATCTGGAGAAAGTTTGTATTTACAGAGGCTCAATGCTCAGGGTTAGTGAAAATGCAACCGACTGTAGTTCGAATGGCACCCACAGGAGTATTTGCATGTAGTCCTTATCTTCCCGTTGTTATCACTGCTTCTTTGGAGATGACAGCGCACCCTCCAGGGAAATCCGGTAAATGTTGCCCTCTGGAACCTCTCCGCAGATCGTTCTACGCAGTTAAATATTCTGGTTCGCCCTTCTCATTCCTCTTTCTCCTGTTAATGCCGTCTGTGCCTATTATGATTCTTATTTTGTATTAATGAAACACGCTCAGATTCTTCTTCTCTATGCGTTTCCCACGAGCGCAGTCAACGTTGAAATCCAGACATTTTATATAATATTTTAGATTGATATAGTGTCCATAATATTTCTTGAAAGTGTCCAGGTAAAGATAATAAAGAGAAACATCTAATATGATTGATTAATTCCTCTTAAATAAGTATGGAAAACCCATCTAAGATTGGAAAAAATTGTTGTCAGTAAATTATTCACAAGTCACGAAAAAAAATATGACAAAATTAAACGTATGTTGCCGAATAAAAATATATTGTTGGAAGGCATTTGAAATAACCACAATCCTTTCAAGTGCATTAGAGTGTGTTTTATAATAATTTAATATAATATAATTAATTATTATGACGTTTCGGCCTAATTTTTCTCGATCCCTTGGACTATAATACAGAAAGCAGAAGCTTGGGCTACCCAATATTATTAATAACTAGCTGGATGCCCGGCGTTGCCCGTGTACTTATTTATATAAACTCGAAAAAGTATTTAATTGTATACTTAAATATATTCCTTGAGTATTTCAGGATATAATTGTCAAATATCACTCAGTCTTCATACATTACGAAATATTACATTGATGAAATTGTTAGCTAGACTCACAACTAATACAGCGTGAAAATTAACTTACATTTTCCGCAAGGATGGTAAAGTAATTCGTATTCTTCTTTATTATCATTCGATGGAGTATTGCTCTATAAAAATATATTTTTTATTTAAAGAAAATATTTCTGCTTTATTTCATTCCTGATAAAGGAGAATTTCCTTTGTTCGTTGCGTAGTAACGTCTCTCTCTCGCGTGACGTCATTGTCTCTTGGCGCGCAGTAATTTAACATTTAATGATAATGGTTTTTAATTATAATTCTTTCCACCTTTATGCTATGGGTTTGTCACCCCCACAGTACCGGTTCTCGATTTCGGCAGAATACGTATACCAATTTTTGTTGCATTCTGTCCACGCGATAAAATTTGTATAAAGAACAACGTAAATACATACATACATACATACATACATACATACATACATACATACATACAAATATACACCCTTTTTTATTATATAGATGAAAAAGAAACGCATTTGAAGGCACGGCACTGTTCGAAAATGCAGGATGTAACAAATATTCCTGTTGCCAAGTCAGTACGCGACCTAAGTTGAAACAGTGCGGACATTGGCCTGGCTCAAAGACGTGGAAGTAGTGGGCGTCCAAAATGTTTTTAAATGGGCATTTTGTTCGGCCTACTGGGAACACGAAACGAAAATTATTGGACAATCGTGAACACCTGACGTCCTGGAAGGGAACGGCAACCTACTCGGTTGGGAAGATAGGCCCGATAGCATACTTTTGGGAAAAAAAACAACTGAATAGTTGATTTGGAGATAGGGGGAAAAAGACCATTGAAATCGTTTAATTAAATTGCTATTTTCTGTAACTTAGGATCTGAAATGATCTGGGTGTCAGAACACCAATGGTTTGATATAAATGAATAAAAAATCAACATGTAACACACAAGAGAAGGCGCGGTGAAACGTAGTCCGTAAATCGTAGAGATGGAAATATTAAAAGATGGGAAATTAATCAAGAGATCAGAGGAAACTAACACTGAGGACGGAAGCATCTTACAAGTACATCCAATAAATCTTCAAGCGCTGTTCACGATTCTTCGCCTTATAATTAAAAATATCCAAGGTACCTTCCATATTTATTAAATTTCTGAATTTTTTTATTATTCACCAAAAATGAAATATTGGTTGGTATAACAGCTATTTTTTTAGAATAATCGCACTGAAATATATACTTTTCAAAATCTACAAGCAAATAAATATACGAAATTGAATTTTCAGATTTTAAAATATTTTCTTTCACTACATTAATATATATTTGAAGTAAATATGATTGATTCTACAGATCTTAATCAGTCGTATGTTACTTTAAAAATGAATAAAAACGTTAGTTTAAATGTAAAATAAATATTCTAAAGTAAAAACGAATAATATACCTCTATATTAAAAATTTATTATTGACACCACTAAAAAGTATTCTAAAGTGCTTAAAATCCAAGGCTGTTTTATGTTTCAATTAATTAAGTACTAAGAGTCAAAAATATTCTCTAGTCTCTATAAAATCATCAGAATTGTTAATTGAATAAAAATACAGAGAGGGAAAACTAATTCTTCATCAAATAATTTAAAAAATGGAAATATGAGTGCAAGGAATTAATAAGTCCATTAAAAAGTCAATTGGGGAGGGAAAGCGGTGAATAAACTTAACACCAATAAAAGCAAATATTAGCTTATTAGTCGTCTGTCACCTAAGGCAATCATTTCTCCCCGCCCCATCCCTCCCCCTCTCCTGGAATTTATTTACCGGCAACTGCGATTCAGAACGAACCGTTGAAGCGAAGAAGCGCGGAAAAGTTGCGAACGGAATCGATTTCAGGCGTTCGGCAATTAAGAGCTTCGCCTGGCATAACGCGTAAGAGGGATTTCTGATTAAACGCGCCCCTGCCTGGATTCCTGGAATTAAAATGACAATCGCTGTGTGGAATGCCGGCGCCATCCGTCATTCGACAGTCGGAGACGGCGACATGCACAAGTTATGTTTTAACCAAGGCGAGAAATATCGTCAACTTTCACTACGTTAACCTCACATTAAGAATCTTCTACCAATGACTATCCACCTACAATGCCGGACACTCCAATGAAAACCATGCCAAATGAAAATAATATTGAAATATTGAGCAATTAGAAACCGGATTAACACTGAAATCTTTTGAAGGAACGGAAATTTGAATTCATGGACACGATCAGTACCACGGTTTATGATTGATGAATCTTACATATTATATTATGATAGGTTCATCATCTGGTGCTGGGAAGTATCATCTTTCAATATTATTCTATCATTACATATGGTTTAAAGGTGCTAAATTTCCATTGTCTCAAAAAAATCTCGACAGAATGAGTGCCGCGATTTCTCACCGGCGGAGTAAGTAGACTAAGGCTCTTTTGTCGCAAGTGATACTCGCGTGTTTATGAATTGATACCTAACTGTTGTTGAAACGTGGAACTCTTCAGAGACTAAAACAAAGGAAGGAAACAAGCAAACAGTGAGATTCTTCAGCAGAACCAGCTTAGAAAAAGGTCGGCGCTGTGGCGGAGGGCAATTATTCACTTGACTATTTCTAAAAAAGACGCATTTTATGTGGAGACTATTCTGAGTTTCCACTGAAGTGCCGGAGAGAATAGAAAAAACCATTTGGCAAAGAAGCTCATCCATCGAGACATTTAACCTGTGCATTTACGACGGCAAAAATTTACGAATTAAAGTTCTGTCTGTGGCCACATCCAACTATTCAAGTTTCCATATTTATATTTCATGGCTCGACGTAAAAGAAATTAGTGTTGGAAGTGATGATTTCCAACATCAACTCTGAGGAACTACTCGAATATTGGAATGGAAACGCTTATATCTTTTTATGCTTACTCTCGCAATATATAAGTAAATGGCGTCTGTTTTAAAAGTTTGCCTCATTTTATATTCACGCTTAGGGAGGAGGTCTGAGAGGGCTATTCTCTCGCAGGCAATACCTGCGAGGGATGTTCTCTCGCAGGCAGAACCTTATAGGAGAGATACGAAGGGGTTACCTTTGGGTATGCCATTTCCTGTCCATTTTTGAACTAAGGTTCCCACAAGCCGAGGCACCTCGGCCTGTTCTGAGAGGTGTATGTTCCGGGGTCACAGACCTTGGGCATACGGTAAGAGTTGTCCTCTATTACCATTGGAACAGTCGGCCAGCTGCCTCCTAAACTGGTCGAGGCACGGAGAATGGAATGCTGCGTCCCCACAGCAAACTCCTCTCCCGCTATCGGAAGGGCGTGGGACAAGTACCCAAAGCCCGACCTACCTGATGCAGGTTTTTCAAGGGGTTTCCCTGCATTACTTTTAGGCGAATGCCGGGTAGGATCCTTAAATTTTGGCCCGGGGACCCTAGTTAACCCTTGGCTACCTTCCTCTACCCTTCCGCATCCCCCCTTTCAAATCCCTTCCTATGCTATTAATGGGGAGTTGCCGAACGTGGATTACCCTCATGTAGCCTGTTTCCCTAATATATATATATATATTCACACTTACGAAAAAGCTAAATTGAATTCAGTGAACTAAAAATAAAAGTATTCAAAATTGTATGGCCTCACTAATTTGTTTATGAAACATTAATTTAGAAAATAAAACAAAACTGTTGACACAATAATAAACGTCCAGTATCCATAATGGATAGTTGAGTAAAAATCCGATATTGAAACAAAATTTCAGTTCAACAGCCGGCAGAGGAACTGCCATTTTCGAGTATCCTTAATTTCATTCCAACATGTTAGAATTTGTTTCTCGGAAGGGAATTTTCGGCTATGATTATTTTGGTTTAAATTCGTAGATACGTCCAAAAATTGCATATCTATGATATATGATATCAATACTGTGGATTGTAATTACAGTTCATTTTATTGCCGATTAGAATAGTCCATGAACTTATTCAAATGTCCAGTGCATTCGTTTCCAAGACAATAAAGGAGTAAGCACCCCCGTTTTCAAAGCATTTACGGTCCATGGAAAACCTATAGCCAGTGTTATTACTCATGCTTTAGGCTGTTGACTTGGACTAATGGACCTATAAAGAGAAAGTTGGCCAAGGTCGAGACTCCTGCTTTATGGACCGAAGAGAATCCAAGCCGTTAATTTGTCCGTGCCGTGAAATTGTTCAGCGAACTGAGCGGCGTCTTCATTCCACCCGCGTATTTCAAGGCGGAATTTTTATCGGTTAGATTAGTAACCAACATTTTCAGAGAGCTATAGTGCTGCAGTCAACATTTCTTTGGCAATAAAATTTTGTTAATTCACCTCCATTCTTTAGATAATTTTAGCAATAAAGTTTCGAACATTTCAAACGAACTCCATAATCAATATTTGGTAGACTTTTCACGTTTCTCTCGTTACGATATTATTTGTGGGTCAGAAAAAAAACAAGTGACTGACTTTTTGGACATAAAAATGTATATCATCTTTACGGTAAGGATAATTTAAAATGCTTTCCCCGTCTTAGAAAGGTGCTGAGATTAATTGTAGTACATTCAAGTAAATATTAATTTGAAGTTGGCTTATGAGTTTTGTCAATTGAGTAGTTCAGTTTTTCTCTCTCTCGGCTGTTATATATTTTCTGCACCTGAAGAGAGGAACAAGACTTTCCGCATCCCCCCCTTTCAAATCCCTTCCTATGCTATTAAAGGGGAGCTGCCCTAAGTGGATTACCCTCATGTAGCCTATTGCCCTAAAAAAATCCAGAAAGGATGTGTGGAATTTATTAGCCTATCTTACTTATTATTAAATATTAATTTCTTGATTAAAGGAGAAATTCGTATTTCGGAGACTACTAGACATTAACCTGAAGATAGTTCAAAACTGTGTATGATATTTTTCCGACATAATAACAGAACGCAGACGATTACTTGAAAACGTTTACAAAAGATATAAAACTAATCTGTATTTTTCTGTAGCATATTAGCGCCAAACGTGTCCGATTACCTCGTAACAAATTCGTATTCCATCGTAGAGAAGAAAAAAAAAGTTGCCACACAATATTCATAGGAACCTGTTAATTAAATTTTTTTTTAGGGCAACAGGCTACATGAGGGTGATCCACATTGGGCAACTCCCCTTTAATAGCATAGGAAGGGATTTGAAAGGGGGGATGTGGAAGGGTAGAGGAAGGTAGCCAAGGGTTACTAGGGCCCCCGGGCTATATTTTAAGGATCCTACCTGGCATTCGCCTAAAGAAATGCAGGGAAAACCTTAGAAAAACCTGCAACATTTTTAAGTATTTAAGACGAAACTAATTATAATTTCACATATAAGAAAAAATATATATCAACAGTACGAACGCTCAGTTTTTAGTTTACTTAAATCTTGCAGAAATAGTAATAGTCGGTTGCTTGCGAAATGAATTTTATTCACATTAAATTGTAGCCCGGGGGTCTTAGTTAACCCTTGGCTTCCTTGTTCTACCTTTCCGCATCCCCCCTTTCAATCCCTTTCCTATATATATATATATATATATATATATATATATATATATATATATATACTCTCTACACATTCTTCTTCCCTGTTTCGTTACAGGTTCCAATATTTTATAATTTAAATGTAATATATCCGGATATCTATGATAAATATCTTTTAAAAAAAGAATAAATAAGAGAAGCGAATGTTATATTGGAAAAGTGATCTGTCCAAATTTATTTTGCCTGTTTATTTATTTCTTTGTTCTTAGCAAGGAGTTTATTTATATTATATGAGTGTCTGAGATTGTAAAACGTTGCATAAATAATTATATAATATTGCAAAAAATATAACAATGCATGTTGAGATTATTTTGAATTTTTTTCCGTGAGAGTCAATTAAAAATTTGAGAATGAAAGTGTAATTTTAAAAATGTAGTTATTTCTCCTAAACATTTGCAATTTTCTCTAATGTTCTATTACTTTTTTCCCGTTCTCTATACGTCGAATTTACGTTTAACAAGTTCTGACGGCAAACCGACGGCGTGTTTTCTTTAGGTTTAAGTTGAGAGCCGTTGAAGAACCCCACTTCGTGTTAGGTATTCAACTGTCACTCCAGCAGTGTTTCGCTAACCTTTCAAAAGAGGGAGCAAACGCCGGAGATTAAAACATTACGCCTACGCCTTGAGGAAAATTACTCCGTGTTTTCAGAGAGTTTCGAAACGGTCGTGGTCTGAATTGGAGTTTATCTCTGGCTTGCTTCATTTTCATTTTAACACATGAACGGCTCATGTTTGCTAATTAATGGACCCAGAGAGTCTCCTATACTTTAAATAACACTTTCACATTGTGATGTCTGTCTGGTAAATTAAACTTTTACGACCTTATAATAATAACAACTTATGTGCGTGGACCATAAAAACCAGTCATTTAAAAAATGCATGTCCACTTTCCAATAAATGTTCTGTATAAGTTATGCTATTCAAATAAATAAATAACCCCCAATTTTATGGCGGAAAAAATAATTTGATAATTAAATTAACAATGGTTCAACACTTATTTTGCGACCACATCAAGTTCAAGTTGATAACAATTTTTTGTATTTTCAAGCTTGATCCTGATGAGGCAGTAAGTGATGAAATGTTGTTAATTTAATTAATAAATTATTTTTTCTGTCTTAAAATTGGCTGATATTTATTTATTAATATATATTTATATATATCGGTATTATTATTATTTATCGGTATTAAAATATATTTCGAAAACAATTTGATTTTATCATGCAAACAAAATTTGCTGACACTTTTCTTCCTTCACTGGGCCTTATTAAACAAAATACAAACACAGAAACATGTACCATAAATTAAGGGACTAACTGATTATACGGAGAACAATCTACAGAATCTGGAAACGGATCGTACGTGGAGATGTGTGTGTGATTGAGTAAATCTTTTCGTTGCGTTAGTGCCGATGCTGCTTCGAGACAGTTTATATCTACCGTAAAGACTGGAGATATTTTGCCATTTACGTTGAACGTTGGGAACGGTGAAAATTGCAGCTTGTATCAGCAGTAAAAATGTCTGCCATTTTGGGGGGTTGTAAGTTCCAGACGATAGGGGTGTGTGTCTGTGATAGGTAGCTTCGGCGTGGATTTCTATTACAGAAAAAACTACTACACGTACAGCTTGAAAAGTAAATTCTGCAGGTTCCACTTATTTTATTGCATCGAGTGTCGGTTAAGGACTCGGGGGGGGGGGAGGGGGGTAAAAAGCTTTATTACACAGATACCTCCCTCTTATCCACTTAAGCGTACATTCAGCTATAAAAAAACAGGCTCTCTCTTAGTTTACTTTGGGTGGTTTATTCAGTTCTTTACCCTTAAAGCATTTATTGCGCCTATTTAAATGGTAATATTCGACAGTAAATTTGATCTATGGTTGCAACTGTAACGATCTTATTTTTGGATTATATTACACTGATTATAAGGCATACAATTTATGGGAAATTACGAATAATATAGTTTTTGTTTAGAAATATTTTTTAAATTAATTTTTTTACATTTTCCTACCTAATATTTCATATTACATTACTCCAATACCAACAACAAATTTCTGCTGATACCAAATAAAGCTTGTGTGTCTGTAATGTCAGTAATATTTCGATATATCAACCACAGTACGCAATTAACATTTATGTAGTCATTTTTGTAAATAACGCCTATATCCATATAATAAAAAATATGTGTATTTGTATGTATGTGTTTACGTTAATTTCTATACAAATTAAAACGCGTGAACAGATTTCAGCAAAAAATTGATACTCATATTCTTCAAAACACTAGAAACGGTACCGTGGAGGTGAGAAACACCTTGTATAAATGTGGAAATAATTATAATTAAAAAACGTGATCATTAAGTGTTAAATTACTACGCGCCAAGAGACGTCACGCGAAAGAGAGAGACGTCACTACGCGACGAACAAAGGAAATAGGTCACATTTCCGGAATGAAATAAAGTATAAATGTTTTCATTGAATAAAAATTTTAATTTTTATCCAAAAATACTCCATAGAATGATGATAAATACTTTCCGATCCTTGTGGAAAATGTAAGTCAATTTTCGTGTCACATTAGTGATTTCCAATATGGCGCCCATTTGTTTACATTTTGAATCTAGCTAACAATTTAATCTTCCGTAATGTTTGAATACTGGGGGGACAATTATATCCTGCAATACTCAAGGAGTATATTTAAGAAGAAATTCGAAGGTATGCTTGTTGGGATTGATGCAATAAAATTCAATGTATTTTATAGCTGTTCAATTAATGCACTATCGGTCGAAAGTATGTATGGAACTAGGAACATTTAGATTTAAGTTAAATCAATTCTTGACTAAAGATTAGTATAGAATTAAATACTTTTTCGGGTTTATATAAATATTACACGGGCACCCAGCTAGTATGTAATAATGGGACGATAAATTACAGATTCGTGGAGGCACAGCTTTGGATACTAGAAAGAGAGTTGTCTCTACAATGAAGTCCCCATCCGATGTCAGATTTGTGAAACGTATTTTAAACGTACAGGGGATTCTATTCTGTATTAACAGTAAGTTAGTAATGCGTTCCTGTCTGTCATGTTACATTCATACTGGAGGGAGTCTCGTCTATAGGTCTGAAGGCAAGCTTCACAACGCTCCATTGTGTTCGTGCCGCTCTCCGCTTCTCTGCGAACAACCCTCTAACAATGGCGCTGTTGCTCTACTTAACTGCCTGCTATCAACAATCAGCAACTGTGTGAGAGCGTTTTAACCCCGACCGTACAACAAAAGGTTTAAAATTTATACACTTCGTGTTTTCAAAACACGTCGGCAAGGCGGGATAATTGCTCGCTAATAATTTAATTAAAATATCAATAATGAAAGAAAGACAAATATAAAATTGTGCATTAAATATCACAAATATTTTGTTATTAAAAATTATGTCATAATAACAGAATTTTTATTTCATTATACGAATTTACATCATTCAGCTTCGTTCACCGGATGATGGTGATGATGATCACAACAATTCAAAATGGATCAGTGAATCTTTAATACGACGCTTACAGTAAAAACTATTAAGTAGCCTTAAGGGGGAACACAAAACACACACTCAATATTTTTAAGTTGATTTTCTTCTATGAATCAGCGGGGTGGAAAAAACATGTAAAACGCCTCATAAGCAATTATATATATTTTTTAATTTATACTTACCGACTATTACATAAAAGATATTACATGCAAATAATTTATTTACATTGTAATTTTTGATTATATTATATTTTATCTTGAAATTTTCATAAAAAACATTCTCTTAGTCCAAAATATTTTATATCGCAACTGACAGTGTTACGAAACGTTCCTACAAATTATGTAATGAATATTTCACAATAAATCGTGTTGAAAAGCCTGTCAATGGTAAATTAATAGATGCTAATATTTATAGCATTCATTCAGAGTTATGCTTGACTTTATAATCTACAAATTAATTATATTTTGAAAATAAATTTCTAAACAGAATCTAAATTGTCTTTTTACAAGATTTCATAATATTTGAAAAACAGATGTACCTACTATTACATTTAATTGAGGAAGCTTCAGTTTCAATTTATAACTTTTATAACTGTTAAGATTCTTGTCGTAGACGAATTTGCTTCTTCAATTAATAATATGATTTTCAGGAACGAAAATCAATCGTAAAAGGCATGAAAGTAAAATATTGTTGATTCCTATAACAATTTGTAGTAGCAAGTCAGCATACAAAGGAAATATTTTTTATTCAAGACAGACAACTCAATATTTATTGTAAACGAAAATTACATAACTGTATCAACTGTAACGAACTGGTCCTTTATGTAACATCTAAGAAAACATTTTAATCTTTAGTTGACTTTGAAACGCGAACGTCCTTCGATTTTCTTTTGCCATTAGTTTCGGTTCAGTAGACTGCGAAACCTTCGTTTCATCCCGTTCTTGTTGACGACAAAGCCATTTTAATGGGATTTGCATACAAGCTACGTGACTTATATTCCCGGGCCCTAGGTGAGGCTGTAATGAAGTCATTTGCTACGTTAATAGGCGTAAAGACCGGATGAGATTATAGGAACCCTCCGAAAGAGCAATAGGGTTTTCTCCAAAAGCTCATGCTTGAGCTTCTCAGATTTAGAACACTTCATTTTAAAGGTTTTTCGAATTTTTAAATAAAGGAAGACGATAATTTTTAATGTCTAATTCACGCATTAACACATTTATTCCAGTCTCTTAAAATAATAACCAGCAGTTTGAATTCTTAAAGTATGATTACTATTTTTACATGTAATATTTAAAAATGAAATAATAAACAATTATTTTACTTCAAATAAAAATTCAAACTCACAATTCTTCAAAAAGGAAAAAAATAATGGTCAGAAAAAAGAGATGAATCCATATGACTACAAATATTTTTGAAAAATTAATGAATATTAAAAACGTATTCTGAAAAGAAATTTGAGTAGTTAAAAGCATAATTTATTCATGTAGACGGATTTTAAGTATTTATAAGCTCTCTCTATATATATTCATTATAAAAAAAATCGGTTTCACAATTAAAAATTATTTTTAGATGAAAACTATTTCACTGTGTTCCACGTCGAGTATCAAGGAGCTGCCTAATTATTCATTACGCATATCGGAGTGCAATCATAAATTTTTAAAAAGATGAAAATTCAGTTTCCAAATATATAAAAAAATATTGTAAACATTTGATAAAATAATAATCCTTGTTTTAGTCAGACACAGTAATCATAAAGTGAAATTTAGCAGCTATTCTCTGAAATATATTTATGTTTTATAATGAGTAAATTCTTTATCCCATGAATACTATAAAAATAAAGTTTCTTTTAATAATATTAATGGCACACAATAATTTTTTCTGTTTAATTTGTGACTGGTTAAAACATCTGAACCACTGGCGCACATTTTTGACATTAATAACATTTCAAATATTTGTCGTCAATTTTATATTTATTTTGTTTTATCTTTTATTAAAATTTTACATTGTTTAAAAATACTGGGTTTAATATAGGAAAATATTTTATTAATAAATTCAAATTTTTATTATGGTTTATATATAATTATTTTGATATTAATAGTTTTTAAAATATTTGCATTGATAATATTCTTTCTTTCATACATAATAATTTGTTTGATATATATAAGACAATTGTTATGAATATTGATTCAGTAAACAAAAATATGTTTCTCTGTAAAGAAAGAACAGAATAATTTTTTATTAAATATGTACAACAATTAATTACATTATTTACAATTACATTATTTACAAGCCTACCTGTAAAGAAACGACAATTAAAGTTTACTATTATCAGTTCTTTACGAATTTAAAATCTATCTCGTTTAAAATCTCCTTCGTTATTTTAATAGCCGTCAGATAGAGTGACGATTCCGGAACAACTGAAGAACAAACAGCGCGCGGAGCAAAGAGGACCGCTGCATCTTTAAAACTGAAGAATGTATACTTTCTTTATATCTCCCGCTCCCGGGGTGAAAATTTTTACAATTTTCAGTATTCATGTCCGTCTTCTGATCTTGGGAGTAATTTCGTTACATGGAATAATCCCGTTTCTTTCTTTCCGTTTCCAGTTTTTATTTTATATATTGAATTTGATATTTTTTGTATAATTTCGTAAGGTCCAATTCTCAGTTCGTCTAACTTCTTTCTGTTCAGCTTGTTGCCATGTTCTATATATACTAGATCTCCTGTGTTGAACTGGTGGTTAATTCTATTTTTGTCAAATATATTTTTGTTATATACATGTGATCTTCTTGTTCTTTTCAGAGCTTGTTCTTTATCTCTTATCCAATTTTCTTTATTGTTTCTTGTTTTTAATTCTTCGGGTAAAATTCTGGTATCTGTGCCATCTAATAAATACTTAGGTGTAAAACCCGTTACCGTATGCTCTGTTTTATTGTATTTATCAATACATTCTCTGGCGATCGTTGTCCAAGCTCTTTTCTGTCCTTTTTCATTTATCTTACATCTTGTCTTATTGACTAGAGTTTGATTTAATCTCTCGTTCAGACCATTGGAGAAGGGCGCATTGACCGACGTAAAAATTAGTCTAACATCATTTTCTACCAGGAATTCCTTGAATTCTCTTGAGTTTATTCCCGGATATTGATCTGCAAGTATAGTTCCAATTTTGTCCGTTTCCAGCACTTTATTTATCAACTTAATGAAGTCAGTTGCACTTTGAGTTTTCGATGTTGAAATAAACGCATATCTCGTAAAATGGTCCACTAGTAGGTGGAGATATCTTTTTGTTGATCTTTGTCCTCCGAAGCCTCCAATGGTGTCAATTGACATTATTTCGAATGGTTCTGTTGCTGGTCCCAATTGTGACATCAGCCCATATTTTTGTTGCCCTCTGGATTTGTTCTTAATACATATTTCACAGTTTTTACACATTTTTTTTATATTTGCAGTTATATGTTTAGCTGTATAATAGGGGCACACCCTATTCATCATTTGTTTAATCCCTATATGGCACCATTCAGTGTGTATTTCTTTAATTAATTCTAAGCTTAACTTTTCAGATAAAAGTATCTTTTCTTTATTTCTAACTTTTTTATAGAAGATTCCATCTTTTTCTATTAATTTTGTTTTGGTTTTTTGCAATGTTTTATTTTTTTCTTGATCTGTTTTTATTTCTTGTATTTTTATTAGATTGACTATTTCTAGTATTTCTTCTGTATTTTCAAGTGGTTCTAGTACTGGATTTCTACTGAGACTATCCGCTTCGGCATTATCTTTTCCCGGAATATATTTAATTTCAAAATTGTATTGTGACAAGTAATAAGTCAACTCACCGAGTTCTTCATCCGTTCTAGCTTTTATATTCATGTTTTCTAATGGTTTATGGTCTGAAAATACTGTGAATTTCCTTCCAATTAGCCAGTGTTGCCAATACATTATTGCTTCCTTGATTGCTAAGCATTCTAAATAAATTGCTTTTTTTCTTTTTTGTGAGTCATTCAATTTTTTTGAAAAATATGCGACTGGCTTTTCTTTACCATTCTTTTGTATCTGTTTAAATACTGCACCAACGCCTGCCAGTGATGCATCTGTATAAATTCGTATTGGTAAATCCTTATCAAATATTTCCAACACAGGTTGAGAACATAGAAACTTTTTTACATCCGTAAAAGATCTTTCGCACTCTTCAGACCATATAAATTTCTCATTTTTCCGTAATAGTTTGTGTAACGGGTCCAGCAATATTGAACTTTTCGGTATATACTCGTGATAGAAGTTGATTTTTCCAAGAAACTGTCGAATGTTCTTTTGGGTTTTCGGAGTGGGAAAATTTTGTATTGAAATTAGATTATCTTTTACTGGTCTTACTGTATTGTGTTCTATTATATGTCCAAGGTATTTTACTGATTCTGCTGCAAATGTACATTTTTTAAATTTTAGTCTAAAACCTTCATTTACTATTGCTTTTATTACTTTTTCTATATGTTCCATATGTTCTTTAAATGATTCTGAGAAAATTAAAATGTCGTCTATGTAATTTTCTGAAAAGTCTTTTAAATTATGTTTTCTCAAGATATTGGATAAAATTCTCTGGAAAATAGCTGGTGATGTTTTTAATCCGAATGGTAGACATGTCCATTGGAAATGTCCTTCTTGTGTAACGAATCCTGTTTTCTGTCTGTCTTCAATGCGTAGTGGAATTGACCAAAAAGCGGAATTTATATCTAGTGTGGTGAAGTATTTACAGTTCCTTGTTTTTATTATTAGATCCTCTATTAATGGGAATGGTTGAGCTTGTGGTACAATTATTTTGTTTAATTCGCGAAAATCTATACACAATCTTGATCGTCTGTTTTCATCTCTTTTGAATGCTAGGGTTACTGGTGCTGCAAACGGGCTATAAGATTCTTCAATTAACTTATTTTCGAGTAACTTTGCCACTTGATTTTCTATTTCTTTTTTATCCTCTATAGTACATCTATACGGCCTCTTACTACAATATTTATCAACTATTAAGTCTATTCGAGCTTCGTAGTCTGTAACGGTGCCTACATCATATTTATTTTTTGCAAATACTGTGTTATACTTTTCTGTTAGTTTTTCAATCTTTATTTTTTTTATACTGTCCAAGTGATCTAAATTCATCCTGAACTCGTCTTCGTTCACATGTTCGTTAAAATTTATTTTAACTTCTTCTATTTCTTCATTTTTATCCAATGTATTTATTTCTTCTTTTTGGGATATTTGTAAATTTTCATCCTGAATTAGTTTGAATTTCTTTATTATGTCTAAACCGATAAGAAAATCTTCAAAATCGTCTCTTTCTACAATAAACACATCAATGTATTCTTCTTTCTCAAAAATTTTTACTTTTATGGTTACTAAACCTTTTGTTTGTGTCACACCATTGACTGTTTTTAAAAATATTTTATTTACATCTTCTGTCTTTTTCTTTATCTTAACTAATTTTGAATTTATTAGAGAGACTTGGGAGCCTGGATCATATGTTCCATTTACTTCTAGCTTCTCCTCTAATAATATTTTTATTTTAATCAATGGTGTGATTACTCGTTTTTTTGTTCTGTATTTATATCTACTTCTATCACTGAATTGCTTCCAATTACTCCAACTTCATTCCCATTTTTCTTTCTAAACCAGCATGTGTCCTCTGGATGATACCTAATACCTTTGTTCAATTTTTCACAGGTTTTACATGGCTTCTTCTCTTCAAATTTCTTCTTATTGTCTTGTCTTTCCTCTTTCTTTTTTATGAAGGTATTTTTACTCACTAGATTTTCACACTTTCTAATTTCATGTAGCAGTCCGGTTGAATTTACACAATTTTCTCTATCTATTTTATTTCTAACAAATTCAGGTAGTCCTGCTGCTATAAGCATCACTAGAGTCTTTGTACCAATATCATTGTCCATATCAAGCAATAGCTTCTCTTTCTTCATTGTGTATTCCATTAGTGAACCTTCTTTATATTTATAAGATATAGCATAGAAACCTGAACTCCATCCTTTGTCTGCAAATGACTCTAAAAATTTCTCTGTCCATGCAGACCATCCAGCTTCCATTGTCAATGTTGTCAGTGTTGCTGAGTGCCAATTTAAACACGATTTGTCCATAAATAGTCTTAATATCTCAATCTTTGTATTATCTTCACTAATTTCAAATCTTCTACATTCTCTCTCAAATATCTCCAACCATTGCTTTGCGTTTGAGTGTTTACATGCAAATTTTTCTATCATAAACCTCTCTGCTATGTTTTTCAGATTTAATTGAATTTCTTTCTTCTGTCTGGCTTCTGGTATACTTCCTTCCACTATCTGTTCTAGATACAAATCCTTAAACATTAAATTTCCATCTTCATCGAAATAAATTTTTTCCATTTCCTCTGTGCATGTAATCCATATTATCATTTCTTGGCCTCTTTGATTGAAGCTTTTTTTCACTCTTTTATAGTTCTCTGTTTTTTTTAATGCAAAATGTTCACTTACCGATTTTTCGGCTTCCGGCAGCACATACTTCAAATTGCCCTCTGTTGTAATAGAGGTTATGGTGATGATATTTGTCTTTTTGTCTTTTGATGCTACATATTTAAATGCAAATTGCAGTTTTTTTTCCATTATAAACAAAAATTGTCGTTTTATAAGACAATTGTTATGAATATTGATTCAGTAAACAAAAATATGTTTCTCTGTAAAGAAAGAACAGAATAATTTTTTATTAAATATGTACAACAATTAATTACATTATTTACAATTACATTATTTACAAGCCTACCTGTAAAGAAACGACAATTAAAGTTTACTATTATCAGTTCTTTACGAATTTAAAATCTATCTCGTTTAAAATCTCCTTCGTTATTTTAATAGCCGTCAGATAGAGTGACGATTCCGGAACAACTGAAGAACAAACAGCGCGCGGAGCAAAGAGGACCGCTGCATCTTTAAAACTGAAGAATGTATACTTTCTTTATATATATATTAATCTTTTATTGGTTTATATTTAATTAAATAACTGAGCAATTTCCCTTTCAAACGATTCTTTCGTATTGACGTATTTCTAGAACAACACGTGAAGTTTGTCGTTAAAGTATACTTTTGACAAGTTTCTCCAGGTGAAGAAAGCCACTCAGCCACCAACGCCGCCCTCAACTCTTCAAGTGTCCAGGGGAGATGGTTTGACAACCCCCAACACCTAGTTGAAGTGTACCTAGTGCGTGCTCAACAGGGCTTAAAACGAAAGGTCGTACACTAGGAAATCAACCTGAGAACGTTCTACGGAAAGCTCTCAATTGCAGGACAAGACGAAAAAGTGCTACGAACGGAGAATATGCGCGCTAATATAAAGGGAAAAGTATCGTGGAATGCTCTGGAAGAATTATTGGAGACGAAGAACAAAACTTTTACTGGCACGGTATCTGTAGGCGAAGTGGTACTTGGACATAAGTCTTCGTTGAGGACGACTAAAATTCAGACATTATTACGATTTTACCTGGCAATATATTTCTGTGACAGCCCGAAATAAAAACATATCAAGTGCTGCAATATTTTAAAAAGAAATAACAAGTTAATAATCTGACTACTTTTTAATTTAATATATTAAACGCAACAAACAACAGCCTATTGGCCAGAAAAAATTATTATTCTACTTAAAACATTTAACAGGCACAACGTTTCGTCCCTGATTAGGACCACTTCAGGTGTACAATTTCAATGCAATTGTAATTTATTATAAAAAATTACATTAATTAATTTATAAATTGCGGTTTTCCCAAACGTTGCGGTCGAAATTCCGAATAATAGGCTGTGGTTTTTAATATTTTTAGAAAAAACTTGAAAACTGGATTACCCTTGCTCTCAAAATCGTTTATATTTTCAAAATGAGGTCAGCTAATATAGCCATAAATATAATCAATGCCACGAAACTGTTAATAAAATAATAGAGATATTTTAAAAATAAAAAAATAGTTATGCTAGCAACAATTCATCAGTCAGTTTACATTTACGTTGAATGATTGGCTTTATTTTTCTAATCTAAAAACACCTAGATTACAAAATATAAATTCTTGTATTATGTAACAACCAGCCCTTTAATTATAGGTGAATTACTTATGTGATAATAATTTTCTTCTTCTTGTGAAGCTTCTATAACCAAATGTGTTTAATTTTTTATTAACACATTATCCTGTATTTGTAATTATTTTGATTTATTTCAAATACCACTTGAGTTATAACAAACATTAAGCTGTCTTTGTAGGAAAAATATTAACGAACAGGGCGACAATTTCATAGATTTTATAACATTAAATTACCCCGTGCTTCGTTTCTAACATCAAACAACTTTAACTAAACAGAATTCAAATTTATGGCTGCTGTCCTACTTTTGATTTCCAAATACCAGTTCTTTATTAATATATAGACCCATTTTTTATTTATTTAGTTAATAGAAACACTTTTCGTATTTAATCGCGAATAAAAAATATTAATAAAATTAAAGATGAATATATCCTTTAAAACATTTAAAACGCTAGTTTCAAAATCTTTATTCAAAAAGTATTCGTGATAGTTTTTCTGAAAATTCAGATCAATATCAATAAATATTAATGTTTAACATTTTTGTATATCTGTTGGCTAGTCAGACCGGTTTGTTTTAATTAATTTAATGAATGTATGAAAAGACCATTTTCACATTAGTTTCCAAACATGAACGGGAAACGTATTTCCAAAAAAAACATTTCCGATGTAGACTATCTTATAGCTATTCCCTAATTACTTTCAACTCCTATAAAAACGAAGATGAGTGTAGGTGGCAGCGTGATTGATCAGCTGCTACCAACCAAGATAACTGAAGCTAATGACCGAGCATCTTCTGTCATTACAGTTCCCTTCCTCAGCTTCGTAACATTCAGCCACTGTCTGTACATGTTAGTGAAATATATATCATCTAATGGATTATTCACTTAAAATTTGTCTACTTTTCTGAATTCCAGAAACGAACCTAAGCACGAAAACGCGAGAGATTCTATGAGTTAGAATATCAATAGTAAATTTTTTATATTATATTAATATTCTGCATTAATCAACACTACTATTACTTATAGAGATATAAGAAAAAATTCAGAATAATATTCTATTATCAATTCTTTTTACTTAAGGACCTATTATTCGACAAAGAAATAGAAGTCAGAGTCCTAATTTTACACGTCTAAGTGACGTCAAAAACAACCAAGTCTACCTGCCAAATTTCAGCTATTATTAATTATGGTAAATGTGAAATCAATAATGTATATTAAAAAATTGAATGTAAGACAGGCCAAAACAAACGAATTTCTTGCTAATTGAAAATTTTACGTTCGAAACTGAATATTTCGATAATTTTATTTTCTAATATATTTTATTTCTGTATGTTATTTATGGCTGTTAATTTTGTATCTATGTCAAGCTTTCTTTTGAAAGGTGTAAAAATAAGACAGAAACTTATGCAATAATTGCTTTTCTGTAACAAACCTCCGACGGTTATTTGACAGTAGAATCATGATAGAATAATATTTCATTTAAATTATAAATTTAAAAATATGAACTAGAAAAACCATAAAATTGGCGTTAAAGATAAGTAAATCATTCTTTAATTATATTCTTTCGCTTCGGTATTTTCATAAAATGAATGTTAAGAATACAATATTACTTAAAATATTTTATAAAATAAATTTTAAAGGGGGAAAAATTTATTCATACAAATATGTTACGTATACTCGAAATTTCGTCGTGAAATTTTCAGGTAATAACTAATTAGGAGATTTTTGTTAATAGAAAGGAATAAACATAATTTAAAAATATGAACTTGAAAAACCATAAAATTGGCGTTAAAGATAAATAAATCATTCAATAAAGACATAAAAATACGAATTAAATACAATTATGTTATTTAAATTGAACAAAAATGTATATGATATATTAATAAATGTAATGGTTTTTAGCATCATGTAATTTCTTTTCTACTTCGCTTTTGTAGTTTTAGTTGGCGCCCTGTCAAGAGATGTACGTGCTTTTAAATAAAAGAAAAATATAATTGCGTAAAGACAGAATAATTTGAATTTAATATTGATAAATGACAGAATTACATCTGGTGGAATGACAATAAAAGTAGTACAGGATTTAGACCCAATTTTTGCACCTCATCATGTAAAAAAAGTGAAAAGACGACTTAAATCACATAACTGTCTTTAATTCATATTATTATGAATTTCTTTGCTGTTTTTTTTTCATTTAACGACAGATAAATATAATTTTTTTTAAGCTCAAATTTTTAAATTTTAATTTTGTTATTGATTTCTGTACATGATTAATTAATAACTGAAAAGGTTCTAATGTAAATGTCTAACAGAATTGTATGATTAAAATTTTTATTCTGGTCATTAACACTTATTTTATAATATTTCAAATAATATTACATGCATTACTGTTCATTTATGAAATATCGAAGCGAAGCACAGGTATTCTGTTTGATTCCGTGAAAAAAGTAATTAAATTATTATAACTAGTCATTTGTCCGATATTAATTACATAGTGAAATAAGAAATTTTATAGAATACGTATTTAAAGAATGAGAATGTAAGTAGTTGTTACATTAAGGTGGAAACAAGCTATTAGCATCAAGAATTTATTAGGGACAAGGCTTAGAATTATGGCTTTCCAGCAGCATTGACCATCGTGAAACGAGTAATAACTTGTACACAAAGGAATTACTCCTTGTTATTGAATGTTGACATATTTCTCTCCAAAGCAAGCAGATTTTAACAACCTGAGGCCAATGTCATAAATTGCAGAAGAACCCTGCGTAAACAGTTCTTTCTTTCGAGGACGGAAGAAATGCAGTTTACGAAGAACGGTTGGGTCGGCTGCCATAAACCGTGTCAAAGCCCGCGTTCTAGCGTTGGGAGGATCGGCCACGAACAATAACCATAAAGCTGGTCTGCGTGGCGTGTCGCCAGATCCGCTACCTGCTCGCCCGGAATCGATCACCGAAAGGACGCATCTGGGGAGGTAATTCCGAGGACCACATTCGCCCTTGGCAGCTTGCACCGTCAGGTTTACATCACTCCCTACGCAATTCAGTTAACATACTGCCTCTCGCCATGAATTTTTCAATGAACTGTTAGCTTTGCCTTCTCTCCACCATTTGGTTCAGATTTTCTCCGTCCTTCGTAGTTATCTGGTGTGACTCCTCGACAGTCATAGTTCGGGAAGTCGTATATTCGGATGCTTTTCATTCGTCTTAATTAACTAACAAATAAGAGTTGGAATACATTAAAGAAAAGCAGACATGCAGAAATAATTCATCATCTAGTTTATGTTCTGTAGTAAGGCTGAAGAACCACAAATATTTAACACAGAGATGCTTTAAAACTAAAGAATTTAACCCAACAGTATCATCACCATTTTTCTTTTGTAGAATCGGTTTCTGCGCCGAAACCAGTTATGTTACTTTTTATATTATTACTAGCTGGGTGCCCGGCGTTGCCCGAGATGTCATTTATCTATAACCCCCGATATGACTCCAATTTCGGCTGCTTTTGCGCAATTTTTATGTAACGCTACTCGAACCCTAATCATTATAATTAACTATGAAAAATATTTCTTCAACGCAAA
Organism: Zhengitettix transpicula; assembly: GCA_037074705.1. Classification (NCBI taxonomy): domain Eukaryota; kingdom Metazoa; phylum Arthropoda; class Insecta; order Orthoptera; family Tetrigidae; genus Zhengitettix; species Zhengitettix transpicula. The sequence continues at coordinate 37,568,868 of CM073596.1, read as the reverse complement.
TATCTGCCCTGTTTGCATGTTCCAAAATTTTAACCGCGCTTCCCCTGCATGTGAGGGGTAAATGCCAATTTGAATGTCGTAACTAAACACAGTGACCTCCATAACCTTTGATTTGACTCCAATCTCGGTTGTATTCGCGTTATTTTACTGTAAAGCATCTCCACCGCAAACCCGAAGGGTGTTCTTTTCACAGGGCGTAGGGGACGAAAATTGTATTCAGATAACATTGGTAGAAACACTATCAATATCTTTGACCCCTAAAAATATTTATCCGACTCAAATATCGGCTGTTTTAGAATGTTTAAATATTTCCACCCCCGCTTCTGGGGGTAGAAGACGCGTCTCACCCCGACAGTGTTTGTTTCCTGGTCGCAAAGAACACGTGTACGAAATTTGGTGAAAATTGCTCGACTGGTGTAGATTTGTATATTATTTAGAAAACGTTTGTATGGGAAATAGAAAAGGGCTGTTTTTAGGGTTTTCCCGGAAATTATTCGATTTTTCTCGCCTTTTAAACCTTCCCTAGACCTCCACGAACATTTCAAGACTAAGATAAGATAAATCCGTTCAGTCGTTCTTGAGTTTTAGTGAGACTAACGAACAGCAATTCATTTTTATATATATAGAAGATTAAGTTTTGGAATCCAGAATCTCAGAATTTTTCCAATCAAATAAATGTTTAGGATTGATAACACGTTTGGTGCCTCCGTATATAAATTTTTTATTGAAATTTTAAAATTAAAATTTGATTCTTCAATTTAACGATCAATTTGTTTATCCAATGTAGCACGAATTACAATCAGAGCCAAAGATATGGAAACTATATGATATAAAACTAAAGAATTTAACCTAACAGTACGGAAGCATCACCATTTTTCTTTTGTAGAATCGGTTTCTGCGTCAATACCAGTTATGTTACTTTTTATATTATATAATTTTGGAATCAGCAGTCTCAGAATTTTTCCAATCAAATGACTGTTTCGAATTGATGACACGTGCCTACGTATATAAGTTTTTTATTGTAATTTTTAAATTAAAATTTGATTCTATTTGTTTACCCAATGTAGCACGAATTACAATCAGATTATTATTACAAGGCTTTTGTAAACTATAAAATGTTTTTTGTGTGTCGAGTGGGTCCTTGTGGGTTTATATCAAGAAGGATAATGTAATGTACATCTGTAAATGATTTGAATTTTATATTATTTAAAAATTTGGACGAACTTCTGATGTGAAAAACTGCCGTAAGGGAGGACATGAAAAACTTTGGGTAGAGGTGATTCGGGTTTACTGGACTTTGTTCAATGTTTATATTAGGGAAATATGAAGGGTACTCATTACGAATTAAAATTTTACGGACAATGTTTATGTTGTGTTGATGGTAACATAACTCTGTCTATAAGGGTCTATAATGTATATCATTTGGTTAGGAGGGTAAAAAGATAGAAAATCCTGAGTCTGTTGGTTTTTAACTTGAACAATTAATATTTGTTTCGGTCCAGCAGCCTTTATTTTAGCGGACAAATTTTTCATTTGTATCAGGGTGAAATTTTCATAAAAATGGAGAAATACGGAATACACTACATGTTTCAAGATTGCTGACGTATTTTACTTTATGTCCGATAGATATCACGTCGGCGTACATCAGAACTCATATCATGTCAGATTTAACCCCCTTAGTCTGACGTTATACATTGATGAGAGTGTGCGAAATCAAAAATATTAAGTTTAATAATAGGAATTGTAAGAAATAAAATTAAAATAAGTATGATATAAGAGGCTACGATTTTAAGTAAATTTTATCTTTGCAAGGGGAATTCAAAGTTTAGTATCAGAACATGTCGTCGCTGGATCATACTACGTTCCATATCGGTAAAAGAAGTGACAGTTCCACGTCCACGGGACCTTCATTCAACCTTCATTCCCGGAAAATCCCCGTCGAAGCTCCTTTGGCCCTCTATTAATTAATCTCACGCTTCCAAGAAGCTCGCTGTCACCGCCGAAGTACATTCTCTTTCTTCCGCGCCCTCTCGAACCCCGTCTACCCCTTTGCTATTGTTTCGTAATCCATTTACGTGCTGCAGCGTAATTAGAAACCACATGCGCTGTCAAATTAACATCTGCACGCAGCCATCCGAAAAGAGTGGCTTCCAAGCGGAATTAGCCTTTAAGACAATTACAAAGCAGCATCCAGTTCCACGCGGGGAATTCTCAAGGATTACAGCGCTCTTAGTGTCGCTGTCCTCTTTAGGACTGCACAGTCAAGGATAATACCGCAAAAAGTTTATTCTCGTCGCTTAATAGGCACATTCAAGCAAGCAAGTCGAGGACTCTCTAATCGCTTCATTTACTTCTGTCGTTAATGTGAATTATAATTACAGCTAAAGTGCCTCGTGTCCATTATGTGGATAATAGAGAAATTAAAATAAAGGGTAGATTGCAGCATTAATAATATATGCATATACAAATACACAACATTAATTTACAAACACAAAGGGAATAATAACAAAAAATACCCGGTTCTCAGTCGGATCCAACCAACATTGGTTTCGAAAAAAACATGACGATTTTACTGACGGTCCTCGAGCCTATAGTTTTGCCACTCGCACGAATAGAAAGTCACAATACCGTTCCTGAGGGCTTGGTAACGGCAGAAGACTCAGCGGGATCCAGATATGGGTTTGAATTTAGGCTGATGACGTCACGTATGACGCCCGGGTTTGTCACATAACCTGACATTTTCACAGCTACATGTAAAAGTATGAATGGACAAGTTCGTTTAAAAGAAAACGACAAAATGACCTGGCAACCTCCGCAAATTAACATATATATGTGTATATTGTAATGATTTGCCTTTTTATTACTTAATATTAAAAAAATTAAACTTTATTACATTGAAACTACAAAAAATACAAAAATACATTAAAAAATATTGTTGGGCGCCAGCAGATATACATTGGTCTGCATAAAATTAAAATTAGCTCCGTCTTGATTAAAAAGTTCTCCTTCTCAACAGGGTAATGTGGGCGGTTTGGTGACTATTCAAGAACAGAGTCTATTTCCACACTGTGTAAAAGAATTCCACTTTTGAATGTACTTTACATATATTGTGATGCTTACTTTACTTGTGGTGTCAGCACACGATCTCCTTCTTCGGCCTCCCCGCGATGGACGTCCCTCAAAACCTCTGCGTCTCCCTGCGTCTTCCTGTGTGCCTGCGTCTCTTCTTGCGTCTCTCTGTGTCTCCGTCTCCCTGCTTTTCCCTGCGTCTCCGTCCCCGTCTGTCTCGTCTCCTACCCGGGTTTGGAGTATTTATAAGTACTCCACCCCCACAAACGATGTAAAAAAAAGGGACGCGAACCCGCGATTTCTTTTGGCCTTCTCAGGCAGAAACACGTGCACGCCTAATGTATTCATACTCAGGCCTCCTCAGGCCCGCGGCCCTTAAGGTTGTTATTCAGTACAATATATATATATATATATATATATATATATGTAATTATGTGTGTGTATGTATATAGATAAATAAATAATTCAAAACTTCCTCTTCAACTACTCACTCAAGAAGCAACTACATTTCTTCAAGTTAATTTTAACATGTTACCGTCATCAATGTATCACAATTGTAAAACCTTCAGATTTAATTTTTTTCTGTATATTAAAATAAAAAAAACAGTTAGTTTAAAATAATGCAAACACAAAATAAATTACGCAATGCACAAATACGCATACATTAATGATAAAAAAACTGAGCCTAATTTAATAAGTAAATATAAAAATATAAAAATCGTTCTTGATTACATTGAATTTAAAGTAGGATGATTAGAATTCTAATATGTGTAATAAATTCAATTTCCAAGTACCAAATCATTGGTAAAAATTCCAAAATATTACGATCATGTTTAAAAAGTTAAAGCAGTAATGTCATGTCAATTATGATTGAATTGGCAATTGTTAGTTGAATATCAATACAGTTATTACACTCACAATACTTCAACTTCTATGACATGTACCAAATGCCCGACCAACCTGATGCAGGTTTTCAAGGATTTGGATATAAACTATAGCCCTATAACCCTTGGGCACCTTCCTCTACCTTTCTGCATCCCTCCTTTCAAATCCATTCCTATCGTATTAAAGGGGAGTTGCCACCACGTGGATTACCCTAATGAAGCCTTTAACTCGAAAAAACAATGCAATTTATAATTCTATATGTCTATGTATTAAGCTTCTTTTTTCTGATTTATTTGTGTCCCAACTGATAAAGTCCCAAAGCTGGATTGTATACGTAATTTCAATGCAAATTTATTTATTGAACTTATTCAAGCATGAATTATTTCTGACTTATAATGGAATTGTTCTGATAAATATTATATATATATATAAATTTTAAAAATAGCTTTAGACGTTTATGAATCACCTGACGAAAGCAACAAAGATTGAATAAACGTTATGTTGGTAATTATTTAGCAGTTATATTTAATTTATTTTGCCATTTTCTTACAACACAGACGTATTATATTTAATTTTTTTATAAAAATGTTTTTCGTGAGACGTAAAAAAGTACGAAATAAAATAGTATATAAATTAAAGTCGCTGGCAATAAAAAATAACTAAGCAAAAATGTGATTCTAAAATCAAAATTACTTTTTTATAATTTACAATAAATTGATTAATATTAGAATATTTAAAATTAAATCGTTGTTGAGTTCAATAATAACTTATTAAAGTATCAGTACCGTGTAATAATGGGTACACTAATTGTAATTATTTTTACAATAGATTCAATATAGTTGGTAATAAAAACTGTTTGTGTCTGTATTCTATGATGAAATGACTGCGATGAGTTTCCTGACAGCTAAGTATATATATATACTTTGATGTCAGAATTACTACGCGCTGAATTTTCTACACAAAGGTACTCGCACAGAGAATAACAACGTGGACTCCTATGAAAGATTTAAAAATAACTAGTCACTTTGATGTTATGAGACGCGGCATGCAGAGAATAGCAATGACACTAGTACGAGGATCATTAGTTTATCTTTGAGATTGTCAACTTGTCGGTAGAGGATCAAAAACACTTTCGGGTAGGTAATCTGTAATTCCAATGCATATAAAGCGTGTAACTAGTATCAAAGAGAAATTGGATGTTTGAATTCAAAATTATACAGAGAGCTTAGAGAAATGGAACTAGAAACTGTGAATACGATAACATGATTTTTAAAATGGTGGTGTATGAAAATTTCTTGGTCGCTAATAACGTTATAATATAGTTAAAGGGACCAAATATAAAGTAAATAAAATAAAAGCTGATATCAGTAACATTACCTTCCAGTTACATCAGCCTGAGAATGGAAACTGCGAATGACAATATTATCACGGAATCGAACGTCATTCGATGGGGATTGTTTTGGGAGACTGAGAAAATGCAGTTTAAACAATAAAGAAATGGAAAAAAGGACAGGGAAGTGCTGATACGGTCATTTATATAATAACGGAGAGTTATAATTGGAGAGACATAACTAGTGATCTCAAAATATTATGAGCAGCGGTCCACTGACCTCGGGCTGTAGTGGAACTCAGTTTAACACGAACCTTTGTTACAGCAACTTGGTAGTGTAAAATATATTCTGAGAACACCGACGCAAGGAAATATATTGTGTTCAGTTCTGGGTATGACGTAGGTCCAAACGTAAAATATAAGTACAGGCAGAAGTAAAAATACTTTTCATGTGTCTGTATGTCTCTTTCGTATGAATGTAATTAATGTTTTTAATAATGGTAGTGACATTTCTCCAGCTCCTCTCCAAAGTAGTTTTCCTCCCTGACGAGAGTACGCCCCTCCATCTTCTCTCCTCTCCATGCCCGCAACAGTCGGCTAACTGCCTCCTAACCTGGTCCTGGGGGACATAGTTACCCCTTGGATACCTTGGTCTACCTTTCACATCCCAGATTTCCATCCCTATCTATGCTATTACATAGTATAGACTTGCGCGTATAGTGAGAGTGGTTCTCTGTTCTTTCTGGTACAGTCGGCCAGCTGACGTGGCGGTTTACGATTGGTAATCGACCATAGGCGTAGTAGGCCATGACGCGGCAGCGTGTTCTGACTTCAGCATCATTTGGTTTCAGAGGGGACCCGTCCCACTACAGAACAATTTTAAAAAATTTAAAGCTTCAAGCCAAATAAAAAAGGAAATATTTTATCAACAGGAATATGGAACGAGTTGTTTCACTTTCCGAAACGTAAATATGTATTAAACATAAATGACAAATTTTGCGGGTACTGCGGTATGTTATTGCAGAATAGAAAAAGGGGCAACGCTCGCATTGTTGTTTTACGCGCTCCAGCCATTACGTGTTGGGTTGTTGAAGTGGTATGGTCACTTTTATGGAGAGTTACAAGGGCGTTTATTGTGGCGTCGGTGTGTCTGAGGTTTATGCCCACACAGTTCTGCATGGCGGAGCAATTCAGGCAGTCTGACTGACTTGCACCAACTCCGCAATTATTCACATAGAGAAGAACTCGATATTTTCCAGACAATAATTATGATTAAGTAAATAAAATAGCTAATAACTCGGGAAAATTAACAATATTCTATGTTAAAAACATGAAGTATATTATAAGAGAAAAAATATTTAAGTTATGTAATCTATTCTTGGTGTCTAAATGTGTTACTAAAATTGAAAAAAAAAATATATTTTTTATGGTAACAGGCTACATGTTGGGATTTGAAAGGGGGAATTAGAAAGGGTAGAGGAATTTTTCCAAGGGTTAACTAGGGCCCCCGGGCTATAGTTTAGCATTTGCTTAAAACCCTAGGAATCCTACATCAGGCAGATCGGGCTATAGTTTAAGGATCCTACCCGGCAATACGCCTAAAAGTGATGCAGGGAAAACCCTAGAAAAACCTGCATCAGGTAGGTCGGGCATTGGGTACTTGTCCCACGCCCTTCCGATAGCGGGAGAGGAGTTTGCTGTGGGGACGCAGCATTCCCTTCTCCGTGCCTCGACCAGTTTAGGAGGCAGCTGGCCGACCATTCCAACGGGAATAGCGGACAACTATTACCGGATGCCCAAGGTCTGGGACCCCGAAACATACACCTCTCAAAACAGGCCGAGGTGCCTCGGCTTGTGGGAACCTAAGTTCAAAAATGGAGAGGAAAAGGCATCCCCAAAGGTAGCCCCTTCGTATCTCTCCTAAATGGTTCATGTCTGCGAGAGAACATCCCCCGCTGGTTACCTGCGAGAGAATCCTCTCGCAGGCTTCTATTCCATGAGGGTAATAAATGTAGTAACCTCCTCAAGAGATCTCTGGGAAGGTTCGCCTACGAGAGAACAGCCTATACATTAATATATAAATTAATAATTTTGAATACAAATTTGACTATCTATTACTATTATTATCGTTATTTTTATAATATTTATATTAAAATATTTTACATGAAGAACATATATACTTGATCACATGATGAAGAATAAAGTTATATAATATATTCTTGATGTCAAATTTCGAATATAAAACTTGTAAAAATTATTTTTTTATATAAACATCTATAAAAATCAACTACATTAATTTTTTATATAATTTTATACTTGTTATTATACTATAAATAAAACAATTTCGACATCGTGAATGATATATAATCATATGAATTATCACCTTCCATAATTCATAAAGGTGGAATGAAACGTTGTGTTTTCTGTTTTTAATATAGATTATACTTATTTTTTCTGACTTATTTACTAATTTACGATTTAATAAGAGAGAAAATGGTTTTCTCTGAAACAATAACAATTCTTTCCAATATTTTGTATAAAGATGAATAGGCCAAAAATAGAAAACATAAAGTCGGATCAATATGTATTTTAATAATGCGTACTAATTTTTTATTTAAGGTATTGATGATGAGGTAAAGTATGTAAAGTGGATGGTAGATATGGAATATGACAAGTCACGTTAGATAATTAACAAATTCCGTCGTAATAAATGCGTGAATTTGGAGAATATTGAAGCAATTATAAATCTCGGAAGCGACTGTGGAACGAACAATCACTGTTGCCGGAGATACAAAGACGCAGGTAGCTGCAAGGAGAATGACTTGTCGGCGTTTGTCAGCAACGTTCGGCTGCAGTAAATTCCGAGCATTTACAGCTTGTCGTCAAGACAGTAAACCACTCTCCTTTATTGCAGTGTTGCCTCGTGAAGGCCGTAAGTTGCTATTTCGAAACTAATGAAAGGATCCGAATCAAATGCAATAAACAGGCATTCACATAAAACAATTTATTTATGATACGGAGCTGTGGAAAATTAAAATTTTGTCCAACCGTAAATTCATAAATTAAATGTATTGAATCGTTAAGGGGTGAAGAAAGCTATAAAATATAATAAATTTAAATAATTATGTAGAGTAGAGACGTTTAAAGACAACATTGTAATACTACAATATAAACATGCATCTCAAAAATTTTGGTGATGTAGAAATAACCATTTGTTTTCAAACAAATAAATGTTTCCGGCTATATAAAATTGCATAATATAAATTTAAGGAGAATAGTTCCTGACATTTTGATTAATTAGGTGGCTGAAATATAATTAGGAAGAGTTCACAAAATTAAGTTTATCACATCAATGATCTTTATGGAAAAGTCGTTATTAATTTGACTGTTACGTGTCCAAAGATTTAATTAATCCAAGTACTGTTTTATACGACATAATGTTGATTACTTAATATTTAGATTCGTACAAATACGTATTCATGAATGATGCTGGTTTTTCATCTACAATTTTATATTGCACTTACGCTTACATTTTTTGCCGTTATTGAGAAATCAGTTTCAAAATCGTCGGATTAAATAAATTGCTCCCTTCCTGTAATTAAATATCCATTAAACTGGCAATTTTTTTCCGGCTGTATTGTGTGTGTAAAGGACACCCTTCTACGAATTTATATACAATATTGAATTATTTATTGATATTACAGGAAATAATTTTATTTACTCTTGTAGAATGTATCTATAACAAATTTATCATTTAATACTCGTGCATGTGACGAATTTCTAAAAAAAGAAGGAACGAAATGATGTGCAATTTTTATATCTTTAATTTTATATTACATGTTTATGTATTTATTGATTTAATTCATGTTAGAGAAATATAACTATTTAACTATTTAAATTCACATTAGAAACAATAATATTTTTCAAAATATAATTTTCTATTCATAGACTAACAATATTTTAATGGTAAATTTTAACATAGTTTAAATATGCAGTTTTAGAAAAAATACCACTAAACCACTCATTGGCGCCAATTTTTTTCACAAAGGTATTAGTCTTGATGCCATAAGTGAGCCTTCCGGAGGGAAGATTTTAAGATTATAAAAAAAATTTAAATGCTCGCTAGGTAAAGTTGAAATTAATTGGCGTTTTCTTAAGCGTCTGTGGGAATGGAACCAATAAGTGATGATTTAATAAAAATTTAATTATTTTTTTCGAATTTTTTCACAAAAGTATTCGTTTTGATGCCATAAGTGAACCTTCCGAAGGAAAGATTTTAAGATTATAAAAAGAAATTAAATACGCTCTAGGTAAAGTTGAAATATAAGCCATAATGACCGAGACGAAAATTTATTTGAATATTCGCAAATATATCAACCTTGCATTTAGTGATATAAAGGCCAAACGTGTCATACAAATATCGTAGTGATAAAAACTTCCGTTAGAAAAGCTAACTACGGTCTAGAATTTTTCTTCATGTCCTACGAGACATCCTCTTCACTTATTGCCCATTTTGGTTTTCTCAGATTAGTGGGTCAAGTTTTCGGGTTGTAATGGTCGAGGCATGCAGGAATGAATGCTGCGTCCCCACGATAAACACTTCTTCCGCCATCGGAAGCGCGTGGGACGAGTACCAAGTGCCCCAACTACCTGATGCAGGTTTTCTACGGTTTGTCCTGCATCACTTTTAGGCGAATGCCGGGTAGGATCCTTAAACTACAGCCCGCAGCCCCTAGTTAGCCCTTGGCCACGATCCTCTACCTTTTCTAATCCCCCTTACAATTATTTTTTATTCCTTACTTTATATTTAAGATTTTATACTTGCGTAATGTTCTGTAATCCTAACTTATTCTCCCTTATTTACGTATGTAGTATTCATTATATTCCCCCTGAGCCTATTTCATGTAATTTCATATATTTACACTTTAAATTCTTCATTTCGCTATTTATGTATGGTCTTAAACATTTAGAGTATTTATGTATATCTCATTCATACATTTGTAAGTAATATCAATTTGACTTGTCCTATTTCCTCAGCAGAATAAATAAAATCTAATCTAACCCTCTTTTAAATCTATTCCTATGCTTTTAAAGGGGAGGATTACCCTCATGTAGCCAGTTACTATAAAAAAAACTGGACCAATGCTGTTGCACTGATGGAATGTAAATTCGTATCTGAACATTAAAGAGACGTATTAGGAATTCATTTCGAGGATCATTATTTGGGTTTTCTGCTATTTATGAGAAAAACGAATTTAGTTTTGGAGGATACTTGCATATATATATTGAGGCATATATCTTATTTGGAAACCACTCCGCAACCAAACCGCAATTGATGGCCATTTTGTGAATTTCATCTCCGTAAGCTTCCTCTGCAAGTTGGAAACCGCAGATATTTACATTTCCTTGCATATAAATCGCGCGTAAACAATCCAAACGGTTTTGCACTTGAGTGGAAAGCTGATACATTCTATTCGAAAAAAAAAAAGAACGCTTCGGGTGCGTCGTAGGAAGTTGACAATTTCACGGAGATACTCTCAATCTGTCTCCGAAAGAGCTCGAAAAAATATTCTGGATCGAGCTCGGAGACAGAGAGCATATTGCACAGAGTATAGCCGTTCGCGTGCATGTCTCGCTGCCTTGGAATCCAATATAACTGGGAGGGGTTGGGTGCGATCGGGTGACATTTTGATTTCACAATGCATAGCCAAGCAGCAGTCGTGTGTCTGATAGAGAAACAAAAGGCGCCACCTGCGTCGAGTCATCGCTTCTAAAACTCAGACTCATATAGTCAACGCAGCGTCACGCACTTATCAGGTTGAACACTCCTACAAACGTCAGGATGTTAGTACATAACAGATAATAGGAACATAAACCTAACGTAAATGCTGAAACCAAAATTTTGTCTCATCTAGTCTGATAGAGATTGTCGAAGGGTAAAGGTTAACGTTGTAAGCAGCCAAAATAGAGTCGAATAATCAATTTTTTCCCCCTCTATTGCAAGAGAAGTTGTCCACGAAATCCTCGAGAAGCTTTCTTCAACTTGTAAACACACCGACAGGACCTATCTTTTGCTTAGAGGGTGGGGGATTTTATCCAGTCGAGGGAATACTAGGAGGAAGAATGGGAACCCCTCGCAGTATCTGGAGACATAAATACTGGAAAGCCTGGAGAGATAAGGGTCCGTTCAGTCGAGCCTAAATGCCCAGGCCGACTTTAGGAAGGGCAAGTGCTTATTTCCAGCCTCACCCTTTCCGCGTGAAATCACTTCGGGTTTCTCAATAGCTCTTCTCTGTGTTCATTTCTGCCCCCTTCAGGCCTCTCTAAAAATTCTTTTTCAGTTTTATATCTCCCTAAAGCATTCCGTAATATTATCCAAGAAATTAGTTACCCAGAAACAACTTGTCGCTGAAAATAAGTTAAATTTTTTCACGAAATATCAAAGGTGAATAGAATAAAAACTACAATCGCGCTAAAAATAAAGTTAAAATGCGTTTTACTTTAAATAAGTGTTAAAAATATCATCCAGGAGAGATACGAAGGGGCTACCTTTGGGTATTCCTTTTCCTCTCCGTTTTTTAAATAAGGTTCCCACAAGCCGAGGCACCTCGGCCTGTTTCGAGAGGTGTATGTTCCGGGGTCACAGACCTTGGGCATACGGTAAGAGTTGTTCGCTATTCCCATTGGAATAGTCGGCCAGCTGCCTCCTAAACTGGTCGAGGCACGGAGAAGGGAAAGCTGCGTCCCCACAGCAAACTCCTCTCCCGCTATCGGAAGGGCGTGGGACAAGTACCCAATGCCCGACCTGATGCAGGTTTTTCTAGGGTTTTCCCTGCATTTCTATAGGCGAATGCCGGGTAGGATCCTTAAACCATAGCCCGGGGGCCCTAGTTAACCCTTGGCTACCTTCCTCTACCCTTCCGCGTCCCCCCTTTCAAATCCCTTCCTATGCTATTAAAGGGGAGTTGCCAAATGGGGATCACCCTCATGTAGCCTGTTGCCCTAAAAAAAATCCTTTCCCGCTATCGGAAGGGCGTGGGACAAGTACCCAATGCCCGACCTACCCGATGCAGGTTTTTCTAGGGTTTTCCTTGCATTTCTTTAGGCGAATGCCGGGTAGGATCCTTAAACCATATCCCGGAGGCCCTAGTTAACCCTTGTCTACCTTCCTCTACCCTTCCGCATCCCCCCTTTCAAATCCCTTCCTATGCTATTAAAGGGGAGTTGCCCAAAGTGGATTACCCTCATGTAGCCTATTGCCTTAAAAAAACAGAAAAAATTGTCAAATTTAAATAATTTCATTCGATGTACATAATATAATCCCTAATTGGGATATCCTGTGGTTCAATTTCAATTCAGTTATCTAAAAAAAAATTAAGAAAACAAAATCTTACACACATGATGAGTTTTGATGCAATTATATTTAAATATAACTAATAAATTTACAATTTACTCTATAAAAATTTTTTTTAGGGCAACAGGCTACATGAGGTTAATCCACATTGGGCAACTCCCCTTTAATAGCATAGGAAGGGATTTGAAAGGGGTGATGCAGAAGGGTAGAGGAAGGTAGCCAAGAGTTACTAGGGCCCCAGAGCTATGGTTTAAGGATCCTACCCGGCATTCGCCTAAATCAATGCAGGGAAAACCCTAGAAAAACCGGCATCAGGTAGGTCGGGCATTGGGTACTTGTCCCACGCCCTTCCGATAGCGGGAGAGGAGTTTGCTGTGGGGACGCAGCATTCCCTTCTCCGGGCCTCAACCAGTTTATATTACTGTAATTTTCTAACGTGAAGTTTGTACACAAGCTGCGGGCGAATTGACTGTTATCTACACAGCTGTTGACAGTAATATTTAATTTTAAAATATCAATGGAAATAAAAAAAAAATGTTCAATATATATATAATATTCGTGCCATTTTTACATACATTGTATCTGGAATGAAAAATTTCACCTCATCAATCTGGAATAATATTTACATTCTTCATATAAAATGTATATATTGTGCCAATGTTTATTATGTTTTTGTTAAAATAAATATGTTTGTAATTTTTCACGCTAACGTCAAATTATTTGTGTGTTAATTAATTCTAGTTTCATTTGTTATTATATAACAAGAATTGCAATCTAAAAAATTAATTTTGAAACTAATATAATATTTATCTGGAATTTTAATTTTGTCTTCAATATTCTTAACTATTATTGGAATTTTTAAATATAACCCGAATTCAATCATTATAAAACAAGTTAAACTGTGTTTTCAGAAAGGATAGGACGATAAAAATATTATTTTTAATCAATATGTATTTGACAGAAACTTCTGCTAATATAAATTTTTGTATAATAAATAGTAAAACAGTTAAACATAACTGAATGAAAAATAATCAGGTGTGTTAGATTTCGTTTTTCTTAAAATACTTTAGATAACTAAATTTATTTGAAATTGTACATATGAAGAGGTCACAATTTATCGATGAAACGTCGTGTTTGTATAATATAATGTTTTAAATTTGATAATGATTTTTCTGACTAATTAATTAAAGGAAGTCAAATTATTATAATTCTTTTGCTTTTAAGGTATTTCTTTGCCATGAAGTCAATGTTTTAAGTTTTACAATCATATAAAACTAACCATATATAACAGTAACAAAGCAATTTATTATTATTATTTATTAAGAGAGCTTTTTGGCTTTATTTTCCATCAACACCATAACGTAAATAATTTAAATACTTTTACAGATCTGTGACGATTACAACATCAACAAAGGCAAGAAATATCGCTTAATAAATAACAAGAAAAGATACTATGTGACTGTTATATATTGTTATTATTGTATGGCTATAAAAATGAAAGTCCGGATAAAATAATATTTTTAAAATTATTTTGTTTACCTCAGGACATTTTAATGTATTCCTGAAAAAATGAAAATAAGCAAATTAGCAGATAAATTTTAATTAGGCAACACACAAGTGACAATAATTGCAATTAATAAAATGGTTCCAACGTTAAGTATTGTGATAAACATTAAAAGTTTTATTTTAGAACAGTAGAAATACTTTCAAATAAAGTGGTTGAATTAAAGGACCAGATATATACATATAAAAAAAATAGCTCACTCCTGACGGAAGTCGACTCGGACGGTAAAGACGACCACGTATTAAGTAGAAGTCCCGGGTTCGATTCCTCAAATAATTCATCGAAACGTTTCGGCACGGATTCCTCGTGAGCTGTTCTAAGCGTTTTAGTGAACGTACCGGTTTCTTATAAATTTACCTTTGACTTCCGGTTCTTTTTTTACACCAATTATGGCACAATACAATCGATATTTCCCTATTGCTGCCTTAATATCCAATAATATGTAACAATAATAATAATTTCTGCTGATATAATTGTTGTATACCTTCATCTTCTACATTTCCCACGCCACAGAAATAATTAACACTTTTTAAAATTTCTCAAAAATAATGCCTGAATCTAGGGATGTTTTTAATTGACTTTTCAGGGAATATTTTATTCAACGCCGGAGTAAGTACGGTTTTGAACGCAATCTCAACGACTCCAAAACTGCAGTTTTAGTGAATGTAGGCAGTCCCGGTGAACCGATTTAATAAATGATTCTCGGTTTATCAGTCCACATGACGACGGCGATTATGATAATCGCCGAAACGTTCTGTTTTGGCCGAAATTATACGCGGCTTATTATTATTGCGATGATTATTTATTAAACAGTTTTTGCATCGAATTTTCCAGTCACCTTAGTTTGAATGAGCTATTTTCCCTTCTATCATACAAATGATGGATAGTTGTTTAATACCAGCTCGAGGGCTCTATTTTTTCGAAATATGAATCTGAAGAGTCCAAAGAAACAGAAATAATTGAAATATAAAATGTACGCATTAAAAACAAAATATTTCCTTACAATTTGTGAAACTGCTGACGATTCTACGTTTGCTGGCAACGACTTCGTTGTTTCGAGTTATATGGTCGGTTCGGAACTATTTTGCTTGCGCACTCCTTCCCGCGATCATAACACCACTTTCCTTTCAGCTTAACCTGTGCCGCTCAGATTGTCATCCCAATAAGCAACTTAGCAGCAGTGCAGCCCTCGTAATCGGCGACAAAGCCGATTAACCAAGTTCATGAATTAGTCACGTGGTTATTACGTCGCTGCGCCGTGTTACTCTTCGTAATCGGATATGTAGATTCCCGAAGAGAATAATAGAATTTGCTAAGAATGCAATTTTCGGCGCAGTTTACAGAGTAGATTCAATTTTACTGAAGCAATGGAAAACAATTTATGCAGTGAAATTCTCTTAAAATCTCCACTCTTAAAATAAATATGTATTTTATTTAAATCTGATGCATGTAAATGACTTTTAGATTCCAATACTATTTGGACTTCGTCCTGAAGTGCCAAGTTGATTTCCGGGTAATTCGAACACTTCGGTATTATCACTCCAGCCGACTGCAACAGTGTTTTCTTTATTTTATTATTTATTTGTAAACGTCCTATTGAAATATTTTAGTCAGCCTAATTAATTATCACAGAGTAAATACAAAGCAGCAATCTAAAATGTGGGAAGATTAATATTTCATTTTATAGACACAATAATTAAACTAGAGTTTAAAATATATAATATTATAAAATTAAAATAAATTATTCTTCCAGAAAGTTCTTTTTAAAACAAAATAAAATAAAAAACTGGACGCTTATAAATTATCATAAATAATATTTACAAAAAGAATAATTATATATTTTCTTATATATATTAATTGAATTTGCATTAAATGTTCCATTATAAATTCTTAGAACTTCTATCTGGCGTAAGACATTTACAGTTATTTATGATAATGATTTTACAAAAATAATCGTAAAACATTATTGAATAGTTACTTCTTATTTCGTGATAGCAAAAGTTGAGCGTAAGGTTTGTCGAAAAATAAGTAAAATCGCCACGTCAGCCGAGTGTATATTTAAACGTAATTACGTATTAGTAGCTGAATGAAGAAATAATCCTATACATTCCGTTAATATTATAAATACAACTTACGCAGTCATTCAATACGTTCAACACACAACACGTTACCTATTTTTCAATATTTTTATTATTACATGTTTTTAAACCGTTGAAAAATGTACGTAATGCGGAATAGTTATTAAAATTAATATCTATAACTGTCAAAAAACTATAATTACAGGTATAACAATTTATAAATCACAGCAACGATTGATTTTAATTTTGCAACTTATTCCAGACTCGTTTCGGTACGCGTTAAGTCATATTATGGGTAATTAATTTTTAAAACTAAGTAATTAGTTATATTTATATATTGTTTTTTTTAACAAAAAAACAGCCATATAATAGCAGTATTCTTGGAATAATGCTGGTGACTGCGTGAAACCCAGGAAACACTCGACGATTTCTGGTCAAAAGAAAGAAATATTGAACATGATAAGGAAACTGCAATTTTTTTTGCGACAATTTACGACATAGTTTTAATAGAAACGGGATTCATCTTCTGCATAGCCAAAATTTTCCCTAAAGACTCAAGGTTTATTTTTATTTGTGATTGATTTGTAAATAATATTTGTATAATTTGTATTAAGTTTAAATTATTTATCGCCGACCTCCTGTAGGGGTCAGCGTGACTGCCTCACATCACAGTGGTCCAGAGTTTGAATCCCGGCGAGGGAATGGGTATTTGTATGCGTTCGATATACTCTCGTCAAACCCGTCCCCCGACAAGGCAAAATGAGTTCCTATACTGAGTCGCTGATGATGCGACTATAAGTAAATCAATAAAAAACATTATCATTTAAAGTAGCTCGCAATTCCATTATATTTTGTAGGCGTAATTTTTTATTACACCTTATATCAATTATATATAAATGCTAACATTTACGTATATATATATATTACGATTATAAAAATTATGGCCAAAAAACAGACCTCACAAGATTTAATTATATCAATTAATTCTGTAATTATATTTATGTATTATATAGTATAGCAATTATTTTTATTTTACATTTTTTAAATAAAAAACAAGAATAAAACCAGATAAAACGTTTCTGTTACAGATTTGTGGATCTTCTCAAGTACACGTACTTGACAAACGTTTTACCTGTTTTTATTGTTGTGAGGTCTGTTTTTGTCCAGTTGTCCATAATGCTCATAATCAATTATGTAATAGTATAATAATTAAATTCTTATTTAAATATACATAAAATAATATATAATTACATAAAATAATTCTTTAATAATTTTTATGTATAATATAGTATAGAAATTATATTTATTTTATATTTAAATATTTAATAACACTTACTTATTGGAAAGTATGTAGTAGTATTATAATTAAATTCTTCCTTAAATATAATCCTACCTTCAAAATGATCTACGTTCTAGTTTACACAGCAATTTTAGAATCAAAACATCATTGAAATCATTAACAAATCATACAAAACCTCGTGTGTGTAAATCAGCCTGAATTAATCCGAAATTATTGCGCATAGACAATAGAGCGCGGACCAATCACCTATAATTGTGTTTGCTCGAGAACGTATCCAACACGATTCAGAGTTTAATTATTTGCGAACAACTAATGTGCTACGGGAAGCTCTCGCTAAACTATTATTCAGTGTTATCGTCTTAAAATTATTCAAGCTGTTAAGGGCCAGAAGAGAGTATAAAATTTTTCTCTTCGCATTAATGTCATACGATTGTTTACGCTTCTCTGGCTGGAGAGTTTTAGAGCCTACTAATTTATTCACAAGCTTTAAAAAGCCCAGCCTTGTTGAAAATTTACTTCCAACTTGTCGATAATTCTGAAAACGTCACGGACAAGTGTAATCAAAAGATGCATATTTAATTTTATATAAACCGCTCGTAAATGAAGTGTTGTTTTAAATTTTAATATTTTATACACTACACAAATTATTCAGCATTAAATAATTTTTTTAATATCATTAATTCAAATCTTTACTCTAAATATTACTGGGATACCACATAATAAATAAATTTCTAACGAAAAAATTTCCAGTGAAAAGAAGTACATTGACCAGTTTTACATAAAATTCCTGAAGATGATGTGGTTTTGAGATAGAATTTAGCAAGTCTGAACTATAAATATTTGATGATTGTCGAAATTTCTTCGTGTTGATTCATTCAGAATTGCAAGTCTCAACTCTGTGTTGTTCTATAATATTCTGTAAAATAATTTTCTATTTAATTATATTCAGAAACACACAGGAGGAAGTAATATTTTCAAGTTTGTGTGTTCTAAAACTTCAGCACTCAACTAAAATAACCTAATTTTTGATTGGAATAATGTAACAATATATGATTTTCTGAAATAAAATTTTATGCGAGATTAATGTCTGAAATGTTAGACATTAAAACCGGTATCAATAATATAAGCAACATTTAGACTGAATTCTCAAATAACCTCTTTGGTCTTCTGTTATTTATATCGTTATTCCGTAACGAATAAATTTAGCTTATTTTAATTAATTGCAAGTAATTTTTTGTTTATTAGTAATTATTAACTGACTAATTGGCCAGTATATTGTAATGCCAATTAATTAAGGCATTAATTGAGAAATAAAAAAAATTGTTAGAGAAACACATTCTTGACGGCGGTACCGAACACAAAACAATAATGTTGTAGAGCATTGTTTCTTTGTCGGAAGAAGCACTGCGCGCTCAAAATTGCGAGACGGCAGTTCAGTTCACGTTATGATTTGGTCAGATGCAGACCGCATTAAAATAATGAGAAGTTTTGAGTTGGGTGGACGGTTTGGCCAAGTACAGGTCGCATTAAAATATTGAGGAGCCAGTTCGCATCAGTTGGCTGGAAAGTTGGTCAAGTTGAAATAGACGAGACCAGTTCAAATATTAAACGGAAACTGGCAAAGAAATAACGAGGATTATCAACCAACAGCGGTGAATGGGCCATGAATGTTCTGCTCATAGACAAAACATTTACGCAAGCAGAACTATAAAAACCTGCTAAATCGAGGGAGGGAGAGACGAAGAAGAGTTTCCTGGTTCCTGATTTAAAACTAAAATATTAATTAGAATCTGTGAGTTTGAGTAGAAGCTGTGCAAAAACCCGCCATAGTGCTTCGTAAGTCAAAAGTATCCTGGAATGCTGCCGTGAGTACAAATGTAAAACAATAAATTATGTAAACCGGATTAAAAGATAGATGTCAGATATCGTTCTCTTCCTTTGATAAGAATTGTAAATTAGAATCCATATTTGTAGTTTATGTTCGTCAACAAGTAAATTTCGACTTTTTCAATTGACGAGTAAATCTTTAAATTGGAATTTGTGCCTTTAATTATTTTAAATGATTTGCCATTATCAAACCCAGTAATGACCCTGAGATAAATTACATTTGTAATTATTTGTGTAATTGTTTTAAATATTTGCTAATAAAAATTTGTTTGTTTTTAAAGTTTATAATAAATTCTTTTCATTTAAAAAGCCACATCATTTTTGTATATTACATAATGGCTTCCACAACGTGTGGCACGATTAAATCCAAATTCATTAAATTAAATTAAATGTTTTTAATTGGATTATTACAATATATTATTAATTTAACTCAAATAGCTCAATATATTTATTCTTAAAAATGGGTCCTACATTATATCTTTACTTTTTTTGTAACGTGGTGGATTTCGGAAGTTGTTTTCCTTAAACAAGTCATTCTAAATTAAAATGTTATTAAGTTATCGCCGAGACTTCAAGGCTGGCAGCAGTTCTAGAGTTTCGCGAACTTAATACCGAAATCTTTACGACACAGACAACAGACGCCACGGGTTAAGGATAGAGGAGACATAAATTCTTGTTTGTCGCGTTTTATGTTGGTGATGTAATGGAGCTCATGTGTTCGCAATTACCCAGGGAGCACGACGTGAGGCAATCCTCTAAGTTCTGCGCATGAAGTGTCAAACGCTGTCGTTCACAGATATAAAATTATCTATTCCGGCTGGAGTACACTTCCTCGGCCGCGCTGTCGTAAAGTGGAAAGCTCGTAAGAAAATTAAGCTCTCGACGTGTTTCCCTGAGAATATTACTTTAACGGCACTAGAAGAAACAGGTACATGTACCGCGGAGATGATCCACTTACTCAATTCTTCATTGTCTTATTGCTATTATATAGTAGTTTTATAAGATTTCTATTTCAACATGAAGTCCGTATCTTCCATTAAAGATACCAAAATTTTATATCCTCTAAAATTACATATCCTAACGTTTCTTCTTCCTGGACTACAAAGATCCATTTGAGTCTTCACCGACCATACAATTAAATAAAATTACAGTTTTCGATCAACGGTCCACCTGTAATTCTTAAAAAACCCTCAAACTTCTACACAAAAATAAATACGTTTTCCATTTAAGTTAAGCTACAAAAAATTGTTATTTTTATGAAAATAAATGTCAAAATATTGAAAATAAATTATATCACAAATTTTCCTTGAATATGTTTATAACTTGGCTTCAATCAGATAATTCTTCACGTCACACAATAACGTTCCACCAAATCCGCGATGACATATAATTCACAGTAGAATTCTCCAAATTCTATATATATATATATGTTATGTGAATTAAGAAACTTCATTTGGGAACCCGAAAAAAAAAATTCTGATATTTTTCATTTATATTACCGAGTTTTTACCACTGACAATACTAATGGATATGTGACTGTTAATTATTAATAAATCGTAATTGAACCATAGTTTTTATATAAATAAAAAAAATACACGCACTTGTATCACAATATTATAGTTATTACCAAAAAATTAAATAAATGTCGTGTCGTCATTTTTTCATAATCATAATTTTTTATCTATTTGAACTTAAGTGATATGAATTGTCCTAGCATGGACGGAATACTATGTCTGAGAATTGGCCAATAGTAAATCCCACAGAGAAACTGGTATAATTCCCATTGAAATAAAAACATAAGCATAAAGATTCAAGAATTATTCAAAGCCTTAAACCGGCCTTCACACTGCATTCATTTTACTCACCGATTTTATAATCTCTCTTGTTTTCACGGAAAATGTTACAATTTGGATTCTACAATGGCAGAATTTCCGCTCCTAGGGGTAAATTTTAATTACAATCTTTTGTATTCTCGGACTAAATTTCTGCTTAGAGCAAACAAGTCTGAAATGACGCGTAAGCCACCAAAAGACCTCTTAATTCCCTTTTTTTGTTGTCGTAAAGTAAGACATTTTTTTCTCTCGATAAATTGATTAAAATTCAGTTATTTCATCACAGTTCGTGGGGAATCACATTAACCGTGTTTGAAAACGACGTCGTGTACTGCTCACTGGAAACAGTAAATACACTACGATAGTTCGGCAACGCTACTTGTCCCGACCTTCCTTTTAAGGGTTTTTATTGGCGGATTCAAGAGAAACAAAAGCCAAGATCCTTTTTATTATTAACGTACTATGTATTTTCACGTTTCGTGATTCACGATGACATAAAATTCAGTTTAATCGATGTTAATTATTATTTATATTAGTTGCTGTGTTGAGGTTTTTTTGAGAAATTATCAAGCAGAAATCCGCACATGCAGAAAACTGGCTGACGTTTTTAAAACTAAATGGACAGGAAATTTTATTACGTAGTGTGCAATTGTAATTGTTGTTGTCAAGAGTTATACATAGATTAATTTAATAGAAAATAAAAGGATTTGTTTTAATTATGAAAAACATGATTATAGAAGAAAGAGCTTGAATGATCTTTAAAACGACATGATGAAATAGTTTTTGCAGATATTAAAAATTATATAAAGCTTAATATTTACAAATGTTACACGGAAAAATTCAATACTAATTTCGTTCAATATTAGGATTAATTACTAACGTAACTCAGCTGGATTGCGGAAAACAAAGTGGTTGAACATGACTATGAACTATTTAAACGTAATTTAATGAGAAGTACTCATACCACACGAACTTTAGTTTATATTTTTATAGGAGTGATAATATTACGAGGTAAGCCTGTAACACATGTGACGACACATCTTACGAATTCCATATTGTAGCACCAATCATAATCGGCCATGTCTACGGGTAGATTTACATGACGTTACAATATATTAAAATAAATCGTGTGTTATAATTTTCTGAATTACACGTGGGGAAATATTTTATATAATTTTGAATATGTGTAAAATGATCGTATTATTATTATTATTATTATTATTATTATTATTATTATTACTGAATACAGTGAGGTTGCTTCTGAAATAAAATTTCACAGAAATTTCTCCATTTGCATCATTATAAATGTCGAAGCAATTGCAAAAGTGACGATATATTCAGACATCAATAACGTACGCGATGGCGCGAATAATATTTCTGAATTCCGGATTATCCTTGGTTGAGCGGTATCAAAAGTGTTTAATATTCGACCGATTTCGGTTTGTGCCCGCAATCAGGTCTATTCGTTCGATGCATATCATGCAGTGCGGCGGGTAAGGGAACTGATAAGCTCCTCGTGTAAAATAATGTCAATGTGCGAACACAACGTGTAATAAAAGTATAAAAAAACAAACAGGAAACGTCTGAATATCGGAACTCTTTTACATTTAGTGTGTTAATTTTTATTTATATTGATGTGACGTTAAGATTAAATAAAATAAATAAATCAGCCATTTAAGTGGGAGCGATTTTAATGTACTGCAATCAAATTAGAGAATTACATCTCGTGAAACTCCAATAAAAGGTGTAAGTTTTGGGTCAACAATGGAAACTCTTCAGGAACTATGGAACTATATTAATAAGAAAAATAATCGAAATATTGATCTAATTCAATATAATTCAAATTTTATGAACACATATACAAATATCTGCTGTCATAAATCACAAATATGTGGAAGGCCTTCCGGTATTAATTGAAGAAAAGAGACCGAGAAGTCTGCGAGAATATTACATGCAACACGATAATGCAGGGCGTTCACCGCAAACTCGTCAGAATCAGGAACATATCCCCGATATTTTCCACTCAGAGTTTCTTCACTTCCAGGGAAATAGAATTAAAAAAAACTACCACAGCTTTCCGGTGCATAAAATATTGAAAATATATAAAAGATTATTTTTTGTTGAAAATAAATATTTTAATAAAGATTTAGATTCAATCTAAGATTTCGGCAGTAAAGAAACAATACTTGTTGAGCGAACATATCTGAAAAAGCAATATTTAATTATTTTTTAGTGCATTTGAAGCCCACTCTTCAGTTTACATGTCGAAGCGAAGCACTAGAAATGAATCGCATCACCCATTTTTTTCCCTCAGTAAGTTGGCGTTTCTCTTTCATCGTAACCGCGTCGACGGTAATGAGTCTGTGAGGATAGCTCGCGGCGGTAAGTGAGCCAAAGTGTCGGAGCCATTTCGGCCGTACGACGCCCAGGCCCAGGCCCAGGCCCAGGCCTTCATTAGGCTCTCAAAGAGCGGAGCGGAGGACGCTAAAAACCCGCCACGTTTAACTGCATTAGCTGCCTAATGGTGCCGCTCTGCCGTGTCAATTAGGGGCTCACGCACGCACACGCACGCACACCCATCCCGATATATTATTAATGACGCGTGCACACGGGGATGTGATTCGATTAGGACGCGCTCGGGGGAGACGGGTGAGTGCAGGGTGAGCGCACGTTCGTCTGCGGGCTGCAAAGTGTTCTCGTTAAGACGCAGCCCTGGATGCTGCTGCTGCTCCTGCTCCTGGAGTTGGAAGCTACAAGACGACGACGGTTCCAGAAGCTCGTTACGCGGCCCGTCCGTGCTAATGGGACCAAGAGTCACGGGGCTGCTACTATGACAACCGCCAATTTCGCACTTGCTGCGGAGCCCAGGGGCGTGTTCCTGAAGCTTTACAAAATAACTGGATCTGGAGAGTTAAGCAGCAGCAACAATGAGAACCTTAAAACGAGGCGAAGGAGAAATCGTATTAAGACGCGGCAGAATTTTACAAGAACCGCGAAACAGGATGCGAACAAATGCGGTCTCCTATAGAAAAAGACTCAGCCACCTGTGATTGGCCAAAATAAGTAAATTAATTTAAAGCTTACTCCATATATTACAAGATGTGAATGCAAAACTGCCGTGTGACTGGTAATGAATTCCATATTCGAGCACCAATAATATGACGCCACGTGATCGTACAGATTTACATTACGATTTTTTAATTTCTGAGTAATGAAAACCATGGGAGGATTTGCCCGAAATACGTAATACAGGAATTCCGTGTATCATAATAATCTCTTTAATTATTATGAAACTTTCTACATTAAGGTTTAATTCATGTGAATATACAGCGGGTAATGCATATTAAAAAATAAACTTAGTATGGTTTAATTAATTTAATTCTCATGCCTATACTTCGCCATTGTAACTAAACAAAAACAAAGCTAAAGCAAAACTAAAAACTAGCCCAAAGATATACTCCACTTCTTATTATGATTATCCACTTATAAATGTACGATTTTTAAAACATAGTCCTGAGGCCATACTTAACAATTGGCTACCATCCTCATTTCCCCCGTCACATAGATATATCAGAAAATTTTATGGGACATGTTTATTAATTAAAAAAATAATATATTGTGGTGGACTGATTGAAACATTATTATTATAATTTGTGATCAATTCAATATCGGAAAAAACTTGTAGAATGTCTTATGCACCAAAATTTCAAAATTACACTCAAATATAAAATAATAATAAAAACAGCCAAATACAGCCAGAATAATTAATCTATTAAAGGGTACAAGATAATCTTCAGATCGTCTGTTTCACAAAAAATATTAACAATTTTTAGTGTAATTTAAAGACTGACCTGTTTGTATGTAGACCATTGTAAAAAAAAACACAATGGTCAGTCTCAATATTTTTTCATTTAATAAGGAGCTTTCGAATACGTCATAGTCATGATAATAAATACAACGATCTTTAGGAAAATAATTAAATTAATAATTAGTTAAGTTTTTATTTTTCAAATTCCATATATCAGATAATGCGAATTATGACAATTTATTAGTTCTAAAACTAATAACTAGACCTTTTATCTGCTTGTTTATAGAATTTTATGATTTGTAAGGGCTTTTAACGAGAATTATAATAAAAAATATTGTCATTGACCATTTGATTTAATTAGTTCTTGAATTTATAGACTCAATAATTAATATAGAACGGAAAATCAGAAAAAACATCACTATTATTATTATTATTAAATAGTACGGCATAATAGTAGATTTAAGGGATCGGAAGGCATCATATGAGATCATAAGGCGTCGTATGAGAGAGTAGAATATTGTAAAGCATCATAGAGACGACAAAATGCTTGATTTACACTAATCCGTTAAATAATATTGTGATGTTTTCTGTATTAAAAGTACTATAATAATTTTTAAATTCTGATAGTATGATTATAAATCACCCGTCAAGACTGTTGGCGGTTTTATGAGACACGTCACGGTTTAACGGGACCCCAAAATACGTTTAAGATAAATGTATACCATCAAAATTGATGAGAGCGTTAATAATTAAAGTGCCCGTGTCGATGCCATTCTTGTAAACTGACAGGCAGAAACATTTGATGGAGCTTGCTTTATTACGCGTGAGCAGGTTAAACACGCTGTTCGACGCAGCGTTCAATTAGTGTTTTAAATTAGCCAAGATAAAACTCGTAAATTGCTTTGTTTCATGGTCCATTTAAGCACCGTAATGGGTCGCTACTGTGGCTGAAACGGAAGGGTGCCAATGACAGAATATCGGCCTATCAACCACCACTGTCCACCTCAGTTAGCGATCAGGAAAGGCGCAACCGACGCGCGAAAGATTTACGCACGCCACCAATAAAACCTTACTGGTTGAAAATATGTCTCCGATAATATATATATACATACTTTCTAGGGAGATGAATGCATTTTTAATTAAATTTACGTAGTAATGGAAGGAACTACAAGTACAATTCTTATTTTTAGTTTTAACCTGTATTAAAGCAAAATATATCGGCAGTCACGAATAGGATTTTTATTTTTTTTTATTTTGAAAATAAATTAATGATTTAATGAGGTAAGAATAGCATAATCATGAAGTGCGGAAACCATCGTTACGAATGCAAGTAACGCAGCCGAGTGATAATTCTCCCGATGTGTAGTTAAGGATGTAAAGCAATGCAGCCAAGTTGGCCGTCGGACTGTTTGCGTAACTAGTGTTAAGTTGGTGTTTGCTCA
Organism: Zhengitettix transpicula; assembly: GCA_037074705.1. Taxonomy (NCBI): domain Eukaryota; kingdom Metazoa; phylum Arthropoda; class Insecta; order Orthoptera; family Tetrigidae; genus Zhengitettix; species Zhengitettix transpicula. Next base: position 37,542,319 of record CM073596.1, on the reverse strand, counting down.
TTCGCAAGAAAGCGAGAGGTCGAGAGGAGAGAGTCATTTGCATTGCCTCTTCTCGAAAGGGAAAACACGGACATTTGCATAGTTCGTTCGAGGCCCAATCGCGGAGGACTTGCAGCCCCAAGCCTTTACGTCCGTTTTACGGCGGCCATTTCTATGGAAATCGCGTTATCGAAACTGCCTGGGACACTGCATATGTGTATCGATACATGGATTTTATGTAGAATCGTCTGAGAGTCAGGAGGTCAACTTAAACAAATACCGAGGAGATAACCGACGGTCGAAGTATAGAACTATCTGGAAGGACGTGGAAAGCAACAGAAGTGTTACATGCGTTGACTAACATGGCCGTCGGAATCGGTAGGCGACCAGTTATATTTATTTTAAAGAACGTATAAAATCACGACTAAGCAAAATTTATATGAAATGTAATTACAGTTATCTGAAACGTGTGTCTGTTTACAATTCAAACCAATCATTTGTGGTTCCATTACTACGAAAAATTCTATCAAAAAGTATTCAAGAAAGGTTCACCATCAGACGTATCAAATTATAGGCCAATTTCTCTGTTTTCTATTTTATCCAAAATTTTTGACAAAATAATTCACATTAAATTAAATAATTTCGTGAGAAAATATAATATTTTAAGTTCCTTCCAGCATGGCTTCCTTAAAGGAAAAGTCGTAAATACTGCAATGTACGACTTTATTCAAAAATTCATTGGATGTGGGATGGTAACTGGAATAATTGCTGAACTGTCTAAGGCATTCGACACGATTGATCATGGAATGTTACTAAGAAAGCTAGGGAATATGATGTCGAATTTGAAGATGGGAATATTCATTTTTCTGATTTGGAATTAATTACTTGTGGTGTTCCACAAGGCTCGATACTTGGGCCTTTACTTTTCATTATTTATATTAATGATCTTCCAGGATTCGTACATCCTCTTAAATCAAATCTCTACACGGAAGATACAAATAAACTGATCGAAGATAAAAATGTTTATTTACTTATGTTGGACAGGGAATTTTGTGTTCCAGATTTTTAGTATATTGATGTAAACTTCATATTGTTTATAATTGTGGCATCCAATAATTATACTGTAAAATCGTATCCTATTTCCTCATACAAGGACTAATGGAATAAAATACCTCAAATCAAATACATCTAGAAGAACTATTCTAATTCGTCATGGAATGTGAACAGTTAGGAAATACAATAGTGTGTCATTTATTGTAATCAGAAAGGATCCTGAAGAAAATTTTACTAGAACATACTACGTATTGTGTTCGTCGCTAAAGTTATTTACGGTCCGCGGGTGAACATTGACGCAGTTTTTCACTCTGTAGTAAACTGATTACAGCTGTAATAATTTTTTTTATCGAATTATAATAATTGAAATAATACTCGAAAGATCAAAGTCAATCGATTAAATTTTTCTGACAATTTTCATATTCCTTATAATCATCATACTTTTGAGTTTTGTCATCTGAATGGTGCAGTTTTGTCGCTATAGGCTCTTGTGTTATTTTTTTTAGATTTCATAGCACCTGAAGACAAGAACAAGGCTTCCAGAATCCTTGTTTTGTATTTCATAATTTCTTTCATCTGTATTTTGCTACTTTTCTTATTATTTTATTTTTGTATGAGTGTTATTTAGAAATTTTGGGTCAAAATACATTCTATAAGATATTTCTAACATTTAATTAATCAGAAATTATAATAATATTTCAATCGGTGCACAACTATATATTATTTTTAATTAATAAACATATCATAAAAATTTCTGAAATAATCTACGTGACTTTAAATTATCGTAATGCAATGATATTTTATATTATATATTTAATAATATTAAATTTTAATATAAGTTGGAGATCATCAACTTCTTTTATTCCATCAAAAACATGAAAAACGCCTAAAAATGTTTTTGAATTGGTTCTGTATTCAACTAAAAAAAATTTGTCGTACACATTTTTATGTCTGCATTAATATCAAAGGTCATTTCTGAACTTTTGAAGCTTTTCCCTGCCGAGAAATATGTTAGGAAACTACAATATACTTTTAATCCCTTCCGCAAATGAGCGCTTTCTTTCGGTGAATATGGCCACAATTTCGTCCACAAAGACGTGGTAACTTTATCGTTTGAGAACGCTGTACCGTTATGTGTCGAGTTATTAAAAAGTTTTTCCTTCCCTTCCAGAAGTGGGGCCTCTGCAGCATATCCTTTCCCTTCTCCCTTCGTTTTCCGCTTTGCCTACGGAGAAGCTTAAAGTGATGCCTGTATTCGCTTTGTTACATTCGTTCGAACTTTTCCTTTTTTTTAACAAAAAACGATGCGCTTCAAAGTAAACATCTTGCTAGACAGTATCTATTCACATCGCAACTTTCTAACACGACAAAGAGTTACATTTTTATTTGTGCAGAATAAATTTTATTATAAATTCAACTTTAAATTGAAGATGAAATATCATAAATTGTAATCACATAATTTATTGAATGAGTAAAGGTTACATAACTGTAAATAAACAAGCTAATATATGGTATGTCTATTTACTATGATCATTTTACTGGAAACTTATAAGCAGTTTTTATTTACTAATTTATCCTAATGAATCGTAGTACACAATATTTTGACTATAACTGATATATACTAAAAGAAAATTACACCTATTATTATAAAAGAAAAAAAATATTTTTTCAACTGCTGTCGTTTCAGAAAGCTACAGAAAAATATGAATTATAAATAAGACTTAAATTATTATCAACTTAGTCTTGTTAAACTAACAAAACGTATTGAAAAACTACTTTCGAACCCTCTTTAACGATTTATTAAGCGTTTTTATTTGAATTATTTAACCGTCCGATACCTTTGTTACCGAGAAACCATCAAGAAGCTTTAAAATTAAATTATAACAATATAGAAATGAAATTATAATATACTATTGACAGTACAAAGCAATTATTAATCGCTAAATAGTAGTTATGATTTATTGATTATTTAACAGTTTAATTGGATCCAAGTTACAATAAAATGTTTAAATAAAAACATTACTTATTTATTCCAACCCTTTTACGTCTTGTATTGCTTGCTTTCCGTTTACAGTTTGTTTTATTCTTGTCCCTCGCTACTAAGTCAAGACTGGTTTAGGTAGAATATGAAAGTAAGAAAGAAATTAATATTTTCCAAGTACCAAATTCCCGACCTAACTGATGTAGATTTTTCTAGGGTTTTCCCTGCATCACTTTATGGCGAATTGTCGGGTAGGATCCCTAAACTATAGCCCGGGAGTCCCAGTTAATAAATTAATGATGGATGACAAGCTGTCTGCGAGGGCTCTTCTCTCGCAGGCAGAACCTTGTAGGGGAGACGGAAGGGGTTACCTTTGGGGATTCCATTTCCATTTCCGCTATTGGAAGGGCGTGGGACAAGTATCCAACGCCCGACCTACTTGATGCAGGTTTTCTAGGGTTTGTCCTGAATTACTTGTAGGCGAATGCCGGCTAGGATCCTTAAACTATAGCCCGGGGGCCCTAGTTAACCCTTGGCTACCTTCCTCTACCCTTCTGCATCCCCCCTTTCAAATCCCTTCCTATGATATTAAAGGGGAGTTGCCAGCATGAGGATTACCCTCATGTAGCCTGTTACCCTAATAAAATAAAAAGTTAACCCTTGGCTACCTTGCTCTACCTTTCCGCATTCCCCTTTCAATCCCTTTGTTACGTTATAAGAGGGGAGTGGCCACTATGTGGGTTACCCTATATATAGGTTATCTACCCCTTCTTCTTCTTGTATATGCATTAACGTTTTTAACAGATATCAGATTATTTACATATTTATCCTGTCCTGAGCTTTGTTATTAATCAAACTTATAAACCGATAGACAAACATAAGAATAATTTTTGAGGGGACTGTTGGTAAAATTATTAAATACTGTGGAAATTGAAATGCGTGTTTAAAATGATGGATGTATATAGGCACAGAAAAAGGAATAATTAATTTCGGGTATTCTAAAGTATATTTATGAACAAAAGGAACGATATCAGTGCCGTAAACTATTAATTACCATTCATAAAATTACATTCTGAACGTACAAAAAATCAGTTATGAACACAGTCGTCCCCCTACATTATTCTGATGGGTAAACTTCCATTTCCGGTGCTGTGTAATATTTCTGAGCGTGTTTTCCCTTAAACACGGCCTTGTTTAATATTTGAAGTACTTGCTACTGTTTATGGACGGTGATAATCAAACATTTGAAGTTGCACGAGGGAAATTAAACAAGAAAGGGTTTGCTTAGCGACAGGTTACGGCTTATACGCTTGCAGTTGCTTATTTCCTCTAATTATTATTTCCTCTAGCTTTTAAAATGTTGCAGATCTACGTCGTCGCTGAGAAAAACAGTCAGAAAAATTACTTAGCTGACAACAACGGTAATGGTACTACGCAAAGGTCATTAAATAAATCTTGAAAAAAAAATACACTGACGCTACTTTCTGAAAAATCAATAGTAATTAAATATCACGTGGAGGAGTAACGAAAACGAAAAGTTCCGTAAAAACGTGAGATATAAATTAACGGTAGACATCAAAAGTTTTAATCCGAGCTCAATCTAGACTAAATATATTTAACTATTTTGAGGAAAGTTAAAATGTACCTTATTCACTTTAGTTTCTACCGATGAATTATATTTCCAGTATTTCCTATATTCGACTGTATATTACTCGTTCATATTTCACAATAAATTTTATAATATGGCTTATTTATTCCCACATCTTCATCAATAGATAATAACTAGTTTTGCATTATATTTTGAGACACGTAATAATATTTAAATTTGACCGAAATAAATAATCTGAAGATATATAAATATAAAAAAACTTTCAGATTGTCATTTATTTTCTACTTCGACTATATACGGAAAAAAATTACAATAATTCGATAATTGTAAAAACCTAGGGCTAATCGAATTTTTAATGGTTAGTATGACCTGTCTTTAAACTTTTGTACGCTCCTTTATTGAAGTAATGACGTCAGAATGAAAAGTATATTTGCTTATAGTATTTATGCCTTCCCATGTTCTTTGTAGTTGACGTTAACTGTTCGGCGTAAAAGAAACCATTTTGTTGGTATTCACTCGGAAAAGCAAAGTAAACGCCACGGAAAGTTTTTATTCTCGTTTTACCATTGTAAAGGTGAATACGTGCGAAGCTTTTGCGGTACTCTGGCGCTGTTTTTTTGAAATGAAATATAAAGGGACAAGGAGTGGCATGCCTCCTACCGGAAGCGGGGGGAGCAATGAAGGGCTTCCGAAGCCCTACAATATGGCGAACCACAGTCGAAATGCGCTCCTGAATTTTCTTCGAAAAGCCTCCCACGTGCATATTAATAAGCTCTGTATTCTTATTATTTGAGGCCAGGAACAGGCGTTAATTTGACGACGTCGAATGTGTTATTTACTACTAGCTGGGTGCCCGGCGTTGCTCGTGTACTTATTTATATAAACTCGAAAAAGTATTTAATTGAATACTTAAATATATTCCTCGAGTATTTCAGGATATAATCGTCACTCAGTCTTCATACATTACGAAATATTACATTGATGAAATTGTTAGCTAGACTCACAACTAATATAGCGCGAAAATTAGCTTACATTTTCCGCAAGGATGGTAAAGTAATTCGTATTGTTCTTTATTACCATTCGATGGAGTATTGCTGTATAAAATTATACTTTTTATTTAAAGAAAATATTTCTGCTTTATTTCTTTCCTAATAAAGGAAATATTTCCTTTGTTCGTTGCGTAGTAACGTCTTTCTCTCGCGTGACGTCATTGTCTCTTGGCGCGCAGTAATTTAATATTTAATGATCACGGTTTTTAATTATAATTCTTTCCACCTTTATGCTATGGGTTTGTCACCCCCACAGTACCGGTTCTCGATTTTGGCAGAATATGTATACCAATTATTGTTGCATTCTGTCCACGCGATAAAATTTGTATAAAGAACAACGTAAATACATACATACATACATACATACATACAAATATACATCCTTTTTTATTATATAGATATTCTCTCACTGCCATCCTACGCGGATTAAAGTCAAGACAATTGAGATCAGTGGCTGGGTTGAGCAAAAACTTTCTGCCAAGCAACGTCGACTAGTTGGAAAACTTTAAATATTAGAATCGTTATAACCACAAATACGACTCTGCTAACTTTTCTGACGATATTATACAGGGTTTAACAATACTTGACGACTACATTTGAGGAATGGATTCCTAATACTGAGAGAAAAAATAAAGTGTAGCACAACATAGGTGCGGAAATACATAGTTACAGATAAATCTGATTGGTTCGTATGAAGTTCAACCGACTGGTTGGAGCGCTCTTACTTCATATTACAATCAGTCAATTTAAGTAAAACGTTTAAATTACTTTGAAGCAGGTTATTTCAAATGGAAAATTATTGAACAATGTTAAGCTGGAACCTGTAATTTAAATAATCATTATATAATTTCATTTTTTTGCCTAAATTAAATTAAATAAATTTTCATACCAAATTAATTACTATTCAATATTAAGAAAACAATTTTATAATATTCAAAATGTTTGGTAATATACATGAATCCATACTTCCTTATCGAATATTATTCTAGTCTTCCAAAAATATTTTTTAAGAAATAATTACGACAAGGAAAAATTAATTCCGAGTTTCAAATAAGAATCGAGCTTTTATTCCGATATTGTAATAAAAATGAAAAATGAGAAAGGATGAAGGTAGTTATGATGCTCGCTGATTATCTCTGAATCCAAACAATTGGAGGTTTAGTTCGACACAAAAACGTATGATTGTAATGGTCTCGTATTTCGACTTTGGGGTTTCTGATGGAACCTGGTTTGTTTATGGGCAATGGAGCAGGTTGTTCTGGCCCGATTCGGGGTCAACACGACGCTTTCGGTTCTTCTACTCGCACTCGCACTCAACAAAGGTCGCATTAACAAATCATTGGGGCATGCATTTTTAATTACGGGAGTTCGATATCAGCTTCCTCTCTGTGGCGCTTCATGCGAAAGAGCGCCCTCCCCGGGAGAAAGCAAAAGTGTGTTTCCACCTTTATGCGTATGAGAATTAGTACGCGAAACTTCTGGTTATCCTCAAATAAATTTGTGCGATATGCGAGATCGTGGAACATTTACGTTACAATCATCCGTCGCTGTCAATCCTATAAAAAATAACTTCCCCTCCCCCGACCTCTACACAAACAGACCGAAATGAAATTATCTAATATAAATATCAGAAACATAACCCTTCTGTTTGATTTAATCAATATGAAACGCTCATAAATTGAGAGGAAACTATCAAAATTTAATAACTGTAATTCAACTCGTCATAAATTCTCCAGAATTTTGCATTAATTAACATTTCTGCATGTGCACAATTTTAAAATATAGACACGTTACTTTTATAGGCGCAGTAAAATAAAACTCCTTTCCAAACTTCGTCATTTTCGGTTCAGAAGTTCTTTCAGATTTCGTACAAATAAATGTTGTGGACAAAGTAAAGTTTTAAAGCAAATAAAAATTACTAAGTTAATGGCTGACATTTCCCTGGTGAAATGGAATCATTTTGCGTAAAGAACATTGGCTGCTAAGCTAAACTACGTACTGACTCGGCCACCTTGTTCGTCACGTTGCGGAGATTGCGGTGGAACCCCGATCGCGGTGCTTGATGGTCGTCTGAATACGTTTATATAATTTTTCTTTTCTAGATGACACGAAACTCGTTAGAGAAATTAAAACCAAAATATTTCTAGAGTGTCTCTTCTAAGACGCATCGCAATAAATAAAATTTTCAAATTTGTAAAATTGTTTCTCGGATCACTTGAAAATTTTGTAAATTGATGTGTTACTCTGTTTGACTATTACTTTTTTGAAATATTTTTTTGTAGCCACGCGGGAGACTAAATCGAGTAAATGAAGAAGATAATTTAATTTAAATGGAAAGTAAGGAATCCCAAGTCCAGTGTTAAAATTCGCTAGCAAATCCACCAATGTCTTGCCTCCGTGAAAATTCAATGTGTTTACAGTTCCAAAAGTCTTTAAATATATTTTAAGATTTTAAATTATTTTCTCATATTTCCTTCGTATTAATTGCAGAATTTCACGGGCTTGATATTAAAATAAAGGAAACAGGGCGGAGAAGGAGCAAGGAGAAGAAATGTAGATATTACTTTTAAAATTTGTATGAATACTATTTAAATCTATGTATTTTTTCCGCCTATAAATTTCTTATTTGCAACTAATAAATGGAAAATAAAATATGCGCTTAATTTCAGAAATAATAATTTTCTTAAATAGGTTTTTACACACGGAAGAATTAAAATTGACTGCATTAAAATGCTGGTTAATGTAAAATGTGAATAAAGTATTAGTAGACTTAATATTTTTCAGAGTAGAATTTGAGTATGTAGATTTGTTTTAAACTAAAGAAAAAGCGATTATTTATTGTGGATTAACATTACATTAACATGAAAATGGTCGGTAAAACTGTGATTATAGGGTATGAAAATATTATAATATGGGTTGTGCTGAAATTTGAAGCTTAATGGTCCATCTTCGTCTCTTGAATTGCGTGAATGAATTTTAAATTAATAAAAATAAAACAAGCAGTTCTCGGGATTCCAACTGGGTGAGTACATTGAAATCACATGACGTTTCAACAGCGTTCACTGCCATAATCCTCAAGTGATAATACGTTCTATGGTAATTGTTATGAAACTATCTATTTCTTAAATTTGGAGAGCAAGGTTTTTAATAAAACGTGGTAGATATATTATCATAGAGCGTATTGAACTCTTGGCGATTACATAAAATCACAGGCTCACGATATATATATCAACTATTTTAATTAAACGCCTTGAATCCAGTTTCCATTAGCTTAATATACACTAGCAAGGTTTTCGAGATGATTGGTAATTTCATTAGTTGAGATTTAATTGCGCCTGGAAGAAGCTAGATTACGGGCGTATCGGAAGCAGCGGGGAGGGAGTGGAGCAGAAGTTTGGTGGAAGTGGACCTGGCCACGGTCCAGAACGATCTCTCGTGGCTCGAAGCCAGAGCTGGAGCGTTTTGACCACCGCACTTTCGCCGCCGTCTCCAACACATGGCGCCGGTCGCCAGAAGAAACGCTTCAGTCTTGCGAAGAGAGACAATGGAAACGCTCTAAGCAAGACACTTCATATTAAACCACACGCTCACACTGCTTGCCTGAAATATGAAAACGAACTGAAAGCCTCAGTTATAAGTTTGAGAGGCAATGCATTAATAATCAATGTCAGTAAGCATATCAATCATCAAAGACGTACGTTTAATATAGCCCGTTCTTTTACGACTACGGTTGTACAAACTTCTACTGTATGTAACCCGTTTGTAAACGCATCACGGTAGTGTAAGTTTTCATGCTGGTAAATACGAGGCCGGAACGTGACGGAACTGACCAATCTCGTCAATTAAATAGAACCAATCAGAAACCGCCATGACTGAAACGTATATCAGTTTTGTAAACCCAATCATATCCTCAAACTCGTCTCCCTTGAGTATCCCCTTCCTGAATGCTATTAAAGCAGAGAGGTCACCACGTGGATGACCCTCATATACAGTATTTCTAAAACTGCAAATATTTTATCTTTTATAAACCCATTAATTCAGTCTTACATATGGGTAAAACAATAGACCCTTATGAATGAATGAATAAATAAATATGAATATATTTTAGATTAATATAATTTTTATACTCAAAAATACTCTCCAAATCTGCCAAAAAAAGACTTTACAAAACCACAATAAGGTCATAGTGATTTACGCTGCAGAATCATGGACCCTCAATAAAGCAGACATCCCAAAACTAATGGTTTTTGAAAGAAAGATCCTGAGAAGGATTTACGGGACCATTAAGCTAGCAGAAAATATCTGGAGAGAAAGATATAACCATGAATTGGATATGTTAATAAAAGCGAATAACATAATAAACCAAATCAAAGCCTCCAGAATAAGCAGGCTGGGTCACGTATATAGAATGGATGATGACAGGTTGGTAAAGAAAGTTTACCAATGGAACCCACTAACAACAAAAATAAGAGGAAGACCTAAAAAATAGATGGAGGGATGATGTTCTGCAAGATCTTAAGATGAACATCAAGAATTTGACGGAGAAGGCTATGAATAGAAAAAGTTGGAAGGCTATAGTATAGCAGACCAAGTCGATGAGATAAATCGTTGTAGCGCCTTGTAAGAAGAAGACGAAGATCCTCAAAATATAATCGATCAGAATTAATTTATGAATTGAGCACAAACTTTTCTAATATTTCAGGTTAAAAAAACATTAAAAAAATTAAGATAGTGGCTTTATAATTTGAGTACTGTTTTTTAAATGCCTATAAATAAACTGACTTTGTGCACTACAAATAAATGACAATGTATCTGCACGACTGAAGTCACGGAAAGACCCGAGGGTCTTGAGCTTCAGTCAATTACAACTGATGCAAGTCGACAACTCACCAACCATAGATTACGACCCACCCCCGTAATTATCGTTGGTTATTAATTGCTCCGTCTAGTGCATTTATCCTCATCAGTGCTAATTAATTGTTCTATGAGCTCCGTAACGATGGCTGACACGGGACAGCAAGTTCCAATCGGTGATTCACGATCGCCATCCTTCTTCGAATCCATGGGACCGTCTCAATTCAGAGTAATTACGTGAATAATGAATCAGAGTAGGTACCGATGGTGTTAATACACCCTCGACACATTACGCACGTAATTCGCTTACCTCTCCATTTGCGTGTTTCAATTCTCACGGGAGATGATCGCTTCGTGACTGTATATCTTCTACACCATCTACAAAATTAACCAAGCGAACTCGCGTAAAGTCACAGGCAACATAATTGGAACCGATTGCCAATTAAAAGTAAATATAAATTTTATTTACACAAAACTTGAATCGTTTCCTGTTCAACATGACGACACCTGGTGTCAATTTCAGTTAACCCACAAACTGTTTCTCTCTACCTTTTGACAACAATTATAAGTGTATATTACCATTTGTGTATTTTTTAAAGCAGTTATACATGAATATTTGTATATTTGTCTTCAAATTCAAAAAATTAACTTTTCTGTACATGTTCATTATGTTATTTATAATTTTTTATTATGAATTAAAATGATAAATGGCTTATTATATTTCCTAAATTGAGTAGTAAATGAGCTAATAAATTAAATCAAAGACACCGTAGCATAAATAATCATATAAATGAGTTTATAATTATATTTTCCCCATACAACGTATTAGGGGCTTAAAATTAGGAACGATTTTCTACTAATTTTACTCTAGAAAACATAATATTGAACTATTTTTTTTTTCGTTCAACTCTAATTTGAATAATGTTAATGTCCTAATGAAAACATCCTTAAGTCACGAGATTTATTATCATCTGTAAAACTCTGCTACTGTAAAATAAATCAGGTTTTATGCTCAAATCCAGAAATATAACAAATTTGTAACCCTTCACACAATATTAAAAAAATTTAAACAATAAGGTTTCCGGAAGAGTGCACGATTTTAATGCAAATTATTCCTTTTAACAAGTCATAATCGTTTATAAATAGCATACGATTTCTACAAAGGAAATAAATTTAAATTAATAAGTTCGTGAAAGAGAATAGATGGAATGTTTATTTTAAATTTGCGCAGTGCCAGCTTTTCCCTCCGTCTACACTCCACATTTATCTCATGATTGAATTTGTTACTAATAATTTCAGAAATTATGTTAATCTTATGAGCTCATTTAAATTCATATAAAATTATTTGTATTTCAAAGAACGCAGAGGCTGCCGTGGAACGTTGATGAATTTCTTTCTGCCGAGAATTTCGTAAGGAAATTTACATACAAATTAAATTAAGGTAGCGCAATGAATAAATAGCGATCAACGACATAAACTATATTTAAATATAATTTATTGCGTTATAAATTTATATAACAAATAGTTTTTTTTTATATTTTTTAAATATTCTGAGATATACATACATAATTTATTAATGAAACGAATATTCCATTCCGCATTGACGAATATATTTTCCGATGTTAGATATTTTAATTGTTATTTACACTCTATTTTACAATCAAAATATGAACTGATATATAGCACAGCGCAAATATTTTGGCCCGATTTGTTTTTTCTGAACAACCGATAACACGCCAATTATAGGACTTTGTGATCAACTCTTAATTTTTATAACAAACAAACAAGCAGTGGTAAAAACATGTGAAATAGTGCAGATACGTTCTTTCGTGGTATTTGCGAAAGAATATAAATACGAATGGAACAGAATAAACGTTTAGACGACGTACTTTTCATTGCAATAAGTTCAAAAGGCACTCGCCTGGATCACTATAAATTCCCTGGGCGTGATCGTTTTATATACGAGCGGAATAAAGTAAATGTTTCGAAGTTCCTTTTCCAAGAGTGAATCTGATTCAATTTGTACGAGTATGGAAGAGATTGATGAGACTTAATTCTTGACAGATTTGCTATAATTGTTATTAAAATATTTCGGATACTTTTATTTATGTAATTAATTATACGCGGCTCAAGAACGGAATTCCGTGATGTGGTAAGGCCTTGGTCATCATCCAGATGAAACAATTAGGACAGTCCTCGTTCTCATCGCGCAACGGCGAAATCCCAAGCCACTGGGTGCACAATGGTTAACAAACTTTACACCGAGACAGACACTGGCTTCATATAGATGGCAATGGCTGTTAAAATGTTAATCCAGGAGCACTTGAGGGTTCAGCTATTAGAGGGCGCGTAATGGCGCGCGGAGGCCGTTTGTTCAGCCAGACGTGCTCCGTGGATTTGTCCGCTCTGTTGGTTCGTCCCATCGTACTTTGACTTCAGGGCGGCTTTTATTGGGCAAAGGAATACACTAGTTCTGTACGGAGAACCATTACAATTCTCTTCAAAGTCGATCCATGGCTCGTATTGGTTACGAATGTTTAACTTCCTGTTGCAATTAATCCCTTGACAAGAGGAGTGGTTCTCGCCGAACACAATGCAGTAGATAAAAAAATAGATTAATCTTAAAATATAATAATAGTTAAATAATGTAACTAAGTTTTAGAGGTTCTAATAAAATATATAATCTCGCTAATTACGTATTACACAATAAAACGAATCTGTTCCACTGTGTCAATTCAGCCTACAGCATGCAGAATGTCATTTGATGACGAAAAAAATTCTTTTATAATGCATGTTTCACAAAATAAAACTAACGTAACAATTAATCTCGAATCACCTGGCGAAATCAAGTAGGATTGCAGAAACCTTGTGTGCTATTTATTTATTTCTTTTTTGTCTGTGTTTTGGTTACGTATTTATCTAAATTCTACAACTACATCTACATTATAATTCAGTGATGCGCATATTCACTGCAGTTTATTGGCATTCTCCTTCTCTTGCATATAAAATTTATTCATTTATTGTAAATATATTTCATAATTCCGCCTTCTGCGTTTGTCCTAGGCAGTGGTACCAATAAAAGGAATAAAAGTTATTTTGATAGGGAGCCGAGAGTTAACTTCCACTATTACTTGTAACGGCACCTCTTGTTTACAAAACTTTCTCCTCACTCTTTTGCCGACGATATTGGCAAAGATAAAGCCGAGCTAACTCTTGAAGTGGCTGTAAAGTATCATTTCCTCCGAAGGCGCTCACTGCAATAACACTTAACAGCCATAAACAGTTAGGGGGTGAGCTGTGTCCAGGCAACACCGCATCGTTCGACGTGGCAACGTTGCTCCGTCGTCTGCGATGGGCCCATAGAGAGGCTTACCAAGGGTGACGAACGCTGATTACGCTGCTGTGCTGATGAATAATTATGATGATAATGCAGTGGCGTCAACCATAAAGACTACCCCTAACGATGATATGTGGTAGATATATCGTTACCCTGAGCTTGACACGATACTCGTTATGGATATACGAAGTACACTTCGGGAATGTCTCAGAAATGCTAAATACACTGTCTTATATAATCTGTTTATATAAAATTTATATTAGATCTGAAGATATTCTGATACCGATATTAAGCTGTAAACGTTTATAAATTAATTTTATTCGTCATTAAATGTCGTGAGTTCAGTGTTGTGAGGAACTGTTCAGAAATGAGTATGGAAGGGTGTATAGAAATAAAGTATCGTGTTTAGTTGAGAAACAGTACTTTATAGTTGGAAAAATGCTAGTTATTCACAATTATAAATGGAGTTCTATATCAGAAACCCAACACTTCAGTTAAACATCAATTGTTCGTAAAGTTTTAGGACGTCTAATATCCGAATACCTAACCACGATCAGGCAAAAACGGATTACTATTCAGTCACCAATATTGTAGATACTCTTGAGAAAGACAGTCAAATAAAATAAATGAAAATAAATAAATAATAGGAGTATCCAAGAGCTACAAATATTTTTATTTGAAATTTAGTAAAGATTTCACACGTAAATTCAGATTCCAATAAGGAATGAAAATAACTTAATTTTGGCGTAACGTTTTAAAGGCAATTGCTTACGAGTATAAAGAGTATGGGTATCTCTATATGAACTAGAACATTGAATCACTAGACAAAATTCAGAAAATATCTGGTGCTGTTAGGGAAATGAGTATAGCGAGTTACGTCATCATTGTAAAAATAATAGATGTTATAAAAATGTAATTGAATGTTTCACCAATCGTTAACTCATTGTTGTGTTTGGATTTATTTATCCAATTAGTTATAAAGTGAATACCTAATACGAGGCTATCACCTTTTTCCCTCGTATTATTTGTAAAGTTTGTTCTTGTTTCGAAGGCGTCCTTGAATAATAACCAACTCGAAAACAAGTTAAATTAAGTTAATAATTTGTGCACGAGTTTCGACCAAGCAACCCTGAGTGAATTAAGTTAAACTACAAACTTTGATTATGTCGTACAACTTACAATTAAGTAATTTACGAATATACACTGCGTACCGCAAATAAAATATAAGTTTTGGATTTGTTTTCAAATACGCAATGATGATATTACCATCTTTTTATTTATATTTGATCTACCATTTTCATTCCTTTAATTATTTACCAAATTGATACATTTGTAACACCTATTACTATGAAGTTTCTTATACGAACGTTTTACTAAACAGATTAAAAAAATATATTATCTCGTCTTTTACATTATTTAATTACATACCGAATTTACGACACCCAAAAATTTGAACTTTAAATCATTTATATTTATTTTAAATACTACGTTATATCAAACTGTGTAAACTAATATTTACATTTGCAATGAGTACAAGAAATATCTATTTTTTTTAAATGTATACACCACTTTATTTTTTATCAGTTGATGATTTAAAATATTTTATAAAATTATATATTTAGGTGTTCGTTTTTATTTTCAGAGCCCACATGTAAGACTAATCGTAAATACTATAAAAATACTTGCTTAATTTACTAACATGAATATTTTTTAATTTATTTGAAGTTAAAAACGCGTAAATCGTTGCCGTGGTCGTCACGAATAGAAGCCGAAATCCATTAAAATATTAAACCTACAATAAAATTAATTTGTAATTTTACATAGAAGACTTTTTGGAACTGATTTGTTACTAAAAAAAGTTAAACTATGACCATGCATTATAAATTACTGGAATGATTCCTAAATGAGGTTTATTTCACTGGGAAATACGACGTTCTTAAATTATACGAAATAAACGAGTAAGGTGATGTATAGGGAAAATAAAAAACAATTCTTTATAAAATTACTAGACAGTAAATTGTAATTCTACATTTATTTTTTCATTATACAGTTAAATTATTAAAATAATATGCACAATAATTAGCCTGTAACCCATCAATGGATATTAATCTTACTTAAAAGACAACTTTCAATTAAACAGATTGTATATTAATCATATAGCACAAGACATAGTATTAATTTTTCGAAGATATATTTAAGAGTATTGTAGAAACAAGAATTGACTGATTTTTTTTTGCAAATGCAACCAACGTTTCACGACTTATATTCACATTATAACTACTACCATTCGTTTCATTCTGTAAAATATTGTGATACACTTGCAATTTTAAACTAATTCGAAAGTATATTTAAATATACTGTTGTATCTGTCTGAGGTTCGACTGGCTGATCTCATCGCCGAAATGAAGAAAAAAACACATTTCTGTAGAGGACGAGGTCAGCCTGTAAACCCCCACAAAATGCGAAGCTCACGAAAAACTGGAACCAACAAACAATAACCAACAGCCATGTTGAGTGATGACTGTAGAAGAATAACACGAATTATCATTTCATCAGAATTATTATAAGTTGGACACGAATAGTTATCCTTTATATTTGTGTAGCGTAACATGACAGTCGTTTTTTTCTAAATTGATTGTCAGGTTTCATTGTGTTTAATGAATTTTTGGCGACGTTTTCGTGTCAATGTACGCGGGAAACGTTATAAACGGTTGTGTAGTAGTTTTATGCAGGAAATTTTAACCTTTTTATGAGAACTGTACAAAGAAATGTATCAATTAAATTAATATATAATAACCACGTCAATGCTCGGATATTAAAGTTTATAAAAAACATTATTAATTTGGTAATTAATGTTATAATATAATATTCACGGATAGAATAGGACTGTACGTCGGTATAAACTTCAGAGCAGTTTTGCTACTATAGATGTAATAAATTTTTACATGAGAATAAATTCTCAACTGTTGACATTAATAAAATATTCTTAAATAACAATACACTATATTAAGTTAACGAATGATTAGGCTTGCAATCGTACTTATATCAGTAAAACTATTGAACATTCAATGGAAGAAACAAATATTTGGATTAAATTTCAGAGTCAAATATTTCTGCCGATATTGTCTTACGTAAGTCGTAATTCTGATGCAAGTTTTTGACCTACCGGCTATTTTTTCGAAGAAAATTAATCACAATATTATGGACACATACAAAGTGAGACGCGAATATTTTGTTGCGAAAAAAAAAACTGTCGCTTTTGAAGAATTTCAGACTTCACGGAGGAGTTCATTGAATGAAGTGAGATTCTTGTGTGGCGTACTTCAGCGTTGCGAGTGACAATACTTCATCTGTGAGTCGTGGGACCTTCATTTACATCGCAAACAGAAATCTGCAAGCGGGAAGAACATTTCCACTTGAAATACGCAGAGGACAGATTGCGCACCTAATGCAGTAATCAAATATAAGTTGTAAGGGAAGTAACAGGCACGGTTATTCATATATGATAATTTATGAATATATCAAGCATAGGTTTCAAAACATTAGAACTACATGAAATGTAATTAATAAATGAGTGATTCACACTGTAAAACATAACGATGAATTTTGATTATGCTAGCCATGCAACCATAAGAATATTATATATATATATATATATCATTAATCTATATTTAACTACTTTGACATCAGCTTCCGCTAAACAGACATTGTATTCAAAGGAAACATGATAATACGTGAACATACAACCAAGTGAAACTTCAATTTTAAAGCCTCTCTTTGCAATTTAATTCGATGCGGAGCTATTAGGTTGCCAATTTATTCAGAGGTCATTAAATCCGCTCAAGTGTTGAGAGAAGTACTGCGGCACAGTCGAGCCGCCAGGAGTCTTTTCCTTCTCGCAGAGACAATTGTCTCCTCAATGGCAATTTACGACTAAACTTTCCGTTATACCATTAATAAAATAGTAATATTAATACCTTAATTTCCAGATAAATACAATATTAGAAACAAATACACAAAAATTTAAACATAGCTTTACGTTTCGACGCTACTTTGCTTCATTCTCCAACAGCATAACATAGAATGATAACTGAAAGGGATATAAAACACAAGGATATCAGAGAAAAATGAATGGAGAGTAACATTATTAAAGTAAATAAAACATAGTTTGAAGATTGAAATAACCAGTACAATTAAAAAGAACATAACAACAAATGAACATTAACAATGGTTCAAACTGAATAATAAATATGGATTTAACACGTGTTCAATTAATGAAAATTAATAGAGCATAGTTTCCTGACATATTCAGTATGAGAAACAAATATTCCGAAAAAATTTAAACATAACTGAAGTTAAGAAATTATTCTTCACGTTAAATTGTGAGTAATTGTTCATTGTCCACTTAATACCAAATTGAGATAATTACTGTAATATAAAAACATCAACGGTATGAAAAATGGTTATTAGTTGTAGTACATGTTATAAGAATGAGCAACAAATAAATATAAAATCTGTATTAAACTTAACCAAAGTAATTCTCCTTAGTTGTATCTAGTGGAAATATAATTCAAAATGTTGTAATTCAAATATGTTTTACATTCAGTAATAAAAATTTCTTCACATCTAATGTATACATAAATGAACAAATTTATAAAACGGATAGTTCAAATATTAGTCCCTACTATAGCAAGAAATACGATTTACAAAATTAATATAAGACTATGAAGACGTAATATTGATATTACTATATGTTTGTTAAAAATAAGTTGCGCATCACTTTTATGAAACGTCATCCAATAAATTAATAAAAATATCTACGGTATTTCATATATATATGTGTGTGTGTGTGTGTATGTGTGTTTGCAATAATGATAAAACAGTTCTGAACCGTATTACAGTTTACAACTTTCAAATTTATGAATCAGGCGTCTAATATACAGACTGAGTTGTTCAATCTTACTGGAGATTTGAAATAATTCTGCTCATAATCCGACTGATGCATATTCATGATCCTGTTCCAACGTCTGGACCCTACTCTTGAATCAGCTACTGCTCGGAAGAGTCGCATTTGTCACGTGGAAACCTGAGCATATGGCCCCGCAATAAACCTGACTAGGACCATATTCTTTATCTATGTAGGTGCTGCAAATGTAAATGTAGGCAGCGAGAAATATTTCCCGAGAGAATGTGGCCCAAAATGGCATATTAAAACACTATAATAAATTTTCATAACCTAACAATTCTGTACGGAATTAATACTGTAAAATATGATACACATAAATTAATTAGAAAAGGATTACCTTTTCTAACAATTTTTTCGCTTAAATATTGAAGAACAAAAAGAGAGATTAGGTTTTGCGCGCTGATGTACAAGTTCGTCGTATTATTATTATATATTAGCTGAGTGCCCGCCGTTGTCCGAGTCTTATTTATATAAACCCGAAAAAGAATTTAATTCTATATTAATCTTTAGTCAAGAAGACACAACCTAAATCTAACTATTCCTAGTTCCGTACACAATTTCGATCAATAGTGCTTTAATTGAACTGATATAAAATACATTGAATTTTATTGCATCAATCTCAACAAACATACCTCCGAATTTCTTTACCAATACATGAATATACTCCTTGAATATTGCAGTCTTCAGACATTACAAAAGATTGAATTTATGAAATTGTTAGCTACATTCCAAATGTAAGGAAATGGTGGCCATATTGCACTCACTAAATTAACTAACATTTTCCGCAACGATTGTAAAGTATTTCATATATTGTTTTTTATTATCACTCGATGGAGTATTACTGGATAGAATTATACTTTTATTCAATGAAAATATTTCTGCTTCATTTCATTACGGAAAAATCTAACTATTTCCTTTGTTCGTCGCGTAGTAACGTCTCTCTCTGTCGCGTGACGTATTTGTCTCTTGGCGCGCAGTAATTTAATATTTAATGATCACTTTTTTAAATTATAATTCTTTCCACCTTTATGCTATGGGTTTGTCACCCCCACAGTACCGGATCTCGATTTTGGCAGAATACGTATACCAATTTTTGTGGCATTCTGTCCACGCGATAAAATTTGTATAAAGAACAACGTAAATACATACATACATACAAATATACAGCCATTTTTATTACATAGATTTTTAGTAACAAATCAAACATAATTTAATTTAAATGAAAACACTCGTCTTAGAAATTCACATTAAGATTACGAATGTCATTTGCCAGTCCCGAATTTATTTTCTTACAGTTTCAAAAATATTGATTCCTATTTGACAGTCGCAACAAATAAAGAATTGTTTCCTGTAGCATTTTAATTTCCGTGACTAGTTTCTCTATAGATGTCCTTTACGCAACGAAAATATTTCTGAGTCAGATATGAATTTTTATCTTACATATAATAATGACGGCACCTTATGTGAAATTTTGAGATAACTTGTATTCAGCTCAATATTATTCGTGGGAATTCAAACGATTAATTTTGTTCTTGTTACATCTACTTTCAGATGTGTTCGTTTTCTGCTCTCGTATGAATACGACCTGACCTGAGTCACAATGCAGACTACTGCATCCATCGAGGATTTGTCTGCACACATAACAGGCGAGAAACAGTCGGAACCACCCCACTTTCCCCCGTGCCATAGTCTACACCCCCCCCCCTTCCCCACCCCCGCGACCCACACTAAATTTACGTCCGTTGCTCTCCAGTTGGCACATTTTATGAGGCCTCTATAATTCTCTTGGTACGGAACAGCAGATAGTGAGCCAAAGTGCTCGACCTACTTCTATTTTTCTAGACTTTCGTTCTCCACACAGAATTTATCTTGTTATTTATTCGAAATCTTTATTTTTCTGTAAAATATTTATTTGCGTCGACGCAAGTTATAAATATAATGTCAGCCTATCAGCGAAAGAAAATGTTGCCCAGTATAAGGCACGGCCAATGAAACAGTAAAATTAATATTTTCACATTTTCAGGCTCTAGCATCTCAAGTAATATATCACGTCATATAACTAATTAAGTACAATAACAAATAATAATTTTTTTCCTCTTTTTACACTTATATATTTTCCAGTGAACCGGGTGTATGATTTTTCCGAATTCCTACTTTTAGTCTTTAACATTAATTTTCATTTAAATGTGACGTAATTTTTTCCAACAATTAGGTTTGTGTAAATGTTCCTACTTTCGACACATCTGAATTCAAAATTAACTTTTAAGACGTGCAAATTACTCAAATTTTTATTTAATTTAAAATAAACTTATTTAAAAAAGAGCAATTAAATTGAGTCAAACTAACAGAATGTAAAAATATTAAATGGAGCAGGAATCGAACTTGGGATCTTCCATAAGGTAAAAAAAGGACCCGGGTTCTATTCCAGGTCAGGTTGAGATTTTTCCATCCTATTCAATAAACTTTTATTAAAATATATTTTTAAGGGATAAATTAAAAACGGCGATAGTAATCAATAATTTATATCGCTATATTTGGATTTTATTATTTTTCCAGTAAATTTCTTCTATTTTAAGTTTGTAATTACTGCTGCGTTCATCGCAGCTTTTGTTGTATGTTCTGTTTTTAAAATTGATTATTATTATTATACTATACAATTTTCTTTCTTTAAGTTATAGTTGCAGGAAATAAATTCTATTGCCCTATTCGTAACGTATAACAATTTCATGACCTTTTTTGTAAATAGCAATTGGAAAATAAATATATTGGATACAATTTTAATTTTTAAACGCTCTTAACGACTAGATCACAGTAAATATTACATTTGTACAATTATCTCGATTCGTGGAAGTTAATATACATTTTACTAATACTTCTGGTATCGTGAGCATTAAATATTATTAATTTATTTACACTTCAATATCTTTACATACCATCTGCGTATGAAACTTAATCAGAAATTAATCAAAATATTTCATTCATGATATATTTATAAGTAATTACAGCTTTTTAAGAAACTTTAAATAAATATAATAGTTTTTTTCAGAAGCTGAAATGACAATTGACTACATTGAATGGAATTGTTGACGGTTTATAATTAAAATTTGTTCTACTTATGAGATATTTTAGCACAATATAACATTTTATTTTTAATTTGAAATACTAAAAAAACTGTTATTAATTTAAAATTACAAATATATTTCCACTGTATTTATCTCAAAAGTGTATATATAAATGCTGCACATTTTGTACTACTACAATCCTGACAACGAAATAACCTACGCGTCGCCCTTATTCGAGTGATTCACTGGGGTTGCTGACGATTGTTTGTCTGAGAATTCATACACATTCTCACAGTTTGTTAGAACATCGTACTAGCAGCAGATTTGTCTCTCTCTTAGCTCTCTTTTCTGTCCATCTCCCTCCCACATATTTCCCCCCTCTTTCTCTTTCAGTAACCCACTCGCCCCCAATCCACCGTTGCGGGCGATCAACTCTGCTCCGGTCACAAAGAAATGCCACTGAGAGTTTATTGTTGTCGGCATCTCGCGCAGTATTGGATCTGGCAATGTGGAGAACGTTTCAATTCGAGATTGCCGCAAGGAAACCTGCTTCATGGGAAGGGGGGGGGGACAGGGAAGAAAAGTGTATAGAAACCTCTGCTCCAGTACACAATGCCTCGATTCGTTCAGACGTCACAGCCAACGTGCAATTAATGGAAGAACAATAAAAGTCTATTTGGAGAAAGTCGACAGCTAATTCACACTACACATTGTGTGGAATTAAGATTTTGCTTTGGTAAGAGTATCTCTACTATTTGTTTATCATTTTCACCTACTAGGATTATTCTGTAATCCATGTTACATACATTGCTACTCCCAGAAATATACAATATACGTTTTTGGGCATATTTCATCCTGTGTTTTTTTTCTAAAACACTCGTTAAACAATTAAGAACGGTTGAATGTGAATAAAATTATTTTTTTAAGAATACTATACTTAATAGTAGTGAAAACTAAGCCAGAAGTTTCAATTGAGAGATTATCAGGATATAATAATTATTGAATTCGATAAATAATTATTTGGTACTAGGAACAACTGAAGTAACGTATTGAAGTATTGACAAATTTAACGTACAAAAATACATCGTATTTTTGAATTATTGCCCGGAATTTTTGTCATAGGATTCTGTCGTAATAACGAATAACATAAATTAGATGGAAATGTTTATTTTTTCAGTGTTAAATGTGTCGTTTAATGCTCATATCGTACAAGTAACAACAGATTGAGGCTAAATTTTAAGTGTTTCAGTCCCAGAAAATCCTCCATACCATGGTTCTATGAAGACGGTTAGTAAACATATTGAGTGAAATGAAATTTCCAAGATAAACGTTGCAAACGGCATAATAAATGTGAAATCCGTAGCGAGTCATATTCTGGAAGTTAGTCGCTCCAAAAAGTTATTATTCCCTTAGAAACAGTTCAGGATATTATTTTTCCGGGAAAAATATTTTACGGTGAATATAGTTTTCAAAATTCTGAGAACCAAATTATTATTATTCAGTTAAATTGGAGGAGTTTGGTGTGTTTTGTTACGTATTTAACATATAATACATTATTTAAATATTATTTTAGATATAGATTCTTGAATATAAAATTAATAATATACAATTATCTATACTTATATAAGAAATTGATTTACTTCCATAGTATCTTTAAAGAACGCATTCAGACTTGAAATCAGTGATACTAGTCGTATTAGAAACAAATAATTACATTATACGCAATAAAATATTTGAAAAATATTTCCTTAATTACAAGAAGCATTTAAATTTTAACACTATATTGTAAATAGTTGCAAAATTGTGATTCGAAATTTTAAAAATAAATGAAGTAATACAGCATAATAAATTGTCATTAATATGTATGAATGTGTGTATTTAATCTACAAATAGGCAGTTTGCCCGGTGGTAGATACATGCAATTACAATTTAATTACAAATTAAATAAGGGAAGTTAAAATAAGGAAAATAGAGTAAATTAATATAAATATTTTAAAATATAAGCTAGGTTTAGGGTCTTCATTGCAAACTATGAAAACTTGCATAAAACACATTAATTAAAGGTTAATTTTGAAAAAGTTAAAAAATGAATTAATATTGTACTGGCCTGAAAAGAAGAAAAGCGGAAAGATATTGGAAAATAGAGATTAACTATTTAACTATCTAAGGAGACAAATAATTTTACCAATATTCTTTTTAGTTTGTAACGGCGTTCTATCACTTCACATATAGTAAATTTAATTGTAAACTTGATCTCATTAATTGACTTTTATTCTATTTTGTATCAATTATGCATAAAATACTCATTAATTAATTAACTTTATCGGATAAGCAGAATTTATATTGATCAGTGTAAAGTTAGCATATATTTATATTTACATCTTATTCGATTGTCAACAGTTTTTAAAACTAAATATTAAAAACAACTGCCTATTAGTCAGAAAAAAATTGTATTAAAGAAAAACAAAGTTTCATCCGTGATTGGGACCTCTTCAGGTGCATAATTTCAATTTTTATTTTTGATGAATGAATAATCCGTTCATTATTCAATTCATTTAATTTTATTTAAAAGCGGATTCTAGAAAATTGCTTGCCTGTTTATATAATTATACCGACAGTTTTGATAACTTTACTAATACAAATTTGCAATTCAAAAATTTGAAAAATAGGATGAAGAAAATAGTAATCTTTATTCCTTTGAAAGTGTTGGAAATAAATAGTAATTTTCTACCGTTCAGAATATTCATGGTTACTCTCTTGCTAAATATTTTCCCAGTGGATCCGGCCACAAGGGCATCGGAGAAATCAACTTTCTCCGTTTAGTAGCCGTAATTTGCATCGAAAACCTTAACCCCCTTGAGGTCGAAGCTGATGGAAATTATCCAGCTGCTGATAGCCCAGTGTTATCTTTCATGCGGGAGTGGTAATTAGTATCCATGGTAACGTAATGGACTGAGGCAAACCCCGAGTGGGTGGGACCTGTCGAATTCGCAAACATTCACGAGCAATAGAGTCGCAGTTTTCTTAATCCCATGCACTCGGAGAACCGTGGGCAGATAGTCGTGGTTGTAACAAGTTCCCAGGGATTGATTGCACCAGTGTTTGGGGGCGGCATTGAATATTCAGGAAGGGGGAGGCAAGCTTGTAAGGGGTGGGCCTGAATAGGGCCCGGAGATGGTGTTGTCTCGGTACATGCTCAGTCGTGATGGATAACCAACTGTGTAAACACTGGACTCCCACGGGCCAAAGACACTGTTTTCAACTTATAAAACAATTTATTTCTCATCTACATGAAATTTCGTACTCTTTGTCTTGCACTTACCACCATATAGATTTTAGTGTAACGGGAGGTTTTGTACTATTGTAATACTTTAAAACTAATAATGTATTAATAAATTATTTATAAACACTTTGTGGCAAATACCAGAAACACACAGAAATGAAATTTAGACATCAATTAATTTATAAAATAAAAACATATAATTCAATAGAATTTAAAATGTATATTATTAGTCCACGCTGAAACCTTACAAGTCAAAATATTATAAATGGAGCGCATAATAATTTATTTTAACACTGAACTTCACGTTGCAAGTTTTGAACAGCTTTGTGAGATTTTAATTACGTTTTCGAATTTTTGGAACCACTAAAATTTCACTTCCTGCCTTTTTTTTGGGTGTAGACAGGCTATGTATAGATTAATCCACGTAGTGGCAACTCCCCTCTTATAGCATAGGAAAGGGATTTGAAATGGGGGATGCGGAAGGGTGGAGGAAGGTAGCCAACGGTAACTAGGGGCCGTGAGATATGGTTTAAGGATCCTACCCGGCATTCGCCTAAAAGAAATGCAGGACAAACCCTAGGAAAACCTGCATCAGGTAAGTCGGGCACTGGGTACTTGTCCCACGCCCTTCCGATAGCGGGAGAGGAGTTTTATGTGGGGTCGCAGCATTCCCTTCTCCGTGCCTCGACCAATTTAGGAGGAAAAATATATCGAGTCGTCGCAGTTAACCTGCGAGGGATTTTCTCTCGCAGGCAGGACCTTTTAGGAGAGATACGAAGGGGCTAACTTTGGGTATGCCTTTTCCTAAACGATTTTGAACTAAGGTTCCCACATGCCGAGGCACCTCGGCCTGTTTTGCGAGGTGTATGTTCCGGGGTCGCAGACCTTGGGCATACGGTAAGAGTTGTTCTCTATTCCCATTGGAATAATCGGCCAGCTGCCTCCTAAACTGGTCGAGGAAGGGAATGCTGCGTCCCCACAGCAAACTCCTCTCCCGCTATTGGAAGGGCGTGGTACAAGTACCCAATGCCCGACCTACCCGATGCAGGTTTTTCTAGGGTTTTACCTGCATTTCTTAATGCGAATGCCGGGTAGGATCCTTAAACCATAGCCCGGGGGCCCTAGTTAACCCTTGGCTACCTTCCTCTACCCTTCCGCATCCCCCCTTTCTAATCCCTTCCTATGCTATTAAAGGGAAGTTGCCCAATGTGGATCACTCTCATGTAGCCTGTTGCCCTAAAAAAAAAAACTATTCCTTTTCTAAAATTTAACATAAATATCGAGCCCCTGCAAGTACTACTGTGAGTAAATTGTCATATATGTGTATCTATTTATGCGGAATAATTTTTGTAAATATTTTAGTATTTCGAATTTATATCATACTGAAATAAATTAGATTTTTCTCTGATTATATTCTTTTAATAATATATATTCAACATATATATATCTCCTTCTTTTTATTTATATTTCCTAACCTGATCTTTTCACTCAACCAGAAAAAAGGTACTTATTTGCACTTATCCGCACTTTTTCCTTTAGTGTTCACAAAAATCAACTCTATTTCTATTATCTTCGTAACTAAACTTAGATTCCGAATTCCCCTATTTTCAACTATACAAATTTTATTGAATGTATTCAATAAATTCAGTTTGTATTTTTTTTATTTATTAATTTGTAGCCGCATCAACAGCTATGGTTATTAGCGACTCGGTATGGGAACTCATTTTTGCTTGTCGAGGGACTGTCGACAGTTTATAATTTATTAGTCAGTTCAAATGATTTAAACTTCTTATATATATATATATAAAGATCTTTCGATTTTTAACAACACATATGACGATCCCAGTTAAATTATTATATATACGGGGCTATTAGGACATTATTTAAATATGTAATTCTTTCTGAATACGTTATAAAGACGAGAAAATATAACAAACTAGCAGAACTTTGAAAAATACAATTTCACATAAAGAAAATTCTATATATTTGGAAATTGATTTTACAATCCAGTTTCTTTGTGCTTTTTACTACTTCGTACTACTCGTTTTAAATTAGCGCTGTCCAACCTTTTTTGAACACTAGGGGCGCACATGAGCGGTAAGAAAGTGGGAGCGGCCGCACTACCTCATACAACTTTTACTGCCACAACTACTCCTACTAATGCACCTATTATTAACAACAAAATCGGTGCCGTTCAAATAAAGAAAAGTCTAACCGTCATGGAAAAACCGAAAAAAAAACCATTAATATCTAAAATTGTTGTAAAATTAGGCAAATTACAATTATATATGTAAGGAGGGCGCCAAGAAACGGGACGACGGGCTCCATGGCACCCTCGGGGGTCGTGTTGGAGAGGCATTTCTTAAAGAAGATAAAAATTAAAATAAAGAATATAATTACTGTCCTGACATCGTTTCGACATTTTGATGACTTTTTATGCGTACATAAATTTATTTGGAAAGCATAATTAATATAGAGTTTTGAACAAAATATTGCCAAATTGTTGTTTTGTTAAAATGTGGTATTCCCTAAAATTCTAATTAACAGGTGTTAAAAGACATCTAATTTTACAATTGTGTTTTCTATTCTTCCTTAATGCAGGGTGAATCGCAAGTCCAGATTACAAATTAACGAGTAAATGTTCTCGCCTCAGCCGTGGTTTAGATAGGATGTAATATCAAGCGTTAAAATGTAATTCAACGAGATATTATTCAATAGTAAAATTGGATATTCGTGGAACGTGTAATATATATGGAAAATGTGTAATTCTAACGGTTCTACACTCCATAGGACCGACGCCAGATGCGGAAAACTGCAGTTCTTGACGCAGAATACTTCTGGCTCTAAGCCATCTCTTAAAGAATCGCAGTATAAACCCTCGTAACGTTATTAATATACAGTACTAAACTGAAAATAGTGCAAATACGTTAGTTTTAATCGAAACTAAATCTAATTTTTATCAACAACAACTGACTCTCTTTGATGCAATGAATTATATTCACCTAATTTAACCCATAATAAAAATACAAATTTTTAAATAATTATAAAGCATCGGAAAATTTATAAACTTTATCGTGTTTTTATTCCGTGGGGACAATAAACCGTTCGTATACCAGTAGGATGGTCAGTGACCACGGAAATTCACGTACATGTACTATAGTGTCGCATAGCCGAACACGGTCACGCTCTAGTCGGCCTTAATCTCAAAAAATAATAATTTTAATCATAGGTCTGACATAACAAATCTTTTCCTAGAATATACAAACAGATAAATCACGAACAGTTAAATTCCCTGCAGAGCAAGGCTTCGTTAGCCAAAAATGTAATATTTTAACCAATTCATTGGTATTGTTTCAAAAGGAATAAATAAGTTTTAAATTTACAATGTAATCAATTCGGTCAGAATGTAAATCATCCTCAAGCTTATAAAACAATGTAGCTTTATTAAATATAATATAAATTAAAAATTCGTTTTCGAGCATTATTATTTATTTAATTTAAATAATACACTCATTAACAATAAACAATTAAGATGGTTGATAAATGTTATGTTACTTTGTGAATAATAAGCCGGATAAATTACTGTACATAATTTAATTTATGACAAGTGTAATATAAGAAATAGAATAATTAATACAGAAAAATTAAGCTCACAGCCAAATTAGGACTCATTTTTCTGCGGTGACAGTTTCTTTAAAAAATTTCAGTGTTTATATGACGGAAAAAAATAAGTAACTGAAATTACAAATCAGTCCAAATAAATCTGTTTAAAGATTTGATTGTAATCTGTCCCATACATAAAATAATTTTATATTCTCAGCAAAATTTTCTGAATACAAATTAAACAAAATTCAAGTAACCCGAGAATAAATGCAATACGCATTTTCAAACAATTATTTATTATGCAAAATATTTTTTTTCAAGATTATTTCGAGACAGTTCATCCGATAACGGTGATCTTGTTAGTTTCAAACTAAAAGAGAGACAATAAATATCGTTAGGTAAGGGAAAATGAGATTTTATTTAACTTGTTTTCGTATGCTAATTAGAATAAGGGTGCAAAATATGTAAAACTAATATACGTTGTGGAATTTTTGAAAATAGTAAACGAGAGTAAAAAAATTATCGGGAATATTGGAATATAGCGCAGATGCGACGGTGTATCGAATCGGCAATGATTGATTGGACGGCGAATGTAAAGCAAACAGGGGGCAGGTTGCTTGCGTTCCAGGATTGCCAAATACACAGAACCTCTCAGGGGAAGGATGACAGATTTCAACCACCACAGGTAACAAGACCGACCGACGACTAGAGACCACGTTGAAAATGATATGAGAATAACTGCACGCGAACCAGGGAATTCTTATGCTCTCTATTTAGGTGCACGTTTTCTTTTTTATTATTTATATGAAAACAATAGGAATTTACACTTAAATATGTGCAAAACACAGTAAGTTCAAAATTGAATATTAATTACTAGCTGGGTACCCGGCGTTGCTCGTGTACTTATTTATAAAAACTCGAAAAAGTATTTAATTGAATACTTAAATATATTCCTTGAGTATTTCAGGATATAATCGTCACTCAGTCTTCATACATTACGAAATATTACTTTGATGAAATTGTTAGCTAGACTCACAACTAATATAGCGCGAAAATTAACTTACATTTTACGCAAGGATGGTAAAGTAATTCGTATTCTTCTTTATTACCATTCGATGAAGTATTGCTGTATAAAATTATACTTTTTATTTAAAGAAAATATTTCTGCTTTATTTCATTCCTAATAAAGGAAATATTTCCTTTGTTCGTTGCGTAGTAACGTCTTTCTCTCGCGTGACGTCATTGTCTCTTGGCGCGCAGTAATTTAATATTTAATGATCACGGTTTTTAATTATAATTCTTTCCACATGTATGCTAGGCGTTTCTCACCCTCACAGTACCGTTTCTCGTGTTTTGAAGAATATGTGTACCAATTTTTGTTGCATTCTGTCCACGCGATAAAATTTGTATGAAGAACAACGTAAATACATACATACATACATACATACAAATATACATCCTTTTTTATTATATAGATAGATAGATAGTAATGTTAGCCGCAAATGTCAGACGAGTTATTGTGGAGATACGACGCCTAATTTATTTATGAAACATACGTATATATCCCAATGGTTTTTATCAGTCATTAATTTATATAATTTTTTTTATTAATTTTCCCAAAAAATTATTTTGGACAATTTTAAGGTTTGCTTAAAACCACGGTCATTAGTGGCACGTGAGTAAAATATTTTAATGGGTGTCAAATAATTAGGTTGCAAGAATTTAAAAATTGAAAGTGTCTTTTATATATGCTTTATTTCAAAAACAGAAGAATTGCTGTCATACGAATCTCAGTCGTATAGGTTCTGAAACTGAATTAAAGGATTATGATTGTAAAATCTTGACCGGACTGGGAATGGAACCCAAGTCCCCCAATTAGTACGTGGTTGCTCCCCCATCAGGCGGCATCCATTGTCTAAGCCTGAGCACAGGCTCACTTAAAATTTAGTAGATCACATTCTCCAACCAATTACAAAATTAATCATTTATGAATAATTTATTAAAAAGAATTATTAGGTATTATCGTATAATAAAAATGATTGGTATAACGGTTTAAATATTTTATAATAAATATAAGTCATAATATTTATAAGCTATCACTGTTTACATTTTAATGTCCTTTAACAAACTGGAAAACATAGAACAAAGAAAATTAATCAACAGCTGGATAAGTCCTAATATGAAAAGAGGAAAGTATTTTGCTACTATGACATATTCCGGAAATAGTTTAACAGAAAATAAAGTATTATTAAAAAGTTATAATGGAGTTGTAATTCTTTGCAGCTACAACCATAAATGTCTGTCAGAATTTCTGTCACATTTGCATCTATTGCACGCTCGACCACTGGTGAAGGAGATTAATTTATACTGTATTTCTAACATTCCCCCGTTGCCCCTAAGTTTCACGAAGGTAGAACGCAGTTTGAAGAATACTGGGCATCTTCTTTCGGCGAGCAGGGCTCCTGATGACCTGGTGACCTCCACGGGCCTGGGAAGCGGTCAAGAGTGCGTAAGATATTGCGTACGACTTCTCCTCAAGGATTCCGTTTGCGATACGCCGACGTCCCTGGGCACTGAAACAGAATTCCGGGGGAAAGAGGCAACGTAACTCCAACTTAAGTCGACTACGTGTCCAACAGCGAAAGAACCCGGCAAGCTTTACCGCATGATGGAGAGAAATCTTCAAGCTGAGACGACTACGAAGAAGATGGTGGTTGCTGAACTGATGAAATATCCGTATATTTTAGTCTAAGCGGTACTACTAAAAATTAGGATGGAAATTAGAAGCAATATTTCACAAATCTTAAATATAACGTATAATTATTTCCGACGGAAAATTAGCGATGCACTATAATAATCTGTAATATATAAAATGTAGAAAGTTGAAAAAATTATTTTATATTTACTATGGGCCATTTTTGACAGATATTTTTCCTAGACGAAGCAGTTTTATCTTCCGTTTACTTCATAATCTGATGCGAAGAATGAAGAAGAAGGTGTAGACAGGCTTAATTAGGATAATCAACAAAGTGGCAACTTCCCTCTTATAGCGTAGGAAAGGAACTAAAAGGGGGGATGTGGATAGGTAGAGGAAGGTAGTCCCCGGGTTACATTTTAGGCAATTCACCTATATGTGGTGCATCTTTTTTTTATTCTTTTTTTTATTATTTTTTTTGGTGTAGGCAGGCTATGTAAAGGGTAATCCACATGGTGGCAACTCCCCTCTTATAGCATAGGAAAGGGATTTGAAATGGGGGATGCGGAAGGGTGGAGGAAGGTAGCCAAAGGTAACTAGGGCCCTTGGGCTATGGTTTAAGGATCCTACCCGGCATTCGCCTAAAAGAAATGCAGGACAAACCTGCATCAGGTAGGTCGGGCATTGGGTACTTGTCCCAATGTAGGGCAACAGGCTACATGAGGGTGATCCACATTGGGCAACTCCCCTTTAATAGCATAGGAAGGGATTTGAAAGGGGGGATGCGGAAGGGTAGAGGAAGGTAGCCAAGGGTTAACTAGGGCCCCCGGGCTATATTTTAAGGATCCTACCCGGCATTCGCCTAAAGAAATGCAGGGAAAACCTTAGAAAAACCTGCATCGGGTAGGTCGGGCATTGGGTACTTGTCCCACGCCCTTCCGATAGCGGGAGAGGAGTTTGCTGTGAGGACGCAGCATTCCCTTCTCCAGTTTAGGAGGAAGCTGGCCGAATATTGCAATGGGAATAGCGAACAACTCTTACCGTATGCCCAAGGTCTGTGACCCCGGAACATACACCTCTCAAAACAGGCCGAGGTGCCTCGCCTTGAGGGAACCTTAGTTCAAAAAAGAGAGAGAGGAGAAGGAATCCGCTTAGGTAGTCTCCTCCAGATTTCTCTGGGAAGGTTCACTTGTGAGAGAATTCTTCCACAGGCTTCCTTGCCATTTCCAATAATTGAACAAATTTTCGTTTGGGAAGAAGCAAAACATGATTTGACTGAGGGAGTCGTTTATATATTTTAATAAGCTAATTGTCATTAGGAGAGCAACGAAGAAACAATAATTTCTTTTTCGAGAATTAAATTTGCTAAGTTCGATAAAAATACTATATTTACTATTTAACGTTCCTTTTCTGATTATAAGCATTATTAAATTACAAGTTATAAATATTTTTAAAAGTGAAAAACTCGTGTTTTCTGAGGGAACATAAATTTAAGATGCGGTATTTAATTGGATTCATATAACCAAAAAATATTTCGGTAATTATTACTATGACCTGATTGTCACAAACTGTTGTTATATTTTATTCCGAAACAGAGATCTCGAATCACGCGCAGTGCGGAATAGATTGACGAAACTTTTCAGTCTTCAATAATTTCTGTGGTAATTACGCACAAAATTTAATTACGTGTTCCATCCACATCTCCGTAGGTTTAATTATTCGTCGAGAAAGCGCGACGTCTGTTTCATTGTATTTAGGTCTTTTTCTTCCCAGTATGAGTTAATTGAGATATATGATTAATTGTGCGGGGTTATTTTAACAAAAATTAAACATGCACAAATATCTAATTTATAATGTAATTATTTAAGCTCAAAGTACCGTTGTATTTTGACAGACAAACCTGAAATTTAGAAATTAACAATTTAGAACGTAATAAATTTAGATACCACTAATTGTATCCTTGAACCAGCATAATATTTAAAATCTATCTAATTTACGTCACGCGATTAAATAAAATTTTCTGCTATTTTTTATACAACTAAACTATAATTAAATGACAATTGCATCACTTGAATCGAATTTTTATAACATTGTCTCTCAATTTACTAAATATAATAATACTTTATATAAAGTTAGATTATTCAAATTACAGATACTTTATTAAAACGCGTCTTATTTTGAAAGAATTAATTCTTAGTTATTGAAATCAGTAAAATAAATTCAAATATAATAAATCTCTGTCGTCATTCTATTAGGATTTTTTTCTAAATGGCGAATACTATGTCGCGTTTACAGAAGTACAAAGCTGATAATTTACACAGATTTTCACAATATTTTATTCTTAAAATTATTTTGAAGTCTGGCATATCAAAATCCGAGTTAGTAAACAATATGAATAATTTTATTGAAGTACTAAAAAAATATATGATGAGAAATATATTCTGAAATTTATTATTTATTGTCTTAAAATGTACGAATATAAGCCTGGAGATTATTTTTATTGGTCCATTCGAGCATTGCTCTTCTTTTATTTCGTTTATTTTTTTACAAAACTAATTTTCAGGTCCCCTTAGAGTAAAATCTAATTTGCATTTAAATATTTTATTTTACTTGTAATTAATGTGACAGGAATCTTTCAGAACCAAAATTGGGAGAAAATTACGTGGAATTAAAACAGTTTGAAGAGCTTATTTTTGGATAGTTACGGAATGAAAACATTAGTTTAAATGATTTCGTTTTTTTCCTTGAAAATAAGAGTGTGGATATTCACCTTTATATAAATTTATTTATAAAATTTTCGTTTGTGGTTTTTGGACTTTTAATTCATATTTCTTTCTATTTTTTTATCTTACATCACACTATTTTCCACCTCCAATTCTCATTTACATCTCTATTCTTCTACTTTCGCTTTCTATGCGATTCAGTGGTATACTACCTTTACCACTCTTTCCTAGCATTTGTTCCACATTCACATTGATAGCCTTGGCCTTTCGAGGAAAAATGAAGTACCATTACCTGCAGTAATTTTTTGATATGATTAAATTGGAAGGAAGGATTTATTATCTATTTAAAACAGTGTATAGGCGATTAAACACTCCAAACAATTCATTGTCCTAGATTCCGCGTGTAAAGTTCTAGGCGTACAATTTGGAGTCGACTATTTCAATGTTAATATTTTGTCCGCAGTAGGGCACAGGGAGCTCTTTGCTGATGTAAATGAGGGATCTTCTCGAGTCTCCCACAGTCAGCATTCCTGCGGAGACAAGAGGAATGTCAAGCCGTCGTGGGCTTGGTGATCGATATAATGACGCCACTTCCGTCGGCCATGGAAAACTCCGTACGTCCGCCGCTTCTCTCGATTTGAAATGTGAGACCGTAAACAAAGAGCAGCACATCGCCATCGGGAACATTCCCCAGGGGGGAAAAAAAAAAAAGTTGGAGCGTCCGAGAGTTGTAGGGCATCGGTAATAGTTCACTCCGGGTGGGGGAGGCGTGCAAACGCCGGCAGTTCCTTTGACTTAACACCGGAATCCAGAATCTGCAGCCCTTTAGACCCCAGGAAGTTACGTCTTTGTGATTGAAGCGTTGATTCCTACCTGCAGGAAATAGCAGTAGTAAGTAATAGAGTTATTTTATGTCGAAATATCCACTCCCTTGCGAAACTTTCATCATAAAATCCGGAAAGACAACAAATATTTTTCTGAAGAGAAAAAAATACGAGTACTATTTATATAAATAGACTAAATATTAATAACAGTAAACAAATTACAGAATGCGGTAAAGCAATTCGAACCTCCACAAGATAAAACTGTTAAAAGTAAAATAAATTTTATGAAAAATATTATAAAAATATTCTCTACTTTCAAATTAGATAATTTATATATATATATATATATATATATATATATATATATATAGTAATGCCAATTAAGACATTAATTGTAAATTTGAAAATCTAAATTGTTAGAGAAATCCTGTGTGGCGGCGGTACAGAACACAGCAACAATGTAGCCAAGCATTGTTTCCTTTGTCGGAAGAAGTAAAGCGCGCTCAAAATTACGAGAGAGTCCAGTTCACCTTATGATATGGTAGAGTTCAGGTCGCATTAGCAGGAAGGCTTGGTCGCAGGAAGATATGAAGAAGTTAAAGTTGGCTGGAAGGTTTGGTCAAGTACAGGTCGTATTAAAATAGACGAGATATTCTTTTAAAAAGTAAAGTTAAGTAGGAGCAGTGAGTTGATTGGTCCATGAACATTTTGCTCAAGACGAAATATCCACTTGAGCAGAACTACGAAACCTGCTAAGCACAAACAG
The DNA here is from genome assembly GCA_037074705.1 of Zhengitettix transpicula. Lineage (NCBI taxonomy): Eukaryota > Metazoa > Arthropoda > Insecta > Orthoptera > Tetrigidae > Zhengitettix > Zhengitettix transpicula. Next base: position 37,506,535 of record CM073596.1, on the reverse strand, counting down.
TCTTGGGAACATAGCCGGGCAGAGGGAGAGACGAAAAAGAGGTTCAACCTGGTTCCTGATTTTTCATCTAAAGAAATATTAAATTTTAGAATCTGTGAGTTTTTAGAAGCAGTGCAAAACCCCGCCATATTGTTTCGTCAATTACAAGGTATCCTGGAATAATGTACGTGAGAAACAATATAAAACAAATAATTATGTAAACCTGATTAAAAGATAGACGTCAGATTTCGTTTTCTTCTTTTGATTAAAAATTTGTTACTTAGAATCCATCTTTTTAGTTTAATTTTGTTGACAAGTAAATTTCGTCCTAATTAATTGACGAGTAAATCTTTCCTTTTTTAAATTGGAATTTGTGTTTAAGTTGAGAAATAAAATGATTCGCCATTATCAAACCCAGTAGAGACCCTGAGATATTTTTAAATTGTGTAAATGTGTTTAAACATTGATAATTTTGTTTGTTTGTAAAGTTGAATTAATTCTTTTCATTTGATTAAAGGCCTCCTTTTTATATATTACAATATATAAAGGAATATTATCTGGGTGCTAGGCGTTGCCCAGGCTCTCGTATACTCATAACCCCAGATTTGACTCCAATCTCGTTTTTTTTATTTAATTTAATGAAACGCCCCGCCACCCCTACCCCCACCGCTAACCATGCTCCCCTCCCATGCCGAAAGGGGCTGAAATTATACACAAACAACTTTGGAAGAAACACTATGAATCTAATTAACCCTGAAAACTATTTGTTCAACGCAAACATCGCCCGTGTTTGCATGTTTCAAAATTTCCACCCCCGTTCACCCCCGCCCCTTGGGGTTAAATGGCAACTTGATTGTCTTAATTAAACTCAGCGACATCCATAACTTTGGAATTTACTCCAATCTCGGTTGTATTCGCGGTATTTTCTTGTAACGCCCCACCACTTGGTGCTCCTTTCCAGTGCTTTAAGGGGTTGAAGTTATACACGGATAACTTCGGTAGAAACACTATCAATCTCTTTGACGCCAGAGCAGTTCTCGTAAACTGGTATGAAGAAACCTTCTATTGTAAACATTTATATGAATATAAGTACCGTCAGATTTCTCTAGATTCTTTATATTTTTCTGAAGTACTTATTTGGATTTTTTATATAATTTGTTATTGTTAATTTAATTATTGTTGTTTTGTAAGTCTTTTGGTGCTTATTGCACAGTACTAAAATTATTCGAGGCCCAGTTAGGGCCCTGAAGACTTGACTCTCATTAAAAGTTGTGGAATTTATTTAAAATATGTACAACAATTAAATGAATTAGTAATTTGTAATAAATAACTTTTTTTAATATTTAGTTTGTCACATCAACCAACGTGTTTATTAGTGACCACGATTTACTTTACAAATTACTACTACATTTTTTTACATTGTGGTTTCATTAGTTACAGGATGTTGGCTGCGACTTAGATACAATATAGTTTACAGTATTTGAAAATCTACTATGGCTAAATTAGATGATATCAATCACGTTTAGGTCCCTAAGATAGTCCATGATTGATTTAATATATCGTGGTTCGTTGAGGCATTCCTTGTAGCTGTCTGGGATTCCATAGTCTCTTCTTTTTTGTAACGTTTACGCGCACTCGTTAATTATGTGTCGGGTAAGCATAAATTCCTCTTATTTATATTTTCCTTTAAAATTAGTTTTCTAAACAAATTGTCGCCGCAACGTGTTGATTATATTAATCTTTAAATTGTATACTACAATATCCATACGAATAGACAAACCCGAAGTGTCTACAATTGTTACGGACTGAAGAAAATTTAAATGTTTTCTAAATTCAGAGAACATAGGTTTTCTGGGAAATCAGGTTATAAAATTTTATAGGGTTTCCAACCGGGTCATAGTATGTTGATAGACGAATTTCAGAACCATTTTTATCATCTGATGTTATAAAATAAAAACCAGTAGAATTTCTGATCAGTCGTTCAACTTTAAATCTATTTTCTGTTGATTTTTTACTAGATGCACATAAAAACACAAATAAAACTTTTGATAATACTTATGGAATAGATTTTAGAATTTTCCACGTCTTTTATATATCAGTGCTGTAAGCGAAACAATTTTAGACCAGTTAATGCAAGGCACATCTTGAAAAACTGCTCTGGTTGCAGATGTTCGCCGCTACGTGTCAAGAAAACTCCAGGAGAAAAGTCGTAGACAGAAATAAAGAAAGAAAAAGTCTACATGCCTCAAGCCGCACTTGTCGTTGACAGAATGAGACACAAATTAGATTTGCAGTCCAGCTCCAAAGCACCTTCTCGTCGGATAACCACAACAAGAGAGGGTGACCAACCGAAGTGTCTACACGAAGGTAGGAAGCATTGAATTCCTCGGTCTCAAAAGCCCCCGGACCAGAAATATACAAAAGTACTGTTTTTCCCCTCTTGAGAACAGTAAATAAATTCATAAGAAGAAAATTGCAAAATTTAATATTTATTAATCATATACATGAAAGAGCCAAATAATTATGATGATTAAATTTTAATGTAGTTATTATGTTGAAGCATGTTAAATAATTTTGAAATTGTTCTAATATTCTACAAGTTTATCTAAATTTCGGTTTTTGAGGTTTTTAGTTTTCAAGGGCGTGTCAGATGACTCCACCATTTAACAATTGGTTAATTATTTTTTTAATTATTACAGGATTAACTGTCCACCCTATATTTTATCATAAATTGTTATTAATTCATTCCAAACTTGGATTCATTTCACATTTCCTTCTTATGTCAGATTTTAAATTATCACGCAGTGTAGCATAAAGTATTCCATTTTCGGAAGATACCAATTTGAAAGCAGTAAACGTCCCTTGATTATGAGATTCTCTGGGGCCTCTTCGACAGAACATGTGGGAAGTTGGTTCGTTGGCGATCGGTGCTGTTCCTTGTCTTAGACTACGGACCGTTCGTTATGGAAACTACGGAGTTACCCACTTGGTAACAAGCTCTGCTGACAGAGAAAGCAGGCCCCATAAGATGTAAATTAACTTCCCAGTCAATAGTTTAAATTTTAATAACTCTAACACGGGAAATAGGATTTGCTTTAATAAATTTTTATATATATACTTCGTTAGTTAAAGATATACATAACATTGGTAAAAAAAATGCCTGTTCAGTTCTAACGAAATATTAATTTTTAATACAATTTTATACCTCTATATACGTTCACTCGTTGACTAAAATCTCAGATGAGGTGATTTTTTAATACTTTATCCTGTTCTATGGTTTTTAGGAACTTGGAGTTCAAATAACGATGTAGGATATCAGAGGAAAAAAACTACACACATTCTCATTTACTGTTTGACTTATTTGGTGCCTTCCTAACGTGATACATGGATTTTTAAAATAAGTTACCTTAAGACTAAAATCTTAAAAATAGATTCACAACGAAAATGAGGAAATAGGACGGAATATTCCGCTTATTAAAACATTTTTAAATCTATATCAGATTGTGGGTGGGGGTTTCCTTTTAATATTTATGTATCGATGAAATAACTATTTCATATTATCTTGTTCAATTTTGAGATAAATAAACAAATAAGTAACAATTCCATATGTATCGATGAAATAATCGAAGGTACTAAGAAGCTTTTTAAGTTATATGGGAAATATTTAACACATTTTAACACAAAATTACAATTTGTATGCAACTACTCCGATTTATTCAAGTAGCTGTAATTCGTATTGCTTTTTAGTCTCGTGAGAAGTTATCCATTAGTTGGTAATATCGACTTATCAAGAAGTTCATTGCAACGGCTGACGAGCTGAACCGAAGTCGTAGAGTTCAGGTAACGAGACAGCAGCCAGATTACGTCTGGGAGGGTCTTGTGGATAGTTTGGGGCGGGGGGGCGCGAGGGTGTGGGTTGTGGTGACGTCACGAGGGATGCTACATCGCGGTGTTGCCAAGCACGGACTAATCCAATCAGCAAGTACGAGTGATAATGGCTGGCGCTCTGCCCTCGCAATTAAAAGAGACCCAAGGTGGTCTCCGGCCGCAAATTAGCCTTTTGGATGGGGTTGCTCAACTTAGCGTCCTGTTCCTGGCACCTCCTGTCGCCTGTTTCCTCCACTACGTCCTCTAACGGCCTCTTCGTCCCTTGCATCCACCTCCATCACCGGCAGTGTCATTCCGTAACACTTCCAAACAATAATTTTCCTCAATTTGTAGCAATTTATTTCGACGTATCGATAATGAGTATATGTTTTCTTCAAATAACTATCCAAACTTCACATTATTGAATGGCATCATAGAATTTGGTAGTTATAAATTGTGATCTAGTATGTTCGTATTTAATTTCTGTTGAAACGGATATGAAAAGAATTGTGAAGAGGATATGGGCGGAACTGACTGGGGGTAGAAATTTTCAAACATGTTAATCGGTTGATAATTCCGTCGAATAAATATATTTCGGGATGCTTTGGAGCCGAGAACCCTTCAGGCTAGGGGTGGAGTGGCATTACATAAAAATAAGCAAAATCAATCGAGACTGGAGTCGAATCCGGCGTTATGTATGTCACCAAGTTTAATTTTGACATTCAACTTGCCGTTTAACTCCCCCAAGCGGCGGTGGTTGGGGTTAGAAATTTTGAAACGTGTTAAACGGTCATTATTTCCGTGGAATAAATATTTGTTGGGGTCAATGACATTAATAGCATTCCTACCGATGTTGTTTGTGTATAATTTCAACCCCCTTTCGGCTTGGGATCGTGAGCACATTTAGGGGTCGAAGTGCGTTAAATAAAAATATCACAAAATCAACCGTGATTGGAGTAAAATCGGGGGTTATGGATATATGATAAACCGGGCAACGCCGGGCACCCAGCTAGTGGTTTTAATAAAGAATGCAGTATACAATTGTAGTATCGAAACTAGTTTCTTTTTGAACGATACTGTCTTTCAGCATATTACGTGCTTTAATTTTTACTATCCTTCAAAGACAATAGATGCCTATTTAAACTAAACAATTAGTAAAAAGATGAATAAAGTTGATTTGGATTCAGTTCATAGAATATCAGCTCGGAAATTTAAAAACATATATAATAAAAATGAATTTACCTAAAATAATTATTTACTTTGTTTCTTAAAAATTAATTTATTTACGCTCGTAAAATCGACAAAAACAAATACTCTGACGACGAATCAGTTCAACTGACTATAAATTTTCTTTAAAAAAATGTATCATACATGGGAACTTAATCTTTTTGTTAAACTAAAAAAAAAAAATTATACTGTTTGTTAATTAACTCACTCATATTTAATTTAACACGAACGCGTGTCACGTGAGGTTTGAATTAAAAACCTTATTACACGCGTTTCATGAAATCTTAACGGAAATTAATACTATCAAATATCTACACAATTAAATAAGTCTCACTGAGTTTCACAATAGTTTTCAGACAACAGAAATCAAGGATTCGAATGAGACTTGGTGTGTAAATGTAAGCGAGGCAGTCTTCCTCCTTTTCATTTTCTTTGGAGCTACTTCCCCATAGTCTGCATGGAATAAGGCCGGTCTTCAACTGGAGTTAAGGGTTTCCTTCCGTTTCTCAAATGCATTGTTATGTCTCCCTTTAGAAATATCTAATGAACTTGTTAAACTGAGAATCGTCTTGAACTTCGTTCCGGTATAAAAACGGAACTCGAATATTAAAAATTAATTATAATATCTGTTTACTTTACAATGGAGACTTTCTCGAAACTTGTCATGTATTGCAAAAAATTAGAAGTATTATACTGTGATGGAGAAAAATTTTCCAAACTGTTTCCTCATCTCAAATACAACATTTTTAAAAAATTCTGCCGTGGATGCAATTCGTAACAAAACCATTATTGTTTTCTGTATACAAAGCAGGGGAAAAGTACTTGAAAAATAAAGGATTTATAAAATATAGGGCCGGGGTAAATCAGGAGGATGGGAAAAAAAACACATTATAGTTGTATTCAGAATATATTAAAGTCTGATACAAGAAATTATCTAGGTTTCTAGAGTTTTAGGTAAAGTTGTTTCTAAACCATAGAAAACCATTAAAAAGAATTATTTCTGATTAAATGACATAAATTCAGTCTAAATCAAATGTATAAATATGTTCCAAATGTAAAGAGTGAAGCCGTAGTAAGGTATATATTGTAGTGATTGGTAATTAAGACATTGTTCTAATTGAGAAGTTGAATTGTAGAGGACTCATTATTAGTGGATATAGAGCGGACGCCGCAACAAACCGGCAAGGCAAAGAAAGCATTGTTGATCGGTCGAGAGGGTTTTTACGCGCTCAAAATTTACGAGACGAACGAACAGTCGGGCAGCAGACAGCGAATAGATCAGACGAAAAGTTTTACAGTCGGCAGTCAGAACGAGGGAATGTGGTCCAGTCACAAACATGCTTTCAAATATTAAAAAGTAAAGCAATTTTCAGTCGGGAAAGAGACAGAGCAACTAGTGTGTATTCGGTGGTCGAGCGTAGATTCATCATGCTGGCCATAGACAAACCAATGAAGTCCATTTTCAACTAAAGTCATGAGATCTACAAATACAGGTTGCAGTAAAGCATCGAGAACCAACCAATTTGTGTTAAACCAACTAAAAAACTACACCAATTAGAGCCTGTGAACATTTAGAGTCTGTGAGAACTTAGAATCAGTGATGTCCCCAAAATTGTGCACGAAAAGCTAAAAAGAGACCTGGGCTGCCGTAAGTAGAGAAAACCTTTAAAATCATTTGTAAACCGTGTTTAAAAGATAAAAGTCAGATCGTTCTTTAATTATTTAATTATCGATAAAATGAGATCGTTAATTCTTGATAAAATTGAAATTGTTTCAATTCAATCTTTAGTATTATTTCTTCTACAACAAATTTCGTCTATGTTCAGACGCATTGATTTCCATAAAAAGTAAATGTAATTTTGATGATATAAATTCTGCCATCTATCAAACCCAGTTCAAGACCCTGAGATCCCAAATATTTTTGTGTATTTTATAATTGTTTTAAAATTGTTAATAATTCTTGTTTAATAGTTTTCACTTAAGTTCTTTCATTTAGAAACGTAACATTCATATGATATTTAATTATTACAATATCAATTATAAATTTAAAGTATATATTGAATATATTTGGAAATGTGAACATGTGAATATTTGGAGAAATATGTAATGATGCAAAATATTCAACATTTGGTATTAAAAATATTATTTCATTTAATTACGCTGTAAACCGATCCTTAATTTCGGAAATAAAGAGCGAAGAATAATGTTTTTAAATAATGAAACTATAGGATTTTCAAAAATAACGCAATACATTGAAATTTATTTAAAAATATAATTGAGGTAGAGTCGTGAAATTTTATTAGTTATATTTAGTGTTTTGCAGAAGTAGGTATTTGAAACTTTATATTTAATCCCAAAAAATTCAGTATTTCAGACTTATTTTGCAACGGGAAAACTGAGTAATCAAACGGGATTTTTTGTGAAGAGTGCCTGTAATTTTCAACAGATGTCACTTGCGTAAGGTGATTTTCTCTCATCGACGCAAGTTGAAAATCTTATTAGTGTTTAAACTGTAAAATTTTTCTCAAAGTATTTAAGCGTAAAAATGGAAAAATTAAAGAGACCCAAATTAATGTATTAAACTATGTGAAATTAAGGTTACATTCAAGAAAGAGTGCCTATGTAGAAAGTAAACGAAGTCATGAAAAGGAACACTAGTACAACAGAAAAACAGTGGGTAGTTCAGAGCTAAGGAGTTTGAACACTCCAAATGGACGTAAACGTACTGAATGATTTAGAAAAGTCTCTTCACTGATGTTAGTAACCTGCGGAATAGACCAATAAATTATTGTCATTCGTATTCTAATTTTATTCTTAATCGTATAGCAAGAAACCAATTAGAGCTACTTCGGTTTCCGGCTGCTTTTATCTTATCAGCAGATAACATCAACAATTCAGCGGATCACCATTGTTAATTTTTTCATCTCAAGTAACCAGCATTACGATCACCATGTTTCGAGGATTGATGACGTCACAGGAAGTGTAATCTATTTTACTATTTAATCAACGAATGTATTTCTTTGAATATTATTATTAGTTATATAACTCAATATATACGTAATTTTTTACGTTAATTTTGCTTTAATGAAAGTATGCCAATTTAATTGAATAAATTAAACGTTGAAGTGACAGATAATTTGTGCTGGTTACTTAAAATTTTTTTATATATTTTTTTACAAAAATGTCAGCTTAACATAAGTATTAAAATAAGCATTTATCTCTTCCAGACATATTTATCTGTAAACAAAGGAAATACAGAAATTCAAAGCTGAGGAACGTTTAGAACCCGTTTCATTAAATTTTTCTTGTTTTCACGAGTCGAGATACATATGAAATATTAAAAAGTTAATGTAACAGATTATAAAATGTCCTCTGATGCAGCATACTCTCTTTTTTTTTTACAGATTAATATGTCTGGGAGGGACGAATGCTACTTTAGTGTTGTACTGACAATTTTGGATTTTTAAATGATTATTGTTGATAAAACTTTTTTAAATAACTTAGTGTAATACTTAATCGATGAAATTTATGTTCATAATTTTATTTTCTAAGAAATAAATTCTTACACGAGGGAAACCAAAACTGAGTCTCAAATCACCCTTGGGGAATGGAAAACGAGAATTTAATGGCGGCTAATCTACACTATTCCCTTAAATGTCAAACCAGTCGATAGTCGAGCAAGTCTCTGTCATCATTGCCGTTCAGAGGGTTGTAAAAATAAAGTGTTCAGTCGTCATTTATCATGTATATTGTACGATTTATCTTAATTTGAGTCAAAATTTTAACGATCGTTTTAAATTTTTCGGTCTCATTTTTGTGTAAAATAAGGAAATTTATGCAAGGACCATTGTGTACAGGACTGTGGTGCGAAGAAAATGACCCTGTTTTGTTGCGAGGGAGGGTCCGGTCGCTCATTAAGGCGTCGAATTCTATTCACGGAGGGCGCCACCCCCGCACTGTTTACGAGCTCGTGCGCGATCAAAGAGAATGGACCACCCGCATGTAGCACGAATGTTAGTAATTATTAAAATGAATTCCAACTAAGCCAATTACGAGCGGGGTCTGCAATAGCGTTCATTATTTTGGGGCGAAAGTGCACTTGATTTGATTTCCAAATCGCACTGTTAAAATTTCGATCGATGCTAATGAACTTAGCAGACTTTTTTTTTTGTTGCGTTTCCCCTTTCGAAATTGTTTCGGGCGGTCTATGAGTTGATTTAAGACCCGCTGGGAACTTTCTATCGAATCATTTTCAGACTCCAGTACAGGATTCTGTAGATCAGTAGCGGATGAGATGAAGCCTCAAGGGAAACTACCCTAGTTGGTATAGAGACCATTTTAGGGGTTTCGCAAATACGAAGAAAAATTTACTGGATAACCGGATTCCTGAAAGAAGCTCTGGAAAAATTATTTTCAACCGTAAGTTGACCGTATTGGAAATTCTACGTTGATTACAATTACTGTCTTCCAGTTGATAGTAAAAACCTTAAAAGCCAACGTGAAATTAATGTTAATTAACGACACATTTTCTTCTTCTCACATTAAATGGTTAAATGACAATAAAATTATCTGACATAATTAGTTTGATATTAAAATAAATTTATTATGTATATATAATTATAAAATAATTATTTAAAAATCATGACTGAAGCCCAAGCGTATCTACAGAGTCTTTATCTAAAATTATGTTGTAGTTTACTATTTCAAAAGATTATGATGCTGCAGTCTGCAATTATTCTACTAAAAATGGCGGAAAAATTATTGTATATTAAATTAATGTGTCAAGGAAACTTGTTTCAAGTCAGAAAATCTGAGAAGACTCCAGAATGCAAAGTTCTGAGTCACCGATTGGAAATTTTAATTAACTGAATTGCCTTCGCCTTCTCCAACTTTCTTCTCCTCGGCACTTGGAAGAATTGCTTCACCGAATTACATTATAACCCGAACAAGGACAGGCTCCTCGGCCAGATGATGTACCGCCTTGTTCAGTCTGACACCCATGTGACTTTATTTGACTCACGCCGCTTATTTTTCTTTCTTTCTTCTTCCTTCCTCTTTTTTCCCCCCACTCGTCCTTTCTCTTTACGTCAGAAACACACAACCAACTCCTTATATCCACAGTATGAACTTACCAGTTCTTTCATTTAACTTCACTTTCCCTCTCAATACATCTTTCCTTCTTATTACCGTTGAGTTATAATTTCCAGCGTTTTATATCCGTATATTGAAAATTTATATAAATTAAAATTACATTAATAAAATAATAATTTTATTTCATTTCGAGGAATGTATTTATGAATTTATATCTCGGTATTGATTTTCCATTACATTATTAAAAAACGAAAATATAAAACATTTTCGGGGTAAAGCGCGTTACACGGAAATTTGTGTCCAATTACATTTACGCTTGTTCCGTATAAGTTGATATAAATAAAGCGTCTGTCTGGATTCAATTAATTTTCATATTTGTATACAACAGAAACCATATCGTTTGGCGAATTTAATTTCAAAGAGTGGTTTGCTTAAAGTCACAACTGTATTTCAGTTAATGACTATGCTGCATTGTCTTCGGATTAAAAAAAATCCCGCGTTACGAATACCATTGGTACGTATTAGATAAATAAGTAACCAGTTTAAATGTTAAAAAAATAACAGAAAACCTTTCTGAAATCCTTGTTGCTTTCGTCAGGCGACGAACTCAAAACCAAAGCTAAAACCAAGCTAATCGGAAAGACAATGGGAAAGCAGAGAGTGGTTAGCGTAACAGTAAGGAATAATATCCATTGTTGAGTATCATAGTAACAGTTTGTACGTTAACTGTATAAATGTAAAGCATCTCTCACATAGTTTTTGAATAGTACCTTCGTGATAAAAAAAATCATTGTGTAGTTTACAAAATGTCTAGATCTGATTCCAACTCCTGCTACATTGGGTAAACAAATAGACCACTAAAAACCAGTGTTAAAGAGCATATTTCCAATATCAAACAATCTGTACTCTCATAACGTATCATAGATTTCAAACATTTATTTTACTAAGATATTAAATGTTGACACCATAATTATATAAGAATTTCTTCATATTAAATCTAAAATCACCGAGATTAAAGTACAAACAGATAGTATGAAACTCAAAAATGTCTTTAATTTCGTGTTGTAAATCAAGATCTTTACATTTTCTTGCTTCATCTGATTCGATTACATGTTTATTAAGTTCATTATTGGTCGGTTGAGGAAATGGGACGTTATTACATGAAGTTACAAATATTTATTCGAAACTAAGTCATTTCAACGTGTAATCTTCAATGTGACTTTTCCCCCCATACAAAATACATACACTTTTGTCTTAATACAGGCTAAGAAATACAAAAAATAAAGCGAACAACAGTAATATTTTATAAGCGTAAGTACAATATTCCATTTCTTACGCAAATAAGTTGCACCAGTGCTATGAATTATGACTAGAAGGAACTCAAGTTTCCCTTCAGTTAAGGTCGTTTGTATATTATTCAAATTATAATTCTTTATGATTAGAAAACGTTATACTGTCTTATAAAATGATCTACCTTTATACTTTACAAAAATAAATGTTAAACTTGGGGCGATTTCGCTCAAATATTTAGATTGCTTTTACGTTATCCTTCAAAATGAAAATTTGTAAGGTTTTTTTTCCTTTATGCACATATTCATATTTTCTCATTCATTGTTTAAAAACAGTGGATGCATCAAAATAATTTTAAGTGTGTTTCAGAAGGTCTGGGAAACAACTCAGAAGTTTCGGTAGGGCGATATAAAATAGTCACCATGATGATGATGACAGATCTTGCCACCGAAACGTCGTGTGTATTTCCAACGACTAGCTAGGATTTTGCCACAGAACTGAGTACCTTCAGCTGTTACTTATTTCTGTAGATGAAATTAAATTTCCGTATATTTTAATCATTCAGTGTGGTCTATTTCTAGTCAATTCATGGGTTATCTGAAAGATCAAAATTAAAATTCCAGAGAAAATATGGTTCGATTAATATTTGAAACATAAATACATTAATATTATTTTCAATTTACATTGTTAAAATATTCTGGTATTCACGATACTAATATTAAATTTATTTAAATTATTTAAAAACATAATTGTTGCCGGATTAATTTAATTTACTGAAACATATACATGATTATTTCTGTATTTATTATGTAGAACACTTAACGATAAATGCAGATAAATCTTTTTCTCTATATTCTGCGCTGCGCATTGGCAACATTACAAATCTAGTGTTATAAATTATTATTTAGTATCGATATCAGCACATGAGGATCACATCTTCTGTTGAAAAGAAATTAAAATTAGTATCTATTTTTCAGTCCAAAATATAGAAGAATTAAATAGCATTTAGGACCGTATGTTATTCGAAATTATTGTTATAAAAATAATTTAGCAAATTTAATTATATGAGTCGGATTGAATGATGCTGTAATTTTTCTTAAGCAATAGTACGTGTAGTAATTATAAAAAAAGTTTACATAAGAAAAATCGTGCTGAAATAATTTACAAACGCACTTTTTCATTAAGCTACAGAGACTTGTTTTAACAGGAAACGTGGTAATACAAACAGTAAATTCAAAAACATCCAAACCTTCACTGATTAAGTATACAAGCATTGAAAAAAGTATAGAATTAAAATTTTGGTGATTTTGTGTTTATAAACCGAGATTTTCTGTGGATACTCACTACAAATTATTTTTGGCTACAGTTTGTTGAATTAAGAAGAAAATTTTGAACACGTAACGTATAGAGATTTTGATCAAGATAATAACAATTGTTTTAAGGTTATGTTGTTGTTATTATTAGAAAATTTGTTTTCAAAACTACAGCTTCATCTTACAGCAAACAGATGTCGCTGTACAAACTTGAAATTTACTTACTTTCAATCGTACCCGATGGTGATGACAGAGACCGCTATTGAAACGTTCAAGTTTAATAATTCCCGGTTATTAAATTTATGATTATGTTTTTAATGTTAATATTGTAATTCGTCGCTGTCGCCTTACGACTCTGTCTAAACAATCAATTGAATTTAAAATTCAGTAATATTTCTGATTTTTAAATAATCATGTTAGCGGAATTTTTATTAGTCTGTTGTAATAAAGTTTATTATTTATAGAAAATTTCTGAGGGTCACTAAATTGTGCGAGTATTCAAGTGCTAAGAAATATTAACATGGAATTTTTGTAAAACAGATTTTTTAAGATATACAATATTGACATCCTGTATATTATATTATGAATTATTTCCTACCTATTCGTATGACCGGAGGAAGGGAAGCAACTTCCAACGGCGCCAGAACGAAAGTGACGACGAAGAGCAGTCCAGCCGAGGCGAATACCACTTGCCACTCCATGTCCCGGCCGCTGCACCAAAACAACTGTATTTTAACTACGGAGTCACTCCGGCACTCGCGCACCACGTGTTCCACGGACCGACACTTTCACAAACACCCCGCCCCCTACCATTCTTCGCGCGAGGAACGCTGATCTGTGACGCGAACACTCTCAAGTACGTGTGTTGCGATGTAGAACGAGGGCCCTGCAAGGCGAGTCCTGACGGAGGTTGCCGTGTGTCGCGTGTCGTGCGGCTCACAGGGGCAGAGGAGAAGGAGCGGACTCGAGCCGGCGCCCAGCCCAGCGCGTACTGACGTCGGGCGTCGCGACGCTCCCAGACCAGCCCCCCCCTCCACACATACATGCGCCAACGCGCATCTACGGAAAACATGAAAATACTGTTCAACTCGCTCATCAAAGTGTATTCCACTTTATTACAACTCACGGCCGATCTAAATATATATCACGTGATTTTACGATGTTTACCGGGTATTTATAATCGAAAATTTATATTTGACAAGAAAACAAAGAATTCCATGTACGGCGTAAAACGGAAGAAATTTTATTTTCATAAAACTGTGATTAATACAAAATATTTATAAAGTAATAATTAACCGTCACACGTATGCATGTATTTATTTAATTTACAAATCGGCAGTTTTCCCGGTTATAGATGCATGAAATTACAAATTAAATAAGGGAAGTTGCAATAAGGAAAAACAGATAATTATTATAAATTATAAGCTAGGTTTAGGAATATTATTTCAAATATAAATACATGTATAAACATTATATATAATTAAACGTTTATTTTGGAAAAAACTTGGAGGAATTAATTATGTACTGGTCAGAAAATAAGAAAATTGGAAAGATATCTGAAAATAAAGGTTACCTAACTATTTAACTACCTAAAGAGACGGGGAATGTTTCAATTTTTTTCTTTTTAGTTTTAACTGAGCACTAACAATTCACATTACTGCAATACACTTTACTACACTACCCAACATTCACTAGTGTTCAGATTAAGTTTAAATTTTCTTTCCGTTAGAGGACTTTCTCCGGTCTGGTGTTTAACTTGTAATTGTGTAATAACTATATATATATATATATATATATATATATATATCATAGAATGAATAAGAAAGATAGCCAATTCAGACAAAAAGGGTAATAGAAATACCACACAACGTTGTTCCTTTCGTCAGGTGCTAAGAAGAGCCTAGAGAAAGACAACTGCACTTTTTAGATGACAACAATCAAAAGCTTTTGACGAAACGTTGTGTGGTATTTATATTACCCTTTTTATCTGAATCGGCTATCTTTTTCATTCATTATTTTCAATCCGACGTAATTTTTTTTCATTTAACTTCAGGAGCATAGATAAATGAGTCAACTAATTTTTTGTATTTATCAGACATGTTTAATAAATAAATAACATCACCCTACTAATAATAGATAGTAAGAGTAATTTAAAACATTGCAAAAATTTACGTTTCGTCCCTTAATGTTGTGGGACCACTTCAGATGTATCATTTTTAATAAATGGTAACTTCGTTAGCTAAAACTTTTACTGATGAAATCATTTATAATACAGTTTTGTGTAACATTAATTTACAATTAATTACATGACAATCGTTGCGTCCGAAATGACTTATGTTATATATTATATAGCTTAAAAAATATATTACAATAAATGGATTACAGTTCAATGAATCTTAATTTATATTGAAATATATATAATATGTAACATCTTGCTCATTAATCTTGAATAATATTTGCATCCTTCATCTAAAATTTTTATATTAGACCGATCAACATTATGATTTTAAGTAAATATGTTTGGAGACGCCTGAATAATTTCGGACGCTAAATTATCAATTATTATTATGTTTAATAATTATAATAATGATAATAATGGGAAAGATAGCCAAAACAGTTCAAAGAAGTGATAATATAAATACAACACAACGTTTCTGGAAGCCTTGTACCTTTCGTCAGGTGATTAGAACAAACACGAAAGCTAGGAGTAACACAACCACACAATTACAGTTGACAAACTTAAAAGGCTCTGACAAAAAAATTATTATTAACAACGGTGTTGGTAAGGAAGTAAAATTTGTTGAAATTTTATGTAATATTTACAACATTTGGATTATTGACATTAAGTAAATGATTTATTACAAATTTAATTTCTAAACTAATCTAAAAAAATTATTAAATAATTTGATTAATTACTGTTACGTACATGTTACAGTGTTATTATATAATACATACTTTTGTACTTATACTTAGTGATTTTCGAATACGCTGCAGTGATTAAAACAGGAACGAGATTGAATTAATTGCTAGAGAATAAAGTTCAGGATACATTTTACATTTCTTAGAATCTTAATGTAAATAGTAACTGAACTGAAAATGTCTCACCGAGTAAATGATAATAGTAAAAATGAGAAGAAGAATTAAGAAAATGGGAAAGACAACATTAGACACGTGTTGATTATCTCTTTTCGGAAAATGATCAAATAAATCACGTCTCTGATATATTTTCCAAATATATCATAAAATAACGAACTTGTCCAGAAAACGATTTGAAACCGATAAAGCTAAGTGGTGCATTCATGACTTTTTTCGTAGTGTCAGTAATTATTAGTCCCCGCGTGAGTGAGGAAGACACTCAAGGGGAAACAACTAAAGCTTCCAACCATCATCTCACGAATCTCATCACCCAGTATTTATAACTACTTTCTAAAAGAAATTGCTAATTACACGAAATAATAAAATTTATGTCAGTATATTAAATGATTTCACAGGCCAAGGACAGATACATTTCGCCAAATACGAAGTATGTCGTGTACTAAACTTTTCGTTATTTATCACATTATTTCTTCATCTGGTAAAACTTAAATCTTTACCCTACAGTGCAGCCAATTGTTTACAAAGTTCACTAAACAGTTAGTGAGTAAGAGGTCTCATCTGAAGTGCTCGGGAGATTGCAGACTTTCAGTAATTTAATTTTAATGTTCACCGATATTTCATACTCTTATCAGTTTAATTCTGAATTCCCGTTACAGAGCCACTCGTCCGTAATTTATAGCACAATTAACTTCTTCCTTGGGGGGGCTAAGATTATTTTTAAAAAACACAAAGAATGCGTGAACTAGTTAAATACCATGTCAATTACTATGGATTGACAAAATAAATATAATATAAAAAATAGTTTTATCGTGAATGGGGAGTTCAGAAAATATTTTTTAAAATACTTATTTTCACTTATGTTAACCTTTAGTATCAAAATATTACAATAATTCTTCTACTTAATAATTTGTTGTGATTTTATTTCGTTTCAAATGTTTTATATTCTACAAAATTGAAAACAAATTTTTCCCGTAATTACAATAAATGTATTACTCATTGTTACATTAAATTTTAAACATATATTCGACTTACTATAAAAATAGAACAATTAATGACCTTATACAGACACTTTTTATTTTTATTTCTTATTATGACGACGTTCCGATACCTTTTAGTATCTTTTTCGGGTGTTTTCCTAAATTTTTTATTCCGTTTTGTTAAAATAACTACACCAGTAAGTTATTTTTCTGTAAATTTGTGTTTCCATTTATTTAATCATATTAATTCAAAACAGACGTTAAATTAATCACTTGTTACAATAAAAATATTCTATATACTTAATTATACTATACTTAAAAATTATGTAAGAATAAACTTCTGTCGGAATATATCTCAAAATATGTTCATTTTGTCGGTATAGAGTTATTTTGAATATTTTCACATATAATAAATATGTAATTCTAACGTTCCATTAAGTTAACGTTTTTGATATTTTAAGAACTATTTCATATATGAAAAGTCACTAACTAATCATTCAATTGCTTGAAATTCTGCCCCAGTTACTCTATAACTCCGCAAACCTCTTAAATTCGCAGTAGTCTCCCATCGGTTCCTTCCCTTCCGATTCACAAAGGAAGAGGGAAGAATTTACTGCGGAGTTTAATGAGTGCAGGTTTTCCGAGGTGGGAGAATTCTCTAATAAACTTCCCCCTTGAAGTAGTTTACTGGATGCATGTGAATGCATTGAGTTACTAAATTCAGTAGGACAAAACAGACAAAGGACAATCGATAAGGATAAAATTCCGTGCCGCCTATTATAAATTCAGACAAGGGTTTTCAACCTGATATACAAATAATTTACTGAAAATTTCAAGATGGAAAAAAGAATTAATCTGGCGCGGAATCAACAATTCCAGTAAATTTTATAAAATCACGATACTTTACGTATATTAATTGATAAGGTTATATTTTTAAATGTTAAAGTTAACAGACGAATTAATTGAGATAAGCGGGCTACGAAAGTGAAATACGCAACCTCTTTTGCGACGGAAGTGAATGTGGATAAAGCGAAATTACGTCAGCAACTGACTCGAGACCGTTGCTACGTCACGTTAAGGTCTACGTTAACGGCGATTAGAAATGTAAACGAGGTTCGAACTGATTTTATTTACTATTCTTTCGCCCGAAGCGATAAAAAGCTATTTCCTTTAAAAATATTTGATTTAATTTGTATCATGATAACAAAAGTTCTTCATTAATATAGTTTAAAAAGAAATGTAATACAGAGACAATATAATCATTAAAATGCTATTGAAAAATTATAAGTTTCTGTTTAATTTATTTTTCAAGAACTGCATAAAAACTGCCAGACCCATAAAATAACTTTTTTAATGTATCCAATTTTTCCATTACCATTTTACGTACGAAATTAAATGTGTTCACATTCATATATATTACAAATTGTTTTCAATATATCAGGGGATACAAAATTATTATTGAGCTTTATTTAAATTGCTAGCAGAAACGGTTGTTAAATATTAAATTTAACTGTCGCTATTATGAAGGAAATCGTCCGAATAATCCCCGATCCAAACGGATCCATACATTGGACAACTTTTTCGATTTTATACGCTGTTAGAAATCAACAATTAAGTTTTATTACTGGTTTTATTAGATTTTATGAATGCTATTTCCAGAGGGTAACACGACGCGGTTCAACGCCAACTCCTCTTCATTTCGCTTCAGAAATTCTTCCCGCTTTTTCCATCCCCCCCTCTCCAGAGTCTGCTATCAACGCCAATTTGTTTCAACCGTGAGAGGTCCAGGAAAAAAGCGTAATACAGAAAGATAGCTAACCATTTTTTAGCAGTGCCTTAAAAAATTAAATTCATACTCTGCTATTCGAGAATTTCTTGAATTTCCTATTACGATTATTTTTCTCTGTCACTTTCCTTTTGTATCATTAATACCGACGAGGCAAAACATTATTCATGCCATTCTTCAGCAGCTACGCTGCCGGGAAAACGTTTCTCCCCCACGTAACAGGAATAAATATAGTTGTGTCTATTAATCTCGACGAGGCTTCTTAAAATATAAATATTAATTAGATGAATAAATAGCCGAATAAAAAATAGAATGTTAATTATTACTGTCATAACTATTCACGAGATTTTGAAGACGCACAACAGATGTATTAAATATAATTGGACGTTTGTGTGTATGTTCCGTATACAAATTTAAACGCGTGGAGGAATTATGACAAAATTTTGTATATATGTTCCTTTCGATCCGAAAAAAAACACTAGGCGTAAGACACGACTAAAAAAACTCTGAATCGGAGACGGAAATTGTAAAACATACAAAAACGACCGATTTTTGCGCCGAATAAATATTTTTCTGGGACAATAAAAATAAGAGAAATTTAAAAAATGATAAAAAATGAAGGAAATATTTTCATTTTTATTTTCCAATATAGATCCACAATCTTCTTCCCCATTTTAAACTACTTAATACTAGAATAATACAAATCTCTTATTATTCCTTGGCTCCTCACGTGGCGTAGAAATGTTTTATTTGATTTATTTTATTCCATTAATCCTCCTATGAGGAAATAGGACAAGTCAATACATAAAATTACAATATAAGAATTGACTGCTACAATTATAAATAATTAGAAGATAACATAAAAATACTAAAATTCGGGAACACAAATTTCCCTGTCCAACATAAGTAAAATAATATGAATAATAACAAAAATAATAATTTTCAATCAGACGTAAATTTTTTCATTTTTTTAAATATCGTCTTCTATTTTGTGTTATTCTTGTATTATGTATTTTCTCAATTATTTTTTGCTTCCTTTCGGCTTTAATATTTATTCTAGTTTTAAAACTTGGTTAAAACTCTCGTTTTCGTAGCTTTTGAGTGTTGTGAAGTGACCAGTGCAGTTGTTTTTCTCTAGGCTCTTCTTAGCACCTGACGAAAGGGACAAGGATCCCAGAAACGTTGTGTGGTATTTATATTACCCTTTTTTCTGTATTGGCTATCTTTCTTATTCATTATTTTCAATCAGGCATAAATTTTTTCATTTTAAAAATAATAATTCTTTAACTATACTATTGGTATAATATAATATTTACAGTTCTAATAAAAATATTAAATATGTGACTAGTAAATAATTAATGAATCGAGAATGAACTATCATAAAATATATAATTTACACATCACACAAAAATAAATACAAAACTTGACACACTCACACTTGGAGGAAATATAATGACGGACAAGACACTTCACGAAACAGACCGACGAGGAATCTGCAAACTCCAGGTCGTACATGAAACAAACAAACAAACAAAAAAGCAGAAAAGTCTAAAAGACAATAAGCAAGTTATGAAATAAGTGGTTTTATTAGCAACCAATTGAACACTTTTGCAGGTTTTCTTTAAAGTTAATTATTAGGGGAACGATCAAGAAACTCTTGTACTGTGTAAAACACTGGCGCGTTTTATTAGAATATTTTTACATTGAATCTTAAAACTCTTGTAGTTATTATTGTTCTTAACATCTGGAGGAAGACTGTTGTATAAAACTATCTCTGAATGGTGAATATTTCTCTGATAGAGAGCAAGGATTTTGGATCTGAGCATACATTTGGCATCACGGCAGGTTTTAGATAACGGATAACCTGGATAATAAATTGTATTCCACTACTAACAAACCTAATCGAGAAACTGATGAAGAAATGGGAACATTAAATTCTATTCTTGGACTTAAATAATATCATTTACTAGATTTAAAGTGCAACATCTTTTAGAGTTTACTATTCGAATTATTTTATTCGATAGAGGGTGATGTAGGTTGCAGGAAGCGACGATCCTGGTACGGGAACCAGGATATTAAATCTCTGCTCTATGTGCAAACAAGGAACAGTGATACGACGTTATTGGAACAATTTCATGGAACTGGATTCCAACAATAATGGAAAATTCGGGACAATCTATTTGCTTCCCTGTTATCGGCTGGGATGGATGCAGTAGTCCCCGTGACAAGTGAGTTACTGGCGACGGACACGCTCGGCCCAAGGTGTCGCAGTTAGGCAATGTGGATCGTCCGCCGTTAGTTTTGCGCTATCTGCAGCCCCGCGGCGCTCCGTGATGATTTGTGCCCGACATTCGTCCACTAGCTCGCCAGCTATTACGGCTAATAAAATACCTTCACACTGTTCAGTGTACCTGTGAACAGACGCCCTCAAAAATCTTATCTTAGATGAATCTTTAATTCACTAAAAAGTTGCTTTGGCCAAAAATTACGCAACGTTTGTTTATCCACTGCCACCCACCATTTATGACAGTTCATTAAAAACTAGCCTACGCTTATCAAAGGATAAATAATCTGTTAATCAGTTAAAGTTTCTGGAATTTAGAAAAAAATAGTTTATAAAAATAACACTCTACTAAGGTTCAAATTAATTTTTTTTTGTACTTTAAGAGTTAAAACTGATATTGGGCTATTCAGAAAGACTATCAATAATTTATTCAATAGGATTTCATGGTTTATACATTTTGATTATTACATTTCCTATGCATATTTCTTTGACTTGTTCTATTTCCTCAGTAGAAAACTAATGGAACCAATAAATAAATCTAAATATTTAAATATTGAGAATTATGTGGACATTGTGTGGCTATTTAAATTACGACATTGGATTTTTAACCCGTCGCTATCCGTTAATATCTCTATTTTCAAGTATAATTCCACTGTTTTCGTTTTCAGGCAAGAATAGCGTTTATATGTATATATTTTTCAATTTGCGTAAAATATTAATTTTTACAATTGATAGTCTCCTCTTACGTCCAGCTTATTTATTTAAAATAATTTCATTTGTTTACTTTAATTCCATTTATTTTTTATGGATTAAATGCCAATTTTAGATCAAATTCATAACAAATAATCTGTCAATTTGAATACTGAAGCTACTAATCCTTATCTTTTAAATAGGAAATAATTAACTTAAAAACCATATGCAGATATATTTGAATAAAAATTTCTTTTATAATTTGAACGTTTCCTCAGTCCTCAGACAATAAATAGATTAGTAATAATTCATAATAGTTGGTTTAATAAATAAGTTAATATCCGGAATGAGGAAACATTTACTTCAGTAAGAAACCTGTAGAAATGTCCATATCTCATTGCTCGATAAATAAATGGTATTTAGATCATTTTTGTGGTAATTTTATTTAAAATAATAACTTATTAAATAAATACCTTCGGTACAAAGGCTTTTCGTAATTCAAATCTACAGATTTAATTATGTATTTCTGCAAAAGGTAAATTGTATATTGATGGTATATTCATTTCTACTTGTAATTTAATTTTATGTTGTACCAAAATAAAAGGAATAGGGTACGTAATTGCGAAATTTTTGGGTTCCTGCTTTTATTGTACACAAATTATTAAATAATATTACAGCAAATTATTCTTATGTGTAATGCGTTAACGACTGATCATGTTATTACATCAACATAACACTAACCGAAGAGAAAGATTTTAAAATTTTAATTTAACTCTAGATGCAAACTAAGTAATGTTGTCCTACATCATCGCATATCTCACTGATATCTGGATATTATTGTTTTCCGAAATTATTTATGAGAACATAAACTATTATATTTACTAAATGAATGTAAATATTAATACAATTAGTTAATTATTTATTTTTTCTACTTTGAAACAAATCGCCACGTTTTATTCTTTATTTTTGTAATTCTTCAGCTGATACAAATTAAAAAGATTTTTATTTTTTAATAAATTTCCTCTCCGATGAGATTTTTGTGTAAATGAGCTACTTATTTTAAGGGTAACAGGCTATATGAGGGTAATTCACACGTTGGAAACTTCCCTTTAATAGCATAGGAAGGGATTTGAAAGGGGGGATGCGGAATGGTAGACAAAGGTAGCCAAGGGTTAACTAGGGCCCCCGTGGTATGGTTTAAGGATCCTACCCAGCAATTTGCCTAAAAGTGAAGCAGGGAAAAACCTAAAAAATCCTGCATCAGGTAGGTCGGGCATTTGGTACTTGTTACACGCCCTTCCGATTGCGGGAGAGGGGTTCGCTGTGGGGTCGCTTCTTTCCCCTCGCCGTGCCTTGACCGGTTTAGGAGGCAGCTGCCCGACTAGTCCAATAGGAATAGCGAAAAACTCCCTTTTTATTTTTTTAGGGCAACAGGCTACATGAGGGTAATCCACGTTGGGCAACTCCCCTTTAATAGCATAGGAAGGGATTTGAAAGGGGGGATGCGGAAGGGTATAGGAAGGTAGCCAAGGGTTACTAGGGCCCCCGGACTATATTTTAAGGATCTTACCCGGCATTCGCTTAAAAGTAATGCAGGGAAAACCCTAGAAAAACCTGCATCAGGTAGGTCGGGCATTGGGTACTTGTCCCACGCCCTTCCGATAGCGGGAGAGGAGTTTGCTGTGGGGACGCAGCATTCCCTTCTCCGTGCCTCGACCAGTTTAGGATGCAGCTGGCCGACTATTCCAATGGGAATAGCGGACAACTCTTACCGTATGCCC
This sequence comes from Zhengitettix transpicula, assembly GCA_037074705.1. NCBI lineage: Eukaryota > Metazoa > Arthropoda > Insecta > Orthoptera > Tetrigidae > Zhengitettix > Zhengitettix transpicula. The sequence continues at coordinate 37,483,154 of CM073596.1, read as the reverse complement.
AAGTTCTGTTACCCCGGAACATACACCTCTCAGAACAGGCCGCGGTGCCTCGGCTTGTGGGAACCTTAGTTCAAAAACGGAGAGGAAAAGGCATACCTAGACGTAGCCCCTTCGTATCTCTCCTACAAGCGAGAGAAAATTCCTCGCTGACCTCTAGCGGACAAACGTTTTTTTTTTTTTTTTTAGGGCAATAGGCTACATGAGGGTAATCCACTTAGGGCAACTCCCCTTTAATAGCATAGGAAGGGATTTGAAAGGGGGGATGCGGAATGGTAGAGGAAGGTAGCCAAGGGTTAACTAGGGCCCCTGGGCTATATTTTAAGGATCCTACCCGGCATTCGCCTAAAGGAATGCAGGGAAAACCTTAGAAAAACCTGCATCGGGTAGGTCGGGCATTGGGTACTTGTCCCACGCCCTTCCGATAGCGGGAGAGGAGTTTGCTGTGGGGACGCAGCTTACCCTTCGCCATGCCTTGGCCAATTCCTACCTTACATGTAATAAAAATATTTTCTCAAAATTATCAAAATTTTTAATTTTCTATTGTATCATCTCAAGAAGTCCAGAAATAAAGGATGAAACGTATTGATTTATCATGGACTAGGAACAAAATAATATAAATAAATAATTAAATTAATGTTTTGTGACTTACAAGCGGATGTCAGAAAAAATATAATCATTATAAAATTTATATATTTCACAGCTGACGTCCCGTATGTTTTTTGTATTGAGCCTAATTGGACAATATTTAATTGTAATTTCAAGCCATGAATTCTAGTTTTATTCGGGTTAGAAAATTATTCTGATCAGTCTATTGGTCCCCTATCGACAAAAAAAAATGTGCAGGGGAGCACAGATAAAAATAACTGGCAGCGAAAGGTGTGCAAGATAGTGGAAGTTGGAAGCTGGTGCAGAATTCGAGACCCTAGATGGGTGCAGGAGCGGAGTCCGATTGTGAATACCGAGGCCTGGAGAGGGTCCTGGAATTATCTGACGCTGCGTCAATAAAGGATCCGAAATCAAATTCTTTTCTCCACTTCCAGCGGTCTCATATAGAGATGTTTACCGCGGAACGCTGGAATTGAGGCTAACCTGAAACCGGGAAATTGGCAGTCACGGAAATGGATGAGGGAAAATGAGAAAAAAAATGCAGTAAATAATAAAAGCTCAATAATACTTTGAGCTGAAAAATTATTATACTATTAGGAAATTTACGCCAGTAACTATTTATAACCTGTATAAAGCAAATAATACGGAGCAATTAAATTCAAATGTAAGAGTTATTAATTAAAAAAAATTATGCTAATGGTACTTTTGGAACATTCTCAGCTACTATTTATATTTGAATAGTTGGTTTCGAATAAATGCCATCTCTTTGCATAAGTAATGATTTAGTTTAGGAATTACGTGTTTGTAATAGCAGGTTAACGACTAGGTAGTTGTAAAATATTTATTAAAAATACCATAGGTATTTTAGATTCACCAACATTATTTTTAGTTGTCAAATTATTCCTCCACACATCCAACCACTTCTACAGCCAACCAAAAGCCGTATCTGGGGTTCCGCTGCCACGAACCACTGACAAAAGCACCAAATTAGCGAAAATAAAATTCTATACTCCATTTCCAATGCTCCTTAGTTCATAAGAAACTCCGCAACCCAAAAAGATATCCAAAATGGCTACCATCAGCACAATAATCAACACTTATTTATTGTAATAAACACAACTGTAAAATCATAGGATAAAATTTTCTAATATTAATAAAATACAAAACTAAAAAAAAAACACATTATAACTTTCACCCCAATCCCCTCAGAACAACATCAACAAGGAACATAAGGGCAGGAAGGGGTCAGTGGACCTTCCACCTGTTTCAACTGTCCACGTTTTAGTCAACTCAAATGTAAAATCTTCGGAATAAATTTTTAAGAATGAATAAATTGTTCCCAGTTAAAGCTATTGATTTAGATTCTCCGTCTATACATGAAGAGGAAACAAATTTTCCTTCGGACTCAGTGTTGCATAAAACTTTCCATGAAACGAAGCCCGGGAGTCAGCGACTAACAAGCACAACGTTGTAATGAGAGCTGTCTTTGACTCTCTCGGAAAGTTAACTAGTTTCCCCGTAAATCCTTGTTTTCGCCATTCCCTCTGTTAAAATCTCGAGAATCGTTGTGAATAAGGGCCCTGCAGGGTGAACGCACAATCGATGGACCGGACGTATATGAACGCTAATGTCATTTAAACCATATCTAATTTAAATTGGTTTTATGAACTGAGTAAGCCGGAGATGCATTGAACAAATTGCTGACTCAGTACATTTATCCAATGGCCATCAATATTACGCTACAATGTTTAAATCTTATTTAAAGTCATTTATTGCACGTAACAAGTAGAATTTTTAAATGATAAGTGCTTTCCAACGAGTTTTAGTTAAGCATAAAATATATATTCTCAATTTATTTTATTTTATTATTATTATTACTTTTTTTTTAGGGCAACAGGCTACATGAGGGTGATCCACATTGGGCAACTCACCTTTAATAGCATAAGAAGGGATTTGAAAGGGGGGATGCGGAAGGGTAGAGGAACGTAGCCAATGGTTAACTAGGGACCCCGGGCTATATTTTAAGGATCCTACCCGGCATTCGCCTAAAAAAATTCAGGGAAAACCCTAGAAAAACCTGCATCGGTTAGATCGGGCATTGGGTACTTGTCCCACGCCCTTCCGATAGCGGGAGAGGAGTTTGCTGTGGGGTCGCTGCATTCCCTTCTCTGTGCCTCGATCAGTTTAGGAGGCAGCTGGCCGACTATTCCTATGGGAATAGCGAACAACTCTTACCGTATGCCCAAGGTCTGTGACCCCGGAACATACACCTCTCAAAACAGGCCGAGGTGCCTCGGCTTTTGGGAACCTTAGTTCAAAAACGTAGAGGAAAAGGCATACCCAAAGGTAGCCCCTTCGTATCTCTCCTAAAAGGTTCTGCCTGCGAGAGAAAATCCCTCGCAGGTATTGCCTGCGAGAGAATAGCCCTTGCAGGCCTTCTCTTGTTAGGTAGAACAGGCCGATTTTTTTTTAGGGCAACAGGCTACATGAAGGTGATCCACATTGGGCAACTCCCCTTTAATAGCATAGGAAGGGATTAGAAAGGGGGGATGCGGAAGGGTAGAGGAAGGTAGCCAAGGGTTAACTAGGGCCGCCGGGCTATATTTTAAGGATACTACCCGGCAATTCGCCTAAAAGTGATGCAGGGAAAACCCTAGAAAAACCTGCATCAGGCAGGCATTTGGTACTTGTCCCACGCCCTTCCGATAGCGGGAGAGGAGTTTGCTGTGGGGACGCAGCATTCCCTTCTCCGTGCCTCGACCAGTTTAGGAGGCAGCTGGCCGACTATTCCAATGGGAATAGGGAACAACTCTTACCGTATGCCCAAGGTCTGCGACCCCGGAACATACACCTCTTAGAACAGGCCGAGAATTCAACTTTCGTTTCCTAAATTATTTTTAGCATTTAGACTATGAGTGCAGAAGAAATTAACTAGTGACGCCAGGAAAATAAACAGCTAAATTATTAATTTTTCTGGAATTTAATTGTAATTGAATGAATAAAAGTGTGCAAAATGAAGTATCAACTGCCGTATATTACGAACACAAAACAAAACGTTTCATGCTGTTTCTGGGAATTCATCAGACGAGAATTTTAAAAAATTCTACATCTTCACACGACAGTTCACTTAGCATATAAAATCCAAAGTCTCCAATTTTGCAGCGGAGAAAATTAAGATTGGATACCAAACAACTTCCGGGAAAAGTACGCAGCGGAAAAATGGCAGCGACGCCTTTGCCGCCTTCGGGATGTAAATCTGACAGTAATTATCAAAGACAATAGAAACATCCGATACAACAAAGCTCGAATATTCGCGGTCAATATAAATCAATGATCTGGTACTGAAAGAAAGAAAACAGTTGTGCGTTGAAATAATTAACCGTATCCACAGTAACGCGGCCATCTTTCCATAAGACCAAAAAATAACATGGAGGAATCTCAAGATGCACAGACCGACAATGAGGAACCAGAGAGTTGCCTGCAGAGGAAAGTTATTATGGGAAATTTTATTTTCTTTGGTTCAGGTGTGTAGTCCAAGTTTTTAAAAAAATCCCTTCACTTTTAGAGGCATTATGAGAAATTTGATAATATATTAAATAAAATCAAAAAGAATAGTACAGAATTTTGATTACTTTTTATGATCATCATTGTGCCTAATTATTTTCTATCTCTTACAATCATATTAAAAGTGAAAGACATAGGTTGCATGTTTCTCCAAAGAACATATATGATACGACAACTATACGGTTTCATTCATTCGTTCCCTACAGGATTTTTATTGATGTACATTGTAATGAAGGCAACAGGATTGCTTCGCACATCTGATAATCCATTGTTAAGTGTAAGGTTCAGGATTACTACAACTCCTGAAGCTGAAGAGAACACTCGCGTCTGGTTGACAATCTTTACCAACGTCACTAATGCCACTGAAGCTGCTGAAAACTCCGAAACTGTTCCAACTCTTAATCCTAACTCCAGCGTTGTAACCGAGGTAAAGAGACCACTCTACCAATCTTTTTTCATCCTTTTGATTAATTAATAAAGTTGTAACAGGAAAATTATAAAATAGCATCACAAGATCGAGATTTCAGTGAGTTATTGTTTATAATAAATTGAGCATCATGGACACATCGTATAACTATGAAATTTTTTTGCAATAAATAAATAGCAAAAACAAGAGAAATTAGTTAAACAATTGATTACAAATATATATTGTAATAATTTATCAACTTCTTTTGTTATCTTTTGACAATAATTCTGGATATGAATTATGTGGCGCTTTTAAATGAAAAGAACTATTACGTGAAAACTATTAAACAAGATTTATTAACAATTTTAAAAAAGTATTCAAATTACAAAATATTTGGGATCTCAGGGTCTTGAACTGGGTTTGATAAATGGCAGAATTTATATAAACAAAATCACAAACATTACATTTGCTTTATATGGGAATCAATGCATCTGAACATAGACGAAATTTGTTGCTGAATAAATAATGCTAAAAATTGAATTTAAACAATTTCAATTTTTATCAAGAAATAAAGAATGATCTGAATAATTAAAGATCTCATTTTATTGATAATTAAAGAACGATCTGACGTTTATCTTTTAAACGTGGTTTACAATGATTTTAAAGTTTTCTTTCTACTTACGGCAGCCCAGGTCTCATTTTAACTTTTCGTGCACAATTTTGGGGATATCACTGATTCTAAGTACTCACAGACTCTAAATGTTCACAGACTCTAATTAGCGTAGTTTGTTAGTTGGTTTAAAATAAATTTGTCGATTCTCGATGATTTACTGCAAACTGGATTCGTAGGTCTTGTGGATTTTTGTTGAAAATGCACCTCATTGGTTTTGTCTGTTGACTGAAGACTAGTTCAGTTTCTGCATTTTTGATATAACAGCGTACTGGTTACTGGAACACTTTCTCGTTCTTTAAATTAGACCTTTCTCATTCTCGCTGCTGACTGACTAAATTGTTCAACTTTTCGTGTATTAGAATTTTGTGGTCTTTACACCTCGCCGTTCATTGCCTGACTGTAAAACTTTTGTAACATAGACTTTGCTGGTCTTTATGCCTCGCCGTTCATTGCCTGAATGTTCGTTCTTTTTGTCTGTTCTATTTGCTGTCTGCTGCCCGACTGTTCGTTCGTCTCGTAAATTTTGAGCGCGTAAAACCCTCTCGACCGATCAACAATACTTTCTTTGCTTTGCCGGTTTGTTGCGGCGTCCGCTATATCCATCAATAATGAGTCCTCTACAATTCAACTTTTCAATTAGAACAATGCCTTAATTACCAATTTACTACAATATATACATACAAACAAATAATTTTAAATATTTATCATTTTGTTTTTGCTATTATTATTATTAGTTTTCATTATATATATTTATATTTTATATATATATATATATATATATGGGAAGGATTTATCCTCCATGTTTTTTCTTATGAAATGGATAACGATTGACTTCCGCTTCGGGAAGGTGCGCGGATAATTGTTTGCCAGAGCACTCGCGCGAAAAGTCACGTGAACATGCGATTGAGTAAATGGATTGTTTTTAAGTCAATAGTCAGCTGTGATGAGCGTTACGAGTAAAGTCTGAGAGAGGATTCTCTCGCAGGTAACCTGCGAGGGATGTTCTCTCGCAGGCAGAACCTTGTAGGAGAGATACGAAGGGGCTACCTTTGGGGATGCCTTTTCCTCTCCGTTTTTGAACTAAGGTTCCCACAAGCCGAGGCACCTCTGCCTGTTCTGAGAGGTGTATGTTCCGGGGTCACAGACCTTGGGCGTACGGTAAGAGTTGTCCGCTATTCCCATTGGAATAGTCGGCCAGCTGCCTCCTAAACTGGTCGAGGGACGGAGAAGGGAATAGCGTTACAGGTCTGTAGATCTATTACAGAGGCAGTTGGACTATTCTTTAAATTATTCTCTGACAATTGTATCTCGTGTGAGCTCTGTATTGTCTTGGATTTGTATTGAAGTGTAAATGAGCACGGTAGGAAGTTCAGTCCTTTAGTCAAAGTAATCAAATCTTAAACTATTTTGTGGCAAGACAGTATTTTTGAACTGTCTTGTTTTTTGACTTTGTGGGTGATTCCCAATATATTTCCCTTCAATGACAGTACCGAACAAGAAAATCATTGCGTATTTCGTTACAATATAAGTATTTAGATATTTGAAACAAATATTAATATATTATATTAATTTAGAATTCTAAGAAGTCATATATAGGAAACAAAATAAAAATTATATAAAATCCAAAAAACTATGTGCTAAATTAAAAATTACGTATTATTTCCGTAAGACATGTCGTTTTCTTTAGGAAATGAAAATGAATACGTATCCGCCAATTATTCAATTAACGAACCAACCTTTCTTTCTACTTTGCCGAAGGTGATAAAGTTTTCATAACGTTATGTTAAGTGTTTTAATATATTCAAATTATTTTTGGTTTGAATTTTTTAGTATCTTACCATTTAAAAAAATCTTATTTGTGAGTAATGGTTTTGCCTTAAGTAGCGTTTGAGTTCCAATGAATTAATATATTTCCTTACATTAACACGGCCAGAAACGTTTGACAATAAGTTTTTTTTAATTTCTTAGGACGATATTAATGGGAATAATGTTCACTCTACGGGGATGCCATTAAGCAGCACTGAAGAAACTCCAAGTACAGGCAATCTTGGGGAAGAAAGGCGTTTTAGGAATGGAGAAAATTTTCACTAGAAGTCTTCATGATCCATTACTAATAAATATTCTAAAATTTTGTCTTATATCAAAAGTCTGTAGCAGATCTGTTTTAGATATACCTGTTAATACATAGTCCTATATGAATATATATTCTCTTTATATATTGCGTTATTTTTCTTTTTAGTTATCCTTAAATAATACTTGTAAATCAGGTGAATAAATTATACAATATAAACCTTTTTTATATCAATTTTATTTAAATGAGAAATTAATGTGAATTAAAAATCTGTATACAAAGGAACAAATTGGATGAAAAATTATAGGAGTTACTAAAAGGGACCTAACAGTAGCCACAATAGGATTTACGGATGGGAAAAATAATTACGAAAATTTGGTTCACGTAAAACAAAATAACTGCTATATCGAAAAGGGATTCTTGACTGAAAAACTAACGTTTCTATAAATTTGCAATATTTAAGTAGTAAACAAAAGACTGCACAAAACTTTCTATTTTCAGTGGAATTTTATTGTTTCTTTTATGAGATTTATCCCGAGTATTTTCTTACAAATTGTAGAACAAGTATATGCTGGTCTTCTATATCAATCATTTATTCATTTATGAATTCTTTTGTGTGGAAATTGAACCATGTGTTCGTGAATGTCAAATCGTATAAAATCTGTGTCCGTTGCAGGGATTTCGTACGACCCGAAGGTGATACCTCATAAATACGGACTCAGTGAAAGACCCACCTTTACAGAGGCTTTCCTTATCGGGCACAGCGAACGATTCTCGCCAACTTGCTGCGCTTCACCCCTCCATAACTCCCAATAAATCCCTCGCCATCAGTCAACCGGTCGCCGCTGCTTTATTGCTATTCTTCTGCGAGACATATATCTTCCATATGACCCGGCCGTGATTCCCAACTCTCGGGAGAAAAGATCAAACACGCGGGGATTATAACAGCTTTATTGTGAATCGACGACGGCGTCTTCACGTCGTCGCGTTAGTCGAGATACTTTAAAGAAAGTTTTTCTGTGGGCTTTCGGATTCCACATTATTTATTTGGCATATTTTTTTTTATTATTAAAGACGATTCACATACGCAACAGGACAGAAGATATTAATTCTGGCGGTACTATATTAGAAGGGAAAGCAGTCTGTCAGTTTAAAGATTAGAAAGTGGGACAAAATCTAGGTTGTGAGTCTTCCTCAGTCATACTTACGGACAACAGATTCCTTCGCGTTGCTCTAGTAATCGACGTTTTAGTAACGGTCGTTTTATCATGTTTTTAAATTTATACCCACGTTTACCCCTTGGGAGTTGCCTGACGCTTCGAAAGGCCGACAGAAACCTTCGCAGTCGTGCGCACAACTACTTACCAATGTTTTTACATCACAGTCTGATGATGTATATGTCACCTATGTGATACCAAACCAGACATTGATTTATATATATATATATATATATATATATATATATATATATACAAAAATCCTAAATTTATCTATTTAATTTATATAGGCCACATTAATTTTATTACATTTTATCATAACACAATCTTTAAGGACCTATAGCCATATACTTTGAGAACACGATGCTACTGTCATTTCAGTCCATCGAGTTAAAGTGTCAGGCTCAAGTCCTGGAAGTGACAATCCCTAAAGCTGGATTTGGCACAGAATAAGTATATTAATTGGCGAACGACCAACTTCGGAATCGATTTTAGCAGAGCTAGAACTGACGATGCAATTAGTTGGCCCGCAGTTAAGTAGAGACTTAATTATAGCAGCAAAACTAACAACTCAACTTCAAGGGTTTTGATTTAGAAACGAATCGAAATCGCTTCTTTCTGAACGAAGATCAGCTACTGTAATGTTTTTTAAAATTGTAGACGTTCTAGCAAATGAGAGAAGATTAGTTAATAAAGAATAACAAACCCCATACTATTGCAACTCCGTGGAAATAATGTGACAATGTCTAACTAATTTGATTCGTCGGCGCAAGGAAGAATTTCAAGGTCAAATCAGCCCCCATTTAAAAATAACTATAGTCATTCAATATTACTTCAATACGATGAAATGAGGAAGATAAAATTCTAATTTTTGTTATTAAATACCCTATTTTAATTTTTGTAAATGGTTTAATTTAATTAGAGTCGGAAAACTAAACTAAAGTCTTTCTTTAAATGCCTTCTAGGCCTTTTTTAGGATCTTAAACACAAAATAAGACATTTTTTCTGAATTTTAAGTCGTCTAAATCGTGACCGTGACTGGATGAGTCGCGTTAGTACAATTAACTTTCATTTGGCCTCTGATTCGCTTTACATTCGTCTACTTTAATCATATTGATTCTACTATGGTTCATATCTTCACCTTAAGTATTCTCGTTTCCTCCTCAACTGAGAAAAAAATTACCTAATCTTTTTGGAAAAAATGCTAAATGTATTGATGTAACTTTGTTTGTATGAAACAAACCTCCACAAGAGTAATAGTGTATATTTCTGTGTCTTTACATGGAGGTAACTGAATCAAAACGGGTAATTCTATCTCATTTAATAAGCTTACGTCAACATAAATTTTACTGCAACAGTCTTAAGAGTATTAAAATACTTCATATTTGATCCGTAGGTAACAAGACGAGGATTTATTTAATAAGACTGTCAAGGATTATTCGTTTCCAACTACCACATCAGACAGGGTAATTTAATTTCTGTGAAGCTAGCCATTTTCTTATGCTTATAAAACACAACAACGCGGTAAAATAAAACACTAAGGTGCTGAAAATTTGAGCAGGACAAACTTAAAAAAAAGCATAATATATTTCAATGATATTTGTAATTAAATTGTTTCGGAACTGAAGTGTGATATAACTCTGTTACGATGTTTTAATACTCTGATAATATATTATAATACAACGGCCTCTATCGTTCATTTAGTCGCCTTCTGGAATTTTATAGGGCGCCAGTTAATATGGTTGATAATTTTCTTATTAAACAAAAATTAATTTATTATAACTAGACATTAAAATTTGTTATCGATAAATAAGCCACGATAAAGTTCCTTGACATTTCAAGTAAAGCCGAGAAAAGACGATACAACAAGATGAAATTGGCATGTTATAATATATTGATAATATAGTCAATTAATACTCAAGTTTTAATTTTTCTCATCACTGTATGTATTTTTAGTTCTGTTTTGGTATACAGAATGATTATACCTTAAGCTTTGAAAAATAAATCACGTCGAAAATTTATCGAATTTGTCGTATTAATACTTCGTAAAGGAACAATATAGTTAGTTAAGAAGTATATTATACTGTGAATTTTGTTTAAAAAATTAATTTTCTTTCGGAGAGAAGAAATGGAAAGAATTTCGACGATTTGGCAATTTATATATTTTTTTAACTTTAAGTTCAAATTTGTAGGTTCTTAATTAAGACTTTATTTGTCTAAGTTAGGCTTAGAAAAATTATTAAAAATAGAAGCATATTTCAAATGTTAATGGAAATATTTATTACTTTTAATGTTAAGTTATTTGAGGTTCATAATGTGCACGTTGGTGAATGTGGCGCACATGCATGTGGGGTTGAGACACGACCTCGCGATACGCCGTGCTATCTGAATTAACCCCGGGGACGCCGCTGCCCCCTATATTAGGCGGCGGTCACGTTTTTACTGCTCCCCGCGTCCCAATATTTTCCGTCCTGCTATGGTATAGATTAGCTGCCCCACGAATTGACTTATGGTTTGTCACGCGCCGCGCCGAGCTGTTGGAAACTGTGTGACGAATTTTCCCCTCGGGACACACTCTTCTTTGCATAGTAATTCATGAACAGGGCCAGTTTTGCGCACAAATCTCACTTAAAACGCCACTTTGTCGTTATAGATTCAGGGAGACGCTACGCTCACATTCAACCACGTCAGAAAGTCCTCTTTATGTTCCCTGACGCAAACATCGATGCATGAATTAATTTTTACTTTCATTCAAAACGCATCTATCTTAAATAAATAAGCACCCTATGTAAACGATATTTATTATGGTTTATAATGATCGTGGTCATTGGCCACCCATACATTATTTACTAACACTTCTAATTAACTGTTATATATTTTATAATAAGTTTTTTTTAGGGCAACAGTCTACATGAGGGTGATCCACTTTGGGCAACTCCCCTTTAATAGCACAGGAATGGATTTGATAGGGGGGATGCGGAAGGGTAGAGAAAGGTAGCCAAGGGTTAACTAGGGCCCCCGGGCTATGGTTTAAGGATCCTACCCGGCATTCGCCTAAAGAAATGCAGGGAAAACCCTAGAAAAACCTGCATCAGGTAGGTCGGGCATTGGGTACTTGTCCCACGCTTTTTTTTTAGGGCAATAGGCTACGTGAGGGTAATCCACTTAGGGCAACTCCCCTTTAATAGCATAGGAAGGGATTTGAAAGGGGGGATGCGGAAGGGTAGAGGAAGGTAGCCAAGGGTTAACTAGGGCCCCCGGGCTATATTTTAAGGATCCTACCCGGCATTCGCCTAAAGGAATGCAGGGAAAACCTTAGAAAAACCTGCATCGGGTAGGTCGGGCATTGGGTACTTGTCCCACGCCCTTCCGATAGCCACGCCCTTCCGCAGGCTTTTTCTTGTCTATTTTATAATAACACAACTGCGAGAGGAGCCTGCGAGGGTATTTCCCCCGCAGGCAGAACCTTTTTAGGAGAGATACGAAGAGCCTACCTTTGGGTATGCCTTTTCCTCTCTGTTTATGAACTAAGGTTCCCACAAGCCGAGGCACCTCGGCCTGTTTTGAGAGGTGTATGTTCCGGGGTCGCAGACCCTGGGCATACAGTAAGAGTTGTTCGCTATTTCCATTGGAATAGTCGGCCAGCTGCCTCCTAAACTGGTCGAGGCACGGAGAAGGGAATGCTGCGTCCACACAGCAAACTCCTCTCCCGCTATCGGAAGGGTGTGGGACAAGCACCCAATGCCCGACCTACCTGATGCAGGTTTTTCTAGGGTTTTCCCTGCATTTCTTTAGGCGAATGCCGGGTAGGATCCTTAAACCATAGCCCGGGGGTCCTAGTTAACCCTTGGCTACCTTCCTCCACCCTTCCGCATCCCCCCTTTCAAATCCCTTCCTATGCTATGAAAGGGGAGTTGCCCAATGTGGATCACCCTCATGTAGCCTGTTGCCCTAAAAAAAAATAAAAAATTAACTAAATTCTTGGATTCGAAAAGGAGAAGCAATAAAAACATATTTTAAGGATAAATCGTATTGTGATTAAGATTGACACAAATAATGCAAGTGTAGAAACCGCACAAAAAAAAGTTGACAATTTTAAAAAAAAGTTAATGTTTCATATTGAGAAGTTATAATCAACTACGTGCAGATTTTTGTCTATTCCAAAAAAAGTTTAACTTTGATTTTTCGAATATTGTTTTCGTAATATAGCCGCAATTTTTTTTAAATCAGTGACAATATTAATTCAAAGCATTATTTCAATTTTACTGTAATTATATATCTCAGTCTCCATAGTAATATTAATCTTGAATTTTTTTTATTAATTTTGGAAGGAGGATTAGACCAAAATAGTCAAACCATATACAAAACTAATTATCGTAAAATAATTACAATTTACAAATCTATAATTATAGTTTGTCAATATTAAAATTTCATTGTTATTATATCGAAATGAGCAGATATACATTTATCATAATAATAATAATAATGAAATGTTAATGCTGACTAAATATTATTATACATTTTTAAATTGTAATTGTTTTATAATGAAATATTTTTTTTAATGAATTCGGCTATTTTGGCCGACAGCACCTTCCAAAATTAAGAAATAAAAAATTTAAAGTTTGGTTTTAGTATCACTATGGAGACTGAATAATTCTTTCATATTTTTAAAAAGGCCTGTTTTGGGTTACATTACAAAGAAATAAAAGGGAGGTTGATTTGTCGGAGGACAATAAGTACGCATTGGAGAATCATAAATTCTTTGGTATTTTTTAACTTAAAAAAAGATACTTTGAGTTATCTATATAAGATATACTACTCCAAAGCGAAATTAATTTTTTTATGCATACACGTGAAAATTTTGAAACATTTATGGCAAGAAGACACAAGTACGGTTTATAATAAAATATTAAAAAATTTTGGTAGAAAGAGATAAAGTTACTAAGATTTATTAAAAATTTTGAAATAATTCGGGAACATCAGCAAAGCTTTGCATTGAAGTTTCTGAATTTAAAAACAACTTAGGTCAAAACATTTTAGCACCTTCCAACGAATTTCGAAGATAAATACGGGTTGCCTAAATTACGAAAACTAGAAGAAAATAGTCGCAAAATGTTTTTTGAACTTGTTCGATTTTATTATTATTTTTAGTAGTTCTAATTAATAATTTTGAAAAGTATTTTTCCCCTTAAATATATTTGGAATGTTAGAGACTCTGTTGTACGGAAGCTAATAATATGCCAAATTGGCTCTAAGACATTCCTCTGTATTAAAGGAAGATGTTTTCAGGTAGTTTACGTTCACTAGTTTGCTGATCTCCCAGGGACTACTGTGTGTTTCCCTTGCCTGGTTTCCTGATTTAGCGTGCCCGGTGGTCAACCACGCGCTATGCCAATTAGTGAGCTGTGTGCTCTGCTGAGTGTGGAACTCGATGAAGTCAGGGACGTATTATGAGCCCCCATGTGTTACCTCTGACACTTTGGGTGATGAATGTCATCACACACCTAAATAATTGGAGTCTATACCGTCCTCATCAAAGAAAGAACTACCACTCATCTTGCATTGAATTACATAAGTATAAATACTTCCATAACCATAGAATCCACAAATTGGTGAGAAACTATCTAAATACGAAAGAGGAGACGGCGGGATAAAAATATAACAAGTAACTGGAGCGAAGTAAACTACAAAGTTACGTTACCGCACTTAAGTAGTAATATAGTCAAAACAAGAGCAAATGCCTCTTGGTAAGTCATAATCATTGCCCACGGAACGAGAATGCGGACCATCCTCTACGTCCTGCTCCACTGGCCATGAAACCTTCCGAAAACAAACAGTCAAGACTGACTTATGCATCCGTATTAACTTGAGCTTACCTGACTGCCAACCACGAACACACACATTCACTCGAAACCGCTACCGTCTGAATTTTAAATATCATGATCCAATATATCAATTCTTTGGGGACAGAACATTTTTTTACAATTAAATAATTATATCTGGAACCTGGTTAATTTTTTTTAAAAAAAATTATATTTGGTTATTTCATTGGTCTGAAACCAAGAAAAGAGGACACGTCAATATACAAATATATGCACTGATAATAAATTTCAAAATGAAGGTGAAAAAATGAAAATACTTGAGCATTTATTTTTTCTTGTTGATTTTAAAACCAAATGCAAAATACATATAAAAGAAAGTTCAAATTTCTACAATATATACTTCAGAAGTGAATTATTTTGTAAGATATAAAAAATCTATGAAAATATACAAAATACTTTCTCATAATTACATTTCAAAATAGGCCGAAATTTTATCACATTATTATTTAAGGACGATTTCTATCAAATTTTAATTTACACTCACGCCAATTAAATTCATAATTCGTAGAAATAATTTTTCCTCCGCCGTTTTTTTTGTTCGTGTATAAATTATTGTATCATCTTATTATCATGTCCTTATTAAATAGAATGCAGTCTAAAATTTTATTTACTGAGTAGCCGACGATGCATAGGTATTTATTTAAATTAATCTATTTTGGTAGCATAATAATATTTTCTCATCTTATTCTCAACCCATTTAAATTATTTTTTACTACGACATTGGCTAGGTATTTATTTTAATACCCGGAATAGAAAATTATTACGACACTAACCTCATGATAAGCATTTTACTTAACCGGGAGCGTCACTTTCGTTTGGACCATTCACCCCTTCGCGTCCTCTGACCGATTTATTCCGACAGGGGGTTAACTTCAACGCAACAGGGATGATGAAGTTACCTTAAGCGTGTCAAACTAGAATTTTCTAGGTACTTAAGGTATCGGGAGAATTTTTGTTTCGCTTAAGGGAGTAAATGACATAGATGGTGCCTTAATTCAAACAAATATACTCCATGTACCTTACAGTTCGGGTAGTATTTTTACTCCTTTAACATAGTTTTTATTTCCTTATGGCACCTGGTGTATGCTTGACTATTTCCAGAACCTTAAGAGAGCTAAAAATACTCCCGGAGACATAATGGAGTGGAAATATTTATTCATGCCCCTGGTCGTGTCTTCCCTCCCGAAGTGTTTGTTCACGGATTGTTAGGAACATGTGTTACAAGTTTGGTTGAAATTTCTCTACACGCTTAAATTTGTATATACACAAAAACATGTGCGCATCCATTATTATTTTTATATGGATTTTTACTGTTTCTATTTTGAAACGGGTTATACTAATTTTTTATGGTCCCATATATATATATATATTACTGTTCCTAACGTGTAGAATTGAATATAAAATGTTATTTCTTTATTAGTCCAGCATTAAACACAGATGTCGTCACGATCGACTTTGCGGAGGTAGTTTTTATAGGAGCCGCTAGAGTGCAACACTCGTCGGAAATTCTTGATATAAGCCTTACGTAGAAATTAATTTATAAAATTTTTAGCCAAATAAATTCGTCGTATATTATCTAAGGAAATACATGTTTGTATTATTATAAGTTAAATAAATCTGTAAAAATGTAACGTTACAAAATATTTTTTACTAACCCCGACAGCTCGTATTAAAGTAGATTATTGTGAATTAAATTAATTTTGTAAGTTATATATTATAATAAAAACATTGTTTTAGGAAACGTCCGTATTTTCTATCTAATAAATTAATCTCAATCGCGCCATAATTGTGTGTAAATATACCGTATTTTTGGACAATCCCTCAATTAGAAATACAAAAATATCACATACGTTCATTAAATAAAATTAATCAAGGAGAGAAAGATGGTTTTATTATATGAAACGATCAATTTTATACTTAAATTTTATAAATAATCTTATCAAAAGATTTACGAAATATAAAGGATTATAAATAATAAATGCTAGTTGAAATTGTTAAATTTAAATCAGTTATTAAACACCGACACGGAAGTATTTCGGAATCACTAAGTTATTCTTTGATTAAAACTGTAATATATAAACATTTTATTTACCAATTCTGTGTATTTCTGTTTTTATGGTTACGAATAGTTTATGCAGAAAAATATGAGTGATATAATATCAAGCGAGTGTTTTTTTAATTTTTTTTTACAGTTTATACTGTGAAGCCAATGTATCATATTTCGTGATATTAGGCTTATTTATTTAAATACTTAACCGATAAAATTTATAGAAGCAGAAAATGACATAAGTTTACGTAATTTATTCTTCCTAATTAGTTCATTGTTGCGAATAAAATAGTTCAGTAATTATCTATTGCTATTCATGTACGTTTCTTATATAATATGTATATGTACCCTTTTTGAGATTGTTTTAAATCCTAATTTTAATTTTATGCCGCGGAATATAATTTTATCAAATATATATTTTTTGTCATTCGTCTTACTGTGGCAGTTATTCATAAAACGGTCATAATGATGAATTTCCAATTCTTAATTTTTATTTACATATAACTTAAACAAATGAAAACTATATATATAACTAAGAAAAATAAATATATGGTGTGCCCAATTTTCAATAAATACTGTAGGAAAATTGAGCAATTCGGAATAAAATCTGTATATATAAGCATTTTTTCAGCAATTTCAATGAACTAAAATAGTATAACTTTGCAGAAGTTACATTAAAATTACGAAAACTCAAAGAATTTTAAGAAATATAATTGAATTCATTTAACAAGTTAAAAAGAACCGGATATTGCATAAGGCCTATACTTAATGCAATGCATGTAATTTTTTAAATTTTATTATGGTAGTAGAAAAGTATTGTGGTTTTTTAGGCATCACGACTAAGAATTTCAATGTGTTATAAATCACATTAAAATATTCCCTGTGTCATGTTTTAGAAAGGCTTACATTAGCAAGTGCATTGTCTTCCGCGAGAGTTTTGCGCTCGTGTCTGCCTTCCAGGAGCAGAACTCGGGCAGTGGTTTACGGTCTGCTGCAGTCCACTAGACTGGCGAGACCGAATGCCTACGTGGAACGACGCGTGTGTCGCTCCAGCAATTAGGGTCGGGATTAATGTGCACATTGTCGCTAATTTGGCGTGTAATCGAGTGAGCGCATGCGTCAGATGTGACAGGAGACCCAGGTGTGGGGTTAATTACGAGGTGTGGTGCATGGGGTAAAGGCAGAGAGGGAAAAAAAAACAAGAAGGGCTCTCATATCCCACTAATCATCGACCACTCGTGTCACTTAACTATGCAGCTTGTGATATCTTCCTTTAATCATTCAGGCGTATTGCAGATTCTCCTTCAATGGGATCGGTGACAATAATAATTGCTTTGATTTGATATTAATTGACAGTTGCGGGTTTGTACCGCAGATGCTACTCAACGCGAGCTCCATTGTGTGCTTTACAGAGTAAACACTTGGGAAAGTAGATGGGCGAGAGAACTTAAATTAAGCCACAGAATACAGAAAAATGTTATATCTCTCTAAATAAATTAGGTAGAATTATTGGTCAATACGTAAAAGAATTATAGTATTTAATTATATTTACCAATGCAGCCCTGTTAATTACAGTAATTACACATTTCAGCAGGTATATAAACTTTCTGAAAATCCTTAAATATACTACTTGTTACATTTCTGTATCAAATTCTTTGAATGCCTACTTCAAGACTATGTATGATTTAACATAGATGAAATTTAGTACAAACGTCAGTTATGACAAATTTTTAGTATATTACAACAACGTTAGAGATACAAAGAAAAATTCATACTCATTTTCATACGAAAGTTAAAATTAAGTCCTAAGATAAACTGTTCCAATCAGAGGCACTTGCCCTGGTGCGCCGCCAAGCACCATTTTGTGGAACTAACTCTGCTGATAGTCGAAGACTTGTAAAACGTACAACCCGCATTTTTTAAAAAATTAAATCAAGATTATTTCAACATTAAAATTTAGATATTTTTCAACAAATCCCTAAAAAAAATTTGTAGTATGAAGAGGAATATTAACGTATTATGCACTAAAAGCAAAGCAGTTATTATAGGTTTTATTCCGTCGTTCAACAACTGAGTGCCTCTAAATTATTTAGAACTAGCTGGGTGCCCGGCGTTGCTCGTGCACTTATTTATATAAACTCGAAAAAGTATTTAATTGAATACTTAAATATATTCCTTGAGTATTTCAGGATATAATCGTCACTCAGTCTTCATACATTACGAAATATTACATTGATAAAATTGTTAGCTAGACTCACAACTAATACAGCGCGAAAATTAACTTACATTTTCCCCAAGGATGGTAAAGTAATTCGTATTCTTCTTTATTATCATTCGATGGAATATTGCTGTATAAAATTATACTTTTTATTTTAAAAAAATATTTCTGCTTTATTTCATTCCTAATAAAGGAGATATTTCCTTTGTTCGTTGCGTAGTAACGTCTTTCTCTCGCGTGACGTCATTGTCTCTTTGCGCACAGTAATATAATATTTAATGATCAAGGTTTTTAATTATAATTCTTTCCACATGTATGCTAGGCGTTTCTCACCCCCACAGTACCGTTTCTCGTGTTTTGAAGAATTTGTGTACCAATTTTTGTTGCAATCTATCCACGCTTTTAAATTTGTATAGAAATTAACGTAAATACATACATAAATACATACATACATGCATACGTACAAATATACATCCTTTTTTATTATATAGATAGATTGTAGAATTATTATTTAAAAACTTTTATTTTGTAACAGCTAAATGGATACAAACGAACACAGGCACGAAATATTTGTTCATGTCTTATTCGCCGATTTTTCAATAATAAATTTAAAACATTTCAAATATTCTGTCTTCCGTTGACATAAGATTTTTTTGTTACAAAAATGATTAATATTAAAAAATTCGAAACAGTCCTGATCCTACATTTTGTATTTTACATGAATTTGCTTTAAGAACATTCGGCTAAAAAATAATGAAATCACTGTCCAATTCATTAAAATTTCTAAAATCAAAATTATCTAAGAAAATGGCTTAAAATTGAATGCCTATTAAAATATCTGAAGATTTTGTATGGAAAATTACAAAACAAACTCACGAAAATAATTGACACACCACCAGTAAAAAATAAACTAAATTCTAAAACTCTGGAAAACAGAATGAAAAAAATTAATTCAAAACAAGGTTAAAAGTGTTCAAAATTAATTGTACTTACAAACTAATCCACGAAAGGAATGTAGAAGATATGATTTTCTTCGGGAAAGGTTTAAAAAGATTGTATCCATTACACCTGTGAAGCTGAATTGAGGCATATTTACTGACAAATTTTTACTCGAATTCCTAGTTTAAATTTGCTATATTGCTATATAAGACATAAATTTACTTAAGGTATTTCAATATTTAATGTCGCTCTTTGAAAAAATTGAAACCTAAAGCTGGTAATTTTAATTTTAATTTTGAAACTGGAAAGAATTGAAGTGTGGTAACGATAAATATTTATATTTAACCGTCCTATAATTGACTATTTTAATACAGTCTTAATTTTCCAGTATGATAATTTTTCCCGGAAATAGTTTTAAATATTTATAATCAGTTGTAACAGCCACATGTGATTATTGTCAGTATCAAATTATTTTATTAATACATATTAAATTCATAATTAAGTTACTTTTTAATCAGGTTCTTTTTTATACTAATCATTAGAAAGGTTTTTGTTACTGAAAATTATTTTATAATTCGTTTGACAATTGCAAATTAATCTCATTTAGATCATAACTGTCAATTATGCAAGCAATTAATTAAAAATGGATAATCAGAAATAATTAAATTGAAGGAGGGAAAGGGATAAATGAGTCGTGAAATATGGAATATTAGATCTTTATTAAATAAAAGAGCTTATTGGGACTGAAATGTCGAATTTTGTACTCATTAGTACGTACGTAGTAAAGTCAACTGTAAACGAATTTTTTCTCAGTTTGTAACGGAGAGGGAGCGGACTATTGGCTCGTTAGCATTGTGACTGTAACACTTATAAGACAAGCACCAATGAATATTCATGGCGCTTGTAAGCCTCTCGGCACCAGGTGCACGCTGGATTCAACTTTTCTTTTGAATCGATGAAATGGGAAGGGAAAAGGGGTAGAGATGCTTGTGGAATGACAGGCTAAGAGGGGGAAATCACAAATATATCTTAACAAAAGTGGCCATATATAAAAGGATAAGAAACGGTATCGATACCTTAAAAAATATGAAAAATCTAGCCTTATTCTTATTACACCTATACAAAATTTGTGCTTTGTTTCATATTATAAGCAGTAATTCAATAAATTAATTTAACAATACAAACTGTTCAGATATAATAAGTTTCAAATTTGAAATCAAATGAATAACATTAAACATCTGAATTGTTAAATAATGTATGTATTTAATTTCTCTATTTGAATGTTAGATACTTGTTCGTCTATAAATTTTTACAATTTAAAATATTATATTTATATTTACAGTTTTGTAATTCATTATTAATTTTTACTCAAAAAATTAAAAATTATGAGAAAATAAATTAACGTTTACGTCACCGAAGAATATAAAATTAATCGATTGCCTCATTAACAATCGTCACATTTGTATTTACGATTATTTGTTCAGGTAAAAGGTCAAGTTAAATCATAATTTGTTTTATAATTTCATTATTTAGATGTGCAACGATTTCACATGCATTAATGATAAATATAGGCGTTCAATAGAAATTTATAATTGATTGATATTAATCACTCCATATGTCTGGTAAGTTATATTTTTATTTAATTTAAGCATAGTTTGAAAAACCAGACCAGACAAATAGTTTTTACATTTCGTTATTTTTAGAGTAACAGGCTACATGACGGTAATCAACATTGAATAGAAAGGGATTTGGAAGGGGGATGCGGAAGGGTAGATTTGGTCGCCAAGTATTAAATAGGGCCTCCGGGCAATAGTTTAAGGTTCCTACCCGGCATTATCTTAAAAATGATGCAGGACAAACTCTAGAAAACCTGTATCAGGCAGGTCGGGCATTGGGTACTTGTCCCACGCCCTTTAATGGCGAGAGAGGGGTATGCTGCGGGGACGCTGTAATCCTTTCTCCGTGAGTCAACCATTTTCGGAGGCAGCTGGCCGACTGTTCCAATGGGAACACTAACAATTCTTACCGTATTCCCAAGGTCTGTGACTCAGGAACGTACACCTCCTGAAACAGGTCGAGGTGCCTCTGCTTGTGGGAACCTTAGTTCAAAAACGGAGAGAGGAGAAGGCATCCCTAAAGGGGAACATCACAACATGTGACAAATAAATTGATTGAGTAAAATATTCAAAACATCAGTGAAGGATATTAAATTAATACCTATGACGATCGAAACTAAATAGTAGCTTAATAAACATTATACTCAAATGTTCATGAAGAAGTCTCTGGCAACTTACGCTCCAGTTTTCTCCTTTTGAATTCTAACCGTAAATGTGACAACTGATTAGAGCAGCCATGGGATGTGAGTGTTCAAATGATGGCTACAATTGATTGAATTTTCACCTCTCATCCATCTATTTCAGTCACCTTAAGAAATCATCTAATAATTCAATGCAGAAATGTTCAGAATTTATAAGCACCATTTTCAACGTATAAGCGAGAAGTCGCAAAACCGTCCGAGTACTTTGCCATGTGTAATGTTGACCTAGTTTGGTTGCGTCCACCATGCTGTCACTCAATCCTACGGCTTTTCCCTGCTCAGTCAGGGAGGCGACATCACGCGGATGTGACAAGGGCTGATGAATTGTCCCTGGGGAGAGGACAACGTAGACCCTCGAGGGCGAACCCTCTGCTGTCTAATGAGCTTGTTCTGGTTCCCAAGAGCGTCTCTCTCAGCCTCTCATTAAGCGTCAACTCAGATCGTCCACTTCCCTGTGAGCAATCCATTCGTTTACTACTAAGTACAAGTTGAAACTACTCCAAAAATACAATCCTTACTGTCACTTTAATTAAACCGTATTGCAAAAGAAATACTACCTTTGGAAATTACTTCTTAACCGAGACGTTAAACTACTGATATACGTTGTAGTCCTTTTCCAAATCCATATTTATCGCCCATATATTTTAAGAGTTTTCTGTATCGGAAGTTAGAACCTTAAGGAACTATTTTGAAAATAATAACATCATTAAACCATTTCCTATAAAATATCTAGAGTGTAAGAAAATTCATTGTAGTAATCATTCAGGATTGTACTGTATGACTGGTGGAGCTTTTAAGTGAAATTGTAGAGAGCAACAGAGATAATTTCGATTGGGAAACGGAAATAGAGGTTGAGAAATTGAAATAAAACTTTTTTTTAATGTGGAAAACAACATATGAATAGGTGGAAAGGTGGAAGGAAAAACAAATCCAATGGCCTTCTATACATATAAAAATAAATCCTTACTATATGCGAAACGGATATTTTTTAAATCTGTGATCGTCATAAATTCAATTTTCAGACTCTTACTGTAAAGCCAATTGTGCGAAAATAATACAGTTTACAGGATTGTAATGATTTATTCTATAATATTCACATTTATCAGTCCATACCAGTTTATTGCATTATAAAATTTTTGATTATCATTAACAGTTAGAGTAATATATTTCTAGACGTGTTCATATAATTTTTTTACTTACTTTCCTTTTAAAAAAAATCCTTTTAAAACAGTTTTAATCGTATATTTTATAAACCTATGCAGTTAGGATAATGAAAATTACTTATTTTTTACGTATTTAAATATTTGTATTATTTTTAGTTGCAAAATAAATATTATATATTCTTCAGAAAGTTTTAAGAACAAGGGATGTAATTGATTATTTAAATTGGGGCAACTGCAAAAAGAACTTTAAGGTTTGTAGTTGTAGAATTTATTCTATTTCGTAACAAATCGGGGAGTAATAAAACCGCCCAAAGTAACATTGTTTTGCGTGTTGCATTCAGGACGAGGGGTTCTCAATTTTCAGGACGCGCATTTATTTTTACAATGCAATCGTGAGTTTCAAAATTTAACACTCGTCTTTCAGCAATATACTCAAATGCTTACTTCTGTGCTTGGAAATTGTATCATTTTCATACAAATGACCTGTTATGTTAACACAGAGAAAGAGAACCGGATTAAACTGGGTATGATCGTAGAAGGAATGCTACATCTTTACGTACATCTTTGGCCATTACTACTATTTATTATCCTTGTGTGTTAATTTAAAACTTCTGTAAGAGAAGTATTTATAATCAGTTTTTAGATGGATGTTGTAGATTAAAATAACGTTGCTTGTAATTATCTGAAATTAGTTACTTGCGAAACTATAACCACATTACTTGAATCGTAGGAGGAGTAATTAATACTTAGTCTTTACTGCGGCAAATAAAGTTTTCCCTCATTATTGTGTTGGTCCGACCTCCGGTCTTCCTCGAGTGTTAACGAATTGTTTGACACGCAGTCTGACAGTCTCTTGCCTCCAATTACGGCGGATAGAACCGATGTCAACTGGTGTCGCCGAGGGCGTCTGGTGTTCCCTAATAGTTATCTGCTCCTTCCAATTAACAGGGCAACCGAAGACGTTCCTTCTCTCAAAATCAACCTGTGCCTGTGGCAGAAAACTAGTTGCCAAGGCCTCATAAGTCTAGTTCCGAACATTTTCTATAAATTTGAATGTGTTAGAAATGAAGAAATTAGTCTATCCTTCATTTAACATGATTTTTATTGCAATATTTACCTCATTTCGAAGTAAATTTATCGAATAAAATTACTGCATATATCGATTCCAACAGAATCCTTTAAATGTTTAGTTAATAAATATGACAAGATTTTATGTTTCCTAAAATCTCCACATTTTCTATTTCTAAATAAGAAATATAAAACATATTTAATTGAAAATCTTTATTTATGCAATACACATACGTTCTTCCATAGGTGTATGCCTCGTGGCGCCATACCACTTAGAAAACCAATTTATTTTTACAACTGATATTTACGGACCTTAAAATATTTCAATTGCTTTCTAAGGATGATTTGAAATTATATATATATATATATACTTAAAAACTGAACGTGATAATTACTGGAATTTAAATATGTTGTAATAATTTTAAAAAATGTGGCTTAACAAATGAAAAAATTAATTTTACAAACAAACAAAGATTTTTATTATCAAAAATTAAACAATTTAACAAATTAGACATATCTCATTCTCTCAGGGTCTCAACTGGGTTTTTAACGGCAATAGTTCACAATAATTAAAGAACACAAAATTAAGTTTAAAAGGAAACAGATTTTACTCTTCGATTAACAAACCTAAATTTAATTGTCGACAAAATTAACCTACAAAGATTGCTTCTAATTTACAATTTTTTTATCAATAAGAAAATAACGATATCTGACATACTATCCTTTAATTTGGCTTACATATATGAATTCAGTGAAATTTTAACTTACGGTACTCAGGCAAATTTGGCTCGTTCGTACACACACATTTTATATACAGGCCATTTTTAACACTGATTCTAATAACACTTTTAGTTTGACGAAATGGTTCACTGTTCGTTTAGGAAATGTTATTCTCTCGTTCTAAATTTTATTAGCTGCTGGATTCAGTTGCCTGGCTGCCACAATCGAAGACAATGGTCTAAATCACGAATGTAATAGTTTAGACTCTGCGCTCTAAATGTTTGGCGTCGAATATTTATGTCTTTATGTCGCAGACTGCAACTTGTAGGAAAAATTGTTCTAACTGTTATACTACAAGTATCCAAATACTCTTAGGATATTTTACTTCTGGTCTGTTCACAGCTATACTTCCACGACAACTTGATGCGAACGAACTCTGATTTCCTGAATTAATTTTAGTTTCGTCCTCAACTGAAATCCGTCACCAAATCCTGAACTCTCCCTCCGTCTCTGTGCGCGCTATTCCTTCTACCATTCCAGACAACAATACTCTCCTTCATTGTCGCTTGTATTGTTCGGTACCGCCGTCAATAATGTTTCTCCAACAATTTATATTATCAATTACAATTAATGCCTTAATTAATTACAATGTAATATAATTTTTTCACTCAGTATAGTAAATGATGAACAACTAATGTCAATTAAAGGATTCAATTCAAATTTTCAGTGTTATTTCTCTAAGGATGACAATATTTAAGATAATTGTATTACGAATTTTAATAAGGACGAAATATATTTTAGCTGCCGTTTTGAATGTCTTCAAATAAATTTCTGTGTTATTACAATTTAGTAAATCAGTTGTAACCAGAATAGATGTTTATTGAAGGTATTCCGTGTACATGAATTCAAAAATTCTATTAACTAAAATTACCTGGTTATAGCGTCTGCGAGTTTCTATTGTAGTTGTAAAATTCGTGAATAATATTTCAATATTCTCCTACCGAATATATCAATTCTTTTAATATATCCAGTAAGATACCTACTTCAATGTTTAAAATTAAAAAACGCAAGCGGTAATTCTACAAGCTGTGCTGAGTTAATTATGACAGTTTCACTTGAATTAACTGTAGGAATAATGAGATATTTTGAACGTTAAAGTGATTTTCATTTCCCCTCAATTTAGCTCTAAAGATTAAATTTAATCACAATGCTCATATCAGCAGCACTTGATAGATCTCCTAAGAGCCGTCCAGGACCCAGTTGCAAACACTGTCATGACGTCACTACGGGGAAGACCTGAAATTGTACTCCGGGATGGCTAATTTGTGGCGTGATTAGGGCAGACGGGAACCGTTGCATAATGGCTGACATTGGTCTCCATGGGTCGCCTGCAGTAACCGTTACACTTAATGAACTGATAATTATTGTGAGATGATGAATAGTTATAGCTACACAGAGACAAGTTCCCACACCGCAGTACTCGAGAGGAAAGTGATAGCTGCAATCTGAACATTCACCAGCATCCGAATGGCGAATTGATTGCTTCCAGTTGCTGGAATTGCTGAAAATCAGCATTCGTTCCGTTTATGGGGCATTTATGTAGGTGAACAGCACTGAAGAATTAACTGCTGTGTATATATTTGAACGTCGCCCATTTCTGCTTCGAGGCTATTATCAAGAGGGCCGATAAATTTTGACTTCCTGTAAGTATCGACGGAAGGTGTACCAACTATGAAGAGCTGAAGTTAAATGTTATTTAGTTGAGAGGACATATGTCATGTATCTTGTGAAATATAATTATCACAGCATCAAAACGATATACATTTTCAATAAATCAACAGCAGTTCGAATAAATGGGGGTTGTTAAATAATGATATATATAATATATTAACAACACAAATGTTTTTATACTGTTAATAAAATGACTACTGTGAAATTCCGATATAATCAATAATTATTTATCAAAAGCCTAAATTTTATCATCTGAATTTGGATATTATATATATATAACCTATATATATATATATGTTATATAATTTTTTTATAAAATAATAAGTTTCTATGGATTCAACTGTAGGTATTCCAAAAGGAATAAATCGAGTATATTACATGATATGATACTTTGATCCATAATATATATATATATAATAGTTATTGGGACAATACTCGATATCAATGTTTGTTTCTGTTCAAGCATAACATGTGAGCCTTATATCTTTACATTTAAAAGTAGCGAAAACGGTATCTTAATCTTTTTGCCCAAAGCAGGCATCAAGAGCTTCTTTAATGCATTTAGCTCTTGGAATTCGGCCATTTAGTTCCACCGTCTCTGCTAGCTATTGTGGCTGCACAAGAAACATTTTCCTGGCGTGAAGAATAAATCTCTTTGATTTACATATCATTTACTCTCTGATTTATTGTTTTCCCCGTCTTTGGTGAGATTAATATCTGTACTTCGTCTTTTTCTCTTCGGCGTAAACTAGTTACTTCATCGTTTACTAATGGAACTAGTACACTCTAGAGAATAATGCACAAGAATATATATATTGTAATAATCACTAAAGAGAACCCTTTAATTTGCCCCACGTTGTGGAAGCCATTTTGTAATATACACTAGTGATAGGCTTTTTAAATGAAAAATTAATTAAATTTACAAACAAAAGATTTTTATTGTGGCAATAACTCAAATAATTACAAATTTATAATATTGAATTTCTCAGGG
Organism: Zhengitettix transpicula; assembly: GCA_037074705.1. Taxonomy (NCBI): domain Eukaryota; kingdom Metazoa; phylum Arthropoda; class Insecta; order Orthoptera; family Tetrigidae; genus Zhengitettix; species Zhengitettix transpicula. Next base: position 37,455,541 of record CM073596.1, on the reverse strand, counting down.
TCTTTACTGGGTTTGATAATGGACGAATCAAAAATATTTATAATCTTATCATCAACAAATTACAATTAAAAGAAAAATAAATTTATTCGTCAATTCAAATTTAATTGTGAACGAAATTAAAAGTACTCTTATTAGCAATTTTAATAAAAAAAGAGAACGAAATCTGTCGGCTATCTTTCAATTACGTTTACATAATTAATTGTTTTGTAAATTGTTACTCACGTCTGCCCAGCATTCCAGCGTACCTTTAATTTTCGAAAACACTATTGTGGGGTTTTACACTTCTTCTTCTAAACTCACAGATTCTACACCAAATTTTTAAGCCAAAATTTTATATGTTGTCAGGAACTCGGATGATCCTCCTTTCGTCATCTATCGGTTGACCGCTCGCCCTAGGTGACTTCTGCGATTTATCGATTGGGTAGTTTTTATTGTTCCGGACTTAAACCGAAACTTTTGCTATTTCTGGCCGGCTATGGACACAAAAACTGCTTTTTCTTAGCATATTTCGACGTTATACATTTATGAATGTTTTACTTTGTCCTGATAATTACCAACCCTGTTGAATTCTCCTTCCAAAAACTGTTATACCTCGACGAGGTCTTTCCGTGAACTCTCTCTCACCAAATATCCATGCAAACTGTACTCTCGTCTCGCAATTTGAGCGCGCATACGCCATTTTGACGGACCTTCCGACAAAGGAACAGAGCCGGTTTTTTCCTATTGTTGTTCCAAAGCTCCTGCCGCTACAAAGGATTTCTCAAACAATTTAGATTTTCAATTTCCCAATTAATGTCTTAATTAATTGGCATTACATTATATTATTTTATCATATTATTGTAGTACAAAATTTAATAAACAAGATTCAAAAAGAAAAATGAAGACGCTAACGTAAGATAACGGAGACTAAGTATTCCCATTTGAGAAAGAATATCTTAATTATCTACTCTGAACATTAAAATAATAAATTTAAATTCTCAGTATAGTTTTATACAAGAAATATTTATATCCCATTAAATATGTAACAATTAGTACATTGTATAACACCTGTTCCGAAAAATAATGTTTGCCAAAGAAATTTCTTTTTCTGATTAGTTAACTGAAATTTTTACATGTACAGATAAATGATACATATATTGATTGAAAAATGATATAATCTCGTACGATTTGGACGATGTTAGGCATTAATTATAATGCATTCGTATTTAGAAATTTTTAAAGATTTTTTATGTTATTACATTGTCTTTGGTGTTGAACACAGTCATAGATGTTATAAAATTGCAAACGGATGCATAACAAGGAGATTATGCGTAGTTACATACTGAAGTGTGGAAACCTATACGACTTCTGCATTAATAAATATTATTCCAGTCAGTAAAAATATATAAGGGCTTGTGGCCAAAACATAGCGCATTATTTAAGGCACATAAGGAAAATTTATTTTGAATATAAATTGTTAGGTCAGGGCCGCATAGGTGAACTTTTCCAGACCTAGTGCCAATTACATTTTTAGAAAGCGGACACCCTTCGAGGAACTTCCAACCTGGCCTACAACTCGATTTCCTCTAAGTTTTGCACCCGACGTCTCCTGTATTTAGAATGTGATAAACTTTATTTCCGGTGCCATCCCTCTTAGGAATGGCCTCGTCTCGGCGACGGAATGAAGACGAAGATTACTAATGATTTTCTGCCATGTTTCAAATATAGCAAATATAGACGAGAACCTTCCGCATAACTTTTCTGCGATATTAAAAGAATGAGAATTGTTTATTTATACACATTGGCAGGAAATGTGAAGGTAACAAAATAAATCATAATAATTTAATCTGTCAATTACCATTACTTGAGATTAATGGCGTATTCGAGGATCCAGCCAGCAGTGGCCCCAATATTAAAACATTTAATCTGATTGGTCGCAGATACCGAAGGGAAGACTGATAGTCCTGAATTTTCCAAATAAATTTTTCTTGACATTTAAAGTTAGAGTGAGGTTTATGAATACACATTGACCGTGAAAATATAAAGGGAAAATAATTAATGCTCGTTTACCGAGATGCAGCGACATTTTTCCTCGTAGTTTCATGCTTGTAAAAATCTCAAGTGTTACGTGAATGGGCAATACGATTAAGTCGACTATCGTCCAATGACAATCACGAGATAATTATGGGGGATTAGAGGGCCCGATTTGGGCTAAAAAAATATGGAACTCTGATTGGTCGGAGAAACAGAATGGAAGACGTAATATTCCACAATCTTAGTAATACATTTTCAGCGCAATTTAAGGGTGGAATGAGGTTTATTAGTGTATTTTGAGTAGAAATGTTAAGGTAAAATAAATACTAAACATTCACTGAGTTACAGCGACAATTTTTCTCTTATTTCCAGGCTTTTAGTAAACTCTAAAGAAATACAATTAGTATAAACTAATTTTTTAATTGGACGATCCAGAAATTTATTACTTTCTTATCGAAAACTAAATTTAATGCTTACTTAAAAGTATACTTTAAAAAATGTATAGTAATATCACGAGCAATAAATAAATAATCTGTACAATATTTTAAAGTTTTCAACTATTAGAATTAATGTATTTATTTAAATAAGTATTCATAATTACAGAATCATTATTGATATAAATTGACAGGCAATGAATCTAAACACGTATGAGAGAAATATTTCAGGAATGTTTTGAAATGTCCGATGGCGGATGATTATTTGAGGGAAAATTTTATTTATAGTAAAATATATTCATTTGTAAAAAAAAGTACGGACGTTAAGGCATACATTTATTTTTATACTAGCTGGGTGCCCGGCGTTGCTCGTGTACTTATTTATATAAACTCGAAAAAGTATTTAATTGAATACTTAAATATATTCCTTGAGTATTTCAGGATATAATCGTCACTCAGTCTTCATACATTACGAAATATTACATTGATGAAATTGTTAGCTAGACTCACAACTAATATAGCGCGAAAATTAACTTACATTTTACGCAAGGATGGTAAAGTAATTCGTATTCTTCTTTATTACCATTCGATGGAGTATTGCTGTATAAAATTATACTTTTTATTTAAAGAACATATTTCTGCTTTATTTCATTCCTAATAAAGGAAATATTTCCTTTGTTCGTTGCGTAGTAACGTCTTTCTCTCGCGTGACGTCATTGTCTCTTGGCGCGCAGTAATTTAATATTTAATGATCACGGTTTTTAATTATAATTCTTTCCACAAGTATTCTAGGCGTTTCTCACCCTCACAGTACCGTTTCTCGTATTTTGAAGAATATGTGTACCAATTTTTGTTGCATTCTGTCCACGCGATAAAATTTGTATAAAGAACAACGTAAATACATACATACATACATACATACATACAAATATACATCCTTTTTTATTATATAGAAGATAGATATGCCTACGTTTCGTTTGCTGGAAATTTTATCTGACGAGGATCGTGAAGTATTTTGGTAATTCCGCTTGTTTGATGTACAGTTCTATATTGTCCTCTTAAAATACTCCCATTTTTCGTTTTTTTTTTAAAAAAAGTAAAATAGCATTGATCCTCCTCACGCTTATATTTCATTTAGGATGAACGGAGATGATTTCTTACCACAACAGAAACAGCGTGCTGACTAATTATTGAACCAATTTTTTTCTCATAACCTACGAAATGGACTACGTGTCCATCGTTGGACCTGTTGAGCAACCTAGCTTCGTAATATATCAGATCGTCATACCCATCTGAAACCGTACATTTCATTGATCCGAACACAATTATTTGGTATCCTGGAAGTAGATGAATTTTTGAGGGTATATAAAATAATTGGTGTAAAAAAAAGCTTAAAATGCCTATTAGTCTAATACTATGAACAGTTACTTTAATAAACCCATTTATATTAATAAAATTCCAAGATTGGTGTAATCCTAGTTATAATGGTTCTTACACTGAGTAATTTGGAAAATAAAATAATAAATTCCAAATTCATATTGTGCCATCTTTTAGCACTGAAAATGTCATCTTGACATCAATACCAATCTATACAGTGGTTAATGTTCAACTATAAATAATATTATTCAAATATAAACACGATAAACCTAAACGATGCATTAAAATGCAACATACTTTTCCAAAAAAATCTTTAATAGGCAAATGAGGTCAAGACTATTGTAAATCGTGACTGAAAATCCTCAAATGAGTGTTTTACGATTCACCAAAATTATACTACGATGGTAACAGGAGGATTAGAACCGGTTATGATAGCGTTCTGTTCAGCCAATAAAAATTTGCATTATATCACTCGAAACTGAATATTAGTCCACAATCACATATGAAAGAGATATTTTAATATGATCAAGGTTCGTTCATTTGTAGAAACCTAACTTTAATTAAGAACCTTTCGCTTTTAATTATCATAAATTGGTTATATATCAGTTTTTAACACTAATCCAGTTTAAGACGAGTATTACGATGTCAAATATTTGTTGAATTTCATTAAGTTTTTTTACTTTACAGATAATTGTTAACATTTATTTAGTAATAGCTGAGAGCCCGGCATTACCCGTGTAATCTATCTATCTATCTTCTTCTTCTTCTATCTATCTATATAATAAAAAAGGATGTATATTTGTATGTATGTATGTATGTATGTATGTATGTATGTATGTATATATGTATGTATCTACGTTGTTCTTTATACAAATTTTATCGCGTGGACAGAATGCAACAAAAATTGGTATACGTATTCTGCCAAAATCGATAAACGGTACTGTGGGGTGACAAACCCATAGCATAAAGGTGGAAAGAATTATAATTAAAAACCATTATCATTAAATGTTAAATTACTGCGCGCCAAGAGACAATAACGTCACGCGAGAGAAAGACGTTACTACGCAACGAACAAAGGAAATTCTCCTTTATCAGGAATGAAATAAAGCAGAAATATTTTCTTTAAATAAAAAATATAATTTTATACAACAATACTCCATCGAATGGTAATAAAGAAGAATACGAATTACTTTACCATCCTTGCGGAAAATGTAAGTTAATTTTCGCGCTATATTAGTTGTGAATCTAGCTAACAATTTCATCAATGTAATATTTCGTAATGTATGAAGACTGAGTGACAATTGACAATTATATCCTGAAATACTCAAGGAATATATTTAAGTTTTCAATTAAATACTTTTTCGAGTTTATATAAATAAGTACACGAGCAACGCCGGGCAACCAGCTAGTTATTTATATAAACCCGAAAAAGTATTTAATTCTATATTAATATTTTGTCAAGATTTAACCTAAAACTAACTGTTCCTAGTTCCTTACAGACTTTCGACCGATGGTGCATTAATTGAAGAGCTATAAAATACATTGAATTTTATTGCATCAACCCCAACTAACAAAACTCCGGACTTCTTTTTGAATAGAATACTTAAATATACTCATTGAATATTGCAGGATATAATTGTCCACAGTCTTCAGACAGTATAAAAGAATAAATTGATAGTTATACTCACAATGTAAACAAAAGGTCGCCATATTGGAGTCACTAATACGGCGCGAAAGTATCCGCAAGTATCGTAAAGTATTTCGTATAGTTTTTTTATTACAATACGATGGTGTATTGCTGGATAAAATTATACTTTTTATTCAATGAAAATATTTCTGCTTTATTTCATTACGGAAAAAGGAACTATTTTCTCTCGCGCGCAGTAATTTAACACAAAATTATTACGTTTTTTCTATTATAATTCTTTTCACATTTCTGCTCGTGGTTTCTCATCCCCACAGTACCTTTTCTTGAGTTTTAAAGAATATATGTACCAATTTTTGTTGCAATCTGTCCACGCGTTTAAATTTGTTTAGAAATTAACGTAAATACATACATACATACATACAAATATACATCCTTTTTTATTATATAGATATATGTATTCCGGCTAGCGCCTGTGTTTCTCTGCACGTATGAAAACTTGGCACGCAATTCCGGGAGTCGTAAATGCCAAGCACGTGTTCCGTGCTTCATATGGCTTGGGGCGGGGGTGGAGGCTGAGGTGCCAAATCCCAGGCTTACGACGCCCCATCCCTTGGACAATGACGTCTTTTGCCGCGGAGAGGAGGACATTTTGCTCTTATATGATTCCTCCACTGACGGTGAAGGAGCTGATTCAAGGTGCTATCACACCTTCCGTAGTACGCTTCGAGATGGAGATTCAGATGAGCAGACGAAGACAAGTAGAATATATTCTCTAAACGAAATAAGAAATACTTTTCTTTTGTTATAAGGAATCAAATCTCCAGGCTTTCAGAGATTGGTGTTTACTAAAATGTTGTCATCCAGTATTCTAAATTACTTATCTTTTCTGACAGATCATTCCGCAATCTATTTGATACGTCATAGTTTTCTATATTCATTTCAACGCTATTGCTGATATTTTCCTGACACTTTGGCATTAGATGTAAGTAGGAGGATCATGTGGTGCCTTAAAATCCATGGATCTCGAACTTGAACTGCTTATACCCGAGCTTCGCGTTTGAGTCCACGCATAACTGGGTCTTGAAGTTTCCTTTTTGCTTCCGGCTTGAAACCGAGCTCTGGATAATTCTGTCCAAAAGTTGTTACTTATTTTTCAGTTGTTCAACTTAATAAAACCTTCCTCAAATCAAAGGATTTCGCATCTATATGTATGTGAGTCTAATGGATGGAGGAATTTCGAACAGGATCTGGATTCAACCGCTGGTTGAGCTTCGGCGCGGTCCAGATTTTTCATCCTGAAACTTTAATTCAAGATATTTCGTAATCTTGGACGTTAATATCAAACTTGTGACTGGGGTTTTAATTACAAAAATAAAATTTTCAAAAAAGTCCGTCAAATATAATTGTTTGAGACCGTATCTGGTTTATCATTGTATGGTTATATATTAAAGAGTTATTTATTACGTTAAGAATGAGTTACGCAGATACCATTAAGGAAAGGCTATCTTGAGAGCCGTCGTAGAGGTAATAGGTCGGCTAATGAGGATTAATTACGAGCAAGGACGGAGGAAGTTGTTGGCATTAACGTGTAAGACGCGGAAAGGCGATCTCGGTACTCTAAGCACTCCGCGTCATTAATTTAGGGCGTGTTTAAGAGGGAGCAGACCTGAAGTAGCGAACTGCTGAGCCCGGGGTTTGCGAGGCTAATTGGGCCTGTCCAGTATTTACCTGCTGTGCTAGCAAACAATGCACTCGGCAAAGTGCTGACAAAATAATCTCCAAGTGTCGCCAAACATGGCGGAGATTACATGCGGCAACACAGGTGTCAAAAACAGACCAAATATAGCTCGCTGAACGTTCACTGCTTCACTCGGGTCTCTGGGACTTGACTACGATTTCACAAAGTCAGTAATATGGAGTCTGAAGTTACAAATTCTCAACGGTGTTTCTTTGGTAAATTCAATTAAAATACTAAAAATTAGTACCAGGGTCGTATAGAAAGACATATTTGAATTGCCGCTTATAATGGTAGTTAATTTGATTAATTATACACTCAATTCACATGTTGATACCTTAAAATTAAGTTATAATTATAATCAGTTAATTTTTAACATTTTATAATATTTTAACAATTTTATTAATTTTTTAGGTATAAATTTGTAATTTTAATTTGAAGAAATTGAGTTCATAATTACTTTATGATTGATGATTCTTATTAAATTACAACAATATTAAAATTTATTATTTGATTTTAAATATTATAAATTTTTACATTTATTAATTCCTTATATTTAAGATAGAAGAAAATTATTGATTATTCTCCAAATTAACAAAATTCTTTAAAGGAAAAAGGAGGAAATGGTTTCATAAATTTTTGACTTGAAATAATGTACACAAAAAAATCTGATGCTATAGAAACATAATATAAGGAGCCTCTTGAACATACAAAAATGTGAAACGTCGTTGTGTTGAATACAATTTTATTTGTTTTTTATAAGTAATTAATTTTATTTATCTCATTAGTAAAAAAGATGTAGTGCAAAATATTATTTACAGTATGAAATTGTTTAATGAAACGTGAATATTGATAAAAAAAAATCCTTGATTTAGTGGTTCCCGTCCACAGTTACGTTTTTCTTCAGTTGATTGAAATTAATCTCCACAGCAAAGAAGGGAATGCTGCGTCCCCTCAGAAAACTCATCTCCCGCTATCGGAAGGGCGTGGGACAAGTACCCAATGCCCGACCTACCTGATGCCGGTTTTTCTAGGGTTTTCCCTGCATTTCTTTAGGCTAATGCCGGGTAGGATCCTTAAGCTACAACCCGGGGGCCCTAGTTAACCCTTGGCTACCTTCCTCTACCCTTCAGCATTCCCCTTTCAAATCCCTTATGTTATTAAAGGGGAGTTGCCACCATGTGGAGTACCCTCATGTAGCCTGTTGCCCTAAAAAAATGGGAATTCTTAAATACAATCAGCACATAAAAGGCCGGTAATTTATATTTATATGACTATGCTAACCTGAAAAAAAAGTACAAATCCGTTAGAATAAATTATATTTTATTACCATATAAATATACATCATTGTTAGAATACTATGAAGTATGTGATCCATATTATATTTCAATTCATTAACCTGCCCACCAAATCTTATAGCAACATGTTAAACGTGTCATATCTGGTTAGGAAGATTGTATTTTTCATAAACTTACAAGTCGATAACAGTCATTTAATAAAACATAATAAAATATTATTTTCCTAAAATTTATAATCATTTTTTAAAATCATCACTATTTTAATAATAATTTTCGTCTGTGTAGTATAATTATTAAGAGAGCCAAAACAGAAATTAAAGAATTATAATTTAACTAAATTTAATTTAGCAACGTATTTCACTCCGATTATGACTCTCATCAGGTAAACAATATTTATTTCTTGTATATAAACTTGATTAAAACCACATATGGACTTTACAATAATTTAATTTAGCATCGGGTTAATTATTTATATGGTTTGGTTTGGTCTTATTAATAATGTAAACAATTTAATTTGAATGAATTATTTTTAATTGTTCATTTAATTTATTTTTGATATCGTATTTATATTTTATCTATGATAGCATGTAGCAACAGCAATGCTCAATAATTTTGGCTCTAAAACTTTTTTATTTGGAGTGAACTGCACAGAATAAGTCAGGAGTTATAGAGAATTAGAATAACAAAAATAGAAAAAGTATATGGATATTGCAATTTACTTCAACAGAATTCCACATATAAAACTGGGTCACGTCGTGGTTTCTATGGAAACAGCACTTCGCCTATTTTGAGAGTTGTCTTATTTACCAACCTGACTGTGACCTTTCTAAGCTGTGCTATGCTCCATTGAGAGGTTTAACCGAGTGGATAATGCCTTCTGTCTCAAAATCTAGGACACGCAGACATTGCTCCACGTCAGTTACACCACGTCGCATTCCCTTATTCTGATACCAACGGGAGTTCTATTACCGTTAATTTTATAGGTAGCTGGGAAATATACTTAGAATACATTGAGAAATAATACGTTCATCCCGAAGTTAATTAAATGAATAAATAAATTAAATCTAATGTTCGAACTACAAGATGTTATCCTTCGTTCTCAATTTAGTGAAATCGGAAATTAGTGATTAAAATGTCACATTTACGTTACAACATATGAAAAATGAGTTCCCATACTTAGTCGCTAATAACAAGAACGATCAAAAAATAAAAACAATAAAGAGAGCACGAAAAGACATAAATGTTAATCTTTGTATTATATACTTACAGATGATTATGGCCAAATATTAGGCTGAAATCGACTGTAAAGTGACTGACTAATTTAAATAATGTATTTATATTGTGAAAAATTGAGACTGTGTAAGGGTTTATTTTCTAAAAATCAAATATTATTTCACTTTTACGCCTGTTAAGATTAAATAGATATTTTTAACGACGATTAACAGGCCATTAATATTTTCTAAAATTAAAAAATATATTATTAATAAATAATTTTATTAAAATTATAACATTTCTGTTCAGCACGTTTTTGTATTATTATTTAAAGAATTAGTGAATAATTTTTTTTTACATTAAATGAAATACTAATGGTCAATAATTCTTTCTTCACTGACATTTCCTTTGCACATTATGCTTAATTTTTTTAACGTTATTCAATTTTTTCCCGGCAGACACGTGATTTTTAAATCGAACAGTTTCTTCTACAACTCTAAAATTTAATGATAATGATACATTTCCCATTATTTTAATTTTCTTCTGCAAAGTGATTACCTCTTAATTTTATAATGCTACTCAATGTTTAATAGAATCATAAAAAACTAAGAATTAGGTCGAACGTGAATAGTAAATTGGAAGTTAGCTTGAGATTCAGATATATACAAAATAAATAGAAGTCTCGTATGGGAGCTCAGATGGTAGAAAAAATCCCTGACGTCCGGGGATTGAAACCCGATTCTCTCTAAAGAAAGTTCTATTTCATTTATTTTGTTCAGAATTATAGTTTACCGTATTGTATCGCTTTATTCCAGGCCTTTTTGAACCTTCTGAATGTGTACCGTTTGTATAGGGGATTTAGTTGTCTTCGAGTTAATTTCAGTCAATAAATTGACACATAACTGTAGGTTTTAGTTCCGCAGAAGCGGAGAAGATTTAATCAACTGGGTGAACCAATTTTCCGTTTAATGAATAAATTTATACTGGTGGGTGATGCTTGATGAAGCAATGTGTGATAATTAAATTCAATAAATTATTCACGTTTTACCTTCTGTAATCAGCGAAATTCTGGTCGCCGTATTTTCAGACACTGAAATTCGATTTCGCGGTCGCACCACTGTGTAATAACAGCGATTCAACAGCACTGCCGTGTTCGCACGGGAAAGATGGCGCCGAACCGGGGTTTCCCCACAATTGGCATCGGTTTACGTTAATACCTGCGCCATGATCCGCGTGCTAGGCAGAAATCGCATTACGAAGGCCGCTCTGGCAAGAACACAGAGAGGGTGAGGTGGTAAATGGGTAACAATCCGCTTGCCGCTAGCCAGACGGGATAACTTTCCTGTAATGGCCTCGGGAATACAGCGGCAGGTCTGAGAGAACACACGGTAATGGCGAGGAAAGGTTTTGCATCACGAATACCAACAACGGTAATGTACTTCTAATACGCAAAGATTGCCGGACATTATAGTTGAAGATAGATGACTATACATTATGTTAATTACATGAAATATGTTCATTGTATTAGATCAAATTCGTTATAGAACACGATCAGTGCACTTAGTACCAGAGTGAACATCCCTCAGACTTAAAATAATCTGGCATACAAAAACTTTATTTGCCTCTGCCTCACTCACATCTTTTTTCACACCTCACCTCAACTTACACAACAAAAAGCACGTAAATTTTCCATTTCATGCAATGGCAATCCTTTTTTCTGATTATCTTTGTTTTAACTTTTGTAACATTATTCGAAGAGCCTGCAATCAAATGGAAATCATAATCATATTGAAATGGAATTTTTTTTTAACATTTATAGTTTTATAAATAAGCCTGTGTCAGAAAAAACCTTTTATATTCAAAATTAAACAAACAGTTACAATATTACGACAATTCGTCCTTTGTTTTTGGACTTCACAATTATGTATATAAATAAAAATGACTATCTTTGTTTCTTTTCTATGCGGTACTATACCATTCATCTTATTCTTATTTCGATTAAACTTTGGTGAGTTATGCGAGCGGCCGCAAAGGTTTCTGTCGGCCTCCCGAAGCGTTACGAAACTTCCCAGGGATGAGCGGGGGTGGATTTTTATGAATATGCGAAAACGGCAGATTTTAGCGTCAGCTAATTATAGATGAGATTCAGAGTGTTTCTTCGGATGCTGTAGTTTATAATTTCAACATCTTTTGGTTTCGGATTGGATCACCCTTAAGGGTGGAGGTGGTGGAGAGTTTAATAAAAATAACGCGAAAAACAAACTATTAGTGTTCATTTCGGGATTATGGAAGTCACTGAGTGTAATTCTGACATTCAACCACCCGATGAAGTTGAAGTACAAGGGTGATAAAAAGTTCCGCGTTTAATCTTAAACTCGTGGAGAATTGTTTACCAAACGTTGTTCCTTGATAGAAATTAAGAATTGTACAAATTCTACATGAATAAACACGCCTAGCACGTATAAGAGTAGGGGTAGAGGGTACCTTGAGTAATTATGGTTTTCTCAAGGTACCACGACTATTTTCGTCTCACTTAAGGTACCGGAGTGCTAAATGAACCGTTTTCTTAGACTTTTTAATGTGCCGATTAACGTCAATGAGACATCAAAGATGTTATTATTAAATTAATTTTCAGTCGACATATGTTGGGCAGGATTGAAAATATCTAAAAAAAGACTCTTTATGCTGATTAAATGACGTGTTACCAAGAGATTAGTGGCGAATAAATATATTTCATGGTAATTTTAAATATACCCGGATAATGGCGGGTATACAACTAGTAATTTAATAAATGAAGAGCAAAACGGCCATTTATTATTGTGTTAAATGTTAAATTTATTAGCCTGAAAAATATATTATCATATTTAAAACATATTATTAAACAAGCACAACGTTTGGTCCCTAATTGCAACCGTTCAGGTGTTCAATTCAGTTTTTTTCAGTAGTAGCAATTTTTTAATCTACGTTTCTTATAATAAATTATAACTGAATTTATGGTATTTGTGCATGCTGAATATGATAATAAATTTTTCTGACTAATGGGTCGTTGTTATTAATATTTCTTTTGAAGACAAGACTGATTATTATAATTGTTATTTTTGTGTCATTTGATTATTACAAATCTTGTTGAGTAATTGCCGTATTTCTGTTCATTTATTAAATTTATTAATTTATTTTATTATCAATAAATAAATATTTTGTAACAGTTTCCACATATTTCTTTATTTAACATAAATTTTATTAAGGAACGTAGGTTTTCCCGGTGCAGTTGCTGGATGTAGTTCTCTCGGGATTCCAACCGGGTAGCGTAGTTTTGTAAACACAACGTTTCGATGGCTTGCATCGCCATCTTCTTCACCTGAAGGTGCAAGCCATCGAAACGTTGTGTTTACAAAACTACGCTACCCGGTTGGAATCCCAAGAGAACTACATCCATAAATTTTATTGTTTATGGTCGCGTCAACATGTCATTGGCGACTTACCTACTACATGAAAATATTACTATAAGTTCATATTAACTATACATTTTATTCTTAGTCTCAGATTCATAGTCTAATCAGATTAGATCTTACTAAACTTTAGCAGGTTATTAATTTCCACTGCTAAGGTACATATCTCCCTTCTAGTGAATTTCTTAATTGTGGATATTCTAGTCCTGTCGTACTTTGTACAGTCGTAGAGGATATGATATAGTCAGATAAATATCAATATTTCATCGTATTTTTCTAAAATAAAACCGTAAAAGGTATTAACTCAAGCTCTATTTCAATTACCCTATCTTATAAACAATTATTTCAATTTTCAAATCTGACGTTTTTCACGTCAAAGTTATAGTACACCGTATTGTATTGTACTCATTAGTAGAATAACTTGAATCACAACACATTTCATTTAGGACATTGACTACTGCCACCGGGCTCAAATATTACGCTCTAAGACATACTTCTCCCACGGGTGTTAATTTTGGGAACCGTAGCAATCACAGCATATTTCTCAGTGCAGAGCAGTATGTCGGGAGAGAGAGGACAGACGCCAATATCCGTTCGGACGCCACCCAATTCGCCGCGCGATCTCCGTCCCTAGTTTCCAGACCTTAACGAGCTCCCGACGTAACACTCGTCGGGAAATTGCTTTCAGCAGAAATACCCCGCTCTGAATGACGCACCTACGTCCCGCTGCACCACACTTGGCGACTGTTATATGCAACCCCGAACAGCTGTGACGTGCAGTTGCCTACCTCAAGGAGACTGTCCGTAACAAATTACGTGACTCCTCATGCATGAGCATAATTTATTTCAACTACTGATATAAACATTAAAATACATACTGGAAACTAACTATCTATTTGTGCGAGGACTAATTATGAGTTGGTAAAATTAGAACAAAATAATGGCATTCCGATTAGTAAAAAAAACACTTCTAGCCGGGGTAGTAAAGTAATTTCCGAGTAAAACAATTACACCTATTTATGAGTAACAGTTTCAAACTTTAATAAGAGACAGTAAACGAACTGTAATAAACTGAGAGACGTCAGAATTACATCCAGGTAAAATTACGGGCTCGATTTAGCCTTCATTCTAAATTATTTTTGTACTTGTTTTTCAGAACGTCTGGGTGATTAATTTTGAGAACTCTTCAATTTAATTTAAGTATCTAAATCTCATTGGAAATTTTAAGGAATGTTTGAACTATCGTAAATTAGAATAAAAAAAAGCATTGAAATGTGTCCACGTAATAATATTTAGAGAGAATTTTATTGAAGTTTAGTTATATAAATTTACTTTTTCTTCCTTGAAAATCATAAATCTTTCGAACTGTATAGTCCTAAACTTTTAATCGGTACCAAGAAAACGTGCCTACGTTAGGGACGCATCTTGGAGGGTTATGAAGATAAAAATCCTTTATTTCTTAAGCTCTTTCCTTTAAATTTTGCCACACCAAATCGTAAACGAGCCCCACAAATTTTTCCGTCCTAATGAAGTCATAAAGCTCAATTTCTATAATAAAAAGAACGAGAAACGCAATCATCATCAAGAATTTGCTGGTGAAATAAAGTCGGAGCGTAGTTAAAAATTGCAGCACCCTCACACCCGTTCCGCCCACGCAGGCAAATCTACCGTGAGAAACTTTAAGAAGCTCTCGACGAAGAAGTATAACAGTACTTCGTGGAAGCAGCCGCTGGTGAGATCCCGAGGGAAGTGACACACTGTGCACCTGGGAGCCTTGGGGTGTGGTATGAGGAACTATTTCCAGCATGTATTAGGTCTCCAGAGGCAGTCGCTCCCACCCACAAGTCTGCTTTAAACGGGAGCTGCTTCGACGAGGAAAAATTATCACTTCTGAAATATCCTCGAGATTTTCAGTTTATTTTATGAGAATTCAAGCCCATTTCAAACACTGTAAAATATAAGCAATTAATTACCTAACTTAATATATTCTACAATCAGAAATGCGGTGTCTGTGATTGAATTACATTATTTATGGTGTAAAACGTATAGAAATCTAAAAATAATTCTTATTAATGAAAGGAATGACGAAACATCAAACATTATTATTTATAAAAATTTAAAACATTTTTATACAGGAAAAAAAACCATTTAAACAGACGCGTCGTTTCATCCCTAATTTTTTGGTATGTCTCCAGATGCTGTTAAATTATTGTGCATGATATAAATTAATTATTGAACAAAAACAATTTAAATATAAATGTCCACAATCATTTAGTTGGGTTCAGACATTATAAAAAATTTGATTGTCATAATCTAGTAATTTTTTATGAAAAATGCAAATATTATTATAGACTGATAATCGAAATGTTGCACATTAGTTCCAATAATTCGGCCATTAATGTGAAACTATACTAATAATATAATTTATGATTACCTGTTATTGTAATCCATTTATCTATTATAAAACTTTATTTCGAGTTATTTTAAATTCAAGAGTTGTAGCTAGTACATTTTTACATTATAGGAATTTCAAGATTACGAATTTGAAATTATATCTTTAATTAAATTTTGTAACAACTGAAGAGATCCCAAAGAAATTACGGATCAAACATCGTGTCCGTTTTAATATTTCTGAAGTTGCGCTTAAAATTAATATTTAGAACAATTTTTTGACTCAAAAAAACTTCAGCCTGTAGTGTTTAAAAAGTCAGATAAATATATTCTTACACTTGTATATTGTGGTCTTGTGATCTAATTTACTGTTAAACGATATTTTGTAGAGTAGTTAAATTGCAGAAATTATTATATTTGTGAAATTTTATTGGAGTCACATATGACAGGGTATATATTTAAACATGATCTATAAAATATTATATTTCCATGATTAACTTCAACATTGCTATAAACATAATGATGAACAGGTACATAAAAACTGATTCATGAAGTGAAATTGTAAAAATATTTGAAAATTGTTTGATTACGTAATTCTAATTCGATTTTCAAAATATCCAAGAGATCTTTTTGTTTGCCCAATATAACACGCATAGAAAGAGATTTTGTAAACTACAGAATGTTTCAATGAACGTGTCACGTTGATCCTTTTTGTATCAAGAAGGAACGTACAGTAGTAGATTTTTATTCTATTTAAAAATTTGAAAGTCTTATAATTTTAAAAATTTGTAATAAGAGAGAACGAAAAAGAAACGGTCACTGAAGTTTTCTGTATTGAAATAAATATAAATTTTAGTTAATAAATTCTGACATGGTTATTACAGATTAGTTATATTTATATTAATACAAGTCAGAATAATTTTCCAAAATTGTTTATAATTCTTTGTTAATTTAGCATCTAATGTTTGTCAACTTATTTTTGTCTAATATTGATTATCACCTCAATACATACTTTATTAATTATATACAAGTGAAGAGGTCAGTGAACACAGGAAGGAAATATTTTCTGTATTCTAATAAATGTAAATTTTAATTAATAACTTCCAACATGTCCATCATACTTTAACTAATTAATATTAAGATGATGTATGTAATATATATATATAATGATAAATTTTTGATCATGTATTTTAAGACCACGTATGAAGAGTCGTGCTAAATTCTCAGATTTGTATTGCACAATTAACATAGTTCATTTCTTGAGTTCGGAAATGTTGGTCTCGTTTTATAGCTTGCGGCTTCTGGGTGCAACAGGTGGAGGCAACTTGCTTGCGAAATCAATAGAGGGTTCCCGTTCGCCAGGTCTACCTTGAGGGACTCCGCTGACAAATCATGTCATCTGGAACGCAGATCTTCCACACACAAACCCCACGCGGAAATTATCACAGGACACCAATATTAATCGATACAATACCATTGATGTATTATGTGTTGAAGTCTGCTATTCGTAATAAGATATAACTTTAATGAAGTTCTGTGAATTTCCGACAACCTGATTTAAAATTATCAGTCTCTGTACTATTCCTTACATAAAATTTATAAATTTAAGTATATACATCGAGCTTGATTTACGTAAAATAGAAACATTACAATCTAAAATTTATTATTAAGGTTTTCAATTAATTATAATATTGTATATCTTGTTAACATCTTCTGTAATTATTGGTCTTGGAGTAAATAGATTATAATATTAAGTTATTTTGAATATCGTCATGACTGTAAACACTTTATAAATTATTGCTCACACTAGATAGAAAACGTGGGAAAATAGTTATGCAAATTTCCGACTCACCTTCAACTCAACTAAATATTCTATATTATTATACCCACAAAAA
Source organism: Zhengitettix transpicula (assembly GCA_037074705.1). Lineage (NCBI taxonomy): Eukaryota > Metazoa > Arthropoda > Insecta > Orthoptera > Tetrigidae > Zhengitettix > Zhengitettix transpicula. The sequence continues at coordinate 37,438,089 of CM073596.1, read as the reverse complement.
ATGTATTATTAGTTACCTTTGTATTTATAATATACAGAAGTAAGGATAATTCATTATTTAATGTTAAGAAAAATTTAAGAACGGAAAAAAGAATAAACTTTGCCACTCCCTGCTTTTAATCCAATTTAAAAAATGAATAATTAAAAGAGTTAATAACGTTTTCTAAACTTAAAATAAGAATATGTTGCCAATAAAATTCCGTAAAATAGTTAAAATTCAAATTAATGGAACACACCTTTTTAATAGAAAAAAAATTAATTACTTAATCATAATTCTCGTGAGGAAACTGGGCTCAATTTTTAAAATTTTTAAAAATTCTTATAAATACGTGAAAAGTATATGAAAAAAATTACCATTCATCAAAAATATATGCCGTCAATGCGGTATATGATATATTAGAAAAGTCATCACAGTGTCATTAATATCAACGATAATTTCATTTGACGGTATAATTTTCATTATATAAAGACTTTTAATCTGCCATGGACCTCATAAAATTTAACGAGGAAGCAAACCTAAGTGAACAAATTAATTGCTAATAATGTTGTCGACGCGACCGTTATAAACCTCAATAAAAAAAAGACATAACAAAAATCAAAAACAGATTTTGTAGCACAAAATTTAGTTTTATACTTTATAAAATATTGTCTTTGTAATGTGATACAGAATTGAAAATGTGTGTTTTTAATTCTCGTGTAAAATTATGATGATAAATAAATAAATAATTTAATGAAATAAAAATGGCTTTTACATATCTCTAATTGAGAAACTTAAATTTTAATAAAATCAATAGACTTTGCACTGCTCTTTCCACTTTGTCTCACCAATATCAGATCCACCTCCAACACTACTGTGTGATCTATCGTTGCACGACCTTATAAATAACTCATTTCCCATATCTCTATGCAAAATTTTGTGAAGACAATATAGTTTCGGGTCTTGAATTTGGTCACACCCCGAATAATTGAATGCAACGGCCTCTAGCCAAATAAAGAACTCGTTGGACCATCTGTTGCAGCAAAGAACCATCTGATGTTTTCGCCATAAGTTGAACATGATAAAAGTCGTAATTTCCCACTGCACTATAAAAATACTTATCTCCGATTGATCGTTACTTTCCGCTGTAATATAATAGTCTACACGTGCCCTCTTATCATAACGTCTCTTCAGCATAGCGGACCTAAGAGGGCGCAGCTGCAAGAACGCTGATGCAGTTAAAGACATCACTTTAGATATAGCGAGTAACTAAACACAACAACAACATAAATCTTCACCCCTTCCGCCTAGGCAGCTGTGAAAACGCTGCGTCTAGAAGTCAGCACTTTAAGTACCTTATGCAGACATGCACACGGCAGCAGAAATCTTCCACCCTGTAAGAGTTCTTCTCTTCTTGGAGACTTAAAATCATCAGGGAGGGGAAAGGAGTCTTCGAATTGTTCAGAGCTTCTTGGGAACGACAGTCGTGCTCCAACCTCCAGACGGGTCGGTGGCTCCTGGTGCTATCCGCCAGTTTGTCTTACTTTATTTTATTTCTAACTATTAAATCTCTTTATTCTTTTATTTGACTGAAGTGCAGCGAAACACCAACCACTACGCCTAGGTTCAATTAGTTGAACCCGAACCCTCACGTTACCGACTTTCCTATTTCCTGTTCTTAATTCTTCCTTTATCCTCTAGATCTGTAGCCAGGTGAGCTAACGGAGGTATAGCTCGGTTGGTGAACGATCTATCTGGACTTCCCATTTCCAACTGCTGGAATGTGACATGTTCACAGTGGTGGAGTGTTACATGATGGCAGGCGTGATGTTACACCGCTTTCAAAATATTGCGCTAGTCAACAGATAAATATTATTTTACAATAATTCTATAAAACGTATTCATTAGTTAAAGTATTCACTTGTTGAACTAATTAATTTTTTTAAATTGATTAGAATTAAAAAAATTTAATTTAACGTTTGGTTTGAAATAATAAAAAAAATTCTGACCATATACCGACACTTTTCATTCATATTATGACGACGTTTCGATGCCGTTTTCTATCTGCTTCAGGTATTTTCGAAATTGATATAATAAACTAGCACAACTAAACGATTAACAAAATATTAAATTCACACAGTTTTGAAAAAGGAGTCCGAGGCACACAATTGACCTAACGCTAACAAGATTGTAAGAAGATGAAATAGGTATCGAAACGACGTCATAATAAAAATAAAAAAACAAGTGTTTGTATAAGGTCATCAATTGTTTTATTAATGTTTAGAATTATTAATGATACTAGCTGGGTGCCCGGCGTTGCTCGTGTACTTATTTATATAAACTCGAAAAAGTATTTAATTGAATACTTAAATATATTCCTTGAGTATTTCAGGATATAATTGCCAATTGTCACTCTGTCTTCATACATTACGAAATATTACATTGATGAAATTGTTAGCTAGACTCACAACTAATATAGCGCGAAAATTAACTTACATTTTCCGCAAGGATGGTAAAGTAATTCGTATTCTTCTTTATTACCATTCGATGGAGTATTGCTGTATAAAATTATACTTTTTATTTAAAGAAAATATTTCTGCTTTATTTCATTCCTAATAAAGGAAATATTTCCTTTGTTCGTTGCGTAGTAACGTCTCTCTCTCGCGTGACGTCATTGTCTCTTGGCGCGCAGTAATTTAATATTTAATGATCACGGTTTTTAATTATAATTCTTTCCACATGTATGCTAGGCGTTTCTCACCCTCACAGTACCGGTTTTCGATTTTGGCAGAATACGTATACCAATTTTTGTTGCATTCTGTCCACGCGATAAAATTTGTATAAAGAACAACGTAAATACATACATACATACATACAAATATACATCCTTTTTTATTATTATTAATCATATAAGCCAACCGAATATAACCACAGTTACTGGAGCTAGGGAATGGGTGATAGTTTCATTTTGGAGTGTAATCAAAATAAGAGCAAAATTAAGGATACACACGATTTAATGCGTCCATTACCAGTAAAATCGGTAAAATATGGATTTCAAATTTAATTCTGACAACACGCATACATCACAGACATGAAAATTGCGGACGCCATGAAACGTAAATCACAGGAAAAAGCCGCAAACACAGAGCGTGGTTGACGAAACAAATCGACCACTAGTTTGATTGAGTTTTGCTTACGAATACCAGAAACCAATTAAACTCGTAAGCGGTGTCGAACGCGTGATGACAGTTCACGTTGCCAGAGATGAGAGCCAAATAAAATCCCCGGCTCAGTCACTTTGATTCGTGACATGGATTCCAACAGACAATTGACGAAACACAGAACCCATGTGTGCTTACGTTTATTATATCATTACACTATTAATTTGTAAAGCACCATTTAAATTCCAAGAAGTTTTAAAATTCCCTTGTAAGGAAAATCGGTACACTAAAAGGATGATGAACTGGTGTTTCCATGTTTAACAGTCTTTTTTAAGCCGACCTCCTGTGGTGTAGTGGTCAGCGTGACTGCGTCGCATCACAGAGTGCCCAAGTTCGAATTCCGGCGAGGGCGTGGATTTTAGTGTGTGTGAGAGAAATTCTCCTCAAAAGAAGGTCCCCGACAAAGCAAAAATGTGGTCCCTTAGTCGCTAATAACCTGAGCTGTATGATGCAACTGTAAATAAATCAATATATAAAAATTTTAATTCACCATAATTTTTAGCATTCAGAGGTTTTAGTTACCGGAAAAAGTCGAAAAAATCGTCTAGATTACTTAAAATGAAGAATGGTTTTCTACGGTTTTTCCAGCATCATTTTTAAGTGAATTTCCGGGTAGGATTATTAAAACTACAGACCAGGGACCCTACTTAGCCCTTGGTTAAGGTTCCCAAAAGCCGAGGCACCGCGGCCTGTTTTCAGAGAGGTATATTCCGGGGTCGCAGACCTTGGGCGTAGGATAAGAGTTGTTCTCTATTCCCATTGGAACAGTCGGCCAGGTGCCTCCTAAACTGGTCGAGACACGGAGAAGGAATTGCTTCGTCCCCACAAAAAACCCCTCTCCCGCCATGAAAAGGGTGTGGGACAAGTACCTAATGTCCGACCTACCTGATGCAGGTTTTCTAGGGTTTGTCCTGCATTACTTTTAGGCGAATGCCGGTTAGGATCCTTAAACTATAGCCCGGGGGCCCTAGTTAACCCTTGGCTACCGTCTTCTGCCCTTCCGCATCCCACCTTTCAAATTCCTTCCTACGCTATTAAAGGGGAGTTGCCACCATGTGGATTACCCTCATGTAACCTGTTACCTAAAAAAACCTTATTCCACAGTAAAGCTTATAAAATTTTCCCATACATTCCAGACCTTCCCGAGCTTGCCGACGTTACGCCGACAATCTTCCTAGTAAAACGTATAATAACGGCTTTGTATTGTAAAATATTTAATTTTTAAATTTATAGTTTTATATGTATGCTTAATTTGTTTGATTTTTCAATTACATTTAATATTGATAATATCTTTTTATTTGACTTATTAATCGTTTTTTTTCGATATTTCATTTACTATTAACTCTATTATTGATCTCTGTTATGTAAAACGCTTCGTTTTGACTTTCACGTATATACTTTTATTATTTATATTAAAATGCCACAGTTTATCATATATGTCATATTAAATTTAAATTCTTGAAGAAAATAACCTAATCACTTTAAATAAATTAATTGTTGACATCTTAACAGGCGTAATATTATTTGACCGGTTTAAATTTCTTTCAGATTATTTCTATATCCTTTTACACGAGTACGTGTGTTTATTATATTTTTTCCACCAATAATGTATATTCATTGCAGTACTTCTTTTAGCACGAGTAGTAGTTTGTTACCAAAGCTTTCATGGATATCGTTTAACTATTGCCTGGAGGTCTTCACTCTTGGCTACCTTCCTCTACCTTTCCGCATCCTTCATTTCAGTCCCTTTCCTATGCTATATGAGGGGGGTGGCTAGAATATATATTAGCCTATAGATAGTCTGCCTACACCTTATTTTTATATTATCTTTATTTACTACAGTGGTAATTAGCGACTTCCTGTTAAATAAAATTTACTTATACAATGTTTTTTTCTTACGGACGAGTACATAGTTAGGTTTAAATATACAATACCAGCACATAGTTTAACAAATAAATTCATCACTTTGAAATAACATTATACTTTTTTTTCACGTCGCATGAATTGTCTAATTCTTGTATATTCTCGAGAACAGAGAGTCGTTGAGAGTCAAATATATTGCATTAGTATATGCATAATCGGCATACGCTATTCCTATTGGAATAGTCGGCCAGCTCCCTCCTAAACTGGTCGAGGCACAGCGAAGGGAAAGCTGCGACCCCTAGGGAAGGGCGTGGGACAAGTACCAAATGGCCGACCTACCTGATGCAGGTTTTTCTAGGGTTTTCCCTACGTCACTTTTAGGCAAATTGTCGGGTAGGATCCGTAAACCATAGCCCGGGGGTCCTAGTTAACCTTGCTCAACCTTTCTGTATCCCCCCTTCCACTTCTTTCCTATGCTATAAGAGGGGAGTTGCCACTGAGGATTACCCTACTCATAGCCTGTCTACACCTTAAAACATAAATCTAAAATTGAATGTTGGGCTTCACAATATTCTCGTTGCGGGAGAGGGGGATTGGATTTAGAGAAATGGTACGAGTGAGTTAAATGCGAGTGGTTGGTTCTGATTCTGGATAATGAATGAAGATTGATCACTTCTAGAAATATCGGGTTGGAACTTGATGTCCGAAACGTCGTTGAGTGGTCTGTGGAGTTGGCTGGTTTTGAAAGACTTCCTTGTAGTTTCCCACGGTTGATTGAGTTTCTTCTGTAAGAATATCCCTGTGCCTTCTCGGGTGTTCTTCGTGCTAAGGGGAGGTGTAAGTGGTGCGATTGCTGCATCCGCTGCTTCGTTCTCTGCTACATTTTGGTGGGCTGGTGTCCATACAAATATTATGTGTTTTCCCTGACAATTAGAGCTCATGGTATTTTGCAGTGATCCATGTAATTAGTTCCGAATCCTGTTTAAAGTTAGTGATCTGCTTGATAGCCAAAAGAGAGTCGGTGACGTGTTTATCACTTGATAAAAGTCTATGGCTAATTTTATGGCATTTAGTTCGGCTGTAATGATTGACGTTTTAGGGTAGAGACTGCCGACTGCCGACTCAGAATTAATTTTTTGCGCCTTCTGTAAATACCAGTTGATATTTGGGGTATTTTCTGCAAAGCACGTTGAAGGTTTCTGTCCATTGAGCTTGCTGTGTTAGATCAAGTAGTGAGAGATCGGTGTGGATGGTGTATATTTGCCAAGGCGGGATGATAATGCATGGGGGTGAGCTTAGTACACCTTCTTCTTCTCTTCTTCATGAATAAGTATGCTATTTGATGGATCCCAGGAAAGAGACGTTTTCATGCTTAATAATACTGAGTGATCTATTCCTAAATACTTTCGACATTCTCATAATATAAAAATAAAACTCGATTCCGGTTTTGAAGCCATCTCCAGTCACTGTGCGAGAGGGGGGGGGTGTGAGTGTGAACTACTCACACGGCGAGTGTTGATAGCGCGAGCGCCGCACGTGCGACGCCGAGTGCGCGCGCAGGGCGCCTGAACGGCGTCGACGTCGACTTCGGCGTCGCCGCTGAGCCAGTCGCGTGGTGCGCCCCTTGGCGGTGGCATGTTGCGGGACGCGCCATGGGACTGCTGCTGGTGCTGCTCGGCGCCGCCGTCGCGACGGCTCTCCCGCCAGTCGTCAAGATAGGTGAGCGACCTCACAGGACGTTCCTTCCCTTTATGTTACGAAGCACCGTAATTGTTCGTGTCATACAATAAAATTGAACTCACCGTTACGAAAAATAAAACACCAAAATATGAAGCACTAAACGTATATGGAACTATTTTGAGGAAACGTAGGACTCCCAAACCAAAAAAAAAAATAACAACGAACGCCCGGTGTTCTAATTCAACGACATGTAAATGAATTCTCAGATCGCATGGTTACGATATATGTCCATTAAAACTTAAAAAAAAATCTTAACTCATCACTTGTTAAGCGGCCCCAACTACGAGTATAATTCATCTTGAAAGTCATAATAAAGAATACTATATTTTACTCATGTAAACATTCAATTGAAGCATTCTTGATACTCCATTACATTCACAATAACACGCAAAAATATGTTTTCAGTTTTCTTCAAAAATTTAAATATCATTCAGAAAGGTGAAAGGTCCATATTAAAAAGTTTTGTATATAAATCAACATTGTCTCCGACTGGTTACAAATATTTTCTTTTTAATTAGAATAACAGTGAAAATAGACTATTACACATCAATAACAGAAATACTTCCAACGTATGTTTTTAATACAAGTGTAACATAATTAAAATATCGGGGAACAAGATAGGTTTATGTAAATAATAAAGCGTCTTTTACGTCTCCATCTAAGTGACATTAATTACAGTTTAATTCAAGCTATTAGTTTGATTACCCAGAATTGGTCTCTTGGGAGAGATCCAGAATTCCAGTAACAAAGAATGGTATGAAAAACAATACTAGTATCCGAGGTCAATTAATATCCAATGTTTATAATTTTCCAGTGTGACAAGGTTTCGATTTTCTTGTGTAACAAAATTACTTAGAGAGGATGTATAATAGACAGAAGAAAATCTAATTTGTGGAAGCAGACTAAATTCTTCGTCAGAATGTAAAAAAAAACAAAGTAAAAGTCCCAAATAGAAAGGATATTGATAGTCTTTGGAGACTAATGCAGTTTCTGTTATTGACCACATATCTTTAATGTAATTTAGTAAGTTAAAAAGTACCTCGAAGTAACCTGTAAGTCAATATATTTTCGAGAATCTATTAAACCGCTGTAAGGTAATAAACCTCACAAACGTAAAAACAAGCGTCTAGAATGCCCTTAAATCCTCGTTAATATTAATAACATCCTGCCACTATTATATTTCATCACGTTATGAGTAGTAACTAAATGGAATGGAATTCAAAGGAAAGAGTTCGCATTTCATATGATGAAAGACAGTAAAATATTGTGAACGTCGCGTGCAGTAAATCAATCGGAACCAATTGTTTGTATTCAAAACAAAAAGAAGAAAATATCAGTTAAGACCAATATTTAAAATTTTCTAGAGAAATGGAATAATATACACATAACGTTAATTTATTGAAGGACTTTTTACCGCTCGTCTGACAAAATTAAAATTAATAAAATTCAACTGACCGACGTAGAAAATGTTCCATAATACTGTTAGAAAATAGTTACCTGTCTTTTAATTATACATTGGAAATTATCTGAAAACAAATAGTTATAAAAACTTTCAATCATTTATCTATTAGTAATTATTATGTTAAAGGCAATACTATAACGAATTTGCGTAATATGATTAAAATAATAAGTTTCGAATAAAAGGTTATTATTCAATAGCAAGTCTATAAGTAATAAAACAAATAATAATTTAGGATTAATTATTAGGCCCTGCGAAAATTTTACATACAATTAAAACACCGTTTAGTTTTATAAATTTTCTTTATTATATGTCTCTAAACCTCAATTGTACAAAAAATAATAATTATTGGTATGTTGAGGAAATACACAATATGTTCGTTACAAATTTTTTTCGATTCGCTGATGTCATATTTATAAAAGTAAAATTATAATTTAATTGTTAACCAAACTCTCCATGGTCATTAAAACTGGTCTATGAAAACAAAATTTTACAATTGATTTTTGGGTCATTATTCTAGGTATATTAAAAACTAAATTACTCCCTTTTTTATTGCATAAAACAGTTTTAAATTCAAAGACAGCATCCTTAAATTTCTGCATTATTAATTGGTAATGTATAAATATAATTCGGTTAAGAATGGGAGATGTAAGAAGTGAAAGTGTGTCCGTTTGTTATGTACATAACTCAATCAGGCGTTCTAATGAAAATGGCACATCTAGATTGTAATCACTGACCCGCCATTTTTATTTGGGTAACTTTTATTTGAAATACGGATTAATAATAATCATATAAATTATCATGGCATTACGAAAAAACTGCCGAATAATCGTTGTTACTAACTATAATATTTAAAAACGTTTAATTACTCTAACTTTAGTTACTATAATTTTCATTGCAATCATAACATGAACGCCTGTTTCCATCAGTGCGCTCTGATATAGAAATATGAGCGGGAAAATGTACCAACCTAACAACATGCAGAACGCGTGAGTCTTAGTCTAATCAAATTAAACGTGTTCGTGTATATTGGCCACTTGGATGGCTTCGGTTCGTTGTGCTGCCTTCATAGCTCAAGTTTCCACGGATAATGTAGCACAAAAGTGAAAAAAAACATCGTATACGGATAAACTTAAGCTTAACTGGTCGCTATATTAATTTTCCTATCAGCGGAACTGTTATGAGATATTTAATGCGTATATTTTCAAAATATGTGGGTGCTGAAAAGCCTGTTAGAAAGAACTTATTAGTCTGTTTTCGGAATGCGATATGAATTTTATTACACTTTTAAAGGTTATTCGCTACACCAGCAAGCGCCAGATTCATCCAACTCCTCCCACTCGTCTTTTTCAACGCCCCTTTCGCCCCTTTATTGTAACGTGGGTTAATTTTAGATATTTCTCCCTTTATCTGCATTCTTTTCCTGCCAAAATGGTCCTTCCGGACGCCATTTAGGACCGTATATCTCATTACTTATAAGCTAAGCTTGCATATTCACAGTTGGCTTTATTATGTATATTTCACGTGCAGTTATCAATAATTTTCGTTTAAAATGTTTTAAAAAGTCCATTACAGAACCACTGATGCATCTGTTTCAAGCGAATTCAAACAGGACGCTAAACTAATATTTGTTATTCTCCGTGAACTATTTTTTACGAGTAACAGGCTACATGAGGCTAATCCACGTGGTGGCAATGGAGGATGCGGAAAGGTAGAAGAAGGAAGCCAAGGGTCAACTACGGTCCAGGGGCTTTGGTTTAAGGATCCTTCAATTACCAAAATACCCGACCTGCCTGATGCAGGTTTTCTAGAGTTTGTCTTGCATCACTTTTAGATATATAGCCCGACAGCCCTAGTTAATTCTTGGCTGCCTTCCTCTACCTCTCCGCATCCCCCATTTTAGATCCCTTCCATGCTATTAAAGGGGAGTTACCACCATGTGTGTTACCTCCCTTTAGCTTGTTACTCTAAAAAACTTTAAATTGTCCTATATATTTCAATGATGTTGTTGTACATATAAATATGATGAAATATATAATTCTCCTACTGGATACATCGTTGATATTTGAGAAATTGAGTGAAAGTAATACAAATTAGTTGATGTTTTTAGTACGCTGAATCACATTGAGCGAAATATATACTAACAAAAACCTAAAACCTGTTTATTTCATCAAAGTATTAACCTTTATTTTACAGTATGTAGTGTTTCTGTTAAGCAAACCTGATTTCCATAATCGGTTCTTTACTACGAGGATCACTTTCTAAAACCTGTATTAATTTTATGCTTTTTCGTTTTAATAATGTGCTTTAATCTCTTCATAGTTTAAACTATAAATTATTTATCTAATTAAAATCAAGAAATAATTATTCTACGTGCCAATAAAATGATTCTTACCGTCCAGCTAGAGAGGAACTATATTTAATTTCAAACAGGAGCCGTTCGACGTTGAAGCTCTTCGTAGTGCCGTCGAATCAAATTCGAGCGACGTTTTTACTTATCATTGCCGATGAAGCTGCAGTAAGCGTTTGTCAACGAATGAGGCAAAAGTTGACACATCGTCAATAATTAATTAAAACAGTCATAACGGCTTCTTTTTGAAAACCATTATTATAGTGAAATTCATTTAAAGGAATTTGTGAGTTTGATTAATTAAAGTACTTAGAATAAAAATCTAGTTATCCGATTTAGAAATTTACACGAGGTATAGACAGTCCCTTCTAAGTTAAATGATGATTAAAAACTGTCAAATAAAGTAAAAAATAATTACATATATTTGGCAATTTGAACTTGAAATTTCACAACATTGTAATAATATTCTGTATTGTGCTCCACTAAAGTGTCATAATTACAGATGTCCAGCACGGATTATATTTTCAGTGGTGAATTTATCCCTAAATTAGTCCCTTCGAAACATTGACGTCGAAACTGTGACAGATTGATGACAAAACAAAGCGGACACAATGTGCATGGTCTTAAAATCTTTGGAAAACATCATATACAATTACAAATTGGAAAAAAAAAATATTCTAATAAGCTTCCAACAGTTTAATTATGAGAATTATTTAAGCTTAATAGGACTAGTAACCAATATGTTCGTACATATGTAATTATAATAATTATGTGAGTAATATCTGACTTCATTACAATAATGCCTTGAGGTAGAAACGTAATATTTATATTTATTTCTAAGATTAAACGTCGTCGTGAATTCAAAATTATATTCTGGTACCACATCAGGTATAACAAATTTTTAATCTAAAATTTAGAAAGTAATAGCACATGTATTTATAAAGTTTTTAAGATCAATTACAAATTTTTTTTATTAATTTAATTTTACTTAAAATTTTGTATACAATACACGATTAAAATTTATAGGCAAGGCCTGTTTTAACCGAAATGAAACTGTTAGGTGTTAATGAAATATAGCCGAAAACATGATATTAAGATTTATAGGCAACAATAAACTGTCTGTTAAAATTTCATTACTATATCATGGTATTATGTCTAAAATATTAAAATAATACAGTATAGAATAATGTTTCAATTATTGGTATTAGATTTTATATTTAATGACGTTGGAGTAGAACGGATAAGAATATATCTTAATTCTTTGTCTAAAATTATTAGTTTGTCCAAATCAAATATGTGGCTATGGAGGCAGATGTGTTCGGACTAAATTTAATTAATTAATTTAAAATTGGCAGTAAATATGTGAAAATATGTAATACATGAACTGTCATCGTAAGATATCCTTATTATTTTTAATTCATTCATATTTCCCAATGCGTAAAGGATCATACACTTTTTAGAAATAACTTTGCCTTCGCAGTAAATAAACATTGAAATATTATAAAACAACGGTTAGCGACATACAATTCATGGTGACAGAAATTACAGGTTGAATAGGATTGCAGTGGTCGTCGTCCGCCCATTTTCAGTCTTAGAGGCCAATGTCCAAAGATTCCAGTCTAAATGAAATACCGAACACTCCGTAACGTGCCGCGACTACGCTAAGAAATATCTCTCGAATACATAATCGAAATGGATCTCTTCTGCACTAACTGACTAAATAGTACTGCAGTTAATATTAATTGGTTAAAAATTGAAATATGTTTCCTTTTAACACCAGGTGTTAGTTCCCATTGATTTAAGTAATGAAGACATCCTGATAAACATGCTAGGTTTTTAATATAAGCAATGAACTATGTAAATTCATGCCCTAAGACATAAACGAACTTTAGCCCAGGAACAATAAAGTTTTAATAATTAATACAAGACTGGACGACAGAGAAAATTATTAATTTTTATTTATTTTAAGGTTTATAATGGTCGAGTTAACAACTTTGTCATTGGCGACCCATAAATATATTACAAATAGTGCTTATATGCATAACACATATTAAAAATTACATCTTTTAATACATTGGAACGTTTCCTTCCTATTTAGTTTCCTTCAGACACGTTAGAGAAATAATTAAAATATTTAGTAAATTTTAATAAAACTATTTAAGTGGAAATATTTAGAATTTCTATAGCCGAAATTTTCGAAAGAAACATAAAAATGTATTAATACATATATGTATATGTATAATAATAATTCCACGGTTTCCACTAATTATACTTAATGTCAAATGTTTCGATAACTAATTATAACATAGTTTTTAGTTGTATTCAATTTATGACTTATATTAGAGTGCAGTAATATGATAACGGGTACTTAAACCTCGTAACAGTTTATTTATGACTACTTATGACGGATATGTGGACAAAATTCTATTGACATGATTTTTCACGGTTTTATTTCAGAAAAATAATTTTATTTCTCCCATTTGTCGAATAAATGCCATTAAATTGACAAAATATGTGAAAAAACTGAATATTTTTGGAACATTTATGCTCAGACTTTGGGAAATTGAGCATATTATATGTTCAATATTTTATATCGGTGCTAAACAATGTTTTAAGGAGTCTATGTTTTACAGTTGTAATCAATTAATTTTGAAAGTTAGGCATTTATATATTATTAATATTGCGCATTCGAAACTGTGAATTTCAAAATTTTAGAAATTTTTTATTCACATTTCATAGTTTCTGAAAGTTCAGTAAATATATTTTCAGTTTCTTGTAAATGCAATCATCTTTGTTTACGAGACTATTTTATTCGATGAACAAAGTAACGGAAGAGGGTACAATTTCCAAAAGTACAGTTTCAATTAATTTAAATTTCGTAATTATTTTTAATCGCAATTGTACCTGAAATAATTTCTGTCATGTCACAATTTTCAGGTTAATCCCGCTCCCTCTCCCCCGCCCCCGGCCCTTCTGCTTTTCGATTCAGTTCCCCGAAACTATTACACATTGTAACGATGTGTCGAAGCTAATATAGGCAGGAGAGATTGAATTAATGCAGGTCGAAAGCACTTTCATCCTATCAGTCGAGTAAGGCGAACTTGGCTGCGTTAGTTCGTGATCCTATGTATTGAAATAGATCAAACTCGCTGTATTACCTCCTGATAAATTGCTTAAGAGACTCGTATGTTTTCAAGTAAATCTTTTCGTTACAAACATTACAAAAAATATGTTCTCAATTAATTATTACAAATTATCTATGATAAATATGTGCTCAGTAAGAGTGTAATTTTATCCGCTAAATTATCGACTCAGTCATAAAATAAAGTCAATAACTTGTATCAGAATAATACAAAAATCAGATTATCGACACATTAAGTTATATCAATTATTTAGAAAAACGTTATTAATTCATGAAGTGATTAGTATCGTTACAGACAGGTCCCCTGAATTAAAGAATATTATTTTAGAAAATAAATTAATTTATCATTTAATCCTAATACTTTAAACTTATACTTTTTCTGCATAATGGATTTTTAAAAATTGTTTGTGTTACAATTTTTTTATTTTAATGTAATTTACTGTGACCATGAGCTCAATGTTCTTAAATGCATTTTTTCCTCTCATATTGATTGAATTTTTTGTTCCACTTCATTCTTAGCTTACAATACTATAATAAAAACAATTAGTATGATATTAAAGCTTCATAAAATAAATTCATGCAATCGTGCGTTTCACACTATGTGTAACAATTACCATAGTATGTTCACCTCTATCGCTACCTTAACTTGAAAAATTAGTAGTCTGATTAGAAAAAAAAACAGAAAATTTCTCACTACTGTATATAATTTATACTACAGAAATCTGTAACCAGTTGGCAGATATAATATCTGTAATTTTTTTATTTTTAGTTTTAAAAGTTACCTATGATTGTTTTTTATAAAATACCTAGTAAAGTTTAAGCTGCTATTTCTATTATACGTGCTCTTGGAATTGATCCACATTCAATTAAAATTTCTTCTCTCATTTACACACGAACGAAAATTTATTTTCAAACCTTTTCTGTTTTAAATTCTACATTATTGCGATTTTTCGAATTAATTTGAGCGGTGTGAAGAAGGAAAAGCGTTTTAAATCTGTTTCTATTCGTTGAACTCTTTTAAGAAAATCTGAGAAAACTTTTGGAAAAAAGTCAATCTTTCAGAAACATTTTCCCGAATTTAGGATTGAAAATTTTAGCTCGAATCGTTACGATTATTTGTTCAGCTGAAAACAGTTATAGAAAATTATGAGTACAATTTAGGTAAATGAAAAAAAAATTAATTAATAATGTACGAATATTTAACGAAAATGATTGAATTGAACAAATAAAACGTAGAACTTTTGGATTATTTTAAAACATTTATTAGTGTATTTTATTTTGACTCTATACAAATTTCCATTTAATGGTTTCGGTAATCGCTCGTATTTTGAAAGCGAATATTCTCATTTCCTAATCCGTATTTCCTAATTAATGAGAGACCGATGTCGACTTTTTCCCGAAGTCGCTGGAAGATTTAATAATATACGACCGTTTTTAGAAAATTAATTTTGATGGTCAACAGAAAAGTACACAACTAAAATGCAGATTCATCAAGACAGACGTCGCTACATCATGAATTATTCCGCAATCTCTTACTCTTTGAAGCAGACTTGAACGATTTCGTCTTCCCTGACAGAGTTTTAATGAATAATAACTGATAAGACTTGGTGTTTTATGTTTCATTTGAATAAAATTCGATAAAAGCCAAATTGAAAGTTAAAAATGGAACTTTTGGTGCAAACATTTAAACTGTAATTTATGTAATAATTTAATATTATTGATCATAAGTATATAAAACGTAATAATTAATTTTTCAATGTTTTTTATTTACAAATGAATGTAGTTAAACAAACCGAAAACTTTTGAAATTTTTAAATAACCGAATGTAGCATAAAAATGAAATAAAGTTTAGCGAGGCTGAAAAAATAAATGTATTGACGTTTATAATAAATGGAACAAATATTTTATTTGGACAAATAGAACGTGTGTAATTATAAAATTACATAGGTCATTAAGATAATGAGAAAATTGTTTGTCGAATAACTTTATATGAGTCCTTGTATAAATTGTTAATATATTTGTTTTACGTATAGGTAAATATGGCAATATTGCCGAAAGCTTCAAAAAAATGCAAGCAAGGATATTTATTTGAAATATAGAAAAACATTCAAAAGTGTATGAAGAGTTATTATGTAAATGATCAAACAATATTATGAACAGTATAAAAAGAACATACCTAATAAAAAATCATTTTAATAAAATTAACTAGATATCAGCATTTACTGTTGGTGAAACTAGGTAAATAGTGTAAGTATATCTAATATGGGATATAATTGGGTTGTTTATATTTTTATAGGAATCCCAAGATTAAGTTGCGAAATTTTAATAAACATAAATTGATAGATACCACAGTTACTTTCAATTTCATAGACTTCCATGTTTTGAAATTTATAGCAACTTTTTATATATATATATATATATATATATATATATATTAGCTTATTTTATTCGAATTTGTGTGTCTAAATGGTTTACATAATTATTAAACCTCTTCTATATATTGTATTTCATTGTTTAATTAAGTAAACAAACTGGAGGAGAATTTATTCCAGGGTTATGACCTCATTGTCGCTTCAGCAGGTAGTTTATCTAAATAGTGGTTTACTCAAGCATCAATACAGGAGAATAAGCAAACTGAATGTTTCAATTTGGAAGGCCAAAGTTGACACTGTGCTCTAATTTAATCACTACTGTCAATACTCAGCCACAAACAACACACGTTTATGAATGCGTTCACATAATGCTTGTAATTTCATTAAATAATTTCCTCGCAATGAAACAAATTAATTGCTTTCCGTGGACAACAGACGTTTTCGATGCACGACGATTAGGTTTACTGCGGATCGTCGTTTACTGTTGTTTAAGCAATTCATTATTGCGTACTCATATTATTTCACCTATAGTCGTAAATTGAGTTCAATTCAAATGACGTTTTTTATTTAATTACTAATTTCTTAACAGCTTATGTTAATTACAAAAATATAATTCTGAACCACTTCCGGTTATAATCGTATGTCTAGTGTGAATTAAAAAGCACAATATTTGCAATAAATTTTAAATTCGTAGTAGAGGCCAACTTTATTTTTTATGAAAGTAAACAATGAAAATGTAATGAATTCTTTTAAAGCAAATTGCTACGCAGCTATATAATAAAAGTAACTACAATTATGAATGAAGTCCAAAAAATAAAATACCGGTCTTGAAATAAAAATACATGTAGTTTAGCGTCGGTAAATAAGAACAGTTCTTAATCTCACCCCAAGTTAGTTTTGTATTTCAAATTTGATTACAGTTGTGGATTTAATGTAGGGATAATAATGTTACACCTTCATTCCGCATATTTTTTGTCCAAATCAGTCAATGCAACATCCAAAAAATATTATTCCAGTGTTGTAAATTAATGAAAGGAAGTGAAAAATATCAAATAACAGCAATATTAAGCTAACAGTTTCAGATTAATATTAAACGGGGATTTTCCATCAGTTCTCTATCTCTAGTACGTAAAAAAATATAACTATATTATAAAGCGAATATTATTTTATGAAATTCTATGTTTAAACGACTATTGTTTTATTGTTATAATGATGAATACATTTTAAGAACACTCAATTTTTATTATTTTAATATTTTACATTAGACTGCGTCACTTATAAAAAAACAGAAACTTTCGAATTTTGATTAGAGTCGAAAGCTCCTGGTGTTTATAACCGAATATGTAAAACATTAAAGTAGAAACGATATATGGAGATTGTTTCATGTTTTTAGTCGTTTCGGAAAATATTACTTATTACTATATTTGTATTTAAATCAACAAAAATACCGTAACATATTTGTATACATTTCATTTCAATAAATCAATTTAAAAAATAATGGAAAAATAACAAATGACCGTAGACAATATAATATATATAAATTAATATTACAGTTTATTTGAGGTTCTATCTAAATCATTATAACTAAAATTAAAAAATAAATCTTTAATATATAATTGGAAGTTCTCATAACCCTACTCGTATCAGTTGTATTATAAACAGACTTATATCTATGACAACTGAAATTAAAAGTGCGTACTGGAACTTTGAACTTAACAAATGATGGGACTTATAACACATTATAGTTTATAGGATCATTCTAAGAAGGAAACTTTAGCAAATGACTCTTTAGCAAATGACTTATAAAGCTATATTCTAGTGTATGTGAAATTCTTAATTTACTTTCTAACGACCTAAGGAACATATTTTGTATTTGATAAGATCAATAGATTTTGTACAATATGGACTCAAAACTACATTACGATATTCTAATACTGGACGGAAAATGTCACAATACAAATTGATTTAAAGTATTTTCTATTTGTATCAATAAAACCCTAGAAGTTGACTAACTTTTCTTGCGACTTGCATGTGTATTTGTACAATTAAAAAAGGATTTCATTGTACATTATACAGTCTATAAAAATAAATATATTTGAATATTCAAATGTATCCTGTATAAGTACATTAAAAATGTAGGCTCAAAAAATACAAACAGCTTACAATTTCAATTATTTACTTTTTAAAACTCGTATTTAGAAAACGTTAAAAATACTACAGACATTTTTTTAACAGATTACTAGATGATAAGCAACGTTGTGGCCAATTTCATATACTAGCATAAGGAAGGATAGAAAGGGAGAACAAGGAAAGAGGTAGACTAAATGTTTGTTTGGCTGGAGGATTCAAAGACAATCATAAAAGTCTAGAGAAGTATTTTTAAGAATCAGTCTATATATATATATATATATATATATACAAAGAATGTCCCGTACTTTAGCGAGACTACTAAAAATTTAAAATGGATTTCACATTGCAACTATATGAATAATATACGTTCTATTCGTGAAAGACTGAAGATGATAGATCTAATAAAAATGTTGACGTCAATGCGTCATATTCTTATTTATTTAATTTATGAATAACGCTAAGATATGATATTCATTAAAAAAAAGTTGGACTAATTCTCTTAAAACATCTTTCTTCCTCGTTTCCTCGTGCAAATCCGAACACTGCTGAAAATGTGCTGGATTTTTTTCCGTGAGCTTAAGTGTCAACGGCGAATATAAAAGGGAATACGGTCTAAAACTTCCGGTAAGACGAAAATGCAGCTCTAGTTTGCTTTGAGGATAAAACCGTTGGAAACGGAAAACATAAATTAATATTAAGTCCTGTTCAGCTTCCTTCATATACACCAAACGCAAATATTCTGTATTCCCTAGAGAGTTTTGCAGCCACGGCTAACAATAAGCAACTCTAGTTACAATATCGTGTAGAAAACTTAAATCTCACTGATAATTGAACTGTAGTTCCTTTGTCAAGGTTTCACATGCTTGTTTCTGCCGTTAAATTCTAATATCCTCCAAAACTAAGTCCCATAATTAATAAAATATTAATTAGTTACACTACAGTCCATATTCGACGAGTTATGACGAATTTATGTAAATAAAACGTTAAAGTTTATTTGAATAATCTAGTACGTTATAGGGGTAATAATAATAATGATAATACAATGAGTTATTGGTAATAATGTCTAATAGAAATAAATTACTTACGGAGATAAAATAAATTATACAGACTGAAATTATTTAATTTTTTGGATGAATTATAAAACCGAGTTATTCTTTTGGAATT
Organism: Zhengitettix transpicula; assembly: GCA_037074705.1. Lineage (NCBI taxonomy): Eukaryota > Metazoa > Arthropoda > Insecta > Orthoptera > Tetrigidae > Zhengitettix > Zhengitettix transpicula. Next base: position 37,418,672 of record CM073596.1, on the reverse strand, counting down.
GTGTATAGAAGAAACATAAAAATTTCAATATACATACGTCATTTATTCGTTGCTATTTCTCTTTCAATAAATGAATAAAATTAATAATACTACGGTATTAACGCCAAGCGTGTGTCTGGTGCAACTGGCGTGTTTTTGGAAGTTTGACAAAGTCCGAAACCGCTTCCATTTACGAATTGAATTTCGCATAGCAGTTATTCAGAACATTTTGTAAAATTTGGCACAGGTATGACATCAACATATATACAATTATAAATTGCTGTTGGCGTGCTATGATTTTACGATTCATTGTCGTAATTCATATTAACACATATATAAATCTCTCAAAAATGTGTAGAAGGACAGAGCCGATTTGCTGATGAAAATTAAGAATTTAATTTAATTGAATTTATTTACTACGATTAAAGTGATACTACGTCGCAGCTTTAGTTCAAAATAAAATAATATAAATAAAATAAAACACTAGTCTTTAATATTTAATTTTTCATCTTCGCGGTATTAATTATAACTTTCAATCATTGAATAATATCACCGAATAATTTAATTTTTAACCTAAATTTATTACACATGTCACTCGACCGCTCTTCGCTCTAATATTGATCATTAAAAACATAATTTACGATTAGTCAAACTTTTCTTTCACTCCAAAACATTTCATTATTGGCCGTTTGAATAAAGAGCTAACAAATCTTATCTAATATCTGTCTCGACTTAAACTAATAAGTATAATATGAATTTAGGGCTTTTTCTATTCTTACGTAATGAATTAATTTCAATCCCTCCTTTTCAGTCCCGCATTTCAATACTCGTGCGCAGAAACCAGTATATAAATATACTTTTTCGGAAGAACTATATGGAGTTTAAATTTTACAACGCCCAAAGCCATAAAATTACAAAGTTACTTTATTAATGATAATATGAATTATGTGTGTTGGCATATTTTGGAATGTGTATCGAGGCAAGAATGGAATTGACGGTTAATATTCGTGGCGTCGGATAAAATGTCTCTCAAGACTTAGTTGTAATAAATATTCAATCAAATATGACAGTTATAATTTAATAAATAAATCGAAAAACAGCCACTTTTCAGAAAAACTTTTGCGTTAATGAAGCCAAACAACGCTTTTTAGAACAATTTTGGGACTTCCTCATGCAAGATACTGTTTAAAATGTATGCATAAATACATTTTAAAATTAAAAGATCAAATATAAATTTAGTGTCATGGACTTGAGTATATTACCTGATGAGTCCCAAATCTGGGGACAAAATGTATTGTAATGATTTGGTTGATTAACATGCGTACAAAGTGGCACTTTTTCTGTTATTATATTTAGTCGTAATACATTTTCACCCTATGCGTGTAAATATTTTACCAACAGAATCGTGATATTAAACATAAAGCACGTTTATAACTTTGAAACGAGTAATGGAGTTTTGAAACATTTTGTAAGATCCTCACAATTCTTCACTTGTAAATTAATGGGAGCTGAGATCCGACTTAAACCGGGTTCATATCCCACCCAGTCATTTTCACGCCACATCAGAGAAGTAATTGCCCGGAAAAGAGTGTCTCTACAGAGAGATAGAATCAATTCTCGCATTCTGTTATCAGCAAGAGCTCCCGTCCACTCAGGATTTAATCCTTCTAATAGTGGTCCAGGGCTAGAGGTCATCAGGACTTGAGCCGTCTCCCGCGGGAGCAGTATTTCCCCCCCCCCCCCCGCTCTCCCTCTCTCTGAACAACGGAGGAAGTCAGTCACATGTGGGCATTCATTTCGTTTCGCGATCGGAGGACGATCGCTGTTGTGTATTGTCTGGTCCTCCGACAGCTATTGACAGAGGATTACAGGGGATTACGCGCCTTGCCAATCTCCCGCAGTTCGCACCAGCCATCAGTTACTGGACCGAAGTAAGGCACCGCTCTACAGAAACTGTAAAACTGTCACATGCTATTTACCAATTTTTATTTACGTAAAATCAACAATACAAATAATTTCATTTAGTTTTTTTTTGCATAGTCGTAGCACGATCAATACCAACCGTCCTTCAATTTCGTCCCCGTACTCTGTAAAAACTATTCAGAATAGTAAATGAAACCAAGTACTAGTTTTTGGAAGTCAAATTCTCGTATAAGTTTTATAAACACTAACGAATATAATAATTGTAGGTGTTGCAACAAGTCTAACCTTTTAAGAGAGATACGAAGGGGCTACCTTTGGGGATGCCTTTTCCTCTCCGTTTTTGAACTAAGGTTCCCACAAGCCGAGGCACCTCGGCCTGTTTTGAGAGGTGTATGTTCCGGGGTCACAGACCTTGGGCATACGGTAAGAGTTGTCCGCTATTCCCATTGGAATATTCGGCCAGCTGCCTCCTAAACTGGTCGAGGCACGGAGAAGGGAATGCTGCGTCCCCACAGCAAGCTCCTCTTCCGCTACCGGAAGGACGTGGGACAAGTACCCAATGCCCGACCTACCTGATGCAGGTTTTCCCTGCATTTCTTTAGGCGGATGCCGGGTAGGATCCATAAAATATAGCCCGGTGGCCCTTGTTAACCCTTGGCTACCTTCCTCTACCCTTCCGCATTCCCCCTTTCAAATCCATTCCTATGCTATTAAAGGGGAGTTGCCCAACGTGGATTACCCTCATGCAGCCTGTTGCCCTAAAAAAAAGCAGTTCTGCGTGGATAATTTGAAGGCTATATTTTTATTTCATCAGTACTTATACGACCAAGAATTTTATATTTTTCCCCTTATGTTATTGTCGTCCTCCATTAATTACTATAAAAGAACCTCTCATTAAATTTTTCAAGAGATTTTTTCAAACCAAATTATGCAAATAAAGATTAAAAATACGAGGTTGGAAAAATATTCTACAACAGAATCTGGTGAAGTGTTCAAAAATATAAAACTGTTTAGAAGAGTAATATTTTTCACCGTGGATGTGTGTGGAATTAAATTGTTTCCCGTGTGGCAATGTTACTTCAAACAATATCACGTTCGAACAGCATAAATAGCTCTGTAAATAGAGATGTTGTTACTGGCCGTTGAATCGCGTATTCAACGTGTAATTATATCTCACACTGAGCACACTGCGATGAAAATACGAACCATGCGCCGTAACTATGTGGAATAAATATTGACATCATTCAAGAATGAATGAGAGAAAATTTTACAGTTGTAGAAATGAATAAATATCAAACTCTACAACGGTACTTAAGCGTTGCTATTACGCTGATTAAATTAATGAAAAGTAGTGTTGTTCTCTTTCACATAATTGTTATCGTTATATCAATAAAACGACAATATCAAAGACTTCTCAAACAAATGAACATAAATAATAATCACGTATAATTAATTTACAGCTGTGTAATGTAAATAATATGTATTCCTTATTTCCGTACAATTTTCAATAAAAGTACGATTATATCTGACATACAAAATAGATTCAGTAAATTAATTGAAATTAAATTCATACTAAACTGACAAGATTGGTAAATATAGATCTCTAAAGTGAAGAAAATTCGTATTGGATGTGTAAATAAATTATTGTTACAATCAACAATAATTTTTATACAGATTTTTGCTATTTCAAACAACGCTTTACAAACAAAAGCAATAATCATTCGACATAATTCTTTAACCCTTAAAAAAATTTTTAAAACGAATCTTAACCTTAGGGATATCTTGGGGTACTTACTATTGTTAGTATAGGGCTTGTAAGTAACGCATTAAAGACTCATAATAGGCTCCAACTCTTCATTCTGAAACTTTTTGGATTTGATGAACGACGTTACGTCTTCGCTAAAGCGAAAATCCGTTAACTGTATATTAGATTAAGGATTTAACTGGTTATAATGGGCGGCATATAGCAGTTCTCATTGTATCCGACAGATAGACAGAGCAGGGCACAAACTATGTGGTCTTAAGAGTTATGTACTCTATTGCAGTCTAAGCAAGGCGAAGGATTAAGAACACTATATTTAAGAGTATTTTAAACGTCAAGAATGAATATAAACCACGTAATGTATATAGAGTTAAATTGTTTCCAAAACCGTTTGAGTTACTTATACAGTTTTAACATTTATTTTATTATTTTTCTCATAAATCTAATTAAAATTAAGAATCTGACGATTTAAGACGACACCTTAAATTATTTATCGAGTGATGGATGTAAAGGTAGTCTCAAACTTGTTACTACCTAAAAAAAAACTCGTTCAGCAAATATCCATATTGACTGAGATAAAATTAAATCGGTAGGTTCTGAGTCACGTACAGTCAAAAGTATTAAATTTATATCTATAATGTTTATATTTACCCTCACACGACTTCGTTTATCCTCTCCAACAGAAATTTCTTAAAACATTTTAGTTCCGTATCTTGTACTTATAATCCCCGCCATTTCATTATTATTAAATTAACTTGAGTACTCTTGATAACGGCGTATTATTATGGTCAATGATGTAACTAATTAGTCGATTCATTATAATACCATCGAGCTTTGTATTTTTTTTTTCGAATAAACATTGACATACAAATAAACGAAATCGTTTAAAACTGTCGTTTGAATATTGGCAAACAAGGAAACTATTCTCTAAACTTAAGAAAGCCGTATATACTGATGCTGTAGGAGTCATTAATATTTCAAGTTAGGCTTTGGGTGATATGTTTATACCAAATAAATTCCATTTTGGATCATGTTCTTAAAACAATGCCTTATTTGCCTCATGTTATGGTGTCGTTAATATAAAATTTTATTATTTAATTGTCTGATTTGTATCCACTGTGACACCGAAATTCCTCTGATGACGGGAACGTTAATTGTTTTCATGACAATATTTTTTTAACATACCAAAATTATGTTCTTCCTTTATATCCTAACTTTTAAGATACTATTCTAAATTATTCTGAAAGTAATCCGGGACAGTACATTATAGTTAAGTTTATTGCTTCATTAGCTGAAGAATTTTTCTTTGTATTAAGCATGAAATGGTGTACTTAACTGTACCGCTCTTAAGAAATAGCATATTTTCTCATATAGTCTTCCAAATGATACTACAAAATTAGCCTGGCCATTTTAGTGCAATGTCACGTTTGTGAGATAGATATTCCAGCAGCCGTTTGGGGTACATACGAGTATGGTCTTGTATCAATTAGTCGGTTATGGTCCCTACGCTGCATTTATTTTCTTTTACGATAATGAATCCCCAGACTCCGGAAAAGCACGGGACCAGAGCATCTGCCCTTGCGCTGTAAAGAGATTAAATAAAGCAAAATGTTCTTCTCGTGCTGGTGGTAATGGCATTAAGCCGGAAAGCACTTGGGAGCACAGGAGGAAAAAAAATAATCATCAACATGGTCGTACAGCAAATGATCCTCTAAAATCCGAACTCTAAAGCCAGTAAAGAGATTAATGTCTCATTCACAAGTAAACGCAAGGATACGGTTTCATTTCGTAAATGAGTTTTCTATTAATCCATCAGCCGAGTAATTACTCGTATCTTCGAACTAGGAATATTAACAAACAAGCCGGTCTCGAGATTCCACCTGGGTGATTAGATTCTAATAACACGACGTTTCAACCACGATCACTGCCATTCGGTCGATAACAGTAGTTAAAATTATAAAATATTATACGTCTGAGCATAAGTATAAAAATTAGTTAAAGAAGTAGCCGAATAACATACAAAATTAAGTGATAAAAAGCAACAAGGACTTCTGAAACGGTGTGTGGTATTTATTTTGTCAGGTGATTCAAAATCAACGATACACCGGAGAAACAAGGTGATGAACTAAAAAGCTTTTCTGTGACGCTTCGAGCAGGTCTTCAGGTTTTTGAATCACCTAAATTATGTAATATACATTAAATATTATTTACAATCTCCTCCCCCCCCGTTGGAGTGTCAAATTGTGTAGTATGCAAAAAGTTATTATTATAATAAAATGCCAACACGTTGGGGCACCAAATTATGTAATATACAAATTATATTCAACGTGCAGCTTGCAATCTTGAGTGCATAATAATGTAATATTCAAAAGAAATAAGATCAAATTATGTAATATTCAAAGTAAACAGAGGAAAATAAAGCCACCACGTTCGAAAGTCAAATTATGTGGTATTCTAACTTTTAAAAGGAAGAAAGTTAAAAGGATTTTACCTTGAAATTCAACAAAATTATTTTAAAGAGATAAAAAATGGCTGTTTAATTACAATTTCGATTTTCATTGAATTTTGTACATTTTATGTTTGTAACAAATGCCTCAACTATGTAGTTTTCAATTGTATCCAAAGTCACAGAAGAAAATACAAATTTAAACTACAATAAAAAAAAATTATAAAAAGAATCTAACAACAAAAACACTAGATATATGACATAAAGGTTTACAAAATCAGGTTTCTACACATCATTTTATTTAGAGCTGCTCTGGTATTATTTTGTGCACTCCACAGTTATTCTATTGTTAAAGAAAAATATTTCATTTACAGACCATAGCACTTATTGCTGTATCGTTTAACTTCACAAAAATTCTGGCGCCATTCTAACAACTCACGAACTTGACGTTGTCGAACTTATTGACACACAGTTTTCGCTGTAGAACTACGTTAATGCCAAATGTGATACACTTGGCTGAATTCCTAATTATTTACGAGAATCCTCGGCTGGTATCCAAAACTATATTCACTCTGCCGTGACCACTCCGGTCAGGGCCCTCCAAAACACTCTCTCGCCATGACTACTCTGCTCAGGCTCCCCCAAAAACACACTGGTCTGTTTACTCCAAAGTTCTCTGTGTGTACGTTTTTCGACAATAAACGCGTAGCAGCCTTTCCAGTCTCTGAGGCCAGAGCATTATAAATAACTGTCAGTGTGGCGCAAGAATGCAAAGTTAGGCCGACAATAATAATAAAGAAAAAATTATTAAATAAACTTTCATTCCACATTGGTATTCTCTACAAAATATATATTATACATATTAATTTTTTAAACTACGTTTCACATTTTATTTGAAATCAATCACAATTTTTACATTATTTTCCTGAACGACACGGATATATTTGACTCCCAACGTTTGTTTTCGAATTCTGAATATTTTTCTCTTGGTTTCAAGCATGTTGAGTATGTAAATATGTGTCGATTTATTATTACGTATAAACTACTATTGGAGCTCAGCCAGGTCACAGTTGTAAAGACATGCATTATATAAAGGGCATTACAAGCATAACGGCAGAAAATAAAACCACACGACAAGTAGATATTCCTTCAAATATTTCACGATTTTATTAGTAAATAACAATAGTTTATTACTGAATCAGTAAAACTATAGATTGGTTTGCGTACATACAATATAACTTCATGATGCTGAATTAATCTCAACAATATGTTTTCATAATACATTCAATTTGCAATGGTGCAAGCACCTGATGTGAGTCAACAGGTAATTTGACTTTTGCTATAATCTCTGTACAGCTTTCTGCGATCGCAAGCTAATAGATGGCACCATTGTGGCAGGGTTACGTCATTATCACTTCAGTTCTCTCGGCGCTGTTGCGAAATAAACACGGTTACACCACAGACGAGCGTTCCCTTGTTTTGTAGTCCGAAATTCTATTGCGAGCAGAAGTCGATAGACGACTATTTTCTGTAGCTGATTATAATTTCAGGCGAGTGACTGTGGAAAAGCATAATAATTTCTCCATATCGATCCAAAATATCGTAAAGACTGTTTCAGACGAGTCTCTAGCGTGATGAACGTTGGCCGAAGTGAATTGTCTATCAGGATAACTGAATTGAATTACTAGTTTTCTATTTTTGCCGAGAATTTTTTTTAAAAAATGAATGCGTTTAATATTTGAGTTTCCTGCGTGGAATATTATCAAAGTTAAATGGTTTAAATTTAGAATAATTCTTTACTTTGCATATTTTCACTTTTATTTCGGTATCGTCCGGGTAATACTTCCGTAAAAAAACGACTAGTGGCAAGAACTACATGCATTTTTTTAAAAAAGAAGGGGTATGTCGATACATACAATTATTTAAGATTCGTAATTTAAATAATTGTTTTCGTAGACAATGACACTGCATTAGCAAAATCTGTTTTGGGGCTTTTGTGCCACGATTGTTTTAAGGTGAAACAAACATGGGCACAAAAGCAAAAAAAAATGATATTTACTAATTATATAAAATATAGTTCTAGACAAAGTTGAAGATAAGTAAATCACATTTATTTAAAGTGTAAATTTCTGCTTAGCGAGCCTTATTTGATCAATGAATTGACAGTTTTAGATTTAAGGTTTGTATTTTTACGTCTGTTTATATTAAATAAACTAGCTGAGTGCCCGGCGTTGCCCGTGTCTTATTTATATAAACCCGAAAAAGAATTTAATTCTATATTAATCTTTAGTCAAGAAGACACAACCTAAATCTAACTATTCCTAGTTCGACCAATAGTGCTTTAATTGAACAGCTATAAAATACATTGAATTTTATTGCATAAATCTCAACAAACATACCTCCGAATTTCTTTACCAATACATAAATATACTGCATTAATTTAATAGCTATAAGATACATAGAATTTAATTGCATAATAGCAACAAACATACCATCGTTATTCTTTAGAAATATAATTCTCCGCGAACAAATAATTGTCAGTAAGTCTTCAGACAGTACTTCTTGAGTATTTCAGGATATAATTGTCCATCATTACGAAGGATTGAAGTGATCAAATTGATAGCTACATTCCAAATGTAAAGAAATGGTGGCCATATTGCACTCACTAAATTAACTAACATTTTCCGCAACGATTGTAAAGTATTTTGTATTGTTTTTTATTATCACTCGATGGATATTACTGGATAGAATTATACTTTTATTCAATGAAAATATTTCTGCTTCATTTCATTACGGAAAAATCGAACTATTTCCTTTGTTCGTCGCGTAGTAACGTCTCTCTGTGTCGCGTGATGTCATGATATATTGGCGCGCAGAATTTATCACTTAATGATCACTTTTTAAAATTATAATTCTTTTCACATTTATGCTAGTGGTTTGTCACCCCCACAGTACCGGTTCTCGATTTTTGGAGAATACGTATACCAATTTTTGTTGCATTCTGTCCACGCGATAAAATTTGTATAAAGAACAACGTAAATACATACATACATACATACATACATACATACAAATATACATCCTTTTTTATTATATAGATTATACCGTTTTCTGTCCAATAATATTTTTATTTATTTATTGACAACGTTTTGGGCCGTGTTGTACCTTCCTCGGGTATTTTCTAAATATGCTGAACGTTAAAAACTATTTTCAATTCCTATTGAAAAAAAAACACAAACTTTAGAAGTTCTTCCGAGGCAACTTATTCAGATTTAGATTTATATTAAAATAAACCTTCCTAAAATAAATGTAATTTAATTTCTTTGCTATAACGAACATTAGATATAATTGTAAATCCATCAAATTAAATCCTCATACAACATTTTTGAAGCATAGCTTCTAGATTGAGACTACGGAATATGAGGTCATAATAGTAATTCGTAGCAACGAGCATGTGTAAGGCTACACACAGTCGAAAAAAAAGATCAGGCTATGTTCAGAAGTCTAGAACGAGACGACTTTCCGCATTATTTACACAATGAGGGTGCTAAATAATTGAGCTCTTCTGAGTTGGCTTTGTGCGAATATAATGACGCGAAACTATCCAAGTTTGGAACGCTCGACCACACGCCCTTTCCGCGTCACCGTCGATATTTATCGAAATCGAGGCTCTAATTTGCGATGACGTGGAGTAGCTTGTGTCTGACTCTGGCGCCTTGCCTGAGGCTTCTGTGATTCACAGACTCTCAATCTCCTCTCCACACTTCCGGACCTGCACAAGCTTTTAGCGCGCAGATGTGGACGGAAATAGCAACAATATCTACGCTGCAGAAGGAAATAATTCTCGCACTGAATTGAACTCACGGTTCTGTGGAAAAGAATTACGGTCTGGTCTCGACGAATAAGTTCTACTTGGCAGGAAATCAAACTCTAGAATGATGCACTTCATAATAGCTGTATGGATAGAGAACTCCAAAAGAGTCGCCACAAAAATAATCGCCTTATATATTTTTACCCTTATATACATTCGTTATTAACCTATATCCATTCACCTTCTAAACGTTTCACATTAAACTTAGCAAAATTAGCATCCTCTAAAGTAACTTGAAATAGTTTCAAACCTTGTTTTTACTCATTATTATAGAACAGAATACTGTTTATAGGAAAATATAATTAGCTTGGAATGAGAACCAATATAATTTCTCCTGACATAAAAGCTGCCGTCAGACTTCGGAACACTATACAGTTCCTTTGGCGCCAGAAATCTACGCCAGAACAGTGTCAAGATAAGCAAGGGGAGTTAGGGTCAACTGAAAAGTTTCTTCTATTGTCCGTTACTGAAATACACAGGACAAAAATGCACTCGTCGTAATGTCAATATTGTGTCTGGTGACTGAGAGGAAGGAAGAAAAATATTTAAATGTGGAATGAGAACCAAGAAATTTAAGAAACTGTGGTGTATTATAACAGTATAAAAAATAACTGAATGTTATTTTAACAAAGCAGTTATATTATTTAACTAGCTGGGTGCCCGGCGTTGCTCGTGTACTTATTTATATAAACTCGAAAAAGTATTTAATTGAATACTTAAATATATTCCTTGAGTATTTCAGGATATAATTGTCAATTATCACTCAGTCTTCATACATTACGAAATATTACATTGATGAAATTGTTAGCTAGACTCACAACTAATATAGAGCGAAAATTAACTTACATTTTCCGCAAGGATGGTAAAGTAATTCGTATTCTACTTTATTACCATTCGATGGAGTATTGCTGTATAAAATTATACTTTTTATTTAAAGAACATATTTCTGCTTTATTTCATTCCTAATAAAGGAAATATTTCCTTTGTTCGTTGCGTAGTAACGTCTCTCTCTCGCGTGACGTCATTGTCTCTTGGCGCGCAGTAATTTAATATTTAATGATCACGGTTTTTAATTATAATTCTTTCCACATGTATGCTAGGCGTTTCTCACCCTCACAGTACCGTTTCTCGTATTTTGAAGAATATGTGTACCAATTTTTGTTGCATTCTGTCCTCGCGATAAAATTTGTATAAAGAACAACGTAAATACATACATACATACAAATATACATCCTTTTTTATTATATAGATATATTTATATATATACACATATTTTCACAACAAATAAAACTTTTCCCAAAATATCAATCATTTAAATTTTATTCAGATCTGTGACCATTAAAATATTTACAAGGTCAAGAAGAATGATAATGGCAAATATATATCGAAATGGCCTCTTAATAAATAATAAAAGACGACCTGCTGTGGTGTAGGGGTCAGCGGGACTGCCTCACATCACAGAGGCCCCGGGTTAGAATCCTGGCGAGGGCCTGGATTTTTGTGTGCGGAAGAGAAACTCTCGATAAATCAGTCCTCCGACTAGAAAAAAATGATTTCCCATACTGAGTCGCGAATAACCAGAGCTGTTGATGCGACTGTTAATAAATCAATAAAAAAATAATACTAGTTACTGACCCTTAAAGATATATGTATCTAAAATCAGAGAGAAAAAATAAGGTGAATGTTAATAAATTGGTAGTTTTCAGCCCCCCCCCCCCCTAGTGTACGGAAATGACCAGACTGAGTTGGCGTTTTTAGTAGGAAAATCCACCAGAGTCTCCTCTTCAGCGTCGGAAAGAAGATATAGTTGGTAACAATGGGATCTGCGTATCCATAGTACAATCAAGAGACTTGAACAAAATATAACGCGCTAATTAATTTTAAAAATGGAAATACCAAACTGCAGGGTGTCCAGGAGCCTCCTCAACCAGGAGACGAGAAAAATCTTCCTCTCTAGCGTCTGTCTAGGCGCCTGCAAATGTAGTAAGGAATCAATCAAGACTCTGATACCCTCACGTGGCCGGTGGGGGGAGGGGGATACACTGATTAATATTGAGTTACTGGGTTCATACTAAGTTAGCAATGCAACCTGAATTGGGGTGAGAACTGTCGACCTGTCCCGTAACCAGTTGTCTTAATGTCTGGCTGGCGACGCAGTTAATGATATATAATAAGAATAATTCAATAGTAAAACGAAAATGTCTATATCATTCTTTTTTAGACGACATTTCAACGGATAGTCCATTATTTTAATTTTGTGTTGAATTAATGAAAAAATTTAAAGCCTTTTCTGTTATATTTCCGTGCCTTACTAAACTCACTACCAGTTCCTTCCTGTGTCATAAATTTTAGTTCAAAAGCTATAAAGTGCAAGTGCCCTAATGGAACTGACAACGCCAGTGTTCACTTCAGAAGCCGTTAAATCAACAAGAGATGAGGTTTCGATTCTAGCTGTACTTGCAATAAAAAAAAACTCTATGCGGAGCGTTGATAGCAAATAGACTCTGCCTGTTCCATTTCCAGGCCAGTAGAAGTAAACATAAAATAGAATTTATAATAATTGGAAAATGGTGCCATAAAATAATATTACTCTATGAAGAGGATGAAGCAGCATGTTACCTGTAGAAATATTGAGAACAATAACTTTAACAAGTGTCGTATGCTATGTACGTTGGAGGGAAGTCGAAATAAATAAATTTACTAAATTCCTAGTGATTTACAGGAATTAGCTACGTATCAATTACTTTTAATATAAACCTTGAACTAAACTTGCCAAATTAATAGTAAACCAAACATGTACTGAAGGTTATATTTATATGATTATGTGAGCGAATATTTAAAAATTTGTTTACTACCGTCCATCTATATAATAAAAAATCTATATAATAAAAAAGGATGTATATTTGTATATTTGTATGTATGTATGTATGTATGTATGTATGTATGTATTTACGTTGTTCTTTATACAAATTTTATCGCGTGGACAGAATGCAACAAAAATTGGTATACGTATTCTGCCAAAATCGAGAACCGGTACTGTGGGAGTGAGAAACGCCTAGAATACATGTGGAAAGAATTATAATTAAAAACTGTGATCATTAAATATTAAATTACTGCGCGCCAAGAGACATATGACGTCACGCGAGAGAGAGACGTTACTACGCAACGAACAAAGGAAATACTTCCTTTATTAGGAATGAAATAAAGCAGAAATATTTTCTTTAAATAAAAAGTATAATTTTATACAGCAATACTATATTGAATGATAATAAAGAAGAATACGAATTACTTTACCATCCTTGCGGAAAATGTAAGTTAATTTTCGCGCTATATTAGTTGTGAGTCTAGCTAACAATTTCATCAATGTAATATTTCGTAATGTATGAAGACTGAGTGATAATTGACAATTATATCCTGAAATACTCAAGGAATATATTTAAGTATTCAATCAAATACTTTTTCGAGATTATATAAATAAGTACACGAGCAACGCCGGGCACCCAGCTAGTTAATAATAATAATTGGCCTAAATGAGTTAATCATAATCTAGAATTCAATTCTACTACAATATTATAAATTCCAAGCAGGGCCGGAAATAATTAATGAAATCTTCCGTACTATATGAAATTAAATTTAATATCAAACTAAAGACACTTTTGGTTCTAATGCAGAGTTGTATAATTACTAATATTCTGTCTGCTAAGCACTAAGCAGGAATGAATATAGTCTTTGAAATACACAAGAGCCAAGCAACGAGTCGTTCGATACATGGCAGATTCTCAACTCTGCATCTGACAGCCCGTCGAATCTGTTATAATTCAATTTAGAGAAGGAGAAGACTTGAGTTTGAGCCGCCACGTAATCCCCCAAAAGCTTACAAGCATTCATGAAGCGACACAGCTTCCTCCATGTTTCCACAGGAAATAAAATAAAACCTATGTTATAAATATTCCTGTGTATCATTTATACAGCCTTACTGATTTTTTTTAATATTTCTAAAGCCTGGTTTCAATTTAAAACGAAGACTAGAAAGAAGTTTCAATAATGAGTATTGTTTTGTAATGTAAGCGTCAATAACGAATTAATGTAAGTGAAGAAAGGCTGGTGGCCTATATAAAGCAGAACGAATTAAAATTATTTTGCCCTGTCAGACAAAATATAGATCTGAAATGTTAAAAAGTGAAAATAACATTTCACTTGACGGTTACGGTGCATAAAAATGATCTACTGCATTTTCTAATAATGATTGAAAGGAGTTATACTGTTATGCTTACCAAGTATCAAATATATAATAATAATTGAAGAATAATACAACAGTTATGTGTTTGTTGACTAATTTAATCGCAAGGCATAATATTAAGTGGATAAATTTTATGACGATTTGTATGGAAATTACTTGTATAAGTTCACAATAAGTTTGGAAAGAAGAAAAACACTTTTAAACAGACAGAGATGTATCAGTATTTTATCCAATAATTAGTCATGTTTTACTGTAATTTAAATGAAAGTTAATTAGTTTCGTATATGTAACTGTATCTGAACTAAATACGATATCTCAGTTTTTATACTTCAGTTGAACGAACTTAACGGATTTAAATGACAAGGAAAATAATAAAATCAAAATATTCAGTTTCGAAAATAAAATTTGCAAGAAGTCTATAAAATTGAATGTAAGCTGTTAGACGGGACATAACAAACGAGCTGCATAATAAATTCAAATTTACTATTATTAATAATTTCTGAAATATGACGGGTTGATTTTGTTGTCTTTGACGCCACTACTGTAACGGGAAAGATACTCCGCACCGCTTAGGAAGTTCATGTGTGGGTTTTCACGATAAGGGTGCGTTTTTCGCGATGAAACATGGATTCCGGCACACCCTAGAAGATTATTTGGCTCTTTAAACGTATTAGGGCTCTATGACTTCTATTCCTTTTTCGTCTAATTGGTCCTTAAGTCAAAAATAAGTGGAAAATAGATTATTATTCTATATTTGTTCTTTCTTATTTTTTTAGAGCAACAGGCTACATGAGGGTGATCCACATTGGGCATCTCCCCTTTAATAGCATAGGAAGGGATTCCTCTGCGGAAGGGTAGAGGAAGGTAGCCAAGGGTTAACTAGGGCCCCCGGGCTATATTTTAAGGATCCTACCCGGCATTCGCCTAAAGAAATTCAGGGAAAACCCTAGAAAAACCTGCATCAGGTAGGTCGGGCATTGGGTACTTGTCCCACGCCCTTCCGATAGCGGGAGAGGAGTTACACCTCTATAAGTAATAGTAGTGTAAATTTGGTGGTCCTACTGATGGGGAGAAGCCATTGATATTCACCTTATTCAGGATAAACGTTTAAGGCACACTGAGCCGTGCGCTTGGCTTACTATTTTCAAAGATGTAATACATCACTTTTAGGGAAGTACATTCCACTATAATTAACGTAGACCTTGTCTCTTCATCGCCAACCTCTTTAGTTTTCATCACAAACAGATGGTACGATCACACAGTTTACATAATAAAATATAAAAAAAAACTAATTGTATACATCCATTAGCTTGGTAAATCAAAGCTTCTTGATAAGAACTCTTTATCATCAGCGACGTAGCCATCGAATATTTAAATTTAAAAAATTTAATTGCTACCGAGTCAGTCCAATCTCTCCTCAGAAATTATTTTGTATTATTAATCCATATTTTTAGAATCAAAGTACTTTTTTTCGCAGCAAGTGTCTTTAATAATTGATGTAAAATTAGTAATCGATTGTAATGATATCTCCGCTGAGATGAATTTTTACATGTTACGGATTGGAAAGGCAGTGACTATCAGAGACGGGCGGGGTGTATTTCCTTCATATGCACCGAATTCTGGTTTTCCCAGACCCCAGACCCCAGGGGCCCAGACGTCGTTGCCGCGCCGTATCAGCGTCCGCCTCGCTCACAGGAACTTCGACCCACTTCGTCATGAATATATTTCCTCACAAGTGGGACGCCAGTCGCATCAAATTGTTTGCTCAGATCGCCGTCCAGCAGAAAGGCCTCAATATCCTGTAGGAATGCTGTCTCGCGCAAACATGGTCTGTTCGATGCAAATTCTCGTGACGGACTTCAAAAGGAATCGGTGTTTAGGTCTCAGTTTCCGGCTCGCGTTTTTCATTTTGCACCATAATTTGCTGCAAATACGCGGAAAGACTGTCCATTTACGCGGTCAGTTGCACAGCTCTGTGCCCCTGACAGGCTTCAAGCTTATTTCGCAATCTTTTTTCCGTGTCAGCAACCTTTTGCTTAACGCCGCTTTTTATTGCGGTATGGTTTTGGTGATCTAGAACGAAAGTCCAGAATATTACCAAATCGATACGACTCGGAGATTTATACGCCCTCTGCGAATAGAAAAATATGTGGTAGCTATTTATCAGCATACAGATACATTTACTTCAAATCATGTATGACAATCTATATAATAAAAAAGGATGTATGTATGTATTTACGTTGTTCTTTATACTAATTTTATCGCGTGGACAGAATGCAACAAAAATTGGTATACGTATTCTGCCAAAATCGAGAACCGGTACTGTGGGGGTGACAAACCCATAGCATAAAGGTGGAAAGAATTATAATTAAAAACCATTATCATTAAATGTTAAATTACTGCGCGCCAAGAGACAATGACGTCACGCGAGAGAGAGACGTTACTACGCAACAAACAAAGGAAATTCTCCTTTATCACGAATGAAATAAAGCAGAAATATTTTCTTTAAATAAAAAATATAATTTTATACAGCAATACTCCATCGAATGATAATAAAGAAGAATACGAATTACTTTACCATCCTTGCGGAAAATGTAAGTTAATTTTCGCGCTATATTAGTTGTGAGTCTAGCTAACAATTTCATCAATATAATATTTCGTAATGTATGAAGACTGAGTGACAATTGACAATTATATCCTGAAATACTCAAGGAATATATTTAAGTATTCAATTAAATACTTTTTCGAGTTGATATAAATAAGTACACGAGCAACGCCGGGCAACCAGCTAGTAATCAATTAAAAATGCTATACTGAACTAGAACTGAAATTTCTTCACGTTACATATAATCCTGACATTAATTATTTATAAATAAATAAACAAAATGTCATAAATCATTTCAATACAACGTTTCGTCCACATATTTGGACATCTTCCGGTAATCCACAGTTTTAAATTAGAAGGATAAATATAAATTTAGAGTGATTGGCGTCTTAGGACAATTGTAACCGAAATTACAGTTTATTAAATGATAATTGACAAATAATATTTTATATAATCTGACAGTTACAAATTAAATCTATATAATAAAAAAGGATGTATATTTGTATGTATGTATGTATGTATGTATGTATGTATTTACGTTGTTCTTTATACAAATTTTATCGCGTGGACAGAATGCAACAAAAATTGGTACACATATTCTTCAAAATACGAGAAACGGTACTGTGAGGGTGAGAAACGCCTAGCATACATGCGGAAAGATTTATAATTAAAAACCGTGATCATTAAATATTAAATTACTGAGCGCCAAGAGACAATGACGTCACGCGAGAGAAAGACGTTACTACGCAACGAACAAAGGAAATATTTCCTTTATTAGGAATGAAATAAAGCAGAAATATTTTCTTCAGCAATACTCGATTGAATGGTAATAAAGAAGAATACGAATTACTTTACCATCCTTGCGGAAAATGTAAGTTAATTTTCGCGCTATATTAGTTGTGAGTCTAGCTAACAATTTCATCAATGTAATATTTCGTAATGTATGAAGACTGAGTGACAATTGACAATTATATCCTGAAATACTCAGGGAATATATATAAGTATTCAATTATATACTTTTTCGAGTTTATATAATTATGTACACGAGCAACGACGGGCACCCAGCTAGTGAATAATATAATCCGTGGGGTATTTGTAGCATTTTTCTGTATAGAAAGAAATGTCAAGAAAGTAACGTTTCCAAAGGAAGCAAACACTCATCTCTAAAGCCTAAAAATAGATTTAGAGTATTTTTTTTAAAAAAAATCCCTAATACGATAATCTGTTTCGTACTGTCATTCAGTGATGCCTATCTAGGAGTTCAGTATAGAAACAATATCGGAATAAAAATACACTTGAAAAAAAGTTAGCCTTAATTTTCACATTTAGGCTTGTTAACGCTTTTATGTAAAGCAATTTACAACTGTCTGTAACATAATTAATTATATAAAGCGGCCGTAGGACAATAGTCCTGAATATTAATAATGTAGTCTTTCCGGAGACGCATCGGCTGTGGACTATAAACCATTAAACCGTGTAATTAGAAACACGACATTGAAGCCTCATTCCATATCCATTTTAATTGAAGCCATTAGTGAAGAAGTTCTATTAGCCGCTTCTGGGAAATACACTGTTCATTAATTACAATAATTAGAAGCATGTGCGTTATAGCACTCGGCTTCTGTTAGTCATTTCAGATTATTTTTTTTCGAGAATATGGAATTTATGCGATGCCCTGGCCAAAATTAGAACTTCATTCAAGTCACAGACATTGTGAAAAATGGTAAATATTACAACAGGACTCTGTACGAAGAAACAGCCTGTTTCAGGTTTAAATAAATATAAGACTGACGTACAATAAAAATGAGATTACCATGTGGAATGTAAATTTATTAATCATATTTTGTCTACATAAGGTACTCTATAATATAAATATTAAAAATCATTAAGTAGTTAATTTTATAAATTCATGCTGAATTCTTTCTATAAATTTTGAATCTGGACTGTATTTTAAAATTAAAAATCATTGCAAGATAATTTCTAATTAATATATTTTTAAACTTCAGTGGTTATGTTGAAATAATTATTTATGCTAATTACTCTTTGGTGGGAAGCGGTATTGGTAAAATAAAATGAAAAATAAATCATTTTTAACAAATGACAACATTTATTACGTAATTGAATTATTAATCCTACAATACTAAAGTACATGATTCTCTTTATACCAGACTAGCTGGGTGCCCGGCGTTGCCCGAGATGTCATTTATCTATAACCCCCATATGACTCCAATTTCGGCTGCTTTAGCGCAATTTTTATGTAACGCTACTCGAAACCCTAATCATTATAATTAACTCTGAAAAATATTTCTTCAACGCAAATACCTGCCGTGTTTCGCATGTTCCAAAATTTGCACCCCGCTACCCCTGAATCTGAGGGGTAAATGCCAATTTGAATGTCGTAACTAAACACAGTGACTTCCATAACCTTTGATTTGACTCCAATCTCGGTTGTATTCGCGGTATTTTACTGTAAATCATCTCCACCCCAAACCCGAAGGGTGTCCTTTTCACAGGGCGTAGGGGATGAAAATTGTATTCAGATAACATTGGTAGAAACACTGTCAATATCTTTGACCCCTAAAAATATTTATCCGACTCAAATATCGGCTGTTTTAGTATGTTTAAATATTTCCACCCCCGCTTCTGGGGGTGGAAGACGCGTCTCACCCCGACAGTGTTTGTTTCCTGGTCGCAAAGAACACGTGTACGAAATTTGGTGAAAATTGCTCTACTGGTGTAGATTTGTATTTTATTTAGAAAACGTTTGTATGGGAAATAGAAAAGGGCTGTTTTTAGGGTTTTCCCGGAAATTATTCGATTTTTTCTCGCCTTTTAAACCTTCCCTAGACCTCCACGAACATTTCAAGACTAAGATAAGATAAATCCGTTCAGCCGTTCTCGAGTTTTAGTGAGACTAACGAACAGCAATTCATTTATATATATATATATATATATATATATATATATAGATATATAGATAGATAGATAGATAGATAGATAGATAGATAGATAGATAGATAGATGATTTTGAACTTTATATTTTGGTAAGTAAATGGGGACATGTAAATAGTGTAAATTTTCCTGATACTAGCTTCTGGATGACATGCTCCTACATAAGAATGCTTCGTCTCCGACTAAACACGAAAGTGGGAAGTGTCGGCCAGCTGCCTCCGAAACTGGTCGAAGCACGGAGAAGGGAATGCTGCGTTCCCACAGCAAGCTCTTCTCCCGCCAAAGAAAGAGCGTGGGACAGTTACCCAATGCCCGGCCTACCTGATGCAAGTTTCCAAGGGTTTGTCCAGCATCACTTTTAGGCAAATGACGGGTAGGATCCTGAAACTACAACCCGGGGGCCCTAATTAGCCCTTGGCCTTTAACCTTCCACTTTCCCTTCTCAAATCCCCTCCTATGCTATTAAAGGGGAGTTGCCACCACGTCGATTACCCTCATGTAGCCTGTTAATCTAAAAGAAATTATTATTTTCTTGATAGTCATGTACCTTCTGTGCCATTTACTTACTACCTGTTTCCAAAATTAATTAATAATATTGAGCAAAAAAATTATAAATTAATAAAATAAAATAAAATAAATTAGCCAATTTTAAAAACACGCGTTATGATTGTAATTTTACTTCTGTGAGAAGATTTTTCTTTCTATTTGTTTAGGGGTCTAACGCGTACCGTATTTTCATTTTTTTATGTACTGCCAAATTACTAATGCTGTTTCAAAGCTGGTTTACAGCGCATTGGACGTACTTTCTGGCTCACGTATATGCTTCAATTTCTCCGCTCTCGAATGTCACATGTTTCAGAAGAAATCCGTACACATCGATAATGTTATAAATTCAAGTACAATATTTTTCATAGCTTATATTTATTCATTTTCTTTAGTCTCAAATTTTTTTAACTTGTTCTTACAAAATAATTCTGAAAAAATACATTTTTCATTCGTGAATTAACACAACTATGCATTTGCTATATAGGGCCTATATACATTAAATTGTGTTTGATATTGTTTCTGTGTGTTTTACGTGCTTGCTTTAACAAAATTAGAAATTAAAATATTATTCGTGGCAAGCCTGTATAAAAATATCACACCACTTCAGTATGGAAAAGTGATAATAATAATTATAAAAAAGTTAAAAAGAATATAATTTTAAATATTTTAATTTTAACTCTGCAAGCTCTCAAAATTCTTATCCTTCACTTCAGTACCTTGATCATTCTCTTTAAGCCTAATGAGAACTAAATTATCACCACACTTGTTTATTCACTGCATAAAAAAATTTCTACCTTTGGTAAACGATTTTGTATTTTGTTATGGATTGTGTGTCTGATACATACCAATAAATCTATTGTTCCGGGTCTTAGATTATCATTTTTTCATAGGTGGAAAAAATAAGACAAGTTTCCTAAACCGCTCTTATATAATGATGAACTAAGTTATCGAACGGAAAATGAATCTTTCTTCAAAATTTAAGAGTTTAGAATGACTTCAGCCGTATCTGACGTGAACGAACGTTTACTTTTGAGTCATGCATGCGCCATTTACCCGTCTAACGAAATTGGTTTTATGAAATAATAGCCTTGCCATGAATTAGCTCTCCGGACCGAGTTTGATTGTCACGGGACACATAATGGCGAGGATCGCAACCTGTAATTAGATTAAGTGTGCGTCGTAGTGCTTCTTCAGTACAGTCACGGAAACGTGGAAATAGCATCGACCTGTTATCTGTCCATTCATAACTCCTAAATCAATACCCGTAGAGGATTCACCGCACTCTAATATAAAAAAATAGTATCGTAATTACAGAGATTAACAAACGGGCAGTAAATAAAATGTCAAATTATTAATGAAGTAAGATATAAGAAATTTGTCGGAACGAACACAATGCCACTGCTAAGTACACAGCTGCTCAAACCATCTGAGCTACCCTGGCGAAGTGTCTTCATCTCTTTTGTATATGCCCATATCTCAGGTCAACCTGCAGGCTACTATCCAAAAACTTTCAATGCGTAACTTTTACTGACGTTGAGAGAACTAATATGTAAAATTGATCGTAGGTCTAATTTTAATTATTCTATGAACAAGAATGCTTAAAATTAAAAATGTAAGGATCGCAACCAAATTGATAATATATATAAATATATTCAATTGTATCCAAACACACAAATTTAATGATTACATAAAATAACCAATTGAACGATAAAATGAAATGATGATATAAAGTCGTACTCACGGGCCTTGTTTTTTAATCACCTGACGAAATAAACAAGATTCCACACACCTTGTGTGGTATTTATATCATCTCTTCAACTGGCCTGTCATTTTATCTAATTATTATATTTTTAACACAGACGTATCATATTTTCATATATTTAAATTACCATAATTTAGGTTGAATACTATAATTATAAGCGACGAATGTAGATATTTTTTAAGAGCGATGTGCAAAATGGTTGCATATAAGACCCAATAATTCGGCTATATATGAAAAA
The DNA here is from genome assembly GCA_037074705.1 of Zhengitettix transpicula. Classification (NCBI taxonomy): domain Eukaryota; kingdom Metazoa; phylum Arthropoda; class Insecta; order Orthoptera; family Tetrigidae; genus Zhengitettix; species Zhengitettix transpicula. The sequence goes on along the minus strand of CM073596.1, from coordinate 37,396,348 downwards.
AACTACCAATAATTTAAATAGTATTTATTTCCCTTTATTGTTGTAAAATATTTTTATTTTTTAAACATAAATTCATTAATGTTAATACTTTATAAACACACATCACATCACTCGTGTATTTCGACTACGTCGGCCATTAAAAACAGAGCATGGCTTGGAAATTCTTGGCTAATATTTATTAAATAATATGGCAAATCAATTGAAAATTAAATCTATTTAATACAATTTTATACTAAAAAAATTTAGTAAACACTTGTTTAAAATATATAATATTTATTTGAATTTTTATAATTCCACCAATGTACTCCTCATGAAGCCTCATATTTTTGTTAGTAAATTACAACTGACAAATTTGGCAGTGCTTATTTTTAATTATATTAAAGTCAGGTAAATATATCTATTAATAATGCTTAATCGTAAGCTTCGTGAATTAAATTACTGAAATAAAATACTCGACAGAACCGGGAATCGAGCTCGGTTAGTCAGAGGCAGGGACTTGTCAGTGTAGCTCATAGCGGGGTTTATTCCATGCATTCGCTTCAGTTTTCATCCTATTCCTCTTAATATTCTAAGGAAAATATGTCCGATAGCGTGGCCGACCACAGACCTTTTTCTCAGATTCATTTGTAACGAAGACTCATCCACAAGCAAACCCACAGCCACTTCCACATTTTCATTTATATTTCAGACATCAAACTGATTACCTTCCTGCGTGTTAAAGCGAGCAATTTCTCTCTGTTGTAATTGGCTCACAGATGGATGTTGATAATGCTTTCCATGCATTCCCAGAAGGGGCTGAATTCTGCTTCGATATGCAACGCAAGAAGACTTAAGACGAGGACCGTGAGATATTAAATTTAATAATCTCAGCACTTCTGGCTGTAATCCAATTAAAGCCGTCAGGCCAACGGGATTAGTGATCCAGATTAACATTTCAGTCCACGTTCGTAGATATTTGTTCCTAATCTTACGGCCATAAAGCACGAGCCCAAATGGAGGCCGTTTAATTCTATCTGTCCAATGGTCACCAACGTTGCCGTCCGATGTAATTAAAATCTCTCAGTTATTCATTAATTAGCCTTTTAGACTTAGCGCACGCACAATACAAACGTCTTCGAATATTAAAGGAATTCACATTCATGTAAATTAATCTGAAGTTCTAACAGCAACGGAATATGAAAGTCGTATCCATTAAGCCCTCGCTGAAAGGAAGTTCTGTCAATAATATTAAGCCAAAAATCAGCATTGTTTAAAGAAACTGTAAAAATGACACCATGAAAACAATTGTAAGGGTCCGTCGGAACGTGTCACAATCGATGTTGAAAATCGATTTTCGATTTCTAAATCGGAGAAACGGACCAAACAGTGGTCGGAAATACTTGAAGTGATCATGAGTTGTTTTCATTAATAATTTGGGGAATAACTGAGGAATAATAGTTAACCTCAACTGTAAAGTATCCGGACTTAAAGTAAATTTTAATAAATAAATAAATTTAAAAAACGCAGAATTACTGGAGCAATTGAAGCGAGTCGTTAAGACCAAAAGTCCACATTTCTCAAAAAAATAGTCATTTTTCACCACTGGATTGCACCCGTTCTTCAACATTCGCTATATTAACTTCATTGATCTCTAGATGATTACGTTCTGTTCCAAATCTAAAGGATGAACGTTTGTTTCAAATGAAGACGTAATACACGCGTTAATAAAATAGTTATATTTATCTGAATTCTTTAAATAAATGAAAAATTTCATTCGATTAGTCAGAAATTTATTAATAAAAATGAATAAAACAGGCACGACGTTTTTTTTGAAATTTTTACAACTACGTATTTTGAAAATCTTTAATCAACATATTTTATTCTTGGAATGCACGTATAAAAAATTTCTGGCTGTTTCATTCCTCGAGCCAGTTCAAGCTCATAAGCATCCCTTATTACAAAAAAATTGTATTTTGAAATATCCGCCGAATGATATTTTCATCATGGCTTCATTAATTTACATATTAAAGAGAGAAAAGCGTTATATATTTTCAGTTGTTCGTTTTTTCAGAATTAGACTGTAACAGCGCAGTATATTAGCCGCAGCTATGGCAATTTTATGAATATTTTCTGAAATTTTTTATTTATTTTAATTTTTTTACGGTAACAGGCTACATGAGGGTAATCCACATAGTGGCAACTCCCCTTTAATAGCATAGGAAGGGATTTGAAAGGGGAAATGCGGAAGGGTGGAGGAAAGTTGCCAAGGGTTAACTATGGCCCCCGGGCTATATTACAAGGATCCTACCCGGCAATTCGCCTAAAACTAATACTGGGTAAACACTAGAAAAACCTGCATCAGGTAGGTCGCACATTGGGTACTTGTCCCACGCCCTTCCGATAGCGGGAGAAGAGTTTACTGTGGGGACGTAGCATTACCTTCTCCGTACCTCGACCAGTTTAGGAGTAAACTGGTCGACTGTTCCAATGGGAACAGCGAACAACTCTTACCGTATGTCGAAGGTCTGTGACCCCGGAACATACACCTCTCAGAACAGGCCGAGGTGCCTCGGCTTGTGGGAACCTTAGTTCAAAAACGGAGAGGAAAAGGCATCCCCAAAGGTAGCCCCTTCGTGTCTCTCCTACAAGGTTCTGCCTGCTAGAGAATAGCCCTCGCAGTCAGTTCGTATTGAAATTATTTATTTATTTATTTATTTTTATATTTTTTTAGGGCAACAGGCTACATGAGGGTAATCCACTTAGGGCAACTCACCTTTAATAGCATAGGAAGGGATTTGAAAGGGGGGATGCGGAAGGGTGTAGGAAGGTAGCCAAGGGTTAACTAGGGCCCCCGAGCTATATTTTAAGGATCCTACCTGGCATTCGCCTAAATAAATGCAGGAAAAACCCTAGAAAAACCTGCACCAAGTAGGTCAGGCATTGGGTACTTGTCCCACGCCCTTCCGATAGCGGGAGAGGAGTTTGCTGTGGGGACGCAGCATTCTCTTCTCCGTGCCTCGACCAGTCTAGGAGGCAGCTGACCGACTATTCCAATGGGAATAGCGAACAACTCTTACCGTATGCCCAAGGTCTGAGACCCCGGAACATACACCTCTCAAAACAGGCCGAGGTGCCTCGGCTTGTGGGAACCTTTGTTCAAAAACGGAGAGGAAAAGGCATACCCAAAGGTAGCCCCTTCGTATCTCTCCTACAAGGTTCTGCCTGCGAGAGAATTGCCCTCGCAGACAGTTCGTATTATTTAGCCAAACAGATATAGATATAGTTTTATATACCACAAATACATGAAAGCGTGGACGACTGTGGGTTACATCAAATAATTACTCCTGATTAATCCTTTCAAGAATGTTTATGAAAGGAAGTCAAATATGTATCTATTCATTAGTAATATATAACCATGGAAAATATAATAATTATTCGTTGTTTCGCATATTTTTATTCGACTTCCATTCAAAAATATTTGTTGAAAGACAAAGCGATTTTTTTACTGTAGGGAATTTACATGTTCGTTTTAGGCTGTCATAGTACATCAGGATTACGAAAGGAAAGGTTAAGAAAATAACAAAAGGCCGCGAGCTTTCGCTCTGTATTGGATTGACTGCTGCCATCTTTGGCGATATTGGTGTCCCTGTCGGCATGTGCGAAAATCACATATAAAGTTTACCTTCCGCCCCTCCCTATAATAATGTCTCGTCGCCTGCTTCGTGAAGTTGTCTCCAGAGAAAAACGCCGATGATCTCCTCACAGCAACGTTTCACAGACGATGTTTTCTTGGACTATTGCTTTCCGGGGACGGTATTTGTACCATCCACGCGTTTAGTGAACAAATTGAATGGAACGAGCTACAGACAGGAAATACTTAAATTTAAGCACTGCGGCAAATATTTCGATTATAGGTTTATTTTAAAAAAAATCATGATGACGTCATTTTCAAATCTGTGAAATTTAACAAACAGTTTGGGATAATAAGAAACATAAAATACATCGTCTCCTTTTATTCATCACCAAATAGAAATTTTTCTATACGATTAAACTAATGATAACTACTTACGTACGGAATTTTTAATTATTACTTTGGATCAACACACAATAACATTAATTAAATGAAGATTGAAAAAACTCTTAATTAAATGTATACTTGATACCCTAATCTTAACACTTTTTTCAGTTTAAAAAATAAAATGATATTTTCTTTTGAAAAAAATCATATTGGAATAGAATTATATTTATTTTAACTTTGAAACTGGAAGAACTATTGTCACAAGTCTAATTTTATATACATTGGGAAAAATGATTATATCAATCAGTAACTTTCAGCTAGAAACCAGTGACTAGACTTCACAATTGAAAAAATATAAGTTTTACATTTTTCAATAACCGAAAATATTCTTAATATCAAGGTTAAAGGCGTATCTGTGCCAATATTCTACTGGTTTTAGTGATAACTTTGGCAGCGTCACGTAAACGTATTTAATTTCCTTGGATTATTCCAGTTTTGTGTCCACAATTGATTAAAAATTATATTCTTATTTTGGGTTCTTGTCCCATTGTTGAATTCTATCCATAATTTTCTACCTTTTCTCAGAGAAAAAACCTTATCATAATTTGTTGTAAATTAATAATAATTATTACCAAATTTTGACTGAACTTTTATTTATATACAGGAAAATTGCTACTTTTACAGTCACAAAATTTTTTATACGCATTCATGTCTTTTATTCGAGATTTCAGCTTAATCAGTCAATATAAGTTGAGAGATTAAAATAAAAGCAAATAGAAATCCTTCATAAAAATTTTGTCTTATGATTCTATAAGTTTTTATTGTTTTTTATTATACAATTGTGTGTTTTATTTGAGATTTTGGCTTGATTAAGCATTATCATCTAATTCAAAAATAAAAACAAATGCGTAGAAAAACAATTCGAGATCCATCATACAAATTTTGATTTATCTTCTATTTGTTTTTCTCTTAGAAATAATATTTTACTAATTAAGACGAAAACTCAAATTAAACACGTAAATGTATAATAAATAATTGAGACTGAAAAAGTCCTCATTGTTTTATATATATATATATATATATATATATATATATATATATATATATATATATATATATTGTAATAATTATCAATGAATCCTTTAATTATTTAATTTTAATTTAAAGAATTTGACTCTCGTTGAAGCTATTTATGTAATAATCAAATGGATTGCTATTTATTAAATGAAAAGATCAAAATTAACAAACAAAAGATTTATTTATTTTGTGGCAATAACTCAAAAACAATTACAATTTAAAATTTTAGATCTCGGGGCCTTCACTGGGTTTGATAATGGACACAACAAGTTGTTTTAGAAACTAATTAACACACAATTTATAATTCACCCAGACAATATGTCGATAGGAAGAAATTAAAAGAAAATAAATTAACTCTGATTGACAATTAAAATAGAACGAAATCTGACTTCTATGTTTTAATTACGTTTACATAAATCATTATTTTGTAATTTGTTACTCACATCTGTCCAGCTGGTTCCAGCATCGCTTTTGTTTTCGGAAGTACACTATTGCAAAAATGTTTTATACTGATTTTAGTATCGGCTCACAGATTTTACACTCTTTAAGTCAACCTTGATAGGTTCACAGGAACTCGGATGATCCTCCTTTTTTGTCAGCTATCTGGTGACCGCTTGCCTTGTATGATTCCTGTGATTCATAGATTTGCTAGTCTTTTTACCGCTTGGGACTTAAAACTGCAACTTTACTATTCCTGGCTGGCTATGGACGTAAACTGCTGACTTCCTTTCCTGGCTGACTACAAACGTAAAACTGCTTTTACTTAGCAAGTTTCGATGTAATGCTTCCGTCAATGTTTTTACTTTGTCTTCAACTCACAACTTTGTTTAATAATAATACATTAAACCACGGCTAGTCTCTGCTCTAGTATTATTCGTTCCGTTCTCTGTAACGTCCCGCCACTAACTAACTCTTAGCGCTCTCCAGTTTTAGCGCGCATACGCATTTTTGACTTTCCGACAAAGTAACAGAGCCTGGCTCCATTGTTGCTTTGGAAGCTCCAGCCGCTACACTTAAATTTTATTAAAACCAATTAATGGCCTAATTAATTGGCATTACATTATATATATAATGATTATTTTAATTAAATAGTCACCTTAAGCCACATAGAGAACATATAACGAATTTATTTCTCTCTGTACTATAGGACGGATTCCGAATTTAAAATTTTCGTCAAATAAATTTTGTCTCATTAAATGATGTGCCTTATTAGATACGTCAACTGTACTGTATATGTATATTAAATTGCAGTCTTTCACAGTGTACGAAGGAGATCCACTCCTATGTATTGGGATGCAAGCAATGTCAGGCTTATTATCAGTTTATCCTGATGGCGACTAATATGCTTTATTATATTTATATATTTTTATTATATTTACACATATATATATACTAAAGTAATGTTTCACCGATTACGGTCACGATTTACACAATAAAACGTATTCCTGTTAAATAGTATGGCCACCCCTAGAAATATGTGTGTTCAGTTCGAATAAATGTTACTCCCGGCTGCTTCCTCTGTCACTACAATTCCGTCTATGCGTGCGTGCCACCACATTCGTGAAGGATAATCACCTCTCATCCACTCCAATTACGCAGACACTTAAAAACTTCAAGACTTAACGATACAAGTAGCAACCCTGTGTTCCAACGACAATTACATCGTCCTGAACCCATTTTATAGTGTTTTTTATTTGGTATTAAGTGCTTCCACAATTTAATTTTGCGTCGTTGAATTATAACCATTCATTATTAATATACAATTTCGTAAAATTGAAAATTATTCTAAAGAAATTTACGTTTGTTTCAATAGTAAAATTATTGGCTTGTTTTTATTTTATTTTATTATTAAATTAAATGTTAAATACTTAGTCTGCTGAATGAACCGCACGGAATATGACGACCCCGCGGACACTGCATTACATTGGTGTGGCCGATCACGCGTGAAGACGAGGGAAGCCGATGAAGAGGTGATATTGACGACGGGTTTGGCCGACGGCGCCTCGTCTAGACGCAATGTTTGCGTAACTGAGAGCTGCTGCGCAAAGTGACGTGTGAGCTAAGGTGCTTGCTCGGTTGCGACCCGCTCACAGCAGGATTAAGGGACTGTTTGCCGAAGCAGGCGGATCACGAAATTACCATAGAAACGCCACAGGCTGCGGTGTGATGACAGTTCTCTATTGATCGGTAACTGAGCCTTCGACGGTAGCCGCTGCCTCGCTTACAAAACTATTGCTTAAGAATAAAATAATACACCTAACAAACAATTCAGTAAAAAAAAATTATTTTTCTCGACTTGTGGTGCTGTAATATAGTCGATGTTGTACAGTCCGTGAAGCATTCGTTTCAAAGATTGGAAATTGACCAAGATAAAAAGTTTCTTACAGTGTTAGAAATTTCTTAAAATGAACATACAGAAGAATATTACGGTCTTTGATAGGTTTTAATATCGCTCAGCTCGACAATTTCTCATATTTGTGAACATTGTTGTATTTTTCCCAACAGTATGGAATCATTCCATGTCGCTAGCCGGAGGAATATTCATATAACGTACACAGTTTGAATATTATATTTAATAGCAGGCTTATTTGTTTACATAATTACAATACCTTCTCGTTTAGTTAAGAGTCCGTCCATTACAAATATCGTGAGCTAATTTAAATTTCAAATCAGCATAAGGTAAAAGATACAGAGGGAAACCACATAAATGGCGCCCAACGCGGGGCATTTGCTGGAGCCTTGTTACAACCTAATTTTCCTCACGCAGAATATTCCTGTTCTCGAATGTAAATGACTCACAAAAGCGGAATCGTTCTATACCAATAGCTAGTTGCTGAATTAATATTTTATACAATTTAATTCTAGAAATAAATTAATTAATGCATGTCATTATGGAAGCGACGCTACAGTGCTTTCATTTTTTTGGTTTCATTTAGAGTAAATAATATTCTATTATATACATAAAGCCCGGAAACTAATGAAGACGCATTATTTCGTCTACATTTAGATCAAATAAAATCTCGAACTTATATATTTTAGGTTTCTTAAACTTATTGGATCTTTATTATATTTCTACGAAGGCATGACATAATTGAATAAGCAAATAAAACGAGGTAATTATGCGCTTCAGCATGTAATTCGTTAACTATAATGCTGAAACAAAGTTACGTGCATTCGTCACTTGCAAAATCAAAGGTACAAAAACCTTCAATGAATTACATATGTTAATCGATCGCGCAGAAGAAAGCTACTAAAAATTATAACCAATTATTTATTTCTATACAATATCCTAGCGAGTACAATATAGTTGTTTGATTTATGAATTATAATCTTGCCAAATCTAATTAAAAATTATTGGTACGTTAATTTCATTGCTTTTAAATGAAACTTAATTATCACACAGTTCCTAGTGTTAATAAGGCAGTTGAATACGGTTATAAAATTCTATAAATTTCGTCTTACACTTTAAAACAATTTATTATAGTACTGCATATATTATATTTATAACTAGCTGGGTGCCCGGCGTTGCTCGTGTACATAATTATATAAACTCGAAAAAGTATTTAATTGAATACTTAAATATATTCCCTGAGTATTTCAGGATATAATTGTCAATTGTCACTCAGTCTTCATACATTACGAAATATTACATTGATGAAATTGTTAGCTAGACTCACAACTAATATAGCGCGAAAATTAACTTATATTTTCCGCAAGGATGGTAAAGTAATTCGTATTCTTCTTTATTACCATTCGATGGAGTATTGCTGAAGAAAATATTTCTGCTTTATTTCATTCCTAATAAAGGAAATATTTCCTTTGTTCGTTGCGTAGTAACGTCTTTCTCCCGCGTGACGTCATTGTCTCTTGGCGCGCAGTAATTTAATATTTAATGATCACGGTTTTTAATTATAATTCTTTCCACATGTATGCTAGGCGTTTCTCACCCTCACAGTACCGTTTCTCGTATTTTGAAGAATATGTGTACCAATTTTTGTTGCATTCTGTCCACGCGATAAAATTTGTATAAAGAACAACGTAAATACATACATACATACATACATACATACATACAAATATACATCCTTTTTTATTATATAGATTAATTAATAAAGGCATGGTATCGATTATAATTTAGTTTATATCTATTTTTTCAAATTTTATGAAAATAAATTGAACTATTTCGTATTCAGAGAATATAATAATTCAATTTTCCCAATTTTTATTTGCTCTTACTTAAATATTTGAGATGCCAATAAAATTATGAACCTGAGTGTACACTACGACTCGACGAAGCTTTACTCGCACTACGAGAGCTTGGATTAAGAGTGTTGATGTTATTTAGAAGAATATGAAACGTGTCAAACTACGAAAACACCAGGATTGCGTAAATCCGGTAGGAAAGGAGGAAACAATATGGGTAATATAAAATAACATGGAAGGGAGTTCCAACTATGTTTTTTTTGCTGATTCACTGAAATTTATAGCATGTACATATTAATTGTATAATTTATTTATGTATGAATCTACTGTCGTTGGTACAGATAAAACTTTAGTGGCGACTTATGATATTCAGGATAAAGTCTCAATTTACTGAAAATTTCCATTGAATTATCTTTGAAATATTATCACATACATTAGTGCAAATTAAATTTTAATCTATTCGTTATACTTATCTTTATAGGAATTTCAGTTGAGATAAAATTATCAATGTTAGAGTTTATTTAAGTAGATCCTTAATTAAAATTGTTTTATAGGTAGAAACCACTTAAATTTGAATTCTTGTTTTTACCTCTGAAACTTTCTGCTCTCTTTAGGCGCCATTTTTACCCAAGACCAGAAGGATAGCAGCACCGAGCTGGCCTTCAAGTACGCCGTGTATCGCATCAACAAGGACAAACACTTGCTGCCGAAAACCACGCTCAAGTACGACATCAAATATGTTCCCAAGGATGATAGCTTCCACGCCTCCAAGAAGGGTAAGTTCAGTCCATAATTGACGAAACACATTCCAGAAATTTGAATGGCAATATTCGAATAGGTCTACTTCTCAAATTTATTTCTTCTGAAGTGACTCACGTATTGCATATTCAGTAATATATATCGTATGTTTACTATAATTAAAATTCTGTTATATATTATTTAAACATTTTATCAGTTACTCTACAGATAAAATCCTAATATTTTAGGTGGTGTAATAAATTCGAAAATATTAAACACAATTGATGAATATTTTTGAGATACTTTGACTTTCAGTAAAAGTATTCATTTAAATGTAAATAAAACAGGGAAATCTGAATAACGGTATTTCACAATATTTTGTTTCAAATATATTGTAATAATTTTATATAATATATGAATGTGGCTTAAATGAAATACACTAATGACTTTAAAGAACAAACAAAATTTATTGTGCCAAATTTAAAAACAATTATATTTTACACAAAATATTTGGGATCTCAGGGTCTTGATCTGGGTTTGATAAATGGCAGAATTTAAATAATCAAAATTACATTTACCTTTTATGTAAATCAATGCGTCTGAACATAGACGAAATTTGTTGCGGAAGAAATAATACTAAAGATTGAATTTAACAATTTCAATTTTATCAAGAATTAACCATCTCATTCTATCGATAATTAAATAATTAAAGAACGATCTAACTTTTATCTTTTAAAAACGGTTTACAAATGATTTTAAAGTTTTTCTCTACTTACGGCTGCCCAGGTCTCATTTTTAGCTTTTCGTGCACAATTTTGGGGACATCACTGATTCTAAGTTCTCACAGACTCTAATTGGCGTTGTTTGTTAGTTGGTTTACCACAAATTGGTTGGTTCTCGATGCTTTACTGCAACCTGGATTTGTAGATCTCGTGGCTTTAGTTGACAATGGACTTCATTGGTTTGTCTGAATATTGCTTTACTTTTTAATAACTGAAAGCATGTTTGTGACTGGGCCACAATCTTTCGTTCTGACTGCCGACTGTAAAACTTTCAATGAGTTCTTTTCGTCCGTTCTATTCGCTGTCTGCTGACCGACTGTACTGTTCAAATTTTCGTGACTTGGAATTTTGGTCTTTTCTCCTCGCTGTTTACTGCCCGACTGTCCTCTTCGTCTCGTAGATTTTGAGCGCGTAAACTCTCTCAACAATGTTTTCTTTGCCTTGCCGGATTGTTGCGGCGTCCGCTCTATATCCACTAATAATGAGTCCTCTACAATCCAACTTTCCAATTAGAACAATGTCTTAATTACCAATTACTACAATATATATCGTTTAAATTTACATGACTACATTTATAAAAAAAAATATTTGCTGAGAAAGGAATATTTTAAATACAATGATATTTATTTTAAAATATTTCGCCTTTGAAACCAGGTCTCTATATAATGTAGTGATCATTTCTACAATTCTACAATTGTCGGCTCAGTAGTTAATCTCAGCTTTCTAGGCCATATTTATTAATCTGGTCTCACCTATTTATTTCAAACAAGATTAACCACGAGAAAATTCAAACTTTTTTCCATTAATTTCATAAGCGTTATATTAAAATTTCTGCCAATAAACAATCAAAAACTTTGAATAATTTTTGTGTATAAATTAATGTTTATTTATAAATTATTTCCAGGAATCATTGTATATAATTAAAATCTAAAGTCAGCCAACTATCCCTGTTTCTGAGACGAATTGGTGCGACGTGTAGGAGAGCGAAAGTAAAACTTTGACGATTTAATAGAAAGAGTTATAAAACCAACTTCCTCACGAGTCTCTTCCTGCTGACCAACTTTGTCAGAAGTCCGCGTACAGGACTTCCTGTTGCGACGCAGCGAGCGTTTCTGAAAAATTATGATCATCTTTATGTGGTCCGCGACACGTGTCGGAAACATTTGAAAAAAAAAAGCAATATAAATGGACGAAATATTTCTGGTAGAATTACATAAATAACTCACACGTATTATATATCAAAAGAGAAAAATCTCGTGCAATGTAAAGGATGTTACGACGATATATTTCGTCTTTCAATCGGGAATGAAAACATTTTCCACGCTTCTTAACGTTTCAGTTTATATTTCGACCCAATTATTTGTCTTCGATGTATACTATTCATAGAATTGGGCGTGGGTTTCCTTTTTTTCTTTACCGCACAGTATCTAGTTTCTTATTTAATACTTAATTACGTCTTCTTGGCGTATTTATATGATTATCATGTTCTCTACGCTTGACAATAAATATTTTATGTACAGGTAACAGAATCCGTAATAGAAAATTAAATTGGACAGACTGTTTTATAAAAGGCAGCTTCAAGGTTAACAACAAATAGGGGAAAAAAACAGTTCAGAACTTCTCTTTTTTCCAGCGAACAATGTCCAAGCAGATATAATCAGATTTTACAACGTTTGGTATTGAATTTATAAATAGCGGTTGGCATTTTTATATCGCTAAAAACGTTATTACAACTCTACATAACAACAATATAGAGTTTCAAAAGCAAATAAATTTATCCCCTGACTAGGAAATACTCTACGATGTATGAATCCGTTATCAAGTCACCAGGAATAAATATTTTAAGATTTTATAAAAATACATGGTGCAGCTGTGGAACATATTTAGTAAAATAAATGCAATTTTACAACGTACTAAAAGATCGTCAAATAACGGTATTGTGCAAGTTTAAAAAATTTCATGATCTCATACTTTAGTATTATAAAAAAAAACAATACATTGCTGCTGAAATATCTCCATTTTTGAACTAAGGTCCCCACAAGCCGAGGCACCTCGGTCTGTTTTGAGAGGTGTATGTTCCGGGGTCACAGACCTTGGGCATACGGTAAGAGTTGTCCGCTATTCCCATTGGAATAGTTGGCCAGCTGCCTCCTAAACTGGTGGAGGCACGGAGAAGGGAATGCTGCGTCCCCACAGCAAACTCCTCTCCCGCTATCGGAAGGGCGTGGGACAAGTACAGAATGCCCGACCTACCCGATGCAGGTTTTCCTAGGGTTTTCCCTGCATTTCTTTAGGCGAATGCCGGGTAGGATCCTTAAACCATAGCCCGGGGGCCCTAGTTAACACTTGGCTACCTCTACCTCTACCCTTCCGCATCCCCCCTTTCAAATCCCTTCCTATGCTATTAAAGGGGAGTTGCCCAATGTAGATCACCCTCATGTAGCCTGTTTCCCTAAAAAAAATAGAAATTGAATTTTTATATTTACTTATAGTTCTTACATATTTTATTTACACTTAGACACTTTACAAATAACGAAAAAGAATTAAAATTATAAAATGTTTTTATTCTCAGATTTATGATGTAATATTTTAATGCTATTAGAATTATTAAATCAGCACGGACAAAATATTAACGACTTTCATAAGTAACAATTTATTATATACCATTGCTTGCTAGGTAAAATAATCACTCTTAACACATGCTAGTTACAAAAGTAAATTTCGTGCATCTCTCTTTGGTTCTCTAAATTACTAGTGTCGAGGAACCCAATTACAGTCCTCGCTTCTAATTCGAGAGCAGGAAGCTGCAATATCTCTGTCAATTAGCTGTGGTAGAGAGGGCCAGCCTTCGCCTGATTGCAGAAAGGAAGTTTGCAGGCAATCCATGAACTACGCCGAGAGGAAAAGTGCGTTCGACTAGAATGGAAGAGGATGTAGGAATCAACTAGCTAAATCCAATCGGAATTCAGGCATCTCTACTACTCGCATTTCATTGCTTCCTTGAGATGATTTTTAAATAATTTTTGAACGGATAATTGTTCCATGATCATAAAACTACAACGCCACACTTTACTTATGTATTTAAATAGTGTTATGTACTTTTAAGGAACTGGATACGAGCGAATAATAAAAATATATCATCACGTTAATCAATTATCGGCAATTTAATATTTTACTTTTTAAAAATTGGTGTTATCTTACACTATTGAGTCATATGAAGTGCCATAGTACCTACCTATTTGTCTATCTACTATAGAATTATTTTTCGATTCCCCTTGTGAACTGCTATTGTCATTATTTTATACGCTCCACTATATGCAACATTTTTTTGGTTATTATTACACTACATTGTCTTAGGTAACTCAACTAATGTATATAACGTGATATACTATGGTAAAACTCTTTCTCCTGTTAAACATAATTTTTCTCTTTAGTTTCAATAGAGTTCATGAAATATACCTTACGTATAAAGTATGAAATTTCCAGAGGAGAGGATAAACATTCCTTCAAGGACCTGCAGACCGTCGCTTGATGTTACTGATACAAAGTTAAGTTGCAAGTACTGAGTTTACGAGGAGTGAGGGAAAACCTCATAAATTAGTCGCAGGAGTGGAGTCCTAATACGGTTGAAGGATCCAACATCCCTTTCCAGACTTCATTAACAATTCACTCATGAACGTTCCTCGGGGCCGAAACAGATCTACAGTTTCACTCTAACACAGTCGTAAACCGAAGTACCTTCGATATAATAGAAAAATAATTCCACAGTTCTATTTTGTATTCTTTTAAAATAAAATATTCGTATTTTTTTCTTATCGTTTAATTTTTTAAAAAATACATACTCATAACATGTTAAAGAGATTACAGTCATATAAAATATAAAATAGGATATAATACATAAATATATAATCACTTTTAAAAATTCGTAATGAGGTGATTTATCACTGAAAATATTGTAATAATTTCTAAACTAGCTTTTGTTATCTTTTGACAATAATTCAAGATATGAATTATGTAGGGGTTTTTAAATGAAAAGAACTATTACGTGAAAACTATTAAACAAGATTTATTAACAATTTTAAAACAAGTATTCAAATAACAAAATATTTGGGATCTCAGGGTCTTGAACTGGGTTTGATAATGGCAGAATTTATATAATCAAAAACACAAAAATTACATTTACTTTATATGGGAATCAATGCGTCTGAACATAGACGAAATTTGTTGCTGAAGAAATAATACCAAAGATTGAATTTAAACAATTTCAATTTTTATCAAGAAATAAAGAATGATCTGAATAATTAAAGATCTCATTTTATCGATAATTAAAGAACGATCTGACGTTTATCTTTTAAACGTGGTTTACAATGATTTTAAAGTTTTCTTTCTACTTACGGCAGCCCAGGTCTCATTTTAACTTTTCATGCACAATTTTGGGGGTATCACTGATTCTAAGTACTCACAGACTCTAAATGTTCACAGACTCTAATTAGCGTAGTTTGTTAGTTGGTTTAAAATAACTTTGTCGATTCTCGATGATTTACTGCAACCTGGATTTGAAGGTCTCGTGGATTTTTGTTGAAAATGCATCTCATTGGTTTTGTCCGTTGACTGAAGACTAGTTCAATTTCTGCATTTTTGATATAACAGCGTACTGGTTACTGAAACACTTTCTCGTTCTTTAAATTAGACCGTTTTCATTCTCGCTGCTGACTGACTAAATTGTTCAACTTTTCGTGTATTAGAATTTTGTGGTCTTAACACCTCGCCGTTCATTGCCTGACTGTACTACTTTTGTACAATAGACTTTGCTGGTCTTTATGCCTCGCCGTTCATTGCCTGACTGACCGTTCTTTTCGTCTGTTCTATTTGCTGTCTGCTGCCCGACTGTTCGTTCGTCTCGTAAATTTTGAGCGCGTAGAACCTTCTCGACCGATCAACAATACTTTCTTTGCCTTGCCGGTTTGTTGCGGCGTCCGCTATATCCACCAATAATGAGTCCTCTACAATTCAACTTTTCAATTAGAACAATGCCTTAATTACCAATTACTACAATATATTTTCTGACATCCTTAAGCATTTCAGCGTAATAGCACAGAAAATAGCCGATGTTTTCGTTGGTCCGACTATTTAACTGTCTCTAATGACTCATAATTAGCTGAGTATACAGACGATATTCGAAATGGGTACATAAACATGTGATCTGTCATTCTATTTTCTGTCCAAACAATTCGCCGCATACCAAGCAAATAACAGTAAGAGTCAGAGACTAAATAGTAAAATAGTGCGTTATAAGTGCAACTTTGAAATATATCGTAATTTATTCGTAAGCGTCCAAGCCTTTATGCTAATCTAGTTAAAATATGAGACGTAAGTTTGAAATGTTAAATTTATCTAAATATATACTGTAATATACAATTTAAGAGGATAAAATAAAAGCCACCACGTTGAAAACAATAAATTCAACATTCAAATTCAGACGAAGTGATGAAAAAAACACGTTATTTAATAGGATTTATAACTGAATTATAACAACTTTTTAAATATAAAAAAGTATTTAATACAAATTCCTATTTATTAAAAAAAATTGCACAGAAACTAAATTAATTGCCACAGCTTTTAACGATAAGCTCAAATCTTCACGGCCGCTTATTGGGCCTCCAACAGTTACAGTAATTCGCAATTATCACCACATTATATGGAAATCAAAACAGTTACAAAATAATAATGATTAAATTTACAATAACAATTAATGAAAAAGGTAAATAAATCTGAAATCCAGTGGACTTTACAGGAATTTTTAAAAAAAACTGACGGTGCTCATATTTATATAAAGTTTGCAGTAGAAGATTTTTACATAACAGTTTATTAGAGCTGCTCTTGTACCATATCACTTAAGAATTTCACTATTTTTCATTTAAAAAAAATTATTTCAACAGGCCATTACATTTGGTTCACATCGCTAAATTTCGTCCCTCTGACCACCGGACTCATCTCCAGCAATTGTCCAAGAGCTTTCTTTTGCCTTACTTATATCTGTCGACTTTACTTTAAAAAGTAATTCAATACCATAGGCTTCATACGATATTATCAGCCGTTATCCAGCATCTTCAGCTACTAGTTTACTCGGGAGAATTGCCTTTCCTATTATTATCATCGGCCGCAACGTGGTTACTCGCGAGAACAGATTTTGCTACGATTATCTTCGGTCGGCCTCCAAACCTAGAATTACTCTCACTATCATCGTTTCCGTTTCACCAAAGTTCTGCGTATTTCACACGCTGCCGACAATAATTGAGCCTGGAAAACAGTCCAATCTCCGCATTCTTCCGCCACTTACAATGATCTGACCTCAATATTACGCCGAAAATAATATTAAAGAAAATTATTTTTTAAAAAAATCTTTCATTACACTGTGGTGATATCTACAATACAAATATATACTTTTTAAATCTAAAACAGAAATTAATTTGGATGTTTACGAATTCTCCTTTTTTTGGGGGGTGTAGACAGGCTATGTATAGGGTAATCTACATAGTGGCAACTCCCCTCTTATAGCATAGGAAAGGGATTTGAAAGGTGGGATGGGGAAGGGTGGAGGAAGGTAGCCAAGGGTTACTAGGGCCCCCGGGCTATAGTTTAAGGATCCTACCCGGCATTCGCCTAAAAGTAATGCAGGACAAACCCTATAAAAACCTGCATCAGGTAGGTCGGGCATTGGGTACTTGTCCCACGTCCTTCCGATAGCGGGAGAGGAGTTTGCTGTGGGGACGCAGCATTCCCTTCTCCGTACCTCGACCAGTTTAAGAGGAAACTGGTCGACTGTTCCAATGGGAACAGTGAACAACTCTTACCGTATGCCGAAGGTCTGTGACCCCGGAACATACACGTCTCAAAACAGGCCGAGGTTCCTCGGCTTGTAGGAACCTTAGTTCAAAAACGGAGAGGAAAAGGCATCCCCAAAGGTAGCCCCTTCGTGTCTCTCCTACAAGGTTCTGCCTGCTAGAGAATAGCCCTCGCAGTCAGTTCGTATTGAAATTATTTATTTATTATTTTTTTTATATTTTTTTAGGACAACAGGCTACATGAGGGTAATCCACTTAGGCCAACTCCCCTTTAATAGCATGGGAAGGGATTTGAAAGGGGGGATGCAGAAGGGTGGAGGAAGGTAGCGAAGGGTTAACTAGGGCCCCCGGGCTGTATTGCAAGGATCCTACCCGGCAATTCGCCTAAAGAAATGCAGGACAAACCCTATAAAAACCTGCATCAGGTAGGTCGGGCATTGGGCACTTGTCCCACGTCCTTCCGATGGCAGGAGAGGGGTTTGCTGTGGGGTCGCAGCTTACCTTTCGCCATGCCTTGGCCAGTTTAGGAGGCAGCTGGCCGACTATTCCAATAGGAATACTCTTACCGTATCCCCAAGGACTGCGACCCCGGAACATACATCTTTCAAAACAGACCGAGGTGCCTCGGCATGTGGGAACCTTAGTTCAAAAAAAAAACAGAGAGTTGTGAAGGCATCCCCAAATGTAGCCCCCGCCATAGCTCTCTGGGAAGCTTTTTTGTTTTAGGGCAACAGGCTACATGAGGGTTATTCACATTGGGCAACTCCCCTTTAATAGCATAGGAAGGGATTTGAAAGGGGGGATGCGGAAGGGTAGAGGACGGTAGCCAAAGGTTACTAGGGCCCCCGGGCTATGGTTTAAGGATCCTACCCGGCATTCACCTAAAGAAAAATGCCTGCGAGACAGGACGTAACGAATCACTTGGTTTAGGATGGGTTCGTGTTAACGTCACTACACTTCCGTTACATTTCTCCCGTTTTGTCACTCTAGTTTTTCCAAACCTCCAACCTGCCACTACATCAAGTGTTTCGTTTCAGTTATCCCCGGGCAACGTGGAAGAAGACAACCCGGGTTCTTTCCTACCTGTTCCATTGTGTAATTCATTATCCAATATTTCTTTCCACATTCTTCTCCAGGCACAGATCTTGCAAAATTCAGAAAACAAATTTATTTCTCTTTTCAGTGAATGAAAACCTATTGTTTAATTTCAATGTATTTTACGTGGTCTAACACAGAATCTCCGTAAAACAGGACACGTAACTTTAGAAGGTACAACATCGTGGATGCTTTAATCGTGGTGGCAATATCATAAACTACGACGGTCCCGTTATTTCAAGATTTGGACCACCGGCGAAGCTAGCTAGCGTTTGGCTGAGCATATGGTAAATAAAGTTGCGGTCTTCCAGGGTAAACACCCCGCTAATGAGCGCCGATGCTTGCTTCGTTAGCGTGACGTCGCGTGACGTAGTGCGGTGGCCGTCGAGCAATTAACTTTGGCTCTGCTACCTTGCCTTCCACCTATGGAACACTAACCAAACAATCAGACGATCGAGAACGCGAACCGGTCGTTGCTAGAGAGCATCAGATTTCAGTAACACATTATTGTAAATTCAGTTACAACACTGTGCAGTATTTACTTACCTGAGAAACAGAACGAAATACTGTTGAAAAATCTGAAGAAAATTTCTCATTCTAAGTTTTGCCTTTACTTCTTTTATAATTTTAAATTTGTTATTGACTTAAAAAAATACCCTAAATTTTAAAAATTAGTTAATAACTTTTTACATTTTCTCTTATTTTGTCATCATTCAATATTATTATAAATTGTTACATATTTAAACAACTATAAACACACTAAAATCCACATAAATTAAGTAACATTTATAATCTGTATAATATTTTTAAGTTTTAGTATAATTTGTTTCTAGATTTTTCTTATTTTTTGGTATAAATTTGTGATTTGGATTCTTTTTTTTTTCCTGAAAAAAAAATTACTTTATGGTTTGTTTCTAGTTTTTTCTAATTTTTTGGTATAAATTTGTGATTTGGATTCTTTTTTTTTCCTGAAAAAAAAACTTTATGGTAGGTAACATTTATTATCAAAATTGAATAATGTTAAAATTTCTATAATTTTTATTTTAATTATTATATTGTTTCACAATGCAATGTTCCGTATAACAATTATGATAGAAGAATACTCTTACTTTTTTATCCATTTTACATAAAAATTATAGTAACGAGAAACCAGTAATATAAAAATGTGATTATAAATAATATATATTTTATTATTTACACCACGTATTACCAAGATATAACTATAGACAAGAAAATAAAAGAACCTACTTGAGAAACAACAGAAAAATTGGGTCTGTAATGATGGTAGGATCATTAATGTTAGAAAACTTCACATCACCTAAAAGAACGTAGGCCTAAGTTAAAAAGTGATGAATTTTGAAAACCAGAGTAACATTAGAAACAATTCAGTATCACAGTTCTGAACAAAATAAAAGTCATAAAATCATGTTTTATATATTACAAACCTGACCAATGTAATAGTGAACGTAAAAAAAATAGATTGTGCTTGGGAAACCACTCACAAAAATTAAACTCATCAATGATTAGTGTAAAATTAAAATGATTTAATTTGATTCACTCTTTAAATGTTGTTTGTATATTTTCTGAATTAATAATTTCATCAATCTATATTGAATAGATTCATTATCAATCATAATTTCATTTACTATTCCCGAATAATGGATAACATTCATATATTTATTATATTTTAATAATTACTCCATTGAATTTAAATTATTGTTAACGATCTTGCATTACAATTTTCGTGTTGTCACATTCATAATAATAAAGATTTGAACTAATCCAATTATAGTGAGATGACGGAAAAATATGACTGTGTTCGTGAGGAAATGGTGGAAATGAAAAATGAGAGAGTAGAATAATTTTGAATTTAATAACGCATTGGTTCATAGAATTCCAAAAATTTCCGATACGTAAAGAGCCTAAATAGGATTTTTACTCCAAAAATAAAATTGAATAAATAATATTTAAAAACTAAAATTTTATACGCTACGAAATACTAATATTATTGAGGTGATAAGACGTTAAAAGGCCATCTACCACTTACCGTTGAACGGAACTAAATATCAAAATCAAAACTGGTAATAAATTCCCAAAATTGGCAGGTGTGATTATATGGATTTATCGTTTAAATAACCTACAGTTGAATTAAATAAAAATAAATTAGTTAATTAAAGACCAAAAAATTTAATTCGAATTAACAAAAATACTGAGCTTCTACAAGTTGTTCAAAAATTCTGTATATTCATATAACAACTCTTGGAAAATTATTTTTAACATTAGCTACAAATATTGGGATTATTATTTTATAAGGTTCTAGTGAGTTGAATATCGTAAATATTTTTCTTATATAAAAATCGTTAACTTCTGTATTTGTAGTTTCGAAATAGAAAGGTCCAGATTTCCTACAATCTGTTATATAGAGTGAGTTTCTTTCGTGTCTACAGAAACTTCTTCCAAGATGAAATACGTCTTCTTCCTCAAGCCAGTCGTTAATGAAACGAGTTTTATCCCGTGACATAATATAATGTTTGATTGCAGAAAATCCGCGGAACCAAAGATGAGATGTGAGCCAATCGGCCGGATTGCTATGAAAAGTGACGAATGAGCGAAGATAAATTGAAGGGCTTAGAGTGGGAGGCTCGTAGAAGCCTCGCTGTCCCGAAGAGATATGGGGTCAGATTCGTGGGAGCAGTTTGTAGGAGCTTATCTCGGTGCGCCCGTCAGACTAATCAAGGGAACTCTGGTACAGCGCTGATACTGTCCGCAGAGAACTTCCTACCAACATAGATTGCTCCTCTTCATAAACATGCTAGGGGACGGAAGAATCGGACTTTGTTTCGAGGGATGAAAACGTTATCATGAGTCCCAAGACACGAGTCTTCGGACAACTTATATATTTTGTTGCCTGAAATTATTTGAGAGACAAACATCTTAGCTCCTTTCCTTTTACTGTCCCTTAAAGAAAGAGAAATGAACTTGGAATTAAATTAAGAGTTCTCGGCTTTGTATTTGACGCCAACCAAAGCCAGAGAAATCTTTAATTGTAAGTCAATATAAATTTAACTCATGGATTAATCCTGAAACTTTTCTTCACTGAAAAACAGAAAATAATTATAAAATCATGTGTTAAATTCTGGTTTGTTATTTAATATGATTTTCTCCTATCTAGGAAAAGCTACCATGGATGTCAATCCATAGCCTATACGTCATTACGTATTACTACTTCAATATAAAAATAAAAACATTTATTTACATGAATTACTGAAATAATTAAATACGATATTTATTAAATTTTTTATTATTATACAGTTAACTTTTTATCTTGCGATTTTACAGTTCTGATAGTATTATAATTAAATTAACATGACGTTGGTTGTAACAATTAGATTGCCCATAACAATTATCAGTTATTAATTTACATTGAATTCATTTATTAATCTATCACATTATATTCGAATATTATCATTTAAAGAGAGTTTCGTTTGACCGATGTAACAATAATTACAATCTAAACAATTAATTTTGTAAATAACTATGTGTTTATGTAAAATTGGAATTATGTTTGTATTATTTTTGACTGAATTTAAATCATTGAGAAGTTTAAAAATAACCCGAATGACAGAATAAATTTCTTTTTATCGTACTATCCTTATTTTAAAATATAAACTTATTGACTTCTTTAATCCTTATGAGGCTTTTTATCGGTAAATTGTTTTTACCGTACTTCATTTCAATTAATTCAATTTTGATACATTTTTAATTAAAATTTAATGGGTAAGAAATTAGAATAAATATATTAACAATTTTGTTAATATACAAAATTAAAAAAACAACTACGACAATTCATAAGGTTTTAAAATTTTCATCGTAAATTTCTTACTGATAAGTTGATATTTTTTCAAGAATACGTCACAATTTATCGTAAGATTTATTCAAGAACAGCTTTCAACCAATGTTCCTCCAATAATCTGGTTCGGTTTTTTGTATTCGCGTTTATTCTACAGAAGTGGAAAATAATTATTAGTCAAATTAGAAATGTGAAAGTTATTAATAATAATATTGTAAGTCATTCATAGGATTTTTGTAAATCCTCTCCCGCTTCAATCAATGTCACTACCGACGATAAAAAAAAATCTCAACTGTGAAAAGTGGGACTGAGAAAGATGTCAAAGAGAGCAGTCCTTGTACAGGGAATTCCTAAACCACGAAACTTCTTTGTTCTCTTTTTTCCTCCTAACGGAATAGATTAACTTCCGTAGCTGTCAAACGCTTCGCTAAGCATGCGACATGTTCTGTCGTTAGCTGCCGGCTGGATTTTTGCAAGAGTTCCAGAACTTGCAGACGTAAGAAATTTTCCAGAAGGTGGCCGGTGGAGACCGGAATCCTCATCTTATCAATCACAGGCATTGTATCCTTACCAAGCCACAATAAACTGTCCATCATTCATTTATTAGTAGAAAATGTAGACATTAAAATAACGGTTGTGATTTATTCTGTTTAAATATCAACATTTCTATTTATCCAGACATATTTAGAGCAAAATTCAAACTGTAAAGACAAGATGGTACACTTTATTAATTATGGATTAGGTATGAGATTATAATAATATATATTAGTCGAGGATACTGCTTGAAATTTACTTGCTCAAGATCGCGACAGGACTAACATTAATTAGGGAAAGATTTGAATAAAATCACTAGTTCTTTTTTATTTACAATTTTTCAATATAAGAGGACGTTTATTCGGTATAATTATTGTTTAATTATCCATACTTGTTATTAAAATATTTTTTAAACTAGGTATATATTTTATCGGGAGATTTATTTCACTGTAATGCATTTAAATCATAATCACCAACTCAGTTTCAAAGTGTATTTATTAATATATTCTCATTTCCCGCGCACGTATTTATATAAACCCGAAAAAATATTTAATTCTATATTACTGTTTAGTCGACAAGTGATTTGATCTAAATCTTACTGCTCCTTGTTCCGTACATACTTTCGACCGATAGTGCATTAATTAAACAACTATAAAATACATTGAATTTTATTGAATCAATCCCAAAAAACAAACCTCAGAATTTATTTACGAATAGAATACTTAAGTATACTCCTTGAGTATTGCAGGATATAATTGTCACTCAGTCTTCAGGCATCATGAAAGATTAAATTGATGAAATTATTAGCTAGATTTACAATGTAAATAAATAGTCGTCATATTGGAGTTATTATCACGACACGAAAATTAACTTACAATTTCAGCAACGATCTAAAGTATTTCGTATTGTTTCTTATTATCATTCGATGAAGTATTATACTTTTATTTAATGAAAATATTTCTGCTTCATTTCATTACGGAAAAAGGATTTATTTCCTTTGTTCGTCACGTAGTAACGTCTCTGTCTCGCGTGACATTATGGTACCTTGGCGCTCAGTAATTTAACACTTAATGATCACTTATTTTAATTATAATTCTTTTAACATTTATGCTAGTGGTTTCTCACCCCCCACATTAGAGTTTCTCGTGTTTTGAAGTGTATGTGTACCAATTTTTGTTGGAATCTGTCCACGCGTTTAAATTTGTGTCAAATTAATGTAAATGCATACATACCAACATACATCCTTTTTTATTATATAGATTCTTTGTTTCCATAAAATAAAACAGCTTTTATATCTGTCTTATGATGATAACTGTGTCTATTTCCCGTACAGTTTTTGACTAATATATAATATCTACATGAAGATTTAAATAACTAATTAACATTAAAACCGCCGTTTATCTTCAACTTCATGAATACAAGAACCAATATAATTATTAGAGACGTCGTTTGTCTTTTGATTGCCCTCGTATGACTAAGACACTTTTCGTTTGACCTTATTTCAGTCTGCCAGCAAGTCCGCTTCGGGGTCCAGGCCGTGTTCGGACCCTCGGACCCTCTCCTGGGAGCGCACATCCACTCCATCTGCGATGCCCTGGACATCCCTCACCTAGAAGCTCGCCTAGATCTCGACACCGACTACAAGGAGTTTTCTATTAACCTGTATCCCTCTCAATCGCTATTAAATGCCGCTTTCCAGGACGTCATGGCGTTTCTTAACTGGACCAGAGTAGCAATCGTCTACGAAGAGGATTACGGTGAGTTTTTATCGGCATGTATACCGTTTAAATTACGTACCTACAGAATGTGGAATATTCGATGAATAGATTTATTTCGGAATTTTTATATAATCCCGATTATACCAATTCTAGTACATATCATATATATTATATTACACCAATTATAAAATAGTGGTGGTCGATTGCATGTTTAAATAGATTCAATTTCTAAAAATTAACCATTGTTGGACCGTAACTGATTAAACGTTCTTTCGTCAGAAAAATTAACAACTCGTGTAGTTTTCAGACTTTTTAATCTATACCTTTATCTAGGTATGTTCTACACAGTTCCCCAAATTTTAAATTATAATTTGAAGATAATGACACATAATTAATCATTGCTCGTATAACGAAATGGAGAACACTAGAGCAATTTCATTGAGAGCTAAAGTAGTTACAGTCAAATCAACAGTTGGTTGTGACGCATAGCCATAGGTCATAATTTTAGAGAACTTTTAATAACTGCATTTTACTATTTTTATATATTTTCTGTTATGAAAGTGTTGAAATAAGATAATATAACCTTAAGAACGTCACTGGTTTAAACAAACTTTATTTTACATTGTTACGCATCTTTTGTCTTCTAAAGTCCTTAACCTGATTGAATTTTTATTTAAAATAAACATTCTCATTATTTTACACAGAATTTATTTTAAAATATTTTTAAATTGGCTCGGAAAAATAATTTATAGCGTTATTTCGACAAAAAGTTTGCCTCAGGTTATAACGAAAACCGGCAAAATGCCTATAATTAAATTATTTGTAATGTTCGAAAATACAAATGATAAAAATATGTGTAGGATTATGGACTGATTGAATATATTCCTACTTAGATTAGTTCATAATTTATTGACTTGCATATTAAAAACAAAACTTCCTCCAAAATCGGTTATTCTTTGAATTTTGTGAAAACATACACATTCCCATTCATTATAACGAAATCTCGACTATTTTTAACTTTAATTTGCTATTATAATTTATTTTAATGTAGCAGTCAGTATATTTGAATAGTAATACAATACACCTTAATTTAATTGTAATTGTTTTAATTATCGGGCAACTAAGTAAATATAAAGTAATGTAGATGAGAATAAATAAACATAATGCGAAAAAGTTATAAAACAAGGATAATTTTGCTGTTGTAAACTTACATTTTAATGAATTGTCAGATTTTCGTGTTAATATTTCACAATTCTTGTTAATCAGAATATTCACCACTGAGTGCTAAAATAATATTGTTCGCAACGATAATCGGATTAACAAGTTCAAATTTTAATTCTGCCGACCGCGCTCTTTTCCAATTAACAGCTGCGCGAAGGTTTCGCTAATAATTGCTTTGCGATTTCAATATTATTTACCTTTGATTAAAATTTTATGTGTCCCCCGGGCGATTTTAAGGTGGGCGCATCGCAAAGCCTGCAGTAAATGGATCCCTCGCCCGATAAAGATTTGACTGCATTTAAATAAATAAAAAAAAAGGTTAAATCTACGTCATGTATAAATATGAAAACTAAATTTCGGGTTTGTCACATCATTCATATACACTATATGTAAGTTTTAATTAATTTATGAAACATAAGATGGTGTTTGACGTCTTGCTACCATTTTAATTGACAGAAATGGTATGAAAACATGCAAACATTTCTTATATGTTAACTAACTTTATAATAATATTCTCCTCGATGCAGATATAATTTACAACACGAACCGTAGATGTAACGTAATACTTTGAATCTTTGTATGTAGTAATAATGACTGGTTGTAAATAATCAGGATAAAATAACCCAATTAGAAGGCGTCTGATTATTAATAAAAATGGCCCAGGTAAAAATCATTACTAATAACGTACATAAATTAAATGTTCACGTCGGTGCATGTGTATGTAAGCGTCGGTACCATACGTCACTACGTTGCGTTCGCACAACATAACCTCAGCTCACTGATGGTATTATATCACATTTCCTTTTCTTCTCATAAAATCGTGTGAAACGAATAGTAAATTTTAAAATAACACCACAGACTTCTGCTTCAATGGCGCTGTTTAAAAATTATAAATGTTAAATAATACAGTAAAATTATAATTCCCTCGTACTTATTCATCTTGTCTCATTGCATGGGCCTGTATTTGAGTGTATTTATTTTAATAAAACATTTAAGACTGACGATTACCTAGAATACTAACGCGAGCTTACCCGACTGCCAACCCGAATGCACAGATGCATATGAATATATGTCAGGCAATCGGGTGATTTTATGAACGTCCTTGAAAATCAAGTAACTACAATTAGTAAAATGTCAGATAATTCATTTTCAGTCTTTATTTTTAATTATTATAGATTAATTTAAGATATATTTACTACTGTGGATTCAGTTACCTACTTACGTTATTTTGCATACTTCCATTTGAAATTTTATCAACTTTTTTTCAATTCGATGCTTCTCAAATTATTGGTAAAAAAAGATTAGTTTTGAAATAATTTAATTGAAATGCTGAAAAATGTAATGAACTTAGTGTAACTAATTCTAAACAAGACTACGTCTTTTCATTTTAATTTAGCCCTTATAATATATACTCAAATAGCCTGTCTTTAACTGAAGGGTACAAGAGTGGAGCCTTCTTTTGATTAATTACGGAAAAATTTCCAATCATTCTCAGCGGTTGACACAATTTGTTTATAAAACTGGAGATCATTATAAATATAAATTTATTCGAAGGATTAGTAAAGACATACGGTATGTATTAAGTTTATATTGTAACTGTTTCCCTCTACTAAAAATATTATGGAGAAATGTACGTTTTTAAATACCTATTACAGCTCCTGTCATATTAATCAAATTTATAAATGAAAAAGAATCAACGAAGAACGATATCGATAAAAAAGTCTCTGATATATAAGCAAACACTAACAAAGGCATACTTTTGATGTATTAATTTCGGCTTTCCAAAAATTATAAAATTAAAAATTATTCTCTGACTAATTTCAATTGATTTGGAAATAATAATCCACTTATTTTATATTCCAAATAATTAATAGTTAATTCTCGAATGCCTTGAAAGAATAATGTTAGTGTTTACTTTTAGATCAGAGACTTTTTTATCGATATCGTTCTGCGTTGATTCTTTTTCATTTATAAGTTTGATTAATATGACAGGAGCTGCAATAGGTATTTAAAAACGTACATTTCTCCATAATATTTTTAGTAGAGGGAAACAGTTACAATATAAATTTAATACATATCGTATGTCTTTACTAATCCTTCGACGCTTCAATATTTATATAATCTTCAACAAATACACCGGGAAAGCCTTCGATCTTTGATCCTTACAGTTTATCATTTAATAAAATAAAAATTACGATTCAACTTTATTTCTATACATGACTAACTCACAAATGTAAGGAGTTGTCACAGTTATATTTATTTAAAAAATTACTCCGTGTAATAAAATAAATATATCTCACTGACACATTAAAACTAGAAACGTCGTTATAATTCACTTTTCTCATATGTTTCGCAAATATTCCAATTATTATTGCATTAATGCTGTAATTGTGTTTTAGATGTTTTATTATAAATTGTGCATTCAAAGATTTGGATTGCCGGAAGTATAGTTTAAAGGATCCTTAGGAGATAAGTCATAAATTAATCTTTCAGCTTTATTCTTTTTCTAATTAATATTATTAATTTACGAGATTTTCCCTCAGAATAAATACAATTTAATCTATTTTATTGTTTAATGTCAGAAATTAAGCGTGTAAAATTATCTTTGAGTCGTTGGTATATGGGTATAATTAGAGCCCCATTTTATACTTATATGAAAACATAATTTGGAGAAAATGATAAATATTTAATCTTACAATTTTAACCTGCATTGAAGACTCGAAGCCTATTCTGAGGGTCTCAACGTCGGATCTATCCGTGAAGAAATAATAATCGTCACAGCGAGAAGCAGCTTTATAATGCTATAAAGACGTTGTTATACTACCACTTCAAAGAAAACGTACGAAGACGTCCTCGACCCATTTCAAAGCAAACTCACGCAGCTTAACTCTTAATTTAATAAATGTTGCAAGCCATTTGCAAAGTAGCAACAGGCAATATTTGTTCAGCTAATGGATTTCAAACGGCGAGCTGTTTGCATGTAACACTTCAAACTAAGCACTTAGGTGTACAGAAAGTAGTTTTCTAGTTACTTAAGATATATTCCATCAAAGCTGGGTAATTGTATTGTGAGAATTCGTCTCCACTTGCCGTTACCTAGATTTATTAATAATTCCATTCACTTTAAAAACCTCACAGTTTAAAATTTCTTACTAATAATGTCAATCATTTTTTACAATCACAAATTAAAATTTTAAGATTTAACGTTAAAATTCATCAATTTAATGTATATAGGTTTCCGAAGTCTAACTGTTACTGATCAACGTTACTAATACGAATGAAGCAATTTTAATCTAAAGTTTCATCCAATAAATACATTCTAGTATAAAGTTGGCGTGAATAAAAACTTCCAAGACACGATCAAGAAACTTCCGGTGCAGAATATAAAGTTGTAGCTTTCTATACATTGATTACATCGCAAGACCTTTTTTTATCTTTTCAATTTGATGTGGCACAATTTTATTGAAATATTATAAAATAATTTATGTAAATAGTATTCTAAAAAATTGATCGATTAAAGTTCTGTAACATGCTCTAAATACAGACGACAAAACTGTAATGATAAATTACAAACATTTGAAACTATTTTTGTTTTCATTTGCAGTCATTCTATAACAGATTGTTAAATAAATTAATTAATTATATGGTCAATATATCTTAGATAATATCAAAATTCACTAAATAATGTAATACTTAATTTCAAAATCACACGATATTCTAGAACTTATTCAGGTGTATAATAATATATTAAGAGAACAAATTTTGTATTGAAGAATTTAAATGAACTTCTAAACGTTTCATGGAAATTATATAAATAAGTTATCAAAAGTTTATAACATAATTATGTTAATAATAATTATATAAGCACTTTACTTCTTGTGACATTAAATAATAACATTTGAAAGAAATGCGTGTCTCTTTCACGTATAATGCAACCGAAATTTGTGCTGCTGATGTAACTCTAATGAGTGTAATTATTGGAATTGGTGACATTTTTATAACGTTCATTGCTAATATTAACTAATTTACAAATACAATGTTTCATAAATTTTATATATATTATTTGTATAATTTTTTTACATTTAGAGCTAATGGTTTAATTTAATTTGCAACACTTCGCTCATAAATCTTAAATCATATTTGTTTTATTCCTTTAAAATTTTAGAATTTTTTCAAATAATGTTTTGCTTATTTCAATAATTGTATTCTAATACGTCTGAATAATTTTTAACATTGAATTTCAGTTTGTTTTTATGTTCAGTAAATCGGGCAATCAATTAACGTTTCGTTCGGCCAATATAACACGCATTAAATTCTTAATTACTTTTCATTATTATGTAATGGATAAAAGGAAGTGTTTCAATCATCGTATGATTGAATAATGGAAAAAAGTGTCATATTAAATTTAAACTTTAAGTTTATTTTTCATAAATCTTCTTCTACGATGCTCTGTAACAAAACTATCTAAAACTGAATTTAATTCAAATCACGAGTGTTCATAGCCTTATAAATTAATAATCATTTGATTGAAGTGATTTTATCATTCTCTGAGATTAAATGAAGGTTAAAATCCTAAGAAAATTATTTTCATGAGCTTTATGAATGCCGTCGCTTAATTGATCAGACTAATCGAAAAGAATTAATCGTAAAGAATGGAAAGCAGACATCCAAAGATTACAAATAGAATTATAAAATTTTCTCTTACGGTCTTCTGTCAGTTAAAATAGTTTCTCAGACATTTTCTACTCTCCTTCCAGTTTTCCTGATTTCCAAGATTCTGCTTCACTTCTCTTTATTTCCTCTCCGAATGCTGCAGAATTACGTTTTGTAAACAAGTTGATTTATTACTTGACTATCCTTTATATTCAATTATCATAATAACACTTTTCTTGCAGACATAAATCTTAAATAAAATTTATGATCTCTGCCAAGTATAAATTATGTCTCAAATACGTACATTTAGAGAAGTCGTTTTATTAACATCAGTACTGACCGGTTATTATGAAATTATCTCTCACATATTCAATATATTCTGTATGAAAATTAAGTAACGCCGCTACAGTGAGATCCAACGCTGTTTACTCACAGAAAACTAAAATAAAATTGGTTCGTTAGATATTCAATGTAACTGTTCCATATTATATTGAAATAAATTATTAACTTATTCATTAATTAAAATATTGACAGAAGTAATTAAAAATACGATATTTTTTTGGCTCAATAAAAAATCTTTTCAACTGTTATATTTAAATTAATGACTTTTAAAAATGTTATTAAGTTTGTGTTAATAATTGGTTAAAACCATTGTTTAATTGAACACTGAGATTTTAATCAATGAATATTTTCTTGCTGCTTTATATTTCTTTTTAATCGTGAGAATGTTCATTACTATACATTTAACTTCACAAATACCACAGTAAATTTTGATACATTGGCTTACGACGTGAGAAAAATTAATTTGAAAGGAATGAATGAAAACGTACCAAATAAGAACAATAAGTATGGATTTGCACCTCGTCGTGCTTTGGACAAGGTAACTCAGTGGCAGAGCAACTGCTTACTAGCAGAGGTCCATTATTCCATTCAGAGCACTGTTGTGTATGGTCTTTACCATTTTTTTTTATTTCAGGTTTGATAAAATTAAGAGAACTCGTTCGTGCTCCAACTAACAGAGACGTCGAAATTCATTTGCGTCAAGCCGACCCTGACAGCTACAGAGCCGTACTCAAAGAGATTAAGAGCAAAGAAATACACAACCTGGTGGTCGATACCAGACCGGAACACATGCACCACTTCCTCAGAGGGGTGAGTTCACTAAATATCAAACGCAAATTTCCAGCACTTGGTACTCGTGGATTTTATAATAATGTAATTCATTAAATTATTTTTCCCACAGATACTTCAATTGCAAATGAATGACTACAAATATCATTATCTGTTTACAACGTTTGTAAGTATTGTTTCTAACCATCATTCTCATTAAAACATTTAATATACAAAAATATATTAGTGGCCAAATAAATTTAACTCTTATTTTCCGATATCAGGACATCGAGACGTTCGATTTGGAAGATTTCAAATACAACTTTGTAAACATGACAGCTTTTCGAATCGTAGACGCTGAAGATGTCGGAGTGAAAGAAATACTGAAGGACATGGAAAAATTCCAGCCCGTCGGTCACAGCATACTCAACAAGTCCAAAATTATTCAGGTAACGAACGACGATGTCCCACAACTTTTGGCATGCACAAACAATTACAGACTACATTCTCATATTAACACCAGATGCTGTGAAATAAATCAATAATATATGTGCCAAAAAAAAATATTTACACGTCATAGAAATAGTAGAGTTGATATTTAGTATTATGAATAGTTTAGTT
This sequence comes from Zhengitettix transpicula, assembly GCA_037074705.1. NCBI lineage: Eukaryota > Metazoa > Arthropoda > Insecta > Orthoptera > Tetrigidae > Zhengitettix > Zhengitettix transpicula. Next base: position 37,363,904 of record CM073596.1, on the reverse strand, counting down.
ACCACGGAAATGCTAACGTCTTAAGTAGTATGCATAAGTTTTTTTTAATTAATTTTAGAGTAACAGGCTGCATGAGAGTAATTCACTCCTCTTTAATAGCATAGGGAGGGATTTGAAAGAGGGGATGTGGAAGGATAGAGGAAGGTAGGCAAGGGTCTCAGTGCCTCGACCAGTTTAGGAGGCATCTGGCCGACTATTCCAATGGGAGTAGCGGAAAACTCTTATAGTATGCTCAAGGTCTGCGATCCCTTTCATACGTTTGCCTTCGATGAACATAAATTTGTTGCCTTTCAAGTTCTTTGCCAAGAGAAAGATCCTTCATCTCGTTCACCAATTTACCTGTTAGAATGAAAATACAGCACATTTCGGGTTGTCTATGAAAGCCGTCTTTATAATATATAACTTGAGAACGGCGAAGCTGTTTAAATACATCATATAATGGCTAAGTAAGTCATAATAATATATATGTTATAAATAAATCACAAAATTAGACCACGTGGGTGGAAAGTATGACGTCTTCCCTGTTGGGAAAACGATGCATAGGGAGCGAAAAAAAAAGCTCAGGAAGCAGAAAATCCACTAGAACGTGAAATTTTACGTCAGTAAACATCGCAAGAATTCATCCATATTATAGAATATTTTAATATAATTTAACTAACATTTTTATATTATTTCCCCCACATTACATTAGTACATTATTTAAGTTATTAGTTAAAAGATCTCTCGGCTGCAAGGAAAAATAATTATTTTATAATATAATTTTTTACTTATTTCGTCACTAATATTTATATAATTTCAAAACTGTTAGATAATTTGTAACTTTTTAGATATGTTAGAGAAAATAACTAGAACGCTGATTTTTTCTCCAAGTTAAGAACACATTCAACGTTTAGAATATTTTGTACTTACAGCGTAGGTAATAATAATTAATTTTAGCCAAACACGTAACTAGAAGAAATAACCCATATAGTCCTTTCATATAATTTTACCGAAGCGATTCAAAGAGGAATATATGGAAATTTATACTCCTATCCCTTTTAAATACACAAAACAAATTACTAGGAGGTAAAAATCTGTTATTAAAACAGCAGCAGCTGTATTTCAGAGTAAATACGGGTTTTTTACCCTTAAAAATAACAACTGATGTTAAGAATTTCGTGTGTAAATTAGTTTCCTAGCAAATATTGACCTGAGACTGGGCTTGCAGCTGACGAAGGAGGTTTGACCAAATCTAGGAAACTAAACTGTATTAATTGCATTAAAATTAAATAAGGAAACAAGAGTGTTTAAAATAACTTGTATGGAGTTAGTGGGTTAGTTTTCATCAGCGGAGTCAGACGAGTTAGTGAGAGGTGGAAGTTTGATTAAATTTATTAGAGAAGTTATTTAGAGAAAATTGGAGATGAAATGAGTAGTTAATCTTTTAATTCGAATAATGTAAGAAACATGTTTGGCTTACACAGACTGCGTTTAGAATTCCGTAGTTGTGATACGTAGTATGTTATGCGCCGAATCAAGCATTTTCCGAGCATGGACATGGAAGATGGCTGCTGCGTCCATCCACTGCACTCAAATAACGACTCACGGATGCGTTATCTAAACACCGCTGAATGAAGCACAGAATGCGGCGGCTGCAATGGACATCGAGCCGAAATAGCTGCACAGTTCGCACCCTTGACCCATCCTTTAACTTATTACAACACATGTCGAGTCTGCTTCTAGGGGGCAATGTGGAACGTGATGACATTGCAGGCAGAGCCGGCGCTCATGTACGACTCGGTGTACGTGTTCGCCATCGGTCTGCAGACGCTGGAGCAGAGCCACACGCTGAGATTGTCCAACGTTTCCTGCGAGGACGAACTGCCGTGGGACGGAGGACTCAGCCTCATCAACTACATCAACTCGGTACAGCCATACTTATTTCTAGAAAAAATATATAACCTCATTTGTTCAACTTCAGCCGACATTATTCCTTTAATAATGCTAGATAATGCTAGAAAGTCAGAAATAAAATAATTTAGAAAAATTGTACCCTCAACTGGTACGAAACGAACGAAAGATATCCTCCATTCCTACATTACAGTAAACTGTAAAAGAAGAAAATCTATCAAAATTCCCACACTTTCAACTTAACATTTATAATTCTTTCTGTTCAGGTTATAGAGAAAAAAAAATTTAGTCTGAACACTCCTACACAACTTTACATACTAAATTCAGGTTATTGCTCGAAATATAACTCTACAAATCAAATTCTTCGCCTTGTGATGTTACGATTTATGTAGAACTGATCATTATTTTAATAAACAGATAAACGGCTAATTTGTTAGAAAAAACTTGTATTATTAAATTTAAACAAAAAATTACTATGTTAAAAACGTTTTGTCAACACTTTTTGACAAAATCAGGTAGTAAGTATTTTCATAAGACGAAGTTTATGACACAAAATTTATATTTGAATCACTAATTTTAACATTATATATATATATATATATATATATATATATATATAAATATATATATATATATATACATCATCATTTGTTCACCTTCAGCCGACATTATTCCTTTAATTGCTATATTCCACTAGAAAGTCATAAATAAAATAATTTAGAAAAATTGTTCCCTCAACTGGTACGTTTTTTACTTAAATTGGTTGCAGCGTGTTTGCACTTTGATAATGTTCATTAATTTGTATACTACAAAATTTGGGTTTATTATATATATATATATATATATTAAACCCAAATTTTGGGTTTAGTATATTAAATTGGTTGCAGCGTGTTTGCACTTTGATAATTTTCATTAATTTGTATACTAAAAAAATTGGGTTTATTATATATATATATATATATATATATATATTAAACCCAAATGTTGGGTTTAGTGTATATATATATATATATATTAAACCCAAATTTTGGGTTTAGTATATATATATAATAAACCCAAATTTTGAAGTATACAAATAATGAAAATTATCAAAGTGCAAAATTTGGGTTTATTATATATATATATATATATATATATATATATATTAAACCCAAATTTTGGGTTACTTTTTGTACAATATTTTTTTAAAAACTGGCACAGATTTTAATGAGACCCTAAACTTCAGGGCCGCTTACTGGGCCTCTAATAAATTATAGTGATTTGCAATTATCAAAAGTTCAAGTTTAAGTTTCTATATACCAATTTATTTAGAGCTGCTCAGTTATTTTCTTTAAAATAAAATATTTAATCAATAGGTCATAATACTGATTACTATATTGTTTTACAAAACTAAATGTCGGCACCTCTCTAAAGTGTTCACGATCTACACTCGCACTCCGTGACCACACTGGTCAGTCTCCCAAAGCACTCTGCTGTATATATATGGTACAAATTATACAAATATGAGATTTCGACCTATACATTGTCATAAATATTACATAATTTTGAAAAAAATGTTTATTGAAAATATAGAACACGCGGTTAAATATAAACTGATAAAGTAGAGACTAAAGTTTACAGTATCAAATAAAAAATTATAGCATTTTCTTCGAAATGTTTATTTATCTGTCTTTTCTTATTCCAGAATTTAGTCGTGTACAAATAGTTTAATACCCGATTATATATTTACCAAAATATTTTTTACAATATTAAATTCACGTATAATGTCCTCATGTTAATTCAAAAAGAGATTTTAAACGATAAAATAACAAATAATGATTTATTGCTTTATATACAGTCTCTAACACCTAGAAATATAACGAAACCGATCTATTTACCTGATGCAGTAAATAACAACATTCTCTCTCTCTCTCTTTCTCTCTCTCTCTCTCTATATATATACACATATAACTTTATATAGTAACGTTGGCAGCATTGCTTATATGTTGACGCTTTGCTGTAACAACATTATGGTTCAGCAAATCATCGTGCATAGGTGCACGATTCAACGAGTGGAAATTATAAAACAGTATTATCAAAATGTTTGTTTGGCTCGACAGCTGTTTCGAACCTTTGCAAATATTGACATGAACATATTGTCAATCAGCGGTTGAGGCGGGAATGGTTATTTCACGGATTGCTGATGTGAATTCGACGTTCGGGGTCATGCGATCTCACCCCGTTAGACTTCTTGCTGTTTGTGTATATGAAATCACAGGTTTCAGAGAAAAACCCTCGCACGATGCGTGTCTTTCAGCAGAAATTTATACACACAATAACTTAAAATATAGGCTATGCATGTCGAAGAGTGACAAGAGATTGTATCTGCCTCTCTCTATGGACGCTTCGGTCCAAAAATTTTCATTAATTAAATACGTAGACGTACGTAGAATTATGATACATCTGAATTATAAAATAAATATTGGGTACCATGAAAATTTAAATTTCACCAATGAGTATTAAGTAAATGACTTATTGATTACCAAATATTATCAAAGATAGAGATGACTCTGAGATGTAGTCAGATGAGTAACGGTATTCGTAATCGTATTCCAGGTTGAGATGAAAGGTCTCAGCGGTCCTATAGAGTTCAAAGAAGGAAGACGCATTCAGTTCAAGCTGGACCTGTTGAAGCTGAAGCAACACGCCTTGGTGAAGGTTGGTGAGTGGAGTCCTGGAGCTGGTGTTAATATCACAGACAGGGCTGCCTTCTTCGACCCCGGAACCATGAACGTCACCCTAGTCGTCATCACCATTCTCGTAAGTCACGCCATTAAATATTTATAATTAATTTAATCTGGCTGTTGAGATTCTGGGGTCATTATTTATTTATTATTTGTACGGTCAGTGGTAAAATATGGAAAATGTTCCATTAAATAAAAATTTAATATTTTCCACGTTTACAAATCATTTTATCGAAAGTATTTTGGGAAATAAATTTAATGTAAAGCTGTGTAGTAAATGTATCTGCAGAATCATAGATATTTATAATAATAATTACTGAGAAAGAAAAAAATACTGTATGCAATATTATGTTGGAGTAAATAAATTTTTCAGCCGGAATTACTAACTTAAATAAATAGAAAAATTTTATCGATCAATAACTTCATCCTAATCATATTCGCTTCAATCTTTCCTTAATGTCTTTAGAAATACAATTTGAATACCCTTAATTAGAACGTGACTATTCCACTATTTTCATTATGATTTATGAGCAATTAGTGTGTTATAAAATTTATAGTTTCAAAATTTATGTTAATTTATTAAACGTATATTTTCTGTCAAACCAAGCAAATTAAATTAACTTCACTTCAGATTAATTTTATTGAAAATGTACCATCTATCACTATTGATTGAAACATAACGACTACGTATAGTCAAAAGTAGAAACAATTTCAATTTCCTGGTATCATATTTTCTGTATTATAGAACAATGGATTTGTACCTTATGTTTCTAATACATTTTGTTACAGGAAATTAGGCATATATTTTTATAAAAGAGTACAGCACAGTTACCGGTTAGAAATTGTTCTGTGAAACTGAGGTAAACCTTCTAAATGGTGAAAAATATTACAGAGTATCATTCACGATAAATCTACAACTTTTAAAAACTACATAAGTACCTTCATAAGGTGTGTCACATCTAATCCTCTTAAATCGAGCAGTTTCACTAAAAATAGTGCAGTATCTGACTCGATATCCCAATTTATTACGCAACTCGCACGGTCCAAAGCATACACGTACATTTCTCGTACACATAATTTCATTTATTATAACTTTTGGTGAAAATACAGGTAACGTTTCGAGTAATAGAGAATCGGTATAAATTTTCGTACTAAATGCTCTTCCACGTATTCTCCTATAAAATTATACATCGTCCGTTGACGTGAACAAAATTATCGAAAAGTCTAGGAACGATAAGAATGAAACAATATACTAAAACTCAGGAATAATAAAAATATCAAGCAACAATACGAAAAACCTACACTCCTCTAATTTAAGGAATTCTATTAATATCCACAATAATTTTTCTGAATTGTTTAGTCACAAACGCCGATAAGACATTTATTAATATTAATACATAAAAATCGTTATCTACTTATCAAACAACTCAAGACATTCTTCATATTTTTTATTAACAAATGATAAAATTAAGTATGAATATTATATCTAATCCCCGTAACTGTAGAACAATAAAACATTAGTATTAATGTCCTTTTTGGGTATTGGTCACATGTGGGAGACATTTTCTGGCAACTGATGCTGTGATGTCACCTATCTGAAAGTGAATAATTGTGAATTTTCCTTTGTAGTTCTAGAAAAATAATTATGTATTTCTCCTAAATAATATTGTCGTTTAAAAATATAATTATTCTCTGGATGCTTTTACTCGTTTCCTACGGCCACATACGGTCGCTTACATTAAGATATAGACTTGCCGTTATTGTGGCGGCGGATGTTAACATGTGACTGGTTTGGGGTGACCGATCAGGAGAATCCATACGTGATGATGCACTACGGCAAGAACTACACGGGTAACGACCGCTTCTACGGATTCTGCGTGGATCTCCTGGAACGCATTGCCCGCGACGTTGGCTTCGACTATATCCTGGACCTCGTACCCGACAGAAAGTATGGCGCCCAAGATCCCTTCACGGGCGAATGGAACGGCATGGTGTTACATCTCATGAAGCACGTACGTCCAGAGACCTTGGCCGTGTAAAACAACTCGTCGGTGCTCCTCATGCAAACACTCGAACTTTTAAGAAATTGTCTTTCTTTGGTATTTTAAATGTGAGAAAAGAATCAGAAAGCACTCATTTCGTAACTACGATATGTTATAGGTATGAAGAGCTTCTCAGTATAGAAAAACAACTAAAATTAATACTGTACAGTACGTTATTCATGAATCTTCTACGGCTTACTACCATGAAGCGTAAATATAAAAAATTGGCGCCCAACGTGGGGAATACGTAACATAATCTCTAAATAATAATGCATAATATTTATATTCGGTACCAGTATTTCTTCTGCCAAAACATACCAGTATTTTTAATCTGGTAATGCGCAACATTATTTTTTATAAAAACAAGTTTACGACAGAATTGTTCACTGAGGAGCACCGATGAAGTGTGTAAGATTAAAGTGACTGTCGCGGATACAAAGAGGGGAGTCTGAAAAATGGTGGAACAGTATCCAGGAGAAGAGATAAGTGCCGTTGAAACATTGATTGGAAACACTGTATTGTTGAATCCAGTAAGAAACTCACCGTATCGCTTGAGTAACTTGTTGTCATTTCAGCACTAGACAAACTCGTCTGATGACGTCGATGAGCCTACAAAATAGAGAAACGTTTAGTAATATTCACATCCGAAGCACGTAAGCAACATTCCCTTAGAACTTCCTACTTCACTATTAAGAATTATCATTTATATAATACTAACCACCTTTCCCTTTGTGGGCATATAAATATAGTTCCATATAGCTTTTTAGTTTATTTGGCGTGAATTGTTATTTTGTACAGAAGACGTCTATTAAAAATACATCCTAGCGGATAGTTATGGAAAACATTTACTAGGTATTAATTTATTGTAATAAATTGATTAAATGTTTTGTCGCTACGAACTCAAAAGCTTCGCTTGTTTAAAGATTGTACAAGATATATTAAATTTTCATAAATTCGTTCTTACTGTCCATATCTATAATATACTTAATTATTCGTTCAGTGCAATTTTTCAAAAATTTCAAAACAGATGTATATTTTTCATTTAAATATATGTGTTTTAAATAACTATACATTAAAGGATTGTCAGTACGAACTGATTTTATGGGATAATTTCTATTACCATGGCTATTATTGCAGAGCTTAAGAACATTTATGAATTAAGTTTTTTTCTTTAAAATGAGACTACGTTGAGAAATAAAAAAATAGATTGTAATAAACCCTTTTTTCTGAGGCCATGAACTTTTGGAAAGACTCATATAGATCGAGATCCTTCACTGACATTGTCGGAGAAAATGAATTTTTTTAAAGATGAAAAGAATAACTGTAGTAACGTAGAATGCATATCATCAAGGAAGGTATTGGGACACCAAAGTTGCACTTAATACTTAGACTAATGATACTGCTGTATCTGCTGATCCATTAGCGACGCTCTTCTAGTTGTAGGTTATTCTGGTACTTTCCTGAGCACACCTAGCACAATCTATAGCAGTAGTTACCTACTCTGGCAGGAGATGCCGTACGTGATGCATAGACCTCACCCAAACCTGACGGGAAACGCCCGATACGAGGGTTTCTGCATCGACCTCTTGCGAGAGATCGCAGCCATGGTGGGTTTCGAGTACCGCATCGAGCTGGTACCAGACGGCAAGTACGGAGTCTACGATCTTGACACTGGCGAGTGGAACGGCATTGTACGTCAGCTCATGGACAAGGTAACTCTCACAACCAGCAAGTTTCCTATCTAATTTAGTCGTTATATCCTCGCCTGATGTTCCCTTACATTCATTTAAGACTTTTTTTCCTACATCGTTTTCACTTACTATTTAAAAGTTTCCGTTGCGCTCAATACACTCTCTTATTTTGCGTAACCCCTCTTATTTTTTACTTTTGCCTATACATACATGCCAATATTTTAATTTTTTTTTAAGTCTCAGAAGAACAATTTTATTCTCTGAAGAGTTTTTCTAAATTCACATCAGTTTCCAACACTCAATTTGTTAAATTTCATTTTGAGTACATTGACTATACCAAGTACATTAACTTGATAAAAAAAATTAAGAATTTGTAATGTACCAATGTTATGACCGAAAACTCATCAAAATTGTGAAACTCTAAACAGCTGGCGTATGTACGTCTCGTACTTTACGACTTTTACTACGAATAATGCTTTATTATGAATTAAAGAGGAACAGAAATTTAAATTTGTCTACAGAAATTCCAAAAAGAATAACTAATAGTTTACGAGGTTCATACATTAACAAATATAATGTTATTACTTGTATATTTATATCAGAATAGTTTAAGTAACCAATAAAATTTATTTGGTTTTTGGTTTTCACTAGACTATAATATGTATTTAATTTGATTTAACAATTTTGTCAATCGATTCATAATACCACTAATTTGCATTTTATCGTGACTTTCTTGGAGCTATGTTTCAATTTATTTAATTTTTTCAAATTTATTATAACGAAAACCATACGATACGTCTTCAGGAAAATAATTCAGCAGTTTTAATCCCAATTATTGTTAGTTTTCAATTATTACCGTTCTTCCATGACCCTCCCTTGCCGTTTTACGGAAAATTTTCTCCTTAAACTTAATTATATTTTCGTTTAATTTCACTATTTCAATATTTTCACATTGAAACGCTTGCACTCTTCTATGAACATTTACAGCCTATATTTCAATCGTGTGTATTACCATACGACTTTCGAGATCCTAAATCCTTATTTAATATAGTAATTTACAATTTCATTCGCCTTCTTTTCTCCTGAAAACCTATTTCTTTTACGCTTATTTCGGAAAAATTAAAATTTATTCCCATCTGCACGTCCAGCATGTTATACTCAGGTACGTTCCATTAACCTCAAAATCACATTCATAGTTCACACATTTAAATGCACACAGAGTTGCTAAATTAAAGGTGTGTTTTAATTCCATTTCAGAAAGCAGATCTCGCCGTGGGATCAATGACAATTAACTACGCCCGAGAGAGTGTCATCGATTTCACGAAGCCCTTCATGAACCTAGGAATAAGCATTCTTTTCAAGGTAACGTGATGCAATCTACTGAAAGTACTCAGGGTAACGTCATGCTGGCACGGCATCGAAAACGTTTAAGCTATAGTTGTTTTCGACGTTGTCGCGAATACGATTAATTTCATTTTACTTATATCAATGGATATAAAGGATTTTGTACACGTGTCTTCTGGAACTAGAAAAAATTATATTCATCCATTTAAATACTGCCGTATCGTTCTATAACTCAAACAGAAAAAAACAACATAATATTAAGTCAAATGAGAAAACTTTTTTAAAAAATTGTAAAGCTGATTAAAAACTTTAATTTTTAATCCATCCTATTTCACTTTATAAATTTTACTGAAATGTGATTATCTTAACATTTCTATATCAGAGTTAAGATAAATATTTACTGAATTCTTTATTTAATATTCGTCCTATTGAACTGTATCGTTTCCGTAGTCGTCATTCGTAATCACGGTTGTGTGCGAAAACATTTTTTATCTTTCAAAAAAAAAAATTTTTACGTGTAGAACATTCTCAGTTTTATTTTCCGATTTTCTTGTATGCGATCTCTGGTGTTGAACAGAAAACATCCTGAGTTGGTATCTGTAAAAATAAAATAATTAAGAAATCGGTGTACCTATAAACGATTTTCTTCGTTATTTACTGTTACTCAGCTATTAATAATATAAAATATAATTTTTTGCTTTATCAGTCGAGCGTTAACGGATAATACGAAATATTATTAAATACATATTTTAGAAAATAAATAAAAGAAGGCGTTTATTAACCGTTACGTTGAGTATAGTTACGGCTCGTAAGTTTCTGTTATGCATCATTTTGATAAGTTTCAAGACCTTCTGACTTCGCAAACTACACAATCGACAATGAGTGCAAATCACATTCTCAGTGGCAGTCGTGGGAATTCTAAGTTACAAACTGTCTTGAGTTTGAGAGTTGGATAAGCAGTGTGCGGAGCGTATCCTCCTTAAATCTATTTGGCTTCGACTAGGTCTTAATTTCTCCATTTCTAGTGTTTACACTACCATGGGTCAACTTCGTCCGTGAAAATGAAGAATTCATAAATCTTAGTGCGCGTATGAAATGTGTTAATTGAAACTTTTGAATGATACGTCGAACGAGAAAGTAACATAAAACAGACGAGTATATCATAATTTATCCGTCAGTCTGAACACTCCTAGTAGTGAAAAACCAATTATTCACAATTTTATTCTACAAAATCTCTAAAACCAATTTTCTCCCTAGACAAAAGAATATTAACTAAGTTATTCCAACCGAAATTTCTGGGTTGACAATGCAAAAATGAAAGTTCTATGAACCAACAGACTTACTTATTCTAATTATTGATACATTTTCGAAATCAAAGTCTTACAATAAAGGCTTTTACTTATCCCGGTGGACATGAAAACATTTCCTTATAATTCCCAGGCAGAGTATCGTAACCAATAACGCTCAAGTCAACATGAGCTTAAAACCTTTGTCCTTCAATTCCTGTTTCTGCAACCCGTAACGAGTAAGGTATTCGAAAATACTTAAATACCTCAATATATATTCGGTTCATGACTACAATATTATCACGCTTCTTATAAAAAGTGATTCTGTACTCGTGTCAGAAAAAATTTAATCGTCCATTTCCTTATTCAGTAAAATAAATTATCAGGGGAGTTTTACTACGCGATAATTTTTTTAATACTAAGAAAGTAATACAAATTTATTTCAAAAATTCTATATAAAAATTTCATCCTAGAATTCAATTAAATTTTTTCCCTTATTACTTAATTATGATAGAGGTGATAAACATCGCTTCGTCTTCCTCAATTTTTAACATTGGTAACGTAAAACAAAATTCCCTTTTTTTATTATCTTGCTTAATTTCAGAATATTATTCGTTCATGGACCGGATTAATAATTTCCCTTTCAGTAAAAGAAATTTTATATGTACATATTTACGATGTTGGGTAGAAACTGCCGTTCCCCATGTCTAATGTAACTTATTATAATAATTAACCAGTATAGTATCCAGTTACAGCCCGACATGTTTCTAAATTTTCCACTAGTTTATTTATAACTTATACATCTCGTATTTTTAGCTTAAACAATCATTTATATTTTATTGTAAGTCCGGAGAAAAAATGAGAAGATTGCAGTATTTGACGAGCCTTATATGGTGAAGTCAAGAATTGGTTAGCATCCTTATGATGAAGTAAGAATAAAAATTACAAACCATGAGTGTGTACTAAACCCTGTAGACGAATAAGGGAAATCCTTTACTCTATGGAAAACCGTAAGGCTGTAAAATTCCGGTGAAAAATTTTACTGTAGGCTGTTTCCTTCGTTCTCAAGTTTGTGAATGACAAGATTGGAAGGCGGAACGTATAAGTACGAAAATAACCAAAAAACGAATTTGTTTGGACATTTCAAATTTATCACGAATGAGTTTTCTAAAGACGAATTTAGAATTAGTGAGCATCTTTTCTTACGGACTGATTCTTTACGAGCGTCGGGCGTTACCATCTCATTGCGTTTACGACAGCTTGGTGACGCTGTGAATGGCTGCAAGAAACGTATGTTGGGGCCATAAGACGTTATCAGGGGGATTTTACTACGCGATAAAGCACGCCAAGGCGTATTGGAATCGCGCGGGATTGTGGGTATTAGCGACGTCGGCGCCCCCGCATTATTCGCGCGGCAATTGAGCTTCCCTCACCCCCCACCATCCCTCACCCCCAACACCCACGCGCCTGGCTCCGTGCACAGCAGCATTTGTCTCCGGGGTTGCAGCCTCCGCGACGCCGACTTCTGTCGATTCTCTAAGTCGTTCCAAGTGGAACAAGGACGAGGCTCCAGTCATCAACAGCGACCGATCGATGCATTATTGTCCCGAGGAACTGTCACTCTGCTTCGCCACGCTAAACTCACAACTGACCCACAATCACGAACTCCAAGAACAATGATGTGACGGATTCAGTATAACTTGATATACAGATAAGTAAATAATACCGCCGTATGAGCTGAGGAACTGTGTTGCTATTATAAAAATTAACTCATCAAAGAGTACCACTAAAGTACCAAATATGAAATTGTATAAGTTTTTCTTTACCTAAGTGCTATCTGCATGTAGCCAAATAAGTGTCTATGAATTTAATTTTAATAATATTAGAAACATTAAAATATTGTAGCGTCAATTGTGCGTCGGTGATAATTTTTGTGACGAGGACTGTACATGATTGAGTACTCCTTCCTGAATGAAGCACGCAAAAGAAACATTAGTCCTTAAATTGTCCAGTTAGATCCACAAAACGCTGTTTCTTAATAAGCTTCACTGTATATTCTTTCGGATATTTATGATCCACATATTTCAAAAAATAACAAGGGGGGTAAGAGAATATTATAGTTCAGATACTTTGCAAAAAGTGCACTTTTGGGGACTCATTGGTGGAACTATTTGCCTTCAAAGCCAATCATAATAAAATAAACAATCCCAACCAAAAATATGTTGCGTGTTCCATTCAGTAAAGGACGCTCAACTTTAGTAACGAGGTGGGTACAAAGCAATGTTAAGATAATTTGTAGTTCCGACTAGAATTTATAGTTAGTAAAAAACATATTAAGCCTAAAATAGCTTCAAATCGCATATGGACACAACAATTCCTCTCTAATATTACAACATGAGTAGATACGACACGTTCGGGAAAAATTCCAATGTAGCAATTACTAATTTGTCCATGAACTGAACGTTTAAATTAAATGATTTAAATCTGTTTTGTGCCACAGAAGAATATTGAAAATAAAATTCATGAATAACAGAAAGAACACAAAATATTAATAATATATATTGGTGAGGATAAAAATCTTCGAAGATCCGAAAAGAAAGCGAGAAACAATATTTAAATCCGTTATAGAAAGTCAAGTGTATTGCATAGCAGCTGTAAATAATTAATATAATTATATTTGTTGTATCTAGAGAAGTTTTATTATTATTATTTATTCTTAAAAATTTAATTCGCTCATTTTACATTTCTAGAGTAGTGTAGAACAAAATTTAATCGAAATATTTATAGGATCTATGACTAACACAACTCACCAAAATATATTAACATTATATTGGCCTCGCTACATTCGTCAAGTCATGTTTCGATCTCGACAAGGACAATATGACAATTAGAAAATCATAGTAAACAAATGTTAATTCCCATATTAGAGATAAGCGACGTGCCGAATTAAAATATAAAAAGCAAGTTTATGCGAATCAAATACAGTTTTTTTAACCCGACAGTACGTACAAATACCAAACACTTGAAGGGGAAACGTCGGTGACAGCGAGTTTTTACGACACGCTGTAAATGAGGATTCCAGATTAGATGCAATTGAAGTAAGGTTACTTCTTAGTTGTTACGTGGCAAGCTGAGTGCTGACCCACTTTAAGCGGACAATTCAAGGGGAAGAAACTCTAGAACGTTACTCGTCTTCGTACTGGAAAACTTCATATTGCCGTCTGCGGTTGTTTTTAATACGGTTCGGCGAAGTGGCAAAGAAAACGACATAAAGTAAAATTATATTATATAAGTTAAAAAAAATATAACGAAGGAAAACAGGAAAAACAAAGAAATTTCTAAATATTAGGTACAATGAAAAAGCGAAATGAGAGATAAGTAGAATTAAAAACGGAACTGATTAAAATGAGGCTTTCTGATAAAGATTTTGTTGTTAATTGAGAAAAAAATTATTTCTAGTCTGTTTTTGAAATTTTGTATAACTAACTCAATAGAAAATAATTAAACCTTAATAAACAAAATTCGGAAAATGGAATGAAACGTTGTTTTGTATTAAATTGTTTTTGGTGTGTTACACATTTTATTTAATTCAGATAAATATAACGTTTAATCGTTCAAAAAATTATTATTTGAGTCTTAACGTAACGTTTGTACATCAGTTTTATTTTATTTTATAGTAGAATTTAAAAATATTATTCGAATGCCGTGCCAGTTGCATATTATTTAAGCATTTAAAAAGTAATATAATAAAATTTAGTGTGAAACATACATTTCCTGTATTTTAATCTCGATTAATATTTAATTTATGTAAGAATTTGATTACTGTCTAAAATTGTGCTGACTCGTATGGTTTTAATCTCAAGTTAAGTTTTTAATAATAGTGCTCAATTAGGAATTTGGTTAAATTTAGACAGAATGACAAATTATATTAAAATACTAAATTATGAAGTAAATTTTCACAGTGGGAATTTTTGTAACAAGTAATAATTTACTATATTTATCTAAATAATATTTTTATTAAAAAATAGATTAATAACACATATTTTTATTAGAAACACGTTATTGGATCTTAGAATCTATACAACATACTTGGCATCGTTAAATGTATTACAACGAAGAAATAAATTTCATATAATTTGACGATCCTCCTGGATGCTGCTTCTTATTCGTCCACATTTGTGATGTGTGAGAGTTTGTACAGGTACCGACGGACAAAGAGTCCACTTTCTTCACTTTCATGGACCCGCTTGCTCTGGACATCTGGTTTCTCGTGGTGGCAGCTTTTACCTTGGCCTGCTTCACCCTCTTCGCCTTGGCGCGGTTCTCTCCGTACGAGTGGAGAAACCCTCGTCCGTGGCGCAGACCTGACTTTCTAGTCAACCAGTTCTCCCTTTCCAACAGTCTCTGGTTCGTCACAGGAACCTTATTGAGGCAAGGTTCTGGAGTCAACCCAAAGGTATCCGAGCTTTCTCTAGCTTTCCAGAACGTCCACTGAATTATAGCCAAATGCACCGCAGGGCATCGTGTCCAAGATGCGATTGGTGTTGATGTTCATTTACGACTCATGGGAAACAGAAAATCAGAAGTATTTAATTTCTCAAATAAGGGTTCAAGGTAGGGATATGTTTTTATTGTGGGTAATTTGGATCTTCTGCTATGAATATTGGCTCTTACTTCCCGAAAACTACGATCTTCCTGGTTAGTTACTGATCTCTGATGTTACAAGCAAACTATAGTCCTGGGTTTGGAGGATTTTAGCGCGGAATTGGTCTCTTCTGAGATACCTGACAGCGGCAGGAAAGTTAGATAGTTCATATTCATATATTTTATGTTTTCCGAAACCTTGCTTAACTCAGCAATTGCTGATTAATATTAATGTTTGTTTCAATTCTCGAGGGGGTGAGATTGTAGGTGTGAATGAGGACAACGCAAGCTACAAAGTTTCAGGTTAGTACTGTAACAGCCTTGTAGAGTTACGTTGGCAGGAATGTCACAGGTGCCTACCAGTCAACCGACGCGGCTGTTCTCGTTCATGAATCCTCTGGCCGTGGAGATCTGGCTGTACGTGTTGGCAGCCTACGTGCTGGTGTCCATAACAATGTTCGTGGTGGCTCGCTTCTCACCCTACGAGTGGCACAACCCACATCCCTGCGACACCGAGAACGACCTCATCGAGAACCAGTTCTCGCTGGCCAACAGCTTCTGGTTCACCATCGGAACTCTGATGCAGCAGGGCTCTGACCTCAACCCCAAGGTAGCGCTGGAGTCATTCTGGATTTTCCGGGTGTGCTCCACACTAAACCCTTCCGAAGTAGCATCTACCCAGTCATTGCTAGAATTATAAAAATATTTAAGTAATTTATATTTATTATCTTCCTGTAATAAAGAGAATAACCTCTAAAATTTTGCGTATCGAACTTTCCTTAATTTTTATGACGAGCGACAAATTAAATAACAGCCGTCTAATTGGTTTCCAAGTTAACGATATATCAAAGGTTCGCAATTCTGTTCGTTCATTCATTAGTCGATATACGGTTTCGGAGCTAAATATTTAAAAAAGAGAATAAATAAGTTTTTGAACTAGTCATCAAGTTAACGAAATGGTAAATATTCCTGAACACGTCCCATTTTATAATGAATTATGACCATAATTAGGTAGCTTCTTTTTTGCTTTACATAGTTAAAATTTCTCTTATGAAACTTCATTTGTTAGAATCTCTAAATTTATTTTTCAGTTTTATCAGTTTCAAATTTATGCAAATTATCATTTTCAATTAAATAGACTGGTGACCAGTTCAAGTACCGGATTGAAATACTCGATTGGAGTTTGGTAAGATAAAATCTTCAAAAAAGACCGCTCAGAAATAGTATATAATCTTCATTTGAATAATTTACATTGTTCCAATTTTTCATTAATTTTTATTTTAATAAAAATGTATTCAAAATAGACAACTTTCAAGATAAAAACCTTTCTGCAGACAATTGGCAAATATTTCGTGAGTAAAAAAATAAAATAAAGTTTCTGATACATAAATTGTTGTATTTTTAACAAATACATGCTAAGTAATTATAATCGAGGTTCGAATCGAATGAGTGTTTTTTTAAAAAATTCCGAAATGCGACATGGCTCGCTGTGACAGATCGGAAATTTTAGAAAGCTCATAAAATTCAGGTATTAAGGTTTTCGAAAACGTACACCAAGGTTAGAAATAGGCAAACAATATTGAGATAGCATTTGACTGTAATTTTACATTTCGTGCTAACTTCAAACGGTTACCTTATTTTGTCTGAAATTTGACATATTAATAATCGAAAACCACCTCGACGTGATCAGAATATTCTAATCTTGCCAACGTAATTCATAATTTAAAATAAAGATTAAATAAATGCGGCAAATTAATTATAACAGAAAAATATTGTTTAATCCATTTTATTTACCTTAACATAATGACCTTCGTTTGAAAATGTAATTTTTTTGCACAATGGTGATTTGTGAGCACACCCTGTAAATTCATATATAAATAAGCACCCATATTTACGGTAGTTAAAGGAAGCATGGCTTGTAGATAACGTACAGTAGAATTGCAGTAGATTACTGTTAGTGTATTTCCTTATTTTGGTATCCTTTACGAGCACACAATCATTTACAAAATCACCCACAGATCTTGCATGCAAATAAGCTATGAATAAGCACCTCTAACATTACACAAAGTGACTGTTCATTCTGTTCAATCTTATGACTGTAGGTATGTAATTGAGTTATTTCTTTTTACTACAAAAATATTTTTGTATTACAACTGACATTACTTTCGTCAATATTACTTTTTTGCCTCTTGCATGGGGAAAGCTTTAGATTTTTTTACATACTTTTTTTGTCTTCAGTTTTCTGTTTTGAGAATGAAGTTTGCATTCTTTCAGAGCACGTAATTTCTAGACGTTTGTTATGAAATGTATACTCATTTGTGTAAGTTGATGGGTGCTTATTGATAGAAGACTTCAGTGTTACAGAGTGTGGAAATACTTTTCCATGAAAAAAATTCAGTTAAAGATTTAAGTTTTAAATGCATTTATAAGGCTAATACGTACACATGAATGTTGAAACGGACCAGATAATTTTTAAAAGAATGGGAGCAGTTCACAAATCAGTGGTATAAAATCTGTTCTCACGTAAATCTGTGACCTTCCTGTGTTCATATTTTGTATACAACAGTTAAGGTGAGTAAATCAGATAAATTATAAACATTATTTCAATTCTTTTGTTAGTTAGCAGAAATTTATTTTCTCATGTGTATTACAACATTGGTTTACGTTGGGACAAGATGCGTTCAAAATCTCTGTTATCCGAACTTTAACTAGATACAGATCGTGAACCATCTTAAAAATGGCGGGAAAAAACGTGATGTAGTTGTCGCTGGAGTGTGAGTCGTTTATAAAAAGATAAATGTTTAAATGGTAAAAGAAATTAAATACTCGAGCTTCTTACTTAAAATTTTATTCAAGTTCATCATTAGTTGAATAAGACGTGGAATTGTGGGATTTGTTTAAGGAACTGTATTTCCTTCCAAACAAACGTTAGATATTGAGTGTTTTTAACTGGAAATTCATGTTTTGTGACACTAATTGTGTTAAAAATGGAGTTATGGTTAATTTACGCCATAAACTGGCATGTGGGACATAGCGTTAAAAAAAATATACAGGAAAATACTGAACGTGTGTTTTACTGCCTGGGAAAATCTCCCCTTGGAAAGGATTTTAATTTTCTGTCGTTTCTAGCGATTTTTGACTATTTTCAACGATAATTCCTAGCACAGATACATACTTTTCAATCTATTCAAAATTTACTTTGGAATATTAAATCATGTCACAGTTGTGTTAAATGCGTCTATAGAAAGATTATAAAAAAATTACAGAATTTTTTATAATTTAAAATTATTATCTATATATCTGATATTTAATTATTACAAAATAAATTGCAACAGCCAGACAGTCAGAAAACATTTATTTCTATTTTTATTGACTTATTTCCCAATTTACATCAAATGAAAAAGTTTTTATTCCCTATTTCAGAACTTCTTCAACCAATACAAATTAAAAAAGTTATTTAATTGTCTTCATGGATTTTTCACATTAATTAAATTATGTTGAATTATAAAAAATAAAAAGAGATCAAACTTAATATAAAAAAAATGAAATAAATGTTATCTGACTTATTGGCTATTTCATTTCTTTTGGATTTAAATAAAATGTTAGGAGATTTAAAGACTCCAACCCCATGTTGAAAACATGAAAAAAATACGAACTCCGTTCTTAAGATTTTGAAGTGAAATTTTGGATATTCGGTTGAAGGTAGTTCATAAAATATCAATTATTTATTAACTGTAGGGGTACTTAATTACAACCTTCACATGTGACACGTGCTGCATATTAATAATTATGAGATGTAACTTTTTGTTACTTTTCTTATCAAGATAGTATAAACAATAACTCAGAATTGAAGTTTTTCCGAATTAGAAATAAAATATTTTACCCGTTTTTCGATACACTCTGGCGGTTAAAAAATAAACAGTTCAAATATACAGGATATGGTTACCAAATTTAATTAAGGGGAGTATTTTCGTTTCCAGTCACCAATTACGACATATGAAATCGATTATTGTGATTTGTGTGTCAGACACTCGAAGCTTTACTAAATCCATTTATTTGTTGCCACATCTGACCTCGGTTTATTTTCGGAAACCATGAGAAATTAAATGTGTGTAGCATTAATCTGTGTTGATCGATTGAGGACCTTTGGTGTAACGTGTCCAGGCGACCTCTACACGTATAGTTGGAGGCATCTGGTGGTTCTTCACGCTGATCATAATTTCGTCGTACACGGCCAATCTGGCTGCCTTTCTCACTGTGGAAAGAATGATAACTCCCATAGAGAACGCAGAGGATCTCGCGGGCCAGACGGACATTTCCTACGGAACTCTGGACAGCGGGTCCACAATGACGTTCTTCAGGGTAAGCACTAGGTCAAAACAAAAATCCTGTTGACTCAAAGCAGCTTATATATTCTACGGCGAAATTGCAACTCATTTCAGGATTCCATGATAGAGACTTACAAAAAGATGTGGCGGTTTATGGAGAACAAGAAGCCGTCCGTTTTCGTATCGACGTACGAGGAAGGTATCCAGAGAGTCTTGGAAGGAAACTACGCGTTCCTTATGGAGTCTACTATGCTGGACTACATCGTGCAACGTGACTGCAATCTCACTCAGATTGGTGGGTTGCTCGACTCCAAGGGATACGGTATTGCTACTCCTATGGGTACGTATTTTTAAAAATTATGCATTTTCCTTCCAGCTCATATTAATGTCAAAATAACATGCTTATTAACTATATCGGAGTTCAGTTCAAATGCATTAGGAATGGTCTAAAAGTTACAAAACGTAATTAGTGCTGGTATCGTAGCAAATTGTTCCTGAAAAGCAACGTCTTTAAGTAATCATCTATCAAATTTGAAGATATATCAAAGGTGTTGCTTTTTTTCCCACTATCGGTAAAAGCAAATAATTTGTCTTATTTCAAACAATGATATCGAAACGAGATTTTAAACAGGTCAAAAGTTTCTGTTTTAAAGGAAAAACAACAAAAAATTAGTTGAAGTTCACGGTACGTTTTCCCGAGAGGTTAAATTCATTCGAAATTTGGTGAATCAATTAAAACGAAGTGTAATTTTATCTGAGTTTCTTATTCAATACATAACTGTTGATCAAAGTCTACCACTACACAACAACAACAGAAACTCTGAATCCATTGATGATTGGCGGGCGAACCGGTTCCAAAGATTGCGAAGACGAGGAAATCGGTCGGGAAGTTTCTGACCACATTTCTGTTAGATGAAGAATTAATTATCCACATAGACTATAAACGGAAACTATTGTGCGTCGTTAATGGACCTTTTTAACCAATTTAATCAAATATAAGCGCCAGTAATTGGCCACGAAGGATGTGGTTGACCGTCAAGAAAACAATTTGGCTCTCAACTATACAGATCCGATGACTAAAATTTACGAACTGTCGCTTACACTTTTTTTTGACTGTATTGATTCCCTGGTGACTTTTTTGAATGTTTAACATGTAATGTGCTCGCTGGAAAGTAGAGAATCTGAAGTTATGGGTGTCTTGGCAAAGTTTATGGACATTATTATTGTGATTCGAGTGTATAGTGTATTTTGAACTGTTTTGTAGTAATATTTTAAAGAAACATTTTGACTGTCATTCAACTACAAGTCCCGGAAATATTGGTACAAGTTTCTAATGTCATGGTGTAATGTTTTAATTATTTCAGGATCCCCGTGGCGGGATAAAATATCCCTGGCCATTTTGGAACTCCAAGAAAAAGGCGAGATTCAGATTCTTTACGACAAATGGTGGAAGAATCCTGGCGACACGTGCACCAGGAACGAGAAAGGCAAAGAATCGAAAGCCAACGCTCTGGGAGTCGACAACATCGGTGCGTTCTCCTCCAGCTCACTCTCTTTCCTGTCCTATGAAGGAGGTTTGTGCAGCAACGGACAGTCGCAGTCAAAGCATTTGTCTTTCGCTTTACGTGTCGTAAGCTTTGCCTGAAGGCTGGATGTTTACGTGTATGCCTGCACAGCGATGTAATTAACTTATCTCAAATTACATTACTGCTCGTTTCTCGAGAAGCTCGCGCGGTAAGCAGAGGAATTGTTGACAGAATAATTTCGTACACCTTGCCTCTTACTTTCCTTAAATTTTGAAATGCTCAAAGTATCATCATAATCAAATAATTTTAATTAACATTATCTATGTTCCCTGTAATAAAAGCTTTCTCACCAACGACCTAAAAAGTATTACTAATTTTATTTGAAAGGCGAATAAAAGCTACGTGTTTTACGAAATAAAAGTATCAGAAAAATTGTTTATAAAGAACCGCATTCGTTCTTTTCACATCTGAAATTGAATTATTGGTGTTATTGCCGTATTATAACCAGAGATGGATTTTTATGTAAAAGGTTTACTTAGAACGAATCTGTAAATAATGGTATATTTATCAATATGTATTCTGACTATTGAGAAAACAAATAAATAAACATCAGCCAATTTTAATTCAAAAAAATTAATTTATTAAATTATCATCGTTTGGTTAAGTTTAAAAAAAATTGACGAGGTCGCTAATTAAGCGATTAAAAAAATTGATCCGTTAATATTGGTTATTAATTGAACCACCGCAATAATATGCCAAATTTACGCTATTTATTAATTTCATCTGAGAGTTTAAAGTCAGATTTATCGTTTAGTTTTTATAACAGTAAGTGAATAATTTATTTTAGTATTCAATTGAAATGGGAAATTCATGAGAGTACACTTTATAAGTGGCGTGTTATTCGTTCAAAAAAACTCGTGCAGTGTAAAATTAGTGTAAATAATTAAAACCTGTAATAATGACAAGTATATTTTTCGTACTGCTCTCAAAGACAGGAATAAATTGTTTCCAAATTTAATAATCCCTGTATTTTACTCAGGTACGCATTACATAAAACTGTAAAATGTCTCATGATTTTCGTTAAAGCAATGTTTATAACATTGGAAAAATAATTCAGTATATGTTGGCCTTTTCACATATTAAAACATGTCTTTTCAGGTGGAGTGTTCGTCGTTCTTCTCTGTGGCTTGGCCATCGCAGTAATAGTTGCAATAGTGGAATTTTGTTACAACTCCAAAAGAAATACTCAGTCTGAAATGGTAAGTAATCGACCTAAGTTTATTGATTTCATGGCTGGCTCACATTCAAGAAACGTTCTTTGTTGCAAAGGGACAGTGGTCACTACGCAACAGTGCAGAGTTAACTGAAGTGATAACTCTGTAACCCGTTACATTCTTCCTATGTGTCTGATTACGAGCGCATAAATACCTACAGACGATTGTAACAAAAGCGCATTTACGTTTTCCGATGTGGTGTAAGTAATGTTGAAAAAATGGATCGAGGATTTAATCAGCATGAGAAAGAGGATGTGCTTTTATCTGTCGTTTTTCGAGTCCTCCTCAGTGAATTCATATAATTAAGATAAATCTCACTTCTTAAACGGCTACGTGAAATGAAATTTTACTAGTGCACTACCAACAAATATATCTGTAAAATTCACGGAACCATGCATTAGCAAATCAAATAAGCTCATGTGACTTGGGAGAGTAAAAAATACGGTAAAAATTGTCTGGTGTTGGTAGGACGGAAAAAGAAGTGGCAGAGACAAATGGGTGCGTTCAGACTCACCCTGACTGATGACAGCAAGTCTCTCGTCGTTTATTGCCACAAGAACTACAAAGATGCCTAGAATTCACAGGGTTTATACTAAAAATCTAATCCTCTCCTCACAAGCATGGAAATCCTTAAAGCCGTTATGTAAACACGGTAAATAATGTCCACGCAAATTTTAGGGTGTGTAGGAAGAAGAAATTGACCTCTCTAAATACGACTAAAAATCTATTTCACTGCGTTTAATGCACAACTGACAACTATAATTCCAAAAATTAGCCTTATGAACATTAAAGATTAATTACACAATGAGGATGTGTTGCAGGTATAATATTTTAGAAATTTTATTCCAGAAACGAATATCTCAATTCAGAAAATATCTCCCTCGTCAATGTCGATAGCTCCAATATTATCAGAACCAAATGCCAAAAGAATGCTATTTGTCTTATTAATTTTTTTTATTAACAGGAACTGCATAATAATGAAAGTCTGTTACTTGGATCCTATTTCTGCATACTTGTTTTTATTTCCACCATTATCTTAAATTTATATTTTTTCTTATAGGATATTTACTTCATATTTCTGAATATATTACGCGTCACTTAATAAACCTGTAAAATTCCTAGTACAAAAAAATTACGGACATAAAGTATTTAATTAATAAATAATATTTCATTTTACATCTGTTTTCAACAATCAAATATATTTAATAACAATTAGAAGACTTAATATTTTTTATAATAATTCAATATTGTATAATTAATCATTTTGTTTTAACACCACAATTAATTAGTGATATGATTAATATTTGTTTTTGAATTATAAATTTTTTTAATAGTCGTTAAATAGATCTGATATTTAATTCATTGTACTAAAGCTGAATAATTCGATCCACAAATCTGTATAGCACCAACATTGCTAAGGCCTCTCTCATATATAATTTTGTTAGAATATTTATAGTGATCCCCTGGACAATAATTGATGGGAACCAGAAAATGTGTTCGAAAATTCCAGATTCATTCAACCCTGCAAATGATTAAAGCTTCATAGATTTCCTTCGCGAATCTCTGGGCTGTAAGAATTCCTCTATGAACGAGGCTGAAATCAAGAGTCCTAATTCTTCAAAGAGGTAAACGAACGGCTAAGGAGGGGCTTGGGACTCCCATAAATTTGCTGTACCGGGAATAGTTATTGCCAAGTAGGGAATTTTGTGTCTGGCCGTCTTGAATAAACCGATCTTCATTTTTCAGAAGCCCGAGTCACATATATAAAAGTTAATGGTGTATTGTAAAAGACTAAAATTTCTATATCAATTATATTATCGATTATAATGGTACTCAAAACGTAAATAAATTTTATTGAAGGTATCTGAAATAATGTATGAGTTTTTGTAAATTATGCTGATATTAACAGTAGATTTTCAAATTTTGTTTGTTTACCTTAATCCCAATTCAAGTTTCTGATTCTACAATAACTTTGGTATTTCTCCTGTTCTACCACGAGTTATTCAAGGTTCCATATCTTTTGTATTGGTTTACATTCAGTTTCAGGAGAGATAATAATCCAATATATTCTTTATTTCTTATATTCTTCATCAGAAATCTAATTCAAAATTTTACGTAGGCCAAGATTCCTTATGAATGGATGGATGTTTTTCTGAGGAGATAAGTGATATTAATTGTTTGATTACTAATTTGTGCAATACATTTATTCCTTCCAGCGCGCTACCCCGGCACCCCACCAGTCCTTGTGTGCGGAAATGGCGGAGGAACTTTGCTTCGCCCTCAGATGCCGTGGCTCCAGACAGAGACCTGCTCTCAAGAGACAGTGCTCCAAGTGCATTCCTGGAACTCCCTACGTGCCTGCGGTCCTCGATCTGCAGCCCACTAACGGTCTACACTCTCATGTAAGTCTATCACCTGATGCAATCCACCTCCAGCCACAATCAGACACTCCTGAAGAATTACAACGACTGAGACTGTGTGCGTTTTCCATGAAGAGAGAGGTTTAGTTCAGAGAATAACCAAAGGGATCTAAACTAATAATAAACAGTCTACTAATACGAGTAATAGAAAAAGCTACACAATTAAAACGTATAAAGAATAAATACCTTTTTTAATTCAAATTAACTGCATAATTTTCGGAAATATCATCATTAAAATTCCCAGCCCAGTTCTGAATTGTTAAACAATGTCTCAGGTGTTAAATACTCAGAATTTCTTATGAAGATCACAGTTCGTTCATAGCCGCAGATTAATAATTTGGAAAGTGTGCGATTACTCGACGAAATTCTCTTGCGCTGTGTGACATGTAGCACCATCCTGTTGGAACGAAACGTCCTTAATATAATTTAACTCCAATGTTTTTTTACTTCTGTCCACAAATAACTGGTCAACAGATTCATATAGCAAAAGCGATTCGTTTTGTAAATTGAGCAGAAGTAACTGATATAAAAATTAGGAAACGAAGGTTTAAATATTACGAGTATCACGGTAGTTTTCTCCGTCTAATGAAATGAAATATAGTAATTATCTATATAATAAAAAAGGATGTATATTTGTATGTATGTATGTCTGTATGTATGTATTTACGTTGTTCTTTATACAAATTTTATCGCGTGGACAGAATGCAACAAAAATTGGTACACAAATTGTTCAAAACACGAGAAACGGTACTGTGAGGGTGAGAAACGCCTAGCATACATGTGGAAAGAATTATAATTAAAAACCGTGATCATTAAATATTAAATTACTGCGCGCCAAGAGACAATGACGTCACGCGAGAGAAAGACGTTACTACGCAACGAACAAAGGAAATATTTCCTTTATTAGGAATGAAATAAAGCAGAAATATGTTCTTTAAATAAAAAGTATAATTTTATACAGGAATACTCCATCGAATGGTAATAAAGAAGAATACGAATTACTTTACCATCCTTGCGGAAAATGTAAGTTAATTTTCGCGCTATATTAGTTGTGAGTCTAGCTAACAATTTCATCAATGTAATATTTCGAAATGTATGAAGACTGAGTGACAATTGACAATTATATCCTGAAATACTCAAGGAATATATTTAAGTATTCAATTAAATACTTTTTCGAGTTTATATAAATAAGTACACGAGCAACGCCGGGCACCCAGCTAGTTTTAAATAAGATTTGCGTGTTTCAGAGAGGCAGCCTGGGAGTGCCCATAGAACTGCCCCCGCACCTGCAGCACCACCATATACACCCCGAATACGACACGACTTAGATGTCGCCAGCGACGAGGAGGAAGCCAGAAGGCTTCACGACCGACAAAGCACAACACGAACGATAACCTCGCCCGTGCACTTTGGCGGCGGGTCTGAAGACGGGGGATCGGGGCGACGGGTCCATCCGTCCTTTCCTCTCGCCCCGATCCAGCCCGTCCGGGCTCGACCCGAAACCACCGTGCCACTGCGAACAACTCACTTGAGGGATTGATATTTCTGCCGGAACGCGACCGTTGGTTAACGCGCACTTGTCTGGATGGTTCTCTTCCATTCCGCTTCTAAATACGAAGTACGTAATACTTTGATACTTGCTTTTAACTTCTGAAATAATCTTATAAACGGATCGTATGTAGATATAATGTAGACGCGCTATATCAATAAAATTGAATTTGGAAATAAAAATTGTTGTGACTTCTCCTTGCCTTTGAGTAAGCTAAATGAGAACGATTGAATGTTAATGTATTACTGTTTAAAGTATTTAAATTATATTGATGTATTGCAACACTGTTATAGATGTTGATGTTTTAATTAAAGTATAAATTGGTGTAGCCTGGAATATTGTTATCATAACCTAATCACCAAAAATCCTGGTATACTATTCAAAATAAGAACAGCATAACTCCACAAACATCGTTAATCTACTAAAACTTAACCATTGATATTGTAGACATACCACAATAAAAAAATAGTGGAAAAATAGTTAACCAACGACAGATGGCGTATAAATTCTGGATTTGCAGTTCAGACTGTCATCCCTGTGTGGAATAATATTTTACTGTTTATTTAGTATGATTTTTTATATAAGCATATAACGAGAGACAGACAAGAAAAATCTAATTTTATCGTTTTATATATAACTGTCATATTGAATAGCCTGTAACGGCGATGTTAACGCCATCTGTTTACGTTGTACCTGTGTTCGCAACTGTTTACATTCCCGTCGGAAAGTGAAAGTGGTGTGACCCGAGTGTTTCGTAATCGGAAGCGCCACGTGAGTGTTAGTGTAATACAAGTGATGGAAGGAATCTAGGGTATGTAAATGGGGGAGAGGGGGGAAATTTTTTTCTGCCAAAAATGGTAGTTTTAAGACCGGCAAATAAATAATTGTATGAAAACGAGTAATTTGTAAGATATGTGAATTTAAAAAATACTAAAATTCATCAACGAGAGAGCAGGTGTGACGTCACAGACAGACATTGGCTTCATAAGGTAAGTGACGTCACCAGTTCTATTTCCAGGATTAGTGTCTTAAGGGGGATTATGCTGAAGTTGGCAGCCCATCATTGGGGGGGAACGCGTAGAGGTTGGCACCAGTGTCTGTGACGTCACTATGACGTCACACCTGCTCTCTCGTTTTCCATTACAACTTTGTGTCCTCAGGGGGATTTGAAATTTATGATATTTGTTATGTAGTACTGGTAGTATTTATTTATCTCATTATATTTAGTTCTTATGATTTAATGGAGAAGTTAATATTGGGATAAGGTACCCCATTTATGTTCGCCCCCTTTTTTTCTGCGATACTACTGTTTTATTTTAGACATTCCCATGATAAGTGGGTTTGTTTTGCAGGCTACAGTATTAAGGTGAGTCGTGGGAGATAGGCAGAATGCCAGCTTCCCCCAGGATTCTTGCCAAAATAGTGAGTTTCGGTTGGACAAAAGGAAGGGAGAAGGAAATATATCTGGTCTGATAAGAGGAAACTTATTTGCATTTGGTAATTACTAGCAAAATAGGGCAACTATACGAACGATTCTAGAGGAATTAATCCGAATATGTTGATACTAATATGGTTACGTTTAGTTCTATTCAGTATATCAATAGATTAAATTCATTAAAATAATTTACTTGATTTATGAAATTAGGAAAAATTTTATTCAAATTAATGACGACCGAATTACCACAACAATACTAAATAATGTAATGCATTAGTTTTCAGCCTTAGAAGAGATATATAAATATAAAAATTCTGTCCCAAATTAATTTATGGAAAAATATTATATTATCTTTACTTTAAATCGGATGGCCTGACATAAAAAATTGAGGGTTTCTTGATGCTATGAAAATTTTGCGCATAAAACTATATAAACGATAAATCACAAACATGTATTTGATATTATTTCAAAATTATATAGCAGGTTAAATAAAAATCAAGAAGTGACCAATGAAACTGTAGTTTTAAAAATGTGTGTGTATCTTCTGTAAATATCTCAGGAAGCAAACATTAAATAATTCCAATAGTAAAAATAGTAATTAAATAACTGAAAATTAAAGACATAATCAATTTTGAGATATTTGTTAGAAATTTGAATAGTTACGTTTATCTGTCAAGGACAACTTAATTTCTTAGTTAAATTATAAATTTTTCTGATTATTACAATTTCATTGGCAAAATTATTGATGACACAAGTAGTTATTAAGCATTGGCCATTTGTCACGATTATGAGAAACTTTTTTGTTTTATCCAATTTTAAATTACAATATTAGAACGACAGAGAGAAAAATAATACATTTTCTATAGAAAAAACACTGTAATAATTTTAATAATCAGCGTATTTGAAATGTTTTCATTCGGAAGGAATAATGGAGGACCAATAGTAAATAATGTGTTATGGATCAAAAATGCCGATAAAACTAAAACAGACGTTGAAACGTATATATAAAGTTGTTTTTTTTCAATTAAATTTTATAACGGTCGCGTCGACATCGTGGTCATTGGCGACCCGTATGTTATTTACCATAGACTCCATAGCGTTATTGTTTACATACATTCTTAACATTAATTGCAATCGAGTTCCCATATTTGTTCACTTATGTTTGTATATGGGGAATAGTTAGTGGTTGACTGCATTCTTCACAGGTTGGTTGGGTAGATCTGGAAAACAGGAACGCATGAGTACAAACGGAGTGGAGGATTCTTACTCTAGATAGCATCACCGGGTTTTTTCTGTTTATGGTTTTGGGAATTGTTATATCTTTGTAGTGTACTGATTCACTGTGAATTATTCCGTTGTTCTTCCTTCTCCTTTTTTCGTTCCACCTGTTTTCGAGTTTTTCTTTACAGAACTCCAACGTTTCCTTGCTTTTCCACTGGAAGTCGTTTTCTCCGTTGTGTACAGTTCTTGATGCTACTTTTGCCAGCTCGTCGGCCCTGAGGTTTTCAGGAATTCCTCTATGCGCAGGGATCCATGCTAGACAGATGTTTTGATTCCTATTCCATATCTTCGTGATATTGTCCTTAATGTTTGTTCCTTTTTTGGGGGGTTTTGATATCTTTGATTGCTTCCGACGAGTCAGTTAGAATGAGGTTATTGTTATCTGGGATGTTTATACAGAGTTTAGTGGCCATGTAGATAGCTTGCACTTCAAGCACCAGGTCCGGATGACTGGTTATTTCGTGTTCGAGTGCGTTGGTGAGAGCTGCTGTAGATTGCGCTCGCTACTCCTGCTGCGGACTTGGATCCATCTGCATACCCTGATCTGGGATAATCGTGTTTCTTGATCAGTTCGTCGTGTTCCTTGATGAAGTTATCTTTTACTTGGTTTAGGAGGGTTACGTCTACTGAAATGTCTAAGATTTTCCACGGTGGGGTTCTTGCGAATGTGTTTTGTTCAATTTGTGTCAGTGTGATCCTTGCTGTCCTCAGGTGTTTTTCCAGCATTTTATGGAACGGTATTGCTTCTAATACTTCCCCACTGTGGTGGTAATTTAAAGACTCTGTGGTCTGATTTGGGGGTTACTTGACTCAAGATTTCTTTTTTAGGGCAACAGGCTACATGAGGGTAATCCACATGGTGGCAACTCCCCTTTAATAGCATAGGAAGGGATTTGAAAGGGGGGATGCGGAAGGTAGCCAAGGGTTAACTAGGGCCCCCGGGCTATAGTTTAAGGATCCTACCCGGCATTCACCTAAAAGTAATGCAGCGAAAACCCTAGAAAAACCTGCATCAGGTAGGTCGGGCATTGGGTACTTGTCCCACGCCCTTCCGATAGCGGGACAAGAGTTTGCTGTGGGGTCCCAGCATTCCCTTCTCCGAACCTCGACCAGTTTAGGAGGCAGCTGGCCGAGTGTTCCAATGGGAATAGAGAACATCTCTTACCGTATGTACGGGAACGTAACACATGTCTTATAATATTTTACTTTTGCAGTCTTATTATTTTATTTCCTTTTTAGTGTCTCATCTGCTGCTCTGGTAATGATGCTGCTTAGGATTCTGACGTTGTTATCAGAGTCTAAATTTCTTTCTTCTTATATTAGCTTTAAGATTGCGTTTCTGTAAGTATTCCAGTCTTTTGGCTTGAGGTTCCATCTCTTGCCTATTTTTTCTTTTTGCTTGGTAGGATTTGATGTTTCTATTTCGATGTTGGTAAGAATGGGGTAATGACCATGTTTTCCGCCGATATATTATAGTCATTTAAGAGTGTCGTTGGGTTTTTTGTTTATAATAAAGTTATATAAGTAAATAAATGACCGTGGGTCAGAAAAGTAATATAATGTATATTGCAAAAAAAAATTATTGCAGCGACAACGCCGTTTCGTTCTCTTCTGGGACCTCATCAGGTATGACAATTTTAAGAGTAAAATTTAAAAATAAATTGTAAATCTCTAATTGATTGATTCGAAGCAAATTTATTTATTTATATTATTATAATAAATCTAGATATTTCATCATCATTATGTGAAACTTTATATTCAATATAACGTTTGTTAACTAAATTTGTTACGATATTTCAATTAAGTTGTTTACAATAATTCATCTTAAATAATAGAAGACGAAATTAATATTTTTCCCGAGAACTGCCAACGTAAACGAGTAGTGTAACTAAATTAAATAAGTAAATTAAATTGTTCATAATTTTTTTTAAAAAAGTATTCTTATAATCAGCGTTAAATGTCTTCTAATATATTAATTCGCGCACAGACATGAATAATTCATAGTCTCGTCAGGTGCTTTCCTACATTCACTCGGCCGCTGCTTTTAACGATAAAGATATTTCGAGACTTGAAGCAAAAACGTAGAAAGTTTGCAATTCTTCATTTTTTTCTGAGTTGCGTCCTATTTGAAACAAGCGGACCGCAACGCAACCTCTTTTTCCCTTTCTCTGTCGACAGAGCCAATTTCTTGGCACCAGGCCCCAAGAGGGAAATAGTCCTTAACTAAGACCGTACTCATGAAATTTTAGATTACATTCACTTCTTCCTGCATCCCGTCCGTACCGTAAAAAAATTGTGTTTGCGCAAATTTCATTATATACTGCAAAAGAATATTTAGAGCACGAAAAACAGATCTGAAGGAGAAGCAAGACGGAATAAGTATAAAAAGCCAGAATCCCATTATTCTAAATCGAACTGAATAAAATATTTTTCCAATTATTTTAACAAGAATTATGCGTATCTTATGATTTCCTTTATATTAAATACACGCGTTTTTTCAGTTTACACCATTTTAACGGAACTTTATATAATTTATATTCGTATGAAGGAACATATATATATATATTTATACATTAATCTTTACACGGAAATTTATATAAATAATTACGAGTTTTTTAAAACATAAGTTTTTGTCCAGTATTCGCAATTTCCCCACTCAACAATAAATTCGCAAGTAAATATTAAATTAGTCTTTAGAGATATAATTATATTAATATATACTCTATATATAGATATTAAAATAGATTTCTAAACACTGCCTTCTAACTCGAACCGTCTTAGATGCAAACGTCGTAATTTTCCTCGGGGAAGGAACCCTGTGGAGCTCTTCAAACTTTAACGGAAAATGACGCAAAGTAATAATTTCCTGAGTTGTTCGTAAATAGCGTCGAGAGATTTAGAGTTTCATTATTTCCCTCCCCCTCACTCCATCTGTTCTTTCCTTACATCTCATTATCGCAGTGTAGGGGTCGCTGCTGACTCGACACGGATTTTTAGGGATCTCCGTCCCTTTTTTTTTTAATGAGCCGCGCGGAGCAATTAAGGGTAAATTTAAAACAGCACAAAGCTTGAAATGACTGACGAGATGGCAGTGGTTGGACGGGTTTTTTAATGAGTCTACCAATATCTGAACAAAATTAGTTTATGATACAATTCAAATTAATAAAAAGGATGCTGAATTCTAAGCTAAGATCGGTATCTCCAAAAATGCATAACGTCATGTTTCAATGATAACGAAATATCTATTAATGAAATTTTCAAAATATACGTGTAATTTAATCTTCATACCATTTTAAATTTTATTATACATAATTTTTAGATGATAAAAATAGATTAAACAACTCCATGAATGACTTCATACTCCAAACATTCCTTTCATACTTTACCATTTCTGCTAAGCCATTACTAATTAATTTCTTCTAATTACTCATGAACTAATCATACAAGTCAAAATATGAGAAATGGATTAATGGAGGGTAAAAATTTAAATCTTGAGGTATATATAAATATTATAGCTTTTTAGTATCATAAAATTAATAATGTTTTATTAGAACTGCAAATCTTTATTTTTATTTTAATTTTTCAAGACACAGATTTAAATACTCTTAATTTCAAATTCCATTCCGGAAATTGCAGTATTTTCTTAATCTGAGTAATTAGTACTATTTTTTTCAGTTCCTACAGCCCGTGTTGAATTTAGTCCTCAAAAATAACGTTTCGTGACAATGTTGCACTCGTTTGAGTCAATTACAGTTTCAAATATGAAATGCATTGAGGAGAATATCAGATCATTAATTGGCCAGTCAAGGAGATTCCCTAATCTCAATTATGTTACACACTACATTATTTGGATATTAAATTTTTCCGGATATATATATTATAAAATACGTCTAACAAGTAGGACAATTTTTAATTGTCTGAATTCAAATATTCACATTTATATATATATATATATTGTAGTATATAAAAATATTAACAACAAAATGCCAACACGTTGCGGCGCGAAATTATGTAGTATACTATTTAAAGATTAATATAAAGCCAACACGTTGCGACCAATTTATGTAGAAAGACGAATTTTAAAGGGAAACATAATTTACAGGATTTTATGCTTTAATTATTACAAATTTTTAAAGATAAAAATATTTATTACAAATTTTGATTTAATTTAATTTTTGTACATATTTTAAATGAATGCCACGTCTTTTAATGAGACTCAAATCTTCAAAGCCACTTACTGGGTCTCTAATAATTTTCAATTAGCATCAAAAGAGTTACAAAATAATACTAATTAAATTTACAATAACAAGCTATAAAAAATATAAATAATTCTGAAAGTTATGAGTTTATTTACGCTACGTTTGGTAATGAGTCTCAACTAGCGCCATAGTGGCCTGATAATTTTTCGAAATACGACCCATATGTTTGAAAAGTTCTATGTGTACCCGCACGCACGTTTCTGACGATTTTACGATTTCATCATAAACGTAAAGGATTATTTCAGTTTACGTAAATAAGTAAAAAAACAAACATATAGCCTATAATATTTCAGACATATTTAATCAAAACGTGCTCACGGACCAACCAAATAGTTTGAAACTGAAGTGAACCACGCATCTGTTTCTGGAAGATAAGTAAATATGCATGGTCAGAATTAAAGAGAAAAAAATCCCGTAATCCTTTCACTACGAATCCGATATTCTATCTGCAACGCACCCGACGACGAAAAGTTTTCTTTTCAATATAAAATTTAAATGAACCATTATTGTTCGCTCCATAAATGGCGACAGAGTTCTAAAGCACAAATATATTCAGAACTTTTGACTCGTAATAATTCGGCAGAATTCAAGTCAGAAATAAAGATTTGCCTGCTTCCTTTAAGGCGTTGATTCGTTCTCGTTTCGTTTTGGAGACGTTATCAATGTTAAACATTTCAACCTTACACAAAGCAGAAAAATTCAGCTACAGTAGACTTTTAATGCAGTCTGTTTAACCTCTGTCTATATCGCTTTGACGTATTATTTTTTTTAAAAAAAACGAGCAAGTTTGAATTCTTTGTAGAAACAGTAAAAATTTTACTTATATATTAATAAATATTTCCTGTGAGGTAGCGAAACGTTTTCTACTAAAATAATACATATTTTATCACAGTTTATTATTAATTTATCAAGGCCGCACAATAACTTTTCTACAAGAAGAAAACCTTTTTTAGTGGCAATTATTCGTATTTATAGTAAATAATTGCGTCTCAAAAAGTGCTAATCATTATTTTTGTGTGTACACGGAGATTTGTATTAATAATTTTATATCCATATAGCGTTTATACAGTTTATGCTATTTTAAAATTTATAATATATATTTAATGTTAAGAAACGCTACTGTTCGAATAAATATGGCATTTCTATATAGGAAATATATAATGGGTGGTTATTTTATTCAATATTCATGGAACGTCATAAATCCTCCGAACTACTTAAGAGCGTGAAAAATAATCCCGGTTAGGCCAAGGTCACAGGATAAACACGTGCCCAGGCCACACCACTCCATTGTTTGCTATAGAAGAGTTCAGACTTGTGTTGCCGCACTCTTCAACGCTAGGCCAGGGAAACAGACGATCACAGTCATCAACACAAGAGTGTATGCAGGTGCATTGTGCAGATCACACGTGTGTCGTGGCTTTTTTTCTTTAAACACTTGTTTCTCTCAACTTCGAAACTGAAAGATGTATTAGTGAAATTTAAAATCAGCCGTGTATTTGGAATATTTCTTGCAAGGAATATTTAAATTAAAAAAGGAAAATCCACGTATGTAAGTTTTGATGAGTCCGATATGAAAAATAAAGAAATTGGTAAGTAGTTTTTATTAATTAATTTTATTCAGAAGCCTTTTCTTATTTTTACAATTTTTATTTATCTATAATTATAAAATTATAAATTCATAAATAATAAATGTTCTTTTTAACTAAGTATGAATAGAAAAAAAATTCAAAATATTAAAAAACAATAGGTATATTTTTTATATTCTATTATGTTCTTAATTTTAAAATTTTTTTAAATATATTTACTTCTATAGGCAAGATTTTCTGTGTTACTTTTTTAAAATAATCATATTTCCCCATATTTGTGTCCTGGTATATCAGACTTATCAATGCGAAAAATTCAGAAAAATTTTTGACAGTCATTCTGAAGTACTTAAAATAGTTTTCGGATCTTTCTGAACTTTCTTGAACAGAATATTAAAAACCCCACTTTCTTCTCCCCATTCTCGCAATAAATGAACCCAAAGCCGCTTTTTTCTCTTTATTTCATTGCTTTTTATTTAGTTTTTTAATAAGTACCCAAATTTTCAGGGCTTGCCACGATGTTTCTTCCACGGTGGTTATAAGAAAATTCAAAATGCGACTGGTGTGGAAGTGTGGAAGTGATCGTGTCTGTCCAGTGTTGACGGGACTGGTGTGATCTGAACGTTGCCCGTGTGAACCCGATAAAAATACACCGGTTATCTTAGGCAAGTCAAATATATATTTTAATGTGATGAAGCGAAACATAAATATTCCCTTTAGCCTAAGAAGGTCAAAATTACTACACTCACAAACAAACACCCAACGTTATTTATTATATTCGTGAGACGTAGTTAGAAAATTTTAGAAGTGAATTTGAATAAAATTTTCTAGTTTTTAGAACATCTACCTGTGAAAATTTTGCACTATTTTCTTCTATATTTACTTAATTTTTTTAAAAATATTTACTCTCTACTTCTAGCTTTTACTTACTTACTGAAATTTAAAATTGTTTCCACTCTCAATATTTAACATTTGTCTTCGAGAGATAATTAAATACAGTAAAACAATAATTAGAGACGAACATGTAAATCGTAGAGATTTGAATTATATACGTACATATTTATTTATAGAATATTAGGCTGAAACATAATGACAATTGGTAGGAGATTGAATTAAATCAGCTATAAACCTAGCTATAAAAAATAAGGAGTAATTTTAGATCATGTAAATAGAAGAGTAAGTTACTTCAAAGTATTCTCAGCCCATCGCAATCGGTCACCTAGGGAGGTAGAGAATATTAGCTGGAAACGACATTCTCTTACAATACAATGTCTAATAAGATTCCTTCCAATTAACGGCTCTTCAGATGTCCATTTCCAGGCGCTAACTTAGTAAATGCGACTTCTGAGTTGATGTTATTACGTCATTGAATCAATTAAGGTCGAGTAGATGCAGCGGATCGTGTAATATAATATCGCATTGACAGAGAAATGTTCTCTTAACACGATCTCGAAACCTTGAATCTTTTATGTGCGATTTATTTCAAACACTTATTTCACATTCACTCCTTTCAATCGTTGCATATTTAGCACCAAAATCCGTCTAACTATTGTTCTTTCATACGTCAGTCAATTACTTTTATTAATATCGAATGAATTTTTGAATGAATATGTAAAATTAATTTGAACTGCTCACATAACTTTATCATTCTTAATATGTACTTTACCTAAAACTTAGTCCAATGAATCAAAATATTACAAAAATTTAACATTTTAACAATTCTAATAATCTGACTTATTTTTAAAATAAGTTTTTAAAACACCAGTCAGAATTATGTTCATCAAATTTAAAACAAACAATTTAACAGTCACAACGTTTCGTCTCTGATCGGGACTTCTTCATGTGTAAAATTGTAATTTAACGAAATGTTCAAATTGCACGTTAAATTTTGTTAATCTAAATATTATTATTATTATAGACTAAAACTGAATTGAATTGTAATAGTACACCTGAGGAGGTCCCAATCAGGGACGAAACGTTGTCTGTTAAATATTATGTTTCGAATTGGATAATAAATATATGACTAATAATCTGCCGTTTAAATTCGTTGTAAAAAGTCAATAAAATCTGAAAGGAATCTAAGTATTTATATGTATCACTAACGTAGTTAGACTGTATAAATACAT
This sequence comes from Zhengitettix transpicula, assembly GCA_037074705.1. Lineage (NCBI taxonomy): Eukaryota > Metazoa > Arthropoda > Insecta > Orthoptera > Tetrigidae > Zhengitettix > Zhengitettix transpicula. The sequence goes on along the minus strand of CM073596.1, from coordinate 37,326,503 downwards.
AAAAATAAAATTACCGATATTTACAAGTACTCAAATTTATAGAAAAAAGCGTGTATAAGAACAATAGACAGATATTAAGACTCTTCTGCTGATTTTTAGACAGATCTATACGTTGGATTATCGTTTCTCTAAATTATGTATATAATTAAAAGGTTTTAATTTATATTTGATTTCAAATTAGACTTTAGTACTTCTAAATTTTGGGAATTTAAATCCAACTTTTAAAGTGTCTGAATACGGATCGACACTACAAAATAAAGTAACTGTTCAATTGTATGCATGCGAATTACATGAAATGGATTTGAAATATTTTGAAACAATTACCTATCCTTTCAATTGTGTGACGGTTGTTTTTAAAATGTTCTAAAGTTCATACAAAATTCAAGTAAAATATACTTTTTAAATAGTTTTAACGTTTAGCCTACTCAGTTACTGATTTTCATTTACGTTATTATTTAAGATTTCAGATAGAGACTAATAATACAGCATGTAATATACCACAATGTATCGTTTCTCGTCCTTAAAGTACATTCGTAACCTACCTACATTCTCATTTATTTTCGCAGAGAGAGGTTTAAAAAAGCATCAGAACAGCAATATATCTGAGGGGAAAAAAAGTGGAAAAGCGGTTAGATATTTCATATCTCTCCGGACACTGGAAATAAATTCCAGTAGAGCATCGCCGATCTTTCCTGATTTCCCTCTGTGGAGCACGAATCCCACGTGTGTCTTTGTCACGCGCAGTTTTTTTGGAGGACTTAACGATATTAATATTGGAAGGGCGCATTCACACCCCTCTGGTTTTTTTAACTAAGGTTCCCACATGCCCAGGCACCTCGGCCTGTTTTGAGAGGTGTATGTTCCGGGGTCGCAGAACTTGGGCATACGGTAAGAGTTGTTCTCTATTCCCATTGGAATAGTCGGCCAGCTGCCTCCTAAACTGGTCGAGGCACGGAGAAGGGAATGCTGCGTCCCCACAGCAAACTCCTCTCCCGATATCGGAAGGGCGTGGGACAAGTACCCAATGCCCGACCTACCTGATGCAGGTTTTTCTAGGGTTTTCCCTGCATTTCTTTAGGCTAATGCCAGGTAGGATCCTTAAACCATAGCCCGGGGGCCCTAGTTAACCCTTAGCTACCTTCCTCTACCCTTCAGCATCCCCCTTTCAAATCCCTTCTTATGTTATTAAAGGGGAGGTGCCACCATGTGGATTACCCTCATGTAGCCTGTTACCCTAAAAAAATCCTAGTCCCTTTCCCATAATATGAGGGGAGTGGTCACTATGTGGATTACCCTATATATAGCCAATCTACACCTATTCTTCATCTTCTTCATCATCTGTATAAAAACATGATAAAACGTTCAAATTATTTGTTTGATTTATATATAATTCTTAGCTATTACCCTCATTCAATGACGTTCTCCACCTATGTATATAAATTTCTGTGTGTCCCTTATGCATCCCTAAACCATTCGTCTCAGAGCGATAGAACATTTTTGCATTGTTTTGAACACGCCCGCAAAAGTTTACGTTGGCTCTTTCGTCGCGTTAGGAAACCTCGTAACCGTGTCATTTAATTGCTAATTTACATTTTTAACTTTTTTTAAACTGTATATTGTGTTTAAAACTACGCACTAATTTTCAAGTTTATTACGTGACGTTAGAATGTAATTCTAAAAAGACTCGTCTTAGAATCAATGAAAAATTTTGACTTAAATTTCATTTAAAATTCTGTTACCATCCTCACGATTTAACACTTGTAGGTAACTGATTACTTTTTCTTTCGATACAATTTGGGGAAAATGAGAGTAATATTGATCTATATGTTAAGTTTTCTCCTTGTTGTTATTTTTTTGATTTTTGCAAATCTGTTTGTCAGTGATTAATAATACGATGGGTACTGATTTTAAAGTGATTGAACCGGTAAAATTCTAATAAACGAAAAATTTTTGGTTAGGCTACCATTTCTGTCAAATATAATTCAAAGAAATTGAGCAGATCTATTATTCTGTCTCTATACGTCGACCCACATGTGCTGGGAATTCTCCTCGTTCACGATATGAGGAAGTACCACCCATTTTCTAAGGCCCCACTCCTGAAAGCCTGCAATCACGCAATACACACCGTGGAGTCCTTGTGTGTGCCAGATATTTATTAGATTAAGGCAGCGTAGAGCTCAGCTCAGGGAAAATTTATGCCCTGGCTCTCTGTGAAGTTCCCGAAGACGGTGCATATACGACTGTGTGAAGCATCATTCAAAAAAAAAAAAAAAAAAAAAAATCTAGAAAGCAAGGAAGCCTGCGAGAGGATTTCTCGCAGGTGAACCTTCCCAGAGAGCTCTGGCGGGGCTACCTTTGGGGATGCTCTCACATCTCTCTGGTTTTTTTTGAACTAAGGTTCCCACGTGCCGAGGCACCTCGGTCTGTTTTGAGAGGTGTATGTTCCGGGGTCGCAGACCTTGGGCATACGGCAAGAGTTGTCCGCTATTCCTATTGGAATAGTCGGCCAGCTGCCTCCTAAACTGGTCGAGGCACGGAGAAGGGAATGCTGCGTCCCCACAGCAAACTCCTCTCCCGCTATCGGAAGGGCGTGGGACAAGTACCCAGTGCCCGACCTACCCGATGCAGGTTTTTCTAGGGTTTTCCCTGCATTTCTTTAGGCGAATGCCGGGTAGGATCCTTAAACCATAGCCCGGGGGCCCTAGTTAACCCTTGGCTACCTTCCTCTACCCTTCCGCATCCCCCCTTTCTAATCCCTTCCTATGCTATTAAAGGGGAGTTGCCCAATGTGGATCACCCTCATGTAGCCTGTTGCCCTAAAAAAAAAAAAAAATCATTCAAAATTTGTTTACGAAAAATGTAAATATATGCTCTCATAGCTACCACAAAAAAGACTTCGTATTCTAAAGAGACGTTTATATTAACTGCACTTATATTCCAAAACCGTCCTATAAAAAATTATCTATAAACACAGGAACAAACCATAACTTTATAAAATTAGTAATATCTATCTATACCATATATATATATATATACATATATATATATATATATATATATATTACGTTATTTTTTGTAGTATTGATATTTATATATTGGATTATAAACTACTTAAATACGAAGAGTCTGTACAATGACCTCCATTTTATATATATCTTCTATATAATAAAAAAGGATGTATATTTGTATGTATATATGTATGTATGTATTTACGTTGTTCTTTATACAAATTTTATCGCGTGGACAAAATGCAACAAAAATTGGTATACGTATTCTGCCAAAATCGAGAACCGGTACTGTGAGGGTGAGAAACGCCTAGCATACATGTGGAAAGAATTATAATTAAAAACCGTGATCATTAAATATTAAATTACTGCGCGCCAAGAGTCAATGACGTCACGCGAGAGAAAGACGTTACTACGCAACGAACAAAGGAAATATTTCCTTTATTAGGAATGAAATAAAGCAGAAATATTTTATTTAAATAAAAAGTATAATTTTATACAGCAATACTCCATCGAATGGTAATAAAGAAGAATACGAATTACTTTACCATCCTTGCGGAAAATGTAAGTTAATTTTCGCGCTATATTAGTTGTGAGTCTAGCTAACAATTTCATCAATGTAATATTTCGTAATGTTTGAAGACTCAGTGACAATTGACAATTATATCCTGAAATACTCAAGGAATATATTTAAGTATTCAATTAAATACTTTTTCGAGTTTATATAATTATGTACACGAGCAACGCCGGCACCCAGCTAGTAACTTTATAAAATTAGTAATATCTATCTATCTATCTCTCTCTCTCTCTCTCTCTCTCTATATATATATATATATATATATATATATATATATATATATATATACATATATCCATGTATATTACGTTATTTTTTGTAGTATTGATATTTATATATTGGATTATAAACTACTTAAATACGAAGAATCTGTACAATGACCTCCATTTTATATATATATATATGTTTATGTATTTATATTATTGCTCTGAAGACTACAAACACCGATTACCGTTATGTACATACAGCGGTTAGTATAATACATTTAATTTATTTATAAAACATTTTTATTTTTAATTATTGATCTCAGAAAAGTTTATGTTTAAAACTTAAGGAAATTGATGATCTTAGTTTATGTTTAAAATAATACGATCAAAATCAAAATAGTCTGTAGTTTATCACCAACTTATTGCAGGAATTCACAAAATGGTGGAGATATGAAGCCTAGGTCGAGTCTCGGGCAATTTTTTTAATATTTTCTCCAATGTCGTTCAAGCCCATATTGTCAGAGAATTCAAATATTTTTAAAATTATAATGAGCAACATAATTTAGCATCTTTAAACCAATGGGCAGTTATACGTTAATCATACAACGTTTTAGGAAAGTTCCTACACAACATTTCCAAGGTATTTTCTACTTCAAATTGCATCAACCCCACTAGCAGAAAACTGCAATGCTATCGTCTCGAAAATAGAAAACGTTGGATAAAAACAATGTCACAAGCATTAATAATTGCAAGATATAATTTAAATTTGCATTCAGTCGAAGGTGTAACAAAGTTTTCTCCCCATAGCTTTCGTAAATTATTTTTGAGTACGCAAGTACTACTGGGCCTTTTGAGTGTGTTGCTCTTGTCTCGCAATGACAGGCTTGAGAAAACTTGATTGTGTAGACAAGAACTTGGTTAATTCGTTTATGAAGCTCTAGAAGTCTGTGTTTGCAGTGGCATCTTTCAGCTCCAGCTGCGACAGCCATCGGCGAAGATGCTCTCAAACTTCCAAGCGTAATTTAATTTTCCAAAAACCTATCTTAGCTAAAATGATCGGGGAATAAGTTTTACAAAATAAAATCGTGTTCCTTTACTGCACAGAGGTTTAAGTAGAGTCGATCTTTATTTTACTGCCAAATAGAACGATTTTTACCTGTAATCAGACTCGAGTAACTCTTTTAAAAAAATATATAAAAATTATTTTATTTGTTGAAAGTGCTTATAAAATGAAATAATGGCTTTGATTAATCGCTATTTTTATTTCCAAGCTCCTTTACACATCTGTTAAATCCTTGTGTTTAGATGTGCGAATATAAACCATCACTTTAAATTATAATACAATTGTACCTAACAGGAAATAGATATTAAGGAACTGTTTTCCTTTTCATAAGTCACACTTTATAAGTTAAAATTTACGAAAATCGTTTATTTCGTCTTTCAGACATTTACGAAAGAAAAATAAAATAAGTGTAAACATAATTTTAAACGTCGCATGCGGTAACTGTGAGACCCTTTCTCTTGTAGGCAGGACCTTTATGAAGAGACGGCGATTTATTTTCCTCTTTCCGTTTTTAAACTAAGGTTACCACAAGCCCAGCCACCTCGGCCTATTTTGATAGTTATTTGTTTCGGGGTCACAGACCTTGGACGTACGGTAAGAGTTGTTCACTGTTGGAACAGTGGAACAGTCGGCCAGCTGCCTCCTAAACTGGTCGAGGCACGGAGAACGAATAGCTGCGTCCCCACAGAAAAACCCTCTCCCGCCATCGAAAGGGTGTGGGACAAGTACCCAATTATCCCACCTACCTGATACAGGTTTTAAAGGATTTGTCCTGCCTCAATTTTAGGTGAATGCCGGGTAGAATCCTTAAACAGTAATCCCGGTGGCCCTAGTTAACCCTTGACTACCTTCCTCTACCCTTCCGCATCCCCCCTATCAAATCCCTTCCTATGCTATTAAAGGGGAGTTGCCACCATTAGCCTTTTATTTTAAAATAAATAAATAACCGTCGAATTGGATTGGCGATATACTAATATATAAAAATTAAACAAGTGCCGTTTAGAGTCCCGGAGAGAGATTTGAAGAAACATGATATTTTTCTTAATCAAATAAATTCAAAGTTTGTCAATATGCAAAATACGATTTTTACGTCGTATCATAAAATAGCATCTGTCAGTATTGGAATTTTTACAAGTAATCCAACTCTTTCATGAATTAATTAGTACGTGCTTACATTATGATACTAAACTGTTTTTAATTTAATGAGAATTTTTCTGATAGATTTTTAAAACAGACTATATTTTATAATCGATTATCGACTGAAGTTTTACAATATAATATATACGCAAGTCACGCGGGACAAAAAAATGAATATCTAGATTAAATTTATATTCCTTCCGAGTTGTTGAGCTACTAGAAGGAATGTAATAAGACGTCGAACTTGAAAAGTTTTTTGATTATAAGGCGACTTGCTTATTTCGAATTTCGCAGGTGTGAACAAAACTTTCTCCGATATTAGATATGTTTGCCAACTCTACCTCAGCATATAATATATGTGGCTGTAATGTACATTGTGATTTGTTAGCACAACTTTTCCTAATAAGTTGCATCGAACTGAGATTGGAAACAACATTGAACGTCAGAACTATAAACGGTCATCGTGACCACTTTCCTTTAATATTTGTTGTTTAATTGCTGCTATTTCCAAATACAGATGTAAACATTTTGTTTCGTTTATAACCTTATAATATTATAATTAAATATTTATGAACTTGTTGTGACGCGTTTTATTGTAAATATAAAATGACAGTGTTATTGCTAGACGCTTTAGATATTGCACGCGAAAATATGTAGAGAATTTATTTTCAAACAGTATAATATGAAATTTTCTGTAGATTAAATTTGGTTCCTAGAGATAAAATATACGACTGTTTCAATTTTATTTCTGGGTTGGTATTCACAGTAACAGAAATTTCTGAATTTATTACTTTCCGTTTTTCCATTTAATTTCTATGTCATTATAAATTATATCAATAAAAAAATGAGTGTTTTAAACAGATAAAAAATTCAGAGATTAAAAAAATTTTCAATATTGTATTCGTCCAGTTTGACATATTTAAAAATTTTGGATCAATATTCAAAGGCACACGTACAACTCCCTTACACTTTCATTATTAAATATTTTCCTTCTCATTCCTCACTAAAATGTATGTCATATCGATATGAAAACATTGCGCACTGTTCTGAGCCTTTAAGCTATCTTTTGGCACTAAAATTTGTCTGCCACATGTACTATTGATAGGTTGGGGCTTTTTGTTGTTTAATTTCCCAAAGAGATTATTATTTACCTATCTTCTAGCCTACAAAGAATTTGTAAAGAATGTAAATTGGGTAGACTGAATTTTAATATTTATCTTTTTGAAATGGTGGTTTACAATTTAATTAAAACCTCATTTATTTGTCGCTTCAGATAAAAAAAACCTTTAGCCACTTTTATGTAAATCAAACAAAATTCCTGACAAATTATTTAAAATCAGGTTTTAGAACTTTCGCCGTTTAGTCTCGAGATGGTGTATGGCAATTTCATATTTCTTAGTGATTTATTCCAGGAGAAACCTATACATTAGTCTTCAGTACGAAATAAAAATATTATTTATAAAGAGTTGTAAATCTCTGTTAATTAGTATACTTAACATTTATTTAATTACTGATTACTGTTATAATAATATCTTTAACGTTGTTTTAAATTATATAAATGTTTTTTGTAAAGTACAATGTTTTTTACAAAAAACAATGTAATTGTAATAATTTATGATTTTTATGTAATCTTATATTGTCGTCGACCGAGGACTAATGGATTGAATAATATATCTAAATCTAAAAACTTCGTTAACGGAAATAAGAAACTAATTAATAGACTTCGAATGTCGTTTTGATTTGATTTATTTTATTCCATTAGTTCTCGAATGACGAAATAGGAAATGTCAATACATAAAATTATAATATAAGAATTGAATGCTACAATTATTAATAATTAGAAGTTAACATAAAAATACTAAAATTCGGGAAAACAAATTTCCCTGTTCAACATAAGTAAAATAATATGAATAATAACAAAAATAATAATATATAAGAACAATAAAATCTACGTGATTGGAAGATATTTACATACAAGAAACTAAATTCAAATTCATGCATAGAAAAATCTATTTTACTTTTATATACTTGTTTCGTATTTATAAAATTTCTCAAATAAAATCGACGACTCGTTTTCTCCGAACCGTAGAAGAATTGAGGCTGTATCGTCATCGAGTGTCAAGAATCGTAAATGATTTTTACCGTTCATATAATATACTGTCACTAGTCATTAAAGTAACAGGTACTGCTAACAAACAACGGACCGGACTTACCTGTAACGAGTATGCAAATTGTGTGCATCGTAAAGCCAGGCTTGACTTCATTATATAGGCGGAGAAGGGGTCCACGGCAATTTGCATTATATGCCGCGGTGAACGTGTTTGCTCTTTGTGCTATTGGTGTGAATATCTTGTGGCGCATTACTAACAGGCCCAATTTATGCGCCGTCCGGTCGCATCCAGGAAGACAATTCCTGACATTCCCGCAACTTATCACCACCTTGACGAGGGCGTAACTATCGTGCAGCAGAGTGCTAACAAAACAAAACTATTCCCGCTGCAATGAAATTCTGAGATCCTGGACCAGTCTGATACCCATCATCTAGAGGATTTAGAAACGGAGAGATTTCCACAGCTTAAATTTATTTCCTTCCCAACAAGAAGGCAACCAAAATATCATTTATACTGTCTCGACGTTGAAAACTAGCATAAAATTTTATTTTATAAATGATCATAGTCAAAATATAAAAATCATGAAAACATTGAAGTATTGATTTAAGTCATTTATTCTATTCCCCTTTCATTAAATTAAGTCGTCGTGAATATTATTCCACGCTCCAAGTACGTCTCACAATAATTACTGCAATGATTTGCCCTGATTCAGTAACCACTTAATTCTAAGAATAAATACATTCTCGAATCATTAATTATTTACTAGTAGATATTGAATATTTTTATTAGAACTGAAAATATTTTATTATACCCTTAGTATAGTTAAAGATTTATTATTTTTTGTTATTATTAATATTACTTTACTTGTGCAGGACAGGGATATTTGTGTTCCCGAATTTTAGTATTTTTATGTTAGCTTCGAATAATTTATAATTGTGGCATTCAATTCTTATATTATAATTTTATGTATTGACGTGTCTTATTTCTTCATACGAGGACTAACGGAATAAAATAAATCAAATAAAATCGACATTCAAAGACCATTAGTTTCTTATTTCCGTTAACGAAATTTTTAGATTTAGATTTATTATTCATTCCATTAGTCCTCGGCCAACGTCAATATAAGATTACATGAAAATCATAAATTATTACAATTATATTGCTTTTTTTAAAAAAAACATTGTACTTTACAAAAAAACATTTATATAATTTAAAACTACGTTAAAGATATTAATATAACAGTTATTAGTAATTAAATAAATGATATGTATATTAATTAATCTTCCAGCAGCAAATCTTACTTTGATTTCCATGGAACATGAAAAAGAAAATATGTCTGCAGTTAAACTGTAGAAGATTATAATTGTAAAATAATAGCATAACTTGATAGGATACCAGCAAATTATTTTATTAAAGAGGAACTAATCTGTCCTTACTTTCTACGAACTCTTTCAGCGAGTAATATGCTCCATTAATTGACAGAGATTTACAACTCTTTATAAATAAATTTTGTATAGTTAAATTTTTTATTTCGTCCGGAAGACTATTGTATAGATTTATCCCAGCTTGATTCGAAAAGGTCTTAGGCGATGTTTTTTCTACGTGTAGTTGGGAGAGATTTCTAGTGTTGTATAAATAATTTGTTTCTCCGGACAAACTTTTACATTTCTAGAATATACGTACAATGCAATGTTAAAATCCCAAGATTCAGAAACGAAGGTTTCCAACTGGTATTCCAATCAGCACCCGATCGTACGGCCCTCTTTTTAAGGTAAAAATAAACTATTAAAATAACACGAGAGTTGCCTTCTCGAAACTGATCCAAAAAAACGATATATATATATATATGTTCAAAATAGTACAAGATCAGCCTTTTATAGAATCCGGTTAAAGATAACCAACAATTTTCGACTCTCTCCACAACGACTGTTAAGTAAAATGGTTCTTATTTGACAAAAGCATAAAAATTAAAATTTTTAATTCATTAATGTAGGTTAGATAATTTGTAGATAATCGATGAAAAATTAATATTTTTCTTATTATTTCCCAGTTACATGTATGTTTATTTACACAAGTAAATTCCGTCTAGCATGTAGTTTTTCATCGAGATCACATACGACCCGTTTTGATGTTATTACGATTTAAATGTGTGATTTGAAAAATTTCGATTACACAAAAATAATTTATAAGCGAAATTGAACGACATTTCTTGTAAAATATATGAATTAAAATAACTTATTTTCTAAAATTCAAGCAGGCTACCAGTTCACCTTTACGTAAAGCCTAGTTTTAAAATGAATATGTAGGGTAAAGTCATGAATCGTAACCGTTTCCGTGACCGGTGATTCGTCACGATTGTATAATTAAAATAATTTTCTGCCGAAAAATTCTTATGGTTAGGTTTCATATGTGTGGTATTAAGACTATGAACGTCTAGTTTTATTTTTATGAAAATATTTAAGTGCTCTAGTAACTAATCCTTATCTATTCTATAAATAAAAACTAATACATCGTAGAGAATTTGGTCCCTGATATTTAACAATTTTAATTTATTCAGAATATCCATACTTGCTTGAATTATTTTTATTCATACGTAAAGAAACCTCATTTGGGAATAGAAAAACGCGCTTTTAAAAATCAAACGACTAAATATCTTTAAAAATTATTTTAACTGTCAACATTCATGATGAAACTCCGTACTAGAAATTATGGTTTGATGCGATATATCAGACGACGTTCGAGTAAATATATGGTAAGCCTTTCACCTATACTAACAACCTGATGGGTTAACGGGCAATAGGAAGAGACGGACCAAAATACTCAAACAAATTATACAGACCAAGGATCTCCGCCGCATGTGATATTTACACAGGCAGAGGTGGAGGAGAGATTTACGAGTGAAGAGCTCCTAGAGCGTTGACGTATGCTGAATCCCGTGGGAGCGATGCGTCTTCCAGAACACACACTAAACTCCCCAGCAGGCCTGCCAACCGCGCGGAATAATAAGCGCCGCGTCAGAACAACATTCCAGTCATAATCCCGAAACTTATGAAGAATCGAAAATAATACTACGTGAATTGCCTCGTTTCAGAACAGAATCCTTCCTGAAATTAAAAGTCTTGCTTCTGATGGATGTGAACAATTATGATATGCAAATCACGTTATTAGGTTATTCTTCTGAAATTGCAGCCATGTAATTTTTCACAGAAAAGAAACACGTCACCTGAATTTTTAAATTCAATAATAAAAAAGGAAATGAAATTGTATAAATATGAACGCCTTCATACCTAAAATTTATATATTTCAGATCTATTTATTATTGTTTTTTTTTCAACAACAAATCCACAATAATCGTATTAAAAGATTTTCGCCAACATTCAAACAATTAAAAATTTAATTTTAACAATAAAGCCATTTTATTACCATAAATCGTTCATAATTATTATTATAATATTTTCTCGCACAGAAAATGCTGCTTAGATTGTTTTAGGATTAATGATAATTTTATTAACAATTATTGAAACACGTATTTTGTACTTATTTCACAATTATTAGTTTACAAACCCCAAATTGTCCAATAATTAATTTGTTTATGGTCATCACATTTAAATAGAATCTTTCAACATTTTCAAAAAAAAATAAAAAATATTCAGATTCCGTTACTAACATTCAGTAAATTTGTCATTTGTTTCTAGTTGAAAATGGCAGCGACCGAAATATAGTATTTATTAAATTAAAACAACATTCTCATTTCATTCTGAATCTCTATAATACACTTTTGTCTTAATTTAAATAAATATTTTATCTAAAAATTCAAAGAAATCTCATTTTTCACTTCAAATATAAGAACGTGTGTAATATAAATAGTGTAGATTAATTTCACATAAAATAAAAAATCAAATTCCTCTAGTAGTGGAAAAAAAACTTTAACAAGACTAAAACATATTAACATAATTAAGAACTACAAATATTTTATTACCCAAAAATTGGGCAAAATATTAAAATAAATTTTGGAGTGACATTTAAATTAAATTCTAAATTAAAGTCAATCGCATTGAAGTATTGTTGACTTGAACAAATGAATATAGTGTGTATAATGTGAACATATATTATGAAGAATCAGAATTATGTGGGAATGAAAATGCAAATAATTCAATAATTTTTATCTGATCGTATTACATAATTGATAAATGATGCTTTGTAGTATTTTCATTCATTTTGCAAAACTATGAGTCGGAACAAAACTTTTCCGATTGCTTTAGCTTATTTTTAGAATTACTCACGCCTCTCGGCGCCATGTATCCAATCTAATACATCCAAGGTTGTATTCGGATATTATAGCAAGGACGAGCAAATCAACACTCCGGTATTATCGTATATTTCAGCCGCGAGAACAGATAAGCAATTTGTAGCACCGAGATGTGTTTGCAAACTTTTTTTTTTTTAGTGGAAAGGTTTTCTGTCGGCTCAAATGTAATCAGCAGAATGGAGCTGTTGGATTGCGGCGCATATCCTTCGGCGCCAGACGTAGACGCTTATTTTCCAGAGTAATCGTCGCGATTTTCCACTTGTCTGCGAAAATGAACCTTTTATGAGATTTATTCCGAAATCAGATCTCTCTGGGGCATGTATTAAATACAACTGTAGGTTTACTACTCAACGTAATTGTTGATTATTCCTCGCAAGAGGTTATGGGAAAAATTATGTGACGATTGAGGTTGTAGGTATTTGGGGGTTCGTAGGCTTCAAAAGCAATTTTCTGAAACACGGAACTCTGATATAGTTCGTAGCCAATTCGTCTATAACCATTCCGTATACGGAATAAAACTCAAATTCTCTACTAATCGTTGATTAAAATACTCTATTACAACAAATAGAGATGTATCTGATCGAATACAATTTATATATTCTCCAGTTTTCAATATTGAATATTGATGATTAAAATTTATTACCATCATTATTATTTTGAGTAACATACTACATGAGGATAATCCACGTGCTGGAAACCAAATTATATTATTATATTTAATTAGAAGGAAACTACGTAAATCAATTTTCGAAGTTTTACTTTGAAATTAAACCAAAATTTTTAAAGGATAACAAAAAATATGTAATTGTCAATTTTGATTTACGTTGACTTTACATTTTATGTTTTTAAGTAAATGCCTCAGCTTTCATGAGAATCTAAATTTCAGAGCCGCTTATAGGGCCTATAATAAAGATTTGCAATTTTCACCAAGTTATAAAAGGAAAAATTTAATTTAATTTACTATATAACAACAAAAAAATATATAGAAATTTGAATATAAATTTATATTTGTATAAAGGTTTACAAAAGAAATTTTTACGTACCATTTTAATTTGAGCTGTCTGGTACTTTTTTGTGCACTCGTTATTATCGTCTCACTTTACAACACTTTCGGCGCCTTTCTACTTTACTTTCGTACGTATTTCGGTATTGCTGTGGAAAATCCCTTTAATACATAATATATTCAGCTTACACTTTGCTGAATTCGGCCTCCATATATAGAGATTGCTCCAACTCCGAGAACACACATGACTCACTGTTTCTCACAACATACTGCTCTGCCACCGAAACACACCCTGCTCTCTGACTGTCTTTTTTTCTATAACTTCTGAGCGTCTTATATACGCTTTTTCGACAACAATGCGTAGCAACCATTATAGTCTCTACATTCTCGCGCCAAACAATGCTGTTAATTACAATGTTAAACCTCAAAGTTTCGCCGCCAATATTTAACGAAACAATTTAAATAAAACATTTCATTACACATCGTAATCTCTACAATATATATAACATAATTATTTTATAATATTTTTCACAAAGAGAGGATATAGCTGTTTTAATAATTTCAGTCTTATATTCCCCGTTTCAATGATAAGGGATGAAGTTGAAGATTACGAAGGAATCAAGCATTTCTACAAAAATGATAATGGTGGTTCCTTTATAATTTAATGAAATTTCATCTATAAACTGTGTGCATGAAGTAATTCCATCTGAATGCATTTGTCCTTTGGAGTTGAAGTCACACTCCAACAATACTCCAGACACTAAATATATCCAATACAATAAGAGTGTTCCCACTTTTAGCGGAACAGTATTGCTCTAATAACGACCCGGTGTGGTTCGTTTTTCCCCTTCTGAAAGAAAAGAGCGCCTTGTGTTTTGGAGCAAAACGAAACAGAGTTAAAAGACAGGAAACAATAAGCTATAGATATCACTTCCCAATATCGAGAGAGCTTTCTCCCAGCCAGAGTGGATACTGACATCAGAGCAGAGGGGGAAGCTACATGTGTTTCACTGCGGGGGAGTGCAAGACAATACATCGCTTCGAAACACTCACTGTTACGCCATGCACTTCTCATATAATATCAAATTGTGCTGTATGAAATAGTACCCATTTTGGTTCCAGAGTCAGACTGGACATTTCATACATATAACATTGATTTTTTACAGTCGCGTTAACAGCCCAGGGTAATAGCGATTCATTATGGGAATTCAATTTATTTGTCGGGGGACTGATTTCATGAATGTATCACTCACATACACAAAAATCCATGCCCTCGCCGGGATTCTAACCCGCGACCTCTGTGATGCGAGGCAGTCACGCTGACCTCTACACCACAGGACGTCAGCGATTATTTTTTCTAGAATGGTTACATCGTCACCTTGACTGGGACTGCGTCTCGACGGTACATTTACATGTATTTCCTGTACATTGAAACACACGTAGTATCATTGTCTAAAAAATTTATTTTTGTGATTAATTCCCTGTTAGTTTTAATCCAAACCCCAATTAAACATGCTCATACCATGAAGTTTCTAGGCTACGTCTAGTTACATTTTATCCTATTTTCCGTCATGTCTCTTTTAAAAAAATTAAACCATGTTGTATGCTTCACTTACACTTTCTTCTGTTATTCTCTTTCAACGTTTCTGATTTAGTTTTTTTTCCACCCTTACTTTCTTCAAATCTAATTTACACTCTCGTAACTCTGACAAACTTTTATATCAAGTTTAAACCGTGTAAATATAGACCATTGATCCGTATTGGCTAATAATACTATCGGAATACACGAGAGTATCAGATTTTAAAAAGCCTTAGTGTGGGCCATAAATAATTATCTTAAAGTATGTGAGGTACGAAAATAAACTGTGTAGTATTGAAATAAATAAAACAATATTTATTGCTCACACGATAACTGTTACCGTAAAAAATTTGGATGCAATTACTGAATAAAAATTTAGAAAGTGAATAATAAATTTGAAGGTTTACAGAATACATAATTTTCTGAATACATTTTAAGATTTTCCTTCACCTACCTGAAATAACGCAGCTCTCATTAGGTCTCAGAAAACAATGTTACTTGTCGCACGTATGAACTTGAATGTTTAATTAAACTTCGCCGCCAAGTAGATAGAACATTTATTATTTAAGACACATCGGAGAGAAGTTTGGAAGATATTCATATACGACTTTACACTTGCCTCGTTATGAGAAAATATAATTAAACTGTGTGTTGATTGCGCTTCCTCGGGACCAGACATGATATTTAGGGCGGCAATTTCTTGAGGCTCATTCATATGCATTTAAAACTAGTTTAGTATTTCAAAGAAGTTCAGCGTAGTTATGAGAACTACATTCAGACGGCTGTCTCACAACTAAATGGATCCCATACTTATGCAAAATCTTGCTTGTTTGCATTTCGTTCTTGAACTAGGATTTCAACATTAAATACATTCCTTAGGATTAGATAAAACTACAACATCTGTACAGATATTCTTCTATAAACAACGAAGTAATGATTATAATGAAATCTGGAAAACCTGTTCACATATTTATAGAAAATATGGAAATTATTGGGAGGAAAAAAAAATTTAAAAAAAAACATGGCGGCAATAATGTTTTATTCTGTTTCGTATTCTCTTATAATTAACTAGGTTTGGAATTTACAGGGATCGTTATTATAGCCAGAACTGTAGCGTAATTGTACTATCATCGTCGTTGTCACAATTTGTACGACTTTAACATTAAATTTAGACAAAGTAAAAGGAGGAAATATTATCAAACATTTGTTCCCAATAGTTAAATAGCAATAGGAACATTTTCATGAGAAATATATTCCTGTAAGTAGCCACAATTTCAAAGAGGAAATTATATACTGTATAACTGATAATGTTAAATATTAAATTGATTTTAGTAACTGTGAAATGATTTGAATTATGAGGGTTTGCTAACAATCCACTAAAATAATTCACTCCATTTCATTTTGGAATATTATGGAAAATATTTATTGGCCCATTAAATGAACTAAACAGCTGAGGTTTGCCGATTTTAAATAAACAGTAATTGGTAAGGTCGAGACACGATTGAAAATAAATTTTGTGTTTATCAATCTATATCAATTTATTTATATGAATATACATATTTAAGTGAACGTAATCCGAGACAGAATAACCATGGTGAGTAGAACTTTCAATAAATAAAGAAAAATTAATACCTAATTTAGGTAAATTTCGACTGTAATTTAAAACAATTTTAAAGTAAATAAATTCAAAATTTTATATAATTTACCACGCATTTTTATATTTTGTTTTTTCAGTAAAGAATCGAACGGCTACGTAATTTGAGTATTAAATTAGTTTTAATCGCAGCCGAAGCCTCATAAAACATTTTCTTTTTAGGCAGCAGTCAGAATAGTCGTATCTTAATATTATAATGGAAATATTCAACATTATTTTCGTAGCTTAACTAAGTAAATTATTTGTGATGAAAGCGTGCATTTTAATTCACTCACCTCGTTGGTGCCTCACAGAAATATACTCCTATACCAACATTTTCACAATTTTAATGACCCAGTGCCATGGTGCCTTGTCGTTGCCCGGTACTCGGAGCTTAACATGGAACTCCCTCGTAATGTACCATCAAGGACTGACGGACTGGGGAAACAAACCTTCGTTGGACAACCGCATCCATGACGAAGCAGCTCCAATGTTTGCGAGCTTCCAAATTCCTCGCGAAAAACAAATTAGTTTCAAATCGGTTGCAGGGACGAGTAGATATAACAACCATCGAGAACATGTAGGATGGTCAATGACCACGGAAATATACAATCGGGGCTCATCGCTGATAACGGCCGCGATTTAGACTGCTTTTCCTTCCAATATTTTTTTCCAAATATTAAATAAATGGCAATAATACAGTCAGTGGCATAAAAATTTTAAAACACGACATTTCATAATTAAAAACGTAAAATAAAGCGAGAAAGTTCATATGCACATAATGAAAATAATTTACTGGACTTAGTTTACTGCTCCTATAAGTAGAAAAATTATTTCTGATATAATTATTAGTAATAACAAAAATGTCGCTCAAAACCTACGCTATCAGTCTCTAACTGAGATACTTAACGGAACAATTTATCTATCATTTTTGCCGATTTTCCGACATTAACACAGTTATTAGGTTTGATGTACAATTGTGAATAACGTCAAGTTATTAAACGACCCTTTGCGCTTGTTAATTACCTCGTGTGTGGTCCATTACTGAAAATGATAATTCCTATACTGAATTATTTATATGTGCAAATGAATTGGCTGTTTAAATAGCGACAGTAATTATTTGTGTAATGAGTATGAATGCGATGAGGGTCGCGACACAAGTCACGAATCTAACGAAACAATCGGGAGTCTGAGTCGAAATTATAAATGAATTTTGGTCCAGTGAGTCATATAAATGGTCCAATGTAAAAATAAAGCAATATAACAAAAATTAAGATAAACAGAGGGAAAAATATTAGAATCTGACTAAAACTAAATACCTAAAATAGTAAGCATCGTGAAGAAATTATACCTACGGACATAATAAAACTGCCACGTCTCAAAATTAAACGGGTAACAACTAATTAAATATTGTTTGTACAAATAGAGGTATTAAAAAAAGGACGAATATGTAAATAATTTTATTTATTTCTCTGGTTAGCAAAACTCAAAAAAATGGTTGATTTGTTTACAGATACATTTCGTTGCAGAATCTAGTAGACAAAAAAATATTTGCAAAGGAATTTTTGTTGTATAGGATCAATTAAACGTGAAATTAAAATTCACAATAATTAAACGGAATTATTTTTAAAAAATTTAAGAATATTTGATACTGAAGGGCTAAAAGAATTCATCGAAGAAATTTTATGAGCTAGAAAAACTGGAGTTTGTACTAATTTTGAAACTGCCTTTAAGTCAAAATATATTAATATAAATTTCAGGTTACTTATAAAGTGACGTTTTTATCTGTTGCTTTAAATTATGCTATGGTCTAATATTGGAGATATGTAATTATAAAAAATTTAAATAAGTAAAGTTCTACGTTCTTGAATAGGTCACTACACTACATTAATCTATAATATTTAAATTTCACCAAATAATTTTTTTAATAGTATCAGTATCAAATACTCTCAAAAATTTTGAGGTGGTGCAGTTTTATTATGTCCGTAGCTATAATTTCTTCACGATGCTTAGGATTTTAGGATTTTAGTTTTAGTCAGCTTCTAATATTTTTCTCTCGTGTACTATACTTCATAGCAATTAATATTATTAAAGTCATTAGAATTCTGCTATTTAATAGTAAGCCTCAGATAAGCATCAGAAATTTATTTTAAATGTTAGACACGTTGATAAAAATTGAAAAATGTGCACAGCTACAATTTTAAGTCATACATCACAAAATTATAGTTTATTGTAAAAGTTTGGTAATGAAAACAATTATCTATTTTTGCAATAATTTTATATTCAACAGTCCACAGTCATTTACTTACTTATTTTTCATCTCCATTACCCTAAAAAAATATTTCTCACTGGAATTTGTACGTAAACTATAAAAAAAATCGAATAATATTGCCTGCCACTTTCATTTAAAACCGACACTGTGATCCGGCAAAGCTTCAAAAGTTTCTATATAGTTCAGGGACTTGTTTATATTTTGTCTTTGTTTGGCTTAAAGGCAAGTTTAGACTTAAGACACGCTTGATATCACAGTTATGTAACACCTAGGGGTTGTTTAGGCTGTAACAGAGTTTCATAACACTTCTAGAAATTGTCTCTTGCACATTATAAATTTCCTAAAAGATTACTAGTATACAAAAAACTAATTAACTGAATAATACTTCGATATATAACACGACAAGTAATAATACTTACTAAACTGTTCTTGAATTCATTGTTTGTTTTTCTATATTACACTATTTTTTCATTCATAAAGACAATAACTTAACACGTCGACTTAAATAAGGCAATAATAGATATATATGTTTCTGCCTTTAATATTATTATAAACGTATGAAACACAAGCAAAATTCTCTTAAATTTCAAAAACGTTTCGTCCTCAATCTAGGCGTCCATCATGTAAACTTTGATGTAATTAATTTCAATGTATTACTACATTATTTCATAAATTTTAGCCAAAACATATAATACATACATGAATTTTTCTTATCATGCATGCCTTGGTAATTCTAAAAAAAATCATTTATATATCTAAATAAAATTAATGTAAAATGGCCCAAAGTCATAATTTATTAACATTAAAATTTACAATTAACTACTAAACGTTTCTTCCCTTTGCTTAGGGACCTCTTCAGTTGTATATAAAAAAATTAACAATTAAAATATTATTAGAGGAAGAGGTTCAAATATTTTCTGTTAAATTGTTTATTTGAATTCAAAACATATTTTAATTGTTCCTTTAATTACAGACAACTGAAGAGGACAGTAAACAAAGACAAGAAACAATTTTAATGTTAATAAATTATTACATTAATTACATTCATTTTTAATATAACTCGGATAACGTTTTTATTTTCATTTTTACATCACCAATTTTTAGCTAATATTTATTTTATAGTGTAACAAATCATTTTCTATTACTAAATTACAACTTACAAGTTAATGAAGAGTTCTCAGGTTATACCCGTGTTATATCTATAATTTTTCTGTGGTTTACATTTTAAATAAAGCAGGTTGTCCTGAATTTCCAGTCACGTTACCACTGCTCATTTACAATTCAAATAAAAAATGTTAAAAAATTAACAAACGTTACTTTTTGGACAAAATTTTAATTTAATACTTTTAATAGATAATTACATTTCCCCTTTTCTCGATCTGAGGTCAAGAATTTCACATGCAGCATAATGGTTTAAAAACGATTCAAAGACACAAAGTTATTGGTCTGAATTAATGTCGGGTACGGTAATACTCTTGCAATTCAATCAATAATGAACGTAAACAAATAATATTTAAAACCTACGTCTGTGTACTGCAAAAAATAAGTTTTAAATATTTTTCTGGTAGTGTAGGTGTTTATTGTTACATTTTAGGGAAATCTGAGCAAGAAAATCGTTTGTGAGAGTCGTGGTGCGCGGTCACAGCTGGCGGAACTAACAAGCTCATTGTTAAAATTGCCAGCCCCGTTTAGAGCAAGAGAGGAATTGTGGACCATTAGGCTTCTCCAGGGTGAGACCTTAGAATAGTGTGTAGTATACACTGAAGGAGCCCCCAGCCTCCACTAACGGCCCAGGGCATTAAATATTTTACGTTGACGGTAAAACCTCGACACACACAACAAAAAAAGAATACTGTAGTGGGAAATATCACGTGCAAAATATTCCCAGCTGCTGCTACATTAAAAGAAAAAAAAATAGTTGCTGTAAAGTGGAAGCTGGAAGAGAAAATGTACTCGTGAATGTATCCAGTTTTTATTGCAGCAGAAGTACTGAATTTGAATATGTTCATAAAAACATTTTATCGGAGCAAAAATGAAACTTTTAATAGGCAATTTTATTTTATTTTTCGGTGGGGGTGGGGTTAGGCTTCTAATGAATAAATGTATTTTACGAAGTAAAAAGATGCGAGATGAAACTACGAATAAAAAAAACGACCCAATTTTCTACTGACTTTATTATTGGAAGGTAATTGTCGTATTTATTCAAGTAATTGCGATATTTTTAATTACTTATATACTACACAGACGTTAGTCCAATTATATAGAAAAATATAGTGATTAAAATTGTTACAATGAAGTAAAATGCAGTACGAATATTCATTTAAATAATATAAAGGGGTTTAAGGATAATATATCATAAACTAAGAAAAATATATTATACTCTATTATATTGATTCATACTTGTAATGACATCCTCTATTATTTTATAAGTGATATAATATAATTTGATTACATATACGTATTCTTAGTTCACAATCTACGATTCTGAAATAAATTCTAGGTATCTGTACTGAAATAAATCTAGTTTAGGTGGTAATATATGAAACTGGGAAGTCATTCTGTGCAATTCATTTGCAATAATATATACTTGCAATTGAGTCCAGTGTAGCTGAAAATATCTAAATAATTTGTAACAATTATAAATAATTTTACGTGTGTAATTAGACTCGTCAAAATCGCTCAGACAATTGTTTCAATTCAGAAAATTGTTTCCATTCAAAATATTTAAAACAAGAATCAAGTTTACATAAACATATATAAGTATTTTTGTAAAGTAAGACTATTATATTTAACACTAGCTTGGTGCCCGGCGTTGCTCGTGTACTTATTTATATAAACTCGAAAAAGTATTTAATTGAATACTTAAATATATTCCTTGAGTATTTCAGGATATAATCGTCACTCATTCTTCATACATTACGAAATATTGCATTGATGAAATTGTTAGCTAGACTCACAACTAATACAGCGCGAAAATTAACTTACATTTTCCCCCAGAATGGTAAAGTAATTCGTATTCTTCTTTATTATCATTCGATGGAATATTGCTGTATAAAATTATACTTTTTATTTAAATAAAATATTTCTGCTTTAGTTCATTCCTAATAAAGGAAATATTTCCTTTGTTCGTTGCGTAGTAACGTCTTTCTCCCGCGTGACGTCATTGTATCTTGGCGCGCAGTAATTTAATATTTAATGATCACGGTTTTTAATTATAATTCTTTCCACATGTGGGTTTCTCACCCTCACAGTACCGTTTCTCGTATTTTGAAGAATATGTGTACCAATTTTTGTTGCATTCTGTCCACGCGATAAAATTTGTATAAAGAACAACGTAAATACATACATACATACATACATACATACATACATGCATACATACATACAAATATACATCCTTTTTTATTATATAGATGTTAAATTATTACGAATGACGTATTTCGACGTAATTTAACAGTTAATAACCAGCCATTAAATCATCCGTAATATTTTGTAATTGTTTCATACTGTCAATACAAATTATTAAAATACGTAGGTGTGACTAAAAGCAAATTATATTTTATTTCAGTGAATTCATGGAAATTTGGAAAATTACATTAACCGGGGTAAAAAAAACTCCTTCTGATATATATTTATAATTCCAGTGTTGTGGCTGCCGAGGTTATGAATGATACGATACTTTTTAAAGGTGCGAACGCAACTCAGTGAGGTTCCGTGACGTCATCTCGTACTATTAGATCGGAGTTCTCATACAAGTTACCCGAGTATTATTTTACTTTTTCACCTAAAATTATTCAAGCGTAGTAATAATTTTGTCTGTTACCCAATATTAGTAACGGAACTTCGCGGCAATATCGCTATATAATACCCAGATAAACAACTTTCCCGATGCGTATAATCCTCACAGTTCAATAAACAATTCTACAGACCCTATCGTAACTAACTGAACTCACAATCCATCAGTCACGTATTTGCATACTTTCCAACATACTTTTCTGACGTTATATTTTTATCTTTAAGAGCTTTATAACTTACCAATCACGATACTTCAATCTTTGTCTTTTTCATCAATACTCTTTGATACTTTGTTATAATATTTATTGACTTAACATTTAAAAATTTTGATTCCTGCAGCGACACACTACACAACTTTATTAGTATTTCGCCTCGTAAATTACTTTAATCGCGTAGTAAAAATGTTACTCCAATACAACAATTAAATTTATATCGGCGCTCACGTGATCTGCTTTTATCGCGGCAACGAAATTTTAAGAGGAAGTAAAACAGCTACTTTGTTCTTGATGCACCTATCAGACAGATCTCCCTATAAGTCAAGTTATTCACGACGTTGTATCTCGTAAAAGGGAGCCATTTCTGCTAAGTATCCTTTCGGAGAAACTGTGTCAACGCCGAACAGTTTCAAAGGAATTCAACGGATAAGCTAAGCGGATTATAGTTTCGAATTGGGTGTTTATTACATTTTTTCCAGTTGATAACCAGCAAAGTCTTCATAAATATTTAGCTGGGGAAATTTAATTAATTTGTAGGTTTATTTTGTGGTCTCATTGTTCGCCGAATGATGTAAGGGATAGTGCATTCGGAAAAGCTTAGTTTAACTACACCAAACGCAAACCGCAAGATAAGGCAAGGAGAAATAGAGAACTAAGGACAGGAAATAGGAAAGTAAACGAGTTAGTTAGTTCTTGAGACTTAAAATCTCAGTGATTGAAAAGGTTTCTTAGGAGTAAAAAGTAAGATAAGTTTTAATAAACGAAAAATATCCAATTAAAATACAAAAATTAACTGCCAAAACGTTATATTTTAATGTAGACTTTTTCACAAGCCAGAGACAAAATTAAAGGACATACTACAACTTATTTTAGATGAGGTAAGGCAGATAGTGGTCTGCTCGGTTTCCATCCTGTTTTCTCTGAATCTCATCCCGTCCGAACAAATGCAATAATTTACTAGAGGTTAAAGAATTATCCTAAATTATCATTAAAGTGGAACCTCTTTTTATAAATACATATTATATGTTTTAATTAATTTATTCTATTAATCCTCGAATGAGGAAATATGATACGTCACTACATAAAATTACAATATAATTATTAGAAACTAAAATTAATAAAAATTCTAAGTTAATATCTATACAATAAAAAAGGATGTATATTTGTATGTATGTATGTATGTATTTACGTTGTTCTTTATACAAATTTTATCGCGTGGACAGAATACAACAAAAATTGGTATACATATTCTGCCAAAATCGAGAACCGGTACTGTGGGGGTGAGAAACCCCTAGAATAAACTTGGAAATAATTATAATTGAAATAAGTTACGAATTAGTGTTAAATTACTGCGCGAGATGATGACGTCATAAGTTTTCAAGACATTGACGCATCCTAAATATAGTTCTGTATTTCATAATGAAATAAAGCAGAAATATTTTGATTGAATAAAAAGTAAAATTTTTTCCAGTATTACTCCATCGAATAGTAATAAAAAACAATACGAAACACTTTACCATCCTTGCGCAAAGTTAATTTGGAATAGTTAATTATCCCGCTATCTTTGATAAAGCCAATATGGCGCCTTATAATACATTCAAATGTGTGTCGGTCGAGATTTATAAAATTTCATAATATAACGTACTATTGTATCCTGTATAATATTTCAGAAGATAATAAGATTTTTCTAAGGTACGACTGCTGAATTATATGTTTGTAACTATAAAAGTATTGAAAATGACGTACGGAACTCCCAAAGTTTTTATGGTCGTTATTCAATTAATGCACTATCAGTCAAAGGTATGTACAGAAATAGGAACATTTAAATTGAATTAAAAGTACAATTAATTATACTTTACGCAACGTATTTCTATAAATTTGTATAAATGTAAACAAATTATTGCGTGCAATTTGTGTCGTGAAACAAAAATTTGAGGTTATGATAGCAATATTTGTTTTCCATTTTTGGGAACGACGTTATAGATGTTCAATTTCTGAGAAATGAAGCTGAGCAAAAATATTTTGATTGAATAATAAGTATAATTAAATCTACCAATACCACATCGAGTGATAAATATAATTTATTATGAAAGGTTATACAATCCATGGCATTAATTTTCTTTTAAATAACTTGACTTTTGACGTGGAATATTTAACGGGATCAGGGACCAATATGTTTCCCAATTATATCTTGCAATACGCACTGGAAGATACATAGAATTATGATAAAAACAATACTTAAATGTTCAAAATTGATATTTTTTTATTGAAGACAGCGTATTTCGTAATGTTTTGCATTAATTTTATACAATGCTACCAACTGCAGATTGCTGAAACCACCAAATAGTTTAATTTCAGATGGAAAATTATAAATCTACAAATTTAATAATTGTTTTAAATAGTGTATGTATATCTATCTATCTATATATATTATATAAAATTGTCTTATACGGGTATGTATGTGTGTATACATGTGGGTATGCATATGGGTATGTTCCGCTTACAAATCTACACCCTCGAGGAGCGTTACATAAAAATAGCGCATAATCAACCGAAATTGGAGTGTATCGGGACATCTCGGGCAACGCCGGGCAGCCAGCTAGTGGATATATAAAGTGTTTGCCGTAAAATTTCTGGTTTATATTTGTTCAAGTTAAAGTTGTTTCTCCATCTCGAGGCAGACGCTAACATGGAGTCTTGTCCCACATATAACCTAACACAAACAAAGATTAATCTCTCCGATAATTTTCACTGTGCTTAGAAATTATAAAACAATTGTACCTGGTGTCAATGTCTAAATCTTAGTCTTTTGCCAATCAGATGTATGTTTAGAACTGTTTATATGTTTGGATACCACAGAAAGTTTGATATTAGATATATGTTCTTTGATACGTGTATTAAGGGAACGTTTTGTTTGTCCTATGTAGCAGGAATTACAATTAGAGCAAGAGATTTTGTAAACAACACAATGTTTTCTGTAGGTGTCAAGTGGGTCGTTGTGGTTTTAAATCAAGTAGGAAACACGGGTAATGGATCTGTAAATGATGGATACTTGATATTCTTTGAATATTTAGACACATTGTGATGTAGAAATTTGTAATAAAGGAGTACGAGAAAAAATTTGGCTTGAGGTGTTTGGGGACGAGTGACAGTGGATTTTGTTTATGTGTTTAATAAAAAAATATAAAGTGTACTCATTGGAGATTAAAATGTTTCGGACAAATAATATAATCAATTCTTAACATACATTTGATTGGCAAAATGCTACGATTTTAGACGTTGACTACAGGTACAATTCCAGACTCATTTCAGAGATGCTTCACATTAAATCAAACATCACAGTTATTAATGTACAAACATACACTATTAAACTCAATAATTGCTATGATCCCTTATTATTACGCTAAACCTTCTGTTTTCCCATTGTCGTTGAGTTTACGTCGCTTTTGAGGTTTGTCAACTGACCAGTGCAGTTGTGTTTCTCTCGTCTCTTCTTACATCCTGTCCAAAGGAACAAGGATCCCAGAAACGTTGTATGGTATTTATATTATCCTTTTTGTCTGTTTTTCTTATTCATTATTTTCAATCAGACGTAAATTTTTACATGATTACACAACAACGTTTAATTATCCTGTTTTATTATTCTCTCGAATGTAGCCTATTTGCAAAAAAAAAATAAAGCGTAGAGAAGATTCTAATTGTCGAACATGTCTAAATATTCATCCGACTTTACTCGCAAATGATTAAAAAGGAGAGTAAACTTAATGAGCGCGTATTACGTAGTCGCTACAGCTCTGAACAGTTGTTCCAAACGTCAACGCTTTGCAGTCTGGTAATCAGGGCACAGAAGGGGAGGAGAACGCTGTTACCTCTCTCGAAATCGCGCCACTGAAACCTAATTCAGGAACATTCGTCGTTCTGGACGTGACGGCTACAGCCAATTTCCCCAAACGCGACGCTCTGATTTACATCGGTAAATGAGACAACAGATTCTCCAAAAGGGACTGAAAGTTTTTCTTGTCGGAAGACAGCTCAACAGTTGCCTCGTTTCGTGAATTTATTCCGATTGTGTTACAAGATTTTAGTGGAAAGTTTGGGATGGAAATTTTTAAAACAATTCCAAGGACCATGAAGTAGGCGGAATACTTAATCATAATAATATCACATTATTTATTTATTATTCTATTATGGGCTCAAGCATTCATAAACGTTAAGTTCAATTAATCTGCATCATGTTGATTTTTGTGACAATGTGTTAAGTTATATTACTGGTAATAGGAAGACTCCTGATTGGAAGAACCTTTATTCAATTTTCCCAATATTTTAGTAAAAGTCTGGAGTAGGATCGTTTTACGAATTAGTTGTAGTCTATTCAGCCCTAATTCAGATAGCCCATACAACACGAAATACTAGACAATTATCCTGTATTATGACTCCATAAATTTAAAAAATATATCTACTAAATCCATCTCGAAACATTAATTCTTTAAAAAAAAAATAGGAGAAAATACACGAATAAGAAAACAGTTTAAATAGCAAAAAATTTCAGATTTAAGTGTTTAATTATATTTGTAACAGACAGCATACCAGAATAAATCTGAACTTTATACAAATAGTTTCAAAAATAGTGTCACACATTAGGTGAACGGAGGTGAATAAACATACTTGAACCTAATCTGAGTTAGACGCAGCTTAGTGGTGAATAGGCGTAAAAGAATATCACGTCTTTTAGTTACAGTTGAGAAACAAAAGCCGCTCGTTCTTTGCCTGCGTCTACAACCGAACCCAGAAAATGACGTTCATCGACCGATATTTTATTTCCCTCTTGAACGACTGGCTTCCTCCTTTACCACTTGACCTTTCAAGACTTCTTCATATAATAACAGCTACGCGTCTTATACAAACCTCTTTACTTTTTACGAAATGAACTACCAATTTTTTTTAGTCTCTTTTCACTAAATATATTCCGTATGTACAAAACGTTTCATATTTTTTAATGACCTTTGGGTATGCCTTTTCCTCTCCGTTTTTGAACTAAGGTTCCCACAAGCCGAGGCACCTCGGCCTGTTTTGAGAGGTGTATGTTCCGGGGTCACAGACCTTGGGCATACGGTAAGAGTTGTCCGCTATTCCCATTGGAATAGTCGGCCAGCTGCCTCCTAAACTGGTCGAGGCACGGGGAAGGGAATGCTGCGACCCCACAGCAAACTCATCTCACGCTATCGGAAGGGCGTGGGACAAGTACCCAATGCCCGACCTACCCGATGCAGGTTTTCCTAGGGTTTTCCCTGCATTTCTTTAGGCGAATGCCGGGTAGGATCCTTAAAATATAGCCCGGGGGCCCTAGTAACCCTTGGCTACCTTCCTCTACCCTTCCGAATCCCCCCTTTCATATCCCTTCCTATGCTATTAAAGGGGAGTTGCCCAATGTGGATCACCCTCGTGTAGCCTGTTGCCCTAAAAAAAAAAAAAAACTTTGGGCATAAGGTAAGAGTTGTTTTTTGTTCTCATTGTAACAGTTGGCCAGCTGCCTCCTAAACTGGTCGAGTCACGGCGAAATGAATACTGCGTCCCCACAGAAAACTCATTTCCCTCCATCGGAAGGGTGTGGGACAAGTACCCCAATGCCCGACCTACCTGATGCAGGTTTTCTAAGCTTTGTCCGGCATTACTTTTAGGTGAATGCCGGGTAGGATCCTTAAACTATAGGCCGGGGGCCCTAGTTAACCCTTGGCTACCTTCCTCTAGCCTTCCAACATGTGGATTACCCTCATGTAGCCTGTTACCCTAAAAAACAAAATCAGATGCAAACGGTAGCTAGCTTCAGATCAAATCCAGAAAAATGCGAAATAGATGTCATATGAATTCCTCTTAGTTTCATTAAATTTGTTTGCTGTCCATAAGAAAACGACCAGAAGGATTAAGATGAAAGAAGAAGAAGAAGAAAGGTAATCTACATAGGGGCAACTCCCCTCTTATAAAATAGGAAAGGGACTGAAAGGGGGGATTCGGGAAGGTATCCAAGAGTTAATTAGGGCCCCCGAGCTATGGTTTAAGGATCCTACCCGGCAATTCGCCTCAAAGTGATACAGGGGAAACCCTAGAAAAACCTGCATCAAGTAGGTCGAGCATTTGGTACTTGTCCCACGCCCTTCCGATGGCGAGAAATGGAATTTCTGTGGGGTCTCCGTACCGTGACCAGTTCATGAGGCAGCTGGCATACTATTCCAATGGGAATAGCGGACAACTCTTATCGTATGCCCAGGGTCTGTGACCCCCGGAACATACACCTCCCAAAATAGGTCGAGGTGTCTTTCTGAAGTGGTAAATAATTTTTGAGACTATCTTAAATTATCATTCACCATTTCAAAAACACTAAACTTAAAACTCAGTCTTCCCAATTTACTTTTATTTTTAAGGGGCATCTTTTGGTAGGAAAACTAAAATTTTGATTATGAGAAGATAATATTAATGATAAACGAACTATTAAATACATAATTACCTGAAACAATGGTGTATAAGAAACGCGTTAAATAAAAAGTATTATCTTATCAGACATACATTGTTGAAAGGTCTTTGTACGCAAGCTAACTTGAAAACTTTAATAACCGCGTGATACCTGTGTGAAGGACGGACACGCAGATTTTTATTCCAGAAATATATTGGCACCAAAATTGATTTTAGAGTGTCTACGACGCGACATTGTAATTTCTAATTCAACTTAGTAGTAAACTCTCAAAATAAATTATATCTTCCTGCCCTTTCCCTCGCAATTTTATATGGGACGCCCCACCGTGGCAGACCAAGCTTTCTAAAACTTTCTGAAGTGTTTCTCTCGCCGAATTCATTGCCTGAGTACACCATTAATCCTGTATTACGAAGAGATATTAAAATTTGCAACGCAGACATAAGTTTTAACCGCTTTCTGTATCCGAACTGCCGTGTAAACTTTCAGAAATTTTCAGCTTGAGCAATACTCTTATTAATTGCTCTTTAACTCGCAGAAGCGAGCCTCACTTCCTGTCCCCACCTATTCCTCGCGTATAATTCCAAAGCCCACACTTGTATCTCTTTAATCTCTTTTTGAATTCGGTTGTATACGGTAGACTTTACGCCGAGTTTCGGCGGATTAATCTCCCTCAAAAACGGAGAGGAGTACCTTTGGCTGACGTTCCGTCGCACGAGTTTCAAATCAGCAGGTTCTTTTCATCTAAACGTTTCCGCCTCTGGTGGCGATCGCATCAGAGGAAGTAACCGTTTCCGTAGATAAAAGGAAGGTAATTTAGAGGAAAGGAAACAGGAGCTGTCTTCATTACGGCAATGACAACAGACATTTATCATTCAAAGCAACATTGACTTCCTCAAGCATCCCCGCATACAAATTGATGAATATACACTGAAAGAGTCCTTGTTTTACTTATCTTTTATCTCATTCTTCATTTTCATTTCGAATTATTCAAGCGCAAAGACAGGAAATTAAAATTGACTGAGTTTTTCATTTATGTAATTTTATAATACAACATTTCATAGATTTTTAATACTGTCACAATTAATCCGCAACATTTTGATAGAAAAATAAAATAAAATGGTGGTTGATATGGATGAGTGACGGTTCCGAAATATATTGTAGTAATTGGTAATTAAGACATTGTTCTAATTGGAAAGTTGGATTGTAGAGGACTCGTTATTAGAGGATATAGAGCAGACGCCGCAACAAGTCGGCGAAGCAAAGAAAACATTGTTGAGATTCTACGAGCTCAAAATCTACGAGACGAACGGACAGTCAGGCATAGAACAGCGAGGTGTAAAGACCAAAACGTTTCATATTATAAAAAGTTTTGCAGTCGGGCAGCGGACCGCAAATAGAACAGTTTGATAGCAGTTACAAACATGCATTGAAACACTGAAAAGTAAAGCAATCTTCATTTGGGAAGGAAAGAGTGAAACTAATGTTGTAATCGGTGGCCGAGCATAAATTCAACCTGCTGGCCATAGACAAACCAAGGAAGTACATTTCCAACTAAAGTCACGAGATCTGCAAATCCAGGTTGCAGCAAAGCATCGAGAATCTACTAATTTGTGTTAGACCAACTAACAAAACTACGCCAATTAGAATTTGTTGACATTTAGAGTCTGTGAGTATTAGAATCAGTGATATCCCCAAATGTTGTGCACGAAAAACCTAAAATGAGACCTGGGCGGCCGTAAGTAGAAAAACTTTAAAATCATATTGTAAACCACTTTTAAAAGATAATAGTCAGATCGTTCTTTAATTTTTAATTATTTAATTATCAATAAAATGAGATCGTTAATTCCTGATGAAATTTAGAACTGTTTAAATTCAATCTGTAGTGTTATTTCTTCCACAACAAAGTTCGTCTATGTTTCAGACGCATCAACTTCCATAAAAGGTAAATGTAATTTGATTGTATAAATTCACCCATTTATCAAACCCAGTTTAAGACCCTGAGATCCCAAATATTATTGTGTATTTAAAATTGTTAATAAATTTCTTTAATTGTTTTCCCTTAATAATCTTTTTATTTTAAAGAGCCCACATTTATTTGTAAATTATTACAATATGGTTTTTAATTTATTATTTATAGTCGCGTCAACATAAGTAATTGGCGACTTTCCAGACCTACTACATGAAATTATTACAATTAATTCATATTACCTATACATTTTATTCTTAGTCTTAGATTCGTTGTCTGTTTAGATTAGATCTTGAATGCCATTTCCTTGCCAAACTTGACGAGGTTATTTATTGCCGCTGCAGAGGTACATATCTCCCTTCTCGTGTACTTCTTAATTTCTGTCGTGCTTTGGGCAGTCGTAGAGGACATTCTGGATCGTCAGGGCAGCCTGGCATACGTCATTGTAGGTTGCGGTGATCTGGAGAATACAAAGAAGTGCAGCATTAAAATGGAGAGTTCTTAACTAGCAACAACCTCCTGATGTCTCCGTGACAGATTGATAGCGTAAGATATTTCTTTGAAGTTGTCTACCTTTTGAAGTGAGGTAAACACATTTTTCTACTAATAATTGATGAGTTGAATGATGATATGGTATTAGGTCCACCAAGAATACATATTTTATTTTTGCTTGTCTCATTTTTTATTCGTCAACATATTAACATCCCGTTGATATCAAAAATTCAATTGTTAAAAAAAGAATACCTTTATTGACTTTTGATTTTTGATTTTTAGGGCGATTATAAAACAAAAACGGAGAATTGTAACTATGATTCATAGACGAAGAGAGATCGGTATAACCTATATTTCTTCCTAAACAGTTGTGATGTGCGGTTCATAGCAACGGAGTTCATATTATTTCTATTTCACTTATACTGTCATGGTGACTCATGCACCAGAGGTAATGAAGTGCAGGCCTTGTAACTCACCCTTACACATAGTGAATAATGCAAACCTGTTTACCAGTGCAATTAGTTTAGTTGTTCTCCGAAAGTTGCCCTGCCGTGTCATACCTTGTCCCAGGATGGAATCAAGTTAGCCCTAGCTACCTGCTGAAAGAGATGGAGATACCCGCTCAGAGAGAGAGAGGTGATTTCATTACGTTAGCGTCTCTGGAAGAAGCCATTAGAGGTCCTCGTAGCTTTGTCACCAACTCGCGTGAATAAGTCAACGCTAACGCTCTGCCTTTAGAGATCGCATTTTTTTTTCACCATTTCCAGAACCAACGTCCAGATTTCGCGCATACGACTCCTATAAAATCGATTTTTCTTTTCTCTTCAGAAATCACAATATTCTTTTAAGTATTAATCATTAACTTCAACTATCTTCACAGTTATTTCTATCAGTACTGAGAAAAATTAAAGAAATTTAAATAATCGCTTTATTCAATATTTTCAACAACCAAACTTTAATATTTTAGGACTTTGGTAGATTCTTTACCAATTGGATGATCTAATCAATTAACTTTTAAAGTATTACGGCCAAATCCGTTTCAGAAATTGATGCTTACTGAATACACAAAATAGATTTAAATTTAATAAGACTTTTTCCGAATTCAGAGCAAAATGAAAGTGTTTAATAACGTTGTAGAGCGTTTGTCAATTTTATCCTGTGAGTTATTCTACTCATATCTCTAGAATCATTCATTCTGTTTATAATATTTATTTTTATTTTAAGTGGAATATATCGGGCATCGTGACAACATAGAATTGTCTCGTTCATTGTATTTTATTCCGTTAGTATGATGTAACTTCCTCGTGTCGTTACTGGGTAGATTATTACAAAAAATTGGTTAGTACGTTAATGGCTGTCAGTTGAGACATCAAGTATCTGTTCGTTGTTGACAATAGTCGGGGTAAGGAAATTAGGCATATCACAAAATATTCTCCATCTTGAAAATATGAGACTGGTAAATCCACCTCTTTCGTAGGCCTGCGTTGCATATACATATGTACTACTATCACCATTAAGAATCACTGGAATATCTTACTTTTAAATGTAAATTCCTTTGAAATAAAATCGTTACACAATTTTTCGTGACTTAATAGCTTTTTGTATTTTTACAACACCTAAAGATGTCCAGAAACGTTGCGTATTTTTTTACTGACTTATACTGTAAATTTTATATTATTAAATGTAATATTCAATTAATTCATTTATGAAAAATTTTTCAGACCTTATTGGCCACACACATACGAGGGTGGTCTGAAAAGTTTTCGACCTCAGCGTGAAGATGGCAATTATTTTGCAGAAAAAAACGCAGAGTACTTTTTGGACGGGTTACAGTGATGGGAGCATCGCTGGGAGGAGTGTTTGAAAATAAAATAAATTCAAAAAAAATATCTTCTATCATTGTTGGGTCGGAAACTTTTGAAACTACCCTCGTAATCTTATTTGCCTTATTTTACTAGTTTTCATATTTTTCTATTTTATATATTTCTTCTCCAGTGCAATATTTTTAATTTATTTCATATGTCTTCCACTTTGTCCTTTTTTTGTTCGTTGTGTGTTGTATTTCTTTCTCATTGAAGTAGTTTCATGGTTGCTGTATTTTATTATGTTTACAATTGAGGTTTGACTTGTTTAAAATCCTCTTTGAATGCATTATTGATCATTATAAAAATTATATTTTCACATACGTGTGATTCGATAAATAAACTGATCAACATGCCAGAAACTATTTAATAAAATTTTAAAAAATTCAGTTCAGTTTCATGGAGCCTCCTCGTGTGCACAAGTATATATGTGTACAGAATATATTTTTTCCCTGTATTTTCAGTAACTGGAGAGACGTTTCTAAAAGCGCCTGATTATTTATTGGTTCAGTTGATGTCAGACGAATATAAGTATTAATTTTCTGACTATTACATTGAAACTCTCGTGGTAATGAGATTTTTTCCGTCATACCAGGCTAATGGATTTGTTGCAATTTTGTTACTAGAGGGGGTAAACTATTACCTAGTTGTTTTAAATCACTCAAGTCTGTTCCACAGGTCGGAGCTCATGCTAGACTAATTATAATTATGCATTTAACAGGCAATGCGCGCTTTCCGTCGGCGCTATTACGTAACTGTGTGCTAAGGCGACGAAAGGAGGCGCCACAAACCTTTGAAGACGACGTGTCTCGCATTAATGCGGCATTTCTCTCACCCGAGTAAACACCTGCCTCCTCGATGAATAATTGAGAC
The DNA here is from genome assembly GCA_037074705.1 of Zhengitettix transpicula. Taxonomy (NCBI): domain Eukaryota; kingdom Metazoa; phylum Arthropoda; class Insecta; order Orthoptera; family Tetrigidae; genus Zhengitettix; species Zhengitettix transpicula. The sequence continues at coordinate 37,291,936 of CM073596.1, read as the reverse complement.
TCGGCCATCGCCGTCAGAGTTGGAAACGGCGTGCTCTCTGAATAATTGACGGAAGGAGTTGCGGTTCAAAATTCCCTCCCCCCCATCCACACGCCATTCTCACTCCCACAAACTTCATGCAGCTTTAATGCGCCATTTATAGAGAAAATGAGAACGCGGTTACGGCAGCAGTCAACGCACAATGCGAGGTGCAGTGTAAATACGATGTTCCTTCTCTTCCAGCTCTGCAAGAGACGGCAGACGCCAAGACTCACTCGAGCAGACAAAGCGTCGTCGGGAGCAACTTGTACCAGCTTCCCACTGAAAACAGAACTCTTGGCTCAAAATTACTTTGCATTCGTCGGTAAGTTATCCAACTCTCTATATTTCCGCTCCGAAAGAAATTATTAGTTCGTGTTGAGTCAGTCCACTTTTCAACTTTATTTTCGGTTCTTTCGTCATGTATGTGTCATACAAGTACTCGAGTAAACGTCGGGAACGACGGAGATGTTACAACATCCGGTTCACTCGGCAGAGAAAGAAAAAAAATACTCAACCGCTGCAAAACAAAGGAAAATAATATATTTAAAACGTGAAGGAATTTATTTGCTTTCATCCTTACTCCTTGGATGTACGGTCCTCTGTGATCTTTGGCTCTTGGGTTTCTTGAATCGCATTATGAAATTAACAATGATAGCAGAAACGTTGTGTTGTATTTATTTATCCCTTATTTTTGTCTGTATTTGGCTGCTTACTTTTCTAATTCTTAATCTTTTAACACTGACGTATAATATTTTAATTTCAGAATACACTAAGTTTCATCGCTAAATTTGGTGATCTCTTCACGTGTTATAATCAATAATCTAAAAAAAAATTCTATAAAAATTAGATTTGAAACCAAATAACATTTAAATATGAGTTATTCCTGATTCTTAATTTTTTAATAATAGCTGAAAAAATAAATAGTACTCATTCCCCTCCATGCGCTGTTCTACTTTCCTACTTACAACTATTAGAATTTTTCCACATGCGCCAACAATCTCATGTGGTCTTCCCTTCTGGATTTACCATCAAGAAGTTGCTTATAATTGACGATAGTAGGTTAATAAAGCGTGTGCCCCAGCCAGAGCATATTTATATCTGCTACTATATCAAAACCTTTGTACGAATATTCCAGCTCATTGTTCATTCTTATTATCCTCCATTGTTCTCCTTTACTGGTCCGTAGATACGTCGTCATATCTTCCATTCACAAACATGTAACAGTATCATATTCTTTGTTGAAAAAGGCCATGTAATCCCTCCCATTAATAACTATCGGTTTTATAATGGATTAACATAGATTTATTTTTAACTAGTTTGTCAATGCTGTAGATTTAAAAATATGGTTTAAGCTGTAATAAAAATTATCCCCAGTTGTCATTCCAGCTTTAATTTCTTCCTTTATCTGATTTTTGAAAGTTTTCAAAGGAGGTAGATATTTAAAAATAGTTTTTATTCCTAAGTTATTTAGAATTGTCTATTTTCTTTATCTATGCTCTTAAACATTTTTTCTGTCATAAACATTCTTCTTTCTTTCACGTACGTTTATCGCTTCTCTTCATTTATATATATTTGATACTAGCTGTAATACCCGTGCTTCACTACAGTATTTCATAAAATGAAACGAACGCAAATATATTACTACGGTTGAGTAAAGACGGTGAAAGAATAAAACGATACGTATATAAGTATGTCTTATTAAATTCACTGCAGATGCTGTTTTATATGCTGGTATCCTCCATTACTGGCTCAATATTAATGTGTGTCGCACTCATAATATGCGCCTTCAATTGTTATTAATCAAAAGCAAGTAATCTCGATTAAATATATTTTCAATAATATTCCTAAACATAGTTATATTATTCCAAAGGTAATTTATTTCTCAGTAGCCAATTAAAATGTGTTCTGACGTTCCTCTAAATTCCGACTCTTTACTTGAAATTCTTCACCGTACATTGTGAAAATAGAAACACATTCATGAAATTCGTTGAAAACTGTTCTACCCTTTCTATTTTATCTTGTTGAAACGGTCAACGCGTTTACCTTTTATTTATATAGTTTCAAGCTTGCTTTAATTGCAGAAACGAAATATACAATAAAAATAATTCAGTAACATAACAAGCAAAACTTCTTTATACCAATACAAATAAATAGGAAAAAAATAATTGTAAAAGGAATAGGGCTAAGTGTAATAAAAGAAAATATTAACATGCAAATAAATTATACTGAAGAATGTTTTCTATTTTTAATTTATGGTATCGTGGAAGAAACGGTTCAGTTTCATATGATAGGGAAATTATTATATAGTAATATATTATTATATTCATAAATGTGACCGTGAAGAAAGATGAAGAGACCCATAATGTAAAATTTGTTATACAAATAAAATTCCTCCTCGATTGCGAGTGCGTTGAGTTCCGTTTTTTTAGTCAAGGACGCAAAAAATAATTGAAGACATTTTAATAATATTTTACGATTTATTTTGTGTTTTAATTTAGAATTACAATTTTTTTAATGTGTACTGCCACCGAGTGTAAATGAATTCATTCAGGAGGAAATACTGCAACAGTTGCATAAAATCCTCTTCATCAGTACCTGAATAAAATAGATGTCACTGCAATTTACGAAATATTTTCCATCACTCGTCGCAATGTTGAAATGAGTTGAAGTGCCAATTTGAGTCCGAACTCGGTGTTTGAAATAACTAAAGTTTCATTATCCGATGCATGCCCAATGAAATCTGGTGACAATCAAAATACAATGGCTGTATCACATTTCTGTCATAAACTATATCGGAATAATAGATATTGCGTTGAAACACACAAATGCATAAGGAATTTATAGCGGTGAAATTAATACGGAAAAGCAGTTAATTGGATATTCAGATATAGCGGTCATCACAAATGTACCCGTAATCAGAAATGCAATTACTACTACAAATATTAGAAGCACAAAACAATTATAGTTACAATTAGAAACAGTCAGTATATATTACAGGTTTCATAAATGCTTTCATATTTCGCAATTGCCAAAATATATCAGAGTCGTGAATTTATTTTTTCTTGAAAATTTTTTAAACCACCTAACACCCATAATTCATTTGAACTTGTTACTTGATTAAACATTCTTAGAAGTAGTATCAAAATAATTTATTTATATTTTTCACTAAGTTGTATATTTGGGTTGATTAATATTAGTTTCGTTCTTAAAATATTATCTGAATATAGAGTCCAGAAATAGTTGATTACTTACTAAACAGGTAGATTCTTATATATTTTTGAAGTACTAAATCAAATGTTCTTAATCATGTTTATAACGATTAATGTACGTGTAAATGGGAGAGTAAAGTACTTGTGTTGTGCCTTTTGTTAAAAAAGCGTCACTTTGATCTGAATTAAAGTCATGGTGATTTCAACAGTCACTAAATCCAACTTGTGCTAACGGTAGCTTGAATTTCAAGTGCTTACTCTTTCTTTCTTCCTTCCGAGAGAATGGAAATCTATCTCGGAAGCACAGTGCGGAAAGCTCCGATTGTGTTGGGACGTCTAGTAAAGCGGATGGAGAAAGGAAAACCTTTTCTGGGAGAGCAAAGAGCACTAGCTATTACACTAACCACAAATTGTAGCGAAATTTCTTGGCCAGTCGGTGTTTTCCCGCCACAAATTTTTCTCTCCTTATTCTGGAAGGAAAATAAATTTCTGAAATTGTCGTTCTTTTACTGGAAAAAAATTCCGCTCCTTAGTCTACATTAAAAAAATTTGCTTGGTTCGGCTATAATGAGGCAGAGAATTCCTGAGTTCCAATGTCACATTTATGATGATATAACACAGCCAATATGACAGAAAAAATATAGCAATTAATTAAAACTAAAAAATTATTTCACTACAACGTTTCGTCTACAATTTTGGGACTTCTTCAGGTATAAGGTTTTGTTTGTTTTCATATACATGCTAAATTAGAATAATTATAAATTTATAGTCATGGGCTGCGTCCTATGACAGTCTGAACCGAAGTCCAAATTGTGAACGAAACGTTGTATTTAAATAATTTTTTGGTTTCAATTAACTAATACATTTTTATGACTTATTGACGGTGTTGTTTGTTAATTTATTAAATGATATTTGTCATATTTTATTAATTTTATGTGATAACATTGCAGTTTCGTTAACGTACAGCAGTAACATCATAGTCTCTTGAAGGAATTAATCGTACTTTCTATGATATTTGGAAACTCAATTTGGAATGGTCGATTATATACTGAAGTTAGTGATTACATATCAAAGCTATTAAAATTATATTCCTGACAAAAATTGAAAGCAACAGAAATTTAAAGATTTGAAACCGAAAATTACTTGCAAATTTTGTAGACTTTTTCCTCCAATTTTCTGAACGTTATGTACTAATTACACCATTTTAAGGGTAATATTTTAATTAATGTATCATCTAGAATACAGTTGGTGGTGAGTATGCATACGAGTAAATTCGGGTTGGCGGTCGAGTAAGCTCGGGTTAGTACGGAACGTGTACTAGTCTTTAATGTTTGGTATTTTAAAGACTCAAGTACAGACCGGTGCAATGGAGCAATTTTAATAGTTACAGAGTAACGAAACTGAGTTATGGAGTGGTACCGTACGTTTTTAGGCGTAGACATTGATACTAGCTTTGTCAATAAACAAATCGTCTACACACAATATGTCGTCTGTAAGTCTGGCTCCCTTGTAGTAGAAGCCTTAAGTTTTTTTGTAAGTGTTGAATACAATTCACAGTAATTTTTAACACCATAGAATAATGTTCAAGAAGACCAGACTTCAGAGTGCGAACGCAGCCCGCGGTACGTCACCTCACGATATTAAACTAATTCATTGTAACCTTCATATCTGTGTATGTATGTATGTGATGTTTCAGTATTGAATTTCCTGTGTTAACCAATAATTGGGCTAGAATATGGTTTACCAACAGGCCACTGTTACTAGTGAATTAATGTTTTTCGGTGTCACTCAAATTTCAATCTTAATTTTGTTTAAATATTCATTCTTGGAACGAAAATAATACTGCCTAATTTTTTCAATATTATTCATTAATTACTTTAAGGAAAACAAACATGATCCAGAGCTCAAGTCTGTAATTAATTTTTGTTAATATATTAAACGAGAAAACCAAACTACATAAATGGTATTGTAACAGAGAATTTCTACATACGTTTCAAAAGGAAGTAATTACGGAACACAGTACTTACGAAAATGATCGGTGTGTCTTGGTAAGACAGTAATTTTTGTAATTTTATGGAAAAATAATTCAAACAAAGTTTATGAAACAATTGTTAATAGTGTTGTGGTAGTATCCATGACCGAAGACGTTATTAAATACATAAAAGGTATAGTGGTTGATAAATAATTTAAACAAATTCAGGATGAATTTGAAAAATAAGTAGACAATTAACAGACAGAAATAAGTGCTAAATTAAATGAAACACAACAGTTTTGCAGTCCTTGTTGCTTTCGTCAGGTGATACAACGCATGAGCTTTAAGCACGACACAACGTACGAATCAGGTGAGGTACTCAATAGAAAAGATTTGTATATTATTTTTGTCTGTTATTTTTCTATTTATTTTATCTAATTAGTATGCTTTTAACACATACGTTTTATATTTTATAATTTCAAAGTCATGAAGAATTGGGCGATGTTTAGGTTCAGTCGCACGGCTGGAATTCAAACCCAATATTACACCACACTACAGGCCTAATTGTCTCAATATAAAGCGGAGGACAAAGAAACAAGTTGACAGGAAGACTATGGAGGGGGGTTTCCACATCCAATCTCCAGGAACACACCCGACCCCACATCACACGCTCGACAGCGTGTGTTTGTGATGGACAACACAAACACCTGAATGCCACAAAGCCTAGACCCGCTGTGCTCCAGTGTTATTGACCCTTCGCCTACACAACAGGAGGCAAAGGAAAGACTCGTGTGGTTTCTGTAGTGCAAGCTCATCAATCACAGATTTTAACAATCTGTGGCAAACGCCCAGAGTTGGTGGGGACACCGAGTAGACATTTGGGCTTCTGATTGGAATTCAAGGCAATTAAGTCAATTTAACGTACGTGAATTCATTCAGAATTATAGTTGTTCTACATGTTCAAGTTATAGTTCGTAGCAAACGTTTCCTTCGTCCAGCCTGACTGAAGCACTGATCTGATTATCTGCTTGATGCAGCTACTACTCGTTTCCGCCTATAGTTCACTTTTTAGGTTAGTGCTTACAGGTTAGTGCTTACAGAACCATTTATGGGAACCACCGTTCCACATTTACAAATATTTATGACCACAGTATTTTGAGTCCGCAATCTCCTGAGAAAAAGAGGCAATGTTTTTTTTCTTTATATAGGTCCCGCCGGTAGTTTCACAATTTGTAATTAGGAATTGTAGGAATTTTTTTTATTAAATCGTTAACGGCTGAACTATTTGATTTTACACTTCCCTAGTACTAAATAATTAGTCAGAATAAAATAAGTATTTTTTTCAATCCTATAGCTTCCTGTGGCAGAGATAAATTAAAAATTCCGTTCAGAGTAATAAATCATAACAATCCCTATCCCTCTCATGAACATCAAAGACTCTTTGTTATTACACAAACCTGGGAGGATGTTCATTTAATTAATATCAGGCTGAATTGAACACCAGATGACTGAAAGCAATGTGGGAAGAAACTCTTCGTCGAGGTTCTATAATCCATCCACGTATTTTTTATGGTTGCCTGTATCTATATTGCTAAACCGAACATACTAAAAGTTAATAACAGATAAATATTAATTACCAATTTTTCGTCTGTTTAATTTGTCAAATCCATGACTTCACTGTTTCTTTGCCGCAAAATTAGAACCACAGTCATCTCTTTTCATGGGAGAATATTTTCCCACTGGTATCCTTTCCACTCTCAGATGCAGATAAAAGACCTAATTTTTCGAGGTGAAATATGTAGGTTGAGCTGATAAGGTTTCCAGCTTTTGTGCGTAATTGTTAGTTCGGGTAACAAAAGAACGTGAAATAATGCACCCGCCACGCATTAACGTTACAGGACAGAGAATAGGAAACGTGGCAAGCACTAGGGTGAGTTGAAAGGAGAGCATCTAATTTTACTCTAGGCTGATTAATATGTAAGGACAATAATACGGCGGTATATTTACGAGAAATCCGGATAGTGCATTTAGGCATCATTCACGTTTTAACTCAAGTCTAAACCAAATACAACAAATTTATGCTCCGCTGTTCAAGAATTCACTTAAAATTGATAATTTTTTCCGAAATAACCTTTTTATATGAGCCTAGTAGAAGCTAGAATTGTAACAATATGAATGTGAACTCAAAAAGCCGCTAGGCGAGATTAAAAATATTTAAATTATATATTTGATCACAAATGGCCCCGTAACCCCATTTCATTTCTATAATTAATACTTAACGAGAATATGAAGCGTATTACGCATTAAAACTGGCATATGACATAGCCAGTTGACAGATGAATATAATTAACATTATGGTGAATAAGAAATGTATTTTGTACAGATTAATAATTATCAATATCAAACTTTCGTATAAATAGTTGAATCCACCAATAATGAAGTATATTTCTCTAAATTCTGATTATACAATAAAATAAATTTTATCATGTTTTATTTTTAACATTCGAGACACGAATGTGTTTCATAATGGCGTTTCAACGTCAATACATTTTTTTAAAATATTTGGACAATATCGTAAATTATATTTTTTTTCGATTTAATTTGAAATACGTACACTCTTTTTGGTGACTGAAACCTGTATAAATAGCTACACTGATTCTATTTATCGAACTCTAGCTTCGCAATTCCGGTGAAAGCAGTCAATTGCGAATGGCACTGCAGCAGTAATCTTTTTTAGAGTCGGAGCAGTACATTCCAGTTAACTACAAGAAGGACCTCACTCTGTTATTCAGGAATAAAATTAAATTGTATGTAATATTTTAAGTAACTTTAAATCTAATTCAATAGTGCCATGCGCTTGAATAGAAGTACGAAAAAAACGATAGCCTTCTAACTGAAAATTAATACTTCAGCAAATATCAAAGTAGACCTTGAGTTCTCGATAATTCTGACAACAGTAATATTTAATCTTATAAAAAAACGGATACATTTAAAACTACTATTTATATTTATTCCAGAAAAATGTCATTCTTATTATTACATATTCCTACTAAGGATATTAATAATTGAATAACAATGTTTATGGTCCTAATTTTTTGTATCAATCCTTCCTTCCAGAAGTTACAGACTAAGAAGTAATTTTAAATGGAATTATATAAATCTAATTATATAAGCATGAAACTCAAATGTCGAGTGTTTACAACTAGTCGATTATGCACCTACTTCAAATACAATATTGCGATGTCCTCAGAATTCTGGAAGGTAATGTAATGAAATATAAATGAAAAGTAAGTATTTATTACAATGATTTAATTTAAGTTATTAATAAAAACCATAGTTGCTAAAGATCACTGTATATTTATTATTATAATTAATTAATTATATACAATATAATATATTTCTGTAATTTATTAAAATCTACGATGTCTGTAAATTCAAAATATATTAATAAATATTGATAAAAAAAACTCATTTCGAGACAGTGGAAAAGTAAAGTAACGTAACAACGCATAAATATAGAATTTTCGCTGGATGTGCTTAGAATTGATCTAAAATACTTTAAAGTCATATTTCCTAACAGAAAAGTATGGCTCCAAATTTTCAACAATTATTAAACTCACTCGCAGTGAAATTCTGTGAATTAAACAGGTCAACATGTAAGCGACGTCAGGATCTGGAAGCGATAAATTTACGTTGGAACAGGACTTCCCTCAGGAACAGTCTCATCGTAAATCTCTTATCACCTGTCACATTACACGGAGAGGTCAAATAAAACAGTCGCAATAAATCTCCGGCAGCGTTACGTTATACTCCCCTTACAAAGGAAGTTTGAAAGATGTTGTATGGATCTCTTGGGAGCATATGTCAACGCGTTTCTTTTGTGGGGATTGTTGGGATCTTCTTGAATGGAAAACAGAGATTTAGTTTCGGAAACGGCTAATATTTGGATTCCTAGACATCAACAGAAACTATAGTCATATCTAGTTTATCACCGGCCCACACTGACTTGGTCGATTTTAACAAGAAAACGGTCAGAGCGGTTTAGATGAAACTATTCTTCTTTTGTATGTAGTGCGTGATCGTACAGAGAAAAATAACATTCAGATAGCATGCGGTTCTGAATTAATGCTATATCGAAAATGAAGATTCAGTAATGTATCGTATGAAGGCCAAACGTGGCATATACAAAACACAGTGACCAAAACTTCCACCTGAGACTTTGTTCGCGTGACCTTTCCAGAGTTCTTAGCTATAATTTATTATATTCGGTATTAGAGTAACAATTCTGGTGATCTAAACAAATTTAGGAATACTAATACATTAATTGGCATGTTGAAAGAAAGGGCGTAATGTGTATTAATCGTCAAGTCAGCCATTATTTTTCTAATCATAAATACTGATTGTAATTTTTTCGTGGACACAAATAAATTCGAGCACCATTCTTTAGTCATAATCACCATTAATTTCTGTCGCCATGTTTTAAGGTAATGTTATCATCATAGTGCACTATTTCCTGCTGTATTTTTATCGCTTCTGATGAAAACTAAGTATTCTCGAAATTTAGCTGAGTAGAACTGAAACATTAAGAGATTTTAAATAATTCCGGTGCTGAGATGTTTTAAGGCCGGAAGTGAGTTTTATGCTAATTATCGCTATAGTTTGTATGCTGAAGACGTAACTGGTCCGTCCGTCACACCGGGTAGGTCATTAATTCGCTTCTGGATTATCTTCCAGAGAACACCAACTGCGTCTCAAGACATTAATGGAAAGAGCGTCGCTTAACATCAATCATCTTTGCTTTCCTGGTCCGTGACAAGTCGGAGAGTAGCGGAATTGCTTACAAACCTCTGGAACGTTCAAAACACTCATTATATATTTGGTAAGTCTTAAAAGAAAATTATTTTCATGAACAATAGAGAAGTGGAAAAGCGTATTCATAAATTAATTAAGTTTGGGATAATAAATGGCCTACATTATAAGAAAACATAATTTATGACCAGATAAAAACATTTAACGTTATCACTTTCTTATCAAAATAAAACATAATATAAACATTGGCTGTAATAGGATCTTATACTGATGTTGATTTAATATGCAAGGTGCTGAAATGTTAATTAGAGAACAGTGTATTACTATCAGAATTAAAAATCTGAAAGAACGAAATTTTTAATAGTTTAACTTCGGTTTCCGATTCTTTTGTCCAAATAATTTTAATTATTCATACACATGCACTTTAATACATTAATGTATTTTTAATCTATAAAATTATTTCTAAATTAGGTATTTTATATATCAAAATTAAATTTATAAATAATTACTTATTTATGTATTATATTCAAGCTGTAAGGCTTTAAATTTTCAAAATTTTAATTCTTTAATTCATGTTTATTCTGTTCACATATTTTTCTGTTATTCTTTTCAGTTTTATATTTATATATTATTTATTTTCTCAATAGAGAACTAACGGATCAATTTGTGAAATAATATTAAATATAAATATCTGACACTTTTCTCAATCCTTGATTATGTCTTTCGTAGTTCATCTCATTGCTTGTCCTATAATAATGAATTTATAACGAAAAAACGTCAGCCAGCTATGTCAGAAAACTATTAATACAAAAATTTAAAACATTATAACAGAAAATAATTCAAACAGACACAACGTTTCATCTCTAATTTATTTAGGACATTTCAAGTGTTGTAAAATTCAATTAATTATTGATAATTAGAAATTGTATCATATAATTGAACTTTTTCAACATCTGAAGACGCCATAAAAAGTTAGGGATGAAAGTCGTGACATTTTTAATGTTTTATTTCTTATTATTTTTTTATTTTTTTCCTAATATATTTTTTACTTATATCTCGACGTTTCTTAATTGATTTAAAGAAGTCAGATAAGTATAACTGTTAATAAATTGATAAAAATTGTCTTTGTTTTTTGAAAAATTTAGAAAAATAAATTAAATATTCTTACTGTTGCTGGTGATGTGCAAGAAATCATAAATCTTATTTAAGAAAAAATTACTTACGAATGACTAGTGAACGACGAATGCACAGATATATTGTTGTCGTAAATACAGTGGAGTTAACGTTTAACTTAAAACTCAATTCTCGTTCCTTACAATTCCAGAAACACTATTTTCCGCGAAATTTTAGAAACGAAGACGGCAAACGGAGCAGTAAAAGCTTTACGACAAAAAATGCGAAGATTTTATGTCCATAAGTAGTCTTTGAAAACTCATAACAGAGGAAATGGTCTGAGAAACTGAGTTTTTCTGAACTTACAACAGCCTTTATATTGTGTTATTAAGAGAACGACGAACATTTATGGCGTCTATTTCCTCGTATTGTGCTGTTTTCCGATGTGAGGCAGTTCAATAAACTCAATTCATGTAAATAAATTTTAAAACTGGCTTATTTTGTAACAGCACGATTTATAAGGTAATAATTCTTAGTCTTAGTAGTAAAATTTTATTGCAGATATTGAGTTCCTCGGTTGACAATAACCTAAATAGGTCCTTTGCCATATACCCCTCGTTTTTACTGAGAAGCAAGAAACTTGTCTGTTGTTATCGATCGATCTTATTTTATCCATGTAGAATACTGAAAAGAAATGATCTTATATCGGATATATATATATATATATAATATATATATATATATATATATATATAATTATAGCTACGATGACTAATTTTTCGTAAATGAGAATATAAAATAATTTTCTTTTCTGTATTTTTAATACAATAATTAGAAATTTAATTTCTTAAGGAAAATTGTTTGATAAATATTCACCGTCATGATAAAAGTTTTTAGGAAGCCTTTAGTCAGTATTACCGAGAATTCTCGGTTATTTTATTAATTAGTGAAACAGTCGTGTACAAAATACATTATATTCCTATTTTTTGTAAATCACTGTTAAATTTTAAAATGCAATTTTTTGAATAACGTGAGACAACAGGAATATTAAGATAATAAATTATAATTTCCAAATATGGAATATGCAGTGTTAGAAAAATATTTTTTGATCGTAGGTAATTTTAAAAAATATTTCAAAATAAACTGAGTCAGAATAGGGTAATTTTATTAGTCGATCAGGTTCAACGCGAATGTATGCAGTTTCGACGTCGTGAGAACCTCATAACAGACGGACGTTTTAATACTCTTCACCCGGTGCTTGAAAGGAAGAGGGATGAATTAAACGCCCGGAAGAAAAAAGTAAGCATATTAAATAGATTCCCCAGGATACGACTGGAAATAATATTGTACGTGAATAACCTCCATCAGATATAGCGATATGAAATTAAATAAATCTATAGGCTAGCCGAGGGGCTAAGGGAAGGGAGAATTGGATATCATCTGCAGCCAATAAACTCTTACTCCCACCCCCCTAGCACTAAGTAATAAAAAGACCCTCTGACGGATAGATCCAATAAAGGTCAAATAACATTTACGTCTAGAAATATTAACTGGGGGAACGGAAGCTAAGGTTACACTTCAATGTGAAGTTATTCATTCACGTTACCATCATTCATATAGAATGGTACAAATATCGATTTGTTTTATTATTATTGAGAAAAATCAATTGTTTGAAATATAATGAAAATGGTTAATATTGAAATAGGAATGAATGAAAAATATCGACGTTTCGAACAGTAAATATAGTCTTTTGGAGATAAGGATCGACAGCAAAGGAACGTAAGAATTAAGTACTTAAAAACAAGCGCATACTCGGTTACAATATCACAACGGAAATTAAAAATATTTGTTACCACAATTTATTTATAAACCATTTAGCTTTATTAATATTAGAAGTAAGAGGTCGAATAATTCATATGTCATCATCTTTTGACGATGTTAGTAATTAAATTTAAAAAACTAATTACAAATAAATCAAATCAGTTTAAAGAAGAAAAGAGGTACTCATCGCTGTACTCCAATCTCTATTGTTTTCAACTGAATCCTATTTGAAGAATCATAAAGAACAAATTTCTCTATACGTGGAAGACTTTATTAATCCGATTTGTAGAAAATCACACGAGTGGTGCCACAAGGTTCTATTTTCGTCCCATTCCTCCTCATTATATGCTAGCATAACCCCTCTAGATGTTAATCCTCTGAGGTTAGTGGTGTAGTAATGACACTAATCATTCTAATATTCACTATCCAGGTCTGAAAGTAATCAGATATTTATTTTTAAAAATGCCACAATATCCGATTACGTGCTGCATATTACGCAATTAATTAACTTTTTAATTATTCCATTAGTAGTAGCAGCATTCTTCAGAATATTTTCTTATACAGTACAGCCTATAAATAAACTAAATGCCCATTTCTTAATTTTATGTGCATTAATCTTTAACAAAACATATTTCGTTTAGAAATTTGAAGCTACTTCAGGCGTCTTACAATTGATTTTTTATAAATATTTGTTTTAAATATTAAATATATATTCTTATGAATTTTATCCTACTACACTCACCAGTTATTTGACCTGCTTCTGTTTTATAAATAAACAACAAATTAAATTATTTCATTTTTTCTCTTCGATGGAATATTTTTTCAGTATCATATTTTCACATTTACGTGACATTATTTAATCGTTTTAGTATTAATCTTTTATCATTTATATATTTACTTAAAAATTGACATTTCCACTTTATTTTTATTTATTACATTTGTTCTCTCATGTTCGAGTCGTCTGTTTTAAATATTTCTGCTTATGTGTCTTTATTAATTCGTATTTTATTTTATACCATATCTTTCGCATTGTTCTTATATCCCCGATGATTTATTTTTATAATTTTTTTACTATATTTCTGTATTTAATTCTATTTTAAATTGTACAATTTCCTTAATAGAGGACTAATATAATCAATAAAAATGAATATGCTGAAAATTGTTGAACATTTATTGCCAATGTGAATACAGGCCTACAGATAAATCGATAATCTCTAACAACAATGAAGCGAGGTCCTCGTGAGGCGCTCGCTGTTCTTAATGAAGTGGGCGCCCGGCGACGCGTCTTGAGGAGAAGGCTTATCTTTGGTGCAATTACCATCCAGGCGACGGCCCGGAACTAATTCGCAACAGAAAACTAATTACTGAATATCGATCCAAAGCTCAAGAGAACACTGCAGAACTAACATAAGAAACATGAGTACATATGAAAGAAAGTGAAAAAAAAAACTATTTCACAAACCCCGGAAAGTCAACAATTTTATGCCACCAGGCATACACACTAAAATTACTTAATTATTAATTTAATTAAAACTAGGATTTAACTCGGTAAAATGTGGAATTCAACTCAAACAAAACACAATTAAATTATAATTAAATCTAAACAACCCTGAAAGGAAAATTAAAAACAAAACAAATACTGGAAGCAATTATCAGTGTGGGAGTCACCTCTGTCCGTCAGTTTGTCTCGATTTTCTAGCTTAAAAATGAATAATTTTTATAATCTCCAGCCGCAGTTAAACTAAGATTAAATAACATTAAACATTTTAATTCCCACCCTAAAACCTCTTCTCAATAAGATCAGTCAAAACTACAGCCTTTTTATTATAAAATCAGAATTTGCATTTAATACAAACAAATATACCTAAAAATATTTATATAGAACTGATTATTTTAGTTTTTTTTAATTTACAATAATTCTTACACCCCTGGTTTTTCAGTCTAAAGTTAAACACGAGTACTAAATTTTCCGCAGGTATTTATTTAAAATTAAAAATTGTCTTGGTTGCTTTTATTTTGTTCCATGAATATCTTAAACCAAATCAGTCTTAATATTCCGCAACTTCAGATATCAGACTGATTCCAAGCTCATTTGAAAATCCTAAATGAGTTGATAACGACCGCCCTGTTATGAAGGAACATCGATCAAAATGGAATTTTATACTAAACAGGTAAATCCACGTCTGGAGTTTAAATTTATATCTACGTCATTTGACATAAATTTCGACATATAATTTTTTTAAATTTTATAATAATTATGATTATAACTTAAGACCAAAAACTCCTTGAATTACCTGTAATTTTTAGTAATTAGTAATGTAAAATTTAATACAAGTGACTAATTTCACACTGATAAACCAGGGATATAGTAAATTAAATAAGTTAATGTGATTGTTCTTATGCTAAATAATACTTTAGAAAACTAAATGCGAGTATTGAAATGCTAATTATAAGTCACCATCTTTTTTAGAAACAATCTGTTTAAGGATATAAGTTGGAGTTGTTGTATTGCAACTTATTGGATTCATGTAAACGACGACACATAAATTATTATTACAATTCACAAAATGCATGTGAAACACACAAAGTATTCAATTTTTAGTAATAATAGTTCTAGGCCCATTTTTCTTTATAGGAAAATACAGATTACCAGCTATGTCAACTATCAAAGATTTATCAATAAATTTTCAGAAGAAAAACAAAGTTGAGCATTGTATATTCAGAAGAACATTAAATCACGCCAGTTATTTATTATGTTTTTCACTTTTTTCTTGATCTACATTACATTGCATACAATTTCATAAATTTGGTATAGTTTTGTTAGTTTTCAATTTTATAACTACATCAGTTAATAGCATCCAACAGACTAATACTATAACGTTCCGTTCAAATAATATTTCGTTAACTAATTCTCGATTGATACTGTCAGTTATTTTGTTGGTTCCTTTACTGCTGTGTTAAGTTAATATAATTATTGAAAAGAACTTGTTTGGTAATTACATTTGATTTTTCTGACTATTTGTTTTAAAAGTTGGCTCCAACATTGAAATTCACTACCGTCGGAAATGTGGTTATTAAAGTGGGAAATTATTAAAGTCGAAAAAAAAACTCAACAAAGGTAGTCTCTAGCAATAATCTAAAATAAAATAAAATAGATACGAATTTAGTGTAATTATTTACTATTATTTATAATTAATTTTCCTATTTTATGTAGGTCTATAAAATTTACCCTAGCCTAGTTTTGCGTTTTTCTATCTCTTATTTTCTAAATTCCTGTTATATTAAATATTTTTCCTCGTTTAATTTAAATACAAGAGATTCTTTTCGCTCTGTGTAACGCAGTAGGCGTAAATAACGTGAACCATATAAAGTCACGACATTTTATTGTAGCGTAAAACTCTAAATCGATTTAACTATTTGCTATTACAGTACCATAAAATATATGCAATCATCGATTCAATGTGTAAGTCTTTTTTTTTTTTCGTGTTGGCGAATTCACTCGCTTATAATACACTCGGATAACTAATATTGCATGAAAGCGTAGGATCCATACGATTTATTTCCTACCCCCAGTCGTGTTGTGTTTGTTTTGCGAATTAATGGAAATAACATTTCATACGAAGTTAAACGCTGATTCCAAAAAAGGGGTCTGCATCCATGTCAGCGGATAATTACATGTGCAGCGCCACTGACCGGCGCTTCCAGTATTTTAAACACACGAGTCGTATTTTCGATGATGACACTGTTGACTAGCAACTCTCATGAATACAGAGATTTTTCCATACAAATATCCAAATAAAACAACCTCTGCTACTATACTTCATAAATTATGTATTTTGTGTGTGAGAGAGGGAAATAACGTGCTGCTTCATTACTTTAGTAACTTTTCGCAGAAAAATAATACAACGATTGCGTTCTCGGTACGATTATACCACTATTTCTATGTCCCTAGCGTAAGTTGACAACCACGAAATATCAAACAATGTAACTCTTTGAATCTTATCTACTAATCATTTTAAAATAATCTCCACGAGGCGTTATTTAAACGTTCCCGTATATTTTTTATTTTTAAAAATATTACAATTTATTTCCCGTAACCGCTACCGCAGGCTGAGCTGGTTAACATATTGTTAAAACACTTTCCTCTTCCTTTAACACTTAAATAGTATTAAATTGCATACTCTTTAAGAACTATTTTCCTCTTCTGTAGCGTGTATACCGATTTACGTGTGTTTGTGTTGTACATTTCATACAAGGCTGTGTATAAAACCACCAAATTCCGATTAAGGTACGAAGCTTTTAAAATAAAATATCTAAACATATGTAAAAGATGAAGGAAATTTTTCATTTTTAAAACATAATTATTCCAGAATGGAAACATTACTTAAGCTAAATTTTCGAGATTTCTAATTACACGTCTTGGTATCAGGAAATATGTAATAAATGAACGTTACTTGTAGAATTCGTTTATTTAATAATGGCTAAAAAATTATATACTTGAATATATTGTTTTATTTATTCATCTATTTGTTACTCCTTTCTCTGCATCAATGAAATTTATAATAAATGGTACAGCAAAATAAAGTATAACATTGATAGGACACTTAATATGTTAGCTATTTTATTATACGTACTTCTTGTGTAAATTATGTTATTAATTAATGTGTTGAAAAATTTCAACCAAATTTGGAACTTACGTCACTTACGATTCAGGAACAAACACTGTGGATATAAGCACCATTTCATTTTTAAAATTTCCCAAAAAGGCATATATTTGACTCTCTGATTTTAGTGTCTAATTTCAAGACTTAAAGCCGCGGGAACACCTCTTGGAGTATGGCTGGAAAAGAAAATGCGATAACGACCGAGATTGATGTCGAATCCTCGGTTACAGTTGTCTCTGAGTTTAATTATGATTCGGTTAATTTGAAGTTAAGCCCCTAAGGGAGGGGGTGAAAGGGAGTGACATAGAGTTACACATACACTCTTAAACAGGTGCAGCAAACTATACCGTGCCGTTGTAGGTTTAAATTATACACTGAAACATCGAAAGTGCCACTAATATTCTGAACGACCCGGTAAACGAACAGGCCGGAAATCTCGATTCGGGAAAGTGGCCCTTTCACGAAAACCTTCCATCAAGATGATAATCTGTCAGGTTAAATAAATTGTTTCAAGATCACTTTCAACAAATTTAAGTGGCCAGAAGTGTCAAATCGTACGAATGATAGAAAACAAACAGAGTAGATAATAAAAACTCAGAACCGGTGATTTTCCCACAGCTAGTGTCCGCGATGAATGATTTGAATTGTAATTGAAAAGGATTTCTGTCGTCCATGGTGGGCAGAGGAAGTTGGCGAACTGCCGATAGCCGTAATTGCAGCTCTGGAAGTCCGCCCTGAGGGTGCAATGTGACGTCTCATCCGGAGCCTCTTTGATCACTTGATTACTGCCGCTGCTTTGACGTCGTTCTTGATGGAAGGAAGGTCTTCGGGGCAGAGCGTCAAGCCGTGAATTCTCCGATTAAACGTCACATCTATCCTGTATCGAGCACAGCCCTAATTAAATTGACACCACAAAACCTAATCAAATACAGCAAAACATGTCACTGAAGACATCGGGCGGTGGTAGCCATGTTCGCAGTGTTGGCAGCCGTCAAAATTACTCCAGGTATCTCTTGAAAGTCAAAAATACGGAGTCATAGCTGATCTCAGCGACACCGTAACCGATACATTGATTTGGCTTTTTAAACTTCAACTGACCTGGCCGGCATAGTGAATACTAATTAAACTCAGCGATTTCTATAATTCTCTATTTGACACCAATCACGGTTGTTTTCTCATTATTTTTACATAATTTCTGCCCAGGGTGATCCCCTCCTACGCCGTTAGTGATTTGGAAAACTATTGTTTAGAATAATTCGACGCCAATCTCGCTTGTTTTCGAATTAATTTTGTGTAACTCCCTGTTGCCTCCACCTTTATAGGATAAAATTATTTACATGCAGAGTGACAACATATATCGCAGAAATCATTGTAAAATATTTTACCCTAATATCTGGCAATTTTATATGTGTTTTCTAATTATTAATTCCACAGCCACACGTAGGGGTGCTGCACTTTAATGACTATAGAACATCCGAAGTGACACTATCAATCTCATTTGCCCCGAATAATATTTGTCCAACGCTAATAAAAGCTGTTTTAGCATTTTTTAAAAAAATTCTTCCCACGCCCATGGGGGTGCAAGTCATGTCTTACCTCCACAGTGTTTATTCCCGTGTCGTAAGGGAAAAGTGTACCAAGTAGGCTGAAGTTGCTCCACGTTTTTAAATTTGAAGTGGAGCATCCCCACTCATACGAATGATCCTGAGCCAGATTTAATTTCCGAGTCATCAAAGCGGCATTATACACGCACGCATAAACACACTTTTTTTTTGGGTGTAGATAGGCTATGTATAGGGTAATCCACATAGTGGCAACTCCCCTCTTATAGCATAGGAAAGGGATTTGAAAGGGGGGATGCGGTAGGGTGTAGGAAGGTAGCCAAGGGTTACTAGGGCCCCCGGGCTATATTTTAAGGATCCTACCCGGCATTCGCCTAAAATTAATGCAGGACAAACCCTATAAAAAACCTGCATCGGGTAGGTCGGGCATTTGGTACTTGTCCCACGCCCTTCCGATGACGGGAGAGGAGTTTGCTGTGGGGACGCAGCTTACCCCTCGCCATGCCTTGGCCTGTTTAGGAGGCAGCTGGCCGACTATTCCAATAGGAATAGCGGACAACTCTTGCCGTATGCCCAAGGTCTGCGACCCCGGAACATACACCTCTCAAAACAGACCGTGAAAATGCATTTTTATTTAATAGAAGACGTATGCAATTGTGCTTCGAGTTGTAATTTTTACAGTAAAGGGGCTAATGGAATTAATAAGTCTAAATCGTCTCGAAAAACGTTTCTTCCTTCCTTGGTAATGTGTATCACTTAGTACACCACATCTCAAACTATTTTTATAGGGTCTATATTTATTTATTTTCCACTAAACAAAACAAATCAGTTTTCACACATTTATTTTCCTCACGTCCATTTATTGGAACATATTTTCCAATCCTTGCTTCTCTACAACAGACCAATATTATCTTCACATATGAGTATCGGAACTGTTTTTCCTTGTAATTTAATTCCTTTTACAAATTTATTTTCCTTTCTTCTTCATTATTCTAAGTTTCTTACGCCCAATCTAATATCAGATTATTTCTCTTCAGGTTCTATTACCGTTAACCGTTAGTTTAACTGATAGTGTTAGCGCAGGCCAGGAAAAGATAGATTATTTTCTCTGTTAGTTCCTCCGTGTCATTTTTCTATGCAAGTCACAGTTACATTTTATTAAATTTATATGGAAAACTATATTAATATTGTTAGCACTGTCAATTAAACCTTTAATAATTCCGTTTCTCATCAGCGTTGATGTCACTGTGGATCTACAGATTAGCGAAATTCCTGTTATGTTCGATTCTTTGCAAAGAAAGTCGCTGTAAGCTCACGAAACTCCTCTATTGTTAAACAACCCCCAAATTCCGATTGTTAGAATACGCCTCATGTTTTCCGCGAACAGTTCACCGGTTGCTTTGACGCGGTGACGTTATATTACATTCTTGTGCAGTTAATAATAAATTTCGCAAACAGCGATTTTCCGCTCTTGTTTGTTGCATCGCCACTCATAAGAACGGGGGTATTTTAGGATGATGCTGAGCCAGATTTAATTTCCGCGCCATCAAAGCGGCGGCTGGAGCAGCGAGAACATCGACTTGGTCTTCTGGAGCGTTATCTCGGCTTTAACTCCGTTTTCGCCTACGTGTCTCGAGGTGTGTCGAGGGGGTGAGGGGTGAGAAGAGTGGTCCTCATTCGCAGCGAGCTCGTACAAAGGGTAGATTTTCTTTGCCACTGCGCCCCGTGAAAGGCGCCAGATTACTTATAGAATCAACGTCACCGCGGCGCTAAGCGACGATTCAGTGACGTCTCGAAACGCGCCGTGGATTCCGGGGAGTAATTAAAGTTTTCGCAATAATACAAAGGTAAACATTTTGTCTCTCTGAAAAAGAAAGGTGAAAAAATATACAGATGATAATGTTGCGGATTTCTTTTGAAATAAATTTCATCTCTTTCTATACTACAATTATTCATTTTTTAATACTGCTTGGGCATAGATCCATTTACGTAAACGTATATAATCATTAACATTAAATAACAATGTTATACTAACATATAATATTTTGCTATAGCAATAGAAACATATTAATAAAAATGTTCACTTTCGCGAATGGAAGAAATTATAAAATATACTGTAAAAACAATCTTCAAACATGCTAAAATGTCCGATATTTGCGTTGCATAAATATTTTTCAGCGTTAATTAGATTTATAGTATTTCTACTCATGTGATTTTTATTAATTTTAACCCATTGTGGCACGAGGGTTGAGCACATTAAGGGGTGGCGGTGGAGGGGGGGTTACAAGTAAATAACGCTAAAAATACCGAGATTCGAGTCAACTCAAAGGTAATGGATGTCTCTGAGTTCATTTATGACAATCTGGGCAACGCGCGGTTGTAGGATTGGGTAGGAAGGGTTGGGCGGAGGGTAGAACTTTTAAAATAAGTTAACCAACCGAATTTTGCATCAAATAAATATATTTCGGGAACAATGATATTCATAAAATTTCCCTACACGTTCTCCGTGTTTAATTTCAACCCATTTCGGGCTTGGGAGGGATGCGCCCTTAAGGGTAAGGGTGGACGGGCGTTACAAGAAAATAACGCGAATACAACCGAGATTAGATTCAATTCAAAGTATTATGGATGTCAATGAGTTTAATTATGACATTAGAATTACCGTTTAACATTCCCAACGAGGGTTTGTAAATTTTCAAACATCTTAACCGGTTGATGATCGTGTGGAAATAATATTCGGCAGGCGTTAATGGAATTGATAGTATTTCTACTGGTGAAGTTTGTGTATAATTTCAACTCCTTTCAGTATGAGAGGGGAGGACGCCTAGGGGTGGAGGTAGAGGATCGAGGAGCGTTACATAAAAATAGCGCAAAAGCAACCGAAATTGGAGTGTATCGGGGGTTATGGATAAATGACATCTCGGGCAACGCCGGGCACCCGCTAGTTTCAAATAATAATAAAACCCCTACGTTGGAATGCAATTAATGTTATAAACAAATTAAAGATTATAATAAGCCTCGCGATGTGAATAATTGAAGGGGTTTATAACTTAATTTAAACAGATTTTAAGATAAAACATTTTATACAAAATTCTTTTTAGTTTCGATTCTGAACATAAACTTTTAAATAATTGCCACGAATTTTAATGAAATTCTTAATTCTTCAGGGCCGCTTATTGACCTCTAATAGATACAGTAAATTTCAATTATCACCAAATCAAGTGAACACCAAATATAATAATTAAATTTACAATAAATGTTAACATAAAAAATAAGTAACCGCTGAACAAATTTTAAATCTTTATAAATCATCTCGACCCCTGTCAATATCATGAAAAATCATACAAAAAAAATTAATTGTAAATTACATGCTCATCTGAACAAAAGTTATTTAACATAACATTATTTTTGAAAATGAACTGAAATAAACCACACCAACATTTTTGGCAGGGAACCTTACTATTTTTTATAATTTATAATTCTCAACTATTATCAGACTTTTCAATACAACTTCGCTAATTATACACAGGATTCCATTTTGAGGAATGAAATATCTTATGTATACGACACCCAAAGTATTTTTAATAAGGTTATTAACGTCTTCCTTCAGGGTATTTGGAAACTCAATTTCAATAACGTCTCCTTAACCCCCACACCCGTCCCCGTTGAGCAAATTGAACTTACTGCAGATCGATTAATTCTCACATTAAGTTAACTGTAAATGTTTCACATAAAATACAGTTTTAACAAGGAAAAGAGACAAAAAAAAGTGGTGTAAATGATAAAACATCTTTTCAATTATCAAAACAAAAATTCGTTAATCCTCTGTTGTGATTTGAGTTAATACTATGCAGTATTTAATATATATTTTTTTCAAAAAATAAAATTGAGAAATTTATGAAAAAATAAATTAATCTCCCAGTCTGATAAACAAACATAAAAGTTCTCTCGTTTAAATACAACTTTTAAAGGTTTATTGATTTTTTTAGCAAAAATATTTATTACAAATTGTGATTGCCACATGTAACATTGGAGATCTCATAATTGTTTTGTTAACAATTCTTCCATTTAATTACCGTGTATTGCAAAAACATCGAGGAGGTAAGAAAGTGTCCTTCTGTTAACAAACCGATTTGTTTCTTCAGAAACATTCTCAGGAACTTTTCACACATCTACGGTAGGACAGAAATTCGTTTTAATGCCACAAGAACTACGAAATTCTGTGCAAGAATTAGTTTAGATAAACGCTGAGCGTGAAAAAAATAAACATGTGAAATAATGTCGACTGCAACTCAAACTGCGCATTCTAACTGATAAAGAGAAAATGTGGACACATTATCCTTTATATCAATTAGAGATTTTCAACGTCAGATTCTGACACCATTTCGACAGTTTCGTTAAGATGTGCATATTAAGTGTAATTCCCCAGGTCATCCTGAAGGGAGAACGAGGAAAGCAGATTGTGGTCGTTGAAGAGAAGACTAAAATTAAACTAGCAATTTTCGGGAGAATTCTGTTCCATTTTATCCCTTACCAGAAAGTTCCCATCTAATTTCGTCCTGCTTTGAAAATTATTCGGAAGTGCCGCAACTGAGGAGGATTTCACTTAAAATTTCCCTAACATTTTTAAACGCTCTAATCTGCGGCTCAAATCTTATTTTGTGGAGCTGTATATGCCCCATTTTTAGCCGAAAGCTGTTAAAGTTTATTTCTACTCTCTGGTAGCCGGTAAAGACTGGTTAAATCTAAGTATAATTTTGCAGTTGTGTTTAGCGGAAACTTTCTACTGATGAGTTTAGAATCGTGTTTGGAAATAATCGCAGTGGTTGAATTTTTAAATCAATTCCCTTCCCTCTTTAAATTACTTAAAGTAATAAGTAATAACTGCACACAACAAGTTTTTAATTTACTAATCACAGCATTTTTTTGGTGCGGCCCTTCAATTCATCAATAGCCCATTACAGTACAAAAAAATCTCAGTCAAATACCTCTAATATGCTCATGTGGTTTGTGCAAATAAGTAATATATATTTTTCTGTCGGTTACAAAACATGTTCTGTAACCGTCCATTATTGATGCGTGTAATCTAATCCGTATAACTGCGGAATAATAAAACCTTCATGTCGACGTGGTAGAAAACATTTTAATGCAATCGTAAACACCGTCCTAATTTATTTTTGAAATTATGTGGATATTGCCGTAGTGTAAAAAACTCTCATTGGCATTCCAAAAGTTAATTTAATTTAATTAAGAGCTTTTCGGAACAGGGAATCGAATCCGGGATCACTGCCAGGCCACGATAAGATGTGAACAGTAATTTAGTTGAGCCTGATATACAGCTATATGCAAAATAAGTAGAGGAAAATCGTTCTGAGCTAGAGTCGACAGAGTAGTTCAGTGGTCCCGGGTTCGATTTCCGGTTCTGTCGAGTTGTTTTTATGCGTCTTAATAAATTAAAATGCACTAATATTTTTATCTGATCCATAATATAAGCATTTTCTGTTGATATGTTAACAAAAAAAAATTGTATACTACACGTTAAAATGCATTACGCTATAACCTGATAATTTTTATCAAGTGTAGAATGAAATTTATCTGAATATTAAATTAATTATTCTGTATACCAGAGAGTTTTGATGTCAATATCAAAGAACATATTCCGTTAAATTTTAAATGTCTAATACAATATACGGATAAATAATAGTGTATTTTATTCGTTACTATTTTAAAAAAGGGTATAGTACGCATTACTATTTGTGATGAGGTTCATCTTACCGATGTAGTAAACAACTTTATAATATTCACTGATATTCTAAATAATTTATTTTAGATGGAATCGTGAGGCCTACAGTTGGCCATATTCATTAGTTCCCTAAGATGTATTGTCATGAGCTCTAAATGATAATAAAAAAGTTTAACTGAACGACGTGTTTATTAAATACTGTATAGAGGCTAACTTACCAATCATACATACATACAAACATATATCCTTTTTTTATTATATGGCCAACTGTAGGCCGAAAGCTTCGATGTAAAATAAATTACTGAGAATACCAATGGCTGTTATAAGGGTATTTAGAGGAAAAAGAGATTTGTTTTTAATTTCTTTATAGCCTAATTTTGGCGCTTATAAAAATTTATTAAAAATGTTGTGTATCAAAAACAAACACGGAAGACAAGGTAATGATGCAGTGAAGTTCATTTATTCCTTTAATAAAAAGAAAATAGTATAACTCAACAGCTGAGAAAAGCAACTAATAATTATTCTTGAATTATATCGTACACAATAATGCCAGATTTTCTCGTCAACGTTTTTTTTTTCTCATCGACCGATCCGTTTAGCATTCAGTTACCCTGTTACTTTAATGTTCTGGAGGCATAGCAGTCTCTCAAACTCGAATTTTGACGCCTGATTGCAATGTATTCATGTAAAGTTGACGCCGCGTACAATCTGCATTCAGGAGGCCTCCGATACACGACACACACACATTGCTTCCGGTACCAGGAAGAAAAATAGGAAAAAAAAAATAAAGCCTTTCGACGGCATTGCTATGTAGGAGTAACTAAAGGCGAACTTCAATGACACAGAAAACTAATTTAACTCCAAATGAATATTTAAAAATAACTAACTCGTGACTACGTTACGATATGAGTTTTCAATTACCTACTATTGATCCCCTTAAGAGAAACTGCGTAATAAATTATGTCTTGTTTTAGGTAGAATTCTAAAAAAAAATATTTTTTTTAGTTGTCTTATTTTTAGAGTTGTGCAATGTATTAAAATTGTATTTAACTTGTTGTAATAATCGATCAATAATTTGTAACATTCTTTAAACGCAATAAAACTAATCATAAAATAGCATTTACTTTTATAATGAAAATTTTACTCCTCATGCTTTTAAATAAAATCTCTTTTTCACATAGTATTGTTGGCTCAACAATATTTTCATTTATTTTAATTGACTATGTCGAAGAGATTTTCTCGTTATATTTCTTGTTTTTTTTTTTTTTTTTTTTTTTGTTTTGTAGTCGCGATGTACGTATACATGTTATTAATTATCGTTTTTACATTACTATATAACTCCAGTAAATAACTTGAAAGCCCAATTACTCCTACCTCCACTTATTTACTGCTGAATTCCTAAAAAAAATGTTTATCTGTCATTTCATTACTTTATAGAACAATCACTTTCTCTTTCTCGATTAAAGATATTCTAAAAAACTCGTTACCCTCTGCCTACTCCTTAAAATATCCGGTAGCGTCTCCGTTTCTGTGTTGGCCACTCCCCACAAATTTTATCTTACAACAAACAAATTCACCAGAAGATATTGGATATGAACTTCAAGGAACCAGTCTATTGGAAACCAATAATGGTATATTGTACCAAAACCAAAAAATTATTTCTACAGGAAAATAATATTTTTCCATATGTCGCGACAAACTAAATATTGTGCTCATGGCAATGTCTCTAAACTGTTTCCTTTATTTTTTTATTGACATCATAGAGAAAAATAGCGGAAAGTATAAAGAACTAAGGTAGAATAAATAACCTTGGCAGCCATTTAGATATATAGGGAATTTTCCTGTTATTTTGGTTCGCTAGTAACTGAGCAGAACTTTATGTATAGCGAACATTATGTACCTGAACGACTAATCCTAAATAAATACAGCTCAAAGCTATAGATCGTAAATACTGATATGCGAGACGGACAGTTTGAAATATTTTGAATTGACGAGTGATATGAGCTGCATTTACTTCCGGGAATTGCCCCCGAATGCATCGTAGTGAACATCCGAGGTTTCCGTATGTGACAGACATGTTTACATTTTAATGGCAGGAACGATAAAATTTATGACTGAATAAAAAGGCATGCGGTTCCAATGGTAATTAAACGCCGCGCAGCAGGACTACATTATTGAACAATATTCGTTACGTTAAAGAGTTCAAGCATAATTATTCCATTAATATAGGAACTGCCAATAAGCTTATTTTGGGAGTATGGATTGACTTTGTGGTTACTTCAGCTCACTCTACAATTTTTTTTTACTTATTTAAATGGCTAATTCTTGGGTATACTTGTTTCAAATATAAATATATAAATATAAACTGCAATTAAAAATTTCAATAATAATTAAACTCGGTATAATTAATATTTAAATTTTAAAATGATCAAAAATTACTCTGTGGTTGCGAAAATAACCATATTTTGTGTTAAGAACAAAATCCGCATTGTTGTTCGACAATTTATGAACACCAATTTCCTCCTGGTTTAACCATAATTCATTAGACTAAAAATAATATCCTAAATTTAATTTCGAAAAGAGGTTTCCATCTTAATTCCGGTCTCTATTTATTTTAAAGAATGATTTTCATATATCGGCCTACCAAGTAAATCAGAAGAAGACGCCGTTTAGGCGATTTAATCAACTATATTGCACAAACTATAAAAAAAAAGTGTTTAATAAGTCTTGTTGATAAGTGCTCAAAATTTTCCCAGTTCCGTCAGAAAAAAATAATTTCTGGACTATAAGAATTTAGTTTTGTCGCTAGTAATTATCACGAACACAATATTTAAGCAGGAAAGAAGACTGCTGACAGTTGCTCGTGTGTAGAGATCCTGACTCCAGGGCAATTTTCGTTCTGTCACCAGAGAATCCAGAGGGCTGAACGTCTCACGGACCGGATAATCCATTCCTTGGCAGAAACAAAGCACGGCGGACAACTGATGACGGAGCTTAATCTACGGCAAAATGAAATTTAAAATGTCGGAAACTGTTTCCACTGGGAAACTTATACTTGTTAAATACACACTTTAAACGTTTAATGTAAGAACTCATCATCCGGATGACAAGGTACCAGGTAAAAAAAAAATTATTGTGAACGTAAAAATCACGCGCGACTGGTTTCAAACTCCGTGCAGCTGTTGAAAATTTAATTATCTCCAGTGTGGAAAGAGGATAAAATTGTGGAATTATCAAGTGTCTCATTAAATAGATATTTAACAGTACGCCTACTTATTATATTTATTTTTAAGATATGAAAGCAGTAAACGTAAATATCATTCAATTAATTAATTAATCGCTTACTTCTAATTAGCAAGTATTCAGTATCCAGTAAATTATTCATTATATATATTTTTTAAATAATCCACATCATGGCTACTTCCCTATAAAATCATAAAAAAGGATTTGGAATGCAGAAATAAATAAATGTAGTAAATATTAAACTAATGTTCCGTGGATACAGTTTAAGTATCCTACCCGGCATGTGACTATATGTGATTCAGGGAAAAATCTGGACAAACTTTCAACAGGTAAGGCTGGTTCATAGGACTTGTCTCACGCCCTTACTACGTGCCCCGACCAGATTTACTAAATAGAATTTCATAGTTCAATCATTCACAGTTCTTTATATGAACGGCACAAATCTTTAAAAATCGGAGCACAAAATACAGAATTTGTAAATTTATACGTAAACAATAAATAAATAAACTACATATACACCTCCACGTATTCATTCATGACAAAAATAACCTTTATTATATATACGTCCATTGATAATATTTATAAAGTGGTTTTTTGTGCAAAATATATTATTTTAAAAAAAAGTTCGTATGTAACCCAATGAAAGGTTCACGTTTTTGCAGTTAAATAATTTTAACCACTGTCAGAAACTTTCGACCATTTACAGGACTCTCAAGCACATCTAAGACGATTCTCCTCTTCCAGCCAACAAAACAATAAATTCTACGGTATCAATGAATAGAGAGTAAGTTAAAACACATGTTTCGTACCGAAAGAAATATAATCTTAAGTCCGAATAATTACTATAGAATTTTTATTGATAACCATATACTATTACAATTTGCATTGATTGAAGGTCATTTATACTAACAAAATAATTTAAAATCAACGTCATAACAATTTGAATGATTTGTCAATTAATGTGGCCTAATGAAGGAAAATTTTCTCCAAATATTTCCTGCTGTAGCGATGACGTTTAAAGTAAATATATTTGTTGCAGACACTGTTTTAATATGAGATGATGTAAATTCCTATATACAGAGGCACGATCATTTTCCTGTTGCAAATTTTACAACCATTTTTATTTAATGTACGCTTAGGGGGTATTTCAGCAAGAGAAATTTTCTATTAAAAATGAAAAATAGCAAATATTTTGTAATTGTGAAAAGACTAAGGTTTACGAGTAGCAACACTATTGTCTCGGAAAAAATATGCCTTTATCGTTAGATTTTATATGGCATTTATTTCGGCGATGGTCACATAGAGCAGGGCAGTAAAATGCGATACAGTGTCAATAATTTATGAGTCTTGTTTCAAGCATGGAAGGTGCATAAATTGAGTCAATTTTTGTAATAAAACTTTGGTAGCAGTTAAATGTTATTTTACTGAGGGATGCCACTTCAATCGTAGAAATCATCAGATGTGAGGCCTAGTAAACAGCGACGTGGGTTGTAAATCACCCCATGACGTTTGTTTATAATTATATAAATCTTTTGGTGACGTCTAACAGAAACGTATACTCAGCTTATTCGTCAATACCTTCAGCTCGAAATAAGCAGGGATGCAGAATTTGACACACACTAATTATCAAGCTGCCCAGGTTCGCCATTATCGGGCTATCAGTCATGTGTTGTGTGATTAATCGTATGTCCGTTGCTGGGTTATTCCCTCCCACATTCTGCTTACATATGCAACATTTACTGAATAAACATGTGTTTCTAACTATGAAAGGCGTTTGTCACAACAAACGCTATTAAGTACCACTATTAAAGAACATTGAAAAATTGCGAAGATCGTTAGATTAATTTTTTTCATATTAAAATTGCACGTAATGAGAATAATATTTTTACAATGTTATACAGTAAGCCAATTTAAACCAACTGTTTTTTTAATTCCTTCTCTAATCATCCCAAGTATATGATTATATTATAGCTTTAAAGCGTTGTTACTCACAGATCAAATATTTCTTAATATCATAAAGACAAAAGTTATCGTATCGGTTTCTATCCATTTAAATTAATTTAAAAAATAAAACAACTTAATTTTAACAAGCATATATAATTAAAAATAGTAATTACTATGTTCCAAAATCAATTATTATGAATACTCCACCGAAAACTAACATTGATAGGATAATACCCAAACCCCAAACAGAAACTAATATAACGAATTGCTTCCATTCATCTCGGCCCTCAATATGTAATTAAAACAGTTCGTGGTAGCAATGATTATAAAACTGAAAAATCTCCAAAACAGGAATTTATAACCCTGGTTTTCATTTACAGACTTACTAGAAAGATTATAAATGTATTCCAAACGTTTACCATTAATGACTTTAACTTTACATTAAAATAGGTAGAAATATTAGTACTACAATAAAAGTCCGAATTTATATTTTGAATTTAATTAATGTAGTATAAAATTTTAGTTTTATAAACTGTAAAAAAAAAATGTCAATTTTACTACTCAACTACATTGTCGACATTTTAGTGCTGCTAAATTAAACAATTTCAATTTTCCCATAAGTTTTAATTTGTCGGCAATTTTGACCCGTATCTGATGATCTTTTCTCATTCAGTATACAATTATTACAAATAATATCCGGAAATTTACTTTTATGGTGGCGCAATTTGAGCCTTTTCATCGTAGCGCATCTAAAATAATACATAAAGTAGCGATACTGTAACTTTCCGTAGTGTTATTCATCCAATTTTGTAAAAAAATTCTATTATATTATTTTCTCCTTTACTGAACTCTTAGTTTTTATACAAATATGCGTCTTGAATAATACTTCTTTCCGTCAGGCGTCTCGTCGTCGAACTCCTCGCCCAGGTCGAAGGAAATGACGTAGTCTTTGACTGTCGACATCGTCTTCAGGACGTATTTTCCGTCTGTTCCCTTAGACAGTTCGACGCAAGGAGACATCAGATTGCCAAGCTTCCTGGTCGCGAAGTCGACGCCCACGGCCTGCATGAAGTCATCCCAGTTTTCACTGGAGACAAGTTTGTACTTTATCTCCAAGAAGGAGTCCATGACGGCAAACGCTGAGGAATCACAGAAAGTATGGATAAGCTCTTCAACTTCTGTTCGCCATTACAGTACAATTGTAATATTTTATACATTTACTGAAATGGATTGCAGGTTGTTTTAAAGGTAACAGATATTGGAAAGAAGTTGAAAACAGCTGACAGATGTTACCAGATATAACATTGTATAAAACGACACAAGCACGAGTACAAATTACTGGAAAGCACTAAGACCTCGGTGGAGGTCCTGAAAGCATAATTTTTCATGAAAACTCCAAGAATGATAGAATTTAAAGTTCAAATTTAAAAACGACCACGTAATATTACTCTGAAGTAATATACGGCACCTTATTTCTATCGTATCATTTTTTAATCATGTTGGTGAAAAGTATGAGCGTAATAATAAATGAATAATGTCTTTTAATCGAATTTATTGATGAATGTGTCCGAACGGTTATTCGTTTTATAAAGGTGACAATATTACCAATTTAATTAACATTTTTAATTTGAACTATAATTATTTTTTTAATATTGGATATTTTGAGTTGGTCACAGGTGGGCCGTAAATTAGAATTTAAACATACCACATGAATATTTATTCATTTTCAGATATTTATAATAATTATTCGAGATGTTATTAAGTCTACTCTTATTTGAACAGCGAATTAGTTGCAGACACAACAATAACGAACCGTTAATATAAAAACCACTCCGTGAATTACGATATTTACCAGGAAATTTTATATGCGACGTTGAGACTGAATAATTGAATGTGTATTGAAATAAAAACCCTCAGTCAGACTTTTATAATTTATTTATTTCACTTCTATAAGCTTTAGAGTCATTTTAAACTACAATATATACAAAAATAATTTATACTTCATATAATTGAACAGTGTTAAGCCATGTTTTCTTTAAAAAATAAGTTTTGTATATAATACAGTTAATTCGAAAGCTTTTACAGGTGAAATAAATTATTAGAGTCTGACTCAGGGATTTTATTGGAGTACAGTGCAATTTTATGGAACGAACGTGTTAAACTGTTCGGTTTTAGTTTTCCGTCTCTTAGTGTACACAGTAAATTTGGCTTATTGATCTAATTGTCAAAGATAGACTTTATTACACTGGGTTTTAATATATGTGATTAATTATCCATGTAAATTATGGCTACTGAGATATACTAAGATGCAACTTTGTCCAGACCTCATACCTGAGAAGTGCTACCTTTGAGGCAGATACGAAACGAACTACCTAGTCACTTACAATTTCTTGTTTATAAGAAGAGATATTTGCAGTTAATACCTGATAAAAACTCAAAGATTAATGGATTTATTCGCTATGATACAATTTCTCACTGAAACTGTAAACCTTAGTAGATTATTTTTTTATGGAGTTACAGATAAAAAATAAGATTTACAATATGAAGAAAAAACTATCTTACTTCTATTACATAAAATAATCTGTCGTAAATAAATGAAAGAGTTTTGACCAAGGCTTATGTTATTACGCAAATAAAATTAATTTGGTTTTCAAATACGTTTCGAAATGAAAAATATACTAAGAAGATAAATGAATAGCCAAAAAACAGACAAAATAAATGATAAATTAAATACCACACTACGTTTCTGCAATCCTTGATGCTTACGTCAGGCATGAACGACACGTCACACATACCAGATGACTCAAGGGGGATGTGGAAAAGAAGAGGAAGGTATCCAAGGGTTAACTAGGGCCCCCGGGCTATAGTTTAAGGATCCTACCCGGTTATTCGCCTAAAACAGATGCAATGAAAACCCTAGAAAATCGTGCATCAGGTAAGTCGTGAATTTGGTACTTGTCCCACGCCCTTCCGATGGCGTGGGATCTCAGCATTCCCCTGTCCGTGCTTTGACCAGTTTAGGAAGCAGCTGGCCGACTATTCCAATAGGAATAGTGGACAAATCTTTTTATATCTAATAAGTAAACGCTTTTCGCAATGTAGAAATTATATGACTCCTTAATAATTACTTGAATTATATACAATATATTATCCCCTAGAGGATCAGATGTAAAACGTATTGCTGGTCATTGTGTTTCGTAATAAAGTAAGTAAAGTTGAAGTGCCAGACTTATATTCAGTTTTAGTTAAAATAATAACTACTACGGCTAGTTAAATCTGTAATGACAGGTTAGTCTTAATATTAATTATGTCACGACTAAGTACATCGATCTGCAAATAAATAAACGAAGAGAATAATAATACAACTGCCCCTTTATTTCTGATTCTTGGCATCACAACGTTATCGCAGGTTCGTTTATTTCCATTTTCAGTATTTATAGCCATTTCCGTTGCCAACAAAGCCGCAGTCTTTCTTGAATGTCTGTTATCATTATACAGTTGCAGTAAATACAGCTTTTCTGGGGGGATGCTATGCATCGTTGGGATGTATGTCAGTCTTGCTGAACCGGCGAGCTTAATGAGGATAAATGATGTTTGTCAAAGTATATGTAAAACTGACAAAAATATGAGGGAAAGAAAAATGATTTTCAAATATCTATGTCTACATCAACAAAAACATTATTTATAGCAAACATTTTGAAAGGTTCTTACATTCATTTGTTCAAAATGTCAAAACCATTTGGAATTAACAATAGGTTACAAAATTTTTAGTTTACTAATTCCTTTATTCCTGTGCTAAATGTTTCCTTTGACTGACTCTGTTCTTAATTTTGCAAAATTGCACAAAGTTAAATATTCTGACAAATGTTTATTAAACATACTTGTTTTAAGATGTATTGACCTTAAATAGGCTGTTGCTTTTCACATTATTATGTGTTGATGTAAAAGAAGGTTTTATAATTTTTTAATTTATAATTTATAAAAAAATCTGACAGCCTTAATAATATAAACTTATAAAGTTTATTCATGCTTCTTAAAATCCTGTGTTACTGTATTTGAGTTTTTACAAGAGACCCCTTCCACTTATGTTAACACTAGCCGGTTTCTAAAAAAAACTTCATGTAATTTGGGATAGGGAATATCGGAGTGCTTCATGCAATATACATTGTTTCTTGATTGCAACTGCAAATCCTTATATTTATTTACTATTTCTGTCAAAACTTTTTAAAAAAAAATAGTTAAGACCTTTGAGAGATTGAGATATGTTTTTAAAATTGTATAATTGTTTCAAGTATTGCTAAATCAAAATTTGTTTGTTTAAAAAGTTTATAATTGTTCATTTAAAAGCCCATCATATATAATTATTACATTTTTGCTACCACAACGAGGGGTCAATTAAAAAGCCTATCTTTTTTGATTATTACAATATTCATAACAACAATCCTTTCTTTTTTAAGAGCCGGAAAGAAGATAGAGATTTTATATATATATATATATATATATATATATATATATATATATATATATATATATATATATAATCAAACTGTAAAAATATGTTTATTAAATTATTACATATTCTTAATTACCACAATATATATATTAATTAAGAAAAATAGTCACTTTTCACCTGACGATAGGAAAAATAATGACGTCATCAATACAGTGACGTCAAAGACACCGCAACAGCACGCAAGCAGACGACAATTGCAGACGACGGACGAGGAACATCAACATCTAGCAGATTCTTCTGAACTACGTCAAAAAATTAATTAAAAAACTAATTTATACATTATCCTAATCATGCTTTTGGCCTTCTGTTGTTTGCCTTTGACGTTATTCCCAAAAATTATTCCTTCGTATATTGCAATTAAAAAAAACTAAAACAGAAAACTCCATTTCAAACAAAAATGCTTAAGTTGGCACTATTGGCACTCTGCCGCGATGTATCAGCGAAGAGGATCATCATGTAAATATTGGAGACGATATTTCGTAAGTCAATTAATTGCTCTTGTGTGTTATATCACTTTCTTGAGTTTTGATCGTTTAAATAATCGTTCTTTAATGTTATGGAATCTTTATCCCCATAATTAGAACTGAATATTTCTTGTTATCTGAAATACCCGATTTAAGACAAGTTCAGAATTAATAAAAAATGTCAATAGTAGATAAATAATACGAACGGGTGTGTTCTAATTTTTTAATTACTGTGTTATCCATCTAACCCAGTAATTAACTCGAAAACTTTTGTGGCTATTGACAGCAGATGACAATAGGTCTCATAAGATGTTTTTGCTATTTGTTTATTATTTTACCATCTAAAAGAAATATGATAATCATTTTAAATGTTAAGGTTTATATAATATTCAACAAAATTGTGCAAACTGAAACCTCTTTTTAATTAGAGTTTATCAACTATCATAACCTTGTAGGAATGAGGTAACCCTGAAGATTGTAAATGTTAGTTTATTCACATATGACACTTTTTTTTAGATGCCAGGTGTCAAGCATGGAATTAGATTTCCTACTTAAATATTGGAAGAACCATAAATCTTTCCTCAAATCATAAATTATCTCCAGGTAAGTCTCACACTATTAATTTAAATTGCTTGAATTAAATATAATCAAAGAAAAAAGTTTATCTTAGTATGATTGATTAATTCCTTTGGATAAATCAATTCTAGTCTATTTTTTACTGTCCAAAATAATCCATTTCAGTGTACACTTTGGTAAAAATTACTAAGTAGAGATTAAAATGATTGTAAGTTAGATATGTGTATTAAATGTTTTCATATTCTTGCAGTACTCGTGAAGACCTTCAACTATTGGGCTGGGAAGCAGCTTCTGTTGGTAGAAGACAACCTCCAGTTTGGGTGAGTTTGTCTCACTCTTGTTTATGCTGAACATTAATGTGGCTTTGGTCAATTTAAAAATTGATAGTTATTTATAAGCTTTTCTTTCATGATTTGACTTGAAAATTTAAATTATTTTATCAATTTTCTGTAGACTTTGATCCTCAAAGTGTTGGCTATCCCTACATTAATTTGTTATGTTTTACACATTTTAAAATGACCATTTTTTTATTTTGGCATATAATTATCAGTAGTAAAGGGACAAAAGCTAGATTTATCAAGTTTTCTATGTGTGGTTTATGGTTCTTCAGTCATGTGTAATGGGATATGTTGTGTTTTAGTGGATTAGTCTCAGATCTTCAACTTTTTAAAAAAATAATTGAAAACCATTTTCTGTCATATTTATTTTCTTTTTTAATTTTCCATTTTACCACATTTAAAACAACTAATCAGAGTGACTATGCTCACGTCTGGATGCAAACAGAATGAACTCTTACTGTAGATACATGGATTTAGATTATTTTCTTTTTAGTATTTCCATCTGGCTCTAACGTCTTGTGGCATGATTGCTATATAAAACATTCTTTATTGTCATCTGATTTATTTATACACGTCTACTCACATTCTATTCTTATTCTCATCTGCATATAGATATTCCTGTGAAGATATGTAAAACTCTCTCCTTATTTAAAAAGCTAACAACACACTTCAATTTTTGGGTACTCCAACTACCTTTTTTCATCTACATAGCATAATGAACTCAGGTTTGTTTTTTTGTTCAAATACATTGGTAAGTTTATTATGCCAATATTATTAAATTTTTTACAATCTTTACACACTATTTACAAATCATTTAGACCAACTACATTTGACTCCCCTCACTCCAATTGAATCCAGAAAACTCTGTCCTTAGAGCATGTATAAAAAATTATCTAGATTCAGTGGAAACAATACAGGCTGTCAGGCTCACTGCGATATTATGTACCTCATTCCTGCAGTTCTAAAATTTTCAACAATTCTAATTCATTATTGTTCCACTCCCAGGGTTAAATGTGTGAGAAGAACGATTCCTGACACATAAAAGTTAGTTTAAAGTTTTTCTTTTCCTAAATTAGCTCCCCCTTCCAAGTTTCAGAATATGTGTATTACTCTATCATTGTGGTGTCTATATTGACACTTCTGCCACTGTTTCTATGACTTTACCTGTCTTTATTTAATTTGTTTGTCTGTTATGCACATCTTCAGCACCCAATTTGATTTCTTCAACAATTAACACAGCCTAACGGCCTGTATATTGTCATTCTTGAATACATCTTTAATCGAGCTTTACATATCAATGTTCTTTTGACTGAACCAGTCTTCCAGTTACTATTGCTGCACTTGTCTGATTCACAAACAAGTTAACTTGCAGGATTCTGCATGTCTACAAATTGCTCCAAGAGGCAAGCTTCTCGTGCTCTCTGGCTTGTTTCCTTGGTCCACAAAAAAGGGTGTTCAGAATTTACAAAAAAATAACTATGGCATTATGCTTCTTCAAAACTTAGAACCTTAATCATGCTTCTTGTTTTGATAAAAGTAACCAACTGTCCAAAAAGAGAGGATAATGTGAGAGTACCTCATTCTTTGCCTCCTGTCTGTTTGGCACAATACCTATTTCATAACTTCTTTAGTCTTCTACCATAAAAATCTAATTGCAAGACTACAACAAAAGAATCACTTGTTTCCTATTACATTCTTTGAGTTTTCTTATTTATTTATTTTAGTAGTTGTCATTAGGTATCATTATTCCTTCTGCCCTATTGCAAGCTAGGCCTTGTCTGTTGAAGATTGGAATCACATAATCTTGTTCCTCTGCCAAAATATTTGGCTGTGTTCTTAGATACTAATTCGTATTTCTACAGAGCAATTTTCTTAAAAAAACTGAGACTACATATTGTTTAACATTTCCCTGGATTTTATTGTTAGTGCCCAGATTAACTGTTTAGAGAATCCGTGACTGGTGATATAAAAATTTATTATGTAGTGGCCCATAACTTAAAATGTATCTTGTTTAATCACTTTTCGTTTTGTGAACAGGTTCACATTTTATCTTAGGATGAAATTCCTCATGCTGTGTCAATTTCAGATGAATGTATCAGTTCAAACACAATGTTTTATCTTTGTTAATTCTACTCTTTCAATCTGTAATCATCTCAACCTTAAGAAGCTATTTCTCATTGTGTCTATTCTAGATGAATGAATTGTTTCAATTATGAAGTTTTATCATTTTATGCCAATTCTACCTTCAATCTATAATCTTGTGTCATTTAAGCCTTTTGCACTATCTTTACTTGATTGTATAAATCTATTTATAACTCATGTCTCTTAACATTAAACTCATTCTCCTTCAACAATGTGCAGCTATGTACCTTTCTAGTACAACTGAAGTAGAATCATAATAGTTTCTTGCTGTATTGGGGAGTCCAATAAAAATAACCTATCTCCAGTGTTTTAAACAATTGGTCAGATCACATTATAGTTTGCCAAGCTAACGGGGTGTCCAGAAATAAACTATCTCCAAGTAATTGCAGCTCCTTGCCGTAGTGGTGTGCCTAGAAATAAACTATCTCCAAGTAATTGCAGCTCCTTGCCGTAGTGGTGTGCCCAGAAATAAACTATCTCCAAGTAATTGCAGCTCCTTTCCTTAGTGGTGTGTCCAGAAATAAACTATCTCCAAGTAATTGCAGCTCCTTGCCGTAGTGGTGTACCCAGAAATAAACTATCTCCAAGTAATTGCAGTTCCTTGCCGTGGTGGTGTGCCCAGAAATAAACTATCTCCAAGTAATTGCAGCTCCCTTCCCAGAAATAAACTATCTCCAAGTAATTGCAGCTCCTGGCCGTAGTGGTGTGCCCTGAAATAAACTATCTCCAAGTAATTGCAGTTCCTTGCCGTGGTGGTGTGCCCAGAAATAAACTATCTCCAAGTAATTGCAGCTCCTTGCCGTAGCGGTGTGCCCAGAAATAAACTATCTCCAAGTAATTGCAGTTCCTTGCCGTAGTGGTGTGCCCAGAAATAAACTATCTCCAAGTAATTGCAGCTCCCTTCCCAGAAATAAACTATCTCCAAGTAATTGCAGCTCCTTGCCGTAGCGGTGTGCCCAGAAATAAACTATCTCCAAGTAATAGCAGCTCCTTGCCGTAGTGGTGTGCCCAGAAATAAACTATCTCCAAGCAATAGCAGCTCCTTGCCGTAGTGGTGTGCCCAGAAATAAACTATCTCCAAGTAATTGCAGCTCCCTTCCCAGAAATAAACTATCTCCAAGTAATTGCAGCTCCTTGCCGTAGTGGTGTGCCCTGAAATAAACTATCTCCAAGTAATTGCAGTTCCTTGCCGTGGTGGTGTGCCCAGAAATAAACTATCTCCAAGTAATTGCAGCTCCCTTCCCAGAAATAAACTATCTCCAAGTAATTGCAGCTCCTTGCCGTAGTGGTGTGCCTAGAAATAAACTATCTCCAAGTAATTGCAGCTCCTTGCCGTAGTGGTGTGCCCAGAAATAAACTATCTCCAAGTAATTGCAGCTCCTTTCCTTAGTGGTGTGCCCAGAAATAAACTATCTCCAAGTAATTGCAGCTCCTTTCCTTAGTGGTGTGTCCAGAAATAAACTATCTCCAAGTAATAGCAGCTCCTTTCCTTAGTGGTGTGTCCAGAAATAAACTATCTCCAAGTAATAGCAGCTCCTTGCCGTATCTGTGTGCCCAGAAATAAACTATCTCCAAGTAATAGCAGTTCCTTGCCGTGGTGGTGTGCCCAGAAATAAACTATCTCCAAGTAATAGCAGTTCCTTGCCGTGGTGGTGTGCCCAGAAATAAACTATCTCCAAGTAATAGCAGTTCCTTGCCGTGGTGGTGTGCCCAGAAATAAACTATCTCCAAGTAATTTCAGCTCCCTTCCCAGAAATAAACTATCTCCAAGTAATTGCAGCTCCCTTCCCAGAAATAAACTATCTCCAAGTAATTGCAGCTCCCTTCCCAGAAATAAACTATCTCCAAGTAATTGCAGCTCCTTGCCGTAGTGGTGTGTCCAGAAATAAACTATCTCCAAGTAACTGCAGCTTCTAGCCGTAGTGGTGTGCCTAGAAATAAACTATCTCCAAGTAATTTCAGCTCCTTTCCGTATCTGTGTGCCCAGAAATAAACTATCTCCAAGTAATTGCAGCTCCTTTCTGTATCTGTGTGCCCAGAAATAAACTATCTCCAAGTAATTGCAGCTCCTTGCCCAGAAATAAACTATCTCCAAGTAATTGCAGCTCCTTGCCCAGAAATAAACTATCTCCAAGTAATTGCAGCTCCTTGCCGTAGCGGTGTGCCCAGAAATAAACTATCTCCAAATAATAGCTATTGGGAACTTGGTTTATTTGTATCTCATGTTTTATGTACTACTTGTTTCAGATTTTTGTTGAGGAGTGTATAGACTGGGGGCTTTAAACCCTTTGTCCATTCGCTCCTCAAAACGCTGGACTGGGAAGCTGTGGAAGCTAAAAAGTTTCAACGTTGAACAGAAAAGATTTTTTTTTGAGTTGGACTTAGGGCACTTTTTTTAGTGCCTTTTTGGCTTTCCACAGCTGGAATGGTTGGCCAAACGTCTCACAACAGCTACAACCAACTGCTTTTGTTTATTGTAATTGAAACAAATTGTAAATTTTGAAGTTACTTTTGCAAATAAACATTTATTACTGGATTTATATTTATTATTAGATTTTTTTTATATATCCTAGATCATTGGAAATTACTTTTGAAAATATAG
This sequence comes from Zhengitettix transpicula, assembly GCA_037074705.1. Classification (NCBI taxonomy): domain Eukaryota; kingdom Metazoa; phylum Arthropoda; class Insecta; order Orthoptera; family Tetrigidae; genus Zhengitettix; species Zhengitettix transpicula. The sequence goes on along the minus strand of CM073596.1, from coordinate 37,251,200 downwards.
ATTCTGACATCTATTATATAAATCCTAGACCATTCAAAAATACAAGACATTTTATTTTAACAATTTAATTTTACTTTCATATACAAGTTTGAAAAAACAGAAAAGTTTACAATATAGACTTCTTGTAACCCCAGCACAACAGAAACAATTGGCCAAATCCTGAAACAAAAGAAAATACAATTAGAACACTTCACCTAATGTAAGGAAAATAAGTGGGGTCATTAAAACTCACCAATAAATGTAGAACACCATCACAAATAAGGAATCAATCTGCAAAAAGAAAAGAAATATTAACATTTTTATACAAAATAATTTACAACTTCAGAAGTTATCTAGTTAGCATCTCTAAACATGTTCAAGCAACATTAACTGGTTCCAAGGCTGCAATGCAAATTGATGGAGAACTGAGAAAATGGTTAAGCATTAATAAACCAGTCAGACAAGGGACAACTGTATTCAATCTGATTAGAAGCAATCAAAATCAGGTTATGTAGACTCAAAGTAAACTCATAAATGCATACACAGATCTAGCAATGATCAGCAAGTCTCACTTGACAGACTACACAAACTAGAGGTCTTACTATGAAGACAAAGTACATGTATTTCACCAGCAGCAGGTACACAACCTTTACTATCTGGAAACTAATATTAATAGGACAAATTATGTCAACAGAAATAAAACTGCCTCCTAAATAGGAATTGGGATCATGATTAGGCCAACCGTAGCGTAGACATGATACAATCTGATCAATAACAGTTCAGGACATTTGGTCACAGGGTTCTGCTCAAGATTTATGGGGCCAGAATAAGAAATGATTGTCCTTAATATGGATACTGCAAGAAATAAACAGGTTTCAGAATACAGGCCACAAAACTAGTGGATAGATATGTGGAATAATAATGGTTGACAGAACTGCATTAGAGGGAGCAGAATAGAAGAAACTTGAAGCCACTAAAACCCATGCTGGGTACAATTGTACAAAGCACACAAAATGAATTCAGGCAAATTGCTCAATGTAGAATTCAAAATCAAACCTAAAGTAGTTGCTATCAACATTTGCATAAAATATAAGAATTTTGAATTAGAGAAAATTATTGCCTGAATATCTAAGAAAGATTGACCATTGTGGATCAAGGACGTCCCAAACTTACAATGAAACAAAATATCTTTAATTAAATGGCTAGGATTTAATTAATATAAACATGACATAATGGAAAGTGAAAACAGGGTTTTAGTTCATCACAATTTCAAGTGAGTAAGGACCTGCTATACAGGTAAAGTATGTGGTACATTCTTCAGATTATATCTAGTTCAAAATCTAGATTTTTTAAAAAACAATTGAGTTCAATTTACACTGAAAAACACTAGACATTCCTTTTCTTAATTTATATTTATTATTCAACAACTCTTATAGAATTTATTAAGAATTACGCAGTCATACAGAAGGTAAGTGGGCTTTACCCTTATTGGTTAATTTCTTGTGAGTGTCCTGTTCTGCACACACTGAACTGGTGGTCCCAGAGTAAGGCAGGATGCTAAACTTCTCTCCCAAGTCTGCCAGTTTTCATGTGAAATTGAAGTTTCCCATTATGGCTCCAATATTGTCCACTGACCATGCCCATGTGGCACCTTCTCCATTTTACACTGGCCGCTACCCTCTCCACAACTGTCACACCCTTGAAGGATAAATGCTCAAGAACCCAATGTCTGGTGCTGCGAACAATGGAAAACCTAATTAGAATTCTAAGCCAAACACTACTATTACATGTATCCATATACCAAATCAGGTTTATAATTTTGTGCTCAAATATATTAAAATAAGGGGGAAACTTAAATAAATTGGCAAAGTTTAAAATCACACATTACATGATTAAGACAGGTTTTAAAATTGTAAGATAATGTAGAAATTATGCCAAAGGAAATTCAGATAAAAAATTACCATTGCCAAGTTTTTGTTTTATTGAAATGATTAAGCCCAACAATAAATGCAGAGATAAAAGTGGAAGGAGTTATTTAAGGACAAAATTACTAGAATTAAACTGAATAGCTGGGAAAATGTTGATGGGCTTTTCTAATTTTTGACCATTATATACTCTGAAAGCTAACTTGTATGGGTATTAAAGACAAAAATACATCATTATTAAAAGTTAAACTAGTTTACCCAATCTCAGTAGTTTATTTTATACATAAAGGACTGAATGGATGAATTTATATAAAGCCTTCCATCTTTTATGCAGATGTCTTTCTTATGCTGTATAACACTAAGCAATCTTAATGTTCAAAATGAACTAGTATGGAATACTTCAAATTATTTTGTCCATAATGGACGACAAATAACAAAATCAGGTTTAATGTATTTAGATGCTCCCCATCATAAGGAAAACTATCCTCCAGAAATTAATGTAAATATTGCTTCAGTTTTCAATTATTAGGAATAACAATAGATTTGAAATTAAATACTGACCACATTGATGAATATCAAACAGTGTTAAAGGCTTAATATGAGATTATATTTCCTTCAACAAAATGGGTTAGAAGTATGGGGAACTAAAAAATTGTTTTGTAAAAAGAGAACTTTAAGGGTATCAAAAATGCAAAGAACATTCATATTTTGAAGATGACAAAGTCATGACAGAATGATTTTTATGTATTTAAAGTTATCCTTATACAACACATTATCTACACATTGGGAACAGTTACAAGTCTGCCATCAAAATTATTTTATTGAAATGTTCGCATTAGACTTTGTTACTCACTATATAAGCTATGTAACATTTTATGTAAATAGAAGTATTTTAATAAAAATCTGAATACTAGCAAATTACATATGAATACATTAATGTATTGCAAATCATTTCTATTAAGTTTAGATTAGATTATAAGTAGTCTTTAGTAAACTTGAGCATGCTTCACAACTAAAAGATTTTTGGGCAATTTCAATTGACATGTAACCTATCTTAATCCGTTAATTCTGAATATATGCTTCATACAAAAGCTCAATACATTTTGCATACGGATCTCGTTCACCCCATGGATTAATTCAGACACATCTAAAGATAGTTGTGAACATTTCGCCAAACAATGAATAAATTTTATTTTTTTCGAATTGAAATACGATTTTTTGGAAAACATTTACCCATTTTGGTAATATATTATATCAATAAATTTTTTGATTAACAGTAGAAGGGACTTGTGCAATAAATTATTGGGGAATGTCATATCTATATTAAACTAAACATCCGAATAAATTTGTTCGTCATAATTCATTAATATTTATTTCAGTTTCACGAGCACAGATTTCGGCTAAAAATGACTGATTTTACGTACACAACTAGAAATCTAAAGAAAAATTCAAATGTGCTTCTAACTTGTTACTACATAAACAGACAATTGTGAACTAGGGACTTTGAAAAATGCTACGAAAATCTGCTTTTAACATGTGAACATGGCCCACATGTTGGCAGCCATGATGAAGTGGCGATGTCACAAACAGCTGATTGTTCTCTCTTTAATTATTAAAGTTTCACCAACACAACTTCCTTTCAACCGTATTAAAATTGCAAATATTAGCTACAAATGTTAAATAAAATATATAAAAATCAGCCTACATTTAATTTTTTTTTCACCGTGTAAATGAAAGTAAGCTTCAGGCTAACGTTTTTTTCTGATCTGACATCCCGCAACAAATATCGTACAAAAAAAATTATACCCACAAATTCAATACGAATTACATAAATCTCAAAAAACAAAAAATGCAAATCCCACAGTGTTTCATTTTACCGCACACAAATATTCCTAGTGGCAATGATGCACGCGCTATTAGGAACCAGCTACGAAGATTCAACATACGATTTGAGAAAATAAGTGAAATATTTCTTCCCGAAGACCAAGAGAGGCTGTCAAATTGTGTTCGGGCTACATTTGGTTGACCAAATCCTAGAAATAAAAGATTTCTTTTGGCGAAATTACGAACGCGATTCTTAATTGGGAGCCGCCTTTAGATTGCAACCGTCAAGGAAAGTTGGAAGTTTCACTAATTGGATATAAAATCTGCTCATAAAAGCTTACATTGTCTGATAATATACAATAAATATAATTAAAATTTCAAACGCTATTTTGAGACAAGTTCTTGCAGTGTAAGACACGAGGTTGAGAGAAGAGTTGGGCCGTAATAAAGCATGAGCAATGCATACCTCAGTAGCTGCTGGGCTGAATGGAGCCATCAAGTTTGTAGTTGCCACGGTCAGAACTCAGGAAGAAGTGAAAGGCAGCAACACCAACAACAGCCCCCACCCCTCATAGACCTCGTTCCCTTCATTACGTTACACGTTCATTCTAATCGGGCCTCGAAGTTATATTCCTTCTTAATTGCATTCTGCAACACAATGGATGAAACGTGAACAAAGTTCAGGATTTAAATAATTTATTTTATCAGATCTAAAGACAAAATTTACCAATACAAGTATTTAACTACAAAATAAAAATGTTTGACTAAGTAAATAACCTACCAAATTAATTACCTGAATTTCTTATTATTATATGCTTCAAAAATGATAAATACTGATATTTAAGGTAATGGGATAAATTATGAAGTATTTAATTAGCCTCCTAAAACACTCAACTTTTTGTATTTGGTCTGATGTGAGGCAGGAAAAACATTAAACGTTTATTCAGAAGTTCGTCATCGCAAACGGCTTCTGTCCAAATTTGCTAAAATGGATTATTTATTTATTACACGTTGAAAAGTCTTTCCCGTACCGCAAAGGAATTTCAATCCACTACTACTGTAAATAAAATTATGTAAATACGATTTGTTAAATCAATTATTTAATGTGGACAGGAGAAATATTACTTTAGAGTGGCAGAAATTTATGCTTTTAATTTACGCGCTCGAATTAGTTACACAAATAAATGTAAGATGCTAATAACATATGCAATATATATTTTAATGTACTAAATTTTCCAATATTAACAAAGCAACAAGGACAATTACATGAGTAGCAGTGCAGTGCTATGCCATCAACGTGTCACGAGTCATACATATTATAATATAAGTTATTTGTAACGAGCATTTTCACACACAATAATATGTAGTAGGGCTGTAAAACAAAATTTTAAATATTGAAATCATTTTTTATATTTACATATTCAAATATTTGTAATATAGCAAAGGAATTGCCCTTCATCTCAGACTAAGAAAAAAAACAGATTTTATAAAAATTTCTTTCCGCGTTGTGTATTTAATATTAACTTTTTAAATATTTTATTAGAGCTATTAAAATTAAGAACTAAGTTAACCTTTGATTTTTTTTCACTCGAATGTAATTAATTCTCTGAGCACAATTGAAACTGAGAATATAATAATCACATTGCCTTTTTCACTCGTCCAGTTCACTGTTTTCATTGTAAAATGATTTAAATTAATTGAATAAGTAAACAATTAAAAAGCCATGTCAGACAAGAGTCTTTGCGACTAAATTTCTAGTTTTAATTGAGAACTGGTATTGAATGATCAACGATAAAATAAAATGAAAATATTTTATTCGTTATTTGAATTTTTATACAAATTTTATATAAATTGTAATTATGATTTGCAATACTTATATGATTATATATATAATTATAAAGATTAATTACGTTAAAGAATCAATGTTTTAAAAAAAGTTCGTATTCTGCAAATAAATATTTGGCCGCCGGTCGAGCGAAGCGACTTTGGAACGACGAAAAGCATGGATTTCAGAATTGAGAGATAGGATAGTAGAAGATGTCAGGAGGTCGTTGTATTCGGAGCGGCAGAAGGTGAGCAGGTGGCGAAGAAAAAGTTGAGATTTTGCCAAATCCCTGTGGGGTAGGTTCTTCCCATGAGAGAGAGAGGGTCAATGAGTGAGAGAGAGAGAGCGAGGCACACAGGGGTTTGGCAAAATCACGGTTTTTTCTCCGCCACCTGCTCACCTTCTGCCGCTCCTAAGACAAAGACCTCCTGACACCTTCTACTATCCTATCTCTCAATTCTAAAAATCCAGGCTTTTCGTCGTCCCAAACTCGCATCGCTCGGCCGGTGGCCACCCATCTTTCTTTCCTTTCTTTTTACACATTTATATATATTTATTTGCAGAATAAGATAATTTATCGTTGTTCATTCAATACCAGTTCTCAATTAAAACTAGGAATTTAGTCGCAGTCTTCGATTAACTTAGTTAATTTTAATAGCTCTAATAAAATATTTAAAATTTAATGTGGAAAGTAATTTGTATAAAATCTTATTTATTTTATTCTGGTGCTCAAGTCTTAATCGAGCTCCCTTTTCTCTTTAATTTTTCCGAGTACAAATTCGTTTCTTGTTATATTTTAAGCAAGGACGCCTTACGCGTAAAGGAAAGATTGATAAATAAATAAATATACTTAATTTCATCTATTTATTTAACAATTTATATATATATATATGTTAACACATAATTTATTTTTTACGTTGTTAATGCGTGTATAATTTATATAAATCATTAAACGGAGGAGGATTGAAAAAACACAGCCAGCAATGTTATTTAGCATTAAACGGCATCTCTCGTTTAATTCATTTCCCGGTGTTCCTCCTGAAACTTGTAATTGTAATCGCCAGGCAAATCAGACTTGTTATTATCAATATAAAATTAAAAAAAAAGAATTAGAAGAATTTGGCCGTACACATTTTTTCTGTTAATCTTTAAAGATAGTTTTTCCAGTCTTACGCGTAAAGGAACTATTAGTAAATCTGTTTCTTAATTTCGTCTATTTATTTAAAGATTGATATATTTGTCAACCCGTAACTGTTTTACGTCGTTAAGGAGGAGAATTGCCGAAACACAGCAGTATTATTAATATATTCATCATTAAACGTCGTCTCACGTTAAATTCGTTTACTGGTGTTCTTGATTCTTGTTGTAATTGTAAACGCCAGGCCATTAAGGCTCTTTATTATCAATATACACAAAAAAAATTGAAAAAGTATCTAAAAACCTTACTCGTCCACACACCCAGGAATTCTGCCTTCGTTTTCGCCGACCCCGAGGGCAAGGCAGAGGAAAGTGGAAGCAGAGAGGAGATGCTTGGAGTAAGGACCCCGCCGAGACTCGAACCCACAGAATCCTTGCGTTACACAGACCTGAATTCTATCCACTCAGCCACGGCCGAGGCGAAGTTTCTACGTTTTAATTTCCCTTAAGAGTCGCAAACCTCGGCCGTGAGCGTTAAATACGAATGAGAAATAGAAAAAAATACTTGCGTTGTGAGCGAGGCTCGATCCCGGAATCTCCAGATCGACGTGTCCAGGCTTTATCCACCTCAGCCACTGACTTGCGACGAAGACTGAACCTTTAGAACTCATACAGAAACCCCCCCCCCCTTCACCTGAAACCCGCAGCAGCTGAAGTGCAGGTATTACGCTTATTTGGAATATGTTTTCGTCCTTCCTTCTCGTTTGCTTCGTCCTATGTCTGCTTTCTTTATTTTATTACCCTTTAAGATTATGCTACGTAAAATACTGGATTAATCATTTTAATCATTTTACATTCAAAACAAAACTTATTCCTATAGTTGCACATATTTTCATCGTGTGACTCGTCCGTTGGGTAGGGAGGATAAAGGAATCGAAATTACATTTAAAAATGCAATCGTCCTCACAGTAATTTATTTCTCGAATATTACAAATAATATTAACTGGGAAAATAAAATAGAGGAGGCTAATTAGTTGAATCCTTCCTCACCTGCAACCGAATCCTAACGCTCAAGATCACTCATTTCTCCTAAGTACACAAGAAAAAATCAAAAATTATGAAACTAATATAAATCAAACCTGCCAAGTGAAAGCCGACGAAAAGGTGTTAAATTAATATCAAAAGTATACCAGAACTTTTCATATTTGCAACGTTTAATTATCAAGTAGATAAATCAATTAGTCACTTATTTTGTCATTTGCTAACCAATCATAAATTGTGAGGATAATTTTATAAAAGTGACGAATTTATCATCTACAATTTAGTTTCTGTAGAGAATTTAAAGATTCTTTTCTTTTTTGTGATTAAAATTGATGTTCTTTAAAATTTAAACGACGAGTGAATTATCTTACTTAACCATTAGTTTCCGCGAATGAAAAACAGACGCTTCGGTGTTTGTAGTTAAAATTCCGGTAACATTAAATACATTCCCAGTCTGTTCGAATTCTGCACACAGCCAGAGTCTTGTCACGAAGGAGCCAGCGACGTCATTGACACAGGCGGCCAGAGTAGACCGTGTGGTATTAATAATAAACACTTTAAACGAATTACACCAAGTGTCCAAGAAACTCAAATAACGTCAAGGATGGAAAATAAAAACAATTATGCAATTTTTTTTTGTGGGATAAAAGTAAAGGCCCAATACTGGTTGTAGGTATTTTTTATAATATAAACGGTACCATCGGCATTTTTGGTTCCGGTTCAACGAAATTAAGGTATTTTCTGTGTAATGAGGTGAAAGTGAAGAAGAAGTTAGAGTTAAGACGGTAAAACATGTTTGAAGTTGGCAGCACTGAATTTGTACAAAACGAAAAATTCAAAAGGTTTTCAGTGTTGTTGGAAATGGTAGCGTGAGGTGGAGCCTCCCCATAAGTGGTCCATAATTTAAAGTTTAAACGTCTGCAAAATGATCTCTGGTTTCTTTGACTTGAATAAAACTATTAGATTCTTGATGAAATTCATTATTAACTGGTCCTAAGGAGGTTCATTTATTACATAAAATGATAAACTCTCGTTTATTTGCCGAAATAAATTTAAATCAAGCATCGTAGTTTACGTCTATTAAAAAAACCAAGTGTTTTGGTTTTAATCAAAGTGTAGAGATGTGAAGACCAACTTAAAGGTTCATGTAATACAAAGTGTTACTAAATTGGATTACAAAGTTTAATGTTGAGTATTATACAAAATACATCCTCAGGTTTGCGTCGTCAACTACCAGAGGCCTGAGGAACGGGCATGGGGAAAGGAAACTGCTAGGGCAATAATAAATGACAAGTATACATACGTATGTGTTTCATCACGTTTGAGGAAGGGACTGGATGTCCTCGATTGTAAAATAATTTCCAAGCTTTCACTAAATTCTAATATTCGAGAAATAAATAACTGTGACGAAGATTGCAATTTTAAATGTAATTTCGATTCCTTTATCCTCCCTACACAATGGACGAGTCACACGATAAAAATACGTGCAACTATAGGAACCAATATCACTCATTTTCTTTCTGTTGTTGTTAGTTGTTAAATGATTTAGAAGAACAATTAATAAATATACTTACTTCTTCTTAATTTTATCTATTTATTATTTATTTATTGATTGATATATTTGTCGCCACATAATTTTTTCGTTTGTTAATGCGTGTATAATTTATATACATCATTGAACGGAATTTTTTACTCTTACAATTTTGCAACCTACTCCTTCCATTTCGTATATATATATATATATATATATATATATATATTGTAATAAGGGATTTTTAACATTTATACTATTTGTCTTGTCGTGGGAATGTTGGAGATAACATTTTTCACACGGCCAGTCTTTGGGACCACGTTTACGGCAACAGCAAGTGGGTTTGCGAGGGACGCCTGACCGTAGTGGTGAACGTGCGAGGACAAAGGTGACCGTGGCTGGTCACAGCTGTGGCGGATTAGAGGAGTCGGAGTCCTGGAAGGCAGGAGAACGGGCGTCGTTGGTTCCGGGTGAACTGTAAGGGACGAACACGTCGGAGATTTTGGTGCGGAGGTTCTTGGAGGAGAGAACCGTGAATTGCGGAGCAAGTGTAGGCCGTCGTGCCTGTGTGTTTTAGCCGCTTCTCTGCGTACGAGGATTTGGTCAGCCGACCGGCCAGGCACCTGAACCTGGACATCATCAGAAGACAACGCGTCGCAGCACAGTAAGCAAACTTCCCTCCCTCTCCCTGAATCGTGTGAAATTACTGCGAATTGAGAGTTGTGTGTCCAATAACCGGCTGTGTACTTAAAGGACATATTAAATTTGGCCAAAATAGTAAATTTACAGAGACTTGTTAGATGTAAATTTATCAATCACTTTCGTACAGAATCGTGCAATTAAGACATAAAGTGAAATCATTGCCAACTCGTGTGATATTTTCGGCACAAGTGGAGTGACCAATGATAAAACTGTGTAGTCTGTGGAATGTATTATATTCGTATTACGTCATCATATAATTTTTTTTGGTCAGTTCGGCCGATTAAGATTGTTTTGGGTGTATTCAGCAAATTTTTTATATTTTTTAAGTCATCATTTATTTGGCTTGGAAAGGAGCTTATAATTCATTATGACGTCATCACGACAGCAACTGTTCATTCAATATGCCGTCTTCGCACGGTTCGTTTTGCTAAAATCAGCAATTAATTCAGGTGAGTGACGTCATCACTTTACATTTTGGTGGGAATATGCTGGGGTTGGCAGCGCTGACGCCATATGACGTCAGTAGTGACGTATAAGCTGGCGAAAAAAAATTCAAGAAGGCGGCCCGGGACGGTCAGTAAAGTCGAGCCTATATATTAATTAAGCATAATAGTCACTTTTCACCTGACGATAGGAATAAGGATTCTATAAACGATTGGTATTTATATTAAAAATCGTGACGTCATCAATACAATGACGTCAAAGACACCGCAACAGCACCCAAGCAGACGACAATTGCAGACGACGGACGAGGAACATCAACATCTAGCGGATTCTTCTGAACTACGTCAAAAATTAATTAAAAAACTAATTTATACATTATCCTAATAATGCTTTTGGCCTTCTGACGTTATTCCCAAAAATTATTCATTCGTATATTGCAATTAAAAAAAACTAAAACAGAAAACTCCATTTCAAACAAAAATGCTTAAGTTGGCACTATTGGCACTCTGCCGCGATGTATCAGCGAAGAGGATCATCATGTAAATATTGGAGGCGATATTTTCGTAAGTTAATTAATTGCTCTTGTGTGTTATATCACTTTCTTGAGTTTTGATCGTTTAAATAATCGTTCTTTAATGTTATGGAATCTTTATCCCCATAATTAGAACTGAATATTTGTTGTTATCTGAATTACCAGATTTAAGACAAGTTCAGAATTAACAAAAGTCAATAGTAGATAAATAATACGAACGGGTGTGTTCTAATTTTTTAATTACTGTGTTATCCATCTAACCCAGTAATTAACTCGAAAACTTTTGTGGCTATTGACAGCAGATGAAAATAGGTCTCATAAGATGTTTTTGCTATTTGTTTATTATTTTACCATCTAAAAGAAATATTATAATCATTTTAAATGTTAAGGTTTATATAATATTCAACAAAATTGTGCAAACTGAAACCTCTTTTTAATTAGAGTTTATCAACTATCATAACCTTGTAGGAATGAGGTAACCCTGAAGAATGTAAATGTTAGTTTATTCACATATGACACTTTTTTTTTAGATGTCAGGTGTCAAGCATGGACTTAGATTTCCTACTTCAATGTTGGAAGAACCATAAATCTTTCCTCAAATCATAAATTATCTCCAGGTGAGTCTCATGTTGAATTTAACTTTCTTAAAGAACTTAATACTTTATTTTTATACAGATTTATTAGTTATTACACACTCGACTACACTGCTATTGTTTTATTGAACTTCTGTTGTCTTATCAATTGTTTCTTTTACATCTTAGAAATATTTATATATCTTCTTTGTGAATAGTATTTATAATTTAAATACTTAAATTAAACTTCACTTTAACACTTTCCCTTATTTGAATTTTAAATACTTCACTTAAACTTTACTTTAATACTTTCCCTTATTTAAACTTTAAATAAATAAAAAAAAACATCTTTCAAATTTTAACACAAAAGTCCCATCTTGGAACATAAAATTCTTAGTCTTGATTTTGCTAGAGCCTTTGTCATAATATCCGCCACTTGATCTTCAGTAGATATATGCTGAACGCTCAACTCTCCTTCCATCACTTTTTCTCGAACAAAAAAGTACTTAATCTTGATATGCTTAGTGCGATGATGAAATTCTGGATTTTGTGACAGTTTCACCGTTGCCTGGTTATCTATTCGAAGAACTGGTAATTGTTTCAGAATCCCAATATCTTGAAATAGTCTTTTCAGCCAAATGATCTCTTTGACTGCTTCTGTTGCTGCAACAAGTTCTGCTTCAGTTGTAGATGTGGCAGTCATAGCCTGTCTTTGACTTAGCCACGAAATAGCTCCACCAGCATGTGTTACCACAACTCCTGATGTTGATCTACCTGACTTGTTACATCCTCCAAAGTCAGCATCACTGAAGCATTCTAATCTACCATTATTTGCATTTGGACGATAGACAATGCCCATGTTACTTGTACCAGAAATATATCGAAGTACTCGTTTCAGTCTGATTACATCCTCTGCGGATGCTGAATCAAGAGATCTTGATAAGAAACCAACACTGTAGGCTAAATCTGGTCTTGTTCCCACCATTAAGTACATTAATGCACCAACTGCTTGTCTATAAGGAAAATTAATTTTGTGTGTCATTTCATCTTCGATCTTTGACATCTCTGGTTCCTTTACAATAGGTGTAGAGACAGGTTTGCATGTATCAAAATGAAATCGTTCTAGAATCTTCTTTGTATATGCTTCTTGACTAATCTTTATTGCACCATCTTCAAATTGTTCAATTTCAAAACCAAGGAAATATGATAAAGGTTTTACGGTGGCTTTGAATTCAACCTTCAACTTTTTAATGAAATTATCCACCTCAATTTTATCTGTTGCCATGACTAATCCATCATCAACATAAAGAGCTACTAAAATCTTCTCATTTTCCTCTTCTTTAATGTATAAACATGTATCTGCTTCACTTTTCTTGAAACCTGCTGATAAAAGAAAGACATCGAATCGCTTATTCCAACATCTTGCAGCTTGCTTTAATCCGTATAAGCTTCGTTTTAGCTTACAAACTCGACCTGTGCTGTCGTCGTATCCCTCTGGCTGTTTCATGTAGATCGTTTCTTCTAACTCTCCATACAAAAATGCTGTGGAAACATCGAACTGAACTAAGTGCATTTTCTCAACTGCTGCAATACTTAACATTGATCGAATTGTACTCAGCTTAGCTACTGGACTGAAAGTTTCATTATAGTCTACTCCATGACGTTGACTAAATCCTTTAATTACAAGTCTTGCTTTATACTTGTCTATAGTGCCGTCTGGATGTCCTTTAACCCGAAAAACCCACTTACAAGGTATGACCTTAGCTCCTTTTGGTAATGCTGTCATCTCCCATGTCTGATTTTCTGTTAAAGATTGCATTTCACTATCCATAGCCTGTTTCCAATTAGATTTCTGTGCGCTTTTAAGTACCTCTTCGTATGTTTCTGGATTGTTTATTCCATGAACTGTTTCTTCAGCATACATAACATAATCATCAAATCGAGATGGTTTCTGGAGTTGATCACGATTTCGTAGAGAATGTGTGAAAAACTGATCTTCAATCACATTATCACTTTCTTCTTTAGTCTCAGATTCTTCAAATATTTCTTCTTCAATGATGTTTTCCTTTTGTGTCGTTTGCTTTCCCTGATTTGCGAGCTGAATATCTTGTAGACGTACTTTAACTTGTTCTTCACCTTTATCAGGTTTCTCTTGAAAGATTACATCTCTGGAAAGAATAACTTTGTTTTCTTCTTTAATCCATATTCTGTAACGTTCATCTCCATCATATCCAACAAGATAACCTTTGATTGCTTTTCTGTCCAATTTCTTTCGTCTTTGATCTGGAATGTAAGCATAACATACAGATCCAATAATTCGCATATGTTTTATTCTTGGCTTCTTTCCCATCCAGAGCTTAAAAGGACTTATGCCTTCTATAGATGATTTTACTGTTCGATTTAAAATATACACTGAAGCTGAAATTAACTCTGCCCATATTGCTGCAGGAAAATTAGCATCTTTATTTGAGTACTTGAAAGTTCTAGCCATTTCCACAATAGTTCTCATCTCACGTTCACAACCACCATTCTGCTGAGGTGTGTAAGGTGCAGTCAGTCTCTGTGTGATACCTTCTTCACGTAGAATCCTCTGTACTTCATGATTATCGAATTCTCCACCATTATCACTGAGTAACTCCTTAATTACATTTCCTGTAGTCTTTGAATGCTGTATTACATGCCTTAATACTTCTTTAACTTCTGATTTTTCTTTTATAATATAGCAGTAACGAAACTTTGTGTTGTGATCCTTGAACACTACTAGATATTTTTTCTTCTGGAAAGATTCATCAAATGGTCCACAAATATCTGATGACATCAGTTCCCCTGGTTTAGAAACTTTCACTCTATGACCAAATGGTAATCGGTGTGCTTTTCCATAAATACATGCTTCACAAAGTTTCTTATCCAATGAAATTTTTACACCCAATTCTTTGTCCAACAAATCTCTGACATGTCTCTTATCCTGATGTCCCCATCTTTCATGATATAACTGTAATAATGATGTATCATCAAGAACATTTATTTCTAAAACTTCATTGGGTAAAATTGGTTTAATATCTGCTTTGTACAACGTTCCATTTGTTTGACGTGTTCCATGTAGTAGTACTTTTCCATTGATTTCAAGCCAGCATTCTGTTACTGTTGACCTGAATTCACTATGGGGATTTTTATCCTGAGCAGCCAACACTGAAAATAAATTTCTTGATAACTGTGGAACATACCAGACATCCATTAGTATTATATCTTCACCACCAATTCCTGATGAAATTCTAATAGAACCCTTTCCGACTGCTTCTAAAATCTCATTTCCAGCTGCTTTGATACTACAGGGACTTTTAAACTTCTGAAACTCTGAAAAATAGTTTGAACAATTCGTTACATGCTTTGTTGCTCCATTATCAATCCACCATGTATCATAATCATATTCATTTGTACAATCTTCTGTAGAATTGAACATGAGCACTGCACTAGCAGTTGCATGGGTATGTGGATTGTTACTATTTTCTTCTTTCTTCTTAGGTCTTCCATTGTTGATCCATTTTTTACAAGTTATCACCCAATGGCCTTTCTTCTTACAATAATTACAAATGTCTTCTTTCTTTGACTTAGAAATGAACTTACACTTGCTACCTTCTTGTCTTTGTTTATTTGCATTTATCACTAATGCTTCATGTACAGTTTTGTCACATTCCTTGTTTGCATTCTTCAAAAAATTTCTCTCAAATGTACTCAATTGAACTGTCAAATCATCAAATGTTCGTTGCTCATCCTTAGTTAATAACATCCAGCCAGACTGAAAAGATTCAAATTTAGTTGGTAGAATTTGCAAAGTCTTACAAACTAACAAAAGATCTGGCAATGCATTTTCTTGTTTAGTTGTGAGTCCATTATTCAATTCATTCCATAAACTTCTTATTTTGGAAATTTGTGTTGAAACGTCCTCACCTGGTATCCACTTAAATGCGAAAAAATCTACACACAACTTGAAAAGTTGATCTTTAGATGTAGACTCAAATAATTTCTTTAATGCATCCCAAGCATCTTTCGCAGATTCCTTGTCCATTATTTTCTGATAAACTCCATCAGTAACTGAGCTTGATATCATAGATTTTGCATAACTGTTTGCTTTGCGATACAAATCAGATTTCCCCTTGTACTTGCTGATTTGCACTTCACTAGCATCTTTTGGTAAAGTTTCTGGTTTGAGTAACTTTCCATCAATGGTATCCAGTGCTCCTTCATGGTAATCTAATAAATCTCGAATTTTTCTTTTCCAAACTGGCCAATCTGTCTCACCAGTTAATGGTTTAATGTGTCTGGACAAATCCATGATTTTAACCAAAATAAAACTTCTTACGTATTTTCTTAATTTTCTTGACTACTGTGCTTTTGCAAATGTGCTTAAAACTTATTTCCACACGTGACAAACTAACACAATTCAAAAAAAAATTGAAGCTTCTGGAAAATACATAACCTCAAATTGTTGCCGCTTTTTCTGTCGACATTTTTAAATCTTTTAACTTGAAATTAGTTCTTATTAGCGTTTATCTTAGTATGATTGATTAATTCCTTTGGATAAATCAATTCTAGTCTATTTTTTACTGTCCAAAATAATCCATTTCAGTGTACACTTTGGTAAAAATTACTAAGTAGAGATTAAAATGATTGTAAGTTAGATATTTGTATTAAATGTTTTCATATTCTTGCAGGACTCGTGAAGACCTTCAACTATTGGGCTGGGAAGCAGCTTCTGTTGGTAGAAGACAACCTCCAGTTTGGGTGAGTTTGTCTCACTCTTGTTTATGCTGAACATTAATGTGGCTTTGGTCAATTTAAAAATTGATAGGTATTTATAAGCTTTTCTTTCATGATTTGATTTGAAAATTTAAATTATTTTATCAATTTTCTGTAGACTTTGATCCTCAAAGTGTTGGCTATCCCTACATTAATTTGTTATGTTTTACACATTTTAAAATGACCATTTTTTTTATTTTGGCATATAATTATCAGTAGTAAAGGGACAAAAGCTAGATTTATCAAGTTTTCTATGTGTGGTTTATGGTTCTTCAGTCATGTGTAATTGGATATGTTGTGTTTTAACTGATTAGTCTCAGATCTTCAACTTTTTTTTAAAAAAAGTTGAAAACCATTTTCCGTCATATTTATTTTCTTTTGCAATTTTCCATTTGACCACATTTAAAACAACTAATCAGAGTGACTATGCTCACGTCTGGATGCAAACAGAATGAACTCTTACTGTAGATACATGGATTTAGATTATTTTCTTTTTAGTATTTCCATCTGGCTCTAACGTCTTGATGGCATGATTGCTATATAAAACATTCTTTATTGTCATCTGATTTATTTATACACGTCTACTCACATTCTATTCTTATTCTCATCTGCATATAGATATTCCTGTGAAGATATGTAAAACTCTCCTTATTTAAAAAGCTAACAACACACTTCAATTTTTGGGTACTCCAACTACCTTTTCTCATCTACATATCATAATGTTTTTTGTTCAAATACACCAATATTATTAAATTTTTTACAATCTTTAGACACTATTTACAAATCATTTAGACCAAACTAGACCACCAACTACATTTGACTCCCCTCACTCCAATTGAATCCAGAAAACTCTGTCCTTAGAGCATGTATAAAAAATTCTCTAGATTCAGTGGAAACAGTACAGGCTGTCAGGCTCACTGCGATATTATGTACCTCATTCCTGCAGTTCTAAAATTTTCAACAATTCTAATTCGTTATTGTTCCACTCCCAGGGTTAAATGTGTGAGAAGAACGATTCCTGACACATATAAGATAGTTTAAAGTTTTTCTTTTCCTAAATTAGCTCCCCCTTCCAAGTTTCAGAGTGTGTGTATTACTCTATCATTGTGGTGACTATATTGACACTTCTGCCACTGTTTCTATGACTTTACCTGTCTTTATTTAATTTTTTTGTCTGTTATTCACATCTTCAGCACCCAATTTGGTTTCTTCAACAATTAACACAGCCTAACGACCTGTATATTGTCATTCTAGTATACATCTTTATTCGAGCTTTACATGTCAATGTTCTTTTGACTGAACCAGTCTTCCAGTTATTATTGCTGCACTTGTCTTATTCACAAACAAGTTAACTTGCAGGATTCTGCATGTCTACAAATTGCTCCAAGAGGCAAGCTTCTCGTGCTCTCAGTCTTGTTTCCTTGGTCCACAAAAAAGGATGTTCAGAATTTAAAAAAAAATAACTATGGCATTATGCTTCTTCAAAACTTAGAACCTTAATCATGCTTCTTGTTTTGATAAAAGTAACCAACTGTCCAAAAAGAGAGGATAATGTGATAGTACCTCATTCTTTGCCTCCCGACTGTTTGGCACAATACCTATTTCATAACTTCTTTAGTCTTCTACCATAAAAATCTAATTACAAGACTACAATAAAAGAATCACTTGTTTCCTATTACATTCTTTGAGTTTTCTTATTTATTTATTTTAGCAGTTGTCATTAGGTATCATTATTCCTTCTGCCCTATTGCAAGCTAGGCCTTGTCTGTTGAAGATTGGAATCACATAATCATGTTTCTCTGCCAAAATATTTGGCTGTGTTCTTAGATACTAATTCGTATTTCTACAGAGCAATTTTCTTAAAAAAACTGAGACTACATATTGTTTAACATTTTCCTAGATTTTATTGTTAGTGCCCAGATTAACTGTTTAGAGAATCCGTGACTGGTGATATAAAAATTTATTATGTAGTGGCCCATAAATTAAAATGTATCTTGTTTAATCACTTTTCGTTTTGTGAACAGGTTCACATGATTTCTTAAGATGAAATTCCTCATGCTGTGTGAATTTCAGATGAATGTATCAGTTCAAACACAATGTTTTATCTTTGTTAATTCTACTCTTTCTATCTGTAGTCATCTCAACCTTAAGAAGCTATTTCTCATTGTGTCTATTCTACATGAATGAATTGTTTCAAATGTGAAGTTTTATCATTTTATGCCAATTCGACCTTTAATCTATAATCTTGTGTCTTTTAAGCCTTTGCACTATCTTTACTTGATGGTATAAATCTATTTATAACTCAGGTCTCTTAACATTAAACTCACTCTCCTTCAACAATGTGCAGCTATGTATCTTTCTAGTACAACTGAAGTAGAATCATAATAGTTTCTTGCTGTATTGGGGAGTCCAATAAAAATAACCTATCTCCAGTGTTTTAAACAATTGGTCAGATCACATTATAGTTTGCCAAGCTAACGGGGTGTCCAGAAATAAACTATCTCCAAGTAATTGCAGCTCCTTGCCGTAGTGGTGTGCCCAGAAATAAACTATCTCCAAGTAATTGCAGCTCCTTGCCGTAGTGGTGTGCCCAGAAATAAACTATCTCCAAGTAATTGCAGCTCCTTTCCTTAGTGGTGTGCCCAGAAATAAACTATCTCCAAGTAATTGCAGCTCCTTTCCTTAGTGGTGTGTCCAGAAATAAACTATCTCCAAGTAATAGCAGCTCCTTTCCTTAGTGGTGTGTCCAGAAATAAACTATCTCCAAGTAATTGCAGCTCCTTGCCGTAGTGGTGTACCCAGAAATAAACTATCTCCAAGTAATTGCAGCTCCTTGCCGTAGTGGTGTGCCCTGAAATAAACTATCTCCAAGTAATTGCAGTTCCTTGCCGTGGTGGTGTGCCCAGAAATAAACTATCTCCAAGTAATTGCAGCTCCCTTCCCAGAAATAAACTATCTCCAAGTAATTGCAGCTCCTTGCCGTAGTGGTGTGCCCAGAAATAAACTATCTCCAAGTAATTGCAGCTCCTTGCCGTAGTGGTGTGCCCAGAAATAAACTATCTCCAAGTAATTGCAGCTCCTTTCCTTAGTGGTGTGCCCAGAAATAAACTATCTCCAAGTAATTGCAGCTCCTTTCCTTAGTGGTGTGTCCAGAAATAAACTATCTCCAAGTAATTGCAGCTCCTTGCCGTATCGGTGTGCCCAGAAATAAACTATCTCCAAGTAATTGCAGCTCCTTGCCGTATCGGTGTGCCCAGAAATAAACTATCTCCAAGTAATTGCAGCTCCTTGCCGTAGCGGTGTGCTCAGAAATAAACTATCTCCAAATAATAGCTATTGGGAACTTGGTTTATTTGTATCATGTTTTATGTACTACTTGTTTCAGATTTTTGTTGAGGAGTGTATAGACTGGGGGCTTTAAACCCTTTGTCCATTCGCTCCTCAAAACGCTGGACTGGGAAGCTGTGGAAGCTAAAAAGTTTCAACGTTGAACAGAAAAGATTTTTTTTTGAGTTGGACTTAGGGCACTTTTTAGTGCCTTTTTTGGCCTTCCCAGCTGGAATGGTTGGCCAAACATCTCACAACAGCTACGACCAACTAATTTTGATTGGTTTAATTGAAACAAATTGTAAATTTTGAAATTACTTTTAAAAATAAACATTTATTCTGAAATTTATATTATTGGATTTATTATATATCCTAGATCATTTAAAATTATTTTTGAAAATAAAAATTACATTTATTATAGAAATCCTAGACCATTCAAAAATACAAGCCATTTTATTTTAACTATTTAATTTTACTTTCATAAACAAGTTTGAAAAGACAAAACATTAATTGAAAACAGAAAATTTTACAATATAGACTTCTTGTAACCCCAGCACAACAGAAACAATTGGCCAAATCCTGAAACAAAAGAAAATACAATTAGAACACTTCACCTAATGACAAAAATTAGAGTGGTCATTAAAACTCACCAATAAATGTAGAACTCCATCCTCTTCACAAATAAGGAATACATCTGCAAAAAGAAAAGAAATATTAACATTTTGATACAAAATAATTTACAACTTCAGAAGTTATCTAGTTAGCATCTCTAAACATGTTCAAGCAACATTAACTGGTTCCAAGGCTGCAATGCAAATTGATGGAGAACTGAGAAAATGGTTAAGCATTAATAAACCAGTCAGACAAGGGACAACTGTATTCAATCTGATTAGAAGCAATCAAATATCAGGTTATGTAGACTCAAAGTAAACTCATAAATGCATACACAGATCTAGCAATGATCACAAAGTCTCACTTGACAGACTACACAAACTAGAGGTCTTACTATGAAGACAAAGTACATGTATTTCACCAGCAGCAGGTACACAACCTTTACTATCTGGAAACTAATATTAATAGGACAAATTATGTCAACAGAAATAAAACTGCTTCCTAAATAGGAATTGGGATCATGATTAGGCCAACCGTAGCGTAGACATGATACAATCTGATCAATAACAGTTCAGGACATTTGGTCACAGGGTTCTGCTCAAGATTTATGGGGCCAGAATAAGAAATGATTGTCCTTAATATGGATACTGCAAGAAATAAACAGGTTTCAGAATACAGGCCACAAAACTAGTGGATAGATATGTGGAATAATAATGGTTGACAGAACTGCATTAGAGGGAGCAGAATAGAAGAAACTTGAAGCCACTAAAACCCATGCTGGGTACAATTGTACAAAGCACACAAAATGAATTCAGGCAAATTGCTCAATGTAGAATTCAAAATCAAACCTAAAGTAGTTGCTATCAACATTTGCATAAAATATAAGAATTTTGAATTAGAGAAAATTATTGCCTGAATATCTAAGAAAGATTGACCATTGTGGATCAAGGACGTCCCAAACTTACAATGAAACAAAATATCTTTAATTAAATGGCTAGGATTTAATTAATATAAACATGACATAATGGAAAGTGAAAACAGGGTTTTAGTTCATCACAATTTCAAGTGAGTAAGGACCTGCTATACAGGTAAAGTATGTGGTACATTCTTCAGATTATATCTAGTTCAAAATCTAGATTTTTTAAAAAACAATTGAGTTCAATTTACACTGAAAAACACTAGACATTCCTTTTCTTAATTTATATTTATTATTCAACAACTCTTATAGAATTTATTAAGAATTACGCAGTCATACAGAAGGTAAGTGGGCTTTACCCTTATTGGTTAATTTCTTGTGAGTGTCCTGTTCTGCACAGACACTGAACTGGTGGTCCTGGAGTATGGCAGGATGCTAAACTTCTCTCCCAAGTCTGCCAATTTTCATGTGAAATTGAAGTTTCCCATTATGGCTCCAATATTGTCCACTGACCATGCCCATGTGGCACCTTCTCCATTTTATCCTGGCCGCTACCCTCTCCACAACTTTGTCACTCCCTTGAAGGATAAATGCTGCGGAACCCAATGTCTTGTGCTGCAAACAATGGAAAACCTAAAAATAGAATTCTAAGCCAAACACTATACATATATCCATCTACCAAATTAACTTTATAATTTTGTGCTCAAATATATCAAACAAGGGGAAATTTAAATAAATTGGCAAAGTTTAAAATCACACATTACATTATTAAGACAGGTTTTAAAATTGTAAGATAATGTAGAAATTATGTCAAAGGAAATTCAGATGAAAAATTACCATTGCCAAGTTTTTGTTTTATTGAAATGATTAATCCCAACAATAAATGCAGAGATAAAAGTGGAAGGAGTTATTTAAGGACAAAATTACTAGAATTAAACTGAATAGCTGGGAAAATGTTGCTGGGTTTATCTAATTTTTGACCATTATATACTCTGAAAGTTAACTTGTATGGGTATTAAAGACAAAAATACATCATTATTAAAAGTTAAACTAGTTTACCCAATCTCAGTAGTTTATTTTATACATAAGGACTGAATGTATGAATTTATATAAAGCCTTCCGTCTTTCTTATGCTGTATAACAGAAAGCAATCTTAATGTTCAAAATGAACTAGTATGTCAATAATGGACGACAAATAACAAAATCAGGTTTAATGTATTTAGATGCTACCCATCATAAGGAAAACTATCCTCCAGAAATTAATGTAAATATTGCTTCAGTTTTCAATTATTAGGAATAACAATAGATTTGAAATTAAATACTGACCACATTGATGAATATCAAACAATGTTAAAGGCTTACTATGAGATTATATTTCCTTCAATATAATGGCTTAGAAGCATGGGGAACAACTAAAAAATTGTTTTGTAAAAAGAGAAGTTTAAGGGTACTCTATAAAACCGAAAATGCAGAGAACAGTCATATTTTTAAGATAAAAAGTCATGACAGAATGATTTTTATGTATTTAAAGTTATCCTTATACAACACATTGTCTACACATTACCATAAATCTGTACAATAATTATCAGAAGACTTTAAAGAGTTGAATGGGAACAGTTACAAGTCTGCCATCAAAATTATTTTAATGAAATGTTCTCATTAGACTTTGTAACTCACTATATAAGCTTTGTAACCTTTTATGTAAATAGAAGTATTTTAATAAAAATCTGAATACTAGCAAATTACATATGAATACATTAATGTATTGCAAATCATTTCTATTAAGTTTAGATTAGATATTATAAGTAGTCTTTAGTAAACCTGAGCATGCATCACGACTAAAAGATTTTTGGGCAATTTCAATTGACATGTAACCTATCTTAATCCGTTAATTCTGAATATATGCTTCATACAAAAGCTCAATATATTTTGCATACGGATCTCGTTCACCCTCTGGATTAATTCAGACACATCTAAACATAGTTGAGGCCATTTCGCCACACAATGAATAAATTTTATTTTTTTCGAATTGAAATACGTTTTTTTGGAAAACATTTACCCATTTTGGTAATATATTATATCAATAAATTTTTTGATTAACAGTAGAAGGTACTTGTGCAATAAATTATTGGGGAATATCATATCCATATTAAACTAAACATCCGAATAAATTTGTTCATCATAATTCATGAATATTTATTTCATTTTCAGTTTCACGAGCACAGATTTCGGCTAAAAATGACTGATTTCACGTACACAACTAGAAATCTAAAGAAAAATTCAAATGTGCTTCTAACTTGTTACTACATAAATAGACAATTGTGAACTAGGGACTTTGAAAAATGCTACGAAAATCTGCGTTTAACATGTGAACATGGCCCACATGTTGGCAGCCATGATGAAAGTGGCGATGTCACAAACAGCTGATTGTTCTCTCTCTAATTATTAAAGTTTCACCAACACAACTTCCTTTCAACCGTATTAAAATTGCCAATATTAGCTACAAATGTTAAATAAAATATATAAATATCAGCCTACATTTAATAATTTTTTTTTTCCGTGTAAATGAAAGTAAGCTTCAGGCTAACGTTTTTTTCTGATCTAACATCCAGCAACAAATATCGTACAAAAAAAATTATACCCACAGATTCCATACGAATTACATAAATCTTCAAAAACAAAAAATGCAAATCCCACAGTGTTTCATTTTACCGCACACAAATATTCCTAGTGGCAATGATGCACGCGCTATTAGGAACCAGCTACGAAGATTCAACATACGATTTGAGAAAATAAGTGAAACTCTGCTGAAATATTTCTTCCCGAAGACCAAGAGAGGCTGTCAAATTGTGTTCAGGCTAGATTTGGTTGACCAAATCCTAGAAATAAAAGATTTCTTTTGGCGAAATTACGAACGCGATTCTTAATTGGGAGCCGCCTTTAGATTGCAACCGTCAAGGAAAGTTGGAAGTTTCACTAATTGGATATAAAATCTGCTCATAAAAGCTTACATTGTCTGATAATATACAATTAATATAATTAAAATTTCAAACGTTATTTTGAGACATGTTCTTGCAGTGTAAGACACGTAATAATGCATGAGCAATGCATACCTCAGTAGCTGCTGGGCTGAATGGAGCCATCAAGTTTGTAGTTGCCACGGTCAGGACTCAGGAAGAAGTGAAAGGCAGCAACACCAACAACAGCCCCCACCCCTCATAGACCTCGTTCCCTTCATTACGTTACACGTTCATTCTAATCGGGCCTCGAAGTTATATTCCTCCATAAATTGCATTCTGCAACACAATGGATGAAACGTGAACAAAGTTCAGGATTTAAATAATTGATTTTATCAGATCTAAAGACAAGATTTACCAATACAAGTATTTAACTACAAAATAAAAATGTTTGACTAAGTAAATAACCTACCAAATTAATTACCTGAATTTCTTATTATTATATGCTTCAAAAATGATAAATACTGATATATACGGTAATGGGATAAATTATGAAGTATTTAATTAGCCTCCTAAAACACTCAACTTTTTGTATTTGGTCTGATGTGAGGCAGGAAAAACATTAAACTTTTATTTAGAAGTTCGTCATCGCAAACGGCTTCTGGCCAAATTTGCTAAAATGGATTATTTATTTATTACACGTTGAAAAGTCTTTCCCGTACCGCAAAGGAATTTCAATCCACTACTACTGTAAATAAAATTTGTACATATGAATTGTTAAATCAATTATTTAATATAGACAGCAGAAATATCACTTTAGAGTGGAAGGAATTTATGCATTTAATTTACGCGC
Organism: Zhengitettix transpicula; assembly: GCA_037074705.1. Taxonomy (NCBI): domain Eukaryota; kingdom Metazoa; phylum Arthropoda; class Insecta; order Orthoptera; family Tetrigidae; genus Zhengitettix; species Zhengitettix transpicula. The sequence goes on along the minus strand of CM073596.1, from coordinate 37,226,226 downwards.
TCGAATTAGTTACAAATAAATGTAAGATGCTAATAACATATGCAATATATATTTTAATGTACTAAATTTTCCAATATTAACAAAGCAACAAGGACAATTACATGAGTAGCAGTGCAGTGCTATGCCATCAACGTGTCACGAGTCATACATATTATAATATAAGTTATTTGTAACGAGCATTTTCACACACAATAATATGTAGTAGGGCTGTAAAACAAAATTTTAAATATTGAAATCATTTTTTATATTTACATATTCAAATATTTGTAATATAGCAAAGGAATTACCCTTCATTTCAGACTAAGAAAAAAAACAGATTTTATAAAAATTTCTTTCCGCGTTGTGTATTTAATATTAACTTTTTAAATATTTTATTAGAGCTATTAAAATTAAGAACTAAGTTAACCTTTGATTTTTTTTCACTCGAATGTAATTAATTCTCTGAGCACAATTGAAACTGAGAATATAATAATCACATTGCCTTTTTCACTCGTCCAGTTCACTGTTTTCATTGTAAAATGATTTAAATTAATTGAATAAGTAAACAATTAAAAAGCCATGTCAGACAAGAGTCTTTGCGACTAAATTTCTAGTTTTAATTGAGAACTGGTATTGAATGATCAACGATAAAATAAAATGAAAATATTTTATTCGTTATTTGAATTTTTATACAAATTTTATATAAATTGTAATTATTATTTGCAATACTTATATGATTATTTATATAATTATAAAGATTAATTACGTTAAAGAATCAATGTTTTAAAAAAAGTTCGTACGTATTCTGCAAATAACGAGCGAAGCGACTTTGGAACGACGAAAAGCATGGATTTCAGAATTGAGATATAGGATAGTAGAAGGTGTCAGGAGGTCTTTGTCTTAGGAGCGGCAGAAGGTGAGCAGGTGACAAAGAAAAATTCGAGATTTTGCCAAACCCCTGTGGTGTAGCTTCTTCCCATGAAAGAGAGAGGGTCAATGAGTGAGAGAGAGGGAGCAAGGCACACAGGGGTTTGGCAAAATCACGGCTTTTTCTCCGCCACCTGCTCACCTTCTGCCGCTCCTAAGACAAAGACCTCCTGACACCTTCTACTATCCTATCTCTCAATTCTAAAAATCCAGGCTTTTCGTCGTCGCAAACTCGCTCGCATCGCTCGGCTGGCGGCCATCTTTCTTTCCTTTCTTTTTACACATGTATATATATATATATATATATATATATTTATTTGCAGAAGAGAAGTTTTTTCTTACATTGATTCCTTAACATAATTTATCGTTGTTCATTCAATACCAGTTCTCAATTAAAACTAGGAATTTAGTCGCAAAGAGTCTTTCTTGTCCGACATGGCTTTTTAATTGTTTACGTAGTATTCAATTAATTTAAATCCTTTTACAATGAAAACAGTGAACTGGACGAGTGAAAAAGGCAATGTGATTATTATATTCTCAGTTTCAACTGTGCTCAGAGAATTAATTACATTCGATTGATAAAATATCAAAGGTTAACTTGGTTCGGTTACTGAAATGTTTCTTAATTTTAATACCTCTAATAAAATATTTAAAATTTAATGTGGAAACTAATTTGTATAAAATCTTATTTATTTATTCTGGTGCTCAAGTGTCGTTCATGCCTTTTTTTAATCACCTGTCGTAAGCATCAAGGATTGCAGAAACGTATTGTCGTATTTAATTTATCATTTATTTTTGTCTGTTTTTTGGCTATTCATTTATCTTCTTAGTATATTTTTCATTTCGAAACGTATTTGAAAACCAAATTAATTTTATTTGCGTAATAACATAAGCCTTGGTCAAAACTCTTTCATTTATTTACGACAGATTATTTTATGTAATAGAAGTAAGATAGTTTTTTCTTCATATTGTAAATCTTATTTTTTATCTGTAACTCCGTAAAAAAATAATCTACTAAGCTTTACAGTTTCAGTGAGAAATTGTATCATAGCGAATAAATCCATTAATCTTTGAACATTTATCAGGTATTAACGTCTGCAAATATCTCTTCTTATAAACAAGAAATTATAAGTGACAAGATAGTTCGTTTCGTATCTGCCTCAAAGGTAGCACTTCTCAGGTATGAGGTCTGGACAAAGTTGCATCTTAGTATATTTCAGTAGCCATAATTTACATGGATAATTAATCACATACATTAAAACCCAGTATAATAAAGTCTATTCTTAGACAGTTAGATCAATAAGCCAAATTTACTGTGTACACTAAGAGACGGAAAACTAGAACAGAACAGTTTAACACGTTCGTTCCATAAAATTGCACTGTACTACAATAAAATCCCTGAGTCAGACTCTTATAATTTATTTCACTTGTAAAAGCTTTCGACTTAACTGTATTATATACAAAACTTATTTTTTAAAAATACATGGCTTAACACTGTTCAATTATATGAAGTATAAATTATTTTTATATATATATTAGAGTTTAAAATGACTCTAAAGCTTATAGAAGTGAAATAAATAAATTATAAAAGTCTGACTGAGGGTTTTTATTTCAATACACATTCAATTATTCAGTCTCAACGTCGCATATAAAATTTCCTGGTAAATATCGAAATTCACGGAGTTGTTTTTATATTAACGGTTCGTTATTGTTGTGTCTGCAACTAATTCGCTGTTCAAATAAGAGTTGACTTAATAACATCTCGAATAGTTATTATAAATACCTGAAAATGAATAAATATTCATGTGGTACGTTTAAATTCTAATTTACGGCCCACCTGTGACGAACTCAAAATATCCAATATTAAAACAATAATTATAGTTCAAATTAAAAATGTTAATTAAATTGGAAATATTGTCACCTTTATAAAACGAATAACCGTTCGGACACATTGATCAATAAATTCGATTAAAAGACATTATTCGTTTATTATTACGCTCATTACTTTTCACCAACATGATTAAAAAATGATACGATAGAAATAAGGTGCCATAAATTACTTCAGAGTAATATTACGTGGTCGTTTTTAAATCTGAACTTTAAATTCTATCATTCTTGGAGTTTTCATGAATAATTATGCTTTCAGGACCTCCACCGAGGTCTTAGTGCTTTCCAGTAATTTGTACTCGTGCTTGTGTCGTTTTATACAATGTTATATCTGGTAACATTTGTCAGCTGTTTTCAACTTCTTTCCAATATCTGTTACCTTCAAAACAACCTGCAATCCATTTCAGTAAATGTATAAAATATTACAATTGTACTGTAATGACCAGCTTATCCATACTTTCTGTGATTCCTCAGCATTTGCCGTCATGGACTCCTTCTTGGGGATAAAGTACAAACTTGTCTCCAGTGAAAACTGGGACGACTTCATGCAGGCCGTGGGCGTCGACTTCGCGACCAGGAAGCTTGGCAATCTGATGTCTCCCTGCGTCGAACTGTCTAAGGGAACAGACGGAATATACGTCCTGAAGACGATGTCGACAGTCAAAGACTACGTCATTTCCTTCGACCTGGGCGAGGAGTTCGACGACGAGACGCCTGACGGAAAGAAGGCGCGCTCAACCATCAACATCGACAGCAACAAACTCGTCCAGGTCATTAAGGGTAACGACCGAGAGATCCACATCGTCAGGGAGTTCGGACCCGAACAAATGAAAGCCACATTCTCCAGCAACAACGTCGTTAGCGTCAGAACGTACAACAAAGTGTAAACATTTATTTTTCCTCAGGAAATAAAACCAAATCATACAGATTTTTTCTTTATTAATGTTAATCAGAAAAGGCAACCAGTTTGATCATTGAAAATTTTTTTGTTTATATTTACCATTGACTACAAGAGAGAGAAATAGTTGGCAGAACGTATATTGTGTAAGTTAGGGGTTGTAATAAGAATAATGACTCGAAAACAATAGTTTGAATATTAAAAATAATTATCGGAGGAGACCTTTTTGATTCAGTGAGAACACATAACTTGTGTTTAGCATTAATCTTTACCTGAAAAAAATTATCCAATGATAGTGCACCAAAGGGCGAAGCCATTCAACATTTGGTTATTTCTGAATGAATACTGTTAGATGTCCTGGCAATTCCTGTGAATTTATTCAGGAAAGTAGGATGAATTGTATCTAGAGTAATCTTTTTTTAGAGTCACAGGCTACATCAGGGTAATAACGTGGTGGCAACTCCCGTTTAACAGCATAGGAAGGGACTTGAAAGGGGTGATGCGGAATGGTAGAGGAAGGGCCCCGGGCTGTAGTTTAAGGATCCTACCCGGCATTCACCTAAAAGTGATGCAGGACAAACCCTTGAAAACTTGCATCAGGTAGATCGGGCAGCACGTACTTGTCCCACGCCATTCCGGTGGCGGGAGAGGTAAAATTTCTCCGACCTGATTATAAACAATATTTTTAGTTTCATCTCCAAGAGTACAAAATAATTAAATTCTTATGTCCATGGGCCAAACGTGGTGTTATAAAAGCCATTTCGCTGTACTTATTAAGATTTACCCTGCGACTTTAATCGCAATCGATAATGAAAGTCTCATTGGAGATTGCAACCACTTTAAAAATATCGGTATTCCAGAAATAGAAACTGTTTCAACTTGTTCCTTTTTCTGTCATAGTAAACGTTTTAATTATATTTCCCTGCATATTATTTACAGACGGACTTCTAGAAGGTTCTACAGGTCTTTAGCCTTAGTGTCATCACACCAATCATGACTCCAGCTCAACGGATTCGACCTCAATCTCTGTTATTTTGGGACATGAATCTGTGTTCAAAAATTTCTTGCCAATGTGGATCAGGAGATATTGCGATGAGTCAACAATATTTGACTTTCTTATACGTGAATATTTAGTAAATAAAACCGCATGGATCAATATTATTATACCATTACATGGCATCCGCTTTATACCCGGAGTCAAGCTATTAAATTTCTCGTTGGCTGGTATTGAGACTTTTCATCTTTCATGTGAGGTTTCTGCTAGTTTGAAAGGATAGTAATATTTTACCTGAGATCTTTAAGACCTGGGGCCTATTTCGGAGAAGCTGCCTCCGGCAATGCTGGAAGAAATAGCGTATGACGAGAACAGACAAATGAAGGGAGACAATGATCTGGCCAGACATCAGTGTTATATTAAAAGAGGCTCTCATACCCTATCGTGAGGAAAATGTCTCACCACCATAGTAAACCTTATCGGATAACGTAATATAATTTTATAGTTTTGCAATGTCACGTAGAAGAACTCGACAAATACTTGTATCGAAGAGATTAGATAGAAGCCAATGTTAAATTAATTAAATACCTGGCATATAGGGCAGAAACATCTACCTCATATCTATAATTATTATAAACTACTAAATTGAAAGAAATTCAGTTATAAATTCAGTCGACTTTCGTAAAGATTAAAAAACATAGTTTACAGTCAATTTATTTTCAGTAATATTACTAATTATAAGAGGATCAACTTATGTAGGTAAAAGTTGAAAACCCCCTTCCCGAGGAGATTTTGTTAGCAAGAGATCATTGAAGTGAATATTAGAATTATACCAAATGTGGGTGTTCATTAAAGAGTAACTGCTCACTGAAATGGAAGCCAGCATTACAAAAGAGCTCATGAAATCGATGGTAGCTCCGAAGACGTTTCGATATTTCATATATTTGAAGGCTAAATATAAATGTTTATACGTGTGGTATTGTGAAGGAGAAGCTTGAGCAAATATTAATTTTCCATACAAAAGTTTTCGTAAAAATGAAAATGGGAATTGTGTGTTCCTCATGTTATTATTACTTGTGTGGAACTTTTAATTATTTATTTTCAATTAATTATTCATATTAACGATCTGATATTCACGAATTATGTTCAGTTCAATTAGAAAGTATCAACGTAGTTCAAGGGCTTCAGCTTTGATATCATCACGAATATATTATTAGAGTTCCTCTTTAGTTCCGCTATTTTGTATGGCTTCGATCGGTGGCTTTTGATGATTAATGGAGTTTCGTTTCTCAAGAGGAAACCTGTCTTTGTACACAGACTCAAAGTTTTTCTCTGAACGCCCACTCTTCTCGAGCTGTTGTGCTTCGTGTGATCGTTTTAAAAAATAGACTCCATTGCAACTGTAATATAACAATCTATATAATAAAAAAGGATGTATATTTGTATGTATGTATGTATGTATTTACGTTGTTCTTTATACAAATTTTATCGCGTGGACAGAATGCAACAAAAATTGGTATACGTATTCTGCCAAAATCGAGAACCGATACTGTGGGGGTGACAAACCCATAGCATAAAGGTGGAAAGAATTATAATTAAAAACCATTATCATTAAATGTTAAATTACTGCGCGCCAAGAGACAATGACGTCACGCGAGAGAAAGACGTTACTACGCAACGAACAAAGGAAATTCTCCTTTATCAGGAATGAAATAAAGCAGAGATATTTTCTTTAAATAAAAAATATAATTTTATACAGCAATACTCCATCGAATGGTAATAAAGAAGAATACGAATTACTTTACCATCCTTGCGGAAAATGTAAGTTAATTTTCGCGCTATATTAGTTGTGAGTCTAGCTAACAATTTCATCAATATAATATTTCGTAATGTATGAAGACTGAGTGACAATTATATCCTGAAGTACTCAAGGAATATATTTAAGTATTCAATTAAATACTTTTTCGAGTTTATATAAATAAGTACACGAGCAACGCCGGGCAACCAGCTAGTATTTAATATAAACTTCTATTCCGAAGATAATGTTTTTCGTTATCTGAAATCGAAATAAATGGCCTTTCAACAATTGTCTTCACTCAGAATGAGATTTACCACAACGGTAAGACCACAACGACATATCTTGAAAATTAAAAATGAATTCCAATGGGATTAAATCACTAGAATAGATCGTGGGAAAAACAAAACTTTACGCTAAAATGTAAACTTACCTCCAAACAATACTTAATATTTCATTTAAAAAAAAATTACTCCGTAAATATTTTCGTTATGAATTAAATGTATTCACAGTCGATGGACTAACTTTGGTTATGAATTATATTTATCTACATAACGTCACTCCTGGCTTCTATTAATATCAGGTTCGAGAGTTGATACATTTTTAAAACAATGATCAATGAGTGTTAATTATGACGTTGATATAAAATTTAATTTTCAGTCGTGACCAATCGTGACCTTACCTGTTTAGTATAAAATTCCATTTCGGTCGATGTTTCTACATAACTAAGATCAAGATGCTCGCTGCTTCCTCATTCAGGATTTCCGAATGAGCTTGAAATCAGTCGGATACAAGTGATTCCAGTAAATTAAGACTGATTGTATGAAACAACATGCAGATGCATATAATAAGATAATTTTATATCTTACCAACCTGGACCAGGACTTGTTACACAGCGATCAAGTGGTTGGTGAAGTCGATGGCGACGTCTTTAAAATACTGGACTCGGTTCACAGTGAACGTCTACGTTCATTAAATATCACCAATTTTATCGTTGATATTTTATTTTGCACAAAAAAATGTTGCAACTTTGTAAAATAAGCTGTCAAAATATCGCTTTCAAATGTATTTAAATAAAGGAGTAGTTTTGGTTAAGTCAAACAGAATAAACATTTTCAGTTGTTTTGTATTGATAAAACATTCATGTTTTTAAACATCTAATCCGTTTTCTTGTATAACCTGGTGGCAACGATATTGTTGATCTTGAAGGTGGCCTTGACCTGGTCGGGTCCAAACTCCCTGATGACGGTAACGTCCGCATGGTCTCCTCCCTTCACCAACTGCGTCATGGTGTTGCCCTGCATTGTGATGGTGGACCGCCCTTTCTTTCCCGCGGGCGTCTCGTCGTCGAATTCTTCGCCGAGGGTGAACGTTATCACGTACTTCTTAACTGGCGTAGTAGTGTGAAGTGTGTACCTTCCGTCAGCCTCCTTCACTAGCTGTAACACTGGAGACAGCATGTTTCCCAAAGTGCGAATGGCGAAGTCAGCCCCGGCAGACTTCATGAAATCGTCCCAGTCACCACTCGTCGAATCCAGTTTGTACTTGATACCCAGATAGGCGTCCATCGTGCCTGGTTCTGAAAGAATCACCATGATCGTCAATAATACACAAATAACTCAATCTAACTTTACCAATTAAATTGGTTAATACCTCATTAACTAAGATGTTGGATCTCTTGTGATCTGTGAAAACATAATCATCAAGAACTTTGAAAGCTACTAACATATACGAGCCAAAGTGGTTTTCAATGATCACGGGATGCATCTGTACAATTGAATCAAGAAATTATGTGTTGTTCATCGGCATCAGGATCATCGTTGCATCCAGTTTTACTTCTCTATGATTCTCGCGACTATGACCAACTTGGTAATAAACTGATTCCAAATGGAAAATAGAAGTGAGGGAAGCCCATTGGGAGCTGGTCTCAGATCTAACTGGTGGATCCTTCCTGGAGACACCAACTTGGTAATAAACTGATTCCAAATGGAAAATAGAAGTGAGGGAAGCCCATTGGGAGCTGGTCTCAGATCTAACTGGTGGATCCTTCCTGGAGATGCCTTCTCCTCTCTCTGGTTTTGAACTAAGATTCCCACAAGCCGTTAAAACAGTCGGCCAGCTGCTTCCTAAATTAGTAGAGGCACAGAGAAGGCTTCGGAGAGATGAAGGACATCACATCTGCATCCCAATAGTAGGTAACGAAACAAGCCTATTTCTTATTATCAATTACCTTTTTTTACGGATTCATCGGTGGTTCATCTTAACCATCGGAGAGGATTAATGAATCATTATATTTGTATTAGCAACATCTGAGCCTAAGATTTTGACTGAGTCACGTTTGTGTAGATAAACAACTGGATAGATGATATCCTAGAGATTAGATAAATCTCAATGCCAGAGTAGTGAGCTGTCTGTTCGTCAGATGGTTAGATAACGAGGTCTGTCCTTCAATATATGTATATATTTATTACCACAAATGGTCTGTTGCCTGGTGGTTATTACAATAAAAAACAAGCACATAAATGTAGTATTTATTGAGTCGGAGTGTAATGCCAATCCGAAGGTTCTGAAGATTTTTAATAATTGCAGTATGTGGACTTCAGTATATAATTATCAAGCTCTTTTATTGGAAAATATATTCTAATGGGTTTTGGCTTCACTTACAACTAACTAGGCATGTAATTCTGAGCTCTCGTAGCTTTAAACGATTATACTATCACATCGCGCAGTTTTATCTGGAGGACTCACAGACCAACCTTCTACAACAACCATCTTGTATAAGAAAGATGATCTATGACTACGAAATGTACGACCTACCCGATGCATGTTTTTCTAGGGTATTCCCTGCATTTCTTTAGGCGAATGCCGGGTAGGATCCTTAAACCATAGCCTGGGGGCCCTAGTAACCTTTGGCTACCTTCCTCTACCCTTCCGCATCCCCCCTTTCAAATCCCTTCCTATGCTATTAAAGGGGAGTTGCCCAATGTGGATTACCCTCATGTAGCCTGTTGCCCTAAAAAAAAAATACCTACGAAATGTGACGTAAATCATGACGCTTTATCGTAAATGGCCTCGATTTAGGTCTTTACCCTCCAAATAAAAACATTCACCTTAAAAAAAATTAATAAATATGAACGTAATAAGACTATTATTTTTTTGATAAAATGCATATCTGTGACCATTACAATATTAATAATATTAACCATTAAAATATTAATAATATTAACAAGAAAGATGTTTTAAAAGTTAAAAACTACTTCTTTCCTAATTTATGTATTTTCTATTCATATATAAAATACAGAATGATAACGGCAAATATATCCGAAACTTCCATTAATAAATAATAACCAGCAAAAACTACTTTTAGTTAAACATGGATATTATTGTATAAAAAGAAATTAATAAATTGCTGAAACTATATACAAATTTTCTGCCAATGATTTTTATTCAAGCTTTGAAACATTTACGGCAGCGTAACATTTGAAAAAACGATCTTATTCTAGTCAGTATCTTAAAAAAAAAGACTTCTGTATCATGGTTTTCTGAAAAAGGAATTTGATTACAAAAAAGTAATGTTTCCGTACTCCCTTTTAAAAAAATGAATGACTATGAATTTATATTCATGTTGTGGTTGTTATTTTTTATATAAATTTATTGAATCTGAACACAGATTTAGTGAAAATAATTTTAATAAATAATGTTGAAATTAGTGAAATCTAAAACTAAATTAACCATTCATTTCTTATCTATCCAACTTAATTTACAGTCTGCAAGGAAATACATTAGTGTTAGACCAATTCAAGCTTGTAATAATTCATGTAGACGTCATTATCAAAACGAGTTTACATTGGAGAAAAACAACGATGTTAAAATTGTAATTAATGCCCCAAGAAAATAAAAGGCTCTCGGTAACACAACATTTTTACAGTTTCAATTTTACCTTTAACGACATTCTTTAACCACTTTAAAGATTATGAGAATTTGTCATTTCCCTACTATGTAAGTGTTAAATGTGCAAATCTCGAAATAAGGAAGATGCCAAGGAAGGTGGGGGAATGAAATAGGATAAAAAAATTACAATAGTATTTTACGATATTTTAGGAACGATGGTCCTTAGAAAAAGGGAAAGTCTAACATTATTCCAATTACGAATCCATACATCTGCTTGATAACTGCAGAAAAGTTGCATACATCGCATAGAATTCAAATGCCAAATTCGACACTTTTTTTTTAGGGCAACAGGCTACATGAGGGTAATCCACGTTGGGCAACTCCCCTTTAATAGCATAGGAAAGGATTTGAAAGGGGGGATGCGGAAGGGTAGAGGAAGGTAGCCAAGGGTTACTAGGGCCCCCGGGCTATATTTTAAGGATCCTACCCGGCATTCGCCTAAAGAAATGCAGGGAAAACCCTAGAAAAACCTGCATTGGGTAGGTCGGGCATTGGGTACTTGTATTACGAGAGAATTAAAATCGAAGTATTCGACATTACGACCGGTAGAAATATACTTATAAACAACTACTCTTAGAGGAGAAAAACAGAAAACACCTATCAAGTGCAAATATACAAACGGAAACATTTCACGTTAAATGTCACATAATCACTCGTAACCTAATGATATAACTGTTAAAGTTATCATGTTACAGAAAATAAGGTGGATATAAATATAAAAATTGGGTAATGTATATTTTTTCTATAGATATACGTCTCATGAACTATAGATGACACTCAGCGTCTCATAGTTAATATAAAATATCTTTCATTAAAGAATTTATCATTTTTATTCCAAACCTTAATAAATTTTCTTAGTCAACGTTTGATCGTGATCAGGATACAGGAAGTTATTCTTCATATAATATACATAAATTTAATTATAAAAATGTTTTTAATGATATATTATTCAGATTTCAACGATGTTAATGCAAATATAATACGCATGTGCGTTATTAGTATTTGTATATTTTTCTTTTTATTCATCCAACATAAAATAGGCGATATAAATACCGTTTGTCGTACGTTACAATGTCTAAAGCATTTAATAGCAAGGTATAAGTTTGAATAAATTGATACATTTCAAGACTTTTCATTAATAAAAAAACAGATAACTGAATAATTTTCACTGATTTATTGAAATTGTATGTAGTTTTTATTAATCCCTATAGTAAAGAATAATACAATAATAATTATATATAATTAGTGTAAAAAATAATATTCTGATAAATTACTTAACTAAAGTCTTATCCAGATAAAAAAATTAAACATAATTTATATTCCTTTCAATTGTGCAGTGCCAAATTTACGCCGTATTTTAGGTACAAAGCGTTCTGTATCAACGTATGTGTGTCTCTACACCTCAGCAAAAAATATCTCTGTCTGTAATATATTAGAAGTAAATACCACACGTCCTTATTACATAAGGAGAATTTTAATTTAATCATGTGAACTGGAACAATTAAATTAAGATTCAATATAGAAGGAGCTATTTCAAATCATCCAAGTGGTCGTCTAAAATAATCTAAATTATATATATATATATATATATATATGTATAATCACATTTTTTTTGTAATTTACACCTTTTAAAATATTACTGAATGGTAATTATTACAGCAGTTTTGAGTTATTATTTCCCCCTTCATTCCATTCGGTCCGCAGACAAAATTAAGATTGGATGCTGAATTACGGTCAATTTTTCTACAATATTAAAACGTTGCACACTTCACGAGTTGATAAAAACGTTCCTTAAATGTTAAGATGACGAATAAGTAATTTGCCGTGTACGCCTTGGACGATTTTACGCGAAAGGTAAAATACCTGCAAAATCGGAGAAGCTGCGATGACGAGTGGCAAATCAGGCACCGAGAGTACAGTTTTATCGACAGATAAGCCTCATCGGCCTCACTTATTCACCTGCGTTCTCCAAACCGTTGAAAAATTGCTTTATCACACCCTCAGAGCTACTTCACGCGAATCGATAAGTTGTTTTCGTTCTACATGCAAACAGTTTCGAGTGAATGAGTCATTATGGATTAAAAACCACTCATATGCACATCATTAAATTACGAAGTGATAATATAAAATGTAAGAATTTAACAGCTGGTAGGGAAAGCGGTACACGAAAAATTTGCAACGAATTATAGGTACAAATAAGGCACAAAATTGTATAACTAAGACTGTTTATATTAACATTATTTCTATTTGACTCTTCTTAAAAAATAGTTTCCATAATCTATATAAAAATGCCAGAATTTCAGTATATTAAGTGAAATTAAGTATTGATGTTTTTAGCTAAGGAGGAATATTCAGACCTTTTTAGTTAAAAATAAATTCAGATAGAGTCACTTTGACGCACTAAGAAGAATAAATAGTAAGTATTGACTAGAAATATGAAATATATTGCCGATTAGATAAAGAAGTACGCAAATAACGGACAAAATTAAGTGTAAAAGTAATATTTGGCTACTTCGTTATCTAATGAGAATAACTCAGACATTTTATATTTTTGTTGAGATAAAAACTGCGGAGAAAAGTTTGTTCGCAAGAGTTTTGGGAATCCGTCTAATAATATTTTATTGAAAGTCGTGTTTTACGGAGTACAGGAGTTTCATCAAAATGTAATACAAAGTTCTGACGTGGTGAGTTCTTAGAAAATCCATTACTTGGTTGACCCCATAAGCCCTGCTTCTTTAAATAATATAATATAAATTATGTGTAAATGATAAACTGTACTCTTAATAATATTAATTCCTCCTGCATGCCGTTGTTATTTAATTCTATTTAAGATTATACATTAATTTTTTAATTATTATATTAATTATTATATTATATTATTATATTATATTATTATCTTAATTATTATATTATAATATTATATTAATTATTATATTATTATATTAATTATATTATATTATAATTATTGTATTGAGTACAAAAAAATTGAGTTCTAGGTTAACATTCAATAGTTTCTACTATCTGTAATTTCATTTATGACGTATCCCATTTCTTCAACCGATGACTAATGGACTTAGCTAATTATTATTATTTATAAAATTCTCGTAATAAAATAAGCTATATTGGAAAATTTTTAATCAATTGCTATTTTCAATTAATATTAAAGATAATATCTAAAATCATTATTTGTACGGTTACTTTAAAAAAACATTTGTATAGTAAAATAGCAATATATAATTTTTATTGATTGGTGGCTATAATTAAAATGGTTAAGACGGTATGTATGAAATATGCCAACTAATTTTTCTCGGCAAATAATGTTACGGTAAATTTCATAATGATTTATTTTATTCCGAATGTTTAGCACGAATACAGTAGAAATGTTAATTTAAAAATAATGAAATTACATTTTGTGACTCTCATTTAATTATGTACAAATAAAAAATGAAATAACACAACAGTCCTAGTAATAAAATATTTAAAAGTGATACTTATATATTTGGTATATGTTAATGTAGTTTATCACTGATCAAACATAATTTCATCTGTAAAAAAAAGTTTTTCTTCAGCAGCATTTTCATACAAAAGTTTCAATCTCTCTCAAGTGTAGGATATTGAGGGCCTCCTTCAAAGAGTAATTAATAAACCTTTTAATTTCGCCAAAATCTCCAGACAGTGACACAACTGTAAATCAGGAACTCGTAAAGGACGACGTCTCTGAAGAGAATAGTGGACTGGAATTTTTTCATATTGGATATGAAATCCTATAAGAAAGCCTAATCTGAGCCATATAATAAAGTTCGGTTCTATGCTTTTACTGCTGCTTTTACGGTTCTTTGAGCCCTGTGTGTAGCAGGGTTTTACGGCTGGTTGTAATATATTCGACACCTTTGAAGCTTGAGGGGATCTAAAGAGTTTATATCGTACCGCTGTTTTCCATCAGGTGACTCGTTAATAGTTGCGGAAGACAAAACAAAAAAACGCACGTCGCCCATTTGTATATTATTATTAATTCGAACGCCAACTTCATAGAAAACGCATTCTCTAATGAAAGACAAAACTAAAACTAGGAGTGTTTGCATTACGAGGGATGAAGTGTTTTTGCCCGTTCTTAAGAAGACTTCGCCTCACCTTTCTTAATGAGACTTCACAAGCAAACGTTACTTGGAACACAAGAGCCAGCGACAAACTAAGTCAATCTCTGCTAAATGAGTCTTAAGACAGCCTCTTCTCGAAAAGTTTGAAATGTATTTTTTTTACGGAAACACTCGGCTGCTTAAGGTATAAAGTAAGATTGGACAGTGCTTCTTTGCCTGCCTTACTTATCTAATCAAGAAAACGACTTTCAGTTTGACAACTTTTTCTTTCCTTGACATTATCATTATTGAAGTGGATATGGAGCGTTATTCGAAAGAAGACGTTAATTTAAAAGCGTAAATAACAAAATCAGATATAGAGAAACTTAGCACTGGAATATTGAAATTGTGCGTCATTCCCGAAAATAATTTGTTTTGAAAAAATTTTCTTACCTTGACATTATCATTATTGAAGTGGATATGGAGCGTTATTCGAAAGAAGACGTAAATTTAAAAGCGTAAATAACAAAATCAGATATAGAGAAACTTATCACTGGAATATTGAAATTGTGCGTCATTCCCGAAAATAATTTGTCATACAAATAATAGTGAAAAATTATGAAATATATTATTTTCTCGAGAAAAATACTAATTTCTGGTAATCCACGTGGAACGACTTCCCTACAATAGCAAAGGAAGAGATGGAAATTGGGGATGTGAAAGGGAGATAAGCCATTAACTGAGATCGCTGTTTAATAATACTAACCGACATTCACCTAAATGTGTTTCAGGGAAAAACGGTAAACAAACCTGCATCGCGGTAGGGGGGGGGGGGTGTAGACAGGCTATGTGTATACGCTAATTCACATAGTGGCAACTCCCCTCTTATAGCATAGGAAAGGGATTTGAAAGGGGGGATGCGGAAGGGTGGAGGAAGGTAGCCAAGGGTAACTAGGGCCCCCGGGCTATGGTTTAAGGATCCTACCCGGCATTCGCCTAAAAGAAATGCAGGACAAACCCTAGATAAACCTGCATCAGGTAGGTCGGGCATTTGGTACTTGTCACACGCCCTTCCGGTGGCGGGAGAGGAGTTAGCTGTGGGGTCGCAGCTTTCCCCTCGCCGTGCCTTGACCAATTTAGGAGGCAGCTGGCCGACTATTCCAATAGGAATAGCGGACAACTCTTACCGTATGCCCAAGGTCTGCGACCACGGAACATACACCTCTCAAAACAGGCCGAGGTGCCTCGGCTTGTGGGAAACTTAGTTCAAAAACGGAGAGGAAAAGGCATCCCCAAAGGCAGCCCCTTCGTATCTCTCCTACAAGGTTCTACCTGCGAGAGAATATCCCTCGCAGGTACTGCCTGCGAGAGAACAGCCCTCGCAGGCCTTATCACGGCTCTCGGTACTTGTCACACGTCCTTCCCTACTCGACAGCAACACATACAGAAAATTACGTAAACTATCACTAAATGCTCAATTTCACTGTTGACAAAAACTATTTCTATACCAGAATAACGTTTGATAGTAGTAAATGAGTGTAAATGCCACGTTTCTGTACCTTATTAACTTTTCTCTATTACTATCTGATTTAGATAAAATTTATGAAATTCTATATACTATCCCATTTGGAAAGTAAAAAAGTACAGAGATCAGATTACATGATGAATGTTGATGTGGTTCAGTTACATAAAAATATCCGAAAAATACATGTTTACTGGCAGTTTAAATATATTTCTGGAACAATGAAATTAATAAAATTTCTCTACATGTTCTCCGTGTTTAATTTCAACCCCTTTTGGGATTGGGAGGGGAGCTCCCTTTACGGGTCTGGGGTGGAGTGGCATTACATAAAAATAATGCAAAAGCAATCAAGATTGGAGTCGAATTCAGGGTTATGTATGTCACTGAATTTGATTATGACATTCTCTTTAATCCCCAGGCACGGGCACGGACGGGGTGGAATTTTTAAAAAGTATTAAATCGTCGATATTAACGTGGAATAAATAAATGTCAGGGCCATTAGCGTTGATAGTATTTCTACCGATGTTGTTTGTAAAATTTCAACCCCTTTCAGCGTGAGAGGGGAGAACGCTTAAGGGTGGGGGATGAAATATTCTAACATCCTACGACAACCGATATTTGATTCGGATAAATATTTTTGGGGGTCGAAGAGTTGATAATGTTTCTAGCAATTTATATTTTTTCAACCCCTTAGATCATGGTAAAGGAGCACCCTTAGGGTGGGTATGGAAGGGCGTTACAAGGAAATAACGGGAAGACAACCGAGATTGGAGTCAAAACCAAGGTTATGGATGTCGCCGAGTTAAATTATGAGTATTTATACTCATGTTGTGTGTGTAAAATTTCAACCTTTATCTTGCAGAACTCAAGGAGTATATTTAAGAAGAAATTAGAAGGTATGTTTGTTGCGACTGATGCAATAAAATTCAATGTATTTTATAGATTTTCAATTAATGCACTATCGGTCTAAACAATGTACGGAACAGTTAGATTTACTTTTTCGGTTTTATATAAATAAGTACACGGGCAACGCCGGGCACCCAGCTAGTTTTCAATAAATTTAACTTCATTTTATATAATTAGTATGAATAAGTTTCAAGGTTTTAAAAATAATTGTACTAAATTATCAAGCCTTATAAGAATTTAAAGACTAAAGACGAATAAAACTAACACTTTTTTTAATGTAACTGCAGTTAAACATGGCTCCTAACCAATAGTGGTAACGTTCATAACCTGGAAGGCTTGAACTTTAAATTATGTGCTTCGCTGATTAATATTAAACAGCCTTTTCTGGGGTCAAACAAGCCATCGGAATAAGAAAGATCTTCATTTTAGCGATAGGAACAAAACGAACAGAAGCCTATTGAAGAAGGAATCACCATTCTTCTCAATGTTCTACACAAGAACCATTGAAAAAATTATTATAGAACTTTTAAGACAGAACTGTCTTCACAACTCAAATTAGTGTCGTTTTATTTAGTTACCCCAATTCTCTTCTCTGCATTTATATGGAGAATGTGGCCTGTTACGATACAAGACGTGTACTTGCATAACAAATCAATATAATATGCCTATATTAACAATAAATTAATAACTGGTTGACAGTAAAATATAAATAAAAACATTCGTTATCCATCATAAAAGCTGGTAGCAAACTGTTCCTCTCAAACCTATATCCCTGAAAAATCAGAAAATAATGAATTCGTTTGTGATGTTCTTATCTTCTTATTTCCAAGGCATAAGCCTAGATAAAAGACCTTTTTTTTTGCAAACAAAGTGCTTTCTTGGGCACTGTATTTTCGTTTCCGCTTTTTATCAGTCGACATTCTTGCTCCCTAATGAAGACAAATATCACAGTTACCGGTCGCTAATGAGATCCAGAAACTGATACAGTTTGCTCCTAGGTAGTGGACCATGATCCGGCCACCGTGAAGTGAAGTTGAATTTAGTTGTGTACCCAACTTCACAGACCGATAACAAATACATTGTCTCCATAAATATTATTTTCTTTCAAAAATAAATATAATGACTGGTTTCATGCTGCGCTTATGTGTAACATATTGTAACCAAGTAATTAAAGCTACTTAGATGAGACAGGACAACTTAAGATGACACGGTGAATTAGAGGAGTAAAATTACTTGTCTTTAGAAATCAAGTGTTCGTATTGCTATCAATTATTTGACTGTTACCGTTTTGCATCGTTTGTTTTATATTTTCAATAATTTTGAAAATTTAATAGTTTGCATGTGACTCGTTAGAATTTTATTATATATTTTTCGAGTTTCTGATTGTCTAGGTGCGGTTTAAATCAACTTTCGTTTATTTATGCTCGAGTGAGAATTCTTTGATATTTATTTAAATATCCTAAACTCAGAACTGTCAACCCGTATGAAACGAAATTTGAATTGTCATTATTAGAAATGCTAAATTACCGTGGACGTATTTCAAAGCATTTTCAATCTTACTCTATTACCTCAACTGTAGTAGTGATTTATTTAGAAAACAATATTCATTCGTTAAAATGTTATCAAATTATTTTGTAAGCAACTATGACTTCCAGTGTATTAGTCAATTTTTAAGTTAAAGTATGAAGGCTTTAAATTGTTACGATGTTAAAATTGATCTATTTTGCCTTATTCATAGAAGAAAATAATTTCATCTGTTGAACATATATCCCTGATATTTATGTAACATAATTAAATGAATATACTTTTAGGTATCACAGAATAAATTAGAATTAGAATTAGATATTGTAGGTTTTTAAAGCAACTTTTCTGAGCAAAAAATTGCTAAATTCGTATTTAACCATCAGCCCACGGAAAAACTTATATTATTTGTCCACTGTATTAGTATTAGATTATACTCAGGCTTCAAGGCTGTGGAATTAGCCATGAAATGTACATAAATTATAATTATACCATTTATTTTATACTATAAATTTAATAACATTTGTTGGAATGTACCATATTGTAATATAAATCTAATCCTAATAATTCATTAATCAAATAGTAAGTAAAACTTGCTTGATTATTTTTCTTAATTTAGGTTTACTCTCTTCTAACTGTTTGATTAATGTTGTCTGAGAACTTGTTAACTATATTAATACCATTAGCTGGGTCCAGCGTTGCCCGGGTTGTCATATATCCATAACCCCGATTTGACTCAAATCTCGGTTACTTTAGCGTTATTTTTATGTAACGGGCCTCGACTCCCATCCCTAAAACTGCTCACCTATATCGAAAGGTGTTGAACTCAATGCCCCCTTCTACCCCAGCCCTCCGCCGCGCGTTGCCCAGGTTGTCAAAAATAAATTCAGTGACATACATAAAGATTTGACTCGAAGCGTGTTCTTCTCTCATACCGAAAGGGGTTTAAATTTTACACACACGACATCGTTAGAAATACTATCAATCTAATTAACCCTGTAAAATATTAATTCAACGCTAATATCAGCCGTGATTATATGTTTCAAAATTTCAACTCCCGCCCACTCCCGCCCCTGAGGGTTAAATGGCCAATTGAATGTCATAATTAAACTCAGCGACATCCATAACCCTGGATTTGACTCTAATCTCGGTTGTATTCGCGATATTTTCTTGGAACGCCCCTCCAACCCCTCAGCTGAGGGTGCTGTAAGGGGTTGAAATTATACTCAGATAACATCGGTAGAAACATTATCAATCTTTGTGACTCCTAAAAATATTTATCCAACTTAAATATCGGCTGTTTTACCATGTTTGAATATTATATTGATATATATATTGAATATTATATAGATTGGGTAAATTATAATGGACTCCTTCCGGTGTAATTGACCAGTTTTGTGAAAATGGGTTTTGTTTTCTGTATTAAAATTGTGCACATCGGAGTAAGTTATGAATAGGTAATTATTACTTACCATAAACACCATTAGTGTCTGTATGTTCTGGACAGTATGAGTAATCATACACTATTTTTATAAAGTTCCCTGCAATAAATTTGACACACAACTCTAACAACCTTTTTCTGAAGAATAAATTATTTTTCTTTTCTTAAATAATTTACCTAAAATATTATAGTGTATGTTAATAAGGAGTGAAAATAAACAAATAAGAAAAAAATTTATAATTCAGATCACTTCTGAATATTAGAATATTATTTTTATTCTAACATTAATCTAACATCATAGGTAGCTGTGCTTAGTTTTGTTGCAAGAGTGAATTTTCCCATTTAAATTATTATACTCAGATAATCCTATGAATTTTTAACTGTAAACTTAACAAAATTTAGCATTTGTGAACCAATTTCTAAACAATTTTGTGTCACATTTGTTTAAAATTACATTAAATGTGTTTTACGCAATAAATTTGTTAAGCCATGTAATAAATTTTTTGATTTCACAAAACCCAATAAAGTTATTGCTATTTATTTCATAGTGTGTAATTCACCCATTTTTTAAAAATTGTTAAATATCTGTCAAAGTAAAAATAAAGTAGTAATAATCAAAAATAACTATTGTGTGTTTTCTTAAATTTACATGTGGAATTCAATAAAATATTAAAGAACAATTATTTTAACTTTCACAAAAAAAATTCTGACTTCAATTTTTAAGAATATAACTGAAATGAAGTTGTAATAATATTAAATTCACAGAACTTGCATATTCAAAACACACTTTCATACTCTGGAAACTCTGAAAAGTATATTAAATATCTGACACTTCCTACATGTCTCTACAATGAAATTTTTCATAAATAAGAATATTCATTTTTACAAGACTTTGTTATATTTAAAAATTGCATTTCACTTTTGTAACAAACTATGACAATCATTAAACCTGAAAATGTTGGCTGTTCACTGAAGTTTTAAAAAATTGTGATGTCTGAACTGAACTTGATATTTCATTATATTGTAATTGTATGTTGCCGTTAGAGTTTTCACATTTACTTCTACTGACATTCTGTGGTGTAGTAGTTAGAATGACCACTTCACATAACAAATGTTTTTGTTGCATGGGCATGGATGTTTATGTGTTCATCATAGTCTATGAAAATGGGGTTAAGCCTGCAAGAAAATTGCTATGCTGACCATGTTCCATTCCTAATTCCAGAATGTGTCAAGGAAGATGACAGTCTTGCAGCCATCCTAGGAGCCCTAGTATGGACTGTAGAGTCAATTATAAAACATTTACTTCTGCTACAGTGAATAGAATGATTAATTTTTTGTAGCATATACAAACAAGAAAGTGTTTCAAAGTTGGGATCATGTTACACTGACATAATGTTATCCAAAACTAAAATCCTGTTGTGTTTTCCATACGTTCTTTGCAATAGTGTAAACATTTACTTAATAATGAGTGCCTTAAATGTCAATAAACATGGGTGAACTCTTATTTTCCTCTCCAATTAATATATACAGTTCCATCTAATTATTCCAAAATGTCTTCACATAAGAATAGTTTATAGCTATTATTTTATTAGTATCAACATGCAACTACAGAAAATGTGTGGGTTATTAAGTAGCATGAAAAAAGTAAGTTTTATACAATTACTAAATTCAGTTTGTGCACTGACTCTAAAATATTTTCAAAAGTACAATATTATAAGTTATAGTGACAATTATTACTTGAGCATGATACAAATTAAAGCATTTCCCTGGCAGTCAATATTTGTTCTCAATGTTTACTTTGTACCAGACAAATATTATAATATTGAATATGATTAGTGATTGTCAAAATTTGAAACAACATATATGAAAATTATTACAACTTGATCAGCAGTGTAGATTTTACAAAAATAGTAGTTTTTTGTAAGTTAATTATTATTCAAGGACTTCACCTTGTGCCAAACGAAAATAATGTTGAATTCAGGAAAAATTACTAGGTCTTGTGGTCACTGAACAACCAATGTATTAGAATATTTTTAAAATAACTGTACCACTTAATGAACACTTATTATAATTACATCACTTAAGATGAATAAAATAACACTTTAGAATAGCCAAATGTTCTTATCCTTAAAAGTGTGTGAATAGTGTGGTATGCGGACACTAACAATATTGTATATCAACAATAGCAAAGGAAAGGATTGAAATTGGGGATTTGAAAGGGAGATAAAAAATTAACTAAGACTGCTGTTTAAGAATACTATCCAACATTCGCCTAAATGTGTTGAAGTGAAAAACGGTAGAGAAACCTGCATTAGGAAGTTCGGGCTCTTGCTACTTGTCACACGTCCTTCCCTACTCGACAGCAACACATACAGAAAATTACGTAAACTATCACTAAATGCTCAAGTTCACTGTTGACAAAAACTATTTCTATATCAGAATAACGTTTGATAGTAGTAAATGAGTGTAAATACCAAGTTTCTGTGCCTTATTAATTTTTCTCTATTACTATTTTTAATAGATTTAACTTCATTTTATATAATTAATATGAATAAGATTGAATGGTTTAAAACATTGAACAAAATTATTAAACCTTATTAGAATTTTAAGGCTAAAGATGAATATAATAGAACTTTTTGAATTGTAACTGCAGTTCAACATGGTTCCTAATCAATCAATCATAACCTAGAAGGCTTGAACTTTAAATTGTGTGCTTCACTGATTAATATTAAACAGCCTTTTCTGGTATCAAAGAGTTCATCTGATAGAGAAAAATATTTTGATTTTAACAACAGCTTTTTAAATAGAAATCACAGCATTAAATCACCTTTCTCTTCAAAGTTGGGACCTATAACTTTTGGAAATATTATAATATAGCTTGAAACTAACAAAGATACAGAACTTCTGAAGTTAGAATAAATTATTTTGCTCTTGTTGGCAAATTTATGATGAATGTGGTTACCATACGAGACATGTATTGAGTGACAGCTTGTGAGTTTTTAAGTAATGTGATACATTACCCAATACAATAATTACAATATTCTCAAGCATAATTTTGTAAAATACACCAGCAATAGTTTTACCAATACACTTCAGCAAATAAACCGAGTAATCATACACTACATTTCTAATCCAGTCTACATATGTATAAGTCATGAGATATGGCAAGACATGTCAGATGTGCAATAGAAGTAGGTGGAGCAAAGCATTGTTGTCTGTTGGGAACTCCATCTTGTAGAGAAGCTAGAACTATGCATTATAATTCTTAGAAACATAAGTTATATTCTTACGAATGAAAGACAAACAGTGGCAAGGTCTTTTACCTACTCTCTGTACTTATCAACTCTTAACTTTTGCAAAAGAGTACAACATATCCTGAACTGAATAATATATATAGATATTTATGCACCATGTTTTCAGTACAGCTTTTATGCTACAATGTTACTGTAACAAACATTTGTGTTAAACTGAGTTCTGTGCTAGCCCCATTGTTGTTATAGGGAAATGGATGGTTGTGCATCTTATTTTGACATGATTTTCTATTTCTCATGACCTACAAAAGTGTATAATTTTATAAAGTAGAAAAATTTAGCACAAAATTGGCATTTTACTGTGACACAAAAGTATTGTTCTTTTGTACATATATTAAATAAAGTTAATTTTCAAAGCAGTCCATACATGTTTGTTTGTACTACTGAATGTAATAAACTACAGAGAACACAGAAAGGATGCAGTTTGTTGAGATTGGCAAGGACTGCAGGGGTGACGGGGGCAACCGAATACTGAACATGCACATTTCTCATTCCAGACCGAAATCATGTGCTCAGTCAAGTGACTGCTAGTTAAATGAAATAGCGTGGGCATTTTTAAGTCTTCAAAATAGAATCAGAGCTTCACATGGACAAAATGTTTTCAGAAATTAAGAAAAAAGATTTTCTTCCTAAATTTATTTATTTGCACATGAGCATATATGCACCAGTCAAATTACGTGTATATATATTTAATAAAATCAGTGTAATATGCCAATAGTTGATAATATTAAAAACTAAATGTTGCATATAGACTAATTAGATAATCAATATTTAAAAATTATTTTGTGATTTAAAATCAGCTGGCGACACAAACAAGGATTGCAGACATGTTGTGTGTTATTAATTTTATCACTCAATTTTGTCTGTTAATTGGCTACTATTTTATTTAATTAATGTATAATAATGTAAAATCAATTCCATTCTCCACCTACGCACATAGAAAAAAGCATATGTTCAAAGCAGGGAGAAGGATGGAAGAAGGAAAGACTAAAAAAATTTGATCCAGGCAGGACTTGAACGTGCGTTTTCTGCTCTCTCTCTCTCCATATATATATGTTTGAGTACATATATTCCTTGGGTTTATGTAGCCTGTTGCCCTAAAAAAAAAAAATGAGGGTAAATTTGAGCGAGAGGATTCTCTCGCAGGCAGAACCTTTTAGGACAGATACGAAGGGGCTACCTTTGGGTATGCCTTTTCCTCTCCGTTTTTGAACTAAGGTTCCCACAAGCCGAGCCACCTCGGCCTGTTTTGAGAGGTGTATGTTCCCGGGTCACAGACCTTGGGCATACGGTAAGAGTTGTTCGCTATTCCCATTGGAATAGTCGGCCAGCTGCCTCCTAAACTGGTCGAGGCACAGAGAAGGGAATGCTGCGTCCCCACAGCAAACTCATCTCCCACTATCGGAAGGGCGTGGGACAAGTACCCAATGCCCGACCTACCCGATGCAGGTTTTTCTAAGGTTTTCCCTGCATTTTTTTAGGCGAATTCCGGGTAGGATCCTTAAAATATAGCCCGGGGGCCATAGTAACCCTTGGCTACCTTCCTCTACCCTTCCGCATCCCCCCTTTCAAATCCCTTCCTATGCCATTAAAGGGGAGCTGCCCAATGTGGATCACTCTCATGTAGCCTGTTGCCCTAAAAAAAATTAGGGTAAATAAATTTAAATCAAAATTAGTAAGTTCATAAATAAGCTCTAGCTGCATGAATTGAATAACAAAAATGGCTCCTCCCAGACGTCAAGGAAGATCCATGATTTTACAAAAGGATAGCATAAAGTATAAGGAGGTTATGCATTAGGTTAGCAGGAAATGTAGGGGGTTGGGCCAAAATCGGTAGTTTGTAAGACCTCCTTTACTTATATGCTTCCCTGTTATGAACACTTTGGTCTAACTGTAGCAAACCCAAAATAATTCTTCGTATTTCTTTTGTTATTTCTTGTGTGTTGTTTCCAAAGATGTGTGTATATATATATACATGTCTTTGGTTGTTCCAATTATTAATTAATTTTAAAATTTTATTTATTGTTTCCATTGTATTTTACCAACAAGAGTTAAATGTCACCTACAGTTAAGTGTTAGTAGAAAAAAAAAAAGTTTTGCCTGCAGCGTGACATCAGATGTGGAGTAATTCAAGCCTGTGAGGGATGATCTCTCGCAGGCAGAAACCTTATAGGAGAGATTCGAAGGGGCTACCTTTGGGGACACCTTTTCCTCTCCATTTTTGAACTAAGGTTCCCACAAGCTGAGGCACCTCGGCCTGTTCTGAGAGGTGTATGTTCCGGGGTCACAGACCTTGGGCATATGGTAAGAGTTGTCAGCTATTCCCATTGGAATAGTCGGCCAGCTGCCTCCTAAACTGGTCCAGGCACGGAAAAGAGAATGCTGCGTCCCCACAGCAAACCCCTCTCCTGCCATCAGAAGAGAGTGGGACAAGTACCAAATGCCCGACCTACCTGATTCAGGTTTTTCTAGGGTTTTCCCTGCATCACTTTTAGGCGAATTGCTGGGTAGGATCCTTAAATCATAGCCTGGGAGTCCTAGTTAACCCTTGGCTACCTTCCTCTACCCTTCCGCATCCCCCCTTTCAAATCCCTTCCTATGCTATTAAAAGGGAGTAGCCACCATGTGGATTACCCTCATGTAGCCTGTGACCTTAAAAAAATTGACATCAGATGTGTATTTGTTAGTTTGCAGAAATAAAATAACTAAAAATAATAGGAGCTATAGTATATAAGCCCATGTTTTTCCTATGTGATTAATGTAGTACTCATTGCTTGGACTGTTCAAGTATTAAAAGAAATATACAACATGTATGTATGTATGTCAGTCCGGGAAATAAGGTTTCCAAATAACTGAAAAATACAAACTATTCTGACAAAATTGTCACCTGCTGATTGTTTACACTTATCAAGGATCTAACTTCAACACTACAAACCAGATACATCAGAGTTATGACTGGAAACTATGCCGCCTGTTTTATTAACTAACTAAAACTCATTTTACATAAAATACACATTTTTTTATATTTTTTTTAGGGCAACAGGCTACATGAGGGTAATCCACTTTGGGCAACTCCCCTTTAATAGCATAGGAAGGGATTTGAAAAGGGGGGATGCGGAAGGGTAGAGGAAGGTAGCCAAGGGTTACTAGGGCCCCCAGGCTATATTTTAAGGATCCTACCAGGCATTCACCTAAAGAATGCAGGGAAAACCCTAGAAAAACCTGCATCAGGTAGGTCGGGCATTGGGTGCTTGTCCCACGCCCTTCCGATAGTGAGAGAGGAGTTTGCTGTGTGGACGCAGCATTCCCTTCTCCGTGCCTCGACCAGTTTAGGAGGCAGCTGGCCGACTATTCCAATGGGAATAGCATACAAATCTTACCATATGGCCAAGGTCTGCTACCCCGGAACATACACCTCTCAGAACAGGCTGAGGTGCCTCGGCTTGTGGGAACCTTAGTTCAAAAACGGAGACGAAAAGGCATCCCCAAAGGTAGCCCCTTCGTATCTCTCCTACAAGGTTCTGCCTGCGAGAGAATATCCCTCGCATAAAAGACATATACGACCAACTGTAACTTATGCAGTGGAGACTTGAGTTCTCTCTGAAAGAGAGAATACAGAAATGCCAAGTATCTTTTAAAGGAAGATTGTTAAAGATAGTATGGTGCATAAGATATAATAATGAAGAAAAAAAGTGACTGCTATAAATATATCTGTCGGAGAACTGAAAGAGAAATTTCACTATTAAATATGGAGGAAATTAAACAAATAGATAACAAGTTCAAGAAAAGATTTGTGGCCATATTGTTAAAAAATTTTAAGGAATCTAAAATATTTTTTAATTCATACTAAGAAGACTAATTCTTTATACTTAAATCAAAGCCAGTAGTTAAAGGATGTCTAATCCAGAAGGCTGAAATATAAAGACATGTTTAAAGGTCAGTTCCCAGAGATGGAGGCAGCTTCATAAAACTGCGGGTTCGAGCATCAAGGAGAACAATGTAAAGTAATGGTTGAAACTTTGGCATTCAGGATATTTTCCATCTATAGAGATTCTATAAGTATATATATATATATATATATATATATATATATATATATATATATATATATGATATTAGTAAGGAAATGACATTGCCAAAAATAATTGCAATATTGGTATGGAAATGAAAGAGAGCTAGGTTGTGGCTTACCTGAAAGTGAAGTGTGGTGTCGCCATAAGGAACTGAAAGTTGTTCTTCAGCAGCCGGTGCACAGAATGGTGTAACACTCCTTCCTGATGCAGGAGGCTGGGAGCCTCCAAACATTTGAAGAACAACCTTCAGTTCCATATGGCGACTCCGAACTTCACTTTCAGGTAAGCCACAATCTATCTCTCTTTCCTTTTTCCATACCAATATTGCAATTATATAATTTTGTATTATAAAAGATCCTTTATTATTTCATTCTAAATAAAAATTGGTTTTTCAACTATGGGTCTTTTATTTATTTATTTATTGGGGAGCATTAATACTTCAAACATTACAGGTATTTGCTAAACAAATGATCCAAACAACATAAGGAGGGTGAAAAGTATGTATTGAAAGATAAATGCTCATAATATAATGATATAGAAGAATGGGGGTCAATCTATGAGAAAGTCAAAATGAACATAGATGAAGAATGCAAATATTTAAATTTATGTGCTTCTTACAGTAACATAAATAAATAAATGGCTTTAAGTCAGTAATTAAGAGTAATTAAAAAGTTTATTGCAAAAAAAATACTTACAGTAAATTATGCAATATTAATACAGATACAACTTGACTTATTGTTTTTTTCATCTATTATCAGTATTGTTTTCGACAATATCACTTAAGTTCCCTTTCTTGAGTGTTTTTTGAAGCATGTGGAATTATATGTAAAAAATTTGGCTAAGTTAAAATATGTTTGTATGGGTCTGGTATCAAAATTATTTTGTTTTAAATTTTGATTCCTGTATATAATTAAAATCATGACTTCTTTTAATTTTTTATGTTTATCTTTATTTTAAATCACTTTCTAGTTTATTTTGTTATCTTGTTTAAATTATATAATATTATTTAAGAATGATCATGAATTTGTTACTTCAATAATGCAATATTATTGATTTTCTTGTTTCAGATACTTAGTCTCATTCTTCCTTCAAGTATCACAATTGTCTTCAGTCCATCCAAGGTCAGTGCTCTAAAATAATCTATGATTAGTTGCTTCCATAAAACAGCCTTTTTACATACGAATATTTTATTATTTCATTTATAACGTTAAAGAAAAATATGTTATGCCATCCTAATTGTTATAACTCATTTACTTGTATTTATGTGCTGTGCTATGCTATATTTAAAAGTAAAATGTTATTCTTACCAAAATGAGTCCCTGCACATATGTTTCAAACAATCTACATTTTCATATCAAAGTTTTAACTTGTCAATTTATGCAAACATTTCCCAAATTGTCCACGGCTGTATTGATTTTTGAATAACAAAGATAAAAAAACACTTATTGGGATAGGGGAAATAATCATCTTCAAATATAAACCTGTTTACAAATTTATGTCCTCACTTGAATATTTAAATTATATATCATATATTAATCAGTTTGTATAAAGAATATATTTGAGATAATGCAGTATACAATATATAATTTATTACTAAAATATGAGACATTTTCCCATATATGTCAAAAAGGCAACACACAATTTTCAAAAAATTAGAAATCCCTCACTATGGTTGAAAATGTTTTGAAGTCACATTTTCTAATATGTTCATGATACATATATTAAACCATATGATATTGTTCACTTAATCTCTAGGATGTATTTATAAGAAGTGTTAAAAATCACACAAGCCTTTAAAATGGTGTACATCAATTGCATAAGTAGCTTCATGTGGATAGGATACAACATAAATTTCTATGTTGTGGCGAAAATATTTTAAAATAGGTGTTTTATGTCAGTAACTGAGGAAATTTTCTAACAAGGAGAGGTATTATGTGATCAATGATTAATTTCATTATGTCTGTATACAATTGTAGATCAATAAAAATGTTCAACATTATTTATTATACCAGAATTTGAACCTCTGCTTGGATTAATCACATGTATAGAAAGAAATATATTGTCAGAAACATCAGTTTGTATTAGACAGTTTGTTAACAAAACATGTTGGTTCCTTAATTCCTTAAGAATAGGAATGTGCTCCAATTCTTTTTTTAAAGTATGCTGAAAATATTTGTGGAATAAATCAGAAATCTGATTACCTCATATTTCTTTGGATTCCATTTACTAGCTATATTTGAAACTTTCTGAGGCAATGACAAAACTTTATTTATATATTAAAAGATGTAATTTGTTATTGATGCCCCATCTGAACTTCAAATGAAATTTCCATTCCCTTTTATTCCAATACATCTTAAAAATCTATTAACAAGTTCCCACAAGATTTTTTACCAATTTAAGTCTTTCATCTGAAGTTTATTCATAGGTTACTATTTTCTTCATGCTGCTTTTGAAAGAATCCATTGTTTCCTCTTTCAGAACGTTTAAAATTCACCAATTAGTGTAAAAATGTTGAATTCTTCATTCCAAGATTTCCTTAGGGTCATTGTAATAGCCTCACACATTTCAATATAGCTGTTAAAAAAATTATTTGAAATTTGTAATTATAAGCTGATCTATAGATCAAACCAGACTTTTTAAGGTAAACTGATTTGATAAACATAGTCATTGAAAATGTCTTACACACAAGTGGAAGTTGAATCAGAAAATTTCAGTTTTTTGATCAAATATAATAATCAAGAGTCATTAGTATGTCTTGTTAACCAATAGTTTTTTCTTTTACAATTCACCAAGTATGTTGATATCTGAGGTGGTTGTTAACCAAGGTACCACTGTATAGGCAATTGGCCAGTATAAAATGACTAATTTATGGCTTTCACTTTTCTATCCTTCCTGTTGCCACTAAGAACATGTTCAGCAGCTGGAAATTTGGGATGTAATGTCATTTTGTTTAGCTGATGTAGAACTCAGAGCAGTCTTTAGTAAATGATGTGAGATGAGATTTAATTTTGCTAGTGGGCATGGCATTTGTAAAGGATACTGGAGGGTTATTGTAGATTGAAGGAAAGGGCAGACATGGTACCTGCACTTACAGCAAGCTTGCAACCTGAATTGGTAGGTGAGTGTAAGGGTGGAGCCTATAATGGTGGATGAGGGTGTTGTAGGAATTATCTGAATGCAACCTTTGGGCAGGTTGGGATGTTTTTAATATTTGGGTTGAATTACAGTACAGTGTAAGAAAAGAATGGAGGCGAGTTTCTGCAGTCCAGAAAAGTGGCTGTTTTGAGTATTTGGACAGGTCATTCGTTTTTGGATGAGATAATCATAAAGGACTCGGTTGATTATATGTAGCCTCACATTAGGTGGAGCAAATGTGAGCTGTCTAAAGGGATTGGCTTTATGGGAGGGAGCAATGTGTGTGATGTGTTGGTAGGTTTATTATAGGCTGATATGTTGATCGGGCCAGAACTAAGTTAGGCGGCATTTGAGATGAGAAATACTTAACTCCCACAAGACAATTAGTGTAAAGGGACACAACACTATTGTAACCACACTATCCCCCACCCCACCCAACTCTATACCATAATTTATTTACTTCAATGAATTCAATACTTTGTGGTTGGCCGACACACAGTAAGTCTGTACTGAAGAAGGGGAGTAACTTCCCAGAAAATATTAATATAATTCTCATAACGATTGTATAATATTTTAAGATGAATATGAGTGTTGAAAGATTCCAGAATAAAAAACATTACTTAATCTTTGAGTTTTTGTATCATTAATATTATAACCTTAAAATATCTATTTAATTTGTTTGACAATGTATTAACAAAAATGTTGATAAGTTGCAAGTGCTGGAAGAGGATCAATTGGGTATCAGAAGAGGTATGATCTTGCATCTAACAAAACTGGAAACAGCATTAATTGAATAAACTCTTCCAAATTTAAAGTATATTGACAGATACAGAAATTGGCATTATTATTAACACAAAACCTACTTGATTGAGGGAGAAACCAAAGACAACTTATGGCCGACACACTGCTCAACAGTAGTATAATTTGTCTCCAGTATCTTACATACTAAAGAACCATAAAACTAAAATTTCACTACTGCAAGTAGACTATCAGAATTTACAATTTAATAATCCCACTGCAAGAAAATTTACAGAAATAACACTATGAGAAGTGCACAAGTCATGCTATAGCTTAAAAATAAATAATGCAAAATCTAAAGTAATTGCTGTTGAATGGAAGAACCTATCTACTCATTTAAATTTACTTCAGAACACTTAAGTTAGTTTTATTTAGGAAGCAAATTTTTTTGTAGGCACTTGCAATAAAGATCATCTATGTGAAATAAGCTTAGAAGACATTCTTTAAGGGCAAGAAAAAATATTGCATTCCTTTGAATTGTCTAAGAAAAATGTACAATGTTATTTTTGAAAAACTAATGACTATATCAAACATCAGTGAAAGAAGGTTTTCAGCCAAGAGGCTAATGACCAACAGGTTAACTTGGCTATAAATTGTAAATTTTAAAAAAGTTATGAAGCAGCAATCATTTTGCATTGGACAGCATGTCCAATATTAATTGCTCCATACGAAGACAATGCTAAATTTTTTGGCACAGACAATATCCAATTGTGCTTCATTATCAATTACAGGCTGGGAGTAACTTACATTACTGTGAGAATAATGCATATTCTTCTTGTAAATTGATCTTACTTCTAATGAAAACTGGTATACCATCAGTATGGAAAGGAAAGATAGTTTGTAGCTTATCTTAAATTGAAGCAAGGTGTAGCCACTTGCAAAGGAAGGATGTTCTTCAAATACTCAGAGGCCTCCTTCTTCAGTTAAGGAGTGTTACACCATTCTGTGCACTAGTCGGCGGTAGAATATTTGAAGAACATACTTTGGTTCTGTTTACCTACAATTCTTCAATTTCAGGTAAACCACTCTTTCCTCTCTTGACCAATGATCTGTATTATTTTGACAATGTGTCAACCTAACTCATATTTGTATGTATGTGTATATATGATGAACTACTTAGAAATTTCATAAATTCATTAGCATCCAAAACATCTTTTCTAACACTCGAAAGCAGGTGACAAATTATCAATCTGTTCTCAAATATAAACACTGAATTGAAATGAACAGTAAACCATTAAATTAAAGCAAATGGCAGCTAACAGTGATGCATAATACACAATCAGACATTTAAACTTTCAGTTTAAAAGATAAATATAATATTTCGAAAGGAAAAGCAATAAAATTGAAGTATTTAAGAATTAATTCTTTATTTTATCATCATTTATGGAATGACTAATCAATGGGTGAACAATTTTAATTGATCAGATCACGTTTGTCCAAAATTTAACAATGTTCCATTACTTAAAAATATTTCATTCAGCTTTTGTTTCATTACAGGTAAAATGAATTTTTAACAATCAAAGACATTACATTAAATAAAACTTAGTAGATAAGAAAAACATTAATTTACTATGTACACAAATTAAATTTTGAAATACATTGGGAGACCAAATACAAAATCTTACAAATTGTCAATTTAAGTTCCATATTTTAAAATAGAATGATCTGTCAAGTAATTTAAAGTCTCCACATCAAAAATTTTCACAATGTGATATCTATACTGAAAAATATTATGTACAATATGTTACAAAGTTAAGAAATATGGACAGGCTCAATATGAGCTGTAAAGTCCTCATTCCTACCACACTAATTTGTATAAGCTGCAACTTTATTACTTTTAAGTTTGCAAACTATGGATATGTGGGTAGAATAATACTTTCTAAACACTATAAAATACTATTTACATTTTTTAATATCGTAGTTTGACTTGTGCTCCGAAGTAACACGCCAAAATTCCACAGCCAGTCACTAAGTCTATAGAAGCTCAACTGACAGATTATCAGTCTTCACAATAAAAAAAATCACATTTCGCCATTCTGACTGAAAATGCGAATTTTCCCCCCCAAGATGTCAACATCTAATACACATAAATCTGCTTCAGTTGGTCCTTCAAATCTTCAGGTATCGTGTAGACCTCCGTGACTGGCTTCCTTTTCACAAGACGTCTCCACCTGCCCCTTATATTTTTCCTGAAACCTCTGACAATCCCTGGTCGTTCCGAAGGCAGTGCATGTACATGCGCATCCTAAAACAAAACATCAACATTAAGAAAAAAAATATAAAGCATGCATGTTGATTTAATATTGAGTAGTGTGTATAAAAGTTACCATTAGTTACAATTAATAGATTCCGTATGTACTTCAAATGTAAGTTATAACTCACTGCGCAAAACACAAATAAAATTTCACACTTCCCGCCACACTTGACAGACGTACAAACGTTGTAACATTAGCCTCAAACGCAAGAAGCTTGCAAGTTGGCAACTCTAGAATTTTGTGAACACTATCCGGAACGAAGTTAACCAACGACTAAGATTCGGAGTAAGTGTCCTGGTTAAGCCTTTTGCGGAAGCCCGGGGTCCTTCTCCCCACCATTTCCTCGTCAGGAAGTTGGCAACAGTTTCCCCACGCCGACCAACCACGCGCCTCCACAACAAATAGGAACTAAGGTTATCGGCTACATTAACGTACTGCTGGCATTGACCACCTCTTACAGGCGATAAAAAAAATGAGTTTAATAGATATGGCCCTTAAGACGTTATTTTGTTCTTGGAGAACGCAAAAGAGGAGGTAATTACTACACTTACACTGAAGAACAAACCTTCCCGTTTAATCACATCAAGACGTTGTTGTTGTAACACTTCAAATAATAATGGAAAAGCAATGTTACATACCCTTTAATTTAACACATTTGCCGTTGAAGAAACCAACAATGCATACAGTTTGACAGTCACGATTACCACCCCACGATAAAAAAAAATTGACTACTCGGGCAGAAGCTGAACAGATGAGTAACGCCTACAACTTTTAAGACTAAATTCCATTTCGTCTATTATTTTTGAATTTATACTTTAATCTTGGCTGTTAAATATCATGATGGATTTTACGCCATGCATGTATCGTATTTGTAACAACTTGTTAAAATAAAACCTTTGTGCATAAGTTAATTATAAGCTAAATTAAGATTTAGCATCAACTATTTTTGATCGTAAAACCGAACAAATCTATGTATCACAATTTTTAAGCATATGTAAATGAATTCAGGCACGTCTCTCAGACTCCCGGATTTTTGGACTTCACATCTTTGGATTTGCACAACAGTTTTAAACTTAAACATTTCATGTAGCAGCTATTCTAACAGTTCAGTCGACTTACCTTGGCACATTAGAATCGTGCTAATTTCGGTTCCACGCATTTACCAATCTCACCCTCCCAGTTCCTAAGACCAAACACAACATGACCGAAGTAAGAACATGCTAGCTTGCAATATCTACCTGGTCATTGCTGTACACAGGGTAGTGTGGCGGGTACTGCCACAGGAACTGCACCGGAGGGTAGATGGTGGTGGTGCCGGTTCCCCCGCAGTTTTCCGGCTGCGGTGGCTGCTGGAGGATGGAAGCCGCCGACTGGACCACAGGAGTCCCTGGGGGTTGCGGCGGCGGAGGGTGGTGGTTGTTGTTGACGGCCGTCGTCTGCAGGACCACTTCCTGGGGCGGACTGTGGCTCTCGTCTCTTTTCCTCAGCTTGCTGCGAACCAGACGCACGGCATAAATCGTCGCGTTCGATCCAACCATTTTCTCCGCTTTCTTGTCCCTCTTCAGAAAGAAAGCTAGCAATTTGCTGGCTAACGTGCTGCCCTTTGACGAAGGCGTCTTGGCTGCTTTGATAACCCTTGTGCCAAGCGAAAAACTTGCTCGCAAAGTTCCGACTCGCTTCTTATTAAGGCAAGAAGAGCGACGATGAGGTGTCTGTCAGCAACAGCGGAGGGTGACTAGATCCAGACTAGAAGCACAAACACAAACTCGAAACACTCGCGCACGACACAGTTGAGAGCCTAACACTGACCAGCGAGCTCTGACTAGACAGACAGGCCAGCTGTAGTGTGCGCTCACAGCCGCAGAGCGAAGCCTATCTAACCGGCTGCTAGCTGCTGCCAGAGTTTTAAACCCGGACCCTGACGTCACGGACGGAGAAACGTCATTGGCTGCGGGAAAGCGCGCGCGCTCGCCGGAGAAGTGGTGGGGGACGGGGAAAAAAAAAGAGACCATAACAAAACTCAGGGAAATAGCCGTGGGTTTCTCCAGGAAAGATAAGATGCGACGTCGAATCGTGCGTAACACGTATGGCAGTGGTACTCTCACGATTTAGTACAATAACATGCATGTCGCAGGGTTGGCTGGGCGGTAAAGAGTGGAAGATATTCGCTTTCGTAAGTAGATCGTAGGAGGAGAAAGCCAATTCTATCGTTTATGAATCGCCTTGGACGTTGGTTTGACTTTAAATGAGGTGCGGGTGACTCTGAATTATAAGAGAGGTCAGGTTAAACAGGCAATTGGAGTGAAACTCGACAACATACTAAAACCAACATATAAAAGAATCAATCTGATATAATACAGCTATAATTTAATAAAAAAAATTGATAACCTTATACAATCACTTTTAATTTTTAATTATGACGACGTTTCGACACCTTTTTGTATATTCTTCAGGTATTTCCAAATTAAACACAGTTAACTAGCACAAGTTAACACAATTCACTTAACGCTAACAAGATTCAAGCAATACTGTGTTAATTTGGAAAATACCTGAAGAAGGTAGAAAAAGGTATCGAAACGACGTCATAGTTAAAAATTCATTGTCTTATAAGGTCGTCAATTGTTTTATTAATTCAAAACGGACGTTAAATTAAAACGAGTTATAATTTGATAAAAGTACACATAAAATCGGTGTCAATCTCGCTTTCATCTGTAACGAATAGCGTGACTAATTGGGCTAAGACGTGAAGTGGAAACGGTTTCCGATATTTCCAGGAGTGAATCTTTTCACTTAACATTATGGTGATTCATGTATAATTTCTCCGCAGATCAAAATGACAACTGTAGTTGTGTGTTTTTATGAAAATATAACTCGATTATATCAGGATGGTATTTTACGTAAGTTTGTTTTTATTATAAAAGTTAAAGGATAATTTTTTTATATAAACCGTCGAAGTACCAGTGGGCGAGACATTAAAACAACTACACAGTTAATGGACCGACAAAGCCGTTTGAAGTGAAGCGGAATGTATTAAAACAATGATTCTCCAGTGTGGTTGATCTGAATCTGGATAGAATTCAAAACTAACCCAAGGAAATATTTATCAATGAAAATAGAAATATAAAAGCATTGATAAGAGAAAATAAATCTTCACAAGAACCGATCTGGAGAAATGTTAATAACCTACAGGTGTTCTAGCGACTTAGCAACAGAGCGCAGAACAGTGCGACGAATTGTGATTGAAGATGATAATAAAAGTTAGTGAGATTCCAAATAATTTATATTCCGCTCAGTTAGCAAATGAAACACAGCAAAGTAATTTAGTTGTAGTAAATGGTATTTGTGACTTTACGCTGTTTGTTTTATTGTACTTTGTGTCACCAAGTATGTCAACAATAAAATAAATTTATCTCTGCACCTAATTTGTTCCTTATCTTTCAATATCCCTATTTGAACAGAAAAAATTACTTCGTGGAACCTTTGCCCTCTAGAAATAGAGGTTTATAAATAATACCAGTTTTAAAATAGCATCCATTTAAAAACATGCAACCGCGTGATTTATCGCTTCGATTGAAATCAATCCATGAGAACAATTTCTCCTTTTAGTGTCTTTCAATTTATAGATGGAAAAGCTGATACAAGGGCATCCTTTTACAACATCGTATGGGATACGAAATGCCAGTCAAGGCGTAGAAATGTTGGGAAAGGCGCGATATAAAAAAACTGTACACGGGAAATTAAGCCTGTAAGTAATTACGATTACGAGAAAAAACTTGTAGGTCATAACACGACCACATTTCCGAAATCAAACAGAAGCAGCCACGCATTGACGTACATATTACTTAAATATCAGTTCCCTGGAAAAATGTTTGAGACAACTCATGAAGATGACACTATTAATTTAGAGCGTGTAATTAATTACTAAAGCATAAACTACCAATCTTTTCAGACATAAAATGGTAATAATGAAAAGGCAAATTTATGTGTAAATACTTTTTCTGATTGTATCAATCGTAAAGTTGCAACTACATTGATTTCAGTCTAAAATATATTGATAATTACTTGAAACGTAAAATTGTGTTACGTTCCGACCTGTTTGCCTATCGGTTTTTGAAGACAAACCAAAGCAGGAGAAAAAAAAATTATACGCAAAGATATAAAAGTAAAGATGAAACATAAAAATTTCATAGCTTCAAGTTTTGTCTTCGACCAGTGTTTAATAAGGGTCTGCAGTCAGGTGGAAAGTAACAAGAAATTATTAATATATTTCAGTCTGTCAATCAGGTCAATGTTTTTACAATCTAACATACAATACGTTAAATATCAATAATAAGAAAGGCAGCCAAATACAGACAAAATCCGGTCCCTCATGACCACTCTTTAATTTCTCTTGATGTCGTTTCCTTTTTCAACTCTATTCCCAATGATTGAGTCATTAACAGTTTCAAAAAGAGATGGTCCATTTTCAGTCAATATACTAAAATTCTACTTGATGAAATTTTATATCTAATCCTCAATTCCACTTATTACAATTTTAATCAGCTTCACTATGGTTTACAATCTTGTAGACAGAGCTATATTACTTTCTAACTCCAAGTTCCATCAACACAACATAATATTGTAACATTTTAATCTGTAACGAGTACCCTTTAAATTTTATTAATAAACACATAAACATTAGATTGAACAAAATCCAATATCCAACTGTCACTCGTCCGCAAACACCTCGATCCGAATTTTTTTTTTCGTACTCCCTTATTACAAATTTCTACGTCACAAATTCGAACAAATGTTTACATAATATCAAATACATCATTTACAGAAGCACTAATACTCTTTCCTACTTCATTAAAAACCACAAGGACCCACTTGATACCTACAGCAAACATTGTGTAGTTTACAAAATCTCTTGCTCTAATTGTAATTCCTGCTACATAGGACAAACAAAACGTTCCCTTAATACCCGCATCAAGGTACATATGTCTAATATCAAACTTACGAACGATAAACATATCATCAATTCTTAACATACATTCGATTGGAAAAATATTTTAGACATTGACACCGGGTAAAATTCCAGACGCATATCAGAGATGTTTCACATTAAATCAAGCATCACAGCAATTAATGTACTAACAGACACAATGAAACTCAACAATTGCTACGATCCCTTATTGTTACGGTAAACCTTGTGCTCTCCCACTGTCGTAGCGTTTTCTAGTCGTAGAGTTTTGTCAACTGACTAGTGCAGTTGTGTCGTTCTAGGTTCTTCTTAGCACCTGAAGAAAGGAGCAAGGATCCCAGAAACGTTGTGTGGTTTTTATATTATCACTTATTTTGTCTGCATTTCGCAACCTTTCTTATTAATTTTCAATCAGACGTAAATTTTTTCATATAATGATATCAATCGTTAAGACCTAAATATGGTGAAAAAATCTGAAAAATAACTAAGTATTGTCACCTGTTAAAATCTGTGTAGTGGAGATAATTAACGAGTCTTCCGTGTCTGTTTAACTGACACGTGAATTGAATAATTTGGACAATTACAAACAGAATATAGAAAAAATTAAAATCACAGTGTCTCCTGTTCTAGAACTCGTCACTAAAAGCTTACAAGAAACACAAGTCAATCAGATTGAAAAGATGATCGGCTTCTGCTAATTCGTGAGTTCCTAGTGTTCTAGTCGAGTTCTGCAATGCCAGAGGAAACTAATTGTTTTCAATTTTTTCCCTATATTTTCTCTGTATTTGACGAAGCTCTTGGACGTGCCTCCATCAATTTTTTTTTAATCATATGAGTTGTAAGGTTTGAGTAAACCTCATTTTTTGGGAATAAATCGATTTTAAATTGCAGTTGTAGTCGGAAGACATTCGGACGACGAAACATGTTAACCTTAATTAAAAAGGTCTTTGACGGTTGAAGTTACTTCTGTTCGATGACGAGTCTTCTGTCTGTATATGAAATTTGACATGTTCTTCCGTTTCCATTTCCAGATTTAGAATCCGATCAAATGTTTTGTAAATACTGAGCGCAACATTCCTCATCCCTTTTCCTTAAGATGGTGTTTATAGAACTTTCCTCTCCCTTTCCTGGTTGTCATAATGTGGCTTCTAAACGTGAGCAACTCATTCGAAATAGTTACATTTAAAGGCGTCAATCAGGAAACCTGACAAGACAATAATTAACACGACAGTCTAACTCTTGTTTGGCCACTGCAAACATTTACCGTGCA
Source organism: Zhengitettix transpicula (assembly GCA_037074705.1). Taxonomy (NCBI): domain Eukaryota; kingdom Metazoa; phylum Arthropoda; class Insecta; order Orthoptera; family Tetrigidae; genus Zhengitettix; species Zhengitettix transpicula. Next base: position 37,186,524 of record CM073596.1, on the reverse strand, counting down.
GTTTGTGCAATGTCGTGGACTAATCTCTGTTTTGCAGATCTGTGTTTCAATTTAGACGACGTTTCCTTCGGGTATTTCGTAATCTGCTACCAGAATGGAAACAACTTTCTTCGCAAAGGTTTCACCTCATTCTAGATAGTTTTGTGACAATTCACACATTCTACTCGCCAAACAATCGAACGTGTAATGCTTTCATGTTGTCCTCGTGTTTTACAATGCCAAATTCCAAAGACCCTATCAAAGAAACGGCCTTCAAATGTGTCGAATGAGTCGTGATTGGTACAGAAAATATAACAACATTGTAACTATGGAAGGTTTAGTTTAGTATTAATGTAATTATGTCAGTTTATAGGTCGAAATTTGGAATTTGATTCCACTGACTCCATGATATCTGACAGTGCTTTGCGTTGATTGTATAATGCCTTTACTTTCCTGTATTAAAATCGTTGTGCAGATGATTATGAATGGATGACTGTTATTTAACGCAAACTGCAAAATCCCCAAAACCTCATTTTTTAAGAAAAAAAATTACTCTTTTCCCCGAGTAATTACTTCAGAAAAGACAAGGAGTGGAAGTATGCGAAATAAACCAATTCTGTAATGCCAAAGAATGCCAAAGAAACTAAATGAAACAAGGTTTCTTGTTCCTCAATTTTTTGAACGAAAAAGTTCTCGGGTTTCCACCCGCGGGTAAAACAGCGATTGTAACGCGACGTTTCGACGACCAAATGCACTGCCGCCATCTTCTTCGCCTATAAGATGGCGGCAGTGCATTTGGTCGTCGAAACGTCGCGTTACAATCGCTGTTTTACCCGCGGGTGGAAACCCGAGAACTTTTTCTTCAACAAATACACAGGGAAAGCCTTCGATCTTTGAGACTTATTTTTGGTTCCTAAAGCTAAGAAAAATGACAACTAATCGTTGATGTTAACAGAGTGGAAAATACTCCCGAGTTTCTTTCATGAGACACTCAAAGACGACTGCTTGTCTTTCGGGACGGGCGACTCATTTTATATTTCGTCGTCCCAGAAGAAGCAAAAAAGTACGCGTCACAACGTACACACAAAAACCTTGTGACGCAAGTCTGAGAGGATGTCTTAAAGGGAAAAGTGTTTATTAATAGTTGATATTTGGAAGCGTGTACTCTGCTTCGTCTTCATCGACGGTGACAAGACACGTTCCGCTTCGCACATCGAAATGTATCCGGTAATGTTAGCGGCCATATGGCAGGTGCTTCAGGTGAACGTAATCTTTCAGTCCTAACAATTCGACACATTTGTTTATGGATCTGTACACAATGATATCTGCGTGCCCCCCCCCCCCTCTCCCGCCATCAGAATGTTGTGGGACAAGTACCTACTGCCCGACCTACCTGATGCAAGTTTTCTAGGGGTTGTCCTGGATCACTTTCAGGCGAATGCCGGGTAGGATCCTTAAACTACAGTCCGGGGGCCCTAGTTAACCCTTGGCTACTTCCCTCTACCCATTCAATCCCTTCCTATGCTATTAAAGGGGAGTTGTTACCACGTGGATTACCCTGATGTAGCCTGTTCCTCTAAAAAAAACATAACGAAACTTAAATGTAACGTCGGAATGGGCATTATTTCTTCTTTTTTTCCCGGATGACTAATTTTTACACATTTAATGTTTGGCAACAACGTCTTTCTGGTATTTCTTTTGTGGCCATGAGGCAAACAAGAGGGCGAAAGTTTTGCTGCCCAAGAAACAAGGCTGGTTTGCAGATAGCAGCAATCACAAGGCCACCTCACAGTAGCGAATTAAGTCACGCAGGAAAGAGCGACAATAAAAACAAAGAAAGCATTTGCTTCATCCACCGAGCGTATTGTATAATCGGCAAATTATCAAAAATAGTTGGCAATTGTGCACGTTGAAAGCAGAAGCTCTGAAAAGGAGGAAGAAGCGTTTTTTTTTAAAAAAAAAATGGAATGGAGACGCTTCACAGAATGTCGGTGCTTTACGGTGCAGTTGAATAGAATACGTTGTTTCGTCGTGGAAAGAACTACAATTGCAATCGGATGAGTGTTAGTGTTCTTTGCAATTCCTTCGGTCAGCCGAGCCAAGCCATGACTGCGACTGTGCGTCCTGAATGATTTTCCCTTATATGTGGTTTTACAAACCCAGCTGACGCTTTTATTGAGTCCAGAAACGTGCACATTTTTAGAGCATCGATGAAACAATTCTTAACGTTTCAAGAAACCAGAGAAAATAATGTATGAAGTTAATATGAAAATAAACACAATGAGAACGTAACGTTTGGTTCTTAATTTTTGGACCTGCATCAGGGGATAAAACACCCAAATATCACTGAAATTAAATCACAATAACAATGAATCACAGAAATAACTTCTATGTTCAAAAATTCTTGCGAAATGACAATATCAGATCGGAGACGATCCAAGGGCTTCAAAATGAGGCAAAATTGAAGTTCAAAGATCCTAAATCTAGTTTTAGCAATGTTTCGACTTTTTACAGAGTTCTAAACAAAAAAAAAGAGTAACTAGAAAATATGAAGAAAAAAATATATTCAAGAACAGAAGGTAGCTCAGATGGTAAGATCGTCACGTAATAAGCGTACTGAGATCGATTCCCGGCCCGGTCGAGATTTTTTGTCTCTTTTTAAGTGAAGATGAAGTTATTTTCGTTCATTTGATGTGAAAATGTACCTCACTTGACATTAAATAAAATTAGTTATTTTTTTTTTCCAAAATGAATTTATCATATTCATAAAACGCGAGTCTTTCATTTCCAAATATTTATGGAGCCTTCTCTACAATATTAATACGTTTTCTCAGAGGGGAAAAGTATGCGTCACGATAGTACATTTACGTGAATTTACGACAATTTATGTGTAAAATACATATAGTTCAACAATTGTGCATAAATATAATCAAAGTGACATTAAGTGCATGAAAAACAAATGGGCTGACCTTCGTACGTTGTGCTGGCTAAAATACGGCCGACAACGAAACATACTCACTCGCATAAAGCATAATCATGCTCTACTATTTTAAGCTTTGCTTAAAACTAATTTTGGATTTATTCAAAAATTTTATGACTGATACATCAATTGATGTTTTTATATTCTATCGCAAATATTTTTATCAGTCACTCTTTTAATGAAAAAGTTAATTAATAATTTTATAAAGTGTAATTTTAAAAATCAAAAGCTTTCGGAAATCTTATTATCATCTGTACAGAAATGATAAAATATGTTTGTTATATGAGATTCTTGTAGAATAAAAAATGATTTTCCAAAATTAAATATTTTTTTTTCTGAACAGATGATTATGGCCATATTGCCGAAAGCTCCGGATTTTTAAAAATAAAATATTTTAGAAAATTAATTAGTTTTCTTATTATACATATAAAACATAGGGTATTATGGTTTTAATATCACACTGGCCGAATTTCATATCGAACTTTTTTTTTTCTTAAACGTCTTATATGTTTGCTGTCTATCTAGAAATCAAGGACGGAGATTTAGCGGTTGAGGCTAACATGTTTCATTATAATCGCCCCCATTTCCTTGATGTACAAGTGCCTTTTTGAGTTCAAATAGATCACTAACTGGTACGGTTGACAACCACTATCATCTAGCGAATTTCGCAAATGATAAAACGACATTCGCAATCGATGTGTCCTTGTCTCTTTGGCCCCTGGAGGTCTAAATAAAACAGCCTCTAATTGCTCCCTTCCTGCAGTCAATCTCCGTTGCGTCTAAATGATGCTGTTGGTCGCGTCGCGCCGCGTGACGTAACGGATTCTCGCTACCGATTGTCCAGGTACTGCGCGACCGGGGATTTTCTGATCACCTTGAACCGTCTCTACGTCACACATGTAGATGTACGCATCGCCGCTTTCGAATCCGTAGGGAGACCACCGGTTATCCATATACGATGGGAAAAGCTTGTCACATCTCGTGGATGTATCAGTCCCAACAAAACTTTATTGACCCATCATATATATATAATACAGGTTAAGAAAGTTTGCGTTTAATCATAATAATTTCGAGTTTTTTGTAGATAAATGATAACTTAATTATGATCCCAGCTCTGAATTATACGATGTCGATATTCAGTAAAATATTCTAAGGAAATCCTCAGGGAAAACAACAATAACTGAAATCCCCTGAAGCTCGTGTAGAATTATGTCAGAGGGACTGTTATGTTGGCACACTGGCGCCAGTCGTTGTGGGAGGACACAAGGTACAGATACTTGCCAAATCGCTCGTTGTTACAAATTTAAACTCGATACGAGTAAAGTTAGTAGCTCTTGGCTCGGGCTTCCATTGTTTCCCTCTATTTAAAGAAAAGAAGCAAGTGTCTGGTAGAGTTACTTTTGGCGAAATAATTTTTTCGTTGTGAAATTTCCTTGTCGCGGTGATACAAGATTGGTTATCAACGTCTTAAAGTTGTCTTGGATCACTCAAGATATTGCCAAAACAAGAAATAAAATGTTACCAAACTTCAAACATTCAAAAGGAAATTACAGTCTACGTGTCGACACGCTCAAGAACACTGTTGAACAGTTGTGAACAGCCTGAACATAACATCAATCGTGTATGAAAGGAAACTTTACCAGAGGGTCGTCAAAAAAAACTACATTCACGGCAAGATTTTCTGTTTTTATATGGCCAACCAAACCGCTTTGGTATTCATTATGGGATGCTGGTATGTAAGAAGGCTAGTCTATCGACGAATAACACAGGCGTTGCTTTAAATTTAGTCAACGGCACGATGGTTGACCTGAAACTGGTTGCGGATGAACTTAATTGTCTTGCCGACCAAGTCCGAGGGTAACTGAGCAATAAATCACTCAAACAGTGAGCATTTGTATGTTATGACAAGTACCTTCAGTGAAATGTGCAAACAACGTTGTATTTGAAACTGCACAACCCTCTCCGAGAATATCAAGAAAGTATTAGTGTGTTTTCCTATGGAAGAGAAGACTAGTTTGTTCTTTCAAAAGTCCAGAAAGCATCTTCCACGGAACAAGGACATTTGCCAATTGGGGATCTTCAAAACTGCTAGCCTCCCTCTGAGGCTGTTGATTTTGAAGAACCTGGCCTTCAGCAATGTATACCCAGAGTCAGGTATAAGAAGAGCGTCCCTCGTGGTTTGACAACGCTGTTTCCGGTGTTGCAAACAGCTGCATCGCTTTCTGATGCATGAGACGAGGGTAACTTCATTACCAGGCTCCTGATTCTTAAAATATAGTACAGCAGAAATCCGTTCTATTCAAGCTCTAGGCTAATGATTTATGGTACAAGAAGGAGACGGTTCTCGCTATGAACAACTGCAGAAGACAAATTAGACTTAAACGTATGGAAACGACTGGAACACCAGGGGAAATGACCAGGATCATGTGAATTTTTCAAAAATTCAACTGAAAGACAATATACGAAGACGTCCTTCAAACTTTCGACTTATCAACGATCTTCCAGGGATATCCACTCCTAAACAGCCTTTGTAATTACCAACACAGGTAGTTTCCGTAAACAAGACAGATAATTAAAATTAATAAATTTGCCATTAGTTCATCGTCGAGCAAGTTTTTCGCTGCGCAGTTTGAAATTTATTCAACTTTTCCCATGAATATTTGAAGACATTTTCTTGTCTCTAGACCTTTAACTGCATAATAATTGTTGTATACAAAAATTAAACATTATAAATTATATATAATGATCAAAATGGTACACCTGCAAAAAAAATGGTAAATAAAGCATGTATTTTTTCCAAAATAAAATTATTAATTATAACATAGAAATGACAATTTATTCATTAGAAATAGTTTTAAGAAAAATAGAACTTTAAAATTACGCACATAATTGGTGCCCTTTGAGAAAAGATCAAAATTCTGGAACTGGATTTAGTCACTTACTTGAAATAATCGATTTAAATGCTTTAATATTGTCGACGTTATGTTTTATTCAAGCATAATCAAGCCTTCTCAATAATGTTTATTTATTAACATATTTTATTATGACTACATCAAATTTTTATAACATATTTGAATAATTTCAATGAAAATAAAATTTCGTTTCTTTATCTAGGTACCGACAGTAACGCCCACTTCAGCAATTGATCACGGTAAGGAACCGCCTGTACTTACACACATTTTATATATTTAGAATTTATTTTTGATATTGTCATGACACTACAGGTTAGGAACACTTCAACACAGAAATTAGAATGTTGATATTTTTCCAAAGAACACCATTTATTTTTGAATTATAATATTAGTAATTGAAGATGAGAATGGTAAATAATACAAATAGGCGAAGAGCGAGAAAAATAGAAAATTGTTACGGCTAACCGATGTAGAATATTTAGAGGATTTGGATGATATGCGTCACTTGAGATCGTCTGCGACGGAATCACATTTATTTATTTTAAATTTTCATATTTTAAAAAAAAATTAGTTCAATCGACATATTGCTATAAATTCTGTTCACGCGAAAAATTGATTCAAATGTTATACATCAGACAATCAATCAAAAATTGCCAAACGGGATGAACGAATTGTAAATATAAATAAAATTTATTTGAATTAAGGAAAAAATGAAAACTTGGTCTTCGTCTGCCGAGGTAAAATACAGTTAATTTATCTGAAAACCTTCGCGTAAAAATACTGGATTTTTCAAGGAAGCGGTCCCCAGACAATTTCCGGTTATTTTCTTCTTAGTAAAATTTCGAGGATTTTTTTAATCCTTCGAAAATATTTAGACAATAAATTTTGTGCTGTTTAGTTACGTTATATAAGAAGAAATATACATGGTCGAAGGTGTGGTTTGTGTCGACGAGTTACTGGACGAATACAAGACACAGGCAAGCGGTCGTTCCAAGTGTCTGTACACAAACATTCACTCTTCGCTGATAATCTTATGGTAAACAAATAAGAATCAGCGAAAAATTACGGTTCTGTGAACTTCGCCCTGACAAAGTGAAACGCCACTGTCACATTAATGCCTTTCACGCATTACGTGCAGAATAGTCTTATAAAACGAAAAGTAATTTTACTAATTTTGAACATAAAATTACATTTTGATAGTTTCTTAAAAAAAATAGCTTGGAATGAGTACTGGAAACGTTCCTGTTAAAACTGGGCGAAACAATATCGGTGAAAGTGTTTGAAATGTTGAGGACATAATTCCAAAGCATATAAGAATTTGCTAAGTTTGTCGTTTAGAAGCGCGAGTCTCTCAGAACACTTTCTGATTATAAAACCCAGATGTAGATGTTAATGAACGTGCATGAAACTGACAAGATGACTTAATCCGAGCGTATAACGTAAACTGGAAGACGATTGCGCTCTACATTTTTCAAGGAAAACTAATAAAATATTTATATTTATTTATGGCACTCAAAACCTTTTGTTTTGACCTTATTAAGAATGTTATTTTAAAATTTTATATAATTAAACGATTGGCCTTTTTTGTGGCTTGACGGCCTTGGAAACAACCTTTCTTGAGGTTGTCTTCAAAGACTATCACAGGCATATCGCTTCGTGGTAACTAGCAATTATACCTTTGATATGACTTCCTGGTGAAAATTAATATGTAACTAAAAGTTAGATCACAAATTATGCAATACAACAGTTGTAATATTGATAATTATAAAGAATTGATTGAGAAAATATTTTATGATGGTAGCTTTTTAATATAGGTAAACGTGATCATTAATTTAGTATTAATTGGAGTCTTACGCATCTGCTTTCAACACTAACCCACGTGACCCGAGGCTGTAATCCAACATTAGTTTACAACAAAGAGATTTCGAAACAAAACTAGCTATTTTGGTCTTGGAACTCTAGGTAACCAATCGATTAAAAATAATTAACGATTGATAAAGTAGTGTCACGGTTTCTTAATTGTTTCCAAGAAAGATTTGACACATTAAATTGGTCCACGGTCAATACTCGTATCTCTCAGTGTTGGAGAAGAATCAGTTGAGGCAAGAGAAGTTGACAGATTGAGACTTGCGACAACAATTGACGACCATTTTGGTTAAAAGTTTTCAAATATAAAATAGGATCATTCTGACAAACCTGAAATAATTACGAAGAGTAATATAAAAAAACTATACGGAAGAAATCTCAGAAAATCAGTGCGCGGAGATCAGAATCAAGTGGGTCACAAGAAAATAGAACGAAAATAACAAATATGGCGGTACAGAAAACTGGAAATTATATGAATTTAAAAGAATGGTATGGAAAGGTGGCAAAAACAAACTATTAGGGGGGAAAAAATGTTGAAATTTAGTAACAAGAGGAACAAAATAGTCAACTTGTAAAATATTTCTGATCACAAGGTCAAACTGTGGATGAGTTAGAAAGGGAAGGAACTTTTGATGTTACAATTTGTTGAAATTATTTGGAAAACGAATAGACTAGTGCGTATAATAGCTGGAGAAGTTGACGTCTGGCCTGACAAAGAATCGACAAGCCTTGAGGGTCAAGTTTCACAAATAACTGACAGAACTCGTGCTGGAATTTACGGAGTTCTAACTGTTCCTCGCTATTCTTGGCTGTTAATGGAGTGCCGAAATTCTAGTGTAAATATCGTGTGGGATCTCGTTTCTGTGTGCTGACTCGAAGAGTGGACTCGGACACGAAGTTGCCACGTGCCTCCTGACTCATCTCCTTTCCTCCTAACCGTCGCAGGGTTTCAGAATGTACACTCAGACAGTAAAGACCGACACTTGATCGTCAGTTCCAAACGCTACGGTCGCAAACTTATTATTGATAATGCGATTATAATATGGAGATGTCCATTTCATACCGTTAACCGATCCGAATCAATGTCATCTGCCCTTAACTCGTCTTCTAACTTCAATGAATTTTACTTTTCCAGATTCAACAAATATTCAACGATTTTAAAATGAGTCCAGTTACAAATCGCCTTCGTTACATGAGTTTTCTTCGGTAACCTCAATTGCCGAACGATGTTCGCTGCGTCGGAAAATAAGTCCTTGACGAAAAAAGGAATGAAACTGACCTATACTTAAAAGTGAAGGAGTTTGTAATAATCAAGGTATTCGGAGTTCTTCTTAAAAGAAAACTTTACATCGGCTCATCACTACGTTTGAACTTACTTTTCGCTGTTCCAAACTCTTTTAATGCTACCATGATTCTGATCAAGGGGAAATTACAACGCTGTAAGAACAGAAACAATGGCGACTGAGATCTTTGTCTCCTCAAGACCAGTTTAACAATGAATCATCATGTTTTATCTGCACGATGAAATCACATAATGAAGTCAGACGTTTTAATGTGGTAAGATGAGTTTAATAATGCCGGTATCCTCTTCAACAGTTCTGAATCGTTACGGGCGGCTTTTCCGTTGTGTTGATAATATATTATCGTCACTTAGATGACAAATCCTAAGAAGTATATTACCCAATCAGATTGTTTTTCCTCTTCCTGATAATCTTCATGTCGATCTCATTAAAACTCACCTTCGGGATTTTCCTGTTCAGGTATTTACTCTTCTGACGTTTATAAAATGCAACTATTTTCACATACAAAAGAAAATACACTCTGTTTTACATCATTTGATATAGGTAGGCCTATATAAAGACTCCGAGAAGACGGAATTTCTAAGTTTTGGATGGAAAGAACTCAACCGTAATTAAAGAATGTGTAGAAAGCGTAGAAATCACTCTATAGATAAATCAATTCAAAGTATTTTCCTTTGTATCTCCGAAACATTAAGGCTCCTTATTAAACTGTATACAATTATCTTCTCGGGCTTCTAACTGAATAAACAATTGTATTCGCGACGTTTCGATGCCGTTCACGACCACCGCTGTTTACAATTAAATAAAAATAAAATTTACTGTATAAATTAACAGGAAATAAGAAAAGAAAACATGAAAATTTTCAGAATCTCAGTCAACTGGACGAATTTTTATAACGAATCATCGAACTAAAATAGAGTTCAAAATTTTGGTATGTATTTACAGTACTTACTTCTTCCAAATCTTGTACCAAAACCGCATTGTTTTAAATAAATATGACAACGGTACACGCCATGCTTTTACTAACTAAACTGTCCACTCTGAATTTGACCAACGTTTTGCTGGCGTAATCGCTTGGTCGGCCATAATTATGCAAGACCTTAGCGCAACTTAGCATTGAGGGTGTTCTTGTAATTATTCACGAGAGTAAATGATGATACATACCAAGGCTAAAACACAGAATTTCTGTGTCCCTTATTGAATAGAAATTTACTTCAAAATTTCATTCTTACTTCTCACGTTGGCAACGAATCCAAAGTCAATAATAGAACAAGAGATAAATCCCGATGGAACCACATCAGTTTGGACAAAGGACAGATTATCTGTAACCAGCCATGAAATAATATATATTTTTAGGAAGGTCACTGCCAAAAAAATTTTCTAAATGAAGGAAACTCAACTGAAGCACGAAATTGCACCTATGATTAATGTGTACGCTTTTAGCCGCATATCTGCAAGTAAATATTTTTCTGAGGAATATCATCTTATCTTTATTAGGCCATATTAATTTTGATTTTTTTACTGTTTTAAAATTGCTAAGTCGTCGCATTGTGCAGCCAGGACTCTAATCCTACACTAAAATGGTGACGGTTTGTAATAAATTCAATGCTCTTGCAGTTTAATAATATTTTATCCTCGTCATCAATATACAAGAACAATGTAAATGATTTCCTATAACGGTTTCCCATACATTTTAGTCAAATTTTATCTTTAATTCACAACTATCAAAGAAATTATAATAGGAAAACTGCTAAATGTAATCGTTTCGATACCAATGACAAGATAAAGGTATATATATATATATATATATATATATATATATATATATATAATTAAATATTCTCAGAAAAAAATTGATTCCGTAAATTTCCAAGTTTTCTTAACTGAGGTACAAGAACACCCCTATCCAAAAAAGTGTCGTTTTTCACGTCGTAATGCATATGAAATGCACGATACATCAGGTACGAATGTATGAAACATCTCAAGAAGTAGTTTTCAGAAAATTTATAATGCTAACGTGATATGACGAAATATTTGGCGTATTACTTTGACTTTGGCAACAAAGAAATAAGAAATATTTGAGATACAAATTGTTCAGAAGAAGATCAGCAACAAAGCTTGTCGGTAACGGATCACATGAGAGCTTCACTGATCCTCTAAGGCAATCACCTGATTATGATCTTATCACTATGGTGCTTTGCTCAACACAGTTTTGATACTAGTCCAACGATATTGGATTTGTGAAGAAACGAACCTAATTAAACGAAAAGTTTGTTTCGACAGTGTAATTATTTAGAGCCTTACACTCGGTCAAATAAGAGAAGGTCTAAGTGTTAATGACAAATAGTTTAAAAAATTTAATTACCTATCTTTGTCATCATCATTTCATATACTTTTGATATTTTCTTCAAATACAAACTCTTCCAGCACTTCTCATATCTTGGCTAACCTGTGTCTTAGTAGATGCAATACCTCTTCAACTGTACCAATTTAGAAAAAGGACTGGCATTTGCAGGTTCGCTGTGAGAGCGTTTCCTTTTCGCTGATGACCCATTTAGAAACGAGGAAGCTGAAGTTTGCACTTGACAGAGTTGTCTTTCTGCTTCATCTGCACATTTCCTCACCAACACTTCCCCGGCTGATGATCCTTGGCGCTTCGCCCAAATCCACTTCTCTGGTAGACTTCTCCAGCTGTTTGGTTGCTCAGCAGAGTATTTCTGGTCGAGACGCCTCTCTTACGCAAGTGGCAATCCCGTCTGGAAAAGGTCCACCACCTTATCAGCAATGCTGAATCCTCGGAGCTCCATTATCCGTCGTCGGATCATCTCCCCAATTAGGTGACTAACAGTTAACTTAAGCTTGTATGTACAATAAAAATTATACTCCAGAAGTCTTGATAAAAGATTCTTGGTGTGTCGAACGTTAATTTCTCAACGATCAATTCTTCTTGTACTATTATTATTGTTAATATAGTGATTTGTCACAAATTGAAGTTCGAATATTCGACTGGAGAGTTCCTTAATCATCAGGAACTTGAATTATCTCGTAATAGTTGCTTGTTTCTATTACAAGGGTGGTACACCTTTCCTCAATCAGTACTTTAATTAATAACTCGTATCTGTTTTATAATTAAAAAATGGATAAATCATATAATTGCACGGCGAAAAACTTACATTTTTGACTAGAATCCTAAAATCTCGTTTTGATTCGGAGGAGGAAGAATCGTTGAAGGGAAAGTCGATCAGGATTAATCGTCATAAACGAATGAAACAATAATTTACAGGGTTTTTTCTTCCAGGAACGGAAGTGTCACTCTTTACAGATAATAATTATCTTAGTTACGCCAATTACAAAACAGGAGAATCACTAATCATAAAATTCTTTTTCTAATCTTTCGAACAATTGTGGGGGATTTAGTTTTATCTTACATATTTATCCTACACTTGCCCTGTTGCACTCGCTTATCGTCTGTTTATTGTTGTTCGGTGTCTTGTTAAAAATCAGTGGATTTTTGAAAACAATAGTTTTCTCACGAACTTTGGGACGGTGTCAACAAATTGTATTGTGTATTTAAAAATACGTAGTAACAGATAAACTTCAAGAGAACGCTAATAAAGCATTCGAATTCGAAATGTGATTGAAATTGAGATATGACGCAAGTTTTTTTATTATTATTATTAGAAGAAGAAGAATTAAGTTGAAAATAAGAATGAGCAGAATGATTTCGAAAGGAACTGTAGAGTTATTCGGATCATGTTGAGCGTCGGTTTTAAGTGATGTATAAACAAGGAATTAATGAATACACCGATTATTTGTTTTGTTAATTAGGCGCGTGTTTGTGGAATGAAAGTGATTAAATTTTATTATTAGTAATCTATACGACTAATTAAAGTAATCTGTTAGTAGAAGTAATTATTGGTGGGGTACTGACCTGATGGTGACAGCAAGCAGCACTATGATGAGAGCCACGAGCGCCATGGCGATGAGGACTCCTCCAATCATGTACACACTCTCGCTCGGTGCCTCTGAAAAAAGTAATAACTTTCTATGTAACAACTACCTGCTTATCCGGCAAACCATTCGGGGACACGTTTTAGCAATTTAGTTATAAATAGACGAGAGCGGATTCTAAAAGAGCGGACTTTCCAATAGTCGACAAGATAAAATGCTTATAAACAGTCGTATAATAATTTCAAGTAGGGCTACTGATTATCATAAAATTATAATGAATGTTTTTCCTTTTTCATATGCCTAGAACTAAATTGTAACACGGCTACTTATCAGACATGATATAGATCTAAAGTCGAAGACTTGTCAGGACCATCTATCTGGTCACCCGTACTTTATACGGGGATAAAAACATTCTACACCGTTCTTAACACTATGAATAACTTTTCTCAGAAAGGTTTGTGCACGGTGTGTATCATTGAAAGGACGCGACTTTGATCTATTATTTTTCCTTATCGCGTTTATTATACCTGTATAAATATTTTTTATTTAATACTAAAATAAACCTTTTTTATTTAATACTAAAAGAAACCTTTTTAATTTAATACTAAAATAAACCTTTTTTATTTAATACTTTCTATTACTAAAATTCTCTTCTTTTTATCTTTTAACGACATATTTTGTTTGTCCACCAATAACATGCCCTCTCAAAGAAATTTAATGGTACAGACTACAGATTTTTCAAAAGTCAGAAAAATTAAAAATTACAATTTCTTTATTTAAATTTTGTTGCAAAATTTTGAATATTGTATCAGTATTTTAATGAGACACAATTAATATTTATTGAAGGTTACATACTTCTTATTTCCATTCCTGCAAATGAAATCTGATTGGTTTTAATAATTTAATTGTCATTAATTTCAGATTTAACTGGAAGTTTCCTGCAATTACATGTAAGTAATTTAAAAGTTTTTAAAATAATTATTACCATTACCTGATGAGGTATTTAGTATATCAGTACAATACATTGTATATATATATATATATATATATATAACAACTTTTTTTATGAAGCAATTATAATTTTAAATTAAACATTATTTTTGCAATTTATATTGCCATTAGTAATTAAATTGCCATAATTTTAAATAATTCTATTTCATATTAGTGGATGACAATTCACGATGGCTGTAAAGTCATTTACCGCTTCAGGGGAAAACTATTCTGACACTTTTCAGTAAATGTAATAAAAATCACGTTCAAGGAGTTAGAATCAGGGTTTGTGACCGTCGTCACTTTGGCTTAATTTTTTTTTTATTGCATGGATACATTAATTTAGATGATACCGGATTCGGGTACCTTAATGCATGAAACGTGAAGATAACCTATAACTATTCGATTCTTAGCCGATCAAAGACAAAATTATTATTTTAGTTACATAGAAAACGCCGCGGACCCTAACATACACGGGAAAACCTCTATTTTTTTTGACAATTAAATAAAGTTTGCATAAATCGCAACTTTCATCTATTAGTTATTCAGTTATTTTAAATCCAAATGACAAATTAAGTCTTTACGGTAGTCGTCACAGGCGGTTAGATACTGATAACCTTTTGAAAAAGTTAACTTTTATTCGTGCAGTCGTACTTCACCTCGACGAATCTATCATTAATATTATTCATCTGAGATGTCTAGGTAAAACAACGAGGAACAAGGAGGCAGAAGACGTTAAGTCAAGAAAACGCAGGGAAATGCAGCCACGGTCCACGAAGAATGTCGGAGAACGTTCGATTATTGGCTTCGAACATTTTCACTCCGGAAGCGAGGATTCTATATCGAATGTATGATTCAGACCACGTCAGGGTTTATTAAGGCGTGGGCTAGTTTCTTTCTTTGTGACGCCGATGGTCGTCGACGTCGCGACGCTTTCATGTTGCTCAGAGAGGAAGGAAAACATGAAACACGTGAAGAATTTATCGGGTCGCGACGTTTATGAGGCCGAGAAACTTTCCGCTGCTGTCATCTACTTCATTACGGAAACTGTTTCAGTATCTTCATCTTGGCACTAATTTCAAAAACCGCCGAGCTCGAATGTTTGGATATCACGGCGCAAATGCGATCCCGGAAATAAAATAAACTAACTCAGTTAATAATCAAATAACCAATTTATAATATACCAATTTGGAACAGAGCGGAGACAATAAAAAATATAACGTTGAATATGGACCATGTGCAGGACATAGAATGTTACACTGGACATAATTCTCAAATGGGAATTTATTTAGGCAGAATAACAAGCGGATTTAGTATCAAAGCTATAAAACATTAATGAAATTGGTTAACCATAATTCTAGAAATAAATGAAGCTGCTAGTATCTCAAGGGTAAGCAGGCTACGCAAAGTTTAGTAATATAAGATTGGTACATATTGTTGGTTGTTATTCACAATAAGGAAAGGAAAATTAAGAAATGAAGTTTTTGTCTCAAAAGAGAAATGTTATTTTCAAGAAATATAAAAAAAAATATTCTTAGTGTGCATTTAATGGATCATTGAACAACACTTTGCAGTGCAAAATAATATAATCCTTAAAATTGGTGCAGGATAGAGATGAGAAATTTATAGAAGCAGGACCTATGAAAACGTCAAGCAGTCAGGACGCGATACATTCAAAAATAAGGGAAAGATAATTTTGGGAGAAAAACTGTGCTATGAAATTCTGCCTCGAATCTTATATTCATGCAGAAAAAAGCGGACGCAAATAAAATAATAAGTGATTACAACCATTTTTCCTTATAGATAATTAGAGCAAGTCCTCTGGCTGAAAATTTTTTTTACAGCGTTTTTCACTATTAAAAATTATTGATACAATGCGGTAAAGCCCAAACGTAAATTAAATAAATTGAATTGTTACTATACGTTCCCATTAAGTACGGTAATATTTTAAGGTCTAATAGGCATTCAAATATATTAATTTCAGTTTTAAGCTCCAATATTATCAAATTCGTTGCGAATTTCACGTAAATATATATATTTATTAATATAACCCGGTGTAGTCATTAAGGCGGCGTAAATGCTACTGGGGTAATTGCCCCCTTTTATAAAATAATAAACAATTGCACCCAGCCATCATCAGGCTGTTCATCACGTCATTAATATTGAAGGATTGATCAAAGAATTTTCCTTGCAGTGTGAAAATCAACAGATTCGTTTTGGAGCAGCATTTCAATAATTATTTAAATTAATTTTTTTAGGATAATCGGATAAATGATGACCACGATGGTGGTTGTCTAATCACGATTACCGCACGTTAAACGTTGTGATAGTTTGTATACTGTAAAAGACACGCATTCCACGCCTAGTTTTAAGAAAAGACGAAACTAGATAAAGAATATCCTTACTATTAGCGTTGCATTTTATTTTTAACTTTTATTCTGGATAACTATTTTATCGGTTATTTAAATGATTTTCTCGTTGTGATAAAACATATGTTGGTTTTACACAGTGATATTTACATTCTTGCTGCTATTATCGTTATGATAAACCTCGAGTAAAATTTGAATTTGACCTTAGTTGGTTAAATCCGCATGTCTTTTTCTTTCCAGTCTTGTTAATATTTTAGGGGAAGGGGGATTTTAGGGGGGGGGGGTTGAGAAATTAATGGATTAGGATGTAGGATGGATCTGCGTATTTGACTATTGAAAGCTTTGTTTCCTTCGTGCACTATTGTGGGAATATTCAGGTCTGAGTGGATTCGGTGGTTGGGGAAATACCAAGGACAGTTGATGATGTACCTTAGTGCTTTATTTTGGAAATTTTGGATTTTGTTTATATGAAAATTAGCTGCTGCGGCCCAGATGGATAACGAACCGAAATTCTGGAGGACTGGCGGGCTCTCTTTTGGGTGTACGACTTCGAGGACGACGAATTCGTGTGACGCCGTTCCAGTGTTTTCTACGGAGTCTTTCGTATAATGAGTAAAACACATCTCACTCGCCTTAAAAGGCTGTCGAGGCTCCGTACAAACTATGAATATTCACGTACGCCGGGTAACTACGTCTCAGATGAATACAGATGTAACAGAAAAGGCCGAAACTAACGAGCTGTCAAAAAGAAATCTTCTCGGAACTTTTTGGACCGAGAGAACTACAACATTCGGTTGAAGAGAAACGAACTGCTTCATTTTCACTCGCTACGAACTGTGCGACGTAGAAATTGCAAGGCTGAGGTGCGGGTGGATTATTTGGACGCGTTGTCAACGAAACAAACTCTCCTCTCTCTCAGAGACATTTTAATGATTGATTGTATTAGTGAAATTACGTCTCACGACACCTCCGGCTTAGCATCCTAGATGAGGAATCGTCTATTCTTCTCCCTCGCAGATCAATCGCTAGGCAATATGTCGTTTATCAGCGTTGTGTATCCCCCAAAACACAAAAAAAATTAACATAAAAACAATTTAGCCAATTTTTGCAGTCTTCTTATAACATCACTCATACGTGTAAATAACACCAGTCAATATAAAATTGCTGCCGGTTCTTAAAGTTCTTTTTATAAAATAGTAAAATAAAGTCCTTTTAGTCCATTATATGTTTATCGTATAACCCCCCCCCTTTCAAAGTAATAGATAACTTTTAAGAATAAAGAGAGATTAGCATATCATCATAAGGCCATGTTATTTATTTTAATCATGATTAAGAAGTAGTAAAAAAAAATATTAAGAGTTCACCGCCTTCAAAATATTCACTTATAATGTATCAAACCACATATAACTTCTCTTCTTATCTTTATTGTTTTAGATATTTAAACCACAGGAGCTTTCGGCGCCTTTGCCATAATCATCTGTCATCTACTGTCTTTACTTTTATCAAGTGCATTACGTCAATTTTTTCCCCTCGTTCATAACATAATATATGTTTACGTATATCCCTGTATCTAGTTAGTCAAATTCTGATTCCAAATGCAGGGATGGGCGTAAATATACATTGTGTTTTGAACAAGGGGAAAAATTGACGTAATGCACTTGCTAAAAGTGATTGAAGACAGTAGCTGACAGATGATTATGGCAAAGCCGGCGAAATCTCCTGTGGTTTAAATATTTAAGATAGTAAAGATATGAAGAAAGTTTTTGTTACTTCACAGCGTTTTTAAATGAAAATATTCAATTCAGTGACTTTCAAAAGCGAAAAAAAAATTAACTGTCAGACTTTTCGTGCTTGTAAGACTGAAATTTGAGTCGTTTCGGAGGCATTTGATAGTTTTATGAAAAAACATTACAAAGATATTACTCCAATAAAGTCGGATGAATCTTATGGAAAAGTAAAGACCTCAATTACATTAATATTATCATAAATCAATAATTCAAGGGCCAGCGTCAAGAACGTACACGTTGTCTTGCGGAAAAGGTTGATACAAATTCAGTGAGACCTAATCAACGTTGTTTTAATGGGGGATTTATATTCAGCATGCAGGCAATCGCGGTAAGATAAGAAGACATGACATTGGCATTGAACACTTCTGAGGACAAGACATCGCCATCGTAGAGGCAACGTGAGGTTCTGCTGCAATCAAACGATAAAAAAAAGTACTATCGCAGTGAGACTATAATACTGGACACTCGACCGCCTACAAAATTAAGTTAAAGCAAGAGAACAAAGGCTTCTGCAGATAAAGAGGAAGTATAGTTGTGAATTTGCGCTCACATTATCATATAATGCAAAAACCCGAATATATAATTCTTGTACATAACTTAGTCACGCAGAGAGTCCGAAAAAATAAACAGCGTTTTTCTACGTGCGGTTTGAATTTCGCAGTTTTCTCTGAGTCAACTTCTGTTGATTTTTCCAAAATTCAGAAATTTCAAATACCGTTCTCCTAGTTTCTTGCCATCTCATCTGTCGAATCCAGTAATTGCTTCTCTCAAAATCCATATTATTGCCCCTCGATTTTCCCTTCCTATTGGACTTTCAGTTTTCTTAAGTATTAGACATCTGTAATTTATAAATTCGAACTAACGAGCGTATTGTATATTGCGTATGTCAACAACATTGATTATTTAGCAGTTTAAATATTTGTAATATGGATATGCAAGATTTTTTTTTAATTTCAGGCACAAAAGTTTTTTGAAACTGGTCTAAAGGTGACCAACCATCAATTTACATCTCGTGATATGCAAGATAAAAATATAAAGTAGGTCGTAAATGATTTATCATATACTGCTCGTTTGGAATAGGAAAAATATATTTTTCCAGAACACATACCATATTTAAAATAAACTCATTGGTGAAATTAGGTTCAGAGTTATAATAAAAATTCTCAAATTTCGAAATAGGTGACATGTTTTCCGTTTCAAAGCATTATGAAACCGTTTCAATCTTTCTGAGTAATACTTTTGTAATTTCTGATCTGTTTTACGAGTTATCAACATAGAAAACAATTAATAATAATTTATGACATTGCTTAGGCATATAAAAACACCCGAACACGGACCTAGCGTTTCCTAATTATCTACACACATGTATGGGACGTAAACGTTATCAGTGAAGCACTGTTATAGTGATTGAGAAGCTCGTTAACGTTCAACTTTATTTCTTTCCGGCTCTTGAAGACTCGGGGATACCCCGGAGGGAAAAAACATTTGTCTAACAATAAATTCTGCTCCGTTCTTGGACAAATGCGAGAAAATAAATTAATACTAGTTTTGTGCGTTGTTGAAATTGCATAAAATCAACCGCTGTGTTTTCGTTGTTTCACAACGGATGTTCTTGAAAAACAATCTTTTATATTCATAATAATTACGTACTATTATTTTCAAGAATATTTCTTAAAAATAATATAAATTATACATAGTTTACAGAGAAAAAAATACCAGCAGAAAGTAAATTACTCTGATGAATCAATAAATTAAGAGGGTGGAAATCGAACTGATGACTGCATTTATACAACGTTGTTAGAGGAGTCTATTTCTCGTCAAACTAACATGAATTTAAATTTGGTGTATGATTCCTACTATTCAGATGTATTTTAAGTGACGCTGTCACCGACACCTTTAATTAATTTTGTACCTGTTGTGGGCCTTAATGAGATGATTTTACTAGTTCTTTATAGTCCTTGGAAGGCACGTTCTTTAACATAAATCATATTAGTAAATTGACGCGTAACTGCGAAGTGTG
The DNA here is from genome assembly GCA_037074705.1 of Zhengitettix transpicula. Lineage (NCBI taxonomy): Eukaryota > Metazoa > Arthropoda > Insecta > Orthoptera > Tetrigidae > Zhengitettix > Zhengitettix transpicula. Next base: position 37,166,369 of record CM073596.1, on the reverse strand, counting down.
TGTAAAATATATAACAATTCTTCCTGAGAAAAATAATGAATGGCTTGGTTAATTTTATTTATACGTGGCTGTAATATAATACGCATTTGGTGAGAATTTGTGCAATCGGGTTGGCGATCGGGTAAGCTCGAGTTATTACGAAGGCATACGTCACTCTTAAATGTGAAAAAAAAAATCAATGGCTGGTTTTTACACACAAACGAATGTCAATATTATACAGGTGAGGTTTTACATATGTAAATTATAATGTTCATGGAGCCGAGTTTATGGAGAATGATAGACTTGCAACTCACTGGTGGCGTAAACAAATTGATTCATTGTAAATTTTTTACAATTGCAAAAAAAAAAAATAATAATAAAAAAATTGGTACACGTGAGTGCTCCTTTATTATCGATTTCTGCCTTACCATTTCTATAAATCTAGTTTTTAAATAATTTTTAACAATGGCGACGAAATACTGTTATTAGTTCCATTGTCCTAATAGCAAGAAAAAAAAGCATGTGAATGTTATTATTTCCCTGTTGAAGAGTTTCTTTACTGTCGGAATCGTTGAAATAATCCCTACTTTCATTCTTTATATTTTCTTTGTATCCACTTCTTCTTGAGGATGATTTATTACAAAAGCTATCTGGTTTATAGGCCTTGTGTCTTTTAGTTTCTCCAGTTTATTGCTGATGTATTTCGAAAATATATATAAAAAATATTATATATATAAATTATAGCGTTTTATTTATTTTATCACTTTATCTTAATTGGCTACTTATTTACCTAATTAGTATCCTCTATATTTGATATCTATTGTTTGACCTACGTTTTTCCCCTTTCTTTGCTTGGTCTGTTCTTCATTTTCACTCAAAGGATGGAATACTCGTAAATACTTATAACAACCATTTCTTATACAAATTTTTCATGGGAAATTAATAAGAATTCGCATCAACATTTATTAAACTTAGAAACAGCAAATTCGGATAACTTGGCCCGGATGTAGTCAACAAAGTAGAACAAGAGTAAACTGTAAACGTAATGGATGGAAACTTTCCGGAATAAAGAATCATTGAATCAATAGGAAAGTCACTGGCGCTACGTTATCAAACTTGTTTACAATTACAAATTCGTTGACAGTGAATCTCCGGAGTTTCCAGTTTATTACTCAACGCGCGGGGACGGTTTCTTCCATAACCGACGGAGAAACACAGTGCCCAACTTCGTTACGTTGTTTTACATGTCCGACACGGCGTTTCATGAATCCGTAAAATATTTGAAACGTTTATCAATGCAAACTTGCTGGATATTTCAGAGAAACTTGACGCGGAAACGTGTTTGAGCATTCACTTAGCTGCAAATTATGAGGCCGTCAGTATTTTGAGGCCATTTAGTATCAATTGACAGGTTGTAGTTATATATGCTGAAAATTTGGACGCATCTCCGAGAGGAGTGAAGGTGTTTAAGTAATGCGATAAGTAATAAGACTCGTAGCGTTTAGTTTTAATCTATTTACTAAAATTAATCAACTATTTTACAGTTGAATCGACAAGCGTAAATTATTCACTTAAACTAGTAATCTACAGGAAATAAAGAGCATGAAAATTTCACTTGATTTAGTACAAGAGTTTTGTTGGTGTTATGTAATTTTTTAAAAAAATTAAATCATTTTAGAAAAGTACTGTGCATCTTCAGCAGTACTTTACGAATATGGTACACACATCTTAGTATTATGTGACTGAATGCCTCGAGGTATAGACCAAACGGGCTAAGAATTACGACCAGAAGTTGGAGTGTTAAAAGATTATACAGACTGATGAGAAAATTAGGAAATCCTTTCTCTAGGAGTACGTGAGACAAAAATATCCTTTAATAGAGTGAACAGAATTGCTGAAATATTTAAATAGCACTTATGAACTACATATTTAATTATTTTAATTTACATTCACTACTAGACAATAGAATTTTCAATCTTTGATCTTCAAGATTTGATTCACGGCCACAATTATTAGCAGATATTTATTTAGAATTAAGAATATATAAAATTCAAATTCCCATCGATCATTCATAAATAAGCATATTATCATCATTAAATCTCAATAGATCGCCATTTTTATATGAAATATATCCATTTTAAGTGTATTTAAAATATTTTACGTAAAGATATTTAATAGAGGAATTTTTCAAGTTTTCATTTCTAACGTCTGTTTTGAATTAATAACACACTTGATGACCTTATACAGACACTTTTTATTTTTAACTTTTAATTATGACGACGCTTCGATACATTTTTGAATTTTCATCAGGTATTTTCCAAATTAACACAGTAAACTAGCACAACTAAACGAAACAAGTTATTAAATTCACACAGTTATCCAAACGTCGTCATAATTAAAAATAAAAAGTGTCTATTTAAGGTCATATTTTTCAGTTAAAGAATTACATTGCCTTTGTTCTCGGACCATCATCCGGTCACATATTGAACCTATTAATTCCAAAATTGCTAACTTTCACTGTAGATATCATGTTTATTATTATTCGTCGCGAATATTATAAATTTTAACTGATGCAGTAGACAAAAACAAGATATTATTATAGCTACAACTTCTAATTTGTGAATTGTACAGTTAGACTTTTGCTTTTGTAAAAGACTAATTTTAACACCAGGTTTCAACTCTTCGATAATTTTCATATTATAAGGAGCGAGTATTTTGTACGTAACATGCAATCTGAAAGTTTTTCACTGGATCAGAAACCTTGATTTTCTGCGAACTAATGATCCTCTTTACCTGTTTGTAACCATCTATAATTTTAATAATAATATTAAAAGTCTGTAAAGAATATATTATTATTATTATTTTCAGTTGCTAATATGTAATTGATGTACGTTAATTAACTTTTTGATAACGGTTGCGTAATTTAAGATAGTGTCGACGAAGTATCTGTAAGAAACTGTTAGAATAAAATAACGTATTGGGGAATACTTATTAAAACTAAAATTAACATTCCAGGTGTTGTATTTTGCTGAACGTGAAATGTGAACCTTAAAGTTGACAGTTCTAAGGTACTGTTGAAAATTAATTTATAATTTTTGTTTTTGAACCCCAGAATTAGATTTCGTTATACGTACCCAATTGCATCATGCCTTATTTTTTCTGTACAGTTCAATTTGCTATAATCGGTGCAGTTATTATGACGGTAATTACTAAGGAAGGAAAATGAAGTAGACTCACTTTGAGACGAATAATAGTTGATATTAATTATTTTCTTGTAAAAGTTTCGAGATATTTCCTCACACAAACTGAACTATCTTAAAATGAACAAAGTGCAGTAAACTCGGTTATCTGGCCTAATTTAACGGAAGGGATTGCCGGATAATAAAGAAGCCGAATAGGCCGGAGTTCAGTTTCTGATCCATGAAAAGCACCGTATTATATACACAGTTCCAACCTATTAATTACTGTTTTAATAATTTATCACAGTAAAAGTACAAAAAATAAAATATAGTGCACTGATGATGAATTATATTAGGCCTATATTCAGTAATCTGTATAATGTATATTTGTATGTATTTACGTTAATTTCTATACAGATTTAAACGCGTCGATAGGTTGCAACGAAAATTGTAACATATTCTTCAAAACACGAGAAACGGTATTGTGGGGTTGAGAAACCCCTAGCATAAATGTGGAAAGAATTATAATTTTAAAAAATGTGATTATTTTGATTTAATTTACTGCACGCCAAGAGACCATGACGTCACGGGAGAGAGAGAGAGAGAGAGACGTTACTACGCGACGAACAAAAGAATTAGTTCCTTTTTCCGAAATTAAATAAATCAGAAATATTTTCTTTGAATAAAAAGTACAAATTTATCCAGTAATACTCCTTCGAATGATAATGAAAAACAATACGAAATACCTTACGATCCTTGCGGAAAATGTAAGTTAATTTTCGTGCCATATTAGTTAAGTCCATTTTTTTACACTGTGAATGTCGCTAAGAATTTCTTCAATTTAATCTTTAGTAATGTCTGAAGGCTGAGGGACAATTATATTCTGCAATTCTCAAGGACTATACTGAAGTATTCCGTTCGTAAAGAAATTCTGAGGAATGTTTGTTGGGATTGATGCAATAAAAGTCCATGTATTCTACAGCTGTTCAATTAATGCACTATCGGTCGAAAGTGCGTACGGAAGTAGGAACAGGTAGACTTAGGATAAATCAATTCTTTACTAAATATTAAAATAGAAATAATTTTTCGGTTTATATAAATTAGTACAAGGACAACGCCGGGCACCGAGCTAGTTTTTAATAAAAAACAGTGGTCACTGAACAACATTTTACTAACGTATTCTTCACTTTGAAATTTATGCACGCGACACACAGGATCGTAGCAGATTCCAGCCTGCAACGGCTTCGCAAAGTGCGTTACAGTATTTCTTTTCCAATCAAGTAGGTCGGATATTACGAAGGCCGGATTCGCACGAGACGGATTGCATTGTAATTATTAGAACACTTATATGTTCGTCCTAGTCTTGTATTGGATTCGAGTGTATAATGAAGAGATTTAATTTAATTTGCGGTGGTCCCAGCGTTTCAGTGTACTTGTTTACTTAACACTCTACTAGATTACCAATAAATAAAATTGGAAGCAAGCCTTGATTGCGCGCCACGTGTGCGTGTGAACCAGGGCAGATAACGCTGAGGTCCAGGTAGGTTGTGTGAAATCCCCGCGGACCTCGCACTCTGTTCCGATAGCGTCGAGATGAGATGCCAAACACGCCTGGTCTTTGGCCACAGAGCGTGGGAGCGCGGACCCACAGATCAGCTGTCACTCATACATCAATTGTTACACCTTGATCAAACTAGATTCTGTTTTGCTCAAACATTAAGTGTTCTGCAAGTGTGGCAAAGAATAAATACACCAAATAAAAAGTGTTGGAGTTGCGAACAACGATTTTCTGCTAAATATTTTTTTAAGGAGGCCTAATACATCGTTGCTTAAATATGTATATTTCTACCAGGCAAGGTGAATCAAGAGTTTAAACGTGGTTTACATACGAGTATCAAAAATAATACAACGTACAGGCATAGCTTACTGAAGAATGAAGATGTACCCGTTTTATCATGAATTAAAAATTATTTAGATTCTCTGTGTACTTTGGCACTATTTACTTTTATGTAAAGAAACGTCATGGTTATTACGAATCCTAGCAACGTTCACTCCAAAAAATCAATCTCAATGGACGAATTCCGAATTCAAAATTCAATTCGGACTTCTTTTCGTTCAACGTCTCGCTCATATGCTCACATATTTTAGGTGTCTTAATATAATGTATTTATCAATTTTTCTAGCTAAACAATTCATCCCGGAGTCGTTGCGTGTAGTTTGCGTAAGAAATGTTGTCTAGATAGCAGAATGAAATCCTGGTTCGTTAGCTATAATAAGACTTAAAAGAATCAGTAACCTCCATGTGTCGGTTATGGCCTCGAATCAGAATTATGCAACATGAACGGGGTTCAAGAAACTTTGATTGTCCTAAGTACTTCGCGGTTTTTCGAGTATTTACACTTCAGTTACGATGCCATGCCAAAGTAGAGTACTGCAACGTAAGCGGCAATATTTTTTTTATCACAACTGCCACCGCTCCATCTTATATTACATGAGAAATTTTGAAATGCCTGACTTTTTATAAAACTACGCACTAGGAATCAGATGAATGACAAGATGTACTCATCCAAATCAATTAGGGATATTTATTGCTCTTAGAATTTCAGGAAGCGCCATTGTAGGTAGTCTGCGATCTAAAATGTTGACCGTCGACTGTGGGATGATGGTTTAGTGTGCGAAAATTTATGAAGATAGCCAGGATATGAAGATATATTCGTCGCGGGATGGTTTAAAATAGATAAATAATGGAATCGCGGAGGGAGAGACGAGCTTCCCTCAGTTTCATTCCTGGTAGTAAAGTCGCTAGTGTTTTTTCTTATGAAAGGCAAGTCCACGCAATAGGACTGATTAGGCTGTAAGTGTGCGACGAAGAGAAGTTCAGGAGTGCTATGAGATTACTATGGTGATGAAGGATTGAAAACACGCCATAAATGAAGGAGCCTATAATAATAAAATAAATTTCAATGCAAAATACACTCCAATTTATTTATATATGGTAATTATCTCCACTCGAAAAACACACAAAAAAGTTCTAACTTGTAATTATAGAGAATAATTTATGAGAAAATAAATATTGCAAATAAACATTTCACATAAACAAACCAAAGAATCACAAGCAAACCTTATGATATTGAATTTTTTTTATAATTTGCTTTTCCATACTCCGGTCAAAATTCAGTGCCTTAATTTCCCAATAATAAAGCCTACCATCTCAAGACGACCAATGAAATATGATTGTTATTTGATACGAATAAATTATTTTCATAGAGAGATAATGATTTGTGATCCGCCATTTTGACTTGGTCAATGTTCAACGTCTTTCTCGACAGCGGTTTCTTTCTTGAACTTCATAATTCAGGTAGTGCTCCACTGTCGGGTGTCTGTCGGCTGAGATTTATTTTTGCCCGGGGCTCACAAGGCCACCAACGGCCCGGAAACGTCTGTCGGCCTTCTCGTCGACCCTGGGTCTAAGGATCTACCCATCGTAGACGTGCTGGTGCTCCGGAAACTGCCACCTGCACCAATAAACCGACCATAGCGGTTCGGTTTTAACTGTCGCGTTTACATGGTGCAGGCGTTTCGAAAACATAAAGACGCACAAGACTGCGGTTTCCGCAAGGTCGAACAGCAAATACGATCCCTGTTCTTGAGTAAGACGATCCGAAAACTTTTACTCTTGTTTGGATGGAGACTTCTTGATTCCCAAAGTTTTGATCATGATGGAAACTTCGGCCATGTCATCCAGTACAATTACTGTTAGTTCTAAAACGTGAAAGTAATCGTTATTGTATAACGTCTGACTCAGCCAGTGTCTATACTAAGAATTTTCTCAAGTACTCCAGGTTGACGTTACGTCCCATAAAATAATTAAGATCCAGAACCTAAACTACTTGATGTAATTTGCTTGAAATCGTGAAACAATCGGAATAAGTCCATATATTAGGACAGGCCAAGAAAGAGGTGACTAAAATATGTAATGATACATAACAATGCTTAAATGTTAACCACAAAAATGATGAATATGATCGACGAGTGACGAACTTAATGTACAATTTGCAACGCTTGCAATTAGTATAAATCGCCAAAATACGTAATACTCGTATATTTGGATGAAAGTAATACCTCACATAATCGATTGGCATATTGGAAAATTATTTGCTATGCATTTTAAACATATTGAGAACTCGCTATAAACCAAATATGATTCAGTGGTCAATACGGTTCAGAAAAAACAACTTTTTATTTGATAAATTTTATGATTATTGATTAACATATATGTTCGAATTACTTTTAAAAAATATAAAACCGGACACTTTTGATTAAAATAAGCTTGGAAGACCATCGTGCTTGAGTAAGATGGTCTGTGACTCGGAAATTCATGTAGATGTACTATCGTGACGCATCACCGTTCACGTTCACGAATTCTAAAACTCTATACTCCAATACAACACATTCATATTAAATTACGTATAAGGCAAAGACAAATGATACAGGATTTTCTTTGTGTAAAAAAACCTAGCAATGTTGGTTACAAATACAACGAAGTATAAATTAAATTAAATTTTTTTATTATTATTATAACGTTCGTTTCTAATTAGTATAAGATATACTTAACAACCTATTAACAGAAATTTCTATAAATTAAACCACTATTAATAAAATAATAATTAGTATTTAACAGCGCTACATTTTGGTACTTATTTGTACCCCGTTTTTAAATGTTTTTCTTGAAGTTTGGAACGTTTATATAGTACAGACACGTTGTTTATAACATTAAGACAAATATTTCAGTTAGAAGAAGGTACCAAAATGTAGCGATTTTAATTTTTCTTTTCAGTTTAAAAAAAGGTTGTTAAATATAGCTTATTATATTTATAAGAATTTATTTTATGTAAAAAATAAACTTAAAATTTTTACAAATACAAGCTGAGCGTGTAGAAAATGCTGATTTGATATTAAATAGGATGATTGTAATTTCCTTCTCCAAAATTTACACAGTATTGAGGTTTGTGGCCGATAGGTAAATTCAGCTCAATAATTCTGATTTCGAGTACCGCTTAATGTATGAAAAGCCAGTTCGGAATGGATTGGCGACTTTATCAGCAACCATAATGTTTATTTTTCCGGGTTCGAAACAAGAATTTTATATCTAGTTAGTTTGTCCAGCAATTTTGGGAGCTAGCTGAAATTAGAATTTATGTATGCGTGGAATCGTACATTTTCCCAAAAGAAACCCGTCAATAATCTTTGAGGTTTTTTCCTCATGAAAATTATCTGAACAATAAATACTGTTTCCACTTTTTACAAAAAGGCAGCAAGAGATTAGGGATAAGTATAATTTTTTTTTCCTTTTGTCAAGACAATTGTTATGAATACCATCTAATTAGTCTATCGCAGAACAGGTTTCTGTATTTTTCTGTAGAGCCTATAATTTCCACCGAAATAGTAAGGAAAACTCGGCACCGACACTTTAAGTTAACCTTGTTTTGTTCTCAACACGTGTTCTATATCAGAAAAATAGATCGGAAAGTAAAACTGTAAGATAGGCTAAATTGTATATGTGAATGTAGAGACTTGAACAAATTTTGTATACAAAATTTGCGCAAGCTAAAAAGAGAATTCTTTGGAACGGTAATTCATCACGAATAAGTTAGAACAAACAAAACGGTCAACGGGATATTGAAATATTGAACAGCTCCAGTTGCTTGTTTTCTTATTTCGACATTGTTTGCACACAAGCCATGCTGCTATGTGTTACGAGTATAAATCGAGGTCACAACGCATTGATCTTGCGTACTTGCGAGGAACAAACACAAAAAGAGGAGCAAGGTCTACTACACCGTCGTAGATTTCGATGCGTCTCGCCGTGCTTTAAGTGCAGATAAGAGGTCAATAGTTGAAGCGTCGCCTGACACATTACCCAATCGAATCCGGATTTCTTAATGAAAGTCTGTTTACAAGTGGCGTCTTCCTATTCCGAGTCTCGTCCGATGAGAAATTGACGTCAATGGAGGCTCGTCAGTATTTGCCTTCCGATACGTCAGAAATAAAATGTACGTAAGCCCTCAATGTCAATCTTCCCTTGACCTGGTTTGCGTTGTAAACTATTTTCCACTCACACCATACACACACAGTCAAAATAATCAGATATCATCATCATCGCTCATCAGAATTACCAAACCACGATGTCATAATTAAGAAATCGAAATCAAATAATATGTTTGTTTCGAACAAATAATATTTCACAAGTTATAAATTCCTAATTGATTTGAAGACCGAGTAATTTATGCTACTTAACTAGAACATTCTTGGGGTAATCGAACATTTATATGTCGTCACGTATTCATTAATTAATAAATTAACTTTACAAAGTCTATAGATGTAAAAGAGGAACCTAATACGAGGTTTAATCTATTTGTTTTTCATTTATGCGGCTCCAAATCAATTATATAAACCAAATAATTATGTGGTTAGAAAAGTCTTTTGTTAATCTAGATGGACAAGCATTTAACTTTGGTCTGAAAACGCCCATTATTTTTCCTTTCCGTTCGTCATCTCAGTAATGTTTAAATTTGTTTGGAGGTTCGAGTTTTCTTGTTGCTACAACAAATTATATGCACGAAATACGTGCTGTAAACTTCTGCTAGCAGAATATTATGTCTATAGACATTGTCGTTCCTTTACAATGGTTTTAAATATGTATAACAAATTAGTACTCTCCCAGAATGACCAAGAAATATATTTTTTAAATTATTTAAAAAAATTATATTATTTACATTTAAGTTCGAAGAATATTGTTTGTTATTTTTCCTATTAGATAAATGTTTTTTTAAAAAAATTGTGCTTTTAAATATTATATTCTTACGCCACTTATGCAAAACATTCGGTTACCATATAAACATAACATAAACACCTCGATGAAAGTAGAAAAACGCACGGAAATGCAGTAGATTAGAATTAAATATTTTAAAATGTCTGTTATAATGATCGTTTAATTTATCTTAATAATAGATACAGACAAAATTAAAATATGATTTATAAAAAATTGTTCACAGCACTTAATAATTTCAGTAGCATGATGCTTTTTTTTTAAAAAAAAAAATTCCTTCGAATTGTTACTATTTATAACAGAAGTACGACGTTTTTATTATACCTTTCAAATTAATAATGTCGTAGATATAAATGAAAGAGGAAAGAGTGATGTTGACCAACGAAATGCACAGCTTAAAAACTTGCGAGGTCAGTGTTTCGAAGACATGAAACGGCATAGACAACTAAGTATAGAAGAGTCAGGGAGATATTTAGGATAATTCATTAAATATTTTACTATATCTATCAGTATGTTCGATAACAGATATTTTGTGTTGGTCCTGAGGGGTGTCTGGTGTGGACGATCTGACACAATGGGCGCCTGACTCTGACAGGAAGTGACTGGATTCCTATCCTGGACCGCAACTGCGGCCTACTTACGTCATATTGCGCAGTGGTAGTCTGTACCAGTCCATTCCAGCTCCAGAGATGCATTAGGTTTTCCAGGAAGGAAGCAAATTTCCTGTGAAATCATATGACACTTACAGATTCATCCTTAATTTTCTGAAGCATAAGAGCGATGACTAGCAAAGATTCTCGAGGTTCAAAATGAAATTCATCCACGAGAATGATAAACAAAGTTATTGTTAGGTCGTAAATAATACGAAATCATAAACGTGGCTCGTGTAAGTTGGGTTAGCAACAAGAATGTCACTTGGAGCACCAAGTGCCTGAAGCGGTGCTTAGTTTGCCATCACATCTAGCTTAAGATAACATCTACCGTACAATAGCTCCTGAGCTGATATGGAGAATATCAGAAGAAATTTAAGAGTCCTGCAAAAAAAATGTAATCCCTTTGTTAACCTTGAAACTGTGGTGATCTGATCGGATCATTCATGGACAATATGGGGACAAAATCAACAGGTACAACCTATCTCAAGTTAACAAAGGATTAAAACATAACGGCACCACGATATCTTCACACTCATACGTTGATAAGTATTTAGAGTGCTTTCAATAATGTGTTTTTACAGAAACTTGTAATTTTATTTAATAGTGAAATAATTCATGCAAGTATAATTAAATACTTCAAATATTCACAATACATTTTCAACACTTTCTTTTATATTTGCCTTATTCATAAAAACTTACATTCTACTTTTGTCATCGCTTTCAAAACCCCTCTGATGCTTCACATTAATCTCATTTACAGTCAGAGTTTTAGTTCTATGACGAACATCTTGACCTTCCTAAAGATAAATCAACAGTATTAGACAGATCATTCTCTTGTAATTGACTGTAGTCGTCACTGTTGTCATTCAGCTTCAGCGACGAAGAACCAAGTAACAGAATATCGCGGATCACCGATATCAAGATTACATACGTAGGACATCCTGTCTCAATAAATCACTCCTCTCGTTCTGGTTATGGAAATCGTATCTAAAAGGGTCAGTGGAGTTCTGCGACGCGTAACGAGAGTTGGTCAATATGTTTACAATTTGGACATTTCCGTCAGAGAAAGAGAGAATCTTCTGGAGACGAAGAATATCTTGTTTTGCACGGGTGAAGACAGCGGCGCCGGTGTTTGGGTTCCAGAGAAACGGGATCACGACCTCGACAGCCACCGGAGTCGCTGATGGAAACTTATTGCCACTTTATAGGCATCGGATAGGTCGGCGATGCAATGCGGAATAGAGATAGCCTAGATTTTCAACGCAGTTGCATCAGCCGCCTCATGTCACGAGTTTAAAATCAAATACTGCCATACGGACGAATGAAGGACACGGGACATACATGTGGAGAGAAAGAGTTTGGACAGTGTTGTGAAGAGCGAAACATGCTCTACTCTACTTAAATTAGAAGCATAATAGTACCTCAACAAAAAATGTATATATAAATATAATGATTTAATAAATGACTCTAAATTTTGGAATTACCACCGTCCCCAAGTTTAACCTGAGGGACTATGTTGGCTACTATTGAGACCTGATTCTTACGTCCCAAAATACAGTTATTCACCAATTATATAATTCCTATATCGAATATATTTTGAAGGCAGACCACAGGAAAATTCCTGTGGCCGTTTGCCTTGAACAAAGTGAGTGCACCCTAGCGTCAGCTGATCTTCGCAAGGGCGTATCAATGTAGGCAATTATAACAGGAGCAAGCCAGTCTCATTCTACTCTGATCAATATCGATATGATTGGAAAAAAAACTGTTAAATGTTGATGAACGATGTCTGGGAATCACAGCTGGAGACATGAAGTGAATGATTAGAGAAGGATTACGTATCCTTAGAGGCGTCACAATCGAGGACAAAAGAACAAAGAAACTATTCTTGGGAAAAAGAGTCAAAAATAGAAAAACGTGACGAAACGAACAAAATTGAGTCGCATAAAGAGTTGAAAAACAATAAGTACATCTTGGAAGACTGAAGATGCATGACGAACATTGTTAAAAGTTAATTACAAACGTTTTTACCTGGATTTATTTTAAACATTCCTCTTTGGGCTCACTTGAATTGCAATATTGATGCATATTTTTTTTAACTAATAGCTGGGTGCCCGGCGTTGCTCGTGTACTTATTTATATAAACTCGAAAAAGTATTTAATTGAATACTTAAATATATTCCTTGAGTATTTCAGGATATAATTGTCAATTTTCACTCAGTCTTCATACATTACGAAATATTACATTGATGAAATTGTTAGCTAGACTCACAACTAATATAGCGCGAAAATTAACTTACATTTTCCGCAAGGATGGTAAAGTAGTTCGTATTCTTCTTTATTATCATTCGATGGAGTATTGCTGTATAAAATTATACTTTTTATTTAAAGAAAATATTTCTGCTTTATTTCATTCGTAATAAAGGAAATATTTCCTTTGTTCGTTGCGTAGTAACGTCTTTCTCTCACGTGACGTCATTGTCTCTTGGCGCGCAGTAATTTAATATTTTATGATCACGGTTTTTAATTATAATTCTTTCCACATGTATGCTAGGCGTTTCTCACCCTCACAGTACCGTTTCTCGTGTTTTGAAGAATATGTGTACCAATTTTTGTTGCAATCAGTCCCAACTTTTAAATTTGTATAGAAATTAAAGTAAATACATACATACATACAAATATACATTCTTTTTATTATATGGATTACATGTGAAAATCAGATTTGTTAATTAAGTAGAATTTAATACGTAAATATGGATATTTGGGCCCGTCAAGTACGAATAATTACGAGGAGGCAAATAGGAATGGGATAATATCACAAATGCTGTATTTTGTTGGCAACTACGAGTGTTATTTCAAGTTATCTTATCCAGTAAAATATTCATGGGCATACTAGTAAGGAAAACGACAACTATTCGTGGAACAAGCCTGCAAGGAAGTCACACACAACACTTTTGTTTTCATAAACTTATAAATCTTTTGAAGAACAAGAAACAAACAACAAACAGGAGATATTGGGAAAATACATATGTTGTGCAAGGTGCAAGACTTGATAAAATAGGAAGGTCGATCATAGTTTTGAAGAAACATATCCAGTGATGACAATTAATGTCTTTAAGTAAATTTGGGATATATTTGAATACTTTATGATTAAATACTAGCGAGAGATTTACGATTTTTTTCTGCCGTTTAGTTCAAGATAGTTTCCAAAACTCTATTTTCATTTATATTAGAATTAAATAAAAAAATCATTAAACATTTTATGGAATGCCGTATGGCAGAGATCTGTTCAAAACAAGAGTAAAATCATCGGGATAATAAACTCGATTGCACTCACATTGAAAAACGTAGGAGTAACTGACATACAGAAAGGGATAAACTCGTGGAATACTATACGTGAAAAGAAAACTAGATTGATTACTTACTAGATCATTATTAAACAAAGAAACAACAACACCAAAAACAGGGGAAATCGTGTAGTAACAGGGAAAAAGGACAGCGAGTAACTCGGGGTATTTGGTGAAACGGTGCACATAGTTTGAAAGGTAAAAAATTAATGGAAAAGTCTAGCGGTTAAAATAACAGTACACGGGACTAGATGTTATGGCATAGATAGACCTTGTGAACAGGGATGTGAATTCCAACTCCGCCCTCCAATACCACAGCATGAGCATTCTTCATGGACGACAAGTTAGTTGGAGGTCGACCCGTGTACTTAAACCTTGCCCTGAAGACGATACCATCGCTCTTCCTTACGAGTTGTAACCTTTATCCTCATGCACATAAACTGTTTCGTGTCCTAACCTTACAAATCATCTACGAGTGTGACATTTACTAAAAATATCGAGTACAGACGGCCTTTAACTGCCCATTCGGAAAATAAAAAAATTAAGGTTTCCATCTACACGAAATATATAATTAAATAATCAACTCCTTTAAAAATATATTTCAGAATAGTCTTTTTTCAATAAATCAGATTTAAGACCCTATGTTTCATGTTATTTCGTTCAAGAAAAAATAGAATTATTTAAATTGAACGATATTTAATATTACATTGAAGAATATTTAGTAATGCTTCTTTGGATACACGTTTATTCCTTCACATTACTTTCAGGTCATGCGGGGATAGGAAAAAGCGTAAAAGTGGTTAATAATTCGATTACGTGATACATTTATCGTCATAATCATGTCTCTGCATGCACAGAATGAATTTCTTATACAATCAATTACCACCTAATCCATTCAAGGAGAACTAAGAAAGGATATTTATTTATCAAATTAGAATACCGAAATAAAATAAGGTTCTGATATATAATAAGTAATTCGAATAAAATTGTATTAGTTGTATATATTGTATTGAATAAGCGTACTATTCAGCAATGGTTCATTTTAGTCTATATGAATATGTAAAAGTGTAAGGTAACTACGTAATTAGACATACGTCTGTGCAGTACCTACAAATAAATAAATAATATAAATGTTAATAAAAATGTAAAGTGCTTTATAAATTATATTTGTTGTTTTTAAAAAATCATCTAAATTATGAGTATAAATTCCACATTCATTAAACTATGTTAAAATAATTTCTAAAACAACTTTTGGTTAGCATATTTACGGACTTAAATTTCTGAAAATTCAATGCAACATAATTTACATAAAGATTAAGAAACACTCGTATGAATTAAACTTGTGTTTTAGAATTCATGACATTACTGCAATTTTTTTATTATACAAAGAAGATAACCTGGGCGATTCAGTTGATTCCTGCCAAACTACTCTGGAAATAATTTCAATTATGCAGTTTTCTACTCTTCGAATTATGCATTCACAGGACTGGTTTATATTTCACATGAGTTGTGGCGTGAATTACATAAACTAGGACACTATCAAGCCATAAAGTTTAATAATTACAAAGTGTCCAGTGTAGGCCGATATAACATTGAACAGATTAAACCTGTGTATGTGAAACAGATATCGTGCGATTTACGCAACTATATCATTTAGGGTTGTATTTTCACGTAACCTGACGTGCATTGTATATGAAGACGATTTCTTGAATAATGAAAATACGAAGTAAAAAAAAAGCTTTGCTTTCTAATTGTTTTTAAAGTACTTAAACAGTTAAAATTTTAATATTTATCGCTTTTATGCAGGAATTATTGGGTTTTCCTGAGTTCGTTACCAGTGGAGTGTCCGAAAGAATAATGGGCCTATCAATAAGAACGAACACTACACGAAATAATCTATATTTCATTATTACATATTATTACCTTTGGCATTTGTCATTCGTTCGTGGCTTATTATCGCAATGTTTCGGATTCACAGATAATTAACTAAAAGGGATGAGGACACTTTGGCGTTCACTTCACAACGCCTGTCCGTTAAATAATAGTCGAGGGCTGTGTAACATGTGGCACCGTCCTGATGGAAGAAAACATTTTTCACGCAAACATTTGTCGGTTGTGGGGCCAACACACTAAACGTCTGTCACATGGAACACACAGTTTGATAATACTCTTTTATGATCTGCACTCGTCGTTGAATATGCCAAAAATTAATGAGAAATCTTATTATAGCACTCTGGCAACATTTAAAGAAAAGCTGCCTCTTTAATTTTTGACACACTTATTAGTACTATTCAGTAATATTGCTTCCATGGAAAAATATAAGATTAATAAATATATAATACTAGCTGGGTGCCCGGCGTTGCTCGTGTACTTATTTATATAAACTCGAAAAAGTATTTAATTGAATACTTAAATATATTCCTTGAGTATTTCAGGATATAATTGTCAATTGTCACTCAGTCTTCATACATTACGAAATATTACATTGATGAAATTGTTAGCTAGACTCACAACTAATATAGCGCGAAAATTAACTTACATTTTACGCAAGGATGGTAAAGTAATTCGTATTCTTCTTTATTACCATTCGATGGAGTATTGCTGTATAAAATTATACTTTTTATTTAAAGAAAATATTTCTGCTTTATTTCATTCCTAATAAACGATATATTTCCTTTGTTCGTTGCGTAGTAACGTCTTTCTCTCGTGTGACGTCATTGTCTCTTGGCGCGCAGTAATTTAATATTTTATGATCACGGTTTTTAATTATAATTCTTTCCACATGTATGCTAGGCATTTCTCACCCTCACAGTACCGTTTCTCGTGTTTTGAAGAATATGTGTACCAATTTTTGTTGCAATCTGTCCACGCTTTTAAATTTGTATAGAAATTTAACGTAAATACATACATACAAATATACATCCTTTTTTTATTAAATAGATGATGAAATATTTGTTGTTAGTTGGAGGTGACGGATTACGCATATAGTGTCTTCCATAAATCACAGCAGCGGCATCTGTGGTAATTTATCCGTGGAGCAATTTTGCTCAAGTATGTAACAAGAATGATTATTCAACATGGGAAAACAAGGAATGGCACACCCATTAATTTCACAATAGATTCCTTCGTTTATGTTCTATAATAAAGGTTGCTTAGTCCAAGTAAGCTTCAGACGACTTCAATAACGACATTTTCTTATTATTAAAATTTTTACAATTTATTAGAGTATGGTAAACATCATCGTAAAAAAAACTCGTATTAGTAAGAGAGTAATAAATCCTTCACACGCAAATCAAGCTAATTAAACTTCTGGGAATTCCACTGTTTGTTCTGCCTCCGGAATGGGCAAATAATTTGCAAAGGCATCAGGATAAACAGCTCGGATTATCAAACGAATCCCCCCCCCTCTTTCTCCACAGTCTTCTACCTCGTAAAGATAACAAAGTCAAGTCTTCACATTCCGCCATTATTCAACGTCGTTGCATTGTGACATAATGCGGGGCATATTAAAGGATTTACAAGCGCAGATATTGCGGGGTCTATATCCTGTGATCTTTGCCCAGCCGCATCTTCTAACTCACGATCCATGATAAACCGTAATCATCAGACATTTATGACCTACAGAAGGATGACAGTACGGAGGAAATTATGAAAGAGTATAAAAATTAAAAACGCAGTAAAAAGAAGACGACTTCGATATAAAAACTAAATTGGCGATAACGGCACGCTGGAGAATTACCAGAGGAACTATTTCAGTGTACAATAATTAATACGATTTATATGCGCTCAAGCCGAATATTTCAATATAACGTTTTAAGTTTCAACATTTATATCTTTGCAAATACGAGCATTATATCGGTCATGGTTCAATTATATATTTACAAAAGCACTTGTCTCATACTTTCTGACCTTTAAATAAAATGTAGTATTCAGAGTATTGCGATAGGATGTATAAATGTTGTTTATGAGCAATAAGTCGACGTAATGGTAAGAAGTGTGCATTATAGCTCCAGAAATACACAAACTATTGCAAAAAATTTATTTAAGTTAGTTTATAGAATCAATACGTACTTACGTGTATAATTTAGATAAAATAGAACGAATATATACGAAATTCCCCTACTATTAATACCATAGTTAATTATATGGAGTCTACAGACTAGAAGGTACAACGAGGTCTTTATTAATCGTTTTGGCTTGAGGGTAGAGCCTGCCAATAGTTATTACATGTTTTAGCACTTTTGAATTCAATGCAGATAGAAAACGCGAAACAATAATAAATTCAAGGTCAACATATAAATATAATGTTAACAAATTCGTTATGCAGTTGCCAATAAAAAGACAAATTTATGTGATAAAATTAATAGTATACAATGTTTCTGCAAAACCTTGTAGCTTTCACCAGGTGTATAAAATCGTAAGACAGACACGCGTTTACTTCTTTGCCTGGTTCGTGCTGCGTGTCCTGGTTAACCATCTTAAGATTTTATACACCCGATTAAATCTGCAAGGTTTGCAGAAACATTGTTTGTTTTTAGTTTATCACTTAATTTTGCCTCTTATTGGCAACTTCATAATTATTTATTTTTCATCTTATACAGATGTTTTTATATCTTGAAATTAATAATAATTAAAACAATGTCTCACTTATAATAAATTGAAATTAGTAGAAAATGGCGAATATTCAGAATTTTTATTTATTAAGATTATAATTTATATATAATACATAAGTTATGTTCCACGCAACGTTTCTTACATATTTTTAGGGGCTCCCTTCAATCTTATCTAAAATTATTTGAAAAATATAATGAATAGCAAACAAATAAATAAACTAAGTATCATATAGTTACTTACATTACTAAATAAACAATTTTTGTATGTTGTAAATATTTCATATGATATCAGTTACAACAATATAAACTCATTGACATTTCGGCCATTTTTTCACTTAAATATTGTTTATCAAATTTAAATGTTTGGAAAACACACACATTTGTTTATTTTATAATGTAACTAACTATATGATGGTTAATTTATTACTTAATTAACTTTATGTATTGTATGTAACATTTATTTTATCTAGTTGGAGCTTTTATATTTTCATAACCGAAGCATTTAAGAAATTAGAGGACTTTTATTTTCACTCCATATGCCTATATTTCAATACCTGTTTCGCCATTAGGAAATAATTTAGTTGTTATTCGTCCACCTCTCTTTTTGAGAACAGTAAAAGGGCTCCGATTCGTTATTTCATACTTCAGCAGTAACTTGAAATTACGATAAGAACTTTTATTCATTAATTTTATTTATATCCTCAAAAGAATTTTCAGCTGTACCAAATGATCGTGTCCGAAAATTCACGGAAGGTTTGATTCTTTCCCCCTAAAATAGAACAGCCCGTAACAGATATATCATTTTTCAGATCGGCTAGAATGAACCCAGTACTCTTTAAACGGAGTTTCTGGCGCATAAGTTACCTAACACACACATGCGCCCTTGTTCTAAAAATGTTTTCCGTCCTGCGGCAACTTTTACAACGAGAACCAGGCTGTGGGAACAGACACCATAAAATCTAACAGAGCAGACACTAAGGCTCTTTGTCACAAAAATCAGTTGGGGAAATTTTGGGTCACGTTTTACACGCATTGCTTTTAAGGTTCATTCTCACCTCCAGAACAGAATGCTGTTAATTGTTTCTGTTTCTGTCTGCGGTATTTTTATTTCCCGGGAGAGGTATAAATCAATAAATGATTCCTGATACATATGAATTGTTTTCCCTGTTACATTATAACGTGCAGTGTGTTGTATGATTTTTGTTTCCATTGTTTAAGGGTTGATAAATTTGCGGTTTGTTTACAGAGAATAAAGGATCAAAGGGAGGGGGGGGGGGGAGTGAAAACGCTTGGATCTTCAGGGATAGAGAAAGAAATCAGAGCCGCAGCATGTCTAAACACTTCGGCACACTTGATTCACAATGTCTCTACTTTTCCCCTCCACCAAAGCCTTAGCTTCTGAATCGCGACCGACACTTTTAACTAATATTAACAGTACACGTCAGAGTAATCTTAGTTGTTAAACTTTTATGATTACGAATTTTTTTTATTTTTAACTAGCTAAGTGCCCGGCGTTGCCCTTGTACTTATTTATATAAACCCGAAAAATTATTAAATTCTACATTAATCTTTAGTCAAGAAGTGACAACCTAATATAACTGTTCCTAGTTGCATCAGTCCCAACTAACACCCCTCCGATTTTCATCTTAAATATATTCCTGGAGTGCTGCAGGATGTAATTGTCCCTCAGTCTTCAGACATTTGATGAAATTCTTAGCTAGATTTACAATGCAAACAAATAGTCGCCATATTGGAGTCATTAATATGGCACGAAAATTAACTTACATTTTCTGCAAAGGATCATAAAGTATTTCGTATTGTTTTCTATTGTCAATTTATGGAGTAATGTCGGATAAAGTTATATTTTAATTCAATGAATATATTTGTTCGTCACGTAGTAACGTCTCTCTATGTCGCGTGACGTCACGGTCTCTTGGAGCGCAGTAATTTAACACAAAAAAATCACCTATTTTAATTATATTTCTTTCCACATGTGTGCTAGGGGTTTCTCACCCCCCACAGTAACGTTTCTCGAGTTTTGAAGAATGTGTGTACCAATTTTTGTTGCAGTCAGTCCACGCTTTAAATTTGTATATAAATTAACGTAAATACATACATACAAATATACGTCCTTTTTAACAGATATTTTGATATGATTTGAAGAGTTGGGCTTGATCACGTAATTACCGTTGTGTTCCCTCTGAAGAATCCGGCTCTGGAGGACCCCAAAAGACGCGGGACGACGGAGTAAATGTTAATTACAGCAGCCTCTGAAATTTACGTGCCTGGGAATGAATGTATTTAAGAGAAGTCCGAACGAGTTCAAGAACGTACGGCATTTGTTTCTCTTGCGGCTTGAGGGGAGATATGCTTTAGTGTTTACCACGGAGGACACGCAGAAGAACCAGCTCGTGACTGAGTCGTGGAAACTAGGTAACTTCAGTGGGACACGTTGCCGATAAACAGGATCCGATCAGACCTACTGTGTGGCGTAACAAGACTTCAGCCTTCGTGCCATCCTTCACGATTAGCCATTAATATTCTTCCCTTTCCCTATTAAAGATACGTAAAGATGCCTTGAGAAATAAATGCTCATTCTTGCAGCAAACTCTCCACGATTCCCTCCAATCAGCAATACTTAGTATTTTACCATGTTAAATAATTTTCTTTACATATCAACCTCATATATTTTTCTTAGTATTGCGTTTTACCACGGACATCAGATGATTCCTTTACATAAATAGAATACATGAATTCAAAACATGAATATTTTTCTAGTCTTATCAACGGTTACCGAGATATACGTACTTGAAAAAGTACTCTTAGTCGCCGTCAAGGACGTCGCTGAAGCACGTTCTTTTCTATGCTACATCTACAGAAAAAGCTTAATGTTTTCGAGAAACATGACTTTTTTTCTATTAAAATATATTTATCTTAACAGAAAGAAGACGGGTGGAATAAATCAATATTGTTTGAGGTATAAAATTTTAAGGATATAATATCTATGAAAAATAATAGAGACATAAGGATAGTGGGTGGACTTTTAAATATTTTGACGATTATTAGAACAAACCATATTCAGTTTATACTTATCTGGAAATTATCATTTAATAAATAAATAAGACAGACAATATATCAGAAATTTTTTTTAATTAATTAAACCAAAAAATAATTTCAATATAAAGTTTCTCCCACAATTTCGGCATTTTTAAGGTAATCCTAAATATGAATTTACAGTCATAGAATGTGTCCTATGACAGTTGTAACAGAAATTTAGGTTTATTTATACGTCATATGCAGTTCACTGAATAGTTGAAACGATTAAGTGCTGCAACGATGATAACACCCCGAGGAAGAGGCTAGGAATAGAAAGTATTCGTAATTATTGAAACACTTTTATTTGCGAACTCAATTTGTCTTGTCGGGGAAAGATTTGACGAGAGTTTCTGTCACGCACAAAAACATCCACGCCCTCGCCGGGAATAGAACCCGGGACCTCTGTGATGCGAGACAGTCACACTGACCCCTACACCACAGAAGGTCGGCCTATAAATGTTAATAGAAATAATAGATCGAAGTGTTACAATGGAACATAACTATTGTTTGGTAACGATTTTAATGTGTGTTGCATTCACTATAATAGAAAAAATTATGAAAGAGTGGAAAAAGGAACAGTTGCGAACATTAAAAAAAACTCTGTTAATCTTCAGGGAAAATTGTTATTGAATCTGAACTGTGGTGAGGAAACTAGAAGAACACAGCTTAACCAAAAATTCGGCAAATTCTGAATAATTCGGACTTGCTGGAAATCTGAAAGAGGCAGACTTTGTTGTTGTCTATTGTAGACCATGAAAAACACACTAAATTTTTAACAACTGTCTAAAGATAATTGTCAACAAACTTCAAACCCAGAATAATCACTCCCATCAATTTCTCTACGAAATACGTGTTTAAAAAAATTGACCCAGTATAGAGCACGGAACGGGCAGAACGAGATAGCTGGATGTAAGTTTAATGTGATTAAATTAGAAAAATATTACAAATCAAAACAATTAAGCAAATATGGACAGAATTTTTAAAATATAATTTGAGGCAGAAAAGAAAGTAAGAGCCAAGTTACTGCCGTATATTAGAAAAATCATCTACAGAAGATGCAGTGAAGGTTTTAATAATAGCAAAATACGCTAGAAAGTAGTTAACCATGAATCGGATAGGATAAAATCAGTCCTATGACTAATAGGACACCCTAGAAAACTGTTAGATTCGCGGGACTCACTTCTGTCTTTTAACCTCATAATATTTAGAATATCTGCATACTTGAACTTGATCAAGTATGTTATTCACACGTAGAGGCTTGGAACTCAGTAGCTGTCGTTATGGGAAACATGAATCGTAATTTATGAAATGACTATAAATTTCTGTAAAGGTCTAAAATACATGGGAATATGAATAAGACAGGCCGACAGACAGTAATGAGTTACTCATATCACGATCTGTGACAGCTCTTGCGTCGAAGGTAAATGCTCGAGAGGTAACAACGACCTTAGCAAAAGTAATTGCCCCACATGCATTTATAGGTTCGCGAAAGAATTTACTGTCGCTTGTGGAATGAAATTAATTGCTTCGGGAAGTAGTACATCAATGTAACGGACCGTATCCTTCAGATGCCACGAGTAAAAGAGTACGGATGAAATAGAGGCAACCTTTTACGTAAAGCGACAACAAATGACACACTGGTCCGGTTTTTTTTTTCAATATTACAATTTTGCCTTAAAAATTACTTTTAATATCTCATGTAGGTCGGAGCGTTAAAAATTATTCTTCGCAACTAAAAACAAGTTATACCAACTGATAATTAAATAATCAAATAATTCATTTCTCATACCATGAATTAACGATGTGGTCGTTTCTTGCTGAGCGACTTAAAGGTTTACAATCGCTTATCTGAACATTTATAACATTACGAAAATTTTCAAACTCATATTTGATTATTAATTGCACTGGGTGGAATTATTTAACCGCGTTCGTGCTAATGTAAACACTGAAATTAGGAAATATTTATAGAATACGTAATTCATACTATACTTTGCGAATATTACACACCGTTTAATATTTTAAATTCATTTGTTTGTTCCTTAAATATATTGCGGCAGAATTTTGTTTTAAAAGAAACGGTAAACTGTGGTCCAAACTGAAACATAGTAAGCAGTCTTTGTTGGATTGGCCGAACCGAGTAGGCCTTTGTCTTTAAGGGTTGCGGCCTCACATCATGCTCCGTACTCGTGC
The DNA here is from genome assembly GCA_037074705.1 of Zhengitettix transpicula. Lineage (NCBI taxonomy): Eukaryota > Metazoa > Arthropoda > Insecta > Orthoptera > Tetrigidae > Zhengitettix > Zhengitettix transpicula. The sequence goes on along the minus strand of CM073596.1, from coordinate 37,142,486 downwards.
TGACGAAAATTTTAACTCTTAGTTTTCCTTCCTCTGTGCGTTACTCTTCATCTCTTGCCTATGTTTAATCTCTCTCTATACCACTCTGTATTTCACAAATTTCTTCCCCAAAATCAGACATTGAAAAAAATCTGAATAATATCTCCGAATCCGAATCCTCATTATAATTAATTTTCCATTTAGAAACAAGATTTTGATGTTATTTTAATTGTCTGTAAATATATGTAAATATTTTTGTGTATATTAACTTTGTATTTTAGACTCTCCGTTCCTTATAATGGCTCTGAGCTAAAAGAGGAAGTCCGGTACTCCTGAATGTTTGAGTTCAGTATCGTTTTACGTGTCAATATGAGTTTATAACGCAAACTTTGGCTTGTGTAAACTATGAGGATTATTTAACGGAAAAATGGAAAATTGGGAAAATAGAGAATTGCGTAATTTATACACAGGTGGACGTAAAATTATTAATAATATTTTATAACGTTTTGTTTGAGTTGGTTGCATATACAAACGTGGATTTATACATTTATGTCAGGGTTGTATGGTAGTAAATTGACCCCGTGGGTCTGTAGCAGTCCTCCGAGCGTTGCAGCTAACGACCCTGCACCCCAATCTTCCCACGGCCCCAACCGAGGGTTAGGGGGTTGCTCGCTGGAGCTGGAGGCTGGAGAAACCCGCCTGGAGAGCGTGACTTAAAAAGTGGCGCGTGCTCCACTTAGAATCGGCTTGCAAAATTCCCAGACTGGCTAGCGTCCCTTTCACTTTCCTTCAATCATGTACGACGAAAGAGTCCGCTTTGTTCTGGACACGCTTCATTTTCGTACTCCTTTGTGCCATTTCCTCCCCATTGGCCCGCATCTGGGACGATGTTGCCATAGGATGAGCGAGTGCTGGGACGCCGCCTTCGCTCGCCCGAAAAAACACTTCGGAATAAAAGGAGTCTGCAAGAATCCAGGTCGCGCGGTCTGCAACGGCACCGAGACCCTTCGATCCTGTGACAGTTAATCCGTTTTTCTATTATTTCCCACTCTGGCGATATCTGCCTAGACCTAATTTAATTAACTAAGCGTTATTACTTCAACGAATCACACAATTTGTTCCCAAAATATTTTGATTACACGAAATAGATTCTAAATAAATATTTCTTCATTCAATAGATAACGACGGTTTAAAATTTCACAGGCAGATGGCGCGACGAAAATCGCACGTTCTGAGAACAATCTCATCCGTACTTCCGGATCATCTTATCTAACTTTTCGTATTTTGTTGTATTTTCGAAGCTATGTAAAAGATAACCGTGACGGTTTAATACGGAACAAACATCGGTTTGCATGATGTCACGGTCACAAGAAAAGCTTAAGGAAAAGTTCCGAGAAGATTTAACAAACAAAAAGAAAGATTAAACCATGGCATTGTGAGCACTAAGTTCTTAGGGTTTGACGGAATGGAGAATAATAAATCAATCGTTATTTTACGGGCATTTCAAAGTTATTTTTCCCGCATGTGCAATGGAAACAAGCAATAAGTTGCTTTCTTTTTAAGAAGATTAACTACGTATGCATTTCGTAAAGAGATAAACCTAGTAGCTTACTATAAACAATAGGAATGCTAATTTTGTAATTTAGTTGACTACTTTTAAAAAAAATGCATCTTAAACTGTGTTTGTTCCTCTTAAAACGCTATAGACAATATATATTATTCTTAAATATTTTCTACGATTATATCATTAATAATGAAAACAATATAATATATAATAATAATTCCGCAACAAGAAAATGCCTCAGTTCATTCTGCAAACATTTCTACTCCCCTTAATAAATTATTTATAAATTTGAAAGATTTTTAATTAATTACAAATAAATAATCCAGCCCAGGTTGTCAAAAATATAATTAAAAAATAAAAATTAGGACATTAAATAATTGGCACGACGTTTCGTTGGAACCTCTTTAGGTGCAAATATAAATATTTTACAAGCCTGAATATAAAAATACATTTTGAAATATAAATATATAATTAAAATTATGCGGAGAAAATTTCTAAACGTGTAGGATTTTCTCACACATGTCGAAAACGTCTTGCCAATTTTTATTATTATTAATACGTTATCAATTTTTATATTATGAAAATACATTTCTGACAAATTTATAATTCAGTTAAGACAGATAAATAGAACGATTTATTTTTACCTTCCTTCCTATTTCAGGTGATATGTGGTGGAATTATGTTTACAGGGAGACTGAAGACGTGGATATTCAGTTAACTGCATTCGAAAACCAGAACTTCGATACAGGTAAATTTTTTTAGTAATTCAGTTTAGCTGTTTAATTCATATATATATATATATATATATATATATATATATATATATATATATGTGTGTGTGTGTGTGTGTGTATGTATGTATTTATTTAAAATATACAAATATTGTCTTATTCTTTAAGTTTCCAAAATTAAATAAATAGGTCAATTCAAGCGTAATTTATCGGAAATCTTTTAGAAGTAATTATTTCATGTTTAACCTTTCCGTATCTGAAGGTGCACATGACTTATCAAAGAACGCAGAGGAATACCTGACTACTACGCACATCTCGTCATGCCTTCATGATTCACCCTTGTCCTTACGAAGATAGTGACTTTTTTTGAAGCGTAATAATGAACTGCGTCGTGATCTTCGTTATTTTATTCTCCCAGAAACGAAAACGTGCCGCAGACTTTGGACTCGTCGTTCCCGTGCGGAAAACCTCACAGGATATCCTTTAGTAATGTTTTGTATAACATCCGCTCAGACTCCACTAGCTAAAGTTTTCATAGATCACAATAAACAATTAAGATTTGTTATGAATTAGTCTTCAATTTATTATAATTGGGAACCCTGGTTTTAAGATAAATAAGTGGGCCATCAACATCCAACAGCCAGCATAATTCATCTCGTGATGTTATGTTTTGTTCGGGTGACGTATTAAACAAACGTAAACATTGGCACCAAGATCAAGTTGTACCAACAAATTAACGTAATTAATTTTAATTTTCTATTCAGCCCTCAATCCTTTCAATATGATAAAATATATGGAATTCTATATTTCGATCCAAACCCTCTTCTAGTAGTTTTGAACACTTTTCACTATCTTCTTTTCTTCCAACCCTTCATATTTCTCGTAACGACTATTATTATTGTTACATAAGGCTGTCTACAGCTCAACTATTTAGTTTCCAATAAAATAAAACCATTTTCTGAAAATCTCTTTCTGTGTGTTCCCTTCACATATGCAATTTTGTTTCACAAATAAGACAAGCTTTTCACACTTTGCCAACTTTTAATTACATATTCCGTAAATAGTTTGTCAAATGTCCTAAATTTTGTCTCGCGTTTAATTCATCTACAATCATAATCTCGTATATAAATTTTAGCTTTATTCAAGACAATGAACTGATACCACAAAAATTGTAGAAAAAATATACCAATCTTATTAAATCGACAAAGTGACTTCTAAGATGTTCTGTCAAGTGTAACAAGAATATGCAGAAAAATAGTTAATTTCGTGGTTAATGCGACGTCGTGTTTTCCAGTCATGTACGTTCGGGGAGACGGTGAATCATGTCGTAATGTTTTGAAGTTCACCAAACACAGCCTTGAGCTCTTGTATGTAGAATTGCGGAAGCATCGGGAAAAGCCGCCACTGGAAAGGAGGAAAAGACAGCAAGAAACGAAAGAAAGGGGGGCCTGAGATGACCACTTTCTCTCGGGGACCAGCTGTCATCGGCGATCGTCGGTGGTTGGATTTTGCAAGTTCAGGCGCTGCGTTGCCGAGTCCCGAGGCTCTTGCGATTGCACGAGCTTCAAGGTAACCACTGTTGACAGCTGTGCCAGAGTAAATTGACATTTCAACAAATAAAACAATAAAAATTGTGGAAGGAAGCCAAAATGATGAAACAACACTTTTCAGAAGTGGTAGTCCAGAACAGATGTACCGCAACGCTGTGGGCATTCCAAATCTCCCGAATAGCCCATTACAGAAATTTTCAGAAGTTTACTCCCCTGCTCTTGGATCCGCCAATGCATAATTGAAATCCTAGAAGAGTTTGGAAAATTACGACGCCCTCTCGTAGAGGAAAATGATTGGAAGGAGGCAGGGCACCATAGTATAAATTTCCAATTAATGACTCGTTGCTTACAGTTCTCGAAACACAAAGCAAAAAATAGTAAAAAAATTAACCAACCATCTTCATTCCGAAGTAAACTCATAGCAAGACATCACAACTTTGAAATGTAAACAGTCTCGAAATTCTATTGGTACTTCGGCACGCTTCGTCTTTACCAGGCATGAGACTGTTTGGCTCGACTCCAAAAAAATTCTTCTCTGGAAAGGACTTAATGAAAGTAATAACTATATGCAATTTAAAATTTATTTTCGCGAAACACCAACATTTATCTATTTTTGAATATTCATAATTTGAAAAAACAGTTATTACCAAATTTCATCAATACTGAAATTGCAGTGTCAATGGTGGATTAATTTTTAAACAAAGCTAAAAATTCACGGTGGAAAGGGAACTTAATCATTAATATGTCGATGAAACATGTCTTATTTATTCGAGATATTATTTAGGAATATAGAAAATTGTAAGATAATTTTTCGACTGTTTGTAATCTCCAACGAAAAAACTGGTACCTTCATAATTATGTATCTTAATTGTTATTTTTCTGATATCAAAATTTTGTTACTAAACTATGCAGGACAATTATTCAGGAATGTAATCAGTATTAAATTCGTGTATGAAAATAAAACAATAGCGGCCCGTTTAATGATAATATTTATCAGCACGTGTATCGCCCCGTGGTGGTGTTTTGGTTTAACCCTCCTTAGGAAATTACGTAACATCCTTTCCAACACACGAAAGAGATAATGACAGGTTTCGTCTGCACGGTTACAAAGTTTCTGCATTACATTTTACCCGGAGAGGGAAAACAAGTCGCTGATAGAGAGTTGTTCGTCGGTGCGCTTCAGTCGCTGAATAATGGCCTTAAACTGACTAGCTGAGGTTATCGAAGGCAAATTAATTAGCAAACTCTGCTGCTGTAAAGTTATAAGAAGTACGAACTATAGTTGGTGAAAAATGGCTACTCAGACAAGTGTCAAGGCTTTACTTATCATAGTAAATTTCTCTTTAATTTCACACTGCCCGAATAAATTAGTGTACCATAAATCTCAAATAATCATTAAAATATTAATGAAAAATAAATATTAAAATAAGCAGTGAACTCAGGAAAGTATAATTTTTTTTAGGCAAAAATGTTAATGATATTAGAAGTAGATGCCTTGTAAAAGTCGTTGCTTTAATGGGGAGCTCTTACGTTTCCGAACAGGAAATACTGTCCTAAGATAAAACTTAAATTACAGCCGATAACAAGAGCAAGACACACAGGGTTGCAATTAGATGACTGAAAAACAGGAACTGCAAAGAGAGGCCAAACCGAATCAGAGTAGAGAAAAATTTAAAAAAATTATTCTCAATACAATTTCGGAATTTATTATCTGTGATTATTACCCTTGAAACGAATTCATTATAAATTACAATTACGTAAGGTCTATCTTCAAACAACTTCAATTTTCCAGTCATGAAACTATTACTCTGTGTGCGGAAAATTATTATTCTAGTATAAAAAACGGAACACTGGCAATGCAAAAAAAAAATCAAACAAATGATAAACCCACTTACGTACTGTCACGCAGCTTTAAGTAAACTTACCTGAAACAAAGGAAAAAAAAAATTAGAGAACATCCTTAAAAATTAAATACACTATCTCGGATTAACTTTGTTTCCGATTATATATTTAATTTATATATATATATTTATATATATTTAGAGGGAGAGATATTTTAGAAGCTTAACTACTCGCATTTCATTCCCATAGAATTAACTATGAAACAACTTTTTTTTATAATCAACAAATTTATAGTAAGTCTTTATAAAATACTCAGTTCTTTTTATTAAAAACCAAACACAGGAGCTTCCGAACACATTGTCATATTCATCTGGAACTTAATATTCTGCAATTGATGGACAAATAATAGTTACAATATTTCTGTAACGAGTCCCATTCTAATCCACTGATCATACCACAACAGTATTCGTCGTTCAACAAAGGGGAAACATTTTTTATTAGTAGTTTATGGTCTCAGATAATTTTGCAAAACTTTGGTTAATTGCTGGATTAACCAAATTACCATCCTATCATGTAAATTATGTATATACCATAGCTATATCTAACCAACAAATAATCTTATGATAAAAATTTTCTCAAATAAATTTAAAAAAATGGTCTCAGTTATTGGCGACCCTCTGATGTGGATTACATATTTATATTTTGGAGCATTTTAACGAAATTTTAATAATTGTATTTTGTGACATTTCTAATTAAATTTGCGTAGAAATAAAATTTTATTCAGTGAAATTCTGAAGTGATTCAACGACTAAAAACATTATTCAGGCTTCTGTTTTGCATATGAGCAAACGTTACAACAGAAGTACAAGAAGTTAGTACAGTCAAAACACCATTATGATACCTACAGGGAAAGAGACCGCCACAAGAACAAGGAAATTTAAGCAGGTACACTTAAAAAGAAACTACATTATCACACTATAAATCCACTTATGCAGGATAACACAAGACGAGTTATTTAGTTGAAACAGACAAAAGTTGGTCTTCGCGGAACAATGGAACGGAATTGACTTCCAGGAAACGTTTATAAATATTTCGACCTTGTTAAGTTGTTTTGTTGTACCATAGTCACAGTCGGGAAATTAGGCGGGTGAGAAAAATGTACCCCCGTTGCATAATATGGGACTGGCAAAAGGAGCCAAGGTCATCCCGTCCCGGAAATCGCAACCTGCATAGGTACGCGTTGAGTGGGTGGAGAATTAGTTAAATTCAATATTGGCAGCGGGGAAGGATTTCGCCACTTGTCCGAACCTTAACAACAACAACAACAACAACAACAATAATCTCAGCCACCTAATTACCTTATTATAGAAATGTTACCTGGAAACGCTTATTAGTGTTATCCAGACTAGAAGCGTGCTCAGAATTCCCTAATGCAAGATGTTTAAAAAGGGGACTTCCCAAATGAGGAATATAAAGTGCATTTTTTTATCATTTTCATAAATTAAAAAACTATAACTATTATCATTAGTATGTTAAGTTAAAGTTTCCTATTCACATTAGCAGCAGATAAATATATGTAATTATTTAACCTCTACTTTATAAAATATTTTCAGATGCATAAAAAAAGAGATTATGCCAGTATTGATTGTTATAGAAAATTTCTATTTAAATATTTCTAAGGCAGTTGATCTACCCTTAAAAATTATATTAACGATGATTTCATGAAGATTTCTTCTATACTTTAACAATTTCCAATATCAAAGGGTACAATTTTGATTTACACATATCGTGTGAATTACCGAAACATCTTAATTATTTCGTTTAGTAGCGGTTGTGAAAAGACATTTCCTATCTAAACGATAAAAGTGATACAGGTTTAAATACGAACCAAATTAATTATGCTTTGAGTATTTTACAAATGAGATTCACTGCAATTTAAAAATATAATTGTAACGAAATTATGAGTATATTATTAATTAAAATAATGTACACAAGATATATTTAACGACCATTAACATATTTTTTATCAAACATGTTACCATGAGAAGACATGATGCTGCTTTATTTTTATCCACGGTCACATATTTAAAGTCCTTAACTTACGACTTTCGTTATAAAGTTTTATGTCGATAAGCAAAACTGTATTTCGCAAAAAAAAATGGCTAAATTATTTTTATTATGTACAATTTTTTTAAAATTTTTAAATAATGTTAATAGTCTTTTAATGCTCGTTAAATAGATCTGGTTGTTAAAATAAAATATTATTTAAAATTTATATGGTAAATAAATCCTACTTAAATTCGTTTTAATTTGTCGTAATTATTTTATGGTAAATCTGTCACACTTTCTTTCCCCTTGTAATGATTTAAAATAACTTCCAAAAGTGTGTTGCTGGTTTATCTTGATTATTCTTTTGATTTTTAGTTGTATTATGAAATTTCAAATGGTTCCTATCGTATCGCAATTTTTTTTCTTATTTCTGAAACCGATTCTATGGTGCACAAATTTTGTTGCGAAATACTTTTTCTTCCTTTGTAGCGTACCAACAAATTATAGGCGCTCCTAAATGATAGCAGTATTTCTTTAAAAAATTATTGCGAAGAATTATAACGATTTTCTGGGTTTTCTAGAGACCTCGTAAGCACAAGGCTCATCTAGGTTGTAGCTTAGATAAATTCTGACATATTTGTGGTAGAACTCGGAGGTTGCCATAACGTGCATATAGAACCCTAGTGATTTTTCTGCTGTGGGGTTTTGCTGTCCTTTGTCTCTGTGTGGTCTAGACTTGGAGCCAGGTGTGCTCGAAGCGCCGGGCCTGTGTTTGTTCTTTTTCTGCGCGTTGCAGCCAATGTGGTGTCTAGACGAACCCCAGACTGTGTGGGAAGTCAGGGATCACACGAATATGATACACAGGGCAGTCATTATTGGAGTTTCCCCGTAAAATCTCTTCCAGGCGATTTAATACGAATAAATATAGACTTAGAGTCGTTATTCTTCAAAAATTGCCACGAGTTTAGATAAGAAAAACAAAACACTAATTAGACTGTATTTTTAAGTCTGTTTATATTAAAAAATAATACAGTTTTTCGACCAATATCAGACAATATTTTATTTATTTACGACAACGTTTCGGTACGTGTTTGTACCTTCATCAGGTCTTTCCTTTGCTAAATATGCTTAATTTTAAAACCTAATTTCACATCCTATTGAAAAAAACATAACATAAGTTTTTCCGCTGCGACCGCACTTATTTGTGAATAAGTGCCTCGGAAAAACTTTTAAAGTTTGTGTTTTTTTTTCTATAGGATGTGAAATTAGGTTTTAACATTTAGCATATTTAGGAAAAACCTGATGAAGGTACAAACACGTACCGAAACGTTTTCGTAAATAACTAAAATATTGTCTGATATTGGTCGAAAAGACTAATATCTTACTTTTCACAAAGGATAGCGGTGGCGATCGAAGCCTTCCGCTTTATAAATTGAAAATGGTTGAATAAATTAAAGTGAACCGGTAGACGAGGCCTATTGGTTTTTGCTTCCGTCAATAATTCATTTTTAAACGATTACGCTAACTTCTGTCAGTCATGATTTCCCGAACACTTTCTTTAAAAGTAACCCCGAAAAAAAAACCATCAAGTGAATGAAGATTAATCAGCAACTTAGGGTTTTCATGACAACGCATTTACTCGCAAGATGTTGGTCACTGATGGATTTATAAAACGAATATCTTACTCAGCACAGATCCAAAAAACCGAAACGAAAACTGTTCAAATTGTAGGATGAATAATTTGTGTGTGTGTGTGTTGGTGTGTGTTACAACGTCATGAGCTGTGAGGGGAGTTTTCCATCTACTAATTTAACATACGGGGATCAGAAGGTTGTGGGGTAGTAAGAGGGGACGCCGATGACGTTATCCATTTACTCTGAATGACACGTACAATATCAACGTTGCCAAGTCAGGATCGGTGTAACGGTGACAATGTTGTGATGAGGAAACGAGAATTCGGAATTATACTATATTTCCGTTAATAGAACCAAGGAAATTAGGAGATTGTCAGATTTTCCAACAAGAGTAGGAGTGCGTCGATCAGGAATTATATTATTAATTTGTGAAATGGCAATTCCAGGCCTAATGTAACCGTGAGATATGTTCTCTTGAGTTTTTATTGAGAATATTCTTCAATAGATCTATTAATCGATCAGGATCTCTTCTTTTGCTTCATGAATTCCAAATATTGTGAATTTCTAACTTATCTTAATAAACAGATGAATTTATCGAGGTTGATGCTTCAAATCTACCATTCAAGTAAAGTATTGAAACAGGATTGGAAATTTTTTTAAAAGAAAGGCACTGAACAATGTTTTAAGATTTATGAATCGACTCCTGAATTTGGGCTTCTTACAAGTTATTATGAAGCTCTTGGACTTAGATTTTAACTGCGATTGTTCAAGGAAACCGGGTGCCAATATAATTCTGCAAACTCTTCTTAGGGGAATTTCCTGGACACCTAACTACTTCCTGGTACTTGAAATATGGTAGCGTTCCGGAGAACGAAAATAAACCTTGAAAATAAAGTGCACTATAGTACAAAATTAAATTTAGTCTGTTGACTTCCTTCGTATTTAATAAGGAGGAAGTGAAGAGTGAATCTGGATGGATAATGTTAAATGATGAATAGGATTTTTGGAGCCACTTTCTCATAAGCATGTGCTCTGATTCAATTTATTTTACTACGCTTTTAAAATTTCCACGAATGTATTCCTTTTTACATATCTTTATACTTCAGCCCTCTTACAAGATATTTTCTGTTGTGAATTATTTAGTTAATTTTAACATGGATGTTGTTTGAACACGACGTCCGTCACGTCAGAAAAAAGCGTTATGATCTCGACCCAACTTCCGTGGACGAGTACGGTAAATTTTACGACGCCGACTGGATTGTGGAGGTGACGTCAACTTCTCCAACGACAGCCTGGTCGCGGCTGCAGACAGATTCAGAACCATAAATAAAGCTAAAAAAATGATTAAGATTGAACTCAACGTAACATCAGTACATTTACCCAACCGTTCACATATTCCTGGCAAATATTCCAAGCGCAGCTCCTGAACATGTTAGCAATTTTCATATCCTGCTGACCGTGAACTGAATCGTTCAAGACGTTATTCACTTTGTCTCAGCCACGCCGTGAGAATGCCGAGTGATTACGGGCGAAACTGCGACAACGAACTACGCATGAACGCTACCACTTGTCCAAGGAATCCGAGAAAAATCACAGTTTCCATTTGCAATATTTGGAAACGAAGTGAAGTCATAGGCTCCCGGAACCTCTCCGTCGTTTCTGGAGGCGCTTTCGCTGGAAAGTTGTTCTCCAAAACCGCTATAAGGCCGCCTCTATCCGCTTCCAAGCAGTTCCCTCCACACCATCTTTCAAAGAGCAGTTGTAAAGCATGTCATTTTATTGTCATGCAAACAATATTTTCACTCAAAAATACTTGTCACGTAACACAGTGAATTTTATTAATTCAAATTAAAGTAAACGCTGTTTGATTAAAACAGTCCAAAGGCATAAACACCTCAGCAAGATCTTTGCCGTGGAATGAAAATAGTCTTATTCGACAGACACGTCGTTTTAGGTTCACAGTCAATCAAAAACGTCATATGTGAAGTTACTGTTACAGCGTCTTAGCTAATAATCGTAACAACGCCTTCCTTGAGGGACCGTTATTTGGACCTTGGAAAGACACGACTAGTTTTTACTTAGTGCAAAGATCTCGGGGGAGCCGATCTGCGCACTTCATTCATTCCCCTTAGTATTGTAGCGTTTGCTTATGTCAGACTAGAACAACGTGTATGTACTCGTATCACACAAAGAAATTGTCAGTTAACAGTATTTTTCAGGTCACGAATTTCTTTTCTGCTCCATTTTGTTTCAGATCGAAGAATATCTGCCTAATGTTCATTTACCTTTGCAGATTTCAGTTATTTGAGTTCCTTAATTGCTCCACCACACAATTTAACTACGTTAATTTCAGTTTTTAATTATTTCAAGTAGAATTATATTGAATTATGAACTTTAAAAGCCAGTATAGTCTGAATTATACTTTTTTAAACTGTTAAATATTTATCGTTAATTTTTTTTAAGAAAAACTCTTAACAATTATTTTATATACATATGCAATACAACCATCTTTAACCGTCATGATGTAATTTTCTTATTATTAATTATTAAAACAGTTTTTGGTTGTTTTTGCATTTTCATTTTGCTAAACATTTTGGGTATAAAATATAAAATAAATAATTTTCGAAAAAACAGCTTAATACCTTTAAACCACACCTTCCTGGCCTTAGATACGAAAGACGCATACATTTTTTTATACTGTAACAGTTATAAATGCTCGTAATGAAAGAGTGGTGATATTGTCAAATTTTATGCTAAGATTCAAAATAAATTCCGTTTTTAAATAATACATCAGAGTGAATATCTAAATTAACAGGAGCATGGTAATCCCGTAAATAACAAAATACAATTTATACAGTTTAACATCATTTATTTAAAAGTTTTGTAGATCAGAGGCCATTAACAAAATTTCAAAATTGACTAGGCCAAGTTTTAAATGTATTTTTTTTTCGAAAAAAAGGTTTTTTTACATTTACGAATAAAATATTTAACGTAATGATAATGGAAAATATAGCCGAAAGCACGTTTAAGAAATATAAATTATAGGTAAAACTATTTAGTGACTGTTGGAAATGTTTAATATAAATAAATGTAGTATAAAATTCGTGATTGAATAGTATCAAAAATCCTCTGACATTGCATTTGTAATAATAATAAATAGATATAGTATATCAAAAAAGAATTAAATATTTTATTTTGAGTAAAAACTAAGGTATTTAATAATGAATGTCATTTATGATCATCTAATATAATGCCGTGTCCTTTGACGAATATTTAATATTTTACAAATATAAGATAAATATTTCAATGATTTAAATTTTCATTAAAGAAAACCCACAAAAAATATATTTTGCATACTATTGATAACAAAACAACTTATTAATTAAAGGAATTAACACAGTCTGTGAGTTTACTATTTCTTAATAGTACTCGAGATATTTTTCCGATACACTGGATCAAGGATTTCATGTGGTAATTTAACGAACGCCAGTTACTTTCTAGTTCGTAGGGGAATCACTAAACTATCTCATTAAGCAGTCACCCAACAACTCTAGTTCCCACACATGACTCGCCATTTCCGTACTTGTAATTACTTCAAAATTTTGCATTTTAATGACAAATTAATACTTGCTATATGTAAAAAAAAAATTATTTTGTATTTATATCGTTCCTGATATTGTAGATGAGAATGATGGTGGTAAAAAAACTTGAAGGTGGAAAACGAAGGTGAGATGTTGGAAGTAGGAGAAATTCTTGACTGTGTAACGCGATGTTCTTCACTTTTTTACGAGTAAACATGGGATAATGAAAATTCCTTGGAGATTGGGAATTACTATAGCCATGTCACAGACAATATACAATGTCCCAGAATTTACGAGTGTGAAAGCTAAACGGAACTAACTATACTATTCTCGCCTCTTCCCGTTGACCACATCACTTTACCCTGTCTATCAAGCTTTCTCCATCAAGGTTTTCTGTTCTCAATATCTTATCCATAAACGCGGCAGCCATCAAAGTATACGACCGAGTTATGATGGCTGGGGTTAAGGATGAAATAATTTTACTTCAGATCCAGTAACCGTAGGCTTGCGACAAACTTTTCCTACCGTCTACGAGAATCATAATTTGCATTCTTACGAGGAAATGATTGTCTTCTCCAGGTGGAGAACGTGTTTGTATATGTGGATCCCTGGAATGCGAGGCGCTTTCTCGGGTAGGGAGTGCGTCCTCGGAATTGAAAAGCAAGTCCCCGGGAACAACCTCTTCGACCCGAGGCAGGCGAACAAAGCCAGGCGGTTGAACAACCTGCACCGGCGCGTCCGTTTTTTGCTTCCCGTGAACGGTTTAAGGTCAGCCATACCCTGGTCACGTGACAGCCGCCATCTTGTCGAGGGGACCCTCCGCCACCGACCACTGAACACGGACCAAAATTCAAAATAACCCTCAGTGTCAAGTCAGCTTGAAGCTCACACACTGAGGACGGTCAAGGACCTAAACGAATAACGACTACGGAGAACCCATTTAAAACGTTTTAACATAATATAACTGACATAATTCCATTATATGGAGCTCTTGTTTGAAGTTTGGATACCAATGGCCTTCTACAGCTCCGACGAATGATGGTTACATTTTTGAGAACTAATTTTCGATGGGACTTGTTTGAAACCAGGTAAATCTCAGATATGGAACCACTGTTTTCTGTTTGCGGTAACACAGTTGACCAAAACCTTTTTTTTTTACTATCCCTGATTAATGTGAAAACATAAAACGCCTTAGTTACTCAACATCTTCCATTAGCTCGTAAGCATATTTTAATAAAGAAAAAAATTATTTCTGAGGTGCGAATGCAGATGCAGCCAACCGCTGAGTTGAACTAAGTAGGTTTATAACTGCAGGAGTGTTCCGCGACGCACAGGAGCTATCATCAATAAAAACAAAATAATTTTGATAAAATGTTTTGAATCGTGTGAACCACCGTCCGCTATAACATAAAAAAAATGTTAAAAAATTATTTTCTCTCTGCTTATCGTAGAAAATAGTTATTTCCGTTTGATTTTAATTGGCGTTTATTGAAATTAGATACTTTTACACCATATATATATAAGCAATAAAAACGCCTTAATAGGAAAACCTGCAAATATTTCTAGCTGAAATAAAAGAGCAGCGTTTTATATTGTAATTGATAACAGTCTGGGAAAGCCTGATTTTTATAATTATATAGAGTTAAAAATTGTCCCGTTTCTAACATTTCGATCCACAATGTCAAGCAGATACATTCAATCCCAAAAGAGAATCCCACATAGCTTGGAGAATTTTCCCGTAAAACTCTGAATTAGCCTTTCGGGAAAGTTGAACAATTAAAATGGGATTTATTAATAAAATATGTGGTGGCATTTGTAAAGACGGACGGTACTCCTAAATGGTTCAATGAACAACTATTCCGGGCCTTTTCAAGTTAAATTATTTTTATTTAATTTTATTTTAATACATGGAAACTGTTTCAAGGTACAATAAAATCTTGTAATGACACATCTAACAATGTTTAGTAATTAATTCACTGCAATTAAGGAAAGGATCCACGTTCTCAATGAAAGGTAGTTGTTTCCCACGAGAAGTGAAGACTGACCTTCCCAAGATACTCACACTCCGTAAATGACAGGACTTGGAAAATATACGTGAAATGCCATTAGGTAATTACCCTGACCTCTTGAAAGTCTGCGGCTTTCACTTATAATGACGCTTGGAAAACCATGAGAGGGTGGCCATATGGGATGAAAGCCTCTCAGGCTGAAATTATGTTACTTTTAAATTTTTACATATCTTACAAATAATTATAGGAATCGAAAGACACTTTGTGCCTGAAAAAATTCAAATTTCGTCGATCGTCTTCATCACCTAAATTGAAATTAAACTGTAGTTGTAAAAGTTGAATTATTATAAGTATTTAAAGACTAGTAGGGAAAGGAGGAAATAGTAGAAGTAAATGGGAAATGGATCAATAGCCGTTACAATAACCAAGGCAGTCAGAATATTATACGTCCTACTTTAAGTTTAATTAAATTATTTACATCATTGCCTGGAGTATCAGAGGTTTAGTAAAGAATTTATAAATATACAACAAAAGCTCAATAAAAAATAAAACATGCAAATATTTCGTTTGACCGTATTTTTTAAATTTAAGCTAGCAGAACAAGTCGTCAGTGAAGACGGTAGTAATCCAGATTATTTTAAACGGCGTAGGCTAAATACAAAGACTCTTTTATAGTTATCTCAGAAGTTGTGATCTTTCCCCAGGCTGCGTGAGAGGAAAAGGAAAGGCGTTGGTCTGTCTCAATGGACCCAATAGGGAAACCCCACTATAGTAGCATTATATTAAATTGAATTTAGGACACTTTCGAATAACTATCAATTACCTTGTCAACTTCGTTGACTTCTAAAATAAATACGCAGCGAAGATTCAAATCTAAAATTATGTTCGCACTATTCAAGGAAGAAATGTGTCGATCATCATCAGCTGAAAAAAGTATAGGGGTAGGATAAGAACAAACAAATATTAGGAAATTAAAATCTGCAAAGCGTTTCGCGGATAATGAATATAGTAACGATTTATATATGAATATAAATAATATTTTACTATACGTGCGTTTTTTATTAATGAGATAAATTAACGACCATTATAACAGATCATTTATAATATTTTACTCAACACAACGACGTTTCTGTACACGTTTGTCCTTTCATCGTGCTTTTTATGTTATGTTTCTACTGTAACAGAATTTTTTGACGTAAGTGGTGTAAAGGACAAAAAACATAATATATGAAATCTCAAATTTATACATATTAACAATAAAAATACTTTTTATACAGTCTCCAATTTATTTATAACTTGAGATAAAGAGATTTCAACGTATGACATAGTCATTGTTTAAAAATAGAGTTTAAATTAGGTTTTACCAATTTTATATTATAGAAAAACAGTTCTAATTATATTAAAATAACAAGAGATTATAAAGATAAAATATAATAAGTACCAATACAGGCATTCGTCAGTCCTTTTTGTGCAAGGGACTCTGTCAGTCAGTTAACTATGTAATTATGATCTCTTGTTATTTTTATATAAAATTTAGAAGCGTTTTAATGTAATTGAATATTGTTGAAACTAAATTTAATCTACTCTTTTTTTTAACGAATGACTAGGACATAAGTCGAAAGCGATCTATCTCAAGTTATAAATAAATTGGAGACTTTTTAAAGAATTTTTATATTTAATAAATATGATAAACAATCCATTATTAATTAATAAAATTATATATATATATATATATATATATATATATATATTATTTTTCTAGTACAAAAAATTTAAAATCAAGTATAATTTATAATAAATTATTTTTACCTTTCGATATAAAACTTTTTTGAAAATTTAAAAATATTATACACTTTTGGTATAAGTTTGTATTTTTAATATGAAAAAATATAGATTCATAAATACTTTATGATTTGTAACATTTATCATCAAATTACATGAATGTTTTAAATATACGATTTGATTTTAAATATATTGGTTTACACTTTATTATTTCTTACAACATGTAAGTTATAAGAATATTGTTGTTTTTTCTATTAGATAAATTTAAGGAAGAGAAAATGTTATATAAATTTGTGATTGTATATCTTATATTGTTTGTTCTTTACACCACTTTAGACAAAAAATACTATTACCGTAGAAACATAACAACGAACCTGATGAAAATACAAAAATGTACAGAAACGTGGTTGCGTTACAATTTAACAATGTTATAGTCGACGCTAATTAATGTGTTTATTTTCTCAGAACCTCAGCTCGTAATTTCCGCTATAATGTTGCACAAACTGTTACTAATTTCCTTGGCAACAACGGGTTCAGTCAACTGACATCCACACGTGACAGAATTGCAGGGCCATAAACCCATCGATAAGAATTCGCAGATCGTTAATCTCATTGAGTCAAGGAGCAGACGTCTTCAACTTTGTAATGCTAGTCTATTGAACATATAAATGCATTCTACGGAGATCAAGCAATTGTGCATGTCACGATACTCGGTTGCGTTCAGAATGTTAATAAAAGCTCAGATTAATAAAATCTGGTACAAGAGTTTGCGCATATTGAAAAGAATTTTACGAGTCAATATTCACATGCATTCAATAAACAAAATGAATTTGATATAATTAAAAGTCATTATATACGATACACGTCAAGTCAGTAAAGAAAACTTTACAACGAAATAAAAGCCGTCAGTATGTCAGAAATAGCCATTACACATTTATGAAGTAAAATTTATTAAATTGTGAGCCACATGTCCTTTCAATTTATTATTAGAGTATTTATGGAGGATTTTGTTATGCAGAAGTAACAGCTGTCAGTTTTAATTTATAATAATAATAATAGCATGTTTATTTCAGAATAATAATGTAAAGAAATGTTCCGTTTAGTGTCTATCAGACTACAGAATCTTTTCATAAGACAAATAATGTAGTAATTAAAATTTTCAACACTGCTATATCGTATATAATAAGGTATCCAACTATTAAAAATGTGCAAACTTATTCGTAAATATTTTTATTCCGTCTCTAAAACATTACAATACACGAGAAATGGTTTTCGCGGTTACGTCACGATACGTAGTCGTAAAGCGCGTGGAAATGGCTGTTGAATCGTTAGGCAGTGATAAAGACTAAAGACCAAAGACCCAGACTGCAGGTTAGATGCCAAGGCCTTGAGGCGGTAGTAAAATCTCTTTTATCAATTAGTTGTAACACTTGGCTCATATCTATAAGAAAAATGTGCAATTTTGAAATTTTTTGCAAAGCCACTTCAGTTCATTAATGGTGAACTGTAAGTTCCAAAAAAAATTGCAATAAAAATGGTTCTGAATTTTTTAAAAAAGTAAATGAGACTGAATTTTGAATGGAAACTTTATGAATAAAAATTCTATACTATACACAGCTTGAAAAATTTAATTGATAGCGCTTGCAAGAGAATGAGGCTGTAAGGAGGAAATAAGTGGAGTAGCAAATAATGAACGTCAGAATTAATTAAATTTTGAAGGTAGTTACAGCAGGTTTAACACCAATTATTTTTCAAGGATGACAGGAAAATATTTAGGCCCAAGACTTGGCTTACGACAGTTTCAATAACGAAACATTTATGAATGAAATAACTCTACACTGAGATTAGGGAGTTTCATACGAAGCTTTTGACAACAAGCTTAATGACAACTTTTACTGTTTCAAAGACACGATAGCAGGAGTGAGAATTTGGGTTCTCTTTTCTTTAGACCACGCCTACGTCAAACCCTGGCCTTAGCCGTCGTCTCTGCGCCGCGGTTGTAATTCAATGTCAGACGCAGGTATATCACAATACAAGGCCGAAATCTGCTTTCCACGTGGAGCCAAAACTGCGGAGAAGATAAGAACGTCGACATGCAACGTCTTATCAAGAACATGTGTGGCCACGATGCCGTTACACTGCCGGGATAACCCTGATAAATGAATCTGTTCCCGATTAGAGTTCAAACCAGAATTATTCGTCTTGTTCGCTAATGGTATACCGATTCCGCTGTTCTGGGTATTACATTGCTATCTCACATGCAGAGAACCGTAAATCAATTTTTGACAGGCGAGATCTGATCATAAAGCGAGACTTTGCCCGATAAGGCGAGAAATCCTTAGGTACGGTTCAGATATAATCCCCCAATTACCTGAAAACCCAAATGATAATTTCTGGAGTGTGATAAGGACGTTGACCAAATACTCGTCCTTTTTATAATAATTGCTGTGGATAAAGAATAGGAAATTAATGGAGGCGGTTCGATTAATATTATAACCGAAGATCAATTGATTATTCAAATGAAATTGAAGCGGAAACAATTATGAATGAAAGTGGTAGCAGCGGTCTGAGTTTAACTACGTCGTACTGTATCATTCAGTCATCGTTCCCAAATTAATTTTTCTAACCGCTGCGAGAGACCCGATAGTTTCCAGCCTAAATCACTTTGCCTATACTCTCAGAATTTATTTAAAGGATCTACCAATAAGGCAGTCAGAATTTGCTGGAAATGCAACTGCTAAACAGTGCTTGAAAAATCATCATGCAGGGATGCGATTCAACTATGTATGGGAATCATAAAACAATATTATCAAAGTGTTTGTTTGATGCGACAGACGTTTCGTGAATTCTGGGTCGCAACCGGCAAATGATCAACGTTTTCTTCCAACAGGACGGTATCACACGTCACACAGCGCCACAAAGTACAACATTTACCCACGAAAATTTTAAAGAAAGGTTAGTTTCACGAAATGGTGACGAGAACTGGACACCCAGTTTTCTTCTGACCACTTCACCATTTTGTGTTCAGTTTTCGGTACTACGGAATAAAACTGTATAATATCATTGCAACCGATATAAATACATGTCATGTGAATGGTTCCTTGTGTGGTTACACTGTAGTATTTGACACTCCTTATACACCCTTGTATCACACAAATTTTTGTTAGTCGATACCTACGTCAGTTTATCTTCCAATTCTCTCCGAAAACTAATATTCCTTAATTCCTTAATTGGATTAATGAAAGAAAACTGTCTTTTTGTGCGAATTATTTCATGAAGCGTAATGATAGCAGTTTGTATTGATTATAAAGGAAGTTTGAAGAGCGCGACGGCACGAGAGTAGCGAATGAATGGAGGAGGCGAACTTGCAACGTAGCGAGGGCAGACAAAGAGTCCCTCACACACGCACACGCATGTGGCAAGGGTTGCCTGCCCTGGGAGGTCGACGACCTCGCTTCCTGCCCAGTCCCGGCCCTGACAATTGCCGACAAAACCCGCAGCATTCGCATATTCCCCCCACATGCACTCGATAACGCTTTAATAAATCAACGGGTGTGGTCATTCGACCTTGGAAGGCGGTTCTCTCGAGTCCAGTTCTGACTGGCCGTAACACGCGAAAGGGTTTTTCCACGTAGGTGTGTCACCAGAAATAGAGGCAGTCAGTCGCCGGGGGCTGAAGGACAGTCACAAGCAACTAGTCCCTGTCTGGCTTTAATACCGCTCTGCCAAAACGATAGTTTACATCTTTCTTCATCAGGAAACCCATTACAGTTTCAGGATGACGGAGAGGAGAGTTCCATTCTGGAATACGAAAGCGGTGTGATAGGATCTGAACAGAAATATATATACTCCCAAACTTTGAACGGACACAGAATCATGGATAAAATATTGTTATACAGAACAGTGAACAACGGAATCGAGCTCCTCCCTGAAAGTGAAAATAATGCCTGGCTGTGCACAATATACAAACCTAATCTGCAATAACTGCCTTTGAGAATGTAAGATGGAAGAAATATTACGTTTACCACAGTAAAAAGTATTTCTCATTAAGGGAATAAAGGTTAAAACATTTCTGAATAAGAAACCTTTTCCAAAGACTGACAGGAAATTCGGGACTTGTCTGTGGAATAGTTCGAATTAATGTATTTTATTATTATGTAGTGTTCCGTCTCTTTTCCCTGTATTTATTTCATCTCTAGAACAATTTTTTGGACTTAAAAAATTCATCTTCATGATGATCAATGCGGACGTAATAATGGTCGAGGATCGAGAAATTTTATGAGTCAAGGTAAACTAAAGGATAGGGACCGAAAAATCTAATTATGGACTGAAATTGGAAAACAGCTCATTTTTTCGACGTAGGCGTTTTCTTTGACTGAACGACTGAATGGGTCCATTGTTGGAGGGTTTGGACGAATTCTGAAGTCCTGCTTGTTGAATTGAAGGTCAATAAAGTTTATATTTACTATGGATGTAACAAATTATGTATAATTTAACACTATATGTTTCTTTTCCACCATTTTAATTTGGATAAATGCCTTCAATTTGTAACAGGAAGTGACGCCATAGATTATTTTATGTGAAGAAGCAGGTGGCTGTCGGAACGTTCGCGTGCAACGACAGTGACCGGAGGGTCAACGAAGCGCCGTGCCGTTAAGCGAAACAGACTCTTTGCCCCCGAGGAAACTGACGAACAGTAACGAACTTCGCAACGCGACTCCGGAACATTTTACTTGCTGACAATTTACTGGAAAGCGACGGCAGAACACACACTGACAGACACTGTTGGGGAAAAACTTTGATAATCAAGTAAAACTGTAACGGCATCTGGAATTGAGCCAGGCTCTTCAGAAAATTACGGTAATGCTGTACCAGCAAAAGACCTTTTTGCAATTTCTCTCCGACTTTGTTACTCAAGTTTAAATTGGAACTTTTCTTCTGACCGTCGGATCACTTTCTTTTCGTTTTAAGTTTCCGATCCGTCTCTGAAAACCAACCATAAGAACATTCGCTCTCCAACCTACACATTCAAACGTAAAATTTTTTTTACTGAATATTATGCAAATCCTTGTTATACGGAACGACTGAAAAAAAAAGACTTGGAAATAGCGAAAAGTCGAACATGACATGTAGCATCAAATCAACTGCCGTCCGTAGAGAATTATATGATCTATTATACTATTGAAAGCCCATTTAAATCTTTCGTAATTTTAAAAATTCCCTGAAAAAGGCAAACCGTCTACCTACCAGAACGAACCGACTGAAAGAGAATGATTTGCGGGATTCCACAGAATCCCACAGTTAACCAAGGCCGTGTCGTAGGTTCGCAAGTAACAACTAACCATCTAATTAGATTATCCGCTACTCAAATCAATATTTGCGCTGTTCTGGTTTACATTCAACCGTACATGTTTGTGCAGCTCGAAAACACCTTTGTCAAAGTCTGTCTGTCCTCTAAGCAGGTAGAATAACCTACAATGGGGAAGTAAATAGCTTGCAGAAGAGGGACGTCTTCAAAGACGAGTTTCCAAATGTAGCTGGACCTGGTAAACAAACGTTGAAATCTTTGGGTTCCCATTGTTAATGAATAACGCTACTAATGGAGGCTTTCTTTAGTTTTCTAATAATATTAAAATATTTTATTTTTAGTACGCGCTAATAGTCAAGAGGGAGTAAAAACTAGTAAAACGTG
Source organism: Zhengitettix transpicula (assembly GCA_037074705.1). Lineage (NCBI taxonomy): Eukaryota > Metazoa > Arthropoda > Insecta > Orthoptera > Tetrigidae > Zhengitettix > Zhengitettix transpicula. The sequence continues at coordinate 37,120,073 of CM073596.1, read as the reverse complement.
ATTTTCCCTGATAAGATTTCTTGTCAGAAAATAAATACAGAGATGTGTTCCTCCGATGAAAATTCCAAAATATTCAGCATCACTGTAAATGTGACAGAACATTACTGAATTGTGATATAACCATTTAGAGTATTCCTACTTAAGTATTTTCCTATAATGGCGTTGTCTGATATCGAGTGAATTTAGTTTAGCTTTACGTTTTATGAAAAACTGAATCCGATATCTCTTTTACGCTGATTTTGTTCGTTTAATATCGATAAACAGTCAGTTATATTTTTCTTTGTTATCAAGGAAGCATTTGAGACGATTCTTTCGCAGGTGAACCTTCCCAGAGAGCTCTGGAGGACGCCTTCTCCTCTCTATGGTTTTTTGAACTAAGCTTCCCACAAGTCGAGGCACCATGGCCTGTTTTGAGAGGTGTATGTTACGGCGTCACAGACCTTGGGCATACGGGTTGTCCGCTATTCCTATTGGAATAGTCGGCCAGCTGCCTCCTAAACTGGTCAAGGCACGGAGAGGGGAATGCTGAGACGCCACAGAAAACCCCTCTCCCGCCATCGGAGGGGCGAGGGAATTGTACCAAATGCCCGACGTACCTGATGCAGGTTTTTCTAGGCTTTACCCTGCAACACTTATAGGCCAATTGCGTGGTAGGATCCTTTAACTATAGTCCGGCGGCTATTCTCTCGCAGGAAATACCTGCGAGGGATGTTCTCTCGCAGGCAGAACCTTTTAGGAGAGATACGAAGGGGCTACCTTTGGGTATGCCTTTTCCTCTCCGTTTTTGAACCGAGGCACCTCGGCCTGTTTTGAGAGGTGTATGTCCCGGGGTCGCAGACCTTGGGCATACGGTAAGAGTTGTTCGCTATTCCTATTGGAATAGTCGGCCAGCTGCCTCCTAAACTGGTTGAGGCACGGAGAAGGGAATGCTGCGTCTCCACAGCAAACTCCTCTCCCGCTATCGGAAGGGCGTGGGACAAGTACCCAATGCCCGACCTACCCGATGCAGGTTTTCCTAGGGTTTTCCCTGCATTTCCTGGGGCGAATGCCGGGTAGGATCCTTAAACCATAGCCCGGGGGCCCTAGTAACCCTTGGCTACCTTCCTCCACCTTTCCGCATCCTCCCTTTCAAATCCTTTCCTATGCTATTAAAGGGTAGTTGCCCAAAGTGGATTACCCTCATGTAGCCTGTTGCCCTAAAAAAAAACCTAGTTTATCCTTGGCTACCTTGTTATACCTTTCCGCATCCCCCCTTTTCTATGCTATTATCCACTATGTAGATTATTATATTACCTATCTACACCTTCTCTGCTTCTTTCTTTGTTATGTAGAACCGTAATGTGGATTTTAGTAATTTCAATCTGCCTTTAGCCACCTTGAGTGTTTTCCAAAATATGAATTTAACTGTTTGGCTAAAAATTTTGGTCTCTTCATACAAAATCTGCTGAACGTGTTTTCTTGGACCTGCAAATAAAAGGTCATCCACTATTTGAAGAAGAAGAAGACTGATCAATTTGCTTTCCTTCTTCAAGGGGCAGGTTACAGTAGGTCAACAAAATCTTTGCTGTCACGAATAGGCGAGAAGAAACTAAGAAATAAAAGTTTACAATTAAACTAAAATGAGTACAGAAAAATTATTTGAAAATAAGTACATATAGTGTAAAAATATAATTTTCCATTCTAAATTAAAAGGCATTTATATATTCCCAATACCGACACGTGGTACATGAGAAATGTTTGTTTCGTCTACAAGTAAGGAACGAGACATGTTTATGGAGACCTGAACACACAGCAAGAGAAACGACAGGCCTGACTTCATGAGAATACGACCACGTGACACATGAAAAATGTTTGTTTCGTCTACAAGTGGAGACCAGATCAGATAGCATAAGGGACGACAGGTTTGTCATCATGAGAAGTAGAGATGTGAGTCAAAGACCTGGGGGATCAAACAAGAAACTTCAGTGCTTCATGTTCAAAGGTGGAAGAGTTGCGAGCGGGAAGGAAACGGACAGGGGCTAACATGATAAAAGCAGTTCTATGTTGAGAAGAATTAAAGAAAATAAGCCGTAAAAATAGAAATAATTTAAAGGATGCTACAAAAAGAAAAAAATACATTGCGACGGCTGATGAAGAACGTCCCCTGATTTTTGGGGTGGATTTAATCACACACGTCTAAGGAAAGTTTCGTAGTGTAGACTGTAAATGTGGAACACAGCATTGGTCCAGCGTCTCTCGGACAGAGCCAATGGCGTGCACGCTATGAAAGGGTTAAATACGAGAGTCAAGTGTTGGTCTGCGCGGCTCAACGCGAGGCCGGATGCAAGTTTTTCAAACTTTCAGCACGCACGTAATATAACTGCCCGAGTGACATGAGAAACATTCATGCGTACGTATATTTACGCAAAGAAAATGTTTTCAATTGGACAGATATTTGAAACTTCCGTTGCGTTCACCTTATCTTTCATCAAGCAACAACTCAACGATCGCCATTACAGAACGACCGTATAAAACGTATAGAAAATAATACAAAAAAGCATCAGTAGGTATGAAGAAAATATTAGAATGATTATTCACACATTAAGTTGGAAGAATAATAAAATGTAGGGTACACAAGTCATAAAATTAATTATATCTATTAAAAATAATAAATAGATTTACCAGAACTTCTACAAATTTAAGTTCCATTAGTAATTGAAACTCTTGGACATTTTCTGATTCATTATAGAATAATAAAATTACTGTCGGTTAACCAAAATATCTAATATATAATTCGGAGTGTAATATTTATAACAACAATTATATATATTTAACGGCTTTAAATAAATTAAAAACATCATTCTATTAGTCAGAAATTTATTATGAAAGATTTAAAACATTGTAATAAAACAAAGTCGACGTTTCATCCATAATATTTTGGGACCTCTTAATTGAAATTTACGCCTGAAGACGTCCCAAAAAATTAGGGATGAAACGTCGTGTTTAATTTATTATAATGCTTTAAATGTTTAATAATAAATTTCTGATGTGTTTTCATGTAGCATATATTTATATTATTTACATAAAAATTAACAATTTTTAAAACTAATAATACTAAATACGACCATCAACTTTAAACAGAGAAACAGTTACTTAGAAAATTTGATCTAATACAATTATTTAACAACTACAATTTTCTGTCATTATCAAGTATAAATATTTTTTTTGGTTTCATCGAAGGACACAAAGATCCTATTAGTAAGTTTTACACTACTATTGTTGTTTATAAACTTGTTATGTCGGCCAAACTAAAAGACCTTTAAATACATTTAAAGAACGTGAATATAATTTTTTAAGTGTCGACATATAAAAACAGTCCCCATCCAAAACTAAACATTTATCAAATTTAATTACAGTTTTGATTTTGACAACACTTCTATTATAGCCAGAGAGCCACATTATTGGAAAAGACTAACTTCTGAAATGTTGCACATTAAAAATTAGCCTAATACCGTTAATATAAAATATGACACGGAAAAAATTAATAAGTTATATGTTGTTTTATTTTAAGTTATTTGGCCCTTATATATTTATCTTCGATGTTAGTTCTAACGTTTCATTTTCAGGCTTAAGTTTTCAGCCGGTAGAAAAAGACGCCAATTCGCGTTTTATTTTTTAAATTTAAATTTCCTTTGCTATTGTTTCACTACTTAGTATTGTTTATACTATTAAGCTAATTTAATTGTTACGGATATAAATAAGTCTAATACCATTTTTATAAAAGCGTAACGAAGTTGACCTAAATGCACAGGAACACGAGAAGTTTTAAAGGAGTAGTATATAGACGTATTAATCTGTTACAAATAATTTTAAAAATAGGCGTTTGACAGTTTTTAGTTATTTACATGCTAAATGTAACAAGGAGCAGTCTACTTAAAATATTAATGGAATAGAAATACAAATAACGATTCCTTGGTGGTTCGTTCATTTATCCGGGTTGGACTACGGGACTTTTTTTTTGTGATTGTCATGCGAAGCGTGATGGATACGTTGCACAACGAGATCACAATCGAAGGGCAGACATGGCGAAACCGTTATTGCTTAATTAGGCGTATGCCTGCTATTTTAAGAATTTATTACATAGCGAAGGACACAACGAAACATGCGACACCTCGTCCTCAAGTTTGTACCACTCCCTTTCTCTTCAAAGCGTGCCCGTTTATGTCCCCCAAGACTCAATAAGCGTTTAACAACGCGTCTGTGGACCGCGGACGAGGTGAAGGAGTGAATACTTGCTGCTTGGTGACAATTCAACTCGTCTCGTTTGAGGCAGGCTAAATTGTAATCACGTGTAGTGGTTATTAACGAAGCAGATGTAACACATTCCTTGGTAAGAACTTGTATTGATGTCTCCAAAAAGTGACTTAAAATGGAGGAAAAGGCAGAGAATAACAAAGGTAACGCAGAATACTGAAGATTACAGTCTGACAATGCACACGCAATAACTTTGGGGTTTCCACATTCTACAATCAAAAACTATTTAGCGTGCATTCAATGGTTGTTAAGTTTGTAATAATGTATTAATAACATGATAAAACTTGCTTTATTTACAAGAATCGATTTTTTATGGATATAAAGAAATAATATCTCATTCGTATTATACATACTACAAAATATAATAGTTTCCCGACAGTCAAGGCGTACAAATTATGAAAAAAAATAAATTGAACGGACTCAAACTATTCCAAATATACAACAGCTCAATACAGACTATTAGGTAATGTATTCCTCTTAACGGTCCTGATAAGAGGAGTCCATTGTTTTGAAACTCAGCAGGTTTAGCAATTCTGTGCTGATATTACAAAAACCTTTTTTATGCTTTGTTGATAAAGCAGCTTGTTCCTCGCAAAAAACGAGCAGTCATTATTCGCGATTTTTATACTAGTCTGTGAGCATGTCTTTGCAGCCTTTCCTAATCCGTATAATACACAAGAATACGAAGACAGAAAAATATCTGTGAGATCTGCTCGCGAACTTTATGACCATCTGCTTGCAGGATTTGTAGGGAATAATAATCAGAAATGTTAATTCCATTGACTTCTTAAAAAAAAAATCACTTCCTATAACGTAGGACTATTTAGGACCTTGAATATATCATAGATGTAAATAAATTGAAACTAAAACACCTTGAGGTCCAATTTTTAATCTAAATAACATGGGTGTAATAAAGATTTATTTATAATCACTTCATTGGATAAAAATAAACAGAGAGGATCAAAAAATTGAACCAAATTGGTACTTTGCTTTTATACGTCTTTGTTGAACCCTGATTGTTTCGCTGATTGTATATCAAGTAAAAATATGGCAAAGTAAGGAAATCATTTATAAATACTCCAATGATGAAGGCCTAAATTGCGGACGTTGATTTTTATGTTACTAAATTATTACTGTAAATGTTCTCTGTTTCCATGCATTTATGATAATCTTGTGGGTATAAAAACCAGTGTCAGAGAATTGGATTCACAATTGTCTCCTATTAATAATTTGTTCGCCGAGATCAGTTTTTTAAAATTTTTAACGAAGAAATGTCAGGAGAAATAATTTGGTGTAAAGTAAAAATTTCTTTCACTTCGGTATGCATAGAAAAAAAAAACTTCTCCAGATTCTATAACCCTTGAAAAGCTCACCAAATCAACAAGTTTTGTCTGGTGTTCTATTGTCTGCTTTGAAGCAGGTGATAGTAGAGGGAAAGGAGGAGTGGAACGGGAAGGAGAGTGAAAGTTTCTCCGTCGATAACGTATATTTCAGAGTTGAACCAACCAATAACATTAAATTTCAAATGTTTCATACTTATTTAAATTTCAAACTTTTGCAACGGAATATTTCGTTGATTTAATCATCTAATAGAATAGAACAATACTCAAAAGATTTATTTGACGCCGAAGTCATAGCCATTTTGTTAGTGAGTCGGTCTTAAAAATACGGAATTGTCGTCGCTAACCGAAACCGTTAGAGGTACGATAACTCCTCCCTACAAATTTATTTATTTACTAGCTGGGTGCCCGGCGTTGCCCGAGATGTCATTTATCTATAACCCCCGATATGACTCCAATTTTGGCTGCTTTTGCGCAATTTTTATGTAACGCTACTCGAACCCTAATCATTATAATTAACTCTGAAAAATATTTCTTCAACGCAAATATCTGCCGTGTTTGCATGTTCCAAAATTTGCATCCCGCTACCCCTGCATCTGAGGGGTAAATGCCAATTTGAATGTCTTAACTAAACACAGTGACTTCCATAACCTTTGATTTGACTCCAATCTCGGTTGTATTAGCGTTATTTTACTGTAAAGCATCTCCACCCCAAACCCGAAGGGTGTCCTTTTCACAGGGCGTAGGGGATGAAAATTGTATTCAGATAACATTCGTAGAAACACTATCAATATCTTTGACCCCTAAAAATATTTATCCGACTCAAATATCGGCTGTTTTAGTATGTTTAAATATTTCCACCCCCGCTTCTGGGGGTGGAAGACGCGTCTCACCCCGACAGTGTTTGTTTTCTGGTCGCAAAGAACACTTGTACAGAAAAATTGCTCGACTGGTGTAGATTTGTATTATATTTAGAAAACGTTTGTATGGGAAATAAAAAAGGGCTGTTTTTAGGGTTTTCCCGGAAATTATTCGATTTTTTCTCGCCTTTTAAACCTTCTCTAGACCTCCACGAACATTTCAAGGCTAAGATAAGATAAATCCGTTCAGCCGTTCTCGAGTTTTAGTGAGACTAACGAACAGCAATTCATTTTTATATATATAGAAGATTATACTGTAACGGCGAGAACATTTTAGAAGAACCTGAATACAAAAGAAAGCTCACTAATGTATGTATACATTTATTTATTTTGTATTTCTACAAAAACTTAACTTTGCTTTTGATTAAACATTAAACGGGAAAAAATGACTGACGAGTCTCACATCCGAGCTCCACTGTGAACGCGTCGTGACAGCAACATAATAATTGCTTATTTATATTTAAATCGGATCGTCGTTAACAGGGTAATAAGTAAACTGTTCGTAAATTTCCGTGTCCGGTCAAAGATCCGCTGAATAGGACGCAAGCATTCCATATGAAAATTATTTTCTCTATCCTCGATAACTTTGACAAAATCTTACATGTATTCTTTTAGTTCTCTTCTCCAATAAAAATAGAATCAGAAAGTGTTGTCCTTAGTCAGGGTTGTGTCTAAGTCTGAAGTCACTGCTCGAGGTTTAGGGATGCTGTAGGGGGAAGTGATATGAATGTTAGTCTAGTGGGTGTATCGAACCCGCATCCTGTCTACCCACGAAGGGACGTCCAACAAAGTGCAGAATCACTGTACGACGTATCATCCAGTCAGGAAACAATGGCTGTCCCTACGACGGTCTCCATATACCTGCAGGAAATAAGTCACATTCAGGAACTCACATTTGCGTGGGTAGAATCCAAACTCAAGTCAATATTGACGTCGACAGGGAAATCTCCGCCAAGGACAATAAGGTAACAGGAAAGTGCGGTTTTCTACACGAGGCGTATTCAGATGCTTCCTTACATTATGACGAATGTAAGTTGTTGCCAACGATCTCAAAAGCATTGACGCTTTCTCTATTATTAGTTCTCTGAAACCCAATTGAATTCATTTAATAAACTAAATATTCATCCATATGAAATCAAAGTCGTTAATATGATAAATAATAATTAAGTTAATGACCTTTTACAGACACTTTATTTTTTATTCGTAGCTTCACGACGTTTCGATAGTGTTCGCATCTTCCATGTACTACTACTACTACTCCTCGGTGTTACAGTCCATGTAGGACCTTGGCCTCTCTAACGATCATAGCCCAATCTTGCCGGTCCTCTGCTCGTTGCCGCCATCTTCTAAAACCCATCTTTCGTAAGTCGTCCTCCACGTCGTCAAACTATCGTTTTCGTGGTCTCCCTTTGCACCACCTTCTGCCACCTGGATTTCCTTTGTTGATCTTTTCGACAACCCTTTCTTCTGACATTCGCTCTACATGGCCCAACCATCTCATTATTTCCAATACAATGTCTGCATACCCATACTGTTCCTCCAGTTCCCTATTTCTTCGTATTCTCCATTTCCCTGATCGTTTAACGCTCCAAAAATCCTTAATATTTTTCTTCCCCCAGCTTCTCAAACATTCTTCTTCTGCCGCGGTCATTGTCCATGTTTCAGAGACACATATGACCACCGGTCTTAATATTATTCTACAAACAGTCACTTTATTTATAAATACCTCATGTTTAGGATAATACCTGAAGATGATAGAACACGTATTGAAACGGCGTAACGCTATAAATAAAAATAAAGTGTCTGTAAAAGGTCATTAACTGATTTATTAATTCAAAAACGGACGTAAAATAATATTTTAAAATGAAAAAAATTACGTCTGATTGAAAATAATTAATGAGAAAGATAGCCAATTCAGACAAAAAAGTGATAATGTTAATACCACACACAGGTGCTTTTGAGTTTTGTCAACTGGCGAGTGCAGTTGTGTCGCTCTAGGCTCTTCTTCGCACCTGAGGAAAGGGACAAGCATCCTAGAAACATTGTGTGGTATTTATATTATATTTTTTTTGTCTGAATTGGCCATCTTTCTTATTACAGATTTTATCCCAAGAAAAAAATTGAATTGTGGTGTTCTATTGTCTATTAAATTACTATATAATTATTCGTGAAACACACATATTGTTCCCAATTTGGTGCAAAAAAAATATTCTTCGTATTAGTATGTATCATAGGGTCAACTATTCAGTGCATGGACATTGCTCATATAAACTGGAATATTGAGAAAAGTGGAACAATTTCGATGCTCCACGAGTGCTAAAATAGTTCTATTAGACCCCTGCAAATGTCATCCAATCATTCTATTTTTTTTTCTGACTGGTCTGTCCCTGAGCAATCAATCAAGTTGGTCGTCAACCATAGCCTTGGCTTAAGTTAACTGCAATTTAATTGCATCATTGATAATTTTACAGAACTTTTATTAACTATTTTTATATAGTTTGTGTAAGTAAAGTGTTTAGTTTACAGGTCGTCTGCTGTTCATTCACAGGGTATTATGTATTAAATGTTTTTTTTTACAAAATAATATTTTTGAACCCAATCTTCCAAATGTTTCAAACATGCGCCGAAGAAAATACCTAGCGATAGAAAAGTCATTAGCAATGAAAGTGGTATTGAGAACCAAGAAAATAATTCTGTAAAAGCAAATCAGAGAAACTGATTTCTTTGTCAAATATGATGAGTAATGGAATATTTTCCAATTCATGACTCTGTGGACCGTTACAAAAGTCATGGAATGCAACTAATTTATCTTCTTAGATTTCAACGATTTTAATACTAAATTTCATAATTTATCACAGTTTTTTTATAAGAAAAAAATAATCGCTTTTATCTTAAACGGTGTAGAGTAATTTGTGTTATAAGCCAGCGGAACTATCAGAGAGATTTGCGCACCTACATTTATAGCGCAACTTCAAAACAGTTACATATTTATCATCTCCACATTAATTAAAAATGAAGATTTGTTCCATTTCATCTCCAAGGAGAATGCTAACGGATATAAAATTATTTTCTAGGTTAATTTAATATTTTTCTCAGCAAGGAATGTTGAATTTAGCGATGTAACATTTATTCAATAAGGACGAGTAGACAAATCACTATATATGTTTAGTCATTCATTAATATTTGAACTTTAGATCACTCGATGAAATTATTTAAATTTGATTAAAGGAAAGTGGAAATGGAAAAGAATAAAAATGAAAGTCAAAAAAAGACGGAAATGAAACTATTATAGGGCAGGGACGATAACAGAAATACGCAGAAGATAAAAGCAAAATATTAAAAGAAAACAAGGAAAAATATATTTATATAATACCATTAACTCAAAAACGTAATAGTCATTACGTAATATTAAATTGTGGGAATTGTACGTAAATTAATTTTAGAATTCAAAATTAGGTATAAAAATATTAAGGCCCCTGGCACTATTAATTTTTATTAAATTAGATTTGGTTTATATTCCTGATTGCTACTGTATATAGATATTATTCCTCGTCTTATTTATCAGGCAAATTAAAACAGAAGCTTGATGCTCGGTGTTTTGTATTTTGATATATAACCACAGATCGCGTAATTTCGTTAATGACTAAAAATAGTTGCATGGAATTTTTCTCCATTCTCTTGAGTGAGGCGTTCACGAGCTGTTCCCGTGTCTCGTCACCTTATCGTGCACCTTCCTCACTCAAGGTTATCTCTAACACCCGTTTCTACAATTTGCTTGGGTTTCTCACAGAATGATACTTTTATTCAAACATATTCACGCTTTATGTACTCCTTTTAAATTCATTACACTCAATTAACGTAAAATGTATCTTTCTCCGTTAATACAAACCTATTCAAAACGTTTGGTTCGATTTCAAACTTTACCACGAGTTTAATCAAATAAACAAAGCACCGTAGGTTTTAAAGGTTTTCAAGAAAACAAATAAACCAATTATTAATTTGGAAAGGTCGAAGTGAAAACATTTGATTACAAAATATTAAAAGGTCTTTTCTTTGTATAAAATAAATTTAAAAAGCGCAAAATAATTAAGAAGAATCAATAGAGATGAAAATCTTTGCAAAAATACAGAACGTGATTGACTTTTCCAACCAAGTTCGCATAAATAATATTTTTTAAATTTATTTAGGGTTACGAGGATGTTTGTAATTGAAAAGTGTTATAAGGAACTAAGGTGCGGACCAACGATGTGCAAATTAATATAGATGTCGTTGAAGAAGCTCACGTTTTCTCCGACAACGATCCGCAAGTGTAAAGGACAAGAGCGTAACGCTTTCGTGAGACGTTATGGTGTTTCCCTATTGACGACGTCTTAGAAACAAGAAGATTAAATAATTACTATTAAAATTCCACCCCTGGTCAAAGTCAGCTTAAAGCTACGACGTTCCAATGGTGGATTCCGCCATCATTCAGAAGTGAAGCGAAGACAATTGAAACGTCGTGGCTTCCGCGTGGAATCCCAAGAACTATTTATCCAGCATTTATACCGGGAAAACCTTGTAGTAAATTTTTTACAGAAAATTCTGAAAGAACGAGTAAATGTGTGTGCGAGTGCCATGTCAAGTTTTCCAGCGCATAATAAAGTATAATTCTCAACTCGTCGCTAAAATATTAAGTAAAAAAATAATGCAGATTTTCGACCAATATCAGACAATATTTTAATTATTTACGACTACGTTTCGGTACGTGTTTGTACCTTCATCAGGTCTTTCCTGCTGAGAAATTGTACAAAATAAAGATGTATTTATTAATAAGCCAACTAATTTATAAGTGTGGTTGAACAAAAAATATTATACTATTAACACAATTAATCTAAGAAAACACTCACCTAAATATGCTAAATGTTGAAAACCAAATGATGAAGGTACAAACACGTACCGAAACGTTGTCGTAAATAAATAAAATATTGTCTCATATTGTTCGAAAAACTACATTATTTTTAATTTAAACAGACGTAAAAATACAATCTATTAATCTAAAGTTCAAAGAATATGATCTACTGCAAATCTCTCATATTTAATACGATAATTCGTGATATGAGTAAAAAACAAGGAAATGGCATCTAAGCTTAAGAAAATTAGAATTACACAAGATCCAGGATAAGCTAAATTCCCTTCCGGATTCGATAATGGAGAACGATAATTGCTATAATTGTAAAAGTCCTGGCCATATCGCGATAAATTGTCCTAATAGAGATGCAATATTGAAGAAAAAACTGACAGCAAATGACGATTATGACCAAATTCAGTGTAAGAACCCGGCACCCGCAATTCAAATAATTAACCCTCAAAAAACGGACATGGATAATTCACAAGTAACAAACAAAAAAAGAACTGCATCTACGAGCTCGACAAGCCAAGAAAGACGTAGTAATCATGAACGGAATACAAGCAGTAATCCACCCAAGAAAACAAAACAAAACATTCAGGATTATAAATATAAGGCGTTTAGTAAATAATTACGTCCACTAAAATATTATATGAAGTGAAAACAGTGCTCCACCTTTCCCTTTGGAACAGTTAAAGACTCTTATACGAAATCCTATGGACTCAAAGAACCCAAGGACCATTATTAGAGATTACCAAATATCATCTACATCATTCATAAATATATTGGAATCTTTTTACCCACACTTAAATGATAAAACGGCAAAGAGTAGAATAAAAAGGCTAATATAGTCAAGAAACACGAGAGTGATTCATATTTCAGAAGCAGACGCCTCCTCCTAATAAAAACAGACTATGACTACAGTAAAGTGGAATCTGCAAGTCACAGCTTCAAACAAGTTAATATAATGAATTATAGAATTGTTATGATAAAGGATTATCAATGCGAAGTGTAAAATGTAAATGTGGGTTACAGTTCAAATGTATAATTATTCTTTCAAACTGCTCAATTGTATGCCTATGCTATTAAAGGGGAGTTGTCACCATGTGCTTTACCCTTATGTAGCCTGTTACCCTAAAAATATATATGAAAAAAGTATATTATTGGAATCAATGTGAATTGCAGCATACTTATGTAAATAAGCACTATTTGTAATTTATTTATGGGTCGCCAATGACCAAGTTGTTAACGCGACCATTATAAACCTTTAATTTCATAAAAAAGATCCAGAGACCATCTCCAAAACAATGCTACGTTTCTTGTTGTAATCGTTCAATAGATCTGTAGCGAAAATAAGCTAGAAAATACTTTGTGCTCTTGAACTGATCGTAAGAGTGAGGAAATGTCGAGTGATGTGATTCCGTAGGCATTGCACGTCGGAGACGGACTTCACTGGGACGGGGTAGTCCCGCGTAACGACGCGTGATTATGTCTGTGAGACGTCAACCTCGGCTAGGTGTGGAAAATGCAGAACAATCGGCATTGCACCTTGACATTTCCCTCCTTCTTGGGGGCTTACGTCGGCGGCACACTTTTGCCGAGTGGGTGCTGATGTGGCCCTTGCTTGCTGTATCTCCTCCATGGCCGCACAATTACCTTGTGCCACAATACAGGCTGTATTTCCCCACTACAACTCGCCTCTATTACAATGTTTTCAACTTAGATTCCCCGAAATTACCTTACTGAGAATATCCTATTAACACGGTGACGCTCGCACGATCAAATGGTTCAAGAAGACTAATATATTATAATTAATTTATTAAAAGAAATCTGAAACCTTTGTTACCGAAGAAAAAAAAATTTGCAACGTAATACATCTGATAACAATATGAACACTTCTAAACTTGTAGAGTAATATAATAATTTAACTGTTTAAAACGCGGTATATTTCCATCGTGGAACCAAGAAACTAATGCAACGTAACTCAACTTAAAAATTATAAACGCAAAACAAACTTCAAGACATAGCTGAAAACTAAGATATAATTGTATCCTATACATAAAAAATTGAATTACACGCTTATTAACCAAACAGAATACTCAATTTCCCATTATCAAAGTTCTTACTGCACCGTAATCTAAATTTAGGAACAATTATAGTTTGATAAAAATGCAAAATTGTACTTCAGACAAATTAATAAAACTTCCAAATAGATACAATTAGCCGAGAATATAATTGTACAACTTTTTTGATTATAAATTATTGGTATTTCATTGGCTTTGGATTTATTTTATTCTAAAATGAATATATTAAGTTACTAAATTAAATTTTCTGAGATACAGAATAAATTATATAATTAATTTAAAAAATTTCTTATTCATGTCAGAAATTCTGTTTGTAAATTTTAAAATAATAATTTATTAAAAATTTGCATGTGTATTTTAATATGAATGTATTTTATCCTTTTAATTATGTTATGTTAATCTATAAATGTAAGGGGTTTTATTTATTTATAGACCTGGTCCAGTTAAGAATGTTGAGTCCTTACATTCCTGTTCCAGTCGACAGAATCGCGTGGGACGACTATCAAGAGTCCGAACTACATGACGCAGGTTTCGCTAGGGGTTTCCCTGCATCACATTTAGGCTGAAGCCAGGTTGACTACCTCTTCCTTCCTTCCATATCCCCCCCCCATCCTTTACGTCCCTTCCTATGCTATTAAAGGGGAGAGGCCACTAAGTAGTATAAACCTCAATAAAGGATTAATAGAATAGATAAAACATTAAAGACAAATATAACAGGCATTTGCTTATAAAAGCCAACAAAGTATATGCAATATATTTCGTTTTACAAATTATTAGTGATGAAAAATTGCCTCCTGCGTTTTTAATATTCGGAAAGTGAAATAATTTCAACTATAGTACAAATAAATGAAAATTATAATACTCTGAAATATATTTAAAAAAAATGCAGCCCGGGAAATTACTGACTTGCCCTTGCTGCTGGAATAAAAATTCGGTCAAACAAAATTTAATCTTCAATGAAAAGCATTGAACGGAGAATTGTGTCGCGCCTTGAAAATTAAATTAGTCTGCTAAACATTTATAATGAGATAAACTGGTAAACCTAGGATTTTTTTTTCTAGATTCATTCGCAAAATTTTCAATTGTATTTGATGATTGGATTGATTTATTACACGATTACACGATTAATTGTTGTAGTACAATAAAAAAGAAGTGTTGGCGGATTATATATGAAAATTGCCTGTCCAATCAAGTTCGATAAAAATCTGTCCTCGTGCCGTAAGGTCTCATATAACTTACTCCATCGTCGATTATTTCCTCAGTTATGGGGTAAACCACTCAGTTTATAATGTCAAGAAAGGCTGGTCGCGTTTATTAACCTTGTGACTAATGACTGAGTTGTACTTCGAATAGTAACAAATCACACGCTAAATTCACGTCTAGTTTGAAATTCATCGCTGAACGTATACTTCCGTTAATCCTAACCTTGTATGCTTACTGTTCCTAGCAAATGTATAAAAAGAAAGGTTCGCTTCCACCAAACTGCGATATACATACAAGATGAAAGATGGAAACCCTGAAACATGAAAGGAATGTGTTACAGATGCTCTTTGATTAGCTCCAGACACAAGGGGAAATAGGAAGATTATTTCTGAACGTCAATGGCACATGGTCTTCGCAAGTCTGCAAAAGAAAGAAAAAGGATTTATGAACATGAAGAGGAAAGCTGTAAGAAGCTTCAACTGTCTCGTACGAAATTAATTCAATTTATTTTCGTTTATTCACATTCTGAGAAGAGGTTACTACTTTCTTTGTGTATTTTCTGGGTTTATTGCAACGTAATTGTAATGGAGACCTCAGAAATATTTCATCTTCCTTCGAAACCCGCTGTTTCGGTATCCAAAAAGACGCAAGTCCTTGGCTATAAATCGATAGCCGTGTCACGAGGCGAATGTTTGCACTCACGTAGTTCAAGTACTTGACCAGGACAATTACGCCGGTCGTAAATTTCGAACGTCCCCAGTTCGACGCAGACTGACTGATTTCAACACCGTCATCGAGCCGAGGTTATATATTTATGGACTTCGACTTAAAAACCACAGAGGTGTGTGTCAACCTTGGAAAAGCGTCGCTGATATTGAATTCAGGGAACGCGTTGCTCTCTTAGCATATAGACATTTCCCGTTTGCCTTCGTAGAGGCGTGAAAACTAATTTCATATTTACATTTTTGAATAATTATCATCTCTAAAATATTTTCATATTTTTCACAGATTCTAGATTACATTTGAATACGCCGCGTGACAGATGAGTTCCAAAGAAAA
The DNA here is from genome assembly GCA_037074705.1 of Zhengitettix transpicula. NCBI lineage: Eukaryota > Metazoa > Arthropoda > Insecta > Orthoptera > Tetrigidae > Zhengitettix > Zhengitettix transpicula. The sequence continues at coordinate 37,104,289 of CM073596.1, read as the reverse complement.
CCGAGTCTTTAGCCGTCGCTGACGTCAACTTATCCTTGTCGCGAATGGAAACGGTTGACTTTATGTAGCATCAGGGGAAAATGTCATTCAATTTTCATGATGTTCTTGTGTTTCCATTGTGACATCGAAAATTTGTCCAGGAAATCGTGCTCATTAACTACACAAAACGTTTTTCCGTCTTTTCCCAAAACGAATATAGGAAGTTCTGGTAAAACGCTGATATATTTTTATGTGACGGATGCGTTTACTACGAGATCACTGACCCCGGAAACATACAGGAATTTCCTTAATCCTCAAACCATAGTTGCTATCAAAAACTTGCATATTAATATTTTTAATAATGTTATCGTTCTGGTTGCAGCATGGTTATTGTACTGAGGATGAGCAGGAAACTAAAGAATTAAAGAAGAATATGGAAGACTTTCTGAACTGCTCTTTCGTATTCAGCCAATTTTCTTGCATTGTATTTTTTTAGTGTAAAAGTTTACAGAGAGTAATCCGCGTGGTTGTCAACTCTCCTTTAATAATAATTTGAAAGGGGATGATGCGGAAGTGTAGAGCAAGGTAGCCAAGGTTTAACTAGGGCCCCCGGGCTATGGTTTAAGGATCCTACTCGGCAATTCGCCTAAAAGTGATGCAGGGAAAACCCTAGAAAAACTTACATAAGGTAGGTCGGGCATTGGGTACTTGTCCCACGCATTTCCGATACTGAGAGAGGGTTTTTTGTGATTTCCGTCCTCGACCAGTTTAGGAGGCAGCTGGCCGACTGTTCCCATTGGGAACAACTCTTACCGTATGCCCAAGGTCTGTGACACCTCTGCTTGTTGGAACCTTAGGTAAAAAACGAGAGAGATTACTTTTCTGTTTCAGATTATAGGATTCACTTTTATGCGATTTATTTTCTTTCAATTAGACATTCTGCTACGAGTTATTACGGAAACAACATCATTTGCCGAAACTGAATATTCTCCGTTGACTTTTAAAACATTCGCGGAATTGTTGTATGTATTCCAAAGGTTATCCAGGATTTCACATTTGAGACGGGAAATAGTATGACTGTTAAGACGTTTTCTACTAAGACCTAATACATTGTACTCGTCTAACGTTTTATGTTTAAAGGTTTAGTTGCTCGCAGTTCTTAATCTAAAATGAATATATTCTTCTTGCGCAAACAATCTGTTTGATTAGTATTTACATTTCCAAACTCTAAATCAATATTGAAACCAGACGTTTTGAATTAGCTTAATAATTAGTAACGCACTGAGTGAAATAAATGTTTAATGATGTTTTGAAATTTAAAAATATTGACCCTTATTTATTTCATTTCAGATGAAAAATTTTCTTGGTTCACGATTCTATAAGTACTAGAGCTGGAGTTTTTTTTCGTCAAAATATTACGTCAAATATTTACAATCAAGATCCAAATTTTGAGTCAAAGATGTGGTGAGTAATATAAAATAAAAATATTATTTTGTGTATAAAAATTAAGTAATTGAAAAATAAATTATTATTTTGAGGCGGAAAAGCTATAATTTCGGGTGTTCATGAAGACGGTCTTCTTGAACACATGAAAATTTTCGAATAGTATTTGATGGTCTATGCAATATGATTATTACATTTTCTATGATGTAACGACTTTTGCCTGGTTTTTGACCATTGACGGCGAGCTCTAATTGGTCATATCTTTACGTTCCTTTCCCTTAAAACTCGTCACAGAAAAATTTACGCATCTCCCAGTCTTACACTTCATATAGAAACATATATAACAGCCTCCCGAATTATATATAAACACTTAAAAACTTAGAATTTATCTATAAAACACTATAAATACTTGTTAATTAATGGATATTATTATAGAGTTAAAATGACCTCGAAAGGCCAAGTAAATTCTTGAATATACTAATACCTTCCTGCAATTCGATAATAATTGCGTAACTATCTATAATCCTGCCTGTATTGAATTATACTAGTGTTATGTTTTCTCCTTACGTGTACGACTTGAATCAACGTTAAAGCTCACGCTGCATGGAAGCCGTAAGAAAAACATGTTCGGTTCATTTATTTATCGTTTAATTATTTTTATTATCCTTAATTTTCAATATTTATACATAACTGCAGTAAAGTGTCATTTTACATTAATTTGTTTGTGTTATAAATTATTCAGAAGTGTTAATCTGTTTTTATAATTTTGTATTTTACTGACTTATTTTTCCTCTTTCGAGGACCAACGGAAAGAAAAAAGGTAAACCAAAAATTCAATTAAAAATAATAATGTTACAATTGCGTTGCAAAGAAATATTGGATCATGAGGATTAAAAATTTATCATACGTGGCAAGGAAGTTGTAAATGAAAGAACGATGAAGTTGGAAAACTGAATGATTCCAGGAATGAAAGTGAACACATGCCAAGATGAAAAATACTTTGGCGGAAACATTGGATCGTATGGTGTAGTTTCAGATTATTAAGAACCTGTAGTAAAATATGTAGCGCAAGTAGCGTGATGTATGACTTGACAGAGTATCTTCCGTTCCGGATTGTGTTTCACGTGCGCAGGATACGAGCGTTCCTTACGTAGGTAGCTCAAGGATATCCTTCATGATGTCCGCTTATGATTGTAATTCCTTCTGTCATATTAGTCTGAAAATGACTGTCACACAGGATAAATAAACAATTGCACAGAGACGCTAGAACAATGTAACAGTGAACCTTCGAACTGAGGAGGAAATCTGGTCGTATCGGAGCCAATGTCGACGAACAATGAAGGGTGTGGTTCAACAACCATTCAGTTCTCACTCAAGGAGACGGGAAAACTACCCAGCTGTGTAAAGATTGTGATTCCTCTGACGATATTTCCATATTTATTCACACAAAATAGGAAATGGTTTACGATAACCCACGCTGCATGATCCTAAAATAATGGCGTGGGGCAGAGACTGAAGTAAAATTTATTTTACGAGATAAAACTGATAATCAGTACTGAATTAGTTTGCTAAACGTTTTCTCAGCCTTACGCTCCTACTTTTATAAGGTTCATGAAGTAGCGATACTTTCTGGCTTTCAAAAAGAATAAAAATCGTAGTTGGGTTACAAATTACATCTGTTTTTGTTTTTGTTTCACTGTGAAACGGGATTGTGTTCATCCAGAACCACGGGTCTCAAGGACTTCCACCACCGTTTCCAGGCCATTGCTTTGCAGGCATCCCTTAAAAGGTCTTAGTATAACTTTTCGTCCCTTACCTTCCTCCTTTCATCCTCCTGGTAGTTTTCGGTCCATTATAAAGAATCTACATTCTCAAAGTGCCAAGTATTCTTTTATTCTATGGAATTTACAACACGCCAAGCAAATATCACAAACACTGCAAATTGAATTCTGAAAACCCATCACGCTAAATCCTACTCTTAGTGATCAGCACAGACAACAACCGTTTGTAATGGATTTCTTCTAACGGTTATTGTCCAATTTATATTTATTTTTAATTTAATGATGAAAAGAAGGTGTCAGGTAGAGACAGTAGAGACAGGTAGGTAGCCCTCATGCATGTAGCCTCCTCTTATAGCCCTGTAAGGTTTCACCTGTGGACAGCTGAGAGACCAGCAATTTTTTTTTTAGTGACGGGCTGCATGAGGGTTATCCACGTGTTGAAATCTATCCTATATTAACATTTTGTATTTTGCTTTTCTGTACATCTTAGTTCATAGAAGGATTAATACCCATTGAATCACTCACCAGACATGAACTCACGGCGTGGTTTTAAGTAATTGTTACATGCACTTTTGAAGATGTGAAGTAATCTGTTACAGTGTGACTGTGGAAGAAAACAATGTCGTATTTCACTTAGTTATTTTCAGTGCCGTATGTTTTCAACGAAAAATTTACGATCGACCGCTGAGTCAGAACTTGCAAAACTATTGAAAAAAAAGTGAAGAAGTGTTACGTCCCAATGAAAAACAGATATGATATTAATCGAGGTTTAAATATATTTTCTGTCGAAAAAAATGATAATTTACTGTTTTTGGTTTCATTATTCTATTTAACTTCATTAGAACTGAAAATTATAGAGTAGAAATGAACGCTGAAAGAGAAAAACTATTTCGAAATACTGAAGGAGAATGTTACCAACCCAAAGAATACAGAGTTATTACTAAATCTCGCAAAATGGAGACCTTTGGCAAAAGTACTGCAAGTTAGTAATTATAAACACCCTTTTAATGTGGTTTTCTTACGTAAAATGGATTTAAATGTATATCGTTCAGACATTAAATTTAAAATACATATTTATTATCTTTGCAAAAAATTAAATAGTTTTTATATTTTCAGATTGCTTAATTCCTACAAGTATCCATATTTTAATCGGCAATATAACTGGGTTAATTAAATTATTTTTTACTAAAACATTAAATAATACGTATTTTATTAATATATTATGCACTAGCGTTTTTTTATAGAAACTGCAGCACTAGCAGATCAAAAAATTTAATGTAAATTCAACTGGAAATAACGTGTGGTGAAGAATCATGTTGATTACGGTTACAGAGAGAATTTTAATTAGACATTAGTCAACTCCATTTCTAGAAACCCAGACACGAATACGACGCAACGTTTGAAGTCAAGGCGAGACGTCACCATCGTAAACGCCTTTTTTATCTTTAGTTTCCTAGGCGACGGCCTCTTTTCACAAATGAAACGAAATTACGTTGCAATATTGCAGTCTTCTGCGCACTTAGCAGGGGGAAAAAAGGGTTATAAGGCAAACATTGGCTACCGTGATAAACCTCGGACGCTATATTAACACAAAGATAGTACGTGAGAAAATGGTGCATGGCTTGGAGAGCGAGATTAAAAGAACCGTAATTATCTCATTAATTGCACAGTTGTTAATTTCTCGGAACATCAAACGAATACAGACAGGGAAGGACTCGCTCCTCTTACAACTACGACATCGCCACAAATAAATACCTAATTTCGCCGTTAGCTCAACCCATGAAGCTGCCCTTAAAAATAATTTATTTTACGTTTGTTGTTTGATGGTGAATTAGAAAAAATTTTAAACAGTGATCGAAGTTGAATGCTAGCTGGTAGTTATTAACATTTTATTCGAAGGTAAAGTCACATAATTCGTGATTGCGACCCGCGGCGATACGTCACGATAGTTCATTTACGTAGCTTCCATGGTCACAGACACGATGATCTTTATGGGCGGTTGGGCTGAGATTTCTGTACATTGTGGAAATCTTATCATCGTTGGAAAAAATTACTAAGGCCCAGAATTCCATTCCTTGTTTGTATCCTCCACCCCTGTGTTTTAGGCTTCGCTTAAAATTTATTTTAGGTCGTGTCCAACAATCCATTATTATATTGCCGATTTATCTTCTAAACGTTTGGACGATTGCCGTGTCCTTTTTCTTTCTCAAAATACCACAATTGCTTTTTGTAGGATGACTGGGGTGGTGGTTGGATGGGGGTGGGCGTTGTAATTAGAAATAACAATGCCGGGACTTTTTTATCTTCACAGAAGAGATATTAGAAAAGAATCTAATGTCGTTGGGGGAGTTGATTGAAGTATCAGTTATTAAGATAGCGGCAAGCCAGAGCACAAAAGCGATGATTTAAGAATTTCCAATGACTTGCAAAGAGAAACAGATAACTAAATGTATTGGAGTCTATTAGAAACTAAATGTACGGCGTATTCATATGATATAAATTATATCATTACCACTATATGGCCAAAACGGAAATAAGGACGAGAAAGGATATTACTATGAGGATTTACAAGGAACAAACTTGTTTCGCTAAAGACATACATTAATGTGAAATTAGGAGAACCAAAGTAGTTTTTCAACTGTTTTCACACTAGAACACTATCACATAAGAATAAATTGGCGCATTACAACGGATGTGACATTTAAAACGTAAATTAAAATATTAACGTTCTTACAGAATCGTGGATATAAATTTCTCTCTTTTTAACTACAATTTTTGTACTTTGTAAAAATTTAAAATCAAATGTAGTGTTTTATTGAAACGCTGAAGTATATTGGTACTCGTCGGAGTGGCCTTCACTATTTATTTGCAGATTATAACTTGATATTTGCCTTGACAATGCAAACGCGTCGGTTAACAACGGCATGTCTGTTATTCGAATCCAAATCCTTCCCATTGTTTGTCATTTACTCGTTTTTACACATGCAATAAAGACTACGGCTAAATAAATTTTAGTAAATACTAAAGGAATGTTATACACATTAAGGATTATGATATATTTGCGTGGAACCAGTTCCTATTTCTTCAGCTAGTTGGAGGTAACACTGAATGTATCCTTTAATATGTACACATTTTAAAATGGTCGAATACATCAGCGTTAGCTCACACCAACAGGCTACTCAAGGAACGGAGTATGAAGTCAAATATGATTTAAGATTTTACAAATGGTTGAACATGTTTCAGAGGATTACAATTTAGGCCTATTACCTATCTCTGTCATATAGAAGAGTCATCGGACACTGACGCGGGAAAAAATAACGCTAATTAACGTTTTCTCGAAGCGTCCGAGTCCCCCTTAAAATATTTTCTGGTTTGTAATCGCGTCTCTCGACAATTATGGTAAGGTATGCATGGAGGTCAGTTACTACTGTCCCCGTGTTTACAAACAACAAACCACTGCGAACGTACGGGCGAGGTTGTTTGTGTTTGTTTGCAGACGAGAGCGTTCTAGAAGTCCTTGGGGGCGGAAAATTGCGACAAGTGGCTCGTGGACAATTGACTTCTGTCACACCGCGGCGAAGGAATCAATCAGCTCAACTTCTGACTCGTCGAAGAACCAGGAACTGGCGCGACACTGATAGAGGAGAATTAAATCGAGAAAGTGCGGGCACTCGACCGATCAAACTTAAAATATTGAGACACATGAAAATTATGACATGAAAAATTATATCTCAACTCAATTATTTTAACTGTCTTTCAATCTTAATTACTTTAGGTTTCTGGAACACGGTCCGAGGTAATTGAATCGCCGATTCTTATTTGTTATATTCATTAAAAAAAATTAATTCGTTGTAAACATCGAAGGAAAAATTACGGTCAGGTCAGGAACATGTTAAATTTGTTTACTATTCAATTTCGTCTTTTGTCTCCAATAAATATTGAAATACAGTCCAAACATGTGGGGATTACTAATATTTCAAATGTCGACTTGCAGTAACCTACTGGACCGTCCCAAACGAGGTCACATTGAGACAGCCGCGATTTACCTTTCTATATAATAACAATTGTTTTGCGGGAAACGCAATACTACCATTGTAAGACCTTTTAAGACTCAGCTGGACCTTGTTGGCACAAGTGTCCTGGAAATGTCTAGGCTTTCTTTTTATTTGTGTGCCCGACAACGCCTATAGAAGGCGGATACGTTAGTCTACATAATATCAAAATTTCAATAGTATGTGTGTGAATATACAACATTAAGCGATGAAATAAATTCTAAATCTGTAATGAGTGCAGCACAATAACGGCATAATTTATAAATTATTGTCCGTCGAAAATGGAGGTTTATTTAATGACTAAAAAATAAAAAGATAAGTACACTTTACGCCAGAATTTAGAAACCGTCGTCAATAAATATTCTAATCGGCAGCGTTATCATTGTCAAGACGAAGTTTCTCACGGAGAAGTAATAAAGTGGAGGCGTCAACGTCACTAGCTCGTGATGTCACAATTGATCCTGAGTGGAGCGTGCAGTGGTATAGATAACTACGAACGTCAAAACACACAAAAGTCAATTGCAACAGCACGAACTGTGCCCACCTGATCAGATGCGCAGTGCATGTCACTACTGACTCATGCCCCAAACTGAAATACGACGGCAATCGTCAGTGGTGAAATCGCAGGAAATGGTCGGGGTTGGACTCATCCGACAAGCAAACCAATTATATAGTTCATCCAGTTGTGATGCAATGATAAGAGAACACAATTATAGAAAGCATTTTTTATTCCACGTGAATATTTTCCTTGCTTAATACAGGTGACTTAACCGCGACATAATTCTTAATTTTAATACATTAAACATCCACTTTCTATCCCTTCATATGCTGTTAAAGGGATTTGGCCACAACGTGGATCACCTTCAAGCATTCCGCTTCTTAAATAAATAAAAGAACATCATTTTGAAGTTGGAGAATAGTCAACTTGGTGTTTACTTCATTATAGCACAAGAAAAAAAATCGTTTTTTCACTTTTGAGAAAAAGTTAGATTTTCAAAAATATCTTGTCCTTCAAATCATTTGAACTAACGTAATATTGAGAGAAATACAGGAATATGGTTCTGTACAATATTAAAAACGCAGAACTGGGGTGTAAACTACAGAATCCTAACACTCAAATATAAAGCTATTATTCTATCCAAAATTGATACGGACTCCATATATACCAATCAGCAACAAAAAAAACTTAAAAAATTGAACTACATACAGACACTGAGAACCATCACTGGATGCATAAAAACTACCCCAATCTTCAGACTCCTCAACGAAGCTAATAAAATACCTCTACATATAAGAAGGAAGTTGATCACCAGCAGGATCGTTTTAAAAATGCAGGAAGTAAATTACGAAAATATCAGATCGCTCACTCGACCCCACTCCTAAATACGTCCCACAACATCCAAATACCCTTTACCTTTCCACGCAATATAATAACCTGTTCCGATACCTACTCTCTCACCTCCAAAACACCTCCACAACACTCTTCCTACCAGCACACCATGGAAAATTGCTGGCCTACCTATTGACACCTCACTCAGACTCATACCGAAAATTCTCCTCAGAACTGAGTCTAATCTACATGTACAAAACCTACTCTTGATTCATAATAACCCCGAAAAAATATTCACCCACGCATCGAAAACAATGCAAGCTCAAGTGCCGCACTATTTAATGAAATACAAAAATCTACAAGAAAAAATAGACTCGCCTCATCTACTTCAGAAGAAATCCTAGCTATTGAAATGGCAATAAAAATGGCCAAGTAATCCAATGTTAAAAAAACTCATCATCATACTGATTCCATTGAAGCCATCTAGCAGATACAAAACCGTAACTTCCGAGACAGAAGAATTAATTTCATTGGACAAATAATCCTTGAAGAAATCAAACTCCAAAATAGACTCCAACTGGCATGGATACCTTCACACTCAGGAATCATGGGCAATGAAAGGGCGGACACACTGGTGGCTGAAGCCAACTCATCTCAGTCTTCAACCTCAATTCCAATCTGCTCAGCACAAGATAGAAGCCAAAATAGAAATTTACAGAGCCTCGCAACGAACTATGAAGGTCGACAACAACGGACCAATCCAACCAGGAACACCAAGACAGCTCAGGCCTTTGCCATTTAAGCAACGCTCCCACAAGACAGAAAATCATCATTTCCTGATTGAGAACCCTCCACACCAAATTAACGCAATCATATATATTTTCCAGGGTACTTCACCACACCTTTGGGACATGCGCCATCCCCCTCACCATCATGCACATTCTGTTTGAATGCGCAGATACAAGGACTACCTTGGTCAGTGCACCTAGAACGGATCTCTGCACAAAGCCACCAAAGTACTCAGCAAATTCGTCGAGACAATTGAAATCGTCCCCCTCATCTGGTGAAACAACAGCAGTATTTCCAGCTCCCCTCAATTAGTTAAATACCTAATGTGGTCGCCAATAACTTTAATGTGGACGTGACCAGAAAAACTAAATTAAAAAAATCCTAAAGGACTCGTGGGCAGCGAAGCGAGTCCCCCCACCCCTCCTTCATCCCACATATTCTACAAAGTGAGTGTTTTATAGTAGTACTGTAGTAAACATACTGTTAGCATGATTATATAATAATAATGTATCTTATTATTTGCTTTTCAAGTGCTACCGGAACAGTTGCCATTGATAGTAAGACATTAAAGAATAGTGTAGAGAAAGTTTTAAAGACGTAATAAAGACTTTGATTGAAGGGTTCCAAAGCCGAAGACTTTCCATACAAAAGCATTTTTTTGTTAAACCCCGCTGTGTTCAGCAAGAAAGGGCTAATTATAACCGAGTTTAGTTGTTACGCTACCGTATGTTTTGTGCTCGCTCAAACTTTTCCACGACATTTTTTCTCACTTGCAAGGCTATTTGTACGTTGAACTTTGGTTGTTTTGTTCAGAGGCTTACAGTGGCGTGGTTCTATATCAAGTAATAAATCATTGAGAAGACACCAGTAAAATTTTTCCTCCACAACCTAGGTCAGTTAATATTTTACAATTCCATTGCGAATAACATTTTATAAGTGTAACAGGAGATCAGTGTAAAAGATTATGGCGTTAAACATTTAGTCACATCAGTTAAATTTGAGAATAAACTTAGCTTTCAAGGAATAATTAATTTATTTTCAATAAAAGTTTAGTACTTAAACTATTCGCAATACTGGGAGATTCATTATCAGTAATTTTATATAAGAAATGATTATTAAAAGGTTTTTTAATTTAATTATTAGAATGGTAATATCAAATACTTCATCATATTACAATACCTTATTTGAGATGAATTTCATATATATTCTTCTAGGATATAGTTGGGGAACTGAAATAATATCTTCAAAACTTCTGAATTCCGGACAATTCCACGAACTGAATTGAAGGGCGTTTTAATTAGATCCATCTGGATGACCTATTTAATACTCTATGGCTGGACAATTAGTTTGTTCGCTCATAAGAGTTTTATGTTTTATTTTCCATTAAATGAGTCACTGAAACCCGATGCAGGTTTTTCTAAGGTTTTCCCTGCATTTCTTTAGGCGAATGCCGGGTAGAATCCTTAAAATATAGCCCGGGGGCCCTATTAACCCTTGGCTACCTTCCTCTACCCTTCCGCATCCCCCCCCTTTCAAATCCCTTCCTATGCTATTAAAGGGGAGTTGCCCAATGTGGATCACCCTCATGTAGCCTGTTGTCCTAAAAAAAAAAGCAATTGCGATTTGGTCTTCTCAGCGAAATACATGACTAATTGGTTGGTCTGAAAATAATTCAATCTCCGGAAGTTATTAAAAGTGCCTTATTTACAGTCAAGGTAGGAGAATACATTAATAGTTAAAATTTTCAGAGATCCGTTCACCGTCATCGTTTTGAGTTTTATTTTCTAGAACCCTATAAAATCCATTTTACTGACTTTTCCGGCAATCAACGGTTTAAATAATTACTTACCAAATCACGTCACACATAAGCTTAATAGATCCAGAAATACTTGGTATCTAATTATGGTGGTGACGATGTAGCTAGCTAGCACAAGTATAAAAGTATTTCTCGAGTTGTACTAGATCAAGACGAGAAATAACATTATTAGACTGATGTGAATTGTTTAGACATAAGAGTAAAGAGAAGCAGTCAAGCGGCAACGAGGCCACGTTTTGTAACTATGACTGATACCAAACGAGGACCTACTTGGCTCAGTCTCCCCTGAGGCAATCTTAAACCTTAATCTTCATCATCCAATTCTAGGAACACCAAATGTCTTTATCGCAACTCAACAGTGATGTAGCTGTAGTGTGACGAGATTGTCAGCTAAGGACGGAAATAAATCTGGTGACGCTGGTGCTGTGACGTAATGAAAAAATGGTTATTACCTGCGACAGCACGTCGTCCTGCTGGAAGAGCAGAATTGGTCGGCACGTGTTGCCCGTCAGATCACCTCGTGACTCAGCTAACACTCGACACCATCGTCACTGGTCCCATGCCCTTGCCTCACTCAACGGTTTTATTTTCTTTCCTCATCGCCCACCGCGGAAAACCTGATACTAATTACAAAATATTTTAAATTTCGTTCACTAGCAGTGGAATTTTACAAAGACACACTAAACCCACAAAGATTGGGGTACAGTAAAAATATGGAAATACGGTCTTCGGAATACTTGATCCATAACCGAGACGACTAATAGTTCCCACCGTTTTGAGTGGTAGGAATGTTATGAGACGTGGTAACAGTTACAAAGTGAACCAACCTCATTGTCATCATTTCCAGTTGAATAATAAATAGAACCTATGAACTACCCACTTCACCATGTGGATGAAGCAAATGAAATGTAACCTATAAGAATCTTAGCTTCTTGATCATCTAACTGACAAAATCAGAAGCTCAACGGATTGCTTGGACTGGAAGAGAAAGCACCGCCCCACGAGGACAAAGTGCGTGGAGTTGTCTAATGAGATAGCAGCGTACATCCAATGATAATGGCTGGTTTATTCACGGTGAAGACCTTTCGAAGGTCTCCTTGCTGTTCGCTTCAAGGCTCTTGTAGAGGTTGTTGTCGAGGACACTCCATTGTTGTCACCAGCATTATAAACGCAGAGTGGCTGATTGCTCTTCGTCCGACCAATGGAAGGAAATAAATAATGCCTCTATTAATGGTGGACGTAACAACGATACGGAATTTTACAGCAAGCGTAACTCTTGCATTAAGTCCAGGTGCTTCATTCAACGACAATATACAATTCGGCAAATTATTTCATATCTGAAAGTTAATGTCTATGCTGTAACGAGGGAATTTTAACCGAGTCTGAAAGACATGTCCGACAATGGGTCATTCAGCAGGAAGCAATGTCTCGGAAACGAAGAGTGAAATTTATTGAAGACGACGATGACAATGATGTAGTAATTAAAGATTTTATGGAAAACAATAGTCTGGAAATAGATGGCTGACTATTGATTCCATGGGAGGAAGAAATGTGTCGGCTACGTTAGGCGAAATATATTAGAGGCAACAATATATCTGAAATGGATAACCTACAGTGCAATAAACAGCATGTATAAAAAACGCAGCTTATAGATAACAACGCAGTTTGGTGGGAAAGGAAGCGGACGCTTTGATCTACATTCGAAAAGTAACGGTCGCAGACTCTAGAAGAAACTGCAGACGAGAGCGATTAAAAGCGACATAAGTACTTATCCAATTAATTCTGAATAATTTTGCCACGCTTTAGTTTATAATACACTCAATGTTTCACCGAGAGAAATATTTCAGCTTAAATATATATATATATATATATATATATATATATATATATATAATGATTCGTTTAACCTTACAATAAATTTGTAAACTAATATATTGTAAATAAAATAAAAACTTATTAAAAGATTTTTCTTAACCACTAGGTATAATTGGAGTGACGTGGTTATACAGATAAATAAATATACGCCCTTAAGTTAATAAAAATAATAATAATGAAAAAATATCCGACACTTATATATAAATAAAAATTATGTTTATTAATGAAATTAAATATACCAACGTTTCGTCCTCTCTTAGAACCTCTTCAGGTTTAATATTACCAAAAAATACGGTCTTGAGTCAGAAAATTATGTATGTTAACATTAAATAAAATAATATTTCTGTTGCAACAGGTAAAACAGGAAAATCTTGCCTCTACATTTTTTGCACGATTACATACAAAATTATTAAACCTAAAAAGGGGAATAAACGTAGTTATATTTAATTTTTTGTTAATAACCAATTTTCTGACTCAAGGCCGTATATTTATTTAATTATATTATTATAAATGTAAGATATTTTCAACATTATTATGATGTGATTATACGAAATGTGAACTTCTACAATAGCATCCTATCCGCATTTACTATTATTTGAAAATATTCGACTGCTGCATCGAATTTGACTACATGTCTACAGCTTTCATATAATAATAATAACTTCCGATTGGTACCGTTTTATAGGTATATATTACGTTTGTTACGATGCATGTTTGACCTGCGTATTAAATTTCATTCCACTAAATGTATATTCTAACTATTTGCTAAATATTTTTAAATGTTAAGTTAATAGGTTTTGTCTACAGTGATTGTAATTTTATTTCGATTTGGTATTACACTCAACGAATTATCGTCAGTTCAATGCATAGCCATTAGATAGCTTTGAAATGGGTTAATACGTAACTTTCTAATGCAGTTTTTTTTAGGAGTCTTAAACTGCAGATTAATAGGCATGCAGCCTTCTCATTCGGTCCAACGAACGCGCTTCAGTCGCTTGCAGGATAGAAATTCTGCCGCAACACTGTCGTAAACCGGAATATTGCAACCAGTCGTCAATTAAACTGGAAAGCAAACTTTTTCTCAACAACAACCTGCTATTGTGTTTGTGATTGCTTCTTCAGTGATGAACTTTGATGAACAGATTGAAATTCTCCATTCACGGTGTTGGAAGTCCAAATGTTTATACGAAATGGAGCCTCCGTGATGTTCCAGGACGTATGAAATCTACATTCCGGTTGTAGGTTCATGCCCGCATAACAGCCTTATTAACTACCTGCATAACTGGATCAAGTGATTGGTTACACAGTTTATTCAGAAATAATTCTTACAGCTGCCAGTTTGAAGCCTCCAGAGAAAACCTGGAATAATTGGACCTAGACTTCAGAGACGTGGATACGGTCTGCGAGGGCTATTCTCTCACAGGCAGAATCTGCGAGATATGTTCTCTCGTAGGTAGAACCTTGTAGGAGAGACAGGAAGGGGTAACCTTTGGGGATACCTTTTCCTCTCTCCATTTTTAAACTAAGGTTCCCACAAGCCGAGGCACCTCGGCCTGTTTTGAGATTGGAACAGTCGGCCAGCTGCCTCCTACCCTGGTCGAGGCACGGAGAATGGAATGCTGCGTCACCACAGCAACTCTTCTCCCGCTATCGGAAGGGTGTGGGACAAGTATCCAATGCCCGACCTACCTGATGCAGTTTTTCTAGGGTTTGTCCTGCATTACGTTTAGGCGAATGCCGGGTAGTATCCTTAAACTATAGCCCGGGGGCCCTAGTTAGCCCTCGGTTACCTTCCTCTACCCTTCCGCATCCCCGCTTTCAAATCCCTTCCTATACTATTAAAGGGGAGTTGCCACCATGTGGATTATGTAGCCTGTTACCCTAAAAAAAATACGTAGACTTCAGAGCATAGTTGGTTTAATACAAAGAAATCGGGACTTTTTGTAAGCGATGGACGATCACACCCAAAGTTTAGGGAAGTCAATGAGGTCATTTATCAGCTGGCGAAGATTACGATTGATATTGACAAATTTTGTTCAGCTGGCATTTAGTTGAAGCGTAGTTACGTAAACGGAGACCAGTATTCACCCATAAAATCCAGTTCATATGTAAAATTCAATCTCGTTTTAATATCACGTGTAAATAAATTACGACATTATAATCAGATTCAAACTCAAATGCCATAATATCGAATCTCAATTTCAATTGATATTGAATTTGTACATTCTCAATCTATTTTCAATGGCTTCAATGCACGTTCAGTTTTCTTCCAATTTCTGCCACCGACATTTTTAACGGCTTGTGTAATTACTAGGAAACCGACAGAACGCAGGCGTAAATCAAAACCGTGTCCCGTAGAACACGGAATGCTAGGACCGTATTTCAACGATTTTGTACAGTTGTGGAACAGAATCAGAAATAAAGCAAGAACCGTGTGAATCCACCCGTTTCGATTCTTTCTGCTCATTTGCCGCGCGGCTACTCTCGGGTCTTCCCTTTGTTGAGCAAGGTGTTGGTATTCACATCGTGATAATTCCGAGCCAGTTACATCGCTTTATTGTTCTCCTCGGATCGTCGACTCCGTATTGTCCTGCGGTTAAGAACCTGCGTCTGCAAGGCCAGGACCCGAGCAACGCCCTCCGCAGTCGCTGCCTGCTTGTTCTCAGCTTCAGCGGATTCCAATAAAACGGAATTCTTAACCCGCATAATTCCAAACATTAGTACGAGCCATCCCGACTTTTTATGGGAACTATTATTCATCTGGATTATTTTTAATGTTTATGAAACGACTGATTCTATAAAGAGGTCTTGAATATAAAACTGTGATATAAAAGTCTCTAGAAGTCTCGGGTTCAACGTTAATAATAATTCAACTGGATAGCCAATCTTCGCGTTGTGTGTTATTGAATTTATTTAATTTCTAAACATATTTAAATTCACGGTCAATAACTCAGCTGGACGGACTGTAGAACAAAATACGAAGAGTAAATGGAGATATGATAAATATACGACAAGTAGTAACTACCAGGTAGTATGGTTCCAGATACGGAGATATCAACCAACGTAAATAAGAAAAGTTTCGGTGCCTGTGTAATAACAAAAGTTTATGTATGTATGAATTAATTAATTATATTTATTTGCTACAACACAACATTGCTTTTGGGCGAAGCAGTAAACGGATAACGTACGCGCTCACTCTACCAACTGAGCTACACTGGCCGACTTCCGGTCAATGCGAGCTTTTTCTATCTAACGGATAGTGCAATATCTATGTATCAGCTCCTAAATCTAGTTTCATAGATTTTATACTGGAGTTTTTATCCACAGAATTTTGCTGTTATTGTACTAAAGAGGATTACAAAAATCCGAAAATCTGATGAAGATTAGTAAAAACGAGAGAGACAGAAACACATTTTATGTACAGCTACGTAATATGGACAACTGGAGAAATTAAAAATATGGACGAAACACTTTAGCCCTTTAAGGGAGCAATACTTACTTTAAGGTAAATTAAATTACTCTTACGCTAAATATTTTACACGAAAATTATCTTTGAGACCTTTCAGATCTTTACTTCCCCTTAAGTTAATACAATATGTTATACTGTCCATTCTTTTTTACAATAACGCCTGGATGCCTTATTATAATTATCCTCCATCTTCTCCCACGTCGGAATTCACTAATCTCTTCTACACAACGAGAAGAAAAAAACTGTTTGATTGGATTGAACTGACAAGAAATAGGCGTTTTGTAGAATAAATTGACGTGATGGCGACAAAAAATTCCTTGTAGTTATAATTACTTGATTTCTATTTTATTAATAAATAAAATCAAGATCCAATATGCTATAATATTATTAAATTTAAACTCGCAGATGATTGTTTGTGTGTCTTTTGGAAAAATGTTATGACAGCCATTTGTCAGAAAACTTTGATGATTTCCTTAACAATTCAAATTTGATCGTAGTTGAGTTAATAAATAAATAAAATGGACAATTCGTCAGAAACAATAAACTGTTTATAAAGGAATTAAATACTAAATACTCGTAAACCTGATGGTGTACCGCAACAGGAACCAAACGTTGTCCGATTTTTATATTCATCATTTTATACCTTTATGAACCATTAATTTTTTTCTGACGTATAGATCATTTTATAAAAGACGCTGTGTTAACGAAACCCGATACTTCAAAGCAGGATCTTTGTTGTAGGACTGATCCCGGTAATTGGATTAACTTGTCATTGGCACGGCACGTGTTCGTGATAAAACCGCTCCCCGATAAGCTTGTATTGGTTCGCGTTTCTTCTCGTTCAAGGGGACTCCCTTGGCAGTGACACGCAAATTGGCAGGTACGCGTATGTTGTTTCTGTTCTTGAGTGGCTAAGTGGCTGCCAACGACGCACGCGAAGTCCGCTCGGCAAACGAAGCGTTCAAGCAGCATGGCCACCGGAACACCAGACATTCAGGCTATAAATACGAGGAGTAAGAGAACCTAATGAGAGATGCACCCTTGGAAGGCAGCTAAACATAGACACAACCCGTCTACCCTTTCTCACTCGAGGTGATCTACAATAAATACAGCCTCACAGAGAACCAAAATAACTTCTCACTTGGAGAAATTTCACTTCGGAGAATCCATTTAGAAGAGGACTGCGAACCTCAGTTCAGAAAAAAAAAACTCAAGCCCAGTGATTTAGAAAATAGGACAGTCTACTGCTTGGATTAGGTCCAGAAAAAGTTCAGAATTTTAATACAAATAGGATACTATGAATAAATTGTAATAATTAATAATCTAAACCACGTCTACACTTGCTCCTATCTTGCTTCTAACATTCGTCTAGTTCGCTTACATTCTCGAAATATATTTAATTTACTCATTGCAATATATATTTACAGACTTTAATTTTATCTGTAAAATGATCAACATCGCAACATGTACAACGTGTACTAATCTATTAAGACATAAATATTTACATAAACGAAAGTTTAAGAACCGAGAAGCATTTCATAAATTTGTATTGCGTGCATATTTTATTGCTACCAAACGTACGTTACTAACGGAAAAGTAATTAAATATATTATCTTCAATAATGAATGCAATTTTTAATACATTAGTTTACGGTATTTTTTGAAGTAAAAGACGTAAAAATACGCCCTTTAAATGATACTATCAATAAAAATTATAGTGCAATTAAATTCATGTCTCGAACGTTGGAATTCTCATATTTCAAAAAATTTTAACTTAAAATTGAGCAATATAAGATCTGAGTTAACATAATACATAATTTGGATTTGGAATATCTGTGCTGATTTTTATTAAATATTTTTACAATTATAGCAAACTATCCTTTTTTAAATTAAAAATTTCATTGGGGATGCGATTATAAAAAATTATTGCCTTTGCCATGTTTGGACATCTAGTACTGAACAATTCATTGTTCCTCGTTCTGGTGAAAGAAGAGTTCAGAATCTAATGTCAAGTACGCGTTTTCCGTCAGCGTAAGCGTCTGTCTTGTGATGAAGGAAATCCTGATGACCTTCTGGAGCCACCAGCCAGATGCATGATTCCCTCCCCAATAGTTTAGCGAGAGATAAAGACTCGTTCATGAATCAACACCTCTGTGGTAAACACTTTATTTACTCCCTCTTCCGCGAATGGAAGCCGACAACTGTGACAGTGCAAGAAAATCAGCGACTCGTCCCGCGTTGTTGAATCTTCATTAATCTTCCACAACTCTTGAGAGTCAACACAGATACGAGGCACAATGGTGAACGCAGAGTCCTTGGTCGAGGACCTGAGATGTGGAACTAGTTTCAGGTGGATCGTTATGCTGACGGAAAAAACCAAACTATTGTTGCGAACTGTGGTGTAACATCCACGAGCTCACGACGCAGGTGATAATTGTCATTGGCGAATTTACTGCTCAAATGAAGCATTAATGTATTTTCTATTGCTCAACAGTTCTCTCTAGCTTTATTATTTGTGAAATGAAACTGTAAAATATAAAAGAAAACGTTTTAAGTAGTATTTACTGCAGGAAAGGTTGAATTATGTGATTCAGTCTTACGTGAACATTAATTTGATCGATGAGAAAATGTTACCGTAAGTGTTATGAAACCACGACTGTTGTCAGAGTTCCCATCCATGATGGAGATTGCAACTGGTTCAGGTTTGAGAGTGGAATAATTCGAATTGATTTTTCGAAATTAATTACCTAAGTTTACTCAATAAAAATTCATTGAAGTTTGATCGTCAACGAAACTGATCCACGTGTCAACAACAATTAATTTTGCAATCAATAACTTTTTGTCTCATTATATGTACTTACAAGAGTGAAGTTAGAATTATTTGAAATTGTCACATTCTTCAATTGAAGTTATTTGTGATTAACAAACCGTAGTGATAAGAATTTTTGCCTGTTCAATCTCAATTCTTACCACCAGAATTTTACACCTTCTCATTGCCTCATATAGAAACAATTATTTTCTTAATATTCTTCACCTGCATTTCAGATAAGAACTCTTCAGGATGGATAGTTCCTTACAAATTTTCAACTGAATTACAAGGACTAGGTTTCTTGCCATTACAATGACAAGTTTCTTCGTTTTGTAAGCTAATTTAATTAGAACGTAGGTGTAAGTAAAATCATAACAAATTTTGTGGATTGTACTGGGCGACCGTCTTTTAGCCGTATCAACTACCTCGATCATGTCTCTACTGGCCTGAACCGCTTCACAAGGTGATCTCGCAATCCAAAGTAATAACCCAAACGGCGCCACGGCAGGTAGAAAATTGCAGATAGAAAGAACGTGCTGGTTTACGCAAGGATGCTGTCCTTCGAAGCGTGGACTCTGATTTTGTCGACTGACCCGGTAAAGTATGCCAAGACGACGACATATCGCAATAGCAGACTGATTACAGGTGGACGTTTCCGCGATAGTTTCGCGTTTTATGGACGAGACCATGAAACAAAGTCAATGTCGTCAACATCTTAAACTACTACTCTGTAAACCTAAGACCATGACTCACATTCAAAAAATAATCTCCAAACATATCGGTCTGTTTCTACACTATGGTCTGATGTCATTATTGCTCGTCCATTTCATAAATACAAGGCTGCGAGATAAATTATAAAACGTCCTGGGTAAATAAATGTGGACACTGTTCCATTACGTCATATATATACCTCTGATCTTTAATCATAAAATATTTAACGACAATTAACAGATCATTAAAAATAAATTTCGGAAGAACTCAGTTGAAATTAATATAACACACGAATAAAGTCTAAAAGAATCAAGAAACTAAAATATCAATTGTACTAATAAATTTATACCAGATAATCCGAATCTTATGTTCACCAATATATATAAAGGCAGCGTAACAGTCATGTAGCACAAATCGGAATATTTAGATAATTAATATTCTAAAAGATGTCAATTTACGAACTGATTACTACTTACCTACTTAAAAAAACTTATTGAAAATTATATTAATGAAAATGACAAAAATACAACAGGACGATACATTTTACCTCTACTATTACAGATTACAAAACATGCAAGGTTTATTTCACTATAACGTTAAATTAATGTAACTGGTTTAAGAAAACATGTAGTCATTATGTGTGACATACTTTATATAAGCAGGTGAAATTGTAGTTTAGAGTTTTTAAATTGCTTTAATGTTGAAAACAGGAAAAAAATCACAGAATTGAATGAACTTGTAGTATAAAATTTTATCTCTGATTCAATTTCTCGCTAAGTGACTTATGCTTCTTTTCCGATTTAGATAAATTACGAAGTTCCTGCCTTGACATTCTGCGTGGCTTTGTGTCACCGGTAATCTTTGTTCACTGAAGTATCTATAAGCCGCAACTTTGTAATTCCTTACGATAAAAATTCCTTTGTGTTACTGTGAATTAATGGTGACTAACGCAGGAAGCAGACGAAAAAGTGTGCCCCCCTGATACGCCGATTTTTGCAATGAAAATGACTAAATAGTGGTGTTGCATGCAATTACATACAACACGATAATATAAATGTGCAGCAACTTACCGAGATGTGCCAGATTAGGTGGGTAACCTGCGTCTGAAATAGAAATAATAGTATTAGTCACAGAACGAATGAGTCAAATAAACACGTAATCTAACATAGGCGTTTGTATAACAAAATTATTCAATAAATGGAAATTGTTTGCTTATACTAAAAAATGCTTACACATTCATAAGAAAAAGCACATTAGTCAAAATGAATACCAGTCATGTTCCCTGGTTTAATAAAAATTGTTAAAAAGTAACTGTATAAATGATTAATAGTTATTACTGAGAAATGTAACAAAGAACAAGCTAACAAGTTTTTTAAAAAAATTTATCTCAGTTTCTACTGTCTTATTTTATCTTAATTTAAAATTGCCTTTTTTTTGCGTTGCTATGGTAATATAATAAAGATTTATGAAAATGACAGCATCTAAAACTATGCTAATATTTTAATATTTGTTAGAATATTTTGGGGTCTAGTTTTGAAGATGAATTTTTGGAAAATAATTTTGTAAAAAAAGAAAATAATTAAAATGGTTTCTTTATTTACAAATGGCAATAAAATTTTATGCTTTAATCAGGCTACTTGAAATGGGAAAAAATTGTGGCAGAATTATATTATATTTAAATAATACGTTCAATGCAGCAACTCTTTTCCTGATCATGTATTACTTTCTACACAGTTTATAAATGAATAATAATAAAGTGATGTGGGGAGGAATCGAGGGTATGTAAATGGAGGGGGGTATTTTCTATTAATGGCCGTTTTAAGAACTGCAAATGCAAAAAAAATTGGGGAGGAATGGAGGGTATGTAAATGCATGGTCATTATTGGTAACCGCTGATCACGAAAACCTGAATGACCTTGGGAAGAGCTTCTCATTGGTTCCTAGGGTCTATTGATGACGTCACAGAATGACGTCACATTTGCTAATTTTTAATTAGGCCTATCTTCGTAAGTGTATGTTTCCGCAAAAAAAAAGTTATTTAACAAATCGACTTGTAAATGGTCAGAAAGTGTTTAAGGATGGCTGATATTTTAATCGTTTCCATTACCATTTCTTCGATTTTAGCCAGTGACGTGTTGTCTCCCCTACCTTTCATTTCATAATCCGTTCATGGTCCTCCACAGGCTCCTCAAGTCGCCCTGTACATGTGAACTCTGCTAATCCTTGACACAGTGCGTGCGTGTGTATACTTCTCTAAAAAAGAGGCCATCTGAATTCCCTAGCATGAGAGACTCTTAAATCTCTTCACCTATTTGCAGCCCTATCTGACAATGGAAAGCCTTGCAGTTTAAGAAACTAGGTTATGCTATTGCTGGCGAGGGATATGGAACACTCTGTGGCTGCTATGGGGCGCTTTCTCCTCAATACGTCCTTCCCCGGTTGCCCAATAGTTATGTCATGCCTGCAACTCTCCAATTTCTAGTTACTATGTCTCATACACCAACAAAAACGAACCGTTCAAAAAAAAAAAGGAGTCAGGAGGGGAAATGGCAGCTAACAGTGTTTTACATATCGTCACTGGTTTCAGTCCACGTTGCTTTATTTATTTCAGAAAAAAACAAATTTAATACTATGGCTCCAGATTCATGATTACTTTCGACCCCCTTGGTGGCTACAATTGCTTAGAACGAATCTTGAAATTCATAAGCATTTGATAAGTAAAGCTTCATTACGGAGCAATAAGTTTTTTTATATACTGATTTATTTAAATCGCACTGGATATTAGAGACTCAGTATGGGAAATCATTTTTCTACTCGGGGGACTGATTTGCCGAGAGTTTCTCTCACGCACACATACGTCGAACCCGGGACCTCTGTGATGTGAGGCAGTCACGCTGACCTCTGCACCACAGGAGTTCGGCTATTTTCCAATATTCTTTTTATAGGAAATTTCATATACTTTCAACAATCTCTATAAGAGAATTAAATTATCAAAACTCATTACTAGCGACTTTTACCTCAGACTTTCTTTTTAACCATTGATCATCATGCTGTTTTTTTATATCCTGAAGCGAATTGCGGTAAATCTTCATAGTTCAAGAACATATTTAGTGATTTGACACCACTTTACTTCAATTTTGATTATCTAATGTGTTAGTACACACGCAATATTTTTTATTTTTTATTCTCGCTAATTTAAAAATCGTTTTTCCAGTTACCCGAAGCCTCAAAATCGTTCGTAATTATTCGTATTGTATGATGAAGCTATAAAACAGAAATTTAATTATTTCTTGTACTACTTAAGCTTAACTTCATATACGTGTGAATTATTTAGGTGCGAATATGTTCGTACATGGTCCCGCTAATGAGGACTACATTTACAACAATAAGCTTTCAAAAACAAGTTGCTGAATTTTGCAGAGAGATTCCAGGCATATTATTGCATTACGTATAGAATAATATTATGAGTCCCCTAAAGGTGAACACAGTATGAGGATGCATCAGTGCGTTTGTCAAGTGTCTTAGGCCGTTGACATTTGTTTACAGCTCTCTAAATCCGAAAATTTACAATCTCAGTGAAGCTTATCACCAGAGAGACAATGATGGTGTCGTTAAGTTGAGATAAACAAGATCACGAGAGAAGATTGATGCGAAGGATTATGCAGCGACTATGCAAATTACAACCCCAAATCAAGGACAAAATATTGCAAAAATTTGAATTTTCAATAACAAAAAATATACCTGCAATAAATGTATAAACCTCGCGAGTATATAAAATTTGTTGCGATTATGGAAATATAAAAATATGCAATGTAAAGTTTTGGAGGCGAAAAGAATATTCAAGAAATAAATTATCTAATAAATATGATATATTTCTGATTTTACGTATAAGATCTTATTACTAACTTTTTAAAAATTACAATTAACTTTATTTTATTTGATAATTAAAAGCTACGTTTCTCTGGATAATTTTATACTTTACATGAAATAATTAATTAAATCACGTATTATAATTTTGTGACATTGTATCGAATACAAAAATCATAATAATACTAATGAATTGAACGTGTAGAATCAGTTGAATTATGAACAAATAATAATACGTAATGAGTTATGAAACTTCGAAAAATCATCCGATATGCACTTATTTCTGTACTAAAATCCTTGGCCTATTTTTATGAGGCATTAAATGATAGTGTGAAATATGGTCTTATAACAGTCAAAATTTATTCAATTTTGATAATCGAAATAATTTTATGAGTTGAATTTTGTTGTTCTTTATCTGTTCCAGCATCATTTCTATCATTCCAAAAATTTCAGTCTTCTTTCACGACAAATTTCCCTCGTAAAATTTCAAGTTGAGTCAGAGAAAATTATTGCCATCGAGGTTATAATTCGCATAGCGCCTCTGAAAAGGATAATAACAGTGTTGCGGGTCGGAGAAGTTGTCATGCTTTCGCTCTTTTAATTTTGCAATGAAAAGCAGTACAAACCCGATTAGAAAAGAAATATTTAATAATATGGAAACTAACTTTGGTATCTACAGTCACTTTCGTAGGCTATATTGTTTAATACAAACACACTAATATTTCAGCAAACAGCATGCCATTTAGTATCCATACAAAAATATACTCTTTGTGAGTTAGATACTACGGTTTAAAGCATTATGCTAAGTTGTATTTTGTGCGTCAATATTTTCAAGTAGCATCACGTAAGTAATTGGTAAATATTCCATTATTATCCACTTGGCAAAGTTCAAAATAAATTTTAACGTCGTCATAACCACAGAAAGATATGTAATCGGGTTAAGTAATGTTAATCTTTGAGTAACGAGAGAAATTTCTGCGAAAGGGTGCGGCATCGTCTGTAGATAACCTATATAAGTAGAAAGGACGCCTCATATCAGGGACAGGATACTAGGTGGCGCCTAGTGTTTAGGCAACACATTCAGCAGGAGACCAAATTACGGCTATTTATAATTGTCGTTAATAACGGCTCAGACGTCTATTGAGTCTCAGATTGAATACATGTCAAGTAGAACAGTTATAATCTCTTTAAAAATTGATATCGATGAATTTCATATACAATATTAACAACATTTACAGCATCTTTCTAAACCTTAATGTCCACAGGTATGCTTAATTGTCTCCGAGTATTTAGAAATTTAATTTTTCCTTATGTTAATTCACCTTACTATAAAAATTAAAATCGATAACAACACAACTAAATAATTTTCATACGTAATCTTAATAATCAAATACTGGTAACAATTCCCTTAAAACCCCAATTTTATACGGAGTTTATTATGAAAAATTGTCCCAGTTCTGATTTGGATTAAATTAATTATTGTTAAAAAATGTATGAACTTTATTTTACATGAAAAAAATTAGTTTCAGTATCGTTACAACTACAGTTTTCCTTATCGTTTTCTGTACGGTTTGCATTACACATAAACGTTTCATATTCGGTCAATTAATGTCCAAAATGTAATGAATGTAGCATTTATTTCCGACTTATGAAATAAATAAACTCACGAGTCAGCTTCTATCTTTCCCAGTATATGTAGATTTAACAACTGTTTTAATTAATAAACATTAATACGACCTTAGTTTCCATACAAATTTAATATGAGAAACAATAATTTAACATGAAAAATTGGTAGACGTTTCGACGCTACTTTGAGTCTTTCTCGAATACATTTTAACGCAGAATGATGAGTAAAATGAAGGATATATACAGAAATACCAAAGAACAGTATGTAATATATTTTGTTGAGATTTTCGGTGACAAGTTTAATATTAACAGTGTTTGAATGATTTTTATTTAATAAATTTTCTAGTAGCATGTTTAGATAACGTGTCTAATATAAATAATTAACTGTATTATTCTTTATAGCTTTGTTGTGATTGTAACTGAAATTAATCTTAGATAATCTAATGTTAATATATTTATATATAAAGTCAAGAGGATAGTAGATGGTCGATAAAATAATTTTGACATAAATAAGATTTACAAAATGATAGACATTCGGAGTTAATAAAGCAGCTTTGTTTACTAAATTGTATACTATTTTTCGTTTCTGAATAATAGGTTGATCAGATAAAAAATTCATAACACGACCTGAAGAAGTTGATTTATGGAAATATTAAAATTTTGGCTATGATTATTACGGGAAATAGAGACCTCTAGAAAATTGAATTTTGTTCACCCTCATAAGTGCTTATTATAACTATTAAACACCATTAGCATTTCATTGATACAGACACAAGGACTAATCCAAAAAATATCAACATAGCGGAGATTATTATTTAATTATAACAGAAGAAAGTTCAATGATTGTTATAAAATTTATGCAGTATTCATTATAGAAAATTGACTAAAGAAACATAATTAAAATTTACCAAATAAATTTTATCGCATCGTTTCTTTCTGGAAGTTTTACTTTTCCTTGGTTGATAACTTATTTAAGATTTTGATTTGTTTTTTATGGTTGCATCCAGATTAAATAATAATTGTCATCTTCTCCATGTTCCTTATTCTTTGTACATTGTAATTTTTCTAGATTGAATTTGTAACTCCTCATGTACATTAGTAACATCAGATAAACGTAACGAAAATGGTAGAAAAGTTGAAACTTTTTTTTATATAATATTTAAAAAAAATTATGTTTTAAGTAGAAAATCAGGACGTAAAGGATTTTATACTTGAATTAATTCGTAGGACAGACCACAGTGAAGTATATATTCAGTTTATTCATAAACGAATAAGAAACAATTTATAATAGAAACTTCGATATATGGCCTCAATTTTTTAACAGTAATGAAATGAGTTGAAAGGCCTGAAGTCACATAATATTGAACTACTATTTTCTAGGATTATTTTACTTTTACAACCCAGAAAATTGTTCAAGTGTGTCAAGACTGTAAACATCAATTCGTGTCAGAACAAGTAGAACGCAAATGTAAATGTACACATAATAAATCTTTTCGGCGGCGCAGTAAGACTTGAACAGTCGTGAAGCGCATCTTATAAATGAGGTAACATTTCACACGGATATATATATATATATATATATATATATATATATATATATATAAACATGACATGGCCACACTCTTTAAAATAAAATATAATCAATAGAGATACAAACCGTTGTTGTAATAATCGCATTTATATTTAAATATATTGTGAAAAACATAACAATTACGTTGGCAATAATCGATTAAATTCTCACGACTTATATATATTTCGTTGCATTTATGTAATACTTTACGAGGCTAGTCTAACATTAATTATGCTTCAAAACCAGTAACGTAAGGTTGAGGTATTGTGTCAAGAGGAACAGAATGTTGGTATACAAAATATCAAAATATTTAGCTTGGCTTGTACTGTAATTTATCTCAGCGGCCTGTGATGTCGGCACGGTTATCTACACCATATCTGAAGAAACTGATTAAACGTGGAACAGACGTCGTTTCATTTCCTGGAACAGTTATTATGAATCGATGATTTTAAGTTGCTAAGCTGACAATGTGGTGAAATTACATCAAGAAGGAATCTAATTCTGTTCCTGAATTTATGTTCAGGGAGGCTGAGCAACGCACATATTTCTTTAAATACCAAGAAAAAGCGTTGCTTGTTTCCTATAACAATAAGTGCACTATTAATGCTTCAACTATACTCACTTGGTTCTTCAAATCGAATTATTACACAAGAAGCATCAGACAACTTCCAACGGTATGAAGAAAGTTGCTGCAATATTGAATGTTAAATTTAAATATATATATATATATATATATATATATATATATATATATAACGTGCAAACCGGTTACAAGTTTGCTTTAAGTAAAGTTTCCACTATCTGTGCCGTTAACTGCTGGCTGACTTTGCCAGCAGTTAGTCGGGAGTTCATCCAAAGTCTTTTGACCCCATTTCATGGAGATCAGTAACGGATACCAATTAACAAGGCGGCAATGAGGACGCGGTCACCTAATTTCGCGCAATTCGTGTTAAGGTCGCCAGTGAACATTTGCTGGTCATACCAGTGCTGTTCCGAACAATGCAGACAGAACCATTCACACTAATGGGCACTGATCCAAACCAAGGACTTGACGATACCAGACTTAACAGACGCCGACTAGTAAAGCGGAAATGTGTTATATCGTGGAGATATTTTTTACGTTATTGACCATTAAAACTATATATGACATAACGTCAACTGTTCGTTCTCTGCGGACATCTGTGGACAAGTACGGATGTTGCTCCATAAACGTTCCTGTACAATTTGACAGGAGGGTACGCGAAATAATAGAAAAACGCTTAAATGATTTTTGTTATGTTTTTAAATAGCAGTTTCGTAAAAAAAAATCCGCTACATAAATATTTGTAGACGTTAATAAAGCTAAAAAATATTCCTGATTTGATTTTGACAAAGTCTCATATTCAAAGAAATCTCAGAAATGATTTTTCTGTTGACCAGAAGTCCGAATCCAAATTTCAGATTGTTTATAAACGTTGGGAAACAAAAAAATTCGGAACAGGTCATGATGGGTGTTATAATACATTTAAAATAACCTCGCAGATCCGAGGTTGCGTTGTGCAGCATTGGCCTGCAAGTCGGAAGGAGATTATCGTGAGTTTATGTGTGTGCACGCGTGACCGACGGAATGGCTGTTCTGGTCACGCGAGGGCACCTGCGCAAGATGCGGTGACCCGCCCTGCTAATGAGTCCACGCCGTGATCTCGCGAGCC
Source organism: Zhengitettix transpicula (assembly GCA_037074705.1). Classification (NCBI taxonomy): domain Eukaryota; kingdom Metazoa; phylum Arthropoda; class Insecta; order Orthoptera; family Tetrigidae; genus Zhengitettix; species Zhengitettix transpicula. The sequence goes on along the minus strand of CM073596.1, from coordinate 37,075,482 downwards.
CGCACGTGAGCACAAGTCCCGGGAAGAAGTCTCCAGGGAGAAGCGCCGCTCAAAGACTGTGCACACAGCCGCAATTAGCATTAACAAATTCCGGGACAGCGACCGGAAACGAGAAAAATTAACTAATGGGCACCAAGCTTGTCCAGACGAAAGCAGACTATAACGTAGAAGAGAACGGAGAAAATTCAATGATGGTATATAAATACGAGAGAAGACTAAAGCCTAACCGCTGGGATAGAAACCTGATTACATTTGTTCAGAATTAATTGATTAAGTTGTAATACGAGGGTAGGTCAATATGAAATTTCAAAACAAAAATAAATAAAATTATTTTTATTTCTGAACATAGTCCTCTTTCATCTCGATAAAGTTCATGTAACGTTTTACCAACTTTTCGAAGCCGTCTAAAAACTATGTACGAAAGGTAACTGTGGTAATGTGAATTTCATGAAAAATACATGGTTGGAAATCCACTTTTCTCTTGATTAAATATGAACACTTTTCCTGTAATTTTTGGCTCATTACGTCAAATAATGATTTATTATAGTCTCTATTTTAGAGTTTGCCGTTTTTAAAAAATTTCAGCGTGTTTCCCAAAAATCGGTGGTTATAAACTTGCAATCCGATTTCACCAGTTCGCCTGAAGAAACCCAGTTTTTTTATTTTAACACACACAAAAAATTTTAATCCGAAGATTTTACAATTTTGATTCATTGACGACGTTAACATGTTAAAATTAACTTGAAGAAATGTAGTTGCTTCTTGAGTGAGTCGTTGAAGAGGAAGTTATGAATTATATTAATTTACGGTGGTTGCCAGGTCAATTTGTCGTTTTCTTTTTAGCCTTCTGAGGGGTTTGGGTGAAGGGGGGGGGGGTGGGATTGAAGTGGTGGAGATTTCTATTACGTTGGATTAGGGCGGTTTGAATTATGGTTTTTTGGGTTCAGGGAATATTTAGGTCATTGTTGAATCTAGAGTTAGTAACGTACCAAGGACAGTTAGTTATAAAGCGGAGTACAAGAAGAAACCCAGTGTTTCGACTGTATCCTTGTCTGGAGAGTACTGGTGGATTCATTAACACTTGTGTATCACCGGTAGAAAGTCGTCAGGATAGCGACGGCAAAGTGCCAAACCAGACACTAAACCAACAACACATTGTGAGAAATAGCGGCACCCATCTCGAAGAATTTCTTTTCCTATACCATGCTTCATACTAAATTAAAACCACTGGTCACCGATTTCTCAACGACATGTACTCGATTTTATGTCTCATTTATGGCGTCCAGTGAACGTCTCGAACGATGATCATCACTTCTGGGTGTCCGACCTCATTTTAGTCCCTTCGTCAATATAATAATCTGTTTTACACGCTGGGACAGATGTGCCATGAACTTTATCCAACTAGACTTTGATCCCTTTCAAATGAAAGCGTTTAACCACTGCCGAAAAACCGCAATGGATGTGACTGAAAATTTGAAAACGGTGTATTAAATGATCATACTACTCAGCAAAAATTACGCTGTGCACATCTACGATTTTGAAAATATTTACTGATTTACCCCCTGAAGTAATTTTTGGCTAGGTTTCTCATTATACATAGTTTCACGGAACGTGGTGGAAGATGTGAATAAAATCCATGGAAATATTTGGCCAGTCTGAATATGATTAAGTTTAATTCTATAACAATGTAATAGTCAGAAAGATAGCCAAATAAAGACTAAAAAAGTGATAATATAAATACCAGAGAACGTTTCTAGGATCTTTGTCCCTTTCTTCATGTGCTAAGAAGAGTCTAGAGCGACACAACTGCACTCGTAACTTGACAAAACTAAATTACTATAACAATGTGTGGACATATCTGAATGTTTTGAATATGCCAGCTTACTATTATTCTCAATATAATATATATCGCGTTAATACAAAACAATAAGAAAGTGAGACTTTACAACTTTGTCTTCCGGTAAGACACCGAATTAGCATGAAAACGACCGTAACTTTTCTTTTTACAGTTGAAGTCAAGTGTTATTAGAGATATAAATATATTGGTCAATTTTTTACTCTAAGTAAGTCAACAATGTTCAGAGGTATCCATCTTAATATCATTTTTCACCTAAAGTTCCAAATACCAATAAAATTTATCTATAATATATCTTCTAATAATATTTGTATTGAAGTGTCGGGTCGTCGATGTTTCGTCAGTAACAAGCCATTCAGCAAACAAGCATGATTAAAATGAATTATTAATAAGCTACCGGATTATTTGGTTCTATTTTCTGAAGGATAAAATAAGTCATCTTTTGCCATGGAATGTCGATTTCAATAACTCAAAGGAGCGTAAATTTTGGCAATGGAGGATCAACTGCCTTTAGAAAAAATGTCTGCTTATTCCTTATGCCTTTATCTACCTCCATGTCTTGATGGTAATTTTCTCTTCGATCCCTACAATTGCAGGGCCTTTCCTGACAATTTGCAATGGCCTTCAGCGTCCCAAACCCCATCTGCGTGTTGTTTGTCGGTGCTGCCGGAGTCATAATGAGTGATTCATCTACTGATTCATTGGAATTTCAAAGGAGCGTAAATTTTGGCTATGGAGGATCTACTGCCATTAGAAAAAATGTCGGCCTATTCCTTATGTCTCTTTCTCTACCTTCATGTATTAATGGTAATTTTCTCCTCGATCCCTACAATTTCAGGGCCTTTCCTGACAATTTGCAATGCCCTTCAGCGTCCCAAACCCCATCTGCGTGTTGTTTGTCGGTGCCGCCGGGGGCATAATGAGTGAGTGATCTACTGATACATTGGAATAGGTGTCAATGCCGCGTCGCTGACCCTGGCCGTGGAGAACGTGCTGACCACTGACCCCCCGCCTCTTAATGCGATACGTAAATGAGATCGCCTGTCCTGAGGAACGTGACCTCGTAGGTCTCGTGCTGCAAGGGCGTCACCTCCGGTCTCGCACGAGTTGGACGAACTCAGGTCAATCTAGCAGCTACGAAACCTCACTCACAACGGAACTGGGTTGAGGGTAGTCAGAGTTATCATCGGTGAAATCTGCACGGACAGGGTCTATTAAATTGAAAAAGTAATCTTGAATGGACCAGGAACGAAATTGTCAAGAATTACGATATTATGAGCTGAATTGCTAGTCATTGAAGGACGAATGGATATCACTAAGAGGAACTACTTCTAGAAATATATACCTATATAATATATGACCCTAGTTCCCATGGGTTTGAGGAGAGTTCTGTTAGTAAAAATATTTTAAAATAAACAACTTCCTGTATGCTAAAGAAATAACCAGAGGTTAAACAGCGACGGTCATTAGAAGGCAAATCAAAGCTAATTTTGAAAGAAAAATTTAAATTTTTGTCACTTTCAGGCACACCTACAGATTTAGAAACCCTGCCTCATGGGCCATGTCAAATATTAATAATTTAACTTCTTTGTAATCAAGGAAAATGCATTCACGGCTTGTGGTTTCTTGACAGACTTGCGTAGTCAATTAGTGAAAACAGGAAGTTGAAACTCTTTCAAACAAAAAAATAAAACTGTTCAACATGGACAAAGAAAGGAATCTGATATTCCGAACACTCCCACACATTCGTCGTAGTCATAAATAATTCAGTCCAACCTAAGGAATTCGATTGTCTTTCATTAAGCACCTGGGTTTCAGTTTGTACTGTAATGAATGCCATCTCCTACTATCTGCATGCTGGAATTCTCAGACATCACTGAATTACGTTATTAATCTTGATCCTTAATTTCATGTTAATCCGAAAATTCTTCTGCGGAAACATTTGCTACTTTTTCTTTCTTGGATTTCGAATTATTCAAGTTTGATTTTTTATACAATCTATTACATTTAAGAATAAAATATTATTTATCGAAATATATTTCTTTCATTCGATCCACAATATATTACGAACTTCAAATCCCAATCATCAAATTAATATATTTCATTTAGAAATATTGTCAAAATAATAGAAGTAGCTTTGGCCAACTAAGTATATTTCATTTCGGTCTGTCATTATGCTTAATAAGAAATTACAAGAAAATAGAAAAATGGTTTCTATTCCTGCAAGGATTTACCCTGCCCTGCTGGAAGAAGCCTCCACTACTGATAAAACTACTGTCATGTGTAATTTTTCCGCTTCAAAAGACTAAAACCACTAATTAATCATAATTCACCTTTATCCATTTCAATGAAAACATTACTTTATATATCCCTTATTTCTCCATTATGGAAGCGCGACTGTAACATTTGGGGTTCCGCAGCCAAAACGCACGTCAACAAGATCCAAATATCTCAAAATTCTCTTCGTTATATCACAAACTGTCCCTGGTACTTCTCCAATTCCCGCATCCATAGTGACCTCAATATTCAGTAAATCTACCAAACAATAACCAAATACGTACTTCTTCAATATAAAAAATACATAATTCCACTTCCCATCACCATCGCCGATTAAAAGGAAAGAGACCGACAGAAACGAATAATCAATAAAAATAATTCTCCACAGAATATATATATATATATATATATATATATATATCTCCATGTACAAATATCGCAACAGTAAAATCTGTAGATTGTAAAGTTTCCTGAATTAAAAAAGTGTAATTTTATATTTCTGGCAATATTTTTAATTGAAATATATTATTTTGAGGACATGTGAACGTGGTAGTTTTAAAATTGAACCTAATTTTTACCAGTCTTTGAATTTCAACTGATGAAATATTATGAAGATTTATAAAATTTATTAATATGCTTGCTTTCTAGTTCGGCACCTAGTTCGTGCGGGTTTTCCAGGATTGCAGAACCTTTATGTGGTATTTACTTTCAGACCTTATATTATCTATTTGTTAATAAACAAGTTTTCTTTGTCTGTAGGTACATGTATCTTAAAAAGCTAATTTATCATAACAGATTTTCTCTTATGAATATCTTAATGTTTGTGGTCGTATACCTTTATGTTTTTAATTTGAAACGTGAAGATTGTGTGGACATTACAAATCTAAATTATGAGTTGCAAACAGGAACTATTTTAAAGGAGTAATGAATACTTAAGGATCTCCGTAGAACGTAAATTATATTCTACGTTAATTATGGAATGACCCTTGTAAACGTGAAATATATTTCATTATTACACTCCATTGATCTTGAAAGGATTTTTTGTGTCTAGTAGTTGATAATTTCTGAGTATTGAATGAATGTCTAATAAAAGAAGTTAGTCTATTTTATAACATGCTTAAAATGATTGGTAACTTCCGGCTGCGAATGGTGTTGATGTCCGCGAGCTTTGGTCGTTCATTGCCGTTGCTTGAAAATAGTTTGAAATTCGTGCGCCGGCTATTAACCGTGAAACGGCTATGGAAGCAGTTATTCGGTCCGCCAGAATCCTGCAGCCAGAGTTGACTGGCTACGACCCAAGACCCAAACGTCAGTATAATTGAAATATAAACACCGAATTAAAAGATATTTGAGTTGAAAATTTACAGGTGCTTCCAACCGCAGTGAAAATCACTTTAAACGCTTGTCCCGTGGACAACTTTCAATGCAGCTGCCGGAATGTTCGTGAGGTAATGAAGTGTTTTCTCAAATGTACTTGGAGGATTTCTTGAAGCTTTATATCAACCTTCCATATAAACAATATATAAGCTCTAGAAAGTTTGGGACAGGTTCTAAGTTATAATGTTAGAATTAAGATAACGTTCACTTGAAGAAGTCAGCTGTAACGCATCTCGAAACGCTTCACCACGCCAATCAGCAACACCTAAGCTCAATTAAATATTTTTTATTGATTTTATCCAGTAATATAATTACAGAGATACTCTCGAAATGTTGTTCCAATTTTTTCTTTAACAGTACGCTGCGAACGCCCAAAATAATTTTTATTTTTCAAGTATTGCTCTGTTTTCATTTAATAATTTAATATTCAGGGCTAAAGGGCCAATTAACGATTACTATTAAAACTTTAACTTTATATAATATAAATAAATAAATATACGGCATTGGGTCAGAAAATTAAGTTTATTAAAGAAAACGACGTTTCGTCTTCATTTAGGACCTATTCCCGTTCAATAATTTTGAATATAAATATTGTAAAATAATTAGAGGAAAGGTTTTTCTGCCTCTAATTTTTTTATAGTATTTATGTACAAAATTATTGAGCTTGAATAGGTTTAGAGGCAAGGTTTTGCTGCCTCAAGTTTTTTGCAGTATTTATATATATATATATATATATATATATATATATATATATATGTATATATATATATATATATGTATATATATATATATATGTATATATATATATATATATATATAAATTATGAATAAGAAAGATAGCCAATACAGACAAAAAAGGGTAATATAAATACCACACAACGTTTCTGGGATCCTTGTCCCTTTCGTCAGGTGCTAAGAAGAGCCTTATTCATTATTTTCAATCTGACGTAATTTTTTTCATTATATACAAAATTATTGAATAAGAATAGGTCCCACACACGATCTGAAATAACGAAAGTCATATATTTATTTAGATTATCAGAAATACCACATATTTTTCATTATTAATTTTATACATTTCATGAGTGAATTCTACGCGACGTACATAGAAAGTATTTGCATGATATTTACGAATAAATTTGTACCGAAATATTTATGCTACATGAAGTTTAACTTCTTTTCCTCACACATTTCATGCAAAGGAGTTGAAATAAAAGGAACATATCTGTTAGCGTAATGGCAGGCGTCATGGATATTTAATTTTATGTTTGAAACACGTGTGTCTTTAAAGATAAAATTAAGAGCGAAATAAAAAAAACAACTTTGTCATGCCTTCAGAGAATCTGGGTTACACGCTCGCTGTATTGCGAATAACTTTCACACACATCTGTTCTATGGAAAGAGGATGTATGATGTGTTCACAAGATGGATAAGAATTACTGGAACTGCCCATTTTTATCAGGACTCACGCGCACACGATCTGAAATAACGATATCTTAGGGGCTCGATAAGACGTCTTAATCTTGGGTTGTGTGTTGTAACAGAATTATTCTGGCGCCTCGTATTTACCAACACTGTATCGGGAATCTGGGATGATTTCTTCCAGCGAATATTTCCACAAGAACGGGGAGATTTTCAACCCGAAAAAAAAATGGCACAAACGGAATGACGTGGTGGAGCATTCCTAGGATTCCGACGAATGATTCACATCGAGTGATTTGTGTGTGTGTGTGTGTGTGTGTGTGTGTGTGTGTAAACACGAAACTGTACACTTAGTTGATAGGAAGTTAGGCTTTCTACTTATGGACATTTACGTCTCATCGGATAAAATAAATAATAGGAAGTGGGATAACGGACCAGTAAATGAATGGAAATGGCAGAAACCTCTCTGAGGGGAGATCATCTTATAAAAAAATATATTTTGGGTTCAAGATTACACATGACAAGCATATATGTGTTTGAAAATATTTAATTTTCATTTGCACAACTCTTGAACTAGGTGGGATGTGCCCCGGGATTGTATTTATTCGCTGCAGGATTTTGTTGACGTCTACGAACGCCAATTTCGCGCGCCATCTTGAGTTCATAATGATGCTATTTCCACTTGCAGTTGAAAGTTGACCTACTTAGATTTGAGGTCGGACAACAACGGTCTAAGGTGTTCCTTCTCTTTTGGATGCGTAGGGGCGAGTGGCGCTACGGTTTTCCTTCTCAATTCCCAGAAGCGCTTCTCAAGATTGCCGTGCATATTTATCATAAATTTATCGCACAAGTTTCTCTCGGTTCACCGAACCTCTTGGCTCACGTTTCTGGTACCCCGTACACTTCCAATTTTCTTTAAATACATTTTTACCCCACCTTATTTTCAACATAAGATACTAAGCTTATAAATCATTCGATTATTAAAAACAAAATGTAGTTTCATTATATAAATTATTTTCAAAATTTTAACATTTTGAAGTGAGACTTAAAGGCGTTTTCTCAATAGCTTAGTGTCATTTTTATTCATTAAATTATATATATGGTAATTTTAAGAAACTGTGTTATTGTAAAATCATAATATTTTGTGATCAAAATTGTTTATTTATGTAATTTCTGCGTAGAGTCACAAAATTATGTACCGAAACTTTATTATTGGTCATAAACCACATTTTCGTCTTACATAATAAAATACGGACTTAAAATATTTTTGTTTTGTTTTTATCATTCTATTTTTAAATACATAAAGGAACAGCCAAAAGCAGACAAAATTTAAGTGATAAAATGAGTACCAGTGTGATATTTATTGTATCTTTTAATTGTGTCTGCTATTTTTCTTTATTTAATTAGTCTTAACCTAATATACAGATTTTCCTATTTTCATTCTATTATTGTTTCCTAAGATAAAATTGTCTCTACTAATAAGCTTTTTATTTCTTTAGAAGACATAAAGTACTTAATAAGACCTTGGTAATTAATTTTTATCAACTTTGCTGCTTTTATCTTCCTTGCATTTGGCAGTCAATATAAAAAAAACTATTATATGGAAGAAACTGAGAACCGAATTCTCTGATTTAGCACAGCAAATCATAAACTTAAAACTATATAAACTAATGAATATTTCAACAATAACTGACCCCGCAAAATTAAAACCTATATTTACTTAGTGAAATTATGACCCTGATTTTGGTCGCCTTGATTCATATCAGGATTTCTTTGCATACACTTTTCCATATACATAGTTTATTCCTTTCCACTATTAATTAATCTGTCTGTTTTCCCTATGTTATAATGAAAACCAGAAAACAATGTCTTATTACATTAATATTCAAACAGACTGAATGGGATTTACAGTCATACCAACTAAACTACTTTCAAATAATTTTGCATGCAATTGTTTGTCGTTTAAGTTCTCAAAATTTGTTTACGGAACATTCTGAAGCGAATGTTATGATTTTTTTCTCTTACTTTTTTTTAGTTTTAAATTAATAAGTAGGGAAATTTTGTTCTATCAATATTTATTTTGACTGTACTTTCTATGAAAGTCTTCTCGGGCTTCTAACGGAGTAAACAATTGTATTCGCGACGTTTCGGTGACGTTCACTGCCATCGTCTTCTTGAAAGTTTTATCAAATTTTCTACTTTTATCTTCCTTTCATTGGGCAATATTATATTATTTATTTAAAATGTACAGATATTTAAATTCTTTCCCAAAATAAATCACTCGTCCAACGGAATATTTACTTAACATTACAAAAATATCAACTATTACACAACTGAGTTGGGTTCGTCAGCTGGTAAATTATTTTTTGATATGCCTGTTTGTATCGATTATTTGATTCGTCTTTTATATACGACTTATTTATATTTTACTAGTAACGAATTTCTATGTAGGACTATCGAAACATAAGGAACTTCCGCCAGACCACACGAGGAGGAAAAGAAAAATTCTTGATACGAAATGTAGCAAGTGCTGAAGGCCGCTGTCGAAATTATCCAAAATATAACGAAAATTGGGAACCACAATTATGACCTAGCAAATTTTTAATAAAAACACTTAATAAATTAATAATACTGAAAAAAATGGTGGCTTAAAATAGTTTCATCAAATTTGAAACGTACCAAGATAACGAATTGGTTCACCGAAAATTTCTTTTCTGGCTCTTCAAAGTTCGAAAATTTTTTAAACATAATTTGTCAGTGAGATTAAGACATCTGAACATTTAAAGTTGACGCGTGTATGTTTTTAAATAATGTCAATAGCTTAAATATACAGTTTCGTCACAAATCTGAGAAACTGATGTCCACGATTCCATTCAGTTGAGAATATGTTTTCATTTCGAAAGAGACTTGTATCAGACCCAAAGATAGTCCACGGAAACAGAAACGATATGGAATAATGGCGAAGTTGTATTACCATGACATCAGCCCAGATATGAGTGTGTTTACTCCTTTTTATTTCGCATCGAGCCCGTCGATTCGCTTCTGTGTCGTAATTTCTAGATTGAATTCAAGCTAGTCTCGCCTTCGAAGGTTTATTTCTTAGCGTAACGAGAGGCCGTATCCCGTCGCAGATTGAACAAGACTGACGTCAATTCATCGGCGGATAATTTTAGACGGCGGACGATCGTAATTAGCAAGGGTCCATACGGGTTGACCTATTCTGATAGGGGACAACGTCGGATACTGCCGAGGCGGGTAGTTGAACCATGATGATGTTAAAGCGGTTAGGCAATGTGTTCTACGACCATCATGGCCGTGAAGTACAAAGGAAAAAAAATATATATATAAATGATCAATGAAGCAGCAACTTAATTCGCAACATCAAATATATCGGTAATTCATTTTTCAGTGAAATAGACAAAGAGATAACTGAGCAAAAGCATGTAAGACGGAAGAGGAGATTGAAATTATTCCTTCATTTATTTCTCTCATTCATCCTTCACGTTAAAATTTTCTTAATAATTCTCCAACTTCCACTATTGCTGTCAATCACACGTAACCGTTAGTGCCTCAACGCAAAATCTGTGGACGAGTATGGGTACTTCTCTTAGGCGTTCCACTTCCATAGAAATCGCCTCGCAGCGGACGTGGAAACATTAACGATTTTATCTCAATTGAAAAAGTCAATCAGTTTTCCTTTAACGTTAAAAAATTAAATATATCAATCTGCTCAATGTTAAGCATTGGAAAATTAAGCAACACCAAAGAGTCATAATTTAATAACAAAAATACATACATACATACATACATATATATATATATATATATATATATATATATATGAATACGAATCTCAAGCGAATTTGTTGCAATTAATGGGACAGTTACGATTAGAAAGCTGGTAAAAGTACTAATATTACTTTAAATTATTTTTTAGATGGAATTCAAAAATCAGCTGACCTGTAAAATATAATTTTAAATCGAAAAAAAAACATGAAAATATATTTTCGAATTGTCAGGAATATTTGACAAATGGTTGGTTACGTGAATCTTTGGTGGTTGGGGGAACGTACTTCATATATTTATATGAAGTAGTAACTCGCTTATTGCGATCGATGACGCCATTTAGAGTTGTTAACGTCTCGCGAGTGGAGCGCAAAGCAACTCAATCAAAATGACGTCACCGATCGCAACAGACGAATAAAAGCTCGATGAATCTGTAAACTCTGTTCCCACAGTGGTCTTGGAGTCATAAATTTTTCATATCAACATTAGAAGTTACTTTCAAAACAAACAGAAAGTGTGCATTTATGTGTCATGGCTGCATTTATTTTAAAGTGAATCTAGACGTTTTATATATATCCGTTAAAATATGTATTTATCGTCTTTAAACGAATAGTTTTAAAACTCTGGGTGTCTAATGACCACGTAAATGGGCCGAAGTTCTTATCGGTTTCATTTCAGATAATAACGTCAGTTATGTAACACAGCAATCAGACAGTTGGCTAGACAAGTCGATATTCCAGGCGACATTGCACGAAATTTAGTTGCATTTGGCCAACACTTATCAAAGAGCTGAAATTTCAAAGTAAACAACAGAAAAAAATAATGCAGATATGTAATGAAAGTAAGATTAAATGTTAAAAAAATTTCCGTAATAACATAAATATTTGTGGACGAGTAGAAAATTTTTGACTTGAATATCCGGATTGCAGTTGATCCAGTAAACTCTACCAGCTAAAATAAAATGATAATAGGAGACAAAGAAGCCTGTGAGAGCAATCTCTCGCAGGTGAACCTTGCCAGAGACCTCTGGAGGAGGCTACCTTTGGGGATGCCTTCTCTTCTCTCTGGTTTTTTGAACTAAGGTTTTCACAAGCCGAGATACCTCGGGTTGCAGATCTTGAGCGTATGGTAATAAATGTCCGCTATTCCTATTGGAATAGTCGGCCAGCTGCCTCCTAAACTGGTCAAGGCACGGAGAGGGGAATTCTGCGACCCCACAGCAAACCCCTCCCCTGCCATTGAACGGGCGTGGGACAAGTACCTATTGCCCGACATACCTAGGGTTTTCCCTGCATCACTTTTACGCAAATTTCCGGGTAGGATCCTTAAACTATAGCCCAGGGCCCTAGATAACTTTTCCTCTTCCTTTCCCCATCAGTCCCTTTCCTATTCTATATGAGGGTAGTGGCCACTATGTGGATTATCCCCCCCCCCCCCGTCTCTCTCTCTCTATATATATCCACTATATATATATATATATATATATATCCTGTCTACACCTTCTTCTTCTCCTCGGAGACAAATGATGCATTCCAAGAAGAATTATTGAATCTGGTCTGGTTTCTAATAATTCAGATTTGCGACTTGACCTGAAGATAATTTCCCCATTCACATCCAAGTGAAAAGATGATAATCAGTTCTTAACAAGTTTCAATTTTAACTCTCATATTACCGTCAGAACCTTGAGCGTCTACAATATTTGTTACATTATTGGGTATAGTTACCAATCGCTATTGAATTTATTCCTAACTCTAGTACTGTGCGAATTTTTGATTACTGTACGCGCATTTATTTAACCACAACTGTGATTTTAGGAAAGTTGTTCTTACCTTGTAAGAACGTAAAATATAACTAAATATTTTTAAAAAAATTAGTCGTTACAACATAATATGATCAACGATTGAAACTAATTCACAGAAAGGTTATATTTAAACGACATGTCATGTGATCCATTTTCTATACTGACTTGCTGGAATATTACGAAAAGGCAAGTGGAAGCCAACGAAACGGAAGTACCGTGAGGAAGGGAGAAAGGGAAGAGGTGCTGTGAAACATCCGAATGTGAGTACCCTCCGTTATCATATTCCGAGTTGACTACGAAGTTTGAGATTTCTTTGAACAGGGAAGTGCGGGCTTCCCAACTTCTGCCCTTGTCCTATATGTAAAGTTTGACTTCCACCGGCATCTCAATTTTTCATGTCCGCGTCACTTTGCATTAGCTACACATCTTCACTGACCTGCGTGTAATGATAAGAATTCTAAACACCAAAGACTAACGTCTTCAAGGTTCTCATGACCACTTGCGCACTTTCCAACTCACATCACTTCCGGGCAAGTTAAACATTCCTCAAATCTGCCCAGAAAAATACTCTTACGGAAAAATGAGGATAGGCAGACTCTAGGCCATAGTGTTTATTAATTACTTATTGCAGCGTTATTAAGAAACAAATCTGAAAGAACAGAGTATCGTTGTGCTGGTCCATTCGTATATGAACGCATGTGGATGAGGTTAAAATTCGAATATGGTCACGAACAAAATCAATGAAGCAATGTAACAACCTCTGGAAGTACGAGAAAACTGAAACATAATCTCCATAAAACGTTTCGAAAAAACAATCATGCAAGAAACGGATATTTTCTATTTTAGTAACAATTTATCATGAGAGAAAAATAAATTTTTCAGCGTGAATCTACAGTACTTTCCAGAATTATTTCGAACCTAAAAGTTTTCGTTCAGTATTGCGCTTTTCGGTTCTAAGTAAAGTTTAAAAACAAATATTTGAATTAGGTGAATTACAAAGATATTCCAATAAGGACTTCTTAAATTTTTTTTTAATAACTCTTTTCAGTTGTTTGGTTAATTTGATGAAGATGACATTTTTGAAACTGGAAGTCTAATTTACACGAAGACATAGTTATGATTACAATTCTTAAAATATATGAAAAGTATGCTGATATTCCAATCTACAAAACATAATTTTTTTTATAAAAAAGTTAAAACATTTCGTTGAATTTGTATATTAAGTCATTTTTCATATTCCTCAATTTCTCATGAAAAATGAATATTTATTATTTTATTCATAGGAATTATTATTATTCTGCACCTCTCCTCTGCGAACCTTTTACTTCTATGAGTCTATTCATTTTAACTATTCCGCACAAATTATCCATTTTTTTTGGTGATTATTCGTCACATCTGCGGTTTTCGAATTTTATTAATTTATTATTATTATTACAATAAAATTAATTTATTATTATTATTACAATAAAATTAATTCACTCATTTTAAACCCAATACGAACTAACGTCTACTTATCGGATCAAAAATACAGCGTGACATTTCAAATGTAACTTCATGTAAATGTAATTTCATATAACTAAATATATTCCTTAAAACTCCATTTATTAATAATAATTTACTGAGAAGTATTCTCTTCGACCATATTCCATAGCATATTATTATTATTAAAATTTCATCATTCTTTTCCTCCTGATAGAAAGTGCAGACATAAGGGAATGGAGTTCAAGTTTCTATTTCCTCGGCATTTTGCCCAATCGTTTAATTGACTTGTGAACTTCGATAAAATTATCAGACCATATTTCAAGTCTCGTCGCCGCCTGTCCCGATGGCAAAACTATACTTGGAGCCGAACACTCGCGCGCCATCTGTGCCGAGTATCAGGTTTCAACGGTAAATTGCAGGTGGCAGCACAGGAAAACCGAGAATATCCCACGTGTCGTAGTCTTGAACGTTGAAACTTATTACTTTTGCGATATTTCTGGCTTCGTGTGAATATATTCCGGTAACTATTCGAGACTGTTGGAACGTTTCTGCCACCGGGCAAACTGCCCATTTGTAGATTAAATAAAAACAAACAAAATGGAAACAAAAAAACGCCTATTGTTTTATCTATCTATCATACGAGTGACTTGAAACGTGTGGAATGAAATTCATGATTTATATCTACATCTAAGTGTAATTGTATATTAATTTGATATAAGCTAATATCCGAAAAGTTTGTGACCTGTACGCAATAAGGAACATAGTCATTTTAATTTACTAACGAACGATTTAAGTGAAAAGAAGGTAGTAAAGGCAAAAGAAGAGACCTGTGGTCAAGAATATGGCCTGAAGAATATTCAAATAAGGTAGGCGAGGGAAATAATACAAATATGGGGCAAAATGGCGACGAACATATTGCGATAGGATGGTAAATGCACCGAAACTTAATAATAAACAAGTCTAGAGCATGCATTAAGGAGGACGGCATCAAGCAACTCAAACAACCGACAAAAGAAAGCAATTTTTGAATTTTACAATGATTGAAACTGTCAGAAATGTCAAGCCCTCGTCGTCGTAGAAGCGTCTTTGTTCCCTTGTGACGAAGGGTCCTGGAGGAAGGTTGATCTGGTAAAGGAGAAGGGGTGGTGGGGGGGGGTGCCGGGGGAGGTAGACCTCACACCGGTCTTCTGTTTTCACCATCTCGTGTTCCAAGGTCGAGAGCATTTTTGAATTCAAATTTGGGGCCCCAACAGTTCTCGGTTCCCGCCAAAAGTGTCTAATGCATGGTTGGAACATTCCGCTATGAAACGGTGCAGTTTTGTCCGCTATCGTCAACGGAAAAGTGCCTACTCTTCGCGTGATGTATGTGCACAGTGTGACGCCAACAATGTGCAAAGCTCGCCCTTGAGTTGGAACAATTCGGCTTGGTCAGTACGACGAAGTCGCGTAGACACTTTCCGAAGAACCAGAACTTGAAAGTGCATTACCCTCTATCTATTATACCAGACATGATAAAAGTACGAGTAGAATGATTAATATTTCCATGAAGTAAAGTTAAAAAACACCTGTCATATTTACGTGGCTTTTATGAAAATTTCAGAACCTTCAAGAGCTCAACTCCCGACGAGGATGTGATATACTAAACGCCACTCTGATGATGGACAATCCAAGAACATATAAGAATGACTAGACTAGTTGTCTATGACACAAAGCCATTTATTCAGCTTCAACCAAGGTAAGATGTTAAAAAAAATTAATTCCTATCCATATTTAATTCATAAACGTCTATTACAGTTTCGTCTGTGCTTTCCAGATATGTTTGGTAAAATGATTCATTTATGAAACTAATTTGTATAATAACTTATCCGAAGACGTTGAGTTAAGTATTGAAGATAGGGTAAATAACTTTGTTTAATGTTTAAATTTATCTAAAAATATTCACGTCATAAATGCTCAAGTGATATCTTCCTCAACACCAATTTAATGACTTTAAAATCTACATTCACCTAAGGTTTTCTTCGGCCGAACTTACCAAATGCTCATTAATCACTTTTCGTCCCACTGATTATTCACCCACGAATGGCTTAATCTAACGCAGTGATAAACGGGAACTGGAGTTGAAGTATAAGAATTTACGTTATACGCCGCAGAAGTGTTTAATTGAAATTTATTTAAAATTAAAAAAATTAGGTCTGATTGAAAATAACGAATAATAAAGATGGCCAATTCAGACGAAAAGGTAATATAAATACCACACAACGTTTCTAGGATCCTTTCGTCTGGTGCTAAGAAGAGCATAGAGAAACACAACTGCACTTCTCAGTTGACTCAAGAAACTCAGTTGATCCCAGAAACGCGTTGTGTGGTATTTATATTACCCTTTTGTCGGAATTGGCAATCTTTCTTATTCATTCAATTTATTTATGTAATTATAAATCTGTTTGGTTAAGCTTGAGTATTTTTTAAAAATTCTGTAATTAATTTTGTAAATTACGTCATTTTGAATTATAATTACAAATTTTTGTTTAGTAAAATATTTTATTGGTTGTTGAATAAGTGAATTTATTTTTGATAGTAACACTGTCTTCAACTATCATGATAAGATTAGCAGTTAATTTATTAATGGAATGTATCTTGTGTTTAATTTTGCTTTTTAAAAAGCAGCAGTTTATTTTTAAAAAAAATTAAATTCTGAGTTATTAACTTTATGAATAATTATTTTATAACTAAATAATTTATTTGAAAAAAAAAAGATTTCGTGTGAATATGAAAATTTTTACTTTATAGATTACTTGAGAGAATTTAATAAAACGTGGAACCTTTTATTTTGACTGAAAAATTGATTTCGTGTCTGTCGGAAATGGTTACCTACAGAAAATATTGAAGTATAGTGAGCTAGGTCAATCTACTTGAAATCAACGGACCACACATGCGATTAACAGGAAATGTACAAATATTGTGCTGCGAAACTTTTGATCAATATATAGTTGTTTTGCAGGTATGTATACACCAGGTAGATTGAGAAACATTTTTGCCGCAGATTTCTAAACAATATATTTTTTTAGAATCTCCACACATTGATACCATTACGTAGATACTACATATGAAGCAGATATTCCTTTAAAATAATACATTACAGGTATATAAATTATATTTTTCGTTTCCGAGAACAGTTTAGTATACATAATTCTTAATAATATTTGTAATTTTATTTCTCAAAGAGCTTACCCAGGCCTATAATACCTAGATTTTCTTCATAGGGCATACGACGATTTGAGAGTGTTTCCATGGTAACAAGATAAAGTCGCGACAGAGGACGATCGTTTCCATAGAGGCCAGTTCGTGTGGGTCCGACTACGATAAAGCCGGGGTTACTCTGTGCCCTGCATTAATACTCGTTAGCTTAGTTAGGCCAGGCGTAAGGTCATCCAAGAATACAACATCCGATAAACCGAAGTGACGGAAATATCGTGGCTAAATATTGAGACCACGAAGCACAACGGAGGCTTGCAAGGTTTCCGACTTCAAATAACTTTTGCTGACAGAAAATGACGGTATGCTAGAATGTAACATTAAAATTACACACTGGCCAAGGGCAAGGAATATTCTTCAGCGATGGTCTTGCTTTTGCTTCAAATTATCTACCTATTTTATGAAATCAGGTTCTTCATTAAAAAAACTATGTGGAGGATTGCAGAAACGTTGTGTGGTATTTATATTATCACATGATTTTGTCTGATAATTGGCTACGTCTTTATAAAATTAATATTTATCTTACACAGACATTTTACATTTTCGCGCTCTTTACCTTTATCATGTTCAAAATGATCTAGAAAAGAGTGAGAGAACTTATTACATACGAAGGTAGTTAGATTAAAAATGAGCAACAACGACGACTTACTTTTGAGGCACCTTGTTCTTGCCAAGTCTGTTACCCATTTTAGTTTACTATTTCTACTTCAAAATAATCATTTCCCCTAACATCCGAGCGGCTTCAGCCGGAAATTCTGTATTAAAATGGTTCACGCATTTTGGCCACAATAATACCCTATCATTTTATTTAAATATTGTACTTTTAATTCAATCTAAATGTTCCTAGTTCCATACATACTTTTGACCAACAGAGCGTTAATTGAATAATCACAATATAAAAATTTTATTGGGTGTTCCGTACGTATTTATACACACATAACTCACGAATCGTACCTAATTATCTCCTGAAATATTATACACGATACAATAGTACCTTATGACCAGCTTTACACAATAAAATTAAATAATTCTACGCCGACATACATTTGAAACGCAGAATATAAACAACAGACGCCATATTTTTAAAAATAAAGGTGGACGCGAAATTCATTCATATTTTCGGCAAGGAACGTTAAGTATTTCCTATTGTATTTTATTATCGTTCGATGGAGTATTGCTAGATAAAATTTTATTTATTCAATTAAAATATTTCTTCTTTATTTAATTACGAAAAAAATAACTATATTTTTATGACGCATGAATGTCTCGTTTATATCACGTGCTTTTGTATGATGTGACGTCACGGTCTCTTGGCGCGCAATAATTTAACAAAAAATTATAACATTAACTCTTATGGACAAATTCGTAATAATATTTGAATTATAATTCCTTCCACCTTTATGCTGTGGCTTTCTCACCCCCATAGTACCGGTTCTCGTGTTTTGAAGAATGTAAGTTCATATGAAACTTTCTTTTGTCATGGCAGTTTTTACGCATACAATATGATCATATCCAGGAAAATTAATAAATAAGCCTCATAATGGTTGGGCCTGTGAACATAGATGCTTCTTTACAGAAACGCCGTCTCCACCGTAAGGATATTTTTTTTCGGAGGAGGAACAGAATCGACAAGAAAATGAACACAATACTTAGGAATATTATGTTCTCTACCACGTTCAGACGAAGCTATACCTTAGAACAACACGGACATAAAGGATGTCGTATATCGTTGAGAACGTCCGGCGATTAATCTCGAAGGAAGTTGTGAGATAATCTGACAACGACGCAGTACTTCAATGCGAAAAGAATCCATGAAAGTAATATATTTCACTACAAAACCTAACGCCTTGAAACGGAGCCAAGTTACTCACACGTGAATATCCTCATTTCACAGAATAACTTCTGATGCATGAATAACGATGTCGCTTCACTGAAAATTAATGAAGATTAGGTAGAGATAATACAGTACACACGGCTGACTACGAAGAACTGTAATTTAGATAAAATCGAGGATGTTAAATAAAAAATTTGATGCTAGAATTTTGGTACGTGTGGCCTTCGCTCTAACTTAAGCACATCCAGATCAGATGGTAATTGAGCGAGTAAAATGGAAGGTACGTTAAGATTAATATAATTCTAAAATGCATGCCTATTATACATTCATGAGGCACTTAAAGGCGACATGATGGTAGAAAAATAACACGTGAATGATTGTTTCTAAAGATACAAAAGAGAAACAGAGGACGAATATTCTATGGATGGAATAAGAAGGTGGTATATAAACATAGATCAGTCGTCTCTCGAATATCATATGTTGACTGTATGAAGTGTTCCGTTTAGTAGAATAATAGTATACTTTAAATTCAATACGCTCATCTTTCTCATTAAAAAAATTCAGTTACGTGAATGTTTTTATTTATCAGGGTTTATCGTTTATAATTTGTTTTGAGAGTTTTTTCTTAGTCGTGTACATTATATTGTTGTATTTTAATATCTATGTAAGTAACAGCGCCTTAAATTATGTTATTTGATCATCAGAGGACTAATAGAATCAGTACATTTAAATCTAAAGAATCTTGTCCATCAAGAAGATAATTGTTTGTTCATAAGGATAATTGTGATTACTTGTTAAGCTTTAAAAGGGTGATCCAAAATTTTCTGTAGATCCTTATACACTTCAATATATTACCGACAGGTAACGAAGCAGACTTTTGTCCTGAGAACAGTTTCACAAAGTTCCGGAAATGAAATTAACCGCCTTGGGGTAGATCGTAAACTGTGCTCTCAATTAACGCGACACAAATGGAGCTCTAAATCTCGGCACTTTTTCAAGAGCGGTCTTGACTGTGCGGAACGAAGGTCATTTGGGTCACGAGAAGCTGGAGAACTTTGGACGAGTGTGAGACAAATGGACGCCCCCGCTAGACAAGGTAGAGCCAAGGCCAACGTACAAAGGGCTATTGCTGTTAATGAGTACCCGACCACGCTTCCGCGTGTAATACAGCACCAATCAATCTCCCGAAGGCTCACAGCAAACCGACGGACAGGGCCGATAGCACTCAGTTCCTGAATCTGCAGCGAGGAAATCCGTTCGTCTTGGTAGACCAGTTCGACGCCATTATGGGTAGACAAAAACCCAGTTTTATGGAAGGAAGCTGGATTTAGAACAGCCCATGGTTATTTCTACGCAACCAAGATAATAAAGGTGATATTTGGGGAAACAAATTCCCACTAGATGACTTGACGTTCAAGCAAGTAAAATATAAACTTCTATATTTATGGTACAATAATTTCGGTATGCGAATTGATAATGTGTTAGTAAAACTACTGGTATGGAATTTTACAGTAACCTTCGGTCACTGATCATGCAATATGTAGTCAATTTTGCTTACATTAATTAATTATATAGCAAAAACCTTAAGATAGTGTTGATTTCGTGAAAGTAGAATAATCTACCATCATCAAATTTTTACTTTAGCTCTTCTGAAGTGACCATACGACGGGAAGTAATGATATTGCTTCCATTAGAACAACCACAAATCTCAAGAGCTTAAAAGTGTCACAGTATTGCTGCCAGATTGTTTCCTTTATCTCTGTTGACGTCAAGGTTTTTTCTTTCGACTTCGTGTGTTTTTGTTTCGATGATAATCTCGAAAATGGCATTACCGTTGAAAGATTTCTAAATAAATTTACTATTGGCTTTGCCTAGAATAATTAATAGCATAATACTGACGTAGGCTCAGTGACCATTCTTGACGACCGTATTTATTTCAATCGTTGACTGGTGACATCCTTAAACCAATGTCATACCATACACTTTTATTGGGTGAAAACAAAGTTTTTGTTGTTTCTGTAGAAGAATGTATCATCTTAGTGTTGAATTGAGAGAAAATCTCTCCCGCAACCTTAACGTGAACCAAAAACATATATGGAAATATCATCAAGCTAATCAATATCGATCTAATTGGAAAATTACAAACTATAGTAGTTGGAATTGTAAATTTTGACACAGTCTCATTTACATTTAATCAAGGACAAACAGTCCAGTGCTTGTGTGACCGAAGCAGGAAGAAGACCGTCCATTATTTCGCAAAGATAGAAGTGCACGCTAGCGGCTGGAGGCCACTGTTAAGCAAACCCTGGGTGGGCAGGTCAGACAGCTCGTCAGCAGATTCCTGTGCCCAATAGAAAGTGGAACCCAAACCGAACGTGGCCGTCTGAATGAACGCCATTGAAACCACCAGGCGACCGCCAAAAATTCTTTGAAATTTAAACCTGTAAAGCGATAATGCTCTCTACATTTCTTAGACCACAAGCAGCGTTACTGAACAAAGAATTGAATGTAACCAGACTAATATTGAACTTTGAAGAGAAGAACTGTTGACTCCTACGGGAAGGCTTCTCTCGGAAGTCGACTGAAATTAATAGTTTTATATGTTTGGTCGAGTATCCTGAGTACCGATTTTAACCTTCTTTTCCCTTAACGACGAGCAAAGAACATTCTACTACAACTTATGGAATACCCGGCAGCATATTTATCAAATGCCTCAACAAAATTGGTAAAAAAAAATTAAAAATAATTCAAACTTCTCTATTTCTACATTTACATACACTCGCAGCCTATCACACTGATTGTTTGCAATTAAAAAAACATTATTGCGAAAAACCAAACAATTAGTTTCATTTAAACGCTATAGGGGAAATAATACAGGTTTAGATTAAAAAGAACACAAATATTTATGATTTATAAATGTCATTATCTATAAGTCAAAGAATGAAAAGTTTCCACTTCCTTACAGGATGAAAAAGACAGAATTCCATAAGAGATTATTGACTTTATAAACAAATGGGAAGAATAGGATCATTATAATTGAATAATATTATAAGAATCTGTTTGGGGAGTTCGTTAAATAATGCACGGAGTGACCAGGAAGCGAAAAAAACCTTTAAATTTCTACCATGAAATTGGCATCGCTGAACAAATAGCTTGTATTACGTTATAGTATGTGGTTGAAAATTTCATATATTTAAACGAAATTAATGCTCAGTTTCCAGTGAAAAATTATTAAAAATACTAAATATCTTATCTATGAGGTTATAAATTGAATAGCCTGAAATAAAAACCATCCGTAGTCGTAATAAAGAATGGAATAAAATTTTCTTCACGCACTAAACTTTGATTTTCTATAGTGCTAATCGTAGATTATTACGTAATAAGAAGTTTCCGAGATTTAGTGAGACACGCTAGAAAATGGAAAAGAAAGAAGTGTTTCAGGTAGTTGTGAGCGTTATCCTTTCTTGTAGTCTCTATCTCCTCTAACGCGGAAGTCCTTGCTCACAAGGACTAGCAACGTGTTCGCCACTCACACGAATTTACCGCGGCTTTCACGTGAAATGTGAGGGATTTATAAACCATACCTTATAATGGCCTTAAATGAATATTCGCTACAGTATTATTACGGAATTATTCGCTACAAACGACTACGTCATTACTTTAAAATATGTTTGAAACAATTTACATAACCTTTAAATAAACCTAAATTTTCCTGGGACTACAGTAATATATTTAGAAATTACATATTAACAACATGCACATAAAAATTAATCTTATTAGAGAATTAAACAACTTAAATATAAAACATTATTTCCAGCCTAATATCTTAGTTAATTAAATTAATAAATCTTTCAGATTCAGTTGTGGAATAATATTAAGATAATTGGGTAGTGAACTCTATCAGAAATAAGAAGCACAATTTTTTTTATTTTAGAAATGTGAATATTAATTTTAACTCCAAATTAATGCTGTAGAATAATCTCCAGTGGTTACATAAATAAAGTATAAGGGGAGTTGGAAGAATTTCATATTTTATCGGCGGGAAATGTGATTCAAGTTTTCAATAGAATTGCTATGGATAACTTTATGGTGACGTTTTTAAATCTATTAAGTCAAACACTGATTGGAAATCCCCGGTAAGGGACTCTTGTAACTTCAAAAGTTTGGACTATAGATATAACCGAAACAAGTAATGCGATCAAGGTTTGAAAAATACTAAGGACGAATACATCGGGTGATGTCTTCTTGCTGTGAGCAAGGTTACCCCTGCGGATTTGCTACACGCACTACACTAAAACCAAACCGCGCAGTCAACGCCATCTAGCGCCAGAAAGGCCATATAAGGTTAGTGTTGCTCGTGCTACTCCTAGCGGCGGTAAGACAAACCAGTTAGTGATAACATTAAGAATTCATAGCGGGAAGTATGAATGTGATCTTTTCAACTGGTAAAGTTAGAATGATTGTAAACTATCCGAATGAACTAAATTTCAATAGAAACATTTATCGCCAATACATGTGCTCCAACGCAATTTATTTCAAATCATCCAGTGGTCTTAAAATAAGATTCGCAGTCGTCGACGCCACCCTGTAATTATAGTGAGGGTAGGCCGTAGCCCACTTTAACAAGAACCTTTGTTACGGCCACTTGGCAATGTAAAAACTATGCTGAAAACATTGACGCAACTAAATATATTCTATTTAGTTAAGGATATGTTGTACGTCAAAAAATCGGTAAAAGTAAATGATCGTAGGTACAGTGTGTGGTATAACGACTTTTGAAGAAGTCTGTATATTCAGTTCGTAAGAATGTAATTTTTTTAATAATTATTATTAAGCTACTATTGGGCATACAAAAAATAATACAAAAATGACAAATACAATTATATGGGTAAAAACGCGTTCATCGCCTTTATTTCTTTTCACTGCACTTCAATTTTTCTTTGATATTTCTTTTCTCATAAACCACTTTTTAACAGACAGAGATATATCAGTGTAATAAGAATATATATATATATATATATATATATGTATTTAATACCCCACGATTATTATAGTTTCCTTAGCCTACATCTAAACTGATGAGTCGTCAGTAATTCTGCAGGCAATGAATTCCAGTCGCGAATTGATCTATTAACAAATGAATATTTTCCAACATCTGTACGCTGCCCTTTTCTTTAATTTTAAAAAGTAATTATAGAAGCGTTACGCCTGCTTCTATCAATGACAACACTATCCTCCAACTTCCCCTACTGTGCATACATCACAAACTTAAACAGTAATAATAGATTTATAAAACATATGACAATTTTTTAAAAATATCTTGATTTTAAGGCGATAAAAGCGTATTCAATTGACAGTTTAAATGTATTATATATATTTTTATTGATATATGATATTCCCTTTCTTTGACAAGAACATAAAATAAAAAATCTGACAGGTTTTCTATAAACCATATGATTGAGAAATATTTTAAAATTATGCTTGGAAAAATTCTTGGAAAATAAAAGTAAAGGTTAGGAGATTATTTTTTGAGTAGCTAAGATCAGAGCTTATAAACAAGGAATAGTTCATTAGCAACATTAGATTAACTGTATGCGTGTTTTACCATAAATATATGGGATTAATAACTCCTTTAATAAAACTTTAAAAAACCAATGAAAGCAGAATCAAGTAAGAAAAAGCATTTAAAACGTTCGAGTTAGGAGCGGAGAATAAACTAAAATTATAATACTTTGTGTTACGTTTCAGAATTGGTTATTTACTTACTTTAACTCCTAGTATTAATAATAATAATATAAATAATAATCAACTAATTTCGTAGAAAATTGTTTTTTTATATAGATCAATTTGAGAATAAAAATCACTTCTTTCTGTGACCGGAACCAAATCAATAACCGCCGAAGATTGAAGATGGACAATGTAGTCATCTGTCATTGTCAACGTGATTTGAAATTTTATCAGATCGCTGTAGTTATCGCGAATTACTAGCACCTGGAAACGATTATTTCTTGTAATTATTGGCAACACCACGCATTGATAGGCTGATAGACGACTTTCTACGACGTGGATCTCTTGCCACAGTCAGTAGTAGTCAATAATAAATATATGTAATAATTTCGATTTGTAATTATCATTCAGACAATTATTACTAATCATAGTTATAGGTATCCAAAATTCAAATAAATTTTTTATATTATGTTATTTTGCTATTAATAATATATCCTATACTGACAAAAGATTATTATTGAAATTAGTAAGGCTAAAAGATATCACATTATAGTATAGTCTTGTTTCCGAAATTATTAATGAAAGACGTATTTATCACAACTGAATAAAAATCAAAAAGTATAAGATAATTATTAAAAATATAAAATAAATTGTAAACTCGTGAAACTTGAAGAAAAGAGAAGCTCGAATCACTAGAAATATATAGTAGTGTGACAAAATGAGCAATATAATAATTATAGAACAGTCACTGTCCTCTGAAAGAACGGGAAATTAAATTCTGGACATAGCCTAAAGGAGTAATTTTAGAATACTATATAAAAATTACAATACTCTGAAGACTTAACGACTGATTATAAAACGTAAATTTTGTAATTTTTATACAGTATTTGACATAATTCGAAAACCAAAAAATGTTTCGTAATTTCGGCTACTATAAATACACATATTAAAAGTTGATATATTTAACTACAGACATTTTTTATAATTCGAAATGTTTTTTATTGGTCATAATTTTTTTTATCTAACAGCGCTTGTATTGATGTTATAAACGTTTCATCGGTCAGTTTAAGACAAACCTTACAGTCGACCACGACTTGAAGAGAAAACAAATAAGTACCGATACACGACGCTGTTAAATAAATATTTAAATATTTTGTTGCTTTATAAAAAATATCTTATAGGGTCGATAAATGTAACTTCTCTTAAAAAATAGACGTTAAAATAAATTATTATATGGATACTAAAAATGTTCCCTGGTGGATCAGTAAATGTCTCGCTTAATTATATTTACTATACGATAACTCAGAATGAATAAGTCAAACATTACACTCCCACATCCCACTCGCGAGGCAAATGGATTTGTGCTCGTTGAGTAGAAGCAAATATTTATTTCGAAATGTGTGCTATTCTTTGGAGCGATCGCCTACTAACCCAGCTTTTTCTCCGTTCCACGTGTGGAACATCTGTCTCCGTATTACGAAATTCAGAGTCGAATGTGTGCACCAAGTTGGCACATTGCCCCGTATTTTAATAATCCCAATGAATAGACTTTCGTGTCACCACTGAACCAATTCTTAAATAAACATCAAACTGTGGCACACGAAACTGTCTGAAGTAATCCTGAAATAGGATCGTCACATAAAGCGTTCTCATTTACAAATTATCGAGAGAGACCAATTAATTAGTCACTTTAGGACTTTGACAGTGTAGAAGAGTATATATAAACTTTCTGAATATTTATATATCTCGAAAAGAAAGGTCAAATTTTCAACCGAGAACTTGAGGGAGAGAAAATAAAGTTAATATTGTTACGTACTAATGATTTAAAAAAGCATAATTAGAAAAATGATTAATTATCAACTTTTCCTGTGGGGAAATTATTCTAATGTTTTCTCGAATAATTTAATTTATAAACCAAGAAAACTATGTAAGTAAAGGAATTAAGAAAAAATGATACACTTATTTATTGATCAAGCAATAACGGGTTTAATTTGCATAATAAGCACCGCTTCTTATGCAACCACTCTATCGACTCTAGTCGTCTCCCGGATTCATGCGTTTACCTACACATTTTATAGTTGCGTTTTATTCAAACCGTTTATGGGAGTTCTTGAACTGTTCAATTTCTTGTATAATTTCTAGTGGAGTTTTGTGTGATTTATTACTTAGTGATTGCATACGACAATATAAATATTTTATTCACAATTAGGTATATATGATATATGTTATGCCATTATATACATAAGCTTTTAAATATCTCATTTCCTTGTGACAGAACTTATAATTTAAATTTTCGTCATACAGCCTGGATGTCTAAAACTACATTTCGGCATATAATTATGACAAGATGGCAACAAACATTTAGGTTGGAATTTTACGATATTTGAAAGTTGCGATCTACGTAGCGTCATGAGTGAAAATACTTCTTGGAGGTCCGTTCCACAGGGAAAGCAACAACGGCCCCCACGCACTCTTAATGGGCCGTTAAATCCGATTCGGCAGACACGTTCCACCTGCCGCTTATTAATAGGCGTACTTCAGATTTGGAGTCAGCATCCTTGACAAAGTGAATCCGATAAAATTCCCGTCACGGATTGAAGATGGTGTCACCATAGCGGCAGACGGAAGAATGATGTCAGTTTGTAAGAACCTTTCATCACGGTCATTTGCCAGAAATATCGAGAGTGTATCTGAATTTAATGTTATAAAAATGTTGGACAAAGAAAAGCTATATTAGTAAACACCTAGCGGATAAAGTTGACATACCCTATTTTAATTTGATTACAAATAAATTATGAAGGAATTCTTTTTAAAATTAGTTAAGCAATATATAAAGAGCTATATGTTATCTTAAGGAGAAGTAATTATAAACCGCTACTTACGATAAGAATATTGTGCAATATATTAGAAATTGTCAGCTAGACTATTGAGAAGTATAGGAAAGATAAGTAGAGCGAGACACTTTCAATCTTAAAAAAAAATAGTATCTGTGTATATATATTACTTTCGAACATATATATATATATATATATATATATATATGTATATATATATATATTGAAGCTTTAAACAATGCAGGACATTATACAATCTAGACACTCAAATTGTACACTACTGTCTTCAAATAAAGTTAATAATATCGGCGCTAACCGGAATCTGCGGTACGTGAATATTTAAAGAAATTATCTGGATACATCAGTCACCTGATGACGGCGGTGATGACTTTTACAGAAACGTTGGGTTGTTTAACATTTGAACGGGCTGATAAGTCGAGGATCTTTTATGAATGGGTCTCAAAACAGTTTTAATGTTTACACTCCTTAAGACGATTAACAAATTTATTAAAAGTACTCACCAGTATTGTTTGTGCTGGCCTTGAGAGTTCCATCGCTCGATTCTTCCGGCTCTCCAGACATAACTGAAAAGAAAACAAAATTTTTAATTTATTTTACAAATACAGATTGTATTTTTGCATTAAACATGTGTAAATTATGTAAATTACTAACAAAGGCAATGAAAAATGTACTGTTAATAATTAATATCTTTATCACAGGAAGAAAAAAATTATAAGCAATTAAATTAGGTATATAATCGTAATATACGATTATCATTTGAAAAATTAAGTAAGAAATATAAATATAGTATGGCACTGATCACATTTTACTATTAGTACTTTATTTTTGTTAATAACAGCATATAAATTTAAATTTAGTTGCACTTCAGTGAATTATTTTGTTCGCTCTATTGATACAGAAAGCCAAATGAAATCCAATTGAGGTACATGTTAACATTCACTAAGATCATTTAAACTATAATGAGAAAAAAACGAGGATAATTTACAAAACTCTATACAATTCGTTTATTATTATCCGTAGTAAAATTCATTCTGATTAATAGAAGGCGTTAGAAGTTTTAAAAAATATAAATATAAAACGAATGATTGTAGTAGACGTACGCCTGAAATGTCGCAACCGTTTCGCCACTACTGAGTTGTGGGTTGCATACAAAGCATTCTAAGGGACAGATATCTCACGTATTCAAGGACAACTAAATCACATTATGAATAAAAATTTCTTCTTTGAATTTAATTCCAAAGAATTTTTTTAAAGTTCCTACGGTCATACAAACATTAATTATTTAAAATTCAAACAAAGAAAATATTTAATATTTTCCCTCAGTAACACACACTACAGAATGTAATACATACGCCGTCCAAAATCAACATTAAAATAAATATATCACTTAATTAGGAAATAAGTTTTGTCTACTACAAAAATAATAATTTGTGGTGTAAATCGGAAAACTATGAAACAGTAGTATATTTTTCCATCAACATGCATGTGTAGCCTATAAAGGCACGAGAATTTGAAATTATAAATTTTTAACTTCCCATCGCTATACTTTCATGAATTTATTAATTAACGCAATAGAAGCTTTTTTGAAGCCATACACTACACTTTATACACTGCGCTATACTGCAAATAACATCTTTATGCTACATAATTTCTTTATTCCATTCCTAAGAGATTTCCCATTCTTTGGACAAGCCATTAATAGACCTGCAGGCAAATTATTGTAATATTACACCTCGAATTATTATTATATTGAATATTGGTCTTTACATATATAGAGTAAAATTATATTAGAAACTTTGGGTTTTATTTCCTAGGTATCATACTGTACGAACTAGCTCTTTTCGCTATTACTTGCGTTTCAGAAACAGATGTCACCTATGTGGGTAGAATTTTATTGTTTTCCTGAATTGAATACAAGTAATTTTTATCGCAAGTTATCTTCAATCTGGCAAGAAACCTTGAAAATCTGTACATTGACGTTTACAGAATCCCAAGTTGTGATATTTACTATACTCCACAGACGGATTTTTCCTGGGTGACGTCATGTGAAGGGTTGATATAGTGTCCTCAGCTGGTGCCTTCTTAATTCGCCGGCACGTGTTCGGAAGTTGCTACGTCATCGACACTTCTTCTTCCATGCAAACGACCTCATCAGGACCTTCTGTGACGTCAATGTCGACACGCGTGTTGGAAGCGTTAATTTACTGAATGTAGGTAGAATTGTCATGTACAATGCCATAATACCATTAACACGATTGGTCTTATTAAATTTAAAAGCTTAATAAGTTAAAATTTGTATACAATTTAAATTGTATACTGAAGTTTTGTCTACTACAAAATTGATCATTTGTGGTAAAATACGGACAACTATGAAAGAGTAGTATAAATGTTACTAATGCATGATGATGGAAAAATAAATTCACGTGAATTTGAAATCAGAAATTTGTAATTTATCATCGTTACACTAATTTTTTGTCGTGTAGTTTGTCGTGACGTCATCACGCTGTTTTTGGTAGTACATAATTAATACGACAGTTTTATTTGTAAGATCGAGCTAACACTTTTTATGTTGTTATTTTGATGATATAAAAAATATATTCATTTAAATGTTTACTGATTAGTGAGAAAAAAGTGATTAAAGATATAAGTATAACGCTTATTTTATTCAAAATCGCTGGTATAAAATATGAATCGACATAGCGGAATACTAAGCATTTAAATATTCATATTAATTAATAACACATATTAAGTTAAAATGTCCCCTTCAACGGCAACATCTACCGTCTATTACTAGCGTTCGTTCACTAATGTCGCATAACTGTCTTGTGTCACGTGATGGTTTTTCCGATTACCACAAAGTCAACAAAATATTCAAGTTGAAATAAATATCAGCTGAGTGTTGCAGGTTAATCAATTGTAAAAATTCCCATTATGACTCGATAAGTCACACCAAACATTTATACTAGATTTTTTCCTATTTCTGTCTTCGGTTTTATATCGTTGTTAGAGATCAAACAAATTGTGATGATTTTGATAATGAGAAATAATCAGTTTAAATTAATAATCGGACAAAAAGCAGACAGAAGAATAATTTAATTAATTATATGTAACATTTTTCAGTCCTAATGTGGACCCTGATAATAAATATATTAATATGAGGTTTCACATTAGAATTGAAATATGTTACATAAAAAAATTTATTTGTCTGCTATTGGCTTCAGTATTAATTTAAACTATACTGACGCATAAATGTCCCATAATAATGCCAGGCTCTTTGAACTATGTTTTGATGTATTGCTTTTTTCATTAAAATATTTCAATGGTAGTTGACATATCTTTAAGTTAGAATTTAGCAAATATAATTTCAGGACACTGTTAAACTGTGAGTTTACTACGGCTGTCAAGAAATTTTGAAAAGTGGATGAATGGAAAATGATTTCAGGCCCATTTCTCACGATATTTAAAATTAGGTTTAGAAATAAAAACCATAAGATGACACTAATAGAAATCATCATTATTTTTATAACAAAATACAAATTAAAATTCAGGTATTATGCTTTGACGTAGCATGGCAGTACAAATGTAATATTAACATTTGGCTGTGCTCATACATTTATAATTATATTGAAGACAGGTAAATATAAAAGTGTATAGTATACTGTGCCTGAATCGGATTGTATCGCTTAAAACTTTCTACGAGTATTGTATAAATCTAAAATATAGTTCTCGAGTGACGAATTGGACGAGTAACAGTTTCTCAGAAGATAGAATTGTCCTGTAGTACATAAATGATACTCGTATATATTTTTGATTGATGAGCAGCTATTCTTAATGTACCGTTCATAGCCTCAGATATGGATAAAACAATTTTTGTGTAGCTAATATGAAGGAAGAAGACATACGTGATGCGAGGCAGAGTAACATACATATAATACCCCAGAAATTTCCGATCAGCTATCTCTTACCGACCCACAGAATCAGCGAAAGATGAGGTCTTTGACCCCGGCACATGCATCCTCAGCGTCTATTCCTGGGGTTTCCCTGACATCACCACAGTACGACTTTTACTGAAACTGCGTATACCAAGGCTAGAGAATGTCTTTATGTGACAGTAATGGGCATAATACGAACAGCGTTGACTAAAACGGGGCCAGTTTTATTGCAGCTTGTAGACATTGGTTGTTCCCATTGAGCTGTTTTATTACCATACTCCCTAGATTAGACTGGCAATAAAAGCGCAACGCTGTACCGGAGAGGTTATTTACCGCAGCAAGATAACTTCACGTTTGGCAATCTGGGACCTAATCTGGCACATTGTTTCCCTTGTTGAGGGAGTTAGATACGAACTCTATTAGACAGCGAGGCATGCGTGAGCGCATATGAAA
Organism: Zhengitettix transpicula; assembly: GCA_037074705.1. Taxonomy (NCBI): domain Eukaryota; kingdom Metazoa; phylum Arthropoda; class Insecta; order Orthoptera; family Tetrigidae; genus Zhengitettix; species Zhengitettix transpicula. The sequence goes on along the minus strand of CM073596.1, from coordinate 37,043,429 downwards.
CAATTCCTCTGATTACATGCATCTTGCATCCAACATAAGTTAGTAGAATCATCTAAAATCACTGGCCTGCTTATGAAATTATTTTTCAATAATTACATTAATATCTCAGCAATAGAAAATAATTTCTGAACTGCCAAATAACAAGTAAAACCATAACATACACAATGCATTGAATAATGAACGTTAATTATAAACTGTTTAAAAAAAATTAAGTAGGGAAGTGGCTGGTGTCCATAATAATTTTAAAACTATAAAATGGAAGAACATATTAAATTAAATATTGGTTGGTAGAAAACCAATGATGCGTACCTGAATTACTTTCAAATTTTTCCGTTACCTATTAACGCAATTAACACGTAGTCCTAATACATTTTTTTTAAAAAAATTGTATTAAAAATAAATGAGAAATTTCGAACAGTATTATAATAAATAATGTGTTCCAAAGAAGTTACTGCAGGAACCAAAAATTATTTTATTAATCGATTTAACAATCTTTAGACGTTAATCTAAATTATTAAATTATAAGAATAATATTGCCTATAAATTTAGTTCTCAAATTTGACTAATAACTGTCAAGTTCAAGGTACTAAAATGCATGGAAAAAGAATAGTAAGTAAATTTGTCTAAGTTGTTTTATAAAAAAATCTTCTAAAATATAAACAATTATTATTGTTACAAAATAACGTTTGAAACTGTGCAAAATATTAAAGTACGTAACAAATAATGACAACTGTAAATGTAAACTTAGAACTGATGAACCTATTTATATTAATTACAAAAATAAAATGAGAAACATTACGCTGTCATTTTAAACAGTTTACAATAAACTAGTAATAAATATTTTCATTTTGTATTTGTGTTTAATTTAATGGTTTGTTTCTACTGATCATCTGTTCTGGGAAATACTGAATCTTCGAAATGACATATGGGACACAAATATTGTGATTTATACTTTTTATTAAATTATTATGGTAATTACGCAATAAAAAAAATTTGCCAGTAATTTAAAATTGTAAGGTAGGCAAAAATCTAAAGTAACCATTACTTAGTTTCTCTTTCTCGGTATCAAATATATATGACAATCTATATAGAAAATTCTTGTGATTGAACGACAGAATTAATAATATATATATATATATATATATATATATATATATATATATATGTTTTTTTCGGACTGAATAAAAGTATATTTTTCTATTTATCTAAATGAATCTTTATTTTCTTTAATAAAATAATTTTAATTATTATGGTTTCCGAGTTCAACTTCATCTCTTCTTAAAAAGTGAAGATAGATTTTTAAGCCGTGATTTGGAAATCATAGATATTGGAGGGAAAAATTTTTACAAGTTATGGTAATAGCTAACATATCAATTTTATTTTTTTCCCCGTTAGAAGTTATAATTTAGGTCAGACCTCCAACTGTCGACAGACTCGTGACTTCCCTAGACCAACTGCTTGATGAATCACGAAACACAAATAGTGACACTGATGTATTATGTCGGTGGTATCGAGATACAACAAGCCTGACAGTGATATATTGCTGCTGTAATGCTAGAATAATCCTTGTCGGTACAATATCTCACATACGTTGGCAAAATACTGCTTCAGAATACTACGGAATTTTATATACGATTTATGTACACAAGAATGGAAAAATAATTTTTGAAGAACTTGGTGCCACCGAAGACCATCTATATTCCCTTAAAAATTTGTAATATATTTTATAGATATTAAAAACTTAGCGTATGATTTACAAATTTTATTTGGATAGAAAAACTCCTGATTTTTGTTACTATAATAGTTACAACAATAATAGTTTTAACTTCTAAAATTTCGTAAATGGAACATTTTTCAAGTGTGTATAGGAATATTTCCTTGGAAAAACAGCGAGAAGTGGGAAGACTCAAGAGCTGCTATAGAAGAGCAGGCACGGAAAAATTATATCTCATCAAGTTCCATTCAATTGACCTGCCAAATGCATTTGCACAAAGAAAGCTACTATTAGTTTCTCTTAATATTAGCAATATTATTATTACAGACAGAAATTTGAATAGAAACCCTACGACGCTACCTTCTCTGACAGACCGTTCTTTAGAAGGTCTGCCAATAGGGAAAATGACAGTAGGGATTTTTATTCAAATTTATTGGCCATTTTCCCTTGTTAAATAAAGGTAGATTCAATATTATGTATTGATTATTTAATACCTTTATATGTAATACATGTTTCTGTAAGATATTTCTGTCAAGTGTAGACAGCCTGATTAGTAACGATTTTGGAAGACTGTGATAAACATCTGAACTTCAAGCTTAACCGTTGATATGTTGAACGTAAAGCCGCACACGTTGTTCCCGGCGCAACCATGACCTGATTAAATACACAGCCTTGCCACACTTGACAAATCCATTCCATGCCGTTCTGTTTACCTTTAATTCCAGTGATAACCTCAATCACAGGCATGTTACTCAATTCACAGAACGACTTATCTCAGGATAAGCTGCCCGCAGTGTAAATATGGATAATGAGGAAATGAGTAGTTCTCTTAATTTTGTAAGATCTACGGTACTTGGAAAGCCGATGAAGGTACACAACGATTGATTTTATTAAAAGCTCCAATAGTCATACGATCATGTTATATTTGGAATATTATATTCAGTAGAATCACAGCTCCCCTTCTTCAATTTATTCTCTGCATTTAATAAAATTGGATTTAAAAAAGTAATATCTTGTGTGCAGTGGCGCTATTTTTAAATAATTTTTATCGTAGCAACTGAAAGAACTTCTATCGTGGTCACAGTGAATATTTTATTGAATACATTTCTTAACCTCGGTTTTATATGTTGATACCCACGAAAAGCTTACACGCAATTACATTGTATCATGTTGTTTTAAATTCAATAATAAGAAAGACAGACAAATAGAGACAAAATGAGTACGTTTCTGGGATCCTTGTACCCTTTCTTCAGATGCTAAGAAGAGCGATACAACTGCACTATTCAGTTGATAAAACCCAAAAGCGAAGAAAATGCAACGGCAATGGGAGAGCAGAAGGTTTAGCAATTGATGAGTTTCATAGTATCTGTTGGTAAATTAATTGCTGTTTGATTTAATGTGAAGCATCTTTGATATGAGTCTGGAATTGTTCCTGGTGGCAATATCTAAAATCTTAGCATTTTTCCAATCAAATGTATGTTTCAAATTCATGACATGTTTATCGTTGGGAAGTTTGTACCGTGACGCGAGTATTAAGGGAACGTTTTGTTTGCCCTATATAGCAGGAATTACAATTAGAGCAAGAGATTTTGATTTCTGTAGGTGTCAAGTGGGTTGTCGTGGTTTTTAATCAAGTAGGAAAGAGTATTAGTAGATCTGTAAATGATGGATAATTAATATTCTTCAAAATTTTGGACGAGCTTGTGATGTAGAAATTTGTAATAAAGGAGTACGAGGAAAAATATTGAGGTGTTAGGGGACGAGTGACAGTGGGATATTGGATTTTGTTCAATCTAATGTTTATAGATCATCGACTGAAGAGAGTTTTTGTTTTATAATCTACTGAAATAACTGCGCATATCAAGAGTTGTGAAAGAAAATTGTCACGGGAGATAAATTTCAGGGCGATATCAGATATTAATCTTCGTATCATGAGTAACTACAAGCTTTACCATGAAAAGAATTATCTGAGGAATGAGCTAGGCACAATAGTAGATTGTAAAGTAAATACAGAGTGCTTGTATCGTCAATTGTTTATACTAAGTGCGTTAGGAAATGTGTTTATAAAGAAAAGGTGAACATAGAAATATAATATTAATACAAAGCAAGGCTATTGTCCGTTTATCGGTATATAAAATAATACTATTTTTTTATTGAAAATGCGTTTAACTTTGTGCAGAAGGATTGTCTTATTATAATTATTATAGTTCACGAAAAAACTGTAATAAGAAATAGACTCGTGCATTATTTGCATTATTATAACTTATTTTAGTCGACTTTATTTTGTGATGATCCAATGTATAGTAAACAAATATACTTCCATAAAACTATTGAGTAAATAAAGATCTTTTTACATACTGTAAACAATATGAAACCAACTAATAATCTCAGACAAAAAGTTCTGTCTAATAAATTTAATTTTTTTAAAAATAGAAAGAGCAATCCTGCCAATTTGTTTTCTTACATTGCTAGCTTTTAATTTAAATTAATTAACTTAATTGAGATTATCGAGCTTGTGATACTGTTTTTAAATCAATGAACACTTTAAATTTTGTAAAAAAAATAATTTGGATAAACGTAACGTGATTTATAAAGTAAACTCTTTTGACTGTAATGCAACAGACGTGAAATGCAGATTAATGAACACAAAAACAACATCAAATAAGAAGTTAAAAACACATGTAATTGGTTCCAAGCTCAAACATAATTTTTATTCGCAACGATTGGCAAGATTTTTTAATCTTGGACGAAGAAAATTATTACTTCACTAGACTGATTAGTGAAGTGCTACATATCCATTATAATCATATTGCATAAGGGGTTGAACGTAATAGATTCTGGATGCGCACCTTGAAACTGAGAATCGCAGTCTGTTGAATGTCTGTCTCAATAGACTCACATTCTTGAAAACAAACATTAGGAGAAAAACTTTGTTGGGGAGTGGACGGAACAACAATCACAGGAAATAGTAACTCAGAGCTACTTTCGATCAAGGTGCGATATCAAGAATCGTAAATATTACACTCACACGTCAGCGAAGGTAAGTAAACTTAGAAAATCAACTTGTAAAAATTTCCAAACGTTTATAAAAAGTACAGGAAAAGATTAAACATAAATGGAAAAAATAAACTTTTATGATCACAAACTTTATTCATTACTAGCTGGGGTGCCTGGCGTTGCCCGAGGTGTCATTTATCCATAACCCACCGATTTTGTTCGTTATTTTTATGTAACGCAACTCGACGTCTATCCCTAAATGTGTTATCGGACAGGTTGCATTGTTTGAAAATTCACTAAATTAAATTAAGAATGTGGTACTTAATTTTCGAAATTAAACAATTAATTTTTATTTAAATTAAAAACTATTTGTTTAATTTAATTTATTTTTCTGCAAATCAAGCGAAATGATTTTGGCGTTCCAATATTCATCTTCTTCGTATTCCGTAATTATTATTTTTAAATCAATAATTACTATACTTACAATAATTACAAATGTAAAATTACAGTCAATTATTTGTTTTATAAGTTTTCAGATAATGTTCATATTTAATACCCATAAACACAATTTTATAATATGAAAGAAAAGAAAGTAGGTGTCTAATGCAATTTTCGCTCAGTTCCCAATATTCACGTGCGTTTCTTGTTCTCATTTTAAAGATATGCATCTTAAAGAAAATATCTGATAAATTTAACTTCCTAAATAACGCACAGACTCTCACAACGGAAATAATTTTAATAAGGAAGACAGCTTTCCCGGTGTAAATTATTAACTAATTTTTCACGGTTACGCACCTGGTGCAGATTTCTCTATGTTGACGTTTTTGCGGCCTGTGTGGCGCTGCGTGACGTGTTCGTAGGGTATTCCGTTGAGGATCGCCTGACATTTACTACGCGACATGGAAAAACATGAGTCCTCGATGCTGTGGGGTCAGGCGATTCTCAACGGCCAATCAGGTCGCAGCATGTCCGGCACTATATATAGCTCGCCCACGTCACGCAGCGCCACACAGTCTGAAGACAGCAGCAAAAACGTCAACGTCGAGAACTTCTGAACATGGTGCGTTACCGTGAATAAATGTATTAAACATATAAATTGTTACATTAGCAGACGATATCATAATTTACCAATATGTCACATATAATGTATCAATATTTAAATTCGAGATTAATTACACTGTGACCAAGCAGATATATTCAACGATCATAAAATAAAATCAAAACTGAGCAAACGTTGAAAACATCAAAACAGAAACCTTTCTTCCACTCAGACAGCCTGACGATGTTACAAATATGTACAGAAACGTTTTTTGTGTTGTTAATTAAAGATTTTAGGCTTAATAATTATTTTAAATTATAAAAATCTTCTGTTAATGGCCGTTAAGAATGTTAATTGTTAAAAACAGACGTGAAAATAAAATATATGACTAATATTTCAGTATACAGAGCTGACAATTTGCAAAAAAACAAAATAAATTAATCCATTTAAAATAAATAAAGAATATTTATACAGATCAAAACATCATAGTTACACAGGTTTTTAATAATATATATATGTCTGGTTCGACAGCTAAATTTTTTTAAATATAAAAATGTTAATGTAAATGTGTTACTGTTTCCTAAACCTTGTAACTTCTATTACAATTTTGCTTCTAAGCTAAACTGGTTTCCCTCTTGATTAATTTATATATTAATTTGCTTTTAAAATGAAAAAAATTTACGTTGATTGACGTAATAATAAATAAGAAATATAGTCAATTCAGACAATAAAGGGCAATTATAAATACCACACAACAACGTTTCTGGGATAATTATTCCTTTCGTCAGGTGCTAAGAAGAGCCTAGAGCGACACAACTGCACGCGTCAGTTGACAACACTCAAAAGCGACGACAACGCAACGACAAAGGGACAGCAGACAATAAGGGAGTAACGACAATGAGAAAACCAGAAGGTTTAGCGTAACAACAAAATTATTCATGCCGAAAGGGGTTGAAATTTTACAAACAACATCGGTAGATATATTATAATTGTCATTGACATCGACAATTAATTATTTAAGGCAAATATCGATCGTTTAACATGTTAGAAAAATTCCACCCCATCCACTCCCGCTCCTGGGGGGTTTAATGGGCAATTGAATGCTATAATTGAACTTGGCTATAATTGACTCCAGTCTCGGCTGTATTCGAGTTATTTTCTTGTAAAATTCCTCCACCCCACCCCTATGCACAGGAATAAAACTCAAATAGCAACAAATTGTATTGAAACACTTTCCATAATTTATATATATATATATATATATATATATATATATCGATAGATGGGCAAATTGTCTCTTATTTTAGTCAGACGGCCGAAAATCAATACGGTAAATAGGAATAAGATCATTTTTATATAAATAAACTGTTAACGTGACTTTTAAGAGTCCGGATTGAACGATTAAAAATTAATTTTCATACATTTCATACTTTTTTAATATCAATAGTGGCTGTATAGCTTATCAAATTTGGGATTGAAAAACTTGAAAAGCATTTGAATTATTGACTACGGATAATCGCATTGCTTTTTGGATTAATAACCCTTTAAGACGCATATGAGGCACGTTTATGTAGGAATTTAAATAATATGTCGGCAATAAAACCGTTTTTTTTCGACATCGTGGTCATTTGCGACCCGTATGTTATTTACAATAGTTTCTTAGCGTTATTATTTACATACAATCTTAACATTAATAGAAATTGGATTTCTATATTTCTACACTTATAAAAACTGTATTAAATGCAGTAAATTTCATAAGTTATACTTATATACGCCTATAAGAATATTTTAATTTTTCACGTTCTTTCACGCTTACATTTTGATGTTGACATACATACTAAATCTAGTTGAACGCGGTCGTGCTAGTAAGCATATATTTTTGTAAACAGATGGTTATAGCAGAATTGCTGAATTCTCCTGTATTATTCTAATTTTAAAACAGTTTTTTTAAAATTATAACTTCATAACTGATGGCTTGTGTGATTATTTTGAATATAGGTGCAACTAGGTCCAGATTATTAGTATATATATATATATATATATATATATATATATATATATATATATATATATATATATACGTTGTTGACTTTCTTTTATAAATCAACTTAAGGATGTAGCACTAATATTACACGTGGTATGAGGGAACGTTATATAATAAAACATGGTTAACTGTTAAGCAGCGACTGTAACCCTTAAAATGTATTCTATGACGATTCGAAAACGTTTCTTCGTGTATTGCTTCTCGGAGTATTATGCAATCACGAATTCTTAGAACCTTCCATGCAAATTAAGGTGTTGAAGCAAGAATGCCAAGGGGACGAGCGGCAGATGCTACAAGGAGCACGCAGTCCAAGGACGAAGACTACACGACGTCAGAAAGTGATCTGGTCACTGGAACGTGAGAAAACAACTTTGGATAAGTTCAAGAATCTGTGATGAACTTTTTTCTTCTTATTGCAGGTACAGTGTAGTCGTTTAAAATATCTCTTCGCGGTGTCACGACTTGTGCAACCGAAATGTTCCCCAGTTCAAATTTATCCTCAAGCAAAATAAAGCCTAACGATTGTTCGGTATACTTGGTCATCAATTGATCACTCAAGCGGTATTTTTTTATCCGTCTGTGAGGAAATCAAAAATATCAAATAATAAATAATTACGTGCGAACTAATTATATATTACATATTATTTATCGCTGATAATTGCCTTTAGAATTTTTCTTTTGTCTTCCGAAATCAAAACGAAATTCTTACGAATGTTAAAGTTGTCCTATCTTTCATTATCCAACTAAAAGCAAATTTTTGATTTCTCAATTTTGATTCGTGTCTCATTAAGTTTTCCTTTGTTTATAAAAATAATTTTTCTTATAAGCGATATTTAAATAATAAAGAGAATTTTGAATTACGCACTTTATATGTAGGAGAACAGAGACAACTTTGAAATTGAAGATAGAACTTGAGGTCATTAATGTTTACGTTTATGTATTGAAGTAAGCATAAAGAATATATATATGCCACCAAATTTCTATGCGGAGTTTTTAAATAAAATTGTTTTTTGAGTAACAGGCTACATGAGGGTAATCCAAGTGGTGGCAACTCCCTTTTAGTAGCATAGGAAGGGATTTTGAAGTGAAGGGTAAGGTGGGCAAGGGTTAACTAGGGCCCCCGGGCTGTAGTTTAAGGATCCTACCCGGCATTCGACTAAAAGTGATGCAGGACAAACCCTAGAAAACCTGCATCAGGTAGGTCGGGCATTTGGTTTTTGTCCCACGCCCTTCCGATGGTGGGAGAGGGGTTTTCTGTGGGGACTCAGCATTCCCTTCTCCATGCATCGAACACTTTACGAGGCAGCTGGCCGACTGTTCCAATAGGAACAACTCTTACCGTATGCCCAAGGCCTGTGACCCCGGAACAAACACCTCTCAAAACTGGCCGAGGTGCCTCGGCTTGTGGGAAACATAGTTCAAAAACGGAGAGAGGTTACTTTTCTGTTTTCGATTATATGATTATCATTTAAGCTGGAAGAAAGAACGCGTATGCGTCGTTCGCTGGTTAGAAGTAGTCGAACCATCAAAGCTATCGCATTCTTATTGTTGCTTACAGAAGAGAATGTATTGTAGTAATTGGTAATTAAGAATAGACCCGACGAAAAGTTTTACAGTCGGCAGTCAGAACGAAAGAATGTGGTCCAGTCACAAACATGATTTCAAATATTAAAAAGTAAAGAAATATTCAGTCGGGAAGGAGACAGAGCAACTAGTTGCAGTAAAGCATCGAGAACCAACCAATTTGTGTTAAACCAACTAACAAACAACGCCAATTAGAGCCTGTGAGCATTTAGAGTCTGTGAGAACTTAGAATCAGTGATGTCCCCAAAATTGTGCACGAAAAACAAAAAATGAGACCTGGGCGGCCGTAAGTAGAGAAAAACTTTAAAATCATTTGTAAACCGTGTTTAAAAGATAAAAGTCAGATCGTTCTTTAATTATTTAATTATCGATAAAATGAGATCCTTAATTCTTGATAAAATTAAAATTGTTAAATTCAATCTTTAGTATTGTTTCTTCCACAACAAATTTCGTCTATGTTCAGATGCATTGATTTCCATAAATAAATAAATGTAATTTTGATTATATAAATTCTGTCATTTATCAAACCCAGTTCAAGACCCTGAGATCCCAAATATTTTGTGTATTTTATACTTGTTTTAAAATTGATAATAAATCTTGTTTCATAACTTTCACTAAGTTCTTTCATTTAGAAACGCCACAGCCACATTCTTATTATATTTAATTATTACAATATATATATATATATGGAAGATTGGATCGGTTGACATTGTGTACTTACAGAAGATTTTGTCACTAATATATAACTCTAAACGGAAGAGAATTTGCTTTCCATTTATAAATATACCAATACATAATTACCTTACAACCAGAATCTATTAGTTTAAAGATAGGAATATCAGATTTAGTGTAATTGGAAGTAGTTATGACATTCTAAAAGTATCGATAGTTCGAGTCGAGTGACAACTCTTCAAAAGTCGAAAGTCCGACATGACGAGGGTTGGAAGTACTGACGTAAAGATCAAATCAGAGTAACAAAACAATTTTGCGCACGGAAACACATTTTACGTGACCAGATTTAATAGACTTTCCTGAAAGTGAAAATACTTTCCACTGGAGTTAACAGCTTGTAGGATCGATTGCAAGTGCTGGTTTAGAACGTCTGGTGGACGGCGGACACGAAGTCAATATTAAGAGCCGTCCACGTATGGGTCAGTTACAGCTCGTGAATGTTTAGTGACCGAGGCGGTGAATTGAAGAGACGAGATTTGTCCGTGACGAGAGAAGCAATGCCAGAAATAGGCTCACTTTCACAATATACCAACTCAAGCGAGACAATTATTCACTGCCCACGAATAAGTTATATTTGAAAAAAAAATACAATGCATAACTCACCGGAAAGAGAGGAAAAATATAGAACCACGTAAAACCTTCACCAATTCCAGTTTCCTTATCAATCAATATTAAATATAAATAATATTTTATGAAATAAATAACATCAAATTTAGAGTGCGTTTTGAAATACTCATTATAATCCTTCCTTAAAAATCTATGAGAAACAGCCATCAGTAGCCGTTTTACCGACATATACGTCGTGGGCATTCTTGCCAATGATATCGTATCCACAATAACAAAGCTCTTATCAAGTTCATGCAACACAACCGTACTTATTTATCTCTGGTTCTTATACAACGAGCTCGTTCTTAAATCCCAAACAATATATACATAATAATTTTATACGAAACTTGGAAGCCCGATAAGAGGACTTTAGTAGATTTTAAAAGCAAATAATCGACGGAATACTTAAGAAGTTTTCGAATGAAACTGGACAAGAACGCTTATTTTATTTGTGGTAGTAACACAACAAACTAACGTGTAAAGTTATCTAGCAGGAATCCTAAATGAAAACCAACCTCGCTCATCAACAGGAAATTTTATTATAAATCAGTCCACTTTGTAGAAAACATTTCAAGTATTTCTTGACTTTATATATTAACTTTGGTCTAGAAAATTGCTTCATATGTATAAAACAAAAATTAATATATAACCGTGCCACACAAACCTGTATTCTGTAACTCCCAATTAATAAATATACAGGACACCAAATATTGACTATTTTGGGGTTTGTATCACTATAAGCAAAAAGTACCCGGAATCGTTGAAAAAGTTTCTATTTTAATTTATCATGTAAACTTTTCGAAAAAATTTTGAGTCCACTACGCAGTGTCAAAAAATAAGGAGTCATTAAAATACTGAAAATCAGATGAATATCGTTGTATTATTCACAGACATGAAATCTTCCTTTTGAGAAGATCGAATAGTGGTGGAGATTAATATTTTATTGCAAAGAAATTATAATAAACGTAAAATTGAAGTTTAGTCGTATATAGCCGAAAATATGAAAATTTTTTAAAAACACAACGTTTCCTCTGGCATTGCAGAGCTCGTCAATTGTTGTACAAAAAATTATTAATTTAAAAATTTTAAGAATTATCAAGGAAGTCGAGAAGATAGCATAAAATGTCAGAGGGATGGTTGATTTTTTATTTTATTTTTACTTTAATCTGTTTGTATATGACCAAATTTCAGTTTCACGCATCAATTAAACAGAAACAATATTATTATGAACATATCGTTCTTGTAGTCATAATTTTCATCCCGTAACAATTAGACAAAAATTATTTTTCTACATTCGTATTAGCTAATTTTATTATAAAATATTTTTTTAAGTTCAAGAAATATTTAATATTTTCAGAATATTTATGTTACAAACGTGCAGTTCATACACAAACCTATTATGGAATTTGAAGAAAAAAAGCAAGGTGACTTGTCTGTCTTATTTATTTACTTTAGTTTAGATCGCTTTAATTATAACAATTTATGAATAAGAAAGATAGCCAATACAGATAAAGAAAGGTAATATAAATGCCACACAATACTGTAATTGCTGCTACATAGGACAAACAAAACGTTCCCTTAATACACGTATCAAAGAACATATATCTAATATCAAACTTCCTATTGATAAACAATCTGTAGTATCCAAACATATAAACAGTTCTAAACATTCATTTTATTGGCAAAATGCAAAGATTTTAGACATTAACTCAAGGTAAAATTCCAGACTCATTAATTTATAATGTAAACTTTTCGAAAAAATTTAACATTAAATCAAACATCGCAGCAATTAATTTACAAACAGACACTATGAAACTCATCAATTGATACGTTCACTCATTATTACGCTAAACCTTCTGCTCTTCCATTGTCGTTGCGTTTTCTTCGGTTTTGAGTTTTATCAACTGACTAGTGCAGTCGTGTCGCTCTAGGCTCTTCCTTGCTCCTGACGAAAGGGACCAGGATCCCAGAAACGTTTTTTTAAAGTGTGGCATTTATATTACATTTTTTGTCTGTACTGGCTATCTTTATTTTTCATTATTTTCTATCAGGCGTAACAATTTTTCATTATAGCAACTTATACTATCAAAATGATTATCGCTTTATCTTATTTTCCTGGTAAATTTTGAAAACCGCCTATACTTGCTTACAGTTGGTTCGATCCAAAATCTATCGTAATAAATTCACAGGTAATTCGTAATTTATAACCGACAAGTGTTTCTGTGTACGGTTGACGAGAACCTCCGCGAGAACCGCGTCGTGATTTCTGCTGGCACCAGCGATAATGCTGTTGACATTGGATCCGTGCCACAACCGTGGAGAAGTACTCACCCACTTTACCTTCGACCAGCTGGAGCATGCTGTAAAGTCGTCGGAGTGCCGATTCCCTGACAATTGTGCTCGTTCACGACGGACTCACTCGCGCACACGCTTTTTCTGCGTCACCGTCTATAATCTGTGCGCGGAGCTGGCCGTAGGAAGACTGCAAGCAAACTCAACACAAGTTGGAGGAGCATCCTCCAGAGATTAGATACTCCTCGCTGACAGGTGACTTTTGGACACTACAAGTGCCAGAGGCCCAGTTATCTTGCAAAGACCAGAAACACGTGTAACTCAGGAAGTTTCCTTCTTATGAGAATTTATCCTATGGCATTCTACAGAAATTAACCCGCCACCACGGAATTCCATTCCACTGATAGCTTCAAACATTCATTTACCAACGTTGATCGTAATATTTATATTTCATATTAACAGATAACTGGCACAAGGAGCCATCCTGGACATTATTTAAATGAAGAATTGAGAATAATGAAGCAGTATTGGATGAGACAAATATTTATGCCTGAGTGGTCAATATGATGCATAAATATTACGTATTACTACAATCAGGAAGGATGTTCTGTGATTATAAAGAGGCACTTTTTTTTTTGAGGGAACAAATTCTTACAGAAAATTCTCTTCGCTGATCCCAATGAACATTCGGTTTTGATTGGTTCTATAATCCTCAGGAAATGTATCTGCTTCATCCTAAATGCCTTGAAGCTATAAAGCTGCCTTTCCATTATTTCGAAACTGTTGTCATTACACATTAGACCTCATCTATTCTCAATACTAAAAGACCTCATTGGCTACAATAACATCACACTCCCTATAATTTAAAGCATATTCACTGCCTCTAAAATTTTATTAATACTATAAAAGAAATTATGATATCGAAAAAAATGTAGCTTACGACCAATAACAGACATTTTATTAAATTTCGGTACTTATTTAAGTTTCGGTACTTATTTTCACTCATTTTATTACACAACTTTTCAGTAAAGTTACAACTTGAAGAAAGTATATATATAGGGAACGAAACGTTATTTTATACGCATTTTTTAAAAATAATCTGCCTGTTATCGCTCATCAACTACATTTTACCTTTATTAGGACGAAATTTTGAATTTCGTTAAGCGGAGCATCAATCTTTTTCAAATGAAAGGCGAATTTCACGATTACGAGACCATAAATGGCTCAGGTCTAAGATATTCGCACTCTACCAGAGAAGTATTCACTATTCAGGGACAGTTTTATACAATAGTCTTCCTCCAGACGTACAGAACAATAATAACTACAAGAGTTTTGGGATTCACTGTAAAACCGCCGGTGTTTTACTCAGTACAGGAGTTCCTTGATCGTTCCCCTAATAATTAAATATTTTTTTATACTGCAAAAGTGTTCAATGTGTTGTTCATAAAATTATTATAGCATATATATTATTTTTGCTTTTATTACTATACAGTTCTTTTACTTATGTTGGACAGGGAAATTTGTGTTCCTGAATTTTAGTATTTTTATGTTAAAGTTTAATTATTTATAATTGAAAAATACAATAATTATATTGTAATTTTACGTAATGACGTATCCTATTTCCTCATACGGAGACTAATGGAATAAAATAAATCAAATCAAAAAACAAAACGAGACGTAAAATTAATTTAAAAGTAATACATCAAAAACTATATAACAATACAGTCCTTGGATTAAATTAATTTTTTCAGTTATTGCTATATTGTGTCAAAACGTGTTCAACTGCAACTTTGTACATTTTTAGACAACAATGAATAGTATTGTATATGATATATTGGTAACGGAGTAATTAACTTGGTCTTAAAATCTCGTTTCATTTGATGGTATTAATATATATATATATATATCACCTATTTAGAAAATTTAATCTTCAGGGTATCCAAGCCCGTGTACAATATAACTTAGAAGTTGCGGGAGCAAAAACCTCATCATATCGCTTCCAATGAAAGCAGTTTCCTTATTTTATTTATTTCACCAAACACATTTAATAAGACTTTTCTCGCAATTTGGTGAAATTTCCGATAAAGCCCAACATATCTTCGTTTAGACAGATGTTGGGCACGTGCGTTGGCTCGTCGTTGTACAAACTGATTAAAAGTCTTGTCCACTCGACGCTCTGATAATGAATTAGAGATTACAGCTTGCACGATGCGAGGCTCTTTCACAGTGTTCTTCAAACCGGCGGTTTATTTGCAATACCATATCCGGTAAAATATCTGAGAATATTTTTCGATTTATATCTTCAATTGAAAACTGATAAGGGAACTGAATTCTAGGGCTCTTCTCTATACAATTATATATGAACGGCATCAAATAAAGTAAAATGAAAACCGAACGTTAAATTGCATCATGTAGACCTATATAGAAACTTTGAAATATATTGTAGTATTTCATTTCACACCCTTCTATTTATTTCATCTTGTTTATTGAACGATTAAATTTACTAAAAATCACAGAAAGTTTCTAAGTATATTGAACTAAATAAAAAATAATAATTAGGAAAAGTAAAAGTATTATGTAGTAAGAAAACTTCCAAAAGTCGGTGCTAGTATAATAATATATTCATTTTCATTACAGATCTTCAGAAGTTAATAATTGTAACCCCTATTTAAATTTATCGTCATGTCTAGTGACGATTTCACTAATTTAAAATTATTAATTTTGGCAATAGTGTAAATAAAGATCTGAATTTTTCCGAATACAAAAAAATTAAATTGGTACTAATCGTCAATATCAAGATAATAATGGATTCATAACAGAGAATTATAAAAATAATTACGTAAAAATGAGCAGTTATATTAATGACTTAATATTCCTAAAATACCATCCCTGTTATTACATTGTGAGAAATTAATAAAGAACTTATAAAAATTTGGTAATTAGATGCCAGTTTTCTGGATAATTATTGACTACCTCTTTGAAAAAATGTAATATAATATACATTACAAATAAACTATTCGCTTTAAAATTTCAGTAGGTTTTTTTGTCAAAATCCGTTAACAAAACAGGTTTCCTTAGAGTCTATAAAATCACACATACTCATGTAAATGGTCGTTGCACCCTGAAGTAATAACACAAGGCTGTAAACGTAGTGGCCATATAGTTTATTGCAGTTCGTCGACCGATGCGTGTAACTTGACGCCGCAAAGATTTGAAACTGATTTTAATTTAAAAGGGTTCTTTTTGTTTGTAAAAAATTATGTACGTACAATATATTAATTCACAACAAATGGTTTATTTATTATATAGTAATTTCACTATATTTGAATTATTTTTGTATTATTATTTACCTCCACTCTTGTTTGAAGGACTACAGAGTTTATATAGATAAAGGTTTTGAGAACTTGGTATATTTAATTCATCTTTTAGTTCCAAGCGTTAGGGGACCCGACAGCGATGTAACCAAACTTCCTGTATGTAAAAGAAAATAATCGGAACGAATTCTATGAAACATTTCGTTCAAATTCTCCAGAAAAAAAATAGGACATTCCGAAACTTCGACTGTTGGCTTTTTACAAGAATACAGTTATATTCTTATATAGAGTGAATAAGTTTTTTTTTAGGGCAACAGGCTACATAAGGGTAATCCACATTGGGCAACTCCCCTTTAATAGCATAGGAAGGGATTTGAAAGGGGGGATGCGGAAGGGTAGAGGAAGGTAGCCAAGGGTTACTAGGGCCCCCGGGCTATATTTTTAGGATCCTACCCGGCATTCGCCTAAAGAAATGCATGAAAAACCTTAGAAAAACCTGCATCGGGTAGGTCGGGCATTGGGTACTTGTCCCACGCCCTTCCGATAGCGGGAGAGGAGTAGCAAAATAAGTGTTAAATAAAAGGCAGTTGATACTCTAACAATGAGTTATACGTAACAGATTAAAGAAAAATTTTGACCCCAACCTCTTCCGTGTAATTTTTTTTTCTGTCGGAAAATCTTTCTACCACAAGTCAACCTTAACGTTAAGACATGTAATGTTTTACATGTACGAGATTATTGGATTGCTGTCTATTATTGCGAAGGAACATTTAGGCCAGATGGCGCCATGTTTGACGTAAGTTACCAGGGTTATATGTCAACCGACTTTCAAAGAGATAACACGAGAAACCGCTATGACTAGGAAAAGACCTCTACAACTGCCATGGTCAAAGGTGAAGTGTCGACTGGCTGTCGCTCACATGGCAGATATCCATTAAATAAACATAGTTTCTAAAATTAAAGTGTCACATTCAGTACGATATATCTGCATTTTCAAACAATTTTCAATGAAGTTTGTTTGATTACACATGGGCCTTTACAAATTCTTCGAGACTGGTCACGAGCCTTAACAAGAATATGTTATATTGAAGCGTACATTTGTATAACTGTGCGTCACGATAGTACATTCACGTCTGATTCCGATGCCGTATAAACATATTATTATGAATCGCCATCTTGGTAAACCGACATTGAGTGTGTATCTAAATATAAATCGTCCGACCTTGTTCGTACGTTGTTTAGGCTGACACACGAAGGACACTAGGCGAAGCCGAAAACCAGTAAACATATTCATGCTTTGCTTAGAACTATTTTTGCTTCACAAAATATCGAGGAAGATTTAAAATACACATATGTATTTTTCAATCTATTTTGAAAATAAGTATGCTGAGAGTACGAAACACATGCTTGTAATAAAAATAACGTGCTAATATCGTTACGAGGTATTAAAATTAATTTAAGCTTCCAAAATTATTGTACATTTTGTAAAACAATAAACAATTTCAAAAACGAAATTCAACTGTCCTTAACGTTTTCACTCCCATGTATTACACGTGAAAATAAAAATATATTCGATTTATTTATATTCTGAACAGGCACATATAACAATCTAATATTCCTATTTATTTGTATCGACAGGGACAAAATAACTTCACAAAATGCCATTATTTGATTTCAGCACTGTAGGAAAGGTTTTAAAAATTAAACTGAATAATTTTAAATTAATTTACACTATTTCGAAGTACACATTGCGGAGAATTCTTATTATTTTACGCATTGCAGAGACAGAGTCAATCATTTTCCAGATTCGTGTGTTGTATTTTGTGTTATAATGGCAATGAGTTAGAAATGCAAGGACGATCTATTTCCTGCATCCTGTCGTTTCATAATGGTTTGTAAATTTTTTATTCTCTACTGAGCACAAATCGTGAAAAAACTACTTCCTGTGTTAGTAAAGTTCACAGAAAAATGTTACCGTTTATGTTTGAGACACGCCACAGAAAATGAAATTTCCTCCAAACACTCTTTTTTAAAAATTAAATCAATATGTATTCAATAACGGCACATAATAAAGACCTATATTTGGGTTCCAATGACTTTTATTCTTGCCTTTTATTTTCTGTGCCAACTTAATCACTACTTTTATCCCAATCTCATTATAACGTAGGTTTCCCAATGAGATCTAGTAAAATTTATCCTGTTCATCCAAGGAAAACTGTTTTAATTATCCAGCTGAAAATTGTGCCATTCAGTTTTGTTTTCGAATTATCTTGTAAACCGTG
This sequence comes from Zhengitettix transpicula, assembly GCA_037074705.1. Taxonomy (NCBI): domain Eukaryota; kingdom Metazoa; phylum Arthropoda; class Insecta; order Orthoptera; family Tetrigidae; genus Zhengitettix; species Zhengitettix transpicula. The sequence continues at coordinate 37,024,825 of CM073596.1, read as the reverse complement.
CTCTTTTTAGCATTGTAAATACCAACTTAACCGTATTTGTATGGCCTAACTTAGTTTGAGGCATTTTCTTCGTCTTCTCATATTTTATACCATCGATAATTGCTTTTTACTAAATCTTATTATTGACTGCATTTTTATTATTAAATATTATTTCCAGATTAAGAATAAAAGTGGTAAATGTTGTAGAATAACTTAATACAAAAAATAAATATTTAAGTTAAATACTTTAAAAGTTTTCTAAACAGCTTTAATTAATATTAGTTTATTTATAATTTGTATGCGGAAACGCTAATTCACTTAATGATATAATGATTCCGTGTTTTTATCCTCTATCATTACTGACCTAAATCATTTTGAGCGAGTTAAGGTTGTGAAGAGGGTGAGTTTTATTTTCAGCATGTTACTACGAATTAAAATTTCGATATCCGAAAGGAGTGAGAAAGTCAAGGACCTTCGAAAGTGCGTGTTAGTTGTGGAGATTCACGTAGCTGACCGCGATGTTCCTTCGTACGCGAGGGGAATCGAAAGCCAGTCTATTTAATGGCGCTGTTAAAGGCTGTTTTCCTTGCTAACGGGAGCACGGTCTGGCCTTCCTGACCTGGAAGCTCATTAGCCGTAATAGCGTGACTTTGCGCCGCATCCTCCACTGAAGCAATGCCGCATTGAGCAACAACTGCACAGAGATGCAATGCTGCAATCCTCCTCGTCGTCTTTTATCAATGTAAATGTATCAGCTTACAAAGACTTATAGAAACACGGGGCCTACTTCCACAGGTACAGTGGTCACGACCACTTGGAGAAATCGGCACCCCAGATAGTCAGTCAGTCCACGATTCCATAACAATTTGAATACGATGAATCTGACTCCATAGAATTTTTCAGCAGTCAATTCTAATCAAACACTCATCTACACTATAACTCAACATCAAATCGAAAACTTGTTAGTATATTAGAATTCTGACATTTTTTTACGTATAATTTCGTTAATTATATTACCATTGCGCTTATAGATTATTCATCAATTCTTTTTATAATGATACGAAATTTCAGAGAAACAACTTTTAATAATTATATTAATTTACTGTCTGAATTATGCACTAGTAGCTTCAGTACGTTACATCCAATAATTAATGAACACATAGGAATAAATTAACTATGTTGGACCAGAAGATAGAAATACAATTCTTTGTTGTATTCACTTTTATGTCTAAAACCCGAAATGTAAATTTCATTATAAATAAATTCACTAATTTTCGACAAACAAATCAAAGTATTATACTTTCTGAAAATTAACCGTTAATTTATGTTCCTAAACCTCTGCGTGTTATTTTTTCATTTATTTTTTCACTGGAGTATAATCGATTATATAATAGTTTTAATTATCGCTATGAATTAAAATTGTAACGTTTCGAATACACGTTTACTGTTGACAGTATCAGTTCAGGTAACTAGTAAAAAATAAAGTAGCTTAAAACACCTTTAGATATTTTATATCGCCGTAAACCCCCATTAAGATTTATCAGTGCCATTCTCATTCATAATGCATTTGTTGATTATCTCCTTTAATAATTTTTTTTATGTCGATAAGTAGTCAAATTAAGTACATATTTTTAAACTATATATTGTAAGAATTACAGGTTTTCTTACAGATGTAATGTAATGTAGCAACACTTTCAGTGTCTCGGCTCCTATTTCACATACGTCGTCGTTAGGTTGCAGTAAACTTTCAATTTATAAAAATTTAATGGGCTAAACTTACGAGATTTTCTCGAAAAATTTTACATGGCCCGTGGATTTCTGGGTAATTACGGCTGCTGAAATAAACACCAGATGTTCCGAGAAAATTATCCAAAAATATTTTAGTCTGTCAGGCTGGAAATAAAACTATGTCTACGTGAAGATAGTCATGGAAATGCATGCAACGAATATTTTTTCCACTGTTTATGAATTTTTTTTAAAAAAAAGATCGATCAGACCTTATTACTATTTTAGTTTCGGAGGTTACAATACATACTAGTAACACTCATAAGTCTTATAGATTTAAAAAGTGCGTAAACATAAATATTAATTTTATTCTGTGTCACGTATGGAATGATTTGAAGTATTATCCCGAATTCAACGTTCAAAATATTTATCTGACGTGAATGAAGAGGCTCTATTATTATATTTCTGCATCTACTTGACCGCGATATCAACAGAAGTTCGTATTATGGACGATTGTTGGTAATTTTCTGAATTTATCGGCGATGATCTCGATCAAAATGAGAGATTGGTCACCGTTTCGTTCGTGTTTCGCGAGCAGCAGCCTGTCAAACGTCGGATTACTCAAGGACTCTTTCTGGGAGGCCACTGTTTTGGGCCGATCAGTTCGCGCATCCCGCCCCGGATCACGTCTGCGAACTCGTGACCCGGCTCCTCGAAATGCCACGGCTATCTTCTTCAACCTTTCACATCCTACTCCTCTGCCACATTGTTGCGTCTCTGGTCTATCCGGTTTGATGGCTGCTGGCGGATACAATCAAAGAACAGACCTTGAAGGAATCCCTACCACGCACGTTAGAATCACAAACTCGCTCTATTAATTCAAATCTTCCGAAAAAATAAATTCCTTCTGAAAGTTACTAACAATACTAATTTTTCTGTTAATATTTTAAATACACCCAAACTTTGGTTTTAATCGATATAAATGTTCCAATTTCTCAGGATAGAAAGAATGTTATATATATATATATATATATATATATATATATATATATATATATATATATATATGAATATAAATATATTTAATAATCCAACTGAACAGAGCTCGGTGGCCATTATAAAACTCTGTTTTCAAAGATAAATTATAAAATATTCAACTCTATAAGTGTCATGAAAATATTGTACTAACAATTAAATAGTTGTGTATTCATATTACGATTATCAAAGTATATATGGCCAAAAAACAGACCTCAGAAGAATATAAACAAATACGACGTTTACTTCACAGATTTGTGGCCCTTCTCAAGTACCAACTCTTACCTGAGATGCTCCACAAATTTGGGGAGGAAACGTCGAATTTGTTTATATTCTTGTGATGTCTGTTTTTTGGCCATATATGTTCATAATCCTAACAATTAAATGATAACATATCAAAATTATTAAGGGTAAAAAGACATTGCAACTGTAATTTCTGAAAGTAATCTGCCCTTAAGTATGTTCAAACGTTTAGAAAAGACTAAAAACTTCCACTGGAAAATAGTTAAATTTCCTTACTTATAATTTCTTCTTTATATTTCTTCGTTGAAATTCGTACTTGATTTTTCAACATGACTATAAATAAGTATATATTTTTCCTGGTGTCAATCGAAAAAACTCGTGACGTTCAGATCGATTTAGAAGAGAACCTGAACTTCTTAAAAGACATCTGTAATCGGTATTGTGTATCTTGTGTCCATTAAAACCTTCATTCTCTTACATATTAATACATATTTGTAAGCCTCATGCCAAAAACTGAACCAGATTCTTGAATGAAACTGAACTGAAAAATCAACTTATTCCTATTTTCTTTATATGCATTGGAGTCCGCTATTCAGTTTTTAAATCAGTTAAATGATGAATAAATAGTTAATACAGCCTATTTCTTAAATTAGACGAACAATTTACTATATTAGTGTAGGGTAACCTTTTTTCAAAATTAATCCCTTCTTTTCTAAGTTTTTTTGTCTAGGACAATAAATAATGTGTGACAAAGTAGTCACGAAGTACTTAAAATTATTCACTAGAGCTTACGCTATTTTTTCTGTGCCCATTACAATATTATCAGCGTCAAGAATGCATGTTTAAATTTTTTAAACTATTTCGTCCCCAAAATTATGAGGTCATTTATATTACAGAAAAACAGAGTTTCTTGCGCGATTCGTATATTCTTCGTTTTATGCACCTTTATTGTTGCTATTCACTATATATGATTGCAGCTATTTATCAATGTTTGCCATGGAAACTTACGGCACTCCTGTTGGCCGATTCATTCCCTGGAAACGCTTTAGCTACTTAGCATAGATTAGTCGTCTGACATGTTTGACTTCTTTTATTCCGTGTTTTGGCACTGCGAAGAAAAGTCTCGTTCAGAAAACGTTCTAAGTGACAGCTTGGCGTCTTATGACCGTTGTGCAATATGTTTCTCCGGACTGGTCACGAGATTTTCGGCGGATGTAAACAGCGACTCCCACAACTAGCGAGGGCGTCTTGCGGAGGCTCGTCTTGTTTGTGGGCTTGCGTCCAGCTCTGCGTCACGTCCATCTCAGACGCTCAAGAGAATTCTCTCGAAAAGAAAGAGCAGAGCGTTGTTTAATGCAGGTGTTAAATATGAACCTACAGAGATTGTCATTACTTGACCACAAAAATCAAGAGCACTACATTAAACCCGATACGATTCCCGTACGGGATTGTTTCCGTTTCCACCTCAAAATACAGAAAAGAACTACTCAAACGTGTTTCCAATTTTAAAACGTTTTATTTACTCTATCGAGCACTTGTAACATGTGAAAAATCATGATAAAACTGCAGGTACTATGAGAAGGAAATTGAGAGAAATTTTTATTAGATCTGAAACGGCACAATGTGAACTTATTGACCTAAAAGTAAATCGTTTTAATAATTATAAACAACTAATGCTTATTATACGGCGAAAATGTAATTAAAATTTTAATAATCATAATTTAAATGTACATTACAGCAAAAAGTATAAACATAATGAAAATATATTCAATTATAATGAATAATTGTTTCGTCTGATGAAAATAATGAATAAGAAAGATAGCCAATGCAGACAAAAAAGGGTAATATAAATACCACACAAAGTTTCTGGGATCCTTGTTCCTTTCGTCATTTGATAAGAAGAGCCTAGTGTGTTTTCAACTGACTAGTGCAGTTGTGTTTCTCTAGGCTCTTCTTAGTACCTGACGAAAGGAACAAAGATCCCAGAAACTTTGTGTGGTATTTATATTACCCTTTTTTGTCTGCATTGGCTATCTTTCTTATTCATATCTTAAATTTGTTCAAATATTCATTAAACGTGATAGTATTAAATTCCCTGCCCTGTTTACTAAAAAATGTTTAACACCTAAATATTTGAATCATAAAGCCACGGAGAAGTAGAAAATCAAATCGCAGTGAATTAACTACAAAAAATAATATTTTAGAAAATTCCTGCGTTATACAGTAACTGTTTCTGTAGGAGAAAATCATTATAAAGCGGTAAAACGAATTACCTTATATAATAAGTTAATAGTATTAACTTAAAACTGATATAGTATTTCACAGCTCAAACCACTGTCGTTGATATCTGCAGGATTGAGATTAAATTAATTATTATAATTATTACAATAAGTACTGAGGATAAAGAACGAAACTGTCAGTTAATAAAAAAAGATTCTTATAGGAAACGGGTCAATTTCGTAGTTCAGTTGTAAGTTTAAATATTTTAAGGTCCAGAAATACGACAATAAATCCGACGTGGGGCATATGAGAATGAAAATCACTGACATTTGGTATACGAATTTTATTGTACATTAATGTTTGACGTATGTTACAGCGAAATTAAGTGTGGCGAGTCGATTTATCGCCCAACAAACGCGCAACATGCCAGTGTTTTTGGCATTCCTTGGCAGTTAAACATTACGTCTCACAAGTCGTAAACACTGAACCAGGAATTCCTTCTCACATGTGACATACCTCAGATATTTTGTATTAAATTCAGTTTCTCAACACAATAAACGTGCTGTGTGTTTGAACGGTGACCTATCCCGGAACTCGTCAGTTGTAAGGAGTGTTCAGTTCCACGGCTGGAAGTGACTCACGCTTTCCGAGACTATGAGACATTGCAATTAATGAACAAACGTGAGGAGAAACACTTCAGTATTCAACACTTTATCCGAACAACAAAATCGAATTATAATGTAGTTCGTTACACACACATGCTTTTCTATACTTCTGCAACATATGAGGTGTGCACAATAACGACAAACAAGTATTATTAAATATAAAATACTATTCCTTAAAATAATAATTAAAAAGACACTTAAGGACTCACCTCTTGGAGTTCTCAAGCTTCCAGTGTTATTTAGTGTTACGAAGCTGTATGCAGTGAAAAACTCTATTTTATTATCACAGCCATGTCGCGTCGGCGACGTAGAAGTTTCCCTGCCCCCTCTCCATAGACGAAAAAAAAAATAGACCTAAAAACCGTCTCTACTTTTTTTACTTTCATCATATTATGTTATCAAAGTAATGAAAGCAAAGTACGCCTTGAACTTATAAACTTTCAAATATACATTAATCAACTGATCTCAGGTGAACTATAATCTGTCAAATAAAGACACACAGCAATCATGAAGGCAATGTGTAATATCTGTGATCAATCAATGATTGATAATGGAATCCCTTAATCTTCGATATAAAATTTAAGATAACATAGATATCTATTTAAATATAGAACATGGGGATCAGATAGAGAGCGTAGTGAAATAATTTTTAGATAAGCTTCTCTGATTATTTTCATAAAATGATTGGATAATTTTATTTGTCAATTGATTCTGACTTCGGTGTATGACATTTAAATAAAGTTGAAAAATTAATTTTCTTATCAACACGTCGTAATGAGAAATTATTTTCAAATTGTCAAATATTCATTTTTAACTGTTTGCTTACTTTCAATAAATTGTTATTTAATAAAAATTCACTGGAATTTAATACAAGGTATGTCGTATATTAGAAGGAATTCCTGGACCAGACAGAAAATTATGCTAAACTGACTACTAATATAAAAACACTGGCGCGTTGCGTGTTTCCTGGGCGCTTAAATGAACAACAACCAGCCAGGGTAAACTTTGAATACGATTCTGTCATAAAATGAAAAAAAATTACGTCGGAATGAAAATTAATAATAAGAAAGAGGGCCAAATACAGACAAAGTAAGTGATAATTTAAATACCACACAACGTTTCTGGGATCCTTGTGCCTTCCATCAGGTGCTAAGAATAGCCTAGAGCGACACAACGGCACTCGTCAGTTTGACTTTGGTCTGTATTTGGCTATCTTCATTATTATTCTGCCATAAACGTCGCTGTTCCAACATTGAATACAAACATTTAGAGCTGTTAGTTTAAAAATTGGATATATAATTAAGAGACGTATTGTGTTACCAATCAAAATTGAAAATGTTTTACATTTTTATTCTCCTAAGAAGAACGTTAGTAAGTTATCACCAAGTTAATATAAACACAGAAATCTAAACAGTAAAATATAATTATCTACGTATTGAGCATAAAAATAATTACACTGATGTAAAAAATTATACCAATTTTGTAACGAATTCAGAAGTTAAAATTAAATCTTACTCTACCATTTTAAAATATATTATTTCCTTGCAATCAAATAATGTTTCCTCAGTTACTGAAAAAAATAGGACTAAGTGGAAAAAAATAGGACTTAGTGGGAAAAAATAGGACTTAGTGGGAAAAAATAGGACTTAGTGGGAAAAAATAGGACTTAGTGGAAAAAATAGGACTTAGTGGATAAAATAGGACTTAGTGGATAAAATAGGACTTAGTGGAAAAAATAGGACTTAGTGGGAAAAAATAGGACTTAGTGGAAAATCGGATGGTCGTCAAAAATTACAATATTGGAGTCTAGTAATAAGACAGGGTTTTGAGAACTTTTCAATTAAACCGAATCGTCAAAGAAACGAATAAAATTGTAGATAATTCTTATAGAGATTAAAGATAATGATTATAAATGTACTCAGAGTATAAATATCAAACGCTTTTAGGGTAGCAAATTGATAAAATATTTACTTTACAGACCTATATATATCAGAGTTCTTCGTATAATTTCATAAACTTGAGAGCTTCTCATAAAAGGGCGTTGGATGGATAAAATACTATTTGGGCAACTGTTGCACTTCACGCTTCGGTGATAAGAAATTTCTGTGAACTTACCCTAGAGCAATAAATCAGTACAAGAGCTTCACATTTGGGACGCCTTACACTTGCTGGAAATTAAGCCACTTTTAAAACCGGATGCACCGATACTTGAAGCCATTCTAAAAATATAAGCACGTCCCTTTTTCCCTCCGAAGCTAAATCACTCCTCCGTACAACCCTAATGGTGCCGATGACGCTCTATTTTGGTGCAGGACCCGTCGTTATTTATCCTGTAGCTAAGTATGTACGAGCGCAGCCTATTTGTGCCACAGGGCAATCTGATGAAGACGTGTGGAATGGCCTCAGGTCAGTAACTTGGAAGTAACAGGCCTGATGAACTTGGCCCGTGATACGAAGCAGTTGAGAGCAGCGTTAATGAACTTCGTTACGCAAACGATAACCCACCACCTAAAACCTTGCAAGGAGTAAGACACTCACAAAACTATGAGGATTACATTAAAATGTAGCAATTTAATTTTAAAATTCATTATTCATTATCAAATAAAAGAATTTAAATAAATTTGAGCCATTGAAAAGCAACATACACCACATTATATATATATAAAACTTTGCGCTGAAATCTAAGTTAGAATTAGATTAAAACTCGAATGGAAAAACAAATAAGTCACGTAATTAAATATTTGTGTTTGGATTTAGTTCAGATGTGATTATAGTTCGTACTTTTATTAACAATTCCGCTGTATAAAATATTTTAAGCTTATATAAGCATATGCAATTTAATGACTTGTATAGTTTATTAATATTTACGAAACTTGCTTTCCTTTCACGATTCGATCAAGATTGTAAACAGCAGATTGTTTTTGGAAATTCTCGTGTGAACCCGTCACACGTTAAATGATGAACAAGCACTTCTTTATTGGATTGGAGTAGTTAATGCCGTCTATACAAACATTATAGTGATTTTAAATGAGAGTCTAATTTAATTCATTCGCCTTGCAGCGACATCATAATAATACCAGAGGAAGCGTTGAATTATTCACACCTATTATTACAATATCCAAATTACGGATTCAGATATTCTGTACTTTGCATTTAATTATCTGAAGAAGTGAGTTATACTGCAGTAATTGGTAAGTGGTTCCTTATTTATATTGCACACAGATTATATAAGGCAAACTATAACACAATCTTAAAGTCAAAAATTAGGCCTATAGGAAATTTTCAATTTGCACAATATGTATTGAAAAATAAACAGTCAGTTTAAGGTAAAAAATTGGATTGAATTAAAATTATAAACGCTGATAATATAGCGGAAAAAAATTACGTAATATGTTTGCACACCAATAGAAACCACAAATACTCGAGCTTAAATATATATATATATATATATATAGTGGTGACCAATATGTATAATGAAAGGATTTTTATAATTTCTGTAATATTTGTATTTTCGGCGTAACAATTATGACCCTGGTAGTTGTAAACAACAGTCAGCTTTGCGTGAGAATGTGGAGTGCTGGAGAATAGTAATGTCGGCGTTTTGTGATGTGGAAATGCTTTGACGAGAGTTCAAATACAGTCGCGAGTCTGCAATAGTAGGTCTTTAATAGGGAACTGGCCAGTAGTGGTCGTGTTCAGCCTGCGAACTAAATGAAACAGTAAAGTTCTAGAACGAATGTTGGAACCGTGGTAAGTTGGTCGGAAATTTATCATAAGAAAACTAAAGATTTTGAAAAGCGGTTATAAGTTGATGAGAGTTGTATAACTCAGCAGCGATTTAACTGTTAAACATTCCGTGGGACTTCATTGCCTGTGGTAATGTGGAGATTTGGTTTATTGTGCTGATTTAGGTTGAGAACAGTGAAATACCATGGCCTGGTAATTAAACTAATTTTAAATTATTTGTGAAGTGAGTAACTAGTCTTTTATGAGAGCAGCTCCAATAATTGGTATTTACACAGTTTCCATTCTCAACCTAGTATAAAAATTGGGTACTGTCAGGTTTATCTAGATTTCATAAAGTCAGATTTTTATAGATATTTTCTGTTAACATTTCTCTTGTAAATTTACTTAATTATTTTGTTACATTTTGTTTTAATGTAATTAGGTTATAATTTCGGATCACTGTAAGTGTTAGAGGACCCATAAGCGGCCCTGAATAATTAAGAATTGCAATAACGCTCTGGTATTTTATGTAAAAGTTGCGTACAAAATCCAATTAAATATAAATTTGTAATAAACGTTTTGTATTGAAAATTTAATTGTTCAAATTCATTTATAAGTCTTTAATTGTCCACATCGAGGTTGGGTTGTTTATTTATTAAAATTGAATACCACAATATATATATATATATATATATATATATATATAATTGGCACGGCGTAACGATCTTTTTGTAATTAAATATCAAGAAATGTAGGATAATTATATTTGCACCTGAAGAGGTTCCAGGTTATTATTTTATTATTAAAAATAATTCTGACAAATTTAGTCCGTTTATTCATTTATAATATGACCTAGCATCAGTTTCTAAACTCTCGGCACACTGCGAAACTTCATTAACGTAAGTGAATTAATTATGCCTTTCTGTGGATAGTCTGAAGAGTAATTTACCGGAATTTTGCGGCAAATTTAATTTCTGGACGTGCGGAAGAGCTTCCGCCAGGGATGCTAGCCAGGTGGGAAGACAATATTAACACAGTCTCGCCACGCCGTGGCAAAATAAACGCAGCCCTGGGCTCCAGAAATAAAAGCTGCAAGTGGAAGTAACCTTGTAACAGATCTGTCTTCCTGTCCGAGCCACTTAAACGGGACGAAGACCATTAATTTCGCCGGTGCAGCGGAGCCTTGACAGGTGACCAAAGGTCCGACTCATTACAGTCGTGTGCCATGGAAGACAGCTTTATCTTTATAAGGTTCTGCAGACAGAACCATATTTTCCGACAAGTAAAGAGGGAATCTCTTCTCTTGCATTTTGACTGATACAAGTTTATTAATTGTGCTATTAGTCACTGAAAAATTTATTTTATCTTAGCACCATTCTCATATATGAAGAAATACACATTTCTCTTTTCAATCACAATTTGAGGAAATCGGTTAAGTTCCAGGACTAATTTCAAAGATTGCCTGGAGTACACTCCTTTGGAACGATATTTCAATTTTGAAATTTTCCTTGCAGAACTCCACCAAATTCAATTTGTTAGGACAATTCTTTCGATTAATTAGCACATTAAACCAATATCTTCTGAAAGAAGGGTTGCGGAAGGGTAGAGGAAGGTAGCCAAGAGTTAACTAGGGCCCCCGGCTATGGTTTAACGATCCTACCCGGCAATTCGCTAAAAGTGATGCAGGGAAGACCCTAGAATACCTGCATCAGGTAGGTCGGGCATTGTACACTTGTCCCACGCCCTTCCGATGGCGGGGAAAGTGTTTGCTGTGAGATATCAGCTTTTCCTCGCCGTGCCTTGACCAATTGAGGAGGCAGCTAGCCGACTATTTCAATAGGAATAGGCCAAGGTGCCTCGGCTTCTGGGAACCTGAGTTCAAAAAACAGAGAGAGGTGAATGCATCCCCAAAGGTAGCCTCCTCCAGAGCTCTTTGGGAAGGTTCACTTGCGAGAGAATTCTCTCACAGGCTTCCTTGAAGATTAATAACGCACGGTTCACTCGAAATTGCAATCTGTCAAACATAAAACTATGATCCTCCGGAAATATTGTTATACAAAGGTATAAAAACTGATTCCCTTTCCCGTTAGGATGGTCGCTTCAATTACAGTGCCCTGTATCTTGATTGCATGAAGCCACCTGGAAGCTCCTATATTTGACAAAACATAGGTTTAAACGTCAATCTGGATCATTTTTGATATTTTATTATTAATCCTTTTCTCAACCTCCGCCCCACGAAGCTTCATTTTGAAACCCCGTGATCACTGGTGGGAAGAATCCTTGTGCTGAACCTGTGATTCGTTAGTATGTCTTTTATGCATCGATAATATTCTCAAAGGCCATGTAACTTAGAAGGGATGTGTTAAACTACGTACTTTTCAATCAGTTAATTATTGGAATGTAGAAAATTTCAGAAAATTGGCAGTTTAAGAGTTTATATTACCCGATGTACGTCGGATTCCTCTGCGGAATATCAGCCTGACGTCCAGGTAGGAAGTGCGTGCTTGGCAGGTCTCGACACGGTTGTTTGGTATTTTCGAGTAAAGTCGCGTCCCACGCTCGCCACAAACCTAATACTTGACAAGGTTTCCGAGAATCTGTTTTGCCAGTCGAGACGTTTGACGTCAGCAGAGTTTATTTGAAGGGGCAATAATGCTTCAAAACTATCGGTTAGGTTCAATTGTTTGACTCGCGAGGGCGGAAACGGGTTCTAACGCCTCTGGCACGATGCCGACGTCTCTTGACGTCACAGACGAAAATGCATCATTTCAACGGTTCTATCCCCACGAACACTTTCTTCAAAAAGAAAAAAAAAATACAGTCCGGAAATAACCAACAGGCAGAAGTGACTTAGCAGCATGAAAAGCCAGGAAGAAAAGGAAAAAGGCGGGCGTATTAACCGTCTCTATTTACCTGAGCGTTATAACGACCATTAATTGAGGTGAAAAGAGATGCTTAAGCTTTCTAGTTTCTAATATAACTGTGTTAAAGACACACGAAAAGATCCTGCAGATTGATTAGAAATTTCCTCTACTAAGACAAACTCAAACAAGGCTTCATCTAATAAATGAACCTTCAGACAGACTAGACAATTATTTGAATATTGAGTTATAAACAAGAATATGTATTTAGTTTTAAAATTGATTAGTTGTAGTTGAAAAAGGCCAGTGGACTAACACGGGGCTTAAATAACATGCCGGGAAAAAATACAGCATCCTTCCTCTCTACAATTTCGCGTGAGGTCGTGACAGTTATTCAGATTTACGTCAGGCTAAAAATATATTCATATTAAAGTTATTTGATTTTGAAACAAATCATTTTCTGATTGATCCAAGACTGCTAAAATTTTGAGGAAACCAGAATTGTAATACGTAACGTTTAATTCCGTAATGTGTGTGTTAAAATTTATTACGTGCTAATAACAGGAAATAGTAAAACGTACGATTCATTAAAAACGTTTTTTTTTTGGTGGGTCAGATTTATAATATTGAATTTCTTTATTGATTATTCAGCAAATAAATACAAGGAAATTAATAACCTGCAGGTCTTTTTATTTAATAATTATGCTTCTTGAAGGATCGCAGGTTTTTGGCAAAGGAAAGAAATTATATCGAGTTAACCACCTTCGCCGTCGTGATATTAACGTAAATAGGAATTTTATTTCAGCTAGCAAGTTAATAATCTTCTTCCTTTAATATAGAAATATTTTATGCACGACGAAATTCAATAGAAATTGTAAAATGGAAGCCTAAATGTTTAAAAATCAATAAGGTAATTAAATATATTTTTCAACCTTTATATCACATGTTAATGGTCGCGATTCATCCGAAGATATGAAGGTATGGAGCTAAGAATTTCCTTCCTTTAATATAGAAATATTTTTATACACGACGAAATTAAATAGAAATTGTAAAATGATAGCTTAAATGTTTAAAAATTAATAAAGTAATTAAATATATTTTTCAACCTTTATATCACATGTTAATGGTCGCGATTCATCCGAAGATATGAAGGTATGGAGCTAAGAATTTCCTTCCTTTAATATAGAAATATTTTTATACACGACGAAATTAAATAGAAATTGTAAAATGATAGCTTAAATGTTTAAAAATTAATAAAGTAATTAAATATATTTTTCAACCTTTATATCACATGTTAATGGTCGCGATTCATCCGAAGATATGAAGGTATGAAGCTAAGAATTTCCTTCCTTTAATATAGAAATATTTTTATACACGACGAAATTAAATAGAAATTGTAAAATGATAGCTTAAATGTTTAAAAATTAATAAAGTAATTAAATATATTTTTCAACCTTTATATCACATGTTAATGGTCGCGATTCATCCGAAGATATGAAGGTATGGAGCTAAGAACTTCCTTCCTTTAATATAGAAATATTTTTATACACGACGAAATTAAATAGAAATTGTAAAATGATAGCTTAAATGTTTAAAAATTAATAAAGTAATTAAATATATTTTTCAACCTTTATATTACATGTTAACCGTCGCGATTCATCCGAAGATATATAACGTAAGCCAATCTAGAGCCTCTAATAAACTTCGATACGTAGATTAAAACAATCGTAGTAGTTACCCTCGAGAATTTTGAAAAAAGATTGCTGTCCTTCGTTGAAAATTTGATCGGGTGAAAGTACACGCATGATTTCCCACGGCTAATTTATTTTAGCGATGCGACAGACCTGCGTACTCATCGGAGCGTTCCGGGCGGAAGTGACACTCTCACCTCCGACAGTTGCGTGGGCGGACCAGTTCTGCCGCAACAGACCTGTTCCTGGAAATCAGATGCACACAGGCGTTTGAAAATAAAACAACTTTGGTTTCAGATCCAGTTCTGTCGAGTTGCAGAATCTGCAGTAAATGAGTAAAAGGAAAAGTGGCGAAGGAATTTTTGAGCATCGAGAAGAATTATCATGCAGGAGCTGGAAGCAGAGACGAGTTGGCAACGTCACAAAGTCCATCTGCCGGTTCGCTCCATTACCACCAGCTGCGTTCATGCGAAAATAATGAAGATTTACGGGTTACCGCTTTCTTCACACAGCAATATTTCAACGAGCTGATCCGCTGGTAAGAGTCCCTACTCACTTCGCATGTATATTTTTCTCTTAACATCTCGTGATATGTGACGTACGTCGACCTAGCCTTGGTCCCTAGAGTACAATACTTCAGAAGCCAACAGTTAGGGTTTCATGTGCCGTAACTTACTTAAATAAAATGCCCATAAACTCTTGGCAGACATTGATGTCCATTGTTTTGCGTGACATTGCACACGTTGACGCCAGCGCGTGATCAGTGGACGATGCGTTCATTTTCATAATTTTGTGTTTAATATCACCATTATCAAGAAAAAAACCCACAAAATTACGATACGGGTTTGAATTTTGGAAGAATAATTTATTGTTCGTGAGAATAAAATGAAAAGTAAACAAAATTAAAAATGAATTTATTATATTTTATTAAAATGGGCTACTATTTCACATAATTAATTTGTTAATATACGTCCAATTATTTAATCATATTTGTGTACACATTTACTTTTAAAATTGGTATTTGTTTTTAAATATTCTCCATATTATGGAATAATCAACATAACATTATGTCATTTCTCAGTGAAGTCTTACATATGGTAATTATGTGAGTTACGAGAATATTACATATTGTTCCCCTGAGTCACAAATTTTTGATAATTTAAATTCAGATAGTCGCAAGCATGGATTACGAAAACATTACCTCTCTTATACGAGGAGAAAATGTCATTTAAAAATTTTGTTTCGATATTCTAGATTTAAACGGAAGTTTAGTGACGTTTCCAGTCATACTTAAAAATTTTCTAAAGACGAATACAAAGTGTTAACTTATATACGTAGTTCTGAGGACTTTACGGTGAATATCAAGAGTAATATTTAGCCAACTAAATAACAATTTTATTCCTATTTTACGTATACTTTTATTTAATCAGTTACCTACCTTTTTTTTAAAAATTTACAATGTTTACTACGTTGAAATCATCAAAAATCTAATCTCTGACGATTGTAAGTCTATTTGTTACCAGCCCATAATTTTTTTCCTAACAGACTCGCCAAGAAACCGTCAGCTTGATTCCAAAATACACCCCCCCGTATCACTTAGACTTCTCCTCGGACTTGATCTTGAGTCTCTGTTTCTGTTGGCTGCGTGCGATGTTTATGAGGCGCACGTGCAAGCCCAAGGCAAGGTTTCGACGGATACAACTCCTCACAGACGATACGATATGTTCAGAAACGTATTTCTGGCAGCACTGTTTATCTCCAAATTAGTAACATCTAATATTTCTCACATAATCCGTGACTCAGTGTGGACTTGGACAAAATTCTTTAATAATTTATCTCGATTATTAATGATATATTATTTCCTACAACCATACGAAATACATTGTCAATCGTTATTAATAATCGCAACGGTATTATGCTAGTGTTGAAGTACAAACTGTATGTAATTTTAAGATGATTTATACCTTTAGTATTTGATCTTTCTACATTAACAACGTTTTTGTTTAATTATAATAAGATATTAATGACTTGTAATATTAAATAATGACATTATTTATTTGAAATATTACTTTTCCTCGGTCGTAAACTTATATTGATAATATAAAAAGGTTATTCCCAAAATATTAAAATACATCGTGTAATACCAATAAAAACACAAAATTAAGTGATAAAATAAATACCACAACATATTACGTACGACTCATAAACATTACATCTAAGGTACTGGATCTAAAAAAAATTATAAAAGTATAAATACAATTATAAATATGTAAGAGCAAACTTTCACACCTCACGATAAAAGAACTCATCACTCACATTCTTGCGATATGATTCCGGGGTTGTCTGCGGTTGTTAGCGTACTGAAATATTTTCTGCTTCACACTCTGTGATAACTGACTTGAATACTACCGCCAGTCTCTTTACCTGACATATACACATTCACCAAATATTAATACTATTGGTTCCTGCTTTTTAATACATAAATTTCCCTACAGAATTTTGAGAGAAACAAAATCCCGTATTTCCAACTAGTTTGAATAACAAGTTTTCCATTTCTGCAACTGTCTGTCTATTTTTCATTGCACTTTCAACGCGCTCTTAAAATAATTCCTCTGATACTGTCACAAAGTTTCCACCTCAACGGAACGCCCAGAAATTCTCGATTAAAACTTTCCTACTGTGATGTGACTTTTTTACATTTAAGACCTAACAAATCAGGAGAAATTAATTCTTATCTGAAGTGTTAATCATATATACTGTTAAATTTATGCGATAAGAATGTAACATGATTACTTCCTCTACAATACTAGAAACAAATAAAAAGCGACATCGGACAAATATTTACTTAAGTTGTACACACTTTTGATTGGATGTGTCAATACGGTGATGAAGATTAGTATGACAAAAGTTTTCTACTGAACAAAACTTACATTCAGAATTTATGGGAACGCAAAGAATGAATTGTTAGTAAGACTCGTAACAGAAATTTAAATTGTTGTTTGAATAACCTCAATTTAACGAGCACAGGTCGAAGGAGAACCTTCATTGTATTCCATCAGATACTTGACTTGGAACAGATTTACGAATGTTGATAACGTTTATTGTCTTCGTTATCAGTTTAAAGGAGTGCCTCCGGAGATGAGTCTGAAATATGAAGTGTTTTCATGGCTGCTATGAAGGAAAGATAAGTGGTCTAGAAAGCAGTGCGTTCATATAATTGTATTCGCATATTTTATGTTATCAGGCTAGAAGTAATTAAGGGACAATTTGACAGTTCTAAAGTATTCAACTGGTTCAACTAAGCAATTGTCTTCTTTTCATGTGGCGTGGGAAGAAATTTTCAAACTTGATTCATAGAGCTAAAGAAAATTAATTTAATAACATGGCGTATACAAAAGTTAATTGACATCAGACGAAATGTAGTGGATAAAAAATAAGGATCGGATCCAAAGATAAATTTAATCATAAGCCTTTTAAAAGAAACTATAATATTTTGCTACCGAGGTCTGCAAGGAATGAAATTGCTATAAAAGACTTTTATCGATATGGACATCATTTCAATCGATTTTAGTTGCGAATTGAACGCAAATGATAAAATAATATTAAATTGATTACCGCCAAATGGAGTGGTAGTGAACGCTGACCTTGAGCAATTTAAATAGTAGGCACAAATACAACAACATTCCGTTATCTCAATGAGCAAGATAAACTATGCTCACGAGACTGTGAACGTGAAAGTACTTCAAGGAATAGAAAAAAACCATAATATTCCTCTCGAAACAAAAATAATATTTTTATAAATGTTCAATTTTCGCTGAAATTCTGGTAATGATAATACTATAGGACTCATTTCCCTGAATATTCCCTGGTCATTTAAGTTAATTAAGTAAATTTTGTTGTACATTTCATTAATTATCTTGAAAGAAAAATATTTAATTCCAGATAATTCCAAAAATAATGAAGAAAATAAATAAAATTGGTATAATGTATTGAAAAGATAAAGGAAATGTAAAAAATTACTAATAAGATATTAAATTAAATTTATTAAAGAATATATTTTAAAAAACATTGCGTTAGTAAAATGCGATAAAACATGCATTAATACACTGATGTACGTTAATTGAAGCTATGGTAAAATGGAAGTATTTAAAAATTATTAGAAGGTTGGCAAATGCTAGCTAAGTTATTCAGAATTAAATGAATCTCTTTACGATAATTTATACTCATTATTATTAAACTTTAATGTCGCTATTCTGTAAAACATCTCACACAAAAATTACCCCTGTGATATATAAAGTGATTATAGCGTTTAAATTTGAATAATGTGAAATATTTACACTGTTAATATTTAAATATATTAATCGCCAAAAATAAAAAGACTTATGTCCCATCGTTATTTGAACGTATTATACTAAAATTTGTAAAGAAACAGAAGGTCAACATAAATGTAATAACTACTACGCTTGAATAGCAGGTTTCTCTTGTCTAATATTACAGTATATCTTAAACAATTAAAAATAATTTATTAGCAGTTATCTATGTTCTATCATGTTCTTTGACAATTTGTAAAAATAATGATTGAAATGTGATTCCAATTTACCATGAACGGTTATTAGACGAAAAGTAAAAAACTTGTCTGAAGACCGTTCCTTAGCATTCTAATTCATTCGGAAGATCGCACTGGAATTTCATATATATATATATATATATATATATATAAATATGCGTTATCTGAATTATTATCATTATTTAGTAATATGTTCATCCTAAAACATTTTACTAATTTGACTTGAGTGCAACTTATATTCAGTTTGGTAAAACATTGGTCTACATTGTAGGCAATCCGCATCACTCGCCAAGCAAGTGTGATGCATAATCAGTGGGGGCTGAGTATTTTATGTTCGAACATCTGTGGCAAATATTAGGCCTACCCTTTCTCTTTTACATTTTTCTTTTGGGACTTTCAAGCCTTTTATATACCGTAAACTGTGATTAATGGTCGATGAGGATTTGATTTTTTATAATAAAATAATTGAAACCTTAAAACCTGAAGATTGAATGAAAGTTTTAATTTCATGCCCAGGACCACAATTCGAGGAAAACTTACCAGAAAATTGATAAATGTTTAATAAACATTTAGTTATTACATTTTACGTTTTTAATTTAAATAAATTGCCGTTGTCAACAAATGTAATATTTTCCTGCAACATGGAAGCATTATTATTTACTGTATGCCAGAAATTAAATCTTTTAAAATTATAAATGGGTGAGATTAATTTGTTGGTGACCTTGTGAAGTTCTAAGAGGAAAGAAAAATTTACATAATTATTGAACAAGTAAATTTCGCGAAAATATAGCAAGACAGAATGATAAATTCATTAGTAAAATCTAGTTTATGGCAGTCATTGGTCAAATTTACTTTCCTCTAAATAAAAAAAAATAGATGTATTTTTAAAGTTCCTTCGGCTAGTTTTTTCTGTTTTTGAGATTGAAGATATTTATAAAAACGGAGTAAATCTAGGTAAACCAATATTCTTTATTAGCATCTTTAGAAATATGTATTTGATGCAATTCGTGCTTCTTTAAAATAACTTGTAATATTTATATTTGTTTCTGCCACACGTTTCTAAACAATTGACTTGCCATCTTGGGATTGTTTCTCCATGGAAATTCCTGGCACCAGAACTCTACAACCGGTTCCGTCTGCGTATGAACCAACAAGCACTTGCCGACTTCTATTACCAATAAATTATATTAAGACGTGTACTATTTGCACCGCGAAGATAAAGTAAATTATCTTCAGACAGGTGTGCAAATAACTGCAGCAGTTTATGGAATGAAATGTAACCTGCAATAGATAAATGATGATAACTGCGAATTGCTTTCAGAAGAAATATTTTTGTATTGCATTTTGTTAAGATGAATAGAATACACATATCTGATACAGGCTCAAAACAATCGAATTTGCTTAAAACAATCGAAAAAGCCGATTTATAGTGTCTGTTAAATAAGACTCACTAACAATACAGGAACATTGTCAGAAATTACGAACGTTTAAATTATTTAGCGTGGTAAATGTTAAATATAAAAGCATTTTCTAACAGTAAAGTTTACTATCCATTTTAAAAAAATGTCGCAGCCTGACTGACAAAAATCGCCACAATATGTTTTATTGTAATTAATAAGTCGTAATTGGCGATCTTCCTTAAAAGAAACAAAGCCGTCATTTAGTCGAGTCCATCGAATGGAGTCGAGTATGTAGGCAGAAGACAACGGTAAGTCTAGTACGCGGGCAGAGTATAACACTCGGGCCTCTGCCATACAAAGCTAACTGTAAGTTTATTGGCTTTTCTGGTCTACAGCGCATACAAAGTAAATGGAGGGCTCGGTTTCTCACGAAGCAAAGACTTGAAGATAATCCCAAATGAAGCAACAGCATTGAACAGTACGAAGTGGCACACAAGCAAGCATAACTGCTTCTCCAGGACTCGCAAATAGATTAAATCATCCAACATAAATGGCACACAGTACAAGACACAAGTCATCTGTTGAGTAATTAATTATAATGATACAGGAAATCAGACGATTTAATACGAATAAATATAGACAGAGTCGTTATTCTTCTAATATTGCCACAAGTTTAGGAGAGAAAAACAAATCACTAATTAGACTGTATTTTTAAGTCTGTTTATATTAAAAATAATTCAGTTTTTCGACCAATATCAGACAATATTTCATTTATTTATGACAACGTTTCGGTACGTGCTTGTACCTTTATCAGGTATTTCCTGCTAAATATGCTAAATGTTAAAAAACACAAACTTTAGAAGTTTTTCCGAGGCACTTATTCACAAGCTACACACAGAGTGCGTCGCAGCGGAAAAGCGGTGTTTTTTTTCGCCAATAGAATATGAAATTAAATTTTAACATTTAGCATATTTAGCAGGAGAGACCTGATGAAGGTACAAACACGTACCGAAACGTTGTCGTAAATAAATAAAATATTTTCTGATATTGGTCGAAAAACTGCATTATTTGTATATCTTAAATAATATAATTTCATGTCTTAATTCTTGTATTCACACAAATTTAATTGAACATTTATTTTATTTTACTTTATCGCGTTTCTTATTAAACCCTGAGCAACAATTTCTGTATCTTAATTACTTTTACATTGTAATGAAAATAATTAAATCAAGGGACACAACCGTAAGGATTACTATTTGAAAATAAGTCAGTTTAGATCTATAATATATATATTGCATATATGTTATATTTTCAATACAACCTATATTTCATTAGAAATATAAACGTAATTAAGGTAATTGATTTTTTTGGAATAGTAAAATTTAATTTATACTAAACATTACAAAGTTCTGCGATGCATTCTGTAAATTTGAGGAATTAAAATTGTAAGTTCAATTTAAAAGAACAATGTCAGTGGCAAATTACAATCCGCTTCTATATATCTGAAGTTAACGTAATGGAGCTATAAGAATATTTACCAGGAATTTAACAAGACTACGGAAACTACATTACAGCTGCAGGAATCGAGACAGTTTACGAGTACAGTTGGTGGTGCGTAAGGTTGATGAATGTGGTAAATGTTTGTGTTAACAGTTGAGTGATATTTGTTACGTGACAGCCGTGATGTCACCGTAACAGAATTGTTGTGGGAGGCCAGTTACGAAGCAAAGAGCGGTTTCCCGATTTGTGGGCGTGGTTACTTTCTCCGAAGTCTTACGCACTTTCTACACGCATCCCCACGCGGTCCACACCCCAGGTTTGAGCACAAAGTAATTAGAAGCACGTTTTGACTGATTTCATCTCGAAATAATCACCAATTTTTTTTTTCACAAATCAGGATCAACTGCGAATGGATAAAGTACAACTTAATCCAATAAACGTTACACGATACCTCCACAAAACCAGTTCATATGAACGACATACTTATAAATTTAATACATTTGGTTAGGTGTCGACCATGATTTCAGGAGCCTATTCTGCGGCCGGCAACGCCTTGGGAGTTGAAATACGAGACGAAATGCAGTCGCGTGCAAGTTATGCAGGTGTTAATTGTTTCCTCCGCCCACTTCCGCGTCGCGTGGCGCTACCTGACACACCCTACGGAAGTGGAGGAACTCAAGTACGAAAGAGAGAGAGAAACAGCATTGCGCAACATTATCTCCCTGTCTAGAAAGTGCCGAGTACCATGCATACTCTTTTAGTCTGATCAGCGAGTAAAATATCTCGAAGCGATATCACTGATAATACCGACTTTCTTGTAACTAGCTCAGTCATCAATTTTGACATTCTTCCGACACAAATCTGATTTACGATTAATTATAATCTTATGCTTTCTTTGCAGCGCCATTATTCTTTTTAAGTGCAGATGTGCCTAGATTGCGACCCTCGCAAACTTATAGTCGTAGCGATCAGCACCGTAACTTCTCGTGTTTCCCATTGATGACATGTTGGCTCCTCTGTAAAGGAATTACAGGGCGACTACCACGATCGTTACAACATAAAAAATAATTGAAATTACTATGATTGTGAAGAGGAGTCTGAACAAATTTCTTAATTCTCAATTAAATCTTATCGGAGCTCGCGTAATGAAGATTTTGGATGACAATAGTCAAACGCATTACCGTCGTTAGTCGATGTACTGCGGTTATGTAGTTACAAATAACGACATTTTGTATTTTAGGTTTCGAGTACTTTCTCGGAATCATTCGGAGTGACTGGAGTTACGGAAATATCACCTATTTCCATTGAGATGATGTTCTTAACGACGACGCTGTTTGAATTGCAGATGTTTGCTTCACCTGTTTACTGGTACAAAATATGAGACCATTGACCCGCGCATCCTTCAAAAGTGACGAGGATACAAGTCAATTATGAAATAGTTACCATTCAGAACGTTTCAATTCGTTCAATGCCGGTGAAATGGCCACATTACATTATTAAACTTCAACTGTAGAGCTGAATTCGAAAAATAATTATCTTTCTAAGCTACCACTGTGTCCAGCATACAACGAAACTCGTTTGTCTAATATTACCAGAAACCCATATCTTTGTAGATAAGAATTAAGTGTTCAATAATCAATTATATGACTTACGTAAAAGCGTTTCCCAAATATATAATAATCGAAGGAATATGGAATATTTGATCTACTCATCAGCTCTTATAAAACCTTGAGGGCATATTATTTTACGAGCCATTCGATGTACATAGTATATTGTTCATTAACGTGATACAATAGAGTACACGGCTCCATTTAATGTAATAAAAGTAAACGGTACATGAATAATGAATGGATAACTTGCAAACCGGTAATATCCGAATAAACAAATTTTTTCATACCGTTCACTTTACTTTTCCTATTTTCACTAACTTAATTTTTATTAACGTTACTAATACATAATTGAACCTAGGGAACGGAAAATATTTAAAAATGTACTCGTTTTTATTTAGTCTGGTATTATATCGTCAGGAACAAAAGACCATTGATCTGATTCATTTTATTCCATTAGTCCTCGTATGAGTCATTACGTAAAATTACAATATAATTTTTGGATTCTTCAATTATAAACAATTAGAAGTTAACATAAAAATGCTAAAAATCTGGAACACAAATTTTCCTGTCCAATAAAAGTAAAAGAACTATATACTAATAATAAAAATAATAATTATTTAACTATACTAAGGGTATAATATAATGTTTACAGTGCTCAAAAAAATTTAATACGCACTAGGTAAAAATGGCCCAAGAATTAAAATTTAATATGAGTAACGTTTTCAAGATAATTGTGCCAGAGTTGGCTATTTTTATGTCATTAATTTTTGTAATTTATTATAATTGTCTCGTATATTTTCCATTTCGGTAACACTCTTAAATACGGAAAATATGTGTTCCTATATTTTTTTCAATATTTTCAACACCATAGTCTTGTTTTCACTGACTGTAATTGTTTAGAAGTCTAATTGAATTTATAAATGTAAATTAAAATATAAAATAATTGAAAAGGTACTAAAATTTATTATACTATATAACATTAAATTCATTAAGGCGCCAGATTACTTATTTTTTGTACGCACGACTGCTTTATCTATTAGAAGAGTGCAGATAAACGAGTTTGTTCATTTAGTTACTATTAACTCCATCCAATGTTGTAAATCCTCTTCCTTAAAAAGTTCGATTTATCCAGATGTACAAATAAAGGTAGATATAGGACAGGCCACACGGTGAAAATCTAGGTCTTAACGTTCACCAGATACGAAATGCCTAGTTGCGAGTGTGACCCAGTGACAGTAGCTGTTGAAAGCGATATTGTGTGTCGGAATTGCACAATGAAAAGAAGAGTACGGGTGTCCACGTTTCCATTGCTTCTCTCAATTCACTTAGAGAAGAAAGAGAAAAATAACTATACAAATATTATACATAATTTTTTTACTCATTTTATTCATAAACAACGCCTCAAAAAAATAACTATGTCATTACATGTGTTAAAAAACTAAAATTTTGCAAAAAAATTGTACTAGACGGAATATGTATATTTCAAATATATTTTAACATTTAAGACTGAACCGTAGTTTAAGTAATTAATCGAGAATTCCATTAATTGAAAAACTAATTTCATGCTACATGTATTAGTTTAATAAATACAAGAGTATTTTTTATGTTTGGTAAATTGAAAATATCTGTATTTATCATCGGAAATCCATCAAATGAGTATTTTGAGAGATGAACTGGAAATAAGAAATTCGAATGATATTGATCAAAATATTATAAATGTGAACATTACTAATAACGAAATATTATTTGTGGGAAGAATATTTTTTTTCTTAAACTGAAAATGAGTAACTGTCTATTTTGTCTCTGCCAGTTTAGTGGCTTAAAAACTGAAGTCACTTTTTTTTTCATAAATAATTTTTTTTTTTCCAGTTTGTTGAAATTTTTTAAAAACAATCCGTATGGAGGTCATTCACGTAAAAACAAAAATTTAAACTTAATTTTTTTCTGAAATAAACGTCGTATGAACTGAAGAAAAATACTTGATAAAAACATTAAATAAACGGAATATTTAGCTTTCATTATTTTCTTTTATTAAAGCCGTAAATTTATAAATGGAATTATAGGATCATTTTAAATAATGTTCTACCTTGATTCACAAAATTTAAGTGCAATGCAAGAATCACATTTTTCTACATTTCCTTTCTCATTGTAGCTTCCGTATCTATGTCTGGTTTTAAAAAAATTGTTAATAACAAAGTTAACAATGTGACAGGAAATTTGGTCGCGAAGGATGTGCGTGAAGAAGCCCAGGAAGGCCACAATTAGGCGGGAAGGTCGCGGCATTTAAGCGTACCGTTGATTCCACGCGGGAAGGTTGGCAGCCTTGATACACATGTCGCAAGGATCTCTTGCGACGTCAAGGAAGAGAGATCCGAATACAAAAGTCCGACTTACAGACAATATATTAATCATCAACGATAGCGTTGCTTGGGCAGGAACAACATTCCAGTCAATTATCATCATAATACTTTTAAATACTGCTGTTGAAACACAAAAATAAACACTAAATTTAGAAGTCGGCTGCGGAAATATCGTTTAAAAAAGTGAATTTAAATTAGGAATATATTTTCTGTCACTGAAACCATTATATTAAAAGTAATTAATAGTAATATTCGACATATTAGGAAGAAAAGAAAGAAAACTAAAGTCATTTTTTCAGGTAATATAATTTATCAATTTTTCTAAAAATAAATTTATTTGCAATTGCGAAGCCCATTAGAATATTTGTATCGTATTTTATTTTCGTTTAATTAATTAGTTTAAGCTCAATGCTGGATTTGAATTTGTTAATGAAATGCTACCCTGTCATATATATTTTATTATTTTAATAAGTCGTAAATGTTACATTTTTTAGTACTTTTAAATAACATCAATTTTACTGCCTTTTTGTAAGCCTCCTATAAAATTAATTCATTCATTATTGAACTATATATTTATAATTATTAATAAAGAAAAGTGAAAACATGAAGGGTTGAACAGATTTGGTCAAAATTTAATAGAAGTTAGAAAGCTTGTAATATAACCAATAGGTGGAGAACAAATAAAAAGTTCTAAATATTATGTAGTGGAATGCATTGTCAATAATATCAGAAATATAATGACGAATGGTGGGTAAAATATTAAGTGCAGACAAAGTTTTAGGGCTTTCGTTACTGCATTTATACTGATTAATATACATATAATTTCACTCAATTTAATTTAAATAATGGGATATTATATTACGATTCAACGTTAAAAACCCACGTGTCGAATATGGGTCTGAATAAAGAACTCATTGTTAGCACTATCGTATTGGAAGAGGTAAAGGCTTATATTTTAATACACGAACATTCAAGAAGTGCATATCTATGCTCTGTTACATAAACCAAAAAAGATTAAAATGTAGATTAATCGTCGTAACCGAACCAGTAGTTGAAAATAGTCTTACCTCGTTATAAATTTGTGTACCTCAACTTTACCTAGTAAAATCAGTACAGCAACAACTACACACAACAGAATAACGCACACCTTTGACAATTAAGTTCAATTAAATACTCTGCGTGTATAGACTTAAAGATGCTCAGTGTTTACTCTTCTGTGACGAGGGAGAGATAAAGTCGTAAATTAAAACAGAACGCTTTTGTCTTGGCTCAAGTTCTTAGTTTTTAGTAATGTTATATTTGCTAGTGTACTGTTGCTATGATGATAAAAACATACTATACCATTAGCATAAAAAACAAAGCACGTTTATAAGTCGGATGTGAGTTTTATGTACTTAATATAGCTACACGTGTAATTAAAACGATCACGTTATATGAATGTCTACTAATATAAACGCTGCGATGTCTCAAGACGCGAAAACAAAGCTGAGAAAAGTGCTTAATTGCACGTTTGAGGTCACATGACTTTACTTCCTCATTACATAGAAAAATGTTTTCATCCCGTTGAAACCTAACGCAGTGTGGGGTACATTTTAAGAAACGTTTTCTTTATTTCCACACCACTGAATTTTTTAAGTTCATCATTTCTAATTCTTTTTCCACAAATACCTACTGCCCCTGTAGATCTATGACATTATGAACCAACCTTTAAATAGTCAGAACCAAATATTTATCATTAGAAACGACATATTATTTATTCTGTAATAATAATAATCATGGTTCTTTAGTCTTGTGGAATCAGATGTTATCCATTATAATGTGTTTCCTTTATAATTTCCCTGTTGTAATACCTACAATTATTTAAGGTATTACTGTTTCCACATTTAAATAAATACTAGAAAGAAAGTCAGAATTTCAGATAAAATAAGCAATTTAATAAATTTTACCCGTCTGTTGCCTAGAGTGGTCATAGTAGCAGTCAACGACGCGAAGAAAGGATAAATTCTAAATATTATTCGCTTCCAGTGGGAAATAAATTAAATTATTTGAGAAACGTTCAATTACCAGGTGATAAAGTGAAATTTTACTGGAATCAGATAATTCTTTTCTTTTATACAGATTTATTTACAGTCGCGTCAACAGCTCAGATGGGAACTCAATTTGCTTTACAGGGGGACTGATTTGACGCGAGTATGATAATTCTGTGTAAATCTGATTAACCTTATTTTAAATGAATCTCTACGATTTCCTCCGAGACACCGAACATGTACACTGATTTTATTCAAGGTGTCACGACTATATTTAAGTCGTGAACGCTTCGGTTTGCATTAAATGCGTTTGTTTGGTTGTACGATGGAGTTTGTCTTAAATGTCAGCTATCTGCGACTACCGAGGAGATAATGCGGACTTTATTGTAATGCGAGAGGATGTCTTAAAGAGACCGACTCTGCAGACATTGGTCACCCGATCACGTTCAGGTTCAACGGTCCGCAGACACGTGCCTCGCTTGCTTATTGACATTCATCTTGACCACGACCGCCTAATATCTGTTTTTGTCGACGTAGTAGTTATAAATTACCGCTAACCACGCGATGTATATCGTCCTTGCAGTAGTAACATCCTTCAACACGATTCTCAAGCTCCCGAGGTGAAGGATGACTGAAATGTAACCCTGGTTGCTTACCCGCAGGGCTGAGAGTGGAGTTAAAATATCATTCGTGAATTTTCCCGAGTAAGGAAATTTGTCTACACGAGCTGTGGGTAGTCGTCATGCAGGGTCTATTACTTACATAAAACGACACAATGGTACGATCGAGTACCTCCTTTATTATTTCGCCGACGGAACGTACTAAGTAGACTTAAAAGTAGATGAAAAAAGTCCACCATCGTAAATCCTCCAGACATTTAAAAATAATGGTTAGCATTAGTTGCCAAAGTCGTGCCGACGCCGCAAAACAAAGAGTTGGGGATTTCTCGCAAGTGGGTAACGTTTATCCCGGGTGGGGGAAAGTTGTATAAAACGGAGAGAAAAATGTTCGGAAAGTTTCTTCATCTGGCACATGTTGAGGTGTTAGAATTGTTTATACAACTTTGGCAACACGTCGTAAAACTAATTGGCAAAGTTTGTGTCCCATAATTGCACACGTTAAACGAAATTCTAGACTCGACGCATCGTATTTTCCTGAAGGTGCCAATCACGGAGAAATAATCTACCAAATTGTGGAAAGTTAAGTAAGAAAATGGTTAATTATTAAATCATTAGATTTCTTAGGAAATGAAGTTCAACTGGTTTTTAAAGTTGTTTTAAAACAGCGATTTTTCTTAAATTTCTTTGAGGTAGAATTATTATTTTGTCTAGCACTTTCAAAAATTAAAACAAAATGAGTTAATTAATTTAAGTAAATTTGGAATTTGTAAATAAATAAATGTAATGTAATTAAACACGTATTTTTATCAATACCAGCTTAACATGAAGACAATATTCCTAAAGAAATTGATAGTTATTCAGATCACATAAATAAAATTTATTCTGTATTTCCTTTAAACGTCAATTCCTGGCTTGAAATCCGGAAAATTTAAGAACCTTCGTTGAATTTTGGTAAGTTAAATAGAAACATCAAAATATTCATTGAAATCAGTTAAGCTGTTTTTGAATTCAACCCAATCAAACGAGCCAACGGAAAACGTTAGCGTTTTCCTTAAACAAACAAGGTGGTCATGAATAAATTACTATGCGTAGAGCCACGTAAAAGTATTTATTCTGCTAATTATGTCGATCCGTCTTCAGTGTGGGGTAACTGGATAAAAATTCTATAACATTTACAGAACTCCGTTTCGAAAGAGGAATATTAACTAACTTTATTATAGGCATAAAAATTGTATCCATTTGAACAGTAGACCATCTTTTTACGAACTTGATTGAGGCATCGAGTTATTCCAGTCACTGGGCGGGCGTGGGACAAGTACTGAGAGCCCCGCCTACCTGACGCAGGTTTCTTTAAGGATTTCCCTGCACCATATTACGCTAGAGAACCCTACGTAGTCCTAGGATAATTTCCCATCCCTTCCGAAATCCTCCTTTTCTTCACTTTTGTGTACTATTAAATAGGAGATGCCACTTCGTGAATTATACGCATGTAGACTGTTACCTCCGATCTTGGTGTAACATATTTTCTTGAAGATATAGTTTTGTGTACAATGTTTTTAACTAGTATTTATTATTACCGTAATTTCGAAAGTATATTATTAGTTATATTATAATAACCAGAAAAATGTTTGTCAAATAATTATATATATATATGATTGGTAAACTGAAATAATGTTAATTTTATTTTACGAACAATTATTATGACAAAATTAAATAAGTTTGAAAATTATGAAATAGATTTTTTTTTACAAATTGGAACGGATTAAATTGAGGATACAACATAAATCCAATAAGAGAAAAATAAGTACAAATAAATTTAAATATCTTGAAGAGAAAATATTTTAGTTCTTTTATTTTCATCTATCACGCCAGACTTCTAATAAGGTAGGAAAATATTGAAATATGACGTACACTTGTATCATTGACGTCACGCAGTAATCGACACTCAAAAACTTTCATTGACAGCTGTTGAACGTGAAATGCATCTTCGCTTACGATTCTATTTCACTTTCTAACGGAGCGGACTTTCCCAAGTATTCCAGATGACTTGTTAACGACAGAAATAGCACTTAGATGTCCAATCGTAAACGGAAAGAATATTACTTTAACGTGAACTACGACATATTGATTACGTGATTGTTACCTTGCTCATTCATTACTTCTGCTTTCTTATTGTCAATTCATTCATTTCAGAATCGAGAAAAAATCGTGTTGACGAACGCAATTTATAGGAAGTAATTCAAACACCACGGCCCTGAAGAATTTACTGATTAACCAAAAAAATTCTAATATATTTATTTCACAAAACAGCGGACATTGCAAAAATATATCTATAAAATTACGAATAAAATCAAATTAATATATTATCACTACTGAAATGATTTATTATGGTCTGATGCGCAATAAGAGCAATTATTTCAATAAAAAACAAATAATAATGAACAGTTGATACTTTTAAATAAAAATTTGTGTTATCTCGGAAACTATATTTCGATTACTAGATATTTTTCGTAACCATAAAAACAAAATTTCACCTCGTTATTGTAAAATGCTTTAATAACATCTACAAAAGAACATTTTATAAATAAATATTAAATTTAATTTCCCCTACAGACATATTACTAACACCTTTTGTGATATATTCGGTAACGTTATGAACAATTATTCTAGTTATAAGTGAACTTGGAGTTGTCGAAGTCGTCTTTATATGCATTTGACATAACTTTTTCGAATATTTGTTGAAAGACCTTGAGTAAACCTGAGCGATAGCCTGTGTATCATGACATTTTCAGGGACTTTTGGGTCAAAGGTATGTCCCTCAATTGACTCGCCGTGAGTTCACGGAACCATCCTTGAACCTCAGCCTCTTGTTTGCCAGTCACGTGCATTATCTTCTTGTTATTTTCAACAAAGAAATTTGCCGTGTAATGTGTATAATTCATAACGGAGGTCCGTTGCAAATTTTGCCACATAAGATAACGTAGCTTTATGTAAAAATTCACAATAATTCGCCATAATCTAACGAGACCTGACGGGGAAGCACTAGAATTGGTTAATATCACGTCTGTAAATCCCCTTGAGGCCGGATTGTTTAATCGTCTAAGATTATACTAAGGAGAAAGTAGGCTAATCATGCTCCCATTTCGTGCGGGTTACTGGTCTAACCCACTATTTAGTTAAGTGCTACCACTTAAAGACATCACACCCAACTTGTCTGCAATTAAAAATATCTCTTGTAAAATTTATCTCAGATCTAACCTTAATCAGCACACCGCACATCAATTTTCTGATAAATTAGTATAAAGTGCCAAATAAGTATTACTTTGATTTAATAAATCTCTAAGAAATGTCCTTCATATGGTTCTCTGCGAGATTATTTCAGTCTACATATTATTTGAAATTCATCTGAGGGCTAGAAAGACGGGAAATACGCCTGTTACGAAATTAATAATTGTATGTAAAAAATTGTCTAGGTTGTTTCGTCATATATAGCGTCGCACATAAGGTTATGTTGAGACGTTTTGTCAGTCCAGAGAAGAATAATTGTTTTAATGAAGCAGCAGTAGGACTGTACTAGAAGATTATTTTGAGGTGCTGTTGACCCTTATTGACACAAGTGTAGCTTGGAGAATCCAGACGACTTGTTTTTTAACGATCAAGTTCCGTTACAAGTAGGAGGCGAAAATCGCGATACGAACATGCTATGTTTTGTCTCATCGTTTAACTGAAAAAAGCATCGCCAATTTACATACAGTCTCTAAATCAACCAAGTGTTCACGAAATCCTTTCCCATGCTCCGATGACCTTGCTGAGTGCATAAATTATTCATTGTCCAAAAAGATTTTTCAACACAATAGTCCATTACCGGCTTTACGGCACGGTGGTTCTAAGAAACGAAGCGATAATTGTAATGTTTATGTATTACTAACTTAAACATCGTTTATGCTGGAATTATAAACACTGACTGGAACGTAATAGTCAAAGGACACGATGTTGAGGCAGCATGGCGCTTCCTTGTTTCAAAAGTACTGCATTTCTTTAAGAATGCTGCGGTTGAATCTCTTCAATGAATTATTTTTCATAGGTACGTCACTAAACGTCATACGAATCATTTTAATATTAACAATAATATTTTTTATAGAAGAGTAGAGTAGTGTACATCCTGACCCTGACCGACAATGTGCCGTGTTTTAGGCGTCGCGTAAATATAAATCATAGTAAGTGACAAAGAAGCTCATCTAATATTTTTGCGCATAGAAAAGATTGAAAACTAAATTAATACAACTACCAATTTGGTGTCTCAACATTCTTCAGAAAAAAGTTAAGATTAATTAGGCTGTTTAAATGTGTGTATTAAATATATTATACACATTTCAATTTATATACAGGGTGTCTCAAAACTATCCAACTATTTCAGTTGAAATATACATAAAATTAATTGTAATTATTTATTGGTACCAATACAAAGCAAAATAAATAAATTTATTAATTTTTTTTAAAAATCAGGTTTAATTGTCAAACATTTTATCAACAGAAATAATTGGATCGTATAATCCCTACAGACCTGTACAAGGAAAATCCGAAACTGCTTGAAGCTAGAAATTTAATATTCGAATGAGACAACTTACTTTGTATAAGTAGCGCCACATAACCAACAACAGTTTCGCAACTCCAACTTCGGCAATAGCAAGTTTTAGTGCAGTGAAAAAAAGTCTGCGGGGGCAAAGTTCTTAACTTTCTACTTATGTAAAATCAGTGGGACAGAGCGAGCCGAATACGAAACAGAAAAAGCAGAATACAGGTGGACCAACGATTATGTTTATCCAAAATGACGTCCAAACAGCATTCTGCTATAGTTCCCATACTACTTTCACAAATTAAAAGAATATTATTCTCAGTTATGAATTTTATGAGTTGTAATTTATTATTTAGATTTAAACTAAATTACTTACATTCCTTTCCTTATATACTCCTAAATTGATTAGAAATTCAAAATGTATTTTTTAAAACTTGCCCGAGATAAATGCTCGTTTAAATTTTTTATGAAAAAAAACGTCGATGATAATAGTGAGTAAATGTTTCTGTTGAAAAAAAAATACTGTGTCGTTTAAATAGTTAAATTTCTCTCCGAATTCTATCGCGTCCACGGAGTACAACAGATGTCACGTCTAGAGTGTAACGGTTTCGTGAAACGTGACGGGTTTTCCGATTGTCGCCAGGCCAAAAATATATGCTTTTTAATATAAAACGCAATTACTTCGAGTCCATATTAAGTGACAGAATAACATTTTGAGTAATATTTAGCCGACTCAGTTTAATGTATTACAGCAACAATATAAATAAATACATTCATACACATGAAAATAAATATGTTATAGATAGAATAATTATTTTCACAACTTACAAAAACCGCGTAGTAAAAATCGAAACTATTCAACGCCTTATTTCAGAAGTCATTTTGAAATTAAAAAAATTATAGAGGCATATGTGCACTAATCTCACCGTGAATGTGTGCAGCAGTTATGATTTTCAGGCCGCTCGTCGATGCTGGTGATCGTCCGAGAGGTTTGCAAAAACTAACCTCCATAGACACCAGAATTGAAGAGGGATTTTCCCGGAAAACTCGATCTAAATTCCATCGCCAGACGAGTTGCTCCAACCTGCGTCACGGAATGGCGTGACGCCAGTTAATTTCTTACCGGCCCACGTCTGTGATACTAAATGACCGTGTAGCACTCGTTCGAATGAAAGGAAGAGCGCGTAATGGTTTCATATTCAATACTTTGTGACCCAATGTACTGTGGTCCATTCGAACTGTTTGGTAAATAAACACAGCAGTTTCACAAAGCAAACACTCAGGAAAGAATACGGCTTTACTTCGTTCAATATTTGTACAACAGGATAAAATAGTTTCAAGGTAAAACTTTTAGCAGCATAACCAGAACACTGCATTCACAATGCATTTGATGAGTTTTTTAATTTAATTTTAAAATCTGATTGTTTATAAATATTACGTACTCGTCTACGAGGTGAAATTAAAGGATTATGTAATCTTATAACTTGTTCGGAACACTCTAAGTAATTAATGTTTTATAATAATTAACATGGATGGTTTATTTAATATTTACAATTAAATATGAAATGACTGGCTTCCTAAAATACGGTAGAAAAATCAGTAAGGCGCAGCGGAACGTATAAATACATTTAAATAGAACTGAATACAATAAAACGCAAATTTTTTTCCGGATCTGAGACTAAATATTGGTTGAAATTTAGCTGTAAATCGAAATTATTTATAACATAATCGCTAAATTGGAAATAAATCGCTTCATTGCAATGGTTGAACTTTAGTTGCTAAAGTTTTAAAATTCATAATTAACAAGTACAATCCTGGACTAAGCAGTCATTTTGATGATATGTAAATGTGCGGCATTGATTCATATCATGCACTTATTAAAAAAATTATCCTTAGACAAATCCAAGGATAATTTGACTTTATATCCTCTACATTTGTGTCCAAATTAATCGTTGTAATTATTGGACGTTTCCGCAATATCTGATGCTCTGCCCAGATAACAACCGGTTATGGAGGCTGCAATTTGGTTTTACTGGCTACTCTTTTCCCATTTGCATTCGCCGAACACGCAGGGGAAACCCCCCGTATCTCATTTCTGAGCTGAGAGAACCTGTCCTGTCTTGGAATAACACCTCAATGGACACAACAGGTTCACTCGCCTTAAATTATTTGTGCTCATGCAGACATGCAGCGTGACTTCTTAAGGCATACTCCAAAGAGGTTTTCATTAAGCTGGGATGCATTAGCCAGTTACTTACCTGTTATCTGGCCAATTATCTGGTGCTCTCTCTGGTTCTGCCAATGATATATTGAGGTTCACTACTCTAGCTACAGGTGCCCATATACCCAGAAGGGATTGCTTGTCATCACCTACCGGGAACACACGTGACCACCTCGAGCACAGTTTCCAGAGGGTGGCCTCCATCTTTGGCCACTGTGTGCAGAGTCTCCCTGAGCCTGGCGCACACCATCTTTCTGCAAGATAACAACTGTTACGTTTCTGTTTCGGGCGGTCGTTGACACTTGCTCAGATGTACTAACGTCAACGTTACGTGAAGTCCCTTCCAAAGATTCTACAATTTCGCATTGATTTTAACAACTAATAAATCCAAATATGCGATCTGCGAATCCATCCATATGACAAAGGAAGAGATACACGACTCGAAACCGATGCCATGCTTCTTTTCTCTACAATGGAAACCTAAAGAAATGGTTAATCCCAACTTTGTCAATTAATTATAAATGTTACATTCTCACCGTGAAGATGGAAAATCGATATATGTAATGTGCATCTCTCAGTGGAGTTCATTTTGAACTACACACGGAAAATATTGCTCCTAACGATACGCGCACCTGTGTTTGAAGTTGTAAACTGACGTTGCTTCTGGCATATTCACATCAATGCACCTGATAAAACAAATTTCGATTGGAAATCCAGAGACTGTTTTCATATGAGTATTTCTCTTCTGAACTCCAAATTAAATTGACCAATTTTATGAAATTATTTTTGGGTACCAATACTTAAAAACATTGGATAAAAAGTTCTCGGTTTTCACACGGTATAATATATTAAAATTATATTATGTATATAATATAATTTTAATATATTGTATCCGGGTGAAAACCGAGAACTTTTTATTAAAATATTAAAATTATATTATAATATATATATATATATATATAATATAAATAATTCAATATTTTATGCGTTTTAATATATTATACCCGTGTGAAAACCGATAACTTTTTATCCAACAATTACACCGGGAAAGTCTTCAAACTTAAAAACATTGCCAAAATATATTCATATCTTTAAAAATTCAACAAACGGACCTAATTTTTTTATTATTATTTAAGTGTAAGCTATTGATATCGATCCTACAACATCAACATCAACGAGTGAAAATATTTAAAATTTAATCTTCTCATCTAAGTCTGTTAAATAATATATTTCCTGAATTATTGAATACGTGTATTTATTTCATTTTATGTGAAAAGAACTACTATTTAACGGTTAACAATACATCTAGATTTACTTTGGAATTAAAATTTTGTGGCAACGATATGGAATCATTAGTAGATATTATTGTCGGCTTTTCCATTGCACAGATCGGTTTAATTTATAGAGATTTTAGAATAACAGAAGTTGCATAGGAATCCTTAGTGACGGGGAACATGAAAGGAATAGGCCAAAGATAAAAATATAGCAAGAAGGATTAGGAAACGAACGCTTCTATTTAAACCTCTGTTATTCGTAAACCTCCCTACGTTAAAAATGTCTGGGCAATGGAAAACTCTGAAATAATATCTACTAATGATCTATATTCACATCTCAAATCATCATCAAGGCATCGATGAATTGAGTGTAGAAAAACTGTAACTAAATAATCTTTCCGTTTTGCGGGAAAATCCTACCGTATATTACACATTTTTTAGCTTCTGACGTTACGTACCTCATAAAAATTTTAGTAATGTACAATGGTATCAAATAGTTGATCAAAGTTTCCATCTTCACGAATAATTCTGAAAATCTCTCAGATACCAGCCGTTTTATGAGCAAGTGGCAACGACCTTTAAAGCTTTGGAAGATTCAGCCACACATTACGATGAGGAATGAGATTGAAAGACATTCTTCTGGCCTCAAGACACGCTGAAGTGTAATAATAGTTTGATTAATTCTGAAGGTTCAATGGTATGAAAAATTAAATACCACATCTTATTTAATCTACTAGCCTAAATACACAAAAATGTCACAGAAAATACGTTTTCTGATACAGACCATTATACATTGTGGTATAACTGTAAAGTTTGCTATGAAATTCACGACAGAGAACGTGAACGTGAATTTTATGTGACTGACAGCCGGAATCGACCGATGAATGAATATGATGTGGCCAAGTGCAAATGTTCTTCTTAGTAGTCATTACTGTAATTAACATATAGTTAATGGTACAAATAATATTTAACAAGCGTGACGAGAGAGAGAAAAAAAGCAAGGAGTGAAGGTGCATCGGAGCGCTGCAAGCTGCCTGCTACTCAGTGCCAAGGTCGTCAGTCCTCTGACGCAACAATGCTGGCGAATCTAAACGCCCAACCACTAAAATCTCTATCAAATAACTCAAATTGTCTTTATATAATCTGTGCTGATTTCATAAACTTTCAAGGACTGATTATAATGCTGTGATTCAAATATAACTACATTTTTAAATTAAGTTTGCTAACACATTCCTGATTTATGTGATTACAAAATTGAACCTTTGGTCAGTAAGTAAGGAAACAAATAGTATTGTGTATGGAAACCTTTTCCACTAGACAGTAACATTTAAATGACTAAAATATTTAAATTCATGCTTCGACGAGAAGTCATGTTACAGACGCTATTGCAAAACGTCGTTGCATAATTTTCATTAATTAAAACAAGCTTGGCTTGTTCTCTGCACATTATACCAACATAATTTATTTGAAATTAAGCTTTTGGGAATAAATTACAATGATTATATAAAAATTACCGTACGTCAAACGATTCACTTGGCTGCACTCAAATGTTTCTCGTGTATACGGTTTTATGGACTATTATTAAGACTTTGTGGTCAATCTCCACCATAATTAAAAAATATATTACACGAGGAAATCTTTTCTGCGTCTATTTATGAGTCGTTAAATAAAATGTTAAGATAATTATTGTTTTCTTTATATATAATGAATAGTTTCTGCTTTTCCCCAAACACACTGAATTACGAGTTTAGTCGATATTATTTTAACAGGACACCTTTTCAAATTTAGATTTCATTTAATATCCGAAAATAATTGAATTTTCAACTCAAATGTTTGATTTAGCGGACAAACTCGAAATTTCCTTAATTTACAATAGTTTACTGTTGTAAGAAACACGTACAAGGGACACGTACGAGGTAAGAAACCGTAAAGGTGTCGCTGAAGAAATTCACGTCCTCCCCGATACAGATCGAGTCTGCAAAACAGAATTCACGTCCACGGATGTCTCATGAAGAGTTACGGTTTCGTATGACGTTACATTTTATATTTTTATTTTTAAATTTAATTTAAAAAGCTTTCGGGGTTACACAATATCAAATCGACAGCATTGTAATCAAGTCCAACAATCTAATCAGTCCAGTTAAATAATTTTTTTTTTCAATAGGGTAATAAAGCTTCCTTTAGGCTGAACTTTGTCGGAGAATAACTACATTTTATAATTATACTTACAACCATTTACTTGGGCTAAAAATTTTAAATTTATATTTTTTTCCTATTTAGACATCTTTTTTTAGTTTGCGGCCAACATTTAATTTAATTCTTTTTTTACAAAGTGATTGAAAATATTAAAGATAGTACAAATCAATAAAGATTTAATTTATGGTTGTAATAGACTTATAACAAAAACATGAAGTAGATGCAATGCCGTCTTACATATTTTGGAAGCGTGATAATTTTATAAGTTCTGTTTTAAATCCAAAATTAACAACAATTTGGAATATATGAAGCCTAACTAATATTGTTATATTATTGATAATATCGTAAATGGAAGCTTTACACCTTTTTTTCTGAATCCTCACATAGGAATCTACTTTTAATTTGCAATAAAATATTTCTTCTCCTCTGAAGGTTTAAATGTATTTTCATGGTGGAAGCCTTGCTCTTCTTCGCAGAATAAACGTGACCCGGTCTTCCCCGCTGGATCTAGATCAAAGCTTCTAGTTCTTCGCTGACTGGCAGGCAGCTTTACAGTTCTCACTGTGGAATGTAATGGCAACAAAAACACACACACACAACACTTAAAACTAGGTGGCACACACTGGGACAGCTGCAAACAAGCTCTGCTCCTTTTGCCAATACCGTTAGGCGATCCATACCCAACAATACGCAGTTTCCTGGTTTTTTCCATCCGCTACAAACGCAGACATTGATGTATGATAGGAAAGACGAATATTCCCGGGAAACAATATATATATATATATATTATGGTCGTGCGACCTTATCGGTATGTGCAACAGTAAAATACAATCTGGAATCCGGGTAATTAAAATTGGTATGTCGGCGTTATATTTTATTTGCTTACTGAAAAAGATACATCTTACATAAAACATGTGACTGATTTGTTGAAAATCCCAAAATAAATATCAGTAAAATAATTTTTCATCCTGACCTAATGAATTATACTCATATCGTAGAACTCTTGAAGCAAAAATAATAAATAAATAAACCATATTAGTGCTTGTAATAAGGGAGTGTTCTCGGTCAATTTCTATACACTCTCTACAACCACGATGTCCCTCAAAACTCTCCAATAGTTTAACAGTTCTTATTGCAGACGACATAGCCATCTGGAACCAAGTTCCCGACTTTGAAACAGCGAGACTGAATCTTCAAAATTCATTAACTTTAATCAATGCATTGGCTAAGAAATGGCGAAGAGTCGTAAATTCCAACAAATCAACCATAATCCCATTCTCGCTAATAAAAATCAAATGCACACACAATCTTTACCTTGACAACTCACCGATACCGAACAAATACGCTCACACACACCTCTGACTAACTCGAAATTAACCTGGGCTCAACACATAAGCTGAACAATAGATTATCACAACTAAAACAATTAGTAAACAGAAAATCCTCAACATCCCTAGCAACAGAAAAGTTAATCATCCTCCATATGGGGAGTTTCAGCTAAAACAAACCTGAACAAAATCCAAGTAACACCAAATAAATCCCATAGCTTGATTTGAGAATGTCCTTGATACTTTAAAAATAACAGAC
This sequence comes from Zhengitettix transpicula, assembly GCA_037074705.1. Lineage (NCBI taxonomy): Eukaryota > Metazoa > Arthropoda > Insecta > Orthoptera > Tetrigidae > Zhengitettix > Zhengitettix transpicula. The sequence continues at coordinate 36,984,742 of CM073596.1, read as the reverse complement.
TGCATAGTGACCACAACATATCAACAGTCAAAGACTATAAAAAAATCCTTTGATTCACTCATTAAAAACTCAACAGCACATCCCAAGCCATCCATAGCTGAAATTACAACCTCAACTCCTCCAGAGCCCCAAAAAAAGAAGACTTAAAATAAATCGTCCACCAGACCTCCTTTACTAATCCTGTTAAAAATTAATAAGTATTAATTGTAATGGGTAATCTAATGGTTGCAATCACCGGAATGTTAACATGTTAATTTCATTAGAATTTTAAATCAATACTGTCAGAACTGTAGAATGGCAAGATAAAAAAATAACTGTTCAAAAAAAGTTATTGTAATATAAAAATTACCTTAAATGTTCGAAGCATATAATTATAATTTTAAATAGAATGGAAAGCCTATACCGGTTTAATTTTGAACATTTGGTCGAGTTAGTTAATTTTACTTTTTAAAATACACGAACATAGATTGAGAAATAAAGAGTTTCATAATTTTCATTCTTCAATAGTAATATAGCCTCTTCGTTAACGTTTATCGAATGTCTTGTCGATATCGTTTTTCTTTTTCATTCCATCTGTCAATTCAGTGCTAGAGAAACATCTTGAAGGATTTTCCCATACACACCTCATAAAAAGTAAAGTAAAATTTTGCGCTCATCATTAAAAAATATTTTACTTTGACTATCTTACTCTTCCGCTGCGGCAAAACAGATATAAACTCGCCGAGAGAACCAGTAATTATATGTCGAGGCCGTTACAGGGAAATTGACTAGAGTTCCTTGAATTTCTGTTTCCCCTAGGCGGCGAATCGTTTTTTGTGCAAAAGATTGACGGTAACAGGTAATAATTCGTGGAATAACGGGTCATTCCCAGATGCGCATTTCCTCGTAAAACAGGAATTTCCTGCATCACAGTGTCGCAAGGGTTGCATTCATTCCACACTAAAGGGGCAAAAATGCGCGAAGCCTTCGGATTAACATCCCAATCGATTCTACGAACGTCCATACATTTGTTTCGCCTTGAAAAACCACGTGGCCCGACCGACTTTTGATCTCAAACCCCAAGTCATTCCGATTATTTACGCGAGTGTTTTTGTAACGCGATACCACTGTCCTCTAGATTATTACATGTGCAAAAACTACAGTCAATTTTTTTTCTCTGTTACCGGTAGCAAGTGTCTAAACGTTTCGGTGTGTAGTGTGAGTGCCAACTGTTTCGTCTTGATTCAGCATTGAGGTCTATGGCCTTGACCATGAGGGGACGAGTAATGAGGAAGCGCGGGTTCCGCAAGCAATGAGAACAAGATTGCACCAGTTGATAGTCAGTCGATTACTGTTACAATTCTTTCAATATATTTAAATATTTCCATATTTCTTCACCTTTTTATGCAACGTTTAATTTATTTACTATCGTTTCGTATTTCCTAAAATCAGGACAAATCATAATAATAAATAATAAGCCACATTTTGTTTAAATGTAATTCTTAATGTGACTCATTTCGAGATACTATTAATTTTCAGACGCATTTTAAACATGACTAAGACTTAATTATTAATATAAAATTACGTAGTTAATCCTTTTATGTGTTGTCTGATTCCTTCCATCAGTTACTCGTACTCAAACGTGTATATATTATATATGTATGTGTGTGTGTGTGATTTAAATAAATAATTCAATAACTTTTTATTCATTTTGTAGCGTCACTTTATTATGCATTGCCTAAGATAACAAAAAATTCGTATTGGGAAATCTTATTCTGGTTTCGTAGTTCGTGGGATATTTGGTAATGAAATTATCGGGCTTTTCATTGTTTATACTAGAAAAATTATGAGAGATTGACGTTAGAAATGATTAAGAAATCTTTTATTTAGAACGCTAACCAAACAAACGAAATCAATAGTCGGGACAATTTTCAGTTTTACAGAAAATATTATCCATTTGTAATTTCGTTTTATGAAAACTACGATTAGAAAACAAATTTATTATGGCCATTTACAGAAATTTCTGTACGTTTGGGTATTGCCTACTCAATTCTTATTCTTCTTCGCACCTGATGAAAGGAACAAGGACCCCACACACGTTGTGTGGTATTTAAATTATCACTTTTTTGTCTTAATTAGCTATCTATCTTATTAATTAATTGTCTACTTAATTCAAATTAATTAAATAGAATCAAGAGTCTTCGTTTTTAAATCTTAGTAAACATATTCCTTAACTCATATATTCAAAGTTTTCAGTATATATATATATATATATATATATAAGAACGATCAAATACATGCTTCGGTATATTTGAGAAAAATAATTATTAATGTACGACATAATATTTTTATGATAGTACAAATTTAAAAAACGACAACAAAGATGTCTAAAAAATATATGTTAGTAATAAATAATTTTCAGATACAAACGCACAAAGTCTAACTACTAAATTATTTTGTTATTTGGAGCGTAATATCACTTTGGATTTGCACTGGCATTTCGGTGACAGAAAAACTGTCTTCAGGGCATTTAAACGGGTAAAAAGCTACTACAGTCGGAGTGACTATGACCGAATCGCGAGTAGCAAGTGAAACCTGCGAGTTGGGAGGGGGGGGGTCGCGAATTAGGTCAAGGTCACACTCCGAAGTTCATTCACTTGCATCCTTGAGAACGCCTAACATCTGTTGTGCCCTCGACAGGAAAAAGGCACTGACCAAGAAAAGGAAAAAAAATATATATATACATGCCCAGTCACTCGTAATTGGTCTTTAACCTCTTATACGTTTCATGAGCTTTTTGTTTACGGAACGTACAGAAGTATGTCTCATATTTCGACAACGCAGTTCAAATTAATCTTGGATAGTAATTTTGTGGAGCCATTATTGGTATGTGAATCTGACCGATCAAATTCAAGAAATTTAGACGGTAGTTGAGAAGTCATTATTGTTCAATAAAGTAATAAAATGTAAAATTAATTCCATTTATAAGTAAAACCAATCTATACTAGCAATCATCACCTCAATAAAATGAACCAACATGAGATAATAGATGTGTAATCATAAAATTAAAATAAAATAAACAAGATGAACAATTTGTCGTCGTTAATAAATTATTGAAAGGAAACGGCAGGTATTAGTTTTTTGCGGCGGTTAATTTTGAAGTTTTTTAAACAAGAGCAGGGGTTTGTACTGATGTATTCTACAGGACAATAATGACTTCGTTAATGGTATACGACATGTCTCTTTGTAGCCGGAAATGTGCTTTCCACGTTTGAACTGCTGGTGACTTTAATGCACGTGTGGAAAAGTACCTCGAGTGGACGTTCGTCCGCAGACAGGTTTGGCAAACCGGGTCATCGCAAGATCGTACAAGAGAAACGTTTCGGATGAAAGTCACAGCTTATATCACTTTCAGGGGTAACAATCGAAATAAAACTGACTATTTTGTCTTCACGCATATTCAATCCGGACAATTATGATTTTAAGCAGCGGAATTTGTGAAACATCTTGATTCTATTCGTTTATAGCGAAGCGAAACATTATAATCGAAATATTTCATATAATGTTTTTGATGAAAATTAACAAATGGATAATGAAGTAACCAATAAACAGCAAAAATTAAGGGTGAAGTAAGTACCACTAAACGTTTCTGCAAACTTTGTTTCTTTTGTCAGGTGTAAGAGCTTTAAGAATGGCCAAGAGTCGTACTCAAAATAAATGTATTAATAATTTAATAACTATGTTTGCAGCAAATTTATTTTATCACTTAATTTATATGTTAATCTCTGTTAATCACCACGAATTAGTTTCTTCCATGTCAGTTAATTAATTCCTTATGCGAAATGCAGATGAACTGTCTTTCCTTTGCTTTATAAAATGTTAACACATTTAATTTTCATTCTCCAATTTGAACGCCAGATTGAGTTTTCAAAGAGGGGACCGTGGACTTCGCTTCATGAAGATAGAAGTACAGTGACCTGTGAATGCTGTACAATTCTTCCTTATAACCATATTCTCTGAAAATCAACGACGTGTCAACATTCTACCTGGAATTTCAAAAGAAATGTTTAAATCAGCCGTTTTTAATAACCTTAATCTACTGGAGTTTAAATTGCTTAGTGATTGACTAGAAAAACCACCGACTTTCGCTCCTGTGGATAGTCTCAGTTTCCTCAGATCTGGTTCACAGGTTGCCAAGCTAATGGCCGGTACTTAACATACGGGACGGCTTGTAGCTGGAGGGCCGTCGCTGTTTCTGCGAACTTTCTCGCGTGCAGCCAACATTCGCGAGCTGGACCTGGTATGTGGAACACACAAACATATGGCCCAGTCCAGCTTCCGGCAGTTTAAAGGGTCTAATATACCGCCCGAAGAGATCAAGAGGCAGTGTCGGCATTGTAAACTTTACGAGTGAAAATCTATTATACTTAATAAAAGTAGATTCTGATTTTTCAATGCGTTTGCAAATAAATTTTATAGTATAATACCCATAAATATAATGACGCTTGTTCAGTAATAGCATTAAAAAAATTAATTGGCTTTTAAATTGAATTGAAATGAATAGTTTGGTGTGTCAGAATTTTGGAAACAATGACATTTCTGTGCTATAGATCAGACAATTTAAATTTAATTGTTCCAAATTGTGGACAATCAACACCTAAGAATAACAGTGAAAGGATTGGCAAAGTGAAAACCGCAATAGACGATTAAAATTTTCCAAGCGTATTTAAATTACGACTGTGTAATTAATTTGGAATAGACCACACATACGTTTTGGCAGTTTGATTTTTAAAAACACTTATAAAATTTATGCGAAATCTGTGAGTTTAAAATACTTTAAAAAATATATAAAATTAATTTCGTTTTGGTGATTGGCCATTGGCACGTTTAAACAACTATTTGAAAATAATAAATGGTAAAAATCGACTTATTACTTTCGTTTCCATTCATAGGAAAGTTTCTATTTATCTAATTAAGAACGGTTAAAATGTTTAATAATTAAAAATGAGCAATCCAACGGTGTTTTACTACTTTTTACCGGTACACAAAAGAAAGTTAACGTCTCATCCGCTGATGTCTTCATCAATCAATCGTGGACCAAACAGCTGAAGAAAGTTGAAGGTTATCCGGTTGAGAAAGTCACTCAGCAGTGAAATGTGGATCAATTGTGCCGCAAGACATTTACTTAAGTACAGAAATGAATTAGTGATTTAATAGTCTCTCAGGTCTAGACTAGTTGTATCTCTGTGACCAAATATGTCAACAGATTATGAAAACCACAATTTTTTCAGTTTACTGTGATATCAAGTCGAAAAATAAAAAGCAAAGTCATTTTGGATAATGAACTTACTGTTTGTACATCGCAAGTCAGTAGTTAATGGAACCATTATAGGCCTACGGGCGACTTAATCACATTGAGTTGCAGTTTTTCCTGTTACGAATTATATATATGACATATCCAATGATCTAAAAATATGAGGGAAATTCCCAAACTTCAAAACCTGTCATCAAAAAAATGGGGTTTTATCCTCTGACGTTGTTGAAGTTGTTCCCGTAACCGTGGCCTAGGCAATTTTTTTTTTAACAACGACGACCAATTGGACCTGTTCGCAAATCTGGCCGTTGGCTCATTTGCGAAATCTGGGAGTTCTCGTGAGGCTGCATAACAGGACTCGCAGTTTTTTTCTTGAGTCTCTCTCTCACTATATCTCACAAATATTGTTTTAAAATCAGGTTGATACATTTTCTAGGGTTTTCCCTGCATTTCTTTAGGCGAATGCCAGGTAGGATCCTTAAAATATAGCCCGGGGCCCTAGTTAACCCTTGGCTACCTTCCTCTACCCTTCCGCATCCCCCCTTTCAAATCCCTTCCTATGCTATTAAAGGGGAGTTGCCCAAGTGGATTACCCTCGTGTAGCCTGTTGCCCTAAAAAAAAGTGTCCGTCCATACCCCATATAGAAACGAAATATGAGTGTTGTAAAATAATTTGATTTCAATCTCTCAGTCCGCAATTCAAAAAACATAATTAATTATTTTCACTAAGATGGCTTCCTAGATTCGTATTCCTCAATAGTAGTAGCAGAATTCTGCGTACTGTACTCTTCGTAAATGAGTTATTCGCCAACATTTTCCCCGTACTTCCTAGATACTGGGAACTGTATTATTCACAAAATATTTATTCATAATCGTTTTTGTCAATTTATTTTGTAAACGTTTCCTAAATAATTTCGTAAAATAAATGTAATTGTACCTATGCTCACTTCTTTTCACCATCCTATTCCTCTTTATAAGATGCCGTGTACAGTTAATCGATCTTGAAAGCCACGGGTCCAAAGTAAATTATCAGCTTATTGAATCTAAAACAACCCGCACGCATAGAGTCAAACTATTTGTATTTTATAAGTAAATTAAGGGTAGCTGAAAGAAAGAAAATTATTGCTTTAAATACTATAATAAATAAATTATCCAAATGACTGATGATATATTCAGTTTCAGAAAAATTATAATCCCTGATATTATCAAATCTAAATTGTTCTTGTTATATTTGTATCACAAATATATTTATGTAAATAAATTTTAATGGTAAAATCTCAATTTAGTTTTTTTGGCCGGTCCACAAGTCGATCTCTGGCCTGAAAGCACAGAAAGCAGAGAGGGAAGAAAATCCTGATTCCACCTGATTTAAAAACATTTGACTGTAAAGTAGGCCCCACGCTGAGCTGTGACAATATATTTCCCAGTCTTTCTTCTTTTTTTCTTTACATGGATGAGAAATAGGGTTCTATAACTTTCGGGCAATTCGAAATTTTACGCATTACAATAACAAATCAATCTTTTATACGAGGATATGTATTGAAAAAATATTGGAATTTCCGGGGCGTTATAGAACCATATTTCTCATCCGATGCTTGGAAAATAAAGAATGAGGAAGAAATATATAGTCACGGCTCAGCATGGAGGCCGACTTACATTTAATTTATTCTCTAATAAGAACTGAATGGAGAATCTTCTTGACTTTGCCCTAGAGTTCCGAACGTAAATATGTTTTTAGCAATATTTAGGGTTATGTAGTTGAATTATTTTATGACATTGTCATCTGAGACTTCAATGATAATACTGTTTCAGCCATCAAAACTTCTTTCTCGTTCCCTCCTTCGCGCCATGTGTCTATTTTTTCTTGTTATATCAAGTACTTGAATTTGTCGCGTCGAGAACGCACGGATTCGTATAATACGACGGTTTTCGTTTTCAATCGACGCCAGACCAAAAGCGTATTCATGTTAAAAGGTAGAAGCTGTCAGCTCATCAGAAGGGAAATTAGCTGTAGCGGGAGACGATTCTTCACAAGTTTCTCTATATCTCGAACAGCTCGTTAAATTACAGCGGCAATTTCCTCAAGTTACTTTCGGTTGTAGGTAGTTCGAGGTTGCAAAAAAAAAAGTCACTGGCTCACACGTGAGAAAGCTGCCCTATCAGGTAATTGTTGCTGCAGGGTAGTGGTTTCCTCAGGGCGGATTTCCCCACTCTGTTCTACGCGAACCGCTTTTTATGAACCTTTCTCGTTACGCGTACATTGTTCGGTTTTTCCCGTAGCTAGATCGCCCTAGTCCAATATTTTTTTTTGCCTGAGATTGGATTATCCTGGCTTCACACGTAGTAAGTCATCTGCCATATGGTAAAACCAGTTCCCCCCTCCCCTCACACAAACTTTATCACGGGTCAACTCCCTCAATCGAAATAAAAAAAAAAACCTGCTCCGTATAAAATTCACGGTCAGCAGATGGAAACCGGGAAAACTAATATTTCAGACAATGTGAGATACGATCACGTATGTTACGTCGGCAGGAGTTAAGCTGTGAAGCTATAAATGAGACTTTATGAGAAACTGGCCAGATATAAGCGACAGTGGTGAAATTAATCATACGATTGTGGCTCTGAATGTATCACAAATTACCTGACATTAAAGACAGCTGCAATGCTTTAGTCGTGATCATGAATGGTGGAATAATTTTCCGGTACTGAAAAATAGTTATTCAGATCTGAAAGCGCAAAAAGCGACACTAAAGTTTATGCTGCCGTGAACAACGCCTTTCTCGTTGTTAAAGTTCCTAGGAGCAACCAGATTGCTTAATGGTCTGAGTTATACAAAGAGAACGACGCTAATTGCATAATACGTAGCCTCGAAATGATATTCTAAACCATTATGCTGTTAGCAGGTAGATATGGAAACGACTATTTAGATAGCCGTAATGTCTGTGATAGTGACAGATAATAAAGGGGATGCGGAGGATTGTGAAGGAAGTGCACATCACAGATTTAAACATACAAATATGTTGCATAATAGGCAGTAGAGTAAATAATAAACATATATAGGAAAACAACGCTTTTTTAATTAACTCCAAAATTGACGGTGAATAAATATTAATTGCTTGGTTGTTTTTTGGATTTAAAGTAAATACGGACCGGAGCCTTTACTTAGGTGAAATAAATGTATTTGATATAATCGGAAATTACCTTTTATAAATAAATAATCAATTTAGTCAATATATCAGAAAAATCTATTACACCAAAAATTCGTCTGAATACGTTTCTTTCACAATTTTGAGACTTCATGTAAACGGGTAATTTTTCTGGCATAACGGCTGTATTGCATATTTAATTATAGTTATTGAATAAATATTAAATATAAAGTTATTTTGATTCATTGAACGTTTCCTTATCTTCCAGTCATAAAAATTTATTCAGTGACCCTAAATCCAGTGGAGTTCTACTATTATTTTATTTGGCAGATGTTGGCTGTACCCTCCAACTACATATTATAGTATTTATAAATCCAATGTACCGCAGTGTATCTACTTTTGAACGGTTTACTCAACACGTTTCTTCCAACACTCATTATTTTTAAAATAAAAATTTCATACCCGCTCCTTTCACATAATACTAATTTGTCTAACATGAACTAAAATTGATTTAATTCGTCTTCTATTACAAGAATTTCACCCATCCTTCTTCTAGTATCTACTTTATTTAAGTGAAACATCTCTGACAATATTGTTCCACAATCTAGAAGATTTGACATCTGCACCATTAATTATACATTCAATACTTTAAAAGCTTCATTCGGGTTTTTGGTGATTACTTTGTAAGTAAAGTTTTATATTATACAAGTAATTAAATAATAAGTTGTCTGTTACGAGTTTGACGTTGAAGATTGTGTATTGGCAGCGTAAACTGGAGGCGGCGGAGTTGCGGCTGATGGAGTTCTGAGACTCCACCCTGCTATTACCGTGCCGGAGGGACGGTCGTTAGTCGCTATAAAACTGAATGATAGACCTCAATGACCATCCTCAAGCTAATGGAATATCTCATGACTCTGTGTCACCCGGGAACGACATCGAACAAATTTTGAAACTAGCAACTCACCTAGGAAGTTGAACGGAAATGCGACGAGTTAAAATCTGCACACGTTCGCTGGCAGTTTACAAGAAATTATTTTACACACGAATATATATAAATTTTATCAATAAAAATTATATTTCAAGAAAATTAAGACATATAGAATGAATGTTCTGCAGATCGGAAGGGGAGCCAAATTATCCCAGTTTAAAATGAAAAAATATAATAGTAGTGGAAAAATATAATAGTATTGTTCAAGTCCTAAATTTAAGTACTGTCTGCTCTTAAACTTTAAAATGATTTTACTATCATTATATTGTAAATTTAGTTCGAGAGTAGGAGCAACCAATCTGAGAACGAGTAAGAATGTATGTAATTTAATAAAGAAAAAAGTAGAGTGATTGTAATAATATTATAGATAGTAAGTAGTTATATTGTAGCAGAAAGAGTAAACAGATAATCACTATACGTCCTAACTAAAAAACACAAACGCTGCACGCAGAACTCATCCCGGTGAAAGGCTTATGTGAGTGATAAATAGATATTAAGCTCAACGCGTTGCCTCTATGTAATTATTCCTGTAGAGTACTGTACCTATACAGCGTGCATAATTTTAAGAAAAAGTGAAAATTGTTAGAATCAATTAAGTGCATAAAATTATAATAAATATTTTATTTATTATAAATAAATTTTAATTGCTAACAGAAAACAAATGTGCATTTTCAATAGATAGTAAAATTATGGCTTATAACTTAATAGTTAACTATAACATATTTCACCGTTTGATATAATGTCGGGGAAAATTTTCCAATCAAGTTACATTTATTCGACTTTGGCCAAAGAAAATTTTTTTCATTACTTATCATTGCCAATAAATTATACGTCTCAAATCCGATTTTCTATCCACCAATAGAACAACAAATGGTCGAATCAATGAAAAATGAAGTAATAGTAACATAATAGCGCTGAAGTTTACTCCATGGCGTGTATTCAAACGCCAGAGTTGATTGTACGTATTACGTATTGCTTTAATTACGCAAATCCGATATGAGACATAAACATGTTAAAGTGATTGAACCTAGGAACCAGTATGTAAGAAAAAATTACACATTCTAAAACAGCTTTATCAGCAATTAAAAGTCTGAAGTTTCTGGTGGTACGAGTTTCATGAGAAAAAATTATCAATCATGTATTTCAAATAGGGCGCCCTTATTACTTCGCATTTTTATTATCTAATTTTATGCGTCGTTCTTGCGAAGCGAACTTTTATCTACTCTGGTGTAAAATAAACACCCAAATTCGGTACGTGTTGCAATAACTGTTGAAATCTTGTTAACAATTCAATGGACGATATAGATTTGTTGTGTAATGAAACAAGTTTTCTGACACACTAATTATTCTAGTTTCATTGCACTACTACAAGCACTTTTTAATGAGGAAACAAAATTGTTGCAATCTTTTATTGGGAAATTAGATTTTAACATCCGGTTAAAGTCGTGAGTGAAATTTGTTGCAGAATCCAAGAATCCTTCTTCGAAGAAGTCAAATACAATATTTATAGTCCAACAAGACAGTTTTGTTCAGGAAAAGTTGAAATGCTGATATCCTTGGACGTTCTACTACGAAGATTCTCGATGAGTCGTGTATTGCGTCAGAAGAAGAATTTCCTAAAGGTTATCGAAGGTTGATTTACGGATCCGAAATTGTAATGCCGAATCCTGGCAGAATGCTCACGTTTTTTTTTACACAACATCTTACATAGACTAGGTGAGATGAAGGGAAAAATCTGCCACGGCACAACATCCAAATGTACCAAAGCAGCTCAAAAGAATTGGGTTTGTCATAATCGCTTCTGACAACATGGGGCGCAATTTCCGGAAGCATTTGGAAATTAGGACTTTCAAACACCTCAGAAAGGTTATGTATAATTATTTCCTGATGTTACGTAGCAACATTCTTACAATATAGAACTACCAGATTATGTTCCTGAATTAAAATTTTCCTTATTATCAGATTCGGAAACATTTCAGAGCATATTGCTTCTACGTAAAATAAGTAGATTTTTAAACTAGTTATAAACAACAAGGAAATATTTGGTTATTGATACGGTAAATGCTGGTTTTACCGGATACCATCTATGACTAAGTGCTAAGTCAACTCTGGGAATTTCTTGTGAATCTATAAGGTGGTATTTTGAACTTTGTTATTTTATAAATTGCACAGGCTATACGCAAGAACTATTTATTGTAAGCAAACATTCGAGACTGCCGAATACCTTTTGTACTAACACGAGCTTACTCGACCGCCAACCCTAATATACTCGAATGCACAAATGAACAAAAACCTCCAATTGTATAATAGCTAAAACACTGCGTAAGGTTATTTGTTTAAAGATAAAAATGTTTATCAATGGATGTGACCTCAAAAAATAATAGTACTGTACACCACGAAACTAAGTGATTCTACATTTTTTTTAAAAAAACTTTGTTTCTGATAATAATCAGAAACCTTGACTGTGACACGCCATACGATCCAAAATAATAGTAAAATTTAACAACAGAAGGTAACATACTCTTGGAGAAAGAAGGGTACGCCGGTCGAAGCGAACGTAGCTACAGAACAGGTGGACCATTTCTCAACAGTAGGAAGACAAATAAATTAAATCAATGCGTCGTTTGACGCAGTGTAGTGTCCAGGTTTTTCCCACCTCGCTGGCTCCCTGATGAGTTCCATTGTTGGGTCGGACAGTGCCTTGCTTGTTAAAGACGACCAGATACCGCCGATAACGCCACCCTAATGAGGTTATGACGCAACAGGGCCACAACAATACGAAACACATTATCAAGGCTTTCAATTCTGGAACGAATTACTCACTTCATATAGCTTGGTTCATTGAAAGTATCTCAGCTTGTCCGGGATCAAACAATCTTCGGTACTTAATTATTAAGAGAGAAAAAGAAACGTCACAATACTGCAAACTGGCAATGATATTACGCTAGTAACATTTCAAGTTTTTTTTTCTAATAAAATGCCATTGAAGGCACAACAACAAACGTTTCTTTTCCAACGTTCAACATATTTCCGTGGAAAAGAACAAAATGAAACTATTATGTAGGCAATAAAACTAGACGGAGGTGTATTATTTTTTGAACAGGTAACGTCAGCGAAAGGGTATCAAGTACATTTCTACGGCTAGCACTGCCATCTTGCAGGCTGAAGTGAAAAATACTTCAGTATGGAAGAAGATGGCAGTGCTAACCGTAGAATCTTAGCTGTTTCTTATTTGTATTAACCAGGATAACACTATCTTTGAAATGGATATCAATTAGACTAGACCTGATGAGACAAGTATATTGGGGTGACGTTCCAGTGCAAGTTTCTCATAGACGCCGACCACATCAGTTATTTCTGAATACCTCCTTTCGCCCCACGACTGTAGACGGCATGCAAACTCCACATGCAGCGTCTATACCGTCTAGGGTCAAGTTCTTACTCAAGGTCACTATTACCGAAATGAGAATATGAAAGCCAACAGCTGAAGCACACTAAACAATACCAGTAATCTCAAGGTTCTCAGTATGTGTGGAGTTTTTTACTGAATAGATTAAGATCAATCATGTCATGAAGGCTGAGTGCATAGGGCTTAACAAAAACATCAAATTGAGGCCCAAACAGTTGAAGCTTTGTTGTGAGCTCTACAGACGAGACAACAGGTGATTTTCTTGACTGATAGACAGTCGTTCCTTTTTCCTCGGTCTTTAACAATGTCGGGCACTGAGTTAAGGGGTACCCAAAGGGTTACAAAAGACGTTGAGAGATGCAACTGTAACAGACGACTAGCTGGAATGTCGTGGCCGAACAATAGCCGCGAATTCTTGCACGTGAAGCTAGGAGCACTGTTCTAGGAAGCGCCCCCTGCACGGAACCATTGTTGCACAGGTTTAACCTTCGTGTGCCTCGGTCAATTTTGCTAAAACCCGTTCCTCGAAGCCGCGGGGCATCCTGTTCGAGGATTCTGCTTCGATAATTACACAGCAGCCATCTGCCTCGCCACAAATCCTTTCACTGTCAAGTTCTTGGCACGGCAGGTCCAGTTACTTGACGGTCACCAGCTACCTCGAAGTCAGTCCGGTTAACATGGACAGTAATTGGCTACAATTACTCTATACTAATTGTTATGAAGTTGATAAAAGTCTGATGACCCAAGAAGTTAAGAAGAGTTGGATGTGTGAGTTTCTCATCGATGAATAACTGCATTTAATGTGCCTACGATATCCAATCCGATAAATAATATCTTGCGTTATCAAATAATATTTAGTTTGCACCTGAGAACTTGATACACTCTCAACAGCATTTTACTTGCAAAATTGTTACAGCTAATGAGTCCTGTTACGCCATCTCCTAAATATCGTAGTCAACCGGTGGGTCCGATTTGTTGGTCGTTTTGAAATTCTCGTCCAAGTGCCCCAGATACCACAACAAGTGTGCAGATTGTGGTAGGACGAATTTCATTCGCCCAGTGGGATGGGAAATCTCGTTTACAATCGCGTGCGGCCGTTCCGTGTGGATTCCACGGCGTTCTTGTGGTTTGATTGGCCGGAGAAGCTCCAGAAATCCAGAGGCCCTTGAGTGCTGACCTTCGCGTGAACTCGTAAGGCTCACGTGGGAAATTCGCGTGCGGTGAGAACGGTCTGGCAGGAAGCACGTCCCAGTGCGGCGGAAGGCGGCCATCAGTAACGTGGGACAACAATGGCGGCTGGAGGAGGCGACGAACGGCAACCAAACCTGATGTCTACAATTTCCATGAATGGTACGACCTGACTGAACGAATGACTAGTTTAGAAACTCGTGGACAAGCACAAGAAACAGTTTTGTTTTTGATGTATGAATACAACCAAACTGTTCAGCTAATTTCCCAAAACTGTAAAGGATTAACCAACAACTGAAATGAAATTGTAAGTTATTATCAACGAAACGCCAGGTATTTAGTATTAAATAATGTAACAAGACGTAATAGTATACTGAAACTAAAAACTATATATATTGAGCAATATATATAAAACTTCTGAATAAATGTGTAAGAAATATAAAAACCACAAAAAGCAGTAAAAATAACAAACGAATGGTCGTATTATATAAGAAAGGAAGAGTAAGCATGAAAATAATTTTAAAGGAAAAAAGGAGAACTAGAAGTCGCGTGGAAATAGTAATAGTAAGCTCCAGTAAGCACTTCATTCTCTCAGAACACAACGCAACGCATACGTCGTGATTTAATAAAATTTCGTTCCCCGCGTGATAGTCGAAAACCTTTTCTTTTTTTAGGGCAACAGGCTTCAAGGGGGTAATCCACGTTGGGCATCTCCCCTTTAATAGCATAGGAAGGTATTTGAAAGGGGGATGCGGAAGGGTAGAAGAAGGTAGCCAAGGGTTAACTCGGGCCCCCGGGCTATATTTTAAGGATCCTACCCGGCATTCGCCTAAAGAAATGCAGGGATAACCCTAGAAAAGCAACAGTCTACCGACATTCGACATCGAGACATGACGCCATGGAGTCTTAAGTAGGTATAAATTCTGCTGAGCGGCCATAAAAATCTGCAAACCGCCGTCGTGCTCGTCACATTGTACAAGAAAAGTGCAGTGAAGGTCATAATCATAATCATTACAATTGATTCTACCACAGTATGCAGGTGTTGGGAAATCAAAAATCCTCCCCTCCCACATTCCTCGAAAGAAGGGACGAATGTTGGACCACTGCGTGATGAATCAAGACCTTGGACCTGTTAGTGATTTAAGATTCAAAGACTTATAATTATTTCTACTGTTGATTAAAACCGATAGAACTTCAATGATTGGAAGTAGGTTTAATCTAAATCAAAACGGACGCAGCAGCAGGTCGGTGACCCGGTGAGGAAAATGTGACGTAATCATTAGTATCAAATGTGAAGAATAATTTTGAGAACGAACAACACGAAGTAGTGCCATAGTACATAAAAATGAAATAAAATAAAACACCATTTGTAGAGAACCAAGAAGAAAAATGAATAAGAGAAAGGGACATTGAGGACGTCGGAAAAAAACATTATTGAAGGAATAAGATTAATTGGAACAGATAGGAGTTATTGAAACCTGTTTTCGATTACCTCTACAGGACAATACGTCATGCATGGCCCACAAGCCTCGTTATGTAAGCGACTCCACCCACGAAGTGTCCTCCGCGGTAAGACATGCACCCTCCAGATAAACAGTCTTTATGGGTTGATGGTATCTTAACACCTCCACCCGCAACACCCATTGGCAATGAAATCTCTGCAAGGCCACGCTATAATGTTCTTTGTTTTAAGGGGACCTTTGTCGGTTTATTCTTGCAAACAACTCACCGGAAGGGCAGAAAAAAAAGATAAAAGTTATCTGCGACTCACGTCGTTCGCTTTTTATTCGCGACACTGCATTTTCCGCACCAGCTATTGTATTCCTGGACATTACTTCAGTAGCAGAGTTATGCAACTCTCTAGCTGCTGCAAAACTGCTGCTATGTGGAAATTTCTTTAGCTTTGATCTAGGAGTAAGAATCTTCTATTTCAAAGCTTGCACAATACGTATGTAGTACGTCGCTACTTTGCCAACAGACAAATGTGTAAATATAAATCAGGTTTGTATAATTTTCCGTGAAATACCGTTCACACGTCAAAATAAATCCAAAAAAATTGGGTGTAACGAATTATGAATGTTATAAAAACAAATTTATTCCATTATAAGAATTAACGAAATATTTCTACAAAATTGGTTTCAGGATGTTATATCAAGTTAGCATCGTTTACGTGGTAGTTTCAGTTGTCTCCACGGTTCGATTTACAGTAATAGAAATATGTATTTTCTAATGCTTTAGATAATGATTTTTTTAATCAATATCACTGCCTGTTTCTGAATATTTGTATATCAATGATGAACCATTCAAGCAAAATTAAATAAGGAGACTGATACTGTAATGCCGTTTATTTTCCTGATTAGTGGAACATCTCAAAAGCACTCCTCGTTAACACAGACAAAACTGGCTCTCCTCGTTTTTTTTTGCTTGTACTCTCCAACTGGTGAAAAATGGGTACCTTGCAGCACAGACTTCATTTTTGGGTAGAGGAAGAAACAGCATGGTGTTAAACCAGGTATCTGAGTAGGATAATCAAGACCGTCATGTTTTACCGGCCCAAAAATTGTTTGACCCACACAATCTTTTACAGTTCAGGGAGATTCTTTCTAACACGTTCACTCACTTCTTGCAAAGCTTGTTCATAATACCGTCAGACAACTGGGTAGCCGTTTTTCCATATCGATGTCCGGGACACCTGGTCCTACGTTAAATCCTTATGGGGAACAGCATCCAAAACCCTTTCAGCCAAAATTCAATTAAAACAAAACATAATCTTTAGCACCAACTCTAACTCTCCCTAGTACCTCCGAAATTCTATAATCCACCACGCCATTAAACTTCCCCAAGTCAACTCCTTAATCACCAAATCCGTAACCTCATTAACCATCCTATCACCACGATCCAGCAATTCATAGCAGCCCTCCTCCCACTAAACTCACGTCTCCCTATCGACCTCATCCTTCCACGAGAACACTCTGGCACCTCCTAACCCACCCCATATTCACACCCACAGACCCCACCTACCCATTCCATCCAACCTATCAAACTCAACATAACCAGTAAACCCTCATAGCCCAACAATGTATGCACCTCAGACACACAAATTAAGATACTAGAAATTTGCAATGTCCTGGATATCGAAGAAATAAATAAACATTGTCTTGAACATCCAACGTCCTTGGGTCATTTTGATTTTTCCAGTCATGGATTGAGGCTTGGTTTCTGGATTTGATCGTAAATGAATATCTACAACTCAGCAGCTGTGATGTCTTAAGATCGACCAGAAACTCTGATGTTGAATTGCTGATCACTTTTCTGTGTAAATACACGATTATAATCAAGTGCTAACTTACTGCAGCTCAGCCGGTCAATCGAGTTGTAACACTACAGTTACACGTCGAACAAAATAACCTCGTTACACAAAACGGTAAATGGTATTCAATTATAGGATCCGGACGTTTGCCCGACAAAAACTTGCCCGATGCACGCTTTCGCAACAATAATATCCCGATTGACATTTGCCCGACAGGACAAAGTCCCCATTGACGTTTTCCCGACAGGTCATTTTCCCAAGAAGTGTGTTTTTACATAATATTGTAGAACAACTAATATGTTTATCAATGAAAATTAAATGATTCATTAATGCGTGGAAAATGTTAAACAAAACTTGGTACACGTCTCACTTAAGATCCAGGATCCAACGCCGTGGGAAAAAAATAACTGTATTAGGAAAATGACCTGTCGGGAAAATGTGAATAGGGATTTATGTACTGTCGGGAAAACGTCAATCAGGATATTGTTGTCGGAAAACGTGTATCGGGCAAATGTTTGTTGGGATTTTGTACTAGACCGCTCAATTGTAGAATGGCTCGTTATTTTTTGTCTAAAAACGTAAGAGTTCAAGCCACGTCTCAAAACATAGGATTAGTGAACTTTTGTTTCGGATGGTTGCGTATTTAAGAACAAATTAGTCGGAAGGCAGTTCTTGAATGCTTTTCCAGTTGTAAATAAAAATTGAAAATCCTGGAAATCCTGTGACAGCAAGTTCCAGCGATTATGGTTCGGAGCTATTTGGGTAGTATTCAAAAACGCACCAAACTCTAAGACTAACTTTTATTTGCATCCAATTTACTCAGACCAACGGTGATATCTTCATGTCTATACGCTAATGTAGTTGTTTTTCTACGAACGACCCACGTTCTGTTATATTTTGAGCAGCTGCCATACTGTTGACAATTGATTAAACCCTACTACTATGCGAAGTGAAAAATATCAACTATCAACAACGAGTGACATCTCCGCGTTACACCAAACATCAACAACACAAGACCGAAATAGCGCTTTATTTCTGCATGCGCCTGTGAAAACATTGACGCGCAAAGTGTTAAGCAGCTCCTGTTACGTCACACGTCCACTTTATCCTAAGATGATGATGATGTTGCTGGAGGTAAGGGCTGACTCGTCAAATTTGGCAACCTCTAATTAACTCTGCCGACAATTAGACGCTATTCGTCTACACAAGGTCGTGAACGTTTAATCGTCGGTGTGAACTGCCTAAAGTCTTCCATGCGGAAGTAAACATTTAAGCTATTTTTACAGTCTTTCTACCGCAAACGAAAACAATTATCCGATCGGCATGACGTAATTAATAATACATTAGATTAGGATAATATATTTTTTATACGATTAAGTGGTGAAGTACGTAAAAAAAGTTACGGAAATGTAAACGTATAATATTGTAGTCTTGGAATTTAATGATAATTATATTTACATGTAACGTTAGCGGGAAAATTATCTAAATTAAGTTTCATATTTTGATTTACTACTCCGTAGAACTTAAATAATACCAGGACGTAGCAAGAAAATTTTCTGCCAATAGAATATTATGCAATCAAATATAATGATCATTTATGTTCGTGACGATTACACTTGAGATATTCATAATTACAGAGATTTTACATATTAGTTTTAAATTTCCTACGTTGCGTGTATAGTTTTCTACATTAGATGCAATATTTTTAAGTTTACGAGTACGAAAATATCTAAGTTATGTTTAAATGAGGATCGTTGTTCTATTAAATTATTATAACAGTGTTAACTCCAGGTTTTTTAGATCCTATGAAATAATTGTGTCGTTTGTGTTGCCGATAACTATTTGGTTTGTAATCTCAGGGATATTTACACTACTGAGCTTGCGAAATGTTTCCTCTTCGGCTCCGAACCAAGTTCATGGGCGGAAAGGTGTGTTGCAAGACTCGCCAACTATTTCCAAGAAAAGCAAGGATTAATCATAGAAAGATTTTATTTTTTTCTAATTAGTTGCACACAGTCATTCCCCGAGAAACGGAAATCATGCCTGCAGAAAACCACTGTTTCGACTTATGTTTGTGTGGTGTAGTGCTGAATTCATGTTTATTCAAGTCATATATTGACATAGAACATGTTCATGATAAAGTTGAAAAATAACCAAGACAGGCGCTGAATCAACCGCACTGTTATCTAACGAGGTAACCATCCTGCAGATATTTTTTAGCCAAAATTTTTCTTATAAAATTGAAATAATCGACTCATGGGATATGCCATCCGAGAAATGGACAAATTTTTCCGATACTACTAAGGCCTTATCATAGATTTCTTTAAATAATTTATTGTCCTACCCTCGTAGACTTGTATGAAGTGTTTGAGAAATATAAACCAAAATTGTTACAGAATAAATTTATAACTAAAATTTCTAGCATTTTTTCTAGCACATTTAAGCGTGCTATTTTCGACACAAGATAAGTATAATTTAAACGTCATCGTCAGTAGCAGTCGTGGTTTAAAGAGGGCCATAGTACCATATCTGCATGTGAAGTGTAAAGTCTTACGTTATCGCTACCGATGTGACGTCATGAAATTTCTACATTATATCGCTTCTTGTTCCTAAAAGGAGTATATGTGGTAACAGTTTACGTGTTCTTTATCTCGGGGCACACGCGACGGTTCACTTTAGCTGGTAGTAAAACTGACTCACTTTGACGCTTCGCACGTACCCTCCTAACAATGTGATAGCAGTTAAAGAGTCGTGCAGACTCGGTGAAGACCGATTTGCAAACGCACAGTCCTGGAAGATTAGCAAATTCCACATAAACAACTCGCCAGGTCGATATTGTAAGGTCGAATCGAAACAAAGTAACCGACGATAGTAACACACATTGAAAATTTATTCCTAACAGAATAACGTTTATGCACATCGACTTGGCTGTTCCCAAGTTTATTATCAGACATTGGTCTCAACATCACCTTCATACACATTCACAAAAACAATTTTTTAGTAAAAAAAATCTGAGTTATACGATCAGAAATAACGACCGAGCCGTAACTGAATCAAAATCAATGCTGTAAAAGTTTCTAGATAATCTCACTGATCACAAAATGGCAGCGGACTCTAACTGAGTTCCATACGTACCAATCCCTCGTAGGTAAAATAATTTTGTATTTAAACAAAATATAGTTATATAGTATTTATGCTGCAACACGACTGTCCAGAAATCGTATTTTATAATTTTTTTAATATTTGTAGTACTGGAGTAAATATAAAGACGTAAAACATCCTAGACTCTCGCACGTTGTTACGTAATTCAGTTAATTCTTATTCGGTTGTCGTGGTTACGATTCACTGTAATTAGACGTCATCAGAAATTTTATTCTCCGAACCGGTTCCTGCTCACAAAACAAATGTCGAGTGAATTTATCAACATTATTCAAGACTTCTACTACGACATTGAACAAAAGAATCGCAATATATTGTGGCACAGGAATCACAATATTAAAAGTATGTATGAGATTGAACTCAGAAACGAAGGTATTAACCCTCAAAAGCAACCAACAATCCTAATTTTTGTTTACTTGAGTAATTCAAAATTAAATTAATTATTTAACGTGTATGATTATTGAATTTTATAATTCATTTAATATATAATTTATTTTTCTAAAACGGTTATGAAAATTAAGTAAACAGAAAAATCGGATTGGAGATTGGTTTTAATTAGTTACATAATACCTAATGGTATGAATAATTTAAGTTACACCATGAAATAATTCGCTGCCGACACTTCAAGAACCTACAGTCCAAAACACTTAAATCCAAAGAATACTACAGCTATGGTTTAAAGGTAAGTAATATTATCGTTTTCAGTTTTTTACTTCTAAAATAAATGTTATGATTTATCACTGTACCCCATGTCATTTAGAGTTTAATAATTTTATCATCTTACACAGGAATTAATTATTTTCTTGAATTCATCGTGCACACAAGCACGTGTACGTCACTCCAAATATTTTCTAAACCACCAGTTGGTATTTCTGACTTACGTTCCAATATCAGGTGTTACAAATAACAGAACGAAGCTCATAGCATAACCTCTGACGCCCTGGAACTAATTCCGTAACGACGATTATTGCCTTGCAAATGAACGAAGTAAGTGTACTGCCCGAAAATAACTTCAATTTGAAATGCAAAGGACATTTTTACAGTCTCAACAGGAAGTCATAAAAAAAGTGTTCAACATTGCCAGAAACACGTGTAAGTGGAAATAAAAAGTGCTGCAGTCATACATACACACAATTATATAAATAGTTCTTCTCACATTAATTGAAAGATATTGCTCAAATGTTTTTTTTTTTTCATTTTGATGCTGATTTCCAAAATCTTTCACTTTTGTACTGGGTAAGACGACCAAGGGAAAAATTATTTTAAAGCCAAACAGATATTTCTTCCAGCTTAAATCAGTTGGATGCCGAATGCACTCAAATAAAGCAAGCTCCAATTAAATTAAATACGACTAAGGTGAGATACTAAACGAGGGTACAGATAAAATAGTTTAGAAAGTACTGTTAAAACGTGAATAATTAACTAGAATTATGTATCGGCTATACGTTACACTAATTGCTCATTCATGCAAGTATTCCACTTTTTCAGCGTCAAAGACCCATACTTTAGCACCTGTCACACGGTATCATAGAATATTAGATCGCCGATATTACAAAACACTATGGTTCAAATTCAGGACAGATTCAAGGTGAATAGTTTCCTTTCACAAATAATATAATTGCTGAACGCCGCAGATGTTGATCATAATTCTTTTATTTGCATACTGGAAGACTGATTTGAATCAAATCGACGACGGTAATTATTCTACTTGCGACAGTAATTCCAGGCGACAAAATAGTTGCGTAATTCACAGCAAGGAGCACTGTAGTAATGGAATTGTCATTTGAAGGTTAAACATATGCAGAACATTAGTTTTATTAAAGAAAAAGTAAACGAATGAAAATTCTCACGAAACAGATAAATAGGTTATAGAAGTTGATTTGAAAAAAAATGGCATTATAAAATTATGACTCGATCATTTGAAATTTATAAATACAACTAGGTTTGTTTAAATGTCGTTCAGAATTTTCTTGTACCCAAATTTTTAAATATAAAACTATGTTCAGCATCTCAATAAATAAAATGCTAAATGTGTTTGGGATAAACTTAAAATGTCTGCACAGATTGCAATGAATTTTCTACTTTCTCGAGGTACAAACTATAGTATAATGAATTTCGAGCCTAGAGTGATGATTTGGAGGATAGTCAACACACATTACTGGAATTTTTATGAATATAATGGGTATTTCAGGTACTTATTTGCCCGTTAATACACAGAGCTTTTCCCCGGTTCTACTATTTCGTAAAAATACTAATAATTTTTTTTAAACGTTTCATGTAAAATTTTTGCATTCTATCGTTAATTCTTTCATAGTGTGTTTAATTTTTATTATATTGTTTTGGAATAAATGAAAAAAATTAGTAGTTCTTGGACCTAAAATTGAAATGATATTTAACTATTGTAGAAACTTCAAGAATAGAAGAGTTAATTAGAGAAATAGTTAATCATCGATATCAATGCATTATACATTTTGAATACATAAATTTCGATACTACGAATTTAAAGACATTTACAATCCATATAACAATTTGAAATAAAAAATCGCCAAATCGTCGTGATGTCAAAAAAACTTTCGATACGTACAAGTATTCTTGTTTTTTTATTTTCATATTTCCTTTTAAATTGTGTTAATCCCATTCATAAAATAATATGATAAGTAATATTTCATAATTAACACAGGAGAGTCTCGTGTATATATGTAGGTATATAAGTTGATAATACAAAGAAAATAGACAGTATAAGGAAATATGTGAACAATTATACTGATCGTAGTTATATACTAATTAAACAAGTAAATTAAAAATAATTAATAATAAATAATTAAAAAGTACGTTGCAAAATCACATGAAATAAAAGTAGGTATACGCATGTTAAGATTAAGTAATTACAAAAATATCTTAGAAAATCTTGACGCTACAAAAAGAAGTTGGCGCTGGACATACTCAAAGCGTAATATTAGCTTCTAATTGTTAGAATTATCAGGAAGAGATTAAAAATATTTTTAAATATTAGCTATTTAAATTCTTAAGATAATTATATACTGTATTTGTGTGAAATTTTCGGCCATTAGAGATGAAATATTTAGGGAAGAATCAAAGTGATCTTTTCAATTTCACGTAAGTAAAAAAAAGCGTTGTCCAATTAAAATTACAGTTGATATCTGAAGGATTTAAGTGAGGGTGTTTGTAGTTGTCACTGGTCTGAGTCAGCCGGTTGTGCCTGCTGCTAATGGAGGAGCGGCCATGTCTCTGGAGTCAGTTTGCTTCGGATCAAGGTCTTACCCTTGAAACTGGCATCGGACACTCACCAGCTGTGATTGCTACGAAATATCACTTTTTTAATTTATAAATTATTCTAAGCATAAAAATGAGTGAGAAACAGAAATAAAACTAATATTACTTCTTATTTAATGGCTGACACACCGGTGAGAATACAGAGACAGTAACTGGAGTCCATTGAGTCAAATTTATTGTTTTAAATTTTCCCCGAGTCCTGTTGTACTCCATTTCGTTAATGAGATCTGTCTGTCCAGTCTATTGATATTTCGGAATCGGTCATTATACGGTGCTACTGTTAACAACTTGCGTTTCTAGAGTTCAACAACGTCACAGAGGAAATAAACTCGCATACAAAAATTTTCTCGGATGATTGTATTGCCTAGAAAGACATAAAGGGGTTAGAAGATGTGGTGATGGGGGTAAAATTCACTTATTATCGATGACGAATTAAATTAATTCGTGAAACACACGGAGGAACTGGGGAAAATATTTCAGATTCATATTTTGAAATATGTTGTTTTAATAATTACGTGACACTGGAGTGTGTTTAACTAAAGTACGCGTTAAAAAATAAATTAAGCATTAATAGTAGTGAATGTTTGGTAGCTTTAATTTTCTGGGAAGGAAAAGAATAAAATATTTTTGTTCTTGTATAATATTTTAACTTAATACTTAAGCACATTTATTTCAGTAAATAAATTTATTCATTATGAAATTTAAGTAATAAAGTTGTAAAAATAGCACTACAGTTGTTTAAAGTACTATTCGTTATTATTGTTAAGGCATTACCTTAAATGACTAAAAATTTAATTCATCCTCGCCTGTAGCCGTATTCACGTGTCACACACCGTACAACGTCTCAAATATGCCAATAATTACGAGCGACTTTTAGTAGCACTTTCTTCGAATTGAGTAGTCATTAACTGAGGTTTATGTCGAGTTCATCGACGATGTAATAGTTACGATCTCTCGTGTCACGTTCTTATATCACATATACCGCATGTGTTACTGCGAACTATAAACCAACTGCAATTACAGTTGGCATTTTTTTTAACCTTGCTTAAAGGACACATTTTTAGAGGTCCTGATTCAATTATTTATAATTACAATACTTTGGAGATATTCAAACTTTTAAACATATTTTACGATAAAACAGATTTAATCACTGCATCACAAACTTAACCTATGGCGATTACAGAAACTAATTAAAAATATCGAAATTTAACTAGCATAACATTTCACCTGCGCAATATGTTGATCACAGTGTAAAATATCACTTCATTATCGATTTCGGAGGAAGCAGAAAATATTTCACACTTTCATTGCTACATTTTTTATATTTCTGATAAAATTATTAGAAAATTTATCCTAGACCATAAATCTGCATATTCAAACTGTAGAGCTAATGGACACATTTTTCAATAACAAAATATAATATAAAAAAGAAAACAAAAAACAAGGACAATCTATATAATAAAAAAGGATGTATATTTGTATGTATGTATGTATGTATGTATGTATTTACGTTGTTCTTTATACAAATTTTATCGCGTGTACAGAATGCAACAAAAATTGGTATACGTATTCTGCCAAAATCGAGAACCGGTACTGTGGGGGTGACAAACCACTAGCATAAATGTGAAAAGAATTATAATTTTTAAAAGTGATCATTAAGTGATAAATTACTGCGCGCCAATATATATCATGACATCACGCGACAGAGAGAGACGTTACTACGCGACGAACAAAGGAAATAGTTAGATTTTTCCGTAATGAAATGAAGCAGAAATATTTTCATTGAATAAAAGTATAATTCTATCCAGTAATACTCCATCGAGTGATAATAAAAAACAATACAAAATACTTTACAATCGTTGCGGAAAATGTTAGTTAATTTAGTGAGTGCAATATGGCCACCATTTCTTTACATTTGGAATGTAGCTATCAATTTGATCACTTCAATCCTTCGTAATGTGCGAATACTGATGGACAATTATATCCTGCAATACTCAAGAAGTACTGTCTGAAGACTTACTGACAATTATTTGTTCGCGGAGAATTATATTTCTAAAGAATAACGATGGTATGTTTGTTGCTATTATGCAATTAAATTCTATGTATCTTATAGCTATTAAATTAATGCAGTATATTTATGTATTGGTAAAGAAATTCGGAGGTATGTTTTTTGAGATTGATGCAATAAAATTCAATGTATTTTATAGCTGTTCAATTAAAGCACTATTGGTCGAAATTGTGTACGGAACTAGAAATAGTTAGATTTAGGTTGTGTCTTCTTGACTAAAGATTAATATAGAATTAAATTCTTTTTCGGGTTTATATAAATAAGACACGGGCAACGCCGAGCTCCCAGCTAGTAGTAAATATAGTAGGAGACTAAAAAGCAGAAAAAATAATACAAACCTACAGAAAGACGAAAAGGAAAATAAAATTACAGATTCTTATACAGATTTATCAACAATGATATTAATAATAAGAACAATTGTTTTAAAAGTAAAAAAAAAATCACCTTTAATATGCGGTGTGCTGTATTGTTTATGCCCAAAATTAATTCAAATATTGAAATAAATATTTGACTAATGGAAACATTGAAAGTTAACGTTTTAAGTGAGGTAAAAAAGATATCCTCCTAATTAGTGGACACTTTGGCTTATAGAAAAGATTTGATCGATGGCCTGCTAGGCGAGGCCGGAGAAGTGAGCGGGAAAGGCTTGATGGAGCAGATTGTCTGCAGTGGAGCGTGCCACTAGATCAAATCTTGACCTTGATCGTGCGTTTCATGGTCTACCCGTGATGCCTTGACTTTGACCGCGTTTCGATTTCATCGTGTGTCCTCGAAAAAGTGATTAAAAGTAGCTGTTCCCACACATGTACTCGTATCCTCCAGAACGGAGTCCTGAAACACGCGGTCATCGAATGTTCTGGAAGCTGAAAATGCAAATCGTGCCGTCGAGGACCTTGCGCTTAAAGAACCAGCTTTGCGGAAGAGAATTGTGAACGAACAAACCACGGCCAACGCCGCGGGAGGTCGTTAAGATGCCACTCAAAAACGTAACAAATTTGCGTACCGTGAAAAGTACTCGTAATGAGAGAATTCGGCTTCTTAAGCAACAATTGACAAATGTTCCTACATGAAAACTTTCAACACTATTATTTTATTGCAGCGATGTCGACCTCACTGGCCAACTTTTGAGATCAGTCAAATTAGATGTCTAACTTCACAATTTACACATGGTATAGTTTGAACCACTTCAACATTAATGAACGTCTGAAGGCTTAAAAAAGCACCCAATATATCAAAGAACTTGGAATAGAGGAATCACATTATAGATTCATCAAATTCTCAATAATCATCACCTATGTCACTCGCAAATTTAAAACTGTCTTAGAAAAAATATATATATTAAACCGAAACACCACAAAAATGAAGCCGATGTCTGATTAATCATCTGGATCCAATAACACTAATATTAATTAGAAATCTCGAAACTTGATATACCAATTCTTCTTAGTTATTGGAGGTAATAGTGAAAAATGATACAACTGTTTTGATAGGTTATGTTCCGGGTTCACAGACCTTGGGAATATGGTAAGAGTTATTCTCTGTTCCCATTGGAACAGTCGGCGAACTGCCTCCTTAACTGGTCGAGGCACGGAGAAGGGAATGCTGCATCCCCACAGCAAACCCAATCTTCCGCTATCCGACCTACCTGATGCAGGTTGTGAAAGGTTTGTCCTGCATCACTTTTAGGCGAATGCCGGTTAGGAACCTTAAACTATAGCCCGGTGGCCCTTGACTACCTTCCTCATCTCCCCTTTAAAATCCATTCCTAAGCTATTAAAGGGGAGTTACCACTATTTGGATCACGTAGCCTGTTACTCTAAAAAAATTATACGATATACATATTCCTGTAATATGTAAAATAAATCAGGAAATGTAGACCATGATCTAAGTTAGATAATTTAAAAATTTAATAGAATTCACTATAATAAGAAAGATACACAAATACAGACAAAATAAGTTATAATATAAATATAATCATATTACACTTAAGTAAATGATCAGATTGTGATTGTCATATAAATGGTGTTTATATTATCACTTATTTTGTCTGTATTTCGTTATCTTTCTTATTATTAACTTTCAATTGGACGTACATTTTTTCATAAAAATTCACTATAGTAAACCCTGGATTATCCGGCCTAATGACAGACCAGAGATCAAAAGAATCACCAATTTACTACCGCTTTACGTACTTGTTGACATCTGAAACGTAACTGACTCCGGGGTTGCAGGGCGGGTGAACATTTAGCTTTACGTCTCAACTTATTTTATGCGTATGGAACGTAGGATCGAAGCAAACGATTACTGCAACCTTCGCAAGATAAATTTCTGCATTCCTGATTTAATAACGGAGAATTTTTTTTTAACTGGGCCGAATAGTACAGACTATAATAGTTACGAGTCAACTGTATATCTAGAATAAAAAGTTCTGAACGAATTACTTTTTAATTTGAATTAAAGTAAACAATTGCCTCTTCGTATTATTTTATTAGTTCGTTGGCATTTCTCTCTGAATCCCCAGAATTTAATTTGATTTCCCGTATTACTGTTAGTAGTAGTACTGTTATTTAAACAGACTCCAACGAATTAACATTAAAATTCTGCTGGGATACTGTAAATTATAGTGCCGAAGTGTCTATTCCGACAAGAGCCCGACACAGGTGAGACCCTTGCGAGGACGTCACGTCATCCCAGACAATTTTCACCCAGTCTGTCCTGTGGCAACCAGCAATCGTAGCCCGTTACTGTTCTCAGACAATGGTAATACCACAGAGAATATTATAGTGTGGCGAGGCTGTCATTCCTCGAAATTGTACCTTGTTCGGTTGTCTGTTTAGGTTGGAAGATGAGATTGTTACGTCACCCCAAGGCTAGCACGTTACGAGGAAAATCCCTGGTCTTGTGTTGTGTGGTTCTAAAGTTCAACGAGAAACTATACCCAGACATCGGAGAGTGAGACAGAGAGACCTCTGCTGGGATGCGGAAGCACTGACCAAGGTTAACGTTTTTTTTAACTTCATTTGGCCAATAATACAGAGAAAATTTTCCAATAGAGAAAGACAACAGAAAAATAAAACGATTTTAATTTTCTTAATTAATGATACTTCAACTCAATTTTTTTAAGTACGATATAAGTGAACTCGTCAAACGACAAGTTATCCCTAAAAATGTGTAAAAAGTATTTGTCAATCAAATTGTCAGATTTTGACTGTCTATTATATTGGAAAAAATAATTAACTCACTTTGTTAGTCTTAATCAAACGCAGAATTTTAAAATGAAATCGTTTTACAATAACTGCTGTATGTAAATCTTTGAAGTACAGTATTGATTTCAAAACAGTCATAAATTTAATGGAAAATAGATTTCAAATCATAGTTTAAAATCTTTCTGCCAAATATTTTACCTAAACAATATCTTTAAGCACGCAAATATAAACTAAGCGTCCATTAAAATGTATGTAGCTATTTAATAACTAATTTGAAAGGAATTTAAAACATTTCTGTAAATGTTAATTTTCTCAGACCTGAATTGATTTCTTCTTTATGGTAGTATTGGGCTATGAGCAGTTATCGATTGTAATCAAATACGATATGGCTTTAAAAACGACCCATGCCATACATAAAATTTTTATTACCCATTGAATTAAATCTGCGAGCCTAAAAATTGCACATGTAACTGTTTATTATGCATTAAGAATTTAGAATTTAAAATTTTTGGGAAAATATATAATTAGTCAGGTTTTTTACTCAGGTTTTATTTTTCACTTTAACATGAAAATTTTTTAGCGCAAAGTTTTCAGACGACGGTTTAACGAAACTGAAACTACGAACGAAATGAAGATTAAAGAGAAAAGTTCGGTTTCTTTTTTAACACACCTGGTAGAATACCTCCTCTATTATTATGTAGATAATATGAAAGATATTAACGATGTATTGAGATGAAGGAAAATGTGTTTAGACAGAATTTCGGGGTACGATAATATTCCGTTTGGAATACAATATTTTTTTAAATTACCATTAAAGGGTTTCTGACAGCC
Organism: Zhengitettix transpicula; assembly: GCA_037074705.1. NCBI lineage: Eukaryota > Metazoa > Arthropoda > Insecta > Orthoptera > Tetrigidae > Zhengitettix > Zhengitettix transpicula. The sequence continues at coordinate 36,954,850 of CM073596.1, read as the reverse complement.
TAAAACCATTTTAACCTGTTTATTCTTTTTCAACATATTTCTTTTCTGTCTCTAAATCTTTTAAATTATAGTTAGATGAAGGTGAAATAGATTGTATCGTAGAGAATAAGGAATTTGAACGTAACAAAATCTTAAGTACTTCCAGGGTAAATTATGCTAAAATAATTTACTGAGAATAGACTGACATACTACATTAAATATATTTAGGGATTTCAATAGCAATACGTAAACAAAAGTGAGGTCAGTGAATAAATATCGTCGTCAGTAGCATGCCGAAACTATTTATTTACCTGTAAGTAATGCGTGGGCACAGTAAATAATATTTATATAGTATTTTCAATATAAAATCTTAATTTTACTGATTTTAAAAGTTAGAATTAAAAGCGTACAAATTAATATTCGTTTGTCCACTTTTTCGTCTTTAAACATGTCTACGTACATATGACCTTTAATACATTATTCTCTCTTTACAGACATTACGTTTTAACCGAATCATGTCAGACTCGTGTAAGGACGCTTAAATCCCAATTACGTAAGATGAGAACTTTTGTGGTTAGCGATAAGGACTCGAAATATTGCGGTAGGGAAAGGAAGGAGGAGGGAAAATTCCTTCAGAGTTGTAACACAAGAGCTAGAGCAGAAAAGCACCGTAAATCGCGAGTTTCGTGGCTCTGCGACCCTCGGCCATTTGCTGCAGGTCAGAAATCACGACTCATCTCGCCTCGCGGGGTAGGCAACCCTTGGTACAAGCCAAGGAGAGGTCGGATTCCACACCATGACCCTCACAAGGAAGGCTTCCACGAGTACGGTTCAATAGAATGGGGGGGGGGACAAATACTACTAACAGGCAACACAAGAACGTTAATACATATCCGTGTTCAGAACAGACAGTACAGTTCCTAAATAATTATCCAGAATCGCACGATATTTCCATGTAGATGCATTTTTCATGCATCGATATTTTCCGAAACACGCAAATCATAGACATGAAAACAGCCTCGAATAACTGTTAGCGACACTTCTGGTCCTTATCCTCAATATAACAGAAATAAATTACAAATTTTTATATATTACGAGGAAATTTCAACGTCATAATTTTTTTTGTTTTAAGAAGAGGATGATCTAAAAAAATTGTTGAAAATAAAAAATAAAAAAGTCTAGTATTGGGAGAATAAGAACTTAGGTATCCGCAAAACTCGCATCCCTGTTTCAACTAATAGAATACTGTACTAATATATATATCCATAAGGTATTATTAGAAAAAAAGCAGTCACATTTTAAGGCAAGGAACGCGTAAGAATCATGTAAATGGAAATACATTAGCTTCAGAACAAAAGTACTAACATGGCGAAACGCATGGAATTGTATGTACGATAAATTTTTTTTAAAAAAATGGAAAAATATTTGTGCATAATATTTTTTGCAATACTAAGTGGTGGAACAAGATTGAAACAAAATGTAATAGTCAAAATTTGAAAGAGATGACGAATAAAAACCTTTTAAATTACAACAAAACACGATTGTTCAAATATTTCTTTCTGATGAATGCAGAACAATATATTTCTGCTTAGGTTGTTACGAATCATTGTAAAATTTCTTGCTTTCGATTAAGTTACATTAAACGTCCACCTCAGTAGGCCTAAATTCCTAATTATTTAATTATTACGTTATGAAAAACCATACGTCTGCCTCTTAAAATTCGTGTACTGAAACAATTTGTTAGTAAATTGATCGTATTCCTAGTTTAATTCCACTGTTAAGTGTGAAGCCGTTCCGGTTGCTACAGCTCAACTGCTGCTTCTTCAAGAACTTATTACTCGTCATTCTCGTCTTTAGAACGATTTCAAGAACAGACGTTAAAGCCGTAAGGATTCATCACTATAATACGCTACGCAAATTTGTTTCTGTAGTAAGCAAGACTGAGCTCGTTTTACAGCGTGGCACGTTAGCTCTTTACCAGATAAAACCAGTTAGATAACCTGCTGTTCAATTTTGGCTGCGGCATGGCAAATTAAATGATTGGATACTAACATTCGTTCCTTTGCAGAAAAAAATATTAAGAAACGTTGCTCATATTGGGCGTTACACCAATCACAAGCTACTTTCATTCATGCAATTTGGTTAACTGAACGCTCAGGACTACGCTACAGGTTACATCATAGTGAACGGAAGAAGAATATTTCGGAAAATACCATTCATTAAATTACGGAAAATGGGAACAATTATAAAAAAAAGTTGCTGGTAGTTTTGAATGCAGTCGTATAAAGAAGCATAAAAGACGAAAATCAGTGGTGGACCTCTATGTTTAGTACGCATCAAATTAACGCAAAGCACGATTTATCTCCTACATGTGAACAATTTAAAATTTAAGTTTGTCCATTCAATAAACTATTGAGTTGTTTAATAAAATGAAACCATGAAAAGAAAACTTCCATAGCGGATTTAGGAATATATGTGGAGGCAAAGTAAATAAAATTTCGTTGAAGATATGTCACTACTCTAGGCATTCCATTGTTACAAAATTCAGACTGATGTATCAATTAAGAGTAATTCATGGAGCTTTTGCTCCATTTGTGCAGGAAAACAGTAAATTTACTATTAATAAATTGTATCTGGGGAATATGAGTGCGGTTTTAATCGTTTGAAAAAAATTGTGAACAATCGTGTTGATTTATGAAGGTGGAGCGATCATATTTCAATTAAATTTAGACAATTTAATATAATTTTTATTCAATACTATTTTCTCAAAAAAATGGTTGGATACGACACATTGACACCGTACGGTTGACACGTAGATTCCAAGGAAACTTTTTTGTGAATATTGCCGGATACTCTGACACAATCGTAAATTGTCGTTGGTTAAGCGACGGTACCAACAATCTTTAGTTACTTGGCAACGACAGCCTCGTATTTTGTCCCTCGAGCGGTGACAACAATTGAAGACACATTGAACACTATCGAAAACACTGCGTGGATCTGTCGTCGGCAGAATAGAGAGCTTGTTTGCGAGCCGTCAACAGCAAGACTCACCTGAGGTAGGAACTGGGACGAGGGGCGCTTAAATCCAGATGGCACGAGGCACTATCACAGTAAGCACTAAGTTCGCTTTGCGGTGGCGGCGTCGTAGTCGTGAGCCGTTGCGATAAGGCCCATGGCGAGAGTGAAAGTCAATGTCAGGCCGGCGCGGTGTTGAGCGCCCGTCTGAGCGCCGTGCTGGCTCTCAGGCCGCCATTGGCTGAGCGGCGTGCCCCAACACCTGTTGCCATTGGCCACACGACTAATGACCGCTGACGTAACAGTCGAGGCGCATCTTCGCCGGGGATCACTTGCCCTCAACCATGCGTCCAGCCGGTAGGCAGCCCCGTCTATGACTTGCACCCTTCGGTCTGCACTGGTTCTTCTATCCTCATACAGCTGAGGATTTTTTATTCAAATATTCATCTCTCGAAAGCTGGACGGCGTATTTGAGCCAAGTTACCCAGGCACTTTCAGTTACCAGATTAATTCAAGACGCTCACATCAGGTGCGTATCACACTGAATGTATCTAAGAATGCACGAAAGCAACAGTCCAATAATTCGGTAACGTAGTAATTTAGTAGTAAACTATCTCGCTCTATATCCCTGTATTGGGATAGAAAAATGGCTGACATATGAACGAAAAGCCTATACTACTGAAGCTTCAAACGTGAAATGATTACGATATATCTCATTTCAAAATCTGTATGGGTATAATTGAGGTGTAAGGGATTGAGAAAAATTACAACTAAAGTGGTCGGAAATGTATTTATTCGGGGCTTATAGGTGTTCATTTTTTTCCGATAAAAATCACGCTTTAACTTTTTGCAGAGCACGGAGTGTATTTTTTCAGTCACGGAAGTGACATCACAGCATTCCACATCCATGTGTCATATTTCAGCTGTCACAAGCACACTGGACACATGGAAAAACCAAAGTAGTTTTTTAAATGTATCGTAACCATTTTCCACGCTGTTATATTGGTGGAAAAATAACCAGGATTAAAGCTGATATTCCAATCGTAAACTTTATCGTGGACACTGAACTTTGTTAATTTCCGTTACGTTAACAGTTCTTTTTCATGTTTGAACAATGCGAAAGTCTTAAATTGAAGACAATTTGTTGTGCGTACTGACTCCTTGAATGTTGGTTGACCATCAACACATTGATCACTAATTATTTATTTAATTTATCATCTCATTTACACAAACGTAATTATTATTTATGAAATACAGTATCCAAACACAGGTATAATATATATATATATATATATATATATATATATATATATATATCCATGTCTGCGTGGCTTAATTAAATTAAAAACAGTCCTATAGTAGTTAAGAATAATCTAATTATATACATCTGAAGTAACTTCAATATCTGATAGAAATGCAGCGTTAATGTCTGATTGTGAAGAAGACTCAAATTCATATTTTATACCAGTCTCATAATTATTCTCGTCCCTTTTCAACAATTTGTGTAGAAAACGACCCGCAGCAAACCGCACAGTATGTTAATTACTCATTAATATTTAACCAGTTTAGAATTTTTTATTATAACTTTACCAATTCTAATGCTTCCTTTGTTTTATATTATTTTAATCTGATTATCTATAAATACGTTCCTAAAAATCTATTATAAAATACTTGTCGATTCCAGACGATTTTTCTGATTAGTGTCACTAGAAACTACAGAGACAAAGAACTGTGCTTATAAAAATTTAAAGTTTCTTGGTTCTGAAGAGACGGTCTGACATTTTTACATATTTTAAAAATAGCGTTCCAATAAAAGCAAATAAAAAAATCGTTTGTGATCAACTAATGCAACAAGCCACACCCAGTACATGAATGTATTTTCCTTTACGATTTCCTAGAGCCCGACCGGGACTCGATTCTTTGTATCGAAGTTTTTTCCTTCATGGATGCGAGATGCGTATTACATCCGCCATGTTACCACGTGCCTAAGAGGAGTGTTTGCAACCTTGACTCTTCCATTTTCTTTGCTTCTATGGTTCAGAATCGATCGGCATGCGTTTTCAGCATATAACTGAATTCTGTTGATCTAGATTTAAAAAATTATTTCACATCTGAATCTATACAAACTATTTACTATTCACAATATTTATTTACTGATTCATGAAACGAATCGGCTGAAGTTTAAGAGAACTCAAAAGAATAACCACAATAATTTAGCGTTATTGTCTGTTTGTAACTTGTATCCAACAAGTTAAACTAATTTTAGTTATGGTTAATCGAACGAGTGAAAAGATTAAGTGCACTATTAAGTTTCCTGATCACGTCGAAGGACTGCTTCTTTCAAGACGTTCGGACCTAAGTGCTTATTCAGTCTCGGTAATTCGCATTATTTAAAGAGGCAATTCGTCTTCCTTTTAGCGGTCTTAATGTTCCTCATTACTTACATAAGCCTTGCCTTGAGAGATGGCTTGCTTCGTCGTCTGAATGGAACATTCGGAAGAAAACAACAATTTTTCATGTCCAGGCATTTGAATATAATGCAATTATTCAGCACATGGTCGATTACATTAATAATAATGACACAGGCGTTCCGAAATGTACAAATCGACACTCTTGCTTTATTGTCATTAGAAGTTTAATGCAATTCAATTATACTTTATTAATAGAGCTATGGCAAGTAATGTACGCGGATTGACCAATACAACATACCTTCAAAAACTATTCACTAAATTATCCTAATTTACCTCACATTTCTGGAGCTGTTCCCTTCTATTGATTAAAAACCTATCCTCTAAGAATGCAGAAATAATCTATAAGACATACTAAAGAATTAGTCTGATGAATATTTTACATATTATACGGCGGAATCGTAAGAAAAAACAACCATTGGAAGACTACAGCTGTATTTATGTTGAATTACTGAAAATCATGCCGTCCAATAGAGCGGACCACAACTTTACTGCTGTTTAAGAAACAGGCCTAGTAAATATGTTAACCTTATTAGAGCCTGCTGTCCTTCACCATTGCGTCAAGACATTAGATGATTCGGCCTCAGTAATTTTCGATTAGTGAACCTTAAATATATAAAACTAATTCGAAAATCACCCAAGATAGAAACTAGCAAAAGGAACGTTCATGGCCTAGATAATGTTCACAGAATTACATCGTGACGCAAGTTTAAAGCTGTGCTACATGACGTCATCATTAGCGGCAGGAGAAAAGATTTCTTTACTATAAAGCACTGTAGTAGCTGAGAACACCGTATTTTTTCCATGATTAATATTTTGAACACTCTTTACAACAAGCTGATACAATAGTTATAGTAAAACATAGCATGCTTAAAGAATGGTCTCAATGGGATGGGAAACTGTTCAGTGAATAAGGCAAGTAATTTCCAGTTATTCAAATTTAACTTGAAATTGACCGACATAACCAGGAATATTGATTATTGCGCTACAAATATTATCAGATGCAAATAATAAAGCTTATTTACTAATTTTCATACACAAAATATTTAATTGTGAATTACGTTAAATTATTTATGCTTTGAATGTTCGTCAGGTGTTAGGGATAAGCAATGGCTTTTCTACAGTAAGCTAACAAAGGATTTTGGCAAACATGTATCTTTAACAATGGGCAATTTTTTGGGTAGCTGGATCACAGGAGTTTGCCAGTCTCGGTACTCAACGTGCTAAAAGCTGCAAACTGTTTACTCGGCAATTATGACTTGTGAGCTAATGTTGACATCTGACGAGAAGACCACAAGAAATTTTTCAGCTACAACTGCGTCATGAGTGCCATCTTGGACGAAGTACTACAGAAACACGAAGAAAATTTTATGGACCGCGGCTGGATTCCCCCCCCCCCCCCCAAAAAAAGTATCACTGTTGTTGACTCCAGTACCATAAGTAATCTCTATTTTTTAAAAAAATTATCACGCACTAGGTTAATTAAGTAAAGGGCAACACCGGGTTTTATTTAACACCTATCAAAGATACCACATCGTCAATTATGGCATTTGGTATTTTGGTGGACAAACCCGATTATTTGTAAAGGAGCTGAGTGGAATTCTTGACCCGTTTCTCTCTTTCCTAACATATTGCGAGAAGTTTATTTGCTAAGAATCAACTACTTGTCCGAATGGATGACACAGTGCCAAATTTTCTCAACTCTATCACTCAGTATTTTGAAACGAGGATGTTCTTTTCAAGAGTTACTACAAATAACTCTCTCAAGCTTTAAACGTCGAAAACTACAATAAATAAAAATAATACAATTTTGTACTTAATTAAACCTTTATACTATTGATAATGGATCAATTAGTCCCAATAACTTGTGAAGCAATAAAATCTAGATTAAACTAACGTTGATCACGGCTTATGCAAACGAGTAACGTAACAGGAACGTTTACAATTGGCATACTTTAATCTTAATATTATTTTAACAATTCATGTTTTTTATAATATATTATTTCACTTTTTCAATGCGACTCATCCTATTAAGTGATTGAGGTTCATGTATTTTACATGACATATAGGGTTTTCAGGAATTTATTCATTTTTTTTCAAGTAAAAGCAATTAAAATATCTACATAAAGTGTTGGAAAGTTGTTAAAATTTGCCATTAAATAGAGGAAAAGGGTAAATCAGCAAGAATAACATTTATGGCTGCTAACCAAGTGTAAAATTCTAACGTAAGTTATTCGAGGATAAGTGACGACTCTTCTTGGACTGCACCCTGCACATTCGATCATATCCTGCGTGCGTTAATAACCTTGAATGTTTGCACCGAGGATGCCTGAAATTGCGGTCGACAGAGCTCAAGAGCTCAAAACCTGCCCTAGACACACACGCCATACAAGGAACGAAGGTTAGTCCCGAGTCCACATCCTACTACTCATCCCATCACAGCTTGCAATACTGAGAAAAATGGAAGACGTTTCTGGAACTCAAACATTTTCGATTACAGTGGACAATATAGGACAATATTCTGCCCGATTAATAAAGCTTATTTGTAACAGCTAAGTTAAACTAAATTTACGAGAATTATACGTCATATTCCACTGAAACGTTGCTTAATTATTCAGTGGGGTCAATGTTAAGGATTCTTTAGGCAGATTCCTACAACGACACGGTCTTCAAACTATCTCCTGCATATAAAATATAAGACAAAATGGATTTATATCAGTACTGAAATTATTTACCAACAATATATTAGACAGCCAATTATTCAAATTTATTATGAAAAAATTATAATACTATAATAAAGCATACACTAGCATAAATACCTAAAATTTCGGTCTTCTTCAGGTGTAAATGTAATTAAATGATAAGTTATTTATGCAGTAATTTGATACCGAAAAAATTAATGATATAGTAAAACAAGTTATTATTGTAGTCTGAAAATATAAGTATAATTTTTGAAAATTAAACGCTTTGCAAAAGTTACCGTACTCGTGCACAAACATACATAACAATAATGTCTGGAAAATTCCCCAGCAAGTCTGCATTATTTAATATTCCAGTTGATACACAGCGCTATCGAGGTATATTATTATGAAACACACGATATGCAAATATGTTTCAGGTGTTGTGTCACTTGATAACCCGTTAGTCTTTAATACTGAAGTTGTGTGCGTCTTTTTTTCTAAATATGACAAAACTTCAGTATCAAAGTGAGTTTGTTCTTAATACTATTGTTTTTTGAATTATTAAATTATAATATATGTATTACATATCGGTGCTTTACGAATCTGTTTTCAAGTAAAAATAAATAATTGAACAAGTAATCCTGATAAAATTCTGCTTGCAGTAATTTGTTTTGAATTAAAACAAGAATTCGTATTATTCGGAGTTTCCTATGTGATAATAAAGATGAATATGGTAGAAAATTATAATTGTATTAAAATAATAGAGCTGATCGATTTAAATCATGTAGACGAAATATTTCTTTGCTACTTTTTACTTCATCGGATGATAGGAAAAGTATATTTTCTGTTAGAAGTCTAAGATTTGAGTTTTGTCGGAATTATTAGTATCACTATTACTTAGTAATAACATCATGGGACAAGACAAATTCGATAAAACTTTCATCGGTTATAAGTGGAATTTAAACCGAATATTCTATAATTATTATAAAACATATACAATTCGTGTGAATCAACCTGAAAAATGTTAGAAGTATATCAATAAAATAGTGTTTTCAAAATTAATACTTTTTCGGTCTGAAGTAAATAAAAAAAATCGACGTAATCTTTTAACGCGATCTGTGAACGAATAATGGCATTCCTAGTAGTAATCTTCGTAGGCTTCCACAAATGTCAGGTAAGATGGTAAGGTCGGAAAACATAATAATGATTAAAAATCAATTGACAAAGAGTAGAAGTTTCCATTAGTTTACTTCTCTATTGGCACTATTGACCTGCAACAGTAGTTTATTCACTCAAAATAATATATATTTTACAGTTAATTACAATCCCAGGATAATTCTTAATATATATTACTTTTCCCATTTAACAGTAGAATTTAATATTTCTTGCTTGACTAAATAATAAATAAACTCATTTTATAGTACGTTAAAGTCATGGATAAACTCATTACTGTGAAGATTTTTATGAATAGTCGTTCGTTTTCTTTACTGTTCACACCAATTATAATAATATGCGACTGTAATTTAAGTTTCATAGTATTAAAAATCAACGTAGAAATCTTGCATAAGAAATTTTTATTTTCCTCTTCCGAGTGCGCTAGTTGGAGCTTGGGTTCAACGGAGATAACGTAATAGATGGGCGGAGAATTTTCCAATGTTGAACCAGACGTGACCCTGACTTGTTTGTGCACCATTTCTAGAAGAGTTGCATTACCCGAGCAAACTACGTACATTTCATTTCGCCCTTAATATCTCTTGTTTCGAGTGCCTGAATCGAACTGCTTCGCTCTCTATCATCTGCAGTAATTGTCGGGAATTCCCCCTGGCCCTGCTCGAAGCTTCCGTGTCCCGATTGACTTTGACAAGGTGACAAAAGCAGTGTACCGCAGAGCAGATTAGCTGCTAATTGCAATGCTTACTTGCAACTTTATTGTCCTGTTCCTGTGAAGAAGGGACGTGCGCTCCGTTGCGAAATTTATTACACTACCGTCTTTACAATCTTGTTTCGCACGTTAAAACCTAAATAAATTCTAGAACGAAAGAGATGAAATTCTCGTGACTGTAGTATTTTATTGAGGCTCATTTTAAATGTTTTAATACACTGAAAAACATATTTGTAAAAAATGTTTAGCCAAAATAGAGGTTAATATGCGAGAGAAATTAAAACTACATTATGCAATATATTTAGACTAACATAGAAATATATTAGCATTACATTCCAATATTTTTAGGTGTTGGTAAAGTTTCAGAAGGGGTAAACAAATCCGATGAAGAATAGAAAACAAAGTTTACTGACTTACAATTGAAGCACATGAAAATTTACCCAAGATGATATATGAGTATAGGATTTGTCTTCTTTCAGCTAGCATATTTCAAATACTTTTTTATAAAAATAAATGAAGGAAATCTTTTTATAAAATTAACTGAATTCAGTTCCTGAAATTATGTAAACTATGGAATAAGTCAATGTAGAAATACATATTCAAAGAAGAAATTGAGTAGATTAAAATTGTTCCATTTTTGGACCATTTTAACTGAATTTCAATCGAAACATAAATTTTATTGTAATGAATATAAATTTTAATTTGACATAAATACAAGAAATTTAATTCGTAATCAATTTCCAACAAAAATCTGAGGAAATTTGGATCATGAAGGAGAGGAACAATGAATTATTTTCAAAAGATAAGTGAAATATATTCATTATTTTCGCATTTACCCTTTGTTCTCGTCTGCGGACGGAGTGCTCGGTTATTTTTGTAGGTTCTACTGCTGAACCGTTCTCATCAATTTTTTTCCTATTCTTGATGGCGTGAGAAACTGCATAATTAGGGATTGGTCAACCTCGCTCTCCTGTCTGGTGTTCTCGTCCCCCTGATTATTTTCCACTCTTCAACTTTAATTCTCCACTATTTCTTCCTTAATATAGCTCTGCTTCGTCGCTCTAGCACTTCATTTTTCGATCTGACTGACTCGCCGAAAATTCACATCGCTACCGTTTTCAGCCAACTCAGAGCTGGATAATATTTTTCCCTTCTAGGATGTCACGTGTTAGATTTCAAGAAATTACCACTTGTCTCAGATCCCCACTATAATAGTAAAAATTTTGAGGGGCATGGACAGGTTTAATGTCCTCTCGTTTTAACACATTTTAAATAGTGTAATAAAACTTTGACTTCCTCATTTTCACTTTCTTTGTTAATATAAATAGCCTATAATTGGTCGCTGACAACTTCTTTGGTTTCTATAAATACATTACAGTTCCCAGTCGAATACAGTAGCTACTGAGCATATAAAACAATTTTATCTAAAACGTTGAGCATTCAAAAACTACACGTTACACAACTCTAGCAATACTAAGAAGAAGAATTGAATGAAAATAATGAATATCTACTTATATAGTAATTTTGTTACAAAACTCTAGATTGGGTTAATATTAAACATGGTCAACAGAATAAAAATTTTAGTCGGCATGTTCCAGGTTACATTTATAACAGATAAATAATATAATTTATTTCGATAAATAACCATTTTCTGTATACAAATTATTATGAGACTAATAATTAAAAATTCGGACACGCATTTCCTTTTTCAAAATTTAAACCCGGAAACTGAAGAGGATGTTGCGCGAAACAATCGGATGCGCTCTATTAGTGGTGACAATGCCGCATGACTGTTTTGTAAACAGGAGAGGGTAAGGTCAGTAACCGCAAACACTTGGTTCTAGCAAATTTACTTTATTTCGTGAGTAGAGGTTTTCGTTCCGTCCGTTCCAAATACAGGGTTGAATCAAACATTCAGAGGAAACAATAAAACTCAACCAGGCTAATTCCGGAAACTTCACTTATAATTTTTCTACGTTTTGCATGTCGGTTGATTCTAAAGAAAAAATTGGCAATAACGTGGAGTTTCTGTAGCTTACAACAATGTATTGAGCTGATATTCAATGAGTTAAACCAGTTTGTAATTACAGAACAAGTAAAGAGAAGTGTGACCTGCTGTTGCCGTTAAAGACTAATACTTAAATACAGGTCAATTTCTAACTCTCGGTTTAGTTATAGGTTACGCGTGTGTGCGTATCTAAAACAAAAGAGCTGTATATATATTTTTCAATTTTATTCATAGCAGAAAAGAAGATCCATTACTTAAAAATAATCCACACATTCCAGAGATAAGAAGCATCTTTGAAAGTAATGATGTGTGTTGAACTACCCCCATTTCACGATCTTAAAAATTAATATGTATATACATGGTAGTGAAAGCAATCTGAACGTATATTACAGAAGATTATATTGCTCATTTTGATTTTGAACACTAAAACAAAAATCATTATATCTTAGGTAAATACAGCCAGGGGTAAAATATAATGAATAGTCTCCCTGACGTACCTCGGTAGATTTGCAAACCACGTTTCTTAGATGGATCAGTACAAGTGGTGTCTCGAAGAGACGACGTAAAGTATTTGCGAAGTTAAGCTTCAACCTTGCCACTTACCTTGCAGGAATTTCCCAAACATAAATCTCTCAGGCACTTACCTGAAACAAGAGAGGATTTTTTTGAATAAACAAAGCGAGGTAACAAAAGGTTTTGAAACATTTTTTTTCACATACTATTATAAATATATATCAATGATGTATAGAACAATATACAGTTCTTGAATTTGAGTTTTAAATTAGAATATTTAATATTCAGTTAGTTGTTATGAAAACTACGTAAAACCAGCAGAACTATACGCCAGAAATCTTTATAATTTATTTGATACACTATATATCTATATATATATTAATAAATGAATCATTGAGCTGATACACAGTTTATTATTTTATTTATATCGTAACGATGTTTCGATACATGTTCATATCTTCTTCAGGTATTATCCAAATTATTATAACAAACTAGCAGTAAAAGCAATTAAAATATTAATTATTTCACAAAGTTTTTGAAAAGGGGTCCGAGGCACACAATTCACTTAACACGTGATTGTAACAAGACTGAATATATCGAACCAAAAGCTTTAGAAATTATGCTATTAATTTACAAACCCTTATCTAATTCATGTAAAATTGAGAATAGTCGGCTAATTTGGTATCACTATTTTTAATATTTATAAATCCACGAATCTATGCTGAAAAATGGCAATGTGAGGGATCAATTTCAGTTACTATAGACTTAAAACTATAGAACTCGTTAAAGAAATTAGTCTATAATTCTAAACAGAATTTTTATCCCCTGATAACTGTTCCAAAACTGGGAGGATAAATTCCTTAATTTATATACTTATAATTTTTCCCTCTTTGATATCTTCCGGAAATACTCTAGCGTGTTAATAAGTTGTAATGAATCTGTGCCGTACCCATGTGATGTCATATCACAGAGGTCCCGGGTTTGAAACCCGGCATGTGTCTACCATGGTCAAGACAACCGGGATTAAATCTGAAGGATGTCAGACACACTGACACTGAACTTGGGTCATACGTAAATACAGAATGTGTCATGTTAGGTGAATGACAGTCGATCGCGGTAAACAATTAGGGAAAATAAGTGAATATGCAACTGTATCATCGCATTGAACTAGAAGGTTGCTTTTGAACTCGTTAATATCTGTTTTTAGAGAACACTATTATACTAATAATTTATTTTGCTAGATAAATATGAGTCTGTAATTGGTAAAAGTGTTCCGCTTCCGCTAGATTTTTATCTACTATATATTGTAACATTTCAAAAATAGTAATTAAATGTAATATCTGTTCCTGTATTCGTTATCATTTTACATTCGTGAATGAGATTAATATTATTACTGTAACGTGTTATGTACTTCCAATTACGAAGATAATAAGGGCATAAGTACTTCTTTTCATCCATTAAGAATCGAAGGGAGGACGAATTTTCGACTAGCCAAATTGTTCACTCGACTACGATGATTTTATCTGAAAAATGCGAATATCACAACAGGTGCCAAGGTCTCTGGCTTATCAAGTCACTGCAACGTCACCTCGTAAACACTTCGGGAGTGAAAAATAGCGGGCTTAAAGTTCACCAGAGCTTCAAATAGACGGTGAGCAGATGTAACAAAGTGTTTGCTCTTAACACAGTCGATATTTACATGCTCACAACAGTTGTTAACATTAAGCTTAAAATTAAATTATTTCCTGTTTTAACATTAAATGGCTACGCAATGACTTTCGAAAAGAAAATGACGTTGACCGTGAATCACCGGCGCTTTTGAAGGTCAGTAATAAATCTAGGAAGAATATACCGTTTGTCTCGACATTCGCATGCTTTTTTTCCTACGAAATGGAGAGACGTTAATTATCGTAGGCATTGTGGTGGATATAGTTCCTTGCTTCGCTGCAATGCGGCGCTACTGTTAGCTTCCTTCTTAGAAAAACAATGGTGAAACTTATTGACTCAGTCAATTGGGTTAGACTCACATGTCCGACATATTCATAGATTCAGAGTTGTTTTTTTTACCAGAAAGACTCAAAAAAATTGTAATCAATGTTTGCAAATGTACACAGCCCTAAAAGTAATAATGATATGCGACACAAACAAAACACAGTTGTCAAGACCCTCTTAAAATACGTCTACTCTCTGATAGGAATCAAGCATATTAGTTCGTAAAGTCTCAATTCCACCATCACGAAATTACTGCGATATTTTTAGCATAGTCTCAACAACTTTCCTTGTGCTATTAATTTACGAATCCAATTTACGTAGCAATCACACGAAATTGAACTAATGGAGATAATTCATAAAATGTATGTTTAATTTATGGAGGAAATTCAGTGGCTGCCGTGTTTTTATTTACATTTACGATTTTCTGCTATTTAACGATGTACATAACATTATCATATTATGAAATTCTACTGAAAATTATTTTTAGTGTAATTTTTTATATAAAATTAGTTTATTATAGAAAGAAAAACCGTTATATAAATTATTAATATGAAATATTATATCGTTCTTTACACCACTAATGACAAAATTATTGCTTTTTTTTTTGATACAGTTTATTTATAAATTATATCATAGTTAAAATTAAAAATTAAAAAAAAGTACTGGTCATTCAATGCTTAAAATATTTACATTTTCAGTTACCTAATTTATTTATTATTTCTTAAGCTAAGTAAAATTATGTATATAACACGTATATTGAATAATAAGTAAAATAGTTTGTAATATGTTACCGTAGAAACGTAACAGATAAAATTCATAACTACCCTGATGAGACTATGTACGGAAATGTTGTTTATTGATTAAAATATTTTTTTAATTATAATAATATTAAATTATGATGGTTTAATTTTCAATTGAATCACTCCTCACGTAGAAACTTGGACTAACTTTCGAATCTTGGAGATAACATTTGGGATGGGGATTTTATTATTATTTTGAAGGTTAAGTGAAGGGAGCAGTCGTTTACATTTATTTATTATTATTATTATTTATCTGTATTTGAGACGTGATTGGCGCAGCCGTTTGGATTGTTTTTGGAGCAGATAAAATTAAATCAGAGAAACGAAACTTTAATTTGGAAAGGTTTAATTGGAACTTTGATTAATTGGTAACCTTGTACGATGTTTATTGATAAGGAGGAGTATTTTGTTAGAAATAAAAGAAAACAATATTATGAATATCGTTTATAAGCACTGATTTCCAACTGAGCTTGGATGGGACGGTTGTAGTGTGGTGGAAAATTGGGAAGTTGTAAGTCTTGGTATTTTATTTTAAGTTATTGAGGATGATTTTCGAGGGGAGGGGGATTAGGGGTAAATATATTTGAATTCAGGTTTTCGTCCAAAACGTATGGAACTGTAGAAGGTGGATATTGTGGAAATTTAGAATGGTAACATGGAATACAAAGTCGACGATGGAAACTCGTCTGCTCCGTGTTTCTGTAGTTCCTGACCCTACCGTTTGAGCAATACACCGCCGCCATCCTTGGACTCGGACGCCTTGACACGAGATACCACTCGCCCTGGTGTGGAGACAGCAGGGAGTCCTCTGTTTCACAAGAACGAATTACACGCAGAGATTTTCTCCACATGTCCTAGTTTCGTTTAACTTGGCGCACAAGTTTCCGTCGTCGCCTAAATTAGTTTCTAAACACTAGTGGACGAGATCATTTCCTTCCCCCATTAAGGCATAGATAACGACAGGCATGGTTTCTGGCAGAGAAACACTTCTCTATAACATATTTATCAGAATTTATTTTAATAACGTACAGTATTCAGAAATTCCACAGTTAAATTTCGCCTTGCAAGGGGGGACGCCAATTTTATGATTTATCAGAGCCTGTAATTCTCCAACTGGAGGAAAGTGTCAATTTCCTTAAAAAAATAAACCAAAATAATGTTCTCATTATTCAAATTTGTATCTTACAATGAGTTACTGTTGCATTAAATACAATAATAATTATAAAGTTCCATTTACAATCTTATATTACTCTTATGAATGCAATTCAAGAATCTCTATTTCACAGAGGATTGCGAGTTCAATTTCTATGGAATTGGTTTGAACAATTTATCGACCTTATATTTAATTTTAGGTTCCCGTTTGAAATGAATATTGCTTGGGAATTTCACGAAATTTTCTGACGTCGAGTTGTCTCACATTCCATCAAATTAATGTACTTCATTACAAAATTATGTATTTTGATGAAACTCCAACAATTCTAGATTTATACTTTATCTTTATTTTTTTATTTTTTACTGCTATCCACTAACCATTATTATTTTTCCGATTTAATATCCCCTACTTTTTCAACACTTTTAACCCCATAACTAACGTTTCTTCCATCTTCACAGTTATTTATTAACACTTATTAGAATCTGTACACTTGATGTCAGTTTATTTAAATACTTTTCCCCCTATTTAAAATCAAGAAATATAAATATGAAACCAATAACGTTTCTGTTTATATTATCTCAACCACTCCCAGGGACAAAATCTATATTGTTCAATTCCCGTTGAAAAAACATTTTTCAGGCAATTTTTTTGTGATATAAAGAAACCCAAAAACTTGTACTACCTGACCCGGAAAATAATATCTGACGTTTACGGTTCTAAAGTTGACCCCCAGACCAACTGCTAAATTCCGGTATGTAGCAATGTCTTATTTCCGCCCGTAATTATTACTGCTTAAAATTTGCACTATAACCTGTTCTATAGCAAATATGGAGATATCCATTTACAGCAAAACGTAGTTATAACTGTAAAAGAATCGGAACGGAATATGATCTCTTTCAGGTTTTTGTAGGTATCCTCAGCATGCGTATTGTTGAGTATCTTTTCTTCAATTTTAAGGAAAGAATATGTTACAAAAAGTTGAGGCAAATAAAACCTGAAAGTAATCGTATTTTGAAATTAACCGTGGTTCTACGTCTTATATCCAGGTTTAACATTCTTTCATAAAAGTTAGGCAACCGGGACGGAGACTTTTACGCGTGTCAAAAGAAATGAACATGGACATAAACTTCGTCCTTCGAGTTCTTATAGATCTAGACCTAACTTCAATTTTTAAATGATAAATTATGACTCTGTTCATTATTTTAAAAATAGACATGCTTAATTATACTAAACTACTCAGTATTTTGAAGATTTAATAATAATTATTTAAGCAAGTGGAAATGCTGTTTAATTCATTCTGATTCCAAGTTATCTTGAGTCTAATTCAGACAAATATAAGCATAAATATTATTTATAAAATTTCCATTTCCTAATTATGGAAGGGAATTCACTGAAGAATTATTCTGTTATTCTAATTACAAAACGCTATAAAATAATTTGGTTCTAATCTATATATAGATTGTATTAATGACCACTAAAAGCATAATAAATATTATACTAGCAATTTTTTCATATTTTCATATTAAGAAATATAAAACAATCATTCAAATGAAAGTTACTCCAAAGTCATTAGCAATATAACTATTAATTTATTAAGATTGTTTTTAATGATTCAGCAGCATCTGCAAATATTTAGTTAGATTTGCTTGAGCTTGTACATTTCCTGTCACTATGGCCCTCGCAGTGGAAGGTCCCTTCTATATTTGGCATCCACCTACTGTCACCTGCTCAGCAAGGCTAAAACTTCTACCAAGGTCTACGTGCGGTTCACGAGTAGATATTGTAAGTAATGGTAGAGAATTCTCAAATCAGTCAATTTCTCACACAAAACAGTGTCGTTATTGATTACGTACGTTAAAAGGCAACAGTATGTTATAATGTATACGTTTTGAATGTTAAAAATAATTTAATACGTAATCAATTTTTAAGATGTATAAAAATTGTAATCATGATTAAGTATTTTTTGTTCGTTAGAAAAAATTTACCAACGATTTTTTTTGTATAGTTTGACTACACCAGGCATATCTATGCATAATCAGAGTCGGTCATCATAATTGACTTTCAGTTTTTTAAAAAGAGATTGAATCTTACTCGGCTGCTAGATTGGTCACGTCTGACACTACTGACTGTTCCGTTATTAAACTCTGATAGTATACGAATCGGGCGAATACGACCAGTTATTATTGCTTCAGTCTAATTGAAGTGTCAATATTAGGTTTTGATGTGAGTTTTAAGTTGCCGATTTCCAGTTGGACTGGATTTTCTGTACGAGCTGTGTCATCGGCATACGAGCGTCACTGTAATGGCCACACAGAACCTTAGAGCGGGTAAAATCAAGCAACATAAGGTGGTTACTATAGTTATCATGTTATCGGTGTGGTCACGTTGTCTTACGGAAATAAGGACATAAAAATGTAAGACAACCAAACTGTAAAATTCTGCAATATATTGTTCTCGGGGTTCAACCGGGTTTTGCATAATTGTAGAACGCAACGTTTCGACGACTAAAAGCTCTGTTGTCATCTTCTAGGCTTCGCCTAGGTGACGTCGAAACGTTGCGTTCTACAATTATGCAAAACCCGGTTGAACTCCCAGAACAATATATTGAGCAACTGCACCGGGAAAGGCTTCAATCTTTGATATAAAATTCTATGTACAATAATTTCATGCACAGCAGAAAAATATTCACCGTATTTGTATATTTTCTTCAATTATTAATCATGTTCAAGTTACTTTAAGCAGAAATAGTCTCATTTTGTAATTACATAAGAGAGTAATCATTTTTAATTATATAAATTTATAAAATAAAGATACTGACACCCAAAGAAATTTATTTTATAATTGAGAAATCAAATGTAGTTTTTTTCTGTTACTAAATATACTTAAATAATTTTTAATTATCAAAGACCTGAAATTCAGCTGTTTGCGACATTAGAGTGCGGAACAGCTAAATATTACTATATATAGTGTAGATTTATAATAAATATTATATATATATATATATACTACTAAATTTATACGTTAATGATATATTTGAAAGATATGAGAAAGATTGACACTGCGATCAAATAAATATTATTTATGCGATTACGAGAAAGAAAAGTGTATAGTGGAACTGGAATCTAAAATATGTCGTACAATTTTACGGAACCCACCCTGGTAAAATTTGGAACTTTTATGGACCAGAGAGAATTTACATTCTCTCAGTTGTGTATGTTAAATACTTAGAGACAGTTCTTTTAGGTATTAATTAGTTGGACACTACTCGTCAAGCAAATTGTTTGAAAGTGTTAAGTATTATTAAAATAATATGTGTGATACGGGTAGCCTAATTTTCTGACTTTCCCTACGACTTTTACATTCCATCAACGTTAACGAATGTTGAGATACGCTCCGTTAACTTGCCTACTTCTGGTTAGATTTCTCCAAAGATTATTTCCTCTGCTCATTCAATCGGAAACAAAATTTTATGTTTTTCGTCCACCTAATAAGGAGTAGTTTCGAGCACCATCACAATTAAAGAACGTAAGTATTTTGTTTTCGTATAAATGGAAAGATCCACACCCGGAGCTAAAAAATACATTTCCAAGAATCGTAGACCAAATGGCGTTTTGTTTTCAATTTTGTTCATAGATGTCAATCCCATATAGTTACGCTTACAGGTAAAGTAAGAAGTATTTTAAAAATAAGTTGTTAACTAATGGCATTATCAGATTCTGGAAATTCTAGAGCGTAAGGAAAAAGACTTGCCATCCGAGCAATTACTGACCTACGAGAAAATGAAAGACTGTGTATAATGGAATGAGACATTATAGGCGCAGGATAGCTTCTGGCCCTGACTGCGAGTTCAGAGATGAGCACGCAACCTCAATTACAATCACATTCAACAAACTCCTCATTACGAAGTGTGTGTTATATCCTTAACTGCGGCGGATGCTGTGTGATTGATGAGGGCTCCCTTGACCCACTACGTGCACAGCTGCGTAATTGCCAACCGCAAAAAGTCTTTTTTATAAGTCCAATTCATTTGCGGAAGGCAAGTGTTTCCAAACTAGTTTTTTCCTCAAGTGGTCAAGACGAGTTGAGTAAGCGGTTCTCACTTTACGAGGGTCACTACAACTAACACCACCAATCACAGTCCGCTTCAAGCACCTGACCTGTTCTCCAGATACTACTGAATATTACTATGACGCACGTATAAAATTAATTTACTGTTAATATATAAGGGTTATTTATTACTTACAAATCTAATAAATTATTACATGGAATTAATTTTTTATAACTACGACACAAATATTTAAAACCAATAATAATAAAGATAAATCATACAGACAAAATAAGTGATCATATTACTGGGATCCTTGTCCCTTTCTTCAGGTGCTAAGAAGAGCCTAGAGCGACACAACTGCACTAGTCAGTTGACAAAAATTTAAAGCTATTAGTTTTTAAACACTCATCATTGGAAACTTTACGCCATAGTCCTTCATTCAACAATATTGCGTAATAATCAACTACTGAACACTTCAGAATAGTATTACGTCGAGAGAAAATCTGGTTGAGTTCCAGAACTCATGCAATGTCCTCTCAAACCTTATCTCTGACTTTACTGGTTGCTTTGTTGCATATTCCACACAGCACTTGTGCAAGCTGGCTACTAGGTTATCCGGGTGACTAAGTGGTTTGGAGAGTATTTTCTGACCAGAATTTCCATTAACGTTTCGTAACCAAATCGGCACCTTCCGAAGAAAAATATCACAGAAATAAGGATGGTAAAAAATGTATTTATAGAAAATTCAGGGTAACTCTTATAAACTATAATAAATGGGATATCGAAAAAAATATTCTTTAATACGTTGGTCTGAAATTCCTGTATTATTAAAATGTCTTAATAGAAGTTACAAGACTGAATAAAACGAAAGTATCTCTGCACAATAACGCCTAATTCGTTTGTCGCCCTTCAAGTGTGGTGTTGAACTTTTCTGTCCTCGAACCAAGAGTCGTTGACCTCTGGGTCGAGCAAATGATTCACGGTCGCAGATTATTACGACGATACCAAATGGACAACCCGCAATAAACATCAGTGGTGAGGCTACGGCATTAACATGTTGCATGGCCAGTATCTGTTACACAAATCGGGTCATTTGTCCTCGAACGAAGAATTCAGCGACGTTGTTCCCGGAGAACGTTGGCAGTGCCTAACGTGATTTAGAGAACCGGGAATTGCTATCGTTATTGGGAACCTGTTTCTGGGATCCGCAGAAACCCGTCAATCGTGAACGGGAAGACGATGCTATCGGGTTGCTGACTCAACAGCTGGTCCGGCTACTTATTATCCGAGGACAGGGCATGCAGTGATGGAAGGAAAGAAACTGCCATTCACACCTTAACCGAGAAAGAAAAGTAAGACAGGAACAGAAACCTGTTTCAGAACAATGTACTTGTAGAAGACAAGGATAGAAGATATTAAGCTGCTCTGCGTTCCTCACCAGATAAAAAGTTTGATACTAATTTAACGTTAATAGACTTGCATTTTTAGGATCAATTCATGTATCCATATATGTACTTCCATTGTTTAACCGATTGTTTGTCTTCATACAGTTTGAAATTTCCGGGTTTGATTGCAGGTCACGTCGTGTGTGGTGTTGCACTCAGGGAGGCATTCCCGTTTCCTTGCTTTCTCACTCTTACCAATCTTAGCAGTTGTTAATTACGTGTTTTCAACCGCGATAACTCATCAGTTTTTTTTTATATAAAACTTGTAGTCAATGACGTGAGTTCTACAGTTACCTCGGGAACGTGGAGTAATCAACAATAATGGTACGAAGAGTACGGTTAAAATGGACCTTAGAATTTTAAATATTCATTGTTTGTCACATACAGTAGACAAAAATTATGATAGTTTAGTAAAATATTTAGGGGGCTTTCGAATACTTAGTCCAGAAGTAGATGCGACTTCATGAATTTCATAAAAATAAATGTTACCAGAATTGATTAATGAATTGTTTGGGTGTACTAAATTCATCTTGCAATCTGAGATACTATCATGATTTGAAGAAGATTAAAATATTGTCTGGGAAACTGTCGCTACTCGTTCTAGGTGGTGGAGTGAGAGGGAAAAGCACAGAGGCGATGGGAGATTTTGAATGAACAGACGAAAGAAGTTCTGAGCGAACAGTAAACTGCAACTATCTGAGATGATGAAAAACTACAGTCCACCATCCATTGAATCTACATGGTATGATTGGGCTAACAGAGATTAAAATTTATAATTTCACTGCTTACATTAAATTAATAATTTTTGAAAAAAGTTTAAAAAATTGATTTTATATGATCAAGTACTAGGATGAGCTATTAATTATGATATTTTTGTTTGTTAAAAAGTAATTCATTTAATTATGTCATAAATTTATATGTAATTAGGCCCAGAAGATACTACTAGAATTGTTGATCAACAAGCTCTCTTAGCTTCGACAACTTAGCTTAGTTGATTTGGCATTGTCCTATGGCTTTGTTCAGCTTCTTTTTCAAGAAGAATAAAAAGCTTTGACAAAATCTGGCTCTGTTCCTCCGTGTAAATTTAATAACTAATAGAATATCGGTGTTGCAAACTGCTTCATCAGATCACCTCAAGAGCACTTCTTTTGAAGTAAGAAAAAGAGCTATTCGTTGTGTCTAAATAAATCGACTTTTCAAAACGACAGGATTTTATGTGGAATTTTTAACGTTTCGTAAAATATTACAGTCTTAATTTAAATGTACAAAAACTAGTGACTAGTTATTATATTCGTGGAAGAATGTGACTCAAACTAGATTTTGGAGCAGTTGGTACTGTCGTGATTATGAAATCCAATGTAAATCAGGAGGTAGCCGTCAAAGTAATATGTATCCAGTATCTAACTTGTATGGCGAGGATTTTAGATAACAACAATGTTCTAAGAATTTACAAAGCGAAGGATGTGTCGTCACCATTTTGTCCTTGAGAACAATTGTTCAGTATTCTATAGAAATGTCATGAATGCAGAGTAATTGTGAAATGCATTTCAACGTTAAAAAAAGAGGGTATCTGAGTAGCAATGAATTAATGCATATTTACTTCGTTTATTTACAATATCCTACATTTTGGGCAAACTTTTTAATCACTAACACGATAGATAAATATTTTTACAGACATTGTGTATTTCTTGGACGGTGCGAAAAGCGATGATCGTATGTTGCGAGGATATTGTCCTATGCATATGTATTTATCGTTTCCTCTCGCCATGGGAGTGAGCGCTGCATCATTGCCATAGCCGCCTGCACCACGCCCTCGTCGCGCTCCAGTGGATGCAGCACATTGTTAGCTGCAGGAGACTGCATCACAGAGAACTGCATTGACCTCGTGAGAGAATATCTGTTAGTTACACATGCTGCCGTAGTGGCGTCACTTTCCGCGAAATTTACTGCGCCGTTCGAGCACGGTAATGAGGGGCGTACCTTCGGAGGACCACCTACGGGACAATCGGAACTCAATGGCACGCTGACCTCTGTGCGATGACCACTCG
Source organism: Zhengitettix transpicula (assembly GCA_037074705.1). Lineage (NCBI taxonomy): Eukaryota > Metazoa > Arthropoda > Insecta > Orthoptera > Tetrigidae > Zhengitettix > Zhengitettix transpicula. The sequence continues at coordinate 36,930,818 of CM073596.1, read as the reverse complement.
GCCACATAAAAATATTATTCAAGTCATTTCGCTGCCGTTGTAACCAGAGATGTATAAGCAAAGTGCTGTGCATATTCTAAAATATTTTAAATGCAATTACATCACACTATAAATATTTTTAAACTTAACAAATTCCTAATGTAACAAAAGGTCGTGTAACACTAATGCCTATATCTGAATGTTTTAAAATCAGATTCCACTCAAGGAGTGGCTATCGCTAAACAAATCTCAATATAAATGCACATAATGTATATGTATCAGAAACCGACTGTAGAACAGTCGAAAGTCGAAAGAACTGAAATTAAAACGTGAAATTTGGAATAGGTTCATATTTTGATGTAACAACTAACAAAGTCTTTTTCAAAATTAAACCCCTTGAACTTTTGAACAAAACCGTAAACTGTCTTCTTTTAAGCGTTTAGATGCGCAGAAAAATGTTCAAGAAACATCACTTCTTAACTTTATAATTAGAATATGATTTCCACCATGAATGTGACGACATATTTTTGTTAATTTTCCATTTTTTTGTGATATCTTCCGCTTAATTATCAAATTTATTGATGTTAACTTTGTATTGTGTATGTATGTTAAGGGTTAGTTTTGCTTATTTCAACATTTATAAATTCGAAAACGTATCGAATTACATCGTATCAAATTACATCGTACAGTTATTTATTTTCCTGCAAATTGTATATATACAAAAGTACGATTACAATAGTATTCAGCATATTTTATATTAAATACAATAATTACAATAGTATAGATAAAAATAATATTTAAAAATTATTTGTTCTTTAAATATGAATGACTATTTGAGCATAAAACACTAGATTAAACATTTAAATAAACATGAGATGCATAAAATATGTTAACTATTAAATGTTATATTAAAACTGTCTTAATCGATTTCTAAAAATTATGTTTGTAATTAGTACTATAATTCAAGACCCTTTATAAATTTATTAAACTATCACACTCTCGATACACAGTAATGAAGAATAAAAACCAAAATATCCTTCATTAGCTAAAAACAAGAACAATATAAACTGGTTGACAAGAAAAAAAGTAATTTATCATAACTTTAGCAGTTAAATTAATTCACAGAGTTTTTTAAAATTTTCTGAGAATTTTTAATAATTTATTCATGTTATTTTAATTCTATTCCATTTAATTGGACCATTTTCTGTATTTACAACTCTACGTTTGTAACTATGATTAATTTCAAATTTTATTTTGAAACAAAACAATTTCCAGAACGTTTCGAGTTCAACGTTAATCAGCATTCGCTACAACCATAGACGAAGGGAAGTGACCATCCTCTGTTTTAAATTTCATCAACTTAATAACCTTCACAAATAAATATCTTTGCGTAAGCCTGTATCTAAAAAATAGGATGGTATTTCAACTTAAATTTTAAAGGTCTTTCATCCCTAAATAAACATTCCCTTCAAGATTTCTTACCTTAAAATATTTTATCCTTAGATATTGTAATATAAAGGAAAAACAAATAACATTGAAACGCCGTAACAACTGGTATCTTTGAAATGGCAGTGAGCATAAACATCGTAAAAGATTTGGCGATAGACTAGTTGTGGTGCATCTATACGATAGAGTCTAGGATAGGCAATGAATTATTCAGCCGGTACATAATAATTTTCTGTTATTTTAAAATGAATTACTATACTTTTGTATGAATAGACATAATACTATACAATATCGTCATTGACAGTACTTCAGAAATCAAACTAACAATAAACGTATAGAAATATTTGAAAGTCATGTGGTAGATGTAGCTAATGAGGAAGGCGCGTAAAGATCTTACGCAAGAAGCATCGTCGACCCGAATCATCTCGACGCATGGAGCACAAGGACACGATTTGGCACCCGTTATGTAACAGCAGGACAATGTTATGACACATTAAGACGGAGGTAGCGGCCTTCTTAGCCTTGAAGTCAACTATAGTGACACGAGCAAATATTTAGTGTAGATCATAGTTTCACGAACATATTGACCATTACATTAACTGATCGAGGCAGGGCTGTGTCTCTGGTGGAAATTATAGGATTAGATAAATATTCTCATTGAAGCCTCCGTTCACAGAAGGAAGAATACCAGCACCAGGTGGTCCAGTAATTAGTTTGTAGGTCTGAAAAAGCGATCTGCGCTGTAAAATAGAAAACATCGAACAAATAACTCTGCAAGAGTTCGACGTTTCTTCGATTTTAATAATATTGTTAGGCTGCTGTTTTAAGTTGATAACATTTGAAACATGGGATGATCATTTCCTTTTGTCTTTGACTGTTTCGTAACGAATTCAGACTAACATTAAACAGAAAACGTCCTGGAAATTGTTTCCTTCCAAAATAAATTATGAAATAAAACATAGTTTCAAAGGATTTCAAATACAGAATACGGTCAAATTAAGTTGAATAAGATGGAAATAAGAAGAAATAAATTATGATAAATACATAGAAAACATTAAAAATTCTATTTGTGGTCAACGAATTTATCATTTTTAATAAATGAACAATAAGGCACTTCGTTTCGTATTGTTCATTACTGTGCATTGATCATAATAATAAATTAATATGTTTATAATGGATCTTGAATTATAGAAATGATTACAAACAATTTTTCGTAATCTATTAATTGCTACTACACCTCTATATGAAAATTTTTAATAGAAAATTTTATATATTTTACTAAAAATTCTATTAATATAACTCATATTTAATACAGTGTTTAATCTGGTGTTTTATGCTCAAATACTATCTTTTAATCGATTTTAAACAATAACTTTAAAAAATAAATTAGCTTATTTTTCTCTCTTTACTATAGGTCAAACGTCCGCAACAGAGGCAAGTATGCAACATACTTCTTTTAAGATGGTTAGGATGTACGTTAACTTTCCAAGTCACAGTTACATAGGCCGTGAGCTGTTCATCGAGCAGGAGTTCCTGGAAGGTAGTCAACTGTCTGGACGTGTCTTCGGAACACAACGTCGTTTCGCGCCTTCTTTGTGCTTATGACGTAAGAGTAAGGAGCAAAGTTGCCTGAATACGTAAAGCTTTCTCCATGGGGACTTGAATGCCACTGACCCTTCCCGTGTCTAATAGTTTTTACGAAAGCTCCTGAGAACTACGCACGAACAGCCAACAGTCTTCCTTAGTGCGTCATACGAGAAGTATCGTGTAACAGCTTCACGGACATAGAAAGTATGATTTGATCATTAGCTACTAAACTACTGGAATGCGAAAATAATAAACGTCGTAATAGTGAAATTCTGGAATTACATTAAATGATCATATTGAATGTAATATGGGTCGGATACGATATTTCAACCAATTCCTTACCATTGTTTCAAAAACACCAAGTAAAATATATAAGGGAAACATTCCCCGATAAAAAAAGAAAAATATAGATTTAAAGAGTAGCAAAAAACTTCATTATTTGATGCCAATCTGTCCGCTGAGACAAAGATTTGAGCCTCAAATAGGTGATTTTTCTATATTACAAAAAATAATAATAATTTCTTCCAGAGTAATTAACCATATTCAGTAATTAAATGTTCTGTAATAAGAGAAAAGTTTTGGTGATTTATTTTCTATTTAATAATCACCAAAACTTTTCAGCACGTGTATCAATGCATATATCTTCAATTTGTAATACGAAATTTGAGATTTAATTCGAATATATTTTAGGTAAGTTCATTCAGACAAAATATATTTAATTATTTTTCTATACCTGTACTAATCTTGATGAAAATAATCCGCCCAGACAATAAAAAGTTTTCGACTTCTAATTAATAGACGATGGTCGTTTTAGAAATATGTATAATACAAACGACGTTACACATTTCATCAGTCCAAAAAAAAGATTCCTATCGAAAAAAACACAAAATAAATTATTGTCACCGCATTATAATGCTTGCTGTTAATGTATCAACTAATAATATTCGTCAGTATAGATAATCATCAAATTTTAGAGTAGGGTAATACTCGTGGTGGCAATTCCCCTTTAATACCATAGGAAGGGATTTGAAAGGGGGAATACCGAAGGGTAGAGGAAGGTAGCCAAGGGTTAACTACGGCCCCCGGGCTATAGTTTAAGGATCCTACACGGCATTCACCTAAAATTAATGCAGGACAAACCCTAGAAAATCTGCATCAGGGAGGTCGGTCGTAGGTACTTGTCCCACGACATTCCGATGACAGAACACGGGTTTGGTGTGGGGACGCAGAACTGCCTTCTGGCCGACTGTTCCAATGGGAACAGGGAACAACTCTTACCGTATGCCCAAGGTCTGCGACACAGGAACATACACTTCTCGGTTTGTGGGGAACCTTAGTTCATAAACGGGGAGAGGAAAATGCATCCCCAAAGGTAGTCCTCTCCGTCTCTTCAGAAAGGTTCTGCCTTCGAGAGAACACTTCCCACAGGCTCCACTTTTATTTGAACTTTTATAATGAAGAGTATTAACATTTTCATTTACGATTCTAACCTTGAGCGTTAATTTTGTTTGTCTATTCCCATAAACGTTTTTATAGTTGATGAGTTTTTTTTAAGCCAAGAAAACAGTCAGTTCTTAAGTAAAACTTTGAGATATTTTATAAATATTTAACGGTACACGATATGCAACATATAATTCAAACATTCTCAAATAATCTTAATAAATTAAACCGTTTAAAGAATAATCATTCTTCACCTGGTTTGTGGTGTGTTGTTCAATCACCCGACGTCGCATTTTCTTTCTATTAATTTAGTGAGATAATTAATGTCGGTAACAGAAGAACTGAAAATATACTAGTGTGCTACGTATAGTTCCTTTATATTAGAGGTCTGATAATTTATTTTATTTATGAAAGAATATTATCTAGAGATTTGCTTGAAAAATGTAGCACATTACAAACTTTGCATTACTCCTGTTCCTGTACGGAAGATCACTGGACTCTATCTAAAGTACTCAACTTTGCTCAAACAAATACGGTTATTAAGACAAGGGGTTGTCAAGTGCCAATTTCGATTGACCGAAAAATTGGAGTGGGGCACAGATCTTCTCCGAGATACGGAAATATTCGGTCACCATGTGATTTTATAGACTAATGAGAACAAGAGACGGACTAGCAGAGAAGTAAGGAAAATTTAATACTTGCAAAATCGTCGATTAGTAATCCTCGGAAGATTGTAGACGAAGGAGGGAGATTATTAGTTGCAAAATTTTCGGCGAGGAGTAAGCATCATACGAAAGCGGCGCAGATTTATGACGTCAGTTGTATACAATGGTAACTGTTTGCAATCCTTGACGCGCCTAGACAGGGTATAAGATTCCACACGGGTAGCTCGAGACATTATAGCGATCATAGTTCAACTGAGCAAATGACAAATTTATTTTAGAACAGTTCTAATAAAAATAATCAATTATTAAATACATAGGAAAAATTGTTATTGATTTCAAATAATTTACACTGAGACAAAGTGACGACCAAAGCCGAAATTTAACATTTCATAATCTAACCACATGGAGTACCTGGGTTCGATTCCCGGTAAGGTCGATATTTTTCAATCATGGTCCTTTAATTCAATTTCATAGTCCACATGATTGTGCTTCGTTAGAAATTATTTCTGTATTTAAATTTTTTTGATTTTAGTGAAAACTATGTAGATAAAAAATGAACAATTACGTACCAAAGCTTAACTCGTGAAATTAAATAGGCGTATATTTTATAACCTGTATAAGTTTTAGATAGTGATAAAAACATGCAAATTATTTTATGGCATCAGTACGATCAGTACTGTGTAATGACCAACGAGGTATTTTGGGCCTTTAGTAAAAAATTGCCAGTTTAGTTCGAAGCTTTTAAATGAATGAAAATAAGTATGCTGACATGAAAATGACCTATGTAATATTAAAACAAATTAATCGCTTGATATAAAAAGAAAATTCAGTGACCACTGCACCGCTAGCGGAGTCGTAAGTGAAAGTTGAGATCGGTCATTTGGCGAGGGCCTAAATGATTCATCCCACATAGAAAGGGAAAACAAAATACACAATGCCAAAATACACATCAACGACAATGTCGAGGATTAAACGTATCGGTTAGGATCGTTACAAGACCGAATACGTCGTTCCTAGCATAGAGTAACTGGCTTCATTTTGTATTATAGTTGCTGATATTCAACGTATATGAGGTTTAATTTACAATAAATAATATTTGTGTGGGGCATTTAGCCAATTTGAATTGATAACCATTATTTATATGACCGGAAACACAAATAATTAATTTCTTCTCGAATTCGCCAAAAGAAATAAATACTAACTTGTAAAATAAGATTTCATACCATTCATTAATGACAAATTTTCACTTAGAAAAATAAAGTTATTGAGAATTCAACGTATATTTCACAGAATATATTTATTTGAATATATTGGTTGCAAAGAAATACTATTTAAATCTGATCTTATAATAGTTATTCCTTATCAACGACACAAAAAGAATTCTAAGCAGTCTAAGATTTAATACATTCATCAGGTGAAAGCATATTCTTCCAATGAACAACTGATTGCACGGAAAAAAAAGATGCATTTAGACCCGGGTTCGATACCCGGTCCGGTCGAGATATTTCCATCCTGATACTTTAATAATATCCTTACTGGAACACGGATTCTAGGAATACATTTGTTTAGCAATAACTAGAGAGGGCATTTAGATTGATTTCCGTCATGTATTGTTCAAGTAGAGTGTCTGGGTTTTGTATAGTCATTTTACGGGTATTCTGTGTTAGGCGGAGGAGTAAAGCAAAGAGTAACTGAAAAATAAATATCGTTAAATCAAAGAAAGTCAAAAATGTTGTTAGTGGAAATAAAGAACGGAAATATCGGTAATTAATGAAAAAGTGAGTGTAGTTAAGAATAGTAAAATACTTACATTTAAAATTGTATCTATAATAGAAAAATTGTAATATATAAGTGGTTAAAGAATTATGGGACTTTACAGTCGTCGGAAAGAAAGGCAGAAGACAGTTCCAGCACTTCTAACACTAAAGAAACTCTGCTTGTAATCGGGAAAAGAAAAGAGGAAACTTGAGAGTGTGAGCGTTGGAGCCTTCAGTACTCATATGAACGCATACCCAACTTCCTGGAACAATGTTAGAATTATACACTATAAACGAGGCTGTTGATGTCAGCGTGGGATATCTCACATTTTTGTCTAAAACTATGTTACTCGGGTTTAGGGAAGTCTGTGACCATCTTCCCAATGCCAGTGTGGTCTGAGTGTAGTTTATTCAGCGCTCAACTCAAAGCAGTTATGGGATAGAGGATGATATACATTTGAAGCTAAAACTAAAAACCCCTTTATCTGAAATAGGTTCAGAAAGGGGATAGCCCACGCTGGCTTCAACCGCCTCAAATAAGGTACTTTTCCTTACGTCACCAGATTTCCAAGAACATCCAACAGCTGGTATTACCATGGCCTCGAGCACAGTAGTTTTAATTTGTTTTTACTGAAAAGACGTTTGCCAGTTATAGCCTGGAGGAAGGTTGGAACAGTAAGATGGCCGCCGTAGTGTTTACAAACGATAGATATAGAGCAGGCAGCCCAAGGATCGAGCTGGCAAGTGTGTCAGCCCAGGCAAGGCGTTCACCTTCCTCGCTCATGAGCCTTGACCCTATTGCAGGCCTCGGCTATCGCCCTCACCTCAGACCTGACCACAATTAAAGCTTATCCTTGGGCAGGGCGCAGACCCGATCTGGGTTAATAGAATACGAAACACGTGTGATTCGTAAACGTTCCAGAGTTCGAAGCAGTGACTCCTCGCCGCGGCATAAAATTGACCGGGCGTCGTGGTTGCTGAGCATCCAACTTTCCCAAGATTGTCAATACTCTGGTCAAGTTCATACCACACCTATATCCACACTTCATGCTCTTTCTTGTAATCAAAAAAAACTTGTACAAAAACAAAGGGAATGCAATTTTAATCATTAATTAATTATCCAATCAACCAGTGATAATTGAGTAGAAAACAGAACCATATTAACATTAAAAATGTTATATATTGAAGCTAATGGAATTATTTCACATATATTTCCGAAGCACTCGATGGCAATCCAAAATTAAGAAAAAAATCCATTATTCCAAGTAATCAGTCAAGTTCCAAAATTAAGTGTTCCTAACTTTCGTTTTCCTTTAAAAAATAATTTACCCCCAGAAAACATTACTTTTCACAAAACAAAATTGTTTTTCAAGAGCAAACTTTTTAAAAATTTCAGAATACACACAGATCGAAATCAACATATCATACAAAACATTTGTATTCAAAAATTCAGTTTCATATGAGACTTTAAGTTATTTATACTTAGATTATTCAAGACAATAAATGATAATGTTTTAAATTTGATAACAAATTTTCTGAATAATGGGCTGGCATTTTTCACCAGATTGGTATTGGTCAATAAATACTTACAAAACAATAGAAAACATAATTATTGGTCAATTAATTCATTTATCCATAGTTTTTCCATTGTTTCTCAAACTTTTTCAAGCCGGAAAATTTAAGTTCTCGGGAGGGTGACATAATAGGCATTTGTTTTGGTAATATTTTCCTCGTTCGACCCTAAATGGAAAAGGTCACAAGGGAGAGCGAGGATCCGGCTCATTCGTCACGTTATAAGTTAAATTTGATAATTTTTTCCGTCGACACTGCAGAGGTTTGCACTATTGCAACCACTTGATTGCAGAGCAGGTTGGTTACATCTGGAAATTTTATCTTCATTTGTTTTCTCAAGTGATCTAATCGCGAAACTTTCGTTCGTATATCTCTAAGTAGTGAATTTGAATAAATCCGCACGCATCCCAAAAATCCGTGACCATAAACCTTCAGGCCGACTTCACCTTCGTCGCCTCCATAGGAGCTGGTTTCCTGCAGTGTAGTGACCTATGTAGACTATTATCAATTATGTATCGACGAAAATGCAACAACCAGCCACTGAATCGACAGGTGTTTAAACGACGCACCCATCTTGCCGATATTTTTCGACGATTTATTGTGCTAAACTGGAAGCACTGAAGAGTATTCTATAACCATACTAATCAGAAACATTATGTTTCGATACGACCAGTGTCATATCGTAAATATTGTAACTATATATCTTTGTTTCAGTTGTAAAAAATTTATAAATTAAACATTTCATTAATATCTTGAGCGTCTGTCGAAAATTAATATTAGAAATGTACGGGCCTGTCGATAGTGACAGTTGCACAAACCGGATGTTTCCAAATTAAGCAAATTAGCCGAATTTGATCGAATCTAAATAAGTCGTTTAAAGAATCGACATTAAGCACCTTCAGCGAGGTGAATTGAACTGGGACAAGGCTCCGTGAATCACAAACGCTGAGAAAGAAATACGGTCCGCTCCAAAACCTTAATCCCAACTATACAAGAGACTTTCAAAGATACGAGATCGAAATATGGAAATAGGAACGTTTCTTGTCATAAGATTTCAATACAATGTGCACTTACACTTTCATATTTACTGTTTAGGTACTGATGCTGATCTCTGTCTGCCACAACTCCGAAACTGGCTCAAAGTTTACCAGCGTATCATTCAACTACTTAGAAATTAACACAACCGTGACTAACCACTTAACAAATCAATAATTGTTTTTCTAATTGAATATGTTGTATAGCTCGTCAAAAACTTTCAAAACATGAATTTCTGGTTTTTGAAATGAATATTCCTATGAAATACAATAGATTTAGTAGTCATTATCCAGCCAATAAATACAAAATCTGATCTATTAGATTGAGTCTGATAATATACCCAACCATTGTCACGGCCAAGTAATCGTGTGGGTGAGGCAGTGTATCCACGTTACCAAAAAATGACTGCCAAACCAAGGCTTTTCATAGCTCTGCACAACCTACATCGGGCGTTACTTAGTTTCATTATTGATACCTTTCCGGTGCCCTAAAGGTTCACCGTAAATAAGTTTCATCCACCTAATTTCCTGACCGTGAAGTCAGCGCATATTAAAGTATTTCTTTATTAAGGGTTTATTGTCCTAAGGCCCGTCCTACCAGATTAAGTTTTCCAGAGAATTTCCCGATCACGGACTGTAGAATGAAAGGTTATTTCCCATTTGTGCCTAGTCTGATTACTTTACTTTTTCTATCCATGATTGTTCAAATATGTTAAGTCCTAAACAGCTTATGACAAGAAAAATCCAAAAAATTATATTTAGAAAAAAATGTCAAGATCCGTAATTAAACTCTAATGTTATGAATTAATGAACATGTAGTATTATAGTCGTACATAATGACAATTGACCGTCGTGTCACTAAAAAATTTATTTCAGAAATTATTTTGTATTAAAATCTCAGAGGAATATTTCGTTTGTGTGTAGGTGATGAAAGATAACTAAATTCCTACTAAAAATAGTTTTTATTCAAAATCCACTTATCATTGAGCATAAATTCAATTAAAATGTAATTCCTATAATCTATTCCAAGTTAAAATATGTTCAAGATATTAGTCTACTTGTAATAAATAAAATTGCTTGCATGTGTGTGTGTCTGTGTGTGTGTGTGTGTGTGTGTGTGCGTGTGTATTCCGCATACAAACCTACACCCCTGGAGCAATTTTCACCTAATTTTGTACAATGTTTCCTTTCTAACCGGACATAATCACAGTGGGAGTAAGAGACGACTACCCCCACTACCTGCGGGGGTGGAATGGGGTGGAAATTGTCAACAACACTAAAACATCAGTTATTTGTTTCGGATAATTATATTTCGGGGTCAAAGAGATAGATAGTATTTCTACCGGTGTTGTTTGTGTATAATATCAACCCCTTTTAACATAGTAAAGGATCACCCTTAGTGGTGGGGGTGGAGGGGCGTTAACAAAATATAACGCGAAAAAACATACATTGTAGTCAAATCCAGTGCTATGCATGTGGGTTGATATTAATAAAATTATTATTTCGAAAATAAGCATGTAATACAATTCATTGAAACAAGGCGTGTTAAGATTTCATATTTTTTGAAAAATAATTTAGTAGCTTACTTAATTTCTATTTTGTCAAATCTATGGTGTAATATTATAGTTTCAGAGAATTACTAAACTTTATAAATCAATTCAATAATTTGCTGATTAAATTATTAATAAAAATAATTATTCTAATAAAATTATTATAAATAATAAATAATTGAATTGTGATTGTAAAAGTTAATTTCATAACGTGCAAACTAATTTATTTTATCGGAGAAAGGAGCAGGAAACTCAATAAACAGAAGAATGTGCGTCTTAGCGCTCAGCATTGAAGGAACAGTTAGAAGGGAAAGTCGGAGGATTGATGAAAAATGGAGTCTTCACAACGGTAGCGTCGACGAAAGTAAAAACACCGACGAAAGTAACAACAATACACGCTCTGACAATTTCGGTGAAGAAAGAAGTTCTAAGGAATGTTGTGAAATGACCGGTTCTTCACAAGTGGACAAGTGTTAAGTGGAGAACGAAAGTGAAAATGTGTTGAGAAGCAATAAATCAGCTTAAGTCTTAGATGGAGTTTTTCTTTTCAAACATTTTTTTAACCAGTATTAAATTTTATAATCATCCGTGCCTGAATTTCATAATTTATATATATTAGAAGAATTGAAATAATAATTGCGGTAACCCAATTTTGGACACTTTTCATTTAAAAGAATTACATTTTTCACCTTCTTCATTAATTTTTTAAAATTAATTCAATCTTTCCAGCTCAGTTACAAGATATGGAGTATTTCTCAGAAATTCTAACTTTTCGCGATGAAGATTATGTAATTTAAATGAAAGAAAAATTTGTTTTCCAGGTTTTCTCGTTCAACTTACTAATGATTTCTCAGAGATGGCAGTTAATTTCCTTCTAATTTTACTAATTAATATTAATTTTATGTTTCTGTCCTAGTTTCCTATAAAAGTCAATGTTATTTACTTCACACTGTTTCATATCTAGGTGAAGTAAATACTATTTAATTTAAACTTACATAATGCGATTAGAAATACACTATTCTATGGTTTCAATTTTCATTAAATTATCCTACTCCATTCTGTAAAAAAAAATATATTTTTATATTGGAAAGGCGGTTTAGGACAGAAAACATAAAAACGTTTCTTTGAAGTTCGCCGTATAACTTTTCATATTATTAAGAATTTTCCTTTCTATGTGCTATACCGGTACTATTAACTACCACAATACCACGAAGCAAAGCACATCTAGATGAATCAGAGCGTACTGAATGAACTCCAAAGAATATTATATTGCCTTGCAACTGCGAAGCGTGTTTAGCGGAGAATGCATGGCGAATCTTTGTCCCGTAAATTGCAATGCAGATACGTTTCCACTAAAGGACTGATTCGCCAACAACAGGCCATTCTAGGTCCTACTTTGCATCCTATAATTGCATTCCGCAACAGATGAAAATCGCCGACACGACATCGCAATCAATTACGTTTTTTACCTTTTGTAATCGTACAAGCGCGTCATATCATTTATTATCTTTCTCTTAAGGGTAAAAAGTAATCCTGTCCAAACGGCCTATCTATGTATTTATTTGTTGTAACTTGGCTATTATTTAATTTTTAACTCGTATGTTAAGCATGTATTACGAACTAGTTAATAGATTTAAGTGTACTAAATGCATTTTCCATGTTAATGTTATTAGTAACCAGAATTTTCCTTGACCACAGTGTATCAACTTTTAAATTTCAGTGAAATAATATACGTGGTGAATAAAATACTTCCACTAAGAAATAATTCAGGTGTAAATTTGATTAATTTATTACTAGTGTAATTATAATACATTTCCATATTACTTTTAAATATAGAATCAAAGTGTTATATACCGATTCTTTGTATGAGAAGAAACTGAAAATAAATCAAATTTATAATTAAAATATAACTTATTTTCCAATAAAATTAGTATTTCAACTTAGCATCTAACTTTCCAGACCTTCTAACCGATTCAATATAATATTTGAAATTTATATTGTTAAATAATCTTAATAGGCGGATAAAAAGCCTGTGCGCTGTTAATAAATAAATAAACTAATAATAATAAATTATTATGGAAAAATTACAACAGTTATATGAATTTTCTAAATTTATTGCATACATTTCACATGGTATCAAGAATTATTAGTTGCCTTTTAAACTTAGCTTCCATTAAATTTGATTAAAAAATATGAGTTTCCATCTCACACTGGAAATAATCACCATAATATTTTAGGGCATATAGCGGTCGATTTATTTGCAAATAAGTTGTGCCTTGGCAATGAATCATATTAAAATTTTCAATTCCATAAATGTTTGCTTGCCAGAGGCAGAAATATCATTTTTCTATCTTTCGCGTAATAATTGTTTTAACCTCACTTTTAGATTTTTCTCCCCCTCAGAACTTCTTTTTGTCCTTGCATATTCCAATACCTCCATTCTGAGCGTTCTGCTTCCTGTCCCACATTCAACGTTCCTTTGTTTGGTGTATCACAATACATCCCCATACAGGATCCCGAGAAACAATGTGATCACCTTGGGGACGTAACATGTTCTTACGTTCGCATGATTGTGTAGTAAACACTTCATTTAATCTAAAATGCATTCACTAATACCTAAGTCGTCACGAAATTATTGCTACATGTGTTATAAATGCGTTATAAATATGACATATTATAAATATGACTTTAAAGGACTGTCAGGCAGTTTCTATAAGGTAAACAAAAAAGAAAAATATACAGAATTGATAGAAGTGGAAAGAATAATGTTGTGTACTGCCATTGAAATTATGTAAAGAACATCAATAAGTTAAATTTGTACTTAAATATGAATCAACTCCTTTTTCAAGAGTACTTGTGAGGAATTTTTATACAATCACTAATTAATTAAAATATGTTCTCTATGTCATGTAATAGTTATAAGTTATCAAAAATTTCATTAAACAATTGATTGTTCTCTATTTTCCTCTCCATTTTAGAGACAAGCAATACACACATCTCATAAGATATTGAAATTTTTATCAATTTTAATTCCTTTCACGTTACAGTTCTTTGCCTTTTTTCAATTATAAACTCTTACTTTTCTTCTGATCAACGCAATTAATTACCAGAAATGTCCCAAGTGTCGTTAACATATTGTCAATAAATTTTAAATCCACATTAATATAAAATGTGCCAATATTTGGTATTAAATATGAGTTTTCTATCACTATTTTTTGTTCTGTTGTGCATCTCAAAGTTATTTTATAATTTAATTATCTTTATAAATAGATTCAAACGTTATTTTATATTATCAACACATCACTGATGACCTTAAGAAATTATTTAACGACATCAAAATTAAGATAACAGTTGAGAGGAATAGTCACCAACAGTGATATAGGCAATCGGATAATTACCTTTAGCATGTATATCACCCCAAAAGATACTTTACATAATTCTAGATGTGAAAAATTTCTTAAAACATTAATTTCGTATGGCCGTGTCTGACTTGAAGATTTGTCGATGTTATTAAATTTCTATCCGAATATTAATATTAGATATATTAATATATAAATAATATTCTAATTATTAAATGAAATATATATTAAATAATATAATGATAATTATTGCAAGTAATATTCATTGCAAGAGGAAACGTTTATAATATCGACAAGCTTTTCAGTCAGACATAGCCTCAAGAGGGAACAAAAATGTACAGAAACGATGTGCTGTTAATTTAAAATTTTATGGTCATACATTTATGAGAAATATAAAAGAAGTATGTTAACAGTCGTAAAATATAAATTATTATTAAAGAACGTAAATTATTCTTTGCTTATTCAATATAACTAATCATGGTTCAAACAAAATAGCAATTATAAATTATTTTTCATATCAGCAAAAAGAATTAGCATGCTAATAAATTATGTCACGGTACTGCGAAATATTCGCAAAGCCATCTAGAATGGTATTTTAATTAATAAAGAAAGTTTTAAATAGAGGATTAAAATTTCGCCTGTACTAAAAATATCTTTTTGAGCTTAAAGTAATTTCAAAGCTGTAATACGGCAAATTGATTAAAGAAACCGATTTAATATGCAATTTTCGGTATAATAGAAAACACAACTAGCCAAGGTTTAATTCACAAAACTTCAACATTATAATTAGAAATTTCATACTTAACTAGGGATATCTGAACATTCCATTTTTAAGAGGTGATTTTCGTCTTACCTGAAACAAAAGAAAACGTATGTTACTCATTTTATAACATTTGAAATATTTAACATAATAATTAATGGGGAGATAAGTCAGAAAAAACACATAAGAAGATTTAATGACATTACAAATTCATCACAAACATTTTCATGTATAAAGTAATACTTATGTTTTCGTACGAATTTAGCTACCTAAGACAATTTTGTCTGAGTCAATTTATTTTTGATAATAATTAAAGTTGGATAATATTTAGCTGGATGTCTGACAGCCTGACACAAAACAATTCAGTTCATTTAAGATTTCTTTTCCAGGTGTCATACTATTTTTATTACCATAAGAGGTACTATAAAATTGTTTTTTAAGGATGTAATCGTACCTTAACAGAAATATAAATATTAGAATAAATTACCTTTATCGTTTCATGAATATAAATTATTTATTATTCTTATAGCGATAGAGTTGTTTTTCTCATGTTTGTTCCTACTGACTTTAATATTTACCATTTCAATAAACTACTTAACTTTGGCAATCGCAATGATTGGAAAATTAAGTGAGAACCAGTTTGACTTTAAACTAGGTCTGTGTGTTCCTACTAGATAAATAAAATTCTATCAGAGCCAGTAAATTCTGTTAATTGATCTTTGAACACATGTTAATGTTTTTCGTCGTTTGATCCCCACATTTTCAATAGATGAATACATTTTCCCTATTGACAAGTACGTAATGTCACATCGAATATTTATTGTATGAAAATACGACGTTAAGTACCCGAACGTATTTAAAAAAATTTCTATTGTAAAATTTTATAATATATTAACAAACTTAAAAGACTATCAAATCATTCTTCCGATGAAAAATGTAATTCTATCTTAATTAATGTGTGTGCTTGAGTTATGTTTGGATCTAATGTCAGAACTTTGTGAGATATTATCAGAGCAGTGACTACATGACAGTTGGATATAGCCATTATTTTTCCCGAAAAGAAAATTTATTAGTTGCATCTCAAATGTACTCCAGATTCCCTACCATATCCCCCTTCCCTTCATTATAGGTATTTTGTAATTTATTATTTAACTTATATAGTTCTGTAATTTACCTTCTCAAACACAACTAATTTTTTCTGATTTGTGTCATATTAAAACAGTTGTGCAGAAAATTCCAAAATTATTTTCTCCAACTCATATTCATATTTTTATATATAATTTTCTAAATAATATAAGTTATTTGTGCAGTTAATGGAGTGAATTCCAGAACGAACAATTGAAATCTAAGTTAGATATTGTACTGTACCAAATTTGGACTGATTATAACGTTGCCGGGTGTTTGGAATAATTTCCTCCGCTTTAGTCCATCAGTTGCTAAGAATCCTCACGTCATGTAGCGTAAGTACTTGCTAACTGTCTGAGAAAGCCCGTTAGATCCAAGGATGAAAGCAGAATTGAGCCCTAGGCGTAGTAATCTGACAACGGAAGAAGCAATGAGCGGAAAAGTAGCGTTAATGTGTTTTCATGCGTACTACTCCATCATAACAATCCCGCTAGACATTTAGCTAAGGTCATTATAATGATTCTTTTCAAAACATCCAGACCTTGATTCACGGCGTTTGATCTCTCTTGACTTTACTGTTGATAAATACATTACTACTATTCTCCTCACAATCTGCGATAACCAGGCAATGTTCAACAGAAAGTGGATTTAAACCACTATTGAGCAAGAGTGAAAGCATAACATTACAGGAAACAGTCATATTCCCAAACGAAGTTTCAGTACATCTCGAAGAATAAAACATTTTGCGTATTATTTCAAGTAGAAATATTTGAATTTATAACACTTAAATTTTCATTTTATTCTCGTACTTTTAATATAGTATTTGACTGTTCTGACGTAAGTTAAAAATAATCCTTTAGGTTACATTTGCACTAAAAGTATACATATTCCAAAGTTGTTTGTTGAAGTATATAATTTCCATCTGAAGATAGCGATCAAAGCACCTGACAACACTTCCCAATTCTGACTCGTCATAGAGTAAGTAGTTCCTCTGCTAAATATAAACAGGTATGTGCCAATTAAGCCAGCTACTACTGAAAAATGTCGCAATAAATTTCTTAAGACAGGAAAAGGGGGAAGTGGGGCAGAAAAATATTCTCTTACCCTCCATCAAGGAGAAATCACGGATAGATCTAGTCGCATAGATAAAAGGACGTCACTCGCTGCCATGAACGTCCTTGAATTCTTCAATGCGAATTGATTTCTCCGTTTTTGAACTAAGGTTCCCACAAGCCGAGGCACCTCGGCCTTTTCTGAGAGGTGTATGTTCCGGGGTCACAGACCTTGGGCATACGGTAAGAGTTGTCCGCTATTCCCATTCGAATAGTCGGCCAGCTGCCTCCTAAACTGGCCGAGGCACGGAGAAGGGAATGCTGCGTCCCCACAGCAAAATCCTCTCCCGCTATCGGAAGGCGTGGGACAAGTAACCAATGCCCGACCTACCTGATGCAGGTTTTTCTAGGGTTTTCCCTGCATTTCTTTATGCGAATGCCGGGTAGGATCCTTAAAATATAGCCCGGGGGCCCTAGTAACCCTTGGCTACCTTCCTCTACCCTTCCGCATCCCCCATTTCAAATCCCTTCCTATGCTATTAAAGGGGAATTGCCAAACGTGGATTACCCTCACGTAGACTGTTGCCCAAAAAAAAAATCGAAACCATAGGGACGGAGTTATTTCTCTGGCGTAATGACGTGTCAATTTCTTCTCACTTATCAGGTACCATTAACACAAAAAAATTCTTAAGTGGATACGTTAATGGCGTTAGTGTGCAGAAATCCATGAAGTCAAATATATAACAACTTCCACAACAGGAGTACATTGCTGGAATAACATAGCGACGGGAATAGCAAGACTTTCATTTCTTGTTAATTATTTTGAAATCATTAGTTTTTAATTGATCTTGATATCTATTAAATAATGAGTTAAGAAACAATATAAACCTTGGGTACTTTCTTCTGCATTATCTAGATATTACCTAAAGTACAAACAACTTTAACTACTTTTAAATCCATGAAAACTTTTAGCAGCGAACAGTATCAGTAGAGGACAAACTACCGACACAATATTGACGAAATTATTTTTCATGCTACGAGATTTATCTTCCCAATTACTACTTCAATTTCATAAAACGGCAATCACATCACCAATCATTTTCTTTAAGACTCAGTTGTGAGTCTAAATGAATGACGTAACTTTTCTTTTCATTCTGTCGCTTTCGTGCACATTTTTCTTTATGAATGGCACAGCTGAAGGATGTAGGTCGTCTGAAGTACATTGCTCTCCCGGTACCCTCGCAGTTGTTGACTAACCTCTGCGCATCCTGTAAGATTTGTGGTTTCAGAGGATCTGGATGTCTTAATAAAGAAGTGAACGAGTTTACAAACATTGCAACACCCATAAATATTGGTACAGTTCCGGCAAACACAAGACTGGCAGGCAAAAGAAATAACTTATTTATGTAAATTATTTTGCGAGGTGTTTAATCATTACAAGTCTGTCTGGACGTAATACAAATTATACTTTGGCATCTCGAAATGTTATTCCCATATCTG
Organism: Zhengitettix transpicula; assembly: GCA_037074705.1. Lineage (NCBI taxonomy): Eukaryota > Metazoa > Arthropoda > Insecta > Orthoptera > Tetrigidae > Zhengitettix > Zhengitettix transpicula. The sequence goes on along the minus strand of CM073596.1, from coordinate 36,911,992 downwards.
AGAAACTTACCTGATCTTACTAATTAACTTTAAAAGGGTTATAAACAATAAATAAAAAACTTGTTACCTGGTAATATTTGAATAATGGGGTTTCCCGTATGTCCAATCGCAATTATAATCAGCAAGCTTTAATATTCAAGCTTGAGAGAAAGAATTCACAAGCTGAAGCCATAGAGATCATGAAATGAAACTGAACTAAAGTATCAAGAAGAAAAAATCTCAACCGGACAAGGAATCGAACCCGGTACTTCCGTTCATACCAAATGAGTTACCCGCATCGATTCCAGATCCAGTGCGAAATTTTTCTATATAATAGATATGATGCAAACTCATCTACAATTGAGTAAATCACAATTCAAGTAACAGTGCCTCACCAATTGCCACACGTGGTACTAAGACTGATAAATATAATACATAATATAAAGTAATTTTAAAATAAGTGTATCAATAGTTATTCGCCACTGTATTCTTTATTCATCAAATATGGTGAATAGATCGTTGTTCCGATTCCTAAATAAAGGAGTAATTAAATGTTTACAAATCAATCTGCATCCTCTTGAATGTTGAATCCAGATTCTGACGTTCGTTGATAGTTAGCCTCGTTCTATCTATCTATCTACAGTCCCACGGCTCTCTCTATATCTGAATGGTCTCTCCTTCAATATTATTCATGAGGGAACTGATCTCTGAATACTTTCCTCTCTCACATCTGCACGTTAATTTATAACAGAATTTCTAACGGAAAGAAATTTAGATTTAATCTAAACTATAACGAATATAGGGTAGCGTAGTGATGTGCTCCGTTATATACTAAAAAGAAAAATGGTAACACTCCTTGTCTCCTTAGATGGTTAAATAGTTGATCTCTATTTTCATATATCTTTCCACTTTTTTCTTTAGTTATATTAATTCTTTCTTCAACATTTTTAAAATTAACCTTTAATTAATATAATGGAACATACATGTATTTACTAGTTCAAATAATGTCCCTAAACCTAGCTTATATTTTAAAATATATTAATTTACTCTATTCTCCTTAATTGGAACTTCCCTTATTTAATTTGTAATTTAATGCACCTACCACCGGGGAAATTGTCCATTTGTAGATTTAATAAATACATACAATCCATGTCATGAGGTCAACCAGCTACGGTTTGTTTTAAAATAAGTTTTTCTCCGATTCGAAAAAGCTCTTCGCTAACTATCTATAAATATGCTCCTTCTCTGGAGATCTGAAACTTTTGGCTTCAGTATGGAGGCTGTAAATGGCACTGCAATTCCGCCAAGAATTTACGTTGAAAGTTTATCTGTCGGCCGCTCGCCCCAAATTAAACGCGCTTTACACTAATACAATTACATATTTTAATTTAGCGCAGGAAAAAGTATTAAATATTATTTACTATAACGTAAATGGTGAATAATAGAGTGGATAAAAATTGTAGAATAAAGAAGAAGAAAAGATTTAGGGATGAACCAAAATGTCAACAAATTGTTATGATAATAAATATCGCTACGTTGAATCAACATAGTTAATTTAACTGGGTAATTTATTGCTTATTTAGACAAAACGTATTGAATTTGGTTTTATTCTATGCGGAAATGAAGATATAGACAGGTGAAACTCACACAGTTCAAAATATCACTTGCAAATAAACTGAAAGATGGTAACACAAAAATTTAAAAACTATTAGAAAACAAATGAGAGATAAACGGCAAAACAATAAAATATTAGGTTAATTTTATTGTCACTTTCAGTACTTTTTATGGAGCATACACCAGTTTAAATGCCCATGTACGATAATTTAGCCAATTAGCAACTTACGGCACAAAATTTTACCAATACTACAGAAGTTCTGAGATTCCTGTTGCCAACTTTTAGTAGGTCATTCGCGCGAACTAATGAAGAGAACCGGCAAGAACGAGAAAAGTCTGAAAAAAAAAAGACATAAAAGAAAAACTATCCTCGCGGCGAAGGACGGGGAAATCGCAGCGTTATGAAGCTTTTAGCTAGAACGTATTACACTCGCAATCCCAACAGAAACAGGTCGTTAAAAGTAAAATTTTTAATTATGTACAGGAGGTGTCGATGAGTTCATCATTTATAAATCTTCAAGTTATTATTGTCAATCAATGGTTCTAGTATATCCTGTATATTTGTGCTCTTAACAGAGCGACCTTTATTGACATTAAGAAAAAAGATTCACGATATTTATTTTCATTGCTTAATAATTTGCACAAAGATGTTTCTACAGATACAGAGCCAAGATGGCTTGAAAAGGTATCAGGAGAGAATCGTATTGAAATGTACTTCGCGTAAGAACGATAAATGAACACTTTTATGTACAGGTAAAAGCAAGTTAACGAGCAAACTCTTTTTCATTTCACACCTGTGTTTTGGTGACGTGTTTCAAGAACGAAGATTTTTCGTAGTCTGATATGTCGAAAGTGTTTGACGTTAGTGATCCTGCATATTTAACAATCCCATGTAGTTTACGAAATCGATCTTTTAACTGGCAAGAAGCATAGCCGAACTAATACAAAGTGTTTGAAAATATTATCAATTTAGACTTATCATCTCTGACAGTATTATTTTCATATTAAAGATTTCATGCGTTGTCCTGGGAACCTAAATATATCAAACACTAGCTGAGTGCCCGGTTTTGCCAGGGTATTTGTTGAAATTAGCCCTGAGAAGGAATTAATTCGACACAACCCCCTTGTCAGTGTTTGTAACATTTACCTATTTACATTCCGCTTCCCGATCTAACCCCTAGACGTCTAACTTCAAATAAACCATGAAGATGACTGACGGTATTCGGGAATATTCCTGCTGCATAAAATAAAATAAAAAATAGTTCATCAAGTGCTATATTTCATCAAATTAATTATAAAAGCGTCTGATCTCTGGAAAATCTAAAACTCTCATTTCACAATTGTTTCCGTGTTCAAGAATACGACCCAGTATATGTTAATTTCTCCTTGTCTGTTCAACTCTCTTCCTCGCCTGAACTTGACAAGCAGCCAATTTTCTGTCGCATTACATCACCGAACATTACGTGTGCACAACGTGTATTGTCTGGCGCACCCTTAAAAGAGATTGCGACTCGACATCCAAACCACGTTCGTTCTTTCCAATCATGAAGCGTGATTTATTGTCGAAGTGACATTGCCGTCCTAGAAGTATTTTGTATTCTTAACCAGAAACTTAACCAAAAATAGAAACATGCAAATACGTCTAGCCTTAGAATTCTGCACAAACACACTACAGATAAAGCGCTGATACGTCATAGATCTAATAAAAAACTGTTAATATTTAGAACCTACTAAACTTGATTCATTTGAAAATTCTGGAAGATAGCAGAAATAAAACGTATCTTAGTAAACGGTAGAATACTTTTCTCGCTGTTAGATTTTTTTGTTAACACGCAATCGATTATACGAATTGATCAAATAAATGTAAAAACCCTTTATACATTCGCTTGTGTTAATTTAAAATTGCAGCGATTTATTTTAGTAATATACTAAACAATTTGCTTTTAAAGCGAAAATTAGTTAATGAGCAAGTTTTATACTAAATTGCGCCCGCATTATTAACCGCAATAGAAGAACCTGCATCAGAATCGATTACGTAGAAGTATTAATTGTGGATAAAAGTCATTAATCATCCAAGAATCGTGTTCTTAGAGTTTTCTATTTCTTATTCGTATAACATTTTAATTTAAGATTTTCCCCTGTTCCGTGATCCAGCGTTATGGCACTAATTTAACCTATTCACGAACTACATTATCACTTTTACCATTTTATTCAAACCCGTTTGCTGTAATAATATCTGATTAATTAATCTACCGTGGTTATATTTTTTGAATACCTCGTTCCAATGTTGGTCACATGTACAAAACCACCTATTTCGTATTTTAAGGACGTACTTAATGTACATCATTCCTCGTTACAACTAAAATATTTAATACTCCCACTATTTTCTCCAGGACTTTCTAGCTGTCCACGTTCCACTTACGAGGAAACCTGTGCCCCATTCCTACAGTTACTATTTACTTGCAATGTTGCAGTGATTATTGATTAGTGAGATTCACAAGATTATATTATATATTTCAAATTTAACGATTAAATAACTGTCTCAGTAACTGCGTAATAATTTTTCTACAGTTATGATTATATCTGAAAATTTTAATTCAGGAAGTTTATACAGATTGACGTTATAAAACGAATCAATCACTTTTTTAGAAGTAAGACACAGATGCTTGTCTGGAATCTTCTCCGTTACGATTTAGCCTAGTAACGGTTCTTTCGCGAGGACAGACACGTCGTACACTTCGCAATTCCTAAAGACTGCATTCCTCTGCGTGAAATGGCATTCTACTGTGATGTATAATTAAAATATATGAAATTGAGAATGGATACAAAATAGCGTACAGAAGAGTTTTCGATTAGCCGATAAATATCTAATTATGAATTTTATTACCCCTATTGAATGTAATAATGATAATTTGGTATGTATAAGGCGATAACTTAAATTGTTTTAATTCTGTACAAAATTTTAAAGAAATTGTTTTTAAATTAATTTTACCTATTTACTTATGAAATGAACGAGCGCCTAAACTTGAAAGAAATTATTACGAAAGTACCTTCGATATCATTAAAATTTTGTTAATAAGAATCGTCAATAAGGAAATTATTTTATGTGTCTCTGACTACTATAGATTTACTGACGCAATACACAGAATAAAAAAATCCATCCTGACAATTCAATTCAATTTAATTTAATAACCTAGACGGCTGAGATGCTCTTTCATTTTGTTAACCTCAAAATTTTCAAAGAATTTAAATTAATATTTCGGGAAATGGTAACCTAGTACAATTATCAACCAATCATTAAATCACACTCAATATCAACGCTTTCATTTAACCAAACACGTAGACAGGTAAATCTCTAATTATTACTATAAGTATTATTTTTTCCTTATGAAATCGGACCAGATGACTTTATACGGAGAAATGAATCTGGCGGAATGCCTGCTCTGAATACTGTCTCCAAGATAAAGACGTCCTGCGCGATTTTCCTTTTCAGCTTTCTAGTGGAATAAAAGTGGGTAAGTAGTGACCCAGGTACAAGACTAGCTTTAAAACTATAGAACAACATCATTGTAAAAATCAATAGTTTGCCAAGTTTGAAAAGTGCAAGAGGATTATCCTGTTCCACAAATGTAGAAACTACAAACTTACAAAAAATTTCAACTGCAAAAGCAGTAAGTGTTTTACGGAGAGTATTAACAGATTGTGTGTTAAAGTGAGTCAACTTAAATTAAACAAAATAGAATTATGATACAGTGAATTATTTTAACCACCCCGTTGATATGCAAGCGTTTCATAAATTTATAACATTAAGCCAATTGTAAAATTACGCTGAAATCGTACTTTTTTTTCGCTACCCCACTTAATAGTGCAGTTATTATTATTTCTTATTCACTTACAGTAAGACATACAACCATGTACATGAACATATTTAAAGTGAATAAGTGAAAGAATCAGGAGAAAAAGGCCTCATTACAAATGGCAGGTAAAAGGCACAAGTCGACTTGATGACAGACAGCAGAAGGTATTTTGTTAAGTAGACCTGGAAAATTAATAACGACTACTAATTTATTAAACTTATGACTTGGAAAATACGTGAATTTTAGATTCAACTTGGTTAAACACGGAGCCAAAAAAATATGTACCCATTTTGAACAATATCTCGGCCTGTATAATGAATAAAAGAATTAAAAATAGAAAAAAAAAAACAGAAAAAGTTTATTCAATGAATGAATTAAAAGTTATATTAAAAAGTGAGTAAATTACACGTTACAATAAAAGTTAAAGCAAAACATATTTGGGACAACTCTTAGTGTTATATATTGTAATGAAGCACGATCAAATTTATTCAAAATATCTTATATATATAATATTTATGAATTTATGTACAAATTAAACGTTCTTTAAGTCATTTTCGACCACGGAAGATGTTAAAAATGTCTAAATTCTACATTATCAATTTTAAAATATGAAAACACAACAATTCTTTCCTACATTTGAGACCTTTTCTGGAGTTATCTATCGTAAAGAAACACGTTCAAATGTATTCCAAATATGTTAAATACCGAAATATTGTTAATTTACGTAAACTTTAGACAAACAAGTAATTTTCTGACATGAAAGTTGTTTATAAATATCGCAATTATACATTATACGTAAATTCATCAATATTTTGGTATTTAAGATATTTGGAATACATTTTAACGTGTTTCTGTACAGTACATAATACCTGAAGAAGCTTTAAATAAGAAGAAACGTTACATTTAAATTTATTTTTTCTTATAAACTGCAATTTATTAACTGAATACTGTAAATTCTTATTAATTCACTGAATTAGTTTACTCTGACTGTATTAACATTTTTATAATTTTACACGTACTTATTATTTCAAATCGACATTTATAATAAAGTCAAGTTATTTATTATTGTTTATAATTTTAAAATGGAGTAAAAGTGTATTAAAATTAACTATATACAGGATGTTCCAAAATTTATTATTTTCTGTTCCAGATTTTAGTAACTGTTATTGTGGATTAAAAACAAAAATGTATTTATTTTGGGACACCTTGTGTATTAATGTGAGCTACCAATTTATGTACGACATCTTTTCAGTGTGTATGATGACTGTGTGAGGAGAACTGAGGCTTGTTATTTATTAGTATGTTTAGAATTTAATCGGGGCGCCCTTGATTACGTGACATATGCATGAAAATGTTATGGCAGGCGTGTCGAGGGCGACACCATCTCCACACTTGCGTAACTCCTGCTTGCATAAAAACGCCATCGTAAAACCTAAGGACCTGTCATGCATACTGCCCTCACGAGCAACTCTAAGTTGACGTCTGGTCTGAAGAAATACCAAAGTTTACACAGCTATTTCCTGGGTGGAAATGTGAGAACTGTTTTTCAGGTTATTTTCATAAGTTATTTCCAGTTTATTATACCATAAATCATGTACCTGATGAGAAAGCAAGCCCTCGGTGAAGGGCAAATACGTTCAGAGTTGTTTATGTTACTGAGTTTATCCGATCATGTTAAGGATACGCGTGAGGCCATAGTACCAGCGGTCAAGGAAGGAAGATGGTCCTTCGAGAAGGCCAAACACGGCTCAGGTATTTGGCATGCCGTTACGACGATGACCACGAACGACTTCCATGCGTGGGAGGTGAAGGAATGAGGTCAACCGGGGACTACCGCAAGAAAAGGCATAGTAAGGTCACTCGCTCATCTTCAAGTCAACAAGGAAGCACAAGAATCCATTTACACACAATTTATACATTTCTAAACTAATCAAAATGATTAAGTCCAGCATATCTCAGTTCTTTTAGACTGGGAAACTAAATAATCAGCAATATTTCAGAAATGTCCTCTAATTTTATGTTGCGCTTATTTTGTTGAAATAAGCATTGGTATATTTTCCACAGGATTTCACAACTCAACGTTAAATGACATTCAGGTGTCACGTTCTGTTCATAATATTCTTAGAAGAGAATTCTAAATAAGAGTAAACCTTTCTTATGGGACAATTTACGACCCAGAGACAATGCGTCTTACAGTCACTACTCCGACGTTATGACAAAGTAAAATGTCGCTGATTGCCGTGCGTTCTACCCGTTGGAGTTCCGAAGACGATTTCAAAGTCAACCGAGGTTTACCTTCAAGAAAAAAATTGTGTTACATAATTTTTGTTTGGAAACATTTCAATTATTTTCAAAATGATATCACGTTAAACAATTTTTCAACACATAGCTACGTTCTTCTGAAATGTTATTAGTCTCTCCATATCGCTCATACTCGTTTATTATTCTTACTACCATGTCTTACGTCCATTTCCTGATACTGCGAAAGAAATTCATATTCACAGCACTAAATGTTGTATAGCACAGTAATAGGAGATTATACAACAGAAAATCAAGGACTGTAAATTTGACGATTAAACACAATATGAAAGTGGCACAAGGCGATCGCATAAAGAGATCGCTGGGTGACATGTGGCAGTTGACATGGAATGCAGTCGTAAATGACGCTGGGTGGGACACATCTTACGAAAATTGGTTAGAAAGTGGACCAACGAGGCAGTAGGAGACCGCAATTCTATCGAGAAATCAAGCAGTTAGGAGGATACATCGTACAAAATCGCTGAAAATTTAATACCTGTTGGTGCTGAGTTACAGTACTAAATAATCAAATCGTGCCTAATTATTGGCTCGTTTAATTGGGATAAGGTCAGAAACGACTGAACAGATTTCACTGAATTTACATAGTTGTATTACTATTTCGTTAAGGTTAAATATAGGTTATACAGTTTTCCAAAGTGGGGACATTTGAGGAAATAAAAATACATTTACATTTTTTTACAATGAATAACTGCATTGTCTTTAGATTAATAAAACTGTCTTCAGTAAGGTCATTTTTACGTCAACAACGCACAGATGATCATGGAAAAAATATAATTTATTTCGTGGTATAAGAATTTATACTTGCCGCAGTATTAGAGCGATGGATAAGGAAAAAATTCCATAGGCCACTAAAACAGAATAAAAGACACTTTAGTAGTGCAATAAAGTAGTTAAATTTAATAAACCGAATTATGTAAGAGTACAGCCTACACACGGAACTGAATATAAAATTTCAACTCTTCCGTGGATTTTCACTTCAATTAATGCCGCCTGGCTGAGCTAGAGATGTGAAGCAGAGGATTTTAATGACAATGCGACCTTGCCACGTCGAAAGAGCCTCGTATAAACTTAATAGTCGTGACTGGAGGCGTAGTACTCCAGGTACAGTTATTTTCCGCACGATATCGCAACCGAAATGCAAACATAGCCTAAGGAAAGTTGGGATAACGCGAGCCACGAAGTCTGAGATTTCGGGAGTCATCGTACTTAACTACTTGATAAAGATGAGGTTTAATTCCATGCGAATACAGCCGCTGGTTATATGCTATGCACAATAATATCTCTGTAATAATGATATATATATATATATATATATATATATATATATATATATATATATATTGTAATAATCAAATATGATTCCTTCTTACTTTGCCCACCGTTGTGGTTAAAAAAATGTAATTATTAAATATGATGGGCTTTTAAATGAAAAATTATAGACTTTAAAACAAACAAATTTTATTCAACAGAATTTACAATTATACAATTTAATAAAAACATAGATCTCTTTCTCTCATGGGTCTTTACTGGGTTTGATAACGGACAAAACACTTAATTAAACAAAGAACCCAACATTTATCTTTAAATTAAACAGAAATATTTAATCGTCTAGACATCGACGAAACTTATTAACGAACTTAATCTACCAGATTGATTCTAAATTTAAAAGAGTTTATTTTATTAACACAAAAGAAGAGAACGATATCTGACTGTACCTTTTAATTCCGTTTACACATATTAATACCATAAATTTCAACTCACGATTACTCAGGATCATTTGGCTCGTTCATTACACACACACTTTATAGACTGGACGTTTACACACTGACTCTAACACATATTATTGGTTCGACGATAGCTGATTCTCCATACTCGGTGAAGGACATCCCACTTGCTCGTGGTGAAACTACTCGACGCTGGATGCTGTGTCCTGGTCTCCTACCATCGAAGACAGTGGTCAAATTTTGATATTACTACAGATTGAACTTCTCCATACAAAAATGTTTATCGTTGACATAAATTTGCTATTTCTCTCGCAGGCTGCAAATTTTCTCCATACTGGGTGCTCACAGCTCCCCCTCCGTTCTGACACTAACCTCCAACTAACTCCAACTAACTCACAAAAATCCTATCTTCCCTTTATATATGACCGTCCCTTTTCTCTTCTCCTTTGTTCCAAAACTACGTCGCAACTGCTCATTGACAGTTTCTCCATTATCCCGAGATATACACTCTTCAGCTGCTGCTCCCCAGCTAGCAAATATCTAGCCGCTCTGTCTTGTCACATCGAGACAGGACCCGTAATTACTTTGCAATTGTATCCTCACCCCCACATGTGCGCTGTTCCAAAATTCTTCAGGCCGCCCAACTGCCCCTTGATCCTAAGTCAACACGCCAACGTCCAGGCCATTAATCAGAACAATGCCTGCCTTAACTGATTTATCTTGCGACAGGCCACCCGCGCATGTGCCTTGCCCTGACTCCTTCATACTGATCCTAAGTACACATTGCCACTTCCTGTGACGGCCAAGACCATTAATCCGAAACAATGCATTCCCTCAATGCATTACAATATATATATATAAAGATATATTCCAATTATTGAGAAAACTAATAAATATCTCTGTAATCTTAAATAGACGCTTAAAGCCGTTAAATCCTGATTTAATGGACAGAATTTGATGCGTTATGTACAGAAATGCTGGAGAATTACTTCTACAACATGGGAATATTTATTTTAATCGGTAAATGCTATATTATAAAACTGAATTACGAATAATAACTATCAAATTGTATATGCAGAGTAAATTATAAGACATTATGTTAGTTGATCAGAGAAACTAATATCATATTAATAACTTCAGTCCAGAATTATTTAATCCTGAATGATACGTAGCTCGTTACCATTTGTGAGTAACGTTAAAAATTTTGCAGAACTCTACACAAAATTTCTATTTTTATACACATGGCTAAATTGTGGTTTAACTTCTAGACAACTCTAATTCTCGTCACACTGTACAATGGAAAGCAGCCAATAAAATAAAATATTTTTACTAAGGTTAAAGATAAATTTCGGGAATAAAAACAAAAAGTCATTTTAAATCAGTCTAGTCTAAAATCTTCTTACAATTTTATCAATGTGGTTGGAACACATTTCAAGTAGTTCTTTATTTTGTTGAACACTATCCATCCACTGTGTTGAAATCTTTTGTTGGTTTCTGCCTTACACTTTCTCTCGTTTTTTATAACCAATGTTACCCGCGGCTTCGATCGCATGAGTTTTGTTTTATTGCTGACAGCAAAACAGAGATATTATATGGTGTATTAAAAAGCAACCATCGTCACTGATTGATTCGTTAAGTTCAACTTTACTATATACTTCGAAAAACAATTCAAAGCCGGTGCAAGGTTGGGTCATGTCAAAGTGTCAGTAATGTTTGACAAAAAATACTGTTTATTTGAACTGGACAAAACAAGATTAAGTCTATAACTGTTATTTGTCAACATAAATAGCCGCTGATAATCTGTTATTCATAATTAATAAAAAGATCCACGTTCTGTAGTAGCAGGTTCCTACGTCCGAATTGCTCCGGAACAGACTCCGAGCGTTCCTTTCGGCATTGGTTCGATCGCGTGAGTTGTGCGTAATTGGTGGCGTTGGCCTTGAATAATTGTACGCTTTCGGAGGATTGAAGTGGTCTTCCGGTGCCCAAGGTGGTTGTGGTGATGCTTTATGGGCAGTGGCGTGCCATTCGAGGTCGCGGTGGCATTGTCCACAACGCGTGCCACGGTTGAGCGTGTCGGAACTGCGACAACCACGCCATTGCGAAACGGTCCTACCGGAACTGAGACAAAGCCACGTATCATTTGACCTCTTGTAATTAAAAAGAATTGCGGCCCTTGACCGAGCCCAATATCTGGATAAACGTGACACGAGAACGCGGGAACTGCCAGCCAATTCGTTCTGAGCGTGGATGTTGGGAGCAGACTTTTCACCTAAAGTTAGCACACAACGTTTTTTTGCATTCAAGATTCAATTGCTTGATGTATATTTTCCAGGTGAAATTCCATTACATTCATCAGTTGTATAATTTAGAACTGTCCGTGTCACACTATCCTCCTTCCCCGCAGTTCGCAAGACGGGAATGATAAATAATGAAATTGTCACACACTAGTCTTCCAGACACGCTCCTATACGAAAATAAAGTGATTTTCAAACTAGCAACTAGGAAATTAAATGTCTGGGTAAATTAAAATCATTTGCCTCTAATACCACAAGCTGCAACTGTCATTTTAGTATGTATGAACGTCGCAGTTAGACTATCTGCTGGTTCTTATCAGTTAATCGTTGTTTTAATTGAAGCACAATTTCTCTGGTTTTCTTATGGAACACGTATACGTCCATTTCTTGTATCCATATTTGTATTATGCGATTACGAAATTGGATCTTCAATATTCGTAAATATAGAATCAGCACTGATGCTCCTTAACTTGGGATTGCAAATTAACCTTAAAATCACCGACATAAATAAAATCTGTAGTTTGAAATTTTCTTAAAATCTATAACAACAAAAAGGAAGCCGTTGGGGTAAAATTGGGTATGTATAATAATTATGATTGAAATAATTCTTCTAAAATAAAAGATTTGAAATATTTAATTTTGAAAGTAAAAATTTTAAAAATATGTTCATTTTTTCACAGGCTAAATTCTGCTCAGCTGAGGGTTGTATTTATGATCTCTGACCAGACGGCGGAAACCCTTTTTTTTTACCGGTCGGAACTGGCTGCTGCCAATCAAATGACAAAGTGTCCATTTTCCAACCAACCAAAGTCCGCATATTAAAATGAATATATAAAAGCGTCGAATTGTACGTTTTTACCCTTTAAATGGTAATTGTTTGTATCTAGAGTACATAGATTTAATAATAATGAAGGCAGACGCCGATATTATGTGATATTATGTGATACAAATTACGAAGTAGTGAAACAAACGAGTAGGATTTGGATTAGAATTTTTTTTGTCCTACTGTAGCAGATTTACGTTGATTACGGTAATGTAAAGAAAATTTCGGATCTTCATCACATAGTTATCAATAAAATGTAAAGGTCACAATAACTCAAAATGAGTTAAATGAGACCATCTATTTCAAATGCAATTAAGTGTTATTTTAATTGCAATGAATTGTTTGTACTTCTTCTAGATATTTTTATTTCAAATAAGACGTACAATAATTTCCTACCAGAGTTTTTCCTTCTGAAACGAAGGAGCAACAACCTCTGAACAGCTATTCGAATGTAGGGAATGAGCATTGTGACACGTAATAGTAAGAATACTATACCGTATTTATACTCAGCCGCGGTACGACCCAGGATGTGTGAAGGTGTCGTGTTTCCTGGAAGTAATTTACGATGCGCGTGACACGTAATAGCAGAGAACACCCAGCATAAGAATGCGGCAGTGACATGGAACTGGGCCAATGATCTGTATCGGCTTCGATGAATCCAACACCACACACGCGCTTTTCATTTGTCAGTTCCGGACTTACGATCGTGATTGCGTGACGGGAAGTTGGATTCCTGGCGGAATCACTTCAGTAGCAGATCTGTGCCGCGCTTTCAGAGAGGAAATTCGCCCTTCATACCAAACAGAGCACACGGACTAACGTCAGCAATATTTAGAAATTCAAATTGTTCAGGGTTGCAAATCACGGAATTCGGAAGTCATTCTCAAAAGTAGCTTTCCATTCAGATCGAAAATATTATATGAATGTAGACGAAAATAATAACAACCAATATAGTTATACAACTTCATACCACGTATAATAAAACCTATTAGATGTTATTTATATGGAAAAAATTAATTAAACGAATTTTACAGACTTTATTAATTTTAATGTATGAATAATTAGAAATAAACAGTTAATTTTAAGGATTATCTGACTCCTAAATTTTATATATACATAATTGCCAAAAATAGACACTCCACATACTCTGTAACCACTTTCTTTTTTCAGGAAACGAGTCCATGTCCAAGGAAACCAATTAAATTAAAATGAAGAAAAAATATAGAACAGAAGAAGCTTCAACAAAAGCTCATCCTTAAAGGCAATGAAACTGAGATTAAAGTAACAGGATGAAAAAATCTCGACCGGATCGGGAATCGACTCCGGGTCTCCCGCTTATTACGCGGGTGCTTTAAAAATTTCATTAACAGACTGTCGATGAAAAATTATTGTGACACTTTGGTATTCTTTTATTAAAATTAAACGTATTCATAGTGCTTTTTATAATATATATTCATAAATTAAATATGTTACTCTTCCAGGATATGGAATGGTTAAATATTGAATTTGAAAGAGACATTTATTTATTTTTATATCAACATTTGACGATGGCTGCCTCCACAACATATCCCATTGTTATTAATTTAATTAAATTTTTAGGTCCGTTACAGAAGTGACGTAATTCATTTTCACTGTAATTTTTATACTGTATTTATAATTCTAGCCCGAATTGGAGTAAGAGAATTAATTTCTGTGTTTAATGACAAAATTGTTTAAAAAGTCATAGGATGAAAAAAATGCGAGGTAAACATGCTTGACGAAGACGACGTATAGAAAGTTTCTAGTAATAAACATATAACTGTACGAACTTAATTAATTTTTACAGGAGCACATGAAAACGGAGCCTTCTATTAATCACAAAATTAACATATCTTATAATGAAAATAATAAATTATTCAATGAACACTAAATTTACATGAAGTCGGAAAACTTACTTCAGTCAATTAATCAAATAATCTTATGTCCCAATACAGGCCAAGAAAACACGAAGAATAATTAATATCATGCGAAAATATACGGAAAAATGCTAAATAATGCAAAAATTAAGGTGATTTAGAGAGAAGTTGAAAACATTATAATTCAGACCATTATAAATTAATACGGAATGAAATACAGTTATTCATTAGAGTAAATTTAGTATTTTGAACTTCAAAAACATGTAATCGAATATTTCAATCGTAGTTAAGCGTGCTGGTGATAAAGAATAACTTATAAATTAACCGTTTTATTTTACATATTTAAATACATGTTAAAATCTATAAACACCTATTTAGCATTAGCACCCTTGGTTGAAAATTATGGAGGAGATAATTTTACAAAACTAACATTTAGGAACGCTTAAACTATTTTCATAACTGAAATTACATTTGAAGAATATTTGGCCCATAATTCTAAAATTTTGAGCTGAAAACTATTCCAGATCAGAAGATAAAGAATCCGATATGAACAAACTACAGTCTAGCATCATTAAAATAAACTTTATTAATTCGAAAACTGAGTATAAAATTGGCCTGTATCATTCCTGATTTATTCATATTTACGACACCAGGAAAAATTGTGTTTATGCCGACATGAGGGTCTAAATGCATATAATTCAGAGGATTGAAGCGAGTATATTTTATATAATTTTTTGTAATTGAATTTAAAACTGAATAAAACTAACAAAATAAAAAATTATCCAAAAATCCAACCAGACTTTGAAATTTACTTTCATAAATGCAAATTCTCGTTTCGTCGAATTTCAGAACCAGTTTTCGACAAACATGCCATCGCATGTGGCGTTTTTCCAACTTCCACCGAGAATTTAGACTGGTTCCGTGCAAAGACCAATAGAATAATCGCGCGATATAATCGAGTGCAATAACAGTACGATGAATGTCTGCGATTTGAGTGGGTTGTAATTATCACAAGCTTGTTGCTAGAAGACGGATGCTGTTACATGATTGGCTGGCTCGTAGACAAGTGAAAGGAGACAAGCAGACGAAGCAAAGGAATCGCTGGCGCAAGAAAATGGACGCACGGCGACACTACAAATTCTCACTAATCCAGATATTATGATACTTTGACAATCTTTCCATTAACGACTTACAGTGAGAAAGAGAATGGCAGCATTGAAATTTGTGGGAGGGAAATTATATAATTAATATACGTTCATTACAACTACGACCGCCTCGATTACCAATAACGACGAATTCGCATTCTGTAATATATACGTCATTTTTACTAAAAGCAATCCTGTAACATCTTTTACATCTACACTAAATAATTACATTTATACTAAAAACCATTTATCCGTGTATAATTGGGCGTCATGATACCCTGAAACATTCCTATTTTTAAATTCATAACACCGAGAAAATTGTAATTTGTATTTTCAAATAGAAACGGTTCGATATTTTAATGATTTTCGATTATACTAACTACATTAAATCTTATATAAACTCGTATGGGCTGATAATTTTTTAAAAAAATCTGAAATTACAGAAGAAGCTACAATCAAAGCTCAGCCATTATTAAAAGAACAGAATGGTCCAGATTTTTCCATCCTGTTACTTAGTTGATCATATTCTAAATATCCAGATTTAAACTCTAAAAAAATTATTTATGAATAATAGACGCAAGAAAAGTAGAGTATCTGAAATTCCTTGAGTTCCGTGTTCATTCATTTTATAATTAAGATTTACCGTATCTGAAATATCATTTATATTATCATATATACCTAAAATTGTTCTACTTCAATAATTCACTTAAAAAATTTTATCGGATTTGAAATTTAACGTTAATAGCACAGATTTAAAACAACCGCTGAACATTTTTCGGTCATAATAATTCATGCAAATATTCGGTAATTTTTCTTATCAACTATAAAAATTTTGAAAACTTAGACATGAACCGAGAACTTTTCTAATCATTTACATTAGTAGATATGTTCCTCAACAAGATGGTTTAATTTTTCCCCCCTCAGTTAATAAAATACCCTTTATTAGAAGCAAGTGTGTGACTCGTATTGAAAATAACTTCAAATGATTACCATTCTCATAGCATCAACAACGACAGGAAGTAAATTTTCGAATGATTCGCCATTTTCGCTATTCCTCGAAGAAATAGATACTAAACAAAAGAGTTGTACGTGTTATAAATTCTCGTACTGCCTTCGAGATAAATTACAGATAAACTCAATTTTACCGTAGCAGATAACGCACGTCGTGAATGTTTATAAACAAATGTTACTCTCTTGTCGAATGTTTTGCATGCGTTACTCACAATGGCAGACGGTGACTATTTAAAAATCTGCGATCAGCAATTTGCGTCATCGATTCAATTGTTCCGGGGAAATTTGAGAGGTTGCTATTATAATATGCAGAGTATATTCCACGAAATGCTAAATCCGATACATGTCATTTAGATAAAACATTATTCGTAGATTAATACTAAGAATGGCTTTGAAGACTTGGAAATTGTGAAGAAGTACAGGGTTCGTAACAAACAGATAAATCATACTGACAATTTGCACTATTTTCAATACTATTAGAGACTTTTTAAAGACTTTTTAAAATACTACAAGTCCTTTCTAATTTAAGCTACTATTTGTTGAAAGTCAGAATCTAATGGTGACTTACATAAACTTTAATTGTGTGCATATAAATTAGGTAATGGATATACATTCTAGTCTAAAATAAATTTCAAAATTATCATAAAATTCTTCATTAAGAAAAAAAAGTTGTATAATATTTATATCGTTGTCACAATTATTATTACAACAATTTTAAACAAATTCATCTTGTGCTTTTGAGCCACAAATTTAACGTTTAATATTTGTCTTTCCTTAAGATTAAGCCGTTTAGTCTTAAACCAAATTATAAAATTACTCATCTATTCATTACTAGATTATTCCTTTATTTTCTAGGTTACAGTTTTCGTAATAAAGTATTCATTTTTTTGATTTAAGTAGTTCTGGTAAATAATTTGTATCAGACATGTTCTAGGACCGGTTTGAACTTAGTAGGTCCATAATGGTAATGGGCTCTGAATTAATACACGCAATTAGTCTGTAAGAAACTTTGGATGACCATTTAAAATGTCTCACTTCTTAACCTCAAAGTTGTTTTTTTCAAAGGTTACCATCACGATATTCAAATAATTTATTTAAAAAACCAGTTGCAAACAAAAGACTTGACTCGAGATATATGAAATTACAGGCTTCATATGAAGCATATACGATTGTATGCTTAGAATTTTATTGACATGAAAGTAAAACTTCATGAATTGAAGCATTAGTGGTATAGAAATACAAAGTTCGTGATCTGATAAAGCGGTATATATGCAATTAATGGAAAATGGCAAAATTCCGTGCTGGCACGATCGTGCGCTCTGGTGACTTAATTTGGACGTACTGTACCGCGTTCTGCATTCTGACCACGGCCACCAAGCTCATAGCCGTGGGACACAGAAACTGGCCAAGACGTTATCCTTGGTTCTGACCGAAGAACCAGTGCACCTTTGTGCCTGCTTTCCTCGATTTCATCTCCCCATGGAAGCAAGACGGTTTTACAGGGAGTCATCAAATCACGTGGGAGATCGAAAGACCTTTAATTGTCCAAGTTCGCACGAAGACGCGATCTCTGAAAACCCGGTGCAAGGTTTTGTTGAAAAATCGACGCTTTCTCGTCTCTATGAAGGAAATAACAATAGCACTCTCGCCTCATTTTTTCCTACGAAAGCTCAATGTCGATCATATCGGTAAACGTTCACAAACGTTCCACTGAACTTCACGCTTCACAACATGTGAAGAATTTGACCGATAATGTCTATACGAAATAGCTGGTACTTGGAATTATTTTTCTTTACTGACATATGTAAGTAAAAATTAAAATAATAATTTGCTGAATTAAGAAACTTAAATTTCCCTCTGTATCAATAATATTTTCAAGATAGTTAAATTAATACTTTTTTCGGAAATGTTACTAGCAGAAGCTGCCAATGATCTGCATTCCTATATGTAAAGATTTATTTGTATTTTCTGGTTACGTACGTAGTATCGCGGCGGGTGTCAACGTTGCTAAATATGGGACTGGTTAAGCGAGCCAAGGTAAAGCAACGTTCATAGACCCGTGTTGCCTATATGGAATGTTAGTTTATTATTACTAGCGGGAACTTGAGACATAATATGAAAACACTGCAAATACTCTCACAACAGCCTTGTTTCCTAACCCTTCACTGATATTTTACCTCCACTGCATCGGTCGTCCAATCTTGGTGCTTCTAAGAAAAAAAATTCATTAAGAATTACTTATTTTGTTAATTCTATTTCTAAATAATTTTACAGTTTTCTCCGTATCAGTGATTTTTCAAGTTTCACCTCAAAAATCAAACAATTCTTCACAAAACTTTAGAGTGGTCAGATTCTTCAATACTTTAATTTTCGAGCAATATTTTCTCCACAGTGTCCAGGCCTCAAACTGATTCAAAGTATTATTTTACATTAGGAAATTAATTTATTTTCCTCCTGTTTTAAATTTAGTTGTTGTTACGCGACCCCAATGGTGATTCAAGTGACTCGTGCAGACCTCAGCCAAGTCTTGTTAGAGCAAGAGGCATTTTTTTAAATGCGTGACGAAGGACTTAAAGGCTAGAACCTACGTCTTTCGGATTCAGTGTCAGATGAGTAAAAAATTATTACTCTCCGGGCAGCCTGTGCAGTGGACCATGTGACAGAATTCCTGATCATTAACGGGTTGTTGAACCCTGACCACAGAGCACACGCGTCAAATGTTTTCATCTCGCCGACAACAAAACGTGTAAACTCAATGATAATGAACCGACAACAAACTCCGTAGCGACTCTTTACAGCCGTATTTATGTGCAATTCTAATATGTGGGTCTAACCATTCCATTGAATTTGCCTAAACATGGCAAAAAAAATTCTATGGCGGATAGAGAAAACATTTGAAGTTCCTGCAATAATAATCTGAAATGGTTAGAAATTATAAAAATAAAAATATTAAAATTTAACACGAAAATAAGTTATTTCAAGTACATAAGGAATAAGTAGAAGTAAATCTTTTAAAGTAAATTCATTTTCTAGCTTAAACCAAAATATTCTAAATAAATTACCAATAACGTGTGAAAACAGTCAAATTAGAAACAAAATTTTTTGTTAAAATCCTTGCAACGTTTCTTCTGTCAACTGACAGATCTTCTCAAGTAATGAACTGACGAGCGGGAAGGGAGATAAAGAAATTTTACAGTAGGGGATCATAGATCACTTTCGTCATTTAAAGTGTCTGTGTATTATTTCAGTGATGACTACTTTCAAAATTTGGTTCAACGTCAAGTATTTTTAGCTTATATATGTATTGATGTATTTAGAGCCACATCAACAGCTCTGGTTATCAGCGAGTCAGTATGAGAAATCATTTTTTCTAGTCTGGGGACTGATTTGCCGAAAATTTCTCTCACTCACACAAACATCTAGGCCCTCGCCGGGATTTTAACCCGGGACATCTTTTTTTTTCTTTGTTCAAGCAGTGAAGCGATTACGTAAATTTCTGACTACGGGAATAAAGTTTTAATATTTGAGTTAACATAATATGCAAAACTATGTCGCACGGTTAATTATTTTACTCAATTACACAAATATACCATAAAGTATATCAGGTTCAAGTCAGATTATCTAAGCGTTTTGCATGTAGAACAGAGCGAAGTTTGACATCCTGAAATAGAAAAACATATTAACCTAATTTTTAATGAGGAAAATATGACAAGAGAGTCGGTGCCATTTAATAATCATAGATTTCAATAAAACTCCAGAATTTTAGGTACGGAGTCAAAAATAAGAAATTGTTTAGGATTTTAGCTTAGAAAGAATTTATTAAGGGCCCTTGAATTGAACAATCATCTCAAACAGAATGAAACTTCCCGGATTTCATATTTTATTTTGGTAAGAATTATTATTACGATCAATCTGCAACTCTATTAATTAAATATAGTGTAATCGGCTGCGATCGCCCTTAAAAAAATTATATATAAATTAAGAAATATTAAGATCGATTAATTTAGTATATTTTTGTTTTATTGATACTGCTTTCTACTATGTTTTAATGCAATACTTGTTTTTATAAATCTCAGTTTATTAAATAAGTGTATCGAATGAAGGAAATAGCAAAAGCGTGAAGGAGAAAAGCTTAAAGCAAAGTCATGTGATTCTACTGACCCACAAATGTCCTCCTCCTAGACAAGTAATATTAGTACATGTCGCAATGAGACTTTTCTAACACTATCGTCTGTCTATGCCGGAGTCTCGTGTTCAATGCCAGGGTACGGATGTCCTTGTAATAAGGAACCGCCTCCAACAACCTTGGTGACTAAAACGTGTCAGGTTGCACCACCCAAGATCGGATTATGTTGTTTCAGTTCGTAAATAGTTTCAAAAATATATTTTATGTATTCATGCTTTATTAGTTTAAACGTGGCAGTTCTTCGTTAAGCTACATAGGCATAAATATTTCATAAAATTATATAAATTTATTACTGGCCATTTGCAGCCCATTGTCAGTGTGAGAGCCCTTCGGATTAGTCTCATAATCCTATCCAAATCCAAGCCATTTTATAATATAATACCGCTCAATATTTAACTGAATCTTATAAATAATCAAAGAAAAATAAATTGCATTTTTACAAAAGATATCGGGTGCTTTTATATATTTCGGGTATTTATCGGGCTCATTATCCGGGTGATGCCGTTCAATTTTGTGCCTGATAGTAGGTAATCCAGGACACTTTCAGACTGAAGCGGTAACAATTAGCCAAATTTGAGACAAATATTCCTTCTGTAAAGATCACTGCACAGCATTAGCATATTTCACAACTTACGTGCAACTCTTCAGACTCGTTTCAGACAAAGGTGAACTTCTGCGGTCTTCTCACCTGTCAGTGGTTAACCACATGCATACATCGCTGAAAACTCTGAAAGGACTAACAAAAGCACTATCCTACACAAGAAAATTACTGCCTTAAAGGTGCATTCGTTGTGTTTATGAGCAGCTTGGTGGTCACAGTGATACGCCTACAACGACATTAAGAGCAGACAGAAAGTTATTCGGTAATAATGGACATCCTAGACCTCATGACATGACAACACTAAAGGCATTCTTTTGATATAGCTTTCTTAATATTAAGGGGCCTTTTAGCATTGACATTTAGAATTAAGAAACACCGAACCCCCGACTTGGGCTGTTCCAAAAGACAGAGAAGAAATAGATCCAATTATAATTAATCAATTATCAACTGTTAATTAGAATGAATTTTAATTTATAAAGTCTATAGTAGATTATATAAAATTTTAAGATTAAAAAAAGAGTAATTTTATTTGCACAACTAAGGAGTTTGTTTGGAGAAATTTAGATGATCAAAATTTTAAAAGTTGTCCTTCGGATGATGTAATATACAGTTATAAATTCTATTAAATATAATTTATTTTTACAAAACAAGCAAGACACAGAATATCTTCACCACGCTTCACTGTTGAAATCACTTTATGAGAAATTAAGGATATAAACCGAACGCTTATCCATGAGCCCAATTCTATTCCCTTCCATGTCGGGTTTTGACATGTGCGAAGAATATCTATGAACAGGAAGTTATTTTTGAAGGAAACTGAGGCCGATTAAATCCAGTTAACATTGGTTCCAAGAAACAAGTTTAATGAATTACATGGTCAAAAGTGAACAGAAAATATTACGGTACTACGAATAATAAATTACTTGTTTGTTTTGAATTCTAGTTTACTTAAATAACGCCGTCCTATCTGTTAGCAAATCTTTGAGCTTACTTCATATTAACCATAATATATCCCAAGAACTGGCTTTTAATCACCACAATTTTCCTGCTTAAAAGGTAATGAGTATACAATTTATCCATATATTAACCGCATTAAATATTGATTAAGGACATGAAGGAAAAATAATATTAAAAAAGCAACTTAATTTCTTCTGTCAATATTCACTATACTCCCCTACATTTATACAACCCTTGACCACTTTTCCCTACTCTTCCTTATCTCCCATTTCACATCCCTTCCTATGCTATTAAAGGGCAGTTATAACGTGTATTATCCTCATGTAGCCTCTTACCCCAAAAATAAATAATTAAAGTGAAATTATTTCCTCCTCGTTGAAGTTTTTTCCACAATCATTTAGTTTTCTTCACTATATTATGAAACTTTTTAATAATTAAAATAAAAATGTACTCTAATGGTTTAAGGGAACTATAACCGTAGCATATAATAAAGAATCAGAATTGGAACAGTAATTTTCGTACAATGAATGCTGCACGACGTTTATACATCTAGATGCTGTTCGAGATCACTAAGAATATTTATAGCAAGAGGCAGCATACTAATGGCAGGGATACACAAATATATACGAGAAGGACCCGTCTCCAAATACCTCATCAATTATGGAAGCTAATGAGAACAAAGGAAGCGACTATTAAGAATCCAGTAATAATTTCTGACAAAGATCAATTACAGGCATCTTCAGTATTCTGAACCATATAAACTAATACAAAATACCTATACCAATTATTATTTCTAATAATTAAATATTATCACTCTCCGATTATCATTTTATATAAAGTTATTAAGTGCTATCATCTTTAAAACACTTTTCCATAGATTAATTAACACATTTAGTATGTACTAAACGGTAAATCCAAATAAACCTTATATAAAATAAAAACAATATTCTCTGTCACAAAAAAACCTTTAGAGAAATAAATTAATTAAGGAACTCAATAAGAACTGAATTGTCAATTATTTCACCTTTTTGAACTGAAAATGTAAAAACATAATAAATATACCCTACATTTATGTTATAACACAGAATTTTATATTTAAGTGTAAAGGAAAACTCTCGGATAAGGTAAAGTTGATAAACTAGGATATTATTAAATATTCATTTATGAAACCTCAAGTGTAGAACTGATAAAAAAATATATTTAGATTATTTTATAATTCATTATAAATTTTTTAAATAATAAGAAATTATATTGACGCAAATATAATAATTAAAAACTTTGTTTGATTATTGGATTAATGATTGTAATAGTCTAGAACATGGCCTGTTTATTTAACCCTGAAATTTATCCGGTCTGTAATTTGAGCAATGTTATGAAAATTAAGTTCTAATATCATTCATAGTGTCTTCACTTAACAGTTTAATTTTTTTACTATCATATATTTTTTTCTAGCATACAAGGCTTCATAAAAATCTTTTTCTACAATAAATATATTCGATCGAAAGTTTTTAAATGTCTGCTTTAACATATTAATTAACATATACAACTATCGAAAATCAATTTAATAATACATAATTAATCAATTTCAACTAAGTCTGACCTTTTCTGACGATTCCGCATCTTTCTTACCAGGAAAAATTTTAATTATAAGATATTTAAATTTTATCTATGTTGTTAGTATTTCAGAGTTTTCCAAACTTAAATTTTAAAAATTAACTCTGAAACCATACATTTTAAGAATAACAAACAGTTATTTTCTATAAAATTTATTTGTACAACAGTAATCTGTGGAATCTGTGAGCATTTAAAGGCTATGAATGACGCCAGATTTCCGTTTATGAGTTGAACTACCACCGATTTCTTTCCTCTCCTTTTCTCTGCCCCTCCTCCATTCCCTTCACGCTTTCTCAGACATTCACGTCAGCTCAGCGGATCTGATCTGGAAAGACATGCACCAGCTCTCAAGTGAAGACCGTGCCCGCGTGTTTGTTTACACTGTCATAAAACAGTGCATCCATCGGATACCACAACACATCTTTCTACTCTCAAAATTGACACAATAACTTTGCTTCCGAAAGAACTAGATGAATATTATTATTATTATTTATTAAGATTTCAGAAATTATTTCCTTTCTCTCTCTCTGGGTGAATAATAATACATAATTATACTCTGATTAACGGAATAATTTTTAAGTAAAAATTCAATTCACTGTAATTGGTAAATATCTTCGATGGATGCCCACATTTTTTTGCATATCGTTGGCAATACTTCAAGTTACCTTTGAAACAGGACTTTTTTCAGTGCTTCCATGACACTTATATCAGAAATATTCTAGATTGTGGAAGCCTGACCATATATTTTAAATATTAAAAATTATTTTCTATCACATTAAGTATATTTTTAAAACTAATAATTGAAAATCTTGGAAGTTTATATAATCAAATCTATACAAATTTCGACATAATTTAAGTAGCTTTTATCAAAAAAATTCATTTTTAATGCCTCATCTTTTTCAACTATTATTATTTTCATAATGGAGTTATGATAAAGTTCCAATTTAGGGACGAAACGTAGTATTTTTACATTTGATAATATCATCTTTGAAGTAAGTATATAATATTAAACTATTTCACTTATTGGTCGTTTTATATATTTATTTTGTTGTTATAATCGTCACGTAAAATATAAATTCGAAAAAAAAAATTAACAGGTCTGTTTTGAAAATTAATAAGATAAACTATCACTTTGTCATTTTGATATTTTACCTTATTATTAAAAATTAATTTATTTCTAATTTACGTTGGAATGATGATGAACAATTCAAATATTAGGATCACGTCAAGACTTAGAAAAAATTAGAATACAACTCAATTTCAGCTGTATTAAATCACAATCATAGCAGTTATTCTGTCACGCTTTGATGCCTAATAAGATTCAATAGATACACAAAAATTCACGAAAACACGTTGAAGATAAAACTAAATTACATGACACCGCCAATCGAAAATTCCAAAAATGTCGTACTAACTTGAAATACCGTTACATAGTGAAATTCCAACTCAAGGTTATTAGAGAGAAATGCTTGAAAGTACAGTAAACGTTTTATTTCCTCCGTGAGGATTTCATGATCGTTTGACGGAATTCACTGTCCGGTTAAGCAAATTTCCCTAATTAGCGCCCTAGAATAGTGAAAGAACATGATTCGAAATAATCGTCACATAGTAGTTGAAAAACTAACAAAGAATACTTCGAGGCACACAATTTTTTTTTGCTGGCTACGTCAGTTATCCTACAAAAAAAGAAATTCTGTGAAACGAGTGAAATATCTTTGCGAAACTGATTCCTCACATTAAATTGTGAACATAAATGTTTTAACTTCGGAAGGAATTTCCAGTTCTCGGGTTTGCAACCGGGTGGAGCAGTTTAAGCACTAAGCTTCATTAACATGTACCGTCGACATTTGGTTGAATTTTCGACGGTGTTAGTCGACGAAAAATTGATCTTCTATTGTGTCACCCGTTTGGAAATCAGAGAACTTTTCCTGCAGTTCATACATAATTGAATTTGAAGCTGCTCCGTAGAGATCGTCAAGAGTTTAATGTGCTAAAGAATGCTACATTCCAGAAACTTTCAGCTTGCGTGTGTTGGATTTGCGAGCGTAGACACGCGCGTTTGTTAACGCCTCGTGGACTGACGCTATTGAAGGTGATCCGCGCCAGAGGATCGACGTTGCGCAACCACGTGACAAAAACAAGCCCGAATGCCACTGTGGGCGTTCCACCTGGTTTACAATAAATGATGCCACACTCACCATGATGTTGACGGTGATCCTGGAGGTGGTGCTGCAAATAGTGCTCCAGGTGCAAGATGCAATTCACTTCCGAACAGTTTAGCATGTTGTTGCTGAGTGAATAATATTTTCAAAATTAAAAACACTTCACTAAAACGCATACAGAAACACGACGGCCTTAAAAGAGAGGCCCCATCAGAGTTCACTTCACACGATTGGCGACGACTGTATGATCACAGTCATAGTTGATCCGGCAGTCAGCCTGGAATGTCCCGGAAATCCGGTGCGCGGAACTATTTCGCAATCGTGGAGCTCGAGAGTGGTGCATGAACTATTCCCTGTGGCACGGTCACGTGACAATCGGCTTGGACGGAGACGAACTAGTGTGCCGTCGCGTCCGAGCGATCGACCTGGAGTGCCAGACAGATACACGGCGGACGAAGAGAAAGGCGCGGAGGAAGCGGTGGAAGGGGCCGCTGAGTGGGGCAGGGGGCCGCGGGGGGCACGCCCCTTTCACCTGGGGGCACGGACCTTCCAACACTTTATATCTACATTAACTTTCAAAAACAAAGAACAATTAAAAATCGAAATATAAAAAAGAAAATTGTAAAGAAGCAGAATAGTAAAAAACTGGCCTCGAAAAAGACTAAGTAAGGATTTCACACTCTGATTTTACATTTCCTAATATAAAAAATTATGCCTGTAGATGTCTTTTAAACACGAAGGTCGTATAAAGGACAGTCCTCATTTGTCTAAATTGCAACAAGAAAATTGCTGAAACAAAACCTCAAAGAACTGAGATGTGTTTCTAAAACACTCGTTACTTAAAAAATTAAATAGGGTGCTACTTTTTTTATTTTAACCGTCCTATGGAATATTTATCCAATTTTATGACCGATGATTTATTAACGTTATACAGTGTGTAGCAGGCATTCATCGCATTCAAGGAACATAGAACCGACGTACAAAACAGAAAAATAATTTTACATCAAGTTAAATCGCCAGGCGACTATTAACAGCCCAGAAACTGTATTTATGAAAGTAAAAGTAGCTTGTAATAAATGGGATGCCATTACAGAAGACTGGTAGCCATGAAGTGCTATTCCTCATCTCCAGCTAGTGTTGAGAAATATACAAACACGTGTGTCATTTGTTTAAGAATTTCTAAGTTACTTGACAATTATGTCGAAATATTTGATGCGAATATGTAGTCAACGCAAATTTGAGTGGTAGTTCCTTGAGCGTAGACAAACAGCATTGATTACTAATGATTGTTTTTGCTATTTCTATGGCTACTTTGAGGACCATGGATGAAATAAAAAGAACAAAGAGTTCAAATCCCAGAAATCACCCTTGAGGTTCGCGGATTAGGGTATTCGTCGAGGTTACACTTCAAAGAAGACAATTGGTCAATAGAAATCGATGTGCTGAAGAAACTGAGTAAACTTGTAAAGAACCAACTAAATCAGAGTACTAATTGAAAGCACAAATTACAGACACCATTTCATAAATGCAACCACGTCGATAGTATACTAGTGCAATTAACACCGTCCATTGTATAACAAATATGTACACCTGAATATTTGCCAATATTCGTTGAATATATTTAGTACATTGATATTATTAACTGATACATCCATACAAATACAATTCTAACTTGTCTTACTGTGCGAAAGTTTGAACAGGATAAAATCAGAAAACGCTGAACAGATTTTAATGAATTTTTTTATTGGTATTTCTACTTTCCCACGGTATAACATAAGATTTCCGAACTCTTAAAAAGACTGGGCGTTTAGTGGAAAAAGAAAAAAATAACTCGTGAATTAACAGCTACGTATAAATGCATTTCCTTTGAAATAATGCTATTCTTTAAGAATATCATTTTTACTCCATATATACGTGTAATTAAAACATATTCGGATAATATTTTATACGAAATATATATTTAATTTTTTCTTCAGTTAATTTTCCAAAGCACCTCATATAAAATAAGCCAATCGACTGCTTAATTTGTTTAAATTTCATAAAGAATTGCAGAGATAACGACTAAATTAATAATCATAATTTTCTTACAGATTAAACTTAAAATTATCGAAAAACAATGTAAATTTGGTATTTTCAATTTTTTCAAAGATTAGATACTACACGTTTATCATCTCAAACATACGATAAATCATTAATACATTTATATATATATATATTACTTTTTCCATTCACTGTAAATTACTGTTTACCTTAGCTCTGCTACGGCGATACAGTGGATAATATAGAGGATTATCTCGTTAGTCTTGTCTAACTGAGATACCACAAGACGGAGCAAGGGTCCTTGAACTTTTTACAGCCTTAATTTAAACACTAATTTCAATTTAATGACATTCCTTAATTTATTTTGTAGCGATAACACATCTTCCACTGGAATGTGGAACTCGGACACTAAGGTATCGTGTCAGTCATGAAGACGGAAAAACGAGAAAAGATATAAATGGAGCGTTGCGTGTTGAAATCTTTCTACAATTAAAGTGTTAATTAGTGAAACAACCAGAAGAGCAAAAGCTGCCATAACCACGTTGTAGGTCAAACAGAGTGTAGCAGTGGACCTGGTTTGGATTCGAACCGGGTGAAAATAGTTCAAGTCACGCGTGTAAAGCTGATATAACACCCAAAAATTGTTTACGATGTTGTAGTAACTATATTAGAAATATTAATCGGATATTTCATTGCCTGTGTAAGAAAACAAAGAAGAAATATAAACGGATCAACAAGACGCAATAACGAAAGATTTTGGTTTCTTCATATTTCGCTCTATTCTATTCTTCTTGTCTTTGTCTTTCACTATGGCTGTTTATTGTTTTTGTTTTTCCTGCTTTCAGCCTCAACTAGTCACTTTTTTTTAGTCTTTGTTTCCTCTTCTTTGTTCTCTTTACTCAAACAATGGAATACACGATTAATAGTCATCAAAAAATTGAATGGCCCTATAAATGGAGAACAGCGCACATTAATATTTGTTTATGCATTTTGCTCTTCGAGTTGCATAGCACAAGGTCCTTACAATTGTGAAATGTCAAGCATTGTGAAAACATTCTCGGTAAAAGATATACTACCTGTGTGTGTGTCACGACATTCATTTTCCGGTCTTTTAACTTGAAAGGAAGTCGTTTTAAATCAGTGGAAATAAAATATAATGAAGTAGTTTCCTGTAGAAAAGCACTTTTACAGACGCGAACTCATTTACCGAACGTTTCCGGTGATTCACCAATCTCAAATTCGTTACAAAATCCTGCTTTAAGAAATATGTTGTTATTATCGCAATTTATCGGACTGCATTTATGAAGTGTCATGCTATTTCAGTTTGCGGGAGAAACTAATTTTAAATTAAATCGCATTTAAAAATAATTCTAAATATGGCAATAAATATAGAAATTTAAAAACAAATAAATAACAATTTAAAACAAATAACATGCAACCCACACATTTCAATCTTAGACATAGTTATAGTTGATTTTGTGAATCATAACTTTGTGATAACACTAGTTTTATTATTTAACTAGCTGGGTGCCCGGCGTTGCTCGTGTACTTATTTATATAAACTCGAAAAAGTATTTAATTGAATACTTAAATATATTCCTTGAGTATTTCAGAATATAATTGACAATTGTCACTCAGTCTTCATACATTACGAAATATTACATTGATGAAATTGTTAGCTAGACTCACAACTAATATAGCGCGAAAATTAACTTACATTTTCCGCAAGGATGGTAAAGTAATTCGTATTCTTCTTTATTACCATTCGATGGAGTATTACTGTATAAAATTATACTTTTTATTTAAAGAACATATTTATGCTTTATTTCATTTCTAATAAAGGAAATATTTCCTTTGTTCGTTGCGTAGTAACGTCTCTCGCGTGACGTCATTGTCTCTTGGCGCGCAATAATTTAATATTTAATGATCACGGTTTTTAATTATAATTCTTTCCACATGTATGCTAGGCGTTTCTCACCCTCACAGTACCGTTTCTCGTATTTTGAAGAATATGTGTACCAATTTTTGTTGCATTCTGTCCACGCGATAAAATTTGTATAAAGAACAACGTAAATACATACATACATACATACAAATCCTTTTTTATTATATAGAATATTCTGTAAAAAGACAGCGTTCTCCCATAAGCATCGTTTATATTAATTGAAAACTTAATTTTATAAAAATATCCCGGGGTTGATGTCAACCAATAATTCTTAAATAAATAATAAATTAATTTGATATTGAACGCCGACATAAATGGAAAATTTCAGCCAAACTATTCCAGTAATATCAATCCAAATTAACTGTAATGTTAACTGGTGAATGCGTTTCATATCATTTCCATTCATTGCATATTAATTAACTCAACATCCTTGAGCGGAAAGACAAGCAGGAACACTGTCTTCCATGTACAGATCCTGACTACTCTTTCCTAGAATAAATCCCAATTTTATTATCACACAAACGGATAAATATAACTCTAGTTCAATGCAGTTTTTTACTCTGATAATTTAATACTGACAACACGAAATAAAATAAAATGCAAATCAGCTTGTTATTCGAGTTAAACTCCTATAATTCAATTTTTCGTTGCTTTCATAAACCCTTTATGAAGTCATCATAATAAACACATAATTTTAATAAACTGAAGAAGACAAATAATTATATAATTTTATCATTTCCTATCATTTGTAATCAGAACGTAGATTAAATTACTGTCTCATGATTATATACAATTATATTATTTACTAATATATTAAATTTCACTCTGATTAATGACTAATTTATACAAAATAAATGTAAATAAAGGATTCCTAGGAATATAATTATGTTATATATCATATATATTTATGTCGGTATTACTTTTTAGTAACCACAGTGTCTTAATAACATTTTCTTATTTCTGACTAATGCAGCGCCGAAAATCGTTGAGTTCTACATAAATTGACATAACTTGACGAGAAGTAACCATAATTTCGTTGATTTTAAAATTTTTACATTTAGAAGCTGACAAATTGTAACCACCAAATCATTGGCACAAGAATGTGTATCGCGGTAACGAGTGATACCGAGGAGATAAAGGCACTCGTAAAAATGCACTTTAAGTACCAACTGAGTCATAAAGTGAAGCAAAGTTTTAAAAAAAGCAGTCATATAAAATAGAGTAGCAGCTATTCTTACCGAATTTAGTTCACTTCATACATATATAATAGAAACATCACAAAATATTGTAATCAAAATGTTATCGTGATAAGCCTCCGAATGGAGAGGAACAGTTTAAAATTACTTTATGGATAAATTGACATGAGTGAACATTTATTTTGTGTATCCTGGGATATGGACGGAGATACCATTTTCCACTTGACTCTGCTTTGAAGACAAATCGGAAAAATACGCACGTCAGTTCTTAAAACTTTATTAGCAATATTTTCCTCCGAACTTAAGTCTGCCAGAGCAACTAAATGCAGTAAACTGTCAATATTCTGACCTTGGTTCATTAATCTCCTTGTTTACTTTCGTGACACATTCCAATGCTTACGTGACAAATTTCACGTAGTGTTTTGACTTAAGTTTCCCGTTCTACATCCTTGAAAATTGATTCCACCACAGGAAAACCGATTACCTTTATAAATCTTTAACGCAAATTTCACAGAAATAAAAAAATAACCATAGATTGGAATATTATACAGTATAAATGTACTTCTGAGAACATATTTTGCAAAGTTACCTAAGGGTGTGACATGTACAACAATTATTTTACTGTGTTCCAGATGGCTCAATAGTTCTAAGTTATTTGCAATAAATCATTGCAGTGATCATTACATACCCGGCAAGGAAGTCATATTTCTCATCTCACAATATAAACGCCGTTATTTTTCACATTCGATAAACTTCAAGCAATCGTTGGTTTATATAAATTTTGCTGGCTTCTGTTTCTTCGCTTCGCGTTCAATAACAAATACCGGTTTTCTGCACCAAAGGCGATTTGGCACTGAGAAAAAAAATTATAGATCCAAACGATAAAAGTGAACGAAAAATTACAACTGATAATAAACTGCTTCTCATAGTCTGATTTTTTCTGATCCTATCCTTCTCATTTAATTTTCGTACTTGCGGCCACGAGTGGGTAATCCGTACCTTTAAAACTTTTGTCAACTTAAATTTTTTTTATAATTGTAACATCCATGCAGCTGAAAAAATTTAAATATTAATATTTTATCTTACTAAAAGACTACTATTTTTATAATTTAATATATATATATATATATATATATAATTTAAATATGAAGTCAGATTGCTATAATTGTTAACATATCATTTAATTACTCAAATTAATTAATTATTATTCTACAATTTATTTAACTGTGTGATCATGACTGACTTACAGTGAATAGGAACACTGTCAAATTTGTTTCTTCGCATGGGCGTGAATTTATTCACATAGTGAACATAAAATGAACAATAAAATGGAAATGTTAGCTAAGAACGTTTCTTTACGTCCCCCAGTAAGCCAAGCAATACTGCGTAGTAAGTTATATTCGCGCCAATTGTCACTGAAATGTTTTCAAGGGCGTTCCGGTCCGATAAAACTCTGCAGTTAAATACAGTCGATACGGGTGTTTCAGGAGAACGGTGAGACAGGACAGAAAGCGAGTGTGCTGTGAGGAAGACAGTTGATGTAAAACTGATTTGTGCATGGTTTACTTTCTCGATGACAGAAGTCACACCGCTACTCGACCTCGCTGCGGCAGTGACGCAACACACGCGCCTGCCAGGAACCACTCACGCAACCCGCAACCCTGTTTCAAATCATCACATACGATGAAGTAACAGGAGCTAGATTATGCATAAAATCTCAGTTTAATAGCGATGTAATAATTTCACAGTGATTACGGTGAATTAACGTAATTTAACTTAATCAAAAAAAGGAAGGTAAAATGCGCAGAAGTTTGTAGAAAAATTGGCAATAATAAAGGGAACTTAAAAAAGAAACAAATTTGGTGTAAGCATCTATTTTTGGGATTCTAGAACTAAACCTAATTTGGTTGGATATGTCTACGGAAACGGACAAAGGTTTTCCTCATAATACATTTCAATATAGTTCACCAAACAATTTAACTCTCTTCCCCTTAGTTAAATGAAATAATTAATTTAGTTTCTGGAGTCAAGAAATTATTTTTATTTAATAAATTTTTTACTCATATACATATTCATGATTTAATATCTTCATTATCCTTTACTCTAGAGTTAATTTCGGTCTTGATAAAAGGTGTTTATCAAAGCAACACAAGCTTTCATTAAGAAGTGAAAATATTCAGACAGGGCTATATAATTTAACGTTGAATGTGGATTCTTCAAAATTTTGAGGTGAAGTTCCACATTTGTTTTAATACCAAATAATTAGGAAAATTGAATGTTTCGTCTTACAAATTTACGACTTTCGAACGTGGCGAGACAATCGGTACCCGAGTTGACTGACGTAATTTATTCAGCATTACTGTCGGCAGTGGATACGTTCGTTTTACATGTATGTCATACTCCTGGACAGTAGTTGTTGAGTGTCCATCGTTGTAGAAAGATAAAAATAAGTTATGATATTGTGCTTGTCCCACGCCCTTCCGATAGCGGGAGAAGAGTTTGATGTGGGGACGCAGCATTCCCTTCTCCGTGCCTCGACCAGTTTAGGAGGCATCTGGCCGACTATTCCAATGGGAATAGCGAACAACTCTTACCGTATGCCCAAGGTCTGAGACCCCGGAACATACACCTCTCAGAACAGGCCGAGGTGCCTCGGCTTGTAGGAACCTTAGTTCAAAAACGGAGAGGAAAAGGCATACCCAAAGGTAGCCCCTTCGTATCTCCCCTAAAAGGTTCTGCCTGCGAGAGAACATCCCTCGCAGGTTACCTGAGAGTTTTTTATGTGGCAGAAATTTTTACTGCAGAAAAAGAATAATACTGCTACGAGAGTGTATAGAAAATCTAAGATTAGACGTTAAAAAGTAGAGTAAAAGTGAATTTTAATGGGAGATGAGTGTCGTGAATTTCAAAGCGTAAATGGGAGTGTATAAATATAGTGAGAGAAACCTTAAAGACAGTGAAACGGTATTGGAGAAAAATGGGTGTTAACGAAGGAAAGGATTCACCAAGCTGATCCTTAAACGATATCAGTACAATAGATAAGAACTCACTACGTACGAATTGTCACAGAAATTATCTTATATTGCCACAAAATAATCTCCCCACGAAAGTTTAGCTTCAAACATTGTTTAAGAAAAATTTTTATTGTTTTCGTACTCACAAGATTAAATTTTTTTTGATTAAATATTCGATTTATTAATTAAAAATAAAGAAATAAAAATAAAAAGATAACCTACTAAAGAATAATCATTTACAATTTGACATGATTGTTATTCTTTTAGTCTTCGAAGAGGAGATCGTATACATCAATTTACATACAAAAATAATATAAATAAAATAAATATTGTAACGGTGCGTCTTATGTCCTCATAAAATTGTAGTGGGACCTTAAAATATATTTATATACGAATAGAACAACATTACAGTCAGATAATAGTCTTGAAAACAGAGTTTAACTTATAATATATTAAACATTAATTATACTTCCCAGCACTATATTGATTTTCGTATGATTAGAGTGTAATTATTGGATGCTTTTATAATAGAGTGCTTAAAGTAATAAGTCTTCGGATATACAAGAACAAATCTAAAAAAATTTATTGTTAAATAAATTTTATAAGCAGAAGTAACAAGAGAATAAATATTGGATTAGAAATGCTCAATATTTTAAAAATACGAGTGTTTCAATAAGACGTATTAGATATCGTTAGTTGAAGTATATGTCATGAATTGAGGAACCAAATTGAATCAGCAATAAATAATAAACAAACTATTAATGAATTGCAATTAGTCTCACATGGTCTGATTCAAGTATGCTCCGGTATAGTAATATATTCTAATTAGTATTAATCGTTCTCTGTTGTGATTAGAAAATAAAAAATCAAATTCATGAGAGTTATGAAGAAAATTCTTGTGAACACTTTGATTAATTTTGTATTGCGAAAAACACATTGTGCCCTCGGAACAATACGTTTAAGCTCTCGGGTGTTATGCAAGTTGTAAATTGCACTTGTCAGAGGAACCCGCGAATTCAGGGAATGCTGCCTGAGGCCTGACAAGCGAATTCTCTCTTTATGAGACCACTCGTAAGTGGAACAAGGCCCTCGATTCGTTTCTAGCGTTGTTTGCGTCTAATGAGGA
Source organism: Zhengitettix transpicula (assembly GCA_037074705.1). Classification (NCBI taxonomy): domain Eukaryota; kingdom Metazoa; phylum Arthropoda; class Insecta; order Orthoptera; family Tetrigidae; genus Zhengitettix; species Zhengitettix transpicula. Next base: position 36,876,487 of record CM073596.1, on the reverse strand, counting down.
TAATATACGCTTTCAGTTGTTTTGAGAAACTCGTCAAAATTTAGCAATAACAAGGAAATGAGCCAGCACGTGGATTACCTTCATGTAGCCCGTTACTCTAAAAAATTAACTGTGGATAGCGAACCTCTGATGCGTCTCAAATTTCAGGTGACTTGAACACATATCGATCAAATATATCAATTTAAAGGCTCAGAATTCACATTTCTTATTAAAACCTGTTGTTGAAAATATTCAAACCCTATCGGTGCTTATTGTGTGACATCATTTATGATGATTTATAAAAAAAATTAATTTCTCAGGCTGTAAATTGTTATTGTTTAACATTTTAAATATCGTATTGATGCAGTAAAAATCAAAATAGATCATAAAAACGTCTATTTGGACAAATGAGATCAAATTATATTCTAGTCCAATAAACATTCACATTCTAATATAAAAATCCTAAATAGTAACCAAAGAAGACTGTATATTAATCATGTTACAATATATAGAAATTAATGTACTCGTTAAGACGGTACCGATTAAAATTATTTACAGGTGACAGCGCATCATTCATCGTCTAGGAAATTAATTATTGTCCCTCTGTCATTGAACTTTCATGGGATTCCAGAAAAATATCGTATCTAAAATCAAAAGGTGCATAAATTATTTGATGAACTAAATTAACTTTTAAAAAAATCCTATTTTCAAAATTAACAATGAGACGCAAAAATATTATTTGCATTTTTTTTAAAAAAAATCCCTAGTTTATATGTAATTCTGAAACGATGTCCTGGAACTAGTATTTCAAGCCCAACATGGAAGTCTACATTCACAATCTAAAGGTTTATAATATAGACCTGTAAGACAAATAACTAACGATACTAAAACTGTAACATTGAACGTAGTGTGTTGCGTGGTTTTTCTTTTCGACTTGAATCCGCATCCATAAGCGGCGCCAAATTACAACCCGATTGATTGACTCATTTGCAGTGGGTGGGTTCTTGATTATAATCGTGTTTTTACGCAAAGCCGGAAAATATGGTACACGAAAAGTAACCAGGATTCTTAAAAAACTTTAAAAAGTCGACTATTGAAACTTGCCAAATTTTATTTCAATCATACAGCTATAAAATTGTCTCATATTCCACAAAATCACTAACAAAGGTATACATGAGGTAAATAAATAAAGTAACAGCATTAGTCTCGTTACTTTTTGTTAACAAAGTTTAATATCCAGGGGCAAACCGTTATTAATTTCTCGACAAGCAACGACACTGCAACGTCTAGTGCTTAACTAAATTTGATTCTGTATTATTATACATAGCAACATTCTTCATGCATTACATACACTTTTAGATACGCAATATTCAGGGGTGTTTACCGACTTAACATAATTTGTCTTAAAATTTAGAAATTAAATGGTGAATACCATACAAGCAGGCCATATTTGTATTCTTCGATTTGAAGCTGTTCTGGTAACAAAGAATTAATATATATTATTATTCACAATTTTATTTACGTCCTGTTCAACAATTCTTTATAAAACCGTTTGTTAACCATCCTGATATTAAGCAACAGTTCCAGTCAACGTGTCACAGCTCAAATTCCGTAACATAAAATGAATACCAGGTAGCATAGACATAAACTTTTGGTTTTAAAGTTGTGCGAGGTTCTCTTATTCACTTAATATTTTCGTATTCATTAATATTGTCAAATATTGATACAAAAACCAATAATTTAATGTTCTTATAAGATTTCAATTGTCTATTATAATTTTATAAAACAGTTCTACAAGTTAGCACTTCGATTACACAATGATAACTGTCAGGATCTGTACCGAAATATTTGTTACTTTTTATTGTAACAGCCATCTATAAATTGAATATAATGTTTTCACTCACAAAACACATTAAATACACCAGAATAAAGTCATAATCTAGAAAATTTTAAAATTGAAATGAAGATTGAAAATCCACAAACAAACAAAAATAAAGTGTGGTACTATACATAAACACAAAATTGAAGTTCACTGCTTAATTTTGAACGAATGCTCTTGCACCTTTCACATTCAGATTTGGTAATCTGCAAAGTCGCCTCACCTGCAACTCTAATCGATCATATCCAGCCAGCAACGGACATCGCTTTGCTTAGGTGTACTGAGAAATGAAAGCATTTTCCACAGAGGTACGATCTTTAAATATCGTTGGTAGGATACGACCAGGAACCGCCTGCGGTCTTACTTTGGCAACGCTTTCGCCATTTCTGGCACCCAGATCATTCGGCCAAGGACTTTTGCTACGGGAGTCGGAAAATTGTGCGTGTTCCAGATTTACACGGATACCCCGCTGGCTTATCTGCCAGTCAGGCACAATTAAAGTTCAAGTCACCTGGAGAACACGTGAATGGTAGTTGAGAGGATGGTGAGAACTCGTTCAGTTATGAAGCTGGACGATTGGAATACTTCTTCCATCAAATAATTGACGGCGAAGTGGAGATGGATCAGAAAGATTCAGTAAAGAGCATGCGGAATTAAAGTTAAATGGGTAATATCAGTGAATAAAACGTTTACAACACTGCAATGCAGCTGTTTGTCGTAAGGCTTGAAATCATTCCGATCCCAATGACAAAAGAGGATAAGGTTTAAGCAGAAATAATACTATGCTGCAATTGGCGAATTTTTGCTATTCATGATTCTGGGTCAAATTCTACTCCGAAATTATTATTCTTTCTCTTTGAAGATAAACCACAGTAACACGTTAATATTTTCTGGTTCAGTCTATTCGTCATTAAGATAACTCGTGATTCACTCTCAACTGGATTCCTGAAAAATCAAATATTATTGCAGCTTATTTCTCTATTGATTTAGTTCGAAGGAACCCTGCGAGAGGATTCTCTCGCAGGTGAACCTTCCCAGAGAGTTCTGGAGGAGGCTAACTTTGGAGATACCTTCACATCTCTCTGGTTTTTGAACTAAGGTTCGCACATGACGAGGCACCTCGGCCTGTTTTGAGAGGTGTATGTTCCGGGGTCGCAGACCTTGGGATTATGGTATGAGTTGTCCGCTATTCCTATTGGAATAGTCGGCCAGCTGCCTCCTAAACTGGCCAAGGCATGGCGAGGGGTAAGCTGCGACCCCACAGCAAACCCCTCTCCCGTCATCGGAAGGGCGTGGGACAAGTACCCAATGCCCGACCTACCTGATGCAGGTTTTTCCAGGGTTTGTCCTGCATCACTTTTAGGCGAATTGCCGGGTAGGATTTTTAAACCATAGCCCGGGGTTGACTACCTTCCTCTACCATTCCGCATCCCCCATTTCAAATCCCTTCCTATGCTATAAAAGGGGAGTTGGATTATCCTCATGTAGCCTGTTACCCTAAAAAAAATCTATTGATTTATTTCATCAAATGTTTCTAGATGAGGGTGGGCACTGAAAATTAAATTATGGGGATAAAATTTAAGAATGATATTAATGAGATACATATTAACGAAGACCCAACGTTTATATATACATCAAATAGTGCAAAAAGGAAAGAAGAGATGTTCAGAGGCAGAATTATAGCAGAATAGAAAACTAGATCTGCAGAAGATAAATTGTATCCGCGATTTTCTAACATCTGTAGTCGTGGTCTGTTTTTTTTTTAATCGCAATATGGATAACGGTATAGGTTTTAAGCATCCACAGACCAGTAGAACGTTCCTATCACGTTTCATTACACTGTATATAAGATGATGATGTGTTGAGAACAACCAACATAGAGATTGTTGGTTGTGAACAAAGAACGGAGCCGAGGAAGCTGAACGGACTACTGTTCCGTGGGCTATCAGCAGCACGTGCTCTATAACGCCCTGTGGCACCAGAGACCGTGTCTTTGGACGAAAATGAAAATCGAAGTCTTGTGCAATCTGAACGTCTTTTCCACCCAGTCTCACCAGGTTCTCTGGGCGTGGCGCTGGTGTATCGTGACTAATGACCGGTCCATCTCGTGGTGACAGCTGCTGGGTTTCGCCACGCATCAGCTTATGCATCGTTTAACCCAGTTCAACCAAGGCATTGGGCCATAACCATTCCAAAGCTCCTGTTATAAGTATTGTCATAGCTGAAACACACATTCCTGGGATGGTCGCTGTTCCAGATGATGTTATCTATCATACAGAAATCCATGACAGTCACAACTCTCATCCATATTTGCAGTTTCGCACTAACTTGGGGAACCAATTCATGAAACTTCAGTTCTTAGGAAATTGTTACGAAAGAGATTACGTAAACATGTATCTTGCAATTTTTTACAATAAAAATTATTGAAGTCAAATTTATTGCCAATTAAATTGGCATGTTGGAAGGAGAGTAATGGCTCAGAAGTGAAATGTCACTGTCAACCACATTAATGGAACTAATCAGAAGCTACAACGTCAACTATGTGTAAATTTTAGCATAAATTGCTTATTGATATAATTCTAGTCTGACATGAGCATAGTAACAATTACAAATCTATTAGAAAAGTCGTATTTAAAATAATTATTCTACCTTCATATCACTCATTTCTTGATTATGAACACAAATATTTTCAATTTTTGTGTTGAGGGGAAACGCTAAAATGTGTGAACTGCCGACAGTGAGCGCAGGAAATGTACTCGGGTTACAGGGCATATTTGATTGAACGAGGTATCCGTAAAGTAAATTAACTATCACGAACAGGACCACACCCGTAGATTTAATTGACCTTTGCGACACAATGAGGTAGGCTATCTGCGAATCTCGCGCCGGTTAATAAGAACTGCAGTAAAGCTCGTCGCAAATCACGCAATAGGGTGGAGCCTCGGATAATTGCCCGAATCTGAAACGGCAGCGGCATGTCGGCTCGGAGAAAGCGAATATAGCTTGCGAGGCCTGCTTCGGAATACCTTTACGCTGACATAAGAGACAACCGCTTGTGACCGGCTACAGGAAAGCCTACGGCTGCCAGGGTGAACGACACATGAAAAAACAAGGCTAAACATTCTGATACTGGGAACTTTCCATTCACATATACCCTTATATTTACAAATTAATAAGCATTCCATTAATATTGTGCAGCTTTATTCAACATTATTAGCTAGGAGATTTTCTCAGAAACCTAGGACCGTTCTGAATTAGTTTACCATAAAAATATATTAGCCAGTTATTCAAAAATCGAACTGGAGATTATAATATTAGTTCAAACATGAATATATTTTTGTCCTGACACCAAAAGCTATACACTCTCGACACGACATCTATTGAAACGAAATGGAACTTTACGGCGCGAACGAGAATTCTATCAGAGAGGATTTGAACTACTTCAAAAAAATCTGTGTTGTTTACTTTTTCTACCACAAACATTTACTCTGATTATATATTTTTAACGAAATATTTACAACTACATATATTCTTTGTAACTGTAAATATAACCGCTAAGGTCTATAAATATATTCATAGTTCGAACTCATTTGACAAGTGAAAGGGGGGATGCGGAAAGGTGGAGCAAGGACTGAATCAACGCATTTTAAAGCAATTATAATTTAGGTTTTTCTAGGGGTTTCCCTGCATTAATTTTAGGCGAATTTACTGGTAGGATCCTACATAGTTAATCCTTGACTAACTTGCTTTACCTTTCCGCGTCCCCCCTTTCAGTCCCTTTCCTATTCTATAAAACGGGAGTTGTCACTATGAGTATAACCATATATATTGCGTCTTTACACTTTTTCTTCTTCTTCATGGCTCAAATTAAACACTTGATTATCAGAAGTTTTACTAAGATACCATTATTTACTAATAATTTCAGTTTATCAACAAAGTTATATATACGGAATATAAGCTCCTTATGCAACTTACATATTCGTGTCGTTTATTAAGTGTTTCGTATTATACAATGATGCATCACAGTAGTTGACGTCAGATAATTAATTCGCATTGTTGTAGAGGTTTCACGGATGAGGTAACAACAGAGGCTACTAACAATAGGTCCATAAAATTTCATGTTTGTCACAGTCTCTAAAAAAACTAATTTCTTTCCGTGTCTGATAATTCAATTACTTTCTACAAACTGAAAACGTTAAAGAGAATGACGATTATTATGAGAATTGGAAGATACGGACTATATATGTGGAATTGATTATGTATATCACTGACAAAGTACGATTAAGTAAATCAGACTGTAACTTAACTCCAACTGAACCAATTGCTCCTGACTTCGGCACGCATCTAATGGTCTAAAGACATAAATATTTTGCGTCTCTCTTCCCTCGTTGCCCAATATCTCTTGTGCCATCCACCCTCTGTCGTTGTAGAGAAATTTTTGCGATCTCGTGGGCGCGAACAAAATAGCTTTCCCTAACGGAATCGATGCAAAATGTAAACACGCCCTGTCATATCAGGAGGCTTGACGCAAGCGAACAAGCCGTTGAACCTAGTTCTTGTTCGAAGATAAATGGACTGATAAAAATGAAAAATCAGATCGCAACATTCTGCGGCTGCAATGGGATTGTGACTCAAGAGATATAATCCCAACCACACCTCTAATATTCCTACAGGATACATAGCTTAAATACTGGTTCATCAGGATCTGACTGTTGGTGGATAGACGTAGTAAATAACTGGTATTCTAAATATATTATTTTCCATGGAAGATTTCGGCCTACTTTTGGATATTTTCATGATATTGAAGTTTATAAATAGACGACGTGATAGAAAAATTAGGTTAATTTTATAACTTAGAACGGAAAACCACAAAACTTTGTAAAGATCTGGAGAATATTTCATCAAATTTCAGCCAACGGTATGCTCAACGTAAAATAAATTATTGAGAATAATGTTATACAGATTTTTACTATAACAATAATATATTCACTATAACAATAATATATTCAAACAAATAACACGAATGATTCCAGAAAATTATGGAAATTAATTATCAAAAATTATTAACAACAATAAAACTATTTCGTAAAGCACACCCAAGATAATCGATTTTTTTTGTTAAACTCTACTGAAAGATATGAATAATTTCAATCCAAAATTATTTGAAATTTCAGAAATATAATACAAAAATTTACTTCGAAAATGCACATCAGAAATCAATAGACTTATTTATCATTTAATAATTCAAATTGTATTAAAAGTGCAAAAAGATAAATTCAATATTTTGAAATTCATAATGTAATATACTCAAAAGTTTGCATAGACTGTAAAGCTTGTTATATAGGACAGACAAAACGAGTGATAAAACACCAATCAAATAATAATTTTCCCATTTTTAAAAAGCAATGTCTTTGAAATAAGCATGTTTACTTTAATAATCACAAGGTTGATTGCGTGAACTTAAATTTAGGATGAGGAAATCAATTACATTTCAATATTATTAAAAGATTTAGCAATAAGGGAATAAGTGTAAGGAACGACACTCAAAATATAAATTTTATTAATGATTCCATTTTATTGTGAGATAATTGTTCCTCTACGCGTGTACTTTTTTTATCACATTTGACATTCAATACAATTTAACTGTTTAACTATACGTGATTGCATTTTTAACATTATTTTTGCAGAGTACGTGTTGGAATACAGTCCAAACATGTACCAAAATTTATAATTTATTTTTTTGTGATAATTATGAATGTTGGATCAGTTTTGTACCAATTTCATTTTCATTCTGATTTTAATATTATAATCATATAGTATTATTGATTTTAATTTAGATGGACACTTGATATAATCATAAACAATAATGTAGTTAATTTAATATTTATTTCCAAGGTCTCATAATTATTAATTGCAATTTTACTGAACATTATTAAAAAAATTTTACTTATCTGGCAAGTAATTATTATACCATTTCAATTATATTTCCTTTGGAGCTTGAGCAACAGTTTCAAAATTTATTGATAGGAATGTTTCGTCCCGGTCGGTAAAATTCTTTTGTAATACGTGATTCGAAATGAGGAAATACAATTTACATTTAAATTTAAATATGGAAATATATAGAGGTTCTGTATTAGGATAAGGAATTAACATAACTATTATGTAAACAAAAACTTGGATAACATGAACTTAAAATGGCTGAATATACCTCAATAAATTTTCAAATATGCATTTCCACTTTCTCTACGTATAACATAGGCTTTATAGTTTCCGAATTGCCAGTCAAGCGGGAGGGTTAGATAAAAGTCCAAATACATTTGAAGACTGATATTATTCGTGGCACCTATTAAGATATACTTATATATGCGTGGAAGATTAATATTTCTATTTTTTAATTTCTTCATTCAACCAAAATTATTCATATTCTTTCACGACACACCGTAGCGAAGCGTGGGTATTACGGCTAGTAATAAAATATCATACAAGCATCCGAGATCTGCCGTCTAAGCGTTGGAAATATGATTTTAAAAATAGAAGCCTCCAAGTGGATGTAATTTACACGGAAACAAAATTCCAGGAAATGAATTTAAGTTAGGAAAATCAACCTTCAACACGATAATACATGTCCTCGCTGTGCTCAGTTCAAGAACAGCGAATTTCGACTGAAACTACTTGTGGCCAGTGATTGCATGTGAAATCCGTTTGTGGGACACAGCTTATAATAATTTTCAACGAGCAACAGTTCGAAACAAAGGCAAAATTAAAGGTCAATAAGGCGCAAAACTGAAGGAAAAGAGAGTGTAATCTAAATTGTTTTTCAGAGCCTCCAGGTGTTTCATAATGTAAGGATAGTCTTATTTTAAATTCACGTAGTGTTTATTATAATTCACGTCCATGTTAACTGTGGATATATCGTTACAATAAAGAATTATTATGATATATCGCCTGATAAAATGATTTTCGTTGCTGAAAATAATTTATTTATATCCAAAACCTTTAATGACCATATTAATAAAATTAACTGTGAATCTTCAATTAGCATTTATGAAATTGGTAGAAATAAATACGAATACATTATTGTTTACAGCAAGTAACAAGTAGCTGCTGTCGGGTAAATTATGAGCATGTATTAAATAATAATAATATTCACCGTTCCTCCTCTATTATATTAGTAAATGTAAGATAGTAACTTTATTTGCCTATGACAAATAATTCCAAACATAAGCGGTTTACTGAACAGTTACATCAGGTGTCTGGAGCTCAGAGTCTTTCCGCCTATAGGAAGATTCAGAAGATGAGCTCCAAGGTCAACATCCATGTTATGGACAAGGACTTCTTGGAGACAGGTCACATTCTGAGACCTTTGCTCTCTCAATGTCCCTGACTTTTGCCTGTAGTTACTTCTGGTCGTGACTACAGGCATTAGAATACAAAACTGTTGTTCCATTAAATATAAACACCATTCTAATACAAAAGCTCAATGGTATTTTAAATTACCATATTAATAATAATAAATTAATTCATTGTCCCTGTTATACATATGTTTTGACCTCTTAAGGACTTCAAGAGTTAATATAAAATGAATGAAAATTTGTATGAAGATTAAATTTAAAAACGAATTACAAATTTAATAATCATTTTAATAACATTTAAATCAGATAAATTCTTTCCGAATTTCATTATGAGATGTTTAATTTAATCGTGATTAGAAAAAAATTAGTGCATGTTACATACATCACGTCTAAAGCCGAAACAGGGGAAAACAATGTCAATATTTTCAGTTGGGATTCTTAGTAGTGTCCAAAATTCCAAATACAACCAAATAAAAGGAATCATTTATAAAAATAAGTATGTTCATCATTTGTGAGTAACGTGGTGTAAATGACGGCAACCCGGAGTAAGTTACGGTTTTTTGTTACGACGAGAATAAAGGACACCGGGACTAATTTTATGACGGCTACAGGTTTTTGGATGGCTGAGGATATAAAGAACATGGTTTATTGGATGTACAGTGTCAACGTTTTGAAAGGAAGGAAGGTAACAGAAGCTGGATAGACCTCTTTGAATATTTAAGAAACTATGATGCTGTCTTCACTTTTGAATTAAGAGAATGGAAGTCATTCAGCACTGGACGATTATGAGAAAAGTATATAAATACAATTTACTACATGTTTTAGTAAATATTTACAAAACGATGATAAAATACAGTTAAATCAAAGCAATGAAAAATAAACATTTAAAAAAGATACTATTCTATTAACGTGTTTGTATATATTCGCTGTCATTTCGTGTGAATATAATTCAATACTAACGTTTCTTTATAATTGTTTACATGTAAGAATACTTTTAGACCCTGAACTTCAAAAGCAATGCTAGTATCGGTGCTATTTCGTGTTAATTACTACTGATAATAATAATATACCTCCATAAAATTCTTCAGGGTTTTGAAACGGTGTGTCGTAACGTTTTCATGCTAATATACTCCCTAATTTAGTTAATAGCACGATCGCTTTTAAGTTCTTAATTCATGCACTGATAAAAGGGGTCAAAATTTTACAACAGCATAAGTGGCTTTTGAATTATATTTTAAATACATACTTATAAATTGCAATTTTATCTTAGTCGGATTTCAATCATCACAGAGATAAATTAGTAGTTAGGCGACCAATTATAAGTAGTTTTCCTGGTGGGAAATGTTTGGTGACCCTGTGCTCTATGTCTTACAGAGACCTACATACGAAATGCCACGGCCGATCCAGTCTCAATTGTCACCTGACGTCAATCTCTACGGAATGAATGACTGAGTCGGAAGAGAGACTTACTGCGTCCCCCAGCTCAGACTGTATGCGATCGCAAAATAATTTAAAAGTCAATAACTCAGACATTAATTAAGTTTTCAACAAGCAGCAGTATTTTGAGCGAACATATTTGGACCTAAAACGTAGAATAAAAAATCATTATCCTTATTGTTCTTATGTATGGTCTATCACTTTATTATCTTAATACGATACCCTTCATTTACCTGTCCCGAAAATTATTTATGTTGACTTAAATAATAACGAAATAAGGATTATTGTTTGTTAGAAAAGGTGTATGAGAGAGAATATAAATTATTGCAGAAAGCTTAGTTTCTATACTAATAGTACTTGTACCGGAAATTCTTTAAATTAGTAATGAATGTTTTCAGGAATATTAAACCTGTCTGTCTTTCAGACAATAAACTCCCCAATATTTTATATTTAATCACAGGATGAAAAAAAGCACAACTGAACGTAGTCAGCCCCGGAAGTTTTGAGTGAATCATACTCCATAGGAAACCTTTTAAAAAATCTTATTCGATGAGTACACCATCTAAAAATATTCTTAACAGAGCAAAATATCCAAATATATAATATAATCATGTTTTTACTTTCTAACTCCAAACACCATCAACATAACATTTTATTTTATTATTATGTTTCAAAACAGACGCATTATATTTTCATTAAAAAATTCTTAGTTATTTGTTCCATATTTGAGGATAGAGACATCCAGCACCAAACATTAATGGTTTAAGAAAGAAACGGATATATCGTGTTGCAGATAAATTTGCTGCAGGACGATTCTTTTAAAACAAGTTGACCATTATTGACACAAGTTTCCAGGAGACTCCGGTTTTTTTGCGCAGGATATTTTTTTACGTTTTATTGAGACTTTTTCCCCGTGCGGGATGAAGCATAAATTTACACTCTAAGCGAGTTGTGAGAATTGTTGTAATTTAGGAAGATCTGCCAATCTTCTTGAGACCTGTGAGAGCAAACCTGGGAATAGAGTGAATGAACAAATATGACAGTTTGAGACGACGCCATCTACACGAGAAGAGATATAATATTTTATAGTCCACCTATTTCCTACGCAGTGACAACACAAAAAGAATTCCACATCGCACAGGCAAGTCATAAATCCAGAGGTGGAAGCAGCAAATGGAAGGAACAGATGTTAGCAATTGCAGGACATCAGCAATGATATTGGCAATTAAAATATAGATATATATAATTGTTGCAAAATCACAAATAATTCACTACCCGGCTTTAATGAGATAAAGATATGATTAACGCTATTCAAAATATTTTCAAACTCAAGTCTTCAAATTTTTTTTATGGGCCAGATCCAAATATTTCTTTTAGATTTCTCATATAAACTTCGTTACAGGATCTATCAGCCACTTCCGGTCACAATCATATTAAATAGCGCAAAGACAACAGAGTCTTTAATGCTGCAAGATGTCAGTCCAAATGAGAATTTGTTTTTTATGTCAGTATTTTATTAGTCCCTAATTTTTCAAGGAAACACATGACACTAGTATGTAAAAACAGTATTTTCTATCTGCAGAAACATAACCAATTTTGACATACAGTGACATGAATCTTCATGCTTTATATTTGACGTCTATCGCCGTTAATTAGATAAAAAATAAAAGAATAGTAAAAATTTATACCAGCATCGTCGTTAACGTTTTACGAAGTTCATTTTTGCAATGATTAAAATCATACGTCATTATTTCTTTCCCGTTGACCTAAAATTTCTGATACCAAAAATGTTGTCGCCTTTCTTTAACAGAAAAATTTAATCGATTTTAGGCCTTTATTAAACTGTTAATTAACATAAAATTGTCACGGATGAGTCATCCGTCTTTTAGTATAAAATTACAAAAGCTTTCGTCTGATAAACAAACAAATTCATCTGTAAAATAATGTTACTGGTCCATGACAATTTTGTGTTGGTTGACAGGTTAATAAATTCCTAAATTCTATGCCTGTCTTATTCGGATAAAAAAAAAAGAATTTCATGCCATTTCGTTGTTAATACACACGTGTACTGTTTCGATAGTTAGATTTAATCTAAAAGTTTTTAATTGCTCATGACTTTCGTTAACTGTTTAAGAAACTTAATTTACTACTTTTATATCATCCTAGTTCCCCATTTATTAACTTTTTTCAATGCAAATGCTAGTATAACGAATAGTGGAAAGTCTATAATAAGCAGGAAAGTTAGACAAAGTTTTCAAGTAAGACGTAGGAATAACGGTCGTGCAAAAGCGTGAAAAGGTGATGGGTGAAAGTTCTGCTAATGTATTTCCGGTAGCTGCTTCCGAGAACAGAGTTTAATTGTTGCCCGAGGAGTAATTTCTTACAACCTCCATTACTTTCCAGGTAACCACCAGATCCTCAATCGCAAGTTATTTATGTTTAAGTATTGTTTCTGTGAAGCACACAACTTTCTACTGTATGATGAACACGATGAGACTAAAAGAAAACGCGGATCTTCGCTGAAATGAGCTCATGTCCGAACAACCTTGACCAAAGCAACGCCGAAGACACACGGCTCAATGCAGATTCTGTTGCGCTGTCGCTGACGCAAAGCCTGATCTGTTGCCAGCCATAAACGGATCAATGGGACCTACTTTTATTTTTCCTTCTCGGGAAATACCTTCAAAAGTGCTCATTGCGTTACCTGTAGCCAGAGAAAATCTTGTCCGGACGTCACGCATCATACATAACTCGGAACATCGCACTAAAACAAAGTGATAAACTTATCTGCCGATTTATTTTGTACAGTTACAAAAAGAAAAGCGAACACCACGAATATAATGTACGAGATAAGTGTCGCGACCTTGAGTTAAAATGATCGCAATTCCAGATTCTTATTTTACACACATTCTAATTTGGATACTGTAATAAGCCGATAGTATTGGCGGTGTAATTGTTGAGGTACAAAGGCCAACTCAACAATTTTTGTATGAGACGCAAGACGTAAACCCGCTGGAATATTCTACATCCATCCAGCCAGGTGATAGAAACAAATAAATAGACATAAAATTTTGCTGGAGTCAGTCAGTAAATCAGATCAGGAGCACGACGTATACTAGTTAATGAGCTAAGCAGATCGGAGAGTTAGTGAGCGATTAGGTGAGCAAAGTGGCACATATTATATTCAGTTCATAGTAAGATTATTAAGAGTGGTGAGTCGAGACGTGAAGCTTATAAAAGGTTTGTTTAGTCTGACAGACGCAAATCTTTGCCTGCTTTGAGCCTCACCCACATTCGGTAGATATTCTGGTTCATGGATCTTGACACTGTAGCAGAAAACCGCCAAACTGTCTCGCAAAATAGAGACTTTGTTAATTTTTAATTATTGTAATAAATTGCATCATTTCCACTAATTACTGTCAATGAATTTCGTTTTGTTTGAAGGATAATGAAGAAATGTGTTTTTGACTGAGGTAGCCGTATATATACTTATTGCATTGAACTGGCATTCGTAAAGCACGGATTAAAATTATCAGTTATCTGTTCTACTTGATGTTGTGTCTGAGTGATTTTAATTTTTGACAGCGGGGAATTTTTCGGACTACCACAAATAGTTTCTGATCCGCTTGAGTTTTGTGGTTGTCAGAAATTTTCGCGGGCCACCGGTGACCGAAACTCGCAGTGTAATTCCATTTCGACAGGCGATTTTACGTTTCTACGAATTAGCAGTGACGTGAAAAATCACGGTGATAAATTTTTATTGCTTCAAAAGTAGCAATCATAAATTTTAATTTCACTGAAAGGTCCACAATACGATCCTGAGATACGATTTTTCAACCTTAATAAAATAAAATAGTATTTCTTTCTATGTCCCTTGATATAATTATTATATTAATTACTATTTCAATAACGGTAAGTACAGTGAGTTTATTACATAATATGCACTAAAACAACCAAGTACATATTTGTAACATATATTTTGGAATACATTGTAAATAAACCACTTGCAGGATGATATAATTTGCTGGCTGACTAGTAATTAGCAATCTTGTGTCAGAAAAATGTACTAGATCTAAACCCGGTCATACTCTCGGCAACGAAATGTATTATTCAATCTGTTTTATATACGCCAAACAGAGATCCGTTTCCAAAGGGGAGTTATTTGGAATTCGTCACGTACACGTTTAGAATCTTTGGATTTATTTAAATGTCCGTTGACTTACATAAAGAAATATCCTAATGAACGCTGCAAATGTTCTCGATATATTAGCACTTTGGCAATAGCGTCTTCAGAGCAAGGTTTCCACACAAGAGTTACTCTAGTTACAACTGCACGATTCGAGTTAACATCCACCCTCGCAATCGTCCAGGCCGTGAGAAGACCTCCTACCACTTTCTACCACAGGACTTGGCATTCTTGGACGAACAGATCTGATAGCATCTGGCGGTTTCTCTTCCCTGAGTGCGAAGGATTTGAATCCCTTCCAACAAGAGATTACACGCGTGGAAGCTTATGCGTGTTCATTGCGTTGAAATATCCGACTGTAATATAACACGCACGTTTAGTCAACTTTACGACAGCATCAATAAATATTTTGAAAAATCTAGAAGACAGCAAACTAATAAAGCGTGAAAGAATCACCAAATATTTCACAATGGAAACAGTCAAACTCGCAATGGTTAAATAACAGCGTGACAAACTTCTGCAGCAATTTCGTGTAAGTAATTAATTGCACTTCAAGTTTTTGTATTTCCTTTATAAACAAACATCATTTAAAAACTTGGTTAGTTAATCCCTAGATTCATAATTACTAAAGGGGAAGTATTTTATTTTTTTATTTGAGGATATTAACTGTACTGTCGAAATGTTTATCTCTATGAGCACAATATTGAAGGCTCATTAATCAAACTGGAGACCCATGTTGAATAATAATGATGATAAGTAATCTTTACGGAAAACAATATTTGTCATCTATTGGACTGCTGAATCAAAACAAATACAGTGTAAGACCTTGAAAAGCTTTTACCATTGTAGTTCCCTTTAGGAGGGCAATAAATTATCTCCGAATCGAGATAGTAACGCGGAAGCAAAGTTAATCAAGTGTAATAAAAATTTAAATATTTTTTTAAAATTAGGTGTAATAATGATACCGGCGTTTCTGGAATATTTTGTAAATCGATTTTTTTTTAGACACGTCCATATTTTATATTTTTTCTTTAATTTAATATGCTAAGCAGATTTTTAATAATAAAGGAAAACATTAATTTAAATCTTCATACTTAAAATCATTGTTGACGTAAATAAAAAAATTTACCAAATTGTTTCATTTAATTTATTTTTAATTATATAATTAACTCTAGAGTGAAGAAAGAAAGTAACGTTACACGACTCTTAGTTTTTTTATAAAATATAAATCGAACATTAATTAATTTTAACAAAAAATTTTCCTTTAAATTATTAAGTATGTAAATATAATTTTAATTTAAGATTTTATGAATTATTGAATTATCTCATAGAACTCTAAATTGGTAACGATAAATAAATAACCTGGCCATGTATCACGATTTTATCACCCGTCATGTGTATTAAATGACGAAAAGACAATCAAGAACATAAAAAAATTATAAGAACCTATCACTGGAAAAATGACTCCCAACGCCAATAAAGAGCTCCATACGCCCAGAGAGCTCTGGAGAAGGGAACCTTTGGGAAAACCTTCTCCTCTCTCTGGTTTTTTATCTAAGGTTCCCACAAGCCGAGGCACCTCAGTCAGTTTTGAGATGAATTTGTTCCGGGGTCGCAGACCTTGGGCATACGGTAACACTTGTCCGCTATTCCTATTGGAATAGTCGGCTAGCTGCCTCCTAAACTGGTTGAGGCACAGAGAAGGGAATGCTGCGTCCCACAGCAAAACGCTGTCGGAAGGACGTGGGACAAGTACCAAATGCCTGACCTACCTGATGCAGATTTTTCTAGGAGTTTCCCTGCATCACTTTTAGGCGAATTTCCGGGTAGTATCCTTAAACATAGTTAACCCTTGCCTACCTTCCTCTACTCTTCCCTTTCAAATCCCTTCTTATGCTATTAAAGGGGAGTTGCCCTCCTGTAGCCTGTTACTCCCAAACCCATTGTAATTACTTCCTATTTAAAAGGGGAGCTGCCACCACGTGAATTGTGACCCAAAAAACAAGATCATGTAGCCTGTAAGTATAAAAAAAGTTAGCACATTGACCCGTAGAATATTAAATTTTGATTGTCAATTTTAATTTAAAATAACATAATATTTGTAATATTTCGTCTTTAGTTAAGTCTCAATGCTAGGCTCTAAATATTACCACGTACGTAAAGAAGGGCCTATTATAAGCAAATATTTATCAGTCACTTTTAATTTTAGAATACGGTATACAAACAGCTGCAATCCAGTTTATTCCTACAGTTGGGCAAAGTCTTAACGGCCATCTAGAGGATAACTGGGACACGAACCTCGAGGTTTTGCTGCTCGCGATTGTCCAGCAATCCAATAACAAAATTGACGGGACAATAGAGCCAGACTCCGTTCCTCAAAATAAGATCTCTATTTCGCTTGTAGAACGTTAATGACTTTTCCCCTTTCTAATGCGGGATTTCGGCAACTTGTAATAGCCGCTATTGAATGATTGGCAAACTGTAGCAAACTAGCGCAATCTCGGTAGTTATCGGCTCTCCTCAGAAATAACACTTCTTAACTGTTTCGTTTAATAGAAATATCCTCTGAAAAACAGTAGCATTATCTCTGAGAATATGGATGTAATAAAGAAAGAAGACGATTAACTAGAAAAAATACATTCAATACATTATCAATTAAAAAATTAGTAGAGTATCCAAAATAGTCAAATATGTAGACTAATTAATACAGAAAAAAATATTGTAAATTTATTTTAAAACAGCAAATATAGATATTTTAACTGTTGTAACTTATAGTGAAACTACGCTACATCCTTCCATGTCCAGTCGTTTGCTTGCAGGGTATTATATTTTCATATATTACAGTTGTAATATTTTTCCATTCCAAAATAATTTATAAAAATGTAAAACTGTTCTCCTCGGTTTATTTACATATTTATTATTGGAGATAATTAAGTGTCTACGAAGAGATGAAATTATAGTTATGAAGTCGCCTATATATGGCACAGAATCACTGTGAATATATTCTTTTTTAAAAATTACCCTTATTTCATTATTCCGGCTCTAGTCCCCTAAATTGACAATTAATCGAGGATCTACAGCATATACCATTGGCTTATGATATTCTGTATATAGTTTGAGACAAAGAAAACAATAGGTACATTACCATTTACTCGTTTCCATCGTCTTTATTAATTGAAAAAGAAACTATTACAACCCTGGATTGCTCCGAGCTGAAAGTTTCACTGCAAGATTTTTTAATTTATTAAAATATACTTTTAGTCTGGATACTTTACAGTTAGGATAATTTAACCGAATAATAGTATTTACTCGTTAATATCTCTGCATGTAGCAAATAAAATGAAGTCTCACTATAAAAGCAATGAAAACAGCTTGAATTAAAATAACTCTTGACTAAAGGAATTTCAGAGGTGACAAAAGGAAATATCTATAATTTATGGCGCGTGCAGTTTTACTGAAGGAAATTAGCGTATTGTCCGAATTAACTTGTGGATTACTGCTTGATGTTTCCTTCTGGCTCAATTAAGTGCTGTTACGCATTAAAAAGCAATGAGTGCATACGACACCAACCAACGTGCACTTATTTAGAAAGGATCCAAAATTAAAAGTCATGATCGTGAAAGCAAGTCAACTTCTTAAGTACGTTCACTTTGAATTACTCGCTTTGTATTTCTAATTGTATCATTGAGTACTCGGTATTTACTAACTACGTAAGTAACATTATTGTAATAATGTGAGTTTTTATTGTGATTATAATTTGGAATAATTAACATGAATTTTATTATTACCATATTTTCCGATATGATTTTAAATTCGGGTTTAATTAAAACCTTTTTCCAGCAAACACCCATATACTATTGTTTTCCTGATGACGAATATATAGATTGGATATTGTATTTAAAAATTGTTTATGAAATAAATATAAAATACAATTGCTGTATTTTAAACATTAAAGCTGGTAGGAAAGCGGTCTTAATGGGAGTTACGGAGTAATTAGAGCCGCTTGAACTGCTCATTCGCAGTCGTGGATGCGACACTGACCTACTTGTCAGGCCGATGCGCGTCGTCGGCTTTCTTAACAATTGCGGCAAAAACATCCCTCAATTCACCTGAATGACTAGTCACATACACATGAGAAAGACATTGTTTGGCCTGATAGTTCTCAGATAAGCAGTTAAAAATTCTGGACCCAAAATAAACATGATGATCAGAAGGAGAATAACTAACCTACTTTTGTATACAGTTGTTTTTTTGTACAGGTGGTTTTAAAGTCTGGAAACTGTGCTTACCACTGGGCCGACGTAATATAAAGTACTTATTAATCTAGAACACAATATTTAGAATTTTCCTGCTTTGTAGTATTCCCTCAGCATAATCAAAAATAAGATCATCCGGATGAACAGTGTAATTATTTGTTCTGTAACAGTGGCGAAGTTTCCATTCAAGGACATTTAGCAAACAAAATTAAACTATAAATGTAACATTGCGTCTATAAAAACATGTTGCTATCTACAAAATTGTCATGAAACATGTTTTTGGGAATAACATTGATCATGTCCCAAGGGGACCAGAAAGGAGTAAAAGTAATAGTATAAATGGATTTTAAAGGAAGAGTACTGAATCGAAGAGTATTTTGGCCAGATCTATTACTGTTTTCCTCACTATAAATACGACTTCCAACGAGTAGTCCAAAACATTGTTAAAAGTCGTTGCTAGTAAATCCCTACGTCAGATAATTGAACCCAAAAATTCCAGTTACAACCAAATTGTCTTAATTTTCAATACTTAGAATTTAATATTTTGTAAGATGTTTATTATTATGCTTAATAAAATATTAAATAGGCAAGTGTGGTTAACTCTAAAATAAAATTCCCATTGAATATATTTTTTTCTTTATCACAAACCATTGGAAGTATGATAGAACAAGCAAATAAAACTTCACATAATTTCACTATCGTGCTATATTCGCAATTAAGTATCTAAACTTGTTAGGAACTATAAAGGAAACATATACTGTTAAGATGTAGAAGAGAGGAAAACTAAAGCATGAGAAATATTTTGCTGAATAAAAATGTTTAAATGAAGCGAACTGCCAGTTTTAAGAATTTTCAAATATGGTCAGTTTAGTAAAGAGTTGCTAATATCAATTAAAGGAAAAAAATAAAAGTTACTGTGAAACATATTTTAGTTCTAATGTGTTAAAGGAATACGAAACTATAAGTAGAACAACAAACTGTAGGTTTTTATTGTAATGTTTTGTAAGTGAAATTATTTGCCATATCCAGGTCATACAGAAGATCGTAGAAAATTATTTCATTGAACTATTGCTTAAACAATCAAATACAATCGTATTCATCGATTTAATTATACCAGTTTCAACACTTGTTTCAAAACTGGTGTACATTATTCTGTTTCAGTGTGGTTTCCTTGCTATTGAATACTTGAAAAAAAAGTTCGCTTTATCTGACGTGTCAATGATATAAACGTCATAAAGTGAATGTTTTGTATCTAATACGCGGCTTATCAACACAGGTAGTCCGTACCCACTAATTAAACCCTCGTGCTCTAACAAGCGTTGCTTCAGAAGTCAACCGTTTACGTAACCTATGATAATGAAAACTAATTGAAGTATAAATAGGGTTGTTACCAGTAAACAAAGTAATAAAGTTTCGCAAATAAACTCCTTCAAGCTACTGTCCGTAACGGGGACAATCGTTCAGGTTAGTTAACAATTCTATTAAAAGTTACTCACAATTTTCCGAAATGTCGTTGTTTACAAAAGCGTTGTTTTATTTACAAAATTAATTATTTAAATAATTATTCAAAACATTTCCTAAGCTTATTGTAATAAATTTCAGAAAATAAAATATTAAAAAATTATATTGCCCGATATTATAGAAATAATGTACTAATAAGACTAATGTATGTAAAAATAGATTTTTTGGTTGAATTATTTAAATTATGAAAGTACATAATTATTAACTTATAATGGTCTTAAAGCACGTAATCAAATAACTCGAGAATTGTGTACTGGAGTAATAGATTTTAGGAGGTTAAGAATATTATTTCCATTTGATTAACAAAATTTCATATTTTATCGAAGAAGACTTCTTATTTTCAAGTATGGATTTACAAACACAACCTCAAAAATTAACAATTTGAAGTTTCCTTTAAACGTTTATACTAACAGTATATAAATTATTTTGGTAATAAGAAACATAGCCAAATACACACAAAATGAGTGATAAAATAAATACCACACAACGTTTCTGGGATGCTTGTGCCTTTCTTCACGTGCTAAGAAGAGCCTAGAGCGACACACCTGCACTCGTCAATTAAAAAATCTCTATATATATTTGGCTATATTTCTTATTATTAATTTTCAATAAAATTCTCTATTTCACTTCAATAAACGTGTATAAAATAAAATATTACCGTATCACAAACCAATTCCTGTGACAACTACGTTTTAACAATACAAAGACGACCATGCTAAATAAAAAGGGTGGTATTTTACATTTATTGTTTTATGTTTTTTATCTTAATTACGAGTTACTTAAACCACGTGACATTTATTTGCAATATTGATCTCAATCTGACTCATTTTTATCTCTATAATTATAGTTGTTTAAATTGTCATTTTCTATTGAACAAATGATTGTATGTGACGTCATGAACCCTTTATTTCTCGCAATATGTCCTGCCACTGCTAAATCTTATTTCTAATTCATCTCTATTCCTCCTCTTGAATTATTTTCTTCTTAGTCTCCATCACAGCTCTGTATTTGGTTAAGTAAGTCTTAGAAATGACCGGGTCTTGATCGAGCCTAGGCATTTCCCAGAAAATTTCTTCGCCTCATGAAAAACACTAGTCACAGGTTCAACTTTGTGTGGAGAACAAAGGCGCACCAACGTCCATTGTTTTCCATTGTTCTGTATGCATAAACCGCACAATTTCTACCTCCCACTTCTGAAGAAGGATAATTTGCTTCGTACACACCTCTTAGGTCAGAAACGCCTGTTATAATGTTATCTGTGGCCTCGTTCTCGCAAAGCAAAGAAAGTTTCTGTGGTACTAAAATAGAATAGCGTTAATAGCATCTTCTCAGCTTAATGTGAGAAAACTCTCAGTTTCTACTACAACCCTGACTCTTGACAATGTAATTCACGCTGAGTAATGATTCATCCACAAACTCAAAGGCGCGACACTTAACTCAGCAGAAAGTCCTGAACTTTGAATTAACTGAAGTTCGTTTTCAGGTGAAGTGATGCCAGTCCGTTAGAGAATTCTGATGAAACCGAATCTAAGATTTATATGAAGTCTACTGTAGTTCTACTCATAAGCAAGATACGATTGATTTTATGTTCAGTGAGATTTAATCGAGCTTTATACTCAAACTATCAAAACCATTAAGTTAAGTTGCTAGAGCATTCAACTTTTAACCAAAAGGTCCAGAGCTGAAGTTTCTACTCGGTATATCCACTGTTATAATAATATGATCCAGATAAATAATTATTTTGGGAAATAAAAATAAACTTAACATGAATTGAAGTGCAGCTAACTCTCAGTGAGTAATATTTGAGAGACGATAGTTACAAACCCAAAGAAGTTGGGATGGATTACTGCTAATATTACTAGAACATATATTCTAAACCACATTGAAGCGATGAAAATAGTGCAAAAAAGTGCTTATATTGATTGGTGAAAAATTCTAATATATTGGGGGAAAACATAATAGGTTTACCAATTATTACAATCTGACTTAATACTTAAATTAAATAATAAAATAGCACCCTTTCAGTCATAAAAAAATATTTAATTTAAAACAACAAAAATATTTAATTTAAAACAATAAAAATATATTCATACATAATTGTATTTTAATAATCATTTTTTAAGTCTTTGTTTCTCAATTTATTTGTTGAATGTAACATCTATACAACTGAAGAGGTCCCAATCAGGAACGAAATGCCGTGTTTAATATTTATTATGTTTTAAATTGAATATTAATTTTTTCTGACTAAAAGGCTGCTAGTTTATTATTTAATCCAAGTTTCTGTGTGCATTATATTTTCCACCTAATACAGTTATTTAACTTAAACCACCACACTAATGTGTGAAAACTAGTAAGCTCTGAAAATCTGTATCGTTAATTTTTCTTGTTATTTGTGTACCCTTGAAGTATTGTCCGTGGGAAAGTTGTGTTTCCGGGACAATGAAAGCAGTGCCGGTCTTACTGTACGAATGCGAAATGAGCCGCATAGAACTTTCACGGCCGCGGACATGACGTACTCGACTGAGAAGCTACTTGCACTAAGGGGAACTATGTCCTGAGTTGTCATAAGTAAATAGAGTTTAACTTTTGAAATTATATTAGCCTGCTTGCGTTCGAATTATCGTCGGATAGCGTAATAAATTGAATATAAAAACCACGGGTGAGGCATATTAAATGATTAAATTATTTAATTAAATTCTGAAAATAAATTGATAAATGAAGCCGATTATTATAATTACAGCTAGAACTTTTCTCGGAGGGGTAGTGGGTGCTTAGGAACAGCGATAATGAAGTATAAAATTAACAAAAATAACAAATCGCAAACGTTTCGCTCACGTATCCGTTGTATGTTGCTGTCCTGAGGTGGATATTGGTGAACGTAGGCGCCCCGGTGGTTATCGGCTGGCGTTATGGCGATGCCCTCCAATAAAATAAGTTTTAACATTGTGCCTGTACACACTCGTGTATCTCCCCAGATTTACAAAGTGAAACTCCGCACAACTCTCTACATTAACGTAGTGCAACAAGGTACATTGCTTCGGATTCACAGTCTACGACTCATTCCATTAACAGACTAACAGCTAGGCGCAACTCCTAAACATTCTCCACTGGCCAGACTTACTTGGGTTACAAAGTATATGTATCTCTTTTTTCGTCCCCTCCAGCTCAAAACAGCCATAAATTGTGAATCTCTAAGACACACTAAGTGGCAACTTTCTTCGCTTCGTTCGCATGTGTGAAAACATTCAGTTGGTTCGACTCTGTAGCCAGCCGCCGAAAATAAATTACCTCGGGGACTATTCATACGACTCAAAATATAAATTACTTGTATTGTATGTGACTATTAGTATACAACTATCCATAAAATAATTTTATTATTGTAAACGAGAAGAAAATTGAGTTTAAGGAGACGGATATTGCAAAGTTGTATTGCAGGTAAATTGACTTTTAGATCCTGGTACAATGAATTTAGGTTGGTGATCTCGACTTAGGTATTATGGCGTTTCCTTTTTGTTTCTCCTCTTCTCTTAATTTAATATCAGTTCGTAATTGGTCCCTAATAGCTTGCTTGCTACGGTTTTAATATCGCTACTTAATCACAAGGACAACTGAGTGGGTCAAGAAACCGCGGTAAATTAACTCTCTATCAGATTCACGAAACGCCGCACAAATAAACGATGAGATACTTAACTAGCTTGATTGTATGGTAGCACTAGTTTAATCTTGGCTTATCTGCTAAGAAAACACGAACAAGCTGTTTTGCATATTTTGGCCATAGTCTCTGAAAATTCTGATAGATTTGGAGGATATCAGGAAAAATAAAGTCCTTCTTACCAGACGTTTTGTACAACCTGTAACGTCACAGATCCCTTTGTTATATTATATTAAATATATTATGATACTGATTTTATCATAAAGCAGTTATGTATCACTATTATTTATCTAATCTGTTATATTGATCCGCTCAATGCTAAAAGTATATGAATCTATAATATATCGGTCTTAATAATGGTTCCCCAGGCGAGTTATTCGGTATTTGCGCAATGGAGAACTTGATTTGAGATTATCCTACTGGGAGACTGCCACTGATCTAACATGTAGGCCACAGGTGACACTTACAGCACCTGGTAGCAATTACGGTTATTGTCGCTGTTATACTGAGATATAATCTACACACGGTACTCACGACAGACCAGACCTCCTGAAAAAGAAATCTATTCGATCTGACAAATAGGATAGTTGAGTGACATGTCGTCAAATCACGTTTCTGGTATAGATTTCATCTTTAGTTCATTACCATCTATTTTAACATTTTCTTGAAATAAATTTGATATCTAAAACAATGGTATTACAAGTTTCGAAATTTTTATAATTTTTCTATTGAGAAAGCGGAAATTATTCGGGCAAAAATATACCAAATAAATAATTTAAGTCGAAAAAATATTATTAAAATAATTTATTTATTAGCATGAAGAATATAATTTTCAGTAAAAAAAAACAACGTTTAAACATCTTTCACCTGGATTTCTCATTCAAATCATATTATTATTTTTATAATTATTTATTCACAAGAAAAATAAATTTCCGTTATAACATGGAATATGATTCTTTTGTTAAGGAATCTTTTCTCATTCTTATTTATCTGTGGTTAACTGAAAATTTAGAATATCGACTGCATTACATAAATATTCAATAGTATTTTACTGATTAAGTAAGTTTAATGCTCTGTGAATCGGACACATAAAATATTGTTTTCTTCAATAACATTTTTTAAAAATTGAATTTATAACACAATCCAACTAACCAAATGGAAAATAATTATAATATAAAATATTGTTATTTAACACACATGCCTAAAATAGTTAAATAATCGTACTCACGAAATTTTGGATATAAGTCGGACACTAAAATTATTATTTATTTTCAAAAAAGTGAAAGATAAAGTACGACCATTTTTTTTAGAGAAACAGGCTACAAGTACTAATATAAGAACAAAACCAACACTAAACCTTAAACAATTTTTTACAACATTTAAATTTAAAACACTAAATTAAGTATGGAATTGATAATATCCTCCAGAAATATCCACAAACCTTAAAAGAAAATTATTAGTGCCTGTGCATATATATTTAAAAGAATAAAGGTTTGGATTCAAAAAAGAAAAATTCTGAAATAGGAAAAATTCCTCTAAAAATTTGGAAGAGCTTAAAGTTATAACATTTGTAGGAAACAGCTTGGAATCACTTTAAATTTTGATATGTATTGAAATTTTAGAGTTAATGTAAACGTTCATTTTAATTTTACTGTAATTTATGCTTTTGTATTAAGGAATAATTTGTCTAATGTTTTTATGTTACCGGTAGTAACACTTCTATTTATTGTGTTCTAATTCTAACGAACAATAGCCTTATCTATTGTATACAGGAGCGAAGTGGTCAAGATGCTAATCACTTTCACTGCTTTCCTCCTACAGATGACGTGTAATGCGGTGGAGGCATTAACGTCCAAGGGAAAGTTGCCAATTACAGTTCGAAATCGTTGTAACATTTGGCCTGTATCATGAATATCCAGAACACTAAAAAGATTCATCGAAAATAAAATGATTTAAAGTATTCTTTAAATAATTCAAAGATATTAAGTAAAACTTCTGAAATGCAAGGAAATATTAATATAGGATTCATAGCATAAGTATCAATATGATTAATGAAAAAAATAATATAGAGACAATAATAAATGTCTTATAACTTCGATAAAAATCATAATTATAAATTAATGTAAAAATATTATTTAATTTAGGTGATGAAGTAAAAATTATTATTTTGGCAGTTTTTTTAAAATATATTGACAGAATGTAAAATATATAAAAATCCATTTATATAATCTTTCAAAATATTAAAAGAGAATATAATTTGTTTCGGAAATCTAGTGTTAAGCGTCATATAGAAATGTAATGTAGATTCTATAATCTGAATATACGAATTTTCTCAAGAAAATTTAATGTTCCGAGGCTTTCAGTCATGATTATAAGCATCTGATGAAATGCCTCTTAAAATAAATCAGAATAATGTAGAATTGCATTAAAAATACAGAATTCTTATTTTAAACATCGAGTACGTGTAATTGTGTGTTGATTAGTCCCACGACCTGCTCACTTTATTCACTTAAGTGGTCGTCTGTCTTCTCAGCACGCACTGACCTGGCCTCTGTTGGCGCCGGAACCAACTGTTGCGCTTCGTTGTTGCAGGTCAACAGATGACCTTATCCATTCATGAATCACGGCTGCACGTCCGTATTTCTCGGAACGTCGTGCATCTGTTCCGTAGAGCATCAGAAGGCTACTTGCGTCACTTTAGAACAGGTCGACGTGTAAAAACTGTGCCGGTTTTCTTTGCAAACTAATACAGATTACTAAACAACGCTCTTAAGCATCCTTTTAACAGCTGATCTCAACTTTAACTTCGTTACAGTGGCAATAACCTAAAAAAACAGTCAGAGTGTCTTTGTTGAGAAGTATTTTGCTGAAATCGATTCTCAATCAATCTCTTCTTGGCTCCAGTTTGGCCATGAAATAGTCTAGTGGCAGGAAAGGGAGGGAAGGAGAAAAAATGTTGGCCAAGATACGCAGACAAGCTGTACGATATTAGTTTTGAAATATTAAAAGTGGGAAAAGTTCCATTGCCTTTTTAGTGCCAAGACTCGCGAGTTTCTTTTTTCATTTGGGCCATATCAAGATATTTGCATTATTTTTAGAAGTGTAGCAACACACATAGATGATCAGGGGCAAAATCTTACGTGTCATTGCTACAACCAGGAAAATTAGACATGTTTTTATATAAATAAAACCAGATAGTTTTGATGCAGGGTTACCATCACCATCCTCGCGAATAAACAACTTAATTAACAATCGGCAAGAAAATATTCTGCTTTTCTTCGTAGCGGTTCATTGTCCAACTGATATTCTCCCAAAAGGAATCAGAGATAAAAAGAATAAAATTATGGATAAATAAGATCTAGAAAACATCCATTTGGACATATTGTATCAAGTAAGGCATGTCTAAGATAATCTGCCCTCCTAAATTCCAAAATGATGAATAAGGACGTTACTAGTTGGACATGTCATCAGCAGACAACCATCATCTCAAAACTGGCGCGAGACTGTGTGCTGGCCGATTAATCCGACAAGATGTGGAACATGTTGCAGGATGTTAATTCACGTGTTGCCTACCGTTGAAAAAATACAACAAAATCGCCCTTTTTGTGATATTAAACCAATTGTAACTGGTTGAAATTGGTCCCATCATTTTCTCAAATTTTCCATAAGTATTCCACAATATTGTATGATACATTGATCAACTCAAGCTAATTTCTGTGGAGAGTGGACCCTTGCACTGGCTCGGAGACAAAAAAAATGAAGTTGTATACGAAAAAACAGATAAATATTTATGGACACATTAAATTAAGATTGCGGTCGTAGAAACGGAAACAGAATACGTATGTGGAGAAATTATCAATATATGGTGGGAAGTTTGGCTTAGGCGATCATTCGCTCTGTAATAGGGCAAACCCATATTTTTTTAAAAAATGTACGTTATCTTCATTTCCCAGGTACATAGCGTACCAAGTAATGTCCTACATTTTCCAGTTTAAACTGGTAGGAATGCAAAAGAATAGAAGTGAGAAAGCTTTTTGTAAATACACCGACCACTGTTTATGATTCACTAAGCGGGAGATTCCAGTTACGTGTCCAGCTACGACTCTTGTACCACAAAACCATTCTCGCAGATTAAAACACAATTTAAATTGTGATTGGGTCCCGGTTCACTGGAGAAACCTTAAGATAGTAATCAATCCAAATGTGAGCAATAGCTAAATTTTTCAGAAATTCTATTTCAATTTGTAAAGGAAATTGAAGGATAATTTCCCAACGAAATTATATGTTTCTAAACGTCGTCATGTTCAGATTGAGTTCCAAGATTTAATAGTATACTATTCATCTGGTACGAAAAAATTATCAATTTACAGCTAAAGACATCGAAGGTGGAGTGTTTTGAAAATTTTTACCGACTGATAGTTATTAAAACTCAATTTCCATTTTAAAAACGGCGGTGAATAACTGAAGAATATCGTATCAAAAATAATTAATAGAAAAAAATAGAAGACTTATTTTCTAATACGCTGGCGGTCTAAAATACCACATCAAATCATTCGTAAATCACACAACCAATTAAAATCAATTGTTATGAACGCAGATACACTAAATAAACGTATAAACTAAAATTTTTGAAGGTCGTTTTCAAACGCTGCGTGGATCTTCTCATACGCAAATTGTTTCCCTGCTCGTGTCGCAAGACGTTGTTAGGCAACCAGCTGGTTACGAGTGCAATTTATTCCATCACGACTTTGCCACTTTACACGGTGCACTTCTTCGAGCCATCTGTGGATGTTGCAACTGAAAAACATGGCTTGTTTGCTCTGAGTAATTCAAATATACCTAGCTTCAGTACACCTAACGTGAACAACGACGGTTCGTTTGATTTCCGATAGTCTGTTAGCTATCGTCACAAATATCATTTTTTCTCATTAAAAAAGAGATTTTTAACTTAAAAGTTTATCAATTTAGTACGTCATTGCATATATATATATATATATATATATATATATATTTCAGCAGAAGCAGCAGAATACTGTATTGAGAGTGCTATACACAATCAAATTAATTTATAAATTCCAGATGTGGTCCATAAAATTTTCTAATGTACTATAATGTAATGTGTACGATAACAAAAAATACGTTAACAAACTCAGGGTACGTCAAATTTGATTTCGAAATTTTTCTAATAGTTGTAAATACATTATGTTCATTTCACACTTTTCCTGATGGCGACATTTTTAGACAATTGTTGACTAGAATGGAAACTCTAGACTCAAAAAATACGTACTTCTCCTTTATAAATTTTCTATAATAAGATTTTCAAGTTGTGAAAAAAATTGACAAATTTACAGACTCATATCTCACTACTTCGCACAGGCCAGCCACTGAAAACCATTCACACAATTAAACATCGCATAACGATTAAATACAACAGGTGCAATAATTAGATTATAATTCTGTCTTTAAATATATTATTAAATCTTGAAAATACTTAAGCGGATATTTTCATTGATACGTATGAATCAATATATTTATTACTACAAATGGTAGTAGTTTGGAAAATAAAATGAGACAGAACAAAAAATAATAATATTATCAAGAAAATCCTTCAGAGTCCTCAATTTCATTCAAGTCACTGTGTTATTGGGAAGCTATTATTTTTAACAAATAACTAACGTAATTTTTATCACACGTTTTTATATTTATAATCTTATTTATTCATGCATCGTAGGGCAAGTCTCTGGTAACCGTGTAGGAAAAAAGTTACAGTCCCTCTTTGAAATGTTTCGTTGTTTCCTTCATGACTAAAGTCGTTTCTGGACAATAACAAAGGTTTATTTAGACGCCCGTGAATTGGTAAATGCGGTGACAGTCATAATATCGAAAAAAATTAAAAATATAATCAATAATATAATAGTTATATTCCGTTTTATTATTTTATGGAAAATGTTGTAGTTATGATACTTACACATAATTTAAAACTTTCTATTTTATTTCTGTTTAAATATTATATACACAAAATTTAGTCTGTAGAACCATGGTAACGCAGTTGACAATTAATATATATATTGTTTATAAGAGTAAAATCGCATAATCGATTTTTCATTGTAAGACTACTATTGTCGCACATAAAGTCAGGCTAGAATATATTCCATATAACGTTGCTTTAATTCTGTAGAAACATATATTTATAAATAACGGATACTAAGATGTTACATATAATGATTTTTTAATAGAAAATGTGAACTATTTACACCGTAAGTGTTATTCTTTAATTTTGCAACAGTAAAAGTTATAATTACCTCAAATCTTCAGATACTCATTTAATTTTGGTGTCCTAAAGTAAGGTTAAAAATAATTACTTGAATGTAAGAAATATATGCGCAGATTCTTAATTATGCCTGAACAAATATCATGATGAGTTGTAAGCTAATGATTTAAATAGAAATTTCTAGTATTTGTTCGCCCAGACAAATTATATTATAAGAATAAATGGGTACTTATTGATTCATTTCAGGAGAGAAACTTTCCCTTCCCACATGGGCGCCAATGTCCTCGGATGCTAAATGAATAAAATATTTTCATTGCTTTTTTCTTTGCAGACTTCCTCCTGTTCGGCCATCAGCATGAATTTCACGTCTCTGCTGAATGCAGTGTACAGAAGAAGACATTTAAAGCTGTCAGAGAGTTTGAGCGGCGTAAAATGGAATATAATCAGAGCAGCAACTCGTAAAGGCAGACGACAAAAAGCGGACGTGTCATATTCATGAAGAAGTGCTTCGTCTCACTTGACTTCTCTGCAAAGTAGCTACTTCCCTATTCTCCACTAAACGCCATACACTATCAAGAAAATTTACACAAGTATCCTGTTGGGGCTGGGAAGTACAATTTTGTTACTGGAACCTTCGACATAAATTGAATGATATGGAAGAAAAGAAAAATAATGTCGTTTGCCCGAGATATTTTGAAGGGACTAATTATTATGTCAATAAAAATTTTCATTTAATTCCTGCATGCTATCAAATTTAGAAGCTTAAAATCAGCATGCTAAATACACAATAAAATAACACTATATCAGTAAATAATTGTATAAATTAATTTTACAGTTTACAGAATTCCACAGCCAAATTATAAGTCAGTGGAGAGTAAAAATTAAAAACAGGGAATAAAGAAAATTCACCATTAAAAATAAATACTTGTATTTAGATTTGGTTTATAAATCTAATATTACCGAGAACAGAATACGATATCTTACTGTCACCAAACATTTCAAGTTTAGTATCTGAATGAAAATAACGTCTAATTAATAACTTTGACGGCTGATAACACAACATGTATATCAGAAATAGTCATGGATTTTAAGGGGTCAGCACATTGTATACTTCCGTTAACGAGAAAAAAAACCACTATCATATTTGAAAGCCATATAAAACTTGAATCATATTTTCAATAACAGCTATGAAGTAGATGGAGGCGTTCTAATTGTTCCCTAAGATTCAAATAAATTTCCATCGAAATGAGTAGATATGCGTTCTGTACACTTATATTTATAAAGTAATAAAAATAATTGAAGCAATTCTTGGCGCAAAATTATTATCCTCTATTTCCATTAACACCTTATTGGGTACTAATCGTCTTATATTCGGTCTATACAATTAAAGTTATAGTTTACTCTTTTTTGGCTCTTTTTTGGCTGAAATTATAGTCACAAACCATAATTAGAAAAATGAAATTGCTAAAGATTCTTCAACTTGAGAAATACATTTTGCCTTGAAGTCGTTTTTAGACTTCTCTAGTCTATATTTCACTATTCTTCAGGAAGCTGAACAATGTCTTCCGACATTTTCGTTGGGAGAAATTCCTAAGATCTTGAGAGTTGCGTAATGACCCTAACTTCAGCTGTGTCATGACAACAGTTTCCTGGATTACAATGGTAGAAAGTCACGGATATGCTGCTGGACACGTTTCATATACTCGTACTTAGTCACGCAGAACCGGAACGGTAACCATTAGATCTTATAAAGAATGCGTCAGAATACGAAACGATTCTTCCCACTTCGTTTTCTAATTCAGTGATAGATGTCAGTCACGGCACAGCCAACAAACATTCGAATGTAGATGCTTTTATACACTTCATGTGTTCCGCAATACGCTTATCAACTAATCTTATTTTGGCGTGAGATCGTCTCTCTCTCTCCTCGCGGTTCCAGCAAGTACGAAAAGTTTCAGTGTCGGAAATTACTTTTTCTATCCTAAAATGTTACTCGAAAACTGGAAGTGATACATTCAATATTTTGGTATCATTCGGTATCTTAAGACCGCATTGGATGCCCCCACTATACGTTTATCGCAATGCTGTGCGGAGAGAAATTTGAGGATCACGATCTAGCGTAACAAGTGAACGCGTTGACCTATTTGGGATATCCTGCTGCAATTCTGAAATAGATCGTATGTCAAATACAAGTCAAATCGGCAAACAAAAAAAAACTGTATTGGTAATTAAATACTTATTTGATTACAAGTTTGGTTCAACAGTTTATAATTTTATGCCTATGTAATGTTCGCGTACACACTTTTAAGTGTACATTCAATATTTCTCATTTTTTTTTGAAAATAGTAACGATATTTGAAACTCATTCCGATATTTGCGAATGTTCGGGTATCGTCATCGAAGGAATGCAAAGTCTTCGATCGATATAATAACAGTTCATAAGTTTCTAACCTCTATTAATATCTAGTTTGATGTATTCTCTGATCCTTGAATACAGGTGTTAGATTTTTGACCTGCTTTTAATTGGACTGCACCCGTTTGACATTTCTGTCAAGAATCTGTCCGACCAAGGACTTGTTTTTCACCTGGCGACCGCGTTGCGTTGCCCAACGTGCTCCGACACAGCTATTAAAAACGCTGACCTTTTCCAAACCTAACGCAGGTGCCCTTCTATCGTCTTCTATCCTAAACAATAGGTACCAGCCGTGACCTGGTAGATCACCATCCACCGATTGCCAGGTAATTTATTGTCTCTCTTATGCCCAAGTAGGTTAGAGGCGAACGAGAACTCTCGCAGCCAACAGACTTTACCTGTGGCTTCACTTCGCAACCCACCTTTAATTACTATCGTAATGAACACTTTCGTAAGAATGTTATTATCAGTTACATCTACGCCTTATTAAATTGAGAACAATAAATTATCAGAACTGATTTATGGGCGTAGGTGAGCCCTATTAATTTGGATTTCACAGTTTCAGGTCTACATTATATTTTATAAACGTCATAACTCTAGTAACCGTTATTTACGAGTTGGAAAACCATTTATAAACAGAAACTATCAATAAATTACCTTCATATAATTAACAATTACATCATGCTCTTGAATCATAAAGCATATTCCGTGGTCGCAGAATCAATGTTAAGAGATACTTTTATCTGAAGCTATCATGACGATCCGAAACGACAAACAAGTTTCCATTTATCTTTATTTTTAACTGCCAACTAAGTTCGACAACAGATCTTAATTATATTTCTCAAATGTTTTCTAAAAAAATAATATATTGTAATACCAATTAATAAAGACATTAGTTGTGAAATTGAAAATCTAAATTGTTAGAAAAATCCCAGAACATAGCGACAATGTAGGCAAGCACTGTTCCTTTGTCGGAAGGTCCGTCAAAATGGCGTATGCGCGCTCAAAATTAGAGACGAGAGAGCAGTTCGCAGTATGATATTAAGGAGTTCAGTTGGTAAGAAACATTGAGACGAAAGTACAGTTTTGAATTAAGATTTTGAGGAGTTCAGTTCGCAGGAACAAATTGTTTATGAGTTGCATTAAGATATTGAGGAGTTCAGTTCGCAGGAGATATTGAAGGAGCAGTTTGCATTAAAACATTGAGGAGCCGGCCAGATATAGTGAAAGCTTCGGTTTCAGTTCGGAACAATAAAGACTACCCAATCGACGAATCGTAGAAATCAACCGATAGATGACGGAAGGAGGATCATCCGAGTTCCTGACACCATAAAAAATATTGATTTAAAATCAGTGTAGAATCTGTGAGTAGAAGCAGTGTAAAACCCCACAATAGTGTTTTCTAAAGTTAAAGGTACGCTGGAATGCTGGGAAAACGTGAGTAACAATTAAAAACAATTAATTATGTAAACGTAAATTGAAAGATAGCAGTCAGATTTCGTTCTCTTCTTTTGATTAAAATTGTTAATAAGAGTCAATCTTTTTACTTTTAATTTCGTTCACAATTAAAATTTTGTTCAAATTTAATTGACAAGTAAATTTCTTTTTAATTGTAATTTGTTGTTGATAAGATTATAAATATTTTTGATTCGTCCATTATCAAACCCAGTTATGACCCTGAGAAATTCAATATTATAAATATGTAATTGTTTGATTTATTGCCACAATAAAAATCTGTTGTTTGCAAATTTTATAAGCTTTCATTTAAAAGCCTATCATTAGTGATTATTACAATATATAAAATTATTTTTAAATTTATAAACCCGGTAGTTGCCTAAACGTAATAATACTAACGATACTGAAGGATACTGTGTTCTTTCAGAATGGCCGTTGACAGAAAATTCCCGATCTCTTATAAATGTTTTACAGCTACAACAAACAAGTGGTTATCTTATGACCAAATAATTTCCCTGAATTCAGAATCTCCAGAATAATATTTCATTTAGTTGAGACTTTATTCCTAACTTTTGGCATGGTCATAATTTAAATAGAAAATATTAACATTCAATGCTTGAGTGAGATCAAGAGAGAAAACTATTACATGCGATATGCTTCTGTATTATGAAACAAGATAAATAAGTCAGTCAGCTTCGACCACAATTCGTCTGAGAATCAGAAGTGAAAGTTAGGTTCTCAATAACTCCAATATCCCTGCCATAACCCTACACTCTTCCACGAGACTGATAGAATTTCTAGTAATAACCTACTAAAATATTTGCTAATTAAGATTCGTTCAGGATTGAAATCGAGAAAATGAATAATGATGACCTACTTCTCAAGACTGGAAAAAGTTTACCATCACAGACCAAATCAAAATTTACAGATATTCTTGTTGTTATATTATATAAAAAAGAATTCAAATCCTAGAAATTTAAGTTTGAATCAAGATACAAAAAGATACGTTTTTCTAAGCAAATAAAACAAATTATCGTTAAAATAATTATAGTTGTATGGAAGGCATCGTGTTTTTAATAAGAAATTTTGAAAACTACAATTCTAGTTGCTTTCGTCAGGTGATTCAAAAACTCAATAACACAGTAATTTTATATTTTCGCATTGAAGTATTCATCAAAACAGAATAAATTGATAATGGTAACAATTATATTAATAACCTGCTGGGTGCCGGTGTTGCCCGGGTATTTATTTATATCAGCACTGAGAGGTATTTTATTCCTCGTGAATTTAATAGTCACGAAGGGAATTATCGTACCTATGCAGAGGGAATGCTAAATTCATCTTAACGCATCGGTTAGAGATGCATAAATCCGCCCAATATTATCAAAAATACAATCCAAATAATTTATCTCGGTACCTTAAATCTGTCAAAAATGCACGCACTACCGTAAGAGAGTTAATTATACTCCTCGGTACCTTAAGCGAGTTAAATTTTCTTCATGTAACTCAAAAAATAAAAAATACTCCCAGTACCATTAAGAGTAAAAGAACCGATACATTAAAAGAATCAAAATACTTGCCATACTTTAAGAGAGTAAAAATATTAGTCAAAATTACTTTAGGTTCCTTAAGAGAGTTAAAAACATTTCCGGTATGCTAAGAGAATCAAAATTACTCATATAAGAAATACAAAAATGTTCATTTATGTTATGAGAATCAAAAATAGTCTTCGTACCCTAATGGAGTAAACAATTAATTAAGTAAATCTAACAAATAAATTTTAAGTTCGAATCAAGAATAAACTGTAAATTTGTATCTTCCGCTTACAAAACTACACCCGTGGAGCAAATTTTGCCAAATTTCGTACACGTGTTCCTTGCGACCAAGAAACAAACACTGAGGGTCTCAAAGAGATTGATAGTATTTCTACAGATGCTTTCTGTGTATAATTTCAACCCGTTTCGACATAGGAGGGGAGCACCCTTATAGGTGGGGGTGGACAGGCGTTACATAAAAATAACGTTCTAAGCTTTTCCAAAACAACAGGTCGCTACAAACGTGATTGGAACTCAAAATTAAATAAATTTGGAAAATCATTTAATCACTTGAAATTTGAAACGTAATGCCTTAAAATCCCATTTAACTTCATAAAGAGACAACAGACTCTTTGATTTTGAAATTTAAGAATAGCATTAAATTTACATCCCTGTAAAAGTATTTTAACATCAAGATTTTTTTTAATTGGAAGTTTTATATAATTAAAAGTCTGCATTAAGTTATTTCTATTGAAACATCGTGTAATCCTTTGTTAACACAATAGATTTAATTTTAAAAAAATGTATTGGATTATGTACATGAATGGAAATAATGTTAAACGTAATTGTCTACTGTTTGGAAACATTAATTACGTTTTTAGTTTGGAAGTAGAATTATGCTTAATTTACAAGCACACAAAACACCAAGTAAAAAGTATTCTAATATTCACGATAAGCCAAGCATTATTAGCAGTAGTAACTAATAATATTTCTTTCGCCCCCTCTACTAAATTATTTCTAGGAAAAATATACAAAAAAATTAATCAAAGAGAGATCAGTGCTTACCGGTTGAAGTCTCTGACATGTTCCAGCCGTTTTCTTAAGTCCAGCAGCAACGGTGAACCGGCAAAGCACAGAATGAACTGGCAGTCCACACTGCAAGGTTAAGGCCGAAGATATGCATAATGGTCATACGTACTTACTACGCGTTTGAACTAACTGATAATGTGACAAGGTTGGAAACAATTCCTATTTAAGAAATTCCAGGCTATTCTAAGCTCTTACGAAGAGTTGAAGGAACTACGATCAATATTATCACACGTAGATTACGAACCACTGACTCGAGGAATAATTACCCTTTGTAGAGCTTGCCAATGAATTCATTGAACCTGTTTAATTTAATAAAGTAGCAACCGGCTTCTCTCATTCGTCACAATAAATTGATATCATGGTTCAGTCTGTATCGTAAAAGCGTAACAATTTCCTGGACACCATTTGAATTGTGACCAATTTGTCGAGGCTGTAAATTGGTTCGCAGTCCAAGTGGAAACTGACTGAGCTGTCTCCGACCATTGGAGGCCTAGTGACGCTCGACAGGACACGTCCAACCAGGCGAGACATAGAGCCTTGGAAAAACGAATGAGGACAGAGCCAGGGATTCCCGCAGGGAAAGACTTGTCTTGTTCAAATATAATCGTAGAGTGCCCATATAGTCTTAACAAACTTCCTCGAGAGACGGAGCGGGCTACCTTTTCCTCTCTCCGATTTTGAACTAAGATTCCCGCAAGCCGGGGCACCTCGGCCTGTTTGTAGAGGTGCATGTTCCAGGGGTTGCAGACCTTGGGCATACGGTAAGAGTTGTTCGCTGTTCCTACTGGAACAGTTGGCCAGCTGCCTCCTAAACTGTCGAGCAACGGAGAAGGGACTGCTGCGTCTCCACAGCAAACGCTCTCCAGCCAACCGAAGTACCAAGCGCCCGACCTACCTGATACACGTTCTCTAGGGTTTGTCCTGCATCACTATTAGGCGAATGCCGGGTAGGATCCTTAAACTATTACCCGGGGGCCCTCGTTAACCCTTGGCTACCTTCCTCTACCCTTCCACTTCCCCCCTTTCAAATCACTTTCTATGTTATTAAAGGGGATTACCCTCATGTAGCCTGTTACACTAAAAAAAAATTAATCTCAACTCGTCTTAACTTCGAAATAGACTGCTATTGCTACACATGACTTGAACCTTCAGGGAAGATTAATACAAAATCGTGCTAAATGCAATAATAGGTGTTAGAAATAAGACCAAGGGCAGAGACTTGGGTGTGTCGACGACCGCAGAACTGGGTTCGTCCCTGTACCAGGAACACACAAGTCCTAAGCAACAAAGTCAACTCTGCAGTCATCGTTCCACTTCACACATTCAGCAGTGATTAGCCTCGCTACTCACGAAGATTACGGCGCAGAACCACCCTTACAAGTATTTATGAATCAAGAAATTTAGATCATCCACATTCTATTATGTTACATTAGCTATTATTAAACAGATTACGACGAATATTACTTCAAATCGACAAAAACAGGAGTAAAATATTAATTAGCGCTGAATCCAAGATCAATGTATAATTATCAAATAAGAGCCAAGTTACTAAAAAAATTGCGCCAATACGAATAATATGTGATGTTTTATGTTATTTCTATAAAGGAACTATTTCTGGTTCATAAACCAGATGAGTTAAATTTGAATGAGTTTATACCGCACAAAGACTGAAAACAAAAGTTTATAATGGAGCTCAATTTAATATTTAGAATTTTTGTAATAATAAACTACAAGAATTCCTCGAAAGCGGAAAAACAAAAACTACTCAATGGTACACTAATTACCAAAGCGAAAGGTATTTATCTGTAATTTTAACCCCTTTTATGGGCTAATAACAAAAGGGTTTTAAGATTCTCATTTTCAAGAAAAGAAGAAGAAGGCTATGTATAGGGTAATCCACATATTGGCAACTCCCGTCTTAAAGCATAGGAAAGGGAGTGAAAGGGGGGATGCGGATAGGTAGAGCAAGGTAGCCCCCGGGTTATGGTTTATGGATCCTAGCCGGCAATTCGTCTAAAAGTGATGCAGAGAAAACCAAAATAATAAGGAATTATACGTTTTATAAACGCTTGATAGATATTAATGACTGACATTTAAATACGAATTATGACACCTCAATTTATTGAAAAAAATAACAGGACTAATATATTTTTATACTAAGAGTGTGACTATCAAGATTTACAAGCAGTTGCAGTGGATTTAATACGTAAAACAATTTAGAAGTTTTAAGAACATTGATCTTACAGAATAAAACATATAGATAATGTTCTGATACTTTCGTTTCGAACTGTCTGTACGCCTGTTTGAAACAGTGGTTGAATAATGAAAATTTATGAGAATAACTAGTTCATATAATTCATATGATATTTAACGTCTGATGTTAAGTTTCCGCGCCGGGTAAATTCTCAAAACACCACGGGTCGATGCTATTCAATACCATTGAATAGTCATGTTCCCTTTAATATTTTACCAATAAACTCTTTGTTACGTATTGAGATACATTATTCGTTTCATTTATTGTTAGTGTTGTCCAAGCCACAAAATCAATATTTCTAAACGATTGTTTCTATTAATCTAACGGTCTATATTATCTGAACTATTTTGTTCACTACCGTTATCACAGTATAAAATATCTATTAACTTTTTAGTTTTTACGAATGTCATTGTATTTGCGGAAATAGAAATGTAAAACTGGAATCTCAAGGTTAACAGTTTATCTATATCATGTCCGAACTTGTACAACGTATTTCATCGAAAAATATTAACATAACTGTTATGTGTTAAAAATTTAAAACGTATCCATTGTTGTGCAATTATTTAATTAAAATATCTAAATTTATATTTCTTGTAAATATAAAAAATTCTTAAATTATATGAATGAACAAACAGTTCTGTTAATAAGTTCATTGGAAATTGAAATATATGAAAAGTAATATTGTAAAAGCATTGAAAATAAAACGTAAAAATTTCATTTTTTACGGTCGAAGAATATTGCATTACTATCATCTATATTTCCAATTAAATGTTCCAACGTAAAATAATTTGCTATGGAATTTACATTACAAGTAAAAAACATGATCATTTAACTTTTCAAATTACAAGATTTCAAGTAAGTCGTCAAATTAAAATAATGAAAGTTACTTAATAATTTTGATTCTTATATTCATTTATAGTATTCAAGTTAATGAAGTGAAGATAAATAAATATACTGTATAATTCTTACCTTAATGTCATTTTTGTCCTCTAGCAACATCACTGCTGACAGACACTCATTCTAAAAAAAATCGTTAGTTAA
This sequence comes from Zhengitettix transpicula, assembly GCA_037074705.1. Lineage (NCBI taxonomy): Eukaryota > Metazoa > Arthropoda > Insecta > Orthoptera > Tetrigidae > Zhengitettix > Zhengitettix transpicula. The sequence continues at coordinate 36,836,167 of CM073596.1, read as the reverse complement.
TTTCAATTATTGCAACACTATTGTGTATCTTATTTTTACAGCATGTTATAACACTTATATTATTAAATATAAACGAAATGTATGAAAATAATTATTCATCATACAAATCGTGATATTGTTTTCAACGCTTGTTCATACTACATATATATATATATATATAAAAATTATCTATAACTTATGCTAAATTTTTTACTACAGTTTATACAGTAATTTATTTATACTTTTTATTGTTACATAGTCGTATACAGTAAGTATTAGCTAAAACAAGTATTGAAACTGTAATGGTTCCATGAGATTCTGCAGCAAACCTTTAGAAGTATCTTATAAATCGGATACATTTATCGAATGATTTCTACTCTTAAAGTACTTGAAAGTATTCAATCCAATATGGATTAAATGGCACTGGGTGAAAATATAGCCACGCAAGTTAACGACTGTAATGTCACAGAAATATATGGCATAGAAATATCCCCCATAATCTTCGTGAAATAATAAATATAAATAAAAAGAACTAAACTTATCATTTTATATATTTATTTAACTGAAAATCCTATTATTTCTTTTTTTTTCAACACTCTAGTCTTCTGAAATAATATAAGAAAAATCTCATATCAAATAAAAATATGATTGCTAATTCATCAGTTTGAAACGACTTTCATGCATTTCTTATAAATAAATAAATAATTTGGCCTCTAACAAATCGGCGTCTAATCTTTTGGCCTTACTTTAATTCGTCATAGTTCTCAGAACTTCACGCTTAATTGCTCGAATCCAAGACCAATAATAATAAAAAAATAAAGATAAAGACCTTAAAATAATTTACAATATGGTGAGGTAAATTAAATTCTAGAATGTTACTCTAGAATGAGAAACCTCATAAACAATAGATTTCTGAAAATAAAATAAAATAAAAATGCTAGTTTGATTTAAAAAAATTTAAGTGCTGAAGAGAAATTACTTCATTAACAAGCTAAGAATTTTTAGGTTATAAATATACATACGTTATTTACCTGTCGTCTTAGATTGTAATAAATAGTATTTTTAGAACCAAAGTTTAATTTTAAAATAAATATAAATAATTTCTAGAAAGAAATTTTACTTCACTGAACATGAATTATTAGTTTCTGCATTAATCAAGTATTTAGTATAAAGGATAACTTAATTTAAAACGTAGATTGTCTTTAACACCTATTGTGTGACAGTCGACGGAAACAGAAGAGATACGGCTATTAAAAACTAACTGACCTTGAAAATCTGAAATCGAGAGGTGTTACAATTAGAGAACCCCTTCAAGTTCCGTGACTCGCACAACAAGTGCTTCGAAAGGTTAGCGTCACTCTCAGGGGTAAAGCGCTTCGTACATTTCCTAATTTTAATCTCTACAATAAATGAATTTAACACGAAATGTTTCGATAAGCGTCTTTATCGATTAAATTGTTTCTTAGTATAAACTGACATAATTCAGAAATTCAGTCCAATTTTTATATCAAAATATAATTAGAAAATTGTGAATAATATATTAAGCCCCTGCCAAATAATAACAATATGTAATTTTACGTAAGATGGTAAATAATTAGTAGTCCGCATAAATTCTAGAAATATACATACAAATGAGTGAAAGCACTTATCCTGCATTCAATTAAATAAAATCATTGAAATTCTAAAGTATATAACGTCTGTGTTAAAAGTATACATAATTTAATTTTTTGTCTGCTATTTGGCTTTATTTATTAAATATTTATTTAACGCGTGTTTTTTCTGTTATTTGGTCATTTATTTATTTAATTAATATACTTTTAATACAGAAGTTTTACATTCTATATATAATAGACACGAAAAAATTTAAAATGACTCAAGGAAATCAATTTTTCCTTTAATTCGATGCAGGATAAGTTCTCTCACTCTTTGTATGCATATTTCTAGAATTTTAATACCATCACGATAATAAGATTTAAACATTAAGCGTAATTACTCAGGAAGATTTTCTCGATTAAAGCTTGTACTACCACCTACAATTCTACTAATATAAATTAAATTTGAAACAAATACCGGGGTTGGCACAAATTTTTAATGTTACAAGAAAGAGACGTAAGTTACACAAGTTGAAAACAAATCGCTATATTTAGCGAATATTTAGATTTTAATTTTGATACCTCGTGTTTCTTTTGCACAGTACTTCTAAGCGCACTTTTGAATATCTGTGGATTGCGGTAAGCTACTTTGTTTTCGGTACCGAAATGTACCGTAACTCGACCGGCTTCTTGTTATGATTCTTCGCCAAGGCCCCGTGTGCGAAGTGGACACTAAACTTTCTCGCACTGTACACAACTTTCTCGTTTGTCTCAGTGCTCACTGGCTGTGGTCCAGCCACATGAAAGAGACCGCGGACGTGAAGGGTCCTTGAGCACGAGGATGCGCAATTGCTACACTCGTTGCTGCTTCACATATCTAGCCGCAGTCTAACTGCTAGTAAACAACACTCAAATCATTACATCCAATTACAGGCTCATATTCTGTAGATGGGCTTCAAAGGAACTTTAATGGCGAATAATTATAATACTGCTGCAATTGTTCTCGAGCTTCCAACCGAGTGTCGTTTAACAAGCACGAGAACAATTCCATCTATATAACAAAAACTAAGAAAATTAAAATTATAATATTATCAACGATATATGTATATGTATATATATATGTATATGTATATATATGTATATGTATATATATGTATATGTATATGTATATGTATATGTATATGTATATGTATATGTATATGTATATGTATATGTATATGTATATGTATATGTATATGTATATGTATATGTATATGTATATGTATATGTATATGTATATGTATATGTATATGTATATGTATATGTATATGTATATGTATATGTATATGTATATGTATATGTATATGTATATGTATATGTATATGTATATGTATATGTATATGTATATGTATATGTATATGTATATGTATATGTATATGTATATGTATATGTATATGTATATGTATATGTATATGTATATGTATATGTATATGTATATGTATATGTATATGTATATGTATATGTATGTATGTATATAAAATTTTATATGTATATGTATATGTATATGTATATGTATATATATATATATATATATATATATATATGTATGTATGTATATAAAATTTTAGATGGTTTTACTTAAAATTAAACTGATTCATTTTATTGTGACTCCACTAAAGCAATTAATTTAACAGATCAGGAACACATAATAACTAAATATTTATAGTAAATCCTTTAAATATACAGGAAAAACGTTAAACTTTTTTCATTAAAATCAATATTATTGATAAAACAAATGAACCAATTTTCTCTGAATGTGTTGAAAATATTGTCCCATAATGTATCACGAAATATTAATAAATATATATATATATATATATATATATAGTTTTTAATATGAGATAAAAGTAAGAATAGCCAAACTAATTGTATTTGAAATTCACATAATCTAGGAAAAAAATATTATGCTAAATACATTGTGTTGAATAAAATGAATTAGATATTTAAAAACTATTTTTTGTAATAATTCCCCTCTGCTTTTCATCCACATGATTTTAATGAAAATTTTTGCGACGATTAATAACTCGTAATATATTATATAACAAATTAACATGATATTTGAATTACTTATATAGGAAATGGTATTCTATATAACAGTACTTTGTCTTGTTGAAACACGAAATTTAATTCAGTGTTTAAAAATAATATACATGTTAATCGCACGCAATTGAATAGCAAATCGTCTTAACAATGACGTTTGCGCTATCCGTATTTAAGTCAAAAGAGTGATAAGACACAGAGACACTTCAATTAAAAGTCTTTGCGATGTGGTCACGCTGATGTCAGAGCTGCGCGGCCACACTTACTTCAAAAATGAAAATAAAGAAAATTAAATTAATGTAAAACCTCAAATGTTTTAAAAGTCCTAATGAAATAATGTTTATAAATATCTAGTTTGCTTCAATGTTAGTACCGTTGAAGTATAGAGTACAGTTCTGTACTCTTTTAATTCGTTTTTAACGACCAACGCCGAAGCTTTCTAATGGCTCCAGCTATTACGATGCAAATAATCTCTTGCGGTCTGGCAATTCGGAAAGCTCATTATAATTTTTACTACTCGTAAATCATTTAATTTCGGGCATGGATATTGTTCTTGCGGAATATTTGTCAGGGGTACAGTTATAATGTGTCCATATTTATTTGTAACCCTACTGACCTTCAAAATAAATTTGTCTAGATACCTAAAATTGGTCACCAATAGATTTACGTGACTGAATCTGTCTTCAAAACTTAATCGATTACCCGATTATCCGTGAATAAACAATGCGACGAATCACCACAGTAATAAATAGGCTTTCTTTCTAAACATTGCCCATTTCTAAAAATATTGAAGCCGATTTAAAAGACCACGCGAAATTAAAATCTCCAGAAGTCGACTATTTCTCTCTTTTGAAACAGTAAAAAACAATTAAATTAAATTATATTAAAATGAAACAGACAGTTAAGAAGCAATAGATGTTATAAAACACACAAAGATGGATTTATATTATTTAAATAAATATTACTCCATAATAATTTATTAAACAAAGACGAAACGATGTTTTAGACTTCACTTAAAACTAATTTGGTTTTTGTAAGTTTATAAATGTGTTTCTAAATAGTCAACCAAATATTTATTATTATTACTCGTTCGATTGGCACATTTAATTTATATAGCACCTGACGTAATCCACAAATGCTGGCGGAAACGTTGCATTATTTGTTTTATAACATCTTAATATTATCTTATCGATTGCCTAGTTAATTGGCTGTCATTTAATATAATTAAAATTTTAATAAACACGTATAAGTATGAAGATTTTTCCAACAATTGTGTAAGGTGTTCATTTTAAGCTACGGAATACAGTAATACAAAATAATATTTCGATACGAAGAAAATAATAAGCATGTATTGACTATGACCAAAAAATAAAAAAGTCCTCTCATTTAAATCACTACGTAATTCTTTTCGACTCGAATCGTAGTGAGCAGCGAATTTCTTCAACACATTTTAAACCTTTTGCGGTTGCACTCGAGAACCATAATTACGAAGAAAATTTCGTAATACCGAGAGCGCAAACGTGCACGTATCCTGCGAATAATTTCCTTGATCATTTATTTTATTTCCTGATTATATTTATACAAGCAACTAACTCCTTTCGCCGTATGTCTCTTAGTGAATTTAATTATAACTCTTCGAACAACATTGCTGTCGCGCGTCATCATGACGTCGCTTGAGGTGACAGTTTGATGAGTTCTTAATAGTACACTTAATTCAACTGACGAAGGTAATAACACATTGTTGAGCGACTTCTAAGAAGAAAAAAAAACATGTCTACTCATTTCCGTCTTGAACCGCTAAAGTTTGAACGTCTTCTTAAGACTGTCTGTAGCAATTATATAATACTTTCAGCAGATTTGATCATACAAAAACAATAAATTTGGACATATTTTCAATAAATTATCACACAATTAATTTCTAATGTTTCAAGAATAAGGCAGTAGGTTCATGGAATTTCAAAACTAACAATTGTAAATGTCTATTTTTTAGCTTTAGATTTAGCAGAATAATATATGTTTGTGAAACGTAATACTACTTGATCGTCAGTGCTTTTAATTTTTATGACTTGCCTGTAAGTTTGACTCTATTATTTCTCTTATTAATTTCATAATCAATTATACACCCGAATAGATTCAAACCTTGAACATTATGATCATTCAGACCCCACCTATTAAAACTCTGTAGCCCTTGAAAAGTAATGTTTATAATTAATAATTGGGAAATGCACTTAAAGCTTCAAGCATGAACTACTATTTACTATAAATTATTCAAGTATCAGGATGGAAAAATCTTCATCCGTTAATTCAGTTTCAAGGTCTATATGGCTGTTCTTTCTTTGAAAGCATTTCTTCTGTTCTGGAACTATTAAAATATTGAATGGTAATGTAATGAAACCAAGAAAGATAAAAGAAGAATAAAAATAAGAAATTTATTATAAGAACCCTGGCACACTTCACATCTTTAAAGCCTTGCTTCTTCCAAGAATCTAGGGAAAATGACAGATAAATTGCATGTTAATGTGAGTACGTAAAATGTTAACAAAGTGACGAAATTTCGTATTATTTATTGTAATCATAATAATAAGTATTCTATGTTAAAAAAAATTAATGTATGAAGGCATTTATGGAAGATTTTGATAGAGTTATGAGTGACGGATTCGTCGTGAACAACTATCGAATTGGCATTGCCAGTAAATAGATGTTTTCGATAACCTGCCCTTGAATCCAACCTCTAAACCTGTTTCTCATTAGCATATTCATGCACCTTTCAGCAGATGCCTCCCTCTATTCGACTTAAAATCCCATGTGTGTGCTCAGAGCACGTCAACAGTTGCCGTTATAGCCTCCATAAATCATGCATCTCGACCGTCTGGATAAACATTTTCATCTGCCAAACGCGTAGTTCTCTTTAACATTGACTTTACAAAACATACTTCTGAAGAGGTCTTTAACATTTTCTTTTCACCTCCGAATATTTTTATATATTTTGTTTCTCTGATAATTGCGTATATTTATATTCTTGTCATCGTCATCCACAACTCTTAATATATATTTCTTGCGCAGCAATACAAGCCGACTAACTTTTCTGTAGTGGCATGTTTAGAGTTCCTCATTCAATATATATTTCAAACAATCGATGTCTACACAATACATTCTCCTTGCTTTAATTTAAATATTTTAGTAATCGATTATCAAGAACGTTTCCGTACATATTTGTTCTCTTGTCTGGATGACCATGAATATTATTTATGTTTCTACGGTAACAAATCAACAAAATTCTCCTCAGTAACATAAAATTCATAATCAATTCATTATACACGATTTTCTGTACATTAATAAATAATAATAAATCAGGTAACTGAAAAACCATGTATAATTCCTAAAGATGAAGAATACAACATATTAAATTACAAATTTATATGAAAATAAAATATATAAAAACAATAACGTTTTTATCCTAAGTGGTGTAATAAACAAATAATATATTTCAAATCACAAATTTATATAGAATTTTTTCCTACTTCTAAAAAATTTATTGAACAGGGAAAACAGCAGTATTCTTTTATCCTAAATGGTGTAAGGAACGATGAAAGTGTAATATATTTTAATTCAAATCATAAATTTTCAACGTGCTTTAATTTAATAATAACTGTTCAAATTCACAGAAGGATACCTTAAAATTATGTAAGAATACTATTTTGTAACTTTTGATTTTTCGTTAATTTGAAATTTAATTGATTTTAAATGCTTAATTACTTTATTAATTGTAACATTTGCTTTTTAATTGAAATAATGTTGCAAATTTATGATTAGATTTTAAATATTATATTGTTTTATAATTCATTGTTGTTTTCTTTTTGGTGATTTTTCAGAAGGAAAAATGTTACATTAATTTGCAATTTTAAATATTATATTGCTTGTTATTTACAATACTTTTGACAAAAATATTGTTTTTTTCCTTTTTGATATACATTATTTTTTAAATTTCTTATAAATTTGTAATTAAAATGTTGTATTGTTCCTTTCTCCTTAAATGCTTACATTGTTTTCGTATTCCTGATTTATTATTTATCAAGCTAAATAAAACCAATTTTTGTATAGTAAATTAATTATATAATAAGTAATATATCTCATCAGCGAATTTTGTGTTATTGAGAAAAATTTGTAATATGTTATGTTACCGTAGAAACATAGCAGATATTACTAGACAAACTGGCGAGAGTAAAGATATGTATGGTAACTTTGTTTATTAAAGATTAACTATATTTATCAATTATAATTACAGTACCAAGTATAATTTCATTTTTACCTCTTAATATCAATTTAGGTCCAATTACGCAGCTCTGATCTACGGTCCAGAAAATTATCGGTTACAAAAACCCCACGACCTGTGTGAACTTCTAAATGGTTATATGGCACCACTTTCGAGCCTTAATGTTTACGCAAGCTCGTCAAGTTTTATTCGCTATTGAGCAGTAAATAGGCGGACGTTATCTTACACACAAAGGAATCAGTTAACTCCTCGTTTTCTCTATTATGTCAGGACCGATACCCACTCACTCACATTTTGGAAGAATTTTTAAGTTCAAATCTCAAATTCTAACCATAAATAATGACTACAAAAAACAGTACGAATATATGAGAAGCAGTACTCAATACATATTAGCCAAAAGTTTTGAGTTTTGGTAATCTAAGGAATTTAAACAAAACATAGTAGAATAAGTAAAGAACACTAATTAAATTCTATGTTCAATCCAAAATAATCATAAATATTTGACCATACAAATAGAGTTACAAATAGAAATAGGAAAAAAAATAGAATCGTCTAAAAAAATGAGAATCTCTGGATTTCCTTTGAGGCAATAAGAGGAATCCTAACATAATTAACATGTTTGTCATTAATTTAATTTTCGCTTAATTAGTTCCCGTCGTAATGTCCATTTTTACCTTGAACAGTTCCTGTTAGTACAAAATTCATTTACTACGTGAAAAATTTACTCATTAAATTTTACATGAAATCTAACAAGGCGAACAGCAGCCATTTTACTTCTGTACTCAAAGGACATACTCGAGAAAAACAAATGTGCATATAGCAATACTAAGTTACGCATTAAATTATTTTAATGGAAAAATTAACGAATGGTCCCAAAAAAGAATTCCGTAGAAGAATTTTCGGAAATAAATAACAATGTTGAAGACAACAGTAACCTATCCAGTAAAACGACAGTTTTTTGGATTACGAACGAACAATATTTTGAAGTGACATGCACTTACTTAATTTGTTGCTTACAAACTTAGTTCCGTCTGCTGAAGATTAAATTTCGTACTTATCAAGAGAAAAATATAATAACGGAAAGATGAAGAAGAATCCTAATAAACAGCCAACATAAGGTGTTAAAATAAATATCACAAAACCTTGTTGGTCTCCTCGTGTTCATATGATAAGTTACAGCTATTGACTCAAAACGTTTACATTACATATTGTTATTTTGATATGTGACATATTTAAAATATTCGATCAGTGATAAGACTTCAGTTGCACAAGGACAGCTTTATTAATTCTAGCATTTTGCATGAATTTCAAACTTTCACATAATAGCTAAAATGAAATAGAAATTGAACTTGACAACAAAAAAATAAACCAGGTTAAGTAAAGAAAATTTCTGGGCCTCAATCTTCAATGAAATCTAAAATGGGACATTCACATTAAATTTGTATGCAGCAAACTATCCTCAGTGTACTTCCTATTAAGGAATATTAAAATGAAAACTAGCAAACAAACAATGGTGACAGCATATTATGATTGTTTTCAGTCTGTATGAATGTATGGCATAATATTTTGGGGAAATACACAACATAGTTTCGAAATATCCAAAATACAAAAGAGAGACATTAGAATAATGAATAATCTCAAGCCAAGAACCAGCTGTAAGCTCTACTTTATAAAAATGAGGATCATAAGCCTACCAAATATATATTATTCATTGACAGCTACATAAAAAAGGAAGAACACAAAAAATTTAATAATGAAATGCAAACAATCTATACTAGACAATGTCATGATATACACATAAATTATTCAATAACTAAGATATATTTGAAAAGTGTATTAAATTTTGGTAAAAGACTTCCACTATATCTAAAGTCTTCTGATTTCAATATCTTCAAAAGTGACTTAAAAATATTCCTAATGGTAAAATGCTAGTATTCAATAAATTAATTTTGAGAGGCTGAACTGAAATATTAATATACCTACAGCACTCTGTCACAAAAAAAAAATTGGTATATATTCTTTATGATCATATATACGTATAACTCAAGGTAATTTCACTTATAGTTTTAATTTAAGCTGACTTCTATATCTAGGAACATTGATGTATGTACCACAGATTCATCAGGACCAATAAATATCTAATCTAATGTAATTTTATCTTTAAAATTATAAAATATTTTTTTAAAATTTCAACGTTATCAGAGAAGTACGAGTACCATAACGATTAAACTAATCGTAATATCTTACAACAATAAATTTCAGATTTTGCTGTCTTGTTACGTATGGTGAATACTATTGTCCCGCAGGACGAATTTTTAATGGGCAACTCGGTATTGGCTGTAGCTTATTTGAATCGGCTGCGAACCGCGGTCTGTGATGTAAGCAGCCACCTTGACCTCGAAGCCTCAGGAGCAAGGCCTTCATAGAAGATGCGCCGCTCAGTCACTACATCACTGGCACAGGATATGCCTTCGTAAATATATAACCTTCCCCACAACAGTTAGAGAACAACGTCGATTAATATTCAAGGCAGCATCAGGCTCAAACAGCTTAATGAAATAGAGCCATTAAAAAAAGTTAACTATACACGAACCTTGATGGATTTAAATGCATTGTCTTTAGTCGTATACTGAGGAAATGGAACCCTTCATATATGAAATATAGGCCTACTTAAGTCTCTGATGAAAAGAAAATTACTTATGCAAGAAAAAAAATCACGCATTAAACCGTACAATTAAGCATTTACATTATATATATATCCAGTATATTCATCTAATATATTTTGTCTATATATGCCAAAAACATTTATTTAAGTAAGATTTCATTATTTAAGAACTTTTTTTATTTGAAGATTTTTTTAATAATGTAGAAATAAATATTTTTTATCTACAGTAAATAACATGTAGTAAAATTATACATTTCACATAGTATTGTTTATTATCGTAATGCTACATTGTACATACTACAGTTTCCTGACGCTGGTGTGCATACTATATTACAAAAATTAAATATTCATTAATACAAAATACATTAAATCCATTAATTGTTTTTATATAAATAAGAACGCTTACATACATTATGAATGCCGTAATTTTTTTTATTTTGAAATAATTAATATACTTTTGTCGGGTTAGATTGCGTTATTGCCTGCGTTTCTTAAATTCAACCCTCTTGAATGAATAGCAATAATTTCCACAGGGATCGTCTCGACCTATCCAGCCGCCCGGAGCGAGAGCATTGCATCCGTTGCAGATCGTCAGCGTACCTAATTTGCTGCAACTAGACTGCGTCTGCTGAATTTACGATCTACCCACGCCGATCTGGCCTCGTCCTCGCCCTAAATCTGCGAATCGTCACCAACAAGGACAGCGACTCCTCCTTTTGCGCGAAACAGAAAACCTTGTCTTTCAGACCTCCGCGTAAATTTCTCGCCAACTTTCAGCGGCACAATTCCCTTGTGTGCGTATCGAATTCGAGATCAATCGGAAGGGTATTAAATTGGTGCTTAAGTCATTTTGTCCTCTGCTGTCTAACTGGATATTCTGGGGAAACAATATCGGAGGATTTCGAGGTAATTCTAGTAGTTAACCTCCCGAAATTATAACTATTATACACCAAGTATACTGTAATGACCAAGAAGCGATCAAATTGATAAAAAGTCTAATAATGAGAATATTTTAATTCCTTTTTCTTTGTATTTCGTCTTGTATTCTTTATGGACTGCGTAATTCACGTGATCTATAAAGCAAAAAGTGTCTTTGTTAACTTCTGGAGAACCCGTTCAGGCGACAGGGAAATTATTTTGAGGTAATTTTTGAGGATTTTTGCGGACAGAAGAACTGAAAAGTATTGTCAGCCGGCAAAAACAAAACTAGGTTTATTGAAAACAGCCAGAATGGGGGTTATCAAATGGAACCGGCATTCGTGTAGATATGAGAGAGAGATTTCAATTGCCATGTAGAAATAAGAATAATATCTTACTGTGACGTGAGTTACCATGCACAAAATGAAATAAAAGAGAGTATTTAAGTCTTCTGACTGTGGTTGTATTTATTTTATGCATATGCATACCTGCTACCCTCTTTAGATATAAATACTCAAATTTCCGAGGATAATTACGGAGTCTGATATCCGTAGCAAGGAAGCGGTGTATCTTTATTTAGGGCCAAGGAGAAAGGTCAAAGCTTCTTGCCATTTCACGAGCGTCATTATCAGGAACGCATCTTCCAATATTCTTCAACCTGTTTCGTCAGCAAGGACTCCTTGTAACACGTTCGTGTTTGATTTTCACCTTGACCGAGGTAAGCATTCTACGACGCAGCAGTAGAACTAAGTGCATTTTCCCATTACGAGTTGCAACGGTCATTGTGCAACCGTGGTTATGGATGAACAAGATTCAGACTATAGAAATTAAATCAACAATGTTCGTAACGAATGAAGTCTTCTCGGTCTTCTAACCGAGTAAACAATTGTATTCGCGACGTTTCGATGACGTTTACTGCCATCACCTTTTTGCAAAAACAAAAAGGAATTACTTTTGATCAAACCAAAACTGCCCCAAATAGCGATGGGCACAATCGAATTATACGCTACCGAGTGATTCTAATAATTCGTTCATTTTCCGTCTACCTTTGAATATATATATATATATATATATATATATATATATATATATATATATATATACATTTAACGCGGTAAATGTATCAAAGGTAATAATAATTCGATCATTTTTCACGTACATTTGGTACATTTACAACGTTTTACATATATAATTTGTATATATACATATATGTGTGTGTGTGTGTGTGCGTGCGTGCGTGTTTTGGGAATATTTAACTGATTTTCCTTAAACGTTTTTTGAGGATAAATCTTAATCACAATATATTTGTCCCCGTTACTCTTCACTGCTAAAAACAGATATACTCTCAACTACTGTATATTTTTTAGTCTCCGTTTTATCGTTGTGCTTTTTAAAATTATAATGTCGTGTTTCTCTAAGACACAAGTGATTTTAGATTCCTCTAATTTTTCATCTGAAAAATCTTCACACTTTCAGGAGTCGAGAAGCTGCTTGTACTTTAGGGTAGTGATGGGCATAATCGAATGACTATAATAGATCATTCGAAATATCTATTATGAGGCGATACCCGAATGAGGAGGCTACTGAATGTTTTTACCCGAGTAATGAATGAAACACTTTATTTTTCCACATACAAGCCTTAAATTAAAAGATTAAACGTTGAAATTCACTCATTTTTCATGTTTTTCAAATACGAAACAATCAGGATCCATACAGGAAGGGACTTTTGTCCTAATGTCACGAACTAACTATTAGTCTCCAGGTTTAGTATTGGCCATCGCAGTTAACGATGCTAATGTTGATTGCATGGCACCGATCAACACGAGTGAGAAATAACTGAGTCAAAAATATTTAATTCAAAACTAGGAAATTTATAATGTAGGTACAGTATTTAATGGTCTAATAAATAATCGTTTAACTTATATGTCCCTTAAATGTTTTATTTACAGATCGCAGGTCCTACGTGGACCCATTAAACCTTCATGAATGCTTATTTAATTGAAAATGTAGTATTACTCCTACCACGATACTACTTAAAACCAAAATTACAATAATTTTTTATTAAAAGAAACTAAAATATACTAACGTCCCGTTCTTTAAACGATCTTTATTACTATGCCATTTTTTTTATATAATTATCATTAGAATTTGTTATCCGTTACAATAGGTGCAAATGAATTTGTGTTAAAGTTGCAGGTAAATATAAATGGAGACGTGGAAAGATGAATATTAATTTAAAGGAAATAACTATTTAAGCATGTAATTCTACAACATAAATAAAGGTTCAAAATTTTAAACAGTACATGAAAATGAAAACACGGTAATTCCTTTTCCTATACTGAAAACCACCAATAAGTTCATATATCCAAGTGAATTGATATCGGGTATAAAATCAGAGTCGTGCAAGCAATACTTCAATTACGTTTCGCAGAACGATAAAAAATAATCCAGGTATTTAAATATCACCAGTTAAATGGATTAAACTGTAATTATTAGTAAATATTATGCTAAAAATTTCGCTGAATATACATTTTAATCGTACCGTTGTATGTTGCGATGGTCTAAACTACACGAATGCGTCTAATTTCTCTATTAGAAACATTTTTATAATGAAAGATGATTCATGTACTGGCAAACTATATGCCGAAGCTCTCATTGCACATACCTTCTTTGACGTTGCAGTTAATGAATGGAGTATTTTCACGCAATGAATTTGACATTATGGTTACTTTTGTTTTATTAAAACGTTGTATTTGATGACGTAAGCTTTAAATGAGTTTCAATCCACTCAGCTTTCACAAAGAACCGTTATTAATCTAATATGATGACCTGTAGTCACTGTGTGGAAAACTTTTTCATTCAATGCGAATACAAAGAATTGCATTTTGCAAAGATTCATAAATTGAAATAATATTATCGTACATTTTCCAATATTAATTAAACTCGTCAACTACAATTACTTTTAATTTAAAACGTAGGGCGTAATTTTATGCTCCATTTCTTGTCACTCCAAATTGCAAAAAAATTGTTTTAAAATAAAATTTGCAATGTCCCCAATTTAAGGTTCAGTTGTGGTATAATTGGCATATCTTCAGACGAAACAAGTATCATTAAAATTTCAAAAACAATAAATACTTAAGATATTTTGCTTCAAAAAATTATAATTATAATAAATATTTAAGTTTTACATAAAATACATATTTTTAATATATATAATTCTGGCATCTTATATGCTGTTTTAATGGTACATTAATATATTCTATTGTATACTGTATATCAACAATTTGAATTCTTAGTGCTTCTATTCCTAACAAAACATCAATATAAATATTTTTCAGATTAAAAGTATATAACCAGATGTGCACATAATTTAAGTGGACAGTGAAATTAATTATAAAATCCTTAAAAAAAACTCAACATAAAGTATCTTTATACAGTTCTTTATTATATTTGTAAATATATCAACTTATATTCGCATTATACTCTTTTAATTTGCTATTTTAGTTATATTCATGAACTAATATATTAAAAGGAAGAATTGAAGTACTCATTTTGTTCCAATGATTGAATAATTACAAATTTTCAATACTAATGACTTCAAAAATCTCTTTCAGTGACATCATTTCCCATACTATTGTGGATAGCTAATATTTAAACAATTCCAAAGGTTTTTAAGAATTAAATGAACTTAGGTAATTCTTACAGCTGTTTCAGAGTGAGGAATTATACTTGTCTTTAATATACTCCTACAATGCACAAAATAATGTCAATAGCGAAAGTAATGGTAAAAGAAATGTAATATAAAAGTTTACTTCAACAAATGTCTCAGAATAATAAATTCTGCTTGAGGTGTTATTCTAATTGCCCTCTTTTGTATTTTTAATATTTCTAAATTATGTAGTGCATTTTCCAAAAATATTATGCCGCACAATAAGACAAGCTTAGTATGCTTAGTATTTGTTTGTTAGTTTTCATTTGAAGTCTCCTGAAGATAGTTTGCTGCTTACACATTTAATGTGAATGTCCCATTTTAGATTGAAACCCAGAAACATTGTGTACTCAACATGGTTTATTTTGCTGTTAAGTTCAATATATATATATATATATAAACTAATATATCATGTAAAAAAAAGTCATAATAAAGCTTCAAATTGTTTTCATATATATATTTTTATTATCAATTCCATCTACAGTAACTTTGTACACAAATATAGATATAAAATATGTACAAGGATATTACAATATGGTGAAAGTGATGTAAGTTATGTGACCCCTTGTTTTAAAACATAGAAACAAGAATTAAACAAAGAATTATGACAAAAAATTGATTCCTTATATACTCATTTGGTCAGGAAATACGGATAATTAATTTGACAATGTCACATTATCCTTACTTGCTTTATATCAATTACTGGTTTTGTTCTATACAAATTTAGATAAATAACTCTTTTATATATATATAAATCAAATGACTTTGTACTACGAAAACTGTCACGAAGCAGGTACTTTTAAATCAAATAAATGACTACTTTTCGACACAGTATTTTTTAAAAATATTTTTATATTGAAGAAAACACCTAGTTAATATTTGATAACTATTGTGCAAGAAAATGATCAAGACAGCAATAATTTGACAGTACTACAGGAAATTTTGAATTCAAGTAAGATCCTATTTGCTGAAAATATTAAAACCTGTATAGGAAAGAAATTTGAAGGTTATTAGTACATAAAATTATTTAGATATATTTTTTATATTGATAATTATTTTTCAATATACAAACTATCAAAAGATGGAAAATCTAAACTCATGAATATTGGAGATGTCTGATGTCAATTTCTTTAACTTTTCAGAACACTGAGAAATGAAAATAATCTGCATTTGCTCATATTAAATACAATATGTTTGAAAACTATGAACATTAAATAAATGAGCATAAATTCAGTAGTTAAAAATAAAAATGCAAATATAGAAATACTTGCAAAGAATTCTTCCATTCATAAAAAAGTTAAATTTTGAGAAAGTTAGACAATAATTCAAAATTGCATTAAAAATGAGTTATTCATTTGTCAATTATATTATTTACTTCAGAATTTAAAATCAAAGTTTTGAGATTCCAAATAATTTCTCTGCATTTGAATTCAAATAATTGTTGCCTTTGAACATAAAACCAACATGTCACTGTCAAAACCAAAAAATTCATCATGATGTGCAATATAAGCTCTGGATTACAAATACAATTAAAGCATATTTCACACTAAACATGAATCCATATAAATATTTCAGTAGCATTTTGAAATATGTTCCAACTCTATTGTGGGTTCATAAAATGTAAATCTGAATGACTCTGGTAACAAAAAAATTGTAAATTATCTAATTGCTTTACAAAAGTTCATTATCTGACTAAACTATTTAAACTGGCAATGTCAGTACAGTTATCTAACATGAAATTTTGTATACTTTTGAATTGTATCTTACTTGTATAACAAATACAGAATTTATAATTTATAAAATATAGATACTTTAAAATTAAGGAACTAAGAATAGGAATTCCATGAACTTTAATATGAAAATATATGAACAATTAATGCAGAAATGACTAATTGGTTATTAAAAAAACACTGCAAAATGGTAAGTATAATATTTATTTACATAGAATAGTAATAAATATTCAAAATATACAAATTGATATTTTTAAATACCATATAACCAATAAACTTTGTGAAATAAATCTCCTATTGTTGATAAAAATTAAGCTTTCAACATAAAATATGTATAATTTAACATTTTTAATTAATATTTTAATTTCTAAGTTATGAAGTAATTATATAGCATTGTAGATACACTAAGATATGTGTTTCAATGTTAAAATAAATGACTAATAGCCTACAAAATTTATCTGTTGATTGAATGACATGCTTTATCATTTGGTACATTTCAGGAGGAAGCAATGTATACTAGGAAAAATCTATGACTTACTTCTTTCACATTAAAGTGCAGTTACAAAAGCCTAAAACCTATGTAGCAAACGTGAAATCTTGGACTTTTTGTACAGCAATCTATACCTTTGTCCAAGTTGTGAGGATTTATGTTAAATGGATATGAAATTGTGAAAATTATTTAAACATGACAAACATTTACCACTGAGGATATTGTTGAAATATTTATAAAGTTAATTGTAATATTAAAAATAAAGTTGTTAGATCCACAGAAATTATTTGGTACTACAAATTGCACATATTTTAATGAATGTAAACTTTCCTGGATAATTTATTAATGTACATATTTTGATTGTTTATAGAAAAATTGTAAATGCAAATATTTACAGTAAAAGAGGTTAACTAATTATTGTCATGCTGTTAGTTAAGTCATAGAAATTTCCAGGTTGTGTGAGAGTTCACTCTAAAATGTTTTAGTGTACATGGGCAATAGTGAATTATAATATATCCAAAATTGTTATTTTTTCTGTAACACACCAATATTTAATGCTGCATTTATAAACTAACAATTGGTGTCAAACTTTAGACCATGAAAAATAAAAATTATGGGCCAACTATGGTCCAATCAAAAATTTTCTACAAATATCAGGAGGTTGTCTCACCAACTTTATGCTTTAAGTGCATTAGGTAATAGATAAGTAAAACATTAAAGATTTACAGAAATTAAAAATAAAACATTGACATGCTGTTTTAGCAATGCCACTAATACAATCATTTCAACTTACAAGTGTTGGACTCTGTCAACAAACCTTACAATTGAATGTTACAAGGTTAGTCGTTTCTCGAGCTTTAACCTGCAGATATCGGCACCACTACAAAATATATGGTATATTTATACAAATATATACATACCAACTGTAGCAAAATCACATGCTTTGTAAAGTGATTACAAGAGGTTGACAGTCCTACAATTGCACCATATAGTAATAAGCCTATGGGTGAAATGTCTGATAAATTCAATACTAACTATAAAATATTACTTCAAATTTCCTTGATTATCCTCAGCTCAAAATGTTTGCACCACAATAATATTTTCATGGTTTGAAAAGATGGAATAGTTGGATGGCATTTTAACTTCTCTCATTAAATACACACACCTCTTCTTCCTATGAATAATTTCCTTTCAGCTATTAAAATAGTGTTTTACAATGTCTTTTCTGAAATGGATATGTAACACTTTATACATAAATAAAAATTAATTTGAAAGTGTTTACAGACAAAATTTCTGTGGCCTATGCAATTTTACACTGTAAACAAATAATTGTAATATTGCTTAGTAAAATAATACAGTTCTTCTGTAACTACATTTATTTTCATTAAATAATATAATCCACGTTTATTTAAATGAGGCATTCTTCTAATGTGGAGCAATAAAAAGTGCTTGAAATAATATTTACAGCATGTTATACAAACTATAGCCACAAGGTGTTCACATATGTATACACAACAAAAATTATGAAAATTTAAACAAAATATGAACCAGATCTTTCCTCTACTACAACACTAAATGTACAAAGGTGATACTTTGTCTTACATAACAACAAAGTTTAATAATATGTAAGTACAGCAGTCTCAGGGGATGTATTTAACACATTATTCATATTATATTTTAGATTTTCCTATACAACTTACTGTCAGAATTGTTTAGTAATAAAGTATTTATTAAAAATTACAAAACAGTTTTGAAAGAAGTCAATTAAAAAATTGCACCATATGAAAAACGCCATCTCTCTCACCAATTAATGTGTGAGAGTATTTGTTTCAATATATTTGGGATGTATCACATTAGATACTCTGTAAGATACAAATATTTACACTTAACATTATTTCTAGTATGTATACCTTTAATCCTTAGAAAACATCATTTATATGACAAATTTTAATATTATAAAGTAGTATTTCTGACTTGAGACCTCATTACATTCTTATTACAGTTTATTCATTGGCACTCATCTACTACATATAAACATGTGTGTTGTACATATGAAGACACACAATGCTAAGAACTTATTTACAATGTTGTGCCCAAAGGAATATTTTCAATGCATAAAAATATCACAACAATTAAATTCAAAATTCATTACACTTCATTTTGATTCACAGTGAAACACACTGTTTAACAATGTTGTGGCTGAGAACCCTTATGACAGTAAAATGTAAAACCAGATAAGGTTACAGAATAAGATACACAAATCTACTCTTTACATACAAGACACTAATTATATGCCAGTAAGACCCAGTATTCCAAAGTTATACAAAAACAATTCATACCTCTGTTGGTTCTGTCACAATTTCTGCTACAGAATGTAAACCTTCTCTTGATTCTTCCATTGTTATATCCAATGTTTGCCATGTAGTTGCTGTCTCCTGTTCTTCAAGAGCCTGTCCTTCTGTGTCATCACTTTCCCCTTCTACCACTGAGGTAGCTCTAACTTTGCGTTCAGGTCCACCTTCAGATGACGATGCTTTCCGTTTTAAGCGAGATGCTGGAACTTCAGGACCACCTTCTTTTCCAGTTGAAGAAGATCGCGTTTTTCGAGGCTGATACTCAGTCATGTTTTGTAGTTTTTCAAGGGCAGTTCTCAAAGGAAGAAGACCTACGGCATAGGGTATATCTTTATTAGGAGAAATCACTTGGCCTTTTGATTTCCGAGTGACTGAAGTAGAGGCACTTTGTAAATCAGCTGATTCATTTTCTAAAATAATTTGGTCTTCATTGCAGTCAATATGTGAATCTGATATTACATTATTCTCCTTACTACCATCAACATTATCATCTTCTTCAATATTATTTTCAATTTCTTGTAAATTTTGCTTATGGTAAAGGGAAGCTTGTGGATCTACTTTAACATCTTCAAGTACATTCTGATCACAACTCTTCTCATTTAAACCTACAACAATGTACTGGTTACTATTCTGAGGATCACAAAGTTCATTTGATCCATCATTATTTTCATTGCTTAAAGTTTGAGATGTTGGATTTGTATCATCGGTCTGTGAATTATGTAAAACAGTATCATGTAAATTAAGATTTGTTGAGTCAGCTTGTTCAATTTCTACCTTACTTGGACTTAAAACCAAAGTGAAAGATCCCATTACTGTTCCTTCAGCTTCCGCAACAGTATCTGTATCACCCACCTTAACAGTTTCATCTTCTCGAGCCAACATTAATTGTAGTTCTCTGTTTGAATGCTCACTTTCAGATAGGTTTGTGGATGTGCATTCACTTATATCATCTTGCTCAGTATTTGGCATAGCTCTATCATTGATGTGATCAACTTCTGATTCACTAGCTTCACCCATCATTGCTTCTAAGGCCTGTTCCACGGACATTTCTGTATTTTCTGAATCCAATTTTTCATTTAAATCACTGTGATGTATTGCTTTCTCCTTGATTATAGACTGTTCACATATTGTTTGATGTTCTTCCCATTCAACAGCCTGTACAGCAGGAGTGCATTCTTCAATCTGTGCAGCTTCAGAACTATCAGAATGTTTTGAATTGTCTTCAAAAATCTTATTTTGAATATCAACATCTTGAATTTGGTTTTCAGATGAGTCTACCACAAAGTCTTGACAATTGTTGGGTTCCTCTATTTCTTCTTGCCAAGCATTTTCAATTTTTGTAACATTCCTTGAGGCTGAAAAATGGGATTCCTCTGCAACTTCAGAATTACTTGGTTCTGCACATGATGAATTTTCTTCATTCATTCCTAAATGTGACTCTTCTTGACTTACTGTGCCTGCCATAATTTCTTCCTGATGACGTGAGCTGTTTGCTATAATAAAGTTTGACTCACCCAATACTTTACGACTACTAGAAACGTTTATCAAGCCATCACTATTCAGAACATGTACTTCGGCATGGTCAATATTTTTATTCTGTATAGTTTCCTGGTTTGAGGCTTCAGGTTCAAATTCTTTAGCTTCCTGGTTTTCAGCTTCAGTTTCAAATTCTTTAGCTTCCTGGTTTTCAGCTTCAGTTTCAAATTCCTTAACACTTCCTTTATTTTCCATATTATCACAACTTGCAGCACTAGTGCATCCAGCTTCAAATGAACTAAAGTCATCAGCAGAATGTTTCTCATCAGAAAGTTGAAATGTTTCTGCCTGAGTCTCTTCATAAACACTTCCAGAAGCTGATACTTCTTCAACAAAAACAGATTTCTGATCTTCCATTTTTAAAGAGTGGTCATCATGTAGCAAGAACTGTGCTTCAGTATTTTGATCATTTTCCACCTGACTAACAGAACTTGATGAAATGTATGATTGAGGGTCAGTGATAAACTCATTTGGATTATTCATACACTGATTTATCTTAGCTTCATTAGTGGCCAAGTCATTATCTTGTTTAATTTCAGAGTCATCAGAAATTAAAATTTCATTATTTTGTTCACTGCTCTCAACCATCATTTCATGACCTTCGCAAATTTTAGTTTCGGTCTGGTCTGTCAGCATAATTGTATCTGACTGATTTGCTTCACAGATATTGCTTTCAGCTTTTAGTTTTATGACTTCTGCCTCATCACATATTTCAGGCAAACTAGTTACAATTTGGGCTGTCTCATCAGAAGTTACATCATCTAATGATCCATTTTTTCCACAAAGTGTACTTTCCAATTGGTTTTCAGTTGTTTCTTGTGGCTGAACAAAGTCTGTAACTAAATGATTTGAAGGAATTACAACTGATTCATGGCTAACTGGTGTATAATCTTCATCCAGTACGGGCAAGCTTGGATTTTCACAATCACCACTAGAGACATGTTGGTTTTCTGAATTCTCATCACCTATTTCTGGCATATCTGCACCAACTGTATTTTCTGAAACTATTCCTTCATGGGGTTGGTCTGCTATTTGTTGTAGTTCTTCTTCTACTTCTTGAACTATGAATTCAACTCTATTTCCTGAAACTATGTTTCCTTCAGTAACATGGCATTGAAGAACACCCCCATTTACAATGTTCATCAAAATTTCCTCATTAACTGTAACATACTGACCATCTCCACTATCCAAAAGTATTGGTACATCTGTTGGTATGCCAGCTTCTTTCAATACTTCCATATATTGACTCATTACAGAGCCAGACACACCAGCATCAGCCATCTGATAGACTATATTTGTATCTGTACTACTGGGCTCAACATCAGGATCAGTTACATCCTCGGCAACCTGATAAACAATATTTTGTTCTTTGTCATCAGATGTATTGTCAGCAATATGATACACTTCTTGATCTGCAACCAATCCGTCAGGCATTTGATAGATTATATTAGCATTTCCATCAGCACCTACAGCTTCTGACACAACCTGTTCCAAAACCGGTGCTACTGTAATTGGCTGGGGAACAGAAACAGGTGGAGGCGCTGGAACTATTCTTTTCACAGGGGGTATTGATTTCTCCTGAACAAAAGCCTTCTTGGATGTAACATCTAGCAATGGCTTCTGGTTACTTTTGATGCCATAATTAACTTGTTGAGCTGGTTTCTTCACACAGACTGTATTTAATCGGGCTGGTGGACGTCCTCCAACACTACTTACAGTAGTCTGAATTTTGTGTTGCAGCCCCTGAGATACTCTACGAACAGGTTCGATGGAATGAATATTGTTAACACTGTGGGTATCCACAGAGTCAACATTCATTTCTTGTCGTAAAACCTCCAAAGCTTTTCTGCTTGCTTCAGCTTCTTTATGTAGTGCCATATCGGCATCTGTCAAAACTTTCTCCTGGAACAGCATATTTTGTCTTTTCATGGGCCGACCCCGTTTTCTAGGTGTTTCAGGGACATAGATAGATTGTGGCCTTTGAACTACAGCTTCTCTTGAAACCATTTCATTCGATGCTTCAATATTTTGATGGGGACTGACTGCAGGAACTGGTATGTGGGAAGCAATGTTTGACATATGATCAGTTCCACCAACTTTAATATCACGAGATTTAACACCAGAATCTACTGTCCTAGAAGAATCCACTTTCACTGAATTTCCACTGGTAGTATTGTTTTGAAATCTTACAGTTTTTGTTAGGGTTTGATAAGATTGTTGTTGCTTTGGAAATTCACTTCCAAGAGAAAGCAGAAGTTCAGCAGTATCTGTCTGCTGCTGGTTGTCAGGTTGAGAAGATATGCTGGATTTATTCGTTATGGGCAAGACAGATTTCGTTTCAATAGAATGAACAGCTTGAGAACTAGAGGCAGCAGCTGATGTGACATTTTTTGATATAAAATTTTGCTGTACTGGTACACGTTTTGATCTGCCAACAAAAGCTTTTCGAGCAGCTTCACCTGAGAAAAGTAATAGATCACTAATTACTTTTTTTAAAAAAACTACAATATCAAATATGTTATAATAATTAAAATGGCAGAGCCCTTAACAATTTACTCGTTAAGAATAATCTCACTTTCCACATTTCACTAGAGTAATTTTTGCTCTTTACTCAAATTAGAAGTCCAGTCATTATTTGAATGTTCCTTTGTCTGATTTGGCACACATGGAGGCAGTAGGCAAGAGGGTTGTAATGTGAATAAGAATTCAGGTGCGAGATTAAAGAACGATAAACCTGTAGTGTTAGATAAGAGTCCAAAACTCTTACATACATATTAAGTGAACTTAATAACATAATTGATTCACACCCTTACTGAAGAAAATAATTTCAGTATATCACTCAGTATATAACTCTTACATTTATATTATTTTGTCACAACAGCTGTTTCATCTCAAAATCAGACCAAGGAACATCAGAAAATCATTACCTCTAAATTAAATTTACATTTACCCTAAAGATAATCACAATGTGAACAACTTGTGAACCAAATATGGTATTTTTAATTACATTAATTGTTCCAATACCAATCAATATTATAAAGGGTGATTCTATGGTAATGGTGCAGTACAGCTTATTAAAAAATACCTTTTTGGTGTAGGAATGGATGGTATTAACATGTTGAGACAAATTAAAAGAAAAGCATTATTGCAAAGAGAGAATTTCCAGCAATGTTTACAATAAATGCTCAAAATTGTGACCATGAACAGTAATATGAAGGAGTGATGGCAAACACTTTCCAAAGGTGTCTGGCATTTCGCATACTCTTGTAGCCACAATGGATAGTCAAGCAACAAAGTCCTCAATTGAGTCAACTGGAGTATTATAAATGATGGCCTTCGGGTGTAAGCAGTAATTGAAGCTCTCTGGTGATCAGGGTGGCCATTAGACTTGTCAACCAGATTCACTTTAAGACAATTACTTTCTTTTCATATTACTTTTTTTACCTTACTTTTATACAAAAATGTATGTTTTAATAAGTTGTACCACCCCTCAAAGTATCTCCAGTGACCATCTAGTAACAATTTATAGACATTATATTCAATTTATAATAAGTCAGTCATTGTCTGTACATATCCAGCTGAATTATTTTGACAATATCATATTACCGTTACTTCCTTTATATATTATTGTTAAAATTAATATTATATAAACTAATTCAACCATTTATATAATTCACTATTTACATTTGAATATAGTAAGTACATGTAACACTATAAGAAAATGTTTATTTATTATTAATGAAAGCAAAATCAAAAAGTTAAAAAATAAATAAAAGTTGCTTAAAAAATTAAAAGTTGAAACACTGTGCTAATTGTGATATTTCTTAAATAATTTTAAAGAAAAAGTTTATTGAATTGAATTATTTATCAAATACTCATAAGACTTACCATTTACGGTTTTATTTGGTGAAGGTACAAGCCCTAATGCTTCTTTTGTCATTGCAGATAAGCCTTTAACCTGTACATAAGAGAAACAATGCCCAGTGATTGATAGTATAACCACAAGTATAACATTAATTTCAAATACCCATAGACATATTAAATAATCATATTTTTAATAACTGAGAAAAAATAAGTACTTTCAAGATAATGTTTTTGTTATGTTATCCAGATCATTTCATGAATGATACAGTAAAGAATACAAGAGTTTAATCAATGGGATATATTTAAATATTAATAATTTAAAAAATTAAATTTTTAGTTATACTTCGGCATAATAGATCTAAATTGAATATCCCATAGCCTTGTTCCAAAGTATTAAATATTAAAAATCAGCACAATCATTGAAAACAGAAAAAAACACTTTAAGTTATAATCTTTTATTGTTTCAAATAGTCGCATTCATTACACATTTAAAATGCTGACCAATAAAATTAAATTGTGTAAACAAATTTCAAAGTTTATAGGGACAATAGAATCATGGCCAAAAAATAATAACTTTTGGTTTTTGTTTGATACTGACAGCTAGTTTAATTCTTGTGTTAATTTAACTTCAAAATGAGCACCAGTTTCATAATTATTCTTGATTAAGCAGAATGCTGCACTTATGACAGTCTATTTGATTCCCAACAGTCCCACTAAATTAGAATGTGTAGAAGAAAAGAGAATGGACACAAGATTAAGAAAGATAATGGAACTATGTAAAACAATTATTATAATCTGACTTCATTTTTAAATGAGATATTAAAAACAACCCTATTAGTCATAAAAATTATTATTTTCAGCCACAAAGCGTGGGCAAACCACACGTAAGAAATTTCATAATCTAAATTTTCTTATAGTAAATTAAATAAATAAATTGTAAATAGATACCTGAAGAGGTCTCAATGAGGGATGAAATTGTGTCTGATATATATATATAATGAATTAAATAGAATATTTTTCTAACTAATAGGCTGTTTTTTTAATATTTAACTGCATAAAAGTAAAAAACTGGCTGATTGAAAATTAATATCTGGTAAAAACAGACTGACTGATTAGGTGATTACCCAATTAAGCCAGTATTATGAAAGTTACATAAAAGAAAATATTTCACGAGTAGATGACTTCAAAAAAGCAGCTTGGAATTTAACACATAAAAAACCTAAGAACAATGCTTACACAAAATAATAAAATTCATGATATCTATACCAACAGACAAAGGAATTAAACTTAGGGAAAAATTAAAACATGAGAACAATTTCCCAATAGCCATAATGGAAGTGATTAAATCTGATGTTCAGGATTTATCTCTAACATTTCATCTAAAATTTGGAAGATATGTTCCAAAACAGTTTTTTGGAAGAATTATTTAATGGTCTGAATGGAAGAATAGAAGTATACGAAAGACTTTGCATTCAAATTTGGTAGAATATATTAAAAACTGTAAAAAGTGAAGAAGCACAAATAAGGTTTGCTGAGTAAAAGGCTTTTATGGGAAGAAGGATGATCAGGAAAAGACTTAGATTGCAAGAGGAAGATAGAAAGAATGGAGAAGGATATTCATATGATCCAGTTGCAATTAAGCAGAGCGATGTACAGTAATATGTTCAGAAATATTTTTAAATTTTGCAAAATGACAAATCCACAACAGTTTTAATAACTTTTTTCAAACTCATATTTATCTCAAATTTTCAGTTTATATTCCAGACATAAACAGCTTGAGACTTCAGTGTCATCAATATTACTGTGACCAATAAGGTGATATTTAAAAATAATAATAATAATATGTTTAAAAGATCAAATTTCAATAAAATGGTGTATTTTGTAATGATTTTTAATGGATTAAAATCTATTTTGGTTTAGATTGCAGGATAAATACTTATGAAGCAAACTAATAAAAACTAATTTTCAATTGCTTAAAAAATGTAACTCTTATTATTAAAATGATCAGTACTACAACCTACACAATTTCAACATTTGAAGGTAAACAAACCATATGTTTTAAAAAAATTAGGTTTACAAGACCAAATTTCTTCTTGTCAAGTTGTCATCTGTGTATGTGTGTGAGAGAGTAAAATTTTAAGTCTCTAAAATGAATAGTTCTGTAGAACATAATTTTTGAAAACTTTATAAAAAATATATGGACGTTTGGTGAATCTGCCCTGCACTATTCTGATACTTGCCATTTTTTGCAAATATTACATACTTCTATGAAGTAACTGTCAAGTTTCATATACTCTAAATTCATGGTAATGAAATATATGTATTTCAGAAATATTTGTAGAATGTCTAATTGAATGAATGAAATTAGTAGTCACAACTTCACACAAAAATCTTTATAATAAAAGTAAACTTATTAGTTATTTCCAACAAGATAAATATTAAAGAAATAGTAGTACCTGAAAAAATTTTGCAGCTTGAAGAAGGGCTCCCAAATTGTCTTCAGTAACACTTGTTTCTCCACAATACATAAATTCAATGAGGCACTTTAACACTGAAAATTGCATATCTTTTAAAACTATAAGAGGGTGCATGCCCAGTTGCCGTTGTAAGATTGTCTGTAAAACAACAAATGTTATTAGGAATGTTGCTATTTTATACAAGTGGATAATTTAAAAAGTGAATCAAAAGATTCATACTCAATATACTTAATAAAACTATATGACTTGCATACCATGATTCATAATAACAACAATGCTTTATTAAACAATATCATTGATAGAATAGTATTACTGAATTTATAGCAATAAAGTGCATAACGATATTTAATAGAAAGTTTTTATTTTATGTCTGTTTTTGAATTAATAAATCAGTTAGTGACCTTTTACAGACACTTTAATCAATTTTGTCTGGAAGTTAAAATATAAGGAGAATAATTATTAACTATATTTAATACAGTTTTATGTTCACTAATTAAGTATCGAGTACAAACACCGAAATTTTCTAAAAAAACATTAGTAAACTAGTGTCACAAGAAACAAATATCTGGATCATGTATAATATTTATGTTTTATGACTCTAATCTAGTAAAACAGATAAGATTTCAATTACAGGATTCATCAATAAACTTATTCACTTACATTACTAATATAACTAAAAATAAACTACTCTTATTCTGAACCAAAATTTTTTCTGCATTTTAAGCTTGCTTTTGAATTAAATTATCAAGACTGATTAAGCCCAATCCAATCCAATTATGAAGTTTTAGAATTTTCATAATACATTACTGGCACACATGTACATATATAATGGGTAATCAATAATAAAACAAAAGTAACAATAGTCTTTTATAACAATAAGCTGAATACAAAAATAAATGCTAAATGTTTTAATTCAAACAAAAAAATAACTAACCTCAAAATAAGGACTAGAAGCAGCTAGAACAGCACGATGAACTCTCAATGTATGTGTATTGCACATAAGTGTAACATCAACTAGGGTTTGATGCTCTAAAAGTTGACCTAATCGAGTAGCCAGGTGAGCAGGATGTTCTTCCCACTGCACCATGAATCTCGTACCCCCCATCTTTAAGTGTCTGATAACCAACAACAAAAGTAAAATCTATCTAAATAGTAACATTTATATATTGAAAATATTGCTCATTTTGAGCTGATCTTTATTAATTTGAAAAAATATACTTAAGTTATTAAAGTAGCATTTATTATTCGAAATTACTAATATATTTAACTGACGAGGAATAATGTACATAATCGTCAATGGCACTACTCTTCCCACCAAATTTAGCTTTCAGAGGAATATTTTATAAGCAGTAAAGTTCCACAAGTTATAACATTATTGATCACTCTTCGCGGACAAAGTAACTTAATATACACAATCGTCACAGAGTATTATTTTTCGATTTGATGGATACAGTACACTATTTAATCTAAACTAATTACAGACAAATTCTATCACGATCGCCATAAGCAAACGCAGCACTGAACAACGCGACCTAAGAGCCATCTATACTGCTTAAGAAAATAAACAAATGACACAGTTTAATACATTCTTTGGAGTGATATTATTTACTTAGTTTTTCATATCACACACTATCGGTTCCAAACAACTAATATAATTATTTACTGTTTTTTTTAATTATTCCCTAAAGTTTAAATTTCGTCTCCCATTATTCTGGAATATTAAATACATAAAAATTTTGAAATTTATAGTAATTAAACTCTGGAGCTAGCTTAAATAAAATAATGTCACAATACTGAATCATTTTAACAATAATTATTCAGAAAAAATATCTAAAAATCTTTTAATTAAAGATTATATGAGATTCTTTCATTTCTTAATTTTCAATCTAAATCAACCTTTGTTTGAAAGTACATATTCTCGGAAAATATATAATTATTGCATTTTATTAGAATAGTTCTAGGCCTATATTATGTCAATAAAGAAGGGGAAAATCTTTGAATTTTTCATATCTTTAAAACAAAAGGCTGTTACGATAACCAAAACAAATTATAATTCAGACCATTTAATTCTATAACTTATAATATTGTTATGGAATGTTCGAATTTAGAATGTCGGGATTAGCATAATGAAATTGATATGGAACATTTATTATAAAGTAGTTCAATATGTTTGCAGGAATGGATAACCTTGAATTTGCAGATTATCTTTAGTCTGTACTTGGAAACGGAAATGAACATTAAACCTAATCATACGTGGCTGTATTTTATATCATTTATGGTATATTATGAATTTTAGTTAAACTTAACACGAAATTTGTATGATACCCAATTTTACACGTTTATTATTTCGCAGGATTTATTTGGCGTTAGTTTAGTTGTTCCTTTGTTATCGCCGTATCTGAAGTCAATTGGGGCTTCACATTCCATAATTGGCCTTTCTGGATCCATATATGCAGCCCTTCAACTAATTTCTGGGCCAATTATCGTAAGTTGAGAGTTGACCTTGGAAGTCCTATTCAAACAATGTGATAATCAACTATCAGGATAATCTGATTCCCTACACACATGATTGTTAAAACGCACACATTTTCGGTGGTTACTTAATAAAAAAACTAAAAAGTGAAATAAATGAAAACAAATAATATTGCCCATTTAGCTGTGCAATAAAATTGAGACAAATATTTGTGCATTATTAATTAAACCCTATTGTTTCAATATTTCTACTAACAAAAGTGGAGAATGGAAACTTATCCCCTTGTAATGTTTGTAGTAAGCATAATGACAAAAAAATTTTGTATTATGTCAATTATTAAAAATATGAATTAAACTATAAGTCTATCAGTATTTGAAACCAGTTTACATTATTTAATATGAAAATACATTCATTGAATAAATATATATATATATAAAAAACACTATAAGGAAAATGTGATGTGGTTAAATTAAATAACACATCTAGGTAGGAAAAAGAGAGAGAGAGAACGATGTTGACTAAACTGAAATCAAAAGTCTGGCAACGGTGAGGAAATACCACAAATCTTTAAGAGACCCCTTAGTGCCAACCTGCACGCAGTTGATGTCTCCCAACGAATAAAAATGTCCTAATTATAGGTATTTCAGGGTGTAGCCTCACACTTTCACTATACTCCTATTTGTACATCTTCCTTTACATTGGAATGTTGATATCCTCAAGTGAAATAACTCTCTCCAAGCTAACCATACCACAGTTTTTCCTACCCAATTTCCTTTGACTTCTTATTTGTGTAACTATGCTATTACTTTTCTCTGAAGTAAACTTTCTATTCTATTCTTTCCCAAAATAGTTTGTTCTATACTAATTTATGCAACTTACATCTTATGCAATTTGTGGTCCACATGCATCATTCAGTGAAGCAATGCAAGATCAATTTTATTTTTCAGGGAAGTTGGAGTGACATTTATGGCAGATTACCTGTAATGATTTTTACAGTTGCCATATGCACATTTTCTTACTTAGGCATGGGATTTACATCATCTATTGTTGTTATTCTAACAATGAGGATTTTATTAGGTAGTATTTTACCAATTATTGTACCTTAGTCCTTGTATGTTATTCATTTCAAATTAAATATTGTTTTGATCCTTCAGGAACATTCAAACATACACAAACACTTTGCAAGGCCCTTGCTGCTGATATAGTTCCAGCAGAATTACATTCCAATATACAAGGGAAGTTAAATGCCATATCTGGAATTGGCTTCATGGTTGGGCCTGTTATTGGTGGTCACTTAGCTGAAATTAATCATGGATATGCTTATGTGTTTCTGCTTGTGGGATTACTGTTCTCTATAATCATGGGTGAGTTTCAGATAAATGTCGGATCATGTCACATCACAAAAATTACTTCAACTCATAATACGAGAATATTCATGAATTGCTTAAATAGTTGAAACATTTTTCACTACTTTTCAAGCTGGATGTAATGTTCAATGCATTTTCAAAGAAAAACAGTATTCGATTTAATTTGTTTCCCATGCAGTTTTTTGAAGCATATATTTATATTTCAATCATCTTTGGGCTTGGATTTTTCAGACATGTTTTCCATAATAGTCCCAATTAAAATGGTTAAATAGTAAAATTCAGTTGCAGTGATTTCAAAGTGAGAACTGTAAGTTGTTTACTTAAACTAAGAGAAAAATTAAAACGAATAAAGCTAAAGTAGGAGTACTGAAATATATCGAAACCTTTGGGTAAAAATGTTGCTATTTATTTTAATGAACGAAAAATAAGTGTCAAGATGGAAGTAAGGATGTAACATTGTCAAAATAATTTGTATGTAAAGGAAAAGATAATTGGTGGCTTACCTGAAATGAAAGCTCTGCGTAGCTACTTGAGACAGGAGGTTTTTCAAATTTTCAGAGGCTCTTGACCCTCTTCTTCAGGAAAGATATTTACATTCCATATGCAGGCCAGCTGCTCATGAAGAAGGGGCCCTTGAGCCTCAGCAAATTTGAAGAACTTTCTTCTGTCCCGAGTGGCAATGCTGAGCTTCAGTTTCAGGTAATTATATCATACCACTTACATAAATAATAAGTATATATATAATAGACATACATTTTATTCAAAGTTCTTCTTTTCAGTCATCAGCTATATATTTATGAAGAATCATATTCAAGAAAATCCTCTGAAGACAAAGAAGAGTGCAGTGCCCCATACTCATTTTTTACAGGTTTTTTCTGAGCTATCCCAAGTTGATTGGGTTTTGTACTGGGATTTATTTGCCTTGAAGTTCTTGCTTGCACTCTCACAAAGTATATTTTTCTCCAATTATACATTGAACATGCAAGAATTGTTTGATTTAACACCTAAATTTATTGGATACACCATATCTTTCATAGGAACGATTGGTGCCATAGCAGGTTTATCGGCAGGCCTCTTAGATTTTTTATATAGTAAATACAGCAATCCAAAATTTAAAATTTTTCACGCCTTTTTCTTATTGTCTTTGTCTTTCTTAATTCTAGGACTAACAAAAAGTTTAATTATGTATATGTTGATTCTAATTCCTCTATCTATTTGTTTCTCTCTTTTGAGAATAATCAGTACAAATATGGCAATAGAAAGAACCACACCAGATAATAGGGGTTCTCTAATAGGTACACTGAACAGTGTTAATTCATTAGCGAGACTTTTTGGACCTCTTTGCTCAGGTATAGCTCTTGATTTGATGGGTTACTATGGTAGCAGCTTCCTGTCCGTAGCAAGTTCAGCTCTTGGAGCTCTAATTTCTTTACTAATAATGAGAAAGAAAGAACACAGATGTTAGTGAAATATATTTTAGATGATTCCTTTACTTTCATAGACAAAGAAACAAACCCTGTATCTTCAAAGTTATTACTTTTATATATTCATGTTGCCATGCCAAATGTTCACTTAACAATTCAGCCAAGAGCAGTTCTTTTACACACACACACACTTACATTCAGAATTTTTTTGTATGTGGTCTCTTTCTTTGTTTAGCAGTATTAGTAGGTGGTAGGTAATGGAGATGATGGGAAAGATTTGTCGACCAAATTTCCAAACATTCAAAAATGTGATGTATCAGTTCAATTCAGGTTGAAATGCTAAACATTCATGAATACTTAATATGTGGTCTGTGATATTTATAAAATTATATATTTATATTTAGTATTTTAATAAATATTATTTTCAATTTAATTAAAATTGTTTCATTGCAACTGATGTACTGAAGGTCAGCAATTTCACTGTTGTACCTAACCAAGTTACACTCCAAGTAAAAAAATTTTCCTATAATAAATGTTGATAATGATTTAGACAAAATATGTTATTGCATATTTAACTAATATTTGACATTGAGAATTATCATTATATTTAAAGTTTTAAATATTTTAAAATGATAAAATGTATGAGAACAAATTTTGTTATTACTTTTATTCTCACATTGGAATAATAAAAATTATTCATATATTTAGGTCTTCCAAGAGGAGTACACCTTATTTTCTTGAACGCCTCTTGACGGAATCAACAATTTAAAAACTAAAAGTATATTAAAATTTTATTGCATTGAACTCTGCGAGTTCTATAAGCACTTATTTACAATAAAAATACAGTATAAAATGTTTGTTGTAACATAATGAGATCACAATTTATAATAATGCATTATAATATAATACAAATATTTACAGTTAATTTGTACATTAACATTTATCACAAATTTGTACAGTAACAGAAACAAGAAACTATATAAACGGTCAATGTAAACAATAAATATATTTCTTTTAACAATACTGATCTGATCTTTTAGCTATCTAATACAAAGAGCACTTCAGTTCCTTGGACGGAATCTAGACATGTAGAAGTCACAGTCTGTGCAGTACACTGCAGGAGGAACTACATGTTTCTTGCGGCACAAGTTGCAAGGTGCCGCCCTTACTGTTACACTAGTTCGTAGTTGGTCTGCTGGCATGCTTGGTGGTTTTGTTGTTACATACTGCACTGTCTTGGGGACACTACCAGGCTGAGTTGGGGGAGGTGGGTGCTGGTATGGTGGATACAGTGGTTGTTCAACACTGTAACACTGTTGCTTCTGAAGTGACTCAACATGTCCATTTGATTGTGAATACCTCAACTTGGGAACTGAACTGTTTATGCCAACCTCTTTTTGAGAGTATAAATGTGAACCTGAAGTACCATATTGCTGCTGTGAGAGTGGTAAACCTGGCTGTTGCACTTGGTAATGGTAGTCCACATTGTTCGTAACACTTTCGTGGTACACATGGCTTTGTTGTATGCCAGAGGAAATGTTTGGGTATGGAAGAGAAGGCTGACCATTAGGTGTAGTCCTTGTTTGCTGTGTATAATTTTGTGGAAGATGTGGTAAGGCAAAGTTTTGGGGAACACCTCTCATTGGATCTGAACACTGTTGATACATTTGCTTTGGCCTGCTCTGATCTGGCGGGTACACATAAGGTTGTAAGTGAGGAGTCATTCTGATAGTTTCACTGTAAGGCACAGGGTGACCAGCCAATCTTATATCTTGATGTTGCTGCTGGTATGGTTGTAAATTTCTGTGATCAAGATTATAGGGATTGGCATGCACCAATTTGGAGTAAGGCTGAGGAGACATATCTGTTGACTTCTGATGCATCACTGCTTCATGTTGAATCTCACCGATTTGACCATTCCTGAATTCTACCTGGGCTTCTGGTGTCGGATGTTGGGAATCTTGTTTATGAAATGCAGAGCGTAAAACCCTTTCTAAAATAGGGTTTGGAATATAACTGTCTTCTTCTTCATCCTCTGCAGTGGCTACTAATATAACTTGATCACAAAATGTAACATTCTTTTTCTTTCCACTCTTTCGCCTGGAATCTTTGACATCTCCAATATAGCTGATGGTGTCTGGTTTGATCTCTTCTAGAAATGAAGAAATTGAATTAGTTGGTAACGGAGACTGCTGATTATTTGTTGCCATATGATTTTCAACACTTGCTGAGGCACCATTATTTCTGGCTTTGAGTGACAGAACACCTGTATCAAATACATCTGATCTATTTTCACGCAAGTTAGGTGGACATGCTGACAAAAAATGGTTTGCATTTTCAAAATGTGAGGTCTGGTTATTAAGTTGCACCTCATGAGACAAAGCAGATGTGTCAGTTTTAGAATAACTCATGTCACTGTTAACAGTAGACTCAGCTACACCGTTACTACCTGGTGGTGGTTTTGATGGTAACCGAATATTTTCAAACCTTGAAGCTAAATCTTTAACAGATGACACTTTCTTGTCTGTGTCAATGCACCCCTGGTTTTCCATTATCAGTTTGCCTGCAGTTCCATCTCCATTAGTATTCTGCATTTTTTTCAATTTCCTTTCTGCTTGTTTTGCCTGAAGTTCTTTCAGCCATTCTTCACCAGATTTTGGTGCAGTAGGTGTCTCATTTTCTGCATCCTTAGCCTCTTTGGCAAGAATTTGTTGCCGCTTTTGTTGCAGTTGGACCAATAGACTGCTGCCACTCTGTTGTACTTCTTGTTGTTGTTGCATCTGCTGCTGATAAGCATTAATGGCTTGTTGTTGCTGATACTGTTGCATATAAAGTGCTGATTGGACTTGTTGCTGAGGTGATTGTAGGTGGTACATCTGTGGTTCATCAAGTTTTGAGCAAACATTACTAACTGAATCAACTTGGTCCAACTCTAATGGAGGTGGAGGGGGAGGAAAGTCTTCACTTGCTTGCCTCGAATGAGAAACTGAATTCAAAGGACTTGGATATGGTGGCAGCGGTAAATGCTGAGAAACACTTATGTCATCACAGTGACTAGTTTTACTTATAAAATTATCATCTTGTTGACTCTGGCCATTATATGTACTTGGTTGCAAAGGTCCACCATTTTGTTCTTGATGAACTTCTGCTTGAGTAATAACTTTATTGCTATTATTCAAATATTGAGAGTACAACATATTACTGTTTGCATATGTTACAGCATCACTGTTAGTTCTTTGAGCCATGTGATTTTCATCTACATATGAGTGAGATGAGCTTGCATTTGCATTGTACACAGGAAGATACTGTAATGATTGTGGCTCAAAATTGTAATTGTATGTTGCCGCTGTTGGAGATCGGCCATTGGTCAGATTTGATTTTGAAATGTCAACTGTGTGACCAGTATGATGAAGATGGATATATGCAGGGTGAATGTTATTAGAATTGTTTTGTAGGGAGGATTCAGAAGGAAGTGGATATTGTGGCCGTTCACAATTTGTTGAAGACAACAGCTCAGATGGTGGTTTACTTGTCAGTTGAGATGTTGTTCTCAATGGTGGAGGAGGTGGAACTTTTGCTGCATGTAAAACTTTGCCTGCACTGCC
Organism: Zhengitettix transpicula; assembly: GCA_037074705.1. Lineage (NCBI taxonomy): Eukaryota > Metazoa > Arthropoda > Insecta > Orthoptera > Tetrigidae > Zhengitettix > Zhengitettix transpicula. The sequence goes on along the minus strand of CM073596.1, from coordinate 36,799,632 downwards.
GTGAAAACTTTTTCTCATTAGACGACTCCTTTCTAAATTAGGATTGCCACCACCAGTATATTCCAAGTGCCCTTCTGACAAATAGCCACTTAGTGTACCTGGTACTTCCGACCCTTTTAAACCTACATTACTATCATCTTGTGATGTTTTCAAAGTACCAGATATTTTTTTCTGATCAGAAACAGTGTCCAGCCTATTTCCTGGCTCAACACCTTCCTGACCTTCTCTCAGATCTGGCATTGATCTGTTCTTACGTCGAATGAGACCTCCCATCAAAAGCTTACGTCGTATTTTGTGTTGCTTCTTTCCCTGTTTAACTTCAGTTTGAGCCATTTGTTTTTTGGGATCATCTCCTGGTTTTCCTTTTTCTTTTTTCCCTGAATCTTTTGATGTAACTATTGATATTGTATTGTTTACAATATTATTTTTATTTCTTTCCTCACTTTTTGCCCTCTTTTCCCTAACCACTTTCTCTTCGTCCTTCTTTTTTGTAATTGTGGATCTGAGAATGCCTCTGTCCCTCCCTGGCCTGTTTGTCAGCATATACTCTTCATCTTCTACAATGTTCACTCCATCTCGAGATTTGTTGCTGCCAGTGCTTGAACGGGAACTGCCTCCAACTTTTTTCTTTGGCAATGTGGCATATATTTCAATATTTTTCTCTGAAGCATTTGGTAACAGCTCACGGCTGTTTTGTCGTGAGTGTTGGGCACCAGAACTTTTATCACGAGAATTTTGTCTTGAATGCTGCCCAGATTTGCTCCCAGTGCTGCGTCCACTGCATCCACTGCCTTCACGACTATGTCTAACTTCCAGAACACCATCTGAAAGGAAGATTAATGTGATTAAATGAGATAAGGTGTTTATATTACTTACATATAGGGAATTGAATCAAAATAAATAATCAAGAATAATGGATTCAAGAATGGAATATATTTTATAAATGAGAGTTTTATTGTAAACTGTACTCATATTATTCAAAAATGTAATGAAATAACTTAATTGTAATTTTTACTTATCTATATGCAAAACTTTAATAATAACAAAATAGAAAGGTATATTCTTGTGCAAATCATTTGCTAATTCTGTAACAAATAAGCATATTGTCTTAGGGAGTAGGAACATATTAGAAACAACTTTACGGATGCAGTTTGAAGCTGTCATGTGAGCATTGCCCATAACAATGTTACAAACTGAAATGATTATGTTTTTTTTACTTTTTAAGTAACAGGAAACAGTATTTTATTTACCCTCTGCATGTGGCTGAGTCTGAAGTAGAAGTCGGCGATGCAGTGATCGTAACCTCATGACACAAGTGTTATGTTTCATACGAGCCAATGTTAATGTCTGAGGATTATTGTATGGAGCATCCATTGCAGCTCTGGCTCTGCCAGCTGCAGCATGGCACAGACTCATTGCAGCAGGCAAGTCACTTGCTTCCTCAGCAGATCGTGAGCGTTCCAACAACTGATCAGCTTCAATGCATAGACGTTCACAGTTTGCTTCAGGTATCTGAGCCAGCTAAAAAACAGTTTCAATGAAATTAAAGATTAACAATTTTAGCCTCTGAAACATTAATAAAGTTTTTTATCAAAATGAATCATAATATTATTGACAGATGATAGAAAGGAAACATTATTTTAGTGAATACTCAGCTGTAAAAGATAAGATACAGAGGATATGAAATAAAACAATTGGAAACAAAATGTAGAATATTGTTAATAAAGGATAAAATTAACTTTTATGTACCTGTAAGTTGTACTTTAGCCCTTGCTGCAGTGGGAGACTGTCTGTAGATGATAATGAATAGGAGTCATAGCCAGCATCATATGGCCCACTACTGGAACTGGAAAGCTCTCCAGGCTTGATGCTTGTAGGACTTCTGGGCACATTAACTTGGCCTCTGGGCTGCATCTTGCCTACTATGTACAAGTATGGATTCTCCATGGATGTAGAAGATGAGGATGATGCACTGTTACGATCTCCGCTCCAGTTCCCTGAATCCCTTCTCCGAGGAATATTCAGATGTTCAGGAACATTGATTCCATCGGGACTACCCAGTGGAGGTCCAGTGTAGCTACCCCCACTATTAGATCTCTGCAGTACTAGATGTTGCTTTTTCTGGAAATTCAATACACTCTCCACAGCTTTACGGCTTATGTAACTAGGCTCCACATTAGCCACAATTGCATCAACTTCATCCATGCCTTGACTCTTATCTGCACCAAATATTACATCTTGAATATCAGTTAAATTCTGATATTCACTGTATGGCTTGTTAACAACTTGTGGATGTCCAGAATGATGTGATGTATAATGGTGTAATGAAATTTCTGGATTTGGAGTAATAGCTCTCCGTGGATTAGTCATACTGTTGTTGATTGCAGTAGATGACTTTTCTGGGCTAGGGGTTACAGACCTGCGTATCGCACAATTCTGACTAGGACTTGTGGACAATGAAGGTACTTGGTTCTGATAACTCCTTTGACCAATTATGTTTTCCCTATAGTTTGTATTGCTAACAGGTATAGGTATGACAGGTTTAGGAGCACCGTCTGATAGCACTGGAGTTCCACCTTGTACAGCATACAGCAGTAACAAAGGTTGATAACGACCACGTCGGCACTTCTCTACAACATGTTCCCAGCGTGGACCAATTTCTCTGACAGTCGCATCATCAAAATAAATCCACACCCTGAGTTTGGTGTGAAAGAAGAAGGTGGAGTAATGCTTTCCATAATAAGTCACTACACCAACCAATGAGTGAGCTGTAGCAGCTCCCCACCTGTGATCCACAACACTGTGAAACACATCAGCGAGACGAAGGGTTGTTCCCACCGTGGCAAAGACATCCATGATGTGCTCCAGAGTGGGCCGTTCTGAATCCCAAACCACACCAACAGATACAATTTCTGGACGGTTCATCAAGGTTCGGCAAATTTGTATCTTGGCTCCACAAGCACTCTGAAACAACAATAAAGCTGATTAAAGCCAATTCATGAAAATAAACAAATACAATTTCAAATGAAAACTGGTAATGCAATTCAATTTATTTGAGGTAAGCAGTTAGTGTAAATACTTACTGGGCAATCTCTAATGTCACCCATTCCTCCTGCTTTCCTCAGTAACTGTCCAAATAAATCTGGATGTGCAGTAGAGTTTGCAGTTTGACGAGCCTGTGCAGTAAGAGCAGATGCCGAAACATAGTGGACCATCTGTGGAGTGCATAAAGTTAAATATTTAATTAAAAAATCCTATGACATAAGTAAGATATTCTTAAATGTTTTATTTGTATGAATAACTTGTGGTAATTATCATCATGCTGAACTTCCCACACAGTTATCAAACATTAAATAACATTAATACTAAATGAGGTGCTGCATTACCTGTGTGAATGGCAGGGGTTCTGAAGTTGCGCCACATGCCCCACAAACACTTTGTTCCACCAGAGTCATAGCAAACTTCTGGTGAGGTATGCAGTGCCTTGCACTGCACATATCTTCTGCTTCATCACTTGCAATGTGAAAATGAATACGAAGCAGAATGTTCTCCTGTAACATCAAGTACAATGATACTTGTAAACCTTTACACTATCATAGAGAAATGTGATATTTAAACAATACTCTATTTAATTGAAATTCAGTAGATAAGTAATTGAACTCTAGTTGATTGATCAAAGAGTTAAATTGATTAGAACAACAAAATGAAGATATGGAAGTAACTGTGAAGTTGAGATTGTCACATACTGGAACAAAATTATGAAGGCAAAATTTCTATCTCTATAGTGCAGTTAATCCTAGAAATGGAGAGAGTTCTAGCTCATTTGCACCAAATGTCAACACTGATTGCCTAACATTGTTCTTGTACATGTTTCAAAAACAATTATCTTGCTATGATAAAGATGATACACTATATAGTATTCAAGTTTAAAATATGTCCCCTACTTACAAAACATTCAGCAGCATCATCCATGAACCCCAGCTGGAAACGTTGTTGGTCAAAGAACGTTTCAGCCAGAGCTCTTCGTAGTGCATCAGGAGGCAGGGCGCTCTCTTGACTGAATTGAAGCTGCTTGAACAGCTCCTAGAAATCAAAATAACCATTCATGGTTAAATAACATATTAATAGAACAAAATATGCTGAGGAGATGGAATAAGTCTTCATTGTTATGAATCACACTCTACAAGTTTACTAAAAATGAACATAAACAATCATTTTTATTACAAAATCTAAAAATTCTCTCGTATATAACCCCTAATTGTTTGTAACCATGTCACTAACTTTTATTTTTAAATAATAGTACCCTAACAGTTATCTTCAGTAAGAATAGATTTGGAATTTCTCTGCTTACCTCCAATGTGGCCAGAAAGTTGTAATTGTTTTCCTACGTAATGAAATGAAACGAATGAATGAAAACAGTGTTGTCTTTCATTGGAATTCTTTATTCCTATTGCTATGTTGTCAGAACTGACAAAATGTATTTCTGGTTACTTGTGTATTCATGAAATTATTGTGACAAAAGTGAAGGTGTTTCCAGTACCACAACTGTCTTATTGTTAAAATTAATAGGCAACTAGAGAAAAGAGTTTCAGGGAGGGAGGGGGAAGAATTAGTGACAAATATCACCTTCTTGGACATGGACTTATTAAAAGTTATTTTTGATTGAATGGCTTCAGAAACATCTTGCCCGTGTAACAAAACGCATCACCTAGAAGTCACACTGCAACTGATTAGTTTGAGGTGTCCCATTAGCACAGAAAATCTCTCCACCCTGAATACGATTGAATCACTGAAAGTGAAGCCATCCGCAACAGGTAACTCGACACAACAACCGCTGAAGAAGTGGTCGTACGGGACGAGGAACTGGATTTGTATGTTGCGTGACATCCTCACAATCGTCGCAAATATTAAAAATGTCGCCTTGGGAGAAAGCTTAAACTTGACATCGGTATTCATTGAGAAAATTTCATGTCGTGTAACGTTTCAAAATCAGATTGGTATTGATATTAATGAGAAGCAATAATACGCTAGAACTAACAAATGTGTAACCCATTCCAGCGAAGTTTGATGAGTAAATACACGAATTATAAATTAGTGACAGGTTGACAACGTGTTTTTGTCAAGATTTTGGATTCAAATAAACCGAAAAAGTGGACGATAATTATTTTTAATCATCGTAACTAATAGAAACTTTTCGTGAATAAAGGTTTTAACTGATGGTAACATTCAGGAATCGGCTCTCCTCCGCAGTTATCCCCTAAAGTGTTTGGACATCTGAACTTTGAAGTTGTCAATTAAGAATCCTACTGCTTTCGAAGATGGACTAGAAGTCTGAAACCTGTGATGAGAGCTATTTTACGTTACATATATGTGCTTTTTGCTGCTCACCCAAAATCGGAAAAATAATCTTGACCCTACTATTTTGACGTTCAAGACACGGAAATAGGAGCCAAAAGAAAAGAACTTTATAATAAACTTGATCCAGTGGTATAAATGCATAGATAATTAAAAAATGCGGCTGACATATTTTTCTGCCTAACTCTGGAATGTCTTCCGGAGGTTTATCATCGTCAATTATTTCTTTTTCTACACTGACAACTTCTTCGAAATGTTATTATCTACTAACAGTTAGAAATAGAACTGGAACACCACCCCATTATAATTATCCAACAAGCAGCCTTATGGCCATAATTGTTGAGTAAAGAGTGTAAAATTAAAATAATAAAAACCTATTCAATTGTTAATGATTCACTTCGTAATGCCTTACTGCACGAAAACCATCAGCTTTTTCATCTTTCAGACTTGTTGGAACGAATGAAATCGTTAAAATGACCCTGTTGAAGATTTATAATCCAGTAAAATAGTACATATGTATCAAGAATGTAAAAAGTGTGATAGATGTAAAGGAATGTAGTGAAGGGCGACAGTTTGAGCAAAAATAGGAACTAATAGATATGGAAATGGGATATATAAAAGTTTATACAAATACTGTATATATAATATACGATGGTGTTTGTTCATTTTCACTGTGAGCGTTTAAACCGCAGTTGTTTTGATTGTGTTACTATTTATGTTTTAATGTTGTTGAGTGGTGTTATTGAATAAAAAAAAACGAAGACTGACTATCTCCATTGCCGCTTGGTTATATGATTGTACTAGAGTTACACCCCCTTTCCCGCCCCACCCGCTTGTGTATACAGGCACTTCCGTATTGTGGTCGCGTGGAGTCCTCAGGTTTGGACTTCAGCTCGTGACTATTCAGTCGATTCGAATTCAGAAGAGTATGAATAATACATGTTTAGAAAAAGTAAAGGGTAAACATGCCCTACCCCGTCGATCGCTCTCAGGTAAAATAAAAAAGAAACGCATACACACACCATCTGGACAACGTAAACTATTGCCAGTCACAGTAAGGAAAACCAGTTTGGGCGGCCATTTTGTCCTTGACCGCACGGGCCGTGGAGTACAACACGGCGTAGGTCTCCACCAATGAGGAGCGAGGCCAGGAGCGACGCGGGACAGCTTACCATTGGAGAAGTCTGGCAATGCCGCTCGCTGCCCTTTGTCCGGGGATGCTGGCTGCAGCGCAGCGGTGCCAATGTACCGAAGAAGAAGACAACAAAAACAAGGAGATGGTGGAGAGTCCGTCAAGTTCCTAGAAGGCAATACTGATTCCAGAAGTGAAGGCGACTGACACGCAATTTTGGAGTGCACTTTCAAAAGACTATGGTCAAGACGTCTTAAATAATTGTCTAAGGGAAATAGTCCAAAGAGACGAGAAAATAATAACAAGGAGAAAAGGATACGAGTAATTAATTAAAATCGAGACCATTTCCTACCCACTGATGGAGTCTACTACGAATTCAGGCTCTGGATTGATGCATTTTCAGCTGTCTAAACGTAGACGAATTCCTCAATTTAATCTTAGTTTCGTTTAGTACCAAATGTCCCTCATCAACGTTGTTTCCCGCCTTATGAGTACCACCACTTCCTTGTGCCCGATTGCCACTTTCTTTTAAATACTCTTCAATTCAATAGACGTTTTACATACTCCAAAATGCATTGTCCGATGTTGATTAAATTTTTTAAAACATCAGACGCATCGTACAGGCAAATTCAAGTGTAACATATCACGATATGGAGGAAATACCGTGGTCAGTATAAGGTTTCACCATTTTATAATTATCATACTTCGACAATTAAAGAAGAAAATCAGAAAATAACATTGTCAAGTAAAATCTTAAGGCGAACAATACACGTGTTATAGAGTTATCAAACACACAGGGGAAAAAAATGGAAAATGGGAGAATCAAGAAAATTTACAAGTGGAGGTGTGATCAGGTTCCGGGTGAAAAATTCTATTGACAGCTGATCGGATCCTTTCCGGTTACAACTTATTTGACGAGGGCGACAGATCCCAATGTTACAACGAAGTAACCGAAGAGAAATAGACATAACTGGCGTTTTCCAATATTCTATAACACTTCTTTATATCTCATGGTCTCTATTATAACAGAATCTTGTTTCGTTTCCTTTCCATCTCGGACAAATCTCCACGAATAAAAATAAACCAACTGAACATCACAATTTCTCTTTAATCGTTACTAGCCAACTGAGTAAAAGATTATAAACAAATAAATATATATATATATATATATACAGGCTTGTATCACGCCAGTTTTCATTGATAAGAACCCACACGAATTCACCGCCCCCCCCCCCCCCAGACTCGTTCGCCGTTTTCCTTGTTCCTCTGCACATTTTATAAATAATTATCATGCAAATGTATGATCGTACGGCCGTTTCTCCCTTATTCTTCAGGATCTCACGTTAACCTAGTATTACATAAATATCAAATTTGCTGACTTTTATTCACTGTCAGAATTTAATTCGTCAGAAAAAACAAATTGTTACACACAAATATTATCTTTATTAAAGAGGAAATGATTTTGTGAGATCAGGAAAATAAATATGAATTATACAAAGTAATTTTTATGACGGAAAAATCGTTGATTTTTTATGCTTAAAAATTATCAGAATGATCCAATTAAAATAGGTATAATTATTAATACAATACAAGTCTTTATTAACCTGTAAAATCATTTAAAATTATCACGGATCAACGTATCCGCCCGTTAAGGTCTATAATGCAACAATCTATAGGGTCCTGTATAGGCGATTGCTCCATTATAGACTTAGCAGATGAATTTGTCTGATATATATTGTAGTAATTGGTAATTAAGGCATTGTTCTAATTGAAAAGTTGAATTGTAGAGGACTCATTATTGGTGGATATAGCGGACGCCGCAACAAACCGGCAATGCAAAAAAAAAGTATTGTTGATCGGTCGAGAAGGTTTTACGCGCTCAAAATTTACGAGACGAATGAACAGTTGGGCAGCGGACAGCAAGTAGAACAGAGTAAAAGAACGAACAGTTGGGCAACGGACAGCAAATAGGACAGTAAAAGAACGAATCAGTTGGGCAGTAAATGGCGAGATGTACAGATTAAAATTCTAATTCACGAAAACTTGAACAATCTTTGTCAGTCAGCAGTGAAGACTGAAAAGGTCTAATTTAAAGAACGAGAAAGTGTTTCAGTAACCAGTACGCTGTTATATCAAAAATGCAGAAACTGAACTAGTCTTCAGTCAACAGACAAAACCAATGAGGTGCATTTTCAACAAAAATCCACGAGATCTACAAATCCAGGTTGCAGTAAATCATCGAGAATCGACAAATTTATTTTAAACCAACTAACAATCTACGCTAATTAGAGTCTGTGAACATTTAGAGTCTGTGAGTACTTAGAATCAGTGATATCCCCAAAATTGTGCACGAAAAGTTAAAATGAGACCTGGGCTGCCGTAAGTAGAAAGAAAACTTTAAAGTCATTGTAAACCACGTTTAAAAGATAAACGTCAGATCGTTCTTTAATTATCGACAAAATGAGAGCTTTAATTATTCAGATCATTCTTTATTTCTTGATAAAAATTGAAATTGTTTAAATTCAATCTTTAGCATTATTTCTTCAGCAACAAATTTCGTCTATGTTCAGATGCTTTGATTCCCATATAAAGCAAATGTAATTTTTGTGATTTTGATTATATAAATTCTGTCATTATCAAACCCAGTTCAAGACCCTGAGATCCCAAATATTTTGTGATTTGAATACTTGTTTTAAAATTGTTAATAAATCTTGTTTAATAGTTTTCACGTAATAGTTATTTTCATTTAAAAACGCCACATAATTCATATCATGAATATGCTGCACTGTCACTGTCACTGCACTGTCAGAATGAGTGAAAAAAAAATTGTAGTCTCCCTCAAATTTGACATAAACTTATATATTGCCAACAGAAAATATTACAATGATTCTGTTCGCATCTTCTTGTTCTGTGAACATATTTTCCGTTCTCAATTACGAACGCACAGCTTCTCGAAGGAGCCTCGACGTCAGCGAGTGACGTCAGTGGTCTATCCAGTTCCTTCTACGAAACCCTACCCCCACCCTTCACCACGAGCTTCATTACGTAAGGCGACACACTTCTCAAGATACCCTGCGGCTTTCCACACATTGTCACATTGCCGAAACCATCTTTGGCGGCCAGGTTAGCCCAAGATTCTGTTATAAAAAAATTGTGAAGTATGTCTCCCGGACAACTTCCGTTCGTTTTTCGTGGGAGTGAGAGAGCAGTGACTCACACGTTAGAAAAACTAACGGGTAGGGCATTTAATACCACGTATTGTGCATAGCGACAGCGATTCGATGCAGCGCGGATGGCTTAGAGGATGCATAATTGCGGTTTCTCTGTGTTCAAGACGATTGACTAAGTTACTAGAGGAAAAGCGTGACTTAATCTAGGATCCATCCAAGATTTTCCGCTCAAATGTTCAATTCTAATCTAGCAAGGCGAATTGAGGCTTCAATAGGAAACAACTTTTCCTCATTTATATTTCAATATTTATCATCCAGAACATTGAATTGCCAATGTTCAGGTCCAACAAGGTGGCGCTGCAGAACGTCACAGAATTGTAATTAGGGCGGTCGGAGTACGAATTCAGTCACCCTGATATCGAGTTTCTCAGAATGTCCAGGATGTCGGAAATCGCTGAGATGGACTGGGCGGTTCTTTCAAACTTTTTTCCCCAAAAATATGAAATCAAGTCGTAGACTAATTAAAAATAAGGTGAAATATCATGAGACGTAATCCAAACTGATGCAAACTTTGTGCAATTTAAAGTTCAATGTCAGTATATCGGTTTAAAATAACCACCACACCAATTTTGCACAACGAATTGGACACCGATGACATTTGCGAACACATGTGCACAACACACGTAAATCTCCAGGTGATACGCTCGTGGCTGAGGATGTTCCAAACCGGCGATGAGTCCAGTCACGAAGCGCACAGAGTCAGAAGTTGACACACGTCCGTCCGTGTGAGAACGTACCTGCACGTGGGCACAGAAGCCCTTGGAGACCATAGTCCGTCAGTCCGCATCGGCCTGCGCCCAGACACTGCAGTGAAAGTTCGTAGCCAACAGCGTGGGCCGCCAGCTCTAACGGGAGACCTGGCCTTCGCCTGCCTCAACCGCGGAAATGCCGACGCTCTGAGTGCAAACACTTCTGCGAAAACCCTACTGCCGCCATTCATAGGCCGCTTGCCAATCCTCCAACGACCACCCACCACCAATTCACCTTCAGTCCACCTCATACTGATCAGTACTGCTCACAAAACACTCCTTCCCAAAATCTGCTCTTGTCAGACACGTCGCCATATGATAAAATATTTTACAGTAGCTTTCATTTTCACTTTAATCTGGAAAAATATTTTTTACGAATAAATCCTCACCAGAAACCACTTCCCACATAAATGTCGTTCATCTAACAGCTGGTGCTAATTAACACCAATCAAGAATTACTGCTCACAAAGTGATCAAACCCTTTATCTGTTCTCAGGAACAGCCTGGCATTAATCATGCTTAATTTACATGAGAGGCTTCGTTGCTGATATTCGTCAACTATTCACCACATCATCATCATGCCATATGATACCATTTGCGTTCAATTTATTGTATATATGGTTAATTCAAAAGATCACTTCTCAGTTTCATCCTAGGATATTAATAGTTCGTATCGATTTTCAATTTTGGTACAAACGACTGGTCCTATAATATTTCTATTTATAATATGTTTGGAGATAAATTGTGATTCAATTGTAGATAAGGAGATTTAGATGTCTGCATTCACCAGGAACACAAAATTTTTCTAAATGTTCCATTCCTGGAATTCATATACCTCAATTATGTTTAAATCAAGATCCAATTATCATCTAATATATTACCTAAAAATATGGTTTTTCGAATGTGATCTTATTTCATTTTTAGCAGACTCAGTCAAACTACACTAGATCATCAACTGGAGCTTGGGTGTGGACCCAATTCGTAAGCACTCGATTTTAATTCTTTCACTCATACTGGATGTCAGGTCGTATCGGCCGTCTAAATTTCGAACACTCTTCCGCTTCCTGTCTTCCTGCTCCGGGCTCCCATGTGTTTCTCTTCCGCACAGTCTCCACATACAAGTCCTTTCATTACGTAATATGAACTCATTTTTCTTTCCAAAGTGTTAACATCTCCATAAGTCTGACAAGAATCTGCAAACAGCAGTATTTTTCGTGATATGTCTGATATAAATGAAGCTCAATTACGATATATAAGATCATTAACCGAGTTTTCATTGGCTGAAATATTAGATATGAATTCAAATGAAATTATGTAGGAAACGAAATCGTTTCGTTTTCCAGTTTCAATCCAAGAGCGTCCATTTTTCCCCCCTGTGCGTTGACTGATCAGTCCAGTTCGTGAGCGTCGGTGGCTTTGCATTTGAACATTCTTTTCATTCCACTCTAAGCGAAGTTACAACCAACTACAACATTGGCAATGTTAATGACGTGCACTGAAGTCCTTTCGCAATATTTCCTCCTATTTCTGTACTTGAGTTGGAACCTCTTAATGGCCTCGACGTGTTTATAGGTAACAGTATAGACATACCTTTGGTGGCTTTACTAATGAGGGAATAAATGCGACGAAGGTGAATGCCAAAGGGTGGGTTTCAATATTTTGTAATAGTATTTCGAATCTACAAATTTTATGGTAAATGTACATCTTAAGTCAAACCAGAGACTAAGGATGCAAAATGTTTCAGATGAATAATCACAGAAAATTTCGTGACGTATATAAGATGATCGGAAACAACAATACTTTTCTTTCTGTCAAAACGATCGCAGTAGCAACATCTGTAAATTAAGGAAGTTTAGAAGCAGAAATAGGGGAAACGGAGCGTTTTAACAGTCTGAGCGTGGTGCAAACACAGCGAGCCTTGGGAAACATGATAAAGAACGAGTTTGCGTGAGAATAAGGAAATCCCGGTCTAGCTTCCTCAATTCACGCTTCTTATTCCCATCTCAATCCATTTCAGGTGCGATGCCTACATCCTCCACTGTATTCCTTTCATTTAATCTAAATACAATACATGTTAGAAATTAGTATGTAAATGTCCGTATCGATAAATACATTTTCCTTCGTCCTCAAATTGGATTCTTCTTCCTAAAGCGTCCTCGTTTAATTTTCAACACTCTCCTGTAAGAGTCTGTTCTGGACTCCCAGCAGTCCACGTTTTACTTCCACACAGTCCTAAATCTCATGAACTCGTCTATCACAGTAATTGAACACCCCAAATATCGCTACGAAATCCGAAATTATTTTTAAATTTCCAGAGTTAAAGAGTTTCATAGGTCATCTATTGAATCGGACATGTCATCATCGATGACTTTTCCTGGATCTGCGACGGACAACCAATCACTGATTCGGACCCCAGGCGTCACCTTGACACGGGTGAGCTTGACTGGTGAAGTTGGACTGCTGGTACTACAAGCACGCAGATGAAGTGCAAGTTGTTGGTAATCAAGGCGGCGGATTGGTATACTGAGTGAATATTAATCAGACTCGGGTAACGACCCCGTCCGCATGCAGAAGGCAATTGCACGCGTCAGACACGCGTGGTCAGTCAGCCAGTGTCCCCTCAAGTCAGCCGTCTACACACCGCGCTGCTTCTTTCCCTTTCACTTCTCCAGAAATTCCAGCAGTTTGTTTCGAAAACTACTTCGTTTGCCTCTCTTCTCCATCGACCAATTACAGGGTTTCAAGTTTTCGAACTAACACAATTCTCATTTCTAACTTTCAGTACTACGCGAGGAAACCAGAGCTTCAATTGTATGTACATCTATTAAATTACAATTGGAATTTTTCCCAATGACCGTTACATGACTGGGTTAAATTATTTATCTCTATGATTTTTTTCCCAAAATACTTTAATATTCGTATGGAAAGTCCCTGGAAAATTTGTAAACCAAACACTTCAGTCAACTGATAAATTTAAGAATGAATACTTTCCTACGATAGCTGTTCTCTCTAATCATTTTTGGATAAAAGTCAAATATTGCACACATTTTGAATTTGTTGACGGATATTTCGTATACTGAATTTCCTGTTATAGTGATGCGTGCAGTTCCAGATAATATTCGAGTGGGGATAACTTCCTCAACCAATCCTCATTAAGATTGTGTAGCTAATAATTGATAAGGAAAGTGCTTACCTTGAGAGCGCAGAAGATGCACGACTCCGCCATGCAAGCGTGCACGGACAGCTCGCGGAAGCTGCGCCGAAAGATGTCCAGGTGCCATAGTACCTGAAACCCAAAAATTTTCCCGTCAACACACTACACTTCACTGAAATTATTTAAAACGTCTGTGTTAATGGAACAGAAAAAGTCTGAATTTATGGGGAAATAGTCTTAATAGGAAACAGCAGAAGGTACATGGATTAAAATACAGGCACATGTATGAAAATTGGCACTTTCAATTTTTATTCAGGTGAATTATTTTCATTTTCTAATCATAGTAAATTTATGGTTAAATTATTAGCACGTATTTAACAGAACGCCGACTTATTACCCAGGCTAGGTTTGAAGTACTAATTGTATTATTGTATAAATGTCCGTTACTCAATAGCTATATATATATATTTTTTTGGGTGTAGACAGGCTATGTGTATAGGGTAATCCACATAGTGGCAACTCCCCTCTTATAGCATAGGAAAGGGATTTGAAAGGGGGAATGCGGAAGGGTAGAGGAAGGTAGCTAAGGGTTACTAGGGCCCCCGGGCTATGGTTTAAGGATCCTACCCGGCATTCGCCTAAAGAAATGCAGGAAAAACCCTAGAAAAACCTGCATCAGGTAGGTCGGGCATTGGGTACTTGTCCCACGCCCTTCCGATAGCGCGAGAGGAGTTTGCTGTGGGGACGCAGCATTCCCGTCTCCGTGCCTCGACCAGATTAGGAGGCAGCTGGCCGACTATTCCAATGGAAATAGCGGACAACTCTTACCGAATGCCCAAGGTCTGTGACCCCGGAACATACACCTCTCAAATCAGGCCGAGGTGCCTCGGCTTGTGGGAACCTTAGTTCAAAAATGGAGAGGAAAATGCAACCCAAAAGGTAGCCCGTTCGTATCTCTCCTAAAAGGTTCGACCTAGATCATATATATATATATATATATATATATATATATATATATACAGAGAGAGAGAGAGAGAGAGGAGGATTCTATTAAAGTCAAACCTCGTCAATGAATAAATCCGAAATGCTAGATTTTGAGTTGTGAGCAATTGAACAAGAAGATAGATTAAAAACACAAATCAGATAATTAACGTTAATGTCTGTTATTTTAGAAGGTTACTTATGTTTGATAAGAGAAAAATTGGAAATTGGTTAACACTCCGGTCATCAAAATCCGAAAGTGTTATTTATGGTCGGTTTAAAAAGTTTCTCCATTCCCATGTCTTTTTGTATATTTTTATTTTAGATCCTCGAAGGATAAACTATCCGTTTAAGTCGTCCATTGATAACGTATACAACACGATATTGTGTAAAATAATAATAGAAACTTCGTAAGCATAATTTTTTTATATCAGTTGCCCAGAACATGGCTTACTAAATTATAATTTGTATTTCGAAGAAGACTGATTTACAAATGGAAGTGGGGCAGGCAGGCCTCGCTACGAAGGATTTCTTAGTACTGAAAGGCCCGAGGCTTTCACGGGGAATTTTCCTGAAGTGGGTGATTCAAGACTAAAACATTCACTGCCGACATGTTTTCCATGAAGGAAAAATATTATTTTGTAACTTCAGCAAGCTACTCGTGTTGAATTTTGCAACAAATGTTACGTCCCTTTATACCGCCGGCAGGAGACCATTAACCATATCACCCGAACCCGCTAGTTACCGGATACTTTTCTACTTCGCAGAACCACCAACAAAGAAATACATGTTTCGACTTAAGACTTCTGTCTTTTATCCACCTCAAAATCTAGACGTTAATCTTAGCTGACGCTGGGGCAAAACAAGTTTTCTTCTTCATTCTCCCGTGCCCGCTATTGTTACGTCAATCGTACGTTCCTTTCACAAAAGCTAAGGACTTTTTACCTCAGAGATGTTTTATCTGCGAGAATATCTTTCTTGATCCCCGAGATCACCATCCAGGCGATCGTTAACAGTTGTAATACTGAAAGACGTTCGTTTCCAAAGATTCAACGAGATTAATTAAATATTTGTTAGCTGACGACTAAAATTGTTTTATGATTCATAGAAATTAAGATTTGCTAACGTCAAATGTGACTGGCTAGATTAGAAGGCCAAGAGTGTAAAGTATCTATACCACGGAAATGAATGGAATGTAATTGATTGAACGGTTTAATGAGATTTAAATTTACATAGTTCCGTTTAAGGAGCTTTTCTATTGAGAAACGCTTCCCAATGCAGAAGCCTCAAACACTACGGGCAAATCCGTTCTACTTAATACGTCGCTTTTCTTCTGGATAAAAACTTGCGCGCTGTAATAGAAACTTTCACTTTAGCTAGAGATTTATTCAGTCGATACTAACGGCAATTAAAGAGGTCGTTTTTTTTTCCATACCAGGCTACGTAACACTAAGCTTTAATATCGTTCTTATTCTCCAGGAAATTGTTATAAGGAAAACTGCCAGGAGCACTGCATATATTAGTAAGGAGTTTTCATGGGAAAGGACGAGTTCAAAAAATAGTTATATAAAATTGTTTCACCAAGGCAATGAGAGTATTATTTAATCCACCATTTGAAATGTAACAGAATCTATTCATTCCCAATTCTGTTCTCTTCTAATGTTTAGTTTAGTATTCTGAAGTCATTTAAAATATGAAAGTAAATTTTAAAAAAATCTACAATTGAATTACATGATCACTTAAAAATGGGATTTCCTGTCATGTAATCCAATTCTAGATATTTTAAAATTTACTTCATTATTATTATATAGTATTTTATAAAATAAAATAGGCAAAATCTATATAATAAAAAAGGATGTATATTTGTATGTATGTATGTATTTACGTTAAACTCTATACAGATTTAAACGCGTGGACACATTGCATGAAGAATTGGTAGACATATTCTACAAAACACGAGAAACAGTACTGTGGGTGTGAGAACCGACTAGCATTAAGGTGGAAATAATTATAATTTAAAAATTTGAACATTTTGTGTTAAATTACTACGCGGCAAGATACCGTGACGTCACTACAAACGCGAGAGAGAATCGTTTCTACGCGACGGTACTGCCCAACAACAAAATAGTAATGAAATGAAGCAGAAATATTTTGATTGAATAAAAAGTATAACTATATGCGGCAATACTTCATCTAATGATAATAAAGAAACAATTTGAAATACTTTACGATCCTTGCGGAAATGTAAGTTAATTTTCCTGCCATATTAGTGACTCGGACATTTGTTTACATTAGGAATGTAGTTAACAATTTCATAAATTTAATATTTACTAATGTCTGAAGGCTGTGGGACAATTATATTCTGCAATACTCAATTTTTTTTGGGGGGGGATTGATGCAATAAAATTCAAAGTATTTTATAGCTGTTCAATTAAAGCACTGTCGGTCGAAAGAATGTACGGGACTAGGAACAATTAGATTTAGGTTGTCACTTCTTGACTAAAGATTAATTTAATACTTTTTCGGGTTTATATAAATAAGTACACGGGCACCCAGCTAGTTATGACATAAAAATGGGATTTTCTTTCATGTAATCCAATTCTAGAATTTTTTAAAATTTACGTTAATAGAAAGTGACGTCATTACTCGTATTCGAGGCTAATACAGCTCGTCCAGGTCTTATATAACGTGATTCCAGAAATACCGAAATTAGTTCGTCTGTAATTACTTTTATTTCTTTATCGCATAGTATCATTTAAAAAAAGCTGTCTTATTGTGGATTTACGTAACGATCTTAAAGTTTCAGTCTCATTCTATCTAAGTTATCAGAGAAAAAACGAGTAAATTTATTTTTTAAATTATAAAGAGACATGCAAAAATTTTACTTATGTTTTGGGACGTATCCTAACTTACAAATTTATCTTGTAAATATTATTTATAGTCGCATCAACTGCTACGGTCATTAGCGACCTGGTACAGTGTTTCCTGTCGGGGGAACTAACTAGTGGGAATCTCTCGGTATGGAAACATACGAACTGTGATTCGGGGCAGTGACGGTACAATGACATAACGTAACATTTTGATAATTTAGGAAAATGATTATTCATATTACTAAGCGTTGAGAATTGTTTCCTAAAATTCTCGAACCAAAATATTGCAGTATTTAAATAACCAGTTGAAAAAGGAGACAGACCATTACAGTTCGGAAGAATTTCAAGGTTTCCTGTTCCTGTATGAATTCACAGATGCAAAAAAAAAAGATTCGCCAGACGTACAACGGCAGCAGGTGCCTCGTAATCTCGACTTTTGTTGACTTTGGTTTATCACTCCCCGGTGTTGCTATAAAACAGGGTTCCCCGAAATTCACCCAGTAGTATACTTTCATATTATTTTAAATTATAAATACTAATGGTAACAAATAGATCCTGTACGACAAGTTACACGACTTTTCCTTAAACGCGGTGAAGAGTCTTAGATTACTTCATGCAGTTATCTGTACGCAAGTCAAGTTTGTACTGTGATAACACAGAAATATCGAACAGCATCGGTAAGCTTTGCACGACTTATTACAGACAGGCTCTATGGAGCAACGTGGCCTACACTTCACTTCGGCTGAGAAAAAGAGAAAGCTGCCCGGAGTTCGTAGAAAGGCTAGCCCAGCATTTTGTTAACAGGATGGAACAACGAAAGTATCGCGAGAAGAACCATTAGCGCCACTATCCGGAAACTAAGAAAAAATCTGCGTGAAAATAGTTGGGACTCTTAACGCAAACATGATAAATCAATGCAAATAAATATCTGATCAATAGCAAAACAAACCCCTCGAAAGGTAAATGAAAGGTAATTATCGAACTAGCACGAGAAGATTTCTTCGATTGTGAAGAGACGCAACAAGTATGATGGAAGTGACTACCTTGAAACATCCCAATAAATCACATACCATGACGCATTAGTGACACGAATCGCCGTAAAAGTTATGGCTCATAAGATGTACTCTGACTACAAACAAATAAAAAAAATGGTGACTAACAATCGACAATCCTAAAGTTGTAAATTTACTGAAACGTATTTCTGTAAATGAAGGATTAATCTAATTAGCAAATTTGTAATATTATTGATATTCTACCCGACTTGACATTGGAAAAAAAATATCATTACTACTCATCGTTGTCTCATTTTAGCTAGATACACTTTTCCCGGCGATGTTCAATAGCTTCGATACCCTGCTTAAAATTAAAACCATCCAGCCATCAACCGCAAGCTCCACATATTCATTGTTGGCAAATCTTTTACGGCAGGGGCATTTTTTTTCTTCAAGTTTTTAAAGAGAAAATAAAAATAATCAGAGGGAGCTAAATATTGCGAATAGTGTACATGAAGAAGCAATTCCAACTTAGTTAATCGATTTTGGCCATCGCGTTAACGGATGTGTGAACTGGTGCATTGTCATGATGCAAAAACACTTTCTTGATTTCATCACTCAAACGCTGCAAGAAGTTATTTTTCCTCTTTTAAGATAATATTGTAATAATGTAAATTATGCCAAACAACTGACGCCATGACCCTTGCAAGCAGATGGAAGTCTTCGCCTTCTTTGGAGCCGATTCCCCCCTATCAGTGCTTTGTTTTGACTGCTGTTTCGTCTTAGGTGTGAAGTGACGTTTCATCCATGGACTTACTGCTGTGAAACATCGCTAAACACTCGACGATTTTTATTCCATTGTAAGCAAACGCGGCACCCATCGTTCATATAGCTTTCTCATGCCCAATTTTCAGTCAATACGCGACGAACTCCACTTCTTTCAAAAATGTCTACCTTGTCTGCTAGCTCTCACACTTTAATTTTTATTTTCAAATTTATAATGTTGGTACATTAGGCCACTTTTGGTTTTTAAATAACCACCCGCGTACCTGAATACTCGGGCGAAGTCAATCAAATATCAAGATTTTTATCCCACTGACAACGCACTAGTATTTGATTCAAAGACGCTGTAATTACGAATGCGGCAGTACTTGAAAGTCGTGTTACAGTCCCGAGGATCAGTTAACAACTCAAAATTATAAAGGGCGTTGTGACGAGGGTCTGAACAGTCTCCGCACGATCCCAGAATCTTATTTCCGTAGAAGCGTGTTCTTCGGAGTTCCTAATAGCCTTGAGGTAGCACGTGCGCACGTAAAAAGGAAGAAACAAAACCAGGCTTCACTGGACGAGCTGGAATAGTAGTAAATAAAGCGCGAAGTTGTAGTGGCCACGTAGGAGGTTCAAACTTGTGGACAGACAATCCTTTTTCAATTTTAGAAGTACCAGAATTTTCCGAGGATTCTAACTATATTTATTTAGTTCTACTCAATCGACGAATTTATATTACATAAAATAATATTTAATCTGCATTGAACGAGGAATTGCTCATTTCCCTTTCACTGAGGTTAAGCAATAAGACCTCATTAGCACTTCGACGTCTCTCCTCTCTGTACGTAATAACGATTAATCACGACCGTTTAAAACAAAATCAGTGGATTAGAGTAAACTAGTGCTGCTTTTCTTGCTGAATAGAGAGTATTTTTTTATAACCTCACAAAGTACGCGTTAAATTCACCACGAAATGTGCAGAATAGATTACTGCGGCAACACACTTAATTGTAGCAGAAAAACCCTGAACGCCTTTGTAAAGTGAAGTACAATAGTGCAAGAACGAAGTGTTCTTTATTTAGTGTGAAATGTCAAAACATTTCCAGAGTCTTGTAAAGCTACATTGTCTGCGGTCTCCGTGGAGCCGTTGAGGCTGAAGGTAACAGCGGGATGCTAAGTGGTGTACAAGGTTCGTACTGTACGGATATTATTTGCGTGGCTTTAAACACGGGCGGAAGTGGGGGGACGCGGACGGAGCGTGCGTCCAGACAGGAAGGAAGACAGGTTACAAGGGAAGGGGGAGATGCAAGTTTCCCAACCCTGACAGCGACACTGTCACTGCACATAACAAACAGGCAATAACCCAGAAATAGCTACCGAATAACAAGGTCTGAGGTTATCGTGCCCTGAGTCGTTAATTCGACTTTGATTTGGGAGGAATCAACGAACATAAAATAGAAATGGACAACAATAAAATAAAAAATACAAAAACTGACCACTACAGAAAACACCCTCTTACTTGAGGATTTGTAAAATACATTAAAATTACTCCAAAACTAAACCAAATTTATAAAGCCGTGAAATACTGACCCACTAGATACGCAATAGCTGAAGAGAGAGTTTTTTTTTATCTAGATTACCGCTGATCGATCTTGCATAGAAGACACTTGCTTCCGAAAAATGTACTGTTCTCTAACAATGCATTAAGATAGAGGAAGACATTTAAAAAACTATGTGCAATTCATAATATTGAATTAAAAATATATATAATGACAATTTTAATACTTAATTATAATTCAAAAAATAATTTATTAATCAATATAAACAACGTTTCCGTACATATTTGTACTCTCGTCGAGTTAGCTATGAATATTATCTGTCATTCTACGGTAACATTTATTACAATTTTCCCTCTATAACATATGAGTTCTTTTACTTAATATACACAACACGATTTTATTTAGCTTCTGGAAATATATGTACGGAAACTTGTTGAATTATATATATATATATATTAATAAAAAACAGGCGTAAAAATGATTAAAGTAACATTTGTACTACTGGAAAGGACGAAAAGAGGAGTCTGGAAACGTGGCGATACAGAATATTACTAAAACTGAAGCGCACAAAATGAGAAAAGAGACAGATTTGAAAACGAATATGCCGTCATAAAAATGTGAGTCACCAATGACTTTCAATAAATGGAATAGTGGAAGTGAAGAACAACGAGGAAGACTGATAATTATGTCAGATGAAGACATATTTACGAAGGCTGCGAAAAAGCTACGTTCATATGGCAGTCGTGTCACTTGGATTTAAATGCAAAAAAATGTTTGTAGTTGTAATACGACGGAAGACGACAAGTTCACGCCCCAGTGAAAGTTTTAGTTCACACGTTCCAAAATTAGTTCCGATCAGAAGCAAACTGGCAATCGGATAAGAAGTCACCAAAATAAGTCCTAATATTTATAATTCGACATTTTGATAAGTTTTAATATTTACGTGAATTTTTCGTGATGGCATGTTACATAAAAAAAATTTGAATTGTTCTTGACAGTATCAGCAGCTTAAGAGTAAAGGTCACAAAGTTACATCAAAATAGGAAGGGAAAGTGACATGCTCGTTGTGGGTTCCACGAGTCCTGATACGCCAAGTAATCAAACATTTATAGTTCTTTTTTAAAAAAAATATTATTCTGAATCAGTTGTAGAGAATTGACGGCAAGTGACGTGACCTCATGACCCTCGGTGCACGTTTCATTAACACAATTAATAACTAAAGAGTTGAGAAACTTGTGATAACACACTCGTGCTAACTGCATCAGCGAGAGAGCTCATCCCCGGGTTTTGTCAGATTGTAGAAGCTGTAAGCAGGTCCCAGCTTACGGGTGTGCTGACCCCCTCAGCAGCAGCAGCAGGTGTTTCGCTTCCCTCGCTGTACCTGTCAGCCATGTTGGTGACGCTTCTTACCTTGGTGATCTGGAAAAGCGCCTGCCGCCGGTGCCGGCTTTTCTCCTTCATGCTTCCTTCAAACGCGACGACACATCACTCGAGAATAAACCACACACTGAGCGCCAGTAGATAAGAACTCGTCTATCAGCGTCCAGACGCCGTGCTACCTCAGCTCCGTGCCGCGGTTCTCAGGTAAACGCAACTCCACCTGGCACTCTGGCGGCGGGAGGCGGCAACTCCTCCACGCTGCCACAACAATGGCGCCGAGGGGGATACGAGGAGGAGGGGAGGAGGCCCGTCGCATCGTACGTGCGTACCACTACGGCGTGCCCGTGTGGGAGTGCGCGGCCATCTAAAAATAATCCAAGCGATGACGGGAAATGAAAAATCGCGCCGAAACGTTTGTGGAAGTCCTGCCTCCTGCGGAAGCGACTTAATCGCAGGGAAATTGGAGTGGCGAAAGCAGTTATTACTAAATTCTACGCCTCAGTATGAGGCACCACTGTGCTCATTATACACTAGATAAGAAAAACGAACTGCAGCATCACATCCATATAAAGTGGCTGAAATGTAATGTATTTCAGAAGAATAACCAATTATTAAGAATACCAAATTGAAAATACTACGAGTGAAGAAGCGAAAGTAAATAATAAATTCTGAAAAACTCATAAGATTTTAAGGCAAAATTTTTGCATGCAAAAATAATAAATGTATAAAAATTACTGAAATCACGATACGAAAATTTTGTTTACTTTCTCAGAACGAATCAATTGATGGTTAAATTCATTCGTAGCAACAAATGTTACAAAAAAAATTGATACACTAAAATTGGAAGCTGCTATGGTGTGGTATTTTAAAACCTATACAGAAAAAAACGTGTTCATGACAACCCAAACCGGTGATCAACTTCTACAACGTACAATTTTCAATTGAGGGGAATACAAATTTTCGCAATGTTATTACACAAATGAAAAAAATTACGTCCGATAGAAAATAATGAATAAAAAAGATAGCCAATTCAGACAAAAAAGATAATATAAATACCAAACAACGTTTCTGGGATGCTTGTCCCTTTAGTCAGGTGCTAAGAAGAGCCGAGAGAAACACAACTGCACTGGTCACTTGACAACACTTAAAAACTTTTGTGGAACACAGAAACGTTGAGTGTTATTTATATTTCGTTGTTTTTAACGTAACGAATTTTCATTTCTGTGTAAACTAGTCTACTAATATGTATATTTGTAAGCTTAGAAATATATCAAAATAGTGTATTTATTAATATTGTACTTCTTTTCGATTAACACGTATACCTGACAGAATTGTTTTAGTGTCGAGGTAGTACTTATGACACGTATATGAAATAGTAAATTATAAATTGCCTTGAAAAATGGAGTTTAGTAGGTATAATCAATAACCAATTATTACAAGGAAATCTTAAGACAGGAACGTCCATATTACTTGATCGCAACAGGTGAGATTCCCTCAAATCTTTCGTGTGAGATGTTGAGAAGATAGCCAGTTTCAGAGTTCTCAGGCATAAACCAGAGTTTTTACGAGACGTAAATTACAGCCAATATTCCAAAGTGGCCGTTCTCACAAATGAAATACGTATGAAACTTTAACTGGCTGCCACGATTGCTCGCTGAAGAGAACTCATAAAGCACAGGAGCGAAGGTAGGCAACGTGCACGATGGACGTACTCGGCATGTATAGGAAAAACGTGTATTAAGGGGCGGTGTGACACTTCTTCTCTACCTCTGTGCTGTATTTTTCTTCTTCTTCGGGAACCCTTTCATAAGGTTATGCTTGTCACTCCTGCGACTAATGACGCATCAATTATAAAATAATTCTTGTTTCGTTGCGTGGGTTGGAGTACTTTTGAAATCGCAGGCTAATAGTACACTGTAGTCATTAGCGTTTCCCTGAATAAAGTAAAGTAATAGTAACAATCCGAAGTAGTTGGACTACAAATGTAGCACTTCCTTCCGGTGGTTCTGCGGGGACGCAGGTGTGTTGACTGATGTTACATAAGCACAGATTGCTGTTGTCACGGACGACGGAACTCATTACAACAATACAGGCAGAGTTGAGCCTTGCATAAGAGAGGAAGTGCATTTTTGCGACCCATTGTGTCCGCCGGATCCTTTGTCTTCCACGCAGACTCCTTTTGCAGTGGGGCAATTTTCGCAGAGGCGATGAACTGTGGCTCCTCTCCTTCACTTCTTCTCTACCTCTGACCTCGCGAACCTATCAGACCGCGAAAAGGCCTCGTCCGCACATAAAATCGTTAAAGACCTCAGCCAAGGTCCTACTCATCATTTTTTCCGTTTATTGTTTGGAACGGGGTCCTCTTTCGTTGTTTACAGAGTGCTGTAACTTCCAAACTCAATACGTGTTACTGGAATATTTACGCACGATTGGCGCCTTCAGAAAAGAAAGATGCGGCTTCCTCTGCTACGATGTTCGTCCAATTCTCTCGATATGTTACCATTGTGCAGAAACAATACTAACATCACCACACGTCATAGATGAAGCCTTTTTGTATCTCATTCCCCCATCTGGGAAAAGCCATCCCCTTTACCAATGTGGTCCAGACAATTTAGTCGTTTTGACCAACTCTGGCATTGTTATTAAAGCAAACCATTTGTAGCAACCACATGTAAAGGACAATATCACAAAATAAATAGGCATAAAGGCTATGTTTCATTCATGTAAAGAATAATCGGAACGTCTTCTGTGAAATATTTTCCCGGTGAATAATTTAACCCTCGAAGATATGTTCGAATAATACATTTTTACTTTAATTAATTTTTCAATAGGGGCTATTAGTGCAGTGTATTAAATAATGACCGTTATTCGCACGTAAACTAATGCCACATGTGTTACACTAAGCTAAGACATGTGTCGTCGCTCTTCCAGCACGATCCAAACGGATGGTTAAACAGAAAGAATTGCAGTACTCTGTAACACGTAATTAAAGACAGAAACGAGCATGTGGTCGAAGACAACGACCGGCATTTAGAAAACGACATGTGTTTGAAAGCGTTGAAGAATCACTCTTGAGGTCAGTCTCCGTTAAATGTCTGTATTATTAAATGCTGAAGAATTATAACAAGACATTAAAAGATCAATGTAAATAAATAATCACTTTCCTGCTGATCGTGTGTTTTGAAAATAAATTGTTGTAACATTATTTACAATGATTGTACATGATTGAGTCGTGCACGCAAACTATTAATGGTTTGAATATTAATTCTGACAGTCCTTCACAATCTTAATCTAAAATACGACTTAAGAGAAAAACTTTTGAAAATAATTTAAACCGCAACATAAAATTAATCTATAAATCTAATTACAGACGTAGAATCAGAATTTCCTGATCAGTAAATATAATACGATAAATTGTACTGATTTAAAATTATAATAATGTAAATATAAAATGTATCTACACATTTATTTATGAAATGATACATATAAATACAGATTTATGCATGAAAAAATTGCATTTGTTTAAATTTTAGAGTTATTTTAAACCTTCCGTTTAGAAAATATTATCGATTGTGTAGGTATAAATTTATACAAAATTACCAATCATAGTGTCTTTGGATTATTCCATCACGACCCAAACGTTACTATAAAGATCGGTCGACTTGGTTCCACTAAATATTAGGTATATCGAGTAATTTATTTTTAATTTATTGTTTATTGTCGCGTCAACATAAAAGTCATTGACGACTTTCCATACTTACTACATGAAATTATTGTAGCCACCAAATTGTGCGCACGTTTCGGGAGCCGGATTTCTCACTCTTAACCTGATTTCCCGGACATCATATGTGGGGTTGTGGATTTTCAATCGGGCTGCTGGTAAAGTGGAGTGTTATGGCACTTGTAGGAGATTACGTCTGGCCTTCGTAGCCGAGAAGCCCGCTCAGACGCGGGTTCACGGTCAGTCTGCATCTTTCCCGCCAGATTCGACCGCGACCTGGCGCAACCATTTCCCGCCAAATCTCCGCGCAGACTCCCGCCAATTCTCGTCAGGACTTCGCATCCTGTGTAGTCCTTCACGAAATTTGCTAGCTCGTCATATTCTCTGATAGACTAATTTCGTACAGATGCCAAATGCTGATGATTTAAACTTAATTAAACATTTTTCTCTATTTATAACACAAAGTCTATTTGTTGATACTGAATGATTTTATCCGTGTGAGGAGGCCTATTTTTGTTCCACTTGCACATAGCAAAAAAGTATGAATATGGTTTGTGTTAAAGGATGCCAATCGCGTTGGACAAACAGAAGATATCACAATTTTGGACTTGGTCTAAAATTAAAGATAAAAAGTATAAATTGTTCGTCTGTTAGATCTGTAGGAGAATCTTATATTTTAATTCGTATACAAAATAATATATTATTTAATTTATATTACATTTCACGATTCCATAAAGGTTCTAACATCGTCAAAATAACTACTAATGTATTAATACATTTCATAGGACAAAATTTTCACTGTTTTATTTTCCAGTTTTTCTGTAAGTTTTCTTTGCTATAAAAATGTTTTATGTGTATTTTTAGTGTCTTACTGTATTGTAATATTATGATGAACAAATGTAACAATTTATTTAGAATTTTTAATAGTTTAATCTGGATATATTCTTAAGTGGCTTAGCAGTGGATCACTGAATCAAAGTCCTTCATTTAAGAAACAAATTTTACGTAACACTTAAGAGGATACAAACGCAGGACTTACGCGACAGCGGGCCCATTTACATTAATATGAAGGAAGTTAATATGGGCGATTAAAGGACTCGTGTGTCTTATTAAGGATATTTAAAAACGCGTCTTCCAGACTTTCTAGTGCGATGCGCACAAAGACGGAGAGTTCGACCTTTGCAGATATTAATAACGGGCCATTATTTGGCCGCCGGGAATAGCGAAGACAGGTGTTTGGCAGGCCTTCCTTGCTTCCAGAAATACTGACAGGCCCTGAGTCTTCCCTTTCTTCACTCTGACCCACATAACTGACCACGGCTGGCTGGCGCGACTATAGGCGCCACATCTGACTTGCTTCAAGTGGCGCTAGCAAAGTGGAAGTCTACACCAGCAAACTCCGACGAAATATTGTAATTAAAATGTCACGTTATATCTTTGCAACCCCATTCCGTTTTATTATTTAAAAAGTCATTCTCGTTCATGAATTAATTTTTCTTGCAACCTCATCTTCCTTAAAAATGTACACATTGAATAATCGCAATGGAAAATTAAATATAACAATCTGTTGTCAAATGTAATATTTATTTCTGCACTTCAATAATAAAATATCTTACAGAAATCCAAAAATCAAACCTATAGTATTTTATTATGGTGTAGAATATTCTTCAAACTGCATTACATTCAGATTCCAACGCAACTTATCCGGTTCCCCATCTCACGTAATGGTGTAAATAATTCTTTAAAGCAAACCATGACGAAGAAGAAACTTACAATTTTGATGCACTTAGAAGAAATATAAAATGTAAGACTTTTCGAAAAATTCATAGCTTATAAGTTTTAATATCAATTCATTCTTAAATGCAAAGGGGAATCCAAAAATATCTAATCATGGAAACATTTTTCAGAAAAACCTAGCAAATCAACTGTTTGTTGTAATGTTTGATTAAGCTTCATAATACTCTTAATTCACCGATTCTCCTCAAAAGTCAACTCTTGACGGCAGGAAGAACTCCACGCGTATTACTAAAAGGGTCTGGAAAACATCACGAAAGTAAGGGTGCCTAAGGAGGGCGGCAGCTGGTATCCAGGTAGAGAACTTAAGGCATCTTTCCCTCCTAAGAGTTTTGCCGAATTCTGCTTTTAAGATGTGGCTTCCGCCAGCTGCAGATTGAAGTAAGAATTAAACAAAGTCGTTGGCCGCGATCAATGAATTACAAAAGCCCGAAATCACAGTCAGTTCAGAATTTTCTCTGTAAAAGAGGAAGTCGAAAAACATCTCCATTCACCTTTTAGTTGACTTAATTCTGATTGGCATTTCCGGCACGCTGGATAAAAACAGAAGCAAGAACCAGTAAAAAACTATAACTAATCATACTGAAAAGATCTACATATGAACATCCCATATCATTATATTTCACTCATTATTGTATTCCATTTTTAATCGAAAAAGTTTCATGAAAGTATAAGGTAAAACATAAGCTGCCAGAGAGAATAGAAATCAATGCTCACTGTAAGTATTCTAGCGATAAATTGGAAGAATTGCATTATAACTATGTGTATTCACTGCAGTTAAAACTATTTTACTGTCATCGCCTTTCTTCTCTTGTAATTCATACGCGACATACGCACACTATCACCAAAGGCAATGCAGTAATCCGTCGTCAATACTTCAAATGTATTTCGACTTTCCTCGAAACGCTCCATTCTTGACTAGAAATTCAATAGCCTATATCGCCATTGGAGTAAAAATACGAAAATTCATTTAAATCTGTGTACACGATTTTTATTTTTCAAACAAGCACGTTAGCGGTTTATTTATATATATAAATCCAGGTACGATGATCAGTAATTTTACATTACATTTAAAGGATGCGGTCCCCTTCAATCGGAAATAATTTTTACGTTGGCACAAATTAAATTATATACACGGATCAGGATGAACAAAAAATACCCAGATTAATTTCTGTAGTCGTAATTAACAATTAAAGTAAAATTTAACACTTTTATCCTGGTCTATGATCTTGTTATACTTATTCCTGATTTCGGATTCACTTCCGTCTCATTATTGTGACGAATTATTGAACTAATATGTTAATACGTAGCAGAAAATTATGTTTTGTTAATATTTTCAATTTTTGATCCTGAAAAGAATAAAAAATTAATTGGTATGTCGTTAATTTAATTGTAGGTATGTTACAGGTTATAATCAAAGTTGGAAGAAGACCCACAGGGGTGATGTCCCCATAAGGCAGCCTTTGAAGGGCCTCGGGCATCTGCGTCTTAGGTTCAAGGCCAAAAGCAGAAAAAAACGTGCACATCTGCGAACGCGTCTCTTGCGATGCCCCACCATTAACGAAGTAAATTGCTAGCGTCTTTTGGACGTTGCCATAATCAAATACTTTATTGAACTATGAATAAATTTGCTTCAATTGATTATATTTTACCATATGGAGACAAAAAGAACATAGTAAACTCTTGATGTGTGAATTTCGACGGATTGTGAAGTGATTGTAATGTATTATAATTTTATCCACCAGAATTACAATTTTATTTGGATACATTGGCGTGGGCGAGACCCCGAGCGCCATCTGGTTGGATGTGGTTCCCCTATGACACTATGCACGTGCCTTCACAACGCGTGCCGGAATTGGTCGCTAACGAGGAAGGAGGCGGGAGCCATACCTGTATTTACGGGCAGGAAGCGGACGGACAGAGCAAAAAGGCCTGGATTGCGTCAGTTTATGTACAGAGTCCGAATGAACGACTCATCGAAGCGCGACGGGGACAGGATGCAGCCAGCCAGGCACGTGACAGGAATCACAGCTACGATAAGACATCACAAAAAAATATATATTACCAAAGAGAGCGACGCTTTAGAAGGACCTCCTGCTAAAGCAATCACTCCTACTTTTTCGACTCGACAAAAAGGTAACTGGGAAACCGACAGACTGGATTCAATAGCTAGTGGCTATCCTTTACAGATTGCTAATCGACTTAACTGTGAATGAAAATAATATCGACGGAAACAGCCTTGTAACGAGTAAATTGAGTAGCACATAATTCAAAGTGCTTTAAAAGGAGATGCAGAAGAGGGCGACGTTAGACATGAAAACAGTATAAAAATAATAATTTTAATCTTTGAAGCCACTAATAAACATTACATTTCACAGATTTTGATCCCTAATTTTGATCCGATTATGCATCAAAAAAAGACTACACAAAATCAAATCACACCGGTTTCAAAAAAAATTATCATTCTTCCATTCATAAAGAACCTTAATTTTAAATTAATTGAATGATTTAAATTACCCAACTTAAATATAATATAAAAATTCACCAATTATTTAGCAGTTACTAAAAGAATCTGCAAAGATTCTAAAAATAATTTAGAACAGTATCGTGTAATATACCAAATTTCCTGTAAAGGCTGTAATGCTTGTTACATAGGCCAAACAAAAAGGGCATTAAAAACTCATCTAAAAGAACATATTTCTAATTTTAGACAAAATATAATTCTCAGTAAACGTGTCAATTCAAACAACCACATTTTTTTATCGGAATAGTGTCACAGTAATGTATTCAGAAATAAAATATAATGTGAGATAAATGTCTGAGATGTTACACAATAAATCCAATTTTTCAGTCATTAATGTTAAAACCGATACGCATAATCCCTTTGGTCTCCTCATTGATATGTATTTGTTAAATCGTTGTTTCAGTTTGTATTGCACACCTGAAAACGTCCATGGATTGCGGAAGAAACGTAGTGTAAAGGAAGTTTTGGTAATATTTAAATTTTTATTATTTTGTACATTTTTATATTTTTAAATTTCTATTTGCAATCTGTTTATCACAATAAGGCAATATTAGATATGATATTGAAACCCACCGGTTTACAATTCAGAAGTTACATTTACGACGTTTGTTGCAATAATAATGATTTGATTAGTAAAATTAATGAGGTAAGTCAAATATTCCTAAGTGAAAATAATTTTTGTTTATAATTAATTCTTAACTGAATCAATGGTCATTTATATATTATTAATATATATTAATGAAGTTTGCACACAATACACTCTCGCCCATCTCCGTCACAACTATTTGGCAAATTCAAAAAATTCTCCGTAATAAAATAAGAATTACTGTAATTTAATTTGCGAAAGACTCAGACGTAAATGATGTAAAGGTTAGTATTTTTTCTAGATTTTAATTGGTTTTAATTAAAATTATTTGGTTGATAAACATAATATAATCTATAAATTGCACTTCGTATTTCTGTAGAAGGTATTAAAACTTACATAAAAATATTTATGAAATAATGCCTGTAATAAGAGGGCAGAAAGTACGAGATAAGTAAAAAATAATAAAAGAGAGTTTATACTGCAATGAACGGGGAAGAAAATCGACAAATAGTCGAGAGAATACTGTATTTATATTCTCCAGTTTTAGAGACGTACACTGTAAAAACCTAATATATAAAATTGAGGATATTCTAGACTTTGGCTTGATATTTAGCAGCATTCTCTGAAAATAAATGATAATTAAATAATCAGTTACTTTCCCTGAACGCGACGGGCATTTTCTTCGTAAGAGACGTGACCAATTATAGCGACAGCTAGAAATGTGTCAAATTACTTCAGTGAATATCGTCTCGACGTGAATGAGATCTTAACGAGGAATCGTCAGATAGCCTCGATAGATTGGCACTTTCATGACGTACTAAAGTCCACTCTCTTCTGCGAAGAGATCGCGTTGAATAGAGGACCCAGATATGAAGGAATCGGCTTGAGAGGTAAAACGGGAGGAGAAAAAAAAGAGAAGAATAAAGAACACCGTGGCTGAGTGACTCAAGTAGTCCGCGGTCGAAGGCCTCCAGATCGTTCGGTCATGCTGCACGCAAACTCTTTAGCCAGATGGCAAATAAGATGGGAATAGTCCAGGACCGTTAGAGAACGGAAATGTGAGTATGACAAGGGGAAATGATATGACAATAAGACTTGAAAAATCTCAAAACAGAATAAAATCTGATGTCCCTGAATTTTATTCAATCAAACTCTAACTTCATAAATACGTTTAAAACACCGTATAAATAATATTTTTCAGAAACCGTTCGAACAGACTGAAAATAATTTCATTGATAAGGGAAACTATTAAAAGTAACTGGAAAGAATTAATTTATTGAAATGACCTTATTCAGAAGTTATAGTAATATAAATAATTAAAATTGACGGCTTTATTATCGGAGTACGTATAGATAAATGCAGAACCTTCAAATAGCTAAACAGTGCACAGGTTTTAATAAAAACTATGAAATTGTCGCACGTAACCTTCGCCGCGTAAGGTGATGGTTGTGAACGTTTATAGCCCATTGTGGCACTAGTTAATAATAAATTAATTTTGAGAAAGTCTTTGAAAATTTAATGTTAAATTTTAATTGACAGTGTTTATGATATATTATGCCTTCGACGTAATCGTCAGGCGATTGTATATATGCGCCACTCAAGACTGTACTTGCCGTGTTTTAAGAAGGCCCGGCCCAGGTTACTGCTCCATACGTGCGTTGAAGTCTCCACTCGTGGATTAGCCTTGACATTTGTCCCCGCCGCAGCGGCGCCACGACGCCCTATAAGGACTGCAGCCAGGCCACGATAACCACCCCGAGAAAAATTATAAGCCTTTTACGACTACTGAATATCCCTCGTGGGGGGGGGGGGGAGAGACAGTCTCAAGATAATTTCATTACCGTCAATGCTCGTACTGCATTTACACCTACGAGTCCGCAACGCTCACCGCAACGTCTAATTATTTATTCATGCAAGACAGTTAATGTTATTTGCTTACTTTCTCTTCCTCACACACGTATGTTTACATATGCTAATATGTGAACTTATATCCCTCAATTAACAGTTAATGATCTGTCCATCGCCTTTACCACAACGAGGAATAAATTATAAAACAATTTATTCTCATCCTCGCTTGATAATACTTCTGTTTATATATCACCTTACTACGGCCTTCTCCCCTGCCCTATTTTGTCATCAGAACTTCTCACCACCCGAATTCTTTTTCCCGAGAATTTTCAATCGTGCTTCCTCACTGCAGTCTTTACACTTCTTGTACAGTTTATTCTCACAACCTTTTCAAATATAACTGTAAAATATTTTCGTATACAAAATTTAAATTTCTTCCAAACTATATTCATAATTTTGTACTGTACATTTTATAAGAGTGTAGATACAAAATTATCTACATAAATATGGAGTAACTACTAGAAACATACACCACGTTTTAAACTCAAATAATCCCAAAATACAGTGTGGTAAAACTGAGCAATGACAGTCCCGGTGTAAAAAAAAACAAATAAAACATTCTCGGAGTTCCAATCGGGTTAAATATTTATTAATACACAAAGTTTCTATAGTGGACCTAGTAGCTGTCTGCGAGGGCTATTCTCTCGTAGGCAGAACCTTGTAGGAGAGACGGAAGGGGCAACTTTTGGGGATGCCTTTTCCTCTCTCCGTTTTTGAACTAAGGTTCCCACAAGCCGAGGCACTTCGGCCTGTTTTGAGAGGTGTATGTTTCGGTGTCACATCCCTTGGGCATACGGTAAGAGTTGTTCGCTGTTCCCATTGGAACAGTCGGCCAGCTGCCTATTAAACTGGTCGAGGCTGCGTTCCCACAGAAAACCCCTCTCCCGCCATCGGAAGGGCGTGGGACAAGTACCAAATGCCCGACCTACCTGATGCAGGTTATCGAGGATTTGTCCTGCATTACTTTAGGCGAATGCCGGGTAGGATTCTTAAACTATAGCCCGGGGGCCCTAGTTAACCCTTGGCTACCTTCCTCTACCCTTCCGCAAATCCGATTTCAAATCCCTTCCTATGCAATTAAAGGGGAGTTGTCACCATGTGGATTACCCTCATAAAGCCTGTTACCCAAAAGAAAAATTGCGTGTTCTGATATCATCGTGAGGTGAATTGCGGTTACTTGTGTTACAGAAAGTAATTAACTGTAACACAAGTAACCGAAATTCACATGCCGACGAGGAGCGTTCTTTCTGTATTCATTACGTTAGTATTTACTGTCTTCTTAATTCCCATACCACAGCTCTCAAAACGTTGTTGCCTACAATCTAGTAAGTTCAAGTTAATATTCTCATATAGTTGTTATTTAATCGAAATTAAATATCAGAGGAAGAAAGTGTAGTCGCTAAAGTTGAATAACTGATCTCCCAAGAGGAAAGTCTAATTTTACGGGGAGTTGAGAATATACTTTGAATCGAATGTTCCATTGACCAACTACCCTAACCCGTGAATTATAAAGCAGAACGTTTTGAATCGTAGCTGCCGATGTGTGACACAAATTTTTATCGCTCAGCAGGTTCAAGAGCCAGTACGCTCGACGCTTCACTGACCCCGTACGCACCCGACCGGAGAAAACTAGTCCTTTCCCCTTTGAACTCGACGAAGCAAAGCAATTACGGGGCGAGGGAACGAATAATGAAGCAGCCTTCCGATTGACTCTCCGGGGTTTCTTTCTGCGTGACACTGCAGAAGCAAGCGGAACGGACGATCAAGGTCGGTCGCCTGTGTCAAAGTGGCCCGCACCATTCTTGTCTCTTCGCAGTTCGTTTGCTTGTCTAAGTGGCAACTAATTAACAAGCAGTCTTCGCAGTGACACTCGCTTCAATGCGACAGCCTCTAGTACCGACGTCGAAAATTCATTTGCAGAGCACGAAGCAAACTTGCTGGACTTTACCGGCGTTATAATTACAGCGACCTTTACAGATAATATTGCCGATCTCACATTTGTGCTTAGAAAGGTGTATTGACACACGAAACGTATACATTAGAACAATATACCTTTCGTCAATGCAAGTAGGATGGACCAGGTAGTACATATCACTGATCTATAACTATAGAGATAAACGAATATATTTATACTCTAATCATCAGGTATAGCTTATTTGAAAAATTACTTATTTATTTTGAATTATTTGAATATTAAATTGATTTATTGTAAATTCTATTAACATTATCGATTAGGTTTGTTTGGCAACAGTTAAATACAGTGTTTAATAATGCCAGTGTAACATTGTTGACCCGGATAGTTCAGTCGGTAGAACACGAGACTCTTAAATCCAAGGGTTCGAACCCCACGTTGGGTGCCAATGGTATTTTATTACATTACAATTGAGAAATTAATGAAAATTTAAATTCAAGACACTAAGTTAATTGAAAGTTACAATCAAGTTCTCAAATTTATCAAAAAAAAATTATAAGTCATATTTATGTTGGTTAATATATTTAGGATTTATGATTGTATTAACATTACTTTAGAACCTAAACACTATAACTGCATTGTATTGAAAGTAATTATCCTAAGGGGGAAAGTAAACATTGCCATGAATTTTATGGTAAAAAATTTCAAATTATTTTCATTATTATAGTCTGTAGATCCTAGTGAAAACTCATTTCCTTATCCCGTGAAAATGAGCAATACATTATACATTTCCGGTGTGTTTGAACGAAACCTAAACGTAATACAGGAAACCACTAATGGACTACGCTGTTATAAACGCTATTAGAGCGTTACATGCGAATAATCCACACTTGGTCAAAAGTTGGTTGAGAGACAGGCTCTCTGTGAGCAAAGAAACCATGTAAAGTTTCTCAAATATGTTTCAATCAATGAAATAATAAAATATAAACCAATTTAAAGAAACTGGGAAATATATTTGTTCGACTTTTTATAATACTGGACATACTAATATACTGATTTTCGTTATTCAATTGTATTTTCAGTTATATATTCTCCTTTAATTTAGCCTCCATTATATATATATTCTGCTTACCCATTTGCCAGCTTACTTGATGCATTTGTGACTATGTAAGCTATTTAAATGACTATCATTGGAGTACTAGTAAAATAGGCAATTGCTCTTCCAAGAGGTTCATATACGCCAATATAAACCTTTTAAATTTGTTGTAATTAATAAAATTAACCAGAACACTGAGCAAAACTCTGTGTCAGAATTTTTACATTGATTAATATTCTTCGTTTCAGCGTTTCTTCTATACAAATTGGCCTTATCCAATCTTAGTAATGCCCTTTTGTGACTTACTTCCGCTAACACCAATTCTCGGCTCCACCCTGGCGAGACTGGGAACCGGACCTGGCTCAACAAAAAAATACACACTGGATTTTGTCGCCAGACAAATAAGATAACGCCAACAGCCCCGCCTGACAACGACACGTCTTCGAGGAAAGCGTCGTAACGGCGACAACTCTGGTTCAGCTGAAAACGCACTTTTAGTTCGACTTCTTGAATACGCACAACTCAGAATCACAAAAATTGGATCTGAAGTGTTCTTCCGTGTACAGGTTATTAAGAAAATTTACTTTTCCACAAGAGCCTCCGGGCTTATGAATTTGCCAATTTCAGGCAGAATACTTTTTTATGTTCATTTATTGAATTTATTAGACGACTATTTGATATTAACTGGCGCTGAGTCAAGTTCGGTAATTAACACTACATTACTTTTCGCAGGTTCCCACATGCCGAGGGTATGTTCCGGGGCCGCATACCTTGGGCATACGGTAAGAGTTGTCCGCTATTCTTATTGGAATAGTCGGCCAGCTGCCTCCTAAACCGTTCAAGGCTCGGCGAGGGGAAAGCTGTGGCCCCACAGCAAACCCCTCTCCCGCCATAGGAAGGGCATGGGACAAGTACCAAATGCCCAATCTACCTGATGCAGGTTTTTATAGGGTTTTTCCTGCATCACTTTTAGACGAATTGCCGGATAGGATCCTTAAACCATAGCCCGGGGGGCCTAGTTAATCCTCGGCTACCTTTTTCTACCTTTCAGCATCCCACCTATGCTTTAAAAGGGGAGTTGCCACTATGTGGATTACCCTATACATAGCCTGTCTAAATCTACACACACACACATACACAAAGTAATTGTTTGAGTAGTTTCTTAACTCTGAGCCTATTAATATTGACTCATTACTTATCTCTGATTATTGTGTTTACAAAAGACCTATATTACTAACAAATATTCAAGACAGTCGTGACTTCCATGGTAACATATTGAAGAAACTTACACGAGCTATGTATTGTATTTTATGATTCAGTGTCAAAAATTGAAATCGTAAGAATATATAAATTTTTGCTACCACCACAGTTAACTCTTCGCAATTTGGAAATTCAAAGTGTTGGACCAGACCTGGCAGCGCCACCAGCGGTCATGAGTTATCCAAGACCTCTGGCGGTTGATAACGATGTGTGGAAGGATAAAGGTGTTGGCACAGGACGCCTCCTTTCTGGTTAAGTGACCGACGACGTGTTGACCGACGGTTTGTTTACTTTGGAGTGAAGACGCTAATGTGGCCACTAAATATTGTGTGTGTGAGGGGGATAAGAGCGACATCGGCGCGTGCTGGGACGTCCTTGGCGCCATGGTTCCCCACGACGACCTCTGCCCCAGCCTAGTTCCGGCGGAGTAATGAGCCCTTCCGGTCGACACGGTTTGCTTGGTTTTCGCGTGAGAAGACGGCGACGCTGCGCCGGAAACGTAAGTTCTGTGAGTCCATCTCAGATGAAATTATCCATACCGGCACCTCCAGGGAACTTCTATTCAAACAATATATCTATTATAATTTACAATTCAAATTGAGAAACAAATCAGGCGGAAATCCATAGGAATCATTTCTTGTCTACTACCAACCAGAAGTCGTGAAAGGAAAATTGCTTCTCGAAGGAGCACGACAAAGTTTCACATCCTGACGATTTCTGCGGCACAGCGCGTTGGCGCAATAGGTTCACGTCGATCAAATTTCCGGCCGACGTACGCTTCACGTTAATTACGTCTGTAATTGCCTTTATGAACAGATTGGACTATGAGATTAAAGCACAAATAGGGCAAATGCCGAAAGCAGTCTTCCGCTCCTACTTCTACTGAAATCAACGTTTCTAGCTGTGTAAATTAATTCGAAATTTTTGACTGAAGTTCGAAAGTTCTTGCACGATTCACCAATACGTTAGCATAGTGATTTACAATAAATTGAATGACTGCGTAAAAATTACTGTGTTTCCGACAATTCCTGCCAAGGTTAGCGGAGTCGGGAGCGTTGATCTTGTAGAGAACGAATCGGCCTCTGAAAAAGTGTCAGGCTTCAAACAGGGTTTGCTTCAGTGATTTTACGTCAGCGGACAAAACGCATGAGGGCCATTACACGGCCACGATGAACGACATTGCCCCTGATTTTCCTTCATGTTTCACGAACTGATCACTACTTTCTATATTGACATTTGCAAGGTCGACAACTAAGGAGAATTAATATTAAGGAATATGAAATCCAAAACGTTAACATTTCTTATAGTATCACTTAATCTATAAACTTTGCCTAATTGTATACTTCTACGTAATTCTGAAAATATGATGGACGATATCATTGTGTTAAAAATTTTGTTGGAGGCAAATCGTCATTGGGTACTCATTCTAGCTAATAATTTCGTAATATTATTTTCTTACTCCCGTTAAAAATTTTTTTCGTGGAGTATTGAAGTCGTTTCGGTTGACTATCATTCTCGACCAGCTCTGGTGGTAAAGATTTTCCTATACCGTATATTTGTATTCCTGGCGTGTGTACGTCTCAAATATTACGTTGTTCCAGTTTAATGAGTGGCCAGCGACTGTAGTTAATTGTGCTGGCTCCCAGAGAAGATGAACTCCAATTTGGTAACCCCAAGCGGCCGCATGCGGGTGGCGTAGGAGTATCATTAGCAAGTAGCTAGAGACCTTCCCATGGCGGGCCGTCTCGCCTCAAGACACTTTCCCACACACCTGAGTCACCCGAGACCATTAAAGGTGCAGTTGCTTGTAGCCCGGTCACCTGCAAGACGCCCACACCTGTCTGTCCACGGTGACGCACAACTGAAGACGACCTCTGACCTTCCGCTCAACGGTTACTTCCGATACGTCAGAATTGACGGACACGCCCCATAAAACTAACCTACGATAATATTCACTCGTTGACAGTAAATAAATCGCTGGGTTTTATTTGGAGGAATGAGAGTACCAAATCAAAGTCCACCAAATGAAACGTTTCATTTTACTGTTGGAAAAAAAAACACTTCAGAATGATTAAATACCTTCAATTATTTTACATTAGGCTTCAACCCTTTTTGAAGCACATACGTGCAGAAAGTGAGCGCGTTAATAAAAGTTATGGACACACTCATTTATCAATTTTTGGTTAAACACATTTTTACCGTCACTTCTCGAAAGGTGTCTTTAAACTTGTGTCTTGAAATTTTATTTTAATAAACTTTACTATGCACCGAAAAATTTCTCCATCTATTTATCAACTCATTCCCTTCACAGTCATATTCAATATTTTTAGAACCAAACCAAATTATGATCAAATAATTTTCCGTTCCAGTACTAGAATATATTTTCTTCTTCTTCTTCTTCTTCTTCTTCTTCTTCTTCTTCGGCTTTCCCCCTTTAATAGGTTTGCAGTCTCCCTCTTCCAAATTCCTATCCTCCATTATGGTTTTGACATGGGTTTTCCATTTTAATCTGAGTCTGCTCGTTTATTTTTTCCATGAGGTGACCATTTTGGCCATCTTCCATTTTCCATTCTTTGTACGTGACCATGCCATTTAAGGGTTTTATTTTCAATCCTTTTAACGACAGACGTGGTTACGTTCATTTATTTCCAAAGGAGCTCATTTCTAATTTTTTTCCTGTCTTGTTTTTTTAAGACTGCTCCTCAGATAATCGAATTCAACTGTTCTAATTTTGTTCTTTTGTAATTCTGTCAGGGGCCAAGTTTCACTTCCATAACATAGAATGTTCTGTATTATGCTCTTATAAATTTTGATTTTTGTTCCCTTTTTATTCCAAATTATTCCGTGTAAAATCTTGGTAGCATTCTTTACCATTGCAATTTTAGTTTGTATATTTCTTTCACATGTTCCTACATTTGTAATTATTGACCCCAAGTATTTAAAAAATTCACATTTTTTATTTTTCCTGTTTCGAGTGTTATGTCTTCTACATCTTTTCCTAAACACGTGTATTCTGTCTTCTCTAAATTTATGTTCAGTCCCCATTTTTTATATTCTTCCATGAGCTTATTTATCATGTAAGTCATGTCCTCTTCATCTCCTGTAAATATTACCTGATCGTAGGCGAACAATAATGAATGTAGTATCCTATCACCTATAGGAATGCCCAATCCAGAAGATTTTTTATACATATATTTTAATACAGCAATAATGCTGTCCCTTTAATATTAATCTTTTAATTTGACGTTTATGAGCCCCAAGATTTTTGAGTGCTGTAAACTCCCAACTGATTTTGGGCTTCCGGAAGTACTCACTATTTCCTATTGTGAAGGCAATCCTCATGAATAAAGTTTTTCCCGCGGGGTTTTCTCTCCCTCCTGTCAGAGTTGGTCACACTCCAGAGGACTCCTCCTGCTTTTTATTGCAACAGGTACATTAATCTACATAGCAATGATCAGTCCCATGCAGCATTGCAGAACGAAACAGAGCGCTTACTCGTGCACGATATTTAATTGCAACATTGAACAACCTTAGCAAGGAGTTGTAGATATTTATATTTTTAGCGTAAATATATTTTATTGGAGATTATTGCCGTATAAATCTTCGCCGTGAACGATGAGGCGACACGAGCACATGACCATAGTACTCTTTTATGATTTTTACTAAGAATTATTGGTTTGTGAACACTTACAAACACGATTCCAGCACATTAAACCACGTGTTTCATTAAAATTTCTTCGCAGTTCCAGATATCCATGCCAAGTAAATGTTAATTGAAGCCGAAACAATCATTCATCCCAGGTTGTTTTTCGATTTGAATAATTATTTATTTCTGTTCTTTTGGTAACAGTTAACCAAATTAATGCTATTAAATTTTTTTCCATTATATGCCTTAGTTTACTTTTGTTATTTATTCATCAAACGATAAGTTAATACTATTAAAATGCAGCATAGTACAAGTTAATTTTTTGTGCTATGTAACATATTTTTTTTAAATTTTTATACAACCATTTCTGTAAAACTAATACCAATAAAAGGTAAGATTTGAAAAGTCGTGAGAATTCTCTTTTTTTTTAGACAGAGTGATAGGCTAAACCAACGAAAGGAGTGGGGTTTGCTGTAGAGACGCAGCATTCCCTTCTCCATGCCTCGACCAGTTTAGGAGGCAGCTGGCCAACTGTTCCAATAGGAAGATTAGAACAAAACAAGAAAGAGATGAAGGCATTCCCGAAGGTAGCCCCCTTAGTCTCTCCAGGGAAAGTTTTTTGGGAGAATTATCAGCGTTTGATTGAATTATAATTAAGAGGATTACTAAAACCGGTGTCTAGAAAAATATTGAAGATTCCTCAAACAACACCCCCCCCCCCCTCCTTCTTAAATACACAACGTAAACTGTCTTTTAATATATATAGGCTCGTAGCATTTTACACAAGGTACTTCACCTAGTTTCAAACGCCTGCACGACGTTGCAAGACATTTAAAACATGTATTTCGACCTTAACAACGTTCCACGCAAGAAAACTTTCTTGGCCGATATTCAAGGTAGCGAGAAGCACTTACCGGAACACACATTTATCGCCCAACGCACCACGAATTATTACATCAGAGTAATACATATATATTAAAACTGAGATGCCAAACTAAATTAAATTAAACTGTGACGTATATAATAAACTACTGTGATCGCAGCCGGTTCTCTAGTAGTAGTTGCGCCGTTCCAGAGTTGGATTCACGATCTCTTAGTCGTAAAACAAGCGAGAGATTAATGAAAAGTCCACACAACGAGCCTTCACCTCTTGTTTACGGCAATAATGGGGGAAAATATAATTTAAAAACATTTAATAATTTATATAATGGAACTCAAATTTCTTAAAAAATTAATCAGTATAGGGATTTTATCAGCACAATATTCTTATAAACACTTCCAAGGTTGATCGTAGGTAAATTCCCGGAAAACTTCATTGACGCATACTTTTTGATGGATTGAAATTCAAACTGTTAAGTAAGTAAATGTTTAAATAGTACATTACTACTAGTAATATAAGCACTATATACAATACGTTTTAACCTAACCGGAAATTGTTTATTATTCCTTAATAAGTGCATGTTTGAAAAGCATTAAGAAAAATAATACACTATTACGAAAAATGGAGTAAAAAGTTATAAGATTTTTAAACAGAGGATAAACGCGAAATAATAACAACGGTCACTTTACAGCAAAATACACAGTCAGAAACACGAACAGGAATATTTGAATCACTACTAATGACTGCTTATTTCTCTTGAGTCAAATCCACTACTGATATTCACTGTCTAAATTCACTGACGCAATGTTTGTGTATTTTCTCCTGAAATGTTTGGACTTTAAAAAATGTCACTAAAACGACTCAGGAACGTATTGCTCAGTTGAGCATCGTCAGAAACTTCCTTTCATATTAATTTTCTTCCGGTTGTATAAATTGGAGTCTTCCACACATTTTTAATATACATTGCAGTATAGAAAAATTAACGAAACTGATTCTACATGCCAAGTAAAATCACTGAATATAGTAAAAATTAATAATAAAAGAAAACTGTAAAGGGGACTAATTATCATCACTTTAGTTTTATTTCTCACCTTCTACGCGACATCTATGGTAGCGTACGGAATTTTATCAGCTAATGCCTAACAGGAAAACATTCACGTTATCGCGATAGAGAAGTATGATATTGATTCGTAAATGTGGTTTTATTATCTGTAGAGAAAAATGTAATTGGTCTTGCAAGAATATTGAAACGGTAAGCTAAGTATCCAGAATCTGGGAAACACTAGATGAAAATTGACAGTCACGTGTTGTTAAAGTAAGACGATAATTTAAATACGGAGAAATTTATGAAGGCAAATGCGGGAAAAACGAAAAAAAATAAACAACGGTTTTAACAAAAAAAGATTGACGTTATATCCTGTCCCGGAGCTGCTTAATATGAAAATTGAATCAGTTTTCTGCATATCCCGCGTACCGTTAGCCATCTCCATCAGTAACGGATGCTTTTGGCAAGACACCAAGTTCGTCTTCATCTTTCCCCTTCTTTTTCTCTTCCTTTGCTAGCATCACAAACAGGCTTTGGTTATGATTTATGCGTAGCGAATCTTATTTTTGGAAATAAACACTAACAAGATGGAAAAGGAGGGCAGAGTAAAAAAAATATAAAATTAACTCACGAGCGTTATTTAAAGGGAAGAGACGTGGCACCTGTGCCGCGCGACCACATTAAAAAAAATTTATGCCCGAAGCTTCAGATTTGCATAAACGTAAGATACGATCGTGGAAGAATGAAATAAAAAGTGGGTTCACTTACTTTGACTAACTGTAATACTAAGGAAAAGTCAAACACTTGCGTTTTATTAGCTTGTAAATGTCTTGCAAAATCGTCGAGTTGACGTTACGGAAATCTAAAAAAATTAGGAGACATTGTACAGCGCAACGTCAGAGCCTGGAACAATTTCAGTCAGGAAAAAATATTGCTTTAGTTTCTGTAAGTCATTGCCAAGACGAAAAACTAGAAATTATCCGAGAAGACTGTTAATAATTAAATTGACGAATAGGTTTCTCAAGCAGAGATATAACATATTTTATATCCATACAGAGAGAGGATTACCTGAAATTGAGGCCCGGACAGGAAAAATTTAAAATTTTCGAAGGCGCTACCCTCCATCAGACAATAGTACTGCATTTATAATGTCACGAAAACCTTAACTGCTTAAAAATGCCAATATTTTAAAGCTTTTAGTTGGGACACAGGGCGGTTGTTTTCCGGTCCTGTGAAGGAAAAGAAAAATCTACCTTATTTTGTTGGTTTATTTTCTTTGGAGGTTATCTTTTTGGAGTATTATTGTTGTGGTAGTCGTGGACTTAAAAAAAAGCGCTATTATTTCGTCATAGTTGCTTTGATAGGTAGAATATTAAACACACTCTGAGATAAATATTGCCCCAAAGCTTAAGAATTTATAGGACTTTTAATATAAATAAATTTTATGAACTATTTAAGACTGTTCTGTATCCTTTAGTGATATACACACGCTGACGATCCTATTTCACTTCTACTTGCAATGCTACAATGGCGCCCAAAATATGTAAATTTACCCCGAGCGACGACGACACGTAATAGTACGTAACTCGGATGTTTTACTATATATATATATATATATATATATATATATATATATAGAGAGAGAGAGAGAGAGAGAGAGAGAGAGAGAGAGAGATATCCCAGATTGTGGAATTTGAAATACAGTTGTAACTTTGTAAAATAAAATAAAATAAAATGTGTA
Source organism: Zhengitettix transpicula (assembly GCA_037074705.1). Lineage (NCBI taxonomy): Eukaryota > Metazoa > Arthropoda > Insecta > Orthoptera > Tetrigidae > Zhengitettix > Zhengitettix transpicula. Next base: position 36,755,349 of record CM073596.1, on the reverse strand, counting down.
AGTTCATAATTTTTTAATAACTCCATTGGCGAAATTGTTGTACAACTCCGTTGTAGGTCCCTGATTCCTTATCAGATTCACGGAATACTTTTTACCTACGGGTCGATGGAAACAATGTTTTTTTTTTCAATAACGAATATACTATAAACATCTTTCTTAATTTTATTAGCTACGGCAATTAAATCACAACGTCTTTAATGCACAATTTATTATAATGAGTAACTGGAGGTCTGCCACAGTTACAACACACGAGTAGTACTAACGTAAAATTAATTCTACTTCGATTGTTCATTGATGGTAGCATCTGCTTCACAATATCAGGGTTAAGGATCGTTCCTGAATATTATTTCATCATCTGTGACGTATTATGGATCTGAAGGACTTCGGCACCGTGAGAATTGGTCCGTACCTCTGGAAGCAGGTTTTCGAATAACCTGCGTGTGAGTTTCCTTCGAGCTACTGGCAGAAATTTATCTCTGTGGTTACACAGGGACTTGATCAAGCCACACCTCAGCCGCAAAAATTCAGAGATGTTACTTGCTAATTAGTCTGCAAACGAACTGATTCACAGGGAAACTGGATTAAGTTCTTTGTAATTATGTATCTATTCGAGTCCTAAAAGAAAGTATTCGACCCACATTGGCCGTCCTACGTTCTCCCGTTCAATTCATTTCGTAACAATTAAATCCAAAGTTTAAACAAGAACCGGACAGCTTCATTCATTGTTTCGTTCTTCAACCAGTATCAGCACGAACTGACGACAGTTGACCTTAATAAGGACTATATACACGAAATATATCTCTTGTCAATCTTCTACCTTTATATAATTTGCTACTGTCTAAGGATTAAAATAAATTGAATCAGTCTATAACTGTTCAAGATTAAAAAGAGTAAAATTGCGTAACGAGCATATTATTCCAGAACTTATACTGAAATAATAGCTAATTATCATATAAAATTGAGTAAAAAAATAAATACCTAACAACCTTTTTACAATCCTTCGTCACCAGTTTTGTGCAGTTTGTCGTACTTGTGGCTCTTACGATTTTGAATCGCCTGACGAAAGCAATAAAAATTGTAATAAAGTTGTGTGATATTTATTTCTTACTTAATTTTTTATATCTGCAATACTATATTAAATGCAATTATTTCAAAACGATCCAATGAATATTGTGATTTCTTTTAATTTCTTAAAATCATTCGAAAACAATTTTTATCGCGTATCCAAGGCCAAACCATAAATAATTTTCCTACCGACCTAAATGTTTGGTTATTTCTGAATTACTAATTAAAAATAATAATTTTGTCTTTCGATTAAACAGGCAGAAGACGTGTATCACAATTTACTAATGATTTCCTATACAAATTTTCGTAGTATGTGAAAATATAATCACTTTGTAACGGAATTTTCATAGTAGAAAGATGGTCGTAAATAAGAATGATTTTAAACCATAACGAAATGGTGAAAACGTTTTACAAATTCGTTATTTTAAGGCGTTCAACTGTTATAATTGATCCGAATTTTGGATAGACAAACACTTGTTCGCCGAACTAAAATGCGTAAAATACGTGTAATTTTCTCGCCTCTTCCGAGTTCGTCTCGCGAAACTCGAGATTGGCCTCCCTAAGGCGCCTTATGTAACTAACGAACGTTGAACTCAAGTCGTCGCTGTTGCTCGCTACCGTTATCTCTCTCTCGCTTCATTCTTCTCTACGTGTGTCTGTATTATTCTCTTCAACAGCAAAAATACAGTATTGAGATTCTACTCTGAGTAGCGGGCGCAGTAACAGTAGTATTTGGTCTCCGTAATAATTTCATAATATATCTATATACAGATAGATATGTAAGAAGAGAATGTGACTGGTTGGCACATCAACACGTATCCGAAACTACTGAAGGTAGAAACCTGAATTTTAAAATGTGGGTTCTTACTACCATATACGTAGCCCATAAAAAAAACAAATTTTCAATATAATTGAAGGAGTGAAATAGAGGCTGTTGGGATTAATCTACACATCAACAAAACGTAAAATTGAAACTGGTTTATTTTAAGCGTCTATATGCACGAAAAGGTACTTGGAAGCTTCTACGTGGCGACGACAAAAACACACGACACGGACTATTTGCTTTCCACCACGATCCACTACGTCAATTTTACCTGATAATAAACACACTGGATACACCCATAACGTAGTTTATAAACATTGGAAAGCCAAACGTACTTTAAAAACCAGATCTTGCTAAATCCTACGATATTTTTTATATAATAGATTTTTGTCTGTAATTTATTACTGTAAATTTCGTATTGTGTATTTAGGTTTAGAACTGTTTTTGACGTAAGACTATTTATTAAGATCAGAACGAATGTACTGATTGTTTCAAATAAACCTGCTTCATTATAGTAAAAAGGACTGTTGACGTAGACGTTGATGAGTAGAAAAAACCAAAAACAGTCTCCAAGTTTATTTATAACTTTATTAAATAAATAGTCGGAAGCTTTCAACTCTTAGTTATAACCATCCTGAATGAACAATAAAAAATAAAAACGTTACCACTAACATAAAAACATCAAGTTACGAATACATTGCAACACCTTTTTGTCTTATAATTAAAATCACATTAACTTTAAAAAATATTAGTACCTATAGGTACTTAGTCACTACTATAAAACTATGTTGTTTATTAAAACTGCTTCTTAAAAATCTCTTTTTCATGAAACATCGTAGAAAAACATGGTTATTATTTGACTGGTAAGAATATGTTATATTACACTGAACAATACAAAGTAAATATTAAAGATCAAAAGGCTTTCGCGGTGTATTTGTTACAATCGCTGTTTCACCCGGGTGGAAACCCGAGAACTTTTTCTTCAAAGTAAATATTGTTTCCCCAGTAAATCACGTAACATTAGCACAAGTATAACATCGAGATTTAGGCAAAAACATTCGATCTTCGGTCTTTATGTCTCTCTTTCTCTGACTAGGAGAAAACAGAATATTGCAAATAGAGGTGTATGAAAAGCAAATCCCTTTCTATACTATTAAAGGGGAGTTGCCACCAGGTGGATTTTCCTAATGGAACCTGTTACTCTAAAAAAAACCCATTAAAATCTGAATAAAGAAAATAAAGAAAAAAATCTATTTAGGGAAATTCCGGGTAAAATGGATAAGCTCTCCCTTCCGAATTACCAATTATTTTCTCTTATTATGCTATTTAAGGGGAGACAACGCGTGGATGATCCTCGTTTAGACTATTAATAAAAAATATCCTAATTTTTGCTTAGCATCCCGCCACAAATTTCAAATATTTATTGCGTGAAAGACTACGTCAATTGAATAGTATATCTAAGTAGTTTGAGAGCTTGAAGGTTAATATGGAATAGAAATAAATTTGGGGAAACCAAATTATGGACACAAAGCTTTATCTTTTCTGTGATATATGGTTGGCTGTAACAGTAACATAGAGTGAGTGTAGTTGTAAGTTGTGACTCCGTCATCACTTTCACACTCCTCGACGAGAAAATGATCACCTACCCTATCGTCGCAATGTAGTAAGGATGACACCTGGCACTGGTGTGGATTCACCTTAATGATAGAGTTGTGTCTTAATACACGGATAATCCCACTTTTCGAGTTATTTACATTTAAGAGAATGGTGAGCCTCGCCGCCATACAGCACCAACTTGAAGGTTTAAAATTTCACACACGGTTTGTGTGGTAATCCACGCTTTTGTCTCGGTACACCTAAATCCCGAAACAATCGTCGATTGTGCCAACAATAGCAGTCAGGACTCTGGAAAACAAAGGACATTCGGGGACGCCCCCGTTCTGTCGAATGTGGGACGTGTTGGGCAACGTAGACGGGCGTGGTCGCCTCTGACGTACTTGCTGCTTGCTGAAGCACATTCGCACTCACACCGCGTCTCTCAATTCGCCATGGTAGACGTATTCAGATTCTTGGCTGACTTCCACGTTTAGTTATACATAGTTGTTTCTGGGGGCCAAGTGAAGGGATAGGAATAATGCCTGCTTAAGTGGAAAGAAATCTACGGAAAGCGTGAACCCTGGATTGGGGCTCTACCACAAGGATCTCCTCCTCATGTCCACCCTCATACAGAAATGTTGCTAGACCATAGGTAATGTATGATTTCGCAAGTACCATATCAGCCAAAGCGGAAACGCTTAGTACTACGACAAACGGTATAGTGGTTTCTAAAATATTAATCTGATTCCAAAGAGGCACATTTAAAAATTATGTGTACTCCAGCGAATAGCACGTAAAATTTAACATAAACTCAGGTTTGTAAATGTTCTATGTGTCATTTTGTCACACGAAACACATCTCTGCAGTAATCCAGTTCATCCAAACACGATGCAGCACATCCCCGTCGATGTTCATTAGCCAGCACAAACGCTGAGATGTGGCCTTTCGGAAAGTCATTAATGCAAAGGGCTGAAATTTATACAGCAGATGAACCAAAATACAGAGATAGTTGTCAGTCTATGATTGGACTGAAGTAAAACCAGCAGAAATTTGAGCTGGGTTTGAGTGTACAGACTTTGTAGTATGCCGAATGCCGCATCTCTGTAAAGTTTAAAATTTCTGTTACCATTTGATATGTCCTCCAATTTCACTCTCTTATTATTTTTCAGCCCTTCCCCTTTTTATTCACTTCGAGATATTTTTTTCTATTTCAGTCTGAAATCGAATGAGGAACCCGATCAGGAAATCTTATTTTATTATCTTATTATTATTACCAATATTTTCAGCCTCGTGGGAAGGGACACCTTTTCCTGGAGCAATACAGAGCTAATTTTTCTAAAGCCACCTTCCACAACAGAGCTACAATAGGCGAAATGTTGCGATCGGTGAGGGTGGAGAACGGGGAGACAGGTACCAAAGTTTACGACATGCCCTTCACAATAGAACGCGGGGGAAATGGAGTCAGGGATAGCCAAGGCTAGCGGACATCAGTCCTTAAACCTGAAGGATGCTTCCGTTTCACGACAAATAATTTCAATATTCAAACTGCTAACAGGACTTACTATTTTTTTTCATGTTAATATTAATAGACACGAGATTTTCCGTTATAAAACTTCAATTTGCAAGAAATTATAATTTTTTACTGAATGGGAAATATATAAACTATTAAAAATATTTCAAAATTGATCTCCATAATTATATGGTTAAAAAAATTACATCTGAACTGGAATTCCCAGAATTTCACAAAGACAGAAGAATTGACGATTAATATAAATACGACCTGACAATCTAACAAGTAATTAACTGAAAACAAACCCCAGGGTACTCAATGTCTCAATTTTACAACTGGACAAATAATCGACGAAATATATCAAACGCTCGAGAAGTTCAAATTTCAGCAAACATCTACCGCTCATGTCTATAAAATTTGACGCTTACTGTTTCTTCATACGCATTTAGTGATAACTTATAGCGTTATTTCTACTGACCTGCACGGCGCTGTTGAGGAAACAATTATTTTGGCCGGGCGCGTTAAGAAGTCCCTTGGTGCTGGGCGTCTCGGCGTCCCTGGACGGCGCCATGGGCAGATCCAGCGTCATCACGGCTCACTCATGTCTTCTGCAACAATAAAATGCAATTTACTGAAGGAGACACCAAATAATCACATACAGAATTTTCTATCGTGCTGTAAGCCCGTGGTTGAAATTAATAAACTCATATACCCAGAATCTGGTAGATTCCAGAAATATTTTTATAAGAAAACATTGATACAAAAAATGAGTGGAGGGAATATTTTCCGATGAGTGGACACCACTTACCGAATATTCGGGGACAGGTGTCCGCATCCAGTGTTTTTTGAGGTGGGAGACAGTAATTTTATTCTTCAAATACGACTTTAATAGTAATGTTACCAGTAATGCTGGTGTAGTATAAATAACCATTTCTATTGTCACCTGACGCAGTGATTAATCCACTAATAATAAAAAACGAAACCAAACATAACACTAATTTTGGTTTCCAACACTAATTTCTTCATGTGTCAGATAATTTTTTATGTGAACGGAAATTAGGTTATAAAGACGACATATCATTTTAAAACGGCCAAAACACGCCGTGAGATAAAAATAATATTTTAATTTTAACTTCTGCTTTTAATAATAAGGTATATATTAATGACCATTAACGGGCCATTTTATAATTCAAAAACATTTTTATTAATCATTAATTAGTACAACGACGTTTCTGTACATATTTGTACCCCCTTCTGACTGAAATAATTGTCGATGTTATTAAAGTTTTCCTCAGACTGGCAATGGAGATTTATTTTTATAAATTTATGAGGAGCCAAATTTTTCAAATTTAATTTATTAACAAGCTTATTGTTAATAAATTAATCTGTGGCTGTGTTCATACATTTTTAATTGTATTGAAGTCAGATAAATGAATCTATTAGTTGCTAGGTTTCTAAGGTAATGGAACAAGAAACTTATTTATATGTGTGCTTTTAATTATTATACACATACGATTTATGCTTAATATTTTTTTAAGTCTGTTATTGCTCGTTAAATATATTTCATTAAATATAATTAAATTTCAATAAAAAGTCACAGTAACAAATAAATAAGGAAAAAAATATACCTTTTGTAAAAATGTAAGTACTTCTTTCGCTAATGTAATAAAGACAAACATAAATAAATTATTGGTTATTTCAAGTGCAGGGAGGTTTGTAGCTTAATTGACACGGAGAGTTACTTTAATTCTAAATCTTCACAGTTTCTGAAGGTTTGCGAAAGTTTTAATTGCGCTACGTGGTGTCAGAGCTCTTATTTTCAGGAAGTCGGACTGTACTGGGTTGCATCTATAATGCAGGTGTCATGCACGTGCAAGGGAGCTTTGTACATCCCTGAGGGACAGGTGAAGGGCAGGTGTGGGGGTAGCTGAGCCTGCACAGTTCCTAGGGCCTACACCCACTAAAGTAATCAGCTCTCGCGCTTACCGTACATCATTTAAGGATTTTTCTTCCAGCAATTAAGCCCACTTTTTTTTACAACGAACTAAAAATATACAATAATATATATAACTCAAGTAGAATTAAGATGAAGTACGATCCGTAAGGTTCATCAAATACAAAATTTAGAACAGCAGCATAAAAAACTAAAATTGTATTATTTTAATAATACCCTTCACTGATTTAGAGAAATAATTTATTTCTGTAATATGTCTTATAATTACATTCATAAATTCAAAAGAAAAAAAAGAGCTAAAATGATCACAATTGTGAAATATTCATATTCTCAATCACTTGGCTCTTTCCGTGTAGTACTTGGACAGAATATTAAAAATGGAGAAGTATACCTCAGCATAATAATAAGTGGAAAACAGCTATAGAATATTAATTTAGATATTAAGAAATTTAACCCAACTATAAAATCAACAAAGTAAATTTTTATTTATAACGACGGAGCAGTTGCATAAAAAAAATATCGTTTAGACAATCAATACCTGCAGGAAAATTTTTCCTGCAGGACGCATATAAAGATTGAAACGTAATTGGAAGAAATTTGATACCTGTCACGTCCGGTTGGTTTTGTCTTCAATTTTAACAATCGGTGGCTGTTTATAGACAGATGTACATATTTACTGGCACTTAACAACAATCCTAACATTATGTGGCAAAAAATATTTTCATAATTTATTTGTAAAAAATTTAAATATAATACTTTATTAATCAAGCGTCGTAAGGTTTGCTGCGAAGGATATAGACTGCAACAGGAATGTTGAAAAGGAAAAGTATATTCGAACAACACGATTCTTCATCAAAAAAATGTATTATAAAACGGTATAAAAATTCTCCAAGAATTTAAAGACGTAGGCTATGATGTATAAATACTTTATTTACGATATCTGAATAAATCCAGGTAACAAACTGATCAAATTAATTGTCAATGAATGAATATTATACTATTTCCAGTATTTTACCTAAATATACTTGTACCACAAAGAGGAATATCCACATGTATGTATGAAAGTGAAGAGAGAGACAAATGATGCAAATAATTTAGTGCTCCGAACAATAGTTGTAATGTTCATAAGCTATATAAACGCATATCCACTTTATACTGTACGCTTGCCGAACACTGACGTATAACACGTTTCCTTAATTTAGCACCCTAATTAGGTCGACAGCTTGTTATCTAGAAAAGCTCGTAAGGAAAGATGAATCGTTTATTTCGTGCCGTAATTAAGTCCCTCGTGGGAATACTAGACGAGACTTGGATCTTTCTCTTCAAGACACGCGCTGATTGTGAGTTTAAAGTGAATAAACTTACCTTGGTTCAAATTTACAGCAAGCTCATTAAGAGTAAAAATCGTCCTAAATTATTCAACCGCTCATCGGCCAGTTAATTTAAAATATTGTCTGCATTTAGTGATTTAAATTAGGCAGAAATCAAAATGTCAGATAATCAAAATTGTCCCAAAAAAGTCTATTCTTGCTAAACATATACAAAATAGTTTGTATATTTCCAATTAGTCATAGGATTAGTCAGCTTTCATTTTGAGTATATATATATATATATATATATATATATATATATATATACAATTTAACAGTTCACAAAAGTGTATTGATTTACTTATTTAATACTAATTCAGTTAAATGAATCCAGGTTGTTGGATTTCACTGTTTTTTTTAATGATAAAATTTGAAAATGTTGTATATATATATATATATATATATATATGGTCATAACTTCGGAGCAAATTAGTAAACATTGATAAACTGACGCAGTTTAAATTATTATAAGAAGTAATTTAAAAACATGAATATGTATATCTTAATGTATCAAAACGACAGTATCTATGCCGAAAGCTCCCAGAACACAAAATAAAATAAAACTGAAAGGAGACTATTTGTAACTGTATGGAATAAAATTGTTAATAATTATTTCAAGAGTCAGACCCAATTCTAGCCATTTTTTTACTGAGTAGGAGTGTTATATAAGAAATGTGAAAAATTCATATATTCGTAGGGTTACAAACAATTATGCAGTTCAAGGGGGGTCGCCGTGGAAAATGTAAGGATATGGCGGCGAGACGCAGAATGTTTAGCAACTTTGAATATATTAACACGTAGTTGTTTTTCAGTAACGGCACTGTTCCTTTACTTGAGCGTCGTGCACTTCTCGTGCTTCGCCTGTAAACTTCGGGCAGGCTACACGCAGCGCAACTGGGCTAGGCGTAACCTTGATCCAGATCCACTTTGGACCTCTTTTCGTCGGTGCTCTTCCTTATTGGACCAGTGTCGGAAGCCATACACACATTTTCAATGTAAAAGTAGGTAATATTACTTGATAAATCTAGGTCGGGTTTTAGGGGGGGGGGGTGTTCATTGTTCATTGGGTTGACAGACCTCGGGCAAACAATGAAGAGTTGTTTTCTTGGAACAGTCAGCACTCTGATATAGTATATTTATGTTTGCAAGTTTTTACGAGAAATAACAATGAAGCAAACATAGCTGATACGTTAGGTCCAATTATATATTTATTAATATTATTTTCCTTGTAATAGTGTGTAGAATTGCTATGCATTAAGTATTTCAAAATAAAATGTCAAATAAAATATATTTAATTTTGATACAAGTCCTCTGGATTAGTAAAGAGGACTATGTAAAGTTCCGCCAATAAGATTGTACTTTCTAAAGTAATTTATTGAGTGCATTAAAAATGGTCATCTTGAATAACGATGACTGTAATTCTCATAATAATGCAGGTTGACGAATAAGAAAAATTTAATCGAACTAAATCTTCTAAACGGAAACTAAGATAATATCGTTTTCTGTGAGAGTTGATACGAAAATTACCAAAAATCGTCTTGGAACACTGACTGGAATACTTTCAAGTTATAATAAATATATATTTTATTGTTTGGAAATTTATGTTCATCTATGAGAAAATAAGAAAAGTTAAAATTTTCAAAATACGGTTGCGTTATTGTCCAATTACTGTACATACATAAAAAAAATGGTAAGTACTAATAATATTCAGCGTTTTTTTGTAATAACCAGCTTCGAATATAATAATAAATAACGGTTCTTATATTTTCTAAGTGCGCAGGACGCGGTGTCGAGCGGGTAGTCTGCATGAAGTACCGCAGGCGTAGGCAACTTTCCAAATAAGCAGGGGGGAAATTACTACACTGCAAGTATTCCTAAATAATAGTTCATAAGTTAAATGTCCTAAAATTATTAATTATCACATGCAATGTGAATACCAATATAAAAAGGCAGAAATTACGATTTTTAAACCGAACAATCCTCAACAAAGCAAAATCATTTATTAATTAATGTAAGATAGTGAAATAATTAAAACATAATATTAGATTAAAATAAACCCAAATGTAGGAGTCATTAATACATAAATGATGACTAAATATTATAACGTATACTGGGTTGAATAATCATCTTTTACGTTTGATTTGATTTATTGATGTACTTCGTCCTCTGTTGCGGAATTATGACAATTTGTTTGCATCATTTCAATACATAAATAAATAATAGATAAAGAAACCGAAGAAATAAAATAAGAAAAATATGTAAAAAAAATACCATTTTCCATTTTCCATTTTGAAATGGATTTCTTTTTCTCATTTATGTGTGAAATTCGAGCTGCTATATATATATATATATAAATTATTCCCATATGCGATTCCTAAATTGTATTTTACTACATACTTTTCATAGTTTTATTTCCTCTGTTACTTTATATAATTATTTATTCATGTATTGAATTTATGCATACAAGGTGAACAAAGTACTAATAAATAAAATGTAAAAGAGGATTATTTATTCCAATATACGTTATGCTAGATCTTTTAAATTTATTCATAATTTCATTTATAAATTTTCAGATATGTTGTTCATATATATTTGAGAAAATAAAATACATAAACATATATATATATATATATATATATATATATATATATATTGTATTGTATTTATTGTATTTAAGAATACAACACTGGTTTCACAGTAAATAAAAAAAATTCTAAATACAAAAAACGTATTAAAATCACTACAAATTATATCATTGCTATTCTTTAAGAGAGGTATAGTGATGGCGTAATATGTGAATGTAAACGAAGAATAGTTAATTTTAGACACCACTACATAACTATGATTACGTGCGAATGTCACGTGGTAAATAACAATTTTATTTTAGAACAGTGTTCTGTTGACAAAGGAAAACATTTTTCTATTCAGACTGAAAATTTATAAAATGTGAGTTCTAAATTATTTTTCAAACCTATGAAAGGGTGATCGAACTTGTTTGTCGAGTGTGACACTGCTCCTGTCCGTAAAAGTACCTCGAGTCCAAGATCTTCAATCGTAAGTTCCTGAATGGCCTCGTAGATGGCCACAGGGAGTAGAAACAGATTGTATCTTTGCCACCGATGCACGCACAGCACCAACGTTTAGAATTTAATACGGCCACTCCTCTGGCGATACAGTTACATACCTAAAGAGAGCCAGTAATTTGCGGCGAGCGTGCAGCGGAGCTGAAAACCGCCAAAACACGTTCAATTGCCGCCGATTGCGTGAACACATACGATTGCGACCACAAGGAGACCAGGTAATGCAGAACTCTCCACAAAGTCCTGCCGGACATGTGGTTGACGTGGTTCAAGCTTGGAGTAGTGATAAATGACGATCATCTCAATGGGCTAGTCGGTCAGTTTGGTTCCACTCAGAAAACTGAAAGTACTGCTGCATTGAAAACTATTAGATATTTTTGCCTATCCTATTGTTATGAACAAATGGTCCTCGACTTATGAATAATTTGATTTTCATCATTAGGAGAGTTTAAAGGACAACAGACCAGTTGTTTAGTGAGTCACACACCATTCTCTCGGCGGAATGTAAAAGATATTTTGTAAGCACAAAGGAACATGCTCATAGAAATTTTATTATTCGGAAAAATTTTGTGTACTAACCAGCTTCAAATATAATAATAAATATGAATAATAAAATATGTATAATATAATAATAAATGTCCAATGCAAATCTAATTAAATACATTTTCTGAATATAACTCTGTCATGAAAAGTATACATTTTTACAATATACCTAATTTGAAATAATAAATTTCAGAAGAATAAGTAGATTTATAATTATCCCTATATTTTTCAAAAATAAATTATGAAAACGAATAATTCGACCATGTGCCGAGGATATTGTAATACTCAGTCCGTATTTGAAAGAAAACTGGTTGATATGTTTTGGATTGTTAAATATTAACAAGATTTTTTTAAAGCCTAGCTTGTAGTAATTTCACGCCTGAGTCTCTTTACACGTCTTTAACAAGACGCATATGCTGGAAGAACAACTAAATAGTTGTAGAAAGAGCGTCTGGGTTTCCACCCGTGTACAACAGTCATTAAGACGCGACGTTTCGACGACCATTAGCTCTGCCGTCATTTTCCGGGAAAATGACAGAGATAATGGTCGTCGAAACGATGCGTCTTAATGACTGCTGTCCGAAGGGGCTTTCTACAACAAACCAGACCGGGAAAGCCTTCGATCTTTAACTAAATAGCTATCAGTATTAACGAGTAATAATGAAGAAACGTGTATTCCCTCAAAATCTTAACAGATACTATTACCCAATAGGTGTTTAAAGCGTTATTTACAATTGCAAATACTTTTATTATATTATTATCACAACTGTAAAGTCTCCGGACTAAAACTTAATTTTAATATTTTTTTTTAAAAAAAGTGGATTAACTCCATAGGTAACATATCTTCCATAACGACACTTTTCCTATGCATGGATTGGGCATACACAAATTTAAAGTTCAAGCGATATAAATTAAACGGGATCTCGAGTTCGAGAATCCCGCCGAGAGATTCACAAAACATCTGGTCTACTGTCGTTTCTATAAGCATATATATGAAAAATTAAATGATCTAATACTTGTCCATGAATCGGGGACCATATAGTCCTAACAATAGGATAGGCAAAAATCTTGAACACCTAATATAAACGTTCCTTTTATTCGCCAAATATGGACGAAAGGTAACTAAACTCGGCATCATGGTTGATGAGTCGGTTACATTCTGAAGAGGTTAAGTCCCCTTGTCTTTGTGGCGTGTATCATGCAGAGGTCATGGTCTGGAATGCGATCTTCCTGGTGTGTCCTCTCGGTCCATCCATACTCGAGCAGTTTTTGTCTGTAGAAGAAATCGAGCAGTACGTTCGTAACGAGGAACCAGAAACCGGTTCTCTCCACAAGCGAACATCTCGCCAGAAGTCGAGCTAGCACACGGCTGGTAATTAATGGGGAATGATGTTTCAATAGAGCAGGGTGTCTGGCCAACTAAGAGACTGTAATTGAAGAGGTATCTCGGCAGGAATGTGCGGCATAGGAAAAAACCTCGCAAACTTCAACTACGGCAGGTAGTTGTTAGCGAATTTGTACGTGCGTTGTGCGTGTGTGTTCCCGAACAATCTAATCGAGATTACACTTCGCCTGGAGGTATCAATATTAACGACTTTAATGATCTCTTGTAGCGTTGTCCGGACATTTGTTCCAGCGGTTACTTCGGCTGGATCTAACGAATTAAATGAATATCAATTTCGATCCATAAATCCGTATGTCGGTGATTTTTATTAGGTTATAACTATCGTTGTCGTAACAACTTTCCTCACCTAGAAAACGTAAAAGAAACAAAAATAGCATAATAAACGTAAATAAATCTGAAGCGCAGCAGATGTCTGTGCGTGTTGTGCGTTTATGGCCGCGTTGATGACGAAAGTTAACTATATAATGAGTTAAGGCGTAATTTTTCAGGGCATCGCCATTAAATGTCGCTGCGGGACTTCACTGGGGGCGTTTCAGAAAAGAAAATTTACTTACCGCGGCTGAGTAAATAAGACGAAAAATTAAAAAAATTATTTTGACGCTCTTGTATTTGAGTCCCGGTTTTATAGTAAAATAATGTCACTAAGTTGTGTTCTCACTCACCTTCTCCACAACCTCGGTACCGTCAACAATAAATTATGTACTACTACGGTTCCTGCCCGCGATTCACTCGCGCCGTCAAATCCTAAGAAATTTTGTTACAAAGTTGCAATTTTTTTATATCACTTTGGAAGCTTACCAATAACGCAATGACGAAAAAATGCTTATTACTACAACAAAATATTATCTTTGTTTAGTTGACTGCAATAAACCGAAATAAAAAAGGGTGAAGTATTAAATGGCGATATATATATATATATATATATATATATATATATATATATTGTAACATTATGGTAAAAATGACTGTTGACGTTCGTTGATGAGTATAAAAAAACCAAAAACAGTCTCCAAGTTTTTAATTTTATTAAATAATTAGTCGGAAGCTTTCAACTCTTTTGTCATAATCATCCTTCTTGTCCTATAATTAAAATCACAATAACTATAAAAAGTATTAGTACTTATAGGTAGTAATTACTATAAAACTATGTTGTTTATCCAACAAGGTCTGTTCTAAAACAGTTTTAGAACTGACATAGTTTTATAGTAGTGATTAAGTATCTAGAGGTACTAATACTTTTTATAGTTATTGTGATTTTAATTATAGGACAAGAAGGATGATTATAACAAAAGAGTTGAAAGCTTCCGACTAATTATTTAATAAAATTAAAAACTTGGAGCCTGTTTTTGGTTTTTTATACTCATCAATATATTGTAACATGATTATGTTGCATTGCCGATTTATTGCCTTTGTCGGTGTCCGTTTGCGGCGCCGCATATTGTAGAGTATTTCTGTGGTAAATCGCGCGCAGAGAAGTGGCAAGGCAGTTCGTCAGGGGACGGAGGTCCCAGTGGTGTAATAAAAAAATGTCATAAATAACCACGCCCTGCAGATGTTGAATGTTTCATGACCCGAGAAATAAATTAATTACAAATAAAATTGTTTTGGTAATTTCATTCCAAAAAATTACCTGGCGCCCGTATTAGAAATTGAGTCGAGAAGCGGAAGGACGTAAGAACGGACGCTACAATATATATGTCCCACGTTATTCTCAAATAACTGCCTTCGCAAGCAGATGATAGTTGCAGATGTTTCTGTTTGCCAACAGTCCTCAAGAAATAACGGAATTATTTGTGTGTAAAGGTTGTATTATACGCTCACAATGAAAATAAATTAACAGCATTCAACGGCAGGTAAACAATTACAGTCGAAGAATACGATTGGGATTAAAAGCTAGATTGTGTTTGGGAATGACAGCCTTTGTTTTTATTGTAGGAAGGTTGTGCGAGGGTGAAAGGAGTTTGTAGGGTCCAAAGAGGCTGCGTGTTGATGCACAAAAGCACCTCTCTACTCAACAAGGCCACGTGTAGATTTATACTACGTCCAACAATGCACAACATACTCGAATAACGTATTTCATTCTCGTAGGAATCGTAAGATACGGAATGAACCAGGAAAAAACAAATCACACCACCTGAAAATTTTGCCCAAGTGAAAAAATAACCGTAAAATCTGTCACTCAGAGAGATTTTGTCAGATTCGGGCCACTGACAGTTTATGATTTTTATGTGTCAATCAAGTGATGTAATTTTCTATTTTACTTTTAATATCCTTACTGAACAATTTTATTTCAACCCTTTTCGCTTTGGTAACATAACGGATAGGACCACAGTTAACAGATGAGATGATCTCGTTGAAAGTGATGCTTCAGTTAGAAACTGAATAAAAGGATATTTACAACACACAAATTTTGTGTCATATTATTGAAAAGTCCTTTTAATGTTTGTGCAAGACGTGAGGTAATCTACTTGCTAACTAGTTCCGTATTAACGTGTTGTCGACTGTGGCACGACGGTTTACACACTTGTGACACGTCAGTTCCCCAAGTAAGGACAAGCGGCCTCGTGTTGACTCGCTCATGCTCAAACACTGATGATTCATATGTAATAACGAACTGTCAAAAGCGATGAGCGTTAGAGAACACCCGCAAAATAATTTGCAATAATCTAGTTGAACAATATTATATGCCCATCGTTAACACTGACCTGTCTTACAATGGATGATAAATCAGGAAAGAATTTCATGCACTATTAACACCGGGAGACGATGTCCTTCAATAATTTTTGTGCTAAAATTCAGGTTTTCAATTATATATTCCCACTACAAAAACCTAGTTTTCATATTTTACAGAAATGAGTTTAGACGTCAAAATATCTTTAAATGTTGCCTTATACTGGACGCAAAACAAAAATTCTGCTGATAACGAAACCTAGGTATACAGTTTCGTGTTGCGGCTACAACACTATTATTTATATCAATACACACCATGTGATATTTAAAGAACTTTTAAATAGTAGGGATTGCGATGACGGACGCGCTGTCATTTTGTAATCGTTTGGAAACTTTCTTGCAGTATTACTTTCGATTCAGTGAAGCTACGATGCTCGTTATGATCATAGTTCCGATTTATTCAACATATTTTTTTATGCTTATTACAGAATTAATCTGAAAAGTGATACAGGTGTTTGGGAAGCAAGAGTGCCTATATTACAAAGAAAATTGAGCTGAAATTTACGAACTGTTCGTTACCCATCCCACCTACACATTAAATGGTCTATCAGTAAAGAGAAATTTATAATATCACCCCTGAATATCACAACGAATTATAGATCAACCTATTTGTATCTAAATAAATTAATTATCTGAAATCCTCTGAGTACATTTACTACCACATTCCGATGATGTGATGAGTTTCCATCAATGCGGCCTTAGCGAAGAGCCAGTGTGCAGATTCAAGGTTGCAATCGAGATGCCTGCTAAATGGATTTCAGGAACGCGGTCCAGCGTTTCATTACGAGCCTAATAACAGGTACCTCTTAGGACTTATAAAAGGGCCAGTTTCTTGCTGTTATACATATGCGTGAGCAGTGTGGCCCCAACACACACTATCAAAAAGAGAAAGGGGGGAAAAAAAGAAGAGGGAAGACCTCTCAGCACGCTGCCTTTGTAGAACACGGCAATCTCCTATTATTACTGCATTTCTTTTCACAGCGCGGCGTCTCGGACAACACACACACACACACGCCATCGCCTAGTCTCTTCTTGTCTCGGAACCATTCAAAATTAAATTTGACGCGAAAGTCTTTTTTTTTTCAGTTCCCCGGGCGGTAATTTATATTGATCGACAGCAGCGATTCGCAAATAGCTCTCGGCGAAATTAGAGAAACTTTCGAGAGACAAGCTCGTGACCGTAAACCATATGTCGTAAAAAAATATAGACTGTGGTTTCCCTATCTAATATATCTATACAAGGTATTTCTGTTACTTAGGTGTGACATTTATAAATATACATACTCAACGGAAAAAACTGATTATTATAGGAGGCATCGTGCAAGAAAACTTCAACCCTTTGTAATCGGTTAAATAACTAAGTGTAAAATGAATTAAAATTCTGCACTACAAAAAAACACGTTGAAAATATATCTGAATTACGAAATAAGGAAAAATTATATTTTATTATGTAATAAATATGGCCATTTGTATATATAATAAGTGAATGTGTCAATAAAATTTTATAATTATTTTTTTTAAGGAATTTTAATTCAATATGTGTTATTTAATGATTTATTGATGTTTTTGAATTCTACCCTGAATGATAACGCAATAAATTTAGGACATAAAATAAAAGGAATCGCACAACAACAAATATATCACAATGACACAAACTGCGTATTATCCGTAGAGGTACTCTAAAATTGGTTCCTTTTCTATCAAATTTACTAACTAGTTTCTTCACATTTTTTTCATAAAATCCGTGACTGTATTTCACAAACGATAATAGCGTAAAAATTAATAACAGGATACTGCCAGTAGAAAACCGCGATGAGGACTTTTGGGTCGACCAACTGGTAGTTTCACTCAAATGACTAATATTCCTCTTCGCCCTGTGCCTGATGGTTCCGCTCTAATAAACTGTATTTACTGCTCTGTTTTCCATCCTGTCAGTCCTTCACAGTCCATAGTTCGTATTCAGTTACTCTGATACTGTTTAAGAAGTCCTTCTTGATACTTGATACACTACAATATTGGAAAACAATTCCCCTCAATCATATCCTTCACGGGGAAAATAACTAATAGCATGGGCTTTTATAGACACTTTATGCAGTTGCTTTCGCTGCAGACGTGAATAATACGACGAGGAAGAAGATCCCACCACCGAGGAGTTAAATGTCACCGATGAATATCTTCTCCCGATTGCCGCGTTTAGGACCGCATTGTCGGAAGCAATTTGCATACGCTTAACTCGGCTCTGTGAAAAGCCGAAAGCCTCTCTCGGTATACGAAAAGGAATTACATCCATACATTACACGAATTTTCTTTTCTTAAACTGCGACATTTATGGAACCTATGGCGTACTAAATAAAATTATTAACAACATTTGCCGGATATTATTACTGTTGCTAGCACAAAATAACATGAAAAGAAATTATGAACAGAAAATTATAGTGCGGGTACAATGAGATATTTAATATGAAGGAAATTACTGTATAAAATACTGTAAGACAAAAAAAATATTAACAATGGCTTTCCCGGTGTATTGATTTAATAAAAGATTCTCGGTTTATCAACTGCCTCAATTATTAATTAAAACACAACCGAGAACCTTTTATCAAAATATATTTGCCAATTGTAAAGATTTCATCAGAAATGTTTGTCCGTTTTCAATCCGTTACAACAATTCTAGTATAAGTCTGACACTCAAAAGAAATATGATGAAGAAACCATTTTTTTCTTCTACAAAAGAACAATAAGCGGACAATGAGCAAATTTCCTTTTCTTTTGAAATAAAGATTAAAGTCCAGTTCATTCCCCATCTCTTTGTTCATATTAAATTAGAAAATTCCACTGCTTTCAAGATATAAAAAATATATATAGTATATGTTAAAATAACGCACATATAGTCGTAGAAAATTAAATTATTTTTCTGTGACGGAAAAACAAAAATTTCGGCTATTCATAAAACAAGACTTATTTAACAGGTAGATTAATAGTATTCGACAGTTCATTACGACATGCTTGCTCTAGCCGTCAATGCAGGAGCAGCTTCTGATCGGTGTTCGGCCAGTGACGTAGCATTGGCCAGTCCATTAGCTTCCATCACACAAAATGTTGCTTATCACGCAGGCTTGGTCCGTAATTTTTCTACCAGCTGTCTCCTCAGCTGATCGAGGCATGGAGAAGTAAATGCTGCGTCTCTACATCAAACCCCATTACAGCCATCGGGAAGAGCGCGTGACAAGTACCCCAATACATATACACACAATAAGATTTTCTGAATTTTCTTTCTCAAATATTTTATTTGGTTTGTCCCCCAATAAGACAATATATTCTATCTCCTGTTTGTACATTAGAGTGCCTTGGAGGAGGTAATTGGTGTTGGCACTATCGGTCCATACTATAAAGTACTTTTTATGGAATTCTTAAGAGATTAATCAAGAGAATTTAGAAATATTCCTATTTTTTTTTTTTGTATATGTTGATTTCCCGACATTGATATTCAAAGCAACGGCCATTGCCACCTGCGGTTCACTGTTTATGAGGTCGGGATTACTGACTACAAGTGCATGTAATTCTTCCTTTTTTGGACTACTGTGAAAGAGCTGTTAGGCTTCCTTTGAATCCTGTTTACGATTGTCTTTCATTATAATTCCCCTCCTCCGTATAACGCTGAAGATGTTCCGTTACGCGGCCGACCTGCGGATGAATCTCTTGTCCTCGAAGCGAAAGGTGCTCCTCGCACCTTATGTGAAGATTCCAGTGAATGAACACTCCAGGTTCTCATATTTTGAGTTTATAGATTGATTTTTCTTCGTCCCCAATACCGCTCATGTCGCTAATGCCTTGTGTTGATCTATGTATTTTCTTCAAATGGAAGATTCGCTACAAATAAATTTATTCTTAAAAAAAAATATAGGTACAAAATACCCAGTTAATGAATGAATACCTATGAATAAACAGCAACCTCTAGTAAATTATTTAAAAACATACAAAATATTTAAATACAGTACAATAAAATAAAAATTATGATAAATGTTGTAATGAAATAGCATTTAACTTTAGACTAGGCTATGTCTTAGGCGGACAACCAAATATTTATTTGACAATGGTTTACACAGGAATGGACCAGTCAGAAAAAACAGCGATTTCATGCCATCTGTAAGATGCTGCACTTAAAATTTGCAGTTTATATGAGCAATGTATATTTAGCCTTATTGGAGTAGTTCATTCACTGGATAATTCACTCTTCTGAGAAATCTTTCGTATCCTACGACGAAACGAGCCGGTGGCAGGGTATTTTATTATAAAATGTAAATGAAACACACTTGCGAAAAGTAACTCTTCAGTCACCGCGGAATGAGTGTGTTAGTACAAATGATGAGATGAAGGAAAGGGCATCAGCGTGAAATTTAATTAGATAAAATAACTTTATACAGTACGGAGCATATTTTATTTACTTAACTTGCATCATCAAGTGGAAAAATAGTATATAATATTTGCGTATTTGCATTTATTACTCACAATACTAAATTTTGATTAAAAAAAATGGAAACCTCTAATGAATTACCTAGCGTCTTATTTCCATAAATTAATACATGTATCCAAGACTTAATTGATGAAGTTCTCAAGGCTTAAAGGGACCTGATATAGGCTGCCAAATAACTTTGCTAACTTCGTAACGAACCTTGAGGGAACTGAAATTCTTGAGCGTTCTCTCTCTCCCTCCTAATTCGATCTCATTGAGAGCTGCAGATCATAGAGGCAGCCATGCGAATGGATAGTTAATTAACGTATAGCCTCTCATGAGCCCGAAGGCATCTCCAGGTGTCTGACTGGCTCACAAAACTTGCAATTACTGGAGAGAAATCTGCACCGGTAGGAAGACGTCGGAAAATTACGTGCCAAATCTGGACGAAATACACGTGTTTATTTCCTCAGAATTGGATTTACGATTTAGCACAGACAAAGAAGACCGAAATCTCAAAAAAGAGAAGAATTGATAAATGCTGAGGAGAAAAGTTTGCATGACAAGATGCATCTGAATATATTTGAAACTCAAGCAATAATTAACTACGATATGTGACACAACCAATTGAAAATTATCTGTCTAAATTCAGTAATTACAACATAAATATAAAAATACGTAAAAAATACAGAATCATACTAAACAGATGTTTTTAATCTACAAAACTGAAATATTTGGAATATTAAAAGCTGAAACAACTTCCAACACGTTTGCTGGAAAGTAATTTATATTCTTGAAAATGTTACATTAATGCGTTGGAAATATATATATATTTCTCAAAAACGTCAGATAAATATTCATAAAATATTATGCAAAATGGTAAACATATTGTTACAATAATCGTTGGTTGGAATTAATCTGTCGATTTGTTGTGAATTATGCCCGCTGTCGATGTTATGCTTGTTTACTATTTCATCTGACGCAGAGCGTCGTTTGCCTTGATTGTTATTCTACTGTAAGTTGCGTCCTGTGGAGGCCGACTGCTTCTCAGGAGTGCCATTCATTCGCCTTACGCAACACCGAGAATGCTACTGAATCTGCTAAATGAACGCACGTGGCTACATTTATTCGTCCAAGTTAGTCGTATATTCTACTTACTGCCTCTCTGACGAAGAGGGAAAAAAAACAGAAATCCTGATGTTTCAAAATGTACTACAGCCTATATTTGAGATAGGAAACATATTTCTATTTAATTTTCATTTCCAAAACATTTTAATCCAATATGCTCACCATCTAGCATAATATTTTATTGTTATTTATGTGTTTTTTTAGGAATATATATATATATATTGTAATAACTAAATTTAATAATAATGAATGTGGCGTTTCTAAATGAAAGAACTATTAACTTTAAAGAACAAACAAAATTTATTGTGCCAAATTTAAAAACAATTATAAAATACACAAAATATTTGGGATCTCAGGGTCTTAAACTGGGTTTGATAAATGGCTGAATTTATACAATCAAAATTACATTTACCTTTTATGGAAGTTAATGCGTCTGAAACATAGACGAAATATGTTGTAGAAGAAA
Source organism: Zhengitettix transpicula (assembly GCA_037074705.1). Taxonomy (NCBI): domain Eukaryota; kingdom Metazoa; phylum Arthropoda; class Insecta; order Orthoptera; family Tetrigidae; genus Zhengitettix; species Zhengitettix transpicula. The sequence continues at coordinate 36,733,226 of CM073596.1, read as the reverse complement.
TAATACTACAGATTGAATTTAAACAGTTTTAAATTTATCAAGAATTAACGATCTCATTTTATCGATATTTAAATAATTAAAGAACGATCTGACTTTTATCTTTTAAAAGTGTTTTACAAATGATTTCAAAGTATTTCTCTACTTACGGCCGCCCAGGTCTCATTTTAGGTTTTTCGTGCACAAAATTTGGGGATATCACCGATTCTAAGTACTCACAGACTCTAAATGTCAACAAATTCTAATTGGCGTAGTTTGTTAGTTGGTCTAACACAAATTGGTAGGTTCTCGATGCTTTACTCCAACCTGGGTTTGTAGATCTCGTAACTTTAGTTGAAAAGGTCCTTCATTGGTTTGTCTATGGCCAGCATGATGAATTTTCGCTCGACCACGGAATACAACATTAGTTGCCCTCTCTCCTTCCCGACTGAAGATTGCTTTACTTTTCAATATTTGAGAGCATGTTTGTAACTGGACCACATTCTTTCGTTCTGACTGCCCCACTGTAAAGCTTTCGAACTGTTCGCTGTTCGCTGCCCAACTGTAAAACTTCGTTACTTAGATTTTTGAGCGCGTAAACTCTCTCAACTGCCCAACAATGTTTTCTTTGCCTCGCCGGATTGTTGCGGCGTCCGCTCTATATCCACTAATAATGAGTCCTCTACAATCCAACTTTCCAATTAGAACAATGTCTTAATTACCAATTACTACAATATATATATCCAATACATCATAGTAACATTTTTAAGATTATAATTTATTTTCCAGCAAACATGATGGAAGTTATTTCAGCTTATAATATTCCAAAAATTTCAGTTTTGAAGATTAAAAAAATCTGATCAGTATTATTCAGTATTTTTACTTTAATTTTTATAATACGTTGTGTTTACTGAATTATGAGAAAGAATTGGGTGTGTCACACATTGTAATTCATTATTCCTGGAGTTTCAAATATATTCAGATTCATCTTCTCATGCAAACCTTTTCCCAACAGAACGTACTATAAAAAATGAAGTAACCGAAGTATGAGTTTTACTTGAGAAATATTACAGGAATTTTACAAACGGTCCAAGAGACACCACGATTTAACAAGTCTACAGTAAACGAAATAACAGAAACTTGGCAGATGGATGAGAAAAATTGCAGAACTTAAATGGGGTAAAACTGTGACAAAGGCTTCCCCACGTCTTAATTAGCGTGATATAGGTATTGTAAAGATGTAAAAAATGTTTATGTATTAATTTGTATTTTAAAATATAAAACGTCCGTGTATGATGTGCACTAATTACTTAAAGACGTAGCCAATTAAGAGACAAAATTAAGTTATACTATAAATAACTCGCAGATTTCTACATTGTTGGTTTTATCAGAGCCGATAGAACGACAAACCAATTTATTTATATAAATAGCGTTTTATATTTCAAATAAAGTCTGAAACAAATGGCCGACAATGGGTCGTAGAAAAAAGAAGCAGTATATAATAAGAGAAAAAGAGTTCTAACGCTTATCAATCCAGCAACCTGTGAGTGTAATTGGAGATCGATGACTGAACGACGTGGGATTTGAAGAAGGTGACATCCAAAAATATAGAAGATCGGATTGAATAATGGGCAAATGGGATTTATTTCTACAGACAGATAAGGTTTTTGTGAATAATACTCACTTTCCACAGTTAATCATCGTCCCAGTGGAATCATTCAAAGGCAAAAAATGTGAATTGTGTAAGTTCACAATAAATATAAATAGGGTGATCCATATATTGGCCACTCCCCTTTAATACCATAGGAAAGGGACTGAAAGGGGGGGATGCGGAAGGGTAGAGGAAGGTAGCCAAGGTATAACTAGTGCCCTATTATTTAAGGATCCTACCCGGCATTCGTCTAAAAGTGATGCAGGGAAAACCCTAGAAAACCTGCATCAGGTATATCGGACATTTATTTTAGTTTCAATAATAGATATTTAGCCGTGAGAAATACCCACAGCGAGTACCGTGCGTATTCGATAGCTGATGAACTGGCAGTTTTAGTGCGAAGAGGGATCCCTAATTTGTGGAGTGTCTTTGAGCGTCGCTTTTAGGCATTCCAGTCACAGGTAGGCAGGAATTCCAGGGAGTGTTTAAATGCGTGGAAAGCAATATCACAAGCGTTCCGATGCCTGAGGCGTATTCACTCCTCACTCAAACATCTTATCGCGACTAAAATTGCGATGCACCTCAAAGTCGAGGTCAACTACCGCCACATGCCTAGAGACCCACAGTAGGAATCTTAAATAGATACGCACCTGCTACGCGAGTATACACGCGCACACACATGAGATAGTAACAATGAAAAAGACTTGGCTGCGTGACTACAAATGACAGGTAAAATGACTTGCGACGCGCGTGAATGCGATGCGTCTAAATTATTGCTGCGATGTGTTGGATTATATTGGTCATTAGCGGCTCTTATGATGTATTTTGATTTTTTTAAAATATTATTAAGTGAACGCATCTTCATTTCTAACCACTATCCTCAACATTTTTATAAAATCAAAAGTAAAAAATACAAATCAAAAAAACTTGGCAATAATATATACAACCAATTGCTTGGTTGGGTTTTGACTAATGGCTAAACTATTACATACCAAAAAAAATGTAATTCAATCGTAAACAACCCGACACTGTATCCCACAACATAATGGGTAGAAAATATATAAAATTACAGAAGTGTAACACACAAAACGAGAATCTTTCCATTATAAATTAAGAAAATCTCAGGTTCCTCTAGTTATATGGATACAAAAATAATCTAAAGTACATACTTTCACCATTTAATTACGTTTAGTTTTGTTTTTATTTTCAACTAGCTGGGTGCCCGGCGTTGCCTTTGCACTCATTCATATAAACCCGAAAAGTATTTAATTCTATATTAATCTTTGGTCAAGGTGTGATTTAATCTAAATCTAAATGTTCCTAGTTCCGTACATACTTTCGAACGATAGTGCATTAATTTAACAACTGTAAAATAAATTGAATTTTATTGCATCAATCCCAACCAACAAACCTCCGAATTTCTTCTTAAATATACTCCTCGAGTATTGTCCCTCAGTGTTCAGACATTACGAAAAATTAAATTCACAATGTATTGGAGCCACTAATATGTCGAAAATTAACTTACATTTTCCGCAAGGATCGTAAAGTATTTCTTACTGTATTTTATTATGATTCGATGCAGTATTTCTGGATAAAATTATACTTTTTATTTAATGAATATATTTATGCTTTATTTCATTCCGAAATTACATTTGTTCGTCGCGTAGTAACGTATTTTTCTCGCGTGAAGTCATGGTATCATCGCGCGCGGTAATTTAACACAAAAATGATCACATTTATGAATTATAATTCTTTCCGTCTTCATGCTACAGGTTTCTCACTTCCACAGTACCGTTTCTCGTCGTTTGAAGAATGCGTGTACCAAGTTTCGTTGCAATATTCCCACGCGTTTAACTTTGTATAAAGATTAACGTAAGTACATGCATACATACATACAAATATACATCCTTTTTTATTATATACATAAAAGATTCTATTAATATTGTCAAGATTTATCAACAACATCCTTAAGGGACTTTTTCAAAATATTCAAACCCTCTGAACGTCAGTATATCCAACAATTGTCTAATCACTGCCGATTCAAATATAAAAATTTATAATCAAGAAGCAAAAACTACTTGTACAAAAAAAAAAGGAAAACTATTATACAGAAAAGAGCCCAGTGTAGAATATTGAAGTTTAGTAAACTGATAGCTTCCATTTAACAGCTAAAATAATTTTTAAAAAAGTAAAATTTAATTTTTAATTCTATCCTTTATGACGATGAAATAATTCACGTAATTAGATCTAGTAATTTGAATTAATTTCATTCCTGACTTGCTGCATAATTCTGAATAATGTCAATTGTTAAGAAACAATACTTCTAATTAAACTGTTGAAACGAAGAAATTTTTGTGTAATAATTTATTTTATTGTAGACAGCAGTAACATCTGGAATAGTTGACCAACAATGTGTGGTAAAGCGGAGAAACAGTTTGCGAGACGAAAAGCGCAATTTACTGAAGATAAATAAATACTTAAAGTGGTAGACGGCAGAGAAAATTGATAATAGGGAGTGCATATTAAATAAATAATATTATTTACAGAAAGCCGGAGTTGTGTGCAGAACTGAGAGTGCAATTGGAGGTTGAAGAATGTACTAGTATGGAAATTGGGGGGGGGGGGCAGACAGCATCCGTCAGCATATATAAACACTAATGGACAGACAGGATTCGTCATATACACGGATTTGAAAATCATTTTTCCATTTCAGTCTAGTAATTCCTTAATGCAACACTAAATTATTATTCAGGTACCACTTCTATCTCATTCTACAGTCTAATAGTAGGTTTTTCAAGACAGGTCCAGTAACATCAGGTAGTAAAAAATATAAATTGTGGAGGACCAGAAACTTTAGGTAACAAAGAGTTTATAAAGCAAAGAATATTGTAGATTAGTTAGTTATAGACAAGACGACAATAAGAGACGTTGCATTGTAGTGTGTGATGAACGTGTTCATGTGAGAGTGAAATAAATAGACGTTGTTGCAACGAGAACTGGATTTTTTGTATTTAATCCACGACATAAATCAGCATGTATAACCATAAACCTGAATAATTTTAAATATTTTTCGTTGTGGTTTTGAATTGACGCTGAGATATTAACTAAATTTCGCCTTTTAAAATTAAACACTTCAGATAAGTGGTGGAAAAATCGTTTTTTATGTGTTTCATGGAACAGATTTGTAGTTTTATTTTTTAGAACCTTGTTAAGTGAGGACTCCGTGACCAGGTAAATGAACTGAACCTGAGCAGGTACTAAACGAGGCGTGTAACGGCAGGTGCAAGATGTGCAAGCTTCGTGGCGCTCTATTAAATATCCACGCGCCACGATCCACCATTAATTCAACCTGCAAACCCTTCGATGAAAAACCGCATCCGCAGCATCTAGAACTGAGAAAACCCAGCAAAAAAAACCAAAACAGATCGCGTCAACAAACTACTTCATTAACTGTTCCACTCGTGAGAAGATGCACGTCAAAACGATACAAATTAAAATATGTAACGGAATAAGATATCTAGACTTATTGATTGATGTTCAATCATAGTTATGTGTACACATAAATAACTACATATTATCATAACTCACACAGAGAGACTTTAGACATTCAAGTTAAATAAAATAATTACTAGTATGTACAGATTACGTTCAAGGCACTGAAACCCCAAGTTGGCTGATGTACAAAATTCATAATCTCATCATTTTTAATCAATTACTAAAATAGTATCACTGGCCTCTACTGGGGTCATCTACATTAGGATTCAAAACAATATATTCTTTTCAAATATATATACTTGTCGAAAGAAAATATTTTTGAAGATTCTGTACAGCTTCAGCAACGACTTTGAACAGCTGGTAATGCTAAGCAAATCGAATGAAGCCAAGAATAGAGTGATTTAAGAGATTCGTTAAGAATAAAGAAAGAAATGTCAGCAAGTGGAAGCGTAAGGGTCGAAGACGTCGTAAATCCTGGTGATTTAGTACCGTCGACTAAACGTTAGTATGGTGACTATTTCGCCGAACGCTACGGATCATTTGTCAAGGCGACCCGCTGTCTTGTCTATTAGATTAGGCGCCGGGCCAAATGGCTATTTGTTTTAAACGAAAGAGAATGAGTATATTCGTCTGATGCGTGTCCGCGACCGTCAAGGTTCGGAATTCGAGATCGCTAATTAGCTTCGGCGACCTTTACAGTGTTGGTGGTCCGTGTCGCAGCTGCGTAGTTAGAACGTTTGGGTTCGAGTCTTGGCTCAGCTTCAGACGTGCGTTGTACATCACGTGCAAAAGTCACGTTCTTTCGTGGGATACCTCTCGTGTCTTTAATGTCTCTCAGGGCTGTAATTTCTTTGTTTGCTCCAGATTTACCAACGGAGGTTGTGGAAATTTTCCCGATCTAGATTTCAGTTATATTTCACTCAGTCGCAATAACATTACAGCTGTCTGTAAGAAGATTAATAAGTTAATCATCTAGAAATTACAAAAAAAAAATCACAGATTTAACGTGCAGTGACAAATTTATCATTAATTTTAAAACACAATAATTGTAGACCTTATGATTCAGTATGGAAAAATTCCAAATGGGTCTTAAAAGTATATGTAAAATCGTAAATCCTCCAGACATTTCAAAAGAACGGTTTGCTTTAATAGAAATTAAAAAATATATATTGTGTAGACCACGAGGAGTAAAGGGGATGCCGTTTCCCTGATGGGGGAATGAGGTATAAAAAGCGTCGGAAAAAAACTTATAGGGCTTTTTACTTCATCTGGGATCATTTTTGACAAGTATAGTAACTCAGGACAAAACAGTACCAAATTTTATGTTCCATAGCTGCAACCACGAAAACTTTATAAAATTAGTATTATAACTTTAAGGAAACTAAAAGAAATATGCGACAGCTTTGAAAACTTACAGTACAGGTAAACATAAACCCTCGTCCGAAAGTGATATATTTTACCTGAGTCAAGCTTTTTCATGTTATAAATATTCTTATGCCATAAGATAAATATTTTCTAAACTGAACCAGCTCACTGTTACCATTTACTATTCTACTAATTTTTTTAAGAAATGTCACAGCTACGCAACTGTAGTAAATACAGGCATATTACACAAATATAAAACCGGATTATTCGTATATAAGAATTATTGAAGTAACTTATATTTTTATGAAAGAACTGGTCAAAATCAGATATATATTAAATGTCAATTATTTCCTTGACTAATCGTGTAGTGTCAAAAGAGTTGATTTCCTTTGAAGTTGAAACCTATAATCCCACAGTATCAAATCCAATTTTCTTCATAGTACAGACGAAGAAATGCTCACTCTTGGGCATAATGTTTTTATGCATGTCAGCCAGGAAAATAAGCGAGTTTCGAGCTGTCAATGCCTATAGGAGAAATCTTCTGTTTGACGTCGAGTCTAAACGAGCAAAGTGATCTTGCTGGGGGGAAAAATAAAGGAGATAGCGTGCCAAAGATCTCAAGCTGACTGTATAGACATGCCTAGTTGGAGTCCCGAATCTTATTTCATGGACCTACCTCGAATTATAACGCATTCTCACCTCCAACTCCGTACCTAATTTGACATGGAACTTCTTTTAATTTCAAGAACCGAATCGTATCAGCGCTTCGTGTATAGATGAAAAGCTAAAGCGGCCAACAGTTTAATGGTAATTTTTAGAGGCAAATCTTTATTTACATTCAGAGGACCAGAAAAGCAGAGTCCAGGAGAAGCTGACCTTAAACAACAAAGGTCTCTTTTACGGCACTAAAACGTTTGATTTATTTTATAGCCAATAGTAAAGTTTGTCTGCAGTGGCGATGTGATGAGTGATAACATATCGCACGGAAAATCCAATTTCCAATATACTCTCAAACTTCCGGAGTTGCCAAAAAATATGCTCAGCCGTTTCGCAGAGAATTTTATTGTCATACAGTTCAAGAAAATAAAAATTTGAAAATTAATTTTAAAATATTATATTATGGTCCCAAAGAAAAGATATATTAGACCATAGAAGTGTTTTAACAAATACTCTGAGAAATTTTAAAATATCTAAGAGTATCTACAAGAACTAAAATACCTTTTAAATTATCATATTTCAAGAAAGTTACTCGAGTAGTTTTTTATATCATCGTAACTATAATTTATAACCCAAATGAATGCTTAAAATCTGAAAATTAATGTCAAATTGGAAGTGAATATATTTATATTTAATTAAACAGTTGAAAATTATGTTGTCTTTGTTTTGGAACCAGCGATATCCACTAATTACACACCAGCAATATAGATGTATGCACAAATTTAATTATTTAGTTTTCTTTTATGTATAATTACACGAGTCTCAATTTCTTTTCCGATAAGTGAGTCGTTGTCTTATTATTAAAGTAAAAATTTTCCCACAATATATTTTATTTAAATTGTAGTCAATAGAAACCTAAAATAGAGACAGCTGATACAATATATATATATATATATATATATATATATATATATATATATGTGTGTGTGTGTGTGTGTGTGTGTGTGTGTGTGTGTGTGTGTGTTTGTGTGTGTGTATGTTTTTGTGTGTTTGTGTGTGTCAATATTAATATTATTATGAAAGAAGGTAAGATAAACTATAAACAATAACAATATCAGTTGGATAAAATAAATTACGCAATTGCACTTTTACCAGAAATTCAGTAAAAAACACTTATTTGTAATTCAGTGGTAAAGGATAATATCTATATATGACTATCACATTATCTGGTAGACTATTTACCTACCTCAATTAATTACAAGCGGAATTTAGTTGACACCACGGATTGTTTTAGTGTCATAATTTTGGAATTTTATCACGACTTCCAAAGTTTTATGTCTATATTCTGACAATATCCCATCTTACAGAATTTCCGAGTTGTCAGTCTTCACAGCAACTGAGGTAGTTGAAGAGAATGGTGACAGACTTAACCTTGGCTAATGTTTCCACTCTATCTGTGCAGCCTTTTTATAATGTTGGCACAGATTCTGCGTGCCAGGAAATGGAAGACGCTGATTCACCTTTGAGTCATAAGGTAGAGCTTCATCCATCTTGTGCGCTCCGATGGGTCTTCGACAGCAAACTTCCTGAAGGGCAGGTCGCTTCTTTCTCTGGAGTCAGTCCAATCTTATATTTTATGAAACAACTCCAATTCACCCGAGCTCTCTTTCGCAAACACTCCCATGGCAACTTTCGCAATGTAACGACCTTCAACGTTAGGTTTCATTCATGAACGTGTTCTCCGTATCCACTTGCATTAATAAAGGAGAATGGACGCAAAAACAAGACAATTGATTTTAATAAATTGCTTCTGTTCTGCCTCCGGATTGCCAAGAATCTCCTCAGTGGTCCTCGTTTGCATGTTAATCACCAACTGGTAATGAATTTTCCACCACGGATTCTCATCCATTTTTCCACATAAACGATACCTGGTGGTTAATACAAGTATATTTTCGTTTTAAATAACGAAGACTGTTTAGTCTGAGATCTCCACATAACTCAGACCTTGGAAACTATCCGTCCTGTTCTTTTTTTTTCAAATTGCAATTCTGAGTAAGGCTGTATTTCCAAGGCCTGTTTCATTCAAGCTTCGAAAGTATGAATCAATTCTCATTAAAATGAATTAATGATAACCACTCGTGACAAGTCTCACTATCACGTATTTATTATTCTTATTCATATAAATTATTTTTGAGCAAAATCCAAAAAATCTAGCCATGGGTGTGTTTTATAGGGTTCTGCTGAGTTAAAAACTAACAGGCACTGATTTCCGAGTCTCTGTGGATTTATAATCGATGACACCATCAGAATATGTGATTTAATGTGCAGGAATCGTGATTGTACGTGGTCACAGAAAAACCATAACAACGGAAATTTACGAAAATTGAAATCATAACGTAATCATCACGATCTATCAGACGTAAAACCACCATATTAAAATGGTTTAGAAGTTACATATACTATTTTTAAAAAATTATACCATAAGCTCTGCTCGGAAGCTTGGTGATATTTCAATAATGATGATGATTCAATACCCGGTTCCGTCGAATACTTTCCCTCCTTTATGATTCAAAAATCGAAAATATTTTAGATTCTGGGTTAAATTTTCCTCTCAATTTTATTTCACTTCCTTCATTTTACGTATTAGCTAAAATCACTCCCATTTCCTAAGTAATTTTTCAAACATGAAAGATCATGCCCATATCTTAAACACTCACAATTTTTCTCGAGTCTTATCTCAAAGTTGCACTCGCGCTCACTGTATCAAACCGTCCCCAGTTCACGTTCCTCTCAAACATTTCGCATCTTACGTGACAAATGCCTCACTTTATTATCCCCCTTACCCTAGTGCTGCCATTTAAATTCGCTCCTACCCTCTAAAACGGCCCTTTGTCACGGGATTCTTATCTTTCAAGCTGAACACTTCGCTTCTCGTCAAACACGTTCCCTTCACGACTCTCGCACACTGGGTTCCGGTTTTCCTTCCGAGTAATGCGTTTCCAAACTGCCTACCATGTTTGCTTAGCTTGACGTCTGAAATTGGAACAATGTATATCGAAGCATATCCTCTGCTCCTCTGCTCGGCACTTCATAATACGTGCACGGCGACGAAAGTGCCGAGTTCTTATCTGCGCAGAGGCCTGGCGCCGGAACGGTTGGTAATTTGCATAAACCCTCCAGATAATTGTCTACATTGTAACCGTGACAGCGGTAAAGTGCTCTCTTCACTGCCTTCTCTAAGACACTTCGTACATATTATTCCAATCACTACTCAATTTATTTTCATTCGCTACATTTAATCAATCGACCTGCATCGTTGATTTGTATTGATTAAATAAATTATACTGGACGTGGACATTTCCACCCTTCTAAATTCCTTGACCTATTCAGCATAGAACCCAAAAAAATCATTGTGTGTATAATAATTACAGAACAGCCAAATAACAGATAAAAAATAGTGCACATAACGTTTCTGCAATCCTTGGTATCGTCAATAACTTTTGAGTTTGGGCGAGGTGACGTTCTTTTACGGCTCATCCTTCACTTTAACCACCTGACGAAAGCAATAAACGTTGTGTGGTATTTATTTAGGAATAATTTTTGTCTGTTATATATTTTAATTTCGATAATTAATAAAGTTATAGTTGAAAAAAGTATTTTCTGTGTTATTAAACAGATATAATTATTCGATAATACTATATGGTTTATAATGTAATCTTATAACATTTTCTTGAACGACATTGAAATAGAAACATGAGGATGCAAAGTGAAAATTTCAATCACGAATTAATCACTATTTCTATACAATATATATCTAATAAATAATTATTATCTTATTCACAAGATACAAGAAGGTAATTTACGAAGTAACCCTATACGAGCATAAGAAGGAATAGGTAGCGGAAGTGAGAATTAGGAACAGTAGAGCCACCGCGTTTATAATTTTAATAATCTTACCCGGAATGCAAGGGAAACCTTAGAGAAACTAGCAGGAAATAGATCGGGCTCTCGATACTTGTCCCAAACTTTTTCGCTAAAGTAAATAATCGAATAGACTACAAAATTATTTGTTAACAGTTTATAATATGGATAGGATTTAGCTTGGGAGCTATCATTTTTCATTATAACAACAGGAAATGTTTCGTCAAAATTGTTCCAATCGTTATCTTGTAAATAGCGAACAAAATCAGCGTTAATTACAGACAGGAATTTAAATTATATCGATTTCGTATATACAAAAACCCGAAATGTTATGATATACTAAAATCACACTTTACTAAGAAATGTACGAATAAAATTCGAGTGCAGTTGTGTCGCTCTAGGCTCTTCTTACCACCTGAAGGAACCAGAAACGGAGTGTGGTAATTATATTATCACTTATTTTGTCTGTATTTGGCTATATTATTAAAAATACATTTGCATTTATTACACCATATGATGCCTCGCATTTTATCCTCATGAACGACTGTTCTGCGCCGAAATCATCATTATTTTAAATGAAAACGCAACACCCTATAGATTCATAATAATATACATCAATGCAGAAATACTGAAATTAATCAGACCTGGGGTGCACGAGACTCGCCTACAGCGCTGATGAAGATTCAGGATCGTGACGCAGATCGTCAGATATTGTGTAGGTCAGTTGTATCGTGAAAGTATCTCTTGCTCCCGCGCGTCTAAGATTCGTTCTCAGATAACGAGCACCCCGATTGGTCAGTCGTAACACAATACCCGACTTGCTTCAGCACGACTCTATGGTAATCTGTCTGGATATTACGTAAGTGTAAGAGATGCGTTGAGGAGCGCGTCTTAACGGCGTGATGTGTCCATATAAAAGTAAAACATTCATTATAACATTTCATTCTAAATAAATGAATTAATAGAAACGGACGAGTAGCAGTTAGCTTTCAAATAATCATTGAAAACACAAAGAAAATCACATATTTCCACCAGTATATATAAAGTACGTCTCATATTAGCCACTTTTTTAAAATGATAAAATTTACGTCTGATTGAAAATAATTAACAAGAAAGTTGTGTCTCTCTAGGCTCTTCTTCGGACCTGAGGAAAGGGACAAGGATTCCAGAAACGTTGTGTGGTATTTATATTATCACTTATTTTGTCTTAATTGGCTATCTTTCTTATTAATTAATTCATCCTATTTTTATTCAAGATCCATCGGTGATGAAACATTAAACATGTAATGAGAACTTGTCGTAAATCTTAACTGCACCAGTTGGATTATTCCATCTCTGCAATTTAAATTTTCAGCGATTACTGGTTAACGTTTTACAGGTTCACAAAAGAAACATCGGAATGTTGGACTTCCAGTGATCTACATCCAGCGGTAATTAATTATATTTAAAATATTTTCTTGCAACAACACACACAAATGTATAATAAACTGAGAGAAATAAATCATACATATGATGGTTTTGGACGAGGGATATTCGTAGTTTTGAGTAGGTAAATTATATGTAAATACGAAACGTTTAAATTTATATTTATTCAGCCCGCTTATCTGAGCTTGGAATATCGCAATGTTAATGCCTGCAGAAAATCAGAACAAATTTGAATTGCCAACGTGGAAGGAGTAATCGCTATAATGTATGTAAAGAAGCCGCCTCACGATTACAAGCCCCAGGAGTCAATCACGCGGAATCTTTTTACGGGGAGGCTAATTCGGTCTGACTGATCTGAAGAGCGGACCAACATAGTCCGGTAGCAGATGCGTGACCCCTGCAGGGCTCGGGTGTCAAAGGATTCCGACTTTAGGCCCTTGACCTTCAACATAGAGGTACAGTGTCATCAAACAAAACAACTTATTGAAAAGAGGCTGGTTATAAACCGAACAACGATTAAGGTTTGTCGAACGTGGATCATGACGAGATTCTGCGGCAGCAAATAATATCAACAACAGTAACGGATGACTGAATGGAAGACATGCTTGACAGTGACAGTGATATATACAGCATTTAAACTTAATACGTAAACTACCGTTGGCATACCATGCACTTATGTGTATGGAATTAATATTATTAGTGATGTATTTCTGAAAATTCAACTACGTAAGAGTATTTTAAAACTCTTAACCGAAGATGTCAGCAGAATGGTTTTTGAAAGTGGACCTCTGTAAGAGTTCGTTGGCTCCGTCAATGTAAATGATCTTCCACTTGCTTGGGAATGACAGCCAGACCTTCCAGCAACCTTCAAGGCGAGCTCATGGACATCGCCCTCCCAAGCAAGCTAATTCGCGTGTATGATCGAGGTAGTCATCAATCAGACGATCGCAAAACAAAACTCCGCCTACACAGCATTCTCGTGTTGCCCGAGAATTGATCGTCCAAGTGCAAGCTGACTAAGGTGGACGCATAAATCAGGAATCGAAATTACAGTCGACGTGCGAAGGCCTGTAACATATGCAAATCTCAACAGCTTTGATTTTAGGAAGCTTCACAGCGGGAGGGGAGATGCTTATGGAAATACTTGTATTTAAATGCAGATATGTTGCCTCGCTTCTCCACTACTGTATTCATTACCGCTGTCTTTTTTCTTCTTACTCTGAGGAATATCTCACGGCCTTCAGAAGGGAAATATAACTCGCGTTACTACGCGGTGAAACCTTTTACGGTTGTTTTCGTCATCCTGGGTTGAAAGAACTCAAAAGCTGTAATGATTAATTCTATATGGAATTTTTTCTTCATACTTAACGTTTCATTAAGAGACAAAGTAAAAATATTTCAGAGTAATTCACTATAATAATAATAAAAGCCTTTCCTTTTTTTTTTCGAACAGTAATTTGTTTTGAGAAGTAGTTCAGTTCGTTTAAATTACACACCTATATGGATTGGTTACGTTATTGATCACGAATGCTCTATAGGCTATAATCTATATATTTAAAAATATTTTTCGTTACTGAAATCTTTTGAACTAGGCTCTACGTCCGTGTAACTTAACCACGCGTTTCCCTCTGTAAGAGTACGATGGCTCCGTCACTGTAAATGAATTTATAGTTTAGTAATTACGAGGAACGTGTTAACTTCATTGGATCTCTTCATAAGATATTTTTACCTAAATATTTTAAGCGTTTTAAATAATCGTGATAAATCCAGAGAAGTTCTCTTAGTCTTCTGGAAGATTTGGCAGTCATCCACGGACGTGGACTAACAGGTTGGCAGGAGCATCTGCTGAGGCTGGGTCACACAGGTGCGGACAGGTACTAGCGAGCAGGGATGCCAACACACACAGAGGATTGGGGGGGGGGGGGGCAGGAACGGTACGGGTAAAGCGTCAAAATATCCACCGACATCAACGAACCCACGTCACTTCGTCTCCATGAGTCGTACTGTTTCCACAACTAAATGTTCCAAGTAAATTCATTGAATATTTAATTTCTATTCATATGTAAAGTAAAAGTACCGTGGTTAAAGTAAAAGATGAAATTCCAATATCAAACAACGTAACATTGTTCGGCGGAAAAGTTTCTTATAGTTGTCTGTATTTCTGACCACTGTGACAGGAAGGAAAGAATAAAGCCGACCTGAGCCGAGTAATGTCTTTTAGCGGCCTGAATACTTTCCGCGAGAAAGCAAGTCCCTCCTAAGTCTGTCTGGCAGCCGCTGGAATAGGCACTTTCTCGCCCAAGTCGGACAAGCTTTTACTCAGCTGTTTGGCTGGGAAACGCATGGTTAAGTTTCTTGAGAGTGTTCTAATTCCTGCGGCCATTCTCGCGTTAGTTTGGAGTTTCGGTCTTGAGTTCTCGGTCTGTAGGTGTCAAATAGAATATTCGTACCCTAGACTTAAAAGGTGGAATAGAAATTTCATAGACTGCACGCTTAGTTCAGCACACGAAAAACGAAAATAAATTAATAAAGCTAGAAGTAACGATATATATTATTTCAGCGAATAAAAACACTCATCGAGAGTGCAGGTAACCCTGACACAGCACATTAATATAAATTTAAATGTTTTCCTGTGTTTCTATTGACTGCCATTAATCTGAAACTTAATGAGCTTTACTTTGACATCTTAATTTTCTTGCAGCATTGCTAAAGGAGGCGTGTAATGGAATGGTCGTGTTTCGAGTCAGTTGCCTTACCTTCAGCTGCCCTAAAGGGTTCTGGCCCCGCCCTTTATCAGAAGCCTCCATCAATTCACCGCCCCCTATTCTCCGCGTTAATTAAAAGCCGGCCGATAGCATCGCCAACCTATAGGTACCAAGGTGAGGGCGATCAAGGATACATCAAGCGTATTGGGACTTTGGAGAAATTTTTACGGTTTTCTCGGAAATGTTTTTACCCACCTTTAGTATATTGAAATATAAAAAGTAGTATATCAAGAAGAATTAAAAACAAGAAACGTAGGCAATCAATTCAGTTATCCAAACTGATAAAATTAGTGTCCAAATAGCATAAAATCGTCTTGGTATGAAAACAGTAAAAACAAGTTTCCAAAATGTGCCAGAAATTTTGTTCTTTCTTATTTTATATAAAAATATAAGGCATGATTTTAGAAGTGAATAATTTTTTTCTGATCTATAAATTGCAAATAACTGAAATGAATAAGTATATACATTGTTCTAACACTTAGAAGAATTTACTCAAATGGTCAAATTAATTTTAGTTACTAGGGTACTTGAGTTTTCTTCGCTGCAGTCTCCCTCGAAGTAGAAATACGTTAAATAACTAATTGTTTCCAATTTCCTGAAGCGGTTCATTTTCCTTTCCAATTTACGTTATTTTTTTTTTACGGTTTGAGTAGAACACATTAGCATCTAGAGTCGAAAGCCAAGAGCCCCCTGTAATTAAAGCGGAAGGGAGCTACTCTGGCCAAATAATGGCGTTTTTCTCCGACAGGTGGGGATGTGGCGGACCTAATGAACAGGCGTGTCCGTTCCATCTGTTTAGGGGCAGCCACAGGCCTGACCCGAACAAAGGAAGAAGGTAAAGCCAGGGCACCAAGAAACCAGCGTTGCTGTCATTACAGTTAATTTCTAACTTTCTTGATAATGGTAGCGCACGCTAGCCACACGCCGCCAGTAACACGCATTAACAATTATTTTACTTCAATTTTCTTTACTGAATACCTCATAGTCGAAAAAAAAACCCTATTCGTGAGACTGTTCAGAACTAAGGCTGTGATTACATGTTTTATTAAACGACCTATAATACTCCCGGAATATATCCTGGAAATGTTGCCAAAAACAGTTGTCATTCGATTCATTGAAGTTTTAGCATTAGATGAATCCTTCCAATAACGAAACCTGTTGAGATTTATCACACCGAAACAAAATACGTTAAAAAAACTCAATTCGAAAATAATTCCTCGTAAATAGTAATTCTTCGCGATAAAAATATGTTCAGAGAAAAATAAAAATTCATTCTAAGAATTCCAAACAAATCCTTTGTTTCGCAAAAAAGGCTGACTTTATAACAAATGTCGTTATTAAATTCCAAATAATACTAGGATTGAACATATGAAATTAAATTTGGAACTCTCAACTGTTATAAATTTTGAATAGATTCAAGTTCACGTCCTTGCTATCGTCCATCAGTTGACCATAAATGGTCTTTTGTCTTTGCCATAAATTAACACATATACAAATAATTTTTAATAAAGCAATACCAGGTCTGTATAAATCATATTTAAACATGAAAAACTTTTTTTTTGAGAATATGACAACCATCATGACTTGTAACGAGGTACTACCATGATCTTGATTAATTCTCCGATTTTGGCTGATATTCAACAGGTCTGCTTGAAAATATAACAACTAGGCAATTTTTACTAACTTATTAACTATCTTTTATAATGCCAGCGAATAAAGCATAGGACTTACCACGTGGTTGGAGAACTTTTGGATCGCCGGACAACGGTATAAATGAATAAGCTGCTATTACAGTCCACATCCACAATACTTCAGTGACTTCGGAAAAGTAAACAACCTGTAAAGATAAAAAAAATTCTCATTACTAAATATGTATTTTAATACACGAATTATATGCTCTAACAACAATAAATATCCTCACTCATTAAAATAACTTTAAAGTTTACCAATAAGGTATAAAATCAATACTGAAGGTAATCAATCAGACAGTAGCTTGATTATTTATTATTATACTTTACAATGAACAGATTTGTGTACGTGAACGTCGCTGTCTTGCGTCCGGTAAGTCTCGACTTTCCCATAACGTTGGCTCGATGAACAGTATTATATATACTTATATTCTAATAAATTACTGGAAAGTGTATTGCACAAAAACCACCGGAGGCTCAGAATTCAAAAATGTCAATTACAAAAATGTTTTTATGTTTCAGCATAGTAAATTGTGGCTTTATCGCCTTAAAACGAACGGTAATAGTTTATTCTGGTATTTGTTACTACTTTATCTTTTGTAGCTCCAGAAAGTGCCTTAATTACATGGTTTCTTAACTATACAAGTAAGAAATTACACACAATCCTAAATTTGTGTGACCAAAACAGCCATTTATTAAAACAAATAGGCCTCCTTAATATTGGCGTACACGTCCCGTACTAACCCGAGCTTACTCGACTCATAACCTGAATATACCCAAATTCACAAATGCACAATGTGTATTGTATTATATTATAAATCAAATGATAATCACTATATTTGTTATTAACATAATTTATGGGTACTAATCGACAAATAATTCATTTAAATTTAATTTAAATTACGATTTCAATATTTTGACTTGAAGCGAGGTCTAGATTTAATTTACGGTGTATTTAAATTAGGTGGTTACATATTATTTTCACTATCTCATTCCTAATTTATACTATCCTTAGGTTCAAATCCAATGTATCATTGTGGGTAACATTGAAGTTATAAAGCATAAATACATTCTATAGAAAGTATTGGATAACCGCGATCCAAATTTTTCTGTAAAATCCTCCTTACTTCATTTTTCTGGATTTCGTTCGCCCAGGATTCACTGATAAATAATGTAATCCTCCGTTCAATTTTAGAAGGCCTTCAGATCCTGATGTTAAATATAGGTAAAAGCGTGCTCAGCTTGTACTATCAAATTTTGATGTTTCTTTTACATTTAAGAGTGATTATCTAATTCCGTAATGTATGAATCAACTGTAATATCGATAAAAAAGTTTATACAAAGTATTAGTACTAAGAAAATATGTAAAGTAAAACAAACATTTCTTCCATGACCGTCATCTTCAGCTGGACCAAGCAGTCGAAGATCGAATCAGTGTCACTTTTACCAATTCAAATCAAGTTGCCACATATATAATAAGCTTATTCACCAGACACCTAGTTGCCGGTTTTGAAGAGAGCCCTACACGCGTGTACTTTAAATGGGAGGGTTGATGCCACGTGGTCCATGATTGGAACCACCTGGCGTTGTTTGGAGCCTGAAGGGTCGTGTTGCTGCCACCTGCGAAGCGCAAACCACAAAAATACAGGTTCCTTCCCTCCAGGTAGCTAGTGCAGTCTGCAGGCTCGCTCCCTTTCTACACTGTATAATTTTCATGGAGTACTTGCTGACCTCACTTTCTGCATGGCATGTTTACAAAACAGATAATCTATTGCAAGCAATTAATGAAGGCATTGTTCTTTGATATCATCGCTGTGGTCGTATTTCTCAAAATATTTTAAAATTTATCGAAAAACACTAACCTTGTTACCAGTCACTAAAGAAACTAAGTTTCATCTAGGTTTACTAACGTATTTAAATGTAACGTCAAGAATGAAGTCTGAAGATCGAACTGCGCAGACCTGGTCTTGAGAATTTTATTTTTGTCTGCCACACACATCAGGAAGAAAATCTGTGACCTGATCCGCGAAGTCGAGGACAAATTTTACATGTCGTAAAATAGTAGTATATTTTGCAAAGAGTGACGTTCTGCTGATGGAAAACGGACTCGATTCATGAAAGATTGAAACGGAAGTTTCCTTTTAGGGTCTTTGCATATAGACTTATTTTAAAGCCCATATTCGCACAATAATCAAGGTTTAAACCCAACAATATTGATTATCCATCCTCTTTGCGCATGAGATTTATTTTAAAACCCACGTTCACACATTAATCAAGGTTTAAACCCAACAATATTGATTATCCATCCTCTTTGCGCATAAGATTTATTTTAAAACCCACGTTCATACATTAATCAAGGTTTAAACCCAAAAAGATTGATTTTCTGTCCTTTATGCGCATAAGACTTACATTAAAACCCTTTTTCACACGTTATTCAATTTTTAAGCCCAAAAAGACTGTCCCGTTTTCTCTGTAGACCTATCTTCCTACTATAATCCCATCATCCTCTTTGAATTTTTTGCAATAATTGAAATCAACACACATTACCATTCTTTGACAACATTTTGTTTTTATTTTCCCGTTCTGTATCGTAGGTCACGTGAGATGTTATGCGTGATCCTGCGTGCGTGTGTCGGTTATTGTGAGTTCCCCTTCAGCCTCGGGGCAAAAGACTCCGGGGGTTTTTGTGAGCTTGCAGGTGCAGCACTGATTGCACGAGGCAGCTGTCCCAGCAACAGGTTGGTTCCTCTGAATCTCAATCTACATCTCAATAAAACTCCACAGCTTTGTTGCTGACGTTCTTCAGAAGCTATGATACCTTTCATCCCTTTCAACTTGTGAGTTGGTATGTAGCATGTCTTTCCGGACTCCTTCTAGGGCTTTATTTATACAACAGATTTTCACAATTTATCATCCGATTCAAATTCAGTAGAGAGATATTTCTTCACAAAAAATAAATTTGTAAATTGAGGATATTTCTAAAGACAATGAGATGGTTTGTCGATAATTGTTCTGGTTATGTTGTCTTAGAACCTACAGCTTTTTGTTTTCTATTAGTAAAGGGAGTAACTATGGCATCACATGGACAAACTATTTCTTATACGCCTCTAAATGACAAATTGTAGAAAACAAAGTGAAAATTTGGTTACAGCGACACTTTGATGCCTTGTTATAATTTTACGAGCCTCAGAAATGTTTATTATTATACTCACCGTAGTTAAATTAATGGATCCCTAATCGCAATCGTAATTACATTTGGTTCATCAGCAATGAATTTTAAGCATTTCCTGCGCATAACGACTTTCCATTCTTTTCATGAGCTACCATTTTCTCACAATTCATTAGCACACACTCTCCCACATACATTGTAAAAGTTTGTTTTTAATTCGAGTTTGTCACAAATTAACAGGGAATTGAAAGTATTATGTTTAAAATGTGTATGAACAAAATCCTACTCACTTTTAGTTCACTTGTTACTGGGAACAAATAGGAAGGTATCTGCTCTTTTAATGAGCCAAAGTGGTCTTTATTTGGTTGAGTAAATTAATTTAATTCCCAAGATTAGTACACGGACAAATGATGCAGCTATTAAAACGTCTTCTGGGCGCGCTTAGGGTCAGAAAATGTCTTCCCAGAAGATAAACCAGGTGACAGTAATGAGAAGTTTGACATTTCACAGGCCTTCCAACTGGATAGGGAACTGTACTGGCATTGGTTAATATGCCATACAAACTGGTTTCCCCAGTAACTGCTGATCTTGCAGTATAAATGGTAACCTACGATTCTGTTTAAACAGGGTTTCAACAGAAACCGACACTATAATTGCGATTTTATATCAATTAAAAATTACGCCAAAAGATGAAATAAGTAAAATTTTTATGTACTGTAAATTACACAATTATACTTCCGTACCTGTTAAAATCCGTCAGAAAAGAACAATTGCTTCAAACAATGGATCTCGATGATCAATATTTATTCAAATAGCCTTTTCAGCGTATTTCTGCGCACTAGACGGCTTAAATTTGTATACTTATATTTATCTGACTTCGATTTGGTTATATTAATATTAGTAAAAATTTTATATGTGATGAGGTTCCAAGAAGGTCCGTTAAATTGTAACCAATTTTTATTAATATGTTATAAATATTTATTTTAATCAAATATATTTCAGACGAATTTTGATGGTTTATTCATTTAAAATTTAAATATTTTATATCTACCTACTTAACCCTTACTTGTTACAGCATTATTATTAGATGAATTGTTTCTTATTCCTGTTGTAAAAATCTCCTTTTTGCCTCAGAATTTAAAGAGATACCGTGTTCTGTGCAGGTTTTCCTAATTTTATTCCAGCATTAACTTTAATACCAAACTCCTCTTTCTGTCACTTGGCTTTCTGTTTCCGCATCCCCCCTTTCAAATCCCTTTCCTATGCTATAAGTGGGGTGTTGCCACTATGTGGATTACCCTATACATAGCCTGTCTACACCTCGAAAAAAAAAAGAAAAAAAAGTAAGATTGTTTCCCCCTAGTTCCGTTACTTCAACACATCATCTCCATTTTACGCCGTCTGCTAATTGTTATACCAGAAAATATTCACGGTCTCTGGAATTTTGTTTGTGCTGCCATAATCGTTACGAAATATTTCCAGCTTATCGCTGTGGGGAACGGCCCACTCAGATTTTTCCACACATTTCGTAACATTACCCCGCAAAAATCAACAATCCCGTAGAACGCGCTTGTGTTTCACCCTAAATTCTTAACCTTTTTTTAAAAAAAAACAACTATTGTGAGAGTTATGATGTTTTTCACGTCAATTTTATGTTGCAGCAGCAATGTCACACGTACAAAGTTTTGTTTAAATAAATCCTAGTTTTCCATTATTTCTTAACTTTATTGTGCCGCATATTCAGCAGATATTTTAACACTAATTATATAATTACCAGTTGTAATTAGCTTATTGTTTGAAAATATGACCAAGAAATCCAGAAAATTAAGAGGGCGGCCCTCATCAATTTCGAAAATTCGTTTCAATTTAGGATGGTAATTGTTTAAAATATTGATTAAATTATTAAGGTGAATTTTGGGGATGATGCAAGATATCCAATTAACATATCTGTTATAGCTTAATGTTTTAAAATATAATAAGGAGATAAATAAGGCTTCCAAATCTCTCGTTACTATAGAGAAAATGAAAAATATAGAGAAACAAATAACACCAAAAGGGCACTACACGGTGAGATGACTGAGAATGAAGGAAGGAAACCAAATTGAAATTAAGGGAATCTTAGAAATAAGACAATCAGGTAAAGCGTAGGAGAAGAAACATAACAGAGACTGTTTTTAACAATAAACCGCGTTCACCTGTTAAAGAAGGGCTAGTCCATCTGAGAATATAAGTATCGGAGACAATTATAGAAAAACAAATTGCTTCGGAGCAAAGAGACTTAAACGCTGGGTTTATAAATTATTTTTCTGAGAAAAGTTCAGCCATGGTCTGTTTCTCCATGTCAACGCACTACTTTCTTACTCTGATGCTAATTTGTTGTCACTACAAGTTTCCCCCCCTGTAACGCTGGCGCACGAATGACTCCACTTTTTATACGGCACGCTCCACAATAGCGGCGTATAAAAGCATTTAGCACTGTCCAACGCAACGACCGTGGCCTTCTGTAAATAGACCGTTTGTAAATCTGTAAAGCTACAGGTGGGAGCAATAAACAGTTTCCTGCTAGTGTATGAGTGCGTGTGTGGCAGGTGGCAAGGCACGTGCTCAACAGATGGGGTCTGAGTCACTACAAGGGGGAGAAGGTGGTTTCTTAGGACCGGTAACGTGTGTTTCCTTTTCATGTTAATGATATGGATCTTATGCACCTCTCGGTTTTCCACCTTATTAAGAAAACTCGACACGTTCCATGGACGTTGGGGCGATGTATGAGTGCTTGGTTTAAAGTACTACTCGTTTGGCACGTAAATTATCATACTATTTCCACTTTCAGAACACATTATCATCTTACCCATGCTAGTTTCCCTTTCTCACGAATAATTTGCTGCTGCTCTCCATGATTTTCTATCTTAAGTGAAACTGTCCATATTAAACATATGTAAAAAACATAATTATAAGATACATTTATTCTTTCCTTGAATTGATTCGTTCTTACATGTTTCTCGTGTCAAGAGTTTGTTGAACTGGGACAACTGAGTTTTCATAATCACCAAAATACTGGGTTCGTCTTCTTTACAGTTCCATTGACTTCATTTTCCAACCATTTGGTCAAGCACTATCTCGTTTATCTAAGAGCGCCAATATCAACATTGGCTTCTTTCAGTTGTCGATCAACCAAGTTCCGTTGACTTTATTTCTTATTCGTCACCGCACGATCACGGATTTTCTTCCTCTAATTCTCTTTCATTTGAAGACCAATTATCATCACTGGTCTATTTCAGTTTCAATCGTGGAGCGCTCAGAATAACGATCTCCAGTATGTCTGTCAATTATTTAAGTTAACTCAAGAATAGTCTACTCAATGACTTGTTTCAGAACTGAAAGTTCACTGAACTAGGCTCTAACCAAAAAGGCTATCTTGTGTAAATGTAGTAGTTTCATTCAACGCCAGCTCCAAATCGGGATGTTAGGAAAACAATCGGCTTTCTAAGTTGATTTTAAAATTATCTTTACTGATGAACAAAATGTTTCCTGACATACTGAGCACTCAGCACAGGGTCGGCCCCTCACCCGACCACCTTTTCCCGCTTTCCTCCAGAGAAACCTCTGCAGGTGTAACGCTACAGGTCTAACTGTTGCTTCGACGTGAGGTGTAGTGAATAGGAAATGTATGGGGATACGTGTTTCCGCATCCGGTCGCCCCTGACTGAGTGAGATAAGTGGATAGACCTGTGCTGAGTCACACTACGGCGCTGATAAGCTGAAGCGGCGGTGACGCAAGCAACGGCTACGTTGGTTGCCTGGAAGGCCAGAAATAGCATCCACGAAGCCCCTGCAAAAACAAACCTTCAATTCACTTGCCAGAATGACAAAGTTCTACTCAGTTGCTGATATAATACGAAAGCGGCGGAGTACGTGACATAACGAAAGGTTAATTCAAGGACTCACAACAATCCAACGTGTTTCATCCACACTTGTCGAGACAAGCTATGAACAAACACTAAAACAATATGCGTTAAAGGACCAAGATTAATTAAGAATGAATTAATCAAAGGAACCTGATAAACCATATTTCCTCGAGAGGAAGAATTTTTCTGTAAATTAATGGTATGAAATGGAAATGTTCTTATGTGTACGAAATAGTCGTCACCATCAGGTTTCTTTTCGAACTGCTGAATCCTATGGACTACGAACTATGACAAAGAATGTAAATAGGACGGTATAATTGTTGTTGAGAAATTCAATGAGCCCAAAAAAATTGAAGACTACAAATATTAGCACACAGAATTATTAAATACAATATTCTAAGGGACGAATATTGTGTCAGTGAAAGACGGCGACTGCAATATGAACTGAAAATTATGAGAAATGTTGAGCGTTGTAATATATTATGACGATTTGGAATAATTATCACATTGCAGTAATAATCTGGCTACTTTCAAACAAAGTAGATTCTTCACTACAAACAACGGATATTGAACATTCCGATATCGGCCACACGAACTATGCGGAAGTTTGTGTTTGAACTGTTTATAGAAACACACGTGTTCCTTTCACGTAACTCGAGTCCTTGATTCTCGAACTGATCCTTGTTTGTCTTAGCGGCTATTTAAAAAATTTTAATTTTGGCAGCTGGCGAGACGAATACGCATTGACGCTGTCACACAGACCAATAAGGAGAACGGAAGCACGTGTCGCGTAATGAAGGTCGGCGTTAGTAGTTATCCCTATTCTATTATATTTTGAAGAAGAACCTTCAGTACTCTTCGTGATGGAACAAAAGTACCGGGGGAGGGAGGTGGACGGGGGTGGGGGGACAAAGCAAAGAAAACCCCTTCCATTAGAGAAACTTAATAAGACTCCCATTGTATGGAAATCAGTACAGGCGATGCGCATAAGCGGCAGATACTGGATATTATTGTTGTCTGAACGAGCTGCAGATCTCCTGCACCACAATAAGATGCTGTCCTTCGGATGCTGCGACAAATACAGACGGCTATGTCGGTGTCCTGAACAGAAAATAAACCGACACGAACAAGAAAACCGTCCTAATTTGTTTTCACTGGTTTCTCCAAAATCCTTAAGCATAATCCCGATAATTATTTTATCTGTTCATAAGTGTAAATACTTAGACTGCGGAACGAGTTTTCAAATTCAGTAATAAACTTCGTGTAACAAAATAACAACTTGTAAATCCAGCTGGACTGTCCAAACTTCTATTTATTTTATTTAAAACTTTAGAAAAATGATACCACAGAATATATATTTTACTGAATTGGAGCGCAACATATAAGCTATATTTGGTGCAAAATTACCAGACATATTGATTCTAAAACATTTTAAAAGCAAATATTCTATATTTGATCAAAGTTATATTCATGTTTATATTATTAATGTTAATTATAGATTTAATTTTTTATTAAAATATTTTACGAATACAGTACGTCGATTTTGATTAGCTTTCACTGCGACATGTGTATTTCATTAAAAATTAGGGATCATTTTTAATGTAATGGTGTGTAGAATATTTAAAAAGAAAATGTCAAATAAAACAAACCGAATGGTTTGATGGACAGAAGTCAACTAGGTGAGTAGTGAATACGGGCTTTCCTAACACTCTGGGCCAAACAGATACAAGTACCTGATTCTAGGACCACCCAGTTGATAATACTATAGTTGCTTAATTTCAGAGAAAAAAACATTCTGAAATAATAATAATAAAAAAACAATTTAATTTTTCAAGGGGAGCGTCACTTTACAGCCAATATATTTTGCCACTCGTTAACAAATATTTTAATTGTAATTTATTCTTGAGTCTTCAGTTTGGAATGTCAACGTTTACCTAAGTGAGCGTTTCTTTTATATATATATATATATATATATATATATATATAAAAGTTATCCAACGACGCAACGCTCTTTCAAGCGTGATAAGGACGGCGGGCAGCGCTGCTTGGAGAGTTGCCTAAATTACAAGTAGAAACCTGGACAGAATTACTTGATCACCGAAATTGTTGTACCAACCATCAGTTAGTCAAATTAGAAGTGACGGCAAATATTGAATAAAATAAATGAATGACGAGACCCCGAACCTAACTAAGAATTCGCATGTTCCTAAGAGGCCATTTTTCTTAAACTAAGATTATCACCAGCTTTGTGATAAATATGTAGTTCACTGCTAACAGGTTCACTGACCTGCGATAAACATTATCACGGTGTTTCCGCTTCCTAAAAGGTGCCTGGAGCGCGGTTTTGACGAGGGGATTCCCCTACTGCGTGTAAACTTTGATCTCGTCGAGTACTACGAGAACAACAACACTGATTGACGAATGCCGGCACGCCCGAGCCACAAGCAAGAAACGCTGCAACAATGGCTTCACTAGAAGACGTGCCTCGAGTGCCGATGCGTTGTAGCACGTGCCTCTCGCTGTCTCGCCGTACGCATAACTCACGCGCTCTTTTCATCACGCCGTCACATTTACGCGAAACTGACTCCTAACATACAGCTTTTTCATCCTTCTTTGTGCGGAGTACGGACATCAGCCACCATAGAGACTATTTTTGCGATTCTCCATCTAGTTCAATTCTCAGGTCTTCATATCCCAGAATAAAAATAAATAAAAAATAAGTCAATTAATCTATGCATCAAAATGGATACGAGCTTGCAGAGGGAACTTAATTCTGCGTGTGGTACAATTACAAACGAACTGTTGCAAAACTTGCGTGCAATCAGCCACACATGCAATTATCGAGTAGTTTCCTGAAGAGAAATTTATGTACATGAATCTCCGTTGGTTTCGCAAGATACCGGCGTAACGGTGAAGACCTGCTCTTTGGCCTTCGGAACCTCCAATTTTCGTAAATTGTGGCCGTCGATGAAAGCCCCGCCACCTACGACGAACAAGGAAAGGTTCAGCACCCGTGCAATTACCACTTATGCGTGTCTAAGGTGCTCTATGCGTAGGGCGTGGCTCTCTACGAAGATAGATGTGGCGCCTTATGCACCTCAGGCCATGGTCATTGAAACGACCATAAGGCAACAAACTTTCGTCAAGACTGAAGAGAAAGTGAGCTACATCAACCAAATAACTTCTACGCCGAGCTCATCCAAAGAAAACCAACATCAATTTTTCTCTATACAACTGCCAAGTTTCCCTTTTTTTAAAATTAATTTTTTACAGAAATTTTTTTAATCCAAAGATTTTACAATTGTGATACATTGATGACGTTATCATCTTAAAATTAACTTGAAGAAATGTAGATGCTTCTTCAGAGAGTAGTTGAAGAGGAAATAATGAATTATTTATATATATATATATATATATATATATATATATATATATTCACATATATATATATATATTGTAGTAATTGGTAATTAAGGCATTGTTCTAATTGAAAAGTTGAATTGTAGAGGACTCATTATTAGTGGATATAGAGCGGACGCCGCAACAAACCGGCAAGGCAAAGAAAGCATTGTTGATCGGTCGAGAAGGTTTTTACGCGCTCAAAATTTACGAGACGAACGAGCAGTCGGGCAGCAGACAGCGAATAGATCAGACGAAAAGTTTTACAGTCGGCAGTCAGAACGAAAGAATGTGGTCCAGCCACAAACATGCTTTCAAATATTAAAAAGTAAAGCAATATTCAGTCGGGAAGGAGACAGAGCAACTAGTGTGTATTCGGTGGTCGAGCGTAGATTCATCATGCTGGCCATAGACAAACCAATGAAGTCCATTTTCAACTAAAGTCACGAGATCTACAAATCCAGGTTGCAGTAAAGCATCGAGAACCAACCAATTTGTGTTAAACCAACTAACAAACAACGCCAATTAGAGCCTGTGAACATTTAGAGTCTGTGAGTACTTAGAATCAGTGATGTCCCCAAAATTGTGCACGAAAAGCTAAAATGAGACCTGGGCGGCCGTAAGTAGAGAAAAACTTTAAAATCATTTGTAAACCGTGTTTAAAAGATAAAAGTCAGATCGTTCTTTAATTATTTAATTATCGATAAAATGAGATCGTTATTTCTTGATAAAATTGAAATTGTTTAAATTCAATCTTTAGTATTATTTCTTCCACAACAAATTTCGTCTATGTTCAGACGCATTGATTCCCATATAAAGTAAATGTAAATTTTGTGGTTTTTTTTTCATTATATAAATTCGGCCATTATCTATTTATAAATTATTACAATATATATATATATATATATATATATATATATATATATATGTTAATTTACGGTGGTTGCCAGGTCAATTTGTCGTTTTCCTTTTAGCCTTCTGAGGGGTTTGCGTGGAGGAGGGTGGGATTCTGTATTAAAGATAATGGGATTGAAGTGGTGGAGACTTCTATGACGTTGGATTAGGGCGGTTTGAATTATGGTTTTTTTGGTTGAGGGAATATTTAGGTCATAGTGGATTCTAGAGTTAGTAACGTACCAGGGACAGTTAGTTATAAAGCGGAGTATTTTATTTTGCGATATTTGAATGTTATTTATGTGGGTGGTAGCGGCCGAACTCCAGATAGATATACGAGGGATGTGTAAAGGAGTTTTTTTGATGTTGTGAAGGATAAAGGAGATTTCGGGTTCAGTAATGGTTTTAATTTGTGGAATCTGTGGAGTATTATTTTTTTAAGGTGGGAAGTGTGAAGGGACCATGTTGGTTTGGAGTCGAGGGTTAGGCCGAAGTATTTATGGGAAGATTCAAATTTCCCTGAAACACATTCTGGAGTCATAACAAAATTTCCAAAGTCAAATCTCCAGGCTTAGGTATTCAAACATAAAATATCAACTAAATAGGTAACCGGTTATGAGATTGAACCAAAAAATATTTCCTACCTACATAAATGAATTTTACTCCGACTCTCAAGTTAGTGTATTACAGATTTTTCTCAACTGCCATTTCTTCGCGTCACCCAGTCGATATTTCCACTTATGTGCCTATAGCTCCAGATTATTAGCAAAAGTTGTCGATTGAAAACAAATAATAAAATACTTTGCCTTTTGTGTTACGCAAATACGTAACAAATGACGATTGATAAGGAAAGAATATCAAAGTCTTACATTTCCGGGTAGGTAGCAGTAACTGATAAGCATGACGTTTCTGTGATACTTTTGTTCATAATGCTCTCTAGATTATTGACCGGTGACGGAATGTAGAAATCATATCTTATGACGCAAGATAGTTTGTATAGTTTCATCATTTTCTGATAAGCTAATTCTCCTATTTCTTCACTTCTGATTTCGATATATAATTTCTGTCGTTTTCTGTGGAAGCAAAAATTTCATCTACAATTCCATAATCGAAATCGACATTTTCTACTGTTTATCGACAAGGATATTTTTATTTACCCGTTTGGAGCAGAAACTTGCGTCGCGGTACATCGCGGGATGGCGCCCATAACACAGACACGTCTTCAAGACGCCAAGTGAATACTTCCGATATATATCATCCTTCCCAATTACTTCTTAAACATTGTATCTTATTAATCATCGTGTGGTTTCTAAACATTCTGCACGTAATCTGCGACGTGCAGTACATCACCATTACCAACAATTGAAACCCTGAAGTGGTTATATTAACAGGAGGATGCGGTAACACGTAAAACAAAATGCGTAAATGCATTGTGATTGGATGCTGTGCAGGACAAACGCCTGGAGATTTCGGCAGAGCCGGTCCGACCGGTTCCTGGGACTCACTTTATGGGATCCCGGAACAGTAAGTAATTATGCGCCGACGCCACGGCTGCAGCACGTGTGTCTTGGGACATATGGGCCTCGCAATCACGCCCTCCACATCGACGTCTCACGAAACAAAAGGGAAAAAAAGAGGGGACGTCACTCATAGCCAAACCAACACGTGCCCAGAACAGAAGATACGATCTCAGACACCAAAAAAAAAAGTACTCTTCCAAGAAGCGGAATGAAATAAATGTTTAAAGTAACTAATGATTAATTAACTTTACAAGTGAGCACAATTACCCGCGAGAGATACAAAATATTATATATATTTATATATATATATATTTAAATTTTCGGATAATTAGGATAACCGACAGAAGCGAGAACCGAACTCAGGACCACTGCTGGTCACTTTCGAGAGTTTCATATTAATCACTTAATTAAATTTCGTAGCCTTAGAGCTGAGCTAGATTGAACGGATTTATTGTATTCTTAAATTTAATTTTTCATGAAAATTCTAGAAGAACCAATTTACTCTACAATCCTATCTTAAAATATAATTAATTTACTTTAACATTCAATTAACATTTAGGACTATATTTCTTGAATATGATCTATTTATCAATTTTAAATTTTATTATTTATGAAACTATAATTCTTTGACTAAAAAAGCGTGCAGTAAGGAGGGGTAATACCAAAATTCTCAGCTAATGTAGCTTTCAATAAAAGAAAAATCACGCGAATATGAAATATTTGATTGTTTTCTATTCCAAAAATACGGCTGGAGAAATAAAAAATTTATGAACTACATATAGAATTAAAAGTGTTCAAAATTAATATCCGTAGACCTTCACAGGTAATTGGAAATCAAATCATAGGTCTCAGATAAATTTAAACTCTCTTCAAGCATACGCCATGGTGCCACAGTACCGGCAGTCTTAAAACCTATACACAATTTTTTTTCTAGCAAAACCATTCTTTTCAATATTATGTATAATAGTTTTTTCAAAATGGACACTTTCAAGCAGTTTTAAACAATAGAAACAGCGAACATTATACCAATTTTTATATCGAACAAGCTCCAAGTAAAGTTGAAAATTCTTCGATGATAGGGCCTCCAATATTTGGTGCCCTATGAATTAAATATGAAATATTTCTACCGGAATTATTAACTATGGGAAAAAAATTGTGATAATGCTAAAATTATTAAAGATCTCAATGTAAGTATTATTGCTCGGTCATCGACACAAAAAAAACGAACAAAGGCTCTTATGAAACTGGATTCTCTAATCCACATCCCCACTATTTGTTATTGTCAACCAGTATTTATTTCATAATATCCCTGGTACAGTTTAAGCTATTTAATAAATACGACATTCTGAATAGGAAACGAATTAGTGAGCGTGTTTTGAGTGTTGTGTTTCTTACCATCTAGGAGTACCTGCAGCTTGAAAAACGGTAGAATCATTAATTGCTGTGTCTACAATGGACCACCCGCTAGATTACGCAAATTGCATTCTGCATTCCAATATAACGAGTGAAATCACTCTGCTAACATTCCTCCTTTGTATAGTTTGCGGCACTAATTTGTTTGCTGCAGAAAATTGAACAAAGGTCACTCGAAGAGGCCTGGGAATGGGATGGAAATGAATTGTAGAAACAATTATACCATAGACGAATTGTTCGTTTTTTACTATGCAGCTAGAAACAATAGCGAGAGGAAACAGAAAAATTAGACGTTTCTGTGGGATAATTTCATCAGGCACGACTTTCACGCAGAATAAACACAGTGCGAACGAAAAATATTAGAGAGCCGAAATATGTTATTTGCTTATTACTAATGAACCAATGACTGAGAATGATTGTTTCCTTCGTTTAACAACGACTTCGCCTAATGAGTCAGTTAAGCGCATTTAACCCACAGACTTCCAGTACTTCTCTACGTATAGCTCTACGTATTTTCCTGTGAAAGTCAAAATATATTAGAAATAAAGAAAGTTAGTTTAGCTTTTGTACCGGAAAGAAATCCTTCGTCAAGAAAACGATATAGTATTAATAAATAATGCAGTTTTTCGACCAATATCTGACAATATTTTTTTTTTATTTACGACAAAGTTTCGGTACGTGTTAGTACCTTCGTCAGGTCTTTCCTATATATGCTAAATGTTAAAACCTAATTTCACATCCTATTTGAAAAATAAACTTTAGAAGTTTTTCCGAGACACATTCACAAACTACACACGAGTTCGGTCGCAGCAGAACGGGAAAGACCTGATGAAGGTACAAACACGTACCGAAACGTTGTCGTAAATAAATAAAATATTGTCTGATATTGGTCGAAAAACTGCATTATTTAACATTTAGCATATGTAGGAGAGACCTGATAAAGGTACAAACACGTACCGAAACGTCGTCGTAAATAAAAAAATTATTGTCTGATATTGGTCGAAAAACTGCATTATTTATTAAATATAAACAGGTGTAAAAATGCAATCTTTAAGATATAGTATTAGTTTATAAGAGTTTTGAGCTTTACAGAGCCCTGGTTGTTGAGTGAAATTACAACTATTGTCGCTTGAATTCAGCAAGGTGTCATAATGTTGTTAACGAATCGGGGTGGAAAAATCTCGACCGAACCGGGGATCAAACCCGGGACCGCCACTTGGTACATGGTGTTCTTAACCACGCGAGCTACCCGGGTCGACTCTCCATCAGGCTCGAGTTTTGACCATCCATTGTATTTTCCTTCAAAACTGAGCTCTGTTTGAAACCAATCTTCTGTTCTCAAATGATCGTTGTTTATTTTAACGGATTTCATGTAAAAAAAATTGATAGCCAACATTGATGTAATATGAGCATAAATTAGATTTTAATGGAAGAAATAGGGTTTTTCGGTTCTCTTCTCAACACTTTCCATCTTAAATCTATTTCAACAGACTGAGTTATAATCTAAAATTGAGAAGTTGGCCTTTACGTGCTTTAGAGATTCGTGCTACGTTAAATATAATTTGCAACACATGTATGGGAAAATGTTTGTTTCTATCTATAAACAAGAAGCGTTCATCAATTGCTTCAGACTGGAAATGTCTTTTGTTCACGGAGTCTCGTCGACTTGAGATCATTATTAATATAATGATTCGACCTGCTTTTAATTAGATAGCTGTATCACGCTTGTCGACTTCGTAATTCCTGTGGAGGCGTGACTTGAAAAGGAGAGCGAGTACAAACTGGTCTTTTATGAGGCATCCGTAAAGGCGCGATGAGTATCGGGGATGAATCACGCAGGAGAGCAATTATGCTTTATTACACGACCTCGCTGTTAAGTTGCAGAACCTTGCTACGATTTGCCATTTTGCTGTTAAACTATCTTTAACGAGACTGTTTGCCCTGTTACCTTTATCACAAAGCCTGTTTGTTCCCATTCCTACATTCGATTTATAATTTTAAATATTTTACGGCAATCTTACAACATGGAATTAGCTATAGGGAAAAAAAAGTCTCCATCATGAATCTCGACTCAATTTTTCGAGACATGCGTAGACAAAGGGTTTCGTGAAAGAAAAACATCAGCAATGCAAATTTTTTGATCCAAGACTTCGTAAAACGTTTTACTTCTATTATTTAAATCTGGAGATCTTCCGACCTATTCGTTTACGAATATACACAACAAAGGTTAAATATACAACATTCATTGTTGACAATTATATTATCAGTCCTGTTACAATCCTGCTCATGTGTGCGAAAATAATCATTAAATTGACAAAATTTAATAAAAACAAATGAAGTCCTTTTAGGTACATTAAGGTTATCTCACATTAATTATGATGACGCGAAATTGTGCAGGCACGTGAGGTGTTGTCGATAGATCCAATCAATGTAGGTGAAAGTGTGTGTGTGTGAGGCGGCCATGATTTTTTATTCCGCTCGCTGCGATTGTATTGGGTCCATGGAACCAGATTCAAGAAGCCGATACTCCCAGTGAGACGTCACCTGGTTTTCTCCGCACAAGAATTGCACTCCGTTACAGTGATTGGCTTGTTGTCAAAGGTCGGCTCTAAGCATTGTGAACGCCTGGCCATTTTCCTTCACACGGCCGATTGCAAGAAACCCGTTCTCCGTCTCCAGCTAATGAGGTGTACAGCTAGGGTCTCGCTGACAGCTTTATTTCCCAAAAGAAGTCAAATTTACTCCCAACGACTATGGCCATTTCGTCATGCTCATTCTTCCTTTATTAACCATAACTCCGAATTTTACCGACAATAACTTACAAATAGAACGAGCGTAGGTGGTTGCCTAATGAGAAGGGGTGACATATCCATTGCAGAATTAAAACATTAGAAGATACGAGTGAAACTTCAGACTTTAATCTTATAAACCAGGTTGATAAACGTTTATAATCATCAAAGTTTGGTTTCTAAATTATTACAAATTTTCTCTAAACTGTTTTTATCTCGTTGTTACATAATTCAGAATATAGTCTTTTTCCCACCAGCCTTACTTCAGCTTTTGGTAAGACTTACACTCTTCGATTCTATAAAACATATATTTCAGCGTGTATCCAGCCAGTAAATCTATAAGTGTCGACACTTCAAAGGTTCCCTACAATCTCCTGTTCGTTTTCAAACGTCCGTGTCGATTCAATGCAATCCTGAGATCCAACCCCACAACTTATCACGTAATCTTTATTCGCTATTAGAAATAAAGTTTAATTTCTTGTGAAGATGTTTGTTGTTGTGATTATCCCCTGGATTTAGTCCAATGTTCACTCGCCAAGGGGTTCTATCATTTTTAAGTGCCGAGTTTTCGCATGGCGTATGGAGATGAGGACTCGCGAAGAGCAGATAACAATGGTGGGTGTCGGGAGCAGGACATAAAACTGCGGCCGCCACCCAACCACCAAGGTCGTAAACCGAACACAACACACACTCAAAAATGTCTCGCCTGAGCTTTGCAAATATAGAACATTTATGTGCATGTACCAGGTCATCCCACGCCTCCAAACGCTGCGTCACACACTGACCTTTATTTTCAGGACGAGGATTTAATTTATTGTGCGCCGATTTCTATCGAACATGTTTGAGAAAGAGAAAAATCGTTTATTCATCTCAACGTTACTGCTAACACTGTCGTGTTGAAGTACGGTCTGGTCTTGCTTGTAAATCTCGTCAAGCAATGGAACTACACGTCATTAAAGTATTCCTATAGAGTACACAAAATTATTAACCCCATTTCATCTCATTTTTCTCCATCTGATGTTTATAATATTATTATTTTGAGTTCTAGCTGTTCTGTTTCTCTAACTTCTTGATTTAAGTATCGTTGAAAATAATAGTTATCCATTAATTAATTCTCGGTCATTCTTTATATTTAATTCCAAGGTAAATTAATGAATTTATTAAAACTGAATTAGCAATGTAAAGTAGCATTATATTTTACACAGTAGCACCTATATTGAAAATAACAAAAATTAATATTTCAGTTTCTAAAAAAAAACATCATAACTGGTGCATACAATTTACAAAAAAAAAATTGCCTCCGTGGCGTCTAAGTTAGGAGAACAGAATTTTTTCTCACCGAAAGGCAGGCATAGCTGTGCTTTTCTGTGAAGTCGAGGGAAGTGGCAGAGATTTGAAAGGTGCTTTCTGTGACGAATCAATTGGGCCCGTGGGAGCCTTTTAGCAGTTCATTCCACGCGTAACCCCGGGGTGGCTATATTTAGCAACGTCTGCGAATGGGGTGGAGCTGCTGACTTTGTCGCTTGCAATAAACACACTGTAGCTTTCAAATCAACAATATAACCTTTTAACAGTTCAATGAAACCTTTTAGTCGCCTAAAAGACATTTTTATAGATATCAAATAGGAGTAAGATAAATAATGGCAAGACGCATATTTGATATAAATCAACTGCTGTCAAGTTATTAGTCGTGAGAAGAATGGTAAACATTTCAAATAATACGAGTCTTTAATTTTTTAATAATAACATTATTTTAATCATACAAGAAAAGTTGAAAAGTAATCAGATTATTTTATAATGCGTATATGGCGTATTAATTAATAAATTTTGTAATAAGTAGCGTAAGTTTTCCCGACCTATATTCTGTATAAAGAGTTATCGAGTTTCCGGTCGGGTAACGTGATTTGAGCACAACGTTTCCATGGCTGACACCGCCATCTTCGTCAGGTGAACTGTTGTCGAGATTCGGGAAGTGTGTGTTATATACGGAATCTCGACAACAGTTCACCTGACGAAGATGGCGGTGTTAGCCATGGAAACGTTGTGCTCAAATCACGTTACCCGACCGGAAACCCGAGAACTCTTTATACAATAATTTTTTTGTTAGAAGAAATTGTCAGAAGTAAAATTTTACAATGAGACCTCCAACTCAATTGTAGTATTTCCTTTTACTTCATATTCTTTACCGTCATCCTTAAAAAATTAATTCCCCTTCCCTTGTATTTAATTTTTTAAATTGGCAATAAATAACCACGAAAATAATTCAAACGAATAAAAATTGATATTTTTAGCAGAGTATATTATATTTAAAAAAAAGGAGATATACGGTTCTGAAAGCTTTAATTAAAAGGGGAAAGAAATTTTGATAAAAGCAAAACTAAAGCCGGAATAGTTTTCTTCAGCATCTCAGCTATCAGTAAGTTTTTCGATTCATCATAATAATGAACATTTATGTTTTATATCATGTACTCTACCATTTCATTAATTTCATTTTAAGCTGAACTTTCGCATTACCCTCCTTTCACAAAAATATTTCAGTATTCCTTTGTAATGAATAATAATTTAAACCGTAAATTAGCGTTCAAAAACAGAAGAAATTGATTCAAACAAAGCTCAGCCAAAGAAGCTATGAATCTTATTTAAGGATCCGGATCGAAAAATCTCGTCCGGACAGGGATTCGAAGCTGGGTTCTCGCCCTGGTAGGCCTACGGGGTTTTCATTACTATCTGAGCTACCCGAGTCGACTCCCCGGCCAGCTATGATCTTTCGCCGTCCATTTTTTAGCCTTAAAAGTCAAAAGAAATTGTATTTCGACATAGTCTGTATTTATGACAGCTTTTCCCTCAAAAGTGTCTGAAATACGTTCTCAGAATGAAACGAGTTATATTTCATCGACTTCATTTCCATCTGATGATGGCGGAGTGCACTCATTGATCATTTTTGGATTCTGTCTCGAGAACATTTTCTTCTTTGTTTAATTTTTTAATAATTAATTTCGTTGTTGTACTTGTGAATGTTCAAACAATGCCCTTTTAAGAACTGTGCATTAAACAGAACAAGGTCCTCGCGTCAGATTTCTATCGCAAATCTGGGTACAACATCTGGAGTGAATGCCCTTGGCTGCTTCGAGAAATAACATACTGGGCCGCTTCTGTTATAAAGAGCCAGACGTGGAATTTTGCAATCTCCATAGAGTCATTTACGTTGCGAAACATTTTCTCTGAGGCATGTATTGAAACGCGCTAAATTACCGTTGTTCGGTGCGTGTAATTCTCGTGTTTCCGTTTCCATTGCAAGTGAAAGTTTTCCTGGCGGACAGAATTGATAGCAGTTCGACTACTGATGTGCAATAACGAAAGACGGTCTTGGGAATTGATTCACATCATCAGAAGAGGAACCAAGTCGCTGTTATCCGGAAGAATCGTGCTGCTTACTTGCCTTTATGGGGCCCCTTAGCAAGATCGATCCTGCTGGCGGAATCCATGAACCATTATCCACCAAAACGTGTATAAAGAATGGCGCCAAAACGTGTGATCAAAATCGAAAGGAGGTTTTGTGATGAAATTTTTACTCTGCACTAACTAACATGTATTTCGGACCACAGCTAGGAGTAATATTTCCTGTCGTGGTGGAAAATGTTGGCGATTGGACTACGAACGAGCACAAGGAGGTAATATGTCCTTGGACGTTGTAGGACATCTTTTTACTCCATCTCTTCACCATGGAGGCCACTGTTTTAAATGCCGTTGCTAGAAATAACCAACGAATTTACTCCAAACCAGTCTTGAATTGGGAGAACTTTGGTGAGCACGATTCTGTACGGAGTTACTTAGCCAGAGGTCATGTTAGACAAAACTGAGTTGCCGGAAAATTATATTTGTCACTGAACAGATGACAAGGACTGATATAAGGAAGTACAGTACGGAATATAAATAAGTTTCGTAACGAACTGTGTCTGTGACTACAACTAACTCATGGAATATCAAACTTGTAAGTTCATAATTATTAATTCAGCATAATTATTAATTCAGCATAATTATTAATTCAGCATAATTACTTATCCAAATACATTTAAACACACATTTATTATAGAATATCCATTGAAAAAATAAATAAGTCCCTTCAATTTGGTTTCATTTCACATTGCTCTGATGAAAAAGTAGTTCCTCCGTACATTCTACAAATAAATAGACAAAGGGCTGTCGGTCATTAAAAATAGTTGCGAAGTAGTTCACAGACAAATTTAATTTTTAATATTTTATATCAATAACTTCATAGAACCGTCTGTTTTCTAGTAAATAAACCTTGATCCACGACGGTCTATTTTTAAGTACTGGATCTGGTATCTATGGAGTCATATATAAAGTTGAGGCAAAAACGGATCACAGCAAAGCAAGGCAGTTTTGCTTCGACTCTCGCTCAGTTGCTTTTCTAAGAACCGTTCATTCTTCCAGCCTGGTCTTCCACATCTATCCTGGTCTTGTTCCATTGCTGTGCCAACAAAAGTTCCACATCAGCGCTCGCGTTTCAATAGTCCACAGCTGCTTGCTGTGAACGTACCGGCGAACTGTTAATAGTGTTTACTCTGGCTTAAAACAGGAGAAACGACAATAAAAATGTTCACACTCCAATTGAAATTTGGTGCAGAAATATTCATGTTCAGTCAAAACGAAAGAAATTCTGTGACACTAACGTAATTTTGCAACTAAAGAACTCGAAATAGCACGAAAATCCGTGGAAGGTAAAGAGTCAACCTAACTACTTGTTTTTCTGTGACTGGAAGATATGCTATAGACCATCACTAAGATACCAGAATCGAAAAGAAAATTCCCTTGGTTGAATGACTGTCTGCTGACTTGACCACCACCTATATTTAAAGTTAGACTAGGCCAATTCAGACTACAGGGTTAAGCTGTTAGAATTCAATAATCAATGGGTTACCTAATCATCTTAATGACCGTGTTCAGCGAGTACGTTGCGGTTTATTTTAATGACTGGACAGTTGAGAGAGGAAGTCTGACGGGCAAGTTCCCATGGAGGATCCAAGTGTGACCCAGGTGTGTGTGTGTATGTGTGGCCGACTTCCTCTCCAGCCTGGAGACCAGGGCAGCTCACGACCCACTTGCTAGGTACTGTTAGCCAGCCTGTCTGTCTCCTCGATGAATGGACGGTCGGAGGAGCGGTTCCGTTGCATCACTGCGAGTGTGGATACTGCGCAATCGGCCGTCGGATTGTCTAACAGGTGCCGAGAAAACGCAGTATCATGTGTCCATCCGAAAGACCAGACAAAAAAATAAATTCAGCACACGCAATTGGAAATAAAACGTAAAAAATAGATTGAGTTATTAAGGAAAGAAGGTATTTGGAACCTTGATACCCAACTGTAAATAATTAATGCATATGTTTTCGTACTGATATAAGTACAGAAACTCCGTAAAAGACACATGTGAATTACCTAATGCCCGACCTACCCGATGCAGGTTTTTCTAGGGTTTTCCCTGCATTTCTATAGGCGAATGCCAGGTAGAATCCTTAAACCATAGCCCGGGGACCCTAGTAACCCTTGGCTACCTTCCTCTACCCTTCCGCATCCCCCCTTTCTAATCCCTTCCTATGCTATTAAAGGGGAGTTGCCCAATGTGGATCACCCTCATGTAGCC
The DNA here is from genome assembly GCA_037074705.1 of Zhengitettix transpicula. Lineage (NCBI taxonomy): Eukaryota > Metazoa > Arthropoda > Insecta > Orthoptera > Tetrigidae > Zhengitettix > Zhengitettix transpicula. Next base: position 36,693,533 of record CM073596.1, on the reverse strand, counting down.
TGTTGCCCTAAAAAAAAACCCCCTCAGTCCTCAGTCATTTTTAAAATAGTCCATCTATGTCTCCAGAGTCCACGACTCAAATATATTAATAAAAATCACGCCTAAATCAACCATTAGAGAGGCAAGACCTCGAATCATCACAAAAGGGTTGGTTTCAAAAAATGGTCCAAGTTATTTGGAAGTTTTTGAAGAACTCTCCTCCTCACTCGTGCTTCCTTTGATCAACTCTCTCTCCAGTTCCTCGAGTTTCGTTTTAATAAAACTAACCTGGTTGTTTGAGAAATAACTCACACTACAAGCATACAACACCCTCAATTATTTTCGAGTTTGGGAATATCAACGGTTATGGTGAATACCGTAAGGAAACTGTTGTAACCGAGGAGGAACATTAGATAGAAAAGGATGCGAATGCCGAATTGGTTCTAATAAAAGTTCAGAAGAAAATCTTAATACTAAACATGGATCGATTAATGGAGCAGAGGTCTCCTGTGAACCAATTGGGTGAAATGAGGTTCATAATCACCATCATCACTTCAGTTATCAAATTATTACATACATGTGATCGTACATTCTACGACATACGGAGTACGGATGATCAAATATCACATTTGGACTGACTAAAACTAATTTTCTTTTGTTCAGTGCAATTCGGAACGCTGGCAGGAAGTGAATGGGAAAGATAAAATAGCGATGTTGCCACACGCCTGTCAAAAACGTCATTATTACGGTTGTAAATTCAGAGAAACTAACTGAAGAGATAATTTTTTTTTTTATAGTCAGCACAGTCCTTGTGAAGAGTGCCTTGGTGGCGAAAATTTGCAGGTGGTAGCAACTTCAGGTAGGTGCCGAGTGACATGGTAATAAGCAGGCAGTTAAGATGAGGTAGGATACAGCATTCGTAAGAGACCACTTCCGGCTCCCACAAGCCATTGTTTGGACCGTAGATTTCTCCGCACGCGTGCGAGAAATCCCCAGCTTTCCACGGTCCATCTAGCATTCAGCAGAGCGCATCTCCGAGTCGGCGACAGTGATACTCAGATCACGTAGGTGACGAACCCCGGCCTGCCTGCAGTATCCCTTCAGACAATGGAGCCCGAAAAACCAGTTTCTTCGGTGCCGCGACCTCTTCGATTCCAACTTGGGAAATCGTGAATTTCAACTATGTCCAGCACTTACTTACGTCGGAATTGATACTAAAAGCTTTTGTGTTCGAACAAAGAAAATATGTTCCTGCCAGGTTTATAAATGACCTTACTCCAAGTTTAATGTGCAGAATTTGTTGGTACATTCCATCAGAACTATTTACATGAAGCTTCTTCTGTGAAGAACGTAAGCCTGGCGTGTCTGTATCATTCCGCTTTTGGAGATAGAAAGTTCCACGCATAATTATACAAATTTCTCTGCGTCTCTCCGAATCCTTCATTATTTTTTTTCGCTTTTGGCAATTAGAGTTTACTGCTAAAAAGTGTTACTTGAAACATTTCCTCTTTACGACGCTTTCCTCTTTCTCCAAACGCCGTCTCCATTACTCTCAACAACTCAAAACTATCATTTAGTTTCAAACAAACCTCTCATTTATTTATTTTTCAAAATTTCTTAAAACTCCTTCCTATAACATGGTTCTGTCGCTACTATTTCGTATCAAACGAATGTCTCGAAGGGTCTTCCTTTCATAAAACCACTACTATCCAAGCATCCTCCGTTTTCAGGTACTTCGTGCAGTAAATATTCAGCAAAGATAATCACTGCAACATTCCCAGCCAATCCTCATTAGTGGATTTGCTCCTCCAGTGAGCCGCATAAGTGTGTATAAATTCTAAGATTCTTCAAGAACACGTCAGCGAGTAGTTACAAATGATAATCATTCAGTTAATGTCACCTGAACGGCATGTTTGAATAAAGGGGAAAAAATGAGTGGGTACTACAAAAGTACGTAGAAATGTTAAAAACCGTTTCAGCAATAAATTGAAGTGAAATTCTTCAAAACAAAATGAAGTGTTCCAGTGTAATATCCAATTTTTAACTAACTAAATATATAATCACGATTGTACTGGTATCTTTAGGAATAGAGCGAATAGATTATAATTCAATAATGTTGACAGATGAGACAGAAAGCCAAGCTCTTTGTGCCATTCACTGTCACGGCGTTACAAAACGCCATCTTAGAAGAATTATTAGGAGGTGAAGTACCTCGTGACACTTATAAATGAAGAGATTATCCATGGTGGTAAAACTGTAAAAGAATCTACGACGTTGCAAAATTGAAACTAATGGCACGAGCTATTGTGTGGTTAAAGAACCCTGGTGATAAATACATCTAATACGTCAATGTCATTCAAACAACTTCGAGTCTACAAACAATATTCAGTATATTTGGAATGTTTTACTTTGACCATAAAGTCTCTCTTTTCTTATTTCCACGAGATTCAGACAAGATTATTCTTATAAAAATTAAGTAGATTAAAATCATTTATGGAATATTTTAAAATGTTATATCTACATTTTTATTTTTGAGTTGTAATAAATGACTTATCAGGTTAACATCGGGAAAATTCCATTGATATTGGATCAAGACTTGTTATCTGTCCCACTGTGGTAAACAGCAATGCAAATCGAGTAAATATTGCTCTCGCAATACATTTGTGTATTGTGTCTTTATCCACTCCTGTATCTCGCGTAGACTTTCACACAACTCTCATTCTCATGGCATCATTCAGCTCCATTCACACTGTTGCAAAGCACGTAGCCAGATCCCAGACTCTTCTCCAGACTCCGCATCTGAATACAAATCTTATAGCTGGCCACTGAACGCGCACTTCAGAGCTCCTAAACTCAACCGGCCCCACGCATGTGCAGATTTCAAAGCATATACTTACAATATTCCATGTGAAAAATACCATTTTTGGCCATCTGTCCTCAAACAGCATTGGTCACATATTCGTATGCCAATCGACTAAATTTTCGACAGTAAATCACTCAGTTCTCTTTCCCTACTTGCTGTAGCAGCAAAAACTTTCCAGATTTTTCCTGGTTCCTTTTGGCTTAGCTATGTTCAAGTCGTTCGGTCTTAAAAGCGTCTTCTTCGTACATTTCTGGCATATTATTCACGCACGCTCTTCTCAGATTGCCTTTGTGGTTTAGTGGTTAGTGGCTGTTGCTTTAATGAAGTCTCGAAAGACTCGGTCAGATCATTACTTCAATTACATGCAATTTACTGGTACGCTCTTAAGATTAAATTAGTTCTTTTTAACATTTTCACGTATTCCAATACCCAGCAATATTTCATCGAAAACCATACAGAGTTATTTAATTGATTTTCCACTCTGGCGCCACCGCCTACAAATTTGTATCATAGTTTAATTTTAATTGTGTAACAACGAACGATCATATAAATTTCCAGCAATAAGAATTGCAAAGAATTTATTAATTTACAACTTTAAAGCTTTTATGACGTCGTTGATTTTTTAAGACAGATTGATGAATTTCGATGTATCAAGATAACACACGTTATGATTCTGAGAAGTACAAAGATAAATCACTTTATTGATCTTCTGTATATTTCACTTAAAAATGATGAGAGCTAACAAAGGGATATTCAAATTCCAAGTATAAAACCAGTGATTTTTTTCACCTGTAGAAATTAGAGTTCCAACATTTCAACTTCTCTGGCTGTATACGATAGCCATCTAATTTACCTATGTCCCTTGTCCGTGACAGTTTCACAGAATTGCGATACGGCATGCGTAGCCGTGCTCAGGGAAACCAGCAATTGGAAACAGTTTTTAGGCAATATCAACTACCTTATCGGTGTAACGGTGTCGTTCAGAAATGATCTAATGTAGCAAGAAATACGGAGACACCTTTCCTCGTCTCAGTCGGTCCTGCATTCATGTTCATAAGTCATTAAAAACTACTCAAGTTGTCCATAATAGTACTGAAACCTGTTTATACAAAATTTGTTCCAAATAAGAGAGGGTAAAGTAAACTGACAAATGATCGTAACTCGGGGTGATACAGAGCAATTGAAGATTGATAAAAATACGTCCTATTTGGACACAATTGCATGCCAAACAAAAACGACAAATAGATATATTTATCTGACTTCATTTAATTATAAATCAATAAACCAGACAAATTAGTCAGAAATATATTTTTATAAAATAAAAAATTAAAACATATTAATAAAAAATAGGGTGACGTATCGCTCTTTTTCTCGAACATTTTCAGGTTCATACATAAAATTATTTTACTAATCTGAATATAATTTATACCTTGAGATATGAATACATGATACAAATTTTGTCGAGTAAATTTCAATCTTTTATTCCTATCTCAAGAAATAAATTAGATTTGTGAAGTAATTTTATACAAGCAACTGAAGAGGTTCCACACAAAAGGATCAATACGTCGTGCTTATTTTTATTTATATATTCTAATTTATTTATTTTTTAAAAATATTTTTCAGTCGTGTTTTGCAGGTTTATTCACTTTAAAAAGATAAATGTTTTAAATAGAAATTATTTAAGAGTTGACCACTTTCAAATTTATTTGATTAAATTACAACCTTCATTTGTTGCTGTTGATAGATTAAAATTTTAGTTTGATAAAATTTTCAATAATACAGGAATTTTAATATAAAGGTTGGAAGATAAATAGAAAATTCTTAATCAAACCCATAATATTTCAATAAACAAACTATTTCAAGATATAGAAACATAAATGTATATTTGTTTTCGTAGAGTAACAGAAGTGGATGAAATGCAATGCGAACGACGGATATTAAAAATAAAAAGTGTGGGATGAAAGGCCACAGTTTAGTGAATAAAAGGAAGTAAAGACGTGAAAACTAAAAAAATGCGAAGAAACTTTTGAAGTGTTTCATTAAATTGTGGGAGAGAAACGAAAGTAATCATTCCGGTACCGCACATAATTGGCAAAAGTGCATGCAGTTTCAATAATCATCATACACTTTAAAAAGAGCGCATAAAATGTAATCATAACTGATTGGTTGAAGCCTGCAAGAGGTTTTCTCGCAGGTGAACCTTCCCAGAGAGCTCTGGCGGGGGCTACCTTTGGGGATGCTCTCACATCTCTCTGGTTTTTTTGAACTAAGGTTCCCACATGCCGAGGCACCTTGGTCTGTTTTGAGAGGTGTATGTTCCGGGGTCGCAGACCTTGGGCATACGGCAAGAGTTGTCCGCTATTCCTATTGGAATAGTCGGCCAGCTGCCTCCTAAACAGGCCAAGGCATGGCGAGGGGTAAGCTGCGTCCCCACAGCAAACTCCTCTCCCGCTATCGGAAGGGCGTGGGACAAGTACCCAATGCCCGACCTACCCGATGCAGGTTTTTCTAGGGTTTTCCCTGCATTTCTTTAGGCGAATGCCGGGTAGGATCCTTAAACCATAGCCCGGGGGCCCTAGTTAACCCTTGGCTACCTTCCTCTACCCTTCCGCATCCCCCCTTTCAATCCCTTCCTATGCTATTAAAGGGGAGTTGCCCAATGTGGATCACCCTCATGTAGCCTGTTGCCCTAAAAAAAAAAAAAAGTAATCATAACTATACGAGGTAAGACACATACTTTCAGTAGGTAAGCAGTTGAATGTAATTTTTACGCTTCGCTGGAAAATTTAGGGCACGAAAATTGATCACCGCGACAATACCACGTATCTCGCGAAATTTTATAAAGTCGGCAACAAATATTTACCAAGAGTTATGAAAGTCAAGTCAAGTCGACACTAAAAGGGACCCATTTTTCAACTTGGAGGAGGTTCTGCAGAAAAGGGCGGAGTTTTTGAACAGTCTCAAAGAAAGGAATGGGATGTACAGGGCTGGTTTGAGCCCTGGAAGGAATGTATTCCTATTTGAGTTGACTCAATGAGGTACTACTATCACCAGTAATAGTGCACATAAGTCTCTCAATATATGTATTTTGTCGCTTTGGCGTGGATAATTATAGTGGGATGCCATTGTATTAAGAATCAAAAATCGATATTGTGTTTTAAATGTCGGCAGTACGAGTAAGTGGATGCCGCTGGGGCGAGGTTCCGCTCCATCAGCGTTTTTCTGTTTTGATAGGTGTGCCCCTCTACCTTGTCAGCGAGAACGGATGTGACAGCTTCCCGTGGCCCTTATACAAGGCTATAGCTTTTGTCACCTGATGCAAACAAACAGTGGGGGAGGAGAGGACTATGGGATGTGGGGCCCGCATCTGCCGAATCTCATGGACGTGCGCCATATTGATCAAGCGAGGTGCTCCAGCAATTAGGGCTATCTCCAGCCAAGGTTACCGTGACACCACTTCAGATAAGATATACATTCCATTCACCTCACTTCCAAATAGGGAGATCCTTCAAGCGGATAACGTTGAGTGTATTGTCACTGTCCTTTTAAAGCTTTAAAAAATTATTCATAATAAAGATGAAAGTGATATTTTAAGCAGAAATTAGCGTAATTTCCGAACTGAAAAGGGTTTTACGCACTTTATAATCAATAAATTTGTTTATTTCAAACATTTATTCCAACAAAATAGTAGAAACAGGATTTCTGATCACAAATTAGTGATTTTGAGCGAACCGGATGATCAAAGACAGGTTTTCACTTCAACAAATATCAGGAAAAGAGTCTGTATGAATTAAATGAACAGGGATATTTAATACCGCATTGTGGAACGTTTTCATTGGGACTTCAGGCTGTATATAAAAAAAATGCTTATGTTGTTGTATACCAGTAAAATTAAGTTCATATCTTCTATATAATAAAAAAGGATGTATATTTGTATGTATGTATGCATTTACGTTGTTCTTTATACAAATTTTATCGCGTGGACAGAATGCAACAAAAATTGGTACACATATTCTTCAAAATACGAGAAACGGTACTGTGAGGGTGAGAAACGCCTAGCATACATGTGGAAAGAATTATAATTGAAAACCGTGATCATTAAATATTAAATTACTGCGCGCCAAGAGACAATGACGTCACGCGAGAGAGAGACGTTACCACGCAACGAACAAAGGAAATATTTCCTTTATTAGGAACGAAATAAAGCAGAAATATGTTCTTTAAATAAAAAGTATAATTTTATACAGCAATACTCCATCGAATGGTAATAAAGAAGAATACGAATTACTTTACCATCCTTGCGGAAAATTTAAGTTAATTTTCGCGCTATATAAGTTGTGAGTCTAGCTAACAATTTCATCAATGTAATATTTCGTAATGTATGAAGACTGAGTGACAATTGACAATTATATCCTGAAATACTCAAAGAATATATTTAAGTATTCAATTAAATACTTTTTCGAGTTTATATAAATAAGTACACGAGCAACGCCGGGCACCCAGCTAGTATGTACATAAAAAAAACTGATGCTTGTAACTATGCACCACAAAATCTTGAGAAAGTTGTCCAATATTTTGCAACCGAGGAATACATAAGTTTTTTAAATTACGTCCACGGTTACAACTATAGAAATAATAAATTCCATATAAGTCCTGTTTACGTTTTGTAGCGCTGCACAACTGTTCTTTGCTTATAAACACCATTTTCATTACCTATACGTAACGTTATCAGCCTTAATTTTTGTGAGATTAATTTCCATAAGTATGAACAACAAGTTTATAAGTGTGAATTCAGAAATTCCTTTATTCTCTAATGCCAAGAGTAATAATCAAAAAAAAGTTGTACGTTTTTTCTCCGATATTAAAATGTAAAAATAATCGATTTTCAAGCTTGTATTGCTATAAATCTTAACAAATTAGGATAATTCAATTTGGTTCGTTAATATTTACGATGGTCTCTCGCGTCTAAGAATTTTTTTTTGAAGATGTCAGGAAAGAAAGGTTTGTTTGGTGATCTCTATGTGATGTAGGAACAAGTAAAAAAAATTTCCAATATTTTTCCAACTCCGATAGTAAACACAGAAAGCTACCGATATCGACACGAAATTGCCCAGTTGGCCTCCCGAGAACTTATCACCCATCAGTGAACGGTAAAGTATACGGTCAAGAAACATTTGAGCATTTGTTAGAGGTACTAAATAAACAACTAAAGATTCGGAATCAAGTAATATTAAATGTGTTCCGATTTTGAAGAAATTAGTGAAAGTGGTGTGGTTGAGACGTAATGTAATGGACGCAGCAAAGAAATGAAAGGTTTCCTCTTGATGTAAACGGACGTACTGTTTGACGTAGATATTTTAAAATTATTTTCGGAGAATATAAAATTATAAGACAGTAAATTACAGTCATTTTTAAAATCCTGAAGAAAAGCGATAAACGCGGCAGAAACTAAATTAATGAAAATACGTGCGTCTGATTTGAATGATCTGTTAAGATTCTTCTATACGTTGGGGATTGAGATTCGCTCGCCGGCACGTGGATTCGTATTGGAGCAGCAGGAGTTTCTGACTATCAAATGATGGTTGCTGTTTCACGGCGCTTAGTTCCGAAACTGTAGGATGTCACGCCAATCTGAGCAGCGAGTAGAGGGCGGAACGTCCTACGTCACTCCACGTCACTCCTGGAGTTCCGTGGGTTTCAACGCTAATCTCTTTAGACCTAAAATAGTGGGGAACGTCACTCAAATATCACTGCCTCCAAGTGTTTGGGGGTTAGAGCTGTGGATCAGTGTCACAATTTCCGGACATAAAGGTGGCACATTCAAGGTACAAGTACGACGAATTTCTCTGATGCTGAGACTAAAGCAAGATGTCCCAGAACACAAACAGTTCTTCAATATCCAAGGAAACAGTAATTTCACGTGATATTCGCATGGAGAAGATGAACGTAAAATTTAGTTAACTATGAAAAAATGAAATTAGAATTAATCTCATGTGACAGAAATGGGAGTCGGCAGGATTAAAACATTACGGAAAAAAAATTAAGAAAACCGTGTATTGCAAATACTTCAGTCAAAATCATATTAGTAACGAAAAGGCAGACAAATACATAACTCTTGGGATTAAAAATAATTACTCATCTTATGATGAATCTCAAAAAGGTCATGGTAGCAGAGATAGTGAAAACTATTCCGGTGTTAGTTTTTCTTTAACAGATTTTTTATCTCTTTCACTTAAAGCTTACAGAAGCATATTTCTCCTTTTTTAAAATATAATAATATATTATCCTAAATATATAATATAATTTATACGTACGAACTATTTTTTAGATTTGTCGGTAATTTTAAAAATTAAATAAAATGGAAGAGAAAATAATTTCGAAAGGACGGCATTAAAGATTACGAAATAAAAGGAAATACTACAGTATATTAGTGTTGGTTATTTTAATGTCTTAATGGGGGTTTTCAATCCCTAGCGTTTTAATATACGAGCTGCCTTCCTTTGTTTGTAAATCGTAATTGGGTTTACACAGATACATTCAACACGGATACTTATGACGACACCAATGTTGGAAGAAAACTTAATTTCAATCTGGTTCAGGATTCTGTAAAATTTAATACTGAACTGAAACAAATAGGTCAGCATCTGCGTTGTATCATACGCTGATTACGTGTAGGCGTTGGTAGATCCTCGCATTCCAGAACTACTAAACATTAATTTCAGTTCCTACACACTACGATTCTTCAGTCCCCTGTTTTTATACTAGTCGAGTTTCTTGCCGGTCTAGAGCTCATTTATTTAAACATGTAATAGAATAGTTGAAAATAATGTTACTGATATAAATACATAAAGTAAATAAGTAAAGTTATCCGCGTATTCTACCAATACAGTGATTCGGACCGTCGGGACCAGTATTCCAAACATTTAGACATGAAAAAAACGAAAAAAATTACGTCTGATTAAAAATAATGAATAAGAAAGACAGCCAATACAGACAAAAAAGGAAATTTAAATACCACATGACGTTTTTTTTGAGTGTTGTCAACTGACCAGTGCAGTTGTGTTTCTCTAGGCTCTTCTTAGCACCTAACGAAAGGGACAGGGATCCCAGAAACGTTGTGTGGTATTTATATTACCTTTTTGGTCTGTATTGGCTATCTTTATTATTCATGTAGACGCTTAATTACGAGGAACACCCTGAAAACCTAATACACAAGTTCTATTTCTAGACTCAATAACCACAATAGCCACTGTTACTGAAATTTCCCGTAGAAGACTCAACTATTTTTGTATCTCAATGACGAAACGTGATGAAAAGTATCGTAATAAATTCAGTGATTTTGTTATCTGATAATGCTGCATATTTCGCTACACTTCACAGATATCGTCAAACCTATACAGAGTCTCCTTCACAATTTCATAAAACGACGTACTATTTGTCACGAACAATTTTTTCTTCATAATTATTATGTATTAACTAAATTGTTGTCATCTATTGGGCTGAATTACGCCCGGATTACTTTAAAGACCTTAGAAACATATTATACCCGTGTCGAACACACGAATAAAACCTTACTAACATCAAATTAAATGTTAATACAACCTCGCAAAAATTTTGTCCACGGTAAGATCATGGTCGCCTGATACGAAAATTACTGGCGTCCAGGTTCTCGTCCTCGCGGTGGCAGATAAGGATAAGTATTAAGCAGGGACGCGAACCGAATTTGGTTTACGCCGCATGATTGCACCAGGGCTATAAAGTGTGCCCGGTGGCCTCCTGGCATTTTTGCTGTAAATAATTACGATACCAACTGCACTCGGAGGGATAAAAAGTAGCCAACAGGCCACCGTAATCTACAAGCCGGCGGCGAGTCTTAAGCGCTAGAAAGAAAAAAAAAACCAACTAAATATTACCTTACGGCCGAACGTAGCAGCACAAAAACAGAGGGGGCAGGAGTCTGGCCAACAGGGGAAAAGGAGATGATTTAACCTCGATGCATAAGAACGCTTTCACTTCAGACAGAATGTCAAAAATTCTGGTACATCTGTACGAGGTTGTATTCCTGCGCTAATAGAATTGTTGTATTACTAAGCTGTAAAATGCATTCAAATTTCGCATAATATTTCAATATTAAGTAATAGAATATAAAATTTCAACTTACGGCTACCTTTCTTCGTCTACATACCGTAATAACGAATCTAAATAGTATCATTAACTACGTCAACTTATATCAACTCATCAACCAATTGATCAATCAACTATTTGCGGATAGTGTGTCAGAAAATCAAAAAGAAAAACAGATAAGGAAATAAATAAAATTTTCGAAAAACAAACCAAAAATGACTGTCAAGAAGAATAAAAATGAACAAATAAAAATGTTTAATTATGAAAATACTACACCAAGCACTTCTAAAGATAATGTAGATGAGAAATGCATAATATTAAGGGAAAATTATGAAAAAACTGGATACAGAGTAAAAATTGTGAAGGTTGGGCACAGGAACTCTGTGCATACATTGAAGACTTGTTTTCTTTTATTTTTGTGATCTTTGTGAGGTAAATAAATGATAGTGTAAATGACTTGTAAAACATAAAATTATACGAGTATTAAACAAGAAAATATTTTTTAAATTTAAAAACCTAATAATTTTGGCGTGGCCCATGCTACCCGACTATTTTTTAAATATTTCTCATGTAAAGTTAACACTGCATGCATTGTATGTAATGTTAGCTTCATTAATTGCTAAATATATTTTTAGTACTTAAAGAAATGTAGTTGACAACGATTTTAATTAAATAATAATAAATTATAATAATAATTAAATTGACTATCCAATTTGTGGTATTCTGCTTCCTGTTTGCTTTATAATTTCTTTACGGTGCATTATAAAATTATAATGCACCTTTCTATTCATTCCACTTGAAACATTTCTGACATCGTAAGTGTACGTAGAACTGTTGGAAAAGGATCGATATATAAGACAGATATAGTAAAATTTAGCTTTTAAAACGAGTTCAGCTCAATGTATTACAACTCTCTTCTGTTATTATAGACATCCTACAGGAAAAATTTATTTAAAATCAATGGAGTAAATTCCATAAATCTGCACAACATGCTCCCTAAATATCCGTTCTTCCCATCATCCCCAAAACCTCCTTATTGCATTTCATAACACGAAGATTCCCCGATGATTAAATCTTTACCAAACGTCGTGCCGGAAAATCGTTAATATGTTATAAACTAGTTAGTGGGTCTCTCTCGTCTCGAACTTGGAATGACAGGGTCATATCCAAGAACCAAAGTTAAGTTATTAAATATTTACAAATTTTAAATACTATTATTATGTTAAATTATCACAACAGTAAACTTTCCTGACTAAAAGTTAATTTAGTAAAACGATTATTTAAAAAAATAAATTGAGTACATTGCGGGATGCATAAATGTACAGCGTCTCAGGCAATTTATTCAGTGCTTCTACAACAGCAAGAATATGAGAGTGGCGCATGAAGTACAAATAAATTTTAAAAGAAACATTACTGTAATTCGAGCTTGTCAATTAATGAGGCGGACGCTATTTGTTCATTTTCAACCTCATTTTAAGATTTAATTCTTGAGGTTAATCCTTTTAAGAATCCATCTAACACGTCGGAAGGCAACAACACGTCTTCCGATGAATTAGAGAATTTTTAAAACGACTACCTTTAAGGCTAAATCTTAAAATGAGGCTTAAAATTACCATAGAACTTCCGCCTATTAAATGAGACTGTGTACACATTAATCCGTGAACAGTCTTTATAAATCAAATATATGTAAAATTTTGGACGGTGGACACTACTCCAGGATGGCTATCAAAAAAAAATCAATTGAAATTATATTAAAACAGGGATATTTAAAAAATATAATTCACAATGAAGTGGGCAATATCAAAATTATTCAGTCTTCGGCACTATTATAAACAAATATTCTACTGTGAGCTCCACTTATTGAGCTTCATAAAACATTGTTGGCAATTTTTTTTAAAAAAATGTAAAAAAAAATCCTCGAATATAACTTAAGAAAATACATAGTGGAAATAAATAAATCAAAAACTCCCAGATCAAATATAGGCTATTTAGAAGTAATTCGTGATCAAATTCAAATTAAAGTTAAAATATAAAACAAATACGAATAAGCTTTTAGGGATTAAAATGAATCATTAAACAAAACGTTAACTGTTCTTCATACGGAACATATTAGCCAACTCAAAACAGATTTAAATTTCTAACACCTTACACGAGAATGCACTTACGACCGCAAGTGAACGCGCTGCATTTTGAAAACCAACCGACTATTAATTTACGAAATCCACAGGTGGGAGTGGACCAAACAAAGCAGAACCGTTTGCTATCTCGCTTCCGGGAAGTATACGTGCTGACATTCTCCACAAAGTTAACAGGTTCATATGTAAACAATGCTCGCATCTTATGAATGATATCTGTGGAACGATTATTTAGGTGAAGGGCAGCAATTACAGGGTACGAGACAAGTTATCTATCAACATACAGAAGCAATCTGCTTACATGACAAGATTACAAACGATAGGCATCTCATGAAAAATTCTATTTTGACTATCAGACACAATTTCAGGCTGTTATAAAAATCGCAAGATCAGAGTTAAATATGGAGCCCATGCATTGTTCTAATACTGTTCAGTTGTAAAGGTGTAGTGAATCATAAAAAACAAACCCCAACAAACTCCTCTAAACCATATGCCTGGGGCAGATAAAAATGGTTCTGGTATCTTAAATTGACGGTGTTCAATGTTATTCATCGCGTGTATGTTTTAAGATCTTACAGAAATTTTTAAATGCTTAAACGATTCTTTGGAATACAATTTTACAATGCCTGTTCGATAACTGCCTAACAAAGATTTATGGTTTCTGTAAACAACTTATCTTCAAATAATAATAAATTTGTTTTGATGGTTTCCCAGTCTTTCAATATGAAGCACCTGTGATGTGTGACTGAGTGAAGGATGACAGTTGATTGTCAGTAACGTGTTCGCCTACAAAATTTCGCTCCAAAACAGAAATAAATAGTGAAATTGTTATGTTTAATCGAACAAATATAATAATGAATGATTTTTTTTTAAGATGAACAAATCTAAATGTCAAAATAGCCTCTAATAAATTCTCCCGCTTTTTTTAAATTTCATCCGTTCGCTTGTTCTCTTTTCCTATTTCCGTACGAATGTTATACAAAAGCATAGTTTCGCCATCAGACATTTCGGATCAATGTCGTAAAAAATAAAGGGAAATTCTGTTACCTGTGATTACAAGAGAAGGTTTGGAGACGTCTTCGCGCTAAATATTGGTTGACATTTAGTTTTGTGTAGGGAAACGGTATTGTTTATGCACACAGAGAGACACCGACTTTATATATCCACTTACCGAAACTGCGAAGACGCGGTAATCCAGACGTGAAGCGAAGAGATCCAGAGAAGAGAGAACACACACGTGAGCACACTTACTGTATCGGCGCGTACGCACGAATCTGGCCCTTCGCTTACTAGCGCTGTGCTTCCAGAGTCGTGCACAGGTAGCGTTACTGCGCCAAAATGGCGGCCACAAACTGACCTACCAGGTCCTCGGAGAGACTGAGGTCTCAAGGAAACACGGAAATGCTTATGCGGGTGCTCAACCAATGACTGCATTTCAGTAATCGGCTATGGTAGATTTATATAGCGAATGGATAAATAGGGTGCTCCATTGTGATAGGCAAAGAAGATCAATATGAGACTGTAATTTGAATCTTGTCGACAAAAACGTGGTGGCAGCAGCATATACCGATTTTTATGGTGTTTTCCATTGTTCAGACGATTAAATGAGTGTTTGAAAAGTCGATTTACGCGAACATCCAACCTCGGAACTTTTTAAAATCCCTCCGCCGCTATTTACTGATGACATCACCTCAACAGTTCTAGAATTATTCAATAAAGTATAAAATGGAAAACTCGAACAATCATTCGATAAAAGAGCTCAGTCGTTATGTCCAACTTTAATTTTGTAATAAAGATTTTTACAATGCCTGAAATTTCATTCCATCATAAAAAAATGTCTCTTTTGTAAGGTATATTACGAATTTAAAGAGGAAAAAATCCTCTGATTTGGCACACCAATTTTCTAGATAAAAAAATATCCTTACAAGAAAGGAATTTATGATCTATAAAAGTATAATATTTTTTCCTTACCTTCCAATACATTTCTGTGTCTCGCTGCACCAGAACTTCTACAATCACTGAAGGCATTCGTAATACCACATCTATTATTCTGTGACGGGGATCAGCATAGGTTACCACCCAGATCTTATTTCTTGTGGACTTCTTCACAGAAATAATTGGAATAGATTCAAGTTCGTGGAACTGATCAGCACTCGCCGCGACCATAGTTGGAGTGACATTATTAAGTATTTTCATTTTCTGATGTTGGAGCGGATAATTTTTCAACATGTCACGTTTGGAGTTTTGATGACTCTCGAAAATAAAACCGGAATTCACGATGCAGCACTCTCAAGTCAAATCTGAAATAGAAAATTCATTTTATTGAAGCAAATGCATATAAACCCATAGGTTTATTAATAATATGATTAAGCTAGATAGGTTGTGTTCGAATACATGAACGTCGCACTATATCTGAGGAAGAAAGAGAATAAAAAGGAAGAATTGAATATACACGTATGCATATATTTAATAATTAATAAACTTTACAACTTCAGTTTCATTATTCTTAACCCCGCTTTCTTTTGTAAACGAAATATCTCGCCTCAGATAACGCTCACTTTTCGTAAAATAATCTGTTGAAACGTATTTCAGTGAATAAGATAGGTCTATATTTTGTGCAGCTGAGCTAATTCAAGTTGCAATATTTTTGCTGTTTCCCCAAGTAAAATACTGTTCAGATGTCACCGAGTAGCACAATAGGGAAGAAATATTTGTTTTCCATATCTGCTACGCTCCAAAAGGATTATTCCAGAAATTGTTGTTCTACAGGAAAGGCGAATGGGAAATCCCAACCCAAGGAAACATGTTGGCTGCACGTGGGTTAGGATACAAATGGTCACACTGGACGTCCGTACTTGATCAGTCCATCGCCATTACCTTGCGGGGGGCGACCAGATACCGAGCATATAACAGAGCTAAAATTTTGATCCTTTAAGAGCTGGCAATACTTCTATTTGCTTTAGGCTTAACCGCAAAATAAACGCAGCACACACACACAGGCAGGAAGACGAGGTTTCACCAAGCAAATACAGACTTGGGCAAGCATTTGCTTGCTTACTCCAGCCCCTCCTTTTCTGTAACCCACACAGACCTTCAACAGATATTTGTGGCCAGACGTGATCTCCTCACTAAAGATCGGGTACATCAATATAAAAAGAAGCAATAAACTGGTTCAGCGAATCATTGTATAAGACGGCAGCTGAATGCTATCAAAGGAAGCGTACACGGATTTAAAGAAAATATAATTTTATATTGGAGTGAGATGCAACGTGACAATCATCAACGTTGTGGCCTCTCCCCTTTAATAGCATAGAATGGAAAGGGGGATGAGGAACTGATAACAAGGCTGACAAGGACTAACTAGGGTCCCCAAGCTGTAGGTTACCCGGCATACACCTAAATTTGATACAGAGCAAAACTGTAAGTTGGGGAGTCTACTGGGGAGGCGCAGAATTTCCACCAGTTTAGGAAGCAGCTTTTCGACTAGTCCAATAAGAACAGTGGACAACTCTTACCGTATGCCCAACGTCTGCGACTCAAACCCAGCCTAGGTGTCACGATATATAGTAACCTTAATTTAAAATCCGTGGTTTGAATCACGAGAGGAAAGTCGAAATAAGCAGCTTAATTTATTCTTCTTGATCCAACTATCATGTTTTAAAAATAAAAAGTTATATATGGGATGATGTCAGCGCGGTTTGACGTGTGCCGTTAATTCATTTCCATCATCGAAAATTTTTAATTACGGATCACAGTGAGAAAGTATTGTGAATGTAATTGGTCATCAATTTGACACTCAAAGTATAACTTTATTGTATCGGCTTGACGCTGTCACTCACTTATAGACTGCCTCAGGCTTTGTCTGTCACTGAACCAGTTCCCAGATTACGGACCACGACGTCGTCAATAAAGACCAGCGAATTAAGCCAAGTGGTGCCTTAAGCACAAATAAGGTGTTAACGACTCTGTGTGGTCCGTTAGGCGACTTCGTGAGATGAATCACGTCTAGTCGTGTGTCCGACCAGGTAACAGAACACTCATCACGTCTCTCGCTCTACCCATTGCAGACAAAATAAAACAAGAACAGTTTGTCAATGGTACTGCATTTCAAATCAGCACAAACAAGTGTGACTACTCGTGCAATAAGTGAGAAGCGCATTCGAACTTAATACTATCGGTTACGCAATCGTGAATGAAACGTTAAGCTGAAGGCAAATGTGATATGCGGTATAGTGGCACATAAAAGACTTTTTTTATAGACTTAATCGTTCTTTTAGTGTCAAGAGAGGTCTAGACCCCAAGTCCCGGCGATTTTTATCTTTATAGGCACATCAAGGATACAGAGCTCGTTCCAACTAAATCCGCCAATCTTCTATATTTACAACATCTAATTTAACAGCAATGACGAAGCAAACGGAGAACTGTTGACTTGTCTAGCATTAAATAATATTCCATTTCGATATTTGTCGCCATATATATTGTGATAAACCTGAAACGACCATAACACCAAATATTCGATTCATCTGTGGAATGCGTTTTTATTTCACATCAACTGTTAACCCATTTTTAAAAAACTTTTGATTTCTTTTTCTAAATTTCTCAATAATATTAAATAATCTTACTTTACAACAAATTGAATATCCACCACGAACGATTTATATATTTATTATACATAGCAAAATATAGTTAGTTTTAATATTTTGTTATTTATGTTTGCATTAGTATTATATATAAAACGATAATTAAGGTGTATAATATTAGTCCGTCAGTTACTATTAATTTAACGTGTCTAAAGCTTATTGTCATCTGACAATGTATTTTATAAGTGAAGAATCAAGTTCGAGGGGAAAGAGATTGAAAACAATAAACAAATAAATGGTTACAATCGTTGATTTCAATAATAGTTTCTTTCTCATAAATTCTGTATCTATAATATTTACTGTGGCAAAATTAAAAAACCTTGATCAGCGATAACGTCTGTTGGCTTAAGACTAAGATTAATGCAGACTTTGTGGATGCAGGAAGTGATGTAAAAGGAAGCGAATGATAGCCCTTGTGTTGGAGAATGGAACCTCTGTCCTTTCACGTAGTTCAGTGCTAAGGAAGGAAACCATGTCTTCATTCAGAGCCCATGAACAACACTCTTTCTTATGCGAGTATATATAAAATATAGTACGGAAACAACTGAATGAATGTGTTAAACCATTGTTACATGAAGATTAGGCTAATCATTTTACACTATGCTGAAAATTTTAAATATTCTTGTAACACATGCGATACAGTGGAAACTAAATTTGATATCAAACGTCATTCCTCAATCGAAATATTATTACTTCCACCACCACATACGCTTTTAAACGAATTTATGCATCTAACAGAAATGCAGACAGGATGAAGGATAATAATAAAAGTATTGTAGAGTTTACACTCCATCGACATTTAGATGGAAAATAAACAATTAGGCGATGGTAGTGGAGGTTGAATGTGAAATAGTGGTAAAAATATTTCAGGTGAGACCTTGAGGTAGGTTGAACCGAATATGTTCAGCAAGGAAGATTTTTTGGACGGTAAAGAAGTTTTCTACACACACACAAGATAAGAATAGTTGGAACCGTTTCATCACTACAACAAATTTTATTTCCTTCATCTCTTTTGTCCCTGTCAGTCAAAATTTAAGTCACGTTTCCGTTCCATTCTGTAGTTATAAATCAGAGGCAACGGAAATACCGCTGAAGATTCATCACTGGCTGTACACTTCTATCTCTTCTTACTCTACAGATTTATCTCGCCACAGTGAAACAACTGAAAATCTAAGGCAGCTTGAAATCATTCCTTGGCGTACGACATAGTTTATGTGGCAAGGTCTAGAGCAGAGGAACCTTGTATCTCTTGGATCATATCAGACCTGTCCGCCATGGAAAAACAACGCCGCTGCTTATTAGGGAGCAGGTGTGTCTTCTTTGACTCACGGTTTCACGGTTAAGTGCCCACTGCCTCCTCACCTGTACAAAGATTTCGTTTGAACACAATATTATTCATCAGTTTGCTGATTCAGAGGGTTTCATAATCAAAAGCGAAATGTGTCTCATTTCTGACAGACCTTTCACACTAAGTTACATTCTCAAAATTCATTGACAACCTTTCCCGATTCTAAAAACCATATACTAAAAAAACTGGTTATGAAAATTTCAGATTACGACAAACAGAGACCAAATTTTTCTTATAACATATGTCGTTGGAACTTATTCATCGTCACCAAGAGCATCATAGACCCCTGCTATAATATTCTTTACACATTACAGTCACCATCTCTGGCACGAGCCATTTTAGGAATATTAAATTTCTGAAACGTTAACAGAAATATTTTTGATAATGAATAGAGCCACGAATACTCAAAAAAATTCGTGTTGAACTTTATAAAACCATTAGTAGTTATTTCGAAATGAAGACATTAGTAGGCTATCTACGGATATAAGAACCACTAATAATCTGAGAAAATTCTTAATTTATTAATCGGTCCGCAATTAATTAGGCTAAAATTCCCAGTTGGTCATTTCTTCTGATGAATTTATCTCTTATATGTATCTGATCTGAAACCAACTTATCACTCACTACTCACTCTGACGAGGACGAGGACGAGTAACTGTCTTGAAAGTGTGTTAATGTTTACAAAATTATAATAATAAATATAGCACATATTAAAAGTAAAAAAAATGAAAATATATTAAAATATAAAATTTTATAGTATCTAATTCTCAGATTTGCATTAAGATCTTTCGATTCTATTTATATATATTGTAGTAATTGGTAATTAAGACATTGTTCTGATTGGAAAGTTGGATTGTAGAGGACTCATTATTAGTGGATATAGAGCGGACGCCGCAACAATCCGGCAAGGCAAAGAAAGCATTGTGGAGAGAGTTTACGCGCTCAAAATCTACGAGACGAAGAGAACAGTCGGGCAGTAAGCAGCGAGGAGAAAAGACCAAAATTCCAAGGCATAAAAATTTGAACAGTACAGTCGGTCAGCAGACAGCGAATAGAACGGACGAAAAGAACTCATTGAAAGTTTTACAGTCGGCAGTCAGAACGAAAGATTGTGGCCCAGTCACAAACATGCTTTCAGTTATTAAAAAGTAAAGCAATATTCAGACAAACCAATGAAAGCCATTGTCAACTAAAGTCACGAGATCTACAAATCCAGGTTGCAGTAAAGCATCGAGAACCAACCAATTTGTGTTAAGCCAACTAACAAACAACGCCAATTAGAGTCTGTGAGAACTTAGAATCAGTGATGTCCCCAAAATTGTGCACGAAAAACTAAAAATGAGACCTGGGCAGCCGTAAGTAGAGAAAAAACTTTAAAATAATTTGTAAACCGTGTTTAAAAGATAAAAGTCAGATCGTTTTTTAATTATTTAATTATCGATAAAATGAGATCGTTAACTCTTGATAAAATTTAAATTGTTAAATTCAATCTTTAGTATTATTTCTTCCGCAACAAATTTTGTCTATGTTCAGACGCTTTGATTTCCATAAAAGGTAAATGTAATTTTGATTATTTAAATTCTGCCATTTATCAAACCCAGATCAAGACCCTGAGATCCCAAATATTTTGTGTAAAATATAATTTTTTTAAATTTGGCACAATAAATTTTGTTTGTTCTTTACAGTTATTAGTGTATTTCATAAAAGCGCACATCCATTATTATTATATTTTAATATTACAATATATATATATACTATATGTATATAAACTATGTTTTTTCACGTACCCTTCTAATTCACAAATTCTCTGTTTTATATTTTCGAATGATAGTAAACAATTTCTGCGAAAACTAAGTACTAGATATTCTAGAATTCATACTTATACAGTCCATTTACCTTGTTTAATTAAATCTCTTACGTCATTTCTCGAACCTCGGCAGTAACAGAATAATAAAATTTTCACAATGTTTCACTACGTAACTCCAACTATTCCTTTTTTAAAGAATTTTGTAATGCGTATTTCAGTTTACAAATAAATTCTCTCCTTCGTTTCAAAATGAGACTTACGTGTTGCATATAATAACTTTTAAAGAAACTTTTGATAATTTCTTACTAAAGACGGGAGTTTATGATCGAATCATAAAATTTTAATTGCCTACACATTTTGCGAGAACGAATTGATTACCTCACCCACTATCATATGACTGCATAAGTTATATAAATGTCCCACGTAATAGCACTAAACGATAAAAGAAGAATTGCTAGTTCGTATTACGTCCTGATTCCGACGGCAATTTCAGCTAATTATAGTTTTTACGTGCCTGCGTCACACACGCGGAATTGGAGAGTCCATTATTGGCGTGTAATTAATGCGGTCGCGTGAAGAATAAAAAATAGGGCGATGTTCGTATGTAAATGTAAATTCGTGTGCAGTTGCGTGTGGCTTTAGAGTGGAAGACCATCAGCGCCGCTGTAAAATGTTTATAGTTGCTTTAATAGGCTCTGCCAGATTTCTTTAATTAAGGTCATTCGTCGGACTGAGTCCTTGCCCTCTTCTCCACTTGTTTTTATTTACTGTCCGTCCAGTACTGGCTCTATTTTTGTATTTTACGGCACCAGGGAACGATCTATAGTCGCGTCCAAGAAATTATGCGGATCAGAAAATGTACCCGGTTGGCAAACATGGGACTGGTAAAGTGAGCCAAGGTCATCCCGCATCGGAAACGACCACGAGCTTAGTTAAATTCGCTATTGTTAGAGTCGCCAACCGGTAATAAATGGCAACATCGTAAAATCTCTCGCTCAGCTAATTTCCTGACCGCTACTATAAATTATAACACTTTCGTAATCAAAGGTTTCATGTCAACGGAAAAGACCTAAGGCACTTACTCCCCCATAAAAAAAATGCCAGAGGCAATTCTTGCGTAATATATAGGTATTTATGTTTACTTTTCATCGTTTCTTCCAATTCTTCGATTATTTCATTTACATTCCATAACTACTTTCCATACAACATCGTTGTACTTTAATCTATGGACGACAGTTATGTGGTTGAGAAAGAGTAACTATTTTGCAAATTATTTGGAATATTTAACTAGTATATTATTTATTAATTTTTATAATTTTAAAGACTTTAAATATAAGATTTAAATACATTGAATACATCGTGCTTCGGTTATATATTTAATTAGGGCAATTTAAAAATTAAAATTTAATGGAGCAGGATGGAATATCTCGACCAGACCAGGACTCGAACACACGACTCTTACTGATCTACCCGTAAGGTGCGAGCTTTCTCTATCCGTTGTACAGACCTGGACACAGGTTCAATGAAACTGGTCGTAGGTACAATGATTTAATTCAAACTCAGAACAATTCTTTCAATCACAACATTAAAAGCTATTAAACTGAATTAAAACATCAGAATGGAAAAAATTAAAAATCTCCTCAGGACCGGGAATCGAACCCAGGACCTGTGATCAGGTCTAAACAATGGATAGAGAAATCTTGCAATCCAGGTGTGTTCTCGGTTCGATTCCCAGTCCGGTCAAGATTTTTCCATCCTGAAGGTCTACTTCAGTTTCTTAGATCTTCGTGCTGAGTTTCGATTGAAAGTATTTCTCTATTCTAGAATTCAATTAAAATTTATGATCACCATTTTTCGAAACAACTTGAACTCTTTCAAATAACGAAACGATTCATAATATTTGTCATGTTTTTTTTAAGGTGTAGACTTCTATGTATAGGGTAATCCACATAGTGGTAACTCCCCTCTTATAGCATAGGAAAGGGAGTGAAAGGGGGGATGCGGAAGGGTGGAGGAAGGTAGCCAAGGGTTAACTAGGGTCCCCGGGCTATGTTTTAAGGATCCTACCCGACAATTCGCCTCAAAGTTATGCAGGGAAAACCCTAGAAAAACCTGCATCAGGTAGGTCGGGCATTGGATACTTGTCCCACGCGCTTTCTAAGGCGGGAGAGGAGTTTGCAGTGGGGTCGCAGCTTTCCCCTTGCCGTGCCTTGACCAGTTTAGGAGGCAGCTGGCCGATTATTCCAATAGGAATAGAGGACAACTCTTACCATATGCCCAAGGTCTGCGACCCCGGAACATACACCTCTCAAAACAGGCCGAGGTGTCTCGGCATATGGGAACCTTAGTTCAAAAAACCAGAGAGAGGAGAAGGCATCCCCCAAAGGTAGCCTCCTCCAGATGTAATATATTATATTTAAACTCATTAAGATTCAAATACGCTGGGAGATGCCACCAAATACCAACAAAAAAAAATCATACTGAAAAACATTTGCATAATTTTCCCCACCCTTTATATCAATTCAGTAGTTGATTGTTCGTTTCTCAAGCGACTCTTGGAATATTATATTTCATTTAATTCTATGAAGGCCATATATTGCAAAACAAGTCAAAAGAAACTGGTCTAGTTTTCTGACTCACGCTTTTGTACAGATATCTGCGATGTATTACGTTGTAATAATTTTGTTTATAATTTTAGTTGAGGAGGGAATATATTTGAAATTAATATCATCACTCCATTCTAACGGTGGCAAAGTAAAGGGTGTCTTCTGCCCTGTATCCTTCACAAAAAACACTTGATATAGTAACACGGGTTCCCATGGCTTACAAGACGTATCATCTCAAGAGTCCGGATAGAAGTGGCTAAGAGTGTTTGGAGGTAAGTGAGGCGTCTCTGCTTTCCCATGGATGCTCAGATATGACCAGCAGGAAGTGAAGAGCACGCACATTCCTCAGATACTACGTAACAACCGCCGACGTCACGATATCTAGTTCAAGAACAAGTAAATAACGGTTTTGTGCGTTTACAAAATGTTAAATTTTTATTCTAGAGTTATTTGATGTTCGAGTACTGGGTGAGGTATTTGTAAGTCATTAAACAAAACATATGTACTTGTCTTTAACTGAAGTAAAAAGAGACTCGCTGACTGTTACAAGGATCCGAGCTGTCACGAAATATATCATCAAAAGGAGAATCAGAACATATATAAAAGTAATTAAGCATGTGCGTGTCTCATGAATGTCTATTTAAAGGTCGACGATAATTGAAATACAATTCAAGAAGAATATGCAAAAATAGTGAGAAAACTGGAGCGGCTAGAAAGTGTCTCATCCTAGAACTGAGTAAACTCACAAGAGGCTTAAATAGGCGTGCAGCTATTCTCATCAAGGATGTGGATATTTGGAGCACAGCCGCAACGAAGTATGACAAATGCACAGATACTGCGTACGCAGTCACGTCGCAGTCGTAAGTCGACGCCTTACGTCGGGACTCTGACAGCAAAGATCTATTTTAAACCGTGAAACTGTGTTCTTTCAGTATTACGACATGGAACAAAATGTTAAATTTCAGCTTGAAACTGTCCCACTACGTGATTAGATTCACAATAAATTCACTCAAATGTTTTCATTTTGACTATTTGAATCTATAAAGGGCTATTAATAAATTCACTGAAATATTTCCATTTTGACTATTTGAATCTAGAGCGGCCTACGTTATAGTTTACAGGTGCAGTAAACTGAAGTAAAAATGTATAATCCGTGGCTTGAGCCTAAATGATTTCAGATTATGAAAAAAAAATTATTACCTTATACAGACACTTATTTTTTATATTATGACGACGTTTCGATACCTTTTTGTATCTACTTCAGGTATTGACCAAATTAATACAATAAAACGAAACAAGCTATTATTATTTCGTTTTATTGTGTTAATTTCGTCAATACCTGAAGAAGATAAAAAAGGTATTAAGCGTCGTGATAATATAAAAAAATAAAAACTGTCTCTATAAGATTTTTATTAATTCAAAACAGACGATAAATTAAAACGATTTCAGATTATGTGAGAAACATTTTCTAAAACATCAAACGGATAATGAGAAAGAGTCGACAAGATTAGTACTCGCAATAATTGTGTTACAATTACCAGTAGTAAATAATTGTACGAATATCTGAGTATGACTCAAAATAATCGTTTTAAAATGGTTTTAAATTAAGTTAAAACTGTGGCATTGTCTGATTAAATTGGTAATTTTAAAAATAAACTAGTTTGGCCAGGTTTGTGGATTTAATTGCAGGTTTTCTTCGTCCATGTTTCAGAGAAGTGTTTCATAAAAAATAAAATCCAGTATACTTTTGTAAGACAGAAGAACGGAATTTCAAATAATCTTCAATTCAAGTGACAAATAATATATAACTTGAGATTGCATTATTATTATGAAGACGTTTATTTTTAAAACAGTTATAAAAAATGCAGACTAGGTAAGTGTCACGACCTTGTATGTGACTATATAATATTTAGCGTCTTGCTTTACTAATAAAAAATAATGTGAAACGACATAATTTCTTTTCACATACCATTAAAGAAGAATTTCCTACACAAGGTGCAAAATCGCTTCTTTTTTATAAAAAAAAACTCATTCGCACTTAATAACTATAAATGCAAAATTTAAGGAAAGTATTAAAGCAATATAATATCGTTGTTCTGAGAGATTTAGTCTCGGCGACGGATTCTGGATTCTCAAAAATACAAAAATGGCCGTCGAGTGTTGTGGACGCTGCCACGATGTCCGTATTTTCCGATTTGCGTGTATTCAAATTTACTGTCAGTTTCATGGAATATGAGACAAGAACGCGTCGTGTTACAGCTGTTGACGAGCTTTTGGAAAGCGAGGGTTTCCTATGGATAGACATCAATTCCAAAGAAAAATAAATATGTTTACCTCATAAATCCCCGATGGACTATGCGCAGGACCTGAAAACGACGCCTGAAAGAGGAATGGGATATTTTATCCCAAATGTCCTGCATTGACAGTCGATTAGAACTGAAAACCTGAGACATCCCTGACTTAGATGTGTTGCTTGAGGGATGGTGGACATGAGCAGGTGAACAGATGACAGGTTGATGGTTTCCCCGACGGTCGTTACAAAGGCGGCCCGACAGACACAATGGACGCACCTGCAACAATCGGGCCGTAACGCTCCACCAGCCATGCGAGCAGGGTGCGTCAAGGATGTCGGCGTCTTCAACGGACTCGCTACCTCATTAACAGGAACACGGAGAACTTATACTTTAATTAAAAATCTTAGGTAAACTATGATCGTACGGCCGGAAGCTCTTCAGTTATTGTCTGGTGAGGAAGATCACTAGGATTTCTTCTCGTCTAATGAGAGTGTAGACATCGTGCGACATTTTCAGCTCATTGATAAGCAAACTCAAATCACCTCCTACCCCAAGTATGTCACAGAATATTTGCTCAGCTTCTACAGATTGTTCTATAACACCGGCAAGTCAAGGACAAATAACTTCCTCAAAAGTCGTGTAAGACCAGATGTTCCCGGCATGCACTTAAGGGAACGGGTTCGGTACCAACTGACGCCTGCTGTAAAAACTGGCTATGAATTTTCATGAAAAAAAAAATTCTTCTCCGATTACTTCCTAGTAAAGAAGCCAATCAAGGAGACTGCAACAAGAAAAGCTGTCATAAAACATACTTAAATGAACAATTAAAGAAATTGCACAATGTTTTAGATTTATTAAACACATCAATCATGCGATCACCATTTAAAACAACTCGGAACGTTTAACTGAAATTTTATGCCTAATTCAATACAACCTTAGTTTCTGGCGGCTAAAATTTTTTTCACAAACCCGAATACTAAATTATTGAACAGTTAAAGTGAGAATAAAAAATTTTCAATACATATCACAAATGAACATCATAGATTTAAAATTTAAAAAGTATAGTAAATTTGTTATAAATAATACTCGCATTACGGAGAATATTCATTCAATCACTTGTAAGACTGATTTATGTGGAAAATAAATCAACTGATAGAGAAATATATCGAAACAGGTTAATAGTGAACTATAAACAAGTGCACTGAGTGCATTTTACAGAGAAAAGAATCTTGAAAAAAATTCGGATCCGGTTTACCAACAAAGAAATTTTATTTGATATTTTTCGTTCGTTATAAAGGTCGTTAATTTATTTAATTTAAATTTCATTAGTATCACGAATGAAATAAATTTGTTCTTTACCAATTAACATCACATAATTTTGAACCTGAAGTATACTAGTTTGATGCAAAAATTCGTTACAGCATCAACATGAGTTACGTTTCTGAATAAGAATGGAAATGGTTTTTAATTTGATGCCAATTATTTTAGTTCATCCTACTGAAATTCATTACGTTGTTTGTCCCCATTCAAAATTAAAACCAGTCAAAATATCTCCATATTTGGTTTCATAAAAACTTCGTCATTTTTATTTCTTACTCGGAAACTGTTGCACTTTGTGTCCGACGAACTATTTAGCTCAACGACGCAGTTTACAGTCAACGTACGCACAAAGCCATTGGTTTCTCTAGAAGTTGGGACAACGGGCAATTGTTAGTCGTTTCCCAATCCACGGAGGCTGGAAATTATACGGAGCTGTCATTAGAAAGTCATTGGATGACTGGAACTGCGCTCGTAAGTCAGATAAGTTACAGACGTAAATGCTAACCTTTTACCCCGCTATCCTTGAACAGTTAACGTTTCATATAAAGGAATTCAACGACCGTTTCTTTACACAATAGAAACGCGTGCTACATAACAACCTTTCTATAGTGATTTCACTCCATAGTTATGCCATTAACAATAATACGAGATCCTGAGACAACCACACTGATTCTTCCAAATGTAGAGAACCTGATTAGAGTCATTAATACCTTCGTTATGAAATAGATGATAATATTGGTTGGCTATTGCAGTATGCATTTAAGTATCCCTCTTCTTGCTATATTTTTGTCTTCGGCCGGTCTTCGTTCATCTTATCCGGTTTCTTATTTACCTGCATATTCTCCATCGTTAATAATTTATTTTCTGGTATTCTCAGAACAACTACAGATTTATTCCTTTTTGACCGTAGTTTATTGCTCCATTTTCTTTCTTGCCTTAGTATCCCTTTCTTACCTACTTTGAGTTTGTGATGACGTCGTCGGCTTGGCCGACGCGTGAGTAGGACCTTCAACGTTACACTCGTTTTTATCGGATTTACACATCTGTTATATTTTTTCTCAATTTGTTTGTACAGTCAAGTACTTTTTGAATTGGATATTTTTTAACAATGAATTAACGGTTAAAAATATACAAATTATTGAAAAAAAATTCAGTCACTTGATCATAAACTGTATTTATATCGCTGATGATTGGGATTGGGATTTAAACCGGGTAAGTTCGACGACAACACGCAACGTTTCTATGACCGTCCTAATCATCATCTTCCGTCGAAGACTTTTATTTGGCAAACTATTTATTTCCAACCTCAATATGTTCCTGATCGACCTACACGTTCCTCTTTACGCAGCGATGTGTCCATATTGGCGGGGGTTACGACAATGCGTAAAACCTAAAATGGACATCTAAATTTTCGTAGCAGTGACTCTTCGAATCACACAGACCCGCGGAGTTATACATTGTGACGTCAAAAAGGATCAAACGGGAAACACACAAAAAGTGGGCGAGAGAAATTGACATAGAATTAAGAAGAGCAACGATGGACGTGGAAGACTTGTGCTACTAGACGTCCTTTGTGACTGAGAGAGCAGCACGAGTGGACGAACCATCGAGATTGCGGCGTCTGCGTCAATAGTCGGCGAGGCGGCTATCACGATCTCCGCACAAAAGTTTCTTTTAATTAGAGAGACAGGGACGTGACCTAGCAACTATTACTACGCCATGCAGTCTACGAGGACACGGGATCAGGCCAGGCTTTTTTACGCAGGCAAAGCGGTAATTATAACCGATCCTCTCGATTCAACAACAAACGAATGGATATAAATCATCGAGTCATGTTATCAACGAACGCTGATAATTTATCTGCAAGGATGAGGGAACAAATCAGTTGAGTGTTGCCAAGGTGATTTTTTTTTGTTAAAATCGTCAACAGCGACGACGTTAAAAGTGAAAATAAAATGAATTTTACGAGAATCTACTGAAATTGGGACAAACACCAAATGAAACAGTCTGAGGTTTTCCATTTAAAGTTACCTTCGTTTCAAAAAAACACCTACTTTTATATATATTATATACATGGTCAAGGGAATTAAAGTCACTCAAGATTTAAAAATTTTCAAAACTTAAAAAAGAAAATGAGAAAGACTTGAAAGTCACTGAGCGTCCTGGCAATATTACGGAACCGATTTATACTGAGGTACGAAGGACTAAAACCACGGTTATAAAATATATCTTCTGCTCCAAAGTCAGTAATTTATTTGTAATGATAGAAAAATGTCCAAATAATAAAGTTTCTCACTCTATTACTAACCTATAGAACGCATAAAAAGGGGGATCATCTGAATAGATTTATTTTTATTTGGTCCTCAAATGAGGAAATAGATTTCGTCACTTGTATACTTATACAATCTTATAAATAAAAATGAGTGTATGTGTGTATGTATTTTTTTTTTACCAGGGATACTGTGGAAATCTTCGAAAGACGAGGACGAGGGTGCGAACTCCTCAACAGTGCCGGATTTTTACCGGCTAAAACCACAAACCCTTTGCTCACGTCAGAAAAAGTTTCATATCAAATAACACTATCCTATATTTTTCTAACATCTTCATATGCATAAATGTAGAATAATACATTTGGTATTGCTTCATTTCTCTCAAAAAGTTTAAAGTTTATTGAAATTACATTATCTTACAGGAAATAAATTATATTCATCAATACTAAATTTGTTATACAATGCTTGTTGAATTCATCAATATTAAATTTGTTATTTTATACATTTACACTTTAAAAGGTCCCCCCCCCAAAAAAAAAACCCCGAAACGTTGTGTTATTTAGTAGTAAAATGTTGCTGAAGTGTTGGCCATCTTATTTTTTATAATGATTGAACTGATGTCAGATAAATATAACTATTATTACGGAATAATGCAACACTTCCTTACAATAATAACACATTAAAATAAAGCTACATATTTAGACTTGCACAATGCAGCAATAAAAATTATCTTATTTACTATAAAATGTTTCATAATAGAAAATGTCAAAATAATTTCCTTACTTTTTGATTTCTTTAAGTATTACTGTTTAAAAATATGTCTAAATAGATAATTAAAATTTGGAAACAGTAACATATAACATCAGCAATTCAGGTTACGCAAAATTACATTTTAACTCATACGCAGTTCCACTGAATGTCGTTTCGATTCGGAAAGTTTCGTTGGCGAAACTTTATATTAATTCATTACGTATAGACTCGTTTATTTTGTCGAATAAATTTTAAGTAGTAACCTTCATTCAGTTTTAATTTATATTACATTCATTCACGCTCATTTTGACATTTTAACAGCCTCCCCGAACCTGAACATTTATTTCCACGTTTCAGGCTGTAACTCGATATTTATTCGCACATAAAGAAACGTTCAGCTAGAAACTAAACAAAATTAACGTTACTGTTTGGATTCGCTTTTATGACAAGCATTTTGTCTGGAAGCATCTGCAAGTTTACGACGTTGTCAGTGGGAGATCAACGAACAATGCCACTGCAAGTAACAATTACCGCCTCCGCTGTTTGTTTCCGGAACCAGTAAACGGCTATTTGTCTGGGAGAGTTAAGATGACCGCGCCTCTCTGTCTCCACCTTCAGAGTTGCATAATTCGTACACGTGTCCACACAATGCACTTTTTATTACTAACGATTAACACCTCCGCATGAATCGTCGAACTGAACCCCACAAAACGAGTGCTATATTTATTACTCACGCATAAAAATAAAAAAAAGGAGATCTTAGCAGGGACGAGAATTTTTTTGACGACAGCGAGTCCATATGTAGGTCACCTTATTCAATAAATTTACATACTATAGCCGCTGTCTTCCTCTATTATGCGTATATTATTTTACTATATTTGTCAAACAGTGCAGTCGACTTTAATGATGTAGTGACTTTTCTTGCCTTCAAAATGTTCTAGTCATTATTTTATGTAATTTTCTAAACACGAATTTTGACTATCCCTTAAATCGGGATTTAATTTCCATGCTATGCTGTTCCCGCATTGACACAGCTTCTTCAAATAATGTTAAGAAATTCCAACTTCTTCAAACGCAACCAGAATTGTAGAATCGTGCAATAGAGACCATGGAAATCTTGGGAAACTATTAATTTCCAAATAGATCAATAAAAAGGCTAATTTGCGACTTTTTCTAGCTTCTTAAATACATACAAATTGGACTTCATTATTTAGTTTCAAAATTAATTTATTCCCATATTATTTGACAAACGTTTATTTTTTTAGCTCCAAGTTCCTTTGTTTCTATATTTTTGTTCTTCATAAAATAAATAAATAAAGCTATTAATATTTTAGAAATAAATGTTGGAAAATAAATGGTTTCTTTTCTTGTCAGCATTGCTCCATAAACGGAAAATGAGTGGTCTGTTCCTTACAGCACCCATACTAACTAATTAAATTTTCATGCCACCATGACATTAATTTAATCTGCTAACTTTTAAGCTGTCATTCTCTTGGAGTAGCTTGTTAATTTTTAATACCTTATCCAATTAGTTCTGCTTTTACTTTGTTCAAATAATTTTTTTTTTATATTTTGTGCACTTCTATATATTATTGATGAGAGAAAACAAATGAAAGTAGTTTTTAACGCCAGTATGTTTTAACAAGAAAAATTTACGTCTGATTGAAAATTAATAATAAGTGATAATATAAAGGCTCATCGTTTCTGGAATGATTTATTTCATTACCAAATAAACATTCTTGTAGAACCACTTAATATTATACCATAGTATTATTCCTTTCTTAGACTATTTTTTACATTGAAAGCTGAAAGGTCAATAATCCGGAGTTCACAGAAATTACCTTACGTTAATGTGGATTTATGTTTACATGAGAATTAAGTTTATCTCTGATCTTTGCAGTTGGCTGGCTTTGGACAACCTCTGTGGTGGCTGGTGAAAGACTGAACCATATTTCCTCGAGCTCTTTCATTACTTGGCAACTGCAGTCTTCGAGTATTTTCTACTCCAGCTATGTATGGGCAGTTAGGTATTATTTGAAGTTTTTGGGTGGTTGGAAATGGAAACTCACTCCTCCACTTTTGGGCAAGGCAACAGAAGCGTAAAAGTTCCCAGCCATTGTGTACGCCAACCTTGGGTCCTCCTTTACCATCTGCTCAATCCGCCGGTCGTGTTTGGACAGCCACAAGGACGTCACTTCTGAAAACCTGAAAGTGGAAACACGCTCCGAGAGGTGAGCTTTCGAAACCGAATTATGTGTGTGCTTTCGCCGGAGAAAATCGTAGTTTTCATTTCTAGATTCCTGGTAGAGACTTTATTTCATATTCCGCTGTCATAAAAGACTAAAAAGTATATTTAATGAAACAAAATTCAACTACGCTGGTTTGAAACCTGGATAACAAAACACAAGTAGTAGTTGTTTATACTTGCAAGTGGATACTGGTGAGCAAAATAAATTACACAGATGGCAGCACAAACTCTATTGCAAATAAAGTGAGTAATGTATCACTTTAAGTGCAACACATTTCAATAAGTGAGACTACAGTTCATTAGCATAACACCCAACCTAATAAATGTTGCACTATTAATGTCATACCGCGGGCTACACGAGGAAAATATGACTCAGGATGACTCTGGTTATAATAGGGGTTATAAATTACCAAGAATACTTTAGTGTCGGATAGTCTCTATTATTGTGTTAGCATCTTCGCTATAATCTCCTAAAAGCGTAGTTTCTTAAGGCGAAAAATGAGAACTTTTCCAAAGTAATCTTGGGGGAAGACCTTGGCGAATAACAGGCTTCTGTAATAATTATAGCTTCCCCATATCTCGAAGCTACGGCTATTATATCAAGCCGCAAGCAGACTACGCCCAACATTTCTCACTTATTCCCGTGTTTACGTCAGCTACGGTGCAATGTCTGACTGCATGTGGGTACAATTAACTCTTTCTACATCTGTTGCCATTATTTACATTTGAGAGACTACTCTTTAAAGATCCTCGGCGTCTTTATTGTATTATAGATAGATCTATAAAAAAAATGGTGTCAGATTCTTCACTTCCTCGTGAAAATAGACAACACATTTACTACTATTAACACATATATTTAATAACGATTTGTGACCAGATGTTACAAACGAGGCAGTATATACCACAAGTTGAAGAAAATTACAAATTTTTATGCATTACAGAATTTTTTTTAAAACAAATGCCGTGTATATGTAAAATTTTCCAAGGAAGTGCAACTTTTAGTTCCGTGAATGTGAAAGGTGTAATGTAATTGTTAAACAATTTTTCAGTGAATCATCTACATAATATATATAATAATAATAATAATAATAAATAGTAGTTGTAATCTCAAATGCAGGCCTGTAGAATGATACCAAATTAACAGTTACAGATTTAAGTACCACGTGATAGAGGACTCTTGTTGTTCATTGTATCTGCAAAATGTAATGTAGTACGTTTCATCAATTGGCATATGGATTCCCGTTCGTTTTTAGAAGTACACAATTTCCAAAAAAGTTTTAAAGTTATTTTTATAGTAAAACACAAAATTATAATAAAGAGCGCAAGTTTTCCCGACGTATATTCTGTATAAAGAGTTCTCGGGTTTCCGGTCGGGTTACAAACACAAAATTGGTTATAAGCGGCAGAATAGTGCTTGGTCACAAGATATCCAGCAACAAACCAAATAAATTACAAAACCGTGCCATCGTGTTTAATATTCAGTACATAACGTTATTCAATATATTGTTCTCGGAGTTCAACCGGGTTTTGCATAATTGTAGAACGCAACGTTTCGACGACTAAAAGCTCTGTCGTCATCTTCTAGGCGAAGATAAATTACTTAGATGATCTTCGCCTAGAAGATGACGACAGAGCTTTTAGTCGTCGAAACGTTGCGTTCTACTATAATTATGCAAAACCCGGTTGAACTCCGAGAACAATATATTGAACAACTGCACCGGGAAAGGCTTCAATCTTTGATCATAACGTTATTGTTTATTTTCTTTTAAAGATTGAATTTAACGACTGTTTTGAACTAATAAAACAGTTGATGACCTTATACAGACACTTTCTACTTTTTATTTATATTCCGACGACGTCTCGATGCCTTTTTGTATCGTCTTCAGGTATTTTTCAAATTAAAATAATAATTGTTAGCGTTAAGTGATTGTGTGCCTCGAATCACTTTTCCAAAATGGTGTGAAGTTAATAACTGATTAATAGTTTTGCTGTGCTAGTTTATTATTTTAATTTGGAAAATACCTGAAGAAGACACAAATATGTATTGAAACGTCATTATATAAATAAAAAATATAAAGTGTCTGCATAAGGTCATCAATTGTTTTATTTATTTTCATTGTTTCTCAATATCTACAATTTTTTTTAATGTATTTAGAATCAGTTAAATTTCTTCAATTATACTTAATTTTCTGTTTCTTTTACCGAAGTAATAAATATACGCTCAGTTAACTTCCTAAATATGACGGAATGTCGATCAAGACATGGCGAACATCGTTAGCTAATGGACTGTGACGCTAATTAACGAAAAACGCAGCTGATGTTGCCGAGACACGGCAAGACTTTGGAAGCGAAAGCTCTGATTCCGAGTCCACTTTTCGTTTTCGGCAACATTCCGCAATCAAGGTCAGGAAAACACTTGAAATTAATTTTATATATATATATATATATATATATATATATATAAAGAAACCATTTCTATGCTAGTCGAACGACTTCTGTTGGACACCGTAGCTTTCTAACTCCTAATAAACTATTTCCTGTGACTTTTTCCCCGGAGATCAGCACATTAGAGCCGCATTCTTTTAATTAAGTTTTCACTTTTATCTTTCCTGTTTCTCACGCTTTCTACATATTTACATTTCAAAATGTTACAATTCATTTGGAAGTTACGAGTATGACAGCTATTTTTTTCTCAGTTTTAGAAATATAATTATGGATTTCTTGGTCTTTCATAGAATAGGTTGCACGTTAAGATAGAAATACTAGACAAACGAGACGATGTAAAGCGATATTCCAAACGGATCGCCGAAAGGTAAAGCGTAAGTTGTACGAGGTTATACGTAAAGGAATGCGTGACCTACTTCATATGGGACAAGAGGTCACCCATGCGACTTCATTCATGGCTTCTCCTAAACCAGTTCGTCAACATTTACGAAATAAACGCACCTGTAACAGTCAACGAAAACTGTAAGATTGTAAATATGTAAAGAATTTTTTCAATAAACTATCCTTGGTTAGACAGATAATTTTTTTAATTTTTCAGAAATAAAAATCTTTTATTTTTAGTAAACATTTTTAATAATAATATGTACCAATACTTAATGTTAGCATTCAGAATTAATTCGGAGCCATCTTGATGATAAAATGTTTGTACAGGACTACCTCAATTACTATTAAACACATATACACTTATCTTTCATATAAACTCGCATGAGATCCGCAAATGTCATATTTAAGAATCTGATAGGGATCATTTACTCCGTGGGCATAGGCAAATAAGTGTCTTCTCGGTATTTCCACGGTAAATGAGTTTCCCGAAATCAGTGCGTGATGGGAGCTCACGAAGGTCACTCCCACGCGGCTAATTGCCGACTGTAAGCGTCACGTGACAACAATGGCCGATTTTTACGACGGCGATGCGAAACAACGGCGGCAATTTCACGCTCGTTTCAGCTCTGAAATATAGCTGTCCTCAGAGACTTTTAAAGGCTCGTGTCATTCAGAAAAGAAAAAAAAAATGTACGGGGAGGTGGAGCGAAATGAATCATTGTTCTCCAGTGGCCTGTCCGCCGCTGTTATCGAGACTGCTTAAAGAGAAGAAGTAGTAGAATAATAATGGAGCAATTACAATTATTGTGTTTCGTTTCTACAGGGTTTATTATGAAGTGTAGAAACAGTGACACGAGATTCTGAACAAGTCGGATTAATTTTAATCATTTAATTATTATCTTCGTAAGTAACATCATTATTTACGTCATCTTTTGAGAACCTGCGTTTCGTAAGCATAAAAATTGTATATTTCACATATTAAGTTAACCGGATTCTGCGATCACCGTACTGAAATTCTATACAGCAATTCACTCCCATTAAGAGTCATGTCGGAACTTCAATAGATTGTTCAGACAGCAAAGACTAGGAGCATGAAAGAACCGCTAATAACTCGATGACGAGTTAAAAGTAATGTATAAATTGAAATCTACAAGTTTTCGACGTGGCGGTTTGTGATTGGTGCCCTGTTATTGGCGTCATTGGCGTGGCTGTTACGTCACTTACATTTCGTTACGCTCGTTCTGTCCAAAACGACAACTTACAAAATGATCACCATACATTTAATTATCTTTCTCTTGAATATCCGTAAAAAAATGGTAAACCATTGTTTTTCAGAATATGAATCGAATTATAGAAGCAAGAAATGGTTCCCATTAATGTCTTATTTTTTACGAACTTAAAAAAAACAGAATATTGATAGAATTGTTGACTAAAATATTAATTTTATTTTATAATTTGTGGTTAACGACGAGGAACGACGAATGGTTAATATCATACCAGTATTGTAAGGCCTAGTTTTAGATCAGTTATAAAACTCGTGAACATATGCAAAATTTAAATTAGATATACTCAACAACCATTAACAGGCATTTTATTATTTTAAAAAATTGTTAGTCATAAAATTTCAATTGAACAGCACAAAAACGTTTCCGTACATATTTCCAAGCTATTCAGGCAGCGCCTGAAAGTTTTGTCTCGAAGTTATAAATGTTCCCTCGCACTGTCTATGAATATTACTTGTTAGATTTTCAATACTGTACTGATATAGTTCCTTACAACATTTAAGACAAAATTACTAATGTTTTTCCTCCAAGATAATTTTTAGAAAAAATATTATTTTATAAAAATTTGATTTACAATATTATATTGGTGGTTCTTAACGCCCATATGACCCTACTATTGTTTTTCTTGTTGATATATTTTTTTAATACTGTCTTAAATTTATAATTTCATATATTGTATTAGTATTTTTAGTTCTAGGAATATTTTGTTGCGTTATTTATTAAGCTAAATAAAATTGTCCGTATAAGTAAAAGCACACATTTGATGTTACGTTATCGTAGTAAACCTAACACGTAATATTAATAGATAGACTGAGAAAACGTTTATAACATAAAGACAAGCCTTACATTAAAATTTTATGATTACTAATTTGCTTTTGAATGACACAAAAAAATATTAGAAACAAGCACAGAAATAAAATACTATTTAAAAATTAATATTAAGCGGTTCAAAAATTATCTAATAATCTCAGGCCATGGATAAATAATTGATTTAATTGTGGACTAGTTTGTACCAGAATGAGTGATGAGATTTGAAAAGCGCAAAGGTCAATTAAATTAAGTGACTCATTCGTTTCTGCACCACGACATCTGAGAGAGTGTTGGTTGACTCGCTCGTGTTTGCGCTGGTTGATTGATGTTGACACGTTGTGGTGTTGAGCGTAGGTTAGGGACGAAAGACTCGCTCAGTAACGGGACGAATTAGCAGCTCTCAACCACACACGCACAGAAAGACCCGGTACGCTTAGACAGGATTTTCTATTGATCTTAAAATCTCCAAGGTTCCCTTTCCTTCACACCAAAGTGTTAGTGATCGCAAGAATATATCACAGCAGTGCACTACACAAGATCAAAATGTTCATCCACCAGTTCATAAGAATTATTTGTTGTAGTCCCTTCTCCGAATTAATCATATTTCGAGGCGAATCAAACGAAACACTCGTAAATAAATTACATCAATTTTAAATAAAATTATCAGGGAATGTCCTGCAGTCACACTAACAAGTAAAAGAATCAAATCCCTTCCTTTGCTATTATTAAAGGGGAGTTGCCCAATGAGGATTACCCTCATGTAGCCTGTTGCCCTAAAAAATATATATTGTAGTAATTGGTAATTAAGACATTGTTCTAATTGGAAAGTTGGATTGTAGAGGACTCATTATTAGTGGATATAGAGCGGACGCCGCAACAATCCGGCGAGGCAAAGAAAACATTGTTGATCAGTTGAGAGAGTTTACGCGCTCAAAATTTAAGAGACGAAGAGTACAGTCGGGCCGTAGGCAGCGAGGAGAAAAGACTAAAATTCCAAGTCATGAAAATTTGAACAGTACAGTTGGGCAGCAGACAGCGAATAGACCAGACGAAAAGTTTTACAGTCGGCAGTCAGAACGAAATAGTGTGGTCCAGTCACAAACATGCTTTCAAATATTAAAAAGTAAAGCAATATTCAGTCGGGAAGGAGACAGAGCAACTAGTTGCAGTAAAGCATCGAGAACCAACTAATTTGTGTTAAACCAACTAACAAACAACGCCAATTAGAGCCTGTGAACATTTAGAGTCTGTGAGAATTTAGAATCAGTGATGTCCCCAAAATTGTGCACGAAAAACTAAAAATGAGACCTGGGTAGCCGAAAGTAGAGAAAAACTTTAAAATCATTTGTAAACCGTGTTTAAAAGATAAAAGTCAGATCGTTCTTTATTTATTTAATTATCGATAGAATGAGATCGTTAATTCTTGATAAAATTGAAATTGTTAAATTCAATCTTTAGTATTATTTCTTCCGCAACAAATTTCGTCTATGTTCAGACGCTTTGATTTCCATAAAAAGTAAATGTAAGTTTGATTATTTAAATTCTGCCATTTATCAAACCCAGATCAAGACCCTGAGATCCCAAATATTTTGTGTATTTTATAATTGTTTTTAAATTTGGCATAATAAATTTTGTTAGTTGTTTAAAGTTAATAGTTGTTCATTTAAAAGCGCCCATCCATTATTATATAATATTTAATTATTACAATATATATATATATATATATATATATATTTCAAGTTTTAAATTCTAAACTTAAAACTAAACTAAAACTAAAAAAAATTTAAAACCTAAACAGCTGCTATAATAATGTGTTCGTAAATATTCTTAAGGTTTTATACTATAAATTCATATTTTACGTAATTTTATTTAAAATAATCAAGCATTAAAAAAATTAGACCGACGTTATGGAAATTTAAAACCTAACAGCGTAGATCTGTATGTCATAACACGGTAAACCAAGTTTTCAGGATACGAGCTTCTCATCGTGCTACACTTTACTGTCAATGGGAGAAATTTAAAATCTTTGAGCTACAAAAAAGAAATTGCATAATTGCATAATAGGGTTCCAAATTCGGCACAATTTCAATAAAGTAAAGGGCCAAGCATTTAAAGAGTCGTGCTCATTAGTGATCGGAAAATAATAAAATACAGATACACGTTTCAAGAAATGGTGGAAATCATAAGCAAATATCATCATATTTATTGCTATGTTCGTTAAGTGTGTTTTAGTAACATCTGGAAAATTTTGATGTGATCAGGGTTTTTTTTTTCTTCCAAATGGACGGTGCCGAATGTAACACAGCGTGCAGGACGTTTACGTCGTGTGATATCACCACCTTTTTATCGGTTAAGTTAAATCGCAGGTTTACGGGAATAAGCCACGAACGGCCCATGTGGTTCACGTCCATAATTGTCAATTTACCACGCGATATGTGCAAAACAGTGACCAAACGTTGAGTCTCTAAATAAAACAGATAATGATGTCATTTTCCATACGGACATGACAAATTACTTTTTAATAAACGAGTATTAATTATTACGAAATATTTTGGAGTTTAATAAATTTCATAAGAATAAAACATATTTGTTTGAATAAAAATAAATTTTTACTTAACTTAATACATTTCTTCAACGCAGAAAATTAGATTTAGTATATTTCTTCTTGAAGAAACCGTTATTGCATATATTTACTCTATTAACGAAAATAATTGACGTATGTACTCTTCAAAAGAACTCTGAGAGGATACAATAATTTTAAATAATAATTAAAATTTATGTCAATCTACCTGACGACGACGATTATAGTCAAGGTTGTTATCTGACACTAATTTAGCACAGAATCATTTACAAAATCAATTCACTGCAAAACCTACGTGTTTTCATGATTTTAAAAAATTTACTGAATATTGGAAAAGCACCAAGAAAATATATTTGTTGCGCTTTCAAGTTTGGTGCTCATTGGATTAGGCAGTTCTCTCAGTAGCAAAGGGATTAATTCTCCATTCCGGCCTTTAAAATTACGGTAGAATGCACATTCTATAAGGAGTACTCGATATCCAACGTCAATTCTAACAATCCAATCGTTAATAAAATGAAATGTATTTCGCGGGTAATTTTTATGTTTTTATGTTTGCATTAATGACAGAATTTCCTAAGTATCACATTTCAAATGCATTCCAATTATTTCGGCGTACCAGAAGATATGCTGGAAAAGCTCTCAACTTGACAACCTTGTTCCTTCCGTGGAGGCCGACTTCTCTATTAGAATGCCATTCATTCTCCCTACATAAGAAAAATATACTTCTATGACTCTTACATGGGCTGCTCTTCGAAGAAATGAATTTAACAAAACTATTGCTTCTCCATCGAACTTCCACTGAAAATTCCGTGCTTCATAAGTACCCGACAAAGCTTAAGCAGAGTTTCGGATGGAGTCAAAGAATACGATATAGCTGAAGTCATTCGGTGAATAATTTTCACTTATGAATAAAAATATAAACTTTATCTGACTTATATTAAATATAATTAGTGTAAAATGTTCGAAAGTCGGAATTTATTAACAATAAAATTTACAATTAGGTACAACTACAGTTGTTTGTTCTGCTTAAACATTTTGCAAATCGTTGTCATGGGAATATTTTACATAATTTCAGTTGTCATATAATTTTTTAAAGATCTGTATAAAATTATGACAATTACTGATATGTAAAACATTCACGTGACAGCTATTTAAAAATGATGTTTAAGCAGCACAAAATATTATAAGATGCAACTGAACTAAGCAAACGGCAGAATCGACTAAATTTTACTGACTTTGGGCCATTTTACACTAAATATATATTAATAATTATTACCTTCGGGATTTGCTTATTTCAGGGTATCATCTCTGTAAAGTGACGAACATATTAAGTGAATTTAACTACTTCATGACGTGAACTGGGTTCCAGGCTATATTGTGAGGAAGCCGTCGCCACGCTTGAGTGCACGGCACGCGCTCACGTCCAATCTGTTTCACGCCCTGACCGCCAGGCAGAGCTACCTGACTGATTTGCATGGAAATCGCTTCTTCATCTTTTTTTTTTTCTAGCTTCAAGTTCAGTGACTCCGATGTAAACACGCCCTGCAAACGACGGGGCAAACCTTCTCGCCGAATCTGACCCCAATATTCTATGTTTGTAACAGTCACAGGCGGAAATCTCGCCATTTTAGAACTGTTAACTATTTTGTTGGAAAATGTACCTTCTCGTATTACTAAATACATCATCTCCATGAATTTGTTTTATAAACTGCAATCGCTATCTTCTCTAATTACTTCTCACACTTCCACCTACCCTCCCTCTTAGATTATACCTAGTATGAATACATCTCAGTTAGAAATCATAATAGTACTAAGATTAAAAATAAATAGGTAGATAGTTATACTTATCAGTGTGCGATCTCAATTAAATATACCAACGATACGTTCTCAAAAATGCAAAAAACAAATTACTACGAAAGTAGACGTAAAATGATAATCAAATGTAGATTATTATTGTTTACTTTGATATTCTAGCGAAAATTTCTATAGAAAGTATTTTTGCTATAATATTTACCTACAAATGAGTTTCTAGAAAATAATTATATTTATATTATTTAAATAACTGGAAAAGACGTCAGAAAATCAGTCAAAAATTTATTATGAAAAATACAAAACACTACAACAAAACAAAAGCTACCTTTGATCCCTAGATTTTTGTTTGGCACCTCTTCGGGTGTAAATTTTCATTTACTGATAAATTCATAATCTAAAAATTCAAAGAAAATTTATTTTACAAACGTGATAATTTATAATGCAATTAATTACATGAAATATTGTTAAACATGAATTTCTAAGGTGCGATTTGCACACACATTGTGTTTGTTTTTTATAATGTTTAGAATTTTCTATTATAAATATCTGACTAACTAACTTTCTGATGTTTTTTATCATTTACTGGAATATAATTCCAGCTGCACGAATTTCCGGGTACTCACAAAAAATATTACAATTAGTATATGTGTGGTACATGTTGCGTCAGTTCCTATCGATGAATTATCTGCCATTCTGATTAATGGCTTAAACACGATATTTATTACCCTATTAACCTATATAATAATATATTATAGCAAAACTCAATCGGGTGTTAGCGTAGCACATTGGATGGAATCGTGCGGACACCGCTGACGCCTCTGGTGGCAGTTTTGGTACCTGCGTTACAAAGACGGTACGTTTTGCCTTTATACTACAGATTAGTCTTTGGTGTCTCAGTATATTTGACAGTAATTCGCCTGTTTTTAAAATGTTGTTAAGATTTATTCCCAGTTATCGCAGATGATTTTAAAATGGGGTCATTATCAATGCTCCATTACTTCACGATTCTTATTATCGTATTTACTTTTCCCTGACAGGTGATCTCATAATTTGCGCTGTCAACAAACTCTACCATCTTTAGTTCAAGCTCGGTCACTTTTCCTGAAGAATTTTTTTTACTATCATCACTCCGACAAGAAGTTAGGTAATATTAATATATAGAACGTTAAAATGAAAAATATACGTCTGTCATGAAATGGGATTCTTTCCTTTAGTAACAGCCACGACGAATGTTATTTAGTAAATTGTATGTGAGTCTGACTTCAAGTCTATACAAAGGATGGAGACAACTCGCACCTGACAGGGAGTCAACCAGGGTAGCTCAGATGGTAAGAGCATCTCGTTGTAAGAGAAGGTCTTGGGTTAGATTCCCGGTCCGGTGGAGATTTTTCCATCCTGACAGTTAAACACAAATGAATATAATACAATGTTCCCAATTCCATACAAAACTCCGCCATGAAGTACAATACAGTAACAAAACAAATTTCTCCGATGATGCTGAGGTAATCCATGCTGGGTAATATTTTTTTTAGTTATAGCGATGTATCGCTGAAATAACTTCTTACAGTTTGAAATTTCCTGTTTATTAATTTAATTACAGAAATAATGTTTAAAGGAATACAATCCCCATTAATGGACTCGAAATCCTTCGGT
Organism: Zhengitettix transpicula; assembly: GCA_037074705.1. NCBI lineage: Eukaryota > Metazoa > Arthropoda > Insecta > Orthoptera > Tetrigidae > Zhengitettix > Zhengitettix transpicula. The sequence goes on along the minus strand of CM073596.1, from coordinate 36,650,181 downwards.
AAGTCGATTGAAAAAGACTGAAGATTGACCAGATTATTTATAAATGTTAATTTTTCATGGTAGGTGTTTAAATGGTGATTCTGTTGATCCATTCGACAATCTAGATACAAGAGACCCTATTGTTTCTTACATACATAATGTTTAATTTTAATTTTGTTCGTCTGCTCAGAATCTTGAAGTGAATCGCAGTCAAGGGCGTGACTCTGAATCCCGAGTCGATTACTCACGGTCACGCAACCATAGAGTGAACACTAGACTACTCATTTGTAATCACGAGATGCTCATCACAAAAAGTGTATCAAATTTTTGCTCGGCTATAACTTCAATTGTAATCTGAGATTTTAAGGTCTTACTGGGTAGTGTTGTTACATTTATATGTAGATGACCACGAACGCAATAAAAACGACCAGTTCTAAACGGCAGTGGACAGCTACAATGACGTGGTATTGTGTCCGTTGGGGGTGGCGTATCTAATTATGAGCAGAACTGAAAGGCAGGCTTCACATTCCGATCTGGATACGAGCACGCGCCCACAATTCATTCCCCGGGAAGTCCGCCCATTTCCTGGACTGAGAGAGACGGGCGCCATGTGAGTGGCACATGTCCACACGCAACACGGAAGCTGATCCACTTCACGTACCAAACAGCTTCATTCCAAATTATACACTCGCAAGGCTTATCGTGACCGAGGGAATATCCTTCGTGACCGAGGAATAAATAAGTTCCCGCATTTCAAATCATTTCCAGTCGAGGCCACCCAACAGGAGGGCCCCGTATATGACTATAGTCAAAACTGACGATGCACAATGGACGAATAAACAACTTGTATACAAGCACTGAAGAGCTTAGTCAAACCACAGGGCTACAACCTTGGTCTGTGTACGTCGAATATTTATTATTCATAGATAAATATTTTCTACACTCGTCCATGGTGTCTCCGTATATTTGACAGTAACTTGACTCTTTTCAAAACGATTCATATTATTTGGCCTTACCCAGGAAGCATCAATTAGAAAAATAGACACGTCCGGGCATATAGGTATTAAGACTCTTAAAAAATGTGCCTACGCAGATTATGTAGCCATAATAAGTAGAAGAGCAGTCTCGCTAAAGGAAACCACAACCGAACTATACAGTGATGCCAAAATAAGAGGATCGGAAATAAGCGGAAACACGACAAAATATATGGAAATTAATAGAACGAAAAACAAGAAATTTGAGAGTTTGAAAGTAAAGGAGCTTTCCTTTGAGCAAGTAAATGAATTCACAAATACACAATTTAAATATAATCTCAAACGAAATTAAAGCCCGAATAATAAATGGAAATAGATGCTATTTTGCATGTAAAAATTTAATGAGGTCAAAAATTTTAATTAACAACGCGAAGCTTTTTTTTTAGGTAATAGGCTACATGAGGGTCATCTACATTGTGGCAACTCCCCTTTAATAGCATAGGAAGGGATTTGAAATGGGGGATATGGAAGGGTAGAGGAAGGTAGCCAAGGGTTAACTAGGGCCCCCGAGCTATATTTTAAGGATCCTACCCGGCATTCGCCTAAAGAAGTGCAGTACAAACGGGCATTGGGTACTTGTCCCACGCCCTTCCGATAGCGGGAGAGGAGTTTGCTGTGGGGACGCAGCATTACCTTCTCCGTGCCTCGACCAGTTTAGGAGGCAGCTGGCCGACTATTCCGATGGGAATAGCGGACAACTCTTACCGTATGGCCAAGGTCTGTGACCCCGGAACATACACCTCTCAGAACAGGCCGAGGTAGCCCCTTCGTATCTCTCCTACAAGGTTCTGCCTACGAGAGAACATCCCTCGCAGGTATTGCCTGCGAGAGAATAGCCCTCGCGGACTTTCATAACGCGAAGCTCAAAATATATAAAACCATTATAAGACCGGTTGGGACTTACGGATGCGAGACATGGACATGACAAGTATGGACGAAAAGGTGTTAGGTACTTTTGAGCGACGAATCTTGAGAAGGATATACGGCCCTAAAAAGAATAATGATGGTAGCTACAGGATTCTAATGAACCATGAGCTTGACAATCTGCTTAATCAAGCAAATATCCTAAGGTACGTGAAGAGTAGAAGAATTGAATGGTTTGAACGTGTGATGAGGATGGGTGAGAACAGAACATCTAAGAAAATAATGTTGTGGAAACCGGAGGGACGAAGAATAAGAGGAAGACCTCGGTTACAATGGATAAATGGAGTTGACGATGGGAGTACGAGGATGGAGACGACTGGCAAATGATTGGGGACAATGGAATAATATTGTTGAGAAGGCCAAAACCCATCAAGGGTTGTAAAGCCAATAATTGAATTGAACTTGCTGACTGTATTAAACTGATCAGTCCTTTTTTCTACCTATTTCCTTTCATTTAGAACCGCAATCACGTTGGGGAAATTTCAAGCGATTAACTCACCGTGTATTAATGAAACTAACTGGAATTAGTATAGCATAAAATATTATAGCATATTAAGAGCATACAACAAGCAGGTGTAAATTATGCAAAAACAAGTTTTCTCGTTAGAGGATTAATGGAAAACAAATCTAATGTAATCTTACTTCGAACTTCATTTATAACTGTAAATTACAAGTATGTCTAGTAACGATTTATTGCTAATGGGCTTGAAATCCGCAAAGTGATCCAGTAAACTTTGGGCAAGGCGCAATATCGACATGTTCTTCCAGTATCTTCAATCAGTTAATTGCAATAATTGCCTTGGTACAGCGAACATCGGGTCGTAATGGTGCAATTACAATAACTCGTGCTCAGTTTCGACTGGACACGGCATCAATATAGCTGCGTAGAAAGCCCGATGGCCTCTTGACTGTTCGCCCTTGGCTCTTGAAAGCCAGAGCGAAAGTCGTTCCGACTTAATGGCGCATATCAGCTTATTAATCCCATAGGCCAAATTGCACTTCCACTTATAAAATGGCCGCTAGGGTCCGCAGTTAATTTTGCCGTGTCAAAGGAGCGGTCTAAATCCAGCCATTTCAAAAATTAAGACATGTCGTCAACACGTGGACTCCGCCGAGCCAATTTCAATCAAGGAGGGAAAAAATGCGATGTTAATACGCAGATTCATCCAGATTACATCTTGTTTGATGAGGGTAAGTGGAATAGCTTTCATTTTATAAACAACGCGGTAATTAACGCAGCTAACAAATTTTGTTTTGAATAAGAAAGATAGCCAATACAGACAAAAAAAAGGGTAATATAAATACCACACAACGTTTCTTCTGTGATACCTTGCTAAGAAGAGCCTAGAGAAACACAACTGCACTGGTCAGCGGCGAAAACGCAACGACAATGCGAGAGCCGAAGGGTTAGCATAACAATAAGGGAGCAACGACAATGGGAAAACAAGGTTTAGCGTAATAATAAGGGATCATAGCAATTATTTAGTTTAATATTATGTGTTTGTACGTTAATAGCTGTGATGTTGGATTTAATGTGAAGAATCTCTGAAATGAGTCTGGATTTGTACCTGGTGTCAATGTCTAAAATCTTAGCATTTTGCCAATCAAATGTATGTTTAGAACTGTTTATATGTTTGGATACTACAGATTGTTTATCAATGGGAAGTTTGATACGTGTATTAAGGGAACGTTTTGTTTGTCCTATGTAGCAGGAATTACAATTAGAGCAAGAGATTTCGTAAACAACACAAAGTTTGCTGCAGGTGTCAAGTTGGTCCTTGTGGTTTTTAATCAAGTGTGAAAGAATATTAGTCGATCTTTAAATGATGGATATTTGATATTCGTTAAACATTTGGTCGAATTTGTGATGTAGAAATTTGTAATAAGGGAGTACTAGAAAACATTTGGCTTGAGGTGTTTGGGGACGATGTTGGATTTTGTTCAGTCTTCTGTTTGTGTGTTTAATAATAAAATTTAAAAGGTACTTACTCACTGCAGATTAAAATGTTTCGGACAATATTTATATTGTGTTGATGGAACTTGGAGTTAGAAAGTAATATAACTCTGTCTAAAAGATTGTATAGCATAGCTCTCTTTTTATAAAATAATTATTCTCTGTAATCCAATTTTCTTTATTGACACATTATAATGGTGAATTCTCAACATGTACTTCATTAGGACATCAATAAACGTTATTCCCCTATAGAAATGGAACACAGTGTTCCGTTGTTCCCGGCAGTGATCCGTTTTACAACCTGCATTGTGTATTTTCTTCTTTAGGAACTGCTGTCGTTACGAACTTTATAACTAGTAGGTGGCAAAACCCACAGTATATTTGAATATACCTTGAGTAGGTAGTTTATTATTCTCTGTGGGCGATCGCCGATGCCCACGACCTCTTTACTCATTAGATTGAATATTTTAATTAAAAAGTCTGTGTGTAAAACAGAGGAAATTTTAATATGTATAGAGGTAACGATGCGACTATAGCGAGAATCACAACATTATAAAATGTTTACGACAGCAGATAATTTACTGGCTCATGTACTATCCTATTAAAATTTACCTAAAAAGGTAAAACGATGAAGGATTAAATAGCTGAGTTGTTTTATTTAGGCAAAACCTACAATGTTGAGAAACAGGAGTGTCTCATCCCTTTTTGTTCGTGACCGAGACGCGCGCTGAGATTAAGGGTTTTGGTGGTCTGGGTTTTTACGAGGCACCTAAAAGTCTCGGGTTACGTGTGGTTACTTCCACGAAATCTACTCTCATCAGCCTCACTCTGGCGATTCGCAATGCTCACGTGCACCAGAGGCACAAAACCTCCTCTGCCACTTAAGTTTATTCTATTATCTTCATTGACTCCGGCCAGTCCCCGAAACTGACGGTTCCTTGTGTGTGACCCAACATCTCGTGACGGAGTGTCCGTATAATTGCGGCCAAGTTCAGTGTTTTTAAACTCAAATGTATATCATTGTAGATATTTACCGTTTCGGAGGAATTTAAGAATATTTCTCTTCCGATTAGAACTATTAAACGGATTTAACGCTTCGGCTTACACTTCTTCTTCGTCGCACTTAAAGCACAATTATAAATTACTTTAGAATGAAATTAGTCCATATGCAAAATTCAAGAGAAAGGTCATGGGATCTTACTATGACCGGCCGAAAAAATTTTATTTTTTATTTTTAGGGCAACAGGCTACATGAGGGTAATCCACATTGGGCAACTCCCCTTTAATAGCATAGGAAGGGGTTTGAAAGGGGGGATGCGGAAGGGTAGAGGAAGGTAGCCAAGGGTTAACTAGGGCCCCCGGGCTATATTTTAAGGATCCTACCCGGCATTCGCCTAAAGAAATGCAGGGAAAACCCTAGAAAACCTGCATCGGGTAGGTCGGGCATTGGGTACTTGCCCCACGCCCTTCCGATAGCGGGAGAGGAGTTTGCTGTCTATTCGGATACATTAAACGCAAATGAGAAATAGTTGGTCCTGGCGTTTATAATGAGAAAGTACAACTTGATTTAGAAAATAATATACAGCTCAACATTCATGGCTGAGCCTACGTATTTTCCCAATGACGACCAGACTTGGAAAATTTAGAATCTACGAAATTATGAAATAACTCACGACTGGTTGAAAATTAATAATAAGAAAGATAGACAAAATATTTGATAATATAAATACACGTTTCTGAGGTCCTTGTTCCTTTCTTCGCGTATTAAGAACAGCCTAGAGCGACACAACTTCACTCGTCAATTGACAAAACTCGAAAGTCTACGAAATTATATTAAGTTGACTTAGACACAGGTGCAGATTTTACAATTTATAACTCTACGTATAATCATATGCTGATAAAGATATCATAAGAGCTAGTCTACAAAGCTATTTGGAACTATTCCGAACAATCACAACATATTTAAGAATAAAATAAAAATAGCGTCATAGTCTACTGCTGAAATATTATTTGGGTGTTACGTTGATGATTTTTAGAATAAAATAATAGTGATAAAAATAAAAGAATTTCATATACTGTATTTCACCTTCAAATCAGACAATAATAAACTTCTATTGTATCTTAAATTTGATCAGTATAATATCTTTATTTTTATATCAAATAGTTAACTCTGAGATGTTGTTTGGAAGAAATAAACGAGTCAGAGTAAGAAACACTGGAAAATTTACTGTCTACTAATGATTACAGATAGGTTATGTAATGAGAAAAATAATTCATTGAAAGAATACACGGGTACCCTTTCTGAAACAATACAAAATTTTCACAAGATGTATGGCGCTATCACGACGATGGCAACGAACGAAAGTTACGTCTTGACCTCGACGGCTATAACACGAAATCGTGAGGCGACACTCAGTTGATGACGTAACGTCCTCAAAACGTTACAAAAAACTTGCGGGGAATATAAAATGTCGTACGGTAATAAGGTTTCCAAATCTATGTCGTAAGACGTAGTCAATGCGATGCGAAACTGAAACATTATGGAGAATCAAAATGTGTATTCAGAAATGATTCTAAGTTTATCGTAGTCTGCTTCTTCTCAAAGCCAATTATCGGATATCATGCGATAAATGTAAAGCCAATTCTAAAATAGATATCCCGACATATTAACAGCATCATAAATAATTTTCAAAAATTAATCAGTCATTTAATAGTTTTAACTAACCATAAGTTTAGGCTTTAGAATCAGACATAACTACAGTTATATCAATATCAGGAATGTTAAAATAGAACGTGGGTTTGGATTTAATTATGAAATATACATAAGGAATTAGAAAAAAATTAAGAATCAATATTAGTTTGTTCAACGTAGGACCATTATACATAGACATTTAATTGAAGGATTTTAAAGCAATGGATAACCAAAAATACAGTATCTGAAGACAAAAACCTTTGAAAGGGACTAAATACTGAACGCAAAAGGAACAGTATTAATAACTCATATTTTTACCATATTTTAAACGACAATAAAAACGGGACTGTAGTTGCAGAGGAAAATTTGTAGAATTAAGGCACTCTTGTGACTAGTTTTTTTTATTTATTTCCTCTCAATTCAAAAATTACATAGACTGACTCAGCAGATGTGCACCGATCTAACCATCACCAATCATGAGTTTGATATAATATATTGTAAACAGGATGAAAACATTTCATTAAAGCTTAATTATGCGTTTTAATTCTTAATAGTGTGGCGATTAATTACTCCAAAATCTCAAATTGCGGGGAACCTGGTGTAAATATCGTTTCGTTATTGTTATTTGTAAATTTCTTGAAGGAGAAGAAAGGGCTTCGGCCACAAAGTTTAGATGCTGATCTCAGCCAAGGTAAACAAGTTGCTTCAATTCACTTGATAACGGTGGCAGTGACCCTCATCGAAACGTCGCGTCGTAGCCTAAGTTTACCCTAGCTTGAAACCCGACTTGACCAAAAAATGCACTGAGTAAATTATCATTCATTGATATTCTGCAAGTATTTCGCATGTGTAAGTTACGTCAATACACAAGTTTATTCTTTTATCTCTCTCTAAGAGCTATCTTATTATCACCATAAATACGGAGTATAAATTACTTAAAATGTAACTAACCATAAGCTGTACGCGAGAATTGTTATCTCTTAAGTAGTGAAATAATGGCAAAGATCAGATTTCGAATTTCATTCCAGCTTGCCTAATTTTCTCAAATCGTTCACGCAAGCATAATCCAAAATAATTTTTACCCACGTAATAAAATAAGCAATGATGTCCATGACTCAATAGTGGTCAGTCGAAACCAATAAAGGTTTTCTGTAGCTGATTAGTAATATAAGGTAACCAGAGAAATCTTTTTGTAATTGGATAAATTGGGTTATTTCTATTGAAGCAAATGACTTGACTAATCGCCATCATTACAGGTGCTAGGTAGGCTTTCAATTTGGTCACCTTTTAGTTCGTAAATGGTATGAAACAAGTCTTTGTCCAGCTTCGTGACAGCACCTCCTAACCCCCCCCCCCCCCCCAGGTACAAACCGTACCTTTTCGAGAATTTGACAGGTGTCCCTCCTAGGTGGGAATATTTATTACAGGGCCAGGTTGTTTGCTCCGAAAGAAGATGGTCAGTTTTCAAGTGAAATACGTGACTGTACAAAAATGGCACAGGCTTTGGCGTTTTCCGTGAACGGTCAGCTTGGAGAAACTGATCCCTGCATTTATTACTCTGCCACGGAAACAGAGAACATGCTGGAAAAAATTCATAACAACATTCCGCAAAATTGTATTTAATATCAATGTCCCGAACATGATCACTCCCGATGGAATATTTAGTTCATTTTCTCAAACGTAATGAAGTAAGGTACACGACTCATAATTAAATTCAAAATTGTTTGTACACTGAAAAATATTTAAAAACCTGTAATGTGAATTTTTATATTTACGAAGTCGTACAGTCTGCTAAATAGTAAATATAAAGTATATTCTTGGAATCGTAATAAAGATAGCAGTAAATAAAGTAATGACCTTCGTCGAGACCATCTTATGCCAACTTTATACTAAATATAACAAAAATAAAATAAAAGTGTTCATAAGGTTGTCTGTACTATTTTATGATAAAAAAAATACTGATTGTAGAGCCTTTTATCGACCAAAAAAAACAAAATTAGGGAAAATATGTATTCTCGAGAAAGCATGTTGAATCATATAACTGGATTAAAAGAAGATTTAAACGTGTAAGACGGGAAATGTTACAAATTTAATGGGGGATCAGCGCAATGATGTTCAGCTTATTGTCGTTGCTAAGGAAAACTTCCAGGAATTATTAATCATCATAACATGTAATTAATGAAAAAACTGTTAATATATTTTGATAGTAGCAAAAACAAAATAGGAGTAGCACATATTTTAAATAACAGTGCGAGGAGGAACTGCCCAAGTACGCTGATCAGGTGTGATCAGGTCAGGTTTCATCTGAGAAAACTATCGCAGCTTTCCATTTAGCACCTCTCAAAATATATATGGGTGATATCTGTGGGCAATTTGCCTTCTTTCTCCTGAGATAAAAAACTAGTGATGTTTATAATCACTATTATATACTGAGACTTCTTCTATGAAACTAAATTGACACAGATGAAACTGTTTATAGCAAGAACTGTGGCGTACTATTTTAGATTTACGAAAGAACAAAGGTTTTTAAGTTTCTTGTTTTGACCTTGGGGATGAAGGTAGACGCTGACTGGCTTTCTCCTTGTTTGTGGTGAGGTGGGCCAGGTAGATAGGAACCGTTGCTCTAATCCAAACTAAGTGTTCCTGGGCACGGGATTCAACAAGTCACCGGGTGGGTGACGAACTTCTCAGGAACTCGCAAGTACCGTCAATCAAAAGTGCAAAAATAACCACCATTTTCCATAACTGATAATCATATTAAATACAGAGCCAAGCCGACAGCATAAAAATCATCGCCATGACTGAGAAAAAAAAATCCTGTCAGAAACTACTTTCATGCTACCTATTTTATTTCTTGTGGGGTAAATTGTCCGCAACACCACAGCCACGACGAAGACTTTTTAAACTAATTGAACCAAATACGCTATTATTTAAACATTTGCCCTGAAAGAACAATGAAACTCGAGCCACACGGGAATTAAGATACGGGGTCAAACGCTTGTTGGCCCAGGGAAACTGGAAGCCAAATATAATGTCTTAGAAACATTTCCAGGCGTAAAACCCAAAACCTAGATTCAACGAGATGGAATATAATTCATTTACCAAATACAAGATCTAATAGTACAAATTTTTATTAATTGCTCGGCAGTCTATTTTGGTCCAGAAATTTCTTGATAATGGTACCGAGCCATCGATAGAGCATATTTATGGTTTTCACTGCCTAGGAAGTAAAATACAATTGATGAGTAAAGAGGAAGGATGTTTCCAGAGTAGAAGAAACGAACATTTCGAATAGTAAACACTCTGTTCGTGTTAGAGGAAGGAAACCGAGCGAAGGAATGATATAATGTAGTAATTTTCCTTGTGGAATACAAAGTACAAGGCTCATGAGGTATTTAGACTTTTAACCAAAGGGTCCAGTGTTAAATTCCCTATTCTGTCAATTTTATTTCCTACTCATTTACATAGTTACACAAGAAATTATTCTTTACCAAAAATTTGGAATATTTTTATAAATTTCCTATATTTTAGAAGAACAGTAAATTTATAGCAACTGGAAATTATTTAAATAAATACTCCTGTCATATGCGCTACAAACAACTGGAATAAATACTCCGATCTTCAGTTATAGAAAAATCAAACGTAAGTAATCATACGGGCGTTACTTTAATTGAATTTACTGTATTTCTGTAACATCAATTTCAAATAATCTTTTCATGTTCCCCAAAAAAGTCAATTTGACTTAATGAGTATGGATACAGAGGTAAAAATTATTCTTGTATATTTATACGTCACTAACCAACACAACGGCCTGACACATTTTAGAAACTAGTATTTTTTGTCAAGTACAATTTTCTGCTTCTACTAACATCACGACGATTTAATTTCTTAAAAATGCTCGTTATTGATAATTTTATCATACGATTTATTTTCAAAAAATGTCAGTAATATTAATTTAGTTTTATACTTTATACACACGATACAAGTTCATCATACGTCAGCTATTTTTCTGTGTAAATTAAATAATTATAATTTCTTAGAATACGCCAAGTAAGCGGCTGCATACCAATTAGGGGCCTAATTCTCTATGTATTAAAATTTGAAATATTGTATCAACAGATAACTTACCTTAACTCAGTCAAGTAATTCCTATTGATGGTAATTACTCCCAACTGTATTAATACGGATAATACAATTAATCCATGTTTTCTAAAAGTAAAGATATTATTTGAGGCTATAAATCAATTCACCTCGAAGTATTTCGGCGTCACCGTACCATTCCTGCTCACAAATATACGTTTCTTAAATTATTGTTTCCGCTGATTCGAACACAAACCATGTGGCTTTGCTTCAGAAAGCAAACTGATGCAACGACACGATCGCCGACATGCTCAGACATGCTGGAACATGTCTAGCTGGACCAGGTCCTTCGGCGCGCGATATAAAATATTACCTTCCTATCAAAATTTTTCATTAACTGTGGGGTCTTAGACTTAGAGTAGTTAAAAACTCCTTACATTTATTTTGTCTGTTTTCCCAAATACATGTCCTGGGGGGAGGGGGGCAACTACCTGGAGATTAAACGTAATAAAAATTATTAACACCGCTGAGTGAATAAGTTTTATTTTAAATGTTTTCAATCCCGTTAAAAATTTTATCTCCACAAGAAATTAGTCCAATAATAGAAACAAAAAATTTCGGTCCCCATTAAAAATTCTCATCCTAAAAATAAATAAAAAAAACATTCTTAACACCATCTATATTAGAATTACTTATCCATTCGTGAAATTAAGCCTGTTGAGTGTAAGGTAAAGAAAAAAAATCCGTTCAACTGCAACTTGATGATTACCTTTTTTTATCAGGCTATTCTAGGCATTTTTAACCACGTAATTTCCTCTTGCTGTTTCCATTTTTTATTTTTTTTGCACATGAATATGGCTCAATTCTAGCCGAAAGCTTCTGTTTCAATAATTTGACGAATTTCCTGTGGATATAAAAGTTTTAAGCAGGGCTGAAAGTTTGGTTTTATTCTATAATTTTGTTTTACCTGTCTCTTTAGCTTGATTTATTCAGAACAGTTTCAGAAATATCAATATTCAATTAATCGTTTTCTAAGTCGCTATGGCTCGTTCGTAGGTTTTTAATTTAATTTATTTAAATACCAAAATTATATGAATCCTGTGATGTATTATTTCACCCTTTCCGAGTGTTACCAAATATAGCAACTATATTGTACAAAAGACTTATGGTAAACAAAAGACCTAATGGTAAAGAAAAAAAATCTGATTTGTGCGCATGGCCTTATTTTTATACACTACAGATATTAAAATAAGGACATCTGGAATTAAATTAGAAACACTCAAATTTCTTATAAATTTAGATTACGGATCTAGGTTAAATAAATATTATTTTATAACCAGCATAACTTTAAGGTTCAGTCTCTAAAAGCGGCTGCATTTAATATGGTGCCAAATTTAGCACCTAATTACTAAGTAATCCTATATCTATTGATAAAAATTCAGAAGAGAACAATCTCATAGTGTCTGTTCTTTTCAGTAAAAAATAACTATTATTCTATATCGGACCATCAACTAGCTATTTTAAATCACACAAAAAGTTGTTTTGTTGACACTTGTAATAGAAAAATGAAAAGAAATGTAAATAATACTTACTAAATCACTCAACATACATTTATTTTAAACCCAAGAAGGAGCAAAGATTAGAAGATTTTCTTCTCATGATTTCTTTTAATTTGTCCGCTTCGTTCGATTGACATCTGTAATAAAAAAAATATATTAGAACTAGTCTGTTTGTTTAATTGAAATTTAAAATATATCAAATAGTCAATTGAAACAAATACGACACACTTTTAATAAAAAAACAGCACTACGGTGCAAACATTCTGGACATTTTTGTATCTAAAGAATAAACAGTGCGTTATAAAACATTTTTAACGTATGTTTTAACAAATATTACCTTATTATCTGTAAATGAGTGTTCACTTTGCAGATACAGCATGAGGTCAAGAAATTTGGTATCACTGTTTTTAATAATTAGAAGTGTCTTGTACCTCTTTCAATTGGACATTAATTAATTATTTATCTGTTATGAACTATTTTTCAATTTATATAAATAAAATAGTCACGCAAATTATATAAATATATTAAAATAAAATTAAATTTTTAATGAATAATAAAATATTTTTATGTATTTAATTTAATATATATTATATTTAATTTACGGTTGTAATAAAATGGATAGGAATGTGTAAGGCATTAGAAACTGAATTTATTTTATTCTTACGAGAATGTACGAAACGGATACTACATGGTTATTTTGTGAGACACTAATATAATTAATTACAGACGTAAGTTCTTTCTCAGATTATTCTTTACAATCAGTTAAAGTAGTTCATGTGACTATTAAATAATCAAGTGCACGAAATTTAAATTTCATTATTTTATTGGTTTATTAAAACCGTCTAGTACGACGAAACGCCGCCAGGTGTTGTAAAAACGCCCTAAGTGAACGAGCTTCTCAGAGGAGTTTGTGCTAGGTGGTCGCGTTCAGGTTTAAGGATAATGTTATTGTTGCGTGACTTTTGAAATTGACGATGACAGATTTCATAAAGCCACGTGTCTGCATAAAGTTTGGTTTTTGACTTGTGGAAACCATAAGAAAATCTCATCAAATGTCAGTGGCGTTGCTTTTGTCACAAAAAAAACTTCGATTGTTTTTAAAAGACTTAAAGATAAATATTGATGATGGTTACCGTTTATGACAGCTTTCTACCGATTAAAACCTATTGTAACGGGATATTGTGCGAAGAACTGAACACGGGTGTATTTATTAATAGTAATTTTGGTCCTGGTTTCCAATGCCTAAGAGGAAGAAAGAGTCCGACGTTCGAACAATAAATCAGTCATATGAGAACGTCCTCAATAGCCGTCGTTCTCAAATTGATTGCATTTAGTAGGTTTATTTCTTTATTTGTGTGATTGGACACTTCTTCCCTCAAGACGAACAGATTTATTTTACAATTATAATCGTCGTATTCTTTCTTCATGTAAGAAAATCAACACTCTTAACACGACATTATGAAAAATAAAATATAAGGCGGGCTTATTGTTGCAAAGTTCATAAACTTCGACTGCGCCTCGTATTCCCGAGGGTGAAAATCAACTTGAAGGGTCGAAATTCTGACACAGTTCAGGAGTGGTACTAAACATGCTTACGAAAAAGAAAAACTACCACAGAGACTTCAGAAAAACAGCTGAATGTCGGCTATCCGAGCCTCGAAATGAAGCTTTTTTTGAAGATGATGGTGATCTTATTTTATTTTATACATGACTGTTAAATTGTCTGCAAAGGGTCTACATCCTGAAAAATATATTTAAATATTGGGTAATCATGATGAATTTCTTAATTTTAATTATCATAAGATTGTTATTTCTTGAAGTGAAAATATTTGCAGTCGTGATGATCCGGAGAATAGCTTCTTCTACTCGACGGACTGGGCACAATTCGTTAATTTCGCAGCCTTTCACGTCAACATATGCGTCGATCGCTGATTGCACGTTTCGCAATGTTCGCGCTCCAGATGGCAGACAGGCAGGACAAAGGACCAGCTTCTTAGACTTCCACGGGGAACCGTGCGGGGGAGTGGTGGGGGCAAGAAAAGGGAGGGGGTGTCTTTGTGTGAGCCGCCGTCCCGTCTGGACTTCATGGCCAAATGTGTTCAGGGTCCAACACCCATTTGCATAGGCAGAATCCACGGTACTTTTGCTGCTTGGATAAAATCCGATTTCCAGAGCACTAAGAAGAGACCACAGAAACCTCAACATTAGGGGGGGGGGGGGGAATGTCAAACAGATGAACGAATAATGGTTTAATTGTCAAGTGTCAAGTACTGCAGTTTGGACACATGTGACGGAGTTAACTATCGAACGTTCTGTGATCTATGTTTTTCAGTACATAAATGAGGATACACCTTTCCATCAAACTTTTTTCAATAACTCAGACCATTGCAATTCATAAAAGAAATATATAGTAACATGAAAAATATATTCTATATTTCCGTGTACAGATAAATAGAGCAGGAAACATTTTTCAAGAAGTCTGGAATAAAATTCACAGTAACGAGACCCATAAGAGCTTACAATGAAACAGATGCATTTTTGTATGTCCACGTAATAAGAATAATTGTTGATAAGTCTGATACTGACCAATGGCCAAAACAAGCAAAGAAGAAGAACAATAAAAATTTCAGGTTTTATTAATATCATCACTATCACAACCAGACTTAATGCCTGTAATACTAGAAGATGCAGAAATCAGAAAGCATAAAAGGAGTTAGCGGACTAAGAAGTAAAATATCGACAGTACATAAGTACAAGAAATATGAGAGATAAATGAGAAATGTTAAAATGAAAAACTTCGTCTGTTTTGAAAATTAATAATAAGAAAAATAGCCAAATGCATAAAAAAAATAAGTGATACCACACAAAGTTTCTAGAAACCTTTCTTCAGATGCTAAGAAAACTAAAAAACACAAGAACCTAGAGCGGCACAATTCAAAATTCATAAATAATTCAGTACTAAATTAGATGTATTCAGGCTAGAGAATTAAGAATAGATGAATGAGAACTTGAAATTGTCGCTTCCGATTTATTAATGTAATATTTTTTTCAACATTAACTGTTCACTTTTCTCACCTTTACTTTCGCCTATTAATTTAGCACAAGTGGCCAAGTGTCTCCGAATCACATTTCAGAAATGGGTAAGGACAGCGAATTATTTTTCTCGAATTCCCGGATAGATTTTTATTGCGATGCAGGAAGTCCCTTTTCCGCTACTTGAGACGCAACAATGGCGGCTGCTGAGGCTCGAGTAAGGCTATAAATGCATAAGGTGAAAGGTCAACCTCTTCTAATGGAGCAACCTTTCTTCCATCTGGCCAGTCAGAACCAGCTTTCCCGATTCAGGGCTAAGTGAAAATGGAACAAATGGCTTGTATTACATTTAGATTATTTTAAAATGAAGAAATACATACAAAACAGGAGTAATTACAGATTAAAACTTCTGTTCAACACTTGCATTTTATTCAATACTAGCTGGGTGACCGGGTTGTCATATATACGTTTTGACTCTAATTTCGGTTACTTTTGCGTTATTTTTATGTACCGCACCTCAACCCGCATCCCTAAATGTCCTCACCTTCCATGCCGAAAGGGATTCAACTCAATGACCCCGAAAAAATTTCTTTCAACAAATATATCGGCCGTATAAACATGTTCAAAAATTGTATATCCGTCCACACCCGCTACTGAGGGTTAAAAAAAAGTTTAATGTCATAATTAATCACAGACACATTCATAAACCCGAATTTATCTCGAATCTCGGCTGTTTTTGCAATATTTTTAAGTAACTCCCCTCCACCCGAACCCCTAAGCGTGGTCCTCTCCCATGCCAAAATAGGGTCGAAAATATAAATAAACAACATAGGTAGGAATATTATCAACCTAATTAACCCTGAAAATATTTTTGCAACGCAATTATCGGCCGTTTTAGCATGCTTGAAAATTTCCACCCCCGCTCCTGGGGGTGGTAGTAGTGTCTCACCCCGACAGTGTTTGTTTCCTGGTCACATGGAAAACGTGTACGAGATTTGCCGACGGGTGTAGATTTGTATGCGGAACGTACACACACACAAACACGCTGCTTTATTTATAAGAAGATAACAGCGTTTTCGCCTGTGTTTTCCATTATCGTGTACAACAAATTATACAGAAATTACATTCATAAAAATAATAGTTATTATTATATATAAGTAAATGAATTAATATAACAACCTATATATAAACGATATCAACTCAAAAATATTTTAATAAATTCGCATTGAGAATTTTCAGTTCCAGGTGAGATTCATCTTAAATACTCCTGTTTCATTTTGATTCAGCCAACTCATTTTTTTTATTTTACGATATTATTGATATAATTAAAAAATTAATATTTAATGATTTAGAAATGTATAAGCCGTGAAAGATACTGGGATTATGTATTAATAAACTTTAATCCAGCCTTCAATTGCGCTGAAAATGTATTTTACGTCTATTACGTCGTCCCTTCCGTTTCTCGGACCAATCAGAGTTCCGTGCCCCATTTACTTTTAAGGCCAATCAGGGCTATACCCTCAAAGCCGCCATTAATCTCTCGTGATTGTCATTGGACGATTGTCGATTTCTTTGTACTGACCATTCACGTAACACTTGAGTTTACTACAAGCCTAGAAATACGGTGAAAAATGTCGCTGCATCTCAGTGAATTAATTATGTACTTATTTTCCCTTTACATTTCCAGTAAATGTGAATTAATTAACCTCATTACACCCCTCAATGCCGCTGAAAATGTATTTGGAAGATTCTCGACTATCCGCCCTCCCGTCCGTTTCTCCGACCAATCATAGTTCAATATATTTTCAAGACCAATCCGGACTTGACCCTCAAATGCGCCATTAATCTCTCGTGATTACCATTGGACGATTGTCATCTTCATTGTTCTGACCATTCACGTAACACTCGAGTTTACTGCAAGTCAGGAAACGGGGGGAAATGTCGCTGCATCTCAGTGGATGATTATTATTTATATAGTTATATTCCCTTTATATTTGTGCCCAATGAGTATTAATAAACCTCATTCAACCCTTAAATGGCAATGAAAATATATTTGAAAGATTCTCGGCTATGCAAACAAACAAATGCTTTAATAATTGCATAAGTCAGCATCAGTTTTTTCATTTCATTATCAATTTATGTTGCCCAGTTCCCAAGTTGAAACTGATTGCATCTCCCCAGTTGTTACCTTCTTTTTGTACTAACCCGACAAATTATACTCAGTCTATTGATAAAAAAAAATTCAGTTCAAACATTTTGTCTTCCAATAACAGGCCTGAAGTTTCCCGTCACCTGTGTTCGCCTATAGACACCAGTCAAGGAATTCGTAACTTCGCACAAATCTTCCAATGACGTTCCAGACGTTGAGATGCTGGACCAATTCAAGCTTGTGGCTTTGGTTTTGTCGCAGCTCATGCATAATGCATGTATCCAGGTGGGTGTAGCCAGCCCTCTTTGGCCTCAAAGTCACGATGATCCATGATCTCTGCTCTTTGGCGCCAGGGAACAATGGGTTGACGCGAGGCGTTGAGCCTCGGCTCTGGTGCGAAATTGGTTCTACGATCTGCTTCATGTAAAGTTGATCACGATATATTAACGGTAAATGAAGCTGGTGTACATTATGTATGAGAGCTTATCCCTCAAACACTTCAAATTACCTACGTAAAAATTATTTAACTTTAAATCACATAAATAAAGTACGACACGTGAAGACTCAAAGCTATACAAGTACAAAGCCATTAATAGTATTACTTGTAATAAATACTAAATAGGAAATGAAAATAAATTAAAATAGTTTAGGTCTGACCACACAGCGTTTCTGGGATCCTTGTCCCTCTTCTTAGCACCTGACGAAAGGTACAAGGATCCCAGAAACGTTGTGTGGTATTTATATTACCCTTTTTTTTGACTGCATTGCCTATCTTTCTTATTCATAAATAGTAAATATCCCTCCGTATTTCTTTTGCATACTAACATGCGATAATCGGGAAAAGCTTTGAAGATGTAATACTTTATCGAAGAGATATGGAGGTAATGGATACAATCTTTTGGGCTGAAGAAGAATTAAGCAAAATGGTTGCGTAACAATGAAAGTATTGAATCACGTTTGCTAGTAATTGTGTCACAATTTTTAGGAAATACAAAACTAAAACCGAACATAAACAGTATTTAGAAAAAAGAAATTAAAACAAAACATAAGAGGAACCTCAACTATAATAAAAACATAAAAAACTAAAAAGTAAAACTAAAACGAAGTGAAATGTGAAGCAAGATTATCCCAGACGTAATCAGAAAAGAAAGCATCTTAGATTACAAGATAACACGTTTACCTTTACAATAAATTCACACGTTTCCCACATAGGAATTATAATAGGTAAAAATATTATAAACAGTTAATTTAGGAAGGAAATAGACAGGCAATTTAAGAAGGTCAGACAGAAGAAGTCCTCACTATGGGTTTTGCAATGTCTTCATAAGACGTGAAATCACGGCTGTGCGTAATATATGGTTGACACCTTTCGAGGAAATGTCAAGCTGGCCGTGGGCAATTACACGCGAAGAAGAAAACCCGTCGTATACATTTCAGCGGAGTCTGTACTCCTAAAATAAATTTATCATCTGCCTCCTTCCACAAAAGTTGACAAAGTGCCGGCGACATGTAATTTTCTGAAAAATACTGACAAAGAAAAGCCATTAGCTGAGCTTCCATATTTAAGAGTCAAGGCCAAGCGAGGCGTGAAGCTTGGATCTGCATCGTCACCGTACAGTTCCACACATCACAATACACACATATGCATGATTTAAATGAAACGGATAAGATAATGACACATGACCCATAAATAATACAATGACACAGTGGTCGAGTTAACACTGTTCAACGTAACAGAGTCCAGCCCCCCCCCCCCCATATTTTCCAATTCTTCCAGTGTTTTCGTGTCGGAAGTTCCAACTAATCGTCGTTTCCTTGTAAATATATTAGACCTTCAAAATAACTTACGAAATTTCTTTCGTCTACCCCAAATCGACGGTAAATCTAATTAGATTTTCTACTCTGAGAAAGTTGTCCTTGCCAGTGTCTTCCTGTTACGTTGTATGTATCTTCCTTCACAATCATAATAACATTCACACAGAAAGTAACTTTTCGGGGTTTGTTGATATTTCCCAAGTTCTCCGTATCACTTTCAAAAGACTGCCGTTAGAGGAGTATCGTCAGTTATTGACTCAGTTAATGCATCGGTCGCCACCAAACAAGTCTCCTCTCACTTTGCCGAAAACTGATAGTGATTCTTCGTCACAATTCACTTCAGATTTATTGTCACATTTCTCTACAAGCATTTCTGGTCTCGTCAAACTTACTATTCATTTTAATCGCTTGTTGACGGCAATTCTAAGTATCGTTTATATTATGGGAACGGCATGAACAATGTCATTTAAACCCAATCAGTTAAGATGATCGTTTAATCAAACTTCAGGATTTCATGTCACGATTAAATATCAGTGATATAATTCTCATTATATATATATTTTTTAAATTGAAATTTGAATAAAACATACATACGCTTTTATTAAATTTTTTAAACAAAAAATTTGAATAAAACATACAAGACTATCCACTTACGCTTTTTTTAAATTTCTTTGACAAAAAACGTTTTTTTTTGTAATAAAAATGAATAAAACATACAAGACTATCCTCTTACGCTTTTTAAAATTTTTAAACAAAATACAACGATTTTTAAAGAGAATTTTGAAAAAACCATACAAGACTATCCTCTAACGCTTTATTAAAAAATTTTAACAAAAAAAAACATTGTTTTTATAAAGATAAATTTGAATTAAACATACAAGACTATCCTCATACGCTTTTTTTAAAAAAAATATTAAAAATTTAGCGTATTTTTTAAAGAGAAATTTGAATAAAACATACGCTTCTTTAATTTTTTTAAACAAAAAAAGCGTTTTTTTAAAGGAAGGAAATAGACAGGCAATTGAAGAAGGTCAGACAGAAGAAGTCCTCACTATGGGTTTTGCAATGTCTTCATAAGACGTGAAATCACGGCTGTGCGTAATATATGGTTGACACTTACGCTTTTTTTAAATTTCTTTAACAAAAAACAGCGTTTATTTAATATAAATGAATAAACCATACAAGAATATCCTCTTACGCTTTTTTAAACTTTCAAACAAAAAACAACGTTTTTTTAAAGAGAAATTAGAAAAAAACATACAGGATTATCCTGTTACGCTTTTTAAAATTTTTAAACACTAAACAACGATTTTTAAAGAGAAATTTGAAAACCATACAAGACTATCCTCTAACGCTTTATTAAAAAAATTTTAACAAAAAAACAGTGGTTTTATAAAGATAAATTTGAATTAAACATACAAGACACAGCGTTTTTTTGTAAGAGAAATTTTAAAAAAAGATACAAGACTATCATCTTACACTTTTTTAAACATTTTTAAACAAAAAAACAGTTTTTTTTATAAAGAGAAATATGAATGAAACATAAGAGACTATCCTCTTACGCTTTTTTAATTTTTTTTTAAACAAAATACAGGGTTTCTTTTACGAGAAATTTGAATAAAACATACATTACTATCTCTTACTCTTCTTTAAATTTTTTAACAAAAATAACAGCGTCGTTTTCAAAAGAGAAATTTGAATAAAACATACAAGACTATCCCCTTGGGGTTTTTTAAAATTTATTTAACATTGTTAAATCCATCATTGTTGCATATCACATGACTTTTATCACTGCCAAAAATTATTACTTGGCTTTCTGCAG
Organism: Zhengitettix transpicula; assembly: GCA_037074705.1. Lineage (NCBI taxonomy): Eukaryota > Metazoa > Arthropoda > Insecta > Orthoptera > Tetrigidae > Zhengitettix > Zhengitettix transpicula. The sequence goes on along the minus strand of CM073596.1, from coordinate 36,629,140 downwards.
CTTTTCTAGTAATTTTTCTCCCTTATTTCAGCTAGACGATTATAATAATGTTCTACGGTTATGGTTCTACCAATTGGGATTTAGCCAAACAAAATGCCATAACCGTCCCCAAACATTGATGGTTTTTAAAAACGTCCACAATATTGAACAAAACTTCATTTCGATATATTTCGTTAGGCATCAAAAGAACTATGTAGCATGATACTCAAGTATCTTCATTTCAAGAAAAATATATAACACTCGTACTTGAGACAAGGATTGTACCAGAATAACAACTTGGTTTTAGAGACCGAGAAGTTTCCAGAAATCCTATGTATTAGGCTCCGTCAATCTGATTCAGGTCTTCTCCCACCAGGTGTTGCCCCGGTAGAGTCCTGCCAAGTCTACCTACGTGGGCGCCATATCTAATTATTACCCTTCCACGAGCGCTGTTTGGCTTGTCACGTGTCTTAAGTACAGGGTCCCATGGAAAAGCTGCCGAGACAAGGTCTGTTGCAGGTCACGAGTTCGAGTCACGCAAGCGACCACGCCTCACAGCTGCCGCTGGACTCAACTCGCACAAGGCGCCACTCAAATTCGCTCCCTATTATGGTCATTATCATCACACTACTAACTGCTCAATCAGGATTTTCACATTCACTTCTCGCTAATTCTCCTTATTGGTTTTGGAATTTTACCTTTTATATATATATATATATCAACTGCCACAGTAGACATAAGTAAATTCTTACAGTTTCATTTTGAGAACTAAGCTGTATTATGTAGCTTTTCTAGTTTTTACAGATATCTAGTAAAATTTTTTTGAACATATGGAAAACGTCATGCACAGAAAAGCAAAGCGACAAGAAATTTAATTATTACTTTAATTACTATTTTAATACTGTTCAAACTCACTACCGCTTCTAAATATTAACATTGGTATTTGAGAACATAATATTTTAAAATAAATACTTGTTTTTGCAATATATATATATATATATATATATATATATATATATATATATGTGTGTGTGTGTGAGAGAGAGAGAGAGAGAGAGACTAATCATAAACTTAGCGCGATTTCACGCTACTCAAAGGGTCACCTTAAGTTGCCTACCACACAGGCGAAGAATGTAAGAAAAAACTGTAACACAGTAATAAATGTACGACGATAATTGAACAAAAAACAAAACGGGAAAGATTACTTCCATTTCTTTGATTTTCTTAATAATTAAGATTTTTTGATAATTAGTTCCTAGCTGTAGTGGTGCTCAAACAAACTGAATATGTCCATTTTTCTGGAATAGCACAAGAGCATGAACCAGTAAGTGACTAATCCGATTAGTGATTAGAAAATCAGTTTCATAGATACTAACGATCAGTTATCTGTTTGAACATTACTGAAAACGCTTTAGATCACGCGGGGCGACTTAGTAAAAAGTTAGTTATAGCATGTAGTAATCAATTCATGTACATCACTCCCCAGATGTGATGTTACAGTCTCAACAGTATTCCCGTGGTGGAACTGTCTTAATTCGCCATAATAGATTGCACAAGCATTGAAAATCCTCGTTCACTAAAGGAAATAATGAACGATTAGTTGACTAAAAATTACTCGTTTAAGGAATATGCAAAACAAAAGAAAAATAATATGCGTTTCGGAGATTATTACTAAATGGTAGTAACACAACTCAATTGTGGTAGATCTTGAGGATTTAAGGCTAAATTTTCGATATTCATGCAATTATATATTTACTATGTCTATTTACTATGTCCAGATGGGTGGTCTTAACTTAATTTCCTATATGCGAATAAAATCGTTATAATCTGTTTGATCATGAAAATGGCACTCAATTTCATAGGTACGGTTCTAAATCTTGTATTGTGCTGAGCTACAATTTTTTAATTTTACTAATATACAATTCTCTCCGACGTCTTCCAATTTGCTTACCTTCACTGAAGCTATTCCGTTTCACCTGGGTATGCATCTGTCATCTGTTTGTCCGATAGCTCCATAATTTTTTCTTAACAATTTTTTTTAATGTTTTCTTTACTTTTTCTGTTCATTTAATCTTCCTGGCCGAGGCATTTTTGATCCACTGGCCGTTTCTGTTTTGCGAAGTAAGGTCTTAATATCAGCCGTGTGTTCGTAATTGCTACTTGTCACCCTGCGACGACCGCAAGGGGACGTGATGAAGTGGTTGAACTTCACGTGTGCCAGGGGTCGACTATTTACATACGCACGAGACACGGCAGCGGCTTACGCAAGGCAACACGTACGTGGATACCAAAATAAAAACAAAAAACCTGTTTAGCCGCGTGGCAAGCGGTCCACGACCCCTATGCATCCAAACTGAAGGCCACAACATCAAAACAAAAGACGTCACAGTCAAAAATCAACGGGTTAACTATTTATATGAACTTGTTTAATGCAATTCTTTTGATACTGAGCTCCAAAATGAGTTAATATTCTAAAATATATATTAATATATTAAAGATTGGAAGGAACTCTCGGGTTAAAATTGTTCATGTGCACATAGAAAAGTTATTACAATCAAAATGGAAGAAGCAAAATATAATATTGTGAGATCGATACATCACTGAAAATTCATTGTGAATGCAGTAACCAATTGTTCTGTTGATTTTAAATGTAGGAAATTATAATTGTAGACTACAAAATTCTGTGATTTCCTTCAGTAGGCATAATTTTTTTACCTAAAGTAAGTGAACCTCTGAAACTTGCCACCATTTTCTTGTATTAGGATTATTATTTATTTAACATTGTTAAATCCATCATTGTCATTAACTTTCAAATCCAAGTTATAACTTAATGAACTCTTTCTAGGAGAGAAAACCTCCAATGTCTAGTTTTAAAATGATTTTTAATCTTCAACAAAATCTCCCTTAAAAAACATTCTTATAGATGTTCCAACACAATTTCTCGTCACTCAACTCATTCTTTCAATAATCAACAAAACACCACAACACACAACTGCTGGGATGGAATAAAATTAATTATTTTTAAACGAGTGATTTTCAGATATCTGGAAAAATTTTTCTGAGGAGTTGCATATCACGTGACTTTTATCACTGCCAAAAATTATTACTTGGCTTTCTGCAGCTTTTCTAGTAATTTTTCTCCCTTATTTCAGCTAGACGATTATAATAATGTTCTACGGTTATGGTTCTACCATTTGGGATTTAGCCAAACAAAATGCCATAACCGCCCCAAAACATTGATGGTTTTTAAAAACGTCCACAATATTGAATGTATTAAAGTATATGACAAATGTAGAATCCATCACTCCTATAAAATTCTAGTGGGACTGCTTTACAATTGTACATATTATTATCAGATTATTTATTTTACATTGTCATTGGATTACCTTGCTTCACATAAACTCACATTCATTTATGACGAAAAACACTTTTTAATATAAAAAATTGAAATCCTTAACACCTTTTGTCAATACATAATGTAAAGGGCTCACTCCTATACACTATTATCCTCTATAAAGGACAAGTGACTTAGGTCTGGTTGAAAACTTAGATTAGCTACTCAGTCTGTATGTAGCAATGAAGACTTCTATAGGTGGCTGAATGCCCAACAGAAGCTTGAACACCTGGGTACAATTATGATCTTCAATAAGGGCCAGTATGTAGCAATACCTTGTACCATACAGAAAATAATAAAAATATGTTTAGCAGTTTATAGTTTAATCTGCCTCTTTCTGTTTTCAAGTACATTAAAATTCAGACCATAGTGAATTTAAAGACCAAAGGGAAACAGTCCATAACATTTTTTTTTAGTAACAGGCTGTATGAGGGTAATCCACATGATGGCAACCTCCTTTAATAGCATAGGAAAGAATTTGAAAGGGGGGATGAGGAAGGGTAGTAGAAGGTAGTTGAGAGTTAACTTGGGGTCCAGGCTGTAGTTTAAAGATCCTTCCCAGCATTCGCCAAAAAGTGATGCAGGACAAACCCTAGAAAACCTGCACCAGGTAGGTTGGGTATTAGGTACTTGTCCACACCATTCCAATGGCGGGTGAGGGGTTTGCTGTGGGGACGCAGCATTTCATTCTCCGTGCCTCAACCAGTTTAGGAGGCAGCCGGATGACTATTCCAAACGTATAATTTTAACAACAAATTTAACTGGACTATCAAAATTATTTGATATTTATTTCTCAATAATAATATTTCTAAAGCTTAAAAACCTACAATAATTTTTAATATATTAATATTGTATATTCACAGAAAACATAAAAAACATTTATAAAATATATTCTTACTTTAATATGTATTTGAATCAATTAAAGACCAGTAATAGAATGATACAGGCCCATATCCTTATAAATATTCTTGAGCAACCTAAAAAGAAAAAAAGGAGGAATGAAATTTAATACATTTTTGTTTTTACAATAATACATTTTTCATAAAAATGTATACTTACACTCACATTCAGTTGAATGGTATAAGATTATATAAGTACGCTTCTAGTGGCAATTACTGTGTACACAATACCTAAAATATTAAAATTTCAAATAAATACACACATTCAGGTTAAAAATAAAAAAGTTAAACACTATGAAACTCAGCTATAAACCCTTGCTTCAGTTTCAATTAAATATTTGGAACCATGTCAAATAAAGATAGAAGGTAGGGTTGGGGTTTGCACAATAAAATTTTATTTCATTATTAATATTGTAAAGGGAACCAAAGGTAATTCTTCAAATTTTCGGAGGCTCTCAGCCTCATTCTTCAGGAAGGAGTGTTACACCATTCCGTGCACTGGCTGGCTGCATAAATTTATATATATATATTGGTATGGAAAGGATAGAGAGATAGGTTGTGGCTTACCTGAAAGTGAAGTGTGGTGTCGCTATGAGGAACTGAAGGTTGTTCTTCAAATTTTCGGAGGCTCTCTTAACTACCTTCTAGTACCCTTGCAAAACCCACACCCCCACCCCTGCCGGGTTGCAAACCTTGAGGTAGGAGCAGATGCCATGTTTGCCCTATCTTACAGCCAACCACAACCTTTCATAATCACACAAAAACATTCAAAATCAAAGAAAATATCACCTGCCTCTCCTCCCACACCATCTACCAAATTAACTGCAGACTCTGCCCTGCCTTCTATATAGGCCAAACCAAAAGACCCCTCCCTGAACGTATAGCCAACCACCACAGCACTGTCAAACTATCTAAAATCCAATTCCCAGTAGCTGCTCACGCCCAAAACCACAACATAAACAATTTCGACCAATGCTTCACACTCACCATCCTTTTCACTCTACCCCCCGATTCATCAGAAGCAGAACTCCATCTATGGGAACTATCTTTCCAACATGTCTTGCAGTCCAGGCAAAGCCCTGGACTCAACATCCTGTAATTAGTGCCCTTCCTACGTACCATCCCCTCTTTCACGAGACCATGTGAGTATGTATGAGCATGCTTATGTATGCATAAGTATGCATACATGTGTGTGTGTGTGTCTGTGCATGTTCATGTGTATTTGTATGTTCAAGCATACATGTATACATGGGATGCTTTGTATGAATGATCTGCATCCTAACCGTTCCTATGCCACAACCTTCCCCTGAGAGAGAAAGTTAGTGGCTTGGTGGGGGTGTTGATTGTTTATGGGCTACTGGCCGTGCGGCGGTCAAAACTCCGCAGTCCGCAGCCGGCCGGTGCATGGAATGGTGTAACAATCCTTCCTGAAGAAGGAGGCTGAGAGCAACCTTCAGTTCCTCATGGCGACACCACACTTCACTTTCAGGTAAGCCACAACCTATCTCTCTATCCTTTCCATACCAATATTGCAAATATTTTTGACAATGTCACATTCTTACTATTACAATATATATAAATATATTCTTTAATATAAGATTACCATTTTATTTTCTGGCTTTCTTGGTTGCCCGTTCTTTAAGAAATGGTTGATGTAAAACTTTGTGAAGTCTAGAGGCTTTTTGTGGCCCAAGTCCTGGGCAAAGTGTCAGTGAATCTGATGAAGATTTTATAATATTTTCCAATGATCCAAACGTAGAGAGCAGTGTAGCTGCATCAGTACGATTTATTGAACGAACCGATGTCAATGCATTAGAAATCTGGGTGAAAACAAACCATTTATAAATAATAACAATCAAATTGATATATTACCTATAAATTAGCTTCATTTTATTTCTAGGTAAATGCTTATGGCTTTTAAAATTTCATTTCCAATTTAACTCGTCTTATTTCAATTCCGATTACAATTGTTTACCTTTTTAAACACAATATTAAAAATAAGACACATGTATTAAGGAAAGAAAATTTACGTATGCATTTTGATAACAAGTATGAAGTTTATATCAGTCAGAACAAAGTTTAGATACAAAATTTAATAATAAAGAAAAAACGCAGAGAAGTTTTTCATGAAAAATAATAAGTGCATTACATTGAATTAGATAGGTTATTAAACCTCCTTCAAAGGATTATATAACAACATATTTAGAGTTAAAGGAAACTGTGTAGGTTTTACTCTTTAAAAACAACTTCAGCTTCGCTTCTAGAATCCCAAAATCCTCATTGAATTTGAACCAGGAAAGGAAATCGTTTTAACTACTTCTTCGCAAAAAATATTTGTTTCAAGACAATTTACAAAAATAATTATAAATAAAAGAAACGTGTTTTCATTCTTTTTACAATTTAGAAAATAATAATGTCCATATCTGAAGTTTGCTTGAAATCTGTAATGTTATTATCTGAGAATGGCTATTTTGGATTTTTAATGAATTAATTAACAATGCTCATAATCATAATTTTTATTCATTGAGTAAATTATTAATATTTATATTTTCCAAATGTAGTCACTTAATAACTGTCTTGAAAATAAGATCGATATGTAAAACTAAATGTTTATACCAACTTGCTGATATGGTTCTTTGTCCTGTTTCTCCATTATCAAATCAGGAGGCTTATGCTCAAACATTTTGTAAGTCTCAATCATTCTACCTGCATCTTCTGGACTCCATGCTAACATTAGTGTTAAATCAGCTAGAATACAGATCCGAGTTAAATATTTTAAAGAATGATGAGGATCAGGAATATCAACCTATTGAACAATATAACACATCTATTAAATGTATAATGAAATAGTAAATATTACACTAAAAATAACTTTATTCCGCTCAATTACAAAACAAAAATTAAAAAATATTCATTATGATAATTAATGATTCTATAATTTATTATGATGTATGCATGAGAAATTACATTAAAAGTCATTATTTTGCAATTACTTTGTAGATAATTTATCTATGTATTATAAAATTAATTATGCAACACTAACATTATATAGAAAACAAAGAAAAATAGGGAATTTGTATCCAATGATTTGTGCTCAAGGGGAAAATAAGAAACCTTTTCATTCATTGTGAGAGTAATAGATAAACAATAAAAACATTATATATGGGAAATAAATAAAGTTATTTACAATTAGTGCATATGTTAGGAAATTAACCTAAGAATCACAAGTACCTGAATGATGCATTAGAACTATGAAGTGCATTGTCGTTTAATAATTATTAAGTTATTATTTTTATAAACAGACTGCAAAGAAAACTCAGATGTACTACATATCACAAACCAAACTTATGTTATACTGGCAAATAAGTACAAAAATCTGTTAACCATCCTATTTTATAAATCATCAAAACACTTACTTGTACTAGTAAGACTCTTAATTCATATTGCTGACCAAGAGTTTTAAGGCGTTCATGAATGTAATCTGGATTCACATTGTGATATCGTAAGCTTAGGAATAAAGCACAAGTTGTTCTTCCCATTACATAATCTGGTATTATATCAGAAAACTGCCATGGAACATTATAAATACTCTTTAGAAGAGGATTTCCTTTCTGAAAGAAAAGCAAAACTGACATACAATTTCCATGATAAAATTCATTTCATGTCATAATTTTTACATATTCAAATTTTTAGAATGAAATGAATAAATTTACACCTAATTGAAAATTAATAATAGGATAGCCAAATATAAACAAATGAAGTGAAAATATAAATACCACAAAACATTTCCAGAAGCCTTGTTCCCTTTTTTGAGTTTTATCAATTGACTCATGCAGTTGTGTGTCTTATGTTCTTACGTTTCTTTCTGCAACCAAAGGAAGAACAAGACTTCCAGAAACATAGTGTGGTATTTATGGTATCACTTCTTTAGTCTGTATTTGGATATCTTTCTCATTATTTTCAATTTTTATGAATCATATAGACTTTAATCAGACTAATGAACAGCAGTATTTGTTTGAGGCTTGGTTAGTTGTAATATCAACAGTTTGGAAAGATGTAAATATACACTTTTAAAATAACCAATAACAAAAGCAGTATATATCATTTGTTTATGGTAGGCCAGATGAAATACTTCACAGCATAAGTAGTTGGGGTAGATTAAATTATCAGTAAACTTTAAAACTTATAATGCTAACTACTATTAACCCTCTATTTTTCTGTTGAATAAGTTGAAAATGTTACTCAATTCAAAATCATGGATAGAAACAACAACTTTAAAACTGAGGCATTCCTTTCTTATAGTTAAGGAGATTGTCTATGACAGTGGTGAATTCAACTTATTATCTGTCACTAATATGGTATCATAAGGTTCAATTTAAGACTCTATTGTTTTTATCTATATTCATGACCTGTTCCTTAATACGGTCCTCACATCAAATCCTATTCATTTGCTGATAACTTTAGTGTTTGTCTTAGACAAATCTCTTAAAGGACATTGATTCCATTACACAAAATGTCTCCATGAAAATGCATGACTGGTGTTCTGTGAACTTGCTAACATTCAGTGGAAAAAGTGAAAATTCAGGCTCATTTAATTTTCTGGCACAAACATCCAAATATTGGTCCAAAATAAATAACAGCATTTAAAATCATGTTTCAGCCTAAATGTTCTGAGAACAGTGTAATTTGTTCAATTGCACAGCTATCTACCTTACAGAACCACTTTATGTGGTCACCATTCCTCAGAAGAGAGACTATTAAACTAAAACATAAGGCTGTCAGATTAATCAGGTTGACTCTCCTACCACAGCCATTGTAGGGGATATTTCATAAGTCATGGCATTATAACTGCCATGCATTGTTTGCATTACAATGTCTCATGTATATGTGTGTGTATATATATATATATATATATATATATATATATATATATATATATATATATACATATATATATATATATATATATATATATATATACATATATATATATATATATATATATATATATATATATATATATATAAGAAAACCAACAACTCATTGATAATTTGGTTGCCTGCCTCAAACACTACACTAGATATAGAAACAACCTAGGTTTATTTAGATGTAATTAGACTAAAACAAAAAAATTATATTATGTCTCGATAAAAATTTTAACACCCATCCACCAGATATCAAGGAACTCCATTACATATGTATAAAAATAAAGTAAAAACCAAGAACTATGATTATAATTATAAATTTCAATGTATTTGATGTCCTCCCATTCTTCTACAATAAGGGTAATTATTACTAATCAAATCAAATATAATGTACTGGTAGTTCAAACGACTTAGCAATTCCTATGTTTGAGGACTTAAAAAATAATTTGCAGACAAAAAGTTAATATTTTTTTTATAAAATTACAAAAGAAATAATATGTTTTGTATTGTGTGTGTTGTTAATGTGTTTATTTCACTTAACATTTTCTCTAATATTTTTCTAATAACAAAAAGACTACAAAAGACATAAGATTGTTTAAAAATATTCAAATTTACTTAATATGCTAGAAATATAGTGATCAATTCTCCCTTCCAACACAACACACCTGCCGTGGATTGACAAGAAGGGTATTTCCTTTTATAACATTTTTGTTCAGATTGACATCCTCTGAAGATTTTGTTGGAGACCCTGCAGCTGCACTTAATGCAGAGGCTTCTTCTTCTACGTTTTTATAAAATTCAGATTTTTTGAGGTTTTGAAAAGCAGCTGAAAGAATAAATTTAGATATAAAGTCATTGTACAAGAAGTTTCTTCGAACTAAAGTAGTATTCTATACCCGAAAATGAAGTTCCTGGCTTTGATGAATTATCCTCCAAATCAAATCCTGACATTCTATTTCAACATATATAGTTTGTTTCACATGAACTGTCAATACATTTCATTCAGATAAAAAGATAGAAACATACTTCCAGGTAATGTTAATCAGTATGCTTTTAATACATATCTTTACATTCGAACACACTTAATTTATCCCAAAAATTAACAGTAGTCAACAGTTTGCAAATTGTATTGTACTGAGTGTTGACAACCTACTAAATTGATTAATGCGTTGTGTACATAAACCCCGGTAAATTCAACAAGTACGAATTAAAATTTTCCAAAGAATATAGCACGAAATTTCTAATCATGTGATATCTTCTCAATATCAAAGATATTGATTAGCAATAGAGTTTTTGGTACTGTGTGACAGTTCTAATAAATTTATTATCAGAAAATGATTCAGGAACCGAAAATATGTTTTGTATTTTATTTATCATATTCTTTACTACAAGCATAAAGCAGTGACTTAACTTGGTTCATATTTTTCAATTCTACTGTCACTAACCTAAAAATGGATCGTGAAACAAATAGAAGTTTATTGCAGTCATGTAATGATTTAGGAATTTTGGATCCTCAGGGTCGATTGAAAGCTTTGTCCGATTATGGAAATGCTGTAGATATAGACTTTGGAATACCTCCTAGACGGTAATTAAAGTTTAATAATAAATCATGAATTAAATTTAAGTAGTGTACAGAGAAAACTCAAGTTTGTGTGATTTTTGTTTTAATTCACCCAATTATTTACAGGTACTATCGTTCTGGTTTGGAAATGGTACGAATGGCAAATGTGTATCTTGAAGAAGGTAGTTTGGAAAATGCTTTTATATTGTACATGAAATTTATGACGTGAGTATATTAAATTGTCGAATTAGGTAATAAAATATTTTATGTCTTACTGCATTTGTGTCTTATGATTAAATGGTGTGATAGTCATAATGTAGAATGTGTGATGTTAATTGCAAATATTATTCAAATATGTTCAATACTCTGTATTCACTGTTTAAATAATAAATACCTATAAAATACTACTATTGTAGAAAAGAGTATTACAGCATATCTATTTTTAACTGGACATAAATTTTATACTTATATATATGTAGAAGCTATTTTAAATATTTAGTGTTTTACTGCATATGAATTTATAAATTGTAGAGGAGAAGTAAATTTCCATTTATTAATTATATATGTACATAATTTAAGTTTCATGAGAATTTCTTAGTAGATTACTGTGTAATGCAACATATTTTTGTCTTATTAGTTTATCATTACAAACATATTAATTGCAGATTATTCATTGAGAAAATTAGGCTACATCCAGAATTTAAATCGGTATCTGCAACTGATAGGGCCGTGAATGCCCAGAAGTTGAGAGAAGTTCTTCCTATAGCTGAAAAATTGAAAACCAGACTGTTAGATCAATATACAAGAGAATATAACCGTTACAATGAGGAGAAGGTAAACTTATAAATTTAAATTTATCTGTTATGTAGAATTTTTGTGACAAGACTTAAATAACCCACATTCATCTGTATCACAGATATTGTGTTCCATAGCCATTTTTATACCACTATTTGATGAATGTGCTAGTATAAATTATATTGGTTGTTAATGTATTCTTTTTAACATTTTCTTAAAAACTGCTAGGTAAATCTATGCTCACAAAAATAATTACTATAGATCTGAAATTATATGACATCTGAAGTACAAAGTATTTTTAAAATTGTTATAGAAACGTAGAGAAGCCAAGGAGTTGGAAATAGAGAGAAAGAAAAAGGAAGCACCAGATTTCAAACCAAAATCTGGTCCTATGATAGCATTAGAAGACAACGCTGTTGGTTCAAGCAAAGGTTCATCTCCTGTAATACTAATTCCTCCTCCTCTAACGGAGAACATTCATTATCCTGATTCTCTGGAGACTGTTAAGACATATGTACCGAAGCCTGTATCTCTTGACATTACTCCTGCAGCTAGGTGAGTAATTTTTTGTATTTATGCTCTTACTTAATTAAATGGATTACAATAATAAGAAAGATACCCAGATACAGACATGTTCAGAAATACACAAGAGCCTGCACCTGAAAGTAACTAGGCTTCCAGAAGCATGAGTAAATGTTGCAAGAACACAAATACTCCTATTTGTGAGATTAAACACATTAAATCAGTTTATTATTTGTACTTCAGCTGAAATTAGCAGTTCTAACAAATCTTATCTTTGGGTCATTGTTTTTAAAAGGAAACATAAGTTTGTTATTAACATTTGAGGAAGATTAGTGGTCAATGTACTAAATTAGGTTTGCGAAGTGAAACAACCACATATGTGCATTATATGTTTTTGTGAAGATATTCAATTTAACATATTGTAGTTGAAGAAAAACTAGTTTTTTCAGCACTGGATGAAAACAAGGATTGCAGAAATGTGCATTATATTTTTATCACTTAATTTGCTTGTTTTTTTAGCTACTTTATTATCTATATTTGTAATTTCCAGTTAAAAAGATTTCAACTAGAAAGACTAATGTGGAAGTATTTGTGTATATCTGAAAATGCAGCCATATTAAATCAAATATGTTATTCCATAATGATTTGCAAAAGTAATCAATATATCTAAGTAAAATAGAAAAATTATCCTTATTACCTCAATCATTATTGTTTGTATTTTCTCCTCTGTTTCATATTTTATGTTTGGTTATATTTTGTCTTTCTCAACCTACCACAGTTGTATATTTATAACACTTTTTTGTAGCTTACCTTTAAAGCCATCTGTTGATCGGTCTACAAAACCATCAAGCCTTCTCAGCCCATCTATACATTCCAAGCATGGACTCAGAGATGTTATTATTCCTTCAAAGTTAATGAACAAGTTCTTAGTTTTGGCACAAAGAAATACAGACCAAAATGTTGAAACTTGTGGAATTTTGGCTGGAAAACTGGTAAAAAAAAGTTGATTACTAAAGTAGTGCTCTGTTGTTATATGCATTCAACTTTAATATTATTTTTTATTGTAGGAGCATGATCAGTTGATAATTACTCACCTACTAGTGCCTAAGCAAACTGGAACACCTGATTCTTGCACAACCCAAAATGAAGAAGAAATCTTTGATTATCAAGATCAACATGATTTAATTACATTGGGATGGATTCATGTAAGAATTACTTTATTAGTTAAATGAAAACAATCACTTTATAAGGAAAAGTAATATTCATAAATATATAAAGGAAGTGTAGGTAATGTGACATTCTCAAAATAATTCAATTGGATAGGAAAGTGGGACAGAGTCAAAATAATTAAGATATTTGGTATGGTAAGGGGAAAAAAAAAGATAGTTGGTGGCTTACCTAAAATTGAAGCAGAATTGGGGCAGAAAGATGTTCATTCAATTTTGGGAGATTCTCAGTCCCCTTCTTCAGGAAAAATATTTGCATTCCACAGTCAGCCAGCATATTAAATTTAAATCTCTTTCCTGAAGAAGAGGGCTGAGACCCTTCCAAAAATTTGAACCTCCTGTCCTTTGTGGCATCCAAGCTTCAATTTCAGGTAGGCCACCAACTATCCTACGTTCCTTTTCACACCAATTATATATATATATATATATATTAAGGAATTGGAACTAATTTGGTGACAAAGTCACATTCAAACTTGGTGAGGAAGGATAGAAATAAATAGGAGAAATAGAAGGATTGCGCTTTATGTGAATTCATATGCTCAGGCGAAGATTACGCTCATAGAAAAGCATATGTTCAAAGCAGAGAGAAGGATGGAAGAAGGAAAGACTGAAAATATTTGACCCAGGCGGGACTTGAACACACATGTGTTTTCTATGTGCGTAATTCTTTGCCTGAGCATATGAATTCACATAAAGCGCAATCCTTCTATTTCTACTATTTATTTCTATCCTTCCTCACTATCCAAGTTTGAATGTGACTTTGTCACCAAGTATATATATATATATATATAATTTGCTATTTATGTATGTAAAAGGTTGAAGAATAAAATATTGAGTTAAACATTCTTATTGCAACTGAAATTACAATGAATGACAATAGTTGAAGCATAATTTCTTTTTCAGACTCATCCAAGTCAAACAGCTTTTCTCTCTAGTGTTGATTTACATACTCATTGTTCATATCAACGAATGATGCCAGAAGCTCTTGCAATTGTTTGTGCTCCCCGCTATAATGAGTAAGTTAATTACATTTTAAAAATAAATTTGTGGGGTAAATAATTTGAGAAATTTTCAGATAAGTTTTCCACTTTTTTGTCCCTCTCAGACATTAATTTAACTGATGTGTAGTACAGAATCTGTAACTAAATACAAATGACAGTAAGTTCTTATAATTGTTTACTTTCAGAAATGGTTTCTTTATGCTTACTCCAAATTATGGATTGGACTACATAGCAAATTGTAGACAGTCTGGGTTCCACCCTCATCCTACGGAACCATCTTTATTTATGGTGAGTGTTTCTTATTTTTCAAACAGAGAACTTATTCATTTGTGTATACATTATTTTTTCTATTGTGATTTACAATTCTTTAGGGATTAAGCTTAACTGTATAAATTACTGTATGTAAGTAATGTTTCTACCTTAATCAATATTAAATATTTTAATATGGATTTTATTAAGCTCATCCCAAAACTTTTCAAGCAGACATCTATGTATAGTTCCATCTTACTATCTTCAAAATTAGGTCCCAACACACTGTACTTATTCTACAAAATATCAAATTTCTGTATGGATCTAAGAATCAATTCAGGAGAAAAATTAGATTTGATTATTTTGTATTTCCTTTTACTACCATTCTTAAATCATTATTACAATCCTTTTCTCTTTTGTAACAATAGTTGAGCATTATTTTGAGCATTACACATACATACACAAACATATACTTACTAAGTATAAACTGTCTTTTTAGGTGCACAAACATAAGATTGTGTTTTACTTGTTGATTAGTACAATGGTAATAATATTTGTAAATATATGAAAATCTACATTTACACCACTATCATTTTTTCAGAACAAGTAATTGAAGTAAACACTCAATGAATGCTTTAGTTAGGTGATGTTTTCAAGTTTCCTCATTTTCATCTTAATTTTGATGTCATAAAACTTTTTTCAGGCTGCTGAACATTCGAAATTAAACAATTGGGCAAACGTTGAGGTTGTTGATTTGCGAAGGTGAGTCTAGTAAGACTGACACATGTACACTATATTTATAATATTATAGCAGTATCAGGCTACCTCAACTTATTTGCCTTTGTAAGCTCTTAAAACTAAATTGGCTTGCTTTTGGATGCACCGAATGTGTGAAGTGTTCTAATTCTTACTTCTGAAATGACCTTTGGCTGTACTTTGTTACAAGAAGTTTTGGGTGTTGCTGAAATAATTTGGTTAAAAAGTGTTTAATAAAACCACTGTCAATATTTTATTTTGATTTATAAATTTCCTTTTGAACTATTTTAAGTGCTTTAACTGTTATTATTTTTAAGATTTATTAATGTACTATTAAAATATTAAAGAATTTTTGTTTTAAAAAAACTTTGAACACAAAAGTATTTTATCCTGTTTATCTAGAAAAGAATATTCAATTTTGATGAGAAAATCTGTTGTGTTATTACGGACATGTCAAGTGTTTTTTCATTATTAATTTTGAATACTTGTTGCTCTTACATGACAATATGTAAACTAAACCATAGGAATCTAAAGTTTCCATTTAATTATTTATACACATACATTTGTATAGGAAAGAGAGATGGGGTAGCTAACACCTTAAATCAATCGTTGGTCCAATCAGGTTATGCAGAAATAATATATATATGTATATATAAAAAATTTTGATGACCTGAGTCCTGTTTATCAGGATAGTAGGTCTGAACTATGTCCCACGGTGGGTACAAATAAATTTATATCCAGCTGGCATGCAGTTCAAACCTATCTAGATGAAGGGAGCTCAGGTTCTTGAAAATTTGGTTTTTTATTTCAGCACAGCCTGACTGGACCAGCTGTTGCTCTCTTTTCTGTCCAAATGTGTTAATTAATTTGACCATGTCCCATTTCCTTAAGTGTTATATACATATATATATATATTGGCAGCTTTCTTCAAAGTAATCATTATCTCTTGCCTTGTTAGTGGATGCTAAATTTGAATTTAATATTTCTGTTAATATCTATTCTTAGAATGTCCAAAGTTATAAAGGAAATTAGTTTTAAGTACTGATTTCACACAAACCAAAGATGAATCTAACTCACTACAGACTGGTGCAAATAGTTAGTTTGTTGGATATTAGCACAACAGTCTTGGGTTCCATATTCTTTTAAATTAGTAATCCATAAATTATGTGTCTATTTTATTCAATAATTGAACAGAATAATAGAAACTTAAAGACATATTTGGAGGTAATGTTTGGATATCATTTGTATAAGAATGAAATAATACATTTCAAAAATGTTTGATCTTGTTTATCATCATTATTGAATGCCTAGGCACTGTACAAGACTTATTTTCCAAAAATTATTGTATAAATTAAAAAAACTTTAGTATTTCAACTTAAGCAACTACTGATTGTCAATTTAATTTGATACATAAGTTTCAAATAATAAAATACTATTTGTGTTCAATTTTTTTTATAGATAATACATTTTTATTTTGTTTATTACATTAAATGCTATCATGAAAAAAATATTTTGAAATAAAAATATTAATTTTGCCATCAAGGCAAATTAAGTTTCAATTTTTAAAAACATATTTCACCTAAACTGTGGACTATATTATATGGTTGTTCATATTGTAATATGTATATATTTCCAGTTAAATTGTTTTTTGAAATCACTAACTTTTGTAACTATTAATTTTTACAAGTATTTTTATATTATCATCTTGAGATTCATAAAAATATTTGGAATGTAATTGAAGGTGTATTGTTCTTGTTGTGCAATTTAGGTTATACATCTCAAAGGCGTGCTGTGATTGTTTACATTACCAATTTTAATGTGATATTCTTCTAAATAGTTTATTTTGTGCATATTTATTGAAGTGTTAAATTTACCATTTCTTCAAACAAGTGCCTTTACTTCTTAATTGAAATGTTTATTAGCCTAAATCTGTGGGAACAGTCTTGATATTATTAAAGTGTCTCATTGTTTTTGGCAAATTTATCTATAATTTGTTACTAAACCCTAATTATCCTGTGTATGTTTACATCATATAATATATCCAACTACAACTACTGTAATATTGTTATCTTACGGTTCTGCTCTCAAAAAGAATATTTACTAAAAATTAACAATTTTAAAATTGGCAATAGTTGAGTTCTTCTAGTTTTAAAAAAATCATGTTGCATTTTGTGTGGATAAAAATTTCTCCTCTTTGTTAAATTACATAAGCTGATTCTATGTCCTATATTTTATTTGAATTATTGAAGTTATATTTTTAACAAGAAACAATTTCTGATAAATGTTTTTTCCCTATATTGGAGCACATACTTAATGTACATACATATATATTAATTGAGCTAGAAAGGAGAAAAAGAGGACTATTCTTTCCAGTACTATCTGGGATATGCATTGATATTTAATTCAAAACTGCATGTTGTGGAGGTCATCTTCTATTTATGTTGTTTTTATTTCCATTTAGTTTTACTCTTCATTATTAATTTGATATATTTTTGTTTCCATTTCACATCAGATTACCATGAATGGAGACAGATTTACAGTATGGCCAATTCTATATATAATTTTGAAGGTTTTGGTTCTGTGTCCCTTTAATTTTCAATTAAAATATTCCACTTTCACTTGGTGGTTTTAGGTTTCATTTGTACTCTGATATCTAATAAATTTATTGTATTAAAAATCTTCCAGAATAATGTATCAAGATTTTGTTATAGATTTATTTAACTAAATTAACCCAGCATTTAGATATGTTATTTTTCCTTTTTTAAATTACCCAAGTTTTTTATCTGATGTAGACATTACAATAAATTACAATCTGCAAAATTTTGAAATAATGAACATCTGTACTAAATAATTATTTGCTGTTTAGGGTTTAAAAAATTTAGAATGTTTCCACGGACTTACAAATATCTTTCCAGACTTATTTGATGTTAATTTATTTCTGAAAATTGCAAGCAAATATGTTTCATACTTTCCTTTGAAATGCGCTCAAACATTTGTTCTTTGTGAGTTGATTATAAATATCTGTTAAAAGTATACTACTTAGATAAAGAAGTAGCCAAATACCAGAACTAATTTTCTGATATTTGAAATAAAAAATTTGACTGATCTGGTGATAAAATACTGTTTTAATAAACTACAATTATGTGTATTTGTGGTAGGATTGTCTTTTAAGTTGCATTCATTCAATATGCTAAGGTTTACAAATTGAAGTGTACTTGTGTAAAATCTAGAAAGATCTTCATAATTGACTCCATTATTTGCCTTACCAAAGAAAAGTATTAGCAAGAAAAAATTAAATTTGTTCTAAGTTAAATGATTTAATGTATTTATTTCATACACTACAGAATGTTTAATACTTTGAAGATAGTCTAAAATTTCAGAACAAATTCCTAAGACCTTGATCTCATACATTGTGAATACTTCCAAATTTTTGTTAATATATTGTTTATTATTAAAATGTTCATTGTTTTCTTGTGTCAGGGAGCTTGTACCTGGAAACAAAATAACTTATGTTTTAAATTAACTTCATTGGAGCAATTTTCTAAGATCTTAGTGATATAGGTACTATTTAATCAGTGTAGTTGTACTATTTACTTTCCTATTATATTCAGAATGATTGAAAATTTAATTTAGTTCTTAATAAGAGCATCTATTGTTTTGTGCTACCTATGAATATAATGTTAAAATGGTGACGTTTATATTTCTAACCTTAATATGTCTCTTTACAAATGAATTTAGAAACTAATTAATATTTTCTCAACAAAGTTCTGTCCTTAAATTTTGATTGTGAATTACTTCATTTAAGGCAGTATATTTCATTTGTACGTTCATATAGATAAGTTTGAGA
Source organism: Zhengitettix transpicula (assembly GCA_037074705.1). Classification (NCBI taxonomy): domain Eukaryota; kingdom Metazoa; phylum Arthropoda; class Insecta; order Orthoptera; family Tetrigidae; genus Zhengitettix; species Zhengitettix transpicula. Next base: position 36,609,986 of record CM073596.1, on the reverse strand, counting down.
GACAGTAATTTTAGAACAAGTTATAGTGTGTTATCCTAGACTGTCACTTATTTTTTAGATTTGTTAACAGAATATTGAAGTACATTTAAAAATTACTTGATACTGACATGTATTAATGTGATTAGAACCCAGCTTGTGAAAGTGTTATATTACTTCAAAATAACTTAATTTCATTTTAAGGTTTTATCACAACTTAAAAATTTATATTGCTTTCTTCAGTGTATAAAAGATGAGTCATGTGTTACTTAAAATATTTTTATAATTTATTCTTAATCAGCTTCACCCTAAAGTATTGTGTAATTTGCCTTGTCTTTCATGGGAAGAATTTGTTGAAACAAATGTTTAATATCCTAGTCATGCAAATGTACTACTATGTGCTTCTGCAAACTATAATTTAGTGCCTGTGGAGAAGACATTAGATTTGCTACAAATAGTTGGCTTCAAATATTAAATACGCAGTGATATAAATAAAAATATTGAGAATGAATTTTCTCAGTACTGTGTAACAGTATTATAGAAACATTTTAATAACTGTATCAGAACTTGTGCACTTCATATGCAAATGGCCTGAATTGTGAATTTTAAATATAATGCTTTACAAATGGAACATTTATTATATTGTTTGAAAAATTCTGCTTGTAATATTTAATAAAATAAATATTGTTTTACAAAACAGTAAAGTGTAATGAATAACACTTCAACTTCCTGACTTCTATTTTATAGAATGCATAAGACAAAATTATAAAAATTCCAGTATTGAAGTTATTAGAAAATATTATGAACTTCTAATCTACAAAAATATTTATTAACTAACATAAATACCATATTTTCGGTTTGCCATCTTTATTCAGTAGTAAGTAAATGGGATGGCAATATTTTTCAAACTCGTTAGTTACAGACAATTTGCACAATTTTTTAAATTTTATTAAAATAATTATTTTTATGTAATTAATACCAAAATGAATTCAATAATTTTTTTAAAATCATTTAAATCATTTTGAAAATATTTTTTTCTTTTACCTTCTGTTTTTGGTGTTAATAATTTTCTAAGAGAGTATCTTTATATGATTATCTGAACAATCCTCTATTTAATAAACATATTTATGTATTCAATTATTATACCATCTAATTGCAGATTTCCAGTTCCCACTAATGAACTGTTCAACTGGCAGTGTCCTAGGTCATTGGTGATACGAAAGTCTGATTTTTAGTGAACATAATTAATCTTAGAATTTAATAAATTTCTTGGCTTTGAAAGATACTGTTATTATTTATCACTTTACCACTATATGTGTTAATATCAAATATGAAAATGATAACTTGTACATTGACATGTAACCAGCCCAGATCTATTAAATTGCTAACCTAAAAGGGTTCCACTTTTTTTAAAACAATTTCAACTAAATTTGAGCCGCAAAGCTGTTTACAATAATCTCAATAGATCTTAAAATATGCCATATTTATATAAAAAAAATGTAATATGACAGATCTTGAATTGAAAATTTAAATAGAAATACAAACATTCAAATATAGTGCTCATATATTCAAAAATGAGCACCCTACTTGAAAGAAACCTACATTCAACTAAAAGTGAAATTGTAAGTTAGCATACAAGTAGTTTAATACATACCTGTTTTTGGATTGAATTCTGGTATTGATATGGACGTGTCTTTCATGTTATTGGCAAAAAGAATCATCTGGGCTTAGTCACCCAACATTGGTTGTGGCTTCCACCCTGGAAAAAACAAGAAAACACTCCATTTGATAATAAGCACATCTAGAAAAGAGAGAAAAGTTATTGAACTAATCTTACAAATGTTAATTAAATAACCTCATCAAAATATTGTATTTATATGAATTACGGCTTTCTCTAATACCATTTGGCATAGTGGCTTCAAAAAAACTATTGCAACTATTATTAAAGATTAATTTGATTAAATATGTTCTTGAAATATTAAGTAGCAAAATTTTGTTAAAAGGGTTTCCTTATGTCATCTGACCAGAATTACAAAGACTACTTGCAGAATTGAAATTAATATAAAAACTTTATAGCTACTAAACGGAGGTCTCTTATAATTATCATATTGTTAAGTTTGACTAATGTTACACTCAGTGGTTTTCATTGTTGAGCCAGGTGTTCTTTATTTCTAATTTCATGAGAGAGTAGCTGATTGGGCAATAGTAAGAGGTCATTGATCCCAGGCTCCTGACCTCAGCAGGAGTCCGACCTGTGATGACAGAGACTTTTGAATGTTCTTTTAGAGTAGAAATGTTAACCAACCATGTGCAACATGTAATTATAATTCAATTGATAACAAATTCAGCATGGATCAGCAAAAGTATCAAGTAAAAGATGTATTAATCTATTACTTGAACTTGTACACTGTAAAATTACTGTAAAGTATTTATTATATATATATATATATATATATATATATATATATATAAAATAATGCTTAATAGGCTTGCAGAACTGAACAAGGTGTTTGAAATAAAAGCAAAGGTGTTGGGTAATTTAAATTAAAGTTATGATAATTAATAACTAAAGGTAAAGTATTTATATTTTAATTGGTTCAAGTTACAATTTGTTCTTCCGAGTCTTTACAAAATATAAGATTGTTTTGCAGAATGATAACGAAGACCAAACAAAATCATTTATGTAACAATGGGAGTCTTATTTCATGTCTGCTGTGTTCATTTTGACTTTACTACAATTTTTTAAATTTTCATCTTGCCAAACTGGATAAATTTACACACAGAGAACATGACAAATTCTTTATCAGCCCTCTGTCATGACTAATACAACAAATACCTGCAGCCTTGTATTTACAAATACTTAACATTCTTGTAAAATATCTAAACTCTGAGAACATCATATTTGTAATAATGATACTTACAGCTAAGGTGAATCATTGCTTTAAAATTTTAACTTGCATATAACTACATTACTTAAATTGCTTCAAAATCCATTCAGACATTAAATATATGATTTTCTATTTGAGTTTCAATTGAAAATGTATGAAAGATTATCCAGAAAAATAAAAAGATAGTGCTTGAGAAAACCATATTTTCTGAGCATTATTTTTTGAAGACACATTATAACGATTTTGCTCTCAATTACTCTCTTCATGTTGAAGTATGTGTCCTATTAATAGAGCTTGCGTTCTCTTGCAACAAGAATCTTCCTCATGCACTCCTATAAATACTTCTTCATACCAAGGATGAATAATATTGCAATTAATTAGGTATGACAATGATCAAATGAGACTTATTTTCTTAACATCAATTATGGTGATGAATTCTGCCTTTTACAGAGAGCAAGTCATTTGTGTTGCATTGTGGTAAGGATCGTTATGGATAATTAGTTCAATGGTAATTAGGAAATTATTCCCGACTAACTTCCATTTTTTTGTGATATTGAACAGAACTGCTACGGTTTATCTGAATGGGAGACAGTATTCGCAAGTACTTAAAGACATCCTAATTTATATACAAAAACAAAGAAGTGCACTTGTATATTTCCAGAAATCGTCGGATAAGTCGACCCTGGGGGTAGTCTTCACGGTCTTCCAAGGACTGGTCCGATTTTCTATATCAGAAGTCGTAAAATGGGAATTAGTTTCGTATTTAGCACAGTCATAAGTTTTTAACAATGAAAGCCGTCCAATTTCAATAAAAACTACCTTTCCGTCGGCACACTACAGCCGTAAACAATCTACGTCAATAGTTGGTTCAGAGAACGTCATAAATTGAGTTCTGGTCGAGAGATTTGAATGGCTCGGCGGTATGCAACCGTCAATTAGTTGCAATGGCAAGTCATCGCCTATCATTAAAGCGTTAATGAGCAATTTCAAAGATGTTGGCGATGTGACCTTGCCTCAAAATGAAGGCGACAAATTTGAAATATTACCTGATAGTATTTAGTGTCTTCTTAATAAGAAGCGTGTATTGTTGGTCTTGAAATTTGTGGATAATGATGCGAAACTATAAATTTTGACAATATTGCATTATAATTTTTAATTTTAGGCAACAGAAATTCGCTTTTTCCTAATTATTTCTTCATTGTTTGCGTCTATCGCAAATCTGGACAGCGTATCTTCAATTTTATTATTCTTACTCACCATTACACTACCAGGCAAATGAGCTGGTTGGTTTATTTTATAGTTTCCTGAAATTATGTTTTCTTAGAATAAAGAGATGAACACGACTTTGATAATAAACGATACATTAAATGTCCTATTAATAACGGTTTTCAAATACTTCGTTTTAGATTTATATTAAGATATTTCAACTCCATTAAACCTAAAAGTAACGATTACTTTTGGTCAACGCGCCAATTAGACACATGGAAAAAAAATGCTTAAGATCATGATTCTCATAAAGATAATTTTTGATTGGTCTAAAACGAAATGAACACGACACTTCGTCAATTCACAGCATTGTTTAGTCTTCATTTCAAAGTTCCTCCTCTACTGCACGTATCGCATCGCTAACTTACCGATACCGTACGATGATTAAAGGCACCTTTCGTGCCGCAATGAAATCTTCGATCTTGGGAAGTAGTACTAATTAGTTTCGGAGTTAAGATTTTCTGTACTATGTCAGTGGAACAGTACAATTGTACAGTGATTCGCAACACGACACACAACAAGCTTGTAAAATTTTATAGAAAAAAATGTCCAAACTTGACTCGGTGGTAAAAGATTTGCCAACAATGAAGAAGTGGAGCCTGCTGTTGACGCCTATTTTGAGGAGCTCGATGGTTCTTGCTTTAAACAGGATATCGTAGCTCGGAAAAGTATATCGAGGTAAAAGTGGACTATGTTAAGAAATAAAGATATTTTTTCCCATATTTTTTTTTGCTTTCTTTGTTGGGTCGGGTCCTGGGACTACCCTCGTAATTCAAACTATTTTTCTTGCTTTATTGATTTGTAAAATATTCTACTTCATAACTTGCATAATCTCTGTTTAGTTTTCCCAGCGCTATTCTTTATTTCATGTACGGCCTGGAGTTGCTACGTAATTTCAGATTTCTCGTTTTCAAGTTCGAGGAGTAACTTTCCGTCGTTTGGGTATGAGTGTCGTGTTTTGATTACTCTCTAGTTTCCTTGTATGATTTAGTTCCACAATTATTTTGCTTTAAGGAATTATTTTTGTATGCGTAGTAGTGTTACGGTAATTTTCCTGTGCTCCATCGTAGTTAGTTATTTAATTGTATTTTTCTTAACACTTTCAATTAATTGTAATTATTATACTGTATTATTAATTATATTTTACAGCGATAATTTTGTGTTCTAGCTTAAAATAACCCTGTTTCTAATAACTAAGTGCAATTTCATGTAATGATGTTTCCTATTTCCTCAACCGAGAATTAATAAAAATCTAAACTAATTGACGTTACATGTTCACCTTATCTTTTCTGTTAATTTTGTTCAACTACTTTACCCACTTTCCATATTTTAAATCGAGAAATAATGAACCGAAAAATGCTTATTCGTTCACATGTTAGCCCCTAGAAAGTAAAGCGTGGTTCGATTCGTTGGTTCTCTTATTTCACCGAGAAGTTAACTACGTAAGGTGAATTTGAAGAACCAATAGCACTGAACTTATATACTCTTGCGTGATATGCCAACGAGCAGTTGCAGCAAAACGACCCCGAGGTAATAGCTACGCGTGCACACGGCACGACATCCAGCAGAACCTCAAATCTATACGCTTCAAGGAAAGTAAACACTCCATGCCGATTGCTAAAAATATTTCCTCTTGTTTCATTCGTTGGGAGAAAGACGGTCCTAAAGTTTTAGCCCGGTTTTTTTTACAAAGTTTCATATATATGTGTTTCATGTCCAGAGGAGCTAATTATTTTCTAGTACATACCACGTGATACGCAATTAGAAAGCTATTAAATTGAGCAGGACTATTTTGCATGGCCTTCGTATAATTATAAGTATAATTATAAACTTCCAACACAAACAAACGTCCGTTCGCTAGCTCATTAACGTAGTAAAAGCAACATGACGCAGAAATTTCTCATACTTTTTGAGTACTTGAAATTTTCTAGTAGAAATTCAAACGCTATAAACTCATTTTATGACTTATTTACAACTTCCATGAAGCTAATACCAAAAAAGTAAAGTATATTGTGCGTCAATATTCGAGTGAGCAATGCAGATAATTTCGAAAATACTGCTTGATTAATAATTAATAAGTGCAATCGCTCAAGATTTACTTCAACACTTATTAGCAAATTTAATTATTTTAAATGTGTTACAAATATATTTAATAAATAATAAAAATAGCCAATTCAGACAAAAAGGGTAATATAAATATCACACAACGTTTTATTTAACCATTTTTTCAAATTCTATGGAACTTTTTTTTGTTTGGTAATGGCGAAATCCAATCAATTTATTTTTATACGGTAGTGATATGTTATGTAATAATAAAGGAGGTATGTTTAACTAACTGATTCCCCGCGTTGTCCGGATATTTTGACTTAATCGGAACTGTTCATCTCAACGACGTCAAAAACGATGGATTCCATTTTGGATCATGTCTCGCCTTCTCACTCTCCATTTCTATGCTGAGGGGAACTAAACTTATCCGCAGCCTGTACGATTTGCAGCTCAGCGAACAGCCAAACTCTGAATTCAACACCAATCACGGTCCATTCGGAGATTGTAAGTTAGCTACTTCTGTCTGCCACTAGCATTTTCAACGAGCTCTATATTAGGCATATATATATATATATATATATACACTACAATTGAGTGATAACGAAAAATATTATTCTGTCATGCAGCACGTGAGCTACTGTCTAAGTGTGGGATGAGGTCATCCAACGTCACTAAGTTTCATTCGCACTCTTGCTGACGTACCTCCTTCTCCATAACAACATCTCCCCGAAGAGTATTCAAAGGTGCAAGAGTTTCAGCGAAAGGAAAAAAAAACGAACAGTCCCTGGAAAGGCAATTAGAAGACTGGAAAAAAAAATTTCCAATGGTTTATTACAGAAAGAAGTAACTAACTTTACAAAAATGTTGGAGTTAAGAATAAAAATTATTAATAAAGAGCGCAAGTCTCGATGTCTGCAATAAAATAAAATAGACGCAGGATACAGCTAGTTAATGTTAAATTTTGACAACAAATCAAATACTACGTAGATACACGTCGTATTTCACCCAACGAAGTAGCTCCTCTCTCTAAGCATTTGTTTACAGCGGTCTGGAGTGCAAAACATGATAATTATAATTATTCACAAGAACCTAGTTATGAAAAGAGGCGTACTGTGACCACAAGATGTTCTCGTAATTAACGATTATCTCAGTCTTCTCACTCCAGTTCTTTCCTCGTCTAACCTAAAATAATTACCATAAAGTCCTGTTGCTCATTCTTTCCACTCAACAGTCATTACCGTAGTCAATTACTGAACACGTGATCATCTATGCAGGGAAATAAGATCAAAAGTGTAGTAATTTCTAAATTAAAAATCCTCATATTCTTATCAATCACATACAGGAGTAAGTTAATTTTTTTCAAACTGTCCATTTCAATGTTGAAAAGCTTTAGGCGTCATAAATTTCATATTTCAAAACATTTTTGTATAATATTCCATCGTTAAAACTAATTATTAATTTAAAATTATTACGGTATTGTCATGGTCAGTTATACCGACGGAACAAATTATAATAAATGTTTTAGGTTCGTATTTATACAAATATGCTTTGTGATATGAAATAAATGGTTTGAAGAAATTAACCTTATTTATTTATGTAACTAATAATAAAAATTGGGCTATGTAATTGAGAAGTTATCAAAAATATCAGTCTTAGTAAATTTTTGGAAAAGTGTCAGCTGATGACATAAAATCGTTCCCTCCAATGATTATGATAAATTATATAGCATATCGGCCTCATTGAGCTGTTACGTCTTGTTCCTCCGAATCAATTAATGTAGAGTCACTTGTTATTGCTTACTCACTTCATCACGTTCTTGAGAATCGTTCGAAAACTCGTTTCTCCTCTCCATTACATCACTTCTCTTATAGTTATCCTTTTTATGACGAGTCGCATCGCTTTCCATCGTTCTGTCTTTCAGACCCAGAACCAGTCTAGGTCGCCAGGGATAGTTCCCAAGTATGCCATATTCCATATATGAACGACAGATTTGTTATTGCCTTCTGTCGGACCTTGGAGTGACATTCATTTTGTTTCCGGCGCGGAAGACTTGCAACTAACTACTTGTCTTCACTAGGTCGATTTTCTTAATTTTAATGAAAACAATTTCAACGAGTTGGAAAACGCGGTAGCAAACGACATTCAGGAGGGAAATCTATTTATGTTTTACCGTGGTAACCCTAAATTCTGTCCATGAAACCAAAAAAAGTAGACGAGCACTATTTCGTTAAAAATTACTTAACCATCCAATTTTTTTGTCCATTCTTATCTCTATCAATATTTTCCAGATATTTTTCTTGTTTCGAACCCAGTCTTTGCATTCGCTAATTTTGATTACTTCTTTTTTCTCAGTTTCCGTGCTGAGTATTTTACAAAATCTCCATTCTTCTTCGTACTTATTAATATTACATGTAACCAAGTCCTCGTCATAACAAAGCTTCCAACAAATCAAAAAGCCGAAAATTATTTTTTAGTTATTAAATTTATTAAGGTGCAATGAAAGGCCGAGTTTATGACTACATACTTACAACAAGAAAACATACGAAGGAAAGTCAGGCACGGTATGAAAATATTTTGTAATGGTCTATAGGCTGACTACGGGTTTTTCCGCTCGTAAGCACCATTGTCTTCTACTGTGACAGGTTACAGCGATATCACTTCAATTCGCTGTTACAAAGTAAATATGGCTGCGCCATCTACTGACCGTTTGTACCACAGTGTTCTATAATCCGTTTTTTCTTTTTGTGGTTTGAATATGTAATCCATAGAAGGCTTTCAACAGAATAAAGCGGTCGAAGAATGGTGAAGGACGAGGACGTCCAACCACGTCAATTTACTGACGGCAACGTTGTCCAAGGAGTGATTATTGGTGAAGTGTCAAACCATATGATCTGTTTATGCATATGGCATTATCTGTAACAGACTCAATCTTTATTTTCTCAGTGAATCGGAAAGCTCGTGGAACGATGGAACTCGTGTATTGAAAAGCACTGTATTTAATAAATGTTACGAAATAAAAAAAATGGACAGCATTTACTGTTTTACTTACCCTGTCAAAACTTTCCTGGCTCGACATACTACATTAATTTAATAAAATTAATTAATTTTTAATTTTTCAACGCAGAATGTATATCCATATTGTCAAAATTGAATGCTGAACTTCCTGGTAGCGAGATCGAAACGTATGGTCACTTGCTTTTCCGCATATTACATTTTAAGTTAATTAGTTCCTTGTCTCTGTTCTCCGTGCGTCTAAACGAAACGCAGCACAAGAAATTGCGTTACGTATATCACTTTGAAACAACACGCAGTAAACTGAACATCTGAGAAGTGATCTAATTTCTCTACAATTACAAAAAGAAAATATTGACGGAAATTATTATGAACAACGCCGACGTCTGAAGCAGGAAAAAGAGGAAACCTTTCAAGTGACCAAAAAATACTCTGAGGCGTGGAAAATGAAGAAAGTTAACGTGTGCATTGCGGATTTGTTTCCTGCAGTTGGTATTTGCGGTGTTACGAAATCGTGCCGAGATGTAATCACGTATCCTGCACCACGGTGAGTCTGCATTCTGCTTTTATTACAATTATTACGACTTCAAAGCGAAAAGTCCATTACGTTCTCTGCTTTTCTCTTTTGGATTTATTATGATAACTCATGAAATTACTTTTAATAGTATATTAAATAGTATTGCATTCCAAAGTTTAACTTTCAACTGATGAGGCTGACGTTTAGTATTTAAACGTTTACATAATCACATTGGTATTTCTGTAAAGATTTTTTTTATCTGACATTCTCCTTACAGGTGAGTTTGTTCACTCACGTAACAATTCTCAGTACTGACATTGTAAATATTAACGTACTTAAGATTTTTGTTTTTTACGTATTTTATTATTATTAATAATATATAAAGCAAATTGTTGTTTACGACCGAAAGCAGTCAGGTTATTTAAAAAAAATCAGTTTAAAATAACAACGTTTCGGTATACTTTTCACGTTGTGACTCTGAGGAGAAATTATCTAAATTAATAATTTTGATCACAAAAAACGTTGTTGCTTTTTTAACCTGATTTTTTTAAAAAAAAACCACCTTATATCGGTCGTAAACTGTAATTTGCTTTATATATGTGCTGTATCACTTAGCCACAGCCTGTAACTTCAATTGCAGCTACATTTTTTAATTACTAGCCCAGCAGTCGTTGGTGATTTTTTCTAGTTATTATTTATTTATGCCATAACTGACAGTGATGTGTCGTCAAGACGACTTTAGATTGCGCGAGGTAACGAAAGTCTCTAACTGAATCTAACCAATACCACAATCAATAAAACTTGTGGTATGTAATGGGCAAGAAACACACGGAGAAAGCCACGTAAGCCAATATTTACAACACTACTTAGAAACCAGAAGACGGGATCGACAACCACAAAGTGCAGCACGAAATTGCAGCATGACTCGCGTAAAATGAGATTCATTTCCCCGAAACAATTCTGCAGGCTACTCTCGGTATTTTATCTTATTTTGTCTTTGTGTACGGTTCCCGTTCCTGTAAAGACAGACTAAATTTGCTTACTGGGTACTGCGAAAAAAAAAGACGGAAGAAGAGAAGGGAGCCCCATATAATAATACATCCGTACTTGGACGAAGATTCCAGAAATTGCCTATTTATATTTTGTTTTGCCTTTTCAAATAAATATATCTCAAAATCATGACTAATTAAGCCAATTTTAGAAAATTTGAAATTACAAAATAAATTTGTTTCAATGTTACATGTACTCATAACTTCACATATTATCATTAAAAGTTATGTATTTGTTTATAGTACAAAAAAATAACCATAACGACGGGGAAGACGTAAACACACCTTAAAAATCGATGTGATTTTCAGTTTCAACGAAGATACAACGAAGAATTGAACCCAGTTTCGTTTTATGAGGCTTCATAAATACATTTTATTTTTCATTTCTTTACATCTAAAAAAAACTTAGATATTCTAGTAAGAGGATTATTTTCTATGTGCGTAGTTATAATTGGAGTGTACAAAAATAATGGTGTTTGTGTATTTCTTATTTTATAAGAACTACAAATAACAAGTTTATAAATAAATTTCGTATAATTTAATATTTTCTTAGGGTTAAGTTGATTTATAATATGATATTTCGGTTTCAATACTAACTGAAATGATCTTATATCTAGAAAAATACTAAATACTCTGTAAAACCAAATATCGATGGAGAGTATGTGGAATTTGCATAAAAACAAATCCAGATTCTTTAACATTTCTCGACCTGGAATACTCGTACATGACGCTCGAATTACCCAAGGAAACAAATATATGTTAATTATATTACTTTGTATATTAATGCGCTTATCAGATTAAAGAACTTAACTGTTACATACGTTTAATTTCACAGTGTGATACTTAGATTAAAATTTAGTTCCAATTAAATGTTATCTGACATTTTTTAAATTACCATATAAATATTAATGGTAAAATAAGACAATAAAATTTTAATAAATAAATTACAAAATTTCACGTACAAGCACAACGTTTCGTCCTTACATTAGGACATCTGCACGTATTAATTAAGATAAATATCTAGTCTTCAAAATATTTATTTTCTCTTGGGTAAATATATCATCATTAGCAATCTACAAAGGTTGACAGCAAAGAGGCTGGCCCTGATTCTCTCAGGCCCAAAAATTCGCTGACTCAAGACACGTGGGTGCGATCAGTGAGTTGCTAAAAGGGTGGTTCCAACTTGTGTGTGTTACGAAATGTCAGTATCTGCTTCGTCTAATACGTTACATCACATTCCAGTGCAGAGCTAATTAAACGCGAGGTGAAAGTTTACAACGAATAATATAAAAGTGGGTTGTTAACAACGGAGTCTCGCATAACTCCCTCACTAATTAACCATTTATTATTCAGAATATATGTGTTGTAAACCACGTGGTCTGAACTGGAGACAAAGAGCCACATTTCATGAAATAAGTTGTCTTCGTGTCTGTTGACAGATGGCGGATACTGTATTAAACATTTCGGAGGCATTCTTTTAAAATAGACCACCCATAGCTAAGTGATGGAGGACAAGCAATGTTTGAAACACGGTGAGACGCAATGAGGAATTCTTATCTTAGAACAGACAAACAGAAACTTTAACATAATCAATCCAGTATTAATTATGTCAAGATAAAGCTATTTAGCAGCCTACCGGCAGATTAAGAACCACTCACAGTCCAAGAATAATTATTAGAAAATTAAAATATATCATTTTATGAGGTGTGTAGGACTAAATTATTGAATATATTTTTCAGTCTGTAAACAATTTATTTAATTATCAGCTAGAGTACTTTAAATTCAAATAGATAACAGAGAAATAATGTGTAAGGTTTCATAGATATAAAATGCCTCTCTCAATATCGTCATTAATTATGAAAGTTACTCTGTGTATATGGAGGACTGCAGTGTATATTAAACTGGAGTATAATGATTGTGAAAGATATTTGTTAGCTGTGAAATCAAATATAACAGTTTCTTGCTAAAAAAACGAAAGTGTATGCTAGAAACATTCATTCAGTGTGGTTGTGAAAATGTATATAAGTTTAAATTACATTTTTAATTTGATACATTTGTAAAAAGAATTCCATGTGTCATTCTAACATTTAAACTAACTAGGAATTGAGTTAAATTAAATGAAAGTTCTGCTATTCAACATTAATTTTCTGCGTGAGTTAAAGTGGTTCATTATGTCTGTATTAATTAAATACCAGCCTTTCACGTTACAACCATAAATCAATTACAGAGTAATTACCTCGTAGTGATTCCAGTTACAAGCTGATTTGCATTCACTATTAAGAACTTAAGTACATTATCTAAATAAACATCAGACAATTTTAAGTTCGAAAAAATAATTTATTAATGTAAAATTAAACAACGTTTTATCGCTTATTTTGCGACCTCATCAGGTTGAAATTTTTCTAAAAAAATTTATATATGCTGACTGCCATGGCCGAAAATTTTTTTCTGACTTAAAATTGGCTGATGTTTATTTATTCATGGTTTTCTCAATAGTCAGAATATATATTTATATATATCATGATAAAGTACATTATCATTTTATTTAAAAAACAATTGAACATTATTTCCCTGGAAAATGTTAGTGATAGTCCATATAAATAATAAATATAACAGCACTTTTGTGTAAAGTGTTGTGTATTTCAATTTAGTGTTCTTAATACATAACGTAGTTTATATGTTCAATGTTTTTTTTTTCAGTATTACTGCTAAAGAATAATAATTTACATTGTATTAAAGTCAAGGGGGCTATAAAAGTTTGAAAATTATTTTTTAAATATAGATTAAAGTGTAAGCTACGAAATTAATAAGTGCTGTATATCATAAAAAGGGATGGTTTCAAAATATTGGCAGTGTCTGTTTTTGAGGTACCTTATAACATGGTTCATTGACTTTTATGAGAAAAATTAGGACCCAAATTATATATAGCCAGACGTGCAAATCGATTGTGAAAAAAATCTGTGTGAGATGAGACAGCTGTTTCATTCTTCCCTCGTCCGTCTCGTTATTGAGAACCAGTTCTGCGCGGATGTCGGAGTCAGCTCCCAGCTTTCATGCATGTAATTAATTCCGAAAGTGAATCAGTTTAATAGCGACTCAGAAATTAAAAGTCGTCAATTGGCAGGCGTTCAAAGATAAGGGACCAGCAGAGGGACGTGTAGATGGAGGAGGGGTCAATAACCAGTCGGACGTCTCACCTTGGGACGGACCGAGTATCCAATGTAACCCACTTCAGACGTAGCGATTCAAGGCCGCCGCATTCTTTGCATTTCAAGGATCTATTGACCATTTAATCTTCAGAAAAATTAACGAAGAGCAAGAAAATGAACGACATATACGAAACATAAATTTAAAAACAATGAGAAAGACGGCCTATCGTAAAAATTAAACCGCTCCCCAATTTACTTTGCCTCTCATACACCACTGTTAAAATTCTGGTATCGTCGTTGTCAATTTTTTCAGCCTTTCTTGTTTCCAAAATAAAGCAAAGGAATGAGTGCATTAAAATTTCATCGTTCCCCAATTATTCTGGATACTTTAGTTGAATTTTGAACAGCTCCATATGATACTGGTCTCTTCGACTTTGAAAATTTAACCCATTCATTTCTTTTGTACTGTTCTTTTTCTTCCTTCTCGTCGCATCGCTGATCGAATTATTTCCTATTCCTGATATATTTCTACATTACTTAATCTTCAGATGCAGAAAGTCGTCGACAGCCTGAGCTGGGCTGAACCCCGTTGCGGACTCACGTGCTTATTCTCTGAACTATTGATACTTATTCCCTGAAGATGAACAGAGATTTTTATTGTTATAAACATAAGTTTATATAGCTGCTCCGTCTTTAACACAATCTTTCTCCTTCACAATTTTTTTTTTAGTTTTGTTTGCTTCCTATACTTTTTAAACGCAACACCAAACTAGCAACATATTAATCGTCGTCTTTAATTAAGGACCACGGATGTGAATTAATGGACCCGGGACCTCCACTTGGTTCGTGGTTACAATCCCATCTGAGCTATCCGAGTCGAAATCTCGTCAGGTACGAGATTTCTCCATCCATTGTATAGGCCTGAGCACAGGAACACCAAAAATGTTCTAAAACACATTCGTCGTTTACTAATATTCTAATCGTCTACTAAATAAAATAGAGTATTTGTTTGTATGTATGTATGTATGTATGTTTGTTTGTTTGTTTGTATGTTCCGTATACAAATCTTCACCCGTAGAGCAAATATCACCAAATTTCGTACACGTGTTCCTTGCGACAAGAAAACAAACACTGTCGGAGTAATAAGTAATAAGACATTCAAACATGCTAAAACAAACGATATTTCAGTCAGATAAATATTTTTAGGATTCAAAGAGATTGATAATGTTTCTACCGATGTTTTCAACCCTTAACAGCATGAGAAAGAAAATAACGTGAATACAAGATTGAAGTCAAATCCAGGGTTATGGATGTCGCTAAGTTTAATTACGACATTCAACTTGCAATTTATCCCCATGGGCGGGGATGGAATAATTCAAACATGTTAAACGATCGATATTTGCGCCCAAAGAAAATTTTTCGGGGTTCATGGGAGGTGAGAACATTAGGGATAGGGGTGGAGGCGCGTTACACAAAAATAACTCAAAAGCAACGGATATTGGAGTTAAATGGGGGGTTATGGATATATGACAAACCGGGCAACGCCGGGCACCCAGCTAGTACTTTAATAAAAAGTACTTTCGCAATCGAAATACCTGATTTGTTAATATATTATAACTTAAAGTAATCTGTAGGCATTGTAAAAATCACAATGACATCTAGCAGCTCTTTTATAACTGCGTTACCTAATATGACACATAATGCTTTTTGTATCATTTTATACAGTAGTTTTCTTCACCAGCATGGTTTGTGTTCTCACTTCGTCGGATATTAGCTGGTCCTCTATTCTTGAATCTGCTTAGGAAGCATGATGTATGAAAAAGTGTTCTGTGGTTGAAAAATGCCAACAGTCTATTTTCCGCGATTTGTATTCCAAAATTACATTTTTCCTATTCGCCTCATCTAATTCCAATTATGTACCATGTACACTCTGGATGAAGTTTTGTTTTAGGGAAGGGGAGAATTAATGGAGTTGTTGATGGAAATCTTCAAGCATTGACTGAAGTAATTAATTTGGTAATTGTTGGTTTTTTAAGTTATCCTCTCTAAGGCAAGGTAACTGAATATAGGTGATTCATAACAGGTTTCTGGGAAAGACTGATAACTACGACTTGTGGTTGATAGAAGGTTTCTGGCTGCGGCACAGGCTGGGCAGAATAACATGGAAGAAATAATGACAGTTTTCTAGGAATTATCCGGAGAAATTAATTCCGTGTAGTTGGTTGAGGGCATCTCGGATTACTGCAGTAACCGATTCCATTCTGTTAAATAACAGTTTTTTTGGAAAAGACTGAGTCCAGAATAACGTGTCAGGGTGACCTCTGTGTAGTCTATGATTGAGTAATAAGTCAATAACATTTTAAATTCCAAACCAAAAATAATTTACTACCATATTCGTACTGTCGTACCAAAAAAAGACTGATGATTTGATCCTACTCTCTTCCTAATGTTTTGATATAGTTTCTTATCATAATTCATCATTGAAATGGAATACCTGAAAATACCAAGTGTAAAACGTATAGAACACTCACATTTGTGTTAAGACAAAGACCTCTGACGACACCGCATTGTTCGACTGATCATAAATGATGAGGGTCGAGTGAAAGCTGTGCTTTCGAGGGCGAGTCGTAATTGTTAATTACCTGCTTATTGGTTATGGTGTGGTTATGAGAGCCACGAGTTTACGGTCCGTGCAGAACAAAGTTTTACTACGTTGTTTAACATTGACCTAGTCTCGAAAAATTATTTATTAGATGGATTGTCTAACGCAGTCCACTATTTCCGTTAAAGCGATACGGTAGTAAAATTCGATCTCACATGAAGTAAAGCGATTTCTCAAAGCATGCCAATACATAACACATTTCTGTATTTATACGAGTCATTCATTGATACATATTTGATGACAGTTAAAATCAGACTATGTATTCATAGGTCCTGTTATTGTTTAAAAAATCAGGTGGCCTAAATTTGGGACTATAACCTATGAAAGAGAATATAATAATCTAATACTTAAAAAAAATTATTTAAAGTATTACAAATTTTCTGTTGGTGTTTATAAGTCATCATTCACATCAATTCATAATAGGATACTCATTTTAAGGATCTAGATTTTAAATAATATGAAATATATAATTATTGTTTACGTTAATACGTTCTGTATAATTACAGTTATTTTCATAGGTCCAGTAGAAACAGTTCCGCTTCGTAGTAACACCGTTTTTATAAATAGCGTTTACCCTTGCCTAGAATATTTTCTTTGTAATGTCACTCAGATTTTTAATTTCTAAATTTTTCCCCTTTCCCGTTTCCCAAAGGTGCCAACATGTTTTTGATTATTTTTAGGCTTTTATTAACTGTCACGTCTGAGTGACATTTCTGGCCACTATCAACAATAAATACGTGTAAAATTTTATAATATTAATACATAAACCGTTAGAGCAACAAGGATTGAATAAATATCATCAAATAATAAGTAACACATGCATTATAAGTTCGCGAAGTTCATACACTAAACTTCGGAATCTGAATTACTAATTCTTAAGGTTTATCTAAAACAGTTACATTTATATGGAAAGTTTAAACTTATCTTGGGGAAAATTATTGCAGTCCATTAAAGATTTTTTTTAAAAAAAAATACTATAAATTTAAATAAATGAATACAGGCGAATTTGTCAAAAAAAATTTCTAACATAAAACTTAACACGACGTTTCGTCTTTAGTCTAGGACTTCATCAGCTGTACAATGGATTTGGAGTATAATAAATCTAAAATTCTAATTAATTTCCTAACACGGGCATTAAAGACAGCATGCATGCTTTCTAAATTTTATACAAAAATTATTTGTATAACATAAACATTTAGATGATATTAATCGAAAAATTTGGCAATGTATGAAAATTGTAAGTTAAATCTATTTTATACTAAATATTTTTGGCGACATTTGTTTAAATAAAATTTCTATTTCAACTTTTATACTTATAATAATCCTCCAAATCCATTGTAGACTCGATGACTGAGGACGAAGTGTTAATTTTGATGTTATCAATTTATTTCTGACAAATTTAGGTCAGATAAATATAACATTTCGTATAATTTTATTACTCCAATTTTAAAACTGAAGCCAAAAAATATATTATAACCTTTTTTCTATTACAAACTGAAGATATACTTTCAAAGGTGTAACAGTTTTGCACAAATTGATAATAACGATCGTATGTAACAAATACTTGCAGCTGGTAAAATGCGCATATTAATTGTCCGTTAATTTCTAATCTTTAATAATCGATAACACAATAATTATAATTGCGACAATTTCTCATTACTGCCTTTTAGAGGATTCAATAGTTACGGTTTCTGAAAGCAGTTAACACCATTTATAAGCAACTTGCTTAGACACAACAAGTAATGCATCTAGTCTTGAGCTCAATGCTGTTTCATCCTTCGGGCAAGGACATGATAATTGCAGCGCATAAACTACGTTGTCTGATGTGTAAGGTCGGGTGAGTATTTAATTCTGTTAAGTTTCGTAAGCAGCCACAGTTAACCAGCTCACTGACTCATACGATTTATGCCAAACGTCACAAGTCGACGCTACAGGGTGAAACGTCACGCTGCAGAGGCTATTAAGAACACGAAAATAAATCCCTCATATTCTGGTGTCCATCTGGGAGAACTGGAGCAGATCGTATCTAAATACTGCACTGCTTTCGACCGTGTCCTTTCGACTGCGGAGTAAAAGTCAATCCAAATATCGAGTACAGGTTTTGCACAAACGTGAGCAACGGGGTCAAGATTGCTCGATTCATGAGGATCGATAACACTGAAGATATCAAGTGTTTCACGTAAGCCATTCAGACAGTATTACCCAAAAATAAAAGAGAAACTCAACCCTTAGAATTACTCTTCTCGAGAAAAATGATATAGGGATATGAAAAGTCAAGACGAATTTATTAGTTCCAGGATGAGATAAAATTTTAGTGTACAATACAACAAAGAAGAAGAGATCATATTTGTCGCACTATAATACTTAATACATATAGTCTAGAGAAAGCGTTGAAAAGAGTGGAATTCTCACACCGACTATATGCAAGCAATGGGAAGCAGGTCAATTCTCTTCATGTGGGATAATCTGAACGTGTGTTTGTCGGTTCATTTCCACAGGTTAAACTCAGAAAAAATAGATTGCAATGAATTTTTATTTTATCTATAATTTATTTAATAGTATCATTGGTAATTTGTTAACGAAATAACTACGTTAATAATAAGAAAGATAGTCAATTGCAGACAAAAGAGGTGTTTTGACTTGTGCAGTTGTGTCGCTCTAGGCTCTTGCTTTTTTTCTGCACCTGAATAAAAAAGAAACAAGGTTTCCAGAAACATTGTGTGGTATTTATAACATCACTTCTTTTTATCTGTATTTGGGTATCTTTCTTATTATTAGAAATAACTGCATTGCCTCACATTAATTTCATGGAAGCCAAAACTATGCATTTCAAATTTTATTCAAAATTTTTTTCTAAGACTTTTTTGGAACTTACTAATTGTCATTCATGACACTTTTTACGATTTTTTATGTAATTAAGATAATTATAGTAACCTTATACAGTCTCCAGATGAATTACACAAGATTGACACTCGATATTTTGGACTACCTTGACTATACAAACTTGTTTATATAATTGTATGAAGCTTTTTGTGCTGGTCTGAACACGCAGCGAAATATTTGAAGTGTAAAATCAAATTGTACGAAATTTTGAATTGTAGTTTTATTTTATTTTAACTTGTTACAACGATGTTTCTTTTAAAAAAAATCAAATTTACTTTAAACTTGATAATCATTGATATCATTATTGTAACGATTATATAATATTTTAGGATGAACATGACAAAAATTGTCCAAAGCTTCCAGATTAAATAGTTGGAATTCATCTAGAGACGATTACTATTATTATCTTCTTTAATTTTTTAAAAAGTATTATTTACCATCATCAAATTAACACAAAAATTCAACACAAAGGAAATTTTTATCTCAAAAATTGTTTCATAATGTTTAATATTTTTCAACAATTATTATGTTCACGTGATGAAATCAAAAATTAGGTGCGGAATGTAGTGATTTTATTTTCTGTTTGAATTGATTTCAATGTCAAGTGGATATTTTGTATTAAATTTGTTCGCAGTTATTGGCCATTATATTCTTTTACCTGTGTTTATGGTTACTTAGAGATTTAGAAAAAAAGTGCAGTTTCTTTGTTCGGGTCTGCACAAAGAGAAGAAGACAATATGCAGTCTCTTACATTCTTCGTCCGAATCAGACAAAATCTAATACTTAAATAACAGTACCGCCACATTGTAGACACACTATAGCTTTTTTGCACTTTGTACGTCACTGCTACAGTAGATGGAGTCTTTCTTATCTTTATGGTAGGCGTTATAAGAGGAGGTGTGCATTGCCTTCACCGCTACAACGGTAGGTTTTTATAGTCTCTCGGTATGGGTGAACGTCAGCAACACACTGTTATAGAACTTAATGTATATAAAAATGTAGACGCTCAAGGAAAGATTTCACAAATGTACCTCGGTGTCAAAGTACTGTAATGAAAAGCAGATAATTTGAAATTCTATTATAATTTATTTCAAATTAGGTACACATTATTCACAGTCTATGCCACGCTTCAACTTTGAACTTTGTTTAATTCTATAATCAAATAAATAAGTGAAGTCATAAAGTCAGGATAAGTTGATTTTATTCACGAGTAGAAGAATGTTTTCAATCTATTCCTATAGCCCTAAGACTATGGAACTGAAGTAAAGAATAAGGACTGGGAATCGAACCCAGGACTGAAGCTGAATACACGGTGCTATAATAGATTTTAATACAATTAAACTAGAGAATTACATCTAATGAAAGACAGGAAAAGGAATACAACGTTTTAATTTGGGAGCTCATCAAGTGCAACGTTAAATTAAATCTTTGGAATACAATAAAAAAATCTTATTGCGCCCTAATTAAAGCAAACTATAAATGGTATATTTAAAGTATTTTTAATAATAAAGCATCTTCCAATAATTCTTTATAATTAAATCAAAATGACATTTGCATTCAAAGAGGTGTTAAAATACAGTCAGAAGGTTCCAAAACTGTTAACCAATTTTACTATGTATGATCCGCCCCTCGTGCATATTGGAAATGTGATATAACTGTGATTTGGCGAAACGTAGTTGTTTAATGAATTTTGATATGAACGTTTCCCGTTCGCGCTGAATTTGACACTATTAAACACCGGTTCGTTGTGTGTATCTTGTTTCCGTACCGAGAAACTCCCACAAAATTAGTTCCCCGACACAGGGGAATGCAACAAAGTACAAAGTCGCTGATGATCTCAACAGTTGGAGCGACTATAAATAAAATTTGTAAAAAGGAAATCAAAACAAATTATGGATGATGATGTTACTAAATCGCGCGATAAAAAAGTCAACCTGTAATCTTCCCTATTTTTTGGTTGATTTCGGCTTGATGGTAGAGCAAAATTTTAAAAAATATATAAATTTAAGTTTCTTCTACACATAATTCAAGACGATATTATATATATATATATATATATATATATCATATTCAACGTTAAATTCTAATTTCTGCTTCCCTTATTTGCGACTCTGTGTCAAGAAGTGACCTTAATTCCAGAGCAGAAATCAATACGAAAGTAGTACTTTCCATGAGTGACTCGAAGTCACCATTTAATATGAGTATAGTGAGATTATCTGATACCCACATTAACTGCCATTGTAAATCTCACTTGAGATTTATAAAAAAATGCTCTTTCCAGGAAGTGAGCGATTCCATAAATGTTTCGCTTTTCCCGTCGCTAACTCTCGTAACTATGCTCTGACCGGTGTCTTGAGTTTCCACGCAGAGCTATTTAATACTGTTAATGGTAACTTAGCACAACGTTTAATCAACACTTGGTGTAGCGGTTTTTGATTGGTGCTTGATACAATCTTTGACGTAGTAACAAGGCCCTGATGTGGGACTCATATGAAATTGTCAACTTCTCATTCTCTGTCTTTTTCTTTCGTCCCTGCGTGCAACAGTTGGTAGCAAATCACTTCGTATTACTCAAAGAACTTATTCTTCTTCTCCGGAACTCAACGATAGAATTAAATACTCGAAAGGTCTATATTTCTCTTCGGGATTATCCTGTACTTGGTTCTAAACCGAACTTAAGCCATGACACCGGCGCCGTGCTATGTGCGGACGTGCGATGAGCGTACAAGAGGATATCGTGCGATGAGAGGCCAGCTGATTGTTTCCCCACCCCTTCCCCCTTCTTGGGCATACGGTAAGAGTTGTTTTCTGTTCTCATTGAAACAACTGTCCCCTCAACCTCCCCAAATCCCGTCGAGGTATAGAGTCGGGCAAGTTACGTTCTCTCAAGAAATTCTGATCTCCCGTTTTCGGAAGCGCGTGGGCCAAGTACCAATAAACTGACCTACCTAAAGTTGGTTTCCCTGCGTCACATTTAGGCGAATACGGGGTAGGATCCTCGTACAACAGCCCGAGGGCCCTATCCGCCCCTTGGCTAACTTGGTCTTCCTTTCCATCCCTTCATATGCTATTAAAGGGGAGCGGTCATCAACGTGAATAATCTTTGTATATCCTGTCACCCATAAAGCAGAAAAAAAAATTTGAATATCTCTGATTATTAGTATTGACTGTTTATATGTTTCGTCACTTGTCATGCACCACTCGCAGCAGGTGGAAGCTGTTTCCCCTCGTTGTGGGTTATTTTTGCGAACCACTGCCTTACTCAACGCCGACTTGCCTGCCTGCGTCTGGGCTGGATGACGTCAGCGCCCTTCGACGCGTAGGCAGCTGCTCCACTGTCATTCTGGTCTGCGCTGCGGTCGTGACTGGCTGTGCTGTACGGTGCGCGTGTCGTGTGTGATATTCCCAGTGTTCCATTCCTAGTGCGTTCTGCGAAGAAGCGCAAGTGACTGGACAATGCGGTCCACAACACGTCTGCAGCTGTGGCTTCTCTGCCTCGGGTCAGCACTGTGTAAGTACTTCATATGTTACGATGAAATCACCTTGCACCTAAGTCTTAGCCATCATCATAGACAATAAACAAATCAGCTATAACACTCAACAATGTGTGTGGACAACCAACAATCACTCAGTGACACAAATATAATTTGAACGTTCATGGAGAAACTGTTTTTCCTGATGCTTGAAATCACTCTTCAAATATTGAAGAGGCTTTAAGAATTACGTACTTCGTTTCCATAGCACGTCAGAGTATAGGTTGATAAATATTAAGAACAAACATTTCCTTATTGCCAACTCTAGATAATATATGCAAAACAGGTCTCGACACAAAACAGTTTTCTATGCAGAAAGAAACGTTTCATGTGGAATAATATTTGTTCCTTCGATTCATATTATTATTTACGAATTTCCTGAACAACGAATAAAAAATAACTTAAGAATGTCATGAATGTAATATACCCAGACGAATGTTTCCAAGTGAATATTGATAACAGGCACAAAGATCGCGGTATGTAATTTACTTCCAAATCCGTGAAGCAATTCTCAATTATTATTTTTATATCATATTATCCGTAAGCCAGAATTTTCTGAATGCTCAGTAGGAAAATAATTAGGTTTTTCTCTGTGCAAATAAATGTTCAAGGTAAAATATCGTGAATGATCAAACAATGAATTATACTATTAAACCCAACTATAGCTATGATTCATTTTTGCTAACCTAAATTCTTTGTTTTTGAGTTTGGTGCAGTGTGTTGTTCTTACAGCTTTTATTTTATTTTTTCAATCACCTGACGAAAGCAACAAGTATTACACAAACGTAGTGGAGTATTTAGTTTATCACTTAATTTTGTCTGCTAATTGACTCCTTTAGCTATCTAGTAACTACAGGGAAAATTCCTCGTGATGGTACTTAAAATCTGACATCAAGCTATTTGTTTATCGCTCGAGCAGTTGTAATGATAAATACTTTAAATCTTACCATTGTATGAATACAGAGGTCTCGGGGGTGTATAACACAACGTTTCGACATCTAGCTGCGCCATCGTCATCGGGTCACTGTACTCTTCGGGTGCAGTCAGGGAGAAAGTTGCGGAGGAAGTGGCTGAATAAAAACCTGAAATGTATGACTTGCTAGTAAACAATTTTTCGTAATAATTTATGTGCTGAATTAAATTTTATAACTTGCGGTAAAGTTCAAAGAACGTAACTAATAGACGCAACTATATTGTAGAGGGAGAAAAAGAATACGTAATTATAATAAAATATATTAAAGTGTTCATTAACAGTTTTTTGACGTTTACAGCTTGTTAGTCTTGCAACAATGTACGGACGCATATTAAACAGGAAACGTCATCGTGATTCCAAAATGATTCACATCACGTCAAGTTTGTACTCGAAAAACTGCTTCTTTTTTTTTTCAAAAATAGTCTACAAATTACGAGGAATTGAAACATTGTCACGAGTTAATTTAATTTAATTATAATTCATGTTACCTTTGAATTAATTTTTAGTTTAAATTCTTCAGTACTATCTGGAGCTGTTGCACGTTTTTCCCCCCAAGGTCCCATTGGCCGAGAATTCTTATCGTAGGTATTAAAACCGCAGACTCGTCTGGCAAGGTTGACGAAACAGAGATAAATTTGCATGTTCCAGGAAATTCGCCGATTCCTTCAAAATGAAACTGCTTCCAGAGTTTCAATTCCTACGATTCTCCAGACTTGTTGGCTCTATGTTTTGTTTTCTGAAACACAAAAGAGGACTGAGATTAGACAGTGGCGCCTTTATAACAAGTATATATCACAGAAAATATTTATCAATATCTTTATTTCCTCGTCCTAGAGCATTCCTTCAAGTCATTTTATGATTTTCCTGGCTCGTGTTTCAATTTTATTTTATCGTTGTATTGTTTTCCCTTTTGTCTGTCATTCATTGATTCTTACCGACGAGCAGCGACGCACAATTCTAAGAAAATAAACTTTCCGCGTCATTTGCATTGATCAGCTAGATAATTAAGTGACGTGAGGGGGCAGGAGGAGAATTTCGCAACGTTGCATGTGTTGAGTTCTTCACAATGCCGAGCAACCGTGAACCAGTTACGAGCTGGATTGTTAACTACGACTGTTGGTTGTTTAAGGTCGGCATCGAGTCTATTATCATCTCCTCCTGGGTCTAGGTCAGAATCCCGAAAGACACTTGTCCAGCCTACATTTTTCGACGACATTATGCAGAATGTCGTTTGCCAGACCGATCAATATCTCGATGGGTCGTTTTACCGAAACACGATTTCCAGAAAGCTGTTTTTACGAGATCACTTTCCCGAATCGCGTTTGCAGGACTGTTGTTTGTTACGAAAAATATCATAAAATAAATATTATTTTACATTAAACGCTGTAAACAGTTGGATTACGATTCAGGAACAAACACTGTGGAGGTAAGACAACCCTAGCATCGCTATGTGAGGGAGTGGATGAGTGTAGCATTTTAAAAATCAAAGAAAACTGCAGATATTTGCCCCGAATAAATGTTGAGTCGTTCAGATTGATAGTGTCACTCTCGATGTTATTAGTCACTAATAACACAACTACCACATTATGTGTTTTATTAATATTACGCTTTTTTCGTAAATGTGACAGTACGGCTAGTGATCCTTTCGGGAAAACGACTAATTGGGCAAACGCCAATCGGGATAATGTCGTTGAGTAATTGACCGGATCCCCTTCGGATCTATACGATGACCAGTCAACTAGATTCAGAAACACTTAATTTCACAAATATTGTCTGTTTCTCCGGTTTGCGAATCATACATTTTATTAGTTTACACATTTATGGTATCATAGTAAATATATAAATACAGAAATGTACTATCCTGACGCACCGTGTCGCAGGCATGATTTATACAATTTTACCCACCATTAACACACATTCATGCTATCAAATCGGATTATTCTATTACAGCATTGTATTGGATTAATGCTTTTGTGTTCGTCACCTGCTTTGTGCGGTCTGTCGTTGCGATTTTGAATCACCTGACGAAAGCAACAAGTATTTCAGAAATTTTCTATGTTATTTATTTTGTCGCTTAAATTTACCCGTTAGGTTGCCACTTTTTTAATCTAATTAGTATGATTATGAAATATTTGAAGGCCATTGAGACTGAATGAAAATCTCCTAATATACACGCTTATCACAGATGGAACGTTCTTCGTCATAATCGCTGATCAGCGAAATACTTTGTCGATTAGGGTAGATAAAAAAAAAGTAACGTGCGTGTTTATCAAAAAATCGTTTATTCCGCCGTGTGTTCCGAGACCGTTTGCTTTTGTTTAGAATGTGTATCGCATTTTCCATTATTCGTTCTCGGGTTATGGTCATGATTTAATATAACTTTACGCACCAAAAAAATCTTATTCATGTTAAAATAAGTAAATTTCTAATGTTCACATCTAATTTATTAATTTTTAAAGAATATTTTACAGCGACAATGCGTCGTTTATCGACCTAGATTACCAACTTTAAAATATGAAATATATTTCAAGGACGAAAGGTAGATAAAAGTGTAGCTTTCAAGATATTCGTAAATTTGATATGAAATTAATTATTTCAAGATAACTTATCAAATTTATTTTTTAGTATTTTGACTTCCGTTTTAGAAGGACATTTCGGGAATTCAACAAATTTTATGCAAGCATTTTGTATTATATAGCTTCGGATCGTGATGTCTTTCAGCAAAATTAGATTATGGTAGGGAGGAAAATAAAGTTATAGAGAGAAATGAGAGTTGGACAAAAGTTTCAGGCTTCAGCTTCTCTTTTCATTCTTTTTGACATTTTCTTCTGAAAATCAGACTATGGGACACTAGAAATATTATGAGCCGATCTCCTGTGGTGTAGGGGTCAGCGTGACTGCCTCGAATCACAGAGATCCCTGGTTCGAATCCCTGCGGAGTTTGTGTGCGTGAGAGAAACTCTTGTCAAATCAGGCCCCCGACAAAGTAAAATGAGTTCCCTTAATTAGTCGCCAATAACCTGAGCTGTTAATGTGACCGTAAATAAAACAATATAAAAATATATATTATTTAAGAATTCAAATCAGGTATTGTTATTAAATTTTACGGTCCAGTCTTAAAACTACCATTACCTTCAATTATTTTCTTCCTAATTCTGTATATGGATGGTCTATAAACTACCTACCATTACCTTGAATTATTTTCTTCCTAATTCTGTATATGGATGGTCTATAAACTACCTACCATCATTTATTTATCTACAGCGGACTTCACATGTCAACGTGTGACATGGATATTTTTATTATTTTTGGAAATATTATTTCAATTAACACATGTTCTAGGTCAAAACATGCAAAGGTTTCTTACTTATGTATGAAAAAATTTGCTTCCATTTTCTTTGCATTTCCCCCCTTTGTAATTGTCTTTCCAAATAGCAGAGCTCCATTTCTTTTACATATTTAAACATTTTGAAAACTGTATTTTTTTAGGCTAACAGGCTACACGAGGGTAATCCACATGGTGGCAACTCCCCTTTAATAGCATAGGAAGGGATGCGGAACTCTTTTGAAAAAAGGTTTTACTATCGTCGAGTGACCGTGTGACGTGAAGCCGAGCCGCTGTGCAATACACCACGGGACTTTGAATAACAATTAATTAATGTTTTGACTGGGAGAACGTTCGGTTGGCTTCGAGGTCATCTGCAGAGGAATGCTTCTCCCAGACAGGTGCCGACAATATTTCACCAGCATGCTTCATACCTCATGAAGATTTACTACCACGTGAAAACTAGCTTAGTTCACTGTTAAAGATCTTAAAATGTGGGCTGGCCGAGACCATTATCCTCCGTTGTTTTCCTTTCACAAGGTACGGAATTCCTAGTAGGGGTATTCATCAGGAATTTCCTAACGGCTTTCTTTCCACTCGAGCGCTAGCTCGTTTAAGGAAATCTGAAAAGGATAATTATAATTTCGGGAAGTCACAATCGTACCATTTCCGTTGACATAAGAAGCTAATTATCATTTCACTCAGTAACGGATTACGTTTCTCAGTTTAGCGTCTGATCAGTATCGGTATTCTCTAGTCTTTGTGTCTCGTGTATTCTAATCACTATCATTTTGCAAATGTTAGTATTCTTCTCTATGTGGTTTGTGCCAGAAAAACAATTCTGTTTGTGAAGCAAAGGACATTTTGCCCGAAGCTATCGTATTTTCAGTATATTTGCTGTTCCCACGTTTCATCCATGGTTATTAATCGCCACAAAAACTCGACATTATTGTAGTGAAACATCGCCAAACACTAGACTGAAACAACGTAAGCAAACGCGGCACCCATCTTGCCCACAGCTTTCTCAAGTCTAATTTTTTTGTTTAATATGCTATGTACAGCACTTTTTGAAGTGTCTACCATGTCTGACAGCTTGCACACTGTCAGTCGGCGGTCATCCAGTATCATTTCCGTCACCATGGTCGTGGTCACTTCATTTGGGAGACCTTTAACCCCTGCAAATATCTCATTCTTGTAGAGTAAAATCTAGCTCGACCTTGATGTTGGATCAACATATGTTGAAATGAAAGCATTTTATCTCATAAAGATGACAAATGTTTCCCATGTTTCCAAATTCACCGAGAGCGTTCACTATTCATGGATGCCAAACACTAAACTTACATTATAATAGATTATAAGGTTGGTACTTTAGACCCCTTTTTGTTTTCTCAAACTACAAACCGCCATCTATACGACCCTTGTACGTCCCTAAGGTTGGGAAATAGCCATCAACAAATTTTTCACTATTATAGTTAAGCGTACAGTAATTTCTTTTGTGTACAAAGACATCCAGGTTTTGAGTTGTATCATTAAGTTAATGCCTTTCTTTAATTTTGTATAATATTTTTCCTTAGGCAAATCAGGCTGAATCGTCGAAAAACTCAGAAATCGCAAGTGTACTTTGCTCGGAAGCAATATTTAGTTACGTTGGTTCATCAGGCAACACACTGAATTCGATATCAGCTCTAGAGTAACAAGATAAGATATCTTCTCACAACTCCGATTCTACGTTCTGATACGCAGCAGACACATACCGATGATACTTCTTTATGGTGGGACAAGCTTGAATGGAGAATGGATTGCTTATTTTTCCTACTCGTTTTCACGGATCCTTTTTATTTGAATTTAGTATCTTTACCTTAAAATATTTAACATCCGTGGAGTCAATAAAAGTATATACACACGAAATTTCTGAATCCGAGAAGAAGAAAAATAGATCATGCACAACTAATTAATTAAACCGTAATGATCACTGCGTAAACCAACCCTTAGATTATAAGATGTAATGCTTAACTTTCTAATTCAAGAAATAGAAACTTAAACATTGACTTTAATCAAAGATTCTATCGACGAGTCTGTGTCCCAGTCGACACTTCAAAATACACGGAAAATTACCGCTATCCGATCTCACGTCTTCTCTAGGTGTCTTTTGGAAAATATTTGCGTCCACAGTTACACATAGATAACTGAGAACGTGATGCTTGCTCACTTGGGGAATTATTTCTGGTGGCATTGAAGATGGAAGTGTTGCTCAATCCGCCGAGTCTCGACGATGCTCCTCAATGAACACAGATTCTCTGAAGTAAATTAACAAGAAACAGCCACGGTGGAACCCCAACAGAAGCAGAATGAATAATATTGATATGCAAATTGTCTAAAACATTCAAACCTTATTGTACGATATTTCAATCGTTTTCTACTTATAAGACAAAGCAACTTTAAATATGGTGTAAATACCCAATTAATTTAACTGAGTCAGTTCTATTCATTTTCATTAATTCCCTATCATCTGATAAGAATGTTTAATTTTTCTGCTACCGTATAATTAGTGGAGTTGTATATTTTGATGACTGAAGTCCTTCCTCCACAAACTGCCAATAAAGTTCATTCTGCTTTCTTGTTTTACTTTCTTTCGTTTTACTGATACTATACCAGGCCAATTAATTTTATAATTTAAGTTATTATAATGGAGTCAATAATACAAATGAAATCAACCAGTGATGGTTTCTGACAAATTATTTTTAATTCTTCATTTTCAGTGATTTTTAATTCAAACAAAAACCATATGAAAGTGAATGAAATGTATTTTATATTCAGTGTACAATACATATATAATTTTTTGGAATTAAATATATCTGCAAAGTGCAAAATACGATCGCGTACCTTCGCAAAATTGCAGGTTAAATTAATCAACTGAAAAAAAAAATATATAAATGTCTGTGTTCAAAACTCTGAATATAGTACAAACTTGGGTAAAAAAAAATTGGTCAAAAACCATCATTTGTTGATTTTATTTGTACTAACCAACTTACAAAAATGTAGCCTGCAAGTTTTAAGCGAATTTTATGTTTATTATTGTCGTTTCTATTATGCCATTGGAATTGTATCACAACTGAACTATAATTTTTTTTAAAAAAATTCACGCTTTGCTAACAAAGGAAACATTCCATAATTAATATTTCTTATTAAGACTTAAAATAAGTATAGAATGGTTGTGTGAAAACATTAGATTATTTCATGATATCTTGTGTTTGAATTGCGTATTTAATCTGTACTCTGAATTTCGGGTGGAAATATAAAACTTCTATCAGCGGTTAGCCGATTCCAGTTTCGTAACGGTTCTTTTGAAGTCTATAGCCGTATTATGCAAATATCGTAACATTAAAATGATTTATTAACTGTGTATATTCATGTACACTCTTTTGTGCAACGAAAGGTCACAAAATTTTTTTAAAACATTAAAAAATAATTTTATTACCATTTTATTTTCCATTATTGTTTTGTTTGCGGATTATATATGTAAAATTATACATCAATTTAAGAAGAAAATTTGTCATTTTTAAAATGATTAGAATCAACTGATTTCTATGTACAATAAAGTCCATTTATGCACACATATACACGAATATAGGATGAATTTGGTCTCGTTGTTGGCAAAAATAAATTATGTACACAGCTGTAGATAACATTAGCCCAAGGTTTTTTTTAAGAACATACTAAAATACACTTTCCAGTTTATTTAGCACCTTATACGGAAATATCTGAGGCAATATCTATGCATGTTGTGAATTCATTAAGCATACGATTCATTTTCCTTTTTCACCTTGTCCCATGCCTTATTTTACACTTCCAATCTGAAACTTTTACTCCTCCTTCCTATACGGCGTTTCTGGATTTATCACGTCTTGTCGAAAACTCGTCGCAAAAGCTGAACGTCCACTATGAAGCTGTCAAATTAAGCAATTAATTCTGAGTGGTTATTAGATGCTAATTGCTCTGTTTAACGACCCATTTATCATACACGACGTCAGCGGCGAGTCGTTCGTTATTTTGCAAAGTCAGTGTAAAAGTTTGAGCCAAGTTCTAGGGTATGATCCTTTACTTATATTATAATCTGACAGAAATGCCTCATATAAAGCTAACATTGTTCAAATAAAAAATACTAAAACTACTATGATTAAGTATCTTATCGTTGCATCTGTAGTAACATTTTTTTTAAAACAAGGAAATCATATATAAAGATAACTCCAATATCTTTCACTGACGATGGGTCCATAAGTGCCTACAATTTTTTCCGAGAAAATATACAACCGTGCCGTTAACAATCGGTGAAAATTTTACTTTTGCCGTTATCTGGTACGTAGCAAGAGTACAATGATAATCTTTACAACTAAAATGCTTAAGTGTTCAACACAAGAAACTAAAAACCGGATGAACTGATTTGAATGAATTTTCCTAATCGGGCTCTAATTTTTAAGGGATATCATAAACTGTATTTATAGTCAAGTGTGTGAGTTAGAGGAAAATCAAAAGACAAAATCGTAAATTCGTTGGAGCCTTTCCCAGTAACGAATTAGAACCTAGTCACCACTGGTCGCACAAGCATTTCTCAAAAGCTGCCACGTCAAATGTTTATTCAAGGCTGTGCTAAACTTACAGTTAACGGTATTAAACAGTCTAACTCGACTAACACTTATTCGATAAATATAATTATTATTATTTATACGTGTTATTCTTTTTTTATTAATGCAATTTTATTGCATTACGTAATAATGTCTGCGGCGCGGAACATAAAATGTCATTCCATTCATTACTATACAACGTAAAATATGCCAGAACTAACCAAATAAGTCAAATAATTTTTTTATGCAAGAGCAGGTATTTTAAGATACAGAAATATTCAGTTAAAAATTATCACAACGTTTCGCTACTTATTTGCACCTTCTTTAGATTGTGATTTTTTCCTTTCCTATAAAAGTTTAAAAATTAAAAAAAAAAATTAAAACACAAGTTCTATCATCATTTCACTCTAACGAAAACCTTGCTCTAAGGACGCCGTGTAACTTGTTCATTTATTGCTATGTTTCAAAATTTCAACTTTTTTGAGTGAAGAAAAAAAAGAGTTACAATCTGAAGAAGGTACAAATATATACTGGAACGTAATTATTTAAAATTGATTTTTTTAAAAATAAACTGTCGGTTATTGGTGATAAACTACATTTTGTTTCATATAATAATAAAAAGCAAATATAAAACATATATATTTTTAAAGAAATTGTTACTTTGAAATTACTTTTACGCATTAACAAATAGTTGTGTCAGCCAACGAGGGTAGGCACACGTAGTAAATTATATTTTTGCACGGCACTGTTGTGCGCTTTGCCCGTGTGTTTCATGCGTGTGTGGTAGTGTGGGTAACGATCGGTAGTTCCTGTTGTTTTAAAGTCAGGCAAAATTGACGAGTACGTCCGAGGACATTTGTGACTTCTCACAGATGGATTGAAGTACAGCTTAAACAATAGTCATACACGTTCCGAATTGGAGAAAAAGCGTCTATTCGCGGAAAACTGATACCAAAAAAGACAGCGTAAATTTGAGGTGATATGAATTTAATTTGAACAAGAAAATCTTAATTACTACGGGTTAGGATTTATTATACGGATTTGGAAGAGCCGGTTGTTATAATTTGGGTTTACGACGGTTTCTTCAAGTGGTTTTGAGATATTAGGCCTCGTTCATTAGCAACTTCATTATAAGACAATTCCAGAGTTTCTCAGAACTACTCGAGTCAAAGTCAACATGCGAACTGAACACCTTGATTGTGCTTCAAGTAACTCCCATGAAGTTTAATTTCATTTTGCGATACGACGGCACCGACGTTGCTGTAAACATCCGGTGGCCGTGCTATTCTTGATGACCACGCGGAGTTTTACGAGTGGCTGGTGAAGCACGTGTGTCCAGCGGACAACCTTGACTGCAGCACGACTTTATGGATTTCTACCTGTTCTGCGCACGCCTCTGTTCGATCACCTTATTCGACCCACATACGGATAAAAGCCAAACTGTCTACCGTCCCGCTCAAGTGGTGAATTTAACGCAACATAAAGGGAGAAAAATGAATTTCATACTGTAATTGTATCTGGACGAGACTTCAAACAGGAAGACTCTTTTGATTATATAAATTTAGAAGTGTAAATTCCAACGACCATCAAAAACTTGAGAGAGAGCACTTGGACAAAGCACTTGATGAAGGACAACTGTAGCTGAATAAGAAAACTATTAAGATGGGAAAAAATTGATATATAAACAAAACAAAAATAAATTTTATAAATAATTTTGGTAGTTTTAAAAAGACATGAAATAAAACCATTTGTAAAAAATATTTCTGCAGTTATTATTGTGACAAGTATCCGGAAAATAAATAAGACATGATTTTTTTTCATTATTCTTAGAAACTTTTATCCTTGGATTTTACAGTTGTGTTCATATAGTTACAAAGTATTTACAATAAATAAGGTAAATAATTAAAATACTGGCTTGTGTTGTTGGAGAGTCCGGCCATTGAGAGCTTGATTTTGTTGTTCTGAAGGGTTTGAGGTTGAGGATGAGATGAGTGTTTGATGATTACAGTAAATATTTAGGGTGTTTCAGAGAGAATGGAATATGTGGGTTATCGGGCATGAAGGATGCTTTTTACTAAGTTAAGACATTTTTAATATTGATAATTATCTGACGTAATAACACAATCAATAAAAAAATGTCCAAACAGACAAAAAAATGTTTGAGAACTGACTAAGAAATTAATAGCACTACTACTATAATAACACCACGTTTCGTCGTTACTTTGGAACAGCATCAGGTGAACAATTGGTGAAAAAAATGAAAAAGATGAGACCTTAATGATTAATATTATATTCTAAAAATTTTTCGACGATGTTGAACATTATGATAATTTGGTTGTATAGACTTCCAAGAATTTCAATTATACGGTTCCAATAATTATTTAAAAGAATTTTGAATAAATTTGAAAATGCATGACTACCAAGCCTGTTGTTTCATTGTTCTAATTGTATTCATTGCTTTGTCAATTATTCATTTATTAACTAAGTTATCAGGTTACAATTATTTTTAAACTCTGTTATAAATACAAAGGCAATGGAGTTATCCGTAGTTATTCATTCATGTTTTGACTTTTTTTCCAACCTCTGCAGTAGTTTTCGGACGTTAGAAACCAACAGACCTTTTTTCAGGTCGATCGATAGCTTTCTTCGGTTGGGTTCCAATGCTTTCACTTCATCCACACCGACTGGACCAATCCGTAGTTAGAATTTTTATTAAGACACTAGATCCCTTTCGTAATCAGCAATCTACAAAGATTCGTTTTCTAAGTACATTTATTGATGTAAGGCGCCTTTACGTCGCGAAAGACAATCGCCATGCTTGTTCCCAATTCAGATACGAGGCTGATTCTACCGTTTGAATGAGTGTCATTGTGAAACATATTTAACTTCCGAAGTCCTGTCATTTCGCAAAAAAAAAGGAAGAAAGTCACTCGTCCCAGACCGAGAGGTGTTGAGTTGCCTGTGACATTCCAGATGTCCTTCAGGTGAATGAAGTATTTCCACTCTGGTTACAGTCAAGGAAGCTTCACCTCCACAGTGCATCTACTAACTTCCTGATCTTATAAACACGGACGGCTTCACAATGTGGGGAAATAAATTTGCCAGAGCGAAAATCGAAGTCTTGATCTCGCCGACTGGTGAATGAAACCATTTTACGAGACAAAAATAAAAACCAATGTTAGATTAAGAAGTAGTCAACAGACAAAATTAAAATAATTATTTTATCACTAAATTTTGTCTGATACTTTACCTAAACAGTCCTCATTTAACAAAGAAGTTTTTATATTTTAAAAATTTAATGATATTTCCTAATTAAAACAATAAAGTTAGTGAAAGAGACATTCGTTAATAAAGAAACTGACGTAGCTGTTTCAACTTTCAATCGGAAAGGCCTAACACCAATTTAATTAATTTATTTGGTTTTTATCGGCTTGTCTGTACATACGAGTAAAACGTCAAAAAAGAGAATTAGAGTCGAACCGATTTTATAACAAACGGATATTTATTTCCAAGAGATATAAAGCATTGGAAATAGTCGTTTTATACCAAGAAATGATGCCTGAAAATAACGATATATGAGACGCAAATGAAAACCTATATTCCTCGTTAAGTTATTAAGGATTCTGTACTGTCTTATATTAAACTTTCTTTTTTTAAAATTTTACTGGGATTATAAAAACAGCCGTAAAATGGACGCAAAGCCTATCGATTTAATAAGCAATGAGCTATAAACATTTTTACTACTGGGTACAACTGCGTATACGTGCAACCTTCGAACCACTTACAGTGTCGTCTGGAATTCCCGTAACAATGAAGTCATTAGCAGCTGTACGGTACTTTACAAATGACGCCATTTTCGTCTTAGCAAATGCGCCGTGCACTTGATTCGGAGTTGCAAGACTCGCAATAGTGCTCAAGTCTGTCTGGATTCTCTTAGCGTTTCACAACCGAAGCAGGAAATAAGCATGTAACATTATTGATAAGTAAGTGAACACGAAAATATTTCTATGTAACTCCAGAATAGAAATAAATATTTTATGCTTACAAATTTATGTCCATCGAGGCTAATATCACTAGATTAAAAATTAAAGTC
Organism: Zhengitettix transpicula; assembly: GCA_037074705.1. Taxonomy (NCBI): domain Eukaryota; kingdom Metazoa; phylum Arthropoda; class Insecta; order Orthoptera; family Tetrigidae; genus Zhengitettix; species Zhengitettix transpicula. The sequence continues at coordinate 36,573,992 of CM073596.1, read as the reverse complement.
ATCTCATACATTTAAAACCAAAACAACGATCATTACAATATTTTTTATATGCAACGGGTTGAAAATTAAACAAATAATTGTTTAACTAACACTATTTTACAATAATCTCACGTCGGAAAAAGAACTGAATATGTCATGATTAATATGCTCAAAAACGAATCCGTATGGTGTGATTTTAAAACAAATTCAGCCATCATTGACAGAATATGTAATTCAGATTCGAAATAATTTAGTGAAGGTTAATTTTTTTTTCTGAAATAAAGAACCTTCGGCAAGTTCCCAGAATTTTTCAATGACAGATAAAAATTTAGACGTATCCGGACATTAGACATTATTTTTTTTGCAACTTGGACAGATATTCTCGTCATAGCTATTAAATGTAGAAATTAATGATGAGTAAATCAGGCTTAAAATTATCTTATATAAAGTTGAACCAAGAGGCGGGAGGGGGGGGGGGTTGTTAGCATTGCTATGAAGTTCGAGAGGGATTTGGAACAATCGTAAAAAGTTTCTGGTAGTGGTTCAGAGGAGCGAAAAATTTGAGGGGTAGAGTGTCAAATTGAAACCAATTTAATAACCGGAAATTATTAGTCAATTCAGGAATTTTGGTTATAATAGCTTCTTAAGGTCACCTCCTCAGTATTAAGAAATAGAAAACACTTTTTGCTGTCCAATAAGAAAGTATGACAATTATATTCTTGATGAAACTTGACGCAGAAGTCAAACAACCCTATTATGGAGAATATAAATTCATTTACTTTTCCTGATTTACCCATCTGTCAATAATGAACCACTAATTTTCTAACGTTCATATATCGCAGCAGTTTTGTTTACATGTGTAATATTGTGAAATAATTATAAGAATTGTGCGGTCCGAGTTTCATAAATTTTAAATATTTTTTATCATTATGTTACAGAACTCTGTAACATATTTCAGTTTGCGATAACAATTTTTTTTCTCACAATAAATTCGTACATCATTAGTTGAAAATCAATTAAGTAAATGCTTAAATGCAACTTGGCTACTTCTAAAGTTCTCGTGTTGTAGTTTATTAAAATGACAGTGTAGAATGTAAACAGTTTAACTTCAGCAAATGAGTCATCGTTCACTGATAAACATCGATGTGACTAACTGAAATTTGGATCAGGAAGCGGGACGAGTTTCGTCAACTGCATACCGAGAGGACCTTTCGAGCTAATGAGGAAGAAAAGGCTTTTGACTGATCAGTTGGTATTGAACAGTAACCTTTCCCGGTCTTAATGGGATAAATTGTGAAACTTGCCCTTTATTTGATGTATTGCTTTAAACTGCCATTGCGACCCGATGGCTATTGGCTCGTGACGAATTTAGCAATGTGACCGTAATTGCACAATTACTAGTACTAATTTTTAAGCCAATATGGTGCCTCACTAGAGATTAGTTCAGCTACTTTGATGAGCATTCAGATCTCAGACGAACCGGATGGGGCCGCGAGAACAAAGGGATTTTAAGAATGCACGCCACATCTTGCTGACCAATACGGATATGGGCTGTGCGATGTTGCCTAGATATAGGGACGGAGCACCTCACATTCTCATCAACGCGCATTTATAATTAGGCCTACGCACAGTTGATCCATTTAGAATTATATGACGAAATAATGCACCATAAACGCGAAAATATAAACGAAAGAACGCGACTGGGAAAAGCATTGGTAAAGTATCGAGTTCTAGGAGATGAGGACGAGATTTACGTTCGAATGCATTACCAATAACGATCTTAAATTATGAAACACATCCAAAAAATAAAATACTTATTCATAACGGTTATATTTATCAGACATCAGTTGAATCAATAAATAATACAAAAGAATTTAATATAAAAAATAACACAACGTTTCTTTCTTTTTTTTGTGCATAAGTATATATTGGAAAATTCGTATAGTTGAATTTGACAAGTATCAAGATCTAAAAACTAAAATAAAACCATTGTTATATAAACATGATTTCAAAGAGATTATAATATAATTTTATGAATATAAATAAAAAATAAAACAATTGATGACCTTATAGACACATTTTATTTATATTATGACGACGTTTCGATACATTTTTGTATCTTCTTCATGTATTTTCCAAATTAACAAAGTAAACTATCACAACTAAATGAAACAAGTTATTTAATTCACACAGTTTTGAAACGGAGTCCGAAAGCACAGTTTAACGCTAACAAGATTGAAGTAATACATATAAATAAAAAATGTCTGTTTAAGGTCATCAATTGTTTTATTAATTAAAAACAGACGTTAAATCAAAACTTTTAATAAGAAAATACTTTCAATTTATTTCCTATAATATTGTTGTAATTTCAATAAATAAACATTTCTGAAAGCGTGTGATTTTTACACGTAAAGCACCTGAAAATGAGTGTTGCAGATACAACGCTTATAAATAATAAGCGTAATTTTTCATATTGTATATTCATAATGAAAAACAGGTCGATATATGTAAAATTCATAGATGAGAATAAACGAAAATATTTTATTTAATTTATGTTTCATTTTTGACGTTCATAGCCGGATTGTGTTATTTTTTTATTAAATTATAAATTAATGGACCAACCAAATACGCCAGAAATATATTTTAATGAAATAAAACGTCTTTAGTTTAAAGTCTTAAGACATCTTGAAAAAAACATAAATTCAAGTATGAAAATTCATTGAAATCTGTTTTTGATTAGCCTATACCCAGTTCAAACGGACCGTCACTAGTATTTTATTAATGTAGATTTTAATCCATTTCTCTCATTATAACGACTGTCTTCAGGTACTGAACTTACAATTCCAACTGATGAAAGGCACAACGATAGAAACAGAGCGTAACAATTATTATATATAATAACAAAAACAACCGAGATTCGAATCAATTCCGAGACTATGAATGTCGCTGAATCTAATTGTGACAACCTGGGTAACGCGACGGGTTTGGGAGGTGTTGGGCGGGGGAATAAATTTTCAGACAATGTAATCGGCCGATATTTGCGTGGAATACATTCTTTTTCATTATCGCATATTTGTGGGGGTGGTCATCTTCTAACATGTAAAAACGGCCGATATATTTAGTCAATGACTTCATCCCCCTTCGGCATGGGAGGTGAGCACATTTAGGGATAGGGTTCGAGGAGCTTTACATAAAAATAGCGCAAAAGTAACCAAAATTGGAGTCTTATGGATGGTTATAGATAAATGACATCTCGGGCAACGCCGGGCACCCAGCTAGTATATAATAATAGTCGTTTTTTTTCAACTGGCCAATGATTGTATTGCAATCTTACAATTATATTTGCGTGATTTCCTCCTCGTTTCTGAGCTATTATTTTGATAATAGCTTTGCAATTTACGTGTTATTTGTCTGTGCTCATATTTTTGGTCTTCGTGTTCTTTGTTTTTCTAGGATAAGATTACTAAATTTCCAAATTTTCAAGGTCTAACTGAAAGTTTTGGAAATAATATTATTGTAGGAATTAAAAACCAAAGTTAGGAGTGAGAACTGTCGATTTCTGTTCATCGTCTATTTGCTCGTTACCGTCTGTTTGCATTACCCTTATTTTCTTTCGTTACTCGCTTACGGCGCAGTAAGTCGCGAGTTATAAATTACGTTCAAGGGTACGCCTGCAAAGTCAACACAGTTGGAGAATTCTCGAGTACATGGCTTGTTAACCTCCATTCACGGTTATGCTCTAACGTTGACGTGTTTGTAATGAATGGCAATTGAGTTCACACGGTCGCCGGTGGTCTGATTCCTTGGACCAATGAAACTATTCTCCGGGGACAAAGGTTCCCGAACTCGTTCGAGTCAAAGAACAATTGGGTGTCCATAAATTTAAACTGCCAAACAAAAATTTCCGTGATTCAATTTCAGATTCTGAAATAAATGATACACTACTATAAAGTAATATTGCTATGAAATGACCTGATATACGACACTCTGGCTTATCTATAAAAGGCTACCTTGTCTGTTTGCCGACGGGATAAAGTCAAAAACAACATATTTGATTTCTATGAATTTTCGTATTCGTATTTCAACATTCACGGGGTAAAACATTGAGCATAGTTTGCCGAATTTCTAGTCAAGAGTTGGAAGGGATGGGGTTTAGAGGAAAGTCAAAACACATTAGAATTATTGTTTGTGGATGAATAACAATTTTTAAAAAAGCTTATGTACTTAATAGTACGAGTAAGCACAGCTAGAACACAATACAGCGATGAAAGCTGTAAAAATGGTAGAAATAAAATACGAAGAAATACAAGTTTTGGGGAAGAAACTGAATTAATTCGAGAATGTTAACCCATAAAATCGCAGACCAACCTAGTCAAGTATAGGCGTTACTCGACTTATTGGAATTTTTATTTCAATTTTATTGGCTTATTAAAAATCATCCCTGTTTAATTACCATAACGAAGTCTTGATTTACCATTGGGTTACTTTATTTCCACTCGTTGAAAACTCATTTATGAGGATAAGTTTACTCACTGCATAATAGTCTTCACCAATATATTAAAATACAATTTCATTTCCAGGGGTGTGAATATTTAAGGAAATATTTTCCTTTTTGTGCTAACGAAAGTCGCGTAAAATATTTAGTATAGAATTTTGGTGAATTAAAACTATGTTTCTTCTACAGAAAAAAGGTTAAGATCTGAAATTCATAGTTCGCTAACGATATGTGTTTTAGACAGCATACGTTTACTGACTAGAAATATCTTTCAGTTTTTGTATTAAATACTAATGAATTATCAATTTTAATTTGAATGTGTTTAAATTAATAAATCCAGGGTTAAAGAAAATAAAATGGAAATTAATGGCAAGACAAATGGTGATAAATGAGACAGAATACAATTTATACGGGGAATTATTTTCAAGGATGACAAGTACCAATATTTTAACAATAGCCTTTGGTGGGAGGAATAGTTGAATTTCTAGAAAATCGTTTAATTCCTTACATTTAATAATTAATTTAAAAAAGGGGATCCCCACATGTAAGGAGGTAGCACAGTTAACTTTAGTAACACCAATTTTCCTATTGGGATTCCTATCGAAAAAATCAAATAGAAACGTTGGAGAAAGTTCAGGAAAGGGTAGATAAATTGGTAAAAGCAGGGGAATGAAAATATGGAACAATTACGACGAAAGTTGTGATCGTATAGTCAGAGCTTATGCGGGGCAAAAGTCATGAATAAGAATTGTTGGGACCATCAATTCAAAAGAAAATGTAAGAAACAAAAAAAAACCAGCAAAATTTCGTTTCTAAATAAGACTAACAAAAACTGGAATAATTTACCTGCTGGAGTGTTGCAGGATAAGAAAATTAGGTTAAATCTTTAAAAACAAAAAACAGGAATCAATTCATATTCCAATTTAAATATTCTATATGAAGTTCAATGGAGTGTTAAACCGCGACTAAGTCAATACATCCCTTGCTGTTTTTATTTTTTCAGGGTGAAATTGTTACTATAGACAATGTTAGTCTAAGTTATATTAGAAATAATAGACAATATAATCATTTATCTGTCGTCAGCGTGTTTGCCAAATTTAAATGCATACATTTATAATGATTTATCACACACCGGGACCCTCTGATGTACCTGTTTTCATAACATGGGTTACGTTTCGCTGTAGGATCATGTGTCAAAAACTTAAGAAGCCGAAGGGTAAAAGCGATTCATTGTTTTATCGACTCGCCTTCATGAAATCTGAGACAGAAATACGAGTTTCTATGAGATATCGTCAAATGTTGCATTCGTGGCGAATAACGAAAACGCTTCATGAGTAGATATGAATCCACAAAGCTCCTGGAAATATAAATAGTATTCAAGGTTGAAACGCGATAGTGATGAAGCCAGCGATATGGAGTTTATAAAGCCTGCATTGAGGAAGAGGTAAATAGAGAGAACGCTCAACAACTTTGATACTGGAGGCGCCAACTTTTCCTGCAGTGAGGAAAGATTCTCAGGATTCCAACAGATGTTTGTATTTACTTTTCAACAAGGCTGTCTTTATTTCAATTTACGGCGAACTGCCAGGTTTAAAAGATCATTTGGGAACCACTGCAGACAGAAATGTGAGACAGATCCTTTTTGCTTCGGTATATGACGATGACTTATCTATAAAAGTTATCTGGAAATATATAGTATATATAAAAAAAAATTAAAATATGAATATAGTAGATATGAAGCCAGGGAGGAACTGGCCCTAAGGTCACCTGTGGAAGTTTAGAAAACGGGCAGAAGTAGTATTGGAAATTTCTTAAGAGTATCAACGTCTATTTAAAATGCAATGTGTTATGAAATAGACAATATATTAAAGATTTACAGACCGTATCGTGAGGTAACGCTGAGACCGAAGTAAATAACCCCACGAACACGCTTCAAAACCTTATATTGATTTTTTAGGCTCAAGAATGTCTGGTACACTTAGCAACATCGCTCAGTTTAATATAATTCACGTATATTTACCCCGACAAGACGAACTCACTAAAAACTTGTATTTCTACTTAAACTAGTATTAAATTTAATAATTGAAACAATATCTTCGATATTAAATTCAAATTAGTAGAAAATGACCAAGTCAAAATATTTAATAAGAAGAAAGATAGACAAATACAGACAAAATAATTGATAATATAAATACCACACAACGTTTCTGGGATCCTTGTCCCTTTCTTCAAGGTGCTAAGATGAGTCTAGAGCGACACAACTGCACTCGTCAGTTGACAAAACTCAAAATGGACGCGGATCCCAGAAACGTTTTGTGGTATTTATATTATCACTTGTTTTGTCTGTATTTGGCTACCTTTCTTATTATTAATTTTCATTCCGACGTAATTTGTTTCATTTTAGTCAGAATATTTATTTAGAAACATTAAAATTTATAATAAAGTTAAAATTCCACATAATGTTTCTTCCCTTTGTTTAAGCACCTCTTCAGACGTTATATAATTAAAGAAACAAATTTATGTATGTTCCAAAAGTCTAAAAATATAGGCCTCCTCTTGTTTATTCAAATTTAAAGATTTGTAACGTACATATATTTGTTTCTTTAACAAAAGGAATAATTACCACGAGAAGGAAACTTGTGAAAAAGCCAAGAAATGAGGATTAAATGGTTCAGTGAATGAATCACTTACTCTGAATCCTAACTTTTCCTATATGTTAAATCCGAACAAGGCGTTCTTTCATTTTCTGAAAGCTATAATCTCATTTTTAGATTTGACTGAGCAGTAGAATTGAAAGGTGACTTGCAGACGAAATAATGCATTTAGAAACATAAAATAGAAGTTTTAAACTCTCCGTTTTTGAACTAAGGTTCCCACAAGCCGAGGCACCTCGGCCTGTTCTGAGAGGTGTATGTTCCGGGGTCGCAGTCCTTGGGCATACGGTAAGAGTTGTCCGATATTCCCATTGGAATAGTCGGCCAGCTGCCTCCTAAACTGGTCGAGACACGGAGAAGGCAATGCTGCGTCCCCACAACAAACTCCTCTCCCGCTATCGGAAGGGCGTGGGACAAGTACCCAAAGCCCGACCTACCTGATGCAGGTTTTTCTAGAGTTTTTCCTGCATTTCTTTAGGCGAATGCTGGGTAGGATCCTTAAAATATAGCCCGGGGGCCCTAGTTAACCCTTGGCTACCTTCCTCTACCCTTCCGCATCCCCCCTTTCAAATCCCTTCCTATTCTATTAAAGGGGAGTTGCCCAACGTGGATTACCCTCATGTAGCCTGTTGCCCTAAAAAAAATTGGGCTTCGAATTGTTTTTCAACCCCGTCTTCTGTATTTCTTCCGTCCGTCTTATCTTAAGTAATGGATCATCTATAACTAGCGTCACCATGTTGTAAGTTCTCAAACGAACGACCAAGATAAATATACGATTTGCTTTACTGAAAAGATTCGTTATTTAACAGGAGATGGCAAGACAGGTTTCTGGAAATGAAGCGAAAGTAATCAATCATGAACCATGAATGGGAAGCCACCAGGTTCACGCTCCGCCGATTTCGTCAAAGCGATTATTTTCACGGAACGGTTCACGTTTCAGTGCGGTTGTCTGAAATACACCTTCCGGCCACGTGCAAGTAATTATTTTTATCGCGGGCTTTTTCATTCACTTTCCAGCAACAGGAAAAGTCGTTACCGATCTATAGCGGCTGAAGAAAGTCGTCGACGTTTCGATCAGAAGTCGTAACGAAGAGAGCAATTACTCGATAAAATACGTAAGAACGAGTTACTTATTTAAATGATTATAAAACTAATATATTTAGAAGTAGTATTTACTGTTAATATGAGCGTTTAACTAGCCAAGATTTTCTATTCACATATAACATGAAAACACGCAATTAATTTTGATTGTCAGGTTGCGCGGCGCATATTATATTTATATGTACAGTTCTGAATTCGATCAAATAAGTAGCAATTTCTCTTCACATTTACTGATGAAAACAGTACTCAATCAAAGTTATTACTATTAAATACGAGTAACTCTGCTTCTTGCGCTGATACAAACCTCACCCAACTGTTTAAATACGAATTTCCCCACCATTTTAAGTTACCAATCATTTGATACGTCTTACTACTTCGTCATATTTTTCTTTTCTATTGGTTGGTTACTTATTTCACATTTTATCCAACCTCAAATTATTTAAGTACATTCAGCGGAAGTTTTTAACAGTAATTGTTTCCTTAGTAGAAGGACAAGGAAGAAATCTCTTTACTTGATTCTACATTTGAAAATATCTTATTCATATTACACACAAGCATAACTCACAAGATTCTGTTTCCAATATCCATAGTAATTATTTCACCCTTAGTTTATCCGTCGAAAAATTTCCAATAGTATTTATTCAAAATGAAGTAAGTCAAGGAGCTTTAGTCTAAAAGTCACCTTCTTGATAAAATTTGAATTTTTTAAGTGGAAACTTTAAACTAAGATACACAAAATATCTATTTAAAATTATTTAATCTGATAAAGGGCTTTAATTATTCTGAATTTACATTATTTCATTTTAATTAAATATTAATATTGTATGATAGTATTGTACACACAGTCATGTGTTCTATATGATATTAGCCGTAAAAGCCATGATTTTTACTAGCTACTTGTGGAAAATTTAGAACAACCGTTTAATTTTCGGCTGTTAAAGAAGAGGTGAAATAATTTCCAAAAAATTAAATAATCAGTCCTATTTAAATAGATTTTAATCTAGCGTAGAACAGACAATGAAGGGAGCATTTTAATCAAGGATCCAAAACATTGGGGAAGGTGCGTCTTATTGAAGATATATCAGAAATTAATCCTTTCCAACTGACATTACTCGTTGCCAAAAACAAAGTAAGCTTTCTCTTAAATTTAGAGTTGAATATCTCGATGTTGAATATATTAAATTATATTGTTAATATAAGTTAAGTATATTAAATTATATTAATCTGATTTGGTTTTTCAAAAACAAGCGGATAAGAAAATAGCACATTTACTCGAATTCTGAACTCGGAAGAGATTTATATAGACAAACGCACTGTTACCATATCCCTGAAAAGCAAACTTCTTACATTCAAATATAGGCAGTTCCCTCCAATTGAAGACGGACAGGTACCATCCACGTCCATCAGGTACGATGGTATTTGACTATGAAAATTCGCGTAAATGTACTATCGTGACGCATCGCCAGCGACAGTCACGATTTATACGACTTTGCCTTCCATTAAAAAATATTCAAGCTGCACCTAAAACTTTCTAGAATTACCGTTTACCAAGACACACCACGATATCGATGAACCCTTTGCCTTTATAAATCCGTGTTGTACCGGAGAACTACTGTGAAATAGTCCTAGCTCATCAAAATACTTGTTTTTCTGGTATAAAACGGAAGATGTGGAAACTAAATATTTAATCGACTTGCTCTTCTTAGTGAAATCACCTGAAAGATAGAGAGGACGAAGCGAACTTGGCTTACGTAAGGTAGACTTCTGAAGTCTCAGGGGGGCTCCAGAGCTTTTCCTTTTGCCAGGCTATGGTTCAAGAGGTCATGCACGTCATTGCCAGTAACCATCCATTACTGTCCAGATTCTTATGTAACCCTCCACCAAAAACAACATACACTCCTTCGAGGATAACATTTACTACCGCCACTGTGGTCAAGGCGAGGTTACTATTGCAAACATGCATGGCTCTCTGTCATTTTAGTCAATGCAACTGGAATAAATGAACGAATTATAAAGCTAAAAATATTATACTGTAAAGTCTGACATACCCCTTGCTTCAAGACAGAAATCTAGCATATATTTCGGTATGTTTAAAGCTAACGAACTATATTACTGAATTTTTTTAATGTGGTTAAGTGAACCCAGAAAAAATTTTGAATGATTTTTTGGACTTTGGAGGCCATATTTCTGACGAAAAGTAGTTATTTATATAAAACTAGTCAACATTATTTTTATATAAACGAGGTAAATGCAATGTGCTCGACTTGATCACTTAATAATGATGGCACGTGAAATAAATTTTCGAGTTCAATACAATCATTTTCACCATGTAACTTAATTCAGCCAGAGATTGAAACATTAAAAAATGTCATGCTACAAATTTTCCGTTTCCTTTTAGAACTATTTCCCCTGGTACACGCTTTCCGGGCTTTTGGACGGATATCCGTAATGTAAAAGGGGGATTACCGTGTTGTGTAACCACATTATTATTTTCACGTTTATACAGACGTCGCATAAATGAAAATAAATTATTTGCATAACACGTTTGAAAAATAAGCGGTGGTGGATTCAACACCATTCAGGTTTTTTAAAAATAATATTAAAGGATATTTGAAACATCTCAATATAGAAAATTTCCGACGCTTATGGAAGAGTTTCGAATAATTTCAGAAATGTTAACTCATACTTTGGATTTTTTTCACTATTCTCCGTTGGTAATTATTCGTTTAGCTCAAATTTTTCTGTACCCTTTATTATGTTTCCTGTTCCCTGTTTTACAATTACTAACATTTGAAAAATAAAAAATTATAGAATAGTGTTTCGTCAGGGTTACAAGAGTATTTTATGAATTTAAGAATTTCGGCTCCGGCCTCTCATTTCCAGAAGGTTTAAATCAGTATGGATCTACAAAAAATACATCATGGCTGAGTTCCTACTTTACAGTTTCTCCGATGAAAAGAAATTGAAAGTAGACGTAAATTTCAAAATAATGGTGCTTAAGTAACGGAGGTGGTTTCTGACGGCACTCCGTGGTAAAGGGAGAAAATATTCAGACAGTAAAGAATTCGCCAAGCTGATTGGTGAATTGATGGATGACGTTTTACCATGGTGGGAGAATGTGATATAAAAACGACAGAAGAAGCTCTCGTCGAGTTTATTTTTAGACGATTTGCTTACATATAAAATAGAGTACTGTGAGATCACTGTACAAAGAGAAGCAGGAAGAAAAGTTCATGTCCCTTAGCTTTTAGAAGAAATAATTGCAGCTCCGAGGGTTAAAACGGACTTCATGACTGGAGGAGCACGGACACTATTTTATCCCTAAAGGCACCCGGGGACCTGAAAATATTTTGTGACATATTGCTAGATCTTTTAGATTTGAAAAAAATTGACCTATTTTAACGTGTCTCGAGTCACACGAATTTTTCCCTTTGATAAGGTTCAAAATTTAATTTATATTACATATAAAATAAAATATAATTTTTATACATAATATTAAAGAATTTATGATGGTTTACACTTTGATAATTAAAGAAAATCTGTTAAATATCGAGACATGTTTTAATCATATGTAAATTTGAAAGTGCAAATAATAATACTAATAATTTGTTGGTAATAAAAAAATTTCCTATATAATTTAACAATTAATTTACTGCAGCATTGCACAGTGCTTATTTTAATATTTGAAAAATGCATAGTAATAGATAATAAGTTTTTTTATTTTTTTAAAAAAAATTTTTTTACGGCTTGTTTTACAGAAAGTTGGTTTTAGTTGTTGAAGCTTATCTAGCGATTAGGAACAGTCACGCTTTACGGTTTATGCGGGACGTAGAAAGTGCCGATGGAAATGGCTGCCACTTTGTTGAGACAATCACTTGCCACCGATAACACTGTCGGAGATAAAATTATTGGTCCCTTACTTCCCAATTCGGTGATTTTAATTATGTTATCCATTATTTCCAATACATTCGATCTGAAAAAAAGTACTTTTTTTTCATGCATGAAAAGATTCATCTTAACGCAGCATACAAAAAATTTATTATGAATTGTTTAATAGATAATTAAGTGTTATTAATTAAAAAAGGGTCTATCAGTAAGTGTATCTGAATCTTGAACGGCAATGTTGGTAATATTGTTTGAAGTCATTTCAATTATGTTATGTTCTAATTAAAAATGTCGACAATTGATTTTTTAATATTTAAGTAGCTATCCGTACCGTTTATTGACGGGTTTTTAACTACGCGAAGTTACAATGATATTCCTAAAGAAAGTGAGTACAGTATTTATTAAAAGACAATATCGTAGTAACAATTTCTATGTAGAAGAAAATTATTCAGTAAACATTTTCAAGTATCTACGGAGAATATGTCACCCATTCCATTATGAGTCTGGACGCTGGTTTGTCCAACACAATGTCACAATGACTTCATTATTCTCAACTTATTAAATCCCTGTTTTCATATACTTTGCCATTTCATCCATCCCACGAAACGGTTCAAACAGGAACGGAGGCAATATTCATCAATAACATTTATAGCATTTTGTAGCTCTCGAAATTCATTGCAGTTTTAGTGGAATCCTCCATTTTCACTTTTAATTCGTATGTGTCACACTCATGCAAAGTGTTATTAGTCTAAAGATATCAGTAGCGTTTTAACTTCCTCGAAACACTGACTATGTAAAACAATTTAAATGAGTTCAGCCGTTTTTTTGTTTTTCCGTCCAAAAAAAAAAGGTGACACGCTCGTTAGCGTTGTATGTATATAGGTAAAGATAATTACGTGCTTAAGTTTACGCAACTCACAATTAGACACGAGACTGAAATGCAAATGTGAACTAGTGATGAATCCGTGAAGAGGAATACCCGCATTGGATCATGGCCTCACGTCCCACGCACCTGCCCAAGTCATTCATTACTCCAACGTGGCACTCTTAAAATCAGGTATGGGTTACATACGAATGTGACGAAATTGAGGCCATTCATTTCTATTTATAACCAGTACGGATGCGTTGATATTACTCCAAATAACAGTGACACCAGAGGTTCAAAAGTGATATTCCAAAAATTACTCATGGATACTGTGATAAGGTTTGCGGAACCTGATAATTATAAAGCTTACGTCAATTTCTTCAGTCATATATTATTCAGAATAGAAACTAATAATTTTCCGTTATAGATGTGTTTCGTCAAGAAGAAACGGAACGGTGCTGGAGAGGTTGTCCAGGATGTTAGCTGAACAATAGACAGCACTATGGGAATATCCCATGGCTCCAACGGTAATCCGCAGAAAACATCACCAGTTGTGCTGTGAAATGGAGTTCTGAATATATTTGCTCGACGTCCAGTAAACCGTTCCTTATGTCCACACAAATCTTGTGGTGTTAACCTAGAATGTGTTTCTTAGAATAATGATTTCGGTTCCATGTCTTTCCAACATCAGATGTCCGCTTCTTTTCTTAGTGATAATAATTATTGTGTGTGTTTAACTGTTACGGGGTTTATGTAGTTCCTCTTCTTATACATATTTTACAAATTTTATCGAATATCAGACGTAAGAAAGATCACATTATTATTCCTTTTTTTAAGAATGAGAACACTTTCATGCTTCTCTTTAAGAACGGGAAAAAATTCTTTATATGACTAAACTATCGTAAAATTATGTATAAGACGAAACAATAGTTCTTACTAATTGCCTCCCCTTTTGGTTCCAGAATCTCTTTACTTATAATTCAATATGTTTTGAATTTCATATCGTTTATTGTATAATGCAACAAAAATAAACCCTCAGCGTGACACAAGGGCTAGAATATCTGATACGGATCCCCTAATAAATTAAACTTAAAGACCACAGAGAGCCACAGTATTCTAAGCCACGCACAGAAAAAAAACTATTATTTTATTTATATTAACACTTTAATAGATGTTTTAATTTAAACTCTGCTATCTATATTTTTTATGGTTGACGTAGTTTTTTTGACGCTCTTGGAGTATGTCGACGAAAAACCGAGCGTTTAAACTCTTTCCCATAGAAGATTGCTTTACATAAATTTATGTTGCCGTATCACTAGTGAAAGGGTGTTTAATATTTCTGTAGAGAGGTAAGTGACTAAGTACTTTTCCGTTTCTCTTTAACGATATGATGTGGTGCAAGAAAGTAGTTTTCACCCTGTCTGCCCCGCGGACTTTGTCACTTTTACTTATCTCTACCTCGATTCTCCTCAAGGCACCTTCGCGACCTTCAAAGCAGGGAATAATTTTTACTTTAACGATGTCCCCAGTCATTCTGTAATCGTCAAACTAGCTGTAGTTATTTGTAGAACTCCTTAAGGAAAATTTTCTGTTTGTTTATCGACAATTAACGTCACTCACTGGAAAAGTTTAGATGCTGCATTTTTTTCCTCCTCCGGTGGATGCCTTATTACAAGTTAAATAAAACCTTTTGCTGTGTTTAATTTGCACGTGTTGAAGGTTAAAACAGACATGGAACCAGGGAACAGAATAGAAATAAACAGAAGACCAAAGAAATAAGCAAATGTGTAATATTCCGAAAATGTATAAAATTATGTAAAATATAGACGGAAAAAAATAGTCCGTATGTTAGAATGAAAAATATCACATCAGAGAAGTATTAACTATACATAAAGGATCGCTTAATATATTTATTTTGTATTGTAAGTGCTAAGACCTATTCGTTTTTAGTAAATTCTATTCTCAATTCCGACAGCTCCCTTATTTATCGCTCTTCAATCCCCTTGATTTCTTATGATATACTGGGTTTTTCTCTCTCTCTCTCTTCCACAACCCCCCTTTCCAACCCCTTCCTATGCTAAGCTGCCACCACGTAGATTACCTTCCCGTAGCCTATCACTAAAAAAAGGAGGCTTCTACACCCCTTTTTCTATCCCTTTATAAGCTATTAAATATGGGTGGCCACCACGCTGTAACTTGTCACTCCCAAAAAACGTGCATTGCATCTTGTTAATACACCTACTAAAATTGAAAAGATAGACGGAAGACAAAATTGTTACCCAAATTATTTTATACTTTAACCCTGATGTTTAGAATTACTATCTGAAGAAATTGCCCCCCACCATTGCTTTTATCAAACGTATTTTTCTTTCTTGCTGACACCCAAATAAGAAGAAATTCATTTAACTTTTCCAACTGTGATTCTATATATAACCAACAAGGACACAATTCAAATCAATATTGTGCAAAAATACCCCAGATCAAAGTAATTCTTTTTAAAAAGTCATTGGTGATTTCGATAACAACTTATTTTATTATTTTTCTACTGGAAAAATGATAATTAATTTCTCTCCTCGAATTATAAAGTACGTAGTGCTATATTGCGAACGAAAGCCCATTTTAAAAAGTCGGATGTTGCAATTCTAAATTTAAAAAGTTTTTATTTTACGAGAGTTATGAATTAATAAAACAATTTATGACCTTCCACAGACACTTTATTTATTTTATTTTATTATTTAATGTCTGTAAAAGGTCAAAAATTTTATTTTGCTTACATTTGGCTTCAATACTCATTCAAGTTTCAATCCTTTGTTGAAACTTTTCAAAAAAATTATTATTGAGAGGAATCAGTATTTACTTGATGGTAAAAATAAAAAGTGATGTATCGTGTTTTGTTAGATTGCATACATCATGCCGTAACGAGCCAAGAAATTATTTGTAGTGTTGCCCATTAATGGTAGGATGTGACGTAATAAATTATTATGGAATGGAAATTGTTTGCTTGGGGAACGGATATGGTTGCATCTTCAGATATGCTTCACTACGGAAGGAAAAAAACCTGGAATATGCTTGACGCGCGGCTAAAAATACTCTAAAAAGGTATTATATTTACCCGGACCGGTTCTCAGCCGGACGTTCCAGCCGGTGTAAAATAAAGTGCAAGGGGGAAAAAAAAATAAAGTTGTGCAGTGAGGAGAGGAAATTCCACTCGCGAGGTGGTTGCACTGTTACAGCCAGCTGGTGTCCTGGTGCACGGAGAAAATTCTGTTCCAGCAGGCTCCAGGTATTCGCAAGTGCATATCTCTCACGAAGCCGGTCTACGGGTACGACAAAAAAAAATACCCTGGGTACATTCTGCGGATTCCGTTCCGAGGAAGCCAATTTAAAATAGCATTGCTCAATCAATTAGGGAGAGTGATTGAGAACCTCGACTCCAACCAATAAGCTATCCTCGTCGACTCACGGTCACATGCGAACCTTCACTGTCCATTGTATAGACCTGAACACAGACTCATCTACATTTTGCTGAGTCACATTCTTCACGGCCTAATTTTAAGATTTTCCTATCCTAATCTGCTGAGCTCTTATATTCATGAATTAAAATTATTACCGCGAGTTGTTACAAATGCACGACCAACAACTGCTGCGTCTGTTATCATTAAATTAAAATAAATATGGAGTAATGTGAGTTGGAGCAGCGATATATTATATACTCTGAACTTAGAGCAGAAGAATTAATGGTTATATTTACCTGACGTCACTGAATAAACCATCTCAATTTGTCAGAAATATATTTTAATTAAGTAAAAAATTAGAAAACATATTATTAAAATAAAATCTGGCACGGCGTACCGTAGGTTTTTGGGGCATCTTCGATGGAAATATATAAAGGTATGTGCTCTACTCAAATATTGCAGCCAAAATGATTGCAATATGATTTTTTTATTCTATAAAAAATATTTCAGACAGCTGGTTCATTCATTTATAATTCAGGAGAGTTGGCTGAGTTGGAAGATCGTTACCGTCAGGAGAAGTTGCCAGTTGTTTGAGAGTTGATTTACAGTTTATTAAATTCAAAACACCGAAATAAAATGTGGTCCAAAATTAAGTTTGAGTGCATAATTGAATTTGATAGGAATTGTTGATTAAAGTTTAGTTGGGGAAATTGTTTTCAGTTCTGCAGGATGGATTCTAATAGCCGGAGAAGTCACGAAGAGCATAAATAATTGAGTAGAACGAATAGAAATAGTTGTTACCTAGAAATTGTCCAGGCGAGAACCGGGATTACATCCGGAGATCACTGAAGAAATGCAGACGATAGGAATCTGAAAATATAATATATACAGAAATTTGTACAAATTATGCACAGTATATATTAATTCCCTGAGTGATAGAAAGATCATTAGTAATAAATTTAAAATAAATATTAATAACATTCAGTAATACAAAAAAGGTACTTTGCAAATATGATTCGAATCATAATCCCTGATACAATATTTCCCAACCCGCAAGACATGCGATATTCACATAGCCGTAATATTTTCCCAATTGTACTTCAGAGCTGCGAAAATAAAATAAAAGGAATTATTTTTAATAACAATACTTGTATTGTGTCTGGCAACACAACATCAACAATGAGCTTTCATCAAGCTTAAAATTGTCGTTAAGTTCCTGATACGTTGAACAAGCAAATATAAGTGCGCTTTCGGTGAGTATTCACAAGCACTTTCAGATGATCCTAAAATAATACCTTCCGATGCTCTAAATATCTTACACGTAAAACTAATTTCGCTATAAATTAAGCCTCATTTAATGAACCTATTATTCACTTATGTAGCTACTAATAAATTAAATTAATTGAACAGCTTGAAGTGCCATTGGTTATCGTCTTTTTTTTATACTTGAAACTTGAAGTGGAAATATTGTATATTTCTTACGCTGTTGTCTCATTAAGCGCTATAATCAATTTAGAAGGGCAATTTAAGGTAGGCATAAAAAAGCCTTTCATCTGAATAGGAGGACTGGAATTCCAATTCCGATCATCCCCACGACGATTATGCAACTGATTTTCAATTAAGAAATAAACGTTTCGTTTTTGTTGAATCCTGTCGCACGGCAGGTTTCCAGCTTACGCTTTAACTTTTTGAATTCCCGAATGCCCAAATATTTGGGTCGTTTCACATTATACATGATGGTATGAAGGATATAAAAATGAGTTTAATAGTTATATTTCGATTCTCAATTAAGACATAAGTTAATTTTAAACGACGTATAACGCAATAATTAACAGGTATTTCATTACGAGAAAATATCCTAGTTCCAAAACGTTGATATCACCTCATCCTACGTAAGCCGTGGAATTCGTGTGCAGCGTAAATGACACATTGCGCTAAAATTATCTGCTTGGCAGAAGCTACGCGTTCATCCATTTATATCCTCGCGAAACCAACCGTGACTACATTTCAATATTTTTCCCCCTGTTAGAAACTGCCTAGAACAAGAAGTGGTGCATATTTCAAGGACACGTACGAGAATTTTCGCACGCAGGATTCCGGGAAGTTAGCGTCCATTGCCAAGGACGTCACGTCCTTAATTCCAGCTTTCTAATCCTCCCTGGTTGGGGCTTCAATGCAAACTGGGTCCTCGATTCAGCTACCTTATATGGAATTATATTCGTAAGTGGAAATCAGTTTTAAGCCTGTCTTCCGGGATTTGTGGCATTGCTACAACACAAATTGAATTTTTAGTTTGGAAATACATTTATGTAAACAGAGAAAGTTTAATTGGAACCTTCCTTATAAAGTTAAAGTTAGTATACGCTGTAATACAGAAAGACAAAGTCAGGGCACAGGGTCTGTATAACAAAAAAATTTAAATATGAAAAAACGAACGAAGAAAAAAAAAGAGAAATGAATGTATATACGAGGACAGTGACAACGAAAAGACAGAGGCGAGGGACGGGAATGAAATGATTGAAAAAGTAATGTTAATCTCCGGATAGTCAAAGATTTAATATGGCTACGTTTCCCGTATTGTGATTTAGATCAGTCGTCGAGGAAATGCGGAGAACGTTACCAATCCAATGCATTATTTTAAGGAGAAAGAAAACACATAAGTTTTGCTTTTATTATTTTCCTGCCGGTTATTGAAGGACCTTGACTGTCGCCCCCCAGACATCTAAATTCCTCAGACACTGTCAACTTCTGGTTCACCACTAAACAACTAGGAAGCTGTTTGTCCAACTCTGAAACCAATTCTTTATCACTTGCTGTGTTCCCGCTTCTCAGTCTTTTCAAATTCTATTGAAGTTATTTGCTTTCCGCGATAAAGTGACGTATTTTTAAAATCGCGTAATCACTAATCCTATTCATTATTCTTTTTTTTATTACTAAAATTTTATTTTTTCTACTATTCTTATCCTCCACTGAAAATACTCCATCGTAGTTCCATCCCAATAGTTGAAAACGGTTACAATAATAATCTAAAACGTATACACTGCGTTTTGTACACCAAAGCCAATTTTACTGGATTATATTTTTCTACCCTATAATTCCACCCACCTAGGAATGAGTTTGAGTGCAACTAAATGAAGAAACCATGTTTTTTGTTGTTGATATTTTTTATTCTGGAATTAAGAGAAAATTCGGAGGTTTAACTTTATAAATTCAGACAAAGCTATTTTCATACATACAAAAAAAACGTGCCATATATAAATATTATAGTTTTTAAAAAATAATTTTTTAAACTAGATAGTAAGTTAAAAATCTAAGCTAATATTTTTTAAGTTCTTTGGCAGATCTCTGGAAATAAAACGTTTTCGGCTCGTTTGAGAGGAATAACTATAAAACAGTTAAACACTTTTCATTGATTTTTCATATTTGAACTTTCCCTTTATCGAAGTTCAACATAGGCCATATAGTTCCAAGTCAAGAGTGGGAGTTTAGAGGAAAGTGAAAACAATTTTGAACTGTTGGCTACAGATAGTTGCATTGTTTAAGATTAATAATTCTAGGAACACCATCAGTACGTCTTGCTAAACGAAATAACGGCATTGTCTTTGGATGAAGCATTTAAAGACGAGTGTTATTCGTATTAATTGCAAGTGAAGAAGGAGGATGATGATAAAATAATATTTACTGGATCGTACTATGTTAAATTTCTTTTATGTAATCCCATATAGAAGAAAGGGGTATTAGGGACAGTCTTCTCATATTAATTTGTGAATGGTGTTGGGCGTCGCCATATACGTCAAATTTAAAACTTCTCGAACAATATTCATCAATTTTGACTTGCCACCTCATGTAAGAGGGTATTCTCGTAGTTTCACGTCGCCTGCAACCCAAATACCTATCTATTAACGTCACGAGTTTCAGACAGTAGTGAAGGTGTCTAACGGACTTCGTGATGGAGCTGAGTAACGAATGAATCCATGACGTCTACGGTCCATATGGTATACGTGTACTGTAAAATAAGCCGAGTTTCCACGAACAATTGAGAAGAACTGTGAAAGGATCTCAGAATGAAAAATAATCCTCCACTACCATTGTCGCCTGTGTGAATCGTCTTGATGTCAAGTGTGCCTGTCCAACACGTCACGAATTGGACAATGAATCGATTCATTCAGCCGTTCCTTCTTTGCGTTCTCTATCAGCAAATATTTGGACTTGTCTGCTTCCTACCAACCTATTTCGAGCATATTATCAGTACGATTGACTACATGTACGAATATGGTGTCTGAACTTGACCGTGATTTATTTAGTTTTCATATCTAACATGTTTCCATCCCTTGATATTCAGTTTTATAGTATTACTCAGCCAAAACTTGCTATTTTCATTACTATGCCTAACATGGATAATGTCACCTTCACCATAGTTTATTTTATTTCCCACTACGAATAGCTGTCGAACTGTAATCGGCCTGTTGATGTATCTTGTCGATGTGTCCTATGATGAAATCATATAGCATCCAAAATAACTCAAAAATCAGTTAGCGTTATCAACAAAAAAAGTTTTCTCGACCAGCCTTCATTTAGAGTTATATCTTAAACGTTGCAACGCCTTGAAATTATTATAAAGTTAAAAAAGAAAAGATACGCGGTTCTCTTACAACAAACACCATTACCGCAGTTAATTCGTTGCCAGATTTCGTTGCTACTGGTCGTAAATTACATTTCTTGTGTCCATCTTAGTCCCTTTCAGATTATACTTTGAACTATGATGGACGCCAAGAATTCGAGACAGTTCTAGTTTGTTAACTGTTTTAAAAGGGAGGGCAAATAGCGACGAGTAGGAAGGTTCCAAGTCTACTGGTTATTCATAAACCGCACCGGAGAAAGTTTCACGGCCAACACACAAGTTTTTTTTTATCTCCACTCGGTCGATATACATTATACGCTCAGAAGTATTTTAGGCTTCCGTAATAGCTATTCTGTAATAGCAGCTATTTTTTTTTCCTTTTCAAACTTTCAGATTATGTTTATATACTATAACGTTTTCTTGACGTGACTGACCTCATTGAAATGCAATCGATGTCCTTGGCTTCCACGACTGTTTCCGGAAACGCTTAAATGTCCTCTAAAACATGTGCTTCTAAATGCGTTACCGTAAAGCATGAGTCTGCAACCTGTTGTCCACAAACGCACGTCACGACCTCGCTGTGTAATGTGTAATTTAAAGAACGTGTCATAGCAACAGTAGCTAAAAAAGGGTGCAATTTACATAAAAAACATTCCCGGAAAACACATGGAAGGGTTGTGCCCGTAACAAACGCCTTCTTTTGTTTGGAATGTTCCTCCACCTTAACCTATTTTGGTCTTGTCTCTGCTACAAAAAAAATTGTTATAAAAATCTGAGGTTACGTTTTCATTAGAAAAATTGCCAAAGTGTTCTTTGATCATTATCCAAGTCTTCTGCGCACCTGTAAAGATCTCAGATACCCTCAGAGACTGGTCGATTCTGTTTAAAATATCCAATGGTAGCAAAAATTAATTGCAGGAATTTATGAAATCGTACTTTAATTGACTTTCCATTGTGACACGTGTTTGTTTCGTGCTTGCCGAGCTTTCGGTGTGAAGTGTGATTGTTACAATGCTTGAGAAACTGCGAAGACAATGAGCAATCAGTCACGCTGACTAGTTTCTCGCTTCCTGAAGAGCCACGTGGAAACGTAGAGCTTATCTCCCTGACTTGTAAATGAGTGTGGGAGCATCGTTTTCTCCACCTTCAGTGACAGCAACCGGACTCAAGGCCGATCTAAAATTTCCCCGGGCCATCTTTCTACACTCTGAAAGTGAAACTTCTTCCCTTAACGGAGAGGAGTAAAGCCAGTGATCATTTACTACAAAAGCCGTTAGTTTGTAGGAGAGAACAATCAGCCAGTTAATCTTCCTTGGCGGAGCGATTGGCGTCCCAGGCTCTCAGACGTAATTAGCAACTAAGCCTTTCAGAGTGACGGCCGTCCAATAAAACTCGCTCCGGTCAGATCGATTTCCACCACTTGCTTTGTTCTTGTGTACAGAAAAATCTCTAGACTATTCCTATTCTTTTATAAAGAAATTAAAACTCGCTCCGATCAGATCGATTTCCACCACTTGCTATGTTCTTGTGTACAGAAAAATATCTCCAGACTATTCCTATTCTTTTATAAAGAAATTACTAAGCTCGGTATGTCAACTTACGAAACCGATATTGAGTGATGTCTTGTTAAAACAAGGTAATCGACAAAGAATCAGCAAGGAAGTTGTTTCTGCTGTAGAGCTTAGTCTCTATCTCTTGGCATTGACGTAACATGCCACCGGATCTGTTATTGAGACGTGGAAATAACAGTTCGTAGCCTTCCTGACACGACCTTGAGTGCGGAGAAAGATTGATTTCCGGAGCTGGAGAACCGGCATGTGGTCCTGTCTACCGGAAGCACGATCGCTCTACCGGAAAGCTTAGCTCGTCTCGCCTGATGACTCCGACACGGCAAAAATAGACGCGGCATTAGTCTCGGCGTTTATTAAAAATGAAAGTATAAAATTGATCTTTCGAGGAAGAGGACGTTAAATATTAACAGAAGTGGCCGGGGTGAGTGACCAACAAGCAAGACAAAAGTACGTGAACAGTCAGTGAAGAGTCCAAAAAATTGTATATTTATTAATTTAACAGCATGTTTCGGTCCTAATGTCAGGCTTACAAATAAAGATATTAAATTGTAGATATAAATGTACAAAGATTTCAGCTGATAATCAAAAATTGTAAAGAGTTGAAATAACATAGATAAAATAGTAGGAATTAAGAGGATTTGAGATTATACATCATAGATTAAAATATTTTAAATATTGTTTATTAAATCAGTATCCGTTTTGATATTTAGAGAATATGTATTATATATAATGTGTTGCACTTCTGAAACGAATATATATTATTAATTATTATCTTTGTTTAAAATTTCGTAATTAGCCCAGTTGAAGAAGATATGATTGATGTCTAAATTTAATACATTTCTTTATAAACCTGATGTGGGTCCACATTAGGATCGAAACATTGTAAATTAATTAAATTATAATTTATTTACCTGTTCATGGCCTCTTTACTAATTTAAACTATACAGACGAAAATTATTATTATTCGTTTAAAGTCTTATAAACAGCCAAATTTCAGAAATAAGAAAACTGAATGGATTACCAACAAAGTAGGATGTTTTAAATACAAATAAAGTGTTATTCGATAAATGGAACTAAGATAAAGAAGGTGGTAGGAAATATAAAGCTTAATGTCGGTATTATAAAGTATTTAAACAATATTTTATTTTATCGTCTGTTTTTAATTATAATAGAATATATTTAATGACCAATTATCAGACTTTTAATTATTCAAAAATAATCAACGTTTCGTTACTTATTCTTCAGGCTGTCTTACTGAAAGGCTTGTATTGAAGTAATAATCGTTTCCTCAGTCTGGCTATGAACATTACATGGCAGGTTTCCACAGTTACGGAAAATCGAACTTAATTATGTGTGTGTTTTTTACTAATACAATTTTATTTAGCTTAAGAAATCGTAACCAAAAAAATATATGAGGAAATTAAATATTTTGAAAAACAAAATTGGGGGTTATAAAAAAATAATATTTTTGAATGTTGACATATTAACATAAGAATAAATTAACCTAATTTTTACCTCATAAAAATTTTCTGTTTAATAAAAATTCTGTCAATTGTTCGTTAAAGTGATCTTGTTACTATAAAGCATTATTATTTGGATTAACAATCAATGAGCACTTAAATAAAATTGTATTATATTTTTTAATTATTTTTTTCGGTCCGCATGTTCAGTGACCAGGGTAATTTCACAAACCAAAAAGTTAAGAACCAAATAGTACAATGATAAACAGAGAGAACATGTACTTTGAATTATTTTGATATTAATAAATGTTGACAGATAAAGATATGTAGACAAGGATATCGAAAATATAAGTAATATTCATAACAAAATATTCATTATTTTGAAGATGTACTTATTCTCTCTTTATCATTGTACACTTTTCGATTCCCAATTTCTTTGGTATGTAAAATTTTCAATGGCACGTTCACTGAACTGTGTCAACTGGTAGACCAAAATATTTTTATTTATTACAACGTTTTAATTTGTCCTTTCATTGTGAGTTAAAAAAATAATAATAGAAAGCACGAAATGTCAATAATTAGATAATGAACATAATGGGTCGTTTGATTATTGACTGATTGATGACATTACTGGACGTCATTATGGAAAGTGGAAGTATCATTACAGAATAGTGTAACTGTCCATTTTATCCTAAAAAAAATGCGAAAAGAAGGAAGTGATCGCTAGAGAAGTTGAACTGGAGTTGGCAAATCTAACCTTGAAACATTCTTTCCCGGAGGCTAAATGAGTCACTTCAGACTCTTGAGAGAGTCTCAGAAAGCAACCAACTTTCTACTCATCACGATACGATCTTCGCGCCTTCTCGGAAAATGAACCTCGTGTTTGCAACCCATTAGCTGGGTACGACGAACGACCTTAATCGTTCGAAGAAGAATTCTACGCACGAATCTAATGTCAAACTATAAGAGGAAAATTTATACAAAACATTAGTAGAATTCCTTGTGCTCTTCTCTACCACAAGAGAAGAAAACGAGATACCTGGACAAACAATTAAATTGGACAGTAGTCATGATTTTAGTTTGTCTTGGTTTCTCCCAGGCAAATGTTGGGTTCGAATTCTACCAAAATCTATTGTTTATTAGTGACTAACATTTAATATCACTTTAAAAGACTGTCATGAACAAATGTGTCTGGGAGAGTGATTTTTATCGTTGATAAATAAAGTTCCAACTGCCATTTCCAAACTTTAACTTTGGATTCACTTATGCTGGATGAGTACACAAGAAGATTATGATCGCAATTCATCTTTCCTACCGATAAACTTGCACAAACCTTCACTTACAACAGGAAGACTGATTAAAATCCGTATATTGAACATTCCCACATTTGGCAACGGGATGAATTCTATCATCCGCCTAATTTTGTGACCGTGTTATGCTGAAATCTTTTATTCTCAGATTCGCAACTGGGACACGGTGAACGCAGATCATCCCTACTAGTTGAGTAAGTGATCAACCAACAGCGTCGGTATGAATCACGGAGCTCCGTCACGCTGCATCGATACACCGACCTGTTGAATGACGTCAGCGCAATGGCGTCACTAAATTCCGAGAATGGCGTCTCTCATGAACGAACCCTTTCCCCACTCTATTCGCTCTTCCAGAACGTCGGTTTCGCATACACAAGCAGCTGGATAAAGACGACGGCTTACAGTGGGAGAGACAGGACGTGACTTTGAGCAGTCCATGGGCACGATGTTTCCCAAACGAAACACGTAGACAACATTTCCTATGTACGTTGCAGAACACCCCTCGACAGTATGCATGTAACTGAACGAAGTGACACTGAAGAAAAATTGAAACACTTTGGAACGTAAACAGTACAAAACCACAGCTTTCCCAATTGAAGATAATCATTTGAAATACTTATCATGTGGTAAGATTTATGAGATATCGCCATTAACGTAGACATTTGAATTTCTTAATATTGTAGATTTGGGATTGGTGACTACGGTATGTTTATTTAGTCGTATCGAAAATTCATTTCACTAGCAGCTTAATCTGTGGTTGATACTATCTTAAATATTTATAATAATAATAAAGAATTTATTTAGCAAAAAAAATGCTACTCAGTTCTAAATTATTCGCTTTTTCATAATTTTACATTTCGTAAACTTCGGTGTTTAAATAAACTATTCTTAGATTTATTCATAGAATCACATTGCCTAATTCGTATTGGCAAGTGGTTAATTTATTTTTTGCTTTAAATCTAGCCTAGCCCTAGTTGTATCTAATGCTACCTTACTTCTACCGTTGTACGGGTTCCTATCATACTTTTATGCTACATAATTATTGAAATAGGACGGCAAAAAAAATTGTTTATACATTTATACAAAAATATCACGGTATGAAACTTGACAAAATCACTTAAACAAAGCCAGTTCATTTCTCTTAACATTACTGTTATCTTTTATTCCTACGTAAAATAATTCTTAACGTACTACTTTGCAACTTTGTAAGTCTGTCAATGCATTTATTAGATACACCATACAACACAGAACAACAGTAATTGAAGAGTTGACGTGTAACACATTTATAAATTACAGTTTTAGATTCTTTGGTTAAAAATTTTCCTACTAAACCCTAATCTTCTACTTATATTCCTAAGTACAAAATCTATAGGACATTCCATTTTCAAATGTTTATCCAAAATAACTATCGTATTATTGCTTATAACGAGTTCATAGCTATTGTCTAATCAATTACAGCTGACATTCGTGCCAACATATATATATATATATATATATATATATATATATATATAAATTTTTTAACACATTTAACTAGAATCTATTTACACATTTACTGAAGGTAAGGTTCGTTTTATTAACTTGATTCATTTGGTCTTTTCCAGAAATGAATATAAGCGCATCATCAGTATATAACCTAAGATTAACATCACAGTTTTTGAAAACAACAATAGATACCATTTATATATAAATTAAAAATTTGCATTGTTGTGTTCACGTCATCCTCGTTGAGACGCTTAAGACGGCTTGTCGTAAACCATCTCAATGTTGCGTCAAAAGTCTGAGAAGCTCTTTTTCGTTTTTGCTTTTACGTTCCGAATAGTAGCTCATATTCGTTAATTTTACAAGCGAACGATGTGGATCTCATTAGAAAAACCAAGAATTGCGTTTTAAATTGGGTCATATTTAGAATATAACAGAAAATAAGTTAACGAAAGATGAGGCTACACGTTTCATGTCACGTTATTGTGTGAAATTCCTTATATTAAAAAAAATTATTACTGGATTTTTAGAGATAATCGACGTCATGAAATTATTGAAAGTTGAGACGGGCAAAAGGGTAAAAAGTTATCGCACAAGTCACTTTCAGGATTATGGTAATCCGACGACGATTGTTTGAACCGAAGTCTGGCTCGATTTCCTCAACTTCTGAGACCTTTACCCCAAAATTAATCCAAAAAAATTATATTATCGTTAAAACGATATTTATGTCATGAGGTTGATGTTTTGTGAATTATCCACGTTGCTTGTTACTCGTAGATGATACTCATGAAATTTTTCTCAGCATTGCGTGACCTCAATGTCCCGGAAGACGTACTTGTAGTCGTGTCTGTGGGAGGAGAAAGCAGTTGCCAAGGTGATCTAATAGAATTTAACCTTGAAAATTTATTTGCTTCGATTAAATCAATGTGTAAAATTTTTGATCCGTTCTCTTTCGAAACGACCCTACAGTTGTCATCATGAAACTAACCATTGAAACATGGTGGATAGTTAACCATTTATATAGTTACGCTTAATTTTCATATACTCGTTCCAGACTAAATGAAGTCCCCAACATACAAAAATAAAGCCAATTTCGATATTTTATTGCATAAATTTTTTGTTATCTTTGTGCTCTAATATTGTAAACGTACTGTCTTGAATGGCAAAACTTATATATCTATATAATATTAATCTGTATTGTTCAAACCAAATCTTAAGAAAATCGAAATGTAAATTTGTACCCTACTATATAAAAAAGAGAAAATGACAGTGTGACCACACACTTGCACATAATATATTTTTATAAATACAAATATGGTAAAATTTAAAATTTTAATGTGTTATCCCGAAACAACTTATGTGATGCGTCATTTAGTTTCTTTATGACACACACACAACACACAGATAGATTCTAAACATCTTTTACATTGATTGATTTCTCATTCTAGGTGCTGGCGTGAGTGTGGATAATGGCTCTGTAGTACATGGAACACCACCACTATCAACACTTGAAGCACTGGATATGCTGACAACAAAAATCAGTGAAGCTGAGAAGTTTGATCACCCAAATGTTGAGGATAATGGAAAAACTCACATGGATAATGAAAATGAGTCAGATTCAAATAAAACAGCCAATATAGATCAAATTGGCAAGCAAAATTGTTCAATTCCTCTGGGACTTTTGAAAAAGTGTGATCTTGATAATGTTATGTTGTTAACAAATTTGACTACCTCAAACGATAGTCTCTCTTTGTCATGCACAGTTTTGAAGGGAAATAACATGTCTTATTTTGACTGTTCCATCCCCAAGGATGATAACTCAAGTTTACACATTAAATGCCCTGTGGATAAAGACATATTTAAGGATTTTAATGATGGTTGTCCTGTTATAAGTCAACCAGCTCCTAGATTCAATTGCACCGACAAGAGTGATGAAAACCATATAATATCAGTCTGTACCATTCCAACCAAATGGCTGAAGAACGCTAATATTCGTACGTGGCTTAACTGTACAACAGATGGAAATGTGTCTTCAGCAACATGTTTTGTTTCAGCACCTAAGAAATTGAACTGCACAACAAATAATATGGCAGATACAATATGTTTTGTTTCTAAACGGTTAGCAAACCACAACTTTTTTTCAAAACTAAATTGCACAACTACTACCAATGCTACTGAGGAAACATGTTTGTTCCCCAAAAAGTTGATTCAGGATTACAATATTAATTGCATCAATGTTCTAAATAGTACAAATAAAATTTGTGACATTCCAAAAGAATCATTCTTGAATGATGTTGACAAGAAATTTAACTGTACTAGCAATGGAGTTAATAGCAATCAAAAGATTTGCACCATGGAATTGAATGTAACAAAGCCTGTGAATTCCAACACATCACTAACACCAGAAAAAATAGACCAAATTACTTGTCTTATACCTGCTGAGTGGCTGAAACCAAACAATAATGATAGCTTGAACTGTACAGCAGACAAAACTATTGCCTCCGTCCTTCTGTGTCCTGTTCCAACCAACTGGATGAAAGATAAAAATAATGAATACAGTTATAAGTGTCCATTGCCCAAAAATTTACCACAGAA
This sequence comes from Zhengitettix transpicula, assembly GCA_037074705.1. Classification (NCBI taxonomy): domain Eukaryota; kingdom Metazoa; phylum Arthropoda; class Insecta; order Orthoptera; family Tetrigidae; genus Zhengitettix; species Zhengitettix transpicula. Next base: position 36,544,519 of record CM073596.1, on the reverse strand, counting down.
CATAACTGATACAATGCTTAACTGCACACTTTATTATGGCAATTCAAGCGTTCTTTTGAAATGTCAAACATCAGAGGGTAATGTAAGTGTTCCATTGCTTGAGAATTCCACAGCAATTAGTCAACTTAACTCCTCCACCATATCACCTTTGCCTAGCTCAGAATCATCTAATTTAAACAACACATCCAATACTACAGTTGTTTCAACATCACCATCACCAATTCAAACCAATACAGCATCACATTTAAATGTCTCAAGCAACACCACTGAAGGGCCTATTAACCAAACATCAAATAACAATAATACAATAGTCTTTAGTTCTAGCACTGAAAAGTTGCATGATATTACAACAGTGTCAGCCTTAAAAACCAGCACAGACCAAATAACAAAAAAAGCTAGTGAAATCCCTACACCAAAGTATATAACAGAAATTCCAGTTTCAACCACATTTTCTTATGCCACTTCAACAGCAATGCCAAGTCAAACTAATGATTCAGTAGCAGCATCCTCACTACAACACCCTGAAGTAACAACCAGTGAGCAATCAACTGCTTTCCTACGACCAACAGAATCTGCAGCTATTCTAGTTGGAGTTTTTATTGCTGTTGCAGCCTTGGGCTATGTTGGACTTCTTGTTTGGAGACGTGTACTTGAGTAAGTTACTATTCATTGATGCATATAATTATTTAAAACACTCGTTTCACAAACTGGGTGATACTGAACTCTATAGAGTACTGAAACAATCAAATATTGTTAATAAAATTAAATGGTTCCGAGGTACTAAACAGTAAGTTGTTTTAGTTGTGGGCCAGTAATTGGTAATTGACATTTATCATTAATGAATCATTTAATGAAAAAGTAGTTCCTTAAATAAAAAATATGTATGTCCTATTGATACATTACATGATGTAGAGAATGTTATAAAATGTATTGTGTGATTGAAACACATAAAGAGTACCAAAGTTATAACTGAATGCCAAGCTTTAAAGAAAAGCATTCCACTGAATTTTCATTGCAATTGATTATTCAGAATTGGAAACATGGATAGAGAAGTACCCACTGCAACATTCATTGATTTCAAAAGGGCATTTGATCATAAGTCACTTAATATAAATAAGTGGGGATGTCTTACAGTGGATAAACAATTATCAAAAAGTTAAATAGAAAGTAATGAAATCTATTCAGTTTTGGTGAAACATGGTGTACCAGGAATAAAGGTCATAATTAAATCAATAAGAAATAATAAAGGAAGGAAATCGAAATTAAACAATTACTTTTTTAAAAGGATCACAAAAAATTATTTATTTTACAAATTTAGTCTTACTTGATTTTATATTTTAATATTAATGCGTCAGCTTTTATGAGAAATCTCAATTTCGGGGCCACTTATCGGGCCTCCAAATAAAGACGGTAGAAAAAAATTTTAATTTTCGATAACAAAAAAAAACCTATTTCTAATCTGAAGTTATATAATTCTAGTAAAGTTATCGAAATCTGACAAGTTGTATAATTCTAGTAAAGATATCGAAATCTGACAGTAAATGATATTTACTTATAAGGTTTACAGATGAAAGTTTGTTTTAATTACGTACCATTTTGTTTGAGCAGCTCAAGATTGTGCACACTATTTCACTGATAGGCAATTGCACTTATTCTACTCTCTCTTCACTTTTCAGTCACTTTGGGAAATTTTCGGCGCCATTCTGCTTCGCTCACTATCAAACACTTTGTTGACTACATATTTTAATGTTTTCTGACTATCTTGTCAGGACCTACAAATACACACACTGTCTGAATACTCGTGTAATTCGTCTATCTGCGTGACTCCTAAACACACATTTCTCTGAATATAAGTGAGAAACTGGTTGCGTCCCGCTCTCTCAACATCTGAGATCCGCGAAAGAAGCAGGTGTAGACAGGCTATGTATAGGGTAATCCACATAGTGGCAACTCCCCTCTTATAGCATAGGAAAGGGAGTGCAAAGTAGTCAAAGGTTTACTAGGGCACCCAGGCTATGGTTTAAGGGATCCTACCCGGAAATTCGCCTAAAAGTGATGTAGGGAAAACCCTAGCAAAATCTGCATCAGGTCGGTTCTGCATTCTCGCCAAACAGTACAGTTATTTACAATGCTCTGGCCTCAGAGTTACATCGCCAATAATTAACGAAACAATATTAATTAATTACATGTTTGTAATCTACAAATATATATATATATATATATATATATGGATAGGAATGACAGACAGCGAAGTCAACTTAACTGAAATCAACAGTTGGTCCAATTTGGCTGAGGAGTTAAAAGTTCTCAAATTTTTGAGGGCCTGAGTCCCCTTCGTCAGGAGAGAATTTTAAGTACTGAACTTACATTGAAACCTTGATTTTCCACACTTGTTCCATACCCATCTTACAACCTTGCCTAGGTTGTTGAAGCCATCTCTGTTGTCTTCAGTGCAATTGTTTCACATTCAACAACAATGAGTCAGAAACGTAAGCATGGGCTCAATTTGTAAAAAGTATTAAAAATGGAGCATGTAAACTGCAATAAAAAATTCACCATTTTATTTACCCATTGATTTTGATTTATCGTCAAGGCTCCGGCACCGTAACTAAAGATTAACCGAGGATTTAATATAACAACAAACAAGTGACACGTGAAAATTTTTTCTAGACCTAATTCTCTATAGACTTATCAAACTTAAACATCAAATTGGTTTTCTAAACATGAGTATATTTCACATTTATTGCAAATTATGTTCTTTGTTTATATATTTAAAAATGACACAATACTTTTCTTTTTGTGGAAATTAATCAAATATATGACCATCAGTATTGCCATGAAAAGCCACTAGTAATTTAGTATTTCTTTCCTAAAATTATTTTGTTCATTCCCTTCTCATTAATACACAAAATTAAGTTTACAACATTATTTACATATAAAAAATTAATTTCGTTGTGTGTACTTCAGAAATTATTTACATAAAAGAAAATACATTCTTCTTGCGACAAATGGTCAGTTAAATTAAAATTAAATGTTTAAGTATTTGAAGTGACTCACAAAATTTTAGAGCATTTTGGATTTAAATATCTAATAATAAAGGTGTGGCGAAATTGATGTACACCCGGGGGCTGAAACCCACATTACTGTTCTAAAGAGATATTTGATTATATGTTTATGTTGTTATAGGAGGAGATATGGAAACAGGCAGTTACTTATTAATGAAGATGATGATTTTACAAATTCCAATAATTTTGAGGTATGTGTGAAACACCATAAATTTCTGACCAATAGTAATTATCTTTCTTTCCACAACCTATAAATTATTATATTACTTGACTAAATTATCTTAACATTGTTACACTAACAAATTTTTTCAGATGTTTGTTTGTACCATGTCTCCACATAGGTTAAAATGTGAACAAATGGCAACAATCACATGATTATTTTTACATAAATAAGTTTCTCACCTACATTACTTCTCTACCTAAAGTAGAATGTTTCAGAACCTCTAATATACACATTTCTTAATTAAAAATATATGGCCTCTTTATCAATTAAATCAAATTTATATTTTTATAACCCAAGTTTCAATTAATGTTTTATTTTTCAGCTGTGACCTTGGAATGAGCTAATCCATCCAGAAGCAGCATCCAGCACCAATTTTGTACAGTATAAAGTGATTGAAACATAACTGTGTCTGTGATATTTATAGATAGTGTGTCCAGAGACTCGAATAAGACCACGAACTAGGTTGGAAAGGGCAGCATTGTGCAAGGACCTCACTAAACATATGACTAGTTTTGAAACAACCGAGTATTTGTAATATATGTAAAAAAAACTGTATATAATCAAATAGGGAACTTACTCTAGTAAATTTCAACAAAATTTAAATAACTGTAATGAAAATTGTTCCTACTATACATATTATCAAATTTAAACTTTAAAAAACAAATATATTTCTACCTGTATACTTGTTTAATGATAAGACTAGTAAGTATTGACAAAAACTTCACAACTGTTTAAATAACCATCAGACCATAAATACATGTATAAGGTAGTTAAACTGAAAACTTGACTTGTATACTTTTAACAATGTTTGGAGTCACATCCTAATGTTGTCATAACTAAATGTATTCATTTTCATTAACATTTTTTCTGTAAATGTCACAAGCCAATGTCAAATATAATAAATGCTTTGCTTGAAAAATAAACTTTTATAAACTAATGTTTCATTTTTGTGGAAGATAGAAGTTAATCATGAAACTAATTTTAAGCAAATTAGTAGGATAAAATATAATTTTATTTCAGTTTGTTCAACAATATTTATTTGCACAATCATAACAAAAGACTTTCCAAACAAATTGTTTATACAAATTTAAAAACTTTCAAAATAAGGAAATTTATGTAGTTATGTCATAATAAAATAAATTCATTACTACAATCTTGCATTTTAGTAATTTATATTTTACGATGTAACAAATTATTGAAGGAAATTAAAATTTACTTAAAGAATTTGAAAAAGAAAAACAACAGTATAAAAATATTCTATTACATCACAGCATTCCTTACAAAAAAGTTTTATTGTTACAAGATTGAAAATACATCTGAGCATTTCTGAATCTATGCATTTCAGTCACTGTACTTAAACAAAAAGGGCAGTTTACATAACAAAACAAACTGATATTTAAGACAATGAAAATATCCTAAACCACAGTCTAAAATTAAGCAGTATTATTTAACTTGGCAAGAAATTTTTTTAAGTTCAGAAAACACACTTAATGAACAATTAACTCAGAAATATGTTTTCATCATTATCAATGAACACTATTGAGTAGGAAATAATTAAAACCCTGTTATCTTGCACCATTCATATTAAGGGGTACTATTGGAGTAAACCAGCCAGCCTAAGCAAATTCAACTATAATATATCCATGACCAGCTATAATCTAATTACTTTTGTGTTGAATGCAAACTGGGCCAACATTATCTCCTGTTTCCTTGTTATGAGCACCATGTGAACCATCACAATAAGGCCACTGTAATAAAATATCATAGTTAAAGCTTTATCAAATATAAAATAAATTTAAATTTGAGGTTCATATGTGTATATTTAACAAATGCTTCCAATCAGAATTTCAGGTATTTATATCTTAATTGTGGCACAAGAAAGAAAAATTTAGTTGGCTTCAGAACTCAGCTACTCTTAATCACCACAAAGAGAGCAAACCATAACTTGATTTTATCAAGACTAAATTAGTTATTAAAATCAGTCATGTGAGATACACAACCTAAATAATCACAATACATTAGGCAGGTTTTCATATTCGTAAAACATTTCCCAGTGTAGCATGATATATTTACATTAAATCTACAATACAATTAACATGTTTATTTATGCATGTAAAAAGTATTATAATTCTAAATTTAATATTCCAATCATGTGGTTATAATTGCTGGATAGAGGTTTATGTTCCTTCAAACTATATATTGCAGTATTTGGGCCATGCAGAAATTTGTTATTAGTGAATTATCTGGTGATAAAGGTTGTTCCTAGAGTGGAATGCACTACTAAGCAAAGGTTAATGTAAGTCAAGGTATTACTCATTCGTGTTTCGGACACAGGCCAAGAAGACCAGAAAAAGGAGATTTCATGATGGTTGACCATAATTCACAACTGCACTCTGTAGTGTAATGAATCAAGCCCAGAAAAGAGGATGGGTAAATACTGGGATCACAAAGGTAGAGAAAAGAGAGACGTTTTAAAGTCAAAGTGGCAGAAAAGAAAACCTGACCTCCGGTGAAGTAATATAATATCAACTATGTGGTGAAAAACATACCCGAACAAGAGAAGGTATGTAACTTAAAACTATATAGAAATAATTTATGATGGAGGCTGTGCCCATGAAATACTGTATGGATAGAGAGATATAGATATAACTATTAAATTATATAGTTAGTCAAATACACATTCCATATACAAAATAAACCTAGTTTTGCTCGACAAAATACAGTACGAAATTTTAGAAACAGAATTGAATGTTGTCATGGTATATAAATGGACAGAATGCAACTTGCACTCTTATACTATGTGCCAAATTCGTTAGCTTAGATGTAAAGGGTGATTATAATAAATAGCATACAATGGCTACATACTTTTTTACTTCGCCAACAGCGGCAAAAAGCTGCTTTCTCTCCAATGTCTTCCACATCAAATGAATCAACTACTTTAGCTACATCCTTTCTAATTGAAGGATTTACTATTTCTTTCTGAAAGTAAATAATAATAATATCACATTAGCAATGAGTTTTCTAAATCTCTTATTTATAAGAAAATTTACCTTTTTACACCCTTCTCTCGCCTTCGGGCAATATGCTTTGTAAGATAAATATGTTATACCAGCTATAGCAGCACCAAATGGCACTAAAGACACCCAGTCTTTAACTGAAAACATTTAGAAATGGTATTAAACATAGTTATATCCAAAATATTAACGCAAGAAATGAAATATTAAACTTACATCCCAATTTAAACCAACCACCGATTGAATTAGGAATAGGTAAATTAGATAAATAATTTGGTAGAGAAACTTTAATGAGATGTGAAACTGGCTCCATAACTCTCCTTTTACTCTAACGACGAACACGGAATCCTCCAAATGTTCTCTTGCAATACTGACTCAGTAAAACACTGTAAGTACAAAAAATAGCTCCGTCTTGCACAAGTAGAAAATATTCTCGGAGAACACGGAAGTCAGGAATGGATTTGACTCGACTTTCCGTTACGGCACGGTACCAACGTTTGTGCGCTGAATTTCTCTACTTCTATAACAGAGTATTAGATTTATGAATAAGAATCTCACAGGAAGACTGTTAAATTAATAATTAGCTTTATTTTTTTATGAATAATTAATTAAAAAGAAATATTATGTTATATTTCACGTGTAATTCAGTTAACACAATCTCACATTATAACTGGATCGATTAGAACATGTAATAATCTTTTAACTTCACTCTTTTAATTGAAAAAGAAGGTTTTAATGGACCTGAGACAATTTCATTGTGATGATGACTGTAATTTTTCAGTTAAACAATACTGTGCTTTTTGAAATACCTTTTAATAATGCTGGTACAATCTGCTATCAATTTTGCTAATTTTATTATTATTCCTCATATGATATTGCACATTTGAGTCAAACAATGCAGTATATATATAGTTAGTAAAACAAAATTTCTGTAGTGTTCGATTAAACGACCATCACCTGCAAAAATGGTAACAGCAATTTTCAGTATACGATTTGCTAGAACATATACAATCATTCAACGAATGTTGCCATTAGAGAGCATGTACCTATTATAATTTCAATCATCTGTCACTACATTTAAGTCGTTAATTTACGTTTAAGAATTTTTGTACATTAGTCGATTAACAAATATTGCTATTACACTGATGTTAAATTGCAAGAACATTGACCTTGATGTCTGGTTATAATATTGAACGCTTTCTTGGTGTATGTGATTAACAAGCAGTTCTCGGGATCCCAACCGGGTGAATACATTGAAATAACACGGCGTTTCCCTCTTTCGACCGCCGAAACGTCGGGTTGTGAAGATGATGGCAGTGACTGCGGTCGAAACGTCATGTTATTACAATGTATTCACCAGTTGGAATATCGGTAACGGCTTGTTGGTTATCGTAAATTCAGAATTTCGTGAAAATTGAAGTTGTGTAACGTTTCGACTTGTCTATAGATCTTTGTCAAACACTGGTTACATACAAACACAGTTCAGACCTTTTCTGCTGACCAAGGGGACTCAGCATGATATATATTGTAGTGAATAACATCGGTAAGTGGCCGCCCTTTGTCCGCGGGCTGAGAAGGAATTAATTAAACGTGCATGTGCCCGAAAGGCCCCAAGAAGCCGAGGGTACGCGTCCCTTTTTTTTGCATCGTTTGGAAGGGGGTGGGGGCGGAGTAAGAATATATAGTCCGAACCCGGGTGAAAGGGGGCAGAGACAGACAGACAGAGAAGTGAGAGAGGACTGAAAGTGTAATGAGAGAGGCGAGAGGGTGGAAAATTTGGTGAGCTGTAAGGAACAAAAGTTTTGGAGAGACGTTCATCGCGGGAGGCCGAAGAAGGAGATCGTGGGCTGCTACAAGACAAGTGATCCGCTGCAAGTTGGCTGACGCCACAAGTTAAAGTGAGGATCACCATTAATGTAAAGTACCTTCAGAAGTTAAAGATTTATTTTACACAGTACGGAACTAAGCTCTGTTTGTGAATAGAAACCAAGCCGCCCACATTACCTTGTAGAGAAGGAGGATTTCATAACCAAGCCAGAGCTAATTATTGTTAATTTTTTGCAGACTATATGTATATCTGCTAGCGCCCAATCAATTACTTTTTAATGTATTTTATTTTTATTTTTATGTAATAAAGTTTTTTTTATATATATGGTAATAAAGTCAAATGATTGCAATATATGTATGTGTGTGTGTATATATATATATATATATATATATATATATATACACATACATACATCCATATATATATATATATATATATATATATATATATATATATATATATATATATACATATATAACACTTAAGTTAAATGTAACAAGATCAAATTAAATAACACATTTGGATATAAAGAGAGGCAGCATAGTCGACTTACCTGATATCAGCAGTCGGTCCAGTTCGATGCCCATCATGATAGGACCTATGGAAGAAGGCCTTATACTAATACTTTACTTATTTTATTTAATGCTACATTAGTAGAATGTTGTGCAAATAATATATTTTCTTTGTTGAAATTTGATTTATTAAAGAAAGTAACATTCTGAATGGGTTTCTTTTATATAGCAATGCTTGGCTTGTTATATACCTGCCAGATGATATTTTATTTATTGTTTTCATTCCTTAAATTACTTGCACTCGTTCTGGAATGCAAAGGACACTCAATGGTAGATATGCAGAAATACTGCTTAGAAAATCCCCCTCTTGCCTTGTTGTATTTGTTCAATTATTCATTACTGTTAAGTTTCATTATCGAACAGAGAATGAAAAATCCAATTGCTTAGATAATATAATTGTTTTCTTACTTAAACTAATCCTGGGGAGCACATAGCAGTTTTCATGTCATTATACTCTTGTTCTTTTTATAACAAAATAGAAACTAAATGAAATGCTCTAAAAACTATCATAACATTTATTTGAAATTATAGGTACTACACATCTGTCCAAATACATATTACATATGATATATGAGATGTGTATTGCTGGGAAAGCAACATGTCTGATTTTTGTAGAAAGTAGCATTTTATTAGTTTTTATATTTTTGTGGGGATAAATGTATACTATTTATGATATTCTCTAAAATATCCCATGTACAATAGAGTCATATCTCTATTTTAAGAATAAGTTTTAAAAATGTATCTATATTCTAGTCTTTGTAGACATCAACTTTAAGCTAAAAATTATGGGAATATGAGTGCAAGAACTGCCCAAATAAAAATGAACTACACGTGAAACTCCAAATGATTCAAAGGAGTTGTTTTTCTTGATAAAATAAAATTGCATATAAAATTAATTACCTTCTGAAGAATAGCAGTGGATAGATAGTTTCATGAACATTTTTACATTAATTCCACTCTTCACAAACCTTTCTAGAGAGCTCTGGTGGCGGCTACCTTTGGGGATGCCTTCACATCTCTCTGGTTTTTTTGAACTAAGGTTCCCACATCTCAGCCCGTTTTGAGATGTTATGTTCTGGGGTCACATACCTTGGGCATATGGTAAGAGTTGTCCGCTATTCCTATTGGAATAGTCAGCCAGCTACCTCCTGAATGGTCAAGGCATGGAGAGGGGAAACCTGCGACCCCACAGCTAACCCCTCTCACGCCATCAGAAGGGCATGGGACAAATACCAAATGCCTGGCCTACCTGATGCAGGTTTTTCTAGGGTTTTCCCTGCATCACTTTTAGGCAAATTGCCAGGTAGGATCCCTAAATCATAGCCTGGGGGCCCTAGTTAATGCCTGGCTACCTTCCTCTACCCTTCTGCAACCCCCCTTTAGAATTGCTTCCTATGCTATTAAAGGGGAATTGCCACCATGTGGATTACCCTAAAAAAAATTATTTAAGTTTACCTGTTTAACATTTCAAAAGCTTTCAGGCCTTCCATTTGTTCATGTTTCACCTATACACAATGCTTTAGTCTTTTTATCTTGTCCAGTGATCAATATAATCTTTTATTTTCAATTAAAGAATTCACATAAGATATGTAGTTTGGTTAAATGAAAATAACATAAATTTTAAAATGTAATTGAAAATGTCTTGTACGTTGATATAGAGCAGTTAAATTGGATAGGTCTTGATAACAATTGTTTTTGAATAAAGTTATAGTTTATTGGAAGAAGTTAGTAACCCATTGTGATTATCCATATATATTAAATTAAATATTTGTAAAAGTAAATATGACGTATTGTGCATTTTATTGTGCTTAACTGAACGGAAGTTATTTCTCTAATGAAGAATCATGTGAAAATATTCACTCAACAAATATTAGATTTGTAAAATGTCCTCGTTACCTTCTATGGCTGCAATTCATACTTCACAAAGCTTAAATTAAAAGTTTAATTTTTTTAAAAAATCAGTTACAATACTAGTTTTGTTGTTTTTGTATCAGCATAATTAGATATGGTTTTAACAGCTGGGCCCAGTTTATTTAATAGATTACTGACATTATTTTTCCAATTTAATTTGTCTACCATCCTAGAAATTTCGTACTTTCTACTTTTTCAGTGTGCAGTTTCAACAAATTTAGTATAAACAATTTTGAACTGACTGCATAAATGGACTTAAGAAGACTAGTCTGGCAGATGTACCAAAGAAATGGCTTTGGTATTGCCTGTATTAGCTTTTTACCTTGTCGTGTCCCAAGTTGAGCCAGCTAAACACAGTTGTCCAGTGGAAAATCAACAACTACACTGATGAGAGGGCTTACATGGGTGTGTAATGGTCTCTCTGTTTATACAGGATGTTTCATATTGAGTGGGATGAAAAGAAAGCATATCTGTGAATGCTGCAATTACTTTAATTTGATAAATGATAAATCAAATTAACACTGAAACTATAGTTATCCACATTTCTGTAGATGTTATATGTATGCTCTTGTGGTGACGTGACAAATATCTATGTGGTATTCCAGTTCCTACCAAACTTATGGTAGAATAACTTTTCTTAATCTTTTGAGCACGTCAGTTATCTGCTGCTTCAGTTTCTGAAGTCCTAAGGAAATGGAGGCATTAACACTTTGTCTTAAACAAAACTCCATAGATCAAAATCCCAATGGGTTAGATAAGGGGATCTCAGTGGTCAACAGAGCAAGGGTACAATATTCTAACACAAGTTACACTTGTAGGTTTCAAGTTTCAATATATACAGTGTGTTTCATATTGAATGGGTTACAGAATTCATACTATGCTATTCTTCTTGTCAATATGAAACATGCTGTATATATTGAAACCTTAAACCTACATGTATAGCTATTTCATACCAACAATAGAATATTAATATGTGAATTCTTCCACTTATTAATTTGTACTGTTTATTACAATTTTACAAATTATTCTACAAAGCCCATTCTAATATTCCACATAAAATATTTTAAACCATATACTATACAAAAATGAAGAAATTTTAACTGAGATGTACTGATTGTCATTGTATTCAGTTACAAACACAATCAATAAATATTAATAACATATAGGAATTGTTAATGATATCATGGGTATTTAAATATGATTGGGTGTCCATGAAAATATAGATTAAAAATGATAAATGTGTTTTAATATTGTTTCAAAAATTTGAAAAAAAAAATCTTTAAAAATTATATATGCAGGTTTTTTGACTAATGACTATGTAGCAATAAGATTATACATAGAATATTTTATTATACATATTTTAATAAATACACAAAACTTTGTGATGTGGTATATAATTTTTTCTGGGATTTTTAAGTTCACAGATAGTAGCAGTCACATTAATTCAGTTATTTCAGAGGAACAAAAGCACGAAGAATGAAGAGTGGAATAAATTCCAAACAATTAATTAATATCACTAATAATGACTGTTAGATTAATGTATGTGTCTAGAAACATTGGTTCAGAGTAAATAATATACTGAATAATTAAGGTAGCCAATTCAGACAAAAATGGTAATATAAATACCAAACAACGTTTCTGGGATCCTTGCCCCTTTTCTCAGGTGCTAAGAAGAGTCTAGAGAAACACAATAATTTGAGTGTTCTCAACTGACAAGTGCAGTTGAGTTTCTCTAGGCTCTTCTTAGCACTTGACAAAAGGGACAATGATCCCAGAAACTTGTGGTATTTATATTACCCTTTTTTTCTGAATTGTGTGTCTTTATTATTCATTATTTTCAATTAGACGTAAATTTTTTCATTATAAATAATATACTTTTTGGATAGTTTTTTACTTTAATGTATTATTGTAGTGAAAATTTGAATTACCATAATTCCTGATTAGTGTATGCACATACTTGATATGAATCCTATTTCCTCATTGGAGTATTAATGGAAAAGTAAGTATATTCTATTCCATCTTTCCAAAACAGAGAAATATGTTGAATGATGAGCTGCAAGACAATTTAAGGCTAAAACACTAATTTTGACTCAAATATCGCTAATCTTACTAAGAATTGTAGATCACATCTGTCACTTTTATTCTGATTGTCAGTCAGAAAAATTATTAAAATGAGTATTATGAAATTCTATATATAATTTTAATTAGTCCTAGTTCACTATGCCTACTGTAGATTTTAGGTAAGTCAACTGCTCTCTTTCCCTCTTTCCTATCCAAATGAGTTAATCATTTTCATCTTGTCACATTTCCTTAATATATATATATATATTAATAAATTTAAAATTGCAAATATATTGAAATCATAAAAGCTTATTTTTGTATGGAATACATGTATAAATCACTCAAAAAAAATTATATAAATATTGTTTGGGTCGATTACAGGTTTTGAAGGTTTTTTTGGTTTGGACAACTATATGGTTGAGGGATGTGCCCCGTCTTGAGCCAGCTGTACCGCTTGACATTTACGACCTGCGTAAAGCAGCAAGTGTATTAACAAGGAGCTATCGTGTTTCGGTTCTTGGATTTATACATTTAATATTATAACTGCTTTACTGAGGTAAAAATTGTCTGAAACATACCAATTATTATTCATTTGTTTGATACTATTCTTCGTTTATTGATCTTTGACAATCCATTTTAATTTTTATTGAATGCTGTATCGAAATTAACGTATGCCACAATTTGTATCACAGAAGTGTCAGCCTTATGTGTATATTTAATATAATGCGTTTAGAGTGTTTTTCTTCAAAGGTCTGTCGTATTGAGCAATAAAGAAGTATTGATCTTCTTTTGGTCTGAAGGGTGTTCTAAAGAGGCGCGTGAGAGTGTGTTTTCCTCCATACTTCTCACAGAGTCGACGAAAACAACGCAATTTTTCACGATAAACTTGCCACACGCAACAGCTACAGCACGTCCATTTCCTTTATCTGCACGAAAACAGTGCGTGCGGTGTCAGAAACGAAGAGAAAATACGAAGACGGACACACTTTGCTAGTCGATGTGTGAGAAATTGCTTATTGGAATACACGTACTAAAAAAGTTAATTAATTTAAACGGCGAAATTATCTGTTTCGCAACTTCCTTCAAACAATCTGAAATATTTATATTTGAATTTATTAAAAGAAAACTGCGATTAATTTTTTTCGTGGTTTTATCAGTATAGCCAGTAGATCTGTGCGAATTTCCTCAGCAGAATTGTGTTTTGATAAACAATTGACGTGGTTGATAATCCGTATAATCTTTTATTAAATGTATAAGATGACAGTTAACAGAGCTTAAAACACAGAGAATACAAGTTTACGATCCCGTCCATACAAAATAAGTTCATGAAATGACGGGTAAAACAATTATTCGAATTCAAATAATTGTAGATGAAACCAACACATTTTAATTGTTTTACTTTTACGTTTTTATTTATTAAATACATAATGTAGTCGATGACCAATTTCAGACAGTTTATTTAATCAAATCAAAAAACGTTTCGGTACGTATTTTGCACCTTCTTCAGGTCTTTTCTATCTATCAACACATGTTAAAAGCTATTTGACACCATATTTAAAATTTTACTAAATTTTTATAGTTTTTCCGAGGCTGTTATTGACAGTTATGTGGCCATACACAGGTGCTAATTGATCTACATACCGAAACCTTTTTTTAATTAATTAAAAAATGTCTTAAACTGATAATAAATTGCATTACATAAAACCAATAATTATTTGATACACACCTTTTGTACGGACGCGGTCGTAAAACTGTCGTCTTATACGTTCATTGAAGATGTCTCAGTTGCTAAATAATTGTAATTATGTAATTTTTACATATTTTTATTGTGGATTAAATATTTATTCTGTGCTTCAGAACTATGTGTTGGATGAGTATGACTCATGGAATCAAAATTTACCAAATATAATAAACGTTATTATTTGAGACTGTAGTTATGGACTTATTTACATATTATCTACCAGTTTAGAAATTTACATCCTATATACATTTTTATTAGTATTTAAAAAATATAAACTTGCATAATGTAGGTTTCTAAACGAATAATTTTTGACGATCTAAACAGTATTATCAGAACTACAAGCTATATAATGAACAATATTTTTAGAAACTATTATTGATCTCTAAGACTGACAGATCATACGTTTTCAGATAAGACACTAAGATCGTGAGTAGATTTTCGGGTGCGGAACGAATCACCCCAAGAAGAAACCAACCCCCAAGCCAAAGTGGCAGAGGCCGGCTCAGTAATGGATGTTGTAAGTGAATTGACTCAACTTTCCGCGCTCAAAGAAGTTTACTCGAGTTTTAAATTAAAGCACACCTTACAGTCACAAAAAAATAATGCGAAAGCATAAAACGAAAGTTTAAAATTAGATTAGGAAACTAATTGAGGAAGGGAAAGGGGAAATATTGCAAGGGAAGATTTTTCAGGTGAGAAGAGTTATTACCAACAGAAAATTGCGAATAAAAAAGTTTCTATGTGATGTTATCAGTAAGGATATAGCCCGTATACCTGTGGTGAAGGAGTGGAGATGCATTTTAACGTTTTTAACTTATTTTAAAAGAGAAGAGAGACACCAGCTAACATACACGCTGAAAACAAGCACAGGCAAAATATTATTGTATTTGAAATAAAAAAGGTCATAAAGCAATACAAAAATAATTTACCAATTAAATGCCTTAAAATATTTTTACCTGTCGTTATTAGGATCTTGGTGATGAAAATGAGAAATCCAATAAATATAGATTGGTTGGAAACTAAGAGGAAGCTTGCGGTGCTGAGCTTGGCTAAATATTTACCTTGGATTTTATTAAAATTGAAAGAAAAAACAAGATATTATAGTGCTGAATAAGACTGGAAGAAAAAAATACAAGTATTTTAGTTGACCGTTTACGTTCTAAATACATTAATCACTGATCCGAAAAACTCGCCGCAGACGTTCTGAAAACGAAACAATTTTCAAAAGACGAAACGGTGCGTGTGTGTCATGATAGTCGTAATATATTAAATAATTGAGATAGATTTGCAGTAATTTTATTTCATTACTAGCTGATTGCTCGGCGTCGTCCGGTATTTATTTAACCCAATTTTATTAGACAGCGAAGAGAATTATTTCTACATCTGCACACGAAGGTGACCAAAGGGATGAATGGCCCAAAAAAAAGTGTTGGTCTCTATTCCAGTTTAGTCACGTGTTAATCAAGAGATTACTGTCTTTAATTTGACGGGCTAATATAAGTAAATACCTCGGAAACGCCGAATACCCAGATAGTATTTCAATAAATTAATAGTAGATAAATTGTTTTATCTCCCCAATAAAAATTTTGTTCTTTAACTTGTGAGAGGCTCTCAAGTAATTTTCTGCTTCGCTTTAACAATTTTTTGTAGGTACAATAACATAAAAACTAAACAATATAAAGCCGTAATAACTTTTATGAAATCATTTACTTCTAGTCTAAACATGTCAAAAATTACGAAAAAAAAAGTGCAGTGAAATCGTAATTTATTGCGATATTGCAAAAATCTAATAAAATTATTTTAAAAATGTTGTTTTCGTAGGGTATTGCAATATTTTCTTCTAATTATTTTAGTATTTCGTATGATGTCAACGCTGGACATTTTCGTAAAGTTATTTGTTTTATTGGAAATATTTATTAGGGTAGCAACTCGTTACGGAGGATAACTTGTAAGAATAAATACTCTCTACGTCAGTAATAACGTGTAAAAGGAACAGTCGAATCCAATTGTATAATTTTAAGATTTATTTCCTTTATTCGGGTAAACACAAATCTATAGTCTTGCATATCAAGAGATAGATTTGAAGAAAATTATTTTCTGTAATTAAGGGAATAGTAGCCAATCGTGTAGTCTCCAAGTTCAATTAATATTTTTTATTCTGGAAGTTTTCGACAATTTGTGTCATACTCATCCTAAAACATTATACAATTATTTTAAAAATGGCATTAATTTTTGAAAATTTTACCGAAACGGAATTTTCTT
Source organism: Zhengitettix transpicula (assembly GCA_037074705.1). NCBI lineage: Eukaryota > Metazoa > Arthropoda > Insecta > Orthoptera > Tetrigidae > Zhengitettix > Zhengitettix transpicula. Next base: position 36,527,842 of record CM073596.1, on the reverse strand, counting down.
TGTATTGAAACATACCTTACAGTTATAGCAAATAAAAAAATTAACAAAATTATTTTCTGTTTTATTTGGAATGACATTAAATTTAAAAACATATGTGGTATAATTTAATTTAAATATTCATACAACGAAGGTTTTTTATATGTAAAACAAAAAATTGAGTGTACCAACCGCAGTCAGTGTTCTGAAGAAATTGGTTGTTCCTCTGAAGTTATAAGGGTAAAGGAAGTCAAAAAAATTACAATTTGAGAAAGTAATTTTAGAAAGTGATATCTTGAGACTTAAACCCAAGTCAAAGGAACGGGCCATTAATTGGTATGGGTAGGTTGCTTTTACTGGAGGTAGAATGTGAGAAAACAGCTCATGAAGTGCACTTGGAATCTAGTGGTTTCACGGGAGAAGTTGCTCAGAGGCGGAGCTCCAAGTTTCTCTCCAGTAAGTTGGCTTGCAACTTTTTAAAAAAAGAGTCCAGTTCGTGGACCATGAAATAAAGAGCTTACGAAATCGCTTGCTGTTTCTGAAAGACTCGGAAGGGCAGGATTCGCTCCCAAAACTCGGAGGCATTCAAATGGAAAATTTCTACTAACTTTTCCCAAGCAATTACAGCAGAGAGTCAACGAAACCAAAGCCAAAAAGGCGTTTAGAACATTTCAGTTGCTGAAACATCAATGCAAAAATAAAATTATGGACGATAGTGTAACCGATTTTCCTTATGAATTATAACTCACCAATTTACACAATTTATAACTCGAAAATATGGACTGAAGACGGAATTGACAGAATACGCCTCAATTAAGAGAAGGTAATAGACCAAACTTTCTGCAATTCTCAGTTTAGCCATTCCTTGAATACGTTTTCAATGCAATTATTGATAAGGGTCACAACAAAGGCGACGTTTATATTACTTCGTAATATTTTACAGCTCGATATTACAATTTTCTGGAAAATGTTAAGCCGCCGCCCCGTTATTATGCTTATATTGCTTAAATGTGTGAACTCGCTCATTCAACCCTGAGCTTGAATTGTAGCACAGGTGTGTAAACTTCCGCCTCGAATCTGTTCCATTTGTGGTCTGTTTGTAATCAATTATGTGTCGTTCACACGTCCTATTGGTGGCAGAGGATTTACATCCAGCCGTAATCAATATACGAGTAAGCGATTCAGATTTAATCCTATTCGGAGTACTGTATAGAAAATATTTCTTTGAGTAGAATATTACGGGAATCTAAGGTGAATTATGGTCAAGTACAGACAGTATACAATTTAAACATTAAATTAATACATTACAAAGTAAGACACAAAGTTTCCTTCACGTTTCGTAGATCTCACGAAGAATGAATGAAACGTGAATTACTTTGTAATGTATTAATTTAATTTTTTACAGACTATACTGTTTTTAGTTGGTCATTAATTCGTCTTAAATCTTGGAACAGATCTATTATTTCGGAAATAAAAATGCTGCGTCCCCCGCCATCGGAATGGGTTGGGGCAAGTACCAAGAGCCCGAACTGTTCTATTTTTAGTATTTCACAGTTTTAATTTCTAATATTATCCGTGCTTCTTTTGGTCAGACAAGTGCGCTTTATGTAAGCTAATATAGATAAAGGCAAGAAATTATAGGTTAAGATCAGTTTATTATCAGATAAGACATTTATATATCTAAATACTATAAGAGCTTCTTAATCTCAGGAAAGCGCGTGCTGGTCATGGCTGCTCTTGTTACAGGGAGTCTGAAGTACGAATACTGGTGGGTCTGCGTAGCACTTCTATATGGGTGGAGATGGTGAGTCTCTCGATGGTCTTCCTGAGAGCCTCGTTGTGGCATCGCAACTCTTCAACGGTGGCCGTCACTGCTGCCCTTTGATTCAAAGCCTCCGAAATTCGAGTTTTTAGCTGCTAGATACAGAAGTCCATGTTGCAAACATTAAACATCACATACCTACACCTCGGATGAAGGAAAATACTACGTGAATCGTAATAATCTTCGTATGGTCTACGCAGGCCGGACGATGAGACTTTAGTCTGACCTGAATGGGAAATGACTAAACTCATCTGATCTTCAATAGGCACCAATCTGCCACCTTGGAAATAAAAATGTGTTTTAAGAAATCAATATTAACTTTATTAATTGCGGATAGATGTGGCTCTGATTTTTAAGAAAATTTTGCTGAGAAACGTGCTATTATTTTTCATTTTCCAGGAGAGTCTCTTCTCTTTAAGAAATATTTGTTAATTTTTTAAACGCGGCTTTTTCGCATCAAACAATACATTACCGAAGCTAACATCGCTGGTCACAAGACAAATCTTCAGAATTTTGTCTGAAGTGAGTGATGACAACGGATTGACACGAAAGTCACAAGACCAGGTTTACAGAGAGCGATTTGCAGGCTGTTGTGTGAATTCAGAGCTCAATGAATCCCTCGAAGTGTCACATGTCAGTACATCCAATAGTCTTCAAGGTTTCGTATTACGTCAAATTTTACACCATCTACTCATTACACACGGTGTCCTTTAAGTAGCAGTTTCGATTAACCGTTTGGGATTCACTTTGAACCTCTGACGTTACAACCAACAACCTATTTGAATGTGGAGACCTATACCACACAGCTGTATATTGATGATATCATGAGGGATAGAACAGATAGACTGACAAGCAACGTATGTCTCTTGTCATTTGCAAAATTTTTTTTGTTTTGTATGTTTTTCCAGATTTGGCTGCAACCGTGCCAATAAATTATGTCAGTCTTCGAAACGTGTTGTTCTGAGTATTGAAATTACTTAAACTGTCGGGTTGGTTCCTGATCACGTCGGGGTCACCAATTTTCTGAGGTAATCTTCCTTACTGAACATTTAATTATACTGTGTATGACTGGAAATCGTTCGCCATTATTTATTGCCATAAATAATATGTATTTAATATTAGTCAGTGCCAAATCAATAGTAGACATTAATATTATCAGTAGTGTTTCTAAATAATTGATATTACATCAATTTATTTGCAACAGTTTTTAATTTCGTTTGTCAAGGAGGATATATTCTATAAGTCACTGTCCGTTTCCCTTCAGGGCCATATTTCCCGTTCAGCGGATGATATTGCGTGTTCCGTAAAAGGTTTCCGTGAGATGTTCACTTGGCCAACAGTTAGTACCTGTACGTGCGTCTTCCGAAGCGCAATAGCGTCGAAACTCGAACGTAATCGAAGATACTGTAATACGAGAACTACGTGAGCGGCGTGGGAAAGCAGTCGAATCTCGATGGCCAACCGTTTAGTTTTTCAGCTACGCGTAAGCACAGAATTCTTACACAAGAACGGATATCACAGTAAATAATGTTAAGTCAAGTACTCATTTAATATTTAATCAAATACAGTTATAAATATGTAGAACAATGTAATTTTAATTTACATTTATTATTCATAACATTAAACGAATCAAAGAAACTAAGCAACATAAGGCTTTTGAGTTTTGTCAACTGACTTGAGCAGTTGGATCTCTCTAGGTTCTTGTGTTTTTTCTGCACCAGAAACATTTGTAGTATTTATATAATCACTTCTTTTGTCTGTATTTGGATATCTTTCTTATTATTAATTTTTAATCAGACGTAAATTTTTCGTGTTAAACAACATAATGTTTTATTATCACAATTTTAAAGTCAATAAATAAAATTTAAAAAAACCTAAAAAATGTTCAATTTTTTCCTACCAAATATGATTATTAAACGAAATTCCCAATGTATAAATATATTTAAAATTTCTTTATTAAATATTATTACATCATACATAAGAAATATATGAAATTTTAGACTTGAAAATAGGTAATATAAAAATTAATCAGAAAATAATAGATTTAGAGAATAATTTTTTTTCGAGAAAGGGGGAGAATATATATAAACTTTCGGAAAGGCTGTTAAAACTTTAAGGATAGAAAAAAATAGCACATTGTTATTTCTAACACAAATTATTATTGAGCAAATTAATGCTAATGCAAGGCTAATTTCTATTTTTTGTATATATACAGTACATATATATAAAACACTTTTAGGAAGCTATGAAAACTTCCAGAATTGCAAAAATAAATATTAGCGGTTACTAGATAAGAAAAGTATGACATTGTGCACAAAAAAACAAATTTGAGGATAATTATATTTTCATAAGGGTCGAGAATTTATGTAAAACTTTGGGAAGGCTTTTAAAACTTCCATAATAGAAAAAATAAATTTTAGCACATTTTTATAAGAAAAGTTTGCATTTTCGGACAAGATAGTAGACAAGACATTAATAAATCTGAAACTAATATAGTCATGCCTTCTAAGACTGCTTTTCAGAATAATTTCATTCCGGAAAGGAAACCAATAAGATTCTAGAATATTTTAAAATTTTTATATTAATAGCCAATTTAATTAATGCAAAAAATAAATACAGCGGTTAATTTAATTTAATTAAATAAATTAATGTTACTATCTACTATTATGTAAATCCTTTGTAATTAAATATAATTTACTTTTCCGCTTATAAAAACTTTAGTCGGTAATACATTGCGAATGTTGCCAATAACATCGCCAATTAATTGCCCTGGGGCCTCAGAAGAAACTACTTAGCCAGCTAATAAATGTTAATATATCAGCGAGACTGAGTGTTGGGTGCGATGGGGGGAAAAGCGAGTTTTTCTCGGGGCTAAGGCAATTCCGTAGCCAATCGGATGGTAGGAGGCAATAACGTGTCTGTTCGAACCACCCTTTTCTGCCGCACACTTTCACGCCGACACTCTTTTAACTTGGCAACCTGCTTCCAATTTTGCTCTCAAATCTAATTTTGAACTCGCGTTAATTATAAGTGCGGGGTTGGGGGTGGAGAGAGACTAAACTTTACGCGATTGCCTTTTAACGTCGTCTTGGCAGCCATCCACTCACTTTTACTGCGTCTACCAAGCCGTAGATCAAAGCCACCTGCCGGACACCAACCCCGAGGAACATTGCGAAAATTTACTCGCTTTGGCGACAAAGTCGTGTTACCTGTATTTTATGCAATGCCAAGAGAGCTGACTAGTTTCAGTGAATTCCCGGGCAAATTAGATTCCACTTAGTCTACATTAATAACAAAATTTTACTGCCAATAATACAATTAAATTAAAAGCTGTTAGCATAATCAATGAGTTTTAAGTACAGGATAACAACAAAAAAGGATGAAGGTAGGCATTATGCAAACTGAGTCAGTGTTACCATTATGGAGTTTTATAACGATTTGCGCAATCAACATTTTCAATTTCAATACCTTTCCGTCTTTTTTAACATCATTTAAATTATGTTTAACTTTGTAACAAGTATATTCCGACGCAGCTGTAACTGTTTAGTAATAAACCAGTATAAAAATTTTTAAAAAATTAACAAACTTCTGAGTACTGTCAGTTTTAAATACATTTTGAAGGTTACTGAAGATATGTAATCCTGTTTTTTATTGTGGTGTAATTTTCACTGTTTCATTAAAAAGCTCAAAGGTAAAATAACTTTATACATAAACCATAATATTAAAAATATTTCACAGATTTTGTGGCGGCTCTGTCATTTACCCATTTCTTTAAAAACTAATTCTGTGAAGACATGGAGATGTTGTTACTACTTCAATACCACACAGAATGTTTCAGTACATCACTCTAAAGCATGAGAACAAATAATTCTACAATAATAAAAAGAATTACATATTTTGTTCCATTACAAACACTAGCTATATGAATGTGAGTTCCTTTAAGCAAATTGTATTTGGATAATTAATAAAGCAATTTTTTATAGTACTAATCCCAAATAATGCTCCTGAAAAATGTAATGTTTCATTTCAGACATATGACTACTATTACAAGTGGATCCTATAATTCCGAAGAACGCCTTTGAGTTACTTTTTTCATTTTTCTGGCCACGTGCATTATATATATATATATATATATGTATTCATATGTCGTGTCATTGAATTTGATACTAATGAAATAGAAAAAAAATCTTAGGCTCCAACTACTTGTTTATGGAGGTAGAGTGGAAATGAATTAAGTACTGTTAATGTATAGAAAGGCACGACAAAGGCAAGAATTTGACGGTAAGCCCTGAAAAATTATAATCAAAATAGCCAATGGTGAAGTGCATACTATTAATTTTTTTTATGTTTAGAATTGTGTTAAACAGATAAATTTTCTGATTGCAGGTTTGAGGTTACAGCCAATCGTTCACAGATGTTTGTTAAACCATCATGTGCAGAGGGCTAAAGTGTGACTGACAAACTACACCCCCGCCTCTCCAAATTCACAACAATGCGGGTCTCACCACACGAACGCTTTGCCATCCACTCCAGTGAATGTGACTTGTACTGCCAGAGTAAATTTTATTTGTGAGCTTTCCCCTCTCCCTGTTCGTCAGAAACAAACCCGTCATCGTACTATGCTGCTTCACAATGAGGCCATCAGACCGGAAAGAAATCAAGCTGATTCGTCACATTGGCATGCACGTCGCCATGTTGAAAGGCGCCATTTCTGGTCCATGGCCGGGCTTCGCATTGTAATGCCGAAATTAAAACAAGTACAAAGCTCCGCCGTGCTGGCGTATTTCAATTGTAGCAGAAATACTCGGCTCCTGACGGGAATAGCACGGACAAAACGTAATTACCCCCTCACAGGAAAGAATAATCACCTGTGCTTAATATGATGCTATAAAAACGGGGGGATATCTGACTTTCGCAGTTTCCTCAACGCAAAATGAGAAGAAATACATCAATAATCAAGGAGGTCAAATCTGAATTTTGCCACATACGTTACCAATATTTGGATAGAGTTACCATATTCACCCGCCAAAGGAACTATAAATAATTAACCTAGCAGGACTTAAATGAGGCAGAAAATAAGAAAATCTTAATTAAAAATGGCTGGCATTCGACTTGTTTATATATTACGAAGGGTATTTCTTTTCAACGTGGACCAGCCGATGCTTCACTCTAGTATATTTACGTAAATTTCCGTGGTCATAGATGATCCTACTGATACAGGATAGTTGTCTTTGAAAAATCACCGAAAGACACTGATTAGTCTTAAGCCAAGGCGAAACCCAATAAAATATATTCATGCTCCAATATTTTAGCCCTCGATTTAAATTTAGTTTACAGTTTTTTCCTAATCATAAAGTATTATCGTGAAAATGAAGTCGATAGGATTAGTGATAAAAATGAATTGGCCAGTTAAATTATGACTTTGGAGTGAGGAAGGATTATTCCTGACCTTCAAAGTGTAAGAAAATATGCACTAAAGGTTTAAAAATAGTTTCTTTAACGACTATTTCCGTTTAGAGGCCTGTGTGGAATCATGTGGGATACGAATCATATATAATCTTTCCCGAAAACCTGTCTCTTTGTTTTTACAAAATTAAAAAAATCATGTTGTGCTAAATTTCGAATTACCATAATATCAATATATTATTTTTAAAAGGTGCAATAATTATAAAATACGTATTAAAAATTAAAGAAACGTGGGATTCGAAACAAAAATGCAGTATATCTAATTAAATGATGTTCACCATGATATATTGGACAGACAAAACGTGTATAATACGATTTGTAAATATTATTTGAATTTCAATTATAATTTTAAAATTGATGTTAATATATTTAATTTACTTATCCTGTTTTAAACATGAATAAATTTTTAGTGTGACGTATATTTAAAAAAGCAATTAAGTTCTACGAAATAGAGATCTATGAAAGCGAATTTTGCATAAAAGTTGCCGAACGATAAGATATGGGGCGTGAAATAAGGCTAAAGTTATGTAAACTTTTTTTGCGTTTGCTATCATTAACCTTTAATCTGTATTACCAACGTAGCTGGTGCTTCTCAAATTGCTTGTACGTAACAAAATTCGACTATAAACATTAAAAAAGGTATTTTGCCAATATAGCATATATTGTGTTTTTATTATGTTACTAACTAGTTCTTCATGCATATTTCAATAGAAATATTAGCTAGTGGCAAAATGATTTCTCTACGCTGCTTACTTTTAATAGGATAGTTCGTCGGACTATTTTTACTATGTATTACTTCATATCAAGTTTTATGGAATATACTGCTAATATCTACAAATAGAGTTTGTTGACCCATTAATAACACGCCCCGTAAAAGGAAATTGGGTAGACTAAATTTTTAGCTTTATTTTTTTCTAACTGGTAGTTAATAATTTAGAAGTACCTCATAGTTATTTTTAGCACCTCAGACGGATCGTAGTCGCATTGTTGCGTAAAACATTGTTACGCATAGACATTACAACTATAGAAAGTTTGCTTCTGCAACGTGAACAACATAAAACCTCACTAAGAACCTGCATATAAGAGCAATAAAATCTTTAAACGAAATCGTTCAGGCTGTTCGGCTCCATCTGCTTCTGATGCATGTCATGTCATTGGATTATAAGCATTGTATATACAAACGTACGGTTTTTTTATTTAGTGTACGTTAATTTTTTTTTGCATTAACCAGTGTACACAGTTATTTTAATAACATTTTGGCAATTTTTGTATTTTTTGTGTTTGCAACCTTGTTCTAACATCGGTCTCAAAATTTGTTTTACAACAAAAAAATGCGTTATCTACACAACCTAATACGTCATTGAAAGAATTAATTCTCTATGTCCATGAACTTTGCGCACGAAACACGAGTGTTCAGTTCCCCACTACGCAATTCAAAGCCCGTCACGTTAACCACGAGCCACCGAGCCCTGTTTTTTTTTTGATCCGTTTCTGGTTACCGAACACAGCACAGTTGTGCGTCATAATACGTTAACAGCCGCTGGTGAATCATGCGGGCACAATGTCTGGCTTGATCACCGTGTCAATTTATATTATGTGTTCCCGGTTAAATAATTCTAGTGTATTCAAGGCCAGACGTGAATTCGGCAGCCGTAACAAACGTTGGGCTCTTTCTGTCAGGATTGGTTTCGCTCAAATCCACTTTTCAGGTTGGGAAACAAGATAGTCAGAGAGCCTGCGAGAGGATTCTCACGCAGGTAACCTGCGAGGGATGTTCTCTCACAGGCAGAACTTTTTAGGAGAGATACGAAGGGGCTACTTTTGGGTATGCCTTTTCCTCTCCGTTTTTGAACTAAGGTTCCCACAAGCCGAGCCACCTCGGCCTGTTTTGAGAGGTGTATGTTCCGGGGTCACAGACCTTGGGCATACGGTAAGAGTTGTTCGCTATTCCCATTGGAATAGTCGGCCAGCTGCCTCGTAAACAAGTCGAGGCACGGAGAAGGGAATGCTGCGTCCTCACAGCAAACTCCTCTCCCGCTATCGGAAGGGCGTGGGACAAGTACCCAATGCCCGACCTACCTGATGCAGGTTTTTCTAGGGTTTTCCCTGCATTTCTTTAGGTGAATGCCAGGTAGGATCCTTAAAATATAGGCGGGGGCCCTAGTTAACCCTTGGCTACCTTCCTCTACCCTTCCGCATCCCCCCTTTCAGATCCCTTCCTATGCTATTAAAGGGGAGTTGCCCAATGTGGATTACCCTCATGTAGCCTGTTGCCCTAAAAAAAAAAACAAAAAAAACTAGATAGTCAATTCCCCTGATAATAACTAAGCGTTGTCATTGCAAATTTTGGTAGACTCATAATCTGGTAAAACATATCTTAATAGACACGAAGAGATTTAACACCATTAAAACAAAAATCTTCCTCCCAAGTTTTACAAGTTTTGTAAGTCATAGTTATAGTAGTGATAGTAGATATTTATCAATTAGAAAGCATAAATTGAGTTATAAATAGTCGGTGGATTGGCGTTCAAAATAAAACATGGTCAGATAGATTACGCATGTAGAGAAATAAGTAGAATGACAGGGTTTTTTATATAGAGTAGGATTTTTTTAACAAAGGTATCTAAAACGATCATATATAATTGTGTCGTTCTGCCATTTTTTCGTTACTGTTGTTCTGTATTGTATCACGTTACGGATAGCAGGATTGATAGGATTACTAAATTGCAAAATAGAGCATTACTAATTATATTATCTAAAAATAGAGATATAGATTAAAGAAAAACCACGTACAGCCTTAATTCCAGATGTTTATTCAGAAAAAGAATAAACATTCGACTTCATATTCACATTCATCTGTACGCCTTATATATGGAACAATATTCGTAAATAACTGACATACATCTTGAAACTTTTATAGTGGAAACTATTAAAATAGCAGGCAACGCCGGGCACTCAGCTAGTAATAATAATAAAATTAACATGATACGGTACTACATTTTTCTTCTCAGAAAACTTATAATTTCATCTTACTCAGCACCAATGTCTAACCCTTCGTTTCTACATATTTTCTACGATTTTTCTCTCTGTTTAAATTTATATGAATTGATTCGGCTATTCCAAGTTTGATTTTAAATTCATTTCTGTATAAAATTGCTATTTCATCATGTTTGAAGTTATGGTTACAATGTGTTGACACGGAGGTACTCACTTTTGATTTTCGTTTTATACCAAGTTTGTGATCTACTCGGACAAACAAGAAATGAAAATTCGAGATAAAAAATGTTTAATATTCGACGAAAAAAATCAGTTTTTTTTCTCCGCTTCGTACTGATATAATAATGAATTGCGTATATACGATAAAAGTAAAAAAATACAGATTCCATCGGATACATATTCCCGGTAAAAGGTAATTCATTAGTAAGCAAAACATTAAAGCTGGAATACAAATAATTAATTTGTGCTCATTAGCTCGCTGCATTATGATGAAATGAAATTCGCCGGCATTTAATTTGTATTTTCATTACGCCAATGAAACGATAAATGTGCTCGAAATGATATGGAAGGTGTTTACACAGAAGGTGAAAAATAATTTGGAACTCAAAAATGTTTATAATTATTATATTTAATTGTTTATATTTATTAAATAAAAAAACAAAACGTCCGTAACTTCAGAAAAAAATTAATTATTGTTTAAAATGCGTCAAAGTTACGATACGGATAGTTATAAATGGAGTATTTTTATCAAACAGTAGTCCCTTAAAAATTAAATACGGTGGACGAATTACAAAGGTTAGGCATGTATTGTGATGTTTGTAATAGATACTGTTAATACATTCAACATCCTGTTAAATATTAGTGGTGTTCTGACTTTTTGCTAACCTTTCGGAATTCGTACGTTTTCTGTAATAACGTTCCTTGTCTATGATAAATATATGGTCAAAATTAAAATTATGGTTACATTCCAAATAATTTTTAGCAATAGTCCTTTCTTTATCAATTGGTAGGTTTAATTTGATTTGTGTTCTTTAACCTCATAGATAAAAAATCTCTTTTCTAGCACAATTTTACAGGATATTTTGTAAATAGTATCCTATAAAATTATTAATTTTTGCGCTATTTTGCAGGTTTATTTAAAGAACGGTAAATTTTAAAAATGAAGGAAACATTCGGTTTTTAAAATAGGTTTATCACTTTCGTATAAGTATAATTTTAGTATTTTTATATTAACTTTTAATTATTTATAATTATAGCATCCAGTTATTATATTGTAATTTTATGTATTAACGTATCATATTTATTCATATGAGGACTAATGGAATAAATCAAATCAAATAAAAATATTTGATTATTAGGTTGGTATTTTAAAATATAATAATTTTTCGAATAAATAAATATTTTCTCAACCAGTGTTATGAAAAAAATAATGATCGATGGGAACATTCGAATAAAAAGCGAAGATAGAAAAAGTTTAATGAGGTAATTCTATTAAATGTGTTACAACTGATTGGAATCCACTAATCAGAAAAATCTTCCTTTTATAGGTTTTGACAGAATGTGCCGAGTGACTAATCAATAATTTAATTTGCCAGTAGTACAATTTATGAAACTTGGTACCGTTAATGTAAAGACAAGTGACTACCTGTTTAACAGGGACATGCTGTTGTCTTAATTAGAGTTCCCGTTCCACTTTTCATAAACACCCGTCACTTAGAAACTAAAGTGAGACACCTCTTTATGGCCAAAGGAGTTACGAGGACGCTCTGATTAAAATCACTGGACATTTTATGGTTCTCATTTGGGAAACTCCTTTAATTAATTCCACACCTCAAGAAGAAATAATTCTATGAAAAAAGTATGTAATTACATTACTACAGAATGCATATAAATTTAGCCATGTTTGCAGGAAATTATTGGCCTATTTAATAGCTTTGATTTGACTTATTGGTCTCAATAAGAATATCTTGAATAATAGCAGAAGTCAAAGTACTATTAAATACATTGATATAAAAGACAACAATAAGACTAAACAAATAAAAAATACATCTATGAGAAAAATAATACAATATAATAAAGGCTATTATTTAAAAAATACAAATTGTCATTTGTAAAAAAAATCACCAAAACATAAATTTAGTAGGGCTTAATTTAACATACATTATTATTATTTGTTTTTTTTCTGGTCGCGTTCACTTTAAAGTTATAATATTATTTTATAGAAAGAAATGGAAAAAAATGCTCCTTAAAGTTATACAGCCATGCTGAACCACTCCTTTTAGGGGACAGACGCGGTCACCTAGAAATGAGATGCGTAGGCGGAAATTTCATTTCGTACTAATAAAATGTCTCAATTGTTACAGCCGTGTGTGAAATAGTAAATATTGGCGTTTCTAAGCTTCTAAACTGACTGAGTTGACTTTCCTCGTAAGTCATTATATTACATTATCTGGATTTTCATATTTGTATTCCTTGCGCGTGTCTTCTGTTTTTACTATTGACTGATAATACTAAATGGAGACGGTAAGTGCCGTTTCCTAAGGAAAATCTCTGGAAAAGCTGAAGAATTAATGTGCAGAAACCATCCGATTAAATCCCGGCACGCAAATCCGATGTGTTTCTTCTAATGAAGCCGACATAAATCTGGTCCCTGTTTCTCTCCCTCCCGCATCGTACGGCTGCCGCAATCCTGGTGGAAAATCTTGCTTTATTGATGTGTAAGTCTGTGTGACTTGGTGGGAGAAGTTGCTTGCGGCTAACGCGATTAAAAGCTACGTGCCGGGAATCTGGGCCTTGCTCTGACGGAGATAGCACAACGGACGAGTCGCAGTTTTCCTTCTTTGTTCTCAGGTCTGTGACAGGAACAGTACGGCTCTCCGATATTCACGTTATTCGAAGACAGAGGAAGTCAGATACTTTATCCCATAAGATAGAAAGCGCGTTAGAAATCAACAGCAATACAAATAATAATAAACCCTAAAAATAATACTGTCTTAAAAAATTAGTAACTCACTACGGTGCGGCTGTGTACATTTATGAACCATCTTGTATCATCAGTAGAATAGTCTGTGACCACGGGAATACTCGTAAATGTATTATCGTGACGCATCGCCGGTCACGGCCGCGACTTATACACCATTACCCTTCAAAAAAACACATTAAAATACTGCCACTGACGCATACACAATGTGACTCAACTGAAAATCTAACAAATGTATGTTGGAAGTGGAGCAATAATTATTGTTAAATACTAAACAAATTACCACAACCAGTGGCTTTAACGTCATTAAATAAAAGAAACTGGAATTGTTATTCTGACCTTAACAGCAGAAGCAGCAGCAGAATAAAATTACTTAAATTTCGTTCGACACGTGACAGCTGAAAATAAAACACGCAACTACTCCGGGAGTTTCTGGCTCTAATTCTTTCTTGGAGTGTCTAAAGGCAAAAAAAAAAGACCGAACGTTTCCTGCAATGTGTACTTTTTTTTCAGTGCAGCTGACGTTAATTAAATTTTTCGCAATCCATTCTAGAGAACAAAAGTCTTAAAGTGATACAATGAAACCTTAGCGCAGTGCGGATTGGGTTTTATTATAATGTTACAAAAATTTCCTTTACCCTGCTACAAATAATTGCTTTCATTATATGTATATCCGGACGCGAAATGCATATTTTATTTTCCAGTTTCATTCAAGTACCGCGATAATTATTTATGTATAAACATTACTATGCTTACCTCTTCTTGCGTTGATTTAATTCTTACTTTATTCTGTTTCTGTGATCAGACATTATTTGATACTCATAAACTCAGTTCATTATTGAAAGAGATATTAAAAATAATATTAAATAAGTGATGAAAATATTTTATTGGGGCAGTCGCAAAATATCTTAAAATACGAGTAAAGAAGAACAGAAGATTAACATAATGGGCATAGTTGTCAGATTGGATACATTTGTAAAATGGTGCGATATTTTGAGATACAGATAGAATCAGATGAATGATAGAGAAATTATTTTTTCGAATTTATCCATTGGGAACCAGTATCGTAAAACCTTCGTGGTTGAAATGGCTTGGAGGTTTTATGTTGCGGCGATTATGATAAATTGGGTATGAAATGATCAAGAAATACAAATTTATTAATATTTTAACATACAAACCTATGTATAGGAAACGAGCCTCGATTTCAGTGTGGAATATTCCGCAGCATACATATTGCTTAATATTTCATTCTGTCTTCCCCTTGGCAATTCAATTCCCGGAAGCTAAAACGCACCCTGTTCAGAAATTCGCACCACGCAGGTTTTAATCGTGTTTTCCCTCACTCCATCCCCTACCCCACTCACCGGCAATATCCCAACAGAGTGCACGTACTTACATCAATAAATAAGATTTCGTGGGGTTGGAGAGGGCGCTGGAGATGGGTTGGTATCGGATTTATGAACCGCTCATTAGGGAGACCTAGACCTGTCCTCTCGCTCTCACCTTCTAGAGTGTCTCCACCCGCTTCTCCTCAGCTTGTCCGCTCGATTTGCGAACCGCAATTAACTCAGACAGGGAACGTCATCCCCTGGCAAGACGTCGTATTGAGAACGGAGACGTCCAAATTAACTTGTCTTTGTAGGGGTCGGGGGAGGAGGAGGGGGGTTACAAGACAAGAGCCTTGCGGTTCTCCCCTGCGACAGACCAATATTCCGTGCAGAGGTCTTCATGGTTGTGCAACACTGACAACACTACAGAAGTTCTACGTCGATATAACTGCAGTAAATCAGTTAATTGCTGACAATTGTGACATGGCATTTGAAGTCACTATTTTGTACAGATCGAATCCTAGTTTCTTTCGCGCGTTAAATATTAATTAATGTCTCTGAGGATAATCTCCTTGGGAAGAATAATATCTTAGGCCTTGGAAGTGTAATGTGTCATTTAAGCACTTTGAAGCGAATAATCGTTGTTAATATTAAAGTACTGCTTTATTTAGAAAGTGATGTAAAAATTGTTGCTGAGAAATTTGAATAGATCCGATGATTTTAAAAATGGTATGAAATACGACAAAGTATAAACTTTTCTTGTCACAAAAAGATGCAATGCTGGTTTCTTTATATATATTGTTGGAGATGGTACGGGTTCTGATAGTAGAGGGGAGAGGATCGTTGAATAGCGATCAGAAGAGTTTAGGGACACTGTGATAAGGATTCCAGAAACGGAATAGAATGAAACGTATTCTCCATAAACAAAAAACGCGAGGAAGAATAATTATTTTACATGTATAATCCTAGTACTAACATTTAAGTATACATTTTTGTTTGATTGCTACGCCTGGTGCGTTTATACAAATGAAATAATATTTCGATCATCTCACGTCAAATTTTAGAGTATAAGAAGCACATGAGAATTTCGAGTTTTTTTTATAAAGTTATCTAATGTAAATAACTGTCCTATTCATTATATAAATGGTCATTAATCAGAGTTGTTTAATACGTAATACAACGACGATTATCGCTTCGTGTGGACGGCGTGACGTCAACTGATGGCGTCTTCTCCCTGTTCCAATCCCGTGGCTTGATCATAGCCTGCCAGCTTCCAGGCACCTGCCGATGTCAGCAGTTCAGTGGACAAAGAAAGTATATTGACTCGTATAACTGCAGATGCAAAAACTTTTTATAAAATATCGACAACTGCAATGACAATTGTAAACCACTTAAACACCGAGATCAAAGAGTGTTTACACGTTTTCATATTTATATTGTTATTACGCATTAGAAGGCGGGTGAGATTATTAGGAACTTGTCTAGAAGTATAAAGATATTTAAAAATTGTTATAGCCTGTGCAGTTTATTAATGTGACCGAGGATTTCATGAGCAATTTCTCAAGCGCATTAGACTGACGTCTCAAGTCAGTGTACAAAATAATTTTATTTGGATAATTAGACTACCATTATCAGACTACCTTCTTCGGAAGGTAACTTTTAAAATTATAAACATAAATTAGTGTAGGAATATTGTACAATAAACTCAGAAAAAGCTGAGATCTTTCGATGACAGATGAAATTCCTACAAAATGCACGGTTCACAACTGCCACGGAATGAAGTGAGAGAGATGAGTTAAAATACATAGTTTAGTAAAACGTAACGTTAGTGAGACGTTTCAGAAATATTTGCAGTTTTTGATGGTGTTGGAGATTTAGGAAACTTTCGCTGAATAAGATTTTGGCGGACGTGCTGAAGTTATTATTAAAAGCCGACAACTCAACTTTGCGATCACCTGGTATACCTTACGAAAAATTAACTTGACATCTCCGTGAAAATTCTAAGAATAAATAACATACGCCATAATCGACATATTCAAGAAATGACTGATTATTGTTTTAATAACGACTGCGAACTCTGAACACACAATATCATATGAAACAGAGTGTATTATTAGATCTGCTAACCCTTTAAAAATTTCAGCTGTAACTGTATGCCTTATAACTATTTTTTAATTAAATTCTGTAAAATATTTAGAGACGGTGTTTAATGTTAATTTCTATCACACTTAATGACGTTACTTCAGCAGTCAGCTCCTGTGACTCGGCCGCTGAGAGTTAAATAACAATACTATATAGCTAAGATTAAAAATATTATGAAGCTACGTGGAATGTAAACTTTTCACACTGTTACATTGAACGTGAATTTTTATGCGAATATATTACAACGGGCTATGTCCATATTTATGAGGTGCCGAAAATTGGCTTTTATAGTCGAAATGTTTCGTTCCCGTTTATCAACTGTAGCACGCTAACATTTCGTATGTCATTAGAATTCGGGATCCACTTTATGGTCTCTTCGTGGTAGGTGCCGGTGTATTTGGTAAACTAATCAGGCAGGATTGGACTTGATTGAGAGGTCAGTGACGTGACTGTTCCATCAATAACGGGATTAACGAAGTGATATACTCGCATCTGAGTCGAGACAAAGGGAAAAATTAAACTTAAAAAATACTTCTGGTGTTTTCAATTGAGCTCTATCAACTTAAAACTAAAATAAAGTTGTAAGATTTTTGGAAACATTTTTGGACTGTAAAGAGCATATGAGAGGGAAACTTACAGGTTCGGAAATATAAATTTTATTACGAGGCAAAATAAATTAATCTGGAGTGTATTAAAAACAATAATTTCTTATTGAATAAAACGTATACGTTTTACAAGTAATTAAATAAAAGTCCATAGAAAAAAATGTCATTGAGTGAAACCCTGAACCAATTCTAAAAAGGCATTTAAGTAATGTTCTGTGAATGAAATTTTTTTGACCAAAATTCAGGTAGAGATTTAATACAGAAAATCGGATTCCGGATATTTGTTTAAAAATCTGGAGACTTCGGTACGAATTCCGAAAGGTGACAAACTCTTGGTCTATAATTGAGAAACAGAAACTGATAAATTTCGATACTCAAGATAATTTACAGTCTAAATGATTATTTTGGTAGGAAGGATAAAACTCAGTGCCTCGTTTTGGACGCGAGAGGGCAAGAGTAATTTAAATAATTAGGTACAGCGGAGGACACAGAAGAAAGACAGACGAGATTTACCATCCAATATCAAATAAAAATATTGTATAATTGTAAAAGATGCCAGAACGCAAAATATTTAATTTTCCTGTGAACGCCTCATAGAAAAGTTTACATTTAAAATTAAAAAGATAATTTGTAAAATGATTACGAATAATAATTTCATTGTATAATGTTTTATACGATGTTTGTCAACGTTTTAAAACCCTCCCCCACATGTTAAGTTTCAAATATTTGTCTTTCAGTACATGGCATTCTCTTCTGTTGGCCGAGGACCACAGAGCTTTGGCTGACGCTGCATTTCTAGAGGGCAAATATGAGTATGCATCTCTGCTTAGGATGTGACCTAGATTCTACGGCAAGAGGGAAGTGGTTGATCCTCCCCAACAATGTAGTGTCCGAGGACAAAGCCGCGTCCTGTCGCCACAACAATGGAGTTGCCCCCACATGTGGGCTGCCAACTGAAGCACGTCTACGTGACATTTCCCCGTTATATAGAACTCAACTCTCAACCTGGAGGACATACCTGGGTTTACATTGCAGAGGCGTTACAAAAGCTGTAAATAACGAGCGCGCCAGTTTCATAAACAATAAAAATATGAATTATGGTTAAAAGACAAATGATTAAAAACTTCACTGTAAAAAATTACGTTTGATTCATAACAAGTTTCTTTACTAGATTTTGTAACAAAAGGAAATTTATTCTAGAAAAATTAAGTGACTTATTTTTTGTCAAAGCCAAGTTTGACACACATTTCAAATTTTCGAATATTCGGCACAGAATCCAGAAAACCAGGTAATGAAGAGTAAGAATAAAAAATAATATACGACTTTACGTATTATTATTTTTAATAAGATAAATTAACGACCATTATAACAGACATTTTAAAATAGTTTATTTAACACAATGACGTTCCTGTACATTTTTGCACTTTCATCAGGTTGTTTTTTATGTTATGGTACAAGATTTTTTGTTATAATTAGTGTAAAGAACTATAAACATTGGACGGAAATTTATCTTGTTTACAAACTGGAAGAGTCTTGGACCTAGTATTTTGCCGATATTCTCTTTTTTTTTGTGGTAATACTTCGAAACGGACTCGTCGGTCTCTTCAGCTCTGAAGAAGACCAGACGCAAGCAGTCAGCACGTGCCAATTAAATCCCGCGTGATAATTGAGTTAGTCAACGCAGCGCTGCGAAAAAATACGGCCCAATAATTAAATTCTTGCGCAACAAAGAAGGGCTTCATTAGTAGTGGCGCCACAGCTAATGGCACAAAAGACGTCTCCTCAATCCGGCAAGTCTCAGGCGTGAGGCTTTTACATGTTTGTGAAAAAATCCAGTCCTAGAGGCTAACCTCTGAGGTTTCCATCGTCATTTACACGTAAGAAACAATCATTCGTTAAACCATGCTTGAGATTATCCGTGAATGGGTACAGCAGTTATAAAATCACATCGAGGTCCTAATGACTTTTAGCTACAGTTACAAGTGAATTGTATATAATGGCCGAAACCATATATTCACCATGACAGGTTAAACACGTCTGATAATTAGCCTAATTAAATTAGCTCTGGAGTAGCCGATAATGTAGTGAAAATAATTTAAATCAGCAACGGTGCTTTACACGGGCGAGATTACTATTTGTTTGTGGGCAGTTTAGGGCAAGGTGTTGCGAGAACCGTCGAGAATGTGGCTCCACGCGGGTGGAGAATTAAATTATGTAGAAATTATTACGAGGTGGCGTGGTCGTAAAATTAATGATGCGCGCCTCACAATATGAGGGAACTTTACAGCCAACACTGGTCATTTACAAGTTTATGAGCGGAAAGGAGCATATTACACAGGTGCAGATTTCTAGCAGCCAACTCGAATTGCGACGGTAAAGGCGCTCGCTCCCAGTACTCGCTTCGTGGGCTTCGCTAATGGAAGTGTAGTACAAAGTATTGCAACAATTATTCACTGCAACTCAAAACGAGGTCATGAAACACACCGGCGTGAATAGAACTGAAAATCTTTATGAATTTTAATGTTGATGAAATTGGTATTACAAATCATACACGCTGCAGATTTCCTGAGACATATTTAAATTATTCTTCGTTAATCGGTATCAGGTGCACGAAATAATATCCTGCATCCATATATGACCGTTTGTGATAGATGTTTCACCTCTGAGATTGGATCATTGTCCCCATGAGCCGACGTCAATCCCTGATACTCTCTACCTCTTCCACCAACGAGAGGTTCGAGTGTTCGTCACGTTGCAAGTTGGCCGGCGTCGATGGAAACAGTTTTCCCAGGTTGGTTCTGGGCTCCGACTGTTCCATAATTCATTGGTTTTTCCCTTGTTATCCGCCAGCGTCTTGCTTGCCACTGCTGGATGTATTTTTCAGGGCTTGTAAAGAGGAACCTCCCTGTTACATAATTCACACCGCTCATGTTAATTCTCCTCGCGTCACTTTTATCGCCCGGCTGCTTTCTACTCCGTCTGGGAGCACAGCGATCTGATTTAAGAGGCCTTTGCAAAAAATAAAAAAAATAAAAGGTGAGGCGTCCTACCTCAGCTGTCATAGGAGCTGCTGCTTATCTTGTTTGCTGCCGTCTCTCCTGGTCGACAGTAGTCCGCTGAAAATTAGGTTGTTAATATCGACGTGTCTGCTCCAATCTTCCGAGGCTGAAATCGCAATGGATGCTAGGAAGAGTAAACCAACAGGCTGAGTTTATCTATTAGTATAGTCTAAATTTCAAGTATCTGCTAATTCGTAACAATTATCAGTGTAAATATATATTAACATACTTTACATTTACCAGGTATAGTTAAGTAAAAATCAATACTGAAAGAAAACAAAAACGCGCTAGCAGAAACATTTTTTTTTTGGTATAAATAAATATAATGCCCATTAAGTCTGAATCGATTTCAATATTAAATATTTACTCCAATGGTTGAATTAACATTGAATTTAATACAAACAAGCAGACATTACATTTCCTCCCTAATTTGGAACTTCATCAGATGAACATTATAATAGTTGAAAAAGTTGATAACTTAATAATTAATTTTTGTGATAAAAAATTTCTTCAATGATATTTAATTTTTCTATTAATTTGTGTTATTAAGTGCCAAGATCCTCATTTCTCAACGTCACGCGTTGCTTCAGTCTAACCTTCTCTATTGCCTCTTATATTCTGATCAGTTACTGTATAATGTATTCTATATTTTCAAGAGCCACGACAGGTTTCGTGGCCAAGGAAGTATTTTACAAATAATAAATTTTAAATAATAGTAATAACTCTGTAATTAATATTTTTGTTTCATTTTACTGACCTGAATTTTAGTGTTCAAAACAACCATTTATTGTATATAAAGAAACATTCTAGACTGAAGTTTGCCTTCCGTACTAACCCGAGCTTCCCCTACTACCATCCGTATCCGCATATTGCATAATGAATGGCATCGTGTATTATACGGGACGTATCTAAATGAAGATTATTTACCATTTCTCGACGGAAAAATTTAACATTCTATTCCTAAAATAATAGGCCTAACGATAATTCAGATAACAGTCATTTTCACAAATCTTAAACGTAAATATCATTTGTCTAGAAAATTCTAAGGATAATCGTAGTCATAAAATCTGCTGTAAATAAATTGCAACTTAATATTTTGTACTTCCTCGTTGATTCTTTTTTCAAAGGCTCCGATAAGGCGCATCTCGTGGTTTGTATATGGGCGTATATTACGAGGATGAAGTGCCAATGCTGTTATGACACTGTGATATAAAGTTAGTGCTCCGAGGCCTAACCCCCCCTCCACAGCAAGTAATGTACTTTTAGAAATTTATTTCCTTAGGGTGGCAATAAATTTTGACATCGGCAACCATAAAAGAGGGCAAAGATTATAAAAAGAAGATCTTTAAAGTGAAATACAGTGCACAGACTACTTACTATAAGCGTGGTATTTTTTTTTTCGAAAATTTATTTCAAGTCATAATGAATGTAATATAATTTAGAAAAAAAGACGATTGTTTTCGGTTGAGAAGAAAACTATTTAGTCAAAGAAATCTTTATGAACATTCATATTTCCTTTAGTCATAATTTGTTTTAACACTCAATAGTTCGAGAAAATCGGGAAAAAATCAAAATTGAAGTAAAAAGTTAAGGATTCGGTTTTTTTGTGTGTCCAGGTTTCCCATAGGTGGGTCAGTTAAAATACTGTGAATTTGCAATTTAGCCTGCTTTAGTTTTTCTTCCTAAAATTTCTTGAGATAATTAAACATAGATAGAAATGATTAATTAAATTTTGACGTCTTCCGTTAACTTTGAATATTTATTTCGTAATATACAACATCTCTGTCGATAGCAAAGCATAAATTAATTTTTAACGTAAATATGTATTACTAGGGAGTAAAGTTTTATATATTGTTATCGTGGCCATTTACGTGAATTTCCTGCTCATTAAAGCTGATATGGTGGCAGTACGAAGTTCTTAGTACGCGGTTCTAACTACTGTATAAATTATATGGGCAATACAGCCAACAATTAAAATTGAATCCTTAATTTTTTTCCATGCTACGTAGAACGAGATCGGAAAATATTTCAGCTTAATTAATTTTTGTCTCGTATGCTGTTTCACGTAATTAAAAACAGAGACTTATTAGCTTGACCAATTGAGTTCGGAATAGGTTTTAAGCCTTAATTGCATTTAAAAAAATGTGTGTAGTTGAAAAACGAATATTATTAAGCTGCTATTGGGCATTTGCTAGTTGGCAGCCATGTGTACAATATAAAATAGCACACTGTTGTACTAATTCGAATCCGAAAACTAATTCTCTATTTCTTGAACCGGCAAAGAACAAGCAAAAATATTTAACTTATGAGTAGAAAATAATTTTGTGTACTATTGCGTGAGAGCACGCTCGGACACTGCATAGAGTAATGCTTTCGCGTTGCATGACAGACTTTTCCAATTTAACGTCAGGATAAAAACACATTAATGTTAAAATTAAGCCAAAAAGTCATGAAATATTCTCAGAAATATCTGTCTGTCGTTATCCAAAGTTTAGCAATATAACCCCATAGTCCCTTATGTGCTACAGCATGTTTACTCCTTCTCTGTTCCTTTAGTTCTCTACCACAGGAAGAAAATATATCGTTCATAGAATCGTGAACCTCAAGGGAGTTCTCGAAAACACGAGGAACACAAACCTCTTTTTATGAAATAATATTTTTATGTCTTTGAAAGGAAATCAAGTTCGTCGATAACGAAAGTTTCACCTTTCATGAAATGATTTAATAACTCGTCGAGGTGTCAAGTCACTCCTTCCTACTAGTAAAGAATGCATGTTGATACACGGCGGGGAAGCGAAACCTATCCTCTCTTGTCACAACTGATGTTTTATTCAGAGTACGAACAGAGCAGAAGACTCGATGCAAAATACACCGGGGAGCGTAGCCAGAATTGAAGCGCGCCCCGTCAATGAGATTCCTGGGAGCACTTCCTCGAGCCCTCTTCCGCTTTTTGACAGCCAACCAACACTTCCCTCCCAAACGCTTCACCACTTTCCCTGAAACTGAGGAATGTACCTTCCACATTATCTGGTCCAAATCTCACTGTAGTAGTTAACGAAATTATCCAAACGATTAACAGCCACGTAATTGTTCTTAAGATAATTTTCATTTTTTCGGTTTTGGAATCCTAAACACTTGCTCAATTAATTGCCATGAAATAAGTACATTCATCTAACATTATTTTTAAAAAATAAAAATGTGTTGTAAGAGTGTTACAGGTTAGTTTGGTTTACTGGTCTTTGGACATGATCTCGTCTCCAGTAAGAGATAATAGCTATATTTGTGTTACTCTTCCTATTTCCTTCAATTTAGTGTAACGCAATAGTTTAGTAATTATTTAAGATATTTTTGATTCCACTAAAGTCAATTAGAAATCTTAGCAAAGATTGAAAACTTGATGAGTTGGAACGTGCTTCTTTACGGTGCCAGTTTGAGATAATCCCTGGAGATAAGCACGAACCAGACGGATACCTGGGTTTAGTCGAAGGGCGAATAGTGTCTGGGAAGTCTGGACTAGACGACTCCAGAAAGTTAGGAACTTTGTAGAACACGTATATGTCTGGAACAATAACATTTCTTGGTCCAGAAAGATCAACGAAAAGGCCCGATAATATCGGGTACTGGTGCTGTGAAGACCAGCATTCTTCGTGCTGCAGTCGTCGTATTGAGACATTCCTCGTCGAGCAGAGACGACAGCCACTGTGCCGATTGCAGTTAGTCAATCCTTGACGTGCCTAGGGGTATCTAAGTCTACGATTCAATCTGAGATTAGGAGATCAGATTGTTTCTCTTGCTAGTGATATTCCTTAATTCAAATCATTGTCAATGATTTCCTTAATTCATATCTCATTTTGTAAATAAATGCCCTTAAATGTTTTCGTTTCACTTTTTACACTACATTAAAACCCCACCCCTCTACATCAGTTGTAACTTGGATTAATCACTACCGCAGGTAGTTCATACATTGGATTGACGTCTATGGAGACCACTCGATAGCCTGGATAGTCCGGTTTACCCAAGTAAAGTCAAGAAACTTGCCTCCGTACTTGCGCCTTCTTGTTCCAATTGACTCAGCTGCGTTTACACGTGGTTCAGTAGAAGAGCATCTAGTTGGTCAAGTCAGTCTGGACGAGACTGAATCAACACAACTCAGAGTCACAGTCCTGCGGAGAAGAGAATAATTGGTTTCATAAAATTTTTGAAAGCCATCCTAATAGTTCCAATCAGCTGTCGAGCTCTCCGTAAAGATAGTAAAGAATGATCTTTGCCAATTAAATACAAATGTAAATGTTTTAAAGTCAAAGAGTTGATTGAAAGAGAAGGATGAATTAATTTAATCTCAATTTAATTCTTAATTTTTTTGGGCGTTCGCTCATGGAGAATTTAAAATTGTCATTGTTCGATGATTTTCTCGATGTAAATGTTGGGTAAATAGTTCTGATGTTTTGATGACAGACTCTGTTGTGTTACATGGTTTTTAAAATGAGTAGCCCTAAGGCTAAAATATTACAATGATATATGTTTCATAATTATAAATATAGAAGTTCATAATGATCAACTAGGTCTAAAGCTCCTTCCGATTAAAATTATTTACACTGAATGAGACTCTGTCTGTGTATGTCCCCCCTCCTTAGAATATTATTGTAATTAATTATCCGTTAAAATTAATTTTTTCCAATACATCTCAGAATACATTATATTCCATTACCTAACAATTCCAATACAAGTTCCCGTACACTTGTACAACTGTCACGCCGGAGGTGTCGTGAAATAAGTTGGAACTCAACCAATTTCACAACTTTTCCTTTAATTTGATGACCTAAATGGTATAAGCTTCTAATTGATAATTTTTTGTCAGTTGTTGCAAAATCCCGGTAGTATTAAAGACACTTAAAGAAAACTTTTTTTAAAAAAAAATGCGTGTAAGCGGCCGTTATTTCTGACGAATAAATATTTGAACACTCGATTTATTTAGTTTCCCTAGACTTCACCTTTCATCTTGTAGAAATATGAGCGCTGCCCAAAGCGAGGAATATGAGAAAATCCCGTTTTATCTTTTTCTGTAGGTCGATTTACCCAATGTATCTGAGTTATATTGACTGGCAAAATATGTAAATAGGCGTTCTGGACAACTTTGGATCACTTCTGTCCAAACACAAGCATTTGTTGTGATAAGGCATTCATTAAAATCTTAATATTAAGGCATTCATTAAAAACTACGGATATTATTTTTTAAATATAATCAATTTTTAAAGAATATTATTATACCGTACAGGTTAAATGTTGCACACTAAAATTAGAAGTGTAGGGTAATAGTATGTAGAATACGCACAACGAAAATTATTACCTACTTTTTTATTCAGTGTACGAAACACTGACACATATCTAATCTCTATATTCATAATTATTCTAAACTTCACATTACCTTTTTGCCTGAAGAGTCCCAAAATTGTGGACGAAACGTAGTACGAACTGTTCTTTTTGTTTAATCAATTAATACACTTTTCTGACATATTGTTTGAATTGTTTATTTATTTATCAAATGCTAATTGTCAGATTATATTTAATATTAAACGTTTCATTTACATATCCTGTAAATGGAAACTCAATCGCAGATAAAAATTCATCCATACAAATTTTTGTAATACTGCGATGAAGTTTGGAACGTACTAAAAACTCAATTAGTGCATTATATTCTACAGAACTGTTAAATGCAAAATAATCCTTCATGAAAATATAGGAATTTTTTCAGGAAGTTTGTCATATATTTGAAAGATAATTTCTATTATTAAATATTCTGAACATATATCCATTTCAAATCATATTTGAATTATTGATTTACGTTATAAAACCATATTTTAGATGGTTTAAAACAGTACAATTCAAATAATAATTTTAAAATTTGATGAGAGAAATAAATGACGATACACATATTACAAGATGTAACATTTTGTAACAAAAAATGTTTAATGCAGTTTAATTCTAATCAGATTTAAGCTGGCCTTGGTGTTTCACTCAAACTGTTGTTTCTTTGTAAAGAATGACTTTTGAATTTGTAACTTTATTTTATACACAAGGTGACGCCTACCTTCTTTATATTTATTTAACCCGGTTTTGCGTTCATTTTCGTACCTTGTTAGCCACGTAAAGGATACTCTTTTTTTTGTGGAAAGACAAAGATTTTAATTTAATCGTGTCGTTCTTTTTAAGCCGAGAGAGAAAGAGAGATACGAAGCACGTAGGACAGAATCTGCATGTTGTTTTGCTGAAAAAAAAGGGGGGGGGGAAAGGCGTATTACAAAGTTATTCTCGTAAGGGTCGTCAAGGGAGTTAACTTGTAACGAATTAATCCGGCTTCATTTTCACACCGGCACAGCCGAAAACCAAGAAGAATACATAAAGAGTTAGGAAGTAATAAAGCCGAGCTGAAGATAAATTAACTTGCATAAAGAATATCTGTGTTTTCAATATTCATTGGATCGGGATGAGATTTCTTCTTTTGCGGGAATTATCTAGATAATGAAAGTAAAACACATGCATGGCAGAAACGGTTCAAATTACATGTTTTTTTTTATAGACATGAACAATAAATATAATCTGGACAAGTCGCGTTCCAGAAACTATTCTAATAAATTCCTTTGTACATTTTCCATAATTAACAATTAAATTGAACAAATCGATTTCTTGGAACCTGTGTAGGTAGAAACATGTGAAACATTTTATAAAAGCAACGTGAGAGGACTTTGTCTATAAATTATATAATGTCTAATTTGTGCATGACGCAAAAGGATTAATTTTCTAAATTAAATATGCTTCGTTCAGTATTGTGCTCACTATTTTTATATTACAATACTATAACCTTTCACTGGTTTGTTTAAAGAAAATTAAATTTGTTTATCTACATTTTCTTAATCTTTATAGCTCATGAAAAAATATCGTAGTAGGGGTAGGAAGAACATAAAAGGAAGAATTGTCGTCAGAGTAGAATCATTGTTTGGAGGGAATCTGGCATAACGCTAATATCAATCTTTAAAACAATTATTATATTTAAACGAACGGGGTTTACAATCATCGGCAAGGTGTCTTACCACACCCTATACTTATTGCATAATTAATTTCTAGCTGTTTTTTTTCCAGTTATACTTAGTCAAATATTTACCGAAACGTAACAAATACACTTCTTCTGCCACAGGGTCATTCTATTCTATATAATAACTACATCGTATTTCAACATAGGATAATTTTAACTGCTTCAATATTTTGAAAAAAAAGATTAGTGTTACAATATTTATTTTTAATTCTAAATATTTAAGCAGTTTTACCACAAGTATATACAACGTAATTTGGACTCCAAATGTGTAATTATATATGATGGAGTAGAAACCAGTAGTCCTCGTACCTTGTTTAAAATAATTAATTGAATCATTGCCAGTTTGATAACATACAAGAGCTTTTGTGATTATATATAATAAAACACACATTTCGGAATCTGAAACTTTTTATTTCTAGAGAAACTTGTCGTTTCCGATTATTTAAATCGGATTGAAAAAAGCTGTAATAACTTACGAATAGAATTTATGAAATAAAATACTGTGGTCTGCTAAATCTAGTTTCTTAGCGAGATCTTTTGTTCAGTATCGAGCAAGGATTCAATTAAATAAATAAAATTTTCCATTGTAGTATTCGTAGACTACTTGAAGAAATTACACTATTGTGATTATACATATATAGATACGTAATTTTATTTAAAAAAATTAAAATCCTAGTCGAATCACGCGACGAAATATTAATGTTATAGTACATATGTTTATTGGATAATGTTCTTTGTGAATTAAGGTTGACGAGTAATGTATTGAATCTTTTCCCGATGACAGCTTGCAGATGGATATTTCGAGTGTCAGCCCCGATGTTTGCGCCTCAGACAGTAGCTCTGTCGTGTTTTCAGCTGGAACTAAATGAGAGCTGTGGTGCGATGGTGAACCAGCATCGCCCGCCGTCTCCATTTCCTAAATTATTTTAACATTTCAATGAAACCCGCTCGTTATTTCTCAAGGAAATCTTTAGGGAACAGCACCTCTCCCCCCCCCCTCCACCGCCACCACCGCCCAGTGTTTCCACATCGGCACGTCGCTCCGTGCGACTAAAAAAGACAAATTTCTGCAGCTCCGTCAGCACACTCGACAGCTGCTTTCAGGAACCCAATTAAATCTGCGTTCCTTCCTCGTTAATTAATATTTCAGGTGTTTAAGAGTTTTTTCATCCCGGTCCGTAAGCGTTGTGTACAAAACATTCTGGCTTTTTAATATAACGGTCTGAAGCGATGATTATTCTAAAAAATTTACTCACGTCTCAATGTGAACGTCACGCAACAAAATATTTTATCTTCTTCAGCACTGAATCTCGCTCATACGAAACCATTATTACGGTTAATATTTATCATACAGATTTATAATTAATATCTATCCACAATTTGATGAGATTAATCAGTCTATAAAATTACAATCATAAAATACAAACGCAGGTTTTATAGAAAATTACTGCATAAATAAATTCGTGGAAATATAGTAAAGATCATTGGACTTTTATTAAAATTATATTTTAAATACATTTAAAAGTTTTAAAAATGAACGACGGGAATCGAGTAGGATACTTGAAAAATATTGAATTACATATCTGACGGCAACACAAATAAATGGAAGCAATTTGATTCCAAGTCGTAAATAACCCGGTTGAAAAATGAAAACTAAGAGAAGTAAAATGAATTTTGAAACAAATATAATGTGGCGTCAGTTTCTCGTATGTAATGGAACAAAATGAGAATTATTACAGTTTAATGTAAAGGAATTGAATAAATTTCCTGTCCTTATAATACAGACAATGCACGTAGGCTTACACATGTTTAAACTTTTACGTATATTTTATCTTGAATATTTACAAAATATTATAAAAATCAGTACATAACTTATAAGTGATAATTTTTTAAAAATATAAACAGAAAGAAAAAACGAATATTTTCCACAAGGAGCGAAATAAATTACAAAAAAGTGTCACAGTCAGTATGTCTTCAACATTAATTTGTTTTAAGCCAGGCGTAGGCTAATTAAAACTAAAAACATGTTCCTGATTGGAACTCAATTGAAATAGTCAATACGGTTCTGCATAATTTTAAGAAATATATTATATGAAATCAATTTCGTAGACACTACTGTGGATTTAAATTAAATTTATTCTGCCTTTAATATCCTTAAATGAACTTCAGAACTTATGATATATCATAGAAACTTTATGAATTAAAAGTTATTGTTAGTAAAATTCCAAAACGTAAGACGTTTTTTGTTACATGTAGTAATTCGCTAGTTACTAATGTCCCTTTGATTGCTCAGTGCGTAATTTGAACTAAATTATTAATTAAATAAATTTCAAGAATATCCATATTACTATTAAGAAAAATAATTTACAGTGCAAACACATAGTTGCAGAGAAATAAAAACATTAATTTTTCAATTATTATTACTAATCGCTATATTTATAAATTCTTTAAACAATATACGTAAATCGATATTATTGAAGTAATACTAGTTAATAATCGAATATTTTTAGAGTAAAGTGCTGTGATGTCAAAATTGAATAATTTACGGGTGTTGTTAATTTAATTAATTTATTTCGTTTAGGTTTTTATACAAATTATGTAAGTAAATTGAAGAATATTCTCGTTACACCTTTGAGGGAGTTTTCTTATTTTCAATGGTACGTTTTCAAATATCATTAAATTATCAGGCTAATTGCGTGTTAACTTCAATCCATTGTTCCAACAGATATCAGAAAATGAATTTTTTTTCTCTCACATATAATCAAGTTGCAAAAATCAGCCATACAAGTGCGTATGGTGTATTATTTCTGAAACTTTGACAAAAAGCTCTTGCCTTGTAGAGTGGACAACTTTTTTCAGTCCATTGTAAAATAATAGTAGGAACTAATCACATTTCCGTTAAATCCGTACGTTCGACTTCATAGTTTTAATTAAAACATTACCTGTGTTTTTTTATTTAAATGTCTCATTAAGGTGAATAGTTGAACTTTTATGTCAGTCGCTAAAGTTTGTAGTGGTTGGAGGAATGAATTTGCGCTTCGCAGATTTGCAAAGGGCTTTCCTTGTGCATAATGAGTAACTCATTGAAATGTTAAAATATGTTTTAGGTAAAAGCAGTTGCGTCTTCTATTTTGGAGCTGCTTTAATTTTGAGCGCGTGAGACTTTCTGCTAAAAACTCGATTCTCGTGATTTCCCATTCCACTTTGTGTTCTATAACTTTGTGAAAGCTTAGAGTGGCTACATGTAATCGCATAGACTTCTTTTACCTTTACAGGATTGTATAATTACAGTACGTGAATTAGTTTAGAACGTCACAACAGTTTTTATATATGAAAATGTTCGTAACTCATCGATATTGTTCAATTATGGTTAGGCTGAAGAATAGTTAATAATTGTCCTCCAATCTTAAAGTTTCTGCGTCAATTTGTAGATGTTAAACTTCTACTCTACAGTAAGAGTTAATTTAACATAATTTTCAGTTTACAATAATATTTTACAAATATAATTACTCCCGAGGTTTTAGTTAACTGTTCAGAAATTATTCAAAAATTTACCAGAGTATTCGTAGAATATTTTAAATATTACTGATAAACCTTTTAAGTATATATGTGACGAATACTACTTTCTCATTAGACGAGTAAGAGGAAAAATGCGAATCTCTTTATATGAATTTCTTTAATTTGTTTTCGCACCTAAATTTAATGTCTCATATATGACGCAAAAAATTTCCTTATCATGTGAACATGAAATGTTTAATGACATAACTAGTGTAAACGGCTGCTGTTTTGAAAAATAAATGCACGTATTGTTCTAATTTTAAATTTTTTTAATACTCAGATATTAAAATCCATATACTTAAAACTGGAGACACATACGACTCCATCGAGACCGGAAAAATGAAAATAACTCTTTAACGTCAACCAATTTAATATTTAAATATTGTTTATTAGTTTCTACGTTATCATATACAAGTTCAATAATTTAGGTATAATTTCACCATTAAGATGCATTAATTTTCTAAATAAATATATTCACTGTCGCATTTAACAAACGAATTATTAACGATTCGTTTGAGTTTCACGCACGTGTAATGAAGCTCAATTCGTATGAATTTATCACTTTCTCGTCATTTGAAACTGGAACGACAAACATCCCGCAATTTTCCCATTGTTTTGATTAGTTTTGCATTATTTCCGATGAACTAATACTCTCAAATGAAGTTGATTCTCGAATAACCAAAATACTTTAACCTATTACTCGTGAAATAGGATTCAGTCAAAGGCATGTCCGGCTCTCGACGAGTCCTTTGATACTTGAATAACAGAATATGTTTGCTACTCCATGCGTTTAATATAACTCTGTGTTCAGGTATTATGAGGTTTGATTAATAAAGCCAATATTGAATTTCAGAAAGTAGAATTCAGTTAGTAAACAGTTTCAGGCAGTTGGAGTTGCAAACGGTTATTATTATTAATGTATCTGTACTTTGGACGAGGCTGAAATTAACAGAAGGATACTTATTTAGATTTATCACAATGGTAATTATGGCAAAACTATTTCAATAATATTCCAATTAATAGTTTTATATAATGTTATATATTTTTAATCTCCGAAAAATTAAAATTAAAATTTTAATGTTCACTTTACATCTAAAACCTGGCCTAATAAAATACTTATTTTTTTCTGAGTGGATTTGAATATTCGTCGTGGTGTTTTACCGGACAGTGCTTACACGGACTAAGTTGAAGATGGAAGATGTAATGGCATTTCCTCCCAGTTACTTCACGGAAGCCAGCCAGGAGTCATGGATCTCTCTTGGATATTTAATTCAGAATCTATTTGTATCGCTCAATATAATGAGGTATTTTATCCAAGAGTTTTTCCCCCGTCAAGTTGAATTGGCGTGGTCGAATATATCTGGTATGTTCGTTTAATCTGGTACGAACGGACTGACCGGTCTCACCTACATTCGGTGGAATTTTGTAAGTCTTTCGTCAGGAACTTGTCCTTCACTGATTGAATGTATTCAATTATTTTGTTACCAGCCTTGAATTTGTACAGTACTCCTTCCACATGTGGAAGAAATTCTCTTGTCAATTTTTCCTTTTTCGAAGGTGAAATGAAATAAAATATTATAATACGATAAAACTCTTACTGAAGACAAAAGTAACCTTATAGAACCTCAACTGAGTTTTTTTCCGACGACTCTTCAAATTTATGGAGTTTGACCATTTCGAAATGTTTCTGTTTTTCCGTTCATGGAACGTTGTGTAGTCCACGAGCAAGGATTCGCGCTTGCGTACCCCATAGGGTCATCGTTCACAATGATCCGACTAGACAAGCAAAGGTTGATGTGTGAAAACCCGTTGTTCAAACACGGCGCATCTTCCTGCACTGTGCGAACGAATTATCTAGCTCGCTGTGCCACGTGATATATCAAGTTGCCATGTTTATTCATGGACCGCCGTGTACACACGCTGCCTGCTGCAACATATTGGCTGACGAGCAGGCAGGCACATCTCCCGCTAAAATTCAGGCCGTGCTTACATTTACTTTAATTCAATGGCACAGTTCCAAAGAACAGAATCTACATTCTATTCATTAATTTAAAATTTTCTACTTACTGTAAGACTAGTTTTAGATGTAAACAAAAAATTAAGAATTAATATTTAACATTTTCTGAATCAACTGGCTATCAGTTTTTGAAAATTAATTAATTTCATCAGGAACATTCAACTTTACAAAAGTTACAATTATTTTTTTCTCTCCATGATACCGAAATAATATGCATACAAGAATTGAATTAAATGAAATTGCCTAAGTTATAAATTAAAAAATTGATTTTAAAAATTTGTTATAAAATGTTATCTATAATGATTAAAATTTAATATACTGCGTTAAACAACATATTTATAGAATTATAAAATATTTGCAAGTATTTATAGAAGTGAATCCAATGAAATATAAATGTCACTATTATCCTCGTGGTTATAGAGGAGTACCGAACAGGTTCAGTGGTATAAAAATAATCTGACTAAAGCAGCCGTCGAATATTTCCTACTCCCGGAAACCTTCGAACTTGATTAATTGTTCGTACGGCGTTGTGGTGTCTCGTTCTGCAGTTGTTTTCTGATGTTTCGACGAATCCTTGCTTTACTGTCTTCGGGCGATTTGTTCCATGGTCTCACCATATTTGTTGCCTATAATATATCTGATATAGATATTATTATTTCATGCTCATGCTTTTATAAACTCTACAAAATAATTTCTAGTTTTTCTATTTTCAATTTATGAATTTTTTTCCGAGTTCACTATCTTTCAGAATTGTTTTTCAATGCCTATTACCAAAGTTACTACTATCAACATTATTTTAGTTTTGGTTTCTCAAAGCATTTGTTTTTAAAGGATTACATTAATCCGCTCGAAATTACGACTTACCTTCTTGTTACTTGTCGTCATCTATTCCCCTAAACGTTGGAGAACAGAACTAATCCAATATGTATTGAAATAATTATTATCAACAATTATATCAGTTTCCGTTTCATACGAAGTTATTTCTAGTGGTTCGTCAGGCCTTTTTTTTCTGTTCCGAACCTCACGCAGTTACCTCACGTAACAAAAAATATTTTTTCCCTAATTTGAGAAGGTAATTCACATCGGATTTACACTGTAGTGCACACGTCCTAATAAAGTGATATATAAAATGAAAAATTTGAAACAAAGCAGTTGTGGTCCATGATGTTCTTGGAAAACATTTGTTCGTCTCCGTATTGTATCATTATTTTTTATTGTGAGATGTTGGGACGTAAAACAGAAACAAGGCAATCAGGACGTCTGTGATAGCAGTCTGATTTGTAGATATTGGAGATCTAAAAACTCTCCTCTACTGTCATTTTGAATCCGGGAATTCTTGACATCCCTTAGGAAACACCAATAGGACGAACTCTTTTTGTGGAAAATATAGCGAACGAATTCCTATTTAAGAGATTTTACTTATGGAATCGTAACGTCAGACAAGACGCTTCGGATCGTTTTCCCCATACAAATGCACTACAGAAGTGATACGGTGCCCGATAGCGTCGCTGGATGAGAGACGACGGCACGGGCCAGGGCGCCCGTCTATAACGCGTCCAATGTTCGTTGTTCACGATTCAATTGCCCGTGAAATAACGCCGACGACGATGCCGCCATTTCCGCGCCACGGGCCCCACTGCCATTTAGACGCTTGGTTGAAGACATCGACCAATCACAAGCCTACATTGGTGGGTAGTGGTGGCGCAGCGATCATTGCCACCGGACTAAACTGGTGTTGATAATTGAATATGTAGCGAGATTTAAGAATTATAAATGTGTTTGCAGGAGTATAAGAGGAAGCAGAATATTCTAGGCATTGTGTAGAAAAACATATTCCTAAAATAAGACAATGAAAACCACAAATTTTCCTTAAACACGGGATGATTTATTTCAGCAGTTCATATTGCAGCTTTCGTAGTCCGTGGTTCCAATTTAGAGGTCGCGTGGATCATGTTGGTGGTCGCTATTAACTGTTGGCTGCCGGCCCACAATTACTACCTCTGCGTGGCCATTACTCGCGAATGTTGGCATTCCTGGCGCGTCCCAACCATCCAGCTGTCTCGACTGCCACGATAGATCGCCTCCTGATATTAGCGCGCATCCGTCATGACGTCCACTGGTCGCACTCCTTGCTCAGATCTCTCACATAAACGCTACTGTTGTACTGCTCTTGAGCAGGAATATATTACGTTGCCAGGAATGTTCCAGTTCATTAAGGAAGAAAGGTTAATGTTTTGATGTATTGAGGTTAGAAGATGTGATAAAGGGAAGGCATATCAGGTATTTAAGTTAGAAGGCTCAAATATGGATGGGAGGCAATATATATGTATAAAGGATTTAAGATTTGTGGAGAGTAGACATTATACTGGAAATAAATACATCTGTCTAATAGGAAGAATATAAACCGCAACCTGTATTAAAATTATTAAACCTCATGGAACAATACCTGTGAAATTAAAAAAGAATCCAGTTTATTAATTTAGAAAGGCGTAGAATAATACATCTGAAGGTCCGTACACTTATCGATTGGAGAAACATTGAAAAGAAGAAACAGAGTCACCTTATGATAATATAAATACTATGTATTATCAATTTGTCTTACCCCTATTTTCAAACAAAATTAAAATTATTTGGTTACATATTCGAACCTGTGTATAAGAATCTGGTTAAATAATTTTAAAAAGCACATTTATATTGGTATACGGGAGCATTGGAGTTATTTTAAATATTTTTATGCATTATAGAATCTATTTGCTAATTTATAGAAACGTTGTACAATTAAATTTTAATTTTTTCTCTGGTTAGCAAAAGTATTAAGAAATTCCTATATATGCTGTATGTTAAAGTTCTTGTCACTTAAAATAAGTCCCGTATTTTTTCTTTCGTTCTTCCCGGTGTTAATACTTCTTTACGAATCCACGCTGCTTCTCTACAAAACAAAACTGGATTCGGTCACCATCAGGACCGAAATATTCATCATTGAGTCACTTCTGTCCAACCCATTGTCGGCCAGCTATTACAACTTAAGAATCTACTTTACAATAAATTAATACATTAAAATTCCCTCGTTGTTTATAGATTTGAAGCACATTGACCATAGCAAGAATTTAGTAATTGTATTTGCACGACAAAAAATTATACTTATAATTATATTCAGAACGATGAATTGCTCACACGAAAAGTCAAATAATGTCACACAACAGAGTTTTATTTGAACCTACGACACCTTCAATCAAGTTGTTACGGCGCTACACGTCGTACGTGAAAAAGAAGAAACAATAAAGCAGTATTACTGAAGAAAGAATTTTCTTAATGTTAACTGCTAAATAATTGCAGCGAACTATACAACTAAAAAATCTTTATTAGTCAACTGAAGGTATGTTTTTAATGTAATGTATACAGTAAATAAAACATGTACAGCAAGGTTCCATGTTAAACTAACACAGACGGCAACTCGTACTTGACACTCTAATTGATTTCCCTGATGGTGCCAATAGCACAAATCAAAAAGGCTTTGCAATCGTAAACATTTGTTGCACCGTGTCGTCCCACTTACGCCCTACTTGATAATCTTTAGGGGGCGGGTTGAGGGGTGGGGGTGCTAAATATTTGCCCCACGGCCACAACACGCACCCCGGCCTCCAGGGGTATTTTGTTTGGTCGCTCGGTGACCACAGAGAGTCGGTTGCGGTTTCGAAGCGGCGTTTGCATTGTTATGCAACAGCGGGTCGTATTGTGCTTGTGCTCCTAGCGAATTGCTGTAGCTAATGCACCAAGCAACGGCTGGTGGACCACCATTCGTCAACATTTTTACACCTACAACCAGCGAAAGGTAGGACATATTAAGTGACCAGTTGACGGAGTTAAATTAAATGAATCTGTAATAAAACCACAATTTATTTTAAATGCGATTTCTGAGTGTCTTGTTTATAAAAGGCACACCAAAAACACTGTCAGCTATGTTGTCTTCAAATTATATCATTTGAATAGTGATATTTTCTAAACTCGTATATTAAAATTTATTTTTAATAAATAATTACTGATCTTGCATTATTTGAACTTCAAAAGAATTGACACTCTTCTTTATATTGGGTTACTACGTTGTTTTTAAGAGAGGAAATATGCAGTAACATTCATTATATTTTT
Source organism: Zhengitettix transpicula (assembly GCA_037074705.1). Lineage (NCBI taxonomy): Eukaryota > Metazoa > Arthropoda > Insecta > Orthoptera > Tetrigidae > Zhengitettix > Zhengitettix transpicula. The sequence continues at coordinate 36,490,656 of CM073596.1, read as the reverse complement.
CATAAGACGTACTTATGGAAAAGAGTTGTAAAAGTAAAATTTTGTATGATGTATATCGTGTACGAATATAGCAAACGCTTAAGTCTTGAAAAATTAATTAAACATGTATTTAAAATAATAAAAATAATATATTCCGCCCAAGTCTTCTACTTAGGCACTTTGGAAACATACATTTATCAGTGCTAAAATAGCTTATTTATTTTTGCGTTCAATACAAATCATGCATTATTCAATAAATGAAACTTTTTGGTTTCGCTCACGGTTTGAATGCCCCTAACGTAATTTCGATCATTAAAAATATTTCTATTTGTCAATTAATTCATTTAATCCTTTCTTTCATGTTCTACGAATTTTATTAATAATTTTTACAGCCACTTAACTGTTTATTAATATAAGAGACTAGTTTATAACTTATAGATGTCAGTGTCTTGTTCGTCGCTGGAAACATTTGTAATGTTTTCAACTTAGTTCGGGTTATTGCTTTAAAAGTTCCCCGAAGCTTCGTTCCAAATTTTAATGTTTTAAAATAGGGCCCATTTTTAAAAACTGAATTAATTGTACTAGTTAATTATATCCTTTAACGTGGTCGTGTCGTGAATTATTACAATTATTAAAAATAAATAATGGGAGCAGACAATTACATTTCTTGCCTTTTTTAAATAAAATAAAAGCAAATAAAATACTGTGATTAAAATATAAGCAAATAATAAATGTAAACTAAACTCTTAATTATCTGAGCTCACTTATTTGAATAATAGTTGAGTTTCTTAATATATTAGTATGCAAATGCTTACATTTGTGTAAAACTAGTTAAAGCATTATTAATGATATGCAACGTCATTTAATTTATTATGAACAGCTGATACAAGCAATCGGTTAAACGGAATACCTAATTTTTAAATTAAATTACAATAAAATTTATTTTTCGCGGAGTAATGATGTAATCAATACATGTAAAGCAGCGATCATTAGTGCTAAATGAAACAATCGATTAACCTAATTACTTAATTAATTGAAAGAATAATAATGGTTCCTGAAATTCGTTAGTAGTGTAATTGGAGAAGGAAATTATATACACAATTATTGATTTCGTACGTTAATGTCTGAGTAAATTAAGCTCTCATTAGGCCGATGAGACATCGCTATTAATATATATTTAATTATCTGGTATTCATATTTATGAAAAATCACTTGTATTTCTGTTGGATTAGATGTTTTTTTTTAAATTTTGTCGTCACGTATTATGAATTAATGGTTTATTGATTTAAACGAAGTTATTTACAAGTAAAGTTCACAGATTAGCACGAAGACATGGAATATAATGAATATAAATTGGTTACAGTAATATTACAATATTGAGCAAAAATGTGCGTACCTTGTGGAAATATTAACTTCATGTGCAATTATTTTACATATTAAAATTGTAAATTATAGTATAATTAATTATTAATAACCAGAGTAGTTTGTATATCTAAAACTGTATGTGGTTTGTTTGAATCTTTAAATATAAAAAAATACTTAAGAACAGAAGAATGCTTTCAATCAAAGTTCATCTGTATGTCTATGGAACTTAATTATGGGATTAGGATAACAAATGTAGAGCAAATAAGCTCACCATTTTTTTCAAAACACGTGAAACGTATTGAAGAAAATTAAAAGATAATTACGGAGTTGTTGTGCTTAATTTTTAACATTACGTTAACTAATACAACTTTCGTGGCATTCAGACACTGCAGATAAATTGTCGGAATAATTCTTGAAAACAAAAACAACTGTCGGTCCTTAACCATTTAGTGCACGATTTGTTTGTATTTTTTAAACTAAATTTTTTTAAGTTGTATTTTCGTGAATACAATAGGGAGACCTAACAAAAAATATCAAACGTGACTGAAGTCACATGATGTTTCACATATTACTATATAAATATAATTAGGTCTGATTTATTAATAATTCATATTAATTGGATAATTATTATTTTATTTTATTAAGAATACCCTGAGAATGACGCTTAAATTAAATTTTAAAAAACCACAGAAAATAAATATTCTGAGGTTGACCGGCGGGTAGAAAAATCTGGCTTAAGGGGTAGACTCACAGAAAGATAGGACAGGCATGTTGTAATATGTTCACGGATGCCAAAAATTTCACATTTACTTAAGTGCATGTTGTTTCATATTTGCGTCATAAATTCGCTCTCTTAGAAACCATTAGACGCCTATTAAATGTTATATTGTATTTATGCTACACCACGCACTAAAGTGTTAAGTGTTTGTAATAACTGTTCTATAATTAAATGTAAAGGAATTGTTATTTTGTACGTATAATCTTACTCGGATAGATGAGTTTGGTTCATTTTCTCGTTCATCTAATATATATATATATATATATATATATATATATATATATATATATATATATAATTTTCATTGATGAGTTCTATCCCATACATATGTGTGCTTAATCTCATCAATGAAAATTTTGATGTCCCTTTTATCACTAACAACACTTATCGAAAGCGGATCCATAAATAAGCGTAAAAAGTAATGGTTTGATTATTAATTTCCTAACGATGAAAGTCTGAAAGGTATAACTTTCCTGTTGGTTTTGAGATAACGTTTGTCTGTTCTAAAATATTGTAGGGAGGCAGAGTTCTTCCCAAATATTAAACTTCTTTGTCTGAAGTGCGAAAGTCAATAAACGAGAATAGAATTTTTTTCCATCTCCAACGCCTTTGAGTGAGGCAAATTAAAGGGTTGCATCTTATTTCCTGATAAAGGTTTTTGCTCCTTCAAAAGGACTTTACAGGGTGATGGGCTTATTTCCTTTATAGAATTGGTTTGGGATTCTTATTTGAAAATTGCGATTTTTGGGTACACGCGTGTAGGAAAGTCAAGTAGAGATTCGTCTAACAATACGATCATTGAAATGTTTTATATAGTATTGGACGAGAAGAAAATGTTTGAAAACTAGTTCATTGGCCTATTTAATTGTCACAGAATTCTAGTGCAAATCGTCAGTAATTTTAAACGTTTTAAGACTTATTTATATATTCTCAATTTTAATAAATACATAATAGTAACCTCCAGTCGCAAATGTTGAACTATGTTAAAATGCTTTTAGAGAAATACGCAAATTAGCGTCAAAACTATGTTTAAATTTTTTCTGTGTAATTGCTTCACAAATTAAAATTGTGTGAAAACTAATGTAGTGTAATTAATTATTAAATAAATCAGATGTTAAATCTATATGTAGGTCTATCGAGACAAAAAATCAGAGCAAGTGAGTCGTGGAATATATTTGCGGTAGTCTATACGTTATTGTTCTCCACATAAGAAGGCTGGACTAGGGATAAAAGCAAGCAAATTTGCGTTCCCCGTTGTTTTGATCTAGCGAACAGTTATCATGATAGACTCATTTACATATCGACATTTAAATGACTGGGGCCGTTTGTTACATTCTCTTCAGTTAGGTTTAATGTCTGCTGACAGAAGAGCAGGCCCTTATCATCCATCAATAAGCGCTCTGCCTCGTCAACGGAATGGGCTGTCAAAAAATACAAATCGCAGAACAAGCCAGCTATTAATTCCACTCCACTCAAACAAAAGGGTGCGCGCATTGTTTGCGGATTCGCATGGCTCGTTCGAGCTTTGCTAAAACTGCGCACGGCAGTCGAGACGTCTGGGAGCTTAATTAATCCCGCAGAAGGCTAACTGCCAGCAAAATATCACGCTCGGGTCCTAAGGGGTTCATCGAAGGCGGATTTTTTTTTACATCCGACGAGAGAGAGAAGACAGCACGAAATTCGAGGTGAAATGCGAACAATTGAATGAATTTTTTAAAATGAATTTAATTATTCCAACCATAGAAAATAAAGCGAAGAATAATTCATACATTGTATCTCCAGCAGATATGGTTTTTTAAGAGACTAGACAATTAATTAACATATAATAAAGATTGGCAGCAGAAGTTGAAGGAATGGGGGGATACGGAAGTGAGGCAGGGTTAGCTAAGGATTAATTAGAGCCCCAAATCTGTAGTTTAAGGATTATACCCGGTATTCACCTAACAAAACTATTAGGCGTTGGCCTAAAAGTGATGCACGACAAAACTTGCATCAGATAGGTCGGGCATTTGGTACTTGTTCCACGCCCGTTCGATGGGTTCGACGTGTTTAGGAGGCAGCTGGCCGACTGTTCCAATGGGAACAGTAACAACTCTTACCGTATGCTCATACACTTTTCAAAACAAGTCGAGGTGCCTCGGCTTGTGAGAATTTTAGTTAAAAAACGGAGAGAGGAATAGATATTCCTAAGAGTAACCTTCTCCGTCTCTCCAAAAGATTGTGCTTGTTAGAGAACAGCTCTCACAGGTTTAATCTATCAGTTAGAAATGTAAAGTTTTGTTATGTTTTGTTCTGCCTGTTGTTATTTATTAAAATAATAATTATACAAACTGATTTTGTATACAGTTCTTATTGGTTTGTGGTCTTTCTTTCTCATTACATTTTCGCAGTTGTGTATACTTCGTTTTTACATTGCATGATGCCCAAAAGTCTGTGAGTAATACGTCAATAAAGCAACTTACTTAATTTAACACTCAAAAATATGTAACAATGTCAAGGACAACTTTATTGATTTCTGTAGTTCTCTAGGTTTTGGCTGATTTAAAGATAGAGAATAGTTTTATCATCCAAATGGCATGAGTGTCTTAAATAATTCAAATAATTTGTTGTTTTAATAAAGAGCGTAAGTTTTCCCGACGTATATTCTGTGTAAAGAGTTCTCGGGTTTCCGGTCGGGTAACATGATTTGAACACAAAGTTTCTATGGCTGACACCGCCATCTTCGTCAGGTGAACAGCACCTGACGAAGATGGCGGTGTCAGCCATAGAAACGTTGTGTTCAAATCATGTTACCCGACCGGAAACCCGAGATCTCTTTATACAATTTGTTATTTTTAAAGTTTTCAATAGTTTTGTAGTTATTAATATTCAACACGCTTTATTGTGTAACGATGAATTTATTTTCTGAAGTGGGAATCATATTTTTTACTCGTTTTAACCATGAACACCACCAAGAACTTCTTGTGGTATTTCGTCTGTTAAAAGAGAGGCAGTGTGTGTAATCGACCTCAATTGCTGGCAGTGTTGTAATTGAAACATCACTAATGTACTTAAATGTTAACATTTGCAGTGTCTAATAGATATCGGCTGATAAATATTTGATGGTAGTCGATACGTGATTTTAGCCGATCAGCTCCGGGTTTTACGAGTTTAGTTGCGTTGCAATAAATCTACCCCGACGGCACACAGGGATGTGCGTAATTTGGAATTTGCATCGCGTTTGCCAAATGCAGGCTTTATTTACCATCATACGGAGGTGGAGTTTGCAAGGGGACGGGGGTGGTAGATGGAGGCAGTTATTTGCGATTATTGGCTCGAGGGTTGGAGGGTGGAAAAGCGACGCAGAATCAAACGGAGACCTCTCTGAAATCAGATTGCAATCCAGTTGAGCAAATTAACACTGCTTCTACAACGAGAGTTTACACGGCCGCAAACAACGCGTTAAAATCGACTGACGTCGTTTAAAATTCAATTCGAGATTATAGAGAAATTCAACTCGTAAAGTGGGATCGCCTCCTATTTGCGAAAATACGTACTTTAGGCGATCAACCTGAAAAGCATTTGACGTTAATTTAAACTTAATAAACGTGTCCGTACGGTCATTAGCTGCATTATGGGTAGAGCTAGATCATACGCGAATAGACAGGCCAATTGGGATTCAGCAGGCTTTACTGTCAGCTCAGCTATTAATGAGGCTATTTAGATATTGACATGTTGAATCAGGTGCTGCATTATAGAGCGATCTGGATTTGACCGAGAGAGTCCGTTGTCACAAGAAATACGACATATCAACATCTGATATTTCCGTTGAAGGGTATTCCGAGTTTCAATATACATTTAATATAAACATTACGTATCAACCATTTATTTGTTGTTTTCATCAGGTAAGCAGAATTGCTCAAAATTACATTTTAATTTGGATATACAGCTTACTTTAATGTAGTGGTTAAATTTATCCTTCCAATATATAGTTTTCTAGCTTAGGATGCCTTTTGGCCATTGTCGATTTAATTTTCTTGGTGCGACTGGTTATTGGCTCAGCTGATATACGTGATTTTTTTATATTGATTTATTTACAATCGCATCAGCAGCTCAGGTTATTAGCGACTAATTACTGGAACTCATTTTGACTTGTTGGAGAACTGATTTGGATAGGCAGTTGCTACTCTAATATCGGCGTCTACATATGGAATCCTCAGTTCTTCGTGGAGGGTTTGATTGTTCACGTACCAAGGATCGTTTGTCATCATGCGGAGCGGCTTCGACTGCAAACGCTGCAGGATTTTAGTGTTGGACGGTTTTGTGCAACCACATAGTTGAATGCCTAAGTCCAAATTGGCTTCAAAATGAGTTTATGAGTCTTCCAGGTCTCGTCGAGGAATTTGATATTACTGGTATAACCGTGTTGTTGAGACTTGTGGACATACATATATGTTGTTGGTAAACGTGACTTGGGTGGATTTGTCGTTATTTACCGAAATTCTCCAGTTGCAGAACCAGTTCCCGAGGAGGTCCATATGATTCTGAAGATTTTCAGATGCCTCTAAAGATGCATTGCTGGTAGACAATCGGCGAAAGTGGCGATGTCCGTGTTGACAGTGGTTGGAACGTCAGAGGTACAAGAGGTGACCGAGTACGCTTACTTTTGTGGAACTCCAGCGGAGAAATTCTGATATATCAAAATTTAACTTTAACATCGTGAAGATTTTTTTGTATATTAATGTAGGTTTCATTTTTAATTAACGCTATGTTGGGTCGAAACGTTTTAATTTTTTGTAATTATAGAATTTAATTGTATTAATATTCTTTCTGCATTTATGGGATAATTTATATATTTTAAACAAATTTCTTTTATCTTCAAAAACTTAATCTGAAGATTGAGTACCTACTGACTTCAATGGGCCTCAAACTAAAATTTCATTATTTCCTATTATATATTTTCGTCCATGGTCATTTCTTGTAACGGAAGTGGTGATGGATAAAAAGACCACTTCCATTCTTTCAAGAACTTAATTCTTCAGAAGAGGATTATGAATATTATTATGAGAACTTCTAGAATTTTGTACATTTCAAGATTGTATAGTTTTAAATGAAAATAACAGTTTTGATACTAATATGGAATGGTATCTTTTTCAGCATCTATCCTTTTTATATTAATATTTTTTGATACTATATGTCCAATATAGCATATATTAGACTCTAAACAAAAAATTTTAGTGTTCATTATTTATAAATTATTTTAAAATTGTAATAAATAAACAAATGGTACAGTCTGGAATTCAATATTTTATAATAAGTACTATGAAATATTTGAGATCAGGTTGTAGTGGGGTGTATAATTTAATTTTTTATATTTATATTATATTAGAAATTATGATTTTATTTTTCAAAAAATATATATTTTAACTTTCAACTATTCAGTAATTTTGAGATTCATTATTCATGAACGATCTTGTGTTATCGAGACATTCATATCGGGAAGAGAGATCATTTACAGAAGCCTTGGTAGAAATCCAAGGGACCGATGTGAACTAAATAGGCCTACGTAATTCTTGTGCTGTTACACTCCCAGTTGCTGAACACGAAAGGCTAGAAATGTCGGGTTATCTGTAATATGGACAAAGAAAAATCTCTCTCACAAGGCACATATTTTTTTTTATTCCGTCACTGTATAGGACCCCAAATTTGGAAAAAATTTTCGAACTTGTAGCTGGTGGTGGAAATTATATCAATACAATATCTAACTAAAAGAAAACTGTTTGGTTACTAAATGTAAAAGTAAATAGAAAATATATAATTATTTCTTCCATTATTAACTGTTACTTTTAAAATTCGCTTTCAAAGGGGGTAATAAATCATGTTGTTCACAATAACACCCTTGGGCTTTAACAAACCATTGTGATTCAACGAACCGCTTCACGCATCTATATTCCATTACCTTTGACCATTGGAGCTAGAAGACTCGACGTTAATATGGCCTCCGCAAATGTGGGCAACTCCACTATTTTGCTGGACACTAATATCCGATACAGTGTGCCCACTGATTAGAAACCACCACCACCACCGTCGAACCCAAATATCTACTACCTGTAATATATATTCCTATGTACGAATATGGAGCGGAGGCCCTCTAACGTGAATTTATAGATGAGGACGCTGTTAATTAGGCCTTGGCGAATGAACACCGCGGGCGTAATTCAGAAGAACGGCAACACTGCGGGAATTAATCAGGCTTATTGCAGCACTGCACGGGACGCCTTTGCCCTATAACGCCGCTACACGCTAATCATATCTGCCTTGTTGCCCAATTTCCGCTCAAACACTTTTCTACCTTTGCCATCAAATTAATATCGTTTGAAATTCACGTTAAATATATGAAACGACAGCTGGCCATGAAGGATAAAGAATCACTACGAGCAGGGTCAAATTTCGAGATTGAAAAGGACGCGGGGGTAGAACGGAGAAAATTACGAATAAGATGAATCGATGTTTGTGTAATAAAATAAATTAACATCAAACAGGCAAAGGAAACTTCATGTAGACGGCAAAGAAATTATAAATGCGACCTCTTTTTAGCAGTATGAAAAAATGAAATAAGTAAAAAATTCATTGCTTTTCAAAATATATGAAACTTAAAAATAAATTATGTGTGAGAGAAATATATTATTAATTCAGAAAAAAATTATTTTAGTACAGAAGAGTTAAAAGTTTGATTATAACTGTTGAAAATTTAATTCAAAGCAAGATGAAGAAACTGTGCACATATCAAAAACATAACTATTTAATATTTTTTTAATTGACTATGACTGATTTTTATTATTATGTTTTATTCTTTACCCCAATAGTTTTACTCAGGCACTAATTTATTTAAAGGAAACATTTTTTAATAATAATCCAAAATAATTCAACTTTGTCTGGAGCATTAAGCAATTTTCCTTAGTCAACATCAGTTTGTCCTTAGTTTAATTATTTTTGTGTGTCAATCTGTATAATGGACTTTAAATTATTTACAATTATAATTTTTCTTAAAGAATCGGCAATGTTCGAATGTAAAATTGTACGATGATTGATGCACCGTAGGTACGTGTCGCAATGTCATATTGGAATCTTGAATGGCAGATACGTAACGTTTTGGATGTTAATGAATTCAAATAAAATGGTAATGTGAGGGAAAGAAATATTTCACGACAAATTGAAGACCACTATGGCAAATTATCGACAGCTCCAGAATAAATTCAATCTTAAATAATATTTGAAATATTAATTGACGACTTATTAAGAAAAAGGGGGTAATGATATAAAAATATTTATATTGAAATAAATTCTTGTTGTTCCATGCCAAGATATATACATTAAAGTTTCAGGCAACAAACCTATATTTTTCGTTACGCTATTTTAATATTAACTGATAAAATAAACTTGAAAAATTAAAAAATGCACGACGTACAAAAATGATAAATATTGTTTTGGATTTAAATACTTTAAAGACTTACGGATCGAATAGCCATACTATTAACTTTGGTCTGTTAAGGGGAAGGTTTTTATTTATATTACATGGGTTTCAGAAACAATTTGTTCAGAACTAAGATCCTTGAAGATAGTAACAATTTTTCCATATATTAGTCTGATCATTTTGAGTTGTAAAATATTTTCAAATAAAACATAAAAAATATTAATTGACGCACCAATTAAACTTACAAATGTCATTTCTTGTATTTCCCCTCAAATATCACAACCCATAAATTTAAAAACCTCAGTTTATCTTCATAAGTAGGCTAATTTACTGACCGACGTCTGGCGAATCTAATAAATATTTTTAATTTTAGATTAGTACTACAACTCCTGAAAATATTGAATACAGATTTCAGCATTTACAGTTTACTTCTGAATGTGAAAAAAATTATTCTATTAGTTTTCTTGACAGTGTTCTGTCACAATCGTAGTCTAAATTTTAAATGGTAACATAAAACAACTTTTTCGTGTTATAAAGTTTTTAACTGATCATCGTATTCCTCAGAAACGATCATTAGTATACAATATCAATGCTGTTTTATTATATGACAATGTACTTAATTTTGAAAATATTAATGTGGATATTATTTTACTGACCAAACACTATCCTCTTGATTTTATACATAAATATGTTACCATTATATTATCTAGGATTAATCTCAGTGCCAATCGCAACAAAGTTATAAAGAATAATGCAGTTAATGATTTCATTGTATCACCATATTGTGGTGCTGTGTCCTCCAATATAATGCATATATATGCATATATTTAAATTATTTATAACCATTGTATTCTGGTTTTATTAAATAACACAAAGATCCTACCAATATTTTCTCCACAAATAATGTAGTTTATAAAATTGATGGTTTTAATTGTGGCCAAACGAAAAGAGAATCGGTTTTGAGGATTAAAGAAAATTAATCTAATTTCAAACTTACAGCCAGTTAACACCATTATATTAGACTATATGGTAAAAGAATAATTTTGGAAATGTTGTTCATTAAAAATCATGCAAAAACTGTCAGTGTTATACTTGACACCGAAAATCTCAAAAAATTGTATGATATTCTTATTTTTGGGTCTTTGGAATTTTTTTATTTATTATTGGTTTTAGATCTGTGTTTTATTTATCATTTTGAGTTCAAGTGCTGTTGGAGAAAGACGTCCAGTTATGTTTAAAAATTTTTATGGTAAATTGTTTCTCATTGGTATATAGGTTGTCTTAATTTCCATTATTTATTATTTTTATTATGTTATATCCAACGTAATGTCCTATTTTCGATGTTGCATGCCCAACTTGAATTTTCAAGTTATACGAGGTAATTATCTGATAATAAAAATATTATACACGTGCTATTGAGCAATAATTTTTTGCATACAATTTAGAACTTTAGCCAATAGGGACGTGGAGAGCAAATACACGTTCCTGAGACAGGTTCTAGGTTGACTTTGGAGGAGTCACTCCGGGACAGTAGAATCAGTTCTCGTCACCTATAATCACTCGGTACCTACGGTAATTCAATTAACATAAGCCTCCAGATAATTAGCAAAATCAAGTCCTGCTGTGAGCAAAACGAGAACTTAGAAATAGATACGTCTCTCGACTTCCCTTTGCCTGACATTTAATTAAAGCCGGACACGGGAACAGTGGTCGTGAAAAATACACTTAGATAGACAGTGTTCGGTTACAGTAACGGGAGGTCGTATGCATGGACGAAATTAAAATTTCCCGTGCACTGCGTAATAATAAGGCGAACGTGTGGCTTCCCCTAGCGAAGTTAATAGTCCTTCGATAAGGCGTGCCGTCGCATAGAATTCTGTCGATATGGATTAGATAAGCACAGTGTTCGGGGGTGGTTTTGAATACGAATTACTAGAAAATTCTGCGAAAATTCTAGGCAAAGACGATTTATACAAAATTGTGATCCATATGAAAATTACAAATTAATATTTTTCTAACTTTCAGTTTACATGCGAACCTTTTATTTATATTAAAGGTTGCTTACTAAAAAAATTTAAAAGTTCGGTTCGAAAATTTATCCATAATTCCTGTCAATGTTAGGCCTCAATGACCAAGTTAAAGTATCCATAATCTCACGTCGGCGGCATAGAAGGCCTAATGGTAAAGGAAATCAGATCAGGCCGGAGACGAGATGTTCAGGAAGATTGCAGAAGGCTTGAGCCGAGAGTCTGACCTCGAAGGGCAGCCGGGCAAGTGTGTGGCCCCTAATGTGATATTAACAACTCACCCTAGGGCCATGAAGACGCCGGCCAGGGTAATCCATCATGCGACACACTGCGGGACCCTTATGCTGCCGCCAGATTTGTCCACCCGACTTCCTCCCTCTGCAACGTGGACGATAAATGTGTCTCCTACTTTGACAGCTCCAGAAACTAACTGCCTCTATATCAGAGTAGCGAGTAATAAACGATATTGCTACTGAGTCTGAATTCAGACTTAATGAACACAAAATTCATCTGCTGAAAGGTAATTCAAACTCAGAGATTAATTCGAAAGACTGCCTATGGTTGGACTGTGCTGAGAAGGAAAATCCTTTATATTAAATACTTAATCTTCAGATCCAAATCTTCTTTTTCAGCGAACTAAGAATTTTATATAAAATCCTACCTTCTCTGAAACTCAAAAAATTTACTGGTATTTGAGGGTTGATAAAGAAAAAAAATTGGAGAGTTAATATAAAAAAGTACAAGACGCACTGTTTACGTATAAATATTCACACTTAAATTTTGTCACATTGCGCACGGATGTACTGTTGAGAATTTTTGGAAGTCTTACGAGTGTGTTTGTCCGATGCTGTTAAATGTCGGAAGACAGTTCCGAATGGTGACAATAAAGATTTGCCACTGTCAGATCAGAGACAATAAATATCACCCTACGTCAGCCAAAATTTAGTCTGAGTTAAGTAACCTGGTCGCCAGAAAAGATGAGCTTGCGAAAAGTAGACCTTGAGGAGATTGATATTAGAGTAGACGACTATTTTTTAAAAGAAATTCGGAGAAAGAAATGAGATAATTATTATTGACGATTCGAGGGTGGTTTGTAATTATTATTTTGGAGTTGTGGACATTTGGTCCTCAAAAAATAACTACTCGCTTGTACTGCGTCACCCCACATGAAATAAAAATCACCCAAAACAGCAATTAGTCTTAGTTGTCAGAGACAGTCGTCCTGGAGTTCTTTACCCGATACCCTCCATGTCGCAAAAATATAGACTCGCCTGGTCACTTCGGTCAACAATGGTCAGCCCACGTTCACAGAATCGTCCTTTCAGCAAATCCATCCCCAACGCCGTCTCTCCTCAAAACCATTAATTTTAGACACCGGACAGACAAAACATGTTGACACTTCCGACTTATTGTGTCTGTGTCCTCAAATATTGATTAAATTATTATGAACTTTTTATAATGCAAAATCTAGCTGGACTGAACCGAGTAGGTTACTGACTGCTGCCTCCTTTTCTTGTTTAATGAGTGACCCTTGTTTTAAGTTTATCTTTAAATTCCTGTTCACATCTCTACATTTTAACTTTCTATTTCTACCTCGTTAAGGTACACAAACCGTCTGATTTCACGCTCAGTAGTCCCAAGCTGATATTAAATTGGAGACCAAATGAGTTCTGGAAATTATTTAAGGAAAAATTCTTAAATTGTCATGCCGGACGAATGATGACGCTCCTCGACTGACTATTCCAAGTATCATAGAATAGCTTGAAAATTATTTACGATTGGAAGAATGAAAAAGCTGGTGATTTTAATTTCACAATACCGAGAAAGGCACTTAATATTTATTTCTTGTCAGTATTGTTTATGTCTCTCATTTTACTGGTTTTTAATAAATATATTTAAAAAATATGAATTATATTAAGAATGCGCAAAAATTATATTTTATTCTTCGTTTTGTGCTTCATCTTTTCTAATGTGTATTTCTTACTATTATTAGTTATAGGTTAGAATAGCATTTTTCATCTAATGTATTGACGTAACCTATTTCCTCAATGTAGGAATAATGGAAATAATAATAAATAAAATGAACTCGAAGTAGATAATATTGGTTCCACTATGAAAAATGTTTAAAAATTTCAATTTTTACTTTTCTATGAGATTTCGTATTTTAATCCATTATGGAAGTTCTTATATCATTAGATTAATATCGAATTATGTAGACACACTAATATGTATGTATATACATTCAATTACTCGTTCAATCAGTCAAAAATTAAGTTCTGAATATTTGGTGTAGGAAATTAGTTATTTACATTAAATGGTTTCTCCTCGGTACAGAGAGCCGAATTAGTTTTTCTTTCTCGGTCCTGTTATCGTTTAGTACCGAGTCTTAATGTATTCATGAATCTTAGTCCCTAAAAAGAGCAATTTAAAAAGAATTGGCATAAAATGTAATTCCGTAATTAGGAAAGGGAGTTTACAAGTCGCTATTAAGGATCTTCTTCCACCGTAAGTAGGTTTTGTGGGTTCTGGCCTCCGCCAGTCAACCGTTAACGAGTTGTGGCAACTGTTAAACTGAAATCAATGCACCGACGACTGGCCCTTAATTGGATGCGGCTAACAACTCCCTAATTAAGTTGTTAACTTGAGCAAAGTTGGAATACTAAGGGACAGTGGCTGATGGGTCGTTCTTGGTCTGTGAAGCTGTCTGTCACAGTTACCAGCTCACTAATACCCGCCTAATAGCGGTACTGAATACAGACTGCTAAATGAAGGAACCCATTTACAAGCATTTCGACCCATTAATAGTTTCCACACATGTAAACTGATGTTCGTCAATGTGAATTGAACTACTCCTGTAAATACGAGCGAATATGTTAAAATACTGTTCCCTTACATTTTTTATCAAAAGTATTTAATGATTAATGCAATAATTTTTTTTATTGAAGTAAAAAAATATAATTATGATCTTATTTTCACATAATCTATTTTTGGTTGTCTCTCCGCTTTGTAAGGATTTGATTTTGAAATAAGGCAGAGCAAAATGTGTCACCTGTGACGTAGTTAAAGGACCCCATCCGGCATTCGCCGTAAGGTGATACAGGGAAAACCCTACGAACCTGCAACACGTTTACAGCTTCAACTTCAGTTGACGTGGCAGCTTCTGATTGGTGATTAGCCCTTAGTGACTATTCTTTCCCAGATTTCCTTTCTCCCAAACCTCGCTCAATGCCCCCACATAAAAGAATCATTCCTGATATTAGACGATTATCTTCAAACTTACCTGGCCAATCACAACCACTTCACAAGATAAATTTACTTGAAAGGTTTTTATTAGACATTAAATCTGACGAATGAATCCTAAACTATGCGATTCATTTAAATATAAGAATATTAAAGTAATTTTGTATATAAATACATCATGAAGCCTTTTAAATTAGTTTATTAATAATATTTCACAATTTATTACGTTGTACTACATCTGGACTTGTCATTATTATGGAGGGGCAACAATAAATATCAGTGTGAGAATGTCACGTGTATTACAATGCGGAATCATTTTGTAATCTTTTATAAGTAAGAAAGGGACTGGTGATCACTGGCACAAAAGGAGCCAATCAGTCCAGCAGGACGTACAAAAGAACACCGGCAAAGTGAAAAACTTCAGTTTACTTTGGTCGAGAAATAGAGCCACTTTGCCGCTAATAATAGAATTTAAGACGAGTGCAGACCTCCGGAATACAAAAGTGGAAGATGTAAGAGGGGAGAGCAAAACTCTTGCCAGATATGGAAAGGAAATAAAGACCACCTACTGCAGTCCCCTCACGTATAACGTGGTATGGCGATGTTCACGCACGATGCAACCGCCGTCTTGGGGGACGAAATAAAATACGAAATTTTTACATACACAACGTCCATGTCAGGCAAAATTGCCTGCTTCTTCAGACATCCGGATTTCGCTCAAGACGTCATGCTCCAGGGACTCGTGTGAATTAAATTTCTCTGGAAGCAATATATAACCATAACATCTGTATTAATTACAAATGTAAATATTCTCAGGACGACAGAAAATAATAATTCCTATCGTTTAATTTATATAAGCAAATCACAAATTTTAAAAATTGTTTGATTAAGCGCAATTAATAAATTCAATGACCTGAAGGATTTTTCAAAACTCGTTCCGGAGACATAGTCTTACTCGTAAGGAAATGTTTGCAAGACGCTGTAATCCTTGTTATTTATGAGTTGAAGCCGACGTTTTCCTTTCACCACACGACTTGTTTCTAGGTTCCATCGCCAGAGCGCTCTCCTGCCCATCACTCGCAGTTTGCATAAACGAATACAAACCCACCAACTTTAGATTTACGAAAATGGATCCGTTGTTTTCCATCCGTTTGTCATGCGATACAAATAAGAGGCCAACCAGCCTGGAATGCATTTTCTGTCTCTAAATTTTATCACCATAGTTTACTCGTATTTATATCGTTACCAGCAACAGTGACAGCATAATTGGCAATTATTATTGCTGAAAAAAGTAAAGTTCATATCCCTATTAAAAGAACATAATGTACGAATACTTGAAGATCTTTACAAGCTATAATTTAAGTACAGTAGCTACAGGCTGACATTGATCTAAACCAAAGAAAGATTGTGTTTTGTAATGACAGCATTTACACAGTAAGTATATAAACGTAGTGGGGACTAATGCGGTATCATTATTGTGCTGAAAATAGAGAAATATGCTAATGCTAATATAAGTGGCTCTCTTAGTTCAAATTATTATGACCGCCTGGGAACTAGAATCTCGGAAGTGTCCAAACTTGTCTATTGTTCGCGTTCTACTGTCGTGAGCTTGTATGGAAATTGGTTGAAACAGGTTAGATTGAGGTCGGCGGCAAAGTGCAATGCTGGTGCAAGCACAAGTGATTCTAAGAACAGCGTTCATCGCACATTGCTGAACTTCCCTTCACGCTTCCGAAGCGATGGCATATTCATGCAGGATAACGGGCAATATCACAAGGCCAGAGCTGCGGTACACTGGTTCGAGAAACATGATAATTAACTCAAGTTGTTTTGACCGCAAAATTCGCCCGATGCAACACATCTGGGACGTCGGGGGCGCGTATAAACCGCCTATACGTAATTTAACGGATATACATGACCTTTGCGTATACATCTGGGGAAAATCTGCCAAGGAGTTGTCGAACACATGACACCCCTAATCATTGCCGTATTACGTGGGACTACGCGCTATTAAGTAAGCAGTCATAATTTTTTGGCTCCTAAAGAAAAAATAAGTAAGGAATTAATTTTGTATATTCGTTATGGCTGATGTGTCTCATGTAAAAACTTAGATTTACACGAAAGTTGGCCTTGTTTTTCAACTTAAAACTCTCATATAGCTTGTTAAAATTCTCGTCCAGAGTAGAGCATAATTTGCGAGAACAACCAAGATTACGCAGATATGGAATTACTTAGTTAGAGATCTAGTAGATCATGTCAAACTTTTACACTGGCAGTTCAGCCTGATTGCTAAAATAAGAATTGCTAAGGTAGCAGAAATACTCGATTCCTTCACCGAAAATATTTTAATCAGCCTCGCCACAGTTTGACATTCTGAAGAGCGTAAAAAAGGTCGTTGGTGTTGATAAAATAGTAAGTGTACTTAAACAAGAATGTCAACATCGAAACGAGTCCCAATTAGTACATTGTTTGCTTTTCCCAATTAAGAGCATCCAACATGTAGTACGGCTTTCTATTGGCTGGTTACAGTTTCGAAGGGCCATTAACGAATTGTAGCTGTCACACAAGCAAACACGCACAATGGCGGGGTGCGTTCGTAGTTCATCGAATCCAGCTCATTAGCAACGCAACAACTGGAAAAACGGATGAGTCTTGCTAATCATTGCAAGTTGTTATTATTACGTAAGTTTCTCATTTATGTTGGAGCGGTCGTTGAGCCATGAAATTACGACATGTTATACGTCAGTTTCATTATGAATAAGTAATGCAAGGATTACGATATTCGCTGACGTAGAGATATTGCAAGTGGACTGTAATGACGCAGGTTACATATTCAGCGATCGACATGGCCACATTCACTTACGGCAAATCTGTGTCTGGCATCTCCATGGAGGAAAAAGTCTCCTTCATCTTCCGGTGACATTTGAATCGTAGTGTCAATAATTGTAATTTCACGGTAATGCCCAGATTTGATAATCTTGTCGCACGAGAAAAGTAAAATCTCATGAAGTATCTTAAAATGGAAAATTGAACGAAATGGTTATGTTCTTTGAGAGATTCTCAAGGTAATAATTGAAAATTTAATTTTAACATATTCGTAGAACGGTGTTCTCCGACGTTTTCCTCCGAAACATTGTCTGTTTATCGGCTTATAGAAAAGCAACCCCTCCACGAACACGGGGTCTTTATTACTTGTGTTAAGGGCGGCGGTGTTTGGGAGAGGGAGAAGCGCATAGACTCGACGGGTTAATTGTGCCATAACAACCTCTGCTTTAATATAACGCAGTATTCTTTTATTGCGGACCGTTACCAGCGGCTGGCGTCGTCATTATTACGTTTATTATTATAGCCCTTGCCGGGCACACACAGTATTACGTACAGGGAATTGTTAAGTGAACTCTGCAATTAGAACCCTTACAGTTGCCTACCTAACTCTTGTTGTTACAGTTTGAATTATTCCGCTCGGAAGTTGTTAGCCGCGGATCCGGTGCACCACTGTCAAGTGAAATGAGGGATGTGTCAACTACTTCATTTTTTTTTACAAGCCATGTGCCGGGAATATTAAAGTCAGAGTTACAACGTCAGGCTGCGTCTCCCAATTATGTGAAATAGGAATATTCTTGTAGAGCGTAAACATTATTCCGTTACGACTGGGCTCCGAGATACAAACGAGGAGGGTCAAATTCGTGGAAGTAAATTCAGAGCCTTCCTATATTTTAGGTCGGATGACGAATTAAAATAATAAAGTTAAATATTTAACATGAGAATGAATAGGAAATAGAATTGATCGTCATACTTACTAAAGCACCATTTTTATATAATACTAGACGAATACGAAAATGTACGTCAACACCTTCAAGTTTCACGAATGAACAAGTATCAAAGAAAAACAATGAACCGAAGAAAATTCTACACACTTTATTTGTATTTGGTCCAGTTTTTATTAAATGTTTAATACACGATGAACGAAAAACAAATGCACGCATGAAGTTGGTGCTGGAATTTTTGGAAGAAATCTGCCCGTTGTATACCATCATCCAAGTTAAAAACATTGGTGAAGGTTACTGAACATTCTTAGAAACTATCCGCTTCAGCGAACAGTCGAGAAAGAGACAAAGAAACATTCGTGTTATTAAAAACAGAAGCTGGCTGAAAATAGTTTTTTTTTTTGGATGGACGAGTTTTTTCATTTCAGCTTATTGGAGCAAACATTTAGCACGAAATGTGCTCCATGTGGACATCAGAGCGTGTATTCATTATGGAAATATCCTGATTCAACAGCTGGTTTCCTCGACGGATGTTTCCATCTATAAAAATCATCTCGCCAGGAGCACAAATTCGACTAACTTTAGTCACTCGATTTTCTAACATAATGCTATATTATCTGTTATTTCCTAGTGGTCTCAAAATGTTTCGATTGAGTAAACAAATAAGCACCCTGACATATATATATATTTATTATAAAAATAAGTTCCTGTAATCCCATCAAGTTACATTTTAAAATAATACTGATTTGTTCAAAACTAGGTATAATTTTTAGTAAGTGCTTAAAACGATGTTCCTGTTGACTATTATTTAATATTGGTGGTTTTATTACTTTGGCATCACATTTTACAAACTCAAAACAATAAATATTGAGATGGAAAATATACGTCTTCTTAGAAATAAAAATAGCAAAAATTAATAATAATAAAAATAGCCAAATTCAGAGGTTTTTTCAACTGTATTGTGCAGTTGTGTCGCTGTAGTTTTTTAGTTTTATTTGTATATGAAGAAAGAAACAAGGTTTGCAGAAACGTGTGGTATTTATATCATTACTTCTTTTGTCTGTATTTGGTTATTTTTCTTATTAATAAATATTGAGTCAGTATATTGTTAATTACTTGATACTTAAAGTTGTGTTTTGTTTAGACCAGTCCGCAGGTCTTTCGTTGAAGACAAACATAAGGTCTTAAATATATATTAATTAACAAATTGAAAATTAAATTACTTACGATCACATGAGTTTAATTTATATTTTCATACATTATTCTGCAATAAGAAAATACTACTCGTTAAAAATCACAGAACTGTTCTAGATTGATGAATTTACGTACTGGTATATATTATTTGTACCCTATTAGGAGTCTGTGACGACTTTCATCTGGTAATATTTTTTTTTGGAAGAAAATAACCACCCCAGTTTGATTTTTATTTACAAATTTATAATTTGTTTTGAGAAATGTCTAAATTGTTGTGATATATATATATATATATATATATATATATATATATATATAGGAATTATTTGCATATTTGATGTTATCGTTATTATAAAAGTATTAGGATGTGACCAAGAAATTCCATTCAACCGCAAAGCACTAACATATTTTAATAAATTAATTAAAATAATCGAACTGAAATCGATACATGGAATATAATTGTTTACGATATGTTTTGAAGAAGCGTTTGGGACGATTCCAATTCAGAGAAATTTAAAAATAAATTAAAACACTGAACTGTTTTGGAATATCGTATTCTTTCTCGGTCTTCCCGTAGCTATTATGTGGAACTCTCGTTTACAATTTGTTTAAATTAAATTATATATACTTAATATTTAATTGGAGGAACGAGCCACGACATATATAAATGGCTCACTTATAATTCCTTGAAAGATTTATTTTCTCACCATTTATCCATTGTCTTTAAATCTCTCTTTCTGTTCTATACTACTCAGCCCTTTTAATTAATTCGATCAGCATTAATAATATATTACAATTAATCTAGGGTATTCTTGGAATCGACATATACGAGCAGTTTACCATTTGAAAAGCTGAAGATTTGGATGAAATATGCGGGAACAATTTAGCACTAACGGTAAACAGATTTGCGACTGGTACAGACAGTCATAACAAGCAATTCAACTCTCGTAATTTAGAATTGTGGCCATGAGGAGGCGCTCACACCCTGATTTCCGACAATGGCTCTGAATGAGTGTGTTGTCCCTGCCCGTGACGCTCCTCTGATGCATGATGCATGATGTTGTTGCTGCTGCTGCTGCTACGACTCCGCACCAATTGGTAGTGAACACGGTTCATCAAACATTATCAACGCCTCTGTCACAATTCGTTGGTAAATTTAAATATCCCCAGTGCAGCTTTGCTCTCTGTGTATAAATTACTGCTCTCGTAGGCGTGACGTGGAAAAATTTTGGGGCATCAGCTCGTTAAATATATTTGCTGAATACGCGTGGCCCTCTCAACAGGATGTATTTTCTGGAACGTGAAAACCTCGTTTGATCCAACACCGATTAATGTTCTTTGAGAGAGCTAACATTATTTTAAAAATCAGACACTATTTCGGACATGAAAACATCTACGGGAACAATCGATTGTTTTCTACATCTACGTATCACAACCAATTCATTTTCATCTTTTTAAGTTCAATTCATAATTAAAAACTTTTGTGTGTTACCTATAGTATTACTTAGTTTTTATAAAATTGCTTTCTCAACATAAAATGATATATTATTAATAATGCCCATCTAAGTCAGAAAAATGAAATTTAATACTTTTTGTATATATTTTAATAAAAAACATACGAATAATATTATAAAATATTTAATTTTGAAAATCTTAAGTTTTCCACAATATTATCATAATCATCTGTACAAAAAAATAATATTATTTTTTTTATATATTTTCAATTCAACGCTAATCCAATCTTTAAAAATATTTGATATTAATTTTCATTTTACAACCCGTCGATGTGCTCAATTTATTTGTTATTTAGCTCTATAGTCAACTATCCTTACGTAAATCCTGTAAAACAATAAGAGTACGCACCTACGGTCCAGATGTAACATCAATATATTCCGAACCCACGTCAGAACATTTCCGGTTTTAACGAAAATAAATCCAAATTAGTTATAATGATCATATTGATTAAGAAAATTAATGTCAAATATTTTTATATATTGGATGCTTGATTGAATTGAAAATGTTAAAAAAATTATATTATCATTATTAAAAGTACAGAAAAATAAAATCATTTTTATTCTTTCTTAGCCGAAAGCTCCTCATTTAATAATAAAAATGTTTTCTCCACAAGATTATAAGGAATTTGTTTATTTACAAATATAAATTAATTATTTTAGAAAATAAGTATTAGAATGGCAACTGATAAAAAAATGGAGACAGAATACAAAAACATCAATGAATCATATATCAGTCATATTTATTTTAAAATTGTTGAATTTAATTAAAAATTATAAATTATTATGTAAGTTAAATTATGTGCAGATTTATTGTTAGGAGGCTTTCCAAGAAGTGCATATTTATCAATGACGGAACGTTATTTCAATTGGACATAATTCATTTGAAATATATTTAGATTTTCTACACCAACACAAAAATGTAGATAATTTAACATTTAGTTAAATTATTAGTTTGTCATAATTTTAGGAAGAAACATTGTAGTTAAATATATGACAAATAAATAGGAAAATAACTGAAAATAAGTACCACACGACCTTTCTGCGATCCTTGTTGTTTTCTTCAGGTGTGAGAAGATGTAAGAACGCATAAGCAAAGCTAAAACGCACTTTTTGTGTAGATATGAACACAGACTCTCCTAAAATTACTTAATTTCCACAGCCTAATTTTAGAACTTCATCGAAGAATGGATATTATTTTTATATTGGACAATCGACCAGGGTACCTAGAGGAGGTCCTGGGTTAGATTTACATCTATCACACTATTTACCACTTTCTTCTCAAATTTTCAAGGAAGGGAAGACAAAGATGCACTCACTCAATTACTGCGTATTTTCTCAGTAAATGAACAAATTCACAATAAATTTATTCCAAGAGGATAAAATAACGTAGTTTCTAGGACCGGATTTAAATTTTTGGAAGATTAGGGGATTGGGTTCCAAACACTTTAAAATTACTGAATGACTTAAATCAATATTTTTTATTGGTAGAGCCCAAATTTAATAACAGATGTGCATTCAAGGAACGAAATTAATTTCTCATATCTGATATTTGATTCCTGTATGTTGGAATAATATTGGTGTTCACTATGAGAAAATTCTAGAAAAGTAAATATCGTTTGTTTGGTCAGTTCTAGTAATATTCATCATATTCGTTGCTGTTCAACCAAATAAAGATTTAATGAAAGTACAGTTTGCACGGGGAATTCATTTGCAGTATAATAAACATTCAGACAAGCCGTACATTCCCCGTTTTCGCGGAAAGTTGACTGCCCTCGAAAAAGTCATTGATCTGAGGTGACAGGAGTGATTTATGTGCGAATGAATTAATTCCGTTCCTCTCTCACGGATCTAAATGAGATCAGTCCCTTAGCGCTGATGGATAATTTGAAGCTCGGCCGGAGATTTTTGGGCCCTGGGGCTATTTATTTTCCGTGGCTCGCCGTGGAAGACGTCCCGCTCTGACAGCGGCCGTAATAGGGAGACGGAAAATCTCGCTCGCTACGGCAGAAGGGCGATAATTCCCTTCTGGCTGGTGATATGGAAGGAGAGGGTCTTAGCTATCGCGGACTGCAGGGCTCTGGTGACTGATGGCGACTGAAAAGTCGTTTACGGCTGATCACTAGCTCGGAGAAAAATACTTCGGCCATGCTAGATAATAAAACAAAAATACCACTCTACTTCTGCATCAAGCCGTAAAGATTTTTTGTAGTAATTATATTACCTCTGTATTGATCACTATGTGGTGTTTTTTTATATAAATTTTTGTTAAATAATATAAAAATGAATTTATTAATTTAAAAATTATTTAAAATTGAAATTTCAAATTACCAAACATATTAATTAATACATTATTATTTACTAATAGAAAGTTGGATGCAGCGTTTTAATATGCAAAATATCTCAGGACTTGAAAATACCGGTTTTTAGAATAACTAAGATGAAAAACGACATTGGGGTTCCATTTTATATAAAAATAATGATAGAATTATTCGTGGGGTTTGCTTCCACAAAATCAGAATTCTTGTGAAGCACGCTTCGTCTGTTTTGATGTTCGTCCAGTCTCATAGTTTCCCTGTTGTTTGCACGAAAGAGCTATGAGACATAAACCCTTTCTATATGTGAGAGAAAATCAGTGCTAACATATCAGCATGACCAAGTTGGAAAAGAAGCCTCTTTGAGCCTTTTATATATCTTTTTATACGCCGTTCCCCCATCTGGAAAACGTCATTCTCCATAACCTTAAAGTCTATTTCGAAATATCTGGAGGATTTACTGAGGTGAGAACTTTGCATCTGCTTTTAAGTCTATTTTGTACTTTCCGTTGGCGGAAAAATAAAGGAGGTACTCGATCGTAACACAGCATGCGAGTTCAGCATATTTATAAAGTTTGTACTTACAGAAAGGTCATTTCACAATATTTCAAAAATTAAGGAGAGAGGACAAATCAAAAAGTAAATTTCATTGTTTAGTACCTTAAGACTTTTAATTGTATTGTAAGTTGAAACGAGAAATGTTCTGTCACAAAAAGACAAAATTATTAAAGAAAACGAACCCGATAGGAATCAACTAGAAGAGTCGCGTTCTTCTTGAGAGATTCCGAATACAAAGCTTATACGTGTATCAATGATGATTTTGATATTTCTCAGAGTTATCTTGATAGTAATTTATTGTATTCCACTTTACAAGGCCTCTGGTTTATACTCATAGGCTTTATGACATTCCATGCAGTTTAACACGTTAACAGAAGTAAGGAAATTTTTTAGTTAACGTGTAAAGCAATCAATGGCATTAAGAATTAGTGAATATATTTATTTCAACATCAACAGTGTAAAGAGGTTAAATATATATAATCAAAAAATACACAAAAGTATATAAATGAAATTATTGTTGTAGGATCATAAAATTTACTTAATCAGTACGGAAGAATAATAAAATGATGAATACAGGTTCAACGTACCTAGAAGAGATTTAACGACTATTCCGTCTACGCATTCCTTAATTAAAGAAAAAAATTATTTATTCGCCTAAAAGAAGAGACGAGTGTGGCGGAGTTGGATGTGACTGGTTTTGAGCATCATATCATCGGGTGCGTAGAATAAAGCACAGAATCCGAGTTCGCTTTAAAAAATAAACAGAACATCCAATTAGAGTGTTCAGTGGTGCGAAATGAAATACAATTTAATGCGGACAGACAAAGGAACGCCCCGGTAATTTGCTCACGTATCAAATTAGAGCACATCAGTGATTCCAGACAAGAGACGATAATCTAGTGACGGGGCGAGACAGCTGTGATCAGCGGTGAATAGAAATGAATACACTGAAATGAATGAAACGACAATATTATTTAATAATAATAAAAACCGCGACACTCCACTTATAAAAGTACAGAAACGAGCTTCAGGTAAAATAAAACAAAAAAGGGGATTAAATTTATAAAACGAGGATTGTTTACTCTTACAAAATATAGGCAGCACTTTACAAAAAAAGGAGAAACTTCCCTGAGGACTGTTTTTTATTAATAAAATGCGAATAATTATTCTATTTCAACGAATACAGGAATTCGAGTCACGGTAATGAGGTTTGATGAAGCATGCTGTCGACGTCGTGCAACGCGCTAATTAACATACAAAATTGGGAAGATTCCGTTTCGATTGTCAGCTTACAAGCAGAATGAGTGGATTTCAGAGGACAGGTACATTTTCATAGAAGGCAAAGACTATCTGTTTTCTGTCGTTATTATGTGTCTATCAGACCAGGTGTTCTGAAAACTGTAATTTTGACATTACAGAGAAAACTAAGGAATGAGACCTACCAACAAAAAAAACTAAATTTTTGTCATGAGTTGAAATGAAAATTCTCATTAAAAATAAATGTTCGCTTGTACTCAGCAGAATAAATATAGCGATCCTAATGTTTTGAAAAATCAAAAGTTAACTCAGTGTAAAATTTCAATAGGTTGAAATAAATATTCATAAAATGGGATAATATTGATAATAGAGAATAAATGTTGTCTAATATTTTCATACATCAGATTCGTGTAGAATTTTGAATGTTTTTCTTAAAAATAATTTTTCTTTACAGACAAAAATGGCAATATTGCCGAAAGTTCCAGATTATCAAAATAAAATATAGAAAATTATTAATTAATTTTCTTATTAAAAATCGGAACATAAAATACTTGGATATAAAATACAAAAGCTTCACTAAATCATAATTTAAATTCTTGGAATTTGAATTCCGAATAAATATGCTTATATTGTTGGAGTGATTAAATAAATTCTTCTGACACAGAAAATTATGACGAAATTGTATTGTTTGGTGCTCATCAATGATGAGGTGATAAATTAAATTAGCCCATTCAAGTGAATTTTTAAACATTAAAGAAAAATAAGGTGAAATATGAAACATTAATAATTCGTATATCCAGAGGCATCAAGTATTTTATAGCCAAAAATCTAATTTTTCGATGAAATACCATGGGAAAACTCGAGAGTAAAAATGGTCACTTGAATGAAAATTTCTAAAAAAAATATATTAAAAGAATTTAGTCAAGAATTAAAATGAAAAATAATTGATATATGATTTAATGACGTTTTTGTACTTTGTATCCCAGTATTTTATGATCCGCTTTTTAATAAGAAAATTAATTGTTAATTTTGTATATTTAATTTTGATAATCTGGAACTTTCGGCAGTATTACCATTTTTGTCTGTAAAGAAAAATTATTTTTAAGAAATACATTCATAATTCTACACGAATCTCATCTATGAAAATATTAGACAACATTGATTCTCTATTATCACAAATATCCGTTTACTTCTGTGCCTAGTTAAATAATAACACAGGTCATTTCGATAATTGTGAACAAACATTTTAAAATATTTTTATAAACGAGGTTTTTGTTGAATGGTAAATGAATTTATAAAAAAATATTTTTTCAGTACAGAAGAATATGGCAACATTGCAGATCTTCAAAATTAAATATTGTACAAGTATTATTAATACCTTTCACCATATTTCACTGTTATTATGCATGAATCCATTACATGATTTGTGTATTGAATTGTTTTCTTCAGTATTTCTCCGGTACCATTTACCTTTTTAAGGATATTCATTAGTGCTCTGAGGATAGGTTGGACAGAAAATATGCTCAATTCGATAGTCACTTGTGAAACTCAAATTTTAGTTACACGATCAATATCAAAACGAGCGAGAAATGAAGTCTCACAACAAAAGTCCCCCGTATGCATTAAAGTAAACCTATTAATGACTTTCTTTTTTGTATTTATTTAATATTAAGTTCTGATTAATAAAATCTGGCTCCATAAATTATCTACTTTATTGTTTTCATTGTAATAAAACCTTACATATTTTTCTCGAGCCTGAACCTCCTTGACCCACATTTCGACCATCCCGTGTAGTTGCCCCTTTTACCTCAAGCATATGGAAGCTAGGGTCTATAAAATATTTCACGGCTTCCATAAACTCAGCTGGGCCAAGACGGTCTAGACATAAGCCGTCTCTCAAACACGTACAAGGTTCACGGCCGTTACTGGACAAGGATCTAGTATTTCGGGCCACTTTCAAACCTAGCACTAGATTACGTCATGGAACAGATACGTTACATAGTCTTATTTTCACCTTATTTTAATTCAGAGGAATTGAAAGCTATTAACAGAAAATGCATCAGGGTACCGTGAAATATTTTTACCTTACATAAGGAGAACTTTGAGGTTTAGAACATGTTTCTCATAAATATACATTGGTTAAACTTCATATAACTGGACTGTTGAGAAAATTAGCATGACACTGAAGCTTTTGTTTTAATGGACTGGATAAAAACTTAATGTGGTTTTCGCTGTATCTACATCCGTTTATATATAAATGGGTCGATAGATGAGCCGGAAAATTCAGAATAAAAAACAAAACGAGGACTTGGTTGTCGGGTCGCGGATGTTCAGGGCTCTGAAAGAAAAAAATAAAATTCGTTTCACAGTTCACTATTTTTACATATAATTTCATTTGAATTTTATCTTAATTCAAGTCATTGGCCTTCGTGAGTTGCTGTGCTGATGTGAAGAGCAAAGTATTGAGACAGTGAGAGAGTGAATCAAACGCGAGTATCATTTACGAAATACAAAATAAAAAAGCTTGCGAGTTTTACGTCTCGATGTAATTTTATACGAAGTCATTGTTGCTTTGAAGAAGACGGAACCGTCAAAGGCTGTTCAACGTTCTTCTTTCTGACTACGCAGACGTCGCAATCTGCTTTGCTGCAATTGTTATTAGTTTCTTTATGTTTTTAACTGTCTATAATTTCGATATTTTGATGTAGTAGTTTATTGTAGGGGCAGGGAATAAATGATATATTTCTTTTTGACCGCTCTACACTTAAAATGTGCTAAATGAACCTTTTCGTTGTCTCCGAGCTCACACGAGGCTTGTAAATTATATGTCACATCTATTATCGTTACGGTATCTGAAAATGTGATTATGATATCCATTATTTCCTTTTCTTGGACATGTATTACCTCTGCCGGCCGAATTCCCCCTGTGATATCTGTATCACTACAGCCCTCCCTTTCTAAAAACCCCCATCAACGCTACATCTCTTCCCGGAATTGTGACGAATATAGCTTGCCAAAGGAAGGGAGAACTGTACCAAAACACCTCCCCATTTCTTTTACTTTTCTTCGAGAGAAAAATGATATAATCCGGCTTAAAACTTGGACTGCAAGAGAAAGATATTGAAACGTGTATTCTGATGATAAACTGCCGTCATAAAAACACACCAAAGCAGGGAGGATCTCGAGGGTCTACTTCAACAGCAAAGAAGCAAGAATGTCCTTTCCAGCGACAGCCTACCAACATTGTCTCACATAAACGGCAAAAAATTTATTGTAATGTAGTTCCGTAGTTTATACGAGATTTTTTTATGTCTGCAATTCATTAAATGGGTTGAAATTTAATTAATGATTCTAGGTTTATCAACCAGGTCAAATGTTTTCTAAAACACAAAGTTTCTGCAAGAATCATAGCCGTCATCCGGTGGCACGTGTGCCTAGACATTTTCGTTCTATTTGTACCGAAAATTACAGGGACAAAGTACCGGAAACGTTTCGGCACTCAAGGCACCTGTGATGATTAATAAATATGCTATTGGAGCGGCGAGTGGACAACATGGATGACCAGCAAATAGTCTGTTTCTTAAAAAATATATAATATGAATATAAAAAAACTTCTGCATATTTTGGCTACTTCTCTTAAAAGGAAATATAATACGTATTCTGAATAAATAATAATACAATATGTAAAATATGCCCGTCTGTTAAATAAGACTTGAAAATTTCTCTCTTGCTGCAAACAATTTAACTTCTGTTCCAAATATTTTCAACAGAATAATTATTTCGAATATAAAATATTTTTGCATTATGTGAAGACACCGTGTTTCAACTTTTTTTTTTTTTGCGAATCGCACAGCAAGCAGTCACAGAGAGAACCTCAGTCAGTCAGTCGCTGCATAATGGAGAAGGCTTATTAATCCTAATTGAGAATATCCGTGGAAGTTCCCGGTAACAAGCCTGTTTAATATTCTCCTGGTTCTTGTGTTAGTTACAGGGCTTATCCTTCAGATGGCGTCGACTGTGACCAAAGTTATAATCACCAAAGTTGTTCCCTCCTCCGCTCAGCCATTAATGTATCGGGTTTCTCTGTGAGTTGGTGATTTCCAATTCTTTTGCTTCATCGGCATGTAGGTGCACACTTTTTAATCATGAAAGATCTCGCTCGGCATTCAAATTCAGACGAGTTTTGAATTCGCGATCAGGGGTCTTTCATGTACAGTCTAACCTATCAAGACCATCATTAAGCTTAAAGCGCTTCCAATAGATTATGTTATTTTTTATTTTATTTATCGCTCTCTGTCCGAGTTCAGTTAATCGTGATTGGTTATATTAATGTATGAATGTGCATTATGAATATTAATTACTTCACGTTTGACATTCTGATTTACACTTTATAAGAAAAATAAAAGTTAATCAAGAATAGAAGAAATGGTTTCAAACAAGATCCACGAAGAGACTACGAAATTGAATTAAAGGATCAGGATGGAAAAATCTTGACCGGACCGGGAACCGAACTATTTAGCTGAGCTTCGTTTGAAATTACTAAATTGATAATATAAATGAAGTATACTTTGCTTTGTGCTTTAATGTTATCCAAATTAGATAACTTGGTTTATACAAAATTACCAGTTATTCAGGTTAGAACATAATTATGTTATCTATAATTGCCTTAGTTCTGGCTTATCAGACAATGAGGAAAGACTAACCTTAACTTTGTAAAAAAAAAGCTGTTGTATGCTTTAAAGAGATTTCCGACAATAGTTTTGATGTATATTTATAATTTAATTGTTGATATCTGTCATTTTATGATGGAAAAAACTTAAATACTGAAATTCCCATCATGTAACACGAGGGTGAAATCTGAGTTTGGTTAGTAAGACAAAAACGTTGGTAATATAAATTAATAATGGAGTAATATGAAAATGAGGGAATAATGAAAGCAACCGGCTAAAATTAAACTATACCGACTTCCGTTAATTTTTGTGACATATTTTGAAAGTCCTTTTATAAGATATTAATAAATATCCCTGATTATTCAAAATATATATCACAGGTAATTCTGGGTCTAGTTCCGACATTAGAGGCATGACGGCTACTCGAAGCAGTGAGAACAGACACCGTTGCGTAGGCGTTTCTTACAACAGGATAAAAAAATTGCTTCATGTTAGTCAGAACCGCGACACTAGTGTGCCACCCGCAAGAAATGTGTCCTCTAACATAGCCAGCATGCATTAAATATACAGGAACTGAAGCCTCCTGCTTGAAAACACTGCCCGGACAGGGACAGGAAACTTATTTCAGTAAAATACCAGAGATCCAGAGAGATGTGGCCCACACAACACTATCGTGAAGAAGTTAGAAAATTTCCACCATGATCATTTCGGGAAAGCAGAGTGGATTTTAACCTTGAAACGTGGGAATCACAGTTCAATCATAACAAATTATTTTATAATGCAAAATCAACCATTTACGAAGTTGCAGCTTTACGTTTATCTAGTATTTAATATTAGTCATACAATGATAAAAGTAATCTTTCCATGGTTAATTCCTCCGTTAATTTAATCTTATGTAATTTAATTTATCCGGCAATCAAAAAGAATTTTACTTTTAAATTTTATCGCAGGCAAGTCGCAACATATTCGAGGGTGGTCAGTTAGTTACGGTCAGGCCTCCTATTGTATTCGTAGGACAGCATTACTGGGAGCTTCCAGATGTTGAAAACGGAGAAGCACAGAGAGAGTCCGGGAGAGTCTGAGAGAACAACTACTTGGAGGAAGGTGTCTCCTGGCATTTAGACTGCACAATTATCTATCAACCATTTTTAATAATAAAAGGAGTGGCTAGGTCAAGCCCACTACAGAGTAACAACAGCGTCGATCAGCCCAACTTAATCCAGCATGGTTTCCGAAAAAGTTCCGCGACAAAGTATTTACGCAGTCAACAGGAAAGACACCAGTATTCAGCATTTACAACATTCCAAGTAACTGAACACCATTCTCGTCTAAGCGTAATAGTTGCATTTTATAATTTATTTTACTTTAAATTCTTCGCCCACGTTCCTTGAGAGTAGCCTTTTGGAGCTAAATCAGAAAATTCTTTCTGCTCTCCTGAGTTAAGTCCTGTAATAAATTTAGTTTTTTTATATAAATTATAAAATTTAATTTGAGTTATTTTTACAAATAAATTATTTAAAAATCAAAATTTTTATTAAATATTTTAAATTATAGCAATTATACCGCGATTATGATTAATAGTAATAATAATAAAATGGCTGTAGGTATTTGGGGACAATTACTATAATTATATTGTATTTTTTTAAATAAATATATTTACTTTGTCATTTTTAAACTAGTAAATTATATATATATATATATATATATATATATATATGTATATATCAATAAATTTTAAACACACAATTTTTTGAACGCATTAATCTTATACGTATATTATTTATTTCAATATTTCTTTATCACCTTTATTCACATAATTTTTAACAGTTATATTTATCAGACTTTTTGAAATAAATGAAACAACAAGTCTTTTTAGTCTGAATTTAATTATAAATAAAAATTTAAATCATTACAATAGAAAAAAACATTCAAACAAACTGAAGCTTCATCCGTAATGAAAATCTAAATTTATGTTCCTCCACATTTCAAGTAGTTAATTATTATGAACATTTAACTGCATTTTACAACACCTGAGAAGTCTGTTTTAATCATTTTTCTATTATGATTTTTTAAACTTTTATTCATAATAAATTTCAGACGTTTTTATTTAGCATAATTTTTTTCTCTTACGGTACATTTTATAATTGTATTATTTGTTATAATAAATTACTCATACTAATTTTTTTTATTAATATTTTTGTTTTATTAGCATAAATGTTTTATGCTCATAGAATTTTTAGTCATGGAATTTTTATTCACATTATAATTATTATGATATTTTTATTGTTATCACACATTAGTATTTAATTTGCTTAGTACGTAATGTTTGTGATCCAAATTTCAGCTTTGTCGTTCGAGTTCACTCAACAGCACCATCTTAGGTATAAAAATGTATTTAATCCACATTTACTCTCGGAGGTGTTATAGGGCTGTGAGTCCTCTTCGGTACTCGTAGAATTTCAACTTGAAGCAAGCGAGAATACAGACACTCATACTTGTGCTCGTGTGGAGAATTTCTAAGTTGAACTATTTCTAAACTCAACTAAGGGCCAAAGAAATGTCATAGATTGGATTCAAAACATAAAACGATAAGTCCATTTAATTCGGCAGACGAGAGAACGGCGTTAACATCCGTGAAGATACCATCAGTCATTGACTGGGAGGGTTCCGGAGGGCATCAACGCATTCGTCGAGCAGCTAATGAGGGCAAAGAAGAAGCAAGAGCCTGCTGAGTGCCATTCCGTGTCCGTGTTAGGGTCTGCAGAGCTGTTATTTTCACTTGCGACCATGACAGACCCTCGCTCAACGTATTAAAACACTACGCGTACGCACAGTCTGGCACAATGTTCCTTGCTTATCAAGTGAAAAAAATCTGCAATGCTATAAGCTTGTACGTAACACCACCAGCTTTGGTCGTAGAAGGGCTATAACGTAACTCAGACAAAAAACCACACTGCAAACTTTACCACTGGAGAGTTCCGTGGTTAGTTTACCAAATCACAGACGAAAGCCATTGTAATGATTTTTTGTTTAAATTAATTAGCATTTTTTCTGACATATTGGCAGTTTTGTTAACTTAATTTTATTACTTTCCCCATAATTTTCAGAACAAAATGCTCCGTGAGGATCGAACTCTACTAAATTATTTTTATATGATTTTTGTTTATTGTGTTTTTTGTGATAGGCGTGAAAAGCGTTCCACGTAAGACAGTGTCGCACATACTGCGAATTCCCTAAAAGCTGCAACCACTGTCGCTCAAACACGGCATTTCTCCCTGCGGGGTGAGGCACCGGGGGAAGATGAGTTTTACGCCATGTGTGTGAGGGGTAGCAGGCCGCTGCTTGCTTATATTGCGCCACCAGATACAATATTGTCCCAGTCTCAAAGGCGACGCACATATTTGCCCGGCAGTATTTAATTTACAACTCTGCCAGCCTCACTCACATACATATACCCATATCGAGAGGCGGGGGTGGAATTCGGACCGTCGCTACAAAGGGAACTAGTAAAATATCTTGTCCTCACTCCGCCGTTGTTGTTTCAGCTTTAAAGTTATTTTAATTAAAAAACTGATGGCACAGCTACTAGGTTTTTTGATTTATTACTCGAGGAAGTCTCCTGTGGACGTATTGTTAAATTAATTCTATTTGAAGAGCAAAAATGTAAATTTTCAAAATAGTTACAAAGAACACGTGAACGAATCTGCCTCAGAGGCACTTCAAATTTAGCGAAAAAATAAGAAAAGACGTGAGATAATAAATTTCTCATTCGTAACAAAAATTGTAAAATTATTTATTTTTAAGAATCCAGAAATATTTTGAAATTAATAGTAAATTTAAATAATAAATCTTAATTATTTTCGACATTTTATATACATGAGAATAAAATAATTGATCACTGAATTAGCTTTAAACTTCATGTTGACTGCAATAAAATAATAATTTTAAGGTAATAAGAAATTCAATAAGCGTAATTAGTAATGTTCATAAAATAAATTATCTTCTACCCTGAAAATGATTTTTTTAAACTATTACTGCACGTAACCATATATTAGGTGCAGATAATTTACTTCAGCCAGTATTAATAACTTGATTTTAGATATTTTTTACGAAACGACATCAGTACTTTCAGTACAAATTTTTCATATTGTACTTACATTTATTTGCTGCAGTAAAAGTCTAAAAAATAGCTAGTCTTTCGGATTAAATTTTTTGGGAATTTTAACACCTGTATTTGTTTGCTTTTTATTTTTATGTCAGTAGTTAATTGGTCAACGGTTGATTAATTTTCATCTCTTTTTCCGTATCTAGAACTGACCACATTAAATTGTTATTGTATTTAATTAAAATGTTATTGGAAGTGGTGAGAATTTTTAATGGTTGCTAGTTTCATTTTAATTGACGTGATAGGGTTAACCGAGTGACAAGGTTTTGTTGACTTTGAATTGGCAGCTGAATGTCTTAGGAATACAAGGGATCCGCGTTGGCCACTCGCCCGGGGCCTACTTTCGTCGATTCCATTAACAACATCCAAGCAATCTATTAGCGCAATTTCCGCCCTCTTCGTCAGAGCCGACGAGACAATACAACCCCCTCCCTTATTTCCGGGACCCTTTCTGCCACCGCCCACCCTTTGGGCGGATTGTCAGCTGAAGCCGCAAGTCCTCTCTAATCAAGTTGCTGGTGTTAATTAAGATGCCTCTCGCTGGTTAATTTAAATTTACATGCCGGCGCGACGGCTACACCGACAACTTCCAAGTCTGACTGTCGTTGCCCAAGTTGTTGTTTGAGAGCAAACAGAGTCCGTCGGGTTCGTTATGGATGCTGGATCGTTTGACAATGCAACAATCTCCTTACCCGGTTGCTTGAATTACTTTACGTAACGTTTGAAGCGTTTCTTTTGCCTATGAAATCGTTTTAATTGAATTAATAATTTTTCTATTATAAATAAAAATATCGCCAAATGTGTTGGTTCCTAGGATTTAAACAATTCCTATCCTAGAAATTGAAACATAAAAGTTTAAATGCGATTTATTATTACCAATCGGCACGAATTTAGTAACAATTTTGACATTCACGACTTAAACACAAGAAATAAATATAATCTATCGAAAAAATTTAAATAATTGACAATCGTACAAAATGGTGTCCATTATTAATAAATTTCTATCTTTTGGAAAATGTCACAAAGAATTAAAAAAAATATAACAAGCAAAGTCAATTCAAAGCTGAGCTAACTTTGTATTTCCATAGCTGCTATTTCCATTCAGTAAAGAATTTTATAGAAGAATCTGAGATGTAGTGTAGCAAGTAATTTATTGGGGTAAGTATTAATATTTTAAATTAATTTATCTATCCCGTTGAGCGCCATTTAAATAACAAGTAAATTCTTGTTTTTTAAAATTCTTATTCATAAAGATTAATTAATATCTCAAATATTTAATTAACAATTAATACTGATAAGTACAAAAAATAATTTGAAATTAAACAATTTACAGTTTAGTGCCTATATGTATACATAGAAGCAGCACATACCCATGTTTCAATTCCATAACTATTATTGCCGCAATATTTTTAATTAATTAATAATTACGTAAATGGGGAAATAAAGAAAAAAACACAGATAAGAATAATCTGAAAAAAAAACAAAGAATATAATACAAAATAATAAATAGACGAGTGAAAAAATTTCAAAGTGATATTTAAAATGAAAAAACGAATGAAATTGGAATATGCTTTAGTGGAAAGGAACAAAATAGTCTCATTAATGTTAAAAACCTTAAAAATGGTACAAATATTTCCTGGAACTATTTATGTATGGAATATATATACAACCAGATTATTGGAAAAATTTACCATGAAGAACTAGATTAGTTGCAAATATAAAATAATAATTTGTAATATACTCGTAAAGTGATACCACAGGGTGGTGTGATTTTTCATTCGAGGATTTTATTAATTAAGGAGAATTTTAATAGCTGAAAGCTTTGAAACCAAATTACACCCCCTAATGCAGTTTTTCTTAAGCCGTCAGTTCAATTACATATGGAATTCTCATCGAATACGAAATATCACTTTATTTCTATCATTTTATGTGAAAAAGTGTAGAAAATTTAGATAAAGGAATAAAATATTACAATAGAACATATTTATATATTACCATATTTTTGTAAGTTTATATATATATATATATTATATTAATCTTTTCGGTTATTAACACAATACGCTCAGCATAAATAACGCCAGAGGTTATAAGTCGCGTTTTAATTCTATATTTAGATATTGAATCGCTTAATACTTCTTTGATTCTACCTTCCAAATTTAACAAAAAAGAACTTTTCTATAATTCTATTAGTTTCGTGTAATATTTTCCTTTCTCGTATACTTTCACCTTCCTCCTGTGTTACCCTCGTTTTTCAATCCAGAACTCTGGGAACTTACTTCACATGTTGTCCTACTTTTCCTTCAAGTAGTTTAAGGAGGATAATTACTGAAATTTGTAACCTGCTTCAAGGACTTTGAGTTGAGTGATTTTCAGCGATACTTCTCCTAAGAACATCCTGTTGAGCCTAATTTTGTTAATTATGTAAGTGATAAAAATAAATTAAGTATAAAAGCTGTTATGTAATCATTTACACTAGGAGTTTAATTATCTGAGTTTGCGTGACTAATTTCTATAAAAATAAAATGTTCGGAAAATTTATCTTAGATATTTAATTTTTAATGTCGCAATTATAAATTAAGTTGAATAACTTTAGTGGTACCGAAATATAAAATCTCACTCTTAGAGTATTTTAATATAGAAACTTGTATTGTCATGGAAGCAATAAATTCTAACATAACGTAGTAATAACTGAAACATAAATTTGACGCAAATGCATACGCGTTTATGACAAATTTGTAAATTTAGTTTTTTGATATCTAAGTGCAATGAAAAGCAGATAAGAAAATCAGATGACATTAAGTTTTATCTGATTTGTGGTTTTCAACAAACGTGATTCAAGACCATTTTGTTTACTTACTAATACTATTTTCTGTATTAATCGATAGTTGCAAGATTTTATTTCTTAATACTAATTTTATTGATTACGTTAGATCCAAACTTTAATATTATTTTCACCTACAATTTAAGTAGTTTAAATATACATACAACCTTGGCGTAAGAAAATTATGTTTATTAAAAAATATTAAATATACTCTTCATGTTTAATTTATAAATTAATCCTCATTGTCACCTATGGGTTTGCAACAGGGAAAACTATTTTTCTTCCATGATTCATATACAAAAATTACAGCAAAATTAAATTGATTAATTTTTTTTGTAATTGTTCTTATAAAACTTTATAAATACTTACGTTATTAATTTTAAATAGTAGATTAAACCTGAATATGTTATAAAAGAAGAGGAACCGGTGGTATATTTTCTTTTTTTGTTAATAAACATTAATTTCTGGCTCAACATACAATTATATATTCACTCATTTATATAATTATAAATGCCAGATATTTTTTCATTATTTTAATAATCATTGGGAATTAAATAATTTACATGTGAAACCTAAAATTTGGCATATCTTTAGATGCATTAACACAATCTTATTTTTTAATCAATTTTTATTCCTAAGCCTTTCATGGCATTAGTCCAAGACACAACATGGCTACGTCCATTGTAAAATAGCGTAGCGATTTGACCCTAAAATGGAAAGCACTCTACTAAAATAAGTGGTGTATATCGATTAAATAATGTTTTCCCCCGTATGAGTTTAATTCGTGGTGGAGCTTGTGCGACGGAATGAAGTGCGTATACTCTGTAGTCTCCAGAGATAGATTCATCCTTAGCGTAGTCCGTAATAAATGGGGTTGCAGCCACCGACTTGAGAAATGTCCCTCAAGAGGGATTAAGGCGAGGAACAGTGTTACCAACTGCCCGGCTCTTGAGACCAATGGCCGCAATCGTCGACAACTTTGTTTTCGTTAACGGCGAGACTGGCATGAGTTTTCACTGCTAAGGTGAGGAAGGATCAAATAAATTATTGACTTTGTTGGAGAAGTTTCGCAACGGTGTACACGGTTCCATAAAACCGAAACACTTTAGAGACGTTTTACTTCTATATTATTTTGTAATTCCTATAGTTACTAATATACTGGTGGGATGTAAATTTAATTTATATATTTATACCACATTGTTATTAAAAATATATTTTTTTTTCTGTTTTGGACCTGTTTTGCCGAATAATTGGCATTCATTACAAGGTGAATATAGTTATCTAACCGAAAAATTCTTCTAATAAAAGTTGTAACAAATTATGACATGACATGACCTTGCACCAGCAAGGTATTTTTTTATGAAATAATTTATATTATAGCGCTCTTAGTCGAAAATAAACATCAAATTAACAAGTAAAAAAAACCTGTCAAATTCGAGGCACCTCGGCCTGTTTTTAGAGGTGTATGTTCCAGGGTCACAGACCTTGGGCATACGGTAAGATTTTTTTCTCTGCTCTCATTGGAACAGTCGGCCAGCTGCCTCCTAAACTGGTCGAGGCACGGAGAAGGGAATGCTTCGTCCCCACAGCAAACTCCTCTCCCGCTATCTGAAAGGCGTGGGACAAGTACCAAATGCCCGACCTACTTGATTCAGGTTTTTATAGGGTTTGACCTGCATTACTTTTAGGGGAATGACGTGTAGAATCCTTAAAATATAGCCCGGGGGCCCTAGTTAACCCTTAGCTACCCTACTCTACCCTTCCGCATCCTCACTTTCAAATCCCTTCCAATGCTATTAAAGGGGAGTTGCTGTCAAAATCGCGAAGTAATCTCCTCATTCAATAACGTATCAAATTATAGGCCCATTTCTCGGCTTCCTTATTTTTCGTAACTTTTTGAAAAAATAATTTACATTAAATTACTTAATTTATTGAGAAAATATAATATTTAAAGTTCCGCCCACCACGACTTCTTTAAAGGAAAATCCACAAATAGTGCAATGTACTACTATTCAAAATTCATTAGATGAGGGATTGAAGATAGGGGGAATATTTGCTGATCGACACGGTTGATCATGAAATTTTACTAAGAAAGTTAGTCTATTATGGCGTACGGATAAACGCCTTACTTATCCTAAAATCATATCTTAAAAATCGAAAACGAAAGGTAGTGGTCGAAATTAAAGATGGGCATATTCATTTATCTGATTGGGAATTAATTACTTGCGGTGTTCATCAATTTTTTTTCGAGTACTATAAGTATTATATTAAACCCCTAGTATAGTTAAAGGATTATTATTTTTGTTATTATTACTTTATAGTTCTTTTACTTATGTTGTACAGGAAAATTTGATTTAGTCTTTTTATGTTAACTTCTAATGGTTTATAATTGTAGCATCCAATAATTATATTATAATTTTATGTAATTACTTACGCTATTTCCTCATACGATGACTAATGGAATCAAATAAATCAAATATATATTCGTTATATTTCTATTTATTCTTATGTTTTTTTCAGTTTCACAGTTTTCAGAACATACAGTTATAGTATTTTCGGTTTACAAGGTCTCCGAGCTTCTCTTTCATGAGCTTATTATTTAAACTTTCATTCTTTACTTGAGAAATGATCTTATATTTTGTTAAATAACTAGTGATTTAATTGTCAATGCGGCCATTGTAGACAGTCGGTTATGAATTTTCGTTTTCCACTGTGTGCTGCAAACACGTGTTGTAGACGTAATTGTCACCCTGCTGATCTAGCCAGCAGGTTTTTTTTTTGTGACTCTGAAGGCTCGCGACCGCACATAAATTCCGGGCGTGTTTTTCTCCTCGCGCGAAAACCAGCACCGACTGAGCTAACCGGATCGAAGTGACCGCGTCGTGGCTAGCCTAACGCGAGGCGCAGCTTCATCAACTTTGTAATTGCGCTCATTAACAATGCATGCGTCCAGGGGGTGCCGGGGACGTTCCCTCCGGGTGTGTGTGACCAATAATTGAGCCCAGCTCACGCAAATTTATTTTGCTGGCGTCACACCGCCGACGTCACGAAGCACGATAATATGCACAGAAGCGGGATCATGCGTAACACGCACTCTTCACTTATTGCCTCAACTTCAAACTAAACGGGGAATATTTTTGGCGACCTTCTAAAAATGGCGGGTCACTTTTTAAATTAATGTTTATCAATGAATCATACATTCCATCTAAAGAAATTAATTAGTATTAGCAAACGATTTAAGCATTTCAAATTAAAAATAATATGGTTCAATACCATCCAGCATTGACGAGTCAAATTCTTTACATTAGGTCGAATTATATTTATATTAATAAATAAACGGCAATTAGGTCAGGAACAATTTTATCCCAAATAACACAATATTTCGGTCCTTTTTATGGAACTTCTTCAGTTGAATAAGTGGAAAATATTAAAATTTTTGGATAGATCAATTCTAAAACGTAACAAATTAACAAATTTTTTCACTTGTTACCTGAAGAATTTTTAAAAAAGAAATAAAACGCTGTGTTATTTTGAATTAAATTGTTTATACCGTTTTGGCCGTTTATTTTTATTTTATTCTTAAATTATTTCGATTATACAGTTTGGTTCGAAGATTTACAAGTATTTACAATAAATATAGTAAATATTTCACATGCAGATATGGAGATTCCAGTGACTTGAGTTCTTGATTTGTAATTCTTAGGGCTGCCGATAATTTATGGATTAAACTATTCCTAAAGTCCAATAAATAAATACAGCTATTAGAATTATATTACGTCATATAACTCAAAAATTTGTAATTAAGTAAAATGGTAATTTTTAAATTAGTTATTCATGATTTTTGAATTTTAGTTTCTTATGCGTCGTTGCTAAAATAAGCTTTTGCCTATTAGTCGTTGTATCAGTATAGTGAGATAACTATTGTGGTTAATTTCACGCTGTAATTTATTAACTTTTCAGTCAACTGTGCTGTTTGATTTGTTCCCAGCAGGTCTTGCGAGTATGTGTGAACGACACACACACATTTAGTTGCGTCCGCTAACCACGTGTCTTGTTTAACATATATTATGACAACGAGTGTAATCGTGTGCTCGACGAAACCAATTTATCAGCATAACAACGATAAAGATACACACTGGCAACCAATAGTGCTTGCTAATATTGTTCTATGCGTACACTGCGCGCTGTGTTGGAAGTGAGGCAATAAAGAAGCCGTTTCATAATGCAGAGTTGATCAGGGACCCGGTGTGATTTGCAAGATATACAAAAATATCACTGTGCAGACAAGAAATTGATTTGAATAATTTATAGTAAGCTTCGACCATTAACTTGCGACGTAAAGCGAGGAAATATTAAAATTTCATATAATTAATTATTACGGTATATTTAGTGTTAGTCAAATTAATAAATATCGATTATAATTCATAATCTAAACATAAAACCTTAAGCATATATTCGTTGCCATCTGACGGTGGTGTGATATTAAATCCGCAGTCTCGATTGGTTGAAAAATGCTAGAGGACACTCAACAAT
Source organism: Zhengitettix transpicula (assembly GCA_037074705.1). NCBI lineage: Eukaryota > Metazoa > Arthropoda > Insecta > Orthoptera > Tetrigidae > Zhengitettix > Zhengitettix transpicula. The sequence continues at coordinate 36,449,023 of CM073596.1, read as the reverse complement.
ATTCCAATAAAATCATATCAACCTCCACGGAAGGATGCAGTTCATTTACGTATGCAATCTGATACATTTTGTATTTAGTAAAGGATTCTCACTGGTCACAATAAAAAGCCATTTGACAATCTCAAATCAAAAGACTCATAGACAGTCGCGGGAGGCTGGAGTTCTTTTACCAACGAAATATGATTGGTCAGTCAAATACGTAAATAATCAATATTCTTCCAATCGAAGAATTCGAATTCTTAACAGATATTTTGCAAGATATTTAGTAAAGAATCAATATTCTTCCGATTCAAGAATACGAATTCTTAACTGCCATTTTGTCTGATATTTAGTAATGGATTCTCATTGTCAAAATAGTACAGCATTCGACTATATCAAATCAAAAGACTCCAACTGACGCGGGAAGGCGATTGGTCAGTCAAATACGTAAAGAATCAATATTCTTCCAATCGTCGAATACGAATTTTTAACAGCCATTTTGCCTTATATTTAATAACGGATGCACAAGTTAGTACAGTAATTCAGTAATTTCGCAATAAAAACATATGATAATGAATGCTACTACGTGAGTCAGTAAACTTCTGAAAGAAACAATCTTGATATTAACTAATACAAAATATACTTGTTTTAATTTGATTAGTCAGAAAAATTTCCATATAATCATAGTTTCCATCAAATTTTTCGACGTATTACCAGTAAATATTCGGGCGACCTATTGTTTAATAACGGATGTTCCTGTAATGAACACCATAAAATATCAATAATTTTCTTATCTAGCGTTGTTTTATATTCTCATATTTACTTATCAACGCTTCAATAAATATATTTCTGAACATTGGGAGGATGATACGTTGTAGATTCTTCGATACACTCTTGTGGAGTGCGATTAATTTGATTATTAACGTCCTGTATGTTATTGGTAACCCTGACAGAATATTTTAGACTATTTAAAGTTGTAGTAACTTTACATTTTCATTCCAAATGCTTTGCTTGCAAAGTTACAAATATGGCGAAGCGTCTCAGTTTCATTACGACATTTGTACAATAAGATTTCTTTTATTTGACGATTGTGTAGCTAGATTTATTGAAAATTCAGCAGCAGATGTCAATCAAGTTGCAAACCCTTTCCGCCAGCTTTTAGCAATGCTTTGTATGCCACATGCGTCTTCCTTTGGCTCCATTGAACATTCCCCGCGTAATGTATGCTGTCATAAGTCCTCCACGTGCATTAAATTTACAAGCAGAAGCATCCAGCCACCCTTTCTCATCTCTGCACCCCATCCCCTACTTTCTCCGCACATCCACGACTGAAATACCTGCCGTTCACAGCAAGACATTTCACTTGAAAATGATGTATTGTATAATATTAAACCGTAAGAATATTTTGTTTACAATACAATTACACAATCGTATCGTTTAAAGCGTAGTTCAGTAACATCATTTGTCCAGTGTTAAAATTACAATTGATTTATATTTAATCAACTTATACGTATGTGAGTTCCGCATGGCTTTAAGTCGTCGAAAAATTTCAACCTATTTTCGTACACATGTTACAGAAACAAATATTATGTGGGGCAGTCATCCCTATATGTGGAAGCGGAAGGAATGTTGAGTTTAAAAATTAAGAAAACGACCAATATTCTGTCGAATAAATAGTTCTCGTGATTACCCTGATGTAGCCTGTTACTCTAGAGAAAAAGAGCTGAAGACGATGACAAAAATAAGGGGAAAACTATCGATATTAATGCCTAATCCACTGTTTTGGGGGCCGATGACCACGTCGGCTAACTTCGAGTTTCACCCCATGGAAAATGGGTTTGGTCTGAGAAGGGATTACGTATAAAAAGTCCAAAATAAGTATCAAATTCTGAGTTTTTGGATTCGCATTCACCGTGTCAGTTAGAATGAAGTTCGGACCCGTCCGCCATACAGGTGAGAAGTGAATATACATTAAAAAATTGTCCATAATAGATTCGAATCATTTTCGGTGTCTCTTAAAGGTACCCGGCATATTATTCACTCTCTTAAGGTACCTGTTTTTGTTATTCTCTGAAAGTACCGGGATTTTTTCTCCCCTCCGTGAAGGTGATTTTTGCCATCCCGCTGCGACGATCAGTGGTGCCGTGAGTATTTTGACTCTCTTGGTGTACCGTTATTTAGACATTAAGGTATTATAAGGTAACATTCATTCTCTTAAGATAGAGGATGGATTTTGGACTCCCTTAGCTGCCATTGGTACCAAATAGATTATACATTAAGTATATTTTGATAGAGACGTATTATACTTTATATTTTCGACCATGACACCCTTGTTGAGGGTTACGGGGTGAGTGGGGCTTAGTTATAAATTATTCGAAATGATCAAGAGATTCATGGTCGAATTAATTCTCGTCTAATATATTACATTAATTTATATTTGTGATTTTTAGTAAAATTTTCTCAGGTCGGCGACTTTGACGTATTTCTAGCGTGCGTTTCAATGTCAGTAAAAAATGAAAAACAATCGATTAATTTAGTCCCCTGGCGCCATTAAAGCAAGCAATTTGATCCAGGATTGGCGAAATGGTTCATTTATCATTTTTTTCATAAGTTTATTTTACGATGGCCCTGTAACTTGTTCCGGCTAAAATGTCATGCCTTTGTTATACCTTAAATGGGCTTGGATTCTAGGTCTCAATAATTTCCCTCCTTCATTACCATTATTCCGAAAGTATGATTATAGTTGTTAATAATTGTTCAGGGAATTTGTGAAAAAGTAGTATGTGTTATGACTCGTATGCGGACGATGTGATTCACTTACGCATAGCAAATACAACTTATACTAAACATATTTCGAAGCCCAGTTGAACTGAAAATCCGACAATGAGAATTTGAATATGTCGAGATTTAAGTATTCTTTTAAAAGTCACATCGAATTAGAATAAACAGTGATTTATTGATCTACGTGTGACCTCAAATTCCTTAGATATGAACAAGGATCCAAGACATTATTACTGCAGAGAAAAGCGCTTCAAATGTGATAAGGAATTATTGAAATAGAAAGGAATTGAAGTATATTTTGTAATGCAAAAGGATGCTCTAATAACTTTATTGACATGCAGTTACACTTGTAAGTAAACTAGACTTCTGCGTAGATGCAGATCTGAACGTAGGTTAACGTGGATTAACCAGATTGCACAGTGGCTTGCGTAGTGGTTTGCGTTGCAAGTGGGGGGAGTGAGAATGAGAATTGAAGTGGCCATTGCGGCATCATAATTCTAGGGAAATCGTTTAAGGCTTTAACTCCAGCTTCAGTTATGTGACCAAATTCCGTATAAAAGTTCCTAATTAGATTCTGGCCAAAGTCGTTACCGTTCTTCATCATCTCAAACATCATGTTAGGGAACATGGCAATAGACTGCGGAGCTGCCTGGACAGCCTGAAAACGAGAAACAGTTGGTCATTCTTATTCTTACATGTCAGTACAGCTAAACATTAATGGTGTCTTTGTGAGAAATCATCTATGCATCACCAGAAAACAACTAATACGTTCTGTGTCCATAACACATATAGGAACCTATTAAAATTGTATTATTATATTTAATAAACTCCCACACAATATCGGACAACATATATTCAACATTGAATTGGCTGAATAAGACACATATGAAAATAAAATATTAAGCACTATTATGGCAGATGACAAAAATATTAATATAATTAATCGGGTGTAATAATTAATAATTTTAGGTCATTACTTATTAGTCTACAAACCTAAATATTTCTGGATCAAGCAGGTGATTTTCTCGACGCTTTCGTGAAGTACGCGATACCTGAGATCCATTTCACATTCTTTCTGATATTTACGGATTTGTTGTGCCTTATTAAGCTTCACGGAAGGTTTTTTTTATTCTCAATTTTCTTTACAATCTGTCCTTTTGACATTTAGTAAATTTTGTAAGATATTAATAAATTGCTTGACGTAGCCCATTGACTACTTCATTAAAAAGTTAACTTGTAAGTTGGATCAGTTTTATGTAATTTTATATCGTAAATTAATCCAATGTCCTAAATTAAGGACGAAACGTTGTGAAACATTTTTATCAAAGTCTTTATTAAATTTTTTCTGACTTGTTGAATTTATTTATTCATTGTAACATCAGGTAATTATAATTATTAAATCAACAAATTTCTTGCTGATGATCTATATTGGATAATATTGATAATATTTATGAGTTACTTGAACACTATTACATTGAAATAACTTACCATGACCAGGCAGACCAAAACCACTAATTTCATCATATTTGTTTCGGCTTCCTGAATCGTAGGGAACTGACTTCGAAGCAATGAGTGTGTCGTTTATATATAGTAAATCTCTCCGTTAAACGACATATGTTTTCCGGGAGACAATAGCAGTGCCAGATATTCGAGGCAATGGCAATAATAATTGGTTACATGATTGTCGTTCTTATGACATCTGACAGATTAGCATCTGGGAGCATCACGCTAACTGGAAAACAGTTGCGTTTGTCACGAAAAACGTTTAGCGACCTTGACAATCGTTTCTATTCAGATAAAATTTCTTTCTCTTCAATCTAACAATAAAGTTCGGAAATTAGTCGAATTGTATAAATATTTAAATAAACGCCCTTGAATCAGAAAATTGTTTATTAAAAAAGAATTAAATATATCGACTTTTCGACCTTGTTATATGACCTGTTCGGGTTTAGTAATTTTTAGGTTACGAAAGGAAAGGCAGCAAATCCTGCCTAAAATTTTTTGTATATATGAACTTAATCCTAGAACAAGGACGAAACGTAGGTATATTTAATTCTTTGTTAATAAACAATTTTCTGACTCTAGGCCGTTTATGTATTTATATTATGAAAGATATTTTTCAGAGCAAGGAAGCATGTCTGAACATTTTCTCGCAGGGGAACCTTCCCAGAGAGCTCTGGTTACCTTTGGCGATGCCTTCTCTTCTCTCTGGTTTTTTGAGCTAAGGTTCAACGGCCTGTTTTGTGTATGTTCCGGGGTCGCAGACATTGGTAAGAGTTGTCCGCTATTCCTATTGGAATAGTCGTCCAGCTGCCTCCTAAACCTGTCAAGGCACGGCGAGGAGAAAGCTGCGATCCCACAGCAAAACCCTCTCCCGACTTCGGAAGGGCGTGGGACAAGTACCAAATGCCCGACCTACCTGGTTCAGGTTTTTCTGGGGTTTTCCCTTCATCATATTTAGGCGAATTGCCGGGTAGAATCCTTAAACTGTAGTCCGGGAGCTCTAGTTAACCCTTGGCTACCGTCCTATACCTCTCCGAATCCCCCCTTTCAGTCCCTTTCCTATGGTATAAGAGGGGAGTAGCCACTATGTGGATTACCCTATACTCGTACGTAGCCTGTCTACACCTTTTTCTTTTTAATCATCATTATTATCCTAATTTTATTTTTGACCTCGTAACTAATGTCTGAGATTTAGAGTATCGCTTTCAGCAAAACATAATGTTGACCGTGAACTGTCTAAAGGAGATCCAACATCTAAAAGCCACAGCAGAAGTATACGCAGAATATACGGGAAAAATAATTATATGTAAATCAAACATTCCTTTTAAACACGCGCTTACATTTTACAAAATTTCCTTCTATTTGCCAAAGTCTCTAACTCATTTTCTGAGTTTTCTGAATTTTGTCGTAGCCTGAATGTGCTTATCACTCTAGGTTAAGATTTTGAATTCTCTAGAAAAGGTCGCACCAAAGTTCCTTAAAACCCTGCTACGAAGTTCACTGCTTATTGTCTACTGAATGTAGTTGTTTCCCCCATGATAAGTCTGTACTACCCGTGAATGTTTACTATTTTTTAATTTTCGTGAAGAAAAACAACTGTGTTCACTTAATTCGTTTATTGTGGAGGACTAAAATTCCGAAAACGTCCCGTTAAATAGAACACCACTTTTTCTTCTCCATTATTACAAAAGTGTACATTTTTTGTTACAACAAATACACGAAAACTGTGATAGAAGCGTGCAGTTTATCTGTGTGCGAGCATTGTCGTACCGTATCTGCGAACTACTTTCAAAACCGGCATCTGTTGCGACCGTGTCAACAGACTTATTTTGCAAGACCATTCCGATAACTGCCGACATACTTAATGAAAGAAACGCTTATGTTTCAGTAGTATTCTCCTGCCGGAACGGAAGAGATGGCTGTAAAAGTTTTCTTCTTGATGTGTCTTATTTTAGCAATCCAAACGGTAAGTGGCATGAAGACTGTGAGGAGATCCATTTAGTTCACAAGGCATAATTAGAGACTTAATTGCGTAAATATCTCATCCTGAATACAAACGCGTACCCATTCAGAACAGAACTTTTACCTCGACGGGGCTGTTTTTGATTGGTGATTACTTGGGTTTTGTTTGGTCACCGGGAAAACGTAGTGTTTTAACCTTCCTCTAAACACCCTCCATCAACTTTAATATCGGCAAACTATATCATATATGTTGTGAGGATGATACTTGAGGATATAGAAATGCGAATATGAAAATTCACTGGAATTGGTTGTCGTTTTTAAAGCTGTCACGTTATATGGACACTCAAGTGTTCTTATATAATCTTCTGATTCATATTTTTAATTACGGGAACCTTTGGAGATGTTTGTCATTCTCATACTAATAGCTCCACTAATAAAACTCTGATTCAGAATTTCTGGTCAGCAGTGCACCAGATTAAAAATACCGTTACCTTGGTTTAAACCAATAAAATATTAGGCGTCAGAATTTAAACGAGGCCGCACGAGCTGTCAAGACGAACATCGCAGTGGAAGACGAAATGAAGTGGCCACGTAGGAAAAAAATGTTTCACGGCAATAAAGTCAGTTGTTGCGTCGATTCAAACACAGTTCTTGGAAACACGGCTCCGTGAAGACGAAAGAACAGTAGAAACAATGAAAATGGATCAAAAGAAGGCGAGTTCATGCCATCAGGTTTTTTTTTGGAAAGCGCGTGGAATAATTTTAATATATTATCTTCAAAAAGTAGAAACAATCAACGGCGACTATTATGCGAAATTCTTGAATCGTTTCAGTGATGAAAGACAAAATGTGCCATATTTGGCGAAAATCATCAGGAGATAGCACGATTTGACACATCCATAATCGAGATGGTCAAAATCAATTAGTTAAAGTTGGGATTGCTTCCTCAGGTACCCTTTAAACCAGATGTGACTCCCTCACATTATTTTCTCTTACCAAGCTTGATAAAATGAGTCGGTGGTAAACGATTATACATCAATGAAGTGGAGTCTGTAGTTGAGGAGCTCGAAGGTTCTCACTTTAAAGAGGATATCGAAGCTGTTTAACATTGCTGGGAAAGTATCGAGGTGAAAGGAGACTATGTTAAGAAAAACGTAAATATTTTGTTTTCTTTGTTAGGTCAGATACTTCTGCGACAACCTCGTAACTCTTTGAATAGTTATCCTTCTTAGTTTTATTGGACAAAACATTCACTTTCTATATTTAGACTGTAAATAAATGTATTTATTCATCAATTCGCTACTGAACTATTCCATGCCGTAAATCTGCTCATCACCTTGACGGATTTTCCTACGCAGGTAGTGAACGGCGCTCCAGGCTTCGACCTTTCTTCGATGTTAATGTCTGCTATTCTACCTGAGTCGGAGCCGCAGCCGCAGCCGGATTCGAAACCGAAACAGACGTTCCTGAGCTCCTTGATTAAGGTTCCCAGCGAGGTTCTTCTGGGCAGTGGACAGATGGCCGAAGGTTTTGAAAGAGCAGGGGCTGGTTTGCTGAAGCCGGCTACCACTTTCATCACGTCCATGATTGAACAATAAGAATTTTGAAAATCTTCAATGTTTACGTGAGAGTATTGAACATTTACTGTGTGTACCGAATATTTTTTTATATGATAAGTGACAAAAAATTACAAAATGTAAATTACAATTAATGTAAGAACTAAACTGATTAAATTATGTGATATGTAAAGATTTCCTATTTATATTGTACTTATTAAATTATATTGTTATTGATATCCAATAACAATATTTGACATTCGTCACTTGCACTATTCGTGACAACCTAAGTTTTGAAAGCAGGTAGAAACAGAATGACGTTTATTATCATCTGGTCATAATTTATTTTCATTAAGTACAATTAAGTGTCTAAGTTGATATGTCCTGGGAGATTGTCACGATTCTAGTCAATCGTACCTTCTCTTCAAATCTGCAATAAGTTTCTCGACAACCTGCAAGGAAGGGTTATCTCCAGTTAGTGAGCTGGAAAGCGCTTTGAGCAATGTGATGAACGGGTCTAGCGGCGGACACTGGGAGTCTTCGTGGAACCAGGCCCTGGGAAAGATGGTTGCGATCATGCCGCAAAGACGGACAGCGTCCCTCGGACAGCACGCCTTCAGCGCCGTGAGCAGGAAGCGGTTCAACAGAACGCCGATGGCAACATCGTGAAGTGCCCGATCAGCCACGATGCCGTGCCAACTGAACATGTTTCTCAACAGCTTCAAGGCAGCCGCGACCTGTCGCTCGAACAGTGAGAAGCGACTCTGCAACGTCCGTAGAGGGATGGAAACGTCGTTGGCCACGGAGGAACGCATCTTCTCCACAACCATATCTGCGAGCGCCGCCATCCTCTTGCTATTCGCAATTGTCGGGTGCCGACCGATGAGTTTGTTGATCAATCCGACGACACGGAGAGTTTGAGTCGTCGACATGGGATCCCAGGCGGCGTCCACTACCTCGTGCAGCTTCCGAAAGACCACGTTATCGACGATGTTGGCAGCAAGCTGGAACTCCGGATTTGTTTCGGTCTCTGACAAATTCCCGAAAATGGAGACACGACGAAACCAATCACTATCTTCTAAAGCAAAAGTATCTATAATAGGATTCCAGGTCATGATCTCTACTCTAATCATTGGACCCAGAATCTTCGGCAGGCACAGTCCACCGTACGCCTCCCGGAAATCATCGCGGTACGTTTCAAGCCAATCTTCGAAACGGCTCAGGACACGAGGTATAATGCAGAATTCTTCGACTACGTCTTCCCATACGCGCTTAGACTCCGTCGCTATCGCGGTGATCTTCGCGGCGAAACTCGCCTGTTCAATCTCTGTCATCTCATCGTCGCTGGACATGCCTTCAGTGTGATTCGTTATTAATTGCTGTGTTCGAGTTCGACGACGTCGAGCACGTCTTCCATCTCTCTCCGCGCTACGACGCACACGAGCTTCCTCTTCCCTCACGTCCCTTCTAGACGAACCCTTCAATAGGACAAGTTGCTCTTCCGTCTCGTCTCGGACGTCCTGTCGGCGTCTCTCAATTATCACGAGTGACATCTTCCTGAGAACATGGCAAAAGCGTTTCTCTAGCCCTTCTATCAATGGGACCTTTTCGTTTAAAAGCTCTACGAGATTCAGTACGTAATACCTAAGTTCCTGATAGAATCTAAGCCTTTTTTCTAACTGCGGACGTTCATCTTCACATTGCATTTTGGTTTTGGCATGTTCGTCGAGAGCTACGTTAATTTCATCAAGCTTCATGCAGTTTTCTTTATGGACGAGTTTCATTTCGTTCAAACTGCTTTTTATTGTGTCAATAATGGAATGTCCCATTTCGCTGCTATACTTGGGCGCCGTTTTTGCCTTCACCTGACGAATGTATTCTAAATTATTCCCATTCCTTGAGAACCTGTCCAAGCCAAATTCTCGACATATTGCTTCCAGGTGACCTTTCGAAACTCCCTTTTTAAGTTGTTGTGATTCCCACTGGGTTTCTTCCTCACAGTATGACTGTTTGAGATCTCCAAACGTCTGTACCTCAGGTGGCTCCCAGGTGGGACGCTTGGAAGCCACACTATGATTCAGAACATCATCAATTGCAGAAACTGTCCTTAAGGGCACGTAGAAAGGTTCTCTTTCCCCTTCCCTAGCCATTTGCCGCCGTTTCTTAGCGGCGTGTATCGCAGTAGCATCTGGAATCTGTCCGCATTGCAGAAATATCTTCAACCTGTCGGTTTCTGGACACTTGGAACAAACTTCGTCATCAGAGCTGATATCTTCAACAGACAATTCAGATTCCGGAACATTAGACTGGAGTACGGAATTGCATTCACTTCTTTCTTCATCACTCATGTTACCGTCCGCGATGATGTCAGTGTCATTACCAGCACCACCGATGCATTCTAAATCGATCTGTTTATTCGCAGACTCGATTTTGGAAGTCTCAGGCTGTTTCTTCTTTAGTCTCTCCTTGTTGAGAATTTTTGCTAGTCTTTTACTGTGATTCGATTTCTTTACTTGAAATGTATCTTCGTCTTCATTCAACTCTTCCTCGAAACTTAATAAATGTTTCTTCGGTTTTTCGGGTTGGATTTTCTTTTTGCTTTGTTTTGGGTATGGTGGTATCTTTGTAGATGTATCATCTTCAGATAAATCCACGCATGGAACTCTCCTACTGACATTCTTCTTTGGTTTCTTGAACAAAGCCATAATTTTCAACCAGGAATCCACTGCAATAACAAAAGAAAAGTATCACAGAACAATTGAAGACGGCTAAGAACGGAGTTTTCTCATACACTTTATATGGTATAATTTGTCTGTTACAAAATTTAAGATAAATTAATGTCCATGTACAGACAGTATAGAATCTAAAAGTTAAAACGTTGCATTACAAATGAATACACGTTTCCTCCGCGTTTCGTGGACCTCATCAGGTGAAGATAACACATTACATTAAAATGTAAAAGGGACGTCAAACCTAAATAAAATTGACAAAAGATTTATGCAGAAAGCAATGTGTCATAGATACTGCATAATCCTCTTCTATCACTTTTGACGTTACAATTATATTCATTTCATTAATTCTGAATTATTTCAGTAATTATTCTGGCATGATATGTTACTTACAGTTCTTATCTACAAACTTAGTATTATCAAAATAAAAAGCGTTGTTGTACAAAGAAAAATGTTTAGTTAAAAGCGGTTGCTTATCAACTGGTAGTTTATAGTTCACCATGTGTCCTACAATCCTAGTTTTCAAGGCTCTCTTTGTTTGTCCTATATACACAGCAGGGCGATCATATATATATTGTTTGTCATGAGAATTGATACGGTCTTTATGATTCATAATAAGAGGAGCTTTGCGATTTGATGGATTTGTAAATGATGATGTTGAATAAACTCATTGAGCTATTATGTAAAATTGGATAAAACGGTAAAACTATGAAAAATGAGGGTTTATCTATCTATTTATTCTGAAATAAAACAAGTGTTTGTTACATCGGACAAACAAAAAGATAAATAAATGTAGGAATAAAAGAACGTAAAGACAATTTGAAACTTAGCCAGAAAATACAATCCCATTACTAAACATTTCTTTTAATCACAGTTTTGTATCTGAAAACATCTCATTATTGGACACGGAACCTCTTTACAATTCAGAAGTGTTATTTATTAAAAACCATTTCAACACTGTGAATATTAAACTTGACACCGAAACAAATTGTATATCTTATTGTAAGTGCATCTGTATTTTATCTTAGTTTATAGATCTTTGCTTGACTGTATTAAAGTGATGTTATAGAAAGACACAAGGTAGCGTCGAAACGTCCATTTCTTTGTTTCTTATTTTCAAGTAGTCCTGATTTTAATGACATGTAATTAATTATTAATCCTCAAGGATTGGCCATGGTATTTCTAATTGTGACGTATAAACGTCATTTAAAAATAAATTATACGAAACATATTTAATGATAAATTTATGTTTGTTGATAGGTTGCTCGCACTGAACAAATCTCTCTTAATTAATAAATCAAAGCTGATTAAAGTAAAAGGAATACTTGTGAATGAATTCCCTTGGTCCTCGGTACAGCCTCCAGGGAATAATACGTCGTTAAATAAGGATAAAGTCTCTTAGCCTTTTGGCAGAGACGTGTTCGAAGACAAAGGGAAGAACAACGGCACAGGAATACATTACGCGAAAAAATATTGTATGGTGTCCTTGGTCTGAAGAAGGTGTGCCGCACGTTTGTCCCATGTGACACGGCAATGCCGTGCACATGAAATATATACTCTCATATAGCGTCTGCTTGCATTAAATATACAGTCAAGCGACATGCCTGAATACACAGGCAGAAGAAGGGCGCAAAACTCGTATTTCAGCTAACAATACAAGCAGCAGCTGCGAGCAATATTCTTCAAGAGAAGCCACCTACGGGGTATTTAGCACAATTAAAAATTTTGAACGTAAAATTCACATATTAGAAAATCTGTTTACTTGCTATTGTACTGTAGTGTTACTGCTTCCAAAACTTTTGTTGATCTAGCGTTAAGAAGTTTCCTTTAATAACGCGCGACAACTGTAGGAATTTACAATTCAAAGTTTTCTCGGCCCACAAAAACTCAGACAGCTGTAAGACCATTTCGTAAGGAATAGAGAACCACAACACTACAGAGCGATATTATATAACCTATTATTCAAGTTAAATTGACAATTATGATCTATTAAATAAACAGAAAAACATCCAATATGTCAGCAAAAAGAATAACAAATCAATAATTACAATATTACAACGTTTCGTAAACTATTTTGTTACCTCATCAGATAATAGACAGGTTTGACTGTATAAATACATATGCAAATATACATGTTAAGTTAAGTTTCTTTATCCCTGGTCAGTACGTCGCTAATGACTTGTACTGTAGAAGCGACCATAATATTCAAATAATAATTAAAAAAGATGAAAAAATATAAATTTTTCTGACAAGTTGGCCGTTTTCCCATTATCTTTATCAAATAATTTATTTGTACTGTAGAAGCGACCATAATATTCAAATAATAATTAAAAAAGATGAAAAAATATAAATTTTTCTGACAAGTTGGCCGTTTTCCCATTATCTTTATCAAATAATTTATTATTTCATTTTCATAAAGACGATTCTTAAAACCACATCTGTCGGCTTTGGTTGGTATTGAAAATATTGAATTCCATTTAATAGTTACATTTATCTGACTTCAATATATTTATAAACGAAAGAAAAACAATACATTTAATAGAAATAAGTGAAATATTAACACGACGTTTCGTTCTCAATCGAGTACTTCAGCAGATGTACAATGGATATGGAGTAGGAAGGATTAATATAAATAATTTGCATACATTGCTGATGTATTTTATTAATATCAGACATGTATTAATGTTATATAAATCAATTTTGTAATAGAAAAAATTATTTCGCCGCGGGAAGTATAAAGAAGACTTAAAAGCAGATGCAAAGTACCCACAGTCATAATTCGTCCAGAAATTTAAAAATAATTGTTCTAATAATCAAAGGTTGTGCCGTCTAGAAGAAACCCAGAGTTGGGAATTTTACAGCAAGCTGGGTAAAAACAACTTTACCGTCTAGAGCACGTAGGTAAAGGGGGGAGGGGATGTTTTACCAGGTCGGGGAACGATGTATATAAAGCGACAGAAAAAGGCCCAGGAGGCTCTGACATGGACATGGACGTGTTTTGCTTGCACGTATAGTAAGACACTTTTCGGAAACAGGGACAAAAGTTGATTTCCTGTAGGTTTTTCTGGCGAAGAGTGGCAGCAACAATTAAAATCTGGGAGACTGTACGAGCATCGAAATAGAGGAAGCCGCTTGCTATTTTCATGAAGCCGTTTCACAAGAATGATGAAGTTTTGGAAGCAAACCCCGAAATTTATTCCTACATTACATTACATATAAAATAGAATTTTTAAATTGTTCTATAAACAGCGTATTTTAATTCCTGAGATACATTTAATATTTTAAAATATAAGGCGATTGAGTGCACTTTCAGTAAAATAAATGTGTTATTTAATTTAAGTAAGTTTGAATTTAAAATAATTTGAAAATAACTAATATTTACATAATTTATGTCAATACTATCACAATCCTGGTTATTCAATTCATAAAAACCGTGGGCCTGCCGCATAAAGTTTTGGAGTCCCTTACCATCAGCCAACGTCAGATTCATCAAGAGACTGTCCTCAATTGCAGATCTCTGTGTTAAAACCTTGTTTTGTCTACCTTTTATTCTGATGTTGCCAGCGTGGCAATTGATATCTGAACGAGTACGAGAGCCGCCTTCTGTTCTCCTCAGTGGGATTTTTCCAAAGTTGTTCAGCATCCCACGGATTGTCCGGCTTTGTCGATCCGCCAACAGCCCGAGTCTGTGTGACAGCTTTGATTGCACCGGACCGTTCGCGTAATTACACAGTAGCAATTTGCTGTCGGTCTGTCGCCGCTGCTCTGCGCCTTTAATTGCATTCGAGATATACTCATCTGGAATTAGATGAAATCATCCACAGCCTGCCCGTATCACTGCCAATATTCGCACATTAGACGGAATGGAAATGATGGGTGATTCATTAGTGTTGATTTAGGTTCTGAGCGCTTTGAATATTCATTACGGAGCTGTGCGAACTGCAACAAGGAATAATTTTGAATTCAGTTATTAGAGTTTTAGGATTACTTAACACTGAAAAACCGTATCCAGAATTCTGTACTAGAAACAATTTACAACTCAACACCATGAAAACGTTGGTGGGTAGGTGGAACGATAGTAGGCAGGAGACTCGATGGACAGTAAGTTTTCAAGACAGACGACTATCTTGAAAAACAACAGAAAAATGGTTGAAACTCACTGCCAACTCCGATGGACGCTTTACATATTGATCTGATGTTTTAATTACTGAATTGAAGACAAAGAAGACCGAACATCGTGAATTTGTAAGGGATTGGAAATTCCAAAATAAATATAATAAGAACAACAGTCTATTAGTCAGTATTTTTAAAATTATTTTATTTAAAACATAACATATATCAAACACGTTTCGTCCATAACTGGAATCTCTTATAATATATTATAATAAAATTTAAGTTCACAAAATTTCTGACGTGCGTTGTGGCCGAAACGTTGTGTTTGATGTATATTATATTTTAAATAGAATAAATAAATTATAATATTATTTAAAATAAGAAGTCGAATAATCAAAATAAATATATTAGATGCTTCAGCAACGTTTTTAATTGTATACAGTTACAAAAATAATTTAAAACTCTTTGTATCTCAATTTTTGTAACTGATGTCACTTTTTTTTAGACTAGCAGGCTACATGATGGTAATCCACATGATGGCAACTCTCCTTTAATAGCATATGAAGGGATTTGAAAGGGAGAATTCGGAAGGGTAGAGGAAGGGAGCTAAGGGTTAACTGTAGTTTAAGGATCCTACCCGGCATAGAAAACACAGTTTTGTGACAAAATAAAGTAGGAGACACCAAACTCGCACTGAGAGAAATTTTGCCACAGGTGACACGCTCATAAGTTTATAACACTTTTATATTTATTAATAATTAGATAAATAAATAGCCAAATAACTGCTAACTAAACGTTTCTGCAATCCTTGTTGCTTTCGACATGTGATTCATAAACGCAAAAGCCGTAAGAACAACACGCTGTACAAATCAGAAAACGGACTCAAAAACCTTACTTGTTGTGTGGAATAATTGTAGAAAAATTCTGTTAAATAGGAAATCTGACTTCTTAATTTAAGCAGTCCTTAGGAGAAAATGATTTTAGCTTTCCTTTTGAGATCGTTACCTGATTTGTGGCTTTTTGTCGATATTTCGGCTATTACGTTTTTTAATCACCTGACGGAAGCAACAAGGATTTTTTATTATACTTTTAACACAGACGGTTTATAATTTCTACGTTCATAGATTACCAAAATTATAAATTCATTCGTCCTGTTTAAAGCAATTTTTTCCAAGATCATATATTTATAATACCCAATTCAGTCACATCTGATTAATCTAATAATCATTGATTTCAATTAATCATCTCTGAAATACTTGTTCTTGTAATATTTCAGCAAAATTACACAAAATTTATGCAGTTTCATAAATTTCTATAAATTTTAATGCCTCTAGTTCATTCCAGTTTTTATTTTTCGCCATCTTGTTTTGATACTCGCACGCTGAAAAGTTATTTGGCATCCTAGATAACTAGCTTCAGCTGTGGTTTCCAGTCAAGGAAGTATGTGATAGAAGATTTCCATTCTTTATTTGTAGAAATTCGTAGAAAAAAATCGAACAGTGGCATGTCTACTAGTAGAAATGGTGCAGAGTAGAAAGTCGTGTGAACGTCGCAACTTACAGGTGGCGCGATGAACGGCTCAAAGTCAAGGAAGTCGTTGCGATAATCTATTGACATACCTGAAAGGTTGGCTTATCTACGGTTGAGTTCTAGAAGGAGTTGTGTGTGTACATTACACGGGACGGGATTATTTAATCCGCTGCAGTAAAGAGATTCAAGTGAAGTGCTTAGCAGAAAACAGAACATTATTCACTTGATGCATAGGTACAGTTTTCTGGGATAAAAAATCTATTAGAGTATTATGGTGTTAACAAATTCTTTATAGTTTTATTTCCATGTTGGTGTTTTTTCCACATCGATTGCTCTTTTCCTTACCAAGTTATAAAGAAAAACGTTTACTGATGCATTGCTCATACTCACGAGCTGCCAACTTGCCACACCCATTTCTTTTGAATGCTAATATTTGTGAAATTAATTGCGAATTCCATTTATCAATTACACGAAGTTATAGCTATGATAGGAGTAAAAACTTGGAAAATGAAAATAATGTATTTGGCAGAATACACGCATTTGAAAGACTGGGGAAACCAATAGGATCAAATAAGGTTAAAAATGAAGACTTTTTGCGAGTCAAGGCATCAGAATAAAAGGCACAGGACTCCACAAAATAGTCTAGAAAGATCAAGGAAAGACTTACATTGGAGTTTGAGGAGAAACAACTTGGAAATTGTTTCCCAAATAACTCTTGAACTAATTTGGATTTGTTCATAACTTTCAGGAAAAATCTGCAGTATATATATCTACAACATACACTAAAATAAATAATGTACTGTAAATATTTTTAAAGTTATTAATATTTTTCAGCTGAAAAATTTTTGTTTTTTGTTCCCTAAATATAATTTACAATAAACAGACTTAGAAATAATTCTAGTAAATGTTCTCCCCAGAACACTAAACTTTATTTTACTAATAAATTAGTGAAGTAATTTTAATTACAAATTGCGTTAGCAGGGAAATGGTGAAAAATAATTTTTTTTTATAAGAAATCTTAAATTTAAAAAATTATATTTAATGAATAATGTATGATACTTAAAACTATAATTTTTTATATATTTATATATTTAAAGGATAGAAGCTACGAAAATTTATAAAAAAAGTTTTATGCAGATGTTTATACTTTATGAGATATGCAACTTGTCTCATATACGGCATGTACATAACTGTACCTACCCCCTTAAGGTTCAGACCAGTTAGAAACAAGATGTGACATTTACGCATCTGAAAAATCCTTGAGAGGATTGAAAACTACTCTGTAACGTAAAACGATTGGATAACGTACAATTATTTCTTCAAATTTGCTGTAAGAACGCTCTGACGCAATCAGCTGCATTACCAGTGTTTGCAGCGAAATTATTTATGATTGCTCTCCTCCATTATTCAAAATGACAGTTGTATATAATTATATGCAACTGCGGTTTGCCTAGAGTCAAATTCGGATAATTTAAGTTAGCTTTGCGCACTGTCCGCTGCCCAGGAGACCACAAACCTTGTCGTTCGTTTCGTATTAATTGCCGAGAGAAATGTATGGTAACCACATATTACCAGACTAATTGACACCAATAAACGACAGAGATGAACTCGATTTGTATTTACTTGGCTGATGTACATTACATCAGCGGGCCCCGACCACCACGTAAATTTGCACAGTAATCAAAGGGAAATAGTATACTGATGTTGCATTGTTTATAATAGAAATCGGATATTAAACCTTTTATTACGTGATAATTACCAAACTGTAATGCGGCGTTAGCACGAAATCTCCATATTCGCAGTTAAACTACTTCATTTCGGTGTTTATAAATGACGCTATTGAATAGTGTCAACATGACATTTCACTCATTAGAACGCGTTTGGGATAAGTAGTCAGTTGACCGCCATTGATAAAACGAAATTTCCCTATGTCTACAAAACAAGCCGATAAAGCGGTTTTAAGGTTCTTCAGTTATACTTGAATGGAAATCTTCAAAACAGATAAGGTAACATTATAGAACACAATGGTGATTGATGGCTGTATTTTCTATCATCATATGAATGCAGTACGTCTGTATTTTATACTAATCCTTTAATCGGTCCAACTACTATAATTATATCTCGCCGAATATAAAAAAAAATCCATAACAGGACTCTCCAGAAAAAATCCGGATTTTAGTTACAAGTGGGTCGATCCCTTATTTTAATACATATATTTATTTGATTTCAATATAATTAAAATGTATGAACACCGTGAATGTAATGAATTCACAAAAAAAATTAAAATTCGCAATGTTTCGTCCTCAATATAGAACTTTATCAGTGTCGTACTACTCAAATTAAAATTATATAATCTAGAAAAATGTTGATTAAAAGTTATTAGCATAGAAGCACCAAATAAATTTTCACGAATTTCCACATTATTAGTCAAATATTAATGAATTTTACTTAGAATTTCCGAGCTATTCTCTGCTTTCCCGAAATAGGTTTAAATAAATACATTTCTATTGTTGTATGTTTATAAAGTATTAACAATAAAAAGTTAGGGTATTAATTAAATGCCAAACAAATTATTTACAATAAGAAAGTGCCAAAAATTCTATTTAATAATTTGTAGCCGAATTATTGGATCTTATAGGCAACGTTTCGCTCATTAAAATGGAAAAATATCTAGATTTGTCTCAATTTTACTCGACTCGAAATTATTTAAATATATATTTTACGACACGACTGAATACATCTGACAAATTTGTCGGTATACATACAATTTCGATTAATTTGTTTTATTTATGTTAAATAGGTTGTTTTGGAACCTGTAAACTGATTTTTTTCATATCTCTGAATCCAAATGTGACTTTGATTTTATCATATGGAATTTACTGTAACAGTTTTATGATTAATTAAGTCATTTTCAATTTATAATTTTAATTAATTGAATTCATTCTGTTGTTTTGTATCTATATATTTTTATTAATTTACGTCTCCTTTCTCATTATGAAATTTGGGGAGGTTTATAATTTCTCAGGAAAAAAGTTACATTTAACAGCCTGAAGTTAGATTTATATTTAGTTTTAATAAGACTGTATCCCATAAAACCCATATTTCATCCAATCAAATTACTATATCTTCTCTACATATTTTTAAAACTATCATTAGGATAACGAGGACAAATAAAAACCAACCAGGCGAATGAAGAATTAATCTTTTAATACTTATATAATTAATTACTCTTTTAGAGTAAGAACAAATATAAAAAATCTTAGAATTACCCGTTACTGAAAGAGATGTTATATTTTAATAAACTTCCACGTTACATAAAAGAACTATAAGGCAAGCACTATTAAAGATCTCTTCAATATTATTTAGCAAGTAATACATCATCAATTTAATTTGTGTTACAATGTTATAAAAATAAAATATTTGTCAAACTTTTCATTTATTTATTTAATGTAAATTTTTTATTATTTTATTTATCAACCTGGCTTTATGGGTACGTTTATTAATTGTTATCATATTTAATTAAAAAGTATCATTTTTAATAAATAAATAATATAATAAGAATCATTTGATTTAATCTTGCCTTTGAACATTTTCCAACCAAGTAATTATTGACATTCTTATGAATTTATATATATGTATATATATATATATATATATATATATATATATGTGTGTGTGTGTGTGTGTGTGTGTGTGAATACAGCTTCGTTAGTCTCATTTCTACCGTTGTCATTTATGCTTATTATATCATTACAATCGCTGCAATTAGCAATAAAGAAGCATGCTCTAATATTTGTAATACAAAACTTAAAATATTTGTAATACCAAACTTAAACTGAAACTAAAATATGTGTAAATATTTACATTCCCTGTTATCAGTTTTTTGTGTACTGCTGTACTGTACGACGAAACGTTTCGTTTCACGTAGTATTTTTCTTATCAACGAGGTTACTTTCGAAAACTTTCACACGTTATTTAAGCACTTAGGAATTGTAGAAATTTGATGTCGAAATTTAAAGATATTTTTCCTCTCAATAATTGTAAATTTCTTCAGAAGACGTTCTCGTGTTCGTAAACCGGACAGGAGGAAACTATTTTGTAATGTACAGTTTTTTAATGATTCGTAGTAAATTGTAATTTTATTGTTGACCTGACGACAGTAATACCTTTTCAAGAATGAACTGGTATTACAACCAAACGGGAGATATGATTAATAACCATAAGAACTTCACTAAATACCAAGTCAAGGAAATAACATCTTTTAATTCAAATTACGTCAAGTAAATCTGATAAGAAGCATGAATAATATATACAACTTTACCAATACCACAATTAAAAATCGTTTGGCTCTCAATGAGTCTGATATTCAATTTGAGCAAAGATAATGGATCGAGAAACAATTTTAATTCTCCCTTCATTTTATACATCATATTTTTTAATATAGAGCAAATAGTTATTATGTATTATGTATTATTCGACTTTATTAGCCATAATTCTCAGTAGAATAAATAAAAACAAATGGAAATATAACCTCTTTTACATCAGAAAATATTTATTATATATTTTATTTCGATTATTCGACTTTATTAGCCATAATTGCCAGAATAATAAAATTAAAAACAAATAGAAATATATATTTTGTTTTTTATATGGAGTACAAGGTCGTTCGTTGAGACTGAAATGTTGCTCAGAATTGTTTAGTAATTATAAAATATTTTCCAAGCTTTTTAACGTTTGTTGAAGGAAGAAAGAGTCACAACCTGATGAAAGTAAACAAATGTACTGAAACGTCGTTGGTATTTTGAAGTGATTTTTCTTAAATAGTCTAGTCTTAAAATACTTGTTTTTTTCAGATAAAATTAGAAAAACAACTTAAAATCTTTGACAGCAATTTGTACAATAAATGTTGTCCAAAACATTTATACAACCTGCAAACTTTGATTGTGAAAATTATTTAAATTTTTAGATAAAAATATAATGAATTATTAACCGAAATCTCAAAATAAAATGTTTTTGAAATATATTATAGCACAGGCTTGGTGTAAAATAGTAAATTTTGTTACTTGGTCGAAAGAAGTAATACGATATCATGTTATTCCAACACATTTTAAACCATACTCTGAATTATATAAATCTTTTACGTTGACTCAAACCGAATGTTTCCTCTAAATTTGTAATATATTTATTAAAGTGGAAAATATTTTAATCAAAAGTATTCTGCGGAACATTCAAACTCTAAATATTTAGAAATAATGAACACAAAAAATTAGTTATATAGGCAGTTCTCAATAAATATAATTAAACTTAAAACCTACCGTTCACAGAATCCACAATACGTAGAAATTAAATAGCTTTATTTGGTGGAAAAAATTGTCACGAAATACACTCAATAACTTTCACATGATAAAAGCAAGCTGGGTTGCATTACAACATTAAGCCATATTTTAGGAAATACTTGAGCGACAGTATCGTCCATTGTTCAAGATCTTTGATCGTGATAGAAGATAAAATTATTCAAAGATCACTTTCCATGGATTCTATGTGTAAGTGGCATACTGACGTAAATTGCGATTTTGTTATTTATTCATATTTAGCTAATATTAATACATAAAATTAATACGGCCAGTTTCCAGACAAATTTAATGAGAAACAACTACACAGAAAATAATGCTGTTAGAGGAAAGAAACGTTATGTTATGATGACATTATTTTATGTGTAATTGCTTCTCATATTAAAGTTGTCCGGAAACTTGAAGAAAATTACTATGAATAATTTACGTCAGTTTGGAAAATTAATATGAAAAATAGCCAAATACATTACAAATAAGTAGTGATATAAATACCACACGTTTCTGGAAACCTTGTTCCTTTCTTCAGATATTAAGAAATCCAAAAAACACAAAATTCTAGAGTGACACAACGGCACAATCTTATTGTCATATATGGCAATTATTAATTATAAAATATAAAAAAACACTCAAGTTATCTTGATCACATATAGCTTGCTTTTTTTTTAAAAAAAACTAATGAATTAAGATATGAATTTTCAATCATTGCCTGAAAAACATGTTAAATCCAGACTGAAGGAAATGTTAATACCAGCCAGTCATTATCAATGCATTTGATTTCAATAAAAAATAACGCATTGCAAGACTAAAATATATAATGGGAAAGTAAGAAAACCGAAGAAACAAGCGTTTTAATTAATAATTTTTATTGCCACTAATTTTTTTATAATTGTTAACATAAATATGTTATTAATCTATATTTCGACATTTTTAAGGCAATAAACACAAAGGGTTTCATTCCAAATCTAAATTAATATAAATTAAAAATATAACTTAATACGAAAGAATGAATTAATTATAACAAGCTATTGTGCACTAGAGGCTAGAGAATTTATTATATTGAATATAACAGTAAATTAAATGTGAAATACATTGTAGCAAACAGTATAGATGTTATTCAGGTTATATGACAGCAAAATATTTAAAAGAACCAAAAATTAAAATATTAACTGAAATACGTAATCGATGTTTGTAATAAATTGTAAAATTAGAAAAAGAAAATATAAAATTATAAATTAACTATTAAATACAGACATAAAAACTATTTTCATTCAAGTTACTTTATCATTTGACTAAAAATAGAACAAGATTTGGATTCCCACACAAATTAATATCAAATGTATTGAATATAACATAGCAAATTAGTTGTAAAATAAATTGAAACTTAAGTTTAGATCGTATCCCGTCTTTACTCTACAAAACTGTATATTTAAAAGATTACATAATGGCTGCATATTATAATGTAAATTTAATAAATGGAAATAAGTAAGATAAATTTGAAATACATTATACCAGAATAAAACAAAATAAAATGGAAGTAAATAATTAAAAAATCTATAAAAATAAGTATGAAATGTAGATATTAGTATATTAGAATTCTGGAAAATTACTTATGTAGCTAAAAAAACGAGACAAAACTTTTATTCAAATTGCAACCTTGTGTCAGTAGAAAGTTTTCTTAAGCGATCTTCTGGCGGGCAGGATAATTCACCTGGATGACAAAATATAATACATTAGGTTTTTTTCGCAAGTAGACCCATTAAAAGGATTTAATAAAATATAAACATTCAAAGGAAAGTTAATTCGAAACGAGTTAACTAGTAGCATTTTGGTAATAGCTTAAAGTTGAAATATTAATAATTTTTAAATATTATTAGAACAATCCCAGGAAACTTTAAATCAAAACTTGTACAAATTAAAATATTATTCTAATATATATAATAATATTCTAATATTGAAGTCAGAAAAATTAAAAATTACAATTTCCTTATTGAAAATTTTTGAATATTTTAGCAGTATTTTAATGTCATAATTAATATTAAATGTAGGTTACATACTTCTTATTTTCATTCCTGCAAATGATATTAGTTTTGATAATTTAATATTCTTTAATTTTAGATTTAACTGTAAGTTTTCTGCTATATAATTTAAAAGTTTTTATAATATTTATTGCTATTACCTGATTAGGTATTTAGTATAGCAGTACATTACTACTTTTTTTTAATAACGAATTGTAATTTTAAATTAAACTTTATTTTTGCAATTTATATTGTCATTAGTAATGAAATTATAAATTTGTCACATAATTTTATATAATTTCTTATTAGGGAAGCGTTTTTGACAGTTGGAAATTACAGATAAAGAAAAATGCGCATTTTTTTTTCTGACATTAACAAAATATTGAAGTGAACGTTGTTACAGTCGTGGACAATAATTCTTGCTTTCTAAACGTCTTATTTGTAATTCACGTACTTCCCGCAACAAAGAATGTGGAGTGCACTGTTTGGTAACACTTTCAGAAAAATAAACAAATTTCTGTCGTTAATTAATCGAAAATCAATTATTTTTGATGATACATTGGTATTTAAATAATTGTATCAACGTCTTTTCTTTCATGTCGCTAAGGAAGCGGCTTATGATACTTTATTTCCATAATCTTGAAACGCAAGGACATTTGAAATATCTAACTTTTACATACAAAAACCTTATTTTAAAATGTTTTTAACAAATTACTTTTTACAGCAATCCAATATTTTGGAAGACATGGGAAAATTAAATTTCTAACTAAACATCACTTCACGATTTGAATTTCGGTTGACTAGAGTGCGCATTGAAAATGGATGTCAAATAATTTTGTCCCCAAACAATAAATAAGTTAAATTTATATAAAAAAATCGGCTTACGTTTACTGACTTACACTTTCCAGTAAAAGTTTTCTAATAATAATTATTTAAAAACAGGATGTTTTCTAGAAATTATTTTTTTAATGAGTTCATTATTTTTGGAGGTATGTCTTGACTTTTGGATGACGTTACTGGGCACTGTTACGCCACGGAAGAATTTCGTTGATTTTTTTTTTAAATTCTCATCGTCGAGGATAATATTGAAAAGTGATGAGACTTACTTTGCATCCTAACCCTGCCTCAAGTACTGGTTGGCGGGTGGGAGGCCGCTGGTGAGCTTCTGCATGCGGATCCGCTCCTTCTGGCGAAATTCGCGACGTTCTGAACGCGTCCCTCCGTTCATGACGCGGATGACGGGTTTGTTGACTGAAGCCTTCTCCGGGTCAAAAATGTATGGAGGATCGTCGTCCCAGTCTTCCTCCGGAGGCGGCATCTGGACCGGCACGTAGTTCCTGGCACAGATCTCCGCGTTGGCACGTTCGCCATTCATGTAGTACGTAGACTCCTCCAGCACTCGACGGTTGGGACACGTCATCTCGTGTTTCCATTGCTCCGAACTGTCAACGTGATGTGTGCTGTCGAACACGCAAATGTGCTTCTTTTGGCTACTGTGGGCCTTGCGACATTTAACCAGATGGTACTGCAACCGGGATTCGTAGATCTCGTGAGCCATGTTGTAGGCGCAAGTCACTAGTTTGTCTGTGGCCAGCATGACGAATCTATACTCGACCACCGAGGATACAACACTAGTCGCTCTGTGTCTCCTTCCCGACTGCGGTAACAGGTGTCTGGCCGTTGGGAAAAAGCTGCTTCAACAATGGCCTACTCATTCGATAATAGAAACTTCATTATCGTTAAATAAACATTACTGGCCCAACGACCCATTCCTACAATGTTATTAACAGTTAGTTGTCACTATAACGGTATGAGATCGACCTAAAATTTAATGTAAATACAAAAAAAACAACAGAATAGTCTGTAATCAAGGTCAAAGTTATTTTAAACATACTTTAATTCACTACACAACCTTTCACACCCGAAAATGTTACACGTCTGAATTATCTCGAAATTTCTGATAAGAAATGTAACAATAATAATTTAAAATATGAAGAAAACACTATTTATAATTTTATTACGCGATATTATTAGAAAACCCACTTAATAATAATTCCATTCCCTGAATTTTCTTTTTAAATCTCAAGTTATTCGTCGGTAAAAAAATACGCTAATTTGCGTCGAAACTTCCGGCACTTTTAAATTCAGATTTTCTTAGTATTTGTTTCCCTCTTTAAGTTTGTCTGTGTGAAGGTCGTTTTCAATCTTATTAGTTATAGCAGGTTTAATTTAATTGTTAGATTTTTATTTCCTTTGTTGCAAGTATTCGGTGAAGTTACACATTTTAGTAAGTGTCTGATTAGAGATCACTCTTCTTGGAAACTTAGCCGATTTATTTAATAAGTCGTATTATTTTATTGAATGGATGTTTAACAATCTTACAAATTTCCAAAGTAACAGATGTTTCTGTTGATTTGACTGTTAATTTATTCAGAACATCAGGGTGGAAATAAGTGACATATGAATAACACATTTTCGGGTGTGAAAGGTTGTATAGTGAATGAAAACAGCGGAATGTTTCAGAAATGATTTAATAACATAAAAGTCAATTACACGTTTCGACCATCAATCTATCTTCATTTTGATGAAGTCAGAGATTTATTTAGATCATTTTAAAACACAATGTTTCATCGCTTAATTTAGGGATTTCTTGAGGTGTAAAATTTAATTAAACTATGGATTCGTAATCTAAAAAATCAAAGAATACAAAAATTTTAAAAATTTCTCAAATTTTAGGGACGAAACGTCGTTTTTATAATGCTTTAAAACTTAATAAATCTCTGACTAATTGGCTAATGTTAAATATTTGATTAAAAATCAGATAAAAATAATTTAAATTTTGAACACTCCAAATCCAATGTACACCTGATTAAATTATTCGGACTTTATGTACTGATTCACTTATTTTATGTATACTTAATATCAATCGTTGAAATATACTTATAAATACAGAACTTATTTTTATATTAAAATAAATATATTAGGGGCCGGCGATAACGTGTGCGGGCAGAGATCTCAAGAAATGTAATCAAAACTTTGATTTATGAAAAACTCGATCTTTTACTCCTTCAATGATCAATAATAAATTTGATTAAACTCGTCTGTGTATTAATGAATGACATATATCTTCTATTACTTTTAAAAATTTATACCGACTTTTTTATTCACATAACGTCTTAACATCAACCTTCAATTGTAACTATAGATTGATTTCAGCAATAGGTTGCTTGATAGTCACCCACGTGGCGTGTAGCATAGGAAGGGATTTGAACGAGGGGATACTGAATGGAAAACAATGTTTCCGTGCATAAATATGAAGCAGGATAAGCCTTAGAGATTCATCAGTTAGGTTGGGCGTTTTGGTACTTGTCCCACGTCCTTCCGATGACTGGACCAAGTTTGGAGGCAGCTGGCGGACTGGACAATGGGAACAGGAAACATGACCTACGTGGCCCGGATTATGGGAACCATAGTTGAAAAACAGAGAGACGTAAGCCCGTTGGAGCCTCCTCCTGCCTTCCTGTAAAGTTCCACCTACTCTCTGATTTATCATCTCTATAAAACTGAATTCTACAATATTTAATATAAACAATAACACACTTTCTTGTGAGAATGTACAGATTTTTAACGTGAGTTTGTGAACATATGGGCGGAGTTGGTCTAAAAGCGAATTTCCAAGTGTCTTACGAATACCAAATAAATTTCCAGACTGAACCGCAAAGTTACGAATTATGAAGATTATTCAGACTGACTGTCGAGATTATAAAATGTCAACAGTAAATAACATGTTTTCAAGAAAAAAAATTCCTTTACGTTTTAAATGTTGTAATGATTTTGTTAGTTTGAGCTGTGTTTGATTCCGTTAAATAAAAACACAATACATTACGTCCAATAAACTGGAATATGCTTAAGGGTCAAAAGTAATTGCGGACACAAAATAATAGCAAGTGAAGTTATAAAAATATCAACATTTTACGTAACAATGAGCATATTCGTCGTTCTGGAACTGAGTACAGTAAAGAATCAAGGAACTCAGGAACATTGTTGATTTTTAACTGCGCCACTTGTTCCGTAATTAAGACTGAAAAATAAACAGGCGATTTATTTCTGACTTTCTAACAAGCACAGAAACCTCCTGTAAATGTAAATAGTAAAATAGTAATGGTTGGCAAAAAAAATGATAACATAACAAATATTTTTTACCGTCTGTTTGAGTGATCATAACAAACGAAATATTTAAAATTTGTGTATGGACAAATAATTTTCATTCTCTTCAATCTGTACTTCTGACCTTCATGAACGTAAATAACCGTTAAATAAATGTATGAAAACAACCAAATTTGTAAGATGTAATTTATTTCCAAGAAACATAAATTTCGCAACGGTCCGTCCACAATCTAGGACTTCATCAGGTTATAAATGGTGTAATTCAAATAAAAGTTATATTTTAAACAAGTGTTGACTAAAAAATTCCATTAAAAATTATATAAGATAGATTCAATTATTATACTAAACAATTTTTAGCCATCACTCGTTTAAAATAAAATCTTATGATTTTTAGAATCGCACCACTGTACATTTGATGAAGACGAATGAGGATGAAACGTTGTGAATTTTATGTTTCTTGTTACATGTTGTAACATCTGACAAATTTGGCTGTGTTCATACATTTATAATTGTATTGAAGTCAGATAAATTTACTTTCTAACTATTAAATAAATAAAAAAATTAAAGTACTTGAAAGTAAACAAAGGTAAAAACGTTAAAGACAATACAAAACGAAGGAAGCTAAACCATAGAATAAATGTATCTTATAATTCAATATTATTAATAAAATGAAATACATAAGGTGTCTTATAAACCTTAATTATATATATATATATATATATATATATAAATATATATATAGGCCTAATAATTTGCATCCAATGTTTATTTTTAATTACAACTTTACGTACTGGATATAACATTAATTTTTAATATAATATTTAAATTGTTTTATATGCAGCTGTAAAATTCTTTTAAATGATATACTTTCAAGTTCGTAATAATTAATTACGTGCTACACAAATCGTACCTAAGAAATGTTACTTTCTCTACATTTCATATCATATCGTTTTTAATCAAATTAAATCAAAATTTTGTAAGTTTTCATAAATGTTCAAATTCAAAGGATTACTATTTTTAATTGTTTAATGTCGGTTAAATAGCTTATGAGCTTCAAATTCACTCTCTTTTTCCTTTATAATTTATTTCAGAACTGGTTTAAACGAATTTGATCACTGATTGTAAGAGTTCCTTTTCGTGAGGTTTTTAAAACGAACATTTTACCCTAAATGTGTTTCAAATTGCTTTTTATTACGTCTTCACTTCCCCTAATTAGTTCCGTGAGTTGGAAAAGTGACAATAATTGGCACACTTATGCGTAATCCTTAAGTAGTTTTTCCTAAGTGCAACTGATAATATTTTGCGACAATCCTCCCGTTTGCCTTGAAACTGGTAATCGTCTTGAATGGTCTTAAAAAGTACAAATATCGTTGAGTGAAACTTCCTTATGGGTTTGGTAACCTTGGTGTGGTCGTTAATTTGAGAAACTAGTATTTGCTAAGCAACGTTCGTCGGTGGTCACTCACGTTTGTGCCAAAGAAAGGATTTAATATGAAAGTTACACTGGCCATGGTTCTCTTCCTGATTGTTCTTACGGTAAGGAAACTCTTCCTTCATCTTAATTTCCACAATTACTGTGAATAAATAACTTCTAAGTATTATTTACCTAAGAACTGTTCTGTATACTGACAGTCTTTTCCTTTTAATTATTTTCAAATCATTGAAAATAGTAATAAGTAGAAACTACTATGCTAATATCATCAATAAAATTAATAAACAAAAAATGGTAATAATCAAAACCTTGAGGTACACCAGATAAGACAATGATTTATTTAGATTTTTTTTGTTCATATCTATCAAATTCTGGTTATATGTGATAAATAAATTTTAAACCATTCATTTGAACTAAAATTCACTTTGTTTAAATTTCTATTATACTGATATTGCTTAAGAAAGCCGAAAGCTTGAGTATAAAAATTTAATTTCTTGAAGAACCTGTTTTAAAACTTGATGAAATCTGCCTATATTATTAGTACAATACAGTACAAAAGACGCGTCCTTGGAAACGTGTCTTGTTCCACAATAGTTTCTAAAATGTCCTGTGACTCCACGACAATATAATTCGAATTATATTACTTTTAGGGTAAACAAATAAATTAATTCATTTTCTATACATAGGGGCTTATTGCTTGTTAAATTTAAATAAAAAATTCAAATTTCTGTGAAAGAGCTTCATTTACTTTAATATTTGAAACCGATAATACTAAACGATATCTGAGGGGAGCTGATTGAAGATCATTATTTAATGTTCATAAGTAATGTTTGTCTTCACCTTAATAATGGCTTGATTTTGAATTTTCAAAAAATTATATTCCTGTTTCACTGAAGTAACATTTTAAACCGTCCAAAGTTTAATATGGCTTTAAATAATCTGGTAATATGTAATTATTTTTAAAACAGCCTGAAATTATGATAATAACAAGCGGAACGGCATTACAGTAACAGAAATGTTTGTTTGTTGTTATTCAGATATTTAAATTTGGACTTATTTTCTTCCCACCTTTTCAGATTGTTCATGCTGAAACCATTTCTCCGGACAGGAAGAACAGATTGTTTTTTTTTCGACCCAATGGCACATTACACGTACTTGTTGATGGAATTAGAAATGTAACGCAGTCTATTTTTAATTCCGTGGGCGCTTTTTTAGGATGAAATGACAACTAATGCACTTGATATATGTTTAAAGTGAAACTTTAGCTGTAATAAATCAATTTAAATAATAAAGTAAATGGAGAAACTTACTGACCTTGTGAATTGAGTTTGTATAATGATTTTTAGCCTTTTATAGGAATAACATGGCATATGTAATTGAAACATAACTTCAGAACCGTCGTTTCCTCCGTCAGACGTTGGTGTCAAAAGAAATTCCCGTGCGTTATCCGTGGATGTTCCTCGGGAGCGTGACGATTGCCAATGACGTGACAAATGTTATTTCTGTTTATCGCTAAGTCAAAAGCATTCATGTTACCATTGGAATACTTACTTTTATATTTCAGAAGTTAATGTTTTATAATTCCTTAATGGTGTTGATTGAACATATTGTGCGGACCAGTGTCGTTGAACCAATTCCTCTGTTGGATTCCGGAACGTGAAAGTAATTATTTGACAGAAACACTCTGTTTGCACTTCGGCCTTTCTAATTCATTAACAGGATCATGTAGAAAGAGTGACCTTGAGTTGCGATGCGTCACGATAGAATATTTTCGTGAGACCATCCTGCTGATTTGTTGCTGCCTGTCACCACTAATGGTCGTGCTTATCGCACATTAATCCACATCGGTGTTCATCGTTGAAAAATATACTCATGCCCAGTTTGAACCAAATAAACGTAGCCATGCTCTGCTGTGTTAGGCTTCGTTGAAAATTTATCGTTTTATTTTAATGATAATGTATAGAAAGCATCTTCATACAGGTCGATGATAACCTAAGGTCGAATTTAGAGTTCTTAAGGTTCCGTGAACGCCATCTAAGAGAGGATTCTCCGGAGTCATCTGGACCGAGTCTGTCTGAAGACGTGACGCCAATACGCATGAGCCTTTGCCGCCATTTGATCCCCCTCTACACATACAGACGTTCATCGCCTCACGACTCTTCTCGCAAAAGAAGCACGTTTATTCTTCTCCCGCAGGAAACCAATAAGTGTTCTCCTTGATAGCCGCACTATATCTCTGTCCGGAAGGAAGTATTTCCCTCTCTCCTTTTTTTCTCCCTCTAACTGGTGCAGCTATCTTGAAGGTGGACTTAACGGTGCCGGAGCCCATCAACCTCTGAGGAGAAGTGGCGGTTTCATCTCTAGAAAATGATCGCTTACTTCCCAGACACGATCTCCTCAGCAATCAACATCAATAAAACGTTATACTTATTTATTTGACACAGAAAGTTAGAAACCACCGGAATCGATGACCGTGGATCAAAATATAATGTAATAACGATATTTGGGGGCCTGTATATTTTTTCTACAACCATGAATAATAAAATGTAATTATATCTGGCATATAGAATTACAAAATGAGATTCTTTCCACTCGAGGTACTATGTGGCTGTTGAATAGTCTTTGTATATAGTCATTAACACACACACACTTAATCACAAACTATAAGAGTAACTATTGAAAGTTATAACTTTCTAACTTTTCTTTGCATGATGTGCTTAATGAAAGTATTTTACATAGCTTATTGACCTTTGGGTCGTCTTACGATTTTCTTGAAAAGTTCTTATTTTCACATGTCAGCGAGCCCACACCGCTCACTGGATAATGTTGTAACCTACACGTGGAGGGTCCAGAGCTGCTCGGCTACACCCACTCGAACCGGCGACCGTCGTACAAAGAAAACGGACTCGTACAGAAAATCGAGTCCAACACAAAAACTGTGGCTTAAAACTTCACTCTAAACCTAGAATTTTCACTTCAATTAAACCGCTCTATTTGACTAATTACTATTTGACTGATTACTGTGGTTTGATAACAGTGGCGTCGGAAGTGACTTTTACTCTGTATAATACAACTACCGACAGCGTCTCCGTTGTATTTGACTCGTGCTGTCTCTGCTGTTCTGAAAAATCAACCAATAACAAAAATTTCGTTTTGCCGAGGTATAAAAAATTAGGCCAATCAAAATGTCCGAATTTGAATATATATCAGAAATAAAAAAAGTATGATGAACCGTTTTTTTTCTGACGCTCAACAATAGTTGATTATTACAATACTAATTATTACAATATTATAAATGTTTCAATAAGAATTAATTAAATCAACTATTACTTTAACACGCATATTACAATGCTTATTATTGAAATATTTCTGAGCTACGAAAGCAATTTTTTCGTTTACCATTGTAATAACCGCATTGGAAAAGAAAATTAATACATTTATCTTATCTGCTGATTTTAGTTTATGTACTGTATTTGTATTTTCACCTGAGTATTTACTTAAATCTGGTGATCTGAAATAAAAAATATGTAAATTGAGAAATAACTATTTGAGTATATAAACGAGCTCTGTATGTGCTTTTCGTATATGGGAGCAGAAAGCACGTTGCTGTGTCCAACAATTTTATAAATTCAGCTCCATCGACTTTTTCCCTTTCCCCGCTTTTTTTTAGCCTCCGACGGCTACGGTAATGGAATATTAACAGCAGGAGACGAGGAAGAAGGGACAAGCCAACAATGGCCATTATCAGAAACCTTTTCCTTCCGCTGGCGCTCGCTAATCCGGAAACAGATTTAGTCTGAATGGTCACTCGAGTGCCGTGCCTTCAACAAACAGAACAAATTAAGTCGAACTTCGCGTTTCAATAAACACAAGATTAGGGAACGCAGCAAACCTCTCCGCTTTAAGGAGCTTTGGCCTTCGATAAAGCACGGGAGCACCGTTTATTAGGACCCGATGTGGGTCCCATCTGCGCTCTCCGGAGGTTAATCCCCTGTAGGTTTGCAAAAGTCTCTCGTAACCCTTTTCGTAAGGCGGCCCGGAATCCTTTAAGCGCCCTATTTAGTACCAGCAATTACGGCCGCTGTATATAATTGTTAAGAAAATTCTGGAAAGGATGCGTTCTGCGGAGAACGAAATATCTCTGATAATCCCAGAAGCAATTGTTGACCATCAACGGAAATAATGAACAAGACGGCCATTCTTTACTTGTTCTTAATAATGACAATTCTTTGAAACGCGTAGGACGTCTGTCGGTGAAAATACAATTCTGATAAATAAATGATATATTGTTGACCAGCAATCCTTAATAAATAAATCACCAATACAGACAATCCTTAAAGAAATCTACAATCGTAGAAGAAACGTTGTGCAACTAATTTTCCATAAGTATTGACTGCATTCGTGTCATTATTAATAACAAAACTGATAATAATAATTATTTTAGTCTGTATAGTTTTAATTATTAATGTCTGTATAAATTTAATTATTAATGAGGACAAAACAGACATCTATATTCTTTTCCGAAATACGAAACATTAAGAATAATACATATTATCCCAATGTCAAAATATATATAAAGTAGTATTTATAATTTTTTAATCTAGACATTGCCCGACCTGATGCAGGTTTCCTAGGGTTTGTCCTGCGTCACTTTTAGGCGAATGCTAGGTAGGATCTTTAAACTATAGCCCGGGGGCCCTAGTTAATCCTTGGCTACTTTCTTCTACCCTTCCGCATCCCCCCTTTCAAATCCCTTCCTATGCTATTAAAGGGGAGTTGCCACCTCGTGATCTACCCTTATGTAACCTGTTACTCTAAAAAAAAATGTCATCATCGAAATTTTTTATACTATTTACCTTTGTTCTTCCATATCTTTCCCATTTCATTATATATATTATATTATTTCACTGTCTACTAATATCTATAATTGAGTATCTTTATTGTAAACTGATGAGGGGCCAAATTTGGACTAAAACATGTTCTTGAATTAAATTAATTTATTAAACGTTTTGGCCCCATAATCTTACATTAATTTGATATTTTAAATATTGTTTGTTCTTTACACCACATATGACAAAAATATTGTTGTATATATATTTTTAAAATTTTTATATAATTTTGGAATTTTTGAAATACCTACCTCTTTTGTTGCCGAATTTATTATTGTTTATAAAGCTAAATAATCTTTTTGTATATAATAAGGTAACACAACTCAAATCAATGAGTTTTATAAATGAAAAAAATTGTAATATTCTGCTACTGTAGAAAAATAACATTAACAAAAGTAAATAAATTTACGGGACGCGTCGTGGAATAAAATATTTTTAAAATATCTGTTACAATGGTTGTTTAATTTTCTTATTAATAAAAAACAGGCGCAAAGTAAAATATTAATTATATAATAGTAACAGGGCTGTTGTAGTGACCTGAACACGAAGCTTAACTGTGACGAACTTTTGTCACAATTATAAGGGCGTTTAACTTTTAAATGTTATTATCGTTCAAGTAATGGGTGTAAAATATTTTAGGGTTGTATATGAAATGAATTATATATATTTTTCGGAATAATAGACTGGAGATTGTATACCACTATTATTATTATTATCTATAATTTTTGACTAGTTCGTTTCAGAGATTTTTTAACCTTATTTTTATATATTCTTGTGGACGTTCTTGACTCCACCGTGACTTCGATAATCTGCCTGTTAATGACCTTTGGGAAGTCCCGATGTAGATTCCATACCTAGTTTCCATAACAATTATACTCCCCTGCCGCCTCCAATGCAACCCTTTCCTCCCCTTCCCATGAACACCATCACAACCACACGAACAGCTCCGCCTTCTGAATAATCCGATACAGCGGGCGTTATTCAGAGAATACCAAGGACGGAATTTCTGCACAGTCGAATGTAGTTTCGTCAGTGTAAAACGAACCTTTAACAACCCTCCTACTGGATGGGCATACTTGATGAAATAGCATCCAAGTTACGTCGAGAAGGGCATCCGGTTAAAGGTCTTGCGATTCCCTGGATTTTGCTTTTCTAACTTTTCAAATAACGACTATATTATCCATGAATCTGCAAGTTCCAGCC
Organism: Zhengitettix transpicula; assembly: GCA_037074705.1. Classification (NCBI taxonomy): domain Eukaryota; kingdom Metazoa; phylum Arthropoda; class Insecta; order Orthoptera; family Tetrigidae; genus Zhengitettix; species Zhengitettix transpicula. The sequence continues at coordinate 36,413,813 of CM073596.1, read as the reverse complement.
AATTGGGTGAAATTGTGGTATCATCAGATATTTTAGCTGTAACTTAGGAAACAAACAAAGCGTATATACCTTGACACAAACAACGATATACATATTCAAAACACAGAAGTTGTAAATTTATATCATTTTGCCACATCTTCGAAAGAGAGTCATTATTGGCGTTGTTGCGAGCGATTGTTGGCAAAGGGAGTGAGGAATCAGCTGTTGAGATTTGAATGGAACAGTGAGCCTTGCCCTGGATACACACTTATATTGATATTTTGTATCTTCGCCACCATTAGCTCAATTAACTAACCTCATTCCGTGGATCTCTGCCGTTTTGTTTCCCCTTTCTCTAGTTGATTTATTCTCTTTGTTGCGTATCTACTTTTTTTATTTTTCCTTACTACCCTTTTTTGTCTTTTCATCTTCTTTACTATGTATTACTAATTACAGTAAATTATTGTATCATCGGAGAGGACGAAAGCAACAGTAGACAAAGCTGCAGCCGAGTCGACCGGATGGCCGTCGCGACCCACTACCTACCGTACCTAATCTACAATCCAGTGTAGTATCTCCTTGAATTTTGCTTCTTGCGTGGGGATGCAGCTCTACATTAAAATCTGACTATGTTTTAACTTTTGGCAGGCTTTATCAAATTAAAATTGGATTCTCTCTTCGAGAATTGGTGGGTTTGATAAATTGAAGGTCTCTCACGTCCCCGGGAAGTTTTGAAAAATCGGGAAAGACACTCTCTGACACTCGACTAAGGCGGAGGCTTTCAATATTTTCCGTTCATTAAAACTTATCTTAATTTTCCATTCAAGTGTTGTGTTCAAGCATACCTTTCCAGTATCTGAATTTGAGCGTAGGTCATTCACGGACCAGATTTCTTTCCTATTTCCCTTTCCTTAATTAACCTATTTCGCTTAACCGTAACTTGCCAGACGTCTGCCGCAGGTTAGACTAAGATTTTCCGTTTTACCAGTGAACTATCCTTTATTTTATTTGATGAACCGTGAGAACTCACACTATGGAACAGCTGAAAAGTACATATAAAAATATACGAGTATATTACAGATTTCTTCTTCATGGTAACTGTAATGATTTCTTGATTATGTGTCGTAAATACGTAAGTAGTTCTATAGATTATTAAAAATGTGTTATGATTATTATTTGTGGTTCAGTTCATCGTCGACAGATCAGCAGAGTCAGTGTTCCTGAAGCTTCTCAGTTCAGTAAACAGGGCCCTGGAACGTTTTCCGTTTTTAATGACAATTATTAACGTTAATCCTGGTTTTAGCGGTGAAGGTTTTGTAAAATAGTTTGTCCCTTATTTTCTCCAACTTCGCAGCACTTGTAAACACTTTGTCGACGCTTGTGAATGTGGGGACCGAGCCTTTTATTACAATTGCATCCCTAAGTGTCGTGCGAAAACGGAAAATATACGGGGGTGTCGTGGTTGCCTAATAGCTGGATTTCCAACGGCAAAGGTTTAAGGTGGATTTATGGCGTGCCGGCGGTAATAGTGTTACAGGCTGCCTTGTTTTCCGCAGCTGGTTCCTGCGGGAATTACCAGCAGAGATACGGCCGTGGCTCCGAGTATGGAATTACCTACAATATCCCTACACGGGTTAACTTGTTCCTAGTTTGGGGAAGGGGTGGGCCCATGTAAAGCTCGCTGGTTGGCTGCCCTGCGGCCAAGGGTCGTAGCGTTATGCATTACGAGATTGTGTCTGGGAACAATGCTCATGGCGGAGCAATAATTAGCTTGCCAAATTAACATCGACGACGACAAGACGAGACAAATTAGGACTACCAGAGTGCCGTCTGCTGCGGTGGAGTTCTTCCGTGTCCCATTCAAGGAGAAACTACCTGTTGTGTTCCGGCGGAGCAGGCTGGAATTCTCCAGCCACAGTTCGGAGAATCAGTCTCCTAAAAATGAATAACACAGCAAAACTACGCCGCGCCAATCTGCGGGTTCAGTAAGGAAAAATTACAAAGAATTCCATTAATTCAAGAATGAGGAAAGCTTAACTAATCACGAAGAAAAATACAGACCGCACCGGGACTCGAACCCAGGACCTTCCGCTAATTTTTTTTAATATAATTAGTAATGTTGGAGCTGTATTTTGTTTTAATATTTAACTGGATTTAATATTTAGCTTTAAAATTATTCTAACAATTCATCATTCCTTGAAGAGGTCGGATTGATATTTATTTTTCTGATTTACTCCATTAATAATTATATTAATATTATCTCCCACAAACATAATTTCGAAAAATCGTTTCTCTATAAGGTACTATAAAACAATAATTTATAGCAATCGGTTTAGTGTATTGGTTCAGTAACTGTGAGCGATTAAACCAAAATGTGTCTGGAATTGCCTTCAATAATATAAAACGTATTTTAAATAATGATAAGGATTGAAAAAATACTCCTAAGTTTCAATTATTAGTTGTTTATCGGAAGAAGGTTTTTTCTTCCTAAATATCAATTTTCAGCAGTCTGTTTAAATCTAACGAATATTTTAAGTTTTTGTCCCATCTATTTTAAAGGTTCTGTAACGAAAATATACCTTCTTTTTGATGACTAAGATGAAAGGCGAACTTGCAATACGTTGAATAACAAGGTATAGAATACCGTAGACTCGTGTTTGGTTTTAATTTTTTGGCGTCCGTATCCTTTTCTAGTCTCGTAGCAGTGTCTTCGGTAGATCAGCTGAGAGAGTTGGATCTGGAGTTACGTGTTGTTTCGTTGGATTTAACGAAGTCAGCTCAGCCCTAATAATGAAGCAGAGCTGGGCTGCAATTTGGTAACAATTTCCGCATCGGCGGTTTCCTGCAGGATTTGACGCATGGTTGCACCGCCATTGGGAATTTGATTAGCCAATACCAGCAGCACGGGCAAGAGGAAGACCAGGACGAGACCCCGGATAGCACCCATTCCCTTTTCCAGGTTGCAAAAATTAAACACCAGGCGTGGTGGGGAGATGGACTTGCAAAGAGTGACTATTAGGGTAATGAATTAGAATTTCTAGAACCAGAACCGTGAAATCCCACGATTACATCTGAGTTGGATAGAATTCCTAAGGCGGCTATCAATTCTTACGGTAAAAATGCGAAGTTGGATGCTGCAGGCGTGATATTTGACATTATAAGGTTATAAAACCATTATAGGGGAAAATATATAAGCAACAAATATCTTGAATAGAGGTTTTTAAAAGTGTAAAGTAAATCTGTGAATTAATACGCTGTCACCTCACAATTTACTCAGTGTATTACATTGCTGAAGTAATATTTTAACGCATTATTCTGTGCAGTACTCCTTTATCGGCCAATGTCCTGATATTTTTAGGCGTTTTTTAATTTTTTTTTAGAAATGAGAATAAGGCGACCGTAGCAATTAATTTTAAATACTAGTATTTCCCTTATTTATGCTAATAAACTGGTGAAATAGTCCAAAAAATGATGTCCGAAAAAAATGGAAGGAAACAATCTGACGATCAGAAGACAAACATCAATATTTAATTACGTTTTATATTAAGATTATAAAAATTGTCGTGATTAGTAATTAAGTATTGTTGGTCGTCAGTTAGAAAAAACGGTTGATAATAATTTTAGAATTGATGCACTACACAGTCCACAACTGAGTCAGACATCTCGAATGTCTTACTTTTTTATGCCTTAGTAGAAAGAGATCTATAGAAGATCGACCGAGTGATGCAGTACATAACAGGATTCTGTAGCTGGAGTTGACTGAAATCGTTCATGTCTAACAATGCTGACGCTAATGTTTCCAAAAACTACTCAGATTGTATCCGAATTGGATGAATAATAGCAGTTAAATGAGTTCGTATGCTGTGCCAACGGAGTACGACCGTCGCCGTGGGGGTCAACCAGAATCTTCGATTTGGTGGAGCCAAGCAGCGCTGGACCCTCGACGTGGTGGTTACAACATCCGCCGATCAGGCGTGGAAATAAGTACTTTTCAAAAACTAGAAGATGACCTAACTATCAAAAAGCTATGTAAAATAATTTTATTAAGCATTTCATGTACATAAAAGATTATCATTTTCAGTAGTCACTCATTCTAATTATTATATGAAGATGTAGATTAAGTCTACTTGTGCGTAATGAAATTCATTTATAATTCCGGAATTTCCTGTTAATAAATATATTGTAAATAAATTTGAAATTATTAAAATTCCTGAATTGAATGGAACCTCAAAATTACGTAAATATGCATAAGTTTGTGGTGTCATCGAACGCTGAATAACTGACAAGAATTAAATGACAGTAGAAATACAGTTTTCTTATATATATATATATATATATATATATATATATATATATATATTGTAATAATTAAATATAATATGAATGTGGCGTTTCTAAATGAAAGAACTTAAGTGAAAACTATTAAACAAGATTTATTAACAATTTTAAAACAAGTATAAAATACACAAAATATTTGGGATCTCAGGGTCTTGAACTGGGTTTGATAAATGGCAGAATTTATATAATCAAAATTACATTTACTTTTTATGGAAATCAATGCGTCTGAACATAGACGAAATTTGTTGCGAAAGAAATAATACTAAAGATTGAATTTAAACAATTTTAATTTGATCAAGAATTAAGGATCTCATTTTATCGATAATTAAATAATTAAAGAACGATCTGACTTTTATCTTTTAAACACGGTTTACAAATGATTTTAAAGTTTTTCTCTACTTACGGCCACCCAGGTCTCTTTTTAGCTTTTCGTGCACAATTTTGGGGACATCACTGATTCTAAGTACTCACAGACTCTACATGTTTACAGGCTCTAATTGGCGTTGTTTGTTAGTTGGTTTAACACAAATTGGTTGGTTCTCGATGCTTTACTGCAACCTGGATTTGTAGATCTCATGACTTTAGTTGAAAATGGACTTCAATGGTTCGTCTATGGCCAGCATGATGAATCTACGCTCGACCACCGAATACACACTAGTTGCTCTGTCTCCTTCCCGACTGAATATTGCTTTACTTTTTAATATTTGAAAGCATGTTTGTGACTGGACCACATTCTTTCGTTCTGACTGCCGACTGTAAACTTTTCGTCTGATCTATTCGCTGTCTGCTGCCCGACTGTTCGTTCGTCTCGCAAATTTTGAGCGCGTAAAAACCTTCTCGACTGATCAACAATGTTTTCTTTGCCTTGCCGGTTTGTTGCGGCGTCCGCTCTATATCCACTAATAATGAGTCCTCTACAATTCAACTTTTCAATTAGAACAATGCCTTAATTACCAATTACTACTATATATATATATATATATATTAAATAATGATAAGGATTGGAAAAAAAAACTTCGTACGTCTCAGTTCTTAGTTGTTTAATCGGAAGAAACTTTTTTAATTCTTATCATCAATTTTCATCAGTCTGTTTCAAACTAACGAATATTGGCAGCGCGACTTTCATGCTCGCATAATATATGAGGGGCCATAGACAAAGCTCACCAAGTACTAGTTACCAGATTGAACAACCGATGGAAGGGTTATGTCTGTTGCTCGCTCGTGACAAATTCTACCCCTTCTGTGATAGTGCCAACGCTGGTGCTGTTTGGTCACTCCAACGTGGCGACATTAATCATGCGTCCGGGCGAACCTGCCGCATGTTATTTGCCTTGCGGTCCTCACCTGGGGACCCAATAAATCTCGATATAGGCGGACCCTATGAATAATCAATGCAATTCCGTGTCACTAACCTCATCACCCAACAGTAACTCGCGTCCGCTAACGGGTGACCGCAGTAAACCACGACTACCCATACAAATACTCCTGGTAAATTACAACTTCTCACGTAATCTGAGCCATCATCACTTGCCTTCGTACAATGACCAACGACGATTAATTTTGCTGAATACCCTCGATTTAAATTCTTTACCCATATACTTATTCAATTAGGTTATTATAACAAATTCTCTTGACTTTTCATGGAGATTGGCGAAAACTATTTCAGTTAATCCGCCTTTATGAGGAACAGGAGTTTTGTGGAATGTTAAACATAAACTTTACAGGAATAGCATTAAATATGAGTGAATCATTATTACAAAAGTAAAAATTAAAACCACATCAAGTCACTCAGCTGACTCCGTGTAGACTCTCAAGGCAAGTAATTGTCCTTCCTGGTCACGAGACGGTCGAAGTGTCCAACAACAATCTCGAGACGCCAACTGATCTCAAATTTGACAAGTCTGGAGGCTCTCTCTGCATTTTTTCTCAAGTGGACAGTTAGCCTTGTGAAGCACTGTAAATTCAAACCAAAATCTGGAAAACAGAGCTCCCGGGAATCGTTTATTTGTTGATGTTGCACTACTCTACTCCAAAAATAAAACTGAGTTTAATTTTTATATTATACTTAACCATCAGTTTTCAAACTAGTTTACCTGAAATAAAAGGAAGAGTTCCTTTAAATTTATGTACCAACGATTGTAAAGACATGTAGAATTTCGTTGTTAGCCTTGTCTCACATGGAGAAAATGTTAGAGATGTAAGTAATAAAATAAATTAAATATTTTCCGACGATTTATTTAAAGAAGCGTGTCTCGGAGGAGCATTGCTGGTGGAAAACGTTCCATTCCCCCCCACTTTCTTTGATCTCGAGCTCAATTTACTCCAGGGAAAGAAAAACTCAAAGAAGCGAGCCTTCTAACATCGGCCAGCGCAAAGGACGTGGTTTCAAAACGAATATCAAAGATTACGAAAAGTGAAGGTACGTTTCTTTTGAATTGTAAGTACACCGATCTCGTCAAATTTAGTGTCGTTAAGAAAAGTTAAAGCGACGGCGACGAAAAGATAGAATACTGTGGTGGAAATTTTTTTAAAATTAGGAATACATTACTACAGAAAAGTAGAAAAATCTTCATCGAAACGTCTGTTCGACTCGTTATTTACAAAACTTCGATAATCACACTTGTTCACGTAAATTGGAATTAAATTAATAAGAGAGAAGCTCTTTGTAATTTTTACACGAACCACTGGTCTAATAAGATTGGGGAAATTCGATTTTGAACGGATTTTAATGAAATTATATTTATCTGACACCAATTGGATCCTTCAATAAATAAGCTAGCCAACAAGTCAAAATAAATAAATATAAAACTGTTACAACGTTTACAGTCTTTTCTTGGAACCTCCTCAGACGGACTAGTATAAAATAAAGTATGAATAACATTTAAAAAATATATAGTTTATTATTTTTTTTATTTGAGGAAACTTTCAAGGAAATAAATAAAAATTTCCAATAGGGGCAAATATAAATAAAGAAAGGAAGCAAACACTTATATTTTTATATGAAATTTCCCTATTGATGATAACTATTAATTTCCAATTTTTTAAAATATTATATAAAAGATGCCTGTTGTAACCGAAAGCTGTTCTCATTGAATTAATTGGATTGACTGTTCCACCTATGTATGTATTTATTGACGTATTAATCTGGTTTCCCATTGTCTGACTGGTGACTGAAGCGGAAACGAGAGTTGGGAAAAATTTAAAATGAGGATATTCCAATTGTGTCGACTATATTATCAACGTTTGAATCTAAGTTAACAGTACTAGAAGGACGGCTGCTTTAAATAACTTATATTAATAAATTTTTTGTGATATTTTTGGTGACTGCTGGGTACTTAAGATGTTCTCCAGGCTCTCTCTAACAGTTGGCAGGCCTGCCCTTCCTTGATTACTACTAAACGCGATTTCTGCCGCCATCGTCGCCGCTGTTACCACTGCTGCAGTTTCAAACTTAAAGTGAACGGCAAGGCACCTCATTAATATGGAAGACCTCTCTATCTCTCTTTCTCCCTCTGGAGGAGAGTCTAAAATGTGAAACGATCGTGAAAGTTGGCGCATTACTTTCAGTTACATCGCTTAAGTAAGCTGCGAAAATTAATATCTACATCGGCGCGATGGGCACGAGTAGTTCATAATCACTATCAGAAAAGGGGGAAGGATGAACTTTGCTGCGGATTTAATTAGATAGAACCCAGAGGGGGTGGGGTGCGGATGGAGTTCTTCATTACGACGAGAGCAGATGCTCTCTCAGTCCGTAATGTTTACCCCTCAGCACGCTTTGTGAATCTGCGCAAATAGAGACGTCTTCGTGAAGATTTGATGGGCGGGGAGATGGGGGTGGTTACTCTCGAAACGGTTTTCTTGGTCTGCATAATGGAACAAATTCTCAGCTCCAGTGTGTGTTTAATATTTTGTTGCGCCTCCTTTTTACGCCGGTCCATTCCAATACGAAGCTATTTCGAAGCGCTTCCACAACATGAGAGGACTGTCGAATTTAACCCGGTCCTCAAATTTAATATTTTTTCCAACTCCAGAAATAAAAAATTTGGATACTACTAAGCCTGCGTTTCCTTGGACTCTGAGGAGTTTTGTCCATTTTACAATAATAAAATAATCTCACAAAATTACAATACAATATTTTTTACATAATCATTCGTATATCAAAATTTTATCTTTAAGCAACATTAAGGATTAAGAAAATATTAAATGAAATAAGTCAATATCCAAAGCATTAACAAATTTTATTATTTCATTATAGGGATGTTGTAGGCTATAATTTGCTCTTCAATGTTTTTACCACGAACATATTTCAATTTCAATCTAGAGGTTCTACGAGGAAATCTAAAATTCAATTTATCAAGTAAATCAACGTAATATCGTTATTAAGGAACTAAAAAAGAAAATTTAAAAAAATGTTGTAGTAACCTTTTAATAATTATGGTTTGTAAATGGGTCTGGAAATTTCATTCTACGAGGCATGATTCTAAAAAACGTACGTTGTAAAGTTTCAATTTCCTTCATAAATTTCTTTGTGAAGGGTGGCCAAACTGCAAATCCCAACATTAATATCGGTATCGCCATGATACATATAAAATTTTAATAGTTATTAGGGAATGGGATAATTTACATTTTTTTCTAATAAAACCAAATGTCAAATTTGAAGCAAACATTAATCCTGACATTGGCTTTTTTCCAAGGTACAACAATGAATATTGTAAGGAAAAATCACAACTCTTCTATAGAATATAATTGTTATTAATTTACGTATATTTAATATGATGTCAATCTGTTTACACCATTTATAAATATTATTGAAACATTCTTGTAAATCAATTTGTATTAGATTATGAAATTAGCAGCGTTTTAGAAAAAATATATTTTAATACTCAAATTATTAACATCGTTTGGGCGTTTCGCACGTTAGAAATGATTGAAAACTTAAAATTTTATTTTTAAATGTATAATTTTTACACCTATATTCACGTGATGAGATCCTAATCGGGGACAAAACGTTGTGTTTATAAGTAAAATATTCAATTTTTTTTCTGAATAAAATGCTGCTAATTTTATTATTTAATTTAAATAGAAGTAAGATAGTTATAATTGTTAATCTGTATTATATTTAATAGATTTACATATTTATCTAAAAAAAATTTAACATTAGAAATATATAATTCAATATTTATAAAACTATGAAACAATAAGGCAGAAACACGACAGCCCTCACACTACTACCATCTTATTTGATATTGTTTATGTTTTATAAAATAGTAATTTATTTAATAAATGATGATTAAACTATTTATAATATTCTCACTGTAATAATATAAAGAATATTTGTGTACATACACAAATATTAAGCTCATATCTCAAATATAATTTTCTGAACTCTGACACACCATTACGATGCAGATATAAATGCTTATTCAATTCTTCTCTCACCTGTATCACCAACCCCCTGAACAAAACGGAAATGTTTCGATAAATTAATTTTACAATTGACAAGAATCTACAATACTTGCAGTTGATATAGTCTCAAAACAGTTATAAACAATTACATAAATATAGTTGAAACGGAGTATCCAATCATTTTAAATTGAAGTAGACAAATAATTTTTCAGGAATCAACAAGCATCACTGAGATTTTCTCTGTACATCCTTTCCCTTCTGCGCAGCAACATTACCACCTACAAAAACAAAAAAAACAAGTCACTAAGAAGAAAATAACCGATGCTGCAAATTTCACTACCCAAATATATAATTCGAAGTCATGAAAATTTATACACTAAGGAATATACGTTATATTTTAAATTAAATCAATAGAGAATTGAAACAAAAATTCCTGTGAAATGTTAGCATCTAATAAAGTGGGTACAAATTTAATATATCTGTCGAGTTCTTCAGGTGTGTAAAATTATTCATATTAGCGACTGAAAATTCAACAATGGATATCGGTGTTCTAGATTTGTCTTTTTTCCATTGGTCCACAGACGAAGCGAGGTTTTAAGGATGTGATACAAGGTTCTTAGCTTACAGTTAATTTCTTAGTATTAAACTGAAATTAATAACTCATTTCAGTCATATTACAATTACAATTCAATTGATATTTACATATGTTTATGCTTAGACTATTCTTATCATAAGATTTCAGCTGAAATTACCTATAGGCTAGTTTATGATAGCTATGTATATAAAAATTGCATTTTAACTGCCGATTAATTAATATATTAATGAATAGCACAGTTGATTCGTTATACGTTCTGGACAATTCAGTTGACAAAACACAAAAAGCTTTTGAAAACAACTGAATTGTGCACTTGTGTCGTTTTAGTTTTCTTAACACCTGAAGATAGGAACAAAGTTTCCAGAAACGTTTTGTGTGGTATTTATATCACCACTCCTTTTGTCTGGATTTGACCATTTTTATTTTTAATAATTTTCAAAACAGACGTAAATTTGACAGTTTGAATATACTAGTGTTGTCGTTTTATATCAACTCAATTAGATATAATTCTGACTGCATAGATTGCGGAGCTAAGTTTATTGATTACTGACATAATTTTTCAACTTTAATTTACTGTCTACCACAAGCCCTAGAAATTTCGTTATTTAAACTTATTAAATGGCATATTTTTCTACAGTTAGAGGATGCTAATATATATATATATATATATATATATATATATATATATATAATGATGAGCTCTACGGATATGCACATTGAAGAAACGTTGTGTGCTAATTTGTCTGATTTGTGGCCACATTGTTATTAAAACCATCGAACATGTGTCACTTACATATGAACTAAATATAAATTAAGTTAAACCAATTATATTAAAACTATTATATTTTCCTTTACCTACATGGTTCAATTAATACAAAAATACTGGACGATAAATGGAAATTTGAATATATTTTCTACAAATATAAATGTCTGAATTATACACCTTGACCTATAATATATTAAATCAGTTTTCACTGTTTAGTTTGTTGGAGTAAATATTTAAATGAGGAAATAAATTTACTGGTTTCTTCTTCGTCAGTGTCGTCGTTGTCCAATGACTCGGTTCTCGAATGTTGTGACCTCGTTTGCAGGTTCGGGGTTGCTCTGGATCTCGCCACTGAAACTGTTTTTGTGGTTACATTAATAGTAAGGAACATTAGAAAATTTAATGTCTTAATAAGTAAATATTAAACTAACAAGAGATTGTTATTTTTTCTTTAGAAGGCACAATAGACAACTGGTTGTTTCAAATTCTCGACTGAAGCTCTGAATGAAAAATTTACGTCTGATAGAAAAAAATAATAGTAAGAAAGATATCCGGATACAGACAAAAGATTTGATAATATAAATACCACGTTCCTGGGATCCGTGACACTTTCTTCAGGTGCTAAGGAGAGAATAGAGTGACAACTGCACTAGTCAGTTGAAGAAAAAGCACTTTTGTGTTTTGTCAACTGACTAGTGCAGTTGTGTCGCTGTAGGCTCTCTTTAGCACCTGAAGAAAGTGACAAGGATCCCAGGAACGTGGTATTTATATTATCAAATCTTTTGTCTGTATCCGGATATCTTTCTTATTATTAAATCTCTGATATTATGTCGGGGTTCAATTTTTTCCCCACACGGAGTTTCATGAAAGAAATCCACTGACCCAGACATTAACACTGAAATTACGACGACATGAGCTGCCGCCATTTTAAGATCTACTCTCAATATACCTAGATGATGTCTTCTTCCCCTAGGAGTATAACACACGGGAGAATTTGAAGATGAATTTGCATCGACGTAGGCGAGTAGCTGCTCAGCTCTCCTTGCAATCCGTTCAGAAACTTCCAACATTTTTTGCAATTCTTGAGCTTCCAATTGTTCTTTGTCCATCTGAGAAATGAATGGGTTGGTGTCTGAACATACTAAAACACTTGAATATAAACACAGACTAGGCTAACCTCTACTACTGCAGTGACTTCTCTAATTCGATGTTTACTACAGGTCGAACGGTATCTCGGAAAAGAAATAACTTTTCATTACCAATGCCTTTGCATCGTAATCAAGTTTTATTTCTACACGTAAAAAAACTAATACTTTCGAGATATTGGCGTTCCTTTTCGAAGATGCTCTTATTCTCAATCGTAATAATGGAATTTACCAGTATTTTTGTGGTTAATTCTGTTGATTAAGATAATTAATTATGAGTTAAACATTTAATTTCGACTCCTACACTCATGGACACCAGTCCTGACTGAAAACATTGTTGTATATTTACTGCACTCTACAGAATCTCATTAATACAAAAGTCAAATCAAATAAGAAATTTATTATTATAATTAAAAGTTTATTATCTTTTTCTGGTGAAGTCCAAAAATAAGGGATGAAATGATGTGATTTGTTATCCAGGAAATAAAAAAAAAGTAAATACGTATAGATCGCGAGAAATAGCAAGTTATGTCGAGATGCGCAGAGGTTCACTGACCTTGGCTTGTAGTGGGTGCTGTTTAACACGAACCTTTGTTACGAGAATGTGCCCAGCACCCGTACTGAACGGACGTGTCTTCGCAGCTACCGTTTGTTTACGGAACATAGTGTTCGAGCATTCGGCGGACCTCTGAATCAAGTGCGCCGGGCCACCGTGGCCACAAAAATCCACAGACTAGATTAATTTATCATTTATCAATTATCAATTATCCAGCAGTATTAAAGTGCAACGAGTGTAAAATCAGTGTTCAAGTGCTTTCGCGTACTATTGCGAATTCAGTGTTTTAACATCGGTGTCCAGTACGCGTAAGATAACAGCTTAGCGCCAGATGGAGGATTCCCTCCCGGCGGCGCTCTCTCAACAAGTAACCCCTCATTCAACAATCAAGATAATCAAGAAAAGCCAACTCGCCAAGAAACCTTCGGACGACAATACTAAAATGCAGAGCCTACCGCCAACAAAACGGAGCCTCCCGCAGCAGCTAAGTCAAAACGAACTATATTCCTCTGTTTCGCCCCTCCAACACAATCCAACTTATGCACCATTGCTAAATATACCTCATACCATGTCTCAATTCACACCAACCGCTAGTAATATCACTTCAGCTTACTTCCAACCCGCACAAAATTGCCAAAATAGTGACACTGTTAGCATCGAAAATATGAGCACAGATCCAGAAACTGAATCTGAAATCGAAGCTGACAATGACAAACATCCCTGGCAATATATGAATAAAAAGCGAAAAACTACAAGTATATCAAAGTTAAGTGACGACATGACTGTACTTAATACAACCAACAGATTTAAGATACTTGCAGAAATTGAAACCACCGCCCAAACTACAAATAATCCCACCAAAAATAACTTATTACATTCAGAACAGAGACCTCCGCCTGTATTTATCTATGGTGTAACTGATTTCAAAGCAATGACCGAAGAATTAAACGTAGCAATCGGGAATGAAAGATTCTACTCTAGATCATTAGCCAACAACACAGTAAAAATAAACATAAAAACCATAGAAGCCTACAGGAAACTGATAAACCACTTGCGTAAAGAAAATATTGTCCACCACACTTATCAGATCAAGCAAGAAAGAGCCTACCGGATTGTTATTCGTGATCTTCATCACTCAATACCTCCTGAAGACATTAAGGCCGAACTAAGTAGACTTGGACACCCCGTTAGAAACCTGATTAACATTCGACATAGAATAACCAAGGAACCCCTGCCAATGTTTTTTATAGACCTCGAACCTCAAGCTAACAACAGAGAAATATATAAATTAGAATTCATTCTAAACACCAAAATTCGAATTGAAGCACCCCGAATTAAGAACAACATTATTCAGTGTATTCGTTGCCAGGCATATGGCCACTCGAAGACCTACTGCACAAAGCCCTATCAATGCGTCAAATGTGGAGGACCCCACGACAGCAAAACATGCAAAAAGTCAAAAAATACTCCCGCTACATGCGCCTTGTGTAGTGGTAATCATCCCGCGAACTATAAAGGCTGCACAATATACAGAGACTTAAAAAATAGGAATACACCAATAGCATCAAATAAAAAATCATATATCCATAATACCAACCCAGTGACAGACAAACCAATCACCCAACAACCCTGCTATAATCCCCCCCAAACCACTCCTAGCTATTCTCAAGTTGTAGCTGGTCGAACTAACAATGACATCACAATCAACCAAGTAGCACAACGAGGCATCGAACAAAATCATACGCAAGACCTAACCTTACACAATTTCCTAGAAGAATTTAAAGGTATGTTTTCCCAACTTATGCAACAAAATAGCATGATAATTAACATGCTATCCACGGTCCTCAATAAACTCATACATTAATGGCTAAAACCATACGTATCAGCTTATGGAACGCAAATGGAATCCTTACCAAAATATATGAAACTGAATTGTTCCTAAAATTAAATAACATTGATATATTACTGGTATCAGAAACGCACTTTACGGACAGATCATACCTTAGAATACCACACTATACGTGTTATCATACCGAACACCCAGATGGAACAGCCCATGGAGGCACGGCTATATTCATTAAAAGTTCAATTGTCCACCAAGAATTGCATCACTATGCTGAACCGTTTCTTCAAGCAACTGTAATCCAAATTGAGAAACTACCAAATCCAATAACAATATCTTCTGTGTACTGCCCACCTCGGCACAGACTTAGCAAGGACATCCTTCGACCATTCTTCCAATCACTCGGTAATACTTTCATATGTGGTGGAGACTTCAATTGCAAGCATACCTACTGGGGATCTCGACTCATCTCGACAAGGGGTAGTGCATTATACAACTTGATACGTGAACAAGACTACGGATACCTCTCTACTGGCGAGCCCACATATTGGCCCACAGATTTGGCGAAAATACCAGACTTACTAGACTTTTTTGTGACTAAAGGAATGTCCTCCAATTATTTTGACATCGTCAACAACTATGATCTGTCATCCGATCATACAGCAGTTACAGCTACAATTAGTACAACAATAATCAAAAAGTCACCTAGACCGTCGCTATATAACCAAAAAACAGACTGGGATACATTTAGGACAGTGGTTGAAGAAAATCTACAGTATAATATTAGCCTACGTAGCTTTCATGAGTTGGAAGAAGCTGTCGCTCACTTCACTGATACTGTTCAAAACGCAGCATGGAATGCTACACCTGAGATCACCAAACAAGTACGGGATGATATAAATATCCCCAACGAAATTCTGACTCTAGTACGACAAAAACGCAGAGCAAGAGCAAAATGGCATCGATCCCGAAACCCATTAGACAAAACAATATTTAATAGATTAGCAAAAATTATTAAGAATAAATTAAAAACGCTAAAACAAGAAACTTTTAACCACTATTTAACAACACTCTCACGCACGGACCACAGTATCTGGAAGATAGCAAAAACAAACAAGAGACCACAAACAACAAATCCTCCGTTAAGAAAAACAAATAATGATTGGGCCAGAACTGACCAAGAAAAGGCAGAACTGTTTGCTCAACATTTCGCCAAAGTTTTCACACCACACTCCGTCGAACCAAACGAGGAAGTAAAGCGCCTGCTAGATGCACCTCTGCAGCTGTCACTACCTATTAAAAACTTTTCCACTGTAGAGATAGACACTGAAATTCAACATCTTAATCAAAAGAAAGCGCCAGGTTACGATCTAATAACAGGAAAGGTCCTCGCCGAGTTACCGAAAACAGCAATAATATTCCTAAGAAATCTATTCAACTCCATCTTACGTTTTAAATACTGGCCTGCACCACTTAAATTTGCGCAGGTAATACTAATCCTAAAACCTGGTAAACCCGCCGAAGAAGTCTCATCATATCGCCCAATCAGTTTATTGTCACAAATTTCTAAATTATTGGAGAAACTTTTACTAAAAAGATTAAAGGAAACTGATTCACTAGAGAACTGGATCCCGAATCACCAATTTGGATTCAGAAAGTTCCATTCCACAATTCAACAATGCCATCGTGTAGTAAACATAATCTCAACGACGTTTGAAAACAAAGCGTATTGCCCAGCAGTCTTTATAGATATACAGCAGGCTTTTGACAAGGTGTGGCACGATGGGCTCCTACTCAAGATAAAGTCTTCTCTGACAAGCGAAGTTTATCTTCTTATGAAGTCATACTTGTCCGACAGATTCTTCCAAATTAAATATGGTCAATGCTATTCCATAATCCACCCGATTGCTTCCGGTGTACCCCAGGGAAGTGTGCTGGGACCTATACTCTATCAATTATATACAGCCGACATCCCCACAACAGCTGACACATATATAGGCACTTTTGCTGACGACACCGTCCTCCTATCTCAACATACCGACCCACACATGGCCTCCTCAAACCTTCAAACCCATCTATCCCTTCTCCAAGTATGGCTCAATAAATGGCGGATCAAAGTTAATGAAACAAAAAGTACTCAAGTTAACTTTACATTAAATCGATCAGAATGTCCATCAGTGTCCCTAAACAATATAGAAATTCCAAAATCAAACGAAGTTCGCTATCTGGGTCTACATTTGGACAAGAAACTAACGTGGAAAAAACATATATTAAAAAAAAGGAAGGAATCCGACCTGCGACTGAGAAAAATGTACTGGGCACTGGGGAGAAAATCGTGTTTATCGCTTGAAAACAAAATCTTACTTTACAAAGCTATAATAAAACCAATTTGGACATATGGCATTGAGCTATGGGGCTGCTCTTGCAAATCCAACGTCAACATCATCCAACGATTTCAATCGAAAACACTCAGAATGCTTGTAAATGCACCTTGGTACGTCAGCAATCGAACATTACATACGGACCTCGGAATGCCAACCGTTCAAGAAGAATGCACCAACCGGAGTGCCAGCCACTTCCTGCGTCTCCAACTTCACTCAAACGAACTAGCGTCCACCCTGCAACATGACCCTCCCTACAGAAGACTTCAGAACAAGAAATGGCCGAATGACCTGAAAGCAGTATAAGTTCACAATCCGGATAACGTCATTGGATGGGTATCCGCTCACGTTATTGTATTATTGTGTCATCACATTAACTCATGGAACATGTACTATATAGTTCCGATTGTTAATTTTCTAATAAATTAAAAAAAAAAAAAAAAAAAAAAAACCTTTGTTACGGCAATTTGGCTGTGCAACAGCGGTACTGAAAACAATGAAAATATGTTGTGGTAGGATCAGGATATGTTGTACGTCAATAAACTCATTCTTAAAAGTTAAGAAATGATACGTTCAGGATGTGATAAACACACTTGCTGCTGTCTACATCTCGTACGTGAGACTATAATTAATGTTTTTAATAATGGTAATGGCGTAATTATCCGCAATAGTAGTTCTCAAGTGACGACAATACTCCCCAACACCTCACTTCCACTGATGTAGAACTGATTAAATACAGATTTTATGAGTAAGAGGCTATTGTATTTACTTGTAGTATTAATAAATAATATTTTTACCAAATGCAGATTAAAATACATTAATCATATAGGCGTCGCTTCCTTTATAATTGTGTTACCGAGGTGTAATTTAAATTTGAAGGCATAGTTTTTTAAGTTTAATTCAACCTGAGGAGTTTGGGATACGTATTGCACATAATTATGACATTTTTCTGCAATACTTTATAGTACCGTGTTATTTAATAATATATAATTAAAGACAATCAGTAGACATTTTCATAATTCCGTAAGCTTTAATTTAACATAATTTTATATTTTCTATAGGTTCTTCTTAGCACCTGACGAAAGGCACAAGGATCCCAGAAACGTTAGTATTTATATTACCCTTTTTGTCTGAATTGGCTATATTTCTTATTCATAATTTTATATTTAACTAGCAGAACGTTGCTGTACATATTTGTACCCTCTTCAGGCTGTCTGGCTGAGGGAAACGTTTGTTTCGATGTTGTAAACGTTTCCTCAGACGGGCTATAAACATTACATGTTAGGTTTCTCAACAATATTCGTATCCATCCCGGAGGTACTTTTACAACATCAAAACAAACCTTTCACACCACCTTATTTTCGTATGTATTTGGTCAATATATTAATACTTATTAATAATTTCATTAACATAATTCCCACTTTCAATCATAGCAAAACTTCATATTACAGTAGCTTTGGTGAGGACTGGTGGAAAATTTTTGTTTGAATTTGCTCGAAAGTTAAGAGTAAAAATGAACATTGCGAAGAATGCTTACTAAGAGTCGATATAGTTTATTTACATTGTTATAACAATTATACTTATTGTTCGTGTGAAGAAAAAGCAAAAATCAAAATAAGAACCCTAGACCAAAACTACGCTTTGTTTTCTTCTAAAAACCCTAAATTCCCCGGATCAGCAGATTGTATCTCAATAGTTATATTTGAAGAAAGAAGAAATAATAAATAAATAAAATAGCCAGTAGTTCGGAACCAATTTAATACATAGTTAACATAGGAATTAAATCTTAGATTACAATATCACACTACGTTTCCTTTCCTGCTTTGTCAAATTAAGATCAATTTCGTATTGATGAACTGAATTGAATTTAATAAATAAAGCTTTGGCGGACCAAGTGCAACATTATATTTCCCAGAGTATTATTGGAACTCGCTTCCATCAATCTTAATTACGGCCAGTATTCCAGAGATAGAATTTTGTCTATATAACATTACAGGGAAAAATTGGGTGACCACGCAAATAGTTCACGAGATTTAAATTATATGTTCGTAATAATTAATGACTTGAAATTTATAAGGTGGGATTTGCACATAAGATGCGGCCGAGTGTCTGATTTAATATTACAAATTTTTCATACTAAATTCTGACTAAGTCTGATGCCTTTTCATTCAGTTAAACACAAAAATATTGAATCGTAAATGAATAAACCTGCCAGTTCCTCAAACATTTAAATAAGAAATTAGCACATTTTTTAAAAAAATACATCTTAAATTACAAATATTGAAAATTGGGAAGTTGACTTTTACAAGTATGAATATTTCTTATAATACGAATAATTGAAATTTAGTGAAAAATTGCAGCCGAATTATTTCTCCAAGTACCAATAAATGAAAATGCAAGACTAATGACTTTAGTATGAAAAGTCTGATAGCAGAATTCTTCCTGTATGGTCGCATGATCGAGATTTTTAGATGATTTTTTTCCACGACGTTTCAACTACTTTCATACTTATCATGTACTTAGTAGAATTCAACTACTGTTAACGTAGTAAAATCAGCCATTAAGTAGCTGTAATACGTACAAGTTGTTCTTGAACTTACGGTGGTAATTTTAGCGGAACTGCAGAACTGTTGACTGCTGCAACAGTACTCAAACTGCTGATCAAATACAACCAACCGTCTCCGTTGAATAGCTACAAAGAAGTTGGGTGTGTTTGCAAAACACGGTGGATTACTACTGGAAACTGTTTAAAGGTGCGAATGCTCCCGACGGACGTCCAGAGGTAAAAATGTTAATAATAACAAATTAAAATGAATAACAGATTATCAAGAACCCACGTTTGTCATGTCCCCATTTAAATGACATTTTCTAACTTCGTTGTCCTGATCGATTTCAAATTATACTAAACGAATTGCCAGGAAGGATTTTGGAGCACATGTTGCGTTACCCGTATTTTAAAGTAATACTAAAAAATACAAAGTTACTCGGCAGCGAAATTTTTTCTTCAAACAAAGAACTTTCCGTGTCCCCTCATTGACAAACAGTTAACCAATCTTTAATATTACAATAATAATAATAATAATTTTAATAAAGTAAAATTAATAGTTCTATGACCACATTAAAGGATGTACAGTGCGCACAGAATCTGATTACAACCTCACTTGAACTTATTTCTCCCTCAAATTAATTAAATTAAATTATTGAACACTAATGTTAAGTCAGTTTTCTCGTATTCATTGATATTTAATTATAATTATTGCTAATAATTAATTAGTTATTATTATACTGTATTGTACAAGAAAGTTTGTGTAATATCATTTATTATGTTAAAATATATCTATTTTCTACACCAATCAACAATAAGGTCCGGGATAGCCAACAATGGCAAGTGCATTTTAGCTGCATTGTCGCAAGCTCTCTGGACGGAATGAGCGCTCTTCGTTTTAACTTTTTTATTTTTCATAATAATTGATGTAATATGAAACGTGACAAAGATCCGTTTTATCTCTGATTATGTCGATTTCATTTTGCATTGTCCCAATTAGCCACTAACTCGTTTGGCACCTCAGTAATGCCGATAATAACCATTACAGAAAACTCTAATAATTCAATTTTTACAATATCAAGATTTAATTTTATATTTTTATTATCGTTCTATAACAAAATTATCAAATCATTTTCAAGCAATTAGTTTTTATTGATTACAGTCTCGTAGTTCACGTGGACGTTAAACTTCAGTGGTATTTTGCGGGTTTTATGTAGCTGTTTCACCTGGAGCGATCTCATTAAGCACACAAAAAACATTTACGGGCCACGAGCAGGCTGCTATATCTCGTGTAAATGTAATAGTGTTTCTGATGCAAGTGTCAGTTCTCGTTGTGTTGGTCATTTGTTGGCTGATGAAACGGATCTCAGCTCGCAGAAGAGCGAAAAATTACTGGGAACGAGTTTTATTTTTATGGAAAGCTGTCCGCTGCCGTCCGCAGGGCCGTAATGTTTTAATTTGCGGAGGGATTTTTTGGACTGACTACGCGTGGACATCGGACACAGGAATTATTAAGGTTAGTGTGAAAAGAGCGAGGCCGGGAAAGAAAAATCCAAACGCACTGTATATTTAGAGGGAGTTCATTATTCTACAGAATTGCTTAGCAAAAGTGCGTGCGTTTTGAAGCCGTTCTGGAATTTGTTACCGTAAGTAATGGTCACGTGACTGAAGTAAACGCTCGCATGGTGGTACTAGAACACTGTTTCATTATAATGGACCTAAAGTTGATTGGTGAACTATATTAAATTATTTTTTTTAAATCTGTAATTATGCATTTCCGGACCCATGTTGTACGACAATTTTAGCTTCTTTCAATATGAGGAATTTATTCGAATTTTGTTACACCCTCTATATATTTATTCCATCGCAACGATTTATTATAAGAACAGAAGAAATTGTTTCAAATGAAGATCAGCCATGTAGATTAAATTTTCGGTGAACCTGTATTCACGTTTATACAACGGATGGAGAAATTTCATACCTGACGGGGAGTCGCCTTGGATAGTTCAGACGCTTAAGAGAACTACGTGGTCCTGGGTTCGATTCCATGTGCGGTCGAGATTTTTCTACCTGATTTTTAATATATATTAATTGTCTCGGTTCGTATAGTTCAATTAAGTAACACAAGACATGCTTTCGATAAATATGCTCTAAGGGCTGTTGAGATTTTCCTATCCAAAACTACTTTTATTTGAGAGTAACTGGCTACAGCAGGGTGGCAACTCCCCTTTAATAACATAGGAAGAGATTTGAAAGGGGGATGAGGAAGGGTAGAAGAAGGTAGCCAAGGGTTAACTAGGGCCTCCGGGCTATGGTTGAAGGATCCTATCTGGCATTTGCCTAAAAGTGATGCAGGACAAACCCTAGAAAACCTGCTTCAGGTAGGTCGGGCATTGGGTACTTGTCCCACGCCCTTCCGATAGCGAGGAGCCTCGGATTGTGGGAACCTTAGTTCAAAAACGGAGAGAGGAAAAAGCATTCCCGTCTATCCAGAAAGGTTCACCTCGCAGGTTTTTTTCCTATGGTCCAAATCTATTAACCTATTTAATTTAACTTTCAGGCATTTTAAGATTCGACAAGAAGTTATTGTACCTGTATTCACTGCAGATTTATGCGTTATGTACGATAAGACGTTAACGAATGTTTCTAATTAGTAAACACGTTACGCATAATTAATTGTGTAATTATTAACACATCAATTGATTTTTTTTCGATGATAATCTGAAGTGATATTCAAACGGGTATTTCGTTGCAGCGCAGTTATTGAATGAAACGCCGTTGTAGACGTGACCAACCTGAAGAAAGTCTTCTTCGTGAACTCCCTCAGTCCCCTTTCCTTGTCGTCGTGGCTAGATTTCCCTGGGGGCAGACGGGTGCCACGTGCGAGAATGGACACACAGTCGTTAGCTGGACGCCTTGCCCTCTCTTTCCCTTTGTTGTGGATGCAAATGCTCTCCCGTGCAACGGCCGCAGAAGGCCGTTTCCGCGAGCAACGGAGGGTGGTTGTGGTTAGCCAGAACATCCCCTTGCAGCCTTACCGGGGAGGAAAGAAAATCTCCCTCTCGAGGTAAAACTCTGCATCGTGAACACTTTTCTGAGTTTTCCTATTTCATCAGTAGGGTACTAATAGGATCCATAAATATAAAATAACGTCAGCTCAAATCTGTTAACAATAGTTCGGCAGGGAAGAATATTTAGATGCGGTCGTAATTTTAAATTAAAATATAACTGGAATAATTTAAATATAGGTGTGTTGCGAAAGAATCCTATTCAAGAAAATAAATTCGGATAGACTCAAATAATGCCAGTAAAGTCATGGTGGAATGGAATAATTAATTAAATAAAATCATCAGCGCATAAAGCCAGATAGAACTTAGAATTGGATTTCTGCAACCATTGGAAAAAATATAATTACTCAACGTTTCGTCCTTAATGTGTTGTAATCTACAGTTGATGAAGGCCTAAATTAAGGACGGAACGTGTAGTAATATTTTTTATCAATTTCTTTATTATGTATTCCACACCTTGTATTTGCTGTGAACTTAAAATTTATCTTTAAAACATTTAAGGTGTTTGATGGACTAGGCTTCACATTTAGGTTTTATTACGTCTGACAATTCATCCTTATATAACTTATGAACATCTTACACTGCCAGAGCAAGTAATTCCAACTCTTAATTTGTATTATTTTAAAAGTAAACTAGTTTCCAAGCTCTCTAAAGCAAACCAAGTGACGTCAAACAAGCTGCAGCATATCTAGAATTTAATAAGAGTTTGCTTCTTTCTCCCTTTCTCACGACTGCAGAAAATTTAAGTTAAATTGCCAGAAGCGTTCGTCTAACAGACAGAAAACAGAGGGTGGCAAGTCGTATCTCAATATAAGATTCCAGCAAAATTGTTTGTTATTTGCACTTGGAGTTGGGCGCACACAGAATTAAGACGCCTCCTTGTTTGAACTGCGCCTTGTAATTAGATTCTGATGAGTTGCGCTTCAAAGACACGAAACATTTAGTTTTCGAGAATTGTAATTCGAAAGAAAATTCGACCGGACATTTTATTCTGTTTTTCTAATTGGAAATAACCCGGAACAAACTAGAACCGAAATTATAATGCGGAATAATTATGATTCAGATTGAGAAATCTGATGAAACGTTTCTTCGCTAAACAATGTTTAATTGTTGCGGGTGCATATCTTTAATTACAACTTTTTGCAGACTCCGTAGTGAATAATAACTTCATAAAAGTGAAACTTGACGATTCATGTATTAACGGGATCGTGGGTCAAGTTTAAAGCACCTGATAAATTTAAGTAACGTTAATATTTATTCAATAAAATACCTGTATAATTTTATATATATAATTATGCCCACACACACACACACACACACACACATATATATATATATATATATATATATATATATATAAAATTATGCCTACACACACACACACACACACACACATATATATATATATATATATATATATATATATATATATATATATATATTGCTATTTTAAGCAAAGTTACAAGGTGTAACTACCTTTACTGAAGTTTTCATCTCTATACATAATTTCGGTGGTATATATCTCCATTAGACTATTTTAAATCAGTTACTCCTCTTTCAATCTTTCAAATGGCCTCATAATTTCTTTATGCAACGTCCATTCTCCATGTATCTTACTGACTGCCATTTTATACTCCCATTATTTTCCACTACGTCTATTATTTTAGTCCTAGTTCTTTTTTATTTTTAGGGCAACAGGCTACATGAGGGTAATCCACGTTGGGCAACTCCCCTTTAATAGCATAGGAAGGGATCTGAAAGGGGGGGATGCGGAAGGGTGGAGGAAGGTAGCCAAGGGTTAACTAGGGCCCCCGGGCTATATTTTAAAGATCCTACCCGGCATTCGCCTAAAGAAATGCAGGGAAAACCCTAGAAAAACCTGCATTGGGTAGGTCGGGCTTTGGGTACTTGTCCCACGCCCTTCCGATAGCGGGAGAGAAGTTTGCTGTGGGGACGCAGCATTCCCTTCTCCATGCCTCGACCAGTTTAAGAGGCAGCTGGTCGACTATTCCAAAGGGAATAGCGGACAACTCTTACCGTATGCCCAAGGTCTGTGACCCCGGAACATACACCTCTCAGAACAGGCCGAGGTGCCTCGGCATGTGGGAACCTTAGTTCAAAAACTGAGAGCAGTCCTAGTTCTCTTCAATGGCTCGTTCCACGCTTTCATGTGCAACTTGTATACTTTTATAATTTATTGTTGTGATAGAATCTTTACAGTCCAGAGAACGTATCGCGTCTGAACAAACACTTAGCCATCGTAGTAAATAGAGTCCCGTCTCACCTTTCGCGAATGAAACTTAGTTAAAATCTCAAAGTGAATAAAAACGTGCATTAAAATATTATCACTATGGAACAGTGAAAGTTTTATTTGAGGTCGACTGTGTATGAGTATTAGGATATTGTAAAATATTTTGGTAAGAACTGTTGAACGATTTCCAGAAGTTGAATATAGATATAATTTTTTATTTTTTCTATCACTATCGAAATCGTGTACAATTATCTCTTTCCGATTGAGGAAAGACCAGCAACTTTACGAGCATTTGTTTAATCTTATTCATAAAATCAATGCATTCACATTACACTTTTCTTGATTTTATTTTATGGTAGCTTTTGATGTGCATACTGTCATATTCATCCATTTGGAAATTAATATATTATTTTATATATAATACACTTAATTTTACATTAAAATAATTACTTTATACACTAATTATTTTCAGTGGACAAATACCTAAATAATTTTATACTAGATTTTTATTACAGTATACATAGTTTTTATTTTACATCACTTCGCACAAGAAGTTCATACTGCGTCGGTTTAGCCATGTTCAGTAGATCACTCCGAAGTTGAGATCACTGTATTTTGTCAGTTGTGCTGTAGCACATGTCAGCAGCGAAGGCCTGTGGCGTAGATTCGCGGAGTGTTGGCAGCGCGGAATAAACACATACATGACACGATGTGCCCTGACCAAGCTCTAGGTGCGTAATGAAGCTGTTTGGCTGAGAAGAAAAATTCTAAATTGGGCCGCCAAGAAATTTGCATTATACCCGTATTGAATAGTGAGACTTTGATTGTTTCATTGAATAAGATTATCTATATGAATAGTCCAATCTAACACAGTGGAAACGCTTATTTATATAAACCAGAGTCATTCCACGTTTGACACTTTCACTTAGCTTGAGAAGACAGGATGTAGTGAATTCTGGATCCAATAAAATATATTAGTGGTCATTTGTACAGGTATGACACAGTTATAATAGTACCTGAAAATTAATATCAATAAACGGGATACATTTTTCTTATTTAGTGTTTTGTGACGCGGGAAAGTATCGAATCACTGCCCATTTGAGTAGTGGGTCTAATGCCCTTTTCCTAATTACAGTTTTTTTTTCCCGTTGCAGGAACTGACAAAGTTCTCTCCCTCTCTTACCAGACTGGTACGGGGGAGAAGAGACACATTTTAGTGAATTTAGAAAGAGCTTATCAAGGTCCTACTGTTTCGCATAATGGGATCGCCCCTTTTATCTCGTCTCTGCAAACAATGAGCTATTGTAAAGTCTTGAAGACGTTACACTACGGCGGCAGATAAGACCAACTCGGCTCTAATTTATAAAATAGCACTCCAGTGTGCGCCAACTCGGAACAAGGAGGAATTAGAAATAGGCTACGGAAGGAATCGGGACAAAATTAAAAATATAGCAAGCAGTAATGTTTCTATTTGTTTACGATGAGACAAAACATCGGGCAACTACGCCCGTTTCTCTCCTATTATTCATGAATCTGAAAATAACAGGAATTCTGCACAATAAATAACATGAATCAAGAACTTAAAATTAACGAAATTTTTTTGAGACAGCTCGTGATTATAAATTAATTTAGATGTGACATAGAAACACTTAAAGAACTACCCCAAAGAATTGCTTGTTAGACTCCATGCATTTGAACTAAAGGAATAATTAGAATAAAAATAATGGTGAAGTGTTGAATGTTGTTAAAAGCTACCGTGTTCGTTTTCATATTGTAATGGATTGTTAAGAGCTATAGAAACATTTGGAAAGTAAGTCGAGGTTTCAATACCAAAAGCTACTTCGTTTATTGCGGGAAATAGCGCTGAATTGTGTTAAAGCGGATTTAAACGACAATATCGACATCGCACGCGGATCTTCATTACACGAGTAAAAAATGATTCGAAATGTCTACAAACCATAACTCACCGTAGTATATGCTGTCGTGCCGGTTTCTTCATAATGCCCTCTTTACGGTAGCCCCTTATTCGATATGGCCTATAATATTTTGCCACATATACGACGAAGCTATGCAATAACTGGATTTCTCAAGCTCCCTGTGCTGCTGTAACAAGCTATAAAAGAGCTACTTAAAAATTCCATATAAGACTCGCCCCTAAAAGAAGAGCTGAAACTTTTATGGTGTGAAGAAACATTCATTCTTTTAGTAAACGTTATACTGTACACCTCTGGCTGGTTGCTGTATAGCATTTGATGTATGGAGCGAATGTTCGGGAATGACTATTGCCGTTTAAAAGAACATTGCCGTGTAACATCGGTACATTTAACAAATTTGAGTAGAAGCGTGCGCTATAATCCCAGGTAAGGAATAATCGCAATAATACTAATTTTTCATTAATATTTTTGCATTGATTTGATAAAGTTGCCTAAAAAGACTCTGTAATAACGAGTACTTAAAAGACGAAACTAAAGCGCATTCAACCTTTTAATGCATTTGTTTTCATCAAATAGCTAATTAATCAATTGATAAAAAACAAGTAAGATTGTAACAAAATGATCAAAATATTAGTGATATAATGATTGAAACGTAATCTGGTTATCTGAAGAATGAATTTTTAGGCACTGTTACGTCCGAATTAATAAATTAATAAATTAATTAATAAAATAATAATTAACACACGTAGCTCTTGGGGAAAAAAAATGTTTACGAATCTGTGAACTCCGCAATGCTTCAGACGTCACGTGACCAGCACTCAATTAATTAGCCCGTAAATTCTTTTCGGAAGTACCAGTATTGCTGTCTTGTGGAAGTCGGTACAATTAATTTTTAAAAAAACTACTATTTACAGATACATTTATTTCGATGTGCCTTTCTTTTCGTTCTCTCAGAATCGATAATTTAATATATTTATTGTAAACCAGACGGGAGTGCACACTACGTCTGAAGCATGTTTTTAATTTAAATTATAATTATTCATTGAGTTTTTTTGCCCTCATTAATAGTTTATATCATTAATATTCACCAAATTATTAATAAATTTGTTCAAAAATATTTAATTTTGCAGTTAGAAGATTTTAGCGATTTGCCATAGTCATTCATAAAATATAATCATTAGAACATTTCCAAAATTTCTGAAGATTAAGTGTGTTTAAGAAATTAAATTCGAAAATGCAAGTTAATGTTATAACAATCTCAAGAACATTAATTTACGTTTGGGATTTTTATTCCGGAAAAGAGAATTTTTTTATTTTTGGAAAATATTTTTTAGATGGGTCTAATAGCATAATTTACGGGGGGGGGGCATTCTTAGTCTTACATGGTTAGTAACTGCAATAATTCTCAACCAATCCAGGCGGGAACAATTTTAATACAAGAAACGAAAAAAACTTATACAAAGAAATGTCGTATTTAAAATTTCTAGGCAACGCCAAAGAGCTAGAGGCAGCAAAATCCAATTACAAAAAGAACTCAAGTATCGCTACATTTTTAAAGAATTAGATTTATATATAAATAAACATAAATTTTAATAGTCAGACTGAGGATACGTTTACAGCTTCAAAAGAAATATTTGTTTCGGTCAGTCCCGCTTAAGATTCCACGAATATGGAACAACGTTGTGTTGTTAAATATAGAATAAAACCTTTTATGGTTAATAAATTTATTTGATTTATGAAAGTATGCCCATTTATGGTCATTAGTTATGTCTTATTAAACAAACATTCTGCGATTAATGTGGAGCATACAAACATCTAATTTAATTTATACGGTTTAATAGATAAAAATTGTAGGGTGTTACTGTAATTTATGGACAATTCCTGACTAATTAAAAACTCTTGAAGCCCAGATTCTCCACAGGATGTATATAATGCTACTAATAAACCATTCAACAATTGTAATAATCTCACTTCTAAAATAAACGTTAAAATCATCAGCTTGTTAGTCAAAAAAATTATTATCAAATTTGAAACATATTATTTATTAAACACAAAGTTTCCTGATTGAGACATAAACAGTTTATGAAATTTAGACGTTTTTTGTTATCTCATTCTGTATATTACGTTGATGAGTAGAAATAACCATAAACAGTCTCCAAGTTTATAACTTTATTAAATATATAGTCGGAAGCTTCAACTCATTGTTATAATCATCCTGAATGAACAATCAAAACGTTACCACTTATATAAAAACATCAAGTTACGAATAAATTGCAACACCTTCAGCGTAACATACCTTCTTGTCTTATAATTAACATCACATTAACTTTAAAAAGAATTAGTACCTATAGGTACTTAGTCACTACCATAAAACTATGTTGTTATTCAACAAGGTCTGTTTTAAAACGGCTCCATTAGATGGTTCAGTGTGTAGCGTTTCAATCGAAAATCGATACTATAGTAACGAAACTATAGTATCGATTTAACATATCGTTAATAATTATCTAACTATACATATATAAGATTATACATGCATGTAAACATATACACTTCAACAAAGATGCCTAAAATAAATTTAAAAAATACAATTGGTTACAATTTCTTCTTATTTTTATTTTTAGATGTTTTACTTATCAATATTTTAAGTATCTCTGCATATTGTTTTTCTATTTATGAACCTTTGTTTCTATTATTAACAATATTGTTTCTGTTTAGATTAATATAAATTGCTTCTGCTATTCTAAGTTTTACTTTATGAATATTAGTTTGTAATATTTTAATGTTATTACAATCAAATTCGTGGTTAGTCAATTTTGTGTGGGTGGACAACGCTGTGTTGCTTTTGGCTGTGGGTTTTAATGTTTGTTTATGGTGATACATTCTAGTTTTGATGTTAGTTGTGGTATAACCTATTTTTGTTTTCGGGCAATTGATACAAGGGATGCTATATACCAGATTTGTCTTATACTGTTCCTCTGTCTTGTCCTTAACCTTAGTTAGTATGTTTTGTACATGGTTAACTGGTTTAACGGTTAATTTAACATTCCCTACTCGGATGATATTTTACATCCTGATCCTTAACTCAGTATCATAGCCTTTAGATCTGAGCTTCGATTTGAAGCATTTCTTCTGTTCTTGATATAATTTTAGCTTCATTAGCATGACAATAAATACCGTAATTTGAGTTCAATTGGATACTGTTTCTTTATTTAGATGTGAGAGCCGTTGTGCAGATATTGTAACTCGTACATCCTTTGAGTGCCGATGAAATGTGAATACCGTAAATAATAATTGTGGAGGATATTCATATCCAATCCACTGATTGTATTTCCATGAAGTTATTTCAACGCACATTCGAATTTATTTTCATTCAAACGTAACGAATCACTTGTGACTTCAAAGTGTTAGTCATACTATTTACTTATAATTGATCATTTATGGTGCCAATGTATATATTCCGTACAGGAGTTGTGAATCAAATAATAATACTGTATATTATGAAAAGGTATTGAACGCTTGCGTATATTTTTGGACGTTGAAAGGATTTGGTAAATAAAATTCACATCAATCAAACTATAAATGACATTTTATTTTAGTTATTAAAACATATTAACAATGTTTCCTATAATTGTTACATAAACCACTGCAGTAAAATAATTCCAACAATACTTACCAGTACTTTTAGTTATAAAAGTCACAAATATTCGTGACTAGTTATTGCATTAAGTTTTTATTTTTGTTCACTAATTCGTGTATCTATAAATATTACTCTATACACATCCTGTCAGCTCAATTTCTCTTTCTGCAAGCCAACATCTATCACAGAATTAATCCATTTAATTACATAAAAATCGTACAACTTATTGCTGAACATAAAGTTGAATGACCTTTATGTTTCTAACTCTATAACTTTCAATTTGAAACCATTATACTGTAATGTAATAACCGAACAAGCTATCGGTAACAAAGTAATGTAAAATTTATTGACAAGTAAACTACAAGTTAACGTTTCGTAAATACATTTATGCTAATTATTTGGCAGTATCTGAAGTGTGTGTGTTTTTTTTGTCGAAATTATTCACAATAACAATACTGAAATTTTAAAATGTAATTGATTCACGTATTAATTATTGTGATTGTTGTCTGAGGTATTTATAGTCTAGGAAAGTATTCCAAATAAGTACAATAATGTACAATTTCAGTTAACAACGAACGTTTAAATAAAAATTACAATGAAATCATAAAGAGTCCCTCTACCACTACAAAAGACAAATTTTAGATAAAAAAAACCATATTTGCCATTGTGAAATTAATTTCTATAAGAATACATTAGATAGGAGAAACAAACTAAACAGACAAATTTTGGAAAGAATAGTTCAGTTTTAAGTCGTGAAAATTTAATAACGGTTCGTTTTTTGCCCGAAAGGCCGTAATTTGGTCAGTGTTGAGTAACAAAGTCTGTCTTTCTTATAATTGTCTATTTAATTTGATCATGAAAATAACTACTCCCATAATCCGCTCACTTCCTCACACAAAAATGGCTTATCAGAAAACTGTCCATTAGTTACAATTTTCTTAGTTAACATGACTCCAGGAACTAGTTATGACATTATGCTTTTAGGAATATTATGCTGCAATTGTAGGAACATTTACTGCGGGAAAAAGAAATTCTTTGCTTCGAGTTTGAAGGTCGTTGTATCAGTCCCAAGTTTCAAAACGTTGTATTGTGCTTTACTGAAATGTATATGAAAAGTATTTTTTTTATTATTAAAATCGCTTTAGTATTGATCAGAGGTGAGAAGGACTCTTGATATTCTTAACGATTGGCCTTCCGACGGTACACCACAACCAACTTCTCCTGAAAAACAAAAACAAATACAGGGCGTTATAAGTTGTTTAGTTCCTGTTAAATACATTAAACATCATTTCTTGGTTTTCTCACAATATGAACCTACCACTCTTAACCAGTTCACAATTACAGATGACAGAGCACGGGAAATAAGGAAATGAAAATACAGGACTTTTGAATCAAGATAAGAAAGAAAAATAACATTTTTTAATTAACATAAAAGTTTAATTAATAACATTTTCATTATATATATATATGTATGTATGTTACGAAACACGTAATAAATATTTAGTGACATGAAAAAGTGTAATATTATATAAAAATCAAATATATTAACTTCAACGAATATTAATAAAACATCAATTTCAACTTAGAAACATTGACATTGCACAAAATTATTTTATTATTGAGGGTTATCATGGTCGCGACGCCATAGTGATCATTGGCGACCCGTATGCTTTTTAATATCGTTCATATTGAGTATTTATACATAAATATTCTATAAATTATTTGCAGTTGGGTCTATATTTCTTCACTTAGGTTTGCTATCTCGATAAATTTTATGAGGTTCATGGCGGCTCTCGTTGAAGCACAGAGGTCTGACATGTGGTATTTTGCAATTGTATCCCTTCTGATGCAGTTGTACCAAATTTTTGAAGCGACTCAAAATAAAAAAATAATAAAAAACATTTACATGTAATGTCTTCAATGTATATTAGTCATATAATGACGACGAGTTGTCAAATTCAATTCAATACTGGATTAATTAAAATATTGTCAGTTAATAAACACATGCAAAGCGTTTAGTAGACATTGAGTATTGAATTTCAACTATAATGGTTTCTATAATAACTTATATGATATATTTAATCAAACTTGCATGAAAAAACGTAATTATGAGACTGTACTAGGAGTAATTAAAAATAATTAAATGGCTTGCTTTGAATAAATTTTAAATTGTGTGTGTGTAAGTATTAAGATTTTGAATAATCTTAATGTTAATTGATAAAATAAAATCAATGACTATAAATGTGTAGGGAGCAGAGAGATCGTAAATTTTTATAAACAAGTAATTACTTCTAATTTACGCATTAGTATTTTACACTTCAAATTTTAATAAATATTTCTACGACAAACCGAACTGCGCTCAACGAACATTACGCACGTTTGTTAACTTTAGATCGCGCTAAAACCAGGAGTGCGGGATGAACCAACTTTGGACAAAATTCAATTCAATTCAAATGTTATTTTACCATAAGAAAATTCCAATGGTACGAACCAGGAACGTGGACGATAAATTTCAGAAAATATATGTTTGAGAAAAGAAGAATGAAGCGAGCTTAGAGTCTAAAAGAGTGAAAGGATTTCACGAGGAACATGCCATCAGAAAACGATAGCTTGAAACGGACGTTATTGAATAATAAACTGGAGACATCATTGAGGGAATTTCTTTTATGCGAATACTTCATTGGATGAACAAGGACTCAATTACTGGAGTTTTAATACAAAACTTAAGGAAATAGTTGGACAATTTTAGAAATAACTGATAATTTTATTTCTAATAGTAAAATAAATACATAAAATTTTGACATATTGGATGTATTTCAATTTTACATTACAAAATCGATAGCCAAATTTTAACTTTTATAATGTAAATTATAGGAAGGTCCAGCGTTGAACGCATTTTAATTTGTTAATAAGTCGATTCATACATTATACAAACAATTTGTCAACTGACATCTTTAATTTTTTTTCTTATAGGAATACTTATTTCTATTTTATTCCTTATTCTAGTCAAACTCTAAAATATTTTAATAATTAATTTTTAACTGTGCTACGTATACTATGTATTCTATAATTTGAACTGCTTTTAATTAATTTTGAATTATTATATCGTATTATTAGTTATATTGTAAAGGGAAAAGTTTGTGTTCTAGGTTAGCATGCCATAGTTTTTGGTTAACTATTTGTTATTTCATTTAGAACGTATCGTATTTCAGGAGCCGAGAACTAATGTGATTAATAGAATCGAACAATGAGCAAGTCAAGTACGGTAATTGCATCTTGATAAAATACAAAATAAAAATTTAATAGAATCCGAATGTATGTTTTGCACACGCCTATTCATAATTTTCAGTTTAGATTCATTATTATTAGTATAATAGTATCTAGAATATTGAGTTTTTTTTGGTGAAAATTTTACCAGGAGATACTAAGAAATTAAGTATGAGAAAATGGAAAACAATGTGAACAGGAGGACATTGGTAAATAAATATTATGATGTAAATTTTGTAAACAGTAATATGTAGTCCTATATATATATATATAAATATAAATGCAAAAATGAATACAGAATTTTCAAATAATATTTAATATCAGGAATTAAAATTGTCGACGAACGTTTTATTATTATTTTTCTTTATATTTGAAATCATTTCAATGAGAATGGAGGAAACTCTTGTAGAGCAGACATTGTGGTTACGAAAGAACAGAAATTTTGTTTATTTTTACCGATTGAATGATGATGTCATCTAAGATAGTAAACTTCTTATTATGCAAGTAAGAACGTTGGAGACTTAAAATTTTAGTTTATGATATATATTAATTCAGTGAGTATCTGAATATGAACCACTTCATATGCTTTAAATATTTTGTTATGTAATACATTTGGCAATTTTAATATTTTATTAATAAATAATTTTGAAGGAATTTCGAATTTTTATTTACTTTAATCATGTAATAAATTATACTGACTCAATAGTCAAATTTTATTCGTTTATATGACGAATTTTTACTGTTGAGTTGGTAATGGACGTAGGTTTATATTAATTTCTTATATACATTATTCAGTGTGCGGTAAATATTATTCTGTGTCTAAAGATAAAGAAGTCTGGTTCTATGCGAATTTTGTTAACTAGAATACTTACGGACGTGGAATAGTGGCAGATGCCTTCTTGAGCCGCTTTGCCCTTGACCCCCAGACGCTTCAAGTGTTGCCTCGGGATCCTGACTAGCTCCGCTTTTCCCTCCTCGTAGTCGTCGACGTACTTGGCGCCGGCGCCGGGTGGAGTGACGTGCGACGCCGACGAGGCGTCTTCGTCGTCAAGATGGACCCCTCCACAGTGCCGCAACTCCTCCAGCATGAAGTAGACGGACGCGGCGCCTTCCTCTCGTAACGTCCGTACTGACTGCAGCAGAAGGGCGCGATGTGCAGGGTCCAAGACGCCGATGGCGTCGAGGTCAGGGTCGCCGACCTGCTTGCAGATCTCTAGGTCGTCGTAGCCGTTGTCCAGGAAGGACTCGGCGTACTGCCCGAGGTGCAGCGAGCGCAGCCATTCTGCAACGATGTTGTTCGCCATGAGGGCGCCACGCCACTGCACACGACGGCTTCCGATGCACCCCCTCGTGGCAAGGCTTGAGGGGAGAGGAATGGACGAGGTGCGCGCGCGTCGCTGCAGGGGAGAGCGAGGAGAACGACGCGTCGCGTCGCGTCGCGGCGTGTATACTGTTCCGCAGCGAACCGCGGGGGGAGAAGCAGGTGTCAGGCCGCTGTGACGTCGCGGCGATGCCGATACCTCTTACGGCCAGAACAGCGAACTCCGCATCTTGCTATATGAAACCTTCGCTTCAGACCAATCACTTTCATAATTAAAGTCAGCTTAATTATAAATTGTCTTAATGAAAGATTCAGGCATACTAATTTTTATCAGAGTATAACAGGCAATGATTATATCTTGTATAAAGGCGAATGGATGAATTTGGAATTGAAAGTTTGTGGAAATCATTAGTAGATTTTCCATTGCCTACATAGATTTACGTTAAAGGGTTTAAGAATAACTGAAAATGACTTCTTATCGAGGGAGAATATGTAGTCAGGCAGAGAAGCGGATAGGATGAAAGAAATTGGACAGAAATAAAAATATATAAAAAAGAATAAGGAAACCAACGTTTCGAATGGTAAACAAGACAAAGTTATGGCAACAGGAATAAGAAAACTAATAAATACCTTGTTAAAACGTTTTTACTTAAACCGGTATAGGCAATGAAAACCCCGATAACCTACTAATTACTGGTGAATTTTACCGCATAAGATTTTAAATGTCATCGGAAATAGAATTAAATACTAGTTAATATTGGTTAGCTCATATCTCAATTTGTACTACAAATTTGTCTCTTCTTCACTGAGCTATTTGGAATTTTACCTCTTTATTAAGCAAAATTAATGTACTGCGGAGCACCCGACAAGAAAAGGAATCGTAAAATGTAGGTAATTATTTCTGTTAAAGAAAACAGTCAGAAACAAGTGGTATTTTTTCATTCAACTCGGTTTAGTTTTAAAGAAAATTTATTCTGAGAGTTGCAGTCACCAAAGAAATGTCTCGGTTTATATGGGTTCAGACTTATAATTTTCCTCGATTACATAGAGGCAGTGGATTGTGTTCAATTTTTTGTTATTAAATATCATTAATTTCATCCGTACGAATTGCTACTATTAAAAAGTCTCGTTAGAAAACTATTTTAAAAAAGGTATATTTCTCCGCAATGGTTGTGGTATTAAATTGCCAATGAAGTTCTTGTAGCTTACGACGATGCAGTCCCGCACTACAGACGCCTGTCTCATCACGGCGCTGGAGCTATCGCCTGTTATTACGGGCGACGCCGGCAAATAAATCCGATGGAGGGAGCCATTTCCGACAACGGTTATTGTGGGGCGTGATTAAATGTCCCTCTAATGCAGTGTCGAGACAATATTTACTCAAGCAGGGTCTCAGTTGTCTAGTTTTCGAGCTGTTGACACACACGCTCTGGTGCGAATTAGTATATAAAAAAGTATTTAAGATAATTTAATATTATTACAATGATGACTATGTGCTTAAACATAACTACTCCAAAAAATTACATATCACTATTAGTCTAATATTTGTCTACTTCATAGTCAAATTGTTAAATGATAATCATTACTTATTTTTATTCTTCAAGCCGTTGCACTAGATGAATACTATTTCTATATACGTCTTATTTAAATACCGCCATATTTTCCTTTAGCTTTTCTCTATAATTTCTGTCAGATAATTGTGTCGGGCCAAATTTTTTCTTTTAGAACAACTGTGTTCAATAGATCATTATTCATTATTTATGTCTATTACCTATTTTCTTCAGCACTTAATATATTAAACTTACATTTGTTTAATATACTTTAATATATTAAAAATTTATTTAACAATCGGTTACTGTGTCTTATCAAATTATTAGACTGGTGAAAATTTTAATAGTTACTTCATCATTTCTCCACTTCATCTGTTTTATATTGTATATGTCGTTTTCGTCTATAAAATTTAATGTATCAGGTTTGTAACTGATGAGGTAACTGAGCGTTTCAACTTGGTTCAAACCTAGAAATTCAGTTTCTCTGAAATCGCACTAAAAATTAAGTAAAAAAAATGTAATTAAATACAGTATTTTTATTCCTTTCAGATAAATTAGACTTCAATAATATTAATATTATCAAAGAAATAATTCATGAAAATTAAGTTTTGAATTCATTGTAATTAGTTGAGGTGTATTTTCAATGTGACGAGGGAATGAGGAGGCCATGAGGGAAACACACTCTGTTATTTCCGGAATGAGGTTTCATTAATGTCTCCTTAAAGCCGAAACTAGCTTAAGTTAACGGCCGAGGCAATGTAATGGTCTCCCTTTTGTGGGCTATTTCATTGCTACCGTTACCAAGGGACCTGCAGACCAAACGAGATAAAACCCAAGTTAATTAGTGTCAGAACAATCTTTTTGAGTTGCGATTTTCAGTAAATCGTTAACTTATGACCCTTTAATGCTGTGTTTCAGTTGTGTGAAAATAAACGTCAGAAAATTTCATTTCAAACATTTCAACAACTTATATTTCTAATTCTTAAATTAAACAATGAATTCTAAATCATTATGAACATATTAAGGAATAAATAA
The DNA here is from genome assembly GCA_037074705.1 of Zhengitettix transpicula. Lineage (NCBI taxonomy): Eukaryota > Metazoa > Arthropoda > Insecta > Orthoptera > Tetrigidae > Zhengitettix > Zhengitettix transpicula. Next base: position 36,376,193 of record CM073596.1, on the reverse strand, counting down.
TTTCTTACAATAATTTATTTGAATGAATGTGAAGGAATGTGGGAACAGTCTTTTGATTAAATCATCCATAATGTAATTTGTGGTGATTAGATTCTAACAATGGCCCATACACGAACATACAATTTATTATATCCCTTTGATTATGATTAGAATAATTTCAGTTTTTTCATCCTAATAATAATAGTCGATTAACGCATAGCTAGAAACTGGACATGGTGCTGTTTGGCGTACAAACTCAAGAACGTCCAAATGATGAGTCTTATGGACAACAACGGTACCACCTTGAGACTACAGATTTTTTGTAAACAATTTCGCGAAGGAATATGGTGTGAACGCAATCCGATCGCGTTGGGGTGCAGATAGCCATCCCGTCTCCGGAGATAGGATTGGTCTCGCGTCATTTGAGGAGAACCATTTCTCACACTCGGCTGCCGATAAATTGCATTTCGACAATATCTAAGGTGGCACCTTGAAGACGGAAGATACCCGCGGACATCGCCTGATGACATGGATCGCAACTAAATCATTACTATTATAATGTTTACTTTTGTTTATGTCGCTTTAATTGTTTCGTGAGTTTTAATAGCTCATAAACATGAAGAAAGCAACAAACGTAAAGTGGTATTTATTTTTCTACTAGCTGAGTGCCCGGCGTTGCTCGTGTCTTATTTATATAAACCCGAAAAAGAATTTAATTCTATATTAATCTTTAGTCAAGAAGACACAACCTAAATCTAACTATTCCTAGTTCCGTACACAATTTCGACCAATAGTGCTTTAATTGAACAGCTATAAAATACATTGAATTTTATTGCATCAATCTCAACAAACATACCTCCGAATTTCTTTACCAATACATAAATATACTGCATTAATTTAATAGCTATAAGATACATAGAATTTAATTGCATAATAGCAACAAACATACCATCGTTATTCTTTAGAAATATAATTCTCGGCGAACAAATAATTGTCAGTAAGTCTTCAGACAGTACTTCTTGAGTATTGCAGGATATAATTGTCCATCAGTATTCGCACATTACGAAGGATTGAAGTGATCAAGTTGATAGCTACATTCCAAATGTAAAGAAATGGTGGCCATATTGCACTCACTAAATCAACTAACATTTTCCGCAACGATTGTAAAGTATTTTGTATTGTTTTTTATTATCACTCGATGGAGTATTACTGGATAGAATTATACTTTTATTCAATAAAAATATTTCTGCTTCATTTCATTACGGAAAAATCGAACTATTTCCTTTGTTCGTCGCGTAGTAACGTCTCTCTCTGTCGCGTGACGTCATGATATATTGGCGCGCAGTAATTTATCACTTAATGATCACTTTTTAAAATTATAATTCTTTTCACATTTATGCTAGTGGTTTGTCACCCCCACAGTACCGGTTCTCGATTTTGGCAGAATACGTATACCAATTTTTGTTGCATTCTGTCCACGCGATAAAATTTGTATAAAGAACAACGTAAATACATACATACATACATACATACAAATATACATCCTTTTTTTATTATATAGATTCTTGTTTGTTTAGGCAATGTAGTCACTCAATTGTTTATTTGTAATGAACGGAAAGTTTTATCGGTGTAATTATTAAGACACAAATGCCAACGTAAGCAGGACGTGAACCCGAAATAATGTTCAAGGTCCACCAGCCGCGTGGTAAGGAACAGATAAATAGACGTAAAATTGTTAATGAGTAGAAACAGACAGTTAACCAAATCAGGGGCAGGACGCGTACTGTGTAGCTAGTTACGGAGATCAGAGATTTAGTGAGCGATTGGGTGGGCACTTATACCATTTCGTTGATATTCAGATTAGTAAGAGAGTTTACTCGAGACGAGAGGCTGATAAAATGTGTGTTTAGCCTGAGAAAGACAAATCTTTGGTGTTCGCTGATATCCTGCTGTGTTGCCACGCCCACATAGGATCTGGACATCCTGTTCGATTACATTGTAGCAGCCCAGTCATCAAAGTATTCGTAGGGACTTCGTTAATCTTTAAATTATAAAATGTGGCATCTATTTCAATATTTTATGCCTGATCTCGTGTTCTTTTAGGCAATTTAAAATTTATGTTATCTTACATAAATCTTAAAGATCTGATTATCGGTGGCACACAAGATAGATCTATGCTAATCCGCAAAAAATTTATTGTTCGCACCAAATCAGCTGATCAATTCAACCATATGTATTGCATTCATGCACTCGGAGAAATTATTCCACGGCAGTAAGTGGCACACTGAAGACGAGGTTAATGTAAACATTACCTTTCTTCGTCGGGAGGAGTAAGATCAATCTTAAACAGGACGAAATAATTATTTAATTGACGTATAAAGTGTATATATAAAACGAATTACGTTTAAGTAGGTAAAATATTATATTTCTCAAATTATACTTGGAATTGAATCTCTGTCCTAAAAATAGAACAAAATAATTACTGAACGCATTCTTCACTTTTGATACAAAACTGCAAGGTTAATGCAAAAAATTAACACTATTTCATGTTGAGCTTAATAAATTTTAGGCGATTCTATAGTTTATGACGGTAGTAGAGAAAGAATTTACTGATTCTATTATTTCAGATATTTGTACAATGTGAAAATATAAAATTTCTACTTACCAATGTTTGCGTAACTATTTGTTGCTTGCATTATTGGTTTTATTTGTTAAATTATCTATGAATATATTTCTATCCGTAGTAATTATAAAGACCTTTGTTACATGAACACAAATCCGGACATATAAATTTTCTTTCAGGTATGGCCCCAATAATAAAATTGTGGAACATTTAAACTGGTATGAAAGGAAATATTTTTATCTCTTTATATAATTTCTTCTGAACAAGCTGAACTTACGAAGAGATAAATTTGCATGTAAAACGACCTTGCAACGGTGTGACGCAAGTAAATAGAATTATAAGAGATAGAAACATGTTCCTTGGAGATTTTACTGCTTATTCATACGAAATTATTATGTTCAAGTGCAGTGAGTGGATCTTCAACACGAAATTCATTGGATAAATAAAATTATGAAATGCGGCGAAGCGAGGAGCGACGTCATAATGTAAAGTCTCTTTCCCAGTTGCCATAAATTTTATGCAGGAGTTGGTAATAAATTATTCATTTTATACTATCCTTTCTTCGCTGTAAAAATTGTATCTCGTTAAATGAACAAATAAATAGCTACCCTCGTTCTCCGCTCCTATGCAGTGACGAATTTCAATTTAATTTAATATTTTTGTTTTTACGGCTGTGTTATTATTGCATGATTATAAAATAAATTGGAAATTAGTTATTGATGAATAACATACTGTTTATTAAAAAATTTGATTAAAATAATTCACCGTTTCGGTACATATTTCTTAAATCTGTTTTATTTCACTCCAAAAATTTTTAAAATGTTAATTTGTTTTAAGTGTAATTGCCCTAATCCATAGCACGAAAATCGTTTCTTGCATTCAATTATATTTTCCCCTTATAGTTCACCACATAAAATTAAATTTAAAAAATAATTAAACAGTTAAAATGCTTTTTATACTGCTTCCGATTTATTTCAAGTAAATTGGTGAACACATCACATTGTATAATATGTAGAATTATGGTTACATTATAAAAATCTGAAACAAAATATAAATTATGATTAGAATATTACATATTAATTATCGGAAAAATAAATGTACTATAATCTATTTAAATTTATATAAATAGTAAAGACGTTGAATTTTCGTAATTAATTTGGGAAAATAGGTTTACATTAGGTCCAAATGTTTTAATGATTTTATCAGGATAAATAACATCTCGATTCTCGAAAAGAAAAGTCGATTCTTCGTACACAAAATATATTTGACGATTGGCTGTATTTAAAGCTTCGCTTCGAGTCAGAAAGTTACAGTGGATGTGTGTATTTGTATACAATGCAGAATACAAATTCTGCTTTAACTAGTGAAGGCGTGTAATCCGGAGGAAATATTGCAATACAATTTTTACATTTCAAAGAAGAATACGCAGGATTATGATTCAGCTGTGTATTATTATTTAATCATTTTGAGGTATTTTTATAAATAGACATCAATGCTATTTTCAACTAAAAAGTTTGAACTGTTACATTACATTTTAATGTTTTCTTATTTAAAATCTGTTAACATATATTATATCCTTAACATTTCGACACTATGAATTTTTCACTTCAGCCTAAGGTTCTTAAGCCGTTATTGATCATATTTTAATTACTTCGACAACAGTAATCTTTGTGACATGTTATCATTTTGAATAATATATGCTTTTAATTGTAACGCCTTAAATTGAGCCGAACATATTTCGACAAATTATGAATAAAAAACTGACCTTTGATAAAATCAGCTTAAACAGTAGTTGTACATTTATTTTTAAAATACGAGTATTTAGTGAAATTTTTGAATTTAGGTACGTTTATTTTTAAAAGATTTTGTTATAAGAAAGATAATGCTTTGATATGAGAAATTGAATTTTGACGTGATTTTTCCACAGTAATTAAAAACATTCGTCACATAGGCTCAGTGCACTACATGCACAATGCAGATAAAACTCATCTCAGTCAGATGAAGTTGAATCTGAAAAATTATATAAGCGAAGCACGTGTGCCACTAGTCTGTGTACCTTAGAAATCAGCTCCAGATGATAAAGCACGCAACTCGACAATGACGTTCTCTTCCTGCTTAAGTACGAGCAAAATGCGACTGAAGAAATATTTAGTTATTCGCTTGGTAAGTGACTGGAAACACAGGTAATATATAATACACTATTATTTCATACAACGCTGATCTTTCCATTTTTTAAAACATTTGCAAGAAACATGAAACTTAGTTTTTGAGTGCGTTATTTTAAGAAATTAGAAACACTCTAACACTGTGAAAACTAACCATTTTAATACAGTTTCATTGTGATATTTCAAAAAATATATTATGGTAATATTTCTGTTATTTTAATTACTACACAGTAAATATAATTGAAAAAAAGTGTTGAAAGAATTGATGCAAATTTTAATTACTACACAGTAAATATAATTGAAAAAAAGTGTTAAAAGAATTTATGCAAATTTTTCAGAGTAACAAATAAAATCTGAAATTGATATTTGTATGACGTTAAGAATAAATAAATCAGACAAAAAAACAGAATAATTTGAGTTTAATTAAATTAAATTATAGAATACATCTAATAGTACAAATAAAAAATGTTACAACTCTTCGACCCAAATTTGGGACATTAACAGGTACTATATTAATAAAAGAATTAAAAATACATCTAAATTAAATCGTGACCTTTCAGAAGCAAAATTAGGATTCAAAGGTGTAAAAATTCAATTAGCAAGTTCCAAACGTATGAAGAAAATTTACAATTCATTGACTGTTCGTACAATTTGAGTTCGAAATTCTAATTTAATTCAATTAAACTTAAAATTTTCTGGCTTTATTGGTTGATTTATTTATTGTAAGTATTAATTATTCTTCCAAGTATTTGAAATATTCTTTTCCATTTTAAACTAGGATAATTGAGCCACCATGCAATGTAGAGGTTTAGAAACCATTTAAGGTGCGTTATGAAAAGAACTATTTGTCTTGAGCTTCTCACCCTCGCTTCGTCCCCATCTCATTTGCTGAACTCCCCATATTTCTTCATGCATTGCGTTTTATCAAGTTTAATAGAGCCGTATTTCGCGCAGGGCTTTTACGGTCGTAATTTATTGACAGGAAACGCTAGAGCAGCGGTGGAGATCTTTTCGGACCGATTGCAGTAAATACACATTAGGCCAAGCGATGCTATCCAATAAGCAAGGAGAGCGACAACTTCGTCTAAATCCGAAAACGGGCTATTTCCTTGGAATGAACGTAAATAACCTCGGGAACAATAACTGGAAATTAGAGTGATGACTTTTCTTCTATAGGAAATATTTCACTCGTTTCAATCAAAAATTTGATATTGAGTTATAAATAATATGAAAATAATTTTGTTTCAAAGACTCCCTTTTATTTCATTTTGAGACCTAAGATGTGACTCGGGTTTAAAATTAAATAACAATGGCGAACTTAATACTGCAATAATACTGTTCGAGTATTCAAATACCTGACATGAGAGTTCTTAATCAAATCAGGCAATATAAGACTAGAATAAAATTACACAGATGCGAATGGAGAGTGTTTTACGTTTCTAATTAACGTGCGTAATCGTAATGAAAGAATTTGTAATGTTATCAGGAATACAAATATTCCTTTCAGGGAACTGGTGAGGTATAATACGGTTCTTTGAGGACATGGAAAGTATGCCGCCAGGTGGAATGTGATCAAAGCAACGATATTTTTGTAACTAGTCGTAATAACTATGCTTCTTCACTTTGTTTCATAACTGGACACTAACATTAAAATGCTACGCACTACAGTTGATAAAGAAAACGTTATTCTACAAATACTAGTTTTTGGTATCATCATTCATGATTTCTCAGTATATGCGTGTTCGGAAAGTTGTAGGCCAGACACAGAAATGGCGCTAGAAAGAAGGCTAAAATCCATATTCGAGCATTTTTAAAATGTTTAACCCGGAGTTTTGTATAATAGGACATTTAACGAATGCCACTTCACATCTCAGCCCATCATGGCGTACAGTTAGTTCTCTGTCAATACATGCGATGCAAATAGAGCAGCACCGTGTCCTAACCAAAGGCAACACCAGTGATTGTCATGAGATGTATCGGCAATGCTTGCTCGAATCAAGGATAATTCGACGCTTTGTGAGCGTGGCATGGCCGCAGGGAGCTCATTTCAGTGACGTAGAGGCCTGTCCGAAGCGGCGCGTGCACTCATGCGTCTGTCTGTCTCGCCGGGGTTACACGCTCTGTTTCACTAAACCGCCCCGGAACCTGGCGCAGAATTACAGGGCTTCCTCTGACTCGGACAGCATTAAAGCCTGGTCAACCCGGCTAGACCCTCCGTATTCAGCCTCGAAAGATTTACCGCTCAAGAGAGGAACGGCTATTAGACATAGCCGCGACCGTTAACTGAAGAATATTCTACGTAGAGATCTTCTTCTTACTACAATTGCCATAATAAATTTAATTTATTGTTTTCTCTCTTCAGTATTCTATAAACGTTTGGTTACCTGTCCTTCGTACGGAAATGAAAAAATTTAGTCTACATAGATACTATTTAAGGAGTAGGGGTTAGGTTTATTTTATTTATTAAAAGCGTAACGTATCACTTTTTGTTTTTATCACTCTTTATTACTTCTTGACTACATTTATAAGATTAATTTAAATTTATAAACTTAGGGTCTATTTGCTTATCGACTTAACTGGTTATAATGGGTGGCATATAGTTGTGCGCATAGGGACAGAGAGAGAGAGCGAGATGGCGGGTGACTGTGGAGTTATTAATTGTTCAGTCTAAAGGTGAGTGTTGGACTATTAATAGTAAAATTTAAAATATTTTAAATAGAGGGGATCTATACAAACCTGGAATTCATGTCAGTTGCTTTACTCCAAAAATCTGACTTTATTTTCAATTAATTTCACAAAAATAGGTGAAAAATAAGACATGTATTTTAATCGCCATCTTTAATTTGAATTTTTGTATTTTATACAGGGTTTATCATAATTGAAACCTAAAAATTATTTACTGCTTCAGATAAAAAAATTCAACCTTTTTATTCCGTAATGTGAACAAAATTCATGTCTAAGCTTTTAAAGTAAGGTTCCCCATTTTTTTCAAGAAGACAGGAGACAGTTTTATGTTTTCTTAAAGTTGGCTGTATGTAACATTTAAATAAGTTAGAATCCTTACACGGGACGAAGAAATTTTCTATTGTTTCATGTTACTCAGAAATTTTAAATGACATACACAAATTAAATATAGTTTCTCCTCTACAGATCTCGGTTTACTAACAGACTTCGCGATTATTGAATATTTTTTTGGGAAAAACTCGTGATGTAAAAGAGGACAACATGAAATCTTAAACACCAGAAATTGTTTTCATCTATTGAAGTGATGTATGAAATGAGAAGTCCTGATTACAGAGAGGTAAATTGAAATTTTAATTAAAAATGATGAATTTTAGAACTGCAATGAGGGCTCAGTTTTGCATACATTTAATTCGTTCACCGTGAGGAACAGTTAATTACACGCCCTCGAGTCTCACATCTATGTTTTGCAATCAGAGAAACTAATCATTTTGCGGAAAAAGCAGAAATTTCTGTTATATTTCAGGATTTTATGAATGTACTTTACGTATTACCTTAAATTCCATTCACAATACTACATACATACAATCTTTTAATTTTACCTAATTAATATTCTTGAATTAATTTTTGAATTTGAATTAATTTAACTATGTTACCAATGGAACTTTTATACTTTAATTAGAGCCAATGAATGGATAATAATTTATATATGTAGAAGGATTCGTTATTTAATTCTAGAAACGAACATTTCACAGAATTTGATTTCGTAATTAGAATTAAATACTTTTCGAACCATTCTTGCTCTGTTAGAAATAATTTGGGGGACAGAACATACGGATAACATATCATAGTGTTTCATATGGTGCATTATTTGTCAGGAATGAGGTAACCAATATCTGCACGCATATTAAAAAATGTAAGGCAAACATTGTGACTGCGGTCCAATAAACAAAAACTATAACTGACAAATTATATGTGATTTCCACGAATAGTTGGGATTTGTACAGTTTTGAATGACTCATTGTCCACGAGAAAATGGTTTATAAGAGATAGTGACACTAACCCTATGATTTTTTCCTATTTGTAATAAATTCCAAAATCTACAGACATTCGCTACCACATGGATGACATTATTTTTCATCGGAGTCCTGGAAATTCCAATTTCACGGACGTCTCCAATCATCAACGGTGCCTTTCTGGTGGATGATGTGAATCCTGAAATGGAAAAACCATGAAAATGAATGATCCATAAATCGTTGTTCTTCTGGAAATGATCTTCTGGAACCTCCAAAAAGTAAAGACACAGAATTTTGGTGCTACTGTAGATTGCTGATGATCACAGTACGGAAGATGAAAAAAGGCAAATCATTCTGTGAAGGTATATTTTCGTAAATGCATTCAAGAATCCAGTTATAATCGTAAAACATGGCCAAAATTATTATGAGCAGTAAGTCAGCGATTTTAGATCCTCGTGATAGATGTTGGCCTCTGCAAGTCCTTGGAGAAGATGAGATTGATCTAGAATTGGATGATATCAAATTAGTGAAGAGAATGATTTCCTCAAATAGCACCCTGAAGAGCGCCACGATAAATCGGAGTTTATTCCCAGTGGAACAGCGTAAAAAAGTGAAAACTTTTTGCGGTCGAAGCAAACGCCATATTGTCGAAGCTGAGTCTTTATCCCCTGAAGGCTGCATCACTGCTAGCCAAAGCCTCACCTGAGCCCCAGCTTTAAGACAACGACTGATCGATGAGAAGCGAGAGATAGGGCCTTAAATTCCAGCGCACACGGAGATACGCGGAAAAGGAAAGGTCTGATTCCAGACAATATATAGAACTTCTGGCTCACATACAATTTTCCTTATAGAATGACTCATTGCCTGCAAACCGCACATTATTAGAATTTTTCTTTCGATTTATTTGTAACACAGAAACTATTCTGAAATAAAATGAAAAAAATTACGTCTGATTGAAAATTAATAATAAGAAAGGTACCCGGATACATACAAAATATTTGATAATATAAATACCTCACAACGTTTCTGGGATTCATGTCTATTTCTTCAGGTACTAAGAAGAGTCTAGAGCGACACAACTGCACTCGTCAGTTGAGAAAACTTTTGATCATTGATAAAACTAACAGACAAATTAAATGAAATAAATAGCACACAACGTTTCTGAAATCCTTTTCTCGAATAAGAATATGGTACTTTTGCATTTTTCTATATTTTTGAGTTGGTCACCTGGTTTGTGTGGTCTGTGGTTCTCGTGACTCTTGCTTCTTATATATTAATTTTTAATATTAAAATATAACATTTAAGATAATTGCAATTATATATTTATGCAGTATGGGTGCTACTAACGTGACGATATGGCAAAAGCCCATTGAAATGCAGGAAATTTAAGAAAGACAACTATCTATATTTTATTGTTTTATGGGCATTCATTTATAATTGTGTTGTAAACATTAATAACATTTGGTATTACTGCCTTTGATCGAATTGTAAAAGATTAGTTGTTAATATATCCTTAGATTTTGAAAGAAGTGCCGGTTACCGAACTTTGTCCCACGCGGGTTGAAGATGGCGGGCCGTCGGACTACGGTCCAATAGGATCTGACTAAAGGTCGAGTCTGGCCTGCAACACACCTGCGGTCTCATCCTCGTTACCGTGGCGCCACCACCAGGGTTCCGCGTCTGCGGTGTGTGGCCAGCCCGACCTCACTTCCCTCTGATTGCGTGTCACTCGAATTCATTCCACGCAAATTGATTACAACAGGCTTTTCCCAACGACAAAATGTCTCGGCATCTGTAATTTTGTGGTCGTTATACATTGCGGGTCCAGCGAATTTGGTCAACAATATATTGAAATCGTACCCACACGATTATCATGTGCGTGTGTCTGTACGTAATCAGAAAATTCCTCCGCGTTTAGTTTTCTATTCTGGAATTTCTTCTTTGACTGTTATTTCGACAACACCGTCATTGATGCCCCAAGGCTATTGATTGGTCCAAAATTCCATATTTCCTTGGCGCGAGTTATGTAACAGGTAATGGGTACCTAAAGCCTTGGGTACCCATCGCTAACGGTTTATTGACAACATGAAGAACTGAAAATTTAATTCCTAAAATAAAGTTATTATTCCAAAGACAATGGAGGTATCCGTAAACCCTAATTAAAACATTTCTCTTACCTACCACTATTAACTTGAAATTCAGTATACTACGGAGCTTATTTTATACCTTTCGGGAGCATGAATAGACACATGAAACATCATTTTGAATTTAAGCCGTTCAAACATGCAAACTAACTCGGTAGTGTTTTATTTATAAGTGTACGTATTATTCTGTAAATCAAGGAAACCATTTAATGAACATTTTAGAAACAAAATTTAATGTCCTAAAATGTGACCTTTCTTGGAAATATAATATCTTGGAATATAATATCAGTTAGGTTCGTGAATTTTTTTCATTATTTCAAAGTATATGTCTGGTAATTAAGCTTATATGACACATTATTTTTGTGCTTTTGACTTCTGAAAGTCGAAAGGTGCCATCAACACTTAAAAGAACATTATCGTGAGATTGGATTGTTATTTCAATTGTGTCACGACGAATTATGAAATCCTGTGAGACTGGCTACATACTTATTTTTATCTTCCGACCTGTAGGAGCCTTCCATGAGTTGTTGCCTACTAACTAGAGCAATCTCTGCATTTTACTTCTCTTTTCCTTCAATAAAATTTCAAGTATAAGGTTTAAATTCGAAATTGAATAAGTGAGATAGCCGATCTTTAATTTATGATTTGGTTATATGCACTGCCCATATCGAATGAAATAATTTCTTTTAATAATGAAGAGAACGGGTTTCTATTACCACGAATATTTTCGAAAGTTACTCAAGCCTGAAAATTACAAAACAGTTTATTATTAAATTCCTTCAAGTCATTTATTTCTTTACAAACTCAAAAATTAACAATTTTTGGTGTTTTTAATCAATTTAAATGAAGTAACTCAGAACTTCAAATTAAAATATTTTCCCTTCGGTGTCTAATAAAGTTTTTGCTCCTCGAGAATTCGGATTTAATCTCTCAAAATACGGCGGTGGTACATCTAGAGAGCTGCGGCTCAGATGCAATCCAAACGAGACTGGGATTAAAGCCGAGGAAAGCTGCAGCGAGGTTGCCAGAGCAGAAACTTGCGATAATATTTTTCTTTGGACGTGGATGAGAAGGGAAAGGCAAGGCAAGAAGGTCGTCTTTTGGCAATGAATCAAGCAATTTGTACGAGAAACGGTCTGTTTGGCGTCTTGAGTAAATATCACTTTGATGTTCACGGGTAACATTTAATCTAAGGTTTTCACAGCCATTATAAATATATAATCAATAATTAGCTCAGTAATGATAATTTATACTTCAATAATTTAATTATGTACAAAATAAGAAAGGTCATTGAATTTAATCTAATAAATATACTGATCGCTCCTTTTAACAATGAAGTTTGTCCGTCAAACACATAAACTCTAGCAGTAACAATTAAAAATTCGTTCAGAAGTTCTAATAACGTTCACAGAACCTATGCATGTGTATTTCTTTATTACAGTATAATTATTATTATCAACGTTAACTTTCGATTTTGTTTATCAGTTTATCAGTATAATAAATATCAAATCAGAAATTTTCTTCACAAAATTTTAATTATTTATTTTTTTATTTAAAGAATAAAATTTATTTAGATGTGTAAAATTTTTATACATGAACCTAAAGAGGTTTCTGAAAGGAACGATCATCCGTGTCAATTAATATGTACAAATTTTTAGTTTTATTAAAATATATTTATATAGGCCTATAGAAAGTTGACTGATTTATTAATTTATTATTCATTGAAATAAGATAAATACAGCTATGATAAATATTTTATCTGAGGCGTTGTTAAATGAAAGATGATATGGTGGAGGTAATTCGTGGACTTTGTATTATATTGTTTATTTCAACTGTATTCAGAAAATTACATACATAAAAGAAAATTATTTTCATATTAAGTTTCCAAAACACACTTTATTTCTATTTAAATAAAAAGTTGTTTAGTAATATTTAATTATTTGATTGTACGATGTAGTTTGCAATATGATGTTTGGTACGAGGAATCAAATATTTATTATTAAATTTTATGTTTCGAAACAGTGATCAGTTAATGTTAATATACTGTTTAATGGTTATTTTCCAAACATTCCTTTAATGAGAGGCAGGTCAGCCTTGAAACGCACGTGACTCCAAACACTACATCTTCTCCCTCTCCTCCATTTAAAGGAAATAACGTATTAAGATGTGTCTTTCGCCACCCCAGATGGCACTGACGTTCCATTTGTTCAAAAATTCCTCCGCCAGTCCGTAATTCATATTTTTACCTGCGCTAATTTGAGAATTTCTCATCCACCGTTAAATTCAGTGCGGAGGGAATATTACCATAGACGAGAGTAATTTACGCTAGCGATCGTGAATTAAGTATGCGATACAAATATTTCTGCCACGTAACGAGAGACCAGCGCATGCGCAGTTATATAGTTGATGGGTTAGCGTGCTCATATTCCATTCTCGTGGCTTCATAGGTCTATGGTATCACTACTTCGTTCGTAGATTCTAATTGTAAAGTCTGTCACATTAGTTCCCCTTGAACTAGTTGATTCCAGGTTTATTTTAAGCCAAGTAATAAATTTACAAAGCCGATTACTTTTGAGCCGGCTTCCTTAAATCAGATGTAACTTTAGTCACTTAGGGAAGGTACTGAATAACAAACATTACAGCAAGCTACGTTACTAAAACATTTCACCGTAAAACTGATTATAAATTTAAGTATTAACATTAGGATAGTACGCTGAATCCCTTCAAATAGAATTTTGTATATTTAACTATATGTGATTAAATGTATTACATCCTCTGTAATCATTAACGTCTAATTAGTGACTCGGATGGAACTACATCCACCTGAATTTCGCAGCGTTTGATGTGGTTGAAAAGCTCTGAATACGGTCGGTGTATTACAAACTTTACCAGCTCGTTTAATTCCGCACAATGAAAATCGAATGTGAGGGCGCATATCCACAACGTAGAGTATCTGCCTGATCAGATCATATATACGGAATTCGCCGATAATTTGACACTATCATTTCGCCGAACGGTAGATTAGCACATCATCAAATAAGTATTTCTGTTCATCTTTTCTTAAATTATCTCAAAATTATTTTCCCACAGAGAGTAACATAAACGATAAAGAAATAAAAGATAGTTAATAAGGGAAAATTTTATTTATTTAATTTACTATGGACTTACGCGAAATAAAACCAACTCATTTAATTTGTAAAAAAAACCTGTACTATTAGGAGTGTTCTAACGCTTGTATTTAATTTCTTTTTACATTCTCCATTTATTTAAACTTTCTTTCACCATAATACTATCCAAAAGAGTCGTCCCAAACATGTCTGGTTCATTTCAAATAGAATGGAAACTCTGAAAAAAATCCTTCGCTTTTGACGTTATAAGGTGCATAAATTAATATATATAACTATATTTCTGTCAACAGTTCTGTCAATCGGACTCCGTTATTTCGGCCGTAGTTGTCGTCGGAATTCTGACGCCCTCAGAGTTTTTATCCACGGTGGACCAAGCCCGAGCGAGACGGGTCGAAACTCTCTTCTCTTCCAAAGTGTCCTGAGGGTGGGGGTGCCGAGTGTTCATAACACGACTGGCACAAAATGAATTCGTTGCGTCGCGCCGCCCCCACTCCAACCCCGCACCCTCCAACCCCTTCCTTCGTTTCCTCCTACTGACGTCTTACCTTAACGACGCCCGGGTCAACGACCGCCTTTTGTGGAAAAGCTTTTAATACATGGGGAAGGGGGATACATTTTCATGAGGACTATGCTTAGGCAGCTGTTCGTGCAACGAGGCGAGCAAACTGTGATGGCAAGCAGTAGACAAAAGAATAGATTACAAGGAGACGTCATCAGTTGAAAGCTACGGGAAATGATTACTTTCTAATATTGTTACTCGGATTTGCTTAATACTATAGCACGCGTCAGCTTCGATGGCGTATGGCGCAGATTGAGGAAGGGGTGGAAGTGCGGAATAAACATATACCCAGTAACTATCTAACGCGGATAACAATTTTGCTTTCGAATACCTTAGCTGTTGCAAAACTCTAATTTTTGTAATACAATGCACGAATATTATTTGTGGCTATATTAGCTTGACTTTTATTCGTAAAAGATAGATTAGAATTAAAATTTTGATCTGAATTGAAAATTTAATATACCAGTTAGCCATTAGCGGTGCGAACAAAGAACTCAGTCTGCTTAATTGCCATCAGATAGCTATCGATTTCAATTATTATAAGCGGTAAAGGCGTCTTCTGCCGACAAAACGAAATGATAATGAATGTTTAGCTAAATCTAAATGGATGCGTAGGAATTTTGTTGTTTCTACTAAATATTTGTATTTTGTATTTCTGAGAGGTAATATATATTCGGATTTGTATAATTGTATAATTAAATATTCGCATAATTTCGTCAAACAATATCAGGCGAATAGAGGGATGATGTATTGCTAGCAGAATTTTAATCTTAATGCTTCTAATGTTTTATGAACGACTCGAATTTTAATTTAGATATGCACGTTTGTCATTATAAATTAATTAAAGTTTAATATTTATCTACTTTCAATTTAAGCTACATTTAAAATTTCGGAAGAGGTATCGGACGCTTTCTATAATTAATTAAATAAAAGTTATTGACATATTAAAGCCCCATGGTTTGCAATTCATCTTATAAAACTTCCCTAGTCAAAGTTTCCATTGTTAAGGAAATTTAATATGTATTGCGAATTCTTAGATTTACATTTAGTAGAAATAGTCAAGTCGATACAAATACTTCTCCGCCTAAGACATTTTCTGAGAAACGCCTCGTCGGAGTACAGTGTTATTTCTTGGTAACACGTAGGATACAGTCCCGCAGAACAGGACCTCTCCGTCTCAATTTCCTCGAAAAAATTCTCCGGTCGTAGAAACGAGTCTCCGTGTCAGGAAATGTACGTGAACACTTACGTACCTGTTGATCCTTCGCTGATACTAAAATGCTCTTTACGGAAGGAGAAAAAACATGTAACTTTTAGAATTATTTCATTCTGACACACATAAATGGAAAAAGTTGTCAGTGGCGAACCATTATTTTCTCTGATGACAACACCTGAGAAATAAATATCTTCAGTGTCCTTTCAAGTAGACTTCATACACGCTGTGAGAAAAGTCAAGGAGTATCATGATAATTTGCGGTTGTGAAATAAATATCTGCCTAGTGATTGGTAATAAGTGAAATTGAAATTTGGTCATGTAAAGATAGAATAAAGTCGTCAGAACTTGTCAGGTCTAGTAAAACATGAACTTACACAAATGAATCAAATTGAAGAAATTTTTAAAATTTGATTGATTTGTGTTAGTTTACAATTTTTATTGTACCTGACCAGTTCTTTAAAAACAGAGGAAACGTATAATTTTCACTTATAAATTAAGAAGATACGAAAATATCCATTCGTATATAACGAGATTATATTTTCATAAACTTCGACACTCAATCTTTTCGATCCAGATTAATTTATCATGCTTTGTGCCATGACATATTCTGGATGTTTTGGAGTGTCACGTGTTCAACGTGGCTATTCTCTTTCTGTCTTAACCCCAGTTTTCCTGAACCTGAAGAGCATAAACATCCACGCCCGTGTCGGGATTTGAACCCGGGGACCTTTGTGACAATCTTTGTTTACGTATTATACTTGTTTTAATTATGTAATTTAATTATAAACCCAAGGTTTCTCGATTAATTTGTTCCTAAATCGATTCTCGGGTTTCAACCGGGGCCAATTTTTGATTCAATAACGTTTTGACGGTAAGCTGAGAAAAATGTGCTGGTACAACTTAAAATAAACAGAAACATTTTCCTGCAGTTCTAGCCGTTTTTAAATGCTGTAAAATCACTATACCTGATTTTATGATTGTAATAAATAATTTATCTCCAGCATTTAACTTTTGAAAAATAATCGTTAAGAAAATACGACTTAATTAAGTTAATTGGAAACAAATCGTGTCTTCACGAATAGAGTGAATTGGCAGGTCAACCTCTTATATACTGTTTACAAGCCGGAAAAATTTGTTTATTTTCCTTAATTTGTACAATATTTAAAAAACTCTTCATAATTTTACTGTTACGCCTGAGAAGAGCAACAAAGGTAGCGGAAACGTTATGTCGTGTTCATTCCATCACACCTAATCTTGTTCTGTTTCTGACTCTTTTTGTTGTTAATTTTAAAAACATACACAGACATACATTTTTTAACAGTACATTTATTTGAGTTAAATGGAAAAACCTGTATGAAAGAAAAAGTAATATAAACGATACTGAAAAGGCAAAAATCAACAAGTAGTAACATCCAACACACAGAATAATAAGTAATGCTGTTCCTTGGTACAATTTCTATATCTTAAAAAGATGGGAAAACTTTGAATTTTTTTTGAAAAACCACTGTTTAATTTAAAAATAACCTTTAAATGCGTAACCAGCTAAACGTAAACGGTATTTCATTTTACTTTAGCTTTAAAATAAAATCCTAATAACTACTGATCTGAAAACGAGAGCAAAGAACTCTCGTCAATAGTGCGAATGTTTTTTAATCTCATTTTTTGCTCGTTTCTAAATTATAGAAGCCAGTCGTTCTTTCATTTGGACTGTTGGCACCACCACCAGTTCCGTAATTAATTTTTCTAAGAATTCGTCACCTCCCTCCTTACCTTCTTCCGAAAAATATTATAAAACTTGGAACCGCATTATATTCACGCTAGACTTCTCAGGAGAGAGGTTCCCTGAGATTCTATATAATGAGACACGACCCGCTCTAATCCACACTCAGAAAACATAGACCCTTCAGTTAGGAAAATATCGTATTTCAACTAATAAAAATTAAATGTCAAAATATGACTAGAAAAATTATTTCTAATGTTAGTCCAATGTTTTGTAACACTATATAAGCTGTAATAATTAACCTGATATATTCAACAGCATTGTGAATTCGTGGTAGAGCGCGGGATTCTCCATTACACTTTCCAGAAACTAGTTGATGGAAATATCAGCATTATAAACTATTCACACGCGTGTAACTGTTTTCCCCCAATTTGTGTCCATGTTTTTCTCACAAAATTACTGAAAATTTACTAAATAGATGAAGTTATGCATTTTATAAAGTATTTGATAAAAATTAAATTACTACTTCAAAGATAAGAAACGTACCTGTTTTATTAGTTGAATACATAAAAATACATTCATATTTATATTTGTCTGACATCAAATTAATCATAATAATATGATCAAACTAAATAAATTGTTGAACCAGCCAACATTCCAGGAAAAAAATTAATAAACAGTAATAAAACATATCCTTCATATAAAATAACAAATTCAGATTAATTCTTAAAGCAGATTTAATTTATTTCATATAATTTCAAATAATATTTTTGAGAGAAATTTCCAATATAATTTATTTCCTGTAATTAAATAAATAATATAAATTTGGAAAAGCAAACCAATACTTTATTCAATTGCGGTAAATAAATCATATATACCATATTTGTTACTTTATACTTGCGTATCTGAGAAGATATCAATAAAAGGAACGAAACGTTCCCATTTATTTAGTTTTATTAATTTGTTTCTGGAATGTTGACAGGGTTATTTTCGGATAAAAGTTTTTGACTTATACTTGTTATAGAACAATTTAAAACACGAATGTGATAAACCTGTCTCTGAAGGTCTCTAAAAAACAAGTAATTAATGAAAGGACTGAAATACTTCTATAATTAAAATTTTAATCACTTAATGGATTATCGAAATATTCTTCCTAAGACATTACAGAAATAATTTATTAATGAAACGTTTTCTACTTCTGCTATTTTATTTTATTTGAATACTGAGAGTGATTTAAGAAATCAACAGAAAAATTTAATAAAAGATAATTTAGAAGAAACGGTGCTGTAATTTCCTTCTTTTTACCGTAAACTTAATTATGGTCCTTTCCGAATTTATTCGTTAAGATTAAGTGCTTAATTCCAAACGTTCGTTTCATAGTGAATAAAATTAATGGATAGTAATTAGTTGAATGTCTAATTAGCATAGTAAAGAATGAACTCAAAGTTGATCGATATCTTCATAAATTGGCGACTGTCGTCTTCCAGGAATATTCACTTTGCCGAGGCTCTCTTTTCACTCTCGTCAGATTTCTGTTGGCGAAACGTTCTCTCGACACCTAATTCTTACATATTATTCATTGTTGCCTATAAATCCTCGGCCCTCGCCGTTAGCGGCCCCATCTTGTGCAGGGTTGCCAGATTTATGGGCGAGGAGTGCCGCCCCGTCCCGCTTGCGGGAAACGGGCTACGGGATGTTAATATTTAACACTCGCTACCACCCCTTTTACCCTTGTTCTGGCAAGGATCCGCTATCTTCTTATGTGCCTACGCAGCGATTTTGACGCCTCCATTGAAAATGCTTTTCCCCGGCAGAAACAGGACGAAGAAATTGAATCCGCTGTCTGGAATCCGACCAACTGCCGATGTTTGCAGAGGCCGTACGTCAAAAGTTATTACAGATGTGATTTACTCTGCAGTACAGTGGCTCGTTAAACTATCTAAATCAGCGTTTCCCTCAAATTTTCCCTCTGCAGAACCGTAAAAGTATGCCCTTTATCTTAGGCCAGCAATCTTCAAACTTTTTTTTAAACCCATTTAGCCTTCTGATGGATACCAATTGCTTTTATGTCCCAAATTTTTATACAAGGATCTAGATATTTATTTTTTCGATACTGATTGATGCATTAAAAACAGTTCGATTTCTTCAATTTTATATTTTAACCACTGAAAAATGATTTCTTATCCAGTTCTACAAAAATGACCCCTAATTTAATTATACTTTAAATATAAACAAATAATATATTTTAAATAATATTTAAAAGTGCAAAAATGGTGAAATATGCTCTATTTATTTATTTTGGTTACGAACAGTTTAATCTTAATAAAATAAACATGAATTTCGCTAATTTGAAAATATATGGAACTCTACCACTTATATTCATAATACATTAATTCTCCACTAGGGAACGATCAAGGCATAGCAAGGGTGTATAATTATCAGTAAGGACATCTCTGTTATAAGAAGACCAGCTAAGTCAGTTACTTTATAAAAATGAAGAGAATTATAGCAATCAGTTACAAAAATCGTAGCGAGGGAAAAAATAAATTTCCTTAAAGCAGTTGAAATACTACATCCGCTAAGTTCAACCTATTTAAAATCATTGAACAAATCCGCAACACGAGTTCCACGAAACTGCACGCAAAATTAATCCTCTTTAAAGGTTTACGTGAGTGACAAAAAACGACTGCACATCCAAGGTCGACACACAGTTTTATTTCAATTCTGCTTAAAAATGTATTTTGTTTTCAATTCAAATATTATTCCCCATTTATTTCTAATCTTGAGAAAAACATTTAAAGTTCCTTGTATTTGAATCGCATAAGCTGTAAGAAGACTGCAAATATTTGTTTATTTAAAATACATTCAGTAACAAATATTCAATTAATATATTGGAAACTCCCAATTAATATACATTTATTTTTACCATATTCTCAGACATTCTGTTATGTAGTTGTAAAATATATTCATATAAAAGGAAGTGTGCATCGAATAGTCAAAATCATTACTGTTGTGTTATGCCCAAGAAAAGGGAAAGAAGTTAACACTTCAATGCATCAGGTTGGTAGAAATAATTTATAACAAAATATTTTCAAAAACTACAAGATCCCACTGGACACATTGTGTTGTTTATAAAAACTCTTTCTCATATTGCAAATCTTGCTACGTTTGACAAACTAAAAGATCTTTTAGACTGGTATAAAAAACTTCTATCCAATATCAAGCACCCCTTTGATAAACAATATATCGTCTCGAATCACTTAATTAACATTATTTTGATTGGAATAATAATATTAAAATTTTAATTGTTGATGTGATATTGTAAAATTATTTCCGAAATGATTCATATTAAATGTAACAGTTAACCTAAACAGAGATTGAAACTAGTCAATTGCTATCGTCCTTTAATTTTAAGCTTAATTTTTGCTTTTTTTTTGTAAATACCCATGTTTTCGTACAAACACTAATTGTTCAAGAGATTTTACTAATTTTATTTTTTCCACCTTAAGACAGGTAGCTGAAACGTTACGCACTGTTTTTTTTAATTATTCCCATCATTTTCGTTCCGTATTTTGGGCTATTTTAATTAAATTTAGAATTTATAAATAACGAATATTCACTAAAAACAACCAGTTTTTTAACAAACAAGAATTATCTTCTAAAATATTTTTCGCCATAATAAGAAATATTATTGTTATTTAAATTAATTGTGCAGTTAATGTGTGTACAAAAAGTACTTAGACTGTTCTCATTCCTTAAAAGTTATCTCTAACTCTCTAAATATATTCACACTAAGATACTTTCGTCTTACGTGGGAGCAGCCACAATTAATGTGTGCAATAAAAGTTCAAGCGAGCAGTTAGAAGGGAGCTGCTTCTCTTCCAAGTAACTTAATTACTACGCGTTTGTGATCACTTGGGAAAGTTCACTCCCTTGCAACAACAGATGTTTCAAAAAGGTAAGGTCATATATTCGAATTTAGTCCGTTTAACTGAACCAAAATAGTATTGCGCAATGCTTCAAAAGTGACACGCGTTACCTGTGTGAAATTCTTAAATTAATATTTAAGTATTTAATACAAAAAATATATAGTTATTTCTGAGAAGCTGGTATAGTCACACGAATTTAAGTTCTCCAATACAAAACAAAAAAGGAGGAAATTATGAATTTAGTGAATTTTTCATAATGATTTTCTTTCTGACAAACTCGAATACCTTATTGAGAAATAAATGTTTACAAATTATTTTATCTGGGCTGGTTTTAAATATTTTAAAATCGTTGTGACTGAAAAATTCTGCAAGTAAGAAGTGACTCGTGAATTATGTTCATATATTGAGGCTCGTTGCTCACATTAAAGAAATATCTGTCTGATACGGAAATTCTTACACCATTGAGGACGACTTTAGACACACTATGAATATTTTAATTTTGATATAATAAAATTATGGAGAGTCTTATCACCATATTAAGTTGTTGTGATTCGCAACAGGACGGAGGTACTTTTTTACGTTTTAGTGAATTAACGGCGGTGTTTATTTTTCTTGTCTGTACAGTGGCAATCATAATTTTTGTTTTAGCCAAAAGAACAACGATACGACCCTGAGTTATAATTTTTGTTTATTTTAAGGATTTTAAAAATACTTTTATTCATCTTCGCTTTAAATATTTTATTTAATTAATTTTTTAATTAAGTAAAGCAGTAGGTTATTGAAATACCCACAACAGACCTGAAACAGCCAATTTGAAGTTATATAAAAATCTTTTTAATTTTGCTTTAATTCCCTGAAAGATCCATAATACGACTCTGAGATAGTATGTGTTTTTTTAAGGAGTATCAAAATAATTTTAATTCTTTTCTCCTTTCATTAATTGTATTGTATAATTTTTTAATAAAGTAATTTAGTAGTCACAATTACGAGCCATAGTGCGAAATTATACTTCCTTATTATATAGTTCTAATGGCTGACGAATAATTCCAGAATAGTTTGGTAGATGGTGGACTTCTAATAGACAAACTAGATTCGAGTGGGGAATGTCTTAAAAAACATGTGTTGATTTTGGCGTCATGCGTGTCTAATATCGGTCCAAATAAATACTTGTTCGTAACATTATATATAAGGCTAAAAACCTAGTTTGTTCATATTATTCTTCGCTTTTAGTTTTTGTTTATTTACCAAAAACTCCATTATTAATTGGAGAAACAAGAACCAAATACGGGAACATTGAATTCCAGAGATACTATGTTTCTTAAATGTTTCTACGTATTTATTGCATAAATTAACTTACTTCTGTTTAATTGTATTCGTCAAGTGAATTTATATTTTATGATAAATCAACGGCCTTTCTGTCTGATGGACATTCTTCGGAAACAATTGCTAGCTTCTGAAGATCCTCGATAAATAATTTTGCAGAAATAGCGGGAAGCAAAAAAAAAATGTATTCGGCACTACGGAAAGTTATGCTGGCCGTACGGAAAGTTTCAGCATTGCAAAGCGATTGCCTGCCACTTTGTACCATAGCAATACGTAACTGATCGAAATCTGCCAGCACCTGCGACCTCGTTTTTAGATTACAATCTCGTGTTCAGTGTTCCATCAGGCAAATATACGCCCACTATTTCTCATGTACTTTTTTTTACTCAGAAAGACGTTAGGTCTTTCCCGATGCTATATGACTCTCTGTAACGCTTCTTTTCTGGAGATTATATTCACGTCCAGCATGTAATGTTGCTCGCTGATCCCACTCGAAAAGAATTGATTTTTACGTTCATAATTTTCATGAAAGTTGCCTTATATGCGCATATTGTCTCTTTTTCCATATTATACTCCACACGAGTTTAAAATGTAAGCCGAATTCACCACTCGGATCCATAGTTTTCAGACAAGTTCAAATTTTACTTCCCAGCGGCTCCTAGGAGGAAATAGGGATTAACATATCACAAACCCATGATGACTTAAATAGGGGTCATAACTTAGATATTCGTTGATTGTTAAACAACGGTCACTGAACATAGATATAAAAATTATTAATGTTTTCAATTTCCAACATATTATTTCGCAGTGGAAATGTTTTTTAATTAATAACTTTAAAGCACGATTGGCCTGTCCAATATAACACTGCCACCAATCCTTGCGCTCAGTTTTGTAAACGAAATTGTGCGGTTTCCTTTTATCCGGTGAGTTTCCCATGTCCCGAAGGAACTTTTCAACTATTTCCAGCTTAGTTAGAATTTTTCTTTGTCCTTTTATGCCTTAAACTTCAGAGATTATTATGCAGCGTAATAAAAACCTGTAGTATATATTTCACGTTTCTACATTCAGTAGTATAGATTTTGCGTTAATTTTTCAGTCAGTTTTTCCTTTCATGAGTATTCATTAATATCTGTAATAAGAATTGATTTGCTATATTTTTTATGTTTCATTATTGTAATAAAGCAAACTTGTGTCGGGTGTATACGTAAAGGTATCATTGTTTCACGTTAAAATTCAAACAAACATTATTTATACAAAAACTAGAGTCCAAAAGTCCTTAATTCACTTATGGTAATTGAATCGGATGGAATATAACATTGAAAGTCTCTTGTAATTTGTAAAAAGACTATTTCTTGTAGGAGATCGGACCGTCCTTAAACTACTCAAAGAAATAAGTAAATCTTTACGTAGTATAAAATTTCAGAAATAAATTAAATTAAATTCTGAAAAAAAAAATGCAGATTAATTGTGTGCCTTGTAATGCGAAATATAAGATATTCAAAAATCTCATACATCTTACGATTTGTTCTGGCAGTGAATCCTTACGAACACTTATTATTCGAACAGTTTAACGGGTGTCTCATCAAAATTCTTAAATAACGTAACTCACATCTCCTCTTTTTCCCTCCACTTCTCCCTGGAGGTCCGCCCAAAGGAATAAAAGTACGGTATATCCGTGAGCCGTGCCAACACATATAAAACCTCGTGGAAGCGAGTTTCACTTATAAACAGAGCAGGATTTCCTCCGGCCATATATATTCCCACTATAAATTTCGTCGTGCAGTATTTTTTCCTTTCTCGCTGTTATTCGCCGGCCTTGTGCTCGTGGCTGGCATGGCGAAGGAGTATACTGCTACATACAAACCAGTTACCCACTGCCAAATAAACTATTAACAACTCCAATTTTGTAGCGAGAAAACTTTGGACGTTTCATTTACATACAGTCGGCTCCATCCCAAATTCTGCCCTCTGTGGCGAACTCTTCCTGACTTGTACACACTCTTGACTTTTGAAATAATTGATATCAATCTAGTTAAAAAATTGAGTGAAACAATATTTGTTTCCTTGACTGGCTTTATACTTTTGAAAATTTCGTATTGACTACGTAGCTGTGATAATATGGCAACATTGCTATTTCTTTCTATATTTTGGATCCTTGTTCTCAATTTTGCCATTTCCATATATTGATAAATATTTTTTCTTTTCAGAATATTTATATAAAAAAAACATTAATATAATTTTATAACTTAAAAGAAAAATTATTCTTCATCTCATTCTTATTCTTCTTAATCAACGTCACAGCCCTTCATGAGTCTTGACCACCTTAATGATAGCTTTCCATCTATTTATATATTGATCCTATATCCACCATAATTTAATTTTCAGTGTTTTTAGGTACTTAAAATCTGAATCTAGTCATCTTATCTTGGGTCTTCGTTTACTTCAATTTTCTGGCTGTGAGAAGCTCATTTCTTACATGGGTTAATATCTTCCATTCTTCTTAAATGTTCCAACCATTTAAAGATATTTATTTTTATAGTATGTACTACGTTAATATTTTTATACCGTTTGAATAGCTCATCATTGTATTTTATCCCCCATATATCGTGAACAGCTTGTGGCATAGATCTTCCTCATAATCATCCGAGAAATATTCTCTTAATTTTTCTCCATCAATCGTAGTGATTTCCCAATTCTCACTTCCATACAAGATTAATGTCTTATTAATGTTGTATATATTTTTATCTGACATTTCCTCCGGTTTTTGACATCATTAAGATTCTTAAGCTGTAATAATTTTAGTTGTCTTGACTTATTCTGTGATTAATTTCTATTGAGTTGTGAAAATAGTGAATATAGTTTGAATTTTTTTACTTTTCCTATGTTTACATCATTCATTATAATATTTATATTTTTATAGGTTTCCATGAATTTTCTTTAACTGAACTCTATTTGTGTTGCTGTAGACTCTAACCTTACATAAAAGCATTTCATATCGTTTCCTCTTGTCTTACTATTAATGCTCGTATTTGTTCTGATTTATGTACTATGGTTCCTCTGATACTCAGATCTACATCCCTTTTCACTTTTTCTGTTTCTATATTGAAAAGTAGAATTGATTCATTGTCTGTTTTAAGGTTCAGATGCCTATTAAGCGCCTCCACTCTACAGTTTTTCATCTGTATTAGTTTTCTAGGAATATTAAATTCAAAAGAAAAAATTATTGATCATAAAATATTTAACTAACAGCAGAACAACGCTTCTATACATATTTGTATCCTCTGCATGCTGTCTGACTGTAAGTAATGTTTGTTATGTTGTTGTAAACGTTTCCTGAGCCTTGCTATGAATATTACTTGTTAGGTTTCTATGGTAACGCTACATTAAACATTATTGTGCAGTAAATCAGATAACTAAAACAGATGAAAAGTCCATTAAGTGAGGGGAACGATACAATATCGCAAATTACAAATTTATATAAAAAAATTAAAAATTAATTATATCAGAAAAAAATAACACTATTTTTCAATCCTAAATATTGTAACACTGAATTATGAACAGTACAATATTTAAAATAAAATAATAAATTTTTAACGTTCTTTAAATTAATAAATGTTTTGAATCATAAATCCGAATAATATTGAATTGTTCATAAAATTGTTGACCTTATTTAAGTGATTTATTATTTCTCTCACAAAGTTAATGTTTTTAAGGAAATACATGCAGTAATTTTATGTGAGCGAGTCTTCTTATATTAATGGTCATTCCCTAAGGTTCTCGTCGTATCTACAAATGTTGATGCCACCGTTACGACTCCTGAATAATGGGAAAAACACAGGAACTACATCACTCACTACATAAATTAATTTAGTTTGGGAGAGTGGTGGGGGAGTAGGAAAAAATAATTTTTCAAGCATTTCTCATACGATCTCGTGCCTCTGAGACCGCAGTTTTCGGTTAACGACGCAATATTGAATCAGTAAAGTATTTCCCGTCGTGACTGTATCGTATAATTCGATGTTTCTCGTCCGACATGTATTGTATTTCCAAATCAATGTATTTATATTGTTCAAAAAATCTTGGAACGTAAAATCAGGATAGATGAAAGTTACACACCAATACAGCTTTCTGTTATGCATTATTGTACAGTCTACTGATTATTTTGAGTTTCGTAAGTATTGGTTCCGCAAATTACCGAAACAATTTCATCATTACGTTCCGTGCATATTCCAGTGGAATACTATCGAATAACAGCCTAACGCGTTCCACACAAGTTTTATTAGTTTACCCTGTGGGAGAGTTCTTGTCTCACGTGTCAATTTTCAGAGAATTTCCCTTCGAATTTTCTCCTCTAATTTCTATTCATGAAAATGTACGTCTCAAATTAGCATAATTTAATTTAAGATTAATCATGTTTACACGTAATGCATAGACAAGTATACTCCAGATAATAAAGTTAAGGTTAGAAGGTTAACACGTTGGGAAACAGGAATTGCTTCATTAAATGCAGGACGACTACATGAATACGTGCTAGAAACAACATTCAAGCTTTGTAATTGAAAACGTAACGACATCTACCTAGAGGCTTGTGTTGAATAGTTGGCAATACTGGCGCTGTTCCCTGGCTTAGTGAGAAGGTGCGTCCAAGACAATACTCTCTTCTTAATTAAACATTTGGTACGCCCCAGAGGTGGCTTCTTCCGAGTTAGGGTTCCTCGTGCTCCCCTCTTTTAGCGGCTGCAATTACTGTTGATATCGCATTACTGCAAGCTGTTCCCCCTCGCTGTAGGGGAATATGTGGGACACGGCTCTGAGAAGTCCAGGAAATAACTGTTACTGTTACTGAACTGACTCAGAAATTGCCAAATTATGCACACACCTATCGCCGAATCGAATACGAGGAAATCCGCTTAAGGCGGATTCAATTTGTTGCGATATACGGTGACCTAGATGCTCTTTCCCGCAGTGCTTTCAGATAGTATCTGAGATAGACATAATAAACCAGCTAGGAATAGATCTAAACATCAATTTCCATGACCCAATACATTCACTTCTTACATTACATTAAACATTCGATCTTTTACGTAGTGTTATCCAAGCACATGTAGTGGTATCACGTAAAACGTGATTCATATTACTGTCGCGAATAATATTCTCAAAAATTAAAGTAGAACAAGAAGTTCAATTTTTATATTGGAAATATTTTCGGTGTTTTGTTTGGTATTTAAAGAATAAATTAGATATTTTTTAATCTTGAGAGTGCAATACGTAACGAAACTTTCTGCATTCTTATTTCAATTGGACTTAAAACTGATTTAAAAAATCACGCATTAACATAGTAGTATGCCAGACTTTACCGCCTAGAATCTTAGATATTTAAACCAAATAGTATTTTGAGAGTAAAAATTTATGCGTACTGTTATGAACATGTTAGTTATATTGATGATGAAAGAATTGCTATATATTTAACGTTAATTTTTTTAAAGAATTATGACCTTTATTACAGATTAGGAATGTTTTATTT
Source organism: Zhengitettix transpicula (assembly GCA_037074705.1). Taxonomy (NCBI): domain Eukaryota; kingdom Metazoa; phylum Arthropoda; class Insecta; order Orthoptera; family Tetrigidae; genus Zhengitettix; species Zhengitettix transpicula. The sequence continues at coordinate 36,347,906 of CM073596.1, read as the reverse complement.
AATTTTTTTGAGTAACAGGCTACATAAGGATAATCCACATGGCGGCAACTTCCCTTTAATAGGAAGTTTAATAGGAAGGGATTTGAAACGGGGGATGCGGAAGGGTAGAGCAAGGTAGCCAAGGGTTAACTACGGTTCCCGGACTATAGTTTAAGGATCCTACCCGGGATTCGCCTAAAAGTGACAACTACTAGAAAACCTGAATCAGGTAGGTTGGGCATTTGGTACTTGTCCCACGCCCTTCCGATAACTGGAAAGGGGACGCAGCATTCCCTCCTCTCGCCCGCTTTCGTCCAGACTAGAAATAATTTTTATTTTACATTTAAAGTTGTAATTTTCGACCTGCCTGTAAGTTTTTGCCTATCACCTGTAAAGGATGAAACATAAGTAAGCAGTGTAAACATATGTGAAGATTTAAATAATAAATGTATTTATATTTTAATATTAGTTCCTTGTGATTTTTAATCATCATTCAACAAGATATTTAAAAAAATTAATATTTTTTTATCCGTCGCACGTGAGTCGTGAAGATTGGAAGGTGATGCATATTAACAGAAAAGACGCTTTGAGACTATGATTATTAGAAGTTTTTGTATGTTTTTCCTGAAGGAAGTTTTGGAATTCCCTTTTCAAAACATTGTACTCAGAGTCGGAATTCAACTGAACGAAAATGTACAAAAATGATGTGCCTAATGAAAATAACAGAAATAATTCTTAAACAAAGCCGATGAGTAATCAGTTGTGAACGAGCCAGCGAAAGCAGTTACGTGGTTGTAGTATAGTTTACAGACACAGGGAGCATATCATTTAATGTTAGCAGCGAGGAGAATGACATCATTGTGGGAGAAGTTGAGATCAGAGCATCAGATGAAGGGCATCGGAGAACGAATCCTCAAGACGAGATACACGACGTCACAAGCCGAATTCATCACATTTAAAGGTTTACGCGGGCGAAAAAGTCCGTAAGCTTGCAAATGCTATTTTATTGACATAGTTTTCGTTAAAATTGGTTTATGTGCGGATTTTTCTATTAACGCAGTTTATGGTTACATTTTAAAGTTCCACAGAACTCTGAGAAAATGAATTATTTTTTTTATATTTGAAACTTATAATTTGTAATAAATCTATGTAAATATTTGAAGGTTGCAAAATACGTTAGAAACTAATATTCCATTACTATACTAAGCAAGCTGAATTATATTTTATTAATTACTATAACATTGAAATAATCATCGATTTACAAAACTATAACACTCAACATCTATTCAGAATTGATAAAATAAACAAACATTTGCTTTTAGAAACTAAATTTTACTCATTACAGAAATAGTATTATAAGACCCTCTGTATAAAAAAATATGTGTAGGTACTTCTGCGTGATTTGTGTTAGTAGAATATTTTAATGAAGTAATACTAACAGGATAAAAATTATAAATGCTTTACTCACACAAATGTATCACCCCGAGTAAGTTCAGAAAACTGGGTAATTAATTATATGTGTAGTCTTTAATGCGGAGTTATCCTATTTTAATGCAAATTTTATGTAAAATATAATTAATTTATACTGGTAAAAAGTCAGAATTTATTAATTAAAATTTATTTCATGATAATAATACAAAGTGAAGTGTTCGCTGAATTCGTTTTGCAGTATAGTAATAAATGTATATTTTAATTAATAAATTTTAACGTTTGGCCATTATAATTAATTATATTCTATTAATACAAGTCAGATTAATTTTCCTTTTTTATTTATAATTTTGTTGTACTTCAATTCTGAGATGAAGCACGTAAGATTCTTAATATACGACGACCATGTTTGTAATGAAATATGACTTCGAGGTGAAAAAAATGAGTTCCCTGAATCTAAGTGCAGCGGAGTGAGCTAAATGGAGGGCAGTCTTTGGAAAGAGAACCTCCCTCCAACATCCCCACTATTCTGACAAGTTACTGGTGCCAGGCTCACCGAGAGGGGACGTGGACGATACGTCACGGCTCGACAAAAGCCTGTCCCGTTGATCCTGATAAGTGGAACTCGATAGAAACATGGCCACCCTCGTCCCCTTTTGTTCCAGACAAAGTCTCTGATTTATTCCGGGATGAGGAGTAAAAGGGGTGGTGCGTCGCGGTCAACGGCCTTTCACATGGAGCGGCTATCAAGTGCCACTGAAAACTGCAACCTCTGCAAAAAAGGTGACGTTAGTGGAAAAACTCAGGGTTCATTGTTGCTGCTCTGTTAAAAGACGAATGTGACCTGTAGTACATCTAGTGAACGAATTATGACCCGCGATTGTTTCGGAATATACTAACTGGAGACACTGTTTTGTAACAAATTATAGGGTACAATTTAAAATTATTAACATTAAAATTAAAAAATAAATAATTTAGGGAAATGGGTTGGAAAATGTTATTTATTTATTTAGTATACAAAAAATAACAAGATGTCATGATGATGCATTTCACGGAATCGTGTCAAATGTCACAACCAAAATATACGAATTTTTGGATCCGACATTCATGTCTGTGGGGCGTCTTTTCAGATATATCATAATTTGTTTCCTGTATTTCGATATTCAATCAATTTGTCGTTAGAAAATAACATCTAGACCCTAAAAATTGACCAAAGTTGTCGTCAGTGGTGCTACATCCGCAATAGAATGTAATGTGAAACTCTTTACTTCTCGTTAAATTCAAATTATGTGTTATAATTTTATAAAGCCAAAGAGTGACGCAGATTTGTTCTGATCTTTAGACTGATTTCTATGGAAATTCTTCATCTCTCAATCTATTTACCTACGTACCATTCACGGATCAGCTTTGTTTAGCAAGTGGAATATGTTACAATGTAACTCCCATCTCAAGGGCCATTTGTCTTATTAAGTTATAGGAGGGTCTGCAGAAAAAATGGTACGATTGATAATTTCAAAGTAATGGTTTGCTTTTATAATCAAAGACTGTACCAACGGCGGGAACCCAGAATGAGGGATTTTAGGAAATCTGGACAAAAGTCAGACTAGTTGGGCGATGACGTTTTCCCGGGTGGGGGTACGATATATTAAAAGCGAGAGAAACAGGCATATGCGGCTTTTTCTTCGTCTTAAATCATGACATGTTAGCATGGCTTTGCTTACACGTGTATTTCATCGTGAAGAAACAGTGCCAAAAATTTATGTTCCACAACTCTTTCTGAGAACGAGTGGCAGCAACAAGGAACGCAGACTAAAGCACTGGACGATCAGTAGCGCCAATCACCTGAACATATTCCATAGGAATGACGAGCCAACCTCGCAATTTACTCCTTCATTACATTTCTTATAAAATGCAATTTAATTGATTTTTCTTTCGAAAAACTGCGCTTTTAGGGATAAATTTAATATTACGCATTTTAAAATGGTGGTGCAGAATTTATGTAAATAAATAAAAAATGTATTCATGTAATTTTTAATATAATTTAATAATAATTTTACAAGCACTACCAGACTTATGATTGCTTGTTATGAGTAATTTTACATTTTACTTATGAATCGTGATATATTACAGTTTTTCTTATTTAATTGAGAAAGCAGTATTTATAATACTATTTCAGAATTGGAGACTTGCTATCAAGACTAACTATACTTTAGTGAGACTAAAAAATGTATATTATTTTCTGAAGCCCCAAAGCAACGAAATTCGTAGTTTCTCATCATTGTAATAATAATCATAAGTAGTTTGATAAATATAAAATAAATAATTCCCGTTTATATTATTTCAAATTTTATTTACACCCTGTTTCGTGAGGTCAATCACGCTGGAAGTATCTGGGAACTGTTTTGATGCGGGTATTTCACTACACCAGTTATCAACAACGGGTTATCTATTTCGAGCTTCTAAGAGAATTCCTGTCCCAGGCGATGAATCTTTTGACCTCAGGACGGAGTCTCATAGCGGCTTCGCTAATCCGCTTTGGGGATTTTCCGCCGTGTTTAATCTTTAATTTGCAAGACCGCTCGCCCGGAAATGCAAGCACATAGAACTTAAATGCAATTTTAAATTTATTTTTTCATTAAATTATTATAATATGAAAATGATTGTAAATTATACACTACAGAGTTTTGCCGTTCAGTTGGATTGAAAAATGAATAGTTGAAAATCGACTTCGTTTTTCTACAGACAATTTGTGTATTTAAAGCATGTCGTTTATATGTTTATAATTGGCTCACCAATTAATTCGTTTATGACTTAATAATGTACAGAAATATGGAGGCGTACTTCACGAAGTTTATTTTTCTTTTTAATTTTCTCCTCTTGCCTTGTAATTTTTCTCTGTTTTAGTTAGCCTGCACCTGCCGGTCCGTCACTGACCGCGACGTCGTCTTCTTCCCTGCACACACCTGCGTCCTTTCCCTCCCTCGTAAATCCTACTTTGCCGCGCCACATTCTCATCAGCCAGGAGCATTTTGCAGCTAACGGAGCCCAGACGAGGCAATATAGCCTCACCGCATAGCGCACTGTGTACCGCACCACGGCAAATATTAAAGGGAAATTCCCGCCCAGACTTTAATTAAAATGGTATCCTTTAGTGCACACTACGCCTTCCTCTCTGCTCAGATGTTCTAACGGTTTTTTCCATCTCCGTATTTGTCATAGAGAATTCGCGTGTTAATTTACCAAAACCATTAGTTTGCTTCGATATGAAAACCAAAGGTTTCTGTCCACCCCCCACAAAACTGCTTTGCACACGAGTTCATACTGTTTCCTAAAGAAGTAATACCTATTCATGTATATCATACAGTAGTTAATGAGAGAGAACGACTATGTATCCAAATATTAACTGGGACTCATGTTTAGAAAGTCGAACAACATAAAAATGGCTTGAGTTATACATTATCGCGGATGTAGCATTATCGGGTTTCAACTCGGTCAGCGTTTTTTGGAAACAACGTTTCGACCGCTGTCTTTTTTATCGTCATACGGGTGGATTCTACATTCATGATGTTCCCCTGGAAAGAATACAGTTACATACGCAAATGCAATATACTGTAACGTAAATACATAATTAATAAGAATGATAGCCAATTCAGACAAAAAGGTTAATATAAATATCACACATCGTTTCTGGGATCCTTGTGCCTTTCTTCAGGTGCTGAGAAGAGCCTAGACGTATTTTTTTTTTCATTTTAACATAATTAATATTTATCTGACATTTACGTAAAGCAATACAAATAAATAAAAAGTTAGAAAATGTATAATTATATATATTATAAGATAAATAATAATTATTACATTGAAAATATTTTGGTGGTATTTAAATAAAAATGGCTGTTAAATTATATAAAGATATCCAACATTATAATGAATTTATTTACTTATAAATTATTTTGAATTAGAATTGCAAGTTTACTTAACAAATTAATTAAAACATTTTCGTTATTATTATAATATATAAAATATCTATATTACGTGTATCAATAAAAATCATGAATTTAGAACAACTTTAACAATTTCTAAATTAAATTTCGTAATAAATTTAATGAAGGAATAATTTCAATGTTTGTTTCCACATTCCAGTGGAATATTTCTCGGTTCAGCAAAATAGGATGCGGCGTCCGATGTTCGTCCACTCTCGTCCTGGTTGCTACTATGCGACATAAAGTTTTGACCTCTTTAGCTAACATGTCAAAATGTTCCCAGATGAAGCTTCCTGAGTCCTTTTTCTTTTTATTGCCACCTCATTTCTTTCTGCTAAAATTTCGCACAGGATTATTTCGACTCCGAAATCTCCGTCCATCATAGTCTTCCAAAATTATTTTTCTGTTAGTATTGGTGTAAAACTATGGTCCAGTGTTCGAAGAAACACTAAATTTGTCCTCAGACCCGTTAAATGTCCTCACAGGACCATTATTACAAAAATGCGATACAATGTTACGAGGTAAAACGTTTTAAATGGAGACACGACGAATCCTGTGAAACCTCGTGAGTCGGAGCCATTTGTCAGTACTTTGTAACGACGAGCACCTAAGTTTCCGCAGATATGCAAAATATTCTCTCGCCAAAGACAATAGAGATGTCGTTGTTCTAACAAAATTTTCCGAGACCTTAAGTGGGACAACGTCGTACCATGCATAAAGAAGTTGGTGAAGAGGATGCCGCTAAATGGCTCGTGCAAAGTTCGAAGATAAAGAACTTGGCTCAAGCCTACGGGACTATGTGCCTTCCGCGTATATCCAAAGAGCCCACACAGAAATTATCTGCGGGTTTCTACTTGCAAATTATCCAAGACGTGATAAAAAAAATTAACATCTCAAACTCAAACTTACGTCATAGCAATAATTTCCTGTTTTAGCTCATTGCTGTGAACATTTATGAGAAACTTGGTTTATTTATCAGCTGTAGCAATAATTCATTTCTACTAAATCATCACTTTTAAAAATGATTATTTTTTAGAAATAGGATACATGAGGCTAATTTACTTTGTGGCCAGTTCCCAATAATAACAAAAGAAGCGAGAGAAAGGGATATAGGAAGGTTGTATAATTTAAGGATTCTACCCAGCAATTCGCCTAACTGTGATGCAGGGAAACCACTAGTGAAACCTGCATCAGGAGGATCGGGTTCTCGGTAAATGTGTCAGGCCGCTCCGATGACTGGATGTGGACTTGCTGGAGCCGACGCTGTTTTCCGACTACTTACAGGACCACATTTGGATGCAGCCAGCCGAGTGCTCTAATAGAAGCAACTGGTATCTCTTGCGGTATATAAACCTTCTGAACTTGATACTTATGGAGTTCTTTGGTGGCTTGAACATTTACAAGAAACAAGAGTAGACACTCCTTAACACTTGTGTCAACAATGTCAGTGGAGCCTCAGCTATTCTACTCCTTCTTCCCCAAACTAATTCTTCTTCTTAGCTAAACAGACAAAATGCTATATCTCAAATCCGACGCTTCAGCTTTCTATTCAGACTGATTCAATTTTAATTTTGTGTATTTTAAGTTAGAATGTTTCATATAAAAATTCTGAATTAACTGAAGTCAACCCAATATTGGTGTGTACGGTTTATTATTTTATAATTTATGATAGTAAGACGTTGTTTAATTTTGATAAGCTCCTAGCTTGATACTAGATGCCAGTTCACCTCAGGGTTATCAACAAGCCCACGCGTGCCGCGGATTAAGAAGCTGCATTTAGTACGATAAGATACGGAATGTCAACACCTTATTGTCTTGTTCCATTTAGTACGCTTCCAGAGGATGAAGGCGCTCTGTTTCCTGCTTGCGTTATCTGTGCAAGCGATTTCGGCAGCTCGAATCTTGGGCGTGTTTCCTACATCATCCATCAGCCACCAGTTACCATTTAGGCCCGTCATGTTGGCAATGGCGGAAAGGGGACACGACGTGACCGTACTTACAACGGACCCAATACAGGTACTCGAAAACAAACTTTAAAACGTTTTCCCTGGAGATGATAAATGATTGTAACAAGTCACGAAATACATTTCTCAAACAACGTAATTTGCATTACCAGAACGCATCATTTTTACTATAACCTAAAGCGACACAAATAAGGCATAGTTCCTTTATAAACAAAAAAAATGATTCATTTGATTTTGATAATTATTTCTGTACATTATAAAAATAACTATTTATTTTACTTTACCACAAAAATTGCAGGAGTTTATCGTCAAATGACTGATATATGATTGATTAATGTATTCTATCCCCAATTTTCTATCAGTCACCATTACAATAAGAAAACTAATTAATAAATTATTACAATATTTTATTTTTTAAAACTGGAGCTTTCGGAAATATTGCCATACAAAAAAAATTGTTTTTTTTTTTAAAAAAAACATTTTCTATTCAACAAGGATCTCATACACAAAAATATTTGACAACATTAATTTTCATTTTCAGTATATATTAGATTCTTCTGGAATTGAAAAAGTTTAAAAAAATTATATAATTTTTTGTACAGATAATTGTGGCAATACTGCCGATAGCTCTAGATTTTCAAAATTGAATATTTTAGAAAATTAAACATTTGTTTTCTTATTATAATGGCGACTGATACAAATCATTGGAAATGAAATATAAAAACATAAAATTGTGTAGATTAATTTTTTAAGTTGAAACATGAATGTGGTTTTAATCTCTTATCTTTATTTAAGGTATTCCAACCATATTTATGGTTATTAATAATATGTAGGCCTATGTAGTTAAAATATAATGAACGAATCTTTGTACTCGAACACATCTTTAAAAAAATTATCGGCACGCATTAAAACACTGGCCGAGAAAACCGCTCGGACCACGTCCAGTGGAATTATTAATCTATACAATTACGTAATATGGTTTGAAAAACATAATCATAGCCGCCGTAGTTGATATTCACATCCTGTCCAATAGATATCTCACTCGGAGACAATGTTGTTCGTGAATGTTTTAAGCGACGTTTACATTTATTGAATATTTATATTCATCACCAGGTTAAAAACATATTCATGTTAAAAGAAAACTAATCCCAGTGAAGAAGAAATGTTACTCATTTAATCTTTTCAGGACTCGAAAAAATAATTATATTTTGTAAAGTAAGAAGAATGTCAAGACATAATTTTTATCAAGATAATCGAAGGAAAAAATATTGACTATATATCAATAAAACTTAAAAATTCAGAAGGCTGATATTTATTTTAGATTAAAAATATATTAATAATTTTTCTGTCCCATTAAGTATAATAAATAATCTGATTACAGTTAAGATTGAATATTTAAGATCTTCGTTTCCCAAGTGTTCAATAGCAACGTGGAGGGAGTTAAATTAAACATATTTTCTAATTATTTTTCAGAATCCTCCGGAGAATTACACACAAATTAACTTGTCAAAATCATACGGCTTTTGGAAAGAATATTTTGACTTTGTGTCTTATATTAGCGTAGATCCTTTTAAACTATGGACTGTCTTCGTCGAGTCAACTGCTCCTTATCTCCAGGAACAGTTCGAGATGATGGAAATGAAACAGTTCTTGAGGTTAGAAACAACCAAAATTAACCACTATGAATTCAAAACTTTGAAATGAATTTGGTCATGTAGTTCGAAAATTATCAGCTGATTGGGTTTCCTAGATTCCCAAGATCCCTTATTATTAGTTGTATGCTTTTTTTCTGACTCTCAATTTCTTTCAGAACACTGAACTCCTCTTTCGACTTGATGATAATCGAGATGCTCAGCATGGACGTTTACAATAGCCTGTGGCTCCGTTTAGGATCACCGCCCGTGGTCGGAGTACTCACTTTGAATCCTTCTGACTACCTTCTTCGTAGCGTTGGTTCTCCCAAGAATCCTTCCTACTTTCCTGAGATGTTCCTGCCTTTTACAGACCACATGTCTTTCACTGAGCGTTTGGAAAACACAATTACGATGGTTCGCGTAAGTAATTTCATGTTTAACACTCACAAGATCATTAGCGAGGATGTGATGAGATATCTCTTTGGATCTGAGTCGCCTGTACATTACAACCTGGGAAGAAATCTCAGCTTGCTGCTCGTTAACAGTCATTGGAAAACCCATTATCCTCAACCACACTTGCCAAACGTCGTACAACTCGCGGGGCTGACGATACAAAGCAATCCGGAATCTCTGTCTAAGGTAATGATGTTTAGAAAATGCTACTATAACGCAGAAAACGTGTACGCCATTTATAAACTTCTTTCGCAGGAATTACAAGATTTCTTGGACGGTGCCAGCGAGGGGGCCATTTACTTCAGCCTTGGCACCAACGTCAACGTCAGTACCGTAACTGAGGAACGCAGAAACGCCTTCTTGGACGCCTTTTCTGTTTTGCCTCAACGTATTTTGCTTAAGTGGGAACTCGATGAATTACCTGGAAAACCACCTAATGTTATGATCGCTAAATGGTTTCCACAGCAAAGTGTGCTTGGTAAATTTATTTGCCTTTAATTCTATTCTAGGAATTTAGTTAGTCAACAGTTCGGTCACTCTTTCCGTTCTCAGTTCGTATTTATAAATATCAGCTCAGCTGATACCATTACTCTTATACGACAATGAAATATATAGACGATAGTACTTACAATAGAGTTTTTTAAAATCTTATAACAAATCAATTACTGTTAGTTATCTCTCTGGTCATTGCATCCATGAAACCTCTTCAGGTGTCACAATATTATTTTTAATAAAAATTGAGAACTATTTTGAAAAAATTTTGTACCTTCCGGGTATATATATATATATATATATATATATATATATATATAATGATACTTATATTATATACTGGAGTATAAAAAATACAAATTTAAGAGACCGCTACGTGTGTACAAACTACACGTTAGAAATTTATGTGAATCAAAATTTTCGTATAATAAATTTAAAGTAATTTAATTGAAATTTTACATCTGAAGGAATCCCAATCAGTGACGAAACGTTGTTTGTCAATATTTAAATTTGTTAAATGTGTCTAAATACCAGGTTGGTGTTTTCACATTTATTTATACATATTATTATAATTAGAATATTTTAAAATTGGACTTTGTTATTTATAATTAATTTTTTCTTACTTATATTACACAATTAATTATTGGACGTATTTCATATTTATCGGTTCTCCACTATTATTCTACACTAGCTGGGTTCCCGACGTTGCCCGGGATGTCGTATGTCTATAACCCTCAATTGGACTCGAATCTCGGTTGTTTTTTGTGTTCATTATATGAAACGCCCCTCTACCCCACCCCTAAGGGTGCTCCCCTACCATGCTGAAAGGGATTGAAATTTTACAAACATCGATAGAAATAATATCAACGTGATTGACCCCCGACAAATATTTATTCCAGGCAAATATCGACCATGTTTGAAAAATTTCACCCCCGGCCGTGGGGGGTTAAATGGCCAATTGAATGTCATAATTAAACTCACTGACATCCATAACCCTGGATTTGACTCCAATCTCGGTTGTATTCGCGTTATTTTCTTGTAACGCTCTTCCACCCTCACCCCTAACGTTTCTCCTTTCCAATGCTGTAAGGGGTTGAAATTATACTCATATCACATCTCGTTGATCCCAAAAAAATATTTATTCACTCAAATATTGGCTGTTTTAGCAGGGTTAAATATTTCCCCCCCGCTCCTGGGGTTGGTAGACTTGTCTTACCCCGACAGTGTTGTTTCCTGAACGTAAAGAACACGTGTACGAAATTTGGTGAATTTTGCTCCACCGGTATAGATTTGTATAAGGAACATACAAATATATATACATACAAACAAACACTCTGCTTTATTTATTAGATTAATTGTCTGTCTGAATTTCATTGAACGTTTTTATTAGTTTTTAAATTATTCGCCAATTGTCACATTTATAGAATCATAAACAAAGATTGTGTTACTTAATAATTAAATGTAACATCTTGTGGCTTCCAGACCTTTGTTTCATAAAAAATATTAGTTTCAAAGTAAAATTTAATTTACAATGTGATAAAGTAATAATGCAAATAATAATAAAGTAATTCAAATATATACTTAGGTCTACCGGAAGACTACGATGATGATAATCGCGGTAACACTCTATTGTTACAAAAATTTGACCCAATTGATAAGTTGAGAATAATTTATTAAATTGATTCACAGTGGAATCATTCGATTCAAAGGTTTTATTTTTTTCGACTTAGTTAAAATATAGCGATAATAATTGAAGATAAATAAAATTGTTTATAATGCCGGTATCTGCATTTGTTTAATGTTTATTTCGGATTTTCTATTCAAATTGCAGTTCTTATTTAGGTATTATTGTGAAAGAAATTTCGTTGCATTGTACTGTAGGACAGTAGGTAAAACGTATATTATTACAGATTTTCCTGAGTTATTTATATTTTTCTTCAGCTCACAACAACACAAAGTTGTTTATGATGCAAGGCGGACTGCAAAGCCTTCAGGAAGCAGTCTACTACGGTGTGCCAATTGTGGGAATTCCCTTCTGCGGCGACCAGGTTCAAAACGTGGCGAAGCTGGTGGCTGACCAGATGGGTGTGAAGATGGACTTCCTCACAGCCACCAAGGAGAAGATCTTGGAAACCATCCGAAATGTGCTTCACGATCCCGCGTAAGTAGTTTCAGTTAATTTCACGTAGAGTACTACCCCTGTTATATAGATTAAGGACGCATGAGGGTCATCCACATCGTGGCCACTTCCCAGGAAGGATTTGAAAGAGGATATGCAGAAAGGACACGAAGGTTAACTAGGATCCGCTGGGGATCCAACCTGGCATTCCCCAACAATTTATGCAGGGTTAAACCAGTATTAGGTAGTTCAAGCTCTCGGTGTTGTCCCACACTCTTCCGATAACGAGGATTCAGGGACGCTACTTCCCCGACTCGTGCTTCGACCAGATTACAGCTGGTTGACTGGTCCATTGAGAACAAATGACAACTCTTATGCCGTATGCCCAAATGCTGCGATGTTGGACCTTAGATTCCCTGGTTTGAAATCAAGGAGGAAGTTAGCCCTTTCGGACATTCCCTATATTGTTCCTTTAATGACTGTCGCTTTACGGAAGGAATTTATTATTTCCCAGAGAGACGCAACGTGAAAAAATACTGCCATAAACTGATATTTTTATGACCTGATGTCAATCGGAAAGAATTGTGTAACGCCACTGGAAGTTTTTCGCTCTTGATACATCTGTCGAGATGAGATGGTGCTGAAAATGTCAATGACGGGATCTCTGTCGGAAGGAATGTGAACTTTTAGGGACCCTTCACGTCACTCAGATGATGTAGAAATACGTCGATCAGAACTGATATTCATATTTCCTGAAGACGAGCAGAGATTTTTACTATTCGAAACGTTGGTTAATTCCACTCCATCCTAATTGATACCATCTTACTCCTTCTCGTAATTTTAACTCTTAAAACTAGACAATGGAACTCCCGACACCCACAAACCAAATACTTCACATCTGTATTTCGGTCGTCTAGCATGAAACCTTTTAAGACCTTGTAATTTTGGAAGAATGTCGACATGAGGAAAACATGATCATGATTGTAATTCAATGAAGAAAGTTTTAGCATTTTTAATTTTTGACAAGTGAAGATATTCACGTCCTTGATGGAGACGTACCGTTAACACACAATGACCGATTACCTCTTCTTCTATCTCTGCATTTCATTTTTATTAACATAACAATTATATAATAGATTTATCTATTTCTGCTAAATAAAGATACAAATTTCAGGGATTTGAATTCAAAGTTCCTAACTTCAAAAAGTTTTAATGTTTTTGTTTCTTAAATTTGATAGCCTTCAATCGAATATTTTTATTATGAGAAATTAATTTCTGAATTTCCATCGTATTAATCACCTTGCCTGTTAGGTACCATATTCGTATGGCTCACTACTCGAAGATCTTCCGGGATGAACCGCAGCCTTCCCTGGACCGCGCCGTCTGGTGGCTGGAATACGTCCTCAGACATCCTAAAACTACTCAACTCCATCCAGCCACTCGTGAACTGGAATGGACTCAACTCGAGCTGCTCGACGTAGTCCCAGTGTTCCTTTTACTTCTGTTGATCTTGATGATCATTATGTTTCTTGTTTTGACAAGAATGGTTACTGTATTGAAAACTTTGGTGTTTTGTATTCATCAGCCAAGTTGTAAGAGATGACGATAATTCTGTAACTTATAACAGGGATGGTTTCGTAGGCTGTTATTACAGTCAGATTTTCCAGTTTTATAGTATCAAGAGTAATATTGCGAAAAAAATTATTTGATGCAGAAAATTTCCAAGAATACACATGAGCTACGTCTGAAGTATTTAGATGACAATCACATTCACAGTCAATAGAACGTTATCTTAAACTTCTGCCATTTAACTGCAAGTGATGCCATTTAGATTAATTTCTTGAGCAGGCAGCTTTTCCTCAATGTCTTTGCTTCCGGAAATAGATGTCAAGTTTCAGTTGTTTCTGTAAGAAAATTTACAGAATGTGGTAGTGTTAAAATGATATATAATTATATATATATGCGTGTGTCTGTGTAAACAACGAGGAGAGTCTGCAACTGAGTGTAATTATATTTTTAACATGAATTTGTTTTATTGTAAGATAAAGCCGTACAAATCGTGAACGAACCGACGATGCGTCACGATAGTACACTTACATGAATTTTAAGGCATCAGCTTATAATACAGTAAAATAAAACAAAATAAGAAAAAATATAATTTTCGTAATACTTAGTGGCTTTCCTGTGACCACGTATAATCACGATTCCTGAACCATCTGTCATCGTAGAAAAATCTACGCGGATTCCCCCTTTAATCGCGTAGTTTGATGCGAAAGAAAATCTCAATGAACACATGGTCATTCTCCTATATTTTAGGTTTCGTTTAAAATTTATAGCTTTCAGTATAAAATGTATCTCTATAATAGTGAAAATTTAAAATACCGTATTATATAAATACCACCTTTATATCTTCAAAGGATTTAATTCACATCTTAACATATTACTTCGGAAACATTTAATCTTGGAAAGTATGAGAAAAATAAACTCCGACAGTGCCAATGTAATAGAAACAAACATAGAAGGTTTTCTTGATGAACTACGCGGGTTTGCACCCGGGTGATATTATCCGAGAAGGTTTTTCAAGGAATAACAATATGAAAACAATTTTCAGCTTTATCACATCAATGAAGACTGTTTTATAAGATTCTGCTAGGCAAAATTGATTTAGGAAAATGGGAAAGAATTTAATAGTTACTATGTAATTTTGGTTTCTATAAATTTTGTGGTGAGTTGGTACATCACTAACGTTTAAATTGTGCATTATTTTCTTTAATTTATCATTTCATTTTTATTTTAATTTTCATATTATTTTCCCTTCAGTTTCTTGTGGGTAGTTTAGGGTCGTAGGGGTGAACAAATCCATGTACAGGATGTTTTCCAGGTGACCCGGTAGCCAATAGGAGCCCTGTCCTGTTGCGATGAAGGGGCAAGGATTAGTCTGGATAAGGAAATGACGTCAGGAGCCGAGAAATGTGAAAGTGGCTCACGGAGGTTACTCCGGAGATTTTGAGTACTAAGACAAAGAGGGGATGAATGCTGAAGATCTCAATGGAAAACGCTCGGAGCAGTTGCACGTAAACGAAGAAAACGTTCAGGAGACTGATCAAGGTAAAGAGAGAGGCGTGAACGAGGCAGTTATATAGTTCAGTGTGAGGAGTCATTGACTTAGTTATAAGCAATTTTAAGAAAGTGATGACATTCTGAGTTATGAAAACACGACCACGTGGACGCGGTACCGCCATAATCGGTAAAGCAGTGGCAGTCGACGGTTTTACGTACCCTCGTTGATCAGTTCGCGTCCTGGAATAATACTTAATTTTAATTTTGTGCATTGCTACGGTAAACATTGATTATCGTTTTACTGCCGCGGAAATTTAAAAAATCGCAAAAAACCTAGGGGTCAAAATAAAAATTCAAGGATGGTGCAATCAGTACATTTAATTTTCTACAAGAAAATACCTATAGTTGATAAATGGTTAATTTTTATAATTTACCCCAATGTATATTAAACAAATAAACTAAATATTCATTTTGAAAACATTAATTTAGAATATTTTGTAACTTTCGGATAAGACCAAGGTTTTTGCACTAATGATTTTGAAAATTAGCGGTTCGATTTTTTAAAAAATATCTATTTAAAAATTAAATTAATTCACAGATTTATATAAAAAAAAATTAAGAGATTCATGTTAAAATACAAAATTGTTTCTGAAACCTATGTTTATTTGTACAGATGAATATTAAGTTTTTTCATTTAAATTACTAACTGATTAAAAACATTGGAATAAATTATAAAAATTATTTTATTTTAAAGACAGATACGTAATGTGAGGTCTCGGGTTTCAATCCTGGTAATATATATTTTTTTCATTCGTGTTGTTGTATACGCTGCTTCCTGGAGGTTTCAAGTTATTTAAGGGTAAAATTACTAATGAATACCTGACCGCGGTGGAGGTAGCTGTCGAAACGTTCTGTTTCACACGATATAAAACTCGACATTTATCAAATTCACCGGGTAAATCTTCATTCGCTAAATTACAAATGTTTTTATTTCGTTAATCGTATTAATTCATCAACTTATAAAGATCGATATTAGTTCCCTTTCAGGAAGGTTTAAAGGTGATGTTTTGCGACGGAGATATCTTTAGGAATTGTTTTCCTTGTGTATCTGACGATAACGGCTGGATTCCTCACAGATAAGACCACGGAATTATCTTGGAAGTAACTGTCACATTCTTCAGACGACGACACTGGCAATGACAGTCAGGGAAACACCGTGAAACTTATCCGAGTAGAAACTCCGGAATTCGTCATACTGAGATAAGCTACTTTACGACTCAAGCTATCAACGAATGCACTATCTCATGCGTACTAATTAAAGGACTTAGATATTCGTTAATGACTGTTTACAGTTAAATGAAATATGCATAATTTTTGGCAGTGTATTTCAAAATCTCGGTAATGTTATAATCTACGTGAAAGGCAAAAATATGTGCCCGTTAATTTTTAAATTAGTTTATTTATGTCAGTCGCAAAGTTTTTCTCAAGGAACAGCCAAATAGACAATATAAGGGGTATTTCCTTTTAAAAAAATATTATTTCCACATAAACAATTACTTCAATTTTAGTCGATACGTCTTTAGAATTTATACTGTCATCTATTCAACGATTTAGTGTGAAATGTAGAGCTGAAACTGAAGTGCATCTGAAATAAATATTTTTGACATCGGATGGCCACAAAATCCTGGTGAAAGAGATTTCATTTACATACAACAAATTTCCAGTTAGATAAATAAGTAGCCAAATGCCAGACAAAATTAAGTAATAAAATAAATAACAAACCATTTCTTTTTGTCTGCGTCCGTATGTAATTAGAATATTATTGACATAGACGTTTTATATTATTTTGTTTTGTAATTGTGTTTTTTCCAACGAGTTACTGCATTATAGGGGGAAAATTTAGGATTTGTTCGCGACTTCTTTGCCGTAGGATTCGTCATGTTTTATCTGGTTCTCAAGCTAGGAACTCCACACAATGGCCAGACAACCAAGCCCGTGAGTTTTCCCTCGAGATCTCCATACACGCGTTGTGTGTGGCACGAAGCCAGCTTTTTTTTTTCCCCGTCCCACATTGATTCACGTTCGCCAATTTTTACTGCGGAACGAACGAACCGCCTGCCACTAAATTAACGAAGCCAAGTTTAATTTGTATGAACACGGAATACTAATGAGAAAGTAGAGACAGAAAAAAAATGTTTACCAAATATGTTTCTCCCAATTAATTGAGACTCGCAATTCTAAGAAAATGGTAAAATCTCACTGAATAATTTAATAGTAACTGAAAATAATTCTCTATAATGTCTACGTTGTTCAAAGGTTTGAGGAGCGAATGGATATTGTACAAATTTATTTATTCCACTCTGACTGTTATTTTAAAAATTAATTCAATGAAATATTTAATATTTTAATAATAAATACAATAGTTAGAAAAAAAGTTTAAAAAATTAACAATGGAAATTTATTTTAATTTTTCTATATGCTACTAGCTTATACGAATGGAAATATATATATATATATATATATATATATATATATTTACCCCTACAATTCAGTAACTCAGTGGAATAAACACAATTACAAAACAAAATAATATAAAACGTCTATGTCAAAAATATTCTAATTACATACGGACGCAGCCAAATACCAGACAAAAATAAATGGTTTGTTATTTATTTTATTACTTAATTTTGTCTGCCGTTTACTAGTGCTACGAAAGTAACTTTGAAACGGAAGTGTTGTCATACAGCAGATATTCATGGACTCTACCCAGGTATGCTGACCTAACGGACTGTTCCATTGTCCGTTTGGTAAACTAAGATCGCTTTCGCTGTTAGCATTGTACGTCACTTATCAATGCTCCGCAAGTCCACGAGATAAAATCGTACTGGAACGAAATTTCATTTAACAAACTCGGAAGTAGATCAAGATAAAAATATTTTCAGGGCAAGTATCAAACCGTCTTGATGATGAAAAAAAAAATGTCGGACATTCAAAATAATATAAATAAACAAGTATGTCAGGAAATTGTTTATTGAAAAAACATTAAAATAGAGTTTCATTTCGGTTGTAACAGGCAAGGCAGCAAAACCTTGCCTCCACTAAATTGTTTTTAATTATTTATATACAAAATTATTAAACCTGAAGAGGTCCTAAAAAGAGAACGAAACGTCGTTTATTTACATTTTTGTTAATAAGCATAATTTTCGGACAAAGTTGTGTATTTTTTTATTTTAAAAAATATTTCATTAGGAATAATGAAACATACTATAAAACGAAATGGTGAATATTAATTTCAAACGTGCGATTTTCACGTATGTTGCGGTCTGTCTCATGTCATAAATGTTATATAAATTTCTGTTCTGATCATTTATGTAAAAATTTTGTTTTATTTGGTTATTTTAGCTCCACGAATTTATTTCAATTAATATTTTACGCCTGAAGATGTCAAAAAATTTAGGGACGAAACGAAATGTTTTGATAATGTTTTAAATTGCTCATAATAGATCTCTGAATAATTGGTTGATGTTATTTCATTTAATATAATTGTCCGATAAATATAATTGGTAATATTAAATATAATAAACAATTTTTTTTATTTTGCTTCTGATTCGTGATATGCAACAATTACATTGCATTAAGTAAATTATATATAGGCCTTAGTGTGATTGGTTTGGTTTAATGAATAAGAAAGATAGCCAATTCAAACAAAAAGGTAATATAAATACCACACAACGTTTCTGGAATCCTTGTCCGTTTCGTCAGGTACTAAGAAGAGCCTAGAGCGACACAACTGCACTTGTCAGTTGACAACATCCAAAAGCCTTTCTCTAGGCTCTTCTTAGCACCTGACGAAAGGAACAAGGATCCCAGACACGTTGTGTGGTATTTATATTACCTTTTTGTCTGAATTGGCCTTCTTTCGTATTCATTATTTTCAATCAGACGTAAATTTTTTTCATTTAAGGTTTTCTTTATTTAATTATGCTGTGCATCTCTGGCTTCAGCCTTTTCTCTACAACAGGTGGATTGATTATTTTTTCTACCAGTTCATTTTATTGTGTCTTTAGATACGTGCAAAGTAGAGTTTTGATAGACTCTTCATTTTCTCGGCAATGAATGTTATGCTGACATCATTGTGCAGAGTGAACTTCGACACTAACCAGTGATGGATATGAGTAGTAAAAAAAGAACTACTATGGAGCCACACATCAAACAGAGCTTCATAAAAACATAATGACGATTTTAAAATCTGTCCATGTTCCATTTATACCACGGAAACGATTCAGTTACGTTGGAATAATTTATAACTGGAGTCACTATGAATTCTTCTTTTCTAAAAGGCCATATTTTTCAGTTGATGACGTTGATTAACAGAGTACGCACAGCTGTATCATGGAGCTGTAGCGGGGTAGCCTACTCTCTGAAATCACAGTGGGAGCATAACTGCATAAATATTTTAAAAGTCAAATATATGGGCTCGTCTCAAGCTAAAGATTGGATGCGTTTCAAAGAACCCCGTCTCGTAATCCTTCTACGTTTACCCCTCGCGTAGAAGAAGGTCAAGAGGTTTAAGTGAGTAGAAAAATTCTGGAGGAAGCGAAACTGCGGTCGACGAAGCGAGGAAGAAGTAAATAGGCGTTGAAGTGTACGAGGAGAAGGGTTGGAACAGAGTGCAGCAGAACCCCCAACATCTTCTTAAAGAAGGTAAGTCTACCGGGAAACGGCCTCGCAGATCTCTGCGGTCGCATTAAACCCTTCAGCCTCCCGAAAGTAACTCGATCCCGCAATTTGCTCCTAGGCTAGGTCATTAAATCCAGCATCCCTCAGATGCAGCGAGTCTGCCAGCCTAGAAATATTTATTTCCTTTTAGCGGCAACTCTGCTAAGAACCTGTCTAGAAGATATCGTTTGACACGAGTTTGAAAGCCAACCCTTTAATCATGAACCAACATCCCTGTCTACAATCCAAAAGTTCCAGTTTTGCTCTCGAAAGCTATTAAAAAGCTGCATTTCACATTTTCAACTGCTTCCCTCCAGAATTAATTACATTTCACGAGGAAATAGAGAGGGAGAATAAAACGTTGCTCTTTCCAGAAATCGGCTCCCTCCACCCCTTGCAAATTAGAAAAGAGACCGGGTAGGGAATAATATGTGTGAACGCACAATGTTCGTTGGTGGATATAAATGTTTCTGTGGAAATTCAACCTCCTGATACACCTACCGAAAAAAAACAACACATTTCTCCTCGAGAAAGAGAAAGATTAGCTTGTAATAAAGCCAAGGCAGTCCGTGAAATTTTTTCGTGCGTTTAATAGGGTTGGCTGTAGTCCGAGAGCTGTAATATTTTAAACTCTTGGTGAAAGGGGTGAGGTGGCAGGCGTATCGGGAAGGTAGACGGCTGAAAATGCTGTTATTTCGCTTAATTTGGGCCCGAGGGACGATTGTCTGTGCACTGCAATTTTAATTCGCGATATGGCAGAATAGCGCCGCCACTGAAATTGAAAAATGAAGTCAGAGATTATATAAAACAAGATATTTCTATTTGTTTGCCAAACTGAAGGTTTTATTTTATCACGAAACACGATCTCTCTTATTTCTAAAATAATAAAATTTTTAAACTCTTGTTTAAAGCTCTTGTATCTAAATAAATAACTTAAAATACAAAAACGTCGTTCTTTTGAATAAAATAATCTTAATTGTCTGTGATAATGGTCGTTAATTTATTTAAATTATCTTATCCACGTGAAGTGAAATATTGTCTTACAATATTGTTGATAAGAATTAAAAAGTTGTTGAATAAAATTTTGAATGTAAATTTTGTAAAGAGAGGTTTATTTATCTGTAATATTACAAATGTATAGTAACAATACTTATTTTCTGTGAGCTTTGACTATCCAATTATGCCATTAGGTGTTCTATGTCGTCAGTATAAAAATTCAATTTTAATATATTTTAGGCTTCTGCATCATTGTGCCTTTATCATAATTACCCGACATACGCAGTCTTTTTTCTCTCTTTGGCATAGATAATAATATTCCGTAATTTGGCCAGAGAAAAGATTACAAAATATTTCTACTTCAGAAAATGGTATGCTATGTTCAATAAAACATTTAATATCTGATTTTAAATTTGCACTTCCACCCTGAACTATTACGTCACATCCCAACATGTTAAAATAATTCCGTGTGGTTTTAGTAAATGTTTTTAATGTGATAGTATTAAGTAATTGTGGTGTATTAATAATTAAAGGTGTCAGGTGAGTTTTTGCTACCAGTTTGTGACAATAAACTAGTTGAAGATAACCTATATTACCTGCATGCATATTTATTATATAATTAATTTTTTACGTAATGTGATGTCTGTTAAAGAAATGATTATTTTTGACATCGAATAAGTTAATTTAGCAGAATATTTATATTTAATTTCTTGCCGAATAACACTTTATTTCAAATAGATTATTTTTAGAATTTTAATGACCGTGCTTTGTTTTTTAAATACCGTCTGTAAATTAATTGTATGTTTATATTAAATTTGTTTCAGTTATTTAAGTACTCAAATATCCCAGAGTCGCTTCCTTCAACAAATGTGTGGAAATAAATTAATAAAGTCAACAAATACTTTAACTATATAAATGATCTGTTTTGAAAGTTGACATCTGTAATATAATATTTGTTTTGTATTAAATTCTGGTTGGTGGTCTGGTAAGCTCGGGTTATTACTTCTGAAGTCACTTTTGTATGTTTTTTTTATATAATAAATAGCTTTTTGGCACACTCAACTCCAGGTATTGACAATGGGAAAAGATCAGTTACATGGTTAAGAAACCACTGGATAGGTGTCACTTACTGGGTATGTGGAATTAATAATTCCCAAAATTGACTGTGAATGCATTTCCGATAGTTTTAATGCATTTTAAGGTTTAAATAGTTTCCGATAAAGCCAGAAATTGCTATGACAATAAACGAATAATCATTTAACGAATTTTTGTCTGTGAGGAGATTTTTTCAAATGACTGCTCTGAGGCCGAAACCTGTAGTGGCTTTTGTAAATGCATTCTTTTACAGTATTTTTTTTTCAGATCGAAAGGGTATATAATATAATATTGTTCAGCGATCCGGAGTTACGGAGAAGGAGAGATGTGATGCCATCTGACACAATGAGACTGGCGGTCAAGGACCAAAACTGATTAATTTATTTGTGTGTATTTTCTATCAGTATTTATTTTTACATTACCATCCTTAAACATTCTGTATTCCGTGAAAAGACGTACATTCTGATTGATCATCAAAATTCTTGTATTTTACATGAACTTTCAACTGACAATACAACGCCAGAAAAATAATGTAAGCCAACTGTCTGACATTGAATTCCTTCTTCTTTTAATTTTTTTCAACTGGAAACATTCGAATATAATTTTTTAAGAAAAATATTAAAAATGAATGAAAACTATATCAGACAGTTGATTTACGTTATTTTTCTAGCGGTCAATTGCCAGTTGAAAATGGCAGTAGTCGAAAGTTCGTAAAGCAATTTATGTAACATTGAATTTTAATAGACATAATTTCTTTAATCCCTGTTATATAAGTATATTTAACGTTACTTTATATTATATATTTTTTGACAAGTCCAAAGTTTGTAATTGTAATATGTTTTTCTTGTAATCTTTTATTATGACGTATCGTATTTCCTCGACCGAGGACTAATGGAATGAATAATAAATCTTAATTCACCAACTTTCCAAATTAGATAATGTAATACCATAAAAAAATTGACATTTAATTATATGTAGATACGTAAGAAATAATTTTTCACCAAGAATGGTGGTAAGTAATTTAAATGAGTTACGGGCGAGAAAAAATAATTTCATGATTTACCCTATTTGTTCTCTTTCATATAAGTAAATCATGTCTACATTTTATTTTCTAGATTGTATTTCAGCTGGAAACTTCGTTTAAACGGCTCTATAAGATGAATTGACCCATTAGTTGCCAATTCTTCAGACGAACAAAAACACTATTGCGTTTATTTTGAGGGCGCTCAGAACTCCGTCGGTGTTTCGCGAATGAGGATGAGCGTTTCATCGGTGGTCACGTGGATCGCGAACAGGTTGCGGTGGCAGAAACGACCAGTTAACAGTCAAAACGTGATCGAGTGCGAATGTTTCCCGTCTTGTGATCTTGACGATGATCGGGTGTGGGACGCCAGACACTCGTTCGAGAACGTCAAACTTCGTATCGTGTGGCCGAATGAAGAATCCGACGTGGAACGCAGAAACGGAAAGGTTGGTGGACGTCTTCACAAGAATTTCCATTAAGATTAGATTATTCTGGGAATTTCACTTCAAGATGTGGAACGTAGTGTGGGAAAACAACGACCAATTTAGTTACATAAAAAAATTGCATTTACCAAATTACAGTTCTCATTAAACTTTTGTAATATCTACAGGAATGTCGTTATTAAACTGTTCATATTTATTATTTACGAATCTGTGAGAATTAACGAGATTTATACGAATTTATGAGTGTGAATTTTTGAGTTGTAGCTTAAATATTATAAATTAGCCAAATTGGCTTTCTGGAATGTTTTGAAAATTCGGTTACAATATAAACACATGAAATATTTGATTTATTTCTTCTGAAATATAAACATAATACGTCTGTGCTTAAAGTATAAAAATAGGTAAATAGTCAAGTCATAGACAAAATGAAGTGACAATACAAATTTATATTATAATTCTTCTTGTCTTTTATCTATCTGTATATGGTTATAATTTACGTAAAATAATAGAAACTAACGGAATATGACCCTTTAAACATTAATTTTTGTTGTTGTTAATTTCCTGTAGCTTAAACTTAAATTAATTCAAATATTTGTAATAGGCAAAAATGTGAGAAGTATGTGTGTTCCATAAACTGAGATCATAAATTTTAAACAATGGCTGTTTAAACACAAAAATTTAAAAACTCTGGATTTCTTACAAAAAGATTTTACGCCACTTCACATTATGTGACTTACTGTAACTAAAATACAGTTCAAACTGGCCTGAAGATTGTTGTAAACTCTCCTATTATAATGGCTGTTGTTAAAAAGTAAATAATGTTTGACATCCGATTTCACAGGAAGTAACGTGATGAATTTCGAGAATTTTATTTCTGATTGAGCTCATCCAGAACACTTCAAATACGTCGATTTATATCTATAGAGATTACTTTTTTTTAAGGCTATTACATTTCGTTCATTCTCATTAAAATTAAATAAAGTAAACGAGCTCCGTTAACGTAGTTACTCATATGTTCATTCTTGGAATGATAATGTCTTTCAAACTCCTTGAAAACCGCAAAAGAATAGAGCAATTGATTGTTTTGGTAACTCAATTACAAGAGTTCTGGGTAGCTTCTCTTAATTAATTTTTTTGTGAATAATTATTTTTATATTCATTGTATCTTGTTACTAATGTATGAGTACGAATGTACAAACTGCAGATTTCATTTTTATGTTATTTATTTCGTATTTAAATAGCTAAATTTTGTTTACTATTTTTCAAAATTTGTGACTGTCATATTTTCTGAATATAAACATAATATAATTAAATAAAACCTGCATTCTTAAATTCCTTTATATACCTTAATCCATATTTATAAACTTTTCAAATATAAATCAATTATTTTATAAAAAACTCGTATAACTTAGTCTTTTCTAAAGATATTATTTGTGTATGATAAATATTAAAGTTTGTATTTGGCATATAAAATAAACTTTTAAATTCCATCCCTTAGAAACGTGAGCGGAAACACTAAAAACGTATTCGAGTGCACGGACTTTCCGGGTTTAAGTTATGAATATTATAAATTGGAAGAGAACGTTAAAGAATAATGAATACTTAACCCAATAATGCTTTCTTCACAGTAAATAAAATCTCCATTTGAGAATTTTCACAATTCGTTCCTCAATCTACAATGTGTTGCAAATCAAAATTACGTAATAAAATAATGAATATATTTTTATTTGTTTATTGGAAGTGATATTCAGTTTTAAAATGTGAATTTAATATTAACTCAGTCACAGGTATTAAAATAACTAGATTTTTCAAACAACTTAAAAGAAAAACGTTAGTTGAATTAAATTTATAAGGAATTGAATGAAGGAATAAATAGCCCGGGTTTCAGTTACATGACCTCGGCATGTTTGGATTCTTCAGGAAAATAACAAGCACCTTCGTCTGCTTCCATGTTCGACCAGTCAGTCTCGTAGTCAATTTTCCTTGTTGCCACCCTTTCTGGGAAAGAGCTATTATTATTATTTATTCTTAAAAATTTAATCCGTAGATTTTTCATTTCGGTTGATTAGAATGAGGAAAAACTACATATTTTCCTGTTATTTACATCGATAATGTTATAGCGTCACTGGTTTCCTTAACGTTGCTTGCAGCGCTACACGAAAAATTTGTGAAAAAACATTCATTTTCCTGGAAACATTTATAACATTTGTACGCTGCACAGAATTTTAAAACTGCTGTTTGAATTAACTTCTGAAACATTACTTGGAATTAAAATATTAATTTCCAAATTTAATTGTTTCCAACTTTATAAATAATCTAAAGTTCAACTGTATACCATGGTAAGTTTAAATAATATCAACAACCAATCTATAAGTTTGAAATTAATGTCTCGTCAGAGTGATCTCTGGACGGTAAAGTAGAAATATAAAATATTCCTTGCAGATATGAATTAAATTATTGTCTTAATTAGCGATGGCTGAAATTGGTTTAACTGTGAAGCGGCATTTCTTTTCCTTAATGAGTAGGTAAAAGAAGACGGAACCAATTAATAATCAACCGCGTTATCTTCATAGTTACACAGGCCAGAATAAGAAATTAAACTGAGGAGAATAGAGTTTTATATGCAAAATATAAGGCAATTAAATTTTTTTAACTTTGCCTATTTTGTTAATGTACTACTTTACAGTATCTTTACAACAATAGTTCATGTACGCATTAAATATAAACGCTCTAAACTCTCACTTCTGAACCTTGTTAAATCAATTCACCGGGATATCACGTTACTTTCTTGAATTTTCCCGAAAGAAAAACACGAGCCCTCAGAGTTTATCCTCGCCGCATTTAGCTGTAAATTTATTAGTTGCGGAGGAAAAATTAATTACAAATTTCCGTAGATAACGAGCAGTAAATGACTTGGTGTAAATATTCCCGAGGAATTCATGGAGTTCATAATTCACTGAGAATGAGCAATTAGCGTGGTTTTACGAGGAGACGGAATTCGGGAGGACTAGCTGCCGATGTAATTAAGGAGCTGAGGAAAACGAGAGCTTTGGCCCAGAGACTGCAAGAAATCACGCGCTTCTCCAAGCGATAGTAGGAAGAACTAAGCTACAAAACACTACCCTTTGCAGCTGCTCCAAGTGCGTACAAAACTATTCGAAATAAGACAGCTGAACGTTATTAAAATAAGTGAAGTAAAAAACAGCTAATATATATTTTTTGATTTAATGTCTTACGCTTTAGACAAATACTTTTACAAGGTAATTAGAAGCTATGTAATAATGTTGTTAATGAAATATTGGATTTTATAAATTTTTATTTAATTCATAATGATTTTTATTATATAAAAATATTGACGATTACCTACCATATTTATATTACAATCTTCTATATAATAAAAAAGGATGTATATTTGTATGTATGACATATTCTTCAAAATACGAGAAACGGTACTGTGAGGGTGAGAAACGCCTAGCATACATGTGGAAAGAATTATAATTAAAAACCGTGATCATTAAATATTAAATTACTGCGCGCCAAGAGACAATGACGTCACGCGAGAGAAAGACGTTACTACGCAACGAACAAAGGAAATATTTCCTTAATTAGGAATGAAATAAAGCAGAAATATTTTCTTCAGCAATACTCCATCGAATGGTAATAAAGAAGAATACGAATTACTTTACCATCCTTGCGGAAAGTGTAAGTTAATTTTCGCGCTATATTAGTTGTGAGTCTAGCTAACAATTTCATCAATGTAATATTTCGTAATGTATGAAGACTGAGTGACAATTGACAATTATATCCTGAAATACTCAGGGAATATATTTAAGTATTCAATTAAATACTTTTTCGAGTTTATATAAATAAGTACACGAGCAACGCCGGGCACCCAGCTAGTAAATAAATAAACTATCCGCCAAATTTGTACGATCCCAAGGCATTCCATTAATATCTACAAAAAATGAATATTAGTTAAATAAATTATTAATCAGTTTCAAAGGCTTCGTTGTAACGGGAAATGTTAATGTTTAATAGAATAATTACGAATTTTTTCTGACTTAACGGTAGATTTAAACATTTATAATCCAGAATCAGACTAACATTGTTTTAATGGGGGCAGAAAAGTGTACCTTTTAAAATGATTTTTAAGACGGTTACTCAAATATAATTAGGTAATATAAAATTTATCATAACTGAGAAAAATTATTTCACATTGAGAAAGTTTAACACAGTATGGACAAAATTTAGTGAGAGAGAGAATGTGTAATGCAGAAGCATAAGAATGGTGGTTTAAAATGAAATTCGTGCAGCCTTCAAGTCAAGTGAATAGAAAAAAAAAGGGGGTTAAGTGTGATGAAGCCCCATTAACTGTGTTATATTTCATTTGCCAACAATTATCGAAACTGGAGTAATTGTATTACCTACAATATTATTTTCTCCATTGTCAATCGAATTAATTTAGTATCATGTAAGGTCAATGTTTGCTTATTTCATTTTTCTATTCTATAAATGCTCAGTGACTACCGAGTTGTTAAGGGACTATGGTACTAACAGGAAAGGACTCAACGCTGAACTATGACACCAACATTTTTTAATTCTGTTTTGAGGTAGTTCTAAGTGAAACTATGGTTTTTGAAAATTATTTCAAATTAATGCAATAACCAGTAAAACATTTAATTAATGTTTTTTTCCATATTTGAAAACAAATCACGTTCATCGCTTCTTTTGTGACTTCTTCCAGTACCCGACCATGAAAAAATTCTGTTATAATTTCCACAGTTTCTCATTAATACAAAATTCTCATAAAAGAATAAATTTATTCGATAAATTAACAATTTAAGATCTTTTTGTGTAACGGGACCCTTTATAGTAGGTTAAAAAAATTTCCTTGTAACCCTCCTCGTATGTTTTATTTATATATCGGGGGTTACACAAATTGTTTTAACCTAATATAAGGAGACTAATTGGTCTTTTTCCCGTCACGCTTTAACATGGTGGACTCGTAACTGCAACTGTTTTGATCTTTTAGTATTTTCAATCTGTATCACCCGAAGGAGGAACAATACAATGCAAGTGGTCATGTGTGTGTTTGAGCCCGTTTCCCGTCCACTGTTCGTCGTCAAGATAATCTTTGAAGAATTTCACGCTATGTTCGATATATATTAATAGCATCGGCGTCAATGATGTTTCATTACCCGCTCACTGCCCTCATGTCGGGAAAGTGACGTGACGGAGTTCCACGTAGGTAAAAACATATTCATCTATTTTTACATATATTTAGAGAATAATATGGACTTGTAACACGGTGAACAAAAAGTAAGGTGAATTTGTTTATAAAATATAAATTCTTTATTTATTCTTCCAAATCAATTTCATCCCCTTCAAAGTAATCCCCGTCCGATAAAACGCACTTTTTCCAACGCTTTCCAGTCCTCGAAACAGTCGGAATAGTCTTTTTCCAGTATAGCCTTCAAGACCTTCTTCGATTCGGTTTTTATCTCCTCAATCGTGTCAAAACGGCGTCCCCGCATTGACCTTTTGAGTTTGCTGAATAGCCAGAAGTCGCACTGAGCCAAATCAGGCGAATACGGTGGTCGCGGAACGATATGAGTCGATTTTTTGGCAAAAAAGTCGTGAAGAACCAATGCAGTATGATATGGTGCATTATCGTGATGAAAGAACCAATAGTTGTTCGCCCATAATTCCGGCCGTTTCAGACGAATAGCTTCACGCAAACGACGCATAACGCTCAAATAATATTATTTGTTGACAGTTTTGCCTGGCAGAAGGAATTCATAGTGCACCACACCATGATAATCAAAGAGAACTGTCAACATCACCTTGATTTTCGGTCTTGCTTCACCTTTTGCACGATATTCGCTGGATTGGTCGGTGGTTTCAGGGTCGTATGCTTAAATCCAAGTCTCGTCTCCAGTAATGATGTATTTCAAGTGGTCCTGATAGTCAGACAGCAAAGTTTCACACACATCAACGCGACGCTTTCCCCCCCCCCCCCCCCCAAAAAAAAAATTGAGCGATTTTGGCTTCAATCGAGACTTGACGCGTTTGAGACACAAAACATTCTTCAAAATGGTTTAGGCGCAGCAAAATGATATTCCAACACTATCAGCGAGATCTCTAATTGTCCATCGACGATTTTCAAGCACCAAATCTTTGATTTTCTGGACGTGGCCCTCGTCGGTAGACGTTGATGGTCGTCCAGAGCGCGGTTCGTCTTCAACGCGTTCTCGGCCCTCTTTGAACTCGTTGTACCACTTATAAACGTTTTTTTTGTGCCATAGTTTGATCACCAAAGGCCTTCCGCAACAGTTTCAACGTGTCCGCACAAGAATATTCGTTCCGCAAACAAAATTTGATGCAAGTTCTTGGCTCAAGAAAATCACCCATTGCAAAAATCGAAAAATTCACTTTTGGTTGTTTGCAAAAACACGTGTAAATCGGATTAAACCTTTTAACAAACAGAGGCTTGGCAAATATTAAAGCCAGTCCTACCAACCTAGGGAATAAAATTTACCAGCCTTCCTAATACCCGGGAGTTTTAAATGACAATTTCACCTTAATTTTTGATCACAGTGGTCTATGACTATCCTGTCGTATTCGTTGCAAAATTTGGTTATTAAACAAGGATCGACTAGTTTCATATCATAATGTTGTGTAGTAGAGAAATGAATTTGATAATTAATGATCTTGGAGAGGGAATGACCTCTTACAGGTATTTTGGACGGCGTTTATCCGTAGGCCTACGTGAGTGTAACCTTGTTTGACAGAGCTAATAGAGAGGAGTTGGGCGTTACAGGAAGTATAGGGAGCCGTACGTGTCAAGGGGAAGTCCCGGCTGCCATTTCGCGAAGAGATGACAAGTGTATCGAGCCGGCAGGGTGGATCTTCCCAGGCTGTCTTAATGGAAGTTAGTTCTGGTGGAAGCGAGGTATGCGGGTAACCGGATTAGTCCCTACGTGATGGGCGTTGTGATTGTGTGAGGAGGGTTGTGGGGGTGGGTCTGGGGTGTTAATTACGCCGGCTGCAGACAGAACTATCCGCCTCACATCTAGGAAGCGTCTTCTGCGGTCGTCGGCACTTTGCTCTACCCGCAGATATTTCTCAGACCTCTGTCTATACACGAAACAGCTAATGCATCATGGCCTTCCCCCTGGTATTGTTATCCATCACGTAGTGCTTATTTAATCAAACTGCTAATTTCCGCGGACTGAGATATGTTGCTCGATTCCTACTAATTGTTCTACACCCCTCTAATTAGGATTCATGTTAGTTGTGTACGTGGGTATTACTAATTACATTTAATTGTAAAATAGCAGCCCTTATGCAAATGAAACGCACATCAAGTACACACGAGACGAGAATATAATAAGTCCACACAATCTACCCGGAAAGTCAGTTTCAATAGTTTTCAATTCACTAATTCAGTATGTGTACAAACAGCATGTTAGAAATTTATATAAAAAATACATCTGAATTAAATTTAAATTGTTCGGCTTAAGGGGCTCAAATTTGGGACGAAACGTGTATATTAAATATAATGGTTTAAACTTGATAATAAATTTTTCTGAACAATATGCTGATGTTTTTCACGGTAAATTGTATATCAAGGCATTTAAGAGAACTATTTTTATTAAAACGTGGTACCAAAAATTTAAAACAAAATTATAGGAATAAAAATTATATAAGTAAAAAATACAATTTATTACCGTATAATACTTAACTCTTATAATAAATAACAAAGTTTGGAACGAAATTTTTTAAAATTTTTGAAATACTTCAATTTGTCGTTTCAGTATCATTAGGTATTGTTTCCTTATTTATTTATTTTTATATTGATTTATTTACAGTCCCATCAGAAGCTCTGGTTGTTAGCGACTCGGTATGGGAACTCATTTTTCCTTGCCGGGGGAATGATTTGACGATTTATCACAAGCATCCATGGCCTCGCCAGGATTCAAACCCTGGACCTCTGTGAAGCTGACCCTTACTTAATTTAATTCTTTAACTAATGACTTACAGAATTTGAGATAATACTCCATATTGTACACACGGTGAAATTTTAGAATTAGGACGTAACGTGTTAATTTTTATGTTATTAAGATATTACCGACAATTTTTCATTCATTTAAGAGAAATAAATACGTTGGAAACTGTAGAAAATTCCGATAAAATTAAAACAGATAAATAATTTAGGTATTTTACAAAAGATAAATTTCAATGTTTGTGTACTGGTAATTAATTTTTGTATTAATTTACTATTTTTTATTTCGTTCGAAATAAATGGGTGTCGGACTATACTGAATGAGTTCCGTTTGAGTTACAAATTTTGAGCGTTAAGAAACTACGCTCCAAGAATAGCGGTACTTCAGTAAAAAATAAAAACATGGAGGATTTATAGATTATAGGAATAAAAATAAATACATTTTAAATTTTTTTTAGATGATTCAAGGATCCCGTAATATGTAGGTTATCCTTTATCACGAATGGAATTACTTGGACGTTACACGATACAAGTCGTAATTTTCAGGCGACTAGTCTCAGTGGCTCGGGAGTACCTTGACTCCCGCTAACGACATGGCCCAACACGAGGCTATTTTGCTCCCTCTCTTGTCTCCCTCCCTGGGTGACATCAGCTTCAAAGTCCCTTTGGCTGAATGGACGTGACAGACACATAGGGGCTGCAGGCCAGATAACAAGGGAGCCCAGTACCTCGTCTCGTGTATGAGGCAGAAACTCTGGTAGTTATCGCCCGAGTCTCCTCACGGAATGGGGGAAATCCCCTTCGTAGCGTTTCGTGCAGACTCGTACTAAAGCTGACAAATTTCATCCTCTTCCGTGTTAATTAGTCTTTTGACGATGAGAAATGCTCCTCCATTTTGAGAAATATACATTTTTCCCGTTCTCAGCCCCCTATTTCACTTAGTTGTTCCGTCTCTCGCGCTCTCTTCACATTTTCTTTCCCAAGTAACCAACCCCTCCCCCCCTGTTACTTGATATACAGAAAATAATCTAAACAAATCTCGTTTGCGAATCTGCGCGTCAAAAGTGAGGTGTGGGACGGAGGAAGGAGGCAGGGAGCGCAGACTAATTAGCAACTTTCTTTGAATTTGTAATTATATTTTGTCTCCAAGATGGTTACTTACGTTGAGGCGGCATAAATCATAGCATCCAGTCTTTCCGCGTTATTCCTTTAGAATATTAAACAGCAGCTGGAGTAATTTTTTTTCGTAAATCATTCAAATTTGGTATAAAAGTCATTTTCTAAAATTATACAAAATTTATCTATCATTGCAACATGCGTTTGTATAAGAGACAAACATTTGATCATTTCAAAAATTTCCATTACTAACATTACTAAATCATATCACATGTCAATAAATAACGAACCGTTTCCCAATCCAACCAAATATATAATTTGTATTTTTATTTAACGACTGTTTTCAACAATAAAAAAATTCCTTTTTCTTGAGCTTGTGAAAATCTTTTTTCTCTTTCTTGAATTAAAAAATTCTAAAACCCTTGATCAATTTACATATAAAAATCCGTTCTTCATTTGAGGTCCTAAAATCTGGGCCATGTAAGAATTATGATTTAGTAAAATTGTACGTATCCCTGCATCAGGTCTAAGGGACGCAGGACCGGATCTGGACCCATATTTCACTATTTTCTTTTTCTCTCAATATGAGGAATCCATTGCTGAAATTTTTCTGTCGAGTTTTGAATATATATATATATATAAATTACGGTGGAAGTAATCACAACGTCGTGTAAATTTGTCACTTTAATCAGTCAGATTTGTTTTATGTTACTCAATTTATAAAAATATCAAACTGTTTTTAGTTTCATTGCCCATCAATATATCTTAAATTATAGCATAAATTTATTTATATATTATAGTAAGTAAATTCTGTTTCGGTAAATAATTGTATCGTATTTTAATTAATTTTAATTCTGTTTAAAATCTAATATTTTACTGTACCTTATTAAATTGCCTCAAATTTATCCTAGATTTAAAAGACTTCTAATTTAGTGAATTTGTTAGGAACAACATTTTTTTGCTGATACGCTCTGATTGTAAAATCCCCTGAACGGAATTGAAAGGTAAATGGGAGTCGACTAGAGCGACAGAATATGGATCATTAAACGAAGATATGGTCTGTGAGGTCGAAAATAGATTGATAAATGGAGCGCTGTAAAGATGTAAACCTCAGATCCATTTCTTTGAAGAATTGTTCATTATCTCCGGGTAACTAAACTAAATGTACGGTTAAGTATATTTTATTATGTATTTTCAAAGTCTCTAGGTCTCTTATCCTTATGAAATCACACTATTTTTGAACAATTTAGAAATAATCGTTGTCTTCAAATAATACCCGTGCCTTTTACATATTCCCCAAAATATGTTATTTGTGTGAATTACTAGGAAGCGCCTTTTTCCTTTTCCTATCTTCTTTTGGTGACGCCATGCGAACTCGCAGTTCCATAAATCCACGTCAAGCACCGCGCGTGACATAACGTTCCGAAAGAGGATTTGGCCTTTCCGTAACTAATTTAAGAAACTGTCTGACTCTGCTAAAATACTGCGGTCACATTTGCTCTTTTACCTACAGGGGGAGCACTCCTGCCCGCGGCCATTAATATAGCGGTGTTATAGGATCAAGAGGTCCTTCAGATCAGGTACTCCAAAGGAGGTTTATCATGTGGAAGGTAATAAGTAATGGGACAGTGAATCTGGGTAAATGAAATAGAGGATATTTCTGGGAGAAATGTTTTTATTAGATAAGATTCTACGTATCGAAAATATTCCAGTAAATTTTTATGTAAAATAAATTTGAAAACTGAAATAAAATAATTTACAGAATTAAGAAGAAAAAATTAGCGTTAAAGACATTAAAGGAATTGCACAGAATAATAAATTAATTACCTGTAATAAATTTCAATTGTTCGTTAGAAATATTTGCTAGAGTGTGATCATACTTGTCCGACAGTTTTCAACTTATCCGCGTCTCATTTGTTTCGGCTATTTGTTTCGGCTATTTATTAATTTCGGTTGATCGCTAGGAAAATGGTAATTTAGCTTAATTTGACTCTTGTTTCTCAGCGCCATAAAATTTACTAGCAACTAATTCACTGCAGTTATATAATTCGATTTATCATATAAATTTTTATAACCCGACTGGCATTCAAAATTTACAAAACATAAATAAATATTTGCAAACAAATTCTTAAATTCACAACGACGTTTTGTCCTCTTCTGAGACGTCATTAGGTATGATTATTTTTTATATTTGTAATTTTCCGTTGCCTAAATTATACTTATAGATTGTATGTAACATTATTAAAAATGTTATACCGGATGAGGGTAAATAAAAGCCAGAAAATAGGTGTTTGAAATAGAAATTAGTAAAAATAAATAAACGGCATGCTTTTACGTTTATTTATAATTTTTCCGGACAAAAACATTGGTTTTGCAATATTTATGTATATTAAGGTTGATATTCTTCTGTTCAGTTTAGAATCTATTATAAATAATTATAACAATCCGTTATTAATTATTGAAACTGTTAAAATTTTATATTTATTGCAAATTATTAAAAATATATGATATACTCAATAATTAACTCAATCT
This sequence comes from Zhengitettix transpicula, assembly GCA_037074705.1. NCBI lineage: Eukaryota > Metazoa > Arthropoda > Insecta > Orthoptera > Tetrigidae > Zhengitettix > Zhengitettix transpicula. The sequence goes on along the minus strand of CM073596.1, from coordinate 36,312,867 downwards.
GTACGGTATATACGAAAAAAGGATTAGCAGGTGCGAATCAAGAAATTTATTAAAAATAATTATTTTTTTACCAATTCGATTCCCTTTCTGAGCTTAAAAGTGAAATACGTATGCACCCATACATTAATTTCCCGATATTGTCATTTAGGCCCAGGACTACACTCATTTATCAATCTTCCGCTTCGGAAGCTAATCCCTTTCACCTTTGCACTAAGCTCCCTAAAGGAGCTTAAGGAATTATCAACTCTTTGCAATCAAATAGCCCAATTAAAAGTATTGTGACGTGATAACCCAATACCGAATTCAATTATTGAATTTAAATCTGTAGAGGTGGATGGGAAAAGGCAAATTTCGCAGAACGAAGAATTATGAAGTGTATTAGTTTGTTTTAATTTGAATTAATTAGTTATATGAAACCGATGTTGTATTTCAAATAATTATTAAATCTTAAGGATGTATTTTAATATTTTTCTTTAATCTATAGTATAAAGTGAAGAGTTGAAATATAAAGGAGACAGGAAAAATCGTATGTGTACTTTAATAGCCTAGTTTTTAGGAGGGACGATCGTAATATATAATAGGATAAATATTCACAAAAATAATTGTAAGATATTTGCACTGAATCGACGTTGTACGGCTTTGAGATTAGTTTCCGTGTGCGAAGCAGTGGATCCGCATTCTATTCCCGGTTCGGTCGAATAATATTTATTTGATCTATTAATTAAAAATTATAGTTTTAGAGCTGAGCTTTAGAATAAATGCTTCTCACAGCAACAACAAACAAGAAAAAGATAAATGGTATTAAAAACAATGCACGGAGAGGGGAAAGCTGCGAGCCCACAGCAAACCCCTCTCCCTGTCATCGGAAGGACGTGGGACAAGTACCAAATGCCCGACCTACCTGATGCAGGTTTTTCTAGGGGTTTCCCTGCGTCACTTTGTGGCGAATTGCTGGGTAGGATCCTTAAACCATAGCCTGGGGGCCCTAGTTAATCCTTGGCTACCTTCCTCTACCTTTCCGCATCCCCCCATTCACTCCTTTTCCTATGCTATAAGAGGGGAGTTGCCACAATGGGATTACCCTATACATAGCCTGTCAACACCTACACACACACACACACACACACATGCGACATGCTAGTTGGTGGATGACAACTATTGTCAATTTTCTTCACGTTGTATTTTACGTCAATCATGTCTCTAAGTTATATATCGTTTTATGACTACTTCATTACGTGTAATTTATCACAATAATTTACAGTGTTATAACTGACATTGAAAATTTAAAATATATAATGGCCAAGAAGTCTGTTATAAATTGAAAGAATTTATTCGTGGATTTCGGAAGAAGTGTAGTGTTATCCTAGATTTTGGTAATATACTTTGTACTAGTAATTGTTATTATATTTAATTCTTAACCGACTCATTGACCTGTATCTCAATGTTGGAGTGATAGACTTGTTTCCCTCTTGATGATTATAACATTGGCTGTAGTAATAATGTAGTATCGACTTTGGCGGGCAGCTTTCCGCCGCAGTTGGTCCAGGTGTTGTTGACTGGCCTCTGGAGCAATCATTACAGGCTACCGGGCTTCTGTTGTTTGTCTTTGTTTCGACCCTTCCAAGTTTGGCAGCAGCAAGCAGTTTCTCGCTTCGTTTTGCAGTGTTTGTGCTTTTGAGTTACACCGTAGCACCACCGGATGTGTTTGAGAAGGTCGGTCGCTCGCTCGTGTGTTGCGAACTTTAGCGCCACTGACAACAATAACCGCTACTACAGCCACTGTAACAATGGCCGGACGATTAGCGAGGTTAGTGCTGACGGAGCTCCTGATCCACGGACAAGGAACGCAGACTGTTTTCCATATTTTACATACTTAAATTAAATATTTTACTTCACCTGATAGTGATTGGTTCCAAATTGGCGGCCATTTTTGTTTATACGACATTCTGTGCTTTTTCTTGCGTTTGAAGGTTTTTATAAATTACCCAGCACTGAGTTGTCTTATGATTTTCATTTGGAAATCAAGCACTTTTTGCTCTACTTAACAATTTATAACCCCAACTTTGAGTTCAATTTTAAATTGTAAATATTCACACTGTATTTTTATCTTGCTCCCAGATATGGAACTAAAACTTTGCGAAAATTTGAAAAAATCCAGTTTTAAAAGGGTATAATTTGAAAGGGCAAGTAATTTACAATTGATATTGTATGTAAAGGAACAAAAAAAATTGAGGCTCACAAACTTCTTGGAGAAATAAAACTACGAAAATTGAATTTTCCTCATTTGGAATCGATAATTTTGAGTTACACAGAGAACATGAAAAAATAATAGTGCGTAGACAGAGGTTTGATTTATAGCCCAGACTGTAATGAACACCATATAATGTACCTGAAAAGACACAATCCAAGTAAATAAATTATTTGAAGCCATCAGTCACGTCACCGTTCCGAATCAGAACCGTCGCCGTCCAGTGTCAGTCAAAATTGTGGCTCTATTCACGTCTTTTCCAAAACGTAACATTAAAATTACATCTTCCAGAACCATTTCAGCTATTGTCAGTCTAGAGAAGTTAAAATATATAGCGATCTCAGTTGTAAGCAAGCATCGCTATATCGTGTTTAAAATTATTATAATTTTAGGCAATCTAAAATATGTAAATTAAATATTAGTAAGATTTTACGGTCAAGGGATAAACTTTGAGGGGCGGTACAGTTTACTTAAACCTACATTATTTGTTTGATAGGAATCTATGGTTGGTTGTGAGATGTAGAGGCACAAACACAAAAATTGAGACGTGAAAAGGAAAAAAAAAAAATTACATCCTTACAAACTGATTTTTTCAGCAATGTTTACAATAGATGCTCAAAATTGCAAGAAAATTTACTGATCCCTTGAAATGGACGATCGTCCCTTGTTTATAATATATAATTGACACCCGCACCGCTATTATTGCGTGAAGAATCGCTTGTTTCTCAATAATTAATTTATTTGGTACGTCAATGCCGTAGGGATACTTCAAGATTTTATTCCATTAATAACGGCATCGCTCCGAATATCCATGAATAATAAATATGTTTTCGTGCCTTTCCAATGCAAACGTCCGTTAACTTTAACATTATGCTTTATGGAAAGTTTCTGGAAAGTTCATTGCAAATTTACATGCAAATAGAATTGCTGTTCAGTTTCGCTGATGTAACATTTGAGGATGACGGTATTTTTTTAACAGAACATCAGAATGAAACTGCAGTTTATTCATCTTTTATCTGAGAAGCCCACATTTTGGAATGAAATATCCCCATTACTATCACAAGGCATAACAATTTATTTGATTTTTATGGTTACAATTTAATAAATAGCCATAAAACCTTTTAAGGCTCAAGACAAATTCTCATAGAACTACGAGATGAATACAGTTTTTGTTCTTAAAATATCTCCGAATACATCCGTGAATATTATCAGTTATTATACTAATTAATTAGTCTTGACTGGTGTTGGTTCTTCACTGTTCGGTTTCTATACAAGGAGTTAGAAATCGTTTCTCTACTATTTGAATTTTATTGTATGTTCTTCAGGTATTTTCCATGTAGTGCCTTATTTCTCAATGAGACAAGCCTGCGAAGGGGCTACCTTTGGGTATGCCTTTTCCTCTCCGGTTTTGAACTAAGGTTCCCACAAGCCGAGGCACCTCGGCCTGTTTTGAGAGGTGTATGTTCCGGGGTCGCAGAACTTGGGCATACGGTAAGAGTTGTTTGGTATTCCCATTGGAATAGTCGGCCAGCTGCCTCCTAAACTGGTCGAGGCACGGAGAAGGGAATGCTGCGTTCCCACAGAAAACTCCTCTCACGCTATCGGAAGGGCGTGGGACAAGTACCCATTACCCGACCTACCCGATGCAGGTTTTTCTAAGGTTTTCCCTGCATTTCTTTAGGCGATTGCCGGGTTGGATCCTTAAAATATAGCCCGGGGGCCCTAGTAACCCTTGGCTACCTTCCTCTACCCTTCCGCATCCCCCCTTTCAAATCCCTTCCTATGCTATTAAAGGGGAGTTGGCCAATGTGGATCACCCTCATGTAGCCTGTTGCCCTAAAAAAAAATTATTTCTCAACTTTTCTCTAAAGTTCAGTACTTCCAATGAAGTGTTTTGCTTAACGTCAGGTCCTTGAACTTGTACTGTAAATTTATTCCCTCCTTTCCCTTGTCCTGAGCTTCTTCCTTCTTCACCAAATATCGTCTTTCTCTCTTCAAGTCGTCCAACAGCTGGAGTCTTCGTTGTTCAGAACCTGGAAATCCATCCACGTGTCCTTCGATGATGTACAGTAAACGATATGTGCCCTATCCAATTTTTTTTCCTTTCCGTTTAAAATCTACAGTCAAGATAAATCCCATCTCATTTACACTTCGTAGAACCTCTTCATTTTTTTACCATACCGGTCCACTTGATCAATTCTTCTGTAATACCACATATCAAAACTTTCCTTGTATTTATTCTCTATTTCTTAATGCCCATGTCCATGAAACGCCCTGATCCATATACAACACTTTACCAGGTTCTTACGTAAGATATTGAGAACAAATTATTTTTCAAAAACCAATAAGCATGTTATCGAATTAAAAATAAAATACTTCGAATTGTTTATCAGTGACTCGTAAATTTATTTCTACGATTATTTTGATGAAGAAATGTAATTTAGATAGGTATTTATATTCCTCTTAGAAACTTCATAGTTCTTTATCAATCGAGTTTCACGGATGTATTAGATGTTTAGTTTTGATTTTTGTTCGCTTTGCATTGTTTTACACAAAAAGAAATTTGCAGATTTTATAAGATAAAGCACTTGGAATATGAAATATCCACTGCTACATAAAATTGTTAGAAAATATTTAAAAAATGATAATAGCCTTTCTTGGCTATAAATTTAGAGTTTTTAAAAAATCGTATTTTTACAGTTAGAATTTCTCACCTAAATATTCATTGCGGATCCCAACAAAACTACTGTCACTGATATAATTTAGAAAAATATTTAAGTAATTTGAAAATTATGGAATGTTTTCATAGCCATCTTTGAAATTAGGCGTTATACTAATACGTGGGATAGGGAGAATAATGAAGATTTATATTTGTTCTCAGTATGTGGTAATGAAAATGCAAACGTGACGAGTCTGATTCGGAAATGGGTTTCCGTGTTTGTATGCGCCACAATAAACGTTCTGGTGTGACAAAGGCTTTGGCATTTTACACTTTACAGTAAGTGCGTGCGCTGATGTGGCGATGTTAATGGAGCGGCCATGATGTTATTCCAGGGCTTCTCCGTGGATGTATGATGATGCAAAAGCCAGAGCCTCTGATAAAGTGCTCATTACAGGGAAGTGCTTATTAAGCGACCAGTCCAATTCGTACTGAATAATAGAAAGTGGACAGTTTAGCTGCTGGCCTCTGCTATTAATTATGCGCACTTCAGCGAAAGTGGACCCGTTTTGTTGCTTCCGTAAGCTCAATTTCAGATTCATCTCTCTCTGGAATTTGTTTTCGTGTAGCAGAGTTTGAAGATACTTATGCGAATTCTTTATCTAGATTCTCCACGACTATGTGCCTGGCACCTTCATAAAAGTCTTATAATATGAATGACCAGTGCTCCAATATTATTAACCTTTTTTTTGGGGGGGGGGGGGGTGGAGACAGGCTATAGGGTAATCCACATAGTGGCAACTCCCCTCTTATAGCATAGGAAAGGGATTTGAAAGGGGGGATGCAGAAGGGTGGAGGAAGGTAGCCAAGGGTTACTAGGGCCCCCGGGCTATAGTTTAAGGATCCTACCCGGCATTCGCCTAAAAGTAATGCAGGACAAACCCTATAAAAAACCTGCATCAGGTAGGTCGGGCATTTGGTACTTGTCCCACGCCCTTCCGAGCGGAAGAGGAGTTTTCTGTGGGGACGCAGCATTTCCTTCTCCGTGCCTCGTCCAATTTAGGAGGCAGCTGGCCGACTATTCCAATGGGAATAACAGACAACTCTTACCGTATGCCCAAGGTCTGCGGCCCCGGAACGTACACCTCTCAAAACAGGCCGTGTGTGAGAGAGAGAATAGTGCTCCAATGGTTGGGTCCATCGACTACAAAGTTTCACAATTGTTTTCATTTGAAGACAGACGCAATAAATTCGTGTGGGTTAAAACATGTTTTGTCTGCCGACCGCATAAATTGAATGTTCTTTTGGGGTGAATGAATTTAGTACTAGCCGACTTCGTTGAAATAAACTGAACATTATTGACAAAAGCGCACAGCTGGGTCCAGTTTTCTTGGTATCCTTAAACATAAGACAAAATTAAAAAATACAGGTGTGGTAATAATTATAGCGATGATTATGATAATTATGTAATCTGGTAAAGATTCGAGGAATTTATTTTGAAAGAAATAACTTATAATTTCGTCTTCTGTACATTAAATTACCTACAGTGAGCTCCCCGCTTAAAATTAACGTAATATTTAAAAAACTGAGTGGTTCAAGCTTCTAACCCGTACTACTTTGCATTTGAATGAACGAGGTTTAATTTGATTGGAGCTATTCAATTACTTGTCAGATGCTATTATTTGATGAGGAAAAAAAAATTCTTTAAGTTTTCCAATTCAAAGTTTGTATGTTATCAGTGTTCTCTTTGTTCATTTCCGTCTCACTTAATCTATCTCCCATTAATCTCTCCACGTGACTATCCTAATTCGTCACTGCTTCCTTCTCTATGTCTCTCTGCCCCACTTATCTCTCTGTCTGACCATTTCTCTTTATATTTTCAGCGCCATTGCTCTCTCTCTCTCTCTCTCTCTCTCTCTCTCTCTCTCTCTCTCTCTCTCCCTCTCCCTCTCCCTCTCCCTCTCTCTCACGGTTTCCCATTCCGTCTCTCTATTTTATTCGTAGGTGATGGCAATTTGTTACGTTAAACAGCGCAGTCGGCAAGCTTTCTCGCCCCACAACTAGCAGTATATATAGATATACTTTTCTTCGTGGGCGAGGCAGTTAATCTTTGTCTGGCGGGAGCGTGACTGCCTGCTGGCCTGCAGGATTTGCGTTTTCCTCGCTTTTTTCCCCGCCTGATAAATTTAGGAGCCGTCTCCAATTCCTCTTCCGTCAGCTATTTCTTTCTCTTTGTAGGAGTAAAATGTCGCGAGACACAGATGTCCCTTTACCTTTATGTAGGCTGAGCCTTTAAGAGTGTTATCGTCCCGAGGGTGCGTTGGCTGCCTTCCTTTGACTGTTCAGAGTCCGCCGACCGACGACGCAATTCAAGTCAAGGGGAGGGGGAGGTGGGGGTGCAGCTTTGTAAAGCAGACAAGGAATTCTGGATTCAGTCTCAGACCATTACGTCTTCCACACAACGGAAGGAAAATTAGCATACATAACCATTTGTAAATACTAACAAATATTATTTTATTGTCTAAATTTTTCATTAATAAATTAATAGCGTAATACTTTAAAAAATTAATTTGTTTGATGATAACGATGTGCCGAGATTTTGTAAGTTCAGAAATAACTCAAAACAAACATCCAAATAAATATATTTCAATTTAGGAAGACGTTTACCACACAAAGCCTCTTGAAAATAATTAATTTAATTGAAAGTTTTAGAATTTAGCCATTTTTAATGTGACTTCCCAATCAAAACATTTTCTATCCATATTCTATGCACTATATTAATTTTGATAAATAGGAATACAAAGACATTGGGTGAAAGTCAGTCAGTAGAATAAGTAGGAGTCAGAAATTGTTATAGGGGAGGACGTGAGTCTTCTTTAACAGCTACGAGATCATTCAACTTTCCCCTGCTACGAAAAATAATGCATGACGTAGTTCTTTTTTACATGATGAAACATTCACATTCCGTAATTTGTGGCTTCGAGTGAACATTGCGGACAGACGTCATTTGCATTAGTAAAAATTGCTTCGTGACACATTTTTATTCGCGAGGAGCCCCTGGGATCCCGGCTGGCCCGCTTTACAGCACCCAGAGGCAAAATGCAGATTTCCCGGCGGCAAGTGCAGTACTGCATACACGTGGACAGAACTATAACACATGAATTTGAAAATCAAAATATTTAGCTTGTGTGCCATCATCACTCAAAATGGTTTCAACTATTATTTCCCTTTGATATTCCTCAATATCAAGCATAATTATAACAAAATCTTAATAAATTGTTTTATAATTTGGTAAACAGCTCATTCTGATTATATCCGTTTATATTTTTTCATCTTGTAATAATTTATTTCGCTCAAGGAAATTTTACTATTTTCTCTGGACCAGATGTACAATCTTCAAAAATGTACTAATTTAATTCTAATTATTTATTTAGTAACAGAGCAGGGTAATATAAAAAGTATAACAGTTAGCTATTTATATATTTATTAACTAGCTTCTGCTCTATTTATAAACGTGAAATTGCTGTATATATATATATACATAAAAATAAACACATTTTCTCAAGTGACGACTGGATCAAAATAATGTGGTCTATCGTTAATATTTGTGAATGTGGATTACTGTGGCTCTATAGTACCGATTTTGACGAAGCAATACTTTACCAGTTCCTTACGTGATCTGCTCGATAAACCGCTTTTCAGGTATCCCAAATGCTACTGTCTCGTTTTCTGAACAATACCGTAAACCGTTAGTTACATCGGTTCTATACAATGACCTAGATAAGCCGAACCCGGGAATATTATATGCAGAAAATTTTTAATATAAAATAAATTAATAAAATATAAACTTGTGATTTATAGTGAATAGTTCTTACCTCTGACTAGTAAACTAATAACTGAAATTTGGCTAAGGTAGAACGAAACATCCTCCTATATTATTTACAAAGTTAATGAATATTTTAATAAAGTAATTTTATACCGATGTAAAAAATTAAAGAATGAGTCGTGGAGAGAAAAAGATTTCTAAGGTAGAAGTGACTTTGAAAAGGTCCTTTATTACAGCAGTTAATAGGAGCGACTGTTCGTAAATCAATATAATCCTATCGAGGGATTGGAAGGAAGGAGAAAGAGGTCCTGCTCCCTACCGAAGGAGAAAATTCTTTAAGCCACCTTATCAAGGGAGCTGTTCAACGTTCACTTTGCATACAGACTGATATATGGCCGAAGCGCTATCTCAGCTTTAGTCGCCAATATATTACACACGCGGGCTTCGGGAAGTCAGAGCTCCGATGTGGTTTGTGTGGGAAATAATGCGCCTTTTTACTGTATTAAAGTTTAATGCAAGGAGAGGCCGAAAAGTGGGAAGTTACGCTTGATACATACGAATTTAAAAATTTTCGCTGAAAGAGTCTTCTTATTTACCTAAGTCTGTAAGTGAATAAATATTTTATCCCTCGATTGATTGAGTAAAAATTGTAATTTGTCTTCATATTACACATGGGAAAAATTATTGAATAAATGACTAATAATTATTGAGTAAAAGTCTATAAAGTAAACTCGGAATAATTAGCAATTAAATTAAATGAATGAATCACAACAAACATAATAACAGGGCTCTTCCCTTCCTTAAATCGTATATTTTTTTGTTATTAATGGCATTTTAATAAAGTATTTGATTACTGAAATACACATAGATCCAACTTTATTTATTTATTGGCATGAAATATGTTGCGGATTCCATTGTTTACATAAGTGTAAAGTGTGGAAAACGGAAGAAATAAAGATTCAACCAAACGTCTATGAACTATTTTTTTACTATGGAAGAAAACTTATATCTTGAAAGAAAATTCATCAAATTTCAATTAAGGAATGAAATTTTTTTTTTGTATTTTTGATTTCTCTGTTAGGTTCCGATAATTGATCCTACCAGAAACGTAATATTGAGAATAAGTGTGAATTTAATCTTATTTCTGAGTTAGTAAATTATGTACGCTTATTCAAGCGTAAAAAGGCTCGTTAGTCTAACGCTGTGTATTTCACCCATTGCTGCAGATTTAGTAATTTTTCATTACATCGCCATTTATAAACAACATGAAAATTATTATACAATTTACTCCTGATGTATTTTTCAAAAATCCAGTTTCATGACAATTTTAAGTTACAAAAAGTTTTGAATGGAATATTTTTCATTTAAAACAGGAACTGCAGCCGATAATTCATTTGATTTTTCTTAGTCAAAATTTATTTATGAAATTATTTAAAAAATTAAAATGTCAGATAATTTTATTGATTAAATTATGAGTAGAAAATAGTAATCAGAAAATGAATTCATGTTGTTGGTATAAAGATTACAGGTTCAGAATTCATACTGTAGCCATTGTCTCTGATGATGGTCTTGTATTAGACAAATTTTAAAAAATAACACCATTTCAATAGACGAGAATAAATATAAACTAATAAGATTTTTACTGTACCCAAAGAAAGAGTGTTGTAGATAAACTATTGAAAGTCGAATTGGAACAGACAGGTGTATAAAATGATAAATTGAATATAACCTTTCTTTCATTTTCGTTCATTTAACGAGGTGTTAATAGATTGATGTTAAATATTTATAAACTGTTCCTTTGAATACCAATACATCTGGTGAAGACTCTAAGGATGGATTTAAGTAATAAAAAATATGTACATTGTCTTTTAATATCAAACAAGAAAAAAATGTCACTTTATATCTTAATATTTATTAATACAGAAGTAGATATTTTTTAATAAAAATTGTATGTTTTTGAACGTTTACACATTAATTGTGTGTTAATCTCTGTAATAAACTTAAGTTCAGTCTTAGAGAACGAATAGGACAGCAGTTTTTAACTGAATTATCAAGAAAATTTATGTGCCATTAACAAGATTCAATTCCTTGAAATAAAACGAAACGATGGTTAGAGGTTCATATATAATGTCCTCTTGGATACAAAGGCCTAGTTATTTGAGGGATTTCATGATATAATTAATAACTAATTTATTTATGAACAGGACGAGGCAAATATTTTATAACGTCAGTTAGAAATGGTATTATTTTTCCATTCATATGTTTAAAATTAATTGCATATAAGCAACGGTACGGTACGGTACGGTACGGTACGGATGTTCATTGTTTCCGATGAAGTTGTCCTGAGGCGTGGATCGGCACACCTCCTCCCCCACCCCCGCAAACACCTGTCACAACCCCAGACGGACTGGACTGGGCACAAAGCGACGGCTTCCACCCCGCTAATGGGCCACGAAACCGTGTCGACCGGCGACAAAGCGTTCGTTACCCTCGGGCCTGGACGCGGTAAATGATGCAGTAATTGTGCCGTAATGGAATGGGGTAATTGATTACCCGCGACATGGCTGGCGGGCGCCGAGCAATTTACCCCACTGCTCGTTCTACAACTCTTTGCCTGTCAATTTACGCAGACGAACTCAGCTCGCACCTGGAAACGGAGGAAAACTAATTTCGCTCGCGGTTCGAATGCCTTACTCGCCATCCGTGGAGTTGTTACCTGTTAATCCAGCTGAGAGAAACAAAAAGGGAAGCTTTTTCCTCATCTGAAGACACGACGACCTTCAAGCAAAAAACACGACCTAAAACCAAGTCGGATTTTTTTATGACAGTATACGGCAGTAAGAAACCACTTAAGTTTGAAATCATTTTAATATAACCCTAGAATCGTCAATAATCGACAGGCGAGAGTCAAACAAATAATATTATGCTTCAAAATTACAGGCAAAGTAGATAAGCATGTTGTAGAGACCACCAATGTATTTTTTAAAATAATTTATTTAATATTTGTATTGTCGGCGTAATAATTCTGGCCCAGATATTTTAAAAAACAGTTAACGTGGCGTAAGAATGTGGTGTGCTGGAGACATATATTTGAGGTTGAAAGCTAGGACGATAAAACAAGCCAGTTCGTAACGAAATCCGTCCGATGGTGGTCATGGCGAATCTGTTCGAGAGGACCGCCCAGTGTGGTCGCACTCAGCCTATGCAGTAGTAAAGGAAACACTAAAGTATTGAGTCTGCGTATTAATATCCAGGACAGTAAGTACAGTCTAGTAGATGTCGGATGAAAGAGTTTTAGAACAAATGTTGGAGACGTGTTCGATGGTCAGTTTGTCTGGAAGTTTAACAAAGTTGTGAAGTGTGAATACCATGGCCTGTTAAATAAAATCCGTTTAAATAATCAGAGAAGAGTAAAAGCAGTGTGCTATGAGAGCAGCTCTGATAATTTCGTATGTAAAAAAAATCCATTACAAATCTTATATAAAAATTGCGTACCGTGAGATTTCTTTACATTTCCATAGATTTCAGATTTATTTATGTATTTTTTATATTAACATTTCTCTTGTAAATTATATTAGTTATTTTTGTAACATTTTTGTTTTAATTTGATTTGGTGATAATTGCGAATTACTGTAACTATTAGAGTCCCAATAAGCTGTCCTGAAGAATTAAAAATTTCACTAAAAGCTGTGGCAATTATTTTAATGTTTATGTACAGAATCCAAACTAAATACAAATTTGTTGAAAATGTTTTATCTGTAAAAATAATTTTTTAAATTCATTTATAAATATCATTAATTATCCACATCGTGGTGTTATTGTTAGTCTTCCAGTATAGTTTTTGGCGTTATTTAATTAAATTGTTTATAGCATTATTTGACGCTGGAACTTTTTTATTATAATCTTTAATTTGTTTATAACAATGTTAACATATTCCTTCACGTCACAACTATATATTTGTAACCATAAACAAGTCTGGAAATATATATAGATTTCAAACTCAATTTCTTTAAATTGTAATTTTTTTATACAAGTCCTATATTAAATGTATATATAAATATTTTTTCCTGATGCTAAGAATGAAGATACCTGAAAAATCATCATTAAATGACTATTGTTTTATCCGTCTGGGTATTAATAATTATTTGTCTGACTATAACATGGTAATAAATAAATAAATATGATGGCTTAACCGTCAGAAAAGATTTATTAAATAACAATGTAATTAAACAATAAATCACTACGTTTCGTCACTAATTTGGGACTTTATCATGGGGTTCAATAAAAAGATGATAGATTAATATTGAAACACTAAAATTACTTCAAAGATCTTGAACATTCTGATAGAGACTTCTAAATTTTTCAATTATTAGATTACTAATTTTTTTGTAAATGTAACATTTCTTTCCATGCCATTGATACAAAAAGTACGAAATCAGAGGCAAATACTTCTTAATTGTATTCACAATCACATTATAAAGTAGTAGCCTAGACATTTTTTGACTTAAGTCATTTTATCAGTTTGAAAGGTTTCCCAGACAAAGTTTGTTACTTTCTTTTTATGTATACGTAGGATTGTGTAGTTTTGTCTGGATGAATGGATTCTACACCTTGGATTCGTTTATTAGGATGGTTTATTACACACACACACACACACACACACACACACACACATTATATACATGCCAACGATATGGTTTGTCTCGTTTCTCACCACACAATAAAGAACTAAGATGTTGAGTAACACAGTTCTCAGTACGGCGCCACTCAGCTGTTTATTCGTACAAATAGCGGACCACTAACGAAGAATGGGATCGGTAAATCTAAAGTTAAGGACATCTAATTTCATAATGTGGATAATTTCAAAACATTTCACACGTTGTCATATTTTACTTTTCGAGGACCGTGTCGTACTTGTCATCTATAATTGGTGCCATCCCCTCCTATAAAGTGCAAATATCATAATACTGATTTTTAAATTGTCTTCATCATCCTTTAGTATGAATCAGGGCAAAAATTCAATCATGGAATATGGATGGAAAAATGTTGACCGAACCGGAAATCGAACCCAGTTCGTCTTTGATTGCTTGTTGGTTTAGTGAGAATTTAATATTTGTATATTTTGTCAGGTAATATTTTCAGGAGATGAAGAGGACCTGACATACATAATAAATAAGCTCATGGAAGAATATAAAAATTGCGTACTGAACACAAATTTACAGAAGACAGAATACATGTGTTTAGGAAACGATGTAGAAGGCATAACACTCGAAACAGGAAAAATAAAAAATGAGAATTTTTTAAATACTTGGGGACAATAATTACAAATGTAGGAGCATGTGAAAGAGATATAGAAACTAAAATTGTAATGGTAAAGAATGCTACCAAGATTTTACACGGAATAATTTGGAATAAAAATTTAACAAAGGAAACGAAAATCAAAATTTATAAGAGCATAATGCAGAACATTCTATGTTTAGGAAGTGAAACTTGGCCCCTGACAGAATTACAAAAGAACAAAATTATAACAGTAAATTCGATTATCTGAGGAGAAGTCTTCAAAAAACAAGACAGGATAAAATTAGAAATGAGCTCCTTTGGAAATAAATGAACGTAACCACGTCTGTCGTTAAAAGGATTGAAAATAAAACCCTTAAATTGTATGGTCACGTTCAAAGAATGAAAAGTGGAAGATGGCCAAAAGAAATATACCAATGGTCACCTCCTGGAAAAAAATAAACGGGGCAGACCAAGGTTAAAGTGGAAAACCAATGTGAAAATCATAATTGAGGATAAGGATTAGGAAGAGGGAGATTGGAACGACAGACAGAAATGGAAATTGAAGACGGCAAACCTATAAAAGTGGGAAAAGTCTAAGAAGAAGAAGAAAGAAGATATTTTGTCAAATAATGGATGTTAAACGTGCTTGAAAACTTAAAATACAAGGCAACGTGATTGTCGTGCGTTACATTACAATATATTGTCTGCTATAAAGACACCCAACTGAACTGGCGGTGGAGTGCTCCAGCAGGAGTATTAAGACATTATGACCAGATTGCCTCCAAAGGATATTATCCACAAAATCGTGAAGAAGAATAATCATTTCGTTTGGACCGTTTCTAAATGAGATGGTATACCGTGAGCGTCTCTTTTGTGATCTCATTTCACAGAGAAAAGGCTCGATTAAAGAATTGTGCCGTTATCTGAATCATTTAATCCTCCAGAGAATGATTATGAGCTGCGTCTTCGCTCTGGACTTTTAAGTTGGCACATTGGTCTATAAAAAGAAATAGCATCGCTCTCTCGCACACAATACGAGTCTTCATCCCCTTCCTACCCTCCCGCAACTTAACGATCTACCCCTCGACAACCATTCCACCTCCGCCACGTAATCGGAAAGAAATGAATAAACCTCTACCAGCACCACCACCAACAGCAGCAGCGTCTTGCTGCGTCTGGTGCAGAATATCTTTGGCTATGGGGAATTACAAGGAGGGCAGATGAAAGGGGAGGAAATTACCAGCACGTCTGTGGAATGTGTGAGCGAATTTGCTTCGGCTCGGCTGGGGAGTATTTCGTAGAAGGGAGAAGGGTGTTGGGTGGTTGCTTGTAGAGAGGGAGACGCTAGTACATGTGTGGCACGTGCTTGAGAGACGCCGGGCATAACATCGGGGAGATGTTATTCTATTATTAGTCTGGCAGGACGAGTAAATGTGCATGGGGAACCAAACATCCCTTTGTGCCGACGGGAGTACAAACAGTAGAGATATAATTTAGAAGTTTAATTTGTATTTTTTTAATTGAATTAAATAAAATGACTCTGAGAGATATTCCAATAGTATTGGACCTCAATAACATACAAGTAGCGCCGCAATGTGGTGGACGTGGTGGTGTTGAATTTTTATAATGACTTTATTTTATTAATTCCATTAGTCCTCGGTTGCGGAAATAGGATACTTTATAAACTACGGTATATTAACTAAGACCATAATTAATTTCTGAACAATGTATCAATAATACAATTAATTTACAGCCTTAAATACATTTAAAGAACAATGGAACACAGAAAACTGGTGTAACAGTACAGCTTAATATTTACAGAGTATGATTACAGTTCATAATAGCAAATAATTATTTAAAGGCAAATAAGACAATCACTGTAAAATAAATGTGTAACAACTCACAAGACACATGCAGAGTAGCGCAAAGCACGACAAAACACAAACAAAAGTGCTGAACGATAAGAAATCTGTAACACTAGACTGTAAAAAATGAAGAAAAAGTATGCAAATTGTGAAACACAATATTTTAAAAATAAACATATTCAACATTTTTGCAGAAAAATAAATTGCCACTTTAAGAGGAACGATCAAGCAGCTTCGGTACACTGAACGGTTTTAATTATGTACTTATAGGTAAAGATTAGTTATTTACATATTTATAGGTTAATATTTTATCTAACCACATAATATTCATTTAAAATTAAAAACATTACCGGCTAGATCGCAATGAAATTCCTATTTTTGATCCACATGGACGACTACATCCACACAAATTTTTTAAAATTGTCCTGGCGTCAAAACAATTTTTTATAGATTAACAAGCTGCATTATGGTAATAAACGTAAAGGCCACTCCCCTTAAGTAGTATAGGGAGGGAGTTGAATGAGGGGATGCGGAAGGGTGGAACAAGAAGACCAGGTAGGTCGGGTAATTAGTACTTGTCCTGCGCCCTTCCGATGGCGGAAGAAGGGTTTGCTGTGGGTACGCAGCATTCCTTCTCCGTTCCAAGACCAATTTAGGAGGCAGTTGACCGACTGTTCTAATAGGAACAGAGGACAAGTCTTAGCGCAAGCCCAATAGCTGCGGCCCCGGAAGAGGCTTAATTTAATTGAAAGATTTTAATTCTTATATTTTCGAAAAGTACTCCTAATCCTTTTACATGGAAAATGATGGTTCTCCGCAGACGTCTCTCTGAAGTTCTGCGATATAAAGACTGATGCTAATTATCTAAAATGAAAAAGACACAACTAGTATATTCAGTCTCACTTGTTTATTTTTAAACTGAATTTCCCGGACCTCTGTGACGTGAGGCAGTCACGCTGACCCCTACACCACAGGAGGTTGGCACGTACCATATTGTTCCTCTCATTTCTGCGTCTTTCGATGGTTCATAGATTTACATTTTCGTGTCATAATTTTACACATTTTATAAATGTATATTAATAAATATATTGTAGTAATTGGTAATTAAGGAATTGTGCTAATTGAAAAGTTGAATTGTAGCGGACTCATTATTAGTGGATATAGAGCGGACGCCGCAACAAACCGGCAAGACAAAGAAAACATTGTTGATGAGTCGAGAAGGTTCTACGCGCTCAAAACTTACGAGACGAAGCTTGACAGTCGGGCAGTAGGCAGCGAGGAGAAAAGACTAAAATTCCAAGTCATGAAAATTTGAACAGTACAGTCGGGCAGCAGACAGCGAGTAGAACAGACGAAAAGTTTTACAGTGGGCAGTCAGAACGAAAGAATGTGGTCCAGTCACAAACATACTTTCAAATATTAAAAAGTAAAGCAATATTCAGTCGGGAAGGAGACAGAGCAACTAGTGTGTATTCGCTGGGCATAGACGAACCAATGAAGTACATTTTCAACTAAAATCACGAGATCTACAAATCCAGGTTGCAGAAAAGCATCGAGAACCAACCAATTTGTGTTAAACCAACTAACAAACTACACCAATTAGAGCCTGTGAACATTTAGAGTCTGTGAGAACTTAGAATCAGTGATGTCCCCAAAATTGTGCACGAAAAACTAAAAATGAGACCTGGGCGGCCGAAAGTAGAGAAAAACTTTAAAATTATTTGTAAACCGTGTTTACAAGATAAAAGTCAGATCGTTCTTTAATTATTTAAATTATCGATAAAATGAGATCATTATTCTTGATCAATTTAAAACTGTTTAAATTCAATCTTTAGTATTATTTCTTCCGCAACAAATTTCGTCTATGTTCAGACGCATTGATTCCCATATAAGTAATTTTGTGTTTTTTTCATTTGTTAAATTCAGCCACTATTATATTAATTATTACAATATACAGTTTTTAATTTTATCTGAGATAATTCCAAGAGTATTGTTTCCAATGTAGATGATTTATTAGGCCTAATTATTATCCTACTTAACCTTTTCATTTCTGAGATTTCCACATATTTACTTACTATCTGTTTCTCAGAGTGCGCATTTAACTGTTTCCATTTCCGACGAAATACAGTTGACATTTCCAAATGTAATATCGTCAGAGAAACTAAAAGACTTAGCGAAGAAACGTCTCTATTTTTGGTGCACATGTTTGCATTTCATTAAGCTGAAATTGCTGCAGCGTTTTCGCGAGCTCCGTCTCTCTCGCGGGTGGAATGTGGATTCCGAGGGTATGTCGGGGTATGTCGGGGGTTGATGTAAGCTGTTTGACGACACGACGACGCTGGTACGGGGGCGCCGCGAGGAGTGTGAGTAGCTCGGAGCAGAGAGCAATGCGGTCAAACAATTAGATTAAGCGGCACTCGACGTGCGTCGTTACATATTCCCTGTGTGTGAGTGCGCGGGTGGATAGAGTGCATGTTATGTGGAAGATGTGCTGTGGGGGAGGACAGAACAGAGGAGAAGCCGCCACATCTCTGCGGCGGGGAAAAGCTCGTATCTCTAATTATAAGAAAGGACGGGACATCGACTTCACTTGTAACATTTCCTTGTGTAGTGTGTTGTCGACCAAATAATCAAAAATATATAATTAGACTGTATGTATGCATTAAAATTTTGATTAATGAAGCATACGTTGCAAGCCTGAGAAATCATGTAAATGCCTGCGTCACTAAACAAAATTAAACATTCCTTTCAATATCCAAATTTAATATTATGAAGCCCAAGTTTTATCAGTTACAAATAAATATATTTTGGATATCTTCTTTAGTCTTAATTTAAAATCTGTAGTTCATATATTTTGCTCAGTAATGGTTACCCTAAGGGTTTCATTGATTACAAAAAAAAGACTATATATTTTTTCGTGTTAAAAAAACTCCCAAGCCGATAGAAAAACCTACATTTTTCATAGTTTTTCGCTTAAAAGTTTTACTAATGATGTTTATTCAAGACCAACATCATTTAAAAATCCAACAAATCACCATCTCTACTTATTAATAATTGTAAAGATACTATCAATTTTTGTAAGAAGCGATATCTTGGAAAAAGTTTGTCCTGCTGGCTATATAGGACAAACTAAAGAACTTTGAAAACTAGTATTAAATAACGCATTAATTTCTGCTTAATATCTTTGTCAATTTTATTTTAGTTCATGACCATCGTACATTTTGTCTATCGTCTTATGTTCACCTGATGAGGTCCACGTGGATGAAACGTCGTGTATTGATTTAGTAATGTAGTAAATTAATTTCTATAAACTTAATTTTGCCATTAATTTAATTTAAATCTTGTAACAGACGTATTTTACGAATTTATCTTCAGAGCATTAATAAAGGAGCATTATGCATTTATCTTAAAAATCAACCTTTAAGACAAGACCTTAAAATCAAGAATTACATCACAAACAGGAATTTAAATTCGATTGATTTTAAATACCGTAATATATGACACGTGAAAGAAAATTAGTGGATTAGAAAAAATAGAGCTACAAAATTATTATTGCACTTATGTTCCACTAGCGTGGCACTTTACTCGTAAAATTTCGAGGATTGAAATTATTACACTCCCACCAACAAATAGAAAACCAAAATAGTGGTCTGAGCTCGAGAAGGTTCGCTGGAGGATTTTGGAAGTCCTTACTTGCTCATCAATTCCAATACTAACCATGCAAGACGAAGACAGAAATTAAATGTTTCTAGACATTCTTCGAGAATTTCAAACACCAAAATGAATCGTCTGCCTCTAAATAGCATAAACCAAGCAATAATTGAAAGGTGATGTGGCAAAATGACAAAACCTTCGTCACTCGTTTCCAGGGGTGACTACCCAATCGGAGCGTTTAAGGGACCAAAAAGGGTGCCCCTACACGTGATTGAAAGGAGCCTATCGTGACATATCAGAACCAAGAGTCGAAGAGAAATACTTCTAGAGAGACGGTTTAACTTTGCTTCCTGACTAGCCGGTATTTAATTAGAAGCATTAAATTATATGCCTGGTGTGTAATTCTTTTATTATATATTTTTAATTTTTATTTATAAAAGCATATATATTATTTTTCTATTGTTAGTTTCCTATATCCATCACATACGGATGTGTTTCCATTATTTTTAAACTATGTTTCAAGTGTTATTAAAATTTTACTATCCAGTCCACCGTAGCTCTGCAATTTCAAGGAATATGTGATGCAACGAACGACATAACCAATACATTATTTTCTAAATAGAATCTTTTGAGTCCAAGAAATTTAGTAATATTGACAATTAATTTAATGAATCAAGTATTTATGATATTAGCCTACAGTATAGTTGACTACGCCAAGCTATTGAGTTTAAAGAAAATTGAGTGGGGCGTTCTTCAAGTTAGCTAATACATCTGTCGTGGCCATCCGGAAGCTATTTGCACACGATAATACCGACCCATATCCTGTAATCTGATTTGCTCGCTTCACTGGAGGTAATAGATATTGGCAAGCAGCGACCCCCCCCCCCCAAATACAGCCATCAGTTTTGCCTCTTATCGTGCCGCGGATAGACTATCAAACTGTTGATAACAAATTAGCTACGTCACATTCCAAGAAGGAGCGCATGTATCGAAATATTAGTATTGGACTCCCATTAGGGTGTTTTCTTAGTTAATGACTGAATGAATCGCTGCCTAGTTCAAATGGCTGAAATTAGATTTAATTTAGTTGAATTGACTCTGGAAATTTTTATTTCACTACTAGCTGGGTGCCCGGCGTTGCCCGCGTACTTATTTATATAAACCCGAAAAAGTATTTATTTACGAATAAAATACGTAAATATACTCATTGACTATTGCAGGATATAATTGTCCCTCAGTCGTCAGACATTACGAAAGATAAAATTGTAACATGGATTGAAAATGTAAACAAATAGTCGCCATATTAGAGTCACTAATATTAAGTTATATTTTCCGCAAGGATATAAAGAATTTAGTATTGTTTTTTATTATCTTTCGATTGAGTATTTCCGGGTAATATATAGTTTTAATTCAATTAAAATATTTCTGCTTTATTTCATTACGGAAAAAGGAACTATTTCCTTTAGTTCGTAGCGTAGTAACGTCTCTCTCTCTCTCTCTCTCTCTCTCTCTCTCTCTCTCTCTCTCTCTCTCTCTCTCTCTCTCTCCCGTGACGTCACGGTCTCTCATCACGGAGTAATTTAACACACAAATTAACACGTTTTTCAATTATAATTCGTTCTACCTTTATGCTAGGGGTTTATCGTCCCCACAGTACCGGTTCTCGATTTTGGCAGAATATGTGTACCGTTTAAATTTGTATAGAGATTAACGAAAATACATACATACAAATATACATTCTTTTTTATTATATAGATTTGTATATTTCTTAATCACCGGTTCTATTTCTCATAATCACAATTTCTTACTGCCATTCAATTATGAGAAAAATATTTGTTCTTGACGCATATCTTATTTTGGAAATGAAACATACTTGTTTAAAAAATTGGCAATAGAAACTGTAGACAATTGAATTTCGTAACGAATTAAAATTAAGTTATTGTTGTTGATATTTTTTATGTGATGCACGTGTGTCGGCGTTTTTGTGGAGGGAAGCTTTGAACATCCCCTTTGGGCGCCGTTTAAAACGCAATCTGTTTTCAAATGCTCTTACAATTCAGAAATCCAGGAAAGCCCTCCCCTCTAAATCAACATTCATCGCTGACGTCAGAAGCTCTTTAAAACAAAATTACCCCAATTCTGGAGGTAGAATTAAGGCGGAAGGGCTGGGGACTCGAGGAACTATTACAGATACTGCTAGCTGTGCAGGGTGCCATTAATTCGGGAAACGACCGCAACACTGCTGTAGCGGTCGAATTTCTGTAGCCGAGCAGGAAAAGGATGATGCTAGGGTTGAGTTCTGCAGTGGAGCTTTCGGAGAGGTGCACAAGTTGCTGCGGACATTCGAATTGCAAATAAGAGGTACTCCACCACCGTTCCTCCTGTGCAAATACGTAGCGATAATTAAATATTGGAATAAGAGGTTTTACGTTTGAATATGGAGAAACTGCCTCCGGTTCTGCCATCGAGCGGCTAATTTGCAAACTGGAATTGCAGGGGTCTTTGATTAAACACAGAGTCGCAACGGATGAAAGTGCCTTTAGTTCATTCGTTCGTTCGCTGATATTTCTGTTGCTTTGTTCTGTTCCAGAGGAAGAAATACCTACCTCAAAAACTTAAAGGATCTTTTGTTTTTAAGTTATTTGCATGAATAAATACATTTCGAGGACTTGATTTTTCCCCCCACAGTTCATTGCATATCGCGAATTTGATAAGAAATCAAACAAAAACATTTGGAAAAATTTAAGCTAAGCCACGAATCATAAGTTACGTAAACTTTTTCCATTAAGAGAAAAATAATTTTTTACGATACATTACGAAAGTTTTAGCTAAGTTACTGACACAGTCAAGGTAGTTAAAATCATGAATATGTGTTTTTTATATATTGATTTATTTACAGTCGCATCAACAGCTCTTAACAGTTCTTAACGACTCAGTATGGGAAATATTTTTTTCTAGTCGGGGGACTGAATTTCTGAGAGTTTCTCTCACGTACACAAACATCAAAAACCTCGGACATCTGAGATGTGAGGCAGTCACGCTGACCCCTACGCCACAGGAGGTCGGTTTCTTTCATATTTTAGCATACTGGATAAACAAATTGTGTAGATTCTGAAATTGAATGTAAGACTTGTTCATATTTGACATAGATGTGGTTAAAGAAGAAATTATTTTCTTACTTACTTTCTGATGGCTGGTGGCTTCTGATTATCTTAATCATATTTTTCTTGAATATTTTGAAATATCTTTGGTTGTTTGTCTGTTATTAATTTTGTTGTAAATTTTCTATTGGGTATTTAGGCCCTCGATTCAAGTCTCTGGTATTTTGTTTGAAAATAAAAGGACAGAACAATAATGTTTTTTTCTTTTTCAACTTCTTTACCTGACCGTTGTAATCAACATTTTTACATTGCTTATCTTTTTTGAAACGCGGCTGCAAATAATAAAGGAAAATAGGAAAATATTGACTTTTAAAAGATAATTGCCGGAATAAAACTGTTAGTCGGGAATCATTCACACGCTTTTACCTAAAAATATTGAACAATTGAGGGTTAAATTAAACATACTGCTCCAACTATACTACCATAATTTGAATTCGATCCAATTAAAAATATTGGAATTAAAATTATAAGTTTATGAATTATGTAGAAATTATAAATAATTGCGGAAAATAATTATGAATTAAAGGAAAAAAAAGTGTTTTGTAAACAAATTAAATGTTTGATACTAACCGATCTCTATAAATAACGGTAAGCGATACAATAAAGATAACACAATAAGTCCTGTATACTTACTGTAATTGTGTTACTAATTTTAAAATAAATAAGTGTGTACAGTTTGATATTGAGTATTAGAAGACCTGCCAGTATTCTACGAAATATATAATTAAAAGAATACTAATTTCGTTTTCTAGTATGGAAATATAATGTCAAAATATATAATTAATCATTTAAATTTATTAAATAATCCAGTGTACAATTATCATTTATAATAATTAATTGTTAAACATTATCCATAAAGGAAACGAAATATTCTCTCAATAGGAATAATGGAATAATTACTAGGAATGAACCCAATTGCGTCGTACAACTAATGTACAGTTTATCTTTATGACGCATATTTATTTAGGAGAACAATAATTTCAAGCCCATGTTTTGTAGGCTCTCGCAGGAAGGACGGAGCCGATGTTTTCGGGCTGGCAAAAGCCCCTGGGCTGTTTGTTACTTTGCTGACATCGGCAATAAGAGCTGAGGGTCGTTAGTCAGCCACTGAAGCAGATCCTGTGCTTCAGTAGAGACAAACCTTGTGACCGACGTCAGCCGGACGCATGAAATGTGATTTATCCCAGTTAATCGGGGGTGCATAATTTTGGACTCAATTCGAAAGCATAGAGGTGTTTCTGTAAATACCTAATTGGCGAAACAGCAATACTTCAGTTTTACAGCTAAAAGGGTGTTGTAAAAAAAACCTCATAGACCGTAATAAATTGTCTTGTAATAATAATCAGTACTTCTAACTGTAACTCTACTTAGACACAAATTCCTCTTGAATAAATGGATTTATTTCCTGAAATTAAGTTCAAATTTGGTTTAGTTTCAGATTAAAAATAAAATTGATAGAATAAGTCAATTATATCAGAATAAGAAAATATATTAATTTATTCTTATTTCCTTAAAATTTAACTTATAACCTGTCAGCTTCTACTTTAAGACGATTTTATGTTTTACACAAATTTAATTAACTGATGGTTTTTGTGGCAATCGAAACATCATTAGTAACAATCAGGTTTATAATAATAATTTATTGTTTACATCACTTCACTCCACTGCCTATTTCTATAAATTGCATACGCATACGCTTTAGAGTGAATCACAAATCATTTCTTGTAATAAACAAAATTTCTGTATTATATTACTGAGGAATGTTACTTTCTCAGACTACGCTATATACTCTTTCAGACTTGAGCTATTATTCGCTAAAATAGTCAGTATATATAGTGAAATATAGCAAGGCGAAATGCGCAGTAGAAGCGAGAATATGGGGGGGGGGGGAGTTTTATCGTCTATGGTGAATTACCACTTGAAGACAAGCTCGAGAATTCTTAAAATAATTTATTATATTAACACAAACGAATATACAGACAGTGGCAAGTTCTTTTTTGCACACAGTGTACTTATTATCTCTTAACTTCCACGGATGCGTCAAATGTTATCAAAGTAGTTTTTATACTAACAAGTTTCAGTAATAAAGGTTAGTGTTGAAATGAGCTCCGGTCTACTCCCACTACAACCCCAGGTCAGTGGACGACTGCACATTTTATTTTAAAACGACTATATATTTCTCTTTGGCTATACTTTCGCACACCAAACACTAAATTTTCTATTTAAAAACAGTTTTTTTACCCCGTAGTGTGATTACTGCTACCTTTGATTAATTTAAAACAATTCTAACAATAATTAGGTGGAATTGTGTCTTAAACAAAGCAAATTAAGGTCTTCCTTCTTCTTTTTGAAGGTCATTCCCATATTCGCGAATACAAATTTTTTCACATATTTAAAGAGGTTTGTAAATGATTTGACCAATACGTTATTAAGGAAGTATTTTGATAGAATTATTAATTTTAGTAAGAGAATAATTTTTCAAACGACTTAAATTATTTTTTAAATTACAAAGAAACAAAAAATAACGCCAAGTGCTTCGAAATGAATTTTTTATTAAATTTGTCCTCTGATATATGCAAAACTGTCATTAACTTTGAAATTTCTTATTATATATATTTATGTAATCAACAGACGATTATGAAAATATTGGCTAAAATTGATCAACCTAAGCCGCGGACGTCATTTCTAAATCTACTTCAGGTATTATATCAATAACATATTTCTGAATACTGAAGATAATTTCCGTTTCAAGACAATTAAAATTTACATAATGTAAGACACTGACTTTTGAAATATGAATGTTACAGACCTTCTATACGTTGACGTAACGAAAAATTCATATTTGTCAGTAACTGCAGTATGATAAAATTAATATCCCTTCGAACTAAGCTTACCGGTGAGGGAATTAAGAGTAGCCTTTTTCGGTATTAAATGAAAGTTGTTACATCCGAAACAAAAAATACGTGAATCCACGCTGAACTCGAACATCACTGATTCCCCCGGTATTAATGTTTAATTAGATTACGTAGTAATGCATGTGGCCGGACGTGATCGGTTGCTCTTCCGGATAATCCATTCCATACAGGAAATTGGCAGCAATGGGAAGAGCCTGCCTGGTTGACTACGTTGATTTATCCCGTGGGTCAGGGGCAGCCACTTAACAGCACAAGTCTCCATTAAAACCAAGGTCTGCTGAGATGAAATCGCAATCATTCGTTAATCCAAAATAATTGAATGTCCAGTGACAGAGAACTCAACTATGTGTACAGTACGAACAATAACAATTTAATGGAATTAAATTTACATTTAACGTAAGACAGATCAAAATAAATTGTTAATTAATTATTTAAAAAGCTTTTGATTTTTGTAAACTGAACACACAGAAATAAGGGCAAAGGCGCTAACAGCAACATGAAATATATATTATTATTATCCTAGAGTTCGAACTTAAATATTCATATTATTTAATATAGTTCACTTCAATGGTTGCATATAGCAAACTATATAAAATTGCGTATCGGAATTAATCAGATATGGGATTCTCTTTGCTTGTTCTTTTCAGAGATTCCACTACAGTTCTTTTAAAATTCGAGTCGATTTGACCTTGAAGCCCTCCCTTGTGCCGACAAATCACATTCTTGCGACGTTGTCACATATTATTGTCCACGCAGCTGCAGTAAGGGTTTATTGTGATTCGTAATTGAAGATGTGGCAACCTTTGTCTATTATTTCTCTGTTCTCTGACAGAGCGGTTCCCATTTGAATAGCATTATAGTATCTTATGTTGTCCATTTTTTCCAGAAAAATCTGTAGACTATAACGTTTAGTATAAAATATCCGTATACATAGAAACAAAGCACGAAGGCATTTTAATTTTTGACAAAACTGAATCTAATTTTAGTAATAACTGTCTGTACTCAAGTTAATACTATCGACTAAATTGACAGCAATGTGAAGAGCGCGCCTAATTGCCTATGTTGATTTATTCCATGGGTTAGGAGCAACCAATTAACAGCACTGGTCTCCGTCTGAATTTTGAATCAATTGTTCATTAAAAATATTAAGTAAATTGAAAAATTTGGTGTGTTATCAAATAATGAAGCTACACCCTTTAGTTAAATTACACGACAAATTACACAGAGAGCGCCTCAGGGATTAATCTTCTTCATCAACAATAATAATATTACAGTACTTAAAATTACGATAGGATATTCAAGCAATATTTATAAATTGGATTACGTCTATGTCGACAATTTGGGGCTGTCAAATTTGTAAATAATATTTACATTTAATTATGTTAAGTTAACTATGTGATTGCTGCTATTTTCGCAGTGGTTTTAATGTTTTAAATAAAAATATTACAATTACATTTATTTTTAAAAATAGTATTATTGTCTGTGAATGTGTTCATAGATCGTTAAAAAAGAACTACGGTCTCTCCCTATGCGATGACGATGAATGACTGTATTTAGAAATAAGGAATGAAGGCTCCATTCGTTAATTATACTAAACTACATTGTAAAATAAGTCTGATATGTGTTTCTTAAAAAAACTAATTTGAAATACGGTTTTCGTTCTTGGCAGTTTAGATGTCTCTCCTACTAGAAACATATTGTAGTATTTTATGTTGTCAAATCGGAATTGTAATATTTTTTCGTAGCAGTTCTGTGTCCAATTGTGAATTATAGACTTCACCGACATCGTAAGCCGAATCTTTACGTTCTGCACTAAGCCAAGCTTAATTGAGAAGGAGAAAATAGAAGAATGAAGAACTTATTTTAGTGGATGCCGTAATACCTTATTTAATCTTGAAAGAAATACGTTGGGAGTGGAAGTGAAACCTCTGAGCATTACGGATGAAAATCGCGCTGGCGAGGAGGGAGTTCTTTCATTTTAGTGGAGGCAATACGATTTCGTGCTTGGTTAATGTTGCAGACTGGATGAGTCCTGAAATTCCTCGGCCAGAGGAAACTATGTCAGCGCGAGTGGGAGGAAAGGAAGTCTCTGGAGGATCACGTATGATTCTTCAATTATGTAGCCCGAGGGAAGGAGTCGAGGCGAATGGCTTACATATTTAAGTTTTTAAAGAGGACCGGCCGCTGTAAGCCTCGTGGTACTAAATTTATTGCTTGCATAAATTCCAGCAATTTTCTTTTCTGCGGTTTGCGCGGACTCGGTGCATATTAAAAGCCGTTCATCAAGAGAAAGAACGAACCCTTCTCTCTCCACCACCACCACCCTTTCCATCTTACAGTTGGCTTATTACCAGTTCCTGCGTCACATCCGAGTCTTCCAATTAGAACCAGCGCGAGGAAGTTAGTCAGTATAACGCCCCTGGTGAAAGCACCGTCCATCCATATCCTATTGGATCAAAGTTCACCACCTAGGAAGTTGAACACAACATATAAAATTATAAAATAATATTCATTTTAATCTCTGGTACGTGATAAATTTACTGATGAAAATACATGGAATAAATACAGCCGTTTGGTGACAGCTGATATCAATCGGTCCCGCCGCAATTCCTAGATGACTTCCACGGATTTTAGAGAATGTGTACAGAAAATAGGAACTCATTTGGACTCTGACTAACGAAAGCTAACCGAAGTATTTCTTCAAAGAATATTTTTTATAAAACAAAAATTAAATTGTCATCAATACAGACTAAAGTATCCATATGGTAACATTTTCGACTCCATTGTGGAATCCGACGAGAACTTAAGTGTATTATATGTCACGACTAAACCCTAAAATTGAATGTACCATTAACTTAAACATTATCCTTTTGTTATTTATATTAATGTAATGGGCATTATTATTTAATGTAACTGATATAATGTAAAGACGTAATACAACAACGCGTTGGTCTCTAATGAACAAGCAAAATTATAAATAAAATATAATAAAAAATATAAATGAAGAGAGTAAAATTAAGTAATATTGCACGGTTTATAGTACCATACATATTTCATACAAGATCTTTAGGCGTTGGCGCGGCACAATCCAAAATATTGGGGCATTAATAACAAACAAAATTATAAAATTTAATAACTGATTTGTATAACGTTGTGGTTATTTTTATAACAAAATTCTCAATTATAATAACTATTACAATACATTAAATTATATATGCGGTATCATTGAAGTCCTTTATAAATGTTCAAATAATTTCAATTTGAAGAAATTCGTATTATTACTATTAACGTCTATATAAATATGAAAAATACAAAACACTCTCTTCTTTGACTTACAGGAACATCCAAACTAAATTGGTTTTTTCTTCTATTTTCGCTGCCTGTATCAACTGTAATGTTTCAGTATTTCCGGGCTGGTCCAAATAATGTTTTCTCCATCTGGTTATTCATATATTTTGATGTTATAAACAATACAATCATTTTCATTTTATCTATACAGAATTTTTGTTTACATCTGTGTCGTAAGTGTTATGCCCATTTGGAACTGAAGTCAATTATAACATGGTTTATTAATTAATGTTTCTTGCTTATTTCGGTTGCTTTCTTTCCCATTGTAGCAGCTGGAACGCTGTAAAACATTGTAAATTAATAGTTAATGTCCCTTTAATGAAATTGCGCATGCTTGAACAGTTGTCGGATTTGAGTTTGACAAGGGCCACGTGATTCCCTGGGGCCCCCATTAGTAGACGTCAACCTGGTGACCAGACAAACACACACACAACGTGGTTGTCGCTATGTATTTCCGCCCCCCTCCCCCTCCCCAATCACTGTTTGCTCATTAATGTTTGTATAGCGTAATGGAGCATAGCTCGTTGCATAGATAGCCCGATTCTGGAGAGAACACCCTGATGGATGTTCCTTGTATCACAAGTGTCAGCGACCCATCTGTCTTTAGGATGCCATAAAAGTCACACTGGGAACGGAATAAGTCTCACTAACGTGGAAGTAAAAGTTAAATAATCTGAAATGACTTGACTGTGGTGTTTCTAACGGCTGGTATCTAGTTGAAAAATCTAAATAATTACTCAAAAAAGACGTTTCACATCATGATTTTTTGCATCCGCTTCATTGACTGAAGACAACGAATGTTGTTATGAAAACATTAAAATTCTGAAATTAGTGCTTTGTTACTCTATTGTCCTTTGGACTGTCCAAAACATACAAAACTCTTTCATTCATAAAGCATTTATATAATAATAATATAAGTTTTCTTCAGAATTGCCCCTTGTTATTACACACACACACACTTATCCCGCTTCTGGAACGCTTCATTTGAACTGTTTCATTTTTTATTCATACTCTTTGACAACAATGTGTCACATTCAATGGCATTATAACAACAACAATAAGAAAAGTAGCATAATAATAATTAAAAATGGCATGTTTGTGACGTGGTGAATCTGACGAACTAACAGGAACGGTTCAGAAATTTTGGAACTCATTTGTCCTGTTTTATCCGGTTAACGGTTTCCACTAGATTACCAGAAAAACTCTACAGAAATGTTAACATAATTGCAGTTACAGTTTCCTTCCGTGAATTCGCAATCTTGTCAAAATATATTTAAAATTGTTGAAACATAATTTCTACCAATTACGCTCATTAATTAAGCATGAAACAATTCTCAGACTTATAGCTCTTGTGTCAATTGACTCTTGAAGGACCATTATACAGTTACAATAAAATACAGAGTAATTTAAATACTATTTTATTTTTACGGATCTTTTTAAAATAAATAAAATATATTTAACGTCAATTAACCGGTATTATAATTTTAAAAAAATTTCAAATTAAAAATTTATATATAGAATTTAAAAAATAAAGAAAATTTAAATGTAAAACAACTGTCAAATTTTAAATTTTGCTATTAAAATATTATTTGTAAATTAATTATATTATTTTATTTCTATGTGATTTAAACCGTATAAATCAAATCCCTACCTATAAGTATCAGCATTAAATTTTCTTAGTACATTGTGGACGATATAACTTGTGAGTATGAAAATTGATTGTAGCGAAATAAATACGTACTTCGTTCGGTCTCTAGGTGATAAATTTCTGTAACGCGTGAAACACTGGAAAAGGATGGCGTGCTAGATGTGATTCGATGATCGATCAAGTGAAAAGGTGGAAGTGAACCTGCCGCACTGTGACAGGTGAGGAAACACGAGGCATCCATCTAGCGCAGATAAGCCACGTCACTTCCCAAAGACAAACGAGAACCCACGGACACTGGACTCCTGCCTACATTATCCACCAGGAAATCTACACGCTCAGTCCATAAACTTCATGTGCATTTTCATGCTGTACGTGAAATGCTTTCACTTTGGTACCGGAAAGCGCACGATTACCTCCAAACCAACTAGATTTTTCTGATTCTATTCGTGCTGTATATAATGTTTCAAAATATATTAGACTGCACTTTTAGTATTTATGTAAATAATAATTTTTAATTTTATTTTCATGTTTGAATAGTATTCAACCAATCATTATAAATATTCAGAACCAATTGCTTACTATACTTATGCTGAAAATTATTTTTCAATTTGTAGGAAACAATGGAAATTAGCACACTCTTATCAGATAGGCAAAAAATCTGCAAGTAATTGCAAAATATTACTTACTCAACAGAAAACCATTAGACGATGTTAGTTGCAACTTTAGTATGAATTCAATTGTGGTGCAAATTATGCACACGCGTACATATATATTTTTCTATTCCAAAGAGAGGGGCAGTCAGTCACTCTTTATCAATCACAATCAAAAACAGTGCGTGCTTGAAGAAATGAAAGAGAACGGAAAAGTACATTAATTAAAAGTT
The DNA here is from genome assembly GCA_037074705.1 of Zhengitettix transpicula. Classification (NCBI taxonomy): domain Eukaryota; kingdom Metazoa; phylum Arthropoda; class Insecta; order Orthoptera; family Tetrigidae; genus Zhengitettix; species Zhengitettix transpicula. The sequence continues at coordinate 36,281,380 of CM073596.1, read as the reverse complement.
ACAAATTAACGCAGAATAATTTAACGCAGCACGCAACCAGTAAGCGACTTCACGATTGAAGTGCGCGTACAAAGAAATTTACCCTTTTTTGTAGAAAAACGTTTAATTTCGTATTTTTAGAGTCCATTTGGTATGTTATCGTCACAAAATGACTTGCAATGTGGAAACGGAGTAAGACAAGTAATATTTACTGAGTCGTTATGGTTTATAAGAAAACTATAGGGCAGCGCAGGAGAACACCAAAGACAATCCAGTTAATCAGCCACAACAGGTTGTCGCTATCACAAAATCGAGCCCAAAGTTGCGGCTACAAAATTGTAATTTACACTATACATAGTAATAATTTAAAAGCCCTACGTTGGGTGCCAATTTCAAACACTATTCATTTAAAGACACTATTTAATTCAACTAATATTTAATTATAGAAATAATTAAAATATCTTGATTTAGAAATTTTATAATTTGGCTGCCCACGACGTGAGTTTTCTAAAGAATATACTATTAATAAATTATTCAACTAAATAGTGTACCGTACAATATGAAGTAGCAGAATTCATGTCTCAGAAATTCGTCCGTCGCACTATTTACGAAATCTGCATTTCAAATTTGTTGACAATGGTGAGGTAACATTATTATTTAGATTATTCGGATATTCAATGTGAGCAAAAATAAGGAAAAAAGGCAAAGAAAAGCAAAGGAAACAAAATACAGCAAGAAAGAGGAAGATTAAAGAGATGACGTGAAAGATCGGCGAGAAGATCAGAAAAATATGTAGAGATTTACTACTTAGCTTGGAGTCTTCAGCCTCAAAGTAGTCATCTCCAAACCACGTATTTGTGTTAAAATTATTTGTTTATTGACAGAATAATCACAATCAATTCTGTGGATCAGTACTAAATTACAGATTTAGTACGTGCTTGAGCCTTTACCACGTGGTCTCTTAATTTTAGTGTACAAAACAGATATTCATTATAAACAAAGATTCATGATTGACGTATGATTTCCGTCCTACCACGAGTTTTCCGGATGTTCATATTCACACGGACAACTGTATTGTGTAACAGGTGCATATCCTTCAACTATTATAAATTTCTGGAAAACGTCAATATTTAATTAATGTTAGCCTTGTAGCTCTGTATAATTATCGCATCGGAAGTTTCAAGTTCTCGGAATATTTGTCAAACTCTCACCATGGCCTGATTGATTTATTTATGACGTCGTCAAAACCACAAAACGTTGCCACGGGAAATGATTATTGTCCTGCGTGGAATAAAGCACTATATTACTCTGTTATTATAGTTTACTATGACAGAAAAAAAAAATTCTTTATTTTCGTCGTCGTTTATATATCCAGACGAAACGTGGTACTTTTGTTGCAGCTGTGCAACAAGTTTTACTCCCCAAGGCAGCCAGCCAACTGTACGTTGTTGTAAATTAGGCCAAATGCACAAAGTTGTGACTCGGGGAAGATTACACCACCTCCCATCTCGTAACGTTTAGAAATGACTTCGTAAAAAATTTTGCAATGCTGTTTGGCTGCTGCTATATTCTTTGCGTGCCCGACGCACATATTCCCTATAATACTGATTATAAATATTTTGTACAGACCCACCATAACAGTAAATAGTTGAGTTGTATTCAAAGAAATCCTGTACAATATCTTCTTCAGTGCTTTGGATTACATTAAATAATTTTTCCGCAAAAATATTTTCTTTACACTGCAATGTGTTGGAGACAAACCGTTCCATATTTATTGGATTACTAGCTGGGTGCCCGGCGTTGCCCGAGATGTCATTTATCTATAACCCCCGATATGACTCCAATTTCGGCTGCTTTTGCGCAATTTTTATGTAACGCTACTCGAACCCTAATCATTATAATTAACTCTGAAAAATATTTCTTCAACGCAAATATCTGCCGTGTTTGCGTGTTCCAAAATTTGCACCCCGCTACCCCTGCATCTGAGGGGTAAATGACAATTTGAATGTCGTAACTAAACACAGTGACTTCCATAACCTTTGATTTGACTCCAATCTCGGTTGTATTCGCGTTATTTTACTGTAAAGCATCTCCACCCCAAACCCGAAGGGTGTCCTTTTCACAGGGCGTAGGGGATGAAAATTGTATTCAGATAACATTGGTAGAAACACTATCAATATCTTTGACCCCTAAAAATATTTATCCGACTCAAATATCGGCTGTTTTAGTATGTTTAAATATTTCCACCCCCGCTTCTGGGGGTGGAAGACGCGTCTCACCCCGACAGTGTTTGTTTCCTGGTCGCAAAGAACACGTGTACGAAATTTGGTGAAAATTGCTCGACTGGTGTAGATTTGTATTTTATTTAGAAAACGTTTGTAAGGGAAATAGAAAAGGGCTGTTTTTAGGGTTTTCCCGGAAATTATTCGATTTTTTCTCGCCTTTTAAACCTTCCCTAGACCTCCACGAACAATTCAAGACTAAGATAAGATAAATCCGTTCAGCCGTTCTCGAGTTTTAGTGAGACTAACGAACAGCAATTCATTTTTATATATATAGAAGATTTAGGTATAAAATATCTCCCTCCTATCTTAACATCTATTAGTTTTCCCTTTATTTAATTTATGTGAATGTAGTCCTTGGGCAATATTACAGAAATTAGAAGGGTAGAGAACGTTTGGAAAAAAAAATTAATTATAGAGGTGTTTGAAAAATTGTTCTCCCAGAAATATACACATAAGTTTTTATAGTTTAATTAACTTGATACACTTTATATACAAAAATGTATTGAGTCGTCGATATCACACAAAATATAATAAATAAAAATAGATTTGCGTGTGCGTGTGTATTAGTATAAGTATGCATGTTCCACAATCAAATTTAAACGAGTGAAGCAATTTCAACTTCAGTTGAAAATTGATAATTAGATAAAATGGCCAAATACAGACAAAATAAGTGATGATATAAATACCAAATAACGTTTCTGGAAGCCTTGTTCCTTCCTTAAGGTGCCGAAAAAAATGTAAGAGCCGAGAGAGAGAAGAGACAACTGGGGGGGGGGGGCACTAATCTGTTGAAAAAACTCAAAATAGACAATTATCTATTCTCTAAAATCTTAGCCTTTTGCCAATAAAATGAATGTTTAGAATTGATGACATGCTAGGAGACTACAAATTATTAATTGATCTTTTTGTTTGCCCAATGTAGCAGGAATTACAATCAGAGCAAAAGGGTCTTTTTTCTACAAGTCGGCCGGGGGGAGGGGGCAGGGAGTGTATTAGTAGATCTGTAAATGATGGATATTTGTCGTTCTTTAAACGTTTTGGACAAATGTATGGTGTAAAAATTGTTAATGAGGACGAACGAGAAAACTTTCGATTGAGCTGATTTCGTTCAATCAAATTTTTACCCGTTTGTCCATTTAAGTTTAGGTCCCTCGTTGTTCTCTGAACAGGAATACTAATAATTACGCTCATAACGCAGTATTAGCTAAAAATTACCCCGTTCTAAACATCAAATATGGTCTCGCAAAATTGTATCGAAAGCTACCATAAATAACAGTCCTCGTTAAATTCCCAAGGATAAACATCAGACAATACGCGCTGAAATTCAACTGAATGTTTATAAACGATCCATATCGTCCGAACGCAGATTGCGCTATGAAGTCTGTTTGAAATGTTTTACATGTACATACACACACACACACACACGCATGTACTCTGTTGTCAGTGTTTCCTATGAATTCTAAATCGCCTAAACACAAAGTACCAATCGTAATGGATTCACAAACATCAATGCTTTCATAATGATGTTGCTATTTACGAGTCGCAAGTGGCAGCTCTCTCTAGCTGTGCCATTACAAATTGATTATGTTTTCCATGTTTCATCAAAAATTAAATTGTTTCCGTTAATAGAAGCGTATGTAGATTGAAACATTTCATGTTCATAATTAAACATTTTGCTCGGTTATGTTGCAGATGCAGAGTATCTTTCAAACGCCAGTTACATAAATAACTATTAAAAGTGCAAACAACAGTCAATCATTCTGTCTATATAATGCTCGGGGGGGGGGGGGGTGAATTTTATATGAAAAAAATTAAAATTTGGTTTTGATTGTCTTTTAAGTTTAATTTATTTCTATTAAGGGTTTACACAAATTCAAAGGGTCCTTTTTTAATTGCATCTAGGAAAATTAAAAATTTATTTACTCTTGAGTTTAACTTTAGATGATTCACTTTAAGTACATTCAATATTCCAATTTTTAATACGTTAAACAGGCAAACATCAGGGCGATTTTATGAGACTCTGAAGAAAAGGGGCAGCAGAAATATTAATTATTTACGTCGCAGACAGAAAAACATCTGTTCATATTTCGTAGTCGGCTTCCCCAGACTACCCGGAAAATCTTCACTGGAATTTCTGACAGCTTCCTTCTCTTCGGCGTAACAATTCTTAGCATCTCTAGATAGATTATTCTTCCATGGATCGGGCCTTTTTTCCTTCTCGAAGTTGTACCTGCGAACTCTACATTACACGCCAAGAACATCTTTCAAACTCTTATATTCATTTACTCCTACACTTTCTCATTTCCCAGACTTCCTCGTTCTCCGAGTTATAGACAGAAACTGTCCTTTTTCCTCGCTTGTCCACCTTCCACCTCTACTCTCTTCGTTGCCCACCAGAGGGTGGAAACCTCTTCACGTGTTTTAAGTCAATATGCGTCGATTTTACACTTCGCGGACTTACTCTCGCCTTTTGGGAATTTTGGTCAGGTAAATACTCCTGAGGCAGGGTTGCCCCATTATCCGCCACCTTTGTCCGAAGGCACGGTTTCTCCTACACACAAATTTTTATGGCCGTAATTTACACAGCTTGGCTCTGTCTACACAGGCGTTTTTACTCAAATATAAAAAAATAAATCTTGAATTAATTTCGGGGGTGTTCTTCTGCGCTACAGTATTAAATACAAGTAAAGGACACACTGGAAGACTAACGATATGAAAAGTTGTAATAAAACTTTAAGACCGTCACTGGTTAAAATAAGTTTATTTAATCGGTAGCTTAATTAAGGTTTACAGTAATGGCGTCACTCACACGTTCATCGCTTACAATCCTCATTCGTCTTCCAATATTCTGAAGAATTCAGCAATAGGATAATTTCTATCGTATTGCGGCATGGAAAACCTGTTGAATAAAAGTCTGTTTCACGGAACGTTATAATTTAGTCGTATTGCCATTATTAGCGGTTGTTTTTAACTGTCACCAAACAGTAACCAACCGTTAATGCTTACAATTTTAATAAATTTTACAATAGATTAATTTAATATACAAATAATTCAAAATAAATATCATCGATGCCTGTTCATTAAAACGCATTTGGGATTGAAAAGACTGCAGTGTATCGTCATTAGTGTTCTGCACATAGGTAGATTTTCACATGGTAACTCTCCATTCCTCTTCATGTTCATATCTTTTCCGCTTACTTTGACGTCTATTACCTTGTGTCTTATCCTTCCTCTCGGGAATTAGTCCTTCCATAGCTTCCGTTAGGTGAGCAGTCTCGTCTAAGTGCGTGCCCTGCCCAGTTATGTTCCTTTCTCATATCATTAACAACTGTATTTTCCTGCATAGTTACCCCAAAAATAATTCTATTATATTCTCAATGTTAATCAGGAGCTTTGTACCTGAAATTTCTTGAATGGATCAAGAGAAAAGAATAACAGAAATATTTTTTTGGAAAAGAAATAATTTAAAATTTTTAGAATTTTTTATTTATGAGTAATTTTAATCTACATGAATTAGCGAAAGGGATAAAACGCTCCCAAGGTTTGTTAAAAAAAAAGTTGTGGTAACATGAGCTATTCTGCGGCGAGCGAGGAGTTAAATCGAAAAGCGAGCGGGGCGCCACAATAGCGGCATTGGCGCACTATTGTGCGGATCCTTTGTTCGGAAGGCCGACATGCGGACAAAGCATAGCAAAAGCGGAGCTGGGCGCTGCAAAGGAACACTCCCGCCGGGCGACAATTAAACACTTTGCAGAGCACTGTCGTCGTCCGTCCTCGCTCGCGAAGTTATAATCAGCGCGCCAACAGCTGCTGCGCTCTACCTCTTCCCTACTTACCTCGTATTGTTTTACAAACAATTAAATCCTCGGGCAAATGTTGCTCTTAAACGTCAACCTACACGGCGACGAAACCGGCGAGCAATAGCGTTACGTAGATGTATGTAGTACAACTTCAATCTGTGTTTTTTTTTACCAAGCTGAAATACCAACATCGTTTCTTAACACTGACTAATAAGAATGATAGCTAAATACAGACAAAATAAGTGATAATATAAATACCACACAACGTTTCAGGGATCCTTGTCCCTTTCTTCAGGTGCTAAGAAGAGCCTAGAGCGACACAACTGCACTCGTTCACCCCTTAAATAGGAGTATAGGCATTACGGTGAGTACCACCATCTGTTTAAGTATTTAAGAAAAATTTGAATATAAAAATCCTCTTTTAAGGAATTAAAAACAGTTTTATATCCCCAAGCAGGTCAAACTCCCCTTTCACTGCCGAGGGTGGTACCTAAATAGATCCAAAGACAATTTTGATACAAATAAAAAATTTGTTTCTGCCATTGTGCTATTTCTGTGCCGTTTGAGGTATCCTGAAAGCCGTCAGTGATTATTCCAGAAAAAACATTTCCTGGGTCTTTTCCCATATTTGGGGCGATTTCTAAACCACGTGTTGTTATTTTCATTAACCATTTCAAAACTTCATTCACGTATTAATTCACTCCAAACCAAAGATAGTTGTGACAAGGATAATTTATTTAAAAAATATTATTTATAGAGAAACGAAAAGAAAATTTGTTTCCCTTACATTTTCAATATAATAAATATTTGATGACAGACAACCAATAACATACAACTGAAAAAACGTAATTTATTAATTAACTATTAAATTACGACATTTGGATCGTCTTAGCATGAAGACGGTCCGGTTCACATGACGACGGAAACATGTCGCAATTTAATAATTAATTAATAAATTATTTCATTCAAATTGTCTGTTATTGACGGTTTATCATCAAATGTAACTACACTGACATAAAACTTTATATAATATAATAAGTAACTTAAATAAACAATTATTGGCGGATATCAATTTCCTCTGAAAACAGCTCTGTTTGCCTTTCAAATAAAATATTTTAAACAGTTACACACCAAGAACAATTATACTGTTGACTAACAGACTAAAAAACCAAATAAGTCCTCCAAATTTAAGTAAAATGATTTATTTAACCTACGTCAATATACATAGAAGCTTTCGGCCTCTGTAAGAGTTTTACTCATCTTCTGAAATACAAACTAATATCAACAAGTAGAGAAATACCTGTATAAATAAATTCAATTAGATACATAGTTAGATATATAGAGATATGTGGAAATACATAATGTAGGTAACAAGTCGTTGACATTGACGTAGGTTCAATAAATCGTGCAACCGAAATTTGGAGGACTTTTTTGGTTGTTGTTCTGTTAAAATGTTATTTTACGTAACTGTATCATGACTCACTACGCCTTGAAAATCGTCGTGGCAGTGATGGATTCAGTAACAAGCTGTTATTTTTTTAAAAATCCAAAATTCAACAAATTTTGCTTCCTTTTAATAATATAATAAATACATTAAATAATTAACAATTGACGATCATAATGATATTAACCTGATTTTAAACATCTAAGAATTTACGTTGTATGGAAGACGAGTAAAACAGTTCTTAAATAAAACAAAACCTTAAAATTTTGTCAACTTTTCATTTATGAAACATCTGAGTTTTGTACATTATAAAAACATACAACTCCGCTGTTGCTGAGGTTGAGCAGGGCTGTGTTTTTAATGTAAAAAAACTCAGATGATTATGTTCGAATGAAGGAAAGCTCCTGAGCTTTTATACATTTTTGACATCTAAAAGTTTTTTCAAAAATACAAAAATGACGATATTTTAATGTTTTCTATTGGAACATAAAACTGAGCGGTGTCGCTCAGTCTACCAGCTCCCAGGCGCTCACCGCTCGTCGCTTGTATCGTGCCCGAGGTGCTTCTCTGTGTGAGCGGATTTCGTGTTCGTGAGGTACAAAGCGATGCGTGGTATAGGGCATTTATCTGAAGTCCAGAGCCAATGATTGATAAACGAATATTGTATCACTTATATTTTCCTCGCGCTATTATTTGGTACATGCTGTCCCAAGGAATGAAAGGAGGTTACATCTGATGAGACATACAGGAGGCTGTTTTCATGACGGATATCTTGGAAACTTAGCAGACGTGCGCTTGAAAAGGCTGCTGTATGTGTGCAACTGTTATTGTTACTTTGGGACAACAATGGAAGTCAGTCATGCGAATTTTAGGGGCGGAAGTCGGCGCGACGGACATTCACAAATCTAATTCGCGCGTCCCAGCGCATTCATCACGCCCTCTTTTTCAACACTGTGCTCCTCCCAACTTTCCCTCTTGGATACTAACTGGGTACTAACAGCTGTTGCAACGTCTCAGGACAAGAGGCAGAGAAACAAATAAAGACCTAGTATGAGATTACACACGGGTCATGGTGTTTCTCCTTCAACTCATGTTTTATTCCTAGTAAAGACACACAGAAATCGAAATGGTCGAATGATCTAAATTATTTCTTAGCTCTTACCACAGTCCTTCGACAGTATTCGAGTGCTTAAATCAAAACTCTCTTTGCCATTTTACGATCCCGAACGGTGGCCGTAGAAAACTGGGCGGATAAACAAAACGGTTCAAGAGGAAAAGATAACGTATTAACAATAGGAGAGAGAAATATTTCATAACTGCAACCGAATCATCACAAAAAAATGTATCGTCCACTGTAATTTAATAACGTACAGGAGGATAAAAGAAACACTGTACAACTCGGTTATGCCACTTAATATTTATTTTGTCTGACGTTGGACGTATTACTATAGTAAGTGTTCCTTAATATGCTTTATTTTAAAATACGTATATAAACTGAGTAGTGATTTAACAATTCCTTGCACGTTTACAAAACCATCAGAGCAAAATGTACCATTGGCAATACTATCTTGACGAATCATTGTTAATCAAAACGATAAATTTGCAAAGTTGCTTAATCTTCGCTTTTGAGTTTTGTCAACTTACGAGTGCAGTTGTGTCGCTCTAGGCCCTTCTTAGCACCTGGAGAAAGGGAAAAGGATCACAGAACTACTGTGTGGTATTTATATTATCACTTATTTTGTCTGTATTAGGCTACTTTTCTTATTATTAATTTTCATTCAGACGTAATTTGTTTTCATTTTTCTACACAATTATATCGACGTCATGCTCGTGTTATAAATGTAGCACATTTTTGAATGTCAGTAATGATTGTTGGTGATATGAAAGTATGAGACGTTTGTTGTATTTTCAAAATGAGAGAGAATTAAAATAATTCCCGACCACGAAAATGATTAAATGCTTGTCCTTTGGATGAAAAAAATACAAAATCCAGTGATACAGACTGAGAAAATATACACAGAAGGTCTGTTTAAACAACATATGTGCCATAGAGGTAGAATTGGTGTGGTTTCACGCGATTTCACATTAATCAGAATTTATAACGGTTATATGTTAAATTCAATATAAATAAGTAAATAAAAATGTTTATTCGGTCTGCCATACGTATGGAATGTATTCCATTACGATAAAATTTGTAGTAGTTGGATCCTTCTATCGCCTATGTTTGTATTTGGCTATCGTTTTTATTATTAATTTTCAATCAGACGTAAAATTTTTTCAATAAATACTTTCTATGCTTATGTCAATAATTTATTTCTTTTTAATATCAAAACTGTAAAACATATTTTATGTTGTTTTACGTATATTCATAAAGAGCACTAGTGTCCCTGTATGACAAATAGACTTGATGGTCTTCCTTCTGAACTGCATTTCACTATGTTCTTCCAGTTTTCTTTGGAGTTTAACCTCGTTGTCTTCTTAGCCTACTCGTCTTGCTAGTAAAGAAAGAGTTTGAGCCCTCTGAAGTAGAGTGTCATGTGCAACAAGGAAGCTAGTTCGTGTTAGAACACAAAAGCTTGTCGTAGAGAACTCCTCGAGGGCGAACGTGAAATGAACACAGCTGCACCGCGCTCACGAGCATTAAAACGAATGTGACGTCTTGAGAGACGATTTCACTGCAGAAGTACACGGAGGAATCTAGAGAGGAAACCCTTTGTGGTAGGTCTCCCTTTCTTGCACTCTCATCACACTGGCCCCCCTCTAATCGCATTATCCGCGTGGCACTTCTGCAACAACTAACTCCCATCAATAAAACAAGTTTCTTAGGGGAGGAAATTCCCCCCCTTCCACACCCCAAACCCCACTCAAGATTTATTTAACTGTAATTAACAATGTAGGGAAGAGTCTCGGAAGGTGGTGTTCCTGCCTTAATCTTAAGTCTGTTCTGATGTAGTTTATCTCCCAAAACAAAAGCAAGAATGGAAAGGGGGGGCTGAAGAGAGAAGATTCTCTAAATTAATGAAAGCATTGTTTAAGGAAATTAACATTGTTCAGCTCTGTAAACGTAATTTTTCTCGCATGTGTAATCACAGTGGAATTCGAATGTTTTAACCATAATATTCGGTCTTACAATTGTTTTTATAATTACAGCAGCAATATTTGACATTTGTCTTACTTACGATTTGTATTGATGGTGTTTATTTTATGAGTATAATTGTGGGTTTTTATCTCGAACTAAAATTCCGTCTTTTGTTGATAAACTACGAATGACAAGAATGTGCAAAAAATATTAATAAGTTTTTCTATAACTTTCCTTTCTTGTTAAGCAACTTTATAACTTTTCTTGACGATTTGCATTTTATCATTTGTCATATTTATTTTTGTGAGACATTTTCGACGTCGTTAAGTATAACTGTTCTTTCCAAATCAAACGTCTTTCAGGAATAGGCCAATAAAAAAATAATCATGTAGCCAATAAACATAAAAGATTAATTGAAAAATTAAAAACCATACAACGTTTCTTCAAACATTGTTACGTTATCTTTTGTATTTAATTCTTTTTTTTAGTGATTGCTCTATGGTGTGGCCACAGCATGACAATTTTGGTTGAAACTATCAGAAAGAGTACTTTCACTTTCAATGCCATTAAGCACATCGTTTTAGGTATTTCAGAAGAAACACAATTTTCTTCATGGATGGTTTTATAAAGAGGAACGCAAACTAATACTGTATTATCTTAAAATCGCATATAAATAGAACACCGCGAAGAGAGTCCCTGAAATTTAAATTTAAATGAGCATAATAAATTATTTTGTATCTTATGATATATTGAGAATGTTTGGAATTATTCGGAAAATAATTTAAAACGAAATTACTTTCCGAACAACCTCAATTCACATAGTATATTCATACGGAAATTAGTATAATTGGTAACGAAAAAAATTTAATAGTCTTTTGCAACACGACTTTTCAGACCTCACGTCAATTCATAATTCATATATTTTCGACTTACATTCTGGATTTTGTAAAATATAAATTATGGTGCAATAAAATTAATTGAAAAATTCTTCAGTGCAAATTGTAAATGCCCGTCAAGTCATTCTGTATTTAATATTGTAATATAATTAGAATATGGTTGGATTAAAAGCAATACATTTGAGGCACTCAGCCGATGGAAACATTCCAGCATCATTTTCTTGCTGTGTGCAGACTCAACGGTACGTTGGATGCATTATTCATTTTCCATTATGATCTCATTTCCGAGATTTTTAATTTCCTGTCGACCCTGCCACATCAATATCCCCTCAGTCACCTTCTCCTATTAGCCGTCACTATTCTCACTGTAAGACTTTGGCAAACCTCAGCTACAGCGGTTTAACCTAAGCTCAGGAAGTAGACGTTCCCCTAACGCCACCGCCACCACACTCACATACGAGTACCACATGAGAGTCTATTCGATATATGGAAGAGATTTATTCCCACACATATGTAATACTAATTAGATGTTAGATACGTTAAACCTAAATTCGTCTAAAGTAAGAAACCAAACTTTCAAAAGTTATTATCGAATATTTTTTTATCAATTTGTTAAGTTTTAATCAGTCTTCTTTACGTCATATTTATGTCTAGAAATAAAAACTGAATATTTTTTTGATTAACCTCGTATAGTAGCCTGCGTGCATTTTCTTATTCATATTATCCTCTGTAGAAATTTTAAAATAATTATCTAAATTATATCTTGCAGGAATTATTTATTATGTATAATCGATCGCATGTAGTACCGAATTTTTGTATTTTAATTTATACAATAATATTGCAGTAATATTTGTGTGTTTGTTGTCTTTCTTTCTTATCGATGTCAAATTTGTGTGTACTTCATAGATATTATATCTATAATGTATGTCATGGTGCTTTGCCTTGCTCTAGTACCTCAGTACATGACTATTGGATTAAATAAGCCTTAATATTTATCAGAAATAATATTTTCGGGCATCCCGTTGTATTTGTATGTTACACGAATGTGATGAAAAAGAGTTGGTAAACGTGAATATTTAGACGAAATTATCATAAAAATGATAGGTATTAACGGATTCTTGTCCTCTGAAAAATCAGGATTTTTTTCTGTGTGTTTACCCTCACTTCACATCAACCTCGTCTGCCACTGTTTTTCTCTCCATTTTTTTCAAGTACGTCTTGCGTCTTCTCAAACCACCTTCAGTTTCAAATTATTCATCTAAAAAAGTCAACCTAATGTATTTTCCGATGCCGATGTATATTGGTATGGTAATTAGTATAATTGGTAACGAAAAATATTTAATACTCTTTTTCAATACGACTTTTCAGACCACACGTCAATTCAGAATTCATATATTTTCGACCTACATTCTGGATTTTGTAAAATATAAATTATGGTGCAATAAAATTAATTGAAAAATTCTTGAATATAGTTATAGTTTAATTAACATAATCATTTTCCGTTGATGCTTCCAGGATTTGGAATGAGTCCAAAAGTTATAGTTGAGTCTTATTTCATTATTTATTGGATGATGTTACGTCTCATAGCACATTATTTATTTTTGCTTATTGTAATGTAAGAAAAAAATTGCGTTCTTCCAGTTGTACAAATTCTTTTGCAGGACTGGCTAAGTAAAAATGTAGCTAGTTCATTTTAAAATTAGTTGTGGTTCATTTCTGGACTGTTTCATATGTTTGGAAATGTTGTTCTCCTTTAGTGTGCTCCTAGATATTTATTTCGCAGAATACGGCCGTGATTAACAGAATTCTGACCAGTTAGTTTATGTATCTAAAATTTCAGCCACTGATTACTTCGACTCCATAAATGATATTTTGAGCATTTTTCTATTTCGCTGACAGTGACTGCCTACATTCTTGACTGATTCATCCTCTTAATCGTTGGTGCCGTGACATGACCTATTGTATTAATGGCGTGTCATCCTGGCAGGCACGAGTGGTGGTATTGATGGCGTCTTCGTAGACCTATCCATCAACAGGGTGGAGAGAAACAACTTTCGATAGCCGATGTAATAACTCTCCCGTACAAGGCTTCGTCGACACCAAGACTCCACGCCAGATTAATGGCGATCTCTACCGAGTTTGTGAAAAATTAGCTGAAACGTGGCCGGAACTATCGGGGCGAGTGCAAGGGTGATATTTCTTGTCGAGTCAGGAATCAGTTTTGAACACCGCGTTCAATCGTTGTTCTTGATACTTTCGATAACATTGAAGTGTTCTTAACTTTGCTTTCTAATTCTAACGGAGTTGCAATTATTCTGTCCTCAACATTTTTGAGCATGAATTATTCGCCTTGGGTAGACCCATACAATAATAAAATTAAAAAGTAGGTGCCAAATATATTGCAGAATTGACATATTTCACGTTCACTAAATAATACATTATTCCTCCTGTTTTTTATAATATCTCGTTAGCCAGTAAAATAATTAATGGATAATTTTATTTTATGAACATGTTTGAGCTTTTTTTTACGATTACGAATAAATATATTAGTTAATTTTTTTCCTTACAATCCTGACATTTAAGGGAGACCGACTTCGGTATTAAAAATAGAGTAAATGTTTATGGTAGAATAAACAAAATGAAAAATTTATAAGTCCTTCAGCCATATTAAACGTTGTTGAATTGTCTCAAAACTGGCCCAGAATAATTATACAGTGAATGGACTTACTGAGCAATAAGTTTTATGTACAAATATAGATACAATAGAAAACCGGTGATATAAATATTATATTATTATTATTAATATCTGTAAACAGAAATATTCCTCCTTAGGCAAATTGTAAACAAATGGAGTTGTAATAATATCAAAAAAACTCTGAGCGACTTGGTTGACCTGTTGGAAGAATAAATACAGATCTTTGCTAGGTTACAGTCTATTTCATCTCTGGTTCGCCAGCACATCTTTGCTTCGCCCAAAGCCGTGTCGTGGAACCCTGCAAAGTTCTCTCCGACGTGACATCTGTTTTCTCGTACAGGAACTTCTACGGAGAAGCGTATACAGATGTATCGAAAAATCGTACTGTTTGGTTTAACGTGATGGGAGCAGGGGAGGGGGGAATCGATTAACGCCAGGACAAAAATATATTCATGTTTGACGGGGAGGAGCAAAGATTCACGATAAATTTATTCAGTTTAAATAAAAAATGTCTTTGAGTTTCGTTCAGTAAAACATTTTAATTGTAAATATATATATATATATATATATATATATATATATACATCGTGAAAACTTTGTTTCATCTCATTTTAAACGTAGTAATATAAAATTAGTAGACTTAGGTATAGAAGGTACTGAGCAGGAAACAATTAAAATTATTTAAAAATATTATATTCTTATCGAGCTTTGGCTGTTTTGAATATTCAGTCGATGGAATCACTAGACAAGTTCATGTAACCGAAAATCCCACGCATTCATAATCTTTTACGGATTCATACTTTATTTTGCAACAACGGGAAAATTATTTCAAAATTAAAGTACACACAGTTAGTGGTTGGTCCTTAACGGAAAATTATCTTCTTTACGTGCATGTATGAATCTTTTATTCCTCAACCGGAAACCATGACACCGTAAAAACCAATCGCATAAATTATACTACAGACTACGTTATAGCGCCGCTATAGCGGTTATAGAATCGTAGGTTTCGTTTCGAACCACTGTGTGTAAAAGCAAAACCACGCGTAGAGAGTCATATTTCTACAGTCCTGGGAGTTTTAAGTAGACAGGAAGAGAGAAAATAGTTCTCACCATGCAGGTGTATTGCTGAGCGCAATGCATGTGTACGGACTACAAATTGAAACCGTCGCTTATTAAGCTCCTTTGACATGCAAATTAGATGTTATAGGACTGCCGAACCTGCAGCGGTACAGTCTCGAAAATACCGTTGCAACTCGGATCGCTGACTGTCATTTTGTTCCGATAGAGATTCTGCTGATTGGAATCCTGAAATAAAAAAAAAATTATTTTCTATATGTTAACTTGTATGATCTGTGGAATATTACGAAACTTTTACGTTGATTTATTACGTGAAAGTAGAGATTTGGGGAATTTATTTATTTTCAGGAGACTCGTAATGATACAACCCTGGCAACTGAAAAACAATTATTGAAGACCAGCACAAAACATCAAATCTAAAAGTAGTGCCATAGTTATTTATTATAAATTCGTTTATTCATTATCTAAATTTCAATCAATTAATAGTACATATATATTTATGGAACGTTGCGTAATGGTATCAAAATTCATGGAAAAAAATCTTGGTGTTTAATTACAAATTCTTCATATTGTGGCTAATATAGATACAGAATTGTTGATTCCACTGGAAAAACAGTAAGCGTATAATACATAATTCATAAGCTAAATAAGTAGAATAATATATTGTAGTATTCAATTTAAAGAACTAAATAAGCCACCACTATGTGGCCAATTAATGTGTTAAATTAATGATTTATAAATGAATTTAAACAATTAACTTTTGAATATAAAACGTTTATTAAAAATTTATATCTAGTTGGATTTTTTCAAAATTATCGGGCCTCTAACAGTTACAGTAATCCGAAATTATAACCGAATAAAATGAAAACAAAAATGTCACAAAATAATTAATTAAATTTACAAGAGATATTTTAACATAAAAAGTCTATAATATATTAATATATAATAAATATGTATCTTAGACTTATAATTACTTTTAATTCGTCGAAGCATAAATTTCGAATCGTATTTTTATACAAAAAGCTAGGAAATGATAATAAAGTCTCCAAATGAGTTTCGTTGGAGGTATATTGATTAATTTTAGTATTCATAGTAGAAATAAATTTATTCTTCCCTGGAAATAACGGAGGACTGAATTTCAAAAATAATTTTTTCCTCTGGTAAATTATCTATATTCTGATTTAAGTATTTTTGAAATTAAATTAATTGAGATTTGTTGTTATGGTAAATCTAGTATGCGTCATGTAAGATGTCGCCCGGTAGGCCAAGGCCCTCAATGGGTTCCAGCGCCAAGGAGAAAGGAAGGGTATAGAGGACTTTCTGTGGGTCGTTAGTTGACCGTTCTGTAGCCGAAGATTTTAATTATTCCTTGGCTTTATTGTAGTTTGTTTGTTTCTAAACATTTTTTCACCGTTTGTTATTATGCCAATAGCTTTCACAGATTTCTCTCTACCGGAGACTGTTATTACAAGATGGATGACTGTCTCAATGCCATATCTCGATTTGCTTGAAACTTAAATAGTTGCCAACACTTCTATGATGCTCGACAGGTTTTATTTTTATTAAAAAGTGTTGATTGTCTTTTAAATAAACGTAGCCCTATTACTAATAAATATTAAACTATTTTCGAAAATTTGAAGAAAAGTCAGATTCACGGAAGAGGAGTGCTTTGAGTTGATTTTTTTTTGTTTCCTAGCATTTTTTTATAAGGATTGAGCTTGGTCCTATTCCATTCCTTTCGGGACGGAGCTCCGGGCGAGATTTCCAGAGACTCCTCAAGAAGCAAGAAGCTCTCAGGTCAACAGCCTAGTTAGGTAGGATGCTCTAGAGGGCGCACTGGTCTTGTTGTCACGAAACGCGTTTTGTGGAAGAAGAAAGTGGATGCTACTTTCACCCACTGCGAATACGCGAAATCCTGTTCTCTCTATCAACAAAATATTCACTATTCACGAATATTTTATTTCTTGTAAGGATTTAAATTCAAGTGAGTCTTGATTTATAAAAATATTGAATGATGTACTTTCACTGCTTCTGTATTAAATTTAGTACAACAAAATGCTATTTGAAATCTCCTTTGGGCTGGCAAAGACGAGAAATGACCTACGCAAGACCCGCTGAATATCACTCAGTAAAAAAGATCAGACGCATAAAATTAGATGCACGAGTTTATCTCTCTATTGGTGATAAAATAATTTAACAGCCATATAAAATTTGCCTTCTATTTAAATTATATTATAAGGCTGTCTCATCGTGTTGCTTTATGTGTCTTATAATAAATTTCAAATATACGCCCCAAGTAACCTTTGATCAGTCGAATTTTATGGAAATATAGATTAAAGTCGTTTTATGGTTATTGAAACTACGGCACACAAAATTTTACTTAAGCCTAAACATCATATTAAAAACTTTTTGTGAGTTATTAAAACACTCGGTCTTGTTTAGCATTCGCAGAGAAATTTTGGGAGCATACTTCCGCTTTTGGAATTTACGAAATGAAGGGCATTTCTTAAATTTTTGTAAACAAAGAATAATTTAATGTGTGAATGTCGGCTCTCATTAAAAATACCAGATATATGATGAGGCGTAAATGAAAAGCGTGCAATTCTCTTTAGTTTAAAATTAGAATATTTAATTCTCGGCAAGTCTAATTGAAAATATTGAAGATTCTTTTATTTGGAGTCCAGGCTTTCATTAATATCACACACCAATGGTGAAAAATAAATCTTATGGGTTTGTTTTTTTCGACTTAACGTGATAATACTTCATTCGTTAGATTTTTGTACAGAAGTACCATAATTTCCAGTATTCTTGGCAATTTAAATGTTACGATTTTTCGAGTCTTGATCCCTGTGTTTAATTGTACATTTGATCATTATTAGATCATTTCATTAGAATTTGAGAAAAATATTAATTCTTGTCATCTTGTGATGGACAGAAAAGCCCCTATTCCAATTTATGCATAAACTCTGAAAAAGAAAGATCGAAATTCAGCTGAAATAGTTTCTAGAAAAGGTACGAGATCAACAAATGTTAATTATCTCACACGAAGTTCCTATTTTTAAAAACTGAAACATGAAACTCTGGCCATAATTTTAAAATACCCCAAATTGAAAGTAATAGTGGCAAAATAGACTATCCAACCCTGTCATCAGCAGATGGTTTAACAGGCAAAAATCCTTCAAAGTAGTTTCGTGACTGTTGATTTTCTTGATGTCTCCAGTTTCTTAGAGAGAGAGAACTGGTTTGTCCCTGACGTGTCTCTCACGAGGGGGAGTAGATTATGGGGGTGGTGATCTGGTTTCGCAGACAACGCTACCGGGTGGGCCAGGAGGTGATATTGACGCAGGTAAATATAGATGGTACACACGTCGTGTTGGCCGCAAGACCGCGCTGTTGGCTCAGTCTAATCCCGGGGGCATTTACCACCACTCGACGATTAAACCCCCGGGGCTCACGTGGCAAGGGGTGGCGCCGGACCGGCATATTGTAATGACAGGTATTACACTACGCGACTTAATTTGAGTGTGACCTACATTATTTTCACGTTCGTGGACAATATTGGCTGCCACACCTTGAAATATCCATGGGTTTAGTTTCCTATCCAACAGTCTCATGAAAAAAAAACATATTTGTGTATCATTACTATGCTTTAGTTAAATAGTTTGACTTTTCAGAATGTACGTGTAATTGTTCCCTATCTATACTTTGTAAATGACGGACCGGTTATTTTCTCACTAGCTTTCTGATGTTTTTTAAGGCAGGAAAATCCAGAGAGGGTGAAACTGGATAGAGAATGAGATGTACATTATTCAGTGAATATATAATAGACTGCGCTTATATAGAAAATATTGACGAGTGATATCCCGTTCCTAGTATCTATCATAGAGCAGTATCATAGTACAGGCTGTTGCGGCACGTAATGTATTTTATATGACGTCAATACGAGGTTAGTTCAACAAGTACAAAACAATAGAACATCAAAGTAATTTGATTTGATTAATGTTTAGCTTTCAAGTTTTCCTTTAAGTTCTATACAATAAACCAACCGTTGTCATACTTCACCAAGCCCTCCAAAACATTGTTTTGGACATTACCTCCTCGTTAGACGTGAATTATTTTCCGGCGATTATTTTTTTGGGCTAAGGAAATAGAAAAAAGTGCAGTGGCTAATGTGAAGGGTACGGATGATGTGAAAACACTTCCAACATAAATTAAATTCGTTAATAATTCGCCATCGAAACTGCACAGGTAAATGGTCTTCAACGAAGCTAAGTTACTTCTTCCTGTATGTGGAAGTTTTTCCATGACGTAAGCGCTGTATTAACGATGCACAATTGACAACGTTTATCATTTCCAAACAGTTGAAGAAAAACCGCCGAAATCACTTTCCAGGTCGTTTTCTCCGTCTTCTGAGTCTATGTTTAGGCTGGTTCCCCCCCCCCCCCCTGTGGTGTGTAGTGGTGTATTCATGACTAATCAACGGCTGTTTTTTGACATAGAACGTAGTCAAGTGCGATTAAAAATCAACAACCATCCACTGACTGGACCACACGTCTGCGTTATTCTCCACTGTGAACAAACGCGGCAACGGATACTTTTAGACACAATTTTTCAGTGAAAAATTTAATTAGTCATGGAACATAACAACAGAGTACTAAAAGATAGTACGTATCAGAAACAAACTTGTATCTTAGATTTTGTAAGAACTTATTGATCATCTCTAAGTCGGTATACCCACAATAAGGTTTCAATTTTAATAAATTTCCGGTTATAGCTTCAATTATTTTATTATGTATCATATTAGCTACTATTCTATCCCATTTCGTTAACAATTGTTCTTTTATCATTATTTCTATTAATATTAGATGTAACAATATTAAGGTGTCTCGTATTTTGCTTAATTTCACACTATTTTTTCCAGACTAGCTAATATATAAAAAATAAACGGCATTTAAACAAACAGAAAGTTCTATAATACAGACGAAAATTTTCTCTAAAAGAGTTTTTTTTAAATATATTGTTCCATATGATGCACTTCAGATTCTGCAAGTTTTCAAAATCGATAATTAAATATTCATACGAAACTCGTTACAATAGTTTTTTGACATCGAGAAATGGAGGAACAATCGTCGGAAAGGACGTGCCATGTTATTTCGTGGCAAATTTCAATTGCGTTCCAAACATTGATTTATTTTTGTGAGGAAATTTAAATGTAGACAATAAAATATAAATATGTAATATATTAATTCTGCGTTTCTTTCGCGCCACTTTGAATCGTATGACAGGTAAGCGACAATATAAACTTGTGTGAAGTACTTAAATTGCAAAACACACTCCCTTGTTTGCGATTTCACTAGCAACTGGAGCCTCACAAAGCCGTCCGAAACAACTTCAATGCCGTGTGCTCAAAGAAGTCAGCAATTATAACTGGAGCAATTATGCAAGTTCTTTTCTAGAGAAAGAAGTGAGGTGGAATGTCGTTAGAACTTTCCGCCTGCAGCTTTTCTCAAACTTTGGAATCCTTCTCAAATGTCAACTTCACGTGTAAAAAAATTATTTCAACTTTTATCACCTACCACGGGCGGAACGAAATGACGCTGTTTCGTTTTACTGTATGCCGGTGATAAAGTTGGGATATATTTAATAAGTGAAATCTGTATTGCACTGAGTAGTATTAAAATATGATGATAACAGATGTTTTTATTTAATTGGAGTGAACACCTTAATTATTCATCAGGTAGAATTATGATCAGTCATCATAATAAGGAATCTATTCTTATAGCCGTAAGGGCTGTAATGTTGCTCAAGTTTTTATTATGAACTTACTAAATATTCTAAGTGTTTATTACGCGAAAATATACAGATTAATCACTCCTACACCGGAATATTAAACAGTCGCCTTCGTCGCAGTAAAGGAAAGACTATGTTTTCTTTGAGCTCGGTACAGAATGTTGAAAATATCGAATTGGCTCAATTTTATCGCACTTTTCTTCTTTTGTCTGGCTGGATTCGCATTGTCGACTGTCGTTGCCGTGAATCTCGCAGCTTTGGACGTTTTTCACGGCAATTTTCTCAAGAAATCGTAATCGAGCATTTCAGCACTTCTGTAACTGCCTCTTTTACATTCAGACGACATTTTAGACGCTTCTCCTTCTACGCCGACATACAATTTTTGTTATTTTCTTGTGTTCACCGGATGTTGAATAGATTCCGCTGAAAGAGCAAAACGTTCGCCCGTTTTTCAGGAAGATCCAACGCGATAATTATTATCGATTAAAGGACCCAACTACTACAAATTTTATCGTAATGAAATATATTCCATACGTATGGCAGACCGAATAAACAATTTTTATTCCGTTATTTATATTGTATTTAACATATAACAGTTTGTAAAGAATTATTTTTGTGGGCTGGGTTTTTACGTTAAATCAAAATAAATATTTTACCAATAAAGAAATTTTATATAAGTTTATTAAAGTTAAACATGAAAACTCTTATCTCAGGCACCTGTGGTTTTTACATAGAAGAGATCTGCTGCCCGTACCAAATGCGTACTGCTATTCTGTGTTGTGTTGCCTGCTGTAGCTCTCGTACCGACGTACTGGCGTCGACTCAGAGGTTGATCACTGGCTAAGGCGTCGGTCCCCGGGGTTGATTGCTGGCAAGCCGTCGTACTAAATTGTGTGGTGCTATTCTGTGAACTCGTCACAACGAAATTGTGGCCCCTTTCTCACGACGATTCTGCCTCGAACTATATCAGAGACAACAACTTTACGGAGCCTCTCTTAATCACATCCACCAGCTTCGGTGACCGCAGAGCAACTTATCTCCATCCCCTCCATTATATCCTCCCATTCTTTAACTTTTTTCATTGTTAGAAAACTTCGTCGAAATGCCAGTTGACTGATTCTTCCATTGTCACAAGATTTATAGCACGCAGCTGCAGTTCCGTAGTCAACAATGACTAACTATTCTGTCATTTTGAGGCCAACAATCGAGACAGGACACGAAATTACTTGGATAGAAATATTTATCTCCTCCACCCCCACGCACGTGCTCGGTTTCGAATTCTCAAGACCACAGCAAACAACACTTCCGAGACAAAGAAAAACTTAAATCTAAATACACGCGTTACAAGTTATCAATTCTGATTAATGTGAAATCGCGTGAAAACACACCAATTCTGTTGATAAATTTTCTACCTCTATGGCACATATGTTAATTAATCAGATCTGTGTATATTTGCTCAGTCTATATCACTGGATTTTGTATTTTTTTTCATGCAAAGGACAAGCATTTATTCATTCTTGATGTCTGGAATTATTTTAATTCTCTCTCATTTTGAAATTACAACAAACGTCTCATACTTTCATATTACCAACATTCATTACTGATATTCAGACATATGTTATATTTATAACATGAGAAAAACTTCAATATAATTGTGTAGAAAAATGAAAAAAATTACGTCTGAATGAAAATAAAGAATAATAAAAATAGCCTAATACAGACAAAATAAGTGATAATATAAATACCACACAACGTTTCTGGGACTCCTGTCCCGTTATTCAGGTGCTAAGAAGAGCCTAGAGCGACACAACTTCACTTGTCAGTTGACAAAACTCAAAAGCGACGAAAACGCAACGACAACGGGAGAGCCGAAGGGTTAGCGTAATTATAAGGGAGAAACGACAGTGAGGAAGCAGAAGGTTTAGTACAATAATAAGGAATCGTAGCAATTGTTGAGTTTAATAGTGTCTGTTTGTACATTAATAGCTGTGATGTTTGATTTAATGTAAAGCATCGCTGATGAGTCTGGAATTGTACCTGGTGCCAATATATAAAATCTTAGCATTTTGCCAATCAAATGTATGTTACAAATTGGTGATGGAGACTACAGATTATTTATCGTTGTAAAGTTGGATGTGAGACATATGCTCCTTCGTGCGGGTATTAATCGAACGTTTTGTTTGCCCTATGTAGCAGGAATTACAATTAGAGCAAGAGATTTTGTAAACTACACAACGTTTGCTGTAGATGTCAAGTGGTTCCTTGAGGCTTTTAATCAAGTAGGAAAGAGTATTATTAGATCGGTAAATTATAGATATTTGATATTCATTAAAAATGTGGACGAATTTGTGGTGTAGATATTTGTAATAAGGGAGTACGAGAAAAAATTTGTATGGAGGTGTTTGGGGGACGAGTGACAGTGGGATATTGGATTTTGCTCAATATAATGTTAATGATTAATAATTTTTACTTTGATGCTATGTATGCACTGATATTTCTGATAATTGTGACCATGACTCTCTTCTTGTTCTAATGGCGTTTTGAATAGAATTCCATGTGCTTGTAGTTGCTAATCAATCGCTTGAGCTCTGTCTGAGGGGATGAGTATTGGTACCTGAGCCAGGGGAAAACTTCAACGTTATTCAACTGCGAAATATGATGGTAACCCTTGGAGCAGATTGTCCCATGGGAAGAGCCGACGGTCCGTAAGGTTGGTGAATTGTTAACAAGGAAGAATGGAGCTACGTCGCGGATAGGATGGGAAGTTTTGTTAGTAAGGGGGGAGCTGATGTATCCTGAGGTTGCAGCACTCTGGCTTTGTTAGCCAAACTACGTTTTCCCTGAGGCCGTCAGAGCGCGGCACTGGGACTATACTTCAAGTTAACTCTGTGAAAACTGCCGAAATCAACAATATCGAATTATAAAGTCCTGAAAGACGCAGATATGTTTTATAATCACTCCTCTTATTATCTAACTTAAACAACATTCGTGATACATTATGGATCTACACATCTGATCGCGATGGTGAGTTTGTATCAGACGCATAGGAAATTGAATAAAGTATAAAATTGGTCATGCAATAGCTGTATATGACATGGAAAGTGTTGCCTCAACATAGGCACAGTGAAACCTCCTGATATTCAGGAATTTCCTAACCTCTGGTATCAGCAAGTGGAAACTTTCTCACTCCTGAGTGTCATTTTCATCTAAATCAAGTCACCATTAATGTCAAGAAATCCTATTAAGAGAAGGCATACCGCTTAGTTTTAGACTTGGCATTACATTTCGCGAAAACTTTCACAGGCTACACAATTTTGAATCCGAAACGAGATATTCGTCCAAGATCTGTCGATATATTGACATTTTCTCGTACTTCTTAGGTGTCGTATAGCAATTACTTTGTAATTATTCATTGAATGCTTTGAATGCTGTGTCTGAGTATTGAACGTATTATTTGCAGTGTTTTCGTATTATAAAAATCGCGAAGGTTTCTTAAGTAACTGAGAAGGAAACAGTGGCGTATGCATCTTTACGATTATAATACTAACAATGCGTAAATTATGGCAATAAAATACAGAAGTTCTAGAAAATGCTTCACAGTATTATTTTTTCATTCTACTCATTTTTACTTTGCGGATCTTCCGCAGAGAACGACATAGCGAAATCAACGAAGAGAATTTATTGCCTCTTCGCTGTTTGTTATTTCTCAAGATAAAGTGTTACCAAGTGCCATAGGGGGGCACTCCAATCTATTTCCAGAGGAGAATTTATTATTTGAGATAGCGGGCGTTGATATTCACAGGACGACTTTGTGTTGTCTCTACAAAAAGACAAATGCCTTTTTTCTATTTTTTATACACGATGTTGCCCAGCGTTTACTTGACTGAGTTACTTACAAAAGCGTAACTTGATAAAACATTTAACTCCATAAAAATCCAGATTAACAAGTTGATTAGATGATTGGATTATGACGTCAGTTGCAATTAAATCATAAATTTCAACTTACTCGCAATAATTAAATTGCTTCAAACTAATAGAGTTAGGCCCAGGTCTCCCCTTATTTTGATATTAAACGCGCACATACTTGTCAGGTAAATTTCGCGAAAACGTGCTTACAAAAGGTATCAATCTACCATTTTAATTAAACATGCTGATGAGAAACTGCGTCTGGTATTCCGCATAGAAAAACTGAAAAAGATTCCGCATTATCTGGACAAATTAAGTAATATTTATACTTAAGTATGAAGGCGATTATATGTTAACAGTTTTTTCGTGTTAGTTTTTATCGTCTCTAAACAAACATTGTTGAGGCATTGGCTAATTTTTTTTAGTGGTGGTTTAAGAAACACTGACTATAATGGTGGAATAACCAATAAAGAACAAAGGTTTAATTTAATGTCTGTTTTGTATTAATAAACAATTGAAGACCTTATACAGACACTTTTTATTTTTAATTTTTAGTATGACGACGTTTCGATACCTTTTTGTATATTCTTCAGGAATTTTTCTACATAATCAATTGTAAATACCTTCTCTGTAGGAAAATACCTGGAGAAGATGAAAAAAGGTATCGAAACGTCGTCATAATAAAAATTAAAAATAAAAAGTGTCTGTATAAGGTCTTCAATTGTTTTAATAACGAACAAATTTACATCTTTTTTTTATTCACACATACATTGAAAATAATTTCTATCACCGGAGAGTTTTCAATTAAATATTGACACGCAAGATCCGTCGAAAACTTCGGTTTCTCGCTGCACAAGACCTGAGTTTTTTTTAAAAAAGAAAACGAATTCATATAGTTCCTCTTGAATAGAATGATTGAAAACTGTATTTCTTGTTCCATTTGTAGCGAGAGGTCTGTTGAGGCAGTCCCTGAATGTAATATCTATGCAAAGAGCGGTTTCGTCGTACGACAAACATAAAGTTCAATTTGTTTCTTACATCCATCATAACCCTCTTCAGGAAGGGCGTAAGAGGAGAGGGACAGAAACACCAACAAAACCAGGCTACGATTCCCATTCATTCAATTGATGCATTGCAACTTCTATTTCATCAACGGTTGGGGAGGAAGTGTTTCTAAACATAAGAAACTACGCTTGTTAATTTTTTTTTTTGGGGGGGGGGGGGGCAACAGGCTACATGAGGGTAATGCACGTTGGGCAACTCCCCTTTAATAGCATAGGAAGGGATTTGAAAGGGGGATGCGGAAGGGTAGAGGAAGGTAGCCAAGGGCTATATTTTAAGGATCCTACCCGGCATTCGCCTAAAGAAATGCAGGGAAAACCCTAGAAAAACCTGCATCAGGCAGGTCGGGCATTGGGTACTTGCCCCACGCCCTTCCAATATCGGGAGAGGAGTTTGCTGTGGGGACGCAGCATTCCCTTCTCCGTGCCTCGACCAGTTTAGGAGGCAGCTGGTCGACTATTCCAATGGGAATAGTGGACAACTCTTACCGTATGCCCAAGGTCTGTGACCCCGGAACATACACTTCTCAAAACAGGTCGAGGTGCCTCGGCTTGTGGGAACCTTAGTTCAAAAATGGAGAGGAAAAGGCATCCCCAAAGGTAGCCCCTTCGTATCTCTCCTAAAAGGTTCTACCTGCGAGAGAATATCCCTCTCCTTCTTAATAAAATTACATTAAGAAAATAATATATATATATATATATATATATTCGATATTGCAGCTGTATACAAAAGTGAATTTACTTTTGAAGGTTTATGGAAACGGTGTTGAATCAACTGATTTCTTGAACAACTGGGGGCTATTCTTTAGAGAAGAGAAAGTTGCATTGAGGAAGGGAAGAAATGTTGAGATTAAACGTTGCAAAGTAGTAAGAAAGATTTTCGTCTTCGTAGGTAAAGGAAATGATAAAAGTTGGACCACGAACAGATATGAGTATAACAGGAGGCTTAATACAGAACCACAATTTTTAAAAAATTTAAAAAATTACAATCCAGAAATTTAGACTTTGAAATTTTTATTACAGCCAGTTGGTCCCTGGAGAGTCATTCAAACTGTGGATTTTGCTTATTAACAAGACTTGAAACATTTGAGGCGAAATCAGGATTGTAGACTTGCTGTTTCGGCTGAATTATGCGAGCGCATGAAATAGGGGATGTTTCATACTAGCAAATTGCGCTTGGAGGTTAATCCTCCTTGAGAGGGTCTAATTGTCTGGCAGGGCGGGGTTGCACACACAGCGTGATTCCTTATCTACGGAGCTGCTGTAAGACCAGTTGTTGCTGGCTATGCTGCGATAAACCACGCGTCCAAACCCATTAAACTTTACTCCTCCGTTTATTACCTTCTAGTTAAACAACTTCCCTCCCTGCCCACCTCCAAAGCCAGCCTCCCTCTCTCTCTCTGTATCCTCTCAGGATGATGCTGGGTGACCCTTGGCAGATGTGAACACAGCGCCCGATCAAAAAGCTGTTTATCTTAAATTAAAGTAAATGTGGTGGGTGAATGAAAGTGGGGAAGCTTTCTTTCTAATCAGCAACTCTTCCTGTTTGCAGAAGAAGAATAAAAAAGACCTCTCCAAAATTACAGTCTGGAAAGGGGTGAGAAGTGATGATATGCTGCGTTAGGGGTCCTGGGGCTACATTTGCAATGAATATTAAGAGGACGGTAACTAAATTTACTGTTGGAGGGGTCCGGAGTAGAAGACAGAAACCATACAGAAATTCTTAATTGTTATTACACCATTGTTTGACGAAATAAAGGAAGCAGGGGCCGGAGTATGGTTTTTATGGCCACTGCAGTTTTTTTCGAGTGAGTTTGCTGGGCAAAATTTTACCGGCATCCTGCACGGTATTTCGGGCCTCAGCGGTCTGGATCTTGATGTTTGTTCAGGATGAATGGCCACCAAAGTAGATATGTAGACGTTGCCACACAACAGAATTCTATGGACGACACCAAATTAATTATGAATGAAATCGAGTCTCAGGACATGAATGCGAGAAAAATTGCTAATTAGGATAGTAATCTCCTAATGAGAAGGAAAGTAGCCATAGTTCGAATTCCTTTAAATCATTTTTTTTTCTTTAAATAAAAAAAATTACGTCTGATTGAAAATGAATAATAAGAAACACAGCCAAATTCAGACAAAAGATTTTTTATTATTATAGACTTATGGTCGCGTCAACCTGTTGCTTATTGGCGACCCTCTAATACTGTTTACAAAGCTAAATTACAATTTCCAATTGTGATCATAGTTTCAAATTGCAATTGTCAGTTTTGCGTCGGATACGAACTCCAGGAGACTCTCGATCGCCGTGGTGTGTGTGCAGAAGTCTTCTCCAGAGAACTCGGCTATGGTCCTCCTGCGTATATCCTCATACTTCGTCCATTTGAATATAATATGCTGGATGGAGAGGCGTCGATCACATACATCACAGGTGGGCTGATCTGTTCTGTAAAAAAAATTATTACACCTTCTTTTGTCTTAATTTGGCTATCTTTCTTATTATTATCATTTTTATTCCTTGGCTCTACAAACAATTGAAGGCCTTGGTCTACCAGGGCGGTTGCAAGACTTCCATGTCACATTACGGATTTTTCGGTGTGGCTTTAAATGCATCATCTTGGAAAAAAGTATCAAAACTTGTTCGAGAAACTTAATTCCTTCAGGGGTAACAATATTAATATAAAATCTCATCCACAAAGAAAAAATGTTTATCCTTTATCTTCAGTCCGTATAGGCCAATTTTGTTTCTGTTTCGGAACTTTATCAGATGATAAGTTTCGAATTGAGAATAATAATGTATCCAATTTATTTCCTGTAATACTTCAAATAAATAATAAAATGTTTGGGATTAATTTTTTAAATGCATTTTACGCTTAATGACACCGAAATTTCACATAAATATAACCATTATGAATAAATAATGTAGTCTTTCTCGGTGTAGAGATGGCAGTGAACGTCATAAAAACGCCTAAAAAACGATTGTTTTCTTGGTTAGAAGCCCGAGAAGACTTTATTTATAAACATTATTATTTTCTACTGGCATTGAACTTCGTCTGTAAATTTCCTTCTCCATCTTGCCCTGTCATTATATTCCTCACTTAATATCTTCTTCTTTCTCCATTCACGTCTATCAGTTACAGTCCTCTTCTACCACGACCTGGAACACCATCCATGTTACCGATTATGTGTCCGCTCCAGGTTAATCACCTCTATATTCAGAAGAATTTTCACTTACGAGCCTAATGGCTGGAGAGTATTTATATATTCTGACTAAGATTTCTGAGTCTATATTTATGTAATGTTATGTTAAATAATTTCTAGGGTACAGGATGGTTCGCATATCCAACTAAAACCCTTATCAGTATTTTAAAAGCCCGGAAATCACACAATTTTATATTTTGAGAGTCACATGGAATCTTTAAGTGTACTGATAACGTCTTTTCCTATTTCTTGAACTATAGTGTGCTGTTACGGGGAACTTTAGTAAAGTTGTAAACTGCTTTACCCCGACGTTTCCACGTTACATATCGGTTAATTATCAGACACATTACGCTATTGTTTCCGATCGTTCAATTGGAGGGCTCACAAAGAATATGACTGTGCAGTTGTTAGGGAGCCCACGGCTATTAGCACTACATTAGTAAATTAGCTACACAAAAAGCTCTTGTGCACGACCTCTTTGGCGATATTCTTTAATCAGCGTCCCGCGAGCTCTCAGATCCTGAAAGGCAGCAGAGTAGCTAAGTAATTACTACTCCGGCTTGCATATTGTGGCCATTATAGCGGTCGCCCGAGAGGAGCTGATGGAGTGACCCCTGTCGAGCAGGTGGTTGGTTCTCTGCCATTGTGGGGTACCCGCTGAAACAATACGAGACCAACCACCAAACAACACTCCACAGCTTAAACTGTGCATCTCAATTGCGGACCACTTAACATCAGCAAAAACGCTCTTTTGTTTCGCTTATGCTCGAACAAAAAAATCGTTCCCCTGTGTCGGAGTGAGTTGATGTGTTCGATATTTACAAGTGGACATACGTCCTGAGTTCAAGCGCAGTAAACCTTCCAGGTTGAGTTGTAATCGGAAAACAAATGAGATCTAATGCTGTCCTTCGTTGATCTGATCCTCAATCTATCAACTAATTTTTCTCATTATAAAAGTTTAGTTGAGAACATGTTATTGAAATAGCTTATATAATAAATTACTTTCAAGAGAACCTAGATTTTTTTGTTTGCTACTGCCATTTCAGTTTCAGATCCTCGGATTAAGGAAAATTAAATAATTAAAATTTAATTCAGGAAATGTGTTCCTTTCTAATTTAAATGGATAATTTTAGCCATCAAGCCTAAACTATCTCATCGAGCAAGTGTTTATCTCAGGGTTGAATTTTCATGATTATTTGAAATTAATATCCTTGAATGGACAATATAAAGAAACATATTCCGGATCATGCACTCAGATGGCTGTCGTCTATGATGCGGCATTGCGGTGTTTTTTGGGAGTTGACAGTTGAATGAAAAGGTCCTAATAAATTAGGGATGAAACTTTGAGAATGTTTTTTCTATTATAATTTTTAAAAATATAAATTAATAATATATGTATAACTTAACAGGATGATGTTTTCATTTATTTAAGGACGGCAGATAAATCTGACTGTTAAAAGATTTGCATTTTATTTGATCATTTCTAATCATATTTATTAAACGAATCGCCACCAATTGGCACAGTTTCCATATTATAGATAGATATAGATATTATAAGTCCAGATAAGTTTCAGAAATGTTATACATTAATGTTAATGTTAAAACCAACACTGATTCTTATATAAAGTTTCTATTCCTAAACTTAATGCTTACTCGCTCAGAGGTCAGAATTGAGGAAGCGAACCGGTGAGGGGAGGGGGAGGTTGTCCGCTCATGGCACGGCCGGACATCACACGACCAGGTATAGGAGGATGTATGAAAGTATGGAGATGCATTAATTCCGAATGAAGTCTGTTAGAGGCTATTAAGAACGATGCACCGAAATAAATATATAGCGGAGGTCATTCACCAATATAAATATTACAATTAATAATACTAATTGAGTGAATGAACTAGTAAATTAATCATATTCCTAGCCACAGTTGGGGGCGACTAGTCCATGATTCCACAATGTACAGTCAATCACTTCTGAATAAAATTACTACATCTCCATTAGAGAATTTTTAGTGCCCGCGTTTATTATTTATGCCTTCTTGCCAAATGTATACCTTATTAATTGTCAAAGTAAGCTTCATTTAAAGTTTTAGAAAAAGCACAGAATTAAAAAAAATAGACGAGTAATATCATTGATTACACAGAGACAGCTATGCCGATATTATTTGCAAGATTTCCGCAGATCGTCTACTAGTGGAGTCTCATTGATACAATACGTTGCTATCGGTGTTTTTCTGTTCGTGGAAAACAAAGCATTAACGAGGTTTTTGTAATCAGTCTATAGCAGCTAGGGTGCTCGGCGATTGCATCCCACGGGGTTCTTCTCTTCAGTAAATAGAGGCCTCACTAGAGCCATTCCAGCGGAAAATTAAAATCACCCGTAACTGCATTACCACACGATACAAAGTGAGCGTGCATTCCCCCCCCCCCTCCCTGCATCGATTGTTCCTTTCACTTTTTATCCTCCCCGTTGCTTTTGTCTCTATAATCACCTGATACACTTTGGCTTTTTGATAGAAGCGATTGTTCCTATAATTGCATTAAAAAATTATTAAAGTTCCAATCATTTCTTCCAAATATATTTCTATTAGCACCGTGCTTAAAAATCGGTTAACTGTAGCAATGAATTTTAAAAGCCGCTCTCTACTTAAAATTTGTCAAAGCCGAATAAATTCAGCTAATTTTTTTAAATAATTTGATTTTAAAGTGTTCGCTTGATAAAATAGGCAAATAAACAATATTAACGAAATATTTATAATTTTTCGTATTTTATACAGTTTCTTACTCCAAAGAAATTGCTTTTCCGATCACAGTATTAATCTTCAATACATTTTCGGTTTTTATTCTGTATTCGTTTTTATGTAAATTAAACTTTTATCCTGACATATTTTCTCAGTGAACAGTTTAACATTTCATAGAGAGCCCTTCACATTTTTGGAAATTTTAACAGGTTTAAGGTAAATTATTCTAGGGTTATATACGCTCGTTTTATTTCATGTAAAATGTTACAGATTCGGCTAATGACCGGGAAAATTTCAATTAATACGTTTAATAAAATATTTTGTTATTTAGTACCATTTTTAGTACAAAGATGGCAGTAAAATGAAACTGCTGGTATTAACATTATTTAAGAAATAGAAAAAGTCATAATAATTATTCCGAACTACTTTAGCTGATGAAAGATACAGATATTGATATTGAAATTGCATAATTCAGGTATAATAATGGATATTCTGCATCATTTCAAGATTAATTCTGAAATTGGTCGAAATAACGAATTAAGAATTAAGCTTATTTAATGATGAAGTAGAATGCCCATAGATTAAATGTAGAAAAAATTTATTTAAATATATTTAGGAAGTAGATTCCCCCATTCTGTGTCCCTTTCAAACATTTTTTGGCCCAATTTGGGAGCCAGTCTAATCTTTCCTTACTGGAGTGACGTCGCAAGTTTCTCTGGACCTCCGATAAAATTCAACTGACGAATGATGCCAGTAACAGGGTAATTATCAATAAAACGAAATGAAAATAAATTGATAAGTATCGGATACAATTTTATTTCTGGAGTAAATACCTCTGGGATATTCATATTAATTTTCTTGTCACAGTGTTGAAGAGAACAACTTTTTTCTTCCTCGATGCAGA
This sequence comes from Zhengitettix transpicula, assembly GCA_037074705.1. Classification (NCBI taxonomy): domain Eukaryota; kingdom Metazoa; phylum Arthropoda; class Insecta; order Orthoptera; family Tetrigidae; genus Zhengitettix; species Zhengitettix transpicula. Next base: position 36,248,525 of record CM073596.1, on the reverse strand, counting down.
ATTCTGTATATAGTCGTAAATAAGTTAGGTTCTCTAGTGACTCACCCAAGGGACGGATTTGTCAAGGAAGGCAGGGAGCAAATAGCGACCTCCTGTGAGGAATGTTCCTCGCGAGAGGAAGCGACTTGCGGGGTTGCCAAACTTCTTTACCACGCCCGGTATGAAGGGAGTCCTAATGGAGAAAGTAATATCCATGCAAATCGCTGCAGACTCACAACTATTCCATCATTTCCTCAGGCGGTAACTTCCTGCGCTGCTCCCTGTGCCGTGAAAAATGAACTGCAAGTAGCCGACTTTCTCAAGGTACTGTCCGCAGTTCATCTTTATAGACTGCCACTTGACTTGCTTCTGCATGAAACACTGAGGAAGTTTATAAAGTATGGTGAACCCCCTGGGAAACGTTTATTTTCATCTTCAGATATAAAATTTAACTGACGCGAGTTGGTCAATTAATAAAGATGAGGACCTTTGCCTTGTTATGGCTGGGAATTAAACACCCATATTACCCAACACAGTTCAAATAAAATTATTAACCTTATACCCTTCTAAACGATCAAATTGTGTTACTAAACGTAGAAAACTACTCAGGAAAAAAAAATTACCCGCTGATTAAATATTTTATAAACGTAGATAATTTAGAATTATTTTTTCAATAAAACAAAATTTTTCCAATATATTACTTTTAGTATTACAGATTATAGATTGTTCATTTTATAACACTACAAAAACAAAAAGTCTGACTCAGTATCAACATGACGATGCGTCAACTACAAATGCTTGTAATAACTGAGTTATTCCCTGATAAAGTTTAAATGTTTATATTACCGTTAACTCGCATATTAACATAAAATGCATGAAGTAACACGTTATGGAAGGAAGCACGTTGAAACCGATGCACACTAGAATTTTTCTGGGGCACGAAAAACGTTGCGTAGTGACTTCGGAAATAAATAATTATATTCATACGAATAAATTTTTATTATTGAGACAGATTATGAAATCATACGTAAATGAATCATAATTGAAAATACAATCAGATTTTTTTGCTGTGTAACAGAATGATCGATGATGTTGAACATTAATTGGACATCAATTTACCAACGGACTTAGGTCCATTTTTAATTTTTAATAAATTCAGTCACATACAGTATTAATGTGTAATTGAACGACTCCATTCTGCAATTTTTCAAGATATATTTTCACTATTGTGTATAATCATATTCCAAATTCTACATACATCTTCAGAATCAGTGTTGAAACGATAACTATTCTCCAGAAACTGTAACTTTTCAGGTTTATTTTTAATTTTTTTTTAGGGCAACAGGCTACATGAGGGTGATCCACATTGGGCAACTCCCCTTTAATAGCATAGGAAGGGATTTGAAAGGGGGGATGCGGAAGGGTAGAGGAAGGTAGCCAAGGGTTAACTATGGCCCCCGGGCTATATTTTAAGGATCCTACCCGGCATTCGCCTAAAGAAATGCAGGGAAAACCTTAGAAAAACCTGCATCGGGTAGGTCGGTCATTTGGTACTTGTTAAATTGCCCGTATTTCATTAAAAAAAAAAATTTTTCACCAACGAGTAGAAAATATTAATCGAAAAATTTTAAAACACATCAACCATTATTTTATGTTTGTGATAAGCCCAATTTATGATTTGTTTTTGTAGTCAACATAAAAATAAAATAAATATTTTTGTACTTATTTCATCAACATTTAGAAAATTACAATTTCTGTAATGTATAGTAGCTTATGAAGTAATAAGGTAATTGGGATCTCGGGATTTTCTCATTTTCTTGGTGTGATCTTTCGACGTGAGCGTCTTATCTAGATGTATTCCTAGGTACCTTACTATGATTGATTTTTGTATTATTTCACTACAAATGGAACTGCTGAATATTCTATCTTTCTCAAAGTAAATGTTATTTATCTACATTTCGTTTAATTTAATTTTACATTTTCTGTCCATCATCGTAACAGATTTAAGTAATTATGTAGTAAATGACGATTTTACATCTTTTATGAGCTTTGTCTCTTTAACGATTCCATACGTAATTATAACTTAAGAAATTCTGATAATAATTGAAAAATATTATGACTATCTTAAACATATTTTCATTTAACGTCATTGAATAGTCATAAGTCCAAATGTTTTAAAAATTACAGCTCTATTTCATAAAAAAATGGTGAATACTTTAATAATCTGTTTTACGTTTGGATCAGAGAATATTTTCTGATAGTTTATGTTCTGGTTTTTTTTTCCAGCTCTACTATATAAGAAGAAAAGCGTTATTATATTCAGAACTGAAGCCTAAACACGCTTTGTAATCATGCCTATTTTGTGGCTTGAGTCAAATGAAATAAAAATGCAAGTGGCATCGAGCTATGTTGCGTGTTATTGGTTTATCACATTATGCGTCGAACGCTCATTTAAACATCGCCTCCAGCCCTCCTGATGACCTCTTTATATTCGCGTTTACACTTCCCATAAATTCGCGCTGACAAGCTGTTTTCCGCTCTCTCTCTCGGCCATGAAAGTATTTCCATGCAGAGGGCCATATTTCTCCAGCACTTCGTGTGCATGTGTAGTGAGTGTATATGTGTGTGTGTGTGTGTGTGTGTGTGTGTGTGCGCTGGAAGAGTGTATTTCTTTCTAGCCTGGCTGCCTGGAAATTACCAGGTGCGTCGTTTAATTTCCCCTGGCCCCGAGCTTGGTACTATTATTTTATGTAAATCAGTTGCAAGCTGAGCCTGTACTTCAGGACGTAATAAATCTCTGCACAGGCGCCGCGCCGCCACCTGAGTTATTGGTGCGGTCTCTCTTGTTCCGCAAACCATCCTGTTTCGTCTCCACACGCTGTCATCTTTCTCTCTCTCTCCGTCAATGTGTCTATACTACTTTATTAACACATTCCGACCACATTCATCAACTTCCTCTTTAAATATCAACCTCTTTCATCATACGACCGACTACCTTCATTCGCCTCTTCTCTTCCTATGCGAATCAGGCTTTTCAATTTAGCACGTACATCAGATCGTTTATCACTTCAATGAGGATAGCTGCTTTTAGTATTGACAATCATACCTGTTCAATTGATAACATTAAAAGCGCAACATCTCCATAGCGCAAAGGCGAGTGGATTTCATTTTGGTTTTAGTTGATTAGAAGTTGTATCTTAACATTACTAAAAGTCAAAATTAAAAAAATTGTAAAAGGTCTGTGATTACAAGGAACTTTATATATATGAAACTTCAAAGATAGAGGAAAAGGAAACATGTCGGCTAAGTAATTGAAAATTTTAGAAAGTTGTAAATGTATTTCGAATTTAAAATATTGGATTTTGGAAGTTCATGGATGATTTATAATTTAAATCCAACTAGTTATATTTCTGGGGACACAATTTTAAACTCTGAAATACTTTCTTTTAATTTATTTATTCTTCAATGTCCACGGATTTTTCATTGCTAAAATATGACACTTGTAATAATTCGATAAGGGAGATATTAATAAGTAATGTAAGAACATGATGTTGACAAGGCAGATTCTTATTGGTGCTCGACTGTGACGTCACCTCACTTGCGTGACAAGCTTTTTCCGTTATTTACTCTGGTATTTTTCTATACATAAACTTCCAAAACTACGAATAGACTCTTTAATTCTTACATATCAGCAAAAATAATTTAATATGTTTTTGTTGAGCTATGATCATAATTAACATTTATATCTACTTAATGTGTTATACAACAACAGGACGCTTGTATGAACAGATTTTATGCCTCATTCGAACTCTATTTTCATATGGCAGTATTGTACGGATAAAACCAATATTTTCGCAAGAGAATTTCTCCCTTGGTTCATGCTTCAATGGTAAAGGCAAGAGACCTTCTCTACTTCAGTTCTCTTTCTCTATACGATTCTTAACGCATTTTAGAAGTTATATTAGTGCTATAAGTGTAATAAGAATTTCCGGCAACGTCTATATTTCACAATAATTTTGAATCCTCTGTGCAACCGACAGACAATTAGAAATTAACAGTCTGATATGTAAATAAATACTGTGGTGGATATTTTATTAAAGTTTGTATTTATTTAAAACTAATAATTTCACTTATTATATTTTGTTACTGGTTACTGGTTGATAGATAAAATATTATATATCATAAATGAAGTACAGAAATAAAACTGAATCTTCTAACAATCGTGGACTCAGTAAAATAAATTATATGGAACGTTGCCATATCAGTCTCGAAATATAAAACTTAGTAACGAAAAGAAAAAGTTTAATATTTTAGAAGAAATAACGAGAGAATAGAAAACAAATTAAATAGTTTGATAATTAATAGTGTAACTTTTGGCTGACATTGAAAATGTCTATTCTTTATGAAGAGTAAAATATGCATTATTAAATATTTTTAGTCACTTCTGGAACAATATCGTTCTAAATAGATTCATTTGATACCTTCTTGCCGTTAAACAACCCCATTTAAAGTTATTTGATTTGATTGATTTATTTTACCTCATTAGTCCTCTGATTAGGAAATAGAATAAGTCATTTGAGGAAATAGGATAGTGATTACCTTATCACATACCATAGATAAATGGTATCTATTATGCTTATGCATGTGGGTAGTTTGAACCGTTTTCTTTTTAATATTTTTTAATATTTAAAGTTTATAAATTAATTGCTAGCAATAGAAAATGAAATATTGATTGTATTAATAAAAATGAAAACCCAATATTGAGAGGTAGTAAATATTTATGCCATTAGAGACTGTCGCCAATGAAAAATAATGAATAATTAGTGGTTAGTAATAATAATCTGCATTGGTTATTTTTTAAAATAAATTTAATATGAATTTATTTTATTGTAAAATCGCATTTCATTTCATTTCATTTCATGATCAGAGAATTAATATCACTATTAAAAGTGTAACAATCTTGCTTTCTCTTTCATTCTCTCAAGTTGTACTTATATAATTGTTAAATTTTGTCATTAAAGAAACCAGTGCTACGCGATTACCTTGGCATATTGTACGTGATTGAGAACTCTTCTGCTACAAACGGAAATTATCTTTCCGTTTTAATACAGACTGATTAATATCTGTATGTCAGATCTTTGCCGTTACAACGGGGCTCAAAGCTACTCGGATGCAAATGAGTATGCTGTTGCATAGAAGCAAAAGTAATGACAATGTTCTAGATTATTGGCCTGTGACTCAATTATTAAAACTGAGCTTGTCAATCAGATCGACCAATAAGGAAGCGTAACTTCAGGCTGAGGTGTTGACTGTCTCGCAAGTATTCGACAGGTACGTCTACACGCAGACGTGTAGCTAGGTTTCGTGCATCGCCACCGGAAACACTTCGCAATGTCCGCAAAAACCTTGGCCGTCCCTCCGAGACCCTTCCTTTCCCTCGGGAACTGGTGCAGCCATTGTGAACTGAGGCCAGGGAGGAGAAGAGCCACGTGACGCGTATCGGAAACTACCCTCTCGCGTCCGGTAACTTCGTTCCCTACATTCCACGAATGCAATGAAACTTTCATTCCCTTTATCTTGTCATCCATGGGCCCGCTGTAATCCAAGCCTCAAGGGACGGCGTCGTCTCCTTCCAGCAGTCAGGAAGAGAACCTTGCAATCTGCAAGTCCGCGCCACTCGCAGCAACGCTCAACTTATTTTACCTTTCTCGAAAGAAACAAGTCGATTCTGCTGAATGCTCTTTCTTGGACCACAGATATCGAGCTTAAAGCGACAGATTCTTGCACTTAGCGTATACCTACAGTACTTTGATAATGGACTACAGTTACGATTACTTTTATGTTAAAAATGTAGTAATTGACAATTTCCCATGAAGAGTAAAAACTAGTTTTTATTGAAGCAATATATTTTTATCCAATCTTCACAAGACTGTTTGGATGTGGTTCTCTCTATTTTGATATCCCTTTCACAAAAAGAACGGGAGAAACGTTTTTAACATTGTCAATTGATTTTGGATCATGAATATGTTTTTTGCCTTTTTGTCATATTTCGAAGAAGTTTGCAGCTAAAATGCATGTTCGCAAGGCCGCCCCCTCCGATGCAGATTGGTTCGAGGGTAAATGTACCCGCACTCCTCCACAGATGTTGCCTCGATAACGTGTGACGTCTCAGATTTTTTCCTATTGACGTTAGGCTTAAAATATTTTCGTGTCATTCAAATCAAGACTGTTTCTTGGAATTTCGGGGGGGGGGGGGCAGATACTTTTTAGGATATTTAATTGTCTTTTACTGAATAATAATTTGAAAAGTAAGTGATATATAGTTGTAACAGAGATGAAGAGAAGGGGAGATGCAGAGAAAATGGTGAGGTGAGGCCGTGATACAATACTTAAACACACAATTTATCCTCAGAGAAGACACAGTGAATCTAAACCGCACCAGGAGAGAATCCGAAATAATTACAGACCTCGGCCACCTTTGTTCAGCTTATCCCCTCCTATATAGGCTTCCTGCATTTGAGGGTTGTTGCTAATTTCCTCTACAGACGTCTCTTTGAAATGGCCTCAAATTATTAGGTTTATTTAGCAAGTTCTCAGGCTCTTGTACGTCATCTCTGATTCTTAACCCATGTTTTTCTGAAAACGAACAGGGACTTTATTGTTTGAAACGTTGGAACTACCTTTTCCTTTCCTCAACTTTTATCAAGTGTTTCAGTTCAATTTTATCTCTCTACTTGCCTCTTCTCTGACTTTGAGAGTGGAACGTCTCTAGTATCACATCAGTGCCAAATTGAAAGTCCAAGAATAGTTGCCTTGCCTTAAAAATTGAAATGGGCAGATGATAAACTTAGATATGCGAATCCATCTTGTGTTTCCCTCTAGGGTGCTTCTTTAATGTCATTGATGCAATAAATCATTCCTGCTCTGATATCATTACGTACAAAGCCTCGCTGTGTCAATTCTCATTGAAAATCTATTACTCAAGTATATTTTCAACACCTCATTATCCTAATCTTTTAATTCACTTTCATAGTTTTACAGCTGAGCATTCATGAAGGCATTTTTTTGGGGTTGTTGAATTATAATTAGTTTTGCCTGAGGATAGAATCAGTTTTCAACTGGAAACAGAAGAGTTAACGCTTTACATATTCCTTTCTTCTTAATCGTGTATGTCCGCTACAGATCGTAGTAGAAACAGCATCGCTGATGTGGAGTTAATTACAAAAGTTTATACTAAATTTTTGTTACCTTGAAAACGCCTGCTCGCATTCCTGAAACATACATTTGTCCTCGAGACGCATGGAATGTAGCAAATTAGTTGAAAGTCAAAGGCGTCTTAATTAGTCCTCCCGGTATTGCTAATCAGTATAGGAAGATAAATTGCAAATGAAGGTCGTTAGTCCAGGAATAATTACTTACACTCGCTAATTTTCCGTCGAATATTGTATTTGGAGCGTCTTATTCCGGTTCTGTATTTTCAAATGATTTATTATAATTGTTAAATTTCCTAAATAATATGAAGTGGATAACATTGAAAAATCACATGGCACCTGTCACTGTTGTCAAATTACTTCACGTGTTTTAAGGTGTGCTGTTTCTATGAATATTTTATTCTAAACTAATAAAAGATTCAGGTGAAATTAATCAATACACAATTATTCAAATTAGCTTAGTTATATATATATATATATATAGATATTAAATTGGGCAATTTAATAAGGAGTTAAATAATTTAATCATTATGAATTCTTTATTTAATGAAATTTTAATTTTAATCTTATGAATCTGGACTCTTAACTTAACTAGTATACCTGTATTTCTTTTATTCCGTGTGTCCCATTTACTTGGGATCTTGTTGAAGCCTCTCCCCTATCGCTGTATTAACAGCATTTGTGTGTTACTGACCTCCCTTTACACAGGCACAATTTGTTGTTGCTGAACGTGGTTGTGGAACGTCTTCCCTTGGCGGAGGGTGAGACGTGCTCACGACTCCGTGAAGAAAGTCCGCTTACCGGGGGTTAATAGGCGCTGACGCCCCCGCATTTTGCAGGCATCACTTGCTCTCCAGGGGTAATGAACTCGTACAGTAACGTTGTTTGCCCGAGTTACACGAGCAATTAAAATTATTGATCCCGTCCACGTCCCTCCGCCAACCCCACCTAATGTGAAATATTTCGTAAAGTGGGAGGGGTGGGGGTGTGTAAGGGTCTTTCAGGGGAGTCTGTACGCGTGTGTGTGAGAGTCTCTTGCGAAAATTGCATCGCCTGGTTGGCGAAGCGGACAGTGAAATACGGCAGTGGCCAGGTGGCAGGCAATATATCAGCTCTTACAGCGACAATCGCGCGTTATTAGAACCGGGGATTTCCACCCGTACGTGTTGCGAACGTCACCAATTGTAATTCCCTCTCAGAAAAAAAAACCCGGAACCAAAATTCAATACATCGTCAGAATCAGTACCAAAGTTATGAATGAAAATCAACAATTTTAAAATTATTTTCATTTAGTAATAAACATGTTCAAGTCTATGATTGTAATTACATGATTAGGCTGCTACTATTTGGAGTAGATATTATCAAAGAATTGTAATTAATCCATAATAATTTATCGGGTGATTCATACTATTTCATAAAATTATAATATCTTACTTTTTGGTTCTCAAATTAAATTTTCTTTCTAATTACAGTAAAATTAAAATAATAAAACAGATTTGGGATAGTAAATTAATAAAAATCATCAGAGATATTTTTGAGATATTCCATCATCAATCATGATAATATCAAATTTATCTGATTAAAATATAATAAACGACCATAAGCAGAAACAATTTTTTATTTATTTCTCATAAAATTGTGTATTTAAAAGTACGACGTTTCTGTACATATTTTTACCCTTTTAAAACAGACCGACGAAACGTTTATATCATCAAAACAAAGAAGGTACAAATATGTACAGGAACGCTGTTCTGATAAATATAAAATTATCATTAATAAAAAGGTTTATTGAATTATAAAATTGTCTGCGTAGTGTCGTTAATGATATTTTATTAAATTGCGAACGTTAAAATAAAATATTATTATTTGTCTTATGATTAATTACTTAACAAAATATAAACTTTTAATTATTACAGAATTGCAGCAGTTTATTAACTTGACTTTAAAATATAATCATAAGATTCCTTGTTTACTATTTTTACGTCGTTTACATGATTAGAAGATTGACAGAATTTTTACATTTCTTACTAGCTGTGCGCCCGGTGTTGCCCGAGATGTCATTTACCCATAAGCCCCCAATTTTTTTCGTTATTATTATGTAACGCAACTCGACGTCTATCCCTAAATGTGTTATCGGCCATGTTACATTGTTTGAAAATTCACTAATAATGTGTTATTTAATTTAGTAATTTTCGAAATTAAATAATTATTTTTATTTAAATTAAAAACTGTTTGTTTAATTTTATTTATTTTTGTGCAAATCAATTTCTTTAAACGGATTTTGCCGTTCTCATATTCATCTTCTTCGTATTCCGTTATTTTTTTTAAATCAATAATTACTATACTGACAATAATTACAAATTTAAAATTATAGTCAATCATCTTTTTATTCGTTCCATAAGTTTTCATATAAAGTCCCATAAACAAAATTAAATGGCTTTCTATAATTTGAAGGGAAAAAAGTAGTTGTCTAATGCAATTTTCGCCCAGTTCCCAATATTCACGTGCATTTCTTGTTCTCATTTTAAAGATATGCATCTACAATAAAAACACTGATAAACTTAACTTCCTAAATAACGCACAGACTCTCACAATTGAAATAATTTTAATAAGAAAGTCAGCTTTCCCGGTGTAAATTATTAACTAATTTTTCACGGCTACGTACCAGGTTCAGATTTCTCTATGTTGAAGTTTCTGTCGGCCGTCCTTCTGGATGGCTGTCTTCAGCCTGTGTGGCTCTGCGTGACGTATGCATGGGGTATTTATAGTGGTCGGACATGCTGCGACCTGATTGGCCGTTGAGGATCGCCTGACATTTACTACGCGGCCTGGAAAAACATGTGTCCTTGACGCTGTAGTCAGGCGATCCTCACCGGCCAATCAGGTCGCAGCATGTCCGACACTATATATAGCTGGCACAGGTCTCGTAGCGCCACAGTGTGGAGACAACTGCAGCAACTTTAACGTCGAGAAATCTGAACATGGTTCGTAACCGTGAAAAAATTATTAAACATATAAATTGTTACATTAGAAGACGATATTAGCAGTTATGATATACCAATATGTCACATAATGTATCAACATTTAAATTAGAGATTAATTACACTGTGACCAAGAAGATATATTTAACGATCTTCACATGAAAATAAAATCAGACTAAACAAACGTTGAAAACATCAAAACATACCTTCCTTCCATTCGCACAGCCTGAAGATTTTACAAATATGTACAGAAAGGTTTTTGTGTTGTTAATTAAAGATTTTATGATTAATAATTATTTTGAATTATAAAAATCGTTTGTTAATGGCCGTTAAGGATATTTATTGTTAAAAACACACGTGAAAATAAAATATATGACTAATGTTTCAGTATAAAGAGCTGAAAATTTGCAGAAAAATAAAATAAATTATTCCATTTAAAATAAATAAACAGAATAAGCCTGTTTTTCTTGGATGAGCACAGGAAATAATTTTAAATAAATAGTTATTATGACCGTAAAGTCGTAAGTATTGAGGTATAAATTGTGTTAAGAGCATAGACAAGTGTCGTCAAAGTGGTCGATGAACTCGATAGAAATATTGTTCTAAATTCATAAATATAATTATAAATTTGTTTACAATATTTGTAAATATTTTTTCAATGAATACAACAGATTTTAAGGCGATTTACGGACTAAAAATTATTAATTTTTATATTGCTAATACTGAGAATCATCAATACCATCAACCACTCTGTTACTATTTGTTAGTCGGAAAAATTATTTTAATGGTCAATATAACATTATAAATACATTTATTAATAATATAATATAGTAAACGCTTTTAATTTTTGTTAGATAAAATTTTATTGGGGATAAAAAAAATGTGTTGGATTTTTTAGGCATTTGCTAATAAAACTGTTTGGCCAGCCTTTCTAGTCATCATAAGACAAATTTGGTGACTCTGAAATTTACTACAGTAGAATTTTAATTCGACGAATAGAATTAAAAAATTTATTGGATATAGATTCAAGGGATGAAATTAACTCTGAATCATTCTACCTAATAGAAATAAAATAGTGAACATATAGATATAAGCTTATATGAAATTAGATATGCCACCATTTTCATTTAGCAACTTAGTATTTGTTTATTTAAAACGACTTCCATTTACTAAAATAATGGAAATGTTTTTGTTAAATTTTTGTGTTTTTTTTCGCGAAATTTCTTGTCTCCCGTAAATTCTAATATACTTTAGAAATTAAAATGATTGAAATATCATGCTTAGTAGAGGCACAGCGGCCGGTACAGGCTGAAGACTGCGAAGACTGCAGAGCTTAGGGGAAACATGGAAGTGTACGACAAGCAACATGCCAAAACAAAATTGAAATCTGTAGTAGTAATAGAAAGCGGAGGGAAAGAAATCTCACAAGTTTTATATAAGAGAACCGATGGCACGGAAAGAAAGTAAGGGAGAAAAAGAGACATGGAGCGAGACGGGAAACGCGTTCGACTTTAAAAAGTATTTCTATCAACAAGCTCGAGGCCCAAGAAGCTAATCAGAGTTGCGGAAAATGTTGAGTCAGGGGGTGGACGGAAATAAAATAAAGAATTCAGAGAAATGTATAGCTGTGTCCGTGAAGGAAACGAGAAGTTATGAAAAGAACAGTTACTACGAGAAGAAAAGAGCTCTGCGACGATATACAGTAGAGTTAAAAGTAATAGCGAGAATAGTTGTAGTTGACTACAAGGGAACAAAGAAACTGATTCAAAGTTCATATATTAAATATTCTAGGTCTGTTATTAGTTTTGTGCAGTCTTAAATTATAAAGACGTCTTGATTAAACTATTTTAAGTCACTCGCTTGTTCACTGATGGAAATAAATTAAGAAAATTGCTGTGTAATTACTTCTGCATGTTTTTCTTTGACAATTTACAACACTTTTTAATATTAAAAAATCTTGCGTGGGTTGTTTTGTCTTTATCTATGCTCCTGTAAAGTCAGATGCTACCTGCTTCTTTTCAGGAAAATTAAATTGTGTTCTCTTCAGAAATGTGGATCAGTAGATTTTTTTCCGCAACAAGGTTCTTAATGAACAGTTTCGTATACGTTTGAGATTATAAAGTTATTTTGAGTTCCTGTAATATAAAAAAAGGGTTGTAAAAACGAACTTGTTCTCTGTCTGCGCCAATTTAATATCACATATTTATATAAATGTTGAAGGGATTATTTCTATACATTGTTTGAATCGTTGAATCCTCACAATTATCTTTTCAATTTACTCATGAACTTGAATTGAACAGTGCTCTAAATTTCTTTGACGTAACAGTATTCATTCATAATATTTCCATATTACCAATTGGCTTAGAAAACATGCAGGACGTGTACTCAATTTTCTTTTTTATCACCCTCCTAAAAGAGAGGTATGGTATATAATCTTGTTGGCAGAGTTATATTACTTTCTAATTCAAACATCTATCAACACAATATAAAATTTTTTTTAACATTTTAATTTTGAATAATGACTCTTCAAATTTTATTCATAAACATGAACAAAATCTAATACCCTATTAGTACTCGACCCCGAGCACCTCAATCCAATTTTTTTATCGTTCATTCCTTATTACATATTTTTACATAACAAGTTCGTCCAAATTTAAAGAATATCAAATATCCATCAGTTACAGATTTATTAACACACTTTTACTTTCAAGAACCCACTTGACACATACAGCAAATATTAAGTAGTTTACAAAATCTCTTGCTCTGATTGTAATTCCTGTTACATAGGTCAAACAAAAAGATCACTTAATCCGTAAATACGTGTCCAATATCAAAGCTCCAATTTTTAAATCAAACAAATAAAAAAAATAGAAACGTTCATTTTATTACAAAAGTGCTAAGGTTTTATCTGTTGATACCGGGTGCCATTCCATAATTATATCGAAAATCTTTCATATTAAATCCATCACTGCAAATAACGTACAAACTGATACTATGACACTCAACAATTATTAAGATTATTTGTTAGGCTAACCCCTTTTTTCCTTTAAATAAAAGTTGAAACGAACTTAAATGTAAAAGTAATATAGAGTCACTCTGGTTTGTGCGTTTTGTCTTATTGCGACTCTTGTGTTTTTGATTCACCTGACGAAAGCACAAGGTTTGTTTGGTATTTATTTTATCACGTAATTTTGTCAGTTATTTGGCTAGTTAATTATCTAAAAATACAATATCTTATGATCACAGAAAAGTTCTATAATTCACACACATTTGAACAATTTCTTGCTGATTATTTATTTTATACAGATAAATTGTTTCTAATCAGCTATAGTTCTATTTCTGTTAATCATCGAAAACATCATCTACAATTTGAATGGGTTTTTACTGTTTAAGATTTGTAGGTTGACTGTAATTCTATATTTCCAATAAATGATTCGTTCTGGTACACTAAAGCAGGTAGACAAATATATCAGTCCATTTTACTATCCGTGCTACAGAGACCTGACTTTGAATTGTTTCTTTCAGTGGTTCCGACTGTTTCCGAAGTTACATCTTACGTTTGTGGTAGTTAGCGAGCACGTGTGCGAATTTCCCGGAAGATCAGAGCGGACTGGTTGAAGGCGGACTTGCACTCCACAAAGACGAACTGCCGCTGCCAAGTTTATAGGAGAGCCGAAGTTAGGCATGCGTGAGATATACTGTTTCGGGCCGCCTCAAGCAACCACGGCACGCACCAAGTTCCAAACATCCATTACTGTGTTCTCAACAAAGCCATACATCCCACTGCTCCCTGTCACTGCACAGAAACGCCATTTAATTGCACCTGTGGAAAGGCGAGAAAATATAACAGCAGGTATAACGTTGAGACAGGGAACGAAATACTTACGTAGGGGTAGTAGAACTTCCGAAAATAAATGTTTCAAAAATTACTGTTGTTGAATTAAAGATGTTTTATAGATAAAGAAGAGCTAGATATAGTGATATTTTCTGGATTCAGAGCCCTAACTTTTCAAATTAGTTCATAATTGTGCTAAAGAAGAACTATAAAAATAAAGGAATCTTAAAATGATATTTAGACGCTTTGCATGATTCAGAGCTTCATTATTCAGTCTGACCTACCTGATCGCCCCATTTTTATTAATTACTAGCTGGGTGCCCGGTGTTGCTCGTGTACTTATTTATATAAACTCGAAAAAGTATTTAATTGAATACTTAAATATATTCCTTGAGTATTTCAGGATATAATTGTCAATTGTCACTCAGTCTTCATACATTACGAAATATTACATTCATGAAATTGTTAGCTAGACTCACAACTAATATAGCGCGAAAATTAACTTATATTTTCCGCAAGGATGGTAAAGTAATTCGTATTCTTCTTTATTACCATTCGATGGAGTATTGCTGAAGAAAATATTTCTGCTTTATTTCATTCCTAATAAAGGAAATATTTCCTTTGTTCGTTGCGTAGTAACGTCTTTCTCTCGCGTGACGTCATTGTCTCTTGACGCGCAGTAATTTAATATTTAATGATCACGGTTTTTAATTATAATTCTTTCCACATGTATGCCAGGCGTTTCTCACCCTCACAGTACCGTTTCTCGTATTTTGAAGAATATGTCTACCAATTTTTGTTGCATTCTGTCCACGCGATAAAATTTGTATAAAGAACAAGGTAAATACATACATACATACATACAAACATACATCCTTTTTTATTATATAGATAGATTTATTCAGAATAAATAAACAAATAATTTGGGCTGTCATTTTGGTATTCATATTTAATTACGTTTAATATTTTTGAAGAGATTTTAAAATTAAAAATTTATTGTTTCATAAAATTTAAAATTTCTGTTTATGTAGTAAAAGTTAAACATTAAGGTCAAAATATCTTATTCAGCGGTTTTCTTTCCAAGTTAAAGATCTAGTGTAACGATTTTAATTTTTTGGGACACACAAATAAAACTTTAAAATTGTGCAAATTTTTATAGTTCATTTGGAGCGACAATTAGTCTTATTTAATTTTAAAGAATATTATTATATCTAATTTTGATACGATTCAAAAAAAATTATTTTATTCAGTGCTTTGTCATAACTTTTCGTAGTAATTGACTGTGGTATAAAATAGAATAACTTGCTTCTTATTTCTGTTTGATCTTTTGGATGATTGTATTTAAAAACTGCATAGATTCACCTACAAGGTACATTTGAACTACTTAAAATATATTCAAATCATAATATTAAAATAATATCTCCTTGATTCATAAATTTCAGTCAGTAATTCCTTCATTTAGTGTATAATTTCTATGAAAGAATATTAGCCGAGAATTTAACACAATGATTTGTTTTTGGGTTAATTGCTAACGGAATTTTAATACTGTTCGTAGTTTTCACCAATCGTTGTTTATTAATTTATCAGTATGCTTATACTGACGTGACTCGCATGTTCTGGAATCATTTAGTATGTTTAAGTACTGACGGAACCTGTTTATATGCAACCCACCAAACACGTTCAAGTTTTGCTTGCCTACGTCTCAGGACAGTCTTGTTCGTTTTTATATTAGATGTAATTGCTTATGCAACGAAGAATGTTTTATTTGTTCTTTACGGAGTATAATTAGTAATATATGTGTAGTAGAAGAGGTGAAAACAAAAATAAAAAAAAGCGATGTTTACCTTTGGCTACTATTGAAACTACGGGGGGAGCTTCAAATACTCAGCCCACTGTAACTATATAGATAGAGTCCACAATTGAATTTAATATTTTGCTATTTATCGCTTATTATTTCTTCTGGAAGACTTGGGGTACAGTTTTTTTATCAAGTCACATGAAAGATGAGGTACATCTTTAAATACAGGCTTAATCCTTTAAGTTACCTGTTACAAGCTAACGAAGGCGGAGGTCTTGGAAAGAGCTCGTTCTATGAAGGGACGTGGAAGACTTCTAGTTACTACGAGAGAGGAAAGAAAACATTCTTTCATTTCAGATCTGCTTGAGCATCGTTATCATTTGGCTGCCTTTCGTTGCGCATTGTAGAGGAAGGACACCCCATTAGCCATGCTTTGAGTGGCGCCAGCCAGCTCGGCCTTGCGAAATACCTCAAGAATCTCCCAGAGCAGAAAGCAACGAGCGTCGTCGACGTCTTCTTCGACGACGTCGACGTCTACAAGACGCGCACACTTGTCGGGCTAATTACGATGCTCTTGCAACCCCTCCGACAAGAATTCTAATAATAACGGCGAAGCAAGCACCAGATCAAACTTGGGTTATTCAAAGTTTGTTTCCTTCTTCGCTGGATCTCTCTCACGAAAAGAATATTAATTATCCCGCGGAGAAAATACGAGACAACGTCACAAATAAATTAAACTTGATTGACGTGATACGAAATTTAATGAAGTCTGTGAAAGTTTTCGTTTTTGATGCGCTGCAAGATTTGTTTTACAGTATCTCCATAATTCTCATTACTGAAAAGTATTTAAATACATTAAATATGACATAAAAATTACAATTCATAAGTGGATTGCTTTCGTATGAGTATCTCAACTTAAAAACCCTAAGTTATATTTTTGTGAGATTTTTCAAACTATCACGCAATATCTTTCGACAGTCAGACGAACTATCCAGTTGATGAACAGTGGTAGTAGTTCAGTTTTTGTTATCCTAGATAATGCTAGAGATGAACATTGGTTATTAAGCTAATGCATCACCTCACTCAGCAAGACTAATGTTTCATCTCTCCTGCCACGATATTTCACTGTACCGTGAAACCTTCACATATTTTTGGGTGTTGAGTGTGGGGGGTTAGCTTAACACAGCGATGTGACACGGCTTGCTCGTGGCTTATCTCCATTCGCCATACGGTGCTCTTCTGTACTCCAGCGTTAATTGCCTGCAGGATTACAAGACCACTATGTTCGACCTCCCAAATGGAGGCATGCTCCATGTATCCTAGGCTCACGCTATTATCTGTAAGCGTGAACTAGTTCTAACACTTTGTGATTAGAAAAAATTATAATTTTTCCGCAAAGTTCATTTTCTCAGAAAAAGCAAAGCCTAATACAGTTTTGAAAATCACGTTTAATACCGCCACATTCAATTCCAATTTTTTTCATTATAAATTATCCATTTTCTGATCTTATAGATGAAACAAGTTGGTATATAGAAATTCTATCAAACATATAAAAGCGGGTCTCGGAGATTGACATTACGGAAATAAGAATTAGAATTGTTACAAACGAAATGTACGTGCTATTTTCAAAACATATTTGGGACAGATGATCACTTACGTCTAAAAGTTCCCAAAATACATCAACAGGCAAAATCATACATTTTAATTAATTTACACAACTAAAAGATAACAGATAATATTTCACATTAGAATAATTTACCTTTAGCAGTTTTTTAAAACTGATTGTTTTACTGTATAAAGGTTCAGAACAAATGTAATTAAGAGGGAGTGGAGAGTAAATAACTTATATTACATCAGTTAGTTTCCTCTATATGTAATTGATTCAGTATTAATTAATTATATTCCTTATTTTCTGGAATAGTTAAATAAATTCATTCTGCTAGAGTAATAGTTCTTTTTAGTGTTGTTCATCATCTTTTTCGTGAAGTACATTTCTAATCTAATATTGGCAAGACTATTTATGGGACGAGAAGGTAAATTATATCAAACCACAGTCCGACTAACGATTTTCTCCATCCATAAGAAAAATCACCGTGAACCTTTCGAGGGAAGTCTATTTATACCATTTAATTAAGAAATTCTTTCAGTACCAAAAGACTATGAAACGAAATTAAAGGATGAAAAATTTTGACCGGATCGGGAATCCAACCCGGGACCTCCGCTGGTCGATTCCCTGCGAACTTTCTCCATCCACTGCATGGGCCTGAACACAGCCTCACCTGCAGTTACGAAGTAAATTTAGGGCTTCGTTGAAGAATGGATATTGTGTGTATATTGATTATAGGTACAATTGTTTTTAATTCTAGGAATGAAGCAATGCTTTCAATATATTTCTTATACATTTATAAATGACAGTCAGACAGTCGTTTCGGTAGCTCAAGATCCTTAAAAGAGCTGTCGAGCCAAGGAGACTAGAAAAAAAAGTAGACGAAATGCCATTCAACCATCTGAGAACATATCGTATTCAGTAGATTAAAAGTGGTTCTTGAAAGTTGATTTGGTAAGAGAATATTTAATTATACGTCGGAAAATAATTTAATTTATTTTAGAGTATTAATTATATCGAATTATTTCTTGTTCACTGATACCGATTTTTACCTTAATGAATACAACGAATTCGTTGAAAATTTAATTATCTGGGACCGTTTGAGTTGTGTGGTCACCGCAGTTAATCCGTTATGTAATTGCTTTTCAAGCTCAGCGAATCTGCTGATGTGAAGATAATTCAATTCGCAATCGACGCCGCTATGCTTTGCGAACTCATTAATTCAAAACCTGCGGACCTCTGCTGGTGGTGCATATATTTGCAAAACCAATCATGGAGACACATGTAGCCGACATTAGTAATCGACCCTTCTAGTCGTATGTGCCCTCAAAGTTAATACAGTCAACTTAATCCTTTTTTTGATCCTTAAGTATTTATTATTCAGTATATATATGAACATTTCTTATAATTGAACATTGTCCGTCATTATGATCACAATGTGACTATTCAAGAGGAGAATATCATTAAAAAAAACAATGAAAATTACTCGACCCTGAAAACTAAATGTTAAAGGTACGAAAGCGATGAAGATAAGAATGATATGAATATAGATTTAATTGTGATACCTGAATCTAAAAGAGCATTATTCACATTTTATATCTGTAAATTGTTATATGACATTAGTTTTCTTTCTTGTATTATTTGATGTAACTTAAAAATTATTGCCGTCTTAAGTGAATAGACAACGTCAACAAGTCCTCACTTGTTTAACGTATTCGTGTGCCACTTGAATGCGAAAACGCATTAAGATCACTATGGATTAAAACAAAAGTGAATTTGGTATAATAGACACAAGCCAGTTAAATTTATATTATTGTGAATTTATTAACATATTAATTTAAATTACAATTTAAAATTTCTTGCCAAGTTATTGAATTTATTTTCCCTTTGCAAATGGTTTTAAATTCCAATTCCAATTTATCTTACAAAATAACTATTCCTTTTTTATGGACAGTACTCGGCACCGTTATAATTTCTTTTAAAGAAAAATCGCGGTTTTAGGGAAACTAAAAAATCAATTTAACTATAACAAATGTAATGAAAGAGTGATTATTATCCTCGGCATCCTCGGGAAATGTTTTCTAGTGCCCTAAGGAATATTGAAACCCGCGTATTCCATTTTTTAATTTTTTTTAAGGTGTTGACAGGCTATGTATAGGGAAATCCACATAGTGACAACTCCCCCTCTTATAGCATAGGAAAAGGAGTGAAATGGGGGATTCGGAATGGTAGAGCAAGGTAGCCAAGGGTTAGCGAGGGCCCCGGGCTATGGTTTAAGGATCCTACCCGGCAATTTCGCCTAAAGGTGAGGCAGGGAAAACCCTAGAAAAACCTGAATTAGGTAGGTCGGGCATTTGGTACTTGTCCCACGCCCTTCCGATGGCGGGAGAGGGTTTTCTGTGGGGTCGCAGCTTGAACAGTTTAGGAGGCAGCTGGTCGACTATTCCAATAGGAATAGCAGACAACTCCAGAAATCAGGTTTTCATTGTTGCTTTTCTTCCAAAAAACTACGAGACATTAATTTTTTTTGTCTCTGTTTACCTCGTTTTTTTTCCATACTTGTCAGAAACAATGCTGCACATCACATGTTTCAGATGAAGGAACCTCACTAACCTTTCTCCCTCGCTTTTTATACGATGTGTCCACACCTTGCAAATGCCATCTCCTATGCCCCCGTGGTATAGACAAAAGTTTCTTTTGATCAACTGTGGGCTCCCTGCTGTGGTTACTAAAGCAAACCATTATTTTGCAATTGTACACAGGATTTACGATGGTGAGCATTTTTCATCAAAGGAGGTACTCGATCGAACCTCAAAGACATTGGCCTAAATTTTACTGAAGCTGAAAACAAAATTGGCGAGTTAAGAAAGATGAAGATAGTTGAACAGGAATGAATAGTCTAAGGTGCCTGATTGTATACTCGTAAATATTTATTATTATTATTTAACGTCTTCATAACCTTTAAAGCTTTTTGTTTTATTCTTTAAAGTCACATTTAATAACGTATCAGTTGTCCAGAGCCATCTCCTAAGCCATTTCCAGATTGTTTTACTGTCATTTATTTTTTAATTCTAGTGTTAAAATGACGTGTGACCTGTTGAAACTATCGATCTTTACCGACAATCCAACAGAAATCGATTGGTGCGGAATATAGGAAGTACATCAGTTAACCACACTCTAAACCTTGCGTCTAATAATTTCAATTATAAGAAAACTTTCGGCATTGTTGACAATTGGCAATTGCCACGCGAGTCTACAAAGTCTCTTGAATATCACTTAATTGTACGGTAACCACATACTTTATTATAAAATATTAGTTTATTCTTATTATTTTGCCGTCGTAATTATAGTTATGGTATTTACAATAATTGTTAGTTGCAAGTAAATATATTAATAAATTTTGTGAATATTTAGTGGAGGTTAGAACCAATCTTGGAATTAATATGACTAGAAGCTCAATTTTAAGAATAAATGTGCTGTGATGATTATTTCGGTGCGTTAAACGTAAGGTAGCGTTTATTTGCACTTTGTTTTAAAACATCTACTTCTCCAAAACTGGTAATTATTCGAAGCTACGTTTCTACCCTCCTAATCTCCTTCTCTATACGCTTTCAACCCTCGCGCCTGGAGTGTGCACAAACTACTGCTTTACAGCTAACATTGTTCTGGCTTTGTGCTATAGCAATTAGCTATTCAAATTTTCTTTTACAGGAGTAGTGATATGCACCGCGCTGCATAATACAGGATGTGTTGTGGGAACGCTTCTATTGTACGTAGACGATGTCAAAGGAGCCAGACGGTTAAGGATAAGTTAGGAGTTGGAAGGAACGGAAGCAAAGACCAATTTAGGGATAGATGCAAGGAGAGTAACCCTTGAAACTTGCGATCTGTAAGTACGCGGAAACTCGCCTTTACCGGTAAAGGTATAATTCCCCCAGATAAAGTATATACAATAGTATTCCGGAGGGAATGAAACATGTAACTATACAACATTTATTTATATAGATTTGTAAATCTTTGTAATTAATGGAGCATATTACTCACTAAAAGAGATCGTAGATAGAAAGTACAGATCAAATCCTGCTTAAGGTAGTTTTCTGGTATCCTATCAATTTCTGCTATACTATTATAATCTTGTAGAACTTATTTTCTTTTTCATGTTAGACGTGAATCAATATAAGATTTTCTGCTGGAAACTCCGTCGAATGAAAATTAAAGATTTATATAGATATCATTCCTTTAATTACTGTTATAATAAAATCTTTAACGTAGTTTAAAATTATATAATTTTTTAAACTTTTTAATTGTAATAATTTATTATTTTATTGTAGACTTATATTATGACGTCCTATTTCCTCGACCGAGGACTAATAGAATAAATAATAAATCTAAATATATATATAAATTATAATTCATTTATCACATAAACTGGAAGTTGAAATCTAATAAAGCAGAACATTTCTTTGTTTTTTTAAGTGTAACGTATACAAATCTACACCGTTGAAGCAAATTTAACCAAATTTCCTACACGTTTTCTTTGCGATCAGGAAACTAACACTGTCGGGGTTAGACACGACTACAACCCCAAAGATCGGAAGGAGAAACAGAAGGAAAGACGGATAGTCCAGAATCTTCCAAATATATTTTCACCGACATTGAAGGAAGGAATGTGGTTCATTAATTCACATTTAATCAAAATGTAAAGCGAAAATTAATATATAAATACTAATCATTCATTGGGATGCCTGGACATTTTCTCCAGGATTTGCCGTCTTGTAGTAAACTCAAGTGTTATTTGAATGGTCAGTACAAGGAAGTCGACAATCGTCCAATGACAATCACGAGAGATTAATGGCGGCTTAAGGGTCTAGTCCGGATTGGCGCAAAAAATTAATATAGAATTCTGATTGGCCAGAGATACGGAGGGGAAGGCAGATAGTGGAGAATCTTCCAAATACATTGTCGGCGGCATTGAGGGGTGTAATGAGGTTAACACTTCACATTTGCTGGAAATGTAAAGGGAAAATTAGTATATAAATACTAATCATTTACTGATATGCAGCGATATTTTACGCCGCGTTTGTTGTTCTGAAGTAAACTTATAGGGTTACGTGTACGGCCAGAACGAGGAAGTCGACAATCCTCCAATGACAATCCTGAGAGATTAATGGCGGCTTAGTGGGTCCAGTCCGGATTGGCGCTTAAATTAAATAACGAACTCTGATTGGTCAGAGAAACGTAGGGGAAGGCAGTTAGTGGAGAAACTTACGAATACATTTTCGGCGGCATTGAAGGGTGTAATGAGGTTAACAATTCACATTTGCAGGAAATGTAAAGGGAAAAAAATACTAAAGATTCACTGAGGTTCAGCGCCATTCTACGCCGCATTTGTTGTTTTGTAGTAAACTCGTAACGATACGCGGACGGTCAGAACAAGGAAGTTGACAATCGACCAATGACAATCACGAGAGATTAATGGCGGCTTGGTGGGTTCATCCGGATTGGCGATTAATTTAATATTTATGTCTGATTGGTCAAGGAAACTGATGGGAAGGCCGATAGTCTAAAATCGTCCAATAACATTTTTAGCGGCATTGAAGATTGGAAATAGGTTAATAATTCACATTCGCTGCAACTGAAAAAGAGAAAATTAATATATAAATTCTCATTCTCTGAGATTCAGCGACATTTTCTCCCTTATTAGCAGTCTTGTAGTAAACACGAATGATGCGTGAATGGTCAGTTCAAGGTAGTTGACAATCGTCCAACAAAAATGTCGAGAGATTACTGCTTCTTAATCCACTCCGGATTGGCGCTGAAAATAAATACCGAACTCTGATTGGTCAGAGAGAAACGGTGAGGACGGCAGATAGTGGGGAATCTTCCAAATACATTTTCGGCGGCATTGAAGGGTGTAATGAGGTTAACAATTCACATTTGCCTGAAATGTAAAGAGAAAAGTAGTATATAAATACTTATCATTCACTGAGGTGCAGCGTAATTTTACCCCGCATTTGCTTTTTTGTAGTAAACTCATAGGGTTACGTGAACGGTAAAAACAAGGAAGTCGACAATCGTCCAATGACAATTCTTAGAGATTAATGGAGTCTTTGCGGGTGCAGTCCGGATTGGCGCTTAAATTAATATTGATCTTTGATTGGTCAAGGGAACGGGTGGGAAGACCAATAGTCGAGAATCGTCCAATAACATTTTATTGCCATTGAAATGTGGAATGATTTTTTTAATATACATTGGTTGGAAATTTAAAGGGAAAATAAATATATTTTAGTCACTGAAATAGAGCGGCATTTTTCTTGTTATTGCACGCTTGTAGTTTTCTCAAGTGTTACGTGAATGGCCAGTTCAATGATTTCGACAATTGTCCAATAACGTTCACTGGAGAAGGTGGCGGCTTTGAACGTCCGGATTCTCGATAAAAGTAAGTATCGAACTCTGTTTGGTGAAATAATCCGAAGTGGTGACGGATTGTAGACAAAACGTATATAAGACAACCGGGTCAACGCCGTCATGAATAATAAATCTTAATCTATATAAATAATAATTTATTTATGACATAAAAAGGAAGTTCAAATAATAGTGATTAACTCGCAGTCAAGTAGTTATTCTGAGGTATAAAAGAACAAAAAATTGGTTCTGAGCAATTTTAATTACAACTTGATGCGTTTTTCCTTAAACACTTTCAGTATTGAAAGAAACTGCTATGAAGTCTCATAAAAGAAAATCGTAATCAGAGCCTGCAAGAGAATTCTCTCACAGGTAACCTGCGAGGGATGTTCTCTTGCAGGCAGAACATTGTAGGAGAGATACGAAGGGGCTACCTTTGGCGATGCCTTTTCCTCTCCGTTTTTGAACTAAGGTTCCCACGAGCCGAGGCACCTCGGCCTGTTCCGGGGTCACAGACCTTGAGCATATGGTAAGAGTTGTCCACTATTCCCCTTGGAATAGTCGACCAGTTGCCTCCTAAACTGGTCGAGGCACGGAGAAGGGAAAGCTGCGTCCCCACAGCAAACTCCTCTCCCGCTATCGGAAGGGCGTGGGACAAGTACCCAATGCCCGACCTACCTTATGCAGGTTTTTATAGGGTTTTCCCTGAATTTCTTTAGGCGAATGGCAGGTAGGATCCTTAAAATATAGCCCGGGGGCCATAGTTAACCCTTGGCTACCTTCCTCTACCCTTCCGCAACCCCCCTTTCAAATCCCTTCCTATGCTATTATAGGGGAGTTGCCCAACATTGATTACCCTCATGTAGCCTGTTGCCCTTAAAAAAATCGTATTCAAAAGTGAGATACTACGACAGACTATATTAGTTTTAAAATATACATGGTTGACAAAATTGCTTATTATTTCAAACGAGGGTTAATAAAAATTAAATTATTACATATTAAACAATATTATTAATTCTGAATTCTTTAAGTCAATAAATATAGAATACCTGAAACATAAAAATCAAATTATAATGTATTCCTGAGTTCGTGTATTTAAAAATTTGGTTAGTATGGAATAAATATTTGTGTGTTTTTTTTATAATTTATTGTGTTCATTTAATAATAATTGAAGATTGTAATAATGCATCTTCGAGTGCGGCAAATTTGATTGACCCTATTTAATGTTCAGGACAGGAGCACTCAATTAATTGGTCAAGTTCCCCGTTTATCGAAGTTTGTCCTTACTGTGTTGCTTTGTACCTCAAATTGAAGAGATTCAATTAAATATTTTAGCAATTTGTCCCACCCTTGAATCTTAGCGTTTGTTTAATAACCATCATGATGTTTTATATATTTATTTTAATATAAAAAGGAGAACGTAGTAACGACGAAGCATGTCTGGTCACAATAAATGACTAGAACAAATTAATATATTTTCTTTCGTTTCTTGTATAAAATGTGATACTGGAAATATATATATATATATATATATATATATATATATATATATACGTTAATGCGTTAACACTTCGCAATTTTATAATGAAGTGAATTTTAAGTGTGTGGACATGTCATAAATAAATAATTTAGTTAATAGAATATTTATAAATTATACAAATTTAAAAATAAAATTGATTATTTTTAAAAATAAAAATATTACAGTGTCAAAATATTTTCATGCTATACTTATAGAGAATCTGAACTTTTAATTTAACCTTACGGTTAATGATTTCAGAATATACGTTTCAATCGTCAAAAAATAAATTTCTTTTTATGAGATGTTTTCAAATTTCACATTTCCTCTTACACTGGCTTCAATACCGACGATATCACCATATAATCCAGCTGAATAAGTACGATTTTATGTCGTGAAACATTTAAAACTATCGTTTCCCGTATGCTCTAGAATACCCATCCTCAGAAGGTGAGTTAAGAGAAATAACTTTTTAAAACCACATTATAGAATTTTGTCAAGTTATTTGAAACCACTCTCACTGTTGAGACAGAGTTCACAGCATAATTTTTGAATTTATAATCTTAATTGAGCCCTTTTGAGGACTGTGTTTTATTAACGCTATGTCAGCATTTAAAATTATGCATGCACTCAACAAGTAGTTTTATGGAATAGCTGCATGGCACGCGACGCTGAATCATCCATCAACTTTAACAAGCCAATAAACTCTCGAGAGTGGATCCATAATAACACTTGTAAACTGTCTGGTTTATTGAAACGTGGGACGAACTGTAGAGAATCATAATTCTGACAGTGGCACTTCCACGGTTCTTTCGCTCTTTACGAAACTGATTCGAAAGCTGAAGTATAGACATTGATATCGCAAGGTAGCTTATGAATACTGTTTAATCAGGAAGTTTACACGAAAAAAATACTCTCAGTGTTTGATTCGTTATTAAATGTCATCGGCAAATTTTCGTGAGTGGTTTATGTGTGGATAAGTAGTATGAAATTTTATTTCTCCCAAATCTGAATTATTCACTAAGCACTGCCATTTAAAACAAAAAGTATACACAAATTGAGACTGAAATATTTCCAGGTTTAACAGAATTATAAATTATATTAGTTTTCAAGAATATATATATATATATATATATATATATATTGTAATAATTTATATAAATAGCTTGCATCTTTCGACAATAATTCAACATGTGAATTATGTGGCGTTTTTAAATGAAAGGAACTATTACGTGAAAACTATTAAACAAGATTTATTAACAATTTTAAAACAAGTATTCAAATTACAAAATATTTGGGATCTCAGGGTCTTGAACTGGGTTTGATAATGGCAGAATTTATATAAACAAAATCACAAAAATTACATTTACTTTATATGGGAATCAATGCGTCTGAACATAGACGAAATTTGTTGCTGAAGGAATAATGCTAAAAGATTCAGTTTAAACAATTTCATTTTATCAATAATTAAGGAATGATCTGAATAATTAAAGAACGATATGACGTTTATCTTTTAAAAACGGTTTACAATAATTTTAAAGTTTTCTTTCTACTTACGGTAGCCCAGGACTCATTTTACTTTTCGTGCACAATTTTGGGGATATCACTGATTCTAAGTACTCACAGACTCTAAATGTTCACAGACTCTAATTAGCGTAGTTTGTTAGTTGGTCTAAAAAAAATTGTCGATTCTCGATGATTTACTGCAACCTGGATTTGTAGATCTCGTGGATTTTTGTTGAAAATGCACCTCATTGGTTTTGTCTGTTGACTGAAGACTAGTTCAGTTTCTGCATTTTTGATATAACAGCGTACTGGTTACTGGGACACTTTCTCGTTCTTTAAATTAGACCTTTCAGTCTTCACTGCTGACTGACAAAGATTGTTCAAGTTTTCGTAAATTAGAATTTTAATCTGTGCATCTCGCCGTTTACTGCCCAACTGTTCGTTCTGTTACTGTGTTCTACTTGCTGTCCGCTGCCCAACTGTTCGTTCTTTTATTGTGTTCTACTTGCTGTCCGCTGCCCGACTGTTCGTTCGTCTCGTAAATTTTGAGCGCGTAAAACCTTCTCGACCGATCAACAATACTTTCTTTGCACAGCCGGTTTGTTGCGGCGTCCGCTATAGCCACCAATAATGAGTCCTCTACAATTCAACTTCTCAATTAGAACAATGCCTTAATTACCAATTACTAATATATATATATATAGTCTTTAATTTTCATATTATTCGCCGAACTATTTTATAAAATGAACTGTTGACCACAGTCAGGTTATTAACCTATAAATCAAAGAGAGTGTTTTTCCGTGTGTCTGGTGAAATCTCTTCGTGTTTCCAACTGAATCATGATAGTGACAACTGTTCTCGTCATGTCCTTGGAAACAGATGATAGAAACCGCGGACTACCGCAATATGAACGTGTAGTAAATATGAGAGTGTACACTCTCTCATATGATAAAAGTTTACGGTACATCATGGCGTTTTATGTAAAGGTCCTCAAGATAGAAATCTAAATCGTTTGAACATAAAATGTTTTCTTCAAAACGATTCACGTTTCATTGACCATAATCTATACGAGACAAGTTTATATCGTATAAGATACAGCCGCAGTGATTTTGTATTGACTCTAAAGCTAGAGTAAAGTTTTTCCAGTTTCACTAAAATCTCAACAGAGTAGTCGTAATCCACGTGATCTGTCTCTATACAGACTGGTTCGAATAAATGTTAACTTCTGAAAATTATTAAATGACTTTTATGAAGTATTCCGTAAGTCTATACCAGCACTTCTCGCTCGACATATCGGAACAGTAATTATTTAATATGCATTCATATTTTTGTCTCGTCTGAGTTGGTGAAAATTGTTTAATAAATAATTGGGGATATCTGAAATTGTCATCTAGAATTTTTGGAATGTTGCTGGAAATTTTTATGAAGAAAAAGCTACAGTGGTCCTATTGTACTATGTACTGTGTACTATGATTATATTCAATGCGGATACTTGATTAATAGCTTGTAAAGATGTAGATTGTAAATCTTCTATATAATAAAAAAGAATGTATATTTGTATGTATGTATGTATGTATGTATGTATGTATGTATTTACGTTGTTCTTTATACAAATTTTATCGCGTGGACAGAATGCAACAAAAATTGGTATACGTATTCTGCCAAAATCGAGAACCGGTACTGTGGGGGTGAGAAACCCCTAGAATAAACGTGGAAATAATTACAATTGAAATAAGTTACGAATTAGTGTTAAATTACTGCGCGAGACGATGACGTCATAAGTTTTCAAGATATTGACGCATCCTAAATATTGTTCTGTATTTCGTAATGAAATAAAGCAGAAATATTTTGATTGAATAAAAAGTAAAATTTTTTCCAGTATTACTCCATCGAATAGTAATAAAAAACAATACGAAACACTTTACCATCCTTGCGCAAAGTTAATTTGGAATAGTTAATTATCCCGCTATCTTTGATAAAGCCAATATGGCGCCTTATAATACATTCAAATGTGTGTCGGTCGAGATTTATAAAATTTCATAATATAACGTACTATTGTATCCTGTATAATATTTCAGAAGATAATAAGATTTGTCTGAGGTACGTCTGCTGAATTATATGTTTGTAACTATAAAAGTATTGAAAATGACGTACGGAACTCCGAAAGTTGTTATGGTCGTTATTCAATTAATGCACTATCAGTCAAAGGTATGTACAGAAATAGGAACATTTTAATTGAATTAAAAGTACAATTAATTATACTTTACGCAACGTATTTCTATAAATTTGTATAAATGTAAACAAATTATTGCGTGCAATTTGTGTCGTGAAACAAAAATTTGAGGTTAGGATAGCAATATTTGTTTTCCATTTTTGGGAACGACGTTATAGATGTTCAATTTCTGAGAAATGAAGCTGAGCAAAAATATTTTGATTGAATAATAAGTATAATTAAATCTACCAATACCACATCGAGTGATAAATATAATTTATTATGAAAGGTTATACAATCCATGGCATTAATTTTCTTTTAAATAACTTGACTTTTGACGTGGAATATTCAACGGGATCAGGGACCAATATGTTTACCAATTATATCTTGCAATACGCACTGGAAGATACATAGAATTATGATAAAAACAATACTTAAATGTTCAAAATTGATATTTTTTTATTGAAGACAACGTATTTCGTAATGTTTTGCACATCTCGGGCAACGCCGGGCACCCAGCTAGTTTATAATAAAGGAGAGAGGAAAGGTCGTTTATAGGGCTTCGACCTTTACCTTGAGGATTTTATTAAAATAATTTGAAATTTAATATGACTGATATATTATTTACTGTTGTTTCTTGTGTTCTATCCTCACTGTTTTTTTATCAGTCACAATTTTATTAAATAAACTAATAATTTTTTTACTTATGTAATTTTTAAATATGCTCGAAAGTTTCAGAATTTTAAAATTAATTTTTAAAATTTTTTAATTACTTTTATTATTAAAATGCTGACTCATAAAAACATTAGGGATATAATACGAAAAAATCAGTAGAGTCCATTAGATATGGGGAGATTTGTTGTGACGATGGTTCTTCACTACTCCCACCTTCAGTTAAGTTTTCATCGTTGGCAAAGTTATAGTTTGCGAAATACTAAATTTTTTCTCACATATTTCTTAGGCGCGTTGCACAAAGAAGCCTGTGAGAACATTCTCTCGCAGGTGAACCTTCCCAGAGAGCTCTGGAGGATTCGACCTTTGGGGATGCCTTCTCCTCTCTCTCGGATTTTTTGATCTAACGTTCCCACCTACCGAGGCACCTCGGTGTATGTTTTGAGAGGTTTATGTTCCGGGATCGCAGACCTTGGTAAGAATTGTCCGCTATTCCTATTGGAATAGTCGGCCAGCTGCCTCCTAAACTAGTCAAGGCAAGGCGAAGGGAAAGCTGCGACCACACAGCAAACCCCTCGCCCACCTTTGGAAGAGCGTGGGACAAGTAGCAAATGCCCGGCCTACCCGATGCAGGTTTTTCTAGGGTTTTCTCTGTATCACTTATAAGCGAATTGCCGGGTAGGATCCTTAAACAATAGCACAGGGGCCCTAGTTAACCCTTGGCTACCTTGCTCTACCTTTCCGCATCCCCCCTTTCAATACATTTCCTATGCTACAAGAGGGGAGTTGCCACTATGTGGACTTAGCCTGTCTACGCCTTTTTTTCTTCTTCTTCTTCTAGGCGTCTTGAACTGGGTAGAATTAGGCAGCGACGAACGGCAGGTAGATAAGGTGCAGTCTGAGAAACGGCCACGTTCAACTCACACCCCGACGGCCTCCGTCTGTCACCTGAGGTGGCGAACAAGCCTGCCGGTTCGTGACACACGCTTACCCCTTCGACCCCTTTCGTAATTACAGGAAGTCGTTAATCTCACATTAACACGCCCTTCTAGAGCGTGAGGAGGGAGTCGGAACATAGAGCCGTAAATCCACCGACAATTTAGGGCATCCACCGGTGCGGCGGCAGGGCGTTCGTGCACCTCCGAAGGGAACATCTTTTCTACTTCTCCCCAACTGTGCCTTCAGTCTGATTTAATTTGCACTTCGGCGAATACCACGCCGGCAACTCACACCAGTAATTACATTCTCCACAAAGTTACTAAACTTACATTCAGTAGAATATCACTCACCAATATTGAATTTATTCCCACAATGCAGACACATTGTTTTATTTCCACTCTTCCTTAATAAAATGGTTAGTCTTAAAATATAAAAATTAAAAACTTTTCTCATAACAATTTTTAACCGAATATATGATAATCAACAAAATTATTGGCATATTCCCTCAAATATTTATTATCAACTAGACGTAAATCTAATATAACAACTACTTTAAATGGTTTAAACGCAAAATACCAATTGAAATTGTTTTAGCTTAAAATACCTAGATTTAAAAACATTTGTAAGTTTATCAGGATATATAAGATGTTAAAGTTATCTCTATATATATATATAAATGAATGTCTGTCAGCGTGTTCCCTATGCGCTTCTAAACCATTCATCCGGTTGCGATGAAACTTTTATGAGTGCCATTGGTTTATGTCGGCCTTTCGAAGCGTTAGGCAATTCCCAAGGAGTGAACGGACGGTAAAATTTAAAAACATGCTAAAACGGTCGATAATAGCGTCTAATATTTGGTTTTCGTTGTGTGTAAGATTAATAGCTTCTTATTCAGATGTTTCAGTGTGTAATTTCAACTGCGTACAGCATGGGAAGGCAGAACCACTAAAGGAGGGGGTGGAGGCGCGTTACATAAAAAACGCTAAACAACCGATATTAGTGACAAATCCATGGTTATAGATGTCAGTGAGTTTAATTTTGGCATTCACTATGTCATTTAAATTGTAATTCAGGCACTAGGTGTGGGGGTGGAAGGAGGTGAAACAAATTTACGTTTACAATCTTAAATGTGTAGACCAATTTCTACCAAATTTATAAACATGTTACTTACGATCCAGGAACAAACATTGAGGGCGTAAGACACACCTACTCCCTCCAGGGATGGGGTTGGAATTTAAAAACATTCCTAAACGGCTATTATTACCGTTGTCGGGGTCCCTGTATTTGCTAGTACCATTCTAGATTTTTTTTAGTGGCTTATTTTATCTCCAAAAGGCGAGGGATGGAAGTACCATTATTTTACGGGTGGTGGTGGAAAGCGTTTACATAAAAAGTAATGAAAAAAAGTTGCGATTCCGGACTTATAGGAAGGAGTAGCTGAGTTTAATTCTTAAGTGTTTAAGGAAATTTTATTTTCTACTTCGTGGAGATGGACGGGTTTGACAAAAGTTACCCTCTGAAGTTACCCTGCGAAGTTACTGGGTAAATTATGATTTTATATTTAGTTAAAGGTTTTGTTTCTTTACTCCTTTAAGGTACCGGCAGTAGTTTTAGACTTTATTCATTTAGCGAATATTTTTTACTCTTTTAATTCGTCGTTATTTTTAGACACTTTTATCTTAAGTAGTAGGAGAATTCCCGAATACCGTCAATCATCATTGTAATTTATTTTAAGTTAGATACTGAAGGATTATGTCGGGGAGTGGAATGTCAATAGGTAAATATTCCAAACACTAGCACTATTTGTGCTGGTTAAATTAAATGTTTAAAAATAGGTTAGTGTCAAATTAATTCATTTTCCGGGCTAATTGATATAAATACCCGGGCAATGTCAGTCACTCAGCTAGTTATATTATAATAATTCTGCCAATCTGCATAATGGCATCATAAATTTTAGTTCATTGCCGATTAATGTACAATGCAGTAACGACACGCAATATTATTACATAAAAGGTAACGTAAAAAATAGTCGCAAGTTTCTTTTGTTTTTTGTAAAACCGTAATATTACTGTGGTATTAATTACGTACTTCATGAGAGCAAAGCGACGAGAAGACAATTATAATAAAGTGTAGTGAGACCGAGCTGCAAGTCAAAGGAGTGTTTCAGACTCGTTATATAATCGCGCTTTAGTCTTAGCGCCCGCTCTTACTGATCTCATTAGAATTTACACGCTTGTTGTAACCGGGTAGTAATTGCAATTCAAATTAGGTGTTCATTTTGGCTCAGCACATAATACATTTTGCTCATAAGCCCTTTTCACGCAGCGAGCTGCATCTCAGGTGTTACGCCGTATTTGCCTTTGCTGTTCTATTTACGTCAGTTTCTCTGAATGTAGTTAACTTAAGACAGCTGTAACTCCAGCGTTTATGCGGGTGTACCTTCCAGGGGTTAGTCACGGTGTGCGTTTAGTACCATGTATATTAGTTAGGTTTTCAGAAGCTCTTTGCTACGAGCCGTGCCAAATTCGTGGTGACCCGTACGTGTGAAATCTAACACGATTTGTTCAACCGGAAAAATTATAATTATTATAGGGTCTTAAAGGAATAAACAAAGCAAAATGTTCACACCAATCACTTATGTGCCTCTTTAATACAAAGAGTTTTAACGGGTTAAACTAAAAAATGACTGACAAGAATTCAATGATTTTTCGTACTTGTATTTCTACTTTTTCAAAGTGAAAACCCATTTGAATTATTCGCTAAGGATTCAATATTGTTCTTAGATTAATAAATTTATCTTTATGAATATAATTAAATTCGTAGAAAATGGCCAGCAGTTAGAAAATTATTCTATAGATGAAGAGAGCAATTATTTTGCACGTTTGACGAGTAAAATATTATAAATTAGGTCGTATAAAATTCAATTAAATTATGAACAAAATTTAAATTCCATTTATGATTCACTGTTATTAAGATTTATAATAATGTATTATTGTATTTTTTAATGTTTATTTCTTCTGTGTAACATATTCCGTTACAACAATTATACTCTGTGTATGTATTGACATTATTTACTCTTATTTCGGTCATTGAAATTTTTTCACCTAAATTGTTTATTCAAATTTAAACATTGGAAACATTAATAGTTTAATTAGTAATAAGTAGCCATCTTATACTTATTTAATTGCTTGGGATTCAATCATCTTATTGATTTCTAAAATATTTATATTTATAAAATAATTTAGATAACGTATGAAGAGGTCTCTAAACCAAGGGAAGAAACTTTAAGATCAATTATGAAATATTATATTAACTTTCGATGTTTATAAATAAAGTTCTGACTGTTAGCCATTTTCTACAATTTTAAATTTAATATGTCAGGCATTGTTATAACTTTTAGCTATATGAATTGGTACTTAATGCACTTTCATGTAATTATCAGTACGCACAGCTAGTGAGAAATAAATTAATTCCATTAATTTACGCATTTTTTAAATTTAAGTGATGTTCAGCTTTCAGAAGGACTTTTTTTCATGTTGTATTTTACCGAAAGTTCTCATGCATTTACACCATAGGATTTGTGAATTTAAGGACTTGAAGCGTGTCAGAATTGTTATATTCATGTGTCACATTACGTTTTAAAGCTTGTTTTCAGTGAAACGAGCGAATGGCACGAACGAAACAAAACAAGCACAGCATTAAATTTTTTACCCGGTCGAAAAAGCCGCGTTGGCTTTATCTGGGCGATGACTCACGGAGTATCTGTCACGCAAAGTAAACGCTCATTTGTCGAGGACAACCAGCCAACCAGCTTGGCACAACGCTCGCAGACTTGAGGCTCACGCACTCTCCACCGTCAACTATGACGGCTCAATTAGTAACTAGAGGCGTTCTGGCTTATCAGGTGAGGGAAAAGGGCGTCACGCGACAATAAACGCTCCAGGCAGTCGGGTGTTACCAGCGATATGACTAACTACAAGGGGAAAAGCAAGGACTACTAGAATCACATACACATTGTGTATATACACAAACAAAAATATTTTTTATCATTCTGTCCAAAAAGGAAAAAAAAAATCCGAGACTATGAGAAACAACAAGTAATTGCATTTGCACGCTCTGTTCGCTTGGAATACTTTTAAATAATTTAATTGTGACAAAGCAACTCGGAGTATGAGACATCGACGAGTTATCCTTTCAGCTGCTGTTGATACACTCTCATCTGCCATGTTGAAGAAGCACACAACTATTTCCCGAACGAGACGACCCTTTCAATAGCAGCCAAGTCTGGCAGATTACTTGCCTTTGTGGGAATCTGCGGTTTCTGCTTCACGCACATCGTTTGTTTGCTGTCTCTAAATAAAATACGACACGGTCTTTGTCACACCGCAGTCTGCTGTATTGAATACAGAAAAAAAAAGACTGTCTTCTTCAGAAGGAACAAATTTTGGGTTTCGGAAGGCAGGAGCCGTCCATTGTTGGGTTCTTCGTTAAAATTAATTACTTCTTTTGCCTGCTTTTATCTTGCGAGTATCATTATCAGACGGAAACCTACAAAACTGATATGGTTAATTAATTTTTCATAAAAGCACATTGCGTAGAAAGAGTGAAACATGTGGAAATAAAAGCCTATATTAAAATTTTTTAAATCATCTTGATTACATCACCACAATAACAAGAATTTTAACTATTATTTTATGTGTATTTGAAAATTTTAATTATTGGTTTAAGTGAATGATCATTATTATATTAATATATTCTCCTTAAATTTTATTTTCTATCGCAATTCAAGTGAATGATCGTTATTATATGAATATATTCTCTTTAAATTTTATTTTTTATCGCAATTCTTGGAATCGATATTTTCAGATCTCAAATTTATTGCATCTAATCAGGCAATATGTTTAATGTCAATTAGATAAATCAATAGTCTAGTAACAGACAAAATCAACACAACGATTCTACAATCTTTGTTGTTTTCGCCAGGTGATTCATATTCATTATTTGAATCATCTGACGTAAGCAAAAAGGATTGCGGAAACATTTCGTGATATCTATTTTGTCACTTGATGTTGTCTGTTATGATTTATATTTAATAGTTTGTTTATAATGTAGATCATTATTCATATAAATTATATAGTTGGTTAGAACAACCTAACTTGATGTATCAATATTTTTCCCCAAGACACTATGTACTTTATATATAAAATAAACTTATCAGTGTTTGACATTAGTCTTAAATCGATATATCATGAGGAGGCTTTTTTTACGGCTTGGCCGAAAATTCAAAGGTCATTTCTCATTCATTTATTAATGGAACGATCAAAAATTTAAGTCAATTGGTTTTAAGTGGTTTAATAATAGCAAGGAGTGAAGTGGTTCAATAATAGCAAGGAGTGAATTTAACACGCCGTAAAACAAACGACTTCTCTAATTAAAGATATTCGTTCAATACGCCCTTATACGTTTACTACTTCCCTGTTCTACAACCATTAATTATTTATTTTCTTATAAATTAAATAATACTGTTGTTCCTGCCACGATAATAATTATAATTTGCTGTTTTTAGTACGCCTGAATAACGTTCGAGATTAAAGAAAATCTTACTCTGTCATTGACTTTTAAGGTTTTTAACTGAAGGACAGTGCCTCCATTTCTTGGAATTTTCTCTCGTGTTATATTTGAAAGTTAATTTTAAAGAAATTACACCTCGTGTTATACAAAACTCGACATTTAAATTCCACGTTTTATTACATTTAACTTACCCCTCTACAAATAAAGTTTGAGGCAATATAAGGAATATAATTAATTTAGAAATTGTGTGATGTCTGAAAACTTTATAACCTGAGATCACATGTCATTTCTTATAATATTAAGTAGTATCTATCAATCGAATACTTATAACTTTGTGCTATGTTGGGATATATTAGATAATTTCCTAATATATACGATATATAAGATGATTATTATATATCTACATATATTAGTTGTTTTTTTTAGGGCAACAGGCTACATGAGGGTGATCCACATTGGGCAACTCCCCTTTAATAGCATAGGAAGGGATTAGAAAGGGGGGATGCGGAAGGGTAGAGGAAGGTAGCCAAGGGTTACTAGGGCCCCCGGGATATGGTTTAAGGATGCTACCCGGCATTCGCCTAAAGAAATGCAGGGAAAACCCTAGAAAAACCTGCATTGGGTAGGTCGGGCATTGGGTACTTGTCCCACGCCCTTCCAATAGCGGGAGAGGGTAGCCCCTTCGTATCTCTCCTACAAGGTTCTGCCTGCGAGAGAATAGCCCTGGCAGACCTATCTCAGTATATCTATATATATTAGGTGAATTATTTATATTTATATATATATATATATATATAGAGAGAGGGAGAGAGAGAGAGAGAGAGAGAGGAAAGGAGAATTTAGAGACTGATGTCTAAGACACAAATCGACTTCAGATATCGAAGTATTTTTGTTTTTAATGAATTTACTTGTGTGAGTTTCTTCAAGAAATTTTATTCTATCAGTAACAGGACTACTGGGTGATAAGTGTAAGAATAAAATATCATTCAGTCTCATCAAGGGTCGGAACTGTTTAAGCAC
Source organism: Zhengitettix transpicula (assembly GCA_037074705.1). Classification (NCBI taxonomy): domain Eukaryota; kingdom Metazoa; phylum Arthropoda; class Insecta; order Orthoptera; family Tetrigidae; genus Zhengitettix; species Zhengitettix transpicula. The sequence continues at coordinate 36,211,274 of CM073596.1, read as the reverse complement.
ACACGTGACAGTTTCTTATAATGAAGATGCAAATACAGAGATAATGAATCTGTCACATAAAGACTAGACACTTACGTCACACAAAATGTTTTTCTATGCCCGATAGAAGCACAGCCTGGAAAGACATACAGAATAAGATTGAAAAATAAATTATATTTCTGGAGCATAAATGAAAAATCATGGCTATATCGCAAGAAATGGTCGTAGGGAAATTTCATTCTTAAACAAATCGATAGAGCATTTGAAGAATTTTTCTGCAAGACTGTTTCAAGAGAATCTTGGAGCAACAAGACTGTTTAAAAATTTCTTAAATAGATTCGTGAAAAGAAGTACATACTAATTCCATGACATTTTATAGAATATTAATATAATTTTTATAAAAATAGTATATTTCATTCGTTTATATATTTAATTATTTGTATATTTGTTTCTGATACTGTAACCGGGATTTATCCAATTTGCATTACATTATATTCATATATATATTTACATTTATCGAGACTATCTAATTGATGATGCTTTACACTTTTCTGTTACAGAACAGCTTCTGATCGCGCGGCTTTAGGCTGTTTCAACACTTGCGTTATACAAGAATATTATATTTTAAGTCATCTTCCTATAATTTTAGCTTTTAGTTTTTCAGTTTCCGTTCCCATTGTGATGTTTCGGTTCAAATCAATGATGCACCACTTATAAGAGCGTCGTTGAACAGAAAGCTATTTAAAGGGGACATCGGCAGTCACGTCATAATCTCGTCAGAGATATTACCGTGAAATATTGGAAATCCTTTTAGGGAAGCAGTTAGCTGCCAGTCCCGGTAAAAGTCGTGATTACTTTGCCATAATCCTTCTGCGAACCTGGCGGCGTCTCCTGTTTACAGTTTGCGCAGAGGATCAGACCCGATAACAAGCGGCAGGGATTATCGTGGCGTCTGTCTGCTGCTTCCCTGTGTGCCGAATTGTCTTGCCAGATCCGAGCGATAATTGGTGGAACGAGAAGCCTCATTAGGGCCCGAAGACGATAGCAAACAGTTGCTGGGAGTCTGGAGGCACAATTTCCGTAGCCTCCTTAAAACGTACTCGCGACTGTTACGTGTGCTGTTACGGATGACAATCGGATAAAATAATACCGATTAATTAAAACTGTCTTTCGATCATTCATAATGTCAACATTATTCACTATTTCCCAATTCACAGGTTTTTGTTATGATTTTTTTTTTCTGTCTTCGATATTAATTAACCGTCAATAAATCTTTTTTGTCCTGATTTTAATAATAATATTCCTTATTTCCACACAATTCTCTTACCAGTAATATTGTATTATATTTCAAACCTAAACTTCAACAGCATACTCAATAGCATACTCCTTAAGATATTTTTAACGCTCTACAAAAAATAGACGACTGTTGTATACACAATAACAAAATGTTTGCGTTTCTGCCGCCAATTAATTTATAAGACGGTTTTACTTTGCTTTATACCAATTAAAGACGTTTGAATAAATACATACCTGTACGATTTGAAACTTAGTATAGTATTTTACATAAAAGTATTTCTCTTTTTGTAATTTTATATGAGCTTAACAAGTTATTAATCATATTCTCTTTTACATCTTACAGAATAATTTTTCGTATTGATTGACGTATATTCATGAGTCCATCTGCAATGACTTTTTAATTGTTATTTAAATCATGTAAAATTTTTAATGATATTAATAATCTCGAAATTACAATAGTTTTCACGATTCAATACTGACGCAACTTGGAAATATTCACTGAATTTACTAGAAACTCTCTAGTTCGGCGTCCAATGATTTGAGCTCTATTAACTCAATTATCGTAAAATAACAATGTCGAAGGGATATTTGAAATAAGAACTTTTTGCTCTATTTCCCCTGGTAGCTTTTAGGTGTTGTTTTCGTCCATCCACATAATTAAAACACAATCAATTATTGCCTCATTCCCGCTTCTCCCTGGCCGCTGTCGACGTTTGATATACGACTTCCAAATACGTCATCCCGACGGGCTGTTTACGTTCGAGCGAACACTATTATACGTAATACTGGGTTTGTTTGGTTCGGACGCAATAATACCCTCTCCCTCGCATGTGTGTGTTTATTATTTGGCTGTAATTAATTGCGGATCGTAGTTAATTATCGCTCGGACAAAGCCTTCGAGGTTGTCTCGCAGGTGAGCCTTTCTGGAGAGGGCTACCTTTGGGGATGCCTTTTTCCTCTCTCCGTTTTTGAACTAAGGTTCCCACAAGCCGAGCCACCTCGGTCTGTTTTGATATGTGTATGTTACGGGACATACGGTAATAGTTTTTATCTCTTCCCATTGGAACAGTCGGCCAGCTGCCTCCTAAACTGGTCGAGCCACGGGGAAGACAAATGCTGCGACCCCACAGAATACCCCTCTCCCGCCATTTGGTACTTGAGACAAGTACCCAATGCCCGACCTGCCTGATGCAGGTTTCTAGGGTTTGTCAAGCTTTACTTTAAGGTGAATGCAGGGTAGGGTCCTTAAACTAAATCCGGGGACAATAGTTAACTCTTGGCTACCTTCCTCTACCCTTCCGAATTACCCCTTTCAAATCCCTTCCTATGCTATTAAAGGGGAGTTGTCACCACGTGGATTACCCTCGTGTAGCCTTTACTTTAAATAAAAAGTTAATTATCGCGCGTTAATTATCTGTGTGTGGTAGATAGTGCCGCACTTTTAGGGAAGGGAAATGACCTCTTTGCGTACACGATCAATCAGTGCTTCTCCCCTGTCAGAAGCGTCTACATCGATTCTCACGTGGCATATGATATCTTTAATGCAGCGCGATGGTTCTCCCTCTTTTCACCCATCTATCCCACGCTGACCGGTTCCCTTGTGTAATATCCTCGTCCTTCCCATTCCACTTCCATCGTCCACCTCTGTTCGTATGCCGCCTGGTCCGCTGTTAGCTATCAATATATCACACAAGGAGGAGCTATCAAGCACGTAATTTCATTACTAGACAGATATCCGACGCTTTATAAACGTCAGTTTCGATATTTTACGGGCAGAAATTTGTTAGGGTCCAATGGAAATTTATTCTTCAACTTGAAAGGCTCTCTCTTGTCTTCCTCAAAATTTCGCAATACGTGATGAATTTCTGTACCCTCGAAGGTTGATGAAAATGAGAACAAATAATCGAATCTGAGGTAAATCTAATTTTTTCCTCTATTCAATTTTTTCAATTCTGATTAGCTTGGATTAAATTTTCCCTGTAAGAAATAAGCTGAGAAATATGAGAAAATATTAATTAATAATCTTCTGAAAAGACCTCCAGTCATTTTAATTGAATGTTTTAGTAACGAAATTTCCCTACATCTCTTAAATGATTACTTTGTTTATTATTTTGTAACATATGCTAAATAAATTTCATTCAACTGACACATTCGTTTCTTGAGCAACAATTTTCGTTATTATTACATTTAAATTATGCTCTGAAATTTTACGGATTGTATAACTTTAACCTATTGCAAATCTTGTAAGGTGAGGCCACTACTGTGTCATAGTATGTGGCTCCGCAACAGATAATAAAAAAATATTTTAATTGACCTATTTTAAAGAGACACAGGGTAAAATAATTTCTAAAAAGGCTAGGAATTAGAAACGATATGATAACGGAGATAAACGTGATTCTCTTGATCATATTACAGTTTCTGTAAACAAATGTTAGTACTTTCCAAATATTGGATTATGTACTCATGGTGGACAATCGATCAAAAGAAATATATGAAGATAAAAACTGGAGACGCAAAAGGGACACAAATTATGGTTTAAATAATAAACCAATTTCATCTTTTGTATCATAAAATATGTATAATATTATGTTGTGTTTGTCTTCATTCTATTTTTTGTGTATGTTATCAAACATTTACGATGAAATATAAATGCACCTTTATTTTCCGTGTATGCCGTTGGTGTCACATTCCCTCAAATATGAAACAGAGTAACTGATATTGGCGTATATTGAGTGCACAAAGAGGCAAAAAAACAGAAATTAAATTTTCAACTCCCCTGTGTTGTTAGCAATATATGTCAGATACGAGCATTCGCGTTTCATATTTGTCTGTGTAGAAATATCTGGATTTGTAACCTCGTATGCCGATATGAATTAAAGTAAGGCTAAATACAGATTATGGGAGTAAATATTCATTTGTTGAAAATAAAAATTTAGTTGTATTAACTAAACATAATGCGTCTCGACTTATCAAGAGATGTGATCCTACATAAATGAGAAGGAGCGTGAATTAAATTAATCACTTAGGGATCGTGAATTGAAACAGTACGTTATTTGGCCTCATAATTGAATGGTAGAGTTAATCGAAGTTCAAATGCAATAATATTATCATTTAATTAAGGTAAAATTACCCTGTAATAATAATATTATCATTTAATTGTAATAATATTATCATTTAATTATAATAATGTAATTATCAATTGATTTTTCCATAATCCTATACATACGAATACATAATTTGAAAGGGTAGCAACGATACTTGTAAATTTTATTAATAGAAAACTTATTAAAAGTTTATATATTAAAATCGGATGCATTGAGTAAAAACAGGTACAGATAGTAGAAAACATTTAATTTTAAATTATTGCTTTCCAAAATCATTAAAGGTACTCGGAAAATTCTTAAATTCTTTAAAAATGATATACAATATATTTATAATAAATTATAGGTAAAATAGATATTAAAAATTCTATAAATCAATTAATCAATTTTTAGATCAGTAATAAAACTTTTATTCTAATAATGCAATAATTCATTTAACTAATAGGAAACAAACCCGCGAACAATTAAGTTATATTCAGCTGGAATACCATACACTTAAGAAAATAATTTAACGTAGTTTATTCTACGTGGACGAAAATCGGCCGGCATGATTAAGCCTTTAAGTGAAAAAAGTGGACAGATCAGGTGATAATTAACTTTTTAAAATTAATTAATCGGATAAAGTCAATCGATATGTCCCGTTATGTACTGCAAATCACGGCCAGACTGCATTGCGGATCTTCTGTGGTTTTCACGTTACGCCCAGGGGTTGTATGTGTCAGATGTTAACCCGCAGGGGCTCGAACCTCTGTCCGTCCCTCGACGGGCAAACTTCGGGTTAACATATTTAGAGGTGCAGGGACGAGGTCCATAATTCAGGCGCTCGCCTCCCGAAGCAATCACACACAGAATACGCACGGGACGTTGGTAATTGCTGATCTCATCACGGCACGAATCAATCTAATGATGATGAATTGTTCAGAAAATGTGATTAAACCGAAGAGCTCGCTCGACAAGCACGCGTGAAAGTAGGATTTTTAATATACAAAGTCACAGAAAATAGTTATAATTACCAGGTAGAAGAAAATAACGCAAGTTAGATGTTATAATAAATTTTCTATGAATAAAAATTATTTAAATTCGAAAAAATATAAAACGAATTAATAAATATTATGAATTTCAATTTTAATACGCTTGTGTACTTGATGTTAATTTACTTATATCAACATCGTGTAGTTAATTAACGATTTGATGTTGGTAACAAAATAACAGTCTTATAAGTACAATAATTTATTATATTTTCCTCGATCTCTGAATTAATGTTTCCCGAGACCCAAAGTGTGTGTTTTAGATAAACCACCACCTGCGCAAAGTCCAATTGTATTAAAAAGTATGGCGACAATTATTTGTTCTGTGATTAAATATTTTTTATATTCCTATTCAAATTACTTAAACTTTACATTAGGTAATGAGGCAGTGAAAATACATCGTAGTTGTAATATTTATAGTCAAATTTTAATTAAACCATTACAGAATTGAATGCGTATGTTCAAACCAATAAGCGGAATTTAGTTAGTCGTTGTCGACCGCTTTTCAGTTAATATGATCGCTCTCTCTTCTTCCGCATTTGTTCGGCTCTCTACATCCCCTCTTTTCTACCAGTACATTTTCCAATACTACGTATTGTTTAATATTTTTTTCCCAATATATCTCCGGTTTCAATAATTTTATAAATAAAACATCTCAAATTTAAAAAATAATAAATATTAAATTAGCTGATATTATTTTTGGCCAATATAACAGGTTTTCAAAAGTAATATAGACAGTGTTATACAAAAAAAATTAAAATCTTACTTAAATGTAAGATCGTGTTATAATTTAATACATACACGGTTCTCAGCAATCTAAATATGAATAGTGTAATATACAAATGTTTTCATTTTGTTCTGCCCACATTCACATTATGCATAATATATTATATTATAAAATTTATTTCGGGGGACTGTAGTGTGTGAAATTGTCTGGCTATTCCTACATAACATTCTTGATACTTACAGTTGGTATCAAATTACCGCGTTACATTCACTCAGAATTTAAAAAATAATCTAAATTTCGTAAATTAATTCATAGTAACATAAATTAGTAAAGTTTTCAGCTGTATATAATGGGAAAAGAGGTTTATTATGGCCTAGTCGTAAGTACAATATATATTAAAGATTTTTTTTATTTGTAAGTGGAATAATAATTTTATATTAACCACCCGTTATACCTTAGGAATTTTTAGCAGGAAATTAAGAAAAGTCTTTCTGGTGTCATTAAATGAAACGTAGGATTATGCAAGAGTAATTACTTGAGTAAAAAGTAAAAAATCAAAATTCAAATACGCCGTCTATATTGTCAGAAAAAAAGTAAAATTGTTCAGGATGTATTTGCTAAGTCTATGATAAAACTTCCACCAATGAAATAGTTACTATCAAAATTATTAAAGTTTAAACAACTATCTCTTAGAATTTTTTTCTCTCGAGAATTAATAATAATTTATTAAGCTGCATATTTCATTAACACAACGTGCAATCATTCCGATAAACAATCTGCTAAAAAATTAATGTCACAGGTAAGTTAATGTGTTAATTATAATTATCTAATTTTCTGAAAATAGTAATAATATCGATTTAAACTTTAAAATATTATCGATAAACTTGTCAACGTCTTTTTGTTTTTTCAAAATAATCATAAAAAAGTCCCAGAAGGAATTATTGAAAAATATTGTCATTTTCGCAAGGGACAGTATTTTTCTGTGATTAAGTTAAATTTTAATATATATGTCCATTTTATACGTAAAAAACGTATTAAGGAAATTGAAATGCTAATTTACTATACGGTTTTACATGAACATTCATGAATCCGTATTAATTCAAGTAAATTATTTAACTTATTGACAAAACTGTGTTGTTAGTAATTAAGATTGGCTGTAAGCGTGCTTTATACAATATTTTTGATATAATGAGAAATTGCAAAGGGTACATAAAACCTCGTTAAAATTCCTCAACAAGTTGAAGAATTTCAATATAAATATGATATTGTGTAAGTTTTATTAAGTTACTTACAGAGCACCACCAAGCTCAACAATTTTATATGATTAGGTTTACTCTCAATCCAATTCGTTATTGTATTCACCATAATACATTGTAATCTGTTCGTTACAAGAATTGATATGGAATATTATTTGTCAGCCTGATTTAATAAATGACAAATTTAGAGAATTTTATTTAATCAGTAATTATAATTTATTCAACGCCAAGCCTGAGAACTGAAAACAGTTATTCCATGAGAGAAACCGAAGGTGCTAACTGTTTTTTTTTATATCAGGATCAAGACAACCTATTTTTTCCCCTCTCAGCATGGCGCAAAGTTGGAAGAATAGAAATGATTAGAATTTCAGAGGCTTGAAAGAAGACGTCAGAAAGACAATGGCTGAGCTGACAGGATCCGTTGATCGGCTCCGGGTAGCCAATATTTCCAGCTGGTGTACTCTTTCTCTGTTAATATTTCCTCCAGGCCATCCTCATTATATATCTCTCGACGGTGCGCTACAACCAGCCAGCTGCCTTAATGATTTCGCCCCGGAAAAACACCCTTATCCAAAAATTGTGACGAGAGTCATCTAGACAACAGAAAGCAACGATGAGGAAACATCATCAAAGCGTGGTTAGCTTCTTCATAAAGTTCCTTTTACCAGCAAAACGAAAACGAAGCTTACAGCTACTTTAATTACTCTCCACAAACATTTTCAATCTCTACAGATACACTTCATATTTTTGTAGATTGATTTCAACGTTCTATATCATAAACAAGATAAATTATTCTAAAAAATTAAGAATAATTTTTATATAAATAAAAACAACCACTTTTACAGCCACAATTAATTGTGTTTTTTAGTCGTGGATTAATTATTGTTTAATTACCAATATTTTATATATTATTAATTAATTAATTATGGATTAATTATTGTTTGTAAGAAAAAATAAAAACATACACGTAATTAATTTTTATATCTATTAATTTTGACGTAATATAAATTAATACAATTTTAGTTTAGCAATTGACAGTAGTATATTGTTTTAAATTATATATTCTTTGTAAAGTACAATGTTTTTTTTAAAGTTTGCAATACTAATAATTTATTATTTTCTTGAAATCTTATATTGACGTATCCTACTTCTTCGACCGAGGACTAATGGAATGAATAATAAATCTAAATCTACAAAGTTATTATTTAATTTATACCCTATATACTGTATTGTCGGTCTTTGATTGATTTTTTTACTTATTGTGTCTATAAGAAAATTAATCGTTCTGAGAGATAAATTCTTGTTTATAAGAAAACAGTTATTCGTTAGTTATTTTGCGAATTTAAATAATTACAGTTATTTATAAACGTAATAAATGCTCTTTGCGGATATACATTGAATAAGAGGACCTGGAACACTTTCCATTAATTGAGAGGCAGTATCAGGATCCGTAATACTAAATGAACTAATTTGTGAACTTCTATTTTCTATCCATGTTGGATAATTTGTAACAAATTGCGCTATTGGGACACCTATCTTCAATATACTAATTACTGTCAACTTTTATTATTATTAACTTTTCTGTTCTTTATCCTTACGTTTCTCATTTGGGATAGCTTTCTGTTTCCTTGAAATAATCGATATTTAATGAGACTTGTTGAAAATGTCCGTCATTCATACCCCTGTTCCATACGAGTTTCTTTCTTATTTTTGGGGAGATTAAGTGGAGAAATACTAAATAATTTCGTGGAACCTCTTAAAAAGATACCAGCAGTGTTGCCAATCTCGACGAGCTGCATTACCTACCGACTGCAGGGCTCTCACTGCTATCCTCATCTCTGTTTATCGGCGTAATTGAGCTTGTCAGAGGGGAATTTGCTCCCTCTCTCCAAGTATGTGGAAGGCACGGCGTAATGATGTTTGCGGAACTTGTACGCAGCATTAAAATTGATTACGCCTTGGGTCTGAAGCGATATAGTGACGTGTGAACATCTACGAGGAATACTTGTTATTTCCTTATGACAAGAAATACTCCACATTTTACTAAACAAACGATATATAAATAAAAAATAAACCTATTATATTTAAGTTTTATAAAAAAAATTTTATTTACATGGGCGTGTAAAACCACTGAATTACGTAAGTTCTAACAGGAGATTCGTGTTTAAGTTAAATAAATGCGAATCCATGAAAATTCAATATCCAATTTTTATTTAGAGAAATTTCGATATTGTATTCTATTCTATAAAACCTTTGCGATTCACGAACTAAGTGATTTGATGGAGGTAACTACATGTTCTCGGCGGTTAACAAAACCTTGTATATTTGTTAGGATTGCTGTAGAACTCTTCTCAGCGGTTTCCCCGTGGTAGATAAGCTTCTAGAGGGTCTTCAACATTATTCTGTTATGAATTCTGCTCTGGAGTGATACTCTTTAAGTCAATCTCAACGAGCGTAATAATGACGTTTAGTCATCTTGACGAGCGCATTTTCATGGAACACGACCGTTATTTAGAAACTGTGGTTTATTCTCTAACTTACAACTAATAGAGAACGAGTTCAAAGTAAAAACATATTCTTAAATTAATAAATCTATATATGATTATCTGTAGAGCGATTGAAATAAATCTTCAGAATTATTTGTAAATGATCCACTATTGAATGTGATTATTAATTTGTATATAAATGTATCAAATATAAAACAATGGAGTAATTATTGCTATGAAAGCTATGTAGTAAAACGGTGGAACTTTTAATTGTTTGTATTTTTATTAACTAAATAATTTACAGATATTCACAATTGAATAACTTTATATATATATATATATATATATATATATTAAATTATCATTGTTCTCTAGATTTATTATTCCAAAAATCTACAGTGGTTCCCAGTAATTTATTATTCTCATTGATGGAAAATTCCAGATAGTTTAGTTAACCTTCATAAAGTTGTCACATAGATTTTCAGGTAGTTATTTATTAAAAGACTCTCCTATAGTTACTGGAATATTCCATAATTCAGAGGATTAAAAGTTTTGTTCCTAAGCTGTTGGTTACTTCAGATTCTGCTAGTGAAGCCTGTATCTATGGATTATTTACATATCCATAGAAGGTCGGCTTTGAGGAATCTTGGTTCTTACACGTAAATTAACAGACGAGACGAAGAGAGAGATAGTGCGATGAAGGAAACTTAATTATCTCTGTTATATAGTAATTTAAGAGTGTTTTATTTTATTTTAAAAGTTTGATTTCACAAATTTTCATCGGTGTATACATAATAAAAAATAATTTCTCTATGATAATTGTTTACGTCGGTGAGTCACTCTTTTAAGGTTTTATTTCTGCTCCAGTCGATGTCAAACGAATCACTCCAATTTTGTATATTATATCTATATGCTATGGACCATTATTTCCATAAAGTTTATTTTTATACGCGTATTAATGAGGGTTAAAAACTGCGTAATTATTGAATCCCCATGTGCGTAAAGCTGCCTGTTGTTTGTGGCGTCGAATATTTACCTTTCAATTAAAAAACTATTATGAAACAGAAGTGGAAACAATTATTGTCGAGCTGATACTTTATATTTTCATCACTACTCTTCTTCTCAATATCAGACTATTATTGTACACATTTACATATTTTATTCTCATGCATTATTTATTGCGATACATATTACGCGTTTATTGAAGTATAATTGTCTAAAACAAACTGAAAAGCTGAATAGTGGTATTTTTTATATAAAATGGGCATAATAGATGTGTGGATATGATTTAAATAAAAATGGGCATAATAGATGTGTGAGTATAATTTAAATAAACTAATAATTCTTGGTATGAAATAACATAATTTCTACGCTGCAACGTTATGAAGCTGCTAAAACTAAATATCAATTGTAGACTATCTCTGAGTTTCCTTTTGAATGATTAATTACTGCTATTCTGATATTTCCATTTGACAAATTGCTAGGTACAGCGGGCGCCCGATTTCAAAGAGAGAGGGGGAGAAAAGCAAGACGCCGGCAGAATTAATCGGACCCAGAGACCGCAAATGCTTGCGGAATTATTTGCTCAGAGCTAAGACAAATGTTGGTTCTCACCCGAGCAGGCGGTAGGAAAAACGTCACCAGCAGCCAGACCTCAGATTTATGCCACCCGCCACCCGCTTTCCACCCTTGAAGAACCCCGCGGCGTTAAGGGGGTTCCTACCACCAATTGTTACCGCTGTCACAACACCGCAGTTGTGTGTGTGTGTGTGTGCCTTGTATCCGGAGGGAACAGAGCCCTTAAATCATGACATATTCTGAAAAACAAAAAATAAACATTGTGTATTGCACTAAGGAGAACCTCAAGGGTAGATCCTTGCGCATGTATTGCAGTCAAGTACACAATGAAAGGAAAACGTTTCATTATACCAAGTCAGCATATGTTATCTTTCCTTCCCATGCCCCTAGGATACTAAGTGAAATGTTTTGTGTTTCTAATTTTGCCTCCCTTGCGATTTGAACTCTCAGAATTGTGCTAAAATTAGGGTCTGTCGTTGTTGCAGCTACGTCCTCCAAATAAAAGAGGCTTCCCATTTAATATAAAAATCTGCCTTGAAGACAAATTTGTTTTCCTATACCCATATATCCTACATAGTCTCACAGAGGTTTGTAAATTACTAAGGTTATCACCGACTTAGTCCTGCAGTATCGAAATTGGGTTACGAAGAGCAAAAGGTTTATATCATCCCAGATAAGAAGCTGTAGTGGCATGTAAGAGGAAAATTTCTGAATATGAATAAAAAACTGTCAGTCACATATTTATACTCTATCTTTCTATTTAGTTTTAGATATCAAAATTTCAACCAGTTCATTTTCGCCACAGCTGTAATGATATTTAATTGCTACCATCCATTCCATATATATAATTATTCAGATCTCGGCAAATTTAGAACACCTTTAACAAAATTCTCCGTAGGTTTCTTGAATATTATCCGTCCAACTTAATTTCATAATATCAGATTAATTTAATTTTAATATTGGCGTCCTTTATTAATTAAACAATAAATAGTATTGGCAATAATTTTGGTTTTCTCTGGTAGTGTTTCTTTTATAAGTTATGCTGCCATCGCTATTTACCTTTTATTGAAGCAGCAGCTGATACGATTCTCTTCGTACGTTGGTTGAGTACCATTTGTCTTTAAAACCTTGCGGCTAAGAGAATTGTTTTTTGCAATAAACGAAAATATAAAATTACATAAAGTATAAATAATTAAAATTCAAGTATGTCCAAATCACACGTGAATGGCTTGAACGAAGATAAAAACTCATATTGAATCACCGAATTATTTACGTAATAATAAAAATAGCCGTGGAGAAATATTTATCACTTTATAGGTTAATTGCAGTTATAATATAAAATAGAAAATTGAGAAGAGATTATATACTTATTACCGTAAGGACGTGAAATGCTTATTAATTACTTTCCCTATTACATTATTTATTTTTTAACTGTTTGCCGACTTAACGAATATGCTCATTTGCGAACTTTACATTTTAAACATAGGTTTGGAGTATGGCGTAGCACACGTGCGGAAACCAACTTAACACGGAAATGGCATCTTTTCTAAGAGTCAGTGCATATCTTATCTATTCCTCAGCGTCAACAACGTAGCGCACACCAAACAGCTTAGCCCAGTCCTCGCCCAGACCAATTGTGACGCGAGTTCTTTTTTTTTTAACATGCATTGCACTTGGCACAGGATCTGGCCCATTCATGCCATCTTACTAGACCATTTAATTTGAACTCTACTGAACTCGGTAAATACATTAAACATAACCAAATGAATATATTAGCCAACAAGTTCTTTCGTTTCTTCCTTCTTGTCACTACAGACCTTGAAGTGTCTTAGCCTCTCGCCCATTCGCCTCTGTTCTCTGCCATTGCTCTCCATCTCCTTTATTCCCACCATCCTCAAAGTCTTCCATATTTATTTGTCCACTCTAAAAGTGGTGATTTTTAAAATCATTTTTCGGTCATGGAAAACAACAACCAACCTTTGTTGTCTCCTGAATCAATATAGAGTTATTGTCACGTGATTTTGTGCTTGAAATTCAAACATTGCATACGTCATATTAGCAGCATTTCGTTTTCTTGTCCTGAAATTATAGAATTGGAGTTGATACTGTATATACATTGAATCCTTTAATATTGATGTCAGAAATTAAGAAATACAAAATTTGTTTCATGTTTTTTGCAAACATGTTTGTATTAAAAAAATTATTGTAGTATTTCAGATTATTAGCTACTATTGTCAAATTTGGAATATAATCACGATTAAAAAGTTAAAAACGCTAATATTATTTAGAATGAGAACCCGAAGGTATCACCAATGAATTTGGAATTAACGGAGGGAACGCAATAAGGAAAATAAGGGTACAATAAAGTTTTTTAATTGTTTTGATAATTATAAATTCACACAGTGACAGTTGGTTCTTTCTTTACATGTGAAAAATACGACAAAACTTCCTTATATTTCAATGTAATTGATTAACGCTTTAGGTGATGTCTACCTGACTCCTGTTAATATTGAGTAGGCTGTCGTTTATTTTAATGATTAAATTCCAAGATTATATTTTCTGAGCTGTTGTGCTTTGCAGAAACATACTTTTTCAGGAAAGAGAACGTCAGGAAATCGAAAACTGGAATCTCAAGTTCTAATCGTTTGTTGAGCTACGCGAAAGAAAGAGCCTTTTGTTATGCGAAATGTTCCCAACATCTCAAGCAATTCTATTCCGGAAATTTAATAATTGCCTGACCCTTTGCAGGGGGGTAGAAGACGTATCCCGAACGCAGATTTAATCTAATGCCGTAATATAAACATTGCTGACGAGTAAACATTATTGCCGCGAGTGGAATTTTCAAAAGAAAGACGAGCCCACAGTTCCCTTCCATAGGAACTCAATTGGAAGGAAATGTTTAGATTGAATGCGGAGGGGGTTGGATGTGGGGGTAAAAAAAACCTTAGTTGCAAGAGGGTCGATCCTCGAAGGACTGACGAACCAAATCACTAAGAACAACACGGGCACACTCGAGGAATGTGTAAACTATGTTACTGGTTCAGAGAAGATCAGGCCAGGGGACTTTGCTTGTATAAGGGGGAAAGATCATGTCAGGCGGATAATTTCCTACTCAATGGGCGATTTTTAGCGTCGCTTTACTGGGATTGAACGTGAAGGTTATTTAAGGGCTGGGCTATGGATCATCTCATCAAACGATGTAAACATTTCCGGAAAGGGATCTTTGATGAATCAGTGGCACGTATAAAATTACACAAAGATTTTCTTTAGGAAATTTAATAAAGTGCTATAAGAGTTTCTTTTCTGTTTTAAGTCTGATAAATAAATTTACAAACTTCTATGGTAACTTAAGTATATTATTTTTATTCGAACAAGAACAAGTTTGATTGGAATCCAGGAGCTAGAGCATATATTCTAGTAGGTGTGAGGCTTACAAATCATCGGTTTTCTGGCGAAATTCCCAGATTATTATTTGGAGAGATCTAATTAATATTCTGTTCTTACTATCATCAGATCACTCCACAATTTTATAACTACCAGGTGACGAGGGTCGAATAATTAAGACCTTTATTACTCATACAAGGTACAGTCCCTTATTCGCAATTCGATTCAAGTCTGATTATACGCAACATTTGCAGAGAACTGTAGGGAACCAAATGTCGGAGCCAAAATCTCAGAACCTATCCGTCGATTTTACGCCAGTTAGTTAATTTGTTTTACTGTTACTCAACTTTCTTTTTAGGGTAACAGGCTACATGAGGGTAATCCACGTTGGGCAACTCCCCTTTAATAGCATAGGAAGGGATTTTAAAGGGATGCGGAAGGGTAGAGGAAGGTAGCCAAGGGTTAACTAGAGCCCCCGGGCTATATATATATATAAGGATCCTACCCGGCATTTGCCTAAAGAAATGCAGGTAAAACCCTAGAAAACCCTGCATCAGGTAGGTCGGGCATTGGGTACTTCCCCCACGTCCTTCCGATAGCGGGAGAGGAGTTTACTGTGGGGACGCAGCATTCCCTTCTCCGTGCCTTGACCAGTTTAAGAGGCAGCTGGCCGACTATTCCAATGGGAATAGCGGACAACTCTTACCGTATGCCCAAGGTCTGTGGCCTGTAGATGATCCATTAAAAATACAATACTTAAAAAGATTCAACTGCAGCAGAGCCATATAAATATTATAGAAACAGTATCATATCGTTATCAATATTCAGTAAATAGTGAAAATAAATTCTAAAAAATAATTGATGAAGTATTTAGTGGTACTGAAACAATCTGAAACATCTTTTGAATGTAATTCTGTTAGTGTTCCTTTAGTTTTAACTAAGATTCTACTCATCAAAATCTCATGACTCTTTCTAAAAACCCTTTACACGTTTTTGTGATATCAGTCATAGTCACCGCATTATTTTATAGTCGTTTTACAGAAGCGAAATGAAATAAAACATGCATTCAAATAAATTATTCCTCAACAACCCTTGACTTTTCTCTCTTAAGGCAAAGGAATTTCAGTTCTGGTATTAAACGGAAGAGAAATAGAGCTACTCGTAATTATTCAATTTAATTGATTACACTGAAATTACATTTTCAAACAAAGGAATTCTGTCAAGTACAAATTGAATTCCTACTCAAACTACCCGTTAATGAAGGCGTTTTGCTTAGCAGCAGTTTAAAAACTCTGTTACCTTATATTTTATTTTAGAGGTTAGCACTGGAGCAGAGACGAATTAGCCTTAGAAAGACTCTGATAAAAATTAAATAATTTTTAAATTTTCATGTTACTGAAATTCATCTGGCGACTGTCAGGATGTTGTTGACAACAAGGATTAAAAATACATCTCAGAGTATTTATGAGGATACAGGCATTTAAGTCAGTAAAGTATAATAGCAAAATAAATTTTTAAAATGGGAAATTTTCAGATCTCTTACTCCACTTAAGTTAATTTTATTTGTGATCTCGGTGGCTTTATTTCTGAGGATGGCGCCTGCGGTAGTTGTTATCATCTCTAGTATCGCAGACGAACTTTCTTATTCACGCCTCTACGCTGTCTGCATAATGACTGTTTTGAATACTGTCTCTGGTAACCTCCACAACCAACGATCTCTACACTCTGGCCTCTCTCTCTCTCTCTTTAATACCTACGTAACAATTCATTAACATTTTCGTGTCCTGACTTTTTATATTCCATTTCGCAGCACAGTCAAATACACACCATTAAAAACCTCATTCTGGCTCTAAATGCAATCTGTTCTTTGGTCGGACTATTCTTAAGGAATGTCTCGGGGCCGTTCAGTCATGATTTGTGGAGTAACGATTGCGACGATTCTCTTGAAATTCCCCAAACATTATCTTGAGCTGAAACAACATTTTTCATAGATTTTATTTAATCATTAAATTAAATGTTATAGGAAAAGGTTAAGTAAAAGTCGTATTCATGAAAGGTTAGCCACGACGTCAGCTACTCCTTTCGTCTCAAAGCATCGTAGTCAGCCTGGGATGCCAAATGTCAGAGCATCTTTGATTCTTTCCTCGATGGATCCGGCATCAGGAGTGAATACGGGTAGATACTGATCGTTCTATTCCACTCCCCAACCCCTCGGGTCCTTGTACGGATTTAGGGAACGCTGCTAGGTTCCGCGAGCGTGAGGCGCGTCCTTTATGTGCTGCGCCCTGGCGGTGGATTCCGGCGCCTGTACTTGCATGTCAATAAGGGCGATGTTGCCTTCCTGCCTCTCAACGCCTAGAGCTTGGCTTAACCAAAAGGGCATAACGCAATAGAATACATCAATTCTTAGAACTATGTTACATTTTATTGCAGATTTTTAAATATTTACAATTATTTGCCCCAAATTTTAAATCATAGACAAGAAATATAAATATAAATATTAATATTTTACGAATCATTACAAAAACTTCTATATTATAAAACAAAAACCATTCTTAAAAATAACAGCAATACCAACATTCAACATCATTTCAGAATGAGTTTCAAATATCAAACTATCAGGGATACAACATTACATATAAAAATAATAACATACCTTGGTCGTGCTCTAAAAATATGTTAAATGGTAACATACTGTTTGATTTAACTTTGCTGTAAATAATAATTTAGCAGTATATAAATAAAAATTTAGTAAAATTATGCAGTAGTGGAAACTTGGTTCATGGGAAACCTTACGAAATTAGACCAAATTGTTATTAAAATTAAATATTGTTTACAATAGTTATATACATACTATATCGCTATAATATAAAAGTAGAAATTTTGAATTTTATTTCATTCTTAATTCAGATTGATCTTAGGTTAATTTCAAATTACTTTAAAGCTGTGTTTTCGTATTAATATTTTTTTTTGTTACGATACTGTAGATGTTGATGTGATGGTACATAAGAATTATTAACAAATAAGACGCAATCTACCTGAAACTAACTTTAGGTGTCAAATTAATGTTTTCTTTCCAATAACAAGGAACACTGACTATTTCATGTGTAATTACGTTATGTAGAATGAAAACTTACTATTATTTCAGTATTAAAGATTCCTTGTAGTGTTTTTATCTCAGAATTCATAAGACTGAGCTGATATTGGTATTATGTATTTTAATATTATGGGTAAACCACGAGTAAAGAAATGAAATATGACTCGATAATTAGTTACTTTTTAAAAATTATTAGTTTCTGACGAAGAGAAAGATAATTGATTGTGTTTTAAAACAATATTGATCAATAGAGTGACGTTATTTGAGATATTATAAATCTTGTGTATTTAATGACAAGTATTATGCTTTATAAAAATCTCACATTTATGCCTAAATAAGTGATATGGAAATATAAAAACGAAAACTATAAAGAATTTAACCAAATTAGTTTTACGTTCGATGTATTAACATTTTTATTTGAAATTGATGAATTTTATGTGAGTTATTTTATGATAACCCGAATCACTTTATGTAGGACCAAATTCACGCCGCCTTTTTGTCGTGAGCACTCAATCAATTTGGGTTCCTATTAATTCTTATTTACAGACTCAAATTTGAGGAGGAGTCACTTGGAACAATGGATTATTTGTAACCAGATTAAATCATAATCAGGCCACAGCGCTACATAATGAGCCACCACTATAAATGGAAGTGATGGCAGGGGGAGCGAATATTCCGATGGCTCCGGAAATTACATTAAAGGTAATCTGCATAATAATGCATTTTATCATATTATTAACAGAAGCCGCGAGGCAGAAACTGGGCAATCAGGAAGACGTTCTCGTGTCCCAGGAGAGTCTCTCTTCGAGTCCCGGACAAGGGTGGCAAGGGCAAACGGGAAGGTTCAAATTGTCTTTCGTGTGTCCGAAATGGCTGGAACTTGTACAAAACTGCGGTGTAAAATTTAACTCTCTTCGAATACCGATACAACCATTAATTGTTAATTTCAGTTTTACCTAAACATAATATGTATTAACGTAATACAAAAGACGATTACTCAGATTAAATGCCTGAATTAGACATATTAGTCTTATATTATATCAGGGAACTAGAACTTGAAAATTCAGAATTTCCTTGAAATTATTGACATAGTTAAAATTAATATACACATTTTTTGTTTATTTAAGTTATTTTATAAGATTTCTGGTCCGTCAGTATAAGGATTAAATTTAATATCTCAGTGAGCAAATTTGGTTATAAATACCAATTTTTCTGGTTCTTTCCAGAAATCTGTAAGTAAACCGTACATCTATTGTTTCGGCAAGAACTAATACCAGTACCTGTTCTATAATCACCGTACTGAGCTGGCCCAATTAGCCGTGTATATAGTTTAAACCGTTAAGTACAGATTTGTCTGTCATTTAAAAGAATTACCCATGGCACAGTTTCGCCGGCTTCCCACTAGCCAGGAAACCTTCAAAACAATTGGAAAAAGTTACCGCCGGATTAATAAGACTTTATAGATAGCATTTACTAAATATTCTTATATTTTTAGGCGTCAAACAGATTGATAGTGTTTTTACGTTTGTGATATTCGTATAATTTCAACCCCTTACAGCGTGGGAAAGGAGGATCCTTAGGGGTGGGGGTGGAGATGCTTTACATGAAAATAACGTGAATATAACCGAGATTGGAGACAAATCCAAGGTTATGGATGTCACTGAGTTTAATTATGACATTCTAACCCCTCACAGCATGGAAAACCTCCAGGGGTTATGGATATATGACAACGCGAGCAACGCCGGGCACAAAGCTACTAATAAAATATTTTTCTTCTTCAAAACATCAAATAATAACAAGTACTTTCCAATTTAATAAACGTCTCTAACGATATCACATAAAATATTTATTTTTTCTTTCCTTGGATCTTGATAATAATTTTTCCAAAATATATTTCACATTATATCAATATAGTTTTTTTTTAAAAAAAATATAAAGACAGCGTGTTAAAATTTAAAGTGATGTTTCAACTTAAAAGGGCATGTGTGCTTAATTGTAATGAAAGGTTGTTATACATGTGTATTGTGCGACTCAAGGATGCACTTGTAACACATCGTAATTCTTTCATTGTGCGAAACACTAAGTAAGCGACAACTATTATTATGCAGTTCGTTACAGAAGGAAGGTGGTTGACTGAAGTTTGTCACGCGTGTTATTACGAAACAATAGGAGAATGGGACATGTTCTACCTCAGCGCGTTCACTAAACGTTTAATGAGATATACCTTCCTCCAGATGTTTTCCAGCGTTCTAGAGCTAACTGTCTGCTGTTGAGAATAACCACCGTGAGAGGGTAAAAACTAGAGGGGGGGAGTTTACAAATAATGCGAATAATATGAATAGTTTTGATAGCATGACCTCATCAGAAACAGAGTTCATCTCTTCATTTCTGTTCATTGAATAAAAAATAAATATTTTCTGTGTTGAGAAACGTAAGGTTGTTAATAATGAAACCGTTAGGATACCATGTGGAAAATTCTTTAGCATAAACACTGTAGTTTAAATATTTCATTAATGGAGAAATTATTAAATAGAGTTACTAGCTGTAAAGTTTCAGCGTGATAGAATAATGGATGTTTGAATGGAATAAAGAAACCAGATATAAATTATCTATTTCTTCGTAAAGTAATATAAGAAATTATGCGAAAACGAAAAAAAATCAAAAGACGTATATTCAGAAAATGAAATATTCAGTGTTTCTCTAAGTAAAATACTTCCGTAGAAAATGAAAGGCTAGAATATGTTAAGATTTTTTTTAAAAACAATTAATTCAATTATATTTCTATTTCCTTCGGAAAATTGATTTTTTTTCTCCATTACATTTCCAAAATTCAAGTTTTTAATTAAGAAAGGATCAGGATGAAAAAATTCGTCTGGACCGGGAATTGAACCCGGGACCTCCACTTGTGGGTCAGTTCCAGTTCCAGTCCAAATTATTCCATCCTGATCCTTTAATATTCATGGCATTCAAGGCTGAGCTTCGTTTGCCAACATTTCTTTGGTTTTTGTTAAGTTTTAAGTGTATGAGAATTTAATTAATTACAAAAACCTTAAAGAATCGTAATTTCAACCATTTTTATATAAAATTATATGTAGATAAAATGGTGACGTGCCGGATTTTCAGGTAAACTATAAAAAAGCTGAACAGAATTTATATTTGTATTTATAATTTCTAAGATACAACATAGGCTATATAATTTGCCATGGGGAAATTAGAGAAACGTTAACGCATTTTAATTATTAACTACGGACAGCTGTATAGTCTTTGAATTAATAAAACATTAATTAAAAATATCATGGGTAGTTATTCATGTATTTATAAGCCTCAACGATTTTTTTTTTTTTTTGGGTAATAGGCTACATGAGGGTAATCCACGATCTGGCAACTCCCCTTTAATAGCATAGGAAGGGACTTGAAAGGGGGGATGCGGTAAGGTAGAAGAAGGCAGCCAAGGGTTAACTAGGGCCCCCGGGCTATGGTTTAAGGATCCTACCCGGCAATTCGCCTAAAAGTGATGCAGGGAAAAACCTCAACGACGCGTACGCATAAAATAAATAGACACAAATTAGAAATTCAACTGAAACTGAAATGTTTCAGAAGTTTCAGCTGTAACTTTGGTCCATCAGTTATTATATTTATAGCTGTACAGTGACCTCTAAAATGAGATTGCAACGAGAGTCTAATTTTGTACCTCATGAACTTTCGAATAGAGATACAGTTATTAAAAATGTATGATTCATTTCATGCAAATGAACATGTCCGTCTGCCTCGTCAATCACTCTCTTTCTCGCTTCAGTAAAATTAGCCGCAGAATGACAAACGTCATGTGCACAGATCAGTATAAATGAAGATAACCCATCGAGTCGATCGAGGAAGTTAGTTAATGTGTCGTCATTTGCTGCCTGCAGAGTGGAATGAATTCAAAGCATATATATCTAACACACACACACAGAGAGACATCCGACTAATCACCGTAGCTGTTCCTAGTTACGACCCTTTCACAGAAAAAAATTAACAAAGGAGAGCGGGACCGTTGTCGAATTTATTGAGCAAACAGGAAGGTAAAAAACTTGCTCGATGATCAAATGCGATTACCGACTCCTGATCAAAGCGTGTAATTTGTAGTTGTCCATCACTAGCAGATACTGAGGCAGATGAACTGCAAAGGGCTTGTTTGTTTAAACATTTCAGCCTCAAGCGTAGAAATACAAAATAAAATCGTTACTGGATAGCAAATTACAATATTTGACGTGCAGGAATGCTCTATAAAGCGTGGGTGGTTTCGAATATCGTTAGCAGAATTTTGGGTCTCGTTCATCCGCTTTGTAGCAAACAAAAACTTTCATGAATGGAGCCTTAATCCGACCACCAGAACTGCTCCATTGCGCTTAGTAATTCCGACATTATCCCTATTCCTTAGCACCTGATCTATATTAAGTCTAGTCTCTGATATTCTACCTTTGGGGATGCCTTCTCCTCTCACTGGTTTTTTGAACTACGGTTCCCACATGCCGAGACACCTCTCCCTGTTTTTGAGAGGTGTATGTTCCGGGGTCACAGACCTTGGGCATCGGGTCAGAGACTATGGGAACAGTTGGCCAGCTGCCTCCTAAAGTGGATGAGGCACGGAGAAGCGAATGATGCGACCCCATAGCAAACCTCCCTCCCGCAATTGGAAGGGCGTGGGACAAGTACTCAATGCCCGGCCTACCTGATGCAGGTTTTCTAGGGTTTGTCCTGCAACACTTTTAGGCGAATGCCAGGTAGGATCCTTAAACTGTAGTCCTGGGGCCCTAGTTAACCCTTGGCTACCTTCCTCTACCCTTTTGCATCCCCCCTTTCAAATGCCTTCCTATGCTATTAAAGGGGAGTTGCCACCAAGTGGATTACCCTCAGTAGGCTGTTACTCTAAAAACGTTCTCCTTATTTGTTAGCTGACTTTTTACGGTTGCGCTCTGCAAAATCAATACTTTAATAGTCAATAAATCAATAATTACAAGTTAAAACACAGTAACTATTAAGGTTTATTATCGACGAAAACCACGAAAAGTTAGTAAATTTATTTTTTATATGATTTTGAACTACTATGCCTTGACTATAAGTAATTAAAATAAGATATGCTACTTGTAATATCGGAAAAGTTTGTTTCTGACCAATTACCTCCTTTTGATATTCTTGTCTAAAATTAAAATGAGATTTTGTGCAGAAATAAAAATTAATAGATCCAAAATAGTGTGTTCTTGTATTATTTTGCAAGTACCTAAGTATATTGACCTGGCTCATTGGGTTCTTTTCTATTTTTATGAAGTGACTTTACTAATTTTTCAAATAGACTTCATCATCCTGATTCCTGTCCAAATTTTCTCTTTTTCTTGTTTTAGTTCATTTCAGACTTCAAAGGAACCTCTCTTCCTTTACATTTCTCAGAGATAGAGAATTTTTATAACACTTAATCTATTCTCATAAATGAAGTATAATTTACTCTTTTTTATTCTTTATTGTTTCGAAGAATAGAAGCACCGCTTACCGGTATTTATATAGACCGGCTAATATAATACATTTCTTTTCATTTACAGAGCATTTGCGTATGAATCTCTCTTTTCTCTATTATTACTGATATTAATAATGTTGGTATTTATAACATAAGAAGAATGTTGATGTCCTGGTGAGGGAGGGGCCAAATTAATAAATTTTTATTTATTAATTTTCCATATAACATGTTCGTATTGATTACCCTCAGGTATCCTGATAAGCACATTTAAACAAATTACTGAGACGTCTATCGAACTGATAAAAATAAATTATGTAACTTTTCACATCACGTTTTTCTTCTTACTTTCTGAAATTATGTTTGTTAAAAATAATATTTTTGTATCTTTCGTCATGGCGTTGTTTTATCTATGATTGGCTGGCAGTGCCATTACGTAGCATTATAAATTCGTACTACAGACTATATTTTCTTGTCTTTGACGCTCTTAACTTATTCACATGCAACAGTTTTATCCCAACAAGTACGAAACAATTTTCACAATTCGCTTCTGAGTATTTTGTAACGACCAGTCGATATTGCGAAGTATTGCGTGTTTTTGATGAATGTGCTCATTTAAGTGAACATGCACGGGCAAATGAAAGAAAGAAATAATGGCATTGTATTACGTTCTTAAATAATATATATAACATTTAAGAAGAATAGATAATTTTTTCCCCACATCAATCGATTCTTTTTGTAACAAATCAATTACACTTTGTCACTGTCCTCTTCAGCGATAAGAAATCTACGTTTTCGCAATTTTAATCCACTGCAAACGTCTACAGTTAGTGGAATTGTCCAGGTTCGTATTTTTTTTCAAGCCTGGGCCATCGAAGTGAAACGTCAGAACGATGCACGCGTCATCTGACGTGATGTGCGTTCCGACTGTCAGCGGGGACCGCGTGTGCGGGGGCGGCGATGAAAACTCTGAGAACGAGCTGCACGGGTTAATAATGCCATTATTTACGACGCTTTGTGTGTCAGTCGAGCCACGATAAATGCTCGCGATAATTTTTGTAAAAAGGGAAGTAAAAAAAAATCATGTTGAGTTCTACAGCTTGTGCACACGCAAGCATTTGGTGAGTGTGTACCAGTAAAAGTGGATTTGTGTGAAGATAAGTCGCAAAAATTGCTACCGACACGACGCCCGTAAGAAAATGACTTCATTTAGGTGCCATGCGTGGCCACAGCAATGGGATAAATATTTTATCGGTGTTTTTAGAAAGAGGGAGAGGAAATTGGGTGTTTTAACATCGTTAACTTGTATCCAGGAATGTTGTGAACACACGAAACAAATAAAGTAAGCTGATTTAGTGGATTGACAAATCTTAACCTTTTTTGTATGATCAAAGTTCTTATAAGGTATAAAATATACATAGTTATTTAATTTCTATTAATTATATTTATTTTTAATAAATTATGAGATACAATGAGACAAAGTTACTGTCAATGCTGGAATAAACACCCACCGTTCTTATTTATATTGTACAGAAAAAAGTTTCTGTTAACTTACCACAGTTTCTAGTAACTATTTGTAATTTCGTTTATAACGTTTACTTTTTTCTCAAAAAACTAATGGAATTAATGTAATGAATCCAATTTTATTTTATTAGCCATCAACCAAATCGTATTAATTATCAGAATAAATTATGATTAATAAATATTGCGGATTTTATCGTGCATAAATAATAAACAGGGATTACTGTTTAAAAATCCACCAAAAAAATAAAAATGATTGAAACATTATCGATGTATTTTTTCACTCAAGATCTAAAGGAAAACAACTGTAATTTTGTGTAAAGTTTGCCTCATGCTAATATGAAATATATTCTAAATTTAAATTTTAAAAGGAAAATTATTGGAGCCAAATTATGTAATATTCAAAACATATAATAATAAAAACGTTGCAGCCAAATTATGTTGTATACAAATTAATGAAAGGAACAGATAATTTACAGTATTTTTTCTTGAATTTAAACAAAGTTTTTTTAAGATAGCAAAAAAATTATTATTTATTACAATTTAAATTTACTTTAATTTGTCCATTTTTAAATTTTTTACTAAAATTGCCACAGTTTTAATGTGATTATAGTGATTTTGCAGCAATTTTTTTGACATTACGCGTTCGTTCAAGAATAATTTAGCATAATAATAAAGTCGGCATTTGGTGTTAATTAATTCATAGCGACTAAAATGCTGTGTTTCTAAAAGGATGCGCCTATCTTTGTCATGTTCCGTATCCTTCGGGCTTGGCCTCACTTAAAGATTCATGTAATATGAATGAATAAAACATGTCGTCACTCTGTTCGCCGGGTCAACTAGTCACTAAGTTGTTCAGGCGCGCCAAGATATTCTCATTAGTCGTCTCTAATGACATATACACATTACTTACAGACGAGTCCTACGCCATTCTCTCGCTATTGAGCTTCCAGATGAAAGTTTCCGAGAAGAAATCATATTAAAATGGTAATAACTAGAAGGAAAAAAAACGGGAAAGTTTATTTGACGATAATTGGAGCACCTCGTTCCACCCCCGCCACTAAATATAGTCTTCGCTCTACGTAATTTATGGAGGATTTACTTTACCTGTTCGAGAGAAGCAAAAGGCAGTTTTAATAAATCGGGCCGCAACGATATTACTTCCGAAGGCAAAAATAACAAGCCAGCGTCCACGAAGTCTGCCGCCACCAACGTTACCGTAATTTAGTGGTATTAACTTAAAAAGAAACTGCGGGGAGGAAGTATTATCGACTTTTCGACCAACTGGTGTGGTACGTCGTCGGTGGTGGCTGCTGGAGCCTTTCGGAACATTGAATTGCAAATTGCCGAGGCAGCGTTTTCTCCCGAATAGATTATCCAGATATAGTGGTGCTCCAGTGGAATCTTGTGATATGAATATAGAAGAAGACGAAAAAAAGAAGAAACGTCTGGGGGAGGGGGCAGGAATACTCCTTCTTCATTATTCGTCCTCCACCGTCGTAATGGAATAATTATGTTAAACCTCCGTGATTTGACTCCAGAGATGTTATTACTATTTTTCTTATATCGTTGGTTATGATTTCGAGTCACCTGAAGGGACCGAACAGAAACGAGCCTTTCAGAGAGTAATATCATGTAGATACGACGCTCCGGAGGACGAGTGTAAGACATTACGAATGTAGTTTCTAGGATAATCCACATTTTGTAAACGGTTTGCGAGTCGGAAACCAGCTCTCACAGAAATTACTTTGATATGGGAAACCTTTTTAGTGACAATCGAGCATTAACACTAAAAATCAAATTTCCGTTGCGCCATAATATTTAACTGAAATGATAGAGATGTGAAAAATCTTATGGTATGGGATGAAGAGAGCAGAACGCAGAGATGAAAGGAAAGTTACCAGATTTCCCAAAGCGCTTGAAGAAGGCCTTGATACTGCCGAAACTTCTTAGAAGCTTGGGTTGTGAACCCAAAGGACACCTACATCACATTTACTCGCTGAATACTTAAAATTTTTCACAATGGCTCAATTATTTTTTCTGTTTTCAGACTAATTCTTCGAGTAATATATATTTAACTATGTAGATAAAATTCTCGAGTCTCAATGCGGGCCAATTTTTTGTTGAATAATAAAGTTTCGACAGCAAGCTCTCATTACAGTTTCACCGAATTTATTTTCTACCGATTTTTTAAAATCTTCCGTTCCACTGTTTTCTTCCAGTTACTTTTCCTTTCCGTGACTACCAAATGCTCATCATTTTAGTGACTTAAATCTGGAGAGTTTCAGTTCATCAATGATAATGTCTGAGATACTCTCAATTACACAAATATAAAACTTAAGAATTTTTGCCATACATATATAGGCCGAGAAGTCCAGCAAGCGCTGCGATCTGCGTGAAGTAGAGGAAGGGAGAAGATATAGGGGATGGGGGTGTCAGCGGAGAACTTATAATTGGAAAGTAGTTGGAGAGACGTTAATATCATTTTAAAATAAATATTCATTGTGTCCTTACGAACGGGTTTAAACAGATGCCCTTTACTTATCTCTTAAATTTGACGGATGAGATTCTTAACGTACGACGTACCCCGAAAGTTGTAGAATTAAAGTAATTGGATAGTGATGGATTTTCGTAAATTCCATGTAGTTGATTTATTTAAAGCGAAATTTAAAGACACTGACCAGCAAGGCTGTAGTGTTAACGTTCAGGACCTTCATTCCGACCAAAACATAATTGCCCCAGAAATGGAATGAACAAAGACGTGAACCCCAGAACCCTATAAATGTAACAAGCCTCAAACACTTTCGTCAGAGGCGAAGGCCTCGATAGAAGACTGGAATAAGCTGAGTACATCATATTTCCTTGCGTTAATGTTTATAGAATAGTTTGTTTGTCGCAGAACAGGATAGTGTTGCCTTTCGAAATATTCAGTAGAAATTTGAATTGTTTACTACTCGTATACAGTTGGATGCGTTCGTTCAGTTGTTGAAGAAA
Organism: Zhengitettix transpicula; assembly: GCA_037074705.1. Lineage (NCBI taxonomy): Eukaryota > Metazoa > Arthropoda > Insecta > Orthoptera > Tetrigidae > Zhengitettix > Zhengitettix transpicula. The sequence continues at coordinate 36,183,339 of CM073596.1, read as the reverse complement.
TACACCAGTTGTGAGTTGTATAATTATTTATTATCTGGTATATATATATATATATATATATATATATATATATTGTAATAATTAAATATAACTACAAATGGCTGTGGCTAAATAAAAAGAACTATTAACTTTAAAGAACAAACAAAATTTATTAACAATTTTAAATACACAATAATATTTGGGATCTCAAGGTCTTAAACTGGGTTTGATAAATGGGTGAATTTATACAATCAAATTACATTTAGCTTTTATGGAAGTTAATGCGTCTGAAACATAGACGAACTTTGTTGTGGAAGAAAATAACACTACAGATTGAATTTAAATGTAATAACTAAATAATTAAAAATTAAAGAACGATCTGACTTTTATCTTTTAAAAGTGGTTTACAATATGATTTTGAAGTTTTCTACTTACGGCCGCCCAGGTCTCATTTTAGGTTTTTCGTGCACAAAATTTGGGGATATCACTGATTCTAGTACTCACAGCTTTAAATGTCAACAAATTCTAATTGGCGTAGTTTGTTAGTTGGTCTAACAAACATTAGTAGGTTCTCGATGCTTTGCTGCAAACTGGATTTGCAGATCTCGTAGCTATAGTTGGAAATGTACTTCATTTGGGTTTGTCTATGGTTCTCCGGGTTGAATTTACGCTCGGCCACCGATTACGACGTTAATTTCACTCTCTCCTTCCCTACTGACGATTGCTTTACTTTTTAGTACTTTAAAGCATGTTTGTGACTGGACCACATTCTTTCGTTCTGAGACTATAAAACTTTTTCGACTGTTCTCTTTGCCGTCTGCTGCCCAACTTCACAGCTTTTAAACTCTTCGCTGTCCGCTGCCCGACTCTATTACTTTTTGTACAAAAACTTTGCTGGTCCTTATGCCTTATGCCGTTCATTGCCTGACTGCCTAACTTCGTCTCGTAGATTTTGAGCGCGTAAACTCTCTTACCCGATCAACAATACATTCTTTGCCTTGCCGCCTTGTTGCGGCGTCCGCTTTATCCACTAATAATGAGTCCTCTACAATCCAACTTTCCAATTATAACAATTTCTTAATTACTAATTACTACAATATATATATATATATATATATATATATATATATATATATGTGTGTGTGTGTGTGTGTGTGTATGTAAGCCGGCCAGCCATTAAAGCGTAGGAGGATTAAAAATAAATAGGAGGGAGTCAACATTTCGTGGATTATCTAGCTTTTTTGGCTCTTTTTACCCTGGGTGAGTGTAGATACAAAGTCTGTTGGACAAGTGGGGAAATTACCCTGTCGGGGCGGGTTTCTCGCTGCACAAGGCTATCTGCGTTCTAATCCGCGAACAATTAGCGTGGCCATAAATCGCCGTGGACACGCACGCTATAAATCCGTCCATAACGACGGGCTCTCGGACACGTGGCAGCCACGCCCTCGACACACATCGCCACCTGTAAATGCAACACTCAATATTACATCTATGGAGCCAACCGCGGACTTCAACTAGTTTAGCTCGTTAATCAATTGATTCGTGGTTGTGCCTCTGCCAACACCAAAACGCGAACGAGGCAACGACACGCTCAACGGTTCAAATGTTACTTCTCCGATCGTGTTCTCACTCGCGTGTTTGACTCGACGCATTTCGAGCTGGGTTGAATTAAAATTCTCTCCCGATATATTTATATGGTACAAAATAATTATGTCATCAATCTGAGAAAACTCTCAAACTTGAGAAATAAGTGACATTAGTTTAACAAAGACAAATATAATCAGTTAAGGAAGTATAAAAAGGCGTCATATCTCATAAAAATAATTGAACTTGATTTTCTGTCCAACAGAGTCAGTTATGGACTAGGCTCTGCAGGTAAACGCATGCAACTGCAGAGGTTTATTAAATATAATTTTTTTATTTAACAGCGATACGTTTTAACGTATTTGTACCCTCTTCATGCTGATACGAATTTTATGATAAATAATTATCTTGATTTATAAAAAATGTTTGTTAGTGGTGTTGGGTTTTAAGAGTAATAACTCCTATGTAATACAGCTTCTATTATTAAAATACGTTAAAATGAAAGCGATGTAATTTGCAAGGAGCTACGGTGTAGTTACAAAAGAAGTTTCAATTTGAATCGTGTATTCAAAATTAATATAAATAAATAAACGTAGTCATATATATTAATATTTTAACAGTGTTGCACGTTCTAAAAATATTTTGTAGTGCCTAACCATCTAACGGTTTATGATCCAAGCTGCAAGATGGAAAATTACCATATCAAGTGCTGAAATTAATAGGGGAGATCCTATTTTTAATAGATTCATGGCTTTATTACTGCATATATTATATAATTTCTGATCGTTGTTGCGTAAATGTCCTCCTGAGGAATGAAATTGAGACTCACCGTAATTTTCAGAAGTAGCTGTAAAGGTTATAAATAATACACCCATCGCTTCATAAGTCGTATTTTTTTTTTGGAAAGCACTCCTCACATTTTCTATGATTTCGTGATTTTCATAAAAATTTAGGAGCCTTATCTGCGTGGAAATTTTTATGGAACTACGATTATTTTCTCGATTTACCTAACTTGCTAGAGTTTGGCTTGAGTTTGACTTTCCTTCACATAATTCTTCGTTCTTTTACTGTGCATCAAATAAAAAAGTCGTCACCTAGTCAAGTTAGCGACAAGTCATTCCTATTACCTGGGATAAAGGAATCATTGATATTGACAATGGTGATCCTGACGCCACGATTTGGACTTTGGGCTCCGGCTCGCTCGTCTCAGGACCACCGGGTCAGGACATAAAAGTGATTGAGGGTTCACATTACCCAGTACAATACAGAGGAAAGTCATTTGACTCTGTACTGGACAAATCCTCAGTAACTGCCTTAGTTAACGGATACCCCTGTAGTGAACGACCTTTAACAGCCTGAATTCTCTGAAAAGAGCCAAGGTTTAAATAATTGCGAAGGGCAGATGTTGTCCGTTAAACAATGACTGTCGACATCTGCGTGGGAGGGGATTTTGCCGCCTTAGCTGATTGTAGTGTAATTTCGCGGCGCCCGATCCTCTCTCTCTCTCTCTCCACCTGGTTGGGGGATTTGCGTAGCCTGACATTTCCTCCCCCCCCCCCCACGCACGGATGGAACGGGTTACAAATGGGGTAGCTTGAGGAACGTCCCTGCTATAATTTCACACGCCATATCCCTGTTATTGTGTGGGAGAGACATGGTGTTTAGCGGGCTGCGGCACCTGGCCTAACACTGCCATGGCTAACAGTTTCCCTAATAGAACTCTCCACAGCTGTAAACAGTTCTGAACACTCAGAATTCCCATCCTCAATTTGTACTTTATATTTAGCATTATATTTGTATTAGGAACATCATGTAAAAATTTAATTGCAAGATAATACACACAATTCATCATAATTCTCTCGTTATGAAAATTATAAAGTTTTACACATTATACATATTTATAAAATTTAACAAAAAGCTGAAGCATCACATATAAATTGATATAATTATAAAATTCTTAAAGTTTTATACATGAAATATAAATTGATAAAAATGATTGTCTTCTCATAAAGAGCTATTGAATTTGATTGTAACAAACGTTAATTTGTGCTTCAAAATTTAAAAACAGTTTTCTTCTTCTCTGGCTTTTATTTAAATTTAAAATTACGGTCTGAAAAATGTGTTCTAGTAAAAATATGGAATATTTTGTCACTGTTTATACATCACCTCCACCAAACAATTCAACCATGGAATTGTAATCTGAGAATTTTAAGTTGAAACTCATCGTAACTGTTAAATGAAGCGGTCTGCCCTGAATTTAACTACCAACTTTGCAATTTAAAATTAACTGGGTTAAATGATTATTCAAACTAGTAATACAAAACTTGAACTTAATCTTATTAATCTCATGTGATGTCACTGTTTTCAGAAGAAAGCCTATCTGGACTGGGTAACAATTTTTTGCTTTGGCATTAGGATGATATATTCTAACAGTACAGATTGATTTAACAATAAAAAATAAAGTCCAACAAATATACGAATGTAGGTCTAATAATTCTAAGGAGCGACGAAGTAAAATATTAAAATTTATCCAGCGGATCAAGGGCTTCTGAAATAACATATCGAGAAATGGGCTCTATTGAAGGCAGGCTTTTCATGAAACGGAGTGAAATAACAATGCAATACAATGCGCTATTCAAAACATCGAGAATAATAGGACGAGAGGAAGGTTTTTTATCGACTAGAAACAAAAGGTGATATACCACTTAATTTGACCCTGCGTATGAAAATAAAGACTAGAGGCAGATGATAAATAACACGATTATTTCTAAAATAGATTGGCCCTTTGGACTTCTGTCACTAAATGAGCTATTACAAAATTGACGTATGGTACCAATATCAACACTCCAATTTTTTTAAGTAATGTAATATCCCGTGAAATGATCCTTCTGCCTTAAGATTGATCGCGAGAAGATCGATCGCTAAGCGAAGAACGAAGCTTCTCGTATTATTTATTTCATACCGGTGGATAACTGAAATAATAATCTCAGTTCTAAGGATTAACGACAATAAACAGACATCTTTTTATATATCAAAACTTTTTTAAACAAAAAGTTTAATTATATTTAAAAATATTAAACCTAACTACTAATAATCATACTGAGGAAACGTTTCCGTTATGAAAATCAAACTTTTTTTCAGTCAAACAGCCCGAAGTAAGTAAAATTATGTACGTTAACGTTTTGCTGTTAAATAAAAAGTAAATTTTTTCATGAATAATAAAAAAATTGAAGATAAACATTAGTTAATTTTTGGTCGTTAATTATCTTAGGCGGTATAATAACGTATTATAATTAAAAATAATTCTTAGCGATGTTTGGGATTATAATAATAACAATTTAGTTCTATATATTTTTACCAATGATTTCGTCATTTCATAAGAAACATTTAAAAGTATTTTAGTTATGCATAAATGTGAGGTAATGATAAGACTTGGTCAGCCATATACATAATAAAATATTAGTCTCAACACTTTCAACATTTTCAATTAATCAATTTATTCTCTTTTAAGCTGCAATGTTTTTACGAGTCTTGTGATGCGGGCATGCATAACACCCATCTTGTACCCTAATATGCATATCGAATTGTATACAGTAACGTATTATATTTTTCTTTTCGTTTATCTCGTTACTGGATTTTATATTGTCGTAATTTCATTGGACTCCATCGTTTGTCATTTCAATATACAATTTTGTATATCGAACATTCTCTACAATTCTTTATAACAATCATGCAAACCTAGAATAATTTTCTCCGAATAGAATTTCAAGTCTTTCAAAACTCTCACTGATATGATCAGTTTCCCTATTCCCAAATACATCTTCAAACATTTTCGCTCTTATAATAAGATTATTTACTGCTCAACTGCTTTAAATTTTTTTCTATAAACAGCTCTTTGGATTCATGTGAGAGGAGCTAATTTTAAGTTTCATGAAGCCAATCTTTATGTCATCACATATCGTAACTTAAATACTTGCCTTATTTTTTAAAATTCAAAAATTTCAGACAGGAGTATAAAATAAATGACCCTAAGCCGCTGTAAGCGCTGTTTTTATTCCCCTGAAGCTTGATATAAAAGACACGAAATCATGCAACTTCAACACGTCAGTCCCGGGACCGTTGACCTCGAGACATTTGCGGGAAGAATGGAATGGAGAGAGAGAAGCTCGAATGGTTTCTGTTTGACATTCATGGCGGCGCGAACCTCAGATTTACGTCACACAATGCGTGTCTACCAGGGTCTTTAAGGGGATGTATTGCTGCTTTAGCCACAGCTCCCTTTCTTTTCTTCTCCGCGGTAATGGCGTATGCTGCATTCAATCTGTGTCCACTTCGAATCTGAAAATCGTTCGTCGTTTCCCCTAAAAAACTCAGCGATGCAAAAACCTGAATACGAATGTTTCTAACCACATAAAAAGCTATAGAAACGGAATCCTCAAACGGTTTGTCGCAACATAGAATAAAATATTGGACAAAGCAGCTCAAGATTACTTTTTGTGTTTCTGCTACAAAAAAGTCAAATTCTGAACATTTCGGTGTTATATTATTTTCTTAAAGTTTTAAGCTTCTTATATGTTTTAACAGATTTTTTTCCTTATTCCTTTGATGAGCGTCTGATTCACCATAATTATTTACTAAAAAGGAGACTATTAATATGAATATGTCTATGCTTACTTAAAAATATATTTCTAATCAATAACTCTATTGAATTAAACGTCCGGACCAGGAATGGAACCCAGGACATCCACTTAGATTATTACCGTCTTAGTGACCCATTGTAGGTGTGCTTTTATTCAGCTCTGTACAACGGAGAGAATATCTCGCCCCCTGATAGAGAAACGACCTCAGGTGGTAAGAGTTCCACATAGTGTCCTGTGTTCGAGTTCCGGTCCATTCGAGATTTTTCGATCTTGATCATTATATTCAGTTTCATAGCCTTTAGCTTCTGTTCTTGAATTAAATATATTGAATTTATTTACAATTGAACTTGGTATGTAAACTCTCCCAACTTAAAAGATGATTATCTTTTGTTCAAGGTGGTGAAATATCACATCATCCATCAATCAATAGCAGTCGATCATGCAACGCCGAACGTAGGGTAAGTTCCATTAGTACATGTATTATTGATGTTGAATGCCCATGACTTAAGCAAGTAAGATAATTTAATTATCTTCAGATCTTTTAATAACTACCAGCAAACACTAATGATAATTATAGAATTTTTTAACAATGTCGTTGCAGTTTTTTATTTTGGATTATATTTATACTAAATATTAAATTGTATAATTTTCAAATAATGGATGCTAGGCTGATGTCTAGTACGATACTGATAAGTCAGAATTTTATTTTTAACACCATTTAAGTATATAAAGATTACATATTTAAGTTATATACTGCAGTAGACAAATTGAAGATAAAAACAAAGCCACCAAGTTGCGTCCAATTACTATGGTAAATTATGATTTCGTAAAGTATGATTTGTTAAATGAAATAATTTAAACAATTAAATTTTAAATACAAAACGTTTATTACCAATTTATATTTAGTTGGATTTTGTATAAAACTTTTACGTAGATGCCACAGTTTTATTGAAATTCTTACAACCTTCAGTGTCGCTTATCTGAATACTTCACATTCTTATGCAACGCAGACTGTTGTCTACACTGTACCACAATAATACTCTGACAATAAAAATGTTAAATTATAAAAATCCTTTCATTACCTGTATTGGTGGTCACCGCAATATCAACTCAACGATTTACGTATTTACATGTTTTATTGGATGATAAAGTAGTATAAATCCAGACCGTGACCGGCGAAGCGTCACTATAGTACATTTAGGTGAATATTTAACAGAAAAATTTATGGTTTACCTGTGATATCATATATAAATATAAATGAAACATATATGATTCTATATTCTTCTAGAAACCCAATATATCTGATATTTGGTGCTATTGTAGCGAAGCTGAAACCAAATGAAACTTGTTAATGTTTTGATGTTTCACATTTCTGTTAAATTTTTAGTGGATGACATGTCTGTAAATTTAAACCGAATATTTATGAGTATAACTTGTCCGAATTGGTTTAGAGATAATAGAAATATTAATACGTTACTAGTTGATAATTTCCTCATTCCTGAAATAATGGAACATAAATATGTGGACACTGTCAACATTATATTCTCTTTTGTAATGGGCATTTTACTTTGAGATAAATCTTGTTTGAAGTTGGATGATCATAAAAGGAATCCGATGGTAAATACGTACTAAAAGTTGCCAACGTCTACTATTCGCATAAAAGTTTAGCACGTCTGCTGCCAGAACACGTGTGTTTCGTTTATAGCAGATGTGTGAGGAGGAGCCATCCCCGGAATATCGACTACCGTCTTTATGTCACATTAACCGCATTCCTTTGAACTGCCGACAGCCAGCCGTTAGGGACAACAGCAACACAATGTACCTTCAAAAGACCCCGGAGACCCCAGCCTTCATTGGGGGGTATTGACACTGTATTCCTATGGGCTTTCTTCTGCGTCTTTCGTCTGTGTGATGTGACATTTAGTAGGCTTCGAGCAACAGATTAAGCTCACCCCAGGTGTCGAGGTGTGAAGTTCGTGTAGGGTACAGGGCTTTTACAAAGCTGTGAAACAAAATTGACCAAATTTTCCTCTTTTAGTTATTTATTAGATTTATTGAATTCTGATGGCGCCTTACTGAAACATATCCAAATCTTCAAGTGCCTCGTTTCATATAACTAATACTTATATCCTCATTTAATTATATTTCGCTTACAGTTACGTCCCTTATTATTTAGATGATTCGAGTATTCTACTGTCTTGGAGTAGATAAGTAAGCAAGAATAATGGAAAACGGCAAATATGAGGAAAAAAGAAAAGCAAAGAAAGAAGATTACGAGAAAGATCGTCTATAAGATCAGAAAAAGACTACTAATACACTTAACATGGGTTAGACAACAATATGAGGTGATATAAAATTGTTAAAATGACCCAATTCCACCCCCACCCCCAGGGGTTAAACTTTAACTTAACCATTCTAAGATGCCATAACTAAACTCAGCGACTTCTAAAACATTAGATTCGGCACCAACCTTGGTAGTTGTCGCAATATTTTGTCACCCCACCTCATAGCTGTCCTTATGACGTAAGGGGATGGAAATCTACGCTAAAAGCATAGAGAGTGACATTTTGAATCTGAGTGACTCCGCACACTATTTATTCGGTGCCAATATAGGCCGTTATCGCATATTTTGTATTTTGAAAATTCGGCCCTCTTCCACCTCTCCCAGGGGTGCTAGAGTTATTTTAAATACACCGGGCTGGTTCCTGAATCTTAAAACGAGTACCAAGTTTTTTTAAAAAACTTTTCCTTGTATTAATGAATAACTTAATTTACAATAATAATAATTTATAATAAGAATACTAACCATGTTCGGCGTTCTAGAATATTAATATTAAGATTTATTTTCTTAAGACGCATCTTTCGGGCAAATGTCAATCGGGATTTTGTTGTTGGGAAAACGTGCATCGAGCAAGTGTTTGTCGGGAATTTTAATTTACTTAAAACATGTGTTCTAATTTTGCAAATTATTAGCCAGAATCCGTCACTCCGTGTTATAGTTTACCGCTTTCGACAAACCGTTTTCTTGTCGTGAATTGTATTACTTTCTGCCTCCTTGTGTGTAACAACTTTTATGGGAACTGAGTCCGGTAGAGAGGCTATAGGTTTTGAGCCTGGAAGAAAGATAGCCCGATTCTGCAACGTGCAGGAACTCCGTGAAGAATCTGCTATTCCTTTGTAATAAGACCATCTCTCACTCCCTTCCTATCCTTCTTCCAGAGCACTTTCTTTGTACCTCGATCTTTCTTCTTTCTGTGCTTCCTTCCTCTATCGCACTCTTCTCCAGTCCTCCTACCCCCTAAAAGCGCCGTAGCCGATTCAATAAAGTTGTCGTAATGTTCAATATCGCAGCAAACACGCTTATGAATCCTCAGAAGCCGCTTGTGTTTGCCTTTCCCTCAGCATCTCTGGGTCAAGTGCAAACGGAACGGGGAATTCATGTGCTATCAAGTCGTTGCCCTTTTTCTTCCCTTATAAAGACGCGTTTTTTCCCACCAAGTGAAAGGAGAAGCTTCTGGTAGTTTTTTTTTTTTTTTTTGCTCTCTTGCTGGTTTCATAAATAATGCATCACTTGCTGTCTCGAGACGTTGCACACTGGGTCTCAGCTGTAATTCCACTACAGAGAACATGAATGTGATGTGATTATTGTCGATTGCTCTTTCTACACGTACGCTCGGATGACACGGCCCAAAGCTGTTTCAGATTCTCTCTCAACCAAATATGACTTTCACAGCTACAGTTCTCACAAGTCTTCCATCTGCAAATCATGAATTCTTTCTAAGAATTTACCGTGATATATACTTGCATTTTCCTTAAGCCTCTATTGACAAATAGAATTTGTAGAAAATTAATTAAAGACGCGCACTAACAAATGCAGAGTTAAACAGGATCAAATAATTATTATGGATACCAAACAAATGATTATCAATTCCTTTCGTAGATTGCAGCGTACTCTGATCTTCCCCAATGATCATCATTCAAAGTGGTGGATTGATTCAACTGTCCACTTCATTACCATCGAAAACATTAGTGAGCTTTCGTTTAATATAATAAATAACGTCTCTTTCATAACTGTCGGGGTTAAAAATTTGGAACAAACCTATTTTTTTTATCAATTCGAATAATGTATTGTAACAATTAAATTAAAATAATGGCTGAATTTAACAAATGAAAAAAAACACAAATTTACTTTATATGGGAATCAAAATTTATTAAGCCAAATTTAAAAACAAAATATTTGATACACAAAATAATTGGGATCTCAGGGTCTTGATCTGGGTTTGATAAATGACAGAATTTAAATAATCAAAATTACATTTACCTTTTATGGAAATCAAAGCGTCTGAACATAGACGAAATTTGTTGCGGAAGAAATAATACTAAAGATTGAATTTAACAATTTCAATTTTATCAAGAGTTAACGATCTCATTTTATCGATAATTAAATAATTAAAATTAAAGAACGATCTGACTTTTATCTTTTAAACACGGTTTACAAATTATTTTAAAGTTTTCTCTACTTACGGCCGCCCAGGTCTCATTTTTAGTTTTTCGTGCACAATTTTTGGGAACATCACTGATTCTAAGTACTCACAGACTCTAATTGGCGTTGTTTGTTAGTTGGTTTACCACAAATTGGTTGGTTCTCGATGCTTTACTGCAACCTGGATTTGTAGATCTCGTGGCTTTAGTTGACAATGGACTTCATTGGTTTGTCTGAATATTGCTTTACTTTTTAATAACTGAAAGCATGTTTGTGACTGGGCCACAATCTTTCGTTCTGACTGCCGACTGTAAAACTTTCAATGAGTTCTTTTCGTCCGTTCTATTCGCTGTCTGCTGACCGACTGTACTGTTCAAATTTTTATGCCTTGGAATTTTGGTCTTTTCTCCTCGCTGCTTACTGCCCGACTGTACTCTTCGTCTCGTAGATTTTTGAGCGCGTAAACTCTCTCAACAATGTTTTCTTTGCCTTGCCGGATTGTTGCGGCGTCCGCTCTATATCCACTAATAATGAGTCCTCTACAATCCAACTTTCCAATTAGAACAATGTCTTAATTACCAATTACTACAGTATATTACATATTTTTCACGAAATACACTATCTTACTTCTGTTAATCACAACAACCAAACATTACCGGAAGTTTATAGTACGGAATCTAACAGATTATATTTAAACTAAGAATAGCCCGATGTTTCTACTAGCGCCAGCTCTGATTCATATTTCACTCTTAAATAAGTACATCTGACCTGTGTAATAATTTATAAAATACACAATTTTTAAATAAGATTATTTTTACTGTTTTATAGATTATGTTACTCGTATTTGTGACTGTAACATACACTTATACGAATTCCAAACTTTATTTGAACTATTGTATTATTTAATGTCAATGGTCTTCACACACATTTTTTTTGGTTTGAAATGAGTAAACTATTTGCTGTATTGTCATAATCCAATGCTTAAATATCGAGAGAGAGGTCATATTAAAACATAATGTTGTGACGTCTCTTGAAATTTAGTCATAAATAAAATAGAGGTGGGTGACCATTTGAAATGACTTTCAAATATTAAGGAAACCAAGTTTACCAAGTTTCATATATAATTATAATGTTACAATTAAATAAATCAAAGAATAAATGAATGTTGTTGAAGAATAGAATTCCTGAGATTATCAAGAAACCAGAGTCTAAACAATTATGTGAATTCTTTCATCTAAAGCAAATTGGATTCTACTTATTGAAGCAGCTTTAATTGATTTATTAAAAAAAATTTTTAAAAAAAATCCCATTTATTTAGCTAAACTCGCAATTTCCTGTTTTCAGTTTATTTATTTATCTGTCCCGAAAAACACACCGTGGCATCTCTTTCCATCGCCAGATTATGCAGCTACCCTCCTCTTTTCTTTTTTTCCTTTCGCCTCGAGGCGTGGTGTAATCTCCTCCCGGGTGTTTTTATATTTCGTCTGTGCATAACCTGTTGGTTGGCTCACAGCGGCTGACAGCCGTTTGGAGTCTCGCTTCTCGCAATCAACGCGGCTCTAAGCGCCGCCAGACTCGTCTCAGAAATTACTTTATTTCTTTCCCTTTTCTCCCCGTGTTTTCGTCCTCATCGTGGCAGACTTTCACCAGCAAAAGCCCACCCCACTTCCCGCCACACCCGCCGCCTCTTTCCTTTTTTGACAGAAATACAAGTTTCTTATCTGTATAGGAGCGTCTTGGCGTCTTTGCAGTGGTTCATTGTCTGTTGCACTGAGATAAAAGATAAAGGCTAAGAGAAGGGGATGGATGGAAAGATGGTGGAGCTGCTTCCTGAAGACGCTCGGGAAATATAGCATTGTCCTCGACTGCAGCAACAATGTGTGCGCCTCAATTATTGCAAATGGAAATTAAATTAAATAAATTCTCGTCGAGTCGGAAACTTTCTGAAAAGTTTCTTCCTGGAGTGGTAAATACAGTCAAGAGTCTATCAGAGCTTCTTACCGTTAAAAAGCATGAGACAATGACTCCGGAGGTTCTTTTTCCTCCTGCACATGTTAACATTGTTTTACACACCGTAGAGAAGCATGGACGAAAGATCATGTGCAACAATTCTTTCTGAGAAAACAAGGACAACAACGGAGTGATGGAATTAAAATTATTTATTAAGTTATTCTAATCCGCGATTTATAAGCTAGAGTTAATATTTTGAATATTAAAACGGCGGCTAGCACTTTGCAGAAGTAAAGAAAAAGGCATTGATTAATTTATTAAGTAATCCTTAATTTACTTTAAAGAAATTTGAAAAGTAAAACACCGCTTTATATTATTTAAAACTCATTTTACATAAATACCACCACACACTACGCCATAAAAAATAGTTTTGTGGCAAATTTATACCAATCCCCTCCCCCCTTCCCTTTTCTATCTCTTGAGCAATGAACTTTTAATTTTTTGAAAAACCACATTTTTTTCAGAATTATTATTCGAACTTCGGTTAATCAGTATACTAGACCTCTTGTCCCGTTTACATAGAATAGAAGAATATTAAAACTGAGATTAATTTGTAAATTTTTTTGGAAAATTATTTAAAAAATTGTGTAGAGAGAGGCCAAGCGTTGAGTGCAGAGTACAAGTACGTAAAGAGATGACTAGTGGTAAGCTGGTCACAAAACACGGACAGCGTGCCACAGGTTATCAGTCCATCAGCAATCTGGAGGCCATAAGGGACGCTGTGTTTGCTCGAGATGGCATCACGATAGCGCGTTCATTACCTACTGAAAGAAGCCGGTGCTCTGCCTGGATAACTTGCCAAAAGGCTCTGCCTGAGTGCTCCATTTACTCTAGTTGACCTCTCACAAGCAATGTTTCAATAAGCCTTACTTATAACAATTTAACGAGAATGTCATCTTTCAACCTCGATAATAACACAAAATATGAAAAAGAAAATTTAATTTGAAATGGTAATCTGAATTTTATAATAACGCTGTAATAGAATGAATGAAAATATTATTAGACAAAAACTCTTTATAAAAAGAAAGCAGCTTGAAGAAATTGAAAAAAAAGAAGTGAAGAAGAATCTGAAATAATTTATATTCAGGCAGATCAAAGACGGCTTGTTTTATTTACTTGATGTTTCTTGGTGTTGATATATTTAATAAAGTTTTTCTCCTATTTTTTGTGATTTATAAATGCTTCCAAGAATCTTCAGCACTTACAATTTTCTATCTGATCGATTGATCAATAATTTATTGAAGCATACCATCCATTTTTAATCTTCGTTTCACTATTGCACAGTTTTGTTATAAGCTATCTTCCCTTATTATCCCAGCAATTTGAAATACTATACGAATACATATAGCTCACAACCCTTTGTTCTGGTTTATTTTTAATATAGTTACAGAAGTTTTTGTACGCCTGATAAGGTCCACATATTGTGGAAAAGCGAAGTATAATCATTTTCTATGTGAAAATAATTTCGTTTATATATAATTAATTTTAAGCTGGTACCGGGGACAATTCATGTTATTATCGATGAGTAATCTTACTTGTCATATACTTTTAGTCATTTAGGCTGCTTAGTAATTATTTTCCACGACATCACAAAAAAGAAGAAGAAGAAGAAGGTGTAGACAGGCTATGTATAGGGTAATCCACATAGTGGCCACTGCCCTCTTATAGCGTAAGAAAGGGACTAGAAGGGAGGATGCGAGAAGGTAGAGCAAGTTAGGTAAGGGTTAACTAGAGTCCCGGGGCTATGGTTTAAGGATCTTACCCGGCAATTCGCCTTAATGTGATGCAGGATAAACACTAGAAAAACCTGCACCAGGTAGGTCGGGCATTGGGTACATGTCCCACGCCCTTCCGATGACTGGAGAAGAGTTTGCTGTGGGGTCGCAGCTTTCCCTTCTCCGTGCCTCGACCAGTTTAGGAGGCAGCTGGCCGACTATTCGAATATAAATAGCGGGCAACTCTTACCGTATGCCAAAAGTCTGCAGCCCCGGAACATAGACACCTCAAAACAGGCCAAAGTTCCTCGGCTTGTGGGATCCTTGGTTCAATAATCCAGAGAGAAGGAAAGGCATCCCTCCAGAGCTCTCTGGGAAGGTTCACCTACTTACACTGCTTTGGAATTATTTTACAGTACATCAAATAAATTTCTCATTAGTTATATGCTTTATAATTGAAACTATGTGCGAGTATATGAATTAGCCCTACGAACACACAAATGTGCATAAAAATATTTTATTTACGGGTTCTGTCGAAAAATAACTTGTTTACTCACAGTATTTTGGGATATGTCTCACACAAATGCAGAGAAATAAAATGTGTATTATTGTAGTGATATTGTTCGTCCTGGCCCATATGAAGGGGAAGATCAGATTATCCACTCGGGTTTCTAATTGTGTTAATGAAGGTAAATTCTTTGCATCGTTACAGTGTCGTTTCCTTAGACTCTAATTTCCAATTACAGACTTTTCACAATTCACAAAATGAATGCGTAACAAAAAGTTAACGAACGGCAGTGAAACGTTTCTGAAGGTAATAGTACCAACATATCATCAGTAAGTACTAGTAACCGCGCACACGTAGAAAAGATGGAACAGTAGGAAATAACGCAATAACGGAGCCATCGTGTAGATGAATGGTCTTTAATATGCATGGCCAGCCTCATAGGGAAGGAAACCGCATAGAATTTACGTCTGCGAATAAACGTCACCGGGAAATCCCTCTTTATTTTCCGGAGTGAAACACGATCTTGCATTGCGCGCGCACACACACACACACACGAGGAGGATGAAGATTATGTCATTTATCACTTGGCTCGGGGAAATGTGCAATCTTCCATCTCGTGAAACAGTGTACCTGGAATTATGGCAAAGGTTGCATAGTCGCGGTTACGAGAATTGGGAACTGTGCAGAAAACGCACGGATCTCGTTACATGCATTTGCTCGTTGTTGTGTAAATACAACCTCGTCAGTCGTAAATCAAGAAACCGATTATTGCGTCATGATCTGTGTATGAAAACCGAGCTGGTTTTGCATTTGAAAGTGATTCTTATCGACATGTAAATATAGCAATTTAGCCGGACAATAGAAACCCTGATTTTAACACTTTAATGAACGTTCCTGCACATTCTCATTTTTTACTCGTTATGAATTTATCACAGTTCGTAACTGTTGAATATAACAAGGAAAAAATTGTACTCAAATGTGTCTCTCGTACAATCACACAATAGAAAATAACTTGAGGGTTTCTAAACGTAACCAAACGAGTGTTTGAGTGATTTCACGAATTTTTGCTGAAATAATATTTAACTTTGACCTGAATGAAAATAATATTCTTATCAGAGTACGTCCTGAATTAACGCACAGTAATTCGTTAGTATAGTTTATTCTTCATAATTTCCGATTTATCCTAAGCACTTGGCATAACAGGCAAGTAACAAATTAAATTGTGTATATTAATTATATTGTCACGCCCTTTTAATTAACCAAATATGTCAGTGTACTTGACAGTGATCACTGATACTTATACTCATACACACTGAAGTTTAAAATCCGATGTCACTAATATATCCAATTGTAAAATAAAATGTTTGACATTTTTCTCTTCATCGTTTCGTATTTTAGCGAGCGAAATAGTTGCATTGTCTTGTCCAATGTCTAGGAGCCCAAACGGCCACTCCAACAATGGGAAATTCGAGAAGTTTAGAGGCCGCGGTTTGCACAGAACTTTCTCTAATTATCTGTGTATAAAATCGGGGAGTTTTAGTCCAGTCCAGACAACGTAGCAATGTCCTAAGTCTGCATAATAATATTCTTGTACTGTGTGTAAAAATAACGTGTATCTAAGTAAATGGGTAAATTATATGTTCTCTAAATAAATTTACCGAATAAGTAGCAAATGAGCCACCGTTTTATTTTACTTTATAACTCCAACCCTCCTCCGAGTTCTACACAACATATATAGTTATACTATAGCCATTGCAGCGATTGCATTTTCACGCGTCTTAAAAATTAAATATAATAATAAAATACACCAGAATAATGTACAAGATTGTATGTAATGTCTCCTCCTCCAGCAAATTAACTTTCATTTTATTTTTTGCGTTTTATCACACTTCATTGGCTAATTTGCGAAAACATGGTTGTGTTTCGTTCTTTAGCTCGATTCCAATAGCGACAATGATGTGTGCAAGGATCATTTATATTGATACGACCGCAATATAATTTTACGCGAATGCAAGGGAAACGGAAGCGAAATGGAAAAGTTTTGAGAATTTGAAAAATAACATCAATTAATTTAATTATACTGGTATAAAATATTCAGGTTGGCATTAACATAATGATGGGTCGGTCACCGAAATGAGGCTCATATAGTTAGAGGTTTTAACAATACGACCATAGTCGAATAGTTAAAAAATCACGTTTCTGAATATCATATACCTGTGACAATACTATTTATATATTATTAGAATAATTTAACGGTATTTTATCAACAGACTTTATTATAGTACCCGCAAAAACTTGTTGTAAAGGCCAACAGAGGGACAATAATATATATACAAGGAAACTAAGAGATTTATTCACACTATTACTTTAAGCTGAACCGCGAATAAAGACGACGTGGATTAAAAAACTATTACGATTCACAAATGACGTTTCCCTATTTTCTAATTTTTCCAAGGAAATCAAATTTGCTGTGACAAACTATAATGCTCAATGAGTACATATATTGACATTACAAATTTTATACAAATATTTGAACGCACGACAACAAATAAATATAACTGGATACACAATACAATTTAATTCGTGCAATAGGTACACGAAGAAAGAAGACTCTTATTAGTCGGAAAAGCGGAGAAACGTCTATTGATTTCTGATTAATGCGTTTATATGCCTGTAGGTGATGAATTCGTGCGTACAAGTTTCGCAACAGCTATTACGTGAAATTCCCGTGACCAGTCTGCTGGAAGTGGAAAAGAGAGCCTGTGAGGTGCGAGGTGGTGATTTTCATTCGGCGCCACGGCAAAGGACGCCGCTTACTGAACTGTGTAACCTGTCACACGCGCTAACAGCGGAGAGAGACGGGACAGTGACAGACAGAGAGAGGAAGACAAACAGAATATGTGTAAAGAGAGGGTGTCGTGTGACACAGGGCCAAATTGACGCGCAAATAGCGAGCGATGTGGACGGACGGACGAGATTGATGGCGCTAGGGCTTCTCCAATAACCGCCGGCGATAATTGCCTCTGCGACACACACACACACACACACACACACACACACACACTGCGAAAGCACCTAAAGGACTCGCTAATGCGAATATCTTTGGGGCCAGCGATAGCCTCTAATCACGTTAGCTTTAAACTTTGTTCTCGCCCACACACAAAACAGGCGTTTCGTATATTTTTTAAACTTGAAGGAGATTCTCTTCCATAATATTAACTTTGAAGCGAGCACCTACGTCATCAGAACCCGTTGTTTCAGACCACATAGCTGAATGGCTACTATAAAGTCTATGTATGTAGTAACAATACTTAGAAGTAGATGAAATACCTAAATACAGATTAGTAAATACAAAATTAAGTGATTATATAAATACCACACAACGTTTACGGCATCCTGGTTCCTTTCGTCAGGTGATTGGAAAAAACACGAGAGCCAGGAGAGAGACAACCGCCAAATACTGAGACATCTTCACTGAACATTATTTCTATTATTGCTACTGGAATCAATTTAAAATAAATAGTTTTATCGATAATTATATGAATTTTCTGGTTGATTTTGCTTTCAATTTACATAGCTTTAATTCGTCTTATCATCTGCTCGTTCCTGTACATCACTCTTTGAATAATTACGAAGATTAAACGGTTTATATAATTTACAGTGCATGTAGCTAGAACTTTTAATTGCTGGTAAAGTACTGCCATTTATTTCTTGCAGACTTCTTTTTGCTCAACAGCTTGAACTCATTTATTTTATAGATAATTTTATATCAATTGCCTTCCAAGTGTCTGTATTTAATTACACCTTGTCGAGCACTTCACTACAAATATTTTTGAGTCTGTTATATTTTTTTGAGTCTGCTATATTTTTTGAGTCTGTTATATTTTTTGAGTCTGTTATATATTTTTGAGTCTGTTAAATTTTTTTGAGTCTGTTATATTGTTAATTTTATTGGCAAGTAATGTTTATTGTTTCATAAAGTGAAACTCAAGATCATTTACGTTTATTTAAGTTTCTGAAAACAAAAATTTGTTGACGGTGTTTACTATAGATAGGATTAGGCTTGAGTCTATTTCTTTTGACGTGTTCATTCTTAAAGTATGCACTTTCTTCTATTTTATACCACTTATTACTTCTTGTCTATATCTGGAGATTATTGTGTGGCTTTCTTGTCACCTGCACTCGACAATAAATATTTTATTTACATCCTAATAACATACCCATAAAAATAGTAGATAAGACAGACTGATTTTTATGTTTTGACTTTTTAAAACGACGTATAAGAATTTAAGACATTTTCAATTAATTTAGTCATTATGATAAAAACATTTCATAGGTCACAGAAGAACATACACATTTCTACTTTTCAATATTTTATGCATCATCTATTTTTAATAAATATTTGTTTATTTATAATGAATGAACTGCCTTATGGAACGTTAATAGTATTGTAACATTGCAATTTTTTAAGTAATTGTGGACTTTCTACATTCATCTAATTAATCTACCACAATTAAAGTAATTGACGTTTTACCCTGAATGAAGAGAAACAAACTACTTAAACTTAGGTGCTAGAACTAGTTCTTACATTTGACTATGCAAATTTTCTCTACATTCATGCAATAATGTTAATGCGACCGACGTTAGTTGTTAGTTACGTAACGACTTGAGCATAAAGACGAGAGAAAGAGTATCTAGGAGACAGCAATTCATTGCTCCGGGGCGCTAATGTTACAAGCTCGTGGAAAGTTAGTTCTCAAAGTTAGCGAGTTGTGAGAAATCAGATAAGTGGAAGTGAGGTGATGGATCTAAATTTAATGAGACTTGAAACTTTGACTCTCTTGAAGAAGCTCTTTTCCCCGACTGCAGTGGCGTATTTGAGCATCAAGAAGACTGCTGCTGCCTTCTAGAATATTCTTCCCGTTATATTGCATGTGTGTTCGTGAATTTTCTGTATAGGAAACCCTTTCCTCCAATGAAGCCTCAAATAATCGCCCGATATACGCCATTAATATAACATAAAATTTTTATCATTCCACCTTTTACTTACAGTATATAAAGTCTTCAACTGATTCAGTTTATACCATTCACAAATCATTGCTATAACTGCTCTATTTTCACGAAAGTTTCTTTCTTAGTAATATAACCCTAAACAGTTCAAAATAATTGTTTCGTACCTTTATGGAACATTATGTTGGTTATGATACGATGAATATTGTAATGAAACTACATTAACTTTCCGATATGAAGAATAATAATTTATAAAACACAGCAGAAACATATTTGTAATTAAGTAAACATACTTCACTGGAATATGTTGAAAAATTCTCAGATTTTATTCTTTAATAAATTTGTGAAATAATAATTTTTTAGAGTAATAATTTTTATCATATAAAAATAAACTTTATTAAAAGATTGTTTAAATTTCCTTTCATAGAATTTGTTTTACTTCTTATAACATTCGAAAATTCTATATTAACATATACTTACACCAAAAATATAATATAGTCATTTTGGAATAAGAAAATTCAGTAAAACATGTATCATTAGGTCTAAATTGAATTTGTTCCATAAAATGTACAGGACATTCCAAGGGTCTTGTCACCATTAAAAAGATTTGTAAAATATAATGAGATTTATCTGCGTGGATAAATCAAAGTTTGGATGTTGTGTTATTAAATCATAACTCAGTTTATTTGTTAAGCTTTCATGTCTATACGAATAGACTAATCTTGACCCTTACATAAGCACAAGTTATGTCATTTCATTGTTGAAATTTGTTTTTATATTTTTAAAATTAGAACGTACAATTTCAAAAATATTGTGATTCACGTTAATTATGCAGGCTTATTCAAAGAGCAGAACGAGCTTGGAAAATTTTCGTTGTTGTAAAGAGGAACCTCGGGTGACCATTTCCACAGCTCGTATAAAACATTCATTAGAACATCATTTCTACGAGACCCACCGTGGTGGAAAATTAAAACCCGACCGCAAAGCACCTGAACTTGCCATTGTTCTCGCTCTGACGCACACGAGGGATGTTTGGGACATGTATTACGATCAACGCAGGGGGGAAAAGGACAAAACTTCCAATAAAATTTTCAATCCAAACAGAATTACTATATGTAATGACAGCTACGAAAGCTTTGCAATCAACACTGCATTAACGGCTCTGCTGGACCGATTGGCTGGCCGGGCAAAAAATAGAAAATTGAAAAGACACGGAAATGGGTGGACGTCCGGCCCCGTGTAATGACGCAGTTACCATTCAAACGACGGAATTCCTCCTCTGCTCATTATCACCCTTTTTGTGTTTTACAGCAGCCACTGTCGCTTTCAGGTGAAGAGTCGTATCTGTGGACTCGACTCGTGATTCAACATCGACTTGGCATACACCGTTGGCCAGACAAAATTCTCTGATTTGCCGATAACTTGTACAGCGTTTAACCAATCAATTAAATTGTTCTCATTATAGGGAAGCACTTTTACTTAGTTATGTCAGGACGTCGTTACTTAGCAACGTCAACTTCATAGTAGCTTAACTATTCATAAAAATAATTTATACAAGAAATAAAAAAATTAATTTTCCTTCACCGCATACTAATTTTTAGCATATTTTTTTATATACATTATTATAGGCTACTTAAAAAATTTGCACCCTTGTAACATCCGCCTTAGTTCCAGTCATTGTGACAAGTACTAAGCCTGCTTCACATCGAGGCGAATGCTCTATAGTCTGTGTGTACCAGTTAACCCTTGTCTACCTTTCAGTCTTTCCCATTCTTTCCTATGCTATTAAAGAGAAGTGACGCAACATGAATGACCCTCGCCCAAAACAAAAAGACCCTTTTTAATGATCGGTCAGACCTGAGCTTTGTTGACCACAAAGCCATCAAGAGCCCTTCAAGATAGTTCTGTTAATGTGTTTCTGATGATTTGTTTCAGGTTGAGGAATTTTAAAAGCGATTACAGTACAGCCAATTCTCGTCCATGTCAACTGTACAACAGTAGCGGGCTCTATAGGCCGTCTAAAGTTGTACTACTTCGGAAATAATTCATACTCTGAAGCAACATAAAATTTTTTTTGTACAAGTATGTAACATTACATGGCAACAATTAATTACTCGTGTAAGAACGAAATAGAAAGGGTCAACAATCTTCTCCTAATCAATCAATACAAAAGATGTTTAACATAGAAATATTAGTACCGTCGATTAAATAAGACGAAAGACAAAAAAGTTAATTTGTCATTCGTATATAAATATATTTAACGAATTTACATGCACTGAACACTATTTTATAAGTATCCATCACTTTACTTGCAATTCATATCAATCATAATCATAGTTTCCGTCTTCAAGTGTTATTGTCCAAATCATATCATTATAAAGCTTCAATCTTGATTTTAATTCGCTAAACTATAGTCTGTGTTTTACTTTGAATAAACCTTTTGGCCGTATTTTTAGTTTATTTCTTTTGTTGTCCGGGAATCGATATTAATTATAAAGCAATGGTGAATGAGTTCATTGCGTACGAATGTTACTCTTCTTGTACGCTGTAGAAGAAAAAGACTAAACAAATTATTGAAACTGCAGACAGGTGCTTCCAGAATAGTGATATTAATTCCAAATATTTCAAATTCCTTCAAAATATTTGTCTTCTATAATTTTTTTCAACTTAAATGTTTATTACTTCGTGTTTTAGGTATAGAAAATTATAAAAGATTGAGTTATCCAATTAAGGAATTGAAGCAACAATATATTATTATATGATATAATAAATATGCTCTATACTTTTGAAAAACATATATGCACTCCTGATGAGATATTACGGTAGTTATAAGTTAGAAAATCGGGCAAGCTTACACATTTATTAAGTGCCTATATGAATTAGGGTAAATCGCCTCTGGAAATTCAGAAAGGCAAATTGTCCGGAAATGACTTATCCCGGGGCAGCAAGAGTTATTCGCCGACCGCCCCTCAGCAGTTTGTCCTGTCCCTCTCTCTTTCTCCCTCTCTGACTCGGCAGTGCATAAATTCTCGAGGCGGGGAACCACCGGCTCGGCGGCGTATTGTTGCTCTATTCTGTAGCAGATGCGTCGCAGTCGTCGACGACGAGGCAGCAGGCAGCCACTCGGGGTCCTTTTTGGAGCCCTGCCATTTGGCACACGGTTGGTTAGTGAACTCTCGACTCCTGTTATACAATGGTGGTGCGTACGTACTGGGAACAGAGGCAATCCGCTCGTTAGAGTTGGCGGTAATTAGAGCGTGGGCGCTAGGTGGCGATAATGAGAGCCGGAGCTGCCAACTACCTGTTATTCGACCACCTCTCCACCCTTCATTGTTGCAACTTGTTGAGGGAATTCCCCTCGCATTCGTCTCTGTCTAATTGAGGAGTCTTGATGCTACAAACAAACGTGGAGTTTCTCGTGACTACAGTGGCCCATCCCTGATTGTGGTGAAAAGCGACTGTCCATCAAACATTTTTCTCCTGTTTTGTATTTACTAATAAGAAAATGTCTCGTATTGAAAAAGCTATGACTGTGATGCCCAATAATTTGGTTTCTCTATCCCGATTTCTTAAATAGTAATTATGTTTTGAAATATTCAAACGAAGCAGAAATCTCAATAAAATAAAGATATGCAATTAAAATTAAAAAATATAAATTCTTAATATTTACATTAAAGCAACTATAATTTATCTTCGGAATTTTCATCCTGTTGAAATGGATATTTATTTTAATAAACGTTAACTGTGTGTGGGCTATGAAATGATTATGACAAATTGCTTGACAACTGAATTAAATTAAATTAATTTACAAATATTATGAATTATTTTCCTTTTTTAGGATATTTATGAGTAATTACATGAATTTAAAGTGAAAAATTCAATCAAATAAAATAAATTGCCAAAATCGTTTCATGGATATTAAACGTGTGGTGATTTCTCACATATGATGACGTAGCTGCCTGAAACGTCTCCAAGTTTTCCAAAAAATAAGGATGTGCATCCTCTTTGCCTCACCACATATACTTCATACATTTTTCGAAAAAAATCGCTGCACGTCTGCGTAAGGAATCGGTTGGATTTCAATAAAATCCTTCACTTCTTAAAGCCGTTTTTTGACCGAATATGTCAACATGTTCTCATGCACGGGAATCTGTAAGACATCGTTAAGAAACAACTTTTTGAGAAACATGAGTGTTGCGGGCTTACTGTAACTTATACGCCATCTTGAAACTGCTCGGTATCAAAAGAAAAATTTGAGATGCGAAAATTAAATTCTGAACTCCAACCCTCGAGATTGTAAGTGACCCAGGAGACAGTCATTTAACATTTATTTGAAACGAATGGAAGCGGCGTACTGTAGATAAAGTTTGGGAAGTATGTGTCGGAAGAAAATACGTACGAAATTCTGCAATTACGTTTTCAGTCGTTAATTATAATGGTATAAATATTAAAAAGTTAAAAAACAGAAACATGTTAGAATTTCATACCATCGTAAATGGTATTTCGGTAGAGAAGGTAGATTTTGTTTTCGTGAACCTGCCTGGACTTAGAGAAGACCTCCTGTAGTTTCGTCTTGAAGCCCTTCTCATCAGAGTCACGCAACTGCTTCGACGAAAAGAGGGAGGAAACGTAACAAGCGAGTCCAAGTTGGCAGCTTCGGAAATCGAGAAAGTGAGAACAGGAAATTTTTGTTGAGGAAGTAACTGTTGAGATTTACAAACACGATAATATTTAAAATTGTATTAGAAATGTTTTTTAAAAAAAGAAAAATAATATTGCAAGACTTCGTGTGAATGTATGGATAGAGCATATTTTAAAGAGTATATAAAAATTATTTTAAAATATATTCTTAACATGTAGGGTCTATAAGAGGGTGTTGTTCATGACTTGTTAGAAAATTTTCTTTCGCTAGAATGCGTGTGAGTGGTCCGAGAGAAAAAAAAATCTTTATTTCATAAAGTTATTCCTCTCTCTTCACGCCAGGATGACGAAACAGCTTACTGAAGCGAAGGCAGATAAGAACGTCATTTCTCACAGTGGAAGGCGAGCTCGCTCGCATGGTAGAAACCTTGTAAATGCGGAATGAGCTTTAAATCTTAAAAGACCTCTGATAGCCAGAGTGAAAGCTATTCCAGGAAGAGAAAAAAAGGGGGGGTGATTCGCTCTGCCTCCCACATGCACTTGTTAATCTATTTTTCCTCTTAGTCACCGCCTTTCGTTGTTCTACGGACAGTTCCCATATGTTACTAGGCAGATTAGCCATAATAGACAGAATTACTGTAGATACAAAAATGTCAATTATACCATAACCACATCCTTAGAATTTCAAGTTTAAATAATCCAATAGCATTCAATTTGCCCGTGTCATCACTACTTAATCCTTACCGCACTCAAACGCTTCATTATCTGCACTTTGTTGCACACGTAGTAAGTACTACAGCTAGAGAAGGTTCGTGGTTTAATTTTTTGTACATGGAAAGATGTCAAATTCTGGTATCGAAATTAATTAGTAAATGAAGTCAAAAATAGGGAAATACAGCAATCATCTTGGAAAATTAAAACTTATAAATAGCATTTGAAATCAATCACAAACAATTTGAAACTTAAATATAAAAAAAATGCATAAAAAGAATTTATTCGGCATAAATGACAGGTCACCGAATACACTTGAATTTTCTATCAGTGTGGCATATTATACTTTTTCCCCACAGTGTAGCCTCATTAATTTGCTCAACGGTGCACTGCAAAAATATTCACTTAACAATACTGTTTGATATAACCGGTAACTTTACCTTAAATTGAATGAAAAAAAACTCCTAGGACAATTATATTTATCTGACTCCTTCAAATGAATGAAGAATCTTCAGTCTGTTAGTCGAAATTGTATTATTAAAATTTAAAACTTTAAAATAAAAGATCCATAATATTTTTGGGACCTCATCAGATGTTGTAAATTGTAATTAAATGATGAATTCGTAATAGTTAATTACAAGAAAAATAGATGAGCATAAATTTCTTGCACACAAGTTGCGGACGAAATTGGAAAAATCATCTACTTTTCATGTAATTAGTTATTACGTATTTGTCAAATGTTTATAACACCTGAAGAGATCCCAAAAAGTTAGGGCTGAAACGTACTGTATTTTTTTATTATAACGTTTTAAATTTTTCATATTAAATTTCTTACCAATACGTTGTTTTTTCAGGACAGTCTGAAATAGAAAACAAGTGAAGCCGGGCGGGAATTTAACACAGAGAAAAGAAGTTTAAAAAATATCACCCTTAAAAACTTCTAAAAACTATAAAAGAATCCCTATAATTTTCTATTTTTTATTGCAGTTAAAATTTGATATGCAAATAGCTAAAGGTTGTACCTTTTACGCAGGAGTATATCTACGAAGGATTTATAGTGAAGACGGTAAGTCTTCGAAAAATAATTAATCTTCAGGATAAAAGGGACAAGATCTGTTTAAGTTTGAGAGTAATTGGAGTTGTCCTGTGGTGGCTTTATTATTGCCAGTTAGGCTCTGTTCGCCTGTTTAGGATGCACTTAGATTATCTGGGAGCCGCAGACGTCGCCGCCGCCAGGTCCTTAGGCAGGTCCTTGTACAGTGTCGCTGCTCGCACAAGTGGCGCGTGCAGGCTCTTAGCGCGTGTCCTTCGAAGGAGACGTCGAGGTCGCGCGTGCGCCACGGCTGCCACCAAAGTCCTTGGCAATAATGGCCTCGTTAATTATTAACGATCCGCCACCGAGCGACGAGACGCGTTGCTTTAGATAATTTAAGCACACTATCTACAAATAAAAATTAAGTCACCTGTAATCATTATTGGAAATTTTATTCAATGTTTGACTAGAGTAGATTTTAATGTTTATATTAATATTTAATAATAGTAACTGATATCTTTACGTCGAAATATCGAAAAATAATAGGAAGCAACAGATGTGTATAGATTTTCTCGATCTTCAACGTATACTATAGCGACGATAAATTACAGAGACATTTTTAAGACTATAAAGTGAAGGCTTACTCAAATCGGTCAAACTGAAATGAATAGGCACAATTTGATTTCATTTAATTTCTACGAGGAATTACAGGGTGATTTTATGTGTAATGGTGATCTTTTTATCACAGCGGTCAACAAGCATTAAAATAAATTATATCTTTAGTGTATTAAATATGGCGTCCACTTTAAAAATTTCAATTTCTAAAATAGAAATACTACAGATGTGTTTCTGAGGTAGCTTAGTAAATAACTTAACTTGGTATAAGAACTTTATAATTAACGGAAAAATATGATGATATTGGATTTAAACAAGAAAAATTGTGAGAAAAAAATCTCTAAGTCACGATAAATAACGGAAAAATCGATAGAATGGATTTATAAAATTATTTAGTAGTTAGTTTAGGTACAAATTGATAATTAGTAGATATTTATTGTCAAATTTTATCGTTAATATAATTTTTATATAACTTAAATTTACAGCTTTCACTAGTAGGAGACTGATATTGAACTTGTAGGTTTTTTTGAAATTAAAAATGAAATAATTGTGTTTTTGCAGATCGATAAGTCACACGCAAGTGAGATGCTTCACGGTAATGAACCTTACGCGCCATACTAAAGCACAAACGTTATGATTAATATTATTCATATTAATTATTATTATTGATAACACAAATATTATAACACTTAATATATTTCGAATTTAACTTACAAACGATAGAATTAAAGTGCATAATTAAAATAATTTGTTTGTGAAAAAATATTAATGCTTCAAAAAAATTTTTAAAAAATTGTAAATGCTCTGGTTTTCAAACTGATGCTATTTCAACTGTTTGGACGATTTTGTGTTCCAAATACTATCCACGTGCTACCTCGACTTGTATCAACAGATGTGTTGACGTTAGTCCCTACATCAAAAGGGACCCTGAGCTTTTATAAGAATAATAATCCCAGTGCAAAACTTGAAAAGGATTCGTATAAAAGAGAAAAGTGTAGGGAATGGAGAGAGGAGGGGTCGAAAGAAAAGAGAAACAAATATTAAGACAGGAAGGAATGCCTTTTCAGCCTGATCCACCTTCGCATACCATGGAATGGAGGCTGGATGCCTGTGTAGACCTGCTAATATGAGAGACGTGATTGTTCTGAGGCCGTCGCCCCTTCATCGACCGCTATCCACTCTTCACCCAAACACGACTGGCTGCATGCATTTCAGGCGAAAAAGCTCCCGCACTTCGCGCCGTAGCTCTCTAAGTAACGACCAAAACAGCCGCGTTATCTCAGTAGAAGAATGTTGCATTACTGGCGTCAGCCGTGGAGGAATTAAATTTTGTGTTTCTTTAAATAAAAATGCATCCACTTCATAATTGACATAAGAAATCCATCTACGCTTGATCAATGTAATCATATAATTTCTAAATAATAATCCACTAAACAAAAAATATATTGTAGGAACACATTCCTAACATAAAATTAAATTAAAATATTCAATTCTTTGCGTCGCCACATTAAATATCAAATTATTGATTATTTCTTAATTGAAGCTCATGGACAGAGTAACCGAATCACTTTTAAATACATATGTAAATACATATGTTTTTAACTTTCTCATTAATTGATGATTTGAGTAGTTTCCATGTCTGTATTTGTTTTTTCTTCTGTATCGTTTACTTGAATTGTCACTAATTAATATCTGTTTGTCACTGTAGAAATTTTTCAGTATTTGTCAATACAGAGCTACTATTATGAGAACTACCGTTGGTGAACGATAAAATTTTAATAATTATTATTTTAATTATGGTAGCACGTGGATGTTATTGGGATCACAAAATAGTCCAAACAATTGAAACAGCATCATTTCAAAAATAGGCCATTTAAAAATATTTTCGTATTTTTTTGAAACAATAATATTTTTTTCACAAACAGAATATTTTTATTATGCACTTTAATTTAATTGTTTGTAAGTCAATTCAGGATGTAGGTGTTATTGGAAAGTGGAGATTCAATCTGTCATGTTTTTCAAATGACAACAGTTTCTTAGTTACTGTGAATGCATTTGCCTTTACTTTAAAAATAATGCAGGTTTAATAAATTATATTAAAGTAAATTAAACATAAGATTGTTTAATTTTTTTAATTCTATATAATTGGTGCCAGTAATATGTAATGTATTATGATCGACAACTATATACGTTTCGGGATATTTTAAAAATAATTTTTTTACTGTGTCTCGTATTTCTTAAAGTTAACAAGATATTAAAGACAGATGGAATATTTTATTCTTTTCAGTGTTCCGAATCACTCAAATAATTATTTAAATCCTTTAAAAATTATTAATGTTTCATGGACTCAAAATTTATTTTCCAATAATTTTTATAACTATTTTTTAAACCTCCAGTATTATACGAATTGAAAGGGATGTCGTTGCAGATTTTTTAACTGCTGGTATAATTTATTAAAATGCAAATCCTATTATTATATAGACACGTGAGATATTATGTCTATTTTTAATTTTTGTGTCGAACTTCTTATTTACGATATTAAACCAATAAATTATAGTATCTAATTTTTTTGCTATTCGCTCCGAATTCGCCAATAAGATTTTAATTTTGAACGTCCTACTTTTAGTTGAATAAGATGTGCGTTATGGTGTGTGTATGAACTCCGAATTATTTATCTTTGTTTACTTGAATCATGAAACAAATTCTTCTGGTATACTGATGCATTTTATTGTTTATTGGAAATTTCAAGTTTCATATAGCTTTAAAGACTCAAACAATTATTGCGGAATTTCGGTCCATTTTTGGGAAATTTCACGAGATAAATTAAGCGCCAATTCCCCTGATCTATTCGTTACAATTATTAACAGTACGGTTCATACCTTTGTATAGCCGAGTTTTTGTGTGACCCAGACACATTACACGCACTCACGTTTTTTTAACCCATTAAGCGAGACGTCGAGAGCGGCCAGTTTGCACGATATCGTTGCTGTGGGTGTGTTCATTTTCATTAATTGGGAGATTAAGTGGCCCGTATAACAATTATCTGGATTTATACTCATTTGCTTGCGGGGAATCCAGTCTTTAGTGATTTAACGCAGACACGTGGTCGAATATTTCTGGATTTAATTTGCCAATGTATCACGCATTTGATGGAATATCGTTCCAGGCGATTGACTAATAATTCAATTACATTTCACTGGGCTATTTAATCGTTTATTATTATGTTATATATGGTACATATATATTCAGAATATGTAGATATGCGAGCGTGTCTAATGTAAGAGTTACGTTATTCCCATTGGGATAAGTTTTTACGATTATCTAATATTTAATGTAATCGGACAATTGTAATTTGATAAATATATAAACAATGCAGCCACTATGTCCGAAAAGTTTAATATTATATATATATATGCTAAATTAGAAAAATATCAATTAAGAGTCTAATTTAGCACATGTATGCTTACATTCAAAACGGCACATTACCTGTTTACTTGAAGTTCCAAAATTGTGAACGAAACGTCGTATGAACTGACTTTTTGGTTAATTATTTGTTTAATTTTTCTGACGCATTGTCTGAATTTTTTATTATACTTTTAGAATTATATTCATACGGCTAATTATCAATGTATTGGAGGTTTCGAAGTCTAAATTTTTGTCGTGTATTTCACACTTATAAGCATACAAAAACAGTCGTTGGTGGTAGTATTGATTATTAATCCCTGCAGTGAAAGGAATCGGCTGCTTGCGTGTTGTTTGACGAAGAAGATCGATGACTTGAGGCACAAGCGTAAGTACGAAATCAACCGTATCCTTCCACTTTCCGTAGGTAGTATTTAAATATAGTATAGAAATATTTCACTTCAGAATAAAGTGTACATATCTTATTCATTTTTTAATAGAAACTCAATATTTCTCTTATAAGTACAATATTTTTACTAACGTTCCGCATTGTTTTATTATTCTCAAAGATATTCTTTATTATTAAGCGATTATTTGAATTGTACTTATTTTTTTCTAAACCTTAGCTTGTCCTTTTCCTTTTGATATATTTTTAAATACCCTCCTTGGCACATACAGAGAGATTTTGGTGTTAAGATTTTTTTAACTCTACACGGCCAACACTAGCGCGAGATTTTCTGTAATCCCATTTCTTGGACTTCTTCGGAGGAAGATAACTTTTAACGCAATTCCAAAGGCTAGTTTGTGTGAGAGTTACCCCGAAGACCAACTCTTACCCGGGATTCTCCCCAATTCCGGACGACTGGGAATTCACTCTTCTGTCCGCACTGCTCTAACCAAAATTTAACATGTTTACGAGTTACTTAAGAAGCATTACAAATCTGCTGAGATATCGGTCATCGTTAATCAAAGGTAATCTTTTATCACTATATTTTTAGAATATCTCATACTCCTTAATTTCTTTATTGCGATACATATACTGTCCCCTTTAAAATGCTATACGTTGCCATAAAGTCGTGCTTTTCCATAATACGTGTTTTCATTTTGTGTGTTAAAGTGACATTAAATATCCGTATTCTTCAGGATGATATTTTGCTGGTGAGCTTTTGTCTGTGTGATGGACTGTGGTTTGCGTCAAGTGGACTGTGGTAGGGAAGTCCTCTCGAAGCCCTGAGCACCTGTCCTCCAGGAAGACATACTCGGGCAGCTTTCAACTCCCCTAGGGGCATTAACCTACCTCCACAGTCCACTCCAACCCACGATAACCACCCTTCAAGCCCACTACACTCCTCTCACCCCTTCCCCGTGCCGACCGCTACGCTGTTGGTGAAAAACACTGCAAAAAATCGTTTTATATTATTCAAAAAGTCATAAAATATTAGCGATATGCGGCCACTCGTTCAAACAGAACGCGTGTACATTTTGAAGAGCGCTCCTGGGCGGCCATGTACGATATCAACGTACAGTAAATAAATATTATTTTTGTGGTCCGTAATAACTTATCCGACATGCAGATGCAAATGAGTGGTGGTGCTGAAATGCTCGACCCGTGCGCGGATAGAGGGGGGGAGGGGGGGACAAAAAGGGTGGAAGGGAGATAAGGGCGCAAAGGGTTAGGCTGCAGGATGACGCAATTCGCGAATATTAGCCAACAATGGAAGTGGGATCGAGTGGACACGATGTGGTTTGAGAAGGGGGAGAGCTATGAAGCATTAAACGCAGATTAGTCGAAAAAAATTAGGTACTTCAATAACTCAAAGTTAAATTTCTGTTAAGCATTAAATACTGGGACCTCTTGATAAATAAATTTAACAAATATAAATTTGCTTACAGGTCTAAGGTTAATATCATTAATAATGTAATTTGACAATACTAAAATGGAATTTTGTCATTTAAAATTAATCGCTTGTCTGTATCCATGCTTTAGATCCAATGACAATTGTGAACGAGGTTTAGAAGTCTCACTGATCAACAAATAGTACTTTATTGATTGAATACATCCGAAAATATACACATTTTTAGTAGTCTCCGCTTAATTTTACTACGTAGACATAAAATTATTTTCTCCATATTCTTAATAATTTACATTGCTTATTCCGTACTTTTCCACCAGGCACAGGTCCGTTTGTAGTTGAATAATTTATTTAATTTACGTGGATGTAGCCTGTCACTCTAAAAGAACAAAAACGTTCCCAAAATATTTTTCAACTACGACGTAATTCTTTATCACTGACGAAAGAGTTCTTTAGTACCACTTACAAAATTAGATGTATGATGAGGAAGTTTATCATGTACCTACAACCCTTAACTTTAAATTTACTTCTGAATTCTTTTAAAGAAATTAATATACGATTACATTAGTATTATTGGCATCGTAATCTGCGAATGCAGTTGTCTATTCTAATATATTTCCTCGCAAAACGAACACGTAATATATTTCGATTCCTGCTCTATTTATTTGGTCTGAATCTTCATTTAACACCCTAAAAGTAAATATTTTGCCACCGGTTGTATTTCTTAAGACGTAAAACAATATTATTTATGAAAATAAAATCATGTGTCCGTAAAGTTTAAGTTTATAGATTTTTTCATATTATTTATTAAGTTCTCAACTTACATTTATATACATAAATAGATTTAGGGAAATATTCATTCGTACGTTGGTTTTGTTACGTTTCCAATATTTGTCGAGTAAATATTCTGGACATAATATTCGGGCTGTAAATCAACGAACTGTGAATATACAAATATTATTGTGAGCACGTATGTATTTATCTATGTGGTTATTGGACCGTATATTTCTGTTCGAGACATATTTACATTTATCTTCATATAATTTAAATCGGAAACGGATGTCAGATATGGAATTGTGTTATAAGTTCAAAGAAAGTTTTGTGTGTCGAGTTTGGGGTCGTGAGATAACCGAATCCATCTAGAATAATCCGAAGCTCTGAGAGAAATCTCATCCGAGTTTAATGGAAATGAAAGCAAACAAGTGCCTTTCTCTAACGGCTTTCCTTGAGAATTCCTTTCCGCAGAGCCACAGAAGGGGAAAAAAAGATATTAATCCCATCCGCTGAAATGTGATTGGTATAGCGAGCGACTAGCCAAAATTCGATATTTCCTTTAGAGAGAAGTGGGAAAGCATCTCTTTGGAACATATTGAATGTTTCTAAAGATATTTTGGGTACAAATATTACCCATTCCTCAAAGACTATTCTGTTTATAGAGAGTGGACCTCATTTTACCTGAATTTACATCCATATAGTTCATCGTCCTATCATGTCTGATGTAATGAGACGTATATTTAAGTACGTACAATGTGGAAACTAAAATTCATTTTTGTGAACATAAGAATGAGAGCATGTATTTTATTTTCAATTGAAGACAATATAATTATAGCTATGAAATGTGTACAAAATTATAATTTTAAGAAGTAAGCTTCAAATTATGTTCATAGGCGACAAACTAAATAACGTACCACTGTGATCAAAAAGTAAGGTGAAATTGTCATTTAAAACTCCCGGGTATTAGGAAGGCAGGTAAATTTTTTTTCCTAAATTGGTAAGACTGTCTATAATATTTTCCAAGCGTCTTTTTGTTAAAAGGTTTAATTATCTCCTAATTACACGTGTTTTTGTAAACAACCAAAAGTGAAATTTTCGATTTTTGCAATGGGTGATTTTGTCGAGCAAAGAACTTGCATCAAATTTTGTTTGCGGAACGAATATTCTTGTGCGGACACGTTGAAAATGTTGCGGAAGGCCTTTGGTGATCAAACTATGGCACAAAAAAACGTTTATAAGTGGTACAACGTGTTCAAAGAGGGCCGAGAACGCGTTGAAGACGAACCGCGCTCTGGACGACCATCAACGTCTACCGACGAGTGCCACGTCCACAAATTCAAAGATTTGATGCTTGAAAATCGTCGATGGACAATTAGAGATCTCGCTGATAGTGTTGGAATATCATTTGGCTCAGCACAAACCATTTTGAAGAATGTTTTGTGTCTCAAACGCGTCAAGTCTCGATTGGTGGGAAAAAAGCGTCGCGTTGATGTGTGTGAAACTTTGCTGTCTGACTATCAGGACCACTTGAAATGCATCATTACTGGACACGAGACTTGGATTTACGCATACGACCCTGAATCCACCGACCAATCCAGCGAATATCGTGCAAAACGTGAAGCAAGACCGAGAAAACCACGGCAAAGTCGATCGAAAATCAAGAACATGTTGACAGTTTTTTTCTAATTATCGTGTTGTGGTGCACTATGAATTCCTTCCGCCGGGCCAAACTGTCAACAAATAATATTATTTGAGCGTTATGCGTCGATTGCGTGAAGCTATTCGTCTGAAACGGCCGGAATTATGGGCGAACAACTCTTGGTTCCTTCATCACGATAATGCACCATGTTATACTGCATTGGTTCTTCGCGACTTTTTTGCCCAAAACTCGACTCATATCGTTCCGCAACCGCCTGATTTGGCTCCGTGCGACTTCTGGCTATTCAGCAAACTCAAAAGGCCAATGCGGGGACGCCGTTTTCACACGATTGAGGAGATTAAAACCGAATCGAAGAAGGTCTTGAAGGCTATACCGGAAAAAGACTATTCCGACTGTTTCGAGGACTGGAAAAGGCGTTGGAAAAAGTACGTTTTATCGGACGGGAATTACTTTGAAGGGGATGAAATTGATTTGGAAGAATGAATAAAGAATTTATATGTTATAAATAAATTCACCTTACTTGTTGTTCACAGTGGTATATTATTATGCCACTGTGAATTTCCTCAATTAGCAACATCGAGCTTATGGAATCAGTTTTATGGTTTAGTTTTTCAGTTTTTCAGTATGATAATATTTATATAATACGATAATATTTTGACTAATAACATTTTTTGAAACTTTTCTATACATAGAAGTTCGATAAGATTATTGGTTATCAAAGGGAAGAAATAAATATGTAGACAAAACAAAACATTTCTTTTGCGAAATGATAAAATTATAAAATGAACACTGTTCATTTATTATATTTTTGGCATAACGTGTTGATTTGGTCTGTTAATAAATGTTGGGTATGAAATATTATTCATGGTTGCGAATAAGAGACGTAAACGAGAGAATTTTACAGAAATTACAAATTTACGCTATAATTAAATTACAATGTTTTGTTCATTCCCTGTTATTGTCTATAAAAACTTTATTGCAATAGAAATCTAATCCTGTCAATTCATAATTTTTTGTTCATTGTTTTTTTTTGTATTTTACTAAATATAGTAATTCAATTGTAATGGTCTTCATACTGGGTTTTGGCTGATTTGCAAAAGTTTTTTTGTTTCCTACATTAAAATTGTGCATATCTGCATTATTTTTCAATACTCCATGATGTTCTTAAATACATCCATGGACTTCATCCGGTGTGAATTACAAATTAATTAACAAAGATATACACCTGAGAAGACCTGAGATGTTATTTTGGAATACAGGCATAAATGTTGCTGAGATTATTTTCATTTGTTTTAAAATTAGTTGATGAAAAATAGAAATTAGTGTGCAACATTTTAGACATTTATATCGCATAGTATTTTATTTCAAAATCTAATATTGTTACATTATTCCTATCAAAACTGTGGTTATTTGAGGTGATCGGTTTACTGAGAACTTAGGTTGTTTTAAATTAGAAATTTGTTATTTTAGAAGAGTTTTGACTACCCTTTTAGTTTATCTTATATAACAATTATTACATTTTTTGCAGAAAATTTTATATATTACATTATTCTTACCTAAATTATTGATATAATCATTGAAATTTTTTATTATAAACCATAAAGAACTCGTTTTTTATATAAGATATAAATGTTGGAGGATTTAACTAATTCAATTAATTTAAATTGGATATAATTGGAACAATGATAATTTTTTTAAAAAACTGTTGGTCTGAAGGGAAATTTGTTACGAGATTAGATTTTGTGCAGTCTAGTGATGACAAATTTTTTCTTGATGAAACTTCATTTAACACTCTGGATATTTTGCAACAGGTTGTATTTGCTAAGACGCAAAACAACATTGTTTATGAAACTAAAAATCATGTGTCCGTAGAGTTTAAGTTTATAGATTTTATCATATTGTTTATTAAGTTCTCGACTTACATTTGTATACATAAATATATTTAGGGTAATATTCATTCATGCGTTGGTTTAGTTAAGTTTCCAATATTTTTCGACTAAATATTCTGGACGTAATATACGGGCTGTAAATCAATGAATATACAAATACTATTATGAGCACGTATGTATTGTTGGTTAAAAATTAACAATCAAAATGTATGAAACTATTTTGAAGTTATTATTATGGAAACTTGGTGTGGGAAAAGGTGAATCGCTTTGTCAACTAAGTAAGACCTACAGCGCACTTCACAAATTAAGGGACTGATGCGTCGCAGTTGGTTAGGTTGCCAACGCCGCTCTTTTGCGTGCCTTCAGTCAAAGCACAAAAAGCGGTACTGCCACAATACCTACATGGAAATTAAAGAACCACAAGTTTGCTAACACTGATGTAAAAGTTGGCCCGTTGTTTTTTTTTCCGCCAAAAACGATAGCTCAGAGGCCCGATAACAATGTACAGCGCGCCCCTGGAACAAGAAAAAGTTCGTCGTATTCCAGAAGCCTGGAGCTGGAAGCTGGTCTGCGTGGTGGCGGCTTTCATCCAAAATAGAACAGGGATAGTTAATCTGGTTTTTTATATACGTACAAAAAAAGCATACAGAGCGCAGTTTGTTGCATTACGTCGAGTGCATAATGTCGCCTGCCACATGCAGGTGGACAGGGGAACGCCAGCCCTAGAGGAAGAAAGATAAATGCCACCGTGTTTTCCCATTCTACTTTGCAAACAAGGTTTAGTTGTACGTCCTAGACGGTAGCAATGAAACGCAATTAAAGCTTACAAACTACGACCGCCCTCGGCTGCGAAAGTTTTCGCTGTAACCTACCTCGCGGGAGCTCAAAACATTTTTTAAGAGGATTTTCAGACGGACACCATCGGAAATTACTTTAGGTTTCGTGTGGGTGTTTGTAAGTTATTTGCAATTTGAGTAGAAATATCACGAAGGATTAACTCACAACTGTGAATACATTAAACCTCAGCGAAGATGAGAACAGTCGCGGAATCTCCAAACCATAGTTTTCTTAAGAGAAGAAAAATGGTCTACCAACAGAACTTGAAGGAATGAAGGGATATTCTTCAGTGAGCTGGAGAGCTACTGAGACTATCTCCCCCCCCCCTCCCCCGAAACATCACAAGAAGACGACAAATAATAATATCAAAAATTCGCACCTTGCACATCAAATTAAACTATAAATTTCTTTTTTCTACTTTACCTCAGCCTGTATAAGAGCTCTACAGGGCTGCAGTAACGATAAAACATCTACTTTCTGAATGCACTCTTTACAAGCCAAGAAAAAAGTGACTCTTGCAATCCGTATAAGTAGAGAATTCTGCACAGCGACTGCACCAATTCACTCACTGTTCGAGTTCCTCGTAGTCACAAGACACGATAAAGAAATATAACCCTCGACAGTCTTTGCCCGACCTACCTGATGCAGGTTTTCTAGGCTTTGTCCTGCATTACTTTTAGTCGAATTCCGGTAGGATCCTTAAACTATTGCCCGGGGGCCCTAGTTAACCCTTGTTCTACCCTTCCGCATCCCTTCCTATGCTGTTAAAGGGTAGTTACCTAAAAAAAAGACCTTAGGCATACGGTAAGAGTTGTTCACGGTTTCCATTGGAACAGTCGGCCAAATGTCTCCTAAACTGGTCGAGGCACTGAGAAGTGAATGCTGCGTCCCCGCAGCAAACCACATCACCCCCCCCCCCCCAAATAGAAAGAGCGTGGGACAAGTACCCAATGCCCGACCTACCTGATACTAGTTTGTCTGAGCTTTTCACTACATCATATTAAGGCCGGGTAGGATCCTTAAACAATACCCCAGGGGCCCTAGTTTTCGTATTCCTCCATTCTATGCTTACCTACACTATTAAAGGGTACAGATCACCACATGAGGGTGTCTCATTTATCCTATTACTACTAAAATGTGTATTTAAACATATTTCATTGAATACAAGTTCGTAAAAATTCGTCAAGTAGCTTTAAATAACTATTTATATATTTTTCATTAATGTTTTGCACATGATAATTCCTTAATATGTTTTTGTTCCTCTCTTAAGGCTGACGTATTTATATTATGGAAAAAAATATTCCATTCAGACTACACACAATTTCATTGCCTGGAACTTGGGTGCATAGAAAAATTACTACTGTCTTATTATGACATTGCCACAACAGTGCAAGTAAAATTAAATAATTTTTTTTTCTGAAATTAAAGTTAGTCTACTTAGAGATCTTAGTTTTGAGTCGTTTCACCCGGAGGTGGTTATTCCATAAAAACTACAGGCAGGAAATATTAAGTACATATTCATAATTTCGTTGCAAATTTCATTACGACTCTATAGGCAGGTTTTAAAAAAAAATTGAACAGACGTATTTATAAATATGCGTCGATTCGTCGACGAAGAATTAAAAATCGGCATTTATTGGATTATCAATGTAAAAAATCCTGTGATATATCCATTTGCCCTGTAATGTAATTCCAATCGATCTGCAAGAGCAAAGAAAGAAAGAAACCGAGAGGCCAAGTTAATTAGAGACCTCTTTTTTACCCCTCGCGATGAATAAGGGTCTTTGTGGATATGCATATTAATGTGCACAACAATTCCAGCGTTTTGTGAGTCATTCAATAAAAGTAGTAGGGGAACGATTGGCGGCCGGCGTCTTTTGTGCGTCGGCAGATCAAAGAGGTCCTCATGTGTGTCCTCGACGGAACTCATTCACTCCGAAACGAAATCAAACAGCGGCTACCTCAGCTGCATGCATGCATCGGAACGAACTTTTCGTTATTTGATTACTCGATTAAGTCATCGACTACGGTAGAGCGTACTCCAAAGGTGTTATACTCGTGTACTACTACAGTCTGCAGGTGAAGGCAAAAACAGGCCGCCATATCAACAATGGTCAGAAATTCACCCGTTTCAAATCCCTTCCTATGTTATTAAACGGGAGTTGCCACCATGTAGATGACACTCATGTAGCCTGGTCTGTTACTGTCAAAAATGAAAAAAATCGAATCGCCTAAATTAACTATTTTTTAAAAATTTATAATTGTTTCTACGTCAGTTAACGCGTTTAAAAACGTCAGTTGAAGTGTACAAAAGTTATATATTTGTATAATATAGTGCGCCCTTTGGAAGATTACACCTAACATTCAGCCAAATCATTCATCTAACGGGACAACAGATTTATATAAAATATAAACGAAAGGATCATGAAACAGCTCGATAGTTATTAAGATGCACAAAAAATCATTATCCTTCATGTCAGCAAATCTGCCTGGTCAACAAATCCATAAACTATCGTTCCTCATAACTAAATTAGAGAAAATTAAACACAAAAACCTACATTATATTGGGCTCCCGTGTCCCATAAAAAATATAGAATAGTTTATGTCCGAACAGAATAAATTGACGTAGAGAAAAAATTATTTTTAATTTCGAGATATTGTTGTGTATCCATCTTTACAATACTAAAAACATTTTATGTTCCAACTTATTCAAAAAATTTCACTATTACTCAATTTATTTACGAAAAAATATTACCAAAAAATTATAAATCTATGATTTGTTCTGTGATTTACTCAAATAACTCTAAAATGTTACTTCACTTATAAAAGTGAGATTAAAGAACTACATTAATATGTAAAATAATCGTCAAGATACAATTTATCAAATAAAATATTCTATATTATTAATTACTGTGTTCTACTTATTTATTTTATATTATTTAGTTTAGTTTAGTTTCTATTCAAATTTTTATTTATAATTAAAATTTTACTTCATAATGACATTTACTTCCGTTTAATTTATATTAATATCGGTGTACAATAAATATTAATTTTATTTGATGAGAATGTATACGTTGTTAAAAATAATTAAAGCAACCTATTCGTGGATTTCTTCTTATTGAAACTGAATTTAATGTACCCAATGTATACTCTTGACGTTAGTGGAAAATATCATGAACCTAGAAGAAATGCTATTTATTATTTCACGAAACCGTAAATAAATTATATAGATTATCAGAAACAGTACAAGATAACTCGTATAAAGAAACAATGTCCAAATCGTATCTGAGGAAAATGTATTAATTTCAAATTGTATCTGTTATGGACTTCAGGGTTTCATTAAAAAACCAAAATAAAATATTGTAAGGCAGCAAAATATTATACTTTCCTTCGTAGAGCATCAACAACAAAAGAAATGTAACAAAGCGGACAAAGCTATGGAAGCACAAAGCACGTTAGCAAAGCGAAAGAGTAATTAGTGGAACAGAAAATTTGCCTTATGACGGAAAGGTAACTGCAACACAGAGAAAAAACATAGTTCTACCTGCTATTACTGTACGAAGCTTCGCAACTGCAAAAAGTAATTACGTAATATTACGTCTAAATAATGCAAAGTACCTGAACTCTCATTAAAAAAGTGAACCAGTTACCTTAATAATATCAACATATTAACCTCAAGGAAGCATAATTGCAATTTTAATAACTTCGGGTGGATATAATCAAAGACGTTTGGTACTTTACTGCTTCCTTGATTATTTCTTACCATTATGATCGTATTACCAAAAGCAATTATTTTTTAGGATTGTATTAGTAACGTAATTATAACATCAATATTGTTTAAATTATATCCACGAGATATAAAATGTATTTTTTATGTATTAAGGCAACAATTGAGTATGGTACCCAAATATTTGACACTTATTAATTAAGTAAATTGAGTGCTTTCAATATGATTTATTTTCGTATGTATCAAAATTCAATATGAATATTATTATGTATCATATATTCAATTTATGGTATATTTTTCATTATGTAATTTAGTTGTTAAACTGTATGGCCATAATTTCATTTTTATAACAAGGATATCATTTAATAAATGATATTTTCCTAACATATGTAATTTTTAATATTACAGTTAAATGAGCCAAACGAATATTTATATTTGCATAAATTGAGTAATTAAGTTAGCCAAGTATTAGAACCTTGTCCCGCAGTATTAGTGCAACATATTTGATAAATAAAAGCTAAAGCATCTAGAAATGCGTATTAAATTATATGTAAATATGAATTTAAAAGTCAACGATATCACAGAATATTTATTTAAGCTCAAAAATTACTCAAGTTTAATTAAGGAACATGGATGGAGAAAGTCCTCGGTTCGATTCCCATTCCGGTCGGCATTTTTACATCTATACTCCTTAATATGAATGTATTTATTCACAATTTCTATATTAAAATAAAAATTTCTTAAGCTAATTAATATAGTTGTATTTATATATGTAAAGTGATAGCTTATGTTATTTAATATAAAATAATTAGTCTGTTACAGGCTTCTTGAAAACTATCATAGAAGAATTTAATTAAATTCTATTTGATCAGAACGGTAATGAATAAATAAATTCCCCTTTGGTTTACATAATCTTTCATATTCTAGTGGTATATTTCCCGGAGATTGGCGCTTTCAGAAAAATAGGATGTCGCTCATTTGTTCCGAAGTTCATTCAATCTCGTAGTCTGTTTTCAAAGGTTTTAGCTATGGAACTTAAACTTTTCTCCCGGCTTCTTTCGGCTTTACGATGTGTTACCATACGTGTAAGAACATTGCTAACGTTTCCAACACGTCTCAGATGAATAAACCTAGCTTTTTATACGACGTTTCTCCACCTAGGAAAAACGTCATCCCCTTTACGCAAGTTGTCTAGACGGTACAGTTATTTTGACCCGGGGGGACCACAATAGCATTTGTTATCAATTGAAACCATTATTTTTAGGTGTCTGTAGGATTTACGATGGTGACTAGTTTGCATTTGCTTTTAAAATCAAAATTATAAAGGAGGTACTCAATCATACTATATATATATATTTTTCGTATCACTTAAAATATGTAACCACAATTCTTTCAAAAGATTATTCAATTGATTATTTCTCAATTATTTTACATTTCATAAAATTTTACTTAGTTATAAAAAGATAATTGAATTCGTAATTGGCTTTCTATAACGGACAACAAATTTTGTTTCATTAACACGCGATACACGCTTATTTACACTAAATTTTTAAAATTTGCATTGCACAGTGAATCAGTAATGTGGTCTTATATTTCTTCATTCAGAAACACCACCTCACTATGCGAATAAAACCGTTCTACAAAAATGTCAACTTTGTGTTAAAAAGTCAATAAAGACTCTTATAAATTACGGAGGCTGTCGGAGTATAATTACTACCTTCAGAGTGATTTTAAATTAGAGCCATAGATGATATTAGGTCAGAATGTTCATGAATAAAGCAAAC
The DNA here is from genome assembly GCA_037074705.1 of Zhengitettix transpicula. Classification (NCBI taxonomy): domain Eukaryota; kingdom Metazoa; phylum Arthropoda; class Insecta; order Orthoptera; family Tetrigidae; genus Zhengitettix; species Zhengitettix transpicula. The sequence goes on along the minus strand of CM073596.1, from coordinate 36,140,484 downwards.
AAGGTAAATTAAAATCCAATAAAGATGAGATTTTGTAATTACTGTGTAACTAACATTGTGACAAGCGATTTATCAGTTGTTGCTACATCTGCGGATATCTGAGCTTCCTTCCTCCGCCCATTAATTAACTAAGAATAATGGTTGCGTTAATGATAAGCTTCGAGTAGTTTTAGCAATTAATAACAACCCGTTGTGGATTTTTGCTAGTCTGTGTTATTCTCTCTCTTACGAAAGCTGCTATTACACAAAACGGGCGGGATGATTAGGAAAACTTTGCAATTACGGAGGCTTGAATAACCTCTCGCTCTTCCCGTATTTGCATATCATAAGTACAAAAAACACAGTGTGACTTTTAATATGCTTTTGATATTTCAAAGAACAGCTAAAATACTGGAACAGAAAAAATGTGATCTGTAACTTTTTCATAAATAAAAATAAAATTAAATTGAAATGTCGTAACAATTACAAATATAAATTAAATTTCTCAATAATACTAATGGTTATTTGGAAGAGTTTGCCTGTATTACTGAATCACCTTTTACTAAGAACAAACTGGAGGAAATTTAAACACATGAGTTTATTCTGGCTATATAAAGGTAATGGAAGGTATAACGGGTGTTTAAAATAGAACAAAATATAAGTTAATTATTATTTGTATTGATATAAACTACGTGAACCAAGTAAACGCATATCTTTAGGTGCAGAAAATTACAAAATTAAAACTTTGTATTTTAAACCGGGTATATATAATGCAGACGTAATTTTATTGTGTGAAATAAATGCATTTAACTGTAACAAATTCGTTATATAAATATTTGTCTGTGGAATTATCATATTTTAAATATAGTCGGTGAGGAAAGTAGATTTCATAAAATCGAACATGACTAGACAGAACTTTACACTACGTTCCTATGCCTGTTTTATTGTATAAATATTGATTCAGTATTTTTTACATCTGTCATGTATTCTATTTTCCTAGCAACTTTGGTGAGTTATTTAATACTATTAAAGAACTTTAAATATCAAGGAAATAATATATCATAAAAAAATGTTGAGGAAAGCAATATGCTTGTTCAAATATTTAAAGATACTCTAGTGTAAAATCTAGTAGTCACAATTCTATTATAGTTTTGTAGACCGATACAGAAAATTCTCTGAGGATTAGCCATGGCGACGAATACTTGCATTGTGAACTCAGTTGTCGTTGCCAAGAGATATAAATACACACGGTAATTACCTCGTTCACTACTTTTTATGGTAGAATGTGTCATCAATTCGTTCCAAAAATATATATTATTCACGCTAAACTCATTAGCGTACAAAAATAGGCGGCTTTGAAGTTGACCGGTTTTCACGTAATGACACCTTTTTTTTACTACAGCATAAAACAGTTCGCATTTAAAATTTAGCGAACTGCGTGTTTCGCAGCAAAATGGGTTACACGTATATGTTATTAAGACCATTATTGTTATTTGCGGACAAAAGCGCCGGACCGGATGGATGATTGACGCACCTATCCGCAAGCGACCGACACATAAAAGCCAGCTACTGGCAGATGAACTAATTACCGTGAATTATTTCCCCAGTGGGCTTATCACTGTCCTCGGGCCGGAATTCATAGTGACAAGTTGTCGGTTACCATACGAACTTTTCACATCAGTCAAACAAATTCGGCGAGAAAAGGGAAACCAAAAATAAAATAAAACATTGAAAATTTTAAGTGTCTTTAGTATTTTACGTAGGACTATACAAAGAATGTGTGTAAACGAGCCGGTCACCCCAGGCCTGATGGAGTTGTTGTGTTTGAAGTTGAAGACAGTATTTACCACGGTCTGTGAAGATATAAAAGGAATCTAAAGAAAATGGCTGCGTGAAACGGAAAATAAAATATGATTAAGTGGCTTTGTTTGACATGTTAAAATTTATTTACATAACTAGCTGGGTGCCCGGGTTGTCATATATCCATAAACTCCGGTTTGACTCCAATCTCGGTTGTCTCTGTGTTATTTTTATGTAATGCTACTCCACCCCCACCCTTATGGGTGCTCCACTCCGAATGTGGTTGAAACTATACACAGAGAACATGTAGAGAAATTTTATGGACCTCATGGATCCTGTCAAATATTTATTCCTTTTGACATGTTTGAAAATTTCGACCCACACCCACCCCCCGCGTTGCCCAGATAGTCATAAATAAACTCAACGACATCCATAACCAAGATTTACTCTTTTGACGTACATCTTCATGGGAAGTGAGTAAAATATAAATATATTATTTACTAATTAGAAAATAAGTAGCGAAATAGCCGAAATAAAGTGATAATATAATTATCATACGTTTCTGCAAACCTTCTTGCTTTAGTAAGGTAATTCAAAACGTAAGAGGTTTAAGAACGACACAACCGCACAAACCAGGTGACAGGCTCATAAGATTTTCAATCTATAAATGACTAAAGAAGTTGGACTGTCGTCCTGATATTATAAATTCAATCAAACTCCTACATAGAAATCGGAAATCCGAAAGCGTTTATCTCAGTCCTAATACTTACTATATTTAATAATGACAACTGTAAAACGGAATCTCGTTTCTTTAATAGTTTCATTACTACACGAACAACTCCCGAGGTGACGTTTTCATTCAGATGTGTTCCTTACGCTGTTAACACAAGTGTCTGTTCCTTCGTTTCAGTTATCGCTGTCACTCCTAATCGTTCGGCTCCTCCGCTCTTCCTAATCTTAATTAAACGCATCTAACTGCTAATGACGTTTGCTAGAATTCAACTGCATGGGATTAACTGATATATATCTCAATTCGGCTATTTCTTAACTTTGGAATAATTATTTTAATTTCTCTGATATAATTGAAGCAAATTATAATTATTCGTGAATTGGCCTCTAAAGTAAACAATCTATTTTACACCAATTATAGTTAACGTAATTAAAGAACTATTCCAAATATACATCAGTTTTTAAAATCAAATAAATAATAGAAACAAGCACTGATCAAGTGTCATCTTTTTACACTTTTCTATAATGGCAAAAAATCAAGCTAACTATAATTAATTTAAAGGTCTTGTATTCCACGATTGAAATTCTTGGTCTATTTTTCAACATTTAATATTTTCATGTAAACTTTCTAGTTATTTCACTCACACAATACGTTTCATCGTTTTACAGTCATACGGTCAGTTAAGAATTCATTTAGAAAGTAATAAATCCTGAATATGAGCTGAAATAATAACAGAAATTTCCTTCAAATAGTGGGGGTGAGAAACATGCAGCATAAAGATTTAAATAATTATAATTAAAAATGAGTAACTTATTTCGTAATGAAATAAAGGAGAAATATTTTCATAGAATAAAAAGTATAATTTTATCCAGTAATATGTCATTGAATTATAATAAAATACGATCCTTGCGGGAAATATAAGTTAACTTTCGTGTCATATTAGTGACTCCAATATGGCGACCTTTTGTTTACATTCTGAATCTAGCTAACAATTCCATCAATTTAATCTTTCGTAATGTCTGAAGACTGAGTGACAATTATATCCTTATCATATCAAGGAGTATATTTAAGAAGAAATTGAAAGGTATGTTTGTTGGGATTGATGCAATAAAATTCAATGTATTTTATAGCTGCTAAATTAATTCACTATTGATCGAAAGTATGTACGGAACTAGGAACATTTAGATTTAGGTTAAATCGCGTCTTGACTAAAGATTAATATGGAATTAAATACTTTTCGGGTTTATACAAGTTTACGCTTATTTGTGATACTAGATTATTAAGTTATAATAATTGTGCTTCATTTATTTGTTTATTCACTTTGACTTAAACTGTTTATGATTTTGTTTCACCATTAAAAACAGCCCAGATTGATTTATAAATTTTTATTTTATATTTATCGTGATATTACCTCAGCTATGAAGCTTGGTTCATTTTTAATATATTCGCATATTTTTCCTTCTTGCTTCGTATTGAAAAGATTTCATTTTATTACTGTTTTTATAAATGTTATAGTTTGGTAACTAAACCAGTTACTGTAAGAAATAATTTATCATTCAAGACGCTTTGATATCTGCGGGATTTACTGACTAATTGCAACAGAAAATCGCCTCCAAACAATTTCGTCTCTAAGCTATCAATATAATGCATTGCAAGTGTCACATAAGCGTTGTTATGCGTGAAAGGTTCGTGTTACGTCGCGCTTTTGAGTTGAGATGTTAAGTTCCCTTAGCAACGGGGCAGTTCTGCTGCCGCTTTGTCTGCGCCCTCACCCTTCTTCTGCAACAAGTGTCGACGTTCTCGCGATTTTCGACGTCGAGCAAGATGGAGCTAGTTGACTGCATCTGGCGTCGTTCCCAAAAGCGTGTGTGGTCCCGCTTCCGAAATAAACAGCTGGCTGTTTGTTTCCTCTGGGAATTCCTTCCCGATAGCCTTTCAACACCACATTAACCAGAATTTATTTTAAATGGCTCTCTTAACTTCTTTAACTGATATCTGTGCGTTTATTTGTACAAGCTTGATTATAGTCTTTTCGAATATTCTGACTTCCTTGGGATGTATATATGATTTTCACATTAACGGCGGTGTTTTATCGTTCTGACTGCTTGTCGTGTGATGAACAACGAACATCAGGCATGTAATATACCTCTTTCGTTCTTATCATTATTTGGCAATAATAATTACTTAGCAATCATGATACGAAAATTTTATTTCCATAGATAATTTGATTAGGATTACTTCAAAAGATTACTCACCTGTAGTTATTCAGGGCCAAAATAAGATGTGACAAGACTCAAGCATAGCGTGAAATAATTATTAAACTATGGGAAATAAAAGTGGCATAACGTTTATACGTTTTTTAAATGTTAAAATTATTTTCTAAAGTATTTCATGAATTAATAATCAGTAAATTCATTACTGCCCTCGGACAAAATATCTGCTTGCATTAAGCAAATACAAATAATATTCTCTCCACACTTATTTGTTCTGTTCTATTAGCATACGATACACTGGTTGGCGTTGTAATTTTACCTGTGTTTAATCAGTAGTCTGTAGTTGTCGCCATGGAAAAAAAAAACCTTTGTTTGACAGTGCACTGGATTGCTGCAGTCTGCGTGTAAATAATCATCCGATTCCAATCAACAAGAATAAGCATAGTTTCTTCCTTTTTTCCCCAACACCAATTATCTCGTCTAATTTCCACATAATTTATTACGTCTTCACTAATTTAAGATTTTATAACATATTCTAACTATGCACTTTTAAAAGTAATCAATTATATATATTATCATCTGAAACGTTTTATTACAATCGCATTGGTTTGTCAAAAATAGTATTTTAGGTCAGTTCATTCCAACAATTAAACTGTTTTACGGATATTTTTCAAATTGTTGACTGCACTCTTAATTATGTTGAAATAATTTTATTGGCGAGATTGTCTGATAGAATAATAGTAATTAAATTAATGAAACTGCTCGACTCAATTAAAGGTAATTTTAATATTACCTGCACAAGTTGGATATTCCAATAATAAGTTTATATTCTTTTTATAACATTATTTGTTAAAATAAACATGGTAAAAAATTCATAGTTTTTCTATCTATTTACAATAAATTTTATTATTAAAGGTACCTGTACAAATATTCTACAGTCTCTTAAATTCTGTGCTGGACGTTACTATCCAATTTTGTATTACTTACCATGTTTGTTCTAACAAATATTTCATGTTGAAAATGACCACGAGGATCTAAAGCTGCGAGTTTACAATGTAGGACATGAATTTATAATAAAATTAAGGATTTCATATGGTTATGGATTACATCTGATTAAAACCTCAATGTTAGTAGTAATGTGGCAACTTAATGAATTTAGTCACATTTTCTGATACCTAGTTGTAGATAAATAACAACCGTAATAATTGATTTCGAGATTAGTTGCGAATAATTCAAGAATAATTGTATGAAAGATATGGTGTTATAAATATCAGATAAACAGTTGGCAAACTTGTAATAATTAGAATATTACCATAAAATAACTAGAACATTTTGGTATCTTATTTTGTAATTTTAGGTATACTAAATCTTCAGTATATTGCTTCCCAATAGACATTTTGTTGATGTGGTGTAACACGAGGAGGCGTAGCATGCGTAGTGCTATGACGAGACTGTCCATATACCGGCCTCGCATTAAATATAAAGCATGAAGCCCTGTACTCCGGGGAGCTTGGATTACCTGCCCCCTTTCCAACGTATAGCTTTCGTCCTTGGAGACGCAATTACCTTAATGCACAACATAAATACGCAATTAATAAATAAACTGCTCTCCTCTCTCTGCGAGACTGCGTTAAAACCCTTAGGTCCCACAGGGTAAAACAAGTAGTTTTAGCGGCTTTGTTTTTAATTTAGAGTACCATGGTAAAAATATCATCGCTCTGGCTGTTGACTTTGCACGTGAAAACGGTTGTTTTCTCTTTGCGTTTGTAATAAATTTTCCTACGCGTATTTTTTAGGGTATTATGAGTATTATTTTCTACTAACATCGATGTTAATAATAGAAGAACATCTCATAAATGACGAGATGACCGGATTGAGAATCTTGACTTCAGTGTTTTGCAAACATCTAATGTCTGAAAATGTGTTCTTCAGAAAATTCTGTAAACTTTAAGGTACTTTAATAAATTTAACGTTTTATTAACTCGGAATTACTTGAAGCGTCTATTCATAGTGATGTTCCATTTAAAACTCCAATAGTTACGATTGAAAGCTATATTTATCCAACTATTTATCATTCAGTCTAAAAATAATCATTTTCTTTTTTCGTCTACAATCAATAAATCTCCTGCAATCCCGGCGGATTTTTTTGTTACCGCTTCCCATGGGAAGGAGGGTGAATTCTTTTAGGCCTACTTCACATTGATTTCTTGCTAGACGAAAGAACTGACGTTCTACATTATTATCAATCACTTCAAAATGAAGAACATTAGTTATTATTTCAAGTTTCAACTCGTAAATCCAGGCTAATTTTTTTTAAATCTCTCAAATTTAATTTTTAACTACCTGTATTTATAATTCAACACTTCTTGATATGCGTCGCTCTGTAGACTTAGAAAACAACCACAAGGAGTAATAAACATTTGTATTGAAATGCGTACTTGCACGCTAGTTCATTCGTTATTCGTTCCTGCATTTTAAATTATTCTGGATTTTAAAAGATACATTGCTGTTCGTGATAAAAAAAAAGTCCCGGAGATTTAAGTCCAGTTTCACGTACATACAGGTGGAAATTAAAAGACGGTTGTACTGGAATCTGTGAATTTCTGGCTTATACATAAAAAAGTAATATAATTAATTCATATTGTGAAGAAAAATATATGTGCCGTATCGGAGTTCGAATTTTGTGGATAAATAATCCTTGTCTTTAACAAAAAAAAACAGTAACATTGACATTACTTTCCCACAATGTTATTTATTTCGAGTATGATAACTCTGAATTCAATAATATATATATATATATATATATATATATATATATATATATATACCAGACTACAAATTTTTAAAACAATTATGTACAACGTGGAACGTGCAGCTAGCGTATAAACACGCAATGAGTTACATCAGATGTACGAGACATTTTTTAGTAATCTTGATCGATAAATTAAATCTTCGGCGCTACAAAAATGCTGAGGTTATGTTTGGCCTCTTTCTTTGTCGTCGTCTAAACGCCGAAGCTACAGATGTTATTCTGCCAAAGTGGTCCACAGAGTTTGTTTTACCATTTGGAGTAATGGTGAAACTGTCGACCACATGAATATGTGTGCAGTGCTTTTCGGCGTGACGTCAGACTGTGACGTCACCTGTCGTTCAGCACGCGGCCAACTTTGTACTATGAAACTACAATAATTTCGAAAATTATATGGAGTGGGGGTCGTTCATGGGTGAAATAAAAAAATACATTTATTCAAGAATTTAAAATTTGATAAGACTGATATATGATTTATTAATGTTTTTGTAATCCTGTCCCCAATGTTTTACTAATTCAAAACTACTATACCATGGTATATGTTAATTATCATGACCACAAAAATAATTATACACACGTACCACAATTTAAATTGAACAAATTGAAGGTTTGTATAATTATTCAATTACACAGGTTCATTCTGATGATGAACATTAATGTTGTCAAATATTTTTTATGAGATTCCTGTTAAATTGAAATGCTTTAAAATATTATATACTTTCTCGGCAATATTTCCCGCCGGTTTTTGGATATTAAATATGTTTAAAATCTATTAATTATCTCTGTTATTAAAATGGCTACTCATAAAATACTTTGAAGATGGAATGCAAAATATCATTGAAAATTGCATGAATTGAAGTGGAAATATTTTTATTAGGGGATTATTAGCAAAGAACGCAGAGAACTTAGACGAAATAGTTTATTTCTTAACTGTGATATTTAATATATATATATATATTGTAATAATTAAATATAATATGAAAGAACTTAAGTGAAAATTATTAAACAAGATTTATTCACAATTTTAAAACAAGTATAAAATACACAAAATATTTGGGATCTCAGGGTCTTGAACTGGGTTTGATAAATGGCATAATTTATATAATCAAAATTACATTTACTTTTTATAGAAATCAATGCGTCTGAACATAGACGAAATTTGTTGTGGAAGAAATAATACTAAAGATTGAATTTAAACAATTTTAATTTTATCAAGAATTAAGGATCTCATTTTATCGATAATTAAATAATTAAAGAACGATCTGACTTTTATCTTTTAAACACGGTTTACAAATGATTTTAAAGTTTTTCTCTACTTACGGCCGCCCAGGTCTCTTTTTAGCTTTTCGTGCACAATTTTGGGGACATCACAGATTCTAAGTACTCACAGACTCTAAATGTTCACAGGCTCTAATTGGCGTTGTTTTTTAGTTGGTTTAACACAAATTGGTTGGTTCTCGATGCTTTACTGCATCCTGGATTTGTAGATCTCGTGACTTTAGTTGGAAATGGACTTCATTGGTTCGTCTATGGCCAGCATGATGAATCTACGCTCGACCACCGAATACACACTAGTTGCTCTGTCTCCTTCCCGATTGAATATTGCTTTACTTTTTAATATTTGAAAGCATGTTTGTGACTGGACCACATTCTTTCGTTCTGACTGCCGACTGTAAAACTTTTCGTCTGATCTATTCGCTGTCTGCTGCCCGACTGAACTGTTCGTGTCCTACGTTTTGAGCGCGTAAAAACCCTCTCGACCGATCAACAATGCTTTCTTTGTCTTGCCGGTTTGTTGCGGCGTCCGCTCTATATCCACTAATAATGAGTCCTCTACAATTCAACTTTTCAATTAGAACAATGCCTTAATTACCAATTACTACAATATATATATATATGTGTGTGTGTGTGTGACTTAATTTAAATATTAAAATTTTTAACTCTTGTAATAAGTGCTGCAAATAATAGTGCAAACGAAACCCGTGACGTCACGAGTATCGGCAGTTTAATAGATATATAACTTACGGTTCCATTAATTATTGGTTGTACGGTTTTTTAATATCGTATGCTTGATGAATCCTGAAAGACAGGTACATGGTTGTGAATAAATGACTACAACACTGAAAGGAATTTCCCATGACAGCATTAGGTCGTGTCTGATGCGACGAATCTGAGTCGGAAAGTAATGGCATCAGAAAGCGACATCAGTATTCAGCTGGAGTAATCTTAACGGATCAAACGGTCGCATAATCGATGAGTGTGTCGCCCCCTGCCTTGGGTTACCCCCCTCGCCTCATCCTTATGCGACGTAATCGTCCAACCAATCAATCAATCAATCTCCATAAACTCACCCCTGCGCGCTACCCTAAATACCACTATATTTCTGAATACGAGAATCAGAAGACTGTGAAATAACATTTACGTGCTCGGCATTCTTGTGCAACGTTCGTCTTTGAGGAAGTGCCTAATTACAACTTTTTGTAGTTTCGATTGACTTAGCATCAAAGGAATTTTTATTCTGAGTATGATCCTTGATCATATACTGCTAACGAATAAAATCCCACAATTTCTTTTAGTTACATTTCTTCGTCGTCTACTGTAGTTGTGTGTGTTCTGTGTGATCTTATTAGAAGATTTTATTTTCAACATCCTGGTGGTGCATCTATATAAGACTATTTCACTGTAATCTTGTCAATCTGACTCATATTCGTGGAATGCAACTTCCGTCCAATTTCAACATACCTAAATCGATATTTAATACTGGTTTCCCATATCTATTCAAAGTCTGGTTTCAAAAATATATATTGATAAACGAAAAGACCGTAGGATCTTTTTCACTTTGGAGAAATGCTGAGGAATGAAATTTTTACAGTTACTTAACATTCATATTCGAAATAAATTTAACAGTAAAGATATTTACGAAAACTTAGCTAGTGCTTCACATACATCGTAAAATTTTATTAAATAAATCCCGTCGTTTGAATTTTTTTTACTTAATATCATGCTTCCATTTAATTATTTATTTATTTTCAGGGAATGTAATATAAATTTTGTGAAGATGTGTTTTTGAAATTAGTGATTAATTCAACTGTTACTACTTCGTATCTCACTTTTTTATACATACACAAGCTCGGCTATATTTATTTTTTATTTAATAACGTTCTCCAATTGTATTATTACTTTTATTTACAATAAATTAAAATTCACTGTGTAAAGATGTTCGTTTAAAGTTATTGATTGTTTTAACTGTTACAGCATCGTGATTAATTGCAATATCTTTATACATTCTTTATTGTCGTGTATATATATATATATATATATACCTCCTTAAATATAATTTTAATATGTGTATGTGTGTTTTACATTTATTATGGTATTCCAGGAAGTTAATGTCCCGAATGAATTAACAAATATTTTTACTCACTAATTAATTACTCATAAATTCAAAGTCTGATTAATTAAGTACGACCGTCGTGGACATAGGTGTGATTTCATGAAAAGTCTTTCAATTTCTCTCAACAGACAGTGAGAGAGCCTGTAAAATTGCTGTTAATTTTATATGAATACTAATACTATAAACTATCATGTAATGAAAATTTCCTTGTAGCTTTACTATTTCAGTTACGCCGTATAATATAGCAATTAAAATGTTAATTTCCTGTCTCTCATCAGGGGACTGTCAAAATCTCATGACTAAATCTCAATCTCTGAGGTCCGTTGGTTGTTTTTTTTGACGTGATTGGCAGCCATGTGTCGCTTCCCACGAGCACTTGCAATGAACGCGCAGCTGACTCAAACACGCGACAGAGATTTTTCCCGAGGGTGACACAGCCTGCGTCCATCCCCTGCAGACAGGTTGAACCTCGTTGGCTAATCCCGCTCTGCAAGGGTGAAAATTACTCACCCCCCCCCCCCCCTGCCGCGTGCCCGGGGCGCCGGCAACCTCCTGTAACCCAAATCAGTACCTTCAATTAAATACATACTTAACCGAAATTGAATTTTTCCCCCCCCTGGAACAAAGCGTGTTTTAGAAGTCATTTGCGAACACAATATGGGAAGAGAATTCTAGCGAAGGGTGTTAAAAGTATCGTCTGTCGGCCGTGCGTGGAACCGAATAATTGTGAAAGACAAGTCAAAACCTCGTAGTTGGAGTAGATTTAAATAATTTATAAAGATTTAATTGACAAATGGGTTCAGCTATTCCCGAAAGATCGCTGGGACAAATAAAATCTGCTGGTACCTATTAAATCACTTATTTCAGACTTCAGGCTCATACCATTTTTGTACAGATGCATTGTAAGAGGTCGAAAAAACTGAAATTTTAAACTAGGAGCTTCTGATTTAAAAACTGTCGCAGAAAAATATACACGTCTAGTTTTAAAAAATATCTGTGAAACAGTACCATAATTGATAAGTATGTCCACTATCCTTACTGTCTTTGGTTCTCACTAATTATATTGGACCAGTCAAACTGTATCATTAAAGAGGACCTGAAATTCAAAATAGGATTTTTTTATATCCGCAGACTTTCATTTAAGTTCCGTCAACGGAACCACTCCCTCCACTTTCTTCCTGGTGATTAATGAAATTCTTAACTCCCGTTTTGATGAACGTTGCTAAATACAAATACAAGATTGACACACGAATTTTCATTAACACGTTACCGTATATCTCAGAAAAAACTTGATCATTATTCATAACGATACTCTCAATGAAGATCTTTTTCAGCATCAAATAGGCTCATTCGTTTGGTAATTTTATGAAAAACCGGGTAACGCATATATTTTAAAATCGCTTGCCTAATTTGGATTCGATATTTGATCATAATAGTTGATCATATATTTCCTTAGTGTTGGTTCGAAGGCGCGATCAGACCCCAAATGGTGCGGTCAGAGACTCCGGCACAGTCCACCCTCCAGGCGACACTCCCTCAAAACTCTGTCACCTCAAATACATCAATATTTTTATAAATTAATTGTCATTATAATTTTTATATTTTATTGGAGTGCTCATTGCAATATATAATTGCACTTTTGATGGAAACGAATAGTTTCTAGTCATTACATTTGTATGACAGCTGTAACTGATGTAAGCGTCGTTAATGATCCTGGTTGTCTATGCGACGAGAAATGGGCTTAAAAAATAGATTCCGGTTTCATACAAACTTCCTTATTTATAAGATAGTGGGGAATTTCACGGTTTAAATTATTAATCAAACATTCTCGAGTTTCCAACAGGGGTAAATATTTATTATTAAGCAATATTTCCATGCTACGCTCGTCCACCATCGTAGGAAACGTTGTCTAATAGTAAATATTTGACCCGAATGGAAGCTCGTGAATGTTTTATTCACTTCGGTATATCTTCCAGGAAATTTAATGTCTTAATTCATCAGTTCACCAATCACAAAAAAAAGTGTGCTTTTGTGTGTAATTTCGTTATTGTTATGATTGAAATGAACAGTTTTATTGATCATAGAGATACCATCCACAATAAGCTACGATGTCTCTTGGGAGGTTGATCATTTATGTGTCATTTTTATTCTCCAATCTCCTTTTTTATTTTTTTAAACTTGTTGCAGCATCACAATATATTCCTTACAGTGCTCTGAAAATCAATTCATTCTCTTATAATCACTAAAATATTTGAATTTATGCGGTGAATTCAAAATTATTTCTTTTAACGGAATCAAGTGGAGAAATATGGTAGCATTTTTTAGATTTCTGGATGCGGCGTAAGTGGGAAATGTTTCCCCGGCGGACGCTGGGGAATTCCCCGGGGCTGTTGAAGGTGGACCTTAACCACAGCACAGTGGCGCCTGGAGATGACGTCCCCCTCGGAGCGGACACCACATCAAAGCGGTAGATAACTAGACGCCCCGGACTCTAGCTGCGGTGTGGTCGTTAACTACCTAAATGCTGCCTGCCAACACTCCAGCAATCTCAACTATTTCGCCACACCGAGACGGAGTGTCGTCTTTCCGCTACTCGGCGACGATACGCATCAAACAGCCAAAAGGACCAACTAGTGCACTACAGTATACGATTAGGCTGTATGTTTGCTTGGACAAGGTCTGAATAACAGACAACGCCTACAAGAAAGTACTCCGTTTGTTTATAAAAATAAATATCATAATTGGATCTTCAATCATTTAAAAATCGCGCTCATATGCTACAGACTCCAATATAGCAATTAAACGTAGGAAATACCATAAATTATGGACAGAGAAAATAAAGCAACCATTACCGAAAACCCTCGAAACAGAATTCCATAATTACACTCACAAAAACTACAAGATTGGATAAGTTCTTACTTTCAAAAAGACGAAATTTGTATGTGAACTGATAAATCACAATTAATCATGACATTTGAATTATTTCTATATATTTCTGAAGAGAGAATTTTCAATTATTCACAAGAGTTCGGATTTCATCTTGCATATCTCAGCTTTGCAAATACTGGACATTGTCGTTGGTTGTAATTCCTTAAAAATTAAACAAATTTATGAATCTCTTTGAAATGAGGAACGCGAGAGAATGTTTCCTATGACTCACGCCAAACATTGACATTTTTATCTCAGGGAAACCTCCACCATTTCAGAAGATAATGAGGTGACACAGTTCTTCGGAGGAGACATTGCGAATGCAGAAAGAGAGAGAGACAGCCGGGGTCTGCGGTCTCGTGGGAACAATGGTTGTGCCCTGTTTTATTGACGACGACAAAACGAAGACCTGTAAAATGTAGACTGCGGATTTCCGCAGCCCAGGCCCTAGAAGATGAGAAGAAAAGGAGGAAAAACTACCACAGCTGAAACATTCAAAATTAGCTAGGAGCGAAAAGACATTCTCGTGGCAGCTTTCCGATGTTGACTTGTAGCTCACCTTCTCCGTACAAGGATCTCATGAATTTAAAATTTGGTTTGAGGAAGAACGTCGTCCTCTCTTGCCCAAAGCTGGAATTTTCATCTAAGTAAAGTAGCATAAAATATTCTCTCATTCATACTATCATGAATATGATTATTAAGACTTTTCTTTGAGTGCTTATATAGATGTGTAAATAATTAACTTTGTGAATGCGTGCCTTCATAAAAAATCCAACATATGAAGCTCTCGGCATTTCAAACATTTATTTAGCACTCTACATGCCTAAATGAATTAGTTAAATTTCTTTATATCTAATATTTCCAAAAACCTTTGCTAGACACTTTTACTTCATTTGATATAAGTTTAATATGAACTATGATGACAGTATTGTAAGGGTGTCGTGCCATGTCCGGCCGTGCCATGAGCGGACAACCTTCCCGCCTCCCCTCCTCAAGCCTTTCACTATCCTGACCGCTGAGCGAGCATATATATATATGTGTAGTTTCAGAACACATATAAATATATATAAGAATCAATCTTGGTTTTAACATTAAGTGAATGTAATACAAGTTTAATGTATAGCATTTCTGAAACATATCTGGTTTTATAATTTTTATCACTATCTATAATATAGGAAACTGTTCCAATTGGTAGGATTCGTTTAGTAAATATTCTTATAAATGGTCCATTAAGATACAAATCTTGTAATAGTTATATTTATCTGACGTCCTTAAATAAATGAAAACATCAACCTGTTTAGCTATAAATTTATTATTAATTTAAACTTTTAATTATTATAAAGTAAAAAAATTTTCTCAGTTTCATCTCTAATTTATTATGATTCTGAAATTTCCTTAAATAAATGATATTAATAATTTAACTATAAATTTATGATTCCCTCAAAACATCCTAATCAACTTGGAGATACTAGAAAAGTTGAAAATACTTTTACATAATCTTTTGAATGTGTGCGAAGTACTGAATATTTTTTACGATTAAGAAAAAAGTAGTGAAACTTATTTCCGGATTAATTTTGACCAACCAGAGCGTTTGCTTTTGAAAATACGTACTAAGGCTTTACCTTAAAATATTCGTCCAAATTGAAAGCTTGTCAAGTAACTTTATTAAAGTTTTGTAATCGAGAATTTGTGTGGAAATTTATTAGCAATTACCTGGTAAGGTCATTCGGTTACGTGACGTGAAGTATTTGCTTCATACTGGTAACCGTAAGATCTTTATTCTCGTACTGTATTCCTAGCAGGAATCTCTTGTGTGTAAGATGAATTGGTAAGGAAGCGACGCAGGAATCTCTCTCCCTTTCTCCTTCATTCCTGGATCTCTTTCTTCCTCTCTCTCTCTCTCTCTCTCTCTCTCTCTCTCTCTGTATCGATGTAATTTTCTCAACAAGACGCCCTTTCCTCTCATGTGAACGTGCCCTGCGCAACTTTTTATTAGTGCGGGTTCCCTGGTCGGGTTTGGGGTCTGGAGGACCCGCTGGAGGACCTGGCGTCAGCACTGGAGACAATACTCTCTCGTGATACACTCCACACCCCCGCAGACGTTCTGGACACCACGCATTCCACTGCTGGAAAATTCCGAGGAGATCCACTGTCTTGTAACGACGTCTAGAAAATAACTCCCTGTCGGAATGGGAAAACTCTAGCGCCACAATGAACAGTATAACGTGAAGCACCTTCCATGGTTGGACAGATATCAGAACCACCTGAAGGAAAACCACGAGCGTATTTAGCACTAACTGACACATAAAATCAAGAATAAATTACTGTAAAGTACTTATTAATTCTGAAGTTTCGTTCATATCTCAAGACGAAACACATATAGAAAATAGCCTGCAACATAGGCAGTAATCGTGATAAATTTTTCACGATAGAAATGTAAAAAAAGGGTATATCAAGTTTTTCTCAGCAATATTTTTTATTTTTATATCTGTATTTTAACAATCAGATATATTTAAGGATCAATCCATTAAGATACAATTAAAAAAATTGTAATTAAAAAAAACGATTATTAATCATAAAATCTGTAATTACTGAATATTTTTACCATATTCCGATTGTCTAACTGAAATACAGATTTATTTTGATGTTGTAAACGTTTCCTGAGTGTGGCTATGATAATAATCATTATTTGTATTACCCTTTATATCCTACACTTTCTTCTTCTTCTTCTCATAGTGGAAGCTATAGAAGTATTCCTCAATACCATTGACTTTGATGTATTAAATATGCTACTAACACATGATTAGTTTTAAGTGTAACTCGGTAATTGAAAAAAAAACAGTATAGAGAACCGGGGTCTTTTGAAAGTTTGAGTCAACGAGAAGCGAAACAGTTTTTAAATTAGATAATTTTAAGTACTGAATATGAATATGTCTCTTGGTATAAAAACACGGAATACCTAATAAAATCGGACTAATGATACCACAAATTGTATTAATTATTGGGTAAATCAGTAGAAACGGCATACTTGATAGAATTTCCGGGATCCCTAGGTATTAGGCCTCCCTTCTTACGCGGCATCAACGCAATTTTGCTCGGCAAATGAACGGAAAGGCAGACGGACATATTACGCGGCAGGGGAGAGCGACAGAGAGTATTCGCGGAACGAGTGGGCTGCACAAATATAACTCTCCCACCCCCTCCGGAAGCTTATCACTGCCTTTCCCTGTGCGACGTCGGCGTTAATATGGTCTGGCGACGTCGTTACGTGTTGAAGGCCTGGGACACCGACACGACACGACGCCCTCAAATTAGTGCACCCGGCGGCAGATATTAGACGCGGCCAATCACAGTGAGTCAGCCGGCTTTGGGGTGACGATATTGCCAGATCTCATCCGTGTGCGTCCATATGTGTGTGTGTGTGTGTGCCAGATGCTGCCTTCATGCGATGCCCATTCAATACGAACGGGCGCTTCCGCCCACGCCGGAGAAAAACACTTGGACGCCCATTGAGCCGTCGTCGGCGCCATAGTCACCCTAAGATAGCCTGTTCTCCACGGGAAGGGAGATCCAGCTTATCTTCCGTGGGGGAAAATAATATTTTATATTGCATTATTCCGGGAGTCGCTTCACTGACGAGACGACACTCTGGCTCTGCGCAGATGTTACTCCATATATATCTCCCGCTTTCCGGGCCAGCAGATCACGACCGCTTCAGGGGGTGAAAACACAAAAAGAACAGCCCCTAAAGCCCCATTGCCTTATCTAGAAACAAGTATAATATGCCCCCAAGTGAAACCGTTAGCAAAAGTATTTTATGAATTACATCTACTTGCAGATTAACGCTAAACTAGTAAATATCTTAGAAATGTAAAATACGACAAAATAAAGAAATATTATTTAATGTAAATTAGCTTATCTAAACAGAACATCAAAAATATAACGGAGTTTTATAAAAGAAAATTAATGTAAATATATAACTTAGGCCTACTACGTAAGTAAAGTAGATACGGTAAAACATTATACTGTCGTGAGTTGATTTTCATACAATGGCCAGAGTTAGACCAAGGCCGTTTTAAATACAAAAAAAACGACCATAAATAACAGTAAAAGAACTAAACATTTTGATAACTTCAATGGTATTATTTTTTATATCTTCAGTTTCCAAAAGAAACTTTGCAGTTACGAATATGTTCATTAACCCTGACTTTTAAAAATCACGTTTAGTTATTCGAATATAACACTGTGAACAATCCACACATTCAATTTTATAAACTATTTTACTAGTATGTCATTGCTAGAAAAAAGGTTACACATTTACGTGGTGGGCTGTGACGTCACTTCCGTTGATAAATAAAGAATTTCTTCTCGAAAACGTTTCATAACAATGGTTTCAATATTCCGTTGTTGTATTTGGAAAGTTTCTTAGAATAATTTTTTTTTCTGCCTTTTTTTAATGTAATGTCTTTTCAGTCCTTCATGCGTTGCACTTTAATAATATTTTATATATTTCGTAATTGAACCTATATTCCTAAATCACTTTATGGCTTCACTAGTTTCGGCTTAACGTTGCTCATTCAATCAAATTCTCCTTTTATACGTCTGTAGATAATAGTAAAATTTGTAGACCAAAAGTTTTCCGATGAAATTCTCTCGGGATATCAGTCCATACTTAAAACGTGTAATTGACGATGTTCCAGTACGGACTTTAAGAATTGCATCATACACAGACAAAAGTCGATTATTTTTCTGGCGAGACAAATCAAATTGCTGCTCCGGAACCCTGAGAAAACAACAAATCAAGACAATTAAAACGTTTACTGCTAATATCAAAGATGTCCTACATGAAATAAAGATGGAATGAGCAACGCTTTTTCATCTATGTTTCTATTTCTTTGATATTAAATTTTTTTATAGGCTATAACGTTAGATATATAACTTATTATTACGTAGGACAATTCAAAATCGTAATGTATGGTAAAATATAATTCGTAAAATATAGTTCGTATATTTGTGTTGTCTGCTGTTCAGATTCATTATTATTCTATTATTATTTATCAATATGATAACTCTAAATTCATCTATCTTTCAAAATTAGCGTTATATAATTACTGCATAAAATTAATTAACTAATGTACACGTAATATGTTTGTGCAAGTTTCCCCAATTCGGCGGTAGAGTACATCACGGTTAACTGTGTGTTTTTGTGAAATACTCTGTACTCTGTCAATACTGATCTGGATCCTCTCTGTTTTCCTGAATCACCCTTGTCAGCGCTGATATGGATTTAGGACTATGTTACAATGAAAGTCCTTTTCAAATCTCCCTCGGCCTCCAGAGTCATTAATGGGTGAGAGATATCGTCGTGCTAATAAAAATTGATTCCATTTCAGTCTTTATCTGATGAGACGGTAGGAGGGAGCGATAGCTGTAGGAAGAGAGGGTCTGGAGTACAGGAGGATAAGGATCTATCTGCCGCTTGGGATTGATAAAGCCAAAAATTTCACTCCGTAACTAACTGCAGTTTCATAGTATCCTGTTAAAGACTGTTACAACACTAACGTGATTGATGAATCTACGTGTTTATAGCATTAGTTTAGGCACATTCAAAATTAATTAAAATACATATATTATGTCATAGATTAAATCGTGGCTTTTAATTCGCATACTCTGACCGCTAAACAGTTATCTTCTTGTGTCATTTCAGTATGGATTGACTATTTCCTGGCTAAATATTTTTACAGTATCGCATATATCAAATTATAGATTTCTTCTTCACTCGATATAAATAACAAGCAAAAAGAAATTTATTCTGTTATATACTAAATTATACAGGTATTTTCTATTATATTTCACAGTATTCTTGGACCATATCCAAACATGAGTAAAAAAATTGACGTGTGCCGGGAAGAATGATTATATATTATTCGGATTTGTATAAGTCAGGTATAATTCAAATTAAACTGATGATCGTGATAAAAATATTTCCAATATTATTACATACACTATAATTGTTTTGTAAGTGCTGCAATGACTCATTCATATGACCTGAAATGAGTGGTTGCAAGGTTATTAAAATTATTCTTGAGTATTAATACTGGGAGGAAGAATTTTAAATAACATTATTATATATTTAATATCTGGGTGTCCGGCATTGCCCAGGTTCTCATATATTCTTAACCCCCGATTTGACTCCAATGTGGTTACTTTAGCGTTATTTTTATGTAACGCACCTTGACTTCTTTCCTAAATATGCTCACCTCCCATGCCGAAAGTGGTTGAACTCATTGACACTGAAAAAAGTTTTTCTCAACGAATATTTCTACCGTTTTAACATGTTAGAATATTTTCTCACCGTCCAGATCCTCTACTGTGGGTTAAAAAAATAAATAATTAAACTCGTCCACATCCATAATCCCGGATTTAACTCGAATCTCGCTTGTTTTTGTGTTATTTTTACGTTATGCCAATTCACCCCCACCCTTAAGGGTGTTACCCTCCCAAGTCCGAAAGGGCTTGAAATTATGCACACAGAACATCTAGGGAAGTATTATGAATTTCATTGACCCCGAAAAATATTTATTCGACGCAAATATCGGTCGGTTAACATGTTTGAAAATTTCTACTCCTGCCCATCAACAACAGACTTGCCATGACCATCATCGGTCGACTTTCTATATGAACTACGTGTTTCAATCAACCTTAAATATACGTCTCCTGCACTCCACATTCTTACTCCACGCTGCCTGTTGTTTACAATACCTGGGCCATAATTATTACGCCAACAATTGAAATTATTTTAAAAATCCATTTATCACACATTGGTGGTCTCTTCAGTACATATGTTATATATAAAGATGCAAAAATGTTATATCTATGTGTGCAAAACCTACGCCTTTGTTATTTTCTTAACGGCCCTGGTCTGATTTTGTAATTAGGCTAAATTTCCTGTCGTTATTTGTGTTTGTATGGTTGTTAGGTTATCTCCGAGAAAATCAGGAATAAATACTATTTAAGTGTCGGTATAGTTACATTTTTAAAAACAGGTTTAAATCCAATAGAACATTCCAATATTCTTTTACGTTTTGTAATCCGGCCGTAAAAGTACCGTCAGCTGGTTGGTTAATCAAGGTTGTCCTGTTAATTCCCGTTCCCTGTTAATACAGCTAGCGCTTTTTTTTTTGCACTTCCCTCCCCCGTCCTGTTTTAACAACCAAACGTTCGCCGTCTGATCATCTCCCCTTTCCCCGTAATTGTTCCTGTCGCTGGAATTTTCTGCAGACCTCATGCGCAAGCATTTATAAGCTTCTATTAGCCAGAACACACCTTCAAACAAACCGCTCAAGCCAACCCTTTTTCCCCTCCAAAAAATCCTACATCGAGATTAAGAGCATTTGCCAGCTGAATTATGCGTGGATCCCTTTCCCCTTTTTATGAGTCCCCAAATTTTCAGTTTTATTATTCATTACAAACAGGGAGCGATGTGAAACGCTACCAGTAGTAATTCTTTAAAGTATCACATCTACTATAAACTGAAAAAAAACACTGTATATATCATTATTTGAATAAAAATTATTGGAACAGTTTATCATTAATAGTATGCAATGTGGACTTGCCTTTTTTTTGTTTCGGCGTAATGTCGAATCGCACCTGGATTCAATTTTTCACTATGCACTGTACTCAAGTTGATTTATCGCTCAATTTTGAATTCGTTTATGTATTAGGCAATTTAAGCGAGGTATAATCGGTGAGGCTTAAGTGTTGGTTAAGTGATGAATCGGCGTTCAGCTTGCCTCGTTAATGTGAGAAACTGAGCGGAAAGTTATGAAGGATTCTGCTGGGAATAGAAATGGGTGTAGTAATTCACGCTACTGGCCACGCAGTTGTGTACGGAAAATATATTTGCCTCTTTAAAATCCCTTTACTTTAATCACACACTAAAATTATTTGAAGCGTTGCCAAAACAATTTTAACCCGACAAAGTGCCTGACTTTTCTTTGTCGCCTGAGTATATATTGTATATTGATTTCAAAGTCAACAACTTTTGAAATTTTTACGACTCGTATTGTCTCTTTTTTTATTTCTCAAAACACGTCCAGTTTTTAGGAGTAATTTTTGGAATCTGCCATCATGGATTCATGCGGGATTCTCCACTAATCCTGTAAGAACATGCTGTTTGTAAAGTCAATAAAAGAACAAAACGTTGTGTTACTTTTAATTTAATAAACTACAAATTAGTGATTCAATTAATGTCAGATAAAGATAACTATTAATCTTTGTTAACTGCTCATTGATTCGGATCTGAAGTTGAGGACAATATTCGGTCGATCTTGAGCTGTATTGTTTGCTGTGTTCCATATACAACAAACTTACAGCTAGAAATGCACCGTATTTCATTTTTTAATTTAATTATTCAATCTAATCCATAAAGGTTCCAGGAGTTTTTTAAAAATTGAGGTTTATAATGGTCGCTTCGACATCTTGGTTATTGGCGACCCTTATGCTATTTAAAGTAGTTTAAATAGCGTTATTATTTACATACAGAGATATTCTTACTATTTTTTTCATTTAAAGCCTCGTGATTTCATTGTTCTACTGTTACTGTCTTCAGATTATTTTTCTAGAGAAGGACTCCATATGTAAAATTACCGTTTGGGTTTGCTGATTATTTGACCGCATTTCCCTGGAGATTTTTTTAAAAACATATTCAGTGTCGAAAGCCAGCGAACGTCGGTATATTTACGTTACACCTTTAAGTGGAATTTCATTGTAACGTTCTGTACGACGTAAATTATCTTCATTACGGTGTTGTGAGAGAGAGGAAATTGTCGGCTTTGTCAGAACCTTGTCACACCTCGAAGGAAGCCATTACAAGTACCTAGTTTACCGGAAGCTCTAGAAATAACACGGGATCAAACAAACGAGAAAGCCTTAGAAATGAAGAGAGTCGTAGAGATTGTCATCGCGTGACGGAAAGTTTAAGTAATCCGTTTCGTATCTTTATATACATGTATTAAACACACAGACGATAGCCAAATTACGTAGAAACCATGCAGTTGTTAGAATGATCAAATGTAATAATAAAGCATGATTATTTTGCATACGCATCACTTTTACATTAAAAATTAATTCCAAGTATTAGACGAACGATCAAGAAACTCTTGTACTCAGTTAAACTATCTTTTAAATAAAATATTATTACACTGATTGTCAAAAATCGTGTAATTATTATTGCATACTTTCTCCGGAAGATGGCTTATAAAATATTATTCCTGTATGGTGAATACTTTACTGGTGGAGAGCAAGATGATGCGTGTCCGATTTTATAGTTGATCGATTTATAGTCTCATATTCGTGAAATTCTCTAGTCTTTTGAAAAAGATTATTTTACAAACCTTAAAACGTCACGAATGTATATACTAGGCATAGTTGGGCACTTTTAAGCTTTTGAAGAAAGGTATATAACTGAATATAAAATCCATACTGGAATGTACGTTTCTGCTACTTGAATATTTCAGTGCCATTTTCATTGTGTTGGCGTCAACATGTTACATTAATGTTCTGAAAGAATTACAAGCTGAACAAAATTTTCCCAGCCAACAGTGCCTCGACTTTATTTTGTTATTTAATCGAAGACTCGGGAAAGACGCATCAGATGAGAGCTGAACGAACTTAACGTTACTTACGTTGAGTGATAATTTATTAACATTAAAAGACGCGTTTAGATTGAAGAGAGTTTCGTCCAGGCCACGGAAAAGAGAAATTTCGTGAACTGGGAAGGGATCTATTAGGGGAAAAAAACGTCAAACTGCATGGTATCGTGTCATGTGCAAAGCGTATGTGGGTCATCAAGCGTGGGATGATATTAGAATCAATATTTGAAAACCGACATATTGTGCTAAAATCGATCATATACACAAAATTAAAGCCCTAAAGCAATATGTACATACGTAAATATTCGTTTATAAATAGACACATCGTAGAATGGAATATCTGCAGTAGTTCTCGAGACGTTTCCACTTACAGGTCGACGTGGCTGGTATTGAGAATCATTCAAGAGCTTAGATAGTATGGTTTATTTATATTTATGAACAATTAACAACGACTTATTACCTATGTATGTTTTTATTTACTATTATTTGATCATATACTTGTTGACAAAGCAGCTCCGGTATTTACAGTTAGTTATGCAATTCATTACTTTCCTAACATGTTTATCCAAATTTTTATGTAACACAACTATTTTTCTGTCATCCGCGTAGAGAGTTTTAGATTTAAGTGTCCTAGAAGGTCTTTAATGTACAGAATGAAAAGTAAAGCTCCAAGAATTGACCTTTGTGGGAACTCCACATTTAATTAATTCCCAATCCGATAAATTGAATTTAGACTCGACCGCTTCATTTTGTTTTCGAGTAACATACTTGCATCATATACAGTTACAGTAAATTCGCCACAGGCGCCTTCGTAGATATTTTTCCCTCAGTTCTGCGACACACGGGATCGAGCATCGGGAAAACAAGTCGGGGTTGGCTGAGCTGCCTAACGTACAGGAAACACCGAGAACGAGTCTAACTTTGTTTGCAATCAGAAGTCAACCCCCAGCCCGAGGATTATATTGATTCACTGCTGCTTGCGTTTTCCCGACAAGCTGGTAAATTCAAAGTTACCAAGAATCAGACCAGGACCGCGGCTTTCTTCTACCCTTATTATCGTCTGCTACTCCCTCAAATATTTCGTTCGTTCGGAATCGCAGTAAAACGTGATTACATAGAAACATAAAACATTACAAACAAACCTTAAAAGAACAAAATTGTTAAGTTCGAATTGAAACGATTTATTTTATTTTGAAAAAACAAAGATTGTAACGTTGTGATTTTAAATTCGTACCCAGGAATTTTCTCTCTCTGTAATGAAGTCAAGTTAAAAAATTGTAATAGCTTATTTACTATTTTTACGATAAAATCATTGTTATTATTTGATGTCAAATATTTTTCTCCTCCTGTCAAACAACTTAGTTTATCACTAAAAATAAGAAATTTGCACTCTACAGAAAATTCCTCATAAAATTTGGTTTCCGAGAAATATAAATGTGCGACTTTTCCTCAAAGACACACGAAGCATTACCAATATTCAAAATTTGGGTAAAATGATAAATTTTTTAAAGTAAAAAATAAATTTTTATACGATATAGTCCCTTCATGCATTAATTCTTAATACCACACACTTACTACGCTCCTTTTTTTATGGTAACAGGCTACATGAAGGGAATCCATATGGTGGCAACTCCCCTTTAATAACATAGGAAGGGATTTAAAAGGGGGGATGCGGAAGGGTAGAGCAAGGTAGCCAAGGGTTAACTAGGGTCCCCGGGCTATGTTTTAAGGATCCTACCCGGCAATTCGCCTTAAAGTGATGCAGGGAAAACCATAAAAAAAACCTGCATCAGGTAGGTCGGGCATTTGGTACTTGTCCCACGCCCTTCCGATGGCGGGAGAGGAGTTTTCTGTGGGGTCGCAGCTTTCGTCTCGCCGTGTCTTGACCGGTTTAGGAGGAAGCTGGCCGACTATTCCAATAGGAATAGCGGACACCTCTTACCGTATTCCGAAGGTCTGCGACCTCGGAACATACACCTCTCAAAACAGGCCGAGGTGCCTCGGCATGTGGGAACCTTAGTTAAAAAAACCAGAGAGATGTGAAGGCATCCCCAAAGGAAGCCTCCGCCTGAGCTCTCACATCCGCTACCTTAATCATTTCATAGTGTTCGAGTAATAAAACGCCTCAAGGAAATAAGATGAATATAAATTAAGTTGGTTGTTTGATAATATTTACAAATAAATATATTTGTTTTAGTTATTTAAGTTAAGGACAATACAGGTTTTTTATGTGGAAAAACTTGGTAATTTTTGCCACTTTAAATTTCTTTAGTACAGTTATTCCATCCTCTGTACTATCATGCATGTCGTTGTATAGAATAACAAATCACATTTTTTATTATTGCTGAAAATATCTGATCACGCTATTCCTTGCAAAATGTTACTGAATTCGCCTTTTGGCTTGAACCGTGTGTAATTTTGAATCGAATTGCTTGATCACGGAATTGTCTAAATTCTCGTAATTTTTAATAATGTTTCTGATTTGTGTAATATTAGTTTTGATATTGTTTGCAAAAATGGTAATTTAATGAATAATCATGTTTAGTAACATTTCAATCCATAATAAGAATTTGTAAAATTATATAAGCAGCTCCGGATTATGTGCAAATGTATCTCTAATTTTATTACATATTTTGTTAAATTACCCTCAGAGATATTAACAGTATCTGGGGGAATGCATGCTGGTTGTCTGGGAAACAACAATGCTGGGGGAGTACTTTGTGTTGATGCGTAATCCACGGAGAGGGTTGAACAGTGTTATCTGAAGCTGGACGATTGTTGACGGCGAACCCCCAGTTAGTATTACACCACATTTCCCTTCACAGACCCCTTTCAAGTATTTGATTAGGAAGAGCGGTTTGTCTCAGCAAGAAGATCCCTATCATAGCGACGCAATTAAACTCAGCCCAGCAGTTGACTGGATAAGCACAAACTTTCCCACTTAACGTTTAATTTTTTCACAAGTCTCGCTCTTGTCTCCGAGAGAGGCTGTCTTTTGTCTCTTTGTAGTCTGAATTGTTTTCATGATGCCTGTTATTCATTCCAAAATCCTCATGGTAGTTCCTTTCCTCAAATCATTTTCTGACAGAAACAAATTCAGAATTCGAACAATTAGATAATTAGTATTTTACTTCATGACAGTCTAAACTCTTAACTCAAGCTTTTTATTTAATTTTTCAGACAAATTGGCTGTATTTTTGTTTATTGTTAAATTATAATTGTCAGATTAACTTAAAGTTTAAATTTCCTCTTAATTCTTGTGCAACTTGAGCAAAATTTGAACTTGAGCATAAAGCTTATTTATCGTTTGCTTAAGTCACTCGTCTATGCACTTCTCATCCATAAACGAAACAGTCGAAGGGTAACACAAAATTTTTACTATAAAAATTCGGCTGAATTAGTAAGTAACAAACTTCTTAGAACATTTTTTGATTTCATTTCAACCAAAAATCTAGAGGAGTTAAGGTAAATTTAGATTTATATCACAATTTAATAAAAGGTCATCGTTTTATGAACCGAGGAGATTGTTTATTCAGACACAACGTTTCTGCGAATTTCTTCTCCGCCGTCGTCCGGTGGCCCGGATGATAATCCCAGAATATTTTATTCAATCAATTCACCAGGAAAGCCTACGTTATCTCAATTTCACAATTTTTTTTGTAAACCAAGCCTTAAACACTCGCTAATTGAAGATCAGATGGACACTAGATAAATTATTTCTAAAGAAGAAAATAACGCATTGTAATAACACATGAAAATTTTATTTTTATTAAAAAATAAAACGTAAATATTGATGTGTTATGTATTACCTGAGGCTTGCTTTTTAAAAAAAAAATATCTGCATCTGACGAACGATTATATTTATTTCTGCGTTTCTAATCATTTTCAAGGCTACAGGCATAAATACGAATATTTTTTTTTTATATTATGGAATCCAGAAAATGGTTTTTCCTCTGCCGTTGAATGGCGTGTGGCCGTCGGGAATACATACAAAATTGCTGGCATTCATGTTTCGTCCCGGCAGTATGCTGTCAAAATAAGTGTATTCCCTCTGCTAACATTCGCCACAAGCTTTAAACACGCCCATAAAGCTATTCACATAACTGGTAGCTGTCCAAATGGTATATTATATTAATTTTAAGTACTAGACAGAAACGTGTAGAGAAGAAGCACATGGAATCGAAAATAGATGCTCAGAATAGAAAAGAAAGCAGATGGCCATATGCTAAGAACTAGCGTAAATGCAGAACAATGCGAAAATAAATCTGACAAAAATGAATGTAACACAAACTTAAAAAAAAATAGAATTGACACAGAGGAAACGAATAGAACAAACAGTTTATATAAATTCGATAAACAGTTCTCGGTTCTCACACGGGTATAATATATTTAAACGCAACGTTTCGACGACTGAAAGCTCTGTCGTCATCTTCAAGGCGAAGATATATATATTTTAAAATTATAATACCTTGGATATAAATACACTAGAACAGAAACACTTGCATTTATGAATTGTAGAACAACTTTATTTTCTGAAATGATTTTACATTCCTTGTTCAATTTTCTTTATTCCCAAATATATACCAAATATATACCAAAATTCGGCACACACAACCTATTCACATGTTTTATTGCCTCTGCGTGTCGTCACACGTTGTCCCGCGATGTACCTTGACGCAACTCTCGCTTCCAACACACGTCAGAAGCAGAAGCCCACTGTTAACCGAACGAACATCTTCTATACATAATTACCGATTACTGACGTCCCTCCAACTGCAGTCTCCAAGACAAAACTGCTCATTAAACATCTACCAGCAGACTGTACTTTAATGTCCTGTTTAAGACTGTACTTAACTTTCGTCAAAGCTTTTCCACATCACGAAACGCCGACAACAATACTTTCCAGCACTCCACATTCTTACGCAAAGGTGACTGTTGTCTACAATACCTGGGCCATAATTATTACGTCGACAATACAAATATTAAATAAATTACACATTGGTGGTTACCAAAGTATATTTTTCTACGACTTTTCTTCACCAGAAGATGGCAAGACCGATGGTCTATAAAACGTCGCGCGTAAACCTGCAACTGACTCGAATCCCGAGAATATTTCGATCGGTTTCGACAAGCGTATACTTATACATGGATACTTAGACACTGATTTATTATAATTCATTATTAGTTTCAGATATGATAACGGTAAGAA
The DNA here is from genome assembly GCA_037074705.1 of Zhengitettix transpicula. Taxonomy (NCBI): domain Eukaryota; kingdom Metazoa; phylum Arthropoda; class Insecta; order Orthoptera; family Tetrigidae; genus Zhengitettix; species Zhengitettix transpicula. Next base: position 36,111,769 of record CM073596.1, on the reverse strand, counting down.
TGATTCAGTAGCAACTCTCAAGACGCTGTTATAGAATAATGGAAGAGGTTTTTTCAACCGCAGATAACGTGTAAGCTTAATTTATTTGCACGGGCAGCGCACTGCTTTTAGTTCCTTAATCTTGTATTCTAAGGAAGTATATGCAAATTCTTGCAGATACGGAAGGCCATTATTTTAGAAGCAGATGGCGGGAATCTGGAATGAGTTAAGAACTGACGTTGTCCTCGAAAGTGGAGAAAAGGGCAGGGGGTAATTGTAAGTTTTAAAAAGAGGCCATCAACAAGTACCTCCGCTTTTCTGGCAACCCCCATCGTAAACAATGACGGCTTCCGCTATGAGCTTCCGCAAAATTTTCAATTTATTTAGCGGACGTTGAAATTACCGGGCCCAGAATCCTAGTAGCGGTCGCTATTATGTTATGTAAAACAGCTTGTCCGACATTTACCTTTAAGAGGGGTAATAAAACATTAAACAGCTCTAGGGTAGTAGGATCTCGCATAAGGTATAGTGTTGTGTGAGGAAGGGAGGAGTGAGGGAAGGCTTGGTTTATTTAAGGTACAGCAGCGGCAATTTAGGTGATAAAACCTGCTGTGCACACCCACTAAGTCATCCAGTGGCGAGGTTGGAGGGAAGGATAGATAAAGATAGGGGATACATAGAGAGATAATTTGTTTATATTTAAAAAGGAAAAAAAAGCCTCGAAATTTGCATGTGATTTATGTACACCTTAAATTAACTAGCAGCCGTTTAAAACAGCCAATAAAAATTAAAAACAGGAAGCAGCAATCTCTTGACAGCATTAATTTCTTGCGAAAGATTTACCGACCCTTTTTGTAAATTCACTTTCCACATAAGAGAGGAGATAAAAACACGGTGCGTGGGGAGACGAACATTGGCTCGTACATACTGAAATTCGCCCCCAAGCAACAACACATATGCAAATAGACCGAGAGCTTGGTCGAATTTCCCATCGTTGATTCGATTTGCATACTGGAATGGCACTTTATGACTGACTTTTTTTTTTACAGCAGCCGTTTTGGTAAAGAGTTGCGTTGGTGTGTTAAAAAAATAGCGGATACCCCCGAAAGGATGTTTAAAATATTGAAGGTAATTCGGAGATGGTTCTATTAAGCTGGTGCGGGGTTTGGCGTGCACAAGTCTCTAATTGGACATTTTGACAAACTGCCGTCTCCAGTGCCTCATAAACAATAAGTAGGCCTATTGTTAATTACAAACAGAATAATTAAGCGTGTCGTAATCATTTTAAAACTCAGAATGCTGTATTCTAGGACGGTAAAATATATTTTTATGTCTAAAGACAATCAATCATTAATGAGTGAAACATGAGATAATTTCTGATATTTCGTGAAAGTTTTCCATGATAAGAAATACCGAAAATCGTCGGCTAAGAGGAGCGACGTATGTAAATCATCCGAACTAGTGTTGGAATTGGACATTATTTTGCATTTCAATGGAATCAAATCAGTTGTCTGAATGTGGCACCTGCCAGGCAGCTTGATATTAATCAGATTATTTCAATCAACAAATAAGTCTATTAAAAAATATAGCACGAATATGATTGCATACTACGCCGATATAATTTCCGTTCGGTTGTACGTTTACTTTTATGTATGCAGAATAATCTGCTTCAGATTTGCAGTTTTAATAGAACGGAACTGATTGATGCAACTTTCCGGAATTTGGCGTCACATTCAGGCGTGAAGCGAATTCACGTTGAGGAAGACTGGAGTCGGATGACAGTTACAGACTCACAGAAAAGTAATTATAAGAAAGACAGCCAAATACACATACAAAATAATTGATAATATAAATACCACACAACGTTTCTGGAATCCTTGTCTCTTTCTTCAGGAGCCTAGAGCGAAACGTTGTGTGGTGTTTATATTATCACTTATTTTGTCTTTATTTGGCTATCTTTTTTATTATTAATTTTCATTCATACGTTAATTTTTTCACTATACAAATTAGTTGGCAAATCTGTTTTATTATCTTAACGTTTATTAATTTGAAAATCATAATTATTTTAAACATATTTTACTGGCCAACCATTATCCTCGTAACTTTATCTATAAATAGTCCCTATATTAACGTCGGATTTCTAAGATTAATTTCAGTTCCACCCACAATAAAGTTATGAATAATAATAATACATCATGGATTTCATTGTGTTACCATATTGTGGAACTTTGCCCCTAAACTAATATATACATAAGGTTCCTCATTTCTGTTTTTCTAAGTCTAAACCTTCATATTCTGGATGTATTAAAAAAGATTCAAAGTTCCTACCATTTTTTTCACCAGTAATAATGTTGTTTCTAAAAATGCTATTAAAGGGGAGTTGCCATCACGTGAATACCATCATGTAGCCTGTTACTCAAAAAAAAATCATAAATTTGAAGTGCTATTATGCTAGACAGGGAACATCATTATAATAAAAGAATCGTTTCAGAAAGATTTTTCATTAAAATGCATCCATTATTAAACTTGAGACCGCCAATCTCAACAAATTATGATATTTTATTTTAATTTCTTTGGTATTTCAATATTCATCCTTGGTTTTAGATCTTTGTTTTACTTATCATTCTCTGTTGAAATTTGACAGACACATAGTAGTGTCGAAACGTCCTGCTATGTTTACATTTTTTATGTGTAACTAGCTGGTTGCCCGGCGTTGCTCGTGTGCTTATTTATATAAACTCGAAAAAAGTATTTAATTGAATACTTAAATATATTCCTTGAGTATTTCAGGATATAATTGTCAATTGTCACTCAGTCTTCATACATTACGAAATATTATATTGATGAAATTGTTAGCTAGACTCGCAACTAATATAGCACGAAAATTAACTTAAATTTTCCGCAAGGATGGTAAAGTAATTCGTATTCTTCTTTATTATCATTCAATATAGTATTGCTGTATAAAATTATACTTTTTATTTAAAGAAAATATTTCTGCTTTATTTCATTACGAAATACAGAACTATATTTTTATGATGCGTCAATGTCTTGCCAATGACGTCACCGTCTCTTGGCGCGCAGTAATTTAACACTAATTCGTAACTTATTTCAATTATAATTATTTCCACGTTTATTCTAGGGGTTTCTCACCCCCACAGTACCGGTTCTCGATTTTGGCAGAATATATATACCAATTTTTGTTGAATTCTGTCCACGCGATAAAATTTGTATAAAGAACAACTTAAATACATACATACATACAAATATACATCCTTTTTTATTATATAGATAGATTGTTTCCAAGTCTGGTTGCTAAGATCGAAAATTAATTATTAAAATAGTATATTATTGATTCCACTGTTACAGAAAAATTGAAATTACGGGGGCGGGTGGGAATTATGTTTTGATATATAATTGACGAGGGGAAGAACTCACTGGAACGAGCTTTCTAAACACCGTCAAGAAAAACGAAGGAAATAATTAAAACAATGAGGCGCTGAGTTTTTAAATCAAATTACGGAGAATCGCAGGACTCAGAATCAGCAGCTGGAGATTTATTTAGAATTTCATGCAGAAAGTATTGTAAATAGGATCCGATAAATGATGAAAAAGAGGAAACGAATAAAACTATGGCATAAAGCACAGTTTCATCAAATGAATTTTAACGGAGTTTCATGAACAGTGCATTCGAATAAAAATTCGCCGTATATTGTTATTTATGGAACTATAGATGCAAACTGAAGACTGGAACTTTTGTTTTAAAGAACAAATCACACGAATGTCGTCCACTTGCACAGACAATTAAACTTAATATTTTTTGTAATGTTTTATTTTGACCGTGCCCATGCTATCGCTTTCAAATGGTGACCGGCAGACCAACAAAGCTGCCAATTCTCTCTGATAACTCCGCAACGAACGGTTATTGAAGGAATTGTGTGATCTGCAGGGGAGACGTGGTGCAGTGGGCTGCTGATGGAGGGGGGAGGGGGGTTACAGCGATTTTGAATGCAGGCGGCACCAAGTTTTTTTCAATACAGGTCTCATTGTCCGTCTTAAACAATGCTGCTAGAATTACGCATTCGATTAAAAGCGCAGGTGTACGTGATTTCAGGCTGCATTGTTTGCTGCAACAATGAGAGTCTCGAGTATGGGGAACAATATTCTGCCGGTATGTAATAAGGATCGTCCCGCGAGAGAGAAAGGGGCGCGAGAAATAAAAAAAAGTACTCAAAAATTAAATTTTTAAATCCTCGTGGAATATTGCCCAAAATATTAACAAAGGGAGATTTGCTCTTAAGTTATATCCAAATCAAAGACTCGCGTTTAATTTACCTAAGCGCAGTTTCAATTCCAAACGTCACGGGGATCATTGCGTTCAAAATTCCAAGAAATTTTTCCAAATGTAGACCCAAGCATTAAGTTTAAATTTGTTTGACAATAATTAGAATTTACGGACCGAACAGAATGACTACTTGGCTCCTTCAATATCCTAAACCAACGTCCAGGAGGTTCACAGGATGATCAGGCGGAGAAAGACAACGGGATATTACCGATATAAAAAATTTTCCACTCTTACACTTTTAATGTCTCGACTAATCATTCTAACTTAGATTAATATCGAAGAAATATAATAAATACCACTTCGCACATCTAATCGCTCACTAACTAACTCTCTGGACTGCTCAACTGCCTGACTGGCTTAATTGACTCATCCGCAAAATTTTACGACAATTTGTTTTTTTCGAACCACGTGGCTGCTGGATCTAGAACATTCTCGCAGACCAACAAACGATCCCTGGCCTTTCTGCTTTAGCACTTACACCGCCAATATTTAAGTTTAGTTACAATATGATTATTAGTTTACTTATTTCACATATAATTACTGTCATAATTATGCAATTGATGTACTGTGAACTTCACGGTTAAAATAAATCCGTTTCTGTTGTTAATGCATGTAGCCTTTTACCACTCCTAAATCACAACATTTCAAAACGTATGTCTTATCTAATTTTTTCGTACAGAAACTGTTCTTAAAAATTTCTCTTACATTTTTTCATTATTCTTGTCAGTATTTTTCTCAATTAATAAAAGCTCCTGCAATACCACCCCATTAGATTTTAATTTTATCGGGTATAAATCGGATAAAATTCTGTAGCAATAAATTCTATGTATTACATTTGGATTATTTCGGAACTGCATTGAAACCTGGGTAATATATTGTAGTAATTGGTAATTAAGGCATTGTTCTAATTGAGAAGTTGAATTGTAGAGGACTCATTATTGGTGGATATAGCGGACGCCGCAACAAACCGGCAAGGCAAAGAAAGTGTTGTTGATCGGTCGAGAAGGTTTTACGCGCTCAAAACTTACGAGACGAACGAACAGTCAGGCAATGAACGGCGAGGCATAAAGACCAGCAAAGTCTATTTTACAAAAGTAGGACAGTCAGGCAATGAACGGCCAGTTGTAAAGACCACAAAATTTTAATACACGAAAAGTTGAATTTTTTAGTCATTCAGCAGCGAGAATGAAAAAGGTCTAATTTAAAGAACGAGAAAGTGTCCCAGTAACCAGTACGCTGTTATATCAAAAATGCAGAAATTGAACTAGTCTTCAGTCAACAGACAAAACCAATGAGGTGCATTTTCAACAAAAATCCACGAGACCTACGAATCCAGTTTGCAGTAAATCATCGAGAATCGACAAATTTATTTTAAACCAACTAACAAACTACGCTAATTAGAGTCTGTGAACATTTAGAGTCTGTGAGTGCTTAGAATCAGTGATATCCCCAAAATTGTGAACGAAAAGTTAAAATGAGACCTGGGCTGCCGTTAATAGAAAGAAAACTTTAAAATCATTGCAAACCACGTTTAAAAGATAAACTTCAGATCGTTATTTAATTATCGATAAAATGAGATCTTTAATTATTCAGATCATTCTTTATTTCTTGATAAAAAATTAAAATTGTTTAAATTCAATCTTTAGTATTATTTCTTCAGCAACAAATTTCGTCTATGTTCAGACGCATTGATTCCCATATACGTAATTTTTGTGATTTTGATTATATAAATTCTGCCATTATCAAACCCAGTTCAAGACCCTGAGATCCCAAATATTTTGTAATTTGAATACTTGTTTTAAAATTGTTAATAAATCTTGTTTAATAGTTTTCACGTAATAGTTCTTTTCATTTAAAAACCCCTACATAATTCATATCTTGAATTATTGTCAAAAGATAACAAAAGCTAGTTTAGAAATTATTACACAATATATATATATATATATATACAATAAAAAACTTTATGGGCACGGAACCAACCACATTTAATAACTATGTTAGGAAATGAAGTTCCTTTCATTGGAGTGTTCTAAACAATTTAGAAATTTCAATTGTTAATTCTTGGTCATAAATATTGACGCGATTCTTAGTTCGAAAGAGTCAATAGAATGGAAATTGCTTGAAAACAGGACTACCCCGAGTAAATTGTAAGCGTGTATTTAACTTACATACAATAGTAGCTTGAACAAAAAAAGAGAACAGAATTGTAAACAATGGCAACATTCCATAGCCAAACTAATTAAACTGACTCAAATTAACAGAAGCAACCGGCATTGGAATGTTAATTGCTGAATATTGTTCATTTGGAGCCTGTGAACGTTTCCGGAATTTAGTTTAATAGAGTAGGTAAAGCGAGTTTTATCTGCATAAAAATGGAATAAATTAAACTATATTTCATTTGTACATTTTTTTTGGTACGTAACGATCTAAGTCTCTTGAGGGTTTAATTTCAATTTAAACTTACTGTTATTTAACTATTAGCTATTTTAAAGCCTCTTACGTAGCTTATTTTAAACATACGTACTTCTACGAAGACAGGATTCCAACAGGTTTCGGTGTTGTAAATAAAAACAAATCACTTTGAAAAAATTTAAACAATTCGCTGTTTTAGTCACTATAATTGTAGACAAAATTATTTTATTTAATTTAAAATTCATAATTTCTTAAAAATATTACAAAATTATTAATAAACTTTAAGCTAAGAATATGGCCATTGTGAACAAAATAAAAGTGATACACTTTCGGGTTTTTTGACTTCATTCACTAAGATCCTCACTTCTTTACCTCCTTTTCCTAGTCTGCCAAACCCATCTTCCAGGTCCCCCAATCTTCTACACAGCATACACACATCATCAGCATGTGCTAAGTTTTGGTTCTTCTATTAGTTTTCGGTATTTATTACTGAAGAAACTTCTATATAGGGGATGTTGCATAAAGGACTTAGACTAGCCAATATCCTGATTCCATATTACTGAGGGTAACGTTCACCACTATAACGATTGTTTCTGAATTTATACCAAACATATACACTGGAAAATTATATATAATTACCTATTATTTATACAAATAAATTAAAAAAAATACTATTGGCCATTTTAATACAGATACAGCTTTAGTAAAAATAAATGGCTGTTTCGTTAATTTATGTCCGGTATTGAATTTGTACGGTCCACGTACTTGGTGAAACATCAAACTGCCTGCCGTCATCAAATTCGCTATTAACGCAAACTCGCAAATTGCCGAATCTTTTACGAATTTACGTGTGTCCATTTGAAATTTTCGGAGCTGAATCTGCCGCGTTGAGTACCTGTGTTAATGGCGTTACATTTCTGTCAACACATCGTCCATAACAGCGTTGGACACGGATATGCTTCCAACGACATAAAGGATATTTCCCAACCAGAGCCGGGGGGCTTTCAGCTATCACATCAAAAAGGGCGTAGTTGTTGATGGAAGGTATTACCAGGTTCTAAAAAATTGAAAAAAAAAAGGTGCGTGTATTCATCGAATCCTTATTAATATTCAAGATTGCTCTCATCTAGAAATGAAAAATGTCACGTAGATGGTGGGATATTGTATGACGTCTGTGCTTTTTACGTCTGTATTGCAAACAGAAATATACACACCAGTTCAGATAAAAACTTGAAACATCTTTTCCTTTGTCAAATTCTCATACCATAGTACGAAACATAGCAGATGAATTGCGAAACTATCCTAAAAAAACAATCAAATTTTAAATGCTTGATTTATACGACCACAAGTTCCTCAAACTAAGCCGTTGTCGTGGATAATTAATAATATATATATATATATATATATATATATATATATTCTAACTATTGAGAAAAGTTCATATAAATATACATCAGCAAATTTTAAGACGGAAAAAATAATTTATTAATGTAAAATTAAACAACGTTTCATCGCTTATTTTGCGACCTCATCAGTTTAAAGTTTAAGAAAATTTGGATAGTGGCCACGGCAGTTAGCAGAGTATGTCCTGTCTATTAAATTGTTTTTATACTTGAATCTGATGAGGTAGAAAAATAAGCGATGAAACTTTGTTTCATTTTAAATTAATAAATTATTTTTTCTGACTTAAAATTTGCTGATTTATTTATTAATAATTAATAATATTTCTTATAAAACCTGCAACATCTCTATAAATTATTGCTCAATAATTGTGGTAATTAACTATTTTAATCTCGCGTTTAGATAACGTCGTTTATTTGTTCCTGAGATGTTCATTTTTGTGTCAGAAAAATATTTTTTAACATTAAATCTTATAACATTTCTCACCTTCAAAAATCTAATTCCTGTACCTTGAAAAAATCAGTACCTTTCTTTGAATGCCTGCCATTGAACAAAGTATAGCAATGAGTTCGTAGTCTTAGATATTGTTTGGGGTTTAATACCAGAACCCATCTCTGTTCTCCCACGGGTAAAGCACTTAATACAAAACTCACGTGACTTGTTTCGAAACTTTGTCACAAACTTACCTCATTAAAAGACTTAATAGTTCTAAATCTAAACAATACATTGAAGTCGTTTACCCTAAAATATGTTCAATTATAGTTGAAATTAGACAGTATTCTCTTTGAGCTATAAAATTGGCGAAGATTTTATATATTCCTGGCATGGGTATGTTTAAGAGAAAGGGCATTGTTCTTGGTAAGGGTGGAGAAAGAAGCTTCAATATTAGAGTAATTGAGTATTGATAACAGATGTAAAGTAGTTTTACGGCAATAAACGTATGTCAGAAAATAAATTATTTGGAAAATTCTGGATTTATGAGCAACAAAATTTCCAGGAAATTTGCGTTGTAGTCTACTACATAATTCTTTTTTGAACAAAATGGGTATATTTGGTAGTATATGTGTGGAGGTTCTTCACGTAATTATGTCTCTTTGTCTTTGTTTTCATTTTAAATTATTGTTTACATTTCGTCCGAATTTTGTTGTTAAGTTCTTCCGCATTATCGCAGAATATTACTGTCGCAGATAATTATTAGAAATACCTGTGGGAGGCAGAGGGTGAAAACAACCCCTACCAGGAAGGTTGTATATTTAACGACGGTCTTGAAGACCGCTACATCTAAACACTAAGTAAGGCTAAAGCCATATTCATGATTCGGAATCAATTGATAAAGTAAATGCGTTCCTCGTCTGGATTCGTTTTAATGTTAATTTTTTTTACGAAAATGATTTTAAAATATAACTTTCAATTTTCTGATAGCTGAGGATGATCTGAAAGGTTTTGTATCATTGGTCCAAATGTTCGCAGTCGTCTCAACGGAAACTTGAAGCAGTAAAATCTAGTGAATGAGTGAGGGAAATTAGTTTCGTTGTTTTCCAACAAGAACAGGTACATATGTTTGTATTAAGCACTCGTGGGTAGATGAAGTTGATACTGTTGATAATAGTGGAACACCTACCGGTGCTACGGACAGACGAACAGGCCAGTCAGAATACCGTGCGTTACATACCAGTTAGACCGTTTTCCCACTTGTCTTGACACCGTATCTTTCTTAATAATTGCTGCCGTGATTTGTTGCCCCCTTGTTGCTACGAGATGACAAAAACCAGGGCGTCAAGATTCCGAACGAGACGGAACGGCTGGTAAAGCCTGCCCAGACTGGCTATCTGTGATCTTCGCTGTCCTTCTCTTCAATGACATTTTAGCATAACAAAACACGCCTTCTCCTCCACAACTTGATTGCCTTATCGTGAAGCGCGTCAAGCGGCCCATTGTGGCAGGCGGTCATCTGATTCCAGAAGGAATTTACTTCGCCACCGGTTCTATCTACCAGCTAACGGAACTCGCCGGAGAAATTAATTAGCGTAGCGAGCAGCTTTGGAGTAGTTGCTTCGAGGTATATAATTGTCTCGATGTTTGGAACCTTGCATTCCTACTTGTTATCAGCTCTAAGCTATGCTGTGATGTTTATTTTGTAACTAAAATTTAAAAATTCTAGTAATAATTTTGGAATATTTAATCGTTCATACAACTACAAAAAAATTATAATATTCAGGGCCAATTTACACATTATTAATAATTAAATGAGCATATAAAAATCTTAAGAATCGGTTATCAGGTTATCCTCGAGCTTGGTAACTATATCATGTCGATGTCAATATCAATCATAACCAACAGTTATGAAAATATAAGCACTATATTGCAAAAATATCTGTGCTGTGACACTTTTGGTGTCTGACTTCTAAGTGCCAATTCAAAAGATACTTTCCAAATTATAAATATAATTAAAATCATCCTAGTAATAATAATAATGACCCCATGCTTGGAATCAGCATTTAAAAACTCTTAGACCCCAAGCCACTCCTGAAACCCGTCTCTCTGGTTTTTTCACAAATTGCAGTTTCGTCTTTCGCCCGCACCCGCCATCTCGAGTCAGGGCCAAGGGTTTCCTTCAGTCTAAATTTTGGTAAATAACGTTGACGACGACAATCATTAATATCAACTGTCTAGATCTACGCTTCTGAACGAATTCCGTGCCGTTCTGGAACTTAATAATTCACCTTTTCCACAGTGGAAACTGATTACCATCCAGCTTATTGATATATACTCTTCTTCAACCTGTAATACGTTATAGCTATATAAATATTCGCAAAAAAAGGGATTTGGAGGAATGTTCGATTATCAGTCTGGTAGGAAAGACCATCTCATGAGTAAAAGATAGATGTGATCAACCGTAGCCACTTGCGTGTACAGACTCTGCCTTTAAGAGAGAAAAACCCAACAAGGCCGCTCGCTGTTTTATTAAAAAGCACGTTTTTGGCCTCCCCACTTTCTTTTGGCACACACCACTGACTCCCGACGCGGGCAACTGGGTAACTAACTACCCCGGGCCAAAATTAGTGTGTTCGTGTGGTCGTAACTCGAGTCCGTGCGCTCAGCCGACCAACCTGCATGATTCGAAATGCTCTGACTTCGTGTTGGCGAGTTTGCCGACGTCGCTCGAGAGAGTTAGCATACAAACAGCTTGCTCAAACCCCCCGATAACGAGCCCAGATCACGTGACTGCACTCCCTGCCTCGCCTCCTCCTTCTTCTTTAAAAGTCGCACGCGGAAACTCCCGTGCAAAGTGGCAGAAGAAAATAACTGGCGGCTGTTTTACAGTCGCCAGACACGCACCGTCTAGCGAGGAACTTCCGGACTCCTCTTCAAAATTGAATTAATGCAAAACGGCTCTTGCTGTTCTGACAAGCTTTATGAAGACATGTTAGTGTTATTATTTCCTACTGCTGTCATACGTCACCTTTCTTCTTACTCGCTTTCACAGAGCCGATTTGCGTTGGCTGTTTTTAATTTTTTCCAATCAACAACATAGGGTTTAAAATTATGCAAACTTTTAAATGCCAAGAAAATCACTACTGTTATAAATAAATTCCCGTGAAATAGACACTTATTTTTAATTTAGTTGTGCTGTAGAGTGGAGGTTTTTTCTATTTATATTTAAATCGGATAAATATTTTTAGAAGTCAAAGAGATTGTGGTCCTGCCGATGTTATGTGTATGATTTCAATCCTTTACAGAATGGGAAAGGAGCACCCTTAGAAGTGAGGTGGAGGGGCGTTACTCGAAAATAACGCAAATACAATTATTAGAGTCAAATCCAGGGTTATGGATGTTCCCGAGTGTATTTATGACAATCTGCGCAACGCGCGGGGGTGGGAGGAGCTGGTCGGAGTCAGAAATCTTCCATCATGTAATCAACTGATTTTTGCGACGAAAAATAATTTTCGGAATCACTGAGATTAATTATATGTTCACGTTCGCTGTGTATAATTACTACCCCTATAGGTATGGGAAGAGAGCACCCTTAAGGGTCGGAGTGAAGTTGCATAAAAATAACGCAAAAACAACCGATACTGGAATCGAAGCCGCGGTTATTGTAGTCGCTGAGCTTAAATATCACATTCAGTTTGCAATTTAACTCCCCCAAATGGGGGTGGAAATTTTCAAACATGATAAGCGGTCGATATTTATGTGGAATAAATATTTTTTGGGGTCAATAACTTTGATTGATGGTATTTGTACCGATGTTGTTCGTGTATAATTTCAACCTAACACAAAAGCAACCGAGATTGGAGTCAAATCGGGGGTATGTATATATGACTACCCGGGCAACGCCGTCAACCAGATAATGAGTAATAATTTCAAAAACACTATCACTCGCATAATTCTTTGACCACTACTTCGCTCTGTGATTCTGGATTTTGATTATACGACTAAACTATTTCCTGTAGAATTCTGCAAGTATATTAGGATTGAATGGAATTGCATTACTTCTGTTGGCCCCCGACAGGAGGTGTGAGAGCACACAACGATCACCCCAATCCTCTCCAGCGTGAATAAAGCCGAAAATGCGGCCAATCCTCTGGGAATTTATAGCTCGTCACTTGAGCACGGACACCATTGTGCCACTTTGGTAATTTTTTTCCCCCTTTGAATTGAAAGTACTGTGTCTGAAATAAACCGATGATGCCGTCACACAAATCGTCCAGGTCTAACTTTTCGATTAATTCGTAGGTGACATTTAAGTTAATTTTAAGTTCTACTTCATAGCGGGTTTTCTTCTAGTTTGGTATTTAAATTAATTATTTTCCTGCAACAGCTAAAGAACATCACAAAAATTGGGGGAAAAAATTAAATGGATAGCAATATATTCTTATATAAAGTGCTTAGTCGCATGTATTCGAGCAAACCTAAATTTAACTGATTTACATCTGAGGAGTAATCTAAATTCTTGTTAGTAAATCAGCGCCTTGTTCAAGGGTACGGTCATACGGAAAAGTCACGTATGGCTGCTGTGGACACACACGGTTCGTTTCAGATAAAAAGGATTAAAGATAAAACCGAGGACCGGCTGCCGCCCCCAACTGACGCACCCTTCCACGCGCCTGTGCCTAAACCGCAGATAAGGGCACCGTTCCATACATCTGGCTGCCAGGGGATTTCGCGAAAACTGCGATAAATCAGCTGATCGACAACACGGCGTCTCGTGAAATCTCACCGGGAACCGGTTATACTTGAATCTCGTAAGAGATCTTGGATTACTCAGTCGATACAGCACTTCTAACCTCCGTGTCCATTTTCAACTCCACTTTGATAATTAAAACTGGGCCCGTAACAAACGGATGAGGAAAAATTTTTACTACAAAGAAGTTGAATAATTTTCTTCTTAACTAATAAAATTATAAATTTTTAAAGCTTAGCATAAACATTAGATTCTTCCTGGGTACATTGTGGGCCATCGATAAACAGAGATTTATTCAAGAAGACAAAAACACAGCTCTGGTAGTAAGTAGTAAAAATGATGCTATATTTTTACAATAATGAAAAATTCACGAAGTCTTTACCAAACAGTGTGGCGGATTGACTACTACAATGTCCATAACCATCAAACAGAATGCCACAGGAAGACCAGATAATATCTCTTAAACTAAATACACTGTAAAGCAGCCATACCCTCGGGTTGATCATCATCGAACTCAAGATATCCTCACATGTGCTAAATACCATACTATCGAAGAAATATAATAAGTGTTACTTTTTACACCTACTGAATTACAAAACTAAGTATGGGTCCTGTCCTTGATCTGCTTAACTTAGTAATGCCGCAAAATTTTACGTATCGTTTTGTATTTCGCAGCAATTGGCTGGATGTAGAACATTCTCATGGGCTCATGTCTGGAGTCACGCCAAAAAGAGTTCTTTAATAATTACTACAACAACCCATTTCATTTTAAATCGAAAGTAACATTTCATATTTGACTTGACGATAATCTGCAAACCAATTCATTGAACACAAGTTCCGTAAAAGCAAATCGATAATAGTTAACAACAGAGTGTTGGAAATATTGTTTAAAACACTCGCAATTCGTATTAAAATATATTACGTATATTTTTATATCATAAATAAAGCATTTAAACGGCGGGACTCACTGAAATTTGTACACACTCAAATTGTAAAGAATGTTATTATATCACTGTAACATAGTGGAAGTAGATAACCTACAGAATATATATTTTCAATCATTATACATCTGTTTCCCAGACTAAATCTGCGATTTACAATACGTTATTTTTAGGTTAAATACATTTGTCGAGGTATCAATATAGTTATATCAAACTATATAGCTGTAAATTTGTGAATAATTCCAGTAAATATGCGTAAATATATTATATAAAGAGCGAACTGACACTTCTGCGTTTAGTGACTTATTCAGATATATTTACACATTTACATTTAATGTATATTCTTTTCATACGCTTAATGTGCCTAATGCATTTAAGAATAATTATATATTGAATTGATTTATTGAATAAGTTTTATATAGTTATTATTTTTTTAAAAAAATTTGCTGCTGGACTGAACACAATTGTAATATATTATTAACTATTTGCGATTCTCATTAATAATAAATGGGTTGGCTGTTTGCCTTGCGAGTCAGCTTTCGACAGGTGTCCCATTTGGAAACTTCGATACACAGGAATCTGAATAATATTTTCCGCTAATTGTATTTTACAACTCCCTGATTCTGTATCACTGATTCATGCGGATGATTCGAGCGCGTAGTTCGTGCGTACGCCTCTCGGACCGGGTATTTATTTTAGAAGCTGTCCATGAGAGCTATTGTTGAGTGTATAACGAGGGACAGGTAGATTGCGTACCGGGGAGAGCTGCATTAGCATACAAATGGCGAGGCTAGCAGAATATTGAGGTCAGCGGGTGTGACCCTCCGGACTCACTCGATTTCCATGTAGTTTGGGTCCGAAGCCGCCACTACCCCAAACCTAAAATAGTATGCTTTGTGCTTTCTCAAAGGAATGTTCCACTACTTTCCGGTTCGGCTTACCACAAATAATAAACCAACTCAGCTTCTAAGTTTCAGGCTGATTGGGTCCTTCGGTGCAGAAAACTTGAGAGAAAATATCTTATCGACCCCCCCCCCCCTTCATGTGGGAAGTAAAACAGCACCTAATTTCTTAATAAGTCATAGGATGGCATAAACTAGCGACTGATAGCATATTGTAATGGTCTGAAAGTTCTGAAAAAGCCGCATCGTAAGAAGGAAGTTGTCTTAGAAAATCTATATAATAAAAAAGGATGTATATTTGTATGTATGTATGTATGTATCTATGTATGTACTTACGTTGTTCTTTATACAAATTTTATCGCGTGGACAGAATGCAACAAAAATTGGTATACGTATTCTGCCAAAATCGAGAACCGGTACTGTGGGGGTGACAAACCCATAGCATAAAGGTGGAAAGAATTATAATTAAAAACCGTCATCATTAAATATTAAATTACTGCGCGCCAAGAGACAATGACGTCACGCGAGAGAAAGACGTTACTACGCAACGAACAAAGGAAATATCTCCTTTATTAGGAATGAAATAAAGCAGAAATTTTTTTTTTTAAATAAAAAGTATAATTTTATACAGCAATATTCCATCGAATGATAATAAAGAAGAATACGAATTACTTTACCATCCTTGGGGGAAAATGTAAGTTAATTTTCGCGCTGTATTAGTTCTGAGTCTAGCTAACAATTTCATCAATGTAATATTTCGTAATGTATGAAGACTGAGTGACGATTATATCCTGCAATACTCGAGGAATATATTTAAGTATTCAATTAAATACTTTTTCGAGTTTATATAAATAAGTACACGAGCAACGCCGGGCACCCAGATAGTTTTGGAATAAAGATGTCCGCTTTGGCAAGGCTCAACCTGTGCTAAAACCCTTTATCCTTAAACGCTATTCCGAAAAAAATATCAGTTTGTTGTAGCTAAGTATTCGGTGATATCTAATCACTTAAAGTCAGTATTAAGCAATATTGTCATAACATCGGAACTAAACAATTAAAATTCTCCTATTTGGATCGTTTTGATACAATCTTGTGACAAGGAATCTGGTGAGATTGATGATGCACCGTAGGTGCGTGATCATATTGCTTTACTGGGCGCTTACCTTGCTGGATGATTATACAAAGGAACAAATAAATTGGACGTATTAAATGTTTGTATCATTATATTTTGATAAGCAAATTAATGTTGCCAAATAATTTTCCATGTTAGATTATTCCTGAATGGAATTTTTTTTAAAAAAAATATATAAAAATATAAACAGATAATTTGGCAATATATAAAAAAGTCTATAAAAAAGTATATTTTAGAAAATTATTTCATATTAAGTTGGTGGCTGATAAAATACACTGCGGACAGAATATAAAACCATCAATAATATACCAGTCATATTAAATTAAGGAATGTGGATAGAATATTCTTGAAAAATTGAAACTAATTTATTAACGTCACTAATACAGATTTATAAAAAACATTGTAACATTGATAGAAGTGCCATGAGTTAAAAGTTATCAATTTTCCTCCGTCTGTAAAACGTAATCACTGACAGATCGATTATTATTTGAAAGCGGAGTAATTATAGGTATCTTAAAATAAATTCAGAATATTGGCGTACTCGTTTTATTTATCACTATAATTTCCTATTATTTAAAGTGTGGTCAATGTTTTTAAATATATGTGTCGAAGTTTTCACGTTTAGCGTGTGTTCAAGGAGTCGTTTTGTTTCTACGATATATTTGCTAGTGTTTCGTTTCTATAGCTGAATAAATGACTAACTGAGAAAATATTTTCGCATTAATGTACTAATATAGTTTCGATGCTGCATATTTTCTGGATCAAAACATCCATTACTTTACAATGTATTTAGCAATTTTTTTGTTGCAATGCATTTTCCTTTCTTTTTCTTTGGTCGAGTGTTTCCTGATTGCAGTCGTGTACGTAATCAGCCTGCTCTAGTATAAAATAAGTACAGATCAATATTTTAAATTACCGATTTGTGGAAAATTATATTACCAAATGTTTTAATTAATTTACTGTGTGTAATATGTGGTCAATGTTTTTAAATGTATGTGTCGAAATCAATCTCAGTTTTTGTTTGAAGGTGCTATGTTTGTTTTAGTATGCGGTTTAAATTTATTTCAATGGTTACGAAAACCTAATTTGAATGCTACATAATTTTTTACAAGGTAGTTTATTAACTATATATTAATTGATGAATATTAGCATTTTTCCGTTCATGTTATTAAGTATATTTTTAAATATATTATTTGGTTTCCAGACTTATTTATATAATTTGTCGTGAAGTTATGCGTGTTTTAGTCCGATAGCTTTTTATGGGATAATTTTGATTATTTATTGGAACCCAATGTTTTTAATGATTTTATTAATTATTTCAGTTCTGTGTTTAACAAAAATAGTGATGGGGAACGTGCAACGTTTTTTTAGTTCCATCATGTTACAAAAATTTATTTTGATGGAGAGTGATGTCAAAAAACTACGGGATGTCCAATAATTCAAATTCAGAAATACAATAGTAATTTTAGATAATTTGATTAGAAAAGTCTGTAGTTAACACTAGATCATTTGTTTGTATTAAAAAATTTCACCTGTTTTTTTTAATATCATAAACGGAGCCATATTACTTGATGAATTTAGGAAAAACACGAAAGGCTTTTCCATAACGCTACGCATTTCGTACAAACATTGTTTATTCGATGCCTCGTCGGTGGGAAACGATCTCGATGCCCTGTAATCAGTAGAGTTGAACATTGCTGTTGGCTTTGACTGCTAATTTAAGGGATAAGTACGATGCTGATAAGCATTAACAGTTACATGTGCGTAGAATAGACGACGTTGGGTCAGTTATATGACAGGTGGGAGTTGTCTGACTCTAATTCAGTCCCGCCTAGTCTAGATTGGATTAGCACCTTCTGAAATTAATGCCCTCTCCAGATATTGACGGCTACTCCTCCTCCGCGTTAATTTTGCACCGTTACTCGTGGTTGGATGAACTTCCCTTTCCCATGAAGAGAAAGAAAAGTTTTACTTAAGGCTTCAACCTGATGCTTAATTTTTTTTTATTAATTGTTTGATCGGAACAGCATCTGCCCCTGGTGTCCATAAATCTACAGCTACGATGCACACTCACGAATACGACACGCTCCTAAGCTACTATAATCAGCCCGACCTTCCTTTTATTTTCATACACGCAGCGTTCATTAGAAACCATTCAAGACAGTACAGAATGAAAAATACGTATTCGTGTTACCGCACTCCTTCTTTTATCTGGTTCTCTTAGAACCAGAAGCACATTAATGTCAATTACATTAGTGATTGAAAGCAACTGCTTGGAATCCATCCTTTAACTCAGTTTTAATATCTTGTGAATTCTGACTGAAAGTATATTTTTTTACTTCCTTTATTGAAGGACGATTAATTTTCCATGAAGGGTAAATCTGTAGATGCTGTAAAAACTTCCTTTCAAAGATAGCATCTGGGAAGAGTTAACGGATATAAACTTGCCCAGCGATAACCGTTCCAGTAATCTTTTTTAATTATCAAAGTAAGAAAGTAACGGATACGAATTTTTCTATTTTTTTAAAATTCTCTCTAGAGAATAAATTGTTACCAATATTTAAGTTGTGGGTTATATACATCATTCATCGCATTTATTTCACTTTAAAACCTGAATTTAGATATGGTATAGTTAATTTTGAATGTTATTACTTTTCCACTAAAGCGTAACATCATATTTTTTATGAAATTTTAATTTAAATATAATTAAAAAATTAGAAGTTATTTATAATTATTATTTCTAATCCTGGACATTGATCCTCAGATTAAAGTCTGCAACGGTTGTCTATAATGCGTTAATGTCAATAATAAGCGTTGTATGTGTATGATCAAAAAAACTTGTAATATAAAGTAGAAAAAACGTAACTCTGTACAACAGTAAGGTAATAAAAAATATCTACAGAGATTAATATTTGAATTTTGATATATAGTTTTTATGTTCGACATGATGTGTTTGTTTTTTAAATTTTAAAACAAATGTTCAAACCACGAATATAGAGCTGTAAATATATCTTTAAGTTTATTTTTAGGTTACTAACACAATTTCTTTAATTACAAAAATGTTAATAGTATTTTAATTGTTATTACAGACGTGTTATTATAGATACGAATTATCAGGAACATTATAAAATCTGCTATTTCTCATTTTGAAATAAAAAAATTTCCACATATGTTTCATTATTTCAAGTATTATTATCCTCATTGTAGTGTTTTACATTAATTTAGTTTCTATGACATTTACATTTTTTCACGGACTTCTAACTACGATATACGTTTTTAAGTGAATAGAAGTGGAACAAAAGAAAGCGGACAAAATATTTCATGAAATGAACCAGGGTTCATAATATAGTGTTTTCGTCGTTCTATTTTGTAATTATTATTTCATAGTAATGGAATTAAACTCGCCAGGGTTGTTATAATTCATATTTTTACACGTTACATTCAAAGTTACCATTGTTTATTGATTATATACACTACTTCATATATTTCCGTCTTCTAGTTAATTTTAAACATTTATTTACATTTGCCGTGAAATTAAATATTATATATATATATATATATAACTTTTGAAAACGCTGTTTGTAATATATGTTTATTATCCCTGTAACATTATCTCCTGTTATTTGAGGGTTTGTTATTACGAGTATATCAAATGAGTTTCAGCTAATATATTTATGCGAAAAAAATTAATTATTTGCATAATTTATTATTATGAACTTCATTATTCACGAATGCGTTACGAATCTAAATTAATTACATGATAAATATTTGAAGAAATTTAATATTACTCTGACCTATCTTGTATTACGGCCGCTTTTATGATGTCGTACTAATTAATTGAATACATTAATAATAACTGTTATCATTACATGGACAGTACAGGATGAAAATTTTATTTAAAATAGAAAGCAGTATTAAATCAAATCAGTATGATGGCTGAATTTTTAAGGATCGATTATTAAGCATTCATATTTGTTTTAGGAACAACGTTGCTTAGTTTTCCTTATTTACACTTTTTTTAAAAAAAACTTTTAAGTATAGAATCGTATTTTTATTACTTTTTATTTCTAGGGTAAATTTGGAGGATAATTATACATATTCCAACAATCGATCTTAGTATTTGGTGCAAAAGCAGATTTTTAAGTTTTAGATAAACAAATAACTTTGCTAGAACTCATTTACTTTCTATGAAGTGGCTTCTTTGTAGTACATATTACTCTATATACATCAGTCACAGAAGTAACTATTTTTATGTACGACAGTACAAGTAAACTTATGATGTCTGTTTAATTAAAACACCTTTATTAAAATAAAGGACAAGGGAGTTTTACATGCAGTCTAAATTTTGAAACAAAAACAGAAAAGTTTCGAACTTATAAAAGTTGATAGTCTGTGTCTCCATTTAAACTTATTCTGATATATTTTAAATTCAGATATTTTCCCTATTGTATGTCAAAATTATCTCCAAATGAAACTATGTTAATTCATATTTTGTTTAAGATAAGGTTATTCCGTACAATAATTTCCCTCTGCTTTCTCTTCTCCTGTATAAAAGCATAAATTTCTCGTAATTTTAAGCTACTTAGCGGAATAGTTTGATAAGACTGCTAGTCAATATTATCAGTTTATTGCTACTAGTTTTCTGTCCTGTGAACGGTGCAGCTATTTTCTCTCTGACACATACAAAATATATTGGAGGGAAATTATTTTTCAAAATAGCCGAATAATAACAAATGACAGTTTCAAAGCCAGTGTTCATGCTGGCATAAATTTATACTAGAATTTTTGAGGGGATATTTATAAAATCATGAAGTATTTACATCTTGTAGTGTATTTCTGGATAAAATTATATGGATTGGGTCACGCTTGTATTGTATGGGCTCATATTTCTTAGAAAATTATCGAAATTAGTAACGATAAATTTTATTTGAAATATTTAGTGCTCGAGTAAGCTGCATACGCCACGATAAAAGTGTTGATTCGCCACAACTAAAATCTTGTATAAAAATATAAATATGATACACGTCTCCTTGGATTCAGGTTGTTCATTTGTCTGATATGGGAGAGTTGTAAAATCGTCTCCATAATGAGAAAAGTTAGTGGAGGGCTCCTACGAACATTATTTAGCTCTGTCTGGGTCGTGGAGGAGAGCAGAAACTTCATTCTCCCCGTCGCTGTACTTTACCAGAGTCCCCCATACACTTTTATAAGGGGCAGTAAATACTTTTCTTTATAGAGGTCTGGAGCAGAAGTGCATTACGGTGGTGTGGAGTCAGGGGTTGCGATGACCCCTGACCAAATTGAGGGACTATTCAAGGGAATCAGCCATGCTTGTAAAGTTGCATCGACGCTTAGCGCAGAGAAACACTCGTAAATGCTTCCCATATTCGACTGGAAATTCCCCTGTAAAATTATATAGTACTATTATATTCGTTCATTGCTTTTTAAAGGAATTATTACATTCCATTGACTATATTCTTACTTCCATCAGTTCTCAACTTATAAATGTAATAAGTCCTCGTCAATAATAAAATTAAAAAACTGATACGAACCGCGCGGATTGTATAATATATTTATATGATTTAACCAATGTACTAAAGTATTTAGAAGTATTCAGAATGAATTTCCAGCTAAAATAATGTGATTTTAAAATAGAATCAGTAATGGAAAGCGATATGTTTAAGAAATATTAATATATTGCGATAGAAATACACACAAATTTGAGGATAAACGTGAACAAATGTAATCAAAACAAATTTGCTAAAATTTACGAGTAGAGAGAAAAGGAAAATGTCGGTTAATATCAGAGTGCTAATAATTAACGGAGTATTATGTCCATTTTTAATTGTTTTCTCAATAGATATTTTGGAGTAAAAGATTTCATGTGCTATACAACTGAAGAAAAATTCCGAGGACAGTGCAGGGTGAATAAGGTAATAGGCATACGAAGTCCAGCGACCTGCCCATAGGCGGGACAATTAATAATTATAATAATAGGTTATAGAATCTAATCTCCATCCAACAAAGGCCGTTAGAGTTTTCCCTAGTTTCATAGATGTCGTTCAAGTAAACACTACATAATCTCTAATGGAGTACAGAAAGCAGAATTGAAACACTAAACAGAAGCCACCCATTAAATAAATAATGAGTGTCGAGTAAGTTGGTATCTGTCGTAATGGTATTCACATCCGGCCTGAAGAGCTTATGAGCAGACATGTTATATCACTGTATAAATTAACTGCATGATATAATGTATCCTTGGGACAGTGGATAAAAACTGTTAGGTGGCCAGCAAGCTAATGAAGACAATATATTAGACGTAGTGTGCTTCAAGAATATGACCACGAAGGGGTTAGAATAGACTTAGATAAGATGTCCACCGATATATAGAACGTTTCCTCGGAGGAGAGTTCGACTCTGGAGATTGCCGGGATTAGGGAGGATTTTTTTCTTGATCCGTCCCTGTCCAAGGAGGAGGCTAATTCCCCGTGGCTAATGAGCCTGGTCGGTCCCACAGGAAGCACTTCCGCTGTACGACACCCCGCTGACAGTCGCTCGCGGCAGACGTCGCCTCGAGCAGCTCGTCAGACAAGGCTTTCAGTCCTGCAGGCGCACAAAGGACCGACTACCGGAAGGAGAGGACACCACATCACCCAATCCCACTCCTACACGAGAGGTGTCGACTGACGTATCCTCACTACGCGACTGCAGTAGTCAATGCGCTCTCAGAACCCCGGCGTGCTCTTCAGACTTGGTACACGTCAGCAAAAGAAATCAAATGAGGAGTAGGGAAGATGGGTTCAAAAAAAATGCTCCAAATGAAAACATCGTTCCTGGGTGTTGTTAAATCCAACTGTATGATGGATGTACAGCAGGAGTTACTCAAAGATCAACCATCATTCAGGTGAAAATCTAGCCTGGAGAAGTCTTAGCTCCAAATCTTTGTCCCCATTCAGAAGACCAGGAAAGAAAGTAGCTTTACATTTTAAGAGTATTTATTTACTGATACTCATTGTCCATTCCCGGGCCCTTTCCCATTCATAATCAATTGATCTGTGATGTATATCGAAGAACGTCATTTGCAGTATGTCAAAAATCGTTGACCCATGTATATATAACACTAGAGACTGATGAAAGGAGTCAGTTAAAAAAATACTGAATAACCTGTCATACTAGAAAAAGACGAAGAAGCTGAGAATACCAATTCAGTTAGTGAGCAATGAATTACTACTGGAGCAAACGACTTTGTATTCATCGTTCCCACTCAGATTCTTATTATTAACTGGCAACTTATTTGTCGATTATTCAGTATCATTTTTTCAGATACTGAATGTTCACTGGAAGTAATAATATTAGCAGGGTCCGAAGTTTAGCTAATTTTGTAGTATAAACCCGATCATAATATCAGTTACTGTCTCTTCAATTGTAAGTGTATTTGTTTTCAATTATATAACTTAGAATCACAAACACTTTCCCACATTAAAATGCATAAAATTTAAAAACTATTTGACGTTCAAAACCGTTTTTGATTATTTTTCCTCAAAAGCGAGTTCTGATATATATATATATATATATATATATATATATATATATATATATTGTAGTAATTGGTAATTAAGACATTGTTCTAATTGAAAAAGTTGAATTGTAGAGGACTCATTATTAGTGGATATAGAGCGGACGCCGCAACAAACCGGCAAGGCAAAGAAAACATTGTTGATGAGTTGAGAAGGTTCTACGCGCTCAAAACTTGCGAGACGAACGAACAGTCAGGAAATGTACAGTCGGGCAGTAAGCAGCAAGGAGAAAAGACCAAAATTCCAAGTCATGAAAATTTGAACAGTACAGTCGGGCAGCAGACAGCGAATAGACCAGACGAAAAGTTTTACAGTCGGCAGTCAGAACGAAAGAATGTGGTCCAGTCACAAACATGCTTTCAAATATTAAAAAGTAAAGCAATATTCAGACAAACCAATGAAGTCCATTGTCAACTAAAGTCACGAGATCTACAAATCCAGGTTGCAGTAAAGCATCGAGAACCAACCAATTTGTGTTAAACCAACTAACAAACTACACCAATTAGAGCCTGTGAACATTTAGAGTCTGTGAGAACTTAGAATCAGTGATATCCCCAAAATTATGCACGAAAAGTTAAAGTGAGACCTGGGCTGCCGTAAGTAGAAAGAAAACTTTAAAATCATTGTAAACCACGTTTAAAAGATAAACGTCAGATCGTTCTTTAATTATTTGATTATCGATAAAATGAGATTCTTAATTCTTGATAAAATTGAAATTGTTAAATTCAATCTTTAGTATTATTTCTTCCGCAACAAATTTCGTCTATGTTCAGACGCATAGATTTCCATAAAAAAAGTAAATGTAATTTTGATTATATAAATTCTGCCATTTATCAAACCCAGTTCAAGACCCTGAGATCCCAATTATTTTGTGTATTTTATACTTGTTTTAAAATTGATAATAAATTTTGTTAGTTGTTAATAGTTGTTCATTTAAAAGCGTCCATCCATTATTATCATATTTAAATTATTACAATATATATATATGTTATAACTATTCTTTTTAATATTATTATTTGAATCCTGCGTTAAAACTACTATTCACTTTGACAAATCAACGTGTAAAAGTGCACAGATTACAAAATGCTTATTCGCTGTGCCGAGACGCAGCCAAGGACCTTCTTAATCTCTGACGCAGATGAATAAAAGCTTTTAACTCCAGGGGAACATAACAGTCAAGTCTGAAAATTACAGCTATAAATATCTACGCATACGAGTCGGTCTCTTCTTGTCTGCTTGTTACAATTAATTAATTCGATCATTATTACTGTGTTCCTTTTGTATTGTACACGTGGCGTATTAGGCACACCTCGAATGGTGAACAACACATTAGTAATACATTATGTGATATAAATAATGGCCTTGAGTCAGAAAGAAATATGAAGTTTAATGCGGAAATAAAAATTTTAAATTCACAACGACGTTTCGTCCTCTTCTAGGACCTCATCAGGTATTAGAATTTTTAATAATTTTATTCAATCCATGAGTAAAATTCAGAGGCAAGGTTCTACTGCCTTGTCTGTTGTAATAGAAATGTTGTGAATGTAATATTTTGATGCAATAAACATTAGATTTATTTTTATGGCTCCAGAAAATTTATTTGTTATTTTTTATTCATTAATACATTATATAACCGAAAATATCTGTAGTTTCACAAGACATTACTTGAGGCTCATACGTTTTATCCCCACTGATATGGTCTTGTATCTAAAAACTGTTTTAAATAATATTGTACATACGTTCACAAACCAAAAATTCCTATTTTTTTTACCAAGCCTCGTTAAGCATTCTATGATTTATCGTAATGCTTTTAACATAATTTCTGTACGCTTAACGTTTCATTTTTAGCTCAAATAATTATTTGTACTTAGTGTACTTGATGTTCTATGCTAAGCACTGTAGCACTTAAGTTGTCAGAAAGGTGAATGTTTCTATTCATCTAACAGTATTTGAGTTCATTTTGTCACATAAATCGTGCAGTTCGTTTATAGGTTTAATCAGAGGGGGGAAAAATACTTGGTACGACCCGACACAGGGGTTCGTAACGCCCGAATAACCCCCGGGGCTCTAACGAGAGGCGAACTTCACGCGACACCGTCCTTATCTCCAGTAAGTTGGCAGCTCAACTTTGGCTATTTGGGAAGCAGCACTCTTGACTACGCACATTTGTCATATTGACAGCTCGTAAATTACTGTCAGAAAATGTAGTGGATACGTTTTTTTTTTAAAAAAAAACTTATTCTCCCCTTCTAAATGACACGTAAGGTAATAAAGCTTAAGCTTCCTCAAATACAAGAAACACAAATATTAACAGCACTCAGCGTAACTGCAGCGTTCGAATCGGCAAGAGTAGTAAATGTAGCTTTACCTAATTACAAGTATGTAAACACTTATAACTTCTTAACCGAAGGAAGCAAGAAGGCGTTAGAAGTGTCGGCATTTTTTTTTTGTAGAATATATTTTATTCGGATAATTTAAGTTGGACAAATACAATAAATACTAAATATTTTAATAGTAACAAAACTTCCCTATCTTTCCTGATCGAAATTAAGGAAATTCTACTAGGTACTTTAAGATAAACTAATCATTAACCTGAAAATGAAAAATGAAAGTACTTTTCTGATTAGTTCTATTATTATACCTGCATTACTTTTTGGACATTTTTAAGTTAAACGTCTGCATTTGCTTCCTCTACGTAATATGTAATAATAAAAAACTAACTATTTTCTCATTATTATAGAAGATGAAATTTTTTTGAATGAATATATTATTTTTAATTATACGATCGTGTTGCAGCGGGATGATGTTGATCTGTATTCCGTGTGCCCGTCCATTTGCTCCGGCTCATGTTACGCACTGATTGAAATCGATGAACGCATTGCATACATCACCAATTAGGTACAACGTTTATGAGACTCCTGTTGCTCTCGTCTAATTGATATTGCTTAATTGCTATTTTTTTCCCGCATCAACTAGCCTCCGAAGCCATCAATTTTCGAACCAAAATCGGTTTTAATATATTTTTAAAGCGTTAATTGAGATGGTTTTCTGTCGTCAGCTTCCGTTGAAACTAAATGGCTTGGAAACTCCTTTTAATTCATAACACGTTGTTATATTTTAATGTTTAAATTACATATTTGAATAACGATGTGCATAATTTCTTTTGGGAAGTCTAGTTAGGTTTTTATCACTGACTTGAAATTTATTCGACATTCTATAAAAAGGACATTTCCTCGTTAGAGGCATTAATGACCCCATGTGTCATCGAAAACGCGTCTCACTCTTGTGACAACTATATGAACCCGTGCTTGTACGGTGTTGTCATTTAAGACCCTTACTAAGAAAGAATGTCCACCTAAATTAACCTCAACCACATCACTACGTCTACATCAAGATCACCTTAAAGGCTGAACGCAACTCGTAAAAAGGTTAAAGCGTTGCAGGAAGACATTAAAACATTTACGACCCGAGTACTAATTTCGTTTGTCCCTGACAATGAACACACACAAGTTTGATTAATGCAATAATTGTTCGTGTCAACGACTAAGTTAACTACAAAAGAATGCAGTAAAGTGGTTCTCATATATGTTACACAGTCGCTGAAGAAGATATTAAGACGTGTGGCGCGACGTTACAGCGACACCTAATTACAGGAATAGTTACCGAAAAAAAGGTTTCCATTGTAAAACTGGGTTATTGGGAAGTACTACGATTATTCACTTGGGTGAACGAAAAATATGGTCATGAATGCTTTGAATGATTTTACAAGGGCTGTTTGAACTGGCGATTGTAACAGTTCTACATTCTAAAATAATGGATATCAGAATTTAGTTTATTTTTTATATTTTAAAGGTTACAATAAATGGGTTTTATATATTTTATTTCAACAATAAAAAGAGGAAATAATTCTATTCAAATGCGTTCAGCGTTAAGTTAAAAAAATGAAGTTTAATTCGCAGGGAAGCAACTCCTGCCGTTTTTATTTAATACTATGTTTACATCTACTTTACGTTACCTGTAGAAATTAATTGATTGGCAATTTTTCAGGGTAATTTCCTATAATTCTTTCTTCCATTGCAGATTGTTTCTGTAAGAGTGGGGACCAAAGTCTAACTCTTCATGCAGATCGTACAAATTCTCGTGACTGGTTTTATATCTAATATGTGTAATTCCACTGAATTTCATTAATTAATGTTACACTTTTTATCCTCTTAATTTTTACATATTGAATGATCACGACAGTAGTAATTCGAACATTTCTATTTCAACACTCGTAAAACTTTGAATAAGACAGATAGCCAATTCAGACAAAAAAGTGATAATATAAATACCACACAACATTGAAAAGTGCAGTTGTGTCGCTCTAGGCTCTTCTTCGCTCCTGACGAAAGGGACAAGGATCCCAGAAACATTGTGTGGTATTTGTATTATCACTTTTTTGTCTGAATTGGCTACCTATCTTATTCATTATTTTCAGACGTAAATTTTTCACTCGTAAAACTTTATTCGACTTATTTTAATTAAGTAAAAGGGTTACGTTAACGCTTACATGTATTGGTATAACTGGAGAGAAATAGCTAGTTGTCCCAAAATACGATACGAAGTCGTCCATTGACATGTGACTGTAGTGGGGGTAGGCAGGAGCTCATTATAACACGAACTTTTGTTACGACAACTTTGTAGTGTAAAAACTATTCTGAAAAACTTGACGCATGGAAATATATTGTTTTTACTTCAAGATATGTTTGTATGTTAAACAACTCATACGTAAAATATCTTAAATACAGGATGTGATGAAAATATATTGCCGCTGGCTGCATGTAAAATTATAGAGAATGTTTGTAAGAATGATAGTAGCGTTACGCCAGCTTGTCTCTAAGGAGAAGTTCCCCGCCTGTCGACATTACTTCCCGCCATCTTCTCCCTTCTCCTACTGCGCATTTTGTAATATTTGATATATCTCACTGCATAGAACGATACATTTCTTTAAGGATAAGGGTAGCCGCAAATACGTATACAGTCACGTAGATACAATTGTACGTTACTATAAACAATTTCACAAAATGGAATTTGTGATCTACAAATATTTACATATTGACGGAAAGTCGAGTGATCAGTGAAACACATTGCCTACTAGGATGCTCTGAGAAGTATATTACTGACGGTGTTCGCAAAGAGGATCACGTCCGCACAAAACAGACAGCAGAATCCAAATTACAGTGAGGAGGTTTTTGTGATCGCCCGAGGGCCAAGCAACAATAATGCCAGCCTTGGAAGCCAACGGAGTTTCGTTAAACTGTACCTCTCTGTTGTGCCTATAAGAGCGCAGGAACTGAGCTGTAAGACCCAATTTGCATGTCAAAAGCCCCTAATATGCCAGGGTTTCAATTTGCAAGGCCTGTACTCACCTGGAGAAATGCTCGCATATTTCTCCCGAGATTTGCGCATGCAGCATAAGCCAGGAGGTGTTGGCTGGAAGCGTGCGTGCATAAAGAGCTAAAAACCACTACAACAATCCAAATAGCTTCTGGCTATTCATGAACGAAACGTGCTCATCTCGTCGAATAGATACACCAAAAAACTATAGCTCTGAATTATTTTCAACTACAGCTGTTGTTTTATAGTGTTGAAATAATTGAACCCAACAGTTAATTACTTTTCCAGCTTTGGTAAAGCTTTCGAGAGGGTTATTATTGCTGGTAAACATGCAGCTGAATAACTATTCCCACAGCTGAATAAACTTCAATATAGCTTATTTAGTTTATTTTTGCAGTATTCACTAGACTGACGGATTCGCGGCCCCTCGTAGATTACTTTGGGTATGGAAGCGTTTCCAAATTTTCAGAAGCATTTACAATAAAATTCTGACTATGACTTCCTACAGATCCGTCGTAGACTTTCTACCTCATACCCTGTGATGAGGGTATTTTTAATTTTTTATATTGACGTTTATAACGGTCGCGTCGTATGTTATTTCCAAGCCTTATTATTTACATAATATTCTTAACATAATTAGCAATTTGGTTTCTATATTTGTTCACTTAGGTTTGCTTCCTCGATAAATTTTATGAGGTCCAAGGCAGCTCTCGTTGAAGTACAAAGGTCTGAAATGTGTTTTACGATTGTAATTCTACTCCTGCTGTTGACTTGCATCCATCTGTATACACTGATTCATCGTGTTCCTTCATGAAGTTATCTTTTGTCTGTATTATATTTTGCTTGGTTTAGGGGGGTTACGTCTACTGGAATGTATAATATTTTCCACGGTGTGGTTCTTGCGAATGTGTTTACTTCAAATTGTGGCAGTGTGATTCTTGCTGTCCTCAGGTGTTATTCTAGCTTCTAATTTTTTCCCCACTGAGGGTCGTAATTTAAAGGGTTGCTTGACTCAAGAGCTTTTATGGCGATTGATTGATAAAATTTTCTTCTGAATGTGAGGCGTAATTATTTTGTTTCTGTCCTTAGTCTCGTTATTGGGGTGGATCTTATGCATCCCGATAAGATTATTAACGAAAGGGGGTTTTCTTGATACAATTTTGGCCCCTACGTAAAAAAGAAAGCACTACAGCAAAAGTTAAGAAACAAAGAATTGTGAGTTGCGGTACGTCGTCATCCGTGAGCAATGGTCGCGTCTTGAATAGGATTATTAATGAACAATAAATTGAACGCGTTCAAATAACTTTGATCCACAACATGTTTCAACAGACTCTTGTGTTATTGTTGTGTTTTAATCGTTCAATATTCATGCACACTATGAGAATCCAAATAATCTTGGCGACCCTAAATTTCTTTATCGTTCTATTTTTGCCAATATATTAGGTAAATTATAGTTTTAATATCTACGATTTTTTCTTGAACTGTTGTCTGATTTTAAAGAGGCTGCCTATTAACAATCACAGTACCACAAGGACGAACAATTCAGACTTATAAATATAATTGACAAATATTCAGATTAATTAATACTGTAAGAACAATATACAACAAACATTTAAGAATATCAAGTTTTCAGAATTCTTTCAAAATTATTTTATATATTATTAAACCTACTCGTTGAAAATATTAGATGTGTATACAATCAAATTTATGAAAATATTCAACTTAATTACAGAAATTTTATACTACAATATTAATGAATCATTAAGATCTCATATTTTTTATTTGTTAACCTAATGAAGCCCCAAATTAGTACCGAAACGTCGAAATATATTGTTCTAATTAATGTCAATTAATAAGCTGCTTTTCTGTCTGTTGAGCCATTATATTTATTTAATTATTATATTCAAATTAATATCAATATTAAAATTCGTACTAATATTGACTGAGGAATAATCAAAAAAACATAACAGCTTATTAAAACACTCTGTAATATTGAAATTGCGAATCATTTTTATTTGCCTCCATTAAAGTGCACAGAATGCCTCTAAATCTAATTCTTAAATTCGTTAATCATTTTTAAACATTTTATATAAAGTACAAATGGTGTCATGGTAACATTGAATCTGTATTTTTAATTACAGTTTGCAAAGTTACTAGTTTTTTAATCGATAGGAACAATATTTTGGATGGTTGGAAATAGGTCACTGATCATTTACAGAATATCGGAGTACTGTTTACAATATTTAGGCAATTGTTTCACTTAGCCGGGGGGAGAAATTTTAGTGCCTTTATGTACATATTTGGCTCAACATTATCATAACAGTGACGGTATTTACAAAGTGTAATTGTTTTCATTAATACAAAATAGAAACTATGCTCATTAATAATCATTACAGTTCTCACTGAACAGAATGACAGATAAAATGAAATAATAAATTTTTCCGCGTCTGAAACAGCATCTTTTAAACAATAACAGTACAATATTATAATGTGTATTATATTTTAATCTGGAAAAATGCAGAAATAAATGTGTAGTTTTTTCTAAAGTAGTGCTGTGGAGTTTTGCTGGAAAAGAGAATATATTCATTCAGACAGTAAATATCTGTAATTTAAATTGCTTCACGTTTAAGTTGCAAAATATTAAAGTAAAATTTAGTTTCAATTTTCAAGATTTATGTAGAAGCTTTGGAAGTCACGTCATGTTTTTAAAAAATTTATAGAATATATATGAGGGTAATCCACATGGTGGCAACTACCCTTTAATAGTATTCTTGCCAACAATAAGCCAACTTAAAAAGTCCACTGCTTACAAACACATTTCGGGTTCATCTATGATGAATATATAAAAGCGACACAGGTCA
The DNA here is from genome assembly GCA_037074705.1 of Zhengitettix transpicula. NCBI lineage: Eukaryota > Metazoa > Arthropoda > Insecta > Orthoptera > Tetrigidae > Zhengitettix > Zhengitettix transpicula. The sequence goes on along the minus strand of CM073596.1, from coordinate 36,079,661 downwards.
ACCAGATGAGAAGAAATTCAGTTTTCTCGATGTGTGCAAGTAAAAGATAGTCGGAAGTCATGAACGTTTATATTTTTTTTTATAAAAAAGTAGGTGTGTTGCAACACACTATCCAGCCTGTTTGTAATGTTACGGCTTTCGCTCGCATGTCTGAGAAAACGCGGATGATAAGACCAACCTATAGCGTAAAAGAGGTAAAAAATGTAACCGATAGAGGGATCCCCTTGGCAAATACGCATCTTTATCTAAAGTAGGCATTTACACCGACGAGGAAAGAAGGGCGACCTCAGGTACAATGCGTACCGAAAGTTCTACTTCCCGGTTAAACGTAAATGAAGTATGAGAAATTTTAATCCTGTAACTATGTACAGAGCGCGATTTAGGGTATTTGTTTGGATAGCATCTTGTGGAATTTTTATTGCGGGCTCTTTTCGTACTATCTTTATGCAAAATCAAGCATAGACGCGATATTAAAAATCTGACTGAACTTTCCTTGATGTGTTAATATTAAAATATTTCTATTAACGTAAGTGGTACAAAAATTAGTGGAATAATAATTCAGAACACTAAAATAAATAATCTATTGGTTCCTTTCTTGTTATTTAATTCACTGTACCTCTTGGCTTAAAACAGAAATAGTAGTTTAATTTTCTTCAGAATCTAACATCTGCAAAATATTTATTTATTATTTTTCTCAAATCAATAAAATCATAATTTTGATTTCCTTCGTTGAACATATCGAGAGTCAGGGTGATCTGTAAATCTACAGACTCAAATAAGAATGCAAACTGAAACGTATAACTTTTATTGTTATATAGTTCGCACATAACGTGCATCATACAATTCTTATCAAAACTGCAACTACAGTGATAGCTTGTTCATTGAACCTTCCTTGACCCTTCTATTTGCGAATGCTGTATAAATGTTATCTTCTCTTCTTAGTATCAAATGTGAAGACTTCTTAGTAGACTATCTTCCATCCGTTGCACGGAAAAGATTACATAATTCTTAACTGCGCAAGAAGGCGAATGAGTTCATAACTTTTTTTTGTATATTTGTCTCAATACAATGTAACGCATCCAGAATATGTTGTGTAACTTTCTCACACTAAAGTGAATTATTTTTGTAAAAAAAATATAAAAATGCCTCTTACCGCCTGGTATATATTTTGAACCATTCGGCTCAGTTACCTTTAAAGTTAATAATTGAAGTACAGGTTGTATACTAAGTACTCGTGGTAGGCCTAGGTTGTGCGAACTTGGCTAATGTTAAGTGCCATATTAAGATAATTCGAGCAATTATGATGTTCATTGAAATATAAACTATTTCCATTGGACGCCACAGATAGCATCCAATCATCTTTTCTCTGACTGGTCCATTCCTGAAAAAATAATTGTTGGTTGCCAGTCATAGCCGTAACCTAGTGTAATGTTAACTTCTATTTCATTGCATCTTTGATCATAATTTAAAGAGAACTTTTAATAACTTTATTGTACTATTTTTATATATATTGTGTTATTAAAGTTTTTCAGTAGACAATTTACTGGATGTCTGCTGCTAATTCACGTGGTTTTCTTCATTCACTTGGTATTTTATATATTTTATTATAGTTTTATTATTCCAATAAAGACAATATTTTGTGCCTTGTAAAAGAAAACTCATTAGCAATGAAAGTGCTGCTGTTGATGAATAAAATGATTCTGTAAACTCAAATCTGAGAAGCTGAATGCAAAGTGTTCATTCACACGAGTGTTTACCCTAGTACTTTCATCCATATTTCTAATCATTATTAGTTATTCTTCTCATCGTTAAAGACACATATGTACAATGCTTGTGACCTCATAATAATTAAATTTCTTTTTTTTCAACGTCAGTACATTAACATATTGTAAATTTTTATTTAATATATTTTTCCATTTTCATATTTGAATATTACAGACCCAAAAATACTTATTGAAGTGGATTAATAGTCCCCTGTTTTTAACAACCACTGTCATATTCTCAACCGAATTCGGTTTTTAGTTTTTTTCATTCCAATAGATTTTCCAGAATTTTATTATTAAATATTCTATACGCTGATAGATTGTTACCAATCTCCTCCCTTAGGTCTCTGCCACACACACATCATATAATCACTTACAGAATAGAAATATGGCTAATTTAGTGAAACATACAGAAATAATAGCTGGAAAACATTTCGAAAAATACTGCTTGGTAGATAAAGTGAATAAATAATCACAAAATAATAGAAAGATATATTCTCAGGTAAAAAATAAGTAATAAATTAAAGAGGCGAATAATGTACGTCGCTTGAAGTGGAACTTTAAACTATCTTAAGAGGAAGAATACAGCATAATAATTTTGCTTGATAAATATGTATTATGTCTTAAATTAAATATTGTTTAACGGACGCTGGGAATTGATTTAAATGCAGAGTTTTGATTGGGGTTAGGGGAAAAGTAGAAAATCCGATCAGATATGATACTCTCCAATTTCACTTCAGTCTCTCAATACGCTATAATTTATGTATTCTGAATAATTAGCTTCAATTCGAATAAATTTTCCATTATCTTATAATAGAATATTGTTAATTGATATTAATCAAAATTTTGTTAAGTTTCCTGAGACTTTTTTTTTCTATTCCTGAAGCAACAGAAATTATCTTACGTATTTTTCTTGGAGATCTCTTCTTAGTTTAAACGAATGAATTGGGTGTTTGGGTTGAATATGTGCGTGTGTTCCAACAATACCAGAAAAAATGAGAATAGCCATCTCAGGAATTTCGTGAATTTTCCTAACCTTAGTAAGCCACAATATCTTCCCAATCTGTCGAGATTTTTAAAGGCCAATTGCAAGGCCCACGGCTATAAAATCATTATATTACATTCCCGAGTGCGAGGTCGTATCTGAGGAGCGAAGGAAAGCTGTTTAACACTGGTGACTTGACTATTGGCGCGGTGTCGAGGACATCAGCGACGCTACCGTCGTCGACGTCGTCGTCACATTAATATGGATGCCACCCCCCCCCCCGCTGCTTGACTCGCTAATGCTCGCAGGAAAGTCGGCGTAGTTTCGCAGGGATCGGCGGAGAGAGGGTGTTTTAATTAGTCGCGAGTGCAGTCATTACGGATGGCATCCATTAGCACCGAGGCGACGCTCACAGGAACGCCTGGTCCATTGACCGGGAGACGTGACTACCTGCTTGCTACTCGAACACGATTAATACGCGCCTCTGGAAACGTTCAGTGCAGATTAACTGTGTACGAACAAACGCCCCATATACCTCGGATGTTTTTTAATCCCAGTGCCTATTATATTTCGGCTTTTAGTAGGCACTGTTTCCTCATCCTTTAGGTTGGAACAGGTGAAAAGGCCTACACAATCTTTGTTCTCATAAGTCTCATTAAACAAGTTTTGTTCGATCAGGACGCCGGAGAAACGCAGTGGTAAAAAATCACCGAGCAAAATTTCGTTTTGTGACCCAATAACAGTTAATTGAAACATTAATCAAATGTGCAATGAATCGCTTTTGTTGCTTCTTTTCATGTTTCATTATATTCAATCTAGTAACAGTTTAAAAGGGCCATAATATCGTATTTCCCTGGAATAAAATCGTAGAGTTGCTTTATCGGAATTAATCGTCAAAGAATTTATCAAAACAATATCAAACTCATGGATACCAAAGTATGAGTCTGTCCCGTGGCCTGTTTGGGGATAAAGAAGGCAGGACACTATAGTAATAAAAATATAATTATTTAACAGACGATTATCTAGCTCGAGTAGGTTTGGACTTTTTCTCTAAAAAATTAATATTTCCGGTAAATTAGTTGCTGAAAAATATGATTACAGTAAGATGGCACATTTGGTGTTTTTTTACACAAACATCTAGATATTTTTCATATTTTGCCGTCTAAAGTATTTCGAAAGGAAAAGAATATTATACGATTATACGCAACATTTTCTGTGTAACTTCTTAACAATTAGTTCTCATTTATTTCCAAATATGTAAGTTTAGCATAACCAATTCAACGAAAAAAATGTGTATAATAATTTTGTATTAGAACAATTAAACCATTAATTTTTGGTTGACTAGGAACAATGGTCTGTTGTCGATCACTGGTAAAACTAACCCAATTAGCGGTAAATATTTTTTTTAAAAATAAAGCCAAATATTTTTTTTATAATAACGCCAAATTGCTAATTCATAAAAATAGTCATTCAGTGTCAAGATAATTTTTTTTAATGAAGGCTTTATCAGGATCTCTCTATACATTAAAAAGAACGATAATCCAGTCTCTTTAAAACCGCGCTAAGTAAATTCCGGAAATTATTTATTGCCTTTCGCAGATCCAGTAAGAGTGCTTTAGCTTCTATCACGTGGCCTCTTAATGCTAATTACAATTAATATTGTCTGAATTTGAGTACATCCGTATTAACTGGAGTTTACTCGAATATACGAAAATATTCCAATTTATCCGAACCGCGTATTGTACGCCAGACACCATTGAAAATATTTAACAAGTTATTATTAAATTTAATATTAAAATTGGTTATATATGTTGATTGCATGCTTTTTCATTTATATAAGATTTGAGTCTAGTTTCTGATCAATTTTCTTTGTTTTATGTACGAAGAGTAATTTCTAGCAACGGAGGTGAACAAAGAAGTCTTCAGCTCTGTGTTAAATGGAACTAGTGCATTATGGGTAACAAGTAACAAGACGTATTGCACTGTTTGGTTTAAGAATAATTAACTGGTATCTGGTAAAGAGCCAGTTGTTGTAATGCTAATTATTTTTATTTCTCGTCAGGAACATAATTGTCGGAATTTAATGATAAATAAGTTCAAATATTTTTCCACGTTCCTAGTTCTCATGAGAATTAACTTATCAAAACGACGACTGAATGTGGGACTCCTCGGCGATCTGGATGATGTCTTCTTCGGAATAACCGGTTGGTCCAGAATCCCAGATCCGGTATTGCTCCTCCGGTGCATCCGCCAGGACGCAGTATTCTGCTCGCATATCTTTTAATGGCGACCATAACTTTCGCCGTTACATGGGATCCGTACTAGAGACGACTCAGTCAAGTTCTTGTCGTCGTGCTCGTACAAGACATGTATTCGTTACTGGAGCAACGCTACTTTTATTATTCGTGAACCGAAGTCCGACCGCCGCCATGTTAGGGCGACATTAACATGATAACTGCTAATGTTATTTAGAAAACGCAAAATGTTTTTTGTCGTTGACGGTAACGACGTCGGCGGTCTGCCAAACATGTCGCGTCCTTTCGTAGAACAATAAAATTGTCTGCACATCCTCCATTCTTTTTCTTCCTTGCATTATTATGTGCTTTACGGCCGGCCTTCTCACGTTCGGTTCGATTACAACCGGATCTTCTTCTTTTCTGAAACTTCAGTTCGGTCACACATGAATACTTGAAATTTGTTTCATAAGAAAAAGTTATGAACGCTATCCGTTAAAAACATACAACTTTTTAAAACTAATTTGATTACTAATTTACGCCATATATAAACATCTAACATAGGATATTAATGTTAATTAATTCGTTATCATTTAAAAAATTCGATTTCGCACTTATTAATTAAAGTTATGTAATTATTTGTAAGACAAAGTACCACTTCCGTTATATGCTCATTATTACCATATTTACCAGCCAAATTCACTGAATTTGATAAAGATAAAGATCACCAGAAAGCTCGTATTATTCCAAATTTAGTTTTAAAAACACTGTAAAGTAACAAAAACATTTTTGTGTGTTTTTAAGTTGTCTTCATAACTTTTTTATCTCTGATATTTAAACCACAGGAGCTTTCAGCGCCATTGCCATAATCATCAAAAATTGACGTAATGCACTTTATAAAAGTCATTGAAGAAATTTTACAGTAGATGACAGATGTGAAAATAAAAATGTATTTTGATGTAATATAAAAAGTTAATAATTATATTTTGTATGTAAAATTGTGTATGTATGATTGATGGTTTTTTTTAAAAAAAACCAGATGATTATGGCAAAGGTGGTTTAAATATCTAAGATTAATAAAGATATGAAGAGAACTTATATGTGGTTTGAAACATTACAAATCAAAATTTAGTCAGAAGAAAATATTATTTATCTAAACTGCTATAAATTCACAAACTGAAATCTGTAAGATAAGCTGAAATTCAATTTACAGTCGTACATATTACGAAATTTAATTTGATCAAATTATTCACGTTTCATCATTTTATCAAATTTTAAAAAAATAGTATATTAGAATAAAGAATGAATTGAGAATTCAATGATTTACCCAACACACTAGTAGTATAGTTTTGATAAATTTAATTTAATTTAATTTTTGCATTAAAGATAAATGTTGTAATTTTGTTTCATGTTTCTTGAATATTTTCGTGAATCCTATAAGCTAAAATTCTGTAGAATGTGGAAGCTCGAAGAGTTAAATTTCAATTCTGTATAAGGTATAGCGGTAATAAGTTATATCGGTAATAAGTTTGAAATTAAAGCATGAAAAGTGTTTTAAATGGTTCCTAATTTGTAAATTTTTCTTTTTCTGCTTTTCAAAGTGATGTTTAGAGCACGTCGCTGTTGACAGTTGGACTAATATATGCTTTCTGAACCCCTTCATTTACAGATGCACACCCTAGTACTCCCGTTATTACGTTACTATGCGCCCTTAACTAACTCGGCAAGGGGTAGAATATCGGGACTTGCAAATGCGACTTCGTTTGTTCTGTTTTGTTATATTTAACAGTTGGATCGAACGGAAAGCTGTTGGTTGAATACTAGTGAGGCGTTTCCAGTATTTTCCAACCCTCCGAATTTGCGCGGTAAACAAATAAAATACATACAAAGTGGCTGACAAAGCTACGAATTAACTCAAACAACTACGTCAGGAGTAAAGATTTGTTCGGGTCCGCAGTGGAACTTTATTGAATGGATGCCGATTAGATCCGGCTACCTCAATGCAATTCACCTATTTCGCTTGTTTCATACATTTTTGCAGTGTTACCAATACCTATTCATGTTTCAAAATATTGTACCACTGGTCTCTTTTACGTATCAGACCAGGAAATTATCAAGCTCAACTATTTTATGACCATATGATTATTAAATTTTATGGGTAGTTTTTTTTTTACAATTCAGATTCTAATATCTGTGGACCTAAATATAAATGTTAATATCTCTATAACGGAACAGGATTTTTTTTGTATTAAATGTTCTGTGATATTGGTTACACTGTAAAATTTTTCAATTACTTACCTGTTATACGAGAATCAAATAAATTTACTGGCTTAACGGTTTGGGTGGATTGGAATGAAGATCGATCAGAAATTCCCTGACTGGTTTGCTCTTACTGCTTTCTGAACCTGCAATTAGCAACCGAATAGCTACTTGTTTACTGGAACACTGGAAGGCCCCCAGGGCGTTGAGGAAAATTGCAAGTTATGCTAAAACTTTTTTCACGTTTCGCGAATTTCAGTAATGTGTTCCCTAGACCATATCCTAGATGAAAGTTTCTTCGACGGGCTCTTATCATCGTGATCTGAATCTGAAATTGCAATCTATTGCGGTTGATTGACTTCCCATTTACATACGAATGTAGCAAGGAGAAAATTGGAGGAAGGGGAGCTACAATCTATTGCAAAATGTCAGTAAATGGTAATGCGCCCATTCTGCAGATCATTCACCTCTCGAAGATTTCAGTTATGATTCTACATTTTCTTATAGTGAGTGGTGTCGGGAAAATGCCTGAGGATCCATCTGTAATTGAAATAGGTCGATTCAACGTGCAATCCGAAACGGTGAGATCATGATTTTTAATCTCGACTCTTTCCACCCACATATCTACATATCAACAGGAGCATGAAATTTACTTAAAGCTTGAGGTATATATATTGTAACGTACCACGTTACATTACGTTTTATTAACATAATTAATTACAGTATTTTTAGGTAGATTAATTATTTGTTTGTTTTTAATACAATTATTTGAATTTACGACACTGAAATGCGAGACACCGAGTTATGTTTGCCTTTATTTATTCACCATGACAGCAGCTAAATAATAATCTTAAAACAGTCAGTCGGCAAAAGTCAGTCGTGGCTGTTGACTCACAAAAAAATCATCGCCATAATTACCAAATATCTATTCAATTAGAGTACATTACAGTACTAATTACAATAGAATTGTAACTAAATGATTTTCAATAATAGAATACAATAAATTGATTCATGAGAAGCAAAGTTTCAAGGATGACGTCCGTTATTCATACATTTGACATTGTTTTTGACTTATTACTAATTGAATAAGAAAGCTAGCCAATACAGACTGAAAAGCTTTTGAGTGTTGTCAACTGACCAGTGCAGTTGTGTTTCTCTAGGCTCTTCTTAGCACCTGACGAAAGGAACAAGGATCCCAGAAACGTTGTGTGGTACTTATATTATCTTTTTCGGTTGTATTGGCTATCTTTCTTATTCATTATTTTCAATCAGACGTCTATTTTTTCATTTTATTTCTAAATGATTAATAACTTAAATTAATAAGAATAATTCATAACGTTACGTCCTATTTTTCTGTATCAAATTATTAAAATTACATTTTAAACTTACGAAGTCCATATAATTATTATTTGTAGCCTAAAATATTCCAATATTGAAAGACTACCAATAGTTGATGCCAAATATTTACACCAAAGTACGAAGATTTAGTGTATTATTAAATACAATTATTTTCTAAAAACTCATTTGTAGAGATTATTTTAGAAATCTTTTGAATACAAGTGTAGTGTTTCTTAAACGTCAGGAACTTTGTTAAAATTGATATACCTGTATATTGCTTCCTTTTATGTGCCACTGACAAAGACAACTGTCATGTTAATTATTTTTATTTATTGAATGAATGCATGTCCGAGTTGGTATTAAATTTATCATGATTATTTATGATGAATACCATCAATGAGTCAAGGAATTGACTAGAGTGTAACCGTAATTAATTTATATTATAGCTCTCTGCATTCAGTCCGAGTATTTACCTCAAATTTTCCTAATTATATTTTTTTGGGCTATGGAGTTACACAAAATTTTAATTCTTTAATAACTTCGGGAATATACTAATATTTTTGCAGTTTTCGTATCAATATAATTTGACGTATTTCTGTTTAAACATTCACTTTTTATTACCAAGAATATAAATAATTCCCACTCACTTCGCGTACTCAGGCGAAATGAGTTGCATTCAAAGATCCTGCGAATATTTATACCTGAGGAGCAAATACAGAGCCAATGAAATAGACTTTCGATGCTCATTTAATGAAACGTGTATCTCAGATACGATTTATAGACGCAGTAATTTATACTCTAAGAAGTAGTAATCTGTTCATATCTGCTGCTAATGATGGGAAGGATGAGCATAAAATAGTTACAACGTTTAGATGAGGAAAACATTATTCAGACTTTACGAGTCAAAGCTTTGAATAAATTATGTCGTCGACTAGGGAACACAGGAAAAAACAGATGTCAGACGTTGTAGAAGTCAACGGAGCTGCAAAGTCCCTATGTTGGAAATAAAGCCAGAGTTCTTTGTAGATAATTAGGTACAGAGAAGAGACAATGGCATCACGAAATGCCAGGCTGGCTTACTACGAGACACTCTGAGAGCGCTAACGCCCATAGACACTTTATGCGCACTTAATGAGGCACAAAATGGCCCCAGCTGCGTCGTCATACTGAAGTCGTTGTTTCATCACCCTTATTAGTCCTCTCCTTCTTCGTCCCGTCTTTCGTCGGCAGCGTCTTCATCTCCCCGAGGGGAGGAGTTTGGTTTCAGCTACTGACATACTCAACCAATACTCAACGTATTTATCCGAAAACAGGTCTGAGCCGAGACTTGCTCCCTGGAAACGTACATCAAGCAAATAGTAAATTTCACATAACTCATTCGGTACTGACAGGTTGGAATTATATGAAATGAACTAGGCATTAAAAAGCTTGCATTAGTGGATAAGAAACATCTTGATATGACTAAACGGAGAAAGCAGGCAAATGAAGTTTTCTCAGAAAAGACGAGTGGAACCATTCAGTTGTTGTCATCCTCGTTTTCATTTTCACAGTCCTGAAAAGAAATTTTGTAATATAAACACATTATTAATTAAACCAAGGATGTGCGCAATAAGCAAGAGTTATACGATATTTCAAAACAAAATGTTAGTCTCACACAAAGGCACATATTTTACGAATTCAGATCATGAAAGGAAGAATTAAAATTTACTCAAATCGCTGATTTACTGTGTATTTAAATTAGTTCTAGATCTGAAAGATTGGAAGAGGGATTACAAAATAGCCCAAACAAAAATTAGGATAGTTTGTATAGCCAATTTTATTCTTCGAGGGAAACTAACTTATTGTGAGAAAACGGATCAATATTTATTAAACTTCAAAGGCTGGAAATATTGAAAATGTGGTGTTACAGAAAAAAAAACACTAATTATATTTAAGCGAAGTTGATGAGTAGAAAAAACCAAAAACAGTCTCCAAGTTTATAACTTTATTAATATATAGTCGGAAGCTTTCAACTCATTGTTATAATCAACCTTCTTGTCTTATAATTAACATCACATTAACTTTAAAAGGTATTAGTACCTATAGGTACTTAGTCACTACTATAAAATTATCTTGTTATTCAACCGACCTTGTTGAACATAGCAATGTTAATATTGGAATTTTATAAACGTATGAAATAATGAAAGACGTTTTCAATGGAATTTGGAATTATATCAACCAGATAGTTGTTTGACGGGTATACGTTATGATAATTCAATTCTGTAAATATTGAAATGTAAGGTATATTCGTGAAGGTACTAATTGGTGAGAGTTTCTTGATATGGAAACAGACACACACAACATCCATGCCCTTCATTCTAACTCAGGACGTCAGCAATAATTTTTGTTTTAGTTGAATAATAATTGTTCTGACAAATTGACAGATTTTCTGTTTATTTATTGTCAGATGTACTTCAATATTAGTCACCGTTATCGTTTACTTGTTTTCGTATACTAACGTAATGTTCCGTTAAATAGTGTTTCACGCGAACACTTTTTAAAGGTTAAATGTTATGTTAAAGGAGAAAGAATGGATAAGAAGTAATGTTGATGGAATATTATAAAAAAATATTTCATAGTATGGTTTTCAAGGTGTTGACGGTAAAATTGCAACGTGTAAGAAAGTGTAGATTTCAGATAATAAAACAGTTTCTGATTAACCTTTCTCTTAGTTGTACAAGAATGTAATTTCCGAACATAACAAGGAGACTGGTGCTAGGCGATTGCTATGCATGCTACACTCCCTTCCCGTCTTGCTAGTGGCGTCTTGCTTGTTGGCACAGAAATTACATATGTAAATTTCGCTGTAGGTTAAATCAAGATGTTAAATCCGGCGTAAAATTCAATTAGCGGCGAGGTAGTCAAGAGGATAGCGGTTGGGGATACGCTGGACGGACACAGGATCTTCAAAGGCCTACTGAAAAAGAAGAGGCAGACGAATACAGATGGATCTGCTGCGAACAGATGGATTTACTTCTCAGAGAAAATCAGAAACGCTAAATTTGCAAGGTGAGGTAATAGGAGAAGCGTACAGACATTTAATTGAGCAGACATGGTGAAAATATAACACGTGTATCTAATAAATAAAAGTTTGTCTACTTGTATGTATATTCCGCATACAAATCTACACCCGTGGAGAAAATGTCACCAAATTTCGTACACGTGTTCTTTGCGACCAGGAAACAAACACTGTTGGGGTGAGACACGTCTACCACTCCCCAGGAGAGGGGGTTGAAATATTCAAACATCTAAAACAAACAATATTTTATTCGGATAAATATTTTAAGAGATTATAGAATTTTTACCGATGTTATCTGTGTATAATTTCAACCCTTTACGACATGGGAAAGAGCAACCTTACTGGCGGGGGTGTTACAAGAAAATAACGCGAATGCAACCGAGATTCGACACAAATCCAGGGTTATGTATGTCGCTGTCCATATAACAATATTTTGCCATCAATGACTTCTCCGATACTAATTCAATTTTATTCTTTAGAATTATGTCATTATACGTGCGGATATACTATAAATGAATATGTAATAAATGTAGAAGTGCTGTGTTGCAGAGTATAATTTTTTCCGCTTTAATATATTGCCATATAAATGGTCAATTTTAGGAGCAGTCCCTCCATGGTTATTTCAGTTTAGTTTTTTGTAAAAATTTTTAGAAAATATATGAGCGGATAAGTTAACAGTTTTTAAAGAGAAAGAGGGTTACAGCACCTTCAACGTGGCGTTTTATGCTTTTCCTGTGTGGCAGTTATTAGTCTTACGATTAAACAAATGTTGCACTTCAATGGCCTATTACTTGTATTTTAGGAACCGGATTTCATTTAGGAATTTTTGCTAAGAAAAAAACATATTAACAACGCGAGTAATTTTAACTACTTCCGAAGGATAACCCAAGAGAGCCGAAAACGATCCTCATATTTATCCAAAACCTCAAGACTCGAATTGCGGCGATTTTGCTAACGAGTTTTTAAAATGAATTTTATCACCCGTAATGTCATCTCTATAATATTTATTGAACATTTACACATATTAACAGGGCTTATGAATAATACGAAGCAGATTATTCAAATTTCAATTTAATATATACGTAATCTGACTAAACAAGTGAGCGACTATAAAATTCATATAGAGATAATATACATTTATTAAAATTTAAAACGGTTATGTTAAGTCAATAAGGCAGAGCGTGTATCAGAATTGATTAACGTGCTGCTGCTTATTGGTACCGAATAAATTAAAAAGGATTACCGAATGGACGGTTTGAATGTACGTAAATAGGTAATGGCAATGATTTCAATAGTATCATTATTTATTATCAATTGAACGCCACCGTTTATTGGTTTTTGCCATTAATAAAAGGTTGTACGTAGAGACGAAGCGATTTAAGGATGAATTGTGATCGTACAGTGAGAAACATCAACTTCGTACACTAACTCAATTTATTTTTCCTCGTGTTAGATGCCAGTGAATTGATAGTAAAATTTAAAATCATTCACGATCCTTGGAGTGGGATGTGGTCTTGTCTTGTAGAGGGAGACTATTCGTGTTTTATCGTTACTTAATTGGATATGTCCATATACGCAGATTTCCGTATGTACAAGAGGAATTATCCTGTCGCTAATGTAACAATGGTAACATAAGTAAAAACAATGGATGAATTTGTTGTCGTAGGTTAGTTTTTTACTATTTCTATAAGGTGACATCTGAAGTGTTTCTGTTTATATTAATAATAATTGTTACATTGAATACTCTAATTTTTATAGTTATGTACCACTTTCTTCTCGCTCTATGTGAATAATTTCTTCTCCTTCTTTCTGATCATGTATTTTTATGTATCTTGACTCGCTTTGTTTTATACTTACATTTATTCTCATTTACAATTTTTCTATTTTGAGGGTTGTCATTTGTTTGGTCTTTTTCACATTTTTGTTTAAGTCAATCCAACTGATTTTGAGATTACTACATCAACTTAATCACTATTGATATATATATATAAATATGTTATTGGTTTATTTTCCCTCAAAAATTATGGATACTTGTAGGTTATGTCTCCACTAGCGATGAAACTTTCGATTGTTCTATTTAAGAAATGAAATATGACGAATTTCTGACCATTGTTTCCTTCCGCGTATTCTGTTGTCTCTTCTTCCGCTCTTCGGTCCCAGTGATCTATCGTTTATTTCCCTCCATGCTGGATCTCCCCTCAATGCTTTGAAAATTGCGCATTCCTTATCTGGGTTTTTAAAGAATTCTAATTAATTTTTATACTACCCTTTTCCACAAACTTATGGGACGCCCACGATAAGGGTGGCGGCAAGCATTATCGAACTCCAAAATTTTGATTTTCTTACATATGTAATTTTTTAGATTTTGTGTGTCTGTTTTCTTCTTTCTCATTTTTTTATTGGCCTAGTTGCGTATATTTCATTGATGTATCTTTATATGTATGTATTTATTTAATCTACAAATAGGCAGTTTGCCGGGTGATAAATGCATGAAATTACAATTTAATTACAAATTAAATAAGGGAAGTTACAATAAAGGAAAATAGAGGAAATTTTTATAATTATTTTAAAATATCAGCTAGGTTTAGGGACACTATTGCAACTATAAATATACGTTTATAACATTATATTAATTACAAGTTAATATTGAAAAAGTTGAAGAAAGAATTGTACTGACTTGACAAGAAGGAAAGTGGAAAGATATCTGAAAATGGAGATTAATTAACAATTTAATTATCTAAGGACACAAGAAATTTTACTATTTTTGTTTTTAGTTTATAACTGAGGACTATCACTTCTTTACACTACAATACCATATATTCACTATATTTCAGATTAAGTTTAAATTTTCTATCCGTTAGATACAAAACTCTTGCAGGTAAATCGTACTAGTTATTTATTGTCCTATTTAGGAATGAGTATTTTCGAACATGACTGGTATTTAACTTAAACATGTGGTCAGTCCTCCCGTACCCAGACTGTTTTCTCAATCTATCTCGAATAGATGCCAAGGTTTTTGACCTGCTAATGCTTTAAAGAAAACGTGTAGCCTGGCTCTTTCCTTTCTCTTCTGTAGTGAATCTCACCATAGCAGCTTTGCTTTTTTGCTGTAAGAATTTCGCGGCCCTTTTCTGAACCCTTTCTAAGGATTCTATCTGATTTTTCCTATACGGATCCCAGCATGCTGCTCCATATTCCATTAGTGGGAGTACTCATGATATATATGCCATTTCCTGGGATTTTGTATTTTTGAAATGAATATGAATTCATGTGATGTTGCTTTCATTCTTATGTACTCGGAAGAGGACTAACAGAATCAATAAATCCATATACTTGTGCTTGCTAACCGACTGGTTCAACTGGATGTCTAAATTCTTCGGCTTTGGAAGATACTGCCCGCGACGTGGACGAGGTTCTTCGGTGGTAGTTGTGTGGAGACAGCGAGGACTCGTTCCTCCCCTCCCCAACGCTGCTCGGTGCTACGGCCTGGCGGCGGCGCTCGCAAGCGGCGGCAGAATGTCGATATGCAGCACGAGCCTCAGATCAGTGCCGCTCTGCTCTCATGGCAGGCAACATCGTGGCAGAGTGGTTGCGCTCGCTGCACCTCAGCCAGTACGCAGAGTCCTTCCTGGACAACGGCTACGACGACCTAGAAATATGCAAGCAGGTCGGCGACCCTGACCTCGACGCCATCGGCGTCTTGGACCCGGCACACCGCGCCCTGCTGCTGCAGTCCGTAAGGACGCTCCGCGAGGAAGGCGCCGCTTCCGTCTACTTCACGCTTGAGGAGACGACGTCCACCACGTCGGCGGCCACGACGTCGTCGTCTGTGGCCGGTAGTTCGGCAGCGTCCTCGCCAGCGCCGCCGCCGGCGTCCGCGTCTTCTTCCGTGGTTGTCGACGTCATCCTGGACAACGTCAAGGAATCCGCGTCGCCGTCACAACAGCAAAGACCGAAGTACCTGGACGAGTACGAAGAGGGCAAGGCGGAGCTGGTCAAGATTCCACGCCTACAGCTCAAGAGGCTGCTCAAGGACAGGGTCGCCCAGGATGGAATACGTCTCAGCAGCCAGCCCTACTCTTCTACGGTAAGTACACGTGCTTTCCGTGTGCGTGACCGCAGTGAAAAATAGCGCTCCCGAAGAGGAATGCGGTGTGTGTCTTAATGTGCGTGTCCGAAATTGCTGTGCTACACGTCAGGCGTGTGTCCGAATGTGTGTTTTTTGACGGCGTCCGGTACGACCATTTTTCAGCGACGAGTATCAAGCAGTGTCTACTGCCATGAGGGCAAATCTTATCGAGTTACACGAATCATTTTGACGCGAACAGTCAACCGAAAATCAGAAAAAATAAACTGATGTTATCGTCTGACAGCAATTTATCATCAATAGTCGAAATTTGACATTTCTTTACATCCCTACAATCAGTAGTATTATTTATTTACAGAACGACTTTTTGGAGGGTTTTTCAATTACCGATAAGAATAAAATATTACGAAATAATGCAAAACAAATAGAAACCGCTATTAATTGATTCAACGCCATTATTGTTAAAAGTAGAATCTATTTAATTATTTTATTCAATAAATTGGTGATATAACTAAATCTGTGGACAAATATACTTTTGGTTAACAACCTGGCTCTTGGATAAAGTAAAAACACCAGAGCCTATATTTTATTTATTTAATTATATGATGTTGGTTTGAGCTGGTTACTCAATACATATTTTTTATTACTGAATGTAACATTGCTGGAGTAAACGTCCACCTTGATTCCCAATTTCAGTAACACTATAAAACATTAAATAAATTAAAATTTTACTGCATTCTTTCTAATCAAGTGACTGTCACAATATAGTTGAATATAATAATAGAGATAGCCAAATACAGACATAATAAGTGATATAAATACGACATGACGCTTCTGGGATCCTTGCCCATTTCTTCAGGAGCTAAGAAGAGCCTAGAGCGATAGAACAGCCAATTATTGCCGTTATTATTGAAATTATGTCTTTCGAATTTTGTCAACTGACGAGTGGAGTTGTCATTCTACGTTCTTCTTAGCACCTGAAGAAAGGGACAAGGATCACAGAAATGTTGTATGGTATTTGTATTATCAATTATTTTGCCTATATTTGGACATCTTTATTGTTATTAATTTTTAGTCAGACGTTTTTCCATTCAATAGTTGAATATAGTTGAAGTTTGTGTATTAGGAAGACAGATAGGCCAACTATCTGTGGAGTTCTTGGCCAAGTCAAATAATTGAGTCTAATTATAAAGTACCGTGATTGTACACGTTAAAAATATTTATCTTGCAACAGTTTCGATAGAAATTCCATCCTATTTTATTTCCTTGAATCCGAATCGAACACACAATTCTGTATTGTTTTTTTAGCTTTAAATAATACAGGCTGCTCAATTTTTAAGACATAATTAGCCTTATATCTAGCGCAATTAATATTTCCTTGGATTTATCTCATCTTTCTTAATGTTTCTTCAGTGCTGTCGAAAAGTCTCCAAAATTTCCACCTTCAACAATGGCAATAACGTGTCCTATTATTGAATCTTCTAGTGCGAATGTTACGGCAATTAAAAAAACAATCGAGCTCAAAACAGAAAAGCCACAGTATTTTCAGTCTTCCTCCTACGGTTTGTGCTAATCCCTAATGCGGGATTCGTCAATATAACTAATAAACAATGTAAAAACCGTCATGAAATAAGTTGAGGAATATACTGAAAGTATTCAAATGTTTGTGTCATCTTAAAATGTGCATTTGTTCTGACTTCATTACTACCTGAACAGAGGTTTTACCCGTGGCTAAATGAGTCACTCGGAGGTTTAATGCATGCATGACATATTTCTGCCGAATTTATTATCCTAACTAGAGTTATGGAGTTATCAAAACGGGTTTTTTAAACTCGTGGTTAAGGTGTTGAAATTGAAATTTTGTGGCCACGTTGTGGAACTATGCTGTATGATTTTAATTTAATTTGGATTATTTTTTAAAAAATAACAATAATAATAATAAAGTTCTTTGCAGTTTCCTAATGGAAATGTCACGATATAAATTGAACAGGAAACGTAATTAGTTAATACTTCTCCGGCAGACTGTAATTGGACCTGACGTCACAATTAATTGCGATATCTTTAATTTTTAAAATCATATCTTACATTCCGCTTATATGAATTACTTAACGTTCGTATTCTTCCTGTAATTTTTTTTTCATGCTATTATCCTTCTGAAGAAGTCTCAAAGGATCAAGGTAAACATTGCTGAAGCCCTTTCCTCATCAAGTATTCATAGCCATTAAATTTATAAAGTTACTGGCGCTTTGTTAAAGTTCTACTCACACCTCACTTAGAGAATTTTAAGGTCGTTATCTTGATGCAATTTATTAAAGGGGCCGTATTATTGCTGACGCATCCGTAAAGTGATTTCATTTTAAAGACACGTTTCTTATGTATGACGTAAACCTGTCACTTCTTCGGGATAACCGATCATTAGCTGCAGAATCGTTAATTGTCGACTGTATGCTGGATTTCGTTACCTCGAATTAAGAAATATCACAGAGGTTAAAATATTAAAAATGGAATTTTAATTAATTATTTTTGAAAATTTTAATTTGAAAATATTTTATTTGGATGATTTTCTAGTTCTAATTGCGATTATGTTAACCCAAAAGAAACCTGCATTAAATGTACGTATATATTTGCCTTAGAAACGTGTAAAACATAATATAATTTCGCGAAATTTCTCAAAGGACCTAATTTAAAGCAATGTTTGTAGATTTTTTTCTTTGAGAAAAAGACAAAAAAAAACAGAGTTTAGTTATCAAATTTTCTTATCACTTTCAAATGTTTTTAATGGAGTCCCAACACAATTATTTTAGTGGTCAAATTATTATTGACTTTAAATTTCGGAACTAATTACATAAATACTTCAAAATCTTACTATGCTATGTACAATTCTAACATTCTCTTAAATACATGGATTCAAGCTCAATGTGGCTAAACGATCTTAACGAAACTCTGTTTTTTACGTCAGCCGTTTCATTTAAATGATCCAGTGATGGAGAAATAATTTCAATGTTGAATATTTACGCGTGAGCGTCGCCCTACGGTCATTGCGTGACCAAAATTAGACTGTAGAGGTTTTTTTCCTCTTTATCGACACAGTGGCCTAATTTCTTGTTCCTCGTTTGTGAAAATTCGATTTTGTCTGCATCACTGGACATGATGATTTGTTTATGTTCATAAGATTGATGAATAAATGCTGAATTATGTCTTCAAATATTTTACTGATAAGAACTTTATGTGATATAAGCGATGGGCCTTTTATTCAGGATTTCTCTGAACGAAAATAAAAACTAGTTTCCAATTCTGTTGTTATTTAATATTATTCAGATGATTTAGAAGCTTGTGACGTGTCTAATTTTCTTTCTGGGTGTTTCAAGATTTAATGATTCTGTAACATGTAGATAGGATATAAAATCTTGCATATGTTGTGTATTGTAAGATTCTGAAATATGTTATTAAATACTATTCTGGTTACGTTTACATTTTTACTAAAATTTTGCTCTTTTCAAAAAAAAAGTGACGGATTTGTGGTATTAAATTTTATTGTGGTAACTAATGAAAGACCACTGCGTCGTAACGGTAATACGTGGACTGAAACAAGTTGTCTTAGTCTTCGCAATAAATATTCTTCGTCTGGGGTAATAAAAACGAGCGATTGTTTAATAATAGTATTGCAGAAATAGTTATAGTGGAGTGGTGATTATCTTGTCGCCTTCAATCTTTTCTCGCTAGTTATGCAATGCTTCAACTGTGCAATTTTATATGAAACAAAAAGGAATTATAGACAAACGCTAACCGTTCACTGATAATCTTATCTCCTTTCATAGGCGCTCTATTGCTTTGTTTCGTTTCATATTCCTAATTTTTTTCAGATTATCTGAAACTTACCACTCGGAACAAAATTTATGTAACCACTTAAGCTGCTTCATAAGTCTCGGTGCATGTTCTCATTTGTCTTACACCACGAGCAATTAATTTATTTACAGATATGATCCGTGTACTTTATTGAGTACTCTTCTTTAGAAAGTAATCATCAAAGCTTCGTTCTCTTGCTTCTATCGTGCCGAATGAAATAAGTAAATCGTATACTACACTCTCATTTCTGACGTTGAAATAAAACGTACGAGGAAATTTCCATCGTGCAGGTTCCCGTTTTATTTTTCTTTGTTTTTTTTTTACATTTCATGTCATCACTTTTTGGCTTATGAGATCATAATCTCATGCTGAACATTAACTGAGGTACTTTAAGATGCAATTAGATTCGGATTATTGTGGTTGTAATTTTCATATACCTCAGCGTGTCATAGACAACAATAAATACTTCTAACTACAGTAGCCAAATGCGACGAAGAATGTCATTTGCGATGGGTATATTATCTGTAGGCTTCAGAAACTTCTTCTGCAGTTCAGCTTCCACGATTTAAATTTTTTTTTTTTTTGCTTTAGAAAATAATTCGAAATTGAAGTGGTTGTTGGTCGAATAAATATAACTTAAATATGTGGAGATGTTTTTATTTACTAATATTTTGATAGGGTTTATTAATAATTTTCACAGCGTTGAGGTGGTAATAATAATGGTATTAAAATAATTGCAAATATATAATTTTAGTATCTAGAAAATGACAGAATCTTGTCATTTTGTTCAGTCGCGTATTTCTGGGTTCCATGTCTTCGGATTGATGACACGTGCGTCTCCTGTGGTTTCTTCAGTCAAGACTGAATTACTCGCGGCTCCTCCAAGATTACAACTCTCACTACTCTCTAATTCTGAATATTTATACAGTGATATTGCACGCCACACTCAGGCATGGCATCCGTATCCATTTTAAACAAGGAATAAAATACACTAAAGGAATTTAATCTCGTTCGGATTATCTACAGAGTAAAAAGCTACGTTTTTGATTAGAGACCAGGTGATCTGAGCAGAGTATTACATAATTCTTGAGTGTTTTAATAAGTACCCTAAGTATACTTTCAGTTAGTGTTTAAATACCAATATGAAAAGTGTGTGTCTGTTTACAGATTAAACCGTGAATGATATAACAAAAATAGGTTTTCGAATTTTGAAAGCTGTGATCAGTTCGCTTGTTCCTTCACTGACTAACGACGACGTCTTAAATCACTGCGAGATGGCGAGAAGCTGGGGTCATAATCAATTCATGGAAATGCCCAACTGGATTGACCTCGACTGCTTGAGAGTCATTTGCTCCCGTAGTCATAAATCTGACGGAGGGGTGAGGGACTAAAGCCTTGGCGAGTCATGCGGAAACCAATCACTACCCCACCACAAATAACCTTCCCTTCAGTCTGTTTTTAAAGGGTGTTCCGGCGTTAGGCTCGTTTCAGGGAGCTTAAACTAAATTTGCGATTTAAAAGAGAACATTGAATAGGGATTGAGCGTCCGTTCGGGATTATACGAGTTACGCTGAACGTAACCCAAGTTTTGATTTACCGAAACGCTCTTGTTATGTCTCAAGACTCATCACTGACTATATTGAAATGGAAATGAATAAGCCTTTTTTCACTGAAACCAATTTCGAGTTGACTAACGAGCAAACCTTGAAAATGAATTTTATATTAGACATTTGTCCATTTTCAAAACTGTAGTGTACACATTCGGTTTAATATATTAACGTAAATAATATGCAGCAAATGTGGAATATTATGTAGGTTTTGAACGAAATGTATGTAATGAATGAAAGAATTTGTTTACATTTTATTTATAGTTACTAGTGACTGAAGAGGAATTTATAATGGTAAAAAGAATGCATTTTTTTTGAGAGTGTAAAAGAACATTATAAAAATGAAGACGGTATAATAATTAATAATGATTATTAATATCAATATCAAGTTGGTTGTAGTTCAGATGAAACGTGATACCAATTAAAGGATAGCTACTAAACAAAATTGAGTTTACGGAGATACGAGGTGAAGTGTAAATTAACATAGAAAACTGTTGTAAAAATAAAGTAGTTTAGAGAATTTGTTATTAATTCGTTTGGTATAATGTATAGAACGAGAAAGCTTACATACTCTGATATTTCTATAAAACATAAAATAAATTGCGACAAAGATTGAGTAAGTAAATTCAGTTTCGCTATCGCATTATCCTTCGAAAAACTGGTTTACTGTGCATACATTCTCGTATGTAGTTAACCCAAATTTTTACATTAACTGGAGGAATTTTCATTTTTAACAGTTTCTTCCATTTTTATATAAAACAATGTTTTTATTGCTTTGACTCGACTGCATTCACACTTCTTCAGCAAAATACGGAACCTGTAATAATATTGCGATGCATTATATCACATCTTATAGTTAATTCTACTGGAAAGATTAATACGAGTAAATATTTATTATATTGTTTTGAATAAGTACCCTAGAGAAACCAATTCGTTACAGTGAAAATTAATGAGTTCTGTTATAATAGTGGAGGAAAATCTCGTTGAGAATCATTGTAAATTTAAAAATTGTATTAATTGTTGTAGAATATTCCCTCAAGTAATCTAGAGGATTTATGGAGCCTATTTTGAGTGACGAAATTGTTAGAATGCATTCTAAACAAATAAAATTATGTAAGCTAAAAGCTTAAGATTCGTCAATTCCATTATTTAAATTAATTAAACATATTTTGCCGTATTAGACCAAATTTTGACGATTAATAAAGGGTAATAGGCTCAATTTCAGCGGATCATAAACGTATTTTTAGCTTATGGACCAAATTTATATATGCCGCTTCACCTGTACAAGGCAGGCCGGTCGGACCGTTACACTTGTGTCAATGAGGTCAGCTGATCCTCAAAGCCGTGCTCCCCAAAAATATTATTCTTTTGTGGACAGCCATATTCCGCCTGTCTAAATGTAGCCTACAAGCAATATGAATCGTATTGCATCTTTTCCATATTCGAATAAGACATTTACTCAATTTTGAAAATTTTCAACTAAATTGTCACCTTGTTTTCTACTTTTGTCAAATGATACGTAGATCAACCATAGATGGAAGAAAGATTGAGAATAAATGGAGTTGTGTCCTTAGCGGAATCGACAGGTAAGAGAATTTCTTGTCGACAAGGACAGGACAAGGCAAGCTATTTACACTACACTGACGCTTTGCTAACATCGATCGTCATACACGACTGTGTACTTTGTGCTGAGTACCGACTGGGTAGATTATTACGCTTGGCGCTCCAATTACGTCCCATGGAATTGACGGACGTTTATGCACTTATCCTTGTCGGATGTTCTGAAGCGATAACTGGAATCCAAACATTTTAATCTACTAATGAATAAGTCTCCTTCAAAACAATCAGACAGATTTAATCAGATTAATGAAAAAAAAATTACGTCTTATTGAAAATTAATAATAAGGAAGACAGCCAAATACAAACAAAATAAGTGGTAATAAAAATACCACACAACGTTTCTGGGATCCTTGTCCTTTTCCTAAGGTGCTGAGAAGAACCTAGAGCGACACAACTGCACTCGTCAGTTGACTAAACTCAAATGGCTTTTGTCACAGTGTTCCTTAGGTAAATCAGAATTGTTCTATTTTCATGTTGTAATTATTTAAAGTGCTGTCTCAAAAGAATTTTGAGCTTTGTCAACTGACGAGTGCAGTTCTGTCACTCTAGGCTCTTCTTAGCACCTGGAGAAAGGGGCAAGGATCCCAGAAACGTTGTGTGGTATTTATATTATCACTTATTTTATCTTTCTTATTATTTTTAATCAATTTAATTTAATCACTATTTAAATTGTCAAGAAATAGGGTTGTGCTCCTTTCAATTTCGAAATGCTGGTTTTACGACTTGTTTGATATATATCCATCATTTTTATTAAGTTTTTGATTCCTATTGAAAATTTTAAACTTTTTTCACGCTGAACTCCATTGCTTAAAATTGTTAATTATTTTTTCTTATTCCGTTATCTATGTCACAGTGTTCCTTAGGTAAATCAGCATTGTTCTAATTTCATTTTGCAATTATTTTAGAGTGCTGTCTTCCGCTTTTCATAATTGGTTTCACACTATAGCTTACTGTATGTACTTAAATATTTTCTAAGAATTAAGTAAAGAGGGTTAGTGAGAATTAACACACGAAACATTGATTCACCTTTTTTGTAATTTAAATGTCTTTACAATAATTTGTTTGTCAGACTTAATTGTGACAGTTAATACTTTGAGATGAAAATTTTAATGTTTGTGCAATTTGTTTGAAAAGCTGCTCGCTTTCGTACGAGAGAGAGGAGGCAGAATGCGGAAAGCATATAACCACGGATAGGCGAGTCTCAGAGGCAATATTGGTCGTGGAAGATATTCGAGAGTGCCCCATATTCAGAGCCAAGAGGATATTGAAATCACCTCTTGCAGTTCCGATATTATCTCCAGTCCCTCCAATCTGCTACCTTGGATGACACTAATACCAGCAACAGGTTGCACGCAGACTTATTTCCGTCTGTTGTGACTCGAGATGTAATTTCACTTACCAGCTTTTTCATTTTGCCGTCTAATTTGACGGGACAGTTTTGCGCTAATTTGAGACAAGCGATCACGTACTTTTTTCGCCTGAATTGTTATTTCTTTTTTAAAATTAAGTACAGTCGTACAAATCGTGAGGGTGGCCGGCAATGTGTCACGATAATACATTTACGAGAATTTCCGACGATATATAGCTTATAACGATGATACTATATGTAGATTTATTTGTTAATTGCATTAGTCCTCTACTGAGGACAAGCCAAAGAATTATTAAATACATAGGTAACAAATGACTGGTGTACAAATGAGGTGAAAAGGCATCTCGTACGCCATAAAGTAAGAACATATATAAACATATAACAAATACATCTAATAGAAAATACATAAAATAAATAGAGAAATAAAAATAAATAAATATGTGAAAAAGTGAATTTGAAAATGAGAAGAATTAAAACCGATAGGTACGCAATTGAAAAGTATTTCTACATAAACGAGTAGGGAAAAATCGTTGGATAAATGCGAATAACTTCAAAATTTTACTATTATTATTTATTTATTTTTCACAGAAGCACAATCACAAATTCACTGTTTTCACTCATTTCACAACCGTGATGAGTTCATGTCAGAGGAAAAATTAAAATTTATAACGTATAAATACTTAGTATTACGATCACCTACATAGTGATAATACCAATACATAAATATGTTAAAATGCATATAATTTTCCAATTGTTCATCAGACGAATTTTAGGACGTTGGTAAGTGAATAGAAATGGGCTTCACTTGAAACTGTTTTTTTTGTGTGAAATAATTAAGATAGAATTGTACGGACATTAATGCGCAGATATTGAAGTTGGTTTCCATTAAGCGATAAGGGTTTCTTTTTCGATAAAGAACTTTCATTCCTCTGCTCAAAGAATGATCGAATTTATGCAACACCTTTCATCGAAAGCTTCGACGTGTACCTCAACTATAAAGAGTACAACACAGGAATAATTAATCCATTATTTAATAATTTAATGGTGCGCTCCATTGTAACACTTGAAATTTCCAAGTTCGGAGATGTTTCTGTTTGTTCCTCGCACCGCCGTGCTTCTCTTAGCGCTTCCTATATCTGTGTGACACTTTAATGTGAGTCGTATATAAAAAATAATCAGAATTGTAAATTCAGCTTTACGACTACTAAGTTTTATGGGCCTGTTGGCGTATCCTTTCATCTAACGCGATGAGTAATAATTAAAAATTTGATTCAGTGCTTTGTTTCTGTAATTTGACAACAGTAAACCGTTTTTGTTTTTCTTCTCGTCGTAATTTGTATTTTAAGCTTCGTTTAACCAAATATTTACGGGCGTTTTAAGAGGTTCGTGAAATTAAACTTTTGCGGGGAAGCTTCGCCACGAAGCATCTAATTATTGCGGCTTCTTTCTGAGGGCTAATTTTAAACGTTTTGATAGAAATTAATTGAGACTCGACGAGGAATATAAACGATTAAAATCACTAAATGACCGCCAATATGACTTTTCAGTTGAACGTAATTTTTTTTTAAAAATGTAACATTAATGTCAATACTGGTTGTAGTTGCAGATCGTACATTTTATTTACTTTTAAAGAACTAATAATAACCTGTAAACGTTCAAATAATAACGAACTGATAAAAAATCATTGTGATATATTATCAAATATTTTTGACTGTTAAAAATCGATTCACGTAACATGTAACTGAGATCGACGTAATTCATAATACTCGCTCTTGTTGTTTTATCTGTGGGAAAATTTCTTATTCCCTTTATTCAATTGAAATTATTGATATTTATTATATCCTAGCGTGATTCTTGCGTAAAAGTAGATAAAAATACCGCCATTGCCATATTTTTTTGTGCTCATTCAGGGAATACAACCATATACCATTATTTATTCAATATTCATCAAATGCATTCCGCGCCCGTTGTTATTTGTACCAGCTACTTTAGGTTAAAAATAAATCCCGTTTAAAAGGGACCTACCCTTAACCAAACATTTAATAATTTGTACTGTTTGTAAAATAAGCACGATTAAAAAACGGCGGCAGGGGGGCGGGCGGGGGAGTTGTTACAGAGCATAGGTGGCATGTATGTGACTGTATGATGTTGGATTTCCCACATTGAAGTGTATTGTGATAAAATTAATTCCCTGCCTGAATCGGCTTTCGTCGTTCGTACAGGCAGGGAAATATTGCAGTCAAAATGCATTTTTAGTGGCTGCTGTGGGAACTAAAGGGGTTGGTGGGTGGGCATTAGCTGCTATCAGGTTCGTTGACCGCTTTTTGGTTATTGAAATGCGGGAGGGGCATCCGAAAAAGCGGTTGTATCACGAACGATATTCTGTTATGAATTAAGTGTGCAATAACCACTGTTAATAATTTAGAGGCCGCATTTGCGTCACCAAACGATTATCGTTTCAAGATCAATTTTATTGAAAACCGCATCTCCTATTCTCTATTCGTCTATATTTACAAAGTACCATTTTCAATACATAAACAAAAAATCTAAAGGTATCAATTTATAGGAACAAATTATTCAATTCTTCGGTTCTAGTAATAATTATTTGTATCGGAAATTTTCTTGTCATTTAACTAGAAGCCCTTCAACTAGAAATACTGAAATTTATTCCCCTGCGATAATTAGTTATAAGCCTATAGCAGTGAAATCACTCATACCAAAATAAGTATTGTCTTTTCTAATTATACAAATATTCCGTCCCAAACTTCCACATTCTGTTCTAATCTCTAATCTTCGATGCTCAGTGCTTAAGAATTGATTACAGCCTTCGTTTACCATTTATAATCCTAGGCAGTTAATGTCAGAAACTTCCTCGGCAATCTCAAATTCCAAACTGTTATGTTTCTTCTTTACGACGGCTTCCGGAGTTAGTGGTATCCTTAAATTAATGTTGCTTTAGATTCGTCGTTTACAGCTTAATTTTTATTTCGTTTTTTTTTCATTTTAAATTCCAGTTTTCCAACTATTTGTTACGGCGAGAAACGTGTCGTTTAAAATTGTAGACATCCTGAATTTTTTCAACTGATTTAGTCTCTGATTCCTGAATGATAAATTGATCCGTTTATAACTTCAGTATAGTACGCGGCAGTATAGTAAGTTTCTGTTAGACAATGCTGTGCTATAAATGTCTAAAAATTAAGACTATTATACATATTAGTGCTGGGCAGTTTTCTGCGGTCTTCTTTCGCCGTCAGTAGTTTCTTTATAGAATAGTAATTATTTAATGAAAAAAACTAACGGTGACTGTATCTGTTTAAGTGCTAGTGCTCCGTTATTTGATATGGAGTCACAGTTAAATTTTTTGTGATTTTGTATCGCTGAGTTGCCGACCCTCTAACCAGGATTTGATGGCACTTCGCTCGGTCGATGACAGTCACCAAGTTTCGTCACTGTCTCATAGAAAAAAAAAATCTTCTTCCAAAACTTTCGGAATGTAAACTTATATTTGCATTGTAATCAACAGCCTCGATAAACCTAAAAAAAAACAAATTTTAAAATTAAAATACGATCACTGAAAAATAAATTAAAAATTCACGAAAACTGAAAGAATTTTATTGAAGCTGCATTCCAACAGTATTATTTTTAAGAACATCTAGAATTTATGGACCTCTCGGAATATAAACATATACAATAGTCAATAGCCGCGATAAACCTGAAGAAATGATATTTTAATTTAAAGACTGAAGAAGCAAGAATGGTTAGAATTTGAGAATGAATTGTACTGAAGCTATATTTTTACGAAATTATATAACAATTATTGTTAAAAATTGTTTAACCAATTTAACAGTTATTATTGAAACACAAGCTCCACTTTTATTGTCAACTAGCTGGGTGCCCGGCGTTGCTCGTGTACTTATTTATAAAAACT
Source organism: Zhengitettix transpicula (assembly GCA_037074705.1). NCBI lineage: Eukaryota > Metazoa > Arthropoda > Insecta > Orthoptera > Tetrigidae > Zhengitettix > Zhengitettix transpicula. The sequence goes on along the minus strand of CM073596.1, from coordinate 36,051,567 downwards.
CGAAAAAGTATTTAATTGAATACTTAAATATATTTCTTGAGTATTTCAGGTTATAATTGTCAATTGTCACTCAGTCTTCATACATTACGAAATATTACATTGATGAAATTGTTAGCTAGACTCACAACTAATATAGCGCGAAAATTAACTTACATTTTACGCAAGGATGGTAAAGTAATTCGTATTCTTCTTTATTACCATTCGATGGAGTTTTGCTGTATAAAATTATACTTTTTATTTAAAGAAAATATTTCTGCTTTATTTCATTCCTAATAAAGGAAATATTTCCTTTGTTCGTTGCGCAGTAACGTCTCTCTCTCGCGTGACGTCATTGTCTCTTGGCGCGCAGTAATTTAATATTTTATGATCACGGTTTTTAATTATAATTCTTTCCACATGTATGCTAGGCGTTTCTCACCCTCACAGTACCGTTTCTCGTGTTTTGAAGAATATGTGTATCAATTTTTGTTGCATTCTGTCCACGCGATAAAATTTGTATACAGAACAACGTAAATACATACATACATACATACATACATACATACATACATACATACAAATATACATCCTTTTTTATTATATAGATAGAAAGCCCGGTAAAATAACTGTCTGTGATTGATTTCCTTTTTAATTTCATTCTTTAAAAAAAATTAATTTTTAGTTTGAAATATGCTATTGTGGCATGAAATGTATTTGTAGGTTTCCAGTTGAAAATGGCAGTATCAGTATCAGTAAGCTCCTAATGCGATTCATGTAAAGTACATGCGTTAGTTATAATAAATATGCTGGATTTTTTAACAATCAAAATTTCTCGAATTTGTGAAGAAGAAAAACCTTTATTGGTCGACCTCTTGTGATGTAGGGGTCAGCGTGACTGCCTCACATCACTGAGGTCCCGGGTTCGAATCCCGGCGACAGCAATGGAGTCGCTAATAACTAGAGATATTGATGCGACTGTAAATAAATCAATATAAAAAAACATTTATTCTTGTCACGATAAAATAATTATTATATTCTATTATTATATTTTCACGGTGCAGTTGATTTTAATTGTGCCATGCATTCATTAAACCCGCCTCACGCTCTCATTTGCCAACTCGAGTCAAAATAGTTAAATCGCAATGAGAGCACGTGGTTATTTTGATTACAGTATTACGTTGGGAGTGAACGTGGCAGCCGAGTTCCCGTGGAACGCGACGCATTCCACAGCATCGCCCCCAGGTGAGGGAACCTACAGTGATTTTCAGGGTAGGTGGGTGGGTGTGTGGGAAAGGGAAGGGGACACCTGCTTGTTCCTCCGCGTTTAACGTCGCTTTATATGGATTAACATTTCTCGAGACGACACGATTATTTGTTGCACGTCGGATTCCGCGAGCCGGAGCGACGAAGAGTGTGTGGGACAATGGTCTCGTGGAACGGGAAGGGAGAGGGAGGAAGAGCGGACCAGCTTGTCGTTCGCACGATGATTAATGAGCAACTTTCTCCGAGGCGGCGGTAGCAAACGAGAATAGGAGAGAGAGGGAGAGACGGGGGCAAGGCAATGTTTGTTTTGTGTGGGGCCTGGGACTAATAGAATGTTGTTCTAAGACGGCTAGAGCGCTTCGGCCTATCAGCGACGTTTAATTAAGTACGGGGAGTTTAGCGAAGGGGGATTTGGCAAGTGGGCGGAGGGGGGCGAGGTGGTCGAACTTCTGGCCGGATCAATCACCCATACATTTGAACACACGTTTCACGTAAATGAAGCATCGTGACTGTCACCCGTACCTTAAAATAATACTTCATCCACAAAGAATGCCTCACAGGTCCCGGGTTCGAATCCAGGCGAGGGCATGGATGTTTTATGTACGTGAGAGAAATTCTAGTCAAATCAGTCTCCTGGCAAGGCATAATGAGTCGCTAATAACCTGCACTGTAAATAAATCAATTTTAAAAAAATATATGAAAAATACATTTGAGAATGCACAATTCCTTATTCATCTCAATTTTTCTTTCCATACAATTTTGATCTTAAATGACACATATCTCTATTTAGTACTCTACGTGTACTTACAAAAATCACTTGTTGTGTGCTTAGTCAAACGACCAATATTTATTCAGGTCTTGCGGGGTAAATATTACACCTGGCCCATTGATTAATTATCAAAAAATTTATATCTCGGTATAGAAGACTCGATATCTGGATGTAAAGCTATTTAAAAAATTATACAAAATCTTTGCCGAATGACGAAAGACTTTTCAAGTTTTACAGTTGGAACATTACGATGCCTTTTCTCATGCACGATAAGAAATTCATTGATTAACTATTACGAATTTTTAACAACTGAGAAGGGGATAGTTACAGAAACTTCCTGTAAATTTATGGGTTCTTTGTAATTGAGACATAATTTTCATTAATATTAAACGTAATTTCTATTAACTGATATTTTTCTGACTAAATTTTCCATGAATTATTATATTAAATATATATTCTTATATTTTGATGATTACTGTAAAATGTATTAGAAAAACCACCGTAGGTTTCCACTTCAAATAATTATAAATATTAAGTAATAAAATAACTTTTAATCTTGAACCATTTTGAGGGTACAAAATATCTAGTTATTATAAAGAAGTCCTCTGCGCTAACCCGAGTTTACCCGACCGCTAATCGGAATATAGCAGTTCGTCCATATTCACACGGACCGATTGTTGGATAATAGATAATCATTCTCTACGATCATTCTAAAAATAAGTCATATTTTCTTTTACAACACTTCTCTGGTCCAAAGTAAACGAAGTGTATATGCGTCAAAGAAAATCGTTTAAAATGAATTCGAATACTTCATGATTTACACGACAAGAACCACAGATGGAACTCTGAAACCGTCTATATCGTATGAGTCGGTAAGCTTATATAATTATCATCTAAGTGGTAATTTAAGAAAACCGAAACTGGATTTATTTGCGAAATACCTTAGGCCGACCTTTTTGTAATTTTCTCGGACTTATTAAAACTCACGGGTGTAGAAAAATATTGAACAAAATAATTAAAATATGTAAATATTCCGATGTTATATAAAATCAGTCTTCTTTTTACAATATGTTAGAATTTTAGGATGCACTATTCAGGTCTAAAATAAATGATGGCACTAACTGAAAAAATTGGATACGTTATTTAGCATATTGTTTAAAAATCTGATCCATTAATCATTGGAATATTAAAGGATGGTTATCTGAGTTGACATTATTTTCTTCGTTTTGTTTTCTACGGCAATAATCTGTATCTTTGAACATTTCAGCATGTAATTTAATTTAAACACGAACCTTAAATTCTTATCTTCCGGAAAGGAGGTGTTTGTAACTGATGTAGTTATGATAATATGAATGAAAATTTCGCCCGGGCAGAGTCTAGTAGTTTATTTTAGAAATAAAAGTGAAGTGTCGTGACTTGTGAATATAATTATGCATCCGAAATGCAATTTCCACGGCGTATGTAACTGATGATGCCATTTCAATTCCTATTTTGCGTTCCTTGTGCGTGTGAGTACTTAATTAAACAGTTGCACAGTGAAACAGTATTATGACTGCGTGCCGTTAATCCTTAATGCAATTCTGGTGTAAATGGCGCCCACTATAGTGACAGACGTATGGTCTTTTCTAGTTCCCCTCTGCCCTCTGGTACAGTGTCATTTGAGTCATTATCTATATGGTAATGGGACTTTTCGTGCTTCAGCGGCTCTATTTTTAGGACTTTTGTAATCGTCCTTTTTTCATTTTTACACAATTAAAAACCACACTGATGAAATACTGTATTTGATTATGAAGCTAAAGAAAAATATCGTCATAACAGATAAAAACAAACGTTGTGGGAGGCTAAGGATAGTAATAAAGTGTTTTCTACTATGGACGATCTGTTCGTTTTTATTTTTATTTTGACGTCATATAGACTATACGTGATGAAATATGGCTGCTTTTGAAATCGCCTTGGAACATGGATGCATACATCTGCATTTCCCTTAAGAGCATGGAGGCTACAGAAGGGAGACGTGAAATTATTGGCACCCTCGTATTTCAACTTCGACCAGAGCCTTTCTCCGCTTTCAGATTTATTATTATTTTTATTTCACGGCGTGTGTGTACATTCCTTCTGAATTATGACTGTCGGCTCCTAACAGAAGCTCTCGCCAATAAAAATTGACTGGCGATAAATAAGTGACCATTCTTTCTCCTCCTTCGTCCATTTCTCCGCACCTGCACCAACTTATCAACATTGCTCCTCTGGTCGGAGAATAGAATTTTTATGTCGTTCCCAAACAAGAGACATTGAATGGCGTGTGAGGTCGCGAAAGAAAATAGTGGAGGTGTGCGCATTCCTAGATATTGCTCTCCCTTTGAGATAATTAATGCTTAATTAAGCGCGATAAGTAAAAGTGCTTCGCCTTGCGCTGGCTCAGTCGGTCGTTAATGGTGCGTTAGTTTATCGCAGGTGCTGCACTCTAATTACATTCACGACGGAACAAAAAAATGTATAGTAATAATAGACCGGGGTGAAGTAGAGGCAGCGGGAGTTTCGCGTCTCTTGCTATTACTATCTTAAAAATGTGTGCGAATTGTGTATTAGATTGGTATAGCTGTTGATTACAGCGCCAGCATAATGCAGTGATTGCTGTAGCAACCTTCGGACAGTGTTCTGTAACTTTCACGGGTGAATGTAATTGTGAAGCATTTGGCCCATTTGTTTCGTGTACCGGAGTCTAAAGTCCTAGAAAATTACCGAAAGGTCGGCCTAAGGTATTTCTCAATTAAATTTATGCAGATATTATGTATTTCCCCTGTTTTGGTTTTGTTAAATTACCACTAAGATGATAATTATATAAGCTTACTGACGCTTACTCATACGATATAGACGGTTTCAGAGTTCATCTGTGGTTCTTGTCGTGTAAAAAATGTAGTATTCGTCTTCATTTTAAACTGTTTTCTTTGACGCGTATACACTTCGTTTACTTTGGACCAGAGAAGGGACCAGGTTCGTTGCAATAGAAAATATTACTTATTTTTAGAATGATCGTAGAGAATGATTATCTATAATCTAATCATCGGTCCGCGTGAATATGGACGAACTGCTATATTCCGGTTAGCGGTCGGGTAAACTAGCGTTAACGCAGAGAACTTACGTCAGTCTTTAATACTACTTTATAATAACTATATATTTTGTACCCTTAAAATGGTTCAAGATTAATAGTTATTTTATTACTTAATATTTATAATTATATGAAGTGGAAACCTACGGTGGTTTTTCTACAGTTTACAGTAATTAATTCTTATATGAAATATATTCTTATATTTTGATAATGGCAAATTTAGTCAGAAAAATATCACTTAGTTAATAGAAATTACATTTAATATTCAATGAAAATTATAAGTAGAAGTAAAACACTGTTTCGTCCCGAGACGTTAAACACCATCCATAAACAGAGGAAGAGAAATAAATATCTTGCAAAACTGTGGAACATCCAGATATATCTACTAATAATTAAAATTATATACTTCAATAAGAAACGTTATATAAGTATGTTTTTATCAATTAAACCATAAAAATTGAAATAAAATAGCGGGTTATTACAGTCATCATTTTATTTGCAAAATTCAAAACCTCACGGATTAAAATATAACAGAAGCTTTCTCCTTTTACAGCAATATTTGACTGTAACATACAAAGCAAAAATATTGCAATTCCAAATAAAATGTTGGCTTTGTTGTTTTTGTATTTTACAAATAAATATGCCTGTAAAACGTGAAAGGTTCCATTATATTTTAATCCCTGACGTTTTTCAATTGCAAATAAAATGATGGCTGTAATAAACTACTGTTTTATTCCATTTTATTGAAAATTATATAATTCAATGAGTTCATAAGTAATTTCGGTTAACCAGCTTAGATTTTTTTGATGAAATTGACCATGAATTATTATTTTAATTCATAAATTGTCAGTTAATTGTAATTTACGATATGTCAAATATTACTGTTAATTGAGAAGGCGAAACTTTAGTAGAGTGCGAACGTAACTGGAGCTCACTTGCTCAAATAAAATAATTTTGAAGTATTATTTTATTATTGTGCTTATATTGAAACCTAATTGAACTATCTTAGCCCGATTTACTAGTCAAATGTATATATCTGAGACCATTCATTCAGTACAAAGCTTTTTTTTTATTAACGTTCGAAAAATTTGTATATTTTTTTCGAATTAAGTTATGTTGATTGCGGTTTAAGACCTTGCTAACTCTCGTCCTAGCGGCCGATAGGAAAGTACTAGATGAGCATATTTCTGAAAATATTTTAGGTAAAAAAACATCCGTCATATTGACTGAGCGTAGGACTCTGATAGTTTATGTCGTCTACCAATTGATTTTGGACCGATATAATTGAGATCTGCCGTATATGGTTCCAAACTTCGTAACTATAGGCTAAGTGTTGCACGTCGAGTGATCCAATAACATGGCAGGGATTTTGTGGTTCCATAAAGACTGAACAGGGATTTGTATAACTTGTGATTGATAGACTTTCGATGATAGAGGTTCAAGTTAATAAATAAAGATTAAATTTCAGCATGTAAATATATTCTAATTCGTTGGTTAAACGATGTTTCTGTTAGTGTTTTTAGAAATTGCTCTTTTCTCTGGTAGTGTTGAGTGAGGTTTCATATACAATTTTTTTTCTCTTCTTTCCTGTGTGCAAATGGCAGTTCTGCAGGAAACGATTTCTCTCGCAAATAGTCTTCTAAAAGAGATTTCTCGCTCATTCTATCTCTTCCGTTCCTCTTTTTTTCGGGGAGAGTTGCTGTCCGGGACACTTCATCCAAGCGTTTCTCGTTACCGCACTGAATTTGGCTCGCCGCCTAAAACATTTTCGTCTAATTGCATTAGCACTCTAATTTACGCGGAGGAAAGGGGGCATGGGAGAAGAGAGGGACGAAATTTCATCTGCGTGAGAATATTAACCAGCACTTTAACATACTTTCGCTACCGAAGTGGCCACGAGAAGATTCAATTTGTCAACAGCCGAAACAGAAGATCAGTCAGTGCCGGCGTTTTAAAACAACTCGTAATAGGCCCGTCATTGTATTTATTTTAAAAATAAAAAAAATTAGGATATTAGCAGTTTCTTAGTCTCTTTCAAATAAGTCGTCTTGGTTCCAACTGGTTTTATATTTGGAAAGTAATATAGAAAAATACGACTCCTAATTCGTTTATTTATTTATTAATATTAGTAATATAATTCTATGAGTACTGAAATATAATAATAAATTTCCGTTAAAATAAAAAAGCATCATCTCCGTCAACTATTTTCCATGACGTAGAAATTAATTCTAGGGCTAAAAAAAATTAAATACGTTACTTTTCTTGAAAAATGTTTTATGAATGAAACCCTTAAACTGGAATTATTAATTCTTTTCCTTCGCTGTCTCACACTACTATCTGTCTCTTCCTGTGCTGTTAAAAGGAAGAAACAACTCCCAGTATGAGTCTCCTATAAAATTTTACTAAAAATGGCGTGGGACCAGTACTGACAACCCGACCTACATGTTTCTCTATCTGAACAGTGAACCAGCGATTTATTGGTGGATATCACTGTTGTTCTTAATGTTTTCATTACTTCTATGTCTTTAAGCATATTGCAAAAACATCAAATACTTCTAAATAAATTATAACTTTCGCAGGTTTTCCCTGTGAACTAGTCGTTGAAAGAGTTAATTGAGTTTTCAACCGAGTGGCGTTGTAGAAACACGATGTTTCGTCGACAATCACCGTCGACATCTTCCTGGTGGAATGACTGGCCCGGGCGAAGTTACTGCCTCTTTATAAGTTTGGTCTGGTGCGACCGTCCTAGCTCTATCTACTGATTGACCACTAGATTGTCTACTAATTCGACTATTCTGCCCCGAGTTTTTGTCTGTGGCTGCTGTCCTTTCTGGCCGCACTAGAGGGGTCCCATGATAGCCGGTGTCTGTTCATTCCGGGTGTTTTATCACGTATTTGTAGAGCCTCAAGTATAACGCTGGGCCAGTACCCACGGGTTTTGTTAAGCATCTTCGTATTACAGAAGCTACTTTTGTGCCCCGTGTTGATGGCGTGATAGATATTCGCCCGGACCATTCATTCCACCATGAAGATGTCAACGGTGATTGTTGACGAAACGTCGCGTTTCTACTACGCTATCCGATTGAAAACCGAAGAACTCTTTCAAAAAATAAATTATAACTATTTAAGAAGACTTGTTGATGAATAACATCGATTTTTTTCCAATTTCATCACGGAAAAAGTGTTTTATTTCTTTAAACGACCGCATAAAGTAATTTTTTCGTACTCAATTTATTTGTGTGTTACTTTTCCTTTTCTGTCATTTTAATCCACTTTTGAAATGCATTTTCTGGTAAACTTGGAATTTAACTACCAAAGTTGTTCCGTGCATTTCTGAAATTATAGATTGTGATCGCTGTGAAAGTTTCTCTCTCCACAACGCTACTGTTTGTGTTCGTGGCTCTCGTCGAAGTTGGTAAATCGTGCATTATCTGGGTGGCAGCTATGTGCGAAATGCAGTTGTAATTATCCGAGAATGGACCGTCCTGTCTGATCGATTCCACATTTCCGTCAACGCCCGCTCGTCTGCCAACATTTACCCCCCGCTCAGCCCTGACATTTCGCTCCCAGACACAACAAACATTTGTCAGTTGCACCTCCAACCCGCTACCTCTATCCTCTATAACTCTCTTAGCCTCCACTAAAGCGGCTAATTGGATAATTTCCTTGATATATGTCTTCATTTAAACTTGCAAGGAAAACGAATATTCGTTGCAGTGATTTGTCACGCTGTGCTTCAGAATACTTATACATCTGAAGCAATCATTAAAATCCTAAATCATGACCAGAACGTTAAGATATACTTTTACATTGTCATATAGAACCTATAAGTTTATTTAATTAGATTGATGTTAATTCTGCATAAGTACCACCATCGCAATCTCATAAATTCCCCACGTGTTTTGAAACTCAAGCATTACGTCGCAAGAATGTTAAAATTTCATGTAAATGGACTACCAATAAATGTTAAAAATTGATTTTGAAAACGCCACTATATTAGACAGGGAATCCTCATTATGCTAAAATAATAATTTCAGAAATGTTATTCATTAGAAATCATTCAGACACTGTCAGTGTTATAATTGACACCGAAAATCTTAACAATTTATATATCTTAGTTTAATCTCTTTGATATTTCTGTATATATCCTTGATTTTGTATTTTTGTATCATAGAATGTACAAATTCTGTTAGAGAATGAGACAAGTAGCATCGAAATGTCCAGCTATGATAAAATTTAATTTTTGTGTAATAGTACTCGTGTACCTTTTATCTGGAAATTAATATATCAGCCTAGTTTTTATTAATTAAATCAGGCGTCAAATGTTTAAAGCTTTAAATGTTTGAATAATGTTTTTTTTAAAGGAACGTGCTTGTTTGTTTCTTATTATTAAACTCGAAGAGACTGGTAAAATGTATTGATTGGTTAAAACCTTTATTTGACCCATCAACCTGCAATTATTCACAATTTTATTCCAAAATTGGTCATTTAATACTACTTAAAGGACTTTTCATCGTTTATTGACATAACCATCTGGATAATAATAGAATGTTCCACAGGAATTTTCTTTTGGACTAACATTAATTTGTTGATTCATAGAAACAACCATTATTGAACGAAGAAGTTTTGAATAAAAATTGTGAATAATTGCATTGTATGACGGGTTAAGTTAAAGTTTTTGACTAAACGAAATATTTGAAATAATTTGTAAATACAGTCTATTCAAATCACACGTTGGTAATTTATGTTCACCTACATTTCATGTAATTATTATTAATTTAAAATTCATTTAACTGAAATTTCCACCTGAAGATTTCCCAGAAATTAGGAATGAAACGCCTTGTTTGTTTCATTATAATGTTTTAAATTTTTCATAATAAATTTCTGACTAATAGGCTGATATATTTTTTCATTTATTTAAAGACGTCGGATAAGTATGACTGTGAATCTAAATAATTATTATAACCTGTCGTTCTAAGTGTTATAAATATTACAATAAATGACAGTTACTGATAAACTGTTTAATAAACTGTAGCCAACATTTACTGACACTAGTATTGAAAAGATGGTATTGTTATTACGATATGTTGGTTGTAAGTAGATGAGTTATATCATAATTATATTAGGATCTTCAGAGTAACGAAATAATAAAAAATATTTCTGTGAAAGGTAGAAACTAATTCTCAGACGAGTACTAACACAACGGAAATATAGATAAATAAACAAAAAGGGAATTTTGAGAAATGTTAGGAAGGAAATTAAGAGAATGAGAGAAAAAAATATTAACTAAGAAGAAAAATAACAGAAATTTTTTCTCGTCAACGTTTAATGTTGTGTAGTTTGCTATTGGTTTTGTGTCACACGGAAGACTTGTTCATGTCCAAGGAAGCATAAATATTTCACACTGTTGAATTTGCATAAATTAAGTTAGGGGATATTACCGTGAATTACAATTTGCAAGTCAATTGTGTGGGTCTTAACGCAATGTAATTCATCAGCGGAAGGAGGAGTTTGGAATATCGAACGGAATGTAAATGTGAACTTCCATCGACGGTATTGAGAAGACTATAGTCTGTTTTTAATTAGCGCCGTGACCCGCGACACACGCGGCTGCGTGTGAAACTTCGCGTCCCGCGTTCGGTGGTTGCCGTTGTTAATAAATCACTCTCCTGATATTGTATTCACTGCCATAAATTGTGACATCATAAGAGGACCCACCGCCGCCTGCCATTACATGCAAAACACGGCTCGTCCCTATGCAGATTTTTCGGAAAGGCGAGCCTCCCAAGTCTTCACCCACGCGGGTTCGTGTGTGTGCGTCTGCGATTGTTTAATCAAGTCCTCCTCCTAAAAGTTCCTTGTACCGTTTACCATGCATAATGCATCGGCAGTTGGAGATACCAAGGCATGTTTCGCCGTGAATCAGGTTCGGTCGAGCCGGCCTGAAAGTCCACCTTTATCTTCCTGTACTTAGTCGCTATCTTAAAAGCTCCTGTCCGTTAAGCCCCAACTGTTTTGGTAACGTAAAAAAGAGCTTTAAATGTCACCCAGGTATACGGACTCCGTGGTTTGATTTCAGTTCTCCAGCACGTTGTGATGAGCGTTGTTGCCATAAGCTTCAAATTTTTTACTTGTAGTACAGAAATGTTGTTAGATGAACAACTTTTTCTTTTCTTACCAATACCTGCCTAAATCTGTGTGCAACTGACCTTTTAGTGTCGAAGACTCTAACTACTAATAACTAGCTTTAAATCACTGGGCTCAATTAGCCCAATTAACGGTTAAAATACTCTAATACAGTACTGCACTTTGCAATGAATAATATTATATACATGAGAGCACTCTGATAAATTCATACCTTATAGCTAAACGGATTTATAATATATAAAATTATTTTTATATATTTAAGTAAAAGGTAAACGAAGTAGCCGAAGGAAATAAGGTGATAAAATAAAAACTACATAAATGAATTAACATATTAACTTTGTAAAAATTAATCGTATCCCATTAAACAGACCTGAATCTGTATTACAAAAGAGTTATTTTAATTAAATATTGAAGACTGCAACATTGAAGTCTTCCGTTCTAACCGGAGCGTACCTGGCCGCCAACCAGAATATATCCATAATCTCAAATCCATAAGAATTGCGTATTGTACGGTACGTAAAATACAAGAAAATAAATTCTGAAATAAAGAAGCATCTCCAATTTCACTAAAAAAACTTTGTAGTATGGAATCATTGAAAAACAATTTTAATATTTTCCACCAAGGTGGTAAATATACATTTTTAAATGATCTAAATGTCTATCCGAAATGTCTTTAAATTATTTTACCAAGAGTTTTTATTTTAATAAATAATACTGTTAAAAATTATAATTTCAGATGTTTAATTGAGGGAATTATTTTATTTTTCCTGAAACACAGGTGTATGAAAGTTAAATATTTTTTCTTTCAGTTTTCTGGCTATCAATAAGACACCGAATTTCTCCTTCAGCAATGAGTTGAAACGATGCCACGGTCGCCTCTGTTTGCATCACCACCATACAAGCATGAACAAGTAGAGAATGATATCTTGATGTCCGGAGAAAGATGAGTCTCCCATTGTCTTGAAACTGAGGTCTGACCCTGTATTTAAACGTTCAGTTTTCGATCCGGGTCACGAAATGAGTCATCCGTCGTGTATGAGTGGTTAACGTGTACCAATGCGCTAAAGTCGTACAAGGTGCATTGCCACTTGACGTGCGGGATTTTTCTTTGTTACTCTACTGTGTAACTTAACTCGTTTTTCATAAGCTTTTAACGTGTTTGATTCAAGAATAACAGATTTTACGAATTCGACGAAAATAAACGTAATTTTAGCTCGTTGTTCATTGTTCTTTCATTCCAGCTTTTATGCTTTCTAATTGTGTTTTCTTCACGTTTAGGTAAAGTTTGCTTAGGAATACAAAGAACGGTGCTTGTGTCCGCCGTGAAAGATATTCCTGGATTCTGTAAAGTTTACATAGCGAAACTGATAATCCGTTAATATTAAATTATTCTCGTTTATAGGCACTTATGTTTTTTTAAATAAATCGCAGAATATAATGAATGGGTGTCTTCGTAACATTCTTCTCTCTTTAGTTTACGATTGACGGTCTGTTGCTTTGTCAGTCGAGTTTTTCGGCAGCTCTTGGTTCGTTGAGTTGCTGATGGTTTTTTGTGTGTTCTTCCGTTGTTTGTGTATTTCCTTAGCACGATTTAAACATTGTTTCGTGTTCTTATGAAGGTGGAAATGAGTTTTATTCCACATCCACCGAGCCCCTTTCACTTTATTTCTTAACTCTATTAATCCTGTCCCATTGAAATTTTCTGCATTTGAGATACAAAACACCCGTTTATTACAAGAAAACCCCCGAACTTACCCGACTTCCAACCCAAATATACCGGAAGCAGTAAATTCACACAACCTGATCATTTAGTTTTACTTCCTGAAGTACATATTCCGGGCATACTTAGCAAAATAGAATAGTTCCTTGTTTATGTTCTACGTCATTTTAAGTCTTAGACAACGCTTCCTTCTGATGTTTCCTGTTGGTTCACTTCTGAAACATTTTTCTTGCGCTCCGAACCGTCAGTCACTAGTTTTCCAGAACTATTCCTTTCAAGTTGAGCTCCGAAATCATGAAACGGCTATTGCGTTCTTAATGGGTGTTTATCGAGCCGTCGTTGTCTTTATGGCCGCCAGCTGCGAAGGCGAGGGCTGTTGCAACACCGAATTCCGTTCGTTGCAGTTTCCTCGTTAGCTTGTTCAATTTCCACTCTCTTACTCCTTCCACCAGTTATTAATGACGTGAGATAAGGCGTCTAATGTTAGGGAAACCATTACAGAAATTCCTCGCTAATTTCAGCGCAAATATCTGTAATTGGGTTCTTTAAAAACTGCGCTTGTTCTCCGGAGTCCGTTGTTAGAATCTGTTCAAAGTGCGTTAACCTCTAAGTTCTGTTCGGCAGAATTATTTTCAGCATAATCATTAGTGTACACTCCCAATATAATTCAGGATTTCGACTGGTTCCTCGTTTTATTATTGTATTTTCCTAAGGTAATAAAAATAAAGTCTAACTATAACAGGTGCTTTCGGATGATAAATGCTGCATCGTTATGACACTTTCTACATTTAACTATTAGCTATATATATTAGCGTTGTTGCCTATAAATCTTTGTAATCGCCTCTCCCTGCTTTACTAAATTTTAGACTAAACGTGACATTTCTAGGTAGATAAATTTCCCCTTTTTAATATTTATTGCGCAATGTTAAAATTTACATTTTTCATGGCTTATGAAACATTTAGAAAAGGAATAGTCGCAACTGATCCAAATAATCTATAGAGGGCAAACGTTTCAGCCCAGCCATTTCGCCCGAAAATCTTATTTATTCTATACTCTTATACATATTTCTATGTTCTTACGGTCAACCGTAAGTAGAATCTTAAGTGTGTCTTATTAACTTGTGTAAGTTGCCCAACGGCGTTCGAGTCAGTTGACTCGAGAAATTTATATGCGGTCCATAATATGTTCAAACCACCTATTTCCTCATATTAACCAAAGTATTTGTTTCTTCACAGGTTGTACTCAGATTTTTCAAAACCTCAGCTCATTATGCTCCTGTCAGTATTGTGCAGTAACCTTTTACGTCAAAGATTTATACCTGTCATTGAAATTCCTTTCTTTATGAACTCAACCTGTGATTATTTACGACCTTTTACTAGTAACCCGCATAATAGACGCATACAAAGGTTGTCTAGTTGACCATCCTAGGGTCACGGACCATTGCAACAATTAAGCTGACTTCATTGCCGGGAAAGAAAGTAGGTCAGGTACGGTTCTGTACGGGAGTTTCGTTTCCAACGCCGCTGGAGCGTAACCAGAGATTTTTCTAAATACCTCTAAATACCGCCCCTTAACAAGCTCCCTGCTTGGAGAATAAGGGGGCCCCCGACGTGCTCATGAACCGTCACTAATTGTCCGGAATAACCCGTATTTAAACTAACCAATCATTAACAGGTGGGCTCGGATCAGTGTGAAGCAAAGCACAGGAGAAAGAAAAACCAGTCAGGCATGATGTGGCAATAAGCTACCTGGCTGAAAATTCCCCTAGAAATATGATATATTTACCTGTCTATGGTCACTTGTTTACCATTAAGCGCCCTGATTGTCGGGATCGACAAACTATTGACTTTAAAGTATTAATTCATTCAGTCACAGCTTATTATCGAAAGGTAGGCCTGTCGAAGTCTGGACTCGAACGAGGAACCCTGCAAAAAATATAGTGTCACTCAAACTATACATAAATGACGCATTATTACACTTCACATCTAGAAAATTAGCATAATTGATTTTCAACCCTCACACCATCATGCCACATCTCTTCTTCATGTTTTCGGCGTCTTGGGACATCTATAAAAATCTCTGGTTGACGTCCAGTTTCTCAAAAATTGTTCCGAATAATTAAATGTATTTTTATATTTGTATTCGTCAACGGAGAGAACGCACAACTAGGCTGCTCTAGTCTATTCTGGGTGTAGTAGTTGTAATTCAAATGATACGAATTATGAATTTACGTAATGCTGGTACTTAGTAAAAGCGGCAACGCCTGCATCTATATTTTCCTTTAAGAAATCCGATGGTTACAATATTTCTCTCGCATAATTAAATATATAATAAAATTCTTACTACAGGCAAAGTGCCATTTATTAGTTTTGTAAGTTAAAAAATATATAAATTTGTTTCATATAAAAACAAGTAGAGCATTGAACTGAATAGGAATTTCACTTTAGATGACTCAACACTTGTAAAATTACCGTCAATCTGCTGAGCATGTCTCGGCTTCAAATTTATTTAGAGCACGTCCTTTGAGTTGTCTTCTTTTTTCCAGAGAGAGATTCTTCTCCTGTGTCTCTTTTCTTCCAATTTCCAAGTTGCACTTCCTTCCTCCCCGTAGTGGCGAGAACAGATTTTATCGATTGAGCCACTTAATGCAAATACAGCCATTAAAGAAATTCAAAATAGGTGCTGAGCAATTTTTACGCGGAGTGGCTTAAGTGCACATATCACTTAGGAGGATGGGGTTGTCTGTGTGGAGAGAATGCGATAAGGCCCCCCCACACCAAATGAGACACTCTACAAGACGAGCACGCGATTTCCTTTCCGTGTTAAATTGTCGGGAAAATTCTAATGGCAGATGGGGAGGCGACAGCCCTGCTATCTGTATTCCGCAGGGTGAAACGCTGCAGCCAATGGAACGACGTCTTCGGCGATACTCTGAAAGAAAAGGCGATCAGGGAAGCGTGAAAGTACAAAGGGGGGGCTTCGATTTTCATGGACCAGCAGGCTGCCCGACGAAGTAATTATGTGGACAGTAAGCTTGAAGGGCTTCTCGTCACAGATACTTGACAAAATTATTTTCCGAGCTGTAACAATTTTTTTTACTTATTTATCCAATTATTTTATGAGACACTAATCTCTTGGTTACTTCAAATATTTTATAACTAATCCCATCACGCCCCGCTGCATACATTTGGGGCTGGACTTGAACCTAACCGTTTGACACGCATCTGCTCCATTCAGAAACATTTTTCGGCGTCGTATTTTGAGCGGCCGTGCCATGAGCGGACAACCTGCCCTCGGCCCCTACCTCCTGAGCGATCAGGTATAAAGTTTCGGGAAGGGCAACTTTAAAGCGCCAAGAACCAGTCTTGGTTTTAAAAATTAAGTGAATATATTACAAGTTTAATGTATAGCATTTCTGAAGTTTATATGGATTTATAATTTCTACCTCTACCTATAATATGGAAACTGTTCCGATTGTTTAATAAATAAGCTGTGAAATGATAAATTAAGATACAAATCTTTTAAGTTATATTTATCTGACGTCCTTAAATAAATGAAAACATCAACCTGTTTAGCTATAAATTTATTATTAATTTAAATTTTGAAACATTATCATAGAAATTTTTTTTTATCAAAGTTTCATCCCTAATTTATTAGGACCTCTACGGGTGTTGTAAAGTCAATTAAATAATCTAATTTTAAAATCCGTGTTTCTAAAAATCCCAACAAAGCAAGGTTTTACAAATATGATAATTTATAATACAATTAATTAAAAATTTATTGAACGTTACTTACAATTAATTACATGAAATGTAGTGGACATAAATTTCTTAGATGCGATTTGCCTTCACATTGCAGGCAAAAATTCTGTTATGTTTGTAGCTGTTGATAATGTCGTTAAGTTTAAAGAAACAATGGAATTAAAATTATTTTAAATACATTAAATGGATCAGAACAATAAGGAATCATAAATTCTATTTAAATTATTAGTATCATTTGTTTACGTTAATGGCCGAATCATTGGAACGAATATTTACATTTCATGTAATTAATTGTAAGTAATGTTCAAAAAAATTTAAATGAATTGTATTGTAAATTATCATGTTTGTAAAATCTTGCTCTGTTGGAAACACGGGGTTTTAAATTAGATCATTTAATTGACTTTACAACATTTGAAGGGGTCTTAATAAATGCAATTTTGTTATCCGCAGCTATTCCTCGAAACCCCCAAGTCTTGATTTATAATTCAGATAACTATATATCGAATGTTGTATCTTGAGAAAACTGAAATACAATTATGAAAAATTATTGAATTTTTTTTTAGTTTATTCCGATCAAACGTGCGGAAAAAAAGACATTAAATTAAATAATAAATTTTTATAGATATCTTCATTTAAATGTATGGATACAATTCTGAAAATTCATATTTGGTTAGAAAAAAATTCGTTCCCCTAAAACTGAAGAAATATCTAATAAAAGTTCTGGCATATTTTTAACAAATGAAAAGGAAATTGAAAGGTGGTTTAAGCAATTTATTACGTTTGTCAAGGTGTTTGCAATTTACTAGCCTCGGTTGGGTGAATATATGTCGATGGATATCAGAAACGACCTTCCTTTCTCCACAAGCTGAATGTTTTTTTTTATTATTATTATTCCCAGATGTGTATTAGGAATAGCCGTTGTGTGGCCAGCTAGCAAGTTGGCTCAAGTAATTTATGACCTGGAACCGGTGAAAGTTCCCGATATGAATCAGGTCTACTGGCGTTTTGTGTCAACAGTCAGATTCGGTGGCAACTCGCATGTGCACGCTTTGAAAAATGGACCCGGTGCAACTAATATAGCTAACCTTAGCATATTTTCAGGTCGCCCAACGGGTTCGCCAGAAGATTCTGCTGAAACACGCTATAATTTGTAAGGCATACAAGTAGAAGAAACAACCATCAGGAACCTCGTATACATGGTCGGTCGTCACTCTAGAAATAATGCTAGATATAAAGTATAATTCTAAAACTAACATAAAGGAAATTCTTAACAGCTAAGATGAACAGAGGTGAAGAAGGTTAAACGACTTAAGCCAGGAAATAAATTCTGAGAACGGTTAGGAAGGAATATAACTGGGACACAATTCATCAAGTCCTTCGGAGACGTGAATAAAGAACGTCTTTGCCTGCAAAAAAAGATAATTATTTTTTAATATTTAGGTAATATTAATAATCACATTAATAAGCACTTTCAACCTAGCTCAATTTTGAACTTGATTGCATATTTCGTGTACAAACAACAAATACTGTAAAAATTGCGAAAATTGTGTTTAGTATCTTACAATAAAATAAAATAATAATTTCGTAAATTCTCCTGAGTAAATGTAAGGGAATACGTTTGGTTTACACTTTTCTACGATCTCGTCTTATTTAATTAAGACCGAGTGCAATACATTCCTGCCATTGTAAATAGTTCCCAAATCACGAATAAAATATTTTAATCGTTATGAGTTATGACGCTGAAATCAAAGTCCTATAAAATTAATTCTAAGCAAAATTTATTTACTTACATCAATATTATAATATATACACAAGAATTTGGGGATGTATGGAAATTATTGACTCCATGGTACACTCCATAAAGCCACAGATTGAGGACGAAAAGTCTCAATTTTTTTTAATTATTGCAGACTGATTTGGCTGTGGTCATACGTTAATTAAATAGCTCCATGAACGTTATATAACAGATTTTTCTCATATCACAGCTGTCAATCAAGTTTATAAAATTGAGAGGAAGTGATCGTTTTGCTTCCTGGTCTGAAATTACATCTCGGCATAATTTTAATTGCAATATATAAGAGAAATATTAAACTTACTTGATAATTAGAAACTTTTTCGAAATTATTTAATATATTATTTTATTACAAATGTAACTAGTCTACGAACAACCACAGGCATTTAAACATCGGACTGTTGCAGATATTCATGTTTTATGTTATTCAGGACGGACAATTTTATATTTAATGAATGCTAACATCCTTTTCTGGACCAATGCTGACTGTGCATATGAATTATTTTGATGTTTTTATGTTACTTCTGTTATTCCAATGAAATATTTTTTTACATCTTCAATGGTGGACAACAAGGGTAGAGTCTTGTTTCACCTAATAGTCGTCGTAAGCGACAGTATAATTGCGAAAGACAAGTGCACGTCTCATTCACGGAGAATGCCTTTGTTATCACTGATGTTTTTGGGCCATTGACCTAATTTTGGTGCAGCTCGAGTGTCGCATTCACGCATTCCTGCGGGAGACAGTGCAGTGACTCACGACTCAAGGTCTCGCTCCTGCAACCTTGAGTGACCAAAGCAGGTAGTCGAGCTCACAACTCGAGATTCTCTTCTCCGAACAGAGTATTCGTCTGCTGACCGTCGCCTTCTAAACGGGAAAACGTAATATAGTAAACGCGATTTGCACGATAAATCATAAACTCCTGTTTCTTTGTTACTGTTGTTTATTCTGTAATGTTAACAGCGTGTTTTAATAAATCCCGTGTTCATTTCGGCATTCAAAAACGATGAGGTTAAAGTATATTTTGATATATGCTCTGAAATGTACTTTTTAAACTTTCAGATCATCTTTGGATTCGACCTATGGCAACAAAAAAATAATTTTAAATTTAATTTTTATATTTGAATTACGATTTTATTGAGCCTCTCGACCTCAATGCTTCTAAGCAACCAGAAATAAAATTGTTCGTAACAAGTACGCGTGTTAGAAATTAAACTTCTTTGTACTCGTTGAAAAATAATTTCTTTCCAATATTCTTCAATAAGTCTTACTAAGAAGACAAAATTTATACGATAGTACTAGATGCATTATTTAAACCTCTTATTACATTTCATGATACAGAAATAATGAAGTAAGAATTATTTAATCGTTACATTCATTGCGGTATTAGTTTGTTCACTTTATTACACGTACGTGTAAAATTAACTTTTTTATTTCTTCACACCGAAAAAAATTTTAGTAGTGCGGAGAATTTTAATGGAAAGGTTGATTTACAAGATTACAAATAATTGTACATGTAGGGTCACGGGTTCAATCCCAACAATGTTTTTTCCTGATTAAATGTAAGCCTGGTGTTTTCTGTAATGTAGAGTAAAAGAAAATAAGTGTCTGTAGACAGACTAATTATTTTTTTTATAGTGACTGGCTACATGGGGATAATCCGCTTTACTAGCATAGTAAGGGATTTGAAAGGGGGGGATGCTGAAGGGTAGGCTCCGTCCTATCCATACTACAATTGCAGGGAAGTGGGTACAAATATAATGCAGTTATCCATTGCCAATAATTCAAATGTGTTCGACTTTCGTCTAATTCCCCACCCTAAACCTTAAATTCGGTAAAGTGCTTGAGGTCATAATCGGTTTACGGCAATTCAACTGAAACAGCGATTAATAAATAATTTATATTTAAATTTTCACTTTTACAACTTCTGATTGGTGCCTGTTTTGGAGTTCGTATTATGCTATCGTCAAAGTAAAGTGTAAGAAGGCTATACTACTGACGTGTAGAACAACATTGAAATACACATGTTTTAGTACTTTCCACAGGAAAGTATAATTGCAAATTAATCTAGTAAACAGCGATTAAAAATACCATGTAAGTTATATACGTGCAAAATACATTTTACATGAATGTTTGTTGATTGGATACAAATTCTGAAATATAGCATCTTAAACTACATAGGCTACTGTTATTTTCTACATTCCAACCTTCGATCTTGGAAAATGAAAGTTTCAACTTTTGTAGTCGTGAGCTGTGTGGTTATGAGCAACTCGTCAATCGTGTAGGACACAACTGTAGTCTGATCCGTTCACCTCGGTTCCGTCTTCGATATTTCATGCTTGTACATGACATAGCAAGTTGTGCGTGATCGTGCCTGTTGGATTGTACACGGTTGCTATCCAGCTGCACATGCACTGTGGCCAAGTCTTGATTATCATACGCGGTCGGCCCCCTTACAGACAATTTGGGGGCGTAGGTGCCGGAGCACGCGCCTAACAACCTAATGGTTTTTAATCGTGTGCGCCCTTCTCGCATGATTATAAGGTTTCCACTGGCGAGACACCGTAATCTGGTGGTAAGCAAACACTCGAGAGATTCCGGTCCAGCCTGACTAGGTTTAATCTTGCTCTTCTGTGAAATGGCTGGTCTCTTGACCAGCCCAAAATTCCCTGAAGTATTATTCATTTACATCATTCAGCTCCGTCCAATTTGGGAAGATCTTGCCCACTTCAAAGCGCAGTAGTAGCAGTTTACGGTAGATGAAACGTCAGAGAACCTTATCATGACAGAATTGAAGACTAACAACGAACTTGACGCTCTCCAGATTCGGATGTACGTGCCGCCGATAAATCAAATCGTGGTGATGAATTGCGAAAACTTAATTTTTTCTTACATTTATTCTCGTGTTATTTCATGACCATTATCTTGTACCATTTACAGTTTATGGTTCCCATTGATCAGTCTGGGTGTGGTTATATATAAAATGCTTTAGATTTTAAATTTTGATGAATAACGTATGCTCCATGATCTGTCTTAGGGAATAGATAAACTGACAAAAGTTGAAACAGTGGATGACTCAATTCACTTAATTTGGAGTGAATAATTAATGTGCATTGTCGATAAGAAAGATGTACTAGTGATGTGAATGTTTGGCTTGACGGATTATAACCCAGGGTAACTACAAATTTTCTGATAATTCTAGGTGATTGCCAAAACATGAAAGTCCAGGTCGAGCATAAAATATGTAACTTTCATGCTGTGTAGCAATCATTCTTTATTAATCGACCGTTGCTCTCCCCCTACTTCCTCTGCGGCGCCCAGATAAAATGAAACTTTTGAAGGTTTAAAATACCTTCAATTCCTTTGTTAGTTTTTCCGATTGTTATTCTGATAATTCCGCTCTTTAGCGTGTAGATATCCATATCGCTTCGGGACCTGCCATATACCAGGAGTTATCAGGAATGCGATGTTACTTTGCCGTCTTCCGTGACCAAACTTCAGACGAAATGAGATTTTTGCTCGAGTGGGTTTCGGGAGCCACGCACTTGCACGCACAAATAAAACATGAGTCACGCACCTCGAAAAGATACGACTGGCAGCGCAAAGTGTTGTAAAACTCTTTTCTACCCCCACCTCGTTCGTCCCTCTTTCGCTCTCTGTCTGGTGATAAACGAGGGTAGCAAAATTATACTGCCGTACTCACCTCAGGTAGCTTCGAGGCAAACAGCCTTTTCTCAATGGTTTAGTCGAGAGCGGGAATGAACTAATTTGCATGCACACTTAAGTTGGCTAACTAGAGTCAAATGTGATGTCATCTTACGCTGAGACTATCCATTGTCCAATTACGTACCTGACAATAGAACAGTAGAACCGCGAGCTTTTCATAATATTTTGTAAAACGAAAATTTTTATTAACAATTCGATTATAATTTAACCGTATCAATTTATTTGATTTGTTCATCAGTCTCAATTCAACTGTACTTTGTATTTTTCTGAAACGGCACTGTCCTAAAATACAACTGCGTTATTACGATGTAACGATCCAAGAACATTACATGATCACTTTTCAGATAAATATTCAGATAATAAACGACTTTACTGTATGCCAATTTGTTTTTTTATGATTGGGGAATTCAGATTGTAATGCACCATTAGGTATTATTCAAATCCAATAAATAGTGAATACGTTTTATGATACTATTTTCTCTTTGAAACAATGAAATTTGAGACATCTAACTTAATTATATTTCTATTGACAACTTTGCTTTATGGCGGACATTTGGTACCTGCTCAATAGAATTTGTTTGTTTGTTTTAACAATCTGAAACAATTGATATAATTTTACGAATTTAAATTAACTAAGCCTAAATTATATTTATTATACGCATTGTACAGTTATTTGGCTTTTTCAATGAGATTTAATACGAGAAAAGGGTAAAACTTGGAAATTTGGACATTTTATAATTTCATCAACTGACGGCGTCTTTATATTTACTTTATCTTTTAATTACCTTTTCTCGATTAAAATTACACTTTTATTCTACTTTTAAAGCTTGGTTGAAACTTTGAAAGAAAACTTACTATTCCACTTATATTTTAATTTGACTTGTAAACTTTTAATTTACTTCAGCAAATCGATAAAGTTAATCAGAATTAGTGATAAAGGTTAGATTTTATTTCTATTACAGATTGATGGACTTTGCTAGGCTTTTACTGTTCAAATTTTCATAACAGATAATGACGTTAGTGAAAAAATCTTCTTCACTTCACTCGCATTGTCTGAGATTTAATTATAAATATTTACGACAGCTGTGTAGTATTACAATTTTTACCACTTAGTATTTATTTTTTAACTATTAACATCATTGTTACAATCGCGTTATTATACACCTAGACTAATTGTAACTCAATTAACCGTTTATAAAATTGTCTTTCGTATTTTACTTCCCTTGAATTCAATCAAATATGATATTAAATGTTATAAACGTATTATTCTTTTGATTGTGTAGCATTTATACTTCATATTTTACAATCACATCCAACAAATATGGATTCACTCTATCAGTAACTACAATTAGCAACTACGACCCGCAGTTTTTGCTTGGAGTGGTTCGTTAGTTATTCGGAGAAAAACACAAAGATCGTTCCTCATTTAGATTCCTTTATTTTTGCCATTCTCCGAGTTAGAGAGCAATTTGTCTCCACATTCCGCCCTCTTTTTATTCTATTTTTCCCACGGGGCCTTCCCTGGACTAATAAAATTAAACCACATTCACCACCTATCATCGTGGGGAATTTTGAGTGAATTAAGTAGGTAGTTCGTGTGAGAGCAGAAACGCGAAAGGAAGAATGCCATTCAGACAGCTTAACCCTCTTAATACGTGGTGACTGCTGCCGGCTTGAGGCTCTTTGATCGAGAGGGAGAGAAAAAAATGGTACGTCCCACGACCATTACCTGTCGTAGAACGGTGGAAACTGGAGACGGTAATGACCGGGCTATAAGAGGCAAAATAACACACCGCTAACAGGGGTAGACTTGGTTTTTACTCCAGGTAGCTCTCGCGTCCGTCCGTGTGATCTTCGCCTCGGGTGTAAACCCCTCCATTGCTTATGGCTTCCAAGGCAGCAATGAAATATTTTGTAACTGTGCCTTAAGTAAAGAGGCAGAAATGATGAAGCATTGAACACCTTGGATAAATACCACTTATACTAATATTTGTACCTAAAACTGTTTTTTTTTAAAAAAAAAATGAATACTTCATTACCAAATGTCGTAGATACTCTCACTATATGGTAGTTCTGGAACAAGTCAGCATGCAATTTAAAATCATTCTAATAGTTATATTTATCTGACTTCATTGAATTATAAATTAACAAACCAGCCACATATTTAGTAATAAAAAATGAAACCTATTTAGATGCATATATAAAAATTATACAAGTCTGTATACAATTTATTTATTGAAACATCAACATATTTTATGGAGAAAATTTCTGAGTGCATGTTTTTCCTTAAATTGCAGTTGGAAACGATACGTCGTGCTAACTTTTATTTTATTAATATGTCCAAATTTATTTGATTAAAGTATATTTCTGACTATATTTTTAGGGTAACAGGCTACATGAGGGTAATCCACGTTGTGGCAGCTCTCCTTTAATAGCATAGGAAGGGATTTGAAAGGGGGGATGCGGAAGTGTAGAGGCAGCCAGCCATGGGTTAACTAGGGCCCCCGGGCTATGGTTTATGGATCCTACCCGGCAATTCGCCTAAAAGTGATGCAGGGAAAAGCCTTGAAAAACCTGCATCAGGTAGGTCGGGCATTTGGTACTTGTCCCACGCCTTTCCGATGGCGGGAGATGGGTTTGCTGTGGGGTAGCAGCTTTCCCCTCGCTGTGCCTTGATCGGTTTAGGAGGCAGCTGGCCGACTATTCCAATAGGAATAGCAAACAACTCTTACCGTATACCCAAGGTCTGCGACCTCGGAACATACATCTGTCAAAACAGACCGAGGTGTCTCGGCATGTGGGAACCTTAGTTCAAAAAACCAGAGAGATATCCCCAAAGGTAGCCTCCGCCAGAGCTCTCTGGGAAGGTTCACCTGCAAGAGAATTCTCTCGCAGCCTTCCCTTAATATTATATTCCTGACAAAGTTGTCTAGTTTATTAATATGAAATCATACAAATTTGACTGTGACAAATCTACTTTTAATGTTCATGTTTTTTTTCTAAACGAGTGGTTAAACTTAACATCTCTGGATAATATACGAGAATTTGTTCAGCGCCGACATTATATTTTTTAGGGTGGTGAATTTCAACGACGGTCTGGACTAAGACTATTTCAATTTCATTCAAGTTCGAAATCCTAAATATGACAGAGAAAGAAAATATTCATTATTAGAACGGAATTGACAAAGTCAATTAGATCCACCAGTGTTTAAAATTTTTTTAGTCTGAATTTTAGCGTTTGATTACTTTTAATAAAGTCGTTAGTTTTATTTCCAGTCAAATTATACGCTGAACCACGTAAGAATAATCATTCTTTACTTTTTTAAACTATAATGTGTTGACCTAAAAATGAAAATAATACTTCTACTACTATGATTTAAAGTAAGAATAGAGCCCTGATACAGGTTCTGACACTAAACCAAGGGTTTCGTGGACTTGTAATGACTATTATAATTTTACTGGTTTACAGAAATCTCGGTAAAAAAAAAGGTCAGGCATCCACAATCATTATATCAGTGGTTATATAGTGTTCTACATTATTAACTCCGTTCAACGTGCTCTTCTACTACGGCTCCCTGGTACCCTCATGTTTTAAAATTCCCATATTCATTGTTTGATACATGCTGCTCCTCCCGATTCCTGTTTTGTCTTGACCTCAACAGTATTTCTGAAGCATTCTCTTCTGCCTCTGCAGCCCTGAAGCTGGCCAGACCGGACGCGGTGTTTCGTTCCGGCTGCTTCGATTTGAACCGTGTAAGAGACTTGAGCAGACCGGAGGCGACGTTACCTGCCCCACTGGTCCACATTGCTCGACCCCTGCTGATTACCTCGTAAAAATACGAAGGCGTGGCGAGACAGGAAGGCTTTCGCACGAGTCGCTACATTGTTGCGTTGTCCTCGTAAAATATGCAAGGCCGACCAATTAATCAATGTCGCGTCGGAAATTGGCAGCTGTTCATAGAATTATTATCCCCTTATCCTACCCAGTGTCGGTGATTTCGTAAGTCTAATACGTTGTGGAATGCATACACCTTCGGCGCCGTAAGCTTGATTTGTTCTGGTTTGTTGACAATGGTGTTGAAATAGTTAGTGAAAAAATTATAGGGTGTTACATTATCTAAAGTAGAAAAATCATGCGTGGGCGAAAGAAGGAAGAAAGATTAATACTACGTTTCGAATACTATAAACTGTCTTCAGGGAAAAGGATTAATATACAGAGCTATGCGGAAGAGTCCGAACACGCCTTAACCTTCTAGTTTCAGCTCATTCCAGAGAGTCTGCTTCGAGGCCATCGCGTCCCTTGTCCACCTACTCATAATTTTTATATTATAGACAATGGAACATCCGATAATTTCTTCACTTAATATCTCTTATTTATTTTACGCTTGTTTTTTAAAAAACGCTGTACGGTTATTTGACGAAAATACTTCAGTAATGCTCGAAGACATAATTTTACTTTAATTAATGTTAGGAAGAATGCTACAAAGTAAATAATAAAATTAAAATACTAAACAGTGGCGTCCAAAAGTCTCCTTATATTTGGTGGTTCCACAAAAATGTCATTCGTTGCGACTAATGGATAGATTGAAATTTATTTAATTGTCATTACATTTTCAACAGAACAAATCCAAACTTTTATAATAATATAAATAAATAAATAAACAAACGACCCGAAGTTAGAAAATTAATTGTTAACAAAGAAATTTAATCTATCGACGCTTCGTCAATTTTATTATTATTACTATTATTATTAAACCTGAAGAAAGGACGAAACGTCGGTATATTTTATTTCTTTGGTAATATACAATTTTTTGACTTAATACTGTTTAATTATTTATAAATCCTAACAGTAAATCTGTTGCATACTATCAGAACGGCAGCTTTACATTATATTATTATTATTATTAATAGGCAAGTTTTAGCTGCTATATAATTGAATTTTTATTGCTCCTAGTACACCAAATTGAAAGACTAATAATACATGCCAAAAAATACGTTTGTTTCCAGCAGTCTGTTAGAAACTCTTTAACCGGTACGATTCCGAATTGAATTCACTATTGTCAATAAATTTAAAATCTACGAGCGTACATTTTCTACATATATAACTGTTTTTAAAAGGCTATTAATTATATGAAGAATTATTACTGTTATTCTTATCCAAGAGAATTCAGTTTTCCGTAGGCAATAACTCAAAGGTTTTGATATTAAACGGGCAGAAAAATAAATTGGCTTTTTATTTATATTGATGAGCTCTAGTTCCTGTCCATTCAGAAAACATTCACTGTCCCTTATTCACGCGATATTTTCAGGGTTTCCCTGTTTTATTTCTCCCTGTCTTGTAAAGTCCGAGACAAAACGATGATTTAATTCGTTCACATTACTGCCCTTCTACAAGGTAAGGAGGGTTGCCGACCTACCAAACTTTTTGTTTTGGCGATACTCTTTCTGCTGAAAAAGAAAATGAACATCGCGTGGGAGTTGTTTTAACATTGAAGAACGTTCCATGCATGCAACTGTATGTACTATAATATGCAAAAAATATAATGAACAAAGCCAACACGTTGGGACCAAATAATGTAAAATACAATTTCATAGGAAATGATAAAAAAAAGACGTTGTAGCGTCAATTAATGTGGAAAATAAATTTAAAGGAAAAGATAATTAATAGGATTCATACCTCAATTATAAAAACTTTTTAAAGATACCAAAAAAAATTTAATGCATATTTAGATTTTTATTTAGTGTCTGTACATATTTTAAATAAATGCCACAGCTTTTAATGAAACTCAAATCTTCAGGGCCGCTTATTGGGTTTCTAATAATTGTTGTAATTTGCAATCGGCACAAATGATATCGAAATCAAAAGAGCTACAAAAGAAAAGTAATTAAATTTATAACAACAATTAACATAGGAAGAAATCCAAATAAAAATTAATTACAGTGAACTTTACAGGTTTTTTTTAAAAAAATTAAAGGAATCTGACGGTATTCATATTTATATAATGTTTACAATAACTTATTAGAGCTCCTTTGCACCAAATTATTTATACAATTCACTATTTTTTTAAAAAAGAAAAAAATATTTCAACAGGCCATTACACTGTTCACAACTTTGACTCACTTCGATAAAATACAACCACCGAGTTGAATATGCACCTCCTACTTTTACTAAGGATCCGATCCGACCATAGTATTTATCTCACGTAAGAAAGTCTGTAAGTTTAGAAATTTCGTTTCTGGGATAACCCAAGTATCGTGGCAGTCCATTGCTACTTTTTTACTCGCGCGCACAACCTTTCCTATGATTATCCTTGGCCGGTCTCCAAAACAAGACTGTCTATGACCATCATCGGTCGATCTCCCAATACAGACTGCTGTTCTCGGCAAAGTTCTGCTATTACACACGTTTCCGAGTATAATAGACTGGAAGCCATTTCATTCTCCGCATTCTTGCGCCACACTGACTGTTATTTACAATTCTCTGGCCTCAATATTACGCCGACAATAATGTTAAATAAAATTATTAAAAAAACTTTCATTACACATTGGTGATCTTTACAATATATTGGATTTTTAGTACCTGGAAAGATTCTCCTTTAGATTTACATCTGCGGTGTCTTCAGTTAAAGCGTTTCTTGTGACTCGTATTTTCGGTGTACTGCAATAAAACGAAAGAGAACAACAAAAATTATTTCTTTGTAGATAAACACTTCCGTTTATCGCATACGTTGACAGCGATATGTGGAGCGAACCATAAATTATAAGCGCGCCGAAAGCGTTGTCAAGTTATATTTATGAGTAATCACAAAGGATAAGTCAACATGGACATATAGATTGGTTGCTGTCCGTAATTAAGAGTTTTGGCCGTTCGTGTTAATATAGCAGCCCACGAAGGGCTGTTTACTTACGAGTTATGATAGTCGTATCTGATTATGAGTATATATTTGGTAAATGATGTACACTAGTACATTTAACGCATATTTCCATCTATGAAACTGTCCGTCACCATTGATTAACGTTGATAGTAACCTAAATAAATTAGTTGGAAGGTTGAGGGGTCGAAATGAGAATTTTCGATATCAGGACATGCAGTGATAATATCGGTCACAAAGACAACCCAGTAGCAAGTAGTAAAACACTTGACTGTTACTATGTGACTACGTGAAAGAATGTTCCTGCTTGGAATTCAATTTGAGTGTCTGTAATTTGTATTGAATATATTCCCCCCCCCCCCCATTAAGTTACTTTCTCAATTTCTGTATGTCTTGCCTGTTCCGTAAAACGTGATGCTGTTCCTGTAGGGAAAGTCGTAACCTGCTGTGATGTGTCCTGGAAGGCTATGAAGAGGCATTATCTGCACCATCGAGCCCCACATAGATGGCGCAGGAATTCGCCCGGTGCGTCGTGTAACGGTCTCTGGATTGAAACAAGTTTCCCGAAGCAAGATTCGCACCGCTCTTAACAACGGGCCGATAATATGGGTCACACTGCTTCACGTTAGTTGCTAAATTGCTTAACCTAAACTCTTTACTTCTGATAACGATCTACGTGTGTTTCACTAAGCGAGGCAATCTGGATGTGAAGCAACTTGTAATCGAACATGTCCGTACGCAAAAATATGGCATTAGTAAATTAACGAGATATTACGTAGTGAAGAGTTGTGTAAGCACAGTACTGAAGACAAAAAAAACTACTGCTGACGTAATAAATACTTCGTTGATTTTTCTTTTCAGAGAAATTTCTATGGTCAGTGAAAATTTCCTGGACACAATTAATAATATTCATATTTCTGAATTTGGTCAATTATATTTGATATTAAAATTATTCTGTGAAGAGTTTGCAATTTTATTAATTATCTATCTCCATTCTAATATTATTGCGTATCTGACTATTATTTTTATGATCCTTTAGTTTAATTTGTCATTTTCATCCTGGAGGGGAAAATCTCATCACTTCTTGGTTTTCTGTTTTGATTTATATTTTCCCTGACCGAAAACAAGATCGATGAGTTCAATTATTGCCGAGCACCGTCCGTTCATTACATAGATGAGAACGTTAATCCAGATAAGCTTGTATTTCGATCTCCTTGTTGGCTAAATCATGGGCATCCATCGGTGTTATCTATAATTACACTAGTTGCACGACTGCTTTATTGCTATATGTAACGGTCTAGTTTTAATGGATAGTGTAAGGTGAAAGGGTCGAGTACGTTGGATAAGATCGCGGAGAAAGGTAAGAACAAGAATCAATACAATGACGATGGGAGAAAGGGTAATGGACAATTAGAAACATGTCCACTATTTATTGTTGTGATTCTGTATAGAGTTTTCGGTTTTTGTTTCATTTATGAATTGTCCGTTACTTATGATAGTGTGGAGGAGCATTCATTAATCTTTTTCTCCTTCTGAATAAATCGTTGGTCCATAAAAAACCTTCCTACTGCACATTACTACGTAAAGACACGAAAAACAAACCAACAAAGGTCTGGAGAGCTAATAGTATCTCGCCTGGGGTGAAAACTTAGTTAAACCTACAGTTTTCTTGTGCTTCATAATCAAACTCTTCTTACCGGAGCACTTATTTCTTTCGAACGGTTTAATATATTACTCATTTTCATATGGTCATTAACGTCATCTGTTTGTATTTACTTCAGATAATTTGTTTTTATTTTCACAAATATAAAGAGTAAAACCTATTATCTTTGGTTTTAGTCTCGTCACTCAAAGACTATCCAAAATTATTTTTCTTTAATATTGTCCGTTACTGGTGTTTTATTTCTTTTTAAATACAACAGTGATTTTATTTAAATGTATTTCACTCCGAAAAATATTATTTCCGCGATAAGTGCAATAAACCGTGCAATGGGTTGAATGTGCAAAATTGATAGTAAATCACAAATCGCTTTGTTAGAGACTTGAAAATGTTTTTTTTTAAAATTATAGTCTACATTTATTTAGAAGTAGAATTGAATTTTCTCCGTGAATTTTGGATCCATATCGCTTAAATATGAACATTGAAGACAATTGAATATTCCAGTTAAGAAACTCGTTCATCATATTTTAGTGTGAGGAGTCGAATAAGCTTTCCAAACCTTGCAGAAATAAACGTGAGGTTGCTTGGGGAGTGATGCAGGAAAATTCGTATTCAAGAGAAAAGAAAAAAGGTGCCGACCTCCTGTTGTGTATATAGGTAATTAATTTTGTTGTTCTTCATTGCAATTTATATTACTTGGATTTAATTTATTTCTATTTTATAGGCTTTAAGTGTGCATATATATATATATATATATATATATATATATATATATATATATATTTCTCCTCTTACAGTATTTAACTTTCAGTATTTTGGCCATGCTCGGTTTAGCAGTCGAAAAGGATGAACAGTCATGTATAACTCCTCTATGAGTTGAATTTTATGGTTCCTACTTTGCTTGTAGTAAGTGTATAATTATCGTTACAATTATTCAACGAAAATAAAAAGGAGTTTAAATTTATGTATGTAATTATTTCATGTATTTTTCATACATTAAATTATATTTATCTAACAAGGACGATTTCATATAGAATGATAATCAATTTAGAAAATTTAATGAATTTAATTAATGGAATAACAATTAAAACAGAATGATTGTATTTTGAATTCGTCAGTTCCAGTTAACGGATACAAAAGAGTTTCTCTTCTTATTACGACGTATCTGTCTGTTTCAACCAAATTTTTAATTAGAGAGGTTGGATGTAACATTTACTGAAAATGTATTTCATCAAATAAATTAATATCGGGAAAGGCTAGAGGAATTCCAAATTTATATACGTATATATATATATATATATATATATATATATATATATATATATAAAGTAGGCAAATTCTCATTTGTAAATAGAATTATAGAAACTATTTATTTTGTCAGCAGCGCTCCAGGAGACTTTACCTTCAGGACTTGACAACTTTAAAAATAACTAAAGATATATCCTTAGTCACTGCCACCAGAGTTGCCCACAGCAGTTGTAAATAAAATCCCTCCACCTAAGCAAATATGTTTTGTGTGTTGCGTTCCGGAAGGGGCTCTAAATTTTTGAAATGGTAAGATTAAGTTTTTAATGTGAAAACTCTTAATCGTTCATTGTCTTTGTATACTCTGAGTCACGTTTTTAGCTTCAGATTGTGTCGTGTCTTTTGTTTTGGTCACATCGAGATGTGTGTGTGGTTTTGCGGTTTATCAGGATATGATGGTGAAAGTTGACATTACATATTTATGTCTCGCTATTCAGTCTTGAATAAAAAGAAAGGTATTCTTGGTATGCAAGAAAAGGACTTTATAACCAACCATGCAGCAGGAGTTATTGACAATGCGCACGTGGTATGTTAACAGCGCTTCTTCTCGGAGTCCAATTCCGCGAACATGAGTAGAACAAGATTCCGGCAACCTTTTGTGAGTATCACGTCCTGGTAAAAGGCCGAGGCGAGGTTTTAACACGCCATACGAGGCCTGCACTGCATATGCATCGCACACATGCGCGTCACAAAGGCGTCTTTATCCACTGGGACTGTCCGAGCGTGCACCTGCCTCATGGATATTCATGCTCGACATGCAAATTCCTCGCCTGTCCCGGACAGACTCTTAATAAAGCGACAATCTTAAACTCTATGAGGGCGCAAGGCCGCTTGCCTCCGCTCTGCACACAAATTCAGTTCTCATCTTAGGCTTACAGAGCCCGACCAAAACGTTTCATCTGTATTTGTTTTTCTTGTTAAATTCTATTTAAAATCTCATGAAGTGGAATTTTAGTTCATTGACTGAAAATGGGTCATCCGTTTTTAAAAACTGTTAATGGCTAAATCATTGGGAATAGAGTTGAATAAGGAAACGACATCAAGTGAAATTAAAGAATGGTCATGAGGGACAGAAAGGTGCTTGATGTTTTATAAAGTCCTCAATGAGGAAAACCATTATTCTGTTAAAAATTCTTACCATTTTATTGATAAAATCAAGCACCTCATGACCACTCTTTAATTTCTCTTGATGTCGTTTCCTTATTCAACTCTATTCCAAATGATTTAGTCATTAACAGTTTTGAAAACAGATGGCCCATTTTCAGTCAATATACTAAAATTCAACTTCATGAAATTTTATGCATTATAAATCTAATCCTCAACCCCACTTATTTCAAGTTTAATCAGTTTCACTATCACCAAATTCTATTTAATTCCGACCTCTAGTATTAATCAGACTTGTGATAACAACCATGCATAACTATTCCACAATTCGAATAATACATCATAATTGAAGCTAAATATCATTGGTGGCGACAAATATTTTGTACATATTTTCAATTCATCAACCACTGATTTCTCGAAATTTTTCTCATGAGCTAAATATTACCACACCAATTTAGCATTTGAGCCCGAATCATCAATTAGATGTCTTGGAAATTGTGTTGTTAACAAACTGCAGCTGTATTCTAAAAATAGTGTATATTTAATTAATCTTGTAATTCATTGCAATTTACAGGACTTGGATTTTATTTTATTTTTAAAAACTCACGTGTATTTTATATGTAGGCTTTAAGTGTGCGAATGTCCTATTTCTTTCCCTTCGACTTTGCAGATACCACATCTCGGGAACTTTGCGTGCTAGACTAGGAGAAGAAGAAGTTGTAAAACCGTGAGAGCGTCATATACTTTTACGACCAAAGTAAATCAAGTTGTATCAACTCGACGGGGTTATTTCTGAAAGGGAAAACTTAGCAAACTAGGTCCTTCGATTCATAAGAAAGGGGAGCGAAATTTTCTTATGGTCTGGTCTGCATTCAGCAAGCTATTTTCCAATATACGTTTATTGCATTTCTTTTTGAATCGTAAGACAAGAAAAACTTAATTTCTTAATAATATTCAAAATTTCTTGACTTTTGTTAATATTTTTCTCTTTTGTTTCAGGTAAGTGACGAGCTAATACGAAGCCAATACATGATACTGGTAAGGCTAAGGAGTTATTGTATTCAGAATATTTTGCCTATATTCTTAGTGGAGAGCGTAATGATAAGTCTTCAATTTACAAAGTATTCTGTTAGTCTTTAGAGGTATTCGATACTTTATTGTCGTTCAGACATAAATTTCAAAAATCTTTTATTCTCTTAGACAATGTGTTGTTAGAGACCTTCTAACTGGTAAGTAAATTACTCCTGCAAGCCTCTTACGATAATCAGAATAATATTAACTGCAGATTGTCTAATTTGTAGAAGCAAAAATAATAAAACAAGTTCAACTATTCTATAACAAGTAATTCTCTTGGCTAGATAGAAATGTATACAGCCAAATAATCAGACCAGTTTTACGGTTAATTCGAAAGAAAATAACGTCGCATATTCAAGCTTGTTACACTTTATTTATTTTTATAAATTTCGTATTATTGCAATTATTTCAGCGTTAAATATTCACGATTCACAATATTACACAACGTTTCGTATTTGACTCACAAACTATTCGATGGCGTTTTGTTGCGATGTATCAGGTTTTTAGTTGTTGTGGGGTGACATCCCACGATATCCCGCAATGTACCGCCTACGCAACTCACCGCTCAAAACGACTCCATCAGCCCACAGTCCAACACTTCCAAAATTACTCATTGTGTGCAAAATTATGTACTGTTTTATATAACAGAATCCTCTTTGACGCTTGTGTCAATTAGGGAGCAGATTTCCAAAAGAATTATACTTCCCAGTTAGGCAGGAACATCGCAGCTGCTTCATTGTAACGAAACGGAAATTTATACGCTTTTGAAGCTATTCTGCATATATTTGTTATTAGAGAATATAATTATTTTTCTTCTCCACAAATGAATATTGATTTTACTGTCAATAAAATCTTTACCTCACTTTAGAAAAAAGTAGAAGTTGTAAAATTAATTAGTTAAGAGATACAGAATACAAAAACGAAGGAAAACGTACAGGGTTAAGTTAAAAATTATTATAATTCCAAAGTTCGGATAAGAAGTGTTTGACCTTCTAACTCGATTTCTGTCCATTTTTGTCCAACACGCAATGGTCATCTGTTAACTGAACAAACAGTTATTTCGTTATTAAAACGGCCTTGTGTTGTTAGCTTCGGAGGCAGTTCCTTTCAGACTCTGTAAAATACAGTTATCGTGGTCAGGGTCTGGAAGGCGTGACCCTATCAAGGGTCGCGGATAACAGCTCTACCT
This sequence comes from Zhengitettix transpicula, assembly GCA_037074705.1. Taxonomy (NCBI): domain Eukaryota; kingdom Metazoa; phylum Arthropoda; class Insecta; order Orthoptera; family Tetrigidae; genus Zhengitettix; species Zhengitettix transpicula. Next base: position 36,016,098 of record CM073596.1, on the reverse strand, counting down.
AATTAAGTGCGTGTGGTCCACAGAAATAGCTTCGTTGCTTCTTAGTCGTCAATACGGCAGTGCCAAAGAAAATAATAGTGACTATGGTGACTGATGATAACTTAGATGACGATAAACGCAATAACGGTGAGATAGTCATTTAGACATTAAATAATCACAGCGAAATTACTAATTTTTTTCTCGTGCCGAAAAAGGTAAGTGACATCTGGACCATTCACAGTGTTAATACCGGTTATATAGAAAAGGTGATCTGAAGATTACTTGTCCATTTGCTGAATATAGTATTTTGAAAATAGAGGATGTAATGAAGGGAGTCGTGTAAGGGAACTGCGTATTCCTAACGCAAATCTAAGAAAAACGTACGGGGCTAAACTAAATTAAAATTTCCTATAATTCTAAAGTACTAATGCACTCTCTAGGAAATCCAAATATATTTATATAAGCAATTCAAACCTTATTTTAATATAACTCCTCATAAATTCATTTTAACTTTTGGGTTTTAATTTTTCTTGATCTGTTTTTTTGACTAGTTTGTCTATTTTTTTTAAATATTGAAAAGAGCATGAAAATTTTATCAGAGGAACAGTTTAGAAACAATTTAGAAAAATATCAATACAAAATAACTATTAGACCACATTTTACTTGAAATCGTTACTCATGTGAAGCTGATTTATACTCCTGGCGAGATAATTCCTACGACGTCTGTGTTAGTGTGCGTATCTGGATGGAAAAATCTTAACCTGTCTGGAAACCTAACCCGGTACCTCCACTTGCCATGTGGTGCTGTCCGACTAATTCACGTTCTTCTATTAAACGTATCAAGTAGATTCGATTCGGGGTCCGGTCGCGATTTTTTTCCATCTTGATCCTGTAATTCAGTTTTCTAGGCCTTTTGCCTGAGCTTTTGTTTGGAACCATTTCTTCTGTCTTTGAATTATGATATAAAATATTGTACAAATTAATTTATAGTACTAGGACGTAAAATCAAAAGTCAGTGCAATTCCTCTTCACCGTTATAAACAGATTTATATCCCAGATTAAAACGGATGTGACCATGGATGAGATAACTAATGATGTGACCTACAATCAGCGCCAGAGAAAAAGTTTTCGGTTCTCGCTTTTAGTGTGTGACCAGAAGAATGTGATGCACTGACACAAAACAAAGACTTTCAAAGTTAACGTTATTCAGCACTGATTTCAATCTTAATGCAGAAAAAAAATCATCGTACTGGTTGTAGCGGTGGTATGTGTTGTTCCGCTTTAAATTGACTGCGGTGGTGCTCGTGTGTGTGTGTGCGCGCTTCATTAAAACCGGCGTGCGTATGGGATGCGGCCTCGTGAGTAGGGCTCTCTGTACAAGGGCGAAGGGCCTGCCCTAACGGCCCGCCTCTTCAGCCTTGCTTTGTGCTCGTCGTCTTCCCATATGCTCGGCGGACTGCCGACAAAACACTGCCCAAGATTCTTAACTACAAAGAAGACCCCCTCTACTCAGATAAGGGACAACAAACAAATTAATTTCACTGCGTGACGTCATGAAAGCCGCCGGAGCGTCGAGTTATGAGTGGGACCTCAAGGCAGAGGCAGGGGAACGCGGACCTTATAACTACAATTCATTCAGATAATTATTTCAGTTGATAGACAAACCATTGCAGAGTAGTTTATTAAAAATAAAACAAAAGAAGTAGTAATCGTGTGCAGGTCCGAGAGGTAGGAACAACCACGTCCACTCCCAGGGCAATCAAAATAAAAACGTTACATGTGGTACGCGCGCATTCAACACACGCACACGAAACCTCGTGCTCTCATTACGGTTTTAGTGTTTTGTGGTCAGTAGCAACAGCCACCTCCGTTGTGTGTGGGCCGACCATTCTACTGTAATTTCTACTTGAACTGACATTACCAGAGAAATGAGAAACTGTGTAACCAATTCAGTTGAACAAGTAGTGGTAAAAGTTTGCTGAATTATTGAAAGTACAGCGGGGAACACTGGCAATCCTTGTCAAACTGTTCATCCGCTCTAATGAGTCTTCCAATTCTTCCAAACTCCTTACGGAAGGGAAGTAATGAAGTAGTGGTTAATCACCAAGATAGACATCTGATCAGCTGAAGAAAAAGGTTCGTTTGCTCGGGAAACTTGAGAGACTTACGAAAAGGTAAGCGCAGTAAATAACAAATGATTAATAATTTCTAGAGAACTGGTGATATCGATTTGGGAACATGAGAAATTTCGTATCATACGTAAGTGGCAGAAGTGAAGGGAACTCTTCAGTTCATGATGACGTCATCGAGGAAAACTGAAATCGACAAACGAGTATTTTTTATTTTTAGTTGCATTAACTTCTAGTCATTAGCGACTTGTGCAATTGTTACCTTTAAATTTCTGGTTACAAATGAGAACTTTTTAAGGATTTGATGTTTTCTTGGTCTCTGATGTTGTTTTCTTCCAGTGTCTGTTTTCTCTCGTGATCAAATTTGGCGCAGAACTTTTTGATGTGTTTCGTCACGATGATAACATCTGATGTAGAGCTGGGCCATCCTGGTTGGGTTTATTTGATCTGTTCTATTAGCTTTGGGGTTTAAGTTTATTGCATTTTAGTTGTTGGTTTAATTATGGGTCTTGCTTGACTTGAATAATTTCCTTTTTTGATCCAAAATTGTAGGATCTTTGCCGGGAAGTGTTTCCCTCGGTCTTTGAAGGTATTGGCCGAGGAGGCCCCCTCCCCCCCGTAGGTCTGGTCCTGGAATACATGTCACTACTACCCATTTTCCTATTGTCTTTTTTTTAAAAAGAAATCTGTTGCGTTTCTTTCATCTTTGTTGTTATTTGTGATTCCTTTTTTGTAATATCGTAAACAAATATATGCTCTTTGTAAAAAGATTTATGTTCTTGTATTTTGTTAAAATCTCTATCATGATTTATCAGTAGAATAATTAGTAGTCGGGGTACTGTTTTAGTAACTATGAAAATATATTTATTCGCTTCTCTGCCTAACCAAACTTATTCTATGTAGATTAATGTCAGTGAGATATTATTTATATTAATAACTTAAAAATTAATTTTATAAGCTTATGAATTATTCCCGTCAGTTATATTAAATGTCCTGTGGAAAATAGCCCAAATACGTATGAGAAATTACAGAGATTTTAAAGAGAGCAAAGAGGGAAATAATAATATTGATAGAGTGAGATTTAATCGTATACTGGTTAGAGACGAATGGTAATAGATATGTTCGGTCGTCGTCAGATACGATTGAAATAGAAAAAGGAACAGTTAATGAATCAAAGATTACTTTTAAAATAGTAATCGATGAAGAAAATAAACCGGAAGGAATAAGTTGGTAATGAATAGCAGCTGGAACTGTAAAAATCTGCAGTAGTTAAAACAAGATATTCAGTAGTACTTTAAAGTTCAAAAAGTTGGCACCAAACAAAGAACAACAGCAGTCCAATTATTTGACTGAAAACCACTTAGCGAAAGGCAGTTACACGTGGCACAGTAATAAATCATTAAAGAATGCGCTGAGTACGTCTACGAAACGAGGATTTAAAGTCCGTAAAACCATCTATGCTGCAATAAATACACTAGCTATTTGAAAGTCTCAATTTTCATTTCGCCATTAAAATCAAGATAATTGGAGTTCGCCCGTACTAATTTCCGCAAATTAATTTTCGATTCTTTGTTTCATCACAAATAGACATCGAGAATTGGACAATGAGTGGAAACGTTCTTACAGAGTCGATTACGATTCTGTGCTAAAGACTCTTTAGTAAGCGTAAAATTAAGCCCGGTGCTTCGGAACAGGTTCCATTGCTTCTGTAATAACCGTCAGACCCACGTTCAAGCGTATAAATGAACTTTTAACTCGGTCCATCTGTTAGTAGACGGTGCAGGTGGTCTGTCACGGCTTTCATCCTCCCCCGAAAACATATCGTCATGTTATTGTTGTATTCGTAGGAATAACAAATTATTATTTAATGTACAACAAATGTTTAACGATTGCGGTGAAAATAATATCTGATTTCGTGTTTCTCGCTGCGTGAAAAAGAAATATTTTTTACCTTCAGGAGCATCTCTGAAGTGTTTCAGTATTTTCTCCTCGTCATACCTAAAATATAAAATATACTTTTTAAACTGTACGATTTAATAAATCAAAACACATTTATTAGTATTTTACTGCATTTGTTTTTTGAAGGACCTTTTACTCCTAATTTTGAGCTATGTTATATTCGAATTTAGATTCTACCTTCATCTTCTTCGGCTTTTCCCCCTTTTATAGGTTTTCCGTCTTCAATTTCCATTTTCTGTCGTTCCAATCTCCCTCTTCCAAATTCCTATCCTCCATTATGGTTTTCACATGGGTTTTCCACTTTAATCTTGATCTGCCCCGTTTATTTTTTCCAGGAGGTGACCATTGGTATATTTCTTTTGACCATCTTCCAGTTTCCATTCCTTGTACGTGACCATACCATTTAAGGGTTTTATTTTCAATCCTTTTAACGACAGACGTCGTCACGTTCGTTTCTTTCCAAAGGAGATCATTTCAAATTTTATCCTGTCTTGGTTTTTGAAACTTCTTCTCAGATAATCGAATTTAGGTTCTACCTACGAATTGTAATCATATAAGAATATTTAGGTTAATATTTACTGTAAAGCATTAATAACTGAGGGTTTTTTCTAATAAATTGTGTTAATCGTACAATTCCAAAACTATAGTTTATATTTTAATATTTTAGTGTGTTGTGGGAAAAATACTGAACACTCGAAGTATTTTAGAGATGCTAGTGTAGAATGTGAAACACTAACATAATTCGCTGGCACTATCAATATCAACCATATTCTAGAGTATCAAAATAACATTTTACTATTATTTTAATAACTCGAAATATATTTTGAATTGAACACATAGAATTTTTTTTCCGTTGCAGGTAAAAGCGGCTTTAATTTCTAGTATTTGATCTTAAGTATATGGAGATTTTAGTGCATTTTGTTTGTAAATAGCTGCTGTTATAAGGCGTTGACGGACAAGTCCGCTATTATTTTTTCAACTAGTAAATTAGTCGATAGACCTAAAATATAAGTAGGAACAGGAAATTTCTATACTAGTGTGCAGAGTTACAAAATATACTTATACGAGAAAACAGTTTCCGAAACTTAACTAACTCCTCAGGTCATTTGTCTTCAAGACTACCTTACACATTCTTTTCGATACGGTAACTAACCTCTGTTGTCGAGAGGGAACCAACAGGTAACGTGACGAAGTGTGTCAAAAATGAACCGTGAAACCAGTAAAAAGAAACCAATTATAAGTCAGTTGTTCAAGGGTCTGGGAGGAAAATATTCCGTGTGTAGAATATTCCGTGAGTAGAGTAGACAGCATATTAGTAAAACTTCCCAATGACATGAATCGAGTGTTGATGTCACTCGATGTAGGGAATTATCCTTTATTTACTGTTGTACGTAATTATAGGCAAACAGGAGGAGGAGTTTTTGTTGCAGAGATTACTAATCGATAATTATATGCATCGACCGGCCTCGAATTTGATTTCTTGCCAGTTGAAACTTTGCTCTGAGGCCGTTTTCGTACAATTCCAGCCAGTGCTCTGACCCTTTCCTTGAAAAGGATCTATTCCTTTCTCGGTAGCAGCCACCGGAAGAACTGGTGAGACCTGAATGGAGTGGGGAAGATGGCAGTAACTCTGACGGATGTGTACGTAAGAGTGCGCAATAAAAACCTTCGCAGCCGATTTCCCTTCAAGGACCTCACATGAACAGCCGTTTCGGCAGCTACAGATCTCGGGATAAAAAGGACTTTATGACGCAAACAGAAAATGCTGGAAGGGTTCCACGCGCGTTTATACGGTAAAACGTGCCAGTTGAAGCCATTTATATCACCTCCTCTATTTTGAAATGCACGATGAGACCCCAGATGTTGGGACGAAACGTTTAGTGCTTAATTTCTATTATAATTTTCAATGTAAATTAAATTCATGGAATTTGAAATGGAATTTATATTAATCAACTCATATTTTTCTTACTTAATTGGCAATGTTAATGTCAGTTCGATCCGCTCCAGGCTTCGTTAAACGTATATTAGCAGAAAGTGTTACCTAATTACATTGTTAAATTGATTACAAATGAAAATATAATATTTATCTAAGATTCACTTAATAATTATCAATTGATAATTGAGGCCAGCACACTGGATTATTGTAGAAACGGAAGATCGACAACATTTCGGAATCATAAAAGTATCATGAAAGATCAATTAAATTCAAGTAGAAACACATGGATTTAGACCATATTTACGACTGGCATTCGATTATTTTAGTTCTATATACTTAATAAAAGGCAAGAGTACAATCCATGAAGGTTTTTAATAGTTTTGCGTGATGTAAAAGAAACCAAATACAATTAAAATATTTTTTTTCCTGATGAGATCTAGATAAAATTTCAACTTTTAATTTCGTAACGACATAGCTATACCAGTGGTCTCTTTTCGATGAATAATCACAGTAATCAAGATTTTATATGTTCTATATCTTCCCACTTTCAGATGATTCATCGCATTTCTTACACTCAGTTGCAGTACAGGAAACTAATTGTCCAATTTAGGTTCCGATGTATACGTATACCTGATTCATATATATCTATGAAGAATAATTAATATTTAGTGCGTTCAATGATGGAGTAACCGTTGTTTCCCCTGGTTGCGTCGCGCACAGAAGCCGACGCGCCCAGTTTCCTACCAGCATCCCCCTATCTTCATGCCCCTCTCTTCGTAGAATATATATATGACTTTAATGAGGAATAATTTATATACCCTGTTATCTGATACACGGTTGGGACTAGGTCAACTCGTTTGAATAGAGCAGAAAAGAGTTCAAGGCGGAAGAGGTCAAGCAAACAATCGTGTAGCGTGCGCAGGATTGCCTGACGCAGCGGGATGTAAATTCTTGATGTGTGATGTATGGGAAGGAGGAGGCTTCGGAGAACAAATGAGGGTTGGACCCGGGAGGAGAGGATGGAGTGTGGGAGGCGGCTTCATTGTCGAGAAACAATCGGCCGTAAAAAGTGAGCGATCCCGTTTATTGTCACAAATTGCTTGCCGTCTCCGGGAATTGTTGCGATAAGAGAGGAGGAGGTGTCTGTTCTTTTTCATTCCTCGTTCGTCACTTGTGTAATGTAAGAACTTACAGAATCTTGCTAGAACGTTTAAGAATCGAGTTTTTTTTTCAAGGCAAACGCGTTGGTCATATCTTGACAGACCGTTCTTATAACAGTTACGATTATTCGATGATTTCACTTTCGTTCGTGAATAGGTGCCTGTGAACCCTGAAAATTTAGAAGCTGCTAGTGACGCGTCGGTAAGTTAATCTGACGACGCCATTACGTCAACATTGCATTCAGTAGTTGCTACGTCGAAACGGTAGGTCTTTTCAGGGGGATCCGACCGTTTGCTCGTCAAACACTTGTCGGGATTTTGGACTAGACCCCATTTCAGGTAATACATGGCTATGTATCACGTAAACTAAGACGGGAAAACAGCTAAAGAATGAGTGCAGAGAATAATCTTCTTTCACAAGATGCTATACCATCGGAAAAGAAGATATGTTTAAGTTGTGGTAGTCAAAAGCCGTAATCAACAAAAAATTGCAGTTGCGTCTGTAAACCCTGAAATAAATAACTTAGAACGGCCTGTATCGGTGCCGTCTACCACAAATGAAATGTGGAGATTTTTTTTGTAATTCTGGCTCTCGCGTTTTAACAACTCTCGGTAGAACTTGTCTCAATCACACTAACAGTCCTCACATCACCACAGCAACTGTTAGATAATATTTAGATTTTGAGATATGAGTCGTACGAAATGCTCAGTAGAAGAAGGGTGAAGATGGACGGGAGTATTCTCGTCGGAACATATCTTTAACTGAACACAATATATTTATTTCTGTCAATGTTTTCAACATATATTTTACACTACAAATTCACCGTAACAATGTTCGTGTTAAAGTGAGGTTCGGCCTACCCGCAGTACAACCCCAGGCCAGACGACGACTGCCCACGATCGGATATTTTTCTCCAGTTACACATTATCTTTGGTATATAAGCTCCCAATTTTCAGTCCTGACACAAATTAAGTTAAATTGGTACAAATAAGCAGACTTCATTGAATTTTTTTTCAGATTTAAAAACGTCTGTATTAGATGCAAATTATGAAATAGATACTGAATTAAAATAAATAATACACAACGTTTCTGCAATCCTTTTTGCCGTAATAATGGCAAACTATTTCTCATCTCCTGATGAAAACAAAAAAGATTGTTGAAACATTGAGTGCTATTTATTTTATTACTTAATTTTGTCTGTTAATTGGCTACCTCATATTCTATTTATTAATTTCATTTTTTTCATCATGCCTAGCGCTAAAAACATCCGAGTAGTGTTCACGACATATCTGATTCCGTAATCAATTATTACTACTTCTTTCTCCAAAATAGGGAATATACGCACCGAATAATTCGTCTATATGATATCATATGGTCCAGCATTCACATTCTACGTACCTGTGCTATACTACAGTACTGAAACTACCTTTATAGCATAGTTTTGATTTAGAACCGAGGCCGCGGCAACGGATCTTATTTCGTAGTTAAACTGCGAAGGTGTTAGTTATAATTAACACCCGTAGTTTCTGCTGGTTTAGTTCCCAAAGTGCGACTAAGCTTCGTGTTCATTTCCCATTCCGTGTGTTCAGTGGACAGCTCTATGTGAACACCCTTTTTGGGGTCGAGCAAAGCTTAAGTTTCCAAATAACTCTCCCTCCAGGAGGGAATACACTTCACAGAAGCCTTTGTAGGGTTTGACCAATCTAATCGAAAGTTAGAACAGTTCCCTCTGTATATAAAAACTAGACTCGATATAGAGACACTATTTCATGCATAACTATAAGCAATTATGGATTAATATCGTATTATTAAATTAGTTAGTTAAAAACCTTTTATTAAACGGTTGTTTATATAAAAATGTTGATACATTTTTGGGAATAAAAATTGTGTCAATTTATTAATATGGTGACTGGTAAATGAAAGGTATTTTTAGCAACTAATACAATTTACTTGTCTCATCGACATATTTATAATATTCAGAAAAAAGATCTTTGATATTATTCATAAATATCTTAAGCAAATAATGATATCCGGGCTTAAGAAAATTCAGTATACTAACAGAATCCTATTTGTTTGAATTTAAAATTTAATGACAATGATATATTTAATATTTACATAAAAATTATAGTAGCCACCTCAGGGGGCTTATGTGAGTTTTGAATCAAAATTGTTTGAGATTTAAATTAACGATGCTTATATAATATATAAATATAAAAATGAAAATCTCTAAGATATAATTTTTTGAACTCACGTTAACTCGATTATCCTGGCGAGGAGATTACTGAGGAGTAACGTCTGCGGTCCTCTCGTGTTGCGGTGATGAGATCGCATAGGTATAAATCATAAATCTGTTAAAATGTGTAACAATTTTGTAATTTACTCTTAAGATAATTCTGCCACATAGTTCACAAATTGCTCGAGTTGAAATACATATACATTTATGAGGAATCTACTTTTCTTCATAAATTAATCGGGAAGGCTGCTGAGTTTCTGTGTTTCGGTTCATCCGCAACATTTACAGTTAAAATATATTGTACAAAAAATTAAAGATTATAATAAAGCCCCACGTCAGAGTGTCAATTAATGTAATAATCAATGTGAAATATAAGATCACGTTGCGGCGTCAAATTAGTATAATAAATAATTTAATTAAATTGATGCCAAAAACTGTAAAGGTAGACTAATAATGCCACCACAATGTGGATAATTAATTGGATTTATAAATTAATTTTAACATTTTTAAAGATAAAAATTGAATAAAAATTTCTATTTAGTTATGATTCTGTACATAAACTTTTAAATAATTGCCACAGTTTTTAGTGAAATTATTAATTCTTCAGGGCCGGTTATTGGGCTTGTAATAGTTACAGTAATTTGCAATTATCACCAAATCAAATGAAAACCAAAATGTTACAAAAAATAATAATTAAATTTACAAGAAAATGTTAACAAAAAAATCTAAACAAATCTGAAATCCAGAGAAATTAAAGAAATATGACGGTATTAAATACGGTTTACAATGGAATTCTTTTTACATACGAAATAATAAGGCTATTTAAAAGAAATTTTATTCACTGTTCACAGCCTCAATCAGCACACATTGGAATATAATAATGATCAGAATATGTGTAAGTTAGTTTGACTTTTATAATTAAATAAATAAACCTAGTAAAGATGTATTATTCAACTCTAATAAAAAAGTAATTACAATATTGCGACGTTTTGTTCACAATTTCCGGTTGCAAGCGTCATGACTTTTAATTTTAAATACTAATAAACGATAAATTTAAATACCTTTATTAGACCTAAAATAATATAAAAGAGGAGCATTCGGCTTTATTCTAAGCCATATTCATCTGTTACATGTATAAAAATAACATTTCATGCTACATTGTCCTGAGTGCGTGGCATTCGTCTCTCGAATAATCTGACCGTTCCTATAATCTTTAGATCCTTTACGAACCTGAAAGATTTTGTCTTGACATGCAGGTAGAGAGTAATGAGTTTTATTCTATGAGTCTAGAGCAAAAAATGACTGGAATGTCTAGACATATGGTTATATAAATCGAACTTAAGTACCCTTTTGTATTTAATAAAACTCGAAAAACGTGTTTAGCATTAATATTTGCGTAAGTTATTGAAATATATAGTCTTATTTAATGTTATACGCTCAGTCCTTTAGTTCTCGTAACTCTTTCATGTCGATCTTTGTCTGGCGTCCGGTCTGTGAACCTATTACGGTCGTCGGTGTCCTCGAGGTCTCGAGTTCACATTCCGAAGCGTCATCAGAGAGCCAGTCTCGCCACACTGATGACTCATGAGGGGAAACATGCACCTCGTTAGATAGAACTACAACCAGTCAGCCAGACTGACACACACGCAGTTCGACAGGGTGGGTGCGGGGGCGGCAAGACGAGGAAAATAGCCCATAATATTCGTCGTGCAGCGGTTATTAAAACGTACAAGTACTTATAATGATACAACAAAGGTAATTACTCTCGTTGAAGCGTTTGAATCGCACCCTCGATCCTCTTCTTTCGTTTATGCCTTTCATTCGTTTGACATTCATTCTGAACTGTTCACAGATCACGAATTTGTTATATTGTTTAATTTGATTCTTTTTCGTCATCCTGGGCATTTAATGAAGTCAACGCGAGGAAAATGCTTTCCCCTCTAGATTGCCCCTCGACACCGTTAAATATTGATACGCGGTGACAGCAGTAGTTAAATTGAAAGCTATTCGTAAGCTGATACGAAAAAATGTTGCTGTAAGATAAGAGAAAAAAATGTGAGTTTAGATCAGTTTAGTGGAAGAAGTGTTTTACACCATTAACCGTATGAAATTAGATCGTCAACACGTGGTTCAGATTTTAATATGTAGATCCAGTTTTTGTAAACCTCGAACTGGAGAAAGATTTTGAGGTTAACCTTCGTACGTCGCTGTAGGGCAAGTTGCCGTGGTTCGAAATACGATCGTAACGTCACAATCACAAAGACCGTGCCCATCACAAGTCACAACGATGCGTAGTTTTAAACATACATAAATTATTTAATAACTCGGATTCGAGCTATCAAACAGATGATAAATTTGAATCTCGAGCTTACGTGTCAAAATGGAAACGGGTCGGCCTGTGGGAACCGGACTCTTAAGAGAGAAGCTCTCGTAGGTAGAACCTTCCACTAGTCTGCTTTTAAAGCGACCCCACAGCGCCAACTGCCTCCTAAACTGGTCGAGGCATGGAGAAGGGAATGCTGCGTCCCCACAGCAAACTCCTCTCCCCCTATCGGAAGGGCGTGGGACAAGTACCCAATGCCCGACCTACCCGATGCAGGTTTTCCTAGGGTTTTCCCTGCATTTCTTTAGGTGAATGCCAGGTAGGATCCTTAAACTATAGCCCGGGGGCCCTAGTAACCCTTGGCTACCTTCCTCCACCCTTCCGCATCCCCCCTTTCAAAACCCTTCCTATGCTATTAAAGGGGAGTTGCTCAAAGTGGATTAACCTCATGTAGCCTGTTGCCCCCCCAAAAAAAACCCTTCCGCATCCCCCCTTTCATATCCCTTCGTAAGCTATTAAAGGGGAGTTGCCACTAGTAGTCTGTTACCCTAAAAAAAAAAACAACGAACCCCTCTCGGTAGAGTAGGCAACCTTGTAGGAGAAACGGAAGGGGCTATCTTTGGGGAGGCCTTTTCCTCTCTCCGTTTCTGAACTAAGGTTCCCACAAGCCAAGGCAACTCGGCCTGTTTTTTTAAGAAGTGTATGTTCCGGGGTCACAGATTTTAGGCATAAGGTAAGAGTTGTTCGATGTTCCCATTGGAACAGTCGGCCGGCTGCCTCCTAAACTGGTCGAGGCATGGAGAAGGGAATGCTGCGTCCCCACAGCAAAATCTTCTCCCGCTATCGGAAGGGCGTGGGACAAGTACCCAATGCCCGACTTACCTGATGCAGGTTTTTCTAGGTTTTTCCCTGCATTACTTTTAGGCGAATGCCGGGTAGAATCCTCAAACTATAGCCCGGGGACCGTACTTAACCCTTGGCTACCTTCCTCTACCCTTCCGCATCCCCCCTTTCAAATCCCTTCCTATGCTATTAAAGGGGAGTTGCCACTATGTGGATTATCCTCATGTTACCTGTTACCCTAAAAAAAAAAGGTTTCTGTGCATCAAAATTAGACGAATTGACGTGTAGAATCTTTAAACTCAAGTTCACCCTTGGCTATCTTACACACCCTTCCGTAACCCTTCTTCAAATCCCTTCCTGTACTGTTACACGGGAGAGGCCACCACGTGGACGATCTCGGTGTTGCCAGTCACTCGGAAAAGAATTCATCTTTTTTAATTTTTTTTGTAGTTTGTTTATAAATTGGGCTCAAAATTAACCTGTCATCCAATATTCCTAACTCTAAATTAATTTAAAAATAATTTTTCAATTAATCAGGCTGAAAAATTTATTTTCCCCCTCATTTGCAGTCTGGCTCTCTTTTTTCTATTACACTTAATATAACACAGTGACTATATTTTACTAAAATGTTTCACGTCAATTGTTCAACTTTACATTGTTGAAGTATTTCCGCTACCAGAGACTGAAGACTGCTTACAGGCTGAAGAGCTTGTAGACATCATCGACGGTCCGGTGTTTGCCTGTCCGAGAGCATACAATGTCCGCGCCCGTTAATGCGTGTACAATGCAGCAGCCAGGCGCCAGATGCCCGAGTCTTTCGACCTAACGGCGGTCTTAACGGATCCTATTCAGACGCCCTCTTAATAGACGCTTCCTCCCTCTTGGATTATCAGCAGGGCACGGCCGAGTTTGTGAGCTGCTTCATGCTGTTGGTTAACTTTGTTGCTCATCAGCCAGATAGCCCTTTTTAATTCTTTAATAACGTGGGAGTATTTGTCTTCAATATAGGTCACCTAAACAAAAAAGTTCAACCTAAAGCCTCATGAAATTTGTAAGGATAAACTGTCGTCAACCCTATTCATGGTCCTGGTGAGATTCTTCTTAATTAATCATCAGTCTATGTTGTAGAATCTCCTGGATTGCAGGATATAATTTTTTCCCGCAAACGTTAATGTCTTAATTCATACAGTTCACCAATCGTAAAAATATTGGTTTAGTAGTATGGGACTGTTTATAAAGTAGTCCGTAGGAATGAAAACCTCCGGTAATATTTATTTCTTCAGTTTGAAACTTTTGACGTTGGGTCATATTCGTTCTGAAAATATTTTAATCGTACAATTATTTGTCAAGTACAAGATAAAACTCAATATTTATAAAAACTTGACGTCTTACTGGTATCGGTACTGTTACTGATTCGTCACACATCCTACTTACACATGTCTTCACCTGACGAAAAATAAATTATTAATTTGCGTGAATCTATTTACAATAGTGCATTAATTGAACAAATATTTCAAAAATTGACTCATCCAGACTAATTATCAAATTTCTCCCAACAATTACCGAAAGCAAATTTTTCCTTTTTTCAAAACTTACTCATCTTTAGTTACTTTTTTATACTCGTTGGAGACAAATATATTTATTACAATACAGATTTATTATTAGAACAGCACGCAAAAATCATAATTCTGTAAACTGCCCCACATCATTCTGTTGGATAACCAACGACGCCACCCTCCCCCCCCCCCAAAAAAAAAATACTATAATACGCCTGTCTCTCGTATAGTGCCGTTTTGTACCGATTTTTCCGTTACAAAAGACTAAGGTCAATAAACACGTCCTTCAAACCCCTATTCTGTCGGCTTATTTTTAACAAACTGTCTGTTCTTTTCAATAATTATTTCTTATCTACAATTTAGATAAAAGTAGGTACACATTTGAATTTTGGCTCTCCTACCGCCTTGCTTTAAAATAAATGGTTGACCGATAATAGTTGGATTTTTTTGTCTTAGAAAGTACTTAGAGAGGACTTTCCTTTTCATAAACTATCTATATAATAAAAAAGGATGTATATTTGTATGTATGTATTTACGTTGTTCTTTATACAAATTTTATCGCGTGGACAGAATTCAACAAAAATTGGTATATATATTCTGCAAAAATCGAGAACCGGTACTGTGGGGGTGAGAAACCCCTAGAATAAACGTAAAAATAATTATAATTGAAATATGTTACGAATTAGTGTTAAATTACTGCGCGAGACGATGACGTCATAAGTTTTCAAGACATTGACGCATCCTAAATATAGTTCTGTATTTCGTAATGAAATACAGCAGAAATAGTTTGATTGAATAAAAAGTAAAATTTTTTCCAGTATTACTCCATCGAATAGTAATAAAAAACAATACGAAACACTTTACCATCCTTGCGCAAAGTTAATTTGGAATGGTTAATTATCCCGCTATCTTTGATAAAGCCAATATGGCGCCTTATAATACATTCAAATGTGTGTCGGTCGAGATTTATAAAATTTCATAATATAACGTACTATTGTATCCTGTATAATATTTAAGAAGATAATAAGATTTGGCTAAGGTACGACTGCTGAATTATATGTTTGTAACTATAAAAGTATTGAAAATGACGTACGGAACTCCCAAAGTTTTTATGGTCGTTATTCAATTAATGCACTATCAGTCAAAGGTATGTACAGAAATAGGAACATTTAAATTCAATTAAAAGTACAATTAATTATACTTTACGCAACGTATTTCTATAAATTTGTATAAATGTAAACAAATTATTGCGTGCAATTTGTGTCGTGAAACAAAAATTTGAGCTTAGGATAGCAATATTTGTTTTCCATTTTTGGGAACGACGTTATAGATGTTCAATTTCTGAGAAATGAAGCTGAGCAAAAATATTTTGATTGAATAATAAGTATAATTAAATCTACCAATACCACATCGAGTGATAAATGTAATTTATTATGAAAGGTTATACAATCCATGGCATTAATTTTCTTTTAAATAACTTGACTTTTGACGTGGAATATTTAACGGGATCAGGGACCAATATGTTTCCCAATTATATCTTGCAATACGCACTGGAAGATACATAGAATAATGATAAAAACAATACTTAAATGTTCAAAATTGATATTTTTTTTATTTAAGACAGCGTATTTCGTAATGTTTTGCACATCTCGGGCAACGCCGGGCACCCAGCTAGTTTATAATAAATTAGTTCAAATAGGCGTTTTCTTGGATTATTAGTTCCATCCCTTAGTCCTTGAAACAGTAAATAGGATATGTCAATAAATACAAATTTATCAGCGTTACTGCCTCACATCCCAGAGGTCCCAAGTTTGAATCCCGGCGTGGGCATGGATGTTTGTGTGCGTGAGAGAAACTCGTCAAATCAGTCCCACGACAAGGAAAAATGAGTTCGCATACAGAGTCGCAAGTAACCAGAGCTGTTGATGCGACCGTAGAAAAAATTATACGTACACTTAAATTAATATTATATATGTGCCTTCGCAAGAAAATTCTTGCGACTGGTTTGATCTCCTTTTTTAACCAATGGTTGTCTCTTGTTTCCGTATGCAAATAATAAAAAAACTTGTTTATTTCATGTGATTATTCGCCTGCTATGAGATCTATATAATGTTCTCATATTTAATATTTTCAGCCTACTCTACAATATTTTGATCACAGGAGAAAATACCCGTAGTAACTTTAGTTGTGACTGTATTTGTTGCGACTGTGTGGCGAATCTTCCTTCTCCGTCCTTCCGCAACCTGTTGTGCTCTATGCAGAAGGTCTCTCGCCATATCCGGAGAATGGAATGGGATACTGGCGGGAAAATTTGATGGAGCCCGTCATAGTTGTTAAGGAAGCAAGTTTCCCCAACCCGGACAGATACGAGAAAACTGTGGCTCAGTTACGGGGAGTGGCAAAATTGTTCGCTCATAATCGCCGGGAGCCTGTAAAGAATATCAGCTCACCCGAACACTACAGCGCTGTCTGTCGATAAGGGGTTAACACTTCATACTTGGCTCGCAATCTCGGCTCACGTAATGAGGCCCCGACCACGGAAGACGTAATTCACGCCCTTAACCTCATAAGCGCGAGCGCACACAATCCTCCATCCCACTTCGATAACCCTCAACATGTTCAAAACCGCGAAACCCTTCTCCTGGTCGCATAAAAGTTACCGTCAACGATTTCATTAACAATGTTTTAAATTAAATAATAATATGAGATCAATCACTCCTATTGAAACGTGCTCCATAACACGTCATTGTCATAGCTTCAAACTTAAATAAACTTTAGTAATTAATTAATCCACACATTTACTTAAATAATGATTTCATTCTAAAACTCTTGAAATAAATATAAAATATTCAGCAAGGTAGAAAATGTTTGGCACTTGTTTAATTGAATGCATTAAAGTTCAAGAACGAGGTTGTTTCGACGAGTACAGCCTTCTAACAATTGTATTTGTTATTCACCTGGCTGACATACGGCTGCATTTATGCAAGAATAATTTGGATGTAAACCATTGAATCATATAGCTTATAATCAGAAACCAAAATATAACTGTGAATACTAATTAAATTGTGTTGCTTTTACTCTAGCGATAAGAGGTGATTGGATAATTTATCTATAACAAAAACATCCCCAATATGATTGCTGCATTCAGAATATAAAGTTGCAATAATTGATAAGTTATATATACTTCATAACGTACTCTTCACATCATCTGGGTTAGGAATAAATTAGGTTATTTGAAGGAATTAGTTTAAATTAAACGCCAGAGAGAGAGAGAGAGAGAAGAAAGAGAGAGAGTGAGAGAAAAGAAAAATAGAAAGAGAGAGAGAGAAAAGAAAAAGAGAGACAGAGAGAAAAGAAAAAGAGAGTCGGAGGAAAAATGAAAAAGAGAATCAGAGGGAAAATGAAAAAGCGAATCAGAGGGAAAATGAAAAAGAGAGACAGAGGGAAAATGAAAAAGAGAGAGAGAAGAAAAAGAGAGACAGAGAGAAAAGAAAAAGAGAAACAGAGACAGAGGGAAAATGAAAAAGAGAGACAGATAGAAAGTGAAAAGAGAGACAGAGGGAAAATGAAAAAGAGAGAAGAAAAAGAGAGAGAAAAGAAGAAGAGAGACAGAGAGAAAAGAAAAAGAGAACGAGTGTAAGAGAGAAAAGAAAAAGAGAAAGAGAGTCAGAGAGAAAAGAAAAAGAGAAAGAGAGTCAGAGAGAAAAGAAAAAATGAAAAAGAGAGACAGAGAGAAAATGAAAAAGAGAGACAGAGGGAAAATGAAAAAGAGAGAGAGGGAAAATGAAAAAGAGAAACAGAGGGAAAGTGAAAAAGAGAAATAGAGACAGAGAGAAAAGAAAAATGAAAAAGAGAGACAGAGGAAAAATGAAAAAGAGAGACAGAGTGATAATGAAAAAGAGAGGGAAAAGAGAGAGAGAAGAAAGAAAATATGTGTGTGTGAGAGAGAGTAAATTGTATTAGTTAGTTAAAAACGTTTTATTTACTGGTGAGGGTATTAAAATAATCACAATTTTTATGCGAAAACTGTCATAACAACGTGCCAAGACTCAATCATTGGGTCATCAGTTCACCGGAAATGGCGGCTGACAAAGATACTTACCCTCCTTCCCCCCCCTTTTTTTTAAACAGGCGTAAAACTTTCAAACCGACTTCCGCAATGCAGGACGTAAAATTGTGTTTTATTTACTGGGCTGGTACTCGGCATCCTGTAACAGTCTGTTCCGACGTGTGTACGTTTGTGCGGCGACGACAAGCAAGTATCTAAATAAATGAAGCGAGAAAAAAACGATGGCTAGACCTGGAATTAGCACTGGATGCGAAAATGTCTGACTGTAGCAAATAATTCATCCCAAATCCACTACCGACGTGAGAAAAGATCGTTACGAAAGTCAGTATAGATGGAAATAAATATTAAAACTGCAATACTTAATGAGGAAAGTCATAAATAAAAATGTTTGTTATGAAAATTCATCTGAATCGTATTTAAAGGGTACACCAAATTATATTGGGCCTTTAGAAGTAAATATTACAAAATGTGTTTCGGAACAAATGGGGCGGAAATTTGCAATTTTTATGCTTTTTAGCTAGTGTGTTTTAAAATAACATTATCACCCTTTTTCTTTTATATAACAAAAAGCAACTCAAAAATTGAACTTTTTCTGATTAATAACTATCTTAAATAAATTACTGATGTTATTTTACATAGGAATTTATGAAGGTCATAATTTTTAGTGCACCTGATAAGTTCTGTAAAGTCAGAAGAAACGTATTTTTTAAGATTTTACTTTATCATACCTATTTATGCCAAATTTCAATTTTAATCAAACAGACACTTAAGTTTCCTTTAACATATGTATGTCACGTCTAATCGCACATGGTATTTTTATCTTGTCTAATTTGATTTTTTATTGTTTTAGAGGTTAATTAATATATACTCTTCTGTATTTACTTATATTAAATAATTCTCTATATTTTCTTGACCTATATTCGTAGGTCATTTAATTATATTAATTATGAACAAAAGGATTTCCGATATTAATAATAAATAGACCAATAATCCATAGAAATTCTTAAAGTTTTAATTTCCAGCTTTCACGGAAGCTTTTGGCATCGCCATTATCTATTGATATACACACACACACATATATATATAAATATATATATATATATATATATATATATATATATATATATATATATACCATCGCATAAATATTTGAGCAATTGCATTTGTCATAGTTCATTTATTTGTATACTTGGTTTATACTTTTAGCTAGTTACATATGGTTCAACTTCCATTTTTCGTATTATTTTACTAATTCACGCATGTTTAATCACATCAATTATGTATTTTATCATGTTCTCTTAATTGACATACATTATTACTCTTGACGGCCTCTTTTAGAGGTTCAAATTTAAACTGAATAAAGTTTTCACCCTCATTGTGATGATTTTTTATTAACTTTTTATTTTATTTGACTGAGTATTTCAATTGCCACATGTTTTATAATTCTTTATAATATAATTCTTACATCGATCTACATTATAAACTTTATATCTCGATTTTCCCCATTATAATCTCTCATCTATTAAATTTACAAGTTTTTAGTACACCTGATGAGTTCTGAAATTGCGTCAGATTTCGCGATGCATCCCACCAGTCACTAACAGGGCCGGGGCAAACGTATTTACTGATACTCGCTTCCCTGGTCAATGCTTTGCGCGCTGCAGTACTGTGGTTACTGCCTGTTGAAAGTTGTTGTTGTGATTTCTAGTCTTAGTAAGGCTAGATAGTCTATGGTGATGCCTTTTCTAATTCCCACCTATCTTTTAGCTCAATTTCCTAGAAACCCCACGCAGCGGCCAGCACTTCTGTTTTATATATAAAAAAAATCTAATTTGCGTTTCATTTAAAGGGCTTGTTCTGTCACTGTCAATTTTGTGTAAAAATGGGTTTAAGTTAAATAAGGTCTAGAATATTGGCCCCTAGCCTTACTAAAATACTGTAAATCGCAACAAGTGTGGATAGGGTTCGGAAAAGAAGATTTTACGTAATATTCAACTGGATAACGTGCCTTCCTTTCAATTGAATCATGGTAATCGCATAGAGAATCAGCATACCAGGTGAGTTAATTTTGATTGAATCGTTTCTTTTAACGTCGATAATCATGAAGTTAAAGCCTTGCTATAAAAAAAGTATATATTTATTGCCTTTGCGTAAACCACAGGCGAAACGGTCTATAAATTAGTTAGTTCAACTGAGGCAATGGTATTTGTTTCCTTTCCTCGTTGTTTCCAGTATCTCAACCGTTTCCCCACAAGAATGAGCGAAGAATTTACTGTCGCCTGAGCTGGAATTTGTTTATAAAATTGCGCCTCTTGGCATTTTGGTTTAATATCCGGCTGGGGTAACGAATAACGAGTGGATCCCCCAGGCAGTGTTGCAAAGTCGGGTCTCAGGTTGGCATTCCTGGAAGCTGCATGTGTGTGTGTGTTCGTGTGCGAACTCTCGGCGCCAAAGGAACACATATTGCAGATAAAGTTTCAGAGATCTCCTCTCTAAAACCAGCGTCGGCGGTGGAACTTTGAGCTTCGTCTTCCTCCCCAAGGCCGAACCGAAATCCTTCCCCCGCTTTACAAGTTGTCGTGTGGGGGTAGCGAGTAAATAAAACTATGCCGCTTCCATATGGAGGGTACGATTCGCCCGAATTCACCACCTCCGTTTCTCTTCAGCGTTTCAAGCTTATACGGGATAATTCAATCTAAATCACCGAAGTTTGCTATCCAAACATTAAGGAGTAAATATTTACATAAACAAATACTGCAGACTCAATGAAATCGTTCATTATAATTGGTAACTTTCATCTCCTAAATATGAAGTGGTTACTTCACTGTTTTACCATGATTTTCATTTGAAGATACGTCTATTTTATACAAGGGAAACAATACATTGAAATAAAGACTAGCTGAGATTTTATGTACAACTTTGATTTGTAATCAACGTTTACATGTAATTTGACAGGTCTTTCGTATAAGACGGTATCATAAAATAGTTTTATTGTTAAGTTATAAATTTTTGACTTCCATCTTACACATTTCTTGAAAAAAAAATAATAACATTATTTTTGTAATTTTACAAACTGGGATTGTATCTTATATTTTTGTTATGCTTCAGAATTGTGTGCTGGATAACTATGATTTACGGAGTCGAAAAATACCAATTATAATAAATGATTTTATTGAGACTGCAGTATTGGTTTTTGGAATTATTTACATCATAACTACTAGTCTAGAAATATACATTTCTGACGTATTTTTTAAATATTGATACAAGCATCAGTATAATCAAATAGAGCGACTACAAAAGATATTGGTTACGTAAATTATGAACGGAACTGTCATTAATTTATCGGATTCAAATTGGAACACAATCTATATTAAATCAAACAATGTAGAGACTATTATGAAATAGCCACAACTTTCCCATGTTTGTAAAAACTTTGAATACGCATCAAAAAATATATAAAATCTTTTATATTTCTTTCTATAGCAAGTGAGGATCCCATCATAATTATTTGTCTAGTTACAGGTTATTTTTCCGATTCTAGATTAATTAATCTAGTAGAGAAAAAGGCTGAATCAACTTCACTGAAATTTGCGTTATATATTAACTTCCGGAAACTGTCCGCAGATTATTAAAATAAAATATCTCGTAATTTCGTATTTGAATTATTTACATAATTCTATTCGAATTTTATTCAGTCACTATCATTTTCGCTTTGGGATATAACAACAGAAATAAAAATTTGTTTCGAGATTTTAGTTTCGCGTTTTGTTAGTTGACATCATGGCGAAAAACTACTCAAGTATATCACCGAGATATTTCCGTCCATTTTCTTCTATTAGTACTAAAACTGATGTATTATATAATGCTTATATTAAAGCCTTAACTTTAATACGACTAAGTATCTTTTATGAAATCCTGTATTATTTTTCCCTTCGCTCGACAGTATTGCTCAGGAAACAATATTTTGTTTTTCAATTCGTTCCGCACACCAGCTTGGGTGCAATTTAACTCTTTTGAGTATACGAAATCCCACCGACCACGGAGTTCATATCTATTAACAAACTGCGTACCCAATCTCCTGCTGAGATTTTTATTGGCGATTGCTTTGGCGCGTTGTACGTCCGACGGACCCGTTAAAACACTATTTCAGCTCCTCGCGCACAGATAAAAACACGCCTCCTTCCTTTTCGGAATGAATTGCCCATTCAGAGGGTCACGACTCATCGTATTATTCATCCTACGGCACTTTACTCGAGTGCGGAGGTGCTTTCTCGGGAATGTTTCAAATTTGATCGCAAATGTGACTACTAAATCGTCAGTACCTCGGTGGCCAATGTGTGTAGATCTTCAACCACGTAGTTTACCGACGATATTTACAATGAGATTCAGAACTATTTACAATGGGCACGTTTATTTTCACAAGACACAGAATTCAACTTAGTATTTGTATTCTTTTTTGTTGGTGTTTGCAGGTGAATGGAGTTCGTGATGTGTCGTGAAAATATCATAATTTTTTCGGAACTTTTCTTTTTATTGCCAATATTCCGGAAATAAAATAAATTGATTTATCAGTTCACTCCATGTTTTGTTGCTTTTGTATCCAAATACATAAAATCACTGAAATGAAAAAATATCAGCTTATTAGTCAGAAAATTATAATGAAGAATTTAAAACAATAAAACATCCATAATTTTAGAAATTTGTATTCATATAAATTTTATGTCATTTTTTCAATAATTACTTCATAATTTTTCTGTTCATAATATTTTAATCCTCTATTACATATCAAAGTACGGTGGATTTCAATTCATAATTGTGAATCGGGTAAACCGTAGTGTAGAGTATAGCAAGTAATAGTTTCCTGATTGAATTTAATTCACGGACGATCCTTTCTGTTTTACTAATACAAATATTTAGCAATGAGATCAGTGCGTTCATTAATTTCCAATCCACGATAGAAATTGATTCCTTCATATAATTAAATATTAATGTTGCAGACGTTCTCATTAACTGATTTAGAATGTCGGAAACTGATTGATGTACACTTCTCAGTACTACTCAGTACTCACTACTAGAATTTTGCAAATCTAATCGATCAACTTTGAAAATCTTTAGAACATCTGATAGAAGAATTCTACTTTATTTAATTTAAAGAACCAAAAATGAACAAAGGTAGTCTAGATTGTAACTATCAGGAACCTTAGAAAGTACTTCCGTACAGCCGAAAAGAAAAATATTTAAACTCGATCGTTCTCCGCGATTGTTAACTATGGTGCCTACGCATAACTCCATTTTTATTATTGTTACTCCGGTTGCAAATCAATTTTTAAATGTGGTAACCATATTATGATATTTTCACGAAATTATCTTCAGTTTTATGACTGCATTCCGTTTACACTATATAATTTTGTTTAATAATCTACTATACAGTCTTTAGTCTGCAACTGAATATTTCTGTATTATATTTTCGTTAGAAATTTTCAAATTTTGTAGCCTCTACCTGACACCTCGACAGAATTTAAAATTAATTCCGAGAGCAATAAAGCAACTGAGGAAATCCCACTCTTTTATTAACCCCGTCTCTTTGTGCAGACTCGACGTTCTGTGACTGAGGTCTCCTAAAGTGAAATTAAAAAGTGGGCCTGGAAACGGGCAAGAGGCTCTTTTAACGTGTATGTATAATGAAGGGTTTTATCGCACTGTTTGCGGCTTTTTTTTTTCTTGCGAGAGGGTGTGTTTCGGGCGTCATCTGGGTTATTCGAACACTCCCTCGCGCCTGTTAACCCCAATTTATTGTCACCAGTAGTATGTTGTAAACCATCCTCCGAACCGACACCCACTGAACTCTATTATCTGATCGTGAAATATTTGCGTATCCAATAATAGCTGTTGCACTTGATCACAGACAATTTGGTGTGGGTGTCGATGACCTAATTTCTTTGGAATTGATGGAAATTCTTAAAGAATCCGTTGGTTTGATTTAGCTCATACTTAATAAAACTGTTATGTACTGGTTTATCGTAATAGTTGGTGTTTAAAATTTACAGTTCGCAGAATTCTTTCTCGTTTTTGTTTCGCATATGTAAAGAAAAATATGGCGGTCCCTTTGAATCGGACAAAGGTAATTCTCTGTGATGGAATATTTCTCATGACCATAAGAAGACATTCACATTGTATTATTAACTATTTTGTTTTGTTACATACATCGGCCGCCAACTGGTTATATTCCCAGTCCAGTCGAGATTTTTCTATCCTTATCTGTTAACTCACTTGCATATTTTATTTACCTTTGATTACGGAGAATAACGAACTAAAACTGTTTCTACCGAAATAAATAATATATCAAAGAATGAAATTACAAAATTCTAAACGTATCCTGGAAATAAACTAAAGTGTTTTCCAGAATTTTTTTTTTATATGTCCTCTTACTTTGTTTGTGGATGTAAATAATTAAGGTGTCCGTTATTTATATCTGAACTTAGGTTTCTTTAAATGCAAATTCATTCCTTGTGGTGCTCTTGGAGATTGTCATGTATTATTGCTATGGCTATACAATAATAAGTTGTGAATTAAAGACGTTATTCGACGAACTATCCGTTTCCTTCCATTTAAATCTTTACTTACTACACCAAATCTCCATGAGTTAATTCGTCTTTCCAACTTACTTGTCTAATTTAACATATCGTTTTCAATTTACTTTTAATTCTATGTACCAAGATTCGTTCTTACCATATTATTTATTTGTAGATATCTTTCTTCAAGTGATAACGTCTCCATATTATGAAACTTGAATTTTTGTATTACTTGCGTCTTTTATTTACATCTTCATGTACTAATTATATTCTTTATTTATTTTTCAGGTAAGTGCTATTACCCAAGGTGGAACGTAGTTTGGGTAAGAGTTTGAAAACTATACTTTTGTATTAGAATTACCTGGAGCGATTAATAGTTTTATTAGAAGCATCTAAGTTTTTAAAGTAATGTTATAAAATAATCGACATTAAAAACACAATTAAAACGCAAAAATACAGTTTCTTTGTCAACTAAATTAATGTGATTTAATTTGCAGAATAAAATAATAGGATCTAAGTAAAATATTTGCTGCAATTTATATGTCAAATACCTCAGGGTATTTATAATTCATATTTCAGAAAACAATATTTAGTTACGATGTCTCCTCTCTTGCGTATGGTAATGATATATTTTGTGTTTAAATAAGAATGGAATTAATATTATCACAAAAAAATTAAGTTATGTTGTCAGCTATGAATTGGAAAAAAATTAAAATAATTATTTTTTAGATGTTTTGGAAATTAAATTTATTATTGATGTATAAAAAAATGTTAATTTACGATAAATATAATTGACGTTATATATAAATTATTATAACCAGAAGTAAAAATAAAACATTGATGATTAAATATTGTGAATGACTCAACACGTATTAAAAAATACTCACACAGATGAGAAAGAGTACGATATGGCCGACTTGTTCTATTCCGCTGTAGAAATAATTCTTTAAATCTGTACGTAACATCTTACCATAATTTTTCAGCATAACGTTTTAAAAAGCGAGAGCTGAAAGGAGAACTTTTTTTTTTTCATTTTTTCCCCCGAGCCTCCACCAATGTGGCTTCGGAACATTGAATTGCAAATTCGCCGTCTTTCCCCATAGGCTCTTGTGCAATTTCTGGGGTGGGTTGGTGGGTGGATGAAGGGTTGGGGTCTCCCTGGAACCGAACTCTCTAACTTCTATTAAGAACATGAATCGCTTCCGTACAACATCCGATTACTCTAATTTGGAAACCAAATCATATGATTTTTTCTTGGTTGACTCGCTCAAGATTTGGTTCCGTGCCAGCATTTTATAGATGATATAAATTGTCTTTGCGTTCAGAAGATTAACTGTTTAGTGGGTTCTGATGGTTTTATTCAATATTTATTATTGTCAGCTTGAAAAATCTTTTATTTCATTTTTATCTTACTCTTATTTGTACTACTGTTTCGACATAAAAAATTTTATACAAAAATTCTACGATTATTTTACGTATTTTACTTTCCCTTCGAGCTGAATGTCCCTTTCACTGCATTGATATCTCCTCCACCTTCATTTACACGAGATATAACACCAGGGTAGTTAATTGTTGGCCATTATTGTTGCTTCACCGCTAACGGACGGACTGATAGGGAATCCGGGGTATGGTTGACATAAATCCATGAAGAGGAAGTGGGAGAAACCTCGTCTATTAACCTGACAATTTGAACATGGCTACACCCCGCGCCAAATCGTGTTGACACATGCTGATGGATGTATTAAGTAGATTTCAGAACGTAACATGAACCAGTACGTTTGACATAGATTCCAGAGAATTCTTTGAAGTTGGATCCAGCATGCATTCCATCGATAACAGGGCAATGGCTTGTGACCCGGACACTTGAACTCTGTGCATGGACCCTACAAAGAATTTATTTCTCATCTGTCATGGCCAAGAGTTGCAACTGTTAATTTTCTCTTGTTCCTAAGCTACTGGAATATAGTTTCCTAGAAACTCGTGCTTTATTCGACCCCCAAGAAGAAATGCATTTTTTCAATGTTCCCTAATTTGAATGGAAGATTAAGATGAAAAATAACTTTTTCGGGTTCAATGTAAAGGAACGTAAGAGATATTGGATTTTAAATGTACTTAACATTTAGACAAAAGTAACGATTGAAATTTGTTAAGCTGATTTCCATTGAAGTAAACTTGACTAATTATTTAGGATTCGTACAGTATGTTCATATACAGAAATATTCCTTTCATAACAACTCGGGCATCTTAAACACTAAAATAAAAATTACACTACAAAATTAGATGTCATTTTTGATTTCTCATTTTTACAGCAAAGAAATAAAAGTGATATTGCAAATTGTTCATATAGGCCTACAGAATAAAGTAATATTTTAAAATAATTATAAACACACCGTTTCTTATGACTCGTCAGGTGTATTAAAAATTTGTTAAACTCCTGATAATATATTTTAAGTACACTTAACGAGTCAGAAGAAACGTTGAGTTTATAATATATATATTGTAGTAATTGGTAATTAAGGCATTGTTCTAATTGAAAAGTTGAATTGTAGAGGACTCATTATTGGTGGATATAGCGGACGCCGCAACAAACCGGCAATGCAAAGAAAGTATTGTTGATCGGTCGAGAAGGTTTTACGCGCTCAAAAATTTACGAGAGGAACGTATAGTTGGGCAGCAGACAGCAAGTAGGACACAGTAAAAGAACGAACAGTTGGGCAGTAAACGGCGAGATGTAAAGACCATGAAATTCTAATTCACGAGAACTTGAACAATCTTTGTCAGTCAGCAGTGAAGACTAAAAGGTCTAATTTAAAGGACGAAAAAGTGTTTCAGTAACCAGTACGCTGTTATATTAAAAATGCAGAAACTGAACTAGTCTTCAGTCAACAGACAAAACCAATGAGTTGCATTTTCAACAAAAATCCACGAGATCTACAAATCCAGGTTGCAGTAAATCATCGAGAATCGACAAATTTATTTTAAACCAACTAACAAACTATGCTAATTAGAGTCTGTTAACATTTAGAGTCTGTGAGTACTTAGAATCAGTGATATCCCCAAAATTGTGCACGAAAAGTTAAAATGAGACCTGGGCTGCCGTAAGTAGAAAGAAAACTTTAAAATCATTGTAAACCACGTTTAAAAGATAAACGTCAGATCGTTCTTTAATTATCGATAAAATGAGATCTTTAATTATTCAGATCATTCTTTAATTTATTGATAAAATGAAATTGTTTAAACTCAATCTTTTAGTATTATTCCTTCAGCAACAAATTTCGTCTATGTTCAGTCGCATTGATTCCCATATAAAGTAAATGTAAATTTTGTGATTTTGATTATATAAATTCTGCCATTATCAAACCCAGTTCAAGACCCTGAGATCCCAAATATTTTGTAATTTGAATACTTGTTTTAAAATTGTTAATAAATCTTGTTTAATAGTTTTCACGTAATAGTTCTTTTCATTTAAAAACGCCACATAATTCACATCTTGAATTATTTTAAGAAAGATGGAAGCTATATTATTATGAATTATTACAATATATATATATATATATATATATATATATATATATATAACTTTATCATTATTTGTTAAATAAAGACAAACTATTGAGATTTATCATCAAATTTTCCGAATCGAAATTCTCGCATTGAATAGAAATTTTTCGCTCGGCTCAAATTAGTCACATTAAAGCTTGGTTTTAGTGGCGGCATAGTTGCAACCCAAAGTGGTGGATCGGACTTTTCTCCTTTGTCATGGATGCATTTATAAATTCTAATAACCATACCTAATGGCGTTGTGGTAATTGCGGCCTAATTAATGGATAAAGTCGTGGTTGGAATATTTGCCAGCCTGGCGAAAATTTGTCTGGCAAATACTGACACTATCCTAACTTGCGGCACAAATCACATAAATCCCCATATGAAAAAAAAAAAATTCAGAAAATTGTGATTTTGGAACTTATATTTTTATTTCCTATATAATAATATTTTTTTTTGCCCACAGATGAATAAATAAAAATTTTCTTCTTTATATCCTTAATTATTTAGATTTTAAATTTTTTGTAGGAGGATATATAGTAACCTACATTAATCTTCTACGGCACTATTACCAAATCATCGAATAAAATACAGATTTTAACGTCCGCGTCCACAAATAAACCCGCAACACATTTTCCACCTTTCACGACGCCACCGGCCGGAATAAAACGGCCATAAAAAGAATGTTTTGCCACTTGATCGTTTGTAGTTTACATAAAAATCGCATAAAAGCAGACCCCCTCCATTAATTGACGTTTCAGAGTGCAGAACCAGACTGGAGTGGGGACGAAAGAGTAGCTTTACAAACGCGTGTAAACTTTTCCGACGATGGGTGCTGCTTAATATCTGGGACGCCCCTCACTTGAAAACTAAATATCCCAGGCATCTGCAATCAGACTCTTTGAACTCACCTCTTCCGGTTTAATCAAATTTAATTTTTTTTTTAAAAAAGCGATGAAACTCACCTGTCAGCTTTGCAAACATTTTTACTTCCACTCGGCTATATATTTTGTTTAAATTTTAAGGGTAAATATTTCTAAAAATTAATTTTACCCCGATCTAGTCACCGCTTTTATGTGGACGTTGCTTTTAATTTCCACCCGTAGCTTTAGGTGTTGTGTATCACAATCCGAGAAAAATAAATATTACAGCAAACGTTCGTGCCACGGATTTATCTTTAAAGCTCAGCGACTTAAATTTAACTTTATATACATTATAAATTGCTGTCCTGTCTTATTAAGAATAGTTTTGGAATTGTTTATTTAATATTTATAGTTTGATGCAGCTACGCCATTTAGTTTATTATTTTTGTATTTTGTTAAAAGTTTATGAAATTTAAGTATTTCTCTCTCTAAATTCTATTACGTCAGCGGCTCCTTAGTTTTACCTATTTAGTAGGAACGCTGTTATTTAAACCAGCTTTTCTTACGTATTTAAATCAACGCAAGTCCTCTCAGCAATTATCAAAATTTTGTATATAATTTACTTTTGTGTATACAACTACAATTTCATTTAAATCATCATTATCATAAAACATTTTGAAATGTCTTTATATTGTTCAGATGTCTATAAGATGTAATTTTCCCTTCATTTCATTTCATTATGCTCTAATTGCTATTACAACGAAAAAGATTCTTCTTAAGGAATGTCCATCTTCCAGGCAATTTGAATTAATATTCATCAATGGGAACTGATGTTACACTGGATATAGCGTTTCTCTTTTAAATATTTCAGTAATATATGAACGTTTCCATCAAACGTTGTTTTGAATATAAATTTGTAATTCTGCACTCTGTTTAATAAATGGGACAGAAAGTCGTTTGTTTTTTAATTGTGACTATATCATTCTTAATATTTTACTTTAAGTCTGTTTTCTGTTAATGGGTAATTTAAATGACCATTTTAACAGACATTTAAAAATATTTAATTCAACTTAACGACATTTCTGTTCATTTTTGTACTTTCATCAGAGTAGTTATGTATTGTAAATATAATATAATACAAATAAACAACCTGATGAAACAACAAAAATGTATGGAAACGTTAAGTTGATTAAAATATTTAAAAAAATGTCTGTTATATTGGTCGCTTAATTTATCTTATTAATATAATTGTTACTTGAATATCGTAATGGGTTTATTTGTTCCTATGCTGACATGGTTTACATTCAATTCGTTTTATTTGATGCTACTACATTTATACTAATAAAAAAATGGTAGGTGATCCAGACAAATGGAAATATGCTTGGCATATTTGCCGTCTTCCTATACATGATGGTACGCCTTCTTTAGAGTATTTAATCAACTGTTCGCATGACGTCAGTAATAGCAGAGCAGAAGTACATAACGACCATTCGACAAATTCACTTAATTAATTTGGAGAGTTCCAACACACTCTCATATCGACATTTGTACTCACCCTCAGCATCCCCGTTAAAAACCTGTTCGTAAAGTTTGTTCCCATGTAGCAAAGGCGGTTAGAACGCTAATGATGACCGATGATCTTTTGATAGGCGCTCTTCGAAATTGCCCAGGTGTGTGTCTATATAAAATCGAAATAAACCGCCGCCATGAGAGCGAAATGAAATATGGCGCGTCAGTGTATTCGGGCAATCGAACGCCGGTGCAGATTTACGATCGAAGCGCATGCTGTGGCAGGTCTTTGAAGTGGGCAGGCCGAACACGGTGTTGCCATTTAGTCATTACGCCGGCACGACAGATGACAAGCATGGTTCTGGAATGCGGTTTTGCAACGTCATCGCTGCCCGGCCATGGGAACCGCTCTCTTTGTGCTGCAACTCCCTCGGTCCAGTCGCGAGGATCCTCCTCGGAGCCTCCAGCGACAAGATTTCAGTCGCAAGCACGTAGATACGGAAGGGATGAAGGACGGGGATGTGGTAGAACAGATGAGAACTCAAACCACACGTTATTAGGAAGAGGATGTGTTAGTAGCCTTGCAGTGCTTGTGAAGTAAATGAGTCATTGAGGATGTGTTTAAGAGACGAAAAATAGTTTCTGTACAGTTGTGGAGGAATTAGTCAAGAGTTACGACAAAGTACGTAATTATAGCAAAAAAATCGGTTATGCATTCTAATCTGGCGTGGAAGGCCATGATTTTACGACGAATTATTACTATAATAACCCCTAATTTTATAGAGTAATGGAAAATACGGCGAATATTGTGAATAATGTTTTAAAGATGTTGCTTGTGAGATGATTCAGGTAAATAATAAGGGATATATGAATTTTTAGGTTACGCGGTACAATATGAGATATTTTGTGTATTAATAGTTGGTAATTCGACGCGTTTAAATAGTATGTATTTAGGTGGATGCGATGCGAGTCGAGGGTAACGATAAGATACTATAAAACACGATACAGTGTAGATGGTAATTGGGGAAACGGGTGGGTGGCACGAAACTGCATGGATAAGTGGAATAGTAACCTGTATAAGTTGATATCAGTGGGACAATACCGGCGTAGGTGATGAAATAGTTTGGAACTATACAAAGCGTACGAGTTTTTTGGGATGTGTTAGTGACAAAAATCTGATGAAAACACGATTCAGCACATGAAGAAATACCATTATTTTAACGAAACGCTACATTGTTTGGATTCATTAAACAATCTACTGAAACGATATATAAAAAAACGTACAAGTAAATATCGGCCTGTATTCTTTCTTATCTATTAGTAGGATGTACAGTCTTGATGTGTTTTTTAATATAAAAATACTTGGATGTAAGTATTTTATTAGGGGTATATTGTAAAGTCAATGTGTTGTCAAGTTTCCGCGTAGTTTTCTTTCTAACAGAGACCATTGCTGGCATTACAGAGGGGAAACAGAACGAAGAGGCTCAGGAGCAATTAAGTAAAACGCCTTTTACCAGGAGGACCTCAATACTTGTGGTTACTGTGGGAACTCGCTGGGTTAACTGATGCTGAAAAACTATTCACTGGAGTTCTTTGGCGTGCGCGCTTCTGATCAATGCGTAACGAACTCAGTTGCCAGTGGAATACATCAATGACAGGTGTCTGCGTCACTGTTCCCGTGCAATTAACGTTTATTACTCTTGACACCGTAATCCACCCGAGAGTCGGATTTTTATCTTCCCAATTCGGGGAAAACCACTTCATTCTTTCTGCTGACCGCAGCATTGCCCGGGAAGAAAAATCCATTTTCTTCCATTTCAAATGAAAGGGCAAGTTTGCCCTGCGTCTTTCAGGATTATTGACGCGCGAGAAACCAGCTGGGACCAAACTTTACCGTGCAAGTCCATTAGCGAGAACTACCTGTCATGAAATACGTTCCGACATTTCCAGAGGGTATAACTTCCGTTGGGACAAATATCAGTCTTGAATGTGTCGTACAGGTATTAAATTTTGTTCTATATAGAATCGGTACTTTTTGTAATAATGGCATTATTTTTTGGCCATATTCAGCTTGAGTTGATAATAGCAAACCTATCATAACTTCACTTCGTAATTACTTGTAATATTAATGTTTGGTTCAACCTCTATTTACTATATTGTTTGGAACATTTGGAAAAATTTCTCTTTCATGCATTATTCGTAGACCGTCCTCCATATCTGTAGGTCTACCCTTTTTTGAATAGACCTCTATTACAATGGCACCGAAATGTTTAGCAATCAACTACTTCAGTAGACTATTGGAATCTGTGGAAATAATTTTTCAAATATAATATAATGTTTGTTCATCAAGAAGTTTGCAAGTTCAAAAAATTTCGGTAAAAGTGTCGTAGAACATTGAATAGTCTTGCTATCGTTTTGTTCACGTGGGAAAAGAATGCGTCTCAGATCGTACTTGAGAATTGATAATGTTGGAAGAATAGGTGAAGAGTATGGCCAGGGGAGGGGGTGGAGCTGTGTGGAGGTTTGCGGTCATCCGGAACACAGACCACTTGCCGCCGCCCCGCCCACTTCCGGTGACGGTGGCTCTTACGCCACGCTGCACAACAATGGCCGCGTAGTACCTGCTACCTGCCTCAACCAACACCTGTACGCCTCCTACGTCCATTCATGTATATTTTTTGTCGTTGCTATATGTAGTTATCCCGATTCCCAGTTTTCCTTTATGCCAGATTCACGAGCGAAACGTCGCGTTGTCGCTATCCAGCTAACCAGTCATCCATCCATCGCACTGGCCGATCAGTATCGGTAATACATTCACCGTTTCCAATTCAGTTTGTTCACTGGTGCGGCCAAATGAGCGTTGTGAATAGGTTTCTCCTCATTAAAAACAGATATTTTCGTTAAGTTTCGCGGCAATAAATCACCTTTTGTTGTCAAGAGTAAAATCAACAGATTTCTAGCGTGTGATAACATTTACGCATATAATTCACGGGTCTGGAAAAACATAAACAATAACACAGTTTTATTGGAGGACGGGAGGTGTTTTTTTTATGTGATCACAAACAGTGTGATCGTTTTTAAGCGATCATTTATTTCTAATTTCAAATGAGTCATGTGCTGCCTCGGGTAATTAACTTTATAATCAGTCAAAATATAATTACAAATTCTGTTTGTAATGTCAACTTCTAACAAAAGCCCATGGCAGTTGTAATTATTAATTCGTTCGTAGGTGTCCTCAAATTGTAATTATTTCTCCGTAATTTTGCGTAATTAAATAGATGATTCGTTAAAAATGGATAATAATTAAAATATCACACTAGATAATTAATTTTATTTTTTACTTTATACGGATTAATGTTTTCTATAATTTATTCTCCGGAACTTATTGGGAATGATTTTAATAGTATTATATATTTTGCTTGATATTGCTCAAAACAAAATGCATGTACCCGTGAGAAATTTTGAAGCTTAAAAAGTGAACTAACTATATTAATTTGAATCGCTCGGAGTAATGATTTACCGAAGAGTTTTAAATATGAGTTCGAATGAAAATCAAAATAACAAAATATGAACCAGTTTAAGTGAAAATATTTAATTTGTAATAAAAATGGCATTTAGTTAAAAAAAACTGATTAACAGATCATGCACAATGAATAAATATGAATATTACGAATGTAGTAGAAGAAAATTTCGCGTACGTCTGGTTATAAGCGTCGTATGTTTTTTTAAAAAAAATTTACTGTGTTATATAAATTTATATATGTTGTACTGCAGTCAATAATACGAACAATGAAATTCAGTGTAAGGATAAATATGAAATAAAGTAATTAAATTAAAAATTAAAAAACTATCGCGTAGTTGACGTAATTCAACATTATTGTAAACCTAAAATTGATTTAAATGGAGGAGTTAAATTTGTTTGTCCAAAGATGTGAAAAATTTTCCTGCAGAATAAGCGTATTTTTCTTTTACTCGGATTTTTATTTACGTCTTGGCGTCAGAATTTAAGTATCTCGTAGAACACAATCGCTATAATATGAAAACCATTTTTTTCCGATAATCGGAGATTTATTTGGGTACGGGTAACAATCATAGGCTGCCCCGTCGTTTATTCTCCCGCTTTTCCTGTTTTGCGGTCGTATCTCAGGCAGTGGAACGTTTGAGGCGCCAGTTCGTCACTGATAACATCTTCAGTGGCCGGCGCCGAAGAGGTGTTTTCAACTCAAAGTGGCCTCTTTCCCATCCAGTTCTCCTTCGAAGGTTGCTTACTCCCCGTTCCGATCGGAGATGATGATGCGCCCAACGGAGGCCAATTCACAGACAGGAAGCAGTAACTCTGCGTCGATGCTCATCTTATTATTACGTCCAAACCCCTTCGGGCAATGGAGGAAACCAGAATACCGGGAATATGGATCAGGTTCGAATACAATATTAAAGTTAATGCGAAAGGTAATGGAAGAGGAGATAACAAATAAAAATTTTAAGACCGTTCGACTGGCAGAAAAACGACTTACAAACGGATAAGGAGGAAAAAGCTTATGGTGACCGTGAATCAAAAATTCCTACGATAATATTTCGATTAAAAATGTACAATGTTCATTAAAGACACTATTGTAAAAACATTAAATTTTATCTTCTTAATGATAAAAACTGTTGTTGCAGAAGTGATTTATTTCATGGCCAAGTATATAAATATACGAACAACTACTATCTGCCAGCTTCAATTAAAGTATTTACGTAGTTTCATCTCACATAAATAGAACTGCATTCAGGGTACCTAAACTAAATAATTGTAAATTATAGTAATGGGTTTGCATGTTTGTTCCTTCAGTATTATTTTTACCACACTTGGTGAAGATAAAGTATACCTAGACGCGTCTTGATTTCTTAAACTATATTCACTGCTAATCTGCCGGTGGTTTAAAACAGGCCACAGGTCTATATAAATAATAAAATGCGTCATATCCACATGTAAAGATGCTGGGTTATCGCATTGACAATAAGATGTAAATTATTTCCATTCTAAGACGTCTCGTGTAGTTGTAAGTTTAGGTTTTTGACCGGTCCATTCGAAGTGGTGGTTTTGCTGCGAGGTTTCTCCCCGTCTTAATTCTGTCGGTTGCGTGCGTTCTCCCGGGCACACTTACCCCGGGCAATCCTGTAAGCGCTCACCCTCTCTTCCTTGCCTTGTACAGTCCAATGAGTGAGATTAGTTTGCTATAATGGAACGAGCGCACCGCCGTACCACCCTCAAACCACAAATTCTCCAGAGGAAGTTGGGAGTTCTTTTAAGCTGCACGCAGTTCCCTCTCTGCGGCTTTCACTCGGTTCGTCTGGGTTTTTCGACGAGATTAATTATTGATACTGAGAGCTGCTACTACATTCATCCATTAGTTCCTATACGTGAAAATGTAACATACTAATTGACATGAAAGCAGCAGCAACACGTCCGCGCACAGAGGCCAGGTCGTATACAATAATAAAAAGGGTGTTCGATTTTTTCCCGTCATCTATTCTTTCCTAACGACATTATAATATTCGAGATTTCCTAGCTAGAGCGGAAGATGTCCACAAGCGTTATTTCCACTTTGCACGAGTTGTGCGTCTCAAAACTTTCTCATTAAAAGTTCCGTGATCGTGTCTTCAACCTAGAGATGGATACATTCATTTGAGCTTAACCGTTGATCATTTCAGTTACAAGTAACTTATTGTTTCATATTATTAGAGTAGAACTAAAAATGAGACCAGTTCGTGGTTCTGTACCAACACTTGCCTATTTGTTTCCATTACAATAGAAACCATCGCAGACGTTGGGAAATGTACGTGTTTAAATTTCGTCCCTGTATTTTACTTTGGAATATTGTCTACACATTCTCATAAGTCTTCACATATCACGGTACTATTCCATTTTTACTTTATTAATTCTTACGATGCGCTCTGCTAGTGTTAAGCGAGAATGTCCGATACGAATTTATAAACTACGGAACTTGCATTGCAACTTCCGTCCAAGCAAAATTGATAAATTTATGCAGAAATTTATATAATTGAGGCTATTCTTAATCAAAATTATTTAGGCGCTAGTATCTTTCTCAAATGATAAGACTGAGGCATATTGTAAAATATTACCTACGGTGTATCTGGAAAAAAAATTTTGAAGGTGGAGGGAAATATCTGTTTGCATAGAGTTGTATTGAGAGACGTATATTCATTTTTGGAATTGAGAGTAAAGTGGGTGGACACTGTTTGGATAATACCATTTCTGTAACCCACGATTCCACAGGCACCACTCCAATCCCAGGTTCTGATGGGAAAAAATCTTCAGGCGAGAGTGTGTGTGAGTGTGTTCGGTTGGCTCCGCGGTAAAGGATTCTCTCCCCCTCCATATCGTCCGTTTACCCGGGTTAATCTTCCAGGAGAGAGTGTCGCTGAGAACGTCTTACAATTCTAACACCCAAATACACTTTGCGAACCTCGCAACTTTCTCCTTTAAAGCGACCGGTTTCAATCGCAGATTACGCTGGTCTCTCGGAGCTCTTCTCGCTATGTTCACTGACTGGGAAAGATAATCTTATAAAGCTGCCATTTTTTTTACATTTATCTTAAGATTTCTAATTAATACTTGGTATTCACTATTTCAGATATTCGGCTCAGTGACACAAGAAAATGTTTTGTGATTTGCTGAAAGTAGCGTATGTCGTGTGAAGTTTTTATGTACGTTTAGTATAATCAAATCAACGATTTTAATATATAAATAATTGTGTTCTAATATTTCGAATTTTTTTAACGTAAACGGGTCATATATCCATTGTTGCAGATTAATCAAATTCACTTTGCTCGGACTTTGGAATCATTTATATAGAAATCTAATATTTTAATTTGTAATGGTGAAATTTATTTTATGTAAATAATGAATTTTATTAAAGTGAAAATATAACTACTCGCTTAGGCTGGAAATTTATACAATACTGCCTCAGGCCACACGAGACTTCACCCAAAAACAGCAGTTAATTTTGATTGTTGGAGATAAACGTAACCACTTCTATACGTGATGCCCTGCACATGCACATTAAAACTAGAACAATGCTCCGTTGGGTTTCAAAGAAATCGTCCAGCAACATTATATCTCCTCGAAATTCATTAATTTTTGGCGCTGGGCAGATCAAACATTTTCTTATGCATCTCACTTTACTGCGTCTTTGTACTGCAGTATTGAACCAACTCATCCATTAGATATTAGAACTTAAGAAATGTATCTTATCAATGTGAAATACATAGATCCGTAAATTGTATGATTAATTGTAAGTATATTTATGAACACAGCCAAATTAGTCAGAAATAATTTGTTAACATAAAAATTAATACAACGTTTAGTCCTCAATATCATCAGGTGTACAGTGGTGTAAATAATTTACAAACATTGCCAAATTGTTCTATAAATGACATGCATAGAGTTCTAAATTAGAACTCACGTGATGACATGCAAATGATAGGACTGTCATTTAGTAGTTGGGATTGATGTTTTACTTTATAGTCTGTTCGTAGAACACACACATCGCTATCACGTAATTTCTTTTGGGCGGGTTTGTCCTCCTTGGCTTTTAAAGGAGAAATATATGTAGCGGGATTTAAATACGGTAATATTTTCGTTTAAATAGGACGTCGGAGCGAGAATGGTTAGACTGAATTAGGGAGGGAAGAACACGCGTAACTATGGTTTGTGTGACATTATGAGAGAGTTATTTTATAGTGGGCAGGTATAGTTCCGGTCAGAATACACTTTGTTTGCGAGTAATAGTTTCCAATTAGAGCCTGCATTCTACGACGGTCAGGAATACGGCATGGAGACCTCCCCACTCTTTTCAGAGAGAAAAAGTGGAAAAACAGGTCGCTGCCGAGATAAATATTCCCCATATTCTTTAACGACTCACATTAAAGAGACACCTATAGCTCGCCGTGAAAATGTTTGATATTTTCTTCTTTCTTTTTTCAGCAAGGTTTGTTGTGAAGGGGTCCTGTTAAAGGGAATCACTTAAGTGTTAATTCGATCTACAGTGGACATTTAGATTCCGGTTCTTATTTGTCCCTCAAAATTAAATCTCTATAAACTATCTTCTGCTAATTTCTTACGATGGCTGGTTGTCACGGAGCCTGTGTTCACAATTTTTCTACGTGTAGGAATCAACAAACAATATTAAAGCTCAGGATTAGACTGTAAATAATAAACGTCGTTTCATTCTCTGACTGGACTGTATTTTGTAAACGAATGCCTGACGTTTTAAATGTTGAGTTTCTCAGTCCTTAAAGTTGAATTAAAAGAGGGGGTGATATTAAAAGATATTTAAAAATCTGTAAATCGATCATAGATAATATTTATTATAAAATAAACTTTTTATTGTCTCCAAAATCATATTCTCTGTTGTCGATGCTCGTAAAATACTTTCAAAGCCCAATTCTGAAAGAGAAATCCTTGCTCTTATGAAGTGATTTCTAAACGAGCTGACTAATTTTAAAAAAAAGTTTAATTGCGAACGTCTGGATGTTTCTAGAAAATTATTAGAGGTCATTAAGGAAACTCATCCCTTACATTACAATCCTTCAATAGTGAGAAGTGACTTCTATATGTTGTAGACATAAATGATATCATTGCTCTTGACTACGCCAGAGAAATCGGGTATAATTTAGCATGGAATTTATAATTTTTATATATTTTTGAAAACATTTGTACTAAATGAGGATTTTATTTTATATATTCTTAAAAAGCCAAGTGAAATAATATTTTGAATATAGTTGATTGTCTGAGTTTGATAACTGACTGACTCGTAAAAACGTAGGATATAAAGGGTTGGAGGATCACAGGAACAAATTGTAACGGTTGTAGTTCTGTCTGGACCAAATTTACATTTTGTACCGTGTAAGTCACAAGTCATATTCATCAATCTTATTGATTTGTCACAGAAATTAAAGGTTAGAAAATTGCCAATGATTTTGTAAAATGTCTTTTACTTTACACTATTAATGACTTTAATTTTGGTCGGCCTGATTTCCGTGTACCAACTTCGACTAGTACTGGTCTTAAATACCCCAGCATAATCTTTCCCGGTTCACCGCTTTACTTAAAATCGAGTTAACAAATTCCTCATGTACGTTTCTAATCGTCGTTTCTTAGTTTCTACACAAATGTTGCCACAACATTTTTATTTAATGTTCAGGATTTTCCGAATTCGAGCTATGTAGTTGTATAATTTTAATTTCTGTACCTTATTGTGTACGTGCTTTCGAAACTGTCCGTTTGATTGTCATATTGTATGAGGAACGTCAGGGCCAATTGTAGCTTGCAGGTTTGGTCGCCTAGGTAGATTCACGCGACGAGGGTTGAATCAATAATACAGCCTAACTCCGTGACAGGGGCGCTATGGCTGGACGTGACTCCGCTAATAACGCACGGGTTCCACAATCCCACCCCGACCCTCCCCCGCCCTCTCGGGGAAACCCCCATGGGGTCGCCCTGCCTCGGACCCGGTCGCACCTGCCTAACCCCCCCCCCCCCCCACTACCCTCTCGCCCTGTCACCTTTCAGGAATAACTGCTAAACGCTGTCCCGGGCCTACTGCCGCTACACAATAACACGGATATGGTGCGTGAAATTGTCTCCACAGATAATGGCTGACTCACAATCTGTTGGCAGGAAATGCCATCGGCTATCTGACGTCACGATTGTTTGCACGGAAGACTTGATAGTTTCCTAAATTCCGGTAAACGAAAGAAGGTGCATTGATCATCTCGCTCCACAAGATAAGGTCACGCCTCACTTCAATGAAAAAAGTAAATTATAATTGCAGCATTGCTGGTATAAATAAATTCTATTTGAACTTTGTGTATTTTTTTAGATTCCTTATGTTGCATCTCTTCTTTTGCCAGTTACGTTTCAATCGTTACATTTGGAAAAATGTTTGAATTAATCTCAATTTTAACGGTTATATTGTAGGATTGGTTAGTCGTCCACGAATTTATTATTCAAAATGTTGGTGAAGGAGAAAAGTATCCTATTATGGTTGCGCACGTCGTCACAAAAAGCGAGATTGATTATTCCAATTTCGTGGTGACACCAGTCGATGTCGAAATGTCCGTAGTAGCGTTTGTGTAAGTCGCAAATGGCCGGGAATCGAGATGGTAGTGTTCGATATATAGAGGAATCTCTTTGGCGTGGGTGTGGGATATGATATCGGGTATCGAGAGACAGGCGATATATAACACTCGCGGAATTCATTTACGTCGGGACAGAGGAGAAGCCCTGTCAGCGACACATGTGGGAAGAGAGAGACTCGGGTGGACCAATACGTGACAAATTTCGAACAGACAAAGTTTAAAACTCAATTTTCGTACTAATGCACTTTTCTCGTTAAATTTAATTACGCTCCTTTTTTGTCTAAAAATTAATTTCCTTTTTTATAAAATACAGAAATTATAGAATATTAATCAAGAAAGTTTGCTTTGTATTGGCGGAATACAATAGGATTTTAAATTCGGTTGTTTGGGCGGAATTTCATAATCTGGTTACAAGTTTTTCTAATTATGTTCTCTTGATGTACAACAAATTTTGCTCATCGAAATTTTCGTCAATGTTCTTAACATAGGCGTTAAATGAATAATGCTATTTGCAACAACTTACGTTTCTTAAAATAAATAATAACAAATTTAACTTCATCTGAATTGTACTAAATATGGAAACTGTCGAAAAATCGGAATATATTTTTAAACATTAAAATTTACAGTAAACTAAAATACATAACGTTCCATTCCTATATTAAGGATCCTCTTAAGTTGTATATTATATTTTTTTAAAAAAGTATATTTGTTGTAAGTTTGAATAAAATAATTTAACGAAAGTAGTTAATTGTAAATTTTAATGTTTATAAATAATACTGAATTTCGACCGAATGCTAAATAGACTTGCTCTGTCTGTATAGAAATAATCTATTAACATCATGATTTATGGTAAATTATTTTGATTTGTTTTTTGGTTTTCATTTATTTGTCCTTAAGCTGGTTTTTAATCTTGGTTCGTTGATTCCAAAGTCGGATTACAATTACTACATTTTTCCCATACTCTTAATCTCAATTCCGATTTCATTTTTAAATTTTATTTAAGACGTGGCACACAACGTCGTGCTTAATGTACGATTAAGGGTTGATTCTATTTCGTACAATAATTATAAAATTATAATTTTTCGACTTTCGTATGTCCTTTGAAATTTTTAAGGTTTATCAATTTCTGTAAAAATAATATTATTATGGCATTTTGACCAACTCTTCAGTCCGAAAGAAATGAAAGGAACGTGATAAGAGAGCTGATAGCAGTTTTACGCATGACATGTATCGATTTCAGCTTAACGTTTCATGCGGTCAGTTTTACATTTGTACAAGATTTTTAATTTTGTTGTATCTTATAAGAAAGTATACTAGTAAATTTATGTGGTCAGTTTAACACTTGAAAATGAGTTTAAAATTTTCAGTAGCTTATAAGAAATAATACTAGTAAATGTCAACGACAATTTTTATTATTGTGTTATTAATTACTATTGTGAATTAATTTTATCTGAACTAATGTGCCTTTTTTGCGTTTAAACGAATGTTTCCAAAGACTTTCCTCGTTCGTAAACACCTTGATGGTGGTATTTGGGGAGAATTCTTTTACGTGCGTAGAATTTAAACAACGATATTTGTCCGCATACGTGGTTCCGCAACCAATCAAGATTTTACTGTTTGTGGCCTAATGTCATAACGGCCAGTGTGTGTAATACGCAGAACGGCACTTGTGCAATTTATTGAAATTGTGGCATTAGGTACGGCCATTCGCGCTTGAAATTATCTTCGATGTGTGCTAAATCGATTTGTTTTCCTTTGCAGATAGCAAACTGCTCGTCTTCTCGAACTCATCGCACCTTTACTGGTATGGGGGATAAAATGGGCATCTAAGGAAACAAATATTTTTCATTTTTTAATAGTTTGGTCCGCCCTCACATCTCTCTTTATGGTTACCTTAAGTTCTATAAAT
Organism: Zhengitettix transpicula; assembly: GCA_037074705.1. NCBI lineage: Eukaryota > Metazoa > Arthropoda > Insecta > Orthoptera > Tetrigidae > Zhengitettix > Zhengitettix transpicula. Next base: position 35,973,368 of record CM073596.1, on the reverse strand, counting down.
TTTTTGGTCGTGGTCGCTGACTTGACCTAAATATAAGATTTTTCAAGGACTCTTTTTCACACTTGGGATGCTTGACGGTTTCTATAAGTAAATTGCGATCAGTTATTTGTGATTCGCAATATGCTAATAGAGAACTGTCCGGGTGTAAATTATGTATAAAATATTGTCCGGATTTTTAATTGTTAAAATATGTATTATTTCACGTTTCAATGTTGTGCTCTGCCATCGTCATCAGATGATTTGTGTTAAAGTTAACCATTTTCGGTTGAACACAAACAGTTGTTAATTTTAATGCAAGAAATCCGAATTAAAATTTTTAATTGTATATTAGTATTAGTAAACTTAACGGATTTCGTCTTATTTAGTTCAGGATACTCGAAGCATCCAAGTTGCTGAGGATACTCCATAGGTATCGAAACGTTTGTAAGAAAAGAAAGTATATTGAGTCTTCCTGAGAGCTCTAGACAAAATTTTCCAGTTTTTTTATAAAACTGGACCTTTTCCCATTTCGGAGATGGCATTGTGAACTCGAAACTCTCTTCCGAATCCGACTGTACTCAGGTATAAGCTACACAATAAAGGCCTCCCTCCCTCCAGCGAGGAGGCTTCAGTGCCAGTATTTGTGTGTATTGATTCTGTTTTCTCGTGGCCCTTTTCTGTCGCACCTTTCCTATGTGTGCACGTCCTGTGTGACGCTCAGTAGTTTTTCGCAAACAGATTAAAAGCAGGCGTGTAGAATTACGGGGCGTTATATACAGTGTGCTTCGAAACGTTTTGGTCTTGATTCGTCCAGCTGAGAGATTACCCCCTTCATAATTAAGGTTACAGTTCCTTTTGTTTCCACGTTGATGCCGAAGACGCATTACTTATCGCTTCATCAATCTACATTATAGTGACACTTGATTGAATCAGATAGGGGCTCAGCTATCTACATCTTGTTTTTGACCACTTGCACTTCATAAATCATCATCAAAGCCTTTCGTAGGGGGACATGTTCTTTCAAGAAATATATGCTTGCTTCTTACAGATCCATACAAGGTTTTCAATATGAATTACAAGAATACTCACCCTTCCAGTTTTTGTTTTCCACAATCTGTCATAAATGCATCACAGTCTGAAACTATTACGAATGGCTTGTCTTTATAAGTACTCCATTGTATATGTCATTTATTTATTTTAGGTATTACATAGACGTTAGTCGAGTTACGTAGATTCCAGGCAATTGTGCCATGATTAAATGTACAAATAAAATGTTACATAATAATACAGTATTTGATACAATGAAAGAATCTATAAGGATGAATTTTCATTTACAATAATATACACTAGACTTAGGATAATATATCATATATCAAGTATTCCTAGTTCATAGACAAGCTAAGATATTAAATGAATTACGTAATTCTAATAATGTTCAACCGATAAATTATATTTAGGGGTGTTATGTAAATTAAATTCTTCCAAAAAGTAACTGGGTCAATTAATTTCTAGCGTGAAGAATTACCCATAAGTTGTGTTTAATTTTTTTCCAATTTGAATGCATGTATCACAAATATGAATAAAAGTAAAGTTTAATGGGCATTTATTTCACAACTCTTTATGTTGACGCTATTTACATATAAGTTAAAGTACACTTAGTATTGCGGACTCTGACTCGTTCTGAACGCAGAGCCTGCTTTTATATATAGGTCCTTCTAGAAGGTTCTTGCCTCGAAAATTCTCGTAACGTTAAACAATGCTTACCACCTAGCCTGATTCCCGTCATAACGTTTTAGTTAATCACACACAAACGAAACGTACTTGTAGAGTAATAAGTAGGAACTAACCATGTATTATGTAATTTTAATAACGACATAGTGATAATCTGAAGGTTGTTTAAATTTTCTCCAGAGATTTATTTTCGCAACATATACTTTGTTTTGGTTGTTTAAATATCGTATTTATCATTTTAAAATAAAGAGATATTTTGATTTAGAGATACGTGGAGAAAGTGTGCCTCGGGTGGAAATCGAACCTGTGTCCTGAGGTCGAATCCGCGGTGTACCACGTCTTTAACTTTCTCTCTCGCTGAATCCGATCATATATTCGCGTATGCATTCATCGGATCGAGGACGGGAAAGTTAGATGTTAAAAGTCTTTCACTTCGGGCCTGGCTAATTTCCTTACTCATGCTGTTCCTTCGTAAAAGGAATAAATTAACTTTCTCTTGATTTCGTAAAAAACAAAATCCGTCGTAGACGTTTCTGTTCTGTTTTTCGTGGGAAGACGCCATCAACATTTAATAGACGTGAGATATTAAAAGTACAAAGATAATATTTGTTGCTGGAACCAGACTAGTCGTAATGATAATGAACTTCATGATTGAAATAGGATTCATGTTAGAAACGGTTATTTTATTTCATTTATTTAGGAGGCGTTAACTAATGTAAGTTCAAATATCCAATAATTTCAAATATTTAATTGACGATTCTTAAGGAAACGAGAAATGCGTTTCGTAAAAGTATTTTGTGTGTGTCTTCCAATTTTCTAGCTTCTTCATTTAAACGCTTTTGGCACTGGTCTATGAATAATTTTGGAACGACTACTACTGCATTTTTTTAAAAATTCACGGAACTATACAGTCTAAAGATTTTACGGTTGTGATATATGTAAATGTTATATTATACTACATATATCCTGTTTCACCTCCTGTATACAGGATTTTACTAATTATTAATTTGTTCTCTTGGTCTCTTTCTTACGACTGCATGATGCAAGGATGTCTGCTACGCCTTAAAAGAGAGGGAACGGGCATTAAAAGGGGAAATATCTGTCCACGTTTCCATATTAATTATTCGTCATAGACGTTCAGGGATAATAGGAAATAATATACGTAACTAAAGGCAATTGGAAGCAATCGCAATGACGTTTTACCTTCGGAGCCTTCACTGGAATTCATAACGCCCCCACGAATGAACGAAGACGCACCTGCTTCCAGTTCCAGCTGATCCTCTTCCAGGAATTCCCAGCCGCAGATGAGGCTCGAGAAAAAGTTACGTCCCTACGTCCCAAATCTCTGTCCTCCTCTCCTATCTTCCCTTCCCCAGATTTTAATTTCACGCTTTGTCAGCGATTTCTCATCGTGACTTTTTAAATTCTACTTTATCACAATCTTCTCCAGTGGACAGTTGCACGCTTGAGTAACAAACTTTTGCATTGCAAACGGCGGGTATTTTTTTCCTCTCTCCTTTTAGGTATGTATGTAATGACTAGGCTTTCCTTTCCACATTCTGGATTCACCACGCGCAGCTGCCGCGAAGCTTAATGAAAAGTTTTTCGTTTTTTCTCCCCCGCCTCTTCACTCCTCACCCCATCCATGTGGCTTATTACGCAATGATGTACTTTTTTTTTATCCCAACTTTACAGAAAACGCATATCACTAGTTGGAATTTTCAGAGCTAAATTATTTTCAATTTTTAAAAAAGTAGCACTAATTTTATTTTATATCACAAAATAAGTTTAAGATGTTCATTCTATTCTCAGATAATTATATTTTTTTTTCAAAAGCCTATGCTGTTGTCAATTTTGCTCTTTATGGAATTATTCACTTTTATGAACTGTAAAAGATTCAATTCCTATTCCGAACCTCGATAAATGGATAATTGCTACTTTTAATCACCATAAAGTATCTCTAACAAGATATATTTCTTCTCTTTCCCCAGTTGGCTGTATTAATATAGTTTTTATTTGTATGTTGTCTCTAAGTCAAAGTATTTTCTAGTGTCATTTCTTTTACATTGTCAAGTTTATTTTAGTTTTCTTCCAAATTTTTCTTTGCATTCGCCCTAGTAAAGTAAACTAATGCATATAATTAGATAAATAATTTTATCGTTTCGTTTCTTACTGGTCAATATCTACATGTATCTTTGTTCTTTCTGCTTCAGGTGAGTGCTTAATCAAAAATTTCTTCAGAAAACACCATTGGATTGGTGAGTCATTTGAATGGTTCAATTATTTATTTTATGAATATATTGACTTTAATCGAAATGTCGGAGTTAGGTGTCGAAATGTTGAACGTTTTTCTTACGATTACTCGACGCGTTCATGTTTGCGATCCCAATGTTTCCTACGCATTTTCATTTCAGTAATTTCTTCAACAAATATTGGAAATTAGTATTACATAATTCCTAATAATTTCTGTACTGACAAGTGGCGTATTGTAAATACAGATTTAATTTAAATTTCGGCAACGTAAGTGACGGAACAGTAGTATATATTCCGTCATGACTAAAATGGAGGGAATAGTAGATCTTTTATTTGGAAGTGTCATTCGAACCGGTTTTACTGCCTGTGATACAGCTACAATTTTTAGAAACGTTTACAATTTATTTCCGACCGGGAAATTCTTCGCAGTATTGTATGGATCAGGTGTTTTAGTTTTGAATTAAACTGTATTAAAAGTAGGTCTTGCAATGCACGTTTCGACGTTACGCTGTGCGGGAGAAAAGTGACCGGGGTCATGAGGGAGGCTGTAGGTTGATTTACTGCAGTGGCGTATGGGCCTCCTGTGGGAAGGCAGCAGGACGTGCCCCTGCTACTTTAGCAGGAGCAAGGTGATAAAACTCCACAGCGAAGAAAACGGAACAGGTAGCAACATAGTGTCGTCACGTCCTAGACAGTTTGTTATATTGGAGGAAAAAATTGTAATGCTGGAATTGTTGACCGATTTCAGTCTGGTTTCAAAATATCTATAATAGATTACCTCACTTAGCAAATACTTTATATATTTCATTTACTATCTCCTGCTGTTTAATTATACGTTTTGCCCCTCCTTATTGTTAGGCTTCCCTGATGTCAGGATTGTCTGTATACTGTAGTTTTAAATTTGTCTGAAATGATTTCACCATTCTGCTAATTTTGCCTAGCAATAAGAATGTCAGAGCTTTAAACGGTCACGTCGGGAATATTGCGTAAAATGTTGGCGCGCTTCTGTAACAATCGTGCTCATTGATCTTTGGCAAATCTTAATGCAGAGATACATGTTTGAACGACGGGTGGATATAATGAAATAATGATATAAAATGTGTATTCCGCGCAGCAATCGTTTCCCGCGTTCTGGTCCCAACAGGCGAGCTTCCACAAGGACGGTGTCACTTATCACACAGCGCGCGAGGCAGGTATTCCTACGGGATCATGTGAAATTGTAGGTTTACGAGTCTCCGCCACCATTACCAATATATCACGCGATCTCTGTGAACGAGTAGGCGGGGACTGTCTCAAAAGTCCGTCGAACAAAACAAAACAGTGGAGGGTTTTTTTTCCAGTTAATCAACTTATTATCACAAAAAATTTTTCCAATAAAAAATTTAATTGAAAGACTAAATTACGCTATGAAAAATAAATATTTTTGGAAGCATGAAGCGTTTGGTGATCTATGCAGGGTATTTATAGAGATTGAGGGAGAGTGGGCAAATATAGAGGTCGATTGAAATTGATATCTGCTATTAGACTACAATTTTGAGTTACGTAAAGAAACGGAGGCGGATTGGGGCTTAATTAACGAATAGTGCTTTGATTTCAATTGCCAGCATAGTATGCAGTCAGGCAGCCAGGGGAGCTCACGTCAGCTGCGTAACGAATGGACCTTCATCCCTCGCGCATTTGCAACCAGATGTACCAACACGTGCTGCGCTGCTGCAATATTTTTTTTTTTTCATTCTGAGGCAGCAAGAAGTGACGTTTTAATTAAAAAAGTATATAGCTCCGATTCACAGTTCGGTAGCGACATGCATGGATGGATTACTATGGTCGAAGGGAATATCGCATTGTGAAATACCTTGCGTTAAGGTAAAAAAAAATAGGACAAATATGTATATGAGACAGACAGGCGCAACATCTAATCGACAGTAGTATAAATTAAATTTCATCGATGGTTAACACGTGCACGCGTTGTGGATAATTGTAATGATATTATAACAAGTAGACAGGTAATTAAGATAAATGAAGAAAATATCTAATCGTACCAAAATACGATGAGCAATCGTCCACTGACCTGGGCTTGTAATGGAACTAGGCGGGAACACAGTTTAACACGAACATTTGTTACGACAACTCTATAGTGTGGTTCCTATTCTGAAGACATTAAGTCAAGGAAAAAAATTGTGTTCAGCTCATCCGTAAAAGATATACGATGGTAAGTACAGGGTGGAATAAAAAGACCTTGCCGCTGTCTGTATATCCCGTTAGTAAAATTAAAATGAATGTGTTTAAAAATGATAGTAGTGTTACGCTAGTTTGTTTCAAAGGAGAGATGATTACTAGTACGTAATACAACCTGCAGAATTACGACAAAATTCTGAGGTTGTAAATTTGATTAATATTTTTGTTCCTTAATATTAGATCTTAGAAAATAGAATCTGCAGCTCATATTTTGCTCGTGAGGAAATTAGTGATCGTAACTTAGGACTAATATTTTTGTGTTGTTAACAAATATTCTTCAGACGTATTAAAACAAACACTTGTTAACGTCAGTATGATAGTAAAAACTTAACGATTATAATAAATGCAGATAAAATTTCGAAGTAAATTAAATAAAAAAAATACGTTCTGTCTAAATAACTTTAAGTAAACATTATGGCCGGAACGTAATGTAAAATGTATTATTATTCTATAGAATTGTATAGGGTCTCAGCTGCTAATTGTAAACGGAGTTTAACTTTAGGTGCAGACATTATTGATGATGTAACTGTGTAAGATTATTTAATAATTTTATTCGATTTTAACGTTCCCTATTCCTAATCCAGTTTGTTACTTATCCCTATAATATGTGACATTGAATGTGCCGTATTCTTCATTGATTGTTCTTATATCTTATTATATATTTTATTGTATTAATTTTATTGTATTAATAAAGCAATAAATATGTGAGGGCGTTAATTCGTCATCTACGTTATGAGCAAGGAAAGTGACAACTGTGTCGGCGTATTTTTGCATATAATTTTAAATTATTTTCAACCGCGTGAAAGTTGAAAGCTCTCCCGATGTCCCAGGAACTCTGCTTGCTTGTAGAGGGAACTACCACCCACAACCACCACCAGCAGCAGCAGCAGCAGCAGTGACTGCATCGACATGAATTTGCATATGCTAAGGCCAAACTTTCTTCATTTCGGTGAGCTGCCGCTAAGTCAACATGTGGCGCTACCATTCTGTATTAAAAGCGAATTCTGCAGCGAAGTCGGGCGGTACGGAAAAGGCAAAAAGTTTATTGATCGTTCAATTATAACAATACGTGCTTTATGCAAATATTTTTAATCGTATTTTATTTGAATACTAACTAATATATACGACCTGCGTACCGCCATAAATTTTATAGTCTTTCATAGTTTACATTTTATTAGCTAGTAAATAAAAATTGTAATAACTGAAATTACCTTCGCGACTCGCAAGAACTAAAGGCTGTCCCAATTCAGCAGTTAATGCATCCTAATCGTTGAATTTTCTCCCTCTGCAACTAACTCTAGCCCCTCCTACCAATTGGCACTACATACTCCCTAAATATCCGCTCTTCCCATCTGCCCCCCTAACCTCCTTAACGCTTCAAACATGTAGTTTCCCCAATGACCAGATTGATCGTTAACATCATGCCGGTTATATGTTATTAAACAAGTTAATCTGCTTCTCTCGTCTCTAACTTGGAATGACAAGGGTCACATCCAAGGCCACAAGTTTACATGTGAAATATTTATAAATTGTAAATACCTTGTTAATTTTTACAATTGTAAACACTGTAATTATTATTATCGCAACTGTAAAGTCTCCGGACTAAAAGTTAACTTAAATAAAAAAAAAATAAAAAAAAAAATCTGCAACTCGTGACGTACTTGATTCCGCTGTGGGCAAAATATTTGCGTGAATGTGTACTGCCTGTGTAAGAATGTTTTGAGTCTGACCTCCATTGTATATTTCACCCGAGTAATAGCATTACACGCTAGGAGCACCCGTGAGAATTTATCAGCACAGGATTGGGCCTGGTTTTTAAGTGGAAAGCCATATCATTCATTGTCCATTATCCTTGTTTGCGGATGATTGTCAGATTACTTCCTCCATTTTAAGTCATGGCCAGGTGGCAGCAGCAGATATCACCTGTTCAAACACGCGCCCAGCAAACTTTAAACCCCAGCTGTCTGCGAGTTTCTTTTGTGAAGACCGTACTTCGTCTTATGGAGGCTGTTGTGAGAAAGGAAGAGGTTGTGGGTCCCTGTAGGTTTGCGTCCACAACTCGCGAACAAAAACAAACAGTAACTGTTGTGACCGCCCTTTTCATCTTCGGAGCTTATCTTGTTTCCTGTCGACGAAAATAATAATTGTGCTTCTCTCAGCGATCGATAATTGCAGGCCACATTTCTTGAATCGTCAAACCAATGGAACAGGAACTTCTGATATGTTTAAATTTCTAATGTAAAAAACACATTTTTATTTCTGTTTTTATACCTAATTTATTATGAACTACTTTAATTCTTTTAGGAATAGTCTAAAAAAATGGTCAGATTACCACATTTATGCCTGCAATAGACTGGTGGTAACAAGATAGAAAAATTAATTAGTGCTTTCTTTTACGTATATATTTTCTAAATATTAGTAAGACGCCCAGAAGTAATTTCTTCGTTCGCAAGCTTGTATAAAGTAAAATAATAATAGTAATTACGGAGGCAAAAATAAGCATGTGATTATTTTCTGTAAAACTAATTTAATTTTATGGTTATGCCGTTTGATGTAAATCACAGTAAGCGGTCTTTGGATTCTTTGCCACAGTTGCGATAATACGATTAGAAGTGGTATCTTATATATAAATGCGTACTTTCTAATAAATCCTCGTATATAAAACGTACTTGTTTGTAAATGACTTGGAATCTTCGGTACCATATCTGTGATGTTTTCGTGGTTCTTTTTTCAAATAATAATTTTGATCTTTAAATATGCGACAATATTTTAGAATGTAATAATACCGCCTTCCTTTGATCTCTTAGGTTTTTTTGAATTTATCTTCTTTTAAGCTTTATGTTTGCAATATACTTAACTTTTAATGACATTACGCAGGTTTTTTCCTTCAAATTTTTAAAACTGAACTTGAAATACATTCTTGAGTATTCCTGGATTTTATAATTACATTTCTTTCTATTTTATGATTATTCTAAGAATATATATTCGGATGTGTGCCATACTGTCTCAGTGTCCAAAAGCTCTTTTTTTTAGGGTAACAGGCTACATGAGGGTAATCCACATAGTGGCGAATCCTCTTTAATAGCAAAGGAAGGGATTTGAAAGGGGGGATGCGGAAGGGTAGAGGAAGGTAGCCAAGGGTTAACTACGGCCCCCGGGCCATGGTTTAAGGATCCTACCCGGCAACTCGCCTAAAAGTGATGCAAGGAAAACCCTAGAAAAACCTGCATCAGGTAGGTCGGGCATTTGTTACTTGTCCCACGCCCTTCCGATAGCGGGAGAGGAGTTTGCTGTGGGGACGCAGCATTCCCTTCTCCGTGCCTCGACCAGTTTAGGAGGCAGCTGGCCGACTGCTCCAATGGGGACAGCGAACAACTCTACCGTATTCCCAAAGTCTGTGACCCCGGAACATACACCTCTCAAAACAGGCCGGCATGTGTGAGTACCTTAGTTCAAAAAACTAGAGATGTGAAGGCATCCCCAAAGGTAGCCTCCGCCAGAGCTCTCTGGGAAAGTTCACCTGCGAGAGAATTCTCTCGCAGGCTTCCTTTTGTCCAAAAGCTCCTGTGTATAAAAGCGTTTCTAACCGACTATATGTAACCGAATTTTTAGAGTAACAGGCTACATGAGGATAATCCTTATGGTGGCAACTACTCTTTAATAACATTTGAAAAGTGGGGATGTGGAAGTGTAGAGAAAGTTATCAAAGGGTTAACTTTAGCTAATTTTTTAAAGACTGTTTTTTTTATTTGTCTGTGATAATATCCGTGAAAATAAGGTTTTCAATTAGGGGCATTTATTAGTTTTTTTTTAATTCACCTCACACTTTTATGACCATTTCTTTTCAAACTAACGGTAACTATTACATGATATTCAGTACAAAATTGTAGAAATGATATTGAAACATGTATTCATGGCGAGTAGCAAATGCCTATGATAAAAAAATTAGTACATTTCCGTAAATGTAACAGGAGATTATTTCAACATTTTCAGCTTGAGGACTTCTGTCCAGTCCCGTTGATAAGATACTCTTCACATGTCGAGCAGTTTCTGTGGGAAATTCAGCTATCGCAGCCTCCACGAACGAATGCTGACTCCGTGGGAAAGTCTCTCTCACCTAGTCAGCATGTCTTTTTGATAGTAGAAAGCTGTAACATGTGAGATGGTGCTTTCTCGACCTCTGACATTGGATTGCACTACGTTTCAAATGCAAGCGTCCTTAACTACCATTTGACTAGACGTTGCCATGGTCCTTCCCTTTGACAGACCATATCCACAAATTATATTGCCTTTTATTGCCTTTTATTGTTTAATGAGGATGCAGATTTCGGCGAAACCATACGTACGTGCCATCCGACTTTTGCGATTTCTGATTCCATACTTCACTGATAGTCAATTATTTGTGAGAGATAAGTCGCATTAGCCTGAAGTTTTCACAGAAACATTTTCAGATATTTTCAAAATTTGACATCAATATTTTCTTGAAATAGGGCCTACATTAAAATAAAGCTTGATTGTTACTTAGCTTTCCAGTAGGTCTGTAGGAACGTATAACGAATGATATGTATTTCTTTTCATAAATGTTTAACTAAAGAACGGCCAAATATGTCGCTTAATTAGCTTGTGTGACAGAGTTTGAAATAGGGAACTGTCAAATACATATAGTTTATTTTTATAGTACAGCAATATACTGTAATGCCAATTAATTAACACATTAATTGCAAATTTGAAAATATAAATTGTTTGAGAAATATATTCTTACGACGGTACAGAACACAGCAAAAATGTAGTCAGGTATTGTTTCCTTTGTCGGAAGAGACGGTAGTTCACGTTATGATATGGCAGAAGGCAGGTCGCATTAAGAGTTCACGTTACGGTAGAGTTGAGTACACATTATGTTTTGGTAGAGTTCAGTCTGCATTTCGGCTCCTCAGCGATCGGGTGGTAGTAAAAGAACTTTTGGAACTTGGAGATTAAACACGTACCGAGATACGAGGACGAAAACGAAAGGCGAGAACGAGAATCAAAATAAACTTGCAGGAAAGCATAGACAAAACATTTACACGCGCAGAACTATAAAACCTGCTAAGCACAGACAGTTTTGGTGAACATAGCCAGGCAGAGAAGTAGCAGGAGTCAACCGAGTGAGAGAGAGACGAAGAGGAGGATCCTGGTTCCTGATTTTGATCTAAAAATATTAATTTTAGAATCGGTGAGTTTTAGTAGAAGCTGTGCAAAAACCCGTCATAGTGCTTCGTAAGTCAAAAGTATCCTGGAATGCTGGGCAGCCGTGAGTACCAATATAAAACAACTCATTATGTAAACCGGATTAAAAGATAGACGTCAGATTTCGTTCTCTTCCTTTGATAAAATTTGTTAAGTAGAAGCCATCTTTTTAGTATAATTTCGTCGACAAGTAAATTTCGTCTTTGTAAATTGACGAGTAAATCTTTTTATTGAAATTTGTGTTGATAAGATTTCTAAATAAATGATTAACCATTATCAAACCCAGTAATGACCCTGAGATAAATTTTATTTGTAATTATTTGTGTAATTGTTTCAAACAATGATAATAAAATTTGTTTGTTTTTAAAGTTTATAATTTTTTTATCTAAAAAGCCATTTAATTTTGTATATTACAATACATTTTTTTTTCGTTTAATATTATTGAATTTTGACAACCATATAGAACTCCTTCGTTTATCAAACGGCTACATTCGTAAAAGTTGCTTGTTACTGGTTATAAACTACATTTTATTTTATGGAATTGAAAAATGACATAAAAGAAAAAATATTCAAATAGAAAGGTTACAGATGTTATTACATACGGATGTACATTTGTCACCACATCTAACTGACTGGAATAATTCGCCGTCAGATTTTTTGCAGCCTGTATATTTTTTGTTCTGTTGCGACAAAATATATTAATTACATGTAAATAAATCATTATTGGTATTTGAGATAAATAATAGTTGTCTATTCACAGGGCTTTAAGAAGTATGCATAATAATCTGGAATAATTGTACAGTCATTAGACTAAATTATTGATATATGGTTTTGCATTTACTATGTGCTACGTATTAATATGCCGGTAAATTATTTTGATATAGTTCGTAATAATATTAGAGGGAAGACATCATATAGTTGCAATTCTCCGAAACTTTTAAAGGATTTGAGTAAACTTTCGTTGCTTATTTTATTTATTTATTGAAAGAAATTAATTGGTGAATGTCTCGCTTTTTATTGTACGGTTCTATTTTCAGATTTAACCTTTCCGAACAATTAACTGTTCACTGTTGATAAGATTAAATGCCAGGATGACTATAACCCTAGGTAGAATAAAATGAAATTGTAAATCAATATTGTTACTTCGGTTTTTCAGTTTCCTTCGAATTTCAGCTTCAAGTGTCATTATTTTCTAAAGGATAATAAAGGAATAAATGTTACCATTTCGCCTAATATTATCATCTGCTGTCTAGAAAGCTGTAAAAATATAAGCATTTAATTGGCTAGGCCGGAGGCACACTGTGAAAGACTCAGTCCCGACACCGCAGCCGGAAATGAGTTAATATTATTCAAAGCTCCCACAAATATATCACGTTACCTAATTGAAGAAACACTTGGACCACTTTTTCCCCCTCGGAGATGCTCCCGCTTTTACTGAAGCTCATTCATCTACGACGAGCCTTTTTTCGTTACATCCCCAGTTCGGATGGACAAATGTGTTGGCACGATCCGTGGCGTCGTTTTCTTGCGACGCTGTTTATCCGGGCGCCGTCAGAATGTTATGACTGCCTTTTCCTGCAGACGAACACGAATTCGGTTTTTAGTCTGCCCCCATGTTTCTATTCTGTTTCCGCCATATTCTTCTTCCCTCATCGGCAAACAGCTTCCGAACCTGAGACGCCAGAAAGATGGATGAAAGAACTGGCTTTACTGCTTGCCGCAAATGGAGGAGTTATTACCCCAGTAAGGAAATACAGCGTCGGTGCACTACGACTTTTTGAACGGGGATAAAATGTTTCAATATCTTAATAACGTAACAGAGAAATTGGGTACAGCCCGCTTCATATCTTCTGGGGTTTTAAACTATTTTTACCGTCATATTACTGACTAGTTTTCAAAGCTACATCCGTACATTGACATAACAGAAACTTCGGAGATCTACGATGACTTTAATAACCCCCTGAAATATATTAGTGGGGGGAATATAAATTTAAATTAGCCAATTTATAAGCATGAAAATCCTACTGTGTATTTATTAAGGAGATATAACTTTAAAATTATTAATTATGGTAACTACAAATTAGAACTCGAGTAAATTGTTGACATCCTAGAAATGAAACTTCTCTTGGTCACTGAACACTAATCTGAAAGTCTTTCATGTTTACATTCTGGGCCTTTGTGTTAAATTATTATTTGATTAATTTTCGATTCAGTTTTTTAAATTTATCATGAAAGGGAAAAATAATGTGTTAATGATGTCTCTTAGGGTTATTTCATGGGTGATAATTGGTATATATTTACAAATTTATGAGTAAATTATTTTGTCTTAAGTTCTTTCTGATATTGCCTCTTTATCTGTACTAGTGTTGCAACTATACGGGATAATTCTTATTGTTTGCTAGAACTGAATTACTCTTATAACACCGAAGCACTTATTATTATTGATTTATTTACAATCGCTTCGCAATGTAATGTCATTAGCGACTCATTTGCCCTGTCGGGGGACTAATTGACTAGAGTTTCTCTCACGCACACAAACATTCATGCCGTCGCCGGGATTCGAATCCCGGACCTCCGTGATGTGAGGCAGTCACTCTGACCCCTACACCACAGGATGTCGCGTAAAACTGGTTGCTCCCAATAATCGCAAACAAACGAGTGAACTGCTAGAAATCAGATTAAGGAAAATATTTCACTCCATTTCCGGAAAAGTCTCTCCTGTTGTCACAACAATACAAATGATAACAGCAATAAGTCAGTGCGGCCGAACAATCGAGCCCACAACCCACGAACACGTCAAACACTTTGCGTCGCAGACACCCGGCAATAATCCATTCCTACACGTCTAAGAATTATAAATATGCATATGGTGTTATCGCTGTTGGTACTGCGTCTTTACTTTCAGCCAGTAATTTTATTCTAATAAGGCATAATTACTTATTAATCTCTCAATATCGAACTATCACCAACCGATTTTGAAATTAAATCTCTTAATTAAGCGCCCAATTTTTTACAAACTTAAACCGATTACGTTCTTGAAGATGTAACCAATTATATTTTATTTATAAATCATCCAATATTTTCAACTCAAAAGAGCTTTCCAATTTTTTAATTAGATAGTATGTTAATTTCAAATTTCTATATATTTGAAGTGTCATTTCTAACTCCATTTGGTACTACCCACCGAATTTCTGTACGACTTATGCTCATCACAGATTTGGATTTGGAAGTTATGATAAATAAATGTTTTTAATTTTTCAATTAATAAGTTTTCTACAGTTTCTTGCTATGAACTTGAATTTTGATATGTAAAATTGTCTTTATGGCATTTAATCCATGCACCACTAGTAACTTTATATTTGAATTATTCTTTTACTTTGACCATTTTTATTAATTAATGACATTTAATATTCGATCTCCTATCAATAAAACATGTTTTAATGTTTATTTGTAGTAATAAATTTTATACCGTTAATTCGTCGGTACGCAAATTAACTGAGTTGAGACTTATATGTGATAACAACGAGAGGTCATAAACGACGCGTGATTGGATGGCATTTCTTGAGTACGTACTGGTTTATTTTAGAATTGAAATCCGCCTAGCAAAGGGCTTAGGATTTAATTTTGGCTACATACTTTTGGGCTCCTGTAGATTACTTCCATGAGGGGACAGTATCAGTCTATAAGAGGATTCTGGTTTGTGTAGAGAATTCGTGTGCATGTTTGTGTATCAAAGAATAAAGAAAGCACAAGAAGTGTTCTCTCGCCAACGCCTGATTGCTGTCTCAAGACGCGGGAGTTCTGGAACTGTAGTGCTGGATTTCTCAGTTCTCTCTTTCGGGGGGCCCGTTATCAGTCCATCAGCAATCTGTCGGAAGATGGTATCGTGCGTCCAGGCGAAAGCGGGTTCATTACATAGGTGAAAGAAGACGCAAACAGCTCTTCCAAAGGCCCTCCAGCGTCTCCAGAAGAAATGTCCTCTCCGTAGATGTCCACACCTCACTTCACTTTCGGTACTCCTCGGCTCTGTGTCTAAACCCTCGTTTTAAGTAAAGTACTTGACAGGAAATGAGTTTACTAACGATTCTGAACGGCCTTACAATGCATGTAAGATGCTTACTGTCATATTGATGGTTTTTTTCTGAACGTATCTAAAATTTGATTTGCAATGAATATTTACAAATATTTATATTACTGTACAAACAGATACATTGAAACTCAACAATAACAGTGAAACTTTTCATTTAAGTATGGTTTTCTTTTAAGTTAATTAATTTGATTTTGTTTATTTTGCTTATTTGTACCGCCTCAAAAATTTCTAACTAATTATACTTTAATTTCACACATTCAAGAGCGAAAATTGCCAATACGTAGTTTGTTTCTTAATTTTCACACCATTTATTGCTCTTTGACTAGCTTTAATTATAAATTCATTTAATTCTTTTCGCAGAATTATGAATTATCGATGTGTGCTGAATCAAGACATGATGATATACCAATAAATTAATTTTAAACAAAGAACTGTTTTAAGATAAACTACGCTGATAAAAAGACAAAATCGTCGATTTTATATTACTCACGTAAACTTTCGAATGTAATTAACAACGTGTGTCGCGTCGATGTGATCCCTTTTTTTATTATTTATTATAAATCAAATTACATATGATCTTGCTAACATGTACAATGTATAAGTGTTGCTTGTTCTGATGTCGTGGAGAGGTGAGGCTCCAACAACGCCACCTCAGTCTCTATACAAGTCTATCGGCCAGCATATCTTCAGTCTTCAGTTGTCCATAGGCTGTAGTGACTACAGCTCTAGTAGTGGATTGGGATATATTACCTGCATTTAAGTTTGGTGTCTAAGTGAATACCAAGATATTTCATTGCTTCTACATTTGGAATTTCTTTCGGTTGAACTTGACTGTAGGACAACGTTCCTTTTTAAGGGAAAATGCTATGTGGGATGATTTCGATCCATTTACTTTTATTTTCCATCTTTTTAGCCAGGTCTCGATTATTAGTAGATGATGACCTCATGTTCCATTGGCTGATCTCGTTTCTGATGATTCGTCGGATGTGTCCGACAGAATGAATTTCAGGTTACCTTTAGGCTGGGTGATAACTATTTTACTATTTCTATATGTGTCCTAGGTCTGAGATCTAAATGATAACTGATATAAAATAAAACCTACGTGTCTACTGAAGAATATTCTCTTATTTAATATTGTATCGTGAAGCTCTCTTTATTGATCGTTACTCGATCCAGTGGCACAAAGTCCTATTTTTCATAACTCTGAAGTAATTTCACTGTCTTTAAATTTTTTTTCTAGGTGCGTAATCCCTAAATTGCTCTTAGTTAATTCATGACATATAATCTTGCCTTCGTAAGTGCATCCATTAATTCATATCGATATCGCTGCAGCGCCTGTCAATTCGTCTGCTTATAGCAACCCGCGTGACCACGGGACTCAACTTCAAATAAAATTAACTTTGAATAAATTATTTTAAACGCCCAATAGTTCGATCCCATCCATTACGCTGTTGTATCAGGTTATTGATGAGGTGTCTGGAGTGTCTGTGGTGGAAACAACCTGCATCCAGCGTGGGTTGGTTAAGCAGGAAGAAGGCCAGTTCTTGCTTTCGCTGACCCCTCTGCAGAAGGTTCACAGGTTAACAGTCACGCAGTAGGCGGATCCTCTATCATCGGTATACAATAATTTTCAGAGCGCCGTTCCAGCTATTCTATTCTCGTTACGATTTCTCTCGCTCTGTTAACTGAATCGTGACCCAGTTGAAAAAATTTCCTTCGACTCACATCCTAGCACTTTACTCCTTCCTTTCACCTTTCAGCTGCTTAAATACGAGGTTTCATGGTTTATTTTTCTGAATTAAAAACGGATACTGCGGAACACGATGCTTGTGTATGTTTGTAATAATACAATGGTAATGTTAAATCATTTGGCGTTTTGTCATACATAGGATTTGACTATCTTTAGGTGACTTATTATTAAGATGAATGCGTCCAAAATTTCAATTCTTAATAAATCAGGTCCTTCTTCAAATTGAAAGATTTGTTAATCGCAACCCACAAAATTCTTGGAATGTATTCTATTAAATTAATATTTAAATGCGCGTAAAATCAGTTAATGAAATTCGTATATTCCTTTTTGGTGGTCCATTTAAAAAAATATTTAAAAAAATAATGTAGCAAATCGTGAAAAATATAAAATGATACGCTAATTTTTCATGCACCATGTTCAAAATTATATTATGATAAAAGGAACGATGGACAGTAAATTGGTGATGAAATTTGAGATTTTTTTTTCCTTTTTGGAAAATGCTCTCCTATGAATTCTGTTAATGATATTGTTTTATCGTATGTGGCTTTGTTCTGGGAGAAATAAAGAAATACGAAACAGCTTTCGCAAGTTTTTTTTATAACGGCCAATTCCCGGCGAAAGGCGGCCACTGTGGCACAATTCTTCTTCCGATCGCGAATTAACTATTCACGGCCGAAAGTGCTAGAGGTTCCTAATTCTGGCACAGGGAGAGAGGGGAAGAAAAAGTGTGAGTGTTGGCTCGTTCGTTTCTAGCGAGAATAAATCGCTCGGAAGTGCATGTCTTGGGAGTTTCGGAGTGAATAAATCACGAGGCGCTAACGTATGCACGAGAGAAAACTCAACCCTCTTCATAATAAAGACGGATTAGAACTTCTCCGCAGCCAGACAAGTCACTCAGTTTCCCCACAAAACAACAAGGCTTGAAGAAAATGTTTATACGCGACTCTCAGAGCTTTGAATTTTTGAACACCTATTCTGTTTCTGAAGCACGTGGATTCTCCGGAAGCTTACGGATATCTATGGAAATTTATTTTTGGTCATGAAGGATTTAACCTGAGAGGGGAATAGATTCGGATCCTAGAATGAGTTTCCAATAGACGTTTAGAGTAAAGATGTTTCGGTAGGGGGAAACTAGAATTTCCGGTTCGCGTGCTTGAATGATTACCGTTCATTTTTTATCATTAAACCTGTTAATTTTATTATTTGAAAGATTCAACTAGCCTTAGATTACTAACTTTCTAATGTCAGTTTATTTTCATTTAAAAATGACTTTGAAGTTAAGCTAATTTTATCTGAATTCAAAATATAAGTCTTATGAGTTATTGAAAAATCTAGTGCTCTAGTCTGTTGTCTATATAAGAGATATTGAAATTATCAGGACAATAACCAGAATTGAGATTTAATTCCCCTTATAAGACTTTCTTAATTGGCCAATCTCTGCTCTCCAAAATGTTTGGTTTGTATTATTACGTTTCAGATTTCTTCCGGATTTATACAATTTTCCTGATTGCCATACAAGCTGATTATCAACAGCATCATCTTACTATAGTCTAAGATTCATCATACTCTCCAGCATATCCCACTCGTCCTTTTGAAGAATGGGTCGTTAGCTCTTGAGATGTTTTATGACTCTCTTTGAAACGTTACCATTGTCGTATTGAGTTCCAGTTGCTGGACTAGATCCTTCAACGCTTGATCCCTGTCTTTATGAGCATTAAGTGACGTGGGTTTTAAGACGCCTGAAGATCGTGTTGGCTGTCAGTGGCACTCCCTCGAGAGCCCTGAATTCATGACCCTTAAAGGCTGCTTGTCGCATTTCGTTTGGTAAATAAAATAAGAAAAAATGGTTGAGAGACGAGGGATCTAGTTTTTAAAGCAACATATTTCGTAGTCTCAGTTCAGACACGTATGTGTTCCATTATGCTTTTGAATTTTACTTATATTCTGAAGACATTGTACTACTTAGCTACAGAATCAATGGGATACAACTAAAATTCTTGACAATTTAATTGTAAAAAATCAATAAAACAAATATTTCAGTGGAATTATAAATGTATTTTATTTTGTGTATAGGAAACATTTTATAACATACACTTTCACCAAAGTTTCACAGTATAGTGATTTTACACTTATCATGCCATGTTCTTAGGTAATCCTTCATCACTTCAACCAAATCCACGATTTGCATGATTATTTTGTTAAATTTCGTGTTCGAATTCATAAAGTTAAATTTCTTTCTGTTTGAACCTCTTCGCATAATGAGATTGGGGACTGATTACATAATAATAAAATTTTCTAATTAATTAAAGTAAATTAAGAAATAAAATTATATTGGATCATTGGTATCAAGATTTGAATACAAGGAACCAAAGTAATAAAATATTTTAAGGAAATTATTCATTACTCAATTAAACTTTAAATCTGGCCTGGCTGAGCCACAAAATGTGCTGTCTGCAATCGGGGAGTGGAGGGCCATTAAATGTATCTGAGTCCATTTAACAGGATACGAATAGATGCCTAATTTCTTACTGAATTACGGGATGTTTTGTGATGCGTGCGATTGGCGACAGTCCGATGTCTTACCGTACCTAGTTATCGGGATAGTGTATACAGCATTGTGGCTGTTCATCACTTCGGTTAAACTGCGAGTGGACTCTACTATTCCCTGAGAGTACCTTTATCAAAATATTACTCACACACACACTGTTTATTAGAATTCTTCACATAGTACCTCACTGATTTTCTTTCAATCTTCCTCTCGAAAGTAGCCTTAGCGTCAGTTTTCCAGTCTGTATTATGACCTTTTTATTGAAATCTCACAGAATGAAAAATGACTACTCCACAAACAACTGACTTCTATGAACTCATGAACTTAATTCTAATCACGTCTGGTTTTATGACCGTTTGGACTCGGAACTCCATTGTGGGGTGAGCTCAGCACTCAAATTCTATATTTGAGTTTATTCTTTATTGAAATTTATCCCTGTTACATTTGAGTTCTGACGTCTACTATACTGCGATTCTAGCATATAACATCTTCATACTTTCTTAATGTAGATGGAGCATTTAATGTCTTACAGGATATACGATCTGTAAGTTCTAAAAATACTGAGTTATCAAAGAATGGAGATTTATTTTTCACACCCGTTGAATTCTCGAATAGGTCCAGTTAGCCATCCGCCACATCTTTCCCACATAAATCAGACTGCATATTGCAGGGGAAACGTCAGGCAGCCTGTCGGCCTTGGTGACGGCTCCGTCCAATTACGGCGCTCGTTGCTTGTCGCCGTCACAGGACGGTCGCCCTTCCTCTCTTTTCCTCGTCCATCCACCTGTGGCACGATCCCAAATCGCAGATGTCAAAGTCAATAAGGCACACACAGATGGTCGCTAGTAGTAATGATGTCCACAAACATCCGCGGGACTTCATAGGGCAATTAGTGGTTACAATGTTGGGCGAACACCGACAGTTAATACTTCCATACTTTTCAATTTAGATGTTCGATACTGTTGCTAATGAAGTTCTTTTTCTGACAAAAAGCTGTAATAATTGATTTAATTTTTTAGGGCACTGGCAAAGCAAATGTTTTAGAATTTAGAGGAATATACCATAAAATAACACAGAAGTATTTACTTAAATCAATATCCAATGAATTTTCTCTTTCATAAAACTTTGTAAAACGTTATTCTTTGTTTTATAAAAGCTCTTTTTTGAGAACGTATACAACGACTATGTGATTCAACTAATTTATATTTAAATAATTCATTTTTAAGACTTTTTAATTTTTATTATTAAAGTTTTGTACTCGGATCTGCGTCCTCAGTTTTAATACTCCTTTCGTTACGCCTTTATTGTATATTTCAGGTTTATGTATTAAACTATGGAAAAGAGAAACAGGAAATGGTACCTCTAGGCGTAGAATTTATTTTCCCTTCCCTTCATTTTCTATTGAGGACCATCTACTAAATTATACAAACCCACGTCCGTAACGCGTCTCTGAGGAAAGATTGGTTCGCGTTGCACAAATGTGATTGGGTCCACGGATTCATGCGTTTCGTGTCAAAACCCCTTTCCATTTTCCCTTCACCACTTCCGCATCACCACTACCATTTCCTATTTCTCTGCCATCATTATTATGGTAATAACAAGCGCTGGCAGGGAAAAAAACGTAACTTACATTCAAGTATGCTTTTGTGGCAGCATTCTGCACCGGCGATTTATCACATTTAAAGTCATTCCAATATTGTGAGAAAATAACCTGTCCGTGAAGGAAAACTGCATTTAAATAAATGCTAACCGGAAGCTTTTAATAGCGACGTTGCGTGCGACGGGACTGCATCTCGAATTCGTAACAGAAGGGACTTGTGGAAAGGGGGTGAAGGGGGCATCCCTCGACGGAATTCTTCAGGAAAACACTTAAATAAATATTCATATAATTTTGAGACCCTCGTGGCTAAATTATTTATGAGTAGCAGCCGTTTCGCTTTCGGAATAAACTACGGGTGCGTTTTCAACAATGAAATTACAGACACTAAAATTATTTAGGACTCGAGATACTGTTTTCTTGTAAATTCTTAATTGTGTGGTTCGTTTGGCCAATTAAAATTCATGACGTTACATGCCTAGCTGCGGCGGTTTTAAATTTCCTGTAAATTAAAAGGCTTGGACCTAGAATTTAGGAGACGGAAAGTTCTACATTGCGAGCACATCGCTTCGTAATTTGGTCGATACAGACTTTGCGGGATTTGCAACCGGTGCCAAGCCTACGAAAGTGGGATATGGATGCTTTTTACGGATCCCTACGCCTGTTCGTGAATACGGAATGTCATCAGAATCGAATTTTCATAAATTCAAGTCTGTCCCCTTATGTCGTGGTAGGGGAAGTCGGCATCATAGAAAATAGAATTATAACGTAAAATGAAACGCGTGAGGAGTGTTTTTATTAATCGTTAGAGAAGCGACGCTATGAATGTGTGTATTTTGGTACTGAGAAAAATTGTGTAAGCATTTCCAATAGTGTCAGTGCGTTAGCGTCATTGGCAGTGGTTGGAACAAAATAATTATAGGACTCGCTGATTTTAGTTCTCACATTAACCATGGAGGTAAATAAATACCCGGGCGTCACCGTGAACTCAGCTAGAGGTAAATATATATTTTATTAATACAATTGTTTTCTTAAAATTTAACCAGCACTATACATTCAACACTTTCAGTTACAAATTTTTCAAGTATAGCCTATGTTTATCCTATTCCTCTGACCTCCTATGCATTTATCCTATTCATCTGACCTCCTATGCATTTATCCTATTCCTCTGGTCTCCATTGCATTTATTTTGGTATAAAAGAAAGAAATTTTGTTTAATTTGGCTGTAACTTGAGGTCTGATAGACTACATTTTGAGGTTAATTTCATCGTCGACTACATTTTATATGATTCGAGTTTAAGGAAATATGTCTAATTTTAAAACGGGTTTCTTCGTCGACTCAACTGTACAGCCGATTATTCTGAAGTATGCTTGGTTTAGACTAACAGTCTACGTGTTGGACTATGTTTTTGGTGCTTTTTTTTAGAGTAACAGGCTACGTGAGGTTAATCCACTAGGTGGCAACTACCCTTTAATAGAATAGGAAGGGATTTGAATGGGGGAATGCGGAAAGGTGGAGCAAGGTAGCCAAGGGTTAACTAGGGCCCCCGGGGTATAGTTTAAGGATCCTACCCGTGACTTTGCCTAAATGTGATGCAGGGAAAACTGTAGAAAAGCCTGCATCAGGTAGGTCGAGCATTTGGTACTTGTCCAACACCCTTTAAAATTTATTTCATATTCCATGTAGGCGTCACAACTAGAGAGTAAATAGCCAGTTCGTTTTGTTTCCCCCACCACGTTTAATACGTTTTGGTAGACTGATCTAGCACTTAATTTAACACGACTTTTGTTTCAAGTGCCTTTGTAAGCTTTCACAATCCCAGATGTCGGGATACTAGCACGATTACACAGTAATAATTCGTCTTTCTATAAATAAACACGAACGCAATGCGTGTGCAGCTTGAGTCTTTCCGCTCCGTCATAATTCACCATGGCGCCGCCAAGCTAAGCTAAGCTTCACATGTCTGCGACGACAGCCACAAATGACATAATGAGCGTTTCTCCGTTAAAAAAAAAGGAAGAGGTTGAGAGATGAGATCCTGGTGGGGTAAATTAGAAATAAACGCATTAAGAGCGGCGCCACATCCGTTGCGTTACGCTGGGCCGCACTCACGCCGTTGTGCCAGGTGGACTGGCAAATAACCGCAACACATTCCAAGGGACTAGCCCGAAGAAATTAAAATTTTGAGAGACCAAACACAGCTATGGAGTACAATATTTCGATTTTATTTCATTTAATAACCATATTTCAACTATCGGTCGAGTCTAGCCAATTGAAGAACGGACTCTTGATCACACACAAATAAAAGTATTTGACCGACAGACAATCGCAGCGTATCGAGGATTATGCCTATGCAAGAGAAGCAGTGAATTCAATAACGTAGGTGAACGTAAAAACCTGAATTTACAAAAGAGCTGCAAACATTTATATGAGGGAAACATGAGAATTTCATACCTGTACATTTTGAATGAAGGAATTAATATTTCAGTAATTTGTGAAAAATTATCATCATAATTAAAATGAATATATAACAGCTAGAAGTAAACTGTCACCTAAAAATAGTACTGTGAAAAATTGACGTGATGCCCGATTCTATAAATTTTCAGACTGACACAAAGTATAACGTCGTTCGGTTTCAATTCCTCTGGGTATAAATTTAAAAAAAAATCGCAAGTGAACAATTTGTATACTTTTTCTGTGAACGAATGAACAGTCTTAAGCAATTGTTAGCCTTAATTAATACATAATATTTTACTCAGTTTTTTAATCAGTATGATAAATTAAATATCCATTATAACAGACATTTTAAAAATATTTTGTCTGTTATTTGGCTATTTCATTGAAGTGGGGCATTTATTTAGCACTTAATTTTTGTCTTTTATTTGGCTATTTATCTTTTTAATGAAATATTGTATAGTTGTTCTTTACGGTATATATGACAAACATTGTTTTTCTTTTGGATATATTTTATTTTAAATATTTATATTAATTTGAAATACATTGTTCTCTTAACGTCTTGGGAATTTTATATTGTTTTTGGTTGCCTGATTTATTATTATTTATTCAGTTAAAAATCATGTATATATAATAAGGAATTTGTATAGTAAGTCAAAGAACTCACTTTCAATTAGTTTTATGATTCAATAGTACTGAAATTCTGGTTGGTTATTTCAAACATTATATTAATTTGGCCATTGAAATTCAAAAATTATTAAAAAATACAGCATAATTTTAGATTATTCTCAAAAGTCTAAATTTCCAGCCCAATTCTTATCTAACGATTATTCCTGCTAAATTAATAGTCACAATTATTCCAGAAATGTTGTGGAAATTGCGACGGGGATCGTTTGAGCGTCATCTACGGCCTTGATCATTCCAAAGTGGATTAGAAAGCAAGTGGCGTGTAGCTAGTGAGATCACGCAGGCTTTAAAGGTGGCCGGTGATAAAAGTGATTAATTTCCCTCGTTATTTGAGTAACGCCATTACTCATATCTGATTCCGAGTTCCGTTAGCTTTGGTGTTTGTGTGCTGTTTGAAGTAAACCTTACAAATTGCTTCATGCACAGCGTAATACAAATAGTATCCATTCTTACTTACGAGCATAAAAGTGCTTTCATTTCTGTTGAAACACGTGCGTTTAAAATTACATGCCTCACATCCCAACTTTAGTCCTGAACTGAACAAGGTAATCGTGAATAAACGGATAAATTCTACCTGCAATTTATGTCGAAAATTACTGTGGGCCGTTTGCCCACTCATCGCTTAATCGTAATGGGAATGATAGCTTAAAAGTTTTTTACGTCTGGAGCGAAATTCTAAATAGTACATATGCGAATTACGGGGAACAATAGGATTATATTGGACCCCAGTACGTCGTTGAAATATCGCTCTTGTCAGAGGGTAATATAAGAAACGAAGTGAGCTTCAGTCGTAATTGATGACTCCAGTAATCGTATGAGGACACCCCGGGTCTTCAACACAAATTTCTTGGTAGATTACGGTGCATCCCACGTACTTCATCACTTATTCATTCTATTACGGATTGAAAGTTAAAAATCTAACGGGTATAACATTCAACAGTTTTAAATGATAGTTATAAATATCTGACTTTTGTAAATAAATTAAAAAATCAGCGTATTAAGTCATAAATTTATTATGAATGAACATTGAAAACATATAATAAAAAAAACCATTAAAACATGCACGACGTTTCAGCCCTAAATTTTTGGGACCTCATCAGGTGTTGTAAAATTCAATTAAATAATATGTTCAAATTTCAATTTCATAATCTAAAAATTCCTCAAATGACTAAAAAGTAAATTCTGTATCTCAAGCTGTAGATGTTTATTAATTGGACCAAATTTGTACACCAGATATTAAAAAATTGAACACAACGTTTCAACCAACTTTATGGTTTTCATCAGTCGTTAACTGATTGATTTAAAGTTACAACTGAACTTTATTATCTGACACCTGAAGATCACCACAAGGATGTTCAATTTAACGGGACTTAATATACGTGGATGTTCCAATTGGCCAATTTGCATACTTTAACAATGTGCTATTATCAATGATGATAATATTCAGCTGTGGTTTCAGATAAATCTTTTCCATAGTTCAAACAAAGTAAATAAATAATGAATAAATTACGGAATCAAGATTAAAAGTTTAGGTTTTTTTAGTTGTTACAGCCTTAATTCAATCTGAGAGATTTGATGCATATTTTTTTCCAAATATTTACAGCATAAATCATACCACGCGATCGTCAATTACACTGATTTAAGAATTTAAGAAACCTACGATTCTACCTTCTTCTATTACGTGAATATGAATATAATCCACTAAACAATCAATGCTGTGATAAACTTCCGGACACCAATTCGGCTCTATAAACAAATAGCGATACTTTTCAACTACACTGAACATATCGTGGTGTCTCCATTCTTCACTTTTGTCAGGCTGTATTTATAAATGGCGGATGCTCATCTGTTTAAATACATGGCTTTATATCAACGAATTGGACTTGTATGGTCGTCTCTGTATCTGACTAATCCTGTACATTTTTGACTGGTCGTCCATAATACTGCTAGAAAGGTGTTTCTTCCTTCCTCAATGTTAAGGCAGGCTTACGATTGGTCAGTCTCGTTCCAGAATTCCATTAACGACCTGGGACTCTGCAGTGTCTGTTACCCAACGTCGGGGAAATGATCTCAGCTTTGGCGGCGGCGACTCACTAAATTACAGGGATAACTTCTTCTTTTTCTTTCTTCCCTTCTAGTCCGGGTCGGACGTTTATGGCGGTACATCCGGTCGCCTCTAGTGGTAGTAGTAACCCAGACCTTTCTCTTTCTCGTGGGCGGCTTATCCGACTTTTACGAGACGTGGGCCATAATACGCATCCAAGCTGTCACCACCAGACACTCTTTCTTTTTCTTCGTCCAGCGCTCACCGAAACTCATGTGGTGGTCGCTATTTCACGAGCAATTAAGAAGTCTGGTCGCGAACGAGTGAGAGTCTATAAAAACTGCGCCCCCCCCCCCCCGACTATGTATCGACCATTTTAGGTTGTTTATGGCTGTAATGGGGCGTTTAGCAAGGAGACTAAACCATGCTCTGCCATCTTTACCGTGTTCCAACAAGAAGGTGAGTTCATCCAGAAAAAAAAACTCGGTGCTCTGGAATCTGGAATGCAGCACCTTCCTTTATGGAATACGGCGGTTCTGGGAGAAAATTCCTCCGATAATTGTTGGCGATTGAACTTCTACTACTCTAACTGAATTAAGATTTGATCACCGAGTAACGTACTTTATATGTATCAATCACTCTGGACTTAATTATGTTCCACTTAAAAGTGAAATAAATGAACACAACGAAAACACTTAATTTTTCGGGTATTTTTTCGATAAAAAATTTGTTTTCTTTGGAGATAACTAATCCCACAAATGTCGGATCCCGTTGCTTAGTACATAGCGAGTACACACAATGAGGCCGAAGAACCTTATAAAAATACAATATTAATAATAATGAATGCAATGCTATACGAAATTTAGTCAGTTGTGAATTATTCGTTTGGTCATCTTTAATTTACCTGTCTCGAAACTTGAAGAATATTTTATTTTGAAAATCATTTTCTCCGTACGTAAAATGTCCATAAGTGCAAATCACGTGTTACTAAATAAGAAAAAAAACACCTCACTTGACCAATTTGTTCTAACTTTCAAAGTCTTGGGATATTAAAATTTTCCAGAGTCCACCTATTGGCTTATTCCTAACCAACATGTAACTGGAAACTAGAAACTGATTATCTCTTTCATCAGTTTAATATATTCTTTGTCGTTACTTAAACAGAATCCGTTGTTCTAGAATGTAACTGTATATCACTCTATCGGAAGGTACGTATATTTATAGGTATCATATGAAATACAGTACATAAATTTTTCATCTCATTTTCTCAGTTTTATATATATTATTTTTTATTTAAGTGTTGTATATGACCTGCCATATTTCTTCAATACATAAATACAATACAATAAACCAATATGAAACTTTTCTGTTCCGTTTATCTTCGATTCGCTTACTTCTCAAATACGTTGTTAATCCTGTTGCTCGTGCGAGTCTGGTCGAGAAGTGTAGAAATGGCATATTTCTACAAAACGAAGTCTATAACTAAGAAAAATATCGTCGTGACAGGGAAGGGATTGTGAATACATTTTCCTGTGCGTGTTTCGTTATTCACGTGCCATCTTATAATGGGGTTTTGACTTAAGCTCGTGTAGTTCGGATATTGTAGTCCCCTTCGCCCTCTCGTTTTAATTGTCACGGTATGCGAACTCTGCCCGCCCTAGCTGCATTATTTATTCAGGACGGGCACGTGTCTGCTGGACCTCTGCACTGCAGCATCCCTAACCCCTTTTCCTCATGGATGACAGTTTGCACAGATTAGAACCCGGGGAATCGGCGTGCGGCAGCTTGACTGAGCTCCCAATATTGACTTTTTTCCGGCCGTAGCTTTTTGGCGGTCTGCTGGTGCTGATGCAATAAATCAACATTCACACCCTGCCGGGGAATGATAAGATAGAGTGGAGCTAATTAGTTTTTATTATTGCTGAGGGGAGATCCCATCCCACTCCCCTCTCTGTTCATCCCTGGTGATAATACGTACATTTCCCAAAGGAAACGCGTACTACTACTCTTCCAATCTCTCTTGCTCTCTTTGAAGTATCCGAAAGCAACTACCAACTCGCTGAGGACACAAAATTATTATTTACATTTTTCAGTATCCGTCACTTTTGTACTGCAAATTCCAAAATATGACCAGACTTCACCTAACTACGATTAAATCAACTCCATCAGTGTGATTCTGCTGTTTGCGTTTTAACATGTCTGTAGATACATTTATCTTGAATTTTGTCTTAGGCGATGGATGAGGATTTCAAACCGGATATCTTAGACAATTTTGTAGGAGGCATAGGAATTGAATCAATTACTCATATAAGACATTCAACCGAATACTCCGATTTGTATTTGAAATAATTTCACGCAAAAGAACCTTTTCCTTTGTAAAGAGTTGTAAATCTTTCTTATTAATGGATCATATTACTCGCTGAAAGAGTTCGTAGATAAGATGGACAGATTAAATCGTCTTTAAGAAAATAGTTTTTTGGTATGCTATGAAGTTCTGTTATTATTTTACTCATGTAATCTTGTAGAATTTAACTGTCTACTTATTTTCTTTTTATGTTCGACGGGAATCGATGTAAGATTTTCTTCTCGAAACTCTTTGGAATGAAAATTGAAAATTAATATACTTATCATTTCTTTAATTACTAATTACTTTTATACTAATATCTTTAACGTAGTTTTAAATTATAAAATGTAATCGTATATTACGACGTATCCTATTTCCTGGAACCGAGGACTAATGGAACGAATAATAATAATAAATCTAAAACTTTGTTATTTCACTTAAGGTATTAATTTAACACCTAGCATATTTATCAGAAAGAAAATACCAGTGAAGTTCTGTATGAAGAAGCAATTTTTTAAAATAATTTTACGCTTATATTAATTTCTATTACTGGGAAATTGTAATCTTTAAATTGCCAATTGTCCCTCAAACAGATATGACGTTATTGCAACGGTAAGGAACTGGCGTAATTAGAGCTGCAGCAGTCTGAGTTTCAATTTTGTGGACTACATTTTTCAACATCCAAAATTATAAATGCTATAGTATTAAACTTGCAATTAAACCGATGCAGACGGCTTCGTTTGGTTCCACTAATGAAAATAAATTATTAAGATAAACTTTACATAAAATAAAGGTATAACAATATACGTCTGTAAAACCATACCATAGGTGGAGTTAGAGTTACAGTGGAGCAGCAAGATAAATGCTGGGCACAGATCGAGGAAAGGGGCAGTTGGAAGGAAATAGCTGAAAATTATAAATTTTGAGAGTATATAAATGTAAATTGAAAGCGTATTTGTATCCTACTACTATTTTGTTCTTTTAATCCCAATAGTATTAGTCTCCGAGGTTTTTGTTGATGAAAGAAAAACCTGCTAAGGGTATAAATCAGAATAGAATCCAAATATTTATCAATAAAGGAGGAATGTAATATATTTTAACAAACATTGAGAAAATATATTGTAATAGTAAGCTCTTTAGCATACTATAGCGTTCTAAACACGATTAATCGTTGGAATTTTACTCAGAT
Source organism: Zhengitettix transpicula (assembly GCA_037074705.1). Taxonomy (NCBI): domain Eukaryota; kingdom Metazoa; phylum Arthropoda; class Insecta; order Orthoptera; family Tetrigidae; genus Zhengitettix; species Zhengitettix transpicula. Next base: position 35,943,240 of record CM073596.1, on the reverse strand, counting down.
CAAACTATTTAATCTCGTTAACAGAAACGGTTCCAAATATTATTTCTGTTGTTAGTATCACATGAAGATGGTGGCAGCCGATTTGGACACTTATTTTTAAAATATTCCTTGGAATGCATGGTATTTGGGAAATTTATCCTGGAGAAAGTAGCCACACTTTTCCCTGACTAACCACGTTAACGAGATGCAGATGGCGATTTGAACAGTTGCTGCTTCGAGGAACAGAAATATTAGTTAGCCAGATTAGGAATTTACTAATTAGTGTATCTGAGAGAAGCCGAGAGATCGCATCGACAAATGAAATACCCTTGACGAGACTCGTTGGAATCGATACCTACGAGCGACCTTGCCCGCCACAGTCTCCTGTGTTGTCTTTCGCTGCAATCTGAATAGTTTACGATTCTCCCGAGGAGGCTCGTCCGTCCTTTTTACATTGGGCAATTCACTTCTGCGTGTTCAGGTTATTGTTCCTTCATTCACTTAATCTCTCAATATCGCTTTATTTGCTAGTATACTGGCAATTATGTTTGCAGGTCCTTTAATCTTCAATTTGTCCTCAGGAATTGCCTTTCGAGTTGTTCTTGCCGCGTGGAGAGTCTCATATCTGTTTTAATGCTGACAAAACTCGCCTTTATTATTTGATTATACGATAACGTATCTTTTGGGCCAATAATTTGTGAAGAATTCAACGACAATTTTCTAATTTTATCTTATTCAGCACTTAAATGTTGTTATTTTCCACCTCTGATCGTTTTCACAGTTAAACTTTTTATTTGAACGGAATGTGATTATGGACCAATCAGAGCCCGATGTTACGTCACAGATTGCACTTCAATCAACGATTACCAAAAAAAGTCTAAATTTAATATATCTTGTATAAAGCCTTCGCTCCTTAATTCATACTACCCGGCGTACATGTAATTTATTTTATTTATAGTTTACCTATACGTTTATCTTATAAAAAGAGTATTAGTCTGTCCTGTAATTATTGATTATACTATCATATTAAGCAATTATCTGTCCGACGAATTGCCGAAATTTAACCATCCTGATACAGAAAAACAAAAATTTCCAACGACTACCCAAAGATTACTTTTTGTAACGCGAAATTTTTACGCATACAGTTTTTAATCAAAAGTTGAAAAACATCAAATTGTATCATGTTTACTAAATTGTATAGTTATCATTTTGTTAAGTTGGATGGACTCTGACATTGGACGTTATTTACATTCGTCGTGTCTCTTTTCATTACTTTTTCTTCCTGTCTACCTCATTGTTTCTTACTCTAGAATCGTTATTCTTGTCTCCGATTTTACCATCTTTGCCTTATATGTGTACACGAGTTTGTTGTTAAGTAGCTTTATTGTTATTTAACAATATTAGTAAAGAGTATTCTCTGAAAAACTGTGTTTCTAGTGCAATAACTGATATAGTTTCTTTCGGATAGTTACTTATAAAATGCATCAATATTTTTACTTTAAAAATCTGTGTTATTAGCAGCTATCGTTTCTTTAACGTAAAAAAGATTAAGCTATTATACTTATTTTGTCTGAAGCACAATTGTCAACAAACATAATTACATTAATATGTTATTTCGGGCATATTTTAAATACTGCATAAAAATGGTAGTTAATATATTTTTAGTTTTTCCGCAAAGGAGCCATACAGGAAGGCGTCATAATCACTTGCGTGTTTTACAGAAACAACCGTAGGGGGAGAACAACGACGGAAATTGGTTTTCATTTGAAGCGTATGACAGCTTATTGCTTTCAGGAAGAGCTCGGGACTTTGATGACAGGATAAAGGCATTAAGAGTAGTGTGTGACATTTCCAACCATACGTCAGTCATTTCTAAAACCTCCACTCTGCAGATGTAAATGTTTATTAAATACTCGGCATTGTTTTATAATTGTGTTCTTCAGATTTTCTTGAGTTCTTATCGTTTCATACCTGAATTTTTAAACGAATTTTGTCCTGACGACTGAATCTTCTGCACTTACTGAAAACAATATGCTTTATCAAAGAATTTTTTTATATATTAATTTATTTACAGTCGCATTAAAAGCTCTGGTTATTAGCGACTCAGTATGGGAAATCATTTTTTCTAGTCGGCGGACTGATTTACCCAGAGTTTCTGTCACGCACACAAACATCCATTCCCTCGCCGGGATTCGAACCCGGGACCTCTACACCACAGGAGGTCGGCTAAATAAAACTTTATATGTGATAGATTAAAATTGCAAATCTGAAAGTACTCGAGAATGTTATTTTATTGAAACATTTTGTTAGTAAAGTAATTATTTCCATGTTAATGTTATCTAAATTTTCTTTGAAATTCTTAAAATAGTAATAAATTGTGGTAGTTTTTTAATTTATCTTTCGAACTCTGCTAAAAATGTACCTTGCCGGTGGACTGATTGATTGATTAGTGAGGAATGGTCCCCATTTCTCGTTCTATTCTTCATTGCGCTCGCATGTTATCTGACACACCCACTTTTTTTGTGTCCTATAATTGACGATCTTGTGACGTATCATTAATCCAGAGGATTCTGCAAGTGAAAGTCGAGCCCATCTCTGACACACACATGTATGCGATATATATATATAAAGGAAGAGCAGAGGCACCTTTGCGAAAGAAACGTAATTTATTACGAATCTCGATGAGAGTGACATGTTTCAATTACCGGAGGAAGTGACTCGCGCCAAACCCTTGCAGACAGATAGTCCCTTTGTCGTTGTGAATGAATGAAAAGGCCTAGGCAACAGGCTGACAACAGAAAGGCTCCATTTATCACGTACAGACGGCCGCTCGGCCGGTCGCCTCTATTTGGTTTTTATCACTTCGGCTTCGTACTGACTGACGAAATGAATACGGCAGGCCATTTGTGTCTTGGCTCGAAGTGTCCACGTCTTCCGAGAGGAGTGTTTTATGGAGTCCTGCCACAGGATTCTGACACTAAATACCTTTCGCCGTCCTCTCCGGGCTCCCCCTCTCCCATCCCCGTCGACTTCGATTGTCTCTAAACCTGCTCAATTAATTTCCGGACCGTAAAAGTGCTTTATCCTTGAAATGGCCTTACTGGTGGATTCTCAGATACAATCTTCCTTGTAGTCTTCCTTAGAAAGAAGGGCGTGGTGATTTAAGTTGATACTTACCAGGAGTGTTTCCAATTCAGCTAAACTTGCTAATGTACTTGGCGTCTCTCGTGATCATATACTTTTCGCATAAAGTAGGAAATGTATAATCGAGACGCTTATTTTCTTCTGAATGCGTTAAACATAATTGAAAATATATCCAACTGGAATGAAAATTTTGAATGTGCAAATGTAATCTGAGGACCATTTATACCGATTTTTTTCAAGAAGTGTTAAGTAATTTTCGTTCGGTAAACTTAGAAGGAATTCGTTTGTTTGGAAATAGAATATATACTCCCGCTAGGTGTCACATTACGATTAGGCAGAAACAATAAAAATCTTCTTTCAACATGAATATATTTTATTGGTGGGTAGAATTGAATGAATTGTCTAGATCATCTAGAGAAGCAAAGCTTAAAGCATGTGGAAAGTGTAATACATTTTACATTTTCTACCTATATTTAATTAATTAACAACTTAATTTAGATAATCATTTTTAGTAAGATAACATTTTTCGGTATCAAATGATTAAGATTTAAATTTTACATTTTAAAATCAATATAATTATTATTTTAACTCTAAAATGTTTCAGTAATGCAAGATTTTCAATATTTCATGCAATGTAAATACATCATATTATTAATTATTTTCCAAAAATTCATTTACAGAGTAGGAGTAGCAGAGTATAAATTTTTGAAGCTTAATTTTGAATGCAACTGGAGTGTTTCTTAATTCTTCTGTTATTGCAACCGACAGAGACTTAACTCTAACGTAAATTATTTTTATTTCCCTTATTAAATTTAAGTCTCACTATTTACGTTTCAGGTTCATTGTTAAAAATATATATGAATTTACGTGGTCAGTGAACATCCTACTGATGGTTCCTGTATAGACTCGCTGCCTACTTGGCTTTGAGCCTAAATTTAATGCTTTTTTTCTGCCAGTGCCCTCCCCATCTCCCGTGGGACAAGTGTATGTTCCTTGCCAGCTTGCCTCCCTCACTTTGTGGGAGTCGACTTTGTGTTTGTTTCTGCTTGAGAACGTTTACAGCATTACTCTGCAGTGATATAGTTTTTCCTGTTTTGCTGTTTATGTAGGTCTCCTTCATAACGACGTCTCTGAAGCAAAGTGACACTGCTATCATAACAACTCCGGGAACGGAGATTTCAAGTGTAGTTCCGTGTAGTTCTCAGGAATGTTGAAAACAAGGTCGTGTTGGAATAATCACTTCTGTGCTGTGGGCAGGGTTTCATAAATTATATTTAAATGGTGAAATAGTCTGTTTCGTTGTTTAAAGTTTGATTGGCGACGTATTTTGAAAGCCCGTGCGAAGAGCGGACAACCTCCCACTTGTCCACCAGACTCATTTCTCAATCCTGACCGCTGAGCGACCAGGTATAAAGTTTCGAAAGAATCAGTCTTGGTTTTAATGTTAAGTGAATGTAATATAAGTTTAATGTATAACATTTCTGAAACTTATCTGGATTTATAATTTCTATCTATAATATAGAAATTGTTCCAATTGGTAATGATTCGTTTATTAAGTATGCTTAGAAATGATAAGTCAACCTGTTTAGTTCTAAATTTATTATTAATTTAAATTTTTAAATTGTGTGAATTGTGTTTAGAAGCTTGTGAAAGATATCATATTGTAAAATGTAGGAATAGACGAAAATCTATCATAGCTTACAGCAAGGAAAGGTTGCAATGTAATGCACGGCATGTGTGCGCTTCCTATATATTATATTAAATTTTTAAATACTATAATAGAAAAAACATTCTCATAGTTTCATCCCTAATTTATTAAGACCTCTTCAGGTGTTGTAAAGTCAATTAAATGATCTAATTTCAAAATTCGTGTTTCTAAAAATTCCAACAAAGCAATATTTTATAAACATGATCATTTATAATTCAATAAAACATTTATTGAACATTACTTTCAATTAATTACATGAAATGTAATGTTCGTTTTAATGATTCAGCCATTAACGGAAATTTAAATAGAATTTATGATTCACTATTGTTCTAATTCATTTAATGTATTTAAAATAATTTTATTTCCATTATTTATTTAAACTTAACAATACCCTTAACAGCTGTAAACATAACAGAATTTCCCCTGCAATGTTTGGGAAAATCGCATCTATTATATTTATGTACACTACATTTTTTCCCATTTTTATTAAAAAATTGGTTAGCTATACATTCGGTGATTTAAACGCCGCGAAGCATTAAAAAACAACTTGGTGCCGAAGTAATAAGGAAAACAAACACTAAACTGACAAAACTGAATATCTAATTCGCAATTTCTTAATCTTAGTACTGTTAAATAATTAAACAATATATTTTTAAAGTGTGCTGTTGTCAGTTGCTTGAGTTATAGCCTATTATTTCGATCCGAACATACCTCTCGATCTGCCTTTATAATTGGTTTTCACGATGTATTGTTCGATTTATGGGCGTTGGCGAAACGTTGATTCGTTTGGCAATTTCAATGCAGTAGGCTCATTAGTGCCTAACAGTGAGATTGGAATTATATATACATATATATAATCCTTAAGGATTCATAATGTTCCTCCTGTCTCACTTATATTTTTTTATATATGAATACATGAAAGTGTTTAGGGGAGGTGTAAAGATAATGTTTAATTATGTAGACGGGTAACTTTCCCGAAAATTCGAGTTTATATTTTTTACCAAGTGTATGAATCCGAAGGTTTTGAATTTTTTTACCTTTCGTGTCAAAAAATTGGTTTATTATAACAGTGGAATGAGGGCGATGATTACGCAAATCCGTATTTATTAACAGAAGTGGGTAGATGATGTTATTGTGAGAATTTCGAGATTTGAAGGTTGAGTGAGGGCCTGAGATGACCGGTTCGCCAGTTTGATACAGTAATTATAGTTATGGATTGTGCGTCCATATTAAGGTCTCTGAAGTGGAATTAGTATTACTAAGCCTGTCGTGACAGTGTATCACAATTTTCCCTGCTAGCTATCGGCTAAATAAGGCATCTCTCCTCAACCTTACCGCGAGTTTCCACTTCACTTCTTCGATAAAACGATTCGCGGCGTCAGTAAGAGAAAAAACTGTAATTCTCCTGGGCTTGCGGCACAGGAAGCTTTCTTTTACAAACAAGCTCGCGTCTCCTTCATTACCAAGTCTGCGGAGACAAAACAAAGGGTTATGGAGGTAGCTTTTCCTAGAAGCCGGGCGTCGGTGCGAATCCGTGGTCGTCTTTCTTTTCAGTAACGGTTCATTCACATTGTAAGGGTGGGCTAACTAAATTATATAAACGAAACTAATCTGCCAAACAATGATAATTTGCCTCACACGTTTTATGATTTATAACAATACTGTATTTACCACAAATTCGACTTACTGCTGAACACAACGCACAACAACAAAAAAAGGTTAAACTCAACTGAAGAAAATTACATATAAGAAACTGAGAACTTTTGAAAGTTGGGAAAAGACTTTGGCTTTGTGCGAGATAATTTATTTTTATACATACGGAAGCGGTAAAGGGGTGAATGGTGTACAGTGGCTGGCTGGAAATCCCTGGATGAGGCAAGAAGCCTTTCTTGGTGACTGAATTAGCCTAGATGAACGTCTTTCGTGAACAAAAACATTCGTGTTTCGTGCTCGATCATCAACTGAAACTAATAGATTCAGATTGTCTTACATACAAAATTAATCCTGATTGGTTTTTCGTCAGGTGATTCAAATTTGCAATTTTGAATCACATGACGAAAGTAGCGAGGATTAATTATGTCAGTCAATTGCCTACTTCTTTACCTATTAGTATACATTTAACGCAAACGTTTAATATTTTCAACCATTGAGGGTCTCATTATTAACGTGTCAGGCTCATTGTCTCAACTTCTCAAAACTTTCGCGAATTCTCGCTCTCTAAACCAAACTACCAAAGAATCTCGAATTCTCGTTCCTCTACCATCTGCGAAACGAAATTCTCCAAAAATGCAAGTAGTCTACTTATATGGCGTGTCAGAGAAAATGACCACATTTTCCATCCAGAAATTTAGCCTTCCTTGTCTCAAACAATTTACATGCATTCCACTTATTTCGTCTTTCTTCCCTTATAAACATTTCAGAAATCATGCTATTTTTTTTAATTCTACTCAACCCTCAGAACTTTTATGACTTTACAATTGACCAGCTTTAATCTTAATACTGAAACTTTATTTCTGGCTTGATCTGTTCTACTCTTGTATTTGCTACGCACAGTCTTCGTAATTTCTCTCAGATTGGCTCTTTTCCTTGGCGAAGGCCGCGAGTCACCCTACAGGAAGTGGCTAGAGTTGAGCATCGTGACGTCAGGGTCACAAATCTCAATGATGCGCAAGTATCCAGACATGCGTGAGTGAGCGACTTGGTTACTTCCAAGGGAAACCAGGGTCGGCGGTTGTCGCAACTGCGGAACGTGGAGGCCGAACTCAATTACGAAAGCTACAAAGGCATTACTTGAACACCTGCAAGGAGGTAAACACCAGCAGGTTATGTCAATGGACATTCCAAGGGCAATTTGTTATTATCTGTCTAGTGAAATTCTTTTCTCAAGCGCTTATGTGCTGAACTCTCTGTTTTTAGCTGAATGCTTTGGGGTCATGTCCACAAAAAAATCGGATCACTGATGTAAAACAATTATTTAAATGACTTTAAATTTCACACCAACTTTAATTTGAGAAACAAAGGAATTCATTGAAATTTTTTTACATACAGATGGACGTTTCGACGCTAGTTTACGTATTTCTTTAAAAGCATTTAAATTAAGTGTGACAAGGAAAGCAAAGACCTCTAAACAAACGTTAAATACAGATGGACCAAAGCACTTACAATAGCTACAATATAATTTGTTATTTTTTTGTATCAAATTTAATATTCACATTGTTGGAATATAATTAATAACATTTCTGATATAATTACTTTCTTGTCTAATATTTTGGTGGTTGGAAAATAAAAACTGTCATTAAAATATAGCAGTGTTTAGTAATAGTATTGTGTTTGCTGGCTGCAAGTGACTAGAATTCTCCTCCATTTTCTCCCTTCTTTTACCGCGCATTTCGTACGACTTGCTATAACTCACGACCTAAACTTACTTTTGGATTTCAGCTTTAAGAAGATTAAACAATGGATCAGGAAAGAGAACGTTGCATGTTCGAATACAGTCGCATTAGGCGTGTTTTATTTTCCGGCTCAAATTGTAGTTTATTTGTATGGAATGAACAAATTTGATATCTCAGGTACTTTCTTCACGAATGAAAGTCGTGCACCTGCTTTATGGAATCTGAGAAATAGACATACAATGTCAAAAATAAATACATGCGGTATTTCATTATTATTCAAACATGTTTTTTGTTTGCCTGGATTTTTTTAAATATGTTTGCTTATCATTATGAAAATATTTTTACTATAACTTTGTAGAATTGCAGAATCATTCGCGTTAATAAAATATGTTTTCTCCTCTGTTTCAGGTAAGTGTGATGTTTTGAATGCTGAAGGACGTTTCTGTCATTGGTAAGAAAGCGATACAGCGGATATATCGTGCTTAGTACTTTATCTCGTTGATATTCTGAGTGTCACTTCTTGCCGTATTCTCTAAATAGCATTCCCGAGAGACAAGAAACATCACCTGCCTTCGTCCGCCCGCCCATCAAAATACCAATTGGCCGATGCTTAGTGGACCCGATCGCTTACGTTCTGAAATGCTCAAACGAGCATGAAGAACAATAAAAGACGGCGTACCTGCGACAAAAAGCTTACAAAATAAAAAGGGTATGCCTTATACTGTTTGCTCTGTTTCATTCAAAAATAGTGATGCAATACGTGGAACTGCGCTAGATTTTTCTATCAGTAGATTACGACACCAATTTAAATGCTTTCTGTGAAACGGATTATTTTATTGTTGATATTGAAGTTTCTCAACTGATCGCGTTTGTAGCCAATTATGAAATAGCTAACTATTTTAATATAAATTTGTTTTATTGGAAGATAAAGTATTATATTGTGGCCAGCAATGCGTCACGATAGTACATTCGTCTGCATTTTCGACGATATATGCTTCATCGATGATAAAGGCTACGAAATGAATTAAAGGATTAGAATGGAAAAATATCGACCGGACCGGGAAGCGAACAAAAGATTTCTGCTTAGTGCGTGGTACTCTTACCATCATAAAACTACGGCAACATCTTCCACAATCATGGTTTGCTAAGATTCCCGTTCAAGTGCTCCGTTGTCGTGGAACAATGGAACTTTTTTTACTATTTGTCTACTTTTAGAAACCATGAGATATGCGTTAAAAAGTGGCTTTCTTCTCTTTTCCTGGCAACAAAAACTAGCTAAAGTTCGATAACTTCAAGTCTCTAAGACTTTCCAAATATTTACCAATGTTTCCGTGTATGTAGAACCTGGCAGTGTTGAAATTCACGCAGCTAAATAAAATACGACCTATCGGAATTTACGACTTGGGCAGGTATTGACGTGGCAAAATTTATTAACTTGTTAAAGTTTCTCCGACCCGCATCCTATGAACGATGGCCTAGACATACTGTACCGGTTTTAGTAATCGTTCTTAAATTATCTCTTGAGACAAGAGGTAGCCAACGTACAAGAGTCTCGCGGTTTATTTTTAAAACGTTACGCACTCTCGCAGACTTCACCAGGACCTGTCAGACAAGATATTACATGCTAATCGTCTTGCTCAAACAAACTAGTGCAAAAATTTTGTGATGAAATGCATGTTACACGATTTTTTGCTTGTTTCAACTTTATACATCTTAACCACATTTAAATCTGGTCAAACATGGTTAGAAAACTTTTCTTAAACTCGGTTGACTCGATATTATTTGTTTCCCTGTTTTGACAGTCTTTAGGTAATTTCGCTATCAGTACGAAATTAGAAGTATGTTTTTATGTAGAGGTAATTTTTTGTCTTAAATATTTCAGGACCATCAAGTGTTAAGGACTAAGAGAACTGAATAGGCTAGCACCTATGAAATTTTTTTCTAAGAAAATGAATAACCATACAAGAATTTTTGTGGGGAAACGTTAATGAAAATGTAGTCTGCGCAAATACATAATTAAAATTTGAATAATAAGACTTCCCCATTCGGGTAAATAAATAGTGTGTCTTAATAATTTTAATAGAAAGAGGTTTTCGACCTAGTTAGTAATTTTAAACCTCTATTTAAAAACAACTAATAATTATTAGAAATAAATCATTATAACATAAGCTAAAATATTAAAATAATATATATTTTTGGTACTTGCGTATTAACGACACCGCGACAGAAAAAGAAGTTAACATGCCAAATAGTCAATCGGATTTATATATTTATAAGCTGACCATATAGAGGTTAAAAATGACCAACTGGGTCGAAAGATTCTTTTTATTAAAATTTTGAACATTATAGGATCCGATCATGAAAATGATTATACAAGTTATTAAATTTAAACCCCCCCCCCTCCCCTGATTTACTTATCGGCATGTGATGGAAAATTAATAATGCCAATGAATGCGCTAGTTGGTGGTTGTCGTTTTTAAGAGCTGAACGACTTCAGATTTACTCCTTCTGTTGCTTCAGCTGCCTAGGTGATACATTTATGTCGCCGCTACGGAATCCGTGTTCCCCTTTTTTTTATTAGTCTTAAATTCCTCGCCGCTCGTTTCTTATGACATCATAATATGTATCAGGGAAGATTAATGATCGGCGGCGACAGGAGCATTAATGATAATTCCCGGATTTAATAGACCGAAACGTGAAACTTCTCGAGGAGTTTGTACACGTGTGGGAATGATTTAGTGGATGTCTGGTGAGGTGATTCGTGGCTTCAAAAGCTTCAATCGCTGAAAACGGTGCACGACGTGCTACAACAATGTTCTCGTTAGGCCTTTGTATAATTGAAGTAATAGATTTTTGGGATAAAATATATAAAACCCTGTTTAATGGCGAGCAGGATGGTCGCTTAAGTCGTTCTCGTTTCGAGGCGATGTCAACAATGGGAAATACGAGAAGTTCCTGTGCCCGCACGACGGGAGGACGTTCCGCGTGCCCTGTTTATTATACATTGCTTTCTCTTTCGGAATCTAGCTAGTGTACGAAGTGGGAAATATTCATAACTAGTTAATATTTTGTGAATAGCGTAAATAAACGAATAGAACATGTAGCAAAATAAAGATACCTTACTTCACGTATTTTACTGGTGATGCTCGAGTAACCACCATATTACTTTACTTTCTAGGTTGTATTTCACTTCTCACCTGAACTCGTATAATTTAATGAGATAGAAATATATGTAGTAGCTTCAAATTAATATTGAAACTATGTCACTGGTGATACAAAGAATCCTCTTCAACGAAAAGGGATACAGCAAAGTAATTCCGTTTCCCCCCCCCCCCTTCTTTTCTTAGTTTACTGCGACCTCCTTCTACGAACGCCAACACGCCACCTTTCAAGGTCGTTTTGTCTAATGATTTCAGAAGTTGTTTGTTTTATGAGCTTGTAAAACTTTATGGACTTACAATAAACATTTTCCACATATATTTAAGACATTTGCATACTCGTTGCTGTACTGCCTACAAATGTAGTTGGGTTCGTTACCTATTCCTTTTTAATTTTAATATATTTACATGAGGCTTATCATTTTGTAGTTCGGACATAAATTATAAGTTTTTGACGTCACATGAAAAACTTTCTCTGACGGAAGAAGACAGCTGGCCCCAGTAGTAGAACGGAGTGTGTTATTGAAAAGTCCTTTCTCCCCATTACAGTTCCTGGAATGAAGTTATTACCTCGTATTAAAGTCAGAGACATGTCGTAGTACCAACTGACAACACAATACCTGATCATTACTATGATCTCTTCCGGATAAGCTATATGCATGCGTTCACAAGGGTTTCCACTTCAACTACTTGAATTAGAAATTCTTTGACACGCCGTGTTATTTTTACTCAGTTAAATATACTCAGCACTTTCATGACTTTTACAAAGAAGCTATAAATTCACCTGTAAAAAATTATTTGAGATAACAAACAAAATGAAAGCAGACATATTTCCAAGAAATAATATGACACGAAGTATCGTTCTCAATGTAGGATACGATCAGTTGTTCCATCAATTTGACGCATTATAAATATTGCCACATTATTCTATTAACATCAGACATATATTGATTCTATTTAAATAAATTTTGTGTAGAATTAGTGGAAGAATTTGGCATTGTATGGAAATTATTTACAATACTCTAAATCCATCGATGAAGACCTAGATTGTGAACGAAACATTGTGTTAATTTGTACGTTATTAAATTATTTCTGACAAATTTGGCTCTTTTCATAAATTTATAGTTATAATGAAGTCAGATAAGTGTAACTGTTTGAAATTACGTTTACAATAGTCTGCTCCTTACTAGAAAAATTAATCTGTTTCAGTAGTTTTTGTTATTCGATAAATAATATTAACTCCCAGTTTCTTGACCATGACCTTCTTTCTTGGGACCGTCGTTAAATTCTTTGAAATTTTCTGTTTTTCGCAAATTTACGCGGTTCCCGACACTCATGGACACTCAATAAAAGTTATTGAATTTTATAATTACAGAAATATTTTTTCCAGTCACATTCGAGTTGCCACTAATACGAATTATTAATGAAAATATCATTGCTTTTAAAATTAATAAGTATAAGTGGACTACAATTTAAGATTTACGATACATAATTACGAGTCACAGAATTGTAATCCCAGGTTTAGTTGTTTATATGAGTGAGGGAGACCATGAGTTTCCAACGATAAAACTCCTTCACACGTTACGCTGTTTTCCCACTGCGACTGGTATTTACAATGTGTTCTTAATTTCGTATTTGGTGAAATGTCAGCTTAGGCTACCTTCTGGAGTTAAATGCCAAACTTATTCGCGAATAAAGTATGGGTAGGTAAACATTGATTCTCTATTAAAATGCACTATGTTGTATTTGTTTAAATTTTTCACCAAAGGCGATACCATGAAACACTTTCGTAAGGTGCGGAAAAGACCTTTCAGGACGCCGTAATTGTCCCAATGTGAGGATGGCGTGAGATCTGATTTCCCAAGAAAGATAACCATCAGAGAGAGGATAATTCTATTGTCTCGACATCAGAACATCACCCGGGACGTGAAATTTTAATTACTGGAAGCACGAAAATGTAAATTTTATTGCAAAGCTAAGTTGTGTAAGTAGTTATTCTCTACCTCCATAAATTCATTGAGAATTTCTTCCGAAGTTAGAAATTTCATTCTACGGATACAGTATTTATTAAAATTATCACATTATACGTTTCTCCGGATATTCTACTTGTTACTTCCTATAAGACGTGAAAAAGTTTCATATTACACTTTCCTTACCACTTATTGTTAGAATCACTGCCTGAACATTATCTATGTCTGTTATTTTGGTTTTATGTAACAATAAGCTGTTTAAAACTCCTATTGCCTCAGGAAGAAAATTTTCGTAATCTGGACTAGGGGTTTTCTCCATTCATTCACGTCTTTGTATACTGGAAACGAAATGTTGAGAATAATTTCCGAATCTAATATAAATTCTTTTGAATCTATTTATGAACAAACGATTGTCAAATGTCTCTGCAGCCCGACTGTTTATGGAAAAATTACAGGAATTTCGGTTACAAATGAATTAATTACGCTATCATTCTTGTCCACGAGAGAATTACTGTTCCGGTCTCGCTATCCTTCTAATTTGCATTTCCAGTTCTCGCAACTACGTAGCGTGTTGCCGTCTTCGGGGCATTTGAAAAATTTGAAACACTCGTTGCTTGCCTTTGCCTCCCTCCCTTACATTCTCCGATAACGCACTCCTTAAGTCACGAGTTTAGTTTTTTGATACAAGTAGAAAACAAGTTCTCTTAACTCTTTTGTGTAATTAATTCTAAAAGATAACGAACACACTTTCGTGACGGTCTGCGCGAGTCGGCAGGAACCAACGAAGATCTCTCTGAAATACGACAGTAAAACGTCGTACTTTGTATATTAAATACCGTCATTGCAGTGTATAAGTTACTTCGTTTTCTTCTCTCTCGGGTGTTACGAAACTAAAAGATGTTGTTTATAAATTAGAACTCATAAACCTATGAACAATTATTTAACTTTACTGTCGTCTCCTCATTACTAATTATAATGTATTAGTTTCCCCAGTTTTCTGTTTATTTTCTGAAGATGAATGTTTTTAGCGTGACACTAAATTGGAAAAGTTAGTCACGTCACAGTGTTACGCCCTCAGCCCTCCATCTATGAAACGGTACTAGTATTTCTTCGGCGCCGACGCGATCTCTGGTGGAAACTACGGCTTTAATCGCGGTTATCCAGCATAAATGAGGTTTATTTGGAACTCCATTGACTAAGTTATTAAGTTTCTTTAAATAATGTTTTTTATTTCTGCTCTCCACTTGTTCTTACTTTCACCGGTTTAGTTTAATTTTAACGATTTATTTTAACTTTAATTTGTATAAATATTACTAAGAATTTTCCATTTATATTTGTCTGTTTACCCTTTTATCCTCTTGCATCTAAAAAATATATACAGCAATACAATTTTCCAATCACAAATTTCGAATAGTTCTATTGCCTTTATGCAGTTTGATGGAAAAATGTTGGGTTGAAAATAAATTATTGGTTCTTTTCAAAATAGTTGATACTTTTTAATACTTTGGTCTGTTATAAAAAATTATATTTCAGCCTGTTTCTTGTAACATACAAAGTTGCACTTGTAATACATAATTCGCGGTAGTTTTATGAAAATATTTGAAGAAAAAAATTATAATATAAGCCTGTAGTTTAATATTGTTTTAAATTGACCTATATCGAGAACTACATTAATTAAAAATATTTTTGACATTTCAGTTTAAAAAAAATTGAGTTATGTTATTCTATAATGCTGATAATTTTTTTTAAAATAAAATCAATGTACACGAATTATAATTATATTGAGTTGCGTAAAACAACTTTGTCAGTGTCTGAATACGGAACAAAAGCGGCCCATACTTAGCTGGAAAAAGCAACAATCTCGAAATGCCACCGGAGAGGCTTGTCGACAACACTGCCACTGTGTCTATAGGTCACACCCCGGACAGTCCCACTAAATGGCGAATCTTTATATTTGGAACAGGTGCTTCTTGCATGTGTTCCAGTACCAGGACAATCGGACGTATTAGCCAAATAAAGCTTATAATTTATTTCTGTTACTAAATGGTATATAAAATTCAAATTAATTTGCCGAATGGAAAATCTCGCGTTAGATACTATTAAAATATGAGGCTCGATTTCAGAAAAGGAGTCTCAGTAAGTAATGAATGCTTTAGGCGAAAGCTAGATGAAGCTATTTCTTTATCGTTCCGACTGTACTGCAGTTTGTCGTAGCAGAAACGTCTACAATAACGTCATATAAATTACAAGAAACATTTCTCAACTGCCGAAATGATGAGTTCAGAACTACTGTCGTCTGCAGCTACTCAACGTGGTAATGACTATTTTAATCAAAATAAACGTCAGTACGTAGCGTTTGCACTGCGCAATCTTAAACGACCTACACGAAATTCTGTTTCAGCGCAGCTTCCTGTAGCACAGTGAACTGATAACTATAAGTTACGGCGCTCCATTACCGGGGGTTGTGTGCCTGGAATTCCTTTCTGGAATCTAAGGGGTACGCGCCTCCAGCGCCATTTCAATATCCGCACTTTATAGACCATCCGAGCCTGCCTAATGGTGCACACGAGTCCGTATTACGCACTTTCTTAATCTCACGGCGATGCCATCTTCGCTGAAAGCGCCTGAAACGACCTTTTTCTCTTTCGGCAGGCAACTAAAGTTAGCCTTCTTCCCATAACACTCCCATCAAAACCGCTATCTTCACAGCAGAAAATCTCTTGGTTCAAAATCTTGTCAATTCACATTTCGTTTCAAGTTCTCTTTCAATATATAATTTATGTTTTACTGTATAGCATCTGTAACTTTTCTTCTCAGCGGATCCTTTCAATCCAATTAATATTAAATAGTTGATGCTCGAATTCACTTTCCGATCATTTTTAATCACTTATAGTTATCTCTTCAATAGTATTGGTTCATTAGGAGTTCACCCTACTTTCCTTTAACCGTGAAACTTTTATCGAATTTTCCATTAAACTGATATACTTTTTTTTAATATTTAATTTTCAAATTAGACATATGTATTATAGAAAACAAAATTTAAATCAAATATAATGACAAATTGAAAGACAAAAACTTTAAACTTTAACAATTACTTTAAATTATTAAAAGTGATTTGTGTTTTAAATTAGACATTATATTTCATTAAAATTGTAGACGTTAAATTCTCATTGTAATCTGGCTGATATTAAGTTTAATGTACTTCTATACTCAAAACCATCTCTCTATGGCAAAACGTTTATAACTTGTTCAAAGTGGTCTCTTTTGCGCCATCATTTAGATACTAAGTCAACTATTATATCTGGAGAAACATGCCTATTTAATATGAGTCGCGATTAAAATATAAGGACCAATATTAATAAAAGGCGTGGTACGATCCGTTTATACGAACCCCTTTATAATTTTACTGGAAAAAAAATCCGAATTAGGTTAAAAGCAAATCTAAGTGCCCAACTTTGTAAATCCTCCAGACATTTCTAAATAACGGTTTGCTTTAGTAAACTGTGCAGGAGCTTGGAAATCCAGAATGGGTCAAAATCAACTTTATTGTCAAGATCACGTGTGTAAAGGTGATGACGTTTCTCAGGTGGGAGAACGAGGTATAAGAAAGGTTTCACGAGTCATTGGTTCATGTTGAGATATTATCACGTTTGGTAATACGTACAGAGGAACAGAGAAAGATGTTCATGGTCCATAGTTATAATCATGAAAAGCATCTACGAGACCAGACAACACAGAGGAAGCCTCATCCTACACTAAAGGCAGTAATTACCAGGAAATATTCTATTATAATGTGGAAGATTGTTTAATCAAACCCCGCAATTATTCATTAATATATTTTTTTTGAAAGAGAATTGAAGTGAATTTTTTTAGTAGAACTAAATCGGCGATTTTTGAATAGATAGATACAGTAATTATTATTGAATTACAAAACGGCGGCTATAAATAACGTATGAGTTTAAATAAATTTGGAATTGTAATTAAAAATAATTTCTGACAAAATAATTTTTATAAAATTTAACTTTCTTTTATGGATAAAATCTGTGAAACCGATTTCTTCATACCCTCTGTTTTAAATTTTTCCGTAAGGGTTTTTGAGCCAGTTTTTCACTAATATTTTCAATTTCTCAGTTTCCACCATGCTTGAAGTCGCAAGTCATGTTTTTATAAAAATTACAAGTGTATTCTGATATAGTACGAGCGTCTTATGTCCGTTACAGAACTCTGAATCGAATGAGATATTTCCGGAAAGTGAAAATTATACAATACTAACTTAATTTACTAATCGTCAACGTTGCGTATCAAACATATAAAGACTAAAATTACTCTTCCTGGCCTGGAAGCATATAAAAGTACATAACGGTGTTCTCGAATTACGTTCAAAGAAATGAGTTCACGACTGAAAGCTTGAGACAAACGTTTAATTATGAATTACCAAGACTTCATAACCATAAATACGAAACGTATTTTTATATTTCAACTTATAATCCTCAACGTGTATAAAGTACTGATATATGCCCTTTCTTTCAAGTAATTAATTTTATCATCTATTTATGTCTACAGAATAACTTACTTATTATTAAATATATTATTCGTTAAAATCACTGCTTACATTGTTTAGTCTAAAGCAGTAACTTTTTAGTATACTACCTTTTGCTGCGGAACTCTTCGATTGCATCGGTAAATTCAATTAACAGGAGTCGAAGAAAAACTGGAGGCGCTGTCCGCATGTTTTTGGAGTTTCTTGCCAAGCACGGAGTAAGTGCTGGTACCGATTAATTGCACTTTCATGCCAACAGACCATTAGTATTCGATCACTGCTAGGATAATGGCTTTCTCTAATTGGTTACGCTAGAATGCTTCTCCCGGACAATCTGTCACGAAATACTTCCAGTTTCCTCCCCCCCCCCCTTCCCCCTTAAGATCCAGCCGAAGCTGCATCAGTCGAAAAGGTAATCTTTTCATCTACAAGTTTTTATATAAGTTGATTTCATTGTTGCATATCTTAGTAAGTTTATATACATATCTATAGTGCATAGTCGTTGTGCCATTGGTGTGAAATTTTCTTGAGTTCAGAAAATTCAAGTTAAGTCAGAATGAAAATTCGTTTACATCATAATTGATGATTAGTCACCAGCCAGAACATTCGCCTAAATTTTTTATGCGGAAAATCATACAACGTTGCATTTTTATATTATTAAATTTTTTGGGACAATTCTGCATTATTTTATTTTATTATCTTGGGATTTTTTGGGACATCATCAGGTACTGTATTCATTAAAAATAAATTCATTGAATTCAAATTCATTAGAATTCAACGAGGTAGTGAAGAATTTTTGTTGTATTCCATTTTTTAAATTTAGGACTGATCAAGTTCAATAGCTGAGTTGAAAAGCTTGTAAACTTTTTTATGTGTTTATGATCAGTAATTATCTAATCTAATTCGATCAAAATCAAATTATTCTGAGTTTTTGTACTTAAAGTTAGATGAATACCAATTTTTGAACTTATTTACTTTCAAAATTAAAGGTTTAATGGTTAAAGATTTAAATAAAAAAACAAATGATTATCAGCGACGGATTGCTAAAATAGGTCTATGAGTAAGTGTTTTTTTAAAAAAAAGGTGAAATTGGTTGGAAAACTCAATAACATTATTGCAATTGTTTCAGGAGTTTTTCGGAATTTTATTATTTCACAATGAACTATAAAAATATAATTTTTTCCCTGCCGCAACATGTGTTCAAATCGCTCCTTACAAATTTATGTTCATTTAAATTTCATATAACGAATTTTCAATTAATAAAAATTGGAACCTGAATAGTTCCCAAAAATTGGGGATTAAACTTCGTATTTTTTATTATAATGTTATAAATCTTTCATAATAAATTTCTGACTAGGCTGTTATTTTTCATGGATTAGAGGAAGTCAGATGAATAAATTTGTAAAATAGAATAATGTTTTAATTGTATTAATAATAGATATGAAATATAATAGATGATTATGAAATAAAGTTTCAATTACTTCTGGAACAAATTGAATTATGTTATAATATTGAAGTTAAAAATATTTTTAACACTTTATAATAATAGGGCATCTAAAGAGCAAACCATTCTTAACAGAACTTCTGGAAATTTAAGACAATAATACGAGAAGAAGTTTCTACTTGAATTAAAAATGTCACTTAATATCCGAAAGTTGGGAATAGATAATCTGTATCATAATTGTTGATGTTATGTTATATAAAAATATATATTAGATAAAAACAAAATCCATGCGGGTAATCTGTAACATCACCCCCCCCTTTTTTTATTTCCCCCCTCAGAATGTAATTTCTATTACTTTCTGTATCATATCGTTTCTGAATAAAATGTTAGCCGTTAATAATAGTTTGTACGGAACAGATGAGAGTTTATTTTAACTTTTAATTATTTTAATTTTTTTTTGTATATGTACTTTTTTACTGCTCTGCATTACCTACAAAGGCAAAGAGAATATTAACTACTATTTCATGGTTCATCTGCTAAAGATTTGACATAACTTTCGTTATTTTGTGGTTAGTGTTTAATTGGTTATACGCTAGTCGGCTTGGGTCAGAGCAGGAACTCTGCAATTGCATTGCTAATGAGTCGCAGTTTAATATGGCCTTCATCACGGGTCTACAAATAATTTAAAACTGCGTCCGGAGCTTGCCTTCCCTGGACGAGTCGTTCTCCTTTAATGAGACCTAGATACTTTTAAATCAGCGTTTTGTGCAAAACTTTTAACAGCGTGGTAGTTCTCTTGTTACTTAGATTGCGCGAACGCAGAACTAGTTACGGAAAAACTAACTCGATTTACGGTTGATTTACGCGCCGGACGAGACTTTGGGACGGTCGGCTTGTGTTTTAGTATCCTTTGCAATTAAACCTGTGCCTGCTAATAAAAATATGCGGTTGACGTTTACGACTGTGTAATTCGTTTGCAAAGCCAAGTATAACTTCGACGGATTAATATCTGAACCAGTTACCCATGCATACGATTCAAATTCCGTTTAAGAATCAAGATGCAAGAGTGAAATTGAATAAATAATTAATATATCACAAATGAACGTAATTCAATTTCACACAGACTTTGTATCTCATAAAACTTGAGAATACAAAAAGAATTACTACTCTTCAATTTACTAACAAAAAAATCTTGCGATATTACAGTTCTGATAGTAATGATTAAGTATTGTATTGAAATTAACGTGTTAATAATTAATTTACGTTGAATTATTTTAATTAAGTTCAAAGTTTAGTAAGTTATAAATTTTAAACAGAATTAGTAAAGAAGGTCTGGATGACGTTTTCTTTTAAGTCTTCTTTGTTGGAAGTAGGAGCTGTAGTTCTAATTTCAGGTATGGTTGGATTGGCAATTTTTCATGGCAATCCTGACAAGTTCCTACATCAATATATAACTGTTGATGAAACATGGAATTACTGCTACAATCCAGAAAGTGCTGTTCCGTCAAGACAATGCACGGGTTGCACATCTGTGCCGATTCAACAGGTAAAATAGTCTCAACAATTGAAATTGTTGCCGCCATCTCCGTATTCGTAACATTTATGCCTCACGTGACTTTTTCCTGAACCGGAAAATATCTGGCTGGGAAAAAATTCCATCAGAAGAGGTTGTTTAGCCTCATTCAGAGACCTTCCAGAAACAAACTTTTTGACGCTTTAAAATGTTAGACATCGCTGGATCAAGTCATGACAGAAAAAAAATTAGAACCATTTGAGACGTCATTTAGCAGAAGAATGTTGAATATTAAGTAGAAAGATGAAGTAGGTAATAATAAGGTTTTGATATATTCGACGATGGAAAACGTTTCTTGAATATATAACAAGGGAAAATCGGAGGATATGTAATTACTTATTATTGAACGTCTATAGTGGAGAAAATGAGGTAAAAATTGCTGGAGGTAACGGTGTATATAAAATTGGACTAACGTCGTTGACGGAATGTTACGTACATAAAGAAGTATCAAAGAAAGTGTTATTAATCCAAGGACACTGTAGTTAACCGTAGACAGTTATGCAAATGTGTTTTAACTTTCGTCTAACGCCCACTCTTGACTTCTGTATACCGCCTAGTAGGCTATGCCATACCTTGAGAAAGTAGAAATACAAAAATTAATCGTAATGTGTTTTTGAATCGATCTCGTTCAATGGGGTTGACAGACATTTATTTATAGACTTAAAGATAAAGAATTTTGCTTGACTTGTTGGTTTTTAGTGTTGATGATATGAAACAAAGTAATTTTAATGAAAGACTCGAGCTGTGTTATCCAGCTGACTGGTCCAGATCTCGGAACATTTCAGTGCTCCGGAACGGATGTAAAGGAATTCGGAGTCCAGATATGTTATTTAATTAATGTCGCGTGAAGACATTTTCAGTTGTATTATTGATCACTTCCCAAGTTGGTTAATGAACGGTGGTTGCTCTAAAAATGATGCTAACAAGAAGACCACCGGGACAAAGGGGACCGACCGCGGAGACGTTGTAGGAATGCGCGTACGACGAATGTACTAACTACACCCAGGACCAGACCACCCAGCGAGCATGCCAACCAACCTGTTCGAGAGAGGGAAAGAGACCTCCGCAATTACTATCTCGTTCCTAATAAACGACAATTATACCCACCTCGTCATAGCTTTTGGCACGCCTAATAAATAACGCACGTCCCTCCATGATGTTTACACACGCGAATTCGGGCGCTCTGTTTGCTTAGAACGGCAGAATCGTCCTTGATTTCTAAATAAGCTCTATTTTTTTAATAAATTCGCAACGGAGGCTCTCTCTTTGGAACCAATTTTGTCGTGAAATAATGAAGGACACTTCTGTGTCTCTATAAATGGATCTACTACTATTACTTCTCGGCTCGATAGCCCATTAAGGACCTTGGCTTACCAATACGACTACCACACTGTCACCTTACACGACTAACTCCTTGGCGTTACAACCAATGTAGTGCCTTGGCGTCTCTGACAATCACAACTAGTCGATCCTCTGCTCGCTTCCTCCATCTTCTTACTGCCGTCTTTCTTCGATCATCCTCTACGTCATCCAACCATCGTTTCCGTGGTCTCCCTTTACCCCTGCTGTCACCTGGATTTCCTCTGTAAACCTTCTTCACAGCTCTGATCTCCATCATGTCCCAGCCCTGTTAACCTTTTACTCTTTTTCCGATTACAGGTCAGCATATCAATATAAATCTTCCAATTTTTTATTTCTCCGTATTCTCCATTGTCCTTCCTCATTTACTGCTCCCATCTTCTAAGGAGCTCCTCATCAACCACAGTCATTGTCAGTGTCTCTGATCCATACGTTACCACTGGTATTACAACTGTTCGGTATTCGATTTTCTGCTTAGGCTGGTTGCCTTGAGTTTCTTCATCAAGGCCCAATTTCCCCCTGCCATCCTTGCCTTTATTCCTTCTCTTATGCTGTTATCATCAGTTATGAACACGCCCAAGTACTTAAAATTCCATACATCTCTCTTATGAATTTATCCATCACCGCAGCTCTGGTAGCAAAGATGTACTATGTTTTGACTTCATTCACGTGGACTCCCAATCCTTTTCCCTCCTTTCCCAGTCTACCAAACGCATCTTCCAGCTCACCCAATCTTCTAGACAGCATATGCCCATGCGGGGATTCAAACCCGGAACTTCCGTCAAAGGAATACACCGAAAGTAACAACGGCTGTAAATACGGATTTTTTGATAAATCGTTTGGACGCTAAAACTAAGGTCCAATCAGACACAGCACTGTGGTTTAAAATATTGTTTCCTTTAAATTCCGTTCGTACCATGAGATACAATTTCGTCTCTTTATTTCGCAATCTGTTTTATTTTCTGGTCGATCAATCACAGTTAATGACAATGATCCTTCACACACTCCTGGTATGAGGTAGCTTTTGTACTATATTTGCTGTCGTTCAGTAAAACGAAGTGTTAATTCAACTTTAAGAACTTCTCAGTCAGATTTGGATGTAATTTTTTTTTTTTTGGCGTTGCTTTCTCATTTTTCTTTCGACTTTCGCTAAATTATCTTGAAGATTTCAGGTCAAAATTTCATTAGTTTTTTCACGGCCCAGAAAAACCAGATTGTTAGGTTTTAACTTTATACCTAGCTAAATTAACGTCAGTATTTTATCCACCACCGCTAGACTAATTAAAAGCGCGAGTAATTTTCGCTGGCAATGTGTACACTACATTAGAGAGCTGGCATTATTCAGCGGTGCACTCGGGAGGATGGGCCGTTCCATTCATTCTTTTAATATTGTTTGCAAAATAATATTTTTGTTTGTATCTGCCCCGCGTCTGCAATTCGCCGAGGGACTTTTTTTGGGGGTGAGGTTGGCGCTGCGGGGGTGGTAGATAAAGTTGTGTCTATGCACATTAAACTGTTTTCGATCCCTTGTTTTAGCGGACGGTTGTTTCCGCGCCAACGGTTAATATTAACAGGGTGGCAACACTGCCAAACATTCCATTAAATTGAAGCTAGGGGCTGTAATAGAATTTCGACACGTTTGTCCCTGACACAATATAAAAACACACGTTCTCCTCATATTGGTCTCCAGCTAACCGTTAATTCTGTTTTTACATGTTACACAAAATTTTCAATAATGCAAATGCTAATGTTCGTTTATAATTAATGTACTGTTTTTCATTGTTGCGGTCATCTGGCTGTCGAATTAAACATTCTGCTTTTGAATTTAAAAAGTGTGTTATCTGGGAATAGAAATCCGTGACGATATTCCTTCGTTATTTCCATTTATAACTCCCCGATTTTGTTTCACACGTTCCTATAATTTGTCCGTATCCCCGTCAACTTTTGTTGTATTTTTGGCAGTACGCTAACAAGTTTTCTGGTTCCAGTTTTCAAGAAATCTCATATTGTAATTTGATACAAATAAATAATTATTTTTTTAGGGTAAGAGGCTACATGAGGATAATCCACATGGTGGCAACTCCCCTGTAATAGCATAGGAAGGGATTTGAAAGGGGGGATGCGGAGGTGTGGAGGAAGGTAGCCAACTAGGGCCCCCGGGCTATAGTTTAAGGATCCTACCCGGCATTCGCCTAAAAATGATGCACGGAAAACCCTAGAAAAACCTGCATCAGGTAGGTCGGGCATTGGATACTTGTCCCACGCCCTTCCGATAGCGGGAGACGAGTTTGCTGTGGGTACGCAGCTTTACCCTCTCCGTGCGTCGACCAGTTTAGGAGGCAGCTGGCCGGCTGTTCCAATGGGAACAGAGAACAACTCTTACTTTTTTTAGGGTAACAGGCTACATAAGGATATTCCTCATGGTGGCAACTCCCCTTTAATAGCATAGGAAGGGATTTGAAAGGAGAAGAAAAACAGCCTTTGCCTTTTGTGGCCCTAAAACATTTATGAGATTATCTGGATGTTCACTTCGTAAATATCAAATAACAGCTTGTTAAATACGATGTTTCGAAATATACACCAGGATAAGTCAAGTTTATCGTATTATACTAAAATTATTTTATATTTTAATTATCTCGACGCCACTATTTTTCAATGCAAAATAGGTAAGCAAATGAAAGCAGTAAAATTTTAATTGTTGCAGTGTGCCGCAGAAAGCAAGGCAGGTCGCCTGTTTGTAAGGCGTGCAGAGACGCGCGTATATAAACGTACAGAAGTACGTACGGTATTTGATCAATTATTCGTCTACCAAATTATAATATTTATTATGAAATTCTGTATATAATCTTTAATCCTGCACCACATACTGTTGCTGTCTTTTCGTGTGGTGTGGCAACGTCGCTGCTCCTGATTAACGCTTTATACGTTATGTGATGGCTCTTCTCTCACTGTACACCAACCTGCATTCTTTGGCTTTCTTATGCAACACTTGTTGAATTAAATGTGTTTCTGTATTTTAATAACTGACATAGGCCTGCTAACGTGAGCTTTTAACTAACCTTAAATAATTGCATTGGAAAAAGCGGGAGGGTAAGGGCTACCGCGTATCCCACCAAGCAACCTGCATCAGTGCATAGTTCTGCGTGCTAAATATGACCTCAGGCTCTCCAATGGACCACAAATTTAAGGCTAGAACAGGAAGTAAACTAAATCGAGGAGGAAAGGTGCAAATGAAAATAGTTCAAGATAATATTTACGCATTTCTATTCACTAATGACCTTTTATTTTCATTTGATACTGGGTAAGTGAGAGAAAAATAAAATAATTGAACTTCCGAGTTATCAACTACTGTATCTGTGGGGAGGCCTCGTGGTGCAGTTGTCAGAGGTTTTTTTTTCTCGCTTGTCCATATCGCCATAATCTCGTTCTTGTCAAAGAAGAGTAAGCGGATGGCACGACTAGGTAATTGCTCGGAGTGCGCTTGTAAGCATACCCACGCTTGAAGGTTACTCGTGAGGAATGAACTTGATTACAGGCCGTGCTGCGGTCATTCTGCCGTTGTGACAGCTCTGTTATCGCAGACAAACCGGCAAGTAACAATTTCGGAGCAATACATTTTCTGTCAGTTCTTAACGACGTCAAAGATAGGAAGGCGAAAGATATTCCGTCCGCCAAAAAATATCGATTCTTGAAGTGTGGTGCTAAAGAAGAACGAAGGAGATCCAAAATACTGATAAACCTAGGAATGAGGAAATTTTAGGAGAGACAGGTGAGGATAGTCTCTGGAATACACTAGGAATGTGACCCAAATTGCTGACGTTAGTGATGTTGCGCAAGAATTGTAGGGGAAGGCAGCGATTACAGTATATATATAAATACTGTGAAATGAAGGAAGTACTCAGATCTGAAGCGGATTATCAAGGACAGAACTAGTTGGGGAGCCGGATCAAACCAGTCAATAGATTAATGACGCGAAAAAGTCTTTGAATTCTCTGAAGTGAAAGAATATATTTAATATCAGTTATTTACAGGTATAGCATAGTTATTTAATGCATAATATGAATAGTGAATCCCTAAAGAGGACTGATGTCAAATAATCAGGAAACATTTTGTATTGAAGTATTTAATGTTCGCATATTTATTTCCTTGCACTTTTACAATGTCATGTGTGGTCTATAACCCTTCAACTTATCTAACTCGTTTTCAAGGACTCTCACTTCTGCACCGTTTCACCTCCTAATATTTTCACACAAATGACAGTATAACGTCTGCTTTACACTTCTAAATCGAAATGGAATATTTACTCTGGTGTTAATCCTTCACGATTTATTGCCAACTATCTGCCCGATGCGTTCTGGAGCTGATAAAAGGAAAAAGCGAGTGTGATGAAGACATACTCAATTATCGTTGTGTTCCTGGTGATACCTGGAATTAACTCTTGGGACTGTATTGTTTGGTAAATATCGAAGTTCGTACGGCCAACGACATAATGAAAGTGGCGATCACGGACAATGCCATGTGGTAACCATAAAAGCCTCAGCAGACCCCCTTTGGGTGTCTCGCCCGAACCCGCGTAGTTATTTTATGAAACTGTGGGCGAATCAAGGTCCTCTTAAAGCATGCTAATGATCGCACGATATTCACTCTGCCACCATCTGCAGCGACTTGAAGTACACTCCGGCTCCACAACTCGATTTGCATAATTGTAGGTTAAACATGTCTAAATTACTTAAAGCCTGTCATAATTAAAAGCTCTGGGCCGCGTATCGCGAGGAACAATCGTGTCGGTCGGCCGGCCGCAAGAGCACTGTAACAATGGACAATGGCGGAGCGTGGTTCGTGAGTGATGAAGCCCAACAATGGTTGTGTTGAAGCGGACCACCTAGAGCTGGCTGGCTGCTGCTCACAGGGGTAATTACATGAGGAAGGCAACAAAGCATCGCCAAACTTTTGTGGTCGCAGGAGGCAGCGAAAAATTCCTCTGAACGGAAACAAAACCAGAGTCCTTTGGGAGCGGGGTGCCATAGAAATAGGTGTCCACCAGAAGAAATTAGCTGTAATTTATAGACTCCGCTCGTCAGGGAAACAAAACAGGCGACGATTTCACCTCGAACCACAATATTCGTTAACTCTTTCAACTTTACCGCCTTGATTAAAATTAGTTCTTTGTTCGGAATGTAGCACGTTTCGTATATATTTTATTACGTGTTCTGTCAGACGAAAGATCCTTGTCTCGGTCCACGGAACAACTCTCTCCTCTGCGTCATTCTCTTCAAAATTTCGTTTGGTGGGACTATAGCTGATCCACGTCCACGTGATACATAACTAAAACTAGTTCTAACACCTCGTCCTTGAAACTGTATTGCCATTACATATTGTATAAAACGTGTATTATATACATGCAATACAGTTAGGATGACGGCGCAGGTCAAAACGAATGTTTTGTGTTTCCTAGTAGGATTGGGTCGGATTGTTTCATTTCTGTAGTAAATGTATTATGTTTTCTTCTTTCAGTCTATTCTAAAATTATTTACACCATCCTTCTCACTTTTAATTAAATTAAACTTTTGTAAAAAAATCTTGGTATTAGGTGGATCTTTGTCACTATGTCACTATGGCTTAAAGATGGCACGTAAATAACAGCTTTACTTTTACTGGAGTTTATTCGTTTTCAGGCAACTTCAATGTTTAGTTGTAAGCATTTTAGTTCACTGTTTTAGTCAATTTGATCTGTTTTGTAAGCTGTTGTTCAGCGTTTGTTATTATGTACATACTAACTTCAATTTTTTTAATACAACTATACTTACTTTCGCTGTATTTTCTGCCCCTAAAAATATTGGTCGCTGGTTTGACATTATTTGAGTGGTATAGATTGTATAGAGGAAGTATTAAGTTGAAATTGAAGCACTTTAAATGAATTTGCTGCTCAATAGTGATCTTGTCGCATTTCACTTACTGTGTAATAATAATTATTAAAACTGGATTTTATTCGTCAGTCACTCGAGAACTTGCAGAATTTCGCGTTTAGAATATTAATTTTATTCATAAAATTTATGGTTGGTTTGCATAAAATTTTTTTATGGTGCTTCATTTGTATCTTACTCCCCGCAGGAAATTTATCTCCAAGGTCTGTCAATGACGATATTTTTAACATTTCGAGAAACAATTGGTGTGATTTATTTCGTTTGTAGAAGTCAGTTATTTGAGTAAAGGTACGAAGGCGAAAGAATCTTTGAGGTGACTTACCGGATGTCGTAAACATCAGACCGAGTCACCGCCGTAGAACCTGATGGCTTTCACCGCCGCAGTTCTTGCATTGTTGCAGGAAGAACGTTTTCACGCTCAGTGACCGCGAATCCGCAAAGCCACCAACAGTTTCTTACGCTCAGCCGCCGCAGTAAGGTCGCAAGGCTCGTCTGCGGTAATATACGTAAAAAGAAACCTCTTCCTAATCGAGGCGGAATACAAACCCTCGGTGCAGCCGTCGCGGGACAAAAACAAAGGCCTTCTCCGCGGCATGTGTGCCCTGGTATTAATATCTGAGGACTTACTACACGTGGCACCAGTTGACAAAAATGCCGCTCCTCATCTCTATTACTCCTTTGACAAGTGATTTCAATAGGACCAGCCAGACGTGAACGTAGCACAGGAAACTTGCAAAGAACGACGTAGTTCTTTCAGCGAACTTGTCATTCCCTTGCTGATTTCGGAAAAAATAGTACAGAATACTACTCAAAAATATTTTTATAAGAAGTGAATGCTCAAGCCGTTCTTAGGTTACTGACTCAGCTACCACAAGTTCGATCTAGACTAATATATATTATATATTTTTGGTGAATTACTTTCCTCTAGTGTGATGTTTAGCATATAAACCTGAAAGTTACTGGAATTTCCATGAAGGTCGTGAAGAGTGTATGAAGAAACTTATCCACTATGCCATGAGAATTAGTTAGAAGTTTCATGTAAATCTTTTCATTCTTGTGTGTTGCAATTGACTATTAGATTTTAGAAGGCAACGTTTCTGCATAGAATTGTCTCAAACTTGGGAACATTGGCGCAGAATTACATCAAATATTTAAGCAAGTATTTGGATGCAGGGTATAGTCGCTTTCGAGACTACAAAAGATCGGTTGATGATCTCCGTTCAGAACTGCCGTCAATCGGCTGAAATCCTGAAAGTGTGATTGGGGAAGATCGTCCTCTACCTCTGCAATATTCTGGGGCTATGAAATAGGACCTTACCATATTGTTCCAACGAACGGAACCTCAAAGCGATTGCTGGAAAGGTTTCGCCGTGACTGCGATCATCATCCAGGAATTTCTGACTAAAAAAAAATTTACGCTGTTCCGTCATAGTCGTCCAATTGTGTTCCGTATGACTTATTTCTATTCTATAGGATTAAAATCTGTTTAAACAGAGTCGAAGATTTGACATAGTTGAAGACATCCAAATGGAATCGCTGCTGATACTAATCTCTCCCGAACCTCTTTAAAGTGACGCAAACTTTCGCAAGAAACTTTTTTCTTCGTGGTGATGGTTAATGAGATCCGAGTATGACGTAGTTTTAAATTATTGGGAACTTTTGCTTATTACTTCTTATGTAGGAAAACTATTCTCAGCCACGGAACGTGAGCCATAACCAGCCTTTTTTCAGCTTGCCCTCGCTTGGTTTTCTTTACTTCGTACAGAATGCTCTCGTTTCTATAAATTTGAGTAGCGTTGTATTTACGGGATCATTTTGTGAAGGCGACGTGTTGTGCGACCACAGATGAACTTAACTGAAGGAAATCGAATAAGTCGATAATGTTGAAAATTGGCATGTCAAAATAGGTAGTAGTATCTCAAGACATGAGAGATGAATCTTTATCAACGAGTGTAAGGACTAAGGAATGGTAGGGGGGGGGGAGTAATTATAACTGCACTTAATAGGAATTGCGATCTCACGACTGCAGTGGTCTGTGATTAATTACCACCCTCCCTATCTGGCGGGACACCCCTGGGGCTATTAAGATTTCTGATGACGACCCTGCCCCTCTTTTACGAGCTACTAACACGGAGCTTCTTCCCGGTAACTGCAGCGTATCCAGTTGCAAAGCCGCCCGAATGCTCTATGAACACGCAAGCAATTCTTGAAGAGAAAGCTCTCCGCTGCAACAAGTGGCAATTATGCACTGCAAATGATTTCTCCGTGTGAGTTCCCGTGGCAATTAGCTGTAATGGGATTTGGCGAGGAGGCGCACACCTGCTGGATTCCGATATCTATAACCGTAGAAGTCGGGACGCAGCCTGATTTTCCAGGTGCGTTCACAGAGCTATAAAGAGATAAGCCCGGCGCGTCTTCAGCCAAGACGTCTGTTCGCTACGTAGCGATTACGAAAACGGCTGCAGCAGGCGAAATATGAATCGAGCTTTAAAAGGAACCACTGTAAGAAACTATACATCACAGCTGTTTATGATGACGTCATTTACGAAGATAGACAAACACGCAGAGATATAATCAAAAACTCACGTATACTTTCATAAACAAATGTATACTTTTGAAATCAAAAAATAATTAATAATAATAAGAGATAATAATAATAAAGATAGCCGAATACAAACAAAATAAGTGATAATATAAATACCACACAACGTATCTGGGATCCTTGTCCCTTTCTTCAGGTACTAAAAAGAGCCCAGAGCTATACAACTGCACACGTCAGTTGACAAATCTTTTGCGGCAAAATTTCTCAAATTGAAGAGAAGTCGAGACTTTAAATCATCTGTTTAGGTTATAGAGGTGTTAAGAATAACAGAAGTTGAAAATGAATTTTTAGCGATGGTGAATATGTGATCAGGTGGAGATAGTTGCCTCTCTATGAATGGGCTTAACCTAGTACTTCCACATCCACATTGGTTATTCTGACTCATCCATATGCACTGACTGACTTCTACCCTATAGAAGAACAAAGCTTGTCTACTAATCGAAACGTTTGTTTCCCAATTTTTAATGCTATATTTTTTGCCTTTGGCCTATTTCTTTCATCTCATCAATTTCCCTTTCTGTTCCGTCGCTACAAATTTCTTATCAACTTGTTATTCTTAAACGCCCTTAACTAAAACAAATCTAGGCAATGAAAAAAAATATCTACAAATTATTTCAATTCCAAATTTAAAGCAATTAGTTTACAAAATATGAACCGATGTTGTGCCACTAGCACTATTACCATTACAGAATTTAGAATCTATGTAACAAACGTGAAATATTTCAATCATGCTATTGATTTGTTCTTTAAATTGTAAATATACCTTAAAATAAAATGATCGATGGAATAGAATAACTGTGTAAGGAAAGAAAAGAGCGACATCAAAGGAAAACGGAATTTTATAAATTAACCGGAGAGCATCGAAAATTATAAATGAGAGGAAAGTTATGCTTCCAAGAGCTTTGTAACAGTTTGATTCAATGGAGGCAAGAGAATGAGTGTTAGCTCCACATTTCTACACACATGGAGTTAACTTATTTGAGTCGGTGTCTATACCATAAGGATGTAATAGAAAGAGGATACGGATACAAAAACAGTCTAAAAAGGGATCAGTATGTGGTGAGTGTGAAAGAACTAAATATAGATTTTACACAACTCTGATCCATTTATCTTAATTACTGGCAAATTTGGTGAACCGAACCCTGCCCACTTGCTTCTCATTCTCAAAATACCTCCACTTTGTCAGCTGTTATCTCTGTTACTTCAACCAAGATTTGTGCGATGAGTCCTGGTCAGTGTCATTTTATATATTTGTTTGTAATTCCAGGACAATATTTAGATTATGTAATTATCTTACATTTATTACTGTGTTTTAAAATAATGTGTGGCGGTATATACAAATTCTATATGACCTGAAATGAAGTATATAATATTAATTTTCCGTTTAAAAGAGGAGTATTAATATTTGTAAAATACTATAATAATATTCTGTTGAGTTTTCGGGAGTATTGTGATTACAAATTAGTATTAGTTTCCAATATAATTTGAAATATTATAAAACTTTAGTTTCGCAGTACGCAATTACTTTTTGACCACTCATCTCAGTCCTGTCCATTCGAATAAATTATCGTTGTTTCGTCTTCTTCATTAGCGAAGAAATCTCGCGTCATCGCGCATGCTAATGCACTGTTATTTACCACTCTGTGTTATGACTGCTGTGAAAATTTTTCTTGGGGTCTTGTTATGAACTGCTACGTATTATGTTGTTAACTTTTCCTGTTGTATGAACAAAAAACTGTCTTTATGGTACACGAAGCGGCTCATCATCTGTGTTTTGCTTAGGAACAGCAACAAATTTCTCCTCGTTTCCTGAGAATTGCTCTGGAGAATTAGAAGGAGATGGTGGTGCGCAGACATGACATCATGTCGGAGGGGTTTTACCTTCATTTGTCAGAAAGTCGGACAGAAATTGGGAGGAAAAATTCCTGGTTAACGTTGTTTGCATTCTAATTAGATATTTCGTGCTAAGCCTCGACGTAGAAGCTTTTCTGTTTGTTTACTGAACTTGGGGATGGGAAGAGGGAGATTTGATCTATCTTCCACTAACTAGTGGTAACCGTGGTATAAATATTCCATGTATTCGCTTTTAAAAACCCGTGGAACTGGAATCGTTTGCAGCAGGGAGTCTACAGGTCGTTACGACAGAATACCTGTACATGTGAATTTATATAAGAAAAAGTCTTCAAAGCAGTTTTTCTCAGCATGGTGCTGAATTCTTGGAAATAGTTGATTAAACATTAAGTGAAAGTGTAACAAAGATATCGTTGAGAGGGCTTCTTCAGTTTTCCCCATATTTTTTCTGTATTTATCACAGTCTAAATTTAATTCCAACTTTTAGTAATTTTTAGTATATATATATATATATGGTTTTTCTTTTCATTTCTTGTCTACATTCTTTCTGACTTTATTTTGCTATCCCTAAGTTCTGGAATACATATATTTTCCCCTTATGAATTATTCCAATATCTATATAGTATACAGCGATGTTTGTACTGTACGCAATGTTTTATCGGCCAGAAACTAGGCAAAGTAAAAAGACAAGAAATTAGTGAATCCATGATGGGATTACCATAAGACTAAACAGATTAAAGAAAAACTTTTGAGTTTTTTTAGGGCATTGAAATAAGACGATGAAATATGGAAGAGAATCAATCTATCTAAGACGAGGTTAATTGCATGAAGCTGTTCAAATGAAATTTTGATTTGTTAAAGGATTGATTAAATCACTATAGACTCAATGTCGAGGGTCAAGAACATTGGCCATGCTCCAAACGACTATGCGTAATTTGCCTCGTGTGGCCATACTCCGTGTGAGTTCTACTTTACACCTTTGCCAATTATCTGTGGATATTTTTTTTCACGGTTCACGGTGTTCCAGAACGCTAAGACCAATTGCCACTATTCCAGTGACCTCAAATTTCTTCAGGAACCATTAAAGGTCTGAAACGAGTGGAAGGATATCGTTCACGGAAGCCTCCCAAACGTGTACTGTCAACACGAGAATTTATGTCTCATCACTCGAACATTGTTAAACAGTCACAACTTCAGTAATTTATTGTTCCCTTCAATACTATAAGACGGAGTGTGTTAGCTCCATGCGTTTCAAGGTCTGGTCGTTAGTTCGTTCGTGTCTTGTATGTAACCACGGAACGTTTTTCCCGTTATTGTAACATCATCAAAATAACATTATTGTATTCGTCATGCTGCTGGTCATGGTACTATTAACAGTATATCCTTTACACCACTATTTAATACATGGTTGTTGATTATTTGTATGGAATCACCAATTACATTGCTCGAGTGAAAAACTTGTACAACTAAGGTTTGATGACACCACAGATGGTTGGCCTTGGAACCTATTTTTGTGGACGATATCGTTAAGCCACTGTTGCCTGCGGGAGATATTACCGTGAATTCAGCTGTCTCACCATGCATCACTGAGAGGTGGGAGAGAGAGGGAGTCAGGAACAGCTACCATGTACCATATTTATTAGCGGCTGATCCTCTGTAGCACTGTGGGGAACGCCGTGGGCTTAGGAAGATAGGAAGGGAGAAGGGAGACCGTTGTAGGGCTGCTCGCTCGAAGTTTGAACCCAATAGTGCTTGTTGTCCAATTCTGGTCTCCAACTATGGAGGAATAGCCTGCTGCTGCATTCAGTCCGCGTTGCGGAAACAGTTGAATAACTGTTCAATTAAAAGCATTACCAGCTATGTGAAGTACTGACAACTTAAATAAAAAAAAATTTATGGCTTATTTAATCGAAAATATCATTGGATTCATATCTGTAAAATTAGGCTCGTTGGAGGTAGTGTGCCAAATAACTGCAGGTATTTTACACCACTTTGCAATTTATCTCGTTTTGTTGAATATTTTGCATCCTGTAATTTATATCCCATGAAAATCGATAATAAGCTTAGAAGTTTATGTTTTCTGTATTTCTGAATAGTTTCAGCACAATCATAGAACGCTTAATATAGACGACTATGCGTATAATGAAGCTGTGTGATCTAGTATTTCGTTTATAACTATTGACCCAATTGTGTCTTGTGATTCCTTCGGTTTTCTAGCTACGCTAGAGGTTTCACTCTCAAACCCGAACACACAAAAAATATAATATACTTTCTTTAAACTGTTGTCTGCCCCCTCTCTTTCCAGGTCACATGGTTCCCAAATCACGGTTCCGGCATTTAAGCCACACGCGTTCAAAGAATGCGATGCAATGGAGCAAAAAAACGAGAGAGGAGGAAAGACAGAGACGATGGGCAGGAGAGAGTGGGTTTTAAACTGTGTGTTGAAGAGTGAAGAGATATTTCTCGCAACAAAAGACTGCTGTTGCCCGACGAAAAAGATGGGATAGGTTTGGGCAGATGTTTAGTAACTCGCGTCTGCCTAATACGAGCGAGGCACTAATGCGTTTTCCACAAAGAAATATTTCACCCAGGACGACGACACTAAAATATAACATTACCGTTCATTCCTAAATCGCCCGGGAACAACGTTTACTGCCTCTGCTTATGTGCAAGATCTCACCTTTGTTGTGAAGAATTAGAATTCACGCTGTTTGGGATAAATGCACACAACGTTATTTGTTCAAACGAAACGATGAGTGATATGAAAAGCAATAGGGGCAATTTTGTAAACTTTCCAGACACAAATACTGTTAAGTAGCGATGAAAGAGAAATTAGTATGAAAATTAATTGCCGGACTCTAACAAAAAAAAATACTTCGTTTTGAATGCAGAATGCTGAACAATTAACATAAATATGAAACTGGTGTCATTGATGATTTTGAGTATCATAGGAATTATTCTCTGTATCTGGATGAACTTCCAATAATGACGTTATTGTTTTCATATTTAGATATAAGAATGATGATTAATGTAAATACGAAGACATTGGATTTCCTTATAAGAATTTGTTAATTGCATTTGAACAAACATCTTTGACTAGCGATTTTTTGTTTGAAGTTTTTATATGTACTGTATTACTTATTTTCCATATTGTCTTTTTCTCATCACGTTTTAAAATAAAGAAATGGGAGCAAACAGAGTTAATTTTCTGTGGGGTCAATTGTTGACTGATTTTCAATGCCCAATATATTTCCTTTCTCTAGTTAATACCAAGATTCTAACTATCGAAAAGTAACGCCTAACTCGTGTATTTCACTTTTTATCATATATGGAATTTAATTTCTCACAGATACGGCATGTTTAGTGAACGAGAAAGTCGAAAAGTTGAGTTATTTTGCCAATTTAATAATGTCGTGACTGTCATTCATTTTTTTAAAAAAAAATTCAGCATCGAGGGCTCGGCATTGAAATTGATTAAGATTGTTCTTAAACTAAAATGAACAGATTCTGTCTACTCACGGCTCAGAACAGGGTCTCTCAGTAAATAAAAATGCCCAGTATTCCGCAAAACTACAAACTGCTTTCTTTCGGTGCTGAGGACCAGTGAACAGATACAAAACACGACCAACATTCCTGGTTTGTTACTAAAATTAACTTCTTTTACAATATTTATGAAGGAAAAATATCGTTTGTGTTAGAAATGTGTCAATATGGCGCTATTAAAAATTAGACACTATTGGAAAGTGTGTAGATGGAATTTGAAATGTAAATCATTTGAGGCAGAGTATTGGTAACACTATCGCCGTTGTACTACATTATCCTCTTAAAAATGGTTGCTTGGGGTGCTGTAACACATTACTTAAAAATGCTCTCGATCCCCCTCAATTTGTAGTCCACGTGGAGGGATGATCCAAATCAGAGTGAACTGTCTCATACTCAATGCCCTGGACAGTATTTTGTAAGTAGATATTTAAATATGCGTTTGTACTTTTATATTAATAATCATTTATCCAGTCACTCTATTATACAGACTTACGGATAATTATATGTAGAAACCATACCATTAAAATATCTCTGACACCTCAAACAGTAAAGCTGAACAATTTTTCAAAAAATATTTTTCTTACACGCATCCGACAATCCATTTTCCAAACGGAATTTCTAGTGGCGGGGGAGAGTTTTTGCTGCGTTTGCATTTTAGGCCTCGAGGCATTTCCGCTTTCAAAAGCGACCTGACCCACGATGGATATAGGCTATGAACGCTGCATTTCCGGAGGGGATTGACCTTGGTTCGCTTTACCAGTCCAATATTTGGCAACTAGGCAATTTCCTTATACCTAAATTATTTAATTTTGGCCTTGCCGAAGTGATCAACCAAATCGGCCCGTTTAACTCTGACATTATTCACGATTTTTTGAAAATCATGAATTCAAATTCTTCGCTATAACGTGACGGGGGACTTTCAAATCAACTAAACGTTCGAGCAGATATTTCTGAAGGTTTTGCTGTGCTGCCATTATTGACAAACTTTACAATTTCGTTCTTCGTAAACTGTGAACACTACGTATATTTATGTATGCAATAGCATAAAATTCAGTCGAAGAAATTTATTCGTTTCGTAGTAGTATTTAGCTGATATATATTCGGAACCCAAGGCTTTAATTGCTAATTTACATTACCGGGTGTGCGATATCCCCTCGTGGACATGTTTATGGGTTGCGTTTCTCTCAGATTTTATGTGTCTCTATCGCAATAAAGAATTATCTCTTAGCTGAACCGCTGGCACCATCCACGAGGTTAATTTAGTGTTGATGGCGGTGTCCGCCAAAAGCCGCCGCTACGTGTGGAAAACAGCGCTGGCATCTGCAACAAAAGGACGCTTGCGGTCCCAGCAGGTGGAGTTTCGCCTGTGCTCGCCTCCTCCGGTGGGCCACTAAATCAACGTGCTCGCCTGTAATTATTTCCTTAACTCGCCTCTTCGCTTTTTCTCTTGTAACAAGGCACCCGGCCTTCACAAGTAAGAAATGGTTCGTTTTTAATGTTGCGTAATGCACAGATTATATTTGCGTTATTTACTTTATTTGGAAATTCTTACTCTTACATTTATTTATATGCGTCCAAAATTTGCGAAATTCGTTTGTTGTTTCGTTGTTGCATTCGACCAATGTCATGCTAAAAATAAATAAAATTCATACTTACCATAAACACTATAATTTCAGTGGGAACGGAAAGGCGCTGGCCATATCTTCTGAAGTGAAAGTATCGATATATCAATTTTGGGCGCTTGATCGAAATGATAATTACAAATTAAATTAAACAGATTTTTCCAGTGGGTAAATAAAGCCATTACTGAATCATACTGCTTTTAACCTTTGTATATTTATATTTAATTACTATCTAGATTGTCGCCCTTCATACGCAGTACAAATACACTGTAACAACGATATATAAAATGAATACACATTACTAATACTTTTTGATTCTATAAAAGAATGATTTCCTCGCCTCTTTACTGATACCATGCCCCTTAAAAACCTAATTGGGAAAACTGAAGTTTTAATTTTCTTATAAGTTGAAGATAACCTCATAGTTACTTAACTGATTCAGATAAAAACTGATCATCAGATTTTCTGTAATTAAAATCCTCGCCCAAGTATTTAAAATCGGGATTGGGATTGATACTGATGTGCAGGAAATCGAAAATATGATTAATCGAAATTGGTCTGACCGTTTTCTTGTGAAAAGCGAACTAAAGATTTTTGTAGAAATGCATGAAAATATTTAATACATATGGATAAAATGTGTCAAATATGAAACAGCCATTTTTTAAAAAAAATAGCAATTGAAAACTAAAGTTAACTAAAATATTTGCTAAAAGTGTAATCCTAACTGCCCAATTAGTTATATAGGGTAGGTAACAATTAAAAGCAACTGGAGAGTAATATCCAATCGTCCATTGGTCTGGGGTTGAAATGGGGTTAGGCCGGAACTCACTTTAAAGTTAACCTTTGTTACGACAACTTAATGCTGTAAAAAGTATTCAGAAAACAGTGACGCAACGAAATATATTGGGCTAAGTTCAGGATATGTTGTACACCAAAAAACGTCTGAGTACAAGTTAAGAGATGTCAAGTAAAGGTATGGTAAAAAGACTTTACCGCATTCTGTATATCCCGTTTGAAAGAATATAATGAATGTTTTTTTTAGAATGAAAGCGTTCCCGTTTCAAGCTGTCTTTAAATTTCGTTGGTAAGAGTATAATGACGGTGTTCTGGAATGATAGCGTTACGCCAGCTTATCTCCAAGGGGTGTGTTTCCCTCTGACAAAACTCCCGACCTTCGTCTCCATTTTCCAATTTCACATTTGTTATATCTCACAAGGTATAGAATTTTAAAAAAATGTAAATAGAAAATGCGTTCGTTATGAAACAGATCTTAAAGGCTTCAATGTCTAAATCGAGGAGTTATTGAGGATTGTGATTCCCAAAACCAGTAAATTAACTTGAAACCTAAATTATATTAAAACTTTTTGAATTAAAAAAGGATCTCTAACATGCATTGGAATGGCATTATGGAACGCTGATGGGAAAAACGGACTAACAAGTAAAGGGTGTGGTAAAAACAACTTGTATGAACGTCCACAGATTTTAAAGAGCATAAAATAAATTAACTGAAGTTGAATAGTTACATAAATAATTATTAACATCAACATTTTTATATATACGTCTGTTAAAATTTGTGCCACTTAATGGAATTTTTAACTAATATATCAGACGAAAGCAAACAATTTTTTTTCCAGGTAAATATACGCTTCTATGGGTTCTATATTTCTTATTTTTGATTATATATTTAATTTTGAGCTTGCATCTCTAGAAAAAAGAAGCGAGTGTAAAATCAATCAAAAATATTGTAGTATGGAAATCTGATGAATCAATGGCTATAACTTATTTTATTCCTAATAAATAAACTACTTATTAAAATGCGCAATAAGATTGTTACTGTCAAAAAGAGTTGGTAGGCCTACTCTGATTATACTAATATATTTGTTTGTCGTTAAACTGATTCCTTGTGGAATTTAATTGTGTTTAAAGTGTATATGAAATGTCGCTTTTGTTAAAGCTGTTCAATTAGTGTTTTACGTTTTATTAACGTCCTTTATTTTTTAACTTCTGTCTCGAATATATTTTTAATGCGTACCGTAAATAAAATTCACCTCAGAGGTAAATTACGGTTTATGAGCACTAAAGTTTATATGACCCTGATGGCGTATCTTTTCACCAAATTAGAGAAATTAAAAGGGTGGAAAAGTCAATAACTGCGTCTTTTTGTTCTTCGGTAACTGTTTTTAGCTATTAGCCCTTTTGTCTTTCCATCTGTTGAGTGCCAGGAGTTTAGAGGAATTATTCTGTTCTATTTTAGTTTGACATGAATACACCGCCGCGCCATCTGGATAATGAAGATTATAATTTAATTTTGAAGGTGATTCCGACGTTCGCTCTATATAGGTTACACTTTCAGGTGTCAGTTACCTGTAATCTGGTTCTCACTATAGGAATTTGTCAATGTCACCACCAATTAAAATTCCTAAATGACTATAATAGTTCTGGCTGATTTCCATGTCTGTCACTAGCTTAAATTAAATGTTTCCTGCAAACTCTTGTACTTTTATGTGGCAAAGTATTTATGAACTGTTCACAATCTGCATCTACAATAACTTGATTTAGACGTCTATATTTCAGTTTTGGAGTACTAATAGTATTTCTTAATGATCACTGAAAATGATACCATCTTAAGTTAAGTCTTGCAGTACCGAATCGTGTGTGAACAGTTATTCATTATTTATCTACTCACTTAGCGCTTTTTAAAACGTCAGTCTAATTTTCCATTTCTTCTGTTTTACAGCATCCCCAGATGCTTATGTTTTAGTTCCAATAAGTTCTTTGGTCCATCTTCACAATAGTAATTCGATTTCGACACTAAGAATTGTTTTAGTGAAACTTATTATTTCGACGCAAAATTGGCGTGTTTAGCATGACGTGCGTATGATTACTGAAGAAGCATAAAGTTGCAGAAGTTACGCCATAGCTAGCCGCGTCAATTGCCAAGCACCAATCAGAAAAAGCTACGTCAAGGGTTGTAGATTTAAAGAAACATTTAATTATTAATCTTTGTCTCAGAAGAGTAATGAAATAATAATATACGTTATT
The DNA here is from genome assembly GCA_037074705.1 of Zhengitettix transpicula. Taxonomy (NCBI): domain Eukaryota; kingdom Metazoa; phylum Arthropoda; class Insecta; order Orthoptera; family Tetrigidae; genus Zhengitettix; species Zhengitettix transpicula. The sequence goes on along the minus strand of CM073596.1, from coordinate 35,902,389 downwards.
AATGATCCAAGTAAAAGACGAATAATGTGGTTAATACAATATGTCTTAATTGATGTTTGTTAATAAGACGAAATCTTCTGTTATGTACAATGTATTGACAGGTGTAACATTTTTACATAATTTACGGGTCAACAAAGGCTTATATTAATGAATGTTACTTTAATAAAATAATTCCTTAAAATAATGATTTATTTATAAATTTGACATGATCTTATACAATCATCAGTAGTTAAAACTAAACTTTTAGAAATATTTAATCTTTCAATTAATTATCCTAAACAGTTATATTTATCTCTTAGAAGTTTCACTTCTAACACGCTGGCGACCAGGAACTCAAATTGGAAAAATTTCCTATCACTTTTCCAACACCTTAGTTGCATTTTTCAGTTCTTAAAGTATTTGATCCAATCATAATTTGATAATTCGAATTATCAGCTCTAATAATCGTATCTATATTACGTATTTCTTCACGATTAGGTATTGTTACGTAGTATTCGTCTAAAGCTTTTTTTCGATACGAGTTTCGGTAGACAAGCTGAGAATTTTTCTTTTGAAATTGTTCTGCTGTCGAAGATGCGGACAAATGTGAATAACGATCTGTGGGTCACGAGAGTGCGTTATTATTGCGGAGGCCTTAAGTGGTCACGGGAAAGTTGGAAAATTTTCTATGGAACGAGGAAAGTAAAGTTTTTTCGTCTTGCAAGTGGACTAGAAGTCATAAATGGTGCAAACAGCTCACCTTCGAGTCTCCGGAGTGGAAATAAAATCCCCCCTCTCTTTCTGGGGAAAGAGAAAACCGTCTATTGTTAGCAGAGCTGGGCGAGTGTGTGTGTTTGTGCATAAATTATTAACAGTTATCCGAGAATGGCAATTCTTCTCGAGGGGGAGTCGTCTCTTTTGTCGGAATAAAGAGAGATGCGACAGACAGAACCATGGTCATAAATAATATCAATGGGTGGAGGCCAATTACGTGGGATAAGTTGTCATACGTCCAGTGAATTATGGAAGACGGACCGAAACCAAAGGGAGGATACTTCTCTGAGTTTACCTTCGTGTCGTGATTCCAGAACAGGCGCGTCGTTGCTTCAATCTACATCAATATATAAACCTTGGCGTTCGGAAACACAGACCAACTCTTTATTCATATACTATGTTAATAAATAATATTATTGTATAATATACTAATACAAAACAGCGCGGGGAACTCTAGTTTCATTAAAGATAGGAGAATCAATAGAAGTAGAATGTGATCCCATCAAGCGGATGTTATGGATATTTTCGATATTTAAAAGGGATTGCTTTTCGAAGCATTCAAATAAATTGAAAATATGCGTGATTGTTCACATAATGACATGAAGTCCCATCATGACTTCAATAATAGGTTATATTTTTACATAATTTAATTTTGAAGATTTAACGACGAGCTTTTTGTAATCTAAAATTCACAAATAATGTAACGAAGGTGGCGTAAGTTGTGACGTACAAGGCTTTATTAAAAATTGGTCATAAACGTATATGTACTTTGATGAAATATGATGTGTAAAGTTCAAAAGAAAACATTTAAATGATGATAAGCTTGTTAAAAAACCCGCGGAAGTTGTACTGTGATAAAATTTCGGATTTTACAAATACGAATCCAGTGCAGCAACTGGTAATGGAACTTCACTTCGGCAATTCATGGAAACTTTTCCAATATGCAGGAACACTACGGGGTTTTTCAACCCGATCAAACGAACGCACGAGTAACAACTGGGATAAACTGGAGTCGTCAGGAAAGCAATTAAAGCTATAATTATGGCTTGGAGGCAGAGGCGGCGCGGCGGTAGCAAACTGCGTGAGTACAAGTGATGGGGTGCAAGATAAAATCTCCTTCGGATCCAAAACAACCGCCGCCTTTCTACGGCTTCCGTCTGGATATTTTCGAACAAGCGATCTGTGTCAGATTGACGCCCTTAAGCTGTCTGGTGCAGGACTATCCGATAGGATTATGCCGAGCTGCAGTTACGAAGGCAACCTGGTTTCATACGTTGAGAAATAACGTACTTAACACTCGTTGTAGAAAATGAGAAACTAATTAAATAATTAAGGTGACAGTTAATTAAGCTTTAGGTTACAGTTTCTATGAATCGTAATTGTATTACTTATGAGAGCATAGAATTGGGGAACAAATGCGGGAGAAAATTATTGTCGTTGTCATTGGAATCATGATTATGTTTTTAGTATTATTTGCAGTTACGAAGACTATACAGTGGAAAATAATGTTTCTACCTGTCGTCAACGCAGTCCTTGAACTCTGCAGTGCGTAACACTTTCGTGTGATTATAATTGATCGACAAGTTTCCAAATAATTTTAAGGCGTCTTCTTATTCAACTAAAACTTTTTAACTCGGATTACGAATTTTAAGACTATATATGATTTTTCACCAAGGTTGCAAATAAAATGCACTAGTAATGAACATAAATTTACCTGTGAAAATTGAGGGAGGTAAAAAATAATAAATTTTTTATTTTATTGGAAACCGCTCATTTCATCCTTGTACATGTTCGCAAATTAGCTTAATGATTGAACTATATTCTGATTCCTGATGGAAAGTAAATAAATAAAATAATAGACTCAGACGCAATAAATTTAAATTTAAAAATGCTACTGTAAATATCCTTGAAAGATTAATTAATTAAAGGAAAAGTTAATAGAAAACGTTAACATGACTACAACAAAAAGATAAATATATGGATAATATGAATTCGGTGTTCAAAAACGAGACACTTGCAATGCTTTCGAATTTCTTTAGAAGGTAAAGAAAAGAACGGAAATCATAATTTTGTATAAATTATTGGAATACTATTCTTCGTAAAATTTAGCCACGCCAGGGATAATGTGAGACAACTTGCTTACATTTTCGTAACAGTTAAAATTTTGACGTGGCTCGTCTTTCGAATCTTCTCATTAAATATTTGGCGGCTATTGCACTTATTCAGAATGTTCGCGTTTCGGTCTTCATTTTTATGATTTTTTTCCTACTTCAACATTCTCGACCGCTCTCTGAATTGATAATTTCTGTCACAATATTTATATTATAAATTATGCATAATGATACAAGGAGTGGCGTCAATTAACAATGTAGATGTAGTAATTTAATACACGCATTATGCGTCATTATTAGGCTGTCACGGAGAGGAAAATTTCACCTCAGATTTAATGCAGGCGCGTAATTATCGTATCTGCCCCGAGGCAGTTCTGTTCTGTGGCGGTCGTGTCTCGTCTCCATGGCAACAGCGTGGCGGTCCATCACAACAATTAAAATGCTCGAAAGCCGGCTCTTCTCCCTGCGAAAGGAGGACGCGGACTATTTGATTCCGAGAAACGGAGAGATTCTTTGGATTTTTAATTTAGGCTCTTACTCAATTTGGTTCCATTAGCATACATTAAAAACTTGTTTCAGGCGACTGCTCAATATTCTTTGAAGCAATGCCCCCCCCCCTCCTTTCTCCAAAGCCATTATAAAAAAGGCATTCATAAAAGGTAGCACTACTGAAGCACCACCACAAGACATTTCACGCGACCGACATTGCATGCGTGGAGAATTAGAAATTGTACACGTGTCGGGAACCAAGGAACCGGCCCGCAGGTGTATCAGTCTCTAGAAATTCAATATATGTTACTCTAAAAAAAACCTCCATTCGAGTGGAAGCCTGCGAGAGGATTTCTCGCAGGTGAACCTTCCCAGAGAGCTCTGGCGGGGGCTACCTTTGGGGATGCTCTCACATCTCTCTGGTTTTTTTTGAACTAAGGTTCCCACATGCCGAGGCACCTCGGTCTGTTTTGAGAGGTGTATGTTCCGGGGTCGCAGACCTTGGGCATACGGCAAGAGTTGTCCGCTATTCCTATTGGAATAGTCGGCCAGCTGCCTCCTAAACAGGCCAAGGCATGGCGAGGGGTAAGCTGCGTCCCCACAGCAAACTCCTCTCCCGCTATCGGAAGGGCGTGGGACAAGTACCCAATGCCCGACCTACCCGATGCAGGTTTTTCTAAGGTTTTCCCTGCATTCCTTTAGGCGAATGCCGGGTAGGATCCTTAAAATATAGCCCGGGGGCCCTAGTTAACCCTTGGCTACCTTCCTCCACCCTTCCGCATCCCCCCTTTCAAATCCCTTCCTATGCTATTAAAGGGGAGTTGCCCTAAGTGGATTACCCTCATGTAGCCTATTGCCCTAAAAAAAACCTCCATTCGACAACTGTCGACATAGACATATTTAATTGATTATAACTAATTAACAACAATTCATAGCGATTGGTTCTGATTCCATACCTCTAATGCTTTATTTTTTTTTGCAGGTAAGTGCAATAGTTGTCTCGCCAATTCCAGACTTTCATTCGTAAGTAAGAGTAAATTTATTATTTTCATAATATTGAATGACGTTCCTTATTTTATTTTAAAAATACGTTTGTAAGTTTACAACCCAAATTAACAAAAGTAATAGTAGTTATAAAATTACACAGAAAAAATAGCGGAAAATATGCTTATTCAGATATCAGAGATATTTCAATTAACACGTAGTGGACGAATATGCCATATGTGAAATATGCGCGGTAACGGAAGCCTATTAATACAATAAATTTAATTGAAGCTCTTTCGGGAAACATTTACTCTCATTACTGTACACAAAATGTTATTATTACGTAATTAAATTTCAAGCAACTTAAAAAGTCTACAGAACTGTAAGTTACCATTGCTGAGGATACGAAGGGGTACATCAACAATGAGAATTACGAGAACTTGTAAGGGTGTGTGAGGGAGAACTTTCTAAAACGGTATATATTCTTCTGATGTTTGGAATGGTAGATCATTTATATAAAGTCTTCCCGTTTTACTCTTAACAAATCGTTCCATATAAGGGCCCAGTAGTCGCGCCTGTATGTAATAGCAGGTAATTACAATGCAGTACATTTATTTTATATCTGTTTCTTGTATTTTGAAGGTGCTACTGTGATCAAGTAATATACATAATTGTGTTTAGGTCAGTTTCCTGACGTACTTCTCTGTTAATTTTAAAACACGGTATAATATGATAGTGGATATTGACGTCGGTGGAATACGTCACGTCTGGACAATTATATTCTGTGATTAATACACGAAGTAAATTTAATGTACCGCGGCTATCTTTGCACGTGTTTCAGCCCATGTAGTATTTCGAAAAGTGATTGAAAGACCACTTTTGAACAGAAGCCAGACCCAGCAGTCGCGCCTGTATGTAATAGTAGCGAGTTTTCTATTTTAACGACGGCGCCGGGCGCCTTCGTTCTCTGTGTTACAATAACACAGACGCCAGCAGGCAGGCAGGCAGCCCTTGTTATCACGCCTTACAGCCAACCCCTCCCCCTCTAGCCTCCTTTCCACGGCGTAATTACTGTAAACTCTAATGAGCGGATTGTCTGGCTAGCGTCTTCTCACCCCTGGCAATCGTCATAATAAACTTCGCGAATATACTTTCACATTCTCGCAGCGTGCTGAAAAACAACTGCGCCCGCCTCGGACTGCCATTCAATTGCACAAGCGTACTAATATCACAATAATTTAATATAAATATTTCTTAGTGTGTTAATTTTGTGGGTGTTGTTAATTATGAACTGCTGTAATCCGTTTGGGTTATGACTGCGAAAATTTGTAAATTTTTTATAGAATCATTATTGATGACCAATAAGAGTAAAAGGTTGTGAAACCTAGAACAAATATTTATGGATTCAATTTTATATAACAGTTCGATTATATGTAGGACTGTCTCCGATTTCTTCCTTATTCTCCAACCAGTGACATGTGGCTTAATGTAAACTCCAGGATTATAAGTAAATTAAAGTCACCTCGCGAAATTGATTTTAAAAATTTATAAATGAGTACACATACAGAAATAAATGCATTAACTTTTACTACAAACTTATTTCTTTCGCTGGGGCCAGAACCAGAACTCATTGAGACTTGAATTCCGACATTTGGCGTGATGATTTTAATAAGTGTTGATATTTTTTTTTCAAGACTCCATTGTCTCAGGGACTTTTAATTACGCGCGAGCAGCTGACGTGCTCGAGGAGTTCCACAACATTCATAATTAGAGCCACGTACGCATTCTTGCGCCGGGGTGTGAAATGACCCCTTTTTTTCGCGCCTTACTCGTGCCACTCCAACACCCCCTCGAGGTGTCTGACGCACTTAAGGATACAACAGCAAGCAACGCCGGGCGCGCGGGGTTGCACGAGTTTTTTTTTTATGTGGCCGAGACTGCCAGCGTTGCGAGACCCAAAGACTCTTGACCCGACGCGTCGCGTCACGTGGCGTCGTGCAGCAGACTCACGTGGTGTCTACGATCCCGTGGAAAAGGCGACTGTTGTCGTGCGGTAGAACTAACCACGTCACAAAATCATATCTCTAAATACAAAATATCTTGTTTGTCACTATGGAATCAACATCACTATTTTTAACATCCTATGTTTTTCTACAATTTCTGCTGGAGAACTCTTTGATAATTCAGACGAATTAATTAATTAATTGTGCATAAAGACAATTGTGAATTGTGTTAAAATAGCCGAGTCCATGTCATGCAGAATAGAAGAGCGACAGTAATACCCGAAGATTTAAGTTAGTCGTGTCTGGATGTGCTCAGCCCTCGAAAGATGGGACGGATTCCTCCCTTTTTTGTTCTGTTTCTTCCTAGAACGGCTTCTGCTCATTATAACTTTAGGTCGAGCAGGAGAGGAAAGTCCCTCGAATGTATCAGCACTAATGCTGTATCAGCTTGCTTTCTTTTGTGAGAATGTGCCTTCCCGCGGGGTGCATAAAAGACTTCGTATGCGAAGGATAAAATAAAAAGTACGAAGGAAAATAAAATAACGGGACCCAAACTGCCTGCGACCGTGTCTGGGTTGAGGTGAGGCGGAGGAACAAATATTGAAGCAGGGGGAATTTATTTTGTATTCAATTTTACAAAACAGGGGTGAGTGTTTCGAAAACTATAGACGCCATAAATAAGAAATTTCGTATCCAATATCCTTCTGATGTGTACGGGTGTCACATAAATATAAGATGTTAACACTTCAGGAATAATTTAACTTTCATTTATCACTATCAGTTTGAACATTGCTCATATAAATTGGAATATTATGATCAGTAGAGCAATTACTATCCTTAAAAGCTATAATAGAACAATTGATCCTCTATAGATGGTATTTAATGCTTGTACTTTTTCTGAATAATCCATTCCTGACGAGTCATTGTTAGCAGTTGGTTGTCAGCGATAGCTATAGCCAAGTCTAAGGAAAAATTTTATAACTGTACTTTACGAATTTTTGTATATTTTGTGATAGTAAAGTGTTTTCAGTAGGCGTGTAATTAAGACATATAACCTTCACTTAATCTTAAATATATGGAATTATTATTAAAATATAATTTGACGTCAATCAGAAAAAATAAACACGTCACGTGAAAGGACAACTGTGGATCACTAGAAGAACTCCTGTTATAACTTTTTTCTGTTACGTAAATATTTTTAACCCATAATAAAACGAAGAAGATATTTATTGGCTATACCCTCTGTTTCTTCATTTTTTTCAAAGAAGATGAAACAGGAGCGATTGTTTCAAGATGTTGAATCTACATTTCCAGTTATTGACAGTGATAATATTTCATTTATTAAATAAATGCTTTTCAACGGAAGTTTCTCAATACGCAACTCTAAGGCGATAATTGTAAGAAATTGTCTGGGGTTTTACCGAAAAATAGTCGGTATTCATAAAAAATCAAATGGCATGCCATTTTTGTTTAAATTAATGTATTTCCTAGAATTGTTCTGAATTTTTGCGAAACACTTCAAAGACTAGCAACAAAAATAACATTTTCCCCCCTGTTTGATGCATATGATCGATATCACATCTTCAAAAATAAATATATTGAGAATTTGACTGTACTTTAATATGCTTGAGAACTCTGAGAAGCGGTGGCACTTGATTTATATGCATTTACATAGTAGCGTAGTGTCGTGGATCTTAATCGATTGTCGCGGGAGTCTTTGGAAGTCTTTGACACCCCGTCCACCTACCTGTGTGACAGGCCTGACTAATGGAGCAGAGTCGTGGCCTATCTCTCCCATCTGCCCCACAGGAGCACTCACATCCTGGGACAGACGCGTGCCAGACATTCCCAAAAAGTCTGCTTTCCCCCAACACTCTTCGTTCACCTGTTGCAAACGAAGATGAAAAGACGATGGAACTTTCTTCAAACCTTAGCCAAGAAGCCCATGCCAGGAAACAGGATAGTCCAAGAAAATATTTTTATTTTGCTGTTGTTCCAGATCCTGGGAATTGTTGGAACATTGTCACAAATTAACTTAAGGGGCTCGTAAACGAGCAACGAAAATTGCAAATTGCCGGAAATATTTTAGGAAACTATGGTCCAGCAACATTTCTGGCAATTTGTTGCAGCCAAGTATGGCCGGGCAATATGTTTCCAGCAATATCCAGGTAATACTCTGGTCACAGTATAGCCCAAGAATTTCCATCGTTCACGTAGTACAATAATAATGGCCGAAAATGAAGTGCTTATTAGCGCAGCATTCATTGTGATAAAAAATTTCAAGTGATTAAAGAAGGGAAGAACCTGGATTCGACCTTATTTAAACAAACTAGAAACACTTCACAATTTAAGCAACGAATTAATTCTTGAAAATTACTTATGAAAAACTTCACCAGAATGACGAATGGCGATTTTCAATATTTGCTTAAAAATTGGGGCCATGATTGAGAAAAAGGACACAGTGAATTCGATTCTTGGCGACTGTAGACTCTTGGAAATCTTTGATGTATTTAATCAAAGTATCCGATTGTTCAATTTCGCTCATAGTTCGAAAAGTATGCGTAAGTTTAGTGGAAGGATTAAATGAATTTTTTTAAGTATTAACTACTGGGTCTCTTTATCTGTTAAATATTAATTTTAAAAATTAGAAATTAACTTTTCTTCTTGTTTTCATTTTTCGCGTACGTCGTAACTGATGCCAACTTCATCGATAAATTCAATAGTTTTCGTATTTGACCAATTCATAAGTGGAATACTTATCAATTAATATTACACTTTGTTCTCTGGATATAATTATTAATACAGCTGATTGACTACAGAGACCTCGAAGTGAGGTCTGGGAAATATTGTGGCTGGCAATATTTTCGTATTTTCGACACATGGCCGATGTCAACGGCAACACGCCGGCCAGTACTTATAAAGCTGGCAACATTGCCCGGTAATACTGAAATATTGCCGAGCCATATGTATGAATTGCCGAAAATATTGCTTGTTTTAGAGAAATATTGCCCGGCCAGTATTTCCGGCCACATATTGCAGTAAAAAGTTGCTCGTTTACAGGCCCCTTTAATAGAATTCGTACTCATATTTTAAGTATTCGGTCACCATAGAATTTCTATTAGATACGACAATTAATCCTCAATTTATATTAATTATTTAATTATATCTAGAGTTTAGAAATAATAGAGGTATTGAAACTTGATTTATATAAATTAATAGGGAACAGATTTGACTTTAAGTCCGTTTATGGGTTGAACTCAAAAACTGCTGATCATAATTATATATTTGTATTATTATAACTTAAGGTTCAACATAAGACATGCTCTAGAGGAATTTAAAAATAATGGAATTATTGTCTACAGATAACCGCATGGTCTTTATTAATAATAATTGCACTCTGATATTATGCGTATGAATCTTAAGTGTGGTACATTTGGCAGAAGAAAGTTATATTCAACGGTTGTGAGTTATATTTTCACTTTTTCATTTTAAAAAACATCATATCAAAGCACGAGTATTAGTGCTAGTTGTTATAAGAATCGAGAGTTAACAGCTGATTTTGTTTCAACTGATTAATAGTGTTTATTTTGGTTGTTGTTTCGAGATTTTTCAAGTGTAAACTGTGGAAAAAATACTTCATGATTTGTATGCGGCCCGATGCTGCAGCCAAATGGTTAAACTGTCGTCCACGTACCAGGTTCAAGGACCATATTCAGGCAGAACTCTTAATAAGCTTGCTTCCTGTCCGTCAGTAGTGTATCGGACTCGTCGGCCACCGTTTCTTTAGATTACGTTACCATTAGTGGGTGGCGTGGGGATCGGCTCGTCCCTGAGTGACTGCTTTATCTGAGGCCCGGGTCGTCGGAGAGGTCGAGACGTACTTCGGAGTGGTCCTGCAGTATCTCTCTGTAAATTCCTATAACGAGACGCCATCACTAATTTCTGAAAGTGGTGGAGCCGATACGCCCGGACCGTGGCCAGCCAGGCGTGCTGGGGCTATTAATCCTGCTATAAATAGCGGTGATGGCCACAACTTCACCTCAAGCCGATAAAAGGAGGTACCAACCCCGTCCACCCGCTCCTCGGGACTGTGATTGATTCAGCCGAGGCTGCGCTCTTCTTCCGCGGGCCGATCACATTTATCAGGAGACTCCTTGCCGACGGGCGTTTTTCGACTGATTGTCACCCTTCTGCCCAACGCATCCATCTGTCTACCTTCCTGATTCAATACCACAAAAACAACATCGCTTAACTATTTTTCACATCGATCTCTACCATTTTCTGTAAACATTGAAATCTAACCTCCATTATAAATCCACTTCGAAGTAGTGTAAATATAATATTTTTATTTACTTTCTGTGTTGTCAGAGACAGAGATAAACGACGATGTACAAAGGCAAATTTACCCTTGATGCATCAAACCGGAAATCTCTCAAACGAGCTATCGAGTAAGATGAATTGAAATCTGGCTTCATTCTGTTATACTGTGGACCTCCGTGTTACCTTATAGTTTTATTTAGTCGCGGTGGAACCTTAGCCCATATCAGATCAAATAGTATTCCGTCCCTTGGCATCTTCTTTCAGATTAGAAAGCTAAGCTAGCAGGCAGCCTTCGGCTCTTTGATCCGGAGGCGGACCTGTTGCCACTAGCGGTGGGCGGTCCTTTAGAAAAGGATTTCATCCTCTTTGAAAGTTTCTTAACTAAGTCGCTTCTCTCTCAATAGTCGCTGTTACGGTTTCGCCTGACCGTGCCTGCATACCCAGTTAAATAACAAAGGCTTGGCCTCTTTGCTGATTAATAATGCAAACGCACAACGAAAATAATTAATCGCCCTTTAATAAGCTACTTCTAACAAATATTTATAAATTCATGTCTCCAACTGTATAGGATTATCTGTAATTTTAAGGGGTTGCCGTCATCGCGTTATAAGACAGGACTATTATTTAGTATCATCAACCATGTCTGATACATTATATAAAAAATGCCATCTATATATATAATAATATAATAAATGATTTTGTCTGTAAATTGCTGTTTTCAAAAATGTTCTTCAATTAATATACTTCTTTATATACTTTTTATAATTGAAATTCTGTCTATACGTCGAGTTTATTTATATTTATTTATTGTAAATGTATATATTTTGTTCGCTTTCCACAAAGAATCTGTCGGTCCCATTTCGACGAGACCTTATATTGTAGATATACAGAGCCGTGAGAAGGTTCTTGGTGATATAACACTGCCACCCGCCATATGTGGTCTGGAAGGCGAGCGTTCCAAAACATTGGAACAGATTTTCCGCACTTTACAGGAAAACGGCTGAAGGGACTTCTTCTGAAGCTTCATGGGGAATATTAACTTGCAGTCCACCGTTTTAATAAGCTAAAAATTAAATTATTCTTATAGAAGATGTAACAACAGAAACGTTAAATAAAACTCTGGAACAATTAACTGCAAGTGACGGTTTTAAGAAAATATTTGTGCCGATAGTTAACCATAACGCTAACAATTTCTTCATTCTTGTATGAAGCTACTAATTTATGTCAAATAGTATTGTTATGTTTCTTTCGTTTTCAAAATAACCATTTTCATATTTAATGATTCAGAAATTAATATATTTAATTATATTTGTTACGAACTATTTGCAAAACATGGTCACTATTGTATAGTTTAAATTATTAATGAGGCCAAACCAGACAATTAATTATAATTTAACTTAACATATTTCAGACCGAATTTTGACCCTCATCAGGTTTACAATAAATATATTAAAAATTATAGATATATTGTACAAATATATATTAGTAGATAGTCAAAATTTATAAAAAGAGATGAAATAACAAAGAGAAATAGAATTAAAATTCTAAAACGAATTTTTATACTATTTATCTTTGTTATTTCATCTATTTTTATAATCTGACTGTCCACTAATATTTTTGGACAATTATATAATTTTTAAAATCTTTATTGTGACCTTGATGAGTGTTCCACATTCCGCCTATAACATGTTTAATTAAATTATAATTTTTATTGTTCGTTTGTCCCTTATTACTAATAACCACTACCTACTAAAATATTATTTTGTTGTAAAAAACCGTTTGATTTTTGCGTCTTTCCAGTTGTAATGAATGTATATTGGAGGTCTATAGCCTAAGTATATACGAAACCTTGACCTAATTTAATTTATTTTTTTTAACTTCTGAAGAAATCAATGTAATATGTATGCAATACACGGTCGTTACTGTAACTCACCGCCATAATAAGTTCCACACCTACACGAATTTTTGTACGCATGCTCTCACATGCTACGTGGAATAAAGTTGTGGCTCCTCTTTGTATTTATAAAACGAACGCGAGGAAACTTGGAAAGAGTGAAAACCAAAAACAGGTTTGGAGGAGAATAAAACACATGTCGACCATTTACGAAAAACGCTCGCGTTTGTATTCCACTCATGTAAAAGTTTTTAAAGTCAAAGAGTTGCGTGAGGCTTAAAATTCCTGTTAAGTTCAACTGCGGAGCGTAAAAAAAATTAACCGTGCCTTTCACGGGAAGTTACAATCAAAAATCTTCGCAAATTATATATTTTTTATATTTGATTGTTTATTTTGCGTTTCCGAGGAGGAATTTCCTAAACTGACAGGTTTATTTGGAATGAATAGGATACAAAAAAGTTCTAAAATGAAATATATCCGAGGATTGTAATAGAATTTAGATAATAAAGTTCAGGGTTTTTGATTTATTTCAATTATATAAATGAAAAAATTCTATTCCTTTCAAACGCGATAAATTCAAACGCGGCTGAACAGATTTAAATTAATTTTCATATTTACATTTCTACTTTCAAGACTGTAGGGGAGTCAAGAAACAGTCTATACAGATAACTCCATTGTCTTTGTATTGATAACTCTTGAAGATAAATAATATAATTATGACACGTATGAATTTCAAGTGGTGGAAAACGAAGCTCATAAAACAGAATTTACTACTGTGAATTTCATTATACATATTTATATAGTAATAGTAGAATAATACTTTAAGATTTTCATTTTCTTTTCTGATTCGTAGAAAGTAATATTTTTACATTAAGCCGTTCTGGCGTAATGTGAACAGGGAAAATTTTATCTTTTTCATATTATATTGATAACCTGGACATTAATATATTTTTATTTGTAGTGTGATGATATCCATAATTTTCACACGTACTAGATTTTAGACATTTAGAACGGAACGTGTTTAATATGACGAGATGGTAAACGGCTTATAATAGTCGTGACTGTAAAACTGATTTATTAAGAACATTATAAATCGCACTCATCTGAAGCAATGAAGGACTATGGTGAAATCAGTCGTTATATTTTATTTTTAATGATGCGGTGCAGTGAACTATATCTCCTTTCTCCGTTTTTAAAATGGATACTTTTTTGTGACGTTTCTACAGTTCCAAAATATCACTCCAGTAGACTGGTTGAGCCTTTGCTTTTACCAAGTTTGAGTGTGCTGTATATTGTTGACGAAAAAAACTGACGTGCGCTTAAGGTTTCGGGAAAGAATCGTTTAGCTGCAAGTAATGCTGTGCGTAGAGATCGACGTCGCCCAAGCTCTGAGACAAAAGTCCTTCAGTTTTCCCCCTCTTAACATACTAACCACCCTTCCTTCATTTGCGGGAACAGGCAGACCTTTTCCCCTCTCGTCTAACTTCGCGACCATGTGGAAGAATAATGCACGGGGCGCTTCTATAGCCACACACTGCTCACAGGGGATGAGTACATTATCATTAGCGACGGGATAAACGGGTTTATGTTACAATTATCACGATTTATGCGCTTGCATTTAGTTTCCATTACGCGATTGTTGGGGGAGGGGAAAGCTGTACCTCCCCTGCAACTCCGATTCTCGCCGCGGCGTTGCCACGTTGCTGCTTTCATCAACAATTGGAACAACGAAACACTTTCTCTTTTGCTCTTTTTCCGCAAAATTATGTTGGACCTATTACAGACTGACCATTTTAATAGAACATTTTACGTGCAAATTCGTATAATTGGTACGTAGATATTTAGTGTAATAAAAGGAACATCCATCGAAAAAGAATCCTTGTATAGTTCTAATACATTCGTCGTTAATTAGCTTCAATTGAGTTGTGTAATCCTTAATTGAGTGATACTGTAGGAGCCATTATTAAAAATAAGTCATTTTATTTATCTCATTACTTTTATTTTTATTGTAAATTTCAACAGAATTATGCCTTTAGCCTAGATTAAATTCATTATTTTGCTTAAACTACCATTTTTATTAGACCAACATCCATATATATATATATATATATATATATTAATTATATGGTTCACTGTTTTTAAGATACGTTCCTCGTTTACTTATGTTGCATACGTGGACTTCTAAGTCGAAGACATGTTCTGGTTTTGCATCGAGCCGGACTGAAAATAGGTCCCTGTCTGTATGGGTTGCCTATCTTCAGAACTCGTGACCCTTTCTTTTTGGAGATTATGGAAAGAAAAATTGTAATAAAAGTGATAGATGGCAAGAGACTTAGTCATAGTCATAGTTTACTAAAAGAAAAACAGATCGTGATAAGAGAATTTATGCAACCGGCATTACTCGTCATATATATTTTTTTATTTAAATTTATTTTCGGTCACATTAACTTCTAGTTATTTAGGAACTATACATTTACTTTACATTTCAATTACTTTTTCAAACTGTTAAATAATTTTTAAATGTCCGTCTAATAATTTATTACTTTAATGCACTTTATAAGGTTCTTTTTACGTTGCTCATTCTGTGATTTTATTGAGTTATTTTTCTCCCAGGATATCTTTTCTCTGTTTTAGGTACTTTTTACAGTTTTGGATTATGTGGTTTCTTGTCAGTTGCACTAAAAATCCATAATCTTTATGTATTTTGCCAACTTTAAGTTTTTCCAATTTTTATTCCACTATTTTTTATTTTCCATACTTATTTGATTCGATATTTCTTCATGTGCGTTGCTGCAACTAGAAGGCATCGTCACTATTTTTATGGTGTATATTACTCTAACAGGAAGAAATGTGAATATCATTCTTCTATTGAGATCCTGAAATTTAAGCGTGTGTTCTTCGAAGAAAGTTGAAATTTTGTTAGTCATTGATTGAGAAATTTAATATTTGGAATAATAAAAGTTCATGATTGATTACATTTTCTATCTATTAACTGTTCATTCTTTTAGTGACTGAGGCGTCGCATAAAATTACATAAATATTTAGTACATGTTATCTTACTGACGAACATGTTTTTAAATCATACAAATAAGAATTATATATTTCACTATTGCACTTCGTTGTACAAAATTTTAATTTGGAAATACGGTACAAATATGTAAGAGCAACATTTTATCTGCTTTGACTTTAATATTTCTTTACCGCAGACGTTTTCCCAGCCTGTAATATACAGTCACGTCTGTATCTTAAGTGCAGATTCAACTGTGAATAGAATATCTAGACATGCAAGTCTAACACCTTCACAATTTTTTTTATTGTACTCTAGACCAGGGCTAGTTGTATGATTGTAGAGTCGTATATAATTTCTTTTAATCACCAGCGTTTTATAGGCTAGATAAATTCGCCTTTCGGTGTTGGCAGCGTTACTATAAATTGCATTACGACTATATTTATGCGTTCATTGTTGTCAGGCCGAGAGCGAACGGACGCTTAATGTATTCTAGTTGGGCTCCGTTATTTTAGCGACCAACATCAACTATAAAGCAAGGCCGACGTTGCATTAGAAGGACTGAAATTAATCTTGTTTCTGAGTGTGTGTTAGAACTCGAGGAGATCGATATATTCTAATCAGAGCTGGTGATATGTCGTAATTCTTTCGTTACACTGCCGCTTCCGTGCCTTGAATTTTTCAGCAAGTGATCGTTGCGGTGCCACTGTATTATTTCTTACTGATTGCAAATTCTCGTCATTCGGTACCACCAGTTTGTTACTTTATCCTTCGGACTTTGGTAATAAAATATTTAGGTAGTTATATCACAAGTTGTAATCAAAGAAGAAATACTGAAGATTGTAATTTTAGATACATATTCAATAAGTTAATGTTTACATTACCAGTCATTAACTCTCTAAAACATCAGGAAATTAATTTCGCGTAGGCTATATTTAACGTCTGATAACGCTAAAGTAGTATATATATATATTTATATATATATTTGTGTGTGTTGTACTTCTTTCATCTTTGTTTCTCAACTTAAATTTGGTCGGTAAATTTAGCACAATTAGCATAATTATTATTAATTATGTATGTCAAATTACAAGGCGAATGAGATGTCGAAAGTTGAAACATTAATAAGTTACCCCAAAATATGTTTTGAAGTATAATAAACTTCGAAATGTTTTGAGTTATTAACTGATTTGAAAACCGTATAAAATAAATCGATTAAATAAATTTATATATTATATAAATTTGAATTTTTACAAATCTAACGGGTAAATTGTGTGGAATATTTTTTAATCGAAAAACTCCGTATAACGTTCTGTAGCCATCCACAGATGTCGCTATTTTTTAAGGTACTATAAATGATGCACCAAATATTTAGTAATATAATTTTGATCAAAACTGAACTATTGGGGGTTCAATTTTTCCCTTGAGCATTTGTCTTTGTGTGTCGCAGATGTAACAAGAATTTGAAGCAAGTTTTTACTATTCTTATAGTACACAAAGAGAAAAAGATAACAAATGGTACAGCAAATACACTTTTAGTATTTTACCTCGTGTGTTTACGTACCCTTTTAATTAATTTATCTAAAGAAGACTTCCCTCGTGTATTCCATTCAAATATTATTCCGTATTTCGTTTAGTATTAGGTCTAATTTTATATGTATCAAAGTCTTCCTGACACTTTCTTTATTAGGGAAATTATTTCTTTCTGCATGTATTCATAATTTTTTATTTTTGAAAACTTTGTATTCTCTGTTTCGTAGTCATTAGCAAAATATTTCTTCTTATTTTAGTTTAGTAATACAAGCTGGAAGAAGATTTCTTTCTCGGCCTTGTCTCTGCACAACTCCTTTCCCTCTAATGACACCTTGAATAAATTACTTCTCTTAGGAAGACGCATAATAAAACTCCACGGCTTAATCTGGTGATGTATCTATTCCATTAAAATAAGATACGTTTCTTGCGAGATTAATGTCTGACATGTCACGGTTTTTTGTAGACAGTATATTCGGTTGCACAGAGGTTGACTCGAAGCGTCTTAATACACTAATTGATTTAGTTTAGCGTCGGCCGCTGCGATAGCAGGTAATTAACCTTAAATCATGGTCGATCGAGAGGAACACTTTGCGTGGGCGTATTCGCGTAACTAACTAATGGCTGCTGTTAGACCTCGCAGCAGCAGCAGCACCGCCGGATAAGAAAAAGGAGAATAGAAGCATGTGTTCCAACCGTCGTCATTAATCTCCACCTAGAAATTTATATTGTTTCCTGCTGTTGCGGAATAAATGTCTTTTAGAGTGTACAGAGAGATAGCGGAATGATTAAGCGCCAAAGAAATGTGGATTCACGACGAAGACGAAGAGGATGTAATGGTACGATTGTGTAGGTTATGGTATTATACGATGATAGCGACAATCTTTCGAGGACTAGATAAGGAACATAATAGTCTTAACTTTTTTCTGGAATTGCGCTGCCTGCCGACGTAAGGTAAAACATCAAGCATTTTTAGATGTTAATTCAAATGCTGAGGTCCCGCCTTTAAGTTCCGCATTAATACATATATAGTCTTTAAGGTTTTTGCGGTTATATTCCTTTGAATTTCGAACTATGCTTTAAACTTGCTGAAGTGAATGTATGGAAGCGGTAGGACGGAAAATCCAATATCCCACACAAGGCAACCGTGTCAGAACTAAAAGTGAAACTTATAAACTCGTAAGAAATATTACTTCAAAGAAGTTTAAACTTTTTTTTACAAAACACACTTTACAATCATTATCATATTATAAAGGACAAACGTGCCACGTAAGTAACGCAGAGTCTAAATGTGTCACCAGAGGCGTTTGCTTTATATGCGCGGTTATGGCAGGACACGAGCTACTTTAATAGTATAATCGATAAATGTGTAGTATCATAAATATTGTGTTGTAATACAATTTAGAATTATACTACATTAATAATGAGAGTAAAGTAGAATTCACAGTAATTAATGACGATATATTTTGTCATCCTTCCGTTTATTCTTTATTTGCGATTCTTCCGTTACAATTACATTTTTTTGTCTTTCTTCTTTTAACATATGTTTTCGAGCCATTCATTTTAAAGTTTCATAATGAAGTTCATTATTGAATTAGATAATTTTTCCTTACCACATTTTTTATTACCTGGAGATTTTGTCGTATTTTAATACATTTTTCAGCAGTTTGATATTATTTGAATCACTTTAGAATTGTCTTTCATCTAGCTGTATTTTTATATAATTAAGATATCTTTTAAGTTATTTTTGTTTGCTACTTTTCAGAGCTCAATATAATTTTTAAAGTAATTAAACTTGATTTATACTACGTTGGTTCATTTAATTTGGTTTGAGGTTGTTTTAGTTTAAAAGAAGTCTGCGTTGCGACTTTAGGTTTCAGTCCATTTTCTTAATAACTTTTCTTTGCATATTTCTGCGTGAGTTTGTGAAACCTATTTGCCGTTGGTTTGTTTTGATCTTATTTCTGTAAGTTTTTTCTTAAATGTTATTCAACCCGTAAGTTTATGATAAAAATATATATTTCCAGTAGCGTATGCTGTGGACGATTTTCGCTCCCGGACTCGCGGAAGATCTCCTTAACGAGACATTTAACCGAAATAGAGATGATCTGCATGTTGTCTTTCCAAGTAAGCTCTGAGATAAGCGGAGCACCTGCAAAGCCACTGGACGTGACTCAGTCTTGAGAGAATGCAGCTGTTCCAATTAGGCGATGCTCTAGGAAAAGCGACGCTTCACTTAATAAATCCGCCGTTCTCATGTGCGGGGGTCTTGGAATGCAACCTCTCGTTATTCCTACACCGAAGACAGCTACTGGAAAATTAATAACGTAAAAGTGCTTTTGATCGTTTAATATATAAGAACACTAATTTTCTCAACCCTTTTAACCCTGCGGAACCTTTGAAATCAGGAAAATGCGTAGTTTTTGTTTCTGTGTGAATGTGAGTGCAAATATATTTTCTATTACCAATTGGTGAGTGCCGCGATTCACAAATGATGGTCTGTCCATTTGCCGCGATTTTGGATGATTACAAATAGCCTGGGAAAGTGGGTGTTGTCGGAATGCAGGGAAATAACCCCCATTGAGGGTAAACACCGGGTAAATAGTTCCTTCCGGCTAAAATTGCTTCCCTAATACATCTTTTGTCTTTGTATCCGCTTCCTGTGTTTATTTAACGTTGGAAAAACATCGGCAGTTGGACGGACAACGAGTATAACTTGTTGCACATAAAAAGGATATCGCTATGATGAACACTATAATAAATAGAACCAGTGACACCCTATCTTTGAATTTCATTAAATCATAAAACACTACCTAACAACCAGCAGGATAATTACGCGATTTAATGTAATATAATTCAATTAAATACAGCTGTTTCCCGAATTCGCGAGTGTTCTCAAAATAATTCAATTGATACTTTAGTGAAAATTATTTAGCTGGATTCGAGCAATATTACCGTATATATGCATGATATAATCAGATATATTTAACGACCATTAACAAACCGTTACGATTTTTTTATTAATCATGAAATATTTTATTAACAATACAAGAACGTTTCTGTACATATTTGTAGTCTCTTCAGGCGTTCTAACTGAAATAAATATTTATTTAATACGTTTTCTGAGGCTGGTTATGGATATTACTATTATATATTATATTTATATTCTTATACATATGTTTGTTAAAAGGAGATGTAAAAATAAAATAAATGATAACTAAATCAATCAACATGTCCCGTACTGCCTCCGGCAACAACTCGCTATTTGCCCTTTATAATATAGGTTTTTCTTATGAGTTTACCCTACATGACAAAACAACTCGGGCTGTTTTGAGAGGTGTATGTTCCGGGGTCGCAGACCTTGGGCATACGATAAGAGTTGTCCGCTATTCCCATTGGGACAAGTACCCAATGCCCGACCTACGTGATGCACGTTTTTCTTGGGTTTTCCCTGCATTACTTTTAGGCGAATGCCGGTTAGGATCCTTAAAATATAACCCGGGGGCCCTAGTTAACCCTTGGCTACCTTCCTCTATCCTTCCGCATCCCCTCTTCCTATGCTATTAAAGAGGTGTTGCCACCAAGTGGATTACCCGCATGTAGCCTGTTACTCTAAAAAAAATACATTTCCCAGACATTCATCTCTTAAAATACGAAGTACTGAATATAGAATATTTCACTTCAAATAGAAAAAATTGGCTAATTTTCGTAATGCAATTTATCTTTTAAAGACTGTTAATATTTCATAAAGATCTCATAATCCTTAGTAAAGATTGTTTCTACATTCTTCAATATTAATACATATAGGTTTTATTTAAAATGCAGATAGCGATATTAACACCTAACTATAACGATATGCGATTTTTTGCAAGTTTGAAGGTAATGTGATGGATAAAATTGAATATGCAGTTACGCATTAGTGTTTCGTTTGTATCGTTTCGCGCAGTTATCGGTTTTTGATTGCATTCTTTGTATTTGTACTGTCCTGTTGGAGTTTTCTTGCGCTGTGTACGATCAACTCCTCCAGTTGTTAGGTTCTCTACATTCCGTTCCGCGATAAGGACCCTACCGACAATGGACGTATCACTTGCTGTCGCAGCAAACCTTCCGGAAGATGACGGGGCTGACTATAACAAGTGTCTGACTGAGGAGTAAGTTCGTGGGAAAACTGTAAAAGGTAGCATTTCAATTGACTTAGGCTGAAGATTTTAGGATACGGCAGTGAAAATTAATATACTAAATAGTTGTATGAATAATTACCATTACTTTTATTACACTATCGTCTTTTACCGTTTTCGACTTTGTCATTTCCAGGTGTACGTCGAAATAGCGTTGTAAATGCGTATTAAAATCTGTACATAAGTATGATTCATTTTTTCATGTGATTTCATTTTCCCTGCTGTATGTGATATATCTGTCCGTCTTGAATTCGTAGCATTTTCTGTTCAGTTGGTGAACGGCTAATGGGCAACGATTATAGAAAAACAACAAAAATATGAACAGTTTATATAAATTTAGGTTTAAGTTAACCATAAATTGCTGTAGAATGTTTAAATTTTTTTCGATGAGTCAAGTATGTTCATTAATGTCAATTCGTTACATTTTAAATATTTGTTAATTGCAAGTTTTTTATTTTCAGTGAAAAAAACTAAATAAATCTTCAAAATATTTGTGTGTACTTTGTAATATTTTAACTTAAAATGTACACATATTTTGATATTTAATTATAATTGCCGTTAATAAATTAAGTCATTCACATAGTCTACAATGTAATTCGTTGACAAAGGTATATTATCGTTTTAATCATGATATAAATTCCTTCATTGAGATATTTTTGGGTGTTCCATTGTTTGTACAAATATCAATAAATTGAGAGATATAAATTATGTTTCTGGCTAGTATTTGATGTTGGAGAACATTCTGGTTGTTTGCAGAGAAAATAAAACAAAGCAACAAAAACACGTGCAGTTTCGTACTGCGTTGGATAAAACAGCACTTCTATTGTCAATTTATGACCTACCTTATATACAAAAACACAATTATATACCTTTCAAGTTTTGAAAACAATATTCTCTCCTCGTTTTTCATATATAATCTTCCTCCGCCGTTGGTTCCGCCATTCGTTTTACTATCGTGAGCAAAACATGTGATATAGCCTATATTAACTAGTTTCTTCTACGACATTGCGGTTTATGTCGTCCACTTCAGTTTTAGATATTGTTCTGTAATATCATATTTTTAATTTTCAAGTTTCCTTGTCGCACTTTCATTTTTCCTTTAACGTTTGTGATCCACCGTGTGCTACAATTTTTGTTTGTATAATTGAAGATTGGTATTGGATATTCTTCGTATATAAGATTGGATATTCTGTTTCATCTTTGATGCAGTCTTAACTACTGATTTTTTTATTGTATAAAATTCAAGAGTATGTGAAATGTTCCGTAGAATCTGAATTAATTGGCGAAATAAAAAGAAATTGTTATTTCAATCTGGTATGTTTTTCAAATAAAGGTATTTTGTTTCAAATACAATTAACTCGATGCTTGTATGTCTGTGTATGATTGTGACGAATCTTTCTGAAGTGTGTAATCTAATGTATTTCAACATTAATTGATTGGGACTGAAAACAAGAGGAGAATCACGTGCACTTAAAATTTTGACATGTGGCTCTAGTAAATTATAATCGTAAGAAGGAATGAACTTGAAAATAAAAATGTCATTAATAAAATTAAAACTGGAACTCAGGTGTCCAACAGACTAATATGAGGGCGTAAAAGTATTAATGGTCTATCATACATTTCTTCTGCTAATACGTGTAGGTGTTGCAAGGTTTACTGGGCGTTGTAAATTTTGCCAGCACGAGCGAACAGACGGGATTATTTAATACGTTCGCTTTGCCCTCCCTCGAGGGCCCGGTTTCTACACATCTTCTCCCTACCTTCCTATTACTAAATAAAGGTGGTCTTGGGAAAGCGTGGGTATTCACGCTTGGATGCGTCGACGGGTAAAAGTGGTTTGGATATTGCATCTCACGAGTCTTACAATGGTAACTGAACAAAGTCCCAGACAGTTTGCAATATTGAGAAATAACTCAATACGTGAAATAAAAAATTAGTTTCTAGAGAAAGATAAACTGTGGAACCCCAATATGCTATATATTTCAACGTCAATAGTGTTTGTCACCTACGAAGGAAGTCAACCCATTTTTTTTATTCAGTTGCAATCAAAGTCAGAAATATTGTTTACTCTGTTATCTCATTAAATAAATGTTATCATAGTTGATTATATATATATATATCGTCAAATAATTGTAATAATACAAATAACAATTTTATAGTAAGTTATTTAATAAATAACAGGGACACTTCTTAAAACAACATTTATTGAGCGCTGTAATAATAAAAGGTTTACCGGAATTTAACAAGAAAAAATGTGTATATCTTTCTCTATAGGGTATTGTGGATATTTTTGCCAGAAATATAGATCAAAGCTGGATACATCAATGATTGAAATTATTTACGATTCAACTTTCTCTCACTGTTTTATAGTTTAATATCTCCGAGCATTCAAAAGAAGCTCAGACAATCCACACGCAGCTCGCTAGGGTCAAAGTATCAGTCCAGGACTCAAAACAAATGTCCGATCATTGAATTCATTCATGTAATTCCAAGTTATATCGAATTATCGATCATTCCAATCGTGAGCATTCGTTAACTCCAAATTAAATTAGTGCTTTCTTCAAAGTATTATTAAAAATTCAGACCCCTTTAATTAATATTAATCACAACACTGATTGTATGCCAATTGTGACCAGAGGTCCATTTTAGCTCTCGCATCGCCAAAAATGTTATATTGGAAAAGAAAATCTCTGCAGAGATCACAATTTCCCCCCCCCCTAACTTATAATTTATTTTACATAACAATAATTAAATTTATATATATATATATATATATATTATAATAGCACAAAACTATATTTTACTACTTTTGTAAATACTCATAAAACTAACTGATAATAATGTGGTATCTATGTGTTGATAATTTTTTAGTGTTTCTGCCTGGATAATTTATTTTCTATATGCGTTTCCCTGCAAATAATGAACTTGGGTTTGCGCTAAAAACTTAGAAAATACGACAGACACTTCTGAACGGTGTATGCGTTATATTACCTATCAATAATAAAGTCCAGCTATAAAATACTTTTATTTATTTATTTTTTTATTATTTTAGGGCAACAGGCTACATGAGGGTAATCCACGTTGGGCAACTCCCCTTTAATAGCGTAGGAAGGGATTTGAAAGGGGGGATGCGGAAGGGTAGAGGAAGGTAACCAAGGGTTAACTAGGGCCCCCGGGCTATAGTTTAAGGATCGTACCCGGCATTCGCCTAATGCTGGACAAACCCTAGAAAAACCTGCATCAGGTAGGTCGGGCATTGGGTACTTGTCCCACGCCCTTCCGATAGCGGGAGAGGAGTTTGCTGTGGGGACGCAGCATTCCCTTCTCCGTATCTCGACCAGTTTAGGAGGCAGCTAGCCGACTGTTCCAATGGAACGGCGAACAACTCTTACCGTATGCCCAAGGTCTGTGACCCCGGAACATACACCTCTCAAAACAGGCCGAGGTGCCTCGGCTTGTGGGAATCTTAGTTCAAAAACGGAGCGGAAAAGGCATCCCCCTTCGTATCTCTCCTACAAGGTTTTGCCTGCGAGAGAACATCCCTCGCAGATTACATAAGAGAGAATTGTCAACTATTTTGTAAAAGATTATTTATAATACGACTGCAGAATATATTCGTCTTTTTTTGAATAGTTATTTTATATTTTATTAAAACGATATTCTGTATTTCGTATTTTATCCTATATATTACAAATAATTCTAACACGTCAAAAGCATAATTTTGTTAATATTTTTAAATTACTTTTACCGTCACCCTATGTTAACTTCTTGTCCGGCTACATACTTTTCGCACGGGCCAGCAAATATGCAGTATTGTCGGAAATTTACATAAATGTACTATCTAGACGCTTTGCCGTTCGTGGTCACGATTTTACCCTCTAATTTAAATTGGTCGCAAACAGTAGCAGTTTGTTTTAGCAACGTGGCATGGCTCGGTATCTACACGGAATTCAGTATAGACTATTATGATTTTTAAATAAATTATCCGTCTCCTTTTACGATTCCTTGAATCACTTTTAATTTTGCATGTTCGTTAATTTCTGTTTTTTTTTTGTATGAAATGCTGTCAGTTAACAAGTAGTTTGCGTTTCACTAAGTTATTCCAAATTTCATATTACCCCTTCGATTTTCATCGTATGTCACACTGGTTTCCGTCTGCGTGGTTTGCTGCCGACCGTGGCGATACCTGTTGACGGAACACTTCACGTATTGATTGTGGCGTCGCGATAAAAGCAATACCACAAAGTCACTCACTCAGGGGCCACAAAGAAAGAAAAGAAAGGCTGCTGCCGTCGCCAGTTGTATATCACCGCTATGCGATTGACAGGAGAAGGAAAACCCCCCTTTTCTTGCCGTCGAATTTACGCCCAGTCTCATGCACGTTGCTGCCATGAAAAAAGTAACCAGGTGACGACAACATCGTCACTTAATGTCGAGATATGTAATAATAAATCTAACGACCTCATGGTATATGAGTGTGCTTTTTTTATAAACAAAATTGAACAAAGACCGAATAAAAAACTGAATAGTAGTCACTCGAAGAAAACTACAATACCACATAAAATGTCTAATCAAAAATATAGTAATTACTGATGTGTATTACAGGAATTTATCAGTTTGAACGATATAAGGACCTAATACTTAATCTTACGATTAAATAAAGTGTTATTTTTAAAAATTTGGTTGAACCTTCGAATAATCTTCCTGTTCTTAAATCTTCATGTCTTCACATATCAAATTTATTCACCACATTTTAATTAATTATGTTTTTTAAATTACGTTCGCAACGTTTTTATTAATTTCCGTATTCTGTTCCAGGTAAGATTCCTGATCATGTTTTGGAATTCTGTCGTGCTGTTGTTCGTAAGTGCTCTCATAATATTTCATATTTTAACTCTGCGGATTGTAACTATCTCATGTATGCATGTGTCAGACACAGAACTATTCCTTGCCTAAAAATATTTCTTAATCCCTTTAACTGTAAATGAGCTGTCATCGGCTACGGGATGTTATCTCCCTCTCGCAAGTCAGGCATTCCCTTCATAATCCCATACTATCGCGATAGAATGCATTCTCCTATTAGTACCTGAAGCAACGCACAAGGTTGAGAATAATCTTTGTTTGAAACGAACACGTGTACAATATTTAGTCAAATTTGTATGCTGAACATACACACACATACATAAACGCACACTGGAAGAGTTCATTTTATTAATGAGGTATTTCCCTTACAAAGAAAAAGGTTATAATCCAAAAACGCCGCGTGCGCTTTATTTTAATTCGAATTTACATATTTTTCCATCAAATTTAGCATTAACAATAGAGATATTGAATGCACTTGGCTGTGTAACTATTGCTTTGGTCAAAGATGTACCACCTGTGACTGCTCGAGCGTGAGAGAGACAATGTAGCATCGCGTGACGTCACACTACATTCGCAACATGGCGCGCGTTTGAATCTCACGTACGCCAATTCGCACTAATAAAAAGTGTGCCACGGTCGTTCCAACGTTTATTCGAGTGCAGTGAAGTGTCGCATCCGAAGCAGAAATGTATGGCAAGTCTTCCAGTGCACACGTGGGCGGTTGAAGGTATGTGGAGTCATATTTATGAGTGTAATATGCAGGCCGTAAATGTTGCATTTGATCGTGTCGCATATAATGTAACCAGTCGGGACTAATAAACTACTAATTTCTTTTAGTGCAGTCCCTTGTGTGTTTCATTAGTTTTGATATGGAAATACAATATCAATTTGTCTCTTGGAGATTATTCCTTTCACTATGACTTGTTAACGCCTGTATTTTATATAACTGGTGATGGCAGAATGCGCTGCTGGTTGACTGGGCTCCCCTAATGGAATAGCCTATTCAGTTGGCAATATTTGTTTCTTATTCATTCTCAACGACAAGATTTATATACTGCCACCACTGTACTTCACATTAACATGTATACAAACTTAGTTTTCACTTTTGGTGTTAGCCAGGGTGACTTTTACCATCATCGACGCTTGCTAAAAAAAAATTTGTTCTGTATTTCGTCAGTCGATTTAGACTTAAAAATTATTCTGAAGTACAATTTGAAACATTCAATTATTTTTGGGCGTTGCAGTACTGTAGTTAGTAATTTTCTGGCAACAAAATTTCAATGTTTACTAATTAGAAAAATAAGTAGCCAAATAACAGTAAAAAAATAAGTGATTAAATATATACCTCACAAATTTTTTGCTTTCTTCGGACGATTGACAAACGCAAGAGCCGCTAGAACGACACAAAACCACCTGACGAAAGCAACAAGGATTGCAGTAACGTTGTGTGGTATATCTTTTCCCGCTTGTTGCTGTGTGTTATTTAACTATTTATTTATCGAATTAGTTTACTTTTAACACAGATTTTTATATTTTTAATTTCAATTTTGAAAAGCGAAAAATGTTTGCATCGTGCTTTTATGTATTTTAATCTTCGTTACCACTCTCGGATAGATGAAATCTACGTTAGTGAATACAACGAATATAATAATTACTGGTCAAAATGTATATATCATTGACAATTATAAATGTTGGAAGATATTCGCACCTGTTTCAATATAATGTAAGTTACTTATTCTGTTTTAATACTTTTTTTTGTATTTAATTTATTTTAATTACATAATTTTCATTAATTTTAGCTGGGAGTTTGACAGCATCACAAAAATAGTACAGTTAATTTAATACTTGATTTCAAGGTGTCTTAATTATTGTTGTTACCTGAAGATGTCCGAATTTTGTGGAAAAAGTGTCGGAATTTTTACAATTAAAATGAAATATTAATTTTATTAAACCTCATTATATATATTTTAATACCTTTCTGGCTTAATTATCATCTTTTATTTCTGAATGCTGGAGAATTTTTCATTTACAAGAATAATTACTTTAGGTTTTCGCATAATTATGTATAGACCGAACATTTCTTGATTCTTTTTGGATTAATAATAAAAAATTTATTTCTTCGGGCAAAATTTCTAGAAAATCTTAGCTTTGGTATTAGTTCTCACGATTATTCATATCCTATTGCAATTTGGTGTTTTTAATATCTCCCTTGCTAAATCACCTTTAAATCCATTGAAAAAGATAGTTAGCTGAATCTTTTCTATTTTGATTGCAATATGAATTATGAATGTTGTCTTTTTTTCAATTTAAGTTTAGAAAGATTTTCTTTCTCTGATTTGGTTCAAGGAGCAATTTTTTAGGTATCTTCCATTCTTTCAACGTGTTAACACCCTGCAGCTGATCCGAGAAAGACTTGTCCGAGTTATTGGTCGCTTGGAAACCAATTTGGACGCATTTAACCTGGCTCATCCCTGCTCCTAGTATTTGTTGACGACCGACCGTTACTGCACCCTGACTTTAATTCGAGCCAATTTCAGCTCCACTACCGCAAAACCTGCACGTGATGAATGTTAGCAGTCCGACACGGCTTTACATAAAGTTGTGCTGATTAATTAAGCCTGCCACGGAGTCTAGTAATTATGTATAATATTTGCTTGTTGGCTGCGGGCATTCACTTCTCCCCTATCCTACAAACAGTCTGCTATTAGCAACACAAGCTCCAAATTCAGACTAGCTTTTTCCACCCCTCCTTCCCTCCTCTCACTCATTTCT
Source organism: Zhengitettix transpicula (assembly GCA_037074705.1). Lineage (NCBI taxonomy): Eukaryota > Metazoa > Arthropoda > Insecta > Orthoptera > Tetrigidae > Zhengitettix > Zhengitettix transpicula. The sequence continues at coordinate 35,873,488 of CM073596.1, read as the reverse complement.
GTCTCTCTCTGCACTTTCTGTTAAACTTTTCCTTTGCGCACCTCTTTAATTCCTATACTTGCACACCAACTCAAAGGTTTTCGTCAAAGAGGTTACAGAGGTCGAAAAGTTTATTCAAGGGTGTATTTTCTTATGGAAAGAGAGAAAAAGGCTTGCAAAGAACGAAACGACGTAATTGTGACATTCGTTGTAAGACCTTTAGATTTTATTATAAATTCTACAATTCTAATAAGTTACGGTTTTTGTACACAAATCGAGAAACCATAGTATAGATTTATAAGTGGGAAAATGGCTTCTTTAGCTGAATACATATTAACATTGATATAAGAGAAGTATGAGAAGGAATTAAACTCAGATTTTTATACGTAAGCTTTTGATTTCTTCGCATAAATTCTCTACATCACAAAGGTATTTAGTAGTTTAATTCTTTGCCCGCCGATTCTTTTGAAATTGACGACTTATATACGCAACACAAACTCCTGTTACGTCAGTCCAATTAGCAACACTTTCTATTATTTGTATATTGAAGAAGTTTTTTCACAAAACATTCTAAGCTCTGCGGAAATAAACATAACTTGTAACACAATTGTGTGTGTTAAAAGTTTTTTTTATAAACGAAAATGTTTGTTTGTGTTGAATATAAGTTCTGCTTTCAAACTCCTGTGATAAACAGCTCAATTTACGATATTCGGTTACCTTCACGGGTGTGTGTAATTAATGAAAAATAGCCTTCTTAGGTTATTAATAACAATGTAATTGTCGACTAAAAGTTGAGACAATAGAATACTTAGTTAGAAATATGACTTAAAATATACGTAAGATGTTTCATGGCACACCTTGAGAAAAAATATCGTGGTACACGTTTTTATAAACGTTCGAGAACAACAATTTAACATATGAATAGGAATTAATTTCATGTCAGCTGTTGAATGCCAGGTGAATGGTGGACGTTAAAATGTAGATTTAAAGAGGCCAGAATTAATTGAAAAATAAAATGGACTTGAATTTCATAGACTTTAAAATATTTAATTGCATTATCACAAAATGTTTCGTTTCCAATGTCATGTGTTGTAAAATTGAGGTTACGAAATATTTTCTTCAAAATATCAAAACTTTTAGAATACCGAGACCTTTAATGTAATGTACTACGTATTTATTTCAATGAATAAAGAAATAAATTACGTTTTTACATCCTATTGTTATAAAATATAGTTGCTTCAAACGTCGTTCTTGAATAGCTACGTTCACGAATATATTATTTTTATTAATGAAATATATGTTACTCATTGAATCTTTGTCTGGTTTTATATTAATTGCAGATTTTCCTTTTTATATTTAACGTTTCTAAAACAAACCAGGATTTATAAATACTTTTTTTCCAATATTTTCAAAATGGGATTAATTGAATTTTTGGTTTGTTTAGTGATTATTGTCGTTTTTATGGTTAAGTATTCCCTTTCATAATGTAGTATATAAAATGAATTTCCTGTATACCAAAAGATCAGTAGCAAGTAATGAACGAACATTTATAAATAATTAATATTACTTTATATTTTAATATATTTCGATATTTTATAATAGATTTTATGTGTAGAATAATATCTTACTAACTTAAATTACAAACACTTGAAGCAATTTCAATGTCATTGCTTAGGAGGTTGCTTTATTTTTCAATTAGTTGAATCATTTAGTACTGAATAACGTGTCGAGGTTCAACTGTTCCGGTGCAGTGCAATCAAGAACAGTGTTCTTGAGCAATTAATCGTATGGAATAATCCTAATGCTTCCATATATTCCCCTGAGTTCGACTCGTACATAGGTCTGAGTAACATGCAACGTGTACCTAAGTAAATTTGTTAACGTTTGGTCTGGATGCACCTGCGAGGGCAATGATGAGCCAGAATGTTGGCCGTGAGTAATAAGTAGCTGTCTTGGAAGCCGTATCGAATGTTTTATATATAAGAAAACGGGGTGTAGTATTGATTACAATAATCAGTTTTTGAGTTGGACACATTTACTGAAATCTACATGTCATATTACAAAAAGTTATCAAAACTACTCTTGTATTTACTCCCTGGTTGGTTTTACAGTTTTCTGTTTGTTGAGATGTGGCATTTCCGGGGGAGAAAAGCAGCACCTGCGAAGTTAGGGTGGCTGGATCGTTAATCGTTCCCCAATTGCGTAGGGAAGACATGAAGGGTAGCATTGCACCCTCTGGGATTGAGAAACGAAGGGGAACGATTTGTGCACATGCAAGTTTCCCCCAAATAGGGTCTCATCCTTAAAAATGGTCATTTTTCTCGTTTCAGATTGCCAATTAGAAGGGGTAATTCAATCTCGAAATAAAACTTGAATCTACAAGACTTTTGTCACTTCTCTTCGAGTTACATCTGAAACCATTGATTAGAACACGTTGATGATGGTGCGTCATTGAATCGTAAATTTAAATGTCAAATTAACGTGTTTGTATTTAAAAGTATAGTTGGCTGAAGTAATGCCGTGCATATGTAGAATAAGAGTTTAAGGACTTAATACAATCACGTTGGTGACATTACTTAAAATGTTATCGTTCTGCTGTACAGCAGTGCTAATTCGTGTTTCAACAACTCGTATCAAATCACAAAACAGTATTATCAATATGCTTGTTCGGTGGTGCGACAGATGCTTCATGCATTCTGCTTACAACTGGAAATGTTGACATGAACCATGATTTTTTTTCTTCAGGACGACGCCACATGTCACTCAGTTCCAGAGGCTACAGTATTATTTCATGGAACATTTCGTGGAACATTTGAATTTCATTCTGTGAGGTTATTTGAAATTGAAGGCTAAGGAGTGTATCACGATAGTATAATTATTTAATATAATTTTTTCATTCAACTTTATTAAAGATCTTAGCAAGGGTTGAGAACTTGACGTGCGGGACAACTTCGCCAGTTATCGGGAGAGAGGAATCACTGGAGGCTGGCAATAAACACGAAGAAGACAGATTCCTGGTTTTACCAGAAGCATGGTTCTGTGTCTGCGGAATGGAGTCGAGATTGCTCCAGAAATTTAAACTATTGTAGGACACGTAATTTCTTGGACTAATGATGTATCTTCGCCCAGATCCATAAAATCAGGAACTTCTCGCTTAGTCGTGAAGACCAATATGCTTCATCCTGTAGTCGTCGGACACAGACTTTACTCTTAAGCAGAGACAACGGATGCAGCGAAATGGGGTTTCAGGAATACATTCATCAAAATAAAGCAGACGAATGAAGTTATTTTCTAATCCCAGAGCTCAAATATTGATTTATATCATGTAATAAAAAATATTTATTATTACGTGTAGATTTCATTTTGTATTATTTTAAAGCTTGGGACGTTTTAAGCGTTAATTAAAATTATATTACGCTTACAATTTCTGAACTATGGACTCAACACATTGATTTTGTAATCTTGGTTTATATAATATTTCCAGAAGTGAGCTTTTATTTCGGCCAGGAATATGCAGACGGATATCGTAGTTTCTGTAACGTGCGCGATCAGTGAACTACGCTATCGTTATTTATCTCGGCTATAGAGATAGCGGTTTGTTTGTTTTTGATTCTCACCGTAACAGATGTATGAGAGAGCCAATTTGCGACCGCTTCGCCTGTCGTTAACAATATCTCGGGCATATCGTACGTAATAAAGCAGGCTTTGAAAGCCACGTCATCGACGGCGCCTTAACAAAGGCGGGGGAGGGCCAGCCACCTGTTGGGTTCCGCAGCAGGTAGCTTCATCCCTCCAGCCGGGCCATCTGGCGAACAGGCTGTAATCAGGGTTCTAGGTACAGTGGGCGTCGACGCTAAACGCCGTCGGTAACCAGGTCGTATCATTATGTAGCTTAGACTACACCGCAAATCTGTTTTTCTGGAATTTCTCACGGGAGGCCTTGTCAATAGGACCTACACAACTGGTGGCGTGCTACTGACATACACATTGGACTCTGTGCTATATATTTAATGCGGTTCTGAAAAAACCTCGGCGTTCGGAGCGAGTCCACGACCACAACCGTGAGAAAAAAGAAATGATTTAAGTCATTCATTGATGCTAGAAACTCAAATTTTTGTGTATATATAATCTCAACAATGGCATATTAATTTTTTAAACTCATTTTTAATATGTTCTCTACTCCTTAGTGTAATAATGTATCACATTCCACGTTTAGGGCTAAAAAATATATTGAACACTGATTGGTCAGAGAAATGGACGGGAGGTCGAATAGTCGAGAATCTTCCAAATACATTTTCAGTGCAATTGAAGGGTGGATTAAAGTTTATTAATACACAATCCCAGTATCTTTTCCGGCTTCTACTTTTCTGAATAACTAAATAATATTTTTTGAATTAGATGAATAAGATCGTGAAATAAAAACTTGAGTTTTCTTCTGGTTGGCTGAATCAAAATGAAACAGGAGTATTTACAGGTTGAATCTCGCCTGGAACAGAAAAGAGAATCATCTCAATGCAAATTTATTAAAATATTTTTGAATTGATATCGTTAATCTAGGCTGTTATATTAATTTATTTACTTGTATATAATAAATTATTTTTTCTAAAATAATTTCTATAGAACATATTATACACAATAATGGGAAACACAGGCGAAAACGCTCTTATCTTCTTTTTTTATATAAATAAAACAGTGTGTTTGTATGTGTGCGTGTTCCACTTACAAATCTACAGCCGTGGAGCAAATTTCACCAAATTTCGTACACGTTTTTCATGCGACCAGGAAACAAACACTGTCGTGGAGAGACACGACTGCCACTCTCAGGAGCGGGGGTGGACGGGGGTTGCAATATTCAAGCATGCTAAAACACCTGATATATGCGTTGAATAAAATTTTAATGTTGGTTAGATTGATAATATTTCTACCTATGTTGTTTCTTTTTATTTTCAACCCCTTTCGGCATGGGAGGGGACCATGCTTAGGGGTTCGGGTGGAGGGGAGTTACATAAAAATATTGCCGAGATTCGAGTTAAATTTGATGTGTCTGAGATTAATTATGACATTAAACTTTTTGTTTAACCTTAAGTAGCGGGGGTTTTTTGAACGTGTTTATACGGCCGATATATTCGCTGAAAGAAACTTTTTCTGGGTCAATGAGTTCAACCCTTTTCGGGATGGAAGGTGAGGACATTTAGGGATACGGGTTGAATTGCGGTACATAAAAATAAGGAAAAAGTAACAGAAATTAAAGTCAAAACGTATTTATGACAACCCGGTCATCGCCGGGCACCCAGCGAGTAATAATAATATAAATAAGCAAATTAGCACCACTACTTGAGAAACATTATGGATAATTTAAGAAATAAAAAACATAAACACAAGTTTCCTTCAATATTTTACATCTGTCTCGTGGACTCTGTTACCTTCTCGAGTGCGTGACCGTTTTCTAATGGGAAGTTATCCCAGGAAATGACAGTCCCCATTGATAGATGCGTGGCTAATGGAATGCGTGAGCCTGGATTTATGGATTGAGGTTTCCCTGGCTCCTCGTATTGATAGATTTGCAGTTCGCGTGTGGTCAAAGTTGGACCACCATATTTGAAAAGTAGCAGCTGACGATGCATATATTTGTATTTACGATTCCTACGCTCCGCTAAAAGGGTCCCTCTTTAGTGGATAATATCGAGGAGCCTCGGTCCACAGACATGTGACAGTTGCATGAAAGCTTTATGTAAAACAAGATTTATAACCTTTTATATTTACGTGTGTAAGGATCAAACAAGTTGTGTTCCATTAAACATGACACATGTCAAACCGACTACAAGAAACTTTCTCAACTGAATGCGATCGAACTTTTTCTCTGAATCCTTGTTTATTTAATCTCTAGCATGTTGGTGAAGGTTTTATTAAAAAATTCCGATCGTTCGTGTTTCCCCTATAAAAGAATATTATTCTTGTTCTGGATGTAATGGATTTTCAGTGCAATATTATTATTGTTTCTGCGTAGTGTGGGTTAATTCGTGTCGTAGTGAATACAACTGTAAACGCGTCTACAATCTCCGGCGAGGATTTCGTATTTTATCTAGCCAAATCACTTTGATCGTTCCTGTTGTATGTTTTGATCACAATATTTTTGTCTGACGTATAAATCCGGTGCCAAAGCTGGAGTTACCTTCGAAGTAGTCTTTGACAATCGTTGTTCAAATTTATCAAAATCTGGGTTTCATGTTCGAAACGTTAATTTTACACTGTTCTAAATTATTTCACTACAGTGAAAGTATTTTGGGAGAATTTGTGGCTTAAATTCAAATTTCGCTTTGTAACAAATTCGATTACAATGTTCGTAATAAAATATACCAACTATACTGATTTGTCCTAATTCCCAAAGTTGCGAAATAAATTAATCATATCCTGAATTCTCAAATATACAAACAGATGTCCTGTTGGTACTTGATATGTGTCGCAGTTCTGGATGTTTTTACAAAACAAACAAAAAAATTATATTTTTCTCATTAGACGTTTAAAATTTGAAAACTTTTTTTTCACCGCAGAGTTTGAACAATCTTCCTGTTAATTCGTAATTACTAGGTTCGTAGTTTCTTAGGATACATTAGATCTCAGTATGATTTTTAAAAATGATCGATTTAGTTAAAGACGAATTGATTTTCTGACTAGGGTGAACTATCCAGTAATTAAACATTGTTCCCAGAAAATTAAGAAGAGTGGAGCATTTCGATGTTCCTTGACAGCTAAAATAGTTCAATTGGATCACTACAGATGACATCCAATCATTGTGATTTTTCCTTCTGGTCCATTCCTTAGGAAGCTATTGTCAATTCAACAGTTGATTTGAATGATCAACCATAGCCTAGGCCAAACGTAACTGCTATTTCATTCCATCTTTGATCATAATTTTAGAAAACTTTTATTAACTTAATTTAACTATTTCATATATTTTGTGTAAGTGTTAGTAGACACTTCGCTGGAGGTCCAATGTTCTTTCATAGGTTTTTGTTTATTAACTTGTTATTTTGTACTTACTTTTTAAAAATAAATTTCTTCCAAATCATGCAAAAATTCTATGTCTAAGAAGGTATCTACTAATACAAAAGTTATTGGCAACAAAAGCAAATCTCAGAATCTGAATGCAAGTGTTAATTATTTTCTCGGTGAAGAATCAACTAGTATATATCAAGCAAATTATAAAAATAGTTTGACCGAGTACATGGATGACGATGAAATCTATTAATAATTTATATCGCACTACAATTTTTTTAAAACCATTAGACGTGTTATTCTTCTGCAACATTCTTCGTTGATCCTTCCATTGAGATCTCTGTCCATTGACCCAAGCCTAAATCAGGAAGGAATGGGACTGTCCGCCAAAGTAGTGCTTCAGCTCCATCCTTTTCTCTGGTCGTTAAGGGTTCTCGTTTCTACAATGGCGCTGCCAGGGTTTCGGTTCCTTCGTAATGGGCTGTTTCAAACAACAACAGCAAGAACGGGGACGCGAGGTCATTTAGTTGGGGCGCGATGACGCCAATTATGCACTGAGAAAAACCTCCTCGGGGCATTACGTTTTGGATTGGACTTTCACCTACCCCTCCACCACCACATAGAAGATAAGAAAAACAACGAAACCAAAAAAAGCTTACTCTTGCAGTTGATTCTCATTGTGTGCATAATGCGTGGTTCCACGATGGTAGCACTAGGAGAGATCCCCTTTTATTTAGTGGAGACCTGTTCAACACAGAATTATCTTGCTTGAAAATTCAAAATGGTTAACCTCTAGAATGGACACTTTAGCTGTAACGCCACTGATTCGATATACCCAAAATTGTTGCTGGGATTGTTTTAAAATGTGCTGTACTATATCTGTATTGTACTAAATACTAGGTTTAGTCCGGTCAATGTGAATGGAATGACAGTCCAGTAGTTGCCTAAGTTAAGGAGCTGATTTTTTTAGAACGCAATTAATTGCAGTTTTCGGAAGGTCAATTGTTTCTGGGCAGTGTGACTTAACATAAATTTGGTTCCATCCAATTCAATGAATGTATAGAAAAAGAGAGAGAATTATTGTAAGGCTTGATTCAAGTAAAAAATGTTGTATTATATTGTCTTACATACAAATTATTCAAGTTCATGGTCTGATCATAAAACTGACAATACAATTGAGCAGTTACTAATTATTCGTGGTAATATTTACAGACACAATTATTTCGTCCATATTCATACTAATTTCTTCTCAAATAATTTTATTAATTTGTTCTAATTTTTTATTTTATTAAAATATATTTCTGACAAAGTTAGTTGCTTTATTCTTTTCATAATTCAGTGCAGTCAGATAAATATAACTATTAATGTACATATTTCAATCACTAAATTTGTTACACGACAATCTCTCTTCTAACCCTCACAGTTTCCTCCCTTGTTGTTCTGTCCCAAATCGCTTCATTTCGTACTTGCGACATTTCTATATGTCGTATTGCAATTTTATCAACCGGTCCATATTTTAGCTACCATTTTAACTAATTTATTCTATATTCCATACGCGGTCCTTCAGAAATTAAATGTTGCTATAGCAACTACCGCAGAGCTAAACACCGCTTGCTGCGCTATAAGTTGACTTCGCAACCTACAAGGCCAACTTTTTTACTGGGCTTGAAATACCGATCTGACTGTATCGTTAATTATCCTTGCTTCACGTATCGGTGAAGAGTTGATCGAACGCCAGCTGGCTGCTGCTCTCGGAAACATATGGGAAACATGCGCATGGGACGGAGTCTTCTGAAGACACAGAGAGCAATGGCCCGTTTCATTAACCTCCTACAGCTAAATTGGAAGTTGAAACAGGACTGGCGTAGCATGCGCCGGCTGTCCGCCACTTAAATCTTAACCTGGCAAGAAGAATAGCCGAACACACACGGCAGATAAATCACGCGAGTCGTTACAAAGGTAAACAGTGGGAGAGAATGAGAGAGAGAGAGCGGCGGCCAGTGGCACAAAATGGCCCCCATACTGGCAAGGAATGTAAAACATAAAAAAAGGAATCTTATTTCATAATGGAACTTCGTTGAAGTTACGTCCCTCATTTGAACTACCAACAGACACGAGTGAAACTACAGAAAGCTGTCGGGGAAACTTGGAGATTAGTTTTCACTCACCGGAAACTATTGCCGTTGTCATATGACAGTGAAAAGTTCTGAGAGTGTTACAGAATAAAACCTTAGAGTGAAAGTTACTCAAGTCTGGTGGTTTCAGTGAGCGCATTAGGTGACACACCCTTCCGTCATGGACCAAATATTGCCCGATATCTGGATTGCCTAGAACGATAATACAATGGAGAAGTGTTCTTCGGGCTTAGAAACAAAAATTTAGAAAGTTGAATTCTTCGAGTTAACAATTAAGCGGACAATTTTACTGATTCGAAAAAAAATAAATTCATTAAGTAAAATGATAATCATTAGGTTTTTAAAAAATTGTTTAAAATGTATTGAAACAATAACTTATTATTAAAATTAAGGAAGGGTCTGTGGTCTACGTTATCGGTATTCATCTATAATTAATAAAATAAACATAATAGATCACGCGTATTATTAATTAATGTAGTGTCAGTCGTACACGTATATAATAATTATTAAGAATTGTTGATATTTCCGTAGTACAGTTTTTGACATAGTTATATATATATATATATATATATATATATATATATATATATAAATTTATGTATATAATGAATTAACATCTCTGTACATTGTAAAGTTTTCGTTCATGTTACAGTGAAGTCAAACTCTGCAGAAACGTATTTCAACTGGATGAAAATAAGTTGTGTCGTTCTTATTTGATAAAACCTGACTTTGATTTAACATAAACATATTCACGTTTCTATAAATTTTAAATAATATTTTTTTAAAAAAAATTGTTGCTATGGATGGCTATTTTATTATATAAATAATTTAGTAGACATTATTACAATGAATTAGAAAATCAATAACGCGCTAAAACATAATCTATGATGAAAAATTAAGTCTTCAATAGAAATCACAATACTCGCATAGTGGAACGGGTGTGATATTTGCGTATATTTTAAAATCTTATTAAAATTAATTGTTACATATCCAGCCAACTAGTCAGAAACATTTTAATAAAATAAAAATCATCACATCTTAATAATCTAAAAATTTTCACTACGAATCCTTCGTTTGTTTTGGAACCTCTTTAGGAGCACAAATATAAAAAAATGGTAGATTGATTTTTTGTTGTCTGAATATCTAAAAAATTATGAATGTAGATAAATATAACTATTGAAATTTATTTTTGATGTGTTACTGTGAAAAATTCTATGTCAACCATTGGACATTTAGAAAACACAATTTCAAAGTGGGACCAACCACACAGCTCCTCGCTCGTTGATAGGGAATGGAATTGGTATTTCTACAACATGCGATTTCCATGTGACGTGCAACTTTCCCTGTGGCGCTAGGCCATAGTTAACAGTGTTTACAGGTGCTGACGACCACATCACCCCATCAACATGCATGAGTTTAGTTTGCTAACTGAACTATAAAATCACGCACCGTGTAACTGCATCATTGCAAATAGGCTCAGTCGTTCCCTGCCCTTCTAGTTACAAATATCGATTAAACTAGATGATTTTGCGGCTTATTCAATTTTATTGGGTGTGTATACCGCGTCAGTTTCGATGTCCTCCTGCGATCCGTTACCGTTGCTACTGCTGCAACAGGAGCTAACAAGAAGTGCTATACTGCGCAATATACGTCCTAAATTGTCTCCCTCGGAGCGGAAAATCGTTTCGGGGCACATCCGCGCGTGATATTGTTTAATTAAACTTCCTTTGTCGATCGGAATCGCTAATGGAATGTTTGCTTTGCCCTTAGAAAATGAAAGTGTCTGGATCACGTTCAAAGTTCACAGTCGATTCGACAGCGCATCGTTCTTTTCTTTGTTGCTTTACTTAGCGCTCTTTCGAGGGAAAGTGAAACGGAAGAGAATTCAAATTACGCGCCTGTGTTGCGACCAATTGATAAATGGCGCTTTGAGAATAGCGATGAACGTCCGACGGATCGTTTAGTAATGTCTCTCTTCTCACGTTAACCCATTTTCCAATAGGCGAACTTAGTAGAACTTTTGTCTGTACATAGTTTTTAATACAGTAATTGAAGATTATCTTTTCGACACATGCAGTTGGGGATCCGAAAGCGATGTAATCTAAATTTCGCTGTGACACGCTGATTTTTTATTTATCCACGAGAAAACTGTAGGATTGATTTCTATCAAAATTAGTTTCTCAAGAACGTTTTGAGCAAAATCACTCTGCCATCAGCATTCTTAAGACAATATGAAACGTTTATTGGATCAGATGGCAAGAACTCCGTTTACATTTACCTAGGTTACTGCACTATTTTGTTATGTTCTTAATTCTAGTTCTTAATTCCACAATCTGTGACCCACCGCAACTATATCTATTTCTCTCGTACGCTGTTGTGTTGGTATTTTTCTAAATGCGATTGTTAAATTATATAAAAATATGAATTTATTTACATATTTTAAATTTCAATTCATAATTTTTGAACAAATTACTTCATAAATGTTTCTATGGAAAGCTCTACCAACTCTTTTGTAATACAAAATTATACCTATCTCAGGATTTTAAAAAAAAGCGCGATTTTAGAACAACTTGAAAAAGTTAACTGCATTCCATTTCATAAGAAATTCAATTAAGGAATAATTGGGCGTTTTACTTACATAACTTTCCACTTTCTAGTAGAACATTTCCTTGTGATTGGCACCTTTAGGAAAATAGGACGTCCAGTCTGGGTATACTTTTTATTGTTTCAGTCGTGGTACATGAACTTTTGCGCCTTTCCTGGTTGCAGATAAACTTTAGCCCTTGTTTCTCTGGGTGTTACTACATTTGTCAGAAACCATGCTAACATCACATTTCCAAGATGAAGAAAAATCTTCGGCATCTTCCTTTGCTCGCTTTTTATACGTTGTTCCCCCACACGTGAAACGTCATCCGGTTTGCTCCCACGTGGTCTAGAGAATAAAGTTGTTCTTGATAAACTCTGGATTTCCTGCCAGATTGGCATATCTTCGTTATTAAATATTGAAATGTCTGGATGATTTACAAATTTGAACACTTTGCAGCTGCTTTTAAGACCATTTTGGAATTTTTGCCGGCTATATTACAAAGTAGGTACTTGATCGTGCCCCACTATAAACACACAAATGCCGCCCAGTTGAATCAGTTGAATCGTTAAGCTTATCAACATTTGATATTGGTAGGTTCTCATGTAACAAACGATATTAATACAGAAATCGTGACATTGGAATAATGAATTATAAGGAACGAGTTAAAAAATAGACGTCAGCCTTATCCTATCAATAGGATACAACGAAAAGAAATTTTTGCGCTGAACGTATACTTAAACTGAGTACCGTGCACAATGTTTTCATCCTCGTACGAAAGATTGATAACCACCTATTTAAATTAAGATGGTAATGAAATAGGTATGTGGAGTGCGAACTGATTTAAATATATCAGGGTTTTATCACCAAATTTTATATTTTTCATGAATGATTATAAAAATTTTGGAAAATTAAATAGCCAGTTAAAAGCGGTAAATTAATTGTTGAATGTTACTGAAAGCAGGTAATGAAGCGTAATCGTGGGAGCAAATAAGAAAATAAAGTTTTTCCGATTGATTTAATTTTTAGATGCGTGTGTACCTGACATTGGATAAATTTTGAGTATTTGATTGATGTCACCTGGCACTGGCTTTCATCAGTCGTTGTGGAGCGTAGTGGTGGCTGATGGAACATGCAAATTTGTCCAGCCAGCTTCGAGGTTCTAATTGTTTCGTCCACGGTAGCGACCCGAAGCAAGCTTCGGTTTTCTGGAAGTAAATTACTCCGAGGATTGGTGATTACCCAGAGACACGATGTAATGGAGGCTTTCCTCGTATTGACAGTCGCCGAATACGTGTAATTGAAACTATCCATCATCGCAGCTGCCCAATCTCCCGTGGCGGAGTCAATTCATCACAAGTCGTGCGTAATTATCTGACGGGTAAGGAAAAGGCCTCCTTCCTGTCGAACAAGTCGCCCTTCGTATACTGTTTGTTTGTTTTCTAGTAAATGTCGACTGGTAACTCAAAAGAAGTGGAGTCACGCGGAACAGTGCCGTGACGTTCAGACACCTTCATATCAATGATTATTAATTGTGGAATTAGGAACTCTATACTCTTAACCTATTTACTAAAACCGGGTTCCTTAATTTTGTTTTCTCATTTACTATAACAAGATCACACGCGATGGCTTCTTTCATTGTTATTTTGTATTTTGGAAATAATAGAGCCACAATCATTTAGTTACATATAGCTTCACGACTGTTTTTATAACATATATCAAATCGGGAGCGTAGAAATATGCAAACACAATTTTTAACAGTCAAATAAATGCTTAGTAATTGAGTAGGACTACGTATTTGAATTTTCTGGCATCTGTAATTTGTAAGTGTAAGAATAATCGTAAATCATGCTAAAATGCGATCACAAATATTCTGATCTTCCAGATTGCCATTTTAAGTCTCGAGTGGCAAAATAATAAATGTGTGCCATGGAATCAGAACAATTGGAAAAAGAAATCCAACCATACAAAGAAATGAGTACTGTGTGTAGACATTTAGTCAGTTTGAAGGAGCGTCCAATTAAATCAAGAAAAATTAAGAAAAGTGTCATGTTAGAAGGAAATTAAATAAAATTATGTTAAAAATACTAATAACAAAATTTTGGTGAGGTTTTTTGAATGAAGAAATATCAAAAGCTACAATTCATTCATCGAAATTTTTCTTCGTTTTTATATTTTTCTCTACACTAATCTGAATTGTCCAACAAGTGTTTAACAATATGTGTATTTTATTGATACGATAAAGAAACTTTCCCTTCGACCCACAAAATTTACAATGTTTTCTCAAGACATTCTAGTTGTCTGTCGTTCATTCTTGCAATGTACTATAAAATTTTTTTCAAATGTCATGTTCTCGCTTTATACCGCGAATTACGGGTAGTGTTGATAAAGTACGCATTTCATTTATTTTTTTTCAATAATTATTACCGTACCATTTTTGCACACATTTCAGAAAGCTGAAGTCTCGAATGGGTGGGTCACATTCCCCGCGATCCTGTTGTATTTTTATTTGTCGTCGAGAAATGATATTCCTGGTACTAAAAGAGGAAAATATTTTGTTACCCGAAAGGAAAAGTCAGAACAAAAACATCTCTTCTGAAAACTTGAGTTATATTTCTTGTGTAACTTCATCCCTCAGTCGCTTGTCCACAGACTGAATACAGTTTGTTTTCTGGGAAAATAATGGAATCCAAATATACCCCTTCCACCCTTTCTTCTCACTTCTCCGATTCTACGAACGCCTTTGTGTAATTAAGAGCGAGTTGTGCTGTGTATGTTTCTGTGTGCGTAAAGTTTCGTAATCACACAGTCTTTTGTGCCGTGTCCATATTTAGCACTCGCGATTCCAGGTATTCGAAATAATTTGCAGGTTGGAAGCATATCGAATGCAGGAAACGACAACCTTCCCCTCAGTATTACGCCCGGTCCTGCTGCCTAATCATCATGTAAATTAGAGTTTGCATAGATGATTGGCCGCGCAAAAAGGCCCGCCGGCTTTACAAGGCTCTTCAACCACTTATTAAAATTTTTAAGCGTGTAGCAGAAAGCTCTCTCTTTCTCCAGTAAGTGCCCTCGGCCAGCAGACCAACTTCCATAGCTCATGGTGTAAACAGACAGACATTCAACACGGCAGCTGAGCTTAAGGACCTGAAGCACGTAACAAAAATGCTATTCAATCTACATAATATTTTTGTTATTAAAATGAACCTAAAATTATCGTCTGCAATTAATTAGTAATTATTGATTTCATTATAGAGTTTTAAGATGAAACTGTTTCTTACAAAGGCATAATTGTATCAACAATTAAAACTAGTTTTTAAGGCTAACCTCTAATTTTCACTAAACTATATACGTATTGACTACAACCACTCACGCACTGCTTCTGAAAAATAAAATTTGTTTGTGTTGCCCGCCCCTGAATTTTTTATCAAAACATTTCTATACTGATAGACGCAGATTTAATAGGAGTTTTTCTCACCGATAAATACTCATTAATTTGTAAATAGCTTTTATTTTCACAGTGTATGATTATGTCGGTAACTTTTTTTATAAATAAAGTTTTTTAGTTATAAACTCGGAAAAATTTGACTATTTTTGTGAATTTCCTAATAATTAAATGGATTCTATTTTTTGTCCGAATCGCGTTAATTCAGGAAAATTTAATGTGGTGGTGAAAGTCATAATGAAAGGAAAATGATGAGGAATTTCTGAACTTACTGTTCAGAGATTCTGTGCGACTACGCGGCTAGACACTGCCGAAGTAAATAATGTTGAGAGAGGTCTAGTAGTTGGCTATTATTTTCTCGTTGTAACTGCTGCAAGTGCCTTCCTTGCTTTACCTGGAGCGTGTATGCTTTTGTAAGAGCTTTGTTGTCCCTCAGGAACGGGTAACTACTGGCGTATTATTTTTCTCGGAATGTACGCGCTCTCACAAAGTAAAATTTACGATTGGTAGGGAGCGGAGTAACAGTGGGAGCCACTAGGTCTTCGTTAAGGCGTCGCGGCGCCTCGCGTCTCCGTCGCTAATGACGACGTCCGTACGCACGCATGGTCTGTGCTACGAGTAATTAAGCCGCTATCGGGAACCTCTGCTTCCCAGTACCACCCTCAACGTTATACAACTTAAAAGTGTTCGCCGCGACCAAAGCAAAACTGATTCCGTACGGTGAACTGATCAGTCTGGTCACAGTGAACATCAATAATAAATATATGAACACAAACAAATTAGTTAGAAATATAATATTAACGAAAAACAAAAATTAACAACGTTTTGATCTAAAATCTGCGATCAAGTAAATGATTTCTATGTGTTCTCAAATTCTTCTGTATAAGTATTAGCTAGATATTGATGTTATTTAAATAAATTTTGATTATTTGTTATTTTTATAACATCAATACTTGGCTAATATTTATAGAAGTATTTGATAGATTATGGAACTTATTTACTCCATTGTACACCTTATGAAGTCGTGGATTGAGGTCGAAACGTTGTGTTTGTTGTATGTTAGCAAATTATTTCTGACTAATTTGGCTTTTTTAATTATATTGTAGACATAATATAACTATTAAATGTAACCGGAAAAAACTCCCGAACATGTTTTCTTCTTAACTGTATATGTATATTTATTTAACGAACTGCAATTGAGATAATTTCGGTAACAAATAACTGAATTACAGTATGGACACAACCGACTTCTAACTCATTATATTATTTGAAATAAACTTTAGTAGCACTAGCTTGTTAGAAATTTTCAATCAATTCAATTGAAAAATGGAATTTCTCCGTGCCTAGTAACATATAAAAATAAAATTATATATATATATATATATATATATATATATATATATATATATATATATATATATTCTGACTTTTGATAAAACTAATAGAGAAATAAAAGTAGCCAATTTTAAGTCAGAAAAAAAGAATACAGTCAGCATATCAAAATTTTGTAAGTCTAATAATGTTATTCTAATCATTGTAATAGTTTTTTTCTTTTTCTACTTTTAACTTAAACCTGATGAAGCCGCAAAATAAGCGATGAATCGTCGTTTAATTTTACAATAACAACTTATTTTTTCTTACGTAAAATTGGCGTATAAAAATAAAAATTACGGAATAAACTAGTTTTTTATAATGTTTATTTTTCTCGTAATTACACTTTTATGTAAGTAATAACTGCGGCAGAGTTTTTTGACAGTCGATATGACGTTATTGACGTGTATCTGAGCTTTTATATAGAAAATTCAATCCCTCAGTCGTCTCTGAGGGCGAGGGTAATTAGAGCGTGCACATTTATAGCAGTCGCTTATTGACGTGTAGAGTTTAATTAAACTTTTTAACTATCGTGCACAGAGAAGGAATTGATAGTTGGAATAATGGTAAAAATTTTCCTCACTAAAGTTATCTGATCAGTTTTGGGCCTTTGTTTTCTTGTTCAGCAGCGTGAGAGAAATAACTGATTTGAAATTTAATTGAAATTACTTTTTTCCCCTGTGTGTATTTTTTTCTCTTTGAATGGTCCTTCATTAGAAGTAATTAAACGAAACAGTTCGCGCTCTGAATAAGCTGTATAATACAAAGAAAACTATTTCGATAAATTCATCAGTCCAATTATATGCCTTTACCCGTTTATGGTTGTATTAGCACAATCTACACTTCACTGATTGATATCAGCACAAAATGCAGACTTTTTTCATCTTTTCTCATATATCGCCTAAAACAGACTGAAATCAATTTTTTTTCAGAATATATATTTGGGATTCAAGTTAATTCAGCCGAAAATTAATTTAGTCTTATTCAGATATCTGCTATAACTTATGAGTATAATTTAATATTCATGAGTGAGTTTTATGTATGCTTTGGGATATTTTTCATAAGGTATTTCTGGACCTCTAATGAATCTGACTTGATAGCTTTTTTCTCCGTTGTAATGCTTAAAAATCCACGAAAAACGATTTTGAAAATTGGTAATAATTTCTAATAGTCTATGTTTTAGTATTGTCAAACATCGTCTGTGAGGGTATGAATTGTGTTGCTTGCCTTTGCAATGGGGTTGAAAGTTAGAATCGGGACGTTTGTTTGACTACGCTTAAGCGAGGCCCCCGCTTGCTATGCAAATGAATTCTGACGTCTTCACAGCCGAGATTCCCAGTTTTCCGCGCAAATCTAGCGTTACGCTCCTTTTAAAAGGTACTGTTACCCTCTTGTTCGCCTTCTTGCCGGAATATTGAAAGCGTCTTATTTTGAAGTCGGGGAAGAGGGGCTTCTCCATTTTCAACGATTATTCTGTGATTATATCTCAAGAGAGATTTATTTTGTGCGTGGGGATTTGTAAAATAAATGTTTAATAGTTGCTTAATATTGACTTATATTTTTATTTTGTGTGTCACGGAGACTGTCTCTAGCATAATCAAGAAGTGATCAGTAACATAACCGAAAATAGTGTTAGAATCATTATATATATAATGAATAATAATTATATATATATGATTATTATTCTAGCACTATTCATACTTGTAGAAGTATTATAAACCAAAATTATTATTATATACTTGTGCACATGAGGATATTCTATGAAAATAAACGAAATGTAGTGAAATTGTTTATTGTATTAGATAGTTTCAGACATGTCGGCCGGTTTATTTATTTATTGATTGATTCAATTGATGTCGGTTAAATATAACTTAACTTCTAGGTTTTTGATGTAGTCAGTCCGTCACCAATTTTTAACGTTTCTCGGTCATCTGTAAAGTTCCTAATATATTCCGGACAATAAATGCTTAAATTCTCCCCCTTGTCGACTTAACAAGCTGCTATAAAGAAGTGAACATTACATGTGAGCAAACTTAAACGCTTGCGAGAGACAAATAGCAGCTATTGCGTGTCTCTTAACTTAGAAAATTGCCCCTCCCTCGATGTAGACAAATATTCATTTTGTTCTCGCTGTGTTCCATGCATTGTGCAGTAATTGCCAGAAAGTGCCGTAGGGCAGTGGCGGACGAAAAATGTGCGACCTTTCCCATTCACGGGATTATCGGAGGGCTTCAGTCAAAGCCAACTTATGCGCATGTCCTGCCGTCCGAAAGCTTTACATCAAAGGACTGGCTTCGGTACAGCCTGTGAAAACTGCAAATTGCTCGTCCTCGTATTCGCCAAGACATGTCACTTTCTCAAATAATCCTTAACTTTGCTTGGTCAACTAATTTTCTCCTTCAGTATCTCATGATTGTTTCGTAAAAACTCTTTAGCATGTATTTTACCACAAGAATGACTATATTATTTTATGGCCAATTTAATTATATTTTTTTAAAAAATGCAAATTAAATTTTAAGGGAATATACACGGTACACTTAAAAATACGAGATTAATGTACTACCGGTAGTTCATGGGGTTGGTCTTCACTATCCGGAGTTCCAGGGTTCGCTATGATGTAGCGAGGGATTTCTACTTGCGATCTCAATCCTTCCTTTACAGGGATGGATATTTGCTCGTCCGTGTTGACTGTGGCACCCCCCAAGTCTGACAGACCGACAGATAACATCCAGCTGGTGCAATAAGCTGACTTGCTGCTCTTGTTTGCGCCTACGCCCGGGCTTTTTCTGTCGGCGTTGGAGCAGCTGATAATTGCTCTCGTCGACAAACCGTATTACGAGCCAAGATAAACGTCAATTCCAGCCCGGGTAGTCTTCTTTCCCCTGGCACCTTATTTGTGCACTTCGCTGTCTGCTGGTTTTACCCGGACAAATCAGATCTGGACTGAGGGTTCATTTCTGCCATCAAGGTAGCTTTCCATTTTGAAATTGTATCAGATACATTTTTCATGGGCCTTCTGACTTCAATATAAGCCGCTATTGTGCAGTTTAGACTGCTCATTACGATATAATACCTTACTAGATTAAATTAATTCATAATAATCACCTATATCATTATTTTTAAAAGTGGTAAGCTTAACGCTTATTTTGAACATTATTACTTTAAATTTAATTCATTTGTAGTTTAGATGAACAATCATGCCGCAATGAACCCTCGTGAAAACCTTCAGTTAGTAGATAATTTGATCTTTAGCTCTAAACGATAGAAATAAATTAGCCATGGGCTTAAATTAGTGGTTAATTATTTTTACAAAATTTTATAACTTAATTTAGACTAGAAGGCAATTAACGATTTTATTAACGATTATATTTCTTGTATTTCGTTTGTTGCGTTTATTGAAAATATCTTAGTTCAAGTTCAACTTCACGTCAATTACAATCACTAGGAAGGTTTCTTAAATTAATGCATTTTTATACAACTACTAAGTTGTGGCACATCTTCATTTCCTATGTATTTATAATTATGTACTTATAAAAATAAAAACATTTAAAGGTCATGAAACTGATGTTTAGAATCAGGATGGAAAAATCTCAACCGGATCGGGAATCGAACCCAGTACCTTCGCTACCGCTACCAGAGATTCAGGCTTCGATTCCCGGTCCGGACGAGATTTTTCCATTCTCATCCTTTAATAAAAATATTTTAAAATGAATATAATTTTGCCCTTAAATGTTATCAAATAGTCCGTCACGTAACAGTGCGACATTCTAGAAGCGATAATTGTGAACGACTACGCGAACTTAATTTCTCTCTAAGAATGTCTTTGTCGATTACATAAATACATTATCACGCTAAATAAAACTAATAAGCTGAAAAAATATTCGATCTAAATTGGCAAAGTTAGTAGGTTTTTCTATTCTTACTGCCTAATTTTCTTTCCTCTACATTTTGAATTGTCTCGAAGCACGTTGTTTAATTATTAATGTCGATAAATCGTTGATTGAATCTTTATAAAATAATTATGGTAGTACAGTTTACTGAAATATTTATTTCTTCAGTGCGACTGTATAATTTATCAATGCTTTCATATGTCATTCCGATTTGCAGAATGAATATAACCCAATGTCGAAAACTATCAAACTATGCTAAAGGTTTTTACTGCTGCGAACTAGTCCAATTGTACTCAAAATAATTATATCTATTCATACTCTTTTATGGTTATTAAATTTCCGTTTCAACTTCCGTTTTATCTTATAATTTAATTTATTATTTTAACATTAATATGGGCAATACAGTCATGTAAATCGTGACCGTAATTGCCGAAGTGCGTGGAGAGTACTTTTACGTGAATTTTTGTAGTCATAGAAATCCTACTGTTACAAGATGGTTGTTATGGGTGGTTGGTTTTACGTCCATACATTAAACCAAACGTGGTGATAGTATCATCATTGGAAAGTCTATACATGATCTGCGTTCAGTGACTAATTTTAATTGAGGCCGAAACTAATGGAAAAATATTCATGCTCCAACGTTTTTTAATTCATAGCTTTTCCCCTACTTGCGAATGAAACTAATACTGGCATGTAATTAAGATTGAAAGATTGTTTTACGTAAGTGTTAATATGTCTAACAATGGTTTCCTAATAATTCCAGTTGAAGGCGAAGAGTAGGAGAGTATTTCAGAAGAAACGACCCGTTCATTACTTTGAGTGAACGATACCATATGCACATGAGTTTGCAGAGCTCCGTCACGAATTTAACGTCGATTTGTTGTCGAGTTACAACAATAAAAGATCGCTGACCGCAGGCGCGCCGCGGTTCGTTAGAGGCAAACGACTTCGTGACACACTACATGTTTAACCCACCCTACTACCTCTGGAGTGCTCTCGCGTGGGCAGTCGGGAAACAGAACACAATACAAGGAGCTCTAAGATCTAGGACATGGTAGAGCGGGCGCCAAATCGTCCGTGTCCGCGAAAACTACTGGACGTTCACCCCGAATCCTCGTTCCTTCACTGTATCTTCCCAGGCTTCCGTGTAACGATAAACTTCAACCGACACCTGATATATTCTTCCAGCAACTCATTTGCCTGACTGAATACAGATTTTTTTTTCTCTGCTGGATAAAGCGGGCAAGTCTTCCCAGTCCACGTTTGTGAGTTCACATGTAGTCTGGTTCGTATATTTTTCCAAGAAGGGGGGCAAAAAAATGTGGCCGCCTCGAGCATGAGATAAACGTTAAGCTCGAAATCCCGCGTGATGTGCGATCTCATTCCGCGTAAAACACTCTCTACGCGTAGCTCGGTTATTTCTGTGCTCCTTGCTTGCTTCCAATATCCAAGATTCGTCTTCGTCGTCAATATTGCATTGAAGGTGGCACTTCTCGGACAGAAATCGTGTTTGTCTACCAAAAACGGACGTTATATCTTTTATACAAATTTAATAGTTATATTTATATGTGGCTAATATGTAGAAAAATGTTTGGAAGTATCTGGAAATTATTTACATTGTACACCTGAGGAAGAAACGTTGTTAATTTATAAGGTTATTTGTTAATAAATTATTTATTTAATTATCTGTGTTCATAAATTTCCTGCTATTTGCAGAAGGGTACTTTTATGCGATATTAATTTTTTTAACATTTACAATAACTAGAAACGTTTTTACGGTATACCTTGCGTCATTTAAAATCCCTTTGTGGTTAATCACTTGTTACTGTGATTGGATGTAGATCCATTTTCCATCCATCGAATATTTGATTTATATTCTTTTAATTTTTTCTTACCCTCTATTTTAACTATTTTTTTCATTACTTGTCCCGAGTTCCTGGATATATTCTCAGATAATTTTTGTGTACGATAATTTGAAGAAGTTGTCTATTAATTTGATATATTATTAAAAAATCAAAGGTAACACTTTCCTATTACTCCACGCCCAAATGTCGGCTTTTAAAAGAAATCAGCTACGTCGCAAGTTATTGAAAACAAGCATTCTTCTTTTTTTATACTGTTGAAAAGTTCTGTTTCACAGTCCTACATTTCATATTCATTTTACAACTTTTTGTATTAATTTAATTTTGTAGCTATTAGATGTGGGTATCCAGCGGTTGTTGCAGTTGTGTGCACTTTTTGTTTTGTCATGAGGTGAAGGGGGTCGCCATCTGTTTGTAATGATTTGTTGTTTGAGGGTAACTGCTGTTTTTCTGTGTATCCAGATATCGTCATGGCAAGTGCCGGAACTTGGTCGTCAATATTTGATCATGCCTTGGTTACGACATGCGTCTGATACGTAACAGGGGAACCACCTTCGGCACTGTGGTCGGAAGTCGTAACGGAGATAGTGTTATTAGGTTGAAGGAGGTGGGGGTGTAGTCGTGGCTCATTGCGATTCACCACGCTTATCTACATTATCTATCGCAACTGCAGGAGCGCTGGTCGGTTATCGAACCCCCGCCCCCGCATTGCTGTTATGTATATTGTCCTGCGGCGTGTCTCGGAATTGACGTGACGTTTACTGTAGGCTATACATATGCACGGGTAGCGGTTATGACGCAATTCTGCCCGTGTTTCCGCCGAGAACGATCCGGAGACATTGGGCTCAATTACGGTAATGCACGCCGTAAACCACGGGAGAGTAGTTTTTATACCAGACCCTTTCTCGTAGGTGTAGTGGTCGCTGCAAGTCGCAAATAGAATATTACCTGCTACCAAGTTGCTTAATGAGTGAAGAGGCTAGTAGGCATGGAATTTCATTAGCCAGAAATAAAATAAAGTTTAAAAGTAATCCTACTACAACGAAAGCGAATATTGTAGTTATAAATTCTGGCGATGACATAGTTGCAGGAATGTAGCAGCTAGACGTTAAAATATTTAAGTAAACGATGTAGAAAAATTTATTGTTACATTTACTTTACCTTGATACATTTCTTAATTACTTTATAATACAACGATCAGGATGCTTAAATCTCTACTGGAGCGGGAATCGAACTGAGGATCGCCGCTTAGAACTTTACTTTGTACTTGGCATTTTACAATTATTTTATGGTTCAGTTTTAAAGAAAAAATCTCGTTTAAATGTGAATAGGATACTAATCAACCTTTAAAAGTTAATACTAAGACTAACGTCTGTAAATATATTTCATATTAATGATCTAATATTATATTTTGGATGTTAGCGAATATTTGGTCTTTTACAAAAATACATGTACTAAAATTGAGTACAAAATAATTGAGGTCTTTTTCTTAACCCCTTGCATTCTCTGCGGGAACGTAACAGAAATTTACATGAACATTTACGACATTGTTCATTACCATCTCAGAATTTGCAATTTTTCTTACAAGTTGTGGCCTTTTATTGGTTTTAATGAACTGTAGACAGGAGCAGTCCCATAGAACATTTATTTGTTTACTGTATTTATTTGGCGTTTGTTGGGAGTACAGAATACAAGATTTCGTATCGCGCATTGTGAATAATTTCCGTGTGAGTCCAAGTTTTAGTAAAGCCTTGACAGTCTTGACAATTCCCCGCGTGGGTTGTGCCCGGTTCGCTCCCCAGACGAGGCAGACCGTCATTAAGCCCACAAAGACCGGCAGCGAATTTCCTAAGTGGAGTCATCGAGTTGAGAGCCCAAGAGGGAGGAACGTCGACTCAAGGACCCTCTCAGCTCTGTACAGGGTCTCGCGATGAGCGACGCAGGACAACTAACAACTACTCCTGAGAAACACCGGTACTCGCCTTAAGACAAACTACTAAGTTAGTGGCAGTCACACACAAGCTTTCTTAAATTAGAGATGTATCTTCACGCGGATTTGGCTGAGGTTTTTGAAACTGTTACGAATCTTTAATTCTAAAGTAAAAGCAAATAATTAGAACAAAAAAAGTACTTGCCATAGAAATTGGATTAATTTACCCACATAGACCACAGATTTTCAGTGAAATTCGTCGAAAGCTGCATCCAGAGAAGATATAGTTTTTACGTGAAATGGTCAACAAGATACGGAAATTTGGTGTCCTTTGGTTTGATGTCCTCAGACTCATATTCATTAACACAAACGTTATAATCTTCAATTATTAATAAATGAGTCATATTAGCGTGACAGATTATAAATCACGATTGTACTCGTTGACGTCAAGTTTCTCGTTATTAGAGCTAATGAGAGTTGAATATTTACGTAGCACGAAAATATCAACTTCCCGAAGAGAGAAATATCAGGTTCGAGTCGTAAGAAATTCGCGGGTATGCTTATCGTTTTCTTTTAAATCGAGGACATCGTTATGACACAATGGTGGTCGTCAAACTGCTAGCCAACAATATTACAAACGATTGAAGGAAAAATTGTGCGAACGTTGATGACCCAGATTTTAGGATGAATGTTTGGACCTTGTACTAAAAAAATACGCCTGTCCAAAAATGCGGTTTTTATTTATTTATTAAAGTTAACTTTTAGTCCGGAGACTTTACAGTTCTGATAATAATAACAACAGTATTTACAATTTGTAAATATTACACCTTTTAACTTGTGGTCTTGGATGTGACTCTTGTTATTCCAAGTTAGAGATGAGAGAAGCAGATTAACTTGTTTACCGCATGTTAACATATAAGCCGGCATGATGTTAGCGATCAATCTGGTCATTGGGGAAACTACACGTTTGAAGCGTTAAGGATGTTATGGGGGAAGATGGGAAGAACGGATATTTAGGGAGTATGTAGTGCCAATCAACACTTTAGTACGAGGTTAAATCTCAACGTAAGGAAAAACGATAACTACATTTTTTTGTGACTTTAATTGATAGGCTCTCCTCCATTTAAATGGAACAGTTTCTCATCCGTGTCTCCCCTCAGTTTTGAACCGAGGGAGTATGTTTCACCTCGGTTGGTAGCGCGTAGCTCTCAAGAGGCACCTCTTCGCAATCACACGCCGGTTTTGGTATTTACAAAAGAGCTACGGTTTCATTGTGTGTTAAGAAGTCTCTTCTCTCCGGAGGGGACGCATACCTACCTCAAGAGCAGTAGCGAGGGGCTTTCCACAGTAATTCCCTCCGTGTCACCGTGAATGTTGTAACCATGTTCTTCCACAGCTCTTTCCTGTAAATTGTCGTGTAAATTAAGTGTTCAATATTCTAGAGCTACGCCTATTTTCTTCTATATTCGTTACATTAACAAGGAAATGTGTAAAGTGAGTGAATGTGTGATGATTTTTTTTTTAATTGAACGAAATTAAATCTAAAAATAGTTGAATGGGTGGAACTGCTACCGGAATATGTCTTTGAAGTATAAGAATAATATACTTGCTGTTTAGTATAAAACATGACAATACTCGGGGAAATTCTAAAGGAAACTAAATCATTCCATTGTTATGTGTTGAGTCTAATTTACGTCAAAAGCTTCAGAAGGTTGAAAAACTTTGGAAGAACTACAGTATTCCTATACTGACAGATAAGCAATGAATTTGCTCTTTCTCATTTCTTTCCACTCTTCCTTTCAATATCTTCTTTGCTATTAATTTAAAAAAAGTACCAGCATTGTAAACTAGTCAACCTCTCACAGACCCTCGCAGTAGTTCAGCATCTCTCCATCTGCAAGATAAATTTAAACTACAGCAGTTACAAGTTATTAGTCTCTATTGTTGTCCAGAAATCACTTATATATATATATATATATATATATATATATATATATATATAGTATAAAAATAGTATTTCAATATGTTATATATTGTGACGCCACGTGAATGACAAAAGCCACCAATTAAAAGTATAGATTTAAATAAATTACTTTTTGTAGCAACGAATATAATTATTGTTACTCCATACTATTATATCCAGACTGGTTAATTTATATTGAAGAAAAAATGCGCAACTTCTCAATTGAAATAATAACTTTATATTATCATATTTTCACCAACTGTAGATCTCGAATGGGAATGTAATAAACATAGACGATAAAATACTAATTCATAAATTATTTATATCTGTTTAATAAGATTTCTTGATGAATACCCGAAATATTCCGTCATAGAAAAATAATTTCAAAGAATACATGAAGTTATCAGCCGCGCGATACTTGGAATGCCACTGGACATTTTCAATACCGCATGTTTACAGGTTAATTATTTACTAGTTCAATTAACAAAACCGTAAAGTCCTTTCACTAAAAGTTGTAATAATTAATAAAAAAAATCCGCGCGATATTTTAGAATACAATAGTTATTAGTCATAAAAGGACGACCTAAACATTTTAGTCATTATGAACGTTTTCCAATGTAATATAACTTATTAATTATGCGTTCATTTTCATCAATTTTTACTTCACTATTCATATGCGTCGTGTTGCATTGTAATATTTTTTTCTTTGTTAATTTAACTATAGATGCATGCGTGTTCCCACCTAACCGTCCGCTTTTACGAAGAATCACGCCGTTGAAGACTATATCGGCGATAAAACTATAGTAACCAAATAATGGCGTGTCACTTTATGGTGTTTGGGGGAGGTCTGCGTAAACAGCGCGATATGGCTTTTCATTGCCTCGCCATTACACCGCTTGATAGCCTATTGGGAGAGCAAAATGGTGGCTTTTGTGACCCGAAAAGAATAAGAAACTGTGTAATCAATCTGTCACTTCCACAGTCCATCTGTAGATTCTTGGCTGAAGTCAAAACGACTCCTGACTTTGTCAACAATAAAGTAAAAAATGCAGTGGATTACTACAGTTAATTCATTTTTCTGTATTTATAGATAAATAATTCTGAACGTGAAAATGATTTACGAAGGGTATGAGGAGAACCAGAGATTTATTAGAAAGTTCTTTTGATTTAGTTCCCCCCCCCCATTTTAATGTTAATTACCAAATGTATGGATTTTCTCTCTCTTCCAGACGCCGAATTTACTCGTTCTTCCCATCATAAATTTGAGTTCAAAATTATTCGTAGATATTTGAAGCTATTTAATTTGTTAAAACCCAATCGTACACTTGCTCGATATTATTCAACGTTATTTTTTTATTATTATTTATCTTCATTTTATTTGTTTCAGCCCTACTATTTTATGCATCTAAGTCGTTTTAATAGTCATTCATCCAAAGCTCTTTTAATCTTTCTGTAAAGAGAAAAGTGTGTAATTTTAGAACTGAATTTTAATTGTTAGATCATTTATATATATATATCAGGAACAATCTATTACTGATCCTTGCTGCACCCACGTTTCTACTTTTTGTTCTACTGCTAGTTGTTTAGCATTTGAGTTTTTCCTTTAGATTTTCTAAAATATGGCTGACTATTCAATGGGGCGATCGACTCCGAATTTTCTAGGTCGACTATGAATTTAACATTTAGATTCAGTAGGAACACGTATACGGCTACGGCTTAGCTGTACGATATTTACCGACGGATTTTGCACATTGTTCTGTTTCTTTGCCGCAGTGCGTCCTGCCGGTTTATGGCTCGAAAGAAATCAAGACGTATAGGTGGGTTCGTTTAAAAATTAACCCTCGGTCTCCGCTTGCCTGGATTTATCGTCACAGCCCTCGGTATGCAGACTGCTGGCCCCTGGCCAAATGCACCACCCACCCACGCCTCTCCGTCGCGTCGACGTCGAGCGTCCGCTCCACCACGCTCGTGCCGAGAAAAATGGTTTCGAGATTGCGGTCGCCGTTAATTGACTGTAACGCGGACTTTATGCCGGGGAATTCGGGCTGCTCTGTGTGTCACATAACCCGCGCGTCCGTTGTGAGGGATAATCGAAGCAAATTAAATCGACGGGAAACGATTGACCGCGACGATGTGTAAATAATTTAGAGGCGCCGACTCTTCCCTTTTTTTTTTTTAGTGGGAACAGGTTCGCATAATTTACAACTATTTCCAGCACCGTGTTTGTAGATAGAGTTAAAACTGCACATAGGCTCGGATGAAAGTACACGCTCAATACCCATTCCTAATTAAATATTCTAGGCACTGACTAATTTAGTACTTTCTGTTGGTCTGTTTTTTATCAGTTCGTGTAATGCAAGTTTTATTATGGCCTTTCTTTTTGTGTAAAATTTGTTTGTTTGTTATTCTTGCAGAAGTATACCATAATTCATCTCACAGCTTCATAGATATGTGGCCTAGTCTCTGTAGAAAATTACGAGAACATGGTTCTTAAAAGTCTACATCACTGCAACACAAACTGTGCTGCTCGCTACACATCCTTGTAACTTGGAAGTCACTGCATCACTACTTAGTATGTCCCTGTCATTCCTGCAGAAATACAACCCAATAAATATTTTAAAAAACATTTTTTAAAAAAACATATCGTATAAAGGAAAACGGAACAGACACACAAAGCGTTAGTGAGTATACACTTGTTAAATGAATGGTCTGGTTGATAAGTAAAATATTTGCGTTTTGCTGTAACAGCCGTCCTAGTTAAGGTTTGGCAAACTACCGTGCGGAAATACAAAATTCGCCAACGAGTATAATCAATAAATCTGTATTATCAAAAAACATAAACTGTGCAACAGACGTTTCACGTGTTATTGCCCAAACTGGTGAATGTTGAAGTGAAGGAAAAATGGTTTCTACGGACAAGTCGGTACCACATGTCACAGAGCTAGCTAGACCAAAGCTTTGTTGCAAGAAAAATTTCCAAGGAAGATTATTTCGCCCAGATCGTTTATTCTCACACCTTACGTCTTTTTTTCCTGTAAGGTTTTAATATTTATTGATATTCATATGTTTCTATCGAACGTATAGATTAAAAATTGAAAACTACTTTGTATTACATTTTAAAATACTTCCATTGAATTCTTAAGTTTCAGTTCTGTTCAACTTAATACATTTATACAAATTACGTTTTCGTGTGTCGTGTACGAATTATTTGGTTTTTTTGTTTCAGGTAAGTTCTATGTGATTCATGCAGAAGCGTATTTCTTCCATTTCCTGCTCATCGGTTTTGTAAGTCTAAACTATGTTAACAATAATCAGTATAAATGGTGAGTTAGTTACTTCAATTACAACAGTTTAATTACTATGCTACCACCGAAAAATAGGAATAAAGGAAGGTGCATTTACGATACATAAGAACCTGCCTCATGACGATATTACTATATAGGGATATAAACTTTGGCAGCAGCGTGTAGTAGGGGGCATTGTGTCTTCAGAACCTTATAGAGGGCTTGCCCTCTACATAGACACGGGCTTATTAGTGCTGATGGGGCACGCCATGAATGGGCCACTCCGTAGTAGAAAACTCCTTTAAAAATGAGCAGTAATATTTTTTTTTACTTTGCCACAGAAACATAATGTTAAAAAGTTTGGTATAATTTAAAAGTTTTCCCCCTGCTCCCTGAACTCCATTTACCTTACGCGTGTGAAATGTGAAATTAGGAGTTGGAGGGGTGTTTGAATAAACCTAATGAAAAGTTCAGGTGCACTCTAAATATCGGCTAATGCATACTATGTGCAGAAAAAACTGTAAAGTCTTTAGAGTGCATCCAGGGAAACAACAAATGCGTTCAAAACGAAAAAGTCTCGTGCTTACTTTTGGACCTCACAATAATTTTTCGGATTAACCATCATCAAATTTGGTGTCAGTTTCTAAATTAAATTTCAATACATGACGATTTATTGACAATTAAAATTGAAATAACCAAAAATTCAGTCACAAATATTTTTATGATTTTATTTTGAGATAAATTTGACACCTTGGTAGGGTATTTCGAACGTTTAAATAATAAATTTGAAAGATAGTAGCAATAATTCTAATTTAGTGCAGACAATAAAACCTACTTCATTATTCATTGAACAAATCAGGTTTAACCTAACAATGTGATTCGAATAATTTCTGAAATGCTATTTAAAGCCAAAGTAACTCTAATTTTGCCCCGTTGTCATTTCAAGTGTCCACGAATTAAAACGTGAATTTCTAATCTGAACTGAATCCTTACGGTTCTCCTTCTCATTTTACCGTATTTTATTATTTAATTTGTATTCGTTTGCACCACTGCTTGAGCAAGAATCTTCTGTGTTTCAGTGATAATCTAAGTAGGGGTACATATCTTTCAACTACCTGGGTGATAAAAAAAATCGAATACTTTTGAAAAATAATCTTCCAAACTGTCATTGGTTTTGTCACATTAACGCAGTTTCAAGTAATCCTGAGAAACATAATTATAGTAAACTGAAATAAAATTCTAAGAATCCTCATTGATATCCTAAGAATAGAGAATGAAGATATAGAACGAGTATATAACGAGTCACAAATTTTCCGTTATATGTGATGGACTCTAGCAATATTTTTTTAAGAAGAAGCACTTATTATCTCGCTGTACTTGTTATCAATCTTTATATAGACTTATTTATTCTCCAGCTTATCCGTCCTGACTCAAGTTAAATGTGCTCGTTAGCCTATTTCCTGGGTTTGTATTTATAGTGGCTCCAGATGGCCAACCCAACAACTTCTAGAAAGCACATGGCGCCTTAGAGATAGCAACAGCTTCTTCAAAGCCGAGCCGCGGTCCTCAAGGGCTATTACGAGCAGCTCCTGGTCTCTTGCAGCAGCACGCGAGTTATTCTCGAGTTTATCTTACATCTTTCTTTTTTTTATCTCCCTTTACCTTTCTTTCTGTCCTCGGCGTCTGCTTTCTGTCAACTTTAGTTTTGTTTACTACTAAAATCAGGCGCTAAGATCTTAAAAAATAAATGTTTATCCTATCGTTTCTTTCTTGTGGTATTACATCGACATTTCAATGTTACAAGTACGTTTATCAGCTGCTTTCATAATTATTGAGAGGAAATTGAACAACTTATTCGGCAAACAATTATTAAAGCCAATTATTTTTAAATTTATTAATTTTGTCTTTCAGTTTTTTCACGAACGTATTTTTTGTCACAAAGTCAATGACAGAATTTTAGGTATTGTCATTACTGTATTTCTATATATTCCTACTCATTTAAAATGTCAAATGTCATTCCAAAGTGTAAATTGTTAAATAATAGTGTCCATAAATTTCAAGCCACAAAGGGAATTTAAATTTCCGACACAAATATATTGAGGTGACTGGATGAGTTATCTACTCATTACATAATGTAGATAACCCGTAATTAACAATTTGTAATTATAGAATTTTCGCGGTCATACGTCTTCCTGGAATATAATTTAGCGTTCGGGAGCACGTTTAAATCACGGTCTCACTTTTTTATTTCAACTTTTTTTTATCAATTTGTTTTCAACTCTTAGATTGCTACTGTTATTAGAAAAAAGTCAATTTAAAATGCATTGGAAACTTAAATTTCTTCGAATTTAATGTATATAGTCTGAGTAGGTAATAAAATCAGATAAAAACAGGCAGAGGATGTCGGATCTCTCGATTTAGACTGAATTTATAATGTAGGGGTGTTAAAACCCTCGTGAAACATATTTACAATTTTTAACACAGTTGTTATAGTCCGAAAACTCGTTTGGTCTTTCCTCTCAATCAGTGTTTCCGTTTTTTAATGAAAATTTAACATTTGGGTTCGGCTAATAAACTTGGATGCACCTGTTTAGTTTAAAAATATAATTTATAGGACGTTGTTTCTGCATACCTTGGACCTTTATGTACACCAGTTTATTCTGGATTTTCTAATGAGCTTGAGATCAATCTGCCCTCAGGATTTCCGGTAGCTCACGATTGATTAGATATTTGTTATTCACGAACAAACTTGCATAATAATAAGGCTTCACCCGTTAATAATTTTAATTTACATCGTGAAGATAATTATGACTTTAGCTGAAGGCTAATTTATTAAAATTAACTAAATAAGTGTTTTAATTGGCGAATGATTAAACATGGGGTGTAAGATTTATAGTAAATTAAAAAATCAGTCCCATATAAATTTCCCATTATCTAAATCATTTTCAATTTTTCTCAAGCTACTATATCTTGCAGAACCCGACGAGATCTTTACCTGTAGGTCCTTCCATAATCGTTCACCTCTCGCAAACTGGTATAAGGGAGCGGAACTTACTACAGTTTTTTAAAAGCGACACAGAAACAAGTATCTTGAATTGTAAAGTAGTATTGTAACTTTTATTAGACCTGTGACGACATGCAATTTCGTTAATATTGCCGATTAAATCAGGCCTCCTCCGTAAAAAGAAGTCGTCAGTTTGCAAGCTTCTATTTTTTTTTACAGGCCACCCCCGGCCAGGTGTAATAAAACTCGAAACTCCCCTTTTCGTAATCGAGTGCACGGATTTTATCGGCGCCAGACAGTCGGGTTGTAAAAATTTGTCGCGTCGCGTTTCGTCCGTAGGCCAAACGAGGTCAGATCGTATGGAAATGGACCGGAACGTCAGAAGAACTTCAAGTTACGTTACATGAGGAACAATTGAATTTTACTTCAACGCGTTTCTTATTGGTAATACATTTACTTTTAAAGATAAATATTACAAATTTGTACGTGAATCGCACAGGGCTTCGATACTTCGTAAGTTGTGCAAATACTTTCCCTCACCCTAAGAAATCGCCGAAGCATACCAGTGATTTAACACTAGAATCTACCAGCTCTATTTGGATAATGCAGTAGTGGTAACTGCCGAATGAAGTTATGCGTTCTCAATCGTCTGTTAATCTCTAAAAGACTGAAGTATGACTGTAATTCATGAAATTCTGGTTATTTCTCGATTTTAGACTATGGATACCGTGGCTTGGCCATCTTAAGAAACGATCCCGTCTGATTTATCAGACGATCCATCGCAGGGATCCAATATATATCGTGGCGGTCAGCGATGTAGCCGAGTGATTTTACAAAATCTACTGTGTGGCAAAGCAATCTGTTGCAATGGCCGGAAAACAGACCTTCTCATTGAAAAAGTAAGAGGACGCTTCGAAAGAGTTGTAAAAAAAGTATGTTTACAAAGGCGAAGATAGGATTGCAGGAGAATCAAATATTGTTAGTCAAATTGTACTTAATTTATTTCAGAATCTAAAATAAAAATAATTGATTAGTAGAAGGGTAGTTATGTATAATATAGTTGCTTAAGCAGCATTCTTCTAGAACAATACTTGTAGAGCTTCTAATATCAGTCTCTATAGGTCTTGAAAAAACTTACCTTTCTAGGACTAGCAATGAAGATCCGACCCAATGAGGATGGAGAAGAAGTGGAGCCAATAATGCAATGTGCAGAAGAAACTGATGAATTTGGTGAATATAATCTACATCGAAGTAACCGGCGTCACAACAAAATGTGCCCACTCCAAAATCGAAATCGCAAAATCGAACACAGTTCCAAAATTTATACTGCGTTTAGATATTTAGGAAACACGGGGACGTAGATTAGTACACAATATTTTCAATACAAGACGCAATTCTCAGGGAAATTCACTACGACTGCTAAGTTATCGTATCCAGAGTGGCATTGCTAAATCTCTGATAGCATCCAACCTGGATTTGCCTTGGGCTAAGTTGAGTGTTCATTTCATCACCAGTGTATAGTGAGAAATTAATAAACTTGTACAGTGTAGCGCAGATATTCTGACGTCAGAACCTAACAGCAGAACTTTGTGTCTTTTACGTCAGTTTGGTCACTTTGGATACTTTGCCAAGATTATATTCACGAAGGTTATTATGGTTTGTTGATTGGTCTGCGACATTATTTAATCGTGACCACTGCTTATTAAACCATTTGTGATGATGGTATTACGGTTTAAAAATCTTCACAGACCCAGCGTTCCATACCTAGTTAGTTTCAAGCGAAACCGAAACGCAATATAATATTTTCGCACTCCAATGTTGAGGACTTCATTTGAAACCTATAGATTTTCGCCCCATATTTGCAAGTTGTTGGTAATGGAGTGCTAAAATTAGATTCTATAAGGATGTTAACGCATCACCCTGTATGCATTTGTGGTGCAACACAATCCTGTTTGTGCTGTATTGTATCCCCTTCAATGTGTTGTCCAATAAATCTCAAGCTCCCCCTAAACGAATTAAAGATATTCCTTTTTATCGTCAGGGACCTTAACTAACTGGTTGTAACACAATAACGCGACAAATACCAGAGGGTGGCGTTCTCCCTTTCGACAGGGACCGAGATTATTAAAAATAAGAAATAAGATAGGGTGTTGAGGGTGAATCGGGCTGTTAATCAGGAAATGACGCGAGCCACCGCAGACAAAAGCTTCGACGTCGGGCATCTGGTGATTCAGACGGCACGGCGTTGAGTCATAGCCTTTGCTAATTCCTCCAGTCAACACCCCCGCCCCGGGGAAATTGCATTCCTGCCCCCGCCACAATCAATTAGCATGAGCTGTTCTTGTCGCAGCCTCCGCCCGGGGAATCCAGGTCCTGAGTACATAAAGACGAACGTTTCCCGGGTCAGTTTCTCGCCTTCAAAGAGGAGCGGCGGCTGCTGTAATTAGCTACGAGGAAGCTGCGGCTGTAAAAGTTCTGTGTCCGGCCAGGTGTTAGCCTGCAAGTGTTTCTATGGAAAGGCAACTCGTAGCTTTCTACTGTAAACAAACTACTCTAATCCTTCAATTTTATCTAACGTATGTTTTACAAAACGAATGATCCCCCTTCTTGTACGGAAACTTCGTTTTTATCAATAATTATCATCATAAATGGCATGATTTTTTTTATTTATTAAAGTTAACTTTTAGTCCGGAGACTTTACAGTTTTGATAATAATAATAACAGTATTTACAATTGTAAAAATTAAACAAATAACAAGGTATTTACAATCTGTAAATTTTTCATATGTAAACTTGTGGTCTTGGATGCGACCCTTGTCATTCCAAGTTAGAGACGAGAGACTTGTTTACCGCATATTACATATAACCGGCATGATGTTAGCGATCAATCTGGTCATTGGGGAAACTACATGTTTGAAGCGTTAAGGATGTTATGGGGGAAGATGGGAAGAACGGATATTTAGGGAGTATGTAGTGCCCGTTGGTAGGAGGGGCTAGAGTTAGGTAATTCCGGAGTGATTTAGAGGGAGGATGATATCAATTTGGAGTTTACGTTTTAGTCTGCGAATTTGTGAAGGAGGGGGTGGGTTCTGTAGAATAGCTCAATGGTGGGATTTGGACGGTTGATGTCGCTATTTATTAGGGACTTGGTAGATTTATGTATTATGCTCAGGTTTTGTAATATAAAGGGACTGAACCTCTAACTTTCCTGTGCCAGTTATATCTTCTCAAAGTGTAAATTTCCTTCATAAAGTTTTTACATTCATAGTTAAAAACGTAAGGTAATAATATATTGTAAAATTTTTCCCGTCTGTACTATTGATAGGATAAGTATTATGTACAGTTTTTCTTTAACGAGTTACAACTGACATTACACTCTCAAGAATTTTGGCTGTTGATAAGCTTATCTATTAAACGGGTTGCAATTGGCGGTATGTAGCTGTGCGTTTATAGTACGAGTCTTCATAAAACAACTGGTAATACGAACGCCGGCATTTCTTTGCAATTATTGTTATAATTACTTCTATAATTAAAATATTATAAATAAAACGTCCAACTTCCAAGTAGCTCTTACGGTTCCTCCCTTAGAATAAGACTCCGACCTTCAAAATGGAACTAATTATAAAATCGCCTCCCTCAATCGTTATTTTTCTACGCACATTTAAAACCATTCAATCAGTTATGCTATTAGCTGTTCACGTTCTCATAACTTCCCTCGCAGGAGACTTCTATTAAGACATGTGTGTGTTAGATGAACACGATTGCTCTGTGTCAATTGATAAGATATGAAGTTTCTGAGTGACTGAGAGTCATTTTCAGTCATAGTGGTTGGAGTATTAAGCCACAACGCAGAAAGGAAGAAAGGGCCCATCCCCTCACTTGGAAGGCCCAGTGTTTTAAAGCGGATCTGCGCTTACAGCAGGCAGACCCCTCGAGACACGAAGAATTGCCAAGGTTTTTCCCCTTGTGCGCTTTCTATCTCTCTCCAGAATCCCCCGCTGATTTAGTAGGTTCGTTACTTAAGTTAATTGAGGCTGGCTTCGGGTTGCTACACTCCGTATTGGCGCCATGGTATTGGAAAATGCTAAGCAGGTTACCGCAGCGTTAATCCATTTGTGGGAATGCGTCTAAATACTGCGTGACGCACTTCCGGGAATTTTCCCGCATGTAAAGAGGCGAAATGTTTTTGTCGACTCGGAGAAAAGTTAGTAAAATTTTATGGTTAACTGTTACGAATGTCACCAAAAACGGATTACTGGATATTAAGATTTCACTTAGCAGTCCTCTGCTCATTGGCACTTAAATTACACATAAGTAAAATTATTTGTCTTTACATTGAAAAATATTAATTCATATTTCTGAATGCAGAATTTCATCCAAGAATTATTATTCAAATTTATTAATTTGTCCTTAAAAATATTCATACAGATATAATAAACCAAAATAGTCCCAAACATATATTATTTATATATTCCAGAGCTTTCGGAAATTTGTGTCGCTCAAGTTAATATGTTATTTTTATCATTAAATATTTTACAAATAATTTGTACCTGTGACATCAATTTTCAGATTGATACCTACCCTCATAAACCACGAAGAATATTCAAACAACTTGTAATTGCAACAATGACGTATTTTCAGCGAGAATCTTAAACCAATAAACTTTTGGAAGAAATTACGTCCAGTGCGAATTACTAAACTGAAAACTATATTTCTGCTCTCGTAGCTTTAGAAATAGAAAAATCGGTGAAAGCTCAGGAGTATGTAAAGAATACATGTTTCAGATAGTTTCTGGTTTATATTTGATTGAATATTTTTGTTAGTCTTTATAAATTATTTTCTATTGTCATTGTCATTTCTCGGAAAAATTAATTTAAAAAATATTTATGCGGTTTATTATTTTTATCAATGTCAAAAACGGCCTCGACAAACACTACAGATTAGAAAAATCGATTTCTAAATATATTATATTTGTTCAAGAATTTTAAAATTAATATGATTATGATTTTTTGTGTTTTTCGTATTCTATCCAATTCTTTATCAGAAGCCAATGAAATAAAGTATTAATAATTACATATAATTTAATTTTTTTAAAATTATACATTATGCTTTGCATAGATTAAGGTAATATTGCTGAAAGCTATGAATTTCAAAATTATATGTTTTAGTAAATTGTTAATTAGTTTTATTATTAAAATCGCTAGTATTAAAAACCATCAATAAATATGATAGATGTTATTACTCGTGGTTGTATCAATTTAAGACAATAATAAAGTAATAAAGTATAATACTTGCTAAGAGCTAAGGACAGCAAAGGTAACGTAAGTTGTAGAAAAGTATAAAGTTACGATGTTTCTCCAAAAATGAAAAACTGATTAGATTGTGGTTATGTGATTAATGCTTATATCACATGTTCTACCAGAAGTCTATTAATATATGAAACAATGAAAAAGTTAGTTAAAATTTAGTGGACAAATAAAGGTTTTGTAATTGAAATCATGGTGGGAGGTTTTGATAGTAAAGTAAATATAAAGAACTAATTAATAAAAATATTGTAGTTGGAAACCCAATTAGTAAACTAGGAAGATTTTAGGATGAAATTTAAAGAAACTGTACTAATACGGCATATATTTCGAATTAAGAAAATAGGAGTTTCTTTTTATTAATCTCTATCGAAGGCTTACAAACAAATATTTCATGCCTATTAACTACAATTTCTTGCTACATTCTAGGCGGCAATTACTCAAAAAAAAGTAATCCTGTAATTGTTAATTTTTATTGTTGACTGAAACAAGTTTCATCCCATTTATCTTCTCCTTTTCTTGTTTGCAGATTAACGATGATGATAATATAATACAAGAATGATTTAAAAAGTGTCCACGCTATTTATCCCAAAGTATTTCACATTGTTAAGTATATATATGTTTGAGCATAATTATTAACTTTTGGTATAATTGAGTTAACCAACGAGTCGGCAGTCAACTCTTCCGTTTTACATTATGGGAGTCGTTAAAGGAGGAAGGGGGATTGATATTTATTACCGCCATCAGAAGACTTGAGGAATGCATTTCCCAGTGATTTAATACGTTAACTTTCCGGACGAGTTGTGGGTAGAAAAATTAGGAGATTTCAATTTTTTTTCCACGTCATGTAACACGCAACGGGAGAATAAAAATATTTTATGTCGCTTACGTGTTGTAATTCATTTAGAGAGGGACGCATGCGAAAATGTGTCATGTAACACGGAATTTCTTCTTTTTAATATTTAAAGTAGAGGAAAACGACGACTGTAAAATGAGCCTGCTTCCGTTATTTATTTGATTTTATAAGACGTATTTCTTGTTTTAGTGTGGCGTTGATATTAAAAAGGTACTGTGTTGGAAGGGAAAGCGGTGTATAATAAAGTGTCATAATTTGTGCCATCGAGATTTTATTACGGGAAATTTGGACATGCGATTTGGAATGCAGTTAGGCTGTCACGAAGTGTTTGTATAAAATAGTGATCGGAATTACTTTTACTCTTTCGTGTGTAGAATCTGATTCTTTTTTTAAAAAAATTAACAGGATATTAAGACCAGTTCACATACAAACATAATTCATAACGTAGTTTACCAATTGAAATAGAATTATTGTTCATCAAACCAAAAGAACCATCATTACCAGAAATAGGGAACTTAAAATTAAGCTTCCACGTGATAAATTACCTATCATTTTCAAACACATTTTCAAAACCATTAATACTTTCAACTGGGATAATAACAACATTTTATATAAATACAACAATTATAAATCTAGATTATCCTCCGAATACTAAATATTAAGCATTATAAATACAGTCAAAGGACACTGATTTATTAATATTTTTAATAATTAATATAATGATATATTTATTATTATTAATATATTTTTAATATTTGAATCCATAAATGTAATCTTCTAAGCTTTTATACTCTTGATAATTGTCATTTCTTCTCATTTTATAATATTTTACTATCCACTAATACCTTTTGACAATTCTATCTATAATTTTTAATCTCTTTATTCTTAACCTGATGAGGGTACATATTCGGACAGAAACGTGTTGTTAAATTACGTACGTTTTGTTTTATTCTAACGGCAATGTTATTGTCAAATGACCATTGTTATTAAGAAATATTAATAAAACAGTTGTTAACATTTATTCTTAAAGCTCTTTATGATGTAAAACGACAAGACAGAGATTTTAAAAAAGTATATAATTTTTGTTAACAAAATTATAACAAATAACATTTCTTATTATAACATAGTTCATAATTTCAGGAAAAATATCAATATTAGACAAAATATAATCGTTTAAAAACGTATCGAACACTTTCCATCAAACAATTCTTTTCATCTGCTCATCCAAAAAACGAAACTACTATTTTACCAGAAAATCATAATATATACAAAATTGCTAATTAGTGTTCAAAGTCCCCATTTTCATAGGAAGCTATGCTATGATGGGGAAAACCAACTATTGGTTGTGAACTTTCTTATCTTGCAAAAAAGTTTATTTATCTGCAATTAAAAATTATCCTAAAATTGAAATTCGTTTTCTAAGTACTATTTTCCAAAATTGAAATTTATTTAATACAAGGAATGGAATCCAGTGAATTCATAATTTCAAAAATAATTAAGTGTTTCAACTGATTGACAATTTTTATGAGAAATATTTTATTGCCACTGTTAAATTTTTTAATCTCTGCTTCGACAGATTTCCGTATTTATAATATGTTTTTATTTAATCCTTCGGATTCTCTTTAGTTTTGTAAATCCACTCTGTAAATAATTATTTTAATACTATTCGTTTGTTGTCTGCTAAAATAATTGAATTCTAACAGTTATAAATTTTCAATAAAACATTAGTCACAAATATTTTCAGACAAAAAAATTTGAACATTGAAAACTGAATCATTATGATTTGCTCTTAAATATAGGTGTTCGTCAAACAGTCAATAAAATTCATTATCTCGGTTCGAAATTCACCTAAATAATGGTCAAATCGTAATTATATTTTCGACGTTTAATATTTTTGGTTTGAATATTTATTAATATTTTATTTGTAATTGAGTACGTTAGATTTTAAAGGGCTTCAATTGCTTCCTGTTTGGACAAATGAATGTATGTACCATTGTTTCTTAGTAAATAAACCTCAAATAAGCAAACCTGCTTGATATAGCGAATCTATCCTCGATTAAGTTTAATAATTGGATACAGATAAAAAAAGAATGTAAAATTATTGAACATGATTCTTATGTAAATTTAGTTATGAATTAATTCGATATAGGGACCAAAAATGTAAAATGTATTACTCTTTCCACTTTTTTGTAGATTTTTTTGTCATGAGGATCTACGAAAAAATACTTTATTCAATTATTCTATTCTATGTGAGCGCTGCATATTTAGTCATCTTGTTCAGTTTTTAATTACGTTCCAAGAAATGCGTTAATCATATAATCAGAGAATAAACGAAAATCATTCAATGTTTGATCAATTTGACTATCGTGTGGAAAGGAAATGTTTGAATCAAACGTTGATGCCTAAAAAAAATGCATTGCCGAAAGAAATGCAAGTGTGGGACGTGCATCCAATCGCGAAGAATTGGCCGAAAACAGGCCACGCAGACGATCCGTGCATATCGACGAGTCTACTGGTTTGAGATAGGAGCCGCAATCAATAATGATCAGAGATTGGGAAGTATTTCCCGTGAGAGATGAACCTCCAGGGATAGTTGCTGACGCCTCGTTTGGCAAGGTTCGAGTCGCTGTAATATCACAAGTTTTAAGCCCATCACGAAGAGCCGCTGCCTCCCCGAAATGCTGACGCGCTTCATTAGCAGCGAAACAATCCAGCGATCGCTATCGCCCCGTTCACAAACTTCGCTCTGCGGCCTTTTTGTCTCTCCAGACACGTCCGAAACCAACACCCTGCCTAAGGCCCGCAAACATAGCAGAATGATTGCCAAAATTCTTTACCACCACTCAGACACAAGTAGCTTATAGAAAAGTATAAGCGCTTAGGCATGATCCAATTCATTGACACTTTGACTTTTTCGTAGCATCATAAAAATTTTCGAATTTGGCAGTTTTTAAAGTAAAGATTTACAATACGAAATAATTAGTATTAGTTCAAGGAAAATCGAAAGCCAATTATCGTGAATTTGACGTCTATTCAGCATCGTGGCATAAGTTCTGGAAAATAAAGACGCATAATAATGTTCATATGTAAAGTTTTAATGTGGCGAAAATTTTTATAGAAACTGTCGGTCTGTATAACCTATGTACAGGTATTGCTACTACAATCTAATAAATAATAATAAAATGATTTAACGTGCTAAATTTGTCTGAAATTTTAAATGTCAACAATACGCTGCAATGTGTGGGTAAATCACAAAGTATTAGAAATTTTTTCCCATAAAATTTTAATTATGTATTAGTATTTTAAGAATGAAGTTAAAAATTTTCAATAAATTTTCACATAATTGTATTATAAATATCATGTTTATAAAATATTGTTCCCTGTAAATTTTTAGATATTCACACTTGTAAAATTTTTATATTTCAACCTTAATAAGTTCCAAAAAGGAACAATACGTCATGCCGATTTTTATTTTTTAACATTATCTAATATTTATTTAAATTAAAATATATTTCTGACAAATTTAGCTAGTTTTATTCATTATTTATTATTCTAGATTCAGTACAGATGCACTACCAATTTCATAGTGTTTACGAAATATTTTAATTAATGAAATTAATATCCTAGTACGACTTACGATTGTATCATGTTACGACCGTTACTATCTATAAAATCCGCTGCATTCCTATTAATAATTTCTAATGTTGTATAACATCAGAGTTATCTCGTAATAACTGTGCAGTACTATTATTGTCAGATTACGACATATTAACTATACAAAACCACTCAACGTTTTTGATCAATTTTGTAACGATTTTGAATGTTTGCGTCTATCACGTGTAATACAAGGTGATGTTGAAAAGTAAATGGGAACGTGTTTCCAATTTTTCAGTACCAATTGAGTAAGTAATTGGTTCATTGTATTTAACTTTATGTAATAGCTAATAGTTATTTAACTCGCTTCAATATAGCCTAACTATAAATTAATTATAACACCGAATTTTTTCAAGTAAATTTAATAACAAATATTAACACGCCGTTTTGCACTCAATCTAAGACTTCATCGGGTGTACAATGGATTACGAGTATTATAATTCTAAAAATCCAAATAAGAAAAATATCGAAGTTTGAAGATAAAGTGAATTCTGTTCAAATATGTGTGGGTGAAACTATTTGTCGAATGCTTTCGTATTTACACTGTGCCGTTTGTAATGAAAAATTCCTTCACGCCGAGGCGAGGCTAACGATTGACCAATGGGAAGATTAATTTAGTTACAGCATCATATTTCATGACATGACCGAATGCTGAAACAAAACAAAAAAAAATGGCCTCCCTCGGAGCAATTTTCGTCGCTGCACGAACGGTCCCTTGTTTGGATTTCCGAGCGGGTGTATATACCGTGAATGCGAATAGTTAATTCAGCTGGTAAGCAGGCTGTCAGGGATACGGATTGTCTGTCACGCCATCTTTACATTACGTTCGACGCCCGCCGAGGGGTGTGGCAACACGCATATAAAACAATCCTCGCCTAATTGGCCAGCTCAGTGCGCTCCGCCGAGACACGGCGCTCTG
Source organism: Zhengitettix transpicula (assembly GCA_037074705.1). Classification (NCBI taxonomy): domain Eukaryota; kingdom Metazoa; phylum Arthropoda; class Insecta; order Orthoptera; family Tetrigidae; genus Zhengitettix; species Zhengitettix transpicula. The sequence continues at coordinate 35,830,314 of CM073596.1, read as the reverse complement.
TAGGTCACATAACGTGCCAGGCTCTCATCAATCACGGACACGATAGCCAGCACTCGTGGCTAATTGCACCGCAAGAATCAAGCAGAATCCGTCTTAATTGTTGGGATGATAATAATAGTTGGGAATTGTGCCTGTGAATAACACATTGGAGAAAGATTAAGGAATATTCCCGTAGCACTCAAGAGTTATAATACTTTTCAAATTCAAAAGAATTCCAAGAAAGTGAGAGGCCTCATTGTACAAAAAAAGGAAAACCGCAAATCTGTTGGTGACACAACTAACGCGAGAGAACTTTTGCGAGTTGAAAACCCCAACTACACCAACTGCTTCCTCTGTCCTTGTTGACCTTGGACGGAGCTGGAACTTATTCCCTAGAATTTTCTGACTACGACCGGATAACACATTCATAGGTTAGTAGGAACGGTGAATTTAATCGCCATCCTGCAGTATATGAAAAACTTTCTGATAATTGGGAAAAAGTAACAACGACGTTAATATACGAGGCTATACTATGTCATTTTCTACTACAGTTTCTTCAGTATATTTAATTATTTTTGTGGAGGTATTTACATAAATGTGTGTTAAACATAATTGCATATTATTTACTTAGATTAATTAATATATTTTGCTTTATTTTTATTTTTATGGTTACTTCAACAGTACAAGTTATTTTAACTAGGGAAACATGAGATGTTACAGATATGAATGTTCTTCTTGATGATCATATAACAGCTACTGTGAGGTCATATATGTCGGTTACTATCTCAGATTTTGATAATGATATATATATTCTGACTATTGAAACAACTAAATATCTTTTTCCTTACTTCAAATTGGTTGTTGCTTATTTATAAAAAAATCTCAGATTTTTTAAAAAATTCACGGCTTAAAAGCAAATAGAAATCCTTTTAAATCCGTCTCATATGTATTGTAATGAATGAATGATTTCGTGGTTTTCTAACATAACCTAGCAAATTGAGGAATATTTCGTGGTGATTGGCGCCTTCAAGTAAATAATGCGCGGCTACCTCTACTTCGATGTTCGTCCAGTTTCATAGCACATCGTGCAGCTGTGAGACATAAACTTTTGTCCCAGTTTCTCTCGATTTTACGACGTGTTACCATACGTACGAGTCTTTTTCTCTGACTTTTTAAATTGTTCCCCCTGGGAAAACGCCATCCACTTTACCCACGCGCCCTTCATGGTGAAGTTGTTTTTAAAAGCTTGTCGATAAATACTCAACTCTGGGTTTCCCGGCTGGTTTACTGAAGGAAACCATATTTTGAAATGTCTGGAGGATGTCGATTGCGATCTTATTACGAGTACCGAACCGGGATTACAGCGTCATGTACACGAAGTCCATCAATGCTCTCAAACTTAGGATACTCAGCCGCAGACTAATTAAGAAATTACGGTTTGCAATTTTTATCGGCAAAATTATAAAGGTACTCCGTTATACCACAATTGATACAAACTTACGTTATTCAAACTCTAGTAGAAATGGTTTCTTCGTGAAAACTGTTAATGGTAGTTTAAATCACTGCACAAGGCAGCAACACACTATTACAACACGCTATTACAAGAAATCGTTAAATTCAATGAGCCAGAGAAACTTCTTTTAGTGATGTATAGTGAGTGGCCTGTGGTCCCTGCGCGAGATTTAATTTTGAAGGGAGGACTCTTGCGAAGCCAAACCACGTAGGAATGGCTATGAGGGGCAGCGGAGGGACGTGAAGGTGTCTGAGTGACAAAGACAGCGACCCTGTCCTTTTCCCCATACTGAAGGCAGGAAACGTTCGGAAAGCAATTTGTCGCCCTTGGAGCGTAAGAAATGCGCCCCATCAGTCAAGGTGGCGAAGGGGAGAAGAGGAGAACGAAAGGCTGCGTCTAGGGGCTTGTTAGTTGTCGGCCAGCTTTAGTTTGTTACGTAAAATTGCGATATTTTGTAAGACGTTTTGGCGAATTGTGAGTGTCACCTTCGGAATCGAAAAGCTACGAGGAAACTCATGAATTAAATGAACAAGTGAATGAAAGTTGGGCTCTTTTTGGGGGTAACTAACAACAGAGAATTTTTAAGTGGTAAAGTTCAAAAGGTATCGTTTTCAAAAATTAAACGTAATCATAAGTACAATAATTTCATTTAAGACAACACTATACGCCAAGTGAGCGATACTTTGTAATGATAAATTAATACTTTGAACAATTATTTGGTTATATTATTTACATCAAAAATTCTATTTATTTTGTATATCACAGTATGGTTAATTAAATATTTCACTTTTATAATAAAGAAATACATGAAACATCAGTAACTTTAAAATATATTTTCCACGTTCTATCCTCATTTCTTAGTTTAGGCTTTAGTTTTTATCACCCTCTTTGTTGTCATTTCACTTTGGGATAGATTTATATTTATTTAATGATTCCAGTATTCGTCTACTAAGGTAATTGGATTAGTCAAAATTATTAATATATACGTGAACATAAAAAACACTAATGGGAAAACACACACAATGAGAGAAACATAATGAAAAATAAATGTTTTTTAAACTTCTCGTATTAGAAAATAGAGTAAAAAATTATTTAATAGACGAAGGGGGGATTATAGAAGGTTAACACAAGATGAAATTGTTGGTAATGTAAAATACGCTTCACAAATATCACTAAACTTTACTTAGAATCTTCGTGAAGGTTTCTAAACAAGGGACTCGAGATTATTTCAGTAATTCGTTAGCAGAGTTGAAATAAAAACAGTATGAAACTTTAGTTAGCTGATACCTCTATTAAATTTTATTTTGTTTTATTGCAGCCGTAGTTATGACAATGAAATTATTATTCTCGTGTGTTGCAGTTGATGTAGAGAATTGTTATGAATCTTTTCCCCTAGAATACGCGTATTTTCCAGCAGGATTGAAATAACAGCCCCAGAAATAAAGTTTGCAGATTGACAGAGGGCCACGAACAATTACCACAATCAACCCCTACAGACTTCTACCTCGGCGTATTGAAGAGGGGGTTGGGGTACAAAATAAATCAGAGGGCGACTTGGGGTGGAGGAAGTTATTCCTGACACCACTAACTTCGCCTCTGATTAAACGTTCCCCACCTCTCTCTGAGGATATATATTTATTCTGGTCGCGCGTGCGTTGGGATGTGGGGGGGAGGGGGGGTTGGCAATTGTCCCGTCTTTTCTTCCCTTGACGTTGCTGACAGAGTCAACACGCACACACTGCAAATATAAAAGTCTCGGGGAAGCAGAGGCGAGGGACCGGAGAATTACACTGTGCTCGTATGTACAGTAAGTCAGCGGTGACGTCAGTGCCTTTTATTTGTCACGTTGTCGGCCAGAGGTAACGTACAACACTTATGCCTATTAGTCCAGTCTGCGTCGCCGAGAACTAACGATATTGAATTGCACTATCTTAATTACCACGTGTATATTGTAATTGTTGCGAAGGATCGTGAATACTTTACCAAAGGCACTTCTTTGCCAATGCGGAAACAAAAATTAACATAATTTTGTCTTATTTAAAATATTCTAACAGGATATAGAAGACAGGAGCTATGTGCGTGTATTTATAAGATACTGGGAAAGGAGAAAAGAATTAAATACTTCCAAACATCGATAGAGTTGCTATTATATTTTCTATGCTACATTTTTTTTTACAAATTCTACTTTACCCTATTATGTAGTGGATTTTTTCTCCTTACTCCATCCAATTCTACGTCTCATGAGTTGGATAAATTAACTCTGTTCGTGAATGTTTTTAACCTTATTTAGGGTTACGAATATAGGTGGAGTTGAAAGAACTTCGTTCAAGAAGGTTTATTTCGCGTCGTAGTCGTACTCCACGTCGTAGAGGCTATATAGTCAGTACATAGTATGAGAATTATCTTACATAACGTCATTATATATTTTTTTAGTAAGCAAATACATATTAACATAATATTGCGAGCTTGCTAATTGTATATTTGAAAGTTTTAATTTAACGTCTGTTTTGAATTAATAAAACAATTAATGATCTTGTACAGACACTTTTTATTTATATTATGACGACGTTTCGATACATTTTTGTATCTCCTTAAAATATTTTCCTACAGAGGAGGTATTTAAAAATGATTAGATTTATAGTATAATTGTACAAAGTAAATAGACAAGGTAAAGTACACAAAAAGAAACAAACGAAATGTCATAATATAAATAAAAAATAAAAATGGTCTGTATAAGGTCATCATTTGTTTTATTATGTATTTTATTTATTTTATTTAACAAAACACAATTCCTACTACTTTTAAACCCAAATTACGTAAAAACAAAGTAAGATTTTTTAAGCCAATCGTAAAAACTCCAATTCATCAAGTATATTTTATCCATTATAGGTATTATAAACTACTTGTTCACCCGGATTATAATAGTGATTGTAACTCTAAATATTGTTAATATATTCAGATTCTCTTCTTCTCTCCCATATCGTTTTTCTGAATGATTGAACCCTGATTAAATAAAAGTTCATCTGTTTTTAAAAAGCGATATTCTTTATTCATCGGTGTCGATTTATTCATGGACATCTAAAATTAAATAATGGGACTTGAGTACATATAAATATTTACTAAATGATTGGCTCATATTGTTCTCGATCTTGATGTTTATATAAATTTTCACAGTACTAAAAATCACGAATTAAATTAGATGATTATGAATCACACTAAACAACGACGAGAAGTGAAACATTGCATTGTTGCTTCACTAACGCTTGCCTGCGAATCGGCCAGTTCATAATCGATTTGTAACAACTTCTTCGAAATAAATGTATGTTTCAATATGCACACCGTTGTCGTGGTGGTTTATGACCATTACGCCTTGATATCACTTTCGTTGCGCCCCTATAATTCAGTAACGCGCTACATAAGAAGTTTCACTTCATAAAATAATGTGTACAGCATTCGATTATTGCCATGGTAAAAGATTTCCTTGCTTGTGCTATATAGCTTTTTATACGTACTTTACTTTCACCATTAATGGTTATTCTGCTGCAAACAAAATAAACAAAAAAACACGTAACCCAGCAGAATTGTCTTTGGAAAAATAGCTTAGGGGTAAGACGATAAACAGAACCTTCCTACTTGCTGTTTTTCGGAGTAAAATAAAATAATATCAGAAGTATAAACGACTCCAGTTTTATCCAATTACGTAACCCTTCCACCCCTTAAAGCTGGCTTAAAATTCAGTTCTCGTAGAGCTACAGAATGGAGGGGAGTGTTTAGCGTAACCCGCTTCGGCAATTTAAAACAGTTTAGCGTGTCCTGGGATCTGGCAATAAACCACGCGACACACACACACATCCTCGCGCCGCCCATTAAACGTAACTTTGCTGATGAAATTAACTATCAAATAACATAACTTTCGCCGTTCAGGCTGCACTTAGCACTTTTGAATAATTAAATTTTGTTACTCACTACGCCCCCTCCGAACCCATCCCCTGTACATGGGGGTTAAAGTATTGTTACACCCCTAAACATTAACTTCTTTGCTTCAGGGATAGAATCTTCCTCACCTAGTGAAACCCATGGTTCATGAACGGCGGTGCTTTGTGTTTATTTTCTGAAAGATAGAAGAGTAGGAGGGAGAAATAGACGGACATAGCCTCGAGGGGCAAATTACAGGACCTGGGGGTGAAAGGACCAAAAATTATGATGCAGCGGAAAGAATGCTGGAACAGAGTTAGGGTGACGTGGTGGAGAAGGAAAAGTGAAAGACCGTGGTACTGGAGGGAGAGTGAGCTCAGGAAGTCGACGGAAGCTCATCAAGAAGACAATGGCCCACGTGTCTGCTACCTTGACACAGTTGGCGTTCGTCATCTGCAATATTCCGTGGTAAAAATACGTTCAAGTTTTGTATTTATCAGTTATGACTGTTGTAATGTCTGCGATTCTTAGTATTGCTAGATCAGCTAAAAACAGAATTATAGACACAATAATTCGTGTAAAACCTTTCACATAAGTATTCAGATCGTCTCTCATCCCATACAGCATTAATATTTTTAATTAAATTAATTTTTAGTTACATTTAATACTGATCTTACGATGACTTCATCGTTCAGTGAATTTTATTCAAAATCTATATAGACAATTTTTTGAGTGTCTCGTGATGTACCGCGATTATACTCTCACCTCCAACTGTTAGAATCAGACCACAATCAGTCAGATAGCATAAATTACGTGATTAACTAACACAATCGCTTCTCTCAGTTTCTCCTCGTAGACCGAGCTTGTAAGTTTATTTCTGACACTATATTTATTAATTGTCTTGTATCGAATGAGATAATATCTATTTTATTCTTACCATTCACCGTATAAATCAGTAAATATTATTCGAATAGTTTGATCTATGTTAATAAATTGTTTTCGTTTAATATAAGTTTAATTATTTGTAGTGGAAACGATGCATCCATCTCTGAATAGTTTTGTCTTTGAAGCAATGTAGAGGAAAACCTTTTCAAGAGATAAGAAAACGTGAACACACATTTTCTCACAGAGTACGAATATTTTAGCCATATGTAGGGCGAGGGGCAAGTACTCAATGTGCGACCTACCTAATGCTGGGTTTGTTCCAGCATCACTTTTAGGCGAATGTCTGGTGGGATCCTGAAACTTAGCCCGGGGGCCCTAAGTAAACCTTGGCTAACTTCATCTACCTTCCGCATTCCCACATTTCAAATCCCTTCCTATGTTTTTAAAGGAGAATCGCCACCATGAGGATTACCCTCATGTAGCCTGTTATACTAAAAGATCGAGAAATATTAAAACGTGGAAAAAACAAGGATTTTTTACTGTTAAATGGATTTTTTAAAGGCCAGTGAACTGCGATATTCAGTTGGTTTCAGAAAATTAAATTTTTTAGTTCATGATTCGATAAAAACTATAATTAATATAATTGTTAAGTAACATAAAGAAAGAATTTCTTTAAATTCTAAGTTTGAATTAACCTTAAAGAAGATTTGGTATAGTTTAAAAAAATAGAAAAAAAAATTTCAGAAACAAATCTCTTCAACGTAACATCTGTGGAAGTGTACGGAAACTTCTAGGGCGGAGTTCCCATTTTTAACTTCTGTTGGCGTGACGATTTCTTAATTGTTTCATTAACATTCAACGCCAGTCCGAAAACACATCCATTTTAAAATATTCATGAGGAAATTCAGACTTGTTACATACAATATATTATTTTCACCGACTGTTTTATTGCTATTTTGTTCTTATCTTGTATAATATCCATTTGTTTTTCTTCTTCTGTTATTCTCCTCTTTCCATTCGGTTCCTTCATCCTGAAGTTTTTCCTAATACGCCAGTTTGAAGGTTATTTCATCATTCGGTAATACAGTTCAATGAATCCAACACGTCTGGGGCTTCGTGAAATGTAATCTGCAGAAGCGGAAACTTTTTTCTGTTTTGCAAGTTAATGGAAAAATAACTTTGGGCACGAGTTTATTTTGGACGTTCTTCGTGCTCGTCTGGCATTAATAAAGGACGTCGGTCGTCCACTAATCCCTTGTCGCCCAGATTGATTGGATAAATCCCGCATTAGGTCAGCGGCCCTCGCTTCCACAGATAATGGAATTAACAGCAGCACTTCCAGGTCTTCCGCTCTGGCACGTGCCCAAACCTCTATACTTATGTTCGTAGCCTCGTTCCCTTAATTGCAAGTAGCATATTGCAGCCTTCACCTAATCGGATGTCTGATGCTAGTCTCGGTGCCCTTGGATGAATTTTGCTTTCATTGCTTTCTACATCAGGGATTTACTGCTACCCACAGTACAAGATTCTTTTTATAATTTTATTTAACCCACTGTCTCTTGTTCTTAATGCGCGCTATGAATAATAGGGGACTTAAAAGCGTTTTGTTATTTTATTCTTGCTCAACCTTGTGGAGGTTCCAAGAATTTAACGTTATGTCATTTTTTATTTTATTAAATGTTTGACATGTTGGCCGGATTGCTTATTCCATTGATGTCAGATAAATATAACTATGGTTCAGTGTAATTGAAAATATTTTTTAGATAACCTATACTTGATTACATACAAAGGATAATGTATATATTACCTGGAAGAGGACTCACATCATCGTTTAAAAATCGAAGTACACTGTGAAACTAAACGTTATTCGTTATTGTGTCTATTTTATTTTCTCGTCAGAAAAATAGTTTCCAATATATTTTTTATTTATTGCGTGATTTGCACATAATCTCCGTGTCTGTATTATATACGTTATCGTTCATCCAGAGTGTACGCCAAATGGACTGCTCGTTAAAAACTCAAACCTTTCATGAGGACGTGTTATCTTAATTACGAGTTTCCCCTATAAAGGCTTCTTGGTCGGGAATAGATCATCGCGAGTGAGTAGAGAATATAAAAATAATAATCGCACGTGTGGCCTTTATTCGTCACGAAATTCAATTTTGAGGCAGCAGCGGGCCTGTAGATACCACGAAGAATGTCCAGCAGTGTCTGCGATGTTTCTCCTCTTCTCTCCCTTTTTTTATGTTGCTTTTCCCACACACGCAGGGTGTTGGGATGGAAACCTCTTTTTTTGTTGTCTTTTACTGCAGGCAAAGGCCCATTTTAATTAAAATAAACAACGGCTATTCATAGAGATGGGAGGATCCACCACGAAAGAAAGCAGGCTGCAGGAATCCGTAAGCCCGTGTCGCCAACGATTACTATCTGGGAAATTGGAGCACCTCACGGAGCCATAACGACTTGGTCAATCCACAGGATCACGCTATGGTACCAATCTGGCTAGGGCCCTGCGAAATGGCGCCATTGTAAAAATATTGCTTTAAATGTATTTTACAACGTTCAGATCTAAAAAATTAGCGTTTTTTTGTATTACCTTAAGTATTGAAACAGGAGCGACGTAATGGAGATTCTCAAAGGTATTTGAAATTACTATGCTTATAAAATATTAGAGCCGCCCTTCGGCGTATTTACAATAACATCTTCAATATGATAATTACATATATGTTTACTAGTGCTCTATATTTCCCACCATTTATTTTCTCTGACTTACCTTCGTCTTCAGATTTCTGCCGATCCTTTTGAGTTAAATTACCATCAAATATAATTCGATCTTTACTGACCACTGCCATGTTATTTGCTCATTATTTACCCACTCATTCATTCATATAATTTAGATTATTTTGTGTATTACTTACATACGTTACTTGCTGCACGTAATTTAGTCACATTGAGCTCCCAATGGTGTATCCTGCACTCCGTGATCTCCGGTCTTTGATGCTACCAGTAAAGCTCGAAAACTAATATCTATGCAAAAATCAGGGTCACGGGTTAACATCAAGATGCATTTGTTTCGTCAATCCATCACCGAGGAAATCCCCGGAGCTCCACCCCGTATCGCCGTGTCACCAAAAGCCTATCCCGACATTGGCGAGGGGAAAAAAATTCTAAAATTGGATCCAATGATTGCCAATTTATTGGTTACGCTGGGGAAGCTGTTGTCACCTAAACAATCTTACGGTTTGGTGTCACAATAGGGTCGTTTATCGAGTCATAGAATATATCAATTTTAAAATTATTCATTGGAAATTAATTTGTCAGCGTAATAGTTTGTTAAAATGACCCTTAAACGTATGTTATTAATAAAAAACAGACGTAAGTATTAAATATTATTCACATTTCTTATTTGATGTATTTTTGAGTCCTAAATATTGTTAATATGAAATTATATTTCAATTTTTCCCATTCTCCCATTTCCGTAATGAGTTCAGGTCATGTATTCATCACACACAGTCTTAGAAACTATATAATTAATCAAATTTCTCTTATTGAAGAATATTTACCGTGGTTTATTGGTATGTGGGAATAATAAAGGAAATACTTCGTTAATGTGAGTGTTACTATTTCGGCTCAAAATTATAATTTTTAACACCGGCCCCCATAAACTCCACGGTCACGTGAATCCCTTCCCGTGTAATCTATGTTCTCAATTTTCCGGATGTCGGGTTCCGGTTTTTTTATTTTTTTTTATGCGCGTAGTTCACCCAGATGGTGTGTTGTTCTTGTGAGCCAATTGCTGGAAATCGTGCCGTGATTAAAGCAGAGTTAGTCTCTCGGAAGAGTAGGCCCGTTTTTCTCGGAGCGGAGCAGCCAAGCCTGTATTGTCTGGTAGCGATGCGTGGTGTTGGCGCCACACAGGTAAGCAAATTCAGCGTAATGACGTCACGGGGGTTGCTGGCGGCAGGGGCAGGGGCGTCAACCCTGCGGTTGCCCTTATAGGTCCATGTCCCCAGGGCCCGTGGCACCGTGGCAGCCGGGGTTGTTAACCGGGAAGAATTGCGAACAGGGGGGTGGGTTGTATCCTGAGGGGGAAGGAAGAGGTTGGTACAGTCGGAGTTTGTTAGGTAAACGAGGTACAGTCCAGGGACCTCCCAGAGGTCGTTAGCGGCCACAGAATAAGGACGTCCCGCGGGGTACCGTGACGCCAACAGGGGGATTGTGGTTCGATTTCCGAACAGGACGCCAGGAACACGGCAGGAGCTGAGTGCATCTCACGGATAATCTCTTGTTGACAATATATACTTGAGAAATCTTCAAACTTAACAAGCTAAAATTTTCTGATGCGTAGAATATTAAGCTTGACGGGCAGAAATTAGACGTAGTAGGAAATCAATGCTACGATGTTATAAATTAACAGATGTTTTTTTATTGATTAATTTTAGTTTCTCATCAAAATCTCCTTTCAACCTTAACGATTCTGCCACTGCCCGAAACTACTTACGATCAACAATCTCGTGTATTGCGATTCCATAATCAACGCCCTCATCGTGCCTGAAATTCATTTAGTGATTTTACCCGTAGGAGATATCTTATGAGGAGTGGAAGTTTCTTTTGTGCGAGAAATCTTTCCTACCGGGCCTCGTTGGTTAACAGGATCCGCGACCTCGCTCAGCAATAATGACCCGTTCAGCTTAGAAGGCACAAAGAACGCGAGTGGCGTGGCTGCTACAAAAGAAATATTCTTAAGTTGCGTCTTCTTTTTTAAAGCCGGAGAGAATCTTGCTAATAAGGGAGGATGTAATGAAACCGCCCTTATAAGTGGCTTACGCAGCGGGCACGTGTTCCACCTGGCTTTCGTTTCGCTCAAACTCAGCCACCGCCGTGGAAAACGAGGGTTCTGTTACTTCTGTATCTTTTCTTTATTTACACTTGTTAGTAAAATAAATAAATTCTATACGTATGCTTGTTAGAGGTCATAGGAGTGACGTGTAATTCTGCAGAAATAAGGAGGGATACTGAACATAAAGATATTGCCAGCCTGGCGTTATTCATATATAGAGAAGGGAAGGTACCGCTTTCTCGGACGGGAAGTGACTTCTTCACCGACGGGCACAGTGACGGATATATTTTTCATCTAACCGTAAAAAATGCGTCAGGTCACATGAGCGTTACGCTTTGCGGCGTCCGAGCGCGCTCACTCGGAAACATTTTGACACTCATCATATTTATTACCCCGGTGTATGCGTTCACAGGTTCATTAATTGTGTTTCAACTTCATACATTCATGATTCTAACTAAATTGACGTCATATTTCATAATAATTATATTATATATGTTAAAATTAAATAAATTTATAATAATTCATATAGGCTACATTTAACGACCGTTTCAATTAAAACGACCGTAATTTCCAGACAAATTTAATATTAGAATTCTTTCACTTGTCAGAAAAATAAGGTAATACTAATTTTAATATATATTTTTTAATTTATACATAATTTGTTTTTAATTTTTTGGTCTAAATATGTAAATATTGTAATTTCTATTTGAAAAATTATATGTTCATAATTAATTTAGGATTTGATTTTAAATATTGCGACGTCGATAATTCATTATTGGTTACTGGTAATATTTTCGGATAATAATACTGTTGTTTTTTCTTTTACCTAATTTTTTAAAAACTCTTTATATAAATATGCGATATGAGATAATCTATTGTTTGTTACTTAAGCCAATTGAGACAAAAATACTGTTGTTTTTACTTTCGATATATATTTTTTATATAAATTTGTAATTTGAAATATAGTACTGTTCCCTATACCGCTTGGAATTTTACTTGCTTTTTTTGTGTGATTTATTAAGCTAAATTAAATCGAATTGTGTATTATAAGTACAAGTACCCACATAAATATGTTTGATGTTCTGTTAACGTAGAAACCTAACAAGTATTCATAGTCAGACTGAGGAAACGTTTATCACACCTTGACAAACGTGTTTGAAAAAAATGTGTTAACGAGTCGTTAAACCAATCGTAATTTGAATTGACAAAAAGAATTCGGTGTTAAGGTAATGTTAAAAATAGTTTCTAATCGACTGTAATTTTACAATCTTCATTTCTACACTTTAACTTTTTCAGCATTATATGTTGTAGATTTGAATTTAAGAGCACCCAGATATGAAAGTAACTGTATTTTATATATTTTGTAATCGAAAGCTAGAGCGCAACAAAGGTCTCATAATTATATGATTCAGAATAAGTAGATTTGTACTCTCCGTAGTGTTAACAATGTAAGGATTTAAAATTAGATGAATTGCACAAGTACAACCAATAGCACTATTTTATGGTTATTTTTATATGAACACGAAAGAAAAATATGTTTTTGGAGATACGTTATGTGGTTTTGAATGAAGGCATGAATGTTATCTGAAGTGCTCTCGACGGAGGATGAGGTTCGCAGATCGTGCCAATGAGTCCTATTAACGACCGGGAGGGGACTGCGTGGGAGGGACACAGTGAGCTAACGGCTGCTCACTTCCTCGTAAATTTCGGCTTGTTGGAAAACAATCGACAGAAACCTGATTCCTTATTACTGAAGCGTGTTTTTTCTAGTACCAAAGTGTCGTCAAATTAACCTGACGATTTATTATGCAACGTCCTGTAAATTAAAACCGTTTCAACGTTGTATCATTGCAATTAACGGACTACATAGTGTATAGCGGCAGAAATTCATCTTTCCTTCACAAGCCAACTGCTATTCTGTAATCACAACTTCTCAGAAAGTTTTGGGTAGTTGTGTCCACGGAATTGCCCGTCATAATTGTTTTCTCCCCTCTATTCACGATGGGCTATGATCTCCTGGGTACCATTGGAAACTTTTCCAGGCGATATTCGATAAATTTATACACCTATTTTCTCCCTTGCATCTGCAATATTTATCCTTGGTCGGCTCGTCTATCTTCCGAACTTTGAGATAAATTGTTAATGGCGCGTTCTATATTTTTCTTTATTAACGTTTCGCCTACGTTGCTATTATTGTTTCTCTTCAGATCCATCAAAACTTAATTTAAGACTAGATAATATAATAGCTCTGTTGACAATTTGTGAAGGAAGTTCTACATAGGCCGTACACATCGAAGAATTCCGATACACGTAATGAATAACTGAAACCCGCGGTAAAAACAAATTCTGCCAGCAAGGAAATTGAAAGGCAATATTTGTTCCCAAAACCCCTTAAACATAATGTATGCATGATTATTTCTTTCACCTCGAAGCTGGTGAATATTGACACAGCCTTCAAAGGTCTGGGTAGATGATTTAAAAAGCAAAACGTACGTGCACCGTGCAGTTCCTGAAGCTGTCTTTTCACTTACGACTTCGTCGTTCGAAATGCTTGAAAATGAGCATGGAAAAAAACCTCGCCCTCTTGTCCTTCCGTGCCAATTTGCAAATAGCTTAGATTGTTTTCAGCCATTTAGCCCAATTAACACTTGGACTTAAGGCCGGCAGCGCACAAAAGCTCGTTTTTCAGCTTGCCTCCTTTATACATTTTTTTCCCTAGAGCTTTTACTTCTTACTCGGCATTTTTTTTGTCAGCTTAAACGCTACTACTACTTTCCTCGCTGCTGCGAGATTGAAGTTGAGGCTTATCTATGAATAGAAGAAAAGAAATAATACCTCACTCAAGGAGTGTAATTTTACCGGCTCGGGGGAATAAAACCGTGAAACTACTAAGAACCAATATGGTCCTATTTTAAGAACCGATAATCCTTAATAAACTTTAAATTTATCGGTAACAATTTCCCAGGTATTGACATTCGCTACGTATAGGCCTATTAAGCGCACAAATTTTACTTTCAATACACAAAAGTATTACATTACGTAGTAAATAATTGTATTCGTGCAGTGAAATATATTACCTCATATATTTTAACAGTTAATATGCGTTGTAAGACAAATCATTGAATTAATCTTTGATACCGGGAGAATGTGACGAATTTTAAACTTGTGACGTGGACATGTGTTCAACATTTTAACTTTGAAATAAAAATTTTACTTTCCACTATTTTTAAACTTGAATACAGTAAAAATAGGTACCTAAACGTCGGTTCACATAAAAACCTAAAAATATCTCAAAAGTCGTTTTCATTTTTCCACTTAATATATAAAACACGTGAAAAATCTATTAATATTTATTATAAATATTTTACTGTAACATTTTTGATTCTTTAAATTACTTTAAAAATATAATTTTAATTGATTGAATTAATTTCAATTATAGTCGGATTAAACAATATCATGAAGATTTAATTTAGGTATTTTTTTATTAATGAAGTACCTGATGAAGTACAAAATTAGGCTGTTTTTTGTATTTTAATGAGATTTACTTCTCTAATTAAACTGTAAATAATTCAAATAGTAATTGCTCTATTGACTGATTTATTTAGCTATTGTCTGAAAGACACGTAAATATACTATCGTTATACATTGTTGAACACGAAACAATTTATATATCTTTACCCTCAAATAAAATATCCATGTTAAGATTCCAATTAGTTTTAGTTTTAAAAAATATGCAATTTTTTGGCAAAACTGTTCTCCAGATTAGTTTATGTAAATGTAACTTCGATAAGGCACAAAGAGTATTTTATTTTCTCCTGTATTCCAATGTTTCTGAATCATTGAACCCGTAACCTTAGCGATGGCGAAGCAATACTCTCCAGGCTCCTTGAGTTACTATTGAGTTCGCGTGTCAGGTTGTCAGAAGCTCTACGGAGTTAACTGTAGGTATTTTTGGCCCAAAATCTATTTTCTTAACAGTCTGTATTTTCCCCCCTCTAAGAGGAAGATTTTCCGGCGTTTTGCATGATTTAACACGCACGTTCCAGGGGCAAGAAAATGAAATAATCTGGTCGTGTCTTGAAAGATGCATGGCGCTGCTATCGGGAGCTGTGCTATCATCTCCTTTGTAATTCCCTCGGCAACTGGTCGTAAATTGAGGCGTGTTCGGGACTGTTTGTGAGCTGCTGCGCCCGTGTGAATAATACAGGGGGCTGGTTGGCAGACGGGAAAGGGAGGTTTTATTGGTTTCCGTTCTCGAGTGGAGACAGAGACAGACAGAGGTGAGTGGCGACCACCTGCCAGCGTTACCTAGCCTTTACGATAAACGCAGGACTTTGCTGGAGGCACTATATAGATTACTTCCTCTTAAATTTGAATTATTTTACGCTTGTGGATATTCAGCTCGTATCTTGTACAGTCTTGTTAAAAAAATGCTATTTACTACTACTTATATGTCGACAATTATTAATAACCTCTGAAAACGTGATGAAAACTATTCACATATGCTGATTAGGAGAATTGTCAAGCAAGGTATGACAAGCAAGGTAAACTGAAAAGTTAATAAAAAATCGTTTCTCGACAGTGACAAATTTGTAAAAATATGACAAGCCACTTCGTAGTAGCTTCTAGAAACAGAAAAATCCATAACAAAATTTTAATGTCGAATTTTAAAGTGGGAAGTTTATCATCTCCATTGGGATGGTAGCCAATATCAGATATCTTAACGCGCGGGATAATCTAAGTGACAGGCGAAAATGCTTTTATTCGATTTTAAATTATTTATTTATTTTCATTTGTTTAGAGTAACAGGTAATGAGGGTAATCCGCGTGGTGACAACTTCCCTTAATAACATAGGTAGGAATTATCCCTTCCGGTATTGCGTAAGAGATAGGAGTTGTACAATTGCGAAATCCCGTTAATAGCTATCGGATTGAACCAAAATAAGGAATTTCAGGTTCTGAAGGTGAAGTAATGATTACTTTTATTCACGGGAATGCATATTTATTGGGTAGGAGAGACACAAAAAATTGAGCTGAAGAGAAGTCAAGTGCTCAAACGACCAGGTTTGTAACATTTCCTGAAGTAGAACTATTTGAACGATGCTATTTCCTAAACACAGATATCAAGGCTGTCTTACTGCCGATACCCAGAGAAGTTTTGTACGTAATTGGCCGTTTTCTCGTGTTAATAACAAATATAAGAACCTGAATGCAAAATGTTCATTCGTTTAAGTGTTTACACTATATATATATAATTAACAAAAAACTTTAATAAACATTTACTGTGATCATAATTTTTTTTCTACATATTTAAAAAGCAAATAGTAAATGAGGTTCGTAACAAGTGGTTCCAAGTTGGGTCTTGGTTTGTGTAATGAGAGTGTACCGCAGGCGTCGAAGCAGAACACAGGCGCCATGGCGTCGCTTATTGTAACGTCACGAGCACCTGTTGACGGTCGGGTCCGTTTTTTCCCTCTAGGAACCAGGGCAAGAAATTATTTCCGGCAGGACGGTTGTAGCAGTGGCCTATCCACGTGAGAGAACGGTGCCGCGTCTCTTCGAGGACGATGACATCACTGCCCAGAGAAAATTAGCGACAGCATGTTGAATCAATAGCAGAAACAATAGCGCACCCTTAGCGGCCATTAGCAGCTTCCTTTGTGCCCCGCGAGCGTTGAACTCTCTCCATCTCTCTTCTTCGTTGTTTCACTCTTTCGTGTTAGTTCGCGCGAGCAGCACTCGCCAACACATTCGTTGCCAGCTGAAGCGAATACACGTATTAATAACTGAGCTCTTTTGTAACTTAAAAACACGGGCGCAAGTATTTTTCCTGCAATCGCTGAATTTTACTTAAATTAAGTTAGCGGAAAATCGACTTTTTTTTAATTTTAAGTAGAAATCGTTGAGATTCATGAGTTATTGAGACGACCTGCCAGACTCAACTGATTAAAAATACAAAAGGAAATTAAAAGTTTTCAAGTGATCTTTCTAAGGAAACGTTTGCTTCCATCTCTCTTCGTCCTCTTCAGCTCAAAGCTCACTCGCAACGAACTCCAGTTTGGGCGTTCACTTTCAGAATTTATTCTAATCATTATAAGGTTCCAGAACGGCCAAAAACAAATATAACGCAATGTGATGATTTTAATTATTTAATATGAATTGTGTATGCGTGCACAAAAGGCAAAAATTAAATGTCATGTTTAAGATGTACATTCTATGTATGACGCTCTTCCTCTTTTAAAATTATGGCAGGCCTATATTTTCAGTGTTGCGTTTGCTCCGTTCAGTCACAAGCTATCGCACAATTTTCGTTAGAAATGCGGACCATACAAAGTATGGAAGGCCGTGATCTGTATATCAATTCAGTCACAATATTGTTATTAAGTCCAAAATTCAATTATCTAGAAAGTTTATGACTGACAGCCAACGTAATTGTAGAAGCAATAAGAGACGAGCAACACAAAGGAAGCTTAAATCGGAAGGATTAACGGCCTCCTTTAGGATTTTCCAGACCCTTGTTGAAAACCAAGGACTTTACCCCCCCCCCCCCGCCCACCCAATCTGCTCCAGGCTTGGTTACGGGTAAGTTGCGTCCCCACAACAATTCATGATTTCCCGTTAACGAAAGGACATTTATTTAGGCGAATGCGGGATAGGTTCCTTAAACTAAAGCCCTGGGACCCCAGTTACCGCATGGTTACCTTGCTCTCCCTTCATAATTCCTCTTTATATCCCTCTGTTTACCATTAAAGCCATCAAAGTAGATAACCCTTATTTAACCTATCATTCAAAGACAAAAAAATTAATTCTGACTCCTGCACCTGGGAATTTTCCCCACCATCTCAGTTAACTCTATGGCCAAGAGGTGTTGCAATTTTCTTACCAATCCTGTGGAAGCCAAGTGTTAGTGGGTCGTAAATCTTTTGTGAATTGAAGACGTATTAGGCCTCTGATGACAGTCAGGCGTCACCAAGCAGTATCCCCGCGAACCACCACACACTATTGTCGCGTGGAAGGAGGAGTCTGGAAGCAGCAGGTGTGGCCCGTGGACCTATGTGCTCCGACTACAAATTGAAACCATGGCGTATTAACGGCCTTTGACATGCAAATGCGCTGCAGTTATAGCGGGTCGTTGTTACTAGCTCGCTAGGTGTGGTGCATTGTGACACCTGGTACCTGGGGGACCTATAATGTCTGCTGGCTCTGTAATATTCGCGTGGTCCCGGAACAGGGAACATAATCGGCGAACACGGTGCTTACCAAAAACGTATGCCCAATTCCTCTAACTACGGATACTGACGACATTCATCGCAGAAATAGAACGCTCTGTAATCGACTTAAGCAGAAGCAACGTCAGTAATCAACTAGAATTTCCATGGTAGGCGCAAAAAGTAACCGAAAGTTAGGAAGAAAAGGATTCAAGGCGATAAACTATAAAAAATAAAAATTCATCTTATTTACATGAGCAATTAGTAATTTTACATTCAATTTGAACCGCTTAGCCTACATATTCATAACTATAACAACTCCATGTCTGTAATTCTTACTTTTAACCTACATTGTTAATTCGTGCTCCCATCGAACCCACTGTAGAATCCGTAACTCCTGTCACCATACAATCCAAGCCCTTATTTACACTCGCCTCTCTATGTTTAGTAGGTAAATGTTATGTTCTACTTCATAAATCTGAATAAGAATGCCACTAATTCGCGCAAAAATTAAAATTCTCTCGTGTGATTTTGTTAGTCTGCAAAATGTTTTTGTCCATCTGCTATTTACGGTGTCCGCTCCATATTAAAAGCCGTTACTGCACAGACTTTTAGTATTTGGGGATATCGGCAACGAACAGTTATCGCTGCTAAACAATGACAGATATTTATATCATATGAATCCTTATAAGTTGATTTAGACATGACAAAGTAAAATTATTTTGACTACATTCTCAGCTAATTTTGTATACACTCAAAACATATTTTTCTGTTCATCTGATTCACATTGGATTAATTTTCTATTTCGTAAAGTCGTTTCTGCTTCTTTTAAATAGTGGGTGGTTTCCAGGGAGAGTCGGTATCATACAAAGAATTATTACATTTTCTGTTGACTGACTATTTGAAAATCTTTAATATTATACTTATAGTTTATGGAACGTTACTGGTTATTTATCTTAGTTTTGTTTGGTAAACGATTTGATGTCATATTTGTTCACTGAACGAGTTATTGTTTATTCCACCGTATCTTTCGAGTCTGCCGACAGGAGAGTTGAGGGTATATCTGTTGAAGCGTGGAATTTCTCTGAGCGTGTGCCACTTGCCTGCTTAACGTGGCTCGCACGTGTAACCTTGTGACGTGTAGGCGCATTATCACGTAGCCGTAACGAGGCTCACCCATAAATCACCTCTCAACTCAGAAACGGGACACTCAATTAAATTGGATTTGAGCCTCGAGGAGCCCAGCAATTATGACTCGCTCTATTTATATTTTATATAGAAATAATGAGACCCGCGACACCAGCACCAACGCCACCGACCCCAACTCCAGAGGTCGCGCTTACAGTGTTTTCAGCCTCTCCCCACCCCCGAAAATAATAATAAAAAAAGAATTCTTATCCAACCACGAAGGAGACGGAGGAGTGGACGCCGGAGGGCAATGACACGTAGCGGCGGAGGGCGTCTTGAAAATCGACGAAGGAAAAAAATCTCATGGAGCGCAGCGGGAGAGGAAAATGAGAGCCGCATATTTTAAGCTCGAGTGTCTAGTAATGGCGGTGGGCCGAATTGCTTGCAGACTCGAAACGCGTCCAGACGCATTTCGTGAGAGGAAAATTTCTCCGGTATTCTCAAATGTCGAAAAACTTGGCAAAGGATTATTTTCGCATGGTAATTACACAATTCACATAACTCTAAAAACGCTACATAATCTGTACAATTTTCTTTTAGCGGAATGGAACACACATGCAGGAACAGAAATTGATGATAACTTACCAAGACAGACTGACATGGCGGAACACGTGACTGATGTATGCGATAATGTATGCAAATGATTAGTTTTTCCTTCCGTAATATAATTCCAAATTATTTTCCTTCCACAGTGTCTATTTAGGCATCCGATCCTGATTGGAGGATCCAACATCACTCCTCAAAGTTTCTTTCACATTGTATTGTCTTACCTGCGAATTTTCATGGTCAATCATAATTTCTCCAAATGTATCGCGGATACAGAAAAATTTCTAGTTAGACACAATATTCCAATCTTCGTGACTGACAAATGGACTCGATGGCCAACTATTTCTTTAGTGGAATATTCAACGCATAGAGATTAACTATGACAACGTCATTGTCGTAATGTGTCACAAGCTCTATTACTATTAAAGTATATAAATATTCAAAATGAAATAAACTAATTACCAGTATTGTCGACATTTCGATCATCGTATTATTACTCGATGAAGAAACTTTGTCTATATAAATAGAAGTAAAATACGACTGAACAAGCTTAAATGAATTATTATATTTGTATTTCTAATTTTTTAATGCCCAACATTGGCAAATTATGTTAATGCTGGGAGTTTAGGAGAAAGTAAAAACAATTAACAGTCATGTAAATTATTAGCTACTAACAAATGTATAGTATTTATATTAATAAAATTTTAAAGCGGTTATTATGCTTTAATACAGATGAATGGTTTTCATCTTTAGGTCTATTGGCTACGGATAACTGCATTGTGCTATTGATTAATGATGTTTTCTTTAGAAACATCAGTGCTAATTTATATAGTTTATATAGCCGCTCTTCAATTAAATTCTATGTCCTTCATGCTGTATCCAATTTGTTAATTTTTTTTCTTCCATCGTAAGCGAGTAATTTTTACGAGGTTTTGTTCAAGATTTACCATTACAAAGTGTCCTTGTTGTTCAATATAATCAAATGCATTATGCCGAAATATTTATTTAGTTGCCACCAACAACCTTGAAAAAAGGTTACAATAACAAGTATACATACATAGGCGAATAGAGAAGACTGTACAGTTGGTTTCATGAAATTTGCATTTTAGTGGATTAAATTTTGCTCTTCCTGTCATTTTTTTCTGAAAATGATAATATGCATTCATACAACTGTAGTATTGACATAATTAAATTCTGAATTAACGAAAATAGTCTTTTTGGAAAGAAAAGTTACAAAATACTACCATTTCTGAAATTACAGAAAATTAGAATTTTTGTAGAATGGCGTCTATTGTTTTAGGGAAAGTTCTTAAATGCTTCCTATGCGGTACTTTCTTAAAATTAGACAGATGAGTTATCAAGTGAACGGGGCACTAAAATTAGATTATATTGTTCTACTTTCACAAAAAAATGTTAAAGCTAAACATCTTATGATGGGCGATACACGAAAACGTCATTATAAATGTTGTTCAAGTTTTTGAGTGAGTGTATAATTCAATCTAAAATTTCATAAAAAATCTTAATTTACGAGGAACACTTAGCAGTTATAATTTGTTCAGCATATATTACCATGGACCTACGTATCTACATATGATTTAAATAATAGCCCGTATAAACGATGCCACATAAAGACTCCTTCCTACTTGATTATTTATGAATCGCGTTTACCTTTTTAATGTCGGAAACTCTAGTACCTACTGTTCTGATGGCAGAAAACACTTGTTCACTCGGCAGATATGTTCTTTATGTTGCTCAGGTTACGAGTTTTAGTTTATACTTTGTTTGACGGGGCAACTTACGCTCCCAAATGCAAACACTACCAACCGTGTTCAGATAGGCAATACTAGCGCGTATCTCCCATCTTTTACAATCTTTATGGTCGACCAAACATGTCGAGGAGGCAGCTGGAGATTTTGGGGACAGGGACACGACAGATTCAGCACCACAAAATATGCAAATGGCCTGGTCCGGTAAAGGAAGAAGAGAATGGTTGACAAACTGGAAACTGGGAAATGTTTCCTTGAGCAAGTAGAAAGTTGTGACACTGTTAAATACGGAAAAGATTCTTTAATCCCTGCTGGACGTCTCGAGGACTTCGAAACGAAAGCAGTAAAATCTATTAACCCTATTGCATGTAACTGCGATCGACCCGGAAAGAAAATTCATAATTATAATTTAGTCATATTATAAATTCAAAAAGAAATATATATTCATAATTTTACATTTGTGAGAGAAGAAAAAAATATATGTACGTTTCAGGAATGTATTAACCTTACTGAGGAGTGTTCTTTTATTAATAAATATTGATGCAATTTGAAATACAAAAATAATTCTGAACGATGAAATGCCCTTCCACTCCCAACCCTAGAGGTGCACCCACGCATGCCACAGTCTCGGTTGTTTTTTCGTTATCGTTATGTACCGCCTATCCACCCTAACCCCTAAGGGTGCTCCTCGGCGACGTCAAAAGGGGATGAAATGATACACAAAAGCATCTTGTGAAACACTATCAATCTCACTAACCCCGAAAAATTTTATCTGACGCAAATATCGGCCGAATGTGCATGTTTGAAAAATTTCACCATCGCTCTGAGCGTAGTAGACGTGTTTTAACACCACAGCGTTTGTTCCGGTTCGAAAGGAACACGTGTCCGCAATTTTCTCAAATTTTCTCCACTGCTGTAGATATGTATGTGGAACATACATACATACACAAACAAACATACGTCTATTTTATTTATTATTATATGTAATATAAAATATTAATTATGGACACTGTATATTACATATAATTATTTATTATTATACATAATATGTATTATATATATGCACACTTTGAGAATACGAAATGTGAATAAAAGTGTCCCAGTTCGTAAATATGAATATTATTTCGTTGTAAAGTGAGCGCTTTGACCCCGAGCTTTAATTACCCCCGCGTAGTCTTCTGTAGATTTTTCCTTCTTCACACAGACATTAACTTAATATTAAATTGTTTTTCGTCTGCCTTTGTTTTCCTCACGCTTCTTTTAGTCTCACGCAGTGGTCTGATTTTTGTCTGTTTCTTTTTTTTTTCAGGTAAGTACTTAGATGTGGGAAAGAAATCGTTGGTATGACGCTTAGAACAAATAACCATTCCTTGTCAACGATTATAAAAGGTTTGTTCTCTACAGAAACTTTAGTTGTGGAGAAAATGTATGCTGTGATATATTGAAGCGAGGAAGGTCAGTTTTGTTAACAAGATAATAAAAAAATTTCAATTTGCGCAATGTATAGCAATTTAATGACAAAAAGATGCAACGAAGTGATTTATTTAGTGAAAATAATGAATGCACTGAATTAATTAGTAAAAATAATTATTTATGATCACGTCCTCTAATTAGCTCCGAGTATTGAATACCGTAAAAGTTTAATGTATCAGAATAAAAAATTATTTTAATAATGTATTATAATGCTTATATTAATCACCAGATACGTTCGTGTGTTTTTTAAATGTATTACTTTATTTGCTAAATATGGAAAATCAAGGTTTGCCATATTCGCCGTCAGTTTTAGGTTTTGTTTACAGAAATGCGTAGTTTTCGTTGAGCTACGGTATAGAAATGTTGCTTTATATACCAAATTAATGGCTACTGTAATGAACAGGTATATCATAATTTCGCTCTACTGAGCGTTTTTTAAATGCGAAAAACCGGATACTCCCGCTGTGCACGTGTAGCATTTCTTCCGTGGGAACATGCCGATCTGTTCAGTATTTTCCACAGCTTCGCCTTGGAAACATTCATTTACTCGCCTCAAGTGTTCCTCCGCTTTCTTGCCATTTAGTTTTGCCTTTTTTCTGTGTTCGTATTTTCTATTATTACCCCTCTTGCCCCTCGAGGTGTTTTTCTTTTGAGCGCCACTTTCTGGACGTTCTTAATGTTCTTCCTGTCCAACTTCCGGAAATAATTTGTCATCCAGTTGTTGTTTTTTACTCTCCTCACTCACCCCGTTCCCAATGTGCAACATCTACAAAACCTGCATTCTCCATCTCTCGTGCTGCCACTCCTGACGTGGGAGGCGTGGACGCTGGAAATTTGTTCTCCAGGTTTCCGGAACGCCCAGCTGCTGCCTTATATGTGGGCTGCTGGAATTATTCGCCGCTTCTTTTACGATCTCGCTCTTGGAACTTAACACCACCGCCTTCTGGAGCAACCATTATGAATGGTGCTTTTACAAGCGGCGTGTAAATTTTGAACAAAATGTTAAAGGTTATTGTGTGTAAGTTTCAATTTATGTTAACGCGTTGTAGTAAAACTCAGTGGGAATGCATTCACATTGTTCTCCACATTCCGGATTTATCTATCTTAAAATATCTCCTGGTTATTTAAATATGTTTTTATACGCTGCTCACTCAATCCAAACACTCAAATTAGACAAAATCGTAAGTCGAAGAGAAACACAGAAGCATAATAATAGATGATGTCATTTTCATCGAGTTTATGTGTTCTTTTGTTATATGATTACAGGATGTTTTTAATTTACTTTTGGCATGTTTTGGCGGTTCAGAAGATGCACGAAGTTTTTATTTCAATACTAGCTTAGTGTAGCCGTCGTTAACGGACTATTAACTACGTGAAAGAATACGAAAATGCACTAATGAAAATCGTAAGTGTTATTAATCAAAATATATTGTAATTATCCGTTGATATTATTAATAATTACTGAAAATAAACCTGAGGAATTTCCATGAATAAAGAACTTAACTTTGTGCTTTTTTATTAAAGTATTTCTGTCATATTGCCCGGTTTATTTATTTATTGATACAATTGATGGCAGATAAATATAGCCTAACTATTAATAATATTGACGTTCCTCTAAATCCCTTGTTTTTATAATTTGTTTTGTGTCTCGAGGAAGTAGAAATAGAAGTATGAATCTACAATTAAATCCATTTTTTTTGTGTATATGCCGTTCAAACGTGTCTACAGAAACATTTTCTTTACCAGTACATAGCTTCAATTTATGTTTTGAGCTAGCTTCTAGCGCTTGTGGACTGAGGTACACTTTCAATGAGCCTTGATGATACCTTCGGATACTTTTTAACGAAAATTCAAACTATTAAGCACATAATTGACCAAATTATCATATTTTGAAGGGCAGTATGTGATTATCATATCAGGAAAAAGTTAAACGTAGATTTTCACAGTGGTTCATAAAGATATATTGCTAAAAAAAATAAGACAGATGCATGCCGGGACTATCTAGGTCTACCACTCGTCTAGAGAATGTTGTTATTGTATATTTTTAAATGATAGTTTATATTATGGTATATATATGAGAAAATGCGAATAGAATACAGTGGCGAACTCAACAAATCCTAATTTGAGAAAAACTCGCTTGCAAATATTTCAGCTCTGACGAACTTGACATAAACGGCATTTCAGGTATTTTTCTTCTAGTATAACTTCAAAATTTGATTTATTAATTTAAATGACTAAAATAGAAAAAAAAACATTTGAACTATTCGGAGGTAAAGAATTAATATTTATTAATATTTGTTTAAGTGAAAAAACATTAAGTCATAATATTAATAAAATATCAGAAAAAAATAGGTAAAACCATTAATAAGAAAACTAAATTTTAATGATCATCTTCTAGCTGCTGAGAAAAACTGTCGCCAAGCTTAGCAAATAAGTGTAAGGGCTTTATGACAAATATTTCTCATAAATAATAATTTTTTAAAAATAAAACATTGAATTTTTGAATTTCTGTAACAAAAAAATTGAACATCAATTAATTTTCTTAAGTATTCGTTATCCTATTGGTCGTCTCCAAAATCATCCTCGGCGAAACCCTCGTTTATCGTGGAGCTTGTTGCAGAATGATTTGGAACACGTTGACCATTGTAACGGAACGGAACGTACGGCAGTGGTTGTCGAATATCCTTTAATTTCGGAGATACAGGGGAATTGTACAGTAGACGGTGGATCTTAGAAGATTGTTGTCGAAAATATAAAAAATATCTATCCGATTCCCCAATGTCCCAAGATCCAAGATATCAAATGAAAAAGTTCCACCAATGTCGAGTTCGCCGTTGGTATCCATTATCCGAAAAGTGCTTTATTTCATAATAGTTTACCAGGTTTCTAATTACGTGACGATTTTTTTTTACCATAAATTTGGTTAATTGGGTTAACTAAATTATTTTCTTTATTTTCACCGACTTCGATTACATAAATTCTTCTTGGTTTAGCGTATTAAATAGAAGTATATTTTATTGAATTTATACAATTAATAAACCTCATTTTGCCATCCTTCCTGTTAGAATTCTTCTGGTCCCACCGATTGCTATTTGAAAACCCAGAAGGGGGGCAGCTGATGAAAACTTTTGTAATCAATCTAAGTGGCACCTTTATCTCGTGTGTGTTTGTTTCTGTGAGATTGTCCCGAGGTTTCGCACTTATCCACCATTCGCAATAAACCGCTATTCGCGTTAAGCTTCTGCGTTTTATCCGTTACATTCATTCTCACGCGAGTCCATTTCTGTGTGCGTGTTTCCGTATTTTCCGATGCGCGTTGTTACTTCACTAAAGCTGATTACGATGAGCATAGAAAAAAAGAAGAGTCGAGTGTTCTGGCAGTTTGTTTAACGACTAGTACGTCTAAATTTTCTATTAACTGGGCGGAGATCAAAGAGCTGCTCCGACAATTACTGCCTGGACAATGTTAGGCTGACGTAATGGCGTTGTCAAACCACTGGCTGGCGAGGTTCATTCTGTACTCTGCTTGTTTTTTACGAACACCAGGTTCGGATGCTACACGACTTTTCGGTGCGGAAATGAAGCTCCGGAATTTGGAGAGAGTGTAGACAATAAAACTTTAAAAGAAAGATTCTTACAAAGTATCCTCCTTTTAAATATTGTGATATATATTATAATCCGTTAATTCCTATATTAAAATAATTTTCACAAACTTCGTTATGTTAGTAAGCTTTTACCATAAAGGAAACATGCAGACTATTGTAAGGAAATTACAAATGGTTCGACAAATATTTAATTAATTATTCAGCTTAAAACAAAATTATAAAGTAAAATCCAAAGTTAAAATTTTTTAAAAATTTCACACAATTTAACTCAATTCCTCTCATGCTTTTAAGTAAAGTGATCTGAAACATATTTGTATAAATAAAATGGCATACAGATAAAATTTATGTAATATTAAGAAAATTGATTAGCAAAAATGTCGATGTGGATAATTAATGGGATTTATAACTGAATTTTAACAACTTTTAAAGATTGAACATTTAATACAAATTTATATTTAATTTTGATTCTGTGAAAAATTTCCACTGCGTTTAGTGAAATTCTTAATTTTTCAGGGCCGCTTATTCGGCCTCTAATAGTTACAGTAATTTGCAATTATCACCAAATCAAATGAAAACCAAAATGTTACGAAAATAATAATTGATGTACAAGAAAATGTTAACAAAAAATGTAAATAAATCTGAAATGCAGAGAAATCTAAAAAAAATTAAAGAAATTTGACGGTACGCAATTTTTAAATAAGGTTTACATTTTAAATTTTTTTAAATACCAGATTATCAGAGCTTCTCTCATAACACACTCCTTATACACTTCACTTGTTATTTAAAAGAAATTTTATTTAACAGGCTATGGTATTCACTGTTCACAAGATAAATCAGCACACGACTTGCTAAATTTCCGACCAACTGACCACCGGTCACGTCTCTAGAACGTTTACATCCTTATTTTTTACTTTACTGTCATGGATATTAATGAAAACTGACTATTGAACTTTACTGTTCTGAATATTAATGCAGCCTCTCTACTTTATTGTTTCACTTAATTAATATCCTAGGCTGAATGCGACCACTTTCGGTCGTTTTTCGTTACGAACTTTACTCGACCGCTACTCGGTCATTCCCCTATTTCGTCAAAGCTGTCGTAACACACACGTCGCCGACAACAATAGAGACTGAAAACATTCCAATCTCTTTATTCTTACGCCACGCTGACTGTTATTACAGTTATATGGCCTGAATATTACGCCAACAATAGAAATATTGAAGAAATTATAAAAAAAACACACCTCATCACTCATTTATATTATATTTTTGTGTGTATCTACATGATAACTGTCATTTCTGACTTAGTTCTGAGTACTTTATAACTGGTCTTAGATTGCCAACATAAATGCTTATCACCACCGCACGTCACTTTAGGATTATTTTCCTGCGTTCTTGTGTATCCCACAGTTATGCGGTCCAATTACTCAATTCTATGGTTACCGTCCACAACTCCCTAGTTTTTATTTCATTAGAAATCCCAATTACCCGGGGCAATCGCGTTTACACGCAACTGCGCAGAGTTTTAATTGTCGAGCAATTAGCTGAAACGTCTGTGTTTTGGGTTCAAAGGGAGAATCGTCATGATACCAATCTTCATGGACGCACCGTCGCTCTGATACAACGATAAAGTCTTGATCAATCCGTCCGCTTTGCAGAAAACTGGTTGAGGTTACTTCTTTATTTTTGTTTCTCTCGTCGCGATCGATGCCAACTTCAGTCTTTAAATATATCCACTGCCTTCATGTCCATTGTTCGAAGCCAGAGAAAGGTTCATCTCTAATGCAATTGATAGTTGGTAATTTTATTTTCTTTGATATAATCACAGATTTCCATCGTCTCTAGGTCACTAAGATTATCATTTCTCCCCCAAAGGTCTTATTCTACACCAAAAACTCTGATATATGCCGACAGTCATTCCGCATGAAAAGCGCTTTACAATGTCCGTACGTTATATTAAAATAGATGGTCTTTTGTCTATAAAATGTTTGTTTTTTACTACTCATTAAATCTAAAGACATTTTCAATCGGTGTCAAAATATATTAGTATCATTGACAAAACTGCCGTTTAGAAGTTTTATCAGGAACTTATGCTTAATTTGGTGAAGATGCCGGGTAGATGCAGGTAGTCTGGGGCCGTTGCAACCTCAGATTTGCCTCGTCTGGAAGTCACTGACTTTGGAACCTTTTTAGAATTTAATAGGAAATTTCTATTAATCTCCCTCACCTGTAACTGGCAAGAGAAATATTTAACTGGCGAGCAAATCCATACCCCATATCGTAGAGTATCGAGTTATTGAATGAATTTGCTGTTGTTACCACAGTGTATCCAGTATAATAAATTGATGACGTACGAAGGTGGGAGGTGTCTACAGTTCTCGTGTTATTTGAACCAAGATGAAAAGAGAGACGGTTAACACGCTGACAGGCTTAATGACAACTCATTGGGTGCAAAGAGGTTAATTACACTCGACGCACTGCCACCGACTTTGGGAGTACTCCCCCATTTACTGATTCCGCCCATTTCTCGACTGGTAAAACCGGTAATTTACCGCTGGGCTGTGTAATGTCAATTGGTCACAACGAACCGGAAATAACAGCGACACTCATATCATTATCTTGATGAGCATATTTAAAGGATGACATCATGCTCGAAACGTCAAAAATAACTACACCCTCCAATTTGTGATGTTCTTAAAAAGGCTTATGAGCTTGAGTTTGTATGTGGTTAACAGATACTTTACTATTGGGAATCAGATGATACTTTTTGTTTAATTTTTGTGTGGGTTTACTATTATTTGGATTTCCTATGCTCATTAACGTGTCTTCTACGAATAGATATAATCATACTTAAAAAAAAATTATAAGTCAAGTAACTATATACATTTCTGGTAGATAAATACCTTCATAGATGAGAGTACATGTAAACACCACTGCAGTTTTTCATCGTTCCATTTAAGAATGAAAATTTTCTAAAATCAGATCTTTGTTTCCCACATTTGATTTTGTATTATATTGATTATTCTGTATATACTGCAAGGTTCTTATCTGTAGAGATAGTTTTGTTCGAAAAAGTTGTCTACGGTGTATACTATTGATAGCACAGGACTTAGATTTTTTTTCTTTAACACGCTTCTTATAAGTCGTTGTGTTATTATCAATATTTTTAGTACTTTTTGTTATTTCTTGGCCCTATAATATTTGATAAAATATTTTATTGTTTACCTACCAATAAAATGGTAATTAAAAAGAAAACTAAATCGGGTAGACTAAATTTTAAGTTAAAGTAAAACCGTTCAGCCTATTTTCTGCAAATGTGAATAAAGCATCTTTAACATCAGGTAATATCAGCAGGCTTTGTCCATCATTTAGTGTCGAGGTGAAATATGACAGTTTGATATTGTTAAGAATCTTCTTACGGCTATAAAAAAATTGTCATCGGAATCGGTCCGACCGTCGCGTCTGCTTGTAACAAACGAACCAAGTCAGATAAACTAAAACCACTAGATTCAAACAGTGTGATAGTAAAGTATTATTTTATTTACGTATGTGTGCAGCCTTGCCCTGTTCATCCTTTCTCTTCAAATTCCTACAATTTCTTAATTGTTAAAGCTTATGAAAACGTTGCCTATTACTTGTATAAATTTAAATATTTTTTATCTGTTCGATTTTTGATCGGGTAAATGAAAAGACTGACATTTCAAGCAGTGGAGCAATTACTTTTTTTTCTTGCCTGAGGTTTGGTGTCAGTGAATATCTACGTATCATATTTGATTAAAATTTTAAGTGTGTGTCATAATGTAACTTAAAATGAAACGAGTCTGCATGTATACAAGGAAACTGAACAGATAAAAAAAATAAGGAAGAGGGAACAAAAAAGGAGTCCACTCGGGAATACGAATTTAATATCTGCACCATCGTCGTGTCACCTGAGGGGAGCGCGTTTGTGTGCGTAATACGTGTTTTGTGCTCTCTGTGTATTTGAAATGCATTTGGCTGCTTTTACTCCCTCCAATTCAGAGACCATTTAACTCAATTTGGGGTAATCAAACACGAAATACCTGTTATACGCGTATTGTCGCCAAGTGGTTGAAGCATTGTTCGGAATCCCTTGAAGAGGGCGCACCTACCAGTACCAGTAATTAAAATATTCCTAATTGTCTGCCGCGTAAACCGCTGTGGAGGACGGCTTTTGATGTGGATATGTTTGTGTTGGAAGCGAAATTCGACATCGCTAGTGCAAACAGGACTCGCGTCACTTGCCAGTTCCACTTTGCCATTGTTGACATTTTGTCGTCAGAATTTCCGGTTATTCTCTAACCAGTTTAATTTCGAGGACTATTGTTTTCGAGCTTTGCATTTACTCGTCAGTAGTTTGTACTAAATTTTATTTGAATTTGTTTTTCCACATTTATAAAACCCCCATCTTGCACTATTTTACTATCTATATAACAAATTCCAAAAACATATTACAGTTGGTGATTTTATCAAACCTTTTCTTATTTTATGTATTCAAGATGTAAAACACTGCATTTTCCTACTTATTTTCAATTTATTCAACCATTTTTTTTTTTTGGATGCAAAATATGTATATATCTAGGACTGGGCCAAATATTAAAATTCTAAGCCTACATCAACTCTCGTACATTAGTTCCTTTGCTGAAGACAAAGTTGAATTGGAAACACTGGAGATATATCCTCTTTCACTTAATACTTAGTTTTCTTTCTGACGCTTTTTATCAAAAACCTAATCCGTCGGCTTTATTCTTCTTGGTTTTTATTATATATGTTATATTCTATATATCTTGGTACAGAAGGCAAACATTGGGGATGTGGAACGTGCCAGAGTGTACATTTTTTGTTCATATTAGTTAAATATGTAAATAATTTCATACATGCGCTAAATTTTACAAATTCATTCATTTATGCTATTAAAAGTGCAGTTATAAAAAGTTCTCATTAAATATCCATAATTGCAAAAATCAACTTCCAATTGGTTTTTATATTTGCAACTGAAGAGGTTTCAAAACAAAACACCGCAGTGTTAATTTTTATGTTATTAAAATGTTTCTGACATTTATAACCGTTAAATAATAAAATATTCAATATAGGTGAGAAAAAACACCACATTACGAATCTGTAACCGTAGGAACTATTGAAAAATACGCTGCACAATTCAAGAGACGCACCCAAAGGCAAAAAAGCATTAATGATTGCAGAAAGGAGTCTAGTATTTATTTTTCAGACGTAATTTCGGCACGTTTTTGTCTCATTAATTCTTTAATATTTAATTGTTAAATTAAACTGATGTTTATTAAAATCACTCCTCAAAAAGTTATAATTACAGGTTTCTGAGATACGATAGAAAAGTTTTTTTAAAAAAACAACAACATAAAAAGTGAAATATTACGGGAGACGGAAATTATTCATCATTAAGAAGACATGTGGAATAATTTGCAACTCAAACGTTGCTACTATTTAAAAGAAGTTAATAAAATGTAAAATTGAGAGATGGTGATATATGCTGAACTTTAATTTGTTGGTTATCAATCGATAGATATAATAAATGAAAATATTTCGGGAGCCTATTGGAAGGGGAAAAGCATCAACAGAAGGCGAAGATATGGATTCTGTTTCCAATACGTAATTATTGATATAATATGGTTGCGTAAAAACAAGTCGCATTATGAGTGATCTGAACTTTATGACAAAATATAATTAATACAGTTAGGAGAATCAAGTAATCTTCTGTGAAATAATTCGTTCAGAGCGACATACTGATCGCTACGTTCTCGACACGTGCAAACAATTTTATTGCATCAGGAACAAATGTCATTCACGATGCAGCAGGTTTTTTTTTATAAATAATTGCTTTACTCCCCCTTGCTCTTTCTTTGTCATTGACACATTTCATAACAACGGTTAATAACACTTGTACGGTACTAATTGAAACATCAAAATTTAATTTCCATCGCAATGTTTGCTTGTCACTGCTCTAGCACCCTGTCCCCCCCCCCCTTCCACCCCGTCACCGCAACGGTACTAGCAACATCGCAATTTCTCTCACCAATCCTCATCTGTCCTATGTCTCCCTCTCTCTCTCGTTATCCCATTTTCACCACAGTCATCTGTTGTCCTGTGCTTCCACTATCCTCTCCTGTCTGTACATAAAGCGCTCCGTGTTTTATGGCCAACGTCAAAGTAAACTGTTTTTTGTGGATGAAATGAATAAGTTACCATTTCAGTTTATGGTCATTCTCGCCTGCAAAGCACCCTATTTCTCTCATTCTATTGTCTTTCCTACTGCTCTCTACGCGCACGCACAGCGCAATTAGTGAATGCAGTGTTTTGCAGTTGTAATCGACGTAGAAAATGTGATGTGCTGTAATAAACGAGGGAGATAGAAGTTGAAGTCACCTTGAATTTTATTTTTATGTGGGTCTGTATGTAACTTGTACAAACGTGGTAGAACTCTGATATTCTAGAAGTCTACTATAATTGACGATTAAAAGGGTAGAGAGAACGGGAGACGAGATGGTTGTGGAGTGACATGATCGAATATCGAAACGAGACAACTGATACTTATTCGAATTGAACGAGATAATTTTCAAATTTGACACATTTTGAAGGATTCTAAATGTATATAAGACAATACGAGCAGAACAAATATGCTTTATCTGAAATAGATAGTAATGGATATAACGCGATAATCTACCAGACAATCATTTGACAAAGATGCACGAAAACTCTGAAAACCTGAATTAGGAATGTTCCGACGTAGTTCTGCCGTCCTCTGTAAAATTGAGTACATGTTCAAGAAACGTAAATAACTATATTTTAGCAATTCGAGGCTGCGTTCCTAAAATAGGAAAAAACTCTTCAAGGCAACGGGAGCATTTAATATTCCTAGAAAGCGAATATATTTGGCTAAGCTCACCTTAAACAATGTAAAATAAAGGCTCTTAGTGATCTGATGCTGATCTGAATACCAAACGAACCGTACTACATAATTCAGTATAAATGCTATCAATTGTATATGTTGTAGTACTAGCAGGAAACCAGGGGAAAACAATAAGAAATGCTATGTAAGGTTAGAGTCTGCAGCAGAACAAGTAGGGTTAAAAGTTACCTTCAGAAACCCACAATTCATGGAAACCTCTAGCAATAGAAATACTCAAATGCCAACGGAGGTATACTTTCTTGTTGTAATGTATCATTTCGGACAATAGGGGTTTATAATAGTTTTTATGCAATATTAAAATTGAGTTTTTTTATCCGTGCAATTTTGAGGAGAAGCGACCGGCGGTTGAAAGATGGAAAAAGGCAAAATAATCTGTAAATAGGTAAAGGATGATCGCCTTATATACGAAATCGCATGGAAGCCTACTAAAGAAATATATTTGTCTGTAATTATCTGAGATTATTTTAGAGAATACACAGATCAGAACACTTCTCGGGTGTTTCATCTGATAGAAAATATATGGAGCTATGCGTGGTAACTATGGAATCGAGTGATTGGCCACTGGGGGTGCAATGTCCAATCAGAAGTATGATTTTGTTACATATCAATTTATATATAAATCTTTTTATTGATGAAACTTGTTTCAAAATAATTAATTTAAATGCATAACACCATTCATATTCAAAACCCGAAAAAAATTAATTTTGCATAAGAAAGACAAAAAAAGTGATAATATAAATACCACGCAACGTTTCTGGGCTGTGTGGTATTTATATTATCACTTTTTTGTCTGAATTGGCTATCTTTCTTATTCATTATGTTAAATAAGACAATTTTTTTATTTTAAAAATTAATTTTATAAAGTGCATGTAAATTTGGTAAATATTGTTTACCTTTCCAATGGTAATACCTCAGCAATATACTATATCAATCCCATTCTTTTTATTATTACATTGTAATTGTCTGATTATATTTGTCGCTTTAATTCTGAGGATTTTTTTACCTATGTTCGCATAAGTGAATTATTATGACTAGGTGCATAATGTCTTAGTCGATAATTGTCTGGCCCGTATGAAAGGGATTTCCTAAAAATCAATTTTTTTACATCAATTATGTATTTTGTAATTATGACGATTTTGTATCAGACTTTCTCTTACACGTCATTTATTGGTATGTATAAAATTATTTACTGTTGTTATAAAACAAGCCCATATTTTAAGTTTCGAGAGATAGTGCTATAGTAGTGGAAATGCTAGATATATTCATGACAACTTGTGTAGCCGGAGCGTGGTGCAGGTGTAGCAGAAAACGTAGAAATGCAACATATAAAAACAGATCAGTAACGTTTGCTTGCACACCCAAGTTGCAATTTCGGCTACTGTAACTACACTCATATGTTTCAAGGCGCTCCCAAAGGCTGGATGGAAAGTGCCTTTCGCGTTTGCTTTGTGCCATTATTAAAATTAATGTTTCTGCTTCACAAGAGCTCGCCAAAGCACCCACTCCCAACCCCTCCGCCCATTTTTTCGTAAGTGCAAGTCTTTGTTTACGTCTGTACTGGACTGGTGCACCATCAGCTCTTCCATATTAGTAATGCGTTGTTTCTTTCACATTAACATCCACGCGTCATTTGCGTGCACAGTTTCCTGGCTTTACTTGGGAAAATGGGTCCCGGTCAGAATGTGTTCCCAAAAAATAAATAGCAAAGTGAATATCATTACAAATGTTTGGTATAGTAGCAATTTTCTTCCGGGTGCGGTGTTATTGGAACCGTGTAAGCTGACTGGGTCTCCTTCTTTCTTATGTCAATGTCTTCGATCTGAGCAATAGGGAAAGGAACAGCAACGAGGAATTGTCAACAGAAAAATCATCTTGTCAGAGTTTCCCCTAAAGTCTCGGAAAAAAAGCCAGGATTTTCTGAATCATACTTATAGTAAGTACCATATATAAACAGTAGTTGAAAATTGTATTATAAAATACGGAAGGATAATACGAATCCCTGATAAATATTGGTAATATTTTTGTATGCTTCTTAGTATATTGTAACTAATACTATCAGTAATTCAATAATACCAAAACCGATTATCGCTGTTATTAATTTCGTCTTGATCATGGCTTTCATTATATTAGGAAAATCATATTATTCCAGTTTCCCCAGTTCTTTTAACGTTTTTCACTTTAAATATTTTATCGACATATCAAATAATACGTTGCGTATCTCACTTTCATAAAAAAAAACTTTTCTACCTTGCTATAATCATTTCTTACATAAATTAAGTTAAAAACGACCCAAATTTTTATTCTTCTGGTAAGCTGCTAATCCGCTGTTTAGTTGAAAAACGAGAACATTATCTTCAACAAATACACCGGGAAAGCCTTCGATCTTTGATAACTATTTTTAAGTTGATTTCGTGTGTTGAAAATTTTTTTTCGCCATAATCCTGAATATAGTGCAACATCATTCTTAACGCTCTATGATCCAAATGTCATAAGAAAAGTTTAAACTGGTTACGTATGAAATGGACAGGAATTAGATCTATTTGAGCAACAATTCCAGTTAAATAACGCAGGAGGTTTTATATATTTTCTTATGTTTCATATCTATTCATTGTATGATTTAATACTTTTGCTGCATTACACTCAGGTTTCGTAATGGGTTTATATTCTGTCAGCTTTGTTGGATGCTTGTTAAGGTATGAGTAGAATGGTGCGCTGTTTGAAGCGAGACGGTTCTCGTTGAGGCCCTGAAGGCTTCATACTAAGGCACTCCTCATTCCGTATTATTATTTTTTTGGGGGTCCGTTATTAATCATCATAATATGAAATATATGAAAATGGGCCCGGTGTATTTTCTAGAGATAAGAGAAAAATGTAGAAAATGGCCGTAGGATGGGGAGGAGCTTTATGTTTATATTAATGTAGCAGATCCTCCCATCCCCTTTTTAATTCTCTAATGTCGCCTACTCCTCGTCTGGATTGTGTGTTCCGTCAGAGGCTGTCTATGAATGGACCGGGGGAGGCAGATATTCGGCAATGTGCTCCCGTCGTGTCCCAGATACTCCCGAGGGATCCTATTCACAGACAGAAATGACGACTCCATTGTCCAAATTAAAATATTTTAAAAGAAAAGACGAAGTGAAGAAACCCACCGCCTCTGTGATTATTAATCTCAGACTGGTAGCGTAAGATTAGTTCTGGTTTAGTGAATTATCTGCTCGAAGATAAGTCATGGGAAAGTTACAGTGACCAGGAAGCGAGAGATGGACCTGGTTGGAACGCAATAACGCCAATGTTTGAAGCGCTGTACAAGTCCTTCATGAAATTATTGTGTCTGTATACTCTGAGGTAGTGGTTTATTGCGTGGACAAAACATAGACATTATATCTGGTATTCTTCTTCGTTGCATAATTTCTATAGTTTATTTTGACCATAATCTATTAAAACAATTTAAAACAATTTTTTCAACTCGTGCTGTGCATAGTTGAGACACGGAAAGCCTCAAGCGCCTGTCTTCGCCGAAGACATTTTTATAGCTCGGGCAACAAAAGTAGAATTAATGTTGAGTGTGTCGAGTGTAGAGAGAAGACGATTCTTATCAGAGTGCAACGCAACGTCATCCTGTGACGTCATATCACACTTGGACACGAGCTCACTTATAGACAAGGGAATATATTATTATATTTTTTCACCGTCGTTTGTCAATCGTTGTTTGTCAAATTTTTACGTTACTGTTCGTTTACGAAACACATCGTCGACATCATACCGGGAAAATTGACCTCCGCGATGCAGAAACTTCAATTCAATAATTTTACTTACCTCGATACCTTAATTGATACTAGGCGCAGTAAATTGGAAGATTTGAAATGAAAAAATTTAGATTGAAAATTAATAATAAGAAATGTAACCAAAAACAGACAAAAGAAGTGATAATATAAATACCACACAACGTTTCTGGGATCCTTGTCTCTTTCTTCAGATACTAAGTTGAGCCTAGAGCGACACAACTGCACTCGTCAGTTGACAAAACTCGAGAGTTTATTTTATCTGTTTTTGGTTATATTTCTTATTTTCCTATAATTGTTGGGCCAAATATACCTCGACTGTTTGGTTAAGGAATGATGCATAAATCCTACTGTTATTATTTCTAATAGTGATTATGGTAATGTTAATTACTATAATGGCGTTGATAATAGTGGTGCTAATGAAGATAATGTTACTCAGTATAATAGAAGTGTACAAGTTGTAATTGCCCTTACTTTAAGGATTATAATTCAGTTCATAATAATGTTAACGATAGTCACTGCAATGATGGAAATTTTAACGACCACAGTGACAGTGATTTAATATCAATCCTTATGATAATATGACAATGGTAATGGCTACTATATACTGGTATATAATGAGGATAATTATGGTAACGATTATCAGTTAACCACGGTCCTTTCAATTACGGTAATTATAAATCAAAGATATACTCGTGGAGTTTACACTTGCGAATACAGGCAATAAAATGATGCTACAGTGATGAAGGGGAATAGTGAATGTAGTTTTGTGGGCAGGACGATAAGAATAAAATTGCTTGGCGGCGGCACCCACACCACGGTAAGGATATTTTCCAGAGGAATTTCATTAGACTTGCGGCAGTGCTTCGTTATGGCGGTGGAGTCTTCATTAAGGGGAATGTTTTCTGCTCGTACAGTAGCTCGTGACTCGTTAGTCGAAATCACTGACATCGCGGCAGATGTAAATAGTTTGGGACCTCAGCTCCTCCGACCAGTAATAATAATAAGCGATCTGGCTTCAAAAAGAAAACAAGCTTGCAGAGGACTCTAAAATAATTTATCGAGCGTATGGCTATAATGAGAACCGTTGTATACAATTCTCCTTTGAATTGGGCTCAAATTTTCATAATTAAAAACTCTACATGTTATTTACGCAACTATTTTCATTTGTATTTCTGCAACTATAAATCATTTTAAATAAATTAAGTTGTAGATGTACTGTACACCAGATGATTTCATAGCGTTACTCAGTTAATTATCTATGCCTTTACAGTGTAAACTCGACATAATATTATTTACAGGGATTTAAAAGTTTGGATTCAGTATAAAAATAAGAAATCAAACTCTTAGAAACTTCCTATAATATTAATTAAAGACCAAATTTGATTCCAAAATAATTTTTACTTTCAGTTTCTGCAGTAAGAATAATAAATTACATGTGATGTGGACTCTCTCCAATAAAATTGACGACCCCCCAAAACTATGTATTTAAGAACCATTTAGATAATGTATTCTTATTATTACTACAGTTTCAGCGCTTCCCACCTTTGCGAAGTTTGAAGAAGCGTTCCATAGTCAGCAAGTATGACAAGATGAAATCTATCTGCAAAGCTTTATGGGACTTGTGTGTCTTAACTCCTTATACACTTTTATACTCATAAGTTGCCGTTATAATTTCAGTTAAAGTATTAAAATTCCGGTAAGAAAATTTATAGAAATGAGATATATTTGACTAGAGAAATAGCTTCAAGAAAACCTGGAGCACATATCACTAGTACTGTTGGTTGGATCAGGTTATTTGTTTCTGGAGCACTATTCTTACATTTTAAAGTGCGAATGTCAAGTCATTTGTATTAAAATTAACAAAAGTAGGTTCTTAATTTTAATTACATTTATTTGTCTTTGTCTACTTATTGCCATGACTTATTTGATGGCCTTTGTTTGTGCCAACATTATACGTGCAGTTGAGAAATTGGCGTATGTTCGTGTTAAAAAAAATATATGACACAAAATTTATGGGACCGTGCTAACAGAAGTATGTATAAATGCTTCATACCTTCTACCGAGAAACGTTGCCCCCCCTCTGGATATAAAATGCACCCCTATGTTGCTCGCCTTCCCTTCCCAACCCCTCTTGTACACATTTCGATGATGTTGACTCGGCACCGAATTGCTCCCCACAATAACTGCCCCATCCCCCTCGGTTGCGTATCGATTATCGTTCTTAATTAGGCCAAACACTGCTTTCGCGAACATGGATCGATTCGTGAGACGACAGACAGCATCCCAACTGTCATGCTGTGATTATAACCTCAGAGATGAGACGAACTGAGATTGTTAAGAAAGAAAATTATACAATATATATTGACTTCCATCGTTTAAACATATATCCACAGTTTATCAATGAATTTAAATAAACATCAGCCAATTTGAAGCCAGAAAAAGAATTTATTAATGTAAAATTAAACAATGTTTCGTCGCTTATTTGGCGATCTCATCATGTTCAAGTTAAAAACTACAAAAGCAACAAAACAATTACAATGGTAAGAATAACATTTTTAAGAAACATTTGGCAAATAGCAAACATACAATATAAATTTTGTTAGACTTACAAAATTTTGATAGGTAGGTCAATCTCTGCTGACTGTCGTGGCCGAAATGTACAGTCTTATTCGCGAGAATTACTGACTATTCTCTCTGAGAGGCTCGAACTATTATTTTCCTTTTTATATTAAATCATATACAAGTTTAAAATAAAATTCAGAATTACATAATTAAATTCTGCATGTACTTTCCTATTTAAATTCCTTACCTTTCTCTTAAGAAAATAAAGAAATAATTTAACTATTTGTACAGATTATTCAGCGATGCACATTTTTTATATTCTTAACATGTATGGGAAGGTGTATAGTATCAATTTTAGACAAGGAATCTATCTCATTTTCGAGATTAATGAGTGAAATGTTATATATCGCATCCTATGAAACGGCTATTAACATAAAAAATGATGCAATGTGAATAAAATTTATGACAGTTTGCTCTTGTAATGTTTAGTTTATATATGGATATTATTTCAAATTTCAAAATTGTAAACCGCACCCATCAGAGTAAATTAATTTTTGAAATGAAAAAAAATTACGTCTGATTGAAAATTATTTTTTATTGGGAGTTCTCGCGACAGTCGGATATCAAAATTTTGTAAGTTAACAAAATTTATATTGTTTGTTTGTTATCTGCATAATGTTTCTTTAAAATGTTATTCTAATCATAGTAATTGTTTCGTTCGTTTTGTAGTTTAAAATTGAATCTGATAAGGTCCCCAAATGAGCGACGAAACGTTGTTTAATTTTACATTAATAAAGTCTTTTTGTGGCTTAAATTTGGCTTATGTTTATTTCTTTATTATAAAAATGTAATGATTAACAAATACAATGATTTGTGTCATGGTAAAAACTAATCATTGGAATGCACAGCCTAGTTTAATTCAGAAATGATGATCTATGAATAAAATTTATGTAAAATAAATTAACATTGACTCGAAGATCAGTTGGCAGTAAATAACTTTAATTAATCCTTTAAATATATATAAACGATTCCCTTAATCAAAAGCATGTTTCTCCTTTGCAGCGTAAACGACAGTTGAATTAATTCTTCGCATCAGTTGACGAAGTAAACCAGAGATGACAATGATTTGACTCAGAAAAATTATCTCTGTCAAACAGATATGTATCGTTCAAACTGAATACAAATAAAATGTAGACTTTTCTGCGTTCTGAATCTTTACAGGGTA
Source organism: Zhengitettix transpicula (assembly GCA_037074705.1). Taxonomy (NCBI): domain Eukaryota; kingdom Metazoa; phylum Arthropoda; class Insecta; order Orthoptera; family Tetrigidae; genus Zhengitettix; species Zhengitettix transpicula. The sequence continues at coordinate 35,788,863 of CM073596.1, read as the reverse complement.
GTAAAAAAATAAAAGGATCAGTTTCACTTCTCAGCTACTGTCGGTATAGCTTTTGTTGTGCACTGTCGTAACGAAAACAATTCATGGAGGTAAATGTTTTACGTATAAAGTATATATTGACAGGATGCAAGGGTCCATTAGTGAACCGTGCTAAAGTTACTGCAGCCGTAAATTGCCGCGTTACCTACAATCACACTCTGGCATCAGCTGCAGAATACTCCTTTCCCTTCTTTACGCTCTGCGCATATTGCGGCAACTTTAAAAAGGTCTTTAAATTCACTTTAGCGACGGCAGGCGTTAGAGTTAGTGGTTCACAAGAAACGGAAAGAGACAGAAAGTTGCGTGGAACGGGATGAGATGGTGAGGAAGAGAGACGTGGACGAAGGCAGCGATATAACGGAAAGCCGTATATTGCGTGGAAGGTAGACATGGAGAATGTGAGAGTGTGTACGGACGCGCGAGTGTGGAGAAGTATTGCATTTTAACGCTATCTCCTTTCCAACCGGCAAACAGGAATCCGTAGGGTGGAAAAAAGGAGTTTCATATCAAGTCGCCTTTTTTCCTTCTACCGATGCTCGCTTGTTACAATCAGAGAGAATAAAAAAGAGGAGGAAGGAGAGTGAGAGAAAGAAAATGACACGCGAGGTTTGTGTGTATTTGTAGCATGTTTCTTCTAAAGTCTCTGTATAATATGTCTATGAAATACAATTACACGTGACAAGAATTCTCTGCGGTACACAATTGTTTTTTCTCCTGTTTTAACCTGCTATTTTTCTCATAATCTGTTCCGGATCGGATTGTTACCTTAGAAGAGGTCAGCGTCTGAGAGAGTGGAAATTCTTACATTCCGTAAATCGAAATAGCTTGCTTGTAAATCTCTGGTTCGACCCATTGTTGAGTACGGTTCACGTTGTGGGGATACTTATAGAAAATTACTAATGCGGGCGAGATAAGGTAGTGAAATGAACTTTAGGGTGGGAATCGTACGCGACCAGAAGGAAGAAAGATGTGCTTTACACTCTTTTTAAATCTTACCCGGGAAACAAAGCGTAGAAAGACATATGGAATAAGCTTGACTTGACAAATTATTGGGAGAGGTGACACACAAATTTATTTTCAAAGAGAGACCTCTAAATTTTCATTCTTAACACTATTGTTTCAAAATAATCTAAATTGTTTTTTGAGTGAAGTGTTTAGAACTGTGAACAAATTTTGAGCACTTATTTCTAATACATTTTTATTAAAAATATTATTTGTTTACACAGCTGATTATATATTTTTCCCTCTGAGCTCCATCTCATTTGCAGAAAATTATATACATCCATACATTTTATGGGCAAATAACAAATTAAAATTTAACGAATTCGAGGCTATTAACAGAGAAACTGTTACGATCAATCTAACAGGATAATAAAGCAGACCGCACAGCCTGAGGTAAGGATTCCCGTAGCAGTTTCACTTTTTCCGCACGTGTCTCAGCCACCAAGTCTTTGTCCCTGAGATTTTTTGTTCTTCAATAATGTGAGGGTAACGTTTTCAAGGTGCACGTTCGACCAAAATACGTTTCTGTCACGACTACTTCCAATTAGCTAATGAAGCGAGACGACTAAGGACCTGCTACAGCAAAATCGTGAGAGGAGATATTTTAATTTCTTAATTAGTCGTTAGACGGCGCGAGCTTGATGAAAAGGGGAATGAAAGTCTCGGCTACGTTGAAAAAAAAAAGGGAAATAATATTCGCAATTTATTTTACACGCACTCCCTCCTCTCGAAACAATATTTCCTCCCCAATTATCTCTCCTTTTCGCTGAAAAGAGGACCACCCGAACTGTTACTAGAGCATATAAAAATAACGATTGTGCCTAAAGAGCGTCTTTAGAAATAAATTATTCCCCAAACCGACAAGGGAGCGTAATTAACGGCAGAATTTCCAGTGCATTACGTACGGAGAAAGAGAAAATGTAACAGCTCTTAAAATATCGGGCTCACACATTTTTTTAACTGCTCGTTCTAATAAATGTTTTCTGAAAAGACCTTTCGTTAAAGAGAACCAGAATCTTTGGTTTCCTCTCTAAGTGGTTATACAACCATGTTCTGGAATAAATACATCAGCTTTTTTTCGCTAGAGGATATTAAAGGTTTACATTAACGTTTTGAGCGCGGTGATTTAATTAAATTAATTCAAAGTTAAAATATCTTTCACATTTTCCTCGAAATCCCGGACGCTACGGCTTATTAATCCAGGGACTTGAAAAGTCCATTTGGGGTCAGCATTTTTCATATATATCTATATCATACCAATGTATGAACACAGCGCGTGTATACATATGTATAGAATATTTTTCTGTACAACTATTAGAAGAATACAGAATGATTACATTTTAAACTAACCGTTCATTAGTGCGTTTCTCAGCATAACATGAAAAAAATTAAAATACCATAATGTAAAACTTGAAAAATATAGTGTTAACACTCCAGTGAATGAACACTTTGCATTCAGGTTCTCAGATTTGAGTTTACAGAATTATTTCCTTCGTCCCCAGTATTACTTATATTGCTAATATTTTTTGTGTCGCTAGAGTATTTTTACACACAAATTGTTTGAATGATTTGGAAGGTTCGGTACAAATAAATTTGTTTTAAAAAATTCAGTTAAAATACCGAGTCAATGAACAAAACACTGTGGATGAACAGCAAACATCCAGTAAATTTTCTACTAAAAACTTACATAAAAATATCCCAATAATGTTTAAAAATATTCTAAAATTATAATCAAAGATGTTGATTTGGCAATTGCTTCAGAAACACACTCATTGAACGTCATCTGCAGGGGTCGTTTCATCGAAATTGCTCCACTGTTCTTAATAATGCAGTTCATATGAGCAATGTTCATTCAATGGATAATTAACCCTAAATACTCGTATATCAACTTGGGCATTAAATTTGAAAGCAAGTAATGAAGTGGCATCAAATTATTGCAATTTCATTGGCAAATAGCCTGATACACATAATTTCAATTTGTTTTTTTATTTACTTTCGTGACATTATGTTGTTCGTAATCATTACTGTTATAATTTCCTGTCACTAATTCGTGATGATATACCTGTCAAACGAAAAAACGCATGAAATTAATTATGCGCGACATATTAATTTATTTAATAACTTCAACCAGTCACCTAATATATACAGCGTCTCTTTAATTAATATCTACTCTTCCGCTCATGTTTTATGTATAAAAATAATTGTACTTACTATCATGCAAAATATGTTGACGACTTATCAAGGATTATGATTAATTGCTTCAAGGCAGTTTCATTAAGTATTTTGAGCAATTTAATGTTTCGCTTAAATTAATTTCATATTTCGAATAAGCTGTGGCGTCACAAATAATTTTTTTTAAAAAAAAGTATGACAAGTAACAGCCAGAATTTCAATGATGACTTGTTAGCTTCTTTAATGGGATCTCGAGATTCGAGGACGTCACGTGTTTTTTATAATGATATTCATCTAATCTTTAGCTGGGAAAATTTTATGAAAGATTTTAAATATTGTTAACAATACAATTAAAACAACAAGCCAATTTCAGTCTTACATTGATTTTATTCCTTAAGTATTCGTACTAGATTTCGACTTTCACAAGTTATAATCAATAAAGATTAAAAGATGAATTAATTATTAATTTCTCTATCCCTCAATTTGGCGTAATAATTAATTTCTGATAATTGGATCTTCAAATAAATTAAGATGTTTATCATAACTCATGAACAACTGGGATTGGGCGCCACAAAAGAAAATAATTTAATTTTTACAAATTTATGTACAGTTTTATCGACTGTTTTAAAATTCGCAAAAATAGATGTCTCTCTACAGGGATCAAAATGGGTGTTGTTGCCCTTTAAATAAAAACCCAGAGCTGGTCTACGTAATAATTGAAGTATTGTATAGTTATTACACTTAAAAAAAAGTTCTACCGCTGACATCAGAAAGTCTCTAAGAATACATTCACTACCGGCCAACGTATCTGTAATAATTTTAATTTTTATAATATATTCATATTATAATAGTATTGTAGTATTACAACTCGTGCTCACTACAATAATATTTTTTTTTCATTTCAATAATTAAATTTGTGGTCATTACAATTTATTCCTTAATTGTGGACACATGGGTTCGCCACGACACTTCATATAAATTGTTTTGATGATACTAGTTATATTGTAACACTATAGTTCTTAATTTTAGAAGTTACAATTTTAGAGGTTAAAACTTTGTTAATATTTATCTTTCTCAGAGATGGTCTCAAATATCGTTCTGGTTGTGAGGACGTCTGTTTCCAGTTCGGTAACCTCAAGAATAACGTGTTAGCGGCTGATCCCATTGGACCACTTTGTCTTCTTCCCCTGTAATCAGTTCGGGCCCGAAGGTCAGGTCTCGCCTTTGTTGTCTGCGGATGCAGATGATACTCATTTTTTATAGTTATGAGTGGTTTGAGTCGATTCCCCATCCCTTGTTTAGCAAGACAATTCTCATCGTTAAGTACTCACTACATCCAACACGACTACGTTCCACGCAACTCAACTTTCGGCTTCATTCTCGTTTACCTCTTATATCACTGCGTTATTTATTTGAGGCACAATTGAAACACGGAAACTTTTGTATTCATATTGCCACATAAAATCTCATTTTTAATTGATTGCAAGGAAATTTTGTTTTCAAAAATATATTTTTCGCTTGTTGTATTGGCGTCAATCGCTGATAACTTTCCTGCTCAAATATCAGTTAATCTTCTTCCATGCAGTTTCTTTACGGTGTATTCGTCTAAAATTAACCACATTTTATTTTTCGTTTCCAATCACCTTAGTAAATTCCCATGCATCTCCGCTCATTTCCAATAGAATATCAATTTTGCAAATTTTGGCTCGTCTGTTCGTTTTAGAATATATGATGTGAAGTTTTATTTTATGCTAACTTACAGGGTGAGCTAGGTCTGTTTGATGCAATGTTCCATCGAAACCTATTAACACCGACTGAAAGCATCGTACTTCGTACAGAGAAAACATTTTTTTGAGATTAACTTCTCACAAATTACGCAAATAAAAAATAAGAATACCAGAATATTCTGTTTCGTGTAGAAACCCGCCAGGAAAGTTTTTTATGACCTGCATAATTTTGTACAGATTTAAATGTACTCTTTTGTGATCACGGAGTACTTTCCTGTATTTTGCTTTATCAAAGCATTGCACAGCACAGACGGAGGCACGCAACGTGCAGATTTATCATCAGTTGTGTATCGGATGTAAAAAAGAGCGATATGTTTGCCACAATTCGCAAGTACCCACTACCGAGAGGTTCAAGAGAGCCAATTTTGATTTTAAAATGGCGTTTTAATGTTATATATTGGACAGGAAGTGCGTATATGTGCGGGAATTCCCACATATTCGGCATTGTTGTCATCCTCCATGCCCTTCCGCCACATTAGGCAGAATAGTCGAGACTTGTTTTGTTTCTCCCAAAATACAGCAGCAATGCTCTCATATCTTAGAGAGTTGTGAGTAATATATTTTTATAGTATGTATTACACAAGTATTGTCACCTGAGTGACTACTGCAAGTCGAAGGAAAACGTTTAGGAAGGGGACAAAGAACATTATGCTTCTTTTGAATTGTAATAATGCGCAAGTCGTGTAGGCTGTAATTTATAAATCACAGCATTCTACACACAAAAAAGAAAGATTCAGGAAAAAAGACATTGGTAGAGTGAGTGAGAAAAAGGAATAACAGTAGAGGAGGGAGTCTTTCGGATAATAATGATTAAGATAATGGCGGAATGCCGTGTGGTCTCCGAGCGACTTCCTCACTACCTCTCTTCTTCCCTAATGGTACCGGAGCGCCGCTCTAAATTACACCACATTGTGCGTCCATTTATTTCAATATGCTGTACCGGGGGTCCCATCCTTGTGGACGAAATCGCATGACGCCCTCTAGATTCATTTGCGTAATACGAGAGAGAAATTGCGACTCGTCCCGGGACCTCACAGTTCACGTTTCATGATACTAGTTTCCTAGAATAAACCGTAAATATGCTCTGCGAAAAACGACAAGATGACTTTTATTTAAAAATTGTACGTTAAAAAATATTTAATACTAACTGTTGTTACGAGCCTGTGGAACAGCTTTGTTCTTTCCACATTCGTGTTGAGTTGCTAATGAATACGTAATTTTTATATTAAGTTCTTCATAAACGTTTCTATAACTGAGCTGTTTTATTTTTGCAGAATGGAGAGAGGGGCTACCTGGAAGGACTGGCGTCGCGCTACGCTGATCTCTTCAACACCCACTACGGTGATGTCCTGGAGCACCTGGACGACCTCCGACGTCGTGAGTGGGAGGAAATGTCGCCGCGAATGCGCGTGTTGGCCACCGCGTCGACGACCCCTGCTTCGACGCCAGACTCGAACCCTAGCCCCCAGCAGCAGATGACCACGTCCTTGTCGCAGCCAATCTATGTGCCGGGAAAGTACTCGCCCTCGAGCTGCCTCAGCGACAAAGAGGAAGACGAGATTTACGGCTTCGGCTACGGCGTCTACGGGAAGCAGATGCTGCAACGTCAGCAGAAGATGTTGCTGTCGCCGCAGGTCCCGTACCAGAGGTAAGCCGAGGCACTGCTTGGTGCGTTGACACACTTTTCAGCGTTGCTCAATCTTCTATTTTCTGAGATTCTTTTCAGTCATCAGATTTTCCTATCACCAATTAATTAATTGGCAGAACACATGCTTTATATACACAATCGAACTCATTTATAACCGGGGATCGTTATATCTGGGGTTTGAAGAAATTGCAAAAAACAAACAAAAAACGCTTTTTATTTTAATAAAAAGAATCGTTATTATATTGCATAAATGAACTGAAATGAAATATAAAATTTCCTCAGAAAAAATTTCCTGACAAATAGTTTCACTTTCAAGATAGGTCCATCAGAAGGTATACCGGAACTACTTTGAATTTTAAATCACTCAACAAATGCACTGTCTAAATTTTCCTTTGCATTTTCCGAAGCCCAGAATGTTAAGCTTTAAAACTTTTTTGCACCCGTCAAAATTTTTAACGTTGCGGTCTGTTGCTCTTTTAATATTTTTCACTGATCAAAAGATACGATCTTTCTTCGTGCCCGTAGAATTTTAAGTGAAGAAATTTTAGTGGTCTTGGTCTTATAAAGGTCAGATGAAGTGTGACTCGGTAAAATTACGTATAACAAAATGTTTTATGGGTGTAAAAATAATGTTAACATAATGTTAAAATAATTTTAAACGTTCATTTAGACCTCAAAATGTACGTTCCGGAAATTCTCGCAATAAATCAATCGCGGTATACAGTGATAGATTTTTCATACATCCGTCTTGCCGTAGCCGCCCCAAGGAAGTTTTCCAAGATCCAGAGATTTACTCGTAATAACCGAAATAACTGTCTTAAATACGACCATTCAGTTTTTATAATAACCAGGTGTGTCTACAGGTACATATATGGTATTTATATATTTTTCTTCACATATTACTTTATTTAATGTTATCGAAGAGATAGTATATCAGAGGTGTTACAGTTCATGCTGAGAATAGTATTTCTACAGTTGAGAAGCTGATCCCTGAGGGCTACAGCAGAGAGAAACGAAAAAAATGTAACGTAAAAGCGCTTTTACTGCGCAGCGTCTCTGCATTACAGCTCACGTGACTGGAAAATAAGCCTGGGATCCAGCTTCAACCGCTATAAGCGAAGAAGAGCGCGTTTACATGTCTCTTTACAGACGAAGGTGGTGGAAGGAATGGATCACGGAAAGTGTGCGCAATTCATCACTTCAAGCACGACGCGTGGGAGCGATTAAGGTGGTGAAGATATGCTCGCTTTGATGTTATTGGACTACCACGACGCATACGAATCTCTTGGTAATGCTAAGCTGAACTATCTTTCCTACAAGGTTGTCTATTCGTTGTATTAATTAAAACAAACCAAAGTCTTGTAGAGTAATAAAGTTGGTGTATTTCTATTTTTATTATGAATAAATAAAATAGAGAGAGTGTGGGTTTTTAAAGCTGCATACAGGTTGGTAACGTACGCCTGTTCATCAAGATCATAAAAACAAAATACAGCTGAAAAACTAGCAACAATTGTTACGGTAGAAAACCATAAACAGGAAAAGAAGTCGTGTTGAGAAATTTAAATAATGTTGTGGAAATCTAAATAATTTTTCGGTACCATATTAGGGCAGGTTTTTTTTAGAGTAACAGACTGCATGAGGGTAATCCACGTGGTGGCGACTCCCATTTAGTAGTCAAGGGGCTAACTAGGCTTGACTCGACTGTGGAAAAACATTAATTACCGACAAGTAGCTTTGTTATGGGAATAATTTATTATAAATAATATTATAATAAATAATCAATAATAATTATAAGTTCTTTACTAGGCTGCTAAATGGCATTTCGTTATCGGAACGAGATACGACTAACGTAAACTAAAATTAATTATAATTTTTTTTATAAAACCTAACTCACGCACGAATAAAGAATATTACGTTCCGTTGAATAAATTGTAGAGGAAATGGCAAGATAAATAATACGCCTGTTAGTACGTACGAAATCGTTACTATAAGAATCTGTTGTTTGTGTAAAAAGGAATAAGAATCAGGAAGTGAATGGAAAACAGCGGAGAGAAAATCAACAAGTATAGTAGGAAAGGTAAAAGGAGAAATTCACAAGAAAAACAGACATTAGTTTTATTGAGTAAAGGTTTGACTGAAGAAATAATGTCACGCGGGAAAAAGAAGAATTCATCAGAAGATAAAAATAGTGTGAAAGTTACTCCAAGTTTCAAACAGTAGAGAAACTACAGAAAGAGCGTTCGATGAATCATAAATGCGTAGATTCATATATTCGACCTAGCTACTTTTTACTGAGACAATGGAATAACATATAAGCACTTATAATAATAATATCTCACAATTTTCAACAAATTTAATAAATAAGGACCTAAATTTTAAATGGTAACTCGAAAGTTTTGAACACATCCTGACGAGTCCTGAAATGTCAGGGGAAACGTTGTTCTTTTGAATTTGTTCTGTGTTCTGTCCGTACTACGAATTTAACCTTTCTTCCGCGAGTATTTGGAATCTATGTGGAAAATTTACATTCTTCTACTTCTACGTCATTTCTGACACAAGTGTGCTCTGAAGGACCTGTCCAAAATCTGGTCCTTTGCTAATGCGTTTTGCCGAAGGAAGAGTGGTTAAAACTTTGTGCGGTGGCGGTGGAGCCTGGACACGGGATTTCGATCGTGCGTTCCAGGTGCGCACATTGCGAACGAGTTTCAGTGTGTCCCGATGTTCAGCAAAGCGTTTAACGGCGGCCACGTTCCGTTAATTATTTCCTCTGTTCAGCAGCTTGCCGAGCTCGAAGCCTGACCCGAGGGGAAGCCCCGATTACTCCATTACCACTGTGCGCTGCGGGGCCCGCAGGGGGACCACAACTCTCAAAGCACGTTCTACCCTCAACACACTTTTAATTTCGTTTCGGACGTGCAACGAAAACTACGATTACGTTCCGCCAAGTTTGGCCTTTATTTCGTACAAAGTTGCAAGGATGACGAGAAGTGAGCGGAACGTAGTTGCGGGTTTGCCTTGCAGAAGTAATGCAATGATGCGCCTCAGTTGTTTCTTGTACACGTTGGTCTGCTACTGACCTGCTCTCCAGGAAAATTCACTTACATGCAGTTGAATCTACAGTTGAAAATTTCTTTAAAGCCTCTGAGATCATTTACCCTCATGTAGCCTGTTACACTAAAAAAATTATGTTGAAAGAAACAAATTTTATACAATATTGTACACAATGCCAATATCTATTAATTGTATTTTGAATTTTTATTCAAATTAGCCTAAACATTCTGAATGTAGCAAATAATTTTAAATACAAATCTGTATCTATTATGGATAGAAAATTCTTAAAAGAACTATAATATAAGATTTTTGACTTATTAACAAATAGTTTTTATCCATTAAGACTAATCAATAAGTTATAGTAAATAAATATGGTTAAATTTATTAATTGTTTATACGCAGATAAAGCTCTAGAATTACCTAGTGATGTATTACCTAATATGAACATTACTACTACTATTAACATTACTAAAAATAGCTTAAAGCATCTTCACAAACATGCATAAAACAATTTTTTCAGCCTGTACAATCGGAGATATCTTCTACCCCTCCTTTAATTAATCCTGTAATCTATTCTACGAAAAATAAAGCATTTACTAACGGCCATATGAGTCATATATATATATATATATATGCCCGATATGTCATTTATTCATAACCCCCGATAAGACTCCACTTTCGGTTGCTTTTGCGCTATTTTTAAGTAACGCTCCTCGAACCCTATCCCTAAATGTGCTCACCTCCCATGCTAATTCTCCTGTTAATAGGCAACACTTGTTTCTTCCGCGCTATACTAATACTTCTTTTATCAGTTTATCCACAACTATGCAAACACTTTATGGACAACGGAGGAAGTCAATATTAAAGCTACTGAGTTATCACTAATAATGCGAAGTAGAAAAACTTCGCATTGCCGACGGTAACAACCGCAGACGCCTCAGGGTCCATAAACAGTAATAGCTTAAATGACGTTTTCTAGCTAACTATGAAACTAGCTTGAATACTGGCTTCACCTCCCCCCTCTTGAAAGTGTTAACATGGCTCGGGAGAAACTTATAATAGTTAAGAGAATGTTTAATATTCCGCGGAAGAAAACCTTTTAGGAATTTTTTACGAATATATGGCAACAAGTGATCACAATTTCGAGGTCTGTGAAAACAACGCTTTGGCGTTAAATAGCTGAAATGTGCAATAGGAGCTCTGAAAAATTATTCTCGCATAAATCTTAAAATCTTAATTGGTCTGAGCTTTTCTCGTTACAAGTGGGAAACCAATCAAGCGTAATTTATTCTGATTCACGGAAGTCTTAGAATTTTTTTTTCGACAAATGGCTCCTTAAAATTTTAAATACAATTTCGTCTGCAATATTTATCATCTGTTATTAACATAATAATATTAAATGGTTCAATTAATAACAAACTGACCGTGCCGTGTCGGCTGAAAGGATAAGCAGATAATCCTAATTATATATGGATTATATTTAATGTGCAACGGTCCGCTTCGTTAGTTGAGAGCTTCTATAAAAATATAAATGTTTTCTAAAAATAGCGCCAGGTGCAGAGTTTCAGCGGTTAATATGGCTATTATTTGTTAAATTGTATCTATTAATACGTTGTCATGCTTTTACGAAATCGTTGAATATTTCTGATTGGCTGGTATTAATTTTTTCAAAGCTTGATTTCTTCAATTAATTATCTTTTTTGACTATTTAGTCAATTACTGATAATTTTAATGAGAGTAAATTTTATGATAATATTTTATGCTATACGTCCAATAATTTTATATTGTAGAAAATCTCGTCAACCCGCTTAGTCACAACGATAAATAAATAAATGGCGAAATTTCTAGCCTTTGTCAATTTAGTTTATACGTTTGATATTGACTACCCTCTCGTGAAACCCACGTCAAGGGACGTCAGTTTGATATGTAAATAATACATAATTTCATGCTAGAATTCAATGAATTCATTCATTTACAGAGAATTTATTTGTATTTTAGTTAACAATTATCGTTTTCTAATACGTACCAAGAAATATGGTTCAATGCTAATAAATGAACTGGCCAACATTTCAGAAACAATATAATAAAATAAAATAAAAATTACACAACGGTAAGTTCATTTTCGTCGAACTTCCTCAGGAACATAAGCTGAAATAGAAAATAATTATTCTATAAATAATAATAAATTTTATTTCCTGTAATATCAATAAATAATGAAAGTTTGGAGAGGAATTCCTATCAGTGTATGCTTTTCACACAGAATGTAGTAGAAATTTCGGCCTGTGCACCTGAATACATTTTTAAAAAAGGAATGAGCCGTTTTATCATTATGTTGTTTTATTAAATTTTCTGTCGTGTTGGCCGGTTTATTGATTAATTGATATCGGATGGATATAACTGTGGCCCGATATAATTAGGAATTTTTTTAGATAACTTATTCTTGCTACCGTGCAAAGAAAATGTAAATATTATCTGGAAGTGAGTCAAATCTTCGTTTTAAATTTGAATTATGCGTTATCGTGACTATTATTTAATTTTCTTGCGAGAAAGTAGGTACAAGCGTATTTTTTTAATTGTCTGATTTTCACATAATCTGCATGTCAGTATAATTTACGTTAACGTTCATCCATTCCGCATATGTTTTAGCGGTCAAGTTCCAAATTTTCTTGGTGAAACTTTTCCATGCACAGAATGTCAAGTCTCTTTTGAAGAAGTTCACAGATATCGAGAGCGTATCACACTTGTGTGACATTACAGATTTATCCGATTGATGTCAATCATTCCTGATACAAGAGTGTACACAGTCCAGTGTGTTTGTATCACCTTTAATTTTCGCTTTTCGGTTTGCATGAATCCACGACTCTTTGTAATATTGTTACTTCGCCGTTTTCCATTGCCTGGAACTACCTTAGTCTTAAACGTCACTGTAATATTGACTTGAGAGAGTGCAGTATCGATTTAAAGGCACGTATATGAGCGAGGCTTAGCCCAGATGCACCAGAGCACACGGCTAGGAAGCGGGGAATCAATGTAATCTGCAATAATCTCATCATTACGCCGTAGCTGGTTGGAGCACAGGCTGTTTGATCGCGCACCGAAGCAACTTAATGTGGCCCTGGACTATCATACGGGGCGAAAATCGCGCAGACACAACGATTGCAGATTTCATCGAAAGTAATTTCTTTCACAATGTCAAGATTATTTGAGCGGTTAGTTACTAGAAATAGATAGCAATTATATTTATCCGACATTTTTAATAAATTAAAACATCACAGCCAATTAGTCACATGAATATAATTCTTAATATTTTATTTTATTAACAAATTTACCGATCGCAACCTTTCTGCAAATCGCACCTTCGAAATTAATATTTTTGGGATAATAAACGTTCCGTTTTGCTCGCAACCTTATACTCCAACAATATTAAATATGGAAACCAATATAACCAGTGAATAATGCATTTAGAAACCTACAAAATATTTAATACGTAATACACAGAAAGCGGAATGTTACCAGTGTTAACAGCAGAACGGGTAATAGGATATCCTGGACCAATTTAATTATGTTTGTTTCAATCAAATATTCAAATAGATTTCAGTTCAATGTTTCATTAATAAGACTGATATGCAAATCCTGCGTGTTGTATAATAATGATGAAGAATAAATATAAATAAACCACATGATTCGGAACAGACCTGTTTCCAACAGTAAATATAAAGAACCTAAAATTCTTTAATAATAAAATTATATACATACGGTTTAAAAATTTGTGAGCGGCTTGTGGAATTAATTTAATTCTTCCAATTTTGTGTTGGATAATTAAAGGAAAGTAAATATTGAATTGTAACAAACGATCCGAATAAAAATTGATGTTTACACGAAAGAAGTTGAAACGTTTCTGACACTAAGCGATTTTTTTGTACGTATAAGCGAATGTTTATGGCGCCATGCTGTAGGGATATTGATTATTATTTCTTCAGCAATACTCGTGTAATTGGACGAGAATTGTTTACGAACTACCATCATCAAGTGACTTAGTAAGTAATTCAGACACATACTCGTGATACGCCAAGTTATTGAATGTTGGGAATTAGACCCAAAAATTAGTTTCGATAATACTCATAAATTCTATATTCGAGACTTGTTAAATATATAAAATCATTTCGGTCTAGATGATACGATCTTTGGAAATGTGAAATGGGGTTTATAGCGAAGTAAATATTCAAATAAAAATTGAAAAGTAGTCCATCATCACAGTGCAGAAAAACGCTGCTTGTGTGCAAATCGCACCTTCGTCTTGGGATATTTGGGGAGCTATGAAACTCCATCCTTGGATCTCCCAACACGCGGCTCAATGACGACTCGATCAAACGAAAATACCAAGCGTGATTGGACGAGAATTGTGCCCATTCGCAGAAATAGATTCCAGCATCCCCCGATAACTCATTCAGCAGACTTATCGCTCCATCAGGAAACCAAGGCACCTCTCCTCATATTCCATTTCTCCCCTTCCGCGACCCCCCATCCCCTCCTTTCCGATGTATTAAATCAAACTCTTTTTGAGACGGAGAGAAAATAGATTTCCCATTCTCGACGTCTGACCCGGCGTACAGTTAAACAATTTATTCTACGGGCCAGACAGCCAACCTCTTGGGTAAACATCCTTAAAGGGTTTCTTATTTATGCTCGCTAGAATGTTTAAATAGTCGCAGATGGCAGCATGCTCGTTGAATGAGTGCGTCACAATAACTTCACAGTTGACAAGGCGTGTTAACAAAAATTTGAGTGGGCCTCCCACAACGCTGCATTCGGGAGGTCCTCAGTCAAACTTCATTACAGAAAGTAGCACACACAAATATCGATTACCGTTACCAGCGTTGTAAGACACGCTTACTGAATGTTTAATATTTTATATTTATCGATTTATCGCGAGTAATATGATTGTGAAACCTAGCTTCTATACTACGGGTATGGTCTTAAAAGTTTTCGTCCTGAAAGCTTCTAAACAAATTTATTATTCAGTATAATAACATTTAATATTAATGTTCGAGAGCTATTATCACGTCTATGTAGTGTTCTGACGGAAGTGCTGCAAAGTGGTCGTCTGCAGTCGCTATCATATGTTGACTGACCATAAAACGTTGACAACCGAGGAAAATTGTTAACTTTTTAGATTTTGTAGTTTGAGCCAAATAAATGGACACTACACTTCATGATGGAATTCCTTCAATCGCCATGACGCTTTTGTAGGCAGATGCATTGTTATGATGAAATTGTGTTTATTCTACAAGCTAGGTTTGTTTTCACGAATTTTTACGTCCATTTTCGTTTGAAGATGGAATGAGTATTCCCATATATTTGTTTCTCATTTTCCAAAATAGTCGATCAACATAATTCCTTACTGATCCAAAAAAAAAATCGTACCACGACATTTTCCACCGTTGGTACGATCTTTCCGAGCTGCAGACTTGTTTTTCTTACGGTTTGTTTTGAATAAATGTTTGAGGAATGTAAAAAAACATATCGGCGCAAAATATCACTCTCACTTTTCGTAAAACTAGCCAAACACTGTTGGGATATCGTTTTCCGAATTAGTTTTTGAAACACGGTGAACCTTGCATAGTACAAAGCTTTATCATGTGCAATTCCTCCTGTAAAATGTTCTTTTAATATCCCTTAAGTATTAGAAATTTCTCGCACCTTCGTACGTCGATATTTCAAAGTGCACTTTTCCGAATATTTCGGAGGATGTTACATTATATTGACGTCCTGTATATGTATTATCTTAGACGATTTCATGACGCTCCCCCACAGCATACACGAAAATAAACTTAATTACTTAGAAGCAGATTTCAAGTAGCCTACGTTCTCTGAAGCCGTAGCAGATTTAGAGGCGCTAACTTAAGCAGATTTACTCTTTGATACTTCGCGGAAAGCAAATTGGACTTAAACAAGCACATAGTATTTGACACAAAAGTGGCACTGGTGTCTTAAATAAACTAGATGAATCCGATTGTCGTGTGAGAACTTTAAAGCTGATCACGAAATTTTATTTTAACATCTGCTTTTAGTAATATATAATTCCCGTCCATAAAAATACATTTTTTTAAAATTAAAAATTGAACGTAGAAAACTAAAGTAAAAATCCAGACAGAGGAAACTTCTCAAAATTAAATACAAAACCTTCCTTTCTTGCAGACTGTACATATATGTACAGAAACGTTGAGGTATTAAATAAAAAACTTGATTATAAAATATATCTGTTAATATGTGTATCGTATTTATTTGATGACTTTTCAGTCCTCATTTAAACTTTTTCTCCAGTGCAAATAAAAAAGATATGTTCAGAAACGATTGATGACGTTATACAGATCATTTTAATTTGTTGGCGTTAAGTGAATTGTGTGCCTCGGGTTCTCTTTCAAAACTGTGTGAATTTAATGACTTGTTAATCGTTTCTTGCTAGTTTATTATAATAATTTGGAAAACACCCGAAGAAGATACAAATTAGTATCGAAACGTCGCTACAATATAAATAACTAAAATGTGTGTTTAAGGTTAATAATTGTTTTATTACATTCCAAAATATATTTTCCTTATAATGAAATGTATTGAGTATCTTTCTATTATATAATAACTATATTTAGTAAAAACATTTTAAAATAATTTATTAGTATAAGTCGTTTATTCTGAAACGTTACATTAACTACAACGTTGTCCAAAATTAGTTTTTATTTATTTTTAGTGTTTGTTACCATGAATTTTATGTTGTTTCTTTCTTCTTCTTCTTTTCAGTTGCCTGAGTCCCAGGTCGGCCTACTTTTACGAGTTTCCGCCCAATGGTAAGTCACTGAATCATATTTATTTCTATTTCATAAACATTTTTCAATGCCGACTGCCCTTTTCACTACCACATACTTCCTCAATATTGTATACATACATATGTACTCTAAATCCTTTGGCATAATCCTGTTGGATGAATCGTGATCACACTGGACAGAAATTTAGGAATCGAAAGTCATTTACGATTAAAATTGAGCTTATAGAAATGGTCGCTTGCATGGGAGATAATTTTTATGGGCCGTAGTATATATTTTGGAACGAGTAGTAGCTTTTTCACTAACATTTCTTACTAAATGATTTTCCTCAGATTCGTGTGTCAAGCTTTTATTTTTAATTTCTTTTCTCTGAAAGCGAAGAGAGTTTGTTCGAAGCGTTAGGTTATTTCTTGGTACAAAACTTCAGTTTACATCCTTACCGCAAGTCTAAAGTCCATTCTCAACAAAAATCAGAAGGAAATGAATAAAGAACTAAAATGTTAGACTACAACCAAAAAAAGTTTTTCTGTGTTATTAATTTTTTTAAAAAAAACCTTTGCATGAATAGAACTTGCTGGAGTAATAAATAAATATAGCCGTCAGGCACTTATAATTTTTCTGGTCCTTGAAAGTACAACATTTAACTCCGGTTCTTTTATACCGACTAATTTTTTAAGTTTCAGAGAAACAACTGACGTCTTTACGAGCGTAATGCATTAAAAGTCATGTATGACTTGTCGGCATGCTCCAACTCAATTGAAACTCTTATGCTGAGGATGAGTGTATGTTAAATCATTTTTTCATTTGCAATCAGTCGTCAATATACCTCTGACTGACATAAATTCTCACCTTTCCATTTCTATGACATGTTTTCATGTATTATGCCAAACTCATTTGCAAAAATTTTATTCATTTATGCTAAAAATCTTCCTATTGAATAATAAGTTATACATTATGCTATATAAATCATCAATATCTTTAAGAACAGCCTTACGTTACGCCTCCAGAAATCGATATCTATTGACCTTTGCTTGTCTACTGTATACTAGCAATAAATTGTAGGCATAAAACAAACGGAGAGATACGTCTACCGACCATCTTATCAGTGTTTGCGCAATTGCAGGAAAGAAAACATTCACAGTTATATTTTAGTTATCAGTTTCATCACGTTCAGCCGAAAGAGAGGAACAATATTTTAACAACAATATGTTTTATTGGAGGGTGAAGATAAATAAACCGTGACCGGCGATGAGCTCGTTATTTTCGACGATACATACATACAAAGATATATATATATATATATATATATATATATATATATATATTTACACATTTCAGACACTGAGTACATCTGATGCAAGTGGGTTGACTGGTCTTCGTACGTTGTATAAGTAGAAACATGATGGACGTTGAAATAAGTGAAGCCGAAACCAATTAAAACATATTCGTGCTCCGATGTTTTTCTGAAAACTAATTTTTTAAATTTTCTATTGATTATTTTTGTTTGATTATATATTTCAACGATACTCAGTGAATCGCAAAATTAATACTTTTAGACGAAACTGTAGTTATTTTTCCATAAGTGAGTTTCGTAATATGTTAATATACAATTTTGACTCAGAATTATCTGACCATTATTAATGATCTATGATAAAGTGAGAAACAATGAAGAATAGGTGATTAAAAAAATTAAATATTAAATAAATTTAAGCAAAGAAACACAACACAAAGTTTTATCCTGAAATTTTATACATCTTCAGGTGTTACTTTATTATTCATAAATAAAATAGAAAGGAGTACTTAACACGTACAAATTTGTATATATATCGAACAATAAAGATACTTACATAATTTAATGATTGAAAAAATTTCAATTTAATTTTTATGATACAATCTTTGATAAATATTTTCATAGTTAATTGATCATAAATAAAAATATTAATTTGAATATTTTACGCGTTGCATTAAATTTAAAATTACTTCGAAATTAATTTTTTTAAACTACCTAATTAGTTGACCTTCATATCGTGACATAAAATGTTTCTTCATTATTGTAGGATTTCATACTTATTACTAACAAGAAATTCAAATCACTTTTGAAACAGAAAACACGTGGACTTAATTCAGTAAAAAAATGGTATATGAATGTGCATATAATCGTAATTAGAACTTTGCTAGTAAAAATTTATATTAAGGTCAAATATAAAAACCCGGTATTTTCCCCCGAATTTCATACAAGTACGTTATACCGTGTTGCCTAATTAACGCTCGTATTCGCTCTACAATGTGTCGTGTTGTGTTGTGAAGGCTACTTCACATACCGTAATAATTGAAGATAATTCACAAAATGTATTTTTAATCCAGCTATTTTATTCTGGCCTTTGTTTGATAACACTTTGTGAGGGAACGTTGAACCCAATATGTGAGAGTGACTTCGTGTGTACGAGAGTTTGAGGCTGTTAGGCAAATTTTCTGTTATCTAAAGTCAATGTTGTCGTTCAGAGGGTAGATAAGCATGGAATATTACATAGATAAACCGAGCAACCAGGAAGTGTTCCTTGGGGTCTAATTAGCCGGAACAAAATTGCTATGTATTAAAACAAAGAATGGGATTCCCGGAATAACTTGAAAATAATGTATTTTTAACCAAATCATTGGATCAGAACGTTTGTCAGGGATTTCAACATCGCATATTTTTAAGCATTCATTCATTTTATTCCTTGGAAAATTTTCTCTAACGAGTATCGAGTTTCACAAAGGCAAAGTATCCAATTTACATTTGAAATCGCTTACACGATAGGTGTATACGTACGTGGATATGTTCTGCTTTTTTCTCGTGTCCTCAGTAATAAATATCATATAGGATTTATTCTCAAAAATAAAATAATTAATATCTAATGCCTTATGATATTTGTCTGTTTAAGTAATTACGCCGATGAGCTACTGTTCTCTTAGGAGTCGTAAATAATGGCTCGTGTAATTCTGAAAGTAGAGCCCCACACTAAAACTAAAAAAATCCTGTAATAAACGAACGATACAAAGCCAGATTTCACCTTAAACATGCTACTGTGAAATATTTTGAGTAAATGAAAACCCATTAGCCTATTAAGTCAGAAATTTATTATAAATAAATATTTAAAACATTATAATAGAAAATGAATTAAAACAGACACGACGTTTCATACCAAGTTTTTTAAATAATAGTATTATTAATGATCATGTTATAAAAGTTTTTATTCTAGGAATTTTTATATTATGCATTTGATTTTTTCATTTAATTTAATTTTACAATAACTGTGGAGGTCCAAAAATTAGGGACGAAACATCGTATCTGTTTCAATGGTTTTCCTATTATATTGTTTCATATTTTTATTCAGAACATATTTCTTATTTAATAGACTGATGTTTTTAATTTATATAAATAAGTCAAATAAATATAATTGTTATTTTTCATAAAGAAAGTAGCTGTTCCTTATCATAAACATGCTAGTTTTAAATATTATAAAACAAAACAGCAGTTTATAATATTATTATGAAGGATCTTGATTTAGTTTGGAAGCAAAAGTTCTCACATTTATCTAATTTTTATTAAAAAAAATTTTATTGCTGCACTACTTTTATTGATGAAATAGTAGTAAAAGAATTTTTCGATCGTAATTCATTTCTAGTATTGTATGTTTCTTTCATCCTGAAACGTGCAGAATATTGACGGAACGTTACATTTTTGTCATAAATAGATATATGTTTTTTCCCTTTACGCTGTGAATCATGGCGCGAAAATTCTGTCTGAGATTATGAAAATTTCAGAATGACAGGACGTGTTTGCCTCAGAGATAGCTTAATATAAAAACCATTTATTATTTTTGAAAAATATACAGACTTGTGAAAAACACCCGTCTATAGTTTAAAATTAAAAAACTTACAACAGAAGATTTCAACTATAAAACAAGGATTCAAAATTAGTCATTCGGACCCACCTTTATCACACACTGATAAAAGAAATGTCGGCACTATACATACTTGTAATGTATATTAATATAAATTATTTAATATATACTGTTCTCAAATCAGTATTTTGGGAAATAAACCACACACAGTTCATATAGAGTTAATAATTTTAATAAGAAGAATCTTTCGACTTAGTTGATCTTTTTCAATCGCTATATAATCGGAAAATAATTATGAAACACGCATCATTGTAAGATTTTAGTATTAAAATGTCGGTGGCGAGTTGTTTATAAAATAAAATCCTATGAAGGAAACAATGTGTGAAATTTTGTTTTAATCGAAGGACGAAATAAGGGTGCTTTTCATCCGTTAATCATTGTCGTCCTGCAAATAAATTTCTGCGTCCGATAATGAAACCTAAATTCTAATGGAAATAATGCCCCAGCTTTACATCCATCCATTGTGACTAGGAGAAACAAAGATTGAAGCTTTCTCAACACGATTGTAGCGTGGGGGCGAGCAATTTGTTAAATTAACGAACTCTGTTGTGTATTAACCGTAATCGGGACTTGTATTTAATCCGCTTAGTCGCTTAATCACATCAAGCAGTTGGTCGCGTGGAGGCAATGGAGAAATACTTGTCAGCTGCTCTAGTTAGGGCAATAAATCACACCCTCTGACAAGCGCAAAATGTAGCCATCGGTTTCCCTGCCAACATCACGTACATTTTTGCAGCTTTGCTTCAGTGGCAATTAATAGTTTATTTTTAAGCGGAGAGTGTTACTCAAGTTATCAGGTTGACAGTTTATCAAACGGTCTGTTTGTATAAGCAAAGTTCCCCAATTTTCTACGGCTATACGGGCAACATTTAGGTATTCCAAAAAATAAAGAGAAAAAGGAAAGAAAAATGGAACATTGTTTTAAAACACTAAGATGAATACTAGTGAAATTATGAAATAATTTCAATCAGAATATTAATAAAAGTATACTTAAAAAGGCTTACACACGGCCTCTAAAAACATAAACGAATATGAATATTCATCAAGACAGAAAATAATCTGATATTTGTGGAAGAATTGGCCCTCTCTGTATGATTTCATCAATATCAAATACTCGGAAATTGAAAAGGCACAGCCTCTCTCATTTTGGAATAGTTTAAATATTACATTCTTCTTACCTTCTAATATACGTATTTATTACGAAAATATATTTTATATGAAACGTCAGTCGGTAAAATACCAATATACGAACTAACTCTTTAACAATTTAAATGATTAAGTTGGGATGACGCTGTCATAAAAATTTATATAACGGTCTCATTCACAGATATAATTGTTATTTATGTAAATATATAGAATTTTTTATAAAAATTATTTATCAGTTATTATAAATGTAATTTTTGTCCCTAACCATTCGAAAATTTGTGCAATATGGTTAAAATTTGAACGTAGAGAAGTAATTTTCATATAACATTAAAAGAAAAGAACTTATGAAAATCATAAAAATAAAAGAACCGTGATTAAAAAAAGGAAGTAATTAGGAAACCATAGAAAAATCTCGTCGCGCGCTTCAATTAATGCTTCAGAGATACAGGAATCGAAACCTTGCGTTAAAAATATTAGATTGTTTCATAAGTTAAGAAGATTGAATTTAATTCAATCGATTATATTTTAAGGATGACATTTTTATTCATATATTCATTAGTGACCGAGGCTTCATATACAAACCTAATAAATAATGGGTTCCTGATACCTTAACTGTTACTCATAATTTTTTTGATAATAGGCTACATGAGGGTCATCCCTCTACCTTTTAAAAGCATTGGAAGGGTTGAAAGGGCGAAGAACAGGGGAGAGCAAGGTAGCCAAGTGCTGTAATTTTAAGGATCCTACCCGGCAATTCGCTTAAATGTGTTGCAGGGAAAATCCTATAGTTGAAGATTCTTCATAACTTGACTGAGGGGCAGAGGAAGAAACACCGTTGACGTGTCGGCATATATTGACGCCCGACCTATAACGTTGACTGGGACTAACTTAATTCCGTGGCGTTCAGAGACATTGAGTGATTGGTGACTGTCACAGCATAAGACCACCCGTGATAGATGTAAGCTGATACAGGAAGTCTTATGACGGGTATATTATAAGTACGCCATAAGCTGATGATGATGATGAGCGAGCGTATTTCCGGTTGGTCGTGGTTTAATGGCTGGTTGCGAGCACGCGCAGCCCGCCATCTGGGATCAGCGATGGCGGGGGATATAGTGTTTCAAGAGGACCTCTGCCCGCGCGCCACCCGATACCCGTGGCTAGGGTTACCCGCTGTCGCTGTCGGTACCCACCTGCCCCGGCAACCCGAACCTGTCAACAGGCTCAGGAAATAACGCACCGAAAGGAGTACGAAGAAAGGGTGGACTAAGGAAAAAAAACACTCTCAAAAGACCGCCCGCGAAGGGGGGAACGGACCAAGCAGGAGACGAGAACACGCGCATATTCAGCTTTCCCCCAAATAGTGGCAAATTATTGTAATGTCGCACCCAATATTTATAAATGGTATATCTCACAGAAGAAGAATTGAAAATGAAAGAAGTGAACTGCGAAAGGAACAAAAGTGAAGCGGAAGTGTTATAACTGGTTGGAACTCAGAATAACAAGTGACTTAGTTTCAACCTAGAAATCAACCTAGTATACATTAATTTTTCCTTGTCGTCATAACTTCAAATCCACACTTTAGTTTTCAGGAATAACGATAGATAACCAAATTAACTCATAAAACAAACACATTGTCCAGTTCTTGAGTATTACGTTCTGGAAAATACGAAATAAAATTATTGACTTGTAGATTAAAAGTAGAATATTGTTCATAGGTATGTTATTAATATTTGTGGAGTTAATGCGAGGCGACATATTGTGTAGAAACTAACGAGTATCCGTCGATAACCTATATACGTAACAACTATTTTTACTACAATATAGCAATAAAATTTAATATTTGCTTTCTGATGAGTTACTGGAATATAATTAAATTATGTACAGCAGTTCCTCAAATTCGCTACCCTTAAAAAAATATTACGATTGATGTTTTGCATTTATTGGCATTAATGCATTACGATTAGAAAATATTACATACGTTTCTTCCTATCATGTCTACAGCATTCTGATTACTGTATTAGGACTTCTAAATTGGATTAGTCGACTATATTATTATTAAACTCAATCTGGAAGTCTCGTGGGGGTTCGGCCAAAATCGCAGTGATATCCAGTGGCTTTTTAATCCCTGTGTCACTTACATGGAAGTGACTGAAGAACTTGTGGACGTACGTTTCTAACAACAGCAATCTCTTCCTCAGTGTGTCGATTGTATTAATTATATTCCTTATATACTTTATTGATCCTATCAATGAAAAAAAAATGGTACCTCTGAAATATCTATCCAGGTTATGATTTTCAAAGAGAGTAAAATTGAAGCTTGAAGATTTTTTCTAGGAATTTCTCACATGGTTACACCTGAGGATCACGAATTATTGTTGTCACGTGGTTTGGTGGAACCAGGCTTCGAAAATGTCATTGTCAAATACCACAAATGTTAAGTAAAGTAGCCAATTAGTCATTAAAATGACATACTGTATAATCTATATTAGATATCTCATTATCAGGTGATATAAATTAATAAAATTATAATATCTTCATGGTGTCAAAGTTCGGTTATTTATATTATAATAGGAGTAATATATTTATCCAAGTATGGCATGTTGCTCTTAATATATTATAAATAATCCAAATTTGTCGTCAAAAATATGTTATATAATTTTATTAATTTATATCACCTGATAAACTCTCAAACCCGAAATGAAACGTTGTTTTTTGTGTTTCGGATTTTTTTTTACATTTTATTTATTCTATTAGTACTAAATATGTGAGAAAACCCTCTAATTTGTCACAAATATTTTGTGAAATGGTCTATTACTCTCATTGCAAATAAATAATTATTTTTTTTGCAAAACAAGTATTAGTATTATACTATCACAATTTCGATAATGATTATTTTTTGCACACTGTCGGTGTTTGGGTTTGTGTTAGTGCTGAGTGAAGTTTATAGCGTTCTATGTAGATTTTCCTACTCTGCTCACGGTGTAATGTCCGCCCGTTTAAAACGCGTACATTCGTCTCGTCCAACGCGCGTCGGTTCCATAATCGTGCCGTCGGATGCTGCACTACACTTCATCTGGAAAAGCGTTTTATGGTCTGTAATTCATCGCGTGAGTTCCCTCTGCATTTACGTGATTCGAGTATTTTCCTAGATATTTTTTTTAAAATTAAAAATATGTGTCACGTGCGTCATGCGTATCCAAGTGGGCATCAGACGCGCTACCGCGTACAAAAGCAGATGTAGCTGTCACGATACACAGCGGCGCGGCCGTCTCCGTGCATGCAGATTAAAACACGTGAAATACGATTCCTTTGGCAATACTGCTTGTGCTCAAACTAAGGTCACTCTCTCCCCTCCCCTCCCCGTCCCTCTCTCTGTGCTCTGAATCTGAATGTAAAAGCTTCCTGGAATTCATCCCCTTGTCAACGTGGCGTGCATGTACTGACTTCAAAAGCGCCATGCTTCTCGTCGACTTCAAATAAGATTAGAGTCTGTAAACCAAACACTATTTCAAGTTACATTCTGCCACGCGTAAATTTAAAATTGTTCACCAGTGATATTAAATTTCCACTTACTGCTAATACTCTGTATGACGATTCGTAATTCATTTAAATATTTTCTGTAGTTTAATGAATTATAAACTTTAAGGAAAACATTATTTATTTTTAATTACTGATAGGAATGAATGAAGAAAAATATTTACATAGATTCATAGAAATGGTATTGGGTTCTAGACGGAGAAGAAATCGGATCTCTTAATCTCAGGGTTTAATTACGGACGTTTCGGGCACCCTAGCATGTGCGAAAAGTTTCTATTTCATCGATCTTTATGGTCGATCCTCCATATCATTACTCCAGGCAATCACGTGCCCTATAAAATTTTTAATTTCTGTAGGCGTCTCGCCCCCAATACTCAGGCACAGATACACTACTCGGGTAAAACCAGGTGTCTGCCTTCTTCGTGCTTCTTTTCGTTCTCCAGAGACTATCTTCCGACAAACTGGCGCCATTGTCAGGAAAGTTCTAACATGATAAGTTCTCAATTTGCTAATATATATTAATGTTAAATTCCATAAATGTATTAAGCAATTACTAAACTTTCGCGCTACAGTTGACTTCAGACCTCGCCGGAATTTAGTCTGCATGAATTTATATGCTCGATTAGTAATCTCAAAATCTGAGTTTGATTTACGAAAGTACCATATCTCCTTACTCTTCTGCCACATCCCATGACTCAATGGTGACAATATTGCGTGAGAAATAGACTCAACAATAATGGCTAGATTGGTGCCGCGTTCTTTCACGGCGCTCCATTCAGATGGTTTGGCGCTTTTCGTCGTTTCAAAACCAGAAACACAATTCACGACACATTGCTGAAACGTCCATTTTGAGGTCATTTCAGAAAACCTATTAATAAATTTTATTAGATGTCTTATTATACTGGACGACGAGAACTGAAAATGGATCCAAAAAAAATTGTGTTTTCCATTATTGAATTGTTAGTTAATGTCCTCCTTCCTATGTGTAAAGTATGCTAATCAACAACAATAAAATAAAAACAGTGGATGATTTGATTATCAAATACAAAAGCCAGCCATAAAAGTAAACCAATTTGTCAATTGGCTATGAGATATGGCTATGGTAATATAGAAACAAGTATTTTTCCGAAAGGTTAAATACTCAAAACGAGTTATTTAACACATTGGATGACGTTCATGTCACATCGTACGAGTTATTACTGTGTTTACGAAGCTATGTAGATGAATTTTGTTCAGCGTCTTTCAAGAAGGTGCCTTCCAGGACTTGAGAGTTTTTGTATCGTAACGCAACTTGTGTGCGAAAGATATGCGTGCTTTAATAATGTGTGTGTTAGAGAGAGTCAGGAAAAAGAGTCTGGTTGAAGCCGATATTATGGTTGATCCTATTGCGAAAGTAGCTCGTGTGGAAACTCAATTTCACTTCATGAATTGGCCTCATAACATTGTGTAGCAGGAGGAAGAAGGACCCGTTGGGAGGGGGAAGAAAAGGTAATCATTCTGAAAAGGAAGTATCTTACCCACAGTGGTAAATAAATTCGTACAATTACACGCACCATTCTCCCTTAACCGGGCTGCCTGGGGCTGGAAGATGAGAAACGATCCTCTCACCTTATTGAGTATTTATTACGTCGAATCGAATCAACGTCCCGGATCATTGCTGTATTTTCCTCCGCTAAGGTTAAGTAATGATTTTCGAAAGTCCTGCTTGATTGAAAGAAATTGCTTATAGAAGACGATGCGACATAATTACAAGTAGTTACGAGAAATTATTTGGCGTTAACCTAAACACGATATTTTTGCTGTGCTATATAACTAAGAATACAGGAATATTTACTATTAATTAATAGTATTAAGAAAAATACAATCAAATAACTACGATGGAACAAAGACAAATTGACTTAACATTATTAAGAGTACAGTATAATGTTTATAGTAAGCTTAATAAATAATTTCTTAAATAAAAATAAAACAATCATTGAGGTAAATGAATGTGGAACTACAGAAGACAAAAATTACAGAGGAACACAAATCGCGACAGACACTAAAAACCACGCACAATCGACCATTAACTGAACGACCAGAAATCTAACTTTCCGTATATGAAGCTAAAAAAAATAAAAGTGCAGAAAAAACTACACGTATGAAATATTTAATCAAGCAAAATATTCAATGATTTCGCTGGAAAAATTGTTTCAAATAACAGGGGAACGAACAAGAAAGTCCTCTGAGTATTCGCGCCTTTCAATAAAATATTATTTCACTGATTCCCAAAACTCTAGTAATTATCATTGATCTTTAGGATCTTCTGGAGGAAGAATATTATGTAAAATTATCCTGGAATGCTAAACGGAAAAGCCCTGTTTGGTTACTTAATATTTCTTATGAATAACATTAATATAACAAATTTTTTATGCACGTGCTTGTTATACAATAAAGCCTCTGAAAAAACACACAAATATCTCCGTTTTGCTCCTGTGTGTGCGTTTACAGAGACTTCAATGTAAATATAATACAAGAAGGAAGTGCATTTAATGATACATTTATATATCAAAAACTTACTGGTTCCAATTCAATTTCAACGAAATATTATTTTAGTTCTGTAGTTTGTTTATAACTTGTGACACGTATCAAATTATTTCTTACAAACAAATTGGATAATTTAATATAATGTACTTTACTTTTTGTTTGGTGTTTTTTAAAACACGGTATTTTAAAATAATAATTCTATCTAGGAATTAAGTTACACGGAGTTGTCGGGATGTGAAATAAAGGATATATTTCTCTCAGAGTTTTTAATTAACACGCTGGCAGAATATTTTTAATTGTTTTGAAACACCTTGAGGGTGAGCGAAGGTGAGTTAGCGTAAAATCCTGATACAAACGCTTAAAGGCATAAAAAGCATTAAAAATAAAAGGCAGAGCCATAACAACTGAAAATTGTCAATAGCAGCTGAGACCGATTTTGGAGGACGTAACAATGGAGAAGGAATAAACGTTGTTGTACAATATAAAGGCACCGTGCAATGAATTAAATTGGAATGGCGTCTGAGTTGGAAAGCGTGAAACAAACTTAGAAGCTTAGAGTCTATATTTAAATGTGATTTAAATAAGTCTGGTCGTGTTTGTTACCGTGCATCTCTTGCCATCTCCCGGCGAGACGGTTGCACTATGCGAAGATACGATGACTGTCTTGTTGAAAATAAATTTTATACTCTTATCATCTTCTTTTCTGATCGCAGTTCCCAATAATTTTAGTTAAAATAAAAGGCAGCCAATTTAATTCAAGTTTTTCTGTGATGAAAAAACATCTGTCAGACATTTATTATGAAAAATTAAAACATTATAATAGAAAAGACACGACGTTCCATCACTAATTTTTCAGGTGTTGTAAATTTCAGTTAAATGATTTTTTTTTATTAAAAGAAAACTTATAGTCCGGAGACTTTACAGTTTTGATAATATACAAATATGTGATTATAGTAGTTAAAATTTGCAAATATTTAACTTGTATATTTTGGGTCTTGAAGATGACACTTGTCATTCCAAGTTAGAGACGAGAGAAGTTGAAGAACTTGATTATAATGTTTTAATGAATGTTTGCCCGCATTTTGCTTTGGAAAGATCTGCCCATCGGTGAAACTTCGTGTTTATAAGGTGCAATAAGAGGATATAAATTCGTAATAATTAATTACATGAAATATAGAACAACTTAAGTTTATAAATTTAAATTTGCGCAAAAGTTACAGTGTAACTTTTTAGCGCAATAAATTTGATTCGGGATCCGGTCATTTGCCCGAAAAACACTTGTCCGGCGCTCGTTTCCCCAACGACATCCCGATTGACGTATGCCCGAAAAGTCAATATCCTGATGGGCTGTTTTCCCGACAGATGGTTCGCATTCCCGAAAGGCTGACTTTCCCGAATCGCATTTCGAAGCTGTCTGTTTTACGAAATAAAGCGTAATATTAATAAAATGGCTAATATGTTAGCTATCTTATTATACACTATTATGTAAATAAAATTATTAATTAATCTGTCATTATCTGTGTAGCACTGAAATGAAATATTCAGTTTGTTATACAGACTAATAAATGATGGTCGTTTAAGCGAACAGGTTGATGTAGCATTTTCTGATTAGTGCTCGGCCATGAACATCAATGCCGTTACACCAAAGGTTGTCTGTCTCGCCGTATTTCCGTTCGCAAAAAGATTTGACTAAAAAAGTTGGTTTGAACAAAAAACGATTGCAGCCATAACTTTCATTAAAATGTGCTTTTGCAATATACGTTCAAAATATATTTTCAAAAATATTTTTTTTCTGTCTTCCAAGGGTAAACACACCAAGCAAACATATAAAATTGAGGTTTTTATGTCGATGGGAATAAGTAACGATATAATGACGATGAATTTTACAGTTGATTTACTCTGGCGTCGTAGGCTATTAGCGAGTTCCCTTAAACGCAAGTAGATTATTTTTTAATCTGATGAGCATGCTTCCATTTGCGGTGGTATTGCGTCTGTTTTGTCAGGTGAGAAGACTAATGGGCTCGGCGAGGAATGCCGACCAGCAAGAGTTGTGGAGTCTGCCGCTCTGATTGAGAGGCAGCTGCCACGCGCATACATACAGTCGGGGATTTACCGCGATCATCGATCATCGGATCGGTCCAGAGTGTCCGTACAGAGTCCTCCTTGAGTCTGTCCAGCACCAGATAAGTGAAAACACCCCGACGGTCGATTCTTATCGGCAATCACACTAGCAGGGTTCAACGGTAGGAGGCATGGAAAACTGATTCCAAAGATAACGGGCACAAGGGATCGGCAGATGGAGGTCGGCAGTGAGCACACATAGGCGTGGAACCCTGTCTAGAAAAAAAAAACTCTATCGATGTGTAAGAATCGGAATATTTATTTAGTTCCATTCTGATGTATCAGCAGTTAGTCAAGACATGCACGGAGCTCCCCGGTTCCTCTATCCTCCATTTAGCTTTTGGAATCTGTCAACATAACGTTTCCATGTCTAAGATGACATTCATAAATAATGGTTATAATGTATTTTAGGTCAACTATATTTTCATAAGAATTTTGTAATTTGTCATTTAACTACCACCAGATTGTTTTCGATCAAATCTACTGGCTCCGATTGGACGCCTCTAGCATTGGTCTTACCAGCACCGCCTGGTGGCTCAGCCCGAAGTCTGTAAGTGGCCAGATTTCTCTCTTAACTAGACGTATTAATTCATAAATTTAAGGCTCTTTTTCCCAAGCATTATGAGCAGCTCGCTTTTCCTTTTTCTTTTTCCTTCTGCTGCGAAACGACAAAGGCTGGTCGGTCTTTGTCCCAGGCTAACAATAATTACGAACGGGTTGCCTTAGTCGGGTTTCCGGCCACCCAGAGAGTTTTCTAATGAGTCATGCGAACCGTGCCCCCTTCCCCCTATCCCGCCTCCCTGCCACGTTTCGCAAATCAGGACACCTGGAATCTTTGCAACACGCGACTCCTGTAAGAACGCGCAGCACTACAGATCTCGCATCCGAATCTAGCCTGACAGCTGTAACCCCGGATAAGATACAGCCGAGAATCATGCAACGCTTTGTTGTTCAAAGTCATTAGCATTCGTGAAGAATAAATTACAATCAGCACAGAGTCGTAAATCGTAAGGAAGCTGGCGACTAATCTGCACCTCTAGTGTGTCACTGGTTACAAACTCATTGGACACAGTAATGATCAAACAATCGATGCCGCATTTGAAAGATATTAGCCGGAAAGCTCAATCAAAGCAAAGCATTTGAAACAATTTGGTTCATTACATGATCCAACTTCTTGGTTTGAATATTTAGTTGTTTATTTATCACTAATTTGTAGATTAATTTGGAATTAGGGCTAGATGCAACATAATACAATCTTTTTATTTTATTTAAAGTCGCTTCTACTACAAATGGGCATTAGTAAACATTGGTTTATATTAGATTTCACAATAGAGGTTTCCTTTTTTAATATTTTTTATCTCTTTGATATTGGGGAGCGTAGTTCATCTCGTTGATGTTTCCTAATGTGAGGTTCCGTTCTTGATTAAATTTACTGCATTCTTTAATTATATGTTTGACGGTAATGATCTTGTTACATTAGCAGAAGAGGCGGGGGAACGAGAGTGATCGTTGCTGAACCTGTCAAATTTCGAGTTTTTGACAAAATATATATCATTTTGTAATTGTGAAAATTTGGTGGATTGTAACTTAAGATTTTTTGGCATTAACAACATTCTGTGAAGGAATTGTAATTCAGACAGTTGCCTGCTCAGCATATGGAACTTCAAATTTTGCCGAAAAGGCAAAGAGGTCGGTCGCATTAGTCACAACGTCGGGTTCCGTTACCCCTCCTACCTCACCGATCAGCTCATGTTTCAATCATCCCACCGTGGCACAAATCTCCAGCTCCAATTACGGGCTCTGCCAAGCCACAAGCACAATCTTTTTCCGAGAAGCAGAGTCAAGTTCATTTTCCCGCATCCGGGCCTCGTGTTTAACACAGAGAAATCTCGACCGACGTTCGTCTTTGTTGAGAGTCTCAATTCACTTAATGGCTGAGATGCGTTGTGCAGACAACGAAACTATAGAATCAGCAGTAATCTTCTATTCTTCTTAATTTGAAATCGATCCTGAGAAGACAGTTATTCTCTCAAAAGTTATGAAAAAGGATATATTTAAAAATCCATTGCCAACTTTGAGGAATGATCAAGTAAATATACATGAATAATGTGCGATGATAACGATAGCATTCGCAGTTGATGTTGTCTTCATGCTATAGTAAGTTTGGAAGAGTAAGAAAAACCACTGGAAAATATAAGACAAGATGTGAAACAAATAACTGTCGTAAGTCCTGAGTCCTGACCCGTCAGTCATTAATTGAGTTCCGTGACGCATATCTGTAAATTCTCAAGTATCAAGACAGCCAAGTAAAGAATGGCGTCGGGAAAACTCGAGGAAAAAAGGTTTTGTTTGTAAACTCAAATCTGTATGTGAAATTATGGAATTGTAATTGCGTAAGGTGTTCAGGATGCTCCAAATCGATCATAATTTTAAGGTGTCGAATCTTTTCAACCATAGAATCAAGATTTTTAATAGATTCAGGAAGGAAAGGAACCTTTAGAAATCACATAACCTAGCGACCACTTTCAAAGTTTAATTCAAACTCAATAATCACATGGCATGATATATGATTTTAGAATAAGTTTTCAGTTTTGACCTCTTCGACAATGTTTAAACTTTTTCAATTTGGTTAATATGTGTTAGTTCATTACCTTTTAGTACAACCTGATGGTTTTTTCAATGTCAAAGGAAACTTTGGGATTTTTTTTAATAATACTCTGTATATGACCAAATTTAATTTTTCGGTATTCAGTTTTTTGTTAAAAAAATAGGGATCAGTTTTTATTTAAAATCTCTGATGTTTTCATATTTAATTTATTTAACTAAACATTGAAGGTAATCGCGGTGAATAGAATTAAGAAAAGCTTGTCGGTTGACAGAGACTTTTCGAATATTAGCATTCTTGTGAATTTTGCGGGTTTACTTAGAACTATACATGTTTTGATTCCAGTAAAATTCTACCGTGTGTATTGCTTCTAATTAAATTATTCATCCGACGTGTAAATTTATTGTTTCTTCTTTTGTAATTTATTCATATCATTTTACTCAAATGTTGTATTCTATTCCATTAAATTTCCAGATCTAGAATTTTTCCTTTTGTTAATTCTCTCGCACCGAAACGAGCTTTAGCCTTTGTCTCAGATAGTTCTTTAGCGCAACTTGAGAGAGAAGTCTTTAGGATGGATGGCACTTTGCTCGAATATATTCCGTAGATAAGTTGTGATACTATCTCGGAAATTCGCACCGACGGAGATTGTCTTGTTGGAAGGAGGCGGGAGAGATTCAGAAATCCCTTCCTCTCAACATCCAGACCTGCTTTACGAAACCCATAAAACTCTTCTAAGAGCTGGTGCCGGGATCAAGTGCTTCTGTAACGAAACGTTTCTCCATTCCCCTCCAATTCTGCAGAGATAAAAATGCTATACCCAAAGCTCAATGGGATTTTAAAATAAAGCCGTTTTATGCGCGATTAGTAAGGAAGTTTCGGGCGAGGAATTGGCCTCGCTAAGTTTCCACACGAGATCGAGGGCAACAAAACTTTTAAAAGATACTTTGCTAATGACGGTGTAAATGGAGACACGAGCTACAACGTTCAACATGCATAAAAGCTCTGCGCATAAAAGCCGGAGATGTGGCTGGGACTTGTGAAAGAAAATGACGAGTTCCTGATGTTTAATATTGTCGACAGCTTCCCGGTCATCAACATGCAAAACCGAGTTAATGAGAGCTACAGCGAGAGCAGGTCTGAATTTCGTGCAACGTATTTAATTTATATGAAGTACACATTTATTTATCAGTTCCAATTAAGAACAAACTAATAACTTTGTAATATATTCCTGAACACCTCCTGACGAGTCAAGCTAATATATAGTTTAAATAGATTAGACATAAGAGTACTTCGCTATTTACGTAAAAAAAGAATTGAAATTATATATTTTCAAAATATTCACATAATAGACAATTTTTCTTAAAAAAAAGGGAAAGGTTTAATAGTTTTCAAAATTATCTAATTTTGTCAAGAGGATCCTACCGGCTATTTTCCATAGCATTATACAATGCATAAAAATTTACATGAGAACAGTTTCAATTTTTATAATGTATATAATATACAATTATCTTATACACGCACATTATATATATATGATTCTCTAAATTGAAACGGTTTAATGTAATTTTTATTTATCAGTTGACTGTAGAAAATGACCAGAAGCTCCTCTCGACAAAATTAAAATATTATAAAAATGATTTAAAATTTATCTTGTTTAAAAGAATTAGGTAATATTTTATGATGATATAATAAAAATCAGTCACGCATTTAAAATAATTGGAGAAAAAGTAAAAAGATATACATTTAAAAAATAAAATAGTATATATGTTACGGTCTTATCATGTCTGTGGTAAAATATATTTTTTGCGGGTATATAACCACTTTTTCTGCCACATTTATTTATTTATGTTTTAGTTGTGAGAAAAATTCTACATTGAATTCTGCATTTAAAAATCAAAACTAACCATTAAGTTACCTACATACACGATACAAAATCGACGACCATTAAAAAACAAACTTGCAAACATATATCAAAATAAAATAAATATTAACCAAGGTATTCATTATCCAATAAATAGTTTTTAATAGTGACTTTTAAAGCACTCTCCGTTTCTCCTATGAAACTTACCATACAATCATGTTCATAAACTACATTGGTTTTTTATTATTATTTTTCCAGCGTGTTAATAACTAGTATGTCACTTCCGCGCCGCTTAGAAACCTAAGAGTGACTTTTCTCGAAAACTGATTACATTTTTGGTCCAATTATTTTACTCTGTATCAAAACTACATGTGAGCCC
The DNA here is from genome assembly GCA_037074705.1 of Zhengitettix transpicula. NCBI lineage: Eukaryota > Metazoa > Arthropoda > Insecta > Orthoptera > Tetrigidae > Zhengitettix > Zhengitettix transpicula. Next base: position 35,754,218 of record CM073596.1, on the reverse strand, counting down.
CTTTATGAATTTTTTGCAGTTGTTTAAGTGTTCCTTCAACCTCCATTTAATCCCTTCAGAGAGTGATATTGGAAGAGCGTTTCTTAAATATATGCGATAAGAATATAGTGATATTTTTTCTGTATATACATTTATTTAGATATCTTTACTACAATTTTTTTCCTTTATTAAAGTAAGTGTATGTATTTGATTAATTAAATGTGATAGTATTATGAAATCTGCATCACGAGATAAATACAAAATTGTAATTTAGTAGTTAATGTTTGAGTTACTGTAAAAGAGCTAATTTCTTCCCGAAGAATTTTCTTTCTATTTCTACGAACTTGATCGCGTTTTTTCTTACCAGAAACTAATGCCATGATAGATGTTTAAATCCCTTAATCGAAAGCAAATGTGACACCACAAGCGACGGCCTGTCTGACAAATCTCGGGCCACCATGGTTCCTCAAATGGTTGCAATTAGAGAGTTAATGGGACTGTAGGATGCTGCTGGCTTTATCGGGCTTGATGGAACGGCCAGCGGTAGCTCATTATGCGGCGCATCAGGGTTGATTTATAAGAGTCGTCCGCTCGAACCCCGACCGCAAGTAGGGGTCGTACCCTCCCACCACCCCCCAAGGATGCGGGCTTCCATCCTAACTGGAGCAAACCGCCTTGAGGTGAACAGGGCCCTTAATCCCGGCAATTAATTTCGCGGGGGCGGTGTGATTACTCGCTTCAGACAAACTTGGAGGCGAGGCGATACAGTCAACCCCGCAATAACAGGGAACAAGATGCCTTACACTATAAATAGCAGTTCTTGGTGTAAATCTTCCTTCAGAGACCTTTAAATCCTAAAATGAATTGTTTTGCATATTTATATATAGAAAAAGAGAGAAAAATTCTATCAACTTCGTCTACTCAGCTGTTCTTCATTCGCAAACTTAACAAACGCTGACTTGCGTGTGTATATATACGTAATTTGGAGAATATATTCAATCAAGGATTTTAATAATTACAAATTTAATTAAAATATATTTAGTAAATACTGAATTTGATTGATAAATTAGAAATCAATTTATTTGGGCGCTTGTAGATCTACTTTACAACATTATATAATAAAATGTTTTTCATCCCGACCAATATAATTACAAAATGAGATTGTTTCTGCTCAATGTAATGTGAGCAAGAGTAACTATTGAAACAAATAATCAATCACAGAGCCGCTAACTTTTTCTGTTCATGGAGTTATTAATGAATTTATTTTATATAGCTGTTTGACAGTTGAGTCGTCTTACAATTTTTTTTAAAAAGTCCTTATTTCCACACTTCAGCGTTACCACATGATTCACATGATAAATGGCGTAACAATCTACATTGATGGTCCAGTGTTGCAAGTTCCAACCAGTAGAAGACTCTGCGTGGCCTCTACGGCGACGCTCGTACGCAAATGACATACAAACTAACTCGTACAGAAAATCCCGTGCAACAGATCAATTGAGTCGCCCGTTTAATAGCATAGAATATGGTTATAAATATCCCATAGTCATGCACATTGCTTTTAAAAATGAATTACTTTGCATCGAATCTCTTCTAGGAGGAAAAATAATGTAATAAATAATCTATAAGTATATTTCTTACAATAATAAAAATTATATTGGTTTCCAAGTATTTTACGCTGTATCAGAACTACATATGAGCCCCTTTCTGAATTTTATTGCAGTTGTTGAAATGTTCCTTCAACCTCCATTTAATCCCTTCACAGAGTGATCTTGAATGACTACAAATTCTATGTACTCAACACCATTCCAATTTTATTCATTGCAGGGCACGTTGTATGGTAGACTTAATCCTGGTCCATTGTTCTGTACTCCGAAATCGATCTCAGCTGCCATTAATTTTTCTTTCTGGCATAGTTTGTGTTATTCATGCTTGCAGTTAAAAAAGATAAGATAGACTCGACAGAGATCACTGTCTAGACTACGTGGCAGCTGTGTTCGAAATGAACCAATTACGACAACAGGAGAAACCGTCCGTGGAGGATTTTATGCTAAAAACCCCGGGTATTACTTGCCCTGTTCTGTTGGAGCTTTATAAAGTACACAAGCAAAAGTCCCGCGCTTCCTTAATGAGTCCCAGAATTTGCTCCCGAGAAGAGAGAACCGTCGTTGTGTTGTTGTAATTTCATCCCGTCCGCTGTTGCTTGATGTAATCTCACAGAGAGGAATAAAAACTCTTCTTATTTCTTCTGACTTCGTGACAACACACAACTGAAATTTTTGTTTATATGAATGGAGAAATTTTGTTACTTTTTGTTTATACATCGAAAATTAATTTAATTTTACGACGAGATTGATATAAATTTTTATATTTGTTAGAATAATATTCTCACGAAACCCTTCAGTGAAATATTTTAATTCGTAGTCATTTAACTAGAACTGGAGATCGTTTCTCCAGTGCCTCTGTTAGATGGCTGAAATTTGATTTTTTTCTGTGATGAACGGTGGAAGAATTTATTACGAGACAGATAGATATAAATTATTGATGGTTTATTCATCTGCGGTTCATCAATACGAGCACTTTTTTTATATAAACTCTGGTTATATAAATTGACATCAATATAAAATAAACTTATTTATGTACGCTGCGTCGTATACATTCAAGAGAATATTTAAAAATTAGCCAATGTTTTTATAGTCGGTGCCTTAGTTCCTTTCACTAGCCCCGCCCACATCCATCACGTAAAAGACCCCTGTCTCGCAGACTTTCCCGTTGTACAAGATTTAATTATTTTTTTAAAAATTATATTAAAATTTTTATACACTTTTATTGGCTTTCAATTAAAAGTGTTAATGGTTCTTTCACAAAATCTTAAAAAGTATTGTCAGATGAACCACTTTTTCATTTCTGCTTCTATCCTTTCCTATACGTGCAAATTTATTTTTAAATCGAAATAATCTCCAATAGTTAATTCCGTCTCCTCAAAATCACTTTTTGTTTTCGCAAAAATACCAATTAGAAATTTAAAAGATACATTCACTTATTATTTTTTTAAAACCTTTGTCAGTACTTCCGATGTATTACAATGATATGTTCTTTTCTAAATCATTCGTAAAAGTAACAGGATTCTTACCCGACGTTTAACGAAACTGGGCTTTCCCTCCGACTTTTCCCAGATTTCTATTTTTCCCCCGTATATATTATTCTTGGGGTGGTTTAGATATTATTTCTGATTTAGCTACTTCTCTTTAAAGTTCCTTCAGTCGATGTCCATAAATATCTCTTATTTAACGACGAATAAAAATTTGCGATGAGTCGAAGAGAGATCAAACGTAATTGGATTTTAGGAAGTAGCAGTTTGTCTCAATTATCGAATGATTACATGAATTTCGCTGGACGGTAGCAAACGTATATAGAATGAGCGTAATGGCCGTTGTAATGGAATTGGAATCGATTGTGCCGTCAATTAGTCAGCTGATGCTCATAAGAGGTGTCCAGAAGTCGATTTACTGGGCAGGGCAAGGAAGGTATCGCAACCTTCGCCGCTCCAATCGATGTCGGCCATTATTTAAAGGTGACGTGCTGACCAAGACCGGGAAGGGGCAAAATTGCGCAATGTAGACATTAATCAAAACCCGTGTAGCCACCATTATATCATTCCGTGGCATTCTAGAATCTATCAATTATCATCCTTACTTTCTGACAAAATTTTCAGTCCTCTAGCAAAAAGAAGAGACGAAGAATGAATGATAGGACTTCTTCAAAACATCTTTCAGCCATAAAATTTTCCGTTGCCATTCATTAGTAACAGCGTCGAATCTTTTCCAATATCTCTTAATCAGAAGCAGGATCTTTGCGCCATACATAATTATTATGATTGAAAATAGACTAATTAAATAAATAAGTAGCAAATTAACAGACAAAATTAAATTATAAACAAAATACTAATTTTGTCAATTAATTGGCTACTTCTTTAACTTATAATTATTATTTATTTAGTAAAAGCTACTTATTAACATTTAAAAGTTTTAATTAGATGAAAACAATTATCTTATCAATCCAACCTTAAATTCTGCATCACCATTTCTATTTTTATTTGGCAACTAGTTAAATTCTCTTATCTTTGTATGCTCTATACTATTATTTTAAAAACCTAACAATCCTGTCTTCATTGCAGGGGTCTCCAATCATACTTATAACTTAAATACTTATTGAAATAGGATAAAAACAACTCATTGATGAATTTATACTCAAACCGAGAGCATGCACCTCTACAATATCTCTACATATCCTTTCTCTTAACAATATTGTTCAACTAAATCTTTTATTTTCACATCAAATAATGCTTAACACTCTGTTTTCCAAAGAATGATATAAAAATGTTTTTACAATTTTTTAAAATTACATTACAAATTTACTAAGAATTTTAATACGAAAAAGTAGTATTATTAGTAGAAGATTATTCTAAGAATATAAAAAAATTTAACCTGCTAAATATGTTTAGACCACGCCTTACCAAATATCCGTAACTATGAAATAAAAACAGTCATCAGTACAATTTCTTCAGAATAAATGTTGATTATTTTCCTTCATTTCTTATTAACTGTTTTGGAATAATTTTCCTCATGGTTTCGCAAGCAAGCTCCACAATTATTCATCTGATGTATCGACGCTCAAGTCCCTCTGCCTTTCAAAGTTGTCAGATTCGTCATCTAAAGTTCCTTATCTCTTTTGAACTTGACCTTCAAGATTTCGCCGCTTTAAGTTCGAAAGGACAAGTTTCTCACATTTTATCACAAAGGGTAAAGAAGTTGTAAGCTGTAAATAAACTGCTTAAGTTTTAACATTTATATTTTCATATGAAATATTTTGCATAGTGACAAACGTAAAATAAATTTTTGTTCCATAATCGATATTTTTTAGTGATATTTTTGTTTCGCATTGTTCAGAAAATTAACTGATCTCGCTTATTTTTATCAATAATTAAATTTAAGATGCATGTGTTGGCAGTAAAATAAATCCATCCAGATTAATGTCTTATTTTCAGGGACGAAACTGAATTTTTTTTTATTACAGGGTTTTATTCTGGGTTTTGGTATCGGAATAAGTTCTTTTTCCAAAATTCATTTGAATTTGACTTTACGTTAAGCCTTGATAAACGGAACAATAATAATTCGTATCATGACAGTTTCGTCCTAAAGACGACCTATAATGATTCAAATACGTTTACAGAGGAATGGAATGACACCGACACTATCGATGGCTAATTTTTTAAGATCGTTTGAAAAGTTTCTGTACGCCGCTACTCGTTCTTTACGATAGAACTCCGACGGAGGTTATATTATGGTTAATTTTAAGTTGCAGCAGTGGCTCTGAAGATAGCGTTTAAGTAGTATACGTTGTAACCGCTATCTCTTGGTAAATGCTTCCACTGGGAATATTTATGACGATGTAGTTAGAGGCGCCAGTATGTTGAAACATATTTTAGATTATTATGGTCCCAATATGGCTCTTACAGGTTAACCTATGTGCGACATACAAAGAGCTTATTCGCGTTTAAACTTAGCTTTCCACGAACAGTGGGAAGTTTCTGTACTGTTAATTAACTCTTTGAAACACCTTGTTGAAGCTAGGAAGTTCGTCTGAATTTTCAGCAGGAATGGAGGTGGTGAAACAAACTGAAAGGTTCAGAAATTATTATTCAAAAATAGGCTGTCAAAGACAGCAGCTTAAAATATTCGGGAGTACTCAACGAAAAAATGTTATTGTTCAAAGAAACATGTTGAAAATTGAGTGGGATATGCAGAAGAGAGCAGATGTCCTCGTCATAATTTTGGAGGATTACCCAAGGCAGTACCCGAAACCACATTAGTTAGTTGCTATGTGCATTTCTGAGTGAAATGATATTATGCAGTTGGCCATCATGTGAAGAAGAAAAAACCAGTATAATTCCCGACGCCAACATAACCATACGTCACAGAAATTATGGTCTGTAATTTATGGAGATCTTGTATTTTTACTTCGGTAATTTCTTGGTTTAAAATCTGTCCTAACAGTGTGACCTACACTAACTGTGGGATCTTTTTATTAAATTAAATGTTTGTGACTGTTCAACTACCAGATTTTGTTTCGAATTGCAGTATAATGATATAGTTTACACGTTATAACAGAAGTACTTGTAGAATCGATATTTGAATTTATTTAAAAAGGCTTTAAGCGAATCATTAAATTTGTAGGGATTCCAATTGAGAAAATTAAAATCTAAAATACCCCGAATTCTTCGAAAACAAATTTGTATTTATAACTACGTTATTGACAGTTTTTATGTATTTAGTCACTTCACCTGCCGGTGACACCTTTACGTTTCTACACAAGCTTAATGATAACCTAACTACTGATAAAACAATTTATGCATTAGATATAAAATAATAACAACATTTCTTCCTATATATATTTATTGTTTAGTCCATTTGCCTTTTCAAATATTGTTGTATGGTACGCCTCCTGCTGTATTTGTCTATTTAAAATATGTTATTTCGCTGTCATTGCGTTTATAAGAATCTGTAACGTAACACTCACTGGGAACTTTAATGTTCGATTTTGGTATCGTATCCCGCATCGTGGAAGTTTAAACATGCCGCACGAAATCACTACCCTCGTAATGTGTGTGTGATGTCTGTATTAAGAAGTGCGCATTCCTGCCCCTGCTTGTAAAGTCCCTGTTCCTAGATACGGGAAGCCTTCCTCTAATGGACTGTTCGCTTCAGAGCTATTGTCCACACGGTGGCCCGTCCTCTAAATTAATGACTCACTCGTCTCTTATCTAGTCCGGCCCATTTCAGCGCTACCTGCATCCGGATTGAAACATTAACAACCGGCGGTCCTCTCTGGAGATTACGCCTGCATCTCTGGGAAACTGCTCCAGTTGCGCTTATGCATCTCACGGGATTGGTATCTGTTGGGATTCCGTACCTCTGAATTGCCGTTTGGCGATCAGAAATAACGCTAACCATTATTAGAACATTACGCTTCAGTACTGGAAAACTCTTTTATGGTATCTTTCGAATGAAAAGTAAAACTCGTTTCATTGTAATTAGTATTATATATTTTTGTTTTTGAAAAACATTTTTTTGTGCGTAGCCAACTTACCATTTTTTATTGTTTAATGAAGGACCACTTTGCACCATGCGTAATAGGGACCGACAGACTCATTGTAGGCAACAAAGTGCCGTGTTGTTGGAAAGTTACTGCATTTTCGCCTCGGGGAAAAAATATTACGCGACAATTATTCAGCCCCTCTCCTGACGACAAATGAAATGCACGCCCGCTGTGCTCACTCACTCTCACTCAACCCTTTTCGGCAGCTGCATCCCTTATTAATTTGCATGTCCTCGCCCTTCCGTGCGTATGTTGCACATTAACAAGAACTGTGCTGGTCGGATTTTTTTTATTAGTATTTGGACTTACTCAATCGCTGGAACAGAATTGACTAAATTATCTGGCGTCACGTTTTAGTCTATTGAAGAAGCAGAGTAATCGAATAACGAGGGTTCCCGATTCATTTAATTTAACCGTGACATGGACTAAGAAAAAAAAAGTCATTCGAGACTCATTAGCGTAGTTATACAACAAAAGTTTATACAATGTTATTTTTAAAATTACTGCCGGGGACTAATTTAATTGTTGATTTTTGTCGACCCAAGTAAATTCATTTTTCTTCCAAAATTCTTATTAATACCTCATGGTTTTATACACAGTGTATGAAATTACGTTGTTCTTCATATAGAATTTCTCAACAAGTATATATATATATATATATATATATATTCAGTTTTTCACCCTTGTTTCAATGTTATGATTTTTTTGTGAATTTTATATTCTGCATCAATCTACTTATATATTTTAAACTGATATATTTTTCAAATCCTACCTACTTATAACGCAGTAGATACGTTTTCCCCCTTGTGCAGACTCTTAAGGCCACAAACTCTTATTTATGGACGGATTTATTTTATTATTTTGCTGTATTCTCAGTTTTGAGGCAAACCTGCTTATTACGTTTATTCAAACTGAAATGTGAGAAGTTTGACGCACTGTTTTCTTTTGTTTCGTAAATTCATATTGAATTTCATTCGTTCAGACTGTTTCAGTCTTACAAGTCTAAGAACTTGTTCCGAAGAACTAGTTCTCTAATTACACCTTCTTCGTGTTTTTTTTTAAAAAAACGCTATTTTTCCTGTATTGATATGCCGACTCCTCCTTCCATGTCAAATTTATTCGTCCATCAAAACATTACGCAGTAAACAGTTCCTTCTCACCAATGTAACTAAGTAAAAATGAAATTCAATCCTTATTATGTTTACCATAAAAGTCATATTATCCTTTACATTCCTAATTTTCTTCCTCCATGCAGTTTCTAGCAGCTCAAATTTCGCATTATTTCACGAGCGTGTCTACTGTTTTGACTCGTCGTAATCGACGCCATTGCAGTTAATTCTGTCCCTTACAGATTTCAGCCCACACAGTCCGTGGAATTGAAATTACAAATTGGAGAGCACTAGCGTAATTAGTGAGGGTCCCGGGTTTCATTCCCAATCCGGCCGAGATTTTTGCATTCTAATCCTGTAATTCAGTTTCATCGACTTTAGTGCTGAGCTTCAATTGAAAGTATTTACTCTGTTGTTGAATTTAATAGAAATATAACAATTAACCTCTCTTCTGATAAGGTACAAGTATGCCTACAATTAAATGTTATTATTGGAAAGAAATATCACAATGATACAGACACGGATTTCACTTTATATTTATTTATTAAACAATAATATATTAAACTATATAAACTAAATTATCTTAATATTATGGCACGGTGTGTTACATTCGTTTTAGGTTTCCTTGAGTCACGCATACATGCCCTCTGCAGTTTAATAACAATCCCTAACGTTTATTAACCATCTACGCTTTAATCACAGATAAATTTCTCGTTGCCTGCAATATTCGCATCTTATTACCTACCGTCGGTTTAGAATGTTACCTAAACCGATAAAACCGTGCCAATAATCATAACTAATGTTGTTACAGTTGTGCCGTTGTTCCAAGATGCAAAATACACCATGACAGTGAATAAGGAGATTTTTATCATCAAACGGTTAGTTCATTCGCTGAAAAAAATTATGACAGGAAATTTTACCGAGTGGACATTAATATTTTAACAAAATGTAACTGCAGTGAGATAGCAACATAAAAAATAACAATCGCATTTTCAAGAAAATTCATAGCTTTTTATTTTATTTTATTTACTATTATATGTGAAAGTACAGAGATAATACGCTGACTATGAGGAAAATTTTGTTTATGTAGACTGTGTACCAAAATATACTATTTTTAAATTATATAACAATTTTTATGGACTATAGGGAAATGTTTGTCATGGTGAGTGATCAACGGTTTTTTTTTATTTATTAAGTTTACTTTTCGTCCGGAGACTTTACAGTTGTGATAATAATAATAACAGTATTTACAATTGTAAAAATTAAACAAATAACAAGGTATTTACAATTTGTAAATATTTCACTTGTAAACTTGTGGTCTTGGATGTGACCCTTGTCATTCCAAGTTAGAGACGAGAGAAGCAGATAAACTTGTTTACCGCATATTATCATATAAGCCGGGAATGTGTTGATTATTTTACGATCGAGTTAGAAAATGCGTCTGGTTGCAATTATCCATGAATCGCAATTCAGCAATCAGTAAATTATTTAGGTCCTTCAAGTAAGACAAAAGGAAAATAAAATGTTTATTCAAATGGTTTAAGGAAACACAATTTTCCAAATTTCTTTTTAAATTACTATTCCAACAATTCCTACCATTATAAACTTAACGATGATAGAAATATAATACATATATAACTCTGTTATATCTGCAATTCGTAAAACGAAACTAAGTTTACTAGTTTTTAAATTCTCGAAATAAGTTTTTATTAGAAAATGTAATAAACAGGACACTGTATTTCAATTAATAATAGAAATAAAACAGGAAAGTTGGACAATACAAACACACAACAGGCAGAAAGAAATTAAATTACAATTTCTTACAAGAAAAGAATTAGGACAGTCACTTTTTAAAAAAACGATTATCAAAGTAGTATTGCCGTACAGAATAATGAATTAAAAACTGATGGTTCGAATTTAGTGGTCGAAAGTGAATTTAATTAAATAAATTATAGGTGTATCTTAATTGAAATATCAAAAACGCCATATCAAAAATGCAGAATGAAAATTCCCTGTATTGTGAAAGTGGGTAATTTTAACGCAGAAAAGAAACTTCTGAGGATTACTCATATGATTCTTCGTTTTATTTTAATCAAATAATTTCCTGCGAACTGATTGGCTTGGAGATGTCAGTTTCTGCTAAGTTTGACGATTTGAACAACCCATGCGTATTTCAAAGAACTGCTATCAGGATTTTTTTTCCTTTCGTGACAATGGTGGAGCTTTTTTACTTTGTGTGCGGAATCAAGGATTGTAACAATTCTAGGGACGAAGCGTACTCGGGGGAGGAGGGGGGACGAGTGAAAAAATTTTACGTGACAGAAATCAGTCATCTGCCTGGCCTTCCGATTCACAATCCTTGTCTAAAGTAATTAACTGTAGCAACCGGGCAGGCGGAGGGCTACAAAGAGATTCACGCGACGATTCCGTTTGATGGAAGTTCGAGCTCAATTTGCCTGTCGCGTCTGCACTGGTTAAACACGTCTGCGCAAGTTCTGGGCTTGTTTGCGTTTCATCCGACGGATCTCTCCATCTCCGCGGCGACGTGCTCGGATTTGACGACGACCCTGTGACATTTTTACTATTGAATCCCGAACAGAATCCCGCCTCCGTCCGCCAACACTTGAACGTCACAGATTCTGTTCTTCGATTATACGAAGTTTACTTAGATAAGCGAAACATTCCGGCTTTCGGAAAACTGCAAGAGTAAATTCCATTGTGGTGTCTCAGCTGTGCTAAAGTTACTTCAGTGATAACAGAGAACTGACAAAGTTCATCCTCTGACTGGAAAACGTGAAAATACCGTCATATACATGCATATATCAGTGAGAAGAAAAGCCTAATTTAATAAATTTATAGAATTATGGATAGAAGAAGTGATTCCCATCAAAGACAGAAGTATGAAATTGAATTAAATTATCATCATGGAAAAAATCTAGAATTTTACAAATAATAAAATCATACTAACATGCATGGAGGATGGTCCATGTAATTTGAAATATTTCAAAATTTCTTTCTCAAGTGCAATATGTTTGATTTGGAACTTAAGAGGATTTCTTACACTTAATTTAAGTTTTATTAATTAAATTACTGCATTCTATTACAACTGTTCAGAAATCTTTTAATTATCATTTTGTAGCATTAAATTTGTTAGATCATAAAATGTAACTGATGTTATCTCGGTAATTGGTAATAAATAATTTTATAACAAATTGCTTCCATTTTGGCATGATAAGTATAAGAAGAACGTTTTAGCATCATCGTTAGGTTTTCTACTATTCTTGAGATTTTCAAATTATTTTTAAAGTACAGACAATTTTATTTTTTATCTCATTTTCTTTCACCCCTGATTTACCGGTCGAAAATTAACACTATTACTAAATTTTCCAAAGGTATTTATTCAAAATTAAGTATTTCAAGGAGTCTTTGACTCAACGCCATAAACATCTGCTACATTAAAAAAAAAATTTCGCTGGAAACCTAATATACCCATAAGATAATTTGACTTCATGTGATGTGAATTTTAATCTTGAATTAAATTTTAAATTATGTAAATCAGTAGAATTATTACTATATATAATATTTCATAAATTCAACTATATAATGTGTATTTTAATCTTAAATTTTACACGAAAAGAAAATTATTTTTAATCCTTGATGATTATGACGTTTAAGTGGAAGCACCTTGAATTACTTAATTTTGAATAAATACTTGTGAAAAATTAGTATAACTATAGAGGACTGTTGCATCAAAATTATCACAATTTAACTACTTTTAGGGGTACAGAAAAGACCATTTACAGCTTTAGTCTTTTTAGGAAATGGAAAAAAATTACAAAATGTAGAACGTTAACAAAAGATCTGATAGTAGTACCGTATTGCAAATTAATGAAATTATATTTAAGACAAGATCATAAATAGAAAAATTGTTTTTTTTATTATATCTGAGGCTTTTGGAACAATTTTGCGAAATGATAGAGCTTTTACAGGCTACATTCTTCATAGACCTATATCGTTTTTATCCGAACAGCAAGCGATTCTAATCAATCTAATACTTTGCAAATTTATCACTTCAGGACAACCCGGCTGTTGTATGGCTGGTACGACAGATCGTGCGCGCATTTTTCGCACCCCCTACCAACCCTCGTCCAAATCTGTTTGTTGTTGTCACAGTTATCATATTCCCCCACATGGACGCGTGATTTTAAACATAAATACTTAGTGCAATGACGCGTGTTAAATCCCGGATAGCATAAATCATTTCAACTAGACACTTTACGGGGATGCGGACAATTTTCTATTGCGGTTTGAAGGAAAATGTCAAAATAAACATTATTGTTCATGAGAAATGTGTATCGACGATTAGGAACCGCCAGGATGATCAATCGATGGATCAAGTTTCAATTTATCTACTTTCAACAATTAGAATTCGATTAGTTTATCATTTTTACATGTAGGGAAACGTCACTTACGAAAATATATAGTCACTTCTGTAAACAAATGTGTCATCTGAGTAAAGTTCTTGAAACAAGCTGGAATCCTATTGCTGAAAAATTTCATGGTATAGCAGACATGACACATTTGGCCTTTATAATAAAGAAGGACGCAACAAAAATATTCAGGTGGGACAGTATTTCATTGTCGCTCGAATTTGGGAACATTTAAGAATATGGTGTTGACAATGTTAAATGAACTAGCATGTAATATGTGATTAGATTTTACAGCAACTCTATTAATTAACATTCCTTACGGATTAAGACATGATTGTGGATTACCGAAACTGTTTCGTTAGCTGTTTACTGAAATCACGGCTTACTGTCTTTCATCTACCCGTCGTTTTATCCAAACTGTTAAAAGCCTGTGCGAAGTATGATTTATGCAATGACCCTGCGAGTCAGAACTTCGTGTGTTACGAAATGTGTTCACCTCAAGAGAGGAGAGACATGTGGGTATATACGTCAGTTTCCCTTGGGAAATTTAGTTTGTGTTGTAGGTCCTCCCTTACTGCTACGAAGTATGATTTACGCACTCGCTGTGTTATGTATGTAATCCTAAATCTTCTGAAGTAAATGCTCTTGTTTCGTAACAATTGTTTCTTGGTTTTCTCGTTGATCGTAGTCTTGACCCGACAGATTCTTCAACGATTGTGTTGTTTCGCGGTGCGTTTTTTTAAAATGCGTTTCCTGAATAAAAACTATTTTCTAGATCTAAGTTCTAAATGCTGTTCGTGATAAAGAGTAAAAAACGATCTGAAACAAAGTTGGTCCCCCATTAATATTTAAAATTAACTTATTATTCTTGAATGTGCTTACACTGTATACTTCGGATTTTAAATATTAAGTTTTTATTCAGCGTCAATGAATTACATAAAATTTCAGTTATTCTTTGTAATCCCCTTACATTATACTCCATACGAATTATCTGGATAAATATAATTTATCTTATATAAGAGTCACAATAGTATTTATTTTGAATCTATACAGTCTGTAGTTTTCGGCCTCACACCAGTCCAAATATAACTAGATATATCTATACAGAAATATAAACATAATTAAACATTACATCATTAAAATTATTAATATTAAAATAACAATTATTACGTGTCAATTTACATAGCCCTACTTTCTTTATTACTAGTCAGGTTTTTTATTACTATTATTGCCTTTACCTTATATTTGTGTGCGCCAACACGGTCTCGTTGCATGTCTACAAATCTACTGTAATGTATAATCGATTCACAGAAACGATTGTAATGAATACATCTCTCTCAGTTCCCTTGTTATATGCTTTCATTTTGAATGAGTATATAATATGAACAAAAAAATGTGGATTTATTAATATATTGATGTGAGTTGACAAAATATACTATTGATATTATAAATTAATTGCATACTTAATCGCTCACTATCTATCTTATCTGCATAACTCATTACTACTGCATAATTTTACGTTTATTTGTGTGTTTCGTACCACGTGGCTGATGGATCTAGAACATTCCAATGGGTTCACGTCCCGGGTCACGCCAACAATAGTGATGTTGGCCTTATCTCCTTAACAATTACACCGCCTAAACTTTCGGTTCATTACAAAGCCGTAAAATGATTTGTTTATGAGAGAATGAGTAAGAAACAGAGCTGGACGTCTAGGAAAAATTTGTTTACAAATGTTGCTCGTAACCAGAGGGTCGTTTGTACTACAAGTAATCGTCCAGGAACTTCAGCTAGCAAGAGAAGAATGTCTCCTGCGAACCTAAGTTAATACAGCGCCTGTTTCCGCGGTCCTTTTGCGACGCCGCCATAGACTCGCAAAAAAAAAAAGAACTACCTCCCGGAGCAACAGACCCTGGCTGCGGCAGGTGACATTGAGTGATGCCCCGAGAAGTTGCCACATTGCGTCCAATTATTCGCACGGGGTCAGCACAAGTCGTTTGTCAGCGACTGCGACAGCGCGGCCCGATACCATCTCTCCGTCGTTGTGTCTTATTTACACGCCTCGCTCTTCTCTCCTCTCGGGACCCAGAAGCCGCCCGATATGGAAATAGCTGCCGTGATGTATGGCTGCTCACCCAATAGCAATAGCCTCTTTCCACCAGGATTGCGTTTTGATTAAATACCCCGGTCGTCTATCACCGCCACGAGGGACGTGCGTGCCTTGCCATAGGTTACCTACTAGATCAGGGCCATCAAACGTGCGCCACGGCATTAATTTAGCCTCCTCATAAACAAAATTAAGTCAACAAAATTTTTATTTAGAAATACTAGCCAACCCTGCTAAATCCAAAAAATTCCAGAGCAATTATTGCGTCATCAAACAAAAATATAATTTATTATGTACAAAATTAAAATTATGTGGCCAATCAACTGAATACATACCGCTAATCACTGGACAAGTTAAACTGCAGATTGGAGTAAATAGTCAGATAGCCTGTTGCTGCGATCGTGTGAACGAAAGATGGGAAATCAGTGATATCTAGTTTTCCCTTCGCGTACAAACGATCGAAGTAGTTTTTCAAACGCATAGCGCGCACAATGAACTTTTCCTGTTTGATACAGAAATGCAATCAGACCTCTGTATGGAGCAGGCTCAATTGCACGAGTGCGTATTCCCTCTCCTAAAACGCATTACTCATTGACGGTCAATAAACGGCCCCGATTTAATAATATGATGGCGGCTGAGCGCGCGAGATATTAACATTTGCGCAATGACATTTTCCGAAAGCGCATAGTTCTCCCCGTAAAAACGCCATTACGGACGCCCAAGTGGTGAACGCGTTATGAAAATTCCCCGCCTGCGCGAGAGAGAAGGCCCGCTCATGTTTGCCAACCGCCGCGCGAAATTTCAATAAATGCGCCGGTTCTTATGGCCATATTGCGCATAGCAACCCCCTTGCAAACAATATATAGAATGTAGCAAACATATCATTAAAATGATCTTCTTACTGTAAAGGTTATTTACAAATATACTTAAAGTACCACACTTCTTTTTTCGGAATCACACGGTACTGAAAACCAGTGTAATGTAAAACCTTGCATTTTAAAACATACGTCTGCCGGAGGACATTTTAAATTGAATAAAAAGTGTCTTGGCCGTGGCGTCACGCGTCATGGTCCTGATGCGGAATGGTTTTTTATGGGTCTGTGTATGTAGGTTCCTCCACGTTAAACCACCTGTGGTTGGAAAATGTACGCATTCGATTTAAGTGAAGCCGAAATCCAGTAAAATATTTTCTTGCTCCTATGTTTTACTTAGATATTAAGGCTTTCTTCAAGAAAATATTGGTTTCTCGGTCTATATTTCAGACCGTACTATTTAGAATTGATATTCTGACACCAAGGCAAACTAACAAAAATAAGATAGAATTATCATAATTCTGATTCAGTGCGAAAAAATATATGCTGTTAACCGTGTTGCCGTTAAGCTTGAAATACAGTTATTAGTCATCATAGAATATATAAGAAATACTTTCGAACTTTTCAACGTTTCTCTTATTTTCCCTATATAATGTCTCGGAATTCGTATTTTTTCTCTTTAATAAATAAACTGAAGAATTAGACAATTTGTCAAAAAATATATATATTATTCAACGAAAACTAAAAATCATTACAATACGACGTTTCGTCCACAATTTTTGGAACTCATCAGGTAATATGCAATTTTTAACGTATGTCAAAATTAGAAAATATAATATAAATTTTGTGTCATGTTTGCGACCTATGACGAGTGCTCTATTTATCGAATTTATTCGTCCTAGAAATTCGTCCGTGCCTATGCAGAAAAATTCTCAACTTATTTATTTTCGTACTAAGGAATCTGTAACCATGTCATCCAATTACTCATCTGTCCAGTGATATGAACAATACTGTTACGGTTAACATTAATATGTTTTAATAGAAGGTAAAGTCTGATAAACAGTGACATTTGCCGACGACGCGTCACATTAATTTCCGACGCCATTATATTTACAATATTAAGTGACGTCTAATGCCAATTATGACTTTTCATGCTCCAATCTATTAGACTTCACCTCAAACTTATTAATTAATACCGTTGGTGTCAAATTTCTTATTTATATGACCACAGATTCCAATTTAGTTTTAAATGTTCTTGTAGTAAAGCATTTGCAGTGCCGACTACTGTTCAGATCTATTTCGCATTCGACGCGTCGTCATATCCATTATTATCTGTTCTGTCACAAAACAAACTGATTTATTCCGTTCGCAGCGGCGCCAGTCGCGCATTTTATTAGTCCGCTTCAAAACTTGTTTCGCAGAACTAGAATAGTACGAATGTTATAAATATACTTTTTAAAATCCAGTTTCACGGGATAAATTTCTCACGCGTCTACCTTTCTGATTGCAACCGGTTTATCGTAGTTATATTCTGCATTAACTGAATTAGTGCGAGGGGGGGGGGGAGGTTGAAGATATTTTATTTGTTCAGCGTCGCCTTTTTGCTTTCTTGTATTCCAGCTGTTATAATAAAATTAATCTGATTCTATTAATCGCGGGCTTCTTTCATCGCAGGTAATGGTATAGGGAACGATGTGAAATAATGCCTGTACTTTATTACTTCCACAGGGCTGCGTAAGGCGTATTTCCATTAATTAGGAGCATGTTCTTAGCCAGCTTTGCTAGTTTAAATTGCTTCTTCGCAACTTAAAACTTCTACAGCATTGAATGTTCTTGCGCCTCTACATTGATTTAGAAAAAAAACTCCACCATCGACTAGATTTTAAGATGCTTGTATTTTAACGCTCCTTTTAATATATTAATGGTGCTTTTATGTTTTATAAATTATTGGATGTTATGCACTTCCAGATGTAGTTTTTATATCTTTTTAACCATTTATCAGTATGCTTATAGATTCTCCTACACTCAATTTTCGCCTTGTACCATTTGTAGTGGATTTACAATGCAGCATACCCCTAGTCATCCCTTCAGTTAATTAATTGTAGACTAGTTAACTAACGATTATTATATATACAGATTTTTCTTACAATATGAGATATCAGAATTTTTTTCGTTATCGAAGTATATCATTCAAAAATTATATTCGTTTCTCTAAAAGGAATTGTTGATTTATTCCATAAATTTTCTCTTTTTCGCCACTGAAAAAAAAAGAAGAATCACGTATAATTTTTACGCACAAGATCTCTATTTGTTTATCATGTTCAAAATTTGTTATGAGTAGCCTAAATTTAATTTCGTCATGCAGGGCGTCACCCCAGAATTAACTTTTTAATTAATTTTCCGATATCACACAAGAAATTATATTTTTGTTTAATATACACTCAACATTATTGTTCCTTATTGTCCCAGCCACCACACTTAAGTTTCTAATTTCTGTTGCATAAAAATTTATTTACGTAAGTTATGAAACTGACATTAATGTAAACGTGATTTTTTTTCCAAATTTTAACGTAAAATATTAATGAGTGTGATAAACTCCGTAAATTAGTTTGTTTCATGTTTTATCACAATCTCCGCGACTTCTTTCACATTATTGCCTGTTTACTGGCCTCTATTAGTGTGAACTGAATTCAACGGTATGGTCTACAATCATTTTCTTTTTGATTCCACTCGATATGTTTGAGCCACTTCACACTCCTCACTGCCTTTTCGTACATTTGTCTCTTAAACTTATGTCATGAGGTATAATTTGAAATGTTTGTGTTTTATAAAATAACGAGAATTACGTGAAGGAATCAGGTAAGGACGCAGATTCAAAAGCGGCTTTTACAATCACCAGCGACATCTATTGTTCTTGTACTGTCAGGGATATTGGGTGTTTGCAACACAAAATGTTGACACGTCTGTTGTCTGCGGGATCAATTATTCGGCTGAGTAGAGTTTTCGCATTCTTGTATTGTTGGAGCTGTGTCAGCACACTTTTAGGATATTAAGGCAAGGGGTTTTATATATTGTAATGAACGATTTTTTATTGAGGTTTTTTATTATAAATAATTAAAGTTTTAATATATATATATATATATATATCTGTGTGTGTATACTTTTAACATGAGACATTTGAAATGAATATACAAAAAAATACAATATTTTGCTTGTTCAAATTTAAAACATATATCATGGACCTTTTTCTCAGGGGAGATTTTCGTGGGGAGATTATTACAAAATTTATGTGGAAATGTGCTCAAGATATCTTTATTAATACTAATTTAAATGTCTTATCTGTGATTGTCCAATATGTAGCTGTCGAAATCCCTTCTGCAATCCTCGCTGATAGTTTACCTACACATTTCACCTTAACTTCTCAAAATCACGTAAAGCTTTCTTCATAAAAATAAACCTAACGTGTGTTTTTAACATTGATTCAATGCACTTGTCGCACTATTACTTACGATCCGCCGAATTAAATGTTTCAACATGAAATTCTATGAGTTTCAAAATTGTACTAAAACTTATTTTTTTTCGAGATTTCACAACGTACAATGACCAGCTACTGCTGCTTTCCAAGGAACTTTTATGAAAACTTTACATTATATATATACAAAAATTTCTGCCGTTCATGACGGACACTCGTCACCTACTGTCCACTCATCTGGTCTGCCAAACATGTTTGAAAGTGAACGTCATAAATAACAGACCCGAACTCGCTCATCAAAAGGCCGGCCGCTGTCACACCTGTGTGACCCCCTCCCCCCTTTATTTTCGTGTTTTTCACGACGCTCGAATTCCTTGACACTTTAATTTATTTTTCCATACGTTGTTTGAGGCATTCAAAATTTTGCCTCATTATATATATATATATATATATATATATATATCATGCTTTCGGATCAGCTGAGGGACATCAGTTTCTAATAAGAAGTTCAGAGACAGCATCCGTCAGTGCGTATCAAGAAAAACTTTTCATTGAAATTTATAAATATATACCATTCCAATTTCCTCCCCATCTTGCTGGAAATTACAGTTTGAATAACCTTTTATTGTAATGCGTAACCCAAAGTCAAAAGCTGGCTTGAACCCGGCGTTCTTCTGTTTTTATTCGTGTCGTATGAGAGAGTTGATTTAGTTGTTGTGTTTTGTTCAGTGCTTGAGTCGTTATCCGAGCGACGTGACTACACTCTGTATAATGACTTCTAAGAAGTTAGGCTTTCGTTCAGGCAGACGTGGCCCGCCAGAGCTCTGCGCAGTTAATTGCATTCGAGGAAGGGAAACCCTGAAAGCTTAACCACCATGGAGGATCTGTTTCACAGAAAGCTGATAAATCGAAAAACGGTCTACCCCACGGCCTATATTCTGTCGATAGGAAAAAGAAATAGCACATAATAATCGACTACATCTGTATAAGTATTGGAAAAATGAATATGATTTGTTGTAAAAGAAATACGGACAGGGGATTGAAACAAATCTTCATTATTAAAATGTGCTCCAATTATTCTGAAATCCCCAATATCGGAAATTAACAGACGCAGTAGGGGAATGCGTTTAACGTTTGGTCTAATTACGTCGCGTCTGAAATACACAACTGCAAATTCGAAAATAATTTTGTTTCAGTAGAAGTAGGAAGAAAACCTCCGGGGAAATTAAAAATTGAATCGAAACATTATTTTTATATCTCAATTACGTCGCGGTCATATTTATACTTTATCTCATGTTGAAATGAAGGGAGTGAAAGAATCAAATATATTCACAAAAATTATTGAAAGAAAAGGAAAACTATTTGAAAGGGGGGATGCGGAAGGGCAGAGGAAGGTAGCCAAGGGATGCTCAGAAAATGTGTAATCTGTTATTGACAACTCTACTGCAAGAGAGATAATATGATGTGGCGGTGTATGATTGGTGGCCGATTATTAAGGGGGGTTAAGTGACGTCAAAGCCGTTACTTAATATATTTATAGGGTTTTACCCCTCATATTTACAGTCAGGACATTTCTTTTAACTAATCTGTTATTTCTGAATATAATACACACTGAGCTATGTATCAGTTTCGGTATGCATAATTATTTGTGTGTGTACGATAGCTTGAAATATATCGCTGATGAAGAAAAATTAAATTCAAGTTTGAAATCTAATTCAATTTTTTTTTCCTGGTCAATGCTGTATGTTCATACAATCAAATTTAATATATAATCATGTTATTTATGTTAATTCTATATATATTAAAAGAGTCTTAACATTTTTTCTGTGTATTCAAAAGAATATTTTGTAAATATGATTTGAAACAAAGTCCGATTACAATGCACTATGGCATGTTTTAAATTATTTCCCTGTGAATCGTTGAATATTTTCTGAAGAAACAATTAAATTTCTTGAAAAAATTGACCAACTTGAAATGTACGATATGTGGGGTGTGAAGTATGACCAAATTTTGTTTACAAGTAGGTTAATTTTTCTATCACTCGTCTAGGTTGGTGGAACTATATTCACCCACAATGAATTAATTAAGGACCACGTGTCGTGAGGGAGATGAACCCTTATTAGTCCTCGCTTTCCCCGCGTCCATTTCCAGGAAGAATCCTCAAGGGCAAAGACTTATTTAAAGTTAAATTATTTTGTGGTGCTTAAGAAATAGACTGAAGTTGAGGTGCGTGTATAAATGCAAATGGGGAGGGCGGGATGTTCGCGAAGAGGAAAGGAAAGGGGCACCATCGATGATGTTATAAACAAATATATGCATAGGGTGGGAGATGCTACGGCTCACAGGGCATTCCCCTCTGCTCTCCTGATATGACAGTTTCATTAGCCACCTCGCTTTAAGGAAACTCCAACCTTCAAGGATCGCCAAATTTTATCTTCACAAATACCCCCTTTTCCTTTATAATTACGAACTAAAGCCGAATTATTTTCTCGATATGGGAGAGGAAAATTACCTTGGAAATTACTAATAAAAGTACGTGGCATAACTTATTTTTCTTTTCAAAATTTAAATCTACTTACAAGGAAAATTTTAATTTCACAGACGTGTTTCAGTAGAAGAGAAGATTATTGTAATTCAAGTTAGAAGAAAGATTGATTTTTTTTTAGTTTCGTACTGCTGAAAATTACTGAAAATATTCTGAAATAATTACTGAAAACTGGAATAGGGTTTTCGTCAGTCATATCTCTGGCAGTATATAGATTTATATCTGTATTATAAATTCAATTAGTTGTTAGGTAAGGAATTAGGTTGCATCGATTATTAAATATGAAAGTACAATTATTATTACTATTAATCAAACACTTGCTGAGGATATTCACTAGCAATACAATTTGTGTACACTTCATATTATAAAATATAGCTAGAGAATAAATATAATAAAAGAGGGAAATAAAATAATCTTTAACGACAATTGTTATTCATGCAAATCCTTACTCATCGCACAAAATAAATAAAACGTCGTACAAAGAAGCAGAGTCAAATGTTGGATGGATGGTTTTGACTCTGGCACATATACGAAATAAAAAGCGACGAAAAAAATCAATAAAAAATTGAAAGTATGCGTGAGAACTGTATATATTTCATTGCTTATTGTTTCTGACTTAATGTGTAGGTGATATTTCTTGGTGTGGTAAAATACCAGGTATTTGAATTTTTCAAGACTCCTGGTTAATGCCCATGTTGTGACTTGAAAATAAAAAGCGTTACAAGCGGCTGTCGCAACAGAAACATTTTTGCCGATGGTTTGTAGAGAAAACTATATTACACCAGTTACGTGTCAACAACGAAATGGGTAAAATGGTAATGAGTTGGGAAACTAGCCAGACGCAGCTGGCGTCACCCTTCATGTTTCTGCAACTTGAAAAATGGATACAAGGAAGCAGTTTTTTCATAAGCATGCCGGAGAAATGTTTACTGAGTACGAATACCTGAAGAATGAGAACCAGCTGATTTCATTCAATAAGTGAAAATCTACCTGCGATGTTGCCACGCCCCAAGAAAAGACAGGTGTAACGTTTTAGGAACTGCACTGAGGATTAGAAGTAAAATGTTTCAATTTGTCCTGAGAATTAATTTTCTAAGTTGCCGTACGAACTTAACACTTTTTATAATAAAATGCGTATGTGACCTCCCTCCCCCCCCCCCCCCCACCTTTTTTTCAGCATGTTTGTGTCTGCGGAGTACCAGCAGACGACCCGCATTTCCAATTGTACGGAACTATAATTTTCAAATGGTTTTGTTTGGATATCTCAAAGTAAAGTGAAAATACTATTTAAAATCTGTAGCGCTTGCCTGAGATTTCGACTGTTTTACGAGACCCTTCTTTCTGTTTTCAGGAGACAGCAACCAACAGAATACGAGCAAAAAGAAGACAACGTTTTCCCGGTTCTTGCGAGGCCTGAAAACCGCTCATCGGAAGGAGAAGAACACGAGCAACACGACGTGTTCGGGTTCTCCGAGACACGCTCGCCAAGTGCGTCAGGCCAGGGTGAGTACTGACTATATGGCATCGAAATGTCCTTTACTTTACCACTTTTGTGCTGTATCAATCGAAGAAGCTTGATAGATGTTAGAAGGCAATTTCCTATTTTTCCCTGATTTAGTCAATACTAGGGTGCACTCTTATACTCAAAATAATAATCTTGTTGATTTCGTTTTATATAAATTGGTTTTATTACTCCTACGTAAACTTTATAATCTACGAATGTATATATATACATATATATATATATATATATATATATATATACATATACATTGTTTCTACTCAGGAGTGTCATAATATTTATTAATTTTGGCCTGCACATTGTTATGTTCTGAAGCGATATTGCTCGCTCAAGTACCGGTTTCGCCTATTACTCGCAGAAACTGTGTAGCTATCTGAGTTTTACTGTTATTTAGTGGCATGGCACATGACAGTATCCTAAACGATAACTTCGGAAATAGCTGATCGTAAAGTACGGAAACACTCTGCAATGCCGACGTTATGTGGACCGTTTGAAGTGCTGCTGTACAGAATAAACTAAACGAGGAAAAGTACGAATAACTATTGTTCCAGAGAGAACGAAGTTCGCTTGTCACAATTCTTCGTGACGGTAATGACTTTGTGAAGCTCTTTCCACGGCGA
Source organism: Zhengitettix transpicula (assembly GCA_037074705.1). Classification (NCBI taxonomy): domain Eukaryota; kingdom Metazoa; phylum Arthropoda; class Insecta; order Orthoptera; family Tetrigidae; genus Zhengitettix; species Zhengitettix transpicula. Next base: position 35,730,464 of record CM073596.1, on the reverse strand, counting down.
ATGCGTTCAGACAGCGGAGATCAACGAGCTCGTTCTGTGAAAAAGCGAAAATAAATCTCCGAGTCCATCACCTGAGAGAAATAAGGTTAACAGAAATTATTAAAGGAACTCATGAGATCAATTCCTATAACGCAGGGCACTTTATCACAATTATAGAGAGTAAAACGTTTTTCCAAGTCACTATTCACATTGAGAAACTGTTTCGTCAGATTAAAAACTGTGAACGGTGCAAAGCCTAGTTTTCAGCGTTAAATTTACCAATTCATTCATTATTACCAATAATATTAACAAAATTTGCATGCAAGATGTTTCTGAAAATCAGGCTATAACTATTTTTTCCGCTAAATTGTGTTGGACTTTAACAAAGTTACGGTTACTTTTTTGACACTAACTTATTTTTATATTTTTGTGTGTAACGTGATAATGGGACGTTAAAAATCGTGAACCATTTCCTTTTCCGCATACTTTTCACGATAAACGTGTTCCTGTATCGAAAAAGCTATATTTCCGATAAAATTGATATTTAACTGAAGTTAATTATAAATCAAATAAATAAGCCAAAACGATATCCTCAACGATAACTTCGGAAATAGCTGATCGTAAAGTACGGAAACACTCTGACTAATTTTATACTAATTATATAATTAAATCTCACGAAGAAAATGAGTACAATGTATCGACCCTACTTTCGTACCTCATCAGGTATATTAATAAAATAAAAATGATACCTAAATTAAATATAAGGAATACAGCAAAATCTTTTCACTAACCTTGTTGAAGCAAAATTTGAAATCAAATTAGCAAGTTCGTAACATATTAAGAAATTTTGACAATGCATGGACTGCTCCTAATGCAATTGTAATTCTAAGTTATGAGTGTACTTAGTACCTGATGAGTTACCCAAGTTGGAGTCAAACATTTTAATTCTTTTTTAAAAGAAATTTTGTAATTTACTCGTTTTATATTCCACTTCTCTTGACTTTATTGCCTGATTTATTTATTTTGTATTTAGTTAAAATAAAAAATGGAGGTTTCAAAATGAGATAAGAAGAACTGAAACGCGCAACGAGAAGTTGTAGTTTTATGGGGTGAGATTGGTTTGAGAACAACTATTTTACGTCATATTTATTTAACCCAGTTAACTGAATAACTGAGAAATAAAAGACACAGATCCGTGAGTGCGAGGACAACCTTCAACTGGTGCCTGTGTTTCGCCAAATCTCAGCCTTGAAAACACTAACTTAATTTCTTGTCTTGGATGTTTGGACTTGGCGTGGAAAAATACATATTACAGGAAAATTTTGTTTCATTACTACTATTGATTACAGGAGTACTTGATGGTGGTCAAAGAATTTTTATCATAGTTGTGTACAATTACTCAAAGCTCTGAGATCAACTAAAGAAAGCACCCCTGTCCCTTGAAGAATGTTGATCATGTTTATAAAGATCTAGAATCAATTCTGGTGAGAGTTAATCTAAATACAGTCAGATTTTCCTTGTATTGGTGAACGTGGCACCAGAAATTTGCAACTGTACCAAGCTGCAGTGCTAATTGAATCACTTGGTTGGAAGATGGAGGCTTCTCATTCGCCCTACGTGCATATTAATCAGCCGCAACGTGGTGGATAATCAGGACCAACTCACCCATCTGCGATCTCCATTCACCCCCACGAAAACTTGTTATCGAACGCTAACACGCAGGAATGGCCGCCTCTGCACTATAACCAAGCTGCGGAGTGGAGGAAACCGGTTCAGTGGAAATATAATGAGCTCAACTTGAGATCTGGTAACCGTAAGGTACATTAACTATATGCACAGTGTCGGAATTCACCTTTACATAGACTATCAATTGAATCATTAAAAGCCTAAGGATTCTGGTCTTGGAACTATTCTCGTGTGTGCACAAGTTCATTCGGTCGACAATATCATTTTTTCAACTTTTTTCGACTCATAGTTTTAGGTTGTTGATTTATTTATAGTCGCATTAACAGCTCTGGTTATTAGCGACTGGGTATGAGAACTCATTTTTCCTTGTCGGGGGACTGTTTTGACGAGAGTTTCTTTCACGCACACAAACATCCACGCCCTCGCCGGCATTCGAACCCTGAACCTCTGTGATGTGAGGCAGTCACGCTGACCCCTACACCACAGGAGGTTGGCCAGTTCTATGTTATGGACAGAAATTTAATCTCTTTTCAAATCGCATCTCTTATTCACTGTTTTACGAATGTTAGTCTGTGTTAACTGAGTTCCAGCTTACAAACACCACAATCCCAGGCCAGTAGACAACTGCTTATCGTATTCTGAGCCTTTTCTCTCCAGTTATAACTGTTCTGTATGCGGACAGTCCATCAACTAAATCTCGACTGAACAGTGTTCACAAACTATAACTTCACTGCTACCTTTCACTATCTCAATTCTCCCCGCCGGGGTTTCTATTTCTTTAAGATCTTTCCCGATGTAGGCTGTTTAACAGTTACCTTCTCCCGGTGAATAGTTGTGTTAAACGCTTCTGGGTAAAATAAATCGCATGTGATCGTTGTTAAAGAAACAACTGTTGCGGCGTATTTTAGCCTCTAACATTTTTCGCCTTAAAAATTTTCGCTATATTGTTTACAATTGTATATTTGCAACTCTGCCTCAGTCAATTCCGTTTTTCCACACACACACACACACACTTACAAATTCATTATATTTTATCCTTTATTTAATTCCGCAAATTTAGTATTTTCTCTTTGTTGATCAGGATGTTCAGTAAGAAAAACTGATACGGTTAGCATCTCTACGACAGTGTCGTAAAAATTCGATGATTATTGAAAATACGTATGGGCAGAACGGGTGTAAAATTGAGTTCGCGTTTGCTACAATCTCTGGGAGTTTGGCTTTATACACAAGGTCATGTCATTGTCACCGAATGGAACGCTGTTGGGAGGGTGAGATAGTTGAATTGCTTGCGATCTGAGCCGGATCTGCAGTGTGGAACGTGGAGAACCCCGCATTCCAGCCCTGAGTGACGCATGCACATCAAAGTGCTTCGGCGAATATCAAAACGGCAGCTCATTTGCATCGCATTATTTGCATTCCGTGGGGATTTCACATTAATAACGTAAACTAACGGCAAGAACGGGGGCTCAAATAAAATCTGTTTTTTATGGAACGTCAATGGAAGATAATATAGCGAAATAGTTACTTATAACAAGCTGGATCGTATAAAAATCGTTTCTCCAATTGACAATTTTATATATTACAAGTTGTCATTTTTTCATTAATTTTAATTTGTCTTCAGTACGTTACAATTTATTTTGACTGATTAGTAATTGATTGATCATTTGACATTTTATCCCCATTATTTTTTAACGATCACAATTTAAAAATAAAACTGACATTTTCAAAATTTGTTAATTTTTCGGGACAAATTGAAGATGGTTATGGCAATTTTTCTTAAAGTCCGGTAAAAATTAAATTAATTGGAATATTTTGAGAGTTTTATTTATACAAATAGCGAGAGATAAAAATCATCAGGGCCAAATAAGTTTTAATTTTTGAAGCTAATTTATTGGTTGCATAGCAGCAGAAAATAAATATTAATCATTTCTCTAAGCCATTTCTCATGTTTCCATGAGAGAAAATATTTAAGTGTATCGATCTGTGATTGTCACACTTCTGTCATCACTGTTTCTTTCTTTAAGGTTAATATGTTTTATTGGTGGGAAAAGTTGGCGATGCATCACAGTAGTAAATTTACTTTTAGTGGTCACATTCCGTACTACTGTTACTGTTTTATATATATATATATATATATATATATATATATATATATAACAGTATATATATGTAGATAGAGAGAGAGAGACCAGTAAATGATTAGTTCTCCCATTGTTTAAGATTTGATTAAATATAGTTTAAAAATGGTTTAGTATTATTTTTCAAGTAATTTTTGATTATATCTTGGATTCTGCAATGTTACTCTACATTTCATTTAATTAATTATTACAAATTTTATATTATATACTTTAGTTAAATTTTACACAAGAAAAGGTCCCAAAAGTTAGGCATCAAACGTCGTGTTTGTTCTCACGTTTTTCCTAATATAATGTTTTAAATTTATATTTAAATTAAATTTCTTATTTAACATGCTGATATTTTTTCATTTTTTCAAAGAAGTCATAAATATTACTGTAATAACTATTACGATTATAATTATCCATCGCGATATTTTCCTGAATAATAAGGGAGACTTCGGATAGTCAATTTAGCTGAATGAGAAATATGTAGGACAGTAACATTTTATTTTTTGTTAGTTTTCAACGTTTCATTAATATTTAAGTTTCTCTTCACGTTTGTTTTTCATCATAAATTATTCCAAGACTTCAACATTAGGTTTCATTTTTTATTATCTTTGCATCTAATATTTTCAAAGTGTTTCACGCATGCGGGTTAGTTTTAATTTTATTAAAAAAACTGCAACTTTTACAATCTATGCGTTTTTTCTTCTTCTTGATTGGTTCTATAGTCCTCAGTGAATCTTCACCTCTTCAACTACTGTTCTCCAGCAATCGCTTTCTTGTGTTAACATTCCCATTACCCCATTTTATGTGTGTCTTCTTTAGTTTTTACTTTTCATTTTATGAATTTTTTGGTGCTGTCAGTCATCTTATAATTTGTGACAACTTCTTACATTGATTGCTTATCAGAAACGCGTATGATTATTTCTTTAATCCGAGTGTTTACAAATTGTAAATTGAATTTATTTGTTCCTCTTTTAGAATTTGTCCATCCGCGTAATTACTTATTGATTATATGCGTAAATATTTCTCGAAAAGTGCTTTTATTGCGTTCTCCAGAAGATATCCCTGCTCCTAGATGTCGTTCCAGAGATATAGTTTGAGTAATGCAGAAATCACGTGTTGCGGGTTGCTTTCTGTAATTACGCTGCGACACGTTTCTCCATAAACTTGGTTCTCGTCAGCAGAGTTCGTCCACTTCTTCCCCCTCCTTGGGCCACCTTTTCCATCATCCATCCAGCCACAGGTCCCACACGTGCACCGTCTAAATATCTCAGAAAACGTCATAAATCATCCGCGTGCCTCTTAAGTCATTAATTACGTCCTAAACCCGGTCCGAAAGGCGAAGAAGACTGCATAGCTGGCTCTAATTACCTCTAATTAAGGCTATTATTATTCAGAGATACGAGTTTGTAGATCGTGGGATACAGGTGTTGCAGGAAGCCAAAACCTGAACCGCTTCGATTGAAGGGCGAACGAAATGATTAACACATGTATCGCATACAACTGACAGTTTTTTTTAAGTTTTCGATTTTCCAAAAACGGAGGTTAAATATCGTTGCCGAATCACCTGTCTCGTTACATCGCTAAATTAGGGTTCTTCGGTAATTATACAGGACACAAGTTATGGGATTCATTAACAATGCTGAATCACTAATTTTAAAAAAAATTAGGATACATACGGAGACGAATAAAAATTTTACCGACTCAGGAGAAAAAACATTCAAGAAGGGGAAAAAAAACAAATTATTGAAATTTCTGTTGGGAGAATCATATTTGAAGCTAACATCAAATTAGAAACCCAATTTTCTAAGGAGGATAAATTTTAAAAATTTCATGTCCTTAATTAAACTATATTTTGAATACTACTAATTACTATTTCATTTTTAAATTTTCCGTTGTATAGAAACATTGAAAATACCGTCATCTCTATCATGAATTATTTATCAGTTCCAAGAACTTATCCTGTAATGTAAACTTTATTTTGACACTATTTGATTCCATTCTCTTTCTTGTCAGCATTTTTCTTTATCTTCCTTTATTCTTTGTTGATACTTGTATGAATTTTTGTATTCATAATTTCTCTTCTAATATTTATTTTCATTTTGTCGATTATTACTCCTTCACAATAATGTACGACTCATTTTGATTTTTATGACCACTCGAATGGTTTATTTAATTGAAATGTAAATGATTTCGTTATCCTGTTGTTTTAAATAAGCAATTATTGCTCGAGTAGAGTGTTGAGTTGGAGTCGTTTGATCAGCATAAGCTATATATACTAAGACTACTTACGATTTCGGAGGACATCTCGAGGCAAATTGCTTCCCCCCTTACTTTGTTAGCTGCGTTTGCAGACAAAAGTTCCGCCGGAGTAGAATTTCGCGGAGACGGAAAAGGCAATGTAATTTGCACTACGAGAATCCGGGTCGGCTCTCTCGAAGAAGCAGATCCAGTAACAAGTGTAACTGTTTGCCGAACGCAGCAGATGTTGCTACAAAAGGAAACATCTCATTCCGACGACTACGAGATTGTCATTTCGAAGAAACGGTCTTCTTACCGCCATTTCACAGCGTGCACTAATTCCCTTAGGTGGTTCTCGAAAAGGCGGCCAACTGAAAGACTTAAAATATTTTTACAGGGGAATGTTCCTTTCTTAAACTCACTGCCACACAAGGAATAATGAGGTGTTGGATGGGGAAAAAAAAAGAAACTACTCTCATAAGAGTCCATCCAAGGCAGAGCAAATAAAAGAATATAATTTAAATAAATAGACGGTCTTGAGTCAGAAAAATGATTATTGATGACAAATTAAATATACTGACGTTTTGTTCCTTTTTTAATACCTCTTCAGGTTTAATCATATATACGTATAAATAAAACCTTGCCTCAAAATTATTTACGTGAATTATTAAACCTGAAGGGGTCATAAAAAGGAACGAAACATCGGGATATTTAATTTTTTGTCAATAAACAATTTTCTGACTCAAGACCGTTTATTTATTTATACTATTATAAATTTCATATTTGTTTCATCATTACCAGTACCCAGAATTAATAATCACATTATTAATGGTTCAGTAAAGAGTGACAATATTATGAAAGAAATTAGTGTATTCTAACGAGATCTAGCGGTTATTTTAATTTCCTGGTAATTGTTTTGTGTATGTAGATGCTTCAAGAAGGATATAGACGTAGCGCCGAATCGAAACATCTCGTATATCTCATTCTTGATGCTACCGTTTCGGTTCCTTAATAATTGGTAACACAGAGCGACAATCTCGCTCACTGCAATATGTTTAAGAAAGATTTATATGTTAACAGTTAGAATATTACTAAACAGTATCTTCATCGGTAGAATTCGAAGGTGAACTTTTACATTAATGCTGGGATATGCTTGTTGGTCGCTGAATAAAATGTGGAAATTGTTACAAAATAATGTGATAAGGAGTCAAAAATGTGGACTTAGTCCAGTAAAAGGTATTTATGCCACCGAATTATTCCAACTTTTGCATTGTCTTAACATTCTGAAACTTGGTCCATGAATTGAACAGATGACGGATAAAAATAACGAATGCAAAGGTACTGTAAGGATGCATAGTTGGAAATGTGTATGTTTACATAGGTTGATAAGAAATTCGATGAAGGTAAGACAAAACAACAACTGTGTGTCCCATCCGCCATAGGTAATTCATTGTCTGTGACGCAAAAAGTTGACACGATGATTTTTTAAGTTTGATTAATAAAAATGAGATTTGGGGTTAATATGTAGAGGAATAGCCTAGTACTTGATCTTTCTGCTTTCAAACGTACATGTAAACAAAAATGTGTTGCAATTCAAGATACTCTGGTTGGTCCACAAACGTTATACAATGGCTTCCCACGTTACACGCTGAATAATACTAGCGATTGATATACGGTTACGACTTTTTTTTTGTAGGTGATTCGAGAAAGAGCGTACGACATATTAAGGTAATTTTTACCGAGGAGGCTCGTCAGTCCTAATTGTGATGGAGCAGACAAGGTCCTCCTGTTTAGCTGTGTCCACAAAAGGCAGGCGGATATATCAGATTGGTCGCGGCTCACCGGACATCGCGCCTTAAATAATCGATTTCTCGCGCCCTTTCCTCCCGAACAATGAACGGTCGGAAATCGATTTCCACTTCGCGGCGCCGCCGATGACGTCGTCCTCGTCGTCTTTTTGTTATAATTCTTCCTTTTCCCCCACGGAAGGAAAGCGTGACCCGAACGTAGGAGCTAAGAGGCAGGCGCCAAATCCGGTCTGATTTAGTAGCACATGCACCCGCACGCATCTTGCAAAGCTCCTTAGCAACCATCAAAGCTGCTTAGTACAACGCAGCCGTAATAAAACGGCTTAGCCGCGTGGCGCCACCTGCACGCGACTACGGAATTAAATCACACCGGTCGGTCTACTGACCCTTGCCACCGGAAAACTCTTCATTAAGTTGTTAAGTGCTTATTGTATCTTTTATCTGCAACTTTAACAATAATAATTCTATTTGATTTTTTCTTAGTTTAACTATAGCCCCCGATTTAACTCGATTCTCGCTTGCTTTTGTGTTATTTTTATGTAACGCACCTCGACCTCTCATCTTCCATGCCGAAAGGGGTCGAACTCATTGGCCCCGAAAAAGTATTTATTCGATGCAAAAACCGACCGGTTATTTTGTTTGAAAATTTCTACCCCCGCCCAGCACCTCCCACCCCCGCGCGTTGACCAGAGTGTCATAAATAAACTCAGCGAAATCCATATCCCTGGATTTGACTCCAATCTCGGTCGTATTCGCGTTACTTTCCTGTATCGTACCACCAAACACCACTCCTAAGCGTGATCCCCTCCCATGCCTATAGAGGTTGAAATTATACGCCAACAATATCGGTAGAAATACTATCAATCTAATTACCCCAGAAAAATATTTATTCAACGCAAATATCGGCCGAGTTTGCATGTTTCAAGATTTCCACCACTTCCCCCCCTAGCGGGTTAAATGTCAAGTTTAATGTTGTTATAATTAAACTTATCCGTATCCATAACCCTGAATTTGACTCTAATCGCGGTTGTATCGCATTATTTTCTTGTAATGTCCCTCCATCCCTACTCTTAAGGGTGCTCCTTTCCAATTCAGTGAGGATAGAAACACTATCAATCTCTTTGACCTCTATTTATCCGACTTAAATATCGGCCGTTTTAGCCTTATTTATACACACATTCAGTCAATTTCATTTAACAGATTAGTACAGGGAAGAGCAACCTGTGTCCCGCCTAAGAATCGATCTATGATTTCGAGTTTCTCGTCGATATAACTCAGCATTTAAACGACTCTATTGTCAAGGAATAATCAGTTTTATGCATAATGAGATACAATTAAAACGTTTAAAAGAAACTCGTAATTGGAACCATCGGATGTCAAACATCGGCTGTCAAACAATGTCTCATATTTTCATTCTAGATCACAAATATTTCTACAGCATATACAAAAAATTTTAACAGAATTTGAATCGCGAATTATAATATTTAGATCGGCAAACACAATTTTTAGTTGTCGACTTACTATAGTGTAGAGGTCCCGGGTTCGAATCCCGGCCAGGGCATGCATGTTGTGTGCGTGTTTGGAATCAGAAAAACTCCCAAGTATTGGTTCCCGACAAAGAAATCCGATAATAACCCTAGTAGTTGATGCGACTAGAAATAAAACTAGAAAAATTATTATTTATGATAATTTTTCCACACCATTTAATACTGACGTGGCTTTAGTTCCGAGTGGAATTTATATATTTACAAAATAGCACGTATTTAAGAAATAAGTCTCAGGATGTAAACGTCTAAAAGTTTTTGAACAATTTCTTAGTTTGTCAAGAAGAATAATTTTGCCTTTGTTTTTTGTTACAAAATTGTTCATAGATTTAAAAACAACACCAATAAAGTGATTATCTGAGGAAGTCCCAAAATTATAGACGAAACATCGCAATATTGTAATTACTTTTGTATTAGTCGTTTTTCTGATTATTTATTAAATTTATTAAATTGCCAGATTATCTTAAATACTAAATTCGTATTTTTTTTCGACGTTTCCCACGAGTCCGGAAACCAGGTTGAATTTTGATCGAGGGGGCATTTAAATTTCTGACATCGTATCTACTAACGCATATTATTCTCCTTTAAAGGAGTGAAACAAGTACATCTTTAGGTTCTCCAAATCGCAGCTTGTGTTTTAGTCGTTTACAATAAATTTTATGAGATGAGCCAAGTCTTAAATCAATTGATTGACGAATAAGCGGCATTTTAAAGTTAAAAAATAAGCTTTCGAATTTAAAGGATAACATGTTATCCTTCAAATTGAAAAGAAAAACTAAATATCAATCTATGAAACGTTGAATTTTCCTTATTTGACGAACAAAAATGAAATATGCAAGTTCTAGACAAAATTTCAACCCAATAATATTTGTAATAAGCGTTTGAGGCCACGAAGCCAAATGGAATTGCTTTATTTTCTTTTATGGTGTCGGTTGATTCGTGGAGATGTTGGATAGCCCTTGATATTGATAAAAGATTCTGTCTTGATCCAAATTGAGTTCAAGTATTTTTTTTCTCCCTTTTATCGGCGGTCTTCCCTGCGTCCTGCAGATTACTACCTTCAATTTAATAAAAATGTCCCGTTCTGTGAAAATGACAAATACATCTCTCTCTCCATCCATTCCTTTTTATAAAGAATCAATTCTGAAGTTGCTAATTAAAACTCTTCATAGAGCGATATAATTGCTTTTCTCTTCATCGTTCTCCGCGTTCACAGAAAGCCCCGGCGGACACTTCAGAAAATCAATTTCAAAGAGCCTTTCTCTCTGCAGAGGGGTGAAATTTCCACTCAACATCGGAGAAACTCAAATTTTATTGGGGCGGTCACTCGTTGAATTGTAAATGAAGATGTGCAAATAAACAGATTCCATGTCAGACAAGACACTCGAGATGGCGTCGTCCTATACGTTTAAGATAGCTTTGATTTTCATTAATATTTTCACTACTCTTCCGTATTGATACCTCTAGTTTCTCAAAAAAGAAAATTGGTAAAAAGAGGCTTCAATTTTAATTCAATTGAAATATATTGTTGTAATTTATTACCGAATGGAACTCTTATTAAACATTTTGTTTCTCTTTTACCTTTAAAATATTTTAATGTTATTGGAAATAATATAGATATTCACTTTTTACTTATAAATATAACCTGACTTATTACTGTGCGTTAAAATCCATATAGATTATTGATGTACCTTAGGTTATTGCTTCAGATCTGTATCTTGAATACTTTACAGTATTAGTTTATTTCAAATAATTAACTAGTGTCAGTTGAAATAATGTCATGCGAGTAATCTGTTTCTCGATGCCTAGGCAACGATCCAAAGTCTCTCACTATGATGGAGAAACAGGAAGTCAGGTTCCTAATGGCTTACAGATCTAAGGGTTAAAGTTTTGTGACAAATAAACGCGTTGAAATTAGTAGAAGAATGAAGCAAAAAATCTTGTTTTAATTATATTGGGCCTTGAATGAAGGAACATAAAATTAAAAGATCCCTCGTAGCCACGCACGTAAGAAGTTAAAGTTCGAAGTTGAACGTAATGAAAGATGTAGGCTAAAATTTTAAATATTTGTCAATTTTGAGTTCAATATATTGGATTATCTGACAGAGTAATAAGTAACACACATTTTTATCAGCTCGACGTTGACGTGGCGATATCTGATTGGTGCATGGCTGTGGTTGACTGGGCTATCACTTTATATACATGACGTTACTCTCGTATTTCCCATCACGTTAATTTAGCCTACCTCGTATTAAGTTTGAGGACAAAAATATTACCTATTAAATCGGCATCTATATTCATTATATGTTGACTCCGTACATTATCTTTCTTATCATGTCGGATCCGATAAAGAACCAGTTTAATGAGTTTCCATTGATTTACAGCTGTTTAACCTTTGCTCACTAGATGACTGTTATATTGCTTTCTCCATCAGTTCGTCACCAATGATGGAGCGTTGGCCGAAGATTAACGACTTTTGCCAAGTCTCAAATGTAGAAAAGGGCGAAGGCTGTAAAAGATAGAGGTGAGGTTTTGCTTAGGGAAAGCAGGGGGTGAAAAGTTGTTGGGGAAGGGGAATGGAAATTGTGAGACTGCTGAGGAAGGAAAACTGCGAGGGCAAGAATAAAATGGAAATGACAGAAAATGCATTAACTCTAAGCAGCCGGGAGCTAGGTGATAAATGTACATGTGGAGCAAGGGATCCGCCATCGGCGCCGAGTCTACTTATATTTGCTGTGCACCCCCACGCTAAATGAGAAGCCTTCATTATCGGAAAGGGGGCTGGTTCCAATGCGATTTGCAGCAGACTGCCTGAATAACTTCGATCTTCAACTATGAAAGAGGAACGCACACATATAAAGTGTAACCGGAGAGGAATACAGAAACTGGAATCTTCCGCCACCGAAATATATTTACTTCCATCTCTGGATAATCAATAGGAAATCTCTGGCGCCCCACGGGAATCCACGTTCTGTGGCTGAGATGAGAGGGTTCCAACAGACTTCACTGAGCGCACAGCTCTATCGCGGATTATAAAGTACACAAAAAACTTTCCAATACTTGCCAAGAGAGAGAGATCTTTGTTAGTCTGTTGGCATGAGATCTATGGATCTACCTCAAACTCTGAAAGCCAGAGAAACTTCCAGTCTTCTATTCGTCTCTTTGCTTCACATTTTAATTTTCAATCAAATCATAATAGTTTTGCATCATCGATGATTTACAATCCTCTTTTCTTGTAAATTTTATAAGAGAAATTAGCGTATATATAGACGTGTTAGTTTATCAATTTGATAGGTTTGAGATTTAGCAAGTCGTACGAATGTAGGAGAATGGGCAAGATGGAGGGGAGTATTGTCGGCAGGAGTGAATTTTTCCCTTGGAGACAAGCTGGCGTAACGTTACTATCATTCTTAAAAACATTCATTATATTCTAACGAACGAGATATACAGACAGCAGCAAGGTCTTTTTACCACATCTCTTAAATTTTACGGATTATTTTTTTTACTTATAAAATATCCTGAATTGAAGAGTTTTTATACTTACAAGTTGGAACAAAGATCCGTGCTACCCCCACTACAACCCCAGGAAGTGTATCACTGCGCATCGTATTTTAAAGTAACGAGAGAGATGCGTTCACGTTATAACAACAATTACTTATTATTGCCTTAAAAGTAGTTGAGGTGGTGTTCACTTTTCAGGAAATGTTTAGTAATTAATCTTAACTTTCGTCTCAACGGAGAGACTTGTCTATTTCTTGGTGTTCATCGTCTAAAAGTGGAGATGTTTATATTACAAAGATGTGAAGTCACGAATCGAGCGAGTCCAGAATTGAGGCGAGCGAGAAGTTGTGGGAGTGGGTAGGTGGATGGGAGGACAACGACTGTCGCCAAAAAAAATTGCCGAGGATCGTGCAAGTAAGGGCCTCGAGTGAAGGTCACGCCTGGCCGGAGTGATACCCGGCCTTTGCGCTCTAACGCTCTAATCGCCTCATCTTAATGACCACCTCTGCCTTCCTTTTGCAGACATCATAAACAAAATGTGATCTACCTGCTTAATGGTGCGCACTTCTGACGTTTCTGGAATATCCGCTGACACCCCCACCTCTTTTATTTTCGTCTTTCTCCTTACGCCCACTTCTACCTTTGTCTAACGTGGAAAATTTATACAAATTAGTTTCTATACAATGTACAAATTGACAGTTAGCCTGGTTTTAGATACTTTGACGTGCTAACAACGCCTATATATAGCCCTATTTAAGTAGAAATGATGGCCTTAGCGTCAGTGGTACCTCTGTTAAGAAGGGTAATTCATTGCTTGAAGCACGATTTCCTATGACATGTAAACTGAAAATCGATCCTTTTGTTTCGGCCGTAAATTAATTTATTATACTGTACCTGAAGTATCAGCCGCTCTGAATATCCTGGATATATATATATATATATATATGGAGAGGTAAAAAGCGATATCAACAATGGGAAATACGAGAAGTTTGCGTCGATAGTTTTTGAGAGGGAACTGTCATTGAAAGAAATTTTTTTTAATACGGAATATATAAATTTACTTTTAAAATAAATAATAAACTGGCTAAATGTCAGAAAAAAATTAATATTTGACATAGAAATTGGTAAAAAAAATTTTACGTTTCGTACTTAATTTAGAACTTAGGAAGGGAAGCCACAGAAATTTAATTATATAATATCATTTATTCTCGAAATTAAATTAAACTCATTGTACGCAAATTATTTTTAATACTCCAAGTCATTCCTATGTATGACAGTGAGATAATTAGGAGTCGTTAACCGGCCGTCGTTTACCTAGGTAGCACTGTTTCTAGAAATAAAAGCGATTTCCCGAGGATTCCTATTTATTTATTTATTTTGCTTTTTAAAATGTATTCCAACTCACGTCTCCATATTCTACTAACGAACACTTTTACGGTAAATAAAGTACTTATTTTCTTTAGAGTTCTCATTCCGAGAACAACAGTATCGCTACACCAGTATTGAATAGCATTAACAAGACAAATAATATATATAATCAAATTAAAAACATTTATTTAATTTAACGAATTTATTCGTGCCACACGTTGTGGAAGCTATTTTGTAATATACAAAAGGAGTGGCTTAACAAATGAATGAAAGATTATTTTACAAACAAAAGAATTTATTTATTATCAATACTTGAACAATTTACAATTAATTAATATCTCAGAGTCATAACTGGGTTTGATAAAGACTATATCATTTAAAATAATTAAAGAACACAAAATTATTTTAAAAAAAGAAAATAGTTACTCGTCAATTAACAAAGACTAAATTTAATTGTCGACGAACTTATACTTAAAGATGGATTTTAATTTACAATTTTTTTTATCAAGAACGATATCTAACATCTATCTTTTAATTCGGTTTACATCATTTATTGTTTTCTATTGTTACTTACGGCCGCCCAGGATACTTCTGACTTACGAAGCACTATAACGGGGTTTTTGCACAGCTTCTACTTAACTCACAGATTCTAATTAATATTTTAGATTTAAATCAGGAACCAGGGACCTCTTCTTCGTCTCTCGCTCCCTCGGTTGCCTCCTTCTCACGGCTGCCCAGCTTAGCAGGTTTTGTAGTTCTGCCTTCGATTCTCGCTCTCGCCTTTCGCTTTAGTCTCGGTACGTATTTAATCTTCAATTTTCGCAAAGTTCTTTTACGACCACTCGATCGCTGAGGAGCCAAAATGCAGACTGAACTTTTTGTTAAAATAATATCTCGTCTACTTTTAGTACGAGCTATACTTGACTGCCCCAACTCAATGCTCTTGCCTCTGATTTCCAACTGCTCTCGTCTCGTAATTTTTTGAGCGCGCATTCCTTCTTCCAACAAAGAAAACAATACTCTCCTTCATTGTTGCTCTGTTATGTGTTCGGTACCGCCGTCAAGAATGTTTCTCTAACAATTTAGATTATCAATTTCACAATTAATGTCCTAATTAATTGGCATTACAATATATATATATATATATATATAAAAATTTGGCTGATGTTTATTAATTTAAGACATAAATAATTTTCCAAACACTTAGTTACACCATTTTTCGGAAAATTCTCTATCCTCAATATTTCCTTCCAAACTCAGTGCAGATTCTCCTTGAAAGCAGTATAATTTTCAAAACAGTACTGTTAGAATTAAGAAGTAGAACTTCATCTGTGTAATATTTCATTTTCGAAATAGCTACTCTGGACAAATTATGTCATAATCAAAATGAAAAACGTAAGCTAAAAGGATATTCGCGTTATCAGTATTTAAGTGTCCAGAAAATTAATTTATAAATATAAGATACGTTTTATATGACGATTCCATCTTTTCTTCTTTATAATCGAATACTGCGATATTTTCGCGGACACTAAATCATATTTCTCCTGAAAAATATTTCTACTAAAATTCAGGAACAATAAATACTTTATATCATTTTTAAAATATCATATGTATCGTTGCGCTTTAACTACTTTGCATGAACAGAATATTTTTAAGGAAGTAACTTCATATAAAAAATCAGCTTTTGAAATTTATTAAACAAAAAATTTGTACATCTTCGAAGGAAAAACAGGATGAATTTCTAGAGAGCTAGAACACTAGACGCTGTTTAGTTAGAAATATTTGTATGATTATAAATGAAGTCATTAAAGCTTCTTAAAGGAAAAAGTTTTCAGAAACCTATTTTTAATTTGCTGATAGATTTTAGTCCTGCCACCTTTGGTTTGGAAGAGACTACATAAATATATTTTATTTGTATGATGTACATACATTGTCAATTAACATTTTCTGAGTTGTTTCATGTTCGTCGCATTGACCTCGGAACGTTTTTTTTTTGCGCCGAAAATGAATTTAAATTAATATAAAAATTACTTCCGCACTCAAAAACTTAAAATCACGTAATAAATGGCCCGCCATGTCCATAATTCATTTTTAAACATACCAAAGTCGCTCAGGTGAATAATTTTTTTCCTTCATTAAGCTGAAATAAATTGCGTGCAATATAGAGGGCAGCTCAAGCTTACTTCCTGTTGAAGGGTCGACGCCCATAAGGTCAAATACTTTCAGCGGCTAATGTCTTTAAACCGCCTATGCTTTTTCTAAACGATAATTCTTATACTTTTCTAAAAGCATATGAATATGATGTAATTGCGGCACAAAAGTCGATTCCTGTAAATTGTTTTATGAGAAGTTGTCTTCTAAAATGCGACTAATTGATATAATTTCTTAACTCCCTTGCTCCACCCTAAATTGAGGCCACTATTCATTTTATTGTTACATAAACACAAAGGAATAGGATAAATTCATATTTGGGAACGTATATTTTTATATATTCAGGTGCCATGTTTCATGTACGCCTGTATGTGTATGCCTTGTTAGAAACTTCTAACTGGAATCAGGCTGAGATAGTTATTTATATATATTTTTATCTTGGAGGAACGAATAATGAAATTTTCTGAAGATACCACTTGATGACCAAAATATTACTGCATTACACACAAGCTTTCTATATTTTAATTACGCCTCTGTGTCTCTTTTTGATAATTATTGATACGCAAGTACAAAATATAACATCCAATTATTTAAACAGGATTTGGTAGTTTCAGATACCATCATTTGAGCATGTTTCCCGTTATGATCTATCGGACGTCTTCTTCTTAATTAATTAATTATGGTCTTAGAACATTATACAATTTTGAGCTGCTTTGTCTTGTTAATAATTTTTTTTAAAAGTTGCAATAATAATTTGGTATTGAGGTTACCTGCCGTATTACATTTCGTATTTATGTCCGTGGATGTAGTGTTCATCGACCAAATGAACTTCGTGGACAGTGTTTACGTGCTCGTAGAAGTTAATGGCCTCAATGTGGGGCAACAAAACTGTCTAACGACCGTCCAAGAAGTCCTGCAGACGAGACATTGT
Source organism: Zhengitettix transpicula (assembly GCA_037074705.1). Classification (NCBI taxonomy): domain Eukaryota; kingdom Metazoa; phylum Arthropoda; class Insecta; order Orthoptera; family Tetrigidae; genus Zhengitettix; species Zhengitettix transpicula. The sequence continues at coordinate 35,713,132 of CM073596.1, read as the reverse complement.
GAAAGGGGCGCTGCGAGTCTAAACGCTCATGTTTCAATTAAATCCGACTTGAGGTTAATTGAGTTATACACGAGGAGGCGAACCACCCTCCCTGCAACGCCCCCTCCATCCCTTCGCCAATAATTAAATTCCTCTTGCAACAATGAAAAGGTTCATTACCGAGTCTCTAATGGCGACGCGCCTCAAAGGACGACGATCCTTTTTCCCCGCGTCGTCTTCCGGAGGTGCTAATGCGTCACTTTGCGCAATCCAAACTTAATTTTGGCTCCGTCTGGCACTGCACGCGCGCTGCCAACAAAATGCAACATCGCACTGATGCAATTACTCGTTTAGAACAGACGTATTCCTTAAATTTCAAATGAGTGCTCTGCCAACCTTGCGGAGACAAGTTTCAGTCCATTTATCACAGAATGTGATGCACAATTTTCTGTTCCAACAGATCGATTATAATGGTTTATCAGTAACCTCATTATAATTTCTGGAGCCAGGACCTGCAACAATATTATTTTCGACAGACCTTTTAACACAACGAATTACTTTTAAAAAAATGTAGTGGGTTAGAGCAATGGGTTCTGTAGGGGACTTTGTGCTGGGGGAGCCAGAATAAAGGAAGTTCCCTCTTCTGTAGGAAAGGGTTGTTCTGTGAATTTTTCCATGCTGTTCCAGTGCCCCCTCTGTATTAAGCCTATGAGGCAGAATGGTTGCCTATCTACAAAGAAAACGATGTTAAAGTTTAGCATCCGCGAGAAAATTAGTTTTAACCCTCCCGTTTTAAGTATAACTGGAAAGTTAATTTTTACCCAGCTTGATGGTGGTTCGATTAATCATCTCTGAACTTTTGCTGGTCACTATATAGTTGGGTCCGAAAGGAAACCATTCATTACCAGACATTTAATTTGTGAAGAAATCGTTCTGAAATTAGCATCTTACCATACACTAAATCAGTGGCACGAACTTTGATATTCGTGGGTAGTCCCAGAAGTACACGACCTAATAAAGAAAACAAAAAAAAATGGTGAAAAAATTTTTCAAACCTCGATAAACTCTTCCCCTTGATTTTCAATACCCTCGATGCCCTGTTTAAAGTGCGAACAATAAAGCACCTCTAAATAGCCATAAACCTCAAACTCCACTTCTTCTTTGTTAGAAAATCTTTTACCACTGAGCAATTTTTCCAAGTTGAGAAAGAGAAAATAATTCGAGAGAACTGAATAGGGTGCATGAGGAAGAAATTCCAACTTTAACGTTTTGATTTTGGTCATCGTGATAATGGATGTGTGTATCGGCGCATTGTCGTGATGAAACAACACTTTCTTTTACGCCAAAAGCGGCCGATTTTTCTTCATGTCGTCACTCAAACGCTGTAATAAGTTCGTATAAAGTTTGCCGTTGATTGTTTTTCCTTTATAAGATACTCAATGAAAATTATTCTAGGCGAATCCCAGAAACGTGACGCCATGACATTGCCAGCAGAAGAAAGTGTCTTCGCCTCCTTTGGAGCCTATTCTTCCCTTCCACTCAATTGTATGGACTGTACCTTCGTCTCAGGTGCTAAGTTATGCAGTCATGTTTTATCCATGGGTTTAATTTGACTGAAAAACTGTACTTGATTTCTGTGAAACATCGGAAAAACTCTCGATTGATAGATACTCACGACGCTTGATTTTGTCCATTGCAAGCAACCGCGGCACCCATCTTGCGTATAGCTTTCTCATGTCGATTTTTTGAGTCAATATGCGATGTGCAGCAGATTTTTAAGTGCCTATCTTGTCTGTTAGCTCGTGCACTTCCACTCGACGCTCATCCAATAACATTTTGTGAATTTCCGTCTCCATTTCTGGCGTGCTCGGTTAGTTTGGTCGACCACTGCGTTGGCACTGACTTGGCAGTTCGTACAGCCTCGTTTAAACTCTGACATCCAATATTTTTTTGTTGTAAACGAAAGAGCAGATTCCCACAGAGTAGAATCTAGTTCGACTTTGAAATTGGTTGGGCTGAGACCTTTCAAATAAATGTATCACAATTTTTTTTGTATGTTTACATATTCACTTTTGATGGCTGTCAAAAAAAGACTATACATAAGCTTTATGAGGTTGGTACTTTAGAGCACATCTATACGTCAGGCCGGGTTCTTCTGGAACTACCCTCTCGGCAATATTGAAAGTACAATAGTTTCTCATATTGTTCCTCTTTATTCACTGCCATGTTAGCCACGTGAGAAAAAAAGTTGCAATTATTGTGTACAGTAATTGCAGGGCTGCAAGGTGACATCACTCGCGCGAAAGATGGAGAGAAAGAAGAAGCGTTCTTGTTATTTATTATCTGTGGCGGCCATATATCGCGCCGGGTAGTCACTTGGAGAACTCCTCCCCTTTCATAACAGCCAACAACAAATACGGCATTAATAGTTTATTACAAGGCACAGGTAATATCGGATTTCACTTAGGGCCGGCCCGATGGATTTATTTGGTGTTTTACGTCCTAGGAGTTTATCGACACGGCTTTAAACGCTCCAATTGGACTCGGGCATCTATTAAGAGCCATCCAACGTCGAGTTATTCCACCGATTTTCATCGGTCACGCTGTAATTTAAAACGACTAGGTAACGTATTGGTTTCCACCTGTAATTTATTATGATTTGATTGCGCACTCCCACGGCTTGAAAGGATCAGCGAGTCAGCTCCGATTAGCAACGTCTCCTCCGGAAATTTTCGCAATAATTTTCAGATAAACATGCAACAGCATAGAAATTATTATCTAGTTTTTTGGATTCAGTTTAATCTTGAGTGACTGAAAACTGCACATTTCGTTGGGCAGCGACCGAAACGACGTGTACGATAAATGCACCATCTTTCCTAAGTTTCTTCAAATTATTCAGAAAAATGTTGAGTCTTCCTCTCGTCTATTACGCGCTTCAGTTTTCTTTTGTAGACATATGTTAAGCTAATATAAGTTGTCTATTCATAACTTAGCTTTACTAAGAATTTTCCTTTATTGTTAAACCTATTTTTATTATTAAAGGACGTCAAGTGTATGTGATAAATAAAAATATATTAGTGGTAGTAGTATCAGGTAACCGAAATGATAAAAACCTCTTCATTGAGATTCAGAGGTCACACTTGATTCTTTCTATTCGTTTGTTTACTACCGACATTAACTACTAAAACACTGTTAAAATTAAATTACGAGATAGGGGACGTTTTTCTGTGACAGATCACTGGGGGGGGGGGGGGAATGAAGTAAGGGACTGACTAATCAGAGCCAACTGTTATGTCGTAGCCTATCAAGTCAATCAGCGATTACCATAAATAAGGTGTAGATGAAAACACAAATTTGCAATCTTACGTAACAGAATATAATTTATTTCTCTACGACTACGCTCTTAGTTTTAAGGCACACGTTTATTTTTAAATTTATTTTGTACGTACTTCTACTCCATCCTTTTTAATTTGCCTAAGACATTGGACCATCTGAAATATAGTAAATATTTTCATGATGAATTAGAACAAAAGGCTGAAGAAATGGGATTGGTAGTGATTACTAGGAAAATTAAATATATGGTTATATCGGCTACACAATCAAAACGAAATTGGACAAGGTCTTTGAGGGTGTACCTAATTTTAAATACACGAGATTCATAAAATATAACTAGGGTAGCAGGGATACGACCGTAAAGGATAGGATTCATGCAAGAAATAAAGCATATTTTGCAAACATGAAATTTATTAAAAGTAAATTGATTAATAGAAAATCTAAAATACTGATATACAAAACATTACTAAGGCCTGTGATTACATATGGTGTAGAAACCTGGACAATGACTAAAATAGACCAGAAAAATTTAAGGAAATTTGAACGTAAAGTATTGAGAAGAATCTATGGGGCTGTAATGGATCATTGAGTGTGGAGATTAAGATATAATCATGAAATTGATTAAATAATTAACGGACAAGATGAGGTGAAATTTATAAAATACCAAAGGCTGCAATGGTGTAGAAAGAATGCAAGAAGACAGAATACCTCAAAAGAATGCTCAAAGCAAGACTACTCGACAAGGAAAAGAGGAAGACTAAGGTGGATGGACTGTTGGATTTGAGAATTACGAAGGGTTGGGAGAGAGGATCAAGAATCGAGAAGCATGGAGGCTGATCGTAAAGGAGACCAAGGCTCACCCGAAGTAAGTAAGTTTATAAATATTTAAAGCTTTTGTTGTATCTCTTCACAATTGAATCCGTAGATTTTAACAGTTACTTGTCATTTGATACGGAAGAGAAAGGAATTTTAAATGGAGGAACTTACTGATTTTGTCTTATTTAGTGGTAGTTGAGAAACATATAATTTCCGTGAAGGACATCATTGAAAAAGTTCACGCCCCTCCAATAGATATCTCATCGACGTCATAAATGTTCACAGGTATTGTCAATTGTATTCTTTTATTTGACGAGACGGACTTTTGAGGTTGGTGCCAGGCTAAAAACATATTCATGTTGAATAACGATTTCCATTATTTTGCAGTGAGCTTTTTCTTGGCCACAATTTAACTCCAAATACCAATGCGATCAGTTCTCCTTTAGATTATGTCGATTACAGACAGTTTTTCTGCTTGCGGAATGGAGAGGGATCGTGTAGAGTTTTTCAGTGTATTAAGATGGTTTATTTGAGTTCTCACGTACGATACTCGTATGATATGACTCTGGGAGGGATTATATAACTGTATTCTGATATTAGATATTGTCTAGTACCCACGAGTGCGGGTTTTGTTGCTGTCCTTGGCGTCACCTGAAGACTTTGGGCCCGCTTGCCTCGTTAAATCGTTCTCTTGACAAACCCGATTGCAAAGAGCTTCGCCGTGTTACGAAAGACCCTACGGCTCCCTTTGGCGTGCGGGGCTGAGGGGAAATGGCACAGGCCCGCCTCCTCTTATAATAATTAAAACTTGCGAAATTGAAATGGAATTGAATTTTAAAACTTTGTTTTCTTTTCATTTTAATATGTATATCTACGTATATAGAGCCGAGAGGTTTGGAGACGCGGAGACTTAGTTTCATCGGTTTTGCGTAATACTTGAAGGATATCTTATTACTTTTTACATCCCTCCAGGCATAATGATATAACTGCGTCTTCTTCTATAACACATTTCCCAATTAAATTCGAGCTTGGTTAGCGAGCAGTACTCCAAGCCCTGAGGTCTTAGGTACACGCTTAGCCAAGGCGATTTTTCTCATTGTGGAAGAAATTTGATTGACTGACCACTGGTTCAGAACTTAAGCTTTTTGTGAGTTCTCTCCAAAGTAGATTTTCTAGGTCATCTCTCGAAAATCAAAGCATTTGTGGCCGCTGTTACAAAAATCTTGAATTTTATTCAAGTGTCTTACTAAATTATCAAGCCTATGAATTTACAGATTAGGAAATTTATTTTAATTCTGTTGTTAGCATTTATTATGACCACGGTACAGATGTATCCTTGTTAATCAAACGGGGTTCATCTTGTTCTTTCAACACAAATTCCCTCTTCAGTTTCACTAAGCATGAATACAATAAGATTAAGTTACTCAAGACTGCTTTTACAAAATCAAACACTATAATGCAAAAAACAGCTATGGTTGTATTTCAAAATGAGTGTTCAATTATAATATTTATTTATAATTCTTATTTCCGTAACAAATTAATTAATATATTTTCTTTATTATTGGAAAGAGCCTGCTACCGATTTAAAATACAAAATATTTACTCTGTCTCAGAACTTTAAAAAAGTTAATTGAATTCATTTTTATAAGAAATATAGTACACGCGTCACATTCCATTTACGGATCGCGACAGCTTCCAGCCAGATAATACATTTCCGGAGTGTCCTTCTTGCGTGGTCTGTGGCAGGCACTGGATGCCTGACCCAGCAGGCAGCTTGGAGGGGAGGATGACGATTATCACGCACATTTTTGGCATTGAAGTGAAAAACACGTTATTATACTGTTTGTAATTATTTGTGTGTCGGTTTCTGTATTACAACTTTGGTCCTCTACATTGATTGTTGTGTACAATACGAAGATTCAATGCAACATTACGCGTGAAAATGGACGATGAAACATTCCGTCCGCCTCTAGAGAGGACCACAACACATACATGTTTATAAATTACTATTTTAATAATTTGTTTTTATTAGTCTGTGTGCTAATGGAGATATAAATCGCGATATTTCTTACGTAACTTCGGCATTATTGCGATCTATTTTCCGGTGATCAGAAAAATAGCAAGCGACTTATTCGTTGTTCTTCCAGTCTCGTCCGTTTTCCTTGTTGCTGCCTCTGCAGGACATGTGTCCTTGTTTCTCTGCGATTCTCTATACGTGTAAGTAAAACAATGCCAACATGTCAGCATGTTCAAGAATACGAAGCCTAAACTTTTCTATCTTGCTTTTTATACATTGTTCTCCCACCTGGGAAAACGTCATCCTCTTGATCTAGGCGGTATTGTTGTTTTGGACCAGCTTACCGAGAAATCCCCGACTCTGGGTTTCCGGCGGGTCAGATTATTAAAACAAACTATTATTTTGAAATGTCAGAATAATTTATGATAAGGGCACTTTGCGTCTTCTTTTTAGTCTACTTTGTACTTTTCGTCGTACCACACGGCTGATACGCGTTTGGAAAACCAGACAAATTTGGAAAATTGTACGTGTATTACATCATAAGGAGTATTACGAATTCTTTTGCTTCCTCTTCTTCATGGAGAGGATTTTATAGGACCCAGGGAGGCGACTTTCAATACCGAGCCAGGTTTGTCTGTCAATTCTAAATATCTCATTCGGTTCTGCGTTCACACGACCCGAACTGGGCGACTAAATGTCTCCTTTGTTGGCAAATACAGCGTACCAACAATAAATTGTTTTTCGTGCAGGTGGGGACACCTGACAGTCTAGTGGAAAGTATGCTGCCTTCTATCGTAGACCCGAGGGACTACGACCGACTACGCTTCATGCAGATGAACGGCGGAGCGCCCAACAGTTTCGAAGAGACCATACATAGAGTGAGTATTAACTTCGACTCCTAAAATTTTCTCCGTTACAGATTCATTGTTCCGCGTACCTTTAGTAATCATTAATGACATTAAACTGCTGAAACAGCCCAATAAATATTATTCCCTTCTCCTAAATCCCGGATGAAACGTGTCAAACAGTACTCATCGTCTAGAATACCCCAAATAAACGTTTTTGTCGTGTTAATTCTGTAGCTGCCACTGATTATAGATTCCCATTCTGACATGAATATTACCGACTGCATTTTTCATCGCTATTTTGTCTTCTGTTTTCCAGATATAAACGCATTTTAGTTCTGTAAAATTCTAATTTTAGTAGTAAATATCTGCTAAATCATATGCGTCACACAATTCCACAAATATTTCACTTTCAATCTATCACGCAGAGCGTCACGGATAGTTTGAATAAAATCACATGTAGATTTTGTTTTAAGGAATTCATGGTGGGCTTAAGTCGTTATTTGAAATTTTTCTAGGAAGTTTACGTTTCTTGAATGTATTGCACTTTCAAATATTTTTGAGAATATAGGGAGAAGGGAGTCTTCAGGTTTTAACTAAATTTCCCACGGATCATGTTTTTTTCTGTTAGTAACAAACCCACTTGCTAAGAATTGTTCGTTGGAGTTCACTGCAGCTGTCTGATTTTGAAACTGTGATGAAGATTTAGCGTGCACATTCGGCCGTGCTTTGCCTTGAGACTTCGTAATCATACCGCTATTCATTAACGTCACTGAAATTGCAGGCTTCAAGAGGAATGCCAAGTCAATAGTAACTAGAAACCTTTCGTTTATCGTCGCCAGAGTGCACTTGGTTCTACCTCGGCCTGCACGAATATATTCCGTGATTTATATCAAGACACGCAGATTTCAATGAGAAATATTTCACCTTTGATGCTGAATATTGTATAAGCGTTATTTCCCAGATCGATACAGTTACAATCAACATTAATATGTGATGTTCGACGCGATTACATACGTAACTAATACAGTTACATTTACGAACAATAGAGTAACATATATAGCCAATATAGTTTTAACATTGATATTTTTTATCATGGCGTCACATTGAAAGTATACGCGATGTCTCTCAGAGAGAACGTGAACAACTTCAACAGCATATATAATATTTTGAGTAGTTTTATTTCCGCCTAACAACCATTTTAACTTTATTTCAAGTATAAGTATAGTCTTGAAACATTAATTTTTCGTATTCAATTGAAAAACTCAATCAGGTTGTTTTTCGTACATTTAACGTTCACGGAGTTTTTCACTGACCTATTTTTCATTTTATCATAAACATTTTGTATTGTAAACAATTACGATAATCGTTTTGCTTCAGTTAAAGGTTCAAGAGGTGCTGAAGAAGAGGGAACGATTTCACAAGGAACACGAAGAGGTAAGGAAACTTCTTTTCTTCTAAAAATTACAGCTGGCAGGTCGTCATATCTTTCCAAGAAAACAATTCTGTTTTTGAAGTGAAAGTATAACTGCAATTTTTGTGCCATTATCAGTGGCGGCTGGTGCATATGTTCTCATGGGCTACAACACATAAATAAATGTAGGGATTTTTTTTTTGTAATTATAAGAACCTTGATGGTAATTGTTATAACAGTGAGTTCCTGTTTCTATTTCTATGATTTTAAAGCGACCCCCTCGCTCTGTAATGCAGCCAGTTGGACAGAAAATCTATCTAGAACGAGAAATGCGTATTATTCAGTTTATTCCTCCCTGCACTAGCCGTAAAGCTCCACAAACGGCCGAAAGCTCCTTGAAAATAATAGTTGCTGGTAATGTAATTCACTTGTTTAATATTCGACTAATATAGCAGGGGGAAATAATTATTGAGAATTAAAACGTTGTAATTGCGGGATATTTCAGGACAAATCAGGACAATCAAAATTTATTCAATTAATTACTTCTTTTTTTTCTGCGAGCCACCGTTTTAGTGCAAAATAATAGTTCTGTCTTAGAGTTTTCAATAAAAATCATGGTTTAAGAATAACTTAAGTAAAAATCTATTGAATTCCATTTCATAAAAATGAAATATTGTAGTGGAATATTTCCAGGTGGTTAGCGCCTTCAGCAAAACAGGAGTCTGCTACCTTAGTCTCCGTAGTCAGTAATTTCCTTGTTCGCTTCTCTTTATCCGGTATGGTGCATCAAATTTTTCCGCAGTACTTGTCAAAAATAGTACTAACCACACAAAAAGTCTCAGATAAAGAAAAAATCCTCACAAGTCTCTTTTTCCGTCGCCTTTTGTCCTACATTTTCCTACTTGTGACACGTCATCTACTTTACCGACGTGACGTTGTTTTTGACCAACTCTGGATTTCCTGGTGTCTGCATGGCGTTTTTTAATTAAGCAAATCATTATTTTAAAATGTCTGGATCATTTACGGTGGCGGGCACTTGGCATCTGCTTTTATGACCAATTTGGAATACTTGTCGGAAAAATTGTACTACAAGCTTCCAGTTTGTTAGTTCTCCTGAAAGAATGGAAACCGAATCCATTTGCAAACTATTTTGATGGTAATGTGATTTATGTTTATATCTACGATTTTCGTATTTTGTCGTCAGCGGATTGAAAGACTCAACAACCGGACGCTAAATTCATACAGTTGAATGTCTCAAACCCTCTTGTATTTCTCGATCAAACAATTGTCTTGTTTCTTTACTCCCGAAAGTTCCGTCTGTTTTCAGTAACTCCTTGTTGTTTTTTCGTTTTTGTTATTTATTACGCCGTTCTGAATAGCCACTCTAGGCAATTGGAAACGTGATCGATATCCCAGCTAATGCTACCTCGCCCATTACAGTCCTATCTAAATTCTCTGGCTCTGTTCTGCCACGCGACTCTCGGCTTTCTCGATGGCTGCTGCTGGCGGGTTTCGCTCCACGGAACTGTAATCAATCCTGTCCTCCCCCTTCTCCCTCTACATGATCTGTCCGTCCATTTCCAGGGGATTCCCAGAGCGCTAATAATCATAAACCACCGACCAGCACTTGTGTACTCGCACGAACGCGGTTTCGTGTGGGGGAGGAGGCGACTTTATTGCCCTAGAAACGCCTTCTTCGCTTCGCTTTCGATTTTTCCCATTTGCAGCGATCTCCACAGCTTCCCTCTCTCGTTCCGCAGAGAGAAACGTACTTTGTATTTTTATTTGAAAAACGTCCCGTCTGGTGCGAATAACCGCAATCGCCGAGTTGAAGCGACGGGCTCACGGCCGTTCGAGAGCTCGTACGCACGGTTCAGCCGCCTCTAATCGATTACTCGACATCGATATAACCCTCCCAGCTGCGTATCGAGTGGATCATCGCCCAGTTAATAAAGACAAGTGGAAACGCAACTCGGAAAAAACGAGAGCGTAATGAGATGCGTGGTTCAATGCCTTTATTTAACACATGCAAAATTTCAAGCAGGGAATGAAGGGATTTAATGAGGGAAATATTTCGATCAGAAACTTTCAATGTATACATAGAAATATTAATTTTCGTTAGAAGTAAAAGACAGGAACTTATTCGTTGGTCACGGAAAATAATGGTGTTTCCCATTATATAACTCGCTAATATTGTTATTACATTTGAGTAATAATAACATAATACGAGGAAACTACACCTCGAGATAAATAGGCCGGAGCTAACTTTAACACGAACCCTTCTTACGGCCACACGGTTGTGTAATAACTATTCTGAAAGCATTAAGGCTAGGAAACGTCTGCAGTTGATCTGTTGTACGTTAAAAATCTCATCCGTTAAAGTTATGCCGCTGTATGTATATCCCTTTCGTAAAAATATAATTAATATGTTTAAGAATTATAATATCGTTACGCTAGCTTGCCTCCACAGAAGGAGTTCCATCCTGATAACAATACTCCCCTCGACCTTCTCCTACTGCGCATCTCACAAGCCATGCTATTCGAGTGGTGTAACTGCATACTGCGTCGTATTATTCGGCGTCTCAACAAAAATTAAAGAATGAACTACTGTTCATAACCCCAGCAAAACTCGTTAACAACGACAAATGTGCGTAAATTATATTTATATATATATATATATATATATATAATATTTACATTTATCAAGAATTTATTTTGCCAAAAATATTAAGGAGTAATTTACTATTTCTACATTTTAGGGTAACACGTATATCGTATCAACTCGCTCTACGAGTCCAAATTTAGGATTGGTTATGTAGAAAGTACAAAATAAGTTTCTGAATTCTAAGACTTCATTCTCGTTTAATGTGAGAGTATTCCGTACATTTCGATTGCAACTTTATTACCCTGATACTATATTCCGACGTGAAATTTGTGATTAGTTTACGATGGGGACCTGTTGCAGTTTCTGTTGTGCATTTTCCCGGCACGATTCTCCTCTGGAGAAGTTCTCGTGCCGCGGATCGAGCGGGGAGGGAAGAAGTTGGGACTGCGGATTTTGACAAGAGTTTGCAACCAGCAGAACTTTTCCTTCCGCCTGCTGAAGGGTCGAGTTGAAAGGCGTGTGGAGAGGGTTGTAATTGTTTTATAGCCCGAGGCGCGAGAGAGGAAATACAGATGGCTGCCTGTCGCCCGCCCTTCTCTGACGTTCTTGGCCAGGGTTAAAGTTTTAGTGTCACCTCCGCCCCTTTGCAAGTCTTTATGGTTCCCTCGAGGCGGCTTGCAATCAACATAGCTGACTCATCGACGACAAACAAAGAAGGAAGAACTTCGCTCACACGCCAATCTGTTTCTATTGCTTTGGAAGGATCTTCCTTGATCCTTGACCGACATCAACGCAAATTTCGTGATTGTACCTATTTTCAATACGTTTGATGACTACATTTGCAGATAACAATCATGTCAACAATGTTGGTCAAAGGATAAGATAATGGACCATTTTTGTCAGCCACATGTCTATTTAATGAATACACCTGCATGGGTTATTACTCGTTATCTAGTTTTATGAATGTAGTATTTCCAGAAATTGCCAAACAATCTCACGTTCCTCGGTTATGCAAAGTTAGTTGGTTGTCGTTTGATCATCTGTTTGAAGAAAACTAATAAATCCAAATATTTGTAAAATTAATTTGTAACTAAAATTATTTTTTAATTTTTATAATACAGATAAATTATTACTCATACATTAATATCTATTTATTTTCAGATTCTCATTAACACTGTATACATTATTTTCAGATTCTGAGGGACATCCGACAAGGACTGATGCAACTTGGCCGGGAAGGGTGTCGTGGGGCTGTTCCAGGCGGTAAGTTGAAATTCATTGTACTCAAAAAGAATCAACCTCAGCTAATTTTTTCATCTCTTGATCAACATTCGAAAATATAATTACAATATTTACTGTTTTGTTCTGTTTTTTTTTGGTTGGGCTGACTATTCAATTTCTTCTATGAAACTTTTCTCATGAAACTGGGAACAAATTAATTACTTCTGTTTGTAGTTCTCCATCTACTGTCTGCAGCCTTTATAAAACAGTCTAATTAATTATCAGTTAATATCACATCTTTAATTAAATTTATACAGTCTGCTTTCCTCTAGGATTCTATTTGGCGCCTTGTTCTTTTTTTACCTCGGCTAAATTATTTTGAACATTTTATTGTAGCTGTTTTACCATCCCAATATTTATATCTTACGTCTCAGTACATTAATGATTCATCTTCTTAGATAAAAAGAATTGGCAAATAACAGTCAAAAATGAGTCCTATTTTAGTACTTATTTTTGTCTGTTATTTGGCTATTTATGTATCTAAATTTTGACAGCGATATTGTACTTTTTATTAATCTTTTTAAACATTTTTCCTAAGATAAACTATGAAACTTATAAATAACATTTATATTTTCCATGGAATAGGAGTGTTAATACATCATTTTGCAAATTTCAGATGACACATACATGTACGATGATGATGCTCGGTGTTCTGGGTTGGGTCCTCACTGGTATGATGAACCTCCATATGAGAGTGACCCTGAAGATTTCTTGATGGGTGGTCAACCAGTTCCTACAGCTACAATCCAAAATGGCAGGTTTGTAATTTTAACCCATAGTGAAGTAAATTATTAAAATAATTTATGTTAGTTCATTGGCATTGTTTTAAATTTGTCTTGATACAGTCATGAATAATGTATTTTTTAATTCATTAAGTCATTTGGAGGAAATGTTTAACATATGTGAGGAAATAGTTGTGATTCTATATAGTTAAATACTGTGAATTTTGCAGGGTATGCTTCACTCTGAACCTGAGACAAGAGCCAAGAGGTGAAGGAGTAATTTCACTTCGATCAGCGGGAGACATATCTATACCACGAGACCAGACCATTAACAGCAATGGTGCCTGGGGTCGAAGCCACACTCCAGGGCTGGTGCAGCGGGGATCTGCGAGGAGGGGACTTTTGGTGCCACCCTCTGGTCCTATTATTACCAGCAGCCACCGGGAAAGTGGTGACTATGCTGGCTCTGATGTACAGAGCATAGGTTAGAAATTAAATAATTATTTCACACATGCATATGTGAAAAGATTCAATCATTGAGATCATGACAGCATTATTTTTTGTTTCGGAGTTTCATATTTACCTTCAAAATGTCATTTGTATAGACAAAGGCCTCAACTCTCATTTAATTCAATACCTTTTATTAATTTAAGGGAATAATACAGACATTTGCGTACACACTCTGCGAATGGGTCCCAGAGAGCTCTGGCGGAGGCTACCTTTGGGGATGCCTTCACATCTCTCTGGGTTTTTTTGAACTAAGGTTCCCATATGCTGAGGCTCCTCGGCCTGTTCTGAGAGGTGTATGTTCCGGGGTCGCAGACCTTGGGCATACGGTAAGAGTTGTCCGCTATTCGCATTGGAATAGTCGGCCAGCTGCCTCCTAAACTGGTCGAGGCACGGAGAAGGGAATGCTGTGTCCCCACAGAAAACTCCTCTCCCGCTATCGGAAGGGCGTGGGACAAGTACCCAATGCCCGACCTACCTGATACAGGTTTTTCTAGGGTTTTCCCTGCATTTCTTTAGGCGAATGCCGGGTAGGATCCTTATACCATAGCCCAGGGGCCCTAGTAACCCTTGGCTACCTTCCTATACCCTTCCGCATCCCCCTTTCAAATCCCTTCCTATGCTATTAAAGGGGAGTTGCCCAATGTGGATCACCCTCATGTAGCCTGTTGCCCTAAAAAAAAACATTTGCGTACATCAGTATTCTCCACTAATATTAGACTTTTTATATCAGTAAGATTGATGCTGCATAGATTAAATTACATGTATTATATTATTGGTAAATATATTTTTTTCCTGATTTAGTGAAATACACATTATGACCATTGGATCATTTGTTACATCTATATTGGACTTACATTTGACTGACAAAATTGTCAAAATTATTTGGTAAATTTTTAGTTTAGATAATGATTGCCCTCCATGTGCAGAAACTTGCCAAGCTTCATTTTCAATATTCTGTATTGAAAAAAATATATCATTCAAATCATATTCCATTAGAATTCTCTGTCTCATTACAGCATATGATACCCTACTGACAATGGAGTTAATTATCAAAATTTTATGAATTTGAACAACAGTTGTCCTGGTTGTTACTTGAGAACTTTTCATTTTACTGTTTCCAAATTCTAATTAAAATATAAACATCTGTGTTAATAGTATAATAATTAGATAAATTATCTAAATTATCCTAATTCTGTTTACCATTATATTTGAAAATATGTATATCTGAATTATAATTTTTATTGTTATCATCATATGTAATAAATGACATCATTTACATCAATGGGTTTTGGAAATTAATTGAAACTGTTTGCCCAAATTTCTTATAGAGGGTCTAAAATCTGTTGTGGTTTCAGGTTCCCGTTTGTCATCAATGTCCATGGACACAAGTCGTTCAGAACAATTTGAAACAACAGCTATAATTTCTTCTCCTCCCTACCTCTCACATGGGAAAGGACGTTCTTTTCATAAAATTGGTTATGCTGTGAGTATGTTTCCAAGGAGAAAAAAATTATTTTACATATTAATTTCATATAAACTTTTAATTTAATAATGTTAAATATATTATAATTTTTTGTTGATTAATATAATTATTTAGCATATTAATGATTAATTTTTTTTGTTTATTCATTCCAGTCTTTTTTCAAATTATTTAACCCTATTTTTAATCTGTTATGTACATTGTATGCAGAGCAGAAGCAGTGCAAGCGAGGAGGGTTTATCTGCGAGTCAAAGCTCTGATTATGAAGATCATGAAGAACAGCAAAACATACAGCAACAAGTTACTGTGCATGCTGTAAGTTGAATTTGAATTTCTCAAAAACATGTTTAATACATGAATTATGTTAGTAACAGGAATGTTGTTAAAAATTATCTAAATATCAAAATGAAACTGTGTAACCAATGTATGTCTGTAGATATATACAGTTCTGTGTAACTATGTCTAATTTTTTCTTCAATCATTTTGTCTAGACTGAATCTGGTTGTCGTGCGGGTATTTCCTTGGCTTCTACACGAAAGGGGATGAGGCAGGATATGCAGAAGAAAGGACTGTGGCTTCGTTCTACACCAAGTGATGGTACGGAGAAAGCGTTTCCTTCTACAAGCTCTGTAGAGAGCTTGCCAAGTGGCTCTGGTTCCAGTATGTACTTTACTTTATCATTGCAGCCAACTAACACTTACTAATCTCTTATGCTTGGTTCACACTAGCCATGCCAATCCATTCTGATCAAGTCATTTCCATTGTTCAAGCTTTAGTGCATGTTTTACTATTCAGTTAGGTGCTACTAATATTGAATTTATATGTTCACTAACATCATACAGCATGCCACTGAGTCACCCATACTACTACTATTTATATCTCTCGTTGCCGTAGTAAAGGAACATTCATCTGACGAGTGTGCATTCTCTTTGCTCCTACAAGTCTATCTCAGTAAGTCCACTGGTACACTGGTACCAAACAAATTGATTGAAAATACCTTTCTCATTAAAAACATTAATTAAAATTACTTTGATTATCAGAAAAGCAGAGAAGAAACAACAGCTGCCCTCTTTTTCCAAAATTAGTTGATTCAAAGGGGCTACTTGTTGTATCAACACCCTCCTCATGTTCCCACTAGCAGTCATTGCCAATATTTATCTTAGATTGGTTGGAGATAGATTAGATGGTAAGAATAACTTCCCTTGATTGGTTCAGAGAGTGAATTCATTGAAGTTATTTTCTACCATTCATGATCATAAAGGCCTGACACATCTAGTGTGAACCAAACTATAAGGCATTGTTTTATAATTCATTTATCAATCCACATAGTTCTGTAATTGTTTGTCTATATAATCAAAGATTGAAGTCTTTCCCGGTGAAGTTGTTCAATAAATAGTTCTCAGAATTTACACCGTTTTTGCATATATATATTTAGACGCAATGTTTCAATGACTGAAAGCTCTGTCATCATCTTCTTCGCCTAGAAGATGACGACAGAGCTTTCAGCCATCGAAACTTTGTGTCTAAATATAAATATGCAAAACCTGTGTGAATTCCGAGAACTATTTATTGTTTGTCTATATAGTTTGAAAATATGCTTAAAAATGAAAACCAGTGATAAGATGCTCAATTTGTAGGTTGGCTTTTGAATTCCTGCCTATTTATTACAAATTGAGTTTTAACTGTGTTACCAAATGAATCACATATTTTAGGAGTCCTATAGATGCCTGTCTTATTTCCTAAAACTGAAGTTCAAATAGACCAAATGGAGAAGAAAAAACAAACAATTTTCTTCAGTAGTTTTGACTGTCAGGAAATGTTTGCAGCTTCTATGGCCCTTAAAAGACTGAGAAAGGTTCAAATAAAAAATTAAGACAAGTCAAGTAACTATGACAGAAATTTACAGGCTCACTTACAGAGCAATATTCTAATAATAAAATTCAACTGGTTTCTGGTTTATGGATAGAAATGTAAACCAAGAAAGCCTATTTCTTTACATGAATAAATACAGAGAATATATACCAGAGTGTCAAACAAATTAACAATAACTTAGACTGATTATGAATTTGAACACTGCACAGTGTATTGTTGGCTTTCAATGGTTTCATGCAGTACAACTTATAAATGTTTTATATGTAATAGTGCAATTTGTAACAAATATTTCCTTTTCTGTGTTTCATTTTATAATCTTCGCTATTATTTGATATACAAAATACATAAACAATTTTGTTTCATACTGCCTTTCCTACAAGAAGTCAAAGCGCTTGTTTTTCTTGTTTTTTATGTCAAAGTTTTTTTGACATAAAAAACAAATAAAATAAATTTATCATTTATATCACATTAACTTTATTTACTCTAACCTCTGAGTTACATTGCCAGGTATTAAGGTTTGCTTATTTATATCCACATTCAAAAATTAAACAAATATTTTTTTAATAAAATGGAAAATTAATTCCATTGAATAATTATTCAATATAATATTCTATAAGTATTTTATTAATATGTGTAATTAGGTACTCAAGCACTGGTTCCTGCGGGTAGCAATCACAGCTCTATATCTGCCGAGGACTGTGACACTACAGTAGTTGGTTCCATCATTGGAAAAGCTCGAGCCTTAGTGGACTATACTCCCAGTCCATATGATAAGGATGCACTCAAGTTTAAGGTAAATAATTATTAGTAAAAAAAAAAATCTGTAAAATACACCTACAAATTTTAAAGTATTTGTTTTTTCCCCCAACAGAAGGGCGATATAATTGATATTGTGGCAATGAATCCAAGTGGCTTATGGAAGGGTATACTACACAATAGAGTTGGAACATTCAAATTCATAAATGTAGAAATGTTGTCAGACAAAGGTCGATCGGGAAGGCAACGTTCTGGAGGGAAATATTCACATCACTGCAGTTCGACTAGAGGGAAACCTCAGTCAGTTGAAGAGCTTCTGCGTAGAATAAATTTGGAGGTAATTTCTGTTTGTGCCATTACATTTTCATATTTTAATATTATAGTCTCGAAGTTTAGAGTACCAAATTTGAGCAATGTGTAAATTGGCTCATGCATTTGACACATTATTCTTCTTCAAGTGAAAACATTACTGATTAAATCTGATACTGCTTGTTTGACTCTATCCTTGAATCTATTTATAATTTTCTAATAATATTGTTCTTTGTGAAGGTACATCATACTAAAACATGAAACAACAAGTATTAAAAGTTAAATATTATTAAAAACTGACATAAATTTCTTGTAAATTAATTAATTTATTAAAATGCTTATTATAAATATTGTTGCGGTTTACAGGAGCATATATCAGTCTTTGTATTGAATGGCTATGAGGATCTTGAGCTCTTCAAGGATTTGGAGGGTGAAGATTTGGACTATTTGGGTATCAGTAATCCAGAGCATCGAGCCAAGATACTCACAGCTGTTGAACTGCTACATGACTATGACTGTAAGTGTTAACTATACTCATATCAGTAAAAAATAATGTTTAAATAAATGTAGTATGGATGAAAGAAAAGAAAATTGAAACATATAATGACACAATGTGGCAAGATTTTGAAGATTCACAGTTTAAAAATAATTCTCCAACTACCCGTCAGTTTAACATAACCTACAACTTATTTGTTCATTCACATAATTCTTTAAAAATATATATTTTTTTGAGTTATGTAATCCAACAAAATTAAATTTATATTTTAGATTTATCACAACATAAAATATGTATATATACCCTGTAATCAAATAAAAGTTATTATTTCTTAGTTTTGCAAATAATTTTAAAGTAATAGCTGCAGGTGTACTGACTATTTCCTCACCAATCAGTATAGTTCTTGTATGTCAAAACAATTTAATTTCTCTATTGTTTTAGCTCCAGATAGCCCAGAAGACACAGATGGTGATGGCCCTGATTCCAGCAGTGACGACGCTGGATCCATAAGCCAACACTCAGAATGTTCTACCTCCCAGCATAGTTCCCAGGGCAAATGTTCCTCGTTCCAAAGGTTGCAGTTCCCTCGCGACTCAGGCTGTTACGATGCATCAATGAAAGAACGCCTTCATACACACCACAGACACCATCATCACCACCACCATCACAAAAAATCTCAGAATGGCGGCACATTGTCACACCATCACAATCACCACCACCACAACCATCACAACCGAGGTTCCCCAAAGTGTGAGAAAGATGGCGGGTGTCAATCGGAGACACAAACAGAGTGCACAAGGACACGAAAGTGCGGTGGACTGAGAGAAATCCCAAATGATCTGGATTCCGGTGTGATATTGCACCATGCGGTACCCGGATGCGTTACAGGTGACGGAATTGGTGCTATCAGTGATGTTCAGGTGGCTCAGCCACAGAGTTCTATTGATGTGATTGACCTGGACAAGAAAATACTGCTCTCTCAGCAACAGAGCTTCCTCCCTAATATCCCCGTGACGTCCATGACGGCCTCATCCCCGTCTTCTGACGCTCAAATTAAGTCGGCCATCAGTTCTTCCTCATCACCTTTAAGGACTTCTGTAGAGTGTTATACACTGGCGAGGGGAAAGCTGATTTCTGTCGATTCCAGTAGGAAAAATATGAGCCCGTCCCTCTCGTCACCTATCAGTGGAGGTAGGAGCGTCAACAGGAAACAGCAGCAGCTGGACTCACCCAGCAGTAGACGGTCGCCTGGCACCTTCGACATTTTGCCTATTATCAGCAGTGAAGCATCTACTTCCCCACCCCTGCCTCCCCCTTGTGGCATCATCGAGGACTCATGCGAGACGAACCCCAAACTATCGATGGTCAAGTATGTGGTCGGAGGTAGTACCGACCTAGGTCTGGGTTGCGAAAGTGGTAACATCGTCTCCATTAGTGGCAGGGGTTGCAGCTTTAGTGAAAAATCCAGTGATTCCGGTGTAAGTTCCAGTTCTCTATCATCAGCGAATCCGAGGGAACTTCGCAGTGGTGGACACGTGCTACAATCTTCTTCCACGGCGACCATTGACAGCCCTACCAGAGGAGTATTCAGCTTTTCATCCTGTGTTAACAATAATCGCTCCTCCCCCACTCACAGCAGCAAAGGGCACGGTGTCACGATACAAAACATCGAGAAGAATGCGTATCATCAGTAAAAATAAATAAACTCTGTCGAGAAAGATAAAATCGTTTCAGACAATTCATATCAAGATTTAGTCAATCAGATGAACATAAAATATTCCTAGTCCTCGATTCTCCCTCCTATTGTATAGTTATTATTGTTGTGTAAAATTGTGAAAAGTTTAAGAGTGAGACCGAGCTCATAAGAAACTCTATCTTGTTGGAACTGTAATTTTTTATTTAATGTTTTTCTTTGTGACATACTCAAATTGTAATATATATATACATACATATATTGTAATTAAATCTTGTAAAAATATGGTAGTTGGACCAAATTAACTGTCCATACAAAAATAAAACTATCAATTTGGAACAAGTGGTCATCTTCATAAGTTAACACACCTAACAAATTGAAAGATATAAATTAATTATAGTACTGATTTTCAGTCATTCAAGCAAGAACTTTTAAATAAAAATCTGATCTTATTGTGCTAAACTATTTTGTATCATTTTCTAAACATGACTTGAAGTTGTCCTTCAATAGCAGGCCTAAGAAATTACTTAATTTCAATACTGTTGTTTTTCAGTTTGAAATTATCTATCTTTTTATGACTTCTCTATCCATGAATTAATGGCTACAAATTCATGATCAACTAGATGCTTTCTGTTTCTCAATTTCAAGCATATATTTGACCTTGATTTCATCTTGACTAACAAATGTTATCCATCTTAATATCTTTCATTAACTTTTGCTGTTTCCCTTCTAGGGACAATTGTTTGAATACCATGCATTATTTTCATACCAACGCAACTTTATTTTTCTGTGTAATTGTTTGTGTTTAAATGACACACTCAGTACTCTCAAAACAAAGTAATGCATTACACATCAAATCTTCTAGTTCTGAGGATAAAAAAATAGGAGTAACTTGATTAATATAAGAGGTATTTTTATTTACCGTAATATTTTCTATGGAGGGAAAATGTGCAAGTGCTTGAATATCTGTAATATGTTATGAATATGGAACTGATTTAATTATTTTATTATATTATGTGTAAGTCATATATAGGGTTGGCAAGAAAGTAATTTCAGTTTGCACAAGTAGACAGGGATATGTTTGTTTCGTGATTCTTTTGTCAAGATTAGAATTTTTTCTTTTAAAAATTTGGTAGTTGATGCCTTTAGTAGGTTGCTATAGAAACAAATCCCATGTAATTTTGTTTACAACTGTCAGTTTATGGTCAATTTTAACATTGAGTGCAAAAATAATCATTTTATACACTTTTTAAGAATTTCCTACAGTTCTAAATTTTTTTCTTTTACTTGCCAATTCTCATTATATATTCATACAATATTAGGAGAATCCATTAAGGAATTGGAACTAATTATTGGAACTATTTATTTCTATCCTTCCTCACTATCCAAGTTTGAATGTGACTTTGTCACCAAATTAGTTACAATTCCTTAATGAATTCTCCTAATATTGTATTTATTCCTTAATTGAAGCTCCTAATACTTCATTTCCTCTACTCTATCCTTTCCTCCACTAAGCAACTAATTGTCTACAATAAGACTGTCTATATTTGCCTGGTCAGGAACTTGACCCGGTGGCCAAGATGGTTAAGGCGTCTGTGTATTGAGCAGAATATGTGCGTTCAAATCCTGCTTGGGTCAAATATTTTCAGTCTTTCCTTCTTCTTCCATCCTTCTCTCTGCTTTGAACATATGCTTTTCTATGTGCGTAATTCTTCACCTGAGCATATGAATTCACATACAGTGTAATCCTCCTATTTATTTCTATCCTTCCTCACTATCCAAGTTTGAATGTGACTTTGTATATGTGTATATATATATATATATATATATATATATATATATATATATATATATATATCTGTTACATAGACATACACAAAGATTACATTATGTTGCAGGTGATTTCAACTTAGTACCTAAATGAGATGCACACAAATAATTTTTACCGACATTTAAATATCATCATGTGAACACAACGGTATGGTCAATGGGCCACATTCCTCACAATCAAAGAAAGTATTTTACTGTTAATTAAATGAATTTCTCGGGATTAGTATCCTGTATAGCATATAAAGGCAATTCTATTTTAAATCTCATCTTGTCCATTACCAACCACCCTTGGTCTAGTGAACCAATCCAATACTAATACTCTAGATACAAATAAAGACTTAGCCATGATTCACTAGCTCCTGGCCTTTCATGGAGATCAACATCTGCTTTTTCATCCTCTCACTCTTATTACCAATCATCCAATAAACTTTAACCCCCACTACAGGCAAATTATATTAATTATTTTTACTATCGCACCTCATATTACTATTCACTGTTAAGGTTTGCGTTGTAAACTACCAGAGGCCTGAGGAACGGACATGGCGATTGGAAACTGCTAGGGCAATAATAAATGGCAAGTATACGTACGTATGTATTTCATCACGTTTGAGGAAGAGACTGGATGTCCTCGATTATAAAAGTATTTCGTAGTTTTCTCTAAATTGTAATATTCGAGAAAAAATTATTGCGAGAGGAAGATTGCAATTTTAAATGTAATTTCGATTTCTTTATCCTCCCTACCCAATGGACGAGCCACACAATGAAAATACGTGCAACTATAGGAACCAATTTTGTTTTGAATCTAAAATGATTAATCCAGTATTTTACGTAGAATAATCTTAAAGGGTAATAAAATAAAGAAAGCAGACATTCGACAAAGAAAGGACGAAAACATATTCCAAATTAGCGTAATACCTGTACTTCACCTGCTGCGGGTTTCAGGTGAAGGGGGAGGTTTCTGTATGAGTTCTAAAGATTCGGTCTTCGTCGCAAGCCAGTGTCTGAGGTGTTTAAACCCTGCACACGTGGATCTGGATGTTCCTGGTTCGATCCTCGCTCACACCGCTAGTACTTTTTCTATTTCTCATTCGTATTTTGCCCTCACTGCCGAGGTTTGCGACTCTTAAGGGAAATTAAAACGTTGAAACTTCGCCTCGTCCGTGGCTCAGTGTATAGAATTCAGGTCGGTGTAACACAATGATTCTGTGCGTAGCAGGCTGTAGGTTCCAGTCTCGGCGGGGTCCTTAGTCCAAAGCATTTCCTCTCTGTTTCCACTTTCGAACGGCTTCGAATGTCGTCTGTCTTCCCCTCGGGGTCGGCGAAAATGAAGGCAGAATGCCTGGGAGTGTGGTGGAGTAAGGTTTTTGATATTTTCGCAATTTTTTTTTTTTTGGGTTTATATTGATAATAAAGAGCGTTTTTTGCTTGGCGTTTACAATTACAAAAAGGATAAAAAACACCAGTAAACTAATTTAACGTGAGATGACGTTTAATGCTGAATATATTAATAATATTTCTCTCTTTCGTCAATTCAATGAGAATAGAAAAAATACTAGCGCTGTGAGCGAGGCTTGAACCAGAAACCTCCAAATCCACGTGTCCAGGCTTTGACCACCTCAGCCACTGGCTTTCGACGAAGACTGAACCTTTAGAACTCGTACAGAAACCTCCCTCCCCCCCCCCCCCCTCACCTACAAGCCGCAGCAGCTAAAGTACAGGTATTACGCTAATTTGGAATATGTTTTAGTCCTTCCTTCTCGTTTGCTTCGTCCAATGTCTGCTTTCTATATTTTATTTCACTATAAGCTTTATGCTGTCAATTTCCTCAGTACAATTACTGGAATAATCATTTTACTTTCATATCTCATATTTCATATAACGATAGTGCATTTATTGAAAAGCTGTAAAATACATTGAATTTTATTTCGTCAAATATACCTCCAAATTTCTTTACGAATATAATACTTGAATATACTAATTGAGTACTGCAGGATATAATTGTCCCTCAGTCTTCAGACATTATGGAAGATTAAATAGATGAAATTATGAGCTAGATTCACATTGTAAACAAATGGTCGCCATATTAGTCACGAAAATTAACTTACATTATCTGCAAGGATCATAAAGTATTCGTTTTTTATTATCATTTAATAGAGTATTACTGGATTTGGTGACTACATGCGAACCACGCATTTTTATTACTATATGTATGTTTTTTCCGAGTATTTCCTGTCGTACGCCGCTACGTTTCCTTTGGTCCTCACCTGCCTATTTTTCTTTAATTAAATAATTATTTAATTATGGTCATTCTTATGATTTGTGCAATTATTTCAGCTGATTTCACTCCATTATAGATTCACTCGATTATAGAAGATTTTGCTCGCGAAATCCACGGGAAGATTCTAGTAAATGTATTGAAGACTCTTAAACCTAATTCCTAGATTCTATCAGACAATTAGAAATCGTATTTACATAGAAATTTGTGCAATTTTTCACCGTAGAAATCACCCAGAAATTTTTGAGTTTACCTCATTGTTATTTTATGGGCACATAATTTCCAACTTTACCAACAACTGCGTAACTATAAACTGAAAACTGAGCTCTCAATAATCTTTCAGTTTCCAAACGTTTTTGTTTAATGAGAAGCCCTTTTAATTACGGATTCTTCCACAATTACGTTTCCTTATTATAGAACTTACAGAGACATTCTCAACGTAAAATACCTTTTTGTAACCAATAACGATTATTTCCTTTCACAATTTCTTTTTACCGTCCGTCACCATTTGTTTCATTTGGATAAAGTACCAGAGTAAGCAAATAAAAAATGGAAACAAATTCGCTGAGTGACGTCACTGGCGCGGCCATGTTCGTAATTAGTGGTGGCCACTATTATCTTCCTCGACGTCACAGTAATTTGCCTTCATGTTGACAATCTTTAATATGTATCAATCCGGCTTGTTTTGTTGGTTTTTTTTCAAAAATAATCTCGGTAAAAATAATTAAATTCGGTGAAGAATAAGTTTTCCAACATCAATTTATATTGTCCACAAAAACTGTTATAATAGAAATTATGTCGGAATCTGAAGTGTTTCTACTCACGCAGCAACGTATCTGTAAACAGAAAAGGGAAGAATTAATGGCCAAATGAACAGATCCAGCCGCGAATGTCCCAAAGATGAAGATAATCTACGCTCAAGGTTCCGTTCCTCGGCCTCCAAAGTGCACAAACTTCAAGAAAGGAAAACGTAATTATTCCCTAGTTGTTTGTTTATATATCAAGATAGAATTTCCAGGTTGAAGCAGCTGGTGTTTCATTTTTCTGTCGTCATAAGTCTGCAAAGTCATGATATTTCCCTTTCATTCTGTTTTCTAGATAAAGTTTACATTTAGAAAGGATGAATATATTTAATGTAAAAGATATTCTTTCTCCAGCGATCTGCTGAAAGCTAAATAATTGTAGATTTGGAGCGTCCATGATGTATAGGCAACCCTGCGACACTTCTGTCATTTGAGTTGCCTGTGTCAAAGGCGCAGACGCGATCACTTTAGTTAACAAAATAATTATTTTCCCGTTCTTTCGGATCGGAATCGTTTTGATGGATTTTTCGTTTCATCTCAACAAAATCGTTTCTTCGCCTGCTAGTTATCTTCAAGCAATATATATTCCGTAAACTTTCCATAATTGTGATTTATTAAGATTATATTTTGTAAATATCCTACTATCTTTGCCATACGAACCAACATTCATAGCAATAAAATTGTAACTGTAGTGCCAAAAAAACGAAAAATGTTTTTAAAACAACCTTTTCATGGTTTTATAATAAGGACTCGCTGTATAGGGGTTCATACGGTCATATTTTTTCCATATATAGCACCCAAGTAGATGGATAGTTCCAAAATGTAAAAATGTCAGACAATAAATTTCCTCATTTCTTCAGGAGGCTTTGCCATAATTTCCTTATATAGGACGTCGAAAATTATTTTATCAATTTTATAGTTTGATTATATATATATATATATATATATATATATAATCAAACTATAAAAATTTGTTTATTAAATAATTACATATTCTTAATTACCACAATATATATATATTAATTAAGAATAATAGTCACTTTTCACCTGACGATAGGATAAGGATTCTATAAACGTGTGGTATTTATATTAAAAATCGTGACGTCATCAATACAGTGACGTCACAGACACCGATACTAACACCGCAAGAGCACCCAAGCAGACGACAATTGCAGACAAACGACGCGGAACATCAACATCTAGCGGATTCTTCTGAACTACGTCAAAAAAATTTATCAAAAAACTAATTTATACATTATCCTAATCATGCTTTTGGCCTTCTGTTGTTTATCTTTGACGTTATTCCCAAAAATTATTTATTCGTATACTGCAATTAAAAAAAAACTAAAACAGAAAACTCCATTTCAAACAAAAATGCTTAAGTTGGCACTATTGGCACTATTACATCTGCCGCGATGTAAACAATGACCATGTTTCAGATTAACTTATAAACAAAGGTGGAATTTATTAGTACGTTGCAATTAATCAGCGAAGAGGATCATCATATAAATAGTGGAGGCGGTATTTCGTAAGTTAATTAATTGCTCTTGTGTGTTATATCACTTTCTTGAGTTTTGATCGTTTAAATAATCGTTCTTTAAAGTTATGGAATCTTTATCCCCATAATTAGAACTGAATATTTCTTGTTATCTGAAATATCCGATTTAAGACAAGTTCAGAATTAACAAAAGTCAATAGTAGATAAATAATACGAACGGGTGTGTTCGAATTTTTTTAATTACTTTGTTATCCACCTAACCCAGTAATTAACTTGAAAACTTGTGGCTATTGACAGCTGATGACAATAGGTCTCATAAGATGTTTTTGCTATTTGTTTATTATTTTACCATCTAAAAGAAATATGATAATCATTTTAAATGTTAAGATTTATATAATATTCAACAAAATTGTGCAAACTGAAACCTCTTTTTAATTCAAGTTTATCAACTATCATAACCTTGTAGGAATGAGGTAACCCTGAAGAATGTAAATGTTAGTTTATTCACATATGACACTTTTTTTTAGATGCCAGGTGTCAAGCATGGAATTGGATTTCATACTTAAATATTGGAAGAACCATAAATCTTTCCTCAAATCATAAATTATCTCCAGGTAAGTCTCACACTATTAATTTAAACTGCTTGAATTAAATATAATCAAAGAAAAAAGTTTATCTTAGTATGATTGATTAATTCCTTTGGATAAATCAATTCTAGTCTATTTTTTACTGTCCAAAAGAATCCAGTTTAGAGTACACTTTGGTGAAAATTACTAAGTAGAGATTAAAATGATGGTAAGATAGATATGTGTATTAAATTTTTATATTCTTGCAGGACTCGTGCAGGCCTTCAGATATTGGGCTGGGAAGCAGCTTCTGTTGGTAGAAGACAACCTCCAGTTTGGGTGAGTTTGTCTCACTCTTGTTTATGCTGAACATTAATGTGGCTTTTGTCAATTTAAAAATTGATAGGTATTTATAACCTTTTCGATCATGATTTGATTTGAAAATTTAAATTATTTTATCAATTTTCTGTAGATTTTGATCCTCAAAGTGTTGGCTATCCCTACATTAGTTTGTTATGTTTTACACATTTTAAAATGACCATTTTTTTATTTTGGCATATAATTGTCAGTAGTAAAGGGACAAAAGCTAGATTTATCAAGTTTTCTATGTGTGGTTTATGGTTCTTCAGTCATGTGTAATTGGATATGTTGTGTTTTAACTGATTAGTCTCAGATCTTCAACTTTTTTTTTAAAAAAGTTGAAAACCATTTTCCGTCATATTTATTTTCTTTTGTAATTTTCCATTTGACCACATTTAAAACAACTAATCAGAGTGACTATGCTCAGGTCTGGATGCAAACAGAATGAACTCTTACTGTAGATACATGGATTTAGATATATTCTTTTTAGTATTTCCATCCTCTTGATGGCATGATATAAAACATTCTTTATTGTCATCTGATTTATTTAGACACGTCTACTAACATTCTATTCTTATTCTCATCCTGTGAAGATATTATGTAAAACTCTCTCCTTATTTAAAAAGCTAACAACACACTTCAATTTTTGGGTACTCCAACTACTTTTTTTCATCTACATATCATAATGAACTCAGTTTTATTTTTTTGTTCAAATACATTGGTAAGTTTATTATGCCAATATTATTAAATTTTTTACAATATTTGCACACTATTTACAAAACATTTAGACCACCAACTACATTTGACTCCCCTCACTCCAATTAAATCCAGAAAACTCTGTCCTTAGAGCATGTATAAAAAATTCTCTAGATTCAGGCTGTCAGGCTCACTGCAATATTATGTACCTCATTCCTGCAGTTCTAAAATTTTCAACAATTCTAATTCGTTATTGTTCCACTCCCAGGGTTAAATGTGTGAGAAGAACGATTCCTGACACATAAAAGATAGTTTAAAGTTTATCTTTTCCTAAATTAGCTCCCCCTTCCAAGTTTCAGAATATGTGTATTACTCTATCATTGTGGTGTCTATATTGACACTTCTGCCACTGTTTCTATGACTTTACCTGTCTTTATTTAATTTTTCTTCAGCACCCAATTTGGTTTCTTCAACAATTAACACAGCCTAATGACCTGTATATTGTCATTCTTGTATACATCTTTATTCGAGCTTTACATGTCAATGTTCTTTTGACTGAACCAGTCTTCCAGTTACTATTGCTGCACTTGTCTGATTCACAAACAAGTTAACTTTCAGGATTCTGCATGTCTACAAATTGCTCCAAGAGGCAAGCTTCTCGTGCTCTCAGTCTTGTTTCCTTGGTCCACAAAAAAGGGTGTTCAGAATTTACAAAAAAATAACTATGGCATTATGCTTCTTCAAAACTTAGAACCTTAATCATGCTTCTTGTTTTGATAAAAGTAACCAACTGTCCAAAAAGAGAGGATAATGTGAGAGTACCTCATTCTTTGCCTCCTGTCTGTTTGGCACAATACCTATTTCATAACTTCTTTAGTCTTCTACCATAAAAATCTAATTACAAGACTACAATAAAAGAATCACTTGTTACCCATTACATTCTTTGAGTTTTCTTATTTATTTATTTTAGCAGTTGTCATTAGGTATCATTATTTCTTCTGCCCTATTGCAAGCTAGGCCTTGTCTGTTGAAGATTGGAATCACATAATCTTGTTCCTCTGCCAAAATATTTGGGTGTGTTCTTAGATACTAATTCGTATTTCTACACAGCAATTTTCTTCAAAAAACAGAGACTACATATTGTTTAACATTTCCCTGGATTTTATTGTTAGTGCCCAGATTAACTGTTTAGAGAATCCGTGACTGGTGATATAAAAATTTTTTATGTAGTGGCCCATAACTTAAAATGTATCTTGTTTAATCACTTTTCGTTTTGTGAACAGGTTCACATTATATCTTAAGATGAAATTCCTCATGCTGTGTGAATTTCAGATAAATGTATCAGTTCAAACACAATGTTTTATCTTTGTTAATTCTACTCTTTCAATCTGTAATCATCTCAACCTTAAGAAGCTATTTCTCATTGTGTCTATTCTAGATGAATGAATTGTTTCAAATATGAAGTTTTATCATTTTATGCCAATTCTACCTTCAATCTACAATCTTGTGTCATTTAAGCCTTTTGCACTATCTTTACTTGATGGTATAAATCTATTTATAACTCATGTCTCTTAACATTAAACTCACTCTCCTTCAACAATGTGCAGCTATGTATTTTTCTAGTACAACTGTAGTAGAATCATCATAGTTTCTTGCTGTATTGGGGAGTCCAATAAAAAAAACCTATCTCCATTGTTTTAAAAAATTGGTCAGATCACATTATAGTTTGCCAAGCTAACAGGGTGTCCAGAAATGAACTATATCCATGTAATTGCAGCTCCTTGCCCAGAAATAAACTATCTCCAAGCAATTGCAGCTCCTTGCCGTAGTGGTGTGTCCAGAAATAAACTATCTCCAAGTAATTGCAGTTCCTTTCTGTATCTGTGTGTCCAGAAATAAACTATCTCCAAGTAATTGCAGCTCCTTGCCGTAGTGGTGTGTCCAGAAATAAACTATCTCCAAGTAATTGCAGTTCCTTTCTGTATCTGTGTGTCCGGAAATAAACTATCTCCAAGTAATTGCAGCTCCTTTCTGTAGTGGTGTGTCCAGAAATAAACTATCTCCAAGTAATTGCAGCTCCTTGCCGTAGTGGTGTGTCCAGAAATAAACTATCTCCAAGTAATTGCAGCTCCTTGCCGTAGCGGTGTGTCCAGAAATAAACTATCTCCAAGTAATTGCAGTTCCTTTCTGTATCTGTGTGTCCGGAAATAAACTATCTCCAAGTAATTGCAGCGCCTTTCTGTAGTGGTGTGCCCAGAAATAAACTATCTCCAAGTAATTGCAGCTCCTTGCCGTATTGGTGTGCCCAGAAATAAACTATCTCCAAGTAATTGCAGCTCCTTGCCGTATTGGTGTGCCCAGAAATAAACTATCTCCAAGTAATTGCAGCTCCTTTCCATAGCGGTGTGCCCAGAAATAAACTATCTCCAAGTAATTGCAGCTCCTTGCCGTATTGGTGTGCCCAGAAATAAACTATCTCCAAGCAATTGCAGCTCCTTTCCATAGCGGTGTGCCCAGAAATAAACTATCTCCAAGCAATTGCAGCTCCTTTCCATAGCGGTGTGCCCAGAAATAAACTATCTCCAAGTAATTGCAGCTCCTTGCCCAGAAATAAACTATCTCCAAATAATAGCTATTGGGAACTTGGTTTATTTTTATCTCATGTTTTATGTACTACTTGTTTCAGATTTTTGTTGAGGAGTGTATAGACTGGGGGCTTTAAACCCTTCGTCCATTCGCTCCTCAAAACGCTGGACTGGGAAGCTGTGGAAGCTAAAAAGTTTCAACGTTGAACAGAAAAGATTTTTTTTTGAGTTGGACTTAGGGCACTTTTTTTAGTGCCTTTTTTGGCCTTCCCAGCTGGAATTGTTGGCCAAACTTCTCACAGCAGCAAAAGCCAGCTGTCTTTGTTTGTTGTAATTGAAGCAAATTGTTAATTTTGAAATATAAAATGAAAATAAACATTTATTCTGAAATTTACATTAGATTTATTATATATCCCAGATCATTTGAAATTAGTGTTCAAAATAAAAATTCTTACATTTATTATATAAAACCTAGACCATTCAAAAATACAAGCCATTTTATTTTAACAATTTAATTTTACTTTCATATACAAGATTGAAAAGACAAAACATTAATTGAAGACAGAAAATTTTACAATATAGACTTCTTGAAACCCCAGCACAACAGGAACAATTGGCCAAATCCTGAAACAAAAGAAAATACAATTAGAACACTTCACCTATTAAGTTAAGAAAAATTAGAGTGGACATTAAAACTCACCAACAAATTTAGAACTCCATCCTCTTCACAAATAAGGAATCAATCTGAAAAAAGGAAAGGAAATATTACCATTTTGATACAAAATAATTTAAAATTTTTCTAACCCAAGATCTTAATTTAAATTTTACAACTTCAGAAGTAATCTAGTTAGCAACATTAACAGGGTTCCAAGGCTGTAATGCAAATTGATGGAGAACTGAGAAAATGGTTTAGCATTAATAAACCAGTCAGTCTACAACTGTATTCAATCTGATTAGAAGCAATCAAATATCTGGTTATATAGACTCAAAGTAAACTCATAAATGCATACACAGATCTAGCAATGATCTGTAAGTCTCACTTGACAGACTAAACAAACTAGAGATCTTACTATGAAGAAAAAGTACATGAATTTCATCAGCAGCAGGTTTTAATTTAGAACACGTACAAAACCTTTACTATCTGGAAACTAATATTATAGGACAAATTCAGTCAACAGAAATAAAACTGCCTCCTAAACAGAAATTGGGATCATGATTAGGCCAGCCATAGCCTAGACATGAAACAATTGATGAATAACAGTTCAGGACATTTGGACACAGGGTTCTGCTCAAGATTTATGGGGCCAGAATAAGAAAAGATTGTCCTTAATATGGATACTGCAAGAAATAAACAGGTTTCAGATTACAGGCCACAAAACTAGTTGATAGATATGTGGAATAAAAATTGATTACAGAACTGCATTAGAGAGAGCAGAATAGAAGAAACTTCAAGCCACTAAAACCCATGCTGGGTTGTGGTCCCATAAATAAGTAATCTGTACACAATTCATTACACTGTACTTCTGCCACAAAAGCACATGTTAATAATACAGTTAGACCATTAAACTACACAAAATTAATTCAGGCAAATTGCTCAATGTAGTATTCAAAATCAAACCTAAAGTAGTTGCTATCAACATTTGCATAAAATATAAGAATTTTGAATTAGAGAAAATTATTGCCTGAATATCTAAGAAAGATTGACCATTGTGGATCAAGTAAGTCCCAAACTTACAATGAAACAAAATATTTTTCATTAAATGGTTAGGATTTAATTAAAATATAAACATGTCATAATGGAAAGTGAAAACAGGGTTTTAGTTCATCACAAATTCAAGTGAGGAAGCAATGAAGTAAGGACCAGCTATATAGGTAAAGTATGTGATATATTCTTCAGATTATATCTAATTCAAAATCTAGTTTTTTTAAACAATTAAATTCAATTTATACTGAAAAACACTAGACATTCCTTTTCTTAATTTATATTTTGTAGTAATTAGTAATTAATCCATTGTTATAATTGCAAAGTAAAGGACTCATTATTAGACTATATAAAGCATACACCACGACAAAGCGGGCGGCGAGACAAAAGA
Source organism: Zhengitettix transpicula (assembly GCA_037074705.1). Classification (NCBI taxonomy): domain Eukaryota; kingdom Metazoa; phylum Arthropoda; class Insecta; order Orthoptera; family Tetrigidae; genus Zhengitettix; species Zhengitettix transpicula. The sequence goes on along the minus strand of CM073596.1, from coordinate 35,680,298 downwards.
ACCATTGTTAAGACGTACGCATTCGACAGTCTATGGCGAGGAGCGAAAGAGTAGTTACAGTCAGCGAGGAGAAGCGAAACGGAAAGGTTGCAAGTTAAAATTGAACAAAAAGTTTTTCAGTCTGTAATTCATCGAATAAGGTTACAGGAAAGTTTCTCAATAAGTAAAGCCACAAGCAGTAACCTAATTTCCTGCCGCAGTAAAAAACTCAATAAGTAAAAAAAGACCGTCACCGATGTCATCCAGAGGAAGTTGTGAATGATCTGACTGACCAGTAATTCGGAAGGAGTAGCCGTTTCCAGCTGAGAGAACAACAAGTTTCGACAAGTGTTTTGTAACCAATTTAAATTCAGTGATATCCCCAAAAACGTGTGCACAGAAAACCCCAAAATTGAGACCTGGTCGGCCGTAAGGAAAAGAACTCTAAATTTTATTTGTAAACCATTTCTTTAAGATACGTCAGATCGTTCTTCAATTATTTCTTTTCTTCAATTGTTTTGTTAGATAAGTTAAATTCAATTCACCCATTTATCAAACCCAGTAAAGACCCTGAGATTTTAAATATTATTGTGTAAATTTTATGTTGTTTAAAACTTTAATAAATTTTGTTAAATTGTCAAATAAATCTTTTATTTAGCCACAGCCATCAGTCCTTTTAAATTATTACAAATTGGCGCAACAACGTGTGGCTCAATTTTTTGATAAATAGGGTAGAATAATAATTAAAGAACGAAATCTGACAAACCTCGGTATTGGTGCAAGAAAGTATTTTAATTTGGACAGGATGTGCATGAAATTTTTGGAAATGAATTTTACACATGTGAAAGTTAGAGGGTTATTGAAAAGAAAGAAAAATGATTAAATGTGCATTTAAAGTTAAAGATAATAGCTTAAGTTTAGTTTTTTTTAAAGTTAAATTTAATGTAGAGAAAAAAATGGGTTCTAGAGTTAATAATTCACAGAGAAAAATGGAAAAAGATAGTGGATATTTGATGTTATTAGAGTATGTGAGAGAACAGAATAGAAAGCTGGATGAAGAAAATAGAATAAGGGAGGAGAAAAATAAAAAGGTAAACAAGGATGATTTTCTGGAGCAGGTGTTAGATAAGTCCGAAAGTGAGGAGATGGAATTAGTTGAAGGGTTAAAGGAATTGGAGAATGTAGAGGTAGAAAATCAAAATTTAGGTGATGAGATTAGTAATAATTCCCAGAGACAGGTGGGAGGAGATAGAGGAAGTATGGTGCTATTAGAATACTTAAAGATAAATTTTGCAGATATCAATAAAAATATAGCTGAAAATAATAAAGATAGCAGAAATGGGTATGAAAAATGATAAAAATATAGCAGAAATGGGTATGAAAAATGATAAAAATTTAGCAGATTTGAGTGAAAAAGGGGATAAAAATTTAGCAGATTTGAGTGAAAAAGGGGATAGAAATTTAGCAGAAATAAATAAAAATTTAGCTGAAATGGGTATCAAAAATGATCAGAAATTGGAACAATTAGCAGATATGAATAAAGAAATAAAGAAAGATGTAGCAGATTTGAGTGAAAAAGGGGAAAATTTGGATAAAAAGATGGATAAAGTTATGGAGGAAAATAACAAAAGCATAGCAGAATTAAAGACAGATGTAAGAGAATGGAGAAAAGAAAATTATGAGTGTTTTGATAAAGTTATTGAGAGTATTAGAGAGGACAGGAAAGGGATAAAATCTGATTGTGTAGAAAAAGTAAACAAAGATGTAAACATTGAAATTGAAACATGTGAAGTAGCAAATAAAGTGGGGTTAGTGGAGGTTAAGTATGAGGAAAATGTTAATGAAATAGAAGTGATAGTTAGTGAAAAGGTGGCAGAAAATAAAGTGGGGTCATTGGAGGTTAAAGGTGATGAAAATGTTAATGAAATAGAAGTGATAGTTAATGGAAAGGAAGGAGAAAATAAAGTGGGGTTATGGGAGGAGAAATATGATGTAAATGTAGATGAAATGGAAGGGGTAGCTAATGAAAATGTTGAAAAGAATTTAATTTTGTTGGGGCATGAGGCTGATGATGATAAAGGAGAGATTAAAGGGTTAAATATTGAAGGTATTGATGAGCAGGGAGATGAAATAGTGGGAGAAAGAGGTGAGATAGGGGCAAATGTAACTGAAGTAGAAAATTATGAAAGAATAGAAGAATTACAGAGAGGTGTTGTGAGTCAAAATATGATAGAAATGTTTGTTTACAAAGATGAAATGGGAACAGCTGATGGGAGTATTGCTATGGAAACATTGAGAAATATGGAAATAACATTGATGATGATAAAACAGATGGGATTTAAGAATTTAAAACAAGTGGTGGGATATATTGAATGTTATTTGAACATAGAATTTGGAAATAAGATTCTAACATTGGTGAATTTAGGAAAGGAGAAAGACGAAAATAAAGCACAGCTGATCAAATGTAAACATGGAACAGCTGGGGAATTTTGGCAGAATGCAGGTCAAGGCATATTTGAGTTCAGAGATACTGGATAGATGTAAAGTTTAGAAGGGATTTAAATAATTAGAAGGATTAACGTTCTTTGTTAATTACACGTGTGGCTAACGTGGTTACTTCAGCTAACAGAACTATTTTTCCTATATTTTCAAGATTCTGTTTTTCTTCCATCTTATACCTGAGGGGATAGTCATGTTTAACTATCATAGGTCTAGCACACCTAGGGAACCTTCTTGCTACAAATTGTAGTTTCCTTTCAACAATTTGGTCTTCATCACCTTTAGGTGCTTATTCTGTTTAAACTAAAGCTATTCCTTGTTTTCTTCAAATTGAATATTGATGCTATGCTAACCAAAGTTGGTAAAGAAAAAGGCAGATGTTAGAAAGTTGGAAAGAAAGACCATTAGGATATGGGTTTCTTATGATTTTTATCGAAATACTGGGGGGTCAAAATTCTCGCTTAATTCATTTTGTGATAGGGGACCACTAGGATGTGTTTTGCGGATAGGCGAGCGGCATTCGTGACCGAGAACGTTTCTTTATTTTCTTGATAATTTCGTGGCGTGTTGCTACAATGTTTTTGTTTATTAAAGCTTTTGAGGTTAGAGAAAAAGGGGGCGTGCCATGTTTAAGCTGTCACATGAGAGAATTTAAGTCTTGAATGATTGCTCACTCACAGTTGAAATGATTTCAAAATGACGTTGAGAAGTTTAATGTGTAAATAGAGGAGAAGGTGTAGAATTAAGATGAAATACTTAAAGATAAATTTTAAGAGATAAATTAAATGTTGAAAAAGAGAAAAGAGGGCGTGGCATGTTTATGCTGTCACATGAGATGAAATAGTTTTAGATAATTTTAAGAAATGTAAGCTAAATGTTTGAAAAGGAGAAAAAGGGGCGTGGCATGTTAAGCTGTCACATGAGTGAATTTAATTTGAGTATTGAAGCAGATGTTGTGATGATGATTGAACATAAGCTAATATGCAGAGAAAAAGGGGGCGTGGCATGTTAAAGCTGTCACGTGGTTGATTTTAAATTTTGTGTTGTAGAATGTGTGATGTCTTAAGTAATATTTGTTGTGTAAAGAAAAGGGGGCGTGGCACTGTGCTGTTGTCACGTGAGACAGTTGAAAAATGGAGGGGGTAGATGTAAACAACAGCTGACATCTGGAGAAAGTAGGTCAAAGCTTACTTCAGATTAAGTGACAGCATTGATGTTTAAGATGAATAATTATAAATTAAATTAATTTAAATGAAGTTAATTAAAGATTAAAAAAAAAAATTTAATTTTATGGCATTAGTTTTAAGGAATGCACAATTAATTTCAAACCGTAATAAATTGTGGGATCTAGACTATTTGGATAATCAAACAAATAATACGTTGCACCAATATTTGATGGGAATGTGTAAATCTTTTAAAGGAATGGTAATTAGGTATAAGTTTCCGAGCGATCTGACAAATTAGGGCAAAATTTGTAGAAGAGAGAAAAGAATAAAATTCAGTTTTCGAAGAGTAAAGTCCAGACATTTCCTTTCTCAATCGGAATTTGGGGCGTAATGTAGTAATTAGTAATTAATCCATTGTTATAATTGCAAAGTAAAGGACTCATTATTAGACTATATAAAGCATACACCGCGACAAAGCGGGCGGCGAGACAAAAGAACCATTGTTAAGACGTACGCATTCGACAGTCTACGGCGAGGAGCGAAAGAGTACAGTTACAGTCAGCGAGGAGAAGCGAAACGGAAAGGTTGCAAGTTAAAATTGAACAAAAAGTTTTTCAGTCTGTAATTCATCGAATAAGGTTACAGGAAAGTTTCTCAATAAGTAAAGCCACAAGCAGTAACCTAATTTCCTGCCGCAGTAAAAAACTCAATAAGTAAAAAAAGACCGTCACCGATGTCATCGAGAGGAAGTTGTGAATGATCTGACTGACCAGTAATTCGGAAGGAGTAGCCGTTTCCAGCTGAGAGAACAACAAGTTTCGACAAGTGTTTAGTAACCAATTTAAATTCAGTGATATCCCCAAAAACGTGTGCACAGAAAACCCCAAAATTGAGACCTGGTCGGCCGTAAGTAAAAGAACTCTAAATTTTATTTGTAAACCATTTCTTTAAGATACGTCAGATCGTTCTTCAATTATTTCTTTTCTTCAATTGTTTTGTTAGATAAGTTAAATTCAATTCACCCATTTATCAAACCCAGTAAAGACCCTGAGATTTTAAATATTATTTTGTAATTTTATATTGTATCTAAAACTTTAATAAATTTTGTTTAATTGTTCACCTTTAATAATCTTTTATTTAGACGCCTTTTTAATCTGTTTATTACAATTTATTAGTCAACAAATCTTATTGAATTTTCACTTTATAAATTTATTAAGAATTACTCAGTCATACAGAAGGTAAGTGGGCTTTACCCTTCATGGTCAATTTCTTGCGAGTGTCCTGTTCTGCACAGACACTGAACTGGTGGTCCCGGAGTATGGCAGGATGCTAAACTTCTCTTCCAAGTCTGCCAGTTTTCATGTGAAATTGAAGTTTCCCGTTATGGCTCCACTATTGTCCTCTGACCGTGCCCATGTGGCACCTTCTCCATTTTATCCTGGCCACTACCCTCTCCACAACTTTGTCACTCCCTTGAAGGATAAATGCTCAGGAACCCATGTCTGGTGCTGCAAACAATGGAAAACCTAATTAGAATTCTAAGCCAAACACTACAATTACATGTATCCATATACCAAATCAAGTTAATAATTTTGTGCTCAAATATATCAAAATAAGGGGAAAATCACACATTACATTATTAAGACAGGTTTTAAAATTGTAAGATAATGTAGAAATTATGCCAAAGGAAATTCAGATGAAAAATGACCAATGCCAACGTTTTGTTTTATTGAAATGATCAATCCCAACACTAAATGCAGAGATAAAAGTGGAAGGAGTTATTTAAGGACAAAATTACTAGAATTAAACTGAATAGTTGGGAAAATGTTGCTGGACTTTTCTAATTTTTGACCATTATATACTCTGAAAGCTAACTTGTATGGGTATTAAAGACAAAGATACATCATTATTGAAATTTAAACTAGTTGACCCAATCTCGGTAATAGGTCTGGTACTGTTTATTTTATACATAAAGGACTGAATGGATGAACTTATATAAAGCCTTCTGTCTTTTATGCAGATGTCTTTCTTGTGCTGTATAACACTAAGCAATCTGAATGTTCAAAATGAACCAGTATGGAAGACTTCAAATTATTTTGTCAATAATGGACGACACATAACAAAATCAGGTTTAATGTATTTAGATGCTACCCATCATAAGGAAAACTATCCTCCAAAAAGTAATGTAAATATTGCTTCAGTTTTTAATTATTAGGAATAACAATAGATTTGAAATTAAATACTGACCACATTGATAAATATCAAACAATGTTAAAGGCTTACTATGAGATTATATTTCCTTCAATATAATGGCTTAGAAGCATGGGGAACGAGTAAAAAAATTTTTTGTCAAAAGAGAAGTTTAAGGGTACTCTATAAAACCGAAAATGCAGAAAACAGTCATATTTTTAAGATAATAAAGTCATGACAGAATGATTTATATGTATTTAAAGTTATCCTTTTACAACACATTGTCTACACATTACCATAAATCTGGTACAATAATTATCAGAAGACTTTAAGGAGTTGAATAGGAACAGTTACAAGTCTGCCATCAAAATTATAATGAAATGTTCTCATTAAAGACTTTGTAACTCGCAATATAAGCTGTGTAACCTTTTATGTAAATAAAAGTATTTTAATAAAAATACTTAATACTAGCAAATTACATATGAATACATTAATGTATTGTAAATCATTTCTATTAAGTTTAGATTAGATTATAAGTAGTCTTTAGTAAACCTTAACATGCTTCACAACTAAAAGATTTTTGGGCAATTTCAATTGACATGTAACCTGGAAAGAAAAATTCATATAAAACAGAATTGTTTTGGTAAGAGTAAAGTGACTTAAGCATATTAATATGCATTACTAATATTCTAATGTGGAGAATAAAGGTGGATGTGATGGAATAATTCAGCAATAAAGCAAATTTGATTTCCTTCAGATAACTACACAGGATTATGAATCTGAATTAGCAAATGCCCTGGGTTAGATTTTTCTATCTTAATCCGTTAATTCTGAATATATGCTTCATACAAGAACTCAATACATTTTGCATACGGATCTCGTTCACCCTCTGGATTAATTCAGACACATCTAAAGATAGTTGTGACCATTTCGCCACACAATGAATAAATTTTATTTTTTTCGAATTGAAATACGATTATTTGGAAAACATTTACCCATTTTGGTAATATATTATATCAATAAATTTTTTGATTAACAGTAGAAGGGACTTGTGCAATAAATTATTGGGGAATGTCATATCCATATTAAACTAAACATCCGAATAAATTTGTTCGTCATAATTCATTAATATTTATTTCATTTTCCGTTTCACGAGCACAGATTTCGGCTAAAAATTACTGATTTCACGTACACAACTAGAAATCTAAAGAAAAATTCGAATGTGCTTCTAACTTGTTACTACATAAATAGACAATTGTGAACTAGGGACTTTGAAAAATGCTACGAAAATCTGCTTTTAACATGTGAACATGGCCCACATGTTGGCAGCCATGATGAAAGTGGCGATGTCACAAACAGCTGATTGTTCTCTCTTTAATTATTAAAGTTTCACCAACACAACTTCCTTTCAACCGTATTAAAATTGCCAATATTAGCTACAAATGTTAAATAAAATATATAAATATCAGCCGACATTTAATTTTTTTTCACCGTGGAAATGAAAGTAAGCTTCAGGCTAACGTTTTTTTCTGATCTGACATCCCGCAACAAATATCGTACAAAAAAAATTATACCCACAGATTCCATACGAATTACATAAATCTTCAAAAAACAAAAAATGCAAATCCCACAGTGTTTCATTTTACCGCACACAAATATTTCTACTGGCAATGATGCACGCGCTATTAGGATTCAACATACGATTTGAGAAAATAAGTGAAACTCTGCTGAAATATTTCTTCCCGAAGACCAAGAGAGGCTGTCAAATTGTGTTTGGGCTAGATTTGGTTGCCCAAATCCTAGAAATAAAATATTTCTTTTGGCGAAATTACGAACGCGATTCTTAATTGGGAGCCGCCTTTAGATTGCAACCGTCAAGGAAAGTTGGAAGTTTCACTAATTGGATATAAAATCTGCTCATAAAAGCTTACATATTGTCTGATAATCTACAATTAATATAATTAAAATTTTAAACGTTATTTTGAGACATGTTCTTGCAGTGTAAGACACGTAATAAAGCATGAGCAATGCATACCTCAGTAGCTGCTGGGCTGAATGGAGCCATCAAGTTTGTAGTTGCCACGGTCAGAACTCAGGAAGAAGTGAAAGGCAGCAACACCAACAACAGCCCCCACCCCTCATAGACCTCGTTCCCTTCATTACGTTACACGTTCATTCTAATCGGGCCACGAAGTTATATTCCTTCGTAAATTGCATTCTGCAACACAATGGATGAAACGTGAACTAAGTTCAGGATTTAAATAATTGATTTTATCATATCTAAAGACGAAATTTACCAATACAAGTATTTAACTAGAAAATAAAAATGTTTGACCTACCAAATTAATTACCTGAATTTCTTCTTATTATATGCTTCAAAAACGATATATACGGTTATTTAAGGTAATGGGATAAATTATGAAGTATTTAATTAGCCTCCTAAAATACTCAACTTTTTGTATTTGGTTTGATGTGAGGTACGAAAAACATTAAACCTTTATTTAGAAGTTCGTCATCGCAAACGGCTTCTGTCCAAATTTGCTAAAATGTATTATTTCTTTATTACATGTTCAAAACATTTTCCCGTACCGCAAAGGAATTTCAATCCACTACTACTGTAAATAAAATTACGTAAATACGAATTGTTAAATCAATTATTTATTATGGACAGGAGAAATATCACTTTAGTGGGGCAGTAATTTATGCATTTAATTTACGCGTTCGAATTAGTTACACAAATAAATGTAAGATGCTAATAACATATGCAATATATTTTTTAATGTACTAAATTTTCCAATATTAATAAAGCAACAAGGACAATTACATGAGTATCAGTGCAGTGCTATGCCATCAACGTGTCACGAGTCATACATATTATAATATAAGTTATTTGTAACGAGCATTTTCACACACAATAATATGTAGTGGGGCTGTAAGACAGAATTTTAAATATTAAAATCATTTTTTATATTTAAATATACAAACATTTGTAATATAGCAAAGGAATTACCCTTCATTTCAGACTAAGAAAAAATAAGATTTTATAAAAATTTCTTTCCGCATTATGTATTTAATATTAAATTTTTAAATATTTTATTAGAGCGGAAAAATTTCAGTAACCGAACTAAGTTAACCTTTGATATTTTATCAATCGAATGTAATTAATTCTCTGAGCACAATTGAAACTGAGAATATAATAATCACATTGCCTTTCACACGTCCAGTTCACGTGTTTTTAAAGTAAAATGATTTAAATTAATTGAATAAGTAAACAATTAAAAGTCCATGTATTTATTAATCACACCAGTCAGACAAGAGTCTTTGCGACTAAATTCCTAGTTTTAATTGAGACCTTCCTGGCATTGCATGAACAACGATAAAATAAGCAAAGCAGCGCTCGAAATAGTTATTTTCTTTTTTTCTACTTAATTAACAAATAAAATACGTACACCATGAGAAATATATAGGAACATTTATTATTATGGATTAAATTATTTATTAAGTTTACATTTAGGTTGAGCCCATTTATTAATATAAGATAAAAACGCCTATGCACACATTTTATTTAATTTTTAACCAATACATTTATCTTTTCTATATTATATTTGTTCACTTTCCGCCTGAATATATGTTCTAGATATAAACGTATATACATTGAATTGGTGCTGCTGTGCGGTATGAGCGATGATATAGTTTATATTAATTTTTTTAATAAAGTAGGAGGAGCACTATGAAAATTCAGAAAAATTTCAATAACCGAACTGACAAAGTTATCTTTTATTTTTTATCATCAATTGAATGAGCACATTTGAAAGTGAGAATATATAATCAATCACATTTGCCTTTCACTCTTTTAAATATATAAAATGATTAAAATAATTAATTGAATACGAAAACAATTAAAAAGCCATGTCAGACAATTTAGTCTTTGCGACTAAATTTCTAGTTTTACTTGAGACCTGCCTGGTATTGAATGATCAACGATAAAATAAAATAAAAATATTTTATTCGTTATTTGACTTTTTATATAAATTATTATTTTCAATACTAATATAATTATACATAAATAATTACAAAGATAAATTATGTTACAAAATCAATATTATAAAAAAGCTTCTTATTCAGCAAATAAATAAATAAACACATAAAATAAGAACTATAAAGATGGCGGCCGCCGGCCGAGTGAAGAGAGGACGACGACGAAAAGCCTGGATTTCAGAATCGAGAGATAGGATAGTAGAAGATGTCAGGAGGTCTTTGTATTCGGAGCGGCAGAAGGTGAGCAGGTGGCTAAGAAAATGTTGAGATTTTTTCGAATCCCTGTGGGGTATGTTCTTCCCATGAGAGAGAGAGAGAGGGTCAATGAGTGAGAGAGAGGGAGCGAGACGATGCATACTTTGGCAGCCATTTTTATGGGAGGAGCCTAGGCACACAGGGGTTTGGCAAAATCACGGCTTTTTTCTCCGCCACCTGCTCACCTTCTGCCGCTCCAAATACAAAGACCTCCTGACACCTTCTACTATCCTATCTCTCGATTCTGAAATCCAGTCTTTTCGTCGTCCCAAACTCGCATCGCTTTGCCGGCCGGCGGCCACACACAACAGCCTTCTTCATTCAATCCAATCAGTTTGAAATATTTTTTTTTATGACCATTCCTGAGTTCCTGATGATAACCTTCATATGTCATTAAATAAATACTGTTTCTCAATTTCCAGTAGATATTTTAGTATGGATATTCTCTATATTCTCTTGGCTAACAATACATTCATATTTATTACATTGCCTTTCATTAACTTTTTTTTGCTTATTTTCTTCAAGTGACAATTTCAATAAACCTGTACAGTTTTCGTATCAAAGCGGCTATGGTTCTCTGTGCAATGGTTTGGTTGAAGTGACAGTATTGATACTTTATAAATGAAAAACAAGTGCAAAGTCAAGGATTTGAAAATAAAAAACATCGAGAAAAATGATTCCACAAAATTTATATAAAATATTACATAAAGTACAATGTAATTATGTTTCTGTTTCTATACACAGTAAAATATAGAAATGGTTGGATGAACATTGTATGATATGAAACAAGGACTAATTCAATTATTTTAATTCACAATATGTATGTCAAATAAAATGTACAAAATTAACTTAATACACTAGTAATAAAATGAGAATTATAATCTTGGAGAAATATTCAGATATATACAACAATACAAATCCAGATATTTATAATTTCAATTGATATACATAATTCACTTGAACCAACAAACAATATATATATATTGTAATGCCAATTAGTTAAGACATTAATTGTAAATTTGACAATCTAAATTGTTAGAGAAATCCTTTGTGGCGGCGGTACAGAACACAGCAACAATGTAGCCAGGTATTGTTTCCTTTGTCGGAAGAAGAAATTACGAGAGAGTGCGAGTTCACATTTTGATATGGTAGATAGAGTTCAGGTCGCATTAGCAGGAAGGTTTGGTCGCAGGAAGATATTGAGAAGTTATAGTTGGCTGGAAGGTTTGGTCAAGTACAGGTCGTATTAAAATAGACGAGATATTCTTTTAAAAAAGTAAAGTTAAGTAGGAGCAGTGAGCAGTCAGACACGACAGAAATTGATCGAGTTGAAATAGACAAGACAATTTCAAATATTCAAAGGAAATTTGCAGAGAAATATCGAGGATTACCAACCAACAGAGTTGATTGGTCCATGAACATTTTGCTCAAGACGAAATATCCACTTGAGCAGAACTACGAAACCTGCTAAGCACAAACAGTCTTGGGAACATAGCCGGGCAGAGGGAGAGACGAAAAGGAAGTTCAACCTGGTTACTGATTGTTGATCTAAAAATATTAAATTTTAGAATCTGTGAGTTTTTAGAAGCAGTGCAAAACCCCGCCATATTGTTTCGTCAATTGCACGGTATCCTGGAATGCAGCCGTGAGTAACAATATAAAACAAATAATTATGTAAACCTGATTAAAAGATACACGTCAGATTTCGTTTTCTTCTTTTGATTAAAATTTGTTAATTAGAATCCATCTTTTTAGTTTAATTTTGTTGACAAGTAAATTTCGTCATCGTTAATTGACAAGTAAATCTTTTCTCTTTTAAATTGGAATTTGTGTTTAAGTTGAGAAATAAAATGATTCGCCATTGTTAAACCCAGTAGAGACCCTGAGATATTTTTAAATTGTGTAAACATTGATAATAAAATTTTGTTTGTAAAGTAATTAAATTCTTTCATTTAATTAACGACCTTCTATTTTGTATAATACAATATATATATATATGTACTTGATTTACATTATTTAAAAGCTATTTTTTTTGTCCTCTGCAAGAGCTTTATTAGTATTTCGTAATTATATGATACAACATTAGTATTAATTCCCAATCTGTATTCTGTAATAGTGGGGTACACTCCACAAATATCTGGTCCCTATTGTTTACGAGTTGCAATAAATTTAAGAAAAACACAGCTCTTACACACAATTCCTTCATGAAGGTCTACTCCTCACATGAAACCGAAGTGGTGAATCAATTTTGTGAAATATGTTGGCTAGAAACACAGCATCTCCATGGTTGTACTCAAATTGGAAGTGCCGAAATATCTGCAATTCATAATTAATATTGTCAAAGTGTTCGTTTAGACTCACAAAAGTGATGGATGAATATGACACTATGTAACAGAATAGTATTTTTGTTTGTGTTAAAATGAAGTTAATATTTTATTCAAAAACCGATTGTAAATGTGCATAGCACTACTGTCTTTTCAAAAAAAATTTTTTGTAATATACACTTTTGTTCCAAACACCATTCTTACATTCAAAGTCAGAAAATCAAATATCATGGCCAATGTGCATGATAAATCAGAAACTTTCGGTAACTATTGGCTATGAAAGAATCTTTGAGGGAATAACAGAGATTAAAGTATTTCCTCCAAGTAACTAAACATGATGTATATATGATTAATATATATGTCACAGTTTTGAATAATATGCGGAATTATATAAAAATAGAAACATTGTTTATGAATTCGAAATGAAAAAAAAATGGTATCACCTTTGCGAGCATTATCTCTATCAATTGCTCGGCATATCTCTTTCCCAGGCAATTTCTTGGTCCAAATCCAAATGGTGTATATGCAAACACATGGGAGTGTTTTTCGCCACTGTATCCCTTCAACCACCTCTCAGGCATAAATTTATCTGAATTTGGGAAGTATTTTTCATTATTCATAATGTCCATGAGGCATAAGATCATCACAGCCTGAAATTGAGGAATATTTCTTTCTATAGTGTATACTGAACCCAGACTGATAATTATATATTTAACTTTGTGTCGATATTTTATGAATATTATCACAAAATAATTATTTTAAACATAATTTTATTGGACAAAAAGACTCCAATCAAATATCATAGTACGAGGGTGAATCAAATATAAACGAGACTTTTGGACCTGCGCGCGCAATAGTGATGGAAGAACGTTCCGCTGTTATTGGCTGTTAGGTTGGTTTGTCAGGAGTGGGGGAAGCACGTGACTCATCATCATAGACTCGCTCAGTGTCCATCGTTACGATGTCCGAGCAGGAGGTACCTCCCTCTATTGCGCAACGTATTGTTATCAAGTTTTTAGCTGCAGAAGGTGTAAAACCGGCCGAAATCTTGAGAAGATTGACTGCACAGTTCGGGGAAGAGACGCTGTCGCGAGCTAGAGTGTTTGCTGGGTCGTGAACGTGACCGTAGAACCCGCACCAGCATTACAGCGGGCAACATCGACAGTGTTCGTCAACTTGTTGAAGGTGATAGGCGTCTACCAACTTCGGATATTGCAATTGAGGTTTGAATAAGTTATGGGAGCACTTACTCTATACTCTCAGAGGAGCTAGGGTATCGCAAGGTGGGTTCCTCGCCTTCTCACAGTTGACCAGAAACTGATTCGTTTTCAAGTGTGTGAGCGTCTTCTTGCACGATTTCGGGAAGAAGGAGACCCATTTCTTTCTCACATTGTCACCTGTGATGAAACGTGGGTGCATCACTACACCCTTGAGTCGAAACAAGCGAGTATGAAGTGGAGGAAGAAAGGAGGAACCGGACCAGTGAAAGCCAAGTCACGATTATCGGCTGGCAAGGTTTTGGCTACCGTTTTTTTTGACCAGCGTGGCCTGCTGCACCTTCATTTTTTGCATGAGCGCAGAACAATTAATGCGGCATACTACTGCCAAATTTTGACTGAGGTCAGACTTGCATATGGCCGCAAAAAACGAGACCTTCCGATGAGAAAAGTGATTCTCCTCCATGACTGCTCGCCCCCATACAGCAGCCCTGACCGTACACAAATTGGAGCAACTGGGTTGGGAGACACTGGAACACCCTCCATACAGTCCAGACCTGTCTCCCTGCGACTTCCATGTCTTTGGTCCTCTCAAGGAAGCTTTGGGAGGGCAAAAGTTCCACAGCGATAATGAGGTTGAAGCATATGTGCGCAATTGGCTACAAACACGACCTGACTCTTTTTACGTGGAAGGAATTAAAAAATTACCTATACGCTGGGAAAAATGTGTTCATAAATCAGGAGATTATGTAGAAAAATAAACTATGATTGTTTGTGCGTTTAAAATCAAAATAAATATTTAAAAAAATAAGTCTTGTTTATATTTGATTCACCCTCGTATATGTTGCTGAAATTAAATCATTTTCATTGACAGTTCTACTGTATATTGTGGTTTAGATTTCCAACCATCTCACCAATTACTTAATTATTTTTAACAATTACAAGTTATTTTTCAATATATATTTTTTAAAACTTAACGCACATCTTTTGGTATCCTGTAGCCTCCTACTGCATACCCATCTCTGTGTACACTTCTCAAATTTATCATAGATCCAGGTCGCAATCTACAAAGTAGAAGAAGCACTTATAAAAGGAAATTGATGCAACTAACTTGGCAAGTCCGTCCCTTCACCATCTGCATGCACCATCCAAAGAAACTATTCATGTTAGTGTTATGAGAGAAATCTTGTGGTTTCTTAACTTATTAGTGAAAAATTAATGTAATATTTTACTTTAATGTCATTTTGTGGCGAATAATTTATATTTATGTGGAAATATTGACATTATTCTGTGTCTTATGAAGGCAATTAATAATTTAGTTTACATATTTTTTAAAACATCGGTAACCACTAAAGCTATACTTGCATTTTCTGGTGGAACTTGACTTCATACTAGTTATCTGACTCAAAGAAACACAAAGCATACTGGTAAACTGTAACTGAAGTTTAACACAACTGATCATAATCAGTTAAATAATACATGGATCTCATAGAATTTATTAAATATTTTTATTCAAGTGGAATAAAGTCTTGAGTACGCTTAAAAAATAAGTGTGCCCATTTATTTAAAAATAAATACTGACCTCTGGCTTTCCTTGAAGCAAGCTTTCAAGTATTTCATTTTTTCAAGCATCTCTACTGTGATTGGCTCTCTGGGAGATTTTGGAAATAATGTTTTCAATTCTTCATACAAAATTTGCTGCTTGTCTGGATTTTTTGCCAAATTGTAGAGTGTCATTGCAAAAGCCCGCGATGTCTATGGTCAAATATTGAAGACTTTTAAATGGTGTATTAAATGAAATCACAGAAAAACATCTGTAACTTGTATTAGAAGTATTTCTAATTAGATTCAGAATAGAAAGCAAATAATATTTTATCTATATTGTTTCCACGTATTATTAATTTTTTATTTTTTTAATTTTTTTTTAGGGTAACTACATGAGGGTGATCCACGTTGGGCAACTTTCCTTTAATAGCATAGGAAGGAATTTGAAAGGTGGGATGCGGAAGGGTAGAGGAAGGTAGCTAAAGGTTAACTAGTTCCCTCGGGCTATATTTTAAGGATCCTACCCTAGAAAAACCTGCATCAGGTAGGTCGGGCATTGGGTACTTGTCCCACGCCTTTCCGATAGCGGGAGAGGAGTTTGCTGCATTCCCTTCTCCGTGCCTCGACCAGTTAAGGAGGCAGCTGGCCGACTATTCCAATGGGAATAGCGGACAACTCTTACCGTATGCCCAAGGTCAATTTGTTAGAAATGTCTTAATCTGTTCATGTTGTATTATAACTGTCACATACATGAGATAAAGAGTTTCATATTCACAATTCGACAATCTGTTATAATTTTGTGCTCAAGTATTATAAATATCCTTTGATTTAGTTTCTCTTTGATACCATTCAATATATAGTTGAACACATTTATTTATCTAATTACAAATATTGGATATATTTAAGCAATTATGTACATACTGTGTCAGTTCCAGCTAGTAGCAAATCAATAGCAACTGCAGTAGCAAATTTAGGATCTCCTGTGTCAATCAGTATCTTCTCCATGATACTCCTCTCACTTATATCAACATCACTGTCTTCCTTTATCCTATCCATGGCTGCGTTTATATGATTCATTGCCATCCTTTACCAAAAGTTGTTAAGGAAGCATTGAATACAAAATAGTACTTACAAATATTAAATTTTCTACAAATAATTAACTGTACTTGCACAGATATATTTTAATATGAAATTATTCAACAAATACTTTAACAACCATTTCAAAGTAGAGTGCATTAGTGATAATTCAAAGCTACATACTTACCCATGAAATACATTAAGAGATTGAACATATCGTCGCCACGTTGGTGTGCTAAATAGTTGCCATAGTGATATTCTCATGTCCAGTTGTTCAATACAATCAAATATTACCTTGTTCAAGTTGATCAACTTTTGTGTTTCTGACAATTGGTCATCGTTTGCTTTGATGCAGCCAAGACGAGTGTCCAAAGAAACAAGAGCTATAGCTGTAAATAGAATAGACATTTACCCTATACTAGTGTCAGTATAGATTGCAATTTATATTGAGGACCTTATT
Source organism: Zhengitettix transpicula (assembly GCA_037074705.1). Classification (NCBI taxonomy): domain Eukaryota; kingdom Metazoa; phylum Arthropoda; class Insecta; order Orthoptera; family Tetrigidae; genus Zhengitettix; species Zhengitettix transpicula. The sequence goes on along the minus strand of CM073596.1, from coordinate 35,663,548 downwards.
ATAATTACCCAAATATTGATTCATTTCATAATTAAAATTAAAAAGGATGTGTATAACTTACATTCCAAAGCCCACTTGTTAATTTCATTTATGAAGTCTGAAGGCATCTCCTCATTTTTCTCTTTTAATTCTTGAATCCTGCAATTTTAAAATTTATACTATCATTCTATACACATAAATTAATTAAAGTAAACAAATTTAATAATTTTATTAAGATTAAATTATTAATATTTTAATAAGATTAAATTTATTATGCAATAAATTTTCCAATTGCTGCAAGTATTATTCAAATAAGTGAATATTTTAAAAATATTCTCGTTGGTTAAGTATGTATTGCGAAAAAAATTACTCACCTTTCCACGAAGTCTGAACATATTTCATCCATTTTTGCAACGTAGTTTTTTATGGATCGCGGTTGCATGAGATGCGGATTTACGTTGCTTCTATATTTGCGCCATTCTTCACCTTGACTGAAACATAAAAATACCCACTTATAAATTAAATTGAATATGGTAAATGACATGGCATTTACATCAGATAATGTTATTTCTTCAATATTACTCAAGTGTTGAGAAAATGCGTAACTTTTTTTGGTTGGGGAAAAAGGCAATCCCTGTCAACCTTTAGTGAAACCATCGAGTAGTTCCTTTGTTATTTCGCAGACGAAAAGTACGAAAAAGTAGACTTCAAAGCTGATGCAAAGTTCCCAACATCGTAAATCTTCCAGACATTTCTAAATAATGGTTTGTTTTAGTAACGAAAGCCGTGCCGACAGCGGAAACACCAGAGTTGGGGAGACTGGTCGAACCTCAGAGTACAGGAAGCCGCATCGTTTTTTCCAAATACCGGGAAATATTCCACTAGAATATGAAATTTATGTAAGAAACCTCCGCAATTATCCATCCATTACATTTCTTATGAAATGGAATTCAATTGATTTTTCAGTTGTCCTGAAACCTCAATTTTTCTTAGAATTACTGAGTTACAGTTATTATTTTGCATTACAAATCGGAGGCTAATACTTTCCAAAAATAAAGAAAATCTATTAACTTGTTAAATAAATTTCGAATTATAATTTAAAACAATTTATAATTTAATATTCATATGTTTATATAATTTAACACGCATTTTTTAAATCAACTTCACCACAATATGAACAGACTGTATAAAATCTGTGAAGGATATTTCTCCAGGTCAAAAGTCAATCTGAATTTGAAGTCGTTAGAAATCAAAATATTGTGTGAAACAGATTTTAGTTAACAATATTACGAACAATAAAGAAATATAAGATGATTTCTTTTATTACAGTAGTGCGGAGTTTAATGTTTACGGTAAAAAAAATCGTATAAAGGATATAAAGGGATATCAGTTTCACTACTGAAAAAACAACACAAAAGGTTCGCCTAATGCTCAAAAAACAATATACCGATCATACGAATTTTATCTTTCGATTAGCAGTCGGGTAAACTGGGGTTAATACGGATGGCGTACGTTAGTATTGAATCTTGGTTCATAATAAATAACTGTACTGCAAGCCCCTGCAAAGGGACAATAATTTAATAAATTAATTTAGGATTAAATTATTTATCAAATTTAAAACAGAAGATTAATTATATATATATAATTATTCTTGTGTTTTAAATAAATATATATATATATATATATATATATATATATATATATAAAATTAAAGCTAAAATTAGTATGATCGGTATATTGTTTTATAACCATTTTGTGTGTTTTTTCAGTAGTAGAACTGATATCCCTATTTTTATGAATTTTTTTTACCGTAAACATTAAACTCCGCACTACTGTATAACTAAAATTTGTTTCACACAAGATTTTGATTTCTAACGACTTCAAATTCAGATCGGCTTTTGACCTGGAAAAATATCCTTCATAGACTTTATACAGTCTGTTCATGTTGTGGTGAAGTTGATTTAAAAAATGCGTGTCATATTATATAAACATATTAATATTAATTTAGAAATTGTTTTAAATCATAATTATATATATATATATATATATATTGTAATGATTAGCCTTTTATTACTTAATATAAAAAAAACTTTATTACAAGAAAATACATTAAAAAAATATTATTGGGCGGCAGCAGATATACATTGGTCTGCAAAAAATTAACATTAGCTCCGGCTTGGTTATAAACTCCTCATTCTCAACAGGGTAATGTGGGCGGATGGTAGCTATTCAAGAACAGAGTCTATTTCCGCGCTGTGTAAAAAATTCTACTTTTGAAGGCACTTTACAAAAATTGTGATGCTTACTTTACTTGTGGCGTCAGCCGACTTGCAGTGGGTCACTGGTCTCGTCGTAAACAGCCCATCTTCTTCGGCCTCCCCGCGATGTACGTCCTTCAAAACCTTTGTTTCTTGCCGCTCGCCAAATTCTCCACCATCTCACTCCACTTTCAGCCTTCACTCTGTCTGTCTGCCTGCGTCTGTCCTTCATTCACCCGGGTTCGGAGTATTTATTCGTACTCCGCCCCCCCCCCCACCCAAACGATGCAAAAAAAAGGGACATGTACCCGCGATTTCTTTTGGCCTTCTCGGGCAGAAACACGTGCGCGTTTAATGTATTCCTACTCAGGCCCGCGGACACAAGGGCGGCCACTTAAGGTTGTTATTCACTACAATATATGTGTGTGTGTGTGTAATTTGTAAGTTACTTCTTGGAAGTCGAAACCTGCGGTGACTTTTGTAAATGTATAATCCGTTTAATATAAGTGCATATAATATTATATTGCTCAGAGAGCCGAGGTTATGGAGAATGTGAGACTTAAGACAGTGTGAACGCAACTCATTGACCTTCTCAAATTATTAGACCGGCGCTCACGTATAACAAATTGATTCATTGTGAAGGATAGTAAAGGAAAACATTCCAGTTTGTGTATGTGTTTGTTTCTTCATTATTGAGTTTTACTTTATCGTACTGAGTGAAGATACAGTTCATATACCCTGGTGAATTATTATGAATTAACGGCCGTTTTAACGCGTTTATTTTTAAACTATTTTAAGCAAATTGGGCTAGCTTTGCCCGGCGATTTACAGCGGGTGACTGTTGCTGCTGATTAATGATTCTATTTGAAATTTAATAACTCACCTGACGACAGAAAACTTCCTTCCTTCGAACAAGTCTTTCCGTGTAATACTGGTGTAGTAGTCCAGGCTTGGGAAGCTGTGTCTCTCTGGGTGCTGTCCCTCGTTCCTGTGTACCTTGTAGCACGAAACACTGGCTCAAATAAAAATATTGTATATATGTAATTTAATTATGTAAGTCATAGATAATGGTACGAGTCACGGATAATTGAAGCTCATTTCATCGCCTTACTGTAGGAAATTCTAATTACGTTTAAATACTAGATAAAAAACATATTTCATGATATCGTCGTTAATCATTTTCTTAGTTACCGACAATACGTTTCTGCCCTATGGAGAGGTACTATTAATGCAACCACAAGTTTTGTTTCTCTATATCACAATTTAAAATCCCTAAGTTAATTTGTAATTGTGTAACATTTTCATTGAAAACCAGCTTAATTTATTGTACTAACTATATATAACTGAAAGGAATTTTATTCTCCATGTAATGCGTATTATAATTTTGGTAAGGAAATTATATATGATTATTTAAAAGAATCCTGTCTCATATAATGTATCTTAAAGTAATAAAATAATCCACATTCGCGTTATTTCCATTACAAACTGAAACGCGACAAATGGTCCATTTAAGTGGCCGAGGGTCTGTCTGGTGGTCACATATTTATAATTCTCAATACCCAACTGTGAACGAGAAATTTAACAATTTTCTGAAAAATCAACTTCAAATGATTTTTATAATACAAAATTTCCGTTTTAATCCATATTTTTTGGTAATATTATACTTCCATCTTCAATTTTATTACAAAAACTGATGAAACACTATCATCTCACGCTATATTCATAATAAATATTGTAAAATGCTTTATGTTACTCAAGTTTATTTAGCATTTATTTTGTATTTCCTCTACTGAAACCTTTGTATAAATGGTGATTTTTTAGAGTCACAGGCTACACGTGGATGCAACTCCCCTTTAATAGCATTGGAAGGGCCCCCGGGCTGTAGTTTAAGGATCCTACCCGGCATTCGCCTAAAAGCGATGCACGACAAAACCTGGAAAACCTGCATCAGGTAGATACTTGTCACACGCCCTCCCGACAGCGGGAGAGGGGTTTGCTGTGGGGACGCAACATCCCTTCTCCGTGCCTTGACCACTTTAGGAGGCAGTTGGCCGACTGTCCCAATGGGAACAACTCTTACCGTATGCCCAAGGTCTGCGATCCCGGTACATACACCTCTCAAAACAGGCCGAGGTGCCTCGGATTGTACGGAACCTTAGTTCAAAAACGGAGAGAGGAAAAGGCGTCCCTAAAGGGAACCCTCTCCGTCCCTCCAGAAAGGTTAAATGATGTTAGTGCCCCGTCCCAGCTTTTCCTATCCCGCGAATCAGCATTAAATTTAAAACATTTGCATATATAGTACTGGACAAACAAAGAAACTATAATAACAGTGAACAAACTTCTCAAAATAATTTGAAAGTATAAAATTACAAGTGATAGAACAATGGTTATTTCTACTTCTCGAGCGCAGTAACTTTCTTTAAATTTGATATGAAAAAGAATTGATTTTTATTTGCTTTTCAGCACTGTGGTACCACAAGTACGGCAAATTTTAAATGAAAAGAGGAAGGGCATAAAAAGGGGAAAGCGGTTTCATAATAAAAATTATCTTTGTTTTTGCTTCATCCCAAACTCAAAGGGAATCTTGTTGACTCATAAATATGTTTTCAGCCTTTTAAATCTTATTACACGACCATCCGACGCGACATCTGTGGAAACGTACGGATAAGTTGCCGTAGTCGCCCACAAATGTTACGTACGGATTATGTGTTGCCCAAAAGTTTATAAACTACTACTGCTAGGTAAAAGCATATTCATGTTATAAAGCGCTCTTGCTGACAAAGAGGTCAACTTTGCATTGTCTTCCCCTACTTCACTCTCTTGTTATCTATTTTGGTGAGTGACAATTCTTGATTACTGTGATATCTTTAGAACAGATTAACCCTGAGGTCCTTAATGAATGTCATACTTATCAGTTATCAAAGCAACAAGATCAATGCAATCTATTGTCGACAACTTAATTTGATTTCTTCATCGTTATCTTACAATAAATGTATTTTCCAGACATTTCATTCATCGAGATACTTATCATCATAATATATAACTTCGTTATTGAGTTGAAATCCTGCTTATCAGGTCATTAACATTTCCTGTTGTTTTGTAATGTGTACCGACCCTTGGGCAATGTCTAATTCAAATCTGACCTGAAAATTAGAATTGGCGGAACAAGACACCAACTTTCGTAAAATATTAAGTAGGGTAATTAAGTTTCTGTGTTGCAGCTCACCTTCTCGACAAGTTCGGGATCCATCAGGAAAACCCACGGTTGTTGTCCGAAAGCACGTTCCATCTTTACGATGTTGCCGTATTTAGACCGTAGACGCCTTTGGAGTTCATAAAGGTCGTGACTTCTCAAATCGCCTGTTGGGTTCCAATTTTCAAAATTGTACTTTTATTCTTAAAATATGACCAGCGTTTATGTTTTTAATAAAATTTATATGCCACATACTTATTAAATAACGATACATTACTAACAAAAACGAAGTAATCAAAGGAAATATTGATATTTCACTTTAAATTCAGGTATATTCATGAATGGATTAAATTTAAAGCGAAGGTACAGTTTGATGAAAGCAGCAGCAAAGTTAATAATGTTTTAATGATGATATACAATCGAAAGAGCGCCAACTTCACCTATTCACAAAATATTTGCTAATTGGGGGAAATGTTTCTGTTGTTCTTTTGCATTCTAAATAGAAAAATATGCAATGTTTGATTTCGTAAACAGAATAGGCAACGGAATTCTAATATTAAGGGGCTGTCCCTCGTAACCAGTCCTGAAACGTGAAATCTAATTAAATCAGTTCCCAGAAGTATTATAAAACTCAAGGTCTTCTGATTTGCATTTGCTTGTTAATTAAATCTACTGTCACAAAGGAATTCTAAGTTAATTATCTCTCGTTTCGCTGAACATATTGGATTACCAAATATTTCAGATGTCCCAAAAGCAGACACACCTGTATGCAAAACCGGACACATTTTTTAAAAAATAAACTCTTTTCTATATTTATTTTTATCTTAACCATGTTTAAAATTTCTTGATAGCGTACAACTGGAACAACTAGTCGTGTCAAAATCCGATGCGCAGTCGTCCACTATCATGTGGTTGTATTGAGAGTAGCATGGAGCTCACTTTAACACTAATCTTTGTTACGGAAACTCGGTAGCGTAAAAACTATTCTGAAAACATTAACGCAAGGAAAAAGACATTATGTTCATTTCGGGTTATGTTGTACGTCCAAAAAAAATCATCCGTAGAAGGTAAAAAATGATAATCACAGGGTGTGATAAAAGGGCCTTGGCGCTATTACGAATAATATTCGCGTTGTGCCAGCTTTCCTCCAAACGCCAGTTCCAACTTGACGACAATACTCCCCTCCGTCGTCTCCTCCTGCGCATCATATTCGAGATATACTTCTTTTTATTTTTGTACATTAAGTGTTCCCAAACTTTAACTTTTGTTTCAGAATTAACTACCAACTTTTGTCGACTAAATCAAAAATAGGTACTAACTTCTGAGATAATTTAGTACAAGTATTTGTAAAACTACATTTGGCCCGTTTTATATAAAAATATATATTATACTAGCTGGGTGCCCGCGGTTGCCCGAGATGTCATTTATCTATAACCCCCGATATGACTCCAATTTCGGCTGCCTTTGCGCAATTTTTATGTAACGCTACTCGAATCCTAATCATTATAATTAACTCTGAAAAATATTTCTTCAACGCAAATATCTGCCGTGTTTGCATGTTCCATAATATTGCACCCCGCTACCCCTGCATCTGAGGGGTAAATGCCAATTTGAATGTCGTAACTAAACACAGTGACTTCCATAACCTTTGATTTGACTCCAATCTCGGTTGTATTCGCGTTATTTTACTGTAAAGCATCTCCACCCCAAACCCGAAGGGTGTTCTTTTCACAGGGCGAAGATGATGAAAATTGTATTCAGATAACATTGGTAGAAACACTATCAATATCTTTGACCCCTAAAAATATTTATCCGACTCAAATATCGGCTGTTTTAGTATGTTTAAATATTTCCACCCCCGCTTCTGGGGGTGGAAGACGCGTCTCACCCCGACAGTGTTTGTTTCCTGGTCGCAAAGAACACGTGTACGAAATTTGGTGAAAATTGCTCGACTGGAGTAGATTTGTATTTTATTTAGAAAACGTTTGTATGGGTAATAGAAAAGGGCTGTTTTTAGGGTTTTCCCGGAAATTATTCGAATTTTTTCTCGCCTTTTAAACCTTCCCTAGACCTCCACGAACATTTAAAGACTAACATAAGATAAATCCGTTCAGCCGTTCTCGAGTTTTAGGGAGACTAACGAACAGCAACTCATTTTTATATATATAGAAAGATAACATCTACCTTTGAATTGAAAGCAATTAGGAAACATCTAAAACTGATGCTGGTTTCCATCGTTTTAGTTGAATATCTGCTTCTGCATTTACGATTTCAAATTGTGAGTGTAATGTAGAAGCTGATACATACATTTTTAATGTATTTCCAAACTTCAGTTCGAATTTTAGAGTTACTCTAGATCAATGTTACTGTGGCAAAGCAGAAGAATGGTGGTTAATATAATAATGATGATATTGATAATAATATATATAAATAAATATACGGCCTTGAGTTAGAGAATTTTGTTTATTCAAAAAAATAAACTTATTTTTCTTAATAAACATAAATTTCTGAATCAAGGATGTTAGTATAATTTCGTTTTTATAAGTTTAACGAATGGGAGCAGAATAGAAAATTAACTACGTTCGCGACTAACGTTCAGCTTATCCACGATTTCTGACCATTGTCATTTGTTTTCTGGAGACTCTTCTTTTAACATGAATATGTTTTATTGGTACGTGAAGTGTGATCACAGCGATCGTAACATTGATAAAATACGTCCAGGCTTCACTTGAAACTACGTGTATAATTTTAGTACGTTTCACCGCTTACCTACGACTGGAAGGAAGCGCAGACCGCTGCCTATGATGGGGAATCCTCTAGGACCAGGTATTTCGCTGAACGGTTTGGCATTGTACCATTCTTCGCTCCTTGCAACATCCTGAGGCTCGACCGACGTGACGGTTCCTTTAAAGCGTCGCGACGTCGCGTAGACGCCGCGAGTCGTGTTCCTTGCCAGCATAGCGTGAATATCTGTGACAGGAAAACATACGTGACTGTATGTAAAGCACACCAATTACATAATCTCTTTTACGAGGAGAAAAAAAAATAACTAGCACAGTTGCTTCACATCTGTAACTTATATTTCACACGAGAAATTCTGGAGGCTTACGTGAAGTCGACAGTAATTATGAATTATTTTTAAATCAGTTGAAGATATTGCTGTACGGTATATCCTAGTCAGTTGTCATTTTTGAGAAGGGCAATAAACGGAAACATGTGTATTTAACTGACATGTTTAAATAAATTTTAAGAATCAGCCTATTAGTCGCCATTTTTTTTTAAAAAAATTAAAACAATATAACAGACACGACATCTTCAGGTGTTGTAAATATCAATTGAATGATAAATTCGTAATCTAAATATTTTTAGAAAACTAAGCGAGTCTCTGAACGACGACCAATGTCAAAGATTTCCACTGCGGTCGCCTTCCAACGACGCTCCGCTGACTCGACGACAGAAACGAGCTGATACATCACAACAACAAGGAGACATCCGCAGTTTTGGTATCGTAAATAAAATGTTTTTATCAAGTATCGCATCGCCAGGTTCCTAAATTTTCCGAGTAGGGTAATTTAAATATAGATTCTTAACTATTTAGCCCATAAATGGCCCTGAGAAAAAGAGCAAATTATTGTACACCCCCACACTCAATATATTAATGTAATATTTTTATGTTTAATTTACTTTAAAAATGTTGGTTTTGATATTAAATCATAATTTTAAAATAAATTTAACCCTTTAACCTTTTAAGCCCTGTAAATAAAATACGAACCTGTAAGTTAATAGCATACATGTTTACACGATAAATAAGTAAATTTTACAAGAACCCCAAGTTAAACAGTAAAATACTTTGGCAACTGAGGAGGTTCCAAGAAAAGAAACGTTATGACATTTTATTTTCATTTTATTAAATTTCTTCTGATGTGTCAACCGCTTTTATTTTAATTTTAATTAAATAGATGTCAGATAAATATAACTGCAATGGCTCCAATCTAAATTTAAATAAATAAATAAATGTTTCAAATGTGAATAATTTGTAGCTTTTAAAGCACTCGACTGAAGTTATCACTCGTGGAGAAACTGTTTTATTTGATGAGGGCATCCATGCAAGTACAGTGTATGCTTGTGCATTACGTTAAATTTATGACTATGAGTAGATGTACTGTAGCAACTATTGTATAATGTTCTCGTGTTAGAAAAATCCAGAAAGTAAACTTACTTCTGCATGAATTCAAAAGAAACCAAAAGAACTATGTTAATTCGATGAAATACTGACAAAATTAAGTGATGATATAAATACCACACAACGTTTCTGGGATCCTTGTCCGTTTACTCAAGTGATTGGTAAAACTCAAGAGCCAGGAGCGACACAACCGCATATTTACAATTGACAAACTCAAAAGTATTAAAAACTATATTCAAAGCATTCGTAGTCCGCAAAAGGACGTCCAAGAAGATGATAAAACCGCTGTTGAACTCATTTGTAATTCTTCTATTTATCCTGATTCAGTTAAATGCTGGTGAAATGAATTACTTACGACAGACAGCGCACCTAACGAAGACTAACTGATGAATCATAATGTGAGCTCCATCTGTTTTACATGTTTTACTTATCTCAAATCTGCCATAGATAAGGCTGCAGATACTAAAATTATAATTCACCAATGGAAAAGGTTACGAACTGATAAACAATTTCGGTACATTCTCATATTTGTTAAAATTGTTTTCTGATGTAATTTTCTAGCATTTTTGCATCGCAAACAGTCCAATATTGATCAACAAAATATCATGAAAAGTTTTTTTTGTGTGATAACTGTTTAGGCGTTGGTCTGTGAGAGGTTATCATAATGTCGCTGCCTTATGTCGCTATCTTTCTTATGCTGCACGTATGTCGTGAAATCTGTATTCGATAAAAATTCCTAGAATTTCATTCAATAAATAATCATTTCATACTTTAATATTATTTAACAATTATCATTTGATGAAAAAACAATTCAGCCAATATCAGAAAAAATTAATTATTATTTTTGTGGTTTAATTAATTAATTTCTCTAAAATTTTGGCTGAATTAATTGTTATTTCATTCTTTAATTTATTTATCATCTACGAGATTAGAACTCAACAAAAAGTACCATTTACTACTATCGTAGTAACCCTCCTAGGTTCAAACCTTTGATTAGAAAAATGGCAATGATTGTTGGAGTATGTTATCTTTTGAGTTTTGTCAAGTGACGAGTGCAGTTGTGTCGCTCTAGGATCTTCTTCGCACCTGATGAAAGGTACAAGGATCCCAGAAACGTTGTGTGATATTTATATTATCACTTCTTTTGTCTGAATTGGCTATCTTTCTTATTAATTATTTTACACGACACCACACGCAGAATTCATGACATTCGAAGGTTTACGTAAGTGATGAGACACAAACGGTTGCATACCGGAGCTCTAAGATTTTTCACGTTTGACTTAGTTTTAATGTCAAATTAGTTTATACATGTGTTGATGGTTAAATCCATTTATTTCGATTCAGCAATAACCAAGAATCCTGAGATATAAAATTTAATTAATTTAATAAATTTTTTCATCCTCGCAGTATTGTTGGCTTACTTCCCCTTTATAACATTCCTGAGGCCTGAATTTGGCCGTCGTTTTTCGAAAATTTACCAAGCTAACTGTTCAGACATCCTCATTTCCGTGACCAGGAATTTTGCCTTTCCCGTTTGTAATCTTTCAAGTTTGCCCTGATTGCCTTGAAACTGAATTAAAGGATCATGAATTTCCATCCTGATTTAATTTTGTTATATATTACGCAGTCGTCAGCGAAAAGTCACACCTGGCAATTTAAGGTCGTATACTAAGTCATATACGTAAACTTGAAACAATAAGGGGCTCCCGATTTTGCATACGCAACTGAGAACGATTCGTCTCCTACTTCAACTCTGATGAGTCTTGCCTTCTAGACCATCATGACGAATGGTTAACACGGAATCTTACCTTCTTCTTCTTGAAAACGGAACGAACTGTGGGAGTCCCTATTGAAAAATTTCGAGTGGGGGCCTCCAATGCAGACGCTATTAATAGCTGATAAAAAAATGCGAAGGTTAGCATATCGGCTACTGACGACTTTGTTATTCAAAATTTCCGATAATTTTAAATATCTTCTTGCGTACCAGCAATAGCATAAATTTACGCCACCAGATGAACGGTAATATGACAGAAAACTGTTGTATTAATTAGTTTACGTATTTACGACGACTTTGAACTGTATTCCCGATTCCACGATTGTCTATTTGTAAATAAGTTATTTCATAGACTGTAATTGAGGAAATTATGAAAGACTAGCTGAAGGAAGAATAAATTATTGCGTATGTGTCGTGAACACGTCTAGAATGTTCAAAAAATTATCATTGATATCGGGAAGGAAGGAAGGTAGGTAAAAATTAAATAGATTAAAATGGTGCTGGCGACGTCACTGATACCCGTGGTTCGTTCACCCCTGACGACGCTTATCTGTCATAGGCTGAATTCCCGTTGAGATGGTCTTTCAAAACAGATATTTTTAAATCTATCAAAACAATCAACTGAGATCATAATGGGCGTAAAAGTTTCCAGATGCAGCGTAACGATGATAAAATGGCAGTACATTCACGTCGCATCACAGTCTCTATTGGTGAAATCAAATTCTTTGGTTCTTCAATTAATCTGATGCGGAACACAAAATCTTTCGGATTTTCTTGTTTTGTTCCCAGTTTTTTTTTTAGGGCAACAGGCTACATGAGGGCAACTCCCCTTTAATAGCATAGGAAGGGATTTGAAAGGGGGGATGCGGAAGGGTAGAGGAAGGTAGCCAAGGGTTACTAGGGCCCCCGGGCTATGGTTTAAGGATCCTACCCGGCATTCGCCTAAAGAAATGCTGGACAAACCCTAGAAAAACTGCATCAGGTAGGTCGGGCATTGGGTACTTGTCCCACGCCCTTCCGATAGCGGGAGAGGAGTTTGCTGTGGGGACGCAGCATTCCATTCTCCGTGCCTCGACCAGTTTAGGAGGCAGCTGGCCGACTATTCCAATGGGAATAGCGGACAACTCTTACCGTATGCCCAAGGTCTGCGACCCCGGAACATACACCTCTCAAAACAGGCCGAGGTGCCTCGGCTTGTGGGAACCTTAGTTCAAAAATGGAGAGGAAAAGGCATCCCCAAAGGTAGCCCCTTCGTATCTCTCCTAAAAGGTTCGACCTGCAAGAGAATATCCCTCCCAGGTTACCTACGAGAGAATTCTCCCGCAGGTCTCCAATTGCATGTGTAATGGAATCGTTCTGTTCCCAGTAAAGGAACATGATTTTTTTTATAAAATGGCACAGAAGTGTCTGCTAGTTTGATACTAAATATTTTCTCATCTAATATAAGTATGCACAATCATTAACATTTGTCACAAATTTAATGTAATACTATGAACTCATCTCACTATGACTCTGTTGCCATTCAAGTTAATTTCGCGACATTTATGAAATAACGTCTTCCATTAAGTTCAATTGAAAACATTATAAACACAACATTTCTATCCTAAATTTTGGTTCCTCTTCAGGTGTGCAATTTAAAGAAAATATAAAATCATGATAACTAATTACATGAATTAAAAAAGTCTGATAAATGTAATTATTAATAACTCATTTACTTTCCATTGCACTAAATTACCTGTATTGAAGTTCTATATAATGTATTGAAATACTTGCCTAAAACGGATGTGATTTATTCTTCCCATATTAAGAGAGATGGTGCCAAGCTTTATTCCATCTATGATTCTTCTGTGAAGGTAAATATTTATTTAGTTCTCTTTGGTTTAGCATATCAAGCCATTTTCCCTTCTGACCCAGTAGAACCATGGCACTTTTATTCCGAGTCCTGAAACAAAACATATTCAAGGATAAGTGTGATAATTATTACTAAGCTGTGTTGCATATTTGCTTTGAGGATTGTGTCGACTGGTGACACTTAGGCAATGTTGTATTATCCCCTCAAAATGCTAAATTGGGACCCTCATGTTACAAGATTTTTTTTGTTCAAATCACTCCCACAACCACAACATTGCCTGATGACCATTTTCAAGCACCACAAACATAGTTCAGTGATAATCAGAAACACTATGTATTTAACTGTGAATTTGTTGTCAAAATAAAGACATAAACTTGGTTTAAAAACTAATTACTACAGATAATAGGTACTATCAGTACTTATTTGAATGTAATATGAAATTATAATTCATTAAATACTAACAGTCAAACATGTTTGATATGTTTTTTTATTGTAATACAGCTCATTCTTTGTAACACAAAATGTTGGACATTTAATTTCACAATGACTGTTATCAGTATTAGTGTTAAAGGTGAAATATCTCATTATAAATTATACTTTATTTTAATTTTTATATAAAGCTTTTAAAATTTCCAAACGAGTGTCAACAAAGATCTATAAGTTTATGCAACACCTTTTTTTTCCAAGACAGAATTATTTTTCTTTCAAATACTTGTGAGGCAACTGATTATATTTACTTATTACTTGGGACTTAATAGAAAGTATATTTTCATGTTCATTGTAAACAGAAACCCCCACACTGGAGAGTTTCCTGCCAACATCAGTAAAAAAAAGTACACTTCTGTTCAAATTCTGACTGTCAATTAAAATATAGAAAAAATTGTTTATTTTTAAAAATTACATTGTTTGAAAAGTAAATTTCCTATTCTGTACACATTAATTAATCAATATTCTGTGATTTGCTTTTCAGTTGTCCAATTAGTAATTACTAGCAATATGTAACTCCAAAGCAAGACATTACCGCCAATTAATTTAGCTTTAACTGGTTCTATAAGAATAGATGCACCAGTTGTATCCAAACTATTGTCAGAGTCAGTAATACTTTCTTTATGTTGAAACCTTTAAATGAAAGATAGTGATTGTTATGTTTTGCATCTCCTAATGATCTATGGAAGGAAAATCTTTAACATGTATACTGTTACACCTCTCAATAGCATTATTTATGTATTTTCTGCAGATCCATTTTTTCTGTGTGTTTGTGTCCAAGTAACTTTGAACACATAGATTAACCATTAAAGGTCCAAATAATTCATGACAAATGACAATATTATGTACAGAAATTGATGATACACAAACTCACTCTTCACAAGTCCATGCATTTTTATTATTATTTTAATTTTACTTGTAGTTTGTAAACTTGACATTTTTGATAATATACAAATATATTATATACTATTTATAATTTGCAAATATTTCATTTGTAAACTTGGGGTCTGGAAGATGACCATTATCATTCCAAGTTAGAGAAGCTGAGGCGCTTGATTGTAATGTATTAATGTTTGCCAGCATTTTGCTTTGGAAAGATCTGTACATCGGGGAAACTTGGTGTTTATGAGGTGCAATAAGGAGGATATGTGGATGAAAACTTAATTTAATTTTATGCTAACAGAAAGTTTTCAAAATACAGAATAGGATTGAGGAAATATATAAGGTATGTAATGAAATACATGATTGTTCTAATAATAAAATGGTTAGCATGCAAAGTTTTATAATGCCATAACAGTTTATGGTATTATAAAAATAAAGAATATTCATGAAAATATATATTTGAATTTTAAAAATTTATTAATCAATCCTATTCTTCAATCTGTGCCAGGAAAACAATTTATATTTCACTTTTATTTTGGACTAAGCTTACAAAAGATACAATTCTATATTAAGAAGAAAATGTGGCAGTACATTAAGTCTACATTGAAGAATTAACTTCATGGCATAATGATTTTGTTATAAAAGTGTATTGCCAATTGGAAATTTTGGAAGAAAAACATGCAGGATAAATGTTATACTTGCTACAAATTTTTCATAAGCCTCTCAAATGGAGCACAACATTTTGCACAATGTACCACCAATAATCTTATTTTCCCCAGTTGCACTTAATATTGGGTCAGTGAGAAAAGGGGTGAAAACATTGTAATTGCATGATGTTTCGATGGCTACCACTGCCAACATCATGATGCGAGATGCTTGATTCTGAGCTGTCTCTTTTCTTTTAAAGTGTTCTTCTGAGTTAGTGCCAGCCAATATTGCCCCCCAACCACATGGCAGCTTGAGCCAATAAAAACAATATTGGCCCACACAGAAGCTCAAGCCGTATTGTATTTTCTCTTCTCCAATTCTCCTGGCTCCGATGTGTGCTATAATTTTTATGAGTAAGGTCAAAAATTTGGGAAAAATGTCTGTTTAAAATTTCCCTTATCTATGTCTAATATTTTAATTTCCAAAATATAATATTTTATGTTATTTTGTATTGTTATTAAATATTCCAGAAAACTTTATATACAAGAATAGGATAAGTCAAATGATAACTTAATAGATAAGTATCTGACATATTAAATAGGCCTATAAAAGATGAAAACTATAATAATTGAAACAACATAACATATACAGCTAAATATTTTACATATTAAATAGAAAAGATGAAAATAATCATATTTTTACTGCACCCGAGATCACGTACCATGTATTAATGTATTATCCGCCTAGCCCTTTCAAGAATATTCCATATATATATATATATATACTGTTCTGGATTCTTGAATGGTGAAAAATTGAAATTAAATTTGACAATGGGAACTTTATTTGATTACCACTAATTCCATAATTTTCGCTCTTTTAAACAGTATATTTCATACTTGTTAACTAAATATCTATCATATAAAGTTCTAAAAATACTCTATTCTGTCACATCAATGGTGCTGATTTATTTCTGGAAAAAATACATGTAACCAATACCCCACAGGTATCCAAAATGATTATGGCATTATATAGTAATACATACATACTTATTTGTATCAATTTATGCTGGTACATATTATTCTCCTTTTTTCATTATGTTTCACTTGTGTAAGTGGTATCTGCGTAATTTAAGTATCTTCTCTGGAGATACTATCTAGACTGAGTGATACAAATATAACAATCAAGGCTGCAAATTTATTTCCTACATTTATTCTAATTTTTTTTTCCATACAAACAATTACTGCCAATATTATAAGGATTTTGTTTGCAAAATCCTTAACAAATGAAGAACACTGCAACAATTGTACTGTATATTTATACCTTCAACATTGCTGCCAATAAATTAAAGAAATATTTATTCACACAGATATATAATACATCTGTCAAGGATATAGTTGACAGGTTCTCTTTTTTATTTATAACTGTTGCTACTTGTTCGTTACCGAAGCTTAGTGAAACTATTTCTGGTGAGTGACATAAAGAAAAGTTCTTATCCTGCTTTATCTTGAGCTTTGAGCAGTGAATGGATCAATAAACAGCGGCTTCCCAGTTTAAATTCTAATAAAAGAACATATCTGAACATAAACCACTCCTAATTTTGTCCTGTCTTTGAACTGTAACTTAGTTCCAGAGTGGGAGCATGCCCTTGTCATTAGATGATAAAGTACTTAGCTTCGCTTTTCTGTTGCATTAATATGAATTAATATTTTACAAGAAAACATCCTGCTTATTTTCAAAACATTATGGCAATTGATTAATGCAGGGATTGATACACGGTCTATGCTTTACGCTGTTCTTGTCAACATTTCTAATTTTATTGTAAGAAATATCTTACAGCTTATACCGAATTTCCACTTAAAATTATTTTATAAAGAATAAACTGATAACAAGTGTTACATAATATCATTTTGTTTGACAAAGCACAAGCTTTGTTTAAAAACTGTCATTTCACAGTTCAACATGTTGTGAAACATTCGTTTAACAACAATAGGAGTCCCATAATAAATTGTGTTAAACTGCCTTCCACAAAATTTATTGATCTAATTGTAAAAATAGGAAACTGGGGAACATCATTTTTTGATCTTTAGTTTCTGATTAAAGTTCAAGGAACACAACAAAATAAATAATTATCTCTGTATTTGATAAAACAATTAAATTAATTTTATAAAAATAAATAAGTACAAAATTCTGAAAGAACTCAGTTGTATAAATTCTTAAATTGTACTTCTAGTTAAAAAATTACAATACAGAGAGAACATAACACTATGCATAAACCAAAATTACTCTTTGGCACATGTCATGGAAAATAACCTCATCCATTTTCTACAGTCTCATTATTGTTATTAAAGAAATATGGATATTTGTCCAGTATTAAATGTACTGCTTTTTATATTCAAAGAAAGAGAAAAATCTGAATCCAACAAGAGATTCAATTAATTAATAACATGTCAATGTAAACAATTTCCTTAAAAATACAGAAATTTACTATATTCAAAATTGTACAATTCGAAAATTATTATTTTATATACAATAAAAAATATATACAAATGACATTAGAAAAATACCAAACAAAAGCAATAAATAGAGCAATAAAGTAGAATCATGTTTCTCACATTGAATATAATAACTTTCAACAATGGCCTACATAATTTTCAATATTTTGATATTATAACTATTCAATATCACAGCAGCAATACTTTTTATATCAGTAAACAACAAAATATTTCCAATTGCTGGTGAAAGAATATAGGCCTAATTATTGGACACACATTAATTATCACAAATACTTTGTCCAAACATTCAATGAAAGAAATAACTCAATAATTAGTGTTGACAGTCTGGCATATTATGTAATTCATTTTCAAACAAAGGACACAAACATGTATGATTTAAAAACCTTTAAATAAAGCAGACCATTTCACGCTAGCACCACATTTACACAACCTGGCAAGTAAATTATGAAGGGTAATACCCATCATGAGTCTACGTACTTCCTAAAAATGTTTTTTCTGTATGTTTGATTACAATCATATTATTTTTTAACTCACAAAATATAGAATAAAGGAACATTTTATGACACTAAGCATCAATTCATACAGCAACTATATTGTTTCTTAGGCAGTTTAGTTAACATACAAACATTGTCACTAAATATAATATCACAAATCATGAATATTTCATCATGATAGTTTGTGGAGTGTAGTACTGATTATTTAAATCATTGTCTTAGCGGGAAATCATCATTCTTTCTCTTTCAGCTTGACTGCTTGAAGGTTGTAGAATTTGCTTTCTTATTTCTGGTTCAAGGACAAATATAACAAATATGATTACACCTTGGAGAATATTTATCACATCAGGTAGTGCCCATGCATAGAATGGGCCATCAAGTGCCCAGGATATCAGTTCCATTGTCCAGCTGATACCCATAGTGACGAAAAGGAAGAAGCACATGCGCACCCTTTGAAGAAATAAATCAAATCATTTCAATTAGCTGGTTTAGTCATAGTCTAATTCTTTAACAATACTTTGTAATATAACTCACCTCTGGCGAGGAGTTGCACTTCTTGAAATACCACACTTAAAAACTCTATACAAACTTATTCCAAAAAATATTATGTTCACAGCGAATAAGATGCCAATTGGTCCATAGAAATATGAAAGTGTAGCATCTTTTGCTAAAATAAAGAGAAATAAGCCAATGCAGAAAAGGAATACATAATGTTCTGACAGTTCATGATCTATATTAGAAAATGGAAATTATGCAATACATAAAGAAATCAAAGGCACAAATAATGGATTGTGACAAAGAAGATGTCATCCAAATTGATAAAGATTGAATATATCTCATTTTAAACAAGGAATAAGTATCAATTGTTTTAATGGTTGACTCACAATGAGAATATCACATCAGTTAATTGGTGGTAAAGACAGAATACTAGTAGTTGTTAAGATGAGTACAAGTTTTTCTGTTATTTTATATCTGTTTGTTTATTTTTTTGATTATAGACAAATAAAACTTAATAAATTCTACTTTCTTAGTTTAGAACATTAATAGTTTTTAATTATGGATACACCTTAAGAGAGTTTTGATAAATGTTGAAAAATAGGTCAGGATCATGGAAGTAGCACATCAGAGTAAATACTTCTCAGAAGGAAGCATATTTTCTTAATAATTGAAAGATGAGTATCTATAATTAAGGAGAAATACAGGGATTCATACTTGATATTTAGAAACCACTTAAAATAATGTCTGATAAGAATGAGAAATAAAAATATGTTCATTGTGGATAATTTAATATTCAATGTCAAGGAATATAATGAAATTATTACTTTAACGTGACATAAACTTAGAATACTCACTTCCAAACCAGCAACTATTCCCTCCTATATTAGGCCGCAAAAAAGAGGCAGGAATTCTTGGATGTATATCCATCACTATTGTGGTGATCATGCAGATGACAGGGAAACACCATCCTATGATTGAGTAGCCTAGAAATATTCTCTGCTGCTCCTCACGTTTTGATGGGTAGTGATACTTGTTACTGCGGATGCTTGTTGCATGCCTGTATAGAATTATATATATATATATATATATACATATATAATCAATGTGATTGCAAATGACTTATAATGAATATTTTTACATATTAATCAATTCACTTGAAAGGTGAGATCAGAATAAGCACTCTCTCTCTCTTAGTTCATTTTGGATAAGATCTATTTTTAAAATTATTGCATTTCCAATAGTACTACTGTAAAGACAGGAGATAATATCTCATAATAGTAAAACACATGGCTGTCATTATTATATTAAGTCTGGTTTACTTATATCCACCACCCTATTAGAAATCCCTAAATAAAGAATTAATGAAAATGATATTTCTCTTGCACATTCACCAAAGTCATTCCTCAACCAAAATGCACCTTCACACCTGTATTTTACAGTGGTTCTGATTAATCAACTCATCCAAGTATATTAACAACATCAGTAAGTCCAAAAATAAACCAAACTCAGTTATAATATCAGATCATATTCAACACTGATGTTTAAGCAATTCAACTCTTGCTACACACCAAATTGTTTTACAACAGAGTTGTATTTGCATGGATTGTTATGGTTCTCAATAACTAAAATAAATAATTTTTTAGACTACATTGTCACAAGGTGATGGTGTTACAAGGAGAATGGTAATTTTGAAGTTGATTGAGGCATCAGGACAGCAAACAGGAGGAGGAAGGTGCCAATGGTTGGAGCATAGTTAACACAATTGACCATATGCAGACAACATCAATCTGAGGGCATTGACAAAGTCAAAGGCAATATGAACAATTGATTAGATTCTACAACTTGAAATGATTCTATATTTAGTTTTTAAATATCACTGATTTAATTTAGTACCAACCACAAAAATGAGAAAAAGAGGTGATTAAACCTGTTCATAAATACTAGTAAGTGTGAAATTACTAATAATTATATAATAAAATTTAATTTAGTAAAACACAATCATGATATATCTATATAGTTATAAAAATATTGCAGTACTTGTTATATCCTATAATTAAATTAATTGCATGTTATGTTATTTTTATGATTCTGATAAAATAGAAAGTCACTCACATAACATTCCAACATGTATCCATCGCCAGTATAGAGAGCCATGTAAAAGCAGCCAGAAAGAAAAATTGAATTGTGTATGCTGCAAAAGAAACAAACAATTAATTATTAATTTAAGAAAATGGTGATTACCTCTTCTTCCTCAAATTGCATAGATTGTGATGGTTTTCAACAACTAAAATAAATTATTTATTAGACAACATTGTCACAGGGTGATGGGGTTACGAGGAGAAGAGTGATTTTTGAAGTCGATTGAGACATCGGGACAGCAAACAAAAAGTGGAAGCTGCCTATGGATGGAACATAGTTGACACTATTGACCATCAGCTTTCTACATTATAATAAATAACAGTTTTAATATAAAATATTTTGATTACTATAGTGCTTCATATGACGAGAAAATAATATTATCTGGATGAAGATTCCAAATAAAAGTGACAATGAAGGCAAATACACAATTTAATATCTAGAAGTAGGGAGATGGCCAAATTGACTAAAGAATATGACTTCCGAGATAAATTAGAAGTTGCATACTCCTCAAAGGATTTTTTGTGTTTGATATGACTACTAACTATTCCATTCACTGGAAACATTTTAATTAATTGTCAAGGAATTTGGCCAATGTTTCAGTTAAACCTCAATTGTAAAACTAGTTTTTCTTTCACATGACCACAATACAATTGTGTGTATTATTAATATGATATTAGTTTTTTTTGCATATTTCACTGAGAATTTTATTAAATACATACTTAATTGAAAAACCACCACCTTGACCCTTTGATTTCATTGTTGCCATTGAATGGTGAGCATTTATTCTTTAAAAATTAAATGTCGTGTTTGTTTTAATTCATGATTATTAAGCTAATAGTAACAAAATATTATTTACGCTAAACACTGTGTGTTTAACTTTTCAATTTATAATTCATGCATCAGCTATATGAAATGAGAATTATTTGTTAATTTATAATACCGTCAGGACATGTGTATGTGTGACTGAAACTCATTCTAATTGTTTGTTAACTGCATATTCACAATACTAATGTCTTTAAGCATTCGTTCATTGAATCAATTGCGCAGAAGTAGTCCAAAATTGCATTGTTGTCGATTTGGGTTCCCCATTGTAGGTACTTAAGGTTAATTTGGTTTATTGTGGTAAATCAATACATAATTGCAATACCTTTCCCATTTTGCCATGACGGAAAAAAAATCAATCAATAGTGGCAATAGATTCAACATGGATGAAACGTGTAGGTTTGTGCGTCCTAACTTTAGTTTTAACTTGTCTCCATTTTGGGAGGCTGCTGAAGGAAGAAGTGGGAGATTTACTACAAATTTGGAATTAAACAAACCATCGTGTCGGTGTATATAACAAATTATAAACCTATTTTCAAGAGAAAAAAAAACTATCTAGATTCAAACAACGAAGAAGCTTTCCGAAACATATTCGCAAGTAGTGGCATAAGAAAAAAGTTGATCCTTTATAAATTCATAGCACATTGCTTAAGTTAATGACAACGTAGGCTATTAGGATACTGGTAAATTGGATCAGACTTGTTGAATTAACACGGGATCCGAAATATGTCGCCAACAAACTGTAGCTCGACTTGACGCTCGATTTTTGTGTAGCGCCGAGTCGACTTTGGGAAAAAGACCTTGTGGATTCTCAAGTCCTTGAACTCGAATCACGAGATCTAAAGGGCTCAGTTGATGGGAATAGAACCGTGAATTCCGCTAATGCTGTCGGTGTAGTACCAAAAAACATATTACGAAAGGTGTCTGAGAAAAATGAAAACACGATTCCATATCCAGCGACGCTCTCTAAACTCTACGAGTTGAAAAGCGGGCAACTAAACTTCAACAAATATAAAACGTTTCCTCAATTCTCTGAAATGTATTAGAATTATATTTCGAGAAGACAAAACAACAATTTTATATTTTCAAAATAAATATTAAAGAAGTCCAATGCTAATCATCAGAAATAAAACATGGTGACTTCATGGGCATTACTGGCCGCCGTTTCATTATATTTAATATCTGAAAATTTTATTTATACAATAAAAATTGTGTGTGTGTGATTAAAATATTTTTTTTCTCGTTGAAAACTGCAATTATCAGAATGTGAAATTCACTTTTAGACCGAGCGACGCCTACGGGAATTTCCATACAGCCCGACGGCGATATTGCGTCGGACCGGATATTTAGGTCTCGATCACTGCAGAGACAAGGAGACTAATATCCGAACACACAGGCACCACAAGAAAAGTAATAGTGACTGACCTCGTAAAAATAACACCGACCCGGTAAAGTCGGTGAAGATTGGTCCCAAATGTTTGGAGAAGGAGGACGGAAGATTTGGTGCCAAATGGAAATTGTCATTGGAGGAGGAAGTAGAGGAATAAAAATTTTGAGGCTTGATACGAAACGAACGAAGTTTTCAATGTCAGTATAATTCAGTTTTGAGACAGTTTTTGGAAGTTTGGGTGGAAAAAGAGTTTTTGAAGGAAGCAACGAGGGAGAGACGGAGTTGGCGAGGTCCGGAAGGAAGAGCCGTGTAAAGGTGCTCTGTTATATGGCCTAATAAATAATTTGTAATTTTTCTTATAGTCTCGTGCTGAGTTTTATATTACATATTTATAAGTAGTAAAAATTGTAGTAAATGAATTCATTACAAATTATAAAATCTATTAGAATACAACATTAAATCCTTAAGGCATAATTCATAGTATAATATAACAGTAAATGACATATTATTTACCTGTACACAGAAACAGTTATCTATGTGCATGTATGCAGACACATTGTAACAAAAGTGTAAGAAAAGTGCAAGAAAGTAAGCAAGAAAAAATTGAACACATGAGTACCATCACGTGTAAGATTTCAAATAATGACATCTTGACGGAGGTCAAGGACATCTCCTCTGCCTCAACTGTTGTAAACTTGCGATCTTTGGTTTGAGGAACTCTTTCCGTAAGTATGAGACCATGGGGTCCGCTTAACCGTATGGTTTTAATCACAGAAAGAAATTTTTTTCTGGTGAACGTATCTCGAGCATCTCCGGAGCGAAGAGTAAACATTACGTGCACCAATATTATCTGTCGACTACTTAATCTAATCTTGGTTTACGTACACCGGACCTCACACCACAGAGGCCAATAGGATTGTAAAGTTAACATCCTCATCTTTATCACCAACGGAGCTAAAAGCGAGCTCTCGAGAGTGGCGGCCATCACTTTTTATTAACTCTGACGTAGATGATTCGGGTAACAAGGATGAGTGTTTTCTAAGGAAAAGTTACTGGAATATAACAGAAAAACGTCTTAATGAAGCAGTTCCTTACAAAAAAAAATAAACGACCCTATTCCACGGAAACAAAATATTTACGTTCGTAACGTTGGCAGTGTTCGTTATTTTCACCCATTAGTTCGAATTCTAAATTTTCTGAACAGTAGAAATATATATAGATGAAAGACGTGTTGAGAGTAGAGAATGAATGATAAGATTTTCATGTTGGGACAGAGATAAGCAAGAAGAAAGTCCCCGTGATGGAAAGAACCATATTTTCACTGCAATCTTCTTCCGGGTTATATTAGAAGAAGAAGGAGGGGGAGGCAAGGATAATCCACCAAAGCAGTGACACATTTAAAAGCATTAACAAAAAATATTCTATACTAAGATCATTTTGTTTATTAGTTTTGATCTGAGCCTAAAAACATCGGCGCATGAATATGATTTTATTTCGTCGCTTCGTGTAATCACTAGAGTATTACCATGGAAATTCACGTAAATGTACCATCGTGATCCGTCGCCGTTTATTTTAATGTTAATTACATACAATTGCAGAAAGCACCAGAAATGTTCGTTGAGTTTATGATGAATGGAATAAAACAGAAGGGGAAAATTAGCTTAATATTGTAACTATTTATTATTAATTCGTAGAATACAAATTTCTATTTTGAACCTAGAGCGGCATGCCCCACGGTTTATTTATTTTTAGAGACGATCTGCTCATGAGATATAAAAGTACTGAAAGTGTTTAAAGAGTGAAAAACAATTTGGCTCTTGGAACATGATTGAGTGGCCTCATAAATATTTGTAATTTTTTTTACTATATATGCTTAATATTTTATGCAAATTAATGGATATTTTGCATTTTGATCACTGCTGCCAACTTGTGCGCGTAATCCTTAAATGTTCTCCACTGTTATATTGATGATTTATAAATTGTTAATAAACTTGAGATAAAAAATACTGATGAACATCTATTTTCAACTCGTTCCGATTCCCTAAGCTGACGTCTAAATTTACGTATAAGGTTACAGACTAAAATATATTCATAATGTTTTGATTGTGTTACATTTATCTGTATGCCTCCGTCAAACACTAGCTAAAAAGACTGTAAATATGAGATACAAAGATATAAAGGACAAATATGACACATATCAGAGATTCTGTAGTAGAAAATAAATTATCATTGCCTGATTTATTTTATTCTACATACTAGTGTTTTTGTTTCATATTATGAAAAGAAGGTGATTAATTCTAAGGATAAAATATTTTACCGTCGCATATGAGATTTATTAGTTTATATAAAAGCGTCAGAAGATTGCTGCGTGTGAATAATTTAATGAACTCGTTGGTTTCTTAGTGTGGGAAGTGAATTTCTTAGAACCGTTACCAGCGTAGGAAGTTGCTCCATACAAGTAAAAGCCTCTAGATTCATCCTGTCAGATATATTTACATGAATATTATCATTAGCACATCAAACATTTTTTTTTTCATAAATTAAAGTTTGGGCGCACTTAAACGTAAACTTCAAAAACATTAGCATAAAACCGCAGTGAAAATTTCTCTACAGAACAAATTAGCGAATTTACCGCCAATTGTCGATTATCATGGATCATTACCGATAAGTATAAAAAGATGGCCGCTTTCTCGTTTAGCTTGTTTGCCTACAGTTATTTTTGTCTACGTTATCATGCGTACGGTTTAACCGGATTCTAACGCACTACAAACTATTTAGGTGGTTAACACAGCGTACATTGAACATAATAGTTGTTAGATTTGCTACACCCATTTCCCCACGTTCTATTCTAAACACAACATCCAGACACAAAACATCTATACACAGTTACGTACACGATGCCCCTGGTGACGCTAACAGAATGTCTCGCCTTGCGCTTATCCAAAGCGATTCACCTAGAAACAGGAAACAAAACAATTATTTTTCTCACATTGAATATATGTCGCTTTATAATGTTGTTGTTAGATTCCCGTTTCGCGCAATTGGACGAAGTGGTTAGATTCAACAGTAAATAAGAACTAGCGTGACTTTGGTATATTGTAGTATTGTGTTCTACTAATAACCATACTTCGACACTGCATCATTCGTAAAGTTTATTTTTACGATAAATAAACAATTAAAACAAAAAACCTTTCGAGGTAAATTTTCGGTGTTTGTTGGCCCTAGTGAAGGGTTAATTTTATGTCTTCCTCCGAGGTTAAAAACAATAATATCTACAAGAGATTTGGGAATCAGTTAAGAATGTACTGAGTGCAGGGGTTTCTTGATCGTTCCCCTGACAGTTTAAATTATTTTTATTAAAAAAGTGTCGAATGTGCTACTTTGTAAAATATTCTATTTCATAACCTGCACGTCTCCTTGTTAAATAGAAAATTATCTGACACTTTTAAAACGTTAATGACGAAATAATTAATAATCAAGTTATAAATTATTCATACAAAATTTTATATTTGATATGCTTGTATTTTTATTACCACAAATGGGAATTTTCCGGGGTGGGGGCTGCTTTGAAAATGAAATGAGAGAATAATATCAAGGAAATTCTTCCGAGTCTTCAGTTTCCTTCAAAGGACTGTGTTATTTGGAAAATATTTTTTCAACAAATACCTAACTTGTTTTCCACCACACTTTTATTTATTCGTTATTAACACTTTTAATTGTTATGGAAAGTCGCTAGCACTTTTGCAGAAAAGCAGTCCGATCCCTTATTGACCTTAACGAATGAATATTTTTACCCATATACGTTCTTTGTTCACTTTATACGATTCTATACACATTTAACAAAATCATGTATTATATATAGTGCTTTTCTATTATATATGTAAATCCTAAACTGTTAACTCTTTTTGAAGTTAAAAAGTCACTTTAAATGTAACAGACTTTTAGCTTTATGTTATTTCTTTATTTCCTTCAATTTTGTCAAGTATGAAGCCCAAATATGTACATATTTTTTAATTCAAATTTATTTATAAGTTTAACAAAAATTATTGGTTTCTATTCATGAATGTTGAAGCAGTATTTGCACATAATTGAATGTAACTTTTATATTTTAACATAGAAGCGCGTACAGTAATCCTCAGTACTCACAACCCAGCAGCCGTGAATCAAGCTTTGCTTACGTTTTGACCCCAGTTTTGTTTATTATACTTTTAGTAGTCACGTTTCTGGAATGTCGCCACGAGCTCTCGAGAATCTTCGGATTGGTCTGGATTAATAGTAGAGATGTGGCAATTATGCAAGTACACTGTCTGACAAAGCGTGAAAATCAACCCCGGTAAAACTTCGATTTCAAAAAGCGTCCACGAAATCTGTATCAGGAACAGGAGCTGGACTCTGACTTAAAAACATAATAGTAATGTGGTATATTTCGTAGATCCTGTATATAAGCCAAGCTTCGAGGATGTGGAATGTGTTTCTTATAGTTTTATATATTATATCCATTATATATAATCATTCAATTTTGTTATTAATAGTACATGCTAACTATTTACAATCATTTGATTTTGAACTAAGAATATGCTATAACATAAACTTAGATAGCTGACTATTTTACATTGTAACTTATTTCTACACATTTGATTCGTAATTGGAATTCTTCCATAAATTATTTTACAGAAAATAATGAGTGGCTAAAGAGAAATGAAGTTATCTCAGCAGTGGTTTTTAGATAACTGTTAAATTCTTTGTGGCAGTTTGTTAAATATAGAAATCCCCGAATAATGGACACGATTCTGTGCAATTGAGAATGTTTTACATTTTTGTATAGATATAATACAATGATTAGTTGCAAACACGCCATTTATTCGTGCCGAAAATTGTGCGTGTACTACGTATTGACTGTTGTTGTAAACACAGCACATTATCTTGAAAAAGTCTCGTGTTATTAATCCATAAATATTGGACGACTACTCTAATTTTTTTCCATGAGAATGGTTGAGATTACAACTGACATTATCTCTAAGAGACAGTTTTAGTGTGTTTTATCTATTGCATAACACAAAATTGTTACATTCCAAGCGATCCTGCGTTTACACTTTTTTTCCAACCGCTACGTAAAATTTATAATCGTATTTTGATATTGTTGCAGCCAGTTTTATTGTTTCAACTATTAATTATAGCATAGTTTTGACTATGTCCCGGGGTCGCAGACCTCGGGCATACGTAAGAGTTCTCCGCTATTCCCATTTGAATAGTCGGCCAGATGTCTCCTAAACTGGTGGAGGCACGGAGTAGGGAATGCTGCGTCCCCACATCAAACCCTCTCTCGGCATCGGAAGGGCGTGCGACAAGTACCTACTGCCCGACCTACCTGATGCAGGTTTTTCTAGGGTTTTAACTGCATCACTTTTAGGCGAATGACGGATAGGATCCTTAAACTACAGCCTGGGAGCCTTAGTTAACCCTTGGCTACCTTCCGCACTCTAAAAAAAAAGAATTATTCCCAAGTTCTGACGGCATACATAAAAAACACAAAATATATTTTGCTACTTTTATGCTAACGAGTGCATATTTTGGAATTAAATTTACTTTGGGTGTAATAAGAAACTTAGGAACTTTTCTAGCTTCTTATTAAATAAGAAAGAAGATAATCTGGTAGACGGAAGACCTGGGAAAAGTTCTACAAGCCAACTTTTATTGTCAGAACATTATCTAGATCTTCCGTGGGAGTCTCGTCGTGAGATTTATTCAAGATGACCTCGAATACCACGATTGTGTACACTTATTACTCATTCCTATACGATGAGACTTCATAATTCTTTATATTTCACGCGAAAAAAGGGCTGAAAATACTTCAATGAATTAGTTTCTTATAATTACTCTTATTATAAGTCAAGAGTTCGGAATTGAAAGGTTCAAAACACAAAAATTTCTAAATTTGATTTGTATTTACTTTGTTTATATATATATATATATATATATATATATATATATATATATATATATATGACTGAGATAAAGCAATGCATTGTTTACTTTACCTCGGGTTCCAAGAATAAAATTAATCGTTGTTCGGGCAGAAATCAAGAAACATAATGACTGAGGGAACCGTTTGTATATTTTAAATCAGTCATTCGTCATTTAGAGAACAACGCAGCAACATGTTATCGACTGAGGGAGTCGAATATATATTCATAACAGTAAGATAAAAACAATTAGCCATTAAGATCACTGTTACACCTTCGGGACACAGAAATTATTTATTCTCTCAAACTAATTTCATATAATTTGAAACAATACTAGTAGTTTCGATATCAACTATAAATAACACTGAAGAGATCGTCCTCTTATAAACATCCTATAATTATCCTGAAATAAAACAACGATTGGGTGAAACGATGTTAAAATTCAGTCGGCTGTTTTATGTAGAAACCAGTTTGGAAATTATTTAATTAACTGTTTACTCCCCACTATAGATCAAAAATCAGATGAAGCATAGCGAAAGAAATTCCACATGGACTATTCTCTAAGAGTATATCTGCTTATTTCATACATGAATATATCATTCCATGGTTGCCGAACATTCGTCTCAGACACAAATAAAACCTCAATTAACCGGCTGGTCAAGACCAAGTAACGTTTCACCCTTGACTGGTTACAAACACTTCACAAGTTTCGACGTAAGTAATTATGTCACTCAGTGGTTCTGGGAACCGAGATCGTCAGTCGGTGCCCATCCCAACGTCGTCGTCCCATCACTCATCGTCAGAGTTGCAATGATGTCACCAATTGTACGAACAAGATTAGCACCATGGAGCTCTTTTAGTGGTGCACGTGATGGAATGCTTCTGCAAACAAGCAGCTATGCATCATGTTCTCTCTTTTTGTCATACAAACTGTTCTTGGTACAGTGCCATATTATTTCTAGGAAGGCGAAAGAATGGCACGTGAATTGATAATGCATGTGGCGTAATACTGAATGAAAATAGCGAATGTAATATTTATGAAGCTACTAAGATAATTCTGGGAATAACCCAGTCAATCTAACGATATAATATTTATTCAGTCTGAAAAAATTAAACCCAGCTATTAGCAGAAAATATTTTTAAGGAAGAACCTTTATAGGAACCTACCATTTCAATTCTCCCTGAGCCAAACAATGTGTTTAATATATATTAAACTTTAAAGAAGTAATTTACAAAATCTCCTTATAAACTATCTACACCCAAAAACACATTAAAACGATTTGTAATTCAGTTTTTAAAAGACATCAATAATTAGTCATATATTATCATTAACAGATCAAGTGACTGCTATCACGTGGTTTGTCTCATTGCACAGACCTGAAATTTAGTTTACATAACAGTTATTTATTATAATATTAAAAAAATCCGAGACTAACGTAATCTTCCGTATTAATCGGAGCTAACCCGAACGCACAAATTTACACGAACCGCATATTGTATTATATGTGATCAATAAATAAACGGCCATGAGTCAGTAAATGGTTTATTAACGAAAAATTAAATATGCCAACGTTACGTCCTTGTTTTATGACCTCTTCAGATTTAGTCTGCAATTTATAAATTAATAAAATAAGTACAAACAATTTCTTAAGAATAAATACAAAATATATTAATTAATTTAATTTTTATTGCAATTTCACAGATAAATCATTCAAAAAATTTAAGAGGCAACGTTTTTCTGCCTTTTTGCTCGGCCACAATTAAAGGAATCTTACATGCACGTTCCACTTCCATCCAAAATAGACGTAGTAAAAGTTTTTCGTTTTGATGTTAAATATAATTTTAAATTTCCGAACAGCTGCCATGATACTTTCTCATTTTTAAAACGAATTTACTTCCCAAATTGTACTATAATCCCGTACCATGCATACCGATAATGTTTTGCTTTAATTTAGTTGTCATTGTGCCCATTATTGTGCTTATCTTTCCTTATCTTCCGTTATAACAGTTGTTCATACCATCCAGGAATAACAACTTTGAACAGAAGCGGTGATAAGTCTGAATGTGCAACTACGTTTTAAAACTCGACAGACTCCAGACTAGATTCTATAAGAATTTTGGGAAACTGTCGAAACATTTTTTCACACTCTATTTAGAGCGGTCTAAATACGCAAACTGCACATGTAATAAAAACACAGTGTTATATATCGTGACAAATGAAATGAAATATCTAAATAAATATTTGTAATCTGTGGAAGTTTGAGCAATATCTGCGACTGGTTGTTGTGAGGAGTCTAGGATATATAATCTTTAGGCAGAGCAAAGGAGGAAGATCGGTAAGTCGTCTGCTGTTCAGACTAATTAATATTGGTTTTCAGTTAACTGCTTGGTATGTATTATCAAACAGATAAATACAGTTAAAACTTAATGCTTGATTATTGAACCCTTATTAGCAAGCGTGTAAAGTCAAGAATCTTATATATGAAGAAAAAAAGCGAATTTTTCAATACAAATCAAGCCAATGAAGGGATATATTCAATGTAAATGAAAATATGTATTAATTCGTTTTTATTATTTATTTTTAAATGTTCTGATGACATAAAGGAAAATCCTATGCTATTTTTTAAATTTGATTTAATAAATACGAAAAATGAAGGGTTGTCAAATTACAATAATTCTGTAAACGCAAATCTAAGAACATGAATGGAAAGAGCTCATTCACTATGCCCTTTATTTTTCAAAGTGAATATTTTTATATAAATTATGAGTTATTCTAAATTTATAAAATTTCTCTAAATTCGGATAAAAATGAGTTTAGTAGCATAAATTAACATCAAGATCATTCCTCTTCATTTTTCGTATTTATTAATTCAAAGATTTATAATTTAGCATTGGATTTTCCTTTATTTCAGCCAGTGCTACTTGAAATATTTTAAATGTAAATATTCTAATGGCATTTTAGACTTAAATGTTAATACTATTTATTTTTTCAGTTAAAGAACTAACGGTTAATAAATCAAATAAAATGACTTAAGCCAAAATAAATCCGTTATAAACAACCTGCGATTACTTGTACCATGCATTCGTTATCTTTTTGATATGGAAGGAATGATTCATTCTATGAGAAGTTGTGTCGTGAGTATGGAAGAGTGGGAAGTCCGGAGTTATTTAACACAGTTTGTGGGCTGGTAGCGAAACAGCTGTTTAAATAACCTGTTGCGAATGAATCAGCCGTTCAACACGAAAACCTGGCCGTTTTGTGGAGTATATACGCAGACAGACGTATTGCATAAGGCATGGAAAACTGAATGAGCGGCCTTGAGCCTGGGAACGGGCAACGTTCTGACGATGTGGAGCTTTCCGAAGGTCGCAGACTACATACAACTCCACGAGTATCGATTTCAAAACACGTTTAAGGAATGTAACAAGTAAAATTCCGAGTACGAAGCCTCAAAGTCTAGACTTCTTCGCGCAGAACAGTATGAGTGCCAAGATTCGTGGCAAAATTGAGGAGTTTGTCTGATGGACCACTCGAGAAGTGAAGCTTCATTTACAAACAATTTCACTAATCAATGATATGAATTAATTTACCTCACTCCACTAATTTGTCTCGGTGTCTGTATATTTTCTGAATCATTAATTTCTTCACAAACCTCCTTTCGTTTGTTTTAAAGTAACATATTTCATGAGGGTAATCCATAAATGTATTTGAAAATGGGGATGCTGAAGAATAGATCACGGTAGGAAAGGTTAACTAGGTTTAAAAATTCTACCTGGCATTCGCCTAAAATTGAGGACAAACCCTAGAAAACGAGCATCAGGTATTTGGTACTTTTCCCATGCTCTTCCGATGACGGGACAGGGATTTGCTGTATTCCCTTTTCCGTGCCTCGACCAGTATAGGAGGCAGCTGGCCGACTGTTCCATTCGGTTAATTTGTTTCACAATAACAAGATCACTACTTTCGGCTGAGAGCGACTAAAATTTATATAATTTAATACTATAATTTATTATGCTATAAGAATAAAGATAAATTTTGCCATTAATTATTATAAAACTTTAGAATTTGTAATATGACAAGAAAATTCATGAGTTATCAAATGCGTTTCGAATTAAATATTTTGTTAAGTCTGAAATTATGTCGTTGCATTAAGACAATTTATACTGAACTTAGGGCAGAGTCTAATCGTTAATTGCAGGATTCTTCCATATAAGAAACATTTTTCAATTTACTTCCCTCGCCATCGATGTTTCATTTTATTAGACTTAAATTTCTTTTCTTTCATTTTTGTAATTTGATATGAAAATATTATTAAGCAACAGAATTCCCTATTGAGGTAATCTATGTTTTGAATGTATTGTTCTTCAATCGTCCTATCCACGTGTCGGTCACAGACATTCCTTTCCCATACTTGGAAAGGTCAAGAGCTACAGACCAACATCGTCGCTTTCTTAACTTTTTAAAGTAAAGGGCCAGACCTTTTCCTCCCTGAAATACAGATAAGGGAATCAAGCAACAACCGAGATCGAAAAACGGGGATTTCCAGAGTTTCTGATACCAGTTATAAGCACACAGGCGCCTGGGCCAAGTTCCAATGAAATATAAGCGTCGTCCTTGAGTTGCGATGTTTTCTTGTTGTAGCAGCAAGCCAAGGACCATGGTCTCGAGCTTCCTCGTTCAGGTCGCATTTTACAGAACGAAATATTAAATTTCATAGAATTGCTTACAACGTGTTAAAGGAATACGGCTTTTTTTCTGTATAGAGAAAAATATTTGGTCAAACTTTGTTTATATCTGTTACGCGTTAGAGACACTACTAAACGCATATTAGGCATCCCCAACGAGTCAAATTTATTTTAGGGTGCAGTCCCAACATAGTTGACGCTTTCAGCGTGATTATATTCCCACCACAAGTTTTTCCCCAACGAAGGAGCGTCTATAACCCAGAGGGGAAAACTATACAAATGTACTTGGAGATCCCCAGTGAAACAGTGTGACGATCATCATCTTTTACAATCAATGAAATCGTAAGGCACATGAAGCGAATATACATTTTTTATACATAATAACCAAAATTACAATTTCAAAACGTAGTTTTTCTCATTATTTTTATAATAATAAAAATAATGTTGTATTCACAATTATCATTCCATAAAACTATAAATTATATATACGTATGACATAAAATTTATTATAATTAAAACTTAAAATAAAAACACTTTTTTATATTTGCAGTCTTTATTTTTTTTATACAAAAAACTTAATTGCGTATCGTTAATGTTTACATTTGTCATGTCCATTACGTTATTAAAATTGAAGATAATATGTTTATACGTCATTTTAAATTTTTAAATTAAGTTCCTCATTTCGCATTGAAGGATTTTACATGTCACAGGGGTCGTATTTCTACTTCTGTATGTTTTGCTGTTCTATTAAGTGGTGAGTTATTATTTTAGACAATACAAATACACAGCAATGGTTTTTAAAGTGAAGAATACCGCAAAAATCGCGTAGCCCTAAGCTTATCTATCACCATGTTGCAGCAGTTAAGGATGCAACCCATGTAAGAAGGCAAGCGATGTATAAGTGAGACAGAGAAATGGTGGAAAATACTTTAAAAATGAGAAGCATTAGACAACAATAGAGAGTGCATATTGAACTGCCACATTGCAAAATCCCAATGGATCAGATAAGACGTTGAATTAATTCCTGATCGGTGTACAGAGGGTATAATGGCTAAAGATGGACCTCGAACAAATTTTAAGAATGATCAATGCCTAAGAACGCGTGGTTTCCTGATAAACGCTATATAGTACGAGTTAAATTTCAACTCTCACATAATTCCTGGAGCTCGTGGTTCTTTAGAAATGAACCTCGAGTGAGGAATATTGCATAATAGCCTCTTAAGTGCGAAATCACTCATTTTTGAAGATCCAGAATTTCGTAGGCAGTGGCATGAATGACCTGATGTAGGTTGATGAATCACCGTTGAGTTATTTCCCGCAAGACCCGGGGCTCTTTCTGATTCATCCGCACTTGCGTTGCGTCAAGATGAGGGACTTCCCGTTTGAAATGAATCCCTGGGTGTGAATGGGTGGTTCCCTTGGCACATATACCGTGGATCCCAGAAACTCCTTCAACTTTGCGTAATGGCTGACATTACTGTTCTGCATAACCATTATTCATCGAATACTCAACACACTCGATAATAATTTGATACATAAATTGAATGATTCTTTATTACGTAATCTAATTTCGCAGTCTCAAAGTTACGAAATAAATCATATCATAGTTATTTCGTAATTACGCAGGATAATAGTCAGAATCATTGGAGTTCATACAAAGATTAGTTTCTTCTGCAACTATAAAAAATAGTATCCTTCCTCGTGATATCAATTTTGAAAAGTTATTTTACTGCATTAAATGTAGTTTTTGAATGCACCAAAAATTAGAGTTACTCACTTTTTCTCCAATTAAATGAGGTATTTTTATTATCTATACTATAAAATTGTAATATTAAACTCCGAGTATATTATTTGCGTACATTTTCGTAATGAGTTCTAGGATTGGGAAATTTTAATTCCGGTAGTAAAAATAAAATCGATTCTAAGTGAAAGCCCAAATTATATGCTTTGTATCCACAATGTTTACACTTTTTCAAGATTCGTTTGACTTAGACTTGAACGTTTTGTTACGCGAGTGAGATGCGAAAATATTGTCGAATTGCAGTCTTGTGTGGTTCTCTAGTTTTGCGTTGGCAATTAGGATCATATTGTTTAAGGTTTTTCTCCGTTCTTATATTACATCCTGCTGAAAACATAAATTCTCTCACTAAATCGCTTTTCTAAGACTACGCTGTTCACAAACTTGCATCCTCCAGATGTGTCCTATGTTCTCTTTTCTTGTTCAACTTTCATATATTTTTCGTCCGTTTTTAAATTAGTGCGAAATACATCTGCAGGTGCAATATGTTTGCTGAGAAACAACGTAAGAAGTTAATCAGCAAAATTTTAGACAGGATCATCTTATATTCTCGTGTGCATCCTTGACCGCAGTCGTGTAAATTGTTTTGGCTAACGTCCAACCTTTACGTGTTCCTCGGGGTCCAGTGCAGGAATTCTCGCTGAAAGTTCAAGTACTTTCTTGAAATTACTTTTACACGGAAATCATTCAAAGTGGAAACGCGTGACTTAACTAATAAATCATCTTATCATAATAAGAGAAAAGATGACGGTGCTTTCTCATTCCTGAACTAAAATTATATACATAAACTTAGATTTTATTTATTGATATAAAGCATTTGTATGATTCACGTCAGCACCCACTTTAATTGACACATCTGGGCCACGTAGATGCTGAGTTCTTGTCCAGTGACGAGTCCTCCTTAGATATTTCTTAGACCGCTTGGCTATTTGCGTTTAAGCCTTCTCGTATTTTGTATTTCCAGAAGAAAGGAGTGTTTTGGTGTGGTTTTCCAGTTTTGTGTGGTGATTGATACTTCTTTCATTTATGGCTTCTTCTTTAGACACCATCGGACATTGAAGACCATGAAATTTTTTTAAAAAAACTAATTCGAATAAAAATGGTAAAGATGGGAAGTGTTTTTCTGTAAATCATTTCCCTTATCAAAGCAAAAAAAAATTCTAAATAAGAATTCTTATTAAATGTCAGAAAAGTAAAACTCTCCGGTTTGTATCGCACTTCACAGAAGTTGACTTGTAATATCTTCCCAGAAGTTTCACGAGTTTTGCAGTAGTGAATACTTTGCTACTGCCTATTTCTTGTCGACTTGTCGTTACGCCAAGTTTGCCTGGTATTTCAACCGTTTTCTGGATTCCATTTGTTCTAGAGTGCTAAAAATTGTCCCGGTCCGAGTATTTTCTTATTAAAATTTAAATAAATCAAATGTCAACATGAAACAATATTGTTGCCAACGAGAAATTTATAACCCAAAGTATTGTCTTATAATGTAGATAATTAAGAAATTGTACGCTAGTAATGTGGGTTACGAAATCGCCGCTGTGGAAAGATACTGGTGTTGGGGTATTGTGATTACTTTTATTTAATTTGAAAACAGAAGAATAACATCTATAATCATAAAGATAAGATGAAAATTATTATTCTAATACACAATTCCCATTGTTAGTGACCATTATATTTATTTCGTCAACCATTTTGTCATCTTTCCTTCATCTTGATGTATTTAAATTATCTTTCAAAATAATTATTACATATTGTGTGCTGTAAACGGGCTGCAACATTTCACTTGAATTTATACAGCCACTGAATATTCATATTTTTCATAATTATCCTCATTTATTTTCCTCTCTCCAATCTCATTAAAATGTTGCAGTTATTTGCGTCTATTTCTACTTTAGATCACTGAATTTAACTGAGAAGCAATTAATAAAAAAAGTATTAACATACATATAACACACACATATATACCTATATATACCTAGATTTTTTTAACAAAAACAATTTTTATAAAATATTATTGTTTTTTCGTCTGGTTTTTATCATCACACAAAAATAAAATTTATATACAACATATTATTGCCATAATATACTAAATTAAAAAATTAACCAATTTTAATTTTAAGATAATATTTATATTTAATAAAAACTTATTATAAAAGCTAAACTAATATAAAATTGTTTGGGGTGAAAATAATTGAAAATTAAGTAACATAGGGTAAACTAAATATTCCCTTGATATCTGATTAAATTAACACAATAACAATTAGAAGAAAGATTGAAAAGAAAGTCATAAGTTTGATTAGGAGGATTTTTTAAATTATTGACATAGAACATAAATTTAACGTAGTCAATAGCTAATGTAATCAAAATAACTGAAAACTCACTAAATTCCCAAAATTATACTATAAAATTAAGCACTATTTATAATACATTATATTCGTAATCAACCTTCTGATATAATTTGAATATGAAAATTGTTTTATAATGAATCGTTGGTGATGAAATAATGTAATTTTTTAATGTGTTATTTGAACCCTAAACCACTCAGAAAAATATCGTTGGTCTTTCAAACAAAACTAATTTTTAACTTTTTAACTTTTTTGGGCGATAAAAATATGTGTGGTTTCTCAGTTTTTCTTATATTTTGTTATTGTGTAATAGTTTCAAAATTGTATTATAGAAAAATCGTATTTTTTTGTGATTAACATTGTTAATTTATGTAATTTTTTCGTAGAGTCACAATCTGAAGAATGAACAAATATGTACCGAAGTCGTAATCTATATTTATAATTTTCAACAAACTTCTACACGAGATTTATAAATTTAAAATTAATAATTGTCTTGAAGAAGGTTATTAAAATATTTTCTTAAATATTTTTAACGATTAAAAATATATGGGGTATAGTATAAACATATTACAATAAATATCAGACATAATATTTTAAAATAGTTTGAGAAAATTATATTAATATATTTATGTAAAAATCGTCGTAATGTTGACTTAAAACAGATCACAAGAAGCGGATACTAAACTGGATTTTTCTCGTCATAAACAATATTCTACACGTAATCGAACATTTTACTGATGGCGTGAAACCGATAAAGGCAGTAGCCATGGCCAGGACCAACCCAGATCTCGTATGAAAATTCTATGAAAACTGTGAGGTCGTGAAATAACCCAGCAAACGCCAAGGTCTTGGACTTAATGACGCCTTAAAGTGCATTGCCATAGTAGAGAAAGGCGGAGAAAATCTATATAGGGTAAGATGTCAATGCTTCAATCCAACAAATACTACATACAATTATTTTTCGAAAAATAATATTTTTATCGCATCTTTATGCAGTTTTGAGATGCTTTGGCTTACTTTAGAAGGCAGAATTTCGGGCAGTGTGTTAAATTTTCCACCATAATTGAGATTATAAATATTAGCGATAAAGTCTTCTCACTCGACCTGTTTTTTGCTTCACACCCGCTATAATCTAAACGACATAAATCACTCTCGTAAAGCACGACGCATTGGTGATGTGTTCTACCGCTATATTTAAATACGATTAATACACCGAGCAAACCTTATCATATTTGTTCAGTATAGTACTGAAAACAACCACTAACTATTAGTCAGTATTTGCATAAATTACTCAAACAGTACTTGAGGTTCGAAGTCCGAAGACAAACATTACAAATGAATGAGTTGAATATAGTAAATGAGACTAATAGTCTCAAGAACAAATTAGTAGTTCACTTACTGACAATGAAACAAGTTTGTTTCAGTTCAATGCTGGGATTCAGAAACACACAAGCAACGTGATATGGATTAGTAACTGTAAACCGAATTATAATTATAATCAATTGATGAGTCTCTATAAAATATGGATAAAAATGATAAAACCGGGGAATGGACACGAATAATAATAATAAAAAAGAATTAAGAGTGAAAAATACAATTCTGTAGAATTTCTGGACATTTATAAAGTTGTTCATCTTATTTTAAAATAATGGTATTTATGTATGTTAATGTTTTCAAAATAAAAGTTTGACATCAAGAAAATCTGACTTTGGAAATCAGCCCTTAAGTAATAAGACAATGGACGTTTATTTCCCTTAGGCCTAAATGAGGTATGATTCCGCTTGTAAATACCCAACAGAATTAAATTTCATAAATGAAATATACAGGTAATTTATCACGGTTTCTATCTCGGCTATTATTTTTTCCATATTTCTCCCTAGAAATAACAAACTTGTGTTACCAGTAAGAAATTAGGAGATTAGAGAATCAGACGGTCACCTTCGGCAAATACAACTTCCGGTAACATGACTAGTACACGCATTACACTCCGTACAAATTATTTCCAGCTAAAAATATCAAATTACCTTGCAGATTTGCGACATTCTCTTTTACGATTATTTGTTTAGTTACGTCACCATTTTTATAATGCCTCGGCACTGTAAAAATTAAGCAAACAATGTTTTGTATTATTTACATTTCAGCGAACTCAACTACATGTAAAAAAAAAATTCCAATACTTTTAAACTATACCCACTACCCGATTTATGAGTTTACACCAGTCACCTAATATTACCTGTAATAGTTTGTAACTTTTCCACTTACAGGGCGATTGTTCACTGAAATTATAAACAATTTACCCCTGTTATGCACTGTGACTGTGATTTTAATAGGTTAAAAATATATATTTATTTTTTATGATTAAATATTTTTAATTTTATGGCCACTTCAATTTTGAATGACTGATTGCAACTGCATTTAAAAACCAAAGCTATTCACGTCACATGAACTTGGGTCACAGCGAGTTGTGTTTTATGATGCATGAAACAGAGATACACTTTCCATTTCGTGAATTATTATTTGATAGAAGCGAAAATTATTTAGTTTTTGAGTCTTTACGCGGTGTTGTGAAACTTAAAATATATTTGCATCAGCTAGTCGTGTCACGAATGAGCACTTCGTCGAAAGCCTCCGCAGAGGAACGACATTTTTTTCCCCCGCTTCTTCACTTGAGCAACTCGATCACAAGAGGGTTTCACTTTCACGTCCTTTCGTAGAATCAGATAGCTAATACGTGGTTTGAGTTTTTCCATCAGCCGGAACCTACTGACCCCATTTCGTCTCAGCCTTTGCTTGAGCAGAATTCATTTGAAAGCCTTGTCTGGGTTTGCTTAGCAGATTGGTCTAATTAATACCAGTCAACAGTGAAGACAGCCAGCTTGGGAGAAGAATAAGCCAACTGTTGCTAATTATTCAGAGAGAGAACTCAGCGGGAAAAAACAACCCGTGATCTCTTCCTCGAGTCTTAGGCGTGGGAGATGTAAATGCGAAAATTCTTTGTTATTCCTTCTCCTCCTACACAACTTCTACGTCACACGAAACACTGACGTTATGCAAGGAAGATCGGCGCATCCGGACTTGTGATAGGAACCCACAGGCAATGCTAACAGTCTCATTGCTTCAACGTCAGCACTGACGATAAATTTCAGAACAAGGGTTCCAAATCAATTTTAAACGTCCGAACACGTTATCATTACTCGATTCATACAATACCAACATAAAATTGTACAAGGATAAAAAAAATACTTTTAAAATAAATATTAATAGTTTTAAAAGAAAAAACAATTTTCCAACCTCTAGACTTCTGGTTCATAAAGAACATGAGCTTTCATATTCACTGTTCATTTATTAATGAAAAAAACATTTAATAGTTTTGTCCTATCGTACATGCAAATATTACATCAAGTTTTATATTATATGCAATCCTAATTCTTCATGTTCAAAAAATGGCTTTATATACTGTTTATTAATAAAGAAAAACATCATATTTATTAAGTACGTTTAATTCAACCATGTGAAAGCTACAGAAGAAACAGACGCAAATAACTAACACTTTAAACGAATTAATGACATAGGAGACAGAGATATAAATATAGTTATGAATCACTTTATCCAAATATTAAATCGCTGTAGAAAATTCAAATGTTACATTGAAATCCATTTACACTACGTAATACACTGATAATTAAAATAATTTGTCACGATGAAGGAACGATGCATGATTAGTACCTGAGATACGGGAGAAAAATAGTTCACTCTTGTAATGGTCACTACTTATGGGATTAGTATATTAAAAAAATTATTTTCATCCTATATTTTAGATTTCATTATGCTACTATTAAATTCCATAAAATATACGAATAATACCGCATCAATGTCATATGACACATTGGCGAATACTTCACAATCCACATTCCTAGCGTCCATTTTTTTACGTCTGTTTTAAATATCTGAAGTATTTAACGACAATTATCAGTTTTTATAATTCCAAAAAAAATTCATTAACAATTTAACAACGTTTCTGTACATATTTTTACCCTTTAAATCTATCTGTCTGAAATAAAGGTTTGAATTGATATTGTAATTATTTAAAAACATTGTAGTTATAAAATAAAATAATATTCATCATAATACGGATATAGGAATAATTGAAAAATATTTATTAACATAAAAACAATACTTATTATCACTCCAATTCACAATAACCTACAAGATAGTAGAAATAGCTGAAGAAACACAGAAAAATATTTTAAGTTTAAACGGTGCAAAATTTTAATTTATAAACGGATCTACAAATGTTGGCAGGAACGTTTATAATTGATTTAAAAGGAATATATTTTATAATTTTTAATTTAAGCACACAATTCACTTAACACTAACAATATTGTAGCGTCCGGTGTGAATTTAACAACCTGTTAATCGTTTAGTTGTGCTAGTTTATTATATTAATTTAGAAAATACCTGAAGAATATATAAAAAGGTATCGAAACGTCGCCGTAATACAAATAAAAATAAAGTGTCTGTATAAGGTCATCAATAGTTTTATTAATATATTTTAAAGTTAGCAGCAGAATAATTTTTCTAATAAAAGGTAAACTCTTGTGACTGAATGGTTCAGTTGAACCACTTCATTGGTAATTCGCTTCATATGGCTTTACCTTTGTGCATCTGATTTTGAAGTCTTAGACATTTCAGAGTCATGAAGCTTTTCAGTTTGCATATGCGTATCTATAGTTACAGAGTTTAAATTGAATTCATGAATTTCACGAGTGCAATGATTGTGATTATTGCTACGAGAAATATTTCAACTTATTTTCGTTTTGTGACAGATCAAATATTTCATTTAATACATTAAAAAAATAACCTCAATGTTGAAACGGCTATGGATATCCTATCAATGTCGTCCACGTGAGTAATCTGGAACGAGCGCAACTCTATTTTTGCAGCAACCAGAATGTGTGCTGCTCCACAGGATTTAATTACGTGATGGGCATTTGAACGGCCAGGTGGAATGCAGAGAATTCTTAAAATTATTTATTGCTGTCTTTTGAGTGTGGGTGGTTGGCTTCGTTCCACTAGTATTTATAGCACTGCAATGGATATAAAAAGAGGAGCGAGTGGTAACGAAACCGCATACTCGAAGTTTAATTATGAATGAATTTCGAAACAATATTCAAATAATAGATAAGTATCAAAATTGAAAGGTCTCAGGCCTCGTGTCAATTGAATCTCGTCTCTAACGTTGACCCGATTCGTGATCATGGCGACCGTCCGCGTCGTTTCACAGTTTCTACGTCGGCAGACGTCAGTGAGGAAGCTCAGTTTAACATTTCCGACGACCTGCATCAATCCTCACTTTTTGTTAACTAGCTACACAAAGCCACTGGCACTACAACAGCATATGACTCAGTGACATCAACTCATCAGCTCCTGCCTTTTGTATCCCTATTTTCCATTCGCATAACTCTGGGGTAAATAATCGCGTTTATCCAAAAAAAAATGTAACAAACGTTCTCCTTTTTATCACATATTTTCAATAATTACATCTCATCCACTCCTGAGATAAAATCAGACGGTTCTTTTGGAGTTTCTCAGCCTTTCCTGCTTACCCACATGTTCATTACAGTATCGTTGGAGGTAATATTTATAGCTTCTAGTAAGAGATAATTTTTCACCTTTTGCTAATACTGGTTAAACATGTATGAAACGTTCCGCCTATTTATTCTCATCAACAACGTGTCTTTCTGATATCTTGAGTGCATTACGTCTTTGTCTAAAGGTGAATCTGATTTGGAAAATTATATAGCCCGTTCCTGTTGCAGGAACCGTGTTGTTTCTTATGCTATATATTTCTTATATTATATATTCGTCGCTTCGAGTTTGAACGTTTGGTCCCCATATCCTTCCCGTCAAAATTAAAGAAGAATTATATCAAATATTTAAAGATATGTCAATATTTTCAAGTATTACAGGTGATATAATCTCTAAATTCGTTATCTGAGACTCAAATTCTGCTTAGTCGACTATCGAAATATCTTATGCAACAAACAAGATATGATTATCAGCTCTGGATTGCTGGTATCAGACAGGCAGTTCTCCTTGGAGGAACGCGGAATTTTAGCCTCGCCAGAGACGACTCTAAATATAATTCTCGCAGGTGATACGCAAGGGAGAATAACTAGTTAAGAGTAATCCAGCGCGTATCCTGTTGGAATAGTCGGCCAGCTGCCTCCTGAACTGGTCGAGGCTTCGAGAATGGAATTCTGCGTACCCACAGCAAATCTCACTCTCGCTATCGGAAGGGCGTGAGACAAGTACAAAATGCCCTCCTACCTCATGTTAGTTTTTTTAGGGTTTTCCCTGCATCACCTCTTAGGCGAATTGCCTGGTAGGATCTTCAAAACTGCAGCCTGGGAGCCCTAGTTAACCCTTGGCTACCTTGCTCTACCTTTTCGCATCCCCCCTTTCAGTCCCCTTCCTATGCAATAAGAAGTGAGTGACTACTACGTGGATAACCCTATACATAGACTGTCTACTTCTTCTTCTTTGTGGAGTATCCTATGCTATTAAAGTGGAGTTGTCACCAAATGAATTACCCTCATATACCCTATTACTATAAAAAAATTGCTGTTTATT
Organism: Zhengitettix transpicula; assembly: GCA_037074705.1. Classification (NCBI taxonomy): domain Eukaryota; kingdom Metazoa; phylum Arthropoda; class Insecta; order Orthoptera; family Tetrigidae; genus Zhengitettix; species Zhengitettix transpicula. The sequence goes on along the minus strand of CM073596.1, from coordinate 35,619,012 downwards.
AACGAGCCGACACCCTCTGGAACGCGTTATTCATGTTCGCCTATTTACGATTCGTACAAGATACAGCACCTTGTAATTGGAGAGTTTGAAAGGCCCTTGATAAATGTAAATAACTTCCTGTGTAGAAAAGTGAATAGTGAGTAAGTAAAACATCAATTTTTCTCTAAAGTATTCCTTTCAAATTCGCAATTTACGAGTGTCCTACTGTGCAAGTTAGTTATTCAAATAAAGAAATGTCATTGTTTTGCAGGTTGCTACATCCTGCAGTTGAATGTATGCAAAATAGGCAATGAGGGGTACTCTTTGACTCGCTGCAATACTGGAAAAGACTGGCCAGCGTCAAGGCTTCCTCCGTCCTCCGGCGTCTAAGTGAGACCCGAAACCTGTTTCCGAAGTCTAGCCTTGGCTTGCAGCGAGTTTTCATTACCCCGACTTTATATTCTAGCTTAACCTTCTGGACACGTGCTCATCAGCTCTTTGACTTACAACTGACCTCCGTACAATTGTTCCGCGAAGCAGTTAGTCAATTTCCCTCAACCTCCGGTTGATCCAAGTTACAATCCGTCATCACAATTGGTCCCTTTCAAATATTAAACTCTCTCCGTCTTGAATTATTGTGCAGAACGAACAATTCCAGCGTTTCCATTAGCTTTACTTTATATTCCAGCTTAAAGTTCGTGGACACCTCTTGACTTACAACTGACCTCTGCACAATTTTTCCTCGAAACATTTAATCAATTTTCCTGTGTGTATGAGATGTGAATAATTTAACTTTTATTCAGGGGATAAAGATGCGAATTTTTCTCCTTGAATGGAAATTGACTGGTGTTTAAGATTTTTGACATTAATATGTGTTATCTGGAGGGTAAATTCGTATGAATCATGGCCTTGACCGACGATGTGTCTCGATAGTACATTTACATGAAATTCCGTTGCCCCAGACCATTCCATTGATACACGATGGTTGTTATGGTCCTGAACACTAAACCATCATTAATATTAATGATCCGGTGTCTTATGCTTCGATTAATAGTTTTTCTATTGTAACGCGTTTATTTAGGCTTAAGTATTTCTTTGTCTCGGAAGTGTTGTTTGCTGTGGTCTTGAGAATTCGAAACCGTGCACGTGCGTGGGAGTGGAGGAGATAAATATATCCATCCAAGTAATTTCGTGTCCTGTCTCGATTGTTGGCCTCAACATGACAGAATAGTTAGTCACTGTTGACTACGGAACTGCAGCTGCGTGCTATAAATCTTGTGACAATGGAAGAATCAGTAAAACTGACGAAGTTTTCTAACAATGAAAGAAGTAAAAGAATGGGAGGATATAATGGAGGAGATAAGCTTTTGAAAACAGTTGTTCTGCGCTCACCGAAGCTGGTGGATGTGATTAAGAGAGGCTCCGTAGAGTTGTTGTCTCTGATATAGTTCGAGGCAGAATCGTCGTGAGAAAGGAGCCACAATTTGTTAGTGAAGAGTTCACAGAATAGCACCACACAATTTAGTACGACGGCTTGCCAGCATTCAATCCCGGAGGCCGACGCCTTAGCCAGTGATCAACCCCTGAGTCGACGCCAGTACGTCGGTACGAGAGCTACAGCAGGCAACACAACACAGAATAGCAGTACGCATTTGGTACGGGAAGCAGATCTCTTCTATGTAAAAACCACAGGTGCCAGAGATAAGAGTTTTCATGTTTAACTTTAATGAACTTATATAGAATTTCATTATTGGTCAAATATTTATTTTGATTTAACGAAAAAAACCAAGCCCACAAAAATAATTCTTTACACTATATTTAATTTGTGTTCGTTATTTGTCATTTCCTGGTTATTATCAAATGTAGTATACTAAATTTCAGCTGATAAAATAGCACAGAATTGACGATCAAAGGTTCTTAAATTGGTCACTAAATATTAGTAATTATTAGGTTTTTATCATTTTAAGTCTTTAAATGTTCTCTGAAAATATTTTTAATAGCTCTACTGAAAAGTTATCTAGGAACACGAAATACATTAATTATCTTAGAAGGATAATGCACAAACTGGATAATCTGGATGCATTTTCATACTGCGAATATTACGAAATAAATGGGCACTGTAGAAAGGTAGACCTCAGTATTCGACTTATTCTGTGTTTTAGCCGACCCAAGTGTTGATTAATTATGACTTTAAACTCAAATTACCGCTGTAATGTTTAAATAAATCCGGGTATTTTTTTTGGATAGTTCCAAGTAACACTTCTTCATCTAGTGACAAGAAAATCATTGTACCTGTCAGCAGGTAAAGTGTTTGCTAATGACAATCGGAGCTCACGTCTGCGATTCCTCAAAATCTCCCACAGGCAACAGAAATTCATTCAGTCTGCGATAATAATAGATTTGCTGGCACAGGTCCATCAGCAGCATTGTCAGACAACCACCGACAACTGACCATCAGACGTGAATTTCAAGCATTTTATTAACCATGGTCACGTCTTTTCGTCACAAGTGCATGGTAAATTATGTTTCTCAACTTGTCAAATCACTTAATTAAATTGACACTTGCTATCTATAGCGCTAAATCCGCTTAAAAAGCGGCGGATTCTTTGAAGTTCATTGCGATCTCTTTGATATCTTAATTTTCTCCTAGTCACTTAGCGCACCTAATCTCAGCGACGAATTGAAACTGCCAAGATACAGTCATTCAGATATTAATATTATTTTTTGCATGAAATAATAATAAAATTAATACAATTACAGAACGCTTCGTCCATTTTCTTGAAACCTCCTCAGCTGTTCAAGTATAAAATAAATCTGATATAAATGAATTTTACTAATACGATTATTTACTTCCTGTAATTTCAATACACAACATTCTGGAGAGAAATATTTAAAAGAAATAATAATACAATTTTTGAGAGAAATTTTTCTCTACTTGAGGAGGTTCCAATTAAGGAACGAAAGGTGTTATTTTGTATTTCCATATACTATTATATAACTGATAATGAAATTACTCCAATGTTTTCTGTCTCAACGTGGATAATTAAGTAATCAATTTTTCGCCCTTTTCTTAAAACCAATCTTTGGGAATCCAAATCCAGGTCAATTATGTTGAAATATTACTGAAGAATAACGTGCCCTATCAAATAAACAACTTAAATCATTGTTACGTTATTAACCTACCTCAAACATTATAAGAGGTTCGTGTGAATTTTTCGGACATTTTCCCGTTGACGATCTGGTAAACTCGGGTGAGGGCGGAAGGCATAAGCCAGCCTTGAGTTCATCGCTATTCTGTACATTCAAATGCAGGCCTGTGCAATCGGATGAGATTTAAAGTAATTAAGTAATCAAGCACTTAATGGATTTGCGAAAATTAATGTAATACTAAATTCCAGAATACTGCTATCAAAGTCTGAATTACCGTTCTTTTTAAGGTACAATACATTTTACATTAAAGATATATATAAATATATATAACTAATAAATAAATACACGTCAGCCAATTTTTTGTCAGAAATTATTTTTTATTAATGTTAAATTAAACAATTTTTCGGCCACGACAGTCGGCCATGTCCATCAAATTTTTTTTAAAAAAAATTGAACCTGATGAAGTCGCCAAATAAGCGACGAAACGTTGTTTAATTTTACAATAATAAATCATTTTATGACTTCAAATTGGCTTATGTTTATTTATTTATTACATTTTACATGCATTTATCAGACGAGGTATGACTGATTCATTGTAAAGTAATACTCAATTTTGGGGTTTTCCCTACCCTGGCAAACGTTTATTATTAACCGAGGCCTCTACACTTTACTTTTTAAACCATATTATCCGCTAATTGGGTTAGCTTAACCCGATGATTAACAACCGACAACTGCTACTAGTAATTAAAATTAGCTTCAAGTCTTTCACGTCAATTAAATCGCGATGATAAGAAAAATTCAAATAAACCACTGATATACAAGTAATAGCGGGATTGCCGTATTTGGATCAGAAGTCCGTACATTTTCCAAGATAAAAATTCTCAGAACAACTGACGTAGACAAAAATAAAAGAATGTCATCTATGTACCAATTGGCGAAGTGTATAATTACTATACATCCACTGTGCTTCTATCTTGTTCATAAAGTGAACTTATTCTGAAATTGATAATGAAATAATTTTTCCTCCTGTTCATCACATTTACAAGTTCACATCAATCTTTATATTAATTTTTTGTCGTAAAATATGTTAGCTCTAATGATAGGTACTAATTTCGTTTATTTTATTACAGTATATAAGTTAAATTATTATAGTCGTCACTAACTTTCCACAAAGGGAAATTAAATCTACTTCAGATATTAATTTATATAGTCATGGTTATTTTTACGCCTGTATTCGAGGAGTGGAATTCCACAAATTCTAAGACCTCATGTTAACGCAGAACCCGCAAGGTTGTGATAACGACTTTAAGTTACTGATTAGGTGTTGTGAAGCGCAGGTACATTCATAAACTTAGACTTTGAGAAAGTTACTGTCTCTCCACGATCAATTATAACCGTATTTCCAGTACTGTTCATTCTCTTTGGCATCATCCTCGATCACAGCCCCTAAGTTATATTTTTCAAACAGAATAAATTCGAATTAAATTAATAGCAAACACTTAAAGCTAAGGTCTTAACAAGTATTAATTAAATTCGAATATTAAAGTTCAAAAGTATAGCATGGCATATTAAACCCGCTGCATTTTATGTAATGTAATATTCAGATTTTCTCGCATTTTTCAATTGTGATATGTCAAGTCTCGAGAAAATGTCCGTTTAAAGAACTAAGATCAGAATAAGATCGAAATAAATCATGTGGATAATTTCTTTCTAATATTTCAATTTTTCACAATGGATCCTGAAGATAAGCGTTAAATGGCTATATTGTTCGTTAATGTTTAATACATATATTAAATCGCTATATAACCAAAATCAGATTAAGATCTACTTTATTCAAGTTGAGGCGTATTTTGTAGAAAATATTTTGTTGACCATGAAAAAAAAATGACGCGTATTCATAATTATAATAATTATGTTCCATTCCCCAGTGCTACCACCTTGACTATCCAACTCACTAGCTTATAATCTGTCTGTGTGAATATTCAGGTCGATAATTACCCGGAAGAGGAAAATATCGCTGTGTTCTGCATGACGAAACTGTGAAGGTTGTAAGACGTGCCTCTCAAATATGAGCGAGTACAAACTTTCGACACTTCCAGTGTCCAGTCTGCCAACCGGTAAACGTGTTTCTGAATTTTGTCAGTTTTCCACATTTTTTCTAAATAGTGCAAATAATTTACATTTAATATTGTTTCAAAATCGATAAAAGTTCGGATGAAAAACACGGGTTGCTTCAGGAGCCTTTTTGATTCTAAATCTTCTATATAATAAAAAAGGATGTATATTTGTATGTATGTATGTATGTATATATGTATGTATTTACGTTGTTCTTTATACAAATTTTATCGCGTGGACAGAATGCAACAAAAATTGGTATACGTATTCTGCCAAAATCGAGAACCGGTACTGTGGGGGTGACAAACCCATAGCATAAAGGTGGAAAGAATTATAATTGGAAAATGTGATCATTTTGTGTTAAATTCCTGCGCGCCAAGAGACCGTGACGTCACTCGAGAGAGCGACGTTGCTACGCGACGAACAAATTAATTAGTTCATTTTCTCGTAATGAAATAAAGCAGAAATATTTTCATTGAATAAAATGTATAATTTTATCCAGTAATTCTCCATGGCATTATAATAATAAAAAAAACAATACGAATAATTAACGATCTATGCGGAAAATGTATGTTAATTTTCGTGCCATATTAAGTGACTCCAATATGGCGACCATTTGTTTACATTGTGAATTTAGCGAACAATTTCATCAATTTAATCATTCGTAATATCTGAAGACTGAGGGACAATTATATCCTGCAGTACGCAATGAGTTATTTAAGAATAAATTCGGAGGTATGTTTGTTGGGATTGATGCAATAAAATTCAATGTATTTTATAGCACCGGGGATGGAGTGTTGATGAAATTACCACTCTTTCTGCATACGTAAGTAAAATAATTTATTGACTAAAGATTAATGGAGAATTAAATACTTTTCTGGTTTATATAAATAAGTACACGGGCAATGCCGGGCTCCCAGCTAGTGTTTAATAAAAGATAGAAAATTGGAGTGATTAATACGTTTTAAAGATGGCCGGTAAGCTATGGAAGGCGACAGCAGGTCATAATCTTGAATAACTAAGGAATGAAAAGTAGAAGAATTATTTTTCCTAAAATGATAAAACGCCCAGTTTACAGAATAAATTTGTAGTATTTAGTTTATCTAAAGATACGTATAGACTTCATCAACAGGGTCGAATAATGAATTTTTTATTGTTACGAAGATGTTATGTACCATTTACGCGCTGCCGAGTCAAGCGTTATTGATGTCATCATTGTTTAAAAGTACAACTATGTTCAAGAGTAAAAAGCAGACTAAAAGTGAAATTATGAAGTCTTGACAACTTCCTGAGAATTATAACAATTTCAATCTTACAAGATATTCATGCATTAATTATCTGTTTGTAATTACATTTAATCATAAATAAAATTTACAATGAAACTTTATATATGAAATATCAAATAAATGTATGTAACAATGTAGAACTAATTCCATGCTGCTGTCTTCACACAATTCTGTCATAAATTAAAAAAGTTTAAATTAATTAAATATAATAACATTAGTAGAAAATGGCCAAACTGAGTTACGTGTGCTGTGATCATCTCCCAGATGAGGTAAAAAACTGCAGTACTGAAAATTTAACACCCTAACAACGTATTAACTATGAACACAGATATTTTACGTTCTTAAATTTCTTTATTATTATCTTTTGCTCATCAACTGACGTTATTGTCTTCTTCCAATGTGGTCCAGGAAAGCTGAAAGTTTGGAAGCTCTTACTTTAAGAAGTTTCTTTTGGATTAGGAGTCCAATTAGCGTCTTGTTGAAGGATACGACTGTGAAGTTACATGGTGGTAGTACAATTTCGTGTATTTGTGAAACGAATATCTGTGGTGACTCACCCAAACCGACGCAGAGGCCGTGCGAGTAATAATCTCCGAGTTGCGTGATGGCCAACACCAGGTACGCCATAGCCAGGCAGAGTGAGTGAGTCGCCAAGGTTTTGCCATGTAAATCTCTCAGCTTCTCGAAGTACAGGTACACCCCCGCAGTGGAGACCAGGAACGGCACAGACACCAGCATTCCTGGAGGCAACAGAAGTCTCAATCGCTCATGCATCATCATCTGATGTGATTTGAAACTCGACTGCGCTTTGTCCAATACACTTAAGGATAATTTCCCTGTCCACTACAAAACTACGGATCGGGTTGGCACATGGATTAAATTTCTGAACTTTAAATTAAAGCAAATAATTTCCCTTTTCTTCAGGAACTATTCTCGTCATCGCAATGTTTTAATTGACATATTTTCTAGTAGTAGTCCTTCAATATGAGTAAAACAAGTTTCAATTACTGAAACAAGCTGTTCCTTGACAAGTTATCATACTTGCAAGGTTGACACGTCGAATAATTACATCAAAATATTTATTTGGTCGAAAAGATTAAAATCGTCCCTTCAACTCATACAGAATTAAATACTTTCATATGTTCTAACACAGTTGCTGTTATCCAAACGTTATTCAGAATGTCCATATTTCACACACTTTTCTTACTTAAAGAAAAACCCATTTTCAGCTGGATGTTATTCAGGGTCCTGATGCTACTAGGGTGGTTTATAAAGGTTCCTGACGGAGAAAGAAAATAATAATAATTAGACCGTACCATTTATTTTTTATTTTTCAACGTATTCACCTTTTTTAACACCCTGTCAGCTATATGGCGAATATTGTGCATCTTCGTAAATTTTAACCACAGTAAGGTTGTCGTTAAATATACCTTTCTACTTCGTCAAATGTTGACGTTTAGTTTTACATGCTTGTTTCTATTATTTCAATATTTCTGCGTAATTCTAGCAAGTTTCCAAATGGTCTACGAGCCCCCCAAAACATTTACACTAATTTACATCATTAATGCCATCTATCCGATAACATTTGATCTACGAATCGACATTACCAATAGTGCGATCTCTGTGTCAGGCCCACAATTTTTCGAACAACCCTGACTGGATGATCGCGAAGTGAGAAGTTTCTTTCCAAATTGAACTGTGCGAAATTTTAAGTTTAATTTATAAAATACTGATTAAAAAAATTAATACTTTATTATATATCACGAGACAAATAAAAATTAACTCGCTGGTATTACCTGATAAAATATTAATAATAATCATTTATTTTCCAAAAACCAGTTACATATTAATCATATTTAAAGACACTACTTAAATTTTCAATTAGGTAAAGACAATTATGTAATTAAAGCCGTCTTAAATTCACTAATAGTTTAAAAGTTACTAATTTCATTCTCCAACTCTTAATCAAATACACTATTTTTTTAAAAAATATATCGCTATAGTTTTGTCATGCTTAACCTTACTTGTATTGTACACTGTATGGGTTTCTATCATACTCATATCTTAAAGCTTATCAACTTTTATTATTATTTATTCAACAAAGCTACAGCATGAAACTTTACAATATCCCGAAAACACGACTAATCGAATTTTGTAAACATTACTGTTACAATCAGTTTTTTATTTTTGCACAAAATAATTCGTAACGCTCTAATTTGGCAACTTTTAAAGTCTATCGATATATTTATTCCTAATTACATACAACTCTAATTAAAAATAATTAAGAAGGAGAAACACCCAATTATATATCACACTTTAAAATTATTTTGTAAAAATTTTCCTACAATAATACTTTAACAAAATATATTTGCTTTGTAAAGATTAACTGGTGTACTATTTTAAATGAGTATTCCCATATGTACTTTATGACCCAAAACATTTTAGCAGAAGTGTTCTGAGGGAATCGTCATGTGGAAGATTACACTTGTCATTCACTTTTCTTGCTTGATTTCATAAAATTGCATCTGCGACCCAATTCCATCACTACATCAACTATATCCATCCTCCTTGAATATATCTTTCCCTCGTTCTCTACCTCTCTATCTCTACTCGCCCAGTCTTTCGTTCAGCCTAACTCCTCCTCCCTTCACCTATATCTTTTTCCTCCAGCAACACTGTCATCCTTGCTCCTTCTCTTTCTCTGCCCATCACTATATTTCCCACTCTCGTTCACCTCCAATTTTCAGTCATGAGTTGTTCATTAATTGCTTCTTACTCTATAAACAACCTACAAAATTTGTGGCGAGGCTAAAATAAAAACGTAACTGTTTCAATTGAATCCTCTGATCTGCAATGAGTTAGTTATATTTTATCCGTAAATAAATAAACGGCCTTGAGTGAGAAAAAAAATTAAAAATTGAAGCATAACCTTACCGCTAAATTTTTTGTATGATTTATACATGAAATTAATAACCCTGAAGACGTCCTAAAACGAGGACGAAACGTCGGTATATTTAATTTTTCGTTTGTTATGTGTTTCGGCAGACTTAATAAAACACTCGGCATCCTGGCCAAACATAAAATTTGGTGGTGGAATGATTTTATCAATTACACACGCATTAGAAATGAAATTAATTTCTTCCGAGAAAATCTTTGTCGAGACTAACCTATATTGATGGAGACAAAGCATGCTTATTAGTTTCATAAGTGTTCATCTATAACTGCTACCTACCGATGGGGTAGATTGTGTAGCGGATGAAGTATTCTGCGTTGGATTCCGGAGGACCCTCGAAGCAAATTAAAGGAAACACTTCCGAGCCGTTTCCATCGTCGGCTGCCTTGGCGTCTATGCAGAAGTCGTCGGTCGAAAATGTTTTGCTGTCGAGGGTCAATGTTCCGTTAGGGTGCAACTGGTACTGTTCGTCTGGTAGCAGCGGGTACCTGCAAACAAAAATTGTCAACTCGCAATGAAGGTGAAGGTGAAGATGGAAGGTGAAAGTGAAAGAAATTCAGACGTACATGAAGTACAGCAAAATATCGATTAAACGTCAGACCCGGGATTTGAGCCTTGACACTTAAATTAAAATACAAAGGGTGAAAAGAATTAATTTTTAACACATAAAAATGCACACTTACGTTTTTTAATACAAAAAAAAATTAAACAGGAGCGAGCGTACGAACGAATTGACGGGAAAGAGCCTATTGGCGATTAATAGATAAAGTTTGCTAACGGTAGACGATAATGTAAGTACCACTGATTCACTGGGATACAATTTTTGTTCATTTTAAATGTTATATAAAAATAAAATCGATTTATTCTTAATTTTAAATTTAATATCACATTTCGTAATAGCACCAGTACAAAAAAAAACATTTAAACAAACTATAAATATGGTGCCACATGTTTCAGTCGTGATGCGTATGTGCCTTTACGTAAATGAAACGTGCAAAAAGTTCTCAATCGGACTAAATTAAAATTCATAAAATGTAATATTACTGAAGCTGCAAAAGTAACGTTGGGTAAGCACTTTTAAGTAATCGGTAGTTGATTACCCGTCGAGGTAAACACAACCTTGGCACGCGAAGGAAATGACTAACCTGAAACTTTTTGCACAGAAATAAAATATGTTAAAAATAAATTTATATAATATGACATAGTGATTTTCAATGCTAAGATACATTTTTCTACGTTGGCTTGAGCTTGTGAAAGCTATATCTCAATTATTGGGATGAAAATTCTAAAACTCTGATTCAATTTACATATAAAATTCTTTCTTCATTAGGTCCTAAAAATTTAGGCCATGTAAGATTTGTGATTTAGTAAATTGTAGGCGAGTCTGCATCACGAAATTTCGCACCGGATCAGGAATGGGCACGGGTAGCTCAGTTGTTAGAGCTTCTGCACTGTAAGCAGACAACCCGGGTTCGAGAAGTTTCCATCCCGATACTTTAAAAGATTTAAATGATGCACAGCGAATTTTTTTTTATCTAGGAAAACATTAAAAACTCATAACATAAAGTGGCCATTCCAAACAACCTGACAAAATCGCACTAATCAGGATCCAACATGAAATGAATAATCCTGTCTAAACTTTGAGAATGCCGAAATTTAACGAGACCTGATGAAAATTGACGATTTAAATATGATTCTCATACACACATTTCCTGGCGGATAAATTGGCGAACTAAAAAGTTAAAAGAGAAATGTAATATTCGTGCAATTTACTCATCGGAAAAATGACAGGAAAATCACCCCTTAAATATTAATACGATTGTTTGAATCATATGTATTCAAAAATAATAAATAATATTAAAAATTAATATAAAAATGTCACGACGTTTCTTTTATTTTCTTGGAACCTACTCATGAGCACCAGTATAACATAAAAAATTGCATTTATGAATTTTACAAGGATGAATATTCATGTAATAAATGAAATTGTGTTTCTTCTTAACGGTGCTGTAACTGTTTCCGAAACGTCCAATTTCCAACACGTTTGTAGCATAAAGTAGTAGCTAATCGCGATTCAGCACTCTACCATTTATTAAAAAAAAATTGTAAGCGGGTAGTTTCGAGAACCTTCTGAAAACCATGTCGTCTAGTCCTAAGCTAATTATCTAATGAGATGACGAACCAATAACCAGATTTCCTCCAGGAGCGGAATTCCAGTTTTATAGGTTCAGTTTCTCTGTTATCAGTTTGAACGATAAGAATAATCACTCAGATCAAATTGTAGATACATAAGGTTAGGACAGACGATTCTTCTCACAGATAATCTGGATTTCAAATTTTTGACCATGTTTTTGTGACATTTGTACAGATGTTTTTCTGGTATTCCATTGTACAAAAGTACGATGAAGGCAAATTTGAAATAATATTCGGATAAGCATTACGTTAAACAGAAGAAAGGCAAAAAACGGATGGAAGAAATTGATTAAAATATATTAAAATAAAGTAACCATCAAGAACGCTGAAACATAAAGAATTGTGTAGACTTAAGGAAACAAATTGTAAATGTTGTATTTACTATAAATTAAAGTAATCAATACAACTCTTACGGTTTAATCACAATACTGAACATATTTGGGGAAATTCGATAACGCTAATAAAGTAAATTAGTGTGAGAAATGAAGATTCAAAAGTAGATTATGAGTAAGCAAGACACCGTTTCCTTGTCAGTCAGATAAAACGTCGTGGCTGTGGCAGTCTATAATGAAACTTTATAGGATATATTTCATGTGTAACATTATTTCGTGACACCATTTCGAGTTCAACTAGTCGAAAAATGTCCGCTTCATGCAAATACGTCGCTCCTGACGAGTTATCAGTGTCTCTATGGTGAATTTATTTCCATAATACTGACAATTATTACAGTTTTAAGGTTCTTAGCCACACCAACGTCATGCTACGATTCGTTAGACTGAAGTGAAACAAGTAAGCAATGATTTAGTTAAGGTGTATAACCGGTTATCTCGTATAAACAGACAGAAAATTGCGTGCTAATCTTCGTCACGTTCCCGTTAGGAATGTACAAGGTGAAGGTAGCGCAACCAACCGACCCTAATGGGCAAACCTCGGCTAAATAGGTTATCAGTCTTCTTAGTGCAAACTGTGGAACGAGATATCACCGCATGCCCGACAAACATTTCGTGTCAACTCAAGTCCCCAAAACTCGTATGTGCTGACGGCGCCCTCCTTGCTTGACTCGTTATGGAATCACACTCTTACATCATACTTAGTTTTCCATTTCTGATTCAAGTCTTCCCTCTCCTCCGTTCTATCGTCAACAGAGTTTATTCAGGCTAGTTCCCATATATATGAATATTAAAGCCAGTTATTACACTTGGTATTTGCAGCAACCAAAGGTCTTCATAAGCCAATATCGACGGCTCAATCACAATTTTCACAAGATACTCCGGTCTATGTGGTACATCGGAATGAACATATACCCTTGTTAGGGGGACGTAGATATCACTCCAGAAGAAATAGGCTACAACGTTCCTCCTTTCGGTTTCCTGTCTTGGTTTTGAGCCAGTGATTTAAAATCAAGGTTCGCATTAGCCGTGCCACCTACGTCGGGTTAGAGAGGTTCCGGGGTCCCAGACGTCGGACATGCGGTAATAGTTGTTCGTTGCCTCCAAATGTGGTTTTGGGCATGGAGTCGGGAATACTGCACCCCACAGAAAAGCTTCAGCCATCGAAAAGTACCAAGAGCCCGACCTATCTGATGCTGATTTTTCGACGGTTTTCCCTTCATCAAATACTGGATAGGATCTTTAAATTATATCTCGGGGGCCCTAGTTAACCCTTGGCTTCCTTGCTCTACCTTTTCATCCCACCAACCACCACGTGGATGACTTCCGCTTATTCTCATTCCAGGTGGATGGACCTCACGCCTGCCACTAAGAAAAATGTGGTACATCCACAGCCCTATTCCATTAAGCTCACACAACGGCCCTTTATAGAATAAAGAATATTTATTAATATCCTACCGTCGATTAATTCCATTACAAACAATACAGGTCAAAATTTCAAAGACAAACAATTTTTTAATGATTTCCATCCTCCAAAATGGCTGAAAATGGGTTGAAAAATAACAGTCTACACAGAATTGGTCATCGAGATCAATAAATCGCTCCACATATCTTCTCATATTTTTATAATCAAAAAATCCTACGAATATGTCATGTACATTCACAATCTATACGTATCCTTCTTCATCATATTATTTTCTCAACGTTCAAAACTCACTTTCATGAAACCATAGGCATCTTTTCAAAACCGACCCTGCTTTATACTTTTTTCTTGATTTCATAAATTAGTTTTTAATATCTCTTTTGGACATTTTCCACCTTCCTTCCTCATAATAGTTTCGATGGAAACCCGATATTCCGTCTTCTCGCTTAATCTAGCTCGCTAAGTCTTTCATTTGCATATGTCTGTGATAAGTTGCTCTTTTTTTTTTGCATTCGAAAACAGTGAGTTGGAAACGCTAGTGTGTTGTACTCCCATTTGTATAAAAAAATTAGAGGACATTATACGTCTACGAAAGGGAGAAAGTTCAGTTTCGATTATCCGTTCTACGTAAAAAAGAGAATCCATTGAAAACCTTCAAAAACTGCAGATATAACGATTTAAGATGTAACCCGTGTACTGTTACGATTTGACAAAATACTCTGTTCTGATGACACAAAATTTCACACGAATGTGAACGAGAATGATTGTAATTGGGACATTTAATTAATTACGTTTTCTCTAAACGATGATGCAAACGTACAATCAAAGGAAGTGTCAGAAGTCTACGTTTAATCTGTGACATAACTTACAGTTTATCGCAATCTAATAGCGTGTTGATAAGGAGAAATTTGTAGATTATAAACTATGTAAGCCGACCACATAACAGTTAAATTCCTATAACACTTCACAGTGATATTCTCAGACCAATTCTTTCTGTTAGCAACCATTTAAAACGTTCATTTGGAAATCGTAAAAAAGTAAATAACTTCCTAGAATATCTAAGAAAAATGTTTTATAATATAATATAAAGAACAGTAGGCAATCATATTCTAAATAAATAATTACGTTTGGAATGAACAGTCCATCACTCTTTCGCACACTCGTGCGTATGTGAACATGTGCTAGAGCGCATAATTAAATTTAGGAAGAATGATTTTTCCTTAATTTTAAGAACCTCTATAATACTTGTATGTTTAACTGATTGAATTTATGCTTCGATTTCGAAGACTTTAAACTGCCTTCCGTGCGTGCATTCGCTCCTGTTAATGCTATCTTGTGCTCAAACTTTCACAGCACAAGATTGCGCTCTGGAATTACGAATGCGCATGCGCAGTACCCGAAAATAAATTATATTTGAACCCATCAGTAATAATAAATATTATTTTAAATCGGTTTATATTTTCAAAAATTGAGTAGTATTCGTACATTTTGCGTAATATTTTTGGAAAATCACAAAGTTTATTTTAAAGAAGAAACACTTAAGGGACTGCATTTTGACATCTATCGCACGGCCCTACACTACTACCATCTAAAATTAACTTTATTTAAAATATTTACAAAGGAAAATTTTTCGTGTTAAAAATGCATGTCTGCTTGATGATAAATTATTCCGCTTTTAAAAAATAGAGAGGAAACTATGTAGACGAAATAAGACCTAATGAGCGTAATACGGTCGAGTCATTGTCACAAAATACTGGTAAATACTATCGCTGTTGTATTATTCTTATTTTACATTGTTACCGTCTTAAAAATTGTTTGGGCTGATGTAGCACATAACTTAAAAAACTCACGAGCCGCCACTGCTCGTATTTAAAATACAATTTCCAGTTGATCAGATCGAACTGAAGGCTCTACAATGCGCAGCTATTTTTTAAATCCAATATTTATGGGCTGATAAGTTTCTAAAAGCAGTGACGTTTACCGTGTTCTCTTTGCCTTACGGAAATATAAAAGAAAAATTTAATTACATAATGATTCAGCCACTACAGAACCGCAGAACGTTACTGTAAACAAAATGACAGAAAAAATATACATAAAGCCATCTGTGTTACGAAATATGGTATGATTTATAGAAAGCACAATGGTGTAACTGAGATATTGGCATTTACTAGAAAGAGTTCCCATTTATAAAAAAAAAGGATCTCTTCATTCGAGGACAAGAGTCTGAATAATAAATTAAAGATAACTTCCCATCGGCATAAGGGGCGTGAAGTGGTAAATGGACCAAAAATAAGACGTTCTCGATGCCGGTTAAATCACGTGTTGACCAAGTGAATAGTGTCGAATTAATCCCTTTCCCGGCCGATAAAAATAAATATCCAGGTTAATATATGCAGGAGAATCGTTGTTAACTGAGGCAGTCGGAATAGAGAAATGGACGTCGTTTCGCATCAAATATCCTACGTTTAAGGGCGAAAATTAGCTGAATTCCGATATTGATTCCGTATAACTAGTGACGAACGTTACAAAACATGATTTCTAGTACAATTGGTCTTTTCTTCTGGATTGAGATTAACCTATCATCCGAATGATAAGATACATTGCACTGCAAAAGTACTAAATTTGTCAACAGCAATCTTTATTACGTAATTGTACATAAACATGCATCAGTGCGATTTAGTCACGACATAAACAAAATTACGAGTTTGTGATTGTTACTGTTACAAAATATGAAGCAACGTTCCTCGAAACAATCTCTAACAAGGAAAACGACAGGATACATCATATCTTCTACAGAGATTGCTCAATGGATTGCGCTTCCCACGCATCTTTGTACGTCTAAGTCAGAGAAACGTTCGGGTGTGGTTATACAAGTTACCTAATATTCACGTCAATGATATAGAAAGAAACGAATTCTAAACGTATGAGTATTGTTTTATCAGTTTTGAAATCATGTTAGTGTTTGCTCTAACGGCGGCTCTGAAACATCAGATCGCTGATTCAAACTCAGGACGTACCATGGTGCTTGACGTAGAATTGTACAATATTATCTCTACAAAATCGGGAACACAAAAATAAACACTTTTTAATTGGAGGCCATTTGGTAGCACTGGAGGACAGTAAGCTTCTTGCAGAGAAAGCCTTATCAATTTATATTGTCGGTCATTGGAATGGTCGACAGCACGCTTGCGGAATAAACCACTTTACCAAAACCCACCGATAATATGGAAGTTGCACATTGGAAGTTCCGGCGGCATTACAATTCTCAGGTTACATCGAAACGCGCCTTAAAAACATGGAAAAACTTTGAAGACTGGATTTTCTGATAAATGAAACCAACAGGACAACACTCTTTAGATGTTACAGCAAGATATTCGAATCGACGTAGATGTGGATTACGTCTGCGGAAAGAACTTTTCATACGTTAATAATTTCGATTAGTTTCTTAACATTCAAGTTGTAATGGTTTTAATTCCTGTCAATAAATAGATTCCTCAAATTTTCCATTCTTTTGAAATTTCCATATTTTATCCCCACTATCAATCCTTCCTCAAGTTAAGTTCACTTTGGTATCACACTATAAAATAGTTGTGAGAAGCCAATACATTTCATTGACTTTAATCTATACCGTTTTCAGATGAAGAGATAAGATGATGAGATTCACAGAAATCTCGCACCTCGAATCTCATCATGAAGATGTCTCATGAACGCGGTGTGACCTGTATTTCGTTCAAATTTCAATCAATGTTTTAACACAAAGTTTTTTCCCCCGTTTGCATATTCGAGCACATCACGAAGTTCCGATGTCAGCAAATAACTTTCTCCGGTTGTCCACTGATGGATCAGTGAACATCGGAAACGATCAGCATAAATAATCAACGACAGAATTTGCAAAGTTAAAAATTTAAATTAAAATAATGACAGTAGGACCCTAAATCCGAAATATTGTGTATTTAAATTATTGCATTTACTTAAGTGGAATCCAAATTCCCGTATTATTCGGTAGTTAATGATTAATGAAATTATGATAGGTTACAGTGAGAGCGATACAAGTTTTTTAGGCTTTCCAATGCCTGTTGTATTTTTCAGAATATTCAATATATTTAAAGAAATTTTAGATTACAATATTAATCAATCATTAAGGTCACGCCTTTATATTGTTCAACCTGAAACAGTTCCAAGTTAGGGACAAAACGTAACGATATATTTGTATTGGCCACATTGTTAATTAATAAACCTTTTCTGACTGTTTGGCCAATATATTTATTTATTGCGTTATTATAGTCAGATAAATATAAAATTTAATAAGATTCTGTGAATGATCCGTGACTCATCATGAGAACTTAGTGTAACCTACATTCACCTCAAGGCGACTAGTCTTCTTGAACAATATTCAGATCAATTATTTTTTAGAATAACAGTTTACATAAGGGTAATTCACATGGTGGCAATTCCCCTTTAATAGCATAGGATAGGTCAGATCGTAAAGAACGAAGTAAAGTACAACTAGACCAAACAATACCTGGAAGAAACATTTCAAAATTAAAACGCCAACAAATCAATCTGGAATTCAGAGGGATGTCATAGTTAATGGGAAGAAAATCAAAACTATCACTGAATATTAAATTACTGTTAAACAAATATATATTTTAGCCAATATGGACTTATGGAATACAATTATGAGGATGCACAGAGCCTCTAATCAAAAATTTATGCAAAGAATTCAATCTAAAGTACTATGATCAATCACTAACTCGCCGTGGTGTATGTCTAACTTCACCCTACACACTGATCTTAACATACTATTCATTAGGGTCGTCATGAAGAGGCTCTCAGAACTCTACTTCAATCATATCGAAGGACTCGATAATGATCTAGAGGAAAAAATAATCAATCCTCCAGAGGTTGAGAGAAGACAGAAGAATGTGGCCTACGGAAAGCCAGAGATGCACAACATAAACTAAATAAGCCAATGATATACGAGGGAATGGGTAATGGACGGTTACCCTATTCACAGGAAGGCCCTGTACGTAATTTACTTATTTCAATGAAACTGTTGTAGATTGTAAACTAGAGACCAAATAAAAAATCATGAGAAAGATCTTTTCCAGTCCCTAGAGGAAGAATAATTGAAAGATGGGAGCCGAGGAAGGACCAGCTGATCCAAGACGGGTACTCACTTTCCGTTATCCGGACACGGGTCCCCAACGATGAGGTTACATGTGTCGCAGTTTGGCGGTCGCTGTCCGTCGCTGAAGGTTGGCGTGAAATCGAAGGTGTTGTTGTAACATCTCTTGCCTCCAGATTCCATGGACTGTCCCATGTGGCAGCATTTGGGTAGGCAAGGGTACGAGTCATTGAAGGGGCACTTTTCCAGAGGATCTGACACGTATCCGACTGTCGTGGCCTGCTCTTCGCAACGACACACAATAAATACAGACACGACCACAATCGACACGTGTGCGCACAACCCCATCTTGAGAGACATGCGTACCGCTCCGCACAGAACTCGCCACTGAGGGCTTCGCCGCGCGGAGAGGCGCTTGTATCTCCTTCAGGGGGAGGGGGGAACTACGCAAGGTCCCCATAGACACGCCCACCTAGTAGTGTCATAAAAATTTCGCACCTCCGCTTCAAAACTGATACAACTGAAAAAGTTAGAATGGGATTTAAGGAAGATTTTAAATTTGTTTAAAATTGGAATAATTATTAACTTTTCCTGAACCGTTTTCAAATTTTTTGGAACATAGTAATGTTGGCCTTACCATATTCGGTGGTTTAATACAAGAAAACTCTTCAATTTTAACTTTCGTTACGTCTGGAGATGACATATGACACTTTTAACATTCTTTCATTGGCCGAGTAAATACCGAGGTATAAAACATCTAGACTTTTATTGATTCAATAAACTGGTCTAAAGATGCACGAAAGGTAAAGAAATAAAACAATAAAGAATGACAGCAACTTCTATAAGTAATATTAACGAGATATAAAATAAGTATTAGCCTTTTTGTAAGTAAGAAAAAAGACCTAATACCTTAACAATTACAAAAACCTTAAACTAATAAAAGACAACAAAAGTATCAACATATTCAACAGGTTTTTATAAACTTTCAAGAAATCATCATAAATTCTTTTGATATGATGTGAATTTTGTAACGATAAAATATATTTCTTTGTTGCTGTGTTCAATGTTTAATTTTTTTTGGAAAACGGTCTTTAAAGCAGGGAAGCTTTGAATTACTCAAAGACTCATTGTTATAATAACAATCTCTATTTGTTCATCGCTACATACGTTTTTTATAAATACTTTGCTTTTAATTTCACTTCTATTAAATGTTCATGTTAGTTTTGAAATTTTCTTTTAGTGCCTTAAAGAAACCATTATGGCATAATTTATTTACGCTATACAGATCACCTTTCCTTTTAGCGGATCGCAGAAGTTGTGCATAATGGCTAGGAACGTAAATGATGCCCGATTTGAAAGATCTTTCATCTTTTACTCGATTACTTCACACTGACGCCGGCGTTTTGTGTGTTATTGATTTTATTTGAGGAAATTTTACTACATACTATTACGCAACCACTGCAATTCTCAGATTAAAAAACTGATTTCTAAACACAGGCTTCAACATGATAAAGAAATTAAGAAGTGACTACATTTTGTTTTAATTATGAACGCGATATTAGTATCAGATACTATACTACTATCCCACATCTCATATTAAAACAGTGACAATAAGAATTTACTTTACAGTATAAAAGTTGCTTCACACATACTAAATCATTTAAATACTTTGCACCCTAATGCACGAAAAATGACACAACTCGAAATGAAATAATAAGTTAGTCCGTATACATGGATCAATTTGAACTAAAACGCAAAAGAACTCATTTTAAGACGTTCTCACGTGTATTTATTCCTTGACGGATTACAGACAACTGTTTCAATTAGTGGTGTGTCACTTCAAGTGTTTGAATTTGCCGCCAGCTGAGAATAGTAAAATGTGACACTACTGCCATCTAGCAAAAAGTATTGAAACCTCAGATGTGACTTTTTTTTTGTATAGATATACTTCACCATGGTTGTTTAAAATCCACTCCGTTTAGTTGTCAACATTTATAACAATTAAGTTTGAAAGCATATAGTCCTCAATTTATATATATTTGCTGTCAAGGTTTCGATCAACATTATCGTGCACATTTATTCGTACAGTCCTAAATGAATGTCACGCATTCATCAAAACACCATTAATGGAACTGGCAAATCAGCTCCCATCACTTTTACAGTCCGATGAAAGAATACCATAGCATCAAACTTGTAATCCAGGATTATTTACGGAGAACTTTTGAGCAAAAGGAGAAAAACATCAATAAATTTCACTTCTCTGCTGTTATACTTTAATATAGTGTTATTAACATTAATGAATGAAGAATATTGGATGTTGTTTTTCCCAAAACATATTGATTAAGATTATAAATAGTCACTATACAATATTCAACACACATCTTTATTTACCTACAGCTAATGTTATGATGAGCAACACGTATTTTCTCATAAGTTATCATTCCGTAAATCGACTACTTTTAAGATCGACTAGTCGTATCGTTGTCAATCAAGAGAAATCGATTGCGCTTATGCCGCGTGCACGAGTGCATGGGAACTGTTGACGTCTGTTAAGCGGGTATAGGGAATTTGTACTACTTAATTACCAAAATGGTGTTAGATTTGGATCTATTTCGTACCGAAAAAGGCGGTGATGTTGATAAAATTAGAAAAAATCAAGCTAACCGCTTTAAAGATGTTGGGCTGGTTGAAGAAGTTGCAAGACGTGATGTTGAGTGGAGACAGTGTAAGTTTTTTAAACTGTTACTCATGACGATAATACGGAATTCGAGTATTATTTTCTGACACTAGCCCTTATTGTCAGATGATTGTAGGATACTTGTTTGCTGTGTGATATACTTTTGTATTTAGAATGAAAATATTTTTTTGACGATATTCCATTATTTTAAAATAATTACCTATATTAAAACAAACAAAGTTATGCAACCAAAATGAGTATATATCTGCCAGCGTGCGACTAGTGTTCCATTTATTTGAACTTTCAGTAATGATGTAATACTCGTCTTGGTTGCTGTCATGATTATCATTTTAGAATAACATTTTTATTGTGATAAATTATTGTTCATGTATACCTTCAGAATTACATTTCATGCATGTTTCAAAAGTTAATTATTTATTAAATAAATTGTGAGTAGCTAATTAAATTGATGTCATTTTATATCTATTTTTGAATATATAGAATGTGTGTGTTGTAAATTTATATATACATAATAAATGCAGTGACAAAAATATTATCACATATTTGATGGTATGTTATTAATCACACGAAAATCAATTAATTAGATTTATGTACAATTTACCTACTCATAAGTAATACATCTTTGATAGCCTCTTTTATTATTATTGCAGTGCGGCATCAATTAGACAATCTTAACAAGTTAAAAAATGTCTGCAACAAAGTAACGGGTGAAAAAATGAAGGTAATTTAAAATTATTGTGTACTTCTTAAATGGATATAAGTATATTGATCTTTGTAACTTGTATAGCAATTTGTGTGATCCATGTTATATTTTACTAGACATTAAACAAGTACTTTTTTATCACACATTTTGGGATAGTCATTTAAATAATAATATTACTAATACAAATGTGTGGAAACTGTCAAAGGTATAAATGAAACTAAAATTTAAAAGGCAAGACTAGTGAGAAAGTGAATAGAATTAACAGGGAAATATTTTTAACAGTTACAGCTCTTCTCATTCATATTCCAGACATAGAGACACTTTATTTTCTGTGAGTTTCAGTGAAACTGGTACATTAGGATTCTATTTGTGAGGTAGAAAGAAACTCATTTCATATATCACTTATAAAGGGTTAATGGAAGATAATTAATTCCCCTCCAACACTTACTACATACTTTTTATTTTTTTTTGTTTCAGATTAAAAATCATGATTTTTACACTTTCACAAACCTTTTTTGATTATTACAATTATTTTGGCAATGCCATATTATATGCCATTATATATATATATATATATATATATATATATATATATATTCAAACTTGGATAGTGAGGAAGGATAGAAATAAATAGGAGGATTGCGCTTTATGTGAATTCATATGCTCGGGCGAAGAATTACGCACATAGAAAAGCATATGTTTAAAGCAGAGAAAAGGATGGAAGAAGAAGGAAAGACTGAAAATATTTGACCCAGGCAGGACTTGAACCCACGTATTCTGCTTAGTATATATATATATATATCGGCCTCCATCAGGAAGAGGTGTTACATTCCATGCACTAGTCAGCTGCAGACTGTCTGCAACCGTCACTAGGCTGGGAAGGGTCTAAGCCTCTTCCTCCTATCATGATGGCCAGCAACACAATGCCAAATTCAAATCCTCGTGGGCCAATGGAAAAATTACAGACTAATACATACATACAAACATGTCTATTACATACACAATACATGCACACCAAACACAATTCCCAATAGCTACTTCTGCCTAAAGCCACACCACCAACAATCTCAACTAATGCTTCACACTAAACCTCCTTAAAGCCTCAGCACCCAATTTATATTTGGGAAACTTTTCCCAACACATCCTACAGTCCTGGACTCGACATCCTCTGATAACGTTGTGAATCACTTGTAAAAATTGTTGGTGTTGTCACCGTGGATGTGAGCAGCTGTTGAGAATTATGTTTTACAGTGCTGTGGAGGTTAGCAATGGGAAGAGGTATTTTTTTATTGATTTAGAAAGCAGGGTAGATTCTGCAATTATCTAGTAAATACTTAGGGTATAAAGTAGGCATACGTTTAGGAGTGTTAGGGTAGGATCTACAAGGGTGGATGAGGAGGCAACCCTGGGCATGTGGATACTATTATTGGGTGGATTTTTTTATGGCAATGTCCATGCATTTTAGGCCAGGCGGAGAATTGCGTTGTTTTAATAGTCCAGGAAAGTAGGTTGTAATGATGTATATAATCCAATTCATTAGGAAAGAGGGACAGAAAACATCAAACTTGCTTTCAATCGAATGTTGGAGTTGTCAGGCAAGGAAACAGTAACATGACAAACTTTTCAAGGACCTCTTCTTCAGGACAGGTCAGATCCTCAAAAATTTGTCACAATACTGGGTCCCTGTTTCGTGACTAGCTTTCGATTTGAGGTAAGTCAGTTGTATGGAAAGGAAAGAGAGAAAGGTTGTAACTTACCTGAAATTGAAGCTCATTGTTGCCACTCGGGAGAAAGAAGTTACATTCCATGTGCTGGATGGCCGTGAAGTGTGGAATATTTTTAGGACAGGCAGAGAATTGAGTGGTTTTTGTAGTCCACAAAAAGAAACTCCAGCTGGCATGTGGAATGTAACTTCTTTCGAGCGCCTCTGAAAATTCAAATAACTTACTTCTGTCCTGAGTGGCAATGCCAAGCTTCAATTTCAGACAGACACCATCTTTCTCTCTTTGCTTTCCATGCGAATTATTTTAATCATTCTGCCAATGACATATCCTTACTTGTGTTTATATGTAGCAAGTGTGAATATTGCTTTTTATTTCTATATATCACAATTCTTTTAGAATATTTTTGATATCCTGTTCTTTTTAAATTAGCTTCAATTCATAAAAAAGAGAGAAAAATATATTTGTAGAGAACCCAAGTAATTGACAAGGAGTAAATCATTTGTTTTAACTGGGGATTATTGAACATTTATTTTCAGAAAAATGGCAGTTCAAAAGGAGGGAATAATAAGACTGACTTAAATTACAAGCAGCCAAATTTATTAAATGGTGTGTGTGTTGACGTTCGTTCAAAGTCTGGCCTTAATGCGTTCAATGTGTTTCTCTCCAGTAAGAGCTACATCCAAGGATATACTCCAACTCAAGCAGATGCAGCAGTATTTAAAAATCTTCTTGTTCCCCCTCCAGACTCCTGTCCACATGTCCTTCGTTGGTATCGTCACATTGAAAGTTTTGGTGATAGTATAAGCAACTTCACTCTGCCAGACAAGGTGAGATATGTACCGTTTGTGTCTTGATTTTTCAACCTCTCTGTTAACAGTTGTATGCAGAGTCAGTTTAAGTCTGTCAGTTGCATGTAAATTCATCCTTTTGTCCTTATTAGCATTTTTTATCTTATTTTGGATCTTGCATGTTTTCTTTGTTGTGGCGAAAAAGATTTCCAAGCCTTGAAATATGTCAGATTTCCTCTGCTTGAGTGTCTTCATATATTAAATTTTTTTTAGTTTTGTATGTTCCCCATTGCTTATCTTCATTGTATAGCAATTTATTATCATCTTTGTGGAATTTTATCATTAAAATTTGTTCTAATAAATTCGTTACCATTAAAGTGTTTAATAATGTACTTTTGTTGTAGTTTCACTCAGTGTATTATTAATTACATATTCTCAGTAGTTTTGGTAATACCCACACAAACCTTGTATTGTGATTGTTAGAAACTATACTTATTTGAAGGATATGAAAGTGAGATAAAAATGAATGTTGTTGATAGCTTGAAATTTTCTGAGGTTTTACAACCCTTCTTCCGCAAACATATTAGTCTATTCAGGTAAGTCATGATCTCTCTTTCCTATCCTCAGAAACAATTAGTTGACATAGGAAAGATAGTTTTTGGCTTATCTGAAAGTGAAATACAGTTATGTGTAGCCATAGGGAACTGAAGGTAGTTCTTTTCGGAGGCTCTCAGCTTCCACCATCAGGGCGGAGTGTTACGGTCCCGATAGTCTGCCGCCGGTTGGTGTAACACCTCTTCCTGAAGAAGTTGGCATTGCTGTCTCTCTTTCCTATCTAAATATTGTGTGTGTGAGAGAGAGAGAGAGAGATATTAGTAAGAATATGGCATTGTCAAAAGTAATTGCAATATTGGTATGGAAAGGAAAGAGATGGGTTGTGGCTTACCTGAAAGTTAAGTGCAGTGTCACCATAAGGAACTGAAGGTTATTCTTCAAATTTTCGGACGCTCTCAGCCTCCTCCTTCAGGAAGGAGTGTTACACCATTCCGTGCACTGGCCATCTGCAGACTGCATCAAGTAGATGCTTTTGTTAAGGCAGTAGAACATTCTGTACACAGAAACGAAGCTTATTAATAGAGATCGTCCTGCTATATGTTTATAGCACAAGTGTGATGTGTAATTTATATTATCTATAAATATTAAGAACATGATGTTTCTGCAAACTCCATTGTTTTCTTCAGGTGATGATATTTGTTAAAACTTCAATCACGCCCAGCAAACATAAAAGATTCTTTTCTTTACATTGAAGAATCTGAAGAAAGCAACAAAGTTTGCAGACACGTGTGGTACCTTATACATGTTAATGTTTTTAATTTCAAATTATATATATATATATATATATATATATATATATATATATATATATTGTAATAACAAATATATAATTAATATAATTTTCTGATTAATTCAATTTGCCCTAGTTTATGTACTAACTAAAATAATAACCACAGATTTTAAACAAACAACATATCATTTATTACCACTCTTTTACAATTAATACAAATTTAATGAAATTTTATAAGATCAGAAAAACAATTTTATTTCTCATGAAATACATTTAAATAATCGGACTCGGTACCCTCAAGGTCTTTACTGGGTTGTTAAGGAAAACAGCTCAATATGATACAATTACACAAATATAGTTACAATAAAATGAAAATGAAATGAAACGAAATTAACGAATTAAATTAAATAAACAAAAGTAACGAAATCTGACTTTATACCCTTTAATTACAATTTACAATTATAAATTCGGAAAATAGACTTACACGTTCTTGGGTCCACACACTCACTTCTTATATGCTTAAGTCCCCCAGGCTGCACTCCCACTGTTGATGGCATCACCCTCACGACAAATTCGAACTCCTTTGATGGCAGTCAAACCTCCACGATGAAAACTCCCACTTGTTTACGCCTGATGTTGGCATCCCTGTGTTCTCCTGCGGACTCGCACCAGTGATCTCTCCCCAGCTGACACGTCTGTCTCCTCTCCAACCGAAAATAATAATCAAGCTCCTACTTCCTCTATAACTGTTTCGGCCACTTTAACTTGGGCCTACGCCCGTCTCTGCGGACCTGCACCATCGCTCTCCCCAGCCGACCAACACTCAGCTCCCTGGTCTCCTGTCTAACTCTTATTTATATATCCCGGCCCCCAGAATATTCCCTTGTTTTTCACAGTTTATTTTTCATTACAAGTTCGACAATAACACCATATGTTACCGTCCATTTGCTGTGCGAGCCCCTCAACCAATTATATTAAACGTCTCCTTTTAATCTAATTGCGTCGTCCATCTGTTACGATGTTTTTCTTAGGGTTCTGTTGGTAACACAATTATTTCTAAAAGCTGTCCTTCCATCCGCTAACAGGTCACTTACCTAAAATTTTATCATTATCTTTAATGTATACACCACTCAAGCGTTTGTAATAACCAGCTCAGAATGACAGGAAGTCTGTCCTTAATGTTTGTCAGATTTGTTGACAAACTGAGAAACTAGGGATATATATTGTAATATACAATAACAGGTGCCTAAATAAAAAGTTTAAAATTTTAACAAACAAATAAAATTTATTTTAATTTTTGAACACTTATACAATTAAACAAATATAAAAAGGATCTCATTCTCTCAAAGGTCTTAACTGGGTTTGATAACGGCAGAACATTTAAACATAATCAAATAAACAAAATTTTACATTTGATTTAAAAGGAATTATTTATTCGTCTAGACATAGACGAAATTAATTATTGACGAACTTATTCTACAAGATTGATTTTAAATTTAAAGAGTTTATTTTATCAACACAAAAGAAAAGAATGATATCTGACTTTATCCTTTAATTCGGTTTACATATATGAATACCATGAAATTTTAACTTACGATTACTCAGGAAAATTTGGCTCGTTCATACACACACACTTTATATACTGTCCGTTTTAAACACTGTTGGTTTGACAAAAGTTGGTTCTCCATTCGTTAAGGAAATATTATTTGCTCGTTCTGAAGATTATTAGACGCTGGATGCAGTGTCCTGGTCTCCTACAATCGAACACAGTGGTCTAATTTGAGAATAGAATAGATTAGACTTCAGCATACAAAATGTTTATCGATTAATATTTGGCTATTTCTCTCGCAGACTGCAACTTATAACACATTTTCCTCCCTTAAACGATGTCTCTCTTAATCTCGTCCTCCAGCCTCGGTGATCACACTACAGCTCCCTATCACATCCTCCAGTCTCGGTGATTGCAGTACGACTCCTTCTCAACAGCTTATCTCTCTCTTATATACTCCCAGCCTTTTCCTTTGTCCATTGTTAGAAAACTTCGTCGCAAATGCCAGTTGACAGATTTTTCCATTATCCCGAGATTTATATTATGCAGATGCAGTTCCGTAGTCGGCAAATGGCTAACTACTCCGTCATGTCAAGCCGACAATCGAGACAGGACCCTCAATTACTTTGGACTTGTCTTTTTCCACCCCCACATGCACTTGCATGGTTTCTCAAGACCACACACCCAGCGCTTCCAAGAACGAAGAAATACTCAGTCCTAAGTAAACACGTTACAAAACTGCCCCTCCAACAGTCCAGACTATCCATCACAAACAATGCCTCACTTAACAGGCATTACAATATATATATATATATATATATATATATATATATATATATATATATATATATACACTTGGATAGTGATATATATTATAGTACTTTATTAGTAGCAGTTTGAATTTTGCAGAAAAGCAAATAGGTTATTAATTTTGTATGTAAAACATTTTATTGGAGTTATTTGTCCTGCAAATTGTATTTTCAATCACCAATATTTTTAATATCTAAAATAATTTTTTTGTAGGCAAAAGATGCTACAGGAGATAACAATAGTTTACCTCAAGAGATATTGGATGGATTGTATAACCTTACTATTGATAATGCAAGAAATCTTACCGTAGTGCAGTTGAAAGAGCTTCGTGGTATTTATGATAAAGAAATTCAGGAAAAGATTGAAGAAATCCAGGATGTTGAGAAGAAAAGAAACTCTGCATTAAGAGAAGTTGGGAACCTGCTACATAGTTCAGTTCACATAAGCAACGATGAGGTTCAAAACAATAAAATTCTTTTTGTATATTGCAAAACTTTATTATTTCTTATGCAGAATTATTTCTTTACTAGGATGAAAACCCAGTGGACAAGACATTTGGCAACTGTATTGATAGGAAGAAGTATTCTCATGTTGATCTGATACACATGATTGATGGTATGGATGGAGAAAGAGGAGCGTGTGTCTCAGGAGGTAGAGCATACTTTATGAAGGTAATATTACATAATTTATGTAATATAGTATATTAAAATTAATTAATCCACAATAAAATAAGTATGTAGAAATTAAATATCTGTTAAAATGAAAAAATTAATGTCTGATTGAAAATAATGAACAAGAAAGATAGCCAATTTGGACAATAAAGGTAATATAAATACCACTTAATGTTTCTGGGATTCTTGTTCCTTTTGTCAGGTGCTAAGAAGAGGCTATAGAAACACAACTGCACTTGTCAGTTGACAACACTTTTGAGTTTTTTTTGTCTGAATTGACTATCTTCCTTATTCATTCATAAAATATCTGTGTTGTATTTATCTGTTATTTGGCTATTTATTTATCTAATTATTATAAAAATAAGTATTGTTGGCTATATATTATATGCATTATTCAACAATTCTATAATTTTAATGAGCACAATTTTATGGTCAGGGCCCAGCAGTCTTTCTGCAGCAAGCTCTGGTACAAGTTGCTTTGCATAGGCTATTTAGCAAAGGATACAAGCCTTTGTACACTCCATTCTTCATGAAGAAAGAAATTATGGAGGAGGTAGCACAACTTTCACAATTTGATGAAGAACTGTACAAAGTCATGGGAAAGGGTAGTGAGAAGGCTGGTGTGAAAGTTGCAGATGAGAAGTATCTCATAGCTACTTCAGAACAGCCAATTGCTGCTTTCCACAGAGATGAATGGATTTCTGAACAGGACCTTCCAATCCGCTATGCAGGTGTGTCAACCTGCTTTCGCCAGGAAGTAGGAGCTCATGGAAGGGACACTCGTGGGATATTTAGGGTACATCAGTTTGAAAAGGTTAGTAATTGGTTGGTTTCAAATCTTAAACATTCTCTTCTGTAGATACCAGATTTAGAATAAAATATAATAATTTTAATTATATGTATACATATCAGAATAGGAATTCTGAACTCTAAACTGATATATAACAAATTTAGATAGGACAGAGAGACAGCGATGTTGACTAACCTGTAATCAATAGTTGGTCCAGTCGGGCTGAGTGGAAGTAATTTGAGTAATTCAGCCCTGACCCCCATTTGTCAGGAAGGAAGTTCTGAATTGCATGCCATCTGGTCATGTATGTATTAAATACATATATGTTAACATTAAATACATGCCCAACCGGCACTCAGTCCTTCCTTCATAGCAAAGGAGGCTCAGGCCTGAATTACTTCCACTCAACCCGATTGCACCAACTATTGATTTCAGGTAAGTTGACTTTGCTGTCTCTCTGTCATATCTAAATGTGTTTTATATATTGTAGAGACCACAAATGTGTGGAGAATTTTTTTTTATACAATTCTGTTAATGTTTGTCTTGTTGGCGTAATACCGAGGTCATATTGTAAGTAACAATCAGCATGGTGCAAGAATGCAGGGATTGGAATGTTTCCAGTCTCTATTGTACCGACAGCGTGTGTGATACTGAGAGCTTTGGCGAAATTATTAGTCTGTTCTCGGGAGTGACCAAGTTGCAGTAGAGTTAAGTCTATGCTGAGGAGTGACCAATCATGGTCATGGCAAGTCCGTAATGAGAGTGAACAAGAAGTGGTTGAGCAGAGTCAATGCTGGGTAAAGGCTGATAATGGTCGCATTCAACCTAGGATTAAATAACCTGTAAAGTAAAGTCAGGTATTAAGAGGTTTTGTGTGAAGTACTGGTCAAATTGTTATTGTGGCTCTGCTGTTTGTGCCTAGTGCACATGTTTAAGTATTGGATTGAAAACTTAAGTTTTTTAAAGCTGTTACCTCTTGATATTTACAAGTTTCATCCTGTGTATTATATACTATATGATCTTTGTATCTTTAGATTGAACAGTTCTGCCTTACATCACCCCATGATAATAAGTCTTGGGAAATGATGGAAGAAATGCTTACTAATGCCGAGGCCTTCTACCAACTTTTGGAAATTCCGTACCGTATTGTCAACATAGTGTCTGGTGCGCTGAACCATGCAGCTGCTAAAAAGTGGGACCTGGAAGCTTGGTTTCCAGGATCAGGTTTGAATTTGTCATTTTTCAGCACTGTGTAACATAATAATGTTAATATACATTCACATACATTATGTTACATTTCATTACCTTATGATGGTTTATTTCAGCTAAAATCAGAAAGTCTTCTGTATATTAGATTTCTAGTCATTTATTGTACTGTAATAGAAGTTGGCACATGTTTTTATTGAGCAGTTAATTTCTGTGATCCAGAGGCAAGTCTGGCATACATATGTGTGGTGTATTTGATTTGTGTGCGTAGTAGTAATATACATAATACTCATTAATTTCACATTAATAAAGTTACAATTTCATTTATATTGTGGTTGTCTAATTCAATAAATTAAGCAATGAATTTGTTTTATTTATATATCTAGGTGCCTTCAGAGAGTTGGTGTCATGTAGTAATTGCCTTGATTATCAAGCCAGAAGATTGTTGGTTCGATTTGGCAAAACTAAGAAAATGAATTCTACAGTAAGTATTTCTGGAAATTATATATATATAGTTTCCTGTGTAACTGTTCTGAATTAACCTTCTCTTTGTTCAAAACTGAAATAATCTTCATTTCCCATATATTGCAGTATATAAAATTTTTATTAATTTGAGTGACTACTCACAGACACACTGATATATACTCACCCCCCCCCCCTCTACACACACACACACACACATATATATATATATATATATATATATATATATATATATTGTAATTATACTTTATTACCATATATAAAAAAACTTTAAGACATAAAAATAAATTTAAAAAATTGATTGGGGACCAGCAGATATATATAGTCTGCAAAAAAAATAACATTAATTAGTTCCAGCTTGGATACCTTCTCTACAAGGTAATGTGGGTGGCTCAGTGGGTATTCATAAACAAAGCTTAGTTCCGTACTTGTAGCATCAGCCGACTTGCAGCGGATCACTGGTCTTGTAGCACCCCACGATCTCCTTCTTCGGCCTCACGCAATGGACATCCACACTCCAAAACTTTTGTTCGTTACAGCTCGCCAAATTTTGCACCCTCTCGCCTCTCTCACTTCACTTTCAGTCCTCTGGTCAGTCTCCCGGGTGCAGAGTATATACCCTCACTCTGCCCCCCCCCCCAAACAATGCAAAAAAAAGGGACGCATACCCTCAGCTTCTCAGGGCATCTCCGGCGCATGTGCACTTTTAAGTAATTCCACAGAGACTCTCTCAGGTCTGCGGACAAAGGGCGGCCACTTATCGATGTTATTCACTACAATATATATATATATATATATATATATACACACACAAACACACACTTTAAATTGGAAGGTAAAAAGTAAAGAAAAGGATATGAAGTTAAAAAGTAAAAGAATGAGAATTGGAAAAGGATTGAACAGGTCATTATAATAGTAATTATTATAACTTTACATTATGTTGATACAAGAGTTAAAAAACCATTAATAATTCCCTGGTACCTCAGAAATTCCATCATCCACCAAAACATTATAAACTCCCCAAAGTCAACAGTTTAATCACCAAATCCGTAACCTCACTAATCAAAAGCACCCTCAACACCACAATTTAGCAATTCCATAGCAACCCTACCACACTCATGTAGCCTCAAAAGAAAACACCCTATCGACTCATCCTTCCACCAGAACAGCTCCTAACCCACCCATTACATCCAACCTATCAAACTCAATAATCACCAGATAAACAAATGATAAAAAAAAAATTGAAAATTTAGGATAATTACTGGATTAACCTAATTACCAAGTTCCCATGTTAATTATGTACATAATTTAAATTGTATACACTGCAAACTATATGTAACAACTAATAATCTCAGGATAAAAAGTTTTGTAGTAAATAAAATTTTAAAAAAACATTACTGCCACAATGACCACTATAACAATATTAGAGGATGTTGAGTTGACTTTGCTTAGACTGTAAGTTGTGCTGGAAGCATCTGATGAGTTGGGGAGAGCATCACTGATAACATGTGATAGATTACATTGCACATAAAAGAACTATTTTACATAGCTATGACTAGATCCTCAAATGCTTTGGTTCTAGACTCCGTTTGTGCACATGCTGAATGCTACAATGTGTGCTACAACGAGAGTGATCTGTGCTATATTGGAAGTTCATCAAACGGAAACAGGGATAAAGATCCCAGCTGTTCTCAAGTGTTACATGCCACCTGGTAAGTGTTTGTTTCATTCTAAGATAGTTTACCTATGCCGGTAACACCAATTAAATTTAAAGTATGTTAATTTTATTTTATTAGTTTACTTTTTAGTGCTGTTCAACATTATTCTTATTAATTGAAATATTTTATTCCCAATTTTAATTAAAATTATTTGCAAAAGTTAAATTCCAATTGGTTGGTTATTTATTATATTTGTACAATACTTCAAAATGTTATCTGATATGTAGTTGGCTAAATTTTATCATTGTACATAATAAATTTAGCATCCACTCCCATATTTCCTCAGTCAGTCGCAAACTCTCAGAAAGACTCAATTTGGCACACTTATTTTGTTAAGGAGTGTTCAGAGTCTTAGCCCTACCTTTGATTCATAACCCTTTTTTTCTGAAGATGAACAGTTTTTATTGTTGAAAACATTTGAACTGTATTTTTCCTTTTCTCATCTCTCTACCTTATTGTTCTCTAAATATAGACAACAGTATACTCAAATAGTATCTCTACCAGTCTCACACCTATCGTATAATAATAAAATGTCTATAGTGTTTTCTCTTAATTTGTCATAAATTTCGTTGCATAAAAATGGTAAAAATGATTTGTTAAGTGTAAATATAAATAATAAGATACATAGCCAAACAGACAAAAGAAGTGATTATATAAATCCTACACAATGTTTCTGGAATCCTTGCCCCTTTCTTATCTGTCTACACATTAATTTATATCCATATCTTATGGCATGTGTCTGTTTCAGAGTACCAGGATGAAATACCATTTGTGAAGAAAGCTCCAGTGGCACCCAAGGATCTGTAGAGTTGAAAAACGTATCCAGAGGAACTATTGATGCTGTGAATATTTGAAAATGTGGTCATCTTTGTATGATTTATGAGCATAAGTGTTTTAGGAAATAAAGAAGTGAGAAGTACTGTATTTAAAAATTATTTGACATCTCTCTCTCATTCCCTTTAAGGTAAAAATTACTTTGTCGAGGAATGATCCTCTTAGTGCCATATATTACAATACAGTTCTCAGAGCTTACTCGGAAATGTGTAGTATTTGTAAATTCTACTTCTCATGAAGTAATATAAGCAAGATCCAACTCTGTCACTTTTCCTTATTTCAGGCATATTTCATTTCCCTTTAATTGTCAATCCTCAGTATGAAATTGCCTTTAACCAAACAAACGTAATTGAAACTGTATTTTACTCATGGCATAATCCTGTGGAATGGTGGGGGTGTGTGTTTCTATATATAACACTTAAGGAAAATGTGATAAGGTCAAATTAAATAACACATTTGGATAGGAAAGAGACAGAAGTGGACTTAACCTGTAATCAACCATGATGAAGAGTGAAGATACTACAAATTTCGAGGGCCATATATACATGGTTTAATTAATATAAATTAAATATGAAAATGTAAATTGTATTTACATGTATACACAAACAATTGGTTACAATAATATAACATACTATTTACATAGATAACTAAATTAACTATATATGTACAACTTATCATGTGTAATAGGAATATCACATTTTCTTCATTATAACATTCAATAAAAAGCTATAGATTACATAAATTATTTGTACTATTCTCAACACAGTGGCAGTATGCAGCTCAGTGATAATTGATTCTAACACTTTAAAACCAGATTAAAAATACTTCATCATAAAACAAAATAGTTGTCACATTTAAATATCTACACAAACTGAAAGATAATGACACACAAGAGGAATACATTTCCACTTCAGGGTTTTCATTCTTCTACGTCCTCACAAAAATAATTATATCTATTTTGAATCTACAATCTTAGATTCAGAATGTACTTTATCTAAAAACATGTCCACATTGACCAACTTCAATAAATCCCTGTTCCTTTGTGTCTCTGAGCAAACTCGTTTTTCTGCTGGCTGTGAAAGAAAATTAAAATGTTAGCAGATTTGTAATCTTTTAAGAGTTGCAACAAAAGTTAGTTTTATAACATTAAGGTGAGAGAGAAAAATTTATTAGATATCTTTTTTTAAGAAAAATTAATCCTGGCTGGATCTAACCTTAAATTCGTCTGTTCCAAGCAGCTTTCATCGTGGTATCACAATTCCAAGAATACACAGTAAAATTAAGTACCAAATACTATATTAAATTTTCTGATGAGCAACATTAATTATAATAAGCACAGCACATGATGTATCACAGAAGCATCAAAGCAGCCATTGAACATTAATATAAAAACATTAATTTATCGGTTATATTTAAAAGTTGATGTAATACCTGCACAGGAATTTCATCTGTAGAAGCTTTCCTCTTTTTAGGTGGAAGTGTCATTTCTTCACTTTTAACTCCAACTTTCCTTCTGTAGTTATAGATATGATCAATAAGTATTTAGCACATGCTCAATGTGTTTAGTAGTATATAAAAAAATTAATCATAATAGCAATAACATAAATCACAACAGGCCTGGACAATAATTAGTAAAATAACAATTACAAAGTAATTCTGTTCCATATCAGCTGATTTAATAATAGTATACTATACAGAAGTTTAAAACTGAAGTGAAATAGTTCAATCACTGACATAATACAATGCTGCTTACCTTGAAAAAGTAGAGTTATCAATTGAAACTGAATCACACAAGTCTTCATGGCTACCAACTAATGCATTTGTCATTAACCGATCCTCCCCAGTACCTGAAGACAGAATTTAAGACAAAGCAATAGTAGCATGATTAATTATGAGAGTGGCTAATTGAATGTGCCTTACCTATAGCAGGAACATTTTCATGTACATCATTACTTTGTGTATCACAGGTCAATAATGCATCCACTTTCTTTCCATTCAAATCATTACTCTCTCCCTTAGTTGTAAAACACATTTGCCCTATATTTTCACCAGTGTGTTTTTTCTTGCCTTGAAGCCTTTTACATCCTTTAGTAGTATATTTACAGGCTGAGTCAATTGAGTCATCAACATGAGATTTTAATTTCACATTACTCCTCTTTGAATTCCTTTCCGTTTTCTTTTGTCTATCTTCCTTTGCTGATTTCTGAATGGTTGATTCCCTTCTCAATCTTTTATTGGAACTTTGTCTGCTACTTTTAACAGAATTTTTTTCATATTTTTGGTCCTTAATTTCTTTTTCTGGTAACTTTTGCTCAGCATTATCAAATCTATCCATTTGTTGTGAGGCCTTTAATATTTCATTACATTTTTTATTGGTTTGTAAGGATACTTTGGTAACGTTTTCACAAGATTCAGTCATTTGAACTAGTTTAGTGCTCTCATTATTTTGTTTATCACCAGAGGCTTTCTTTCTCTTTTTTTCCATGGGATCAAGAGCAAGAAGTTCAAAGAAGTTGGATACTGTGAGGTGTGTATACCCAGTGTCTTCATAGAATAGTGTGTATTCCAGTTTTCCCATGTCTTCCTCTACTGGTTTTTCTTTAGATGGTCCATTTCCTTGGTATATTATCTGAATAAAATTTCCATGAATTTTTTCTTCAATTTGAATAACAGGTTCTGTTTCATCCAATGTATTATTTTTTTCAGCACTTTTAGCATTTTCTGGATTGCTTATGATCATATTTTGCTCAGTATAATGATTTTCATTATCATCTTGACGCACAGTTTCTGTGATATTCATATCACAATTTTCTTCTACAAGGGGCATCTTTGAGAAACTTTCTAGAGGTTTGGTGACATGTGTTTGCAAATCAATTTCATCGTCATACAAAAACTGAGATGGTATCTTCTTCAAATCTGTTCCAGCAGTCTTCTTAGTAACACAAGTTTCATTTTGTGTGTCATCATCTGTACTGAAATGAAGATTTGGGAAGTCTTCAACACTAATCTCATCTGAGTGAACTTCATTCTCTTGAGGAATTTCATTTGGAATGGTAAGATACTCATTGGAAGTATTCAAATTGTCACTGGGTTTTTGAGCTTCCAACAACAGCCTTGAAGCAATCATGTCAACTGACATATTAAACTTTTTATTTTTATTGGGAGAGCTTGAACTATCCTTTTCCAGGGGGCTTTTAGAACCTTTTAGAGATTTATTCACACTTTTATCATCATTAACTTGAGTCTCGTTTACAGATTTCTCACAAAGCTCTGCTTCACCTCCAGTATCTACAACAGATGTTTCAGTATTCCTTCCAACAACTATATTAGCACTTGAACTTGCATCACAATTAGTTCCTGATACATTGTCAGATAAATATGCATTTTCTGCTGTTATTTTAGACTGACTGATAATATGGTCCTCTTTTGACTTTTTACTTGGTAACATATTTTTAATTTCAGAATCTGGTTTGTCGAAAGTAGGTGTTACAGATTTTGATTTTTTGTCTTCAGAATTCTCTACTTTTGCTGTTCTTCTCTTTGGTCTGTCTTTTGTTGCTGACTTTTTTAAAGTATCCAATATCCTCTTCTTTTTCTCTTCTAATAAAGAAGCAAATGGTTTATCTTTCACATGACCTATCCTCTGTTTAGAATTTCTAAGATTTAAATTAATTTTGATGTCGTTACTGGTGCTCTTACGTGCACTATTTTTTTTTAATAATGGTAAATTGATATCATCTGGTGAAATCATAGTTTGAGAGTTTTGAGTAAGTGAAGATTTCTTTTGTCTTTTCACAATTTTATTTTCACTGCTATTAACCTCAAAACTTTTTGAGTGAGTCACATTACTGATTGAAGCACTGGTACTTGAAGTTTTTAAATTTTTTTTGGAAACAGATGATACCTGTTCCTCAGATTTTGCTTCCATATTGTATTGCAAAGATGCTAGGCTAACTTCTTTTTCTTCAGTGCCATTTGGTTCATTTTCTGTAGTTTGCTGCACTGCAGTTGATATGTCGACATTCTCCACCGACACAAAATTTTCTTTATGTTTTGTGGGAGATTTTTTCCGGAAATCAACTAACTCTACAGAGCAGTCAGATATTGTTTTACAATTCTTTAAATATATTACCTTGTTATTTATATTTTCTTCAATTCTATTACA
Source organism: Zhengitettix transpicula (assembly GCA_037074705.1). Classification (NCBI taxonomy): domain Eukaryota; kingdom Metazoa; phylum Arthropoda; class Insecta; order Orthoptera; family Tetrigidae; genus Zhengitettix; species Zhengitettix transpicula. Next base: position 35,580,912 of record CM073596.1, on the reverse strand, counting down.
TTCATCAATAAGTATTTGTTCCAATAGTTTCTGTGGAGTATTGGTAGGCTTATAATACGATGAACAGGATGAATAATCAGTCAACCTACTTGAGTACGAAGTGGGACTATTTGAGTTAGCTGACTGAGGAGTGACAGCAATATTTGGGGTGGGAGGAAAACTTGGTGTAGGAATCATGGAAAAATCCATATTTTGTTGTTCGCGTAGAAAGTTGGAAATCGGTGTTTCCATTAATCCAGGACTCAACACACGAGGAGTTAATGGACAATGGGATGGGCAAAGCTTCCTAGGTGTAACCATAAACTGCAATGAACTAGATATACTAAATATTTCTTCTTCTCTAGCTGAGAGCAAAGCACTTTTATAGTTTACTGACTCAGGTATTGGTACATTTTCAACCTTGTTGCTTACTGATGTGGCCGAGCTGTCAATGGATTTAGAAATGTCAATATTTGTTTCAGCCTGCACCAAATTTATGTTTTGAATAGGGTTAGTATTGTCAATTTCTTTTGAACTGTTTTCTTTTTGATATATTGGACACTTGTTAATTTGTTTTTGTTTCACAGCTTTTGATTTTGGTGAAACATTTTTACTTGCCTTTGTATCAGAGGGCTGAGCCTCCTGCATGCTTGGAACTGCAGCAGACTTGTCACAATCAGTTTGTTGAACAACTGTCACAATTTTTTTTTGTTTCACACCAAACTCAGTCTTTGCTTTCACAGCTTTTGATTTTGGTGAAACATTTTTACTTGCCTTTGTATCAGAGGGCTGAGCCTCCTGCATGCTTGGAACTGCAGCAGACTTGTCACAATCAGTTTGTTGAACAACTGACACAGAAATTTCATTTTCACAATCTTCAATGTTCTTTGAAAAATTAACAAATTGCCCAATTGAGTTATCAGTTTTACTGATACAGAGTTCAGCTTTTTCTGAACTGCTATTTAGCTGTGACTCCAACAATCGTACCTCTTCTTCTGTTACCAAACACGTTTCACTTGAAGTACTTAGTCTATCACATTCCAAATCATTATGAGTTATACCACCTGTTTCAGCAAGTCTCAACTTCTTTTCCGATTTAGTAGACTTTTTTTTGGAAATTTTAGGCTTTTTCTTTGGCTTATTCAGCACAGGTTTTTTTTCTTTTTTCTTCTTTGGCAGTGGACTCTTCTTTTTTTTCTTATTTACATTTTTATCAACTACCACATTACTTTTATTTAAGGCACTTTTTGATTCAGAAGAGGAATTATAATCTTGGAACACAATGGATCTTAAGTCACTATCCCATGCCCTTGTACCACGTTTATCAGTGCCTAAACTTAATGCTGCATTGTTCACTAAATATTTATTTTCTAAAGATGCATCTTTTCCAGCTGATTTATTTTGGTTTTTATTTACTGATGAGGTATTTGAATCACATTTACTGTTATTTGTACTTTCTTTGGGTAAGTCATCTTCATTTGAATTAACGGTAATTTCATTATTCTCAAATGAAGTAAAACTGTACGCTGGAGATGCATCACCAAATATGAGTCCAGCACCCGTTACTTTATCCCAGCCACCAGACAATTGTGGTGCTGGACTTCTGGTAGCTATGGGGCACATATTATCTTTGACACCAATCAGTTCTTCAGGTAAAATGCGTTTTGTTGGAATATCTGGAGATTTGAACAAACTAGATCTAACATTTTTAGTTCTTTGATCATTTGAAGAACTATCCATTTCAGGTACAGAAGTATTTTGCAATCTTCCCGATTCCTTAGGAACAGAGTTCGAAAGCCTAATAGCACTGCATTCAGTTCCCGATTTTACAGGAGTTCCAAAATCTAAAGCTCTAATATGACTTGCACGCTTTCTTGGTGTACTTAAACTTAAACGTCTGCTATTGTCATTTAAATGTTGTTGTACCAATGGTGTTTGGCGAGGTTTGACTATTTCTTCATTTTCTTCCTCTTCCTTCTCAGAGATTGTACCTCTCTTATCTTTATTACAACTTCCCCTTTCATTATTACTTTCTATAACAGCACTACTTTTACAAGTATCACCTGTCTTCAATCTAGGACTTGGCTGCATAATGGCTTTCGTGATTTCTCCAAAGCTACTATCTGCAAAAGTAACTTTATTATTGGATTCTTGTTTATTAAATAATTGAGATTCAGAATTTTCCTTAGCACAATCCAATGTTTTTGTTTGTTCCAGTTGCTTGAGATTCAAAGCTATCAAAACATCACTTCGCTCTTTTCCCAAAGATTTGTTCTCGGAAATTTCACTGTTGTTAGCTTTAATACTTTCTTCGTTATTTACATTTATAGCAGGCATATTCAGCCCAGCTTCTGAAGTGAATTCTGATTCTGAGACAACTTTATTACATTCTTTTCCAGAAATATTTGTTTGTTCAATAAGATTTGGTTGACAGATATAATTGTCAGATATTTCTGCTTCATTACTCACATTCAATGTATTCACCAGTTTTTGAAATTCAAGTGCTGTAGATGGTCTAACACCTATTGATTTTTTCTTTTCACGACATTTCTGTTGGTTCTTTACCACTCCATTTGATGGATAATTTTTTATAACATCATCTTTACTGAAAAAATCAAGTACTTCACTCTTTGTTACGCTTCTGAACACAAGTTTCTCTCCAGTTTCTGGAACAAAGAGGATTAAACAACGGATCAATATCACAACAATTTGCATCTAGCTTGAAAGTTATTTAAATATATTGTGATTGACCTGTCACAAATGTCATCCATACAGGAAATTATTATAAATATCAAGCATTTACTAATAGTTGAATTCTTACTAAAAATGTTCTAGGTTTTCCAGTATTATTAAAACATATAGCTTTCATGGTGCACACTGCCTCTGTATTCAGTTAGATTAGCAAAATTGATGATGGCAGCGTTTGCAAGGGAAATGTGATTTAATAATCCAGCAAGTACCTGAGAATATTTATTACTCAGTTACACCAATTAGCCCTAACTTTCTAAGCTGAACATTTTCTATACCATACTTTTGGTTTTTAATAATTTAAAAACCAAGTAAATATCCCCATCCAAATATTTAGGTGAGGTGTGCAAGTATTACAGAACAAGGAGGGTTAAAACTAATCTCCAAGTCTTGACATAGTGACCTTATAGTAAAGCTGTCTGTAGAGATTAAAATGAAGACAAAATTATAACATATGTTAAAATTCTTTTTAATGGTTAATGATGAAAAAAAAACAAATTTGACAAAAATATATTGTATAATTTTTTCAGTTTATCATCTGATGATGTCCCAAAGACAGGATGAAAGATTGTGTTTTTGTTGTAATATAGATTATAGAAGATCATAAGTTTTCCCGGTGAACATATTGAATGGACAATTCCTGGCCTTTATTTATTTATAATTAAATGCCAGAAAAATATCTAACATACTATATAAGAACAAATTCATGTTTCATGATTTTGAAATTAATAATGACTAAATGCTTAAAAAAAATCAAGAATTAAAAATTAGATCCCTTACCTGGAATTTCCGCAACTGCAATTTTTGATCCCTTTGGAGCTATAGGCAACAGCTTCCTTGACCCAAAGGTTGTGAAATCTGAACTTCCATCTGGAACCAAAGAAATACACTCGTATACAAATACTTATTTGTAAATGCCTCTTCAAACTTTTCAGCGAATGAGAATTCTAAAACAATGATTGAACTAGAACACTTTAAAACACACCTGAAAGTGAAGTACAGTGGGGAGGATAGTTTTTAGATCAGGGTTGTATTACAGTCCAGTGTACACTAGGCATAGAATGGAATTGATTTTTTCTAGTCCAGGAAAGTAGGTTGTTGTCCTAACCACATGCCCAAGGTTTGCCTTCAGACGCCCACCCAACCTCTGCAATTTACTTGTCCACCCCTGCAAAACCTCCCACCCACCCACCATGCCAGATTGCAACCTTATGGTAGGAACAGACACCATGTCTGCTCTATCTTACAGCCCACCACAATCTTCCAGAACCACACAAAGACATACAAAATCAAAGAAAACATCATCTGCCTCTACTCCCACACATTCTACCAAATTAACTGTAGACTCTGCTGTGCATTCTACATAGGCCAAACAAAAAGACCCCTCCCTGAATGAATAGCCAACCACTGTCAAACTTTCCAAAATTCAATTCCCAGTAGCTGCTCACGCCCAAAACCACAATACAAACACTTTTGGCCAATGCTTCACACTCACCATCCTTAAAGCTCTACCCCCAATTCATCAGAGGCAGAACTCCATCTGTGGGAACTCTCCTTCCAACATGTATTTTTCTGTTTTTACCCCGTTATTCCCTTTTTCATTGCCGTGATCTTTCCTTAAGAGAAAGACAGAGTGTTGATGACATTTTAACTGTTAATTTGTTGTTATTTTAAATATTCCTACAAATAGCCAAATCAATCTTCATTATTAATACTATACAAATGTGCCAAAGAAAATTTCTTAACATCACTTCATCCAATTACCACAATAGTACGTTAAAGGAAATATTAGAAAAGTCTATTTAAACAATATTGATAAAAATCAAATTATCACTTAAAAAAACTGTAAGAACAAAATGGGAAACTTACATAACTCAGGAGATGTATGTGGAGGCTGTGACACATTCTGTTCTGAACAGACAATAATTGAGGAAGTTGAACATTGCTGTCCATTTTCTGATTCATTTATCAGTTTATCTGAAGTTGTTATAACTTCTTGAGTTAACAAACTTGGAACAGCGATCACAATACTTTGACTATTATCCCTATTGTCATCTGGTTTAAGAATTGCAAGCTGTTCTGTTACAACAACAGGAACATTGAAGTGGATCTTAGAGGTATCCCAATAAAATGATGATGTTGGCATCTGATTTGTATATGTAACATTTCCATCAAATAATACTATATCATTTTGTTGGCTACTTGACAATGCTGCATTTGCATTGTGCTCCAAAGGTAGGGCAGTATTATCTCCACTCTTTGTGATTTGAAAGTTATTGTCTTTTGACAAATCACCATCTTCCATAACACAATTTTGTTTAGTTGCATCATCAGAAGCAGAGGTTGACACATTTTCTAGTACAGTCTCACACTCGACTACCACTTTCTCAATAATTTTCTTACTACTTTCTGTTGTTTTACCACGTGGTCTTTCAATAGTTGATTCCAGAGTTGCATTAATTATGCTTTGTATTGCAGCTGCATTTTGGTCCTCCAAAGCAAGCTCTTTTCTCCTTTGTTCTTTGCTGGATGTGGTTGAATTTCCTATAATAAAAAGCACATTTAGTAAAATGAAAGTATAACATGTCTGTTTTAAAATATAATAGTTAGATAAAATTTAGTTAATCTTTATCAGAATTGACACAAATTATAGTGATTAGTAATTTTTAGCTCATTGGTAAAGTTTCAAATAACTAAATCCAGAAAAGCAAATAATGATAATTATAACTTTCCAATAACTTTAACATGAACACTGTTATAGATTTTTATTTTAAAAAAGATTAGTAACATTTAATTCTCTGTAGACAATTGATACTCTATAGCATTTTAAAGCCTGCATAAAGACATCAGGTCCAACTGTTTAAAATATGATTAACAGTTAATGTTAATTCTTTTTAAGAATACCAGACTGTTCCAATGCAGATTCATTAAGTTTATTTCTTGCACTTCGTAAACGCTGCTTCAGCGGGATTTCTATAGTCAATTCAGCAGTATTTGATCCTTGAAGACAACTATCAGGAACACTAATTTGACAGCCATTTGCCACAGAGGCAGTATTTGGAGAATCATCTGCCACTGTGGCAGAAGTTGGAGTGTCATCTGCCATTGTGTCACAAGTTGGAGCATCATCTGCCACAGTGTCAGAAGTAGGAGGATCACCTGCCACTAAGGCAGAAGTTGGAGTGTCATCTGTAACAGAGGTGGAAGTTGTTGCATCATCTGCCACAGTGGCAGAAGTTGGAGCTTCATCTGTCACAATGGCTGAACTTGGAGCATTATCTGCCTCAGGGGCAGAAGTCGGAGCATCATCTGCAACAGTGGCAGAGGTTCGAGCATCATCTGCATCACTGTCGCCCCCAGCAGGACTTGAACTAGCTTCTTCATCCACCGGACCTGAAACATAAAATCTATAAAAGAAACCGATACATACAATGACAAGATACCATGCAAAATTATTTTAATTTACCTCGATAATGTATATAAAGTTTCACTAATGGCAAAGACAATAAGATATTTTGAGGAAGTTACTGATATACTTTAATAAAGTAAACATACTAACCTATGATTTCATCCAGAAACCTCTCAAATAATGGATCTTGTTCCGTTTGATCAACAATAGTTTTAATAGCTTGGTTTAGTTCTTGCATCATACTATCACAGGTTGTAGGTGGAATATCCAGATTAGCATCAAGATGAATCTGAGGTTCAACAACTCCATCGCCAGGTATCCTCATTACACGATTTATGTTCTCAGCTATTTTTTCGTGAAGCTGTTTATTTTCTAAAAGCGCCTGCTGTAGGATCTTTAAAAAAAATTATTATACATAATACACAAACAATAGGTCAGTACTTGAGATTACTTTGTTCAAAAATTGTACATACAGTAATATCTACAGATTCATTCTGTTCCACTTCATTTGGTGAGGATTTCTTTAATTTAGTAACAGGCGAATTGCTTTTCCTCTTACATGGAAACCTAAAACATTGAAAGCAGTTAAAACTAAATTCCAAATTGATAAATTAGCTGTTTTGTACACTTTAAAATAGATAAACATAGCTTAAACAGGATGGCATTTATCTTATATTTTTATTAATTATGAGATTGGAAAAGTTTGGATTGAAGCGATTATAAAATGAAATACAAACAGAAATAATGGCTTACTTCATTTTAATATATAAATGAATATTTATTAAGAAGCAAGATTCATATATCTTTTTTATTTCTTGCCATGGAAGTTAACTGACGACTATAATATCCACACAAAAAAAGGACTACTAACATTATACAGTTATATAATTACCTACCCTTTTGTACCTATGGTAATATCTACAGATTCATTCTGTTCAACTCCACTTGGTGAGGATTTCTTTGATTTAGTAACTGGAGAATGACTTTTCCTCTTGCATGGAAACCTACAAAAATTGAAAGCAGTTAAAATTAAATGTCTAACTGATAGATCATCTACTATACATTATAAATTATCTACTAAACATTAACATTTATCTTATGTTTTTGTCAATTATTATGGGGGTTTAAAAATTGGATTTGAAATGTTTATAATATGAAAACAAACATTTTCTTTAATTTATTTACATTTATAACTTATAATATAATTTATATTATATAAATATGTAATTACCTACCCTTTCCTTTTTGGGGTTGAAGTGCAAACAGAAACACTCTCACAGTTGTCATGAGAAATAATGTGTGACATACTTTCACATTCTAATTTAGTCATACTTCCACTATCAGTTTCAGAGTTGAATAATTTTGTGTTGTTATGAACACAATGGCTGGATGAGGATACTGCCTGGAAGTCATCACTAATTTCTACACTTTCTTTACTCCTTTCAACGCACGATTCATCATGAGATGTTTGAGTGCTTCTACTATCAAGAAATGAATCACTAAGACCAGGTAGACTCCTCAATGAAGTAGCTTCGACTGGTTGTATTCTCACTGCAATTTTTAAAACATAATTATAATAGAAGATAAGAATTTAAACAACACTTATTTTTAAAAAATGACTAAATTGTAAACAAATTTGAATAGGAAAGAGAGATAGGGTAGTCAACTTACCCAAAACCAAGTTAGTCCAGTCAAACTGCAGAAATAAAAAACCAAATTTTCAAGGACCTGAGACACTTTATCAGGCAAGCTGGCCGGGAACAAATTACTTTTTCTTTTTTTAAGAACTGAGATATCTTCATTGGATAAGGTTTGGAAGAGAGGTTAATGATACTAATGACAGGAGGTAGTGTGGTGGGTTTTTGGAGGTTGAAGTTATTGGCCAGAGAGGAGATGACGGGAGGGGTAGGCTTTTGAGGAAACCCGGTTTGGGTAGGAATTTGCAGACCACCCCTCACAGCATAACAAACTAGGTTACAGAATTTTAGCAGGTGACCTTCAACAGAAACATGCTGAAAATTGGTTGTTGGAGAAACGGAAAAGGATTTCAATATGAATTTGGAAAATGCCCATTTCAGTACTTTGCCCAGTAGCTTAAAAGGCAAAAGCATCTGTATACTATGCAGAATTTGCAGGTTAAAGCTCCGCCACAGCTGAATATTTTCAGTCTTTCCATAATCTTCCAGCCTCCTCCTCATTGAACATATTATTTTCTTTGCACGTACATCTACGTCTGACCATTAAAATTTATTTATTTTTCACTAAAATGTAATTCCCTCCTGTCTTCTATTTATCTATATAAATAAAGTGAATTGTTTACCAGTCTTTTCTTCCTTTTCCTTTGTCCTTTTAGTTTCCTGTCCTTGAAGTCGCACAGAGGTACGTCTTATACGCTCTGAAGAACTCTGCAAACAAGATCGTGATCTACCAGAAGAGGATCCAATAGTTCCATTACTTCCTGGACTAGGCGTTCCCTATTTGCAAACACAAATTCATTTCTTATAATTATAACATTCCTCTCAAAAAATAATATATAAGTAGAATTAAACTACATCAATCAAAACATACAAATATTTACCATTGCCGATTTCTGAATAAATAAATATATCCTAGAAGATAGATTATATTATTGTTTCTTGAAGAATTTTTTGTATACTTATGAACTAAGAAAAATAACTGTTTATAATAATACTCTTATATGTATTATTATTAATAATTTTTACTATCAATTTCAGAGAAATCAACTTCTGTTTTTTGTTTGATCAAGGACAATGCAAAATCTTTGTAAACTAATACTCTTACAACATCTGAAAAAAGCTCAAGAAAAGTTTCCTTTTGCAAAGAAACTTTTCGTCAGTAACTTAAATTTAAAATTTATATTCATTAATGAGATAGAAAAGCATGTCTCATTAGTATTACCTATTATAAAATAATTTTATATTAAATATAATGCCTAGCATATACTTCTAACCTGTGGAGGTACTGTGATGCTAACTAATACAGTTTGGGCAGATCTTGTGGCATCAATGAGAAACTTCAACTTTTGTACAAGGCCACTACATTGTAGGAGCTGGTCAGCAGCCGGCTCAGGTAATTTATCAAGTCGCTCAGCAACTGTTCAAAGAAATGACTTAATCATTGATAAAATAAAATGTAACAAATATTCCTAAATCATACTTTTGCAAGACATTAAAACAATACAGATTCATTAAATGAAGGATTCTCAGTTAATTAAAACAGCCCTCAGAATACAACCCACCCAGTAGCTTAAAAAAATTGATGACACGGACAATAATGGCTGTCCAGAAGTCGTTCCCTTTTTTCAAATAACTGCAGATTGAAACCTGAACACTGAAAAAGAAAATGTGTCTTCAATATGTTTTCAAATCACATCAGATTTGTTGTTTGTTCGTTCTCTGCTCTTACAAACTGATGTACTTGTTAACTAGTGTGTGTGTGTGTGTTATATATATATATATATATATATATATATATATATATATATAATTGAGAAACAGTTGAGAATTAACTACAAAAATTAAAGTGGAAGCATACATTAATATATTATTGTTATATTAATTCACATCAAAAGTGTCAACAAATATTACATATTTGGTTCTTTTCCTTTACAGAAGACTGAATCAATTACATCATATACCTACTCACAGTAACTTGAATTCTTAAGCTGCTTTGTATTTTTTTAAAACACACGAATATTTTATATGTAAAGCACATTATAATCAAATTTATGCCAACACACCCCTCTATTCTTACTGGTCCTCTAAACAAAGGTATATTTTCTGAAAAACTGTCAAGATATCTCAAACTGCTAGCTGTTATTATGATTGAGTCCCTATTGACTAACTAGGAATCTGGTTTGTATTCAAACCTATAAAATCATTTACCTAAGCTGTTAACGGAACAATATTCTTCCAACAAATCTACGAGGCTATTTCCCATAACCCTGGTGCTAAATTTTCTTCCTTGTTGTGCTACTGATAGACATTCGGAAAGGTGAGGCGAATTTTCCAAAAAAGACTGAGCTGCTTCTTCACAATTCTGTTCTTCCAAGTAGCCTGGAGAAATAAAGCAAAATATTATGAATGAGCTTCGCTTTCCCGCGACAAAACTTTCGTTGAGATAAACAACTTATTCTATCACACACCAAGTACTAATCTTGCGATTTCTGACGGAAGCAATGATTCCATTGTACAAACGCCTAATAATATTTACAAACATTGAAGAGCAAAGTTGCAGACGGTCGTAAACGTCCCAATAACTAAACCAAAACTTTCGTCCATCAGTGTTGCCAACGAACCTGGTACTAGTTTAGTTCACATCGAACGCGTAATAGCGGTTTGTAAATAACAGAGAAAAATAAACAATGCTTCTAATGTTATATAAAATAACAATTTAATACATCAATTGGATAAGTGTATTATATAAACACCAGAAGAAAATATCAAAACTGGAAAAAGTAAACACGTGTTATGGTCCTGTAATTTGAAGAAAAAATTATTCTGATAGTATAAAAATACACGCAACATAAGTTAAACTTGAATAAGTCGATGAAAAATTAACTATTTTTCTTTGACATAACGGGGAAATTTCCGGTCTTCAACGAGTTTGTTTTAGCAGATAGATCTAATCTATTCAATACTATTTAATGGTATATGCATTCAGCATATTTTATTTCCCTTCAAGATAGAGTGAAAATAGATTAGTGAAAATAAGGATAAAATAAATTCTACTTTCAATCAACAAATTTCTCGTTCACTGTTAATTAATAAGTGTATATGTTACACCATACAGTAATTATTTTTAAGAAACTACTTGAGGCTAATCAACGTTGTGCAACTTTCCTATAACATTAATTGGAAGGGATGGAGAGGAGAGAGAATTCAGGGAAACAAAGGGTTAATTATAGCACGCGTCAGCATCAAAGGCGTGTGGTGCAGATCGAGGGAGAGTTTATTGCGTGGAATGAACATACAAGTATCTAACGCGGTCAACCTCTAGGCGCTTACTGGAGCTGCCCGCGAACGGGGAGTGAGTAGCGCCTACGAAGAATGTCGCTAAATTGGGGCACCAACAAATGTGACACGCACTATAGGGACCTCTTCCTATAGTTTTAGGATCCTAACCGGTCATAATGTGATGCTGGGGAAACCTCAGAGAAACCTCCAGCAGACAGGTCAGGCTTTTAATATTTGTCACATGCCGTTCTGATACCTGGAGAAGTGTTTGCTCTGGGGACATAGCATTACAGTCTCCATTTCTCGACCCGGTTTTGAGTCATCTGTCTGACTGTTACAATGGGAACAAAGGACTTCTCTTTCCATATTCCCAACGACTGCGAAATCCTCTCAGAAGTGGCCTAAGTGACTTGTTGTTTGGGAACCCTAATTTAATAGATAATAGAGAGAGAATATTGACATTTCAGTAGTTAGCTTGAATAGCTAATTAGTGCAGGCTTTCTTGGTGAACAGATTTAATCAATGATTCACAGTTGGTCAAATTTTTGTCAGAACACAACATTTTCACAACTGTCATCATTAGGTAGACTGTACCTGACTACGGTGATGGTGACACTTGTGTAAATGTTGTGTTCTGACAAAAATTTGACCCTGTTAATAAATCAAGAATCATTAATTAAACAATAATTATTATCTACTATTCTATAAGCTTACATAACATTAAAAAATGGAGTCAAATATGTGGATTATTGTGATGTGCCAACAGAAGGAAAAAAGAAGCAAAGTGACATAGATTTTTTTTAATACTATAAAACACTGTCAAGAAATTCAGAGAGGCAACTAAAATCTGGTAAAATAGAGGTGATTTATTTGAATCAAAACCCAAATGCTATATAAATCAACATTATCCTATTTCAAATTTTCAATAATGTAGCCACAATTCAACAAATTCAGCCAGTTGCCCCAGCATATGACAGACCAATGTGCAACCAGTCAAAATTTCTCTGCAAGTTATTTTACTGAATAACCTACAATTCAATACAATGTAAATTCTATAAATTGTATTATCAAGTATCTACCTTCATTATGTCTCCTCCAATGAATTTTACAAATCTATGAAATCAAATTAGACATACAAATGTATTAAACTTGGTTTTACATCCATTAATTTCATGTCCAATTTACTAAGTTCTCTTTCCCTCAACAATTTTAGGTATATTATGTACTTAAAACTGACTCTTGGACTGCAGTCCACTGTTTCAGGTTTCTAAAATTATAGAAAATTTATATAACTTTAATTTTCTAAATAGCATCACTGAGGTGAACATGGCCTATTTATAAAGGCAGTGAAAATATACTATCATGCAGGTTTCAATGATTCCTCAGTGATTTTCTAGTGTTGTGTGAATGACTACTGGATGGTTTCATTATGATGTAACTGTTGGTGTGAATTAACCTGCTAAATTAGAAGGTCTGCCATTATAGCCTTAAGCAGAGCTTGAATATTTTGTTTTCACTATTTATTCATTTTATATACTGAATATGAGTGCAAAACCAATCCTTGATTAATTATAGCTGCAGAGAAATGGCTAGTCATATATAAATACAATGTACAGTCATCTGTTACAGTTTGGGTAGGCTGGAGCTCACTTTAACATGAACCTTTGTTATGCCATATTGGTAGTGTAAAAAATATTCTGAAAACATTGATGCAAGGAAATATATTATGCTCAGTTCAGGATATGTTGTACGTCAAAAAATTTATCCATAAAAGTTAAGAGATAAGTACAGAGTGGGATAAAAAGACCTTATCAGTATGCGTATATCCTGTTCATAAGAATACAATGAATGTTTTTAAAAATGAGTGCCATTGATCCAAGAGGGAGTTTCCAACAGACAACAATAATCCCTCCATCTTTTCCCTTCTACCGTACACCTAACATGCCATGCTATTTCTCATGACCAATACACTTCAATTACCTCTTTATTTGCCAAGTTAGCTACTTTGTCTTTATACTATATATTGGAATACAACCCTATGCTGAAATTAAAAACTTTCTCAATGAAATACTTTACACATTCATGTAAGTATATTTCATAGTAAAGTTAAAATTTATGTCTGTTTTGAAAATTATTAATAAGAAAGATAGTCAAATACAGGCATAAGAAGTGATCTTTCTGGAAGCCTTCACTTTTTTTGTCTGTATTTGGCTACTTTTCTTATTATTGTTTTGAATATTCAAGAAAATTATGAGTTCTCTCTCTGTTTACTAACAATACAAATCATCCTTTGACTAGTCCATCATAACATTATTGTAAATACAAAATATTTCATATTTTTATGAATTATAAATGTTCATCATAGCTAACAATGCAAATAATTTTGTTGGGTGTGAGAATATGTCAGTAGTCTGCTTTCAGTTGGAGTATCAGACCTTAGAAACTCCTGTTTCTAATTTAACAAACCATAGTCATCTGTGTTATAAAAAAGTTTTCTTATTGCATGTAACTCTATAACACGATTTTTATTAACTATGTTCTCATTACATTATCTAGAAAGAATGACACGTTATATTTATTGATACTTAAAGATGAATGCATATTACTAATGGAAATAGTTAAATGAAGCAATGTCATTGCTCTGAAAAAGAAAAAAATGTCACAACTGGATGGGAAAGTTTAGACCACTAAGCTAAGTAGTCTACAGGTAATATCTATTAAATACAATATGGAATAATTTCAATTTTTTTATTAACAATTTGAAAACATAACATTAAACTTATGTTATAAACTTTGTGCACTATAATAAATACAATTTACAAATGACAGCGAGGAAAGACGTATTAAAATATATTCCTACATATTGGGCATGTAGATTTGTTACTAGTACTGAACCACTTGTACTGAAACAAAACAAAAATAAGAATAAAATGATGATGTATGAATGAATAAATAAATTTTATTAAAAAACTAGTGGAAAATTTTGAACACAATAGATTGCTATCCATTTTACATTTATAAAATTACTTGATGGAATTATCTTACCAACATGAAAACAAAATATGTTTACATTCATATTCCAATAGTCTTCTTTATTGGAAATATTAACTGAACTAATTTGGCTTTAGATAGTTTGACAGTGCTACAATGGTTAACAATAAATTCAGGGAGAGGTTGTTTTGTTTGGCCAATACAAAAAGTGGGGCAGTCTGCAATTAATCTGGAAAATGATGTGGGAAGAGAGGCCGTTTTTTTTGGCAGGTGGCTATTTGTGGAGGATTGTAGTATGTTGAAAGATAGAACAGATATAGCACCTGTTCCTTCTAGAAGATTGGCAACCCAGCTTAAATGGGGGAATGAGAGGTTGAGGCCTACAAGGGTCCTGAAGGTAACAATTCAGCAGTTGGGGAGTTCTGAGGGAAGGATGAGTTTGATATCTGGGTTGGATTGCAGACCAGTGTAGGCTAGGCAGAGAATGGAGAACATGTCATCATTCTCCCGAATAAGGAGGTTAACGCCTCCAAAAATTTTAAGAGTGATGTTGGTATGGAAAGGAAAGAGAGATAGCTTGTGGCTTACCTGAAAATGAAGTACAGTGTAGCCAAAGGAAACCGAAGGTAGTTTTTCAGGAGGAGGCTGAGAGCATCCGAAAATTTGAAGATCTACCTTCGATTTCACTGTACGTCATTTTCTTTCATTTGAGGTATGAAACTCAAATTAAGTATATGCCTCAAAACTTACTAAAATTGATAAAATACTTACAAGACAGGGTGAGTGAAACTTCTTTTTGCATGTTTTGCAACAAAGTTTTGGAAGCTGAAAGTTGGACCCATGTAAAATAGAAAAACATATGTAACATTCCTCAACACCCTCAAAATGTTTGTCCAAATTACTCTTTAACAGCATCAGACCATCCCATAATGAACCATTCTGTAAAAAATTGATTAATCCAAATAAAAGTCATCACTTTATGCAAATTTATTAACATTTATTTTAATTTAGATAGTCAGAATGAAAAAGTGTATAACATTCATATTTGATAAAAACATAAAAATAAAAGGCTAGTAAGAGCCACAGTTAAAAGATCGATGGATAAGAATCTGAAATTAGAAGAGGAGAAATATTTATGACCAGTTGTAATATGTGATTCTCAAGGACAGTAATAGATCAAGGTGACTGAGCAATTAAAAGAAAGTACTATTATGTACATTGGAACACCTGATTATAAAGGTAAATGAACAAATACTGCAGCATTTTAAATCTCTTAAACCATTTGTGAAGGAACTATGTGAAAAAGGCAAACAAGTTTTACATTTATGAATGAAACTGAACTTCAGCTTAAGCATTTCCTAGATATGTAAAGAAACAAAGCAAACAATGTGCGCAAAAGAATAATCAGCTTGAAGCTTAAGTAAAATTTATAACTAAATTTACAAGGTTACTACTAATAAATAATGAAAGATCAACATAGTTACTAAATGAAAATGATCCAAGTGCGCAATTTGAAGATAATACAATTGTGTGATTTGAATATACCTGGTGTGTTAAAAATATTGTAAGTTGCATCATCCAATTCCTCCATTGACTTGAACATACAAAATTTTGTCCACTATCTACTTTAATTAGTCCTAATGGGTGATTATTTGGCATCTTTACAACAAGTTCCATTCGAGCTTCATCCACAGTGTAAAGAGCAACAACTTCTCGAACACTGGCATGCACTTTAACCTGAAACATAAATTAACAAAATAATAACTGCCATATATACAAATATAATGAACTGTATTTCATAGATAAAACAGCTGTTTCTTTACCTATAGCATGAAACTTAAAGCTTAAGCATTAATACAACCTGGTAAACCTGCATATCATGCAATAAACGTTTAAAATTGCTGTAGCAAATAGAGCAAAAGGTCATTAACAAGGAACTATTACTATGCTTTGTTATAAAATGCAATAAGCCACTAGATCCTTGAACATGGGTGACTACAGGTTCCATTTGTTCTTGTACTATTTATAGAATGGTCCATGGCCACATTCTTAGCTTTATAAATGATTTCTAGGTTTATTGCATTAAAAAGATATTGCAATGTGATTGTCAATGTCTCTGAAACCTTTGTGTGGGAAACTGTCCATACTACTCACATATACTGAAAAAACTGTATATTCTAGAAAGAAACCGGAATAAATATGTAAATGAATAAGTGGATAAGATTGAAAACACTGTTAGTCTCAATTAAACTTATGTCATGAATGTGACATTGCATAGATTAATAAAAAAGTGTACATCATACCCTTGCTTTACATGACTAGTAATAGTGTTAAATATCTGGCAATAAAGTTTTAATGTATAAAATTAAAACCTTTGAAGTATGGCAACCATAATGAAAATTTAATTCAATACCAAATTTGCAACAGTCAATAAATTTCACATAATTTAAAAAACACATTCACTCATACTAACCCAAAGAGAGAAAAAAACCGTGCTTATTCAGGGTTTTAGGTTAATTTTATGGATACAAACCTGCATGTTTTGATAGTTTGTTGCATTATGCTGAATAGCACTCAGTTCTTGCATACATAGTAGTGGAGAAACATAGGTTGTAGTAACTCTCTCAACCATGTTAGCAACTCTTTGTTCAGCATCATTCCACCATTGACGAACCATTGCAGGTAACCTTTGGAGGACTGAATAATAAACCTAAAATAAGAATGATTATTTGTCTAAAGTATGTTTGAAAAGTTATAGGTAACAAACATTAAATAAATTACAGTGGGACAGAATACTGTTAAATATAATTAGTAAAAGTCAAATTTTAAGATTATCCAAAGGATGTATGATTTTTTAAATATATGAATGGTATATCTGCTTTAACTAAAATGTAGTTGAACATTAGTAATGTCTTCAAATATTTTTCAAACATTCAAATGTTGTTATGGAAAACGAAAGTTATTACAAGATGGCATATGATTACAGCAAAATTCATCACACAATATAAAGTAATAACAAAAATAATACATATACCTCTAATTAATGTAACATGGACATAAGTCAGAATTTATTAATTAAAATTTACATCATGGGCCAAAAATTTTGAAAGTAGTCAAAATTTTTCTGTTAAATGGATTATATCAATTCATATTTCGTTAATTATATACACGATCAAAGGGAGGAAACATTTTGTGTATAGTAATAAATGTTTATCGTAATAAATAAATTCTGACTTATGGCAATGAGAAATATATTTATATACATACAAGACAGATTAATTTTCCAAATTTATTTACAAAATTAATTCAGTTACATACCCAACAGGCAAGGTGTTTAACATCATCACTACTTGAAACATCTGAAATTCTAAGACTTGGAGTATTTGAAAACAGGCTCATTTGATGTTTCACTTTTGAATCTGAATTAGTTAAAACTTCTTCTGGCATGAGGCGGAAGATGTTTTGGAGCAAATGTTTCAAACTTTCTAAAGTGCTATAATATAGAAAAAATTAAACCAATTTTATTTAGATAAGTCAGAATGGTATCAGTATTTGAAAAACATTTTTAAAAAAAATTTAGTATGATATAATCCAAAAGTTAATAATTTTAGAGTCTCACATCAAATTTCATTATAGAAAAATTAAACGTGGAGTCAAAGTGATCTCAAAATTGTGAACTATCTTGATGCATATAATATATTTATATGCATCAAGATAGTTCACAATAGTCTCCAGCCGGCAGGTGCACAGAATGGTATAACACTCCTTCCTTAAGGAGGAGGCTGAGAGCCTCCAAATATTTGAAGAACAACCTTCGGTTCCTTATGGCTACACCGCGCTTCACTTTCAGGTAAGCCACAACCTATCTCTCTTTCCTTTCCATACCAATATCACAATTATTTTTGACAATGTCATATCCTTACGAATATCATATATATTGTAATTTCCAGTTAAGAAGGACATAAATTTTGTTCATATTTCATAAGATTTGTTTACCAACCCAGACTGGGGATTCTTGGTTGGCCTGTATAAAAAATAATAATAATAAATGATGATTGATGGCAGAAAAGCTCACCAAAGGGAGGACTATAATTGGACGTTTTAGCGGCTCTTAGAGTTAATGTTTTGACAGACATCGGAACAAAACACTAAAGGAATAATAACAAAAGTTTTTTGTGGACATCCAATTATATGATAAGGAAATGTTTATTTAACAATATTGAGTAGCTCTATGAAGCATGAGAAAGCCAGATGAGGTCCGAACGGGGGAACTCAAAAACTGTGGGGGGAAAAAAAAGAATATTCTGGAGAGGGGGAAACGGATAGAAAAGTTAGGTGGACTGTAGATCTCAAAGGAGGAGGATGTGGAGGCTGGAGCAGTGGAAAATAGAAAATAAATGCTGAAGTATAACTAAATGTTGGTTTACTGACTTTGTGGAAGGATTTAATCAATGATCATCTGAGAGAAAAGAAGAAAGCTTGGAGATAAACATTATTGGGCATTTCGAAATATTTCAAACAAACTGAACATTTGGCGCTGGTGATAAATATTCAGTCAAATTGAATAGTGGCCGTGACTAAAAAAACCATTTTAGTCCATGCAAGCAGTCAGGAGTCTGGATATCAAAAGGATAAAGTGAACATTTCTGTGAAGCGTGTGTGTGAAATTCTGTGCACAGAAGGGCATTGTAGAGTGAAGTGCGTTCCTGAAAAATTGTAAGTAGACATTTAGTGATAAATTCTGTAAATTGTTAAATAAGGGTAGTGAGTCAGATTTCGTTTTCATTTTATTTTAACTGCATTGTTTAAATTGTAAATTTTAGTGTTCCGTTTCCTTATCAACCCTGTGAAGACCCTGGGGTATAGAGTTTGATTTATAAAATGTAACTGGATTATTAGTGTAATTTAATTGTTGATGTAAAAGAATATAAAAAATATACAGAAATCTCTTGAGTTATATTCGGAATTAATAAAATTGTTTTGTTTATAAAATTTAATAATTTGTTTAATTTAAATTCCTATAATCATAATTTATCTATAGTTTGGGTATTCAATGGGAGCAAATTAATTAATTTTCAAGTTGTTAATAAAAAACAAATTTTGGGTAATAACTTGAAACAAAAAATTTAAAGATTTCTCTTTGAAGCGACAAAGTTTCAAAATTAATTT
Organism: Zhengitettix transpicula; assembly: GCA_037074705.1. Lineage (NCBI taxonomy): Eukaryota > Metazoa > Arthropoda > Insecta > Orthoptera > Tetrigidae > Zhengitettix > Zhengitettix transpicula. Next base: position 35,561,640 of record CM073596.1, on the reverse strand, counting down.
AAAATTAATTATTTAGAGGTGGTATTACAATATATATATATATATATATATATATATATATATATATATATATATATATAATTGCATTTTCATGTTAGAAAATAACACATCTTACCTAAAGCAAGCTGCATACTGATATCGGATTTGTGGACTTGCTTCAGCACAAATATCCAGAAGTAAGCTCCAGACCATGAGATAGGCTGTGCTATAAGTATGTGCATCAGTGAAAGGCTCCATTAAACAACAGTCACCAATTCGTAAGTCAAGCAGGGCTGTATTAACAACAGCTTCACCATCCTGTAGCAAATTGTGAAGAAATTCTACTCCTTTGAGTTCTGGGTTATCATCACTGGAGCAGTCTGCATCAAGCTTGGCCAGCCTAGGGATCTGCCTGCATCATTTGTAATTTTAAATCAAGTTGTTATTGTAGAAATGTTTAAATCCCACAGTTAGTTCAGATTATAAATACAACATTTATCAATCTGAGGGAAGTGTGGTATGATGATCAGTAAATTTTACCATAAACCATTAACATATTAAAGCATACAGATCATATAGTGCTTTATGACAAGTAAATCAAAACATTAGATGTCACAAGAGATGAGCAAGAAGATATAAGACTAATCTTTAATAATGAAGTTACTGTCGATTGTGAAATATAGCATTTTTTATCGAGTCAAGTATACTATATTCTTCTAGGTACAGTTACATAGATTTAAATAATAATTATTTCAATCACAAAATAGTCACTTACATTTTTAACATATGGAAAGCCACCAGCTGCAATGTGTTTACAGGGGAGTATATAAGTTTTGCACAGCTTTTCAGTAATGTTTCTTGATTAGAATAAAGGTCACATCTTTCCAAATAATTAGAAGTATTTACACAAACAAGAGCTTTACTAATATTTTCTAATAATATCTGCCTGTCAGCTGATAAAGGTTGATTGATTTCACAATCTGCAAACAAAACCAATGTAAATTATTAATATTAGTCTACACAAGCTATGATGTTTTAAAGAATACAAATACAAGGGCCAGACCAAATAATATGAACACCTGACACGTACACAATATTTATTTATTAATAAGGTGTAGGCCTCTATTTTCTTTTAGAACAGCTGCAATTATTCTTCGTTGAATAGATTCATAGTGTCCGAATTGTTTCCAGAATCTTGTACCAAAAAATCCATTTAAACTTCTACAATAGTTCAACAGAGTGTTGTCCCATTACTGCACCAAAACATCCATCTAAAACTCCCCATAATGGTTCATTTATGTTGAGATCTGGCAATTGTGCTGGCTAAGAAAGATGCTTAATATTCTGATGTTCTTCAAACCAAGACGGAACCTTTTTGGCTGTGTGTATGTGCACATTTTCATCTTAAAATATGGCAGTGTCTGGCAGCAATATGCTACTCATAGTAAGAACTTCATCATTGATGATGTCAATATATTCATTAATAGTAATACAGCCACTGATAAAACGAGAGGAACAGCTCAATACCAAATCATAACAGAACCTCCCCCCTTCTTGACTGTAAGAAACAGGCAGTCTAGATTATAGGCTTCTTTTGGGGTTCTCCATACATAATAAGAAAGATAGCCAAATACAGACAAAAGAAGTGATGATAAAACTACCATACAACGATTCAGTAAGCTAGGTGTTAAGAAAACTAAAAAACAAGAACCTAGAGCAACACATCAGCAGCACCCAAAGAAAGGAAGAATACTTCCAGAAACATTGTGTGGTATTTATATCACCACTTCTTTTGTCTGTATTTGGCTATCTTTCTTATGATTAATTTTCAAACAGACTCAAATTTTTCATACATATCCTGCCATTTGTAGGAAACAATGTGAACAATGATTCGCCAAACCACATTCTTCCAATAATTAAGTGTCCAGGTTTTATGATCATGGCAACACTTCTTTCATAGCTTAGCGTTGGCTTTCGTTATAAAGGGTTTCGCAATTGCAGACCTTCCATGAATGTTAACTTTGAGAAGCTCCTGTTGTACTGTTTTTGTCAAAACAGTTTTACTCAAGTGAGTGTTGAGTTCTGCTGTCACTTTCGCCACAGTAGTTCTATATTGTCTGGCCACAATCCTTTTTAATGTTCATTGGTTTACATCAGTTAACTTTACTCCTCTTTGCTGATGATGTTTTACAATGTTTTGTATTAAGTGTTGAATCGTTAAACAGTAAATCTGTTTTGTCACAGACGCTCCAACAATTTGCACTCTTTTTGAAGTCCGAAAGATCCCACATTTCACTGATCACTTGTTTTAACTGTCACAGAACAAAGAGTAAAATACACAGAAATATAACCTATAAGACTTGGCACATCATCTATGCAATATGTATATGTAATATTATTTACACAGAAGAAGTGTTGCCAACATGCAACAAAATGTACAATATTGCGTGTTGTTATTTTTTCCAACTCTGTATTATGTCAACACATATATTTTATGTAATTAAACTGCAAGGAATGATTTGATTTTTAATTTAAAGAATACAGAACTATCCACTTAACTCCCAAACATAGCTTCAAGACACATCTCTCATCATTTATTATTATTATTAAAGTGTTTTTCAATTTAAATTCACTTACCAGCCAAAGTTTTGAGTAATTCCACAAGAGATTCATATATTGTCACAGAAAATACTACTTTCCATTCCTCCAATAATTCAGAATATGACTTTTCTTTATAAATTTCATTTTCACTATTTTCTGCCTCTTGGAAAAGTTCATGAACAGCAATAAACAACTGACATGTTGCAACTGAAAACACCATTATATTCTGTTGAAAATCACTACATAGATTTTCTTCCAGCATAACTTTAATCTCTTTCTGCATAGTTTGTATCCAGTATGTTAGGGCAATAAGAGTAAAATCCCAAACATTTTTCTCCATTATATGCCATGGTGGTAATTTTGATAAAAACATTATTTGTTCCACTATCTCTTGAACCTCAGACCTCTTGCAACAGGCAACATTACTAAAATAAAATAAATCAAAGCACTATAAATATTACAGATTTGTGAGGAGATATAATCACAAATCATATAAAACTGCAGTTTGAGACATATGCACCTTATAAGAAGCATGTTTCTTCTCAATCTGTAGCACTGATGAATTTCTAATATAAAATTCTTGATTGACTCATCACATGACCTAAATAATGGGCCTCCTAAATTAAGCCAGCAATTTATTGTTTTCAAATTTTTATTACTGTGTAAAGCTGATAATTTTTCATGGTTCTTTGAATCTTCAGCAGATAACCAGAAAACAGGATTGACTTCTTCTGACTTGTGAAGTTTGAGGCTTTTTAATTTGGAAAGCCACAAATAAATCTAAATTAAGAAAAATAATATTTACATTAACAAATGGCAACACAAATGCAAGATGAACTTATTAATATATAAATAACTTATACATAAGTAAAATAAACAACAGTATATATTCACAAAAAAAATTAAGTAAACATATTAAGTTTCACTACAATATTCAATGAGTGAATACATGTATTACAACAAATAATTAGTTCAAATGTTTATTTACATAAGGGTTGTTTTAATGTTTCTATAGCTAGTATGTCATAAGATTAAAATTTCTTGAATTATTTGCAGACTTCTTTTAGTAAAACCTTAACTACCTCCACCTATTTGCCAGAAAATAATAGATACATTTTTACAGAACATTTCCCGCAGTCTACAAATACTCGCTCTCAAGTGTAGATAATGCTTGTGTCCTTTAAAAATTAATGTATTCATAATTGTAAGGTGATATATTTTGGCAGTTCATATATAAAAACAAAATACCTGTTCAGCCTGAATACCAAGTTTTGAACCCAGTCCCACTGATTCAATGAATTGGATACAAACAGATGCTTTATCTTCTTCATTACAATTAAATTGATGTGAATGGAACATGGTCCAAATCCAGAAATCTCCCAATTCCTTTGCCCTGCAAAAGAAAACTAACCTTGAAGGGAAAATGTGGTGTTTTGAACTTCTGCTTTTTCAGATATATTTGGGGAGAGAAGCTTTCTGCACCTCAAATTATAAATAACTTCCCACAATCAACTCACTTTCTTTAACAATATATTTATATCGACATTGTATTACCAATATTATATACGAAGTGAATATTAATTCTTGTAATTTATATTTGAAACTCGTGTTAGATTAGCTACATATTTAATGGTTCTCACCTTTCTACGAGATTTGTGAAAATTTCTTCATGACTTATATAATGTGAATTGATTAAAGTTACAAATTCCAAGTTAAAAGCAGATACAGTACTTATTAATTGGTTGTAACACAGTGTCTGAAAGGAAAAAAGTGATATAAGGAATTTTTTTGGTAATAATTATGTACACCAAAAATAGATTGGCAACTTACGTTTTTGTAGTTAATTTGAAAACTATCCCAAAGGGCAAGAAAATGATACATTTGTAATATAAAACTTCTGAGATGCACAAAATTTTCACATTTACTCAAAAAGTATGATTCATTATTTTCATCATCAGAGTCATTGTCTAATTTCAATGTCTGGAAAAGTTTATTTAGGAATTTCACCATAAACAACATAAATTTTGAGAATCCAAGAACTTTGTCTGTATCTAAATAAAATGAAATAATTAAAAATCAGAATTCATTTCATAATTTCCAAATATTACAATCACTTATGATTAAGTACTTGGCCTCATTCACAACAATAAATTACAGGAAATATTAGCACTAACTATTAAATACAATGAAAGAGGAAATGTATGATTAATTACTTTAATTTTGTCTGCATTTGGTCAATATATTATATTAAAGGATATCTTAAAATTTTAATACCTATTGGACTGGTGTAACAATCATTTACAACTTCAAAAAATACAAGTCCTTGAAGTTGTTCTGCATACATACAGAGAGATTTGAAATATGTTTCCCATGGAGAACAATAGCTGGCACATGCAGATAAAACAAGTGAGCACAATAACACAGCTGAATTAGAGCAGTGTGATGTACTTTCAATTTCTTTAAAACAGTTTGATGCACTGGCTATTAGTTGAATAGTATTTTCCACCAAGGAGTAGGAACAATCACAATCTCTGTAAATGAACAATGTGAAAACTACATAAAAAGGCAATTCTTAATTTATGTGTTTTGAAAATTTAAATGAACAAATGCTTTTTTTAACAATGTTTATGTCCAATGTCACGTATTCATTATAACATAATTTCTAGAAAATAGGACCACCAAATGGGACCTACAATAGAACAAAGATAATATAATTTTCAACTGAACTAGCTGATTGTCTGGGTATTTATTTATCCCAATATATATCTGGGGGAAAAATTAATTCATTACCCTCTCAGTCATATTGAATATTTTATAATTAACACCTTCTCAATTTGGTACATACTGATGTCTGAACACGAAACTGGCTTTGGGAGTTTCAGAGCTTCACAGTTCACCTGAACTAGCGTTCAAAACTAACATAAGCAATTTCTTCCCTTTCTCTCCACAACCTCAAATTGAAGGAGCATCACATTAATTTAACTGGCATCAGGATTATCATTTTTCATATCAATGACACTGAAAACAATGAATTCAGCATTTTTTTCATCCTCTCGCTACGACGACAGAATGGGCTGAAATTCAAGCCAGCATTCTAGAATTTCAGTATTTAACTTGGCAACAATCAAAACAATGGATTCAATACCAATCTTGAACAATTTCACATTACTTTGATAGCAACCAGTTTCACAACACCACCATACTGTTTGGTGGTTGAAATTAGATTTAAACTACATCTAGAATGACACTACAGTGATTTCTTAAATGCTGTTAAATATAAGTTAAAAGAAATAGGATAAACCAACCTATTAAAAAGCTCAACAGTAACAACAGTGCAAAAATTATTAAATATTTTTTTAAATTCTTGGCTTTCAATTCCATGAGCTTTAGATAAAGCAGAAACACCCAAATTCCAAGCTTCAGATATTTCCCTATCTTCTTTATCCTCCACAATTCTTCTACAAGATATCTTGAAGAGGAAGAGTAAAAACCCAAGGGCTGATTCACTTTTCTTCACAAATGGAGATAAGTTTAAATCTCTGTTATACAATTCTATTGTAATTTGTTTGGCTACAATCAAGTGTTCTGATTGAATAGATCCAGCCAGTAACATACTTTCTAATTCATTCAAAATGGCAAACAGAGCTTCATTGCTAATAAATGGATCTGAAAATAGATGTAACACAATGTATTAATATTAAAAAGTATATTAGCCTAGAAAATAATTGTAACCTTTTTCTAAAAATAACTTGAAGATCAATTAATTTTGTGTTTCATTATTCAAAAGCATTAAAAGCTGATGAATATATTCACAATTACATTGATAAAAAAAAATTAAGAATAAGCACTTTTTTAAAAATTGGGACTGATATTTGTGTATATCAATTATTAAATACCTTCCAAGGTTTTACTGCTAACACAACGTTTTAAAATATATAAAGCTTTATTATCAACAGATCCCACAAACATTTTATGAGCAAGTGAAACCAAAATTGTATTTAGCTCATAACTATGTAAAAACTGTTGAAATATTTTGAAACCACTATTATCAAGAACAGCTTCTAATGTCCACATTAATACATGTCCATTTGGGTCTTGCACCTGAAACATAATAATTTATTAGCTTTTATTATCAGATAGTTCGTCAAGTTTGTCCAAAACTTATTTTACTGAAAATAAAACTTTTACATTATGGTTAAAATGACAGAACAAATTTGTTATAGACTACAGACAATATTCATTGTGTGCAACAAATCTGTTATAAATAAGATTACTTTTATGATGAGAGAGAAGATTCAGAGTAAACTTCTAAACCAAGAACATCATCCACATATTCATCTGAGAAAAATGAAGTGTAATAATGTTAGAAGGGATTACATTATCACTACTGAACTAATGTGAACTTTATTAATAGAGCTTTAACAGTCATGCAAAATATTGTGGATACTAAAATACTTTATTGTAATTTTAAATGACAAACACTCAGAATACAAAATATAATTTAATTTTCTACTTTAGGATGGTCCACCATAAAATTTTTAACATAGAAGCAAATAAGAGGAATGTTCCACCATAAAATGTCTAGCAGGGAAGAAAATAAATAATAATAATAACATGCAGGCGATTTATCAGTAAATTATTATAAATGAATCTTAAAGAAATGTAAGAGCTTACCTTACAAAGACAGTGGATCAAATCCAGTTTTTCCTGATCTGGTAAATGCTTCATAATGCTAAATGTTAAATTCACGACATCAATTACACAAGTCATCTCATTCTGAAGCCAAGGATAGAAATTTTCCTTAAACAGTGTAATAAACTGTTCAGTTTCATTTTCTGATTTGTCTACTCTAGCTATTTTACAAAATAGACTCCTAACATTAAAAGCAGTAACCAAATTTGAGAGGCAGTTTAAATGGAAATTATTTTTCTGTTCCTTAAAAACATTAAAAAATATAACAGCAACATCTTCCACTAGTAACTGCAACTCAGGCAATTCAATTGTATCTACAATATCTTCAAATGGAATAGATTCACTATCATTACTTTTACACAAGTCTTGGACTTCATCTGTTATAAATTTCACTCTTGGACCTTTACAAACAGTTTTTGGCTCACTCTTCATGCATGTAAGAAATTTCACAAACTGTTTTAATTTCTGTTCTATATCTGAATTCTGTGAAATCATCATTTCTTTGTCAGTTAAAAGAAGATTTGTAAATAAGTTAAAAATACTCTTCCAAAATATATTCAAAAGTGGATCATATTGACTATGATTTCTACTCCAGTGGTGGATAAGTAATGAAACTTGTTCAAATATCATTTCTGAGTGTAGCTTTGGCTCCATTATTGAAAGTTCAACAGCACCCACCAACTGAAACACAAGGAATGGAAAAATCAACATCCATACAGATTAGCATAATTTCAGTTCCTTAAATTACCACTGTAAAATCAGTTTATTTTACGTATTCCTAGTTTGATTAAAATTACTATTATAAACTAAATGTAAATATTCACAAATTTAATTTAAATAAAATGTATTTATCTTATTTTATAATGTCTAAGGCTGACAGAATTAAAGGGATAATGATAGTCATAAATAAACCCAACTGTACTTCAAATTACATAGTAGCAGTTTATAAATGTGAAAATATATTAATGGAGCAAATAAATAAAGGTGGAGGATAACTGTAGAATTTGGGGAGATGGAACCTGAGGAAAAACATACATGGTAAAAACAAATAATAGTATTTAAATATTCCTACCAATCTATTTTGGATCTATCTTGAATTAAACTTACATGGCTGGTCACAAGACTTTCACAAAAAGCCTGATCAGGTTGGTAAATACTGACCAAATATCGTAAACATTCCATGTAACTTTTAGCTACTGCTTGACATTCAGATGTACTTTGTTGCACAGATTTTTGTTTGAACCTGTATGATAAAAGCAAAGGTTATTTAGAAATGAAAAATATAATAGTAGGACTTTCTAATTACAGTCTAATCTGACCCTGCGAATTCAGCTGCAATCGAATACTTAATTGTATTAATATTTTTTATTTTGAAAAATAAATTTATTTGTTAAATTCTAACAATACTCAATGAAGTTTAACATTTGCAAATGGGAATAATGCCCATACTATGTTACTACTTTCTTTCAAAGTGATAGTTAGGAATAAAGTTGAGAAATTGAATAATGCAAATTTAATATTTAAGATAATTAGCAAAGGCTTATAAACAAATATCTTACCCGTGGTTCATACTTGTAAAAAATTTATTATAAAATGAATCCTTGTCTAATGAGGCAGTAACAGGTATCTTACTGACAAAAGGAAGAAGATTAGGAAAAATTGTTACAGCATTTCCTTCACCACCCTGTCTGAGAACATGCCATAGTTTTGGAAAAACCATTTTTTCAGCATTAATATGAGACCAACAATCCTATGATGAAAATAAGAGAACATTAACAAATAAGTAAATAGATATAAAATCAAAATGAAAACAACACTATAACATTGATTAATGCCTGAAACAAGAGTTATTTGCATATAACAGCCACAAAAAGTATTATTATGTTTCTTCTACAAATTGGTAGAACTTCTCAAGCACTGAATGATAAAAAAAAACTAAATAAGAGGGAACCTGTCAAACAGACCAGTGAAACAAAGACAAAGTTATCAGGTATCAAATAGGACGTCGTAGATTTTACTTAGTGCATATGTGTCACATTGAACATTAAGAGTAAAATTATTATTTAGTTTAATATTGATCAGTCAGGGTCAAAGAACATAAGGCAAATTACAAACTTCCCGAAGAAAAACAGTCAGTTTTAATAAAACATAGAAACCTACATTGACACAACTTTAATTGGACTAATGTCAGATTTATTGTTCTCAGCTATGCTGCCATAATCATCTCAGAAATTATCAATATTAGATTGAATAATTATTTTGCCGTTAATGTTAAAAGTGACACATATGCACTGAGTAAAATCTATTACCTTCTTTTCACTGGTGTCCGATAGGTTCCCACTCATTTAATTTGTTTACACTCAGTCCTTGATAGAAGAAATGTGGCATAGTTGTCTGCTTGTGACCAATTATATGCAAATAACACCAACACTATTTAGATTTAATAGATATATTCATTACATAATTATAGATGATAAACACTTTCAATAATATAATTTGGAAAAATATAACTATGTAAAACTTGAATCTCAACATTAAGATACATTTACACCTAACCATTATTAATAAGAATTACTAACATATTAAATAATAATTTGAATAAAATCTAAGTACATTACTATGAAGTTTTTTTAAATATAATTGGACTTACTTCCATGGTAGTTAATAAATGTAAAGCTGATTCCCATACAGTAGGTAAAACAATTGGATCTGATTCATCCAGATTGCCCAAAACAGCTACTGAAACATTACCAGTCTCTTCAATCAGAAGTTTCGGACACTTCTGACATATAGCTATAACAACAGAGAACCAAGCATTGCGTATCTGAAATTAAATCACATTACATTGAGTAAAAAAGTGATTATATTTAACATTTATTTCAATGTAGCCTTACAACCCAACAAATTACAAATTTTATGAAAATACTTTGGATTAAAATGAAATATATATATATATATAAAAAATGGTGTAACAATTGTTCCTGAAGAAGGAGGCTGAGAGTATCCAAAAATTTGAAGAAGTACCTTCCGTTGCCTATGGCTACACTGTACTTCAATTTCAGGTAAGCCACAAGCTATCTCTCTTTCCTTTCCATACCAATATTGCCATTGTAGAAAATAATATGTCAAAAATTCAGGACAGTAGATCTGAACATTATGTCAGCCAGCCACTATGTGTGTGTGTGTGTCTATATATATATATATATATATATATATATATATATATATATAATATATACATACACATATTCAAACTTGGATAGTGAGGAAGGATAGAAATAAATAGGAGAAATAGGAGGATTGCGCTTTATGTGAATTCATATGCTCGGGCGAAGAATTACGCACATAGAAAAGCATATGTTCAAAGCAGAGAGAAGGATGGAAGAAGAAGGAAAGACTGAAAATATTTGACCCAGGCGGGACTTGAGCCCACGTATTCTGCTTAGTACACAGAATGTGAATTAGTTCCTTAATGGATTCTCCTAATATTGTATATATATATATATATATATATATATATATATATATATATATATATATAGTAATAGTAAGAATGTGAAATTGTCAAAAATATTTGCAATATTGGTATGGAAAAGATAGAGAGATAGGTTGTGGTGTCGCCATGAGGAACTGAAGGTTGTTCTTCAAATTTTCGGAGGCTCTCAGCCTCCTTCTTCAGGAAGGAGTGTTACACCATTCCGTGCACCGGCCGGCTGCGGACTGCTGAGACTGAGAGCATCCGAAAATTTGAAGAAGAACCTTCAGTTCCTCATGGCGACACCGCACTTCACTTTCAGGTAAGCCACAACCTATCTCTCTATCCTTTCCATACCAATATATATATAATAATAATAATAATAGTAAGGATGTGACATTGTCAAAAATAATTGCAATATTGGTATGGAGAGGACAGAGAGATAGGTTGTGGCTTACCTGAAAGTGACGTGCGGTGTCGCCATAAGAAACTGAAAGTATTTCTTCAAATTTTCGGAGGCTCTCAGTCCCCTTCTTCAGGAAGGAGTGTTACGCCATTCCGTGCACCGGCCGGCAGACTGTGTGTAGAAATAAATAAGAGAAATAGGAGGATTACGCTTTTTGTGAGATTCATATGCGCAGGTGTAGAAAACACTCACAAAGAAAAGCATATGTTTAAAGCAGGTCAAATTAAATAACAGATTAGGATAGGAAAGAGAGACAGTGATGCCAAATTACCTGAAATCAGTAGTTGGTCCAGTCTGGCATATATGGAAGTTCAAATTTTCAAGGACCTGAGCCCCCTTCGTCAGGAAGAATATCTGAACTGTGTGCCATTCCAGGCAGAAGAATGTTCTCCTTCCAGCACATCTTACAGTCTAGGCAAATTCTTGGACTCAACAACCTCTAATATTACTATAATAGTCACTGTTGCTGTAGTTAAAATATTATGTTGAAATCTTGTATCAATGATATTGTAATAATTACTATTATAATTAACTTTTTAATCCTTTCCCCATTTCTCATTCATTTACTTTTTAACTTCCTTTCCTTTCCTTTACTTTACTTTTTACCTTCCATTCTAACAAGTTTGTTTGTATGTGTGTATGTATTTTTCCATTGATGTGACCTTTCCATGAGAGGGAGACAGAGAGTAGTTGGCTTTGTTGGGTGTCAGTTGTTATTGTCTAATGGCCGGTGCACCTTAATTTGAATTTGTGCCTAGGTAACACGCTGTTCAGACAACCTTCTTCCTGATTTCAGGGCAAGTTGACTTGGCTGTCTCTCTTTCCTATCTAAATAGGGGTGCACTACTTACACAACAGCCAAGCATACAAGTATAAGTACAGAATATTAATATTCATAAATTTCAGCTTTAGTTTGTGAAAATATGAAGTACATGTTAAGTTTATTATTAGCGATTTGGAAATACATGTTAAGTTTATTATAAATTATTTTATGTTACATTGTAATTTGAAATATGATGTTTTGAATTACATAATTATTATGGAAAACTAAAGGTAAAGCTGGAAAATAATTATTAAATTTTCTAACAAATCACAAGTTATAATGTGTATGACTGACACATACCAGTGGAAGTTTATTTGAAGCCAGTTTCCAGAATTGTTTGTGAGATACAAACTTTTTGATATTCTCTTCAACAGTCTCCAAATTGCTCATAGGGATTTTCTGAACAAAGGAGGCAAATCCTTGAAGACTGCTTACAAGAACACGTTGATATTTTGCTTCCATATCCTCAGATGATGATCTATGATTTTTCCAAATAATTATAAGTATCAGAATTATGAAATGATTGTGTATCTACATTAGTATCATCGATTATTTTCAATTTCAATATACTAGATAAAAGCATACAATGATTAAAGAAATATAGTATGAATTAAAATAATAAAATTCCCATGTAAATCTCATTGTTTAATACTATTGGATTGGTTATAATTGCTTAAGAATAAACATAATTAAATAATTTTCATAACAATATGCCAAAATATATGTACCCTACATAAGACTTTCAAGTTGAAAATACATAATTCACATGTAATGATACTGTGAATTGAGTAACATTACTGGTTATATTTAGTAACAATTTTTAAATGATGGGCAAAATTATTTCAAATAATTTTCAAAATAATATTTTACTTACTTTGGATTACCTAAAGATTGTGCAGTTTGGACAGTGATATTTTCAATAATATAGTTGAGAATTTCTTGTTGACAAAAAACAATAGCTTCAGTGAATTTATTTGGTGGAAAAGCATCCTGAAATGAAAATCAATCATAAGAATGTATTCATATTCAGTAATAACAATGATAAAAGTTCTATTATTCAACTGTAAGAAAATATAATACCAACTCATAAAAATCAAACATGCCTTCAAAAGTATTGTAATGACATAAGAAGTAACATTTATCAACACTGTAAGGGAAACAAACCACCGGTCAGGTCTACGCTTTATACAGTTCTTTGTTATACAGAGAAGATGTAATGTAAATTTTTGAGGGTAGAAGCTACTGAACTTTGTTGATTGCTACCAAAAATTATGGTTGGAAGTTGTAAATGAGTTATGTGCCATTGTTGGGTCAATGCATGGAACAGATGACCTAAATGCACACAGGGATAGCCTCCTACTGATCTGGTCAGCTGACTGAGGGGCAGGGTTGATCATCCAGTAGTTACCACCAGAATACACTGTCAAGTGATCTGATTTATAAACAGAAAGCCCACAAAGTTCCTTTTACATTGTTCTCACCTAACCAAAGTTGACTTGCCAAATCATAAAGAATGGTATTAGTAAATGTAAGAAAATGTACTTATTTTTTATAACATTATAAATAAATATTTAATTCATGTAAATAATTTGAGAATAAAATAATTAGTTTTGTTTCTTAAATGTAATTTATTAATTAAATTCATCTTTTGTACAAAATGTATTATTAACAGTATAGTTAATATGTTAAAATGTCATAGGAAACCATTTTTAGCAAAAAACAACTGTTTGACAGATTCGTTTTAACAACTATACAAAGCATATAAGTAACGTTTATCTTAACATGAATTATATTGTGTTTCTTTTATTGTGTGTATTTATATAAAAACAAAAATCACAAGGGTATGAAAATAAACATTGTACTAAAACAAAAGTTGAAAGTTCCAAAGAATGTTACTGGTGACATATCTTCCCCAAAAGGGAAGTCAACCACAATTGTATCAGCAAAAACCGAACAAAATGCATGAAGTCCTAAAAATTAATACTATACTTTGACAAATATAAAATGATATTGTTATACTGATCAAATATACCACAGTTACCAAAATCAGTCACACACTAAATTTAATAATAGTTCCCAACATTTCTCTCACCAAATTTCAGGATCTCTCTTTTAACCATGTCTTGCAATTGACATGATATTAATTATTTTTCTACAATTTTCTGTGCTTAGTTTAACCAATCCTAAATGTCTGTGTATGTTATATGTGTATATTATTTAGGAGTTTGCTTCTATTTAGTTAACTTATAGAGTGTACATTGGATTTAAAATACTACTGTCAATCGGATAAACTACATATTGATGATAAATATAGCATTGGGCATTTCTCAACAATTTATTTTAATTAACTTGAGTCATGGTCAACAATTTCACATTCAGGCAAACCACATCACCTATTCTATAGTTAAATTTTAAAATAGATAAAACTTACATTACATTATAAATAAGCATGCATACATATAAATACAACACTTAAGGAAAATATGATAAGATCAAATTAAATAGCACATTTAGATAAGAAAGGGAGACAGTGAAAATGACTCATCCGAAATCAATAGTTGGTCCAGTTGGGCAAATTTTCAAGGGCCAGAGGCCCCTTCGTCAGGAGAAAGGGTTTGAACTGCCCAGCCACCATGCAGTTCAGACCCTCTCTCCCGACAAAGGGGAATAAGGCCCTCAAAAATTTGGAATATTCTATATCCTCTGCCTGATTGGACCAACTATTGATTTCAGATAAGTCAATTTTACTGTCTTTCTTTCCTATCTAAATGTTTTATTCATATAAATATATATACCTGAAATGACTGGGCAGCAGCAGTTGCAGCTGGAGGGTAAGTATCATACTGTGAAATGAACCATGGCCCTGCTAGCTGACGCAAATAAGGTGCAATATTTCGCTTGGCACTTTTTACAACTGCTCTGTGGGCTTGATGAGCAGCTTCCCGCACTCTGTGCTCTAAATCAACAGCCAGAATACAGTACAAACGAGGCCAAAATGGTAAAACAGCTTTGACAGCTTCTGGTTCAGCATTATCAATCAATTCTGAAAACTCTTGCAGTGCCTAGAATAACAAAGGCATTTAAATTCCAAAAGAAATTCCCACGTTAAACAAACTATTTTGAATCAAACGTGTTTAACACAAATATAAAATAAATTCCATTTCAGAAATAGTTATACACATAAATTCAAATATTTACAATGATATTTGGAAAATATGTTATCACATATTACAATAAATGCAAAAAGGAAAATTATCAAAGATGAGGAAGGAATTAAATACTTTGAACAGTAAAAACCTGTTTTTTTTTTCTGAGAGGGTTTGAATCTAGGTAGATGAGGAAGTAAGAGCATCTATTTAAATTATGATAAGATGATTTGCTGTAGATGAGCAATTTCTATCATACATGTCAGACTATAGAACATACTTTCAACTTGGTTGTTGAATCTTTCTTATTCATTTTCTTCAAAACGAGCTGAAAATTAGTATCAATACTAGGATCCAATTCATCCGTGAGACACAATGATAATGTAGGAAATGGTGTAACATTGCCTGTTTCTTTGACAGTTGAAAATGCAGCAAAATTTGGAGTGACATTTCCCAACAAAGCAGCACTCCTGCCACTGCTTGAAGGCTGAAAAAAGATGCGTTGATAATTTTATTATGCCTTTTGTCCTTAATTAAATTTTTAATAAAACAAAATTATAACCTAAAATTTCTTACCCTGACATTATTTTTAGTTCTTTGAGCTTGTTTATGTTTACCACCCATATTTATAGACACAGTATTGGAGAAATTCTACATGTATTATTCAATTAAAATCAGGGAAGACACTGGGCTTAAACCATAAACTACAATACTAACACCACGAATTTATTCACAAGCACCAAAGTTGTAAACAGAAAGATAAACCATGAACCATGTTGAAAAGTTGAACTTTGCATTTTTAATGAGTTTCGGTATTTTGTATTTCGTTCGCCATAATATTTCCTTATTAATCTTATTATCTATTTCCCAAGACGTGATAATTATGACAATATAACGCTTTAACGGTAAACACAATTTTATACAAGAAAATTTTTTAATTAGATAAAATAGCCAAATGACAGACAACATGAAATTATTATATATAACCACGCAACGTTTCTGGAATCCATGTACCTTTCGCCAGGCGATTAAAAACACAAGAGAAAAAATACTATCCTAAAATAATTCTCATAATCTCTCTCATTAGTTATCTTATAATCTAGAGAGTCCATTCATTCGGGGTTCTTATTACACGTTTGATTTTTAGGGCGTCCTTCCGGTTATTCCTAGATTTTTCCTATTTACATTCACTTCAAAGTTTTCACACTCTATACGTCCTTCTCAGTCAGACGCGAAGGGATCGATTCCCAACACTCTGGTATAATATTTTAAGATAGTTGGTTTATATTCTTTAATAGCTTTTGGGCTAGTTTGAGGAGTTCTGATTCTTAACTCCTCTCCCGGTCGACGAACCAAGAGATTTATACTGTTCGAAACGTTATAGCTTTGACTCCTTTGATTACAGAATTGATTAATCAAACATTTAGAAGAAATTGCACCTTTAAGTAAATATTCAATTCAATTCATTATTAATTTTTCAAAAAAAATCATATTTTTCTTTAGCAAGATTTAATTTATTTTTATTCTGTATTTTTCTTTTTCATTTTACAATCATATTTTTCTAATCCTTTACATAAAAATATATACAATCCTCAAGGCTGCTAAATTAATTCCATGCTTTAAATTTTGTCATAGAAAAAATAAATTGATGTACTACTGCATAAATAAATATTTTCTGGTTGAACTCAAGAATTAAGATCTCATTTATTATTTTTTTTTTTCAGTCCTTACTCTGACTTATTGATGAACATCGATGAAAAAAGAATAAAACCTGTTACCGCTTGAAAAAAGTAAAAACTATATATAGCCTACACACAACGTGAAAACAACGAAATGCTAAGAATTTCTCTTCGCCTAGAAAATGACGACGTGGTGGTCGCCGATACGTTGCGGTTTAAATTATTATACCCTTGTGTTAAACCGTTTTTTTTCTGCGCAACTATACTCGAAAAGCCTTAGATTTTTGAAGAATGTTAGAAAATAAAAGATTCGGAAATCTCGGAAAATTATTTTTTTAAAAAAATCTGCTTTATTTTGTAGGAAAATATTTCTGTTTTAACAATAAATCATATAACAATCTTAATTTTTTTCTTAGGGACGAAGTTTATAATATTGTATTTTTCTCCTACTTTTAACCCTTCAGTATTTTTTAAAGATGTATTTTTATGAATACAATGCGGAAAAAATAACCAAAACTATTAAACGTAACCAAACTCAATTTAGCTCTTGATGATACACATATTCAACATAAATATAATTAGGTCTGATTTATTAATAAATCACATTAATTGGATAATTATTATTTTAGTGTAATTAGACTACCTCGAGAATGACGCTTAAATTTTCTTTCTTGAAAAAAAAAACCAGGAAATAAATATTCTTAAGTTGATCGGCGGGTAGAAAAATAAATCTCTCACGTCTGAAAAAAATCTTGAATAGCGCAGAAATAGAACATTGATTTATGAAGGCTTCTAAAATAGTACTGAAAACGGCAAGATCTATTTTCTGTGCTAGTTATGGTGATATGTAACTTGTATATGGGAGAACAGTCTCACTTCTTCATCACAAAGCCACTTTCTAAAAAATTGGAGTAAGTAATAATTATTTCACGTTTATTTACATGCATTTATTGTATGCTTCTGACTTCTTTATCGTCGTCGGAAATAATTAAAAAAATCTATAGCATTCTACAGTAGAAATAAAATAATGATTCCTTTTTTTATATTTAAGAGAAGGACGTGCAAGTCTGACGTTTGCGGTACGTGCACTTTTACACGCTATTGCATCAAATGGAGTACGACGTGACCCTCCGCGCGTATGTTCGGCTCACAAGTTGTTAACCCTGTTGCGGAGAGCCACTTTCTCAAAAAAGAAGTGCTGCCAATATCTAAAAAGCAATGTCAACTGCTACAAAGTTTTCTTATGTGTTTGCTCCATAGAAACTAATGAATCATGATATAGTTGCATTAAATTAACAAAATGAAAAAGTCTTGGGGTCACACGCCGCCCAAAGTAAGCTAAAAAATGAGCTATGTTGGTACTTTGGAAATAATGGAAAGTCGACCTTCCATTGAGTATATATATGAACTATTTCCCGAACAGCTGTATTTTGAGTGTCGGCGAAGTGCTAGTCGTTGACGTGTTTACATGCATGTAAACTTTGTTTGATAATTAATTTATAACAATCAAGGTAAAACTTATTTTTATATTTATAAAAATATGCAAACTAATTATGAATTTAGGAGCCAAAATTTTTTGTACTTTTAACACTAAAGTTTTTTAAAATTATTTTGTAACCAATTCTCTGAGATGGTCATTCCATTACTACGTTTTGACGAATAGTTTTATTGATACAACTGCTGTAATATTGTATAATTGTGGTAATCTCAGCTTCAAGAACACAGGGGAAACCTTCATTTTAATTTATATATTCAGTTGATACAATTATTGTAAAGGGCATTTTGGGGTTGTCATTGTTGCCCGTCTCTGTACTGACAATTATTGATATCCTCGCAAGATTTTATCGAGGTCCACTATCTTTATCCTACATAGAACCTACACAATTTCTTTTTTGTGTTAATATATCTGTAATTATGTAGATTTAGTATAATCTAATTCAGATTCTAGTTTTGTAAAATGTTTATATTTAATTTTGCAGAGAATGATTGGATTACTCAAGAGCACTTTAACAAAAATGGATCGTTCATTCTTAAAAGAGTCTTCAGTATATCATATATCATCTACATCTCAATTATATGGTAATGTGTGTACATATATAAATTGACAATTTGTAGGTAAGATGGTTTAAAATTTTACTGTGCTTCTAGATGCAGAGCCTATAAGCTGTGAGACTATAGAATATTTTACTTACTAAGCTGATAACTACAAAGAATACATTTGAATCTTCATTCCACTGTTTATGTTAAATATGTCCTATGATATATTGATTCAATATCTGTACCTTATATATATATATATATATATATATATATATATATGGTACTTCAGGCTACATTAATCACTTCATCTTATACATTTGCCTGTGTTTCTTAATTATTAAATTACTGGAGGAGAACTTTCTTGTAATTTATGAAAAACAAGTTATTTTTCTAATATATGGAAATATTTAATTACTTAGATAAAGAAAGTAAAGATTACATGATATTGTTAAAATAACTATTATGAACAGGAAAGAGAAAAATATATATGGCTTACCTAAAGTTGAGGACTGATGTTTCCATTATTTATAATAATTATTTCAAATTTTTGGTGGTGTTAGTACTGAATCTTATACCAGTAGAGTGCACAGTGGTTGGGAAGTACTATCCCCAGAAGGAGGAGGAGACTAGTGTCTTAGAAATATTAAAATTTTTCCAGTACAAAATGGTGACATTAATTTCAGGCAAACCATATAGTTTTCTATTTCCTGTCTGCATTAATTATTTTATAAGTATGTAAACATACTTCATATCAATTTTTATTTTGTGTACTTTATTTGAAATTTAATTCTATTATTCATATTTTGACAGGTATACAAGGTAAATATTTGAGTCCATTTGATAAAAAAATTCTTGTGTGGAGTGGAAAGTACAAAAATCTTCAGGACGTTCCTGATAATGTAGTGTACGTCTCATAAACTTTCTCTCCTATAACATTAGTCATCCTCTAACATTGATTTGTATATAGTCAACATGTTAAGTATTTTTGTCAAAATATAATCATAACCTATTATAAAATTTTAGCTTTTTGCAATTTTTATTATACAGTATCAGAATTTTATATTTTCCACTCATAATAAACCTAACTGTACATGTGGAATTTATATATAATTCAGGCATCATAAGTAGTAAAATGACAGGAAATTTATTTTGGTAAAGTAATATTAATGTTGTGTTTGGGGAGGGGACTTATGTTTTTCCTTTTAGGGGAATATAAAATAAATTGTTAGAAATAAATGTCAAAGAGACAGCTAATTTGTATTAGTTAAAACATTTTATAACCAGTCATCATATAAAATTAATTTTTGTTCCAAAATTGTCAGTTAAACGTTAGAAGCTTTTGTTCCTTCCGGACATATTCATCTCAACTTGTGAAAACAAACTACCAAGTCTTGGCCATCAGCATCAAATTGTTGTGAAACAACTAGTTTGGTTAAGACTCATATTATTTGAGATGAAGATGTCCAGGAAGGAACAAAAGTTCCATTAACTGACAAATTGGGAAAGAAAGTGGTTATTTTTATGACGACTGGTTAATAAAGTTTTTAATTAACTATTAAATTATTCCATATGGTGAAACCAAAATAAGTAATAGTAATTTCTCAGAGCAAAATTGATTGAACCTGAATATTATTCCAGACATTCCTAAAGAACACTTTATTACTGCACTTGTACACAACAATTTAAGTCTCTCGTCAATGCTTCTGCTAAACACTGGTAACAGAAGGCAGTATCATCCTTGAACATTACATGAAAAAATCCCCTTAATGGGGTTTCCAAAGACCAGTAATCATTACCTGGGAGAGAATTGATGCAGTGAAAGACACTCTTCTCCTTTTTTAAAAATAAAAACAAAGATAGTTTTATTGCTATATTAATTAATATCTTATCACATATGGATGTGAGCATCAGGTTACAAAATTGGTGAATAAGGTATCCCACAAATTTCAGTAATTGTTGGAATAGTATGTAAATATTATTTTGTGTTACTTATAAGTTTAGTCAATGATTAAAGGTTTTCCTGGTCTAATTGCTGCAGAGTTCTTATGTTCCATACAGGTACCAACAGTGATTAAACCACGACGTTTTGACAACCACAAGTTCTGTCGTCATCTTTAAGCTTTGAAGACATTGACAGAGCTTGCAGTTGTTGAAACATTGTGGTTTACTTGCTGTTGGCATCCTGTGTGAAACCTGAGAACTCTTTCTGCATAATTTTAGTGATTAAAATGTTTTTTTATATTAAAAATCTCATTTTGGATTGAAACCATTAACATATTTAACTGGATAGTGTACTCTGCATGTGTGAATAAATTAATTTATTATTAAGTACAGACAATTACTTTATTAAAAACTTGTATTTTATTTGTATATAGGGTTGAAGTTTTTGAAAAGGCTCGCAATAAAGTCCGGATTAAGGTTGCCAATTATATGATTCTAGCAACATGTATTAGCTGTGTTATTGCAGTTATTTATGGCAAAGACAAAATGAAGAAAGGTGAATCATTGACTAAAATGAACCTTGAGTGGCATAAAAAGATAAAAGAGGAGTCTGACCAAGGACATAAATAAAATCAGACCAAGTTAAGGTGTAAATAAAGGGATTGTTGTTGTTCCTGTAATATTGTACAGTGTTCTATCTTTGAAAAATTATTTGTAGATATATAAGCAAATGAATTTATATCGTCTTAAATAGTAAAGCAACAAATTAAAATGTGTTAATCAGCTTAATTATATTTTTTTTTTACTTTTACCATTTCCAAAATCACATAAGTTTTTAAATAGTCTGTTTCTGAATATTAATATTTATCAAAGACCAATTTTCAGCTATTTATGTAACTGTTTTCACATTTTATGAGTATGAAATGGTTGGAAAGGAGGAATGATTGACAGTATAGGTGAACATCGCTTATATGAATTCTTTGATAATAAAATACATTTTATAAACTTGTTTGATTTATGAGTATCAAAATTATTACAACAACTTAACTTATACAAGTTCACTTATGCAACAGACCGAAAAGAAAGTAAGGAAAAAAGCTGAAAATATATTAAAATATAGAGATATTAGGAGTAATGATATCCATGGGATTCAGTAAGATGAATTCATAGAATTTACAAATATGTTACAACATTTCAGCTTTATACCACATGATACATTCACAAATTTTTATAGCACATACTTCCGACTCTGAAAGTCATTGCGACACGAGAAACCTCATTTACAGAAGACCGTTATAATTACCAAATTCTAGAAAAAAAGGAAACCATTTAAGATGGTGGGACATAATTAATTTCATACATATGCAAATAAAAAGCCAATTGTGCATATATACAGCATGATATAATTTGATGTTTTAACACAAAATTGATTATTAATCCCTTAAGATTATTACTTATGTCCCTACAAAAACGTGTAGGAAATCAATCTATAATATGATGTGGCCAGTCTTCACAAACATGTTGAGTCAAATTGGATTCCCAAACTGTAGTCATAAACCAGCTGATCAATGTAAATGTTATCTAATGGGACCCAACTTAATAATAAACCATATTTTAAACATATGATTATGTTTCAAACATTATTCATTGAATAAAATAGGACACCTTGTAATATCCAACTTCCATCCCATTGTCCTATTACTCCATGTGATGACATTCTGCTTCCTTATCTTTCTTTGTTACAGTCTTGGGCTACAATCGGGAACCTGTTGCTATATATGGTTTCATCAATCCTCCTTTTCAGCACCATTGGAAACAGTCTAAAAGCTTGCCTGTAACTACACACAGCTTGTGTGTTATATTCCTAATTTTGTTGGTTTATAAAATGGACGACATCTTTCATAGTAAACTTTTGTGCTTCTTTCTTTAACTACTTCTTCTATATTAAGTTCAGCTTGTAACAACCTAAGCTAAAAGAAAATTCACATTAGTTTATCGACAAATAAATGCTATATTTTTTAAAAAAATATGGGTACACACAACAGTATGAATATTGTACCATCACCTAAGTTTTTAAAATCTTTATTCATGTGTCTTATGGACACGGTGAATTTTACTTTTCAAATATGCAAGTTTGCATAAATTATACTTTAATGCACAGTCAGTGAAAAGACTAATGTGAATGTAGCCTGTACAGTAACTTGTTTGAAAATATACTGAAATAATTATTAGGTTAATTATGCATGCTCACCAATTGATAAATTAAAATTTTCTTAGAAATTAACATACTAAATATAGATTAATTCTTTATATGTACAGAATCAAATTGGATATACTTTTATAAAGCATGTGTTGTAAAGTATCTATTTCCATAATTTCAGTACAAACCTTAGTTTGCTCTTTGCGAAGATCTTTCATTAGCTTTGGATCATCTGCTTTATTCTCTCTCTGCTGTTTAAGTTCTTTTACTCTATCAGCTGACAATGTAATACATCCTTTAATAGCAGTCTCTCTTTTCTCATAGTTTGATTTTAACTGGAAGATACATGAATTTAGGAGTAATACAAGCAAAACTAAAATATATGTTTGTTAATTTTATTAGGTCCAATAAAACAAAGGAAATAAATAATTTTGAACAACACAATCCTTCACATAAACATATGTTTATCAAGTATATATTGCAGAGACATTATTCAGGTAATAAGAATGACAAAGGTAAAGTGCATAACTTATAAGAAAAAGGTAGTATCAAGATGGAAATATGTCGACTGGACCAGGAATTGAACCTGGGACCTCAACTTACTGGGCGGAAGCTCTACAAACTTGTAGATTCCTAGTCTGGTTGACATTTTTTCATCCTGATACTTTAATTTCATGGCCTCTAAGGTTAGATCTTGTGAAAGTATTTCTCCCTATCCTTGAAAATAAAAAGGCAGTTTCAACAATCCTGTCTTCAGAAACAAAGACTGTAGAGGCTTTGTATTTGACAGAAAATATAATTAAGAACACAAAAAGAGTCTACAAGTTTCTCCACACCAGTCAACAAATTTCAAATCCAGATTGAATAGGTAAATAAATGTCAAGTTGAATACAGAGATAATTGTATGACATGCTGACACCACATTAATTTAAATTATAGTGTACCAAAATGTTCAACCTAATACTGCTCTGTTGTCACAGATATATACAAATGTTACATCCAGAATTTATGCACCCACAAATAAAATATATTTAAAGTAATTTCTGAGGAATCAACAAACAAAATGTGAGTACAAAATCAGTTTTAAAGTAACAAATATTAATTTCAAACTTAAATGAAAGAAACAATGATGTTACTATGTCCCAATAATTTAAGTTGTCCAGTAATAGAAAATGAATGGCTTACCCAAAGTTGAGGACTGGTGTTGTTCAGGAAACGGTTCAAATTTTTGGAGGCACTAGCCTACTCCTCAAGACTACGATGTTCACTGAATTCCAGCCAACCACACACATAGAATGGGGAGCATACGTATCTCCTGAGGAAGGAAGTGCCTCTGAAAATTTGAACTGTTTCAATTTCACGTAAGCCATAAATTTCCTGTACATATCAATCATTTCATATTTATGATTGGCGCTGTAATGTGTTTGTCTTTTGTAGTTGAGAAATGAAACACTGGGCTTATTAAAAAAATGATATATTGAAGCAATGTCAGTTTTATTGCAAGGTGAATAAGAATTTTCATAATAGTATTTATGGCCAGACTAGTCTGAAAATGTGACTCATTTCATGCGTTAGATAATGGAAATAGTTTTGTACAATAAGGAGTTGAATTTAGTTTTCCAAGGTTTTGACCAGTTCAATGATGAATGCACAAACACGATTTTTACCTAATGTACTGATTCCACCACAGTACATTGACAGTGCAACATGAGAGTAAGATAATAATAATAATAAACATTAAGATACTTTGAAATGAAAAAGTTTTAAAATATTTATGTTTTTGAAATCTATAATTTGTTATTGATTAGATCTTAGATATGTCTAATTCTAGTTATGTTGACAGCATAATTAGTTCTTTATAATTCTAAGAGGTACAACATCAGTCATTACCTGATCATATAATTGCTTGCATGTTGCAGATGGGTCTACCTGAGCTTTGAAAGATTCCGTAGGAATTGATGTATTTAACATATAAACAATTTTGTCATCTACACTTCTCATTTTATTTAAAACATCCTGAAAAAATGACGACAAAAAACTTTTAATACTCCATCCAATTTGTTTTAAGGAAATGTAACCAATAACTTCAGTTAAATATCATTTATAAAACTTTTATGCACAACTGTTTAGTTTCAATTTTATTAACTGTACTTAAAAGTATTGCACGTTTCAGTGAGCGAAAACACCGGTCGGCTAAAAGGTTTCTGCTACAGAATTGATTGAAAAAGATTTTATATTACAAAATAAATATTTTAGTTTAAATAAATGAATATTACTTACAGATTCTCAAGACGAAATAAAAGGAAAATGATATTATGAAAATACTTCTTTGAAGTTAATAACTTGCTTTAATACATGTATCACATGTTTCGCAAATGGTTATCTTTGGAAACATGTTAGAGGTTAGGAAGAAAATAAGTTGCTTTATAGTAAAGCGTTAACGATTAAAGATAGATTTTTCCAAGAAAAATAATATGGTTGGTCTTCTGCAGAACGTATCGCTTTGAAACTAATCGCTACATTACCTGAAATTCTAGAAAATCGCTACATTCAACTCTTACAGCGGCTGCCATTTTTGATTAAATCTCGTACCCGAAAAAGTGACTCCCATGAGCCTCTAAAAACGAAAGGCCTTGAGTTGAAAGCTTTAGGAGAAGTAGTTTCTATGAAATTTTCACCAAGCACTTAATATAATATTAAATTTCAAAGGTAAATATTACTTTTATAATATGAAGAAAACATATTTAATTAGTATGTGTATTAGGGCATAAGTTTTAGTTTCACTACCGCACCGCTACCACTTCTCGAGAATAAAAGATGTATGTCAGCTGTACTGTACTGACAAAACCATTTTGATTTCCCGTCAACTGTGAGTAATAATTATTAAGATAGGCACATTATAAATTATTATTATCAGTTTTGACAACAAGTAAAATATTTTAATTGAATTTGAGTGATAAACTATATAAATCAATAATATATGATTCATCAGGCTTAGGTGTTTTTAGTATTTATTGTTAAGCTGTTACTAGACAATTAAAACACTGACAGTTTTCTATGTTAAAAAGTACATTTTAAATATTCCATAAAGGACTTGAAATTTTAGATGTCGGGGCCTGCCCATAAATATCGATATAAAAATGTTGGGCTGGATTCACAAGAATTACGAAGAAGAAGGGAAGAAGAGGGTGTACAACTACGAAAACAGAAACGTGAACAACAACTCTTTAAAAGACGTAATGTACACATGCCAGTTCTTCCCGATGATGAGAGTAGTATGCAGGTATTTTCCATGTTTGATTGTGTTTCGTACATACTAATTTTTTCAATTTAGATACGTTGTACCTAAAGTCTCTATGGATTAGTGCATCCAGATGTTGCATATTATATATTTATGTACCTCTATGATAGGATTATATTTTTGTATTACTTGAAGAGTCAGAATTTTAAAATGTTTGTATAGTTTTGTATCTTAAGGCCAAAACATATAAGTTATCATCCACCAATATAGTCAATTCATTATATTGATATAAATACTTATTTTTCAATGAAAAGTTTGGATCAATATAAGTGACATTGTTTATATTTCACTGTAAGAATATATCTACAAACACTTCTCAGAAATGCTAATGAACATTGAATACTTGAGAGATTGAAAAAAAATGTTTAAAATAACAGAATTAGCAAAGAAATTCCCATTTTCTTATGAAGGTAAATAAATAAAATATTTTTTCTGTGAAACATCCAGTGTTTAAATAGTAGGGTACAAAATTGTGGCAATGCCAAGCTTCATTTTCAGGTAACTTGCCAAATTTTCTATTCTCTCTACTCGTTGATACTTCATGAGTTACACGATTACAACTATTAAAATTATTGTACTTTAATGATTGATATTTTATCTTTTACAGGATTACATTTTGGGTTCAGAAGTAAGTGCACCTGGAATTACTCCAGTGATGGTAAAGGCTCTGTACAGTCCAAATGTTGATGAACAGCTCATGGCGACTCAAAAATTTCGCAAGTTATTGTCTCGAGAACCAAATCCTCCAATAGATGAAGTTATTCAAACTGGAATAGTTCCAAGATTTGTGGAGTTTCTACAGAATAACTCAAATTGTACATTGCAGGTAAGATACTTTCAGCTTTAAATTTTATTTGATTCCATTGTATAATAAAAAATATTTTAAATAATTTTTTAAAATTAGTTATGAACCTATATAATTAAAACATATTCTTAATATCTCTTATGGAGGCTGAAATTGAGGGCCGGTGTGAAATTTTTGGAGTCAGCCCTCAATTTCTATGAAGCCGATAATTCTTTCTCACTTAACTGTCCATATCAATTATGTTTACAATGTCACACAGTCAACATAATTACCATTTGTACTGCATTGGAGTCTGTACAGAGGGTGTGGCTGAGGGTTTAGACTAACTGCTTTCCAAGTAGTGGTCCTGGGTTCAGTTTTGGGTTCTGACGAATATTTTCTCCCTTTATAATTACCAATATTTATTTTTAAAATAATTTTCTTGCAATTCTTGTACTTTATTGCTGCATTTGATGCTAAAATTTAAACCACCCTGTTCTTAGAGTTAAAATAATTAGCAATGTGGTATCTGCTGTCAACTGTCTTCAAGTAACAGCACCAAATTACACAGGACTATATTGTTATTTAAATAAAATAACAAATTATTACAATCCTTTCTTACCCAAAAATGACATTTGTTGCTTGCGAAATGTGACAGCGCAACTCAATTTTTGGATAATTATTAATTGTTTTTCACTTTACTGCCTACTGAGAAGAAGTTGGAAGCGCCCTAACTTGATCAAACACTTCATGATGAGTATGAAATAATTTTCTGCCATATCAAGTCTTCAGGATTTTGTTATACACTTCAATGACCGGGTAGCTGATTAACTAGTGTAATAGCGTGGAGGGAGCAAATTTATTAGATTCTTGTATCATATTTAATTAATATTGATAGACTGTTCCATTTTCATATGTGCCTTTTGACAAAGACAAATGTAGTGAAGACTTAATTTTCTGTGTGTACATTTTCCAAAGATAAGTGTTGTGAATATGTGTTATTAAAGTAAATTTAATCGGCACTGGTTATGGTTTACTGGATTACATTTAGCTTTATCTGAAATACTCGTGAGTTCTATTATTCAACAGACGTCATCATATCATTGTGACATTGCAGCTGCTGCACCTGTAAGATTTTCTAGGTGTAAAATTTCTCCAAACATGTAAGTACATTAAATACTTTATGTTAATTGTACATTTGGTTGGCTTAAGGATCGATCGTCAAGCAGGCAGTGATGACGTCACATTCATACACAGAATAGGCAATATTCCGGAGGATGTTTCCTTTATTTAACTTAAAAATCTTGACAAAATCTTCTTGCAGTTGAGAGTGGTTTTTTAAATAATAAGTGAAAGAAACACCCTTAGTTGTCTGCAGGGATGAGAAGAGAGCTCTGGTGGAGGCTACCTTTTAGGATGCCTTCACTTCTCTCTGGTTTTTCGAACAAAGGTTCCTACATGCCGAGGCACCTCAGCCTGTTTTGAAAGGTGTATGTTCTGGGGTCACAGACCTTGGGCATACGGTAAGAGTTGTTCTCTGTTCCCATTGGAACAGTCAGCCAGCTGCCTCCTAAACTGGTCGAGGCACAGAGAAGGGAATGCTGCGTCCCTACAGCAAACTCCTCTCCCGCTATCGAAGGGGTGTGGGACAAGAACCCAATGCCCGACCTAACTGATGGAGGTTTTTCTAGGGTTAGGCCTGCATTACTTTTAGGCGAATGCCAGGTAGGATCCTTAAACTATAGCCCAGGGGCCCTAGTTAACCCTTGGCTACCTTCCTCTACCCTTCCGCTTCCCACCTTTCACATTCCTTTCTATGCTATTAAAGGGGAGTTGCCACCATGTGGATTACCCTCATGTAGCCTGCTACCTATAAAAAAAAGAGTTGTCTGCAGATCCTGAGGGCAGGTCTGTGAGGGCTATTCTTTCGCAGGCAGTACCTGCGAGGGACGTTCTCTCGCAGGCAGAACCTTGTAGGAGAGACAGGAAGGGTCTACCTTTGGGGATGGCTTTTCCTCTCTCCGTTTTTGAACTAAGGCTCCCACAAGCCGAGGCACCTCGGCCTGTTTGAAGAGGTGTATGTCCTTAGGCATACGGTAAGAGTTGTTAACTGTTCCCATTGGAACAGTCGGCCAGCTGCCTCCTAAACTGGTCGTGGCACAAAGAAGGGAATGCTGCGTCCCCACAGCAAACCCCTCTCCTGCTATCGGAAGGGCTGGGGCAAGTGCCCAATGCCCAACCTACCTGATGCAGGTTTTCTAGGGTTTGTGCTGCATTACTTTTAGGCAAATGCCGGGTTGGATCCTTAAACTATAGCCCGGGGGCTCTAGTTAACCCTTGTCTACCTTGCTCTACCTTTCCTCACTATATCTCCATTAAAATAAATATGCATACACCCCAATTGATAATTAAAATTCTCTTAGAAATTAACATATTAAATACAGATTAACTCTTTATATGTGCAGAATCAATTTGGATATTAATTTTATAAAGTATGTGTTGTAAAGCATCCATAATTTTTGTACAAAATTTTGTTTGCTCTTTGTGAAGATCTTTTCAAAGCTTTGGGCTACCTGCTTTATTCTCTGTCTGTTATCTCTGTTCTTTACTCTATCAGCTGACAATGACACCCTTTAATAGCAGTCTCTCTTTTCTCATACTTAGATTTCAACTAAAACATATATGAATTTAGGATTTATACAAGCAAAACTAAAATATATATTTGTGAAATTTATTAGGTCCAATAAAACAAAGGAAAGAAATAATATCAACACACAATCCTTCGCATAAATGTATGTTAATCAAGTATATATCGCAGAGATGTTATTCAAGTAATTAGAAAGATAAGGGTAAAGTGCATAATTTAAAAGAAAAAGGGTAGTATCAAGATGGAAATATATTGACTGGACCAGGAATCGAACCCTGGACATCCTGCTTACTGGATGGAAGCTCTACCAACTGAGCTAGATTCCTGGCTCAGTTGACATTTATCCATCCTGATACTTTAATTCAATTTAATTTGATGATCTCTATGGATTGAGCTTGTGAATGCTTTCCTCTCTTATAATTATTATTCAGCTATTTCAATGACCTCATACATAATACAAATGAAGTATACAGGGTATGAAAACTTCTGGCATGCATTCAGAGTACACTTCTGTGAAATAAATATGCTAAATTCTAAACTGATGGAATTGCACATTATCTTGCAAGAATAATTCATATACAGTATTCACAATATTTACAGAAGGACCGGTACCTGCCTACTGTCATTAATAAAGTTAAATCACATATCATATTATATCACCCCTAAACAAATTACAGATATATTGTAAAATAAGGAAAGGAAATTAAATTAATTGTAATACCAAGAACTAAAATAGGTACTGCATTGGTGGACACTTCTTTCATCATATTCACTGGAAAAATCTACAATTATTAATTTATTTGTTTTAGTTTGAAGCTGCTTGGGCATTAACCAATATTGCATCTGGTACTTCTGCCCAAACACACATTGTCATCGAAGCTGGTGCTGTTCCAATATTTATTCAGTTGTTGGCTTCTGAATTTGAGGATGTGCAAGAACAAGCTGTTTGGGCGCTTGGAAATATTGCTGGAGACTCACCAGAATGCAGAGATCATGTTTTAGATTCTGGTATTTTGGTCCCATTATTACAGTAAGTCCTATAATTATTTTTGTTAATTTAAAACAATATACTTGTTCCAGTAAATTATGAAATATAACAGACTTGCTAACTGATTTCTAGCATTTCATTTTATTATACTCATAATATTAGCCTATTATTTATTTTTACTAGTCAAAAAATGAATACTTTTGTATTAAATATATAAGTAGTTCTGAAAATGCTTTGTTATTTGAAACTCTGTTTATGTTGCTAAAATACTGTCGTACAAGTTTTTATATCAAAAAAATAATATACTGCTAGAAATTTTTATGTAGCTAACTAAATATTTTAAAATAATGATAAACTTTTTTCAAGTTTATTCAAATATTGAAAGTTAATACTTTGCATTTTGGTCAACCTTTTCAAAATATACTTATTTACAGAATGCAGTTTTTAAGCTTTCAAATTTTGTGCAAAAGATATTATTTGTTCACAGTTTTGTTCTTGTAATGATATTTGGTGCTCCAGTGAATCAGGGTTGGCTGCTCAAATTAAATCAATAATCATCTGTTTTATTAATTAACTATTTAAGATGTTATAATGTAGTTTCTTAACTAATTGGTAATTTTGGTTTAAGCTTTGTATTTTTAAATCAATATTACCTTTTTAATATATATATATTTCTTCATAGACTTCTCAGCAAATCTACTCGACTATCAATGACTCGAAATGCAGTTTGGGCCTTATCTAATCTATGCCGTGGAAAAAATCCTCCTCCAGAGTTCTCCAAAGTTAGCCCATGTTTGCCAATTCTGGCTCGATTATTGTTTCACTCAGATGGAGATGTTTTAGCTGATGCGTGTTGGGCACTGTCATATTTATCTGATGGACCAAATGACAAAATACAAGCAGTTATTGATGCTGGTGTTTGTAGGCGTTTGGTTGAATTATTAATGTAAGTGCATCTTTACTATAATACTTTTTACAATATTATGAAAATTTGTTCTCCATTTATAATTTTTGGATACATAATTTGCTTTTAACAACTATTTGTATATAAGATTGTAAATTGTAACCTGTTTAATTGTGGCAGTATCGAAGTAAATATAGTGTCTAGATAAATGGGAATAAGAATAATTTTAAGTTCAATCTGTTATTGATTTACCTCACTGTGAGAATCAAATATTTGTGTAATTTCATCAAGCTTCATTCAACTGTGAACTATGAACTCCTATTAAGAACAAAGACTTTCCTAGTGTAACACTTCTTAAAAGTTTTCATAAGACTCAAATTAATTTCGTAGGATGCTACAGCTTTTCTATAGCTTGCATATTATTAGTTATCACCCAAAGGTAGCATTTTGTCACTCAAGATGAATACAGGTATCAAGAAAAGTATTGGACTGTCAAAACTACTGAAATATGAGAGATATTGTGACTTAAATGATATTTTGAATTGGTTAGTCATAGAACTTCTATTTTTATGACTTATTCAATATTGTAACTGATAATGATTGAGAAAGGTTCACAAGTATTTCTTGTAAAATAATTTTTTACCTTCTGTATAAATGTTCCATATTGCATTATAAGTTTAGAATTATTCTTTCACATGCTTAATTTATGTCTACTATAAGTACATTTGTGTGTATGTTTTAGACACAATCAGCATAATGTCGTCTCTGCAGCTTTGCGTGCTGTTGGAAACATAGTAACTGGTGATGATGTGCAGACTCAGGTCATTCTTAACTGTTCAGCTTTGCCATGTTTATTGCACCTTCTTGCCTCACAGAAAGAATCAATTAGAAAAGAAGCTTGTTGGACTATTTCAAATATCACAGCGGGAAACCGACAACAAATTCAGGTACCATAAATTTAATTTTGAAACTGACTTTTTTTAGTTGGCTTCCACAAGGTTGGAGATTTGAGAGGAATTATACCAGATTTTATCCTCCTTCAGTATTTAGTAGGTTATCTCTATTAGTCTACCAATTGTACAGTGCTGTTCCTACACAATAACACCCTCTACCCTTTCTCTATGTCTCTCAATCAATATTTGAACAGAAGAAAAAAATTCTGTTTATAAAGAAAGGAAAAGTAACGTGGGTAAAACTAGAAAATTTTATTATGTTGAGAGAATCTTCAGTTCTTGGCTTTACCTACACTCAAGAACACATTAGAAGGAAATTTTTCAAATTGCAAGTTCAATGTCTGATATAAAGGATGGAGATTTTGAGGAGGCTGAACATGATTCAATGGGTCAAAATGTTACAAACTATGGCTGTGACCATGATTTGGGATATGTTTCATTAATGAATTTCTCTTGGGTTGTACGTGTAATTAGTGATGTTCCAATGACTGTTCAGACTGAAGAAGTTGACAGTGCCTGCTGTCAAAACATCACCGTTTCATATACAACATGGGAAAAATTCATTTATGCAATTCACTGGGAAAAATCTTGAACCTTCAGGTTTCATTAGTTACAGTGCTGTGTTTAACACAATGTTCTAGGAAAGTGGTATTTTTGTTTGATTGATGTAGAATACTGTGTTCAATCTACATTTTATTTTATAGAAAATCTTTCCTTTGAATCTGTTTGGGAAACATTGCATCTGGTCCTAAATTAGATGACAATCATGTTTTGGTAAGGCGTGCACAAATATACGATCATCATAGTTAGTTACATATGACTAGTTTCAAGAAACTTTAAAGATCATTCAAACTATAAAGTGACTTTTCTAGGAGGTACATTGTAGTTAATTTTCAAATCGTATAACTTCCAATTTTTTTTATCGAGTTCAGTCTTCTTCTTAAGATGCGTTACAATGTTTCCTTTAATGAACTGTTTTGGCCTGCTCTACAACAGCCTTCCAGCTTTTTCTGTCGTAAATGAGTCTTGTCCAGTTTTTGATCTTCATTAACTTAATATGTTCTAATAGGTCATCCCTTCATCTGTTTTTTGGCCTTCCCTTCTTTCTTGTCTTTAAAGGGATTCTGTTGTAGATCTTCTTTACATTTCTTGTTTCGTCTATGTGATGTAAGTGTCCAAACCAACCCAACCTTAATGCTCTTATATGATTTACTATGTTTTTATGCTTTATTAGTTTATCTATTTCTGTGTTAAATCTTGTTCTCCATAGCTCGTCTTCTAGCCTTACAGGACCTAATATTCTTCTTAAAATTTTCCTTTCAAATACCATAAGTTTGTGGTTGTAATTTGCTTTTAGAGTCCATGTTTCGGCCGCATATATAACAATTGGTCTAATCACTGCATAGTATAACTTGAGTTTGGCTCTTTTGGATAACAGTTTGCTTTTGAATAACTATTTATATGCAAAATATGCTCCGTTTCCAGTCGTTATTTTTTCCTTGATTTCTTCCTCTATTGTGTTGTTTTGGTTTATTAATGTACTCTTTGACTTCTTGATAAGCGACACTATCTAACACTATCTCGGTGAGCTGTAACAGTTGAGTCTTACATCTCATGTACTTAGTTTTTTTGTGTTGATTATTAAGTTAAATTGTTCTGCATTTTCTTTCAATTCATGGAAAAACTGTTCCATTGTTCTCTTTGATCTTGTTGTTAGTAGCAAGTCATCTGCATAGACGACACATTGTTTTAATCTGCTAGATATATTACCTCTAATATCTAATTGTGATAGAATTATGTCCATTGACAAACAAAATAATGTGGCTGACAGTGGATCGCCTTGTTTAACACCGAATTCAATATCAAACTCTTCACTGAGGCTATTATTTATTTTAACTCTTGCTTTTGTATTTGCTAGCATCAGACTTATTAACTTTATCAATTTGTATGGTATTTCTTGTTTTCTTAAACTCTCTATTTTTTTGTTTCTTGGGATTGAATTAAAGGCTTGGGCAAAATCTATAAACATGTTATGCATTTCTATTCCATATTCGTTACCCTTTTTTCAATTATCTTCCTTATCAAAAAGATGCTGTTAATTGTTGATCTATTTTGACGGAATCCAGCTTGTGAGTCATTTATTTTTCTTTTGACTAGTTGTCAGCCTATTGTTTAATAGAATAGCAAATATTTTATATACTGTGTTTAAGAGTGCTTGGGTCTATAATTCTTACATTCATGTTTGTTTCCTTTTTTGAAAACTGAAACTATTATAGCTTCGTTCCATTGTTGCGGCGTTTGATTATACTTCCAGACTTTATGTATTAAATTATGAATTTCTTTCTTGAGAGTTCTTCCTCCAAATTTTATTAATTCAGGAGGTATGTTGTCTGATCCAGCCGCTTTATTTTGCACTAGTGCGTGATCTATCTAGTTAAGTGTATTTTGGTCTGGTGAGGTCCATGTTCCTTTGTGGATTTCAGCATGTTGAAATAGGGTGCTTGCTATAATTAAATTGTTATTTGCAGCAAATCCACATAAAAGTTCACCTTTTTTTTTGTGTGTAATGTGTGACTCCCTGCTGCTGTCTGATATGCTTTCTCCTTCCCAATTTGTGTGTTCAAATCACCAATTAGTATTATTGTGTCACTTTTAGTTATTTGTTCATATGATGTTTGTAATTTGTCATAGAACATTTCTTTAACTTCCTCTGATTGTTCATTGGTTGGTGCATAAGCATTTACTATTGTTATGTTATTATGTTTACCTTTAAGTCTTATTAAACATATTCTTTTGTTTATTGGGGTGAAACCAATTGTATCTTGCACTGCTAGTATCACTATCTTTGTTCTTTCTATCTGATCTATTAGATCTATCAATTCTTGTAACTTGCCTGCTTGCAGCAAGGTTTTTATGTTCCACAAGCCTATATTAATTTTTCATTTGCTTTGCTGGGTCTGCTTCTTTGTTTCTGTCCATCTGTTCTGAGGCTGCTGTAAAGTATGTTTAGCAGTGTTTGTTTTTTACGGATGATGGGGAGCTGACCCCCAACCTGGAGGACCAGTGGACTGTTCTTTGTCTCCTCTCCTTTGACCTGTCTGGCTTGGGTGGCCCTATCAGGAGCCTAAACTCCTGCCAGCATAGCTCTCTGGATCATTGGAGCACGCAAACCTCCCCGCCACGATTAGGCGACAGTCCATGGGGAGGATTGAGTTCAGTAGCTTGTTAAAACATATTGTGCCTCTTATACAAGGTAAGCAATCAAATAGGCTGAGGGTGACTGCAGATATCGTGTGGCATGGAAAATGTTTTGAGTACTCATTAACGGGTTCTCTTCTACATTGTTCTCTTCATAGTCAAGACTGCAGCACAGCCCTCCTAGCTTCGAAGGTACCTGTTTTTCGCAGTCGTCGTTGTATTCCGAAATGGTACGTGATGGAGTGAGGTGATGTGGAAAACGTTTATGCATCGTGGAGCTTGTACATCATGTCCAGCTTTGCCATATTATCAAATGTGTATTCTACCTTCCTGTACTGCCTCAGCCCATTTTGTCTGCGTACCGTGAAGCGGGAGATTTGAAATCGATTTAATTTTCCAAATTATTTTGCAACCAAATGGTACATTAACAGACATGTGTTCCTTATCAAAATTTTATCTACTAAGTTCCCTATACTGCTGATAGAGTTCTGTAATAGAAATTCTGAAACATTCTGTCTGTAATGTTTTTATTTGTTCTCACCCTGAAGTCATTATTTTGACTCCTTGTACAAACTATTTATTTTTGAGCAATTAAGTTGGGGTGTTTTCTAAGAAGCAGGGTTACCTTGTAAGCATATTATATTATAAACAGTCTATTCATGTGTTGTTTTTTAATCAGAACTCCATATATCTGTACAATAATTTAGATGGGAAAATATTAAACCATAACAAATATTTAAAATATATTCTCCTTTAAGAATAATTTTTAATCTTTTTATTATATAGTTCTTTTTTTTTACATATTTCCTCAATATGTTTTTACCATGTAAAATTTCTATCCAAGTATCCAGGTAAGTAAGAGTAAAACTTTTAGTTCACCCTGTCTGATAATGGAACCCACTATTACAGTTAATGAATGTAAATTTTCCTGGTGTAAATTATTAATAATTTTTTCGTGGTTCAGATTTATCAATGTTGACGTTTCTGTGGTAATTCTCTACCACTGTCAACATCTAGAAATCTGAACCTGGAACTCAACTGTGAAAATTTATTAATAACTATTACAGTGTCAAAGTTTTGAGAATAATTTTTTATCCACTCAACATTTTTTAATTTGATTCCTGATAGACAGTAAATACCCACACCTTCACTATTTTGTATTGTTCAAAAGAATTTATTTCCTAGTATGTAATTACTTAGCATCTCTAATTCATCATTTTGTCATTGTGTTCTGTTAGACCAATACAGAATAATTGTTTTCATTTGCTACCCTCTCTATGATATATACCTTGTTTCTCATATAATGCACATTCTGATGTAGTAGACTGAAAAAAAAGCTGCCAACTAAATTTGTGTATTATCAACCTGGTTTATATTGGTAGTGATGTTATATTTTAATACATTGTCATTATCATTATATCTACCTAACCTGTTTCTAGTATTACAGCACCCTTATAAAAAACATGTTCTGCATTCATTATAAGTTTACTTTTGGTACTGCAATTAATTTCATAACTTAAAAAGATACATTTTAGCTGATTCTTAGATAATATTACATATTTCTTTACTCAAAAATCTGTATCTTGATCATTGAGAGGCATGCTATGAGCAGTGTATATAGCCCTACTCATATAGTCCAAGTTAATAACACTACACCTTTTATATATAGAACACAATAATTTTATATTCACATTCGTTTTTATGATCTCCTTATCGACATACGGGCAAGCTGTTAGGTAGTATCTCAGCAGTGCTGTTTCCACCAGAAGCTCAATCTTATTTCCACATTTATGTTGAGAAAATCTTCAAGAGCTCAGTCATAATTCACCTTCCTTTCTTGCTAATATATATTCTATATATAATTTGTTCTGGTGATACATATAATGGACTCTATTGTTTATGGAGACACTTGATTTTTAGCACTTCATACATTTTTGTGTCTGGTTTAACATAACCTAACTCTGCAATATCAGCATTCATTTCCATTAGTTTGCTCGCCATATTACTCCCATGACTATCAGTTAGTAGCATAACATTATGCTTCTTTTTAACAATTTTTTATGACTTAACAGTTTTTTCTCTTTCTTAACAAGTCAGGGAACAGTTATTCTGTGCATATGCCCTGCATATTTTTGTAATTTATTCTTCCTGAAGGAACTTTTTATTTATTGTGTAACTTTATGTCAGGAGGTTTAGTTGCCACTTTACGATGTTTATTTATCCTCTTGCCTATAGCAAATTCCTGCCAATCCTTTTCAGTTATCTGTGTTCCTATATCATTTGATTGTGATGAGGTTCTTATGTTAAGAGATTTTAGACTTTGATTTTCATATTTTAAACTTATGTAGTACTTGGATTATGGCTTGTAAGCTGAATACACTTTCTACAAGTTTCTTGAGTTCACTGAAACAACCACCACAGCTTTTATAGCGATCTTAGCCCCCTTTGGAGCCATCTTAACTGACATGAAGGGGAGTATTTTGAATGTGGTATTTTAGATTATTTGTCTTTGGAATAAAAAATTCTTTCATTAATGTATTTTCTATATGGTTTCAATTATTTAGTATATGTTCTGTAATTGTTAATAATCTTATTTTATCACCTGACTGACAAAACTTTTGCTACTTACTACTGCATTTAATTGTAAATCCAATATTTTTAAGAACTGACTCTAATTGTACACACATAGATATTACAGGATTCTTTTTGTGCCATTTAATTGCCACAAATATTTATTTACATTGTCTGTTTCAGGCTGTAATTGATGCTAATATATTTCCTGTATTAATTGATATTTTGGGGAGAGCTGAATTTAAAACCCGTAAAGAAGCTGCTTGGGCTATTACAAATGCTACATCTGGAGGAATACCAGAACAAATTAGGTACCTTGTGGATCAGGTAATAGTTTTATTTAATTACAATTCCTTCAATGAATTAAATATGTATAATGTTACTATTACTTAAACATTATATTATACTTATACTTTGCCGTGGTTTGTGATTGAACTGTACCAAAATATTTTTTAAATCATTGTTGACATCTTTTTTTCATGGTTTTATTAAAACGTGTAGTGTCCACTTTCTCAGTCTTGCTGTTATATTTGTGAGATTATTGTGTCTTTTCATACTGTAATTTGAAGTTCATTTGATTTTAATCTTTTTTGTATCTGTCCTGAAGCCTATTTATAAAACTTCTCTTGCTTAGTGTTTGAACAATATATATCTGCAAGTTTTTTTTATGATATATGTATAAAGGAGTTTACAAATCTCAGATATTCTCTTGTTAGTCTTTTCTACTTTTGATCCTCCAAAAACCATTAACACTGTAGTTAAATAATGTAAAAATATTAATAGTAAAGAAATTACATGTTATTGTAGTGTAAATGG
Source organism: Zhengitettix transpicula (assembly GCA_037074705.1). NCBI lineage: Eukaryota > Metazoa > Arthropoda > Insecta > Orthoptera > Tetrigidae > Zhengitettix > Zhengitettix transpicula. Next base: position 35,522,436 of record CM073596.1, on the reverse strand, counting down.
AACTTTTCTACTGCATAAACCACAATTTACTATTTATTATTCACATGACTGTGAAATTTTGTTTATGAATAATAAAGATAGCCAATACAGACAAAAACACAACTGCACTCGTCAGTTGTGTTTCTCTAGGCTCTTCTTAGCACCTGACGAAAGGTACAAGGATCCCAGAAACGTTGTGTGGTATTTATATTACCCTTTTTTTTGTCTGTATTGGCCATGTTTCTTATTCATTATTTTCTATCAGACGTAAATTTTTTCATTTTAAATTTTGTTTATGTTCTCAATACTGATGTCCCACATATTTCTTTGCTTGCAACGAATAGGATAGTATCATTTTTATATAGAATTCAAGTAATATCAATTTCCATCTGCAATATTGAGACTAAATAGAAAATGTTCTTAAACCAGATTTTTATAGCTTGGGAGAAATTTTGTTTGCTTTACAGAAAAGCAGTTGATATAACTGTTGATTACCTGCACTATACTGATTTTTGGTGTGGTCTAATTTATCACTTTTGTCTGTTAACCCTGTGTTAGGCATGCTAGGTTCAGTGGCCCTAGGCCCTTTATTTTTTGTATTTGAAAAATCAGTTCAGGCACAGGGATGAACTTTTATAACAATTCAGAAGGATGGGTTTGCAATTATCTGTCAAGACCACATTCCTAAAGTGACTGTAGTTTATTGAAAAATGCTGAATGAATCCAAAAGTAACATAACTTTGGTCCCAGGTACCTACTGCACCCGCTCTCATCAGGTTCTTGCTGTAGTAGTATGGTGTGATTATTCATTTCTTTTTCATATAACTCATTGACAATTAATTATTATTAGTATCTAATGGTAATTTTTTTCATGTATTGAGCATGGATGGAATAAAATCAAGAACAATATCTTTTGGAAAAATCATGAATTACTTTACAAGATGAAACTTTTTTAAAAATTTAGGTTTAGATATGATAGTTCCTAATCTATAAAGGAGGTCTTCATAAAAATATTTATCTAATGGCTTATAAATTTAATAATACTTTGGGCAATGTGTTAAAAGAAACAATAATGCTGCGAAAAGTGAAATAAGTTTTTGTTTTGTAAACATACAAAAATAATTAGCCAAGAATGCTTTGGCAAACATTAGGCAAAGTTTGTTATTGTGAGCCCTGAATAATGCACTAAGTATAGCCTATTTTATTCTATTTACCAAAATCTAACTCATTTTCCATAAATCTACGAGATAATTTCAATACCTTTTAGTGTCTGGAAGTGCTTTCATCATATAATTTGGAAATTGTTATTTTTTTTTCAGAACATGGAACACTTCAGAAAAATTTATTTATTTTACATGGTATTCAGCTTGAAAATTGTTTGTATTTTTGTAACTCACTTAATATATAAGAATAAAAATATCTGATTCAGTTTAATTCTAAGTTCTATCTATTTTCATTTATTGAAGAAATGCTTGTTTTAGGGTTGTATTCACCCCCTGTGTGGCTTATTAACAGTAATGGACCCTAAAATTGTTCAAGTAGCTCTAAATGGATTGGAAAATATCCTCAGGTTAGGTGATCAAGATGCAAAAATGCATGGAGGTATCAATCCTTATGCCGTCCTCATTGAAGAGTGCTATGGTAAGTTATCACTTTTTAAAAACAATTAAAGAAAGGCCATACAGCTTTGTATGTGAAGTTATAGATAGAGCTTGTTATTTCTTTTTATTATATACTATATGTTGTGTATGTACACATTCTTTCCTAATAAACTATGCTCTGGTGATTTTATTCTTGGATTGTTTGCTTTTCAGGCTATTCCTCCATCATTCTGTAGATTTTAATCCATAATAGACATTGTTCTTTGTTCTTTTCCCCACTCAAATTTAAGTATTCATTTATTAACATTGCCTTTTTTACAGGTCTAGATAAAATAGAATTTTTACAGTCCCATGAAAATATGGACATATATCAAAAAGCATTTGATATTATTGAGCACTACTTTGGAAGTGAAGAAGAAGATGCAAGAGTTGCACCAACAGTTGATCAAGAATCACAGCAGTACCAGTTCAATGCAGATCAAAGTGTCCCAATGGGTGGCTTCCAGTTCTAAATAGTGCATAATTTAGTGCAACTCATAAGATCTTGAAATATCTTGTGAGAAATTAGGATTAATTGGAATAAACTGATAAATAAATCATTACTATTTGGTTGAATTTGAATGAAAAAAGTGATGTTTTGTCTGTATATTTTTTCCAAAAAAAAATAATCAAAAACATTTCTTCCAGTAATACAAAATTTCAAATTAATAGTGTACAAAATGACATAATTTTGTTCAAAATTGTGGCCCATAATAGCAAAATATCATCATGAAGAATTACATTCTAATGTAATATTCATCAATACTCTTTTATGGTGTTCACTGCAGTCCTTTTGTTCTACAAGAATGATGCTGTATAAAAGTTTTCAATTTTATTTTAGCAATATATTGAATATAATTTTTTGTTATATTGATCAGAGTTCCTTTATTGTAATTTACTTGATATGAAGCCACAAATTTGGTTTGCATTGAATTTTTATTATTCATCTAGTTAAGTTCAAATTTAACTAATTGTGATCCATTGTTGTAATGTACTTACAGAATAGTAAGCAGTAATGTTTATTTTCTGTTCAGAAACTTTCAAGTAACATTCTCATAAACTAAGGGAAATACGAATACAGGTTTTTTTAATAGATCATCTTTGCAGTACTCCCTAATAAATGTTAAACTATAAAAAGATATAGGAATGCAAAAGTGTAATCACTTAGAAATTTCAAATTAAAATATTTTTAAACATGTAATGAGTTAATACATAAAATGTAGTTTCAAATTATTCAGATCTGTGGTGGTAATTTGTTTAGAGTTTAATTTTTTACTAAAAATTAAATATTTTATTATAAATTGGTAACATGTGCACATAATAGAAATTTGTTAGTAAAACTATGGAAGTTTGTGTCATACCTTTGAAATAGATGTCTATCTGAGGTGTCAGAATAATGTTATTTGAAAACGGATGCATGATTTTATGCATCACATAAGTTTCTGTTCTGATGGGGCAATTACATGTAACTATGTACAATTTGTTGAGCTGTTATCATTTTTGCCTTGGTTTCTCAGCTAAGATTTATTTAGTAAAAAACAAATTGTCACTTAAATTTTTCTTGATATAATTTGTTCATTAATGTGTTAGATATATTTACTAGTAATCTGTAGATATTTACATATTCAATGCTTTGTAAACATAGTTTTTGTATCTTTCTACTATCCTGAATTTGTCTGTTCTAGTTGTGTACATATATATTAAATGGTGTTCTATCACCTTTCTGATTTTCTGACAGTGGTTTATACCCCCCACATTTTTGTTCATTGCAAACATGTGATGAGCATAATTCTAAGAAGTGCACAAAATATTGACCTTGTTTCTTCTGCCATGTGTTACTTATGTCATGTTTACTTGAAGTGTTTCCCCATGCATAATGACTTACTGACTGACACAGATATGTATAGAAAATAAAATACTGTGCTTAATTTTCTCACTCTGACTGATGATTTGTGACCTTTCAAAAGACCTAGAAGAAATTTTTAAGGCCCAATTGTTCTACTTGTGCTAGATTAGAAGTAATGAAGGGCAGTTTGTTACAGATAATGATTCATGTGTATGAAAATGTGATAAATACAATAATATATAATCATAAATGGTTGTCCATTCATATTTATTTGTTTGTACATTATTTTGATAAAACTGGTGCTTTCAAAGATTTTTTTTAAAAGGAGAAGAAATTGTAAATAGGATGCTTGCTTTGGACGAAGTATCCAATTATGTAAAGTAAGAATTTAAAGCCATTAATAGGAAAATGTATTTGTTCTATAGCTCCACCAATGGTTTACCTGTTACAGTGACTAAAATGTTTTGTAATCATCTAAGTGTAACCTCTACAAAGGGGATGCAAGATATAAAATATTTATTCATGTTGGTTGATTAAGACATGTTTCTCTTCCTTGACGTCAAGCTAATACCAAAACTGTTTGTTACTGTGGAAGGCACTAGGTATATGTACAGAACGTGGTATTTTCTTGTAAAAAATGTGAGAAATGTATTTATGTTGGAGTTTTTCAACAACTATGATTAATAAAAATTCTTTGACAGAATAACGGACATATTGACGATTACACTTCTTGATAATCTGGTTTAAATTATTGCACACTATGTTTGCAATAAATTTGCTATAAATTGAGAGTAAGCTAAAACAGAGGATTAACTTAGTAGCTAAATAATAAATCAAACTACAGTTTGGTAATTCAAATTTTGGTAATAAAGCTACATATCAAATAGTCTTCTAGATAAATGTCAGCATGCAATCTGTGATGTTTTGTTTTATTGAAATAAAAATGATGCTGTGCTTGAACATAAAATGTTTGCGTGCCAATTATTTTATGCAAATCCAGAAGACTATGACTCAGCTATTAACAATTGATTCTTGAACTCTAAGACAGTGGGAGTGTGAATCATTAGTTGTTTTTTGTTTTTAGTTCCAAACTGTCTTCAAAACAGAGCTAGTCACTTTCCACCTCATAATATGATAGATTAAAAATGTAATAAAAATCTTTATTATGAAAAATTGTATAATATAAAATAATAAATTTGACAATTAATTTACCAATTTTTATGTATACAAACCGAATATTTGTTTGAAATAAATTGAAATTGTACTATACTTTATTAATTCATGTTTAATTTCCTTTCATTCTATATGATGTGAAAAGTGTTAGTTTTAAAATAGAATCTCTGTTAAATATAAATAATTATTCACTAGAAGCCAATACACAATTACGGCAAAACCAGTGTGCCAAGCAATAAGCACAGGCAAATCATACTCAATTCCTAATTTAAAATAATTCTTATGGAATGTTGGTCATTCCTTTACAAAAGATCAAGTTTAAAATTTACCTGATGAGCAATATTATTGTGTGTTGAAATATATTACAGTTAAGAATTGTGTATATATTACAATTAAAACATGGAACGGGCAGTAGAATATATCTTCCAATGAGAAGTATGTAAGAACACTGATATTATTTCTATTTTAAATATTTAGATAATAATGAACAAGTTCATTTAATTAATAATCAATTTATTTATAAATATACAGTTGAAACATTTTTTAAGAATATATACATAATTTATCTAAAAGTTCAATCACAAAATGTGTGTGCATTATTAATTTCTTTGTATTCTCTTTGAATAACCAAAACACTATTTGTAATACGAGTGATGAGTGGTTCTATTAAGTCCTCATTCAAAAATTGCTTCCAATTGTTTCTTAATATTTCTTCAACAGTAGTAATAGGATTACTTGATAATGTCAAATTATAATTTAATGTGAAGATATAAATGGATTTATCAACAGCTGGTGTAAACTCATCACAAAGAAAATGAAATGCTTGAGCCAAGTTACCAGGCAGTTTTTCTAAACCTAGTACAATTAAGACACCATGATGTTCAATTATGGGTTTATAATGATCAATGATCCAACCATAATCATTTTCAAAGTCTGGGAGAGTTTTTAATTTTTCATATGTTAGACAGACAGGAGACTTGGTACCCATAGCATCAACAGCAATTGCAGCATATTCATAAGCCAAAAGTTTTGTTGTTTTACCTTCATTCTCATTGTGAACAAATAAAAATGTTGAAGGCTTACTTGGATTGTCAAGAATTCTTTGTATACCATTCTTCAGGTCAAATTTGTAATTTTTTTGTTGGCTGGGAAACTTCAGAAACATATTGTTTATTTCATTCCGCCAATTAACAGGAGTGGGTTTATTTTTGACAAAACCATAAACAACAACAACAACAAAAACTAAAATACAAAATATGACAGTTTCCCTAAATCCAAAAAATAATGGCCTGTCACTATTAACATTAGAAGACAATTTTGGTTTATTTTCATCATGACTCAATTCCTCATCTTCACTTAACTCTGAAGAAGAGACATCTTGTTTCCTCTCATCACTTTTTGACTGCCCAATAGGACGCCTGTGCTGTAGTTGATTTGTTTTCTGAAATAAAGAGATTTATAAATAAGGCAAGGAAAGTTATAGTAACACTAAAAATAATTAACTCATTTGGATAGGGATAGGAAGCAAATGACTTAATGTAAATTGGCAGTTGGTGTCACCAGGATAGGAAACCATAACATGACTTAATTTTCAAAAGCCTAAGCCCACATCAGCCACACACAGTGTCCAATTCAAACTATGGCAAGCTAGATCTCTCAAGAAAAGACCACCACAATGGAATAATATATGAATGCATACATACACAAACTAGAGGTGGAAAGTAAAAAGTAAAGTGAGTGATTGGGGAAAGGTATTGGTTAAAAATATGTTTAGTCAAGGACTTTGTCTGGAAAGAGAGTTCAGCATTTGTAGTGTGAAGCATTGGGCTTTGGGCATGAGCAGCTATTGGGAATTGAATTTTAGTCTCATTCACAGTGTTGAAGTTGCTAGCAATGTGTTCAGGAAGAGATATTTTTGCTTGGACAATATAGAAAGCAGGGCAAAGTCTGAACATCCTTCTGTCCTGAGTGGCTACACTGAGCTTCAATTTCAGGTAAGCCACCAACTCTCTCTCTTTTCCAGTGATTTCAATTATTTTGAAACATCCTTACTCATGAAAGAAATATAGGACAAAGATTGCAATTATGCTCTGAAGAAAGCATATGCTTTAGGTATAGTAATACGCTCAAAGGAGGCATAGAGAGGAAAGGAAGAAGGAAAGACTGAAAATATTTGGCAGGGCTGGGAATTGAACCCAGGTACATTTATTTGAACACAAATGACAACTGAGTTACCTTTCCCCAGTCCTGACAAATACAGCCAGTCTTATTAGATGTAGAGGGCGAATATATATATATATATATATTTGATATTAGTAAGGATGTGACATTGTCAAAAATAATTGCAATATTGGTATGGAAAGGAAAGAGAGATCAGTTGTAGCTTACCTGAAATTGAAGTATGGTGTAGCCACAGGGAACCAAAGTGTCTCATTCCACAGCTGGTTGGCACATGAAATTCAACTTCTTTCTGCTGAAGGAGGAGGCCAACACTTCCAAAAAATTTCAGATCCTTCTGTCCTGTTCCTTTTCATACAAATTTTATACATATATTTCAAACTTTTGAGGACCTGAATCCCCTTGTCAGAATGAATATATGCATTAACTTTGTATGGAAAGGAACAGGATTGAAGGATCTCCAAATTTTTGGAGGCGTCAACCTCCTTCTTCAGGAGAAAGAAGTCGAATTTCGGTGTGCCAACACCAGCTGTGGAGTGAGACACTTGAATGTAATTCAGGTATATTTAATCCTTTACTGTGAGGCACTGAAAAAAAAAATTCGCGTGTTTTCTGGATAATAGACGAAATTCTAAGTCTTGTTATTGTAAAATAGTTCATCCTAACAATAAAATACTTAATACCTTATATTTGTATTTGAGGTTTATATCAAACGTTAAGTGTACATCATCATTTTCTTTCATCTTGCTTCGAATGTGTAAGTGATCCGTAACGGCTCCCTTAAAAATTATTTCCTTAATACTTCATTTCACTTCAGCATTTCTTACGATATATACAAAATTCCACAGCTGTAAACATCTGTGGACTGCGTTCCAATTACATTTTTAAGTTTCTGCGCATGCGTCGCCACGAAAGTCTATTGTCATTATATGGTTGTATTGAATATTCAAACTTAAATATGACATTAGTCTGGCAATAATATTGACAAAGATCACAGCATTTGATCGAAACGTCTACATATTTTTAAAGTATATTGTTCAAATTAATTTCTGTTTTAATTTTGTGTGTTAAATATGATAAGATGATATCAAATTAAAATTACATATTTGTACTTTCGTTTATAAAATTACATCAAAATTAAATATTGTAAATATGACTTACTTTTAAAGTATCATTATTTGAATTTAGTGTGTTAAAATTTTAAACAATTAATTAGTTATTTTCTTGATGAACATCTGTATCTGTACACATTAATATGATTTCGTCCACTAGCAAAATTAAACTTGGTATGTGATTGACAATGTAGTTTACAAAAATTTCTACCCTTGTCCCATAATAAGTTTGTTTTAAATTTTTGTTTAAATCCACTCTACTCGTGAAAGAAAATTCTCGTGTAAGAAGAGAAGCAAAGAGTTATATAAACATGTTGTTTATATAAATCTTTGAAGAGAAGTGTATGTGTAATCTATGGCTTATGATCGAGATGGTCATGAGATTGTTTGTTTACTTACGTTGACGTTTCAAACAACGGAATCAGCCGACGAAAGAAAAAGTATGAGATCTGTATCAAGAAGGAGGATGTAAAATGGGAATCGCGTGCTGCTGTTGCCGGAGAAACAACAAAATAGGACCATCATCAAATATACCTAAGTAATTTTAAGATAATTATGCTATTATTTTTTTTATATCATTTTATTGTTACGATCTTCAGGCAATTGACAAATAAAGCAAAGGGCTAATTACGATTCATATATTGCTTTGTTCATTTAAAGAATGTGAAAAAATTAAATTACACATATTATAAAGTTTTTTTGTTGGTTTGCTTTATTTATGTTAATTTTATTGCATTAAAATTTTTTGATTTTTTAATCCGACTACCGATTTAAGTTATTTGAAAAGAATTAAAATTTATAATGCCAGACTGTTGTCATATTGGTTTGTCTACTTCATTTGATTCCTGACGATAGGGTTAAATTTACATGTACTTGTACTTTTTCTTTTACAAAAGAAAATTGTGTATTACTAAGTGTTGATAAGAAACTAAATTGTCCTCCATAAACATTACTAAGTTACTGAAGAACTGCAACCTACTTGTATACGAAAGAGAGACAGCGTAGGCGACTTACCCAAAATAAATAGTAGCCAGTCTTAATAACTATGTTTTGAAGTATATAATCAGAAATTATAGTTTTAACAGATTTTGTATCTGAAGTTTCAAATAGTCTGTTTTAATTAGTATGAGCTTTTTAAAAGTTCTGTCTTGCATTTAACAAAGTGAAAGTATGTACCCATAGGAATGAGCCATATTCATTGACAAGTGTATATCATGTGAAATTAAAAAATTATTTTACAGGAAAATTGTTCTTTTGCTTGTTGGCCTTGACAATGCAGGAAAGACATCAGCTGCAAAAAATCTTATTGGAGGTACAAATATAATTTGAAATCAGCACAATATAATTTTTTTTCCTTTGCACAAATTAGATATTTAGAAGTGAATTTATTGTTCATTTAATATTTAGTGCTCATAGAGTTGTTAATTAAATATATTCTTTTATTAATTGTCAATCAAAAATACATTAATTTACAAGACATTAGTTGATAATATTTTATAAACAAAGACACAAATTTATGCCAGAACATAATCAATTGATCTTTTGCAGTAATTTGCCTTTTAAGGTAGTAAATCGTTTTAGTTATTGAAGGTTTTGATTGAATAAAACAGTAGATTAAAATTTTTCTATATTTTGTATGATTTGTTTCTGTAAATAAAAGTAAAGTGTACTACACATACACTCAATTTAGAATCACAAACATTTGAAATTATATAAGAGAACATCACTTCCAGTTACATTTTTAAAATTTAATTTTTTCAGCTATTATTCGTTTAAAGTTTTATACATCTCTAATTTTTCAATTACTTTTTGTGTTCACAACATTTTGTTTAGAAATAATATGCTTTGCGAAAGTTTATTTTGTGATTCTTATTTTACAATTTAGGAGAGTGTTCTAGAAATTGATCTGAAAATAGTGTAGAAGTGATTGCAATTGGTATGGCTAGTTCACAACAGAAATGAAACATAATTAATCTAAACTGAGTACTTAATAAAAAGTGGAGAATTATTTTTGTTTAAAAATTTCTTTCATTGAAGCTTCTTACTACATTAATGTATTAGTTTCTTGATATTTAATGTGGAAAACACTTGAAAAGCCTAGAAATCATGCATTACTTCATTTATTCAAAAGCTAGATATCAATTGTTCAACTACATATTCTGTTTTACTTGAACTAGCTACAGTGAACATCTAGCAGGATTAATAAATTGGAACTCTGTAGACATAAAAGTAAAAAACTTTCCTATTTTAGCATCATCTGAAAATTATAATTAGTATTTAATCTGTAATACTTTCACTGTATATGAAGTATTGTATAGAAGATAAATATTGACAAAGTAGGTAATAGTGAACTGATTGGAATGAAGTAAAAAGGAGAATGTGTTTCAAGCATTGTATAATCAAAACAAAATCTAAACATTCCAACAATTCAGACATTCATCCTTGTATTTTTCAGAGACATCCCCACAAATAATCCATTTTACATGATATATTAATTCAAGTGGCCAGGTAACATACATGTTCATTTCCATAAGTGACTGGTCAAGCAATTGTTTCTAAATGGCAAGTAAATTGAAATAGAATATAGTCAGATGAATAATTAGGAACTGTGTAGATAGAATAATAAAAACTCTATCCTATTTTACCAAATAAATAATATAATTTAATTTATTTTTAAAACAAAAGTATCATTATTTGGAGACTGAATTATATCTGTAACCTGAGGGTTATGAATATGGTAGACCTTGATTGAATTTTGCTTGTCTTACATTAATTTAATAATTCTCACTCATTGCCATTGTGATGTCATTTCGCCTGATTTTTCTTTTCATAGCACTGATTTCTTACTCATAAATTAGTCACACAATCAAGCTGATATGCTTTAAGAAGAAGATGAAAGAGACAGTATGTTATCTGAATGAGTGAACATTTATTACTAATTCCTCAGTAAGTTAAAGTTGTAATAAACAGGAAAATTTTTATGTATAAGATCAATGGTTCCAGTCAAATAGTTGGTTGTTAAATCTACTAATTGTTAATATTGAATGCTATCATCTGCTTTTCAAACTTTAAGGAAATATGTTGTATGATGTATTAAATTAATATTCAATTTTTGTAATTATTTTTAATATTAGATGTATCAAAGCAGGAAATAGGACCCTTATAATTAGTCAATTAATTATGCAATATATTATGTAATTTGTCTGTATGAAGGTCGTATTTAGTATTATTATCTTATGTACCAATATTTGTTAGATACATTTATCTGTTATTTGCAAAATAATTTAGTAAATAAAAATTACATTTATTTTCTTTTACATGCCTAACATTCAAACTAAACTACTTTTTTATTAATTTCAGAACCTATAGACTCTGTAGTACCCACAGTTGGATTTTCGTCTATTTTTCTGAAATACAAAAGGTATATTATAATGATTTATGATCTTGGAGGAGGATCACAAATAAGAAATATTTGGCACAGATATTTTGTAGATGTGAGTTTCTGATACAATTAAAGTAATTATGAACTTTTCTCGTTTGCAATGACTTAAATAACTTATGTTCACAGGTCCATGGAATCATCTTTGTTGTAGATTCTAGTGATGATACTAGACTGGATGAGTGCCGTTTTGTGTTGGAGAATTTGCTTTCCCATGAAAAGTTAGCTGGAAAACCTCTCCTGCTGTGAGTACTAAATACTTTTATAGCATAATTATTTCTTTTATACTCTCATTAATCTGTTTTCAGTAGTTTCAATGTTAAAAAAATGCAATAAAACTTAATTATTATTCTGAAATATAATTATTGTTAATAATTTTCCCTGAATATGAATTTATTTAATTTTTTAATGGGAATTTATGTTTTCAAATAAATATGTGTATGACAAAGAATATGTGTACATAACCATATTATATTTTATGTGCATTGCATTCTGAAATATCTTTGTGATTTTTAAATCATTTGATATGTTAGAAAAAATAATTTTAATTTAAATTGTTTGACACACAATATTGAGGTAAACATTTTTATGTCAAACATTTTCTTGATATATAACCCACCAATTTTACTATTCTAATGTAGAAAAGTTCATTTTTTCAATATGTTATAATTAGGTGGCTCAACAGAGTTAACAATTACATCCTATAATAATGTTCAAGAATTTTGTCATAATGTATTAAAATTATTTAATATAAATAATATTGTGATAATAGAGAGTGTAAGTTTTCCTTGTGTATATTCTGTATAAAGAGTTCTTGGGTTTCCAGTTGGGTAACGTGATTAGTTAAACACAATGTTTCCATGGCTGACACTGCCTGAAGAAGATGGCGGTGTCAGTCATGGAAACATTGTGTTTAACTAATCACGTTACCCAACCGGTAACCCTATTTATACACAATATTGTGATAAATTAATTTTGAGGAGCTCATGGATACTTGAATAATGCCACAAAAATAATCTAAATAAGAGTATAATCTCATGTTCAGACAAAAAATAATTGAAGGCATTGTATTCATTTCATTAGAACATACATATGTAATTAAAACAATTGGCATGGAAAAGAAAAAGAGAAAGGTGATTTGAAATTGAGCTCAGTGTCACCATTCAGGACAGCAGGAAGTAAGTTAATTTTCAGAGGCATTAGTCTCCTTCAGGAAGAAAGATGACTTGTTTATTTTGCAGGCAGTCCCTAAAGATGAATTCACCTTCCAAAATTCCTTAAAACATGAAACTTTGATCTTGGACAAATTGCAATACTCCTTTGGCTGCTGGTAAAAGGATGAAAGTTTATTCCCCTTCACCATAGAGGTGGGTGGGGAAGTGAGAATGGGAAAATGGCCCAAAAATGCCCATATTCATGTAAAGTACATAGTTTTTGGTGTCGTTGAGGTGGAGAGTGATGCTCCCTATGCTTGCCAAATCATGTGTTAGTCCCAAGAGGTCAATGACAATATTTGAAATGACCAATGAATGAGTGTCAGATTAATTCTTTTTCTTGTCTAATATAAGCTTGGGATAAATAAATATCTAGGTAACACCATTAAGTCAGCGAGTAGTTAATAAAATTTTGATTATGAGGGTTAGGATCTGTACTATTAGATACTACACTATAGATATAATGCCTAATTGAAGAACAACAGCATTATATATCATTTGAATATTAAATCAGTGTAGTAATAATAATAGTTAATTGCCAGTAAAACGGATAGCCATATAGCACTGTCAAGTTTAAGAATATAATTTAAAATTATTAAATAAGACTAACATTGGTAATCTCTACAATATATAACACATTTGGATAGGAAAGAGAGACAGTGATGCCGACTTACCCGGAATCAGTAGTTGGTCCATTCTTGCATAGGTGGAAGTTCAAATTTTCGAGGCTTGAGCCCCTTTCATCATGAAGGAAGATCTGAACTGCTTACCGGCTGGGCATCTCTCCCTCCCTCTCCCACTCCCCCCCCCTCTCTCTATATAAATACAAGGAAAATGGGATGAGGTCAAATTAATATATACATATAACTTGCCTTTAAGTTTCTTTTTTTCTTTTGTTAAAAATTATTCACAGTGCTTCTGTAAAAGTCTAGATTATGCCTTAATGTTGCTCGCCAAATTTGTAGGTCATATGTTGTGTGAGGTTGTACCAATTAATAATATATCTAATAAATTTAAACTTCATATATTGAGATCAATTTAATATTTATAGAATAGCTTTAATTTCAATTTATTCATATTATATGTATTTTGAAATGTCTTAGTATTGTGGCCTAAAAAAAAACACAATTAACATCTTTTACTAATTAATTTGTATAAGTTTTCAAGCTTCAGGGAGCCTATATTTTTAAAATAACATTCATTTATAGCTTAGCAAACAAACAAGATTGTGATGGTGCCCTAGATGAATTGGATATTGTGGAAAAATTAAATGTTGAGCATATTGTTAATGAGCAGCGTTGCCCAACACTTGTAGAAACATGTTCAGCAACTATTGAAAGTAATACCAGAAAGAAAAAGTTTTCAGGCATACATCAAGGATACAAGTGAGTAGTGTTTATTAGACATTTTTTTACTTTGCATTTTTTCTTTAGTTAATTATATATACACACATTGTGTGGTCAGCTGGCATGCAGTGCACATTCTGTCTAAGATTGTGGCACCCGCCCTCAATTTCAGGTAAGCCATCAACTATCTTTCCTGTCCATTTATCATCATGCTGCACAGGAAGAAACATTTCAAATTTTTGAGATGCAAGATTCCTTCTTCATGAGATAGATAGTACTTCAGTTTGTGCTGATGAGCTGGGTTGAAAAAGTGACACATTAGATTGTCATTTGCTGTAATAATTAAATTTTAATGTAAAAGTTTATCAATTGGCTAACATATAATTATGTTTTGAAGCAGCAGCAAAGCGAATGGTCTTATCAATAAATCAAGAGACACCATCTATATGTTCTCTGGAATAAATCAGAATACTTCGGAAATATTGTCTGTTGGAGAATATCTTTTTAGAAGAGTCGACAGCTTCAAGTACTTGGGCTGCATTGTAAATAGAAACAACGACTGGACCCAGGAAATAAACGCCTGAATGACACTAGCTAATAAGTGTTACTATGGCCTTATAAGACATATGAGATCCAAACTCTTGTCTAGAAGCAATAAAAATTGCCCTATACAAGACACTAATAAGACCAGTGCTAACATATGGGGCAGAAACCTGGGTTTTATCAAAAGTGGATGAAGTTAGAGTTTGTCATTTTGAACTCAAGATTTTGTGAAAAATCTATGGTGCCATATTTAAACAAGAAGGATGGCACCGAAGAACTCTACCAGTTGTTTAAAGAGGTTGACATTATAAAATTCACCAAGTTAAGTAGACTCAGGTGGGCTGGACATGTTGCAAGATTGAATGATAATGACCTTGCACTGAAAGTACTCCTTACAGCACCAGGAGGAAAACGACCAAGAGGATTACCCAAGCTACATTGGCAACAGGAGATCTAAGAAGGAGCTGCAAGAGTTGGATACAGAAATTGGAGGAAAGTCGCCCGTAATAGAGATCACTGGTGGAAGTTCTTGAAGGAGGCTGAGGCCCACCCCGGGCTGTAGTGCCAAAATAGAAGAAGAAGAACATATCATTAACTGACATAAATAACAATCTTAAAAATAACTTTAATTAAGAGTTAACATTTTTATTCATCCTAGCTGGTTTCTGCATACCGTAATATGCTGACACTTATGATAAGTTTTTCAAATAGAGCTACTAGTTTTAAATTGATGTATTTTTGAGCCACTTAGCTTCTACAAGCCTGTTAAAATTTTAAATCAGAACAAGGCAAACTTTAACAGTTTTAAATATGTATTATCATAATGATTCAATTTTTTCAATAATATGACAGCAAATATGATGTAATTACCTAGAAGTTATTGGGATTCCAACTGGGTGAAAACATTGTAGTTCACTTTAAGATGATGGCAGTGACCGCCGTCGAAATGTCATGTAGCATCAATGTTTTCACCCAGTTGGAATCCCAAGAACTTCTGGTTAATCAAATACACCGGTAAATCCTTTGTTTGATAGTAAATATGATGTATATTTTGCAGATGGCTGTTGGAGTGTATCATTAAAAACTACCCAAGTATCAATGAACGAGTAATGCGAGACATGATGGAACAGAAAAAACTAGATGATGTCATGAAGAAAGAACGTCTTGAAAGGATTAAGAAACTTAGAGAAGAAAGAGGTGACACCATTGTCCAGAATGGTTCAAGTAACCTGAATATTGAAGAAAGCATGCACAGTGTTGATAATACTAACCCATTTCGCCCAATATCAGAAATAGTGGTATGAGTGATTTATGCCAGTTTTGAATGTTTATGAGTGTATGTAAATGCAATTTTTTAAGTTGTTATTGTTTCAGAATATAGAAAAAAATGATAAACCAAAAGATGAATTGATGGATCCTGATCAGAAAATGTCTAACATTGTTCAGGATTTTGAAATTCCTATTTTGAATGGACAAATTAAAGAAGAATCACCTGTCTGCAAGAATGACAGATGTTTGGAAGCAGAAGAGGAAGGTTCTATTGGTTTTTTGGAACTTGGCAAAGGTAATGTGTACATTGTTAACTACATTCACCATATGTATGCATACGTGAATAAACCTCCAACAATCTGAAGAACTGCCTCTTGTCCTGCATGGCAATGGTGAACTTGAATTTCAGGTCAGCCAACCCCTTCCCCTATTTCCTTTCCATACCAATTGTAAATACGTACATAATCTAATCTAATATAAATAAAATTGACTGTATATGTGTTTGGGAAAAAATACTGTGGAGGTAAAACACATCTACCACTCCAAAGAGCAGGGGTGGAAATTTTCAAACATGCTCAAACCACCAATATTTACTTCAGATAAATTTCTTTCAAGGTCAATGTGATTGATAGTGTTTCTTTGATTGGTTTTTGTTTATAAATTTCTTTGAGCATTGGACAGGAGCACCCTTAGGTGTGGGGGTGGAGGGGCGTTAAATAAAAATAATGTGAAAACTGCTGAGATTGCAGTTGAGTCTGAGGGTTATGGATGTTGCTGAGTTTCATTATGACATTCAACTTGCCATTTAATCCCAAGGGGAAAGGGGAAAAATTTTAAAATATGTTAAACAACCAATATTTGCATCAAATAAATATTTTTTCTGGGTCAATGAAATTGATAGTAATTCTCCTGATGTTGATTGTGTATAATTTCAACCCCTTTTGGCATTGGAGGGAAGCACCCTTAGGGGTGGGTGTGGAGGATGTTACATAAACATGACGTAAAAACAACCAAGATTAGATATAGATGTCGCTGAGTTTAATTATGACAACCTAGGTAACGCCAGGTACCCAGCCTGTATAATATAATTAAAAAATTTGTATTGGAACATGAAAGAGAGCTTTATCTGAAATTGAAGCTCGTTGTTGCTGCTCTGGACAGAAGGAAGTTCTTCAAATTTTCGGAGATGTTAACCTTCTTCTTCAAGAAAAAGAAGACAAATCCCATGTGCCGGCTCACCATGGACTTTGACATATACCTGATTTCTGCCATAATTAACACATCTGTCCACATCAAGGCAATAACACCTTACAATACCTCTACTTTACCAGTTGTCACCTTGACCATACCAAACTCTCCCTGACATACAACCTAGCCTTCAGAAGACATATTTGTTCCACCTGGAAGTGCCTTGCCAACTACACCAATTAAAATCCTTAATGCCTTTATTACGCTACAGACTTCCTCCAAAAACAAATAACCTGTGCTGTATCAAATATCAAATTTCCAAACACCTATTCTTGACCAAAACAAACAACATAGTCCACCCCTCACCACACACATATATATAAAACATTGCAATATTGGTATGGAAAGGAAAGAGAGGTAGGTTGTGACTTACCTTAAAGTGAAGTGCGGTGCTGCCATAATGCTGAAGGTTGTTCTTCAAATTTTTGGAGGCTCTCAGGCTTTTTCAGGAAGGAGTGTTACACCATTCCATGCACACTCCTTCCTGAGAGGAGGCTGAGAGCCTCCAAAAATTTGAAGAACAACCTTCAGTTCCTTATGGCGACACTGCACTTTACTTTCAGGTAAACCACAACCTATTTCTCATGCCTTTCCATACCAATATCGCAATTATTTTTGACAATATTATATCCTTACCAATATTATTATTATTATAATATATGTATAAGATATGTATAACATTTAATATCTATTCTTTCAGATGCTTCAGCGTCACAGGAATTGAAATTAGCGAAACCAAAATTGTTTCACCGTAACAACAAGACATGGCCAGCTTCAGAAAACTGTGAACAAATTAGTCCAAACAAGGAGGGCAATTTCTCTGATAGCAGCAGCAGTGGAAGTGTTAAAGTATTGAGTCCTAAAATGCATTTACCCCCTCTCAAGGAACATAATTTATCAGTAAATACTGTGCCTTGGGTGAGACCTTTGTTGAAAACAGCAAGTCAAGGTATTGCAAATTTCTTACTGCAAAATTTAGTTTCAGGGTTTTAAGTTATTGTTTCTATACTATGTATGGCTTTTAAAATGTAGACCCCTATTTGGTTTTTGTTCCAATTTCAGAATTTAAATAACATGAAGTGAGTCAAGGCTGCTCCTACAGTTTGAATACTGCCAATGCTCTTACATATATGGCTCAATTTCTCAAATACATTGAGTTCTAATGATAATGTATACTCTGATCCTTTTATGCTGTCTAAAGGTTTCCAAAAATAGTAATTAAGAAATACAGTTTATATTCTGTGCTTCTATGCAAAAGGTGACAAGTAGGTTTTATTACTGTATGGTATTCAATACCAAGTTAGTCCCATGATTTGTGACACATTCAATGAGTAGCGGTGTTGAATAAATAAAAAATTATTGCAAAATGAGAAGAAAAGTGTCATGTCTGCAAAAACTGCAAGGAAAGGATTAAAAAGGTTTCACCGTTGCTACGAAAATATTTCCGGGGTGTAATTACTATTTAGGATATTAATTATGGTTCCTTGGATACCGTGTATTTGTTAATTCCTTATTCCACACTGTTATGTACAGGAAATTATAATTATCACACTATGAGTGTATATGAGTAAGTAGAAAATGAGAATATGATATATTGAATTTGGTAATTGGGGATAAGGCTTAAAGGAGGGTCAATTTTTATCATTGGTGGAGTTGTGGCTTTGGGCATGAGCAGCTTTTGGGAATTGAGTTTTGACAAATTGTCTGTGGTGCAGTGGTTATCAATGCATTCAGGAAGAGGTTGTTTTGTTTGGCAGATATAGAAAGCAGTACAGAGTTTGTATTCAATCTGGTAGCTTATGTGGGAGTAAAGGCAAGTAACGTTTTCTTTGATTTTGATGGTGGCTATTTGTGGAGGATTGTGTTAGGCTGAAGGATAGAGCAGACATGGCACCTGTTCTTACTGCACGGTTGTATACCCGGCTTAAGTAGGGGAGTTTTAGGGTAGGGCCTACAAGGTTGGAGAAGGCAACCCTTCGTCAGGTGGGGAGTGTTGTGCGAATAATGTTTATATGAGGGTTGGATTGTAGTCCAGTGTAGGTCAGTCAGAGAATGGAGTTGAATTTTTGTTATCCAGGAAAGTAAGTTGTGGTTAGGAGTGGACTATGTTTGTTTATATTGGTCAAGGTTGGGTTTGGGTAGTTGGACAGTGAATAAGGCATGGGATATTTGTTTATGGAGGAGGTTTCTAGGGTATTTTATATTTATGGGCATTGGGGATCCGATTGGTGTAGGTGGCCAGAGTGTTCCAAGTAGAGCATGTGCTGTACAGGAGGGAGTTATTGATACATTCAGGATGATGACAGGTGGGTTTAATGTGGACTAAAGTTGTGATTTTACCAGAACTTAAGTGTATATTAACATCAAGGAAAGTGATATTTGTGGGGGAAGTTCCAAGTGAACTAAACAGGGAATTTGGTTTTAGGATTTGTAGAAAATCAGAAAGAGGATTTGGTCCATGGGTTCATAGTATTATATATCATCTATGAACTGGAAGCAGGTTAAGGGTTTCAGTAGAGAGGAATTGAGGTGTAGTAGTTCCAGTTGTCTCATGAACAGATAGTCATAGAGGCATAGGAGGGAACTATCTGTGTGATCACGGCTGAGTCACTTATTTGGTGATATATTTTCAGTCTGTCCTTCTTCTTTCATCCTTCTCTCTGCTGTGAACATATGCTTTTCTATGAGCGTAATTCTTCGCCTGAGCATATGAATTCACATAAAACTCCTATTTCTCCTATTTATTTCTATCCTTCCTCACTATCCAAGTTTGAATGGGACTTTGTCACCAAATTAGTTCCAATTCCTTAATGAATTCTCCTAACATTGTATATATATATATATATATATATATATAAACACACACACACACACATACAAAAACATCCTTATTCTCAGAGTGGCTACACCAATCTTCAATTTCGGGTAAGCCTCCAACTATCTCTCTTTCATTTCATACCAATTATCTCAATTATTTTGACTAGTCACATCCTTACTCACATATATGTAATGAATAATTCTTAGTGACTTACTAATTAAAAATTATATTATGTTCTGAGGTTCGTAGTTATGGAAAAACTTTTCCTGAAATGTCCCAATTTTGAAACATTGATATGTTTTTGTACAACTATTTTGAGATTTTGAGATTAAGCAATTAATAAGTGATATCATTGATTTAATTCTGTACTATTTGTTTTATTTTATTCATATTCTTTACACTTCAGCAGATTCGGCTTGGGATCTTGACAAGTCCCTGGAGGTTGTTAGTTCTGGACAAGACGAATCAATTCTTCACAATTGATAAAGGTGTTAATACACCCAGCAAGTGCACTTAACCAGGTTGTTGTACATATAAATGGGGTATTTTTTCTAGTCATACTATATCAGCCATATTTTTAATGATTTTTATTGAGAAGTTAAGTAAATAATGTAGCCAAATGTTTATAACAATATCAAATTTATTTACATATGCTTTTATTATTGTTTTTTACTGTTGACTAACTTGTGTTAAATTATTTTCATATATTATTATTCGAAAGGAGGCATATGAATCTTGACATGTTCAGTTACTATTTGTCTTATTTACATTCCATATGTTCGTTTTTCTTGTTTGGACTTTGGATGCGTCTATTATGAAATATGTAACTAAGCAGTTCTCATGGATAATTGTATCAATTTGAAGCAGAATTCTGAAATGTAAATGAATCTAGTCAATATTTATGAACTAGTTTTACATAACTAACAAATGTCTTTAAGTATTAAGTGCAATTAGCTTTTGAGCAGCATAATGTACCTGATTGGTTTTGTAAAAGACAAGTTTTTATACAACAGCAATATATTTATGATAAATTATTTTTTTATTATGTACCTAAAATCTGAATGTAAAATAATAGATAATGTAAGTTTTAAATTGTTCTTATTGTTTTAAAGAATTAAACCTGACAGGTGAAGAAAAATATTTTTGAATACCAAAAATAAGTTTTACAAAGAATTATTGAGTATTAAAGTTTGTTAATATAATTTTTTAAAGAAAATATGGATATCAGTACTAAACATTATTTGAATTAGTATGGTTAGCAAGCAAAAAAGGTTTTGAAGTAAAAACTTCTATTTTAACAGTACACATATTTGAATCATACTTTATGGAGAAAAATTCTGAGTGGAAATGTGATTACTCTAAGCTATTTCACTCAGTAGTAACATCTACTCCGAGTGTTGACACTGTATGTCCAAGATAACTGCGTATATAACTGCACTGTTTCTCATCAGACAAATTCATTGTTCAACTTCACAGTGTTAATGCAAACATAATGAATTATTTTCTGGTTTCTCAAAGTTATATATGTACTTTTTAGCATAAAAGGGGGAAAAAAATCTTTTAACAATCCTTTTAGTTGATTGCAAATATTTCAATAGAAATATTCTGTAGCATTTGATGTATATAAAAAAGGCAATGTTTCCAAAGTATATGTATGTGTGTGTATATATATATAATATTAGTAAGGATATGACGTCAAAAATAAATTCAATATTGGTATGGAAAGGAAAAAGAGATAGCTTGTGGCTTACCTGAAAGTGAAGTGTGGTGTAGCCATAGGAAACCGAAGGTTGTTCTTCAAAGTTTCGGAGGCTCTCTGTCTCCTTCTTCAGAAAGAAGTGTTACACCATTCCATACATCGGCCAGCTGTGCACTTCTGGTGCGCAGAATGGTGTAACACTTATTTTTGAAGAAGGAGGCTGAGAGCCTCCAAATATTTGAAGAATAACATTCAGTTTTAATGCCTACACCACACTTCACTTTCAGGTAGGCCACAAGCTATCTCTCTTTCCTTTCCATACCAAACAATTAATTATATATATTATATGTATATACTTCTGAAATGACTGATTTATTACTATGAAATTTTGGTTTTGTTATTGATTTAAAATGCTAAGTTTAGAGTTCCATAAATAATTTTACCAGATTATCACACCTAGCCCTAACCAATTCTAAGTTTTGTTTTTTGTGTGTAAACCATGTTGTTGTTCACGAGATTAGGTTTATATTTTTATTTCCCCAATTTTTCTGCAACCAGTTTAAAACCTGTGGACTATCAAGTCATTTTTTGTCTTCGTCTAAATAAGTATTGACAGGATGGCCCCAGTATACAATCCCTATATTAAATTCGCACAATAATTTTATTAGCCAAATAATGAATGTATATTCATTTTAGCCTTCTTATTTCATTTTCACTATTAAATAGATTTATTGTCAGTTGGTTTCTGTGTATTTGTATTCCATGTGTGTAATATTCACTACATAATTTATTAATGCACTGTCACCACACAAAAGTATTTAGGAAGTGTAATTGTACCATTCTAATATTTGAATATATTAATTTCTTGTAGTTCCCTAAGAAGTGTGCAGTAAGTCCAGTTTGATTTTTATACAGGCCAAGTTTATGATAATGCCACTCTGGAGTTTCTCTCCAGCACCCTGTTACACAACGATAAATTTTAAACCCAGTTTTTAATTTTGGAATAGTTGTGGAATTTAATGTTATTCTTCTGGACCAGTATAGTCCTCATTACATCTGTGAAATTTGGCTTCAGTTTAGGACAATACATGAACAACTACATTTTTCTGATTTGACTGATATTTTTTATTCACAGTACCTTTAACCAAACCTAATGATTTTTATACTCATTTTCAGTGATGGGGAAACTATTTCTATCTGCTGTATAGAAGAGATCGATATATTAAAATGTAAAATTGAGTTATTTATGAAGTATTGTGCCAGTGTAAAATGTATGTTTCTGATGTTGATTTCTTCATTAGCACTATTATAAACTTACATTATTTTTTTAAAAGAAATATATGAGCTTTTAATTGTTACATACCCAGTGTTGGTGTATATTACTTTTTACTTCTTGTCTCCCCATCAACCTACTTTTGCAACTGAAGTTAATATACTACATGGATATACTTACAGATCTATTAAATTTTACAATAAATTTATAAAATGAGCAATTCTTGTGCTTCCAACCAGATGAAAGAAAGCTTGGACCATGACACTTCAATGATGGCAGTGGCCGCCCTGTGAACATCATGCCCTAAGTTTGCTTTTGTCTTGTTGGAAGCACAAGAATTACATATTGATCGTTGGTAATAAAATTACACTTTTTACTAGTTACGTATTAAAAAATAAATTCGAGTTAAGCTTGGAAATATGCTTGTGAAATGTTGAAACATTGTGCCTATCAGGGGCTAGTTTTTATATATTCTATTTTATTCATTTGAAATACCACATAGTGTGCCCTGGTATTTTGTATGAAAGCAATATTATTGATCTGTCTGAAAAGTGTACTATTTACAATATTTATGATTTGTGTTGCGCCATTTAATGAAACGTTACTTTCTTATATTTTGTTATGTAATCAATACTTTTCTTTAATCATTTGATGCATATAACATTTATCATAATCTTTATTGCACAATTTAATATTACATATGTGTAATAATAAGTTTTACCTACTTTAGTATGTTTATAAAGACAATAATGTTTTATTCAAAAATAATTTTGTATTAATTCAGAAGAATTTGAAAAATAAATATGGATATAAAATATATTCAGGAATGTTTTTGAATGTATTCACAAAAATACCTTACCATTTTACATTAAGTTACAAATTTTTGCAATCCCCTATAACTTGTAATTTGTACATATATATATCACTTAAGGAAAATGTGACTAGGTCAAATTAAATAACACAGTTAGAAAGGAAAGAGAGAGAGCGAAGTCGACTTGTCCTGAAAGCAACTGTTGGTTCAGTTGAGCTGAGGAATGAAGATATTACAAATTTTCGTCAGGAGATAAGTTCTGAAGTGCTTGACGGCTGGGCATAAATTATGTGTATAGGCTGAGATGTTTAAGGTGATTGATTACTGAGCAGATTATGTGGGTTCAAGTCCTGCCCTAGCCAAATATTTTCAGTATTTACTCCCTTCTCCAAAAAATTGATCATATGCAATTGTGTCCAATTCTACACCTGACCATATGCATTCACATAAAGCCTATTTTCGTCTTTCTCCTATTTATTTCTATCTTTCATCACTATCCATGATCCAGTGTGACTGCATCACCAAATTAAAGTTCCTAACATTATATATATATATATATATATATATATATATATATATATATTGTAATAGTGAGAATGTGACATTGTCAAAAATATTGGTATGGAAAGGATAGAGAGATAGGTTGTGGCTTACCTGAAAGTGAAGTACGGTGTCGCCATGAGGAACTGAAGGTTGTTCTTCAAATTTTCGGAGGCTCTCAGCCTCCTTCTTCAGGAAGGAGTGTTACACCATTCCGTGCACCGGCCGGCTGCGGACCTTCAGTTCCTCATGGCGACACCGTACTTCACTTTCAGGTAAGCCACAACCTATCTCTCTATCCTTTCCATACCAATATATATATATATATATATATATATATATATATATATATATATATATATATATATATATATAGATAGATAGATAGATATAGATATAGATAGATAGATAGATAGATAGATAGATAGATAGAGGGTTGAATGTACTGCACGTTACTCCTGATATAGGGGTAGATAAAAATTAATCTTTTTCTGTCCAACAATGTAGGTAAATCCTGTTATTTACTTGATGCCCCAGTCACATCATATGACTGCCCTTGTAGGAACTTAATATTTTACAGTAGTTTGAAACACACTTTAAAAAGTGTAGTAATTTTTTGTTGTTGAGAAGGTGTTAGGATATCTAAATCAACTCGAAGAAAACTTGTGTACTGGATATGTTGAAATAATTATAGGAAACAAAGAAATTTACAACTTGTTCCATAAAAGAATGACTCCTCGCTAAACTTATAATAAATTAACATTATTTCATCGGCCTTTGTCTTGGAATTAGAGTATTTTAGTGGATCATGCCAATGTTCATACATAAAATGTATCTTGGGATAAGAAATTTTATTAAAGTGGACCGTCAAATTTATTTGTTTAGAATTGAATTTAGTATATTTTGTTATGACTTTTCCTTTTGTTATTTTGTAGTGTTATCATTTATAATTTTTTTGTTTCTCTGCAGTTGAATTTAAATTTGGCGCCATATCAAAGATCTTGAAACTGTCGATTTCGTCGGTTCAGTTAATGTATTTTCGTATTTAATTCGGAATTGACGTGAATAGATATTCATGATAAATTTTTTAACATATCGAATTGATAGGATTTTCCAAGTAAAGATTTTACCAATGAACTTCTATGCACACAATCTTTGGTACGGAATGTTGTGATTTTGACACAGTCAAGCGAATGGCGTCCGATAGGTAGGATGTGTGACAAAGATCCATCATAACACCGAAAACATGACGTCGACTGGAATTATTCCTACCTATCAAAGATTTGTAAATGGTGTGCCAGTACCTTCATTTTCACGAAGATCATTCCGACCTAGGGAAAAATATTTAATTTTATTAGTGTTTATGACATTTGGCGTCGTGTGTTTCGGTGCGTTCTTTTTCTTGCCAGAATTTCGTGGGGCTTCAGGTACAGTGAATAGTGTTTATAATGTTTACAAACACATGCAGAAAGCAGGCCCAGAATTGTTAATTCCTGCACCGCCACATGCAGATGACGTTAGTGAAATTCCATGGGGAGGTAAAGTGCATAGGCACGGTGGTATAGATCATTTGGACCCTCATAGGGACGAGGATAGGGCAAAATTGTTAGCTAAAATTGAAGAAGCTGAAGACAATGGAGATAGGATGAGGAACCAAAAAGTGCTAGAAAGGCCGGATGTAGTGGTACCGGTGGTGAGTGTCAGTGCTGTAATGAAAACGGAAAAAGCTCCAGAGTCTGTCATAGAAGAAATTGCTTCCCAGAAGCAAGAAAAAATTGTTACAATTCCTCCTGCACCAAGTAACCATTATCCTGACGTAAATGGGGGTGAAGATCCTGACCCGTCTGCCAGAGAGAGGAGGCTTAAAGTGAAAGAGGTAAATGTTACAAAATTATTTATTCACTAATTTAATTAGGAATATTTTCTCTCGGAAGAAATGATATTTCAACATTTCTGACATGGATGGATGGTATTAGAACGTTTGAATTAACACAGTGTAATAATATAAGAACGTTTGATTTTGTGAAACTTATTTTTCAGATTAGTGGAATTACTTGGGGTTATTTAACCAGATTAGACATTAAAAAATTAATATTACAATGCATATCACGAAAATTTAATATAAATTTTTAGATTATGTGCACCTAATGTTTCACAATATTAAATAAACTTCATATTACTACATCCAAAAGTTTTTATAAAACTTATAGTGAATCTATATTAATCTTATTTTATTTAGAATTCAGTGCTGATGAAAGATATTCTAACTAGTTTTCAAATATATACATGAATACTACAAGTTCTAACTTCAGCTCTTAAACGTGTAAGACTTCATATTATACTAACACAGCAAATACTGCATATAAATTGATATTTCCACGAGGTTTAAAATTTTAGCTTTAATTTATTGATCAGAAAACGGTCAAAACATTGTAGTTGTCACACAGCTACATTTGGCCTTAAATGTGATTATTTTTTAACTTAATTACAATATTTTTATTTTTTACAATAATTGGAAATGAATAGCTGAAATGAAAATTTGTGGCAGGTGGTGTCTTTATTAGATTATAATAGTATTTTGTGAATCTTGTTCATTCAGGCATATGAACCAGGTATACAGTCCACTATGCCACATATTATTAATATTAGAAGACTTTGTATTTGTGCTTTTCTAATTACACTTCTTATTTGCAGAGTGTTTTGACTCTACAGAAGCACTTCTACAACATAATGCCAACTTTTCAATAGTCAGACTTCATACGTATTATCTATTTCTTCATACCTTACTACCTTTTGTGAAAGTTGTTAATATTTCAAGTAATATTTTCTCTTTTCTTTACAATTGTGTTAATGAATGAGAATGATCTTATAAACTGGAATAATTTTTATATAATCACTCGAATTCTCAGCTTTCCTATGATTTTACCATTTAGTAGGAATCATTCACAGTGTGTGGCCAAAGTCAAGAATTAATTGAATTATACCAACATTAACAATTTCATCAGTTGCCTTGTGCACAATCCATTTCTTATTTCTTCTCTTTATTGCTCCTCAGATCTAAAACAGTTCATTTTTAGACGATTTTATACGATACTTGGACAAGCGTACAATTTTATTGTTTTTTTTTGAAGAATGTTTTTCTGCTGATATGTGTATAAGACATTTGAATAAGTTTCTATTACAATTTTCTGACAGTCTGTAATAGTCAATTTTCTCTTGTTTTTTTTTTGGAAGAATGTTTTTCTGCTGATATGTATAAGACAATTTTCTGACAGTCTGTAATAGTCAATTTTCTCTTGTTTTGTGATCATATGAATAATGTTTTGGCAATACAAGATCAGATTTGAAGTGTCCCCCAAAATTCTTTATTCAGATTCTAGTGGATGCCTAGATAAATAAAAATATAGCAAGTTATAAACTAGTGAACATTTAGAGGCACAAGAAATATAACTGTAAGAAATAGCTTGCTCAGCTATTCATCATTATTACCATTTTTGTTACAGTTCATTTCATTCTCCATTTGAGTAGTTCTATTGATGTTTTGTACATCTTAATAGCAAAACCCATACATGGATATGTTGTGCCCCATTACAACAAGCCTTTGGACGTACATCAGATCTTACAGACTAGTGAAAATTTTGAGGCACAAGAAAGATAACTTCAGGAAACTTATGTAACATTTCAAGGGTCAATCGTATACATCCTGTCATTGTGTTAAGTTATCAGCCAATATTGGAATCTGGATGAGCTTATCTGTTACACCGGACAGTCTCTCCTCCGATTGGTCTGTTAATGCAGTTTACTCAGGGTTTCCCCAAACTTAAAAATTAATGGTCGTGTGTATCTGACAGCTATCCAATGTTGGAATCCAGATGCCGAAAATATATCCGTATTTTTCTGAAGTAAGCAATTGGGGAGTAGTTTACCTGAGATCTTTGAACATCTGACTACTTGGTTAACACGTGTAACACGGCCTGTATCATAAAATCGAACACTACGCAAAATTTCTATCTCGGATCGTTCCTGCATGAGTTGGTCTGCTGAGTTCCAAAAAGCGTTTTAGTAATTTTAATTGAGAACTGTTTTCAACCGACGTCTAGATGTCGGGAAGTAGTTTCCGATATGTAAATGTTTATACGTAATCTGACAATCTATATGTGTATATTCTGAAAAGTTAATAATACTGTATATATTTTTATAATATTAACGTTTGCTCATATGAAACTGTCGCTTGATGGGGCATATTTTGTTAGGATGACTACGATGTTTTCGAGAAAAGAGGTGATTGATAACTGTAACCTCTTGTTTTGACATTTAGATACGTTATCTAATAACACTCACAGAATACTTACTCTCTGCTCGTATTTTGAGAAAGGTAAAACGTTCATGTTGAGATCTGAATTCTACTATGTAAAAAAATCCCGTTCGTCATTATTTTGATACGTTAACAGTAACTACACAAGATATGTCGTATCTTTGGAGAGTACCGGGGAATCGTTTATGTCTGCTACACGATGTAGGCCTGGTAGAGGATCTTCGGTTAAGGCCTCCTCGGAGAATCCCTCTTTGTTTTTCAAATACCTTCAGCTTAAACTGTGTTGGGTCCAAACACTAGATCAGCATACCTAACTTTTTTTGGAGTGATAGGCTACATGGAGGTCACCCACGTGGTGGTCGTCCCTATAATAGCGTGTTTGAAAGAGGGGACGAGGAAGGGTGTAACGGTTAATGGAAGCAGGGAAGAAATAACCTTCTGATTGTTTACTCACAATTTGCCACATAAGAGTATCAGATGAAA
Source organism: Zhengitettix transpicula (assembly GCA_037074705.1). Lineage (NCBI taxonomy): Eukaryota > Metazoa > Arthropoda > Insecta > Orthoptera > Tetrigidae > Zhengitettix > Zhengitettix transpicula. Next base: position 35,493,510 of record CM073596.1, on the reverse strand, counting down.
TTGATCTATAAAAGTTCTTAGGTGACAATAAAACATTTCGACGAGTATTTTTAGCATTATTTGATGAAACATAATGTCCTTGTCATATTCATATTTTAAGGGCCTTTTCTTATTTTTTTAAAAAAAGTCTCACTTATTGGCTACCAAACAATATTCTACATTCCTGCTGGTACTGGTTACCAACTGCTTGTACAGCTTCACGAGGGTAGGTCACTTTCGCCTGAAGGGACGCAGGTACATCTGACGTTTCAGGTCCGTGTAGAACAGTTGGCTGTTTTTAATGACAGTGTTTTTCTTTGCATTAAAGTCCGGGTAAAACGTATGTTGAACCGTCACTATTTTCGTTGACGAATTTTGATAATCGAAGTACGTTGAGTTTATTGTCAATTTTATTGTATATTGATACGGTGAAAAGGAAACTACAGTTGAGTGAGTAACGAAATTTAATGAATGAATAGAAAAGCAGGCCCGAAACTGGTTGAAATATTAAGCAATTGAAATTTTTTTTGAAATGAATGGGAATAGTAAATTATGTATTTTAAGTAAGTATCGTAAAAATTTCGATATTTTGTTTTAAAGACTGCGACGTTTTAGTTTCCGCAAGTTCGTAAAAAATTTGAGTTACTGGCGAAACTCTTTAATTGGATGGCGTTGCTGATAGATGCTACAATCTAAACGGTGAAGGGTAGTATGTGCTCGTCAGGTAAAAGTTCTGTGAAGAAGCGGGGAAAGATCTTGTTCCGAAGTTCCCAGCATCCCCAGGGGGGTTGACAGGAGCTACAAAGAGCGACGTTGGGGCAGAAAATGTCTTGCTTTAAAGAGAAACCGACGCCCCGAGAGAATCAAGTCTGCCTCAACCCTGTCAGTGAGAACGCCGAGAATCGTTTTCATCGTTTCGTTGCTGATATGGGATTAAAGTTTCATCTCCGCTGATAACCGAACCTTTATTCATTCAATACCCACATATAATTTATTTCTGATGAAAGGTGTTTTCAGTCATTCATTCGCCAATTATAGATTGAAATTGAAGTTGATTTTCCAATAGTAGGTATAGGTAAGAGACTAAGTTGAATGGCGATAGATATGAGGCAAAAGTAAATAAAACGAACAGTCGATGAAACAAGAATTCGAACTCTATATGCCTATAAAAGCAGCTAGTTTTTCATCTGCGTAACAGAACAGCTTAGAAATTTATTACGAGTGTTTAATTAGTAAATAGAAGTGATAAAAATGATGCGTAATAGTTAAACTTGATGGGAGTGTATAAACGTTATTAATGCTCAGCAAAAATTATAATCAATGCAAACACTGGAGTTACACAATTGGCATAGAGTTTTATGCATCACCATACCTGAAATACTTTCGTGTCTGAAACTGTTGTAGTTAAAAAAATAATGACAAGTGGAATAAGACAATGGAATGGCGCAGGAAACAAAAATGAGGTTTAAAATAGTGTGAATTTAATTTTTTTCGGGTTCTGGGGAAGTGTTCTGCTGTTTGGAATTGGAAGTTAGTCAAAGATGGGTACAGAATGGAAGATATGAAGGAGAATGGCACAAACTCGTTCAAGAAAAATATTGAAGCATTGGAAATGCCGTTGCATGAAATAATTTAAAAATGGTTTGTGCAGAGGAAATGCGAAATGACTTTCACGAATCTTTGGAAAATGCTGCATCGAATATTTTTAAATTATGAATGCAGATGAGTTGGCCAATAACGAAACTTGAAACTTCGGTTAATCATCAGGACTTGGACGAAAGTGAATTCATAGCCTGTCGATTGTGATATCTGATTGACTATATTCATTGAATACCGACGTTGTTTCTGGCCAATGACACTGCCTTTAACAATTCTAATCTGACTACCTGGCGAAGTTCCTTGGCAGAGCTGGAGCGTACTTCCTGCCTCATCCACACTTCAGCCTTTCTTTGTCAGAACAGGTAAAAGTGAAACTTTCGTAGATGCTGCAGAACACTACTTTCTGTAAAGAACCATCGTTCTCGGATTTAAGCCACTTTGTTACTCCGTCTCAATTTGATTTTTTTTTTCGTGTAAGATCTAACGTGCTGAGTGCTATTGATGGCATTAGTTATATAGATCTTAATTGGCGTGTGTGCAGATCGTCGATAACAATAGCTATGATGTCTGGTCACTACAACCTCCAAATGATTTTGAAAATTTGTGACTGTCAGCTGTTGAATTCTGAGATAATATTGTTGCAGTAGTTTGATGGTAAAAGAAATATCTGACATACAACTCGTGATGAGAGATTTTGACCTGGGTGGGGAAGAAAGGTAATTCACTTAGACCCTGGGCTGCGCTGAACCGAGTAGGTCTATGTCTGTTAATATATTATTGTATACATTCGTGAAAAGATTTGTTTCCTGTATGGAACGTTGGTATCTCACCCATCTCTCGTTTAATTACCTTACCACCCTATCCAAATTTTATTTCTCTTCTTACCTTCATTATTATACTCGGAACTAGGCTTTGAAGGCATAAAAAAGAGGAAAATGTAGCCCTTAGATTAACTATCTAGAATTCACCCATTCCTGTAATATTAACTGACTAATTGTAAATTATCTGTATGTTTGTTGACATCGAAGAGTTACGAGCCGATTGGAGCAATCGTCCTGATAATATAAATTCCAAACAACGTTTCTGAAATCCTTGTCCCTTTCTTCAGGTTCTAAGAAGAACCTAGAGTGACACAATTACACTGGTCAGTTGACAAAACTCAAAAGCACCTGAAGTAAGCAACAAAGATCCCAGAAATGTTGTGTGGTATTTATATTATCACTTTTTTTGTCTGGATTAGCTTTCTTTATTGTTTAATTTTCAATCAGACGTAAATTTTTCATTTCAATATTTCCTATTGACGGATTCATGCTCACACCCCTCGCGGGAAATAACAGCCAAGTGCCATCTAATTTCAATATCACTATAATCAAAACGATACCACTGTCGTTCTGTGTTTCTATTTATAAAACTGCGCATTGTGAAATAACGCGGTAAGAGATTAATTCTGTAATATTCCTAGATAGTATTTGATAAGAACTTTTCTTCGGGGAACACCTTCAGTTCGTTGACCCATTTTAGAGAAATTATATGAAGTTTAATTTCATATTTCTATTCGGCATTTATTGAAAACCAAATCTTGCGAAGTAAGGGCGTTTCGTGGTACTTATACAGTTTATACCTGCATGTCGTTATTAAATGACCGACTGGCTGTGTGTAGGTTTCTTTTGTTGGACATTTTTACTCCCTACTGTGTGCACTTGTTTGTAGTTTCGAGATTGGTTGTGCAGGTAAACTTGGATTTAGATATACGGGACCCGCAGATTTGAGTAAGGCTTCAGAGAGATCATAAACCGAGCTAAGTAGACAATGGGAATCGACCTTCAGTTTCCTGGTTCGCGTGAGAAGAGAAGCAAGTTATCCCACAGCCTTCTATACTGTAACACGACACTGCCTTTCTACAGCTGTGAGAAATACGGCCGGTCTCGTCAAAAGACGATGCACTCGTGGTGAATTTTGTGATACACTTCGGTACCAATTGTTACCAAGTCAGACTTCGATCTGGTACCAAGTGTTGGGGTAACTTTCCTAAATAAATTCATTTCCATCTACCCCAGTCCATTTTTTATTCGGGATCATTATAAATTGTCTCCACAAAATTTTAATTATATATTAATATTTCAAGAAGTAAATTAGTCAGAATTCTGAAAGACATTACAAAAACGACGACGTGCCAATTTTTATTTTAATAATAATAAGAAAGTTAGCCAAATACAAAGTAAACGATAATATAAATACCACGCAACGTTTCTGGGATCCTTGTCCTTTTCTTCAGGTGCTAAGAAGAGCCTAGAGCGACACAACTGCACAGTTGACAAAACTCAAAAGAAAGGGACAAGGATCCCAGAAACGTTGTGTGGTATTTATATTACCTCTTATTTTGTCTGCATTTGGCTATCTTTCTTATTAATTTTTTAGCCAGAAGTAAAATTTTTCTATTTTTATTTTATTAGTATGCCGTAATTTTAAATTTTATTAAAATATATTTCTGACAAATTTGGCTTTTTTGTTTATTTATTATTCAATTAAGTCAGATAAATATAACTATTAACTTCATTTAGTTGCTTTGTAAAGTTTTAACGCTAGCCCTGCCTTTTTACGTCATGTCTGTTTGAAAGTCGAAGATATTACACCTGATTAATTTTAAATGACTTATTGTTCAATTGAAACAACTATTAATAATAATTATTGGTATATAGTGACTGACTATTCTCCAATTCCATTCCCATTACCTTAAAGATGTCATTGCTCGACATACCAACTTTTTTTTTTGCAAAATATTGATTTTAGTGTCTTTATAACTTCTTTTATTTAATGCTATCGAAATATTGCAACATTACTCGAGTCTTTTATCAATACTGAAACAACCCCACTCGAAGTATAGCTCAATCATCAACCAATGCCCTGTGTCCTTGTTAATTTTCTTCTAATTAGTTACTTCGTTGTAGCTATAGGATGCTTACACATTCATACACACATAGTTTTCCACTCGCGAGGTCTTGCGATAAAAATCACTTCCTTTTCCGGTAAACCCTCAATGTGGAGTAGTACGGGTTTACCTCAAACATTTCACTATTTCTAAATATTTACAACTAGTATTGGAATGAGATGCCTACCAACTACATGTTATTATTATAACATTCATATTGAACCTAGGATCATAGGTTGACTAGAAATTGCTAGCAAAGGTATCATATTTGATATCTCCTTGCACTGTGGATGGATTACCAAGATCGAAAAATTTCGCGAATGTTAATTTTGGCGGAGACATTCATTGAACCGTACAACTAAATAGAATCCGATTACGGCCACATTTTTAACTGCGAAAAAAAATAAAAAAGTCTCATCCAGACACCGAGAAAATGCTTATCATTTCCAGTAAACAACTACTACGTCAGCAGGGTCATCTTCGACCAGTTACAAGATTCCTAATTGCTTTACATTATGACCACTGATAGTGATCCCATCATACCACGGAAAAGAGCGTTTTCTAATTGGTTGCGCTACCTCGTAACAATTTAATTAATCTGTAATTTTTTGTTATTTAATATTTTTAGTAAATTAAAATGATGAAAGCTATTAATTAATAAAGCAATAATTTAATTTTAAGGAAAATTTATTTATTTAATTTAGAAAGTAACAACGTTTTGACACACATTCGTGTCTTCTACAGCTTTTCCTCCAAATTATAGTAACATCTTAGCATCAAAAACAAATAACATATTTAATAAGTCGTTACGGGCACGTTAGTGTTTAAGAGTAATCTTTGCCTTGAACTTTTTTCTAAATTCAATGAACTTATTATTAAATGTGTTATTTGTTTTTGATGCTAAGATGCTACAATAATTTGGAATAACACCTAAAAAAGACACGAATATGTATCGAAACGTTCTTACTTTCTAAATTAAATCAATAAAGTGTCTGTAAAATGTCGTATATTCCTTCATTAAAATATCAAGCTTACTAATGTTGAATTAAATTATAATTTTAAAATTAAAATATAATTTATTAGATAGTTCTATCATGTAGTTAATTTGTTGATGTATTCTATTTTTACGTTTCTTAGTCCGTTCTAAATACTCACAAAACCCAGTTCAAGAACAGAAGAAATGCTTTCAATTGAAGCTGAATTAATGGATCAGGATGAAAATTAGGGAGTCGACCAGGGTAACTCACATGGTAAGAACACCACGTAACAAGTGCAGGTTCTGGGTTCGATTCCTAGCCCGGTCGAGATTTTTTCCATCCTGATCCTTTATTTAAATAGTTTAATTTTATTGAGACTAATTTAAATTAATTTAATACAATTAATTCATGACACCGGGTTATAATCGGTTAACATAAGTAAAAACACGTTTACATTTGATTTGATTTATTTTATTCCATTAGTCCTTGTATGAGGAAAAAGGACACGTCAATACATAAAATTACACTATAAAAATTATAAATACTTAGAATTTAATATAAAAATACTAAAATTCGGGAACACAAATTTCCCTGTCCTACATAAGTAAAATAATATGAATATAACAAAAATAATAATTCTTTAACTATACTAAGGGAATAATATAATATTTACAGTTCTAATAAAAATATTTAATATGTACTAGTAAATAATTAATGATTCGAGAATGAGCTATCAGAAAATATAGAATTTTCACATCATACAAAAATAAACACAAAGCTTGACACACGCACACTAGGAGAAAACACAAACGACGGACAATAATATATAAAACGTCTGAGTTAAAATTATATTAATTAGATAAATAAATAGCCAAAAAGCAGAGAAAAATAAGTGCTAAATAAATTCCACACAGCTTTTCTGCAATCCTTACGAAAATAGTGAATTAATGGGTTATGTGGAATTGGGGGCCTGAGTAGAACAGAGAAATAGTTCAAATTTTCTGGCCCCCTTCCTTCTGCAACTAAGTGTCTCATCATCATTAATTTCTTTAAATTAATATGTTGTCGAATTCCCATTCTCTGCGTTGCATCTTATTTTTAACACATGTACTTATCTCGTTATATTTGGCATCTACTTTTACTTATACGATAATAGATATTAGTTGGGCAGACAAATAACTTTACTGTTATGTATTGTCGGGATATAGTCCATTGTTGGATGTTGTATTAAAATGGGGTACTATCGCCCTTCATACATTTTCGCAGATAGATTATGACTTCTACCATAATTTGTCTGCAACCGCCGTAATACGATCTTATCAATTTATATATTGGGTGAAGATAACATTGTTCGTCTCTTAGCATTTCTCTCTGTATGGGGCCTTTTAAAGAACTAAATTTCTCTTGATACGTCAACTTTTTCAACGGTCCGTATCTTCCAGCAATTTATTACAGCTTAACTTGTTCTACGGCGACTACTGAATCATTAAAATAGTAAGTAGAATTGATAGCGCGGAAATATCTCGCCATGACGTGGACCTATTAACAGTGTAGCCAGCTCAAGTTGGCAAACATTGGAACTGACCTCGGCCTAACGTGACCCAGATGAGCCGAAAGCGCACTGGACACGTGTACCACGGAGATCACGACTTAAAATCTTGTACCACGTGGCTGCTGGAAGTGAAACATGATACTTAAATTTACACGATAAGGGAAGACTAGAATCCTTCCTGAATTTAACTTCTAAATCAAATCGTCTGTAAACGAGCGAAATAGTAGGCGATTTTGGAAGTTAGATTATTATTAAGCATCTGAGTAACAATCTTCTCGAAAAAAAACGTGCAAGCTACAGATTACTTACTAGAGTCGCTGAGACAAATTCCTCCCTCCATTTACCGTCAACTGATTTGCATGAAATAATATAAATCTAAACGTGCCCAACGGAATTATGAAAATATAATAGGCGGAAAAATAGGTTGTAGCAATGCAAACAAGGAGCGATTAATTGAGGAAGTATAACAAGAATATAACGAATACAAGGTTAGAAAATTCGGCATGGAAAAATCAAAACTAGAGGATGGAAATGGAACAGAAACACAACACATGGAATGCATAAAGTCAGTTATCGCATACGTTAATTTGGATCAACAAAATACGAGTCATGATTACAACAAAATATTTTCTTCGTGGCAAAGAAAAAAGGAATTCAGTATTGAACGACAGGGATTAAAATATTTACATACGAACTGAAATTTGAACACAAATTTCTAAAATGCTTAATTACGATATTCCGATATTATTCAATGTTCTAATCAGCATAAATATCTCAAGCCAACAATGGCCGTTATTTGTTAGTGGTTAGAAATAGCAATAAATTTAACTGAAATTATAACATTAATTTATAAGAAATTTGAGTGCTTCAGGTTTCATTCTGTGTTTTAACCCTGTATAATATGGCGTTTATTAAAATAAATTAGCATTTTTCTTTTCCCTTAGCAAATAATCCGTAAACCAGTCGTAAAGTGTGCTTATAGGATGATCAACGCTATTTTCAATTTTAGTTTTTTAAAATAATTATTATTATGGTTTTTAGTGCCAAAATATTGCATACTGAGAAGCTTTGAGCTTAAGTTTTGCTTTTCTGGTCATTCTGATGTATCGTATCTCCGTATCTGTCGTGTTTCAAAATTAAAAACGTAATTACAAAATTATCCTGTTTGTAAAAAATTGATTTCATTTTACTCCAAACTTTTTACAGTAAAAAAAATAATTATCCTTCTTTTACCGTTCACTTGTTTTAGCGCATTTTTTAAAGTACGAATTTTGCGCATTATTAGAAACGGCGATAATTGATAGGAGTCCGGCAAAGGTCACCGTCGTAAACTAATGCGACTGATTGTTGATGATCATGCTAGGCCCAGTAGTCGGTCTCAAGAGGTGATATGCGATGAACTGCGGGAATTACAATAATGAAAACATGTGTGATTTTATATACATCATGGCCGCCGATGCCGCCATGTCTGACAGGAAACTATTCAAATTTTCGGAGACGCTATCCCTTCTTTCCTCGGGATATAGTAGGCAATGACACATCATCCTTATTTTGTTTATATAAATGTCTTCAAATTGCTATTTCCTTTTTACCTAATGTATTCACAGTTTTTGGGATGTTTACGGAATTATAAAGTAAAATGTTTTCCCCCCCTCTTCCATAAATAAATCATATTATTGATTATATGTCTGTTGGGAAGATTACTTGAGTGGAAAGACATAATTTGTGGATGTTCTGTGAAATTTTGAAACCAAATAAAACCGAGATTGTATTTAACAAAAGTCGATTATGAGCTTTGTAGGGTTAGTGACACATTGATCGGTTCTGTATCGCGAAATGGATTCACAGATACGATCTCACTCTCCGCTCTCCCTTGCCATATCGTGCAAAATTTATTTGCAATCAATACAATGTATCATAGTGTCCCGTATCCAGGCTATAATTTAGCATCACGTCGAGACTTCACGTCAGGAACTTTTTGACTACTCTTATCTTGTGTGCGTGTCAACAAGTGTCATAAGAGAAGCAAGTGTTTGCACGTCATTTATATGGCGGCCTGATTCCAATGTTTGATCGACAGGCCGTTTACGGGAAGTTTAATACATATTCGGCACACAACTCGATGTCAACGTCACACTGATAGACAAAAAGAGTAGCCATTCACGGGTCAGTGGAATATTGGCCTCTTTACCTGATCTTCCCGTCATCCTTAATGTGTTTTCCAGAGTTTTAAGGGAAATTCCTTGAACGAAGTTCAATACAAGGCCATTACTGCTTCATGTAAACTTTTATGACTGAGGGAATGCGCAAACTCGGCACGTGTCTCACTAAAAATATATCACCATTTGAACTATCTCCTTTTACCATAACAACACAGTATTCATTTTAAGTAGTTATGAACTCGAAACATTCAAAGGTTTCAGCTGTATTGAGGATAAAAATTTTTTGCTTTCCCCGTGGATTACATGATATTTCTTTAAAGACTCCATGAATAATGAATCGATTTCCTTATGAAGTATTGGTAGTATGAAACATTATCAGCACAAAGTGACATTTTGATAACCATGGTGGATTTAATAATATGGTTTGTCAATGGTGTTTTCCATTCCTGGTTTTTAAGGGATATAATATATATATATAGTGGTATACAAATTAATAAAATATAATGCCCACACGTTGCGGCGACAAATTGTGTTGTATACAAATTAAAAGGAAATTATAACCATCACGTTGGACTGTCAAATTATCTGTTATATAATTTAAAGAATGTTACAGCCACGTTGGAGTGTCTAAATTATGTGGTATACAAATTAAAGAAAATTAATATAACCCAATAAGTTGCGACCAATTTATGTAGTATTCGAAATTTTAAAAGGAAAAGATACTTGATAGTATTTATCCCTGAATTGAACAATTTTTTTTATAGATTTCAAAAAATATTTATTATAAATTTTGATTTACTTTAATTTTTGTACAATATTTTAAAAAATGCCACAGCTTTTAATAAGACTCAGAACTTCAGTGCCTCTAATAAATTATAGTGATTTGAAATTAACACCAAATGAGTTACATAAAAAATACTAATTAAATCTCCAATACCATATGATATAAAAATCTAACAAATCTAGAGCTTGCAATATAAAGTTTCTACATATCAATTTATTTAAAGCTGCTTTGGTACCGTATGAATTGTGCTCTTCACAGTTATTTACTTTTAAAGAAAATATTTAATTAACTGGCCATAATACTGATTACTAAATTGTTTCACGTCACGAAATACCGGCGTCTCTCTACCAACTGTTAACGAACTTTACGTCGTCCTACTTATTATCACACAACTTTACTGTAGAAGTATGTTACTGCCAAATGTGATACTTTCAGTCTTTATTCAGCGTAGACTTTGCTGAATTTCTAATTATTTAGTCACGAGAATCATCGGCTGGTCTCCGAAACTAGACTCGCACGCCCTGACCACACTTGGCAGGCTCCAAAAACACTTTTGTTTCCCCCACAGTTCTGTATTACATACGCTTTTCCGACAATAACAAAAGAGCAACTTTTCCAGTTACTGCGTTCTAGCGCGCACTGATTGTTATTTACAATGTTCTGGCCTCAATGTTACGCGGACAATAATGCTAAAATATTATTATTAAATAAAACTTACATTACACATTGGTAATCTCTTCAATATATATACCACTGTGATAAAAAAGTAAGATGAAATTGTCATTTAAAACTCCCGTGTATTAGGAAGGCAGCTAATTTTTTTTCCTAGGTTGGTAGTACTGTCTATAATATTTGCCAAGCGTCTGTTTGTTAAAAGGTTTAATTATCTCCGAGTTACACGTTTTTGTAAACAACCAAAAGTGAATTTTTCGATTTTTGCAATGGGTGATTTTGTCGAGCAAAGAACTTGCATCAAATTTTGTTTGCGGAACGAATATTCTTGTGCGGGCACGTTGAAAAGTTGCGGAAGGCCTTTGGTGATCAAACTATGGCACAAAAAACGTTTATAAGTGGTACAACGAGTTCAAAGAGGGCCGAAAACGCATTGAAGACGAACCGCGCTCTGGACGACCATCAACGTCTACCGACGAGGGCCACGTCCAAAAAGTCAAAGATTTGGTGCTTGAAAAATTTTGAAGAATGTTTTGTGTCTCAAACGCGTCAAGTCTCGATTGGTGCCAAAATCGCTCAATTTCTTGGGGAAAAAAGCGTCGCGTTGATGTGTGTGAAACTTTGCTGTCTGACTATCAGGACCACTTGAAATGCATCTTTACTGGAGACGAGACTTGGATTTACGCATACGACCCTGAAACCACCGACCAATCCAGCGAATATCGTGCAAAAGGTGAAGCAAGACCGAAAATCAAGGTGATGTTGACAGTTTTCTTTGATTATCGTGGTGTGGTGCACTATGAATTCAACAAAGAATATTATTTGAGCGTTATGCGTCGTTTGCGTGAAGCTATTCGTCTGAAACAGCCGGAATTATGGGCGAGCAACTCTTGGTTCCTTCATCACAATAATGCACCATGTCATACTGCATTGCTTCTTCGCGACTTTTTTGCCAAAAACTCGACTCATATCGTTCTGCGACCACCGTATTCGCCTGATTTGGCTCCGTGCGACTTCTGGCTATTCAGCAAACTCAAAAGGCCAATGCGGGGACGCCGTTTTGACACGATTGAGGGGATAAAACCCGAATCGAAGAAGGTCTTCATTGAAGGGGATGAAATTGATTTGGAAGAATAAATAAAGAATTTATATTTTATAAATGAATTCACCTTACTTTTTGTTCACAGTGGTATATATAGGAAGAGAAGAAGAAATGGTGAAGGAGGATGGTTAAAATGGTTTTAAAGATAAAAATCTATCGAGCTACCACAGTGCAATGAGCGAGTGTGTTGCATTTCAAACCGGAGCGATGGGGTCACCTTGATTGAAGTACGGAGATGCATTAAAATTTATGCAACTGTCGCGTAAAATGTGTTGTTATAGTGCCGCGGTCTCGTTCTCACTGACACCGGAATTGATCCTGTGTGATAAGCGACGTAAGAAGTAATGTATTACATTCATTCGTGGAGAGGTTATGGGAAACTCAACAGCCGCAATTATGAGGAACGGGGAAACTTCTGTAAACGGGTTTCCCGTTGAAGTTTCTGATGTCGCACAAGGTCTCTGGGAAATTCCTCACAATACACACGAGTTCTTACGAAGTGATCGTTCTGTCGTTTTATTCAATTAATTATAGTATAAATAACAGCCTGCGTTTTAGGCTGGATATGAGGCCTTAGCGAGAACTTTATATTTTTATTGGTGTGCAGAATAAAGGCAAATAGATAAAAAGGCGGTAGGAAAAATAATAATTTATATCATTAATTAAAAATATAAATCAGTGTTGAAAATACATCTCCGCAGCTAAATTGAAACACTGTACGCTTTACTCTGTCACGCCATTTATAAAAGCACATTTAAGAATTTAATTTTCTTCTCTCGATAAGAAATAAAAATTTATCGACTGTTAGGAATTATATCATCATATACAAGTCTCACAACCCTGTAGTATGATATATTATTTAAAATATTTTTCTGCATTATCACTGTCGGTCATAAAAAGTATGATAAAAAGCTTATCTGAAAAACACGTCAATAAACGTTAAAGGTCGGGATTACGATAAAGCATATTTTTTTTTACCAACAGTGATAATCGAATAATAATACCGAAAGCTCTTGGATCTTTTAAAATATATATCTAATTAAAGGTTCATGTGGCTTGTATATGATATTATAATTCCTACCAGTGACACTAGTTTTTTTTTATATTGATTTATTTACATTTGCATCCACAGCTCTGGTTATTAGCGACTCAATATGGGAAATCATTTTTTCTGTTTTGCCAATAGTTTCTCTCACGCACACAAACATCCCCGCCCCCGCCGGGATCGAACTCGGGACCTCTGTGATGTGAGGCAGTCACGCTGACCCCTACACCACAGGAGGTCGACTTTAATTAATTGTAGAATTAATCGATTAATCATAGCAACAATATTTTTTTTGGTTATACGTCAGAATATTATGGAAATATATGTACACAAAATCGGAGTCGATTAGTTGTCTTCGTCTTAATGATTACATTTTTTTATAATTCTAAATTCTTTTAATTTATGACTATTTTACTTATATATAAAACTATACGAGACGTGACACGAGGCTCTAAAGTACTTGTGGGCCATGTAGAAGAGTACCTTTTATTACATAGTTTGGATCGCAAGTTCATTTGTCAATGGCCGCGAACCTACACTTGTCGGTTTCGCTTTTGTGACAGGACTAACAACAGTAATTGAAATACCATGGCAGTGATATAAATTATTATACTACAACCCGTTTGTCTCATTTACATTTATTTTGCACGAAAACAAAATATCTTGTCGCTACGCTACATTAAAAACCACTGTGCCCGATTTTTATTCATAAAACCGTGGACTGATTGTGAAATTAACTGAAGCCCTCTTCACATGCCAAGATGTTGGGAATTCGTGTTATGCCCGAAAGCAGGTGTATGTTGGCCCGTAGTGGAAGATGGGGGAGAAACCCCACCAAGGTCACGCAAATGTGTTGTTCATTGTTCTCCTTCCCTGCATCTGCTCGTTCTTGCACAACTCTTGTCAGGCGGAAGAGTTCTGGTCAAGGACGTGGACCGGTATTTTGCCACATGTGTACTGACCAACTTCAATGTCGGTTTAAAATACACTCTGATTGCTACACCAACCTATTTATAAGTAATTTTCAGTTGTGGTTCAAAACTTGTTATTCCTTGCCAACATCTTTTGTCTACTCGACAACTTCAGTAATAACAGAAGTAATGTAATTCCATAATAAGGATAAGATAAAATACTAAATATATCAGTGGACATAAGAAACCTGTAAATTAGGACTGTATTTGAACACCATCACACCTAATATATACCCTTTTAAATCAGAGATCCGAATGTCAATAAAAGGTTATGATCGTTTCAAGTGTTAGATAGATGTATTTAATTAAATTAGGCAAAGTTACTTTTGTTATGTTGATGATACCTTTTTATTAATATAGTAGACACAGAATCGTCAACGCTTTTAGCAATTATAACTCTAGTTTACAATTAACTTTTGAGCTTTCTTGACACAAATTATTAAATTATTGACTAATTGGTGTATGAAACTAACATTTTCGGGACGTAGCAGCATTACCATTTCGATTAAATATTTACAAAATCATGGAGCTAAAATTGACTTAATTTACTAAATTGTTGTATCTCCTACCAGTGTTGTAATTATGCCACCACACTGTAATCCACAATTTCATTTTTATAGTGCAAAGATTTGTAAGATTTTTTTTTTTTCAACAAAAACATTTCTTCAGGTGATCCTTTAACCCCATTTTGCAGATTACGCTTATTGCCCTTTTTGTAAAATAAAAATAGTATCAGGTTGCCCATCGTCGTCACTCCCAGAAACTTGTATTCCAAAAGACAAAAATGAGAAGACAACACCATAGTAAGCTTTCAGCAGCACTTCTTTGAAACAGTATTTAACATGGCACCTAAAAAGTTGAATTCCACAGTTGATTCTTTTGCATAGATTGTCTACATGTAAATTAAAAATTGAAACATTGTTCTCATTTACCTACATATAATTTTTTTTTGTATTTAGGTTCCAAAACAGACAAAGGAACCTGAATTTCGACTGAATTAATTCCAACAATGTCAAATTTCAAACTTCAAAATTGAAGTTATGAGTGTATCCAATAATTACTACACAAGTTTCTTAGTTACTGACTTGCAGAATATTATTCGAAATGAAAGCTCATATTATATGGAGACCAAGGTCAAGAAGCTCACAACATTGTGAATGGCTGAGTTTAAATTTTGGTTCACAAGTAGCTGTGCAAACTGTTAACTTTCCAGTAGCATGAAGTTTGATATTGTAGTTCAATTTTTTGTCATTAATTTCATTCATAAGCGCCATATGTTCTGCAGTTTTTGTATGCAAAGCGATAAAACAATAGGATGTTACTGTTTGAGAAATATTTTGAAAAGGAGTAAATTGTCTAATTTGTAACATGATATTTTTTTCTAGTTTTTGTACATTTTCAGATGGAGTTACTAAGCCCTGATGCTTTTATCGTATTTTTAGTAGGCCTATAAATGTTTGCGATAAGAAATTATAACGCATTGTCATCTGTGTAGTACATCTATATATTTAATCTACAGAAGTGCGGTAGGTACATAAAATTACATTAAATGTAAAGTCGAAACAAAACTAAGTGAGAAAAAACTTATAATTTACAAAAGTGTGGAAAAATAACAGTACAAATTAAATCACAACCTATATGCATACATTTTAGTTTGTCTATTGTCAATTAGACCTCCTAGCCCTGTAACGGTTCAGAGAATTTCTCTCTGATGAATTACATAATTATTATTATTTATTATTAAGTGCGAGGGATGCCCGACCTACCCGATGCAGGTTTTTCTAAGGTTTTCCCTGCATTCCTTTAGGCGAATGCCGGGTAGGATCCTTAAAATATAGTCCGGGGGCCCTAGTTAACCCTTGGCTACCTTCCTCTACCCTTCCGCATCCCCCCTTTTAAATCCCTTCCTATGCTATTAAAGGGGAGTTGCCCAACGTGGATTACCCTCATGTAGCCTGTTGCCCCCCCAAAAAAAGGATGTTCTCTCGCATGAGTCGGAGGAGAATGAAAAGCCTGTGAGAGGATTCTCTCGTAGGTAACCTGCGAGGGATTTTATCTCGCAGGCAGAACCTTTTAGGAGAGATACGAAGGGGCTGCCTTTTGGTATGCCTTTTCCTCTCCGTTTTTGAACTAAGCCTGTTTTGAGAGGTGTATGTTCCGGGGTCGCAGACCTTGGGCATACGGTAAGAGTTGTTGGCTATTCCCATTGGAATAGTCGGCCAGCTGCCTCCTAAACTGGTCGAGGCACGGAGAAGGGAATGCTGCGTCCCCTCAGCAAAGTTTCCCGCTATCGGAAGGGCGTGGGACAAGTACCCAATGCCCGACCTACCCGATGCAGGTTTTTCTAGGGTTTTCCCTTCATTTCTTTAGGGGAATGCCGGGTAGGATCCTTAAACCATAGCCCGGGAGCCCTAGTAACCCTTGGCTACCTTTCTATACCCTTCCGCATCCCCCATTTCAAATCCCTTCCTATGCTATTAAAGGGGAGTTGCCCAATGTGGATCACCCTCATGTAGCCTGTTGTCCTAAAAAAAAGCAAAAAAAAAAAGCCTCCAAATCTCGTCGAGACACGCAGTCGGTAATGTTGCGTCCCCACAAAATATTGTACCACCAGCCATCGGAAGGACGCGGGACAATTACCGGGAGCCTGACCTACTTGATGCTGCTGGCTTCTGTAGGGTTTTCACTGCTTCATATTTAGGCGAATACCGGGTAGGATCCTTAAACTATAGCCAAGGGGTTTTGTCCCGTGGATACCTTGTTCTCTCTTCCAAATTTCTCCTTTCTGTCTTTTGCCGTGCTATTAAACGAAAGTGGTAACAACGTGGATGATTCTCAAGTAGCCTGTTACTATTTTAAAAAACCATTAGACGTTGCCGCGACAAACTAGAGCACGGGAGCCGAGTCCATGGCGTTATAACGAGAGGAAACTTTGCCCGTCGAAGTTGTGAACTAACTTAGGAGGCGTGATAGTTTCTAAATTATGAAGGCGAAGCAGCTGCATGCACATGGATTTTCTTTCAGATGACTGAAATAGTAAGGACTACTAGCTTCGCAAGAACGACTTTTTTATGAATGGAACACTAAACTAAGTCTTTGGGCATATTTTTAAAATATGCAACGTACTCCTGTAATAATGTCAGTAACGATCAAAAACAAATATTATCACAAGAAGTTTATATTTTGGGTCATGGGTGCAAGTACTTTTATCACTACAGTATAGAACGAGAGATTGATAACTTTACATTTGGCAATTTTTTCTTGTAGATATTAAATATATAGCTACCACTATTCCAGGAAGTTAAAAAAAATGAGCAGCACAATTCGCCCTCAGCCACTTACGGCTTTTATTGTAAATGAAGCAAGCCATTAAACTTTTATTTATGCGAGGCTTCAACAGAGATTCGACAAAGATCCCCACTTTTTTCGAAAAAAAAGTGACGTCTCATTTCCCAGGCCTGAATGTACGAAAATTATCAGTAGTATTTTAGGTTGTTTATGGCAAACCAAAATTGTTAAATATTCTGATATAATTAGCTCAAGACCTCTTCAGACGTTTTACGCAGTATTGGAACCCACTGCAGCTTGGGCTTGAATTGGCAATGGCTTTTGTTTTCTATAAACAAATATTAATTATTCATTTGTGTGGCTGTTTCTCGTATTACAAACGCCGTGTCATCAATATCAATTCTAGAGAATGCAATGAAAGGTATATCTGATAGAGTTAACTGACAGATATGGCTGATATTTAATGGCACTATTAACTGCTCCAGACATTTGTACCAGAGTATTCATTACCATAACAATGGGCCCCACGCGCTAATTTCTGTTTTGGCTGACGCGTTCTATAATAGCTCTACAGAGACCAATAACTAGCCAGACCCATTATGAACCCTGTTGATCTCCAAACCTGGGTTGCAATATTCATATAATTTAATTATTTACATAGTAACAACTGCTATATTTTGCATATTAAAAATCAGATTAGTTATTGAAACTCTCTGATTTGATAGGCAAGGATTTGCGAAAAAACATATTAATTTTTAAATGCTAACGTCGTGATTGTGTGTCCAAATGTGGGTCAGGGTTTATTAAATTACTCGGAAAATCCATTCTATCCACTTACAGTAACTGCGTCATACGTCAGGTTGGCTGCTATTAATAAAGAGATAAAAAGGGTATTCACTTAATAATCCACTTTCAGAGATCGTCACATATTTTTATTTTGCGGCCCGAAATGTTCTTTTTGTAAAATGGCCCTACAATTACATCATTACAGGCAACTTTTTCCCTATCATTTGAACTTCAGTTTAGAACAGTAATAATTTATTTGTAGTGCGGACCTCTCCAGTTCTTTCTAGGCCAACAATCGATCCTCTCACTTGTAATGAGCTTTCATTACGAAATTATATACTCATTTTATTCCAATGTATATTTATAATTTTTATTTTATTTATGTATAATTTGAAATATAAGTTTATTTACATTATCTAGTACTGAAATAGCAGAAACTGTCACTCAAAAGCATATTTAATAGTTGTTAATTGAAAACTCAAAGCCTATCATCTTTCGCAAAGCCTGGGAAGGTTTCGAAAAATGCGTAAACGAACACTTGGACATAGAGCCGGAGCCTTGAGTTACCTAATCATATCAGAATATTAAATGTTATGCTTAGTTACTAGAATCATCGCGAGTTCAAAAATTGTGTTACATAGGGAAAATAATTTGATTAATGTTTATTTCGTTTGGAGCCTCTGAATTATACAGATGTAGTGGGAATGACTAAGATTCAAGGATATCAATTAATTGGGTATCCTCCGTAAACGACGCTTCGTTAGAGAAGGGCTAACAGAGGTGTTATAAGAAGAAGAAGGCTATATATATATATAATACACGTGGTGAATTACAGCATAGGAAATGGACTGAAATGGGGGACGCGTTAAGGTAGAGCAAGGTAGCCAAAGGTTAACTACGGCCTCGGGCTATAGTTTAAGGATCCTACCCGGCTATTCACCTAAAAGTGATGGAGGGAAAACCCTGCATCAGGTAGGTCGGGCATTTGGTACTTTTCCCACGCCCTTCCGGTGGCGGGAGTGGGGTTTGATGTGGGGTCGCAGACTTTAATTTCAGAAGTGACGATGCTTAGTCTGTACCTGAATCCACACCGATGACGCCAGCAACCCCACGAGATTTGGCCCAGCACCAACCCGCGATCTGCGCTTCATATTGTATTACAACGTATTTCCATGAGGGGTTTAATACGGCCTGTGTCAGCTATAATTTACGTCTAAGCATATTTCGAAATAAGCATCCACGACTCTCAAATGTTAGGTCATTTCTCTAGTTCTTTAAATATTGTGAGGTTATCAGATTTTTTACAGTGTTATTTTTTTAGTAAATACAGTAAATATATTAAAAATTTCATTTTTCCAAATTACATAAATATAAGCCGGACGGTTCAAGACTATCATTATTTTTGTTGGTATTATTACTCCAATTTTTGTACAATCGATATAAAGTGGTAGATTATGTTCTTATGAAATTGAGCTATCGGATTAGTAATACTGACAATGAGTGATTATGTTTCTATTAACAAATTATGCACGCTGCACTTATTTAAAATGCATTCATTGCCCCCCCCCCTCCCTCGGAACATTTACTGACTATTCGATGTTATTAAAATGAATTATTTACGTCTGATTGAAAATTAATAATAAGAAAGATAGCTAAATACAGTCAAAAGAAGTGATAATATAAATACCACACATTTCTTTCTTCAGGTGCAAGAGCCTAGAGCGACACAACGGTACTTGTTAGTTGACAAACGACGTTATTAATGAAATATATTGAATTGTTGGGAAAATTCTTAAAAAATTATCACTTTGTATTATAATTTCCAGCAAATTCGAACCTTATTACGAGCGAGACATATCCATATCCATAGCATCTCGGTTTGTTTTCTCTCCATATACTGCTGTCTTTGTTGCCCTGCATGTGCCTCGAAACATTCCTTGACTAACCGATGTAAGGAATGAAATAAAAGCAAAGAAAGCACAACTGCCCGACTGTCCGAATCCCACGCTACACATTTATGAAGGAGACCCGAAAGTAATGGCCGTCCGATAAAAATACATCACTTCCTTAACAGAGGAGCGTGTTGGAGAAGGTGGTTGTACAATTAGCGCCGCCATTACAAGCCGTTCGTCAGAGCAGTGACTGCTATCTGCGCCTGTCCCGACCACGGCAATTTCGGCTCGTAACTCCTTCCCATGGGTGGTCCCCTGGCCAACCTTCGGATAGTTATCAAACGTATGACTGGTTTTGTTGCAGTCCTCAATCTCGTCACATTTTGGCCCAAACACTTTTTAAAAAATACCCCCTGATATCCGCTAATTGCCGGGCACCGTAGAGGCGTCTGAAGAAGTATGGTCCTTCCACTAGAAGATATTCTTTTAGCGCCCGTGATTTAATAAGCTTTGCGTAACAGGTTTCTGAAGCTAAAGAATTATGCAAATTGTAATCTGGACCATCGGAAAATCCGGAAACATCTGTTGGGCTATGAAATACGGTGCAATCGACGTTTTGACATAGCTGTAAAAAATTGATACTAGTATTCTTTGGAGTAACATAAAAGATGTCGGTTATTCGATTTAAAAAGCTCACCTGAACCTATTATTGCCCAGCACGTCTTGAACCGTGCAATATGTTGGAGTAGTTTGACCACTGAATCCATAGAGATCAGAATGTCAGACAATTTCATAAATTGCGACAATGGCTATTGGCTTAGTTCAGTTTTGGATCATTTTGTGACCACAGTACTACTCTACAGCGATTACTTGGAAAACGATTAAAGAAAAGGGTTGATCAGAGCGTCCGGTGTCACCAATATCCACCCACATTAATGAGCGTGCACCAATCGTTAACGGCGCGCGATAAATAGTATATATGACTTCAGCACACTCAGCATCTCATCACATGACGTTGTGCATTTATGGAACAACTGTCTGGGTTTGAAGCAGAGTACCGCTAATTCAACCTGCATATCGAGGAGATGTGACAAGATATTCAAAGCGACGACAAGCCATGAAATATTTTTCACGGAAATAATATAAATAGGATATTAAAATGACGTGAATTTATGATGGAAGATTGTTTCTCGAGGCAGTTGTATGGGTTGTGGTGGAAAGATAAAGGTCGGCCTGTGTAGTGCGATTAAAATTAGATGGCACTTGGGGTTTCCGCTGATGCCGCGTACATGTGGTCGTAAACGGACTTGTTAAATGGCTCGCTGAAAACAGTAAAACATACTGCAATTGTTCGGCAACGCAGCTTGTCCCGCCCTTCATTTTAAGCGTTCTGATTCATATTCAAGGTCACACCCCTCGAGGAAAATAACATCCAAGGACCACATCTAATTTTAATCGCATTATTATGTGCTTATAACAATGTTAAGTATTTATTTACTACTAACTAGTCACCCGTACGGTGAACATAATTGTGAACGCTTCTTTGTTTTAAGGGTAGCTTCTTTTCAGTATGATTTATATGATTATAAATGTGTTTTTTTTCCATTTAATACAGTCTGTTACTCCCGTCAACGTTTGCTTAGCTTATCGATTTAATTGGTGGCATATAGATAGTTGTGCGCATAGCGTGCGAGTGAAAGATGGAGTAGTTGGGAATTATTTATCGAGACTAAGTTAGCCGCCATTTTTAGTTTTAGATCTTTAAAGTTATTTAGTGCTTTAGAGAAAGCACGTTCAGTTTTATTTCTGTAAACTGAACTAAATCTCTGTCATAGCAGTTGTGGAACGTTCGCCATTTTATCTCAAGATAGCGGATGCTAGATTGATAGACGACATATTGCTGAAAACTTAACGGTTGTATATAATAATAAAGAAATTTTTTTCGCAATCGGTGTCACGGGTTTCCTGATAAAAGCTAACTAAATCAGGAATTAAGACCCGGTTCGGATACCTTAATGCATGAAACTAAAAGATAAACTAAAATTACTCTATTTTAAGACATGTACAGACAAAAATAAATTGTGTATATATATCACCAAATTCTTTTAATTATTTTAGTGATTTATTATTACCTCTATTTTGAATTCACTGAAATAATCGTAACCTTCCTTGTAGTCGTTTTATTTACACTTTATGACTTGGACGTTTTATTTCATGCTATTTTATATATTTGACCTCGACCCATATATTTTTCTTTTCGGTTTTAAGACCAGGCGATGACTTGCCATTCGTGTTCGTGAAGTCACGTTGAAATATTACTTTGATTCGGTTCTACTTTTGATCCTCGACGCCCACTTTCTCTTCCTGTATAGTGTTCCACTTTAGTGTCACATGGCAACGTTGGTATTCGCTTACAGTTGTGTCGTCCCCCATGGTTTCATTTCAATATGAATGCTTCCGGAACACACGGTCGCCGGTTCGGACCCTGTGAGTTCACTCAGAGAAAGACGTTGACGCGGATGTTAGATGAATATGTTTGACCTTTTCTCGGTTCAAACCCTCGGATCAGAAAAACTATTAGCTTGGGAGACGCTATCCTTTCGAGCGTAGATATTTGTTAAACAATTATTACATAATCATAATTTTTCCTCTTACGGCGTTTGAACACATGGAGGAATTTTAAGCAAAATGGTACGGATATGACTTATAATATCGGAATGCTGACTTAATGAGGGTATGCCATCCTTAGAATTAATCCGAAAACTACTGAAATTGGTGTATAATCCATAGTTTAGGCTGGCACCAAGTAGTTTGGTAACATTCCCGACGAAGCTCAATGTCAGGCGGGAATGTGAAAATATTTTAAAACGATCGAGATTATTTTCTAATTAATTCATTTTACTGTTTAATATAAAATTTTTCAAAGTAAATTCCCGGGAAATGGGGGGCAATCGAGTAATAAAATTATTTTTGTCATCATACTGATGAATGTAAGTTTTTGAGTTCTCGTGTGTTGTTCCATATTCAGTGATTTGTCTCGATAAATAAACAATTATTTTACTGAGTTCGTGTTTAATTTGTATGCATACTCTGAACATATTATATTATACCATTAGTAACTGTAAGTGATATATTTTTGTTGCTATTAAGTAATTGTAAATATTATATTGTAATTTTAATTTAAGGAGGACAGGCAAATTCGTGTGTCCCGAGTTTTAGTTATGTACACTTTAAGTTCTAAATGTTATTATTTTTAAATTCAAATAATTATTTTGTACTTTTATGTTATGACGTATCCATTTTCCTCATTAGAGGACTAATGGAATAAATAAAGCAAATCAAAATATCTTCGTAAATAAGTTATTAAAAATGAAAATATAATACGTTTATTTTGAAATATCACAGACAAAATGAAGTGATGATTTGGCTTTTCATCTAATTATTAGAGATATTATTATATTTCTTTTGTCTTTAATAGGGGAATTTAAAAAACAATTAAGTGAAAGGTAGAAAAGTTAACGATTTCAACAGTAACAATAGAATCAGAACTGGATCTAAAACTGAAAAGAAAGATTCTTAACATTTTTTTTTCTGAAGACAGAGGTTCACGCTTTTTGAAACGTTATATTTTGCCAGGAAGGATCCTTAAAATATAGCCAAGGGGCCCTAGTTAACCCTTAGCTACCTTGCCCTCTCTTCTGCATCACCCCTTTCTATCCCTTATATTAAAGGGGAGAAGCCTCAACGTGGATGAGCTTCAGGTAGCCTGTTTTTCGGGGCAAAAATTATTAATTTTGAACGAGCATTATTTTATTTGAATTCCCATATTTCTACATTTTGAAAGGAAATTCAATAAGCATATTGTATAAACAAACTACTGATATTTTTTTTATTTTATTTCGACTAATTAATAATTTGCAATAATTTTACAACAAAAAAGTAATTTTTTATATATATTTTTAAGTTTGTTCTGGAGCTCTCGATCTTGTTTATCATAATCATCTATAAAATTCTTCAGAGCATTTTAAACGCGCTATTAGATTTAAATACGTTTGGCTATGTACAATTTTATTACAAAAATCAAAGAGGTTATACATGAAGTGTTCTAGTTCTTTTTTTTACAAGACATTGTACATTACAGTATCAATTTATTTGATTTATTGTTTAATTATGCAGGAATTTTTGAAAAATTTAGAATATAATAGTAATTATAATTATATAACATGTAAATAAAATAATGTTCAACATCTATGTTAAGAAAAACTTGTAAACAAAGGACCTGATATTAATGTTTGATTTAGGATTACAGAAGGGGATTTATTTAGCAGTATACATGTATAGTTAAATACGAACGTATATAGAAAATGGAAAGGAATAGAAAAGAAAAACAGTCATTTACGAATCTATTTAACCTAGTCCTAAACCTTCGTGATGCTGGAACAATATTTACATAATTTGATCTAATAGTTTATCAATCGATTTCAAAATGATAATTTTTTGTTTATATTTTTGATTTTAGTATCGCTTTCCCCAATATTAGTCGTCCTTTCTAACTTACTCAAGTATGTCTACAACCTAGACACTGGAAAATCCGATTAAATGTTTACCGATTCTTTACTTCGCGTATTGAAAAC
Source organism: Zhengitettix transpicula (assembly GCA_037074705.1). Classification (NCBI taxonomy): domain Eukaryota; kingdom Metazoa; phylum Arthropoda; class Insecta; order Orthoptera; family Tetrigidae; genus Zhengitettix; species Zhengitettix transpicula. The sequence continues at coordinate 35,469,138 of CM073596.1, read as the reverse complement.
GAACTTGATTATTAAACACGATACTATAAAATGTTTCACAAAAATGATGCGTTCCCTATGGCATAAATTTAAGGAGTAATGGACAGTTTGACGTATTTATTTGTGTGATCTATGAGTTACACACTGAAAAAAAAAATTTTTTTAAACCGCGGAACAAGATTAACTGTTTTCGGAATTCCATGTGATTTCATGTCAGAAATCATTGCAGTAGCTTGAACTTTCAGGCTCGACTTTCCTGTAAAAGAGACGATTATAGGAGAAACTTGTAAAGTGAGAAGTTTGTTTAGCTCGGAAACTATTAATTCAGAATGGGTCAACTGAAAAGTTCTACCTAAAACGTCCATATTTTATCCTGAACATGGCATATAAATTGCTTCGGAATATTAACTTCAGAAGCATTTATAGCCAATAATGTAACTGATTTCAAAGGAAAAGTTTTTCTAGGTACAGTTTAAAAACTTCACCCTATGAAATGAATATAATGTCTATCGAACATTAAACTGTAGAAAAATTTCTCTTAACAATTAGGTAATTAATATAATTAGTATGTAACAAAGTCTGGGTGAACAACTCGCAACCCGACGCAGCCCTGTTTCCCACTTTACTAAAAATTAATCTTCAAATGCCAAGTTATAAAAGAGTAGGAAAGCACTACTGATTTTCATATTCGACCCAAAACTTTTCTACAGTGTCATTCCAAACCAAGTAGTCCACAAAAAAGTTATTTGTTGTTTGATCATTTCAGGAAAAAATTCCATGCTTTGTTGGTGAATTTCCTTATGGATAGGTAGTTCAAAATTAATTTTGTTAAATTTTAATTGCGCATGCTTCAAAAATGGCGGCCACTTTTGTAGTGGACAACATACAGTTCTTCACATTTGCATTTCTTTCGCAGCACTGGATAGTCCTGTCATTTTCAAACAAATGGAATTGTGTTCAGTATATTCTGACTTACAATTAAAACCTCCATTTACATACAAAATATTATTTTTCCGTGTAATACAAAGTTATAAATTGCAAATGAAATTAATTCAATTTTCGCAGAGTAATTTATTTAAGTGATTTGGTATATAATAAGACAGTTACTTTTCGTAAATTATCAACGGTAACTCGGCTACGTTAAAAATTTTTCATTTTTGTTCATATTTTGAGCTGCAATATCTTTGTTAAAAATCCAAAAATTTCTCACATGAAAAACCTCTGTAGTATCAAATAGAATTATAAATTTCAACATTTGAGATTGAACTCAAAGTATAAAAAAATTGTGAAATACAGCAAACAATGGTCAATATCTACAGCCATAGTAATATCCATTAAACACAACAAATGGTCCAACAATCTGCTTTACACCTCAAATAAATAGTATATGTACAAGAATCCTCCTGAAAAACCATTTTCGACTTCTGAAAAGTAAAGAAAAAAAATATATACCGATTTTTTTATTTTTCCTAGTTTGGATCAGAACTGCAGTATTTTTTTTAAAAAAAATTGAATAACATTTGAAATTCGATGCTTGCAGTTCGCAATATATTTTTGTAATGGTAATTTCAAGTAAGGTTAACTTGCGAAATATTTTTTTAACTATAGTTGATAGAATAACTACAGTGCTAGAACATAATTAGTTTATTTTTAATAAAAATAACTCTTTACAGAGTAAAAATTTTTAACTGATATTAATACTAGGTCACCTGTAATATTTTTTTTGGGGAAAATATAACTTCGACCATTGTTTGGTATAATAAAATAAAATTGTAAGATACGGAGAGATATTTGAGATAAAGTTCTGAGGCTGCAGACAATTCTTCTGTTTAATTTTGATACAGAGGCAGAAATTAACAGGAATAAAATTAAGAATAAAGTAATACAGATTATATAAGATTCGCCCAGTCTTCTTGACGGAGAAGAGACTAGTCAAAAATGCTGACGTGCCTATCAAGATTTTTTTAGAAACAATTTTAAGAAACCAGGATTTGTATACACGGAGATTTAAGGTATGATAAGATATATAAAAGTCAAATAAATACGTAAGCTTAATTTTGGAGTGAGCAGGATTTTGTATTCACCTGAAATTAAACGATTGGTAAAGAAATAGATAGCGAATCAAAGCAGTATGCACTCCAATAACTTTGAATTGATTTAAAAATGATAGGACCTCCTTAGACGATCGTCTTTATTTCGAAACCTAGGGGAAATCACAGAGGTTTGAACTTTATCGGGACATGTGTTGGTTGTATTCTGCAGCAGTGTCTGTCAGGTTTGATACTAATAATGCAGCAAGTGAAACGCACTGGGCGTCCGGACGGTCAGATATTTGTATGAAACGTCGAGTTTATATGCGCACAACATTTGGTCACCACTGCAGCTCATATTACATTCCGCTTTCATCGTACATCGTTTTATGTAACGCTCTGAAATAAATTCTTCCGTGTGACGCGCTCGCAGATAACTTAGGAACAACCCCAACGCCATTTTCATAGACTGTGGTAATTTGGATCTGTAGTAAATCACGCCGAAATGGACGAGCAATTCCTATATTAAAAAACTGAAAAATATCAGTAGAGAAAGAAGTAAAGCATGGTGTTGCACAAAGAAACAAATTTGGACTACTATTGTAAATGTCTTAAAACAGGGAAAAATACACGGATGGTAATGTAATAAAAGAATAAATTATTTGATCAATTATACACAGAATATCCGATGGTTACAAAAAATCATGCAAAATGATTTTTAATACGATAGGTTTCAAATCTCGGTTGTTAGTTTTATTTATTTTTTACGTTTGCAAACTATACACCCTCAAAAGGGCTACGTTATTCTTTTTGCAATTGTCATTGTTGTAATTTCCTCTAAATATGGGCGTCGATCACATGCATATTATCCATAACCAAACCATTAATTTTTAAATAGTTGATGCTTAATTTTTTTTAATGCTTATCAGTGATGTATAGAATTTTAATATTAAATAGCATTTTGCTTCATCGACGTTCCAATAGAATATTTTGCACAATTTTATTTCAGTTTGTTCTATTACTTGTGTCAAAAATTTACATTTTAAATTAATTGATAATTTTTATTTTCAGGTAAGAGGATTACCACAGGTTGGAGACCTCGTGACGTTCTTTTCGGTGAGACTGTCATATTTATTATTACCCTCTTGTATCGTCCAAATATGTCAAGTTTTCTGTACGAGGACCGTATTTTTATAGACACATCAGCAGTTAAATTTATATAGAGAGATTGTTGATTACGAAACTATATAAATTTTTGTGGCAGCGAACTGACGTAGGTACATGTTCATTTTTAAATAAATAGATACGAAAAATGTAGTGCTTGTAGTTTGGAGACGTATTCTCGTAAAATATAAAACTGTAAAATTGCTAAAAATAATCGACTGGGGAACTGGGCATAATGTTTTTTCAACAAGGGTTGGTTTATGTATTAATGCATTGGTTTTTAGTACCAAAAGTTTTTTTTTTATCAGTCTGAAGTTCATAAATACTGTGCACCTTGGGTTGAAATATATTATCTGTAAAGTTTAATAGAGGACCATAAAATAGAGTTTAGCAGTTAAGTCAATAAATATGATAATATATTGGAGCGTGTAATACGTCCTCCGCGTTATTTTTATTACTCTTTAACTACGAATCGATGAAGTTGAATATTCGGAACCCCATCTTAATATGCATACATGTGAATGTCTCCAAAATTCTGGATTGTGGGTAGACTCATTGTTATTATAATGATATATAATTTCATAGTCGTAAGCATTACACTTTTAATTATAGCTTTTATGGGAAATGTTCGAAAAATTGTAATCCACGCATTGCAGTGATTTTAACATTTGAAAATTACTTTTTTTTTCGTACTTTCACATTTTATTAACATCTTATATAAATGTCAGTGGTAATTTTTCAGAAAAGAGTATACTTATTCTTCGAATAAAGGGTTGTTAGATTCCTCAAGTACCTTCATGAACGTTATGCAGATTCGTCTTTATTACTCGTACGTGGCGCTACATATATCGTGAATGTTGTCTGAGGTAAATAACAGTTAATTATAATTCACTACCTATTCAGATGGCCACTGTTTGATTAGGCCTACAAGATACAAAACAGAAAAAAATGTAATAAATTGGCAGCTAATTTTTTTCTCCTATTAAATTAATGAATTTATAGAATATATTTATTCAATTAAAAATTATAAATACAACCAAATTTGTGAGATGTAATTTATTAACAAAACACTTAAAATTCACAATTTCGACCTCAACCTAGCACTTCATCAGGCGTACATTAAAATAAAAAATATATTTTATTAACAAGTATTGACTATAATTCCTAGCAAAATGAATTTTTAATCAACCAGTAATATTAATGCAAATTGTAAGTATTTTATATAATTTTATATTAATATTTTAGTAACATCTGTTTAAAATATATAGTTTTCATTTGAGTTTTAGAATTACATCAACGTACGCCTGATGAAGTTCTAGATTGAGGCCGATATGTTGTGGATTTTAATATTTTTGTTAATAAATTACACCTGACTAATTTGACTTTATTAATACATTTTTAATTATTGTGTGTTATAGTCATAATTTCTCAGCTTCTACATAGTGTCTTTGTCATCAATTCATCTTCTGTAATAAAATAAATTATCAAATTGTTAAAAAAAATAAAGAAAAAATCCAACGTTTCGGACACTTTAATGTGTCTATTTTTCACAATTTCCTGTTTAATAGACATTATAAAACGAATGCTTCAACAAACAAAAATCAGCAAAATGGTAAATACGGTCAATTGTAGTGAGAGATTGCTAAGTTAGCAGATTATGTGGTTTAAACTGTAGTTTCAAAGGACAGTAAAATTTTATAATTGCAATACATGAAAATACTACAGCCACCGGGCATATGTTCTCTTTGGTATTTGTGATTATCAATACGTTAAGTTCAGAAAGCCATACAAAATGTCATTTATCAGGATTTCGTTTGGTTCAAATGTTAAAAACGACGCTTATACATAGGACTCATTTCAAATACGAATATTTTAAGATATGTCACAAGTCGTACATAGACGTTATAAGCCACGTAGATGCCAGTCAAAATTTGTGGACCATTACTATCGGATGTACACCTGTGAATGACGCCATTCGGAGGCAATTTTTATGTCTTCGTATTTTTATGTTGGACATGAACCCCAAGTCACCAAATAAAGAGAAATGTTGTTTCCATTTATTTACAGCGTGATAAACACAGGCGTTTATGTTTTAACTGTTGACATTTTAAGATAAATACAAGAAAGGCAAATTAAGGAGGAATACCGCTTTGAAGGTTTTTGCAGAGGGATTAATGAAGTAGGTAACAGACTAAACTGTAATCGTTGATAAAAAGTGATGAATACAAGATTTTAAACGGCATTAAAATTATTACGATACAAATATTTATTTGCTGTTTAATGATACTCCGCATAAATTTTATTCTATTCTCCTGGAGTTTTTCGTTGGTACTGAATCCGAGCGGATTTTATTAATAACAACCAATTAAATAGATATATTTTATATATGTTGATAAAATGACAGTTAAAATGTGTTTAAGATGGTGAATAAATTACAATAATCGCCGTATGCGGTCGTATATTTTGTATAGCTCACAAACATTCTGGACTATGGCGATCGTTAAGCTGGTTTATTCTTTGGATGTAGTCTTGTGCATCCGCATTGATGAACTTCACGAACCTGGAACTTAATGAATGACTTCATTCGGCTGATATTATCTGTAACCTCTTTATCAACCAATGCTCCTCTATCAACATATATATATATATATATATTTATATATATTGTAATAAACAAATTAAAAGTTAATTTTCATATTTTACCTCCAGTTGAAGCACAAATTTGTAATAAACAAATTTAAACATTAAAAATGAAAGGATTGAAATGAAAACAACAATTTAAAATATAACAAAACTAATTTAATAAAACATATTTTTCTCCCGGTTGAAATTTTACAAATTGATATTGTTGTGCCACGGCTTAATTTTCAGGGCCGCCTATCGGGCCTAAAGATAATTGCATAAATGACTTTATTAATAGATTTACAAGACAAAATATTCCTGACTTAAATTATTATTATTTTAAATGAAATGATCGAAATTCGAAATCTGACGATAATTATATTTGCACCATAAGGAATGAAGAAAATTCCTTTATGTCTACTTTACCCTTATCTGTTCATCTGGGCTCGATATCATTTTTTTTAAACAAATCACAAAACGGCCATATTTCAGTGATTTTATAGATGTTTTAGTTTGCAAACACAAATCACTTTATTCTCCTAACTGTTGATAACGTTGTTTGAACAATCACAGTTGATAGCTTTGTTCTCTAAAACTTTGATATTTACTCGAACATGGAAATAGACTAAATATAATTCACTGGCAACTTGAAATTCCAAAACCCGGGGCTTTTAATACAACATTTCTCTGCTTCCTAATCACACTTGCTCAGTCGTGGTCCCAGGTACTCTGAATACGGACTCCTCAAAACACACCTTCGGCCTTCGTGCTCCGATCAACTCTGAATCTCCCAAGTTCTGTACGTCTCAGTGCTGTCTGAGGCAACAATGCAACTCTAGCAAGCAATCCTTAAGCTATAATGCAATGGCCTCATATTTACGCCGCCGGTAATGAAAATAGTAAAATTTTATTTATTAAATAATTACATATTCGTAATTACCACAATATATATATAGGTTTTTTTTAGTGTTCTTCAAAGATTCATCACAATGAAAAGTAATCATGATTGATTTCTATGTAGCAGTTCATTTATTAACGTTAGTTTAGTTTCATCCAGTACATATTGCTAAGTTGTTTTATTTTTGGAAATACATTTTCTTTTCACGTGAAACTTTTTTTGAGGTTGTCCTAAATGTTTGACTACATCTGCTTGTGAGATTTGGTTTCCGTAAAATACTTTAATTCTTTCTAAGTCGAAGTTGTAAAGATCGGCGAATTGTAATAGCAGTCTGATTTCATACGATTTATTTTTTACTGGCACGCCATAGACTTTAGTGTCCTCTTCCTTATTTTGTCGACGCTATTAACTCTTCTATCTTTAGTGTACGTTGGCCAACTTTTCTAATCATCTTAATTCTCTCTTCGGTTTGTTTATTTTCAGATACTGCAGGTATGTCGGTTCCTCTCGTGCTTTCCGAGTTTTCTGAGCCTATGAAAACTAAATTATTTGGCACTTCCGATTTTCTTCCTTCAACGTATTCACTGCGAACAGTGTGACGTCCGTTTCAGCTGTCATATCAATATCTGCCGTCTACTTTGATATGATCTCGTAACCACGACGGCATTTCCGCTCGCAGAAAGTGTTGCATAGCCAGAAGGAACTTTTATTCGGTTTGTCGATTTTTGCAATGCTTGGAGAGGTGTTATTCAGCTATCTCGTCTTGTGAATTATACATGGTGGAGATCGTTCTTACCGTTTTGCCGAAACTCGCCTGGAATTCGAATGCCTCGTTCTCCTTTCCTTCGCTGAGTTACGCTCTTTCATAAAGATGAGAAACCTGTACCTGCGGAATATTGGAGGTAAAGCGAATCATTATTTTCAAGTTGTACTCGACGAGTCTGTAGATAGAAATTATAAGAATATATCTGTGCTGTTTTATCACTTTCTCTGTCATGGAACTGTAAGCATCTTTATAGGATGTACGCGATTTTCGCCTTTAAAGGTTTTTACAAAAGCTATGAAAGTAAACTTTTCTTTGGTAAACATTGCATTTAACATTAATACACTTCTGATTGCATTCGAGCCCAGTTCTCGAAACACTTTTTTCTATCAGTTCTATCTACGTGGTTTTGGAAGGATTCAACAGCTTCTTCAAGTGATGAAAATCGTTGTTCACGCATTTTTTGTTTGACATTCGGGAACAAAAAGAAGCCGTTAGGCGATAAAACAGATGAATGCGGGCAGTGAGACACCAATTCTTCGAGAAATAATAAAACTTTTGACGTACAGTTCGAGAGCTGACGACGGTTTCGAGTGTTTTTCCTGATTTTATCAATGACTTTTGAATAATTTTTATAGTGTTATTATACTGTTCTTTGATCCTCTAAAGCAATGATCGCGACGTGTCTCGTATATTTTCTTGAATTTTTTCCTCTTTGGATTTGGTTTGTTTTGGAACATCCAAACGATTGTGCCTCAAGTTTCGTCTCCTGTTACGATGATGTATACGAATTTTGCATTTTCTCGACAGAATTTTTTGAGTATTTCCTGGCGAGATTCTGCGGAATCCATCGGGAACCGATATTTTTCGCAGCCAAATGTTCATGCAAAATCGAATGTGTTCTAGTCTTCAATACGTCTAGGGATGTCTCCATCTCTTGTGGAAAATTTAATTTACATTTTCGATTGAATATTGTCGGTTTTAATGAATGAATTAAAAAAGAAAGGGAAATTATAATATATTAATATCTACTGAAAAACTAACAAAAATTTTCTCATATTTCATTTTCGTCCCCAAACACAGGACACAAACACAAATCTAAATACACAGCAAACATGCTCTGAGGGTAATGTTAACAAGATTGACATTTGCGGAACATATTGCTATTTAAATTAATTATTAATGTGCACTCGGTAATTAGGAAACTGATCCGTTGATTAGATTGGTGTTGGTGCATAAATAATTCATTTTTGGTGATATGCGGCGCGTTCACTCATCAAATGGGAGCGATTTCGTGATGATCATACCCAAGGGAAAATATTTCGAATACGATATTTTTTTTAAAAAAAAATCCTATACATGATATTAATTCGCGTAAAGTCATAATCGATACCGAGTTAAGACATTCAACAATGCGGTTTACTTGTCACAGCAGAAAAATTGTCCTCTAAACAAAAACGTACAGCCATATGCCTACGGAGGGTCATGAATTATTGAGTGTATTTTTTATTTCAAATAAAAATATTCGGTAATATTTGGATATTATATATTCAATTCAGAAGATGTCATTAATACTGGGAATTAAATACGTTGTCTAAGTTTTGCAGGCTTGAAATAAGGAATCCTTTGGAGGATAGTAATGGAGGCAAGTAATGTGAAAAGATTATTCGTCAGCATCATTGTCTCAATGTTGTTCTACTGAAAACAAACGTCTTATGTAATTATTTGCGCTGCTTTGCAAACTATTTCAAAACCAAACTTTTCCTTCTCACATCAACATGTTTACAATTCGCATGCAACGCTATATTTGCCATACTAGCTACACGTGCATTCAATTTGAAATGAAATTTCGTATATCGCTTTACGCTTAATTTTGTAATCAATATTATTAGTCTAAAACAACGCACTATCGTACTACTACCTAAACCTTTATTTCCTTATTTATGCCGCTATAATGATCTATTTTTTTATTTCTTCAGCTTCTAAAATGAAAATTATCTGAAATTTTAAAATGTAGTTATTAATGCTCACATTAGTCAGAAAAATAAAAATTAGTGAAGAATAAGAATTTATTAAATTAGAAAGTTCTATAAACAACGTTTCGTCCTCTTTAGGTAATAATTAATTAGGAGAAATTTAAAAACGAAATATTATGTCATCTATATTGTCATGTATTGGCGTAGGACATCGCTCTAAAATTAATTAAAATTAAATGATTGAACCAATATAATGTCAATTGCTGACATGAAAGTACAAATTATTTAACTTACATTTAATATATACAATTAAAATACTGTCCCACTTCATAAATATCAACAATTTTTTTTTTAGATTTGATGTGTATATTTAGGACAGTAGAAATAACGTCAAGCTAAAAGATACTGTTGAATTGAATTTTAAACGGACACTCGTTAATATATAAAAATTTTAAAGTAAAGATAAAATTCAATTATAATAATAGGGAATAATAAATACTCGTATGGTTTTGAGTGAGAAACCTGATTATTTTATCAGTCATTTTTAATTTTCTACATTATTCTGTATGACCATATTAAAATTCAGCCTTTAACTTCGATTTTCTGCTGTACCTAATTATTAGACTTAATCCTAAATAAATTAGTGAATTATTACACTGATTTTGATAATATTACTGTTAATAATTTTAATATCTACTTCTAAACCTCGTGTGACGACCAAATTTTGGTATTCGATTAATTTGGATTTACTTTTACAATTGTAATGAAGCGGACGGAATGCAAGTAAATGCAGCGTTTTTTCTTTTCCTTTTTTTGGGGGGGGGGGGGGAAAGATTAAAAGAGCGACACAGAGGTGGAATCCCGGTCTGGTTTAGAATCTGATCGATGTTCACAATTTCACGCTACTGACACGCTCCTATAGGCACGGTAATTAAAACAACGCCACCATCCTCGACGATTGGCATTTCAGTTTCCCACCCTGTCACGGCAGACACGAAAGACACAGATGCGCTGATAATTGCATTCGTGTTACTGGAGAAGCTGTACCATTTGCTACTTCCGCCCCTTGATGACCACTTCTGTTCGCTAACGACCATCAAATTTGAAAAATTCATTTGTTTGTTTATATGATTCCAGAAATATTCGACTGTTATGAAGCTGTAAAATGTTCGGTGCAAAGCCGCTGGAAAATGGATTTTAGAATAGCTATGTATATCGGTAACAAATCAATCATGTAGTGGTATTGATAAATAAATAAAAAAGTTTGCCCATTTACTATTAAATTTTTACTACCCCCATTTGAGCTCTATATTTTTCTGCAATAACATAAATTAATTCGGAAACACTAACACCTTTTTATGGTTTTAAAAACATAAAAAGGATAAAAATATAAACAAAAATACAAATATTTTCATTTTACGCCTGTTATGAATTAATACAGGAATTTATGTCCTTTAACAGTCACTTTATTTATTATTCTATCAAATACACACAACATATTACAATTGAACATAAACGCGGTCTTAACGCGACCGAAGTTAAGAATATGTACTGAAACGTTGATGATTTCTAAATTAAATAAAGTGACTGTAAAATGTAATGAATTTGTTTAAAAATATTTTAAATATAAATAATGAAGGACATTTTGAGTGGTGATATGTAGAATTAATCAAAATTCAGTCCCGCTGAATTTTAAAATAAGTTCGGATCTAAAGACTGGAAAAAATTGTGCTGGGGACTTTAGCATGATAGACATTTGCCGATATTGCCTCAAAATTATAAAAACATAAATACCTTAATTTTAACAAACAAATGATTAAGGTAGAATACGCTGAATGTGAATTTCTACTGAAAGAATATGGTGTTGAGATTTTTGGTGAAGATATTAGGGGGTGTTCCATTGTGTATTATAGGAAAGTAAATTGAGAGAAGTGTAGAGGGAGGAAAGAACGAATCCTACGTTTCTAACAGTATAAAATTATTAATGAAAACATTTGTTTGCTTGAAAATAGAAATAAAGCTTTTGAGTGTTGTCAGCGGACAAGTGCAGTTTTGTTTCTCTAGGCTCTTCTTAGCACCTGACGAAAGGAACAAGGGTCCCAGAAACGTTGTGTGGTATTTATATTATACTTTTTCTCTAAATTGGCTATCTTTCTTATTCAGTATAAAATTATGTTCGTCTTCAAGGAGAAAATGGTTAAGAGTCCAGTAAATACTTAACGAAATTGCTATTGGATATTCAAGTATTTTCTATTATAGACAATGGAACACCCGTTAATTTATGTATCATTCGAATGAAATGCAGTGAAATAAATCTTAAGTACAGTTACAGTTACAGTATTTTTGATCCAGAGTCGAGTTCAGGGGTAATGTTCCTCAGGAAACTGCGGACAACCTCAAGCCTTGCTTTTTTGCCCTATCGATAAGACTAAATCAGGTCAGTGGGAAACAGTTATCACTGCTGTGAAGGAGAAATGACATTGAATGATAACTTTTTCTTCCATTGTTGTGTTTGATTTCATGGGTTCTCGGGTGCATGTTTCGTCTTCCCGTAAGGTAGACAGGAAACTCCGACGTCATTAAGAGATTCTTCACCGCGGTTGTCCCGACTAGCGCAATTAACGCCCTATCCGTAGGGCGGAACTGGGGGAAATATCCACTTGTCCACGTGCGGGTGGACTCTTCTCTTTGCTGTTTAACGTCAGCCTATTCTACGGCGAACTTCTCTCAGGAGTCTTTACCAGTAGTGAAACCCTGGCTTTGGCCGTTCAATGTATAACGTTTTCCAGGGAAAATATGCCAAATTGAAGAGAGAGGCAAAATTCTGGTTAAATTAATTATATTTTGTCTTCAATATAATCATCGCTATATGTTTACTTCGTAACCAAGGAATATTCCAAACGACGAATTTTTTCCCCAAGTATATTTTCCAGTATGACCTGATGTTCCTTCAAATTGTTTTTTTGGCTTCACCGAAAGTGATTATGGAATACAAACATTACACGGTCACATTTAATTTTTGTCAGTTTCAAACTGACGTGCTCATACTCGCTTCGAAGTGTGGGATCGATTATGAAACCGTGATAGATTTTCACAGAAACTTTTACAAATGTTTACTTTTTTCGACGTATAATTTCTCTTTAATATTTCGTAACGATAGTACTTGAGAATTCCTAAAACAGTTAATGAAAACCTCGATTTGCGAAGGACGTCGACTCGGATAATTCGGCCACAGTTTACCACCTCATAATTCTTAATAAGTTTTTAAGTAATTGCTAGACACACACACACACACACATATATATATTTATTGTAGTAATTAAAAGGAAATATAATTAATTAATAAACAAAAATTTTGGACATGCATTGTTGGCGGCGTAAACATACGAGTTATGTACAAGAATATGGGGCTATAATGCCTGCTTGCTGGGGTATTGTCGAAAAACATTTTTCTAGACGCGCAGAGCGCCATTGTGTGGTAGGAGACGGTGGAGAAAGAACACAATTTTCAGAATGTGTGTATTTGGGAGGCAAGACTGTATGTAGGCCAACAGCTATAATATTCAGAACAATACGGTTTCCAGTCTATGAGCAAATAACTGCGTCGACTGTTATTTTCTCTGATGCAGAATAGTTTCGGAGTATAGCCTACATTCACGAGTTAAACATTTCTTCAAGCCAGGTTATTGTATCCTGTAAATAACCAAACTTTGAGAATGGTAATAAGTTTTTGATAGAGAGAACATTGAAATAAGTGTTATAAGTAAACTCAGCTAGCAGAAAGTGCCTATTAAATTCTGTGTATAATGGCCTATATTTAAAGTGTTAATAATGATTGTGTGTGTGTTTGAGCCCATTCCTTGGCACAACAAAACTTTATGGTAAAACTGCACAACTTATTATCTGTAAACCCGCCAGTAAATGATATCTTATCGTCAGATTTCCGAGTTCAGATTTAATATTTTATATTGTACTGATTACTTAAATTAATGCTTTAATAACTTTGTAAATTTAATTGTTTAACATAAATATTCTTTATTGAAGGTCCAGTAAGTCGGCCCTGAGATCTATACGTGGCATATTGTCAAGTTTTTAATATGTAATATAACTTCAGTAATTTGATTTAATAAATTAATTTATTTGTATGCTCTAACTTTTGATCTTTAATTAAAACATACGATCACTTAATTTTAATTTGCTTAGCATTTATCTTTATATGAATTACTATAAAATTGGCACCTCAACGTGGGGCTTTGTTTTTAAATAAATTGTATTTTAAATGAATTACAACAAATTGACGCCTTAAACTGCGGCTTGTTTTAATTGTGTAATAGTGATTACTACAATATATATATATATATATATGTTTTTGGTTAAATATTCTGAAGTCATTTGAATTAAAACCGGTCATTTGATAATGAATTGGTGTTAACTTCTAGATGGTCCAAAACACAAAGAAAATCACATTTTGTCTTCCGGGATTTTTTGCTCGAGTTTGAGGTCTTTTTCTTCGCTGATTTATTGCCTGGAGCAAACTTCTCCCCACGCTCGCGCCATTAAGCCGAAATCTGGAAAGGTACCAGGTGCTGAGCAACGTGCCATTGAGTTTCTACAAATGTATTTCAACCTCAGAAAGTTCATTTAGCACTGTGACTAGCAATTACTGTGAGACGTCTGGAATCCATTTCACTTTTAATTGAAGTGCAGTCAAAACAATCGTGGAATTTAATCCTGATCGATGAGAACGTTCTCGGAAGCAGTGGTCTGCTGATCAGGTGTAGACCTCCACACACTTGAATAGCAGAGTGTTCATGAAATGTGGAAACATACGGGTTCCTTTCGTCCTCAGATTCGTCGTTAATCCGGAGGCTTTTTTAATACACCAATAATGCTACACTTTTTAGGATGGAAAGGTACCAAGGTACCAAAGATAAAAAAACTTCGGATGTTGAATCACTACGTCTGAGTACGGTAATAACACTATTAGAGACTAAATAAGGACTGAAAGATGTTGGTTCTGCGATGGATTCGTACTTACCATGGTTTGCGTTAGATTTTGATCGTAATTGGTCTTTTATTTATTTCGTTCCTGAGGATCTGTGTGTTCCACGGATTACATGGTGATTTTGTTAACCTATTTTAGCTGCATATTTGTATAAACTCCTCTCGTGTACAAAACCAGGCCATGAACACTTGTGTTGTCTCCCCAGAACAAATGTTTTTATTAGCTAAATAGGCAAAACGCAGCTGATTTAATAATCGCGTGTTGGCAATATTCTTCCTTGCTATAATTTGACTCCAATAACAGATATTAACAGGCAGAGTCCCATAACAGTAAACTGGATACATCAACTGGTTGAAGGACCAAACCGATTTTGTCGTGTTCATTTACGGAGAGGTGTATTATTCCACAACAAGTTATTTATTGATCACTTTGGGGCTTTTCCCCGTAATGAAAATTGTGTGGCATGTCGAATATGTGGATCGGTAACTTACAAATTCCAATATTTAAACGTCTCTGCTCAAAGGTCATGCAAGAGCCCACAATTTAGTCACTGAAAGATAAAAAATCTAAAATTTTGTAGAAGTGACGGACATGATAATCCGGTAAAAGGGACAGAGGTTCGCGCTATGATATGAACACTCCAATATTATTATTATTATATATTGAATTAATTGTAACATATTTCCATTCCTATGAGGGAGAACTGTTAGTTACTCGACGTTGTTGTGATACGTTCCCATGGCGACAGTCTACATTAAAAATACGTTTTTACATGTAAATACTTTGCATAAATCCGAATTAGCACGTACCGTAACGTAAACCTATTAAATGCGTTTCTAGCGTCCCGGGATTGCCAGTTGGACAAGGAGAAGTGCTCTGTATTTTTATCCATTAAATTTCCTTTTGTACAGTCGCCAAAATTGGACTTTTTTGTCAGTGCGGAATTTCCACATATAATCGGAGCTTTCCTTGCGACAGAGGGACAGGTACGCCTTAAATTATACAGATAGCACCGCATATCTATCAGCAATGCGTCATATACGACAGAATATATACTCTGTTAAGACTTAAAGACGTAAAACGTTTAAGTCGTACATAACTTCGTAATCAACTTTTGAGATAAGTTTTAAGTGCTCATTAAATAGTTTTTATTATTCATGAAGGAAATTTGGAAAAATGTCTGTTACACCAATTCCTAAATCAGCCGTAATAGCTCAATTACACAACAATGGACTTTGATGAATATAGGGACAAATATATTGCGGTTATTTTAACCTATAATACGTCATCATGTGTTGAGAAATAAGGGACATATTGAACGATTTTCATTTATTATAGTCAGTTTGATTAATGAATTATATAGTGGATTTCAAGCTGGTAGTATGTATACTGGCTTTTCTGAAGTCTTTGCGTCTGTTAACCTTAATAATTTATTTAAAATTTTTTGACAATATTAAAATTGAGAATTATTTATTAAACACTTTAAGTTTAAACAATATATGTATAATAAAATAGATGTACTATCTTGGTACCTCCTTATTTTAAATTTTAATTAATAATATCGATTCAGTTATTACTAATATAATTTATTATTATTATTTGCAGATGATTCAAAATCTTTAAATGCTTTATTTAAATCGTATTCCAATTTCAAATATTAATATAAATATTGTGAAACAGTAGCTTTCTGGAGAGCGAAGACTGTTATTTTTTTTCTTATTACATAGATTTTTGTGCTTTGTTATTATAGACGTGGGTGTAATATTATATCCAATAATAAGTTTAGAAGAACACGTTATCAAAATTGTAATCAAAATTATTGAAATGCTTGGCTTCATTAGAAGGGATTGCAAATGTTTTTTCTCCAATTATATATATATGTATATATATATAATTTTAGTATTCTTTAAAAAGTAATTATTCAAGAATGAATTTTCTTGATTCACGTATTAATTGTGATTTACACATATACATTTCCACTGCGTTCAAAATTCCGTTTCTGGAGTCTGATTTAAAATTGATTTTTAATATAATCAAATATGGTGTCGTGTTGACTTTGAATTTCCGTATTACTAACAGAGCCTCTCTATTAAGACGTATAATTCCAGAATAATTTTTTTTATTAACTTAGCACAATCTTATAAATAGATGAATATTGTTTAATTTAATCGTAGATTTTGTAATAAAAATATAATTTTAGAATATTAATTTTTTTATTATGTTACTGATGATAAATTATAATTCTTTTGTAAAAAAAAGTTGTGTTGCTATTGCTAGTGGTGTTATGAAAAATCGACGAACTGTATTGTATTATAAATGGTATATCATTAGTTAGTATTTTACTAATTTTACACGGAAATAAAAACGAAGTTCGATGATAAATTTAACCTTAACTTAAACTATTTTAGTTTTATGTCGGAAAATTTACAAAGTCACGGGACTATTCTAAATTTGTAAATCTAATTGTATTCCATTGATCATTGAAGCTGGAGGCGGAAAAGTCTCACAGGTCTTCATTTATCAATTAAATTAAATAAGATTGGAAACGTGTATTTATAATCATTACACAGTTCTGTAAAATGTCTAAAATAAGGTTGTAAATGAGTTTAGAGTATCATGAATCTTAGAAGAGGATATTAGTATAATATGTAAATTAAATTTCTTAATTTTTACATTTGAGGTTTCATTACCATTTTTGTTATAGAATTGCACCCCAATTTTTGATATCTTGTAAGCAGATTACTGTGACTATTTCTGATCAAAATTGTATTAATGTAATTATGTACGGATTAAAATTTCAAAGAACCTATAGTATAATTTTATTTATCTGTTTTTGAGCTGAAAATACCAATGACCGCTAAAGTCTTCTACAATCAGGCACTTGTTACTCCGTTTCGGAACTTAACTTCGGAAGTACTTCTGAATGAGTGCTAAATGATTTCTTTATAAAAGCAGATTAATATTGAGTCTAATGTACGATAATTTTTACTATAATTAGACGTATCTCGAACTATGTTGTGACTGCCACGTTCTTCCCGACTTCAATCGCAATGTTAGGGATCAAACCAACGAGAACTTCTGCCGTCACGTATGAAGACGGAACGCAACAAAGGGCATCATTCACTAGAAACTCTTCTCCCTTTGTGTACGTTTCCTTCGGAAAGGAGTACAGAGCCGACCGCGGCGTGGGTTCTATCTGTGCTAATGGATCCCTGAAAGCGAACGAAGCAAGCGACCTGGCTGCCTCTATGTGGGTCAGTAATGGTATTGTCTAAACAGTTCCAAGTGCCTTTCTCAGATTCAGAATCGTGCGAAAGTTGCTTGTCGACCTTGGCTGCCTTCCTTTCTCTGCCAACCACGTACAACAGGAGGAAACGTTATTTTTTCGAGAGCTCAACTTGACAACGTGATGGTCGCTAAACAAGTGATTATATGCAGTGACATTGACGTTTTAAGCGTTATCGGACGGATAATTTTTTTTTCAGGACATTAAAAAATTCCTCAAAACATATTAGCCTTACTTCTCCATTACTACTCGTTCAAAAAATATAAGACTGGTGTATTTCAGGAGTATGATTAAACTACGGATGTATGTGTAATGGTTTCGTCAAAAATATACATGTTAAAGGTGCATATATTGTAAAGAATTATTTTTGTGGGCTGGGTTTTTACGTTAAATCAAAATAAATATTTGGCCAATAAAGGAACATGAAAACTCTTATCTCAGGCACCTGTGGTTTTTACATAGAAGTGCTGCCCGTACCAAATGCGTACTGCTATTCTGTGTTGTGTTGCCTGCTGTAGCTCTCGTACCGGCGTACTGGCGTCGACTCAGGGGTTGACCACTGGCTAAAGCGTCGGCCTCCGGGATTGAATGATGCCAAGCCGTCGTACTAAATTGTGTGGTGCTATTCTGTGAACTCTTCACAACGAAATTATGGCCCCTTTCTCACGACGATTCTGCCTCGAACTATATCAGAGACAACAACTTTACGGAGCCTCTCTTAATCACATCCACCAGCTTCGGTGAGCGCAGAACAACTGTCCATTTCAAAAGCTAATCTCCTCCCTTATATCCTCCCATTCTTTTACTTCTTTCATTGTTAGAAAACTTCGTCAGTTTTACTGATTCTTCCATTGTCACAAGATTTATAGCACGCAGCTGCAGTTCCGTAGTCAACAATGACTAACTATTCTGTCATGTTGAGGCCAACAATCGAGACAGGACACGAAATTACTTGGATGGAAATATTTATCTCCTCCACCTCCACGCACGTGCACGGTTTCGAATTCTCAAGACCACACAAACAACACTTCCGAGACAAAGAAAAACTTAAACCTAAATACACGCGTTACAATATATTGTAATAAACAAAATATTTATTTAAATTAAAATTAACTAAAGACGTTGGTCGCCAAATTTATAATAAACACAAATTTAATTAGATTTTAAATTAAGTTAAGCCCCACGTTGAGGTGCCAAATTTATAATAAATAAAATAAATGATTATTAAATTTGAATTAACTGAAGACGAGCCTCACGTTAGAGCACAAATTTGTTTATAAGAAAATTGGTGCTTTAACATGGGGCAAAATATATCAAATTAACTTTTATTTTGTTTATTATAAGTTTGGAAGTTGATCTTATTTAAGGACGTCCAAAATAGTGTCACACATTTCACTTCGTAGAGTCCAGAAGGCTATAGAGACTGGGAGTTTGAGAGATTTTTAGGTGTAGTCGATTGAAGTCGTAATTGACCGGGCGGTTAGGAATGTCGGTACCCCCCCCCCGACCCCCACCTCCCCCACATATCTACCAGTGGAACCCGGTACCTACACGCATACTCCAACATTGTATTACTTAATCAACGCACTTTTATAAAAGCATTTACGTAGATCTCCGTTTCTTATTCCCATGCCACAATTGTGACCGTTTCGGTAACATTCCTCCTATCTTATTGCGATTTTGTGTTGACCGCAGTCAGTATCCTAGGTTTAAATTAGAAGGTTGAGAATTGAATAGTGATCAAGGAAAAGTGAGCATTACAAAAATTAAAATTATGAAAATTAAAACGTAGCCAAATACCATACGAAATTAAGTGATAAAAAAATAAATACCACATTACGTATTTGCAAACCAGGCTGCTTTCCTTACTTATTTGAATCACCTGACGAAAGCAAGAAGGATTGCAGAAAAATTAATCTATAAATAAATAAATATTTCCCAATGGGATCATTATCCCCTGGAATAAGACCTCCAAAATTGCCTCGTAACTGAACAAAGAAAAATATACGAATTATGTAAGTAAATATGTAAATAACAGATAAAAATTTTAAATTGTTTTAGCTTTGCTTTCGAGTTCGTCACCTAGTTTGCACGGTGTGTCGTTCTTACGGCTCTTGCATTTTTGAATCAACTGACGAAAACAACAGGGTCTACAGAAACGTTAGTGTTATTTAATTTAGCACATATTTTTGTCTGATTTTGGCTTTTTATTTCTGTAATTAATGTAATTATAACACAGACGTTTTATAGTTTATAATAAAATAAATAAACTTGTTTTTTGTTGTAAGATTGTTTGAAGTAATTGAGGCATCGTTTATGATAGGAATAGCGATCCATTTAAATTAGAATAACAATTATTCTTTTACTCCTAGTAATGAGATCTCGTGTAGAAGTCATTAAAGAAGTTTGGGATAAAACCGCAAATTACAAGACCCGGATCTGGTTGTGATTTATTTAGGAGAAGATAAGGTCCATGCAGTAGACAGATAAACGTTAATGGAAGGTTGGAATGTAAGGAACCTGCTCTGAGTGTTATTAAACGGAAGGGAATTTAATTGAGGTACAAATGAACGTATTAGGAGGTCGGAGAGTCTGGTATTGATGGCGTAAATCACAATTCGCTCTGCTTCGTGGTGTGCGTGTTTGCTTAGTGACTTGACTAACATTTGTGGAGTTCCGAATGAAGGCCATGCCCACACACTACGTTGGTAACAGTGACTCAGAGAACATGTCGTTGACATTGCTGCTGCGGCCTCGTAAGGAAATTATTATTGTTGGTACTGAAGATAGAGATACCAAATAAATCACCCGAACGT
The DNA here is from genome assembly GCA_037074705.1 of Zhengitettix transpicula. Lineage (NCBI taxonomy): Eukaryota > Metazoa > Arthropoda > Insecta > Orthoptera > Tetrigidae > Zhengitettix > Zhengitettix transpicula. Next base: position 35,448,599 of record CM073596.1, on the reverse strand, counting down.
AGTCGTTTGAGACTCGGATGACCATGTTTTCCATTCGTGATAATGTGTGTTGCTTCCGTGAATTTTCTATCTGACTGAAAGCCTTTTTATAGCGAAATCTATCCTTGGCTTGCCGGCCATTTGTAATTTGAAACGTTTTTGATCGCTTTCACAGTCTACGTTTTCCATTCAATGTTATCAGTAATCACATTTCTTCTTCACTTACTCTTTTCACCATTGCAATAATACAGCTCTGTAAGTTTTAGCATTTAATTAAATTGACACATAATAAAGCAAATATGGGTACAAGTTCCAGGGTCATTGGTGGGAACTGAATCGGAACATTTTAAGTTAATAATATCACTGAAAACATGGTGAGCATTAATCTGGCTTCGTGAAACAACGTTGAGCAGTTGTCTTGTGTTCTAGAAACTTATGGCCTTCACATTTGACTTCATTCGGCCGACTGATATCAAAATTAGTTTCTCTATCAACTTATACTCTTATTTTATCATCAGTGCTCTCCAAAACTCCGCCTGTCTTTTTATATGTTCCCCTGCATTATCATTTTATCTATTCTCATTGGCTAAAAACAACCCTTTAATGGTTATTTAATCTTTCACCGTGAACTCTTATAACTCACGGTATATCCAGCAACCTATAAACCCTTCGGAACATCCAAGATGAAACTTATTTATATTATTTATTTAATCAGGTTACATCTGATCTGGTTGTCGGAAAAAGTAACTCAGTTCTGCTTGTTTTTTTTTTTCAGTATTTCTGCTCGAAATTGCTCACAAAAATTTAAGCATTTAATCATACACTTGAAAGTATCAAAATTAACAATATTTTATCTTGTGATTTTATACATTTGATGAATGCTATTGAAATCTGACTGCATACCTTAACACTGTCGATTCATTTTACCTAACTAGCATTTTTAATTTCTTACTTCACCATAAACAGATTTAGTACTTAAAAATGTATATATTATGACATGTGTAATTATTGTAATAATTTTAAATTTAATTATTAATTATTAATTACTCTTCCTGTTGACCAATCTAATATTTTCTGTCTTTTGTTCTAGGTAAGTTCTGAGCATCAAGTTGGCTATCACAATAGAAGACAATTTGCTTCAATTTGAACGAGTCCTATGGATTTTCCGGATGATAAAGTGCACGAAATATCGTCACGCGGATGGGACACTAAAGTGAATGCTTCGGTAATATTTTCCAATTTGTTAGAAACGTGTCACTTTCTGAATATAATTAACTACGCTTTTTAACATTATTAAATAAGTAATTACTTTATCATATAATTATATTATATATATATATATATATATATATATATATATATATATACACTTTAGTATATTTTAGAACATTTCAAATAGATTATTTTATTTTTAAAAAAGGTGTACTGGTTCTAAAAATATAGCTATTTACTTTTGAGACAACACTATGTCTTCCATTAATCAAGTAAGATTGTGCAAATGGAGGTTACCGAATTTCTCGTTTACTTTTTTTGTGCAAAGGTTTGCTGTCTCGTTGTAGATTTACGGTCTACGTAGACAATTATGCAGATTTTCCAAAAATTCGAACTGATGCTAAACTATATTTGAACAAATATTGTTTGCAAGGATTACCATACCAATTGTAATGAAGTATTGTCTGACAATTCTTGTTTTAATTTTTAGCTTTCATAGCAAAATTCACCACATTATTTTTTTATTGTTATCCGTTTTATGTATTCTAAAATTCACTAAAGCCTTCCCGGAGGCATCATATTTAATGTCGATGTAGTGAATTTTAATTGACGGTTTCAGGAAAAGATAAGGGGCCTTCCGCTGCCAAATATTTAAACTAAAGACAAACTAGACAAGGTCCTTAGTAAATCGTAAGTGACTAATCAACACCGGGACTGTAACTAATTGTAGCATACTCCTCGACTTGTTCGTTGAATTTTTAGACGATTTTCTGTCGCTGTACATAAGCTCTCTGCTTTTCAAAATGCAGAATATTGTAGACAGCTGGTGTACAAAATTCTACATCTGTATCGTAGTTCTTTCCATTAAGTAAAATCAGACCTCTTTTAAACACAATAATATTAATGAATTATTAATCATTATTTTCTATCAGACGTAAAATTTTAACAATAATATTTATGTTCTGTTACACCTTCTATATTTGTTTTTATTCTTCTCGTGTTTTTTTTTAGAAAAATTGGGAATATGTACTTTTTAGACACGTTGTGATACTTAAGTATCGAACAGTGAAGTATCCATGAGGATTATTTAATGGTATTATTGATAGGAACTGCCATTGAGTCAGCCCAATTACAACAGGTAGTTATTTATTTCATGTACTGAGGGCGTGATGGAGAGGTGTTACACGTGGGTGTCCTGCCAGGTCACCATTCGATACATCAGATCCGCCACGAAATCCCTTGGGTATTTATGGGTTTTGGCCGCGAATCAAATTGCCTGCCGGGACCTTTGCGTTGCAACAGCTGATGGAAAATCTCTCGTTATCTCTCTGTCTGAAGCTGGCGACCAGACTGTCCACCTATTACATAATCAAGTGTGTTATCTTCGTCTCATAAACTGCTATTTGTCTCTGATTTCATTATAATGTACGTTCTGTCTGTAACGGGAGAGAGGTTTCACTATACTCAATTTATTCCCACAGTATTAATCGCTTATTTATAGACTTTATTCTAATTAAAAGTAAGAGTCTCTGAGTGTGTTGGAGTGTTTTGATACCACACTGGACCGAACTTTTATTGTATTGGCGAATACATTGCATCTTCTTATGATTTACAGGTTCCAAATTCTTTTTTTCATCATTTTCAGGATTTTGAGTAGAGTGCATTACACATCCAATTTACTTAGATTAATTGAGATCCCTTATAAGGGCTTGTCATGGGTGTGAAATCAACATAATTCTTTCCTCGATCAATTTTCAATCGTCAACATATACGTATGGACGGAAAATGATTATTTCAGTTTCCCCTGGGATGTTTTTTTCCATGTTTTATCATTTGTATGAAAGCTGTTGCATTCTGCTATTTTGTTACTTTGTGTCTTATATAATTGGTTTTTAGGACACCAATCTACGTCAATCAAATCCGACGATTGTGGGGGTCATCACATTGTGCCTATCACCGTTAATCTCAAATCTTTTCTTCGTTTTGCGAAGACCCTGTCTTGAGACTTCAGCCTCACGCATTTGAGCGCCTAAGAAAAACGACTTGAGCAATGTGGACGTCAATTGGTTTCAGACCGTTAACTTGGAAGTCTCCAGACCTGGTCTACAGATTGAGACAAATGTCTCAAGACCAAGCCGTCGGCGGAGTCTGTCGAGTGTGGGGGACGTAGAAAAAATTTTTTAAACTTTTTTCTCCTGTAATTGTATCGCCTGGTTTCTGCTATAATTTCTCTTTTTTAAGATTTACTGTCAGAGTTTTCAAGCACCAATTCATTATTCACTGATTTATGTGTACTTAATCGGCTGGAGCACTTTCTGCATTTCAGCCACATTCTCAGCATTTTGGCTTCATTTGTACATTCTTCGATTATCTGTCCATGTCTGATTTGAGTTTCGTAACTAAAAAAGCAGTCCTGTTCATGCCAAATGAAATGGATATTGATGAACTCGTTTCCTGAAATGCGCGTTTCCGCTCTTTGTGTGATGCGACTTGTCATGCGGTTCCTTTCAAAATGAACGTGTGCCGGGGTTTTTGTGCTGTGTGCCTCCGTAAACCGTCCATTATATGCAACTTCTTAGATAACCGAAGGTCGTGCTGTTATCTGTAGCATTTGGAGAACGTTCTTTTGCAATAAGCGACGTGTACCTGCGCTGTAACGTATGTAGTGTGTGCTGGAATTGTTCTCGGGTGGCGTTAAATAAGAACCACGTTTCAACTAGCATTGTCGACATGTTCTAGGTGAATAATGAAATATGTAGTCTGTGTTCTTTTGAGAACACTGAAGAAAGTATACGTATTGACCAGTCCTTTTGTCAGAAGATTTTATTATTGGTGTTGGGTTAAATCAAACTAAACCTGCATCTCCAGCAACCTGAGAATTGGGACACTAACATTCAGAAAGTGATGAATGACCGAATTGTTGACGATTTTGGAAAATATTCTGTAAACATAAAATACATGGTGATCTATACCTGGATCGATGATTTTATCACTCGCACCAGGACCTAAACTACACATTTGTAAAACTCCAATTTGATCATCTACAGACGGCAGGAAACGTGATTTTACAGATACGGTAGTATTTTAGATATATATTAATGATAAAATCCATCGGTAAACGATTGTTTTTAGACCCATCGAAGAAGGAAAAAACTTGGGTATGTGCTTGCATTACCTCAATCTGCTGCCTTAATGTCTTCCTATTTTAATATCAAGAAGAAGTGGCTATGTATTGCGTAATCCTGTTTTTTTTAGAGTAACAGGCTACATGAGAAAAGAGGGTCTGTAAATCGGATTATAACTGCAAGACATAGGCAGCATATTCAATGGAGATAGCCTCGATGATACAAGTCGAACTGACATACACGGAGACTATGACGAGATAATAATAGATATAGGTGTTGTGCCAGGAGTTCATTAAGATTGACGAGTCAGCACGAGAAGATAGGTAATCAATTAATTCTTGTATCCTTCTGTAGTAGATAGACACGTTACTTTGATTCAGCGGACTTTCCAGTTAATTAATTGGGCATTAATTGCCTCTTCAAAGTTTGTGTTGCTCGTAGTAGACCTTTTACCTTTTCCACGAACCCATGTACACTGAACGTAGCAGTGAGTCATCCGAAATCCCCAGTTCATGCTGCGATAAAACTCTCCACAAATAGACAAATGGACACAGCGGTAGTCGCCGCACAAATCTGCCAACGTTCCCTGGTATTAAAATGTCTCAGCCATTTAGATACTCTTCTCAGATTTTCTTCTGGAGAACCTTGTGAGGAGGGGAGCAGTCAAGTGGACAGATGGCCCAGAAGTTTCAGAAGGTGAAATACTGTCTTTATTGGAGACAGAATTGAAAAAATGAGTGCCAGAAAATTGTTTCTGAAGTAAAAACGATGTGAAGAATCGCAATAGTTCCCCCAAGTGAATCATACTATTGGGAATTGTTGGACTAGAGTGGAGAATTGAGGTTAAGACCAAGTTTCTTCTGTACAAGAGTAGCCCAGTAAGAACATATCAATAGAAAAAAACATTATTTTGCGTTCCTTGATTTTTTTTCTCAATAAAGCATGACATACTTCGCAAACCGTCTTTCCAACTTTAAACAGTTTAAAAAGTAAGTTTTTGGAAGGTTCTCAAACTAGGGGTTGTTTCCTCACTCAACTCGAAATTTTATTTCCGCGGGCAATATTTTTAATGGAAAGGAAATTTCGCAAGGTCGGCAAATCTGACGAATTTCCAACTTTTAATCGACAATTTTTGCAATCGAAACTGAACTGGTGTTCTTATAGTCAAATGTCTGTATCTTTTATTTCTCTTTATAAACAGCTATGTAATCACGGTGTTAATCCTCAAAACCCTGACCGCCACCATCCCGGTTGATTTCACCCAATATACCTGCAGAAACACATAATTTCGATTGTCTCTTATCTCTTTATTGTTGTGGAGGTTCCATCTTTCATAACAGTTATGTTAGTCGTAGAAATTTGTCAGGATTGCGGCGAAAGAGCGCCAAATCAGCTTTGACTCGACTGTGAAAACGCGGTACCCATCTTGTGGATATGTTTTGAGTGAGAATTTGTCATCTAAAACTGAAACCACTGAGCCACGGGATGTGACAGCAGAGTATTGAATGATGGCTCTTCTCAGAAAAAATCTAAGTTTGGTCATTCCTTGGATGTCCTACAGTGTTTTTTCCGAAAAGTTTGTTCGATTTTTTTTTTTAGGGCAACAGGCTATATGAGGGTAATCCACGTTGGGCAACTCCCCTTTAATAGCATAGGAAGGGAAGAGGTTTTTTTAGGGCAACAGGCTACATGAGGGTGATCCACATTGGGCAACTCCCCTTTAATAGCATAGGAAGGGATTTGAAAGGGGGGATGCGGAAGGGTAGAGGAAGGTAGCCAAGGGTTAACTAGGGCCCCAGGGCTATATTTTAAGGATCCTACCCGGCATTCGCCTAAAGAAATGCAGTGAAAACCCTAGAAAAACCTGCATCAGGTAGGTCGGACATTGTGTACTTGTCCCACGCCCTTCCGATAGCGGGAGTGCAGTTTGCTGTGAGGACGCAGCATTGCCTTCTCCGTGCCTCGACCAGTTTAGGAAGCATCTCGCCGACTATTCCAATGGGAATAGCGGACAAGAAATGCCTACTGTAAATTCAATCATTTCCAAATTCCGACTGCAGTTCCTTAGACTTGATTCTATCTATCACTTCCTTTGATGACTGTTTTGTTTTCTACCCTTTAATATTTACCGTGGACTGTGGAAACAAGACTTTTTCAGTACACATTGTTTTTAAAATATTCAACTGTTTAAATATAGTTATTAAATTGTGATATTTGTGATCATTATTTCAGAAAGGGAAACTTTAAGGGCAGTATCTGATTTTTGTGCGGGAATGCAGGAGTAATGTGGTGTGAGGTCCAAGCCTTGAGAAGTGCGTGCTTCCGAAGCGGTTATCACGACGCCGAATCACCCGGGAAAGAATAGGAGCTGTTACAAGTGGCGTGTCGTGAGCCGGGCTGTCCGGGTATCGATCCTTAATAAAGAAACGACGGCAAGGTCGATGGAAAACGCAGATACGCACATTCCTCATCGTAGCTATTCATCGAAACCGAAGACGGATTCCGGTTTAAACGGCACGTCGGCAGCACCACCGGTCTTGGTTTCCAGGAAGGCGCGCGTTGGCCTCTCAAGATCAACGGCTTGGGTTTAAATCGAGAAGGGGAAAATGTGGAATCAGTGAACTCCTTTGGAAAACAATGTCTTGGGCCGTCAATATCAGTTATTACTAAACGGATATAATTTCTGTCGGGAAAACAACCCTCATTGTATCTTCAAATCCCAAAATGGCTGTCTGTTGAGATGCTGCTATAAGGATCATATCACAAAAAACGGCTGAGACACAGCAGAGAGAAAATTAACAAGTAAAAATGGAAAGCTAAAAAACCATAAATACCCCAGAGACAATAAAACAAACTGATTAGGTTTATTGAGCGTAGGTGACGGCGGGGGAGGAATTAATCGTCGAGGAGAAGAGCTGAGTAAGAAAGTCAAAGTAGATTACTCCAACATTTCGAGAAGCAAAAAAATTTCCAAAAAATTGATTAAAAATAAATTTTTGAAAAACAGTTTGATAATTGTTTTAAATTCTACTGCTTTATTGGAAATTATATATTATAAGATAATATTTGAAATATCAACAAATTCATAACACAAATTTTAGCAAATCCAGTACAAGAAGCAAATTTTATTTTATATTTTCACTTTTTTATTTATAACGAACTAACGCCTTGGCTCGACAGACCCGAAGGGCATTGACCTACCGAGACGGCTGCCAGACTGTCATCTTACATGACACATTCTGGATTTAGGAGTCACACCTGGTCAGTGTCGATTCTCCCACAGCCTTAACTCCAGTTTTCTTGACCAGGACGACCACAAACATCCATGCCAATGCAGGGATTCGAACCCTGGACCTCTGTGATGCGAGGCAATGATGCTGGCCACTACACCACAGCAGGCCGGCTTTTTTATTTATACAGCAATTAAATATATATTTTTTGAATTTTGATTTCATATTACCTGAGAGATATAATTATAACTTTGATATTTTAAGTTTTTAATTATTTTTAATTTTGTGTGGAAAAACTTTTAATTTTAAACTAAAAACTTCTTCCATTACGAATTTGCAATTTATTTGTAGGTTTCCCGTTTTTATCTACATTCGCTCATTTATTGGCAATTTTTTTTTATTCGGAATTGGTAAATGCCGTTCAAACCATTGCAAATTTCTTAGAAAAAGTATCTGGTTTGATACCGGGTGATGTTTTTTAATGATCGCATTAGTATCATTAATGAGATAGTCGGGTATATGATTAAATATTGCATTACTGTGGTAGGCACTAATTTATTTGCTTGCGTTTGCGAAACTCATTTGTGGATGTCGTACTGGTCTCTGTATTCTTCCAGCTCCTCCGATCGCGTATGTTCCCAGTTTGTCGTATAAGCTGCACCATTTGTGCACTCTGCGGGTGTAATCCACGCTTCATCTGTCCGTCAAACAACAATCGATCGCTTCTCGCAATTTCCCAAATTGACGATCGGTGCTAATGGAATGCTATCGAAAGTGTCCATACTTTAAAGTTAGATTCTGTAGTGGTCGCACAGTCGATTCATAGATTTAGTAGATGATTTCCTGTATATTTCTTTAATTAAAAAAATGTAGGCTACGTGCCGTAGTTACCACGTAAGTTCAGATTTCTAATATTTCAGCCCCGAGGCGTCACTTGTCCGTCATTTTTGGGCATGTTCTTATGTGTCGTGTTTTGTGCTACTCTGTATTTTTTTGTATATAGTCCCATATTTATTTTTTACAGTAATCGTATTATTGTCTTTAAATATTTATTAGTTAAATGAATTGTAAGAATGGTGTGTAAATTTTTAACTCTGCTTTTAGTAATGTAAAACTGTTTTTTGCGTCCCATTGTTATTTTTTTAACGTTTCGTCCTTGATCTTGAACTACATAAGATGTACAATGGAGTAAATAATTTCCGCTCACTGCCAAATTTTCTGAAAATATTAGCCATTTATTGATGTTATATAAATAAATTTTTCGTATAATTTCTATTTACAGAAGAATTTGGCAATGTTCTGAAATTGTACATCTTATAAATTTCTAGATTGATGACGAAACGTTGTTAATTTTTTAAATTAATTTTATGACTAATTTGGCTGTGTTCGTACGTTTATAATTGTATTGAAGTCAGATAAATATAACTTTACATATTTATAGTCACTGAAAAATTATTGAAAATTGTACAACGATTTCGCTGGTCACGTAAGTTTTCCATTAATCTTCTGTGAGAATCAGAATGGGAACTGTGGCTTCTTGACTGCTTATGAGTAAATTAAAGTAGCTGTAGTGAAAAGAGCTCAGCACTTAATAGAAACTGATTTAACACGAGGGCTTCCCCATTACGCGTGACATGTAACACGGGCAGAGTAATGATTATAAATGTATCCTCAACTATTAATACACATGCAAAAATCGCCTTTTCGTCTTTACTTGTAGCGAACTTGTGCTTGTGTTAAAATTCCTGGCATGGTTCCAAAGTCTGGTTAAGCAGCTGGAGTCTTAATAACTTATTTATACTAGACTGTTACACATATATGTATTTATCTGCGTGGATCTAACACGTTTAATTATTTTATAGCCTGTAATATTACGAACTGTTAGCGATAGTGTTTTCTTACTCACGTATTTAGTATAGTTTTGACGTGTGAACACCACATGACGCGGGCTTACAGGTGCGAAAAGTTAGTGTTACGAAAATTATCTCGTATATGTTCCTGTAAATTATATACAATCTTTAAACTGATATAAGGTAGCTCTAAACACAGGCACTTAACGTTTTCGAAATTTAGACGTCCTGGCGGAGAGGATATTGGAACAGTCGGCCAGCTGCCTCCTAAACTGGTCGAGGCACGGAGAAGGGAAAGCTGCGTCCTTACAGCAAACCTTTCTCTCGCCATCGGATGGGCGTGGAACAACTACCCAATGTCCGACCTACCTGATTCAGGTTTTCTAGGGCTTGTCCTGCATCACTTTCAGGTGAATGCCGGGAAGGATCCTTAAACTACAGCCCGGGGGCCCTGGTTAACCCTTGGCTACCTTCTTCTACCATTCCACCCTTTCAAATACCTTCCTATGCTTTTAAAGGCGATTTGCCACCATGTGGATTACTCTCATGTAGCCTGTTACTCCAAAAGAGAGGGACTCATTTGTTGTGTTACAAGAGCGCGTCGTTGTGCTGTAACTAGTGAATGCGTTGACTGATCTGGAAAATTCTCATATCATAAGATTTTTTTTAAAAAAAACATGTGAAATTAGTCTGTGAATAAGTGACCATGTACTTTGAATATTTAAAATGAAGTTCGCTTTAATTGAATATCCATCAAAGTAAAAGGGGAAAATAAATACAACCATGAAGAAAAAATATCGATGACATCACTGTCCGATAAAAATTAGTTTGGCGATGAGATTAGTTTTGACGCATGTAGGATAGCGTTCAAGTGCTAAGGTTTACGGCTTTCGCGGGCACTCGTTATGTATACGTCAGAGAGATGGTAGCACTGTACGGTACACAGAAAGTGCGAAAGTGAGGAGTGTTTTTTATATTAGAAATGGTGAATTTTTTTTAAAAAAAGGTACAAAGAGTAATTGTTCATTTTCTCTACTTGCGTGGCGTTACACCCATTGAAATTAATCGGCAGTTGAGTGAAACCTATGGAGACGGTGTCATGAAGTTGAAGAATATGCGACAGTTCAAAGAATGGCGAACGTCTTTTGACAATAACCCGTTACTACCTCAGCCCCGCACAAGCAACACGACCAAGTGAGAGGAGGCAGTTTTTGAAGGATCGCCGATCAAGAGTAAAAGATATCGTCTCCAAAGTTAGCATTTTCGCGCATAATGACCTGGAAATGTGGGGAAAGTCCTCCGGGTTGGTGCCACGAACTGCTGACGGAGAACTCAGGACTGAGGACTACTCACCTGGCCTTGCTCCACCGATTTTTGTATTTTTCCAACGATTAAAGTCTACGTCAGTTAATTTTCTTTATCTTTAAATCGATGGCGTTGCTTTAGAAAGTTGAGAAAAAGAGAAATTTATGTAAATTAAATTGTATTATCACTGCAGAAATCTACACAACTCCGGTGTCAGCAACTTATTACTCTTCTGTGTTGATCCGTGCTACTGAAAATCTTGCATGGAATTTTCCTGCGTGCTAAGTATGTTCTTTTATAGTACCGGTATTTTACATTTTACTTTTGCTGCCGAGTTCTCGAATGCTGCCGTCTGCTCATTGACGTATTCCTTTCACATCTCTTTGTTCCGATTATCTGTGGACGTATCGCGAATCGCTCCATTCGTGTGACATATGTAAACCTTTATCTTTGACGTTAATGGTGTAGTTCTTCACGGTATTGTCATATGAAAGATTAAGCTCCAGATTATGAATTTAAGACCGTTTATTTATTTTTGCAATGGTTCCATCACGTCGTGGTAACGATTTTTAGTGCCTTCTCACCCACTTTTTTTCTCTAGCCCTGAATGATTGTTTTTCGATATTACACCGGTGTTTCCGATTCGAGATCGTAAATACGAACCATATTAATCTCAATTTAGGAAATAGCTTTACATGCCACGTAATTAACGCAGACTGCAGATTTTTTTTATTGAACTGGCGAATGGCATAATCGGCTTCTGAATACGGTACCAGACTGTAAGAAATCCTTCATCCTCTTTAGTGCTGATTGGTTTGTTATATCAGCATCTACTGTTTTATGTTTTAATATGCCACAATTAAAAAAAATTGGAAATAAATGAGAAAATTAATATTATATATTTACCTTTACAGTGAATGTATACAAAATAAACCACATTTAGTTCCGGAGTTGGGACTTCATCAGGTAATCCATATACATTAATGAAGTAAAAATATAACAAATCTATATATTGCAAAAAAAATTATTTCCGATGTCATTAAAGTTAAAGTAGTGTTATATGGATTCTAATAAGTGTAAGAAATACAATCATCAAGTTTCACATAAAACATATTTCAGATGATAAATTTTAAAATATTTAGAAATTCCATGGATCCAATATCCATGAAATTTAAAATCGAAATGTGATATAACAATGAATTTGGTGAAAAACATTAATATTGTTATTAAAACATTGTCTTGCTAAAATTATTCTTAAATCTTTTAACCATTTAATTTTTCTAAAATCAAAAATTCAATCAATAAATATAACGCTATTTACAAAATAAAATGTTTGGTCTTTAGGGTATGCTATATTGTGGAAACAAAACGAGCATTAAAGAATACACTTTTAATTTTAAAAGTCCTGTACAAAAACACGTACGTCTCTATAACCACAATTTTTGATGGCGCATATAAAAATTTTGGATGAAGAATATAAATATTTCCAAAGACTAATACGTGAAATCTTACTTATCAGAATAACTACTTTTCACCAATTTCATAGTTATATCAGATTTCGCTTTAACTTGGTCCATGTAATTACTAAATATTTTAAAATTTTCTTTATCTAGTAAAATGCAATACATTTGGAACAGAGTCCAAATAATAAAATTTAACAAAAAAAATATTAATATTGTTACACTGAAATGTGTGGTGAATAGCAATTTTATATTTTTAACTGGCTACGTGCTTATAACGACTTGGGTTATTCGTCTATCGTTTCTACAGCATCGCTTGAAGATAAGTCATTACAGACTTCTGGTGTTCTATTATTGAAATAATTCTAGCATTGAGACGTGTTTCAATTGATTTTGTAATTTCCCTGTTCCCTATTTCGCCAATGGCACACGAACGGCCAATAAATCTAAATGATACGAAATAGGCGGCAGTTTACAGCCAGAAGCGCCGAAACTTTTATAACCAGACGAAGGTAATAAAGGCATTACTTTTCCCTTACCACGCGTTTCAAAATTGACTACTAGACTGACAGCATACTATATTATGAATAACGCATTATCAGTAAAGTGAGTTATTATTTCATGGGGAACCGCCCAAATTTATCAGGTTGCATTCTACCTTTTATTGATCTCGGAATCCCGAATTTCATCCGCAAAACAGGGTACATTATCGTAGGGAATAAATTTGTGTTTTATCCGTACGCCACAAATTTTAATCAGTTGCAAATTTATAAAAACGAAAAAACTTTCTAATAAATTTCTCCAATATTATGTATTAATTTTGAATTTGTCGGTGCTTTCGCCAATTTGCCATAGTCATTTAGATTATAGTAAAACATATACAGTAGAGACATTCATAATAAATATCTGTTTACAGAAATCCAGTAAGGCATAATTAAATGCATGCAAATTTAAATTTAAAACTGTTGTACAGTTTTAAACTGACATAACAAATTTATCTTATCGATTTCTTATAAATTAACATGTATGTAATAATATATATTTGTCGACTCTAATGTTGATATATCCACATTTAAAGTGATGCTATTAAACTTTTCTATTTTGTTACTTTTTGTTGTCCAAAAATTTTGCGTAATATATTTATAATTCAGTACTTTGCTTCCTCTAATTTTTTTAAAATATATATCGATTCTAATAATTTTATTTCAAGGTTATGTGGTTATTTATGTAAAATTTTGTCATAATTAATTTAATGTTTTAGATTTAACTGATGTAATGGCAATGCAGTATTAGTCATGAAATCAACATTTTAATTTTCAGATTTTAATCCACATATAAATTCGAGAATCCCATTATTTTGCTAATTTTTAGAATTTAAAGTTTATCTATGACTGTTTAAGAACAGTATTTGATGTTTTTAGTTTGCTTAATTGTGTTATCAATTACATTTTTATTTAGAATATTATATTAAACTTTTTATTAGATCCATTATTTATTGGTTTAAAATTGTTTTTCATTGTATTGTCTTTATATTAGCTAATATTAGTGTGAGTATTATACAAAAGATTAATTTTCATTTATATTTGCATAAATTTGGATTTTATTACTCGCGTATAATTGTTAATTTTTCAATCTTTTAGAGTATAAAATGATTTGATTTCCTTTCTGAATAGTACACGAGTTAATATTTCTTCTTTGATGTTCTAAATTGTTTGTGGCATTTTTTTTTTGTTATAGGCAATATTAGATTAATTTAGTAATGTTTCAGCTGAAATAGTAATTTTTATATAATTTAGTAAATATACTCTTCCTACTGTTAACTCTAAATAATTAAAATATATTGAATAAAAATAAATTTGTTTATTTTAATCTATAACACCGTTGCAGGTTTAATTAGTCGCCTATTAAAACAATTGTACTAATTTACAAGCATTTATTCAAATTTAATAGCTCAAGAAGCTTTCGGGTTCAGCCATAATCATATTTATGCTGTCGAATTCAACAATTGTACGGTTTAAGCCTAAAAAATCATCAATTCAATTAAGAACATTAATTTTTTCTGATTAAATTGTTATTATAATATTAAAAACATATCTCCAAATTAATAAACCATGTAACGAGGACACATCTATTATACATACCTTCATTACTTTCTTCAGCTATTAAGCTTTAATAAATGATGAGAAAAAAGTAAAAATGTTGTAATTGTTGATTGATTGAATATTGGTACACGAAATTTAAATAAATTAATATTAGTTAGTCATATGAAATTCTCGAGAATCTGAACAATAAATTTAATAATAGAGTGAAGTTTAGTGGCCGAATATCATTATTATGTGGCGACCAACAGGAATAGTGATTAAAGTCAAGCAAATATCAGTTTTTCTGGTGCATTATAACTTAGGAGAGTCAAAGCGCCATCTTTGTCGCCTGCGTCTCACCTCTCGCAATCATTAAAAAAAATGAAAGGGAGACACGTGGTTTACGAGTTCGTGGGTCATTGATCTGCTGCTTATAAAAAAATCCTGGTTATTGTGTCAGGATTTGAACTCGGAAAGTGTGAGCTTGTTGGGTTTTAATATTAACGAGCAACGGATTGATGTAGAGGTGGCAATGACACGACCCCGGAACCACTGAGTGGTTAACGGAACATCTAGTTCTGTCCGGGTGATGCATCGTTCACATGGATGTTTCTGCTGTTGACGGTGCTATTTCTAACATGTATACTAAGGTATACTTTGGTCGCTTCGTACTTTTCAACATTCCATTAATTTCTTTCTTGCTACTCTATTTAACAATCTCAGTCTAATTTCTGTTCTTGGGCAGGAACATTGTTATAATATCTCAGGTATTTACTTACATTTCAGCACGAGCAAAATGACGGATATTTTATTTTTCTTTCGTCTTGTAGATATACTGGCCAGTAGTGAAAAACCTCAGAAGTTTTACACGTCTTTCAGTTTTTCTAATGAATATCTAAAAAATTAGTCTATTGCAATCTATTGAAAACAGTTTCCGTTACTAAATTCCATAGGATGAAGTACTGCGTCGAATGGTATACTTAATTATGAAATTTGGTCGAAGAAATCAGTACAAATTATTTCTCAAATGATGTGAATCTTTTTTAGAAAAAAAATTCTCGTATTTCTGCTGCTGATGTCCACAAAATCGTTAGTCGTACACAAATTTGTCAAAAAAATAAAGTTGTAGAGAATTTAATTTTCGTTCCAACAGACTATATTTTTAAAAGCCCATTCAAACTTGCTGGAAATACAAGCATTGCCCTGGCAGCGTTGGCGCTGAGGAGGGAGCTTTTGAGACTACGCGGTGACAGCTCCCTTTCAATAGCATAGGAAGGGATTCGAAAGAGGGGATGCTGAAGGGAGAGCAAGCTAGGGCACCCGGGCTGTAGTTTTAAGTATCCTACCCGACAATTCGCCTAATAGTGATGCAAAGAATACCTTAGAAAAGTTAGGTCGGACATTTGGTACTTCTCCAAGACCCCCCTCCCCAGTTTAGGAGGCAGCTGGCCGACTATTCCACTAGATATAGCGTTCAATTCTTAACGTATGCCCAAGTTCTACGACAGGCTTGTTTTACATTGGATGGTACTAACGATTTTATAAGTTTAAAAATGGCAAATGTAGTCACGAGTTGGTTTCTGTGCTTTATTACTCTGTGATTAGTGAACGTTTCTTGGGACTCTCTAATAGATGAGAGCAGGTAAAGTGGTCTAGCATTTGATTGAAATCAAGTTAAGCCCCCCCCCCCCCCCACTCACCTCTCTTCCCAGAATCGAGGTAGTAGTTTCCCTTATTATTTTCGACTCAGATAAACTTGAAGCATTTTCTCGAGTTGATGTCGTAATGGTTTCGGTCACCGCTACGAGAAATTCTATTACCGACAATGAGTCGTTATTTGGCCATAATTTAATTATTTATTCTATCAACACTAATTACCGTTACATAGTTATATACGTTATTTAGAACAACGTGTGCGTAACAAAATCACATACAAAGCGCAAGCAAATAAGAAATTGTTTGAAAGTTTTGTTTTAATTTTGATTATAGAAATTGGAAGGCGTAATAGTATCTAAAATTTCGAAAAATTTGTAAATGAGGTGTTTTGATCATTGTATTGAGATATTTGTTTTGTTTTACATATTAAAATTTATTAAAAAAATAATACCATTTACATTAATTTAAACTCAGTTTACTTTCTCGATATCTTATGGATACTTGAATGCAGAAGTGGAATAATACCTTTTGAGACAATCTCCGTCCTTTGTTACTCCAAACAGGATAATAATATAAATATTGGTAAATTTGTTGTGTAAGTTAAACCCATCGTGTGTGCGTTAGGTGGATTATGTATCATTCTGGGGTTTTATCTATGCAACGTAGCGCGAAGTGATACGCTTTTCTGCAACATCGCGAATGTTGCCCACGTGCAGAATTTGCTAGATGGTTCTCGTTTCCCTCAGGCTGATTCGTTTCTGCAGTGTTGGTCTTGTGCTACGTAAGGAATGCAACTCGTGGAATGCCCGAGATAATGAATCTTCAATCGCCACGTTAAGTAGCTATAAGAGTGACCAGTATTAAAGGAGGATGGGGTAATGAAGTAGCGGGGAAATGACCTTTCTATGGCTCGTCTACAACGAATTATTTAAACAAATTACTGAAGCTAGGCTAGAAACCTAATAGAACTGTTATTCCGTAATGAGTAATTATCTCGGGTTTAATAAGAATAGTTAACTTGCGGTGACTGTCGTCAGTCTCAACTCCAGTCCCTTACGTGGGTCGTAGCGATCGTGCATACAGCGGTCCAAGTAATATCGTGCTTATGGTAATGATATTATAGCTTATAACAATAACGTTAATATTAAAATGGAACAGGATAACATAAAATTCACTACATAATTTACGTAGCATAGTTACAACAAGTCGTGCTTAATCACAAAATATTCTTAATGCTCCAAAGGTAGAGAGAAGACTCAGAATAATGTGGCCTACGGACCAGAGCCAGAGATGTACGGCACGAACTAAATAAACCAAGCCTACCAATGTTACGCTAGGGAATGGCCATTGCCGATTACTCTATTCACGCTAAAACTCTGTTTACAATTTACTTATTGCAAGGTAAATGTTGTAGTTTGTAAATTAGCAGCAAAATAAAGTAATAATAAAAATATAATTTATGTTCGTGTTACGGTTTTCCGGTTGCAGCCATGCCCAAAATATAATTATGTTAAAACAATGTGGAGTCAAACTTGAAATGTAAACATCACAATATGGGATCACATTAGAGAGAAATTCTGATATTACAGTGGAACTCTGTTAATATGAGTGTGACACGACCGTCCGGTTTTGTTTTTCAATAACCGGGGTTTATTATATCCGGATTTGGCAGAGGTTGCAAAAAAAAATACGATTTTTAATATTATAAATTATCTAAACTACATTGCATAACTAAAGTGAAATATCAAATTTTTACCGATATATAATTCCTCATAAATCGTTCTGCAATGTCTAAATTGCTTAATTGAACACTTGTAATTTTCTTTGGGCTATATATAGAGCGGTTTATTCTTCAGTAACGTTGAAGATGACATTCGAACGCTTTTTCCTAAGTCAACATTTTTAACGCCGCAGTCGATCCAACGTTTTCACGGATATTCCTTGCGATTCCTCGATGTCCATAGATTTTATCTGAAGAAATTTTTGCAGCCTCCGTGGTATAAAAGACAAGGCGAAATGTGTCTTGGTATAATTCCCCAACAGAAAATGTTTTTTGAGAGACGAAGTATGTTAAACGTTCATGTGGACCTTAAAAAGTACGGTTCATCGGTAGTGGCAAGACTGGTGAATGGTTCATACTGCCGTCAGGCTGTAGCCGTCCTGAGGAAGTTTCCGAAGCTCGAAAGGTGTCAATTTATACAAAGAAAATCGCGTTTATTTGAATATAAATTGTAAAATTTACTCGTTATAACCGAGTTCGACTATATATTCGTAGTTAGAATTTTGCTTTTCAGCGTTTAGCATTTGTAGCACGATGAAACCTTGGTTGCACAAATGTGAAGGACCGTTACTTAATCTGATACAGGATCATAAACTTTCACCGGAATATCTTTTACTCTTGCTTGAAATAAAAGGTGGCTGTACCCAGTACGAACGGATTCTTTCCAACGAGCTAAAACACTTCCTGCCCAAAAATCATCCAAACAAAAATCTTTAACAGCTTCGCCTTCATACTGGCCTTTTTATTCGATAACCCTAAAACTTTTAGACGCTAATTTAGTTAGTACTCTACCAATTCCCGCTTTTTCATCCAGATGTTTATTACGCAAGTATATTTTATTCTACTTAGTTCGAAGAGCAGCCTAAGATCTGGCAAACGTTTTGAAGGGTAAATTATGGTCAATAACAGAACTAAAGTTATCGCTTCCGTTATCAGTGGAATATGAGTGATGATAGAGATGAGTGTGAAGCAAAATAAATGTTCAAACCAGATCAAGTCAGACCATTTGCTTTACGGCATTCCATTCTGGAACAAAGCCAGTTTTTGGTGGCTCTGGACAACGAAAATAGCTTCATCTCAAGGACGATCGTATACCATCATCAGTCGTTGCATTCCTAGCGGATGAAAACCTTTCATAGCGCTCACCTTGTCTGTCATCACTGCTAGTCCAGATTCAAAGGAATACCAATGAAAATAAATACCAAATACAATAAATCTGCAATGTCGTGGAATGCTATTGAAGGAACTATTCCAAGATTCCGAAACGTGATTGCGAAAATGTACGAATTTCTCAATAGCTTCGTTGGTTCATTGGGCACCACCATCATGCTCTAGATCTAAGCAGTGATCGTGGATTACTTAATCTGTAGCCAACGTTGCGACGAGAATACCTTCAATGATTTCCAAAGCTTCTGCACAGCTGGGAACGAGGTTTGAAGTAACGCGGAAATTTAATTTCTTTCCGGGAACTGGGGAAGTGGAATTTATAGTGTTTCTAAATTATTTACTTTGAGGACGAGTAAAATTCCGTGGTAATTTACGGATTTCGTATTCTCATAGTCATATATAGTACTTTGGAATACTTGTACAGTAAATATGATGATTATGACACCAGAAAATAATACGTTCTCGTCACCAGAAATCAATAAGTTCTCGTAAACAGATATTCGTCACAACTAAAATAGTATTACGAATGCATGAACAGTGAAATTAATAAAAAAATATTTTAGTTACAAAAGAAAATAACGTTTCGTCCTCAGACCAGGACTTTATCAGGCGTCCAGTGGAGTAAATATTAAAATCCAAATAAAAATTATATTTAAACAAGCGTTGACTACAAAAATTTTTATTACAATTTTTTTATAAATACAGGGTGGCCGGGTTAAACATATAAATTGTAATAATAAGAAGTAATTGAGATTTTTTTTGGATGTTTGCTTCTACAAGTATGGGAACTCAAAATGGTTTTTTTTGCACAACCTAACGCATTAGATATGCGCACCAATACTGGCGCAAGACATCTAATATGTATTTCACTTCTCTCCAAGTGTTCTGCAGCATTGCAGGTGTAACATTTTCGATATGGCATAATGTCTGGGCTTCTCGGCGGGGGGGGGGGGGGGGGCAAGCAATCGATGGACTACCCCTCCCAATCCAAATAAATATTAAAATTCGGAAAGAAATTAATAAATGTGTGTGCTATTCACGGATATTATAACCGTTGGAATTTTTTTTGCATTACAAAATTTGTTACTTGTAGGTCTGATGAAATTCCAGATCAGGAACGTAACGTCGTGTGATTTTGTATTCAATTGATTCTGACGTATTGGCCGTTTTATGTATTTATTAAAATTGAATTCTTTTTCGGTGAGTACGTTAATAGCTGCTTAGGTCTTTTACCGACTTCTTCTCGAGTCGATAACAAATTTCGGTCGTTAAAATCTAATTTCGTCCAGATCATAAAACAGTTACGAACTCGTCAACAGCGGATCGTTGTCGAAGAGAGTCAATTTACAAGTTCGTGTCTCATAATTTCATTATCACCGGTCATGTTGCCTTTCACTCGAAGCACTTAGGCCAATTGACTCCAGAACTTGAATGTGTCCTTATTATCGGAAATTAGTTTCCATGTTTTCGTGTTCGGAAAGTAAACTTGAAATAATTATAAGCCTTATACAAGTCAGACGCTCTAGTTTGTCATTTAAGTGAATTGCTGTAGTTCTAATTGATGACGTGCTATTCACAAAAAATTGATGTGCAGATCGGAATAACTAATATTTGGTTATTTCCTGTCATGTGACGTAATTATAAATTTACCAAATTGTGACGCCCAATTAATGCATTTTAAAAATATTGCAATTTTGAATAATCGGATTGTATATATTATGAATTAATCTTAGGAATTTATTTCAACTTATAATTATAAAAATGTTTTGAAATTGTTATTTATCTGACGTAAATCAAATAAATAAAGCAGAGTGTATATATATATATATATATATATATATTTGTATGTTCCTTATACAAATCTACACCGGTGGAGCAAATTTCACCAAATTTCGTACACGTGTTCTTTGCGACGAGGAAACAAACACTGTCGGGGTGAGACCCGTCTCAACCCCCAGAAGCGGGGATGGACGGGGGTTAAAATTTTCAAAATCTTAAGTAGTCGATATTTGCGTCGAATAAATATTTTTCTGGTTCACTGAGATTGATAAAATTTCTCTAGAAGTTACGGAGTTTAGGAAACAATAATCCATTTACGATTAACATTTTTATGTTTAAAAAAATTAAGCTGTCGAACCAGACATATATATTTTTTTAAGCTGTCCGACCAGACATATACATTTTTAAAAACCTGTGTAACTATGCTGTTTTGATCTGTATAAATATTATTTATTTATTTTAAAAGGAATAATTTATTTTGTTTTTCTGCAAATTGTCAGCTCTTTATACTGAAATATTAGTCATATATTTTATTTTCACGTCTGTTTTTAACAATGAACATCCTTAACGGCCATTAAAAGAAGATTTTTATAATTTAATGATTATTAATCATAAAATCTTTAATTAACAATACAAAAACGTTTCTGTACATATTTGTAACATCTTCAGGCTGTGTGAGTGGAAGAAAGGTTTGTTTTAATGTTTTCAACGTTTGATTTTATATTCATAATGATGATCGTTGAATATATCTGCTTGGTCACAGTGTAATTAATCTCGAATTTAAATATTGATACATTATATGTGACATATTGGTAAATTATCATATCGCTTGCTAATGTAACAATTTATATGTTTAATAAATTTTTACGAACCACGCGCAGATTTCTCGACGTTGATGTTTCTAAGGGTCGTTCTCCATCGTTGTCTTCAAGACTGTGTGGCGCTGCGGGACGTATGCGAGGTATACCATATATGGTATCAGACATGTTGCTGCGACCTGATTGGCCGCTGAGGATCGCCTGACCACAGCGTCAAGGACACATGTTTTTTCATATCGCGTAGTAAATGTCAGGCGATCCTCAACGGCCAATCAGGTCGCAGCAGCATGTCTGATACCATATATGGTATACCTCGCATACGTCCCGCAGCGCCACACAGGCTGAAGATAGCCGAGGAGAATGGACTCGTCAACATAGAGAAATCTTAACCTGGTACGTAACCGTGAAAAATTAGTTAATAATTTACACCAGCAAAGCTGTCTTTCTTATTAAAATTATTTACGTTTTGAGAGTCTGTGCGTTATTTAGGAAGTTAAATTTATCATTTATTTTATTTAAGATGCATATCTTTAAAATGAGAACAAGAAATGCACGTGAATATTGGGAACTGCATTAGACACCTACTTTTTCCCTTCATATTATAAAAAGCCATTTAATTGTGTTTATGGGACTTTATATGAAAACTTATGGAACGAATAAAAAAATCATTGACTATAATTTTAAATTGTTAATTATTGTAAGTTCAGTAATTATTGATTTAAAAAAATAATTACGGAATACGAAGAAGATGAATATCGGAACGCCAAAATCATTCCGCTTAAAAAAATTGATTTGCAGATAAATAATAAAATTAAACAAATAGTTTTTAATTTAAATAAAAATTAATTATTTAATTTTGAAAATTACTAAATTATGTACCATATTATTAATTTAATTTAGTGAATTTTCTAACAATGCAACCTAGCCTATAACACATTTAGGGATAGAGTTTCTAGTTCTGTTACATAAATATAACGAAAAAAATCGAGGGGTTATGGATAAATGACATCTCGGGCACGCCGGGCACTCAGCTAGTTATAAATAAAATAAATGAATCTGTCAATAACTTGAATTTAATACAATTACATTAGAAAGTTAAAAATGATTAGAATACAAGGAAGATGTACAACGTTTAGGCCCAATAATATATGAATGAAAAAAGTAGTAAAAAGGAGGGAGACCTAATTAAATTATGGAATACAACAAAAACTCGTGACCTTTGTGAAGCTAATTTGGATTCAAATAGATGTAAAAATTAAATTATATTTCAAACATACTCAAATTATTTTGGAATTATTGTCTGATTTTTATTTTAAAAATGATTGAAGATTTGAAGAAAAAACTAATATATTAAGATGCAATAAAATATAGTTCATTTTTAAAAATATGTAATTTTTAATAATAATTAATATTTGTGTAGTAGTAATCTTTTTTTATTTTATTTTTCAGGTAATTATGAAGGAACGGTGTGATTTTTCACGTAGTGAGTACGTTTAGTGTAAGTGTTATTACTGTTATATGATAGTTCTGGTAATTTCTTGACTCTATTTTTAGGCTAGGATATTCTTTGATTATGTTAAATTTGTAAGGCATTATACTATTTTTTTGACCGCTGGAGTAATGAGTTTGGATGTTCTCAACACACGCGGAACTGGTAAATAATAGAATCATAAACGTTTGAGGGAATGGATATGTCAAAAACCACACGATCTGAATAGTTTCTTCTGAGTACTTATATGACGACTTCAGTGTCTCGAGATTTCGGTTATGGAGCCGATTGGCGGCAGATTGCTCTTCCCGACTTCATTCAAGGTGTTTCCGTTCTTAGTGAAAATTGATATAACTACAGGTTCAATTATGTGGAATCGGCTGCCTGAATCAAGAAAATCGTTTGGGAATTGACTGCCTGGCAGCCGTCTCATCTACAGAACCAGCTGGCGCAATCAACGTAAATATGGAGTCGCTTAACGTCGGGTATATAGGCATAATGATCGAAGTAACTGAGCCACGTAACAATTACAAACAGCGGTGCGGCTTTACGTTAATTTTGTGGATCACTGCGGTTGCATTTAACGTCGTGATTAAATCAAGTCTCCCGGACCGTTTGGCGGTCGCGTCTGTTCTAACCGGAATTCATTCGCGGTGTCCTCCGAAATTTAGTTCTCTTCTTACGTCTTCTTCTTGTGCAGGGGTGGCTGAGTGACTGAGTGGGTGGGAAGTTTCGGCTCTCTATTAAAGCCCAAGTTGCCGGCGCGAGGAGATTGCAGCGTCCGCAAAATGCTCCTGGAAACTCTCCAAACGCGTGTTGGCGGGGAAATTAAAAAGGGGAGGAATGAAGATGCTTGCAGATATCAGCGCCGATCTGGATAATTATCGCGTTGGCCGCCCACAACCGTGGAATGTGTATTTACTCAAGTACCCAGCCGTCTGCTGACATTTAAATCTCCTCCTCACTCTCTACCCATCCTCCCTTAAAAATCCGTCAGTGTTTCGTTATGACAGCTGTACTGACCCGGAGCAAATCCATGTTGCCATCCACTTCGATGCTGTCGTTGAATCCCCTTGCTTTCATAAATGTCACTTCCTGTTCAACTACTTCAACGAATGTAATATTTTTTTCTGAATTAAATTAATTACTTCTACTACGTGTGATTGTAAATTGTTTAAACTGGTGTTGGGCAAAATTGATCTTTTCAGGGATTGGATCACTTACTGGAAAGAGTCAGTCATGGAAATGGATCAAGCTTATGAATTTTGTATATGTTGCCTTGTTATATATATAAAAAAAACCTATTTGGGAACTAATTATCCGAAGCACTCATAAAACGCTCCACACGCCATTTTGTGTCTATGTCTGGCAAAGTGAATGAAAAATATTAATTGAGAACAACCTAACAAACAAAATAAATAAAATATCCGTATATTAAATTTAAATATTATTTTGCGATCACGTTACGATTTTAAGTATAATTTTTTATTTCGAATTGTATATGTATAATTATTATTGAAGGAATAGTCAGCTAAAACAGACTAATTTTAAACATTATTTCATAACTCGAACAGATTTCGGTACATATATAGAGCATCAGGGCTGTAAAGATGTTCCAATTCATAGCTATAGCAATCCAAGGATAACAAGAAAGACATTATGGCAATCAAAAGTATTCCCGGTACGTTAAGGGATTGAAGAATACTATCCGTTACCTTTTTGAAGTCAAGAAGACTTTTGGTGTTCGTGTTGCGTCTTCATGGATAAATGGAAAATAAAAGAAGGAAATCCGCTATTTTATACATAGTATAGTTGAACCGACTAAGTGTACTGATTACAAAAATTACATGTAGCCATAAAACTGAATTTTAGTTTAATAAACATTTACTGAAATTTTCTGGACCGTAATAATTAATTTAATGCACAAAGAAAAATTATTTACAACTTACATTTATAGCAATATTTAAGTTTTATTTAAAATTCTATTACCGAATTTGGAATCGAAATCGACAGAACATTAAACACTTAAATGTGAAATTGTAAAAAAAACCTGGTTAACGTATATACATTATTTAAAAGATTTAGACAATAATTTAATTTAGAGGTTCACGAGTCCTGGATTAATCAGATTTAAGGAATATATTAAACATAGGGTATGTTGTTAAAACTGTAAAATTTCCACTTGAATGACGCTATTTTACCTTTTATTAATTCTGAATTGGTGAAACTTGTGAAAACGTATTCTACCGTTTTTATGCCGTAATCTCTCCCCCTCAATGTCTGTATGTGTATTTTGTACAGAACGGGAGGGAGTGTTGTGAGGGGGGAGAAAGATTGATACTCTTTGTCTCTCTGGCTTTTGTCGCTCTAGTGATTTTTTTTTTCTTCGCAAAGATTACTTTACCCCTCCTTTTCACTCGTTGTTTAACGCTTCTTTCCTCCAAGGAACATTTATGCTGCAGCCGCTGACAACTTAACTGAAACGCAATCATTAATCAACATATAACGTCCCGTGTTTTGCCCTATATTAAGAAAAAAAAGTTGTTGAAGGCCTGAGTGGGATTTGAGAATGCGATTAAGTTTTCCATTGCTCATTATCGAGAAACAGCCTAAGATGATGTGCCGAATTAGGATAAAAAAATAATCACGTGTTTCTGGTAGTCTTTGAAAAAATATTTTACTGTGAGAAAATTTTAGTTTCTTAATCAAGTCTAATTGTCAGTTTAGATGGAAGGGCATAATAAGAAAACGTGTGGTTCCTGGTTTATTTTATCTTCCTAATTCTTTCCTATTTTATATAAACATTTTTTAATAAACTATCTCAACAAAACGATTAACAAGTTATTAAATTCAATTCACGCAGTTTTGAAAGAGGGTCCGAGGCACAAAATTCACTTGTGCTATTTTATTATATTAATATGGAAAATACCTGAAGATTGTACAAATAGGTACCGAAACGTCGTTGCAATTTAAATGAAAAATAAATAGTATCTGCATAAGGTCGTCAATTGTTTTATTAAAATAAAAAGTATTCGACATATGTATGATCCACCGGCACGGAATCGCGAACAACTCGACGGTAGTGCTTAATATGGCCGAAGGAGAATTCAGCGGTCTAGGCCAGAAATCGTACGAAGAGATTATAAGACAAATGAGTGAATAAGAAACAATGCCATAGATGTAATTCAACGAAGTTGGCAATGGGATACATATAGATTTTTTTGTAGAGTAACATACTACATGTTGGCAACTCCTCTTTAATTGCATAGGAAAGGATTAGAAATGGGGTAGAGGAAGGTAGCCAAGGGCTAACTAGGGCCCCCGGGCTACAGTTTAAGGATCCTACCCGGAATTCACCTAAATGTGATGCAGAACAAACCCTATAAAACCTGCATCAGGTAGGTCAGGAATTTGGTACTTGTCCCACGCCCTTCCGATGGCGGGAGAAGGGTTTGCTGTGGGGATGCAGCATTCCCTTCTCCGTACCTCGACCAGTTTAGGAGGCAGCTGGCCGACTATTACAATAGAAATAGGGGACGACTCTTATCGTATGCCCAAGGTCTGCGACCCAGCAACATACACTTCTTAATACAGTCCGAGGTACCTCGACTTGTGGGAACCTTAGTTTAAAAAAACCAGAGAGAGGAAAGACATCCCCAAAGCTCTCGGGGAAGGTTCTCATGCGAGAGAAGCTCTCACAGGCTTCCTTGGTGCTTCTCTAGAAGATGGAGAGTCATCAAAATATGAAAATTATACTAGAAGTGACCAAGAGTGTGTATATTTCATATAGATGAGAGCTGGTAACAACTGGCCCAAAATCTCAGAGAATAGAGGACTGACAAAGTTACATATTTAAAAAGGTGTGTAAAGCAGAAAATTGGTTGAAATTGATTATATCATTGGTGTAGACCTTACTAATATCTAAAAGATATCCGGATGTTGGAAATTAACCCCCACACGCCTCGAGAGGCAGAGAGAGAGAGAGAGAGAGTAAGCTTGGTATTGGAACTTTAGCTTAAATCAAACACGAACTGCGTCAATTTTATGTAGCACGTGTGCTGTGAACTTGGATGTAATACAGTAGTATGGCAGCCCTCCGCTAGCCATAGATCCGTCCTTCCGTGTGGAGGATAATTTATTAGTCTCTTTGGCCCGTGGCCGAGCCTTTCTAAAGGACTTTCTATAGGACTCCGCTTTATCTCCCTCCGCCCTTAAAGAAGATCCTAAATCCACGAGCTTTGGCCTCTGCCGTCGTCGCAGCAGCCGCCGCCGCCGCAATTGTGCAAGGTTCTAGGCTGACTGGCTTTTCATAACTATCAGGAAACAACTCTTGATACACTGCATCTTTCAAAATAAATCTCGGACATATTCATAACAGAAACGGGAATAAAATTTATGAACATACGTAAATATTCATGTTCCACGGTATCTAAACCAGAAACTTGTAAATAAAATTGTAAGCTTCATAATAATATATTGTTATATATCTAATTACTTAACTATTAATGAATATTTGCTTGGGAACAATTTTTACAGTTCATGAATAAAAATATATTTACAATAGCTTCTACAATTCAATTCATTCCGTATATATTTACCTAGTTTCTCCAGTTTCTGGTGCGTAACAGAACCACATGAAAATAAACTGATTTGAAACAAATTGCTAATCAGATAAATGAAAAATTTGCATAATATGATTTAAGAAAAATTATCTCCAGAGAACGGCAAACTTTCGACAGTGGTTATGCTACAAGTAAATAGCGCATAAGACATGTAAACCTTTAAGTGTAATGAATTATGCGTGCGGCTTGATGGATATCGCTTAAGTTGATTTAAACTGGAAGGTCGCCACGGGTTGATGATTATCTGGACTTCTTGTCTTTCTATTTATATCTCATTTTCTGCTATCTACCTACAGATAACTGCTTTTATCTGAGATATAGTCTGTGAATTTACCACCACCACCATTTGAATATTGTCTATACAATCGATATTACATAACCCTTCATATCTTTCGACAGAAATGGGATCAAATTGAATGACGAATTTTAGTAAATTGGGGTCTGAAAAGTTGCTAATATAATTTATTTTTTTAAATATGATTGTTTCAAAGCTGATATGTTCTTTATATATTTTAATATTCTATTATTGAAATTCCAGATTTAACATAATCTGACAATTATCATTTAATTATCAGACAGAAAAACAGCCAAACTGACATGAAAAATGTGTGTTTATTGACCAAAACAAAAAGTCATTACAATACGACGTTTCGTCCACAATTTTGAGACTTCCTCAGGTAATATGCAGTTTTGAATATATATATATAAATTAGAAGATAAAATATAAATGTAGTGTCGCGGACCTCTTTGTAACCAAAAATTTCGGTTTGGGCTGATTTTCCATCCTGCTTTGGTAACAATAAAATACATTTTACGACCATATGTACTTTTTAATTTCAGTTTTCTCAATGTAAGCGGGAAAAGAAGTACAGAATAGATCTGGTTACGACAAAGCGATTGTGAATGCGATTTAGAAGTTCCTTATAAGTATTTGCCTACGAATACACCCACGTTACACCCCCTCCATTTTCTTCCCCAAACTGCTCCCCATAAATACTACCGTCGCGTCTCATAAACTTCTTCCAATTGTATTCGTCTCAGAGCCTCGCGCGTATTGACCGATTTTGTGCGTTCGGTAAAATATTTTTGTTTGTTAAGGATTCCAGAGAAACGGGCAGGGTTCAAGCGTATTTCTTAGGGAGTCTTTCCCAAATAACGATCCGTCTTGCTCAATCATCTTTGTCTTTCCCTGGGACGAAAATACGTAAACGAATACTAGGGGATGAAATAAGTTGTGAATTGAAATGTATTCTCCCTGTAGCCCAGAGAAAGTGCCAATGTCGACTTAATACTACTATTAATTACAATTACACTTTAACATGTCCTCGTGAATTTGTTCTTAGACATATTTCACATAAATGTGTTATAATTATCTATGGCCGAACTTCCGTGGTACGCATTTACAACTATTGACACAGTTATGTGTTTACTGAGGCGATCTGAAGTTCACGTAGGGTTATCCATTTTGCCCGAGATAATGGCGCCCTAAGCAAACGACACTAAAGTTAAAAGCGTAGGAGTCCGTGTAGTAGTATTTCACTTTGTGCCAGCTTTAATGGACTAAATGAAAATAAAACATTCTACGGCGTTGTAAACTTCAAGGTTATGAGACGTTTTGCGACATTTAGGATCCTCGATATTAAAAGAAAGAATGTTACCAGTAAATTTAAGGTTAAGTCGACAGACGGAGTACGAAATGAAGAGGTAACGAAATAATAAAAATGTAATAAATATTTTTATAAATAAAAAATTGGTTTAATTTAAATTAATACGAATGCTATTTACATATAAAAATATAATGAAACTGAAAGAAAATTTTGGGTATATTTATGAGCCATATATCAGAGTGCTAGTTATTTAATAATTGGATCGAAAGTACGAACTCACACGCATACTAATTTATTTTTTGAGACAGGACGAAATAATCGGGGTGACCCTATAGCACTCGTCAGCCACGAAGGTATTTGACGCAGATTAAGGGAGGGGTGACACCGTGGAATCAACACACAGCACAACCATCTAACGCGGTCAAGCTCTAGCTGCTTACTGAGCGCGTCATATGGGGAGGGGGTAGAACCTGTGAAGACGGACACTATACTGTGACGCTCACTATAGTAATGCACGTTTCTGACTTCCAGCTGCCTTGAACCATGCAGCTATAGGAGCAAGTCTATTATTAAACTTTGAAACAGAACAACTTATTAGTAATGGTATAAAATTATTTTTGTTGCTTTGTTTCTAAATAAAACTTGCAGAGAGCAATTACATCACAGTCAATTTTAATGGAGTTAATTAATTAAACAAACTGTACAGAGTTGTTATTTAAAAATTATGAATCATTTGTACTGGATACCACCAATAATAGTATTTTTTAATATGTATGACTACTAATGGTTACTACAGACATTTTCTGTTTCTGTATTATTTATTACACTATTATGGCATTTATAATTATGTTTAAATACTGAAAAAATAGAGATATGTTGAGTTTATTTTCATTTATATATTTGTGGCTGTGTAGGTAAAGTGAAATAGTTATACCGATACAAAAGTTTGAATTATACAAATTGTTTTCTTAACATATAATTTAAATAGTCAAGTAGTAAATATTTCAAATCCGAAAGTTTTTAGTTTTAGTTTATCATATATATTAAACAATGGACCAAAGATGTTGGATCAAGCGGAGATGGATTCATGCGTATTTTTCCAGCACGTAGAATCCTCATAATAACTTTTGCAAACATTTCGTTTGCGGTTGTCGGATTTGTTTGTAACAGACGCGGTGCTGAACGAGGACCTACTCCTTTTATTGACGTCGGCGTGTAGAGAGCATGTAAGTACCGTTGTGTGGCCATTATCTCTAATGGTCGCTCACACAGCGCACTACTTTACCGACCGCAACTGCAAGTAATTACAAGTTCCGGGGAGAGATGGCGTTGATGTTCACATTACTCGCAGCCTCCTCGCTTTTCTTCTGTTCCCCATGGCTCTTTTTCTGTATTTTCTTCATGTTTACAGTATCAAAACGAAAATTTGAATTAATTAAAAACTTGCCAAATGACTGCTAATGTAAAAATATTGGTGGAAGTCCAACACTAGCCAAGGAAAAGCTTGAATTTCTTATACTTCGCTATATAAATATTAAATATGTAGAGCAAAATTGAAATGAACGGAGTTTAAAAAAAGGAATTAGGAAGTGTGATGATATTTCGGTATCTGTACGAGAAAATAATCATCCTGATGTGGTTGAAAATATGAGAAATCTCTGATTAGGACCAAGTCAGCAGTGTGAGAGTCTTTGTAAAACAAACAAAAAAATCACCATGATCGTACTAAATCAAGGAAAACTTGCACTGATGTATATTTACGGATATCCTTACGAAAAAAAAGGTATCTGGACGTGGTAGAATAAATAAATAAACTAAGAGGAACTTGGAATTGGGATCAGGTGTAAACAAAAAAAAGTAGGACTACTGTATGATTGTTCAAGTACAACATGAAGTGATGTATATTTATAGGTACTTTTACGAGAAAAAAACGTGGTAAAAGGAATATAGAAAAGAGGGATTCGGACCAGAGAGTCTTTGGAAAACAAAAAGATTCACTATATGATCCTAATAAATAAATATGGAATGCTTATTACACTTAAATTTTCTTAATCTTAGACTGCGCTCTGCATTCGGACTTAATTTGGAAGGCAACAATGGGAGAAGATGTTGGGTAGTATTTTTTAAAAGAACAATTGGTGACTAAATTAGCGTTTTGGTTCGTTCTTCGCTAAAATGTTTGGGGATGTTGTTATGATAATGATGATTACCTTGTAATGTGTTTCTGATGGTACGTGAAAGTTGGTGTAATGACATGCCTTCTGGAACTCAACATGAAAGTAATGTTAGAGTAAATGGTCTCAGTATAATAAAAAATATGTGTAGTAAAAAACATGCACAAAATTGTACTTGGGGTAGTTTCTTAAAAAATGTCTATAATTTGAGTGTAAATGCATATCATCTACTGAAGTATTTCTATGTGATTGAGCTGATTTTAAATTATGAGAAGATATATTTTTGGTTTCTGTGAATGATGTCTCAAAGCAACTGTGACTAAATCGGGATCAAGGATATCCCGTGATGAAAACACTAGCGTTCACCGTGGAAAGTGCGACCTTGTCTGTCAACTTGAACTCGTGAAGTTGCGAAAATTCACGGCCATGCAGATATTCCCTGTAGCTTTATCCAAAGAAGTTCTGGAGAGATGAGCTCTTTTCAATTCCGGTCGACACAGCAATTTTTTTGTTGTTGATGTGCGGGTGAAGAGTATCCGCCCTCCGAAGAGGTCATTAAGACAGTAGTCCTTCTGATGTGCGATCCAACTAAAAGTAAAATAGTCCTCCTCGGATTTTTTACTTCAGTTCTAATGTTCGCTAGCGTTCGTAAGATTGATGATGCCCGCGGATCAGCAACGTACGCACAAGAAAGACGGAGCGGATCATCGTACATCTTATAAGAAAACACTTCGTGAAGATTGAACTGGAGATACGTGTGAAGGAGAACATGGAGAATTGGACACGATGAAGGAGGTAAGGAAAATTTAACGAATAAACGACAGCATAAGTAACCAAGCGTGGTGACGGAAGGTGCTCAAGAAAATTAAAAGTGAGGACTAACTGAGAAAAGGAAAACTGGCAATATAAATTATGAGTGGTGGAACATAAAGCGTCAGAAAATCAGTTTCATGAGACATCAATAACGGTCGAAGGATTTGAAGAAGAAGAAAAAGAGAAGTCAGATTCCAAAAACCCAGGGAACGAAACATAGCAGAAAAAATAAATTTAGGATTTATCTGATTCTATAACGCCAACAGATCTTGTTTTTATCTTTACAAAGGCAAGTCTTACGGCGAAAGTAGACAATGGAAAGCTAGAACAGTCGTTCTTTGAACTGCTGATGTACGTTTTCCATGGTCATGAAGGAGATAATTGATCATGATCGATAAATTATCGATTAAACTATTCTCCGCAGCAGTCTACTTGGATTGGATGAAGGTTGAATGAGAAACATGAATATGTTTTTAGTCTGGCAGTCAATAAGAAGAATCTGTCTGGTCAGATGAAATTTCTCCAATTTTTATGCTGACAAAATTCACCATTGTTTCCACCCTTCGAAATGGTCACGGTTTAATGTCGATTTGTAATGAAATATCATAACATTCAGTAGTAACGGAAACTTCTGGTATTACAATCAAATCAATTTTTGACCGCGTTATGACCTTGGGGCTAAAATTAATTCACTCCCTTGTTCGAAGTAGTTTACGCAATAATATTGAAAAAAAATATAAATCTTAATATTAACGTTTGGTAGATTTCTATCTGATTTTTTGCAGATAGTGATGGCTGTTCGGTTATTTGAAATTAAATGTAAAACGAGCCTTGTTGAAGGCACGTGCTCGCCAGACGCGATTTCCAGCTGCACATTTGTTTGGCCTTCGCACTCAAACAAGCGCCTAATTGTACATATTCACTGCCAACGAATAGCAAATATGGAAGAAATACAGCCAGATTGGAGATATATTGCTCTTGTGAACATTGATATATTCGGGTTGACGTCATCTCATACATTTACACTGACGTCTATTTACCCTAATTCATTGTGTGTTCCTACAGTACAGATTTCTAATTTTATGAATTAGTAGACACCTCCCCGCTTTCCATTTTAAAATTACAGTAGAACTCCGTTATATCGAACGTGACGCTAAATTAAAGCGAAATGTAAAGTGTCCATAGAAAATTAATTTCCTGACAAATCGTTCTTACACTTTCAAGATGGCTAAACTACGTTAACTCAAACTTTTCGTAGGACTAGTTATATTGTTTTCGAAGGTCGGAA
Source organism: Zhengitettix transpicula (assembly GCA_037074705.1). Classification (NCBI taxonomy): domain Eukaryota; kingdom Metazoa; phylum Arthropoda; class Insecta; order Orthoptera; family Tetrigidae; genus Zhengitettix; species Zhengitettix transpicula. The sequence goes on along the minus strand of CM073596.1, from coordinate 35,415,164 downwards.
TGCAGAGCTGTGTATTCTACAGTAACGTTGAGATTTTTGAAGATGACAATCCAAAGTTTTTTTTACCAACCAAAATGTTATAATTTCGCGCTCGGTTATGATTTCAACTTTTTTTACTTCTTCATGAAGTGTCAGTCTAGCAAACTGCAGAGCGAAATGTGCTTCTGTAAAATTCTACCTTATAAAATGTTATCCGGATTTACGAAGAATGTTTCGACCTCTAAAGCTGCAGTCCTGAAATTGACAGTAATAAATCAGTCTCGGTTCAAAGTGGCAGAGGTGATGCATATATAGTTCCGTCTGACCGTAGCCGTTCCAATCGCAGCTCGATAGATTTTCTTATTTTAGTCGTTATGTCCGCGTCAATTAATAGACAAAAACAAATATTTCACCTGATTGAAAATTAATAATAAGAAAGCCAAAATAAGTGATAATTTAACTACTACACAACGTTTCTGGGATAACTGTCAACTGACGAGTGCGGTTGTGTCGCTCTAGGCTCTTTTTAGAACCTGAAAAAAGGGACAAGAATCGCAGAAACGTTGTGTGGTATTTATATTGTCGCTTATTTTGTCTGTATTTGGCTATCTTTCTTATTATTAACAATTATTTCAATTGGAAAATTAAAATTATCACGTTATAACAGGGTTCGACTCTCTATTCAACGCTAAATGGACCAACTTATCCTGGCCCTTTACAACCGCCCACTGTGACTGTAGTCGGCACCACAAAAATGTATTGTCGAGGTCAAGTAGCTATGATGTCGCGAGATTGTTCACCTCCCCTGCCCCTCACTACTTTTTAGCCCAGTTGCAGTTCGTGCCTGTTATTTGACACAATATTTGGCAACGTAGACGGAGAGTCCGTGACCTTGATATTAAATTTTTGTGGCGCCGACTGCAGTAAACTGAGGGAGTCTAGCGCATACATTGCCCGCTATGCCCGTTGCGTGTCACGGTCACTCGGAAAGATAAAGTGTTGTGTGTGTGTGTGTGTGTGTGTGTGTGTGTGTGTGTGTTTGTGTGTGTGTGGATGAGTCAGTCGATTAGGCCATTAAGACACACCATCACTCCGTTGTGCACTTTCGTTAACGGCAGTGTTCCTTCTCGGTTTCTTTACTCGAATTTTAATACAAGCCCGTGTTGGTGGGGTTCATGAAGCCTACGTATTATCAACGCGTTCAAAGGAGGAACGGACTATTCTGGATCATATAAGAAGGAATCCGATCAGAGTTTGCTATGTATAGGATGGACAGAAACTGTTGATGAGCGGCCAAGAGAATTTTGAGCACAAATTCAGTCGAAGTTAAGAACCTTGAAGGTACATGAAAATGTGACGAGACGTGTAATAATATGGGCAATGGTTAGATTCCGTTGGCGGTACGTGGAAAGGAGATTCCGAGAAGATGCTTCGATTGAGGAGAAAATATGAAGAGGGGGAAAAAGTGTAAAACTACAATTCTCCGTTTTCAAGTATTCAACAGTTAAAAGGACCTGAAGATTTCAACCTAAATTATTCGGGTAAAATAAGTGAAACTGTCAAGCAAATTAAATAGTCAAATCATTAAATTTATTTTTGAGTGGACTTATCTAGAATAGTTTATATATTTATATAATCATAATGTAATGTACATTAAAATTAATAAATTCAATTTTTTTATCTGTTGAAATTGTCACGATGAAATTTATCCACGACGGTTCGACCTGAAAAATAATTTCAATCATTCCTTACAATTAAATTAAATAGCCCACTCTTGCATATGTTGGTGGTGATAATTGTGAAATCAGTCCTTTATAGGACGTGACGGTACACAATATCTTCGGAGAAATCCGTTAAGCTCATCTGCTCCCTGAACTTGTTTAAAACAAGACTTGCAGCTTAAATTGTGTACAGGAAGTGACCTTTTCTTAACGCTCCGCCCACGCTCATCTGAAAGCGCCTCTGTGCTGCATAAGAACTTTCGCTGGAGCAATACTTAACGTTGTTCTGGAGCAGGGCTTCTGCATCTCTTTTTATCCTAGCACACAATTACCACAATCCTGAGAATATAGTGTTTAAACATTTAACAATACGTTTGCTCATTGTTAAATACATTAATTTATCAGAAAAAAATGTCTTTAATAAAAAAAATCACTTAATAGATATATCACCTAAAAATTTTCTTTTCTGACATAAAACCAGGTCCTTTTTTAAGGTACCCAAATATTGAAGTTGTAACACGTGTTCGTGTCAATTGTTTTTTTTTTCGGCTTCAAGACATGTGAATGTCTTTGTGTTTGCAAGTAATGCATTGGAGATTAAATCAGTCCCGGATTAAAGTAGGACTCTCCAGTTCTCAAGAAGTACGATTATATTCTCCACTGTCCAAAGATATTGCTCTCCGGCAAAACACCATTAATTGCCGCGAATATGGCTGAGCAATTAAAGTTCATGCCAAAATAGGCTAACCATTGAACATTCGCAGCCATTATTTGTTACGTACAGGTGGCCCAAAAGTGATTAACATTTTATTTCATTAATGTGGGGACAGTTTTAATGAATTTTGAATTATTTCAGGCACAAAAGATAAAATTAGGAGATACGAAAATAAAATTTTGTATATTCATCACATTTTAAACACCACAAACATAATCTTAAATAGCGTTAAGTTTTTCCACATAAATGTCTCTTTGCTTTATAAAATGTTTGTCTGTTGGACAATGTTTTAACCGTAGAAGTTACTTTTGGTTTCCTGTTCCTTTATCTTTGAAGTTTACCTTCTAAAGCGCAACCATTGCTTGTTTTATTAATATTTTACTCTCTTCACTGGCAACGTTTATCTTCTGACCTTAACGATGAGTCTTTTCAACGTTGACGGGAGCAAACTTGCCAATCGCGCGTTTCATCGCGTGGCCGTATTTCATTTGAGCGGGACGATATCGTATCATGCGTCCTTTCAGACGAGGATGTGTAACTGGACACGCCACAGGACGTGGGCAGAGAAAGACAGACCGCCTCTTATTCAGAGCACTCGGAAATGGTACACCTCAATTGCAGGGACTGTGGTGCCGCCCACACACAGCACACCCACGTCGAGCCCATTTTCAATCCGTTCCTTATAGCACATGTCCCTCAACATGGGCTCCAAGCTCAGTGCTAAAATGCGAAATATCTGAGTTCTGACAAACGAACTAGGAGGAATACTCATTTATATATCGTTTTCCGACATTTAATTTTGCTTCTTGTTGTAGTGGAATACAACAATTTTGTTTCGTGTTATTTCTTGATCTGATGGAACCAGAAGGCAGATCCCTGATTTCTATAAATAAGTTCCAGTGTTTGAAAATAAATTACGAGCAGTTGCATTATAAACTACATGATACTTTATAGTTCATATTTGCTTTGTGACGATTTCTTGAATTTGCCAAATAGCTTGCAAATTTTACTTGCGACACGTTGGTCTTTCTTGGGTCGACATGGACACACCACCAATCTGGTGTTTGAAGAAGGGATTTTTTTTAATTTCAATACATGCCACTTGGTACCTCCGGTTTACGGAGTACGCATCGCTTCTCCAGGTCGAATCTAGTTAATCCGTGGCTTCAATATTCATCAGCATCTTCACCAATTGTTTCGTCACCATTGTCGACGGACTTAAAAGTCAGAATAAGATCGATTCTTAGTGGAAACGAGAATATGTTTCCAGTCAGGCATGAATTTGGGGGAAAAAAAAGGAATGTCACTCAAACTTCTACGGCGCAGAGGTGATCTGATTGGAGAGAACGTGAACTTCAACGATGGCCTTGACTGCATTCATCTTCGTAATTCTTTCTGAGTAAAAAAAAACATATGTATGAACTAAATTGAGAAGCTAAATAATATTCTCCAATTTTATGTTAATCTTGGGCAAGTTCGAATTTCTTGCCTACCAAATTGCTTTTCCATGCCACGCAGGTTCTTTGGAGGGGGAACGAGATTGAAAGTAAAATGAGGGCTATAGTTTAAGGCGTACGATTTTACGATTATTTTCTTACCTGCATAAATTTTTTATGGTTAAAGCTCGAATGCCACAAGCACCGAGTGTCATAATGTCCTTTGTTACGTTAATGTCTAAAGATTATGATTCACATGGGACAGAAACGTGGAGTTGCTACGTTATCTAGGCCACTGGTACGGATCCAGGATAGCGAGGGACGCATGGGTCGGGTCACCAGTGAGAACCCCAAGGATTCGTCTTACTGGCACCGATATGAAATATAAAAATTAAGATTTGTAGGGTTTAATTAATCGCAATATCCTTTCAAAATATGACGACCGGCCAACGAAACGCCTTGACCAATGAGATGCAGGCTGGGATGCGTGCAGGAAAAGAGCTTATGTACGGTACGATACTGACTGCGGACAAGGACAATTGGCGGAACTATGCAGTCGACATGCTGCATCCAATTGCGACCTGGGGCCTACGAAAGGATATCTACGTTGGAGCACAGATAATTCGTGCCGATGTAGAACGTCAACTTAAGCTACGAATATCGATTCTGGGACTAATATTCAATTACTTGAAAACCAGGAATTAATAGAAAGTCTCGTTATTTTGCATTATTTGATAACTCTAAAATTAATCTATTATTAAAATTGATATTTATCTGACATTTAAGTATAAAAAATAAATATATTAGCCAATATGACGGATTTAACTGGCAAGAAGGATGGTCCATGCAATTTCTACATATTTTAAAAATTTTTATCACATTAAATATTATAATTGAATTTATTATATTTATTAGAATCCAAATAATCCTACTTTAAGTGCAATGACATCAAGAATAATTTTTATATTGTACATATTTATTAAATTAATCATTTCTTTTCATTAATGTATATGAATTAGCTGACAAAGTTTTAAATTCTATTTTGCATGCACTGTAAATATAATTATTGTACTTAAAAATACAATATCCAATTGGCTAATATATTTATTTCGTTAATTTATGAGCAATTCAAACAAACATATTACTTTAAAATTTAAATTTCTTACACGAGAGGAAAGTTGAGCTACTTTTTGTATGACAGGAGTGTGATGGACTAGGGTGAGAGGGAGGGAGGGACTAACCCATCAGTACTCGCCACTGCGTCAATCGCCGAGTACCAATCAGATGCCGCCACGTCTCCGGGGATTAGAGCTGTAAACATGTATATAGTCATGCTATAGTCAATGAAACCCCCGATAATTTCTTCACTAATTATTTCATCACTGGCAAAAAACTTCAAAATCATAAATTATTTATTTTGAATTTTACTTCCGTTTAAATAGATGTTTGGAACATTATAATCATATTTCAATCTATCAGAAAGTATTTATTTGAGATAACTTTGATTTTTTACGTTAATCAAATTCAGAAAATTTTTATTATTGCCGAAGTTGAATTACCAAGGTACAAATGATCGTCACCCCTGGTCATTATATTTGCATGGGGAAAATAACCAGTAGGTATCTTAGTTCGTTTCAACAATGGAATCGAATTTCGTTTCCATGTTGTCGGGAAATAGATGCCGACGAGCCTGCGAACTGCATACTCAGTGATTGGAACGGCCTTTGTAGGCTGGCAGACGTCCTTCATTTTGGACCAGGTCACCGGAATACCGGTTCCAGTATCTTTGGTACGTCACGTGTACGGAGGTTGGGAGAAATTGTCTCTTGTGGAGCAAATGCTACGGTACCTAGGCTTATCTGTTCGAGACCATTGTTCGCGTCTAGTCTTTATTGCTTCCGCAGGATCATTAAGCCATCCGACGTATCCTGTTTACCTAATGTGGGTAGTTTTACGAGAGTGTTGGAACGATTGTGAAACAAGCGCCTTGCGTCGTGTTCTGTTTCGCTATTGTTAACTCTCCGTTGGTTAATACGACTTTCCTAAATGAGTCCTTCATTGCTGACGTGGAACTCGCTAATCCGAACTGTAAAAATATGAAGAATGGAATCTGACAGGACGTCACGAAAAACGGTGATGAGCTTCACTACGACGAAAATAAATCTCATCTTAATAGAAAAATATTTAACTCTGACTTTGACAATGGGCTTGAGGCTGTTCGTAAAGACGTTATCACATATTCCATTGTCTATCGTTGGGGTTACGATGAACCAGTAAAAGCAGGTAACAATCGAAACTAAAACGCTTTACTGTTTGAAATATTGGATTTTCACCTCCTCCATGTAACCTTTCATAATTTTCTCTAATGCCTGATAACATAGTTACTAATCGGGGGGGGGGGGGAATGTTGTCTTATGGGTTATAAGAGGATGAAGTGTTCGACACTAAAATTTTAAGCTGAAATAACATTTTCAGTAAAAGTTAAAAATTCTCCGTGCATTTGAAAATTAAAATAATGCAACTTTTATCCTTTCAGACAATCTTCATCACAGGAATCTGTTGATGGAGAAAATGTTCCACAATTCTTTGATATAAAAGATGGAAATAAGTGGGAAAAATCGTGTTGATAAAGCAAATTTTTGATGCATTTCAACGATGAGAGGAGACTTATTTGTAATGATCTAAATATTTCCAAAAAAGTCTGACAAATGTTGGCAACATGAAGGGTCTTGCTGGAATACTTGTAATAAATGTAATTTTAGCCGAACGATATTCGCAAAAACCAGTGACGATTCATGAAAGCGTTAGTCTCTCCATGGGAGCTTATACGGCACCGACGAAATAATTATCGGAGCGAGAACGTGAACGAAGGCAATGCAGTATTACAAGTAAAAGCATCTTAAGAGCCTGCTAGACTAAAAGATTATTTATTTGAACTTGATTGATGAAGTCAGTATTTTTGTCCATTTGTATTTGAAATCGCGAAAAAAGCCAACCGTTTCGTCGAAATGGAATGCATTATTTTTATTATGTTTAAATCCTTATACCAGATCCTAATTTATAAATAGAAAATGTCTCTTAATAAATTTCTAAACTTATTTATTTTGATTTTTAATAATAAGACAAATATCCAAGTACAGACAAAAGATATAAATACCTGAAAACGGCGGTAGAGAATGACCGCAGAAACGTCGAGTTTATATAGAAATCTGAACCTGGTGCCTAACCGCAAAAAATTAATTAACAATTTACTCCGGGAAAATTTAAATTCATTGATATTAATACCTGTCTGTATTTGGCTATTTATCTTATTGTTAATTTTCAAAACAGACGTATATTTTTCAATTTGTTGGAGCTTTGGCAATTTATCATTGTTCTCACTAAATATGAAGGAACAAATATTGATGAAAAATTGCCGAAACCTGCGAGAAAATTCGAAATTAATAAATATTTTATGTATACATTTGTTATTTTTCTGTTTCTAAATTCGCGATTGATTAAAAACCATCAGGGTAAAATTTTTATTTTCGACACTGATTTAATATTTGCGATCCTTTGAATTTCCCAAAATTCTGGTTTTCTCATTAAGATCCTAATATTTTATTAAAATTCCTGTTTACATACATGGAGGTTGCCATTTAATTTCGATTTGATAATTTTATCATTTCTGATAGGCCAATGCGGAAAGTAAAAAACGATGCTTGCCCGCGAGGAGATGATCTGAAAATTATCTTCAGATACTCTATGTTTTTTTATTCTAAATACTTTTAGTTGTTGTTGGGAATAAAAATTGGAGGATCTGGTGATGTTCAGTCATTTACCACTGGATGGATTTCCCTGCAGCGCTATTTTGGTTACCAGTTGCAGGTTTTTGTAGGTGAACGGAAGTAATTCTCAGCATCCAATTCTACGTCGTTGTTGACCTGTTGCCTGATGTTTTCAGACTGTTATGCTCTATCTAGCCTGAGAATTTTCTCTGTGATAACGCACGGCTCTCTTTCCTGTCCAATTGGTTACTACAGTAGCGTTTTTAATAATATGAATAGAAGTAAGCGTATGGATTTTTCGGAAATTTGATTAAAACGCGCATTATTGTCGTATTTTCGAAGGAGCAAAGGCTGAATTTTTGTAGTGGAATAATGATTCTTTCAACAGCGCTGTTGTACCCAAATTAAATTGTAAAGCAAAAATCATTTATCAATTTTTTTATCTAACTGATCCGTAATATGCTACGTTTCTAATTTTTTATACATAATGTGTAACAGTGTCTAATTTTGAAGGCGGAAAAATGTAGCACCAAATAGACACACTTTTGTAACGTATTTTTTCGACGTACGAAATTTTAAATGACGTTAAATTCACACTTGTTGGTACGATGATAGTGAGCAGTTTTAGTTTTAGAACTTTACGAGGAGTGTAGGGGGTGAATCGGATTACTGCTCATGCGCATTTCTCCTTCCAGATTGAAATTGGTTCAACACATAGCTGGTTGCGTTAGCGCGGACTGTCTTCAGAATGCTTGGTGAGACGAACTGACCGCAGGATAGTGCTTTTCTAACCACATCTCACATTTGCATTTATGAAGAAACTGGCAGTGTAATAAAACAGCATTGAGTAATTATGAATGATGATTTAGAGTCTCTAAGCTTTATATTCTTTCCATACTATTGTTGGCAATTATTTCTATCCTGTTACAATTTCGGTTTATCTTACTTTCCTCGTCTTCTGTTGATACTCAGTATATGTAGTAACGCAGAATGTTCTTCTTCGTTCATCGTTCGTTTGTCTCCAATTTCTTGTTAGTGAATAGGATTTTCAGACCTTATGACGTCATCAATACCTTCAAATCCAATTACGTTACGCCATCGGAAGTCGCGATGTTGGTGTCAATGGAGGGTGAATCACCCTGAGCCTATATTGGGACTCAAGGGAGACCTTCTTAGAGCCGTGTCGTTACTACGGATTCCCCCGGAAACCTAAAAACATGTTACATAAAGAGAACCTCAAGGCTACTTGGACAAACATCAAGCTCTTGCAGCAGAGAGGGAAGAGGAGAAGCCATGTTTCTCTGACGTGTTAACATAAATTGTCACTACTTCAGGATGCTACCAAGTACAGTCTAAGTGCCCCAGATTTGAGCAGTCACAAATTTATTGCTTAATTCTGGCTTTAAAAATTTTTAATTTTTGGAAAGAACCGAAACCGAAAATAGATATTAATATTGTATTGTCTGGTGTCCATGTGTTGCATCTTAGGATAATTTGTATTATTTTTGAATTCTTTTAATGGTGTATAGTGTAGTATTGTTCTTCGTATAGTAATATTTGAACTTAAAAAGGAGCATCCTATTTCCTCTAACTTAATCTAAAAAGCTAATTTTCTTTTGCCGTTCAAAGTCAACCTGAATCATTTTTCGTCACGTTTCTTATTTGCCGAGTCAAAAATTACTTTTTGTCGGGAGGTGTAAGAATAATATTAATTATAATAAGTCTGTCCCAATCATACTTCCACCGAGAAGTGAGTTTTTTCTCAAAAAGAATTATCTTATATCTACTTTGAGGTTAAGACATGGAATCTATATTTAAATTTGTGCAGTTGTTTTCCTTTCACCACGTTTATCCTGTCCCATGAAAGTCTTCTGATTAGGATAAGTCTGCGGGTTTCGTAACACTTAGTGTGACGGGAGTGCGCGGGACTATAAAGAAAGGACCAATCAGAGACCGCTGCGTACCAGCGTACCACGTCAATGGGCGAGAGCAAATCAGAAGACGTTGTGTTAACGGTGGTTTAACATACATTATTATTTTTTTCAGAAGTCTTAATTCCGCGCCCACCTTTCCAGTCCCTTCCTTTGCATTCTAAATGTTTTTCTTCCGCCGCAGAAGAATGATGTTAACACACACGTTGAATTTCTTATAATATGCGGACATTATTTGCGAAGGCTCGTGCTCAACAACCAGCACCTGTTGCTGATTTCATCCTGCTAGTTTCGTAAGTTAATGACACTGTTGCATTACAGAGAGCTTCCGGCTCGCTGACGTACGGTAGAAAAAAACATTTGAGGTGAACAAGGTTCAATTTTGCTGTTCGACAATACATGAAGCTCCGGAAGGAGAGGAGCAAATTAAAAATAAAAGCTGTTAACGGGAAAAATGTTGCGTTAGAAAATGAAATTACCAAATTGTGAGGGCAGACTCGTGGCTAATCCAATACCGTTGGTTCGCAACGTTGCCTCAACCTAGGTCAACAGAAAATCTGAGTATCTCAAAATTACTTTTATTTAGCATCAATGCAAAACAACTGAACATTAGTCACGATATATATTTTTATTTCCCTTTACGGCGAAGTATTAGTTGTCTTCACGCTTGTGTTAGGAATGACGTCATTCACTGTATCACGTTTTCCCACTAATAGTAATGTAGCTCTCAAATAGAGTCATTTTGCGAGATGTTATTGCTCATAAATAAGCCCATACCGCAAACAAAGGATCCAATCACTGTAAAAGTACGATCTTAAAATATATATTTAGAATAGGAAGCTCGATTCTTGATATTGGATTATGCTAGCTTTAAACTTCGTTGCTATATTCCCCCCAAGTTCTTGCTTAACCTGAAGTCCGAAATAATATCAAAATATATGTGTAGAATGGCAATTTTTTTAGTATTAGAGTTCTTTAAGATTTTTTTTATCTCTTCTGGCCACAATCGTTTAAGTAATAAACTTTAGTTACATATTTGTAACGTTTCTATCATTTAAATCCTCGTATTTTTGTTGAATTGCAAGAATTTTAATTATAATTTATTTTCAATTTAACAAAATTAATCAAAAGATTTCCAGTCCGGTCGACATTTTTTTCCAATCTGATCCATTAATAAATGATAATTTCTAGCATGATATGTTCTTAGGGTTATTTCGTGGTAAGATAATTGTCATGGCATATATTAAAAAAATTATGTGCATTTTTATGTAGATTGTTCTTATCTGATATTGCGGTTGTTTATGCAGACTACTGTATCTGGCTGCTTTCTCTTCGGATGCAGTCCCACTGCTGTTACACCGAAGTGTTCTAGTTGTTTGAAACACATCAACCATATAACTGAATTACGTTTATAACCTTACATTACACCTCTTACTCCATCTCCCGAAATGTGCCTCCTGGCACCAATACTATCAAAAATCGGAATAACGATCCAGAGCGCAGTCAACAGACATGCCAACATTTTGCGTCGCATACACCCGACAACGATCACTCCCTGAAAGGCTAAGAACAGTCCTTATTGTGAATGGGGAAGTCGCTGTTGGTATTGCACATTGACCTTCCCAGGCAATTCAAATTATGCCGCATTACATCTTTTATTGGTTTATTTGCTTACAATGATGAGGTATTGTCCATATTTTATATTTAAAAAGTCGAATTCACATTTGACGAAATAGCATACTTATTCCGCTACTAATTAAAGCAATGTTATACTACCAAAATTAAAAAATTAACAACTAAATTACGATAATATACTGCAGAAGTAAGTCACTCAGATTGATAATAGAATTGCAATATAGTGTGCCCTAAAAGTAATTACATATTTGTATAATCTATTAAAATACGAAGTTAATTCTGAAACTCAAATTTCAAAATCACCTTGTACATGCAAATATAAAATATAGTACAATTTTTATCACGTTCTCGGCGAAAAACTTAAATTTACTCGAAATTTCACAAAAATAGGTACTTTTTTTTGAGCACCTTGTTTAAATCATGTCACTTTGTTAAAAATATATCATCTTTTGGTCAATTGACTTTATTCAAGATTCATTATCCACGTTTTGGAAGGTATTGAAGTGAAAGTGTTACACTATACCAGATTGTTGACTTCTAGGTCTCCTACGTAGAGAGACCAATGTGGTATGAATATGTTAAGGAGACTCGTGATAGGTTTTCCTTTAGTCATTAACGACCCCGAATGGTAAACATCTGTATGTCCAGGCGCAGATTAAAAGCCATAGAAACGCCACGTGAAGCTCAATCGAGGTATACGAGGAAGTTCTCCTTTCATCTATCCTTCTCTCTCGATATAACTAAAAAACTACACATACTGAACGCAGCTCATTAGTTTCAGCTACACTCATTTTTCGATAGTTCACATTCCTGACACATTTTGTTGGGTCGTTTCGTTAGTCATGGAAATAAATTATTTCATACTCTGTCACGCCATTAGGGTACTAAATATGGGACTGGCAAATCAAGACAAGTTCGCCCCGCCCCTGAAGATGGAAGTTTCAAAACCCAGCGTCAGGGACCCTTAGCGGTCGGTGAAGGTTCGAAAAGGGGTCCATAGTACTTCAAGGGTCTTGCGTATTCGATGATAATTTATTGGCCATATTCATCCACTGGTCTAATTATTGTAATTCGATCAATTTACAAAATCAACAGCATATTTATAAAACTAGACGAAGTGTTATTAATATGTTATTTTATAAATTGATCCAAGTACACAGTACGAAATAATCTATATTTTTACAAATAATTTTAGGGAATTAGAGAGTCTTTTGGAAATAATTAGACCAGTGAAGATATGGATGAATGCCTAAGGCATCCAAGTAATAATTATTTAAGAATAATAGAGAGACTGTTATATCGTTTTTTTACTATAATATAGATCATTAGTTACATTCACTAATGGAGAAGGGAGATGGCATAGGCGAAATGACAATTCCACAAAAAACTCTCACCCAATTTCACGGCTCTGACTCTTGTAATAGCTGCGTTATAAGAATGTCTTAAAATTTTGCTATATCCTAGTTCAAGAGATAAGGAAACGCACATGTAATACAGAAAGTAAAAAAATATACTAAATTAGATTAACAACTACGAATAGCTTGTCTGGGGGTCACTTACCCTATGTAAATTAATGTGGATGAGACGCGCGCTGGGAAGTACAACGTAACGATTTGATGGTTGTCTACATATAACGAGTAGCTGATTTGCTTGTCTTGTTGAAACGATACGGTAAAGTTGCTTATTGCGTAAAAACGACGCACTTGTGTTGCTTACCGAGCAAAGTAGTGAGGCGTATGCATTACTTGCTCCCGCAAACCACTGTGGGTTATTTAGGAAACTTTTTTTTCGGGCATTCCATTGTCTTTGTTAGATGGACAAAGTGAGTGAGAGAGAAAGACGAGGGTAGGCCCAGAAGAACCAGACCTAACAAAGAAAATATAAAAAAATTCTCAACATAGTTTCCTTGATACACTTTCCCCAGAGATGTTTAATAGTATTGATACCCTGTTTAAAGTGGGAACCATCGAGTTCCTCAAAATAGCCATCAACCGCAGACTCCACTAATTCATTGTTGGCAAATCTTTTACCACCGAGCCATTTTACCAAGTTTGGAAAGAGAAAAAAATGACATCGACACGGATGACGTACACGGTTTTGGCTCCGTTCAAAATTTAAATCTAGTGCGTATGCAAAACCATCAAGACAATAGATCCAGGTTGATCATTTTATAACCATGATATCCTCGATTTTTGACAAAACCCGTTGGCGATTATGGTAAACGTTGATCATAATCGACAAAGTCATGTCAGGAATTTTTTTTTTCAATCTGAATGAATTCTTTCTGGTCTCATCAAGACTTAGAATAATGGACGAAAAGTCGATAGTTTTTCTTTATTAGGGCAACGTGCTTTATTGCGACAAAGAAGCGCCATATGAGCACGACTGTAATCAATATTCGTGCATGTTTGCCGTAAACAATCGCAAACGTTGGAAGTAGGCAAGATCGTTTGATAAGGTTACACACAGTATGTAGCACGTTTCCAAAACACTGCGTACACTTTTGTACATCGAATGAAAATGAGAAATTTTATGACATCGTCGAGAGAAAAAAGTGAGATTTGGGTTCCAAGCTAAGTGGAATAATATAAAATATGCATGGAAGACCAGAAAAATCCACAACATAAACTGATCCTTTGAAAGACTATTTGGAAAAAAGAACTCTGTGGCGGACAAAATCATTTGTCGAAACTGGTTGTAAAGTCTAGTTACTCCCTGAGAGTTTCAACTAAAAATCAACTTCTAGTAACCCCAAAGAGCCGTGTTTAAATTGGTTGCGATTCGATATTAAAATTTAAATAATCTCACTAATGTTTTTATGACACATGTGCGAGTAGCAAAGGAAATGAAAGCTTAAAGGAATAGGTGAGAATCTAAAATTAGACAATGGTAGTCTAAACAGAGATAACAGTCCGGCTTTTCTCATCTGAATGTTAAAGTTTAAAAGTCTATTTAATTAGAGTTAGATTATATTTAATTAAGGAAAGGTGTTTTCCGAGTATTCTGTTAAGTCGCTGAGTTGTAGACGGAGATAGCCAGGAATAATTGAAAACGGTGACGTAAGGGTGCGAATTAGAGAGACCACTACGGTATAAAATTATTCTGGGACGTTTTGCGTAATATAAAAACGTTCTAAGTATCAGAGTTCGGTTGCAAATTAAAACGTGACTCTGGTCTAATGATTGGCGCATATTGGATCATACCAATCCCCGCAATATGGGCGATGTTGGTCGTTTGGATCATCTTGATCTCAGTGTACTTAAAAAAATGTTACATACGCTCGACAGAGTCAAACTATATGTTTGATACACGGCTATAATAATAGGGTGTACTCCAACTTTGCAAGGTTCAACATTGTTGTTCATCGGAAACGAAAAGTAACATTTGAAAAATGCAACACAGTTATTGGTGATCAATGTTTGTCCTTCCAGAAACACGAACGATAGACCGGTATTAATTATTTGGATATAATTTGGTGGCTATCACAGTTAGTTTCATTCTGCAGCAATACTGTTAACTACTCCATTACTACTGATCTGTTCGTGGAGTTTTACATGCCAGTTTCTTCAAAGGCAGTCCTGACATCACCCCCATGCGATTTATTTTTCCTGCGGCCACATCAAAGATCAGGTGTTTGTTCCACCGCTACTAACTGTCGATGACGACCTTAAGGCACGCATATCTTCAGCCATTCAAAGGTATTCCTGACATGCTGAAAAAAGTGAGGGATGCGTTATTGTACAGGCCTCGATATCGACAGTCTTTTCTTATAACTGTGTTGAATTTAAACTTTCATATGTAATTTTCGATTACTCCGCGTTCAGCCGATGAACAATAAGTCTGTACTTTGGTTTGTTGTGTTTTAATAGCCCTGTAAAAGTGATATACTCATTTAGGTTCACCCTGTATTAAAGGACAATGTTCATGAATATTTTTACTCATTTCGAGATGTGATATGAGTGACAAAGGAATAAGATCTTTGTGGAGGCGAAGGAGCAACCCTTTCAGATACTGACGTACAATATTTCAGCCCGGTTCAGATATTAAACCAAAAATTGTCACTGATTCTAAGATATGTTTGATATCTGAAACATTCTAATATACAAGTAGAGAATTGGTGACATCTGCTGTATGTCTTTATCATTGGAAGATGTCTGTAATTTGTAGGTGTTTGAACGGAAGTGCAGTGTTCGAGCTGATTAAGGTTGGTAGCGTTGGCGAAGTCCGGCCGGTGACTGGTGGGACTCTGCAGTTGGCTCCTGGCCGTCGAGGGGAGCGGACGTCTCCTGGAGTAGGTCAGTGCTTCGGCTCGGCTTGCCAACTGTGTCCATCCACGGAAGAGCGGTATTTCACTTAGCTCACAGTGATGGGGAAACTCGTCGTCTGAGGTATAAGTTTCCAACTGCGACGACAGTGATGATTCACATAAGTTGAGGATTCTTATTCGAACATAGGAAGTGAACCAAATATGTAATACTATTTTAGGGTAAAACCGAAAATGTCCTTCCTCTGGTGCGGTAGTTCCCTTTTTAAGATGTTAAATCCGACGACTACATATTACTAAAAATTGCAGATGAGTTATGATGCGTGTGCCTAGAAAATTAATGTCACGATCGTACGTTACAGAGATTTAGTTACGCGAGAGTGAGTAAATGTGATGCCAATGTAGTCTGGAATTTGTTGATTATTTTAGTATTATATTATAAGCCTTTGTGACTAAACACTACTACGGCGCTTCGCAAAATAAAAATCACCAGTTGTTTGACACTCTTCTTCGTGTCCTGTCTTGCGCAAACTTCTTTATATCATGCAACTTTTAATAATCAACATATTTAATTAACTGATTTATATACGGCCTTCTGCTATATTTTTTTTCCCGTCTCTGTAACATCAGTTTACGTCTCGTTTCTTTGTAAGAAACCTTATTCACTTGCCAATGTTCCCTCCTAAATGGTGTTTATTAATTACAGAGCATATTCTTTATTTATCAGTAGTCTTAATAATCATTTTCTTACGACAAAGGCAAGTTATTTTAATTACTAACCTGTTCAAGCCCGAGATGCCTTCCTAGTTGTACTCAATAAATATCCCTATTGAAAAACCTGTGCGGTTCCTAAAAGACCTCATATTTCATCAATCGTGAATTATAAAATTTATAGAAATATTCTATTGACAGTTTCAGCCGTGAATATGCACTTTGGCTCATCAAAGCTCTTTTATGACGACAGCGCACTAGTTTAATAGTCGACGAAAAGTTAAGTGGACTGATCGAAATAAATTTTATAAAAAGAGAGACAAACTTCTGTCGACAGTGTTCTTGTATGAAATTTTAAATCCTCAATAGTAAGGTTTTTCAACAAAACAGCACAATAACGAATTGCGCTAATCGTTCGTGAATTATTTTTGTAAGCTACGAAGTTTGTTAATGAATAATATTAAGTGCCTTTTTATAGAATTACACTGCGTTTCTGAAATAACTCGTGCCGTTTTCAGTTAAATTCTCAATTGCCGGAAAATTCACTACTAGGATCAAACCGAAATGATTATTTCTAGCGTGGAAAATATCGGTTATCAAGTGAAGTGCAGATAAAATAAAAGTTTTATTGTTCTTATCCGTTCGATTACTTTTATCCTGTTGACCTTATTGATACACAAAAGTGTAATTCTATCCGAGTCACATTTTACGTAATCATCAAAAGCTCTTTGACGTTTTAGACGGCACGGAACCCCTGAGATTTATAAACCAGATGTTTGTCAAAATCTCAGATATTGTGCTCCTTTGTGACGAAACGGTGATACGCAAAATTTTTTTTAAAGAACTTTTGTAATGTCGCATGTGATGTTTCCGTTGCACCAGGGCATCGAACCCGTTCACAACAGGGCGGCTTAATTCTTTAAATCTTATCGGCGCAAACGTCACCTGGTTACAGTACTTTATCATCAGGTGTGAAGTCACCGGTGCTGATAATCGTTTTGGGACGCACGTGTGCGTCTGTCGTGGGTGGAATATCGTGCAGTGCAAGATTTTGAGTCCCTGTAACGGTCCCTGATCACTCTTGGTACGCTTCCAGCAACTGGTCCTTCACTTTAAGCGAGTCCTCAAACACATTAAATGCTGAAATCCTAGGTTTATTAGCAGAGGTACAGTCGAGTGCTTACAGAGGACCCAAGACATCCAGAGTTACCATGCTGGGAATTAGAAGTTTAGATACTATAATAATTTATTAACAGGGTTCATAACTAAATGCCTTAATTTAAAATTGTGACTTTCACATCATCCCTTTTTAAATTTTAAGTTTCTCCGATTGGGAAAAAATGAGAAATCTTACTTAGCCGCCCAAAGAAATTTCAATTTTAACTTTTTGAAAAAGAGAATGTTAAATTTAAAATAGCTTCAAAATTATTTTCTTCATTAACGGTTCAGCCGATTTTCTCTAAAGTGGATAAAAAACCACCGAAGCTGTTAAAACCATTGTCTCAAGATGGTGGATAGCAAACGGATATTAATAAAATATTTCTCACGACACTATAACAATGTTCATCGAAATAGGTCTGACCGTTTTCTTTTGTAATTTAATTTTTTTCTTATTTTCCACAGAAAAATCATTTATGTCACGCATTTGCAGACTCAAATGTTTTTTATTTTTAATTCTCGCGGGGCCACTTTGATCGTACCGTGAGGCCTTAATGTTATATTTGAGTTCTTGTTTTCAATATGGTTATTCTTCAAATTTCAGGATTTTAACTCGGTCATACAGTCGAACTTTGTTATAGTGACCGTGACTGAACCGTCCGATTTTGCTCGTAATAACCGGAGTTCTTTATATCGGAGTTTTGCAAATATTGTAAAAAAAACAAAATACGTTAATTATTATTATTATTATAAAATACCATTGCTTTAAGATAGAACCGTCAATTGGTAGACGAGAAATACATTGAATTTTAAACTAGCCAATTAATGCACTGTCAAAATTGCTCAATTGTCACCATCTAATTTTCTTTGCACTTATGTTGTTTTCTAAGAACGAAATATTGAGATGATTATTCTTCAGTAAAGTTAAGACTGTTGAAGATGACAGTCCAAATTTTTGCACACGTCAACATTTTAAACTGCTTTGTGGATTTCTCTTACGGTTTCAACTTTTTCACTGATCGAAAGTCACCTGCGCTTTCTTGACTTTTAACTGAGGAATTTTTTGCATTCTTATAAAGGCAGAGGAAATGTGTTTCGGTATAATTCTTATATATTTATTATATTATAAAATAAAATGTTTCGTGTGTACACAACGAATGTTAAACGTTCATTTCGACCTCAAAAGGTACGGTCTGTAATTGTCGGTAATAAATGAGTCTGAACACAGTGACAGACTTCCGTCTGGCCGTAGCCATCCCAAGACTCCTTCACCTTTATAACCGTGTTTTCCCTCCTTATATCAGGGTCAATTAATACACAAAAACAATGAATTTAATTGAAAAAGTCAAATTGTCAACATTGACGTCTAATAAGGGTTGCTTCAGGTTTCGGAATATTCAGTAACTTTACTGATCAATCTGAAGGCTGCACTTTTCTAATTATTTTTTTCACTTTCATTTTAGAGGAAAGAAAATTCCTGACCGTTGCCACAAAGTTTGAAAGTCCTACTATACGGATTTCGTCTGGACGCCTTGCACAATATTTTCTCTGCATTTTTATCGTGAAACCCCCCCCCAAAAAAAGACAATTCGTTGCACCTCAGTCGGATGCTGTTTTCTCTGGCCTTGCATTCAATTGCAACACGTCCTCTGTTCAGTTCTTCTAACTTGATACTAATCTGAAGTTGTTTAATGGTTCCGTGGTTTATTCTGACATTTTCTAAAAACAGTGCTGATGAGATCATTTCCCTCTCAAAAATAAGTTATGAAAGACTCGCAGGAATAGAAAATTATCGTCTGACGATTTATTTTACGGAGTTTTGCAAAGTGAATTTGTTTTTACTTTAATGGAATATAATAAATTTGTTCTGTATTAATTCTAGATATTCTTCTACAGCAAATACCGATTTCCATTTTTTGTAACAACAAACCAGATACGACGTAGATTTTGGTCGTGATTATTTCTCTGATGAATAGATTTGCAATTTTAGCGATGATTTGGAACTTTTCCTCGGGTTACGTTTTTTTTTTGACGGTGGTCTTTCTTGGAACGATATTATTTTGTGAAATCAGTGAGAAAAGGTTATTTTACTTAAATCCACAACATATGTCGCTTGACGGAGTACGGCAGAAACTTCACGTGATCCAATCAGGTTTGAATCCGTGACTTCAAGTTCGCTAAGTCAGAGGCCACAAGCAACAAGGACATTCCCATGAAACTTAGGATATCATCGTGTTTTCCATTGTCTGTAATGGAGGAAAAGAAGGAAAACTTTTAGTGCACTAAAAAATAACAGACTTGAGGGAAACTAAACGTCAGATCTGAACTGAAGAATCTGATTCGATCAGATTCGAAGGCCTCGATATCCGACTTTCTGTATAGTAGATTGAATTTACAAAGTTAATTTTTTAGGAGTGTTCGGGCACTTGTGCGGACATTTTTCGTTCCTTGAAAACGAACAGAGTTTTATTTTTTGAAACCTTTGATCTTCCTCTCATCAGAATTTTTTCTATATAAACAATGGAAATGCCCAATCACACCTTCACCAGGTCTATCCGCAGCACTTTTAAGTACCTTCAAAACCTGAACGTAGGAGCACGTATAGTCTAAATTTTAAGTTCCAGAATGTGTCATGGAAGGTGAGAGTGTGGCAACCGTCCTGGTAGGCCAAAATCAACGGGCTATAGAGCAAAGGAGAAAGAACATCCCATTTCTGATTTATTGAACAACAAAATATGATCAGCAACATCTTTGATCGTTATATATTATTTACAACTGCTATCCGCAAAACTATTTTTTTTTACGTGAGGGTAAAGTCTCCAGGAGTGATGCAGGCAAACTGTTCAATCTTTTTGTACTTGTATTTATAAACTAGAACTGATCGTTCTTTGCCCTTTAATACGAATTTTGTTGCAGTGGTCATGTCTCCCCATGCAAGTCGAAGAGAGAAACAGGCTAATCAGTAGGTGGCTTGCTTCAGAGTGATACAAATGTCGCTCGTGGAAACAGTCTGTATTGAGGGAACAGCAAACACGTCTGATCAACGTTTATTCATTACACCGATTTTCTTTGTATTTTACCTGGAAAATTACTGTTGACGTGTCGTTCGACTAAGGTATCTCATTCCTTCGTCAACGATAAGGAAATTCGTGGTCCGAAGGGACCTTCAATTATCCTCATTATTAGTACGTGTTTTGTTTGACAGTTGTCGCGGCCAACTTGATATATATTTAAAACGACGAATCGAAACGTCTTTAGTTTCAGTCACTCCATCATTAAGGCGCTAAGCTCTAGAAGCCCAAAAGTCGGAAGACAAACCCAGTCCAAGAATATTCTCAACCTTGAAATGGCGTTATTCGCTCTGTATTTGAATAAAAACCCTTCCCAGATCAGTAAAATTATCTGCATTGACGGTCTACCTTAAATAGACTCGTAACCTTCCGTCATATGGCAAACGGCAGCTACTAATTTTCATAATCGCTTTCACCCTCCGCATTAGTCACTAAAATTTATTACTCTGACAGTTTTTCCAGTATCGATCCCGGTAATTATTAGTTTCTTAAATCTGGATCATCAGAAAAGATAGCTCCTTACAAATTTTGGTTAAGATATTGCGCGTTCAGCGTTCAGTGTCTCGCCATGCCCCTCGGTTCTGAAAGAATGTGCAATCTGCATTCCGACTTTTACGCTTGCCGTGCGTTTCTAATTTCTGCTGACTGAATTATGGCGTGGACTGAAATAACGTGGCGTATTTGTGAAGCAGAGCGTATGGTGACTCGGGGCCAAATTTAAATATTACGACTGGAGTCGTTGGACTCTGCGTGTGGGAACAATTATTTTGCACCCAACCGTTACAACGGTAACGAGGATTAGCACGTTCGCGACTCTCGCAGATGAAAAAAACGAGAAAAAAGGCGAAAATTACAAAAAAAAACTTTCGTCATTTTCAAAATAAACGAATAAAGAAAATACGACCAAGGCTTTTAACAGGAAATAAAAACAATTATTACATTAAAAAATGTCTTTTTAATCAGGTGAACAGGCTTATTTAAAAATGGTGGAAAACCACTTATAGCCGTAATTTGTTAAAAATAAAGGAATGTAAACAAGGAAGTTGAGAATCAACGTGATTATCGAAATCGGTCATTTTTTTTTCATTTAAAATATTTTTAGTAAACTTTATGTATAACACTTCTGTTATTATTCTAACAAAATTAAGTCCGTTGATACATCACACGGGAGCTTTCGTCTGATATAACAGACATATTCATCTGAAAAAAAATGTGAATATTGCAGTAAAACGATTCACAATCGTGGAGGAACAAATTATAAAATGTCAACATTTTCAGAACCTTTTTTTACGTGTCTATCTTTACCTGCTAAGGCTATAATGCAATAATCGGTTGTATGTAATTTGTCAAGTTAATAAAGACCTATTTTGAAATATATAAACGTTTACCTGCTTTACTTGGATCATTGATCTAACAATTGTTTTCAATATCTTTGAATTTGATTTCTTAATCTACCAAAAATATTATTGAAACGCAAAATGAAATATTTTGAAACATCCTGCACATAATACAATTGAATGTAGTTCACTTTTAACACGCGATGAACATTGACAAGTTTGAGTTTTTTTTTGGAGTGAAGTATTTAACATATCTGCTTTTTTTCAAGAGTATTTTTTTCTTGTCACTTTGACTTATTTTATGTGATTATTGATTTCATTATAGTGTCGATACCTCTACTTATTTTATCCTCAGAAGTTGTATAATGATTTGCTGGCACCGAGCTTGCTCTCAACTGCAATTCACACTATTACAGTGTCACAAGATAACCGGGTGGCAT
Source organism: Zhengitettix transpicula (assembly GCA_037074705.1). Classification (NCBI taxonomy): domain Eukaryota; kingdom Metazoa; phylum Arthropoda; class Insecta; order Orthoptera; family Tetrigidae; genus Zhengitettix; species Zhengitettix transpicula. The sequence continues at coordinate 35,392,999 of CM073596.1, read as the reverse complement.
GAAAAAAAAATCTCGCCCACAAGTGATAATGGAGTGGGGAAAAATGTGAGATATGCACTCTGGATGAAGCCAAGGTTTTTCACGAAATTTTGGGAATGATATGTTTTTCAAAGCTTACTATACAACTTTTGGAATAAATTTATTAAGATACAGGAAAGATTATATTGAAATATATAAAATAAATTTATTTAGGACGTGTACACAATTTTCTTTCTTAACGCCCTTCCTACCAAAAGATATTTATGGTATTCAATCTCTTAGACAGAGCTATATGACTTTCTAACTCCAAGTTCCATCAACGCAACATTTCAATTTCTAATGAGTACTCTTTACATAAACACACAAAAATTGAGGAAAATCCAGTACCCAGTAAAAACTTCTCGTTCTCCCGTTAGTTTTTCCAAATTTTTAAAGAATATCAAATATATATAGTAGAGGTCTTCTACACACTTTCCTTCTTGATGAAAAAACTACAAGATCACTCTTGTCACCTATAGAATTATATTGTTTGCTCTGATTGTACTTCCTGCTACATTGGGCCAACACAATGGTCACTTAACACCCGTATCAAAGAACATGCGTCCAATATCAAATTTCCAATTGACAACCTGTAGTTTCCAAACATATCATCAGTTCGAAACATTCATTTGATTGACAGAATGCTAAGATTTTAGTGATGACCCCAGGTAGCAATTCAGAAATGCTTCATATTAAATCTAACATCACTCAAATTAACTCAGTAATGAGGATTGTAATGGTTACAGAAACTTTATGTGGTATTTATTTTTCAGGTTTTTCTCATCAATTTTTGGAATACATGTGATTCAAACGAACGAGAAACGCGTCAGTTTTGCTTATGGGTGAAAACTTTAGAATGCCCTTGTTGCACAATGCTAGTAAATCGTTACGAGTGTCGTTGTGTTAGTCCGTGATCTTTGAACCCGGGGGAAGCCCCTCGCTGCGAGACCTTCAGACTTGTGGACGGTAATATTTTTGGGTGAATCTAATTTTCAATGTGACGTCAACTGGAACATTAGAACAGTTTTACAACTTCTGCCGTCATTCCGTGAGCTTCGTTAATTTCTTTTGTTTTGTACCTGCGGAACTGGAGACGGGAAGTAAGATACTCTTTACGAAGACTTAGTCAGGGATGTGGTGAACCAACACTTCCTGTTTAATTAAAAGGCTGAGGAAATAAAATACCAAAACAGGACAAGAATCTCTGAACAGTATTCCCCCAGTTAATTTATCTGCTTTCGGTTGGGCTGCACTAAAAATTCATTCCCCAGCAGAATATATTTACATATTTATTTCGGTGTCATTTTTAGCATTCTTCTGCGGAATCACATCTAACATTATTTTTTTCGGGGTTTTCAAGATTCCGTAGAATTCAGTGCTTTTTAAATAAAACTGAAAACTTCTACAGTATTCCAATTTTCGTATTCGAAAATTTTTTTCCCTGTACTATTGCACATATTATATTATCTATAACAGTTTCACAAATATATATCCACAACATAAGTAGCATATTTCACTTACAACAAAATAAATTTTATAATACATAATCAAGTATTTGTATGTAATCATTCATAACTCCAAATATCGTCTTCAATCCACGTTAACAATTCCGTAAATTTTAAATAAAATCAATATACAAAGCATTAACGAAATTTATCATTCTCATTATAGGATTCTTTAATGTGTAATTTTCTCTATAATGCTTTACCGCAAACATATTTTTCAATCTAGAGGCTCTAGTAGGAACTCTAAATTGCATCAATTAAATCAATGCTATAACAAAAATTAATTTTTTACATTACTCGCAACATTTTTAAAAAAAAATGACACTTCTTTCGTCTATTATAATAATCCTAACTACTCAACGACTTCTGGATTTTAAGGCGGAATCCTGAAGGAGTTCGTCAGTCTTTGCAGATATAAAATAAAAATTAATTTATTCAAATTGCAGCTCCCTAGGTATAATCAGTCGCCAATTGTACGATTTTTCAAGCATTTATTCTAATATAATAGCTGAAGACCTTTCGGCTTTAACACAATCATCTTAATGATGTACAAATTAACAATTGTAACATTAAAATTTAAATATATTATTAAATTCAACAACTAATTGAGAATATTACATTTTTCTAATGCAATAATTACTTCAATATAAAGAAACAATTTTCCAAATTAAAAATCCGTGGCAACTTTATAAACACGCCTTCAAGAGACGAGAAGTAAATTAATCTTCTTACACAGGGTTTTGAGTTCGTAACCTGGTTCGTGAGGTGTGTCGTTCTTACGATTCTTGCGTTTTTTTAATCACCTGACTAAAGCAATAAGGAATACAGAAACGTCTGCTTAGATATTTATGTATCTAATAAACACGGATGTTACCATTTTAGTTAAGAAAAATTATTTAATTTCGGACGATTTTCTGACGTTAACAACTCATTCTTGAGTTAAGAATGAGTTTTAGTTTAATTTTCTATCTGGAATTCCTACATATTAACCGATTTTTTTTATAATTTAGTTATCCAGAAACAAAATACATAACTTGTGTATATGACGTTACCATGGCTTTTAGTGTGGAAATATTGTTTTTAATATTTAAATAATACTTGCATCAATAAAATATAATGTTGTTAATTAGATTGATAATTCATTGTATATTTAAACATTAGGCTTGAACGGTAAAAATGCCAACTTGGGTATCATGAAGATGATTGAGTCTAAATCCGAAAGATTCATCTTTTAAGTCTGAACAAATGCTTGGTTAATAGTAAAAAAAGCTTTAATTGACAACTTTTTAAATCCTGGGCGTTACAATTGATATAAATTAAAATACGTCAGTCTTGAAAATAGTTAAAATATCTGAGTAATAAAAATTAATCATTTTTATTTATGATATAATTTGAAATTTCAACATCTGTATACTAACAATAGCATATTTTGACAATAATAATGGAATTAAAAATAACATGTCGAGCTACTTGTGTGGTTTTATGGACATTAATGAGACAAATTATCAATGTTGAAACTAAAGTTAAATTTAAAAATGGCATCAATCAAGTTGAACTGATTATTAATCCTGGTGACGTGTTTCCCACGACGCCTGCGGTCGTTGGCATCGGTGATAGTGTGCATTTTTTTCTCTATATTGCTTGCACTATATCTGATCTGATTCTGTCCACTCTTAAAGGTAAATTCTCTCTGAATCTGGTCTAAATAATAAGCTGATCTCGAATACTGAACCATTGTTCTGTCGGCTCCGACCCTTTTATATTTATTTTGCCCTCCAAAATTGCTGAAGTCGACTTTTCTCAAGAATTAAATTTCCTTCAATAGTTCTAACCGATTCCCCTGTACAATCAGCAAACTTGTATCCGAGACGATTTCCATTGAAATGCGTTCGCGTAAGAACGGTTCTCTGAACCATGTTGGGCCAGGTCAGAACATGGAGAACCCAGACTTATAAAATTTTAAAAGTAATATATGTGGCGAATGAATATTTTGAAAAGATGTAAATTAATAAAGAAAAATACAAAAATCTGCTATGTTTTCAATTCATTGACTTTCTTGCAGTATACGGCTGTTGGTACTTCTTATGACGCTGGAAGTTGACAAGTATAACGCTGTTGTGACTTTTTTTTACTGGCGTTTTGTTCTCTTAATATGATTTACATTTCACCATAATCATTTCCTCTCCGATACTATTTGAACAGCTTTCAACGTGACTGTTGTGTTGTATTGCGTGAGAACACGACCAGCCGTTGACGTCATCCAATATCGGCGGGTCTGGAAGGGGCCTGGATGCGGGTGACAGGGGAACAGGGACCCTGTAGTCTTCACCAGTAGACAGATAACAGTTCCTAGACATGGCCTATCGTACCTAGTACAAATTGGATTTCCCTTTATAGTTCCCTCGATTTTGATTTTCCTGGCCCATGAGCAAAACCCTGTAGGAGACTATTTCGACATTTTGTTGGTTAATTCGAAATTGAATCAAATTCCAGTGCCAAATAGTCTTATAAGACCCTACCGAAGTAACCTTAGTGTATTCTCGAATAGTTATAGAAACAATGCGATTCTAGAGATCTATTAATAACCCTAGTATAAACATCAAATCGGGAGGAAAGATAGGAAGAACTGATAGATCAACGTTTCGAGCAACGAGCAACTCTTAATCTTCTTCAGGAAGGAAGGATCGTCAATTCGTACCATGGACAGGGACCTACTCGGTTCAGCACAGTTCGAGGAGACGACTTTCTGAGTACGAGTGAATACTGAAATGAGGTTTCTTAATACGTGAAGACCAATAGTAGTTCACTTTACGAACCGTCAGGCTTCCGCTACTTCCCCACTGAATTATTTTCTCCCTTCTTGTGGCGGGGGCTGTTTTGGATATCATTATATTTCTTTCTTTAGTATTCATTTTATTTCATTTACAATTTAAATACTTTTACAAATTTATTCTGGCCCTATATATAATTTTATTTTTGAGCTATGATATTTTTTCTGGAGATAAATGGCATAGGAAAATTATTTACAAATACTTGCGTTTGTTCTATATTTAAGTTCTTATCTGACATATGATGAGTCCCGTCGATAATATTGGCTTCCCATATCATTTAACAAATAAAGTAAATTTATGACACAGTAAATGAGATTTTCGGAGATTACTGTGTATATTCCGAACGGAAGTTAGTAACAGACGGAGAAATAAGCCCTCTTACGTTGTAAAGTTTATTACCGACTTCTGCTGACATGTACAATATAACAGGAAAGGTGCACACAAGCACTGCCCGGGTAAATGTTGCAACTGGAGGTACAGTTCTCAGCTTTCTGTCTTGTCAATTATTATTTATAGCTCTTCTGCTCAAAGAAAGTTTTCTTTGTCTATTATTCTAGCTTGTCTTCGGAAAATGTAAAAATCAGAATTTTCCTGTTTTTAGTAAATGAAACCAGAAGGATTATTATTATTTACGAGAATGTGGTATAGAGCTGAAGGTTTCAACGACACGGAAACAAATAATTATTAAGTGAAATTTGGCATTTAATAATGTTATGATTGATCTCATTATACTTAGATAGGCTATGAAACAACTTTTTGCCCCTCTTCTACAAAGTGAAGCCGCAATAATGCTGCAGAGTTTTTTAATAAATTTACGCAAATATAATATTACAACATAGATACTTAAATATTCAACAAATTCTAATTACGAGGTATACAGAATCTTCTCTTTAGAAGCGCAGTAAAACAATATTCATTATCAAGCGAAAGTGTGTTGCTTGCTACTTTGGACAATCCTTATACTCTATCTTGATAGATTTGTTATGGAAGTAGATATTTTAAGAAATCATTACTGTGAGCCGCAAGTGGCGTAACGCTCCTCAGTGGATCGACTGATCGCTGGTAGTACGTTTTCGGAGAAGCGAGGTTTTGAGTAGGAGCGATTTGCAGGCTCAACTGATGATGTGAGGATGGCACGATCGTTGATGTCGTTGCTGCTGGCCCTGGTGCTGGTGGCCACGGTCATGGTGACGAGGACTTTCCTACAGCAGGCGCACTACGTCATCCAGAGGCCCAGCGGTGCCTTCTCCAACATCACCGTCGAGGACCCGGTCACGCTCCAGAGGCGCGACAAGGTCAAGGAGGTCAGCAATACCAGCAGAGAGTGGGGAAAGGGATGAGCATGACAAACAATAGGAGTAAAAATTGCTCGGATACTGTTTTTTTTTCCGGAGAGGAGAATGAGAGATGAAGAAATAGCAGGTTTCTTTTTAATTTTAAGAGACACTATTTCAATTTCATGTTAATTCAGGACACAAAATTTACACAAACATCACCATTAATATTAAAATGTATTAAATTTTAATAACCATGCCAGATGAAAATCGATGATGATTTGCATGCCCAGGATTTTAAAAAACAATGGAAATAAATGAGGAACAATAACCAAAAGGTTATAATTGTAGTAATGAAAACCCAGTTGTTCCTTAAGGTTCTCAGAGTCAGATTAGATCTGATCATATGGCATAGACCCTGTCAAAAAGCTGTATTCCAAAGGTGTGGAATGATTTATGAATTGCACAAAAATTCTAATAATATCCTATAATTATTTAGTATACCCTACAAATTATTACATTTTTTCATATATGTCATTATTTACAGTGCATAATTTAAATGCAAATCTGTTAATTCATTGATTAAATAGAATGAGTAACTAAACATAAATTTTATTACTTCAACTACATTCTATCAAAAAGAGTATTCTGTCCTCCAGCATTGGGAAATGTATACATGTCACTTTAAGATGAAGCTATAATATTGAAGTTCTTTGAAGCTTTCTGACTTGATGAATGATATTCATAGTATTAATATTTCTGTCATTTGTTTCTACTCTTTCATGTAAACTAATAAAATCATCAAAAGACACTAAATTAATTTTCGTAAAATGAATATTATATCATAGAATAGCTTTGTAGCCAAGAGAATTTTATCTATTTTAATTATTGGTATTAAGAAAGTGTTTGACATTAGATATAATTTTGGTATTAATTTAAATTTCAACTTGTATGTTACACACAAAAAAGTCATATCATTTTTCTTGATACAAATCTTGCACTAAATTCAGGAAACTACAATGATTCTCCAAAATATGAAATGTTATGTCACTGTCTAATACACATTATGTAAAGGTCAGTTGTATTTCAATACATATTTTTCCTTAGAATGTAAATGAGACAACGCAGCTTCATTTCCTACAGGTCTATAATGTTTAATTCTGTGGCAATTAATTGGAGGCCTTCTGTTCCAGATGATGCGCCATGCCTGGGATAACTATGTTCGTTATGCCTGGGGCAAAAATGAGCTACGACCTGTCAGTCGGCGCAGCCATGGGGCCAGCATCTTTGGCTCTGCTGCTCTGGGAGCCACTATAGTTGATGGCCTCGACACACTCTTCATCATGGGGCTGGATGAGGAGTTCAAGCAGGGCCGTGACTGGATAGCTGAGAACCTAGATATAAGTGAATTGGTAAATAATTTTTCATCCACCTTGCTGCTCCCGAAAACTATTCTAATGGGTAATATATTTATTGAACTCCATTCTCTCCTTGATGTTCCATTTCTCTACAGTTCAACGTATTATTTTTCTGTTTTAACTTATTGATGAACCAAAGGTGGGTGCACCTGTCAGATTTGACTGTATTACGTACTAACAAAACAAATCAGTTACTAAAGAAATTTTTATCAATGACAAGTTTCTATGTAAAAATTTAGCTATGTTGCATTTGCTTAGTATATTTCTTTATTGATCAGCTATAGGATGCTTGACCAGTCATAAATATTTCATATGGCCACATCAAACCTACCTAAATGAATTTTGCTCATTCTACTTTGTCATGTTGCATTGAAAGGTATATTGTATTAATTAGACACTTCAAATTGATTAACTTATTTATTATTGCTTGCACACTTTTTGTAGAGAAAGAAAAATGCTTCTCTTTAATAACTTTACTAAACTCATGTAAATAGCATTTGAATGAACAATATAATTGCACTTTTGTGGCACTTCTTAAGTACCATTATCAAGGATAGTTTTAGGACTCTTTATTTTCCACTCTCGTATGCATCCACTTCTTGAAGGCCCCCCCCCCCCCCCCCGTTAATTATTTGTTAAAGTCACCTTATTTGTTAAGTTTAGTTCAATTCAAAGTTCCAGCCAGTCTTATCAGTGATTGCACTCCTTTTCATGTTCGTTAATTAAAATCATATGTACTCTTCATTACAATAGGCATTAGCTTGTGAATAAGCAAATATTTGTGTTTGCATATTAAGATATTTTTTTCTGGACTAAGTTGTAAGAACGTCAAAGTAAATTAAGTACATTTACATTTATCATGTGTTATGCTTGGCACAAATGAGTGTTGATTTTTTTAAGCAAAACCTTTAATTGAGAATATAAAATGAAACAATTTATAAATCTAACCTAAGAGAGCCTTTGTTCCAATCCTAGTTAATCATACTTGTTTTAAGCGAACATTGCATAACACAAGATAATGAAGCTTGAATGCAATATTTATAAAAAAAATATTCATGACAGAAAGAAAATATTCCAATTTTATTTTTTAGAGAGAATAAAACCTTGGCAAATACCCACAGTATACAGCTTAATGATAAATAATCTTGATGCAGCACTTTTCTCATTTATAAAATTCATTAATAATAATTTAAAAATTGTCATGCCATTTAAAAGTTAAGCTAGAAGGTGATTTCATAACAACACTAAATTAATTGATTTATCAAACCCTTAACTATTTGCATTTCTGTTCATTCTTTTAGAGATTATTAGTAAGACAAAGTCGACATAGTAAGACATAATTATTTAATGAATTATTGCATGTTTAATTGTTTGTTTAATTTCAGAGTGCTGATCTCTCAGTATTTGAAACTAACATTCGATTTGTTGGAGGACTATTGGCGTGCTTTGCTTTAACAGGAGATGTAATGTTCAGAGACAAGGCAGCACAGATAGCAGAAAAGCTTCTTCCAGCATTCCAAACACCTACTGGCATTCCAAATTCTCTTGTCAACATTAAAACTGGGGTAAAATATATTTTTTTGTTCATATGAATTCACTACTAATTATTTTAATGTTTATTTTTGGATTCATATTATTGTTTGATACTCTGTTAAATTAATATTGAACTTAATTAAATAAAATATATTCTTAAGTTTACAGGCAACATAGGAGAGTTGAAAACTTTGATTTTCATGCTTAAGTGTAATATATTATTGTAATGTCACAATAAATTTCTTTAGGCGAGCAAGAACTATGGTTGGGCCAGTGGTAGTTGCAGCATATTATCTGAATTTGGAACACTTCACTTGGAATTCTCCTACTTATCAGATGTGACAGGGAATCCAGTGTTCAGAGCTAAGGTAGATCAAATTCGAAGGGTTATCCAGGGAATGGACAAGCCAAAAGGTCTATATCCAAACTATCTCAACCCCAAGACTGGCAAGTGGGGACAGCGTAAGTACTGATTAATTTGTTTAAATTAACAATGCATTTGTTAAAATTGGCAATCTATATTCTAATATTGTGACAAAAGTTTCTTATAATGATTCAGTGCTAATTATATTAAGATTCTGTTGAGCTTAAGTTTATGAATATTAATTATATAACTCATCTTTCACGCCATAAAACATTTTAATAGTGTGGAATATTGTGACAAAATTAATTGAGTTGTTTGGAATAAATTTTACATGGAAAAAACCTCACAGAGAGAAAAGTGGTGATCTCTCTTTCCTTTCAATACCAATTGTTTTAATTATTCTGATGACACATACTTACTTGCATTTGTATAATATAAACCTACATAAATAAATAACACTGGTTATTGTTTACAGACCACATGTCAATCGGAGGTTTGGGAGACAGCTTCTATGAATATTTATTGAAGGCTTGGATACAGTCAGGCAAAGAAGATCAGGAAGCACGACAAATGTATGACGATGCAATGCACAATATCATGCAACACATGCTGCGAGTTTCTCCCGGAGGTCTTACTTACATTTCTGATCTTAAGTTTGATAGACTGGAACATAAAATGGACCATCTAGGATGTTTTTCAGGTAATTCTCTCTTCAATAAAAATGTTAATTGTTTTTATTGGTAGGTTTTATTTATCATGAGTTGCCATCTTTATGCAAAATTGTTTTTCAGGAGGATTGTTTGGATTGGCTTCTCATACATTAAAAAATGCAGTGTCAGAAAAATATATGGATGTAGCCAAAGGAATCACAAATACCTGTCATGAATCCTATGACAGGACATCTGTTAAACTTGGACCAGAAGCATTTAGGTTTAGTGATCCCATTGAAGCTAAAGCACTAAAGAGTAATGAAAAATACTATATATTGAGACCAGAAGTAATAGAATCATATTTTGTCATGTGGAGATTGACCAAGGACCAGAAATACCGGGATTGGGGTTGGGAAGCTGTGCAGGTAAGTGATTTAAATATAAGTATACAAATTCACGAGTCCATAGAACTATTTAATTTAAATTAAGAATATTATTACTCTTTTGTTATATATTGTAAAGTATCATCCTTCACATTGTTTGCTTTACAAGACTGTATTATTTGATTATTTTTCCTAGATACTTGTCTATTGGAAGTATGGTACAATATTCCATTTGAAAGAATAAATTTTAGTGTTTGTGAAGTAATGTGTGTTTCATTTATTAAATATATTAAAGCCTAAAATTGACTATTTGTGAAGTTTTATTGAAATGTTGAGAGTAATTAACAGATAATTGAAGAAATCCCTCTAAAGTTGGATATTAAATTCAGTTTTATTAGTTTTAATTCTAACAAAAATGTGTTGGGAGTTGCTGTTAGGAGACCACCATTCAATCTTATACAGATTATCATTCAAAATAACTTTTTTTGAATGTTTCTCAACTACATTTTAGGCTCTGGAAAAACACTGCCGTGTTCCTGGAGGGTTTACAGGACTCAAGAATGTCTATTTGGATGATCCTCCTAAGGATGACGTCCAACAAAGCTTCTTCCTTGCAGAAACATTAAAGGTACTAATTAAATAGTTTCAGTTATTTTAAAGAACACTTTTTATATCGTTCATCTGTTGTAAAATATGCATATATTAGGTAAATAAAAACTATTAAATTAATAAGTTGGTTAAAAACCAGTTATATTGTTAAAACTGTGTATTATAGAAAAATTTATATGCTGGGGACAATGAGAAATGTAAATTTGCAAGTAAACAAATCAAATTTCTGTTCACATTTAACCTCTAACAATTGATAAAAAAAAATTAAGGATCACATCATAAAGTTTCAATACAGTAAAAAAAAAGTATATTACAAGAAATTATTCAAACCAACCTTTTCCCAAGCTGTAAATAAGTGTTTGGTAACAAAAATAAATTAATTAAAGGGCTAAATGATAATTAATGAAAGTCAACTGTGAATATTAATTTATAGTACCAATGTATTCATTCTTTGATATAGTTGCTGATTTTCCAGTGCTAATATAATCAGATTATATCATGTTCTTAAAAAATTAAATCTTAATCAATCTTTATTTATTTCCAATATGAATATTATATATAAAAAATAGTGTAATATGAAATGAATAAATACATTTTATGTTAACTTACAATGTATTCATAACTCCCATCATTGGATTAATTTTAAAGGTGTTATTCTCTATCAGTAGTTAGAATGTACAGTTCTCTTATGTTGACAGAGATGTATATTTATTTAAAACAGAAATTTGTTGAACATGTTTGTTTCATATGTTGTAATGTATATTTCTGATACTCTGTTTTACAATTTCATTATATAACTTAAATACAAAAATTATATGTTTTTTTCGTGAAACAATAGAAGTGTTTTTGATATTTACCATCTACTTCTATTACTAATTATTCTTTCCAGTACCTGTATCTGCTGTTTAGTGATGACAGTTTAATCTCCCTTGATGAGTGGGTTTATAACACAGAGGCCCACCCATTACCAATCAAAGGTGTGAATCCTTTTTATAGGGAGCAAGTATAAGGATTGTCTGCCTAGGACATTAATTTATTTATTACAGGTAACTGAAATTAAATATTAACATATATATGTCAATTTTTGTAACTCTCAGAGTTTGAAGAATATGAATGGTCTTTTTTGTCCATTTTTTTTTTAAAAACTCAAAATGTAATTTATCACTTTCTCATCTGTATTTATTTTTTGCACTTTAAACATGCTTAAAAAGATAGAAATTTTACTTACATTTAGGGATTCATTAGAAAGTTAATTTAATACCTCATAATTAATTGCTTTCAGGTTATTTTGGATCAGTGCTGTGAATTAATGGCGGAGACAGGATACTCCTTTGTTAATATTTTAAACTTGTGAGGACACTGTGTAGCAAATACTTGTGGTTTCAACTGTGCTCACAGGGAATAAACTATTTTCAATCTTCCAACAGATTAACTGTGTTACATTCACAAATAGTGTTGAGGAAATATCTGCCGAAATGTAAATAAAATTTGCTCAAATGCAAATTATATAGAGGTCATGAAGTGACTTTAAGCTGGCAGTGACAAGTAGGTGTGCACCACGAAAGTTTGTTTCTTTGGAATCTAATAAACTGATATCTGGATATAAGCAAGTGGTTCATGTTTTTATTACATTAGATATTTCTTTTTTAGAATTATTACATGCAGAATTAAACATAAAATGGTACAAATAATATTATGAAGTAGTATTTCATAAGTATATTCATGACTCCCCCAAACATTGTGATTTTGTTACACTTTAGTGGATATACTATTAAATATGGTCATTCAAAAAGTTGTTCTCTATTTCATTGTTATTTTACTAACATTTAAACATGCAAAGCACACAAATACACAAGGAAATGAGACTGCCCTTTTATTAGTAGCTGTAAAAGTTTGATATTATTAAAAATATTTCCTGCCGTTTAAAAGGAGAGATTTTCGTGTACTTTTTTGAGTGGTGATAATGCACATGGTATATTTGTTGTTTCGTTAAAAAATTATTTTTTGATTATGCCAGTACAGATTATATTGTACTGCTTGACAATATACCCAAGTGAAGAACATTTGAAATTGAGAACACTGTTTTTTTACTTACTCTGTATTATTCCTTAATTGACTAAAATATTTGTGGGCCTTTGTGCAAAAGGCAGAAATGTTTGATTTAAAAGCTACTTTTTTTTTAACTATTTTCAGTATTTGCTACTGAAAAAGGGATACATTTTAATAACTTTTCTGAAAATAGTTTTTAAAATGCATAGATATTTACTATTCCATTATGAAGTATATTTTTTCTAGTTTGTGTGTGACAATTGTTGACCTGATTGTTATAGACATAATGTTATGTTCTTTGTATATCTTTGCTACAGGAGTATTTTTAACATTTCTTCTTGTGTACAGTTATTTTTAAACAAAGGTGCTACATCAAGGTTCATACCTCCACAAAACAACAATGTTTCATGTCACCTGTACTTAGTTTAACTTTTGAAATGTAATTGAACCTTGATATTTATATTTTTGTTAATTTTCAATGTAACGATCAGAAGTTTTAGTTTATATATTTAGTGAAAACATATTAATTGGGTACTGGTAGCACATTTTAGGTTTGAAGTTGGTCAGAAATTATAATGGGATTTCTATTTACAATGATTTGATCATCACTGATGCTTGCACATTTTTTTTGTGCAATCAACTGACTGAAAATTATTAATGCTCCCAATACTCAACAGTCAAATGCAGGTTAACCCTACACAAACATCACAATATGCATTGTTTATTTCTCAATGGTACAGCAGTCTTGATTTTGAAATGTAATATTTATATTGTATTTAACTTGTTTATTTGATCTAAAACAACTTTTAAACAAGTTACTCAAGAATATTGAAATAATTTTCATACCACTGACAGTTTTATATTTTTTTAAATAGAACACAATCACTGATCATTGTAAATCAGATTTTTCAACAATTGACCTTTTTCTAAATTTATGTGTGATATTTTTAGTGCTGATGAGTTTGAAGCTGTATTAGATATAAAAACTATTTGATTATCACATTGTTCAGTAGAGAACACTAATTTGGACGGATACGGGAAAATACTCCAAATTCAGTAGTGACTGATTTAATTTAAGATGAGATATGCCTTCGATTGTTTGAAATAGTCCTCAAACGTGAAGTATGTATTTTATTATATTTAAATGACTTGCCCCTGATATTTCATTTAAGGGTTTCACCTAGTCTGTGAACCACATTACTTATTGACTTCACAAGTTTCATTGAGTATTTCAGGAACATTCAGTCTGCAACACTGTATTAAATTCACTACATTAGGATATAAATGTTTGTGGAAATGTTTCATTGTAAGCAAAAATAAATAATTTAGTTGATTTTTAAAGCAATGTTATCATAGGCTACATTCCTTAACTGGATTATTTCCCGTTTTCCCACTCTATAACTAGAATTACATGACTAATGTAAAATAGTAATATAAGATATTCAAATCTTATAGTTATCTGATGTTTGACTGAATTGTGTCTGAAAACACTCATTTTTATTAAAGTAACACACAACTGGGGCCACCAAGCAAAGTTCAGATTGTGTTTTTATAAAAACAAGTAAAATTTAATAAGAAATGTAATATGTTCATACATGGAATCAAATTGTAATTGTTTTATTAAATAATATTGGTTATATTTATTGGGGAATGGATCTGGAAATGTGTGCCAATTTTGTTAACTTGTAAAATACATTTAATGAATGATTGTAACATGAGTATAAAGTGTGTGCTTGATAATACAAATTGTTCTGTTAAAAAATGTGTGTTTTTATTCATTGATAATATCCCTCCTTCAGAAATACTAGTTAATTGAGAATCCTCATTACCTTACACAAGATTTTTCTAGAATGTTTGATTGGTTATACCAATTAACTCTGTCATGTGTTGAATGTAACTTTTATGTTACAGGATAAATAAAAGAATCTAACCAAGTTGAAACAATTACAGGGTTGAATGACTGAAAATAAGAAAGTTTGAAATGTTCTAGAAACCTTACTACGCTTATGCCTGAACTTGAAAGAGAAAGTGATATTAAAATGAGGCCAGCAACACTTTCTTTGTGTTGTATGATGAAATTAAAAAGGTATGTTGGAGTGGAATTTACAAGGCAACTTTAAATTTGCTCAATTGTTCATATTTATATATTTGACGACATTACACCAACAGGCAGAAAAGTGCTATATATTTAAAGATGTTTCCAACTGTATAATCTCAACGAAGATATTTAAAGGAGAGTTTGAATCCAAGATAAATGATATTACAGTATATTTACTTGTATCCAGTAATCTGTTCAACCATTTTGATCCAATGTTGACTACCCACGGTCAAAGATTGTAGGTTTGAAATTTAATTTAATGAAATAAAATGTGGGTACAATGATACCAGCACATAAAATAACAATTTCTAAACTAAAACACTTTAATGATATTTCCAGTAAATAAGCACCAGCTGCTCACAACTATGGTTTGCTATTGAGAAAGAAAAATGTAATTGAGTACATTCCAATTGCCAGTCAGGTTTACTTTTATACATTTTGAATATATTTTTAAATAAGGAATTTTATTCTTTCCATCAGTCTTGTAATAGGATGAATATAGTTGGAATTACGTTAATTTAAGTAACACTCATTTTTATAAATTATTATCCTCAGAATGAGCTCATCAAAACTATTAGATAAAAAAGTGTGCTATATATGAAGTATATATTTTTTTAATAAAGTGATAATTGGTCAATCAGCTGGATCAAATTTTTATCCGATCACATTTCCATTATAATCATCATTGCTGCCAGCAGGTATACTCGTTCTGACAAAACCTTGAATTAGCTGATTACACTAGCCCTTTTATTAAATCAATTCACTAGGAAGGTCTACATACGATAGATTAAGTTTAAGAACAGTGTGTGTCTGTAAACTTATTTATGGTTTTCAAATAGGTAAAGGCAATATAATAAAACAAAAATAAATATGTTTATAGATAACCTGCAGAAAGATAATTTGTTACAAACTGTATTTAAAAATAGAATTAATGTAAGCGGAGAAGTGATCATTGCAGAGGAAAAAATCAAGAAATGGCAAAAGGAAGTAGTGTGATAAATGGCCATTGCATATATATATATATATTCAAACAATTTGGCTGAAATTGTGTATATATATATATATATACACACAATTTCAGCCAAATTGTTTGAATTGTAAGTTTTCATATTTCTTATATTAATTTGGTAGGTCTCAAAAGCCTTCGAACCAACTTGGTTATGTATATCTTGGCATCAAAACTATTGTAAACAAAGCATTTTGTAGTCTATATTAACAATTGAAAAAGTTGTAACAAATTATGTTTTATTATATCCTCACACAATTTTCATTCTGAAACTTTAGTTAAATTGTAGCAGAAAGATGTTTCAAACTTTATACTATTCTTGTTTATTTAATCAGAAATTGTAGATGTGTAATTACCATTGGCAAGTTGTGGGAAATATATGTATGTTCCTGTATTTAGAAATGAAATCAATAAATTTAAACTTATTAGTTCTTTTAATTAAAAGTTTGAACAAAATATTTCATTAATTTTAATTAAAAATAATAACATTGATCCCCATTTTTAAATATCTTTTTGAGGTAGTACCAGTGAATGTTAATGAATAAATCACGGTTTGCACTTTGAAAACACTGTAATTGTGAATACATACATGAATTTTAATATGCAAAACAATATACAAAAATTCACATACTTATTTTTCTAGATTTGCTATCACACATTTTAGCAAATTTTGTAAAAATGTATGTTAACTATCTCGTTTTTCTAGATTTATTATTGTACTTTTTAGCAAATTTTGGAAAAACACTTATTAATGTAAACAAATTTCCAATAACAAAACCAACCATAGCTCCGTATGCACAAGGTACAGGCCACTCTTGCCATGGTCTGTCCCAGTCAAGAGGTATAACAAAAGCACCTAACCAACTTCCAAACAATGTAAACTTCATGTTTTTCAAAAGCAGGAGACCTATGAGGTCACCACTAGGATAAACTCCACACAACAGATTAATAACATAATTGGAACCTAAATGTAAGCAAGGAGAGAATATAGTTAGAACACTTAGCATTGAGCTGAACATAAAAGTCTCTTCGTGTTTACTCAACACTGGTGCACCAAATAATATAGAAATTAAAAAATATAAAGCTTGCATTACCGAAATTAAAACGGCACATTTTAGAATTTCTTTCAGCTTGTACTTAGTTCCAACACGCTTATGCGATGAGGGATATCTGTCGTCCAATCTTCCGCCAGTCCCATGTTTTTTAAGAACATGGAAAGTTCCAAAGAAATATTTAATGCATTCAGCAACTGCAATTAGTCCTATTACTGGATAAAAACTGTATTTACCTATGGAGTATAAGTAATTAGTAAAATACAGTCCGCTTATTAAAATAGGAAAATAAATACAAGTAACACCACTGTAAAATGTCACCAATTTGTAGACTTGTGGATCTTCTAAATTCAATTCCATCTTACATTAGGCGTACACGAAGCTATAACCTTACTTTCCTATGTAATTGTCAGCTAATATCATATTATTACTTGCAAATTATTATGAATATATAAGAAGAAATAAATGGTGCGTTCAGTATGTTTACTTATTAGACAAAATCTGGGTTTTACTCAAAGACATATATAAACAACAAAGACTAGACAAGTCGCCGCCATATTTGAAGCAAATTGAAAATTCAGCCGCCATGATTTATAAGGTCTGGTGGGCGTTCCCCTAGCGTCGGCTAGCCTTTACTATGCCGCACAAATGACCTAAAACTAAATCTCTACTTTTTAAGGTTCAAGTAAATATAACACATTTAGGGCATTGAAAATTTTATTGACCTTTAAATAATATCAGTTTTGTATACAATTGCCTAATATTGCGTCCTCTTTCATCCATTGCATTTTTTTTACACATTGACGAATTCTGCAATGAAAGTAATGTTTTAATAAAACCTTTATTAAAATTGACTAGTGAGTTTCCTCACTAAATTCGGCCGAATCTATTAAATGGTCGAATTCACAAAATAAAATTTGTTTATGTCCCAATATTCGGAATACCTCCACACACAATTTTAATAGCAAATTCTTCTTTCTTATGTGTGTTTCATTATTCCTTAATTCTTTTTCAGCAAGTGTAAATAATTTCACAACGTCTTTAGACGGGTTGATTAACTTGTCTTTGAAGTCTTTATTTTAATCAATCCCGTTTTTCTTTCAGAGCAAGGAGAAACTCTTAACAACCTAAATACACATGTATACAACTATATATTCCTCTTTGGTTTTACTCAACCGAAACCGCCTTTTAATGCGCATGCGCCGATTGCAGTGCTGTCGACTCGATGCAAACAAATTCCCTAAAATCATGTAACTATTGGCACGGCTGTATTAATATATATGTATTTCTTCTTCAAATTATAGCGATTTTATGATGAGAATTTTCATGCTGAATCCTGAGGCGTTTCTTAGCATTAAAGTGGACATTATACTATAAAGAGATATATTCTAAATAGAAAAAATAACGATTTTTTTTACAAACTAGCATCATTAAAATACATCAATATTATTAAACTGTTTTTCTAATATGTATTTGAAATATGTAGAGGCGCTACTAAATTAATTACTGTTGTAACAACGAATTTATAGAAGGATCAACATACATAGAAACATTATAAATATAATGAATCGGAGTGTAAAGCGTGATGAGTTTCTGTCACGCTTCTGCAGGAATAGTTTTAAAACTGTATAAAGTTGTAGAATTGCAGCTTAATTATTAGTATTTTCTGAACCATAAATATTTGGAGTTGATCTTATGTTTGCATGTTTGGGTTATTATTAAGTGAATATACACATATATAACCGACTTTTAAAGAATGTGTATTTTTCTCTCGCAAAGCAGTGACAAAATAAAATTGAGGTTGAATTTGCGGATGTTTTCATGTCTTTTCTTCAGTGCCATCAGCTGTCATTAGCAGACGACACGACAAAGAAAACAAGTGAAAGACTGTTCCAGTTTTTTCTTTGTACACCACGCTTCTTGCAACTAAATGCAAATCATAAATATTTTTCTAGAGTAGTTTTATGTGGCTAACAAGTAAATAATAATTGTGGAAGTATTGTATACGATAAAATTGTATTTTCAAGTATTAAAATATTAAAAGTTTTAATTAGTTGAGTTAGCTTTCCAGTATCAATGTCTTTGATGTAAAGTGTATATATTATAATACGATAGTCTCGTGCCGAACAAAACATAATACAGAAATACAGATGTTTTGTAAATATTTCTCACTCTTCATAACAAAATATATACGCAAGTAATTCACAAATAGTATCTAAATATATTGAAGCGGTCTTAATTCTTTGGCGTGTGTAAATGTAGTATCTTTGCGGCCGAGTTTCTACAAACAGTTTCATGAATGAAGCAGTCAGCTCAACATGGCTGAAGAGCTTATGGTGGTTTTGAGGAGAAGTGATTCTTGTGGCTTAGGATTCTCGTTATTACGAACAGCTGGATTACCTCCTATAATATATGACATCATTGAAAATTCTCCAGCTGCAGAAAGTGGCGAGGTAAAGTATTTATAGTACAGTGACTATATAAATCTCGATACCATGCTAGGTGTAAGCATTCCTAACCGTTAAATTAGTGTCATTTGCAACATGTTTTCCAATTATTCTCTGTATGATGTGGGTAACGTGCTTCAACAAAACGTGCAATGTATAATACACTTTCTACTGCAGAGATTTGTGCCGCATTGTGTCAAAAGTTTACAGTATTAGTCCATTTTGAAGTGTCAATACAGTGCCTGTCATATTTGTTATGTTTGTGAAGTAGTCAACTAATTCTAGAACGAATACCAATGTAAATTTCATGTCTTACGACTGCCTTATGCATTTGCATTTAAATCTAGATAGTATGTTTCAGACGAGTTTTAAAGCGTAATGTTATTAGCATAGTGTTGTTTAATCTTGACGTTTTCTAATGACTTTTCTATATGATGGTCGCCGATTTAAAACAAAACTTATAAGAGATCTGTTTTCATTATGGATAACAAAAAATTAATTATAATGATTTACTGTCATAATTGTTTGACGTTTAGGTTTCCCAAGTGTTATTCGTATATTGAAATTAAACTGATTTTTTAACTTTAATATTATAGCATTTCAGCGTTCTGTGGAAACTTAAAAGATTCGTGGAATAAGGAATAGTATTCAGTTTTATTTTTGTATTACGTTATTATTTTTGCCGAGATTATTTCGAACGTTATCGAAGAAATTTCTAAACCGGGCCTAGAAGTCGAGAATACAATTAGAACCCTTGGTTGAATTTAAGAAAAGATAAAGAATCCAGAAATATATTTCTTTTCATTAATCAATATTATATTCAAACCGTGATATATCATTAATTTTGGTTCAATTTAAATCTCCATAATTAATACTTTAAATGCTTAATGAACTTGATGCATTTGTAACTTCAATTGTCTCATTGGCAAAGAAATTAATATTTTTCAACAATTATTTTTCTTTGCTTCATGGATTTGAATTAATCTTAAAGACCTGATGGCAAGAAAAACATCTCGAATCTGCATTACGATTATCTAATGAACGTGAGGTAAGAGCTATTCTGTACTGCTGCTAAGTTGTATTAAAATGAACAGAAGTGTGTATGACACATGAGAGATATTAATTAAAATATGGGAATTAGATTGAAAATATGCTATAAGATACTGTACAGATAATTGCTTATGTGTTGATTAATGATATTGTAGCACGAAATATTTCGCCAACATGTAACTATGTTGATTGCCTCAACGTTATCACCTATATATGTAAATCCAGATGATGCTTGAAAGAAAACTAGTTACGTCAAACACGGATTATAAAAAACTAATTTTGGTGTCAACGCCTGAAGCGCGTATCTTTTTCACTTTTCGAATTGGAGTTATTTCTACAGTGGATACAGAGTTCTTTTTACGAGTTTTAGTAATCTTTGTTGTGCTGCTGACCATAGATGTCCCGTTAGTCAGACGTTTACGTCCTCTACTCGACTGATTTAACAAGGAAATTCTTAACGAAACGCATTAACGAACTTTTAATTACCCTGTAACAAACATTACTTGGAAGCTATTATTTAAGTAAGAGTACTGTATGTAATAGACGAGCTAATCTATTTTGTAAATTAGGTTTCTGCACGTACATAAATTGAATAAAATTAAAAACAGCCGTTGTAAAGCTAAATAGTTACATATTCTCATTGATTAGCTTCAATTTCACATTCAGCTCTACGGTTAATGTTCATCAGATACACGTTCTTTTATTTGCATGCCTAAATCATTAAAATATCAGGATAACAGGCGTGGTGACGAATTAGCATTAAAAGTTAATGACATCTGTATTTTATTGAAATACGTTCATTTAGCTTATCGTCGGCGCAGAAACAATTCAGACAACTTTCGTCTGTTACGATCTTTTAATTTGTTCTCTGAATGCACATAACCAGAGAGAACACCTGCTTATGAAATTAGCCTTGAAGTTTGAATCGTTCATTTGTTTGCGTACAAGTTCATTCAATTGAGAAAAAAATTACTTTTATGCGTCTGTGTTTTGTGACCGCGATTATTTGTACTTGGGATTTCCACTGATAAAACGAAGAAAATTTTCTACAAATGCGGGAATAATAATAAAACCTCGCGTCACGACGCTTAAGCGTAATGACCTTGTGGACGATCATTACTTTTTTCCCCCCCATTTTTTTAAAAAAATACTATAAGTTATATATACATTCAATTTCAAGCTTGCCAAAGACCGGTTCTGAGTTGACCGAACTGGAATACAGGGAGTCGGATAATTGATACAGCCCTCATCTTATAGCTCAACATATCCCTCATTCTGGTTGATCGGAATGATGTGGTATTTGAATTATGAGTAGGCATATATTGATAAGAGCATCACAACAATGAGTGACTAATAGAGGTATGAATCATGTCATGTAGCTGGGAACAAATATCAACTAGAATTCAGTTCCTCCCTTTTTTTAAAAAAGCATTGCACTTAATCGTTAATTTTGCAGCCTACTTGTGCAATGAACAATTCTTTACTTGAATTCTAATATACTCAGGTTTGTGAGTCTTTGACATCAACTAAATTGTACAGAGTGTGGCGATTTCCTCTTATTATATAAATCATTTTCTTACTTTTTTTCCGTTAGTGTGGCTAGAATAAGTTTGCAATGCTTTTTCAAAGCACTTTTTGGAAGTTGTTTAAAAAATTAATCGGAATATCTCCCGACTTTTCGCCGTTCCACTACAGTGACATATTCAACTTATAACTGTTTGCAATAAAATACTGTATGTAAACTTGAAATTCGTCAGAACAATAAAAACAGCACAATTTAAAAAGGTTACAGGGATTTATGTTACACTAGTTGACCGGGTTGAGGCTACTGAGGGTTAAAAAAATGTTTAATATCATAATTAATCTCAGACACATTCATAAACCCGAATTTATCTCGAATCTCGGCTGTTGTTTCAATATTTTTATGTAACGCCCCTTCACTCGAACCCCCTAAGCGTGGTCCCCTCCCATGCCGAAATGGGGTTGACAATATAAAGAAACAATATAGGTAGAAGTATTATTAATCTAATTAACCCTGAAAATATTTATTCAACTCAAATATCGGCCGTTTTAGCATGCTTGAATATTTCCACCCCCACTCCTGGGGGTGGTAGTCGTGTCCTGGTTACATGGAAAATTACGAAATTTGCTCGACGGGTGTAGATTCGTATGCGGAAAGTACACACACACACAAACACACTGCTTTTAATTTATAAGAAGAAGATTATAGCGTTTTCGCCTGTTTCCCATTATCGTGTAGAATATTTTCTACAGAAATTATATTCGAAAAAATAATAGTTATTATATATAATTAAATAAATTAATATAACAACCTAGATTAAACGATATCAATTCAAAAATATTTTAATAAATTCGCATTGAGATGATTCTCTTTTCAGTTCCAGGTGAGATTCAACCTATAAATACTCCTCCTGTTTCATTTTGACTCAACCAACCAGGAAAATACTCTATTATTTATTTTACGATATTATTCATGTAATTAAAAAATATTATTTAATGATTTAGAATTGTATAATCCGGGAACGATGACTTGCCCCCCAAATCATCCCATTAATCTGTCGTGATTGTCATTGGACGATTGTCGTCTTCATTGTACTGACCATTCGCATAACACTCGTGTTTACTACAAGCCGGAAACGACGGGGAAAATGTCGCTGCATCTCGGTGAATGATTCTTATTTATATATCTGAGTGCCCGGCGTTGCCCGAGATGTCATTTATCCATAACCCCCGACTTGACTCAAACCTATGTAGTTTTTGCGTTATTTTTATGTAACGCAACCCCTAAATGTGTTCACCTCCCATTCGAAATGGTGTTGCACTCAATGACCCTGAAAAAGTTTAATTCGACGAATATATCGCAGTTTGAACATGTTCGAAAATTTCCACCCATTTATATTGTAACCAGAAAATTTTGGGGCAATTGCATAATCGCGACTGTTAATCGGAGACACGTCGTTCACATCTCATTTTTTCATGATACAACACTTACATTTTAAAAATATTCTTTGGCTTCATATGAAAATACATAGCCGAGAGCACAAAATATAATTCACGCCTCTTGACGTATTCCGTTTTGTGTTGGTATACGTACGGTAGTAATTAGATTATGCGTACAATGTTGTTATGATAGGGATGTGATTTTCTTGTCCGTGCAACACACAGTCCTATTTCTGAATACTTATGCATAGCTTTAATTCAATTCGCTTCTACAGTTATTTTAGCCTTCGTGTCTTTATTAATGTAGCTATGTAGTTATTGCCGTTTTAATATGTCTGCTCTTCTCTGTAACCCAAAAATCATATGAGAACTAAGGCATTGATTTCAGTCTTATCACCACTTTTTTTCACTAACCATTTTATCGAAACGTCACCTGTCAAATAATCTAGCGATGTGTAGGATATTATTTTTAAAAAACACGATTTCATCATTAGGTTATTATTTTAATGATGGTACATAACAAAACAAGTACTGAAAACCAAGTATCTTAAGAACCATGAAAATTAATGAAAAATGTGATTATTAAATGTTTGTTAGGACATTTATTAAAGATTGAAATCTCTTAAATTGTGTTTGATAATGAAAATAATATTGATCGATTTTATGTGTCAAACGGTTCTCTTTTTTTCTACCAGCGTCTGTTATATATCTGCCTAAAACTGACGTTGACAATTATTAATATACACCACCCTGGATTTGAGCTCATGACAACCCTCTTGTTTGTCCCAAGATCTGGACCACCTGCGTGTTAGCTGTTCTAGGGAAATGGACAGGAAGTACTGTCAACCTTCTACGATTTGGGTGGATTCATTCGTCCGACGTCTTTAAAGCCCCGTCGGCCATTACTCACGCACGTGGTGCTTAGGGTAGCTTATCAGGCAAGCTACGACGATTTATCTTAAATGTACGATGTGTATATTCATATGCAAAGGTATGGGTGGTATTAAAAACGGAAATACCGTGTCGATAAGAGTCAAGAGGTTTCTGAATGGACCAGAAATTCATTTAAAACGTAAAACCAAGAAGCTTAAATAAACTGTAGAGAAAAGGCTTTCCCGGTTAATTTGTTTGAAATACAATTCTCGGGTTTCAACCAGGACGAAAGTTTTATTCGACAACGTTTCGACGGCAAGCTCCGCCATCGTCGTCAGGTTGGAAGGAAAAATATTTGACACAGTAATTAATAAAAATCTAATTTTACAACGTCTCGTCGTTCATTTAGACGTCATCAGGTGTACATTGAGTAATTTATGAATTGGAGTATTATAAATCTAAAATTTAATAAAACATATTTAAACATGCGTTGAACCAATTTTTTGTTTAAAATTATATAAAATTTACTCCAATATGCACCTGAGTATGTCCGATATTAAGGACGTAACGTTGCGAAACGTTTTTTGTCATTTTCTTTATCAATAATTTTTTTCTGACTTTTCACGAGTTTATTTCTTGTAAAATTAAGAAGTCTGATAATTATAATAACAAAGAACTTAAAAATGATTGCCTCTTTACTAATGATGTACTCTGAAAATTACGAGAAATGATCAGTTCTGAAAAAATATTACAATGCATAGAATATGAAAACCTTTCTTTGCTTAAAATAACGAGTAATTTGCATTTCGCACAGTTTTATACCGAAGATGTGGCAACACACTAGTTTCGATTTACCGGTTGTTGTACCTTACCTTACGGTTTCGTTGACGTACTCCATTTGTTCATTACTTAATACGACTTTAGTATTGATAATGAGGTTGCATGCTAGATAACTGTCAGATCTTAGCGGTTTTCCCACACGAGTCGTAAACATGGGTGTGTCGACCACTCTGGCGTGTATTATCGGGAAACATTGATGTTGTTGATTGGATTCGTGTGTTCGAAACCTGATCTCGAACTCGGCGCGATCTTACTGGCTTTTATTGTTTTCAGTGCGAGGAAGCCCAAGGTTGTGAGTTCATACACGGTCGGATTCCTGAGTGAGTCGCTGCATCACTCTGTTACTATATTAGAGAAATGGAAGCCAACGTTTTAATTACTTAACGGACACGTCAGTTATACAGAGGATGAGAAACACGAAATGAAAGGATTCAAATGTGCATTGGTGTGTGGAATGAGTATTGAGCTAATATTAATAGTTCCGGTTTTTTAGGTAAACGGGGCTTAAATTCAGAGATATAAAAATTGACAATGTTCTATCACTACAAAGCGACTTTAATAAGTAAAGGGGGAAACGGAGACACAGATAAGATAGTGCGTTAATATTTTCAGATAGCATTGATTCTGCCAGAAAAGGGTTGCTAAGAAAAGTATTAAATTGACTGAAAAACCTCCGCCTGGTTAAGTGTGTTCGAAAAATGAAGACAGTAAATAATCAAGTTAGGAAACACGAAATAATACGTTGAATTCGAAACGTCGGGAGAGGGAAGAGATTTGGCTTTCAGGGATGTAGCAATAAGACATCTAAAGTATGATAACGTTCTTCGAGGAGGGAAACTTGGTGGTTTATAACGTTGCATTGTGTCACTGTGTATGTGTAGTTTTTTTAAAAAAAATAACAGGCTACATAAGGTAATCCACGTAATGTCAGCTCCCCTTTTATATCATAAGAATGGATTCGAAAGGGAGGTTGTGGAAGAACAGAAAGGTAGTCAAGGGTGAACAAGCCTTACCCTCCCCCGGAAATTTAAAAACCCTACCTGGCATAAAAGTAATGCAGGACAAATCCTATCAAACTTGCATCAGGTAGGTCATCCTTTTTGTACTACTTGTCCCACGCTCTTTCGATAACAGGATTGGGGTTTTCACATCCACGCAGCATTGCCTTCTCCATGCCTCGACCAGTTTAGGAGGCAGCTGGCCGACTGTTCTGTTAGAAACGAGGAACCCTATACCCAAGAAAAATATTGGTAAAACCTGTAAAAATTAAATTCGGGATAGAAAAATAATTAAAATTTACTTAATGTAAAAAAATTATACTTACTAATGTTACAATTACAAAATGGTTGAAAATTAGATTTCTCTCTTTTTTCAGGGAATACTGGCTTGGGCTGCGATTAAAGTAATTTGGGGGTTTAGTTGTAACAGCAAGATGAAAAGGTCCTCACTTTGTAATTCAAATTTTCGATTGAAGGATATTTGAACATTAGGTATGGTTGTTAAATAAAATTCAAGGTCTAGTATAGAGTGTATATAACACTGCTCGAAATTTTGCCGTTCAACAGAAAAAATTCTCTCCGTGTATATTATTGATTCGGTTGTTGGAGAATACTTTAAGTATGTTACAGATTCTGAGATAAGTTTGTGTCTTTCTTCAACAGGGAACTGTTTCTACTTTAAAAAAAAAACATTTGTGAACTAGGCATCTGTGGTGTAAACTGACTTCGGTTTGCTTTGAAGAGACTGGAAAGAAATGCTAATATTTATACCGCCTTTCGGTCAAGCGCATGTGAGTTTCTTTTGAATCATATCGTTGTTTGCCTCCAAGATCCAAGTTGTTTAGTTTCTGTCGTAAGGTGTCGAGCTTTAGCTATAATATTAATATACTCTGGTGGAGATCCAGTTAATTATGCCAGTATCAGACTGAATTTGTACACATTGTAGGCTCGTCGACCATTTCAAGCGTTTTCAAGCGTGGATACGATCTAATTCTGTAACATTTACTGAAATAACACTGTCCTCTGATTTTGTTGCGGAAGACGGACATAATTTTGAATGCCCTCGTTGATGAAGGACGGAGTCTGAACTGTCTTTGTTGTGTTTGTTCTGTATACACGTCACTTCTCTCTTTTGTGTGAATCAGCTGAAGGGCTTACCTCATTGACAACACTTCCGGTAATGCTCATCACGATTCATATTCTTCCTTCATGTTTCCGGCCCTTGTGATGGTCCCCGTTAACCACATTTGTTTCGCAGGATCAGATGCACTATGTCATCTCTGTTCTGGATGATATGATTCAAACATTTGAATGCTATTCATTACATTGCTGATTTTTACACTATCGACTAAGCTTCGTGACGCACAGCAGATTAATTTGCCCTTTTATGAGTTGGTTTGTTCCCCATGGTCAAAATGTGTCATTGAACGTTAATCATTGTCGCCATATCCAGAAAATCGTTTGATTTAATCAGCTTTCAACTCGCAATATTTTTTTGCGAGTATTCACTTGAAAATAGTCTTCGTTGAGATCTCTTTAGTTTTATCGTGGCCAGAACCGGCAGGTACTTTCATTTTAGTCCTGCTTTTACTAATTTCCAACATTCCTGTTATTTAATCGTATTACCAATCGTAAAGTAATTTAGAACCGAAATACTTTCAAATTAAAATTTCAAATTTAAACCAAACAATTTATATTTAAGAAATATATTATAAGTTAAAAAATACTGGATTATAAATATTAATTTTAAGGTATCATTATGTGTATTTAGTGGGTTTTAATATGTAACATTTCTGATCAATTTTGTTCAAAGTCTAAAATGTCAACATTATTCCAAAATAAATTCATGATTTTATGAATAGTGACATTATTATGATTTAAAGATAATCAGAAATTCACGTAATATACTATCATGACTCTATTGGTCGCGGTCACGAATAGTACGTATTTATCGTCCAATAAAACATGTTTAAATAATTGGTTGTTTTTATTAAAATTATAGTAATCATGATCCATCTTCAAGAAGCCTGACGCAGAACCAGATTCCGCGTACTTACGATTGGGAAAACACAAGGGTAGCACTCCCGCTGCTCAAGCTTGTGTGTTTGATAGCCACGCTGTTTGCAGCAGTGCTTAGTCATTAGTCAGAATAATAACAGTTGGTAGTTATTATTGTGCTGTTAAAGCCTCTAATTACTCAGTTTTATGACTAGCTAGCGCGCGGAAGTCAGGGATTCGTTTACTGTCACTTTCTGCAGCTTTTATGTGTAAAGACTTTGAATGCTGTTCGTCCTGTTTTGTTCTCATGGTTGAGTCAGTTTCATCTTCACCAAACAAAACTTTTCAAAACTTTGTGGTAACATAATACTTTGGCATTGTTGTAAACTCGTTGTCAACCAATGTATTATTGAGGTGTCACCATGTTCTCTATTAAACGCATATGAAGATATATGGCATGGTCATAGTTCTGTGTGTTTCCATTATGTATAAATAAAATCATACTTTATATCATCTGTGCATGTTTTATCTATGGACACTATCCGAGACATGGCAACATTGTTTATTTAACTTGTCAAAGGCTTAAATTTTTTTATACTGGAGGTGATTCATGAACTATGAATGAAATATATTATTAATCCTTGATGGTTATATTTTAAAGTACGTCTGATTCATTGGATATTTCCCGTATTATTTTCAAAATAAAATTATAGCAGATGTACCAAAAAAATGTAACTTCATGTTTTTTACGTGCAAGAACTTGCTTAACGAATTCACAGGTACTTTTCACTTGCAATTACTTGTTAGTGTAAAACCAGTCTCATTTAGGTATTAAATAAATTACATCCGTTTCTTAAGGGCAACAATAGACCAGAAAGTATAAATTAGGGACATGCTTATGTTACCCAATACACACACACATGAATTTTCTTTTTATCGGGAAATATGTTTGTTGCTTTTCTTGCAATATAAGCAATTTATATCGATCTTTTCTAATATAGAACGTAAAATTCCGCCCACGATTTAAAGACAAATGAGGAGTCATTAATTGATGTTACAATATTGTACCTAATTTTTTTTGTACTTAAGTTTTATTTATATGCTTAGTATTTAGTAAAGTCCGTTTTTTGTCTGTATATATTTTGCAAAATTATTCTTATCGTGGGTGGTGAGTTATTGGAGAAGAGGAGGTAGAAATTGAACAACGAAATGTATACAAGTGAATCAGTCCAGTGATATGTCCGATGATTATAAAAATAATTGAGAAGTACATTAAAATATAAGGAAAGTACAATTGCCACATGAAAACATTCGAGGAGTATAACATAGAAAAAAAATTTCGAGTGAACTCTGGGACAGGAATTCGAACAAAAAAGAGTAATAGTTTTTATATATATAAAATTGTGGACCTCATTTCCACGAACAGGATGTCAAGTCTTCTTCGACATATTCATCTAATCATTCACCAGCATAGCAATAAATTATTCAAAACGAGAAAATATTTCCCGTGTATCCGTTGAAATTCGGTATTGGCAGGTTATATGGGGAGTGGAATACAATTAAGTCTTGGAAGATGTGAATATAATTTTATTGTAAATGTTAAACGTCTCAAAGTTCCAGAGTGGGAAGCATATTCACTCAATGTCATCGTTTACAGGGCTTGCATTATTCTGGACGGATGCCTTAGGATCCATTTTCGGCAAATGAGTCATGGTCCTTGGTGTTTGCCGAGGCTGGATGGTTCCACTACAGATGACCATTGTCAAGAGTCGTGTTTCGGACAACATTGCGAATGAATGTATCAGTCGTCACAGCAACTCTTTGAGCATCGCCAAGAGAACGTTTCGTGAAATTAGGATCCTTCTTCATCATTTTGTCAATCTTGACACTTAATTAGTAAATCTGGACAGAAGTTGTGTGCTGCTGTCAAAAGAAAACATGCATAAGGATAATCAAATAATTTGAATGAACGGTTTAGAAAAAAAAATCAGATCTCTGACAATGCCGAACGCTATAGGAATATCGGAACGGATTTTTTGTAGCTCAGCGATTGTTTACGTGGCAACGTTTATTTGTTCAAACGTGACGGTGCCACGTCACAGACCGCAAGGCTATAGCATTATTGCACGAAAAATTTCGTTGAAGTGTAATTTCTCCTAGTTCGTATTAACTCACTCATTTCTATTTCTTCTTGTGGGGTTCTCAGATTTACATGAATAACCCAACCCACGAACTATCTCTGGCCTTCAATAGAATATCACATCCACCATTTTCAATTTTTCTTGCCATATTTGTCGTTTATAATATGTAATAAAAACATTAATTCAGTTTCGTAACCTATAGTGCTCAGCTTTCACTCAAAGTATTTATTCTGTTCCTGAATTAAATTATTGTACCTATGATAAATTTACACATTCTTTACGGAAGTCCTAAAATTAGGCCGTGAAGAATATGATTTTGTAAATTGTAGGTGAGCCTGTGTTCAGGCCTATGAAACTGACGGAGAAAACTGGCGCCTGAGTGGAGAGTCGACCAGGGTAGCTCAGACGGTAAGAGCAGAATGTATCAATCGAACGTCTTGGGTTCGATTTCCGGTCCGGCCGAGAATTTTCAATCCTAATCCTTTAATTCAGTTTCATAGTCTTTAGTACTTAGCTTCCATTGAAAGCATTTCTTCTGTTTTCGAAATATTGATTATTAAGAATTAATTTAATCGTGTCGCTTTTTTCTGCCTCCATTTATATCTATACCACCACATCCGAAAGAGGATTCGAATTACAAGTCCATTTTTTTCATGGTTTCTCCTTCTAGGAAAATCGCTTCATAAACCGGGTTCATTTCTTTATATACCACAAGACCTTCCATATTACTTTAGTCTTATAAACCGGGCTTACGAATTGTTTTGTCCTATGTTTGTGCAAAAATCATTGTTGTACGTGGATCGATCAGTTAAACGAAATTTTAATGTAAGACCGAAGTCGGCTTTTCAATATATTATTAATAATCGTAGTCACAGCACGCGTTGTGGCGTTCTATTTATCTTCAATATTCTACTTTTTAAATCCAAATTTTTTACGCGTCTAGGAAAATTAACATTAGCAGAAAACTTCTACATTTCCAACACTTATTCGGTAACGGAGTTTATTGAACTGAATCTACCTAGCTTACATTCTTGACTTTCAGAAATAGACGTTCAGAGAAATTTCCACGTTATTGTTGTCATGAGAACCGAAAATAGGACAAGTGATTTACGAAGTGAACAGAAGAAAAGTTTACATATTACTTCCGTCGGCTTGTTGACAGAAGAAGCTTCAAGATAATTGCCTCGTAAGCTATTATTGATACTATATATATATATAATTTTTTGTCTCTTGTTAACCGTGTTTCATAAAATTTTCGAGGTGGTTG
This sequence comes from Zhengitettix transpicula, assembly GCA_037074705.1. NCBI lineage: Eukaryota > Metazoa > Arthropoda > Insecta > Orthoptera > Tetrigidae > Zhengitettix > Zhengitettix transpicula. The sequence goes on along the minus strand of CM073596.1, from coordinate 35,361,634 downwards.
TAAACCAACTTCCTGCATCGTACCATGGAATAGCTTATTAATTTTGTAACAATTATTAGAAACTGAGGCGAAAAAGAAACAACTGAATGAAAGTTTTAAAATAATTAGTTGTTTTGCCGTTTATGCACAGTCAAATGTACATGGATGGCCGTTTTTATAATTAGCAATATTTTATTTTACATCATATTTATAGTAACCTCTAGAATATATAGAAACTATTATTAAGTTAGACATTTTGTCTTCGCCTGTCGGAGGGTGTGATATTATTTTTCCGTTTTATATTCCGTTTGATATATACTGGAAGCTTAACGACGTATATTAAGAAGTCGATTTCTATAAAATAGACTTCAGACGTTTAAGTGGATTTTCATGTATTATAATACGTTCCGTTCAATTTTCTATGTGCGAATTCACAGCTTCGTTTCCCATACTGCCGAAAAATTGCAAAATAGTAAGAAACGCAAGAAATTGGGATAATAATGTAAGTATTTTGGTTACATCAAAATTTAAATTTGTCAGAAAATATGAATAAGAGATGTAGTCTTGCCATAACGGTATTTCGACAAGCGTTAGTATTGTTTTTGACATTATGAACAAAATACTGCGTTTCTCATTTCAAAGCGGTTTCATGAAAAGCGAAGTCCTATAGGTAATTTTTTAACACTATGTATATGAATGTTATCATATTTTGTTTCAAAATTCTTAGTAATAAAAAATACAATTTGCACTCAATTTTGATTTTTAGTTGAGACGTATCGATACGATCAGAATTTTAGACGTTTTCCTTGTCCCACAGATCTACCAATAAGTTACGTGCTTAAATGGTGACTGACGAGCCTGCAGTCTGGAACCGAGACCAGTCAACGAGGCGCGTGGAAGAAAGACATCCGCGGAAAGATAATTGTGCTTAATTAGTGGGCGTGGTGCACCCAATTAGCCAACTTCTATCCTTCAGCAGAAACGAGTTGTGATAAAGCGTCCGCCAGCGAGGCGATACGAATCGGAAGAAATGGCCAGTATTTGCCATCTCGAAAGGGATTTTAGCCAAATTACCGAAAAAGAAGTTGGACAGGAGGAGGTCAACTCAGAGGTAACTTTTTTTTCGTGTAATAGTTTTCCGTATTTTTTAAATTTATTAACATATCAAATGAGTATATGTAAGGGCTTCCGACAATGAGCGGCCAGTTCTTAATGCATATATTCCGGCGCTGCTTTTGCGTAGAGAGAGGCAGACGCTGAAACGGACTTTTCTTAGGGTGTAGCAACGTCGCTGCTCGAGGTTCACCCGTTATGTTATAAGCTCATTATTAAATTGTTCGTATATGGTTTAGGATAGAAGTCAAATTCCGACGTGGATATGTTAAACGTAAGTGGTAAATTCTCTTCCTTATAATAAAAAATTCGACTTCCCTGGAAGATGGCGGGAGAGACATTTGAGGCCGAAACGACGTGTAGAATAAATCGCTCACTTGCGTAGTTCCTCGAGATCATTTCTTCCTTCCTTTATAATGCTTTAATTTTTAATTTGCACCGTTTCCCATTTCCCTTCAAAATAAGAAGCGTGGCACGAAGTTTTAAACTGACGGAATGTCAAGATATAGACAGAAAAACGCCTTATATGGCTGCTGTCAGCTGTCTCAAGACTGGTTTCATAGCGCAAAAATTGTTAGTAGTGTAATGTTATTATGAAATTTCGCTGTACGCTTCCCTAGGGGTTTCTCTGCATCACATTTAGAATGAAGGGTAGGATCCTTAATCCATTTCCCTGGGGGGCCCTAGTTAACTATTGGCTAGATTCCTCCCTCTTCCACCCCCACCCCCTTCTAATCCATTCCTATGCTGTTATGACGGAGAGGTAACCAAGTAGATTACCCTCATGTAGCCTATCGACGAATTTAGAAGGAAGTTTCCACAATGTGGATTACCTTCAAGTAGCCTGTTTCTTAAAATGATATATTTCTTCATACAGTACTATGAAACTGAATAATTGATACTGAATAGTAAAATTAGCATTGTATTGTTGAATACATATCACTTTTTTTTTAACTAGGAAGGAAATGTAATAAATATCTTGCATAAACCATAAAGTAGTATTTTTTTGAATACCCTAAATTTTTCCTCTCCTGTCACGCAACATAATTTTCTTTTCAACAACTACGTGAAGTTATGTTTCGCTTAAATTTTACTCGTACAATTTTTTTTTTACTAGGAACACTAATTTTTTTATTGAAATTCTATGACACAATTATATTCGTCCACCAGCTGTATTCCATTCTTGATTGACTGCTGCATTTCGTGCATTGATTATATGAAACGTGAAACTCGTTTTGAAATCTAAAATCGCCAATAAGGTAAGACTTTATAGTCTCGAGGATTTTGACCTTTTGATTTATGATAGACGTGGGTCTCTTTCTAAATGAAGAAACTGTTGTGTTATAACAAGCAAAGTCAGTCCAGAATAAAATGCAGGAACTTGTTGATTAGTTTCATACGCATTAATATTTAATTTATTATGTACGTTGCGGTGTAGGAGTACCTCCTGATTCAAATATAAAGTGAAACTTAGTTTTTCTCTGTAGATGCTGTTTTTACTATGCTTGTAATTGAATTTAGTGAGATTACAGGAGCACGTTGAACTTAACCTCGCACTCCTCGGGTTTCGTTGAAGGATAATCTTCAGCTTTTCTCACGAAGCAGAACTTCCGCCAAATTTGTTCTAGCTGCTATTGCGAGATTAAAGTTGAGATGTTACGACTGAAGTCGTCGAGTCTATGGATTGTAATAACGTTACAAATTGCACGGTGTTACTATCGAACATTTCTAGAGTTGGTTCTGTCTGTCTTGGATTTAAAGTTGGGATATTATTAGTACGATTTTCCATTGCTTGACTTTTAGAAGAAATAACGGGTGGAAAGAATAAAAAGTAATTCAATGGTCAGAAAGAGCCTGAGTTTATAACGTTATTAAACTCTTTTCGTTCTCAGGAATTTAGATTTGTTTTTACATTAGTCCTCGAAAGAGGTTACGTCAATAAAATACGTTCAAAATGCTACGGACAGATTAACTGAATGATTTTATAACACTGACAAATTAAAGAAAAATTCCACGTTACTGTAGCTATACATAAATGGCAGCAATTCATCACTATAAAAATAATTAAACACTAAACATGATTTAGCTGTAAATTTATTAACACAACGCTGATCTAATGGCCTTCATGCAGCAGTGTGAAAACATAACGACAGTAAAACTCAATAAAGATACGGGTTTAAATTTACTCAACTATTACATAATTTCAGCAATCTGTTAGTGGTTTGAGGAATTTAAGTAGGTCTTTCGAGGAATAAAAAGGCACATTAATTAGCAAGTGTCTTATATCACTTGGCAGATAGAAGTTTATACCGGAATAACTAAGTTTGATTAAAAGAGGCTAAGGTGATGTTTTTCTGTTCGCAGTTGGGATCGATGTCTCGTGTCCTGCAGATGATCTGCGCCGTTTATTGCACATGTACCGATGTTACGCCAAACTAACTTTAATATTTCTAGTGTATAAGAACCGGGCAAGGTTAAAATACCTAGGTTTCGGAACAAAGGTTTACGACTTGCATTCCATTCCGCAGAAGCTGTTATTCTCGCGGCTCGCTTTTGTAGTTTGAATATTTACAACGCGTGACTGGAGCGACCCCAGGTTGCTAATCCGTAAGACATTGGCGTATGAAAATATGCGTGGTATACTATTTTTCCGGGATTAACGTTGCTCTCCAGCACTAATACTCTTCACGTATAGCTAAGTTTTGTCGATATGATGGTATAATTTAAATTTGTCATCCATCTCCAAACCCAAAAGGGCGCGTGTTTCGATAAATTATCTTCAGTAGGTGTTGAGTTTGTAGAAACTGTCGAAAAACATAATGACAATGTCGACTGTCGCCTTTAATTTGTCTGAGTTTGAGTTCGTATGGTCCAAATTGGTATCTCCTGCGTAAAGAACTGACTTCAAGGGGTAGTTCATTTATACATAGGATAAAAATTAATTGACAAAGGAGTCCACTGTACTTGCTTTGTTAAATCCAGCCCAACTGTCGACTTTTTTCCGCAACTCCCCTTACAGAAGTCTAGCTAGTTTTAAGAGTTACGTACTCCTTACCTCCTTCATTCATGCTTGTAAAATACTGCGTATTTCATCGAGCACGCACAGTTTTGTTTCACAGGCTTACTTAGAAATCGTACCAGCCAGTGGTTGATGCAATTTAAAACAGTTTCATCCCCATTTTATCCTACCACTTCATTTTAATCAAATATTGCACTTTAATAAAATATTGCGCTTTAATAAAATATTCCGACAAGCATACCTTGGTCAGTTTGGAGAGGTGTATGTTCCGGGGTCGCAGACCTTGGGCATACGGTTATTGTTCTCCGCTATTTCTAGTGGAACAGTCGGCCAGCTGCCTCCTAAGCTGGTCGAGGCACAGAGAAGGGAATGCTGCGACTCCACACGAGACATCGATCTCAACTACGAACAGAAAAACATCGTTTAGCCTCTTTGAATCAAACGTTAGTTATTCTGGTATAAACTTTTATCTATCAAGTGGTATAAAAAAAATTAAAATATAATTTTAATAAAAATAGTATTTTAATAAAAAGCCTTTCTGGAGAGTCGGAGAGGGATACTTTGGAGTTGCCTTCTCTCTGGTTTTTGAACTAAGGTTCCTACAAGTCGAGACACCTCGATCAGTTTTGAGAGGTGTATGTTTCGGGGTCGCAAACCTTGCGCATACGCTAATAGTTCTCCGCTATTCCTATTGGAACAGTCGGCCAACTGCCTCCGTAACTGGTCGAGGCACGGTGAAGTGAATGCTGTGACTCCACCGCAAACATTTTTACCACCATCGGAATGGCGTGGGACAAGAACCAAACTGCTACCTGATGCAGGTTTTTCAAGGATTTTCCCTGCATCAGTTTTAGGTGAATTGCCGGGTAGGATGCTTAAACTACAGCGTGGGTGCCCCAGTTAACCTTTGGCTACCTGGCTCTACCTTTCGTCTCCCCTTTCAGTCAGTTTCCCATACTATAAGAGGGGAGTTTCCACTATGTGCATTACCATATTTATAGCCGGTCTGCACTTCTTCGTTTTCTTTCGTTGCATACAATGCTGATATAATTTTTTTAAAAAAATTGATTTCAAGAGACTGATGAGAATTGAAGCACTATTTTCTTTATACCACATTACAACTTTCTAAATCCAACCAATACGTTCAGATGGTCTTGTAATTCAGTCATTGCGAAAAACCGTGTATATGGACAAAATATTGTAAGTGCCGTATTTGAAGTCAGTCACGCAGACAATAAAAGCGTAAGGATAATTTTGCAACACCCCATTCCGCACTACTTTCTCTTTTTTGTAACCAATTACGCAATAAAGAAGGTTTATATTTCTTAATGACTCGTATTATGTTGTTAGCTTTTCCGTTGTTTTCTTCTTCAAATTATTCAACGCAGTCGGTACATGATCTAATTATACATTGGAAAAGGGCGCCTCGTCTCCAATTGTTTTTCCAGACGTATCCAATAAATACATTGTAGTCGGAGACTCTCGGTTAAGTCATTAGACATTCCGAAGACGTAGGGGGAGCAATAATATCACTGCGTTAACTGTTTTGTCTGGGAAATGCATTTCTCTATTCTCCCTAACGAACGTATCTCATAAGTGAGACAATTTATTATTTAAGTGGATCGTTTTATTAAAATGAAGTGGTAGGATAAAATGGGAATGAAACTGTTTTAAATTACATCAACCATTGGTACGATTTCTAAGTAAGCAAATAGCATAGAACGACCGCAACTCGACTGTTGGAGATGTACATATTGTCAGAGAATAGAATAAGGTAAACACAACTAATTGAGGACCCGACAACTGCAAACAAAAGTAGAAAAAATACGAAGACTAAAGTAATTATAAAGTTACGAGCTCCAGAGTCATGAGCTATAGATTGAACATTCACCATGTTCCACCGATGAAAATAGCACATTACGAGTGCTGTAGGTCCAGAAACGAGTGGCGGCGTTTATTGATTCTTCAAAGAGGGGGAGAAAGAGAAAGCTTTGAAAGCAGTTTCACTCCCTAATGGCATCAAACAAACACCCTTCAGCCACCCCTTCGCAATTGCCATGCAAGCAATCAAAGACCTTACGTCGTTACAGCGTCCACAACATTGCTGATTTAATTCTACCTCCACAACTCGCGGACCTAGGTGAATGAACTTTCTTTTAAAACAAATTATTTTATGAACCAAGACTTGAAATATTACTGCATCTATTTGAACGTTTCTTCACTTGACAAAGAAATTTCACTAAATATGGCGTGTGGTGTAATCGGTAACGAAAATTATGGATTTATCGCCGACTGTCTGCGGCGAAATAATTTTGCAATGCACTTTGATACTTTTAAAGTAGTTCTAAAATTTTGGTAAAAGGTAACTTATATTGTTTCCTTGGACTGCATGATATAGTATAGGTCTGTGACATGAAGAAGAAGAAAAAGGTGTAGACAGGCTATGTATTGGGTAATCCACATAGGGGCCTCTTCCCTCTTATAGCATAGGAAATGGATTGAAAGGGGGATGCGGAAAGGTAGAGGAAGGGTTAACTGGGCCCTCGGGCTATAGTTTAAGGATCCTACCTGGTAATACGCCTAAATGTGATGCAGGGAAAACCCTAGAAAAACCTGCGTCAGATAGGTCGAGCATTTGGTACTTGTCCCACGCTATTCCGATGGCGGGAGAGGGGTTTTCTGTGGGGTCGCAGCATTTCCCTTGACCAATTTAGGAGGCAGCTGGCAAAAAACATTTAGCCTTGATCTACCCTTCCGCGTCTCCCCTTTCCTATGTTTTAGAAGGCAAGTTGCCACTGTGGATTATCCTATAAATGGCCTGTCTACACTTTAAACTTGCATTTGGAACAGTATCCATTTCCATAAAAAATTGTACCAGACTCTCCAAATTCGATCACTGCGTTCACTGTAGTGCGCTGAAAATAGGACGGCGGCTCAGTTTAGTGTTTTTCTGAGCAGGCGCTACCCCCTCCGTGTACGCAGCCTGATACATTCAGTAAGCGCCTAGAGATTGACCGCGTTACACCCTTGTGATGTGTGTTTATTCCGCGTTGCCTCTCCTCCCTCAATCTGCATTACCAGCCATCGTTCGCGACTACTTGTTCGGGGAAACAACGCCAACTAATAGCGTGTTCATGTGACACTTGGTGTCATCGCCCCCTCGGACGGAATGGTATAGTGGAGGGTAGCAGTTATCATTCAGGCTTGGAAATACAGTTGTGGGTTTTAAAATATTTTCGATTGAGTTGGTCTATAGAATAAGCAGAGGAGATGAAGCATCTTAAAAATGTTAACTGAATTTCCTAGGGTATAGAAAAGAAGATTGCAAACTGGGTATATAAACAAGATAATAAGGGATGTTGGTTGCAGTTATTCCTTCGTTTGGAAGTGTTATCACGGAATGAAACAATCCTGAGAACTGCACAAAACCAGTTATTTGAATGATGGCTCCAGAAAAATATGAGTGAGTTGTCTGGTCAGGTACACCTTTCGCCACGTATCTTTAGAATCTTGCTACCATCGCGAAACGGTGACACAAAAACAGTATTGACTAGCGCCGGTTTAATGAAAGCGAAATTCAAAGTAGGTGTTGAGTATTGTGTGGAGGTTTTACTTTATTTCGAGGCCGTCGATGCCCTGTTGTTCCTTCAGGCTTTGTTTTGAACGTTATCGCAGGGCAAGCAGATCTTTGAAGCGGCCGAAGAGCACTCGATGTTTTTTTTTATCGCATCTTCTGACATGGAAAAAGACAAGCGATTAATCTTTTGGTACTATATTCCTGCGGCGGGCGTCAGACTACAACGAAAATAAAAAATTGATCGTGAGCGTTCACGAAGGCTGGTGCCTATTAAGGCGTCTCTCAGCGTAATTGGGGGAGCATCTGCGCCTTTAATCCCCTTCAGATTTTGCCCGACTCTTCCACGGCGCCCCCCGTGTTTTACGGCGCTTCATTTTATAAATTTGGTACCGTGCTGGTTTGCACTGTTTATCCTCTTACGAAGCGATGCTATCAAGCCACTTCGCTTCTTTATTTGAGACTCACGATATTTTTGACTAGTCGAAGCGCCATCTCTATTTCTGTCTTTATATACAGTTCATATCTTCGCCCTAAGTCACACTGAAAGCATTCACCCTCTGTTAAAATTTCACTTTGGAATATATTTACATTTCGTAAATAAAACTAATTTTTTTAAAAAAATAATTATTATTTTTATACGACAATGCCGCTTTGGTGACTATTGACACTTTTAAAAACTATTCTAAGCAGAAACGTAACAACAACAAAAAATAAATGACGTTGTTAATAGCTCTGCTCCACGTATTACACTTATCTTTGTCACGCGGAAATGTGACGTTTTTATTTTATTTATATCTTAGGCGAGGACGCACAGCAGCCAGTTCCTCATAACGCAACATCCGGGCCACAAGCTATGAAACCTTGCATAGTCGTCTTTAGAATAATATCAATAGAGACATGGTATTATTGAAGTAATATCTGCAAATTAACCAGGCATTCACACAGAATAAATAATGAGATCGAATCAGAACTGCTAACTGGATGGTTCATCATCCGTCGAGATGGATCATACCATTCTAAAATTTAACTACAGTGTAATTTGCTTTATAATTTATAACAATTAGCATTTATTTAAGAAAAATAATGCAAATAATATAAATTGCACCGAAATGTTTTTTTTAACCGTTTTGATTCTCTTTTGACAGCAAAGTAAAGGAAGTTACCTTACATTCTTTCAGCTATAGTTTAGAGGTTCAGGACTACATCAGGAGTAAATAATTTCCATACATCGCAGGAATTTTAGGGTTATATTTATAGAAGAATTGGGCAATGTATGGGAATTACTCAATTGTACACCTAATGAAGTCCTAGATTGAGGACGAAACGTTGTTTTGATTTTTTATTATTATTTATATTAAATTAATTCTGATTAATTTGGCTGCGTCCATGCATTTATAAAAATTTGTTTAGTACATTCATGTCTCAACATATTAAAAACTAATATTGGAAAATTATTTAACACTATTTCATGCACTATAGCAGGAAAGGCTCAAAGCGATTAATAAATGAATAAATTGATAAGCGCCTTCTAGCTCTCTTTGGCACATAATATTCTTACAACGGATGATGAAATATTGGCCGCCGAACACTGTCCGAGATTTGTTTGGAATTCCTGTGAAGAACCTTTGGCTGTCCCGTTCCTCCGACGAGATTATCGTGTCGCGGCTCGGGGGGACGTCGATTGTTCAAGCGTCCGCGTCTTTTGATGCCCTAATCCGTCGGTGGGGGGGGAAAAAAAACCGCTCACTGCGTGATGCATTCACAAAAATGGCCCCCGCTAATCTCATCCTCTTATTCGACCGCCACAGAGCTGATTACCTCGGGTATTTCCAGACCACCATTCACACAAGCCGCCGGTGTTGCTCCCTAATAGCGCCATTCATAGAGCACGGGACACAATATGTGCAACCACAGCGTTTACATACACGGGCTGCGTTAATATTCGCAAACTGATCGGAAGATAAAAGTAAACACGGCCGAATACGACAAATGTTTCTACTACACCGCCAATCGTACGACCGTAAAAGCCAACATAAACAAATAGATAATATATTTGTATAATACCGAACGATAATTCTGATTTTTTTAAGTTTGTAGAAAATGGATCCGAGACCATTGTTAATTTCGGTATTCTGAAAAGAATTTAAGAACGTTTCGACTTCGTCTTAAAAGAGAATCGGAGAATGTGCCGACTCCTTTTTTTTAATTAAAAAATTTTTTTTTGGACGCATCAACAGGTATGGCTATTAGCGTCTTTGTACACGTTTTGTGTTTTACTAGTGGGGGTTCTCGACTTGTGTACACACAGACCTCTGTGATGCGAGGCAGTGAGGCTGACCACTACACCACAGGAGCCGACTGTCTTGCTTAGGTTGAATTTGGTAGGTTTATTTCTGTATGGGTGTTCGATCTCTGACTCTGATTCTAACCTTTCCGTTGAAGTCGAACTTTTTTTTTACTGTTGAGGACCGTGAGTTCTTTCACCCATTAATTTACATAAGGCCTAGTATAGAAAATGGATTATTCGGTAACATATGTTAATTTGCGATGGTGTTTCATTTTTAAAATTCATAATTTATGTGAAATGTAGTAAATAAATATAATAGACAACGAGTCAGGACGAGTTCAATATTAAATATTTATTTCAACGGTTACATTTCCATTCAAATTAATGTAAAATGAAAATCACTACGTTTCGTCCGTAATTTATAACATGGAAGCATTTTCAATTCAAAATTTGATCTTGGTGTTTTAAAAAGTCGGTTGCAACAATATACGTTTCATTTAATCTTAAATTTCAATAAAAATCTGCTAGAACGTCTTGGTAAAACGTTTTTTTTTTTAGTTTTTTAAATTCTCACGATAGTTGTTTATGTTGCCTTTTATTTGAGTTTTTAACAAAAGAGCTCCCTCCGCTGGGATTCAGGTTAAATCCGAGGAGAGTCGTAGATTTTAAGTGATACTGTCGTTAAACATAGTTTGTTGGAAAGCGTCTGGAACCACTACGTAAGCCAGTAACTGTATATCTCGCAGCTGTGGCTCCTAATCATAAATTAACATTAATTGCAAATTGGATATGGGTATTACTAGAAATATTGACATTCTTTTATTCTGTGCTTATAGCTACGATTTTTTAAATCTTATATTCGAAATCAATTCAATCTGAAATTCGAATTTCATCCAATGTTCGTCTATTCAGGTTTTTGCTCCAAAGAGAACTTATAACACTGTATTATAATAAAATTTTATATTTTAAATATATATTTTGAAATTAAAATTAAAAAGCGATTTTCTTCCTCTGATAAAATAAATTTATTAGGCAATAACTTTAATTAATTTTTAAATTTAATGTTTACAGTAACATTGAAAGTAATAGTACATAAAATATAATAGATATGTTTGATAGAAACAATTTCTTCATTGATGTCAAATTTGAGGTCTGAAATTTCGGTAAACCATATTAACATATGTCGAAACAATATAAATTTATTTCATTAAATTTTATAAAATAAAATACAAACTTACATTTGGATTCTAACAAGTACCATTAAATTTACGTTTTGTTAAAATTAAAAATATGTCTACTACCAATTTACAATACTTTCATTCAATAGTAACGTTAAACAGATAATTTGAACCTGGGACTTTGAGGATTACTGAATCGTAACAAATTACGATATAAATATGATAGAAGCAAGAGAGGACTATGAAATGTCGTATCTCATTTTGTTTGAACGCATCGCTCATCAGATTCGTAATCCTACGTCCGTGGTCGTTGGCGTTATTAGTCCTTATTTACAATCGCATGAACCTTTAAGTTATTGATTGAAATACGATTGCTGTCAGATGAGACCACCAGTATTTTAAGCACTTAATAATTTTGCAATTGAAAACACTTCAGCCACAGGTAACAATTTTTAAATTTTCCGTATCGTGCTGTATATTTGTTTTGGATATGTAATTTTTGGCGTACGTTGCGAAATATCATAGGATAAAATTTTGCTTTTATAGAGAGCTTTCTTCAATAGTACCGAATAAATTTTATTTTTGAGTGCATTTTTATGTCTCGCACTTAAAGTGTGTATTCAGTTCCAGTAATTGTAAAGAGTATACGTTATCAGTGTAAGAGTGTATGTTTCAGGATAGTTATTGGTAACCAGATTGAATGAAACGTGGAATAAGGGCCACCATAAAAGTGACCTCACAAAAGTTCCTTAAAGCGAAGAGACTCGTAGATCCATTTAAGGACTATAGAGCCAAGGACAACTGTCTAATTCTTGGAAGGTAGAAGACGCTGAATAAACCAACAGATACTTGTACCAAAACGTAGATATTTCGCGACAACCTGTAATGACTATATTTTGAATTGCATGTACTTTGGTTGAAATATATAGGGTATATTAGCAATTTCTTCTACTGAGGTCGTAATGAGACGATCACGTCTGAGGACTTTATGTTTCGATTTTTGACCTCATTTTAAAAATAAATTGGGATTTCATTTTTTTTGGAGAACGAGCCAATATGGAAATGGACTGGTGGAAATAAATGGTTAGAAAATTTTGAAATCTAACGCATGGTGAGAGAATTGGAGAAACAACTGTGTTTCCAATCATTTCATCTGCAAAAGTGGAAACTGGAACACTTTTTTTTGTAGGGTAACAGGCTACATGAGGGTAATCCACATGGTGGCAACTCCCCTTTAATAGCATAGGAAGGGATTTTAAAGGGGGAATTCGGAAGGGTAGAGGAAGGTAGCCAAGGGTTAACTAGTGCTCCCGGGCTATAGTTTAAGGATCCTACCCGGAATTCGCCCAAAAGTAATGCAGGACAAACCCTAGAAAACCTGTATCAGGTAGGTCGGGCATTGGGCACTTGTCCCACGCCCTTCTGATAGCGGGTGGGAGGTTTGCTGTGGGGACTCTGCATTTCCTTCTCCGCGCCACGACCATTCCAATGGGAATAGCGGACAACTCTTACCGTATTCCCAAGATCTGTGACCCCGGAACATACACCCCTCAAAACAGGCCGAAGTGCCTCTGTTTGTGGGAACCTTAGTTCAAAAACGAAGAGAGGAAAAGGCATCCCCAAAGGTAGCACCTTCCATCTCCCCTACAATGTTCTGACTGCGAGAGAATAGCCCTTGCAGACCAGTAACAGGAACACAATATGAATTGTATTGGAATAGGTACGGGTAGTAAAAATTGACTGCGAGCACTGAAAAACTGAAATAGAGGTGAGCATTGCGATTACCACATACACACACGCACTCGTTTATTTGTAGTCGTCCTCCAGGAATATCCATCAATTTGGCGCCAACAAGCTTTACGAGTTTGTTCGGGAAGATGATTAATCGTCGCCCATGTGGCACGACTATACTTTATTTAAATTGCGTTAATTTGCCTTAGCTACCCAGTCGATAATCCAGTCTAGAGAGGCGTGTTTTGTCGCGGGGGATAGAAAAATTGGGTGTGATCAACAACAGTAATGGTAATTATGGACAGTGATTTCTCTACTTTTCATTGTAGAGCATATCTCAAAACTGGACTGCTGGAAAGGTGCCGTTTTCACGACAAAAATTGACTGCCGGACAGTGGATTTTGACAAAGGTTGATGACGATGGCCATGGTACTATATATAACTGAAAGATGAAACTATTGTTTACAAATCGTTAGTTTTGAAATATAAACGGATGTAACACAACCCAACCAGGTGACCCCAATTCTGTACTGAAAATAAATGTATATAGACGTGTAAACTGGGTTAGAGAGAATGATGACTGACTTCTTGAAGCCGGAAGCTCTATGTAAACCTTTTAGTATGAATTATAAAGTTATATTGATTCCTTTCATTGGGATTTTATTTAAACCTTCTACGAAAATGTAGCTTCCCAAAGACGTATTGTTTTTTTTCACCACTTATTCCGGTGCCGGTACAGTCAAAGTCCCACGCCTGTTGCACATTTTCACTGGAGGACTCCATACAATTTGCTACATTTCCATTATTTTCAAACTCTGCAGAAAAATTTTCTTTATCGCTCAGTTTGTCAAGAACGGACACTGTATCTCGTCATGATCCGCGCGACGATCCAGCTCGACTTTTAACGTTTTTCAATTGATACTGAGGATAACAAACAGCTGCGATAGGCAGGAAACGTAAAAAGCACAAGTCATACCCATACGACATCTAATATATCAATGTTTGAACTTCTAAACACCTACGGTACACGGAAAGTGAGACGGACTTCGTGTAGATGATGGGAAAAGGGTTAAACAATTATCTCTAAACGCGATACTCAATTATATGGCCAAATCAATGGATTCTTTCCTGTAGAACCCAAATCTGCAAAAAATATGGGAGTTCCGATTTAAATAATTAATCTCCCCGTGCCCCTCCCCCAGGAGGTGGGGGGTCGACAGTTGAGTCTGGTTTTAGATGTTCCACTTCGATGTGAACAAATATAATCCCCCCCCCCTTTTTGATAGGATTGGTACATTTCGAGCTATTTAATCCGATAAATCGACCATATATCATGAACAGTAAAGACCCGATTACTGATCCTTGAGGCTCTTACGTTCTAAGACAAATTACAAAAGGAGCGAAATATTTGTATCGATTATTATTTCTAAAGATCCTGATCCACAAATTATTTCAGATGTAGACATCTCAAAGATAAAAAATTTGAATAAGCGGAGCTGTCGCGTGTGGGGATGCTTTGGTTATTTGTATCAATAAAATTACGATTAGGATGTTTGTGTTAGTGAAAGGTGTAGCCGTGATTCATTGTTTTATTTTCAGTCTGTTAACATATGCATTGTTCATTAATTAAGCCATTCTTTTTATATATATTAATATTTGTGCTGTGTGTTACCAGCACAAGCAATAGTAAATTACAAAAAATTAAAATAATTACGGCTGATTGAAAATTAATAATAATAATAAAGATAGCCAAATACAGATAAAATAAGTGATAATATAAACACCGTACAACGTTTCTGGGATCCTTGTCCCTTTCTTCAGGTGCTAAGGAGAGCCTAGAGAGACACAACTGCAGTCGTCAGTTGACAAAACCCAAAAGCTCTTAGCACCTGAAGAAAGGAACAAGGATCCCAGAAACGTTGTGTGGTATTTATATTATCACTTATGTTGTCTGCATTTGGCTATCTTTATTATTATTAATAGTAAATTTATTCAGAATATAGAAACATTTATCTAAAATTATATTCAGTGTTTGTAAGGTCTGTTTTTAATTGTTATATTTAACAGACTATTTAATATTAAAAAAATATTTACTAATCTAAAAGAACTTTTTAGTTAACGTCCGTATGTTTCAGTTAATTACAATGAATTATTTTAATTTTTTTAAAATTAAATTAAAACGAACTATTTCTTCGAGAATAACTTTTATTACAAAAGATGATAGAAACGTAGCGTTATTAATTAACAATTTTTTTATTAATAATTTTTTGAAGTTTGTTAATTTGTCGTTAAATGTATCATATTGTATCGTTATCTAATATGTCTACTGTTATTAGTACTTGGAGATGACGGCTTACAATACAGTCCGATTTTTATTTTGTTTGGTATGAGTAACGGTGAAATAATTGTAATTAAAGAGCGAACACTGAACGCTGGCAGGTTTTTTTTAATGTATTGATTAGTTTCACAAGTGCTTTAATAAATCAGGGGGGCTCTTGTGGAAATGTTCGACATGGAGACCAATCCTTGCCGAGGGTGTAAAAATGAGCGAAATGCTCGCCAATATGAGTGGCGCGCTGCGTTTAAATGAAAACGGAATTCCGTGTTATCTGGTCTCGCGGAAGGGCGTAGTCGTGAAATCATCCCTATAATAACCGGCTGTCCTCTATTTTTAACTGCCCAAGTAGCAGATGGGAAAACCTTACCTATGTTTAGAACATTACAGCATCTACACTCCCGTTGCATATAGCTTTCTTTTCCCTTCAAAACAAAACGTGAATCGTAAAGATAGCGGGATAATAAAGATTAAGCCATCACTTCAGACGTAAGCACTTCTCGTAATAATAATTCTTAATCGTATAATTACGTTGCCATTTTACGATGAAGGTTGTCTACACTCTAGTGTAATGAAGTTTGCGGTATTCGGGTTAGTTTCCTGTCCATAAAAATACATGGCCTTTTTTATGTGAAGAATTGTATTCAAAATTCATAACATTTAACCTCGTCGGAGGAAGATGGGCGGAGTGATTCCAAGTGATTGCGACTAGCAATCTATAACGGGAAAGTGTTACTTAAAAAACCAACAGTGGAACGTCACCAAAGTCCGTTATATACGCCTACTGAAACGATTCGATTAAATTCTTATATGTAACGACAGTCACCATCTCATGAAAATTTCATTTTTTACCATTTAAATTCATGTGTAGGTATTTCGTATGTATTACAACTCTTAAAAATGTGGTTTTCTTATGTAAAAATAAAGTGCAATATCCAAGCAGGACAAACAAAACACTACCTAAAAATGTCTAAAAAAAACAACTTTCGCAATACCAGAAATAAATTAAAAAAAATACCTTTTTCTTTCACAACTTACTTCTTTTTAGGGTAACAGGCTACATGAGGGCAATTTACATGGTGCCAACTCCCCTTTAATAGCATAGGAAGGGATTTGAAAGGGGAGATGCGGAAGGGTAGAGGAAGGTAGCTAAGGGTTAACTAGGGCCCCCGGGCTATGGTTTAAGTGATCCTACCCGGCAATTCACCTACAAGTGATTCAGGGAAAACCCTAGAAAACCTGCATCAGGTAGGTCGGGCATTTGGTACTTGTCCCACGCCATTCCGATGGCGGGAAGGGGTTTGCTGTGGGCTCGCAGCTTTCCCCTCGCCGTGTCTTGACCGGTTTAGGAGGCAGCTGGCCGACTATTCTAATAGGAATAGCGGACAACTCTTACCGTATGCCCAAGGTCTGCGATCTGGAACATACACCTCTCAAAACAGGCCGAGGTGCCTCGGCATGTGGGAACCTTAGTTCAAAAACCAGAGAGATGTGAAGGCATCCCCAAAGGTGGCCTCCTACAGAGCTCTCCGGGAAGGTTCACCTGCGAGAGAATTACTCGAGAACATTAAATATAGTAGAACATTAAATATAGTAGAGAGAAAAATACAACTTGCAACATCTAATAATATTTCCAGTCTTGTAGTGCAATATACCATGATGCTGAAAAGAAAACGTGAAAGCGTTGTTATTAGGTTGTTATTTTAACAATTTCTCAAGTTATAAAAAAATACCTGTACTATTTGAAAGGGAGCTCATAAGGAATATTTATGGCCCAAGCTTTGTTAACGGTATATGAGTTATATAAGAAACCTAACGTCGTACATACTATAAAAATATGATATAGGATAGTAAAGAAGAGTGGAACGTATTAACCCATGTAAGAAATTAACCTTCACACAGGCAGAAGGAAGTAGAAAAAAAAGGAAGACCCCCAGCTAAGACGGCTAGATGAGCTTTGAATGACCAACAAACACTGAAAATAAAAAGCATGATGGTCAGAGGCTCAAGATAGGTATAGATGGAAGGCTACCATTAAGGAGGCTGTAACGCCGGTTAAGAATAAGATATTTATAGCCCCTTAACGTGGTTTAGAAACTTCGGCATTGTGCATAAAAGGTGACTATTTATCTACAAACTCGACATCATTTTAGCAACATTAAATACTACAACGAAATATTGAATATATTTCTCCTGTCCGCATCCCTCCTTTCAGATCCCTTCCCATGCTATTAAAGGGGAGTTGCCCAATGTGTATTACCCTCATGTAGCCTGTTGCCCTAAAATAATAAAAAAATATTTCTCCTGTAACAGGACTTAAATCGATTTTATGACAATTCCCGCGGAAAGTAAAGTAATTAATAGCAACTATTCCACTTCCATCGTGATTGATACGTAACTATAAAATATGCATATTAGATTTGAGAAAAAGCGATGCTATTTGAAATATAAAATTTCATAACCGACGTCCGTAGTGCGAATTTCGAAAAATCTTGCTCTACCTAGAAAAATATTTTATTCGGCTGTATTATACCTACATATAATCACAATTACTATTCGTTATGTTGTGTTAAAAAATTGTATGTATGTTTGTATCAATAGAGGTGTTACATTTAGTGGTATCCGGATTGTTTCTGGGTGTGACATGGCAACGAGGCTCACTAAGGTGTTCGTGATAAGACAACGTTGTCGTGTGCTATTAGTCCAAAGGAGCTTATACTAAAAGGATCCAAACGTCCCCCGCAGAAAGATTCCACCATAAACGGACCCAATATCAGCTGCTCATAAAAGCTGCCCTCAACCTGCTTAACGACGGGGCGATCCTTGCTCGTCTGCGTTCCAAAATTTCAAAAATTGTAGTTGTTTTAATATTGAAGTTGGATTATTTTTTATTATTATTTTAGAGTAACAAGCTACATGAGGATAATCCTTAATCTGGCAACTCCCCTTTAATAGCACAGGAAGGAATTTGAAATGGGGGATGCGAAAGGGTAGGGCCCCCTGGGCGATGGTTTAAGGATCCTACCCGGCATAAGCCTAAAAGTGATGCAGGACCAACCCTAGAAAACCTGCATCAGGTAGGTCGGGCATTGGGTACTTGGCAAACGCCCTTCCGCTGGTGGGAGAGGGCCTTGCTGTGGGGTCACAGCTTTCTTCTCGCCGTGCCATGACCAGTTTAGGAGGCAGCTGGCCGATTATTCCAATAGGAATAGCGGACAACTATTACCGTATACCCAAGGTCTGCGACCACGGAACATACACCTCTCAAAACAGGCCGAGGTGCCTCGGCTTTTTTTTTGGGGGGGGGGGGGTGTAGACAGGCTATTTATAGGGTAATCCACATAGTGGCAACTGCCCTCTTATAGCATAGGAAAGGGATTTGAAATGGGGGGGATGCGGAAGCGTGGAGGAAAGTAGCCAAGGGTAACTGGGACCCTTGGATCCTACCCGGCATTCGCCTAAAAGAAATGCAGGACAAACCCTAAGAAAACCTGCATCAGGTAGGTCGGGCATTGGGTACTTGTACCACGCCCTTCCGATAGCGGGAGAGGATTTTGCTGTGGGGACGCAGCATTCCCTTCTCCGTGCCTCGACCAGTTTAGGAGGCAGGTGGCCGACTATTCCAATGGGAAAAGCAGACAACTCTTACCGTATGCCCAAGGTCTGTGACCCCAGAACAAACACCTCTCAAAACAGGCCGAGGTGCCTCGACTTATGGGAACCTTAGTTCAAAAACGGAGAGGAAAAGGCATACCCAAAGGTAGCCCCTTCGTATCTCTCCTAAAAGGTTCTGCCTGCGAGAGAACATCCCTCGCAGGTATTGCCTGCCCTCGCAGACCTTCAATGATGCCTCGGCATAGTGATGTATTTATTATATTTCATTTTCTGAGTTTTTTGACTGCGAAATATGAGAATTTACCTAATTTTACGCATTGCGACAGTGTCTTTGGCAAGAGTAAGTCAATACTTCAGTGAGTAATCATGAGGTGCATTTCATGCTCGGATGCCCTTGCCATCTGCATATTAAATAGAAACACCAAAAACGTTCCTGCGCTTTGAAGGTTTTAATATCTGGGACCGTTTGTGGCTTGTCTGGCACTGTTTTACATTGTAATTTTGAATATTGTTTATTACCTGTCTAACTAGTTTTTAATTCTTGGTATCTCAAATGTGAAAAAATGCGGTTGTCTGTTTCCGGATAATTAGTCAAACGTAGTTGCCTTGTGGTTCTTGTTACGTTGCTTTATGTGGACGTCACCAACGGAAAGAGACAAGTTATGCATAAGCATGCTGGAGAATGGTGCTTAAAATGTAATAATGAAAACTAGCAGGCAACATACAACGCATGATCCTTGAGCTGCGCCTGAGTCAAAACTACATAATAATATATTGTTATATACTATTGTGCATGCCCTACAGATGACTTCTCCCCCGCATCTGCAGTAAGCGAAACAAGGACACGTTTCAAAAGCGAATGGCAAGCACTTTTTTTTTCTGTATATAGACTGTTACTACATTTCCAGTCATATCAACTTGGATATAGTGTCAAGGACTTCAAGTCTTCTCTGTTTAGTATTTTTCTCCGCACGTGCAAAGATTGAACATTTTCGTGGAAATATTTATTTCCCTTAAAACTTTGTCCTCTGATACCTGTTGTATTGCATCAGATTTGACTTACCAAAACACAGATATGATCTATTTTTTTAAATTTTTTTAGTGAATTGTATAAATTAATTTTTTTTATTTCTTATCCGCAATTCATACCCATTGTTTCACCTATGTCCTTTAGCACATATTTTGCTCCAATAAGAGGACAATTATATTATTATAATTCTGACTTTAACTTTTTTATCTAATTGGGACAAACTATAGTCTTACACAATTTGAAATAATAAATTCATGGTATTTATTTTTCACATTTATTATAACTACTTGGTCTATTCTTCTGATCGTTTACTTTATTACAAAAACAAAACTGTTTTACAGGTTACAAAAATATATCAATAACTATTGTTACGTTCGTAAACATGGCAACAGGATGGAATTTCCTCTGGGTCAATCCATGTGAAATCAACCAATGGGTGCTGCTGACATAGTTTACGTTGTCTGGGAGTACAAAACTATTTTTTTTTTACATTTTTATTATTACTACTTCGCTTGTTTATGAGGGTCGGCCATTTTTGGCGTTTTCAGAGGTTAGCGATAAGTTAAATAACGTTTTTGTTAATTAAGATAACTTGAAATCTTATCATCAATGAAACCATCTATAAATCATGTTCAGTCCAAAAATATGTTAAGTTGTAAGGAAATAACCTTAAACTTAACTAGAAAAATTTGTTTAAATTACCAAAAAAAATAATTTAGTATTTTTTTTCCGAAAAAGGGATTACAACGCCTTTAATGTTTTTTCCCCTTAAAAAGATAACACAGGGCGAAACTCAAGAAAAATTTGACAGCTTTTAAATTCCTCCTTTAGGTTTTCAGGCCTTCAAATTTAACAATTTTTCCAACATTGCCAAGATACTAACAGGTATATCTCAGAAAGGACTGAATCAAAAAATTTGAAATTTTTACAAAATACACTTCTAGTTCCTGGTAATAAACACACTAAATTTCATCATTGTATTTTAATCATAGGTGTTTTTTTAATTAAGAAAACATGCAAAAATACACAGTACGAAACACGTTGATTTTAAAAATTACCAACATATTGGGTTGTTTAAGCAAGGAAAATTATTTGTCAATTTTTTGTTACTCTTTTGTTACAATAATGTGGCCAGATTTTGAAACAGTAATGTCATGTGTTTAAAGAAATAAAAGCTGAATCATTCAAATTAGCAAACTCATGATTTTGATTTTTTTCTTAACTACTGAAGGCAAATTTTTCATTTAGTTTGTGTACTAATTTGTCATATTCACACCTAAGTGCGACTGTTAGAAGGAAGAGGAACATCAGTTAATTTTTTTTTTGAATCTAATTTTTTTTAACAGCTTCAGAATTTATTTCCGTCGTTTTTTGTTTTTGCAAAGCGAGAACCTGATGGGGTCTTATTTAGCTTCATTATTTTTGCGGCTGAGGAAATCTCCAAGAAAACTAGTGGAATCATTTCTTCTCTTTTTAAGTTAAATTCTAAATACGATTCTCGGTACGTTTTTCGTCCTCGAGGGGTATCGCTTAACTATGATAATTATCTGGTTCTTCTTAAGTGAATGTGCGATTAATTTCAAGCGGGGTTCGAGTATTTCGGCTTGCAGTGACGTACGAGGCGCCCGCATCGGTAGCCCCAATTTCTCCTCGTCTTTGAGCCGTCCAGAAGCACTTTCGTCTGTCCTTGACATTATCTCAGGCTTTCTGCATTCGGCCAGTGCGAAAACGCTATCGTCATGTGGCCGAGACTGAAATCAATACACCCCATCCACGCGGGGTAAGCCAGAGTTTTCGTATTGTTACATCTAGATATATCTTATAGCATTCATTCATTCAGCGTTCATTGAATCTTTTAATACGATGTTCAGAATTTTGGTGGTGAAGCATGAATTCGCAATACCTTCTCGTTTCGAGGGAAAGGTGTACATCTTATTATTTCAACCGATTTGAACACTGGTTTACAGCCGGTTTCTTCAACAGTAAACGCCTCCGACCCTGCGGTGTTGTGGTGGAATGTCCCGTAAAATTTCCCCAGTCGTAAAGTCTGTTCGCATGCTTGAAGTATGTTATTTAAGATAGCAGTCACTGACATGAACTGGATACATTCTTATCTGTAATTAATTCTTAACGCTTCTCAACGAATACCTTCCATTCTCAGATGATGAAGAAGTTACTTACTGTTCGAAACTCGTCTTATCACTTCCATCGCCTTTTAATGAACAGAAATTTTGTCGGATTCGTATATTCTCGCTGTTATCGCTTCTTACTGGCAGTCTCAACCGATTTCGCCGCTGGACTACGGGTGATGTGCCGAGCGCTTACCATGGTTGTACAGAAATTCTGTTAGCTCTTGGCAATGTCGTAAGGGTGATGAGGTTAATTCTCTGTATCGACGTCGTGTAACGAAGTTCGGTGTCACCAGGAAGCCGCCTGACTACGCGCCTATAAATAAGGCCTCACTGGCATCGTTCCTCGTCGACCCTGGACCACGGGAGGCCTCCAGGTCAATGCTGAGACCACGGTCTTCGACCTACTTACACCCTTCCACATCTCGCGTACGAGCCTATAATACTTAGCATTTTAAATACAGCAAGACTCCGTTATGTATTGTAATGAATTTGCCCATGATACTTATGAAAAGCACGGAATATTTTATCCGCCATCCAATCTAATCTAATTGAAAGGAATGTGGCAGGTTGTAAAATTGATCGGGTGACGTTTCACTAGCACTAACGAAATCGTTGATGTTGTATCACAGCATTTTTTTCCCTCTTTGCGGTACGGAAACAAATATCAGATTGTAAACCTTTTTGAGGATTTTGTTGGAAATGTGACGTAACTTCGTCAGTAAACTGATTCATCGCTCGTATCGTTGTAGCCTTATCGGATGTATTTCCCACGATCCGTTTCAATGACACATTTTTGGTGTCATTTTGCTGCTCTTTCAAATCGTTTCCAAGAACGCCGTCAGTTAACCATTTTCTACAAACGGAATTGACGTATTTATAAAACCATCTCAGGCAGGAGATCATTCACTGTGTGAAAAAAAAATATAACAGGAATGATAACTGTTTCGTCCAATAACTTTTTCGTAAGTTCCGTCATATGTTGCGCGATGAACGGCCTAAAATTAAATCAGCGAAAAACGAAATATTTTATTTGCAAGAATTTATAAACAGTTTTAATAATTCAAATTTTTCAAATTGATGCTTTACCCTCTGATTTATAAGTTGATACTGATTCGATACTGTAATTCATGTAATATTACTTTAACTTTATATTTGGCCTCCGTTAAGTGAGTAGGCGTTAGCTCCTGGTGCCTTTTTTGGTTCCTGTTGCGTCGGTTCGATGTATATACACTCAAGTTCATACAAACTATTACTAACTCGCGTATTTCAACATAATAAATATTTATAGTTTCATGTTCCAATGATAATTAATGTTTAGAATTTAGAAGTATTCTAGGGTTGAGGTAAAAAAATTCTCTTATGGTTTCTATAATTGGAAATGAAAGCTAGATTACTAATATATATTCAAACTTACATAATACTTGGGAATTATGATAATAATTGAAAATAATTTAGATTATTTTCGGGTACGTTTTTTTAAACAAATAACTATTTTTGAAAATGTATTACTTATCAAAATTCAGTACGACTCCTTGTTACTCTGTGGAAGTCTATTTATGGAAGACCACTGATATGAGATATGTCCAGTTCATTAACGAGGAAATTAGGATCGGTGTCAACGGCTTGGAAGGAAGATAAAGCTCGCGGTAAACCAACAAAATTTGTTTAATCGGCCATGCATCAAAATCTGACACACAAACCTGAGTCGAACGTAGGCACATCCAGTGTATTAAGGGTGTGCTAGAGTTTTTAATATGTGATTTACTTTGTACATAAGTAAATTAGTTGTTAGATATTGGTTTATTCTGCAGTGGTTACCTTTTAAGGAAATTTGCAGATTTACTGTTAGAAAGGCTTCTGTTGTGCTCGACTGTCGTTTACTATACTTGTAAAAACTATTAAGTGTGTTATGGATTTATAGTATATGTACTACGGAATACATACCTCGTCTCTACTATTCTAGAAAATTTTACTTTGTAGGAAATTAATTAGTAACATTTTTGTGTACTGGAACATAACCACTTTTTCTGTGTTCTCTTTTATTTTGAGCTTTCGGTTAAATTAGCAATTATCATATATGTTTAAATAATAGATTATTATTATTATTTGATAATATTTCACAATATCAAAATATGAACTAGTAACGGGAATAATCAATTGCTCTTAACTGCCTTCACAATGACAATAATTAATTAATTATAATTATCATAGTCAATAATACTCGAAAAATCATTCAACTATTTCTTTTTTTTTTCAGGTATGTTGAACAGGAATCTCCTTCAACCTTACAATTAACTGTGAAAAAGTGTTATTCTGTAAGTACTGTGTTGAATATTTAAATAATTTATTTTTTTCGCATAATTTATACAATTGAATCATACTACTACTGAAGTTAAACATAAAAAAGTGTTCTATATTCCAATGTAGACCGTCATTCCAAATTTTAATTTTTTTTTTAAACGTTAAATATTTATACTCACGATTGATCCGGACACAATTCGTACTCATTAATGAAGTGTATCGCAAAATTTCAAAGCAACTGTTTCGACCAAATGAAGGCACATTGAGTCGTTTGTCAAGTACAAGAGTAGATTACGTGATGGTTCGCCCATTCTCCTCGGGTTCTCGTGTGTTTGTATACAGCAGCCCTTCCCAACCCTTGTAAGATAACATACAAAATGAGTCCTTGTGCGCACACCTGGGCTCCTCTCTGTGATAAATATAATTCCGTTTCCCACTCACGTCAAAATAAGCATTTAGCTTTGGAAAGGTACAAATGTTTTTCGTTTTACCAGGAAAGCTACGTTTACTACAAAATACACATACATCTGGGGGAAGTAACGTAGGGCTTGAGAACCGTACCTCTTTGTATTTTCATTATGTTTGCTTATACCTCTGGCCCATCGTTGTGTCTCTCTGTAAACTCAGCGCATACCGTCTCAGACGCATGTTGATTTATCTTGTCTGGGATGTAGGCATGCTGATGTTCGGACGGATCTCTCGGTGTTCTAATATGCATTGTCCCTCCTTCAGATGTAAGCTGCTACAGTCTGAATCACATTAGATTTCATCAAATATGATTGACAATTGAATGAATAAAAAATTAGAAATAATGCAAATTAACTTTTACAATTTATTACAATAATATAAAAATTATTTACATAAATTTTATTCAATTTAATTAAAGCAAAATGTAAATAAATTTTTTTCTACATTCTCAGAGTTCTTGGCGGACACGGAATTGAAACTGTTTCTATTATAAAGTCAATGAAATAAATATTTAACAGGTTTTTTAAATGACAAATTACATGTGGAAAAAATACGAAATCGTTGGATTGATTATATAATTCTGGAACGCTGGAACCATGGCGATCGTTATGCTGGCTTCTTGGGACTAGTTTTCACTGCCGTTTACTCTCGAACCTGTTAGACATAAGTCGGCTGGAAAAAATCAATTTATGGACCTCTTATACTCATCAACGTATACTCATTTATAATATATATATATATATATATATATATATACTGTACACTATACTCCGAAATTCTGCCTTTCTATATTTTTATATTTTCCTCATTGGAAAAAATCAACTGTTTCGCCTCGTTATCGAAGTATTTAACTCAAGCAATGAGCACCTATAACTTGACGTTACAGGACAGTCCAGCTTCTGTTTGTTCGGGTTTCTGGTCCATCAATCTCTTGAGAAACGTTTGCTGTTATTCACTTGTTTTGAAGATATAGAGTATTTCCTTTACTTTATTTCTCCCTGACGATGAATCCTCTTACTTCGTCCAGCTGTAACACAGGAAGTCTTCCTGCTGTTCAAAAATTCTTACAGAATTTGTAAAGTATTGAAATTATCCAATATTGTTATTTCCTGCAGTTTCGAACTGCGGATATTGTACCAGAATTTTTTGATAAATTTATATGAATATATTAATCATGTACTATTACAATAAATTAAAAGTCTCAAATTCTGTATATAACTATTTTATGGGTATTATTCACGATTCGTCACTACGCTCTTCTCTCCAATGTTTCATCCTTTCAAAATATTGCTTCACCATTTTCATCAAATTCTAAATGTGGAAGCTACTTTAGTAATCTCTCAGCAATCCGTTGCGTGGGCGTCTGAGAGCTGACCGCCGCTGTCTGCAATTCGACGATTCAGCTTCTCTCGGAATAGTGTTGAGGTTGTCTTTGAACTCGCTGTCCTGTCAGAGCGCGTAACCACAATAGCACAGCTGTCTCTGCCGGCGAAAATGCCCTGACAGAACAAGGTCTACTCGCAGACCAGTCTCATTCAAAAGGATCGCGGCCGTCATATATTAACACTGACTCATCACAAGATTCCTCTGTTACCGAAGCGAGACTAGGCCAAAAAATATTGATTGAAAGATACTGTTTGTGTCTTTTCGTCGGTCCGTCATACACATGAAAAAAAAATCAGGAATGTTGGAAATTTAAAAACAAATTGCAAGTATTCTCGAATAATTCTTCAATGAATTATTCTAATAAGCACTTTTTTTTCCCGATTTCTTCCATACAACGCTTTATTTTGTGCCTACTTCGCTGCCCAACTACGTCTTTCAGCCTTTTCCTCCTCTTCTTCTTCACGGCCATAGGCAGTGTAAGGCACAAATATTGTTATAATAAATCTGGAATAATATCCTCAACTGTGTTCTAAATTTTGAACGCTCAATAGCAGTTAAGAAACGGTTCTGAAGTTTTATGTGTGTCGTAAAATTTAGGTTACTGGAATCAATCGTTTTTAAGTACCCAAGCTGGATGTTCTGTTCAGCTTGTACTCGTTTACTCATTTTGTCATTAGTTTCGGATTTTGATGGATGTTTTCCTATTTCGATCATAACATCTAAGCGATTCCACTTTATTTAAATCGTATGATATCAATAGAGACAATGTGGATGTAGGTCCGTTGAAGTAACGATGTTAACATGTGACCTTCTCAAGAACCTGGACGGAAGAACCATGACTTTTTTTGCAATGCCAGTTGGACAAGAAATCTCACAGCTGAACAATTGAATTTATGTTCTGACGTATGACAGTTTTTCGCATTATTTTTTATGTCACGACTGATACGAGAGTCGTCCTCTTGCCCAATTCTTCAGTCTGGGCGTACAGAAATTATTATGTCCGATATCCTTATTTTTTTCTTTATTATTCTTGTGATCACCACTTTTGAATGTCCGAACATAACGAAAATTGGCCTTCTTAGAGGTGGAGGTCGAACAACAATTTGACGAATAACACAGTGATCCACATCATTAGACTGTAGAACCGATTACGGGACAGGAACGTTGTTTTTAGTGAGATTAATTACAAAGTGAAACTAGATTCTATTCTGGCGAATTATGGTCCTTCGTTTACAACAATAACATATTAGATAGCAGAGTTTAAACGTGGTCGTCCGAGTAGCCAAGATGAATATTGCAAATGAAGTGACCGGAAATGTTGACGACAATGCACGAAATGGTATTGGATGACCGTCGACTGAAAGTGCGAGTGGTAGCAGACAAGGTGGGCATTTCGAAAAGTGCTGTACATCGCATATTGGTTGAAAATTTAGACATGAGAAAGCTGAGGGCAAGATGGGTGCCACGTTTGATTACAATGGAACAAAAACCACGTCGAGAGAATGTTTCAGGTGATGTATCACAGCAATAAAGCCGAGATTTTGCGTCTATTCATGACCATGGATCAACGTTGGCGCATCAATTCACATCTGAGACGAAGGAACAAGCCAATCAATGAACTGGAAGGGGAGAATCGGTTCCAAAGAAGAATAAAACAATCAACGGCGATGATTCATCACTATAATGCACCATCCAT
The DNA here is from genome assembly GCA_037074705.1 of Zhengitettix transpicula. Classification (NCBI taxonomy): domain Eukaryota; kingdom Metazoa; phylum Arthropoda; class Insecta; order Orthoptera; family Tetrigidae; genus Zhengitettix; species Zhengitettix transpicula. The sequence continues at coordinate 35,333,787 of CM073596.1, read as the reverse complement.
TATCGCGATGTTTAAAATTGGAATTTCTTCCTTATTCGCCAGATTTATCTCCCTAGGATAATTTGCTTTTTCCAAATATGAAAAAATTTCTCAGTGGTAGAAGATTTGCCAAAAGTGAAGAACTGGTGTCTGTGGTTGATTGGCCATTGTGAGGAACTGGGCGGTACTCACTTTAAATAGAGTATTGAAGCTATCGAGCATCGCTTGGAAAAGAGTATCAAACTAAAAGGAGAATACATTTAGAAAAAACTAGATTTTTTCCCAATTTTTTTGTTTTCTTCGTTAGGTCAGGTAGTTCTGGTCTACTCGTGTAATAGTTTTAGATTTGACTTACATTTGTAGCGCGATACTCTTCCTCTAGCACTTGGGGCCCAGTTTCTTTGAAACTTGTAAATTTCCAGTTACCTCCCAGAATGCGTGGGGTGTGGTCCGATATTAAAGATACATTCCTTGGCTATGCGTGACCTACTCGCGCAAACTCCAGAGTCACGTGCGTTTATCGATTAGTCGTTGCTGGTAGTAGTAATAGTAGACATGGTAAGATCATTGTTTTTATTTTTCGTGAACTAGTTGGAATGGTTTTGTGACCGTCACTAAATACCCCTGAAGCTATCAGATCGTTTGAAACCGCTGAACGGTGACCAGTGTTATTGAGATTTAAAATCTGGAATGGACCAATAAGTGGACATGAATATCGTTTTGGCTGTTTTTAATGGAAGATTAAAATACCGATGTTTGACTCCAATGTATTTCAGACACTAGTCACTGGCAGAGACCCCAAGGAGGAAAAAACAGTTACTTTTTAGTGAGTTCAGTCCGTTTGCTATAATTTACTCGCTCTGTTTGTCTCAGATCGACAGAGTAAATTATTTTTAACATAACATCGATTTATGAAATGTAAACAGCTATTTCAAACTATAGCCTCAAAATAATTAATTTCTTATAGATTTCAATAGTGTTATACTGTGTAAAGAAAAGGCCACATCAAATGAACTGCCTAACGTATAAAATTCCTACTCATGTCGTTTTAGTGAGATCAGCAACCCTCCGCGTAATCCATGGTACGGAGGTTAACCTTAATGTCCCGTGGAGTTTGCAAATTCCATTCTTGGACGCAATGTGATGCCGGTTTTTTTTTTAACTAGATTAGAGCGTTGAGAGATCCCCTTAAGACTCGACAGTGGCCATTTGTTTGTTCAGAGATAAACAGGACCAGCGGGAGAAAAGTTAATATTAGGCCTGCTTAACGTTACGGAAGGCATCGTAGGGAATATATTTCGCAGAATAGTGATTATGAGAAGAAATAAAAACAGTTGGAGAATCTCATATCATCCTACGTAGAAGAGGACGGAAGTGTGAAACATTAACTTTGAAATATGTCATTTCACTGTCTTGCGAATAGATTCAGACATTTGCTCTTGGATTCGAATCGAATCGAATTCCTTATTTACTATTTAAAATTTAACGAGTGAATTAATATTTCCTGCAAATTATTACATATTCGGAATCTGAAGATACAATATTTCGCAGAACTAAAAGCAATCTTACTAATTCGTATATTTTTTTTAAAAAAAATAATTTTTATTTTTATTAAATAAACTTTAAAATGAAAAGGAAAAACGTACCATTAATAATGTCATTTTATTTAAAATAATTATTTTAAAATTTGTAATATAATGTTAAGATGGTACGATGACTATAATGAAATTACAGATCAGTCACTATCTGCATCACTAATATATCCCTCAGTTTAATAGAAGTACCACACCCTAGCGTCTACATGTTAATTATCTCTCCTTTCGTACAGTGCTTTACAGTATTTTCCTCTCCAAAATTACTACGTCCTGTGCCCTTTACACATCAAATTAACTGCCCAACAGTTAGGCGGATTATTTTCAGCACAGTCCTAAAACTTGTAATTTTAAATAGCAAAATTTCTCCTATCTGTATCACCGCCATTCAACCATTACTTGTCATTCTAAATTTATATAAACGCAGGAGGTTGTATAGGCGTCTTCACTCTCAAATATTACCCCAAAATATTGTATTTCTCCTTTCTGAGGATTATACGTTGCTTAACTGGGACTTTATGACAGTTTCAAAATACTCGCCGGTTTCTTCCGAAAGAAATAAATGTAATATAGCTCAGAAACTGCGTACAGAGCCATGGCTCCAAGTTTTTGTCGAGTATTCTTCTTCTTCATTAATTCAATGTCACCAAACTTTCCAACTGAGCTTTGTAATACGCATGACTATTAATTGAGTGTATTTATATCATTTTTTGTGCTCTAACTTAGATTTTAAGTTTGTGATCCCCTTTATAGATGAGTCCATATGTTTTTTCCACTTTTTCTTCACTACTTGGTGTTTCCTTTAAGTGCACCAAAAACCTCCACCATACTCGAATGTTTGAACTAACGATTTGTAAGTAAGTTCTCTTGATTAGACGGCGCCTATTTTAAAAATCTAATTGCAAAAGAAAGAGATTCTGTGCTTTGCCTGATGCACATTTTTCCCTTCTCGTCCTACGCTGAATTTTAAATTATTTATATGATGTACTTTTTTCTCGTTTATATTTATACAAGTAATGTTATTTATTTGTTCTTCTAGCTCTTTATCATCATTATATTTATAATATTTCAAGTAAGTGACAGATCTGCTTTATCCTCCGCTCGACCTAGCTAACGTCGAACACAGACTCCAAATTATTGAATTTAAACAATATAAACGATAATTTACGTTTCGTTAATATTCCTGAATTTGGCAAGTTTCTGCACAAGCTAAGAACCGCAGATTTATTTCAGGAGACGCAAGGCCGACGATTGACGTAGCTATAAATAATGGCTAATGGCGTCGCTTCGTTGACATCACTTGCAAACATAAGTGGCGCCAGAAACAGCTGTGCCTGCTGAATCTGGGACGCAAATTTCGAGGCTGACAAACATTGCTTACCAACGTAAGACCCTCGAGAGCTTACGATCTGCCAGTTTCTGATGTAAAGCGGAGCGAGCGCAGTTCCATTTAAATTTATTATTAATTCCATCAGTCCTTGGTAGAGGAAATGGGATATGTCATTTCACGAAAGTACAGGAGTTATGAGAATATACTAACGTGCAATTGTAGTGGAACACAAAACACTGTCTGAATAAAATAACGAGGAATCCATTATAATATAATAACATTGTAGATAAAATTCGTAACATAAGAGACGAATAAGCAGTCTTCAAGCAAAATAATTTGATAAAATTATATTTTACGCCTGTAGTTTAACATTTATGAAGAAGGTCACGAAACATCGTTCAAGATAAGTGAAACACCTACGTACAGTAAACCCAAACGTGGGCGTCTTCTTGTGGCTGGACGACGAGAAACCGCACCTTCCGTCGGAACTGTGACTGGCGATGCGTCACGATAGTCCATTTACCTGAAATGCCGCATATATAATATATTTCAACGAAGGTACTATATATTAATATAATCATATATATATATATTGTAGTAATTAAAAGGAAATAATTAATTAATGAACAGAATTTGGACTCGCATTGTCGGTGGCATAAGAACACACATTTAGTATACAAGAATGTGACAAGAATGCAATGCTTGCGAGAATTGTAGAAGTTTTGGGAGCCCAGGTAACTGCATCTAGAAGTTAACCAACTTTGGAACGTGTTAATAAGATTTGTTAAAACGAATAGTGAACCAAGCATTGCAAATAATTTTTGGCAAACTAAAAGTGTTGATTAGACTCAGTGTATAAAAATGGCCTGTCTATAACGTGTAATAAGTGTGTGTGTGTGTGTGTATGCACGAGCTAATTTTCTTGAATACCAGAAATATTAAGGTAAAATTTCACAAAATTACTATCTGTAAACTCGTAAGTTAAGATATAATCGTCTGATTTCCGATTTCGTTCAGATTTTAAATTTCATGTCTTATATTTTGCATTGTAATAATCTATTGATGAATTAAACACTTGACAGCTTGATAAAATTTGATTGTTTAACAAGTATTTCGTTATTAAAGGCCCAGTAATCGACCCCGAGATATAGTCATGTTTTTATTATATAATATTAATTTGTAATCTAATGTAATTGCCTTAATAACTTTTGTAAATTTAATTTTTTGTTCGTAATAAATTTTAATTGTTTGTTTAAACTTCTTGTTTTACGTTTCATATTATTGAACGTCCAATTACTACATAATTGTTTGCTCCAACGTGCAGTTTATTTAAATGATTTAAAAATGCGAAATACCACAAATTGGCACCTCAATGTCAGGTACTGCTTTGAATTTAATTGTCTTTTATTAAAAAAATAGTACTATATATATATATATGGTTCGCCAACTGAGTAAAACGACAATATTTCTGATAATTTATCGAACCATATTCTTATTCAAACGCTTAAAACTATTTTTAATAATCTATTGAGGTTGAACGTACTCTAAAAGATTTTCTAACAACGTGGTTCATAGTACAGCGGAAACGATAACGTGATGCGGGGTCAAGAAATCGGTCGATTGCTGATAAGGAGACCACCAAATTTGTAGTGTGAATGTCTCCGGTGAATTTTATTTATTCTCATTTCCTCGCTGCCCACAACTCCATCAATCGTCGCCCAGTGTCGATACGTATCGACGTTAAAACAATACTTGATCAATTAATCACTGGATATCGGAAACTCACCAAGGTCTACGAACCAGGATCCAATAGACTCCCGTCAGCAGAACATGTAATTCGTGGAAAAGGATGGTGATGTATTGTAAAATCCTGGATCAGTGAGGTGAATAATCTTGTAGGACTCGTCTGATCAAAAGAATTCGAATACTTTTCCGCTTGATGCATTTCCGTAATTTCCTGAAGTCAAAGAGAATACTGCTACAGATTTGTAATCATAGCCTGTATCTTTGCACGATTTTCAGAGATAGAGAAGTGTCTTCCACCTTTTCTTTAAACGGCGCTGAAAGTCAGTAAAGTCTGAATTACTTTAAGAACAGAAGAAATGCTATCATACAAAGCTCAGCCAAATTGACTATGAAACTGAGTTTCATAGCCAATTTGGCCGAGATACCTGTGTTAATTTTTCACATAATATTTATTCTTAATTGAAGTCCTAAATTTAGGCCGTGAACAATGTTGTTTAATATATGGTGGGTCTGTGGTCAGGTCTGTACTGTGGATGGAGAAAGTTATGATCTGAATGGGAGTCGACCTTGGTAGCTCAGATGGTAAAGAGCACCACGTATCAATTCGAGCTTTTTCCATTATGATCCTTTAATTCTAACTTACCAAGGTCGACGAACCAGGATCCAATAGACTCCCGTCAGCAGAACATGTAACCTATTCACTACATTTAAGGATCGCCTTCACTAATTCTTATCATTGAAATCATAAATAATATCATTGATTAGTTATACGTGTTAATAGATTCCATTGTGTCGTCGCAGTAGTATATTATGGAAATATTGTAGTACTTTGTATCTGTTCGACCATCAGAATTTCAATTGGACATATTTTGCCAAGGCATCCCGATGCGTTGGTTTTCTGAACCATGTAACGTGGAACATATTTAATCCTGGCGTAGAAAATATATCCCTGTGTTTCTATTGTCACTAAACTTCAAAACTCTGGAGGGAATTTGAAACGTCCGTGACGAGCATTGTTTAAGGTTTCGATACAGTACACATCCAAGTTTGAAAGGTCGTTATTTCCTGATTGGCCACCCTCGGTTTTCGTTTGTAGTCGCATCCCAATATTGATGCGGATGATGGATCCTCAGCACCCTAAAAACTTCCTATATAACGAAAGCGATTTTTCGCCTTTGAAACTGTGACGGGATCCTTGAAGTCTTTGATGTTTTTTCCCCGTTAGGAAGCAAGTTCTTTTAAAAGAGCTGGCTAGTGAACGGCCGAGGGTATACATAATCGTGTGAGGAAGTACCTTACATAAAAGGCGATACTTTAATGAATCGCGCCGCGACAGTGTTATCGGCACGTGATCCGAGTGTTAGTCATTGTGCGAGCAGTCGGGGTGGTCGCGTGTTCTCATTAGTTGCCAGACTAATGTCCAAAGTTCGCGAGAAGCATTTGTTGACGCCCGGCCGCAGGAAATTTCCAAGATGTGACAAAACGCTGCAGGAAATGGAAAGACAAGACTGGAGAGAGCGGTGCTCTGTTTTGTTGCGAGAATGTCGCGTTTATAAAGGAAAGGGTGGGGGCGGAGCACAGTTTTGTATAACGTTTGGTAGCACATCATTAATATACCCTTAATTGCATTATTTGCGAGACTGCCGTTGTTGTATCGGTACCCGCAATATAGAACATCAGGGTTTAAATCCTCTTCCGTTCATTATTTTGGTATTTCGTCGGTACTTATAAATTGTCGGTTCAAACGATGAAGCCCTATTACAAAGAAGAATGGGTCCACTTTCTGGAAATCTGATTTATTATATAAAAGTATAACAGTTCTCTATAATTCATAAGTTTAAAATATTAATCGTTGACTAACAAATATATAAGATTGGGCGCCAATTCATAGATTCTGAATATTTAGCGAACATATAAAAATATATCACTGAGAAACTTAACTAAGGTTATCCGTGAGCTGGGTGGCTATGTTTGAGCAGTGGTAAAATCTTACCACTCAACGGCATAACCACGTGTTTTGCAAATATAAACGGTATGTTCACATCTCTCTGGGATTTTTTTAATTAAAGTTCCCACATGCCGAGGCACCTCGGCCTGTTTTGAGAGGTGTATGGACATACGGTAAGAGTTGTCTGTTATTCCCATTGGAATAGTCGGCCAGCTGCCTTCTAAACTGGTCAAGGCACTGCGAGAGGAAAGCTGCGACCAGCAATTTTCCCAACTGCTCTCTTTATAGTCGCTGAGCCCAATTGCCCATTCGCCACTTACATCAACTTCCAAAATAATTTTCCTACTCCAAAATACTGCAAATAATCCAAGTCCAACATAAACACAACAATTGACCCCTTCCCTTATAGAAATTCATATCTTTTCTCTCTTTTTATATTTTTAGCACCAATTGGAATTTGTGCTGTGTGCCACCCCCCCAACTTGACTTGATGCGTCCGGATTTTTTTTCCAAGCTCAATGTAGTCTGGCCTAGGGTGATATTTATTTACTCTTAATTAGACGACGGCAACCAATAAATTATTTAACAGTTAGAATAAATCGAATTCAATACAATTAAATTAAAGAATCGAATCTCATCAAAATACAAAAAATAATAACAAACAGAATATATGATATATTATTATAGTAAAGAATAAGAAAGATAGCCAATACAGACAAAAAAGGTAATATAAATACCACACCACGTTTCTGGGATCCTTGTTTTTGTGTGTTGTCAACTGACCAGTGCAGTTGTTTCTCTAGGCTCTTCTTAGCACCTGACGAAATGACAAGGATCCCAGAAACGTTGTGTGGTATTTATATACCTTTTTTTCTGTATTGCTATCTTTCTTATTCATTATTTTCAATCAGACGTAAATTTTTTCATTTATTATTATAGTAACCTATTAAGACCGATGTATATACAAATTTAACACTATAACTGTTTTTTGCCAAATCATTGTTATATTACATTTTACACTCAACTTGTATGCATTCAAAAGTTTTTAATATATTTGTAACCTGCTAATTAAATTTTTATGTATCTGAATCCAAATGTAAGTTTGACCTTGTTATCAGGAATTTGTTGAAACATTTTTCTTTACTGAAATTACACTCAATAATATTTTTTAATTGATTGCATTAATTCTGTTTATAGTTGGCTTCTACAAGGTCACGAAACGTTTTTCTTCTATTCCATAGATTTAATTTAAGCCTCCTTTTATATATTTTTTATTAATATAGTTTTCTGATGAGGTCCCAAAGTTGGGTCGAAACGTTTACTGCTTTTTTTTTAATATTATCGTGAGATGTAATTTTATAATTCAATTGTATTAATACAAATTATTCTGACTTTAATTCATTTATTTTTAATTATTATTATCTTATTCATTTTTTTTATTTACGCTTAACGTCAGATAAATATCAATGTTCAATTATATTATTCTCCTGCTTATATGGAAACTAATGTAACAGCGAGTGGCGGTCAACAAATGGATCAGGAGGTGAAACCCAATTAAAGTGAAATTTAATTACAATGTTGCCACAATCGAAAAAAAAGGCACGAGAGCCGACTAAACAGCTCTATTAATGTTTTTTTTTTCCGGCTGTCGAATGTATTTATTAATTTCCATCCAAACAATATTATTGTACTTTTGTAAGATTTTCTGGTTTTTTTACATTATATCTTGAAATAGGGAGTAATTTCGTAGGATCTGTCAAGTAAAATTCTCAGGAAGTATTTTTCTAATTTTTTTTTAATATCTGATCTCGTATTATTAGTTTAAATGCAAGGGTCAGTTGTCAGTAGTACGAAACGCGATCATTGCAGTGTAATATGCTCGTGGATGATTTCCCTTTCATATCGTCATTAGTACCGCACAATCGGATTTTGACCTTTAATAATCTACAATTTTCCGTCGATGCTTTCATATCTTCGAACGTCATATTTTTAAAACTTAAATTAATTTATTCCTCAGCTGAGACTATGACAGTTTTCACAAACGTTACTGTTTTTTTTAGTCTTTCGCATCGTTTCTGGTCTGTATTGTTTGCTATTTTATTGTTTGTTAATTTTACAGACATTCATAACGTTTAATATCTGTATATGACTTTATTGAATTATAAATCAATAAACCAGACAAATTCGTCTTAAATATATATTTTAATAAAATAAAAACTTAGTACATATTAATAAAAATTAAAACGGCGTATCATTACTGTTTTTGGAACCACCTTTCGAGTTGTAAACATATTATTATTCTACAAATCTTAATATAATTTAGTCTCGATACATATGATTAAAATTATGCCGAGTAAATTTTAATCATGTACGGCGAGAAATAAATTATATTCACATTTGTAAAATAATTTTATGTATGCACCTAAAGAGGTTTCAAAAACAGCAATGATACGTCGTGCTAATTTTTATTAATGTGTTCAATTTTTATTTTATCACAATATATTTTTGACGAATTTTGCTGATTTATTAATTATAATTAATATTTTTGTAATTTAAAATGTGGATTTTTAATTAATGTGTCTGTAAAATCGTCCAAATGTTATACACACAAAACCTAAATATTCATTGATAAAATGGACTTCTCAAAGTAGATCCGTGTATTTCTTAGCATTTCATTTTTCAATATTTTATGGCAAGTTATTTATTTACTTTCAGTGTGGCTGTTGTCTACTGTCTTTTTGCGTCTATTGCAAGATCAATGTTCTTTTGGGTTGTCATTGTTGCTGCAACTGCGTTAAGTATTAAATCGTTCCAGCTCTAGGGTCTTAAAACGCCATTGAAGTGTGTCCTCCTTTACGGCACTCACGCCGAACAATGATCCCACTTCGCAGGTAATTTGGCTTGAAACATCCTTCATAAAACCAACCATTCCGTTACGCAATATAAGGGTTAATTTGGGAAATTATTGGGATTCATTAAAGCAGCAAAGTGAGTCGTCGTAAAATAAAAGAAAGCGAAACGAAAGTAGTGAAGTTAATGAGAAGAGAAGAGTTTTTTGAGCAGTGACGACAATGTATCGATCGCAGCTCTCCTATGTTGAATGAGCGAGCGAGTACCCAACCACTTGAGCTATGCTCTCCCCTTCAGTTTCACATGTGTAAGCTTGGCGTGACGGATCTGGCTGTCCGTGTCTCTACTGGAATCCAGCTTTGTATATTATTCTACGCTGATGAACAATAGTCATTATCAACGTCAAATCACATTTATTTAGTAACCTTAGAAGACTTCCAGGAATCATTAGTGCTCGGAAAGCACATTATCATGACACATTTCTGGAACCTAGAAAGTTGTACATTCTCAACAAGCGAGGAACCTTTCTGAAACCCCAACAATTTGAAATAACTATTTTTACTATGATATAATATATAAAATATATAATGAATTTTTTACATTTGGTCTTAAGCTTAGTTCTTGTAATTTTAAGACATAATTTGAATATAGAGAGAAAGCTTTCACAAACCGTAAATTGAATTAAAGTATCGGGATGGAAAAATGGTGACCGGACCATGAATGGAACGCGGGATCTCCATCTTACCGGGCGTATGCTCTCAGTGCCATCCATGTCGACTCCAGATTCGGTGCGAAATTCTTCCATCCATTAGACACAATGCAAGCTCACATACAATTTTACAAATCACAGTTGGCCTAAATTTAGGACCTCAAATGAAGATTTTAGAATTTTCAAGAATATAGAGAGAAAAGTTTCACAAGTCGTAAGCCGTAAAGACCACGGTTAAATTGAATTAAAGTGTCTGATACTGTAACTCAATTTACTTAATTTGATAAGGAATGCTAATTAGAGTTTTCGGAAACAATTATTAATTATTCATTTATCTGAAATTTTCGAAGGAAACGCGGATGCCGTAATATAACTGTTTACGGGTAATTCCTTGAAATTACTCGGAGTCCACATGGCTGGATGTCGAGTTGTGCTGGTCTGTGTCCGTGAGGAGTTGTACGTTTTACTCCAGCTCCATTAATATCAACTAACATCAAGTCGTCCTTTAAATGCAATTTCTACCTTGTCACTTAAAACTAACCTTAAACTGTCTCATCTATCTAACTCCGTAGCTACTCTCCCTTTCTTCAACCCCCACAGACTTGCTGTATTCTTCAAACTGTGTCTCTCCTGTATATACTATTTCTTCTTTAAACTCTCTCTTACTTCAATACGCTACTTAAAAATCTACATGTTGGATTCTTGGAATCTTAACGTCCTCCACAGTTCCAAAATGGTGCATTTCTTTTACTAATTTTGTTTTAGGTACTTCCCCCGGGAGTTTCTTCAGCCTTGTCAACTGGTGTGAGGTTCAACGGCCGTTTACATATATTCAGGTTGAGCCATCTGAATAAGAAATTTTTTTTTGTCTCTTGTACAGCCACCATATGTTATTTATTACTTTCGTTCTTTATACACTAATGCGTTGAAATTGTGGGAACTGAGGCCAAATTTTATTGTGGAAATGAAAGCGTTTCGTTCCCGTTCCAATATTGATCAGTCTAGCGAACAATTTTAATAAATGCCATGTGGCACATTATAAATAGACAGGATCGAATGGCGTTGGAGAACCAAAATGCTTATATAAGACAACAGTGGCACTAAGAATCGCAGAGGACGACAAACCACTCAGTAGTAATTCTGATAACCGGAAATATACGAAAGTATCGTTCTGGATTCTTCGGCTGAATTTATCTTGTTGAGGAATAGCAGCTGTGACCCGATACAAATTCGGACAGCGCCCCAATTCCTCCAGGTCAGACTCTCTTCTGGTGGTTCTCGTGGCGCGGCCTTCAGGAATGTTGCTTTTATGTGCCAGAATAAACATGCTTGTATTCATATACTTCAACATTTTGGAGATGAAAGAGTTTTGTATAACAGGAGAAGCAAACCAGTCATACGGCTGAAAACTAAAATAGAATGACGTGTGAAGAGTTCGAAACCATCACCTACGGTATTCAACTTGAGCCGACAGTTACAACTTGAACCGTACAGTAAGATAGTATTGTAACTTATATATAAATCTCTAGAATGTCTTCTAATATTGTGAGTGAATAGATACAATTAACGTATGGTCAAGAAAAATTATTTTCACAGGGTATCTGCCACACTTCATTATATCTATGTACAGTAGTTTTGGATTAGTCATAGCTGTTTAAGATATATACCCCATTACGTTTTCCTATGATGAGAAAAATATATTTACCCTTGCATAATTTTATGTCGATTTTAATTCAACTTTTTTTGAGTCATTACATATCCAAACTCTCCCGGATTTACATTTCATTGTAGTTGTGTACTCGTTTCCCATAATTTTTAAAAACATCTTCCACATCCCTAATTCTACTTTTGTTAGATAATAATAATAATAACAAATAAATTTATTTGTCGAAAGCTACTTAGTAACAATGTTTAGAGGCTCCACTTACAATTTTAAATGACATATAAATAAGCACTTAATTAAAAGAGACTTAAACAAACAACTTTCACAATTTCTAATTTCATTTGGCAACTAGATAAATTTTCTTAACCCTTTATTAAATATACTATTTTTTTAAATTCTAACCTAGCCCTAGTTGTGTCAAATTATTACTTATTTCTAACATTTTATTCGTTCCTATCATACTTATAACTTCCTACTCTATATAAATCTCTAGCTTTACACTTCCTACGTACACGATCAACATGAAAATCCATGTTAAAACTTTTAAATAACTAATAAATATATGAATGCATAGGTACTATATTACAATGATTGGTATGCTCTTTTTCATCAATGTCCTTTTAGCTACCACTACCTTTTTTTATATTATCTTTTGAAAGCTCATCTTGATAACCTTGTTCCCTACAGGGCAAAACTCTTGAATAATACCACATAGTGCAAGAGAAGAGTCCGAATCTATCTCCTTTAGCCCGTCCATCGATCGCCGAATATAGTCAGATTTGTCATTCTGAAGTGTCGTAAACAAAATCTTTGACGTCAACTAACGTCGGCACAGGGACTGCCCCCTGTTTGTATGTTTATTCTTTAATGATGCGTAGACATTACGAAGGAAAGGAGGAAGATTTCAACATCGGAAAATTTCGTCTGTCTCAAATTTCTGAAAAGGTTGTATTTCTGTTTGTGCAATAATATCACATACATTCACAACATTCAGCGGGAGTTATATATATATATATATATTTATTTAGACCAGATTGTTTGAATTTTATTATAGACATTATATTAGGATATGGAAGAAAATGTACTATCGTGACGCATCGCTGATTTATTATCAGGTCTGCCCACATTAAAGTTCGACTGTTATGCTATCAATTTTCTTAGAAACAATAAGAGAGATTCGTGTCGCATGTTACTACGATGTTTATTCAACTTGTGTAATAAACTTTTATGTTAATTGGTTACCTCTATAAGTTCTCATCTATTTAGATTAGAGTGGGCTCTACTGTATGAATATGCCATTGATATGCAACTTTTGTCAATAATAAAGGTAACTACGGAATTCCAGAGTTTTCCTACGCCATTTAATCTGAACAGCTATATGAATTTTTTTTTGAGTTCAAAATTAGTACACATTTACAAGTTGCATTCCTTTTTGCCTTACACGTTGTTTAAATAAAAATTTAAAAATCTTAGGAGAAAATATTTGAGAATCATTTTTATAACAATATGAGTAGGTTACTACTGCGACTCTTTATTTCCCTTATTTATAAAAATTCAATTTTCAACTGACGCTGTTTAAATATTTTTACTAATTATCGGTCTCGTGACACTTGACGTTTATCGCTCGTCCTGTTATATCAAGAAGGGAAGCCACAAAATCCTGTAGGTTCATCGTTCTTTATAGAGGACGTCCAAGAATTGTGACAAGCGATTACGTGATAATTTTCCAGTCTTCGTTAATTAGGTTTGTTGGCCATGGAAGGACGAGACGGTATTTCCGACGGCGGGCGTCTATTTTAGCTTCCTCATCGGCTCCAGACAGACGCCACTCCCGCTCCAGACAGACTATGGAAATATGGCGTAGAAATGCGATACAATAACGTCAAGGACGTCGAAGTTCGATGACCGTATGATGAGTTTCGGTTCAGCTACTTTCTCCGTTTCTTAGCTCAAACTGAACCATTTAGTAGACCAATAGATAAATGAAAGTTGGTCGGATAAGTAATGTATCGATGAAGCGATCCAAACAGATTGTACTACCTGCTTTAAAAAATTATGCAGACTTAACATAATAGTCATATTTACTGAGTGTTTGTAAGAAATCAAGTTCAGATAATTTGGTTTCTTGTATTCCCTAAGTTAGATATCAGGTTCATAAATAATAATAATTTGATTGATATATAGCAAAATATAAACAATAGTTGAAATGGATTGAAAATAAATATTCAGACTGATAACAACAACACTATGAAGAAGAATTTGAAAAAAATTGTCGTCTCTCTCTCTCTCTCTCTCTCTATATATATATATATATATTTATTCATGTTCAAGTTCTTAAAAGAGCATTTTCCGTTCTCTTCATCAACGTACAAATTTTGTCCTCATCTGCACATTCAATTTTTGACACGGCTCTCTAACTTCTGTATTCATTTTTGGTATAACGTACTTGATACAATATTCCACCTTCACTCTATTATCTTTTCTGCCTATGTTTTTCTCCTGAAACCAGACAATGGAACATCCGACCAAAACTAACGATTTTCTGAATACACCATTGTCTTCAATTCCAAATGAATGTATTTTCTTGTGTTCTATTTTCTATCACTCAAACTATTCAATAGCAATTCACTTATTGTTTAACTGTCTAATAATTATTTCTAATCATTTTTACATTTTCTGTTCTGAAAAACGGGACTTTCTTTGTGTTAATCTTTGGTAGTGGCAAATACCTAAATGTATTTTTCCTCAGATCCTGGTACCTAAATATAGTTTTGCATTATTTATTTCTCAGTCCAATTTCTTGAGATTTTAGAGCGTTTGCTCCAGAAACTCTTCCAAATCTTCATTCTCATCCGACTAAAGAACTTTATTAATAAATCCAGGCGTGAACGTAGTTTTACTGACAATTATTTTTGAGAAATGGAATGTTGGGTGTTGTGTTGGAAAATCTCATTTCAACATGTGCCAAGGTAAGCACTATTGAAATTTTATTTCAGATGTGTCTGAAGAGCTCCAGTCAATGGATGAGCACCTCTCGAGGTTCAAGCCTCTTAAAAACTTGATGAGGTGCGTTCTCGGCACGAAACAAACCATCACAGCTTTGTGAATAATTGAAGAGGGCCCACAACTTCGACAGGTTCTGCAACTGTGCCTTGTCTTGCCATAAGCAAAGTTCTATACTTCTATTATGGAGCTTCTAAGAAGTTTACAATTGTTTTCGTATCATGTTTTCTTAACAATAATTGATAATTTTATCTGATTACTAGCATACGACTTGGTAATGTTTCCCAAAGAAATTGATCTAAAATCCGTTTTATATTTGTTTTAGGCTTTTGTGTACTCGATAAACGAAAGTCATTGTTATTCTAACTGCTAATTTAATATTCCAATCTCACCCAAAGTTTCACCAGAACAACTTTAAATAAATTGAAGGCAATTTCACTGACCAATGGGCATTCACAAGATTTCATAAACAAATATATTAAAAGGAGATTACTTAAAAATGGATGTCACATATACAATACAAATCCTAGATAATCAATAACATGTCATATTACTAAGTAAAATCACCACCTTTACACAATTCATTAACACAACTCTTCAGATACTAAAATATTCGGATTATCATCAAATCCTTTGTAGAAAAAATTAATTTAAAGACCATCTTGAATTCATAACGTAGTTTACCAAATAAAATGCAATTAGGACACACAGATTAACATTAAGCTTCACTTAATAAATTACCTGTTATTTCCCAGCACATTTTAGACACCAATCATACCGTCAACTGGGATAATTACCAAAGTTTACACAAAGGTAAATTAGTTTCAGAATTGCTACACAGTAAGCATAATACATATTCTCTCAATGTCAAAAAGGAAACTGATTTATTGAGTAATATTTATAATGTTTTAATCCATGATATGTGATCTTCCAACCTTTTTTATTATATATATATATAATCTTCTGTGTCTGCTAATTTTCTTTGCACATTTATAACTACAATTTAATATATTTATTATAAACCAATTAGGACTGGAAAATGTTTTGAAATTAATTTATAAATTATAAAGAGAGAAGGGATTTTGTAAAACAAAAGTCGAATTTTATTACATCAATTTATGGAAGTCATAGCAAGCAATTCTGCTATCTTAATTACATTTTGAATCGTCACTTAACCTTTTTTCCCCGTAATAAAACTTATTTTAATAACAAATTAATAAATAAAGCAGAGCGTTTGTTTGTATGTAGAAATTTTCGAACATGTTAACCGGCGGATATTTGCGTCGACTAAATATTTTTTTCTGTCTCAATGAGGTTCATAATATTTCTCTACATGTTCTCTGTGTATAATTTCGACCCCTTTCGGACTTCGGAGGAGAACACCCGTAAGGGTGGGGGTGGAGTGGCAATATATAACAATAATGCAAAAACAAGCGAGAGTCAAATCAGGGATTGTGGATGTCGCTGAGCTTAATTATGACATTCAACTATTTGTTTAACCAAAAGTAGAGGGAGGGGGGTATTCGAACATCTTAAAACGGGCGATATATTCATCAAAAGAAAGTTTTTCGGGGTCAATGAGTTCAACCCCTTTCGGCATGGGAGGGGACCACATTTAGGGATAGGATTCGAGATGCGTTGCATAAAAATAACGCAAAAGTAACCGAGATTGGAGTCAAATCGGATGTCATTGATATATGACAACCCGGGCACTTTCTGCAGCCAGTTAGTAAAAAAATTAAAATTTTAGGTAAGTCAGATTGGGGAACAGTACTAAGGTGTGATCGGAAGCATTTATAACTTTACCAATCACATTTATTTATATTTTATTTTTTACTGATTGAGAACGGACATACATTTTCGATTTTAAACTTCTGTATAAATCTGCTTTAGATGAGTGATAAGCACTAAGTGTCAGTGACTACTAAATTAAAAAATTTGCAAGCATAGTTTACGCCAGCGCATTTTTCCCCCGATTAAGCTGACCTGAAAGTGTTACGCTTTCAGAGAGGCAATCTTGGCGTAAAATCAAGTGCTGTAATAACAATGTGAGATTAGCCAGATAACTGCCTTATTAATGCCGCGGTGTGGAATAGCTTAACCTTTATGGTGGAGTATGCACATACATACTTATTCATGGGGGGTTTCCGCACACTATTAGAGAACATTGACCTGCCATATATAAATATATATATTAATACTGTTCTATGTGTTGCTCGTAATGATTGTTCACCATTGTTTCTATTGAGCTCCTAAATGAAACAGGCTATTATATCGGCAATTGAAGCTAATTTTTATCAATAGTTTCCCTTCTCGTCCACTTTCCAAGTCTTATCTTCGATAGATTTTTAGCAAGAGATAATCAGAAATAATGTCAGAAGTATTATAATTAATGAATTTTATATAATGGAGAAATCAAAAAGGATTATTCTCATAGTCGGAATATTTAACGACCGTAGAAGCTATTTTGATAGAAAGAACACGTAACTTTTTCATTTTGTGAAGTTTCAGAAGAATATATTATTATTAGTCTTCATACGTCTGTTTTGAAAATTAATAATAAGACAAAATAGCCAAATACAGACAAAACTAAGTGGAAACTTTGTGCCTTTCTTAAGGTGCTAAAAAAATACAACAACACTATACAGTTTTTTCGAGTTTGTCAACTGTATTTTGCAGTTGTGTTGCTCTTGGCTCTAATGGTTTTTTAGCACCTGAAGAAAGTAACAAAATTTTTCATAAACGTTGTGTGGACTTCATTTTGTCTGTATTTGGCTATTTTATCTTATTGTTTTTCTTATTTTTATTTATATTATCAACAAGCAAAATGAAGGTATTCTTATTAAAGAATATATTGAGACACTCATAAGGCAATATAAACGAAGTGTGTGCTATAGCATATTTTTACCGAAGATGGTAGAACATAGAATTCTATTATATTATTAACTTTTATCAACCGAAACAAAGTAGACAGACATAATACTTAAACATAATACCGATATTTGATTTTTCTTTGGCACCATAAATGATGTTATACAAATGGACACGTGTGCGTATTTTGCAACTACTGTTACTTTTATTAAATCCAGTTTGTTCAGTTCAACGCTTAATCAATATTTCACTATCTTATATTTACAACGTTAATAGGTTTGAAATGTGATGTTAAATTTATCTCCTCTTGATTTCTGTAAACATGATTATCTTGTCGTTCTCTAATGATTATCTTGTTTAAGTCGATCGAAAATTCATCTGAAGAGTTCTGTAAAATTTCGAAATTCTGCGCCATTGATACTGTTAGTTTCTTCGTCTTCATCAGATGCGACGTGTAATGTGGATATTCACATTTCCTTCCACTTGTTCCCTTCACTATGTTGTTTCTTAAATGTACAATTTAAATCCCAATAAATCTGAATTAATTTGGTTTTGATATGGAACTGTATTAAGAGTAAACTAACTCTTGAACGCCTCAACGTATAGTTCCAAAATCATTGTTATATTTCTGTATTTTTACGTCATCAGATGTTAATGCCACTTATATTTTTAAAAATATTATTGGAATTCCTTGTATGGGTTATTTGTATGTGGGTCCGTATGTAATCTGTATTCATAAGATTTCGTTCCTCTGAATGTGCCCTTGTTCGCCCTCGTGATTGTGTCTGGTGCGTGCTAAATGTATGTGGTAAAGTAATTTTGAGAAGCGCCGTAGCAGAGTTCATTTAGTGGCTCTCGGGAGAGGCAGTTATTAGAGGCTGGCTGACACTCCCTCTGTTCCAAATGGAGAAGTGTTGTCGTGTGTGCCAACTCGTCTGGCGAAAGAAATTACGCTCATTAAACAAGGACGAAGTATTGCCAGTGCTAGTGATCCTATACGCTTTTGAAGGTCGTGCATTGCCTCTAGTATTATAATTCAGTTTTATAATTCTTCAGGCTCCTGCAGCAAATGCTGACATTTACATATTTTTGGTTTTTCAACTCCACATAAACGGAAAATGCTTTTGTCATTTTCTACATTTACTCCTCTGTCACAGTTAAATATTCCATATCCTTAATAATTTTTAATTATATAGTGTAAATATTTGCGTGCCCGCAAAAATAATTTTGCTCGGTTCTTAACGTTGTTTTAGCTCAAAAGTTTTTTCTACACTGATATTGATATGAATGGGCTTGTCTCTTAAAACGCATATGTGGTATGTTCAATTTCTGAGGTCTCCAATTAATTTTTTCACAAAACAGTCGCTCAAAATTTTGAGACTTCTGTCATTTCTCAACGTAATCTCCGCGCAGTCGTACTCACATTCCACAATGTCGACGCCATTACCGGTAGGAACGTTTCTTTAGGAAAATCGCTGTTGCAATAGCGGTACGACTGGAGAATGTGCGACTAGTGTCTTTCATCGTTGTAAAAAGCCCCAAATAGTTGGGAGGCAGGTCATGTGAGTAGGAAGCATGAGAAATCACTTAAAAGTTGTTTTCAAGAAGAAACTGCAGCGTCGCGTACTGTAAAAGAACATACGTGCAGCCTTTTCCAGACATTTTACTCGCATTGCTGGAAAGAGCTTGTTCTTCAAAACATCGTCGTACCATTCGTGACAGCGTCACCAGTTGTCTCACTCAACTGGCAGTGATTTACTATAGGTGTCACACTACGCAATTTTAAAAACGAATAATTTATGTTCTTGTAATAAAAAACCCGTCACCTGTAGCTGAATAAAGTACGAACTTTTGTGTACCCCAATCAGTGCATGACCTAAACAAAAGCGGGGAGGACGTTGTCCCGGCTCGAGGGTGTGGGATTTTGATTTTTAATATGATCAAATAAGTTTTTAATGGCCATCCCCGATCGTTTAACAAAATGTTCCAGTGAAGTTTGGAAAAATAAAATTCAGTAGTTACGGAGAGGAATTAAAGAGAACAGGGAGTAGTTAAATGATTGAGGATGATACCTAAAAAACAGTTATGAAAATAAAGTATTCAGTAGTGGAGAATTTGTGTATTAAAACTGAAAAAGCAGTAACAATCGAGACGTTCTTTACGCAAGATGAGGAACAAAGCTTCTTTTTTAAAAATTATGTTTACTATCACTAAGGAAGCCCTGAATCAACAAGAAGAATGTCTGATCAGGTCACCAATGCTACAGTATGGCCGGAAAATCCCCTTAGATTTTCAAGCTGATGAAAAATAATAAAATGTTATGAGTTAGTAAAAAATATGAAATAAATCATAAATGGTCTACAAAATGTTTTCCAAGTCTAGTCAAACAGTGGCAGCGTTGTTTAACTGGTGAGATATGCAAAGGGAGAGCAATGTGATTCTTAAAATTATATTTATATCGATCATAAATTTTTTGGAAAATTATTCAGTTACAAATAGCTTTGTGATTTTAGTGTTAATAATAAAACCGTAAAGCTTGTTATTAAGGAATGGATGCTAGTTATATATATATATATATATACTGTTATATAACCTGGAAGATTGTTATATAGGTTTGATCAGGAATATCGAATAATTAGCTCGAAAAGGATTGCTTCTATTTCACGATTCAATTACTCGTTTTACGGTTTCTCCTCCCTGTGTTTCGATTAACGTTACAATTTTCTTTTCTTTTTATCCTGACAGTTATTTATAATGTAAATACGGGTTTTTTTAGTGACACGGAAACTTACAGTTGTTGCATATGTATAGTTTACCTAAATCATTGCGGCCAAAGTCTTTGGGTGTCTTGTTCGACTGGGCACGGGGATTTACGAGTAGTATCGACCAAACTGTCCTGGCGCCACACACAAGCCTTTAATTTCCTGGACGCTTTGGCCTCCCCACTGCCACAATTTTTCATCTTAAGTTTCTTTTAATTCGGTTGTCGTATGGACAACGCCTTCAATTTTTTTTCTGAAAGCACTTCAGAAAGCGACTAAAGTCAGCTGTATTATAAGTATTATGAAGCACTCGCATGGTCATTCATTTGCAATAAAGATGAACTGTGGTGAAACTGGTTAAAGGGAGTCACTAGAGTAATTACGTGTAATTACTGAGTAAATAAGACGGTAGAACAGGAGAAAATAGTCTGGTAGTTATTTGGAAACAGGGTTTGCATTTACTTGATAGACGCGATATTTATTGTAATTACACTTGCCCAGAGAAATATTAAAAGCATCAGGAGAGTTGACTCTTTTGATTATAATTGATTTAAATATTTCTTTCTCTGAGTAATTAATGCAATAGATTTCGAGACACTGTTACTAATACTTCAATTTGTTCCCTCTTAGCAATGTAAATTATACTGTAATTAACACCCACTTTAATTGAAAAAAATATTTGATTCAATGAAATAAAAACGTAAAGGGTTGCATTTGTTGTTAAAAAAAATTATGATAGTCACTTTCTATAAGCGAAAAAAAAATCATGGCATTTTTTTAACATCACCGCTAATTAGCAGAAGCGTAAATCTTCTGTTGAGGTGGGGAAAACCACAAAAAACAACCTGATCGAAATCTAGTCTGGCCGTCTACAAGTTTGACTGCCGAACATCGAAATATGTGAAAATGTTACTTGTAATTCCGATCCCCAAACGACGGAACAACTGAGCAAAACTCCATACAGTCGAAATACTTAAGCGACTCCTTCAACCAAATTGTGTGTTATGCTTGATCTCCGAATGACAATTCAAAATTACGAATCATTCGTAAATTCACGTTTCATCGGTTCTGTCCAAATGACAGTTATTCCATTATAAAATATAAACGGCTCCCTCAGTCAAAAACAGTCCAAAAAGCAATTGCTTTAATTCTTAGCACTAGCTGACGAGATGAACTAAATATAACAATGCCTCACTTTGGAAGAATTATCCCTGTCAATGAGATATCATTGGACCAAACAGTATACATATACAATTTAGAAACTTTTTGCCTTTGAATCATTACAATACATGTCATTTAATTTTATATAGTATCTGTTTTTCTTCGGCACAGTTTTTTGCCTTTTCTTCATATTTATTTGTTATTTTAAACTTTTTTAATATGTAAAAATTGTGCGTCTTATTCTTTAATGAAGCACTTTATAAAACAAATTTTCCTTGTAATGTTATGGCAGCCACCTTACGACTGATTATTTAATTTATCACTACGTTTATATACTTATGAATGTACCACGAACGGATTGATTTAGGTCAACACATGCGTCTAACATTGCGTTACAAACTTCTGTCTAATTTAAAATTTATTGCAGCATTTGTAAACAATTTGTTATTCTTCTCCTTTATATTATAAACACTCTTTTAATCTTTATGTGGATCATGTCGCGACTCCGATACTATTGCTATAAATCTTTCTTTTTACACGAATATATTTTTATACCGGCATCAATCGGAAATATCCGTAACATCACACGAAAGCGTTACGCCCTCGACGCGACATCTCCGAAAGAGAGTCGTAACTTCTACTGCGCTGATGTGATCTGGATCGGAATAGACGTGAACTTCTTCATTAACTGTGGTTTATGAACTTTGTAACCCTCAGTAAGGCCAATTGGCTAAAAAAAATTCCTGATTCGAAATCGATAAGTTTTTCAAATATTTACTTTTTGTTCTCAATCCTCTCATACTGCAACTATTTCTATTTACAGTCTACGTCTGAATGGATTATTAAGTAAATTTTTTGTGTTGATTACGTGTTGGGAACACACTAGCTGATTATCAGGTCAAATACTTTTGTTTTGTTTTAATTTAGTTTAATCTGTAAGGTATTGGAGTGAAGTGAACTGAGAAGTGCAGAGAACTGCAAGACGCCATTTATAGCCTTAATGATAGTTAATCATTATTAGTATTAACTAAAAGGTTTATAGGCGTCATGGAACTATTTTTTCTGTATTTATTTTATTTTTGTTTAATTTCATTGTATGTATTTTTAAACATTGTCGCCGCGCTTTGCGTAATGCAATTAAATAATTATATGTGACTTTTATTTTTTACCTTTAAAGAAGTCTGTTGGACAACTTCTGTTATCCAGTTTTTAGGTCCACGTTTAAGTAACTCTTGTACTATTTTATTTTTGTGGTGAATGAAACTGATTCCGTATTATGTAAATCCCGCAATCATCCGCAGAATTTTAGAGATATACAACGATGTTTTCATTGAAACTGTCTGGTCATTGAAGTAACTAGATTATGATAAGATGGAAGAATTAAATGTCAGTCGGGGTCCTGTGGCTTAGAGGACGTTCTATGCGTCGCACGTTCTCGGGATAGCTCGTGGCTCACCAGAGATTACATCTTGTTATGTGCACCGCGTAGGAAATCTGTACCTCTGCTCATAACTGGCCAATATCTCGAATGCTCATTTGGAGAAGAGTACATACAGCGCAATAGACACAAAAGATGGAACATTCAATATTGCTTTTCTACTGTCTGCGTGTGAGAAGGATTTTTTTTCCCTCTCTGGATGAAATAGTCTGGCAATATCGTACCAGCTTGTAGATTACAGAAGCCCGGGCTCGGATCCGGGAAACTCCAAGGACCGTAAGAAGGACCCAGGGCACAGATGGCTTATCGGAAAACTGGCCACCATCTCCCTAGAATCCGGGCGTGGCAGTCCGTCGTACTACACATTACAGATCCCGATTTTACCCTAGACGCGGTTTATAGCCAGGAAGATAGAAACACCGATATTAGTAAAACAAATGTTGCCATCGTCACGATTTAAATTACAGAACAAAGCTACGCATCGGAATCTCACGTTATTATGGTTCAGGATTTATTTCGTTATCTGTCAAAGATATAGATGAATAATTTAAAAAATGAACTTTACGTTATAGAACAGAAATACAATGTTAAAATGAAAAAAAATTACGTTTGATTGAAAATAATGGATAAGAAAGATAGCCAATTCAAACAAAAAGGGTAATATAAATACCACACTTTTATATTACCCTTTTTGTATGAATTGGCTATCTTTCTTATTCAGAAGTACAATGTATATAATCTTATATTAAAGAAATGACAACCAGGTATGAAGAATGAATTTACTACTACAATGGCACCTACGACCCGTGATAATGTACTACAAAATAAGCAGTGAAATTATATGCACTATTATTATAATATGTAATTAAAAAAATAGTCAAAAACAACGAGAGAAATTTGCGACACTGTCGATTGACACAGTAATCATAACTTTTTGTTTATTAAGTTTGAAGGAAAGGCATGTAAAACTACTATAGATCATTTATTCCATTGTCAAATCAGCCTGTTTACGAATGAAAAATAACACTAATCTGTTTTTAGTCGTCCAGATGTAATTTAAATTTATTTATTGTATGACTCGTTATAGCAATTTTTTAAAAGAATTGTAATATTACGCCAATGTTAAAAGAAAAATAATAATGATAAACTGTATCGTCATAACCAAGATATTGTTAACCCAGCGACAGGTTTTTAACAGAATATGTAGCACCTGAATCACTCCGTAATCTAATGCAGTTCCTATTAAATCGGTATGTGAATTGCGGTTCGTGATTGCACGTCCTTAGAACTTAATCAGCTCTACGCATTCTGCGAACGCGTGGGTTCTGAGTATATCCACATGCATGTAATTACAGCGAAATCAAGCGTTGGCATCTCAGATTTTGTTTCAAGCCATGTATTATATTATCACATATACAATACAAAATAGTTCACGCTGATGGCATATATTACTTTGAAGAATTATTTTGATTTCGTTTCCAAAACAGTATTAGCATATAATATATTATTTATTCACAGACAATACACAGTGTAATAAATAAACATTTAATATCTGACTATAATAATTTAATAAATAAACAGCAAAACGGCCAATTTGTCAGAAAAATGTATTATTCAGCCAAAATAAAGATAATTACAATACTACGACGTTTTGTCTACTATTTTTTCAATTAATCAGGTAATAATTGAATACAATTTAGACAATAAACTAAATAAAATTTGGATAATAATAATAGAAATAATATAGTTAAATAAATTATTCATTTTACAGATTTTAATTAGTTTCGTTAAAATTATAAATTCTAAAAACTTAGTTTCCAATGGATATATATATATAATTATTATAAGTTCAAATATAAATATGTCATGGTTGTAGCCCTTTTACATTTATTAATTGTTGGGTTAATATTTCTTATTTAGGCCTATTACCTGATGGAAGTCCCATAGTTGTGGACGAAACATTGTAATAGTGTAATTATTTTTTTATTTTAGTTGACTAATACAACTTTTGTGACTTATTGGCCGTTTTCTGTATGTTTATTAAATGAATAAATATGTTAAAATTGTGTTCTGTTAAATTATTATTATAATCTATTTTTTCGTCCTGAAAATATTAAACTTTGATCACTTAATGTAAATTTATTACTGATCTGATTTTAATCTTGGATATAATTTGTTCAGTGATTGGTTGACTCAAAATTCAATTTTTGTTTGGTTTTTAGCTATATTTTAATTTAAAACGCGAGATATTTTAATCGGGTTATATTTTATTATCTGTCATCGTATGTGTTGTGTTGCACCTCTTTGATTTAAAAAGAATTATTCGTCTTGAAAGTTCCAGACTTTGTTTCGGTCGGTTTATTTTTGCATAATTTCATAAAGTAATCTCAGTCGAGTTACGGCTTTGGTATGTTATTAATTTATACGTTCACGATGAATACATGTGTGGAATAAGCCACTCTGTCTCTGACCGAGGCACGGTCTTTAAATGGGACAGCAATTTCTGTAAGCTGTGCGGAAGTTGTCACGCCACTGCAGTTATCCACGTGAACGAATAAGAACCAGTTTCCAGACGAGTTCAACCAGGGGCTCGAGTTTCTGCGCAGATGGATCGCTTAATAATTTGATAATCTACTCCCACGCCCAAGTATAATCCAATCCGTCAAATTTAAATCTCTTATTTTTGCGTTAAGACACATCATTACCGTTGTTAATTATTTCGAAAGTGATACTAATTGGTCATGTCACATGCATTTTTGAATCTTAATTAAATCTTAATTATCGTTAGGAGTTCGGGTTAAAATATATTAGTGACAAATTGCGTTATGAATTACCAGGAGTTATAAATTCACTATTAAAATTTATAACAGATTAAGAAATATGCATTATTTATATATTTTTTAATTAAGCATTTGTAAATTAATATTACTGGAAATTATACCGTGATATGTAAATTAAAATTATTCACCCAACTTTTTTGTTTTTCTGAATATAGAGAAACCTCTATTTGAGATGCTGTTTCATAGTCGCCGCCGATTTATTTCTTATTAATTCAACCCAAAATCAGTCTTAAATTATTTTTTATTCAAGCGTTTATTTAATTTAGTACTCGAAAGACCTTTCGGCTATACGCCATAATCGTCTTCTTTTGTCCAAATATAACATTTTAAGGTTAGGTAATGTTCCTGAATAACGTAGACGTGTTCAGTCAGTTAATCCACCAGAATTTCTGGCAGAAGATTCAACGGAATTAATTCCAAATTTTTAAAAATTTGAACTAAATTGGTATCCCACGTTAAGTCATGTCCGAGTATTGTTTTATTATCACATCGTCATTGGCTTATATCGATATATTTCGATAGATAAACAGAATGATCAGGTCTATGTTATTCAGGAACATAAAATATTGCAAGTAGGTTTAAACCTATAAATTTTACATTTGGGCAATAGAAAATGATTATGGCGTACAGCCGAAAGCAGTTTCGACAGCTAAATTCATTAAGAGCTGGAAAAAAGATATGTTTAATTTGTGAGTAATTTAAACATGTGGTTTGGATTGAATTATTACAAATTAATACAAATCAATCTTAATTTTTAAATATTTAAAGAAAACAAAAGCTTTATTTTGAACACCTCAAAACTTAATTTTCTTCTCCTTACTGATAAGCTCGAAAATTGTCAGAAATATTAGTTTGAAACGTTTCTCAGTATTGTTAGGTTAATTAACATAAACTGGAAATGCTCTTCATATATGTTTTGACAAGTTGCTTTTTAATAATAATTATTTTTTTGCTTTGTTTCAGGTAAGTTCTGTTTGGCGTCGGACTGAGCTCAGCTCTGGTAAGACTTAATGGAGTTTTTTCTTGATAATTTAGGCGTCTCTAACCGCAGCAGTGACGCATCGTTAAATTAATGGCGAGAACGAATCTCGAAAGTTGAGAGCCTAATAACAATTAAAATGTCTAAGTTGACGCACTATTATTCACCCAGACTGCTTCGGAATGAGTCATGTTTTGTATGGGAGGACGCTGTATATTAACGAAAAACCCTTTTTAGTTGGGATCAATATTTATTTACTAACCCAGGGAAAACAAAATAGAAATATTTGTACATGTGATCATGTGAAAAAACTTTAATTAGGTTACAGCGATTACTTAAGTGTTTTAGTGATTTAGGTGATTCATTTTCTCTAATTTTAACAATTTACAATTATTTAGTTTTTTTCAGGTTTGTAATATATTGTCAATTTGCACTCAGTATTCTATAGTTTGACTACTTGGCAAATCTTAATTTGGCCTTTTTATCACATGTCTCCAGTGTCCATTAAATCATTACGTGCAATATGGTTACAAACGTGAGTCATTTTCCAACGCAGTAAATAGACAAAAGAATTGTAGAACAAAGAGGTTAATTAAATGATTACGTAGAGCTGCATGTAGGAAAGGTAGAACAATTTGCTTTCTAACTGCGTTGTAGACTATAACTAAGCTGCCCCAATTAGTGGTTAATATAGGAAAATTCAATGTGAAGAAACACTACATATTGAAAAGCTTGAGTTTCTTTCCCTATTCTTTACAGTGAATCAATATGCGCACGTGAGCTTCTGTCTTGGTTTGCGATGACGTCACTAAGTTCATAAGTATTGTGTTCTCCATAACATCGTCTCCCAGAACAGTATTTCCTTAGATTATACACTACATAAATTGTAATTAACATTTTCAAAAGCCACCACAAGCTTCGACTACAATGGAGATATTTACAAAATAACTTATTTGACATTTAGTTAAAAAATTATTTAAATATTGTCGTAGGAAATTCTGTATTTACCACAAGCTGGGTGCCCCTTAAAAAAATGGAAATCCACCCTCTGAAGGCTTTAAGTCAATTAGCATTCGCAGATTCAGGAAATACTTGAGGCTCTATCACGTGGTTTACTAACTCTGTGCGTCTTAATATTGTCACATTGCACAAGTTTGCATTTGTGTGTTCAAAACCGCTATTTATTACAAGCAAACATTCAAGACTGACGTATGCCATTCGTAACCCGAGTTTACCCGACCGCCAACCCGAATACTGCATATTGTATTATATACATACATTTTGTTATTTTTATTTTTAAATGAGTTATTAATACAGTAGGATTTATAGAAATTTATTCTGTTTATTCATTTCTATTAAGTAAATGATGAATTGAGATAAATTGTCAGAGAGGACGAACACAACCTTTCGAGCGGCAGAGCTCTCTACATAATAAAAGTCCACGTATATACAAAATCAAAAAGCGGTTTTATTTTACTTTGTGGTAATTTCATTTCAGTGTTCATTTCCTCTCTCATAGGCGATATAAAATGAGCTGAAAAATGTACTGAATTTGTTACCCAAAATTCACCCATTTCGAATCAGATTCTCTTCCTGTAAGAAATGCAATTTACTACCAACACTAAAATTATATGGCTTGTATTTCGTCTTTCTTATAATCGAAACTCTGTTTTGCGTGCATACTCGACACTTACTATGCTATGAGGATCAACAAGAAGAAGATTAAGGTGATATTTCTTTACTGAGGCCAGTCATTTTTTTTCATTTTACTCGTAATGATTTCAGGAGTAGAATCAGGAGAGGATACATTATTATGCTGAAGCCGTTCCTGGTAACGCAAATTAGCAGGTTCTAACTTAAGAACTGCGAGCGTTTCAGGTGTCTCGCTGCATTGTTTCCAGGAACTACGACGCGAACAGATAACAACGCCAATTTAGCAGAGGCCCCTGTGTGCAGGATGGATTTATTAACTCCACTTGGGGTAACACGGTTCGCATTGTTTGTCTCCACAAGAGCAACGTAATCAGGGTCAAATGTCATGACATCTGTCTGTCGTATCTCTCGCTATTATCCTAGGTCATCTCATCACAGAGTTGCTAACGAATCCCACGTTCCGTCATTTAAAAAGCAGTCTGTCTCACTAATGTATAACAATATTATTTCATCACGTTAGTATAGGCCTAATATCTGTTAGATTTTAGTGATGGTAACATTCCTGTCTTTTCATCTTATTTAAAAAAGGTCACTCTCCTCGTTTTATTACATTTCTTTAAAACAAATTATTTCAAGAATAGAATAAATATTCTTTAAAACAAAGCATAACACTTGAGGATCATGTTGGAAAAATCTCGGTCGAGCTGGGAATCGAACCCAGGATCCCCACTTGGTATTATGGTGGTGTTTATTACCATCTAAACTGTCCAAGTTGACACACAATTGTATAGACCTGACAGGCTCACCTTCAATTTGCTAAAAAATTCTTCGAGGCATCATACCAAGTGGAAATCCTGGGCTTAATTCCTGGTCCCGTCGAGATTTTTCCATCCTGGTCCTTTAAAAATTAGTTCTTAAATAAGGAAATCCCTTCCTATTCTATTAAAGGGGAGTTGCCCAACGTTGATTACCCTCATGTAGTCTGTTTCCCTAAAAAATATATATATATATTTGAGAACCTGAAGAAGAAAAAGTAGTGTAGAATAGTCGAAACGTATCAAGTCTGATGTAGAAAACGGCGACAGTATTTATACTGATGTCTGATGTAGAAAATACGGCGACAGTATTTATACTGTCGCCATATTTTCTACATCATCAGACTTCATACGTTTCGACTATTCTACACTACTTTTTCTTCTTCAGGTTCTCAAATATATATATATTTTTTTAGGGCAACAGGCTACATGAGGGTAATCCACGTTGGGCAACTCATTTAATAGCATAGGAAGGGATTTGAAAGGGGGGATGGGGAAGGTAGCCAAGGGTTAACTAGGGCCCTCGGGCTATATTTTAAGGATCCTACCCGGCATTCGCCTAAAAGTAATGCATGGAAAACCCTAGAAAAACCTGCATCAGGTAGGTCGGGCATTAGGTACTTGTCCCACGCCGTTCCGATAGCGGGAGAGGAGTTTGCTGTGGGGACGCAGCATTCCCTTCTCCGTGCCTCGACCATTTTAGGAGGCAACTGGCTGACTATTGCAATGGGAATAGCTTTTTTTTTTTTTTTAGGGCAACAGGCTACATGAGGGTGATCCACATTGGGCAACTCCCCTTTAATAGCATAGGAAGGGATTTGAAAGGGGGGATGCGGAAGGGTAGAGGAAGGTAGCCAAGGGTTACTAGGGCCCCCGGGCTATGGTTTAAGGATCCTACCCAGCATTCGCCTAAAGAAATGCAGGGAAAACCCTAGAAAAACCTGCATCGGGTAGGTCGGGCATTGTGTACTTGTCCCACGCCCTTCCGATGACAGGAGAGGAGTTTGCTGTAGGGACGCAGCTTACCCTTCGCCATGCCTTGGCCTGTTTAGGAGGCAGCTGGCCGACTATTCCAATAGGAATAGCGGACAACTCTTGCCGTATGCCCAAGGTCTGCGACCCCGGAACATACACCTATCAAAACAGACCGAGGTGCCTCGGCATGTGGGAACCTTAGTTCAAAAGAACCAGAGAGATGTGAGAGCATCCCCAAAGGTAGCCCCCGCCAGAGCTCTCTGGGAAGGTTCACCTGCGAGAAATCCTCTCGCAGGCTTACTCTTTCGTAGGAACAATGGGAATAGCGGCAAGTGCACTCTTATTCAGCGTAACACTCTCGTAATGCGCTGCGAGAATGTTATTAATTTATTGATATTCTCATTTGAAATACTTTATTTGTTCAGAGGCCTATTATATTGTGTGTGACGTCCGGCATATTGTGCCGAGATTGCAGTTGGTACAATCTGTAGAGAAACGCATAACATATCCAAGTCGACGGTCAGATTGTGGAAATCCGTCTCTCCGTGTCAAGGAAGTTATAGAATTTGCATACTTCGAAAGCAAGATCACCGGGAAGCATGGTTCAGGAGACCAAGAACCTTCTTACCAAAATCAGCATCGGCAAGAGAATCATGAAAAGTGCCCGGAGGACTAATGCTGAAGTGTTGCGCTTTATGGAATTTAATCTGTGACGATTGTGTAACAGGAAAGTAAAGAAATCAGCATGGTGAATTTGGAACAGCAGGTCATGGTGACGCATCCAACCAGGAGGAATAAAATGACGGATCGCAAACTCATAATCATGACAGTCGAGGGAAGGAATCACCAGGAAGGCTTGAAATGCCAAACATGTAGCAAATAATTTGTGATGCAAATTGTGCTTCATTTCACGAAATAAAAATAAATCCGGACGGCACGACGAATTGTTGCAAATCTTCTTGAGAGTTGATAACTGATGATGATGACATTAAGTGTCTCATCCTGTCGAACTTTGACGCCTAGGTGCTTCTTTTGTATCTTAAATCAGACGAAACATCCTACATACACGCACCTTCTCCCGATGAAGAATTCAGTCAGGTAGTAGAACTCATTCGAGCATCAAAAAATTGTTGACATTTATTTTCCCAACATTTTTATCCAATTCTTTTAACAAGCTTAGTTTTTTCAGTCAGACATATGAGAACGTAATTAATGATTGTCTTATAAGTACTGGATTATCTCCTAAAATGTTAAGTCGACAGAATATGAAATCAAGGGCTTTAACAAGGTCGCCTTAGCAGAAAATGTATTATTGCAAGACAACTGGTCTCATAAATAGTTTGCCATAAAGGAAATTCTATTTCATCCTGTATGAAAGCAAACCACATGAATTTACATACAATAGGGTGTGAAAGTTTTTGTTCCAAGGAAGGTAAATCGTTTTGCTATTTTTAATGACTGAAAGGAACTGGAAGTGGTGTTGCTGTGTATTTCACGTTTGAGGTTACTTGAATAAATAAATAATTGTACGAATTAATTACACGTTATTATATATTCGCTTCGAAGAATGTTAAACAAGTTTTAGTAACTGCATCCTAACTGCATCGTGCTGGTGATAAGCAAAGTACACCTAAGTTCATGGTGACCGCGTGACTCAGGGGTGAAGTGCGTGTCTCACGCAACTGTTCTAGCCACGTGCCGGACCTACGCCTGACTAACTTCTAACACCCGAAGTATACGCCAACACTATCTGTGATCTCGTAATCAACGCTCCGCCGAACTCTGTTCATACTTGGTCAGCTCTCATGAGTTTGCCTTGTCATTAGCTTCAAAACCTAGGTCGGAGAATTTATGCGCAACGGTACACAGCAGTATTGGACGACGTTAAAATAATAACAAAATAAGTTAGAACAAAAACATTTTTAATTATATATAAAGAATAGTCCATGGTGCTATGCCGGGACAAAAATTCAAATTAATACGTACACAATATCAATTCTTTATTAGTTAAAATACAATTTTTCGATGAGCTTATTCGTGCTTAAATTAACGTGAGCCAAAATTTGGTGAAGGTACCAGTAGTAAACCGTAATATTTTCACTCTAAGGACTTGTTCGAGTGACGATATGTAAATCCTACGTTGAACTGCCTGTTAAGGCATGATATATATTTCTGCTATGGGCAGAACACACTCCTTTTAAAAACGAGAAATCTCAATATAATAATTCATGCCCAATTTAGTGAGAAAATCTAAGTTAATAGAAGTTACATTTAATATTTAACGAGTTACGTTTATATTGAAAATTTTTAGTACAAATAAAACATACAACATTTCGCCCAAACCTTTGGTACCCCCATCAGGAGAACTGTGGTTTCCAATTTTTTTCTACAATCTACGTTTTGTAAGGAGGACTCAATTGTGTGCATTATATTTAAATATATATATTTAATTTTATTTAAATATTTATATTTAATCTGTGGTTAACTGTGAAAGTTGAGACGAGTTTTTCTCCTGGTTGATTGGGAAGAACCTGCTTGCCACTGCTGTGATTCCTTCTCCATTAAAACGAAATACAGCTTTAAATATATAATTTTGAAACACTGGCCTGAAATATCAACTGAAAATGGACGGATGTGCATATTTATACTTCATATCACGAATTGCATACTCGTACAAGCGAAATTCATTTCAAGCAGTCAACGAAGTCAAAATTCTTCCACGTAATTTTTTTTCTTTTCAAAATTACACTGTTAGATCTAATTGTACTAAGAGGGTGAACGAGTGCCTTTTCTGGACCTCGCACAGAATAAATTCGTGCTTGCACTGTAGGCCGAACACTCCAGTCATTGGACACGTTGAATTCAGGTTCTCAGAATTGAGTTTATTAGAATTATTTTCCTCGTCCCCAATACCAGTGTTGTTAATTACTGTTGTATCGCTAGGTATTTTCTTAGGCACCAAATATTTGCATCATTTGGAAGATTCGATCCAAATAAATTTATTTTAAAAAACATTTAAGTACAAAATGAACAGAAGAGTCCAGTAAATATCTACTGAAAACATTTACTAGCACAATTTTTATAAATAAATTTAATAGAAGTATTCTAAAATTATGATCAAAGATGTAATGAAATAGCACTTAAAATTTGGCATGTTTTGAGGTCCGCAGGAACGGACCAGTAAAAAAATGATTGGATGCCATCTGTAGGGGATCAAGGGAACTATTTTAACTCTCAAGGAGCATCGAAATTGCTCCACTGTTAATATTCCAATTTATATAAGCGATGCTCATTCACTTGGAAAAGATTTACTGGATAGTTCACCCGATCTGAATGTTTCGTAGTTTAGCAACAAACTTTTTAGCTTGTCAATGATTGTTGCACGTCATGATATATATTTCGATGTAAGAGTAATTCATTAAATATGAAATTTAATTTCTGGCTTAATTGCCCATGAATTATTATATTAATTTATAAATTGGCCAATAACTTTTAATTCGATATTTCCATCAGTTCTTCTATAATGTATTTATTTATCACACGAAATGAAACGCGTATTCGCTTGAAAGTTTTTCGTTACGTAATGTTTTTTTTATATAAAGAATTGGCCAATGGTATCGAAGTTAATGTTTACGACGTTATATTGTTAGTGCAGACGAAAATTATTTTAATGCATAATTATGTACTTCCCAGAAAAGAGCACAGCAGCCTCACGTCGCTACATTGCATGAAGGATCGCTGTTGTTGCCAAAGAAAACTCCGGGCAGCGTTCTACCCCGTCTTCGTCAATGTCTTAATTGAGAGATTAAGACGGCCGAGAATTTTCGGGAAAGTTTGAGGGGAGTAGACACATTGTATCTTAGAGCCTTCGCTTAAAGTGGCTATTATGAACTTAGCGACTAGCTATTTTTAATGACTCACTGCTCTTCAATTACCAAAATCGATCACAACTTGCTTACGATAATTATATCTTTATTTTATAGAGAATTTTAGTTTACAGTGTTTGAAAAAAAAATACATATTTTGTGCATTTTTATTTTAGAAATAATTAATACAAATAAAATACTATAAGGGAGGGCTATCTAATTCTTATCATTCGACCTGCGTATTATTTATTTATCAGAGAAGCGAAAGAAGGTTTAAGCAATTTTCGTTACATTTATTTCGTTTCATATCAAAAAATAGTTCAAATATTTAAAAACACTTTTTCTTAACTTAACTTTAAACAAAATTCAGTATGAAAACTCTACACTATTAAAGTTTAATACGTATCCGAGAGTTTGAAAAATAAGGCGAGTGGTAGATGATCCTTTATATTCAGCTAGGATTGAAGAAAGGAGTGGGAGGGAGGAGGGGGTTTAGAAGAGTTAGTCCTAGATTAAGTCGTGTTTCAGTTCACGAGCGGATCGCCTGTATAAAATCTAAACCAACTAACTTGATAAAGATGAGGGGACTATGTGGGTCAGGGTAGAGAAACCCTTTGCCGGCTAAAAGGAGTAATGTCTGCCAACACAAAACTGACAAGTTAATTAAAGCTGAGCTGTTCACTTGCTTTCGTAAAAATGTTCTGTCCGGTTTTACGACGCACTCGCACGTTATTATTTTGGCTATTGTCTATTACACATGCAGTAGCTTGGTAGGAACTGTCGACCTAAGGTTTAGAATAATACCGCACATCCGGTCAGTAGTCGAACTAAGCAGCCCGTACGAGAAATCCCGACCGCGTAATCTGTTTATCATGTAATTATTTGGAGATATCTTAAGTAATGAACATAAATCTTGAAATAAGATATTCAAGTCCTCCACTACTAAAAAAATGTTTCCACGAATTTACTGGTAGCCGTACATATATGGCAACTACGAGATAACGTAGTTGGCAGCCATCGTGTTAAGATTGTGGTGTGGGAGGGAACACCTGACGGCCGAAGTAAACGTGCAGTACAGGAACCGCGTGCCACGTGGCGTCATAGACGTTTGGAAGCCAGCAGAGTGACCACTTGGCCACAATGGCACGATTCCCACGTGTGGCGCTCGTAATTGCCAAGTACTGCGGGCTACATGCTACAGATGGCAGCAGCTGGTTCTCCACACGGAGATACAGCGGCTATTGATCTTTAATATTGCCCGACACCCCGATAACTAAGAAAACTTGCACCTCCTTAGCGAGCGATCAGCCACCAAAAGTGCATCACTCCTTTCGGTGTCAAATGCATTTTTCAATTTCGTCAGGGTTTTTCCGACCCCACTTTTGTGTCCTGGCTTCAAACTGGTGTATAGTATGCTGATCCAGTCCAGATTGAATTTTTGTTCATCTAACTGTTTATTCCCGCAGCTGTCTACTTAATTACTTTTCCATCCTTAGCATACTTAACTTCAATCCAATCTTGTTCGTGTCTTTCATTGCCTGATGTGGAAAAAATGAGACTGGTAAATCAAGATACTCGTTCTAGGTTGAAATTGAAAGGAGGTTAAAAGAATGGTCTGGTTTCGAAAAAGTAAAACTCTGTTTGTCTTCATAGTGACGGTAGATATTTTTCAAGATTGTTGATTGAATTATTTCCTATAAGATTCAATAATTCGGCTACAAATGTGAAAAATTATACTAACAATTTAAATAAATAAAATAATAATTTATGATACTATATTATTGTAAATTATTTTTATCATTTAATTAATAAATCATTTTTTATTAATACTTTATCAACATAAAATAATTTCTTTAAACACATTGTTATGCTTTTTTCGCTTAAAACAAGAATTGCAGTTATAACATGCTTTAGAAATTATAATCAAAATATACGTATCAACATCAATATTTGGCTAATATTTCTATAATTTTTCCAATG
Organism: Zhengitettix transpicula; assembly: GCA_037074705.1. Taxonomy (NCBI): domain Eukaryota; kingdom Metazoa; phylum Arthropoda; class Insecta; order Orthoptera; family Tetrigidae; genus Zhengitettix; species Zhengitettix transpicula. The sequence continues at coordinate 35,297,627 of CM073596.1, read as the reverse complement.
TATGGAAATTTAATATAATATCTTAGTCGATTATACGCCGAGTCAATCATAATTCATGTTGAAGCTTCTTTCTTTCTTTGAAATTGTAATAAGTTTCTTTTCAGAGAAATGAGAGAATAATCAATGGCCTAAATGTGTACCATTTTTTTTTGAATTTGTAAACTGTATAATTTCTACATGTTCTTGTGACTGCTTCGCTTCAGGGTTCTTGTGTTTTCGAGCGCCGAGTTCCCCTTCCGGTTAGGCTTCCTGCTGAACGTAAATGTCATTAGTGCTGCCTATTCAATATACGTTTAGGCTACCGCAACCCCTAAATTGCTACCACTATATAGAATTCTTACAATTATTGTTATAATATGCACGATTTCATCAATTTTTTTTCTACAAGTTCGAAGTAAAGTGATGTGTATTCGTGTACGGGGAGCAGTTATTTATCCCTGACAGGTTCGGCCTCAGGTGTCTTCGGCCACGAATAGGCGGCAGTAAAAGTTAATTTTAGGACGGGCCACCTCACGAAATACGCTTGACGACCGAAGCCAGTGCTTCACTGCCGGACACAAAATCGCGTCTCTAAAGAATTGATCGGTTGGCTAAAAGAACAACCCGTCAATAAGGGTGCCAACGCTCAAATGTATGAGGAATATTGTCTGAAGGCTGCAAGAAAAGAATTGCGTGGTACACAGAGGTCTCGGGTTCGAATCTCGGCACATGCAAGTCTATCTGTTTGTCTTCCATGTCCAAGTAACCTGGGGTTAAGACTGAAGCAGAATAGTGACACTGGCCATGTGTCACTTAAAAATTCAGATTGTATTTTGTAAGATAAATATTGAATTTTACATTTATATTTATCAGACTTAAATATCATATATATATACATAAATCATAAACAAATAAACCAGTCAACTTTTTAGAAATATTTGTAATGAAATGATAATTAGAACTACGTATCGTTCCTTTGTTTTGAAACCTCTTCAGTCAAATGCTGACTGTGCCAATTGAGTTACAATTATGAATATATTTTCGCCCCTTAGTCTTATTTCTAGTCCCCACCGACGTGACGTCTGTGGAAGCGTTTTATAAATTCTACTGAGTTGCGTCGAGTGCGTGCTCGTTTTTTTACAATTGATACCAAACCATAATAGTAGTTATGTCACACACTGTAACTTATGATCCTAATATATGAAATTACTTTTCTTTATTTTTTTAATAATAATAAAACTATCTCAGGGTTTGTAAGAAATATCGTGGTTTTAGAACTAAATAAAAAACCCGATAAAAAAATTAATCGCGCAGGATCCTGACATAACTTTTCACATTCTAGTGTAATATTTTCCGGTAATTGGCGTCTTCAGGTAAGTATGATGCAGCTTCCTCTGCTCTGACGTCTCCGAAGTCGGTATTTCATTTCTCGAAAGAGCTAGGAATATTTTTTTGCACATGTTTCTCTGGATTTTACGATGAGTTACCATACGTGAAAAATCAATACTAACATCATGACTTGTCTCGGCTCAAGAAAGGCTTTGCCCTCACTTTTTATCCGGCATTGCCCCACCTGGGAGAAACGTAATCTCCTTGACCTCACGTGGTCTAGACAATAAAGTTTTTTTTATCAACTCTGGGTTTCTTGGTGCGTCGGAACATCGATTGTTATTAGAGAAAACCATTATTTTGAAATGTCTGGGAGGTTTTACGATGGCGGGCACTTTGCATCTACTTGTAATGCCTATTTGGCACTTTTGTCCTCAGAATTATTCGATTGTAAGATATTTTTTGTAGAAGTAAACAAGTTAGTAATGTATGCATATCGATAACCTTGTCTTTGTAAATTCTAATGTCAAATTGTATTTTCTATAGTTATGCAAATGGATACCATGAATGACGAATTTCCAGAAAGTATATACATTAATTAAAAATAATGCTTAGGTATTCTCTGAAAATGTTATTTGAGAACATGATTTCTATGAATGGCATTGTATAAAGTAAATAAAACAGGGAATTTTGTAATTTTTGTTGATTGATAAGTTTCTATTATGTTTTTACAGAACCTGATTTTCCATTCAAAAAATTTGAAATCTAAAACATTTTTAATGCTGAAAATTAAGTGGAGGAATATAATGAAAAATTGTAATTTTAATGGAATTTGTAAGAGGACTGTTTCAAATTATGGGATCAGTTATTGTAAGAGTTTTAAAGTAGGAATGAATTTAGTGTTACTTTGGTTCTTATGTAACTATTTAATCGATTTTTGTATTTTTCTTTAACAAATGTTATTTTGTAGAAATTATTTAATTTTATGAACCGTTTAGTGGTATTCAAATACATTGGAATCCAAACTTATTCGTAACGAATAAGTACTCGAGGTTATTTTATTTTACTGACCGCAGAGAATGGATCCTTTCCCACTGTATAGGTGAGACAGATGATCCTCGCACGCCTTTCAGGTGGATTTTCTCACGTGCTTGTCAGGAGGTCATGAATAACACAGTCCCTGGAGTTCACTACCAGAGGCCGGATCCCGAGGCGCGCTATTTCAAAATGTTTAGGACCGACCGCATCCTCGAAATCAGGTTTACTCGGGCCCTAACGTTCTGATTTACTCACTTGACTATCATGACGAACTGAACTGGCTGCTGTTAATACTGCATCGGATTCCAGCGCCAGGAAGAACTTTTCAAAGGCTAAAAACCGCTCCTCTCATGGTGATAATCGTTCAGCAGTTACGTTAAAACGAAACATAAATGTTTAGAAAATATTTACGATAGTAGCATCGCGAGATAATTTAAAAAGTTAAGACCAAATAGACTCAGACATAAAACGTTACGGGATACTTTTATGAAATATGTGTTGTTAGTAGGAATCGTATTTTTATTTCATTTCGATTAGTATTACGCATCAATGTCAGAATTCGTTTTCATTCGGAAGGAACCAGTTATGATTTCTTTTCTCTAATTTTTTTGTCTACTAAGATATTCTTAATGTTTTCATAGACAAGTATATAATTGTTTTATCTGTACTTTCACACTGATTTTGTTGGATTTTCCTAAAGAAAACGGTCGGACCGATTTCGATTAAACTTCTTTCGTCCTATATACACCCATAAGAAGATTTTTAGACAATCTTAAGAGAAAACGTCGGACGTTCATTAACCTGATCTACCTGGCAATGTGTTCGATTTTCAGAAAAACGGGTGAAAGTTTTTTCTCCGTAACGGTGTATAAATACAAGTTTTTCTAACTCTGGTAAATCTCAAAATATGAATGTCACACCGGCTGAAAAAGTCATTCCTTATTTTTTACCTATTTCTGTGAAAGATGATAATTACACGAAAGACAACTTTAAGTCAAATAAAACGTCTGTTTAATCAACTCAAATGAACTGTGCGTCGGTTTATGTTATACATCGTCCACAGCTTGTCAACCTCGTAGCTTTCGCACGCTAAATAACTATATGCCGCCCATTATAATATTATATATATATATATATATATAATATAATATAATATATATAATTCGAATACTTCGATAGAGCGAGAAAGTAGCAAATAGTATTTGAACTAAAATAATTTTGAAGGAATAATCAGTTACAAGTAACACGTTACTGAAAAAATACACGGTAGACTAATCATTGTCCCGAAAACTAACCGGAACGCTAATAAACTTACAGAATTGTATGTAGGAGGGATAATCAGGCGTTTTATATCATTTTGGAAGATTAAGAGTAAAGGGAAAATTCTTACACGAAGTCGAGATAAACTAATGGTAGAGGAGGGGGAAAACAATTACAGTGTTAGCATCCATTCAAATTGAGGACATTTGGTGTAGGAAAAACTGTGACATAAAGATATTTGCGTTCTGGGTAACATACGATATTTCAATTCAATTACAGATTCTTTAATTAGAAGCCACGTTTCACTCCACGCAAACCCTCCTGCAGCAATAAATAACTGGACTTTGTCACATAAGTACGAAACCAGGAGTATCAATAATATCAATAAGATATTCCACTTCAGAATTAAAAAATAAGATGAATAAATAGATTTCCTATTACTTGGAAGTATGTGATAAGAAATGCGAAAATTGGAAAACGCCGTGTGGACACCTTCGTTTTTTCACTGAAGCGGTAACTAACTTTGAGTTTATATTAAATTATATACCACATGTAAATGATCAAATATGAACGTCAATATACCGACTAAAATAGCTATTCTTTAATTGTGACCGATTTCTATGAAACCGTGAAAGATAATAATTAAATGCCACTACTCATTTTTTTGTGTGTCACATTGTATTAGGGGATCCTTAAAGAATGGAGATTGAACGTTCCGGCCTCTACACAGTAAAAATTATTTAGTTCAGTATCCGAAACACTTAAACATTAAACAGTTAGTGCTAAACGTTATGTGACAGTTATGCTTTCTGTGAAACAGTAATTTAATATTCTAACAGTTTTCTTCCCCCTCTGAATTACCTCACTCGAAGCCCAGAAATCCAATATCCTCGAACCTGGGACTCCGAGGATAATTTACGATCTTGTTACATTAGCACGGAGCTTCCAGACATGAATGTTGATGGAAGCGCTATACAATTTGCGCCCACGAAATTAGCTATACAGTATTCACCATTGTCCTGTGTACCCTAAGCTCGATACAATTTGAAATGTACCATAATCCTTAATCTGTAGCTCAAGAAAATTTTATTTAAGTTTGTTTTCTGAGATTATCAGCGCCTTTAGGAACAAATGAGGAGCTGAATTTGTGGAGAGAGAAAAATATTATTTTATTTGGCGAATTATAATTTTTTATTTGAGTCATTCAATTATATACGGGACAATAGTGCAATAGTAATACGGTAATTTTCAGTTATTTCTTTACTGTCAGTTGTCAAAAGTATCTAAGATGACAGGTAATTATTTGGTGACTGCTAAAATAATATTAATCATCATAAAAAAATAAGCATTATGTTAAGGGTGTTTAATGAAGATAATTTTTAAAATGTTTCGTTGGAAACTGCAATGACGTCAACATGATGATTAATTAAAGTAGATACGTTTCTGATAAATATTTTAATGCGGATAAAAGCTGCTCAGCATCCTTTCCAATCACCCTTTGAGCACCGCCGCAGCAGTCCATGGTCTTAATTTGTTGCACCCTCGTATTGATCGCAATTCCAAATATAATTTTAGGATGAGAAAAAATTTGCGTTTAGCTGACCGCTTTTTGGCGACATCGGAGCAGCTGCTGACGACAAACTAACTTGGTTCCTCAAAAGCGATGACTTCGCAACACTCGATGGGACTTTTTTTTTTGGTCGCGTCGTCGCAGGAAGTTAAGCCGATAATTAACAATTTACATATTCGTAGTTGATATTTTTTTACCCTTGAAGTTGAATTAGTCGCAGTACATTGCGCCAATTTTATGGACTTCTTCGTTAATAGCGTTTCAAAGCGATTGTTGCAAACCTCGTGAAGTACAGATGAAAGAGTTAAAACGGTTTCATCGCAAAAAAAAACTATGTGGAATTATGTTTTGTCGGTAGAATATAATAATTTTATTTTTAAATAATTTACGATCTTGTATTAACTGTTATATTAATATTTTGAACCCCAAAAGTTTTTATAATCATTCTTATTATTAATTTTTTAAAAAATAGGTATTTTCATGATGGTACAAAATTATTTGTATTAATATTGATTGTTCAAGAAGTAGATGGCAATTACTATTATCATCTAACATAAAAAAATATTCGTGTATGCAACAATTTATTGGAAGCCCAATGGAACACATTAAATAAAAATAAATTTAAGGTACATCGAAATTTTTAACGGTGTGTAATAATTTATCTTAGTCACTCTAGATGTTGATTTTATAAAATATGAAAAAATGTGTTGTTAAAAATTATTAAAGCTGTACAATTTTGTATAGGTAATTATAAATTATTTTTTTTGGTGTTATATGACAATTGAAATTGCCCAAAGCGTCTTGGACAATCAAAATTAGTGCAAATAATTTTCTAACAAAATTATATAAAACGCTTATTTTTAATAGTAAACTTCTTAAAAAACATTTGGGGTTCAAATATATGAATATATGTAAATATAGGTAGTTTATATTATTCATGATCAATCTCGTTCACCCTACCCGTTATTACAATTTTGTATCCTCGCCGTGTATATGTATAATAATTCAATTTCAGTTGATTATTCACCGATGCTACACACAATATGTATTCTTTATAATTAATCCCCAGAATTATTTCTTTTTTGACATCCGTTCCTACGCAATTATTCTATCTTAAAAATGTGTAAAACATAATCTGCTTGTGCTGTCCTACGTTTTTATATTTATATTTACGTTCATTACTAACCGGAGCTATATTTTTTGACACAGAAAACGCTCTTTATTTTTCATTTTTATCAATTCCACTTCCTGAAAGTATTGTTATTTCTGCAGATGTATGGTAAAATTATTGCTATATAAGGATACTTCAGACACTGGAAATGCGATTCGTTTTTTTAAAATAATTATCAAAATTGAACAGCCATAGAGAGTATTTTCCTATGGAACCAAACGTTCGTTCCCGTTTCTTGTTCCAAGGACTGGGTCACTTTTCGCATGAAATTAGAATTGTTGATTATGCAGAGTCTTTTGAAATCCAGGCCTTGATAACATCTATTAAAGAAATTGCTACTTCCTGTTAGAGTAGAGTTTGTATTCGGCGGTGCTATTTATTGCTGAATTTTTGCCAGCAGATGATGATGTTGAATTTCATCAGAGGTACTTTGCAGATGAATTATGGTGATAACGCCTTTCTTTCTAAGATTTACGAGTTTCTGTCCATCTCGTACGACTGCAGATTATAAATTCGGCAGTGTGAAATGGAGTTATTAGATAAAATTTATGTGAAATTCGTTGGAACTCTGGAATAACTGTCGTCTGTAATGAAGTACACTTTTCCCCGGTTGTTGTGGAAGTTTCCGGATAATAGTCTCCGTAAAAATACCTCCAAAGAATCTTTCAATCCACTTATGTTTTCTATTATCATTCTTATTACTAAGGTTTTTATTTGTTTCTGTTCCTGGAATAATTTTTTCTAATACAAGAATAAATACGTATTTTCAACTAAAATTGGAGGTAAGCATCAATATTGTTTTAAATACGATATCAAATATTATAAATCCTATCTGCGTGCTGGTTTCATTTCAACGCGTTTATTTCAGAAAAAAATTAGTACATATTCATTGATCCTCCTAAACCTAATTTCGTATTCCTAGCAATTATTTTTATCTTTTTTTTATTTATTATTTTTTTAGAGTAACAGGCTACATGAGGATAATTCGCATGGTGGCAACTCTCCTTTAATAGCATTGGAAGGGATTTGAAAGGGGGGATGCGGAAGGGTTCCTCTCTCCATGCCTTGGCCAGTTTAGGAGGCAGCTGGCCGACTATTCCAATAGGAACAGCGGACAACTCTTACCGTATGCCCGAGGTCTACAACCCCGTAACAACACCTCTCAAAAACAGGCTGACTTCCAAAAACCAGAGAGAGGAGAAGGAATCTCCAAAGGTAGCCTCCTCCAGTGCTCTTTGGAAAGGTTCACCTGCGAGAGAACAGCCCTCGCAAGTTTGTTTTATTAATTTGTTCTATACATTAAGTCCAAAAATGCTCATTTTGTTCTAAGAAAATGTGCGAGAAATACGAAAAATGTCTGAGGGACTGTTTTTTTTTGGGGGGGGGGGGCAGACAATGTGTTTTTAGAAAAATCACATTCTCCTATGAGTTCGGTAAAATTTACCAGTTACCGTTCTCTGTATTCTACAACAGTTTTGAAAACATAATTACCCCTTCTTCTATGCCCAATTTGTGTATAAAAAGTTTGACTGCTCAATTTTCTATCACCTCTTAAATTTGCCTATTTTTTTATAAGGATAATTTTTAAATTGGACTGAAACCAAATCATACAAATACTTTATCGGATTTCGTTCTACCGATTTATTATTGCGAAGAGTGTAACGGAACAAGTTTTATTTTTCTTAAATCGTTCCGTATTTTTGTTACTCTCGTTTACTTTCGCTCCTTATTTTTCTCATCCTCAGGTACCCGGTGTTTTTTTTTTAAAAAAATAATATTATCTGTTGTGAACGATTCACAAATTATTGTTCTGAAAATTACATTGTCATCAACGAATTGTAGAGTCATGTGTGAGTTCAGAGCTTTTGTTGCCGGCGAATTAGAGCGATGTTCTTGTCTGTTACGTGAAGTTGTGAGGAAGGAACACAGCTGGTGTTGCGTGTCCCTAAGTAGCTCATAACTTACATCGCCGCAACTTTGGAGAGGCTTAATTGGTAAAATAATAGAGCTACGTCACATGCTACGATTTGCATTTCTCGGATTGTTATAAAGTCGAGAAATTTGGATGAGGATCTCCAGTGGAATGTGTTGCTCACATATCAGGTAAGAAAAACAATTCGGTTCAGTGTCTTCTATAAATATGTATTCTCATAGCATAACGTGCTTGTTAAAACATTAAGATAAAATGTTTAAGTTAGTGATAGTGTCTCAGGAAAGTTATTGTATCCAATAAATAAAATTAGAGTTTAAATTTATGCATCGTTATATGTTTATTCCGCCTACAAATTATACACGTGGAGATATTGGGACCACATATTATACACATGTTCCTTTCGACCTGGAAAAAAATTGTGTAGGTAAGGCACGACTATTTATAGAAACACTACTACTTGGGGCTGGTTTGGAAATTTAAGTCTTTCAACGGCCGATATTTGCGTCGAATAAATATTTTTCTGGGTCAATGAGATTGATAGTGTTTCTCCCTGTGTGTTTTGTGTATAATTTCAACCCCCATATCAGCATGAGGAAGGAACACCCTTGCAGTTGGGGTGAAAGGATGGTATATAAAAATAACATAAAACTGACGGGATTGGTGTCGAATCCAGTTATGGAAATCGTTGAGTTTAATTCAGACATTCAACTTGTCCGTTAAGACGTAGTTCAGCCCCCATGAATGGGATGGAAGGGGGGTAGAACATATACTCTTTAACAAGTTCTTTGTTAATCATGTCAACTTTGTGTCATAATTACAAATAAATTTATTTGATGTAAATAGATGTAATGAAAATAAATTTGGATAAAAATATGATTAAAAATATTCTTGACCTACACTTATATTTAAGCATTGCGTTATTTATAACGACATATTATGTTGTAATATATATATTTACACTGTCGACATAAATCATAAAATCCTATCATCATTACCACATATTATACTACTCTCATACACTGTCACATGCAACTGTTTTATCCTAACGCGCTAGACCTACTGCTCTGTATATTGGATTCCACCAATAAACCATTTTAATTTTTCTCCATCTTCCCACCGTTTGTGCCTACATTGGTTTAAAAAAAATATTTTTGGTGACATTCAATTAAGTCAAAGTTCCACGACCGTAAATAATTTGTAAATTAATAAACCAACTTGTCGTAAATATTTTAATTAAATAAGAATTAGCACATTTTAATAAAATGAAAATTAATAGTACGTATCGTTACTTTGTTTTGGCTAAAATAAAATAAAATCTAATGAGATGGGTGGTAAAGCACACGCTTTTAGAAATTCTCCGCAAAATTTAATATATATATTTTGATTTGTAGAATCTACTGATCAAATTTTTTTATATTTGAATATGCTACAAAGCCCGATACCTAGTGATAATGTTCATTTTATTAAAATGTTTATGACAATTTGGCTGGTTTATTTATTATATGTAACTACTTAACCAGTTTTATTACGAAATCGCCGTTTTTTAGAATATATACCTCATATATGTGACTTCATTGTTGTCAGTAACCGAAACAAGTCCTGGCCACTGATAAGAGAGATATATGATACAGTTTGGGAAAAGGATATTTTTAATTGTCTTTCCCCGATTCTCGTGTTACAGATAATCCGCAAACACAAAAACGAAATCATGAAAAGTTGTCATGCGTAATCCATACGTAATTGTAACCTAATGACTGAGATGCAGATATTTTTTTTACATATTCGACAGGAGTGAATGCGTTCATCGAGTGCATTCTCCATAAGTTAATCGGCGTACGGAATTTTGATATCCCTGAGGATTTTCGACTCGAGCGGCTCGCCTTTTGTTCCAGACGTAGTAGTCCCTGCAACAATGGAAGACAGTATCAGGATCGGAGCAGGGGCCCCACGTGTAATTACACAGCAGCTCCTGGCGATGAACGCCCTCGTATGTCGGAAATATCATGCTAGTGTGTGTTGAGATCTGCTGGGAATAAAAAAAATGAACGGAAGCTTCCGAAGGACGGAATAAAACGGAAAGCAGCTCGTGGATGTAAAATCACGTAACAGAACGATAGTAAATACTTTAGCAAGGATTGCTATGTTAAAGTTTTGAATGTGAAAAGAAGGAACCACCCCAGGATTAATTATTCCCAGTGCTGTTTTCCGTGTGCGATACTAAAGCGTCCAAACTGACCATTTCCTTGCTTCTTTTGCTTTAAATGAGTATGTGATCCAATGGTCACAATTTGTAAAAATACGATTACTTCATTATTTTCAAAATTATTATTTAATTGGGATTTTTCCCGGAGCTTTTAGCAAAATTGCCATAATCATCCATACACATTTACAGGGTGTTTCAGGCACCAAATCATAATAATTATGAAAAATGTCTGACTTTATTATAATAATAGACAAGGCATTAGAAGAACCTACCCTCTAAATTTTACTCGTGGGTTGTATATGAAATTCTTAAAAATTAGCATACCTGATGAGGTCCCTGAAGGGGACGAAACGTCGTTGTAAATCAATTTTTTTACAATAAACATTATAAATACTTGTGTTAACTGACTGTATTTTAAAATGTTCTAAAAAAGCAACCCTTACACAGTCTCAATTTTTGGACAACTTTAATACTTTATTTAAATTTTTCTCATTTTACAGTAGCTTTCGGTCTAATATTTTTATTTTAACATCAATCGATTATATTCTAAGACCGTGGGACAAACTTTGATGGATATTACAGCTTACTAAAACATACGGTTTTTTTAATAGGAATGTATGGTCGGAAGTGACGCGCGTTGAGGCACGAACACAAATTTTACAAAAGAAAAGATAAAACATTGTTTAGTTACTACATCATCGCAAAGTCCATCTTTCCAGAAATATTTACAATAAATGCTCAAAATTTCGATCAACATTATTGATTTTTTTTTTTTTTTTTAGGGCAACAGGCTACATGAGGGTGATCCACATTGGGCAACTCCCCTTTAATAGCATAGGAAGGGATTAGAAAGGGGGGATGTGGAAGGGTAGAGGAAGGTAGCCAAGGGTTAACTAGGGCCCCCGGGCTATGATTGAAGGATCTCATTTTACAGTAGCTTTCGGTCTAATATTTTTATTTTAACATCAATCGATTATATTCTAAGACCGTGGGACAAACTTTGATGGATATTACAGCTTACTAAAACATACGGTTTTTTTAAAACGAATGTATGGTCGGAAGTGACGCGCGTTGAGGCACGAACACAAATTTTACAAAAGAAAAGATAAAACATTGTTTAGTTACTACATCATCGCAAAGTCCATCTTTCCAGAAATATTTACAATAAATGCTCAAAATTTCGATCAACATTATTGATTTTTTTTTTTTTTTTTTTAGGGCAACAGGCTACGTGAGGGTAATCCACTTAGGGCAACTCCCCTTTAATAGCATAGGAAGGGATTTGAAAGGGGGGATGCGGAAGGATAGAGGAAGGTAGCCAAGGGTTAACTAGGGCCCCCGGGCTATATTTTAAGGATCCTACCCGGCATTCGCCTAAAGGAATGCAGGGAAAACCTTAGAAAAACCTGCACCGGGTAGGTCGGGCATTGGGTACTTGTCCCACGCCCTTCCGATAGCGGGAGAGGAGTTTGCTGTGGGGACGCAGCATTCCCTTCTCCGTGCCTCGACCAGTTTAGGAGGCAGCTGGCCGACTATTCCAATAGGAATAGCGGACAACTCTTGCCGTATGCCCAAGGTCTGCGACCCCGGAACATACACCTCTCAAAACAGACCAAGGTGCCTCGGCATGTGGGAACCATTAGTTCCTCGGGCCTTCCGGAATTACATCATTATTGACTAAGACCACCATTTATAAGATTAAAGGTACTCAATTGCGGCTGCAAGCGTGCTCGAAATGTCTGTCATCTTTGGAACTGTTCGCGAAACACTACTTATACGCTACCAAGCACGTATTGCTGTTGGTAGGTGCAATTGAAAAAACTATTGCTAGAAGACGATGGCAGTGAACGTCATCGAAACGTCACGAATACTCGATTAGAAGCACTAGAACTACATTTTTTATTTTTCATTCTTGTTATTCATCCCATGCATAATTGAAATGTTCTCAAAATTAAGCTGATGTTTTAAACTTTTAACTTGTTCAGATTATGTTTAGATTGAGGTTTCGAACTTAACTTATGATTATAAATTCTATTATGAATGTTGTAATAGTGAATCCTATATAAGATCTATTACAATTCATACACTAAATGTTTCTCATCCTTAATCTGTATTTTATCCTGTATCTTCGTTAACAATTTCTTAATTTTATTAACAGGTTTAAAAACGAGTTTCACTTCTATATAATAATAATTTATGTTGATAGGTATGTTTTAAACAAATGATTTTGACTCACGCTGGTAGAAGCTACTGAAATTTATCAATAAATGTTTTTGGGGTTGATTTCTGGGTTTTACATTATAATTCATCGATGCTCAAAGATTATAAAAAGGAGCTAAAATTAATTGTCTTTCTTGTCCTTTTTTACTCATTTGAACTATTCAGACGTGAAGAATTACTTCCCTTTTTTTTCTTGCTAGTGGCTTGATTGAGTGACCGTAAGGTTATATTGGTCGGTTACGTCTACGGAGACATTTAGAACTCCGTCCCTCTGATAGGAAGGAGTCTGTCCCGGGGACGAGGAGCGAGTATTGATGGGCAGGTGTGGTGGTATCTTCGGAGGGCGTTCTTTGCGAACCTGCGCGCTGAGGGTGTTGCGGATGGAGTGGGGACGGAGAGGAGAGGAACGTAGGGCGTGACCCACTTAGTTCCCTGGCGGTCGCCCGTGCCAGCACCTGCACCTGCACGGCCATGCTGCCCTGCGGTACGGTATCCTGCACAGTGCGAGTACGAGTGCTAGTGTGTGACTGTGTGAGAGTGTCGTCAAAATGCCATTCACGTGTCCCTTGCCTCCGGCCCGATTCAGCGAATCGCCGCACTTCGACAAGCACTGACCTAAATGCAATTCCTTAGGGATCCCTTTCACGTTACAAAATGAACAGTTACGTACTATAACCACGTACTTGCAGAATAAGGTACACTTTAAAGAAGCTAAATTACACGTTGCCACGGTAAAAAAAAAATCACCGGCGTTGAAACCAAAGTTCAATGAACGTAATGTGTACTCCTATCTCTAAAGTTGTTGATAATAACGTTGTTTCCAAGATACTGTTATGAAACGCATATTTTGACGCACACTAATAGAGGTTATTCTTTCATTAGAATTCATTTTTGATTTGTCCTGGTCCGCTTGCCGAATCTCAGCAGTTGACAGTTCCGAAAATCGCCTCGTCGTCGTCGTCGTCTGGACTGCAAAAGACGTGAGCTGTAAAGGGGGTTAAGGCGTGGCACCTACCCACTGGGGACCAAATCACTGTGAATTTACTACCGAAATCACAGGGAATGTACAATAAATGCCCTTTTTCGCTCGAATAATCGCCGACTTCCGAAATCGTTCCGTGTAAAATTGACATTTGTTGTCTGACTATGCTGTTTGTTTTTTCTCTTCATATAACCTCGTCTCGTCTCAGGAATTACTTTTTCGAAACAGTCCATATTTAACCACATCAGCGTCTACGCTGCCTTCATTTAATCAGCTTTAATTAGCTATACGACCTTAGCTTCCAGACAAATTTGATATGAGAAACAATAACACTGAAAATATTAGAAAATCTAGACGTTTCTCCACTACTTCGCCTCTTTTCTAACAGCATTCTCTGTTCCAAAGGAAAGACACAAAAGTATCGTCGAAACGTCCAGTTATCTTTAAAAAAAATTTCTGTAAAATTGTTTATCATATTCAATTTGTACAGACCAGAAAAATCTAGAAGACATCTTTGGATAAACTCTAGTTGATAAGTACGTTGTTTAGTATTATTAAGAAGAAAATGAATGGTTAGTCTTTAAAAATTAGTTTTTCTGGAAGACATACTGATATTGTTATAAAATTATTAAATTTGTCTGGAAACTGAGGTTGTGTAATTAATTATTAATTGAATCAGACGTCTATATGTATAATAATGTTGTCCAGCATACGAGCTTCAGTTACGTGACTTCAGAAACTTTTTTTTTTCTTGACTCAAATTGGTATATATATATACTCATTATGTGAACTAAATTTACCTAGTCGGGGGCCTGATTTGACGAGAGTGCCTCTCACGTACACAAACATCCATACCCTCTCCGGGATTCGAACCCGGGACCTCAGTGATGCTGACCCCAACACCACAGGAGGTCGGCTAGAGAAATTGTTGTCGCGTGTCTTCAGACGCATTCTTTTTGTGTGTTATCGCAGGAAGAGAAATGCAAAAATAGATTGAAAGTGGAACGTTTCGACAATCACTGTGACTTTATTTTAACGTTTACAAACATTAAAATTGGCCCGAAAAGTAGCGTAGCGGGTTTCGAGCAATTATGACACTGTACTATGTTGCCATGTGTCACGTAAGCTTCTTTCCGACTTCTTATTTTTATACGAGTTGTTATTGTAATTTATGTGGAGTGATTTACTGTATTTGGGTTTACTTCGTCGTTTTGCGTTAGATACCTTGAAAATTATTATTTTGTGGTATTTAATTATACGACCTTAAATTTCAGACCAACTTTAATTCGGTCATTCTGTTTTTAAATGCTAGAGAAACGTCATATGTTAGAAAAAAAAATTATTTCTCAAATTACAGTTGGTCTGAAAATTAAGGTCGTATGATTAATTATTAATTTAAATCCCCGTTAATGTACATGTATTATTTTCTTCGGTCTTTTGTGAAGTTCCAGCGTAAATTTTTCTTTCATGCACATCTCACGCTAGGCCTGCCTTTTTTTTCTATGCCGCAGAAAGTACTAAAATACTACGTGGATAATATGTGGGTTAGATACTATATTTACTGATAGTGTTTGCACTCTGGAAATATCTTGGTAATCGGACATTTTTCCGGTCTGGGATCTGAACCCGTAAAAGACCGTTTTATTTTCGACGTCGCCGTGTATCGTTGTGGAAAACGTGGCATTACCAATTTTCAGCTAATTGCAAACATAGAATGTAGAGAAAGACGAATCATGTTAATATCCGTATTGTCCACTGCGTCAATTTTTTCCCCCGTTGTAAATATTTGATTAAATTCTCCCGGGATTTCATAGCTGCATGTGGCTGGAAACACGAGAAAACTTTGTGTTCCATTATTCCATATAAAATAAAATGTAGTTCATGACAAATAAGAGACAGTTTATTCAAAAATTCCCAGTTTAACTTAATAGATATTTTCGTATCTGTTTAATTGATAAGTGAAATTGACAGAATAAAGTAAAAGATTAGGGCGTGAAGAATGTGACCTAGTAAATTGTAGGAGGGCCTGAGTTCAGGCTTATACAATGGATGGGTTGTCGACTGGGGTAGCTGAGATGGAAGAGCACCCACGTACTAAGGTTCGATTTAAATTCCCGGTCCGGTCAATATATTTCCATCCTCAAAAGTTTTAAAAAAAAATTAAATACGTTCATTATATGTTAGTACACCTTACGAGTTATGCAATGTCACAGAAAACATTGTGATTTAAATATTATTTTACTTTATTCTGTCTATATATGACCAATTATTTTATTTAAAGTTGCATCAATTAGGAATGGTCACTAACGGCTATACATTGGTTTAAATTAGATTTAAAATAGAGATTTGTCGTTTTTTAATGTTGGCGCAGTAATCTCGAGTTTTCACTTAAAATAAATGTTTTCACTTGAGAGCCAAATTCGATTTATCAAGTGAGTCCTCGAAGGAAAAGTTATTTTAATTTTAATTTTTCATATAAACTGTCTTGTCATAAACTACATTTTATTATATATATATATATATTGTTGTGACAGTTTTACTTATATATTTAATTAAATGAGTGCCACCTACGAATAACGTAGGAATTACTAACTGGAACGCACTCGTGTTCAGGACCACCTCAGAGCATGAGAAGGGGAGTGACGTCACTTGTTCCAGCATTTTAAGTTAAAGAATTAATTTAAGGTTGAAACGATTGAAAAATTTTGAGTAATAACAAATTTTTAACAACGGCAGCTTGAGTTTATTTTTGTGGTCTTGGACAACAAATGTGTATTACAACAAGCCTTAATCTTAATACTTATTACTTAAGAGCTCTTATGTACTAAGGCCGGGTTGTCCTTGAAGAGGACTAATACAAAACTCGAACACAGATTTTGGAATTTATCAGTCACTGACATCTGAGCCGTGAATTTTCTGACGCTCCCGTCAGTCACTTAACCCTCCAAGTTCGAGTCACTGGCCAAGGGCTCGGCTTAACTTTCACAAAACTGAACTAAATTATTAGAATTACAATTCTTCCGAACGAATGTAGGTAAGATTCGATTTTTACAATATACGACAGCAATAAGTCGTGAGTAGAACTTTTTTCAGTTGGTTCCGTGGTCCACAATACACTGGTTGGCTGAGATTTATTTGTGGCTTCTTTTCAACAAATGGGAAAGTCACCTTGGACATTACTTGCTAATCATAGATATGAAAAATTGAAACAGTCGGAAGGGAATGATATATCCTAACGAGATAACATGGAAGAGACGAGAATCGAAATCGACGTCTCGTTGGAAGTTTCTCCAGCCGTAATGTCGGCAAGCAAAGTTAATTGTGACCCCTCCCTCTCTAAGATTTCTGCTTCATAAAAGAATTTTACGGCTTCGGTCTGAATATCTGGGGCTCTCAAGGCGCCCACATATCCCGGGTCCTGTCCTTGCGCGAAGCAATTGTGCTTATTTCCCAGAGGGATTACAACGAGACAAGTTCTCGCTCCAGCCAGCTCCGGGGATTCTGTATGTACGTGATTGAGAAGATTCCAGGAACAGTAGACCGGAGGGAGTTTGTGCTGCTCAAAAATTCAAGAATTCAATTTTTCACCTAGGTAGAGACGCATCGGCCACGTTTTTGATCCGGCTATCGGGAACTTGCAGTACTCGAAGGAGCCGTCATCCTATGGCGTGGTCAAAGCGTCGCATCACAGAGTTGTTTCCCGACCAATTGAAATTTTTAGTAAATAGTCACGGTGCTTTTTACTTTTAATTTTGTAGTAGGGACATTAATATATTTTTTTATTTAAATAAAATTTCTAGGTTTATCAATCGGGTATATTTTTGGGCAGAACACAACGTTTCCGTGATTATCATCATCGCCGTCCTCAGGCAGACCGATGATAGTAATCACGGAAACGTGTTCTGACAAACATTTGACTCGGTTAATAAACCGCGAATCATTTAAGTCGATTAAACGGGAAAACCTGTGTTTATTATTATATTTTAATAGGCAAAGATTGTATATATCAGGATTATTGGAATTAATTTTTATTGTTCGTAAGTTATAGATTTCTTGCAAGTTCAATATTAGAGTGTAGCCTAAATTCTATACAGCTACCTCTAATTTTTGCCCACGGTTGGACTGCACCAAAATATTCATCAAGTTTCAAGCCGTAATTATTCTCATGCATTTTGTCTTTATCTGGAAAACCAGGATTAGATGAATTACTGTGCTTAATTTCTGTACGGCCCTGTGTTCCTCTCACAGACCTCTTGAAACTTCACCCGAATTCATATCCTTTCTTGTTAAGAGGTTTCTTAGCCTGTATTGTACTGCTTTAGATGTATTGTTCGCTGTTTCATTACTTTGTATCCTTGTTCCCGAATGAGGAAAACTTCGCTTCTGTCATTACGTTAATTCTTAACATTTTCCGTTTCTAACCTAAATCGTTAATGTGTACAAATAATTTCATGATATATTTTTGAAAGTTTTTCGTCATAATTCCTTCGATGTGTAAATTAAACAGCTGTCGGTTGTCGTGTTAATATAATCCCAGTATTAAAAGATTTTTATAAACCTACGATATCATCAGACTCACTAGAATGTTTATTCTCGTAACGTCACATTTTACACAAATAAGCAGCTTTCGGATATTGTAGCCATAGTTATTTAAAATCCACTAAAAGCAAATTTGTATCATAAATACATAAAACATACAAAAGAAATTCAAAAAATATTTTTCACGTCCATTAATAATTTTATATTTCTGATATTGATATTAAAGAAAAAATTTTGTTGACAAAACTTTGTTTAAAAAATGAAAATGCAAGTATAGAAACTATATAAAAATAATGTGTTGGTGAAATTATATTTTTGGTGATTTATAGAAAAGTATTTAATTACAGTATTTTTGTCTCAATTACAGACGTTCGACATTAAGAAAAAATTAATAGCGCAGAGTATAAGTTTACGGAATCCATTTTTGAGAGAAATTAACGAAGTATAGATACAAGATGCCTATAAAAATGGCCAAATTTCAGACTTAAAGCGGAGTAGAAAACGTCACGTTTACCCGATTTGAATTGCGAGATGATTACTCGTGATGACAACTACGGTCGATTTCGTCTCCCTCACTCAGTGATCTACATGGCAGTTAATTTTTGTGTGCCGTCGGCTCCTCAATATTTCAGTCGAAGACGCTTCGGTTAACATTTTAATCCTCCGGCTATTTTCAGCCATATTCTAGTGTTAATAACTAGCATTCCACTTTGCGTCTCACCACTCATTAATCATTACTTGCTCTCCACTATTTATCAAAATAAAAACGACTCTTTTGGGCGGTTTATTTTGTGGTAACGACTCGAAATCTTTGTAGGTAATCAAACGGCAGTTTTCTTCCGAAATTCTCTCGATCAACATGCTTTAACCTTTGACCCCGGCTTTTGCCAATTTTATTACAATATATTTAATTCATATAAACGTGAAATAAGTTGTTTTTTTTCGAAACTTAGCCCTCATTTCTAGTATCGTAGTAGTAATTTCTCTCTTTCTCATTGCAGAGGCTCGATGTAAACGATCTTATTAACGCTAAAATTATCATTGTTTTGAATTCTATATTTTTAGTTTGGTAAATATACGTCGCGGTGCTTTTTACTTCTAATTTTGTAGTAGGGACATCAATATATTTTCTTATTTTAATAAACTTTCTAGTTTTATCAATCGGGTATACTTTTGGGCAAAGCACATCGTTTCCGCGATTATCATCATCGTCGTCCTCGGGTAGACCGATTTTGATAATCACGGAAACGTGTTCTGTCAAAAATTTGACCCGGTTGATAAACCGCAAATCATTTATTATGGCGATTAAACGGGAAAAACCTGTGTTCGTTATTATATTATATTTTAATAGTAAAATATTGTATATATCAGGATTATTGGAATTAATTTTTATTGTTCGTAAGTTATATATATATAAGTATATATAAACTATCGGTTTTTTGTTTTTCCACGAAAGCAAAATAAGCTTTCTGGTTGCATAGGGATGAGCGTAAATTGAGGGTCTGCGAAAATATTATCCTACAGAATATGCGTGCGAAACTAAGTTAGATGAAGTCGCCGTGGAGAGGCGCAAACTTCATAACGAAGAGCTGCGCGCCGTATAACCGTGGGGTAATATTGCTAGAATTATGGAAACCCGCGTGGCCGTTATGAAACGCGTAATAACTGGACGTAGAACTTTTTATAGCGAAATATGAGAGCGGAGACCAGCGGGGAGTCGTTCACACACAACGCTTATCGTTAACGAGAGGTAAAGAACGGATATATACACAAAGCAGTATAGGGTACGACAAAAGTCAGGCCGTATTTAATTGTGTGAATAAAATATTTTACTTTTACAAAGTCACAGATATTTATTTCAATTTAATAGCAAAATCACAAATGGGTGTTTGAACTTCTTATTTTTAGGATGTTAAATTTTTTTAGATGAAAATTTCCATTCTGTATGGTATGTGAGTGTAATCCAAAAGGGAGATGTTATTAAATTTACTACTGCCCTGTTTAAGGAACCTACCCGGCATTTGTCTAAATGTAATACAAAGAAAACCTGCATCAAGTAGTTCGGTCTCACGATACTTGTCCCTTGCTCATCCGATGACTATCCACACGAAATTAAATTAAATGCTCAGGTTATACTGAAATTATTGATTGTGGGTTTTGCATTACTGATTTTTTGTCAGAGATAATTCCGCTATATTACTGAATCAGTTTTTATTTTCCATAAAAAAAATTGACAAATATCCCGTGAGAATCATTAATGGAGTGTTAATTTGTTAAAGCTCACTTTTCTGTTGAGACTCTCCACACTGCAGCCTAATTTTTCTTTTTGAACGGTCGTTTTTTGATTTAACATGAACATGTTTTTGACCCGGAGTCAGTCACATCTCAAGAAAAAGTTTTACAACAACATAGATCTTCGTAACCGCAAATAAGGCTGGAAACATTAATGATTCCAACTCATTTGACAAATACAAAACGTTATTAATCTATTTAACAACCCAGCTTTTTTCTGATTAGTTAACATCATTGCTCAGCTCCTATTTTCCAGTACAAGCGAACAAGATGGTGTCGCTGGAATCCGCGAGAAACTGACTGGGTGGGCTGGGGTTCAAATTCGTATCCAACCATCAAAATTTGAGCTTGTCTGGTTTATCTCTAATCATTTGCCAATATGAAGCCCTAGAATGAATTAAAGAGACGATTCGTTCTTAATTTCCCAGCGGAGGGGCAAGGAAATCAGACAAAAAGGCAAAGGACAATAACGACAGTGACATACGGAATGAAGTATTCGCCGAGGGTTAACATTTTATTTTTTTTTAAAATAAAATAAAATTTTTTGGTACAAATCGTTTTAGTAATTTTCAAAATATTCGCATTTAAGATTCATACACTTTTGCTTGCGTTCGAACAAGTTCTCGAAACATTTTTTCCACTGTGATGTTGGGATCTTAAAATATGGTTTGAAAGGAGAATCTTGAAGTGATGAAAATGGCTGTCCACGCATTTATTCTTTAACATTTGGGAACAAAAAGAAGGCGACAAATCAGGTCAATACGAGCAATCAGACATTAATTCGATGGATTTCTCCGACAAATAATCTATTTTGTGAGGTTCTGTGAGAGCCGGAATTCTTATGATGAAGAATGAAGCTACATTTTCGGTTGTTTTTCCTGATTTCGTTAACGACTTTGGCGAGCAAATTGTTTTATACAATTCAGCATTAAATTTTCTTCGATCCTCTAAAGCAGTATAACGAAAGAAACAAGCTCCTAGTTTCGTCTCCTGTCACGATAATGTGTACGGATTTTGCATTTCATCGATATAATTTTTTGAGTATTTCCTTACACCAACAGATACGAACCTGTTTTGGAGCTTCAGTCAAATTATGCGGAATCAATCTTTTTCGCAGCTAAAAACAAATGCACTATCGTCTTCAGTACACCTTCTACCTCACATGCGGATCCTCTTCAGTCTTGTTGCACACAGTATCGATTTTTTTTTGGAACAACCGATTTTGATCGGCGTTCATACGAAATTATTTATT
This sequence comes from Zhengitettix transpicula, assembly GCA_037074705.1. NCBI lineage: Eukaryota > Metazoa > Arthropoda > Insecta > Orthoptera > Tetrigidae > Zhengitettix > Zhengitettix transpicula. Next base: position 35,275,859 of record CM073596.1, on the reverse strand, counting down.
GGCGGAAGCACGACCACGACGAAATTCTGCAGAACATTTGTAAACAATCTTTAATAAAATCGTACAAAATCGTCCAACGAAACATTTCAATTTTTCAGGAACTGTTTTTTAAAAGTTTACTTTAAACGAACTTCTCTGCCAATATTGAGCTGCCACCGTTTCAACGATAACAAGTGACAAATTTTACAACAGATCTCAATGGCGCTATCTAGTGGTAGTCCGTAAAATCATATAAAACGGCCCTCGTAATCCTGCATGGATGGTGATGTCCTTCCACGTCTACCTCACAGATAATGGACGATTTTAACAGAGATTCTGATGCTACAGTCATTGGCTTTTCCCATATATTTTCGCAATAGACCTATTGATGAATTTCTAGCAACTTTACCCGCGTCTCCTTTCATCGTTACGCACTCCCGAGTGGAGGGATGGTTTTACTCAGATCGCAATTGTGGCCACCACATGGCTCGAATGGTTTTTAATTATGACTGGTTTTGAGAGGTGACCTGTGACCTATTCGTGACCTTTCTGTCTAGCGGATCGATATCGCGGGGGTGCTGTGCTCGCACCCTAGATGCGTGCAAGAAAACAAGCTGCTGCTCCTCTCTGCCTATTAGGGTAAAACGCTCTAAATAAATTATCAGTCACGGCGCGTTAGAAGCTGTAGGTGTCAGGGACCTGCCTACGGACAGACAACCCAGACAAGGAACGCCCTTATCGCCTGTCAGGACAAGCTATAAGATACGGAATATTCAAACATTAAGTTGTGGATCGATTATCGGACAGTTCAGGGACTCGCGTATATATCGTAATTCACAATCACAATTAGGTCTGTTAAAATTCAGTGATTTTCTGATTTTTATGCATCTCGTGAATATTTAACTGCAGAATATGTTCAAGAACACTCAATAATTGTATATTTAATACCCTTGTAACTGTCGTAATAAATAAGAAATTTCAGAATATAAGTAATTCTGAACTTTTCCCAGATTCCATCCTTTACTGTTATGTTGTCTAGAATCTGAGAGTATATTGCCGCCCTCATGTAAATATCAACATTAACAAAAATAAACCAGTTTTCTTTACATAACTATATGTTAGATGCTGAAAAGTACTTTAGGCATATTACAGCACATACTTTACACATATATCGGTGTCGTAAATATTAAATTTAATGTTAAACTTGCATATGACCTACATTCCTTCAACCACTCAAGATAATAATTGAAATTCATCAGAAAAATATCGTTATATTTATTTTGGCCGAGTGTAGTGGACATATGTGGTATAGGCAATCTCTTATTTCTATAAAGTTACATCACTGATGTGACGATCTGAAAACTTAATATTTATTTTACCTGACTTCAATATAATTATAAATGAATAATTACACTTACAGGTTGTCATTGCAGATTGAGCATGCCTTGGAAATTCTACACAAAATTTGTTTATATAACGTCAATATTTGACTTTTATAAATATGATAAAGTTATATTCTTGTTTCAGGTTGAAACTGGTGACGTTATCCTTAAAGTTAATGAGACTGATGTGAACAGGTTCAGCACAAAAGAAGGTGAGTTATAACATATGTGCTGTACATATGTATTTTCAATTTAGTAGAATTTAATTTCTCCGAGTTTAGTGGCATATAGCAACTCTTAAGGTGGCGAGGCCTTGTCCGCACTACACTGAATGAAATAGGTTTTAATTGAAGTATGTTCAATTCACGATTGTAAATATTTAAGCTGATGAAGACATTGTTCAGAGATGTAAAACAGAAAGTGATAACATAGCCATTTAGATTTTTCATACTGGGTAGATAGTACCACGATTGTTAGAGTCTTCAGTCTGGGGTACGAGGCCGTACCAGAGGCAAAGATTAAGGCGGCAATTGTGGACAAGGTCAAATAAAATTAAAGGTCTGCGGGAAGAATTTTTTAAGAAGAAATATTTTATTTCTATTTTTTTTAGTGGATGAAACTGCCACAGGGCAACTGCCCTTTAGAAGTAATAAATATATACATAAAAAACTCGATTTAAATTAAAATAGTTTTTGTATAATATAAAGGGCGGGTGGAATGTAATGCGGTTTCAGTGTTGAAATGCTTGCGACTGTCCGCTGACCCGGTGACGCTGAAGCTGAAGCGCGACCCCATCATCAAAGACAAGGTCCGGCGCTACTTGTCGGACTCTGCGCACGAAGCTTGCGATGGCGACGACTCCGAGGACGAGTGCGCGGCCACGTCGCCCAGCAACGGCACGGACCTCGAGTCCCTGCTCCCTACGGGCGGCGGCAGCTCCGATAGCTTCGAGGAAGGCGAGCGCCTGCAATGGGAGCCGCTTTCGGACAAGTTCTGCCGCCCCCCGCGGACGCCCCGCTACGAGGCGTTCATGATGACGGGCGACATCATCCTCAACTTGTCTCGCACGCCGCAGAGCTGCGGACTATTGCCCAAGCACCAAAAGAAGGTGGACAGTCTGCGGCACCGTCACCACCACAGGTACAAGCACCACCACCACCACAACTCAGTGCCCAACAGCCCCGACGAAATGGACCTGGGACACCGAAACAGTCACCACCAGCCCGCCTCCGTTGCCTCTGCGCCTCCTGGCGCCACGCCGCCCTCCGCCGCCACGGCCTTCCCCTATCACCACGGCGTCGTGCGTATGTCGCGCTCAGAGGACCACCTCCAATTCCAGAAAGACTCTTCCATGAGTGCCGTCGACATAGACATCGACGAAGACGTCACCTCATCCCTCAACACGCTCCTCGACACCAGGCAGGATGCCACCGCCTCCGGAGAAGGCGGTGGTGGTGGCGGCGGTGACCGCATCGTTTGGACGTATAACGCTCCGGTGGCGTCGGTCACGTCGCCGGAGAACTCCACGACCACCGCGTCCTCCAGCTCCTCGACGCCGTCATCGGAAGGCGTTAGTCCGCAGCGTTCTCTGTCCCCCGCGTCTCCTACATCCGTGTCCTCGTCGGTCATGTCGAGCAACTCCAGTAACTCGAGACACGGCGTCGCGGCGCCCACGCCAAAGCTCAACGACGTCTACTTGCACCAACCTAACGGGGAACTGAGTCAGTCCGAAGCGATTTCCAACATCTCCAGCCCTGATTTTCAAGAGGAGGAGACGCTGGACATTTTGAGCGCCAGGGACTTGATGGAGGTGAGCGACCCTAGCGACAGCGACTCGACGCTCCTGGTGAGTGACAGGACGTCGACGGCGAGGAACGGCGAACACTCTAGTAACCCCCGGGAGCACCGCATCGTGATCCAGGTGAAAGGACCCGATGAGGGCATTAGGTCACCCTCAGGTCACGGCCACGGCTATGGCGACATCACTCCGGAGCGGGCCGGCTACCAGGTGAGTGCCACCCTCTACTCCTTGCGCCGCTTTCTCTCTATCTTTCTGACTATTAATTCGAGTTCTCCATCTCTCTTTCTTTTTCAGCCTGCAAGTTCAATATACAATGTAAGCCAACAGTAAATTAATATAGATGACAAACGTAGCGTTTGTAATAAATACTCTTTTATGTGTTTTTGCATGTATAAATGTATTGAAATGTCCTGTGTGGGTTTAGAGACACTGGTATTTTGTGTGAGTGGGACGCATATCAAGTAAACCTCTAAATACCTAATATAACGATTTTCACTCCGTCGTGTATCAGAAAACTTCCACCAGAAACTTTGACGTAGTTACTTATTATACTCGTGAAGCCTTACTTTTAGGATTACTCACTTTAAAGTCAAGATCGAACGGGAAGCTACTTGTCGAAAATACGGTGCGCGGTGAACCGCGAGCTGTAGTACAACATTTCTTGAGTGTTAGTAATAGCCTATTCTCACTTGTTTTCGTTTAAATTGGGCGTTCCTTTGATTGACTGCACAAGATATCAGTCGTAGTGGGACTAAACGCACAAACAAAAGTAAAGTAAAGACGAAAAAAGGAGTTTGGGCGTCATTGGAGTGACGAGGTTGTATCAATTTTTTTCATTCTCCGATAAATACCATAACTTAGCTGTACATTAAATTATTCTATAGTATATTAAATAAGCAATTTATAATATTTTCTTCGCAAATAAACGAAATATCTTTATATTTATGTGGAATGAGCAAATTTTCTTAGGATAAAATCATCTGCATTCTTATTGAAAAGCACAACAGCATGATGGGGGCCTGGGCTGCCTTCATGATATGCCTCCAGTCATCTCTTCTCTGAGTCTTCTCCCACCATCCTATCATCTTCATCCTGGAACCATCTTTCCCGAAGTAGATCTGATGTTCCACGTTCCTATCTTCATCCATGTTTCATGGCGGTCACCTTCATATTGTAAGGATTTGTGAAATTTTTAAACGCTCAAGTCAGTCTTTCCCATTTTTAGTAGTATTTTTAGAATCAGTTAACAAGACTAATTAGATATAATGTTTATTAATGACTGGTTCGATTTAATTTCAGTCAATTAATTGTTACCTTCAAAAAATTCTGAAAACCTTATTTTTGTATTATTACTCTTATAGATGCTAAAATATCTGAAAGTCCTGCCAAAAAATGGTCCAGATTGAAAATAACACACATTTATTTAAGAACAATGTGCAATTCATCTCATATTTCAAAACTAAAACAAATGACAACATCGAAATATATACAATATTAAATTTAGTTTTTATCAATCTATTTATAGTTGATAGGTGTTTTATTCTGTTTCTAAAATAATTAAGTGTATTTGAGTGCAAGTATTATGTGCAGTATAAATATCTTAGTTTAATTTGCTTGCTGGCAGTTAGATGCATGTGCTTGAACAGACATCTATAGAACTATAGTTCAACTAAATCTATCTAATTAGTTTTTATTTGTAACCATTACTGTACTGTTTGAATAGTCAATTCATATCTTCTCATTTTTACACAACTTCCAATGTGTTTCCCGGTGAAAGTCAAATATGAAGTGCATTTAAATTAATTTCCATTTAATTTCAAATCATTTTGATAAGTAATTTATGCTTGATATTGTGTAGGATTATTTATTGTTTACATTTATAAACAGTTTAATTCAAGAAGGAACTTAAAAATATTTAATTTTCTTAAAAACAGTTTACATGCATATATAAAGGGAAATTATCATTTTTCTCCCATTTGTAGGCGTTTTGAGCACTTATTTTTATTCTGGCAATGTCTAATGAAAAATGTTATATTCAGATATCAAGCTGAATGTACACAAAATTTAAAATGTCTAATATTTGTTTCACAGTGTGAATTATGTAAATATATATACATATATATATATATTTGGACAGATGAGAGAGATTGTGAGTGGCTTACCTGAAATTGAGGCTCAGTGCCACTATTCGAAACAGGAAATATTTCTGAAAATTTTAACTGAGTCGTATTCAAAATGGTGATGTCTTCCATCAAGTTAATGTATTTTTTCACTCTCTTTCCTGTCCATATCAATTACATATATATATATATATATAACAGTATTTAGTGGTTAATGATCATATATATATATATATATATATATATATATATATATATATACACGATCATTAACCACTAAATACTGTTTTATACTCAAGTATATTTTAAAGTAACAAATGTATTTGTTCATATAAAAATTAACTGGAAAAGGAAATAAAGTGGTGATGGTTGTATAAGTTGAGTTTTGAGAATTGCTCAGTAATTTTTATCAGTTCACTGTATGCCTGATAGCAGTGTTTGGGCTTTTTCTTAATCTTTTATATTTGAACATCATGCTGATATATCAAGAGATAACATTACCATTGGCCACTGTGAAGGTGGTGGTGACAAGGAACAAAAAAAAATGAACAGATCAAGCTTTATTTTTTATTCTATGCCTGTAATAAGTTAATTTAATCAGTTACTTATTAAAATGAATGACTCTGCTGAAACAAGTTCTTATTAAATAAATTTTATTTTATTGTTAGGAGCTTAGAGAGTCAGAAGATGAGCTTGTGACATTGACAGAAGATGCTACTGCACTGGCGTCTATCTCTAATAAGGCTATCTCCCCACCTCTCTCATCTGAAGATGAAAGTGATATTGAAAGTCTGCATAGCTTCCACTACAGTCCCAAGGCCGTGGATATTCCTTCAGCAATCAGATTAGCCAAGAGACTATATATGCTTGACGGATTTAAAAAGTCTGATGTGTCAAGGCATCTGAGTAAAAAGTGAGTTTTGCTCTTTGAATTTCTTTGTAATTATTATTATCCTCAAACAGTGTTACTTGTATAGTTTAAACATATACAAATATATAGGTACTCCTGTTCAAAGACTGAAACATTGTATAAAAATCTTGATTTATATTTTGTGTCACATCCAATTTCTGTCTAGAAATTTTGCAATTGTATAATATCTCCAGTAAAGAAAATATATTTGTTTAACTCCTATTTTCCCTTCCAGATTAAAATGTTATCAGTAATTTAAAATATAAGTTCTTTAAATTTCATAAAATTTATTCCCAGTGACATTATTATAATGGCCTAATGAGATAAAACTATAAGTTCTTCATTTAATAAAAGCAATACATATATCATACAGTACTTTGCAATGTCAGTTTTTAGCATTGATGTAGATTCTAACATTACTTCAATTTTGAGTTTGTCTCAATATTTTAAATGAATTTTATAAGCATAAAATTTCTGTGTTATCATAGGGTGATATTTCAGGGCTTTGTGTAATAAAAATAACAAATGTGAAAAATATCCCATACGTAAGTCATATAACTAATGTATTATTGCTAATTTAGGAAAATAATTATTTCAAAGATTTAGAATGAAACATTTCATGCTTTACATTTTATGAATTATTCATTCATTAAGATTTTTATGCACAAAAGTATTTATGTAACATATAGCATTTGACTGCCTCTTTTAAATATATTCCCAACCTAAAACTGTTTTCAAGAAATAAATTACTTCATTATTCATTTTTCAAATAATCAATTGGTATTTGTATTTTTTATTTTACTTTTACAGTAATGATTTTAGTAGAGTTGTGGCAGAAGAATATTTGAAATATTTTTCTTTTGAAAATGATACTCTTGACATTGCACTACGCAAGTTCCTAAAACAATTTAGTCTCACTGGTGAAACACAAGAAAGAGAACGTGTGTTGGTTCATTTCTCAAAACGTTATTTGGACTGCAATCCTGGCACTTTTAATTCCCAAGGTAAGCACAGTTTGTTGTGTTGCACTACCATCACATGTACTCAATAATAAGTAGCTATGACTATAATGTTGAAATATTATTCTATGCATAAATGTTTCTAGTTCAATCATTATTTATGTCACTTATAATATACAAAAAGGAATATGCAGTTTTTAAATTAAATTTGAAATAAAATACTTTCAACAAATATATTTATTTAACAAATGCAATTTGATTGCTTCATGACTGGCTTGTTAATTTTTCAGATGCTGTTCATACCTTAACATGTGCCATCATGCTCCTCAACACAGATCTTCATGGGCAGAATATTGGAAGGAAAATGACTTGTACAGAGTTCATAGAAAATTTGTCAGAACTGAATGATGGAGACAATTTTCCTCGGGAGGTGCTTAAGCAATTGTATCAAGCAATCAAGTCATATCCTTTAGAGTGGGCTTTGTAAGTTCATGTTCATAGCTGTGCATTGAGAAAAAATTTTAGTCTGCATTTAATCTTCATGAACATAATATTCTGAGGCAAATTGTGAAAGTGGGTTATTCAGTAGTTTTATATTCCTTACATTCCCATTTCAAATCTTTGCCAAGTAGAACATTATTGCTTCAAATGAATTGAATTATAATTATTGATATGGCATATATTTTGACATGTACCTTAAACGTATTTGTATCCTAAAATTTATTTGTTCCATATAGAATACATGTATTTTTCCATGGGACTTTAACCTCTGTTGTGGGCTTAATCTTTAAGGTACTCCTGCTCATAGTTAATACTCTGAACAGTACATAAAAAGAGAGAGGGGATCAGTCAGGCACTTCGGCCTGATCTCGGAGGTGTATGTTCCGGGGTCACAGACCTTGGGCATACGGTAAGAGTTATCCGCTATTCCCATTGGAATAGTCGGCCAGCTGCCTCCTAAACTGGTCAAGGCATGGAGAAGGGAATGCTGCATTAAAAAATAATCAGCTGCCTTGTAAATTGGTCGAGGGACGGAGAGGGAAATTCTGCATCCCCACAGCAAACCCTCTCCCACCATGCAGGTTTTTCTGCCTACTAGACAAGGAAACCTGTGAGAGCATTTTCTCACAGGTGTTCTGGAGGAGGCTACCTTTGGGGATGCCTTCTCCTCTCTCTGGTTTTTTGAACTGAGGTTCCCACAAGCCGAGGCACCTCATTCTGTTTTGAGAGGTCTATGTTCCGGGGTTACAGACCCTGGGCATACAGTAAGAGTCATCCACTATTATTATTGTCTGCCTCTTAAACTGGCACAAGAGGGGAATGCTGCAACCCCACAGCAAACCCTGCTCCCGCCATCAACAGGGCATGGGACAAGCCCAAATGCCCGACCTACCTGATGCATCACTTGTAGGCGAATGCCAGGTAGGTTCCTGGAGGTTCTAGTTAACCCTTAATTACCTTGCTCTAGCCTTCCACAACCCCCCCCCTCTCCCTTAAAATCCCTTCCTATTCTTTTGAAAGGAAGTTGGATTACTCTCCTGTACCATATTATTATAAAAAAAACGCCTTCGATATTAGTCTTTTGAATAATAGCTCTCATACATGGAATCTTACAAAGAGGTAAGATGAGGCTACCTGTATGCTATCTCTGGGGGTGCTTCTCTCCCTGCTTTTGAATTAAGACACATCAGTTTTGAGAGTTGTATGATCTGAGACACAGACAGTTGGGTCTTATGGCAAGAGTTCTCCATTGGAGCAGTCGACCAGCTGCTTCCAAATCTCATTGAGGCATGTAGTCACAGCTAACCCACCTCCAGACATTAGAAACATGTGGAACAAGTACTGAGAACCCAACCTACCTCATGCAGGTTTTCCAGGATTTTCTCTGCATCACATTTAGGTGCTTTTCTGAGTAGTATCCTTAATCTATAGCCCATGGTTTTTTAAAAAAAATAAGTATTTATACCTTATTATTTTCCTCAAACTGTTCCTCCTGCCACATTATTTTTTGTATCATCAATCACTGGATGAGATTCCTGTCTTAATCTACTCATGACAATGATTATCATCTTGAACCTTTCCAAAATCCTTTAGATAACTTAAAAAATTATATGACTGCTTTCGTGAAAAAAAAATTGTATTCTAAAACATTGTAAAGGAATGTATTGTTTTATTTATTTTTTGCCAGAGATGAAGATGCTGATGAGTGTAGCTCGCAAGTGAAGCAGCAAGTGGACAGTCAACAGTCTCTTTCTGGTAGCAACCCTTTCCTTGATGTGCCTAATGCTGCTACTGCTGTTGAATATAAGAAGGGGTATGTCATGCGTAAGAGCTGCATTGATCCAAATGGCAAGAAAAGTAAGCTCATTAAAAATACTCTAGTAAATTATTGCTAAAACTTTACTTTAAATGAGTCAATTATTTAAGTACCAGGATCATATGATTGAACCCAGAACCTTTGCCTACCAGGCAGAACTCAACCAACTGGCTGTGTTGACTCTTCCGTTAGACCTGATGCATGTTCACATACAATATTACTAAATCACAATAACATGGCCTTAATTTTAGGACCAAAATGAAGAATTGATTTTATAGAGCTTCCATCCAGTAAGCTGAAGTCCAATCGATATTTTTAAATCCTGATACTTTAATTCAATTTAATTTATGTTACCTCATTTGGATATGAAAGATGGACAGAGCTGACTTGCTGTAGTCAGGCTGAGAAGATATAGTATTTCAAATTTTCAAGGACCTTAACCCTCCTCTTCAGATCTATTTCCTGAAGACAGGTGCTTGAAAATATGAAATACTATTTCTTCCCAGCCTGAATACATCAACTGTTGATTTAAGGTAAGTCAGCTGCTCTGTCCTTCTTTCCTATCCAAATGAGTTAATTAATTTGACTATCAACATACGTATACAAATATATAATAACACATTTGGATAGGAAAGAGAGACAGTGATGCCAACTTACCGGAAATCAATAGTTGGTCCAGTTGGGCATAAGTGGAAGTTCAAATATTTTAGGGCCTGAGCCCCCTTCGTCAGGAAGGAAGATCTGAATTGTGTGCTGGCTGGGCATAAATAATATAATATTAGTAAGGATATGATATTGTCAAAAATAATTGTGATATTGTTTATGGGCTATTAGCCATGCGGTGGTCAAAACTCCACAGTCTGCAGCTGGCTGATGAACGGAATGGTGTATCACTCCTTCCTGGAGAAGGAGGCTGAGAACCTTGAAGAACAACCTTCTGTTTCCTATGGCTACACCGTACTTCACTTTCAGATAAGCCACAATTATTTTTGAAAAATGTGACATCCTTACTTATATATATATATATATATATATATATATAACACATTTGGATATGAAGGAGAAACAGTGTACATGCCAGCTGGGCTCAAATTGTTGACATATGTCATAAAATATTTACTGAATCACCCCTGTCTGCATGAGCAAAATTAGTTGTTTTTTCTTTTAAGTATTTTTCTCCTCTGTTAGTTGCCTTTATAACAACAAATGAAAATACATTTTGTATATGAATCTACTGTATTTACTTGTACATTAACTTTGCTGTAAACATTAATCATTGGTCAACAATAGCTTACAAATGGTTCCATATTAATATTTATTTTTGTTTTAAATTAATGATAATTTAATATAATAAAGCAATTGATTTGAACTGAAATTCTACTTCTATTAAATGAAATTTTTGGTATTCTAAAACATGGAACAGTTCTTTGGAACTGCAATATCTATATATCTGACTCTGCTTTATTTTAGCTCCTCTAGGAAAGCGCAGCTGGAAAATGTTCTATTGCACTTTACGAGACATGGTGCTGTATTTGCACAAAGATGAACATGGGTTTCGTAAGAGTGCATTGAGTGAAAACCTTCACAATGCCATCCGCATCCACCATGCCTTAGCTACAAAAGCTGCTGACTACACAAAGAAACAACATGTTTTTCGGTTGCAGACTGCAGATCAAGCTGAATATCTATTTCAGACAAGGTAAAAATTTGTTTAATTATATAAGATTTCCTTGTAAATGTTTTTATATCATACCAAATTGTTTGGTCATGTATAGCATATTCGTGTGCTGACACACTAGAAATTTTGAAGCCAGGTGAAACAACTTTGGTAAAGTAATTGCAATTTCATGGAAATGTATGACAAGTGGAAGAATAAATTTACCAACAGTAACAACTTATAGCTCTAACAGTCTGCTTGTATTTTTACTTCAGGCAAAATCTGATGCTGTCTTTTAATTAGTATAATTTTCATAGCAAGGAAAGAGAGTAGGTGCCTGAAATTAAAGCTCTGCATCACTTCTTAGGAAAGAGGTAGTTCTTCAAATTTTCAGAGCCAAGTTTTCCTGAGGAAGCAAGCTAATAAATATGAATATTTAAAAAGCTTTCTTTCTGTCCTGAATTGCAACACCAAGCTTCAATTTCATGTAGGGAACTGAAGGTTGTTCTTCAAATTTTCAGAGGCTCTCAGCCTATATATATTGTGGTGACCATCAATGTGTAATGAAAGGATTTTTTTATAATTTCTTTAAAATTTGTTTGTTGGCATAATAATTATAGCCCATGTATTATAAACAACAGTCTGTGGTTCATAAGAATGTGGAGTGCTGGAGAACATTATTGTCAGCATATTTGGAGATTGAAAGCTGGGATGAGAGAACAAGCAGTCCATAACAGAATCTGGCTGATGGTAATAATGGCGAGTCCATAATGGAAGCCAGCCTGTAGTGTGTATTAGTGGAGAGGCTACAATAAAGTACAGTCTACATTAATATCCAGGATAGTAAAGTACAGTAGGATCTCTCTTTCCTTTCTGTACCAATATTGCAATTACAAATATATAATACATGGCACTTAATTACTATAAAAATTTTAATTGGATTGAAAGTTGCTTTAAATTATAAAGAAAAATTTATCATTTACAGTGATTCAAAAGAGCTGCAGTCTTGGATAGATACAATAAACTTTGTTTGTGCCAGTTTCTCTGCTCAACCTTTGGCAGGAGCAGTTGGTTCGCAGCGCAAATTTCAACGACCACTCCTTCCTTGTAGTCACACAAAACTGAATCTGGTAAGAGTAATGAGCATTATAGCTGCTTGAAACAACAAAATCCCTACATAGTCATTATTTATAATACTTTATGATTCAAACTTTAATTTCCATTTGCTGGAATACTTGAAGTAATTTTTTTTTTGTAGTAATTTCCATAACTTTTCATGTCTGTAAAATTATTTCAGTACTATTGTGAAGTATTTAAATTTGTAATATTATAAAATTATAGTATATTACTTTACATAATAGTTCTAGCCTATGTCTTTTAATATAAATATTAGATTTATGAAAGATAATTATATGAAACTGAAACTAATATTAAAGCTGTAAATTGTAAAAACATAGTATCAGCAGCATGGACTGGAACATTATATAAAACACCCAACAGCCTGTTTCAAGTTCTCAGGTTAATGTGTAGATGAGCTATATGAGAACTAAAGCAATGTTTGAATACTTGATAGATTGTACATATGGTTTTATCATATCATTATATCTGCTCAATCACATTATTAGTATTGAGAATTGTTTATGGATTACTGACATGATTAATAAAGATATGGTGAACAGGCATATTAATGATAGTTTCATTAGTCAACTTTTATTTGATGTTTTATCTTATTTTTTCAGGAACAGTAAAGATTTGGTACTAATCAAACCATATAAGACCAAACTGTTATTATGACTAAAGATCAATTTTCTTTTAAGTATAATTTGATAACTAATTTTCTAAAATGAAAGTGTATTTTTAAAATATAATGATTTTTCACTTTAAACTTGAGTAACTCTTTTTTCATTTTCTGGAGATAGCGTGAACAATTGAGAGACCATGAGGAGAGAGTGCAAAGGTTGGAAGCTGAACTGGAAGAACACAGAAAGCATCCTCCAGAACGTAGTACAAAGAGCCTTGTGATTCAGAATTACAGAGAAAAGGAGGCATACTTGCACTATGAGGTTAGTTTTTGTATGTACTAAATAATATATATTTTGTTAAATTATATTATTTGTAAAAATTAATAGTAGGAACAAATATTGGGGATTAAGAAAGTAAATTCTACCGATTCTTCCACTATAATCCTTTCCAACAATAATGACTAAAAAGCCAAAAATTATTTTACCTCTTACAGTTTCAATGTTACGTAACATGAAATTTGTATAATATTTGACAAGCATTTCTAAGTAACAGAAAACAATTCATGGTTAAAAAAAGAAAGTCATTAGATTGATTTAGTGTATCTTGTAATGATTTCTATATGCTGAACATCCTTATTTCTGTAGTTAGTTTTGTGACAATTTATTTACAGACTACTGGAATATTAAAACCATTTTGTTCTACGTAGCTATATAATAAAATGCTACTCATTAACTGTCACTAGATTCAGAATATCTATTTTCAACAAATTTCCTTGAAACAATACCATAATAAAAGGAAATTTAAAAGTAATATGATATTTCTAAGGCACACTTTTTGTAATGTAAAACTTGCCATCCTCATTTGAAATTTTTAAGGCTGCTACACCCTTTTCAGTTTCCAACTTTCCTATGCTACCTATTTAATCAAAATTGTATGAAAACCATTTTTTAAATATGTTATATAAGAATACTCATTCCTCAATCTTATAGTGTCACCCACAATTATCTTTGATGCCTTCTAATTGCATCATCCTTTCTCCTTTTACTGGGCCCTTTCCTTCAGAGACAGGTCTGGGGGTGGTAACTGCATAATGGTTCATTGTGCTGTGGCCTTCACCCTACACAGTCCAGTTTGCAGTCTAATGGAGCGGACCTTCTCTTCTGCTGAAGAAGGTGCACAACAATCTAAAAATTTCTAATGTCACCAACCATGGACACAAACATTCATATCCAAGTAAGCCACATTAATTCTTGTCTCTTTCCTGTCCTTCCAATTTATGTGTATTAATTGAATATTATGACAATACATTACACACACACACAAAAGTATGAAGTTGTATGACTAGCAAAATTGTGTTTGGTACTTTTTATATTGTTTATAATATAATATTATACATTAAATAACTATACAGATTGTGATAAAATTATTTTTAAAGTAGACTATGAAAAACTGGTAGAAGTTCATAATTTCTAAATAAAACCAACAAATTCAGTCCTTAAAATGTTTTTAATTTGTCACCCAGCTCTTGGTATCTAACAATGGTAATTAATTAACATAATACCTTGCTTTTAAGTATTGAAAATTTATCATACAGTTTACCAAAAATTCCAACCTCATTCCTAATTTTAAGTAATTTATCCATTTATTTGTGAAAATGTGTTCCTTCAGAACCCATTTTTAAATTTATTTGATTTCTTTGTCAAATTATAATTGAATCCCATCCAATTGCATATTTAACCTCACTGACAATACAGCATTAGTTTTGGAGTACTCCTTTTAAGATATTTTTTGGGTAATAAATTATTTTCCCTACATTCGAGTGTGACCAATTTGCAACAGATATCACATTTTACACAGTATACCAAATCCTTGTCAACCCTACTGTGTCCTTCATATTGTTTATAAATTTTCCCTTTTTATCTATAGGTTTCATTGCTAGCTTGATTTCATCCTTTGAAATATACAATCCTTATTAATTTCTCCAATTTTATAATCATTCCCTATAACATTCCCCTTACAACTTCACTCTAAATTACCATTTATCCCCTATATCTTAATTGTGTTTTATACAGCTAATTCATAGTGGTTCTTGAGTTGAACTTCCTGATGTATTTTCTGTTTAAAATTAGAAAATTATTGAGGAATGAATTTATTGGTTTTATTTTGAAAGCAAAAATAATTTTACTATATGTATTTTATTTCAAAGTTCATAATCTTTGAACTTATAATATAAGATACAGAATTTTAATAAATTATCTAATATTTTCCTCAACTTGGCAGCTGAAGCGGTACAAGACATATGCATACCTCCTGCGATCCCGGATATCACAGTATCCTGACCTGGAAGCCTCTCTTGCTGAAACCAGCATTGGAGAAGTTGATGAAGGAGGTGCTGTTGCACTTGTAGAGCAATCTGACATACCCAGTGGGAACATCATTGCCGCTTCAGCTTCTGAAAGGCGTGGTGCCAGCCCAACCACTAATAGGTACAGTTACAGGGCAGCTATATACAGTGGCACGGCGGGGAACAGTCGAGACAATGGAGGAGACATAGGGTGACGGATGATGGGAGTCTTCTCGGCATGTGTACTGTAAAGCAACCAAGTGGGATAAATGGCCTTGGATGGTGTCTGCTTCTGCTTAGTTTACAAAGCATTGTGTACCTTTAGTTATATTGAAATGCAGTGGGCAAATTGTAAAACTTATACACTATTCAATTGGTTATTTATAGCATGTATAAGCAACACATTCCTGGTATGACAACACATATTCAAGTTCAGTACTTGAAAGTTTGATGTTGATTTATTGTGAGAAAAATTGCAAGACTATGAAAATATTAAAACTATGAACTTCAATGATAACAATATTATCATATATTTTTTTGTGTTTACTATTTTTTACACTGAATCAATTATTGAATAGTGTATATATATATATATATATATATAATATTATAAATATTGATTAAAAAATTTGACACTTTTTTCTGTGAATGTGAACCAATTATTACATCAAAAATATCTCAGTTTTCAATACTTTATTACAAAAATAGCATGTCTGTAATTTGAATGTCCATTATAAGTTTTTCTTTATTTCTTTTTTTATATTTTGAAAGTTATCAGCCATGAACATGAATATGAAGTTGTTCTCCGAAAATGTCTTGTCTGCAAAGAGTCTATAGCCAATTGAATCAATGATTTTAATTAATCTTTTATTTTCTCAGTTATCAGTGATGGCATGAATAGCTTGGAATGCAGTACTGTTATCTTTAAACAGAGAAGTTCTTCCAACAATTATATTGCCATTTAAATTTTGATTTACAGTATATTGCTGATAATTCTCCCAATCTCTTCTTTCAGTAAATGTTGGCTCTGTGTGTACATGATGCAGATTCTCTTCTGCAGTAAAAATTGATCTTTTCTTCTCAACGTACCATTGCTGAATCTCCTCCTCTGGGTGCATGTGAACTTTTACTATTGTTTGGCAATCACTATCTCACCTCTTGTTGCCAAATGTTCCAAGTTACAATCCACCAGTGAGATTGAAAGGAGCAACAAGCTTTTTAGAAGCTTGTTTATGTTCCTTCAGTGGAATCTTCAAAGCTCAAGGACAAATTGTGATAATACTGAGAGTAAAGGGTGCAGCGGTTGCTCACACTTTATCTTAGAAGGGTAGGCAGACTCTCTTTCTGTAGATGTTAATTGAGGATTAACACTTCAGTGTTGTCAATTTAACAATTTAATAATGACTGCAGAAATTAATTTGTGAACTTGAGAATATCAATTTAAATGTTACAATTTTGGAATGGCGTTTTACCATTTGTGCTTGTGTGGCACGACTGCTTCATTGGGAAATGAATGTGTGTGCAAATTATTAACGCTTCTTCCAAATGTAAATTACAATAAGACATTGTGAGAATGGTGGTCTACCTAATTGAATTTGTACAGTATTAACAATTTACTTCCGAACGTATTAGAAATAAATGATCAGGGAAAGTATATAATATTAAGGTGTATAAAATAAAACAGAGAAACTATATTTCACTAGCAAACATACATATACTCACATTTAAATGTGTAATACATATGTAAATAGGTCCATGTCATTAAAATATTGTAAATTATTATGAGAACTCTCTATCTTAGTTGGATATAGTTATGAAATGTACATAGAATTATGTGAATGATTTGAGTATTGTTTATTGTATTTTATTTTACTTATGTGAATGAAAATCAATAGTATAAATGTATTCATCAGGAACATAATTAATAAATTTTGTAATGTTTTAGTGCTTAAGTAAAATTTACAATGTTTCAGTATGTTTCCCCATTTATTATAAGTGTGGAGAATAATTTAGTTTCTTGACACAGTCAAAAATATAATTAATTTTAGTTATAATAATAATTCCAAAATTGTGTAGTTTATCTTTCTCAGTTTGTTAATAGCAATATTTATTGAACTTGAGAATTTTGACTTTAAATGGTAAAGTCTAACTGTAGTCAGTTTTTGTGCCTCCTTTGAAATTCTGCATCAAATAACTAGAGGCTAACATTAATGAGCCTATTCTTTTGTAGAGAAAATAATAACAATGTGATAAATTTTCAGAAAATCTATTCTCGATAATAATGTTACAGATGTTGATCTCATTAAATTGACTATAAGGAGTTGTGTGAATATTAAATCAAAAGTTAAATATGAGTAAGAAAATAGTTTTTGTATTAATATGTATATCACTAGGTAAAAAGCTGAGTATCAGATCTGAAATTTTATGTGCAATTGAAAATATAAACAGAAAATAAGTATTCACTAAGATTAAGTTTTTGTATTTAAATTTTTATTGTTATTTTGTTCATCTAATCTATATATGATAAGAAAATTTTAATTGACTGTTAATTAAAAAATTGTAAATAATTATATTTCAATAGGATTGTGGTAGTTACTAACAGGTTGCATGCATTTGGAGAAATTAATATAGTCTAGTTATGCCCTTGTAACAGATTATTTAAGACATGTAACAAATAACGGAGGAGTTGGTATATCTCACATTGTCAAACAAGGTTTTCTGTTAATCTGGGTACTCTCTTAGCCTAGAATGAGCATTTACAGGCTGTGACTTTTTATATGTTTATTCTAACTAGCACAATTACTGTTTTTGTGTCTATGAAGTGTTATTCTGTATTTGTAAATTTTATAAAAAAACTTGTAATTTTATTTATAGAAATATCTAGATATAAATAATGTTAAAAGATAGTGATGTAATATTAATTTTAGTGTTATGATCAGAGGCAGATTGTACAGAATATAATATTTTGAGGTACACATTTCTAACATGGTGATGGCATCTACTGTCAATATGTCAGATCATATATTCTTTTTTTAACTAACACCCTTGCATGATTCTTTGATACTTTTGTTTGATTTGTTGTGAATTAAAAAATGCAATTTATATTATCATAATAAGACTATTATATACAGAATCATACCCCTGAATACAATAGTTCCAAATTTGTTTATAATGCAATTGTCGTTTGGTGTATATCTATGCAATTCCATATTTCTTAAGGGATGCTTTTCTTTTTTCAGTGAATGACTTAGTATGTTGCACGAAAAACTACTAGTGGATGAGCATTCAAACAAATGAGTGGTTTCCAGGATGAAGATGTTTGTCTTCCTTCAGTGATATAAGTTTTTAAAATTAAGTTATGTCTTGAATGTGTATGAATGACTATAGCAAAAGTAAGCTTGGGAGACTAATTATTAAGTAAGAAATGCCAAAGATAGACTCTAATTGTAATAAATTTATTTTACATGTTTTTTTTTAATTATAGGATTATGTGCAGTATGATGTAGTTAACTGAGTGTGAATGTTAGATTTGCCTTTATGAGTTTCTTTGTATACAGTTTACAAATAATTTGTAAATTACAATAATTTATGTCTTAACCTTTGGATAAAGTAATCTTTGTCCTTTCTCATTATGGCAATTTAAGGTAAAGAAATTGTGAAATTTCCTTCTGAAACTGAATAACAATTATAAGTGTTACACATAAAATCAGGGGTTAAATCCAACTGTTCAAACTTAACTCTTGATACTGAATTACATAGTACTGTTAACACCTTTCTACATTCTATAACAGCTAAATTTATTTGC
The DNA here is from genome assembly GCA_037074705.1 of Zhengitettix transpicula. Lineage (NCBI taxonomy): Eukaryota > Metazoa > Arthropoda > Insecta > Orthoptera > Tetrigidae > Zhengitettix > Zhengitettix transpicula. Next base: position 35,256,842 of record CM073596.1, on the reverse strand, counting down.
TGTTAGTTTCTGCCACAATCATGACACATAGATATTACAACGTTATGATTGTGCCAACCTTAAATGATTATAAATAAACAATAACTTCAAGGATGAAGTCAATTTAGTAAGTGATCTTGAGCAAATTTCATTGCAATTTGTACATAGAATATTAATGTAAGTACATGTTATTATATTTTCTTTTTATATTTAAATGGATATATCTGAGAAGAGATTAATTTACCCATTTTGCATAACTTGTTAATTGTTACTTGGCAAAATTTGCCACCTGTAAATTTAATACTCAAAATTTCAGTTCTTCAAAGAAAAGAACAAATACTACACTGCATATGAGTACTGATATATTTCTAATTTAGTTCCTCCAGCTGATTGTGTTGTGTTAATCCAGTATTACTTAAGTGCTTTGTAAACATTTATTTCAACTTCAGTGAGACTGCAAACTCTTTTATTTTACCCTCTGAAGCATTGTTGCTGTATTGGTTGCATATGAGCCTATTTAATGTAGGTGCTATGTTTATTTATTCTTAATATAATGTTAATAAAATTATACAATTTTATTCAGTCTATGATTTTACCTCTGTTCAATAATTCCACTCAGGAGTCTGATTTAAATTTAAAATATTTATAGAAATTTTGAAGTATCCCTTTATTCACTATATTAAGATTATGTATTGTAACTTGTTCCTTGTCTAGATTTCTACAATGATTTGCCAGTATAATAACAAAATAGCTCTTAAGATAATATTTCACTACTTTCTCAAAAATATTATATGATATATTTGTTGTTCGTTTTAAGCCCAAATCTTTTACATATAAATTGTGTTAATGGATAAAAGTTATGTAAATAATGTATATTGTAATTTAACATATACTGTGAATTATCCATCGTACAGTGGAGGTAAATACTGTAATTCCTTAGAAAGTTGTTTTCTTTAGTTAAATTTGAACTGACAATGACATCCATTTTTTTACATAAATTTTTGTTGGGTTCCAATTCTAGCTATTTATGTTAAGATTAAAAATTTATTGTTCGGGAATTAATTCAAATATTTTGTCATTACTTCTCCTTTGAAAATAATTTCATTATCAACAACATTAAAAATAGAGAAAAAATGAAGTTGCTAATTTTTTGTTGTTGAAAGATTTACTCATATTTTATGAATTGCTGTTATTATCTAAATAATTAAAATTACAGCTGGCCATTAATAAATTAAAGAGCAGAATTAGGTGAAATATTTTCTAGTAAGTAAAGATGGTACTATAGTTTCATTAAATAAGTTACTAATTGCCACTTTTTAATTGTGTAATCATTATACAATAAAAATTTAATTTTCTGGTCCCAACACATAACCTCCAACATTAATTCATTTGCAATTGAAGTACACCAATATTTATTTAACTGTTTTTTTAATTGTAAATTTTTTTCCCCCATATTTATGATGTTTTAAATAAATTAATTTTAGCATTGTTCCTGAATATTTTGGACAATACACCAACATTGTGGTCGTCAAAGGTTTGTATTAAATTAAATATAAATTATTCAACCCAATGCGGCATTTACAGGTAGATTTCTTACAGTACTTTTATAATTAATGTGTGTATATATATATAAAATTACAAATGATTGTTCACATGTAGAATGGGTGAAATTTTATCACTAAATTGTGTCTTAGTGTATTTAAATTTATTTATTTATTTTTAGGGTGACAGGCTACACGTATGTGGGAACCTTAGTTCTAAAAACCAGAGAGATGTGAAGGAATCTCCACTACGATATTTTTTAACCATGCGAGTTCTTGATTTACATAAATCACACCGAAGTTTAATATTCCGAACGTCGAGAATTATCAGATTCCACGAATGTTGAAATTCATACCGGTGTTACAGATCGCAACAGTTATTAACGAAATATATAAATTGTGCCTTTTTAATATCGTGACGTAGTAATGGTCTTTATGTGGTTGTAAAGACCAACAATTTTTTTGCCGACCGGAGCCTCTTAATATTTACACATAATTTAACATTTAAAAAGCCTGTAGACATAATGGTGCGCAGTTCAACTGTAGTTATTCCATTTGAAAAAATTTATTCCTATGAAAGAATGTACGGATGATAATGTAGAAGAATTAATTTTAATACGTGAAAAACAGACATTAAAGACTTAGGTTTTCAAAGACATGTATGAGAAATGCTCAGAAAAAACATTACATTCTTCACCATGATCGAAGAGAAAATTCACGACCTTGTGAACTGCCAGCCTTCAACGTAGAAGGTCAACTTAGACTTCTTTTTTAAAAAATAAATTGAGATGCGATACTCCAACCTGTATCAATCTGCGATAACTTCTGTTTCGCCACCCACTCCCGCAAAAATTCATAAAGACGATAAAAGTATAGTATTTCTCGTAACGGGCCTTTGAAAATATTTTTGTAGTTGTACGTCGTAGTATATGCAATTGGCTGCAAGTGTTGTTACAAGTGACAGGTCTGTATTAATATGAATTCACTTCGTCTTCATTTTATCAAGGTATATTAAATGTGTTTGACAGTGTTATATGTTGGCGTATTTGTAATCTCGGCACAGCTAATAATTTATGTTCTATGCGACTTTTGATCGCAAATTTTCACAGTATAGTTTTCTCAGATTTTTACGAGAAAGACAGGTTAATAAAATTTAGAAAATAATGAGGTGTATAAGTTTACCGGTGAAGTAACTTGAAAAATACGTGGGATCCGGTAAACATGTAAAATGGCAATTAAAAACATGCAGCTATACTCTTTTCCATAATTCGGAAGAAAAGACATCCACTGGTTCGTTTTAATATTATCTGTGTTGTGAAGATTTTATATTGATATTTATGAATTATATTTGCTCCAATGTGTTGAAAATAGTAAAATAGGGAGAGACTAGGTGTAAAATTCGATTTTGTTTATGAAGAAAGTAAAACTCTGGAACCAACGATAAATTAAGTTCAATCCTTGTATTGTTCAATTCTATTGGACGAATAAGTCATTGACTTGAATACATTTAACAGAAAAATAGTGAGTTAAAGTGGAACTAAATATATTCTGCTTTCAAAAATGGTTAAAATCTTACGATTTAATAGGTCACGAGTTACCGTGAGAAATAATGGAAACTAGATATCAAAACCTAGGTTTCATCCTCAGGGTAATATGTCTTATAAATACATCCACCTCCATATAGAAGAAACTAGAATCTGGGACAAAGTCTCTTCAATACCAGAACTAGCAAGATATAAATTTGCAGCGTTTGTGCCAATCGCACTTTTGCAATTCATATTCACCAATTATCTTGTAATTAATTATGAAGAATTTAGCTTATAATTAAAATTTTACACATAAAGAGCACTCAAATTTAAACTGCTCTTAGTAAATCTGTGACTATTTGACTTTCAATTATTAAAAATGTCAGGTAAATGTTGTTAATTATATTTATAAATCTTTATAGTACTATTACTAAAGTATTAGTATTAGAAAAGAATAATTCAATATACTCTTAAGGGCCAATAAAGGCATAATATTGTAGTTTGCTATAGCCGGACGCATTTTCAAGTTTAAAACATTTGTGTATGCGACCTGGTGTTAAGTAATGTGGTCAGTGTGTAACTGTTGTATTGTTTATAGCAATTAGGCGAATATTTTTTTTTATGTGAATAAACCTAATGAAGGAGGCATAAGCGTGCTGGAGAAATGGTAATTTAAGTATTCGAGTACTTGAATGAAAGGCATTGACAATATATACCGTGTAATAACTGCCACGTTGTCATATCCCAAGAGAGGTCACTGCAGTTTATGCAGTTGGATTAAAGATTGGAAACGAGGCAAACTAAATTAATGTGCTGACAATTATTTTCTCAATTGCCGTACGAGCTAAACTATTTGTAATAGAAGCGTGTGGCTGCGCGGCAACGCTAGAAGGCGGATTTCGTCTATTAAAAATCAATTAAGTTTCAGATGAGCATTTTTTTTCTTATAAATAGTCTAGTGTCATACAAAATTAGTGACAATAGAATCAACTCAATTCCACTTTCATTCATTTTTTAATTGTAGGATTGCTTCTTGTAGACCTTTTCGCTAGTTTTGTAATATTTTTTTTTCATTTTAGTTGATACCAAGTGAATACTTCATTGCAACAAAAGGCGTTGCAGTGGCTGCTTCTTCTCTCGAAACCACATGTGGCCGAGATGAATGGAGTAGTGGGGTCTTGTTCTCGTCTCTCAGCCACGTGGCGCTGCTGTAGCGTGAGGTCAGTAGCATTTCAGCAGCCGCCGAGGTAGCATCTGAGCCGCAGACCCAAGGTAAGCCTCCTTCAGGCGGAAGGTACTGGTAAGATTTTGAGTTACATACGCTTTCAGGGCTCAGTTGACCTGGCATTGGAAAATATCGTCCCCGGGCAGAGCGTGGGTGCAGAGCCCACCCACCGTCTGCCCCGGGTATCGATCCAAGGACCGACAGACGCGCCCATTGCTACCAAAACACGTTTATGAATTGAGATTGGCACACCTGAAACGGTTCAAACTCACGTTAAGCTACTTCCTTGTCCGCATTTGGGAAATCTAAAATCGCGGGCGTAATGTCAGATTTATTTTTGGAACTTGTGATCTTGTCTAACGTTGACCTTTACTGCGCAGTAAATTTGATCCGCAGATAAATTCGTCACCAATCTAACCAACTGTAAAAAAAAACTATGCAGAAAAGCGGCGTTGTATTGCGAAGTTGATCTGTTGGGGGCTGAAGCAGTGAAAACACAATATTGTGTTCGTATCGGAAATACATTATACGGGTGCCCTGTGTAGAGTATAGTTTACTACTCTCTTCTACCATCTTCAATTTCATATTATCAATATGTTCATGAACACGAGTAACAAACGGTCGCACTAAAAATAATGAAGGATACGTGGTAGTCACGAGTGTTACAAGTAAAACTTCAAAGACACAGGAAATGTGTAGATTAATTAATTGAAATATTTATAATGGTTTTTAAGAGTTTAAAATATTAATAATGATCGCATAAGTTAGTGTTCAATGTGTTATAATATGCTTATCGGAATCTTATTAATCTAACACAATTTCTTATTTATTTATTCATCATTATACACAGGGCACTTGTGATATATTTGAGGATCATCCACGTTCTTGCCATTTCCCTTTAGTAGCAAGGGAAGAGATAGAAAGGGGGGTTTTGGTACGACTACCTTTTAAGTATCGTACCCGCCATTTGCCTAAATGTGATTCAGAGAAAACCATAGAGAAACCAGCGTCATATAGTTCGGGCTCTCATTACTGATCCCAAGCCCTTCTGATGACTAGAGACGTTCCTTTCCCCCCAGCCTCGCCCACTTCCCCTATCCCGCTTCTAGCCCTCGTAGAATAGAATAGATTCATTGCCAATAGGTCCTCATGAGAATCAATAGCTTCAGGATTGTGGGAATAGTCATACATCTTACATTCTTTTGAATATATAATTAATATTTTAATTTATATAATACTCGTGGATAATAAGATTTGAAGTTCGGTTCAATGCTTAATTTAATGTATGTCTTTAGGGTTACGAAGATAGGTGTAGTTGATACAATGAATGAGTCTGTTTACTTGAGCTTCGGTCAAATAAGTATTCTTAGAGGATGTGACGAATTTTTCTGAATTTACCTCCAGGCTAGAAACACATTAATGTTAATGTACTGTATAAAACATAAATATCCTGCCATAGTCAGTGTAAATTGAATGATCCAGATGTAGCATAAGAAAGAAAAAAATTGATGACTGTTATAGGTGATTTCCCTACATCGGAAGATCCGCGGAATTTTGCCAATCACAAACAAAACTTTCTCACGATTTGACCCAACCTCTCGCATCATGCAAGGCCGTCGTCTTTTATACGGCGTTCCTTTGACCTGAATAGTCCTTGGAAGAAGTACAGCTAGTTATTTACAGACGTGAAAGCGAAACTACGGAACATTGTGATTGACCTGGACCTATACATATATATATACGTTGCCTCCCATAGGTGCCAATACCTGTACAATTTAGATAACTATGCCCCTGTGATTATAGTGACGCACGTCGTTTCTTCTACCAGATTCCACGCACTGACGTAATCATAGCACGTCAAGAGTAGTGTTGAAACATACATTACCTATTCATCTATTTCACAGACGATAAAGAAAGTTATTGGCAAAAAAAACGCGTTAAATTAATTTTACAAAGGGAGGTGGTATCTGGTCTCGGCTCTCGCAGGTGGACCCTTCTTTGAGAGATAGATAACCTTCTTCTCTTTCTGCCGAGGCACCTCGGCCTGTTCTGAGAGGTGTATGTTCCGGGGTCACAGACCTTGGGCATACGGTAAGAGTTGTCCGCTATTCCCATTGGAATAGTCGGCCAGCTGCCTCCTAAACTGGTCGAGACACGGAGAAGGGAATGCTGCGTCCCCACAGAAAACTCCTCTCCCGCTATCGGAAGGGCGTGGGACAAGTACCGAATGCCCGACCTACCTGATGTATGTTTTTCTAGGGTTTTCCCTGCATTTCTTTAGGCGAATTCCGGGTAGGATCCTTATACTACATCCCGAGGACCCTTGTTAACCCTTGTCTACCTTGGTCTACCTTCCACAGCAGCCCCTTAGTATCCGTTTTTATGCTAATAAAGGGGAGAGACTACCACGTGAATTACCCTTACGTAGCCTGTCACACTCAATTTTTTTATTAAGTTACACAACAAAACCAGAAATATTTATTTGTTCAGTTAGATAGCTTCCAACATTGTGTCATATTCATTCTGCGATTCAGAATTACATATGAAACATTATTGAATTATACAATGTGATACAATAGATATTCTGATGAAGTTGTTGACTACGTATTATTAGTACAGTCCAATTTTTTGGAAAATAAAACATATTGAAAACGTATGAAGTACAAAGTAAAACACTAAATATTAATAAAAACTTTACGCCTCCTTGGTTTTTGGTTCCGATACAGGCATTCGCCAACATATTACTGGAAATAGGATTGAATAAATTATTTAATCTGGAGTTTTAAATCTCATTGTTTTAATAGACATACTTGTCTCATTCATACAATCTTGAGTATGAGAAAATGTCACGCCAAAAAAATCCGTTCTTCTACAAAGGACAAATAAGATAAGGTATTTAATCCGAGATAAATCTCTGAGCCGTGATAGAGAGCTGTAAGCCCTCTTCTGCAATAGTTAATTAAGACTTTTTAGGGAGGTCTTACGAACACTAGCCGTAGCGAGACGCCAAGAAAACTGCAGCAGTCCGACCTGAGGCATGGGAAAAGGTGATGGAATAAAAATGTGGGGGAAAAAAAAGAAATTTCAAAATTTTAGATAATGAGGTTCAGAAACTAATGGTTCTAGTTGCGGTACCTGAAACAGAAAGCAATTGTTAGTATTAAATTATCATTTATATTTAAGCCAATATGAATACCAATGATTACCAGAATCATCTCATAAAATAAATTTTGGAAAAAAATACCTAAATTATAATAATTAATTGAAGTAAAATGTCGCAGGTGCTTTTGTCGAGGTTTTAAACGCACATAAATAAACTTATCAACATCCACATGTCTACTGCTGACGTGAGTGATTTTTACGTTAAATTTGTTTTTCGTGTTCTGTTCTCTTGGCTACTAGTGTAGTTTTTTTTAAACAGTTTTCCTGTCGTTGTGTTCTGAACACCGCCAAGGCAATTACTTTATTCGTTCTACCGCGTCTTTGCTCTTCAAACATCTTTGACGCCAGCTCAGTTACTTTGAACACACTCACTGTACTCGATTCCTGCAACCCTTATAAAGGTTCGATTATGTGGACCTTGCAAACAAGTGAGAGAGGCAAAAGCCAAGTTCATGCTAAAAGGAGAAAATCGTTAAGAAGCGAAGTTTTTGATGAATTTATGGTTTAAAAACGCCTTTTCTAACTTACCGAGGAAATACTTTAACAATAATGAGGATTTTCGTGGCTAAGTAGAAGACAGGTTACAAAACTAGTATTATTAAGAGTCAAAAGTGCTATCTGCCGATTATAAATTAGTAACTCTGATTACACTAGAAAACCATCCGGTTTCTGGAATCCTTATGTTTGAACACAGATTGGAATATAATTTAATAGTTTAAAGAGAGGTAGAATTAAATTTGTAAGTGCTCTAGCTTTTAATTGAATTATTTTATTGTTATTTAAGTGAATAAAGGAGTTATTATGAATTAAAATATCTGAAGTATAATTATTTAAGAAATATATGAGCGAAGTTCAAGAAACTGTCAATATATTAAAAATTAGGCATTCATTGTGTATAAACGTTTAATGATTGTTGTATTCTATTTATAGTGAAAAATGAATACGATGTTTCAACATCGAAAGCTCTTAAATTTTTATGTAATTACTATACAATAAAGAAGTTGTGAGTATCCTGAAGACATATGTTCGGTCGAAACCACTCGTAGAATAAATACAGTCTTAACTATTCAGTGGGTCTTTATTAATTTATAACACCAAAATAGGGAGTGATACGATTATTTCATTTTAATACGTATATTTATTTGACATAAATTGAATCAGTAAATAAATAAACCGGCCAACATGTCAGAATCAGTTTATTAAAATATATATATATAATGTATCGTTCATTTCCTTGGAACCACCTCACATGCACAAATATAAAAAAACAAATTTGGAATAAATCAATTCTGCAAGTATGAATATAATTAATTTCTTGTAATTTCAATAAATAAATTTTGAAAAATCACATTCTTTTACAAATTTGCATCCAAAACTTTATTATTTCGTAACATTACAGGAAATTAATTAGATTCATACTTGCATAACTCGTCTGCAAATTTCTTATTTTAGACTCGTGGGTCCGAAGAGGTGTCAAGAATAAGAACGAAACGTAGTTTTCTTGATTAAAGATTTTCTGATGTTGGTCGATTTATTTATTTCATTTTAAATATGTTACCTTATCGGTTCTCTGAAAACCAGTCTTATTTGTTATATGAACCACACACGAAGGCAATCGATCGTAGGAAAACCGAAACTTACACCGAATTTCGAAATTAGGTTTCAAAAATAAACGAAGATCATTAAAAACCGGTACTGAGAACGATGCGCGGAAATATCGTGATTTGAACGAGGATAACTTCTTGCAATACCTATTCAGGACTGATTGTCTCTCTAACCGTCACCTGTCGACGAGTGGCTGTAGTGCCACATCCGAAGGAAGTGGAAATAAGGTTAAAAAAGTATTCATGATTCGAGAAAAAGACTTAAGCTTCTGTTTGTGGCACAGAGGGATCTCAGTAGAGAAATATGTCTGGAGTACAAGCCTCAGCATCCGCGTCTCGCTGGGACGGATCGTTTAATTGGTTTGTTTGTAAGTTCGTTATCTCCAAGACGTGTCGCCGGACTTGTTAGTTATTTTACGCCGGTTCAAAATAACCTATATTAAAACTGGAATTTCAGATAGTCGTTTCATACCCCCTTCATCGAGGTCGTTTGGGGCCTATCTAGAAAGATGTGGAAGAGTAAAACTAAATTAAAAATTAAATTGTAAATCTAGATAAAATATTATATACAACCACATATAGCGAAACTAATTGACCTTTTTCCATTGAATTCGAATCATGAATATGGTCTCAAACTTTCTCTCTCCTTTCGAAGATGTATGTGGTTGAATAACTTATTTTCATTGTCGTAGCCAAAGATATTGTTGAAGACGTTCACGTCTCTTCCGACAGTGGTTTAATATATCCCCTTCGTGTGACGTGACTGTATCTGCAGATTGACGGCATGATAAAAACATTTTTCACGATAACATTATTCCATTGTATTTCCTTCTTCCCGAAAAAATCACTCAAAACTCTCAACAAATAAATAATCATTAATAGATTTTTGCGTGTCGATGAGTAAAGAAAATCTGGCCAAATACAAAACAGAATAATTATAAGTTTAAATGCAAACGTTTCGTCTGGCATTACAGATCTCATCAGTTGAGAAAATAAACGACGATTTGATTATATCTGCAATGGCAGATGAAACGTTTGCTTTTGAATTTTCCTTCGTTCTGTCTCTATTTGGCGAAATTTTCATTACAAATAATAGGGGTGTAGAGAGCTTAATCTTGTTAAAATATTGTTTATTGATTCAATTTTTACGTAGGCCTTTTTGTGAAGTGTGTTTTAGTTTATTTGATTTTTTAATTTTGTTTATTTGGTGTATTGGAAAAATATATTCAATTTTTGTTGTCAATTAATAATGATTAAATTAGTATCTACTTATGATATTTCATTTAAGAGTACTCTGCTTTTTTTTAATGTTTCCGACTGTATATCAAAAGAAAATATCATTAGTATACATTTGCTGTTTTTGGTTAATTTGTTAGCAGTTTTGCAGGCAAACGGGTCAAACCAACCGTTCTGTTCAGAAACATTTGTTTCCCCACCTACACGACCAAACCACGTGACCCACGGTATCCCACAGCATGTCTTGAGCTATATTTAACAAGAAATTATAAAATACATAGACCGCTGAAAGTTAAATCAAAATATTTGTTTTGGAACCTGTGAATTTAATTTTTTTACACTCACTAAAACCAAATTTATCTTGATACATGAATTATTTTTGTATTCCATTCTACGAATGACACCAAAGTTGGAACGAAATGTTGCATTTCTTTTTGTACTCATAATTTCATTGAAGATGTAATTCTAGAATTTAATATTAAAATATTTTGACTTTATTATTTTGATCACTGTGACAATATTATAACTTTCTCGGGTTCAATTATGACCCAGTTTCCTCTACAGCGACTCTTCTTTCCCCTACGGTTCAAAGCTAAGTAACGACCTTAGTGGCATTTTAAGATAACCTCTTCCGAAATCTTTGAATGCGTCCGCTTGGACGATACCATGGTGTTACTTCAAGACTTCGTATCATAATTCACTTTTATCATCAAATGTTAAACAAATCAATAAAGGAATTTATTATCAAAGGTGAAGGAAATACGGAGTTTCAACTTATCACCAGAACTTGCGTATACTTCTAGTTCATAATTGCTGTTACTTGTCTGGCCAACTTAAATATATCATGTATTGAGAGTCTAGGCAAGTCTGTCATCGTCAAATAACTTGACGGACGGTTTTCCTCTATGGAGGATCAGTGGACAACATGGATCCGGAATCAGCATAGAGAACACCAGGATTTGCAATTGCGCTTTACATAATTTTTTTTAGGGCAACAGGCTACATGAGGGTAATCCACGTTGGGCAACTCCCCTTTAATAGCATAGGAAGGGATTTGAAAGGGGAGTTGCGGAATGGTAGACAAAGGTAGTCAAGGGTTAACTAGGGCCCCCAGGCTATATTTTAAGGATCCTACCCGGCATTCGCCTAAAGAAATGCAGGAAAACCCTAGAAAAACCTGGATCGGGTAGGTCGGGCATTGGGTACTTGTCCCACGCCCTTCCGATAGCGGGAGAGGAGTTTGCTGTGGGGACGCAGCATTCCCTTCTCCGTGCCTCGACCAGTTTAGGAGGCAGCTGGCCGACTATTCCAATGGGAATAGCGGACAACTCTTACCGTATGCCCAAGGTCTGCGCCCCGGAACATACACCTCTCAGAACAGGCCGAGGTGCCTCGGCTTGTGGGAACCTTAGTTCAAAAACGGAGAGGAAAAGGCATCCCCAAAGGTAGCCCCTTCGTGTCTCTCCTACAAGGTTCTGCCTGCGAGAGAACATCCCTCGCAGGTTACATAAAAATATACGAGTCATCTTCTAAAATATTCCAAGGACATTAAATGAATGCAAGAAAGGGTGTTAAATTGAAAAGCTTTTTTTCTGATTATCTTTCAATAGATTCTGACTTTTTGTTCATCTACGTCTCTTTTTTTTCCCCCTGATCGATCTCTCGTTCTTCACTTCGTTACGACCATTTGTCAATCTCGGCGTCGTTTAGTGTCTGATTTGTACTATTGTTGGAGCAACAACTGTCATTGCCACGTTCAGAATTTAAGTGCAATTGTAATAAATCTGCTGAATCGATATATATTCTTGTAGCTTTGCCAAGTGACCTCACAGTGAGAATTGGGAAGTTGGAAACATGGAAGCATTTTCTTAGAAGGCAGAGACTTGAATGTTGTTATAAGAATTATTCCTACATTAAGTTTGGGATGCGGAGTAAAATAATGACATAATTTGTTATGTTTCGTATTTAACCTCCATAAACATTTACTGTGTCGTTTTAAACGACTCCTGACGATCTGCCTCGTCTTCATTGGAATTTTTTTTTATTTATAAATATCTGCACGGTGCCATTCTTTAACAGGACGACAGCCACTTCAAAACCGCCTCCATAACTTGTAATAAAATTTTCAGAAAACAGAGAATTCGTCGTTCCAACGTTGCTTCATTTGCCAACTCTTATTTACAGCCTTCTGCTACCAATATTTCAGTGTTTAGAAGCTCATCACACTAATACACTTTCTCTTTAACGACTGACCCCACGCGTGTCGTAAAGTTTCGAAGATGGTGGAGAGAAAAATCTTTTAATTTTTTTTTTACTAATGACGTCGTAGTTTTCCTTCAAGCCTTCAATCCCATAAAAATTAACATCGAATTTCTGCGCAGGTCTTGTGAGTTCGTTATCCGAAGTCTGGAAAATACCGTGTTTTCTACCTCCCAAACTCCCCCCCCCCCTCCTCCCCGTCCAACACACTACGTACCTTTCCTGAGGAATTGCAACCAATATCAGATACAGACAGGAGGAATTAACTGTTTCATTTTAAATTAGATGTTGGATGTCTTGATTCGTTCATTTCGTTTCTAAACTCCTGAGAGGTCGTCTAGTCAACTTCCCACCACCGGCAGAGACCAATTTGGAGACAAAGCGTCTCATGCTGAGAGAAGAATATTAAATTACAGTCGTCTGTAGACTAAGCGGCTTGGTCGGTTACATCATCCGCATTGAATGTCCTTAATGAAATAATGCATAGAACGGATCATTGCATACTATAAAAGGACAGCTACAGTTTTGTAATCTTTGCGATTTAAATTGTGGCTCACGAAATTGTAATTATAGACAGATAATCATAGAATCGTTCTCACGAAAATAATTAGAACAAAATTAATTTATTATTTGTGATTTGCGTCGAATTCATAGTTGTTTTTTTTGTGTTCGTTGAGTTGAATACTGACATGCACTGTGCCGATTAAGTTGATTTTCAGCTCATATCGGCATACAGGCGAATTTGTTCAAAATGGCCGACATTAGTGGAAAATCCACCGTTTTGGGTGTCGCTAAGATGAAAATTGACAGTCCCGATGCTGGTTAGGTTAAAGTTGAACCTCTTCAACACGAGACGGGGAAAAATAGTTTATTATCATATATTTGTAATGATATAAAGATCAGAGACGAATTAATTCCTCTTCCTTACAGTCAGCTAATGTATATATAAAATTATTGTGGCTCCACATCATGGTTGTAACGTATGTTTCAGATACGCAGCGCTGATTAAAAACGCTCTCGCTTTCCACGTGACGATTGAGGTTTCATTTGTATTCTACGTCGCTTCGTTCGAACTACCCGGCTTCTTTTTTTTACTTCCGCAATCTTTGTTGCGATTGTTGTTGAAGCACAAAGCCCCTTGCCGCGGCCGGTGGTTACAAGTATAGTGGTGTCATTTATGCGAGATCTTATGCTACATCATGTTACCAGAATGTCACCCACAGGTAGCCAGAAACAGCGGAGTGTAATTTTCGCATACGGTGGCCCACGGAAAGAGACTTTGCATCGTCAAAATTTTTTCTACCAATTGTCAATAAATTTCAGAACTAGTTTAATTTATGTATATATGTGATACAAATATTGATTTTTTTTAAAAGCGGACATTGGCTGTTCTGATAATATCGCGATGACACAGGAAATGTTCGATATTAAAATATATTAAATAGCAATTTCAACACAGCTTTAATACGGAGGTCACCACCATTGTAAAATAAATGTTTCGCACATCATGAGAATAACACTTAAGTGTTTAGTCAGACGAAAAAATACCTGGGTCAAAACTTTGGAATATAATCTCGGATAAACTGAGTACGAGCAGATGTGTTCCTGAAGGCTGGAACCGGTATGTCGGAAGATTCCTGCTGAAGCGTCCTTGAAGGTGTTTGTTGTATGCATTTACGACTCTTCCCAGAATCAGTTATTATATGTAGCTACGAGCTGCTATAATGTCGTTCGACGTGTTCCTCAGGTGCCTATGAAAGTAACGAAAATATTGAAACGAGTACGGCACAAGCACGTGGGTATTCAATGTACCCCTGCCATGGAAGTTACTCGAAGAAGCTTAGTTAGCTGAAAAAGGAAATGTGGAATACGATGTGTGGTGGTATTTGAATCGTGTTACATTATTTAAAAATGTGAATTTATTAACAAATTAATTTAAATTTAAAATTTATTGGCAAGTTAATTATTACATTTATTATCTGTGAAAAGTGATAGCCACCGTTTTAATGTAAAATAATAAGTCTTTGTTTTTGTTTTAGTAAATCGCGGTTTTAGAACAACCAAAGAAAAAATAATTGAGTTTTATTTCATACGCAATGTAACGACCAAATAATTGCAGGTTTTGTTTACCTTACCACTGAATTTTGGGGGGGAATGTTTTTCGGTGGCTAGAGGAAGTTAGCAAGCTATGCCTTCTATGATCTTCCAGTCTCGAATTCAGTTTGTTCGCCTCTATTTGGTAACGTTTCTCTCGTTTTTACGTGTAAAAACATTACTATCACCTCTACATGTCCCATATGAAGAAAATGCCTCACTAGCCTTTTCCCTCGCGTTTTACACGACGATCGCCCACCTGGGATAAAAGTGTCCTCTTTTACTTTCGTGGGCTAGGTAATGTAGTTGTTCCCCCACCTGGGATAAACGTATCCCCTTTTACCATCGTGGTTTAGGTAATTTAGTTGTTTCTGACCAACTCCGGGTTTCCCGGCGTCTGCACGGCTTTGGTTACTAAAGCAAACCATTCGTTTGAAATGGAGGATTTACGGTGGTAAGCACTTTGCATCTGCTTTTAAAGCCTATTTGGAAAATTTTGTCAACAAAATTACAGAGGAGATGGCTTGAAGTGAATTCCTCACTTCATGTGAAGTAAAAAAAATATTTAATTTATATTAATAGATGTTTTTATTCTTATACAGAATAATACAGTCATTATTTCACTACCCAATCACATGTAAATAATATTAATATCTATCTTGTTCAAGGTTTGTACTATATATTTTTTGCAATAAGGGTCATCCACATTGTGGCTTCTCCCCTTTAATAGAATAGCGCAGAATAATAATAAAAAAGAGGGAACGAACAAGGTAGTAAAGCATTAAACCCCTGGACCATATTACAGTTGATACTACTTAGGTGAAAACATACAAATTAGTGAAAAGGCCTGTATTGAAAAGCCATTTCTTGACTATTTTCTAAGGCTGAATTCGGAATACAATAAAGTAGCATTTTATTTTCAAACCTTTATTATTATTAATATATTGATTCTTAAATGAGCAACTTAGATATGCTTAAAAATGGTAAATTATTTCACAAATCAAGACATATGGTAGTAAAATTCTCAAAAATATCATGAGGAGCCATGCTTTTGTCAGATGTTGTATTTTATTCCAATTACTAACCTGAAATTTTGCTTTTGTTGCAGAATTATGGCCTATGAAGATGTCTTGAAACACTTGGGAGAGTTCGGACGTTATCAGAAGAGAATATACCTCCTGCTTTGTTTGCCAGCCATCTCTTGTGCTTTACACAAACTTGTGAATGTATTCCTACAAGCAAAGGCGAAACACAGGTATTCATCGCTAGGACACAAAATAATTCCTTTATAAAATAGATAAAGTTCTGATTCCTGCACAATCAGTGGGATGAACCACTTAAACTCTATGTTTGAATGTTGTGTTTCAGATGCCAGCTGCCTATTGAATATGAGAATGCCTCATACTTTCTTCCAGCTGAAGAGCAAAATATGTCATATCCATGGGACGAAAGCGCAGGCAACTGGTCCTCCTGCCTTCGGCTGGACACCAACTTCACCCCGGAGTACTTCCACCACGGTATCCGTGCAAATTCCAGTGTCAAGTGTGACACATGGATATATGACAAGTCCATGTATAAGAGCAGCACTGTCATGCAGGTAGCAGCCTCATTTGAAGCTATCATTTTCCTGCTGAAAGTCCCTGATTCAATAGGCCAACATTTTGTCTCCTCAGTTCAACCTTGTCTGTGATGATGCATGGCTGAGGGCGACTGCAGACTCTGTTTTCATGGTTGGTGTGCTACTTGGATCCATAATTTTTGGAGACCTATCTGACAGGTAAGCAACTTATAATATTTCCATCAGAATTTAAAGTGGGTGCAACTAAAAGTTCCATATAATTATTTTCCTGCATGAAATCTTCTGTCATTTGATTAAAAGGATTAAGATATTAATGTTTTACCTCATATGGATATTGCTTCAAGTATTAATTATATCTACATATATGACATTAAAATTCTTATAAAGTTAAATTTTATAAATCACCAATGAAACTGAGAGAATTATTGTTCAAGAAAAACTTTTTATCATTTCTCTCTTCTTGTGTGCATACTTTAATATTCTAACAACACAGTTGAAATATACATGATCCTGCTCAAGACTGTTTACATTAATGTCCTACAACAAAATAGATCTAATTTGATTAACATTATTTCCTGATTTATCTCAATATTACAGATATGGAAGGAAGCCAATTTTCTTCATTTCTCTAGTACTGCAAGTTATTTCTGGTATTTTGGCTGGGATCATACCAAATTATATTGGCTTTATGGTTGCAAGGATGGTGATAGGAGCCACTACTTCTGGAGTTTTTCTAGTAGCTTATGTAATAGGTATATTCTTCAAAGATTAATTCAGGATTTTCATGTCTTTAATGCAAATGAAATAATTTGAAATAAAGCAAGAAAATTCTGTTCCCACACATTTTATTTTCAACCTGATGGATATAACTAATACATACTTTGAAGACTTTTAATTAATAATGTATCAGAAAATTGAGATAGAATTATTATTTGTATTTCTTCCCTACCATAAAATTTTAAATTAACAATTCTTTTGAGATAACAATTATTTCATTATGAGTATTTTATTTCTCTATTATTATTGTACATTCATATATATATTTATTATTTTTAGCAATGGAAATGGTAGGACCTGACAAAAGGCTATTTGCAGGAGTTGTATGCCAACTTTTCTTCACAACTGGATATATTCTCACTGCATTTTTTGCTTACTTTGTGAAAGACTGGCAAATGTTGCAAATTGCAATTTCTCTTCCTGGATTATTATTCCTCTGCTACTGGTGGTAAGTACTACTTATGCTACACAACGCACTGATTGATCATTATTTGTATTAGAATGAAGCATACAGAAATTTCTGATATTTGCAAAAAGGAAATTAAAAAATTGGGCCAACAAAACCTTGGCAAATGTATCATATTTTAAAGCTACAAAATTATTAAATTAAATGACAACAAAATCACTCTGTTATTAACATAGCTTAAAAACTCAATATTTCATGATAACTAAAGATAAGTTTTTATATAATATTTGTCAACTATTTCTCGTAACAATTGAATACAAAAATATGGATCATACGAATCTGAGTAATTTGCAGTTAACTATTTATATTCATGAAGGTTTACATAAATTATTAATATATCATTATTCACTTATGTAAACCATTTCAAAAGTAAATTATTTATATAAATCAAGATCCCTGTTTCTTTTTATATGAACTAAAATTATTTTCTGCTGTTTATGGATAATAAGCAACAAATCCATAATTGTCTTTTGTTGTTTTTCAGGTTCATTCCAGAGTCAGCTCGTTGGTTGCTCACTAAGGGTAGAGGTGAAGAAGCAAAGCAATTGCTTCTGAAAGCTGCTGAGGAAAATAAGGTTAAGATTCCTGATCACTTGTTGGAGGACTTAACAAAACAAACTATCACAATGACAACTGCAGAGGATAAAAATATAACGAAAGAACCCAAACCGTCATTCTTTGATCTGCTTAGATATTCAAACTTAAGAAAAAAATCTTTAAATATTTTCTTTAATTGGTAAGCAACTCAATAGAAATGTACTTTCTAACATACTTCTTTTTAGATAGCATCCTGTGTTTTTAAATGAAAAAATCACAACTAATCCTGAAATTCAAGAAATATTACAGTACTAAAAAATTTTCTTTCTTTCAGGTGTCCTATATTATGGTCAATGTTTATTAACTTATGTTTGAGTTTAACTTGCACTTTCTACAAAGCATATTAAATGCAAGAGTTTGACAGAAATTATATTTCCATTATATATTTCAGACTGTTATACTTTTTTCTTTGTTTGTTATACGCTCCTTTGTATTATTACTGTATCACATTACATTTTTTTAACATCTTTGGTAATTTTTCCTGTATTTAATCCTGTTGCCTACTTCTCAAGCCATGTGCACACAACCAGGTGCTGCATACTTGTTTTTTACTTTTGATGACTAGATTTTTCTATTGGTTACTTCCAATAACCATTCTTTTCAAAAGTTCCTGAATTGCTGTGTGTTTTAGAAAAACACCTGGTTTGAGGCTTCCTTTGACAATCTTGATTCCCAAACTCACCTCTTCATTTGAAACAACATTTTGTTTTCATGTCTATAACGATACATTACATGTTTATTTGTATTTCAGGATATTGTCTGTATTTTTAATTTACTTAAACTAGAAATAATTTTTTTAGGTTTGTGAACAGCGGAACTTACTATGGCCTCTCATGGAACACATCTAATTTGGGCGGAAATGATTTCATAAACTTCTTAATATCTGGGGCTGTTGAATACCCAGCATACACATTCCTCTTGCTGACTCTCAACCGATGGGGTCGGAAGACCATATTATGTGGCTGTATGGTGCTTGGAGGAAGTGCTCTTTTGTTGTCTCTAGCAGTACCTTACAGTTAGTACACACAGAACTTTCAAACATTAATAAGATTATATTTGTTGTGATAAAGTTATTACATGATATGAAAATTACACTCATTTCATATACACTATTGTAAAGAGCACTAAATATCGTTTTGATTCTTCGTATCTTGATAACTGTGGATCAGATTACTATTTACAACCTATCTGTTTTGAACTAGTTTTTGAAATATTTAATTAATCAAACCAGTAAGAAATATTCTTCATTATCTTCTATAAAATTTAATTCTAAATAATCATTATTTTCATGCAGATTTAAATTGGTTAATCATTACCCTTGCAATGATTGGAAAACTAGCCATAACTGCATCATATGGTACAATTTACATCTTTTCTGCAGAACAGTTCCCAACTGTAATTCGTAATGTTGGAATTGGTGCCAGCTCTACCTGTGCGAGAGTTGGAGGAATTCTTGCACCTTATATTAATTTGTTAGTAAGTATTGGTAAGCATGAGCTAAGTCAATCAATTACACATGTACAGAAATGAATAGTATAGTCTTTACAAAATAAAACAAGTTTTATTAGGCTGCAGAATATACTTTACCATGTCCTAAAAAAAACTCCCACTCTTTGCCCATTTATTAAAAATATGAAGCACTGTGATAAACGGGTAATTTTGTGTTGTTCAATGAATAACTGTAGTGTGAAAAGGTTTAGTAGAAATTATTGAAACATAAATGCAATTGAAGTTTTACTTTCCTATTTTCAATTGTAATTATTGAAAGGACACTGGGAACAAAATGTATATCATATTAATTTTAATAGGTGACTGGACAAGGAATAAAATAATATACCTCATTTGCATAAATACAGATATAATCTTAGAATTTGTTTTATCTTAAAGTATTAAAATGTTAATCTTTCAATAGGCTGAATACTGGCAGCCATTGCCGTTGCTGATATTTGGAGTTCTGGCCTTGGCTGGAGGATTAATGGCACTTTTGCTTCCTGAAACCATGAACAAAACACTTCCCGACACTATTGAAGAAGGAGAACGTTTTGGGCTGTAAGTATTTGTAGCGATAGATTTTATTTAATTTTTATAAGCAGAAAAGTGGTTGAAATCTTAAGATTGCATTATATGAAGTTTTTAGAATTTAAATGAAAGTATTTATATATAAAGCAAAAAATAATAATTAAAAATGCAAAAAATAATAATTAAAAATGCAAAAAATTTTCAAATAGTAGAAAATATGATTAATTAACTACTAATTTAAAATTGAGATAAACAAAGAATTTAAAAACTTAATTTTATGGAAGAATTGAATTTTTTTTAAATAGCATGATTTTACCTCTGTTTAACTATTCTATATATTTAACAATATGTTTCAGGACACTAAAAACAGAAGAGTTCAGTGGCGCAGTTCTAATAAATGCTGATAACAAAAGAGAAAGTAATAATAGTTTGGCTCCAAAACAGAACTGAGTTGTGGATATAAATATATGTGAAGTTCTATCAGTATTAATAATGCATAAGTTATTATATAACTCTTACCAATTTTTAAACATTATTCACAATGTTTTTTAGAATTATTTTTCAATATAAACAATAAGTTTTCATTTCATTATTACTTATTTAGCATCCCTCTATTGGCACATGAATTCCCAACTCCTTAGATAAATTTATGATTGAAACTCGTTGATAGTCCCTACTTTAGTCCAATTGATTAAATTGAATTGACCCCAAGGTAAGTAATTTATTAAAAACATTGTTCTATATTGTTAACTATCACTGCAATTGTAATCTAGGGTTAAGCTACGTGTAATTGAGTTGGTATTTCAAGATAAACTAATATGGCGCAAATGTTAACTCTAAAATCATTTCAATGCTTTTAAAATTTATGAAGTTTATTAAATAATACTATTCTAGGTAATAACAATTATTTGATTTTTCTATTGACAACCAAGTAAATTCACTGTCCTGTTCAATGATGATGAGGATTGTGCCATCACAAGGTGCAGTACTGATCTTGGCTTGGTGAAGGGATTTCTTCCTGTGATGAACTTTTACCTCTGAATGCCATGAAAAGTGACACACACCAAGTTAATGTTGTTGCAGACTGTTGAAGATAAACGATTGAAAACTACCACAGGTACACAGAACAGGTTTTCTTCTCAATTGGAGAATAGTCATGATTGATGTAATTAGCCATTGCCCCAAATACACACGGGAATTGAGATCTCATTGCTCCGATGTTGGTTTTTTAATTTTTACTGGTCTATATTATTAGTCTGTATTATAAATTTTTAAATTAGTGTATAAAATAAGAAAGAAATATTTATGTCCAACACAAAAAGCAATTCCTTTATATATAACTGATTTTTATAAAAATTAAATATTACAAAATTGGCATCCAGTAACTGATCAATTTACATTTTAAATATAAGCACATTCTTTTTATAAAATGACTACATAATTCATGGATGGGCTTTGATAAATATAAAGTTGTAGTTGTAAAATAATTTATATCAATAAAAATGCCTTACTTTGCTAAATAATTCAATTTAAATGGTTCATTTTTATTAGAACACCTTTACAGATATATTCTTGTATTTTATGCAATTTACTGTTGGAATCCACATCAAATAATGTTTTAATAATCATATAATTTGAAAGTAGGTCTCCTCCTGTCTTCTAAAAAAATTATGTGAACCCTTTTCCTTGTGTACACCAACCGAAATGAACAGGTAAGCTACACATTTATCAATTGAATACTGCTATAGTAATTTGGATATCATATAATTAATATTCATAATATAATTTATATTTATTTACATCCCATGAAAGTATAAGAACTGTATCATTTTTACAATTTTGAGGAATTACAGACACATTTCTTGTTTGTTGATTTCATCTAATGTGAATAATAAATAAATTTACTTCTGGCCATTTTTGTTAAAAAAATTTATATCCATGTATTATTTTGTCCTTGAATCCTTTTCAGATATCATATGACTATGCTTGTCATGTATTCAATTTTGTATTAATATTAGGAGTATCATTTCTCCCATTCTGGCACAGACTGCATTTATTCAAACTGACTATTGTTGCTATTCTTCTAAACTCAACTTCAAACATTTTTAACATGATAATGATCTGCCGGCAGAAATAATCAATCCTCCAGATGTCGAGAGAAGACCCAGAAGAACGTGACCTACAGAGCTAAAGATAGAGATGCACAACATGAACTAAATAAACCAAACCTACCAGCGGTATACTAGGAAATGATTTATGGATGATTACCCTAGTCAAGCTAGACACTGTATTGCAATGAAACTGTTGAAGAATGAAAATTAGAAACCAAAATAAAAAACCTTCGCCATATACAAAGATTTTACTGTTCGATATATCAGACTCTTTATTCCTCAGACAATTCAAACCCGAAAGACTAAGGTTCGACAGATGATTTTGTCCTAGAATTGAGACATAGTAGGACTCCGAATTTCTTTTTCACTCATTCCAAATAAGATTTGAAATTTGACTAGTGTGTAAAAAAAAATGATATACATCATTTTTAAGATGGGCCATATTAATTATAGTGATACATTGAAGTAATTTTTAATAAAATAGAATAAAACAATAGATCCATATTCCAAAGATCCTACATGTGGATTGCATCATACAATAAAAGGGATAATGGACGTATAATTAATAATGTCATTTACATAAGAAAAATGTATAATAAGATTATTATTATCCTTTTATTTTTTCTCTGAAATATTGCAATAATGAAAGACCATTGAATTAAGATTCAAAGTTTGTGAATACAATTTCTTTCCAAAAATTTATAAATACAGAGTAGGAGTGGTGGGGTAGAAATTTTTGAAAGCAATTGAACCATTCGTACTTCTTTAAGTTTTTTTTAGGGTAACAGGCTACATGAGTGGCAACTCCCCTTTAATAGTATAGGAAGGGATTTGAAAAGGGGGGAAGCGGAAGGATAGAGGAAGGTAGCCAAGGGTTAACTAGGACCCCCAGGCTATATTTTAAGGATCCTACCCGGCATTCACCTAAAGAAATGCAGGGAAAACCCTAGAAAAACCTGCATCAGGTAGGTCGGGCATTGGGTACTTGTCCCACGCCCTTCCGATAGCGGGAGAGGAGTTTGCTGTGGGGGCGCAGCATTCCCTTCTCCGTGCCTCGACCAGTTTAGGAGAACAACTCTTAGAAGTAATAATACGTAACCTATATGTATTGAAATTGTAATTCTGACTGCAGTGTGAATTTGTTAATTATTATATAACATAATCTATTATCCATTATGATATGGAATTTTAATTACGAGATTCCACTGAAAAAAATCATATTTGCAATGAATGCGCCGTATGAATGTAAGAAGTTGTAGTGGTATAATTATAAAATAAAGAAGAGAAAATCAACCAACCAACATCGAGTAGCGTACATTAACAATTAAATAATATTTCATGGCGTTTATCAGCCTCAAATTCACGGAATAGTAACAAGGCCGAAAAACGTATAATTCACAACCTGCAAAATTTAATTAATAAACATTGTGTTAGAAGTACATAAATAAATTACACTAAAGAGGAGTATTTGATTTCAGATTATTATATTTTATTCCCTTTTAAATATTACTCAACAGAATAGCAACGTGAAGAGGAGAGTAACATAATAAATAAAACAAACATATTATATAAAAAATACATTTTCTATATCCAGACTGACTTGACAAAATTCAAATCTTAATTCTGGTGTTATATTGGAATAAATTAGGCCGTTTGTAATCGAAGATAGAAAACATTAATTAACGATGGATTATTTTATAACTTTTTCGGTTTCAATGCCATGGCGATATTTAACTTCTGTTCAAAGCTTTTTTGTAATCCCAGTCGATATTAGTATTTACATGTTCTCTCACAAATAATTAAACAATTCATATTTTTTAAAAAAAGTATTCAGTCGTAGTTTGTTAAACTTTAAATGGCGCTAAAATCAATATACTTAACAGAACGTCGTTTTTACCATGTATGCGATATAATTTTAGGAGATTGTTTTCAAATTAACATTATTATTTTCCATATACAATGCCAATAATAGATGGCATAATAAACAATTATTATAAAAATACGTGACAACAGAAAAGGTCATATTAATTGGCAATATTACGTAATAAATATTTTTTATATAGTTAGTATGTTGATAACGCACTCCAATGCTATCCCATAGATTTAGAAGTTTTCACACTAGGATGGTAGAATCATCAAGTAGGTAACGAAGAGCAAGCTGTAGTTTTGCCAAACCCCTGTAAGACTAAGCTCCTCCAATAAAATGGCTGCTCTTGCATGCTTCGTCTCTCTCTCTCTACCTGAGAGGAATGAATGAATGATTTTAAATATATAAATAGTCAATAACATAAAATATTTACTAAATTAAATTTATAATGTAGTATTTAATACAGTACACTTAAATTTTTCGTAATTAAATAATTCATTTCATTTGAATTAATTTAAAAATGAAATTAAATATATTTGCTTAATTTTAGTTATTACTTCAAATTAATTTTTTTATTCACAAAATTTTGGTCAATCCAATATTCATCTTTTCGTATTCCATAGATAATTTTTAAATTATTATAATAACAAAAATTACGGCCGGGAAGGTAGTATGGTCCTAAATTACAATAAAGTATGGGACATATGTGGATGAGGACCAATCAGAACACAGTGATTTTTGGTGTCCGAGAGGGACACCTCTCGAGACGACCATCGGCGGAGGAGAGTGAGTCTCCAGCAACCACAGTGGACTTGAGAACGTTGTGTCTCGGCGTCTGCTGCTGCAGCCACAGTCACTAACGGTACGACACTTCCCTCTCTGCTTCCACTTTCGCTCGGCTTCGAGTGTCCTCTGCCTTCCCCAAGGGGTCGGCGAAAATGAAAGCAGAATTCCTGGGTGTGTGACGGAGTAACTTTTTTGAAATTTTCCCAATGATGAATATATTAATTATATTTGACTGAGTCGCAATTCACAAGTGATGTTGTGTGTGCAATCTTGAGGTTCTCGGACCATCATAATTACATTTTGGATTCGCTTTCTGTATCTGACCACTCGTCCGCCGTAAGAGATCGCTGTAGCTGAAGGTTCCTCACGGCGTTAATTTTTTGTGTCTCACACGTATTTATTCACACGTCACTGTCCTGTATTGCGACTCTTAAAAGTGATTAAAGCCTTCAACCTTCACCACATTCAGTAGCTCTGTGGTTAGAGTCCAGGTGAGTGTAACTGGGGCCAAAGGTTCCGGGTTCTAGCCGCAATAACATCTCCCATTTTTATCTGTTTCTTCCAGATCCTTAGCTGTCACCGTCGAGGTTTGCGTATCTTAAGGGAGATTCAAGCCTTCAAATTGTACCCCACTCAGTGGCTCAGTGGTTCGGGTCCAGGTGTGAGTAACTTGAGCCTGAGGTTCCGGGTTCGAGCCTACTAACATCTTCCTTTTTTTTCTGTTTGTTCCAGTTCTTTCCGTCACCGTCGAGGTTTGCGTTTCTTAAGGGAGATTAAAACGTTCAACCTTCACCTCACTTAATGGCTCAGTGGGTAGAGTCTAGGTGAGTGTAACAGGATCCTGAGGTTCCGATTTCGAGCCTCACTAACATCTTAAATTTTTCTTCCAGATCTTTACCAGTCACCGTCGAGGTTTGCGACTCTTAAGTGAGATTCAAGCCTTCAACCTTCAACTCACTCAGTGGCTCAGTGGTTCGAGTCCAGGTGAGTGTAACTGGAGCCTGAGGTTCCGGGTTCGAGCCTACTAACAGCTTACATTTTTTCTGTTTCTTCCAGATCTTTACGAGTCACCGTCGAGGTTTGCGACTCATAAGGGACATTAAAATCTATTTTTTTTCCTTAGTCTGAAATGAAGAGTAATTCCTTTGCTATATTACAAATATTTGAATATTTATATATAAAAAATGAATTCAATATTTAAAATTCTGTCTTACAGCCCTACTTATTATTGTGCGTGTACTGCACTGCTATTGATGTAATTTTCCTTGTTACTTTATTAAAAGTGTAAAATTTAGTACATTAAAAAATATATTGCATTGTTTGCATATGTTATTAGCATCTTACATTTATTTGTGTAACTAATTCGAACGCGTAAATTAAATGCATAAATTACTGCCACTCTAAAGTGATATTTCTGCTGTACATATTAAATAATTTATTTAACAATTCATATATACATAATTTTATTTACAATAGCAGTGGATTGAAATTCCTTTGCGGTACTCGAAAACATTTTTGGAAATTTGTACTGAAGCCTTTGGCGATGACGTACTTCTAAATAAACGTTTAATGTTTTTCGTGCCTCACATCACACCAAATACAAAAAGTTGAGTATTTTAGGAGGCTAATTAAGTACTTCATAATTTATCCCATTACCTTAAATAACCGTATATATCGTTTTTGAAGCATATAATAAGAAGAAATTCAGGTAATTAATTTGGTAGGTTATTTACTTAGTCAAACATTTTTATTTTGTAGTTAAATACTTGTATTGGTAAATTTCGTCTTTAGATCTGATAAAATCAATTATTTAAATCCTGAACTTTGTTCACGTTTCATCCATTGTGTTGCAGAATGCAATTTACGAAGGAATATAACTTCGTGGCCCGATTAGAATGAACGTGTAATACAGGGAACGAGGTCTATGAGGGGTGGGGGCTGTTGTTGGTGTTGCTGCCTTTCACTTCTTCCTGAGTTCTGACCGTGGCAACTACAAACTTGATGGCTCCATTCAGCCCAGCAGCTACTGAGGTATGCATTGCTCATGCTTTATTACGTGTCTTACACTGCAAGAACATGTCCCAAAATAACGTTTGAAATTTTCATTATATTAATTGTATATTATCAGACACTGTAAGCTTTTATGAGCAGATTTTATATCCAATTAGTGAAACTTCCAACTTTCCTTGACGGTTGCAATCTAAAGGCGGCTCCCAATTAAGAATCGCGTTCGTAATTTCGCCAAAATAAATCTTTTATTTCTAGGATTTGGGCAACCAAATCTAGCCTGAACACAATTTGACAGCTTCTCTTGGTCTTCGGGAAGAAATATTTCAGCAGAGTTTCACTTATTTTCTCAAATCGTATGTTGAATCTTCGTAGCTGGTTCCTAATAGCGCGTGCATCATTGCCACTAGGAATATTTGTGTGCGGTAAAATGAAACACTGTGGGATTTGCATTTTTTGTTTTTGAAGATTTATGCAATTGGTGTGGAATTTGTGGGTATAATTTTTTTGTACGATATTTGTTGCGGGATGTCAGATCAGAAAAAAACGTTACTTTCATTTACGCGGAGAAAAAAATAATTAAATGTAGTCTGATATTTATATATTTTATTTAACATTTGTAGCCAATATTGGCAATTTTAATACGGTTGAAAGGAAGTTGTGTTAGTGAAAATTCAATAATTAGAGAGAACAATTAGATATTTGTGACATCGCCACTTTCATCATGGCTGCCAACACGTGGGCCATATTCATATGTTAAAAGCAGATTTTCGTAGCATTTTTCAAAGTAGTTCATAATTGTCTATTTAAGTAGTAACAATTTAGAGGCACATTTGAATTTTTATATAAATTTCTAGTTGTGTGCGTGAAATCAGTAATTTTTAGCCGAAATCTGTGCTCGTGAAACGGAAAATGAAATAAATATTAATGAATTATAACGAACAAATTTATTCGGATGTTTAGTTTAAATGGATATGACATTCCCCAATAATTTATTGCAAAAGTCCTTTCTACTGTTAATAAAAAAATTTATTGATATAATATATTACCAAAATTGTCTAATCTTTACTGAACGTCACGGAGCCGAAAATTTTTTACAGTGTTTTCTGGATAATAGACTAACTTTATTATCTTAAAAATATGACTGTTTTCTGCATTTTCGGTTTTATAGAGTACCCTTAAAGTTCTCTTTTTACAAAACAATTTTTTAGTTGTTCCCCATGCTTCTAAGCCATTATATTGAAGGAAATATAATCTCATAGTAAGCCTTTAACATTGATTGATATTTATCAATGGGGTCAGTATTTAACTTCAAATGTATTGTTATTCCTAATAATTGAAAACTGAAGCAATATTTACATTAATTTCTGGAGGATAGTTTACCTTATGATGGGTAGCATCTAAATACATTAAACCTGATTTTGTTATTTGTTGTCCATTATTGACAAAATAATTTGAAGTCTTCCATAGTAGTTCATTTTGAACATTAAGATTGCTTAGTGTTATACAGCAGAAGAAAGACATCTGCATAAAAGACAGAAGGCTTTATATAAGTTCATCCATTCAGTCCTTTATGTATAAAATAAACAGTACCAGACTTATTACCGAGATTGGGTAAACTAGTTTAACTTTCAATAATGATGTATCTTTGTCTTTAATACCCATACAAGTTAGCTTTCAGAGTATATAATGGCCAAAAATTAGAAAAGTCCAGCAACATTTTCCCAACTATTCAGTTTAATTCTAGTAATTTTGTCCTTAAATAACTCCTTCCACTTTTATCTCTGCATTTAGTGTTGGGATTGATCATTTCAATAAAACAAAACGTTGGCATTGGTCATTTTTCATCTGAATTTCCTTTGGCATAATTTCTACATTATCTTAAAATTTTAAAACCTGTCTTAATAATGTAATGTGTGATTTTAAACTTTGCTAATTTATTTAAATTTCCCCCTTATTTTGATATATTTGAGCACAAAATTATAAACCTGATTTGGTATATGGATACACGTAATTGTAGTGTTTGGCTTAGAATTCTAATTAGGTTTTCCATTGTTTGCAGCACCAGACATTTGGTTCCTGAGCATTGATCCTTCAAGGGAGCGACAAAGTTGTGGAGAGGGTAGCGGCCAGGATAAAATGGAGAAGGTGCCACATGGGCGTGGTCAGAGGACAATAGTGGAGCCATATTGGGAAACTTCAACTTCACATGAAAACTGGTAGACTTGGGAGAGAGGTTTAGCATCCACCAGTTCAGTGTCTGTGCAGAACAGGACACTTGCAAGAAATTAACCAGTAAGGGTGAAGTTCACTTACCTTCTGTATGACTGAGTAATTCTTAATAAATTTATAAAGTGAAAATTCTATAAGATTTGTTGACTAATAAATATAAATTAAAAAAAGGAATGTAGTGTCTTTCAGTATAAATTGAATAATTGTTTTAAAAAAACTTGAGATTTTGAACTAGATATAATTTGAAGAACGTACTGTATACTTTACGTATATAGCAGGTCCTTAATCACTTCATTGCTTCCTCACTTGAAATTGTGATGAACTAAAACCCTGTTTTCACTTTCCATTATGTCATGTTTATATTTTAATTAAATTAAATTTAATTGATCCACAATGGTCAATCTTTCTTAGATATTCAGGCAATAATTTTCTCTAATTCAAAATTCTTATATTTTATGCAAATGTTGATAGCAACTACTTTAGGTTTGATTTTGAATAGTACATTGAGCAATTTGCCTGAATTAATTTTGTGTGCTTTGTACAATTGTACCCAGCATGGGTTTTAGTGGCTTCAAGTTTCCTCTATTCTGCTCTCTAATGCAGTTCTGTCATCCATTATTATTCCACATATCTATTCACTGGTTTTGTGGCATTCCTCTGTAACCTTGCAGTATCCATATTAAGGACAATCTTTCCTTATTCTGGCCCTATAAATCTTGAGCAGAACCCTGTGTCCAAATGTCCTGAACTGTTATTCATCAGATTGTATCATGTCTAAGCTACGTCTGGCCTAATCATGATCCCAATTCCTGTTTAGGAGGCAGTTTTATTTCTGTTGACTGAATTTGTCCTATTAATATTAGTTTCCAGATAGTAAAGATTTTGTACCTGTTCTAAATTAAAATGTGCTGCTGATGAAATTCATGTACTTTTTCTTCATAGTAACACCTTTAGTTTGTGTAGTCTGTCAAGTGAGACTTACA
This sequence comes from Zhengitettix transpicula, assembly GCA_037074705.1. Classification (NCBI taxonomy): domain Eukaryota; kingdom Metazoa; phylum Arthropoda; class Insecta; order Orthoptera; family Tetrigidae; genus Zhengitettix; species Zhengitettix transpicula. The sequence continues at coordinate 35,226,792 of CM073596.1, read as the reverse complement.
GATCATTGCTAGATCTGTGTATGCATTTAAGAGTTTACGTTGAGCCTATATAAGCAGATATTTGAAGCTTGTATATGACTGCAGTTGTAGACTGACTGGTTTATTAATACTAAAGCATTTTCTCAGTTGTCCATCAATTTGCATTGCAGCCTTGGAACCAGTTAATGTTGCTTGAATATGTTTAGAGCTGCTAACTAGATTACTTCTGAAGTTGTAAAACTTAAATTGAGATCTTGGGTTAGAAAAAGTATTTTGTATGAAAATGTTAATATTTAATTTTGTTTTTGCAGATTGATTCCTTATTTGTGAAGAGGATGGAGTTGTACATTTATTGGTGAGTTTTCATGACCACTCTTATTTTATTAGGTGAAGTGTTGTAATTGTATTTTCTTTTGTTTCAGGATTTGGCCAATTGTTCCTGTTGTGCTGGTGTTACAAGAAGTCTATATTGTAAAATTTTCTGTCTTCAATTAATGTTTTGTCTTTTCAAACTTGTATAAAAGTAAAAATTAAATTGTTAAAATAAAATGGCTTTCATTTTTGAATGGTCTAGGTTTTATATAATAAATGTAAAAAATTTTATTTTCAAAAGTAATTTCAAATGATCTAGGATATATAAAAAAAATCTAATAATAAATACAAATTTAGGAATAAATGTTTATTTTCAAAAGTAATTTCAAAATTTACAAGTTGTTTCAATTAAACCAACAAAATTTAGTTGGCTATAGCTATTTTGAGATGTTTGGCCGACAATCCCAGCTGCGAAGGCCAAAAAAGGCACTAAAAAAAGTGCCCTAAGTCCAACTCAAAAAAAAATCTTTTCTGTTCAACGTTGAAACTTTTTAGCTTCCACAGCTTCCCAGTCCAGCGTTTTGAGGAGCGAATGGACAAAGGGTTTAAAGCCCCCAGTCTATACACTCCTCAACAAAAATCTGAAACAAGTAGTACATAAAACATGAGATAAAAATAAACCAAGTTCCCAATAGCTATTACTTGGAGATAGTTTATTTCTGGGCACACAGATATGGAAAGGAGCTGCTCTTACTTGGAGATAGTTTATTTCTGGGCACACAGATACGGAAAGGAGCTGCTCTTACTTGGAGATAGTTTATTTCTGGGCACACAGATACGGCAAGGAGCTGCAATTACTTGGAGATAGTTTATTTCTGGGGGCACAGATACAGAAAGGAGCTGCTATTACTTGGAGATAGTTTATTTCTGGACACACCACTACAGCAAGGAGCTGCAATTGCTTGGAGATAGTTTATTTCTGGGCACACAGATATGGAAAGGAGCTGCATTTACTTGGAGATAGTTTATTTCCGGACACACCACTACGGCAAGGAGCTGCAATTACTTGGAGATAGTTTATTTCTGGGCACACAGATACGGAAAGGAGCTGCAATTACTTGGAGATAGTTTATTTCTGGCACACCACTACGGAAAGGAGCTGCTATTACTTGGAGATAGTTTATTTCTGGGCACACAGATACGGCAAGGAGCTGCAATTACTTGGAGATAGTTTATTTCTGGGCATACCACTACAGAAAGGAGCTGCAATTACTTGGAGATAGTTTATTTCTGGGCACACAGATATGGAAAGGAGCTGCTCTTACTTGGAGATAGTTTATTTCTGGGCACACAGATACGGCAAGGAGCTGCTATTACTTGGAGATAGTTTATTTCTGGGCACACCACTACGGCAAGGAGCTGCAATTACTTGGAGATAGTTTATTTCTGGGCATACCACTACAGAAAGGAGCTGCAATTACTTGGAGATAGTTTATTTCTGGGCACACAGATACGGCAAGGAGCTGCAATTACTTGGAGATAGTTTATTTCTGGGGGCACAGATACAGAAAGGAGCTGCTATTACTTGGAGATAGTTTATTTCTGGGCACACCACTACGGCAAGGAGCTGCAATTACTTGGAGATAGTTTATTTCTGGGCACACAGATACGGCAAGGAGCTGCAATTACTTGGAGATAGTTTATTTCTGGCACACCACTACGGAAAGGAGCTGCTATTACTTGGAGATAGTTTATTTCTGGGCATACCGCTACGGAAAGGAGCTGCAATTACTTGGAGATAGTTTATTTCTGGGCACACCGATATGGAAAGGAGCTGCATTTACTTGGAGATAGTTTATTTCTGGACACACAGATACGGAAAGGAGCTGCTATTACTTGGAGATAGTTTATTTCTGGGCACACCACTATGGCAAGGAGCTGCAATTACTTTGAGATAGTTTATTTCTGGGCACACATATACGGCAAGGAGCTGCTATTACTTGGAGATAGTTTATTTCTGGGCATACCACTACAGAAAGGAGCTGCAATTACTTGGAGATAGTTTATTTCTGGGCACACAGATATGGAAAGGAGCTGCTCTTACTTGGAGATAGTTTATTTCTGGGCACACAGATACGGAAAGGAGCTGCTCTTACTTGGAGATAGTTTATTTCTGGGCACACAGATACGGCAAGGAGCTGCAATTACTTGGAGATAGTTTATTTCTGGGCACACAGATACGGCAAGGAGCTGCTATTACTTGGAGATAGTTTATTTCTGGGCACACCACTACGGCAAGGAGCTGCAATTACTTGGAGATAGTTTATTTCTGGGCATACCACTACAGAAAGGAGCTGCAATTACTTGGAGATAGTTTATTTCTGGGCACACAGATACGGCAAGGAGCTGCAATTACTTGGAGATAGTTTATTTCTGGGGGCACAGATACAGAAAGGAGCTGCTATTACTTGGAGATAGTTTATTTCTGGGCACACCACTACGGCAAGGAGCTGCAATTACTTGGAGATAGTTTATTTCTGGGCACACAGATACAGAAAGGAGCTGCTATTACTTGGAGATAGTTTATTTCTGGGCACACAGATACGGCAAGGAGCTGCAATTACTTGGAGATAGTTTATTTCTGGGCACACAGATACAGAAAGGAGCTGCTATTACTTGGAGATAGTTTATTTCTGGGCACACCACTACGGCAAGGAGCTGCAATTACTTGGAGATAGTTTATTTCTGGGCATACCACTACAGAAAGGAGCTGCAATTACTTGGAGATAGTTTATTTCTGGGCACACCACTACAGAAAGGAGCTGCAATTACTTGGAGATAGTTTATTTCTGGGCACACAGATATGGAAAGGAGCTGCATTTACTTGGAGATAGTTTATTTCCGGACACACCACTACGGCAAGGAGCTGCAATTACTTGGAGATAGTTTATTTCTGGGCACACAGATACGGAAAGGAGCTGCAATTACTTGGAGATAGTTTATTTCTGGCACACCACTACGGAAAGGAGCTGCTATTACTTGGAGATAGTTTATTTCTGGGCATACCGCTACGGAAAGGAGCTGCAATTACTTGGAGATAGTTTATTTCTGGGCACACCGATATGGAAAGGAGCTGCATTTACTTGGAGATAGTTTATTTCTGGACACACAGATACGGAAAGGAGCTGCTATTACTTGGAGATAGTTTATTTCTGGGCACACCACTATGGCAAGGAGCTGCAATTACTTGGAGATAGTTTATTTCTGGACACCCCATTAGCTTGGCAAACTATGTGATCTGACCAATTGTTTAAAACACTGGAGATAGGTTTTTTTATTGGACTCCCCAATACAGCAAGAAACTATGATGATTCGACTACAGTTGTACTAGAAAGATAGATAGCTGCACATTGTTGAAGGAGAGTGTGTTTAATGTTAAGAGACCTGAGTTATAAATAGATTCATACCATCATGTAAAGATAGTGCAAAAGGCTTAAATGACACAAGATTATAGATTGAAGGTAGAATTGGCATACAATGATAAAACTTCATATTTGAAACAATTCATTCATCTAGAATAGACACAATGAGAAATAGCTTCTTAAGGTTGAGATGATTACAGATTGAAAGAGTAGAATTAACAAAGATAAAACATTGTGTTTGAACTGATACATTCATCGGAAATTCACACAGCATGAGGAATTTCATCTTAAGATATAATGTGAACCTGTTCACAAAACGAAAAGTGATTAAACAAGATACGTTTTAAGTTATGGGCCACTACATAATAAATTTTTATATCGCCAGTCACGGATTTTCTAAACAGTTAATCTGGACACTAACAATAAAATCCAGGAAAATGTTAAACAATATGTAGTCTAAGAACACACCCAAATATTTTGGTAGAGGAACAAGATTATGTGATTCCAATCTTCAACAGACAAGGCCTAGCTTGCAATAGGGCAGAAGAAATAATGATACCTAATGACAACTGCTAAAATAAATAAATAAGAGAACTCAAAGAATGTAATAGGAAACAAGTGATTCTTTTATTGAAGTCTTGTAATTAGATTTTTATGGTAGAAGACTAAAGAAGTTATGAAATAGGTATTGTGCCAAACAGACAGGAGGCAAAGAATGAGGTACTCTCACATTATCCTCTCTTTTTGGACAGTTGGTTACTTTTATCAAAACAAGAAGCATGATTAAGGTTCTAAGTTTTGAAGAAGCATAATGCCATAGTTATTTTTTTTTAAATTCTGAACACCCTTTTTTGTGGACCAAGGAAACAAGACTGAGAGCACGAGAAGCTTGCCTCTTGGAGCAATTTGTAGACATGCAGAATCCTGCAAGTTAACTTGTTTGTGAATCAGACAAGTGCAGCAATAGTAACTGGAAGACTGGTTCAGTCAAAAGAACATTGATATGTAAAGCTCGATTAAAGATGTATTCAAGAATGACAATATACGGGTCATTAGGCTGTGTTAATTGTTGAAGAAACCAAATTGGGTGCTGAAGATGTGAATAACAGACAAACAAATTAAATAAAGACAGGTGAAGTCATAGAAACAGTGGCAGAAGTGTCAATATAGACACCACAATGATAGAGTAATACACATATTCTGAAACTTGGAAGGGGAGCTAATTTAGGAAAAGAAAAACTTTAAACTATCTTTTATGTGTCAGAAATCGTTCTTCTCACACATTTAACCCTGGGAGTGGAACAATAGCGAATTAGAATTGTTGAAAATGTTAGAACTGCAGGAATGAGGTACATAATATTGCAGTGAGCCTGACAGCCTGTATTGTTTCCACTGAATCTAGAGAATTTTTTATACATGCTCTATGGACAGAGTTTTCTGGATTCAATTGGAGTGAGGGGAGTCAAATGTAGTTGGTGGTCTAAATGATTTGTAAATAGTGTGCAAAGATTGTAAAAAATTTAATAATATTGGCATAAACTTACCAATGTATTTGAACAAAAAAAACAAACCTGAGTTCATTATGATATGTAGATGAAAAAAGGTAGTTGGAGTACCCAAAAATTGAAGTGTGTTGTTAGCTTTTTAAATAAGGAGAGAGTTTTACATAATATCTTCACAGGAATATCTATATACAGATGAGAATAAGAATAGAATGTGAGTAGACGTGTCTAAATAAATCAGATGACAATAAAGAATGTTTTATATAGCAATCATGCCATCAAGACGTTAGAGCCAGATGGAAATACTAAAAAGAAAATAATCTAAATCCATGAATCTACAGTAAGAGTTCATTCTGTTTGCATCCAGACGTGAGCATAGTCACTCTGATTAGTTGTTTTAAATGTGGTCAAATGGAAAATTACAAAAGAAAATAAATATGACGGAAAAAGGTTTTCAATTTTTTTTTAAAAAAAGTTGAAGATCTGAGACTAATCCACTATACACAACATATCCAATTACACATGACTGAAGAACCATAAACCACACATAGAAAACTTGATAAATCTAGCTTTTGTCCATTTACTACTGATAATTATATGCCAAAATAAAAAAATGGTCATTTTAAAATGTGTAAAACATAACAAATTAATGTAGGGATAGCCAACACTTTGAGGATCAAAGTCTACAGAAAATTGATAAAATAATTTAAATTTTCAAATCAAATCATGAAAGAAAAGCTTATAAATACCTATCAATTTTTAAATTGACAAAAGCCACATTAATGTTCAGCATAAACAAGAGTGAGACAAACTCACCCAAACTGGAGGTTGTCTTCTACCAACAGAAGCTGCTTCCCAGCCCAATATCTGACGGCCTACACGAGTCCTGCAAGAATATGAAAACATTTAATACACATATCTATCTTACCATCATTTTATTCTCTACTTAGTAATTTTTACCAAAGTGTACACTGAAATGGATTATTTTGGACAGTAAAAAATAGACTAGAATTGATTTATCCAAAGGAATTAATCAATCATACTAAGATAAACTTTTTTCTTTGATTATATTTAATTCAATCAATTTAAATTAATAGTGTGAGACTTACCTGGAGATAATTTATGATTTGAGGAAAGATTTATGGTACTTCCAACATTTAAGTAGGAAATCTAATTCCATGCTTGACACCTGGCATCTAAAAAAAAAGTGTCATATGTGAATAAACTAACATTTACTATCTTTAGGGTTACCTCATTCCTACAAGCTTATGATAGTTGATAAACTTGAATTAAAAAGAGGTTTCAGTTTGCACAATTTTGTTGAATATTATATAAACCTTAACATTTAAAATGATTATAATATTTCTTTTACATGGTAAACTAATAAACAAATAGCAAAAACATCTTATGAGACCTATTGTCATCTGCTGTCAATAGCCACAAAAGTTTTCGAGTTAATTACTGGGTTAGATGGATAACAAAGTAATTAAAAAAATTAGAACACACCCGTTCGTATTATTTATCTACTATTGACTTTTGTTAATTCTGAACTTGTCTTAAATCGGGTATTTCAGATAACAAGAAATATTCAGTTCTAATTATGGAGATAAAGATTCCATAACATTAAAGAACGATTATTTAAACGATCAAAACTCAAGAAAGTGATATAACACACAAGAGCAATTAATTAACTTACGAAATACCGCCTCCAATATTTACATGATGATCCTCTTCGCTGATACATCGCGGCAGCGTGCCAATAGTGCCAACTTAAGCATTTTTGTTTGAAATGGAGTTTTCTGTTTTAGTTTTTTTAATTGCAATATATGAATGAATAATTTTTGGGAATAACGTCAAAGGCAAACAACAGAAGGCCAAAAGCATGATTAAGATAATGTATAAATTAGTTTTTTAATTAATTTTTTGACGTAGTTCAGAAGAATCCACTAGATGTTGATGTTCCTCGTTCGTCGTCTGCTATTGTCGTCTGCTTGGGTGCTGTTGCGGTGTCTGTGACGTCACTGTATTGACGATTTTTAATATAAATACCACACGTTTATAGAATGCTTGTTTCTATCGTCAGATGGAAAGTGAATATTATTCTTAATTAATATATATATATATATTGTGGTAATTAAGAATATCTAATTATTTAATAAACAAATTTTTACAATTTTGATTATATATATATATATATATATATATATATATATATATATATATATATAAGTAATGATAAAATAATTTTCGACGTTCTATATAAGGAAATGATGGCAAAGCCTCCTGAAGAAATGAGGAAAATCATTGTCTGACATTTTTACATTTTGGAACTATCCAAACTACTTAGGTGCTATATATGGAAAAAATATGACCATATGAACCCCTATACAGCGAGTCCTTATTATAAAACTATGAAAAGGTTGTTTTAAAAACATTTTTAGTTTTTTTGGCACTACATATTACGCATTTTTAAATAAATAATTCAACAAAAAACATAGTTCTTTACAACGAGAAATTTAATAAAACACACAAGACTATCCCCTTACACTTTTTAAATAAATTTTTCTACAAAAAAAACATAGTTTTTTATACGAGAAATTTAATAAAACATACAAGACTATCCCCTACGCTTTTTTAATAAGTTTTTCAACAAAAAACAGTTCTTTACAGCGAGAAATTTAATAAAACACACAAGACTATCCCCTTACGCTTTTTAAAATATTTTTTTCAACAAAAAACAGCGTTTTCTCATACGAGAAATTAATAAAATAAATACTAGCGCTGTGAGCGAGGCTCGAACCCGAAACCTCCACATCCACGTGTCCAGGCTCCCCTGAAGTTGAGGCCGACGTTGTCATTCCGTCGATGAATCCTTGTTACGTCCTTCGAAGTGACTGGAAGAATTTCAAGGGTACTTATTATTATTACTGAGAAAATCGTCACAATGAACAATATGTCTAGTCGTTCCACGAATTCAACCAGCACCATCTAGTTCTTTGATTACATATTGATGTAAAATTCAAAAAATCTCCGAATCAATTGTAAAGCATGAGATATTCTTACAAGTTTCTCTAGCCCCTTGTACGTAGGCAACCCGTCGTCAGAGTTTTCACTTGGGTTGCCTGCATGACAGGCGCTTAGCCGTGACGCTGTAATTATAAGCTTCGCTATGAGATCAAAAATAACAACGTGCAAATTATAAATTCAAATCCCACACTAGCCTCTCCTCCCCTCTGTAATGATACAAAACATAGATGTATCTCGGAAGAATTGATATTTATGTAGTACACACCCCTACTTCTCGTCGGCGTCTAAAACCAGCTACGATTTGAAATTTCTTTAAACTGCGGTCCATGTTGGAGTTAAAGATCTAAAACCTTCAGTCGATTGCTGAAAACCACGAATAGAACCTTTATTTATGAACGTATAATAAATATATCTGTAGAAAAAAATGGAGGGTATTGCAGTTTCTAAGATAATTGTGCGAGTGTAAGCTAACAAAGGGAGAAAAATACTAACTGCAAAGAAATAATAAAGGTTGGAGAATACAAGAGCCCATTACTCAAAAAGTGTTGGAACGGAGCAGCTGATACGAAATATTTAAAATAACGAGAAAAAACTAGGAATAAAGGAGTGAAACATATCTGATTTACATTCAGTGTCCTCAAAAGAGATAAGTAAATTAAAACCAATGAAAGGCATCAATCAGCTTGCTTGCACACAGACGGGAAATAAACTCAGAGCAGAGAAATGATCACAAAGGAAAAGACGCTAGAGAAAACAGATATTAATCAACGAGTCAGTTTTTACGTTGATCGCAGATATTTCAGTTTGAATACAGGGATAAATTCACCTTTAAAGTCAAATCCAGTGAGAGTCTTCCATGAGACGGTCTCAGCTTCAAGGACCTCATTGTTGGTCTCCAGGTAGGATTCTTTTGAACTTGAGCCCCACGTGTAGACATCAGCCACCATGAAATATAAATAAAAAAAACAATTAGTATGTTTCATATTCACAGAAATAAATAAATAAGTGTATTTCCGTACAATTTTGAAATGATTATATGAATATCTGAACTCACCTATTCACGTAAAATCAAATTTGAGAAGTTTGATCACGACACAGGCTTAAACAATATTTAGAGAAAAATCTTTCAGGTCATTAACATAACAACTTAAAATGGCAAATAGATTTTGGATCGTGTCTGACCTGAGAAATTTGTTTCGAATTCTAAGTAAGCAGTTTCAATCCAGAACAGGAAGAAGTCCGTCGAAAATAATGTCCTCTCTTTCCTGAATCAAAATGAATTTATATGTCTTTAGTTCAAATGTTCGTCCGTCTTCAAGTCGTGCATTCTTCAGTGCAGAGGAACACAGACAAAGTCAGAGGAATATCAACGCTGACAAATTAAAGCTCCGTAGATTTATTACAACAAATTTATCAAGGATTGTGAGGTGACAATTGAGACACAAGGAGCCGTGGAACTAGAAAAATTCCATCGTCTGTTTTCAGTAAAAGTAAATATTAGGAGAAAGACATTTGAAGTATAAAATATCCAGAGACGAATTATGAATATGGCGAATCTTGTCGCAATCGTGCAGTATGTTTTTTAAAAATAACTCTATGAAGTTTAGTGTAAAGTTCCTACTTTGCCTCCTTGCAGCCCGCACAAGGAAGAATGTCTACAAGCTTGCCGGGGAAGTTCTCTTCCTTTAGTGTCAGAGCTGAAGAAACGCCTTCAAGAGACTGGCTTGTCTACAGTTTGAAAGAAACCCTCCTCGGAGAATAAAATTGAGGTCAGGCGAGTCGCCGCGAATAATTATTAATATAAGAATAAACTGCAATGGCAGGTTTAAAGTGTGCAAACGTCAACGTCACTTATTACTGGATACTGAATGACGGAGGAGATCAAGATACAATTCGAAATTTCCTGAAAAAAATTAGCGGAGTTGACAACGAATCAAAACTTACATATTAAAACCGACGGTCAACTAATTTAGTTACGGATGAAATTATCAAGCAAATTAAGAAAAAAATTAAAATAATGCATTTATTTTAGTTTAATATGTAAATAGAAAACATGGAGTTGTGTCAAACACGAACCTGAATGCAGAAGCGCAGATTTATTGATCTTTGTTAATCTCCATTCCTTTTCCTTCCCGGCCAGGACGAGCTCAGGATAAACGCGAAAAAATTTTAATAGCCCATCGACATTCGACCGTTGCGAAATGTACTTGTTTTCGTCTCCGGGGAGTGGGAGAAAGAGCCGGGGGGGGGGAGAAAGGGCCGTGGGGGGGGGGGGGGAATCGGGCGCGCGCGTTAGCGCCCGACTTGTGTTGCAAGAAAGTCTTCGGTAGGCACCGTGTGGTGAAATGTAGAAATGTTGAAAAGCAAAACAAATATAGGGTTCAATGTTTTACAGTTTGCGCGGCATCCGTCCCCTTCCAACACAATGTACTGAAGGGAAAGCGAACCTTACTGGAGGAACCGGAATGTGTGACTGATAGACAAATGACTGAACAAGTAGGCCTGTGGACTGAAATCTTGGCAACGTCACTTAAGTCTGATAGTATGAAAAACCAGCAGTAACAAATCCGTACATACGAAGGTACGAAATCTCGAGTCCGAAATGAAGCCACTACCTCAGTCCACTGAATATGTAACAGGAAGCGGCGCTATCGAAGAAACGCTATGTCCCACATCGTACTGAATACCTGAGAAGGTGAATGTGACAAAGTATATGCATTAACTCGTACCTACATCAATGAAGCGTGTTTTTCCATACCTGAAATCCGAAGAAAGATACTAGTTGTAATTGTAAACGCCAGGCCAAAAAGGCTCTTTATTAGCAATATAAAACAAAATTAAAATATTTCAAAATTGTCATAAAACTTTCGCAGTACACATTTTTTTGTTAATCTTTAAAGATTGTTTTTCAATCTTACGCGTAAAGGAACTATTAATAAATAAATACATATACTTAATTTCATCTATTTATTTAATGGGTCAACACAATCTATTTTTTACGTTGTTAATGCGTGTATAATTTATATAAATCATTAAACGGAGGAGGATTGAAGACACGCAGCCAGCAATATTATTAACATATATTTAGTATTCAACGTCGTCTCTCGTTTAATTCATTTTCTGGTGTTCCTGAAACGTGTAATTGTAATCGCCAGGCAATCAGACTCTTATTATCAATATAAATTTTAAATAAAGAATTGGTAGAATTTCTAAAAACATTCGCAGTACACATTTTTTCTGTTAATCTTTAAAGATAGTTTTGCTGTCTTACGCGTAAAGGAACTATTAATAAATATGCTTCTTGATTTCGTCTATTTATTTAAAGATTGATATATTTGTCAACCCATAATTGTTTTATGTCGTTAAGGAGGAGAATTGACGAAACAGAGCAATATTATTATATTATTCAGCACAGTAAACGTCGTCTCACGTTAAATTAGTTTACTGGTGTTCTTGATACTTGTTGTAATTGTAAACGCCAGGCATATATATATATATATATTGTAACATGATTGTTACATTGCGAGGTACGGTCGAGACCCTAAAGGGGACCCCTGTGTTTATGCAAACCTGATACATTAAACAAATTCTCTCTCAGTTGATCCTGCAATTGTTCAATGGATTTCTCAAGGACATGGATTTTATCACTCTCCTGTTTCACATCAGCTCCTTCAAACAACTGATATTTACTTTCTTGCTTTATCTCTAACTTATGTAATCTATCAGTGAACCTTTCTACCTTCTGATCTAAATTTACTATATGCTCACACAATGAATGCACCATCTGATTAGTTTGACACGTTACCTTAAACATATGATCTAATTTTTCTGATTGGGTGTTTTCTCTCCCGCTATTATCTATGACTACCTTACATTCAGACTCTAATCCATCAATTACTTCCTTTCTTCGTTCTGCCATTTTTAATAAAATGAATCCCACACAAAATAATAAAAACCAACACAACAAACAATTACGGAAATTTTCACCAACCTGTTTTTTTGTTCTCTTCCTGCTTGAAACACTTCACTAACACTTGTTTCAAAACTTATTTCTATTTTTTTTTTTCACTTATACTCTGCTTTTTCACTCGCACTCACCAACATCTTCAGTCAGCTACTCGTTCGACACTTGGCCGCTTTCCTCCGTCTAGTTCTCCTCGACGTAGATTTCTGCGACGCCTCCAGAAGTCGCTCACTCACCAAAACCTCAGAATACCCGTTCCTGTATCTCGTTCTCCGATTCTGCTCCCTCGTGCTCCATCTACTTAACGTTCAGGCCCCTCGTTGGCTCGCCATAATTTAGCCGCTCCGCTACCCTCCTCGCGTTTTTTCGTGATTATTAAGGTTTGGGCGCCAGGTAATTTTTTTGGAGAAAATCACCAAAACAACTTTTTAATCTTTCATCAATTTATTTTATGAACATGAGATATAATAAACCCCAGGGCGTGGTTTATAAAACGTTGTATTTTCTCTAGCACATCCGTGCTGTCTCGAGTCCAGCTTGGAACTGACCCTTAAGTTTCTCTTGGCTGGCGTCTAAAACAACGGAGGGTCCTACACGTGCGTACGCCCTGCCATCCCGCACGTGCATAAACACAGGGGTTCCCTTTAGGGTCTCGACCGTACCTCGCAATGTAACAATCATGTTACAATATATATATATATATATATATATATATATTTGCTTGAATATATCCATCTTGAAACTTCAAGAAGCTGTCTCCAAAGTTCATGCAGCATATGATCTGGAAAAATAAAATAGAAACAGTAAACGAAGCTAATTAATTGAATCATTCCTCACCTGCAACCGAATACAGACTGCGATGGCAGAAAAGACCTTGGTCTTAACCACTCAAATTCTCCAAAAGAAGAAATCCAAATTTGTGAAACAAAAAAATGAAACTATAAATCTTCTCGGTCTCGGTTCAGTGAAAGACGACCATGAGGTGTAAACAAGAACTGTTCATATATGCAACAATTAATTTCCAAGTAGATACTTAAAGCTAAAGCCACTTAATTTGACAAATGGTGATAATTTTATAAAGTTACGTGTTTATCGTCTACTTTCAAATAAAGTTGGAACAGAGCAGTTGATAGGAAATAATTAAATTTAGTTTAAACGAATTGAAATGAAATTAGAATTAACCACCGTGTTACGCATGAAAATGTAATCTACAACAATGAAAGGAAATTGAAATTAAAAAACTTTTCAAAATAATACAAAGCAAATGGTAACTTTGAGGGAATTTTACAAATTATTAATATTGTTGTGCCACGGCTTTGGTAAGAACCTCAACATTCAGACCCGCCTATATATAAATAACATATAAATTATTATTATTTTAATTGAAATGATCGAAATCGGAAATCTGACGATAATGATATTTACAACAAAAAAAAAGGTTTACAGTTGAGAAAAGTGTATTTTAGTTACTTCACCATTACCTGGGCTCGATCTCACTTAACTTGATTTTTAACACATCACTTACAGGCTGTTTTGTGCTGAACTTATGCTATTTTCCTTTTTCTGATAATAATTGTTTACAGAATCACTGTTGATAGATCGTCGGTCTCTGTCCTCTAAACATTTGGATAATTACTGGAACAACGCAACGGACAAAATACAATTCCGAACTACACCATTCTCGGCTTCCAAAAACACACTCGCTCCCAGCAACACTGAGTCGGCCAAGTTCCGTACTTGCTAGGAATAAAGAAAACAAACATACTATATAAAAAATCATTTTTCTGTATTCAGACTGACTTAAAAAATTGAAATCTCAATTCTGGTGTCATATTGTAACAATTTAGGCACTTTGTAATCGAAGTTAGAAAAATATTAAATAACTGATGTATTATTCTATAACATTTCCGGCCTCAACGCTCTGGGGGCGTTCAAATTCATTCATTCATATTAACAAATGAAGAATCGGCCATCTTGGTTGGAAGTAACAGCAAACACGCGCGGAGAAATGATGTTGAATTCTCGATTTCACACTAGGATAGTAGAATCACTAAGTAGGTGGCGTAGAAAAAGCCGTGATTTTGTCATAACCCTGTGTGACTAGGCTCCTCCCATAAAAATGGCTGCCATAGCAGGACTCGTCTCGCTCTCTCTCGCACACTAACTCTCCGTCTCTCTCTAATGGGAACAGCCTAGTCCGACAGAGGTTTAGCAAAATCACGGCTTTTTCTTTGCCACCTACTTAATGCTTCTACTATCCTAGTGTAAAAGCGAGATTTCATTTCTCGCCGTGCGTTTACTACAACCAAGATGGCCGGCCGATACTTATTTGTACAATATGAATGAATTGTTTATTATGCCACCAATTATTATCACATTTTTTGGTGTCACGTATATTTATAATAATAATTGTTTATTATGTTACCTATTATTGTCATTGTAGATGAAAATTAATAGAGTTAAATTTGAAATAAAATCCTTAAGTTAATTTGCACAGTGAGACGCTATATGCATAGTAAATTACGACAGTCTGGTTAATAAATTGATTTTAGCGCTATTTTGAATTCAACAAACTATGACAAAGTTTTTTTTTTAAAAAAATGATTTGTTTCATTATTTGTTACAGAATATGTAAAATCTAATAATGTCTGGGGTTAGAAACACGGTTAAGGATTATAATTTGAACAAGATAAACTATCACCATGATGGCATTGAGATAGAAAAAAAAAATGTAAATTCAACAAACTATGGCTGAATGCTTTTCTTCTTTTTTTTTAAAAAAGATTTGTTTAATTATTTGTTACAGAATACGTAAAACGTAATAACCTCTGGGGTTAGAAACATGTTTAAGGATTATAATTTGAACATACGATAACTATCGCCGTGGTATTGAGATAGAAAAAAAATAGAATTATATCAGTTATTTAATTGTTTTCTATCTGTGATTATAAACGACACCTTATTACGTGTCAGAAAATGTAATAATAGGTGGCATAATAAACAATTTATTCATATTATAAAATAGAAATGTCTGCCATCTTGTTTAGTAAAAATACGCGCCACACCACAAATGCTTTCCAGCGTATTTAGAAGTTGAATTCTCGATTTTACACTAGGATAGTAGAATCATCAAGTAGGTGGCGAAGAAAAAAGCCTTGATTTTGCCAAATCCCTGTGTGGCTAGGCTCCTCCCATAAAAATGGCTGCTATAGCAGGCCTCGTTTCGCTCTCTCTCACACACTAACTCTCCGTCTCTCTCTAATGGGAAGGGCCTAGTCGCACAGGGGTTTGGCAAAATTACGGATTTTTCTTCGCCACCTACTTGATGATTCTACTATCCTAGTGTAAAAGCGAGATTTCAACTCCTAAAATATCATTTCTCGCCGTGCGTTTTTACTGCAACCAATATGGCCGATACTTCTTTTGTACAATATGAATGGTTTTATTATGCCACCAATTATCATCACCTGTTTTAGTGTCACGTATATTTATAATAATTGTTTATTTATATATTTGTATAGCCAAATTCGTTTTTAGAAACGGCCTATTAATTCAGATTTGAATTATGTCAAGTCAGTGTGGATATAGAAAATGTATTTATGAAATATTTATTATGTTACTCTCATCCTCTGGTTGCTATTCTGTTGCGTAATATTGAAAACGGAATAAAATATAACAATCTGAAATAAATACTACTCTTTAGTGTAATTTATGTACTTCTAACAAAATGTATATTAATTAAATTTTGCATGTTGTGTATTAGACGTTTTTCGGCGTTGTTACTATTCCGAGACTGATAAACTCAATGAAATATTATTTAATTGTTCATAAACGCTCTGTGATTATTTTTCTCTTATTAATTTTATAATTATACCACTACAACTTCTTACATTCAGACAGCACATTCATTGCAAATGTGTGTTTCATAATTAATTTTTTCAA
Source organism: Zhengitettix transpicula (assembly GCA_037074705.1). Classification (NCBI taxonomy): domain Eukaryota; kingdom Metazoa; phylum Arthropoda; class Insecta; order Orthoptera; family Tetrigidae; genus Zhengitettix; species Zhengitettix transpicula. The sequence goes on along the minus strand of CM073596.1, from coordinate 35,210,644 downwards.
TCAATATTTACTATAATTACAATTGTAGTCAATCTGTTTATATTTGTTCCATAAATTTTCAGATAATGTACATGTTTAGTTAATTTAAAAGGCCTCAGCATTCTTGATATGTTCCTGACTAAATAAATGCCTGAGTTAAGCAATCTTTATAAGATAACTTTGCCAGAAAATTCTATCTCAACACCTCCTACGGTGTTTTTGGATAACGCAGATTGCTGAAGCAAACTTGAGATGGGTTCTGAATTTAAGGTCTTCCATAACTTGGAAACAGGTGTATTATTCACACTATCATTGTATTTACCCCATAGGAAACAGGTTTTTTTTACCAAATTTCCAGTCTGTTTGGCACGAAGTGAATTTATTTTTACCATTGAGAATAAATATTAATTTCATTAGACAGAATTAAAAATACTTTACTTTGTACCATGCACGAGTGGACCTATTAGTGTCTTTACCGATTTGTGGTTGTAGCTGACGATGTACTTTTGAAAATCTTTTGAAAATCTTTTGCCGTCAGTGCACAAAATTTATTCAGAAATTACTTGCATAAATCTTTCCTTTTTAAAGCCACTTCATTACCTACATAATTTCTGCAGTTTCTTGTGGATAATGATAATATTTAAAATGTTATTGTTATCAGAAGACTTAGTTGAATGACAATATGAAATGTTTAGTGTGTAAATATCAATTTTAATTATTGCATAGAACATATGGTAAAAATATCACTTTAATTTTTGCCTCATATTAAATTGGCGTAAGTTGATCCCATCTTTAAATGTTTTCTGTTGCTTGTACATGTTATAAAAAGCCCACGAGAAAAATTATGCTTTATAAGGTTAGTCTTGAAAACATGTATCAGACTGGTCAGAATGTGTCATAGCAGTAAACAATTTCATAGATTTTCTTTTAAATAACAGTAACATTTCAAAAGTCCAAACCCTACGTGGGAAGTGATATACGGCAATGGCAGCATGGTGTTTATGCATGCTTGAAACATGCATATTTCATGGGTCTATACTTATCAAAACTTAAATTTTATTTCTCTTCATACACATTACAAAATTATAAAGTCCATTTCTTTTTTACATTTTTGACAATTTGTTGCAACCTTAGTCTATGGCAATACCATACCAAAAAGTCAATATTTACAATTTTGAAGGAACATTACACTAACAAAAACGTAAATTGAATTTTACAGTAACGGTACCTGAGGCAAATAAAAGTTGCAGAACCTGACTGGCCATATATGCAGAGAAATAAAAAAAAGATTCACTTGTAAAACAGTAACTGAGCACAGATGAATAATTTTATTCACTGTAATAGAATTAAATGTAAAAACTCTAAAAACAACGTACAATTACAATGTAATGAAATGCCAAGTACAGTTCAGACATCACAATTATTTATAACTTCAGTTAACAAAAAAAATACTACACAGCCAACATTTTCACTTTCTAATGATTAATTGTCATTGTTTGTTACATAAGCTAAGGACAATTTATAACTTTAACAAAGTCTTGTAAAACGGAACACCCTTATTTATATAAAAAAAAATCATTGTAGATAGGAAGAAAGTGTCACATAATATATTTAACAGACTCTTCAGAGATTTCAGAATATGAACTTGAGGTTTGAATATGCAAATTCTAAGAATATAATTACTAAAAACTTCAATTAGCTTTAGTTAATGAATTCCACATGCAAATTTAAGAAAACACACAATGTTGTCCATTATTTTTTGTCACCGACAGATATTTAACACGACGGGAAAAGGATGAATTACGTTCTACGAAATAAGTGTCAATAACTTTATTAGGTTTTGTGGAATCAAAATCAGACATGGAACAATAATAGAAGTTCTTCCATGTTCAAAATAGGCTGACTGACAAATCTAAATTTGACAATTATTTGCTCAGAAAATTTGCTTTCAAAACCTACACAAACATTTTAAATAAATATTTGATAATTAACAGTATATTTACTTAATTAGATCACATAAATATCAGGTTGCATGTCCAACAGATGTTGATGGCTCTGAGAGGTTGTGTGGGTTGTCCCTGAAAAAAAAGAAAAGGGTTTTAATATGCAGGTTTATCAAAGAAAGGTGAGAATTTTACTTCTTAAATAATTGAACTATTTTAGAGCATGATTAAACAATCATTATTATAGTTTAACAATATACGAGAGAAAAATTAATAGACATTTCAGAAACTTCATAATGTAACAGCAAAGATGTTAAAAGAGGGATTGCAAACATAAGCAGGTAGCTCCAAATTTGGATGTTTGTATTTGAAATATTTAGTACTCAACAAATATGTTCTTGACAACTATGAATACCAATTTTGTTAATTATGAGATGGTTCTTATTTCAGTTTATCCACACTTTGGCAATTAATACTCCATATTGCATTAGGCTGGACAAGTAAAAATTTGAGATTTAAATATTAACTCAGTTTTAGTAATACAATAGCAGAGAAAGCTTGCTGGGATATACTCATACCTGTTATATTTCCCATCCAGGAAAGAGCTCTCTCCTCTAAACACCCTTGTGGGTGTGGGCAGCCTCGATCTGTAGCCTGTGGTCGGATCTCGACGAAGGATTTCACTTGTGAAGTCGGTTGGCCGCAGGAGGTGGCCTGCTCTTCCAAATGTTCCCAACCCTGGCCTGTTCTCACACAAATATCCTTGTTTATCATTACTAGCTAGAATATTTCTTAAATCACTCTCTTGCAAACTATTACTACATAGGGAATCTTGAAATTCTGGATATTCGTAAAAAATGCCACCGTGACCATTTTCGAGAGCGTTAGCACTATGAGGATGAGTGTTAAAATCATTCAGAACGTTACTGGACGATCGAGAAGGTACTGGAGACTTTCGTCTGTAACTGGAATAGTCTAGGTAGTCAGGTTCATAAAGTGATTGGCTCCTCAGTGTTTTCTTAGGGTTAGCACCCAAGTTCAAGTCACTTAAACTTGTCTTCCTCTGACTTACAGAAAGACCTCCAGAGTTCTTCCTGTGACCTTTCCTCTTAATGTCATTGAATCGGGTGTAAAAACTTTTTCGACGTATCCTCTCTTCTACAGTTTCATCCTCAAAAATTGGGGACGGTGTTTTGGTAAAAGATGATGCAGATAAATCTCTGTTGTCCAGATCTGAGCAGACTGACCAGGAATCTATACTTTCTGATTCGTCAATTGGTGACACAACTGAAAATGAATCTTCAACAGGAGAAAGATCAAGTTTCTTGGTAATATCATGAGATAAAGGAATGTTGGATTTATTAAGGGGGAGGTGAAGTTCCCTAGGATTTTGAACAGCTACTGCACATTCTCTGAGTGGATCAGTATTATTCATATTCACTGATAATTTTGTGTTGCCATTGTTACTATTATTTTTCACGGAGGAATCCACCAATGAGGAATATTTATCATCTAAAGAATTTAATACTTCCTGATTTTCAGTCTTCTTGCTGATTGTATCACTTTGCAATGAATATTCTTTTTCAGATAGATTATTCTGCTTAATGTTTTCCATACTTGATAAGTTTTTACTGCTCTTTTCTAAAACGTCTTTTGTATTATGAATTGATCCATCTCTCTTATTATTTCCATTACAATTCTGTCCTTCATATTTAATTTTACAGTCTTTTGATATAGATTTATCATTTTCCTTACATGCAACTGAATTTTTTATGTTGTTTTCCTTCAATTGACTTGAATCTTCAGATTTAATAACATTTTCAGTCTTCTTAACAGCATTTTCTGATAATCTAATAGTTTCTCCATTGATGGCTTTACTTGATGAACTTTTTGTGTTCACAGAGTTCAGTCTAGGGTTCATTAAGGATTCTTCAGCTTTTGATGAAACTTCCTTCACACTTTGGGTTATATTTTCAGAGGTTGACTTTTCTAAGTGATTTTTGATTTCATTATCTTCCTGTTTTAATTTTGAGTTGTTCACAATTATATTGCCACCTGTGATTGGTGACTTAACAGCTTTATCAAGTTTTTCATGCTGGTTCAATAAAACAGTATCACTTGTAGCACCTGCGTAAACGGATTGTGTTCGTCTTGCCCGGGGACCTCCTTCTATTCGGCGCAGCAAACCTAGAACATTTGATACTGGACCACCAGAAACTGTACCGGCAACGTCATCTACAGACACAGCTCGTTTCAAAAGCATAGATTCTGATGGAGCCACAGTGCTACCACATTGCTTTTGAAGTGAATTTATTGCTTGTTCTACACGGCTTGGTACAAGAGAATCATTACCATAAGAGCGCAATTTTTCTAGTTTCCTTTCTAACGTATGCAGAAACTTGTTCTTCCCATTTTCAGCAATTTTTGAGTCTGCTATTTGTTCTGATTTGTCTATATTAACATTTGTTTGTGAACCACACTGCTTTGCTGATGTAGCAGCATCAGCAACTGCATTACCAAGTTTTTCAGATGGATTGCTTGTATTATTTTCTTTCTTTTCCAAAAGGGCTGCCCTTCTGGCAATTCGTTTTGCTTTCTTTGCCTCCGCTTCAGCAGATTTCTGAGCCTCTTTCTCTTTTACGTATACACTTTCTTCTCTTGGAGTATCAAAAAAATCAGGTCTCAGAAACCTCGAGATTTTTCGAGATTTCTTTTTTATAGCATCAGTTGATTCACATCCAGTATTGTCATTTGCAGTCCCTGATTTACTTTTGATAAAATACTTACTCTTCTCATCTGAATTTTGCCTAAAGAATTTGCTCAGTACTGACCTGTCAGGTGTATTTCTCAATGAACTATCTACTCCACCTCTCACACCGTCTGGGTTCACTTTCTGTTTGCCTTCATTCCGAGTCAGTGAGGAGGATCGGTGAAATTGCAGTAGGGAAGGAATTCTGCTTCTATGGCTTTTTCTATCATCTAAAAGATCATTAATGCTAGAGTTGCTGTGAGTTAAATTTGTTATCCTATTGTTAGCACTTAAATGGTAGGATGATTCTCTGTTTTCATCAGTGTTAGGCATTTCAAGCCTTTCTACAGTTCTAGGGTATAAGGTTTCTTTAGGAACTTTAGTAGTTGAAACATAACCAGAATCTGCGGACCTGTCATAATCACTTCGAAGTCGGGTGTTGAGTGCCGAGTTGCTACGAACACTTGAGAGGGATGACGAAGAGTGTAGGGAGGAGATATCAGCAGATGGCAGCCTACGAGTGCTGGCACGTGGTAGGGGAGGAAGGACACAAGATGATCCACTGCGTCTGGGAGTAGGTGGTGGGCGCTCCTCACGTGTCGACATGGTCCTCAGTAGGCGGCGGTTTGCTTCAGGCTGTATTCTTCTAGACAGGCTAGGCGTGTAATGTGACAATCCAATATCTCCTCCAGGTATGATGTCTGATGTTGACATTCCTTGAATTAGAATCATGAAAATATATTAAAAGAAAAGTATTAATATATCAGGCCACAAAGTCTCAGTAAATAGTATTGAAAATTTTAACAAAATAGTGGTGGTAAGTTGTCAATAAAATTATAGTAGCATAACTTTTCTTTGGGAGACTCCTGCAAAATTTCTTCTATTCAGTTTTTATAACAAAATCAAAAAAGCCTAGGGAAATAGCTATAACAAGATTATTTTCTTTCCAATATTACATTGTGACAATCACTTTAAATCAACAAATACATAGAGATCACATAAAAACACAATGCTTACCTAAGAAAGATGATAATGCTCTTCATTCATCTTCAAGAAATTCTAAGATGTAACGTTCTTTTTATCATCAATGAGATAAATTTAAAGTTATAATGAACATATGCAATTTACAGCAGACATATTAAAATATTTAGTTTTGTAACCAGTAACACTGACTTTAAATTTTATCATAATTAACAATTGCTTATTATTATCTTGATTTTATAATACATGTTTGTAGCTAGTATTTTCCAAGTGGATAAATCTTATCACAAAAACTTAATGGTGTTATCACAGATTTATTGTTCAAATAAATATATACAACTGTTATTGTGTATAATACTTTTTGAAAGCAGTCAAAGTGCAACACACAACATAAAACAAAAACAATTAACAAATGTTAACAGCATTCTGATCCACACGGTATGAACGTTAGCCAAATCATTCCCACACAATAGGCACGTTATAAACAGCTTTTTCTGAAACATTAAGAGAAATTATATAATCTGGTTAGACAATTAAAAATCACATGCCATTATAAAATTAAAAGTAAAGATGTAAGGTTTAATAAAATTTCTTAAAACTTAATTCAATCTACCAATCAAATAGTATTATAACTGCAAGTACAAAGTCTAAAAGACAAAACAACAAATAAATTCCCTATTCATGCAAAACCAGTGTACCCACATGATGTATTCATTTCCTGAAAATTTTTAACTGTTGTTTATTACACACACTATTTCACAATTAATCTTGAACATAAAATGAAGCATGAAGGATTTTTAACTATCTCTAATGACCATTTATTAAACAAAGAACTATAAAAGTGTTTAATTATTTACTCTTCAATAATATCTACAAAAGCATAATTTGGATAGTAATAATTATTTTTGCAGAAATGTTAACTAGATTAAGAAAAATTGTGATCAAGTATACTAACGGAAATAGAAATACACTTCAAATTTGGAGGAACTGACAATGTAATCTGTTCAATTTTTCAAGATTCTGCAGTCTGAGAGTGTTCCCACTTTAAAATCACAAAATTTCAAAAAGCTTCAGTTGACTGTGCAATAGCATCAAATTATACAAAGTAGACAAAAACAAAAGTGTTCAACTTAATGAGTTAAGAAACCAACCCGAGCCATACACTCGTATGTATGTGGGAATCCCTGCAAGTGACTATTTTCTGGTCTGGTCTGTTGTGTTACTGAGAAAGCTTTACACTTTATCTTTGTGTTACTCAATGTTAGCACAGAATCAGTCACAAGTAAAGAGTCGGTACATACACTCGTAAAAGTTAATGAGTGGCATTGGGGTTGAGTCCACCTTGTGCTCGTCCCCTAGGGACGTGAACCGTGACGCGTACCCTTGCTGTGAACAACACCGACATCATATAAATGTTCACGTGTGGTGTGATTCTTAACTCTCAACTACTATTGTGTAATGTAATTAAGTTATGACAGTTCTTCCTTCAGCTAGAAGTTGCAAAGTTTACAAATAAGTTTGGAGAAGGTTTTATTTCCCCTTCGTCCAGGAACACTAGTCTATAAATTCATGAATTGTGAACTGGAAAAGAATATCATCATGTCAACAAATTCAATGAATTGCATGTGGAAATGACCATTTGCAAGTAATTTTAATAGAGCTGTAAATAAAAAAAAGAAATATAATTGATTTTATATAGTTTGATTGTAAATCGAAGAAGTCAGTTATTTTTAATTAGAATTTACATTTTACAACCATCAAACTAGATTTTAAATCATGTAAATTCAAATGCCAATTATTGTTGGTCTAGTATGGAGTTTGACAACACAATGTAGGATTCAGCGCTACTCACGTAGAAGACATTCTGTTCAAAGACAGAAAAACCTAAAAGTATAGTTAATGCTTCTTTCAGTAGCTTGTTAAAGGTTTAAATTAAAATATCCAAATACAGATAATTGCTCACCTTTTCAAATCTTCTAGCATTATGCAGAACTATTACTTAACATTTCAAAAAGTATTTCACATAAAGGAAAAATTAGCAATAATAGCAAAAGGCAGTTGGAACAAAAAGAGAAACACAAACTAATTGATACAAGAAAGAAGATCCAGAAATAGATTGTCTCTAAGATGGAATGAAATTATATTGGTCATTCAGGTAAAGAATTTTCATATAAATACACTAGCATGTAATTCCTCCCTGTACCACTTATTTCCAAGCAAAATAATTTCCTTATCACTTTAGGACTATTTAAACAAGAATTAAGTCTAACACTTACAAAAATTACCATTAGAAATAGAACTTCTGGTTCAACAAAATTATAAAATTAGACATAGAAAATTGTTTAATAAACTAACATAGAATATTGCTGGAAAATTCAAAACACTTTCTATATGTTAAGATTAAATATTTAATACTTTATTAAAAAATTCCTATATGTTTTGTTAGTGCTGGTTGGGTGTTCCATTGTCAGGTTTCAAGAGAAAATAATATATATAAATTGGAATAAAAAAAAATTAAGTATAGAAGGAAAGATGTATCAAAGAGAAAGGAGTAAAAGAAATTGATGATTCAAACAGTAAATATCTCTAGTCATCTACAGGGAATAAGGAGTCTTAGTTCAGAGCATAGGCATGTGAGGCTGGAACCATATGAGACATAGATATAATTGGTTCAGTCCAGATAGGGCTTTCTGCATCAGAATAATAAAATGAAAGGGTACTTTATTTTATATTTTATAATGCGTCTGTGGGTTGGAGAAAGGAACTGGAATTAGCGCTCTGGCTATTCTGAATTATGGGCCATGCAAGGGGAAATTAACCTGATTTAGGGTATATATATAAAAAACACTTAAGGAAAATGTGACGAGGTCACATATATTAAATCCGCCACAGTCATCTTATCTTGAAATAATATAGGGTACAATAATTTATAATGTAACTATAATAAATTTAAAATCAACAACCCAAAAGAAAGATCAATAGAAAATGATCACAAACAGGAAATATGATAATGTTAAAAGTGAAATATGGAGAATTCACATATCGAGCTCACTTGTTCAATTACCAACAATGTTCATAACAGTCAACTAAAATATTGAACTTACAATAGACTTTGTAACACATATATTAAACTAGATATGGCCATAAGTGATTTCTGAATCCTTAGTGAATTAAAAATAATTGAAGGTATTTTTTAATAAAATTTTTAATGTAGAATAAAAAACTTAACCTCCTAAAAATTAATCCATTCTTATGGGAAGATGAGAAAATGAGGCCAATTGTCTATTTTATCTGTTTTTCACTTCAACATGATATATTTGTTTTGAATTATTCTGAACTCGTGAATTGTTGCAAGAAGAATTTGTGGATTGCTTAAAAGAAAACAAGTCTCATGCTTAAACAGGAAAATCAAAAGCTATTAGGTTATAACCAGGTGATATTATTAAAACAGTATTTCAGTAATAATAATATCTACTTTGTACCTATTCGATCAGTGGTAAAGTCTTCATTATGTAACCCAATAATATGAATAGTTCAATAAACAGATTGTAGGATGAAGTTTGAATTATGATAAGCAGAAGTTTTTTGTTGTCTATTACTGTTCTTTCAATTAAATTAAATAAAAAGTGATAAGTGCCCCTTCAAAGACAAAATGTAACCAGTGTTCATTGAAGTATCTATCAAAATTAATAAGAAAACTCCAATAAAACTTTATTGGTGAAATGTTTAATAATCTTAACATAAAGGAATTTAATTTGATTGATGTTATTAAATTTTCGTAAATAAATAGTGAGTGATTTGTTTCCAAATAATAGGATAATTATTCAAACACTGTAACTGTAACTTTTCACAAGTATTTGTTCTCATTCTGTATAGTTATATATTGCAGTATATCTTAGGATAATAGTTTTGTCATAATTTAAATAGAAAAAAAAACATTGTTTAGTAAACATAAATGCATGTTCATAAGTTATCTTGAAAGTTGTAGACATTATTGTTCTAGCTTTCATTAGAAAGAATTAAATGAATATCTATAAAATAAAATAATAAAAAATATATAAAAACTTAGCATGCAAAAGCATTCACAAAAAAAATCTTCAAAAACCAAAAAATTCAATTCACTTGGAAAATATATCTGTATCCACATACTGGATGAACAAAAGGAAAAACCTAATAAAAAATTTAATATGAAGTTCATTAACAACTCTTTGTATGAAACTGAAATTAATGGTTCACATAGACAAATAATAGTAGAATTTATAAAAAGTTGTTGAATATTAAATATGTACCAAAAATATGAGTCATAGATTATGAAAACTGATTGAAGTTACTGGCTGCAAATATAGTTTATAATGAAAAGTGGGCATATCACATATCTTAGCAGATTTAGTATTTAAATATTAAGTAAATTTATAATTTATGGTGTTACTACTTCCATAATTAAAATAGAGTATATTAAGAGCAGTCAAGTCTGCCTAATTGCAAATAAAGGATATTTTAGAAGCAGTAGTTTGTAATTCACAATTCAATACTTAGTTTTGCTAAATACAAATTTGATCTATTATGACTCCTTTCTCTTCAAAATAGTCACTGTGTATTTTGAAAAAGTTTAAAAAATACCGACATTTGAATAGGGCTCTTACACTGAATAGAGCGAAGTACTTTTGAAATTAGCATGAAAACTTGAAATGTTTAATGCAATCAAAATTAATTTTATTAACAAAACATATAAACTGAAAGTTTTAGACTATATAAAACTTCAGAATAAATATTTAAAGAAATCTATAACCAGACAGGACCTAATGTCTGTTCTGATATTTCTTTCGAATTAAAAAGCAGTTACAATAAAGTAACATAACCATTTAAATTATAAATGAGTATGTAGTATGAGGCAACATACGGGCCAGGAAAACTGATGTTAAGAATAAAAGAGAATTGCTGTGCTGCCAGTGTGCCACTCAAAAAAATCCAGAATGTGTCATGAAAGATGACAGTCTTCCCTATAGGCCAAGGCCTGAAATGGGCTGTAGAACCAAGAATAAAGAAAGTAATGAGGCAATGGTTTCATTACTATGACCTTACTTCATTAGTTTTTTTCAGGTGATTGTAAAAAAGCTGAAAAGTTTGCATGTAATTTCTGCAATCGGTACAGTAAAATATTCAGTTAAACATTGACATTACAAAGTTCACAATTCACAAAAAGTTTACTGATTATTATTGAAAAACATCGAAAATTAAGTGAAATATAATTCAACAGGTTCAAACAAAAATATTTCTGACCCATTATTTAATGTAAATACTTACTGAGGAAATAAAACAATATAGTTGAAAACAGTTTGAAAAGTCCAGGACAATTTATATTAGTGGAAGGTGACAAACAAGTATAGTCTAAAAATTGAATATCAGATTAAAAATTTTCTTTCAGACATTTTAAAATCAAGAAACCTACAGCTTTTGATATTTCCTGAGGGCTGTTAAGTAATTGTGGAAGAAAGATTTCCTTATTTTTATTGCTATTGTATAATACATATCAAACAGTAAATTAAATTTAGAGAAAAGAAGAATAAATTAATTTATAATGGCAAAATTCTCAAAACCAAAAAATAAGTTAAAGTATCTTAAAATATTTCCGAATACTTTTTATTGCTTTATATGCTATGCCATGCATTAATGGAAAAAATTTATAAGTAACACAATGTTTAGGCCATTATTTAGTTAAATATATAGATAGTACCTGTTACTGATTGTTAAAATAGAAACTTCAAAATTAATTTTAAAATATGCAAATGATTTTATCACTAAGTTTAAGGCACATCATTCAAATTTTATTTGCACACTGTTTTATTTAAGCTTCTATATGTTCTGCATAATTAGTTTTCATGCATCACATTACACATTTAGGGAATTTTATACTCAGTACATTCGTTATAAGGTTAACTTTCTATACCTTTTATAATATTTTTATGACTGTCTGTCTGGCTTTGAGGAGAAACAAGCAATTTTAAAATATACACAATTTCATGATTTATTATGTATTACTTTTAATTTTCTTGTGTAACAAATAACGTTGTAAGGGCGGCAAGACTTTTATCGGTAGCCGCTTTAAACCAAATGTTTATTTTTAAAATATTATGATTTTGTACAACTATGAGACTTTTAAAATTTCATTGAATCTTAAAAAGTAAATAAAACCAAAGCTTAATATGAAGAGATAATTATGGATCTTAAAATCATATCAATCCAAAATATTGAATATGATTGAAAGGTACTGCACATGAATTATGAATGGTGTATTTTACTAACAAAATTCAGGAAATTAATTATCAACATGTACATGCAATTAATTAAATTTTGGGGGGAAATATGGTAATATAACTAATCAATTCACTGAAATATATATTTTAATTACATGATCAGATAGTAATAGAATAGAAACAATTTTCTCATTTCATTACTTGCTTCTAACAGACAATATTACTGCTAGTAATAATTTAAATTTGATTAGGAACAGCAATTTTTATGGGGTAGGGAGACAGTGTAGGGGTAGAAAAAAACAAATATAGGATGTTGAATATTATAAGGATGTTACACTATTGTGCATTGAAGGTCAATGTTTTTTTAAAACAAAATATTACAAGCATACAAGATGTGAGCTGTTAAATGTAAGAATAAAGCTGTAATGTATAATGAACTTATGGGCTAAGGATTAAAAGTTATCAGTTTACCATTTACACATAATATACTTTTGGAATATAAATAGACCTGTTCTTGCAGTTATAATATTTAAGTAAACCATATTTTATAGTTTATGACAAAACAGCTGATGTGCCTTAAATAATTAAGTTTATGTTGCTCACTGGCCAAACATTGTGACTGGCATGCAATACATACCTCGAGGAAGAGTTTCGTTGTATACACTGTCATTGTCAGATACGTCCCTGCTTGTACTTCGCCTCCAAGGAGTAGAGTCTCGGTCACGACTAAATGACCTGGAGAACTGCGAGTTTTCTGAGAGTCTCCTAAGGAATAATGTTTAAGTATAAAATGAAATGATTCATATTGTTCATTCATAATTTAATTAAGAATAGAAATTTTTAAAGATGAAACAAAAACTTGAGCTAACAGTACTACATATAAAATTCACTGAAATAAAATGAGTAATTACACAAAACAAAATCTTATGTTCATACTACAGATTTTAATAGTGAACTCAATCTACACCATAAATAAATCATAATACAACAATTGGAATACCTTATTTTTAAAGATGAGAAGCACTTAATTGACTATAAAAACTGAAAATATAAATTAATGTATACTTAAAGCTACAGAATGTGTGTGTATCATTTAACCTTAACATTTTATAAATCAATACAAGTGAATTGCTGTGAGTATCTAAACTGGAATTGGATTTTTTAAAAAACAACAGTACTGGTTATTAAGGAAAACTTACTTACTTAAACTTAGTTACCTTCTTCTCCCTGGAAACTAATCGATAGCTGGTAAAAAGAAGGATAAATTATAAATGTGCACATTACCAGAAAGGAAGACCTTGTATCTTACAGGAAGTGAGATAGAAAAGCTTACCAGTATCAATCATTACTATACAAATAAATTAAATGTCTGACACTATTTGTAACTGAAAGAAAAATTCTCCTTATCTGACAAAATGACACTATCAACACAGAGGACTTTCCTCTTGACATAGTTATCTAATAATAGATTATTTATGTTCTATTACAGAATTATGAGTATGTATGTATATATATATATATCTACAGCTCAGAAGGACAGGAATTCTGTTCTTATTTTTGTCAGATTTGTTTACGAACTCAGACTGGGGATCCTTGAGTGGTTTGAACATATGTAAAATGATGGATAAGTGACTTTTAGAGAGGGGGAGGTCTAATAATTGGGGCATTTTGTGGCTCTTAGGGCTAAATGGTTGTGACCGACGGAACCCTGAAAGGCATCATAACAGATGGACGATGCAATTATATTAAAAGGAAACGTTTAATTTAATTGATTCTCTCTCGGAGCGGGAGAACGGCAACAGATGGTGTTTGTTGGCGAAAGTGGAATTGCAAAAAAACTGAAAACAAGGGAAGATTCTGGAGCCAGGATATAAATAAGAGGGCAGTTGTACAGTTGAGATGCATCTTTATCATTTCGTGTGGACGGGAGACGGACGTGTTAGTGGGAGAGAGTGGTGGTGCAGGTCCGCAGTGTCGGACGAGGGGCCAAGTTAAAGTGGCCGAAACAATTGTTATGAACAGTTGGGGGTTTTGCAATAAAAGAGATCTTTAGCATTCAGTAGGGAGAGGAGACGGACGTGTCAACGGGGAGAGCATTATCATTTCGTGTGGACTGGAGACGGACGTGTCAGCGGGGAGAGATCATCGGATGGTAGGCCAAGCTACGTGGCCGAGAGTAATCAGCTGGACATCAGTTGGTGGGAGTTTCATCGTGGAGGTCTGTCTGAAAGCAGAGTTGTTTGAATTCGTCGTGAGGGTGACGTTGTCAAGAGGAGGTGGCTGTGAAAGCAGAGTGTGAGCGCAGCCTGGTGCCTTTTATGCCTGTATGAAGTGAGTGTGTGGACCAGAGAGCTTGTAAGTTTATTTTTCTGAATTCATAATTATAAATTGTTAAAAAAGGGTAAAAAGTCAGATTTCGTTTATTTCAATCATTTTGTTTCATTTGTTTTACTCATTTCAATCATTTCATTTCGTTTTTCATTTATTGTAACTGTATTTGTTTAATTGTAATGTTTTTGTTCCATTTCCTTATCAACCCAGTAAAGACCCTGAGGGTACCGAGTCCAATTATTTAAAATGTATTCTAGGTAAATAAAATTGTTTTGATTTATAAAATTTCATCAGATTTGTCTAATTGTAAATTGTGGCTTAATTAATTGTTTGTTTAAATTGGTACCGTTAAATTGCTATTTTAATATTACTATATATATATATATATATACACACACACAATATAAGATTTAGAATTACCTTGACAGTGGTTCTCCCATGTTGTTCCAAAATGCTGAGGGTGATGTACGCCCAACATTTTTTAGTTGACTCATCAGGGTGCTTGTAGGAAAACCAGGCCGAACTCCTTCTTCCACATTCAATCGTTGAGTTAAATTGCGAACCTAAATGATAGAATTATTTCATTATATTACATTGCAACAGTGAAATTTTATTTTGTAACTATAACAAACTATGGTAGGTGCTTTGAGAAAACACACATAAACATTCCAAATATTCTGAAGGACAAAGCATAATAATTTGAATAGAAATTTCAATTACTGCAGTTCCTTATATGTTCATACTAAATACTTTCATATTTGCATTATATATGTTGAAAACTTCTGTTGCCAATTCTGTTTTTTGGAATTTTTTTACACGCACACTTAAATAACATGAGAGCACTTAACAGAGCAAAAAATATGGTACACTTTACCCTTGAGAGAAGTGTAGAAAACAGTGATTCAGCAGTTAGGATTTCAAAGCCATCATCATCATCTTCTTCTGCTGAACTTAGACTGTCGTTATGTTCTATAGGGAATCTGTTTGGCCGAGAACTCCTGAAATAAATTTTAATATGATTTCCTCTCCAAAAATGTTCTATTCAACACTACTATCATAAATTTAGTTTTTCTATGAATTAAGTATACCACACATAACCTGGATATTTTATTCCCAGATACATTTAGTGCAATTTGATTCTCAGAAACACTTTAAGTACTTACGGAAATTAATATATATATATATATATATATATATATATATATATATATATTATTATTATTACTTTTTCACAAATACAATATGGTGTACAAGTCAATTATTCACATTTATCACATTACAATCAAAACACAGGAATATGATTGTATTATAATGAAACTAAAATTGTAAAATCTTTGGTATAATGAAATAAAATTATAGCAGATATAATTTTGTATTTGTCATGTAATATAAATAATAGAAATAAATTGCACACAAGTCAAATTGAAACATATTTTCCATATTATGAGATAAATTTACTACAATATGATATAATATAATAAAAAGGCTAATAATGAGTTATAAACAACCATTCCACAATTATGGGAGAAGTATAGTGTAATAATTAATTAATGTATATGAAGTTTTGCATAATGACGCAATTAAATTGTAATATACCAGAAGACAATTTACTAAAGGATTGTTTAATATCAAAATATTTTTTTTTGATAATGATGTATCAATCACAGCACAGATGTTATATCACAAGTTAAAAGTTTGTAGGAGAACAAAAATGTGTCAATTTCTTAGTCCAATTGTTTCAGAATGATTCTGTCAAAAAATTTAATAAAAGTGAATTAACATATTTGACATTTTTCATTCCACAATACACACACAAAAAACTAGATAATAAATATCTCAAAAGATCTAAATTCACTTTAACTACAATAAGTTTTTCTTTATCCCAAAATCATTACAGTTCATTTTCCACTAATACAGTTATGGTTATGTCCTTCAAGTTAACAGGCCACCCTACTTTGTAAATTCAAGCACATAATCATTTTACTGTGATATGCAACACATTAACAAAAACTAAGGATTTTGAAAGAATGATTCTGAAATTTTTAAAAAATATTTGGAGCAATGAAGTGAAAAATAGCAAAACATTGTGTTTTAAACGAGCATAAAAGTTAATTTTGAAATAATTTTAATATATTCAAATATTGAATACCTATAACAAGTAAAGGCATTTATAAATAAAGAGAAAGCCAGAAATGTAGCAGTAATTACAAAACTACAACAGATATAGTCATAACTGGAAGCTTATGAGTGAAAGGACCTAAAAACAACAAAGATTACTGCTAAAACACAACTGGCTGGATAATTATGTTATTTTAATGTGCAGTTTCAATTCCTACTTTGGTTATATTAACAAATCATTAATATATTCAGGAACAGCCACATTTTTTAAAGTTTTGTGAAAGGAAGAATTTATAACCAAAGTTTTAAGTTATATTTTTATATTTTCCTCTGACTATTATTTTGAATACAATTATCAGTAATGGTGTATATTTGTGTAAATATGACTTTAGTTTAAGAATTTGAGTGTTGATGTCACAATATGAATGATGTGGAGACAACTAAGTGATCACAGGCAACAAATATGTGATTGCTAATGCATCACTATGCATCTAATATGCAACACAGTCCTTTACCAGAAAGAAGAAAATATCCATGCCTTCATTTTCACCTGAAGAATGGAGGCCAGTCAACTCATCAAACACCTTGTTAGGGGCAAAGACAAATTAAAATACAAATAAAAAATACTTTTGCAATGACAACTTTTTGCTCTACTTAGTGAGATTTGAATAACATAATTTTCAGCAAATAGAGAACAAAATTTATATTTCTATCATGCAAGTAACTATAATCACATGAGAAATATATAAATTATTTAAATTTGTCAAAAACATATCAACAGTATATCTGCAGAAAAATGAACATTGTTCTTAGTAAAAATCTTGCAATCAATATAAGATTAATAAAATATTTGTTTGACAGCTAAATATTCATGTGGTATTTAAAACCTTAAAGACAAAACAAATCCCAATAAGTATTGCTTACCGTAACATTAAAAAAAGTACTTAAAGGTATGTGTATATTATTTATAAGGGGTACTTCATTGTAACATACATGACTGTCCACACTTGGATACTGCAAGCACAAACTCTTAAAGCAAATACTCAAAAGTAGATAATACTGACCTGAGCCTATGCATGTGGAATGCTCCTCGTTCTTCCTCTGGTGTTTCTGGGTCCATATTGAAAGAACTGTGACGCTGAAGTGTTGCAAATGGACTGTTGAAACCTTCATCTTCACTGGCATCACTAAGTAAACTGCTAATATGATAAATTCCAAACGTAAAGTATATAATTATTATGAAAAAAACTAATCAACTGTAAAAATCTGTTACATTGGTTCATAAATTATTATATACCTTATCTTTCTATGTCTGCCCAGACGACTCGTCTTAGGTTGCTTGGGCTTTGTTGCATTTTCTTCAGAAACAGATGGTTCTAGACTTCCAGCTCTTGGTGTTATGTAACCTCCTCCTTCAACAGCAATTGGAATAATGTATTCTCTTGGAGATTTTTTAATCGGTTCAGGGCCAACAGACATTGTACTGTCTGTATCAGAATCTTGAGTACTTTGGCGAGAGAGACTCCCAGACCTATATAAAAAAAGGATTATGATTAACTACTTTATCTTGGAATACTCATAGACATCAAATTTGTTCCGAATTTAATGGCTGACATACAAGAAAAATCAAAGGAAAACCAGAGAAAATTACCTCTGAGACATAGATCGTTGTTGCAAAGGTTGAACAGGGGGTCGCACTTGATTACTGTCTTCTACACGAATTGGTATGATGTGCTCCTTAGGTTTACATAGTTTACCCTCTGGCTCCAAAGATGCAGCTCTATGAAAATCACAAAATATAATTATTATTTTAATGTTATTCCTTTTCTGGTTATAAAGAAGAAGGAAAAATAAAAATGCTGAAAATATGCTCATTTATATATAAAAAATAAAGAATAGGCCCATAAAAGAAAGCATAGGGTGAAATATAATTTTATAACAGCTTTCATCCCCAGTAAAATATTAATATTGTTTAGCAAAATAACAATAACACTAATATTACTGTTATTTTGATTGAATATACCTTTCTTATTGCTATATAGGATATTAAAAGAAGTTAAAACAGAAATGTGATGTTTTGTAAAAAAAAAAAGAAAATTGTCAGAGAGTAAAATTTATACCTAGGTGCTGGAGGTGATGCAGCAGCTGCTACAGGGAAAGCAACTTCAGATCGCTGAGTGCTCAATTTGCTGGGTCCCACAATGTGTGCGACTTCTGTACGATATTCTGTGGGTGGAATACTTGGCGAGTTGAGCTTAATTTCTGCCTTTGAAGTTTTCCTTCGTGGAAGTGTAGCTGATTTTAGAGTAATTTCAACTTTCGCAGATTTCTTTTTACCTGCAGCATCAGTACTTTTCACTTCTTTAGTATCTTCATCTATTCCTTTGTGATGTAGAATTGACTCCTTAGTTGTGGTATCTGGGAGTACTTCCTTCACTTTTGCTTCTTCATTCAAAGAGACTTTGTTTTCTTCAGGAGTACCAACCTGGATAGTTGCAAGACGAATATCATTGGGTGCAACCTGAACTCGAACCAACTTTTTACCACTTTGTTGGTCCAATGGAGAAATGGGTGGTGATTTTGCAGGTACAGTTTTCGCTTTTGCTTTAACATCTTGAGAAAGAGGAACAGGTGGTTTGTTAGCTGATACTTTTTTCTGACTATCTGATGGTACTAGCTTTCTGTTTTCATCTGAAATTGCATTACTGATGGTTTCAACTGCTTCTTTCAGCTTTTTAAGTCTAACTTCTTCTTGCTGTGAGGGTTGATCTATCTTCTGCAATGGATGAATTAATGTTGCACTGGTATTTTCAGACTGGTCTGGTAAAGTCTCATCTACACCATTTATAGCCAAATCACTTAATTTTTCTGCAGTTTTATTTATTTCTGAGCTTGATGAATTATTGGTTATCGGCTGTTCAATTACACTCTGGGGTAAGTTTGCTTCACTCATTGTAGATTCATTAGGTACTGCTCTTGCAATTTCGTCACCTTTAACATCTAAAGACTTTTTGGATCCAGAAGTTTTCACTACTCCTGGTACAGATGCTGCAGAAGAGGATTTTCTCTCAAATGCTCGTTTTGCATCACTTACTTTCACACCTGGTATGAAAACTTTTTTAGGCTTTTCAGATGTAGGCGATTTGGGTTCTGATGTTGACATGTTATTAAATTTTTCTGCAGTTTCAAATATTTTTGATCGCCGCCTCTCCATAGGTTTTCCAGGTGGTGAAGCAGCTTCCTCTGAACTGTTTGCACCTGATTTGTCAGTGCTTGATCCCATTTTGCTCAAGTCACCTTTGCTTTTTCTAGGTTTAGCTCCAGTCTTTTTAGGAATATCTATAGGCTTGCTAACTGCAGACTCACCAGTCAGTTCTTTTTCACTCAATACATCTGCTCCTTCTAATACTGAATTATTTTCTACAAGTTTACTACTGTCCATTGCTTCACATAATCTTGAGCTCAAATCTGTATCTACTAATTGTTTGTTAGTTTCAGTCTCAGTTAAAATACTTTCTGTTACCATTTTATCTGTTTTGTCTACAACACACTCACCATCAGTTAATTTAGAATCACTAGATACTTTCTTTTTTCGTTTAACTTTGACCTTAGCATTGTCTGCTACAGAATCCGTTAACACAGGTTCACCGGAAGGTTTCTGATGTGGTTCATTTATGATGGTGGAACTGTCCCTCTCCTTGGACGATCGATCGTATAAGTCTATGTTGCTGGCCATTTCCAGACCCTCATCCACATTGTTGGCACTTCCAGCTATAGTGTCTACACTTGAATTGGCTGTTTTTACAGAGCCGACAATAGTTTCTAGCGATTCTTGTAGAGAAGGGTCTATAAGACCAGAATCAACATCCATCAATTCATCTTTTGGTTTGGTTTCTGCCTTTTGTTTGTTCCTGCTACGTGATCGGCTGTGTCTTCTGTCACTGCTCCTATCACGATCTTTTCTCCTGCTCCTCTGTTTCCTCTTGGCACCATTTTCTTCTACTTCTTCTGTAGAAACACCTAAGAAGAATAAAAAAACATTTTCAATAATAAAGAAGATTGCCATGAATGAAAAGAGTCCACTGAAGACTATAAATGTGAAATTAAGAATAATTCTTGCATTCATCCATACCAGTATTATAATTATTAAATAATAATCTGGTAATAAAAATCTACTTTCCATAAATTAAATATCAGTCCATTTTTAATTTAATTATAACACAGAAATATTTTGTTATATATGAAGACATGAGACTTGCAAATATTAATCTGATACATATTAATAGTAAGTGTTTCTTTTAAAAGAAAAGTTATGACAACTTACAGCGTTTCATATGTTCTTTAGCAGAAGCTTCATTGTTAATAGCCTTTGGCTCAGGAAGAGGCCTAAGAGGAGTAACTGCACGATCTAGTTCCATTATGCTGCCCATGGAATGACATCTGGCAGGTGCACTAACCATAACATCTGCAGGTGCCACATTATTACTGACCTTCAGTAAAATAGAATATTTTGAGTAAATAGTTCAAACATTAATTTAAGCAGAATATTCAAACACCTAACTTCTTTAAAATTGCATGAAACTAAGACATAAAATTTTTCCCAATTCTTGTATTTGGTAATGTTTGATTAAGCAGTAGAACAATTATTGAATCTATTTATATATTTTTTCAAGGACATTTAATTTTATGATCAATAAAATAAATAACATTAATTTATTTAATGGAGAAAAGTTCTCCACAAATTACATCTACAGGGAATTGAGAGTGATAAAATTTGTAATCTTAACTCATGATGTGATTGAAATATAATGTTTTGATAGCTACCTTTGCCAATTTCATTTTACATTTTATGAAAGTTTTTGATTAAGTGCCTTATAATGAATTTTAGTAAAATAATAGTAAGTGATAAATTTAGGAACATTAAATATTATACTTTATGAAACAAAAGAAACATTTAATAACTTACAAAAAAACAATGAATTTAAATATAAAAAGAGACATTAAACTGAACAAAAGAAGATGGAATTATGAATTGAAAATAAATTAATTTTTACAATTTTGATAAATAATACCAACTTGATGTAATTAAACCTACCTGATCCTTAGTTATGAGCAAGTTATCACTTCCAACTCCTGGTGGAGGTGGGGCAAGGGAAAGAAGCAAATCAAGACGAACAGGAGTTTGATTTGCCAGGTCTTCTGCTATGTCAAGACAGGATTCAGAGTGGTCTTTGTTCACCCACCAGTGGGAGCATATTTTCTCTATATCTGCTCGATATGTTGGAGAAACCGTCAGCATTTCTCTGATTAGTGGTGAAGCAGCTGAAACCATAATAAAATAAATGTACAAATATAAAGTGATGGAATGAGTTGTACTGAAACTATTGAGGAAATTCCTTACCTGATGGCCTCTTAGGTTCAAAGTAGTCTCCTTGTGAAATCTGTCGAACTAAACGCTTGAAGTTTGAACCATCAAATGGCATAGCACCATATACAAGTGTGTACAACAACACGCCAAGAGACCTAAAATTAAATTCAACAGATAACTAACAGATAACACATTTGAAGATTTAAATTAATAAAATCCAAGACTACTAAATAGAAACACATAATTCAGATGAGCTTTATACATAATTGATTTTTTTCTGGGAAACAAATGATATTGTCCATAACATATTGGATTTATGTTTTTCATTGTAACCCAGTACTCAATGCTTACAAGAGCTTGTTGATTTTAAGTTATGATCTTGAGTTTGAAAATATTTTGTATTAATCAGTGATTCACATATTCTTCTCAATAAAGTATGTGTTACAACTGTGGTTTAAAATGTTGGACGTCAAAGTATTTTTTACTTATAGGGTGAATAAATATGAGGAGCATTAATTTTCTCCAATGGATGGCCTTAATTATTACTTTAGCTAATTTGATATAAAATTCTTTCAAGTTGTATGTTAAATAATAAACATAATTTGAAAGGACAGAGAATGGGTCTCATGTATAACAACATTGTTTTTCAGTTAAGTAGAATGATTTAAGTAATTTCAAAACAAATTATTTTCCACTCACAAATATATCTTAATAATATAAAATTTGCTTACCAGCAGTCTACTTCAGGTCCATGATAAGGAGTGCCTTTGACAATTTCTGGTGAAGCATAAAGAGGGCTGCCACAAAATGTTCCCAGAAGTCTTTGTTCATCAAACACATTTGACAAACCAAAGTCTGCTATCTGCAAATGTTCATTTGTATTCATAAAATAAAGTCCAAAACAAGTTATTATACAGATAAGAAATAAGTCAATTTACATTTGACTGAAATAAATAAAAACTCTTAGGGTTCATTAACAAAGGTCTAGCTAGCTAACTTCTTTCAATGTCCACAAAGCGCTCATGAATAAGGATTCATATTTTATTGACAGTACCAAAACTCAAGACTGTTACTGGTTTGTAAAGGGTTACAATCTATTTTTGTTTCAACAAAGAACAGTAATTATTGTATCAGTAGGTTCTCAATGCTGTTATAACTTACTACACATAATCAACAGCTTCTTTAAAAAAATAACCAACCATATGGGACATATGAAAATTCTGCTAGATGGCATCCAGTAACTGGGTAGAAACTTGAGAATCATCAAAACATGTTCTCTTCTATGATTCAGACCCCAGAAATAAGTCAATCCAATTCATACTATGTGACTAATAACAAAGTATATGAACTGGCATAAATTGCAGATTCTATTAAGAAAATAAAATGAGCCAGAATAATTAGACTTTTAATAAGAAAAATTATTATTACAACATAATTTAAATATTTACCTTTGCATTTCCATGTTCATCCAATAGAATATTTTCTAGTTTCAGGTCCCTGTGACAAATTTTGTGCTGAAAAAAATTACTATATATATCATCCTGCTTGTAATAAAAATATAAATTAAAGATAAGTTTGTAATACATTTTTGAGTTACTGTGATTCATTTTAATGAGACTGACAGTTTTTTTAAATAATTTTTTTTATTAACTATTATAACTTTTAGTCAAATTACTTTTAAGTATTAATAATTATCCTAGAGTATTTACATTGTAAATAATTAACCTGTATACATGTAGTCTTCAAAATGTACAGTGACATTCAAAGTTAAAGACGGGAGAAACAGAGGGGGATGTGAAATTCATAAATTTATTCCACTGTATAAAAGGTGTTATATGAATTTACTTTTTGAATGAATTAGTGCTTGGGAATGATGAGTGTAGTGAAATAATGTGGTAGGGTAACATGAAGGATATATCAAATAAGTATGTGTGAGTGAGGTGCCAGCTAGTAAGGGGAATGCTATGGTTATGGAATATCAGCATGGTTTTGGGGAATGATAAGGTCTGTGGGATATTTTTGTTTGAGCATGCAGTTTTGTGGAGGTGGCTTGTTGTGGAAGTCTACTATGGTGTGATTGAGTGAAGCTTTTTATTAAGTGGGATATTGTTTTGTGAAATGTTATTGATATTTCTGTCTTTGTGGATTATTGAGTTATGGATATAATTCTGAGGATTTTATTTTGTTTTATTTGAATTTTATTTTAATTGGAATGGACAGTACTTCCAGGCTTAGGAGTATAACCATATGGGGCAGATTAGAGATAAGTAAAGGAGTCTTTTGGTATTGATTGACAGTGCTGATTTTCTATTGAGAAGTCGATTTAGTTCCTTGAATTAGAAATTTATTTTTGTTGATAGGCGATATGTATGGGGTTTCCAGGATAATTTTATGTCAAGGATTAGGTCTAGATATGAAGTGGTTTGTTGAATAGGGATTTTGGTATAATTGTTAAGAATGAATGGTTAAGGGTTTGTTCAGTTTTGAGGATAAAGGGAATAATGGAAGATTTGGAGCAGTTTATACAGACTCCATATTTTGGTTCATCTGTCGATGTCATTTAGGGTTATTTGGAACTTCTGGAAGTCCAAGTCGAAGGAAGGAGTTTGTAGGATTAAGGTTATGACATTGGCAAACAGTAAGGTTTTTGTGGAAGGGTGTTGTATGTCATAGATATAAAGATTGTATAGGAAGAAGGTGAGGATTCTGCCTTGAGCGACACCTGATTTGATGAGAAAGGATTTGGAAAGGATGTTGTTAATTTAAACTGAGTATGTGTGGTTAGTAAGATAATTAGTAAGAATCTGGAAGTGTGTCATTAAGAGGATTTTTAATTTTAAAATGGAGAGCCAGAAGATAAACTTTATCAAGAGCTTTTTCCACATCCAGAAAGGTAGTGATACAGGAATTCTGATTGTTTAATGCATCATTTATGAAAGTGGTTACACGAATGCTTGGGTCTAAATCTGTATCGAGTGGAAGGAAGGAGATGTGTTAGTTGTTTGGAGAGAAGGGATAATTTTCAAATAATTTGGAGAAGGAGGGGAGAAGACTAATAGGTCAGTAGCTGTTTGGGGAGGATTTTGGTTTGTTAATCATTTTAATGTGAGCATGTTTCGAGGCTGAGGGATAGTATGTTGTTCTGAGTATGGAATTGAATATTATGGAGATGAGGATGGTTGCTTTATTTGGAAGGTGTTTGAGGAGGAGTGGGGTGATTTGGTTGTGACTGGAGGAAGACTTGTTTTTCAGTTTAGCTATGGAGGAGTGGGCTTGGATGGGTGTAAAACATTTTGATAGCAGAGAGAGTTGATGTGGTTGAAGAAGTATATTGTTTATAAGATTATCATGGTGGGGATTAACAGTAGGATTAGAAGAAAATTGGAAAAGAGGTTGGCTTTGTGGATGGGGGATGTGTGCCAGGAGTTTTCATGGGAGGGGGGAGGGGGGAAGGTTGAAATTACAATATGGTTTGGTAATGGATTTAGTTTTACACCAGATTAAGTAGTCAGAAAAGTTAAGCTGTTGCATGTGATTGAAGTGGTTGATGTTAGAGACTGACAGGGATTCGCCCATAACTTATACTTTCCCCACTTCAAAGATGAAGTATTTTATTCTGATATCAAAACATATTCTTTCATCCCTTTTAATATTATTTTTGTAAAAAATTAATTTTTAATAGAAGGTTATACAATCAATCATAGTTTAAAAAATTATTTAATCATCATTTAATTACAATTCAGTATAAACCATTACCTTATGACAATAATACACTGCAGTGGAAATTTGTCGGAATATTCTTCTCGCTTCTTCTTCCACTAAAACTTTGCGCTCATTCAGATAATCATATAGTTCTCCTCCTGCTGCATATTCCATCACCAAAACCATTTTTTCCCGGTTTTCAAACACTATACACAAATAAATTGATTAGGTCTTTTTATAGTAAGTGAAATACAAAGAAATCATTTATTTATTCTTAGTGGGTATTTATAATAGTTTGGGGGAATAGGTTTTTAAAATTATATATTTTAAGTTTTGACAGAGAAACTAACAAAATATATTCTGAGAATACATAAAAATGTACATTATGGATGAATTCATACAAACCTTCATATATATGAATTATATTGGGATGCTGAACTGAAGACATAATTTGAATTTCACGTCTTATTCTAACTAAGTCAGCTTCTGTTTCTATTTTAGCTTTCTTTATGGTTTTGATAGCAACCTGAAACAGCCACACAGTGTAATCAACAATAATTAAAGCTATATATCAAAGTCCATTTAATTGGGTAACAATAATATTTGCAATAAAGAACATGTGGAGCTTACAAGATAAGTTAGTACACAAACAACATTTATATCAAAATTTTTTTATTTTAAATTTTCTAATTTGTTTTAAGATTAAAAAGAAAAACAAATCTCATAATGAATATGTATGGAAAACAAAAATTAATGGTGACGAATTCAGCAAAAGTATTATCTTACCTCTTGTCCTGTTTCTTTGTTAATTCCCAGCTGGACTTTTCCATATGTTCCTTGACCCAATTTCTTAATAATATCAAATCTGTTTCAAGTATAAAATTATAATCAAAATATGTTTTAACAAGTTAAGAAAAATTTTACTATGTTAATCTAATCTAGTAACATACTCAGTAAGAGTATTTTAATACTCATGACAGTGTATTGATTAAAAATAATTATATATTTTACTGAGTATATTTTCAATTTTTTACAGTAAACCATTAGAAGAAATTAACAGAATAATGAGTTAGTTATATGTGAACAATAAGTAAAACAGGTGTTTTTGTTACCAAAATAAGATGTTTATTTTTGAAACACTATTTAATTTAAGTAAATATGTTTCAATAATATCATCAAAGAGTGTGCATTGTAATATATTTTTGAGATATAGTGACTCGCTCATTTTAATGAGGCTAACAGAGCAATTTGTTCAAAGAACATTACACTTTCCATGTGTCAATATGAAGTCACTTTATTAATTATGGTATTTCAAGCCCCTTTTAAAAAAATCAGATAGATTTATAGATTTTTAGATATTTTGCCACCATTGAGGATTGAGAGAGGTAAATATGATTTTATTCTTTAACAAAACCTTGATAAACAATATGTTCAACTGTTACATCTAAATTATTAATAACATTACATGGAAAATAAATTTTATTGGATTTTCCTTACTTTAATTTACTTTTCTGTGTACATATAAATATAATCATAAAAGTAACAATATTTATTGTTTGGATTTGTTTCAAATACTATTTTAATAATAAAATCAGTGAAATTAATTGTTATAATTTAGGCTAAAGAACTAACTATTTATATTGAATATTTAAATTTTTGGTTTCAACTTATTTTTTAAAATAATTTTACATTTATATAAAGATGAATAAGGCATATGCCAAAAGCTCATTTGACCACTATATTAAATATTTGAAAAAAAAGTAAAAGTGACTTACTTATGTTGACCAGTGCCAGGAATGGAATATAGTAAATTAAAACAGTCTTCAAAATTAAAATATCCCAATAATTAGAAAATTCAAGGATAAAAAAATCTGAGGTGTTATATTCAAATACAATACATTTATACAACAAAAAATAAGGATGGGAAAAACTGGTATTCAAATACTTTTGCCACTATAAATACAGCGTTGCCAGATGTGAGGAAATTTTGAAAGGGGTAAGTGCGAAACACACTGTTTTATGACTCGACTTCCCTATTTCAAATTGATCTTGATAGTGTCCACTATGCGAAGTAGAATTTTGTCACAAGCAAGTTCTATCAACATTTACTAATCTATCATAAAAATAAGTTTTAAATATAATTAACTTATGGAGTATTTATTGTGCTCTATTAATTTATTACTTAAACACAAAGTAGAATAATATTATATTAGAGCCTCTAAGTATAATTGGAATAAGTAAATTTTAATATTAACATAATAAAGGGAATAATGAGCAAAATCTATAACTTTCAATTAAACTATATTATAATTTATGTAAAGGTCATGAGATATAGCAAGTTGTACAAAATGTGCAGTAGGAGGGAGAAGGTGTAGAGGAGTAGTTGTAAGGAGTGTGAACTCCTGAACTCCCCTTTGGAGACAAGCTGTTGTAATGACACCCTGCACTTATCTCTTAACTTTGAAATACAACATATCTAGAACTGAACACAATATATTTCGTTGCATCAATATTTTCAGAATAGTTCATGTTAAAGTTACCTCTGGCCTACCCCCAACACAACCCCATGCCAGTGGACAACTGCATATCGCATTTTGAGATGACTGTCTATATCTCTCATGTTACACAATTCTTGACACATTCCACATTTTTGAGGCTTGGCTTCTCTAGGTCTATGGAATATAATTTAATAATAATGCTTAGATTCGACCTGGCACGATTTTAAGGCCATATTTTAATGAGTGTTGTAAGATATATCATAAGTTAATACTTTGAGCTTATTCAAACACAGTAAATTACCTTTGTTTGAGCTTACGGCGGTGACTATGTAGACGTACCCCCGCTGTGCTCTCTATCCCCCCCATAATATTGTTAATACTGGCATCGCTCACAACCATTTTGCTACCTGGAAAGAAAAGTATCAATATTATAAATAATAAAACCCATAATTAACAGTCACATAAAATTTATTTGAATGATATTCACATTTTATTTTATCAGTCAATTAGACAAGAAAAGTATCAAGATTCATAAATAAAATGTTACACAAATGATTACAAGAATTATAAATGAACATAAACAATAATAATATATAATAGAAAAATATATTGTTCACAGCCCTATTCTCTCGAAGTGGAGAATAATTAGAAAAATTAATATAGGAGCTGAATACAGTAAGTTGGCAGGATTTAATATTACCTTGTACAAAGCAAAGGCGATGCTAAATTAATTTTCAGAGCAATTAAAAATATCAAAAGAAGCAATAAGAATGGAAAGATATGTATACCTGGTAAAATAATTGAAATAATTGTATATGTGAACAGTGTGTGCTATCAATAAGCATATGGCTCAAATATGTGGAGTATAATTTGCATAATAGAACACATGTTACGAGTTGCACAAAGTGGAACAGGGAAGCGATCAGCTGAAGAATGACTTTGGGAGGGGCAAACTGATCCAAAGTGGAATGTGTTAGAAGTCTGAAATAAATGCAGTGAGTACATGCATCTAAATTCAAACTATCACTACAGAAAACATAATTTAAAATTCCAAGGCATAATTTGAAAAAATATTTTGTTACATATCCCGCAACAAATATTTAGTTCTTCACGATCATTCAATTAAAACACAACAGAATAAGATTTTCAGAACATCAGTCGCAACAACTTGCCAAAGGAATATTAAATCAGCTTCACCGGCGAAATCGATCACATGACTTGCAGGGCAGAAGGTCAGTTCGTTGACCTCTGCTGCAGCCCCAGCAGGGATTTTGCGTTAACAAATGCCACGATATATCACCCTTTCTTAGAGAACAAAATATAATAATCTGAAAGAAACATTTAGTATGGCATGCTTCAGTTTCTTCTGAAAAGATCGAAGCACGAGGATTCAGTCCAGAGAGCTGATGATATGGATGATCAACTGCGTCTGGATATACAAACGAGACAGGTCAACGCTGGTTATAGAGGAGAATTTGAGATGGTTTCAGTTGCATCAATGAACAGTGACACAAAGCTAGATTACGTACTAAAAATGCAATGTCAGAGGGGCTCCCAATACGCCGTAGTTATATTTCGAAAAGTTGACATGAGACAGCTCCTTCGATATGATAGTGGAATGATAGTTAAGACTATGTAGTACAAAAGGAGATTAGCGGAAATTCTAGGAACAACGTCCCAGCGTCATCATATTCAAGAATTTGCGATCGCGATGACACCGCCCTGTACCCAGCACATTTTTTTTCTATGAAAGGAGGGTGCGAGCTACGTCTGTCCAAATTTGCATATAACTCCAACGCATGTTATAGTTGTATAAAGAAAACTAAGAGACATTATCTTCATAATTTTTTTTATGAGATGTGGAAGACGTTCTTATGGTGAAAAGTCGTGATTATATATTTACCCTAAATTTTCTTGCTTCGAAAAAATTGGTTTTATCGTTGTGCCAATTTCATGCTGTCCCTCCTATAATTAGTAATTTATTAAAAATAATAGCTGTAAATTTAAATCTAAGAGTAACGAAACGGTTAAAGCCGAACTACGTTACTTTGATCTACTTTTAATGATGCATTTCTGATTTCTGTACGAGACTTTTCACTAGTATCTAATAATTAAATTATTGTTTTTTGAAGAAAAAACCCTGATATTTTGCAGGACTCGTCTTACTTTGTATTTTTGCACATTCAGATAACTATAGAAAGAAACGTGAAGTCCACTGCAATTCCCGAACGACATATGGACGTGGTCCACCAACGCAAGTTTATTCCGGCTCCTAGCCAGCTTGAGGTTATCGTCTTCTTCAGGTTACAGTATCTACAAAGCTATTTCGCGCAAAATGTGTATACCGTCCCGACAGAGAGAAATTTACAATACCAGTGTGCGAATGAGTCACTCTCTCGCTCTACAGACGACTGGCCAGATGTCTAGACTTAATCTTACTCCGTCAATGAAAAGCCATCTGATCAGTAAATGAAATATTCTTGGAAATGAGCAAATTATTTCATGTAACAAAAGTAACGCAAATCTTACTTGCCAAAGCGAGCTCTCCCGTTTATGGTGGAAGACAACGGAGAATAAGATCAGTCAGCATCTCAGACAATCGATTTGAACCTGGGACTTGGAATTGTCTGCGGATCCTTCCGTAGTTATTACCGACTGCTTCAGCTTGTCTTTCTAAGCGGATCCTTAACAAGGTGTGCCCCATTCCAAAAACGTGTTTGATCAATATAAATAAAAATCTAAAACAAATTTTACAGTTGTCGTAGAAAGAACCCTCGGGTTTCCACACCTGTACTGCGGTCATCTGATCTGTTGGTTGTCGAAACGCCGAGTCTTAATGAATACAAATTAATAGTTCGTCAGTAAAACGTCTTTACTGATTCATAATTTTTTATATATTAATAAATGTGTTAATGGTCGTTGATTATATCTTATTATTAAAAATAGACGTTAAGCTAAACTATTAGTATAAAAGTTGATTGCTAGAATCCAAAATCACGTGCATTTTGCCAATGTGTGCAAAAAAATTCTTAAATTTTATTTAGCATTACCGGTTGATTGTTATATTTCATTTGACTTATTTGGGTCTCTTAATTATTCCAGTTCCAAAAGTCATTCTGTGAAGCAATATTCATACTTATTAAGTCGAAGTTATCTTTTATAAATAAATAAGAAAGCCGAAAAGACAGAAAAATTAGTATTAAATTTGGGAGTTCATCCAGGAAATAATTTAAAAAATTCTAGAATATATTTTTGAGTCAAATCTGGATAAAAATATTTTGTTGCCTTACAGACCTATAGTTTCCCAAAGAGTAAACAATTTTTCCTTCAAAAATAGTATAAAATAAAAATTTGTAACATTTTAGTGCTAATTGACAACCTTTCTATAAGATCGTACTGTCAAGATGTTACCTTTTAAAGCAATTATAATTCACCCTGTTTGTTATTTAAACTACCGAAAATTGATATTAAAATTTCCCATTAATGCATTAAAGATACTTTTCTTGATTCCATTTAACTGTGAAGCTTATATGTATTTCGAGATGAACAAATTTACGTCTGATTGCAAATTAATAATAACAAATATAGCCAAATACAGACAAAATAAGTGATAATATAAATACTACAGAACGTTTCTCGGATCCTTTACCCTTTCTTCACGTGCTAAGAAGAGACTAGAGCGACACAACTGCACTCGTCAGTTGTCAAAATTTAAAAGTCTTACCTGACGAGTGCAGTTGTGTCGCTCTAGGCTCTTCTTAGCACCTGAAGAAAGAAACAAGGATCCCAGATACGTTGTGTGGTATTTATATTATCATTTATTTTGTCTGTATTTGACTATATTTTTTATTATCTTATTTGTTTTTCAATCTTAAAAAACAATTAAATTTTTTTATCGCAACTAATGCAATTTGTTCCTATAAAAGTAAGTAAAATCAATTTATAATTTTCAAATTTAACACCAGTGCTACTAAACCTTCAATCTAAATTCTTATTTTGACAGTACCGCAATTAATTATAATTTCAACGTTGAAAGATTGTCGCAGGGCCGTTAAACTTTAATGCCAAGTTCGCTTGGTTCAAACAAGTTCCTCCTCCGTGGGTCGACCGTGGTTCAGAGCCTTGAAGATGACGTAAGAGTCTTTTGTAGGGCACATAACTTATTCAAGAGAGCACACAAAACGTCTACTCTGGGGGACGGATCTGAATCGAGCTAGTCAACAGGACAAAATATTCTATGAAGACTCGTGAAATACGGAAATTCACAGGTGTAACCTTCTGCGGTTCTATTTTACGAAGTTACTTAATTTTGAGAATTGTAAATTATGCTTATAATATAGTAAGTGCGGACATTCGAGTTGTAAGAGAACAGGAAAACGAAAAAAAAACACGTAAAGAAGTAAACTCTTTCGGAGAACTGGCGGCAGCTGGGACGAAGGGGAAAATCAACGTACGTGATTAACAGTAGATGTTAGAAGGGCTTAATGACCCTCTAAACAGGAAAACGTGCGACGTGGGCGGCCTTTAAGGGCTCAGTGAGAGAAAGATGCTGGAAGATGGAAGGTACAAAAGGGGTGCTGGCAGCTGGTCGATTGGTCCAATGAGAACAGAACAACTCTTACCGCATACCCAAGTCTACGACCCCGCAAAAAATACACCTCAAGGCCAGCCTAGGTGTCATTGAATCTTAAATTAGATTTATATAAATAAATATACGGTCTTCAGTCAGAAAATGGATTAACAAAAAATAAATACATAAACGACGTTTCGTCTTCTTTTAAGACCTCTTCAGGTTCAATCAACGGTAAAACAATTATTTAAAAAGTTTTTGAAAAACATTTAGGCCTAAAATTTTTTTTAATAATTTGATTTTACCTACAACTTCGTATATAAAGAATGCAAAAATAGTTAGAGGTGTTTATTTTAATAACGAAGGACAGGGAACCCCCACCAAAAAAAAAAATTAGGACGTTTTCTTCTTCTTTTCGAGAATAAATTGATGGAGTTTCATAGTTAACATCATTAAGGAGGCTGAAGATGTCGCGAGAGATTATCGCTGCGGGAACACATGCCTCCAACCCATGAAGCCAGCTTAACCATCACCATGGTCCGACTGTTTTTCAGTTATACGATCGCATAACGTGTGTCTCCGACCTTCACATTTAGTCAACGAGTCATTAATATATGTATTGTACAGTTATTGAAATTAAAAGAAACAGTTTTGATTCATTACCCAACGAGACTCCTGAGATCATTACATTATATTTAAATTTTGTTTTAATTAATAATTATATATTGAAAAATAAAACTTTAAAACCACAACTTTATTTAATTACAAGTGTAATTTAAAATAACAATATATTTTATAAAATCTCACACATATGTTATACAACTTATTTCTAATCTTTGCGAAATATCGGAAGAATCAATTGTAACGTGGACAGAAGTAACAAAACCGAAATTCCGACGCTTTCAAAGAGAACTTGAGATGTTTTACCCAGAACTCCGATTTGTGGTCGAATAAAATCGACACAGCGTCTAATGTTAGGCGTTTTATTTCAAGGGTAAGAGTCGAGGGCCGGGCCCATTCACAGCTCGAGTGTTTATTCCCGTCCTGCTATTTAGCCGTGAGGATAACTGCCAGAACATCCTCGGCCAATTATCGGAAATGAGTTCGGAGAGTGCGACCCCGGGAAAAACAACGCGGCGATCGAGTTATTTCGGGTCATAATCGAACACGGCTAACCGCAGTTAAAGGCAATTTGGAAGATCTTTGGAGGGAATGGCTAACAAAATTCAAATAAATAATAATAATAATAAAAAGAAAGATTTTTGTGTCGGAGAGGGAAAGTAGTTTCTAGTGTGGGATAGAGAATTAAATAGGTGTGGATAGGAGCACTATCGTAATACCTGTGTCACAAGCACTGACAAAATAGGAATGTTAAAAGTATATACATTTTATTTATCAAGGAACAACAGTCTTTCGAATGTTCAACGAGAATGTTCTCCAATAAGCTATGGTTCCCATGTGGGTAACAATGGCGGATTAACGATTCACGTACTCAAGTTTGCTTGCTGACGGAGGTTCTTGGAGCTTTTCCGAGGTCATAACGTTTTACGAGTGTTCGGAGCGAGGGTACATTTCCTTTACGCCGGCTTATAAAGAATACAAAAGCCTGTCTGACGGACGGAGAAGTGCATTTCCACGGATACATACCATATAAAGATTCTGGAATCACAAACCTATTGTACAGCATTCATTCGACAAAACTATAATTTAAAATCAAGCATAATATGTAGAGATGTGGAAAATTATAAAAATTAATACATAAGGAAAATAAGAAGAGAGAATTAGAAACAAGATTAGAATTCCTGACATAAATCGATAAGGATGAAATAAATCATAACATTTACAAAATAAAACAAACGTATAATTGAAGGATCATTCATACCTTATAAAATTTTCCATGGTAGCATATACACAGGAGAAGAATATATATATTAAAAAAGAAGACCAAGATAAACTACAACCGAATGCAACTCGTTTGGCAGGACACACAGAGGCAACCCCATCGGTGTCGTGCGATGTCCGGCCGTGCCATGAGCGGACAACCCCCCGTCCCCTTCCATAATCCTGACCGCGATCAGGTATAAAGTTTCGGAAGATCAACTTTATTGCTTAAAGAATGAGTATTGACAAGTTTAATGTATAACATTTCTGAAACTTATCTGGACTTATAATATCTATCTCTGTCTATAACATGGAAACTGTTCCAATTTGTAGTGATTCGTTTAATAAATTTACTTAGAAATGATCAATTAAGATACAAATCTTTTAACAATTATATTTATCTGACGTCCTGGCAGTGGATATAAATTTCTTAGATGCGATTTTCCCACACATTGCAGGCGAAAATTCTGTTATGTTTGCAGCTGTGGAGAGTATCGCTAATTTTAAAGAAACTATGGAAATAAAATTATTTGAAATACATTAAATGGATTAGAATAATAGGTAATCATAAATTATTAGTATCATTTGTTTACGTTAATGGCCGAATCATTGGAACGAACATTAAATTTCATGTAATTAATTATAAGTAATGTTCAATACATTTTAAATTAATTGTATTATAAATTATCATATTTGTAAAATCTTGCTTTTTGGAGCTTTTAGAATCACAGATTTTGAAATTAAATCATTTAATTGACTTTACAACACCTGAAAAGAATCTAATAAATTAGGGATGAAACTATGAGAATGTTTTTTCTGTTATAAAAAGGTTAAAAATTTAAATTAATAATAAATTTATAACAGGTTTATGTTTTCATTTATTTAAGGACGTCAGATAAATATAACTGTTAAAAGATTTGTATCTTAATTGATCATTTTTAAGTATATTTATTAAACGAATCACTACCAATTGGAACAGTTTCCATAGATAGACATAGAAATTATAAATCCAGACAAGTTTCAAAATGTTATACATTAAACTTGTATTACATTCACTTAATGTTAAAACCAAGACTGATTCTTTAAGCAATAAAGTTGCTCTTTGGAAAACGTTATACATGCTCGCTCAGCGGTCAAGAGGGGAGAAGGTTGTCCGCTCACGGCACGGCCGCTCAAAATACGGCGCCATGCCATCCATATATTGTCTTCGAATGGAGTCAATTGAATTCAAAATAATAAGTTATGTTGTCTGAAGCGAATCAATCTGTAGAGTGCAGAATACAAATAAAGTAGCAACGTTCGGGAGGAGACAAGTGTTGCATAAGCAAGCTAGAGAAAAGGAATGTGAAGGATGCGGACCAGCGAGAAATAAATAACGCGTGAAAATAGACGTTTCCACTCCCAGGACATAAGAAGTCTTTGGGTCGATATGAATGCCCAGTGCTTTGTTTCCGTTGCAGTAGGGAAGCGCACGTTGCTCATGTGGTTTGT
Organism: Zhengitettix transpicula; assembly: GCA_037074705.1. Lineage (NCBI taxonomy): Eukaryota > Metazoa > Arthropoda > Insecta > Orthoptera > Tetrigidae > Zhengitettix > Zhengitettix transpicula. The sequence continues at coordinate 35,174,779 of CM073596.1, read as the reverse complement.
CGCATGGTGAACGTGATCTGAACTGATTTTACTTGATTGGTTTTCCGGATGTGCCAGTTGTTGAGTAATCCTTGCAGGTGAACATAAATATCGGCTGGATGATATCTAGTATCGCTGAGTGATCGCATCGACAACCGACCTATGCCTCAATGTACTCCGCGCGCGCTGGTTGCGTCATGCGTTAGAGTCAACGACGTCATCCATATTCAGGGCTGCAAAGATAAATCGCGGTACATGGGATTTCAGCGAGTGACCCACAACGAACTGAACACGCTTCAACACGTCTAAATATCGGCGAGGTTTCAGCAAGAATATTTGTACCGGAACTTGTCGCATCGTTGATCGATCAAGGTTGAAGTAATTGAGCGTCGTTTATGACGACGCGCCTGGCCACAGCGACAAATATAAACCAGCGGGCAGCTTCGGATATAGCTGCTAGCATACTTCGCCAGTCAATGCTACTGCAAATAGTGACGCAACAGACTTGTTTCCCTTACGAAGTACCAGCTTTCTCAGTTTCCAAATAACGATCCACGCTCTTGTTGGAAAATTATTCATACCGACTGTTGAATCGCTCATGGAAACATTAAAAATAAGGGGATTTTGCGTGACGAATGATGACTTTAAGAACCGGCCACAAGGAACTGACCAAACATGAACACTCAGGTTCCCATGTCCAAAGATATCCTTGAGGATGACGTAAAGAAGCTGACTCATCAAAGCAATACAAGCGAGTGGTACGCCTATTTTATTCCGAATGGTATTCAGAAACGTTGCTATCGGATTTATCTTCATGGAAATGCATTCACCGCGTGATATATAATTGGATTTACTTAAGCAGAAAACTAGGCAGGTAAGCGACAACGACCTTGATTGAATATCTCAAAAGTGGCCACAAAAAGGTTTACTAAATTTGGATAGCAACGAGAAGCCTCGATTCTTCAGTCACGAGATGCTTTAAGGCTTTTTGTCTCTGTTATGCCAGCCAGACACTATTGCACAAGGATGACGTTTAAACGTTGTTTAGTTCCCCTTATCTCCCCGTCAAAATATACACGCTTCTGTCTTCGAAAGCAGTTCATCTTCTTGCAGTTGTTTTGTTTGAACGGGATCCAACAACCTGCCAAGGAACATAGTTATGGTCAACTGATGTGGCGTGAACTGTGAATTTTATAATAAAATCATGTGCTGACGTCACGGACGGAATTATGCAGTTGTCAGAAGTATATAACGTAAGGCATTACTTTTATCCCACGATATAAACAGCACTTTACATCAAGTGACACGAATTTGGTCATCAGGCACACAGTCTGGAAAGTGAGAAAATTAATAATGAAATGAATCATCTGAATTTGTGGTTTTCTGCAAATACACTATATTTTGAATTACCTAGTTTTGATTATATTTCTCGGTTAAAATGGTCATTTGAGGTATATAACTTTATTTTAACAGTATTGTAGTTATGGTTGGATTGAAATTAATGGCACATGTCCAAATATCCCGCGAGGGGTGTGACCTTGCATCCGACAAGCAGAACACTTAAAACTAAGAGTGGGACAAACAGCGTTGACGAACAACCGCAGTGTATCGTACTGTTTTCAGTAAGCTGTATACGTAGACTAATTATTACCGCTTATAGTGTGGTATCAGCTCCTCTCTCCACCACTGTATGAAGAGCCTAGCGTAGTACATACTATAAAAAGATTTAGGCTTAAACGGCTAGGCCACGTAAGAAGAGTAATAAAATTAACCTTCTCAGAGCCAGAAGGTAGTAGAAGAAAAGGAAGATCAAATGTAATATGGCCTAGATGGAGTTCTGAAGGATCTAAAAAAACACTGAAAATAAAATCATGAAGGATAGAGGCTCAAGATAGGAATAGGTGGAGGAGGTTAAGGCTCACAAAGGGGTGTAACGAGGCTAACATGTAGAAATGCTACGTACTCACAGAATGGTATTTATTAGCAGGTTAATAAAGAAACAATACTATTAGTATTCACATGGAGATCAGTTCTCCTGCGTAGATGATCAACTGGTCCAGAACAACACTGGATGCTACGTGACATACGCTCCTTGACCTCGAAGTCGGTCATTTGTGGTTTGCCCTGCGCAATTTCGCACGTGTTGTGACTGGCTTTATTCCTGGCGAGGCTAATGGAAGTATCCTTATCTTAGTCCCAAGGTCGTCGCGCCTGTCCGACTTTTGTAGAACAGTAGAATGAGTGGTACGCACCCAACATATTTCCGGTATTTTTGGCCCGGCAGCTTGCGTACGCCAAGATTTCATAATAAGAATTCCTCCGTGGCGCCGTTGCATAACTCTGAAAGGCTTCCAACGAACACATCGCGAATCATCTGGATCACCGAGCTGAATATGCAGCGCCGTGTATATTAACAGCGATTCAGGACCAGACGAAAAATCTGTCCTCGACTATTTCTGGGAAACTATTTGAGGTAACTCAAAGACTTCAGCTAAATGCCTGCACTGTTCGATTTACGCACTGTTGCAATCCCAGCCTGGGAGGCTCTTTGGGCTAACGAACAGTTTACGTGGTACAGCCACGCCGAGTAAATGCGTGGGCGGATTTGGGGCATTCTGGTATCGGTTTGTTCGAAAATAGTCAAATACTGAAATTAATGAAAAGTTTCATTAATCTAAAATTGATATTTTATCCGACGTATAACAACAAAATAACTATATTGGCAGAATAAGTTTAATGTCAAATATCCATTGCAATGCTTAAACTGATTTAGTGTCTTAAAACAAGGATTACGTTAAGAAGGTTCCATTAAAAAATTATTCATCGGTATTTCCCTCAAATCAGATAACTTCAAATCCCTTGCCTGTCACCCATTTATTATGCCATGCTTATCTAAATGTAATAAAAAAGTCAGTTTCTTAACTAGACACTACTGCAATGTTTGTGGCGTATTAATTCCATATAATCTTTATACATGTGGTATAGCTAACCTAAGTAAGGTTGATAAAATATGAGAAATTTATTCCATGGTGTTCAATTTTTGTATTCTAAAATTTGAAGAAAATATGTGTTTAGAAAATTTGTTACATGAAATAATATAAATTAAATTCAAACTTTAAAGTGCCAAGATATGTATCTAGTAGGCTTCAAAAAATATTTAATGACGTAAAATAATTTTGAATAAAATTTAAAATGCATGGCCTGACATCCACGCCAGTTATAAGCCATATGAGGGGTAAAAAGGAATTTTAAGAAAGAAAGTTACAGTGTTAAAATTTAAACTTAACAAAGCGAAAGAATCGTGTAACTGATTACAATGGAATAATAATAGTAGGATGTGTTAGATTTAATTACAATAATAATGTAACACATATTTTATTCAAATTAAGGATTTTATTATTAAGATTTCTGTAGTGTTAGATCTATTGATTTTCATCATAAAAATTATTTACTAAGGTTTCAACTTTTGTCAACTATTGTTACGTTCACCTGATAAAGTCCCAAACTTTTGTTCTTGAACAATTTATACATAACATCCATTAATTATTACAGTCCTAAAAGTAAGCAGTGAAGATTGTGATGAAATTGTAAGTGAGCCTGTGTTCAGGTCTAGACAACTGACGGAGAGACGGAGTCGACGAGGATAGCTCATTGGTAAGAGCACCGCGCACGGTCGAGATTTTTCTATCCTAATCCGTTAATTCTTGAAGTACAGTAATTGATCAAATTTTTATTAGACATGAAATACATCGTTTTAAGAAACCAGTTAAATCACAAATACTAATTTTCGTTATGTTTAATTTAATTTCGAACCATTATTTGAGTCTGAAATTTCAAATACAGCTTCATGAATAATGTCCAAGTGTCGTGGGGACTAAAAAAAATGAAGTCACAGGAACGAGATTGAACGAGGCCAGGGAGGGCCCAGGAGATGCAGGAAGACGGACGGAAACGCCCCCGAGACGTCAGCTCGTATTTAAGCTATCCAGACGGAACGCTGCCAGATCCTCCGGAGCAACAACCGTGTCATCAACTGAGAGTGTTCTGCCTTTTCGTCCCACCTAATAAGGCATGAAGATAGCACGACGCGAGATACGATGAGCAATCGGCGCCAGCAGAAATTACATTCGCTCACTGTCAACCGCCCCTATTCACCTTGAATGAAGTAGTGAAAACAATTTCGAAGTTAAAAAACAAAACAGCTCCCGGAAACGACCTAATCAACTCAAACCACCTCAAACATCTTCCCAAAAAAGCCCTTGTCCTACTAACAAACATATATAACGCAATACTAATAACCTCAAAAATTCCCAATAACTGGAAATTAGCTCCAATAATAATGATTAACAAACCCGACAAGCTAAAATCCAATCCCACCAACTATAGACCAATCAGCCTTCTCCCTATACTTTCTAAAGTCTTCGAAAAACTCCTCCTGCCCAGACTTAAAAACCAACTTTCCCACCTTATACCCAACCAACAATTTGGCTTTCGGAACAATCACTCCTGTCCCCAACTGATCAACATCCTGACAGAAACGATCATCAACTCCTTTGAAGAAAAAAAGATTTGTATAGCGACTTTCCTAGATTCCAAAAAAGCCTTCGATAAAGTTCACTACCCTTCACTCCTGTTTAAAATCAAACCCCATCTCTCCCATCACTACTTAAACCTTCTCTCCAATTACGTCACCAATCGATCCTACAGAGTTAAAATAGACAATTATATCTCTCCACTACATCCTATACTCTCAGGCGTCCTACAAGGAAGTGTAATTGGTCCGTTCCTCTACTCCATCTACACCCACGACATTTCTATTATCCCCTCAATATTCGCAGACGATATCGCTATCACTTCGCACTCACATGACTTCCAAACCGCAACAAACCACCTTCAAACTTCCTTAAACCTTATTTCAATCTCGGCCAACGACTGGCGCATAGTCATCAATCCTTCCAAATCTGTAACCGTTCCCTTCTCCCTGAAAAGAAAAGGCTACGACCTATCAGTCACTATCAACAACTCCACCATCCCTACTAAATCTTCCCATAAATACCTCGGCTTAACCCTAGACTCCAAACTAACATGGTCCCTTCACACTTCCCATCTTAAAAAAATAATTCTCCACAGATTCCACAAGCTAAAACCATTACTGAACCCGAAATCTCCTTTATCCGTCACAACAAAAAAACTCCTTTACACATCAGTCATATATACCCTCTGGTTTTATGCCTGCCATATATGGTGTTCGGCCGCTACCACCCACATAAATAAAATTCAAATATCGCAAAATAAAATTCTCCGCTTTATAACTAACTGTCCCTGGTACGTTACTAACTCTAGAATCCACAATGACCTTAATATTCCCTCAACCCAAAAAACTATTATTCAAACCGCCCTAATCCAACGTCATAGAAAACTCCACCACTTCAATCCCATTATCTCAAATACAGAATCCCATCCTCCTCCACCTAAACCTCTCAGAAGGCTAAAAAGAAAACGACAAATTGACCTGGCAACCAGAGCAAATTAACACACGCATGTATGTGTGTGTGTGTGTATAATATGTATATGTGTATGTATGTGTATATATGTATGCGTGTGTGTGTTTTTATTTATAGATAAATAAATAATTCATAACTTCCTCAACTACTCACTCAAGAAGCAAGGACATTTCTTCAAGATAATTGTAACATGTTAATGTCTTCAAAATTATATCTCAATTGTAAAATCTTAGGATTAAAATTTTTTCTGTATATTTTTTAAAAAAAAGTGCCACCACAGGGAAGCGCAATAGGGTGCTTAAATGGGAATATTTTCTATTAGCAATTTTTGATAGCTATTGTGATGTTCCCAAGTCAATAGAAACTGTAGAGGGTATGAAAAAAAATATAAGTTGTATCACCAATTCGATATCCATAAGAAGCAATATCCCGGGGATTCACAACATCGCTTAGATGAAATTAAAAAAGGGATAATATTCGATAAAATAATTTTACAGGTTTACAAAAATGTATTCAATATTTTTTTTTCAAAATTTCTTCAGGAACTTTCAGCGTTAGTCATAATCATCTGTGAAACTATTGTATATATACATAAGGTAGTCAATTTTTACAACTTAATGTTTCGATAGACTGTTATAATTGACGCTGAAAGCTCCTGAATATTTTTTTTGAAATAAAACTTTGATATCCTTATTTGAATTTATTCATTGACATTAAAAAGAGAGCTTAAATGATGTGTGCTTCTAGTATTTTAGGGAAATGAGTTTATGAAGAGAAAGAAAAGGCTTTTGTGCCCTTTATAATGCTTAAACCTGGGTTGAAAGACTTAAAATATCACATAACGTAAGCAACTTTTTTCTCTCCAAAAATTATCACAAGCGGAGTAAGCAAAGATAAGATGTGGCAAAATATTCCTTCGTGAACAGATCAATACAAGACTGGAATGATATTTCCGCAAGGGCACTAAGACTTTCCAATAAAGACGTAGTAAGATTAGAAAATTATACAGTATTCGGAAAATTCGTTGTCAAAAATATTTGCTGCAGTGATGTATATTACTTTTTTTTTTTTAAAAAAACCTGATAATCTGTTTAAGTGGTGGTTTTTTCCCTGAAAGAGTCTGTTGCATTTTTGAGGTCAATTATTTGAAGAACCCGAAAACTGCCAATTTATAATAGTAACTATATACAGTATATTATCGATTTAGAAAAGCGTTACCTACTTTACAGCTAAACAAATTGAGCCATCAATCATAATTTGAAACATAATTAAATGTATTTATAAGTCAGTTGTACCAGTCATATTTATTCCAAAACTGATTGTAACTTCCATTGAATATTCATAAAACTGGTTAAAAATTATTTGCAGCTAAAAGTTATTGAAAATACACTGTAGCACGAATCAGGAAGGAAGCCACAATTCACGAGTAATAAAAAAACGATAGAGGTCAAGCTCTAGGCGCTTACTGAGGCTGATTGAATGCGCACAGGGAGAGAGTAGAATTTGCACAGGACACTAAACTGAGCCGCCACTGTACACGTCGCCGACTATAACCACATTTACAACAGCAAAATAATAATAAACAACTATACGGCGAAAGCACGTCTAATGAAAATTATTAAGAAGAAAACTGTATATGTAATGTCGTATCTATGGAAAACGATCAATATCAGAGTTAAATTATATTCAGAATACTTGTGAAAACCATATTGAAAATCCTGGTTCTTGTGTATTATTCAGTGTGTATCATTAAATTGAATATTACATTAATTGGCGCCCAACGTGGGGCCTTTGCTATATATAAATGGCATTTTAATTTTTTTTAGATTCCTAATTTGTAATATTTGCACATCATTAAAATAAATTTCTTGTTTACTGTTCTTAAGAGGACATTATTAGATTAAGCAAAAGTTTTCAAGTTATTCTATAGCATTAACAAATTTTGAGATACAAATTCAATTTTTGAATTAATTGAAGTTTCCTATATATAAGCACATAAAATATTTTTACAAGTATTGAAAATATAAATTAAGTCGATTATGCATCAACAAAGTGATTATTATGGTGTTACACTCTAGTCTTAAGATAAGTGGACGTGTGACCTATGTAAAATACATGTTTTACATTTAATTTAATCCGATAATTTATGTATTTTAAACTCAAGAATCTATTGCCGTAACATGATTCTGCCTCTGCAGTTTTTCGTAATACAGCCATTTCAATTTCTCTGCCAAATCAATGTCTCGCAGACAGCTGCAGATATTAACGTGGAGAGCAGTGGCAGATTGTTGAATGAGTGAAGAGTCAGCCGGGACCTGTCTTCGCTTCCCCTCCTACGACGTGCAGAAGCCGGAACGGGACTAGCGTGGGCCGGGGTTCGTAACCCGGGTGGGCGGAAGACCTGTTCCTCATACCGGTAGTGTGAGTGTTTCCTGTGGGCGACGTACACTCAAGGCTAAACTACCAAAGAAAATACCGACAACATAACAGTACCGAAATTTTTTTTTATCTGTGGTACACATGGCGCAAAATTATACCAAATAAATGCGATAAAACTTTCTGCGTGCGCCCTTTACCACGGGAACACACGAGTAACAAGCAGAAATATCTACACCAAAACGTGAAAAGAAAGTGAAACACTTAAAAATAAAATACTGACAAAAATACTTTCCAGATAAATAACACAAAAACTGGAAAATTTTATTACCCAAAATAATATTGTAATATTCAATTTAATTATAACATAGTCACCACGTTGGGGCCAAATGATGTAATATTCAATTTAGAAATATAAGAAGAATCCCACGATGTAGTCCCTTTGTTATCATTAAATTGAATATTACATCCATATGTAATCCATTAATTGGCGCCCAACGTGGGGCATTTGCTATATCTGTAAATAGTATACCACTATATATATATATATATATATATATCACTCTCTCTCTCTCTCTCTCTCTCTATATATATATATATATATGTAGTGGTATACTATTTACAGATATAGCAAAGGCCCCACGTTGGGCGCCAATTAATGTAATATTCATACGCTTTTATCAGTATTTAGGTTCATGAACACAAGTGTTGCTCAATTCTTTTAAGGACCCACAATGAGTTGTTTTTGGTACAACACTGCAATTTAAGACTTCGTTGGTAATATTGATTTTGTGGTAGGAAAAGCAAAACAATGTTACTTTTCAGAATATCAGCCTTAACGGCTTCTTCAAAATGACACCTATTTGGGATTACGAAGAAGAGGCCGAGTAGATCTGGAGTAGAAATCTCAGGGGCTGTTGAGAATTTACAACCAAAAAACTCGAAACCACCTTATATTTTCTACATTTTAGTCGATTCACAGTATGAAGGCAATTTTCTTTGGTTAGTTCCAAGAGATGCAAAATTAATAAGAATTCTGGATGTACTTTCAAACTGATTAACTCATACTCCTGATTTATCCGGGTAATATGATTAATATGAATAAATGGTCTAAGGTAGACTGGGGACAAAAGTACATTTCGGCGATATGGAAAACATCCTGTAGTTATCTTGGAGGATGTTTTTGATAATGACAAGCGATATGGCCTAACGTTTGGAACGAATTCTGGTGGCGTTGCTTGAACGTAGTTCCAACAACTGTTCCCAATTAAAAGCAGAGAACTGTTTATACAACTTGCTTTAGTTCTCTGAGAACGATCTGCTTCGTGATAGCACATTTGTGGGTCATGTGACTGAGATGATGTCGAATCGCAGCAGGAGTTCTTGCTTCCTTGAGTGGTAGGTACCCGAGACCCCGGCGTCATACTTCTAGTTATTTCGTGGTGTCTGCGCAATGTGGGCGACACGCAAAGGGCGACTGCAAGGTCGCTGCCCACAGAGGCGTGGTCCTCCAATTACGCACAGGACAGGCCAACAGTCATTTACTTCCTCTTCTCCTGTTCTCGGACCTTCGGGGGCTCCTTCACTAGGGTCCTTATCTTCACATTCTTCCTCTGGTAAAAACCATTCGTGCGATCTGTCCCCCCCCCCCCCATTTCGCGGACATACCAAACTCTTCTTGGAAACATTAGTAAATCCATGGTCATTAATTTTTAAAATGGAAAAATATATCTAATTTCTGCAATGAATGCTCCAAATGTATCACAGACAAACTTTTTAAATGGTTTATAAATTGGATACAAACAACGAACAGGTGAGTAACCTTGAGAGTGAAAATATTGAGAATTTAAAACGTGGTTGTGAGATCACGTATTTTTTTAACATTTATATACACCTTTTTGTATTATTATTATTCGCTTTATTTCAGACTAGCTAAATGCCCGGCATTGCCCGTGTACTTATTTATATAAACCAGAAAACGTATTAAATTCTCCATTAATCTTTATTCAAGAAGTGACAACCTAAATCTAGTTCCGTACATACTTTCGGCCGATAGTGCATTAATTGAACAGCTATAAAATAGATTGAATTTTATTGAATCAGTCCCAACAAACATACCTCCGAATTTCTTCTTAAATATACTCCTCGAGAATTGCAGTCTTCAGACATTACGAAAGATTAAATTGAAGAAATTCTTAGCTAGATTCACAATGTAAACAAATGATCGCGTATTGGAGTCACTAATGTGGCGCGAATATTAACTTACACTTTCCGGAAGGATCGTAAAGTGTTTCGTATTGGTTTCCATTGTCATTCCATTGAGTATTTCCTGTGTACGTTGTGTAGCAACGTCTCTTTCTCGCGTGACGTCACGGTCTCTTGGCGCGCAGTAATTTAACACAAAATTATCACGTTTTTAAAATTATATTTCTTTCCACATTTATGCTAGGGGTTTCTCACCCCCACAGTACCGTTTCTCTAGTTTTGAAGAATGTGTGTACCAATTTTTGTTGCAGTCAGTGCACGCGTTTAAAATTGTATAGAAATTAACGTAAATACATACATACATACATCCTTTTTTTATTATATAGAAGAAGATAGATGCACGCAAGGTCGATGCGCATTCGTCGACAGATCTGTTCTGATTCAGGGGTGTATAGGATTTGCTACAGTGCTAATCCATGGGGGTTTACACGACACAAATACCACCAGACAGCCGCAACTGAACACTTCGCATCATCGGCATATCCTGTGTTTGTTACGCAAAGTCGTCATAAAAACCGTCTGCTACGTCGCACATTCCCGTCTCGTCTAATAATGCGATTCCGCCATCATGCACGTAAACAAGCAGAAGATAAAACAAAATAAATCTTTTCTCCATTGGCTCAAAATCTGTGATATTACTCGTCGTGTTTCCCTGATTTAATTGAAAGGACTCCGTGAGTCAGCCCTGCGGTTAATTGAACCATTCGGACGTTCTGCAAAAGCATGATTATATTCCGCCTGTTAAGACTTGTTACGCACTGGGCGAATGAGGTTGAGCAGATTTGAACGTCGCAGCGTATATTTAGCTAGCCTCGTCTAACGAGACACGTGCTGTCGGACATCTTCACTGAACTCACACGGAAACGAGACCGAGCCAATCGAGATCATCCCCAAGCAGTGGCCACGACAGGCTAAATAATTCTGTTAATATTCGAACAAGATTATTCAAGTAATATTCATCTACATAATTCCTCTGATCCGTTTAATCAGTTGATATAACTGAGATGGTAAAAGAACGAAATTCAAGACGGGTAACTTCTCATTCACACTCTGATTCTTTCATTCTTTAGAAGTGTTACAAGAGTTTACTCCAAACGGCTACCAGGCTGACAAACTGTCGCAAACATAAATCCAGAGTTCAGTTTGAAGGTCTCAAAAATACATGGAAACATCCAGTACCAAATTGAAGTTTCCATATAATTAGCAAATACATTTTAGGGAACAGTAAAATAAAAGCCCACGGACGAGTTAGCGTCATTGACTCGCATCACAGGAGTGGATGTTAGTGTGTGACTATCTCGCCTTTAGCATCACCAAACAACGGAGATCCCGCTGCTACGTTCGCACGGTCGAGTGCTCGGGATCTGTCGCTCTCATCATCAAACCGGCAACGGGAACCAGCGCAGTAGCAAAATTGCCCACGAAAAGGAGGTTGTCTCAAGATCCGGCCGTTTGTCCGATGCACGTTTTCCCGACAACAATATCCCGCTTGACGTTTGCTCGACAGGACAAAATCCCGATTGCCATTTGCCCGACAGTACATTATCCCGAATCATATCATTTTCCCAAAAGGTGTGTATTTAAGACATAAAGCATTTATTAATATAGTAAAACCCTATAATATGTTACTTATCTGAAATGCATTATTATTGTTGTAAATTAAGTTATTCATAAATGCGAGGAAAAATTTAAACCAAAATTGGTACACGTATAACATAAGATTCAGGAAGCAATCCAGTGGATTTAAAATAACTCTCGCACCTTTATTTGGGGGGGGGGGGGATTTTTAAAAATACAAAAATTTATGATGAGAGCATATATTTGCGCCGAATAAATAGTTTACGGGATCACCGAGATTCATAATGCCACTCTCGATGCTTTAGTGTCAAATTTCATCCCCTAACGGCATAAGGACAGATTTGAGGTTGGGTGAAAAAAAAATTAATGACAACTACCACGACTGCTGTCGAATTTAGTGTTTTGGAAGTCGCTGAGTTTAGTTCTCGTATCCCAGCAGGGTTAAGTTAAAGTTTAAACCCCTAGGGGTGGGGGTGGAACGGGTGATTATAATAATATCACATGATATTAGAGTGAAAACCGGTGTTTGGCAGTCGCTGAGATTTAGTTATGGCATCTCAGCAGAGTTCAGGTAAAAAGTTTCAACCCCTAGGGGTGGGGTTTAAGGGAGTGATAAAAAAATAGATATCACATGATATTAATAATTTTAAATATAATTACTTCGGCTCCAATATAGGCCGTTATCATATATTTTGTACTTTGAAAAGCCACCCTCTCCCCACCCCCGTCCAAAAAAAAAGGTTGCTAGAGATATTTTAAATCCACGGGTTGCTTCCTGAATCTTAAGTTATAAGTGTACAAATTTTTGGTTGAAATTGTTCCACGTATTAATTTAAATAATTATAAAGTATTATAAGATAATATAAAATATTAATATTATCCTTCATTTCTCAAGAACGAACGTTTCGGGAAAACGTAAATCGAGATTTTGTCCTGCCGGGCAAACGCCAATCGGGATATTGTTGTAGGGAAATCGTGCATCGAGGAAAGGTGTGTCGGGGTTTTGTAGTAGACCCGGTTCTCTCAGAGTTCCAAATTGTACAGAGGACTTTCTCAGGATTTTCTCAAAGGTAGAACACTAATAAAGCGATTTCCTGGTGCCAGAGTAGTTATTACGGCACTATGGGCGTTAGACGTGCTATTCCAGTCAATTGCAGTCTGAAATTTCTGATTGACCTGCTCTGCCACATTCCCGCAATTATAACAAAGTAAGTCTTTGAAACGTTACATAACAATAATCCTACTCCGGTCGAAGCCCGAAAAGGATTTCTTTATCGATTACACCGAAAAAGTTTCCATTATTTAAGGAACAAATTTGACCAATGACGTGTTGACCGTGTAGAAATGAACTACGAGCTGTCTACTGGATGTACGAACATATTTCACTGTGAAACAAAGCTCCTCACATTCAGTTCAACTCCAAAGAAGTTTAAGTGTGCTGCATCTTGGAAAGACTTCAAGATAATATCGTCAGCTTGATTATGACAGCTCTTAACCAAGGCAAACGAGTACCATTTTACGAGCTATTGAAAACGCGTCTAATTTCTGCCTTCAGCGTTGCTGCTGCTACTCACCAAGTGGTCACTAAAATACAAACATTATTTTAAATGACACCAAATAAGGCGTCCAAACATTTGAAGGCAGCGGGATTAACGAAATTATCCCATTTTTTAGGGAAAATTTACTGATCCATTTTCAGTATATCTTCTTCGGCTTTTCCCCCTCTAATAGGTTTGCCGTCTTCAATTTCCATTTCTGAATGTCGTTCCAATCTCCCTCTTCCAAACTCCTATCCTTCATTATGGTTTCCACTTTAATCTGGGTCTGCCCCGTATATTTTTCCCCCAGGAGGTGACCATTTGCATATTTCTTTTGGCCATCATCCATTTTTTGTACGTGATCATACCATTTGAGGGTTTGATTTTCAATACTTTCAACGACAGACGTGGTTACGTTCATTTCTTTCCAAAGGAGCTCATTTCTAATTTTATCCTGTCTTGTCTTTTTGAAGACTTCTCTTCAGATAATCGAATTCTACTGTTCTAATGTTGTTCTTTTGTAATTCTGTCAGGGGCCAAGTTTCACTACCATAACGTAGAATGTTCTTATAAATTTTGTATTATCTAAGTAGCGATAAATATCGTTATAAATGCAAACGGTGGACTCGACTGTTCAACCACACTTAATGCCCCTTATAGACTTGTTTATTTTTAAGCGCACACGGAGCAACACACAAACTTTCACACCATGAAGGGAAGTACAAAAGACCGGAAATGTTAAAAAGTCGGGACCAGCAAAGCGTTACGTGTACAAAAACAAGACTACCCCGTGTCTTTTTAAACACCTACAAACATGACTACAATATTTTCGTGTTGTAAATTAAGCGGAAACTACGTGATCATCGTCACGAGAATTAATGGAACGAATGTTACTTAAGAAAATATCAGTTACTCGTACAGTCAGTTAAAACTACGGTTTTACTTCAATGCGGAGATTTCCGTAGGTGTGACATCGTTCAGAAGAGAGGCCGCTCGCTCTACCCTTCACGACATAAATCGCATTACGGTCGCCATGGCAACGATAGGTGTGTCCGCTGCACCGTGCAAGGCAATTTACCTGCGGCGCCGTATTTGATTACAGTTTAGGCCATGGAGTTAGCTGTCGTTTCAAGTACCTTCACTAAGTATAGTACCTTCACGTATAAACAAAAATATAAAACCAACTCCAAAGACAAAATTCCGCTTTGTTTTTCCGTTCTGTTATCCTATCTTATGTTTGCTATGCTTTGACAATTTGTAGTTGTCGGCGTTCCTTGAGTCATTCTTCAACAATGCAATTTTGAATTATCCTCAAGTATGGCTTAATTTCTAGAATAACTTATATACTGGTTCGTGTAAAAATATGAGTAACAACTTGAAATGAATAAAAAAAATTAATACGTCCTTAAGTTTCCAGACAAATTTAATATCAGAAACAATTACACAGAAAATAATTCAAATATTGTTAGAAAAAGACGCGAAGTAGAGTCGAAACGTCCAGCTATGTAAAATACATACTCTAAGATGGTATTAATTTTTATTAATTCAATCAAATTTTGAAATTTATATGTATCAATGAAAAAATGAAATTTTAAAATTGATATTCATCAAACTGATAAATAATATAAATAAACTAGCCAATGAATTCAGAATACAATTAAACCTGCGCGAGGAGCAGAACAAGCATAATAAAATTTGTTAATATGTTTGGAATCTGTTATTTAGAGAACACTACGGTTCATAATACAATGTTGTATTTTTCACAAGTCCATAATAATGCTTAATTTATAATATATTTGTACCAGTAACAAAATCTGTTTAACAACTTGAAATGATTTAATTTTAACATTGATTTTTATGAGACGTTAAGTATTAATAAAATACAATAGTCAGATTGGAATTTAATACAATTAAACATGCATTGTAAAAATTTGTTAATGTGATTGGAACCTGGTAATAGAATTTTAACGTAGTAACTGATGAGGTCCAAAAGTTGGATCGAAACGTTGCACTCTTTATTACACTTTCTGACTTTATTGGCGGATTTATTTATATTATTTGAATTAATTTGAATCCAAAAGCCTATAAAATGATGACAAGACTTTCCTTTCGTCCATATTAATCCTATTTTTTATTTAAATGAAAACGGGATACTTTATAAATAAATTATATTTATAAACCGAACAAATTCTTGTGTATTTGCATGTGGTTCTCTATCCATTCCTGTGAACGAAAAGATCATTCTGTTTTTATTAAATGTTATTTAAGTAGAAGTGAGACATTTTTGTAGTAGTACAGCATGCCCCAAATAAGTGCCTAGGTTTGTTATAGAGTAGCAAAATAAGTACTTGATTCCGGAATATAGAATGAAACATTTAGACCGTGATAACTATAATCAAAAAATTACCTGAAATTTTAATTTAAATGTCCGAGCTCACAATAATGGAGCACAGCGTAATGACACGTTAGCATTAATCTGTTTATAAGGACATTAAGTGTTTCCGTACAAAACACAACTTATATTTGTCTTAACCGAGGTTATATTAAAAATATATTTTGCGCAGTGATATTAAGATTAACATTCTCAATAATATTCAAATGTGTGTCATTATTTTATAAAGAGGTGTACCTCATACGTGCAGGTCTTCCCCTCAGCTGTTACAAATAGAAAATCACTCAAGCCTAACATCCGGCAGACCTGATAAATTGCTCTGTGGGAATTTTGCGCGTGAATATAAATAAAGCCTCGACGAGACGACGAGGCGGGGCGAACCAAGCAAGCTCGCCTCTTTTCACACTTCATTTTGTTTTCCCAGTTCAAAAGCGCCGCGTTGACAACGGTCCCGCACAAACGCGAAATATAAATGTAATCAGGGATAACATAACTAGCAGTACTGACATGAAAGCTACAGCTCAGCTCACTGGACGCAAAATGTAAACACGTGTAACTCACATTATTCGTATCTAAACTAGATTTTTTTAGAAAAAAATAGTTAACATAAGTTGATTACAAACAAATTGAGCTTTTATGCTTTAATGTACGTTCTCTATATGGAGGAAAATATTTATTTTTTAGGTACACAACTGTCTAAATTCGGACTTTAAACATTTCTGTTTACTTGAAACTCGTTGATGGAAATATATTATAAATAACTTTTTTTAAAAAATTGTATTAATTTTTTAAAAAAAATTGTGTTAATTTTTTTAAAAATACGATTAATTTTTTAAAATTTATTAGACAAAACTTTTATGCTGAGATTATTAGTATATATACAGTATATACAAAAAACTATATGTAACCAACTAATAATCTTAGGATAAAAGTTTTATCTAATTTAAAAAATGAATCCAAGTTTTTTTTTTAAAAAAAATATTTATAATATACTTACGTAATACATCAACGAGTTTCAAATAAACCGAAATGTATTCGTCGTTCTGTGCTGCTGACTACCACAAAACTACAGATTACAAATTTGATAAACTGTAGATGAATGTGTGCTATTCTATTGTTTAGTTTTTTACCGTTTCCTTATTTCATACTCTGCTTCTATTGAGGTTATTTTTTTCATTTAACAATATTTCATTTAATCAACTCCAAACACTGTTTCTGTTCTCTCTCATTGTTTCTACATTATTCAAAAGATAATATTGTGCCGCGTGTGTAAAATAAATCTAAATGTTTCGCGTTGAAAATTATTTTGATCCTACTTTGTCTGGCATTGTTCTTCTATTTACCACTGGATTATCGACAAGAACACAATTTTCTGTGAATTATAAATAAATCGTTTTCCGCAAAACAGTCCTCGATGAATTTGGAATTCCACGCCAGGTTTGGGAACCTGTTGTCCTTGTTCAGATACACGATTATTTTTCACGATTTGGATTTGAAATTTTATGACAATGGCGGACTTCATATTTGGTTCGTGTTGGTCCGGTGGTCCAATTGTATCGTTTTAAGAGGAAATAAATTTATATACTGGCCTAGTATGAAAAGAAAAAAAATAGAGAATGAGGAGAGGTGTATTAAAGATGAAGGAGTGAAAGAAATGGATGTTTTTCTGTTCGTCTTCAGAGGAATATGAAGCATAGGGGACGTGATATCGCTACCTAGTGAGACCTACTCGGTTCAGCCCTACTCAGAGAAACTGCTTTCTGCGCCCGAGGGATTTTTCACGAGATGAAACGGCTGAGATACTTTACTGCGTAAATATCCAAATAACGAAATTAAAATTAATTTCCCTAATACAGCCGTAGACGACCTTGGTACTACGCACACTTCTGGTTGGACAAACGAGTTTCTCCAAGCACCAAAGACGGCAAGTGCATTTTTGTGAGGTCCTATCGAGAGTTACGTTGCAAAGGAGCATACGATGGGCTGGAGGTAGAGGTCCTTGCTCGATGGCCAGAGTTTGCAATTAGAAGAATGCCGCTGGAGACCCCTGGCGACAGAAATAGCGTCTCTCTGGCCCCAGGCCACACCGCAGCTGCAGCAGCGCCACTGCTATTTCCGTACGAACATCTCCGCCAATCCACAAGCCTTGCATTTTCACACTTTCCCCTCGTAAGCCATTACCATTCATGCCCTTACAAGTGTGCCGCGGAAGTGTCAAGGGCGCTCCGACAAGGACTGTAAAAGCCAACCCTGTAATGTGTCCGTGTTTCATGGTGGACTGCAGCAGGAGCACTACTAAAACGAAAATACTCAAATAACTTCCTTACAGCACGGATGAGCAACTTTCATACGGAAATGTAAACAGTTCCAATGTTGATTCTACAAAAGTGTAAAAACATGTGCGTTAGTGCGTTTGTCACACAATGTTGCAATTATACACATGGCCGTCAGTATTGATGGGCCGAGTACTCTTTAAGTGCAACTGTCCTGCAGATGAAGCTCTATCGCGATCACTCCAGTGACGTCAATTATTGCTATAGTTATAATTGCTATACAAATAGTAAGAGGTCGGAAAAGCTATGTGCATTTCAGTGCCGCAAACTTTTCGACCAAGACCTCAGCATCGTCGTTTATGGGTCAATATCACTTTCGAAGCAAAAACACGTTCATCGAACTCCGAGGAACTCCCAAAAGAAACTGTTCCTATAACTAGTTTGGGGAATTTTGTAAGAAGGTAAAAACCAGAGCACACAAACTCCAATTTTTTAAAAGTTTGACTAGAGAGATGTTGTTTTTAACAGGGAGCCGGTTCAAAAGAAATGAAAGGTCGGTAGACAAGGAATTATCGTGGTGCTGTATCTAATGAGACACGAAATAATTTTGTTGGTGGAGAAAGAAGGGAGTTATAAAAGGACAAAAAAGGTATGGAGATTTGATGGTGAAAACAGCAAAGAATAGAATTATAGTAAAAATAATTTTGTAGCGGGAGAAAAACGAGCTGTTCGAGGACAAGAAACGTACAAAGAGTGTGACAGTGAAGATAACAAAATAAATTAAATGATAAAAATAATATAGAAGTGGGAGAAAATTAACCTAAAAATGAAAAAGATACGAATAAACACAAAATTTTATAGTAAAAATTATTTTGTAACGGGAGAAAAACGAGCTGTCCGAGGACAAGAAACCTACAAATAGAGTGACAGTGAAGATAACAAAAAATATTAAATGATAAAAATAATTTAGAAGCGGGAGAAAAGTAATCTAAAAATGAAAAAGAAAAGGGCAAGAAGATACTCAAATTGTTATAGTAAAAATAATTTTGTAGCGTGAGAAAAACGAGCTGTTCGAGGACAAGAAACGTACAAAGAGAGTGACAGTGAAGATGATAAAAAAAATTAAACGATAAAAATAATTTTGACGCGGGAGAAAATTAACCTAAAAACGAAAAAGGTAGGAATATACACAAAATTTTATAGTAAAAATTAATTTTGTGGCGGGAGAACAATAAATTATTAAAGGACAAAAACGTTAAGAATATTATAATGGTCATGACAGCGCAGAAAAAAATTATAGTAAAGAAAAAAGAAAAGGTTGGAGACGGGGAGAAATAATTATTCAGGAGAACAGTACAAGTAGTTAAAACATTCAACGAACGCGAGAAGAGTAAGGATTCAATCACCAAGAGGAAGATGAATGAATCTGGCAACGGGGAGGTAATTGGACCCTAGCATTTGGTTAACATATATATGAATTATAGAGTATATAACGTCGTTTAACCAAGGGGCCATGTATTTAAGTATATTTATTTCGAAGTCAATTTATTTACAAACAATCAGTTTTCACCATTATTTTTTAACAATTTATTAGAGTAAAACTTTTATCCTAAGTTAAGCCTGCAATTAACCTAATTTTGCAATTAATTAAGGGTGAAAAAATTTAGCCAAATTAAGGTACAATTTTTTTCCAAATTAGGTTAATTACTGGATTAACATAATTACCAAGTTTCCATGTTAATTATGTACATAATTTAAATAGTATAAACTATAAACAATATGTAACCAACTAATAATTTCAGGGTAAAAGTTTTGTCTAATAAATTAAAATAAATAAAAAAAGACAGTTAAATTGATTTATATTTTATAATCTCACTCCCCAACCCCCAACCAGTATTATCCGGGTCTCGAAGAATACGTGTTCAGAGTTTTATTGCAATTTGTCAACGAGTTAAAATTTCTATAAAGAACGGAAAGAAAAGTGTACAAATATAATTTTTTAATATATAGATTAGTTAAATTGACTACAAATTTATATAATTTATGACGTTGTAAATGAGTTGCAATATTGATAAAATCGAATGTATCTTTTATTTAATCAAACCCGTCCGGTTAATATTACATTAAATTTAAAATATTTCTCACGAAATCTTTCAAAGTGAGATAAATGTACTGTGTGTGAATTAGGCAAATCTGGGATAATGTAACAAAGTATCAACAAATCCTAGATTTTTTTCGTGACAGGTTACAGAATTGTAAAAATTTATTCGCTGTAGATAGATGGCGAAGTCTGTGACAGATTTTCGGCAGTGATGCCACGAAGATTGATTTCCTGCTTCCAGAAGGAATACAACGAAGTGTTTACTCGGATCCAGCTCTACCCACGACGTCTAATTTCGTTCTGTAGTGTGTCACGAAAGTCCCCTGTCATGCAACACAATTGTAAACTGTGTCACACGACACCTTGGACTGTCTCGAAAGCAACGTCACCACGAGTACATTCTATGAAGAAAAATTATGTACGCGCTTGAGAACTGTCGGAGATGTACAAGTATGTACGAGCTGACAAATAATTCACGCGAATTGGCGTTTACAAAACTTCGCAGTCACAACAAAAGCCTGAAAATTTTACGAAGCAGCTCTGGCAATTTTGAAATAAAAACCGAGCGCCCTTGGTGGCGGCTGTCTCAAAGGAAATTTTATTACAAAGCCGAGCCAAACGATTCTTCCACATGAGCCAAAGCCCGACGGGAACTGAAATTATCGCTTCATTAAAACATTTATTCAGCCGATTTATCAAGATTTTGCGTCGTAGGGGAGGTCAGTTTACTAATATTTTAAGTTAATGTGTCAAACGTGGACTTTTGGGAAAACAAAACTACTGCCAGTTGTCAAACTAATAGGACATGATAGTTAAGAAACATTTGCCGATACCTAAAAATGTTTTCTGTAAAATATTCAGACCAAAAACAAATTCATCGCTCCTCATAATCTCGACAAAATGTATAAAACTGTAACCACATTTCCGTTGTCTTCCTTTCACAACCATCAATTTGTTTCTAATTACAGCAGCAACAATGAGACATTTTTATAGTCAACTGTTAATAATTATCTGAAATTTTAATATTAGAATATATAAATAAGCAAGTCAAAAGTACGAAAAAAAATAATTTGACAAATCAAATATTAGAATAAAAATATATCACGACGTTTCGTCCCTAATTTGGTACTTCGTCAGGTGTACATTAATTGTTAAAAAATTAATTATTAATTTAAGAACAAAAATCTTCAGTGAAGTGGAGTATTATGAATAATTTGTATACAATATCTTTTAATAATATCTTCCAAAAATTAATATTACGTTAATAAATTACTTACAGAAAATTTAAATAAACTGGTTTCCCTATATTTTGTAAAAAGGTATTTTAAAACAATTCATGTACACATGCTGAAGTCCAAAATTAGGGTCGAAACGTAGTGATAATATATTTCTACTGTATTAATTGCTTTGTCAGTTACTTAACTGACATATGATCAGCTTATTTATCCATTATAATCGACTGTTATATAAAATGTAGCACAACTTTCATTTTAAATAATTTGACCGAACTGCATTACCAAATTAATTAGAAATATAACAGGAAAAATTAAAATAAAATTAACTTAAGACAAAGAGAGTTAAAATTTAAACGTCCAAGCGTAAATTATTTATTAATCAGGTTAATTAAGTCGGAGATAATTTAGAAGCCATTTATTTCTGTTTTCAATTGTTTTATAAACAACTAAAACTATTGATGTTTATTGTAAAACACAAGTTATTTATGTTGAAATTAACAAATATTCAAAGAGAATAAAAAACGTCTGTGTTATAAATATTCTAATTAGATGAAGAAGTTGCCAAATAACAGACAAACTGAAGTGTTAAAATAAATACCACACATTTTATCACTTGCAAATACAGGTGCAAATACTGTTTATACATCTGTTGCTTCGCAAGTCTAACAACTGTAAAAATTATCCTCGTATTCTGATGTCTTGGAAAGGAAACTCGTGCAGTGATTTTTCACATTCTGACGCAATGACGTGAACGTTTAAATGTCATTTGAGAAATTAAATGCATCGTATTAACTGTAAAAAATGACTGTATTTGAATATTGTAGGTCTTCTATAGTGTTTGAATTTGGTGAGAATCGAAAATTTATAAAATTTCCTGTCATAATATGACTCTAAATATAATGGGGGAAAAATACGACTTAAGGTTAGTATAGTTAAATATTTCATAATGTTATAGTGTTACAACAGCAAAATTTAGGTAATGTATTGCATGCAACACCTCGTTATACCAATATTTACATTTTGTCAACTTGAAACAGATTGACAAACATGTAGCAGCTGTTCACCTTAATATGGAATTACGTATTTCACACTTGCAACGAAGGAATTAATGCTGCAAAGCTTAAAACAAGTTATGCTAGACTATAATTTATCCCTTTTGTACCTGCCCCGCTTTCTCCTGTTTTAACGCACAGCTGCTTATAGGAAGACATCTTCGTGATGCGTACACAATTACTTAGCCACAGAAACGCCCGAATATAATATAGAAGAACGTTATGAGTCTCCTGCACTTGACGATTCATCATTTTTCTGCGTCACGGCGACACGCGTCTTTCTGATGTTTCATGGCGGCTTGGCATAACTGATATAAGTAACAATGAGAAATTGGGTAAACAATTTGGTGGTATAAATACTAAATTTAAATTTAAAACAGAGAATTAGCGAAAATTTCCTTGCTGAAAAGCAATTTGTCGATAAATAACTCTGAGAGAATTTCATGTGCAGAGAAAACCGCAGTAGCGTATCTGCATAAAGCAACCAACGCCGCACGCTTAATTCAGCACATTTGTAAGTATACGTGAGTTATAAAATATACACCGAGCTCATAACCAAGGCTGTTCCTAATGTCTTGAAAACATTTCCATTCGGATCTAAATATCGAATTTTAAATATTTAGACAGTTAAAAAAAAAAGTAAGGAGTGATGAATCAAGAATATAATGGCTCAGATTCCATAAATCACAGAGTCTTCCGGTGGAATGTCAGTACAGTTAAACAAAATGAATTGTAAATTAAATAAACTAACGACATTTATTTACAGACCTTTAAAAATATTTTATTCAATATAACAACGACGTTTCAGTACCTTTCTGAACTTTTATCAGGTTTTAACAGCTTATGTTTCTAGGGTAACATTTTTTTTGTTATACATGGTGAAAAGTACAAACACTATTTTAAATAATTTATTTCTCCTGATTCTTCTACTGTAAAATGTAAAACAATATAAGATTTAAAAGATAAAATAATTTTTCAACATCTATTATTAAATTTCAATAATGTTGAAACTTTATATTATATTGCAATAAAAACAGAAGAAAATTAATATACCAAAAATAATTATGCATCGAATATCTGACTCGGACTGAAAAAAAAAATTTTTTTTATAGGATATTTTCACATTCTTGATCAATCAGGTCTCACAAAATGGAGGGTAACAAAAAAAATTAGTTGAATATAGTATTATTATTATTGAAATATAGCAGAAAGGAAGGAATGGAACAAGAAATTAGAAGAAAATGGCTGAGACATGTGCGATGCAAGACAGAAAACTTTGAAGTAAAGCAAGCTTTAGGTAAATATTAACGTTGAGCAAGGCAGTTAACGATGAAATAAAGAAAACAAGGCATTGAAGGAAGTGAAAGATTTGGCCACTGACTAACATGATATATTTGGTTAAATGCTCTAATCGTTTCAACCCGCAGTAAATTAGCTACGCGTAGGACAATATTAAGGCCCGACTACTGCTGAGTTAAACAGCCTCCCAATGAAAGTTTTATTTGCGGGTTCGCGGAGCGAGCAGGGGGCCAACCTTCCGTGTTACGAATATAACACAACGCGAATTGGACTACGACGAGCTATACCTGTCGCCATTCCAGAACGCTCAACTCGCCTCACTCAAAATTCTCGACACGACATTTCGTGTTTTGCGGAAGTTAATCTCTCACGTGGATTCTACCAAAAAAAATTCAAAACAAAAATTATGGAAATTCCAATTATTTTAACCGGGCGTTTTTTAATATTATAAAACAATGTTTATTGTGCTGAAGAATAACTGAAATCCACTATATTAAATAATTAAAGGGTATATCTGTCAATGAGAGGTATGATAATAATAATAATGGGAGAATTCAAAGAAAAAAAACATCAAGTAAATGGAGTTTTTAGAAGAAGGTAAACGCTCAATGGTTGAGGTTCCAGGTCAGTTCCCACCCCATACATAAGTGACTGATCAGTTGATTAACTCTGGTCGTAATGCGGCGAGGAAGTTTAAAAGCAATAGCCACTGTTAAACTTATTCATTTCTTGATATTTACAATTCCCTTACACGAAATTCCGCTTTGGTAAAATAAGCATCAGTTGATCTACGGTGTCAGTATGACTGGGCTATTTTAATTTTATGGGCCAAGTCTTTCGTAATATAATTACTGCAAATCTTGGGATCGATTCCTAGGACACTTGCTGCTTTAAATCGTTAAAAAAAATAATCAGTTGAATTTCTATGGTGTTAAAATCGATATATGGCGAAATTCAGCATAGTATTAACGTGAATATTTTATTATGCTAAATTCGTATAAATCGTGACCGGTGACGCGTCACGATAGTACATTTCTGAGAATTTCCGTTGTCCCTGAACGTTCTACTTACACATGATGCTTGTTACAGTGACCACATATTGTAATGGTGTTATCGATGAAAAAAACAACTGTGCAGAGTGTTTGAAGCGAGACCGAAATTCAATAAAAAATTCTTCCAGCGACGTTTTAGCCTACGCTTAAAGATAATTTGTGTAGAAGATAAATTTCGAGTCTAGACTTCGATTCAATGACATGACACGTCACAAAAGAACTGCGATTAATAGAGAAGAAAGGTGGACAAATTCACATTTGTTTTTCGTAAGATTTCTTTTGGATACAATATGGTTGGAATCATAATAACGTTGATATGGATTTCTTATTCTTAGGAGAATCTATCGTCTGATTGAAAATTAATAATAAGAAATATAAACAAATACAGACAAAATAAGTGATAATATAAATATCACACAACGTTTCTGGGACCCTTGTCCATTTCTTCAGGTTCTAAGAAGAGCCTAGAGAGACACAACAGCACACGTCAGTCTGACAAAACTCAAAATTTTTATATATTTAATAAAAGTCAGGTAATAATTTAATTTTTAATAACAACGTTTAAAAAAATTAAAATTTCTGATCGTTACTGTTTATATTGTTTATTTTTAAATTCTCACTTAATTTATTTCTATAGGAATTCGTTATGTAAGCGGGAAAAAATTAATCAGTTTATATTTACAGACATTCTTATAGATACATTATATAGAAAAAAACGTATCAATAAACTTTGAGCAGATCAAATAGCATTCTAACATTATTAAGGTATAAAATAATTTATATTCAAATTATAATTAATTTTATTTAATTGTGTTAAATATAACTTAGGAAGAAAATTAAAATTTGGAAATACTCGTGTGAACAGTAGAATTTTTGCTTCTGAGTTTTTTGTCAACAGACGTGTGCAGTTGTGTCTTTCTAGGCTCTTCTTAACACCTGAAGAAAGGGATAAGGATCCCAGAAACGTTGTGTGGTATTTATATTATCACTTATTTCCTCTGTATTTGGCTATATTTCTTATTATGAATCAAAATGGGAGGACACCTCTACTTCCCTATGACGTGGAAGCATTAGTAATCGGTAAAAATAAGTCATGAATGCATTCTTATGCAGGAAAGTAGACATTAGGACGGTGCGTGAATAATTGTGGTTTACACTATTATAAAAATGTGGATTATTGTGCATGAAGCGTCACAGCCGTAACAATCAACGTTTATCAATAGGATGATCTGTAACCACGGAAATACGGAATTTTGAAGGAATTGTATTTCCCAAAATTTTACTTATACACAATAAATCGGAGCCGTTACGTTTTCAAGATTTTTCTACACATTAGCTACATAGACACACTTAACATTCAGAACAGAGTTTCGTGTATTGTTACTGCTATTTTTTATATATATATATATATATATATATATATAAGTGACGTTAAGATAACCTTGACGTGGGAGGACTGTGCATGTGTTAATTTAATAGAGTACATTGGAGTGGCGGGTAACCAAGGGCAACAGCTGCAAAATTGGCAGCAAATAGAGGCGCTAGATGTACATGTGAATAATTATGACATTCGCAAGTGACTGATATAAACGCCTGGCAGCTGCTCAGCGTCTCGAATAAACTCGAACCAAAGCGAAAAGTTCGTCAGTGTTTACTCAACGCTTACGTCGGCCAATTTGTTGTCAGGCCGAAAACAGACTTCCTCGAAATCGCCAGGAAACACAATACCAAATGTCTGACAACAGCAGTTTCGATCTTGGATGCACTGGCATCTTCAAGTGAAAATAGATTCCAAGAAAGTGGTGATAATCACCCACAGCGCCATTCTTAGAAGCCTTATTCATTCAAACGACGACAGTTTCTGACAACATTACACACACGCGCACGTCACGTCGAATGAGATTTCGTGACCGATTCAGAGCACGAGTTTTCCGTTTTTACATAGTCGTACTTTTAAAAGATAGCCGCGGCCAGAAATATCTGATAAATTAGTCGTGTTTCCTACCGCAGCACTTGACAACAGCGGGGAGAATCAAGCTTGCATGACACGGGAAAACATGACGCGATATCGCAAAAAACACTTGAAAATTATACGTCGTCACTAATAAAAGCGAGATAAGCGCGTAACAACAGGTAAAACGTAAAGTTGAATGTGGTACGACGTCTACAGTTGAAATATGTCATTTATTACTGAACCGATTTGGCAACTGGGCCATACCTGGATGATTCGATTTCGATACATATTCACTTGAGTGAAACTATACATCGATATAATTCACGGAAAGATGCTGTGTACGTGAGAAAACTGACTTGTCAAGATAAGGACTCGGAACCGACAGTCTGGAATATCTAAACCTCGACAATCGTGCTGAAAAATGTTCTGCTTCATTGAAATGAAATATATGAACGAATAAAAATCAAATTTTAATATTTCAATAGCTACTGAATACAAAAGATTTAAAAGCGAAATCCCCTTCTATATTATATGAACCATACAAATATTCACAGATTTTTGATGGTTTAATAAAAAACAAGGTACCACAACTGAAGTCGATAATCCCGAGTTAATCGTTCAGGAAAAAAGGATAATCATGAGAGAGACACTCAATGGACACTTTTCGATCCATTGTTACAGAATTTTCCTTACTACGTGAGCTGTTTTCTGAGATCTTCGGATCGGGCGATTAAAATGGGCCTTGAAATACGTGGCTGATACCGTTCCAGGAAAAGTCTAAAGACAATCTCGAGATAAAGCCGTGCCCATCACCTGACAATCTCACGACGTGATAAGATAATTTTTGAAAGCAATGTGATCGGATCGGGCGTTTAAAAACTGGCACGAGAATCGGAGGGGAATGCTATTAGTGTTCACAGTCGCCAACGCTGAGAAGGTCTTCGGGGAGGCCGACTCGTCACAGTATCTCACGTAGAAACAGGGCAACAACCTTTATACCCTACAGAAATCAAGGAGAAAATCGTGCAAGATTATTCCTCAAACAAGGAAGGAGGTACTATGAGATTTAGTATCATAAGAGAGTGGATTGGAGGACCCAATTAATTTAGTACCCAAAAGTATTTAGCACACAAATACAAAAACTGCACATAAATAATTTTAAATAAGCCCAACAATACATCAAATTTGCAAGTATAATATAAAGAAACGATGGAGGGAAAGCTGAATTGCCGAAATACAATTGATCTGGATTCAGAGGTAAAGTAAAAAATTTGGTCATGGAAATCATGGGCAAATTCAGACAAGAAGATCTTACATCGCAGATTTCATCACTAATTTAAAACGTAGTTTTCTTCTGAATCGAAATTAATTATATTTTGGCAATTCACAGTTCCGTCCAATATTTCTGCATATTATACTTACTAATTGCCCTAAAAAGAATAATGATGGTAGCTACAGGATTCTAGTGAACCATGAGCCGGACCATCTGATTAATCAAGCAAATATCTTAAGGTACGTGAAGAGTAGAAAAATTGCATGGTTTGGACATGTGATGAGGATGGGTGAGAACAGAAAACCTAAGAAAATTATGTCGAAGAAACAGGAGGGACGAAGAATAAGAGGAAGACCTCGGTTACGATGGATAGACGGAGTTGAGGATGATGGGAGTACGAGGATGGAGACGACTGGCGTATGATAGGGGAGAAAGGAATAATATTGTTGAGAAGGCCAAAACCTATCAAGGGTTGTAAAGCCAATAATTTAATTGAATACTTACTAATTTTGAATGATTGTATTGCAGTATTTGAGTGACGAAATGAAGAAAAAACGACCGTATTTGGCGAAAAAAAAAGTGTTGTTTCATCACGTCAATGCAACAGTTCCCACATCCATCATCAGGATGAATAAAATCACTGAGTTAAAGTTGGAATTGCTTCCTCACGTATCCTATTCGCCAAATTTAGTTCCCTCGGATTATTTCTTCTTCTCAAAAACGATCTGGCTTGGTGGTGGTAGATTTGCCAACAATGAAGAAGTAAAATCTGCGGTTTTGAGGAGCTCGATAGTTCTCACTGTAAAAATGGCATTGAAGCTACTGAACATCACTGAAATGTATCGTTGATAAATATATTTTTTCCCTTTTTTCTTGAGACCACCCTCGTAAATCCATTCATTCGAATAGAAGTAATTAATTTAACTATTGCGTTAGCTTCGTCCTCCTACGCCACGTGCAAGTGTAAGAATGTGTCCCAGCTGAGCAAACCGTTCGTCCATATAAGGCACGGATTACTCACTAGCAGCTTACGTCACTAATAAGAACCCGCGCTTCTGTGATTCATTACCATGCATCTGACTCCTGTCCTTAATTATCCTTGCAGTTGCGCAATCGTTTGACTGGCATTTATTTCATGTCTCCAAGGTGGAAGCTTAAAATTAATTTCCATAGTTGTTTAACGGACATGAAATATATCAACATTTATTAATATATATTATTTCATAGCGTCGTAATAACTAGTTGTTATAGCACGACTGACTAAATGAAAATCTGTGGTTTTTAAGCGATTTAAGAGCAATCGATGGAAACAGTTCACATAATGTCACCATCAAAAATCCATATATATATATATATGTATATATTTATTTGTTATTATATATTGTAAAAGAGGCTTTTCAAAAGTATAAGTCTTCGGTGCCAAAAATTAGTTTCTTTTTTATCTAAGATTTCTGCATTATTAGCTACATCGTCAGTTACCTTTACATTTATTGCAAACAGATTACCTACTTTGTAGGAATTTAGGATGAGGCTATTGTTTTCCGAAAATGGCATAATGATTTCTAAAAAAATATCTAATCCGTTTCCGACTGGTAATCCGTTGTTTTATTCCTTTTGATCTTTAGACTTTAATCTGAACTTTATTACCTTAACAAAATCCTCTTGCATTTGATTCTAAGCATTCAGCCTTCGCTATTCTGACAGTAGCAACGCTATTAGTGTTTCTGTGTCTGACACATAATGTACAATTTCTTCTCTAACGTTCGAATTAATTGGTCCGTTTTAAATAAAAAGAATGCTACACGTTCAGCTAATTCAGCATCATAGTTTAATTTTCTGCCACCCTTTCCATAAAAGAGTGACGTCCCGAAAACCCTATTCTTACAATGAGCCATCTTGTGACCACGTTTTCCGCGATTGAAAACATTTTGGAAGTAATACACGGAAAGATATTTTGGAATAATAAGAAAATTTAAATTTAAAAATTTTTATTTCATTGTGTGTGTTTATTAGTCGTTTGCTATTTGTAACGCATCCTAACAATTCGACGAAAAACGTTTATGAAACAATAAATAATGTAAACTAAATTACTAAGCTACTACTAACTAATGCTGTTATTGATTAAATGAATCGTCAATGACAAAGCACTTGACCCATATTGAATCGCGTGTCCGTCGTCAGATCGAGCTATTGACGAATAAGCGTTGGAAGTGACGAGAGAGACGGATACTGAACATCTTTCACGGCTATATAAATATCAACACCTTCCCAAAAGCGTCACTGACATTACTAACCCGTAGTGCCTTAGGTCCCGCAGAATCACGTCATCTCAACAACAGTAAGAAATGTGAACATGACGTGTGAAGGAACTTCATTTCAACGGAGTAGTGAAGGACATTTAAAGCCACGTAAAACCGAACATGTTGAGTAATAATTTTTTGAAGGAGAGAGGGAATCGGATTAAATACAAGATCAATTAAATGTCTAGTGACGAAATTATGCTCTGGAATGTACACAATTCTTTAACCCTCGGGGTATGGACACTGACTGGGAATTCGGCACGTAACAGCCACATAAAAACTAGCTACAAATTTTACCAGACATTCTTAAAGTAAAATATAAATATTTCCCTTGAAACAGTCCATAAAGGGAACATCAAATTTAAAACCTATTTTTTGTTGATATGTATTGAAATATGGAGCAGCATTTTAATTACATGTCCTTGATATTGCATATATAACCGATGTTCTACACCATGACATGTAGATAATATAACATTGGTTTTAAAGTTCTTCTAATTATTCGTCATTACCTCAATAAATCCTAATTTTCGTACGAGTCTTTTATGTAATGAATTTTTATATGAAAAAATTGTATAATTTTATTTTTATGACTTGGATGGCTACTAATATTTATATTATACTAGATACAACGAAATAAACATTATTAATTTTTCACCGACTAATACACCCACATTATTATTACCAAAAATAAACAATGTAATTAGTTTTGTTGCGCATACGATAAAAAAAAGAGGTATTCACAGAATATAGTTTCACCTTCCGTATACAAACTCGACAGTCGAATTGAATTCACGAAAACGTATCTCGAAGTAAGACAATGTCAACTTAGATGTAAAACCCCGTTAGGCGGCCTGGACATCAATTTAGAAAGAATTATAATCAGTTGTACAAGGCAAGCTTATTAAATGTCATATACTGTTTTTATTATGAATGTATAAATTTTCAATGTTGTAATATGTTTTATTATAATGACAACTGAGAATCGTCGAGAACTCTCACGATATTCAAAATATACGTATAATTTTAGAAAAAATTATTAAAAAGTTTACTTTTAAAAATATTGACGACTGATTAAAATCATTGGAGTAAAGATATGAAAATAACAGGATTAACTCTGAGAAGACAAGGAAGATATCGAAAGGATACTGTGGATTTTGATTCAGCAATCCATTATTTAAAGCCGCAACTGTCTTGCCAAAGAAAAACACGAAAAGAACGTAAAACAAATTAAGACTAGGCCACAGGACCGAACTAAAATCTGAATTCTCGAAAATTCATGACAGTGCCAAATTCTCTCTGAGCGACTAGCATTCCTTTTCTCAAATCGGCTTTTAAAGATTATATAATTGCGACAACTTACTTATATTGTCATCTTTTATTCTTTCCCTTCCACTGCTTTGTCTATTCTCAAATTTACTTTTATTAACTTCCTAATCCGGTAATAATTATTTTTTTATAAACAGTTCTCTAGGTTTTCATCAGCGATTATATTCAAAACTTCTACTCTCCGTATTTTCTATGCACGCTTAGGATCTTTCATCTTGTACCCACTAATTTCTTAACCCAAAATTGATCTATTAAATATTTTTTAAAAAATGAAAAATTTACGACTGATTGAAAATAATGAATAGCAAAGATAGCCAATACAAACAAAAAAAAAGGTAATATAAGTACCACACAACGTTTCTGGGATCCTTGTTTTTGAGTGTTGTCAACTGACCTGTGCAGTTGTGTCTCTCTAGTCTCTTCTTAGCACCTGACAAAGGGATCCCAGAAACGTTGTATGGTATTTATATTACCTTTTTTTTTGTCTGTATTGCCTATCTTTCTTATTCATTAAATATTTATGTAGATTAAAACACGACAGGTCAGGTCAACTACCTAATATTTAGTAATAATATATCAGTCTTGTATTTTAGTTTATTATTCCTTATCAGAAAGAATTCTTTTGGAGATTTAATAACGATTTTCGGCACTTCCAAATGAAACATGCGTGTTGTAATAGTTTGAGAGTTAACTATATTTTACAAGACTATTTATAAAATAATATTATGAATAAATAGTTGTGTTAATCGTGAAATTTAGTTTATTTTACAAACATTTTCATTCTTCCTGAAGTTTTCATTTACACGTTTACTAGTAAGTTTTATATAATTTCTAGTTGTACGTAATGCAGTAAATTTTCTAAGTGCGTAGCTTATAGTATTTTTTATTGTTTTCTCATTAGTGCATTTTTATATTAATATTTTTGACTTGTAGAGGACTAATTTGTTCATTAAATATGTCTAAATCATCTATTGATTATTAAAGGACGCCACATATTCTGTTCCGTGTAGTTTTCCTAATCTGTTGTAAAATGAAATTATACTTTATGGTAGAGCAAAAAGATGTTTCGATATCGTAACCAGGGTTCGATGCACTGCAGACCTTCGGATGCGTTTCTTACGCAGATGTGGAAGTTCAATTTCGGCGAGGCGATCCCATAGTATGTGAAAAGTTTGTTTACCGCTATAAATCTTTAGAGTTTTACGGTGCTTAGGTGCGTTTCTAAGCCCGCGGCGTCGCTTTCGGCGCTCCTGCTCATCCCACGCGAATTTCGGCGCCTCCCTCGTGAAGTGGCACTTTTCGGCGGCGTCCTTGGTGCGATGGAGAAGGGATCGATTCCAGACAGTCCCCGGGGCGCCACTTCTCTAATACGCAACAAAAACGACTTGATAGGGTCATATCACCCGAGAATTTCATAACTGGGCAGAGTCGTTTCAAGACTCTAAAGTTTCTTCCGTCTCTTAGAGACTTGGCTCCTGCGTTTATTACCCAATTTTAGTGTAGAAAAAAAAGCAAAATTAACTCATTATCCGCAGACCAGACGAGATGAAGCTGCAGTGTAGGAGGACCAGGTAAGCGCGGCTCTGCCAAGACTAAAGTTGGAATAGAGGCAGTAGGCCAAGGAGACGGCGTCTCACCTCAAGACGTCATCTGCGTGTTCCCGGAGACGCACATTCTTCAAATTGACAATGACGTCGCCACACATTATTTCGCAACTGAGCCGTTTGCGGCTTCCTGAAACTCCATAGCGGCCTCCCATAGGAGCGTACTGTTGCAACCGAAAATAGACGCGCCAGGGATGTGCAAAACTAGGCAAAGTGAGGAGGCGCAAAAAAAAAAATCGTACAAGATTTGCACCGTGGAGAAGAGACGAGAACAGCGTCGACAGTGTTTGTGTGACGAGAAAGCGACCTTGTTCTTCGGCAACAGACGCGCGTATTATGGAACCATTATTTGGCACACTTAATGTCTGACTCATGCTTAAATTTATCAACCACTATCTGCGACTAATCCAAAGTAAACATGCAAATTATTCTTTCCATCCAACATTTTTCTTTTCGGAAACGTGATTTGAGACCGCAAAAGCTTCAAAATTCGGACCATCAATAGGAAAGTCAGAACGTATAGCAAATTAAAAGTTTTAAATTACGGAATAACGTGCATTGAATCAGCTCAGTGCAGGCCTGTTACTACTACTAATGTGATCTATAAATGACATCAAAATTTTATTAACACCAAGCATTAAGACACACACACACACAACAAACACAGAATTTAATTTTTTTTAGTAAAATGTGGACATAATTTCAGTATACATTCCAAAAACTTTAATCTTATGATATTGGTAAAATAAAATTTTCTGAACGAAAATGACACTAAAATAATATATTATAAATTAATATATGATATATTAATTCCCTACGATAAAAGACGAAATACTATTACAATTCTTGCGAAATGAAAAGTCAAACTCTTAATTGGCACAAACCTAAGTAACAACTGAAATGGCATAAGTATCAATTGACATACATCAAATCGGGGCAGTTAAATTGCCCAGTAATAGTTGCTATAAAATAGATCATTTTATTCAGAATATCACTCTTGACAACAACAACAATAATAATTTTAAATTTTTACGACAAAACCAGGCGTTAAATTAATTTTTGGCATAATTTAATGAAATAAATAACAATAAATTCTAAATATACTTCGAAACATAAAATTTCTACGATATTGGAAATTTTCGAATTCCAAAGAACGAAAGTACAGTTATAATAAAGAATGATTTCATAATGCGTGTAATTCATTTTTTTAAAATTACCGGTAATGATAATTACGTAAAAAAATATGCTACATTAAGTAAAAGTAAATATTTCAAATCGTGAAGGACCGATTTATTACTATTTCAAGTTTTTTTTAAGGGATTTAAAAATAAGAAAATTAACAGAACAAAAGCCGATAACTAACAGAAATTCATTCTTATTCAATGATCTTATGGGGAAGAATCTTAAAGAAAGTATTTATAATTGATCCAAACTAAAATTTAAAGTGAAATTTATAAAACAGGTGTTAGCCGGCTTCATCAAAGTTAAATTGTGAACTGTCATTGTTGTAAACAAAATTAACCAAACAATAACATGAATAACTTTTTAAATAAAATCTTTAAACTCCAGCACGGCATGTAAACACACCGAAATCAGTAACAATACTTATTTGAGGAGCTAGAAAAGAATTGAAAGATGTCGTGGATTACTTACTTGTATATTTGGCTTTTCGTAGTGTAAGGAAGAACTAGGGTTATCTAAGGAAAAAATACACAAACGTTTGTTAACTCGCTAAAAATCACTTATAACGTGCGTGTTCAACTTCTGTACAGTGCACTACACATTCCTTGCGCGTTGGCATCACGTTAACCGATTAATGTCGCATTTTTGTCATTTCAAGTCTCACTAGCGTCGCACACTGTTGCACTTAGCTTCTGCCATCTTTATAAACCAAAGAAAACATTATGGTTAGGTTTCAGAGATAATCCGCGCAGGGCAGTGTGTGCGGATCCGAAGACATCACAACTGACCGCGTCCCCCATCTATCGGTGGCAACTACAACTACGTCCATCGTTGAGCATTTAGCGTGCGTGGAAACTGTGGTAAAAGAATTCTGAAATATTTCCTTCTGAATTAAATTACAAGGAAGACTGAAGGCTGTTATAAGCTAATTTAACCCACTGGCTTCGAATTTGAATAATAACAAGTGCTTGAACATTCTCATAATCTAAATTATTTGTTATTGCAATGCATCACACTTCAAAGTAATATATAATCGTTTCGAATTGCTTCCTTTCTTAAAATATTCAGGTTTAGTAATAAGTAATAAAGATTTGAAAGGTATTGATGCAATTGAGAAAAATATAAGTCCCTTTAATCAAATAGGAAGAAAAGAATGGCTGTTCATGATTAAAATATTTTAAAAATTATATATTTCGTGCAATTAGTTATGAAAAAGTGATACCCTTTAATTCAAAAAGTTTTCTCGAAAACTTTATGGTTGTTGGGAAAAAACGAATAATTTCAAAATTGAGTATCCGTAAGCGAATTTTAAATCGGAGTAAAAGCCGTGTAAGGTACCATTGGGTCTTTAAAAGTAAACCATTTTTACTCACAAAATTTGTTGGTAATTGTCATTGTTTACACACAAAAAAAATAATTAATTACTTCTGAGAAATGTACGTAGTTATCATACGGTACTTTTGTATGGTACATAATAATTGTAATTTCTGGAAGCTAATCATCGTAAAAAGTCTTGTTTCTGAGATAGTCTAATGGTACCTTTGGTTAAATATTTTTGCATCTTAAACTGAAAACGAAAATGGAAACATTTATGCATATGTTTCATTCAGAAGATTCAACTATTATTCTCTTAGGATATTTTTGTGTAAGACTAAGAACAAATAGTAAGTGCAGTTCCAAGATATTTGACATTTATAAGAGATGATCTTCTTGCAATTTAATCAGCGTTATGACTATTTTCCTTCCTACCTGCTTTTGATTGCTAGAAATTCGTCGTTAGGAAATGAATTTATGTTTGAAACTTGGCCAATGTCTGACCTAAATTAATTGCATCAAAAATAAATATTTTATAGGTCAAAAATTATTTTATTTTACACCCACTTTATAATACATAGTTTACAACACTCGCAAGATATTTATTAAAAGTTACAAATTTAGTTAACATCTAAAGTAATTCAAGTAGAAACAAATTTTTGTAGTTTTATAACTACTGTAACGGTGCAAAGAAAACGTGAGGGAATTCACAGTCTGGTTAGAACTTTGTTCCAACTGAGCTTGATTCGTTTATTTCATGAAGAAACAATATTGATCGGGTGTCCTATTGCCTCATTTCGAGAAGATGAATGGTTGTAGAACGGCAAACAATTCTGCTCTTCTTCAGGAAGATAGTTTCATTTGAAATCCAATATTTTTTTGTGATCCTGAGATCGTTGAATTGGCGAAAATAATTGTTGATAAATAATCATTTTTAACGATCCTCCTTCGTAGATGGTTATTCGCAGTTAAAAAAAATTAAATAACTGGATAACATATATTAACATGGCATCAGGGACAATATCAACAGTTGAAGATACATTGAGAGTAACACTGTAACAGTTACGTCGTGTCAGATGCTCAAGGAAGACATCTAAACGAAACTCTATGACAATTGAGGAT
Source organism: Zhengitettix transpicula (assembly GCA_037074705.1). NCBI lineage: Eukaryota > Metazoa > Arthropoda > Insecta > Orthoptera > Tetrigidae > Zhengitettix > Zhengitettix transpicula. The sequence continues at coordinate 35,138,057 of CM073596.1, read as the reverse complement.
AATTTTCACTCGTTTCCCTGAGATAATAAATAGACGCTACTGAAGATTGGGTATAACAAACTTTTGCCATTCCCATTGTGACATTTTTTCTGTAAAATAAATTACAGTCGCGTCGAAATATTGATCACAGCTGTCATAGATGATTAGAAATTGTAATGATAACTTGTGTCACGTCGCGTAGTAAACATCACACGTTTCCATTCATTTTCTCGTGTAATTTGAAGGTTTAATTGCATACAGTTTAAGTACAGAAAAGTTGAATTGCAAAGAAAATAGATAGTATTACGAAGTAGATTCTAGACTTCTCAGTTGAAAATATAAAAAAACTGGTTTCAACTGTCACTGTGAAAGGACACTCACGATAATATCGAATATTACATTGGTTTAAATTAAGCTCCGTTGGCAATAGATATTTACCCCATGATCCGTCATGTAAATGCGAATTTTTAAGCTGTCGTGGTGATTGTTGCTCCATCGGTAGTGACTGTGACAGGTTCTGCGGTGATGGTGACAGGTTCTGCGGTGATGGTGACAGGTTCTGCGGTGATGGTGACAGGTTCTGCGGTGATGGTGGCAGGTTCTGTGGTGATGGTGGCAGGTTCTGTGGTGATGGTGACAGGCCCTGAAGTCGTCGTTATTTCTACTTCAGTGGTTGTTTCTGTGACAGGAGCAGCACCTTCCGACGTCATCGTGTCTGCTGTTGTGGTGGTAGCAGGAGGTGCAGCAGTGCTGACTTCTGTTGTGGTGATAGCAGGAGGTGCAGCAGTGCTGGCTGTTGTTGTGGTGATAGCAGGAGGCGCAGCAGTGCTGGCTACTGTTGTAGGTGCTTGTGTTGTCACAACCACCGGCGGACAACGGAAGAATGTTCGATCGCATAAGCAGGATCCGAAGGTCTTGTCGCAGAAAAAAGTAGGTTTTGCAGCCCCGAAGGAGGCGTAACATGCCAAAACGGTGAAAAATCCCAAAGCAGAAGTATTCATGGTGTGTGAATGTGAATTATGAGACGAGAGCAACCACAATTTATAGGTCTACGGTGGACTGATAAAGAACTTATCACTCACAGAGTTCCAACGAAGCGCTTGAGTTCCCCTGATGTCACGCTAAGTAGAAAAAATTGGTTAGCGACTCGGGAAATGATAAGAGTGACATTGTACCCTTACGGGATATTTTTTGGCCAATTTAGAATTAAAACAAGTCACGTTACATCAATCTGATTCGGCAGTAAGATGTACATCATTGTGAAAAAAAATTCTCATTCAGAAAAAAGATTTTATCAGATGTGATGGCTCAATTACTACGTGAAACTAATTCCCTCCATTTATAGATTTATCGATTTTTACACTTAAGATTTCAGTAAGATTCCAGCAAAATTCTTGGATGTTCAATATTATGCCATAACTTGAAGAATATAAGATAAAAGTGAAATATTGTCATTTTAATTGTCGTATACGTATTCACAGATTCTGTTTCATTATATGTTTAACACGAAGTTAATAAATAATCATTAAATACTAAACAAGAATAAAATTCCAAAGCAAGGATTTCTAAATCAAAATTCTTAGGGTACATTTTCACTTCGTTGGAGAAGAAAAATTTATGTATGGTTCATATTATAGAGAAGTAGTAAAAACTTTATAATATTTGGTAATGTAATACTATAAATGATAAAAATAGAAAAATAGGCATTGGTAAATGATGGGAAATAAAATTCTGTCTTATTGAAAAAGTAAATATCACTTTCAAATCGGAATGGAATTACAGAGGAAGTTTCGCGAATGAAGTCATGAGACGAGATACATATCATCAAACCAAGAGCGAATATCAATTACGAGATCTGAGATAAAAAAAATACCATGATTTCGTAAACATTTGAAATTGAAATTTAATATTTAATTCACAGTTTGCGCTCCAGTTGTGGATTAAACTAAAATATAAATTAAATATTGCATACAGTTTAACAATTTTATCTGTCAAACAGTATTCAGCTGTGTATACTTTTAAGTAATTGATTTCAATGTAGTATATTTAATTTTTCCTCCGCTTTTAGTGTTTATAATTAATGTGGTTTTAAAGATGTGTGTTTATTTAATAACTGGAACTGAAATTTCTTTGATGGTTACTTAGTGATTGAATAACATTGGTTCGGCCACTAAAACCAGGAAATATGTGAGAAGTTTCCGTCAACGATTTTTTCAATGATTTTTCGAATAACAGGTATCAACAGTCACGAGAATGAGATAACACTAGGGGTTTCCTATAAAACCACTTAAAATTATCAGAAATATTTACCGTCTTCGTTAGTTTGTCCTAAAATTATCAAAAGCAAGTTTTCCTACAAGGTATTCCTTTCACAAATTAGAGAAACCCTGCTGGTTACGTTTTTCCTTAAGATAGAATCAAAAACTGGGAGCATAACATTATTTCAGAATTGAAGAAAAAATTGGAACGTGTACATCATATTGAGACATTGGGTAAGGTAGTATCATTTTGAGCTTCCAGTTTCAGAAACATATTGATCGATTTATAAAGATTCCTACCAATGCGGGTAGTATAATTATTGGTTTAGTTATTTTTACAGACGTCATTTCTATATAATTATTTTGTTTTTCATATTAGAAGCATTTATGAAAGCATTATAAAATAATAGAACAATTTTATTAATGTCAATAATAACCCTCGTGTCGTGAACAGCAAAACATTTTTTTAAATTACAGCTGGGGACTGTAATGTTCTTATTTTGTTTTCTGAAATAAAAATTATCCACGAAAAAATATAGGTCCAGTACTCGGAATAAAAATAAAAGTAATATTACTTATTGGAAGGTGAACAGATTTGAACTCTTAAAAGGGTTGCATGAATAATTATCGAATTAAAACAGAATATATAGTACATTAGTTTTTATTTGTGTAAAAAAAACATATATAATGTTTGTTGGTGAACATTTTAACAATTACATTTCAGTTATAATAGCGAACTTTATTATTTAGGCTTGAGGAACTAAAGCGAGATGGCAGGTCTCATTTGAAATTGAGGTTAGGACAGGAGAAGTCAAAATGCAGTCAGAAGAAATTTCGCAAAATCAGACAATGTTTTTATTCTCAAGAATAAGTTTCTCATCGCTAAAAAAATAATTCTTAAGTTCTAAGTCAAAATGCCTGTTTTTCTTCCATTATATAATATTAAATTGTTTTATATAATTAATTTACTTCGAAATATAATACATCCGTATCCAAACCTAAATTGGATATGAGTCACTATATAGAATTTGATAATTTCAAAATATTACATTAAGAGAGTATAACATTTTGAATTGTATTAATTTTCACGTTAGAGGTTTAGAATAAACACATTGTTGCACTATTTGAATAATATATAGCTCTATATGAGAGTTATAAAATTAGGCTGTATTCGAAATAACACAATTTAAAGTGTAACCAACAGTACACTTTAAAAGTATTATGAATATGTATCTTGCAATGGAAGCCTGGCTTTGAGCCACCACCCAGACACATTTGCTGTGCGTTGTGCATATCTATTAGGCGAGTTTATAACCATAAAAATATTGCTCTCGATCATTATGTTTCTGGAACAGTATAATAAATACGTAACGATTAAATTTTCTGGTTAACCACGTCATTACAAAAGGCAATTAAAAAATTCTATACCAGAACCAATTGTGTTTGTAAAGTGATGTATTCCAGAATAAATATTACTTTTATCAGGCTGTGAGTGCTTGTTATCTTGGTAGAATAAATTGCAACCCCCTATGAAATATATTTTTTTAAATAAATACATATAAAAGTGTTTTTTTATAAATATATTTCGAAAAATGGAATAAAATGAAGAATCTGACGTTCACAGACAAGTTTTAGTTCAGCGTAATTTGTATTATAAATAATAATAATCGATTCATGGGAAGGTTATTCTTTTACTTAGAATAATATTTGAAAAAATTTGTACGACATAATGTGCATATGTCACATTTGAAACTCGTATTAACGATATAATTTTATTTGCTGTAGCAAGAGTGTTTTTCGATATTTAAACTTAAATTCATAAATTTTATATTATTCTGTCTGAATTATTTATGATAATTAGTTTTCAAAGTTACACAATAACTTAATTATTAATTATGGGTTAAGAACTGTATCTTGAATGTTTTTTTTTCTATACTTACCTGCGTAACTGAACGAAACATCTTCACATGCGTCTCAAAACCTAAAATCGGAACTATTTAAATATTCAAATAGTATTTTCTGTGATCAATATACAAGTTATTAATGCTATAATATATATTTTAATCGGAGTGAGTTTTCTGGAAATAATATTATTTCTATTAAATTATTATTACTCGCCTTGCAGAAAATCTTCCTTATAGTGATTTATTTAAGAATCCAAAATTTACTCGCGCCTGATTATTTCATTATATTTTTAACAGTTACATGTGGTGTTAACAGTTGGAAGTAATCTTAATTCAGTTTAGTGCCCAACGTTTCATGTTCAACAATTTGCAAATTCGAAGATATCCATTTTGTTTTACAATCGTGACCTGTTCATACGCATCTAATTCAATAATCTATTTCAGTGTCGAAATTCTTGTTATAAACAACAATATCGTGAATAACTACCAATTCAGAGTTTTTGCAGATTATTTTGATAATTTCAAACTCAAATACAATATATTGACATCATAAATCTATTATTTCATTTTTAGATTTCTATGAAGCCATGGACAATGATGGATAAATAAATTATATAATTCCAGAAAGAACAGAAGAAGGTTCAATAAAAGCTCAGACATATAGAGCATGAAATTTAATTAAAGTATCAGGATGGAAAAATATTGTCCGTATCGAGAATCGAACCTGGGACCTCCACTTGGTACGTGGTGCTCTTTTAAACAAATTTTACACGTAATTAATGAATATTCTCAAGAAAGAGAGACAGAGAGCGGCCTTCTGCCTTTGTATTGAATGTTGGTACCGTCACGTTTCATGTCAAATTTTTAAGGGCCTATGCCTCCTTCTGCAGGAAAGAACGGGACTGCAACTTGTGACGGCCGACCGCACAGTAATTTATTAGTCAATGTCCAATCATCATTAGTAGCTTAATTATTATTCTACTTTATTTTAAATATTATTGGGACCAGTATTATCGTGAGTTTCACTAAATAGAAGTTCTCAATCTAAGCATTGTACGGTTCCTATTCCGAATTTTCATTTCCAAAGCCTATTTATAATATAATAATTAAGAAACATTTCAGACGTTTTGCAATTACAAAGTTATTTTGAAAGTTTTCCTGTTACGTGATAACAATTTCGTCAAGTGTATTTTCCTCCTCTTACTAGCTACTACAGTTCCAAGAACTTCCGGATGCGTTCATTGCGTTCGACGCCACAGCCCGACGGTCTTTGGACGGGAGTTCACAGGTGCGTCAGATAGCTGATTGCAGTCGGAGGCCGATAGAGCAATGCAGTTCAGTAATTCAGGACGAAGAAAGCGGCACGCTACTTCCCGAAGCGAGCTGGTTGCGTCATCGGGGGAATTGTCAACTGTCCACGTGATGGCGGCCACTCCGGGAATGGCGAAGTAGGGACTTTATCTCGTCAGGAATGCGTCTTATAAAGGTAGCCAGCGATCGGCTAAATGGTTCAGAGAACAGGATACGTGCACACGCATAGGAAAGAATACGTAATCGATATAAAATCATTCAGTCACTCGTCATAAAATTAAAATTTGCGATCACGAATATACACAAGATGTATCGTCAATATGAAATTTAAATGCGTTTTAATTGTAAACTGTATTAGCACTGCGACGCATAATAAACATTATGCTGCCGGCTCATGACCTGAGAAACGAGCTATGAAGGATAATCTGTAGATATTTGGCGGATTATGTGATAAGTATGAATAAAAACATTTTCTGGTACAAAATAAAGAAATTTAATTATAAAAACTTTTTCAGTAATAACTAATGGGTTTAGATTTGTATATTACGAAAATACATTTAGTGGAGGGAGGCTTTTGATTGAATAAACATGTGTAACCGGTTCTTGTATTAGTGATACATTCAAAAAACGTGAAAACAACCCATTAAATGCGATTACTGTCAAAATATATCTTCCAGGAAGCTGGAATTAATGAGAAGTGTGAGGAAATTCAGACTTAAGAATTTTTTTTATTACATATTTTCTAATGGCTAATAACCGTAGTAAACTAACACTTGTATTGCTTTAAGAACATCACATTCGATTCAAAACACACGTAATATTTAATTTTTATTAAGAAGTATTATTGGGGATTATAAGTTCGAAAGCATGCTTCACTGTACGTGAAGATAGAATGCGTGTTGAGTAACGATAAGCTTCCGTGTAACGTAACGCGTATCACTTGTAGGCGGGGTGAAGCCGGGCCCTGGTGTAACTAGAGGTGTAAATACCTAGAGTCAATTAGCCACATTGCAGGCTATTCGTTTAATTAAGCTTTCAGCGGATTTCAAAGCGGCGTTGAAGTCGTGAAAGTGTATGTTTGCGTTTTGATTTACGGGTATCGCTTCCGGCTAAGGGACTTGATCCAGAACTTCTCACCTGAAGTGTTGGCAGATGATTAATTATATCACTAACTGCGTAACGTGCGTGACTTCCTTGTCGTAATACTGACAGTAAATTAGAGCTTACACGATTCCGCACCTAGACATACCAAGCGTGAGAAATAAAACCAGGAGCGAAGCATAACTGATGAGAAAGATCAATAAAACTAAAAAAAAAGTATTGTTGCCAAACTTTTTAAATATATACGTCTGAGATTCTTCGGGGTTTTATTTTCTTCTCATTTTCTAAAAGAAACTAGAAATTTTATACGAAGCGATCGGCTTCGCTCACGCCATTGATTTACGTAGATTTTTTTTAACGATTATACTACTCTCACTTGTAATATAATACGCATAAATTGGGATTGTACATGGTCATAATATTTACCGTGTATCAGGGAGACATTCTGTGACATCAAAAATACACGTAATTGTACCATTAGGACATATTGCCGGTCAGGATCACGGTTTACACGAATTTAACCTTCAGTAAAATGTATTCCCATTAAAAAGTATCATAAATACAAAAAATGGAGTTTTTTCCATATATTTTTAAAGTAAGTCAGAAAACAATCTTTAACACTGCGTTTTTTATATTTATTAAATATATTATCTAACTAATAAATTAATAATATTGGAAGGCCAATAAAGCCAGAAATAATTTTATTAAATGAAAGAAATGAAAATTAAATTTAATAATACAAAATTTACAATGAAGCAAATAATATTATTTAGGATCTAAAAATCAATAATATTTGAATGTGATAATTTCAAAATTCCTTCTATATCTGATAATTAGATGTTGAAGTATGATGAAAATAATTTTGTCCATCTACACCACTTCAATAACCGAAAAAAAACACGAAGTGATGTAAGATGGACTAATTTATTCCCATCACAATTAAATTTTGAAATGTAGAATTTTGAAATAATCTGAATTAAATATAATTTATTTTTACAATATATGAAGAGGTCCCAAAAACGTTTTGGAAGAAACACGTTCTGTATTTTATTTTTTTCTAAAATGTTCATTGTAAATTATATATTATTAAATGTAATGATAAATCCATTTAATAAAATTGCTCTGACTTGATTGGTCACACACGATCTTATTAAATTTACATTTATTCGCATTCGAAATTTAGAAAATTTGACTAGATGGTATATAACATGTGATCAATATGTAAATTATAGGATTATTATAATAACGCAATTCGGTAAAATAAAGAAACTCAGGAAGTAAAAAAGGAATGAATGACTTATCACCTGTGCGAATGTAATAGGGAAAAAAAATGAAAAATAGAATATATCAAGAATGAAATTACGTACGGGCTTTGACTTTGAGACACCGTTTACTACTGTGCAATGCGTAATTTTGTGATAAAATTTTTCTGTATGGAAATTTCAGCTTCACTGCAGAGATAGTCAGGAAATGGAACACTGTAATAAGTGTCGTGGTTCCAAGTTTTCAGTTCACCTTGAATTTTCGCAAGTCGTTGTTGCTGGATTATTCACAGGAAACCAGTTGCCCTTTCCTGTTATTTCCTTGAGGCGAAGTTATGGAAAAAGGAAATCTAATCTAATCGCCATCAAGTCGCAGCAATTTTTGTGGTATGAAACCGTGTTCATGAGTGTCCGTTGAGTGTGATCCATGCTGCAGCATCCGTAGAGACCTAATTCTTCTTAGATAAGTATTTCGGCACCTTCAGATGATCAGAAATTTACACTTTAACAAGACAGATTTATTGGAGGATAAAGTCGTATGATACCGCTACTGGTACGAGTAATTGACCACCTCTAATCACGATTTATGAGCATTAAATTGGAAGTAGTGAGAGTAGTGATAATAATTTGTGAGAATTGGACGTCAACCTAGCATTCTGTAAGTAGTTTTAAGCGAAGCCGGAAACCAATATAATTTGCTCAAGCTCCGATGTTTAGGGCTTCTCTTAACACTGAAGAGATTAGAATGAGGCTATTTTTTTAAAAAAATGAGTACGTTTATAAGAATATTCAAATAATCTTATAAAATTATTTTTGGATGACAGCGATTTCCTTTAAAAAGCGAAATTATTTTGACCATTTATATTGACTTAATCATCGCCACACCACTTAAAAAGCAAGGTTTTGAATAAATTTTCAAGAAATTGAATATATAATATGTAGTAAAATTCGAGGAATTTATTGAACGGGATTTGGTTCACTCCCTTGTTTAAGGAATGCGTTTGTATTCGGTTGAAAGATTTGTGTCTTTTGGGATGTGATGGATGTTTATTCCAATAAAAATTTTCGAATGAATTTCAGTTTTGGGATGCCTTCTCCTCTCTCCGTTCATGAACTGAGGCTCCCACAAGCCGAGGCACGATGGTCCGTTTTGAGAGGTGTCCGGGGTCGCAGACCTTGGGCATAGAATAAGAGTAGTCCGATATTCCTATTGGAATAGTCGGCCAGCTGCCACCTAAACTGGTCGAAGCACGGAGAAGGGAATGCTGCGTCACCACAGCAAAGCCTTCTCCCGCCATCGGAAGGGCGTGGGACAAGTACCCAATGCCCGACCTACCTGATGTGTCGGGTGGTATCCTTAAACTACATCTCGGGGTCCCTAGTTAACCCTTGGCTACCTTCCTCTACACTTCCGCACCCCCCCTTTCAAATCCCTTCCTATGCTATTAAAGGGGAGTTGCCACCATGTTGATTACCCTCATGTAGCCTGTCAATCTAAAATAATGTGGAAATTCAGAGGCCTACAATTTGTTTTCCACTTTCACTGTCACACTCGTTTCTTATCTATAAAACTGAATAGTAATGATCCAATTGAGGCAGGTTAATTTGAAATTTTTGTAGGATTAAAACGTTTTTACACTCGATGTCAACGGAAATAAATCACGACCTTTTGATGTGTTACCAAAATTCCAGCATTTAGTAGCATATTAACGAAAATATACTTGGTTTTCTAGGTTCGACTCCTTTTTTAATCCATGGGGAAGAGTAACGAGAAGAAGAATATTGAATGTCAAGGAAAAATTCTCGTGTTCAACCGTTGCGTGTTAATGAAGATAGTCTCTTTCTGTCTACGTAAATGAATGAACAGATAATAGTCCATTTTACGTCCTCACTTATGTTCCCATTTACAGCTATCAGGAATTACGGGAAAGTGGTTACGGGACCTAAATATTTTCACATGTAGGAAACATTTACTTGGGTGAATTTCACGTTCTGGGACACATTTTCACTTACTACTTGGCCTCCAATTTTTTTTCCTTTATCTTTAATGAGCCACATTTAGAGAATTTAAGTTCAGGAAACATCCTCAATAACGCGTTAAGTTGACGAATTTGGCAAACTTAAGTGAAAATATCTCACGTAAAACAATTATGTTTTTAAGTGGTACAGATGAGCACGATTATGAATTGTATTACTTGTCAAAATGATCTAATCCTGATGTCAAAAGAATTAGAATGCGTTTGTTTTTATAGATTTTTACTATTTTTATATGGCCCGCGTGCAAGAAAATATATCAAGTGAGGCAGTATAGTGGAAGAAGTATGTGAAGACAGAACAAAATTAGAAAATGTCAAAAAGCAGACGAATTTCAAAGTAATTCCTTCAAAGTTCTTAAATTGATAAAAATTATCAAAATTAAAACAGGTATAATGATAATTTAAATTCAGACCTTTATGAGCCAAAAAATTACATAAAATTGTCACAGTATTGATCCAGGACTTTGAATCGTTTACTGTTTCACGGGAATTTTTTACAGTCTATATATAAAAGAAAGATCCTATTTTATGTATTAACGGAAGGATGCCTGATCCGTGAAAATTTTCTGTAATTGACAGGTTCATAAAGGTCTAAATTTAATGACTCGAGAATTCGACTATTAACAATTACTGTTCTCGCCAATTTCTCCATCTTATTATTTTATTTGCAATTGATAGAAAGTGAACGGATTTAACAATATGTAAAATAACAGTGAATTCAATTTTATTGAATGGTGACGAAATTGTATAAATTTAATTTTATCCTTGAAAATATCCTCAAAGGTTGATATATAGTTTTTTACTCATTTAAACTTACGTAACGTAATAATCTACTCGATAACGATACCTAAAATTTGCCCGAGTCCGAATCAAGCATGCGACGAAATATAAATTTTCAGTTATCTTATCCAGTATTGTTTTATCGATAATTTTAAGTAAAAATTATTTTGCAATACCTGACAAGGGATAAATGTAACAGGTTCTCTTATATAAATGAACGTGAAAACTCAGACTGAAGAGCATCTTTCTACTTTCACTGCTTTTTTTTAACTTTTAGAGCAACAGCTAGACGAGTGTAATCCACGTGGTAGCAGCCGCCCTTTAATAGAATAGGATGGGATTTGAAAGGGGGGGTTGCGGAAGGGTATAGGAAGTTAGCCAAGAGTTAACTAGGGCCTCTTGGCTATTGTTTAAGGATCCTACCCGGAAATTCGCCAAAAATTGATCCTGGGTAAACACTGCATCAGGTAGGCCGGGCCCTTGGTACTTGTCCCACGCCCTTCAGAGTTTGCTGTGGGGACGCAGTTTGCATTTTCCATACCTCGACGAGTTTAGGAGGCAGCTGGCCAACGATTGACATTTTATAAAGCGAATAAATATCTGAAATATGGCTGCGTAAATAGAAGGTACTGACAAAAAGAAATAGCATAAGGTAACATAGATATACTAAATATGAAATGTTCGCAATTATATGCACTTAAAGAATAAGTCATCATTATGCACTTCAGAGATATAATGTTCTGTTTAGTAAACCCGATCTACAATTTATCTGAAATTGGATAATACATTTTATTCAAAATATTTTAAATTATTGACTGATACTTTTTATAACTCAAACATTTTTATGGATTACAAGAATAATGACTATGAAATTTGCAGAAAGCGGTTACTAAATTCTAAATGAATAAGTATATTGAAGAAAAGTATTTAAATGTTTTTTATACATAGTTGATTGATAAAAAATACCTCATTGAAACAAATTGTCTAAAATTGTATACAGAAGACTATGTTCCTTGGCATACGAGATGGCATTATAAGTATTTTTATTTTAATCTTAGCACATCGGAGGACTGAATGGGACATTGAGGAATAGTTTATGAATGACTCTCAGTACGATTCAATTTTGTGTGTATTAGTCTCGGAATTTCAGTCTGGCGACTACTGTGGCAATTAATTGCGTGATGGTATAACAGCGTCCTATAACATCGAGCGCCAATGAATGTGCTAATGAATTTCGCAGGCCTCGATCGCGTAACTTGGCACGGTTCCCTTGAACTTGCACCAGCAGCCGGTGTGCTTATGGTAGTTGCTTCACTTGAAGTGTGATTTAGTACGAGGCAGAGCAGGTTTTGTTAAATTAGCCAACAAGGTCGCGACACTAGACCGGCCAATATACTCGAGGTACTCAAGGTACATCACATTATATTATCGAGGTGGGAACGTTGAACTCAGAATTATAGAAGTTGCTTCCCAAAAGTGTTACGACTAAGTATTAAAATAAAAACCCAAAAAAATGCTAAAGTTTATACTCATTACAATTGGGTGACGCTATTCGTAATGTCAAATAAAGGAGTCATGGATTATATATTCATTTACAAGAGTGTAACCATTATTGTTGACATGAGTAGAAATAATTGAGTCCGCAGCTGAGGTAAAGCTCCTGCAACACGATAACGCAATTCCAATTCCGCTAACATGACCGAAGCTTAGGGAAGTGAATCCTCTGCGTTTCTCGATTCCTGGGACTTCCATGTTAACCATTATATTTTCCAGAAATATTTCACAAAACATATGCCATAACCCAGGTGCTTTATAAACTTGAGTTGATGATTTTATTAGCTCCAAACCATGAAGGACGTGGCGATGGAGAAGTACTCCAGGAATAAAAAATTGATAATATGTCAGTTATTACCATTTGTATGTTATTTATTGCAAATAGAAAGTTTTAACTCAGCTAACAGATGACACTAATTTTCGTATCAACCCAAAACAACGAGAGCCTCTTTTCGTCACAGGTTGAAATTAACCGAAACACCAAAATTATACATCATGATACAGACATACGTCACATTCGTTTTATTATAACGTTTATTTGTAACATGATAAATTTAATATTCAAAATTTTGATCGTACATTATGAAAGTACTCCAAAGTTTTGAGCATCAATTTATCGGCCTTCAAGTCAATGCCTGTGAATTTGAACTGGTTGCGGATTGATTTTTCAAATCAGACGAGTGTTTCTCTGGCATTAAATTTGAATAAAAATATTATTCACAATATGGTGTCTTCTAAAAGACTATTTCATGTTCAAATCTTCCAGTATTGTAGCGTCACCACAGCTCCGACATGTTTAAATAGAAACACAGGGGAAGAGTGAAGAGGACGACATAAAGAAAAATACAGATCGTGGATACTGAAATTGAAAACAATTCGCATATTCATTAACACCGTAAATTTTAGGAAGGAAAATTTAATAACATATATGGAACTTTCTTTTGCGGACGAATAAAGTAAGTGCTAGCGGTGATAAGATATTTTAAAATGGTCGCTGCAAAATTTTCCTAAGGTTTATCGTAATTAACATTCTCTTTACTACTTATATAATATCGGGACTGTTTCCGCAATATCCAGTGACCTTGTGTTTGATATATCGACAAAATTAGAAGTAATCAATGTTGCCAATAAAAAAAAGAGCCCATTTACTCATCCGTTGGATGAGTTTCCATGTATAATTATATGCAATTTTCCTAAAGGCCTGAATAACTTTTCTTAGAAACAAGAGTGCGTGGAATTATTTTCATGCGGAACATACAGATAAATTTATTAAATTTCTTTGACAAATTACAATAAAACAAACAGCGAAAAATCGTCAGTAGAACAGGAAATATAAGACCATTTACTACATCAAAAGTTTATTTTCAGTCAGTCAAGTAGATTATTTCTTGTTCTTGTGAATTTCCGAATTACCGTTAAAAATTTTGGCTGAGGTCCGAATACAAAATAATTGGGTTCTAACTTCACTGCAACTGACTTATTTATATCATTAGTTTCAATCACGATTTTTTTTCTGGTAAAGTCTTCAACTACCTTTGAGCTTCGAAGTATGCACATACGTTGCCAGCACACTTGTAGGTAATCACTTGCAATCCTTTATCGTTTTGCATAAAAATGAAAATTAATTCGGTCCGTTCAGTCTCACGAATTTTTTGTATGAGGACGTTCTTAGATAAATAATTGGCGATGCTCAAGTCAGTCCGCTGAGAAATATTTGGCAAATGACTTTTTATGTGAGTAAACTATTTAAACAGTAAAATAAAATATGGAAGAGCTATCGGAGAAAGTAGATTCCGTTGATTTTGGAGTGGGATTTTCCAGTGTGAAATTGAATCAAAGGTCGTGCCTGAATTTATTTCCCAACACGATGCGTAACGCGATTTCCATTGTCATAAGACGTGACTTCTCGCCTTCAGCTGATGCAATTGAGTTTCTGCGTTGGTCAGCCTGACACTGTTACAAACAAGTTGCGATAAAAACTTGTAAAGGGATCCAAAAAATCGAAATAAATATAAAAATAATAATAACGAGAAACAGTGAATTTTTCATGTTTTTTTAAAATTAATTTTAGTGTTGTCTGAAAAGTATATTTGTAAATTTTTTTAACTTTACAGACAGTGGATTATAGTCTAGCTCATTACCTAACTAATACCACAACCACATTAAACTTTAATGGAAAACTGTCACATTCCGTTTTAAAATAAAACCCCCATTTCATTTAACAACGAGAGATTGTACGTAATACGAACTTATTATAGAAACTATTAGAATTTAGTTTACCAATTTGTGTATTTGTGTTACGTAATTCAGTCTTCATCAGAAAACTTCAAGAGATAAAAGAAAAGAAAAATGTTCCTTCCAATTAATTAATATTGAAAAATCACAAGACTTTAATTACTGTTTGTGAATAAATAATCGTTTTGTTCCTACAAAACACAGCACTTTAAATAGCAAATAGCAAATAATTAATAATTAAATAGTTTGAAAACACTTTACATACTTTTTACAAAAAAATTAAACAGAATCAGTTCACAATCCAACAACTTTTTTTCATTAATCATAAAATACTGCAAAGATTACGTCAATTATTTAGAATAGATTAATGTAATATATGAAATTTCAAAAAAACACTGATTCATATGCAATTTACGTTAAACGCAAGACAAACTTTCGTTTGTATTGAAACATATTTTAGACAATAATCACCAGGTCAATTGGGGCAATTGTCGTATTTTAGTTATAGAAAACAATTATAAATGCAGACTAATATCTGGGTTCATTTTTAAAGTACTACTTACAACCCCATATTTATGGATTTTAAGTTCTTAAGTAATTTTTCACTATGCTTGTCTACTGTCTGTTTCTTAATTATGTATCGCTTAATTATAATTATGAATAATTTTCCTTAAAATAATATCTTTATAATGTAAATATCTCTGTATTGACATTAACTATGTTATCTGTGCCTCAAGTGCGTCCACATTAGCACTGAAATTTGTCGCAATTTAATAATTAATTAACGTAATACTTTTTTCAAAAAATTAAAGCGAATAATATTTTATCCATTATGAGATCGTGGTGCACGCGGAAGGTTTGATGTTCCGCATAAATCGTATAAATATTCGGTATTGGTCAATTAATTTTTAATAGCACTGGTGGCGTAGAGATTCTAACCCAGGCCTTTCAATACGACTAGTAATGTGCAGCGTCATTATTTATATAAAATAAATAATTCCGTTCTTTCAGAGTTAATGGACGCCATGTATTGCGAATCGTTAAACTTTGCACGGGGCTGTAAAACACCCGAAGGTAAGGTGTGAGCCGCTGTTTATATCGCCTAGGCGTGTACATGACTACGCTGGCTTGTCGTAGTGACATTTAGAGAAAGTGAAATACGGTAGAGAGGTGAGTGTTATAGTGAGGAATTGACGCCCACCAGATCTGACACCATTCCCTTGAAATGTGCACGGGTTAACAGAGGTGAGTCTGACTGGGACGAAAGTGGAACGGTAACGAACCGAACAAGAAGAATAGTTACCACATCAAGCGTTAGGAGGAAAGGATAAGAAGTAAAAAAAGTTTAAGGAAACAAAGTTGACTGGCCCAAGTAATACGGGGAAGAAAATATAAATTAGCCTGTAATATAACGGTTTCTTTGGTAAAAGTGTTTTTTTATGGAGAATTCTTAAAAACTTTAGAGGGATATTTCACATCATACGTTAATAAAAAACGATAAGGCTTTAGAAAATTTCTAAAGAAACAAAGTTGACTGGTCCAAAACAATTTGGGTAAGAAACCATAAATTAGCCTGTAGTACCACTGCTTCTTTGGTAAGTACAGTTTTTATGCTGGATTCTTGAGAGATTAATGTTTAAACTCCTAACATTACGAAATTTCAAGCAATTTTTTTACATTATAGAATCAGCAAGTGATAAAAATTAATTATTATATTCCCATATCTCTAAAGATTTAAATAGCAAATAATTATGAATATTAATGATCTAGTTCTTCTTTTGATAACTAAAGGAAATATTTATTTGTGTGAAGTGACTTTCGGATGGGTGTAATGTCACGTCATTGCAGTCTTAAAATTATAAATTTAATTACACCCAATGAAAATCTTAAATATTTTAAGCTCTCTTACGAGTCGTTAAGCTTTGTTGACGGACGCTCTGGTATAAATCACGATTAAAAATATTTATTTTGTTTACGCACGTTAATATAACAAAAAAAAATTCTGCCGGGATCTTTATAACACAAAATGGTTCTAATGACGAACCATTTTCCATGACGAAATGAACATTTCAGATCATAAAACTAAGAAAGTCAGCTTATTTATGAGTGAAATTTCTTTCCAGTGCAGGAAGTGGCCAAATACGTGAGTATTGAACGCAGAAATTTCGTAAGCATTGCCTAAGAATTTTTTTTATTGTTGGTAACAAACGGCAGCTGATTGTTTTATTTGGGCTGGCAGTCTGTAATGAGCCAGGCCACATGTGCAAGGTCGCTTACGAAAGTACGCTCCTTTTATTCTCATTTAAGGAAAGTAGGCTAACGCACAGCGAGCTGAGCTTGAACACACGATGAAAATCTTAACAGACACCGCCGACAACCACAGACCTTGTGGTACAATTCTGGAAATATTTTGTCAGTGAGAGAAAATAAACTGATAAAACGAAACTGTTTCCAGGGTGTAGTCTACCAACTCGTATATGGTCAAGGCTGTATTTATTGCATAGAACGTAGTCATGACAAAGCAAATTTTCCAAACGCTCTTGGCCGATTTACCAGTCTGATTAGAGATTCAGTTCCACCTTTCTGGTTTTTGGCAACGTATTTGCAGATTCATCTGAACTGAACTAACAGTTTAATTAGAAAAATCAACAAAATTTACAACATAACGTACTTTTCCTCCAAGTGTCGTGATGATGATAATAAATAATTTATTAACATTCTATAATTACATTCAAGTAAATTGTGTGGCTCAAATATTTTCTCAAGAAGAGATCAACGGTTAATTATTTTTTTGTGATGAAGAAGATTTACTGTAATATAAATTTGAAGAGCTAAATATGTATCTAAGCCTGAGGGTAATTAAGTCGATTTGGCCTTACAAATCAGCGAGAAATTGTAACAAAGGACGTCATAATTGGATGCCACATATCAAAGAAAAACAAAGTTATATTTTATTTCAAGTTATTCTTGAATTTACATCAAGATTTCTTCTAATGCTTCAGTTTCCAATGTAGAAAAATATGGATTATAGACGTCGTTTCCATCGTCACATAATTAAAATGGGAAATTCGTCTATTAAATTATTAAATTTATAGTGTTTTATTGATAAATTTCTAGTTAGATTCTTCAGTCTCATTATTCGTTTAAGGATATAATGTGATTTTCGTAGTAATGCTTTGATATTGAAATTAACTTCGATTAAATATTCGTTGATACTCACAAAAATTTCAATTTTTTTAAATATTTAAGACGAATGGAAAACTGCAGTCAAGACCTGTGAAGTAGACTAAAGGAAGATATTAATTATGAAACAGACGGAAAATGAACAGAATTATATGAAAATCATGAATATTATGAAGATCATCTGCTGTACTATTATCAATCTAATATTTGTTTTTAAACATATAACATATATATCAGGATTAAGGGCGGCCTAATTCTACAATTTTTGAGGAAATTTAACATGAGACAAAAATCCCGAAAACATTGGTCACTCTTAAAGTGAGAGGAAGACCGAAGCTGACTCACCATCGTCGACTCACGATAATAGGAAACAGAAAAAGAGATTCAGAAAACTCGTTAAGGTATAAACGTACCAATACAATTCAAAATTTCGAATCCCTTTTAAACCAAGCAAATTAATGTTTGTATTTATTGCCATTTCTGCATTAATTTAAAAGATGTAAAAGTAAAGATTTTTCTGATAAATTGTTAAAGTTTTGTTTTTAACTATGTGAAAATAATGTTAAGGATCTCAGCCAAATTACCATCAGTAGAATATTAAACAGTAACTTAATTATAATAATCGATATTTCACTGAAAATTAATTCCAGAATGCGGGAAGGTTGTCAATCATCAACGTTTCACACGGGTGATATTAAAAAATTCAGCATCCTGTTTCTGAAACTCAACAATTGTTTTAAGATTGATGTCCCAGTTCTGCGGCATGATAACTAGAAGACCATCTGTCTGACCATTCCTCATTCGACCTTAAATGGTGAAATTCAATTTTGGGACATGGCAATAAATAACCACTAACATCAAGTACTTTGGTGTAGTCCCTACAATTACTGTGTCAAATTTGTCACACTATCTGTACAAGTATCTGACTTATTTTGGTAGGTCAAGTGTGCGGTCGCTAATGGGAATATAAGTGACCGCTCAGATTAATGACAACTCATCAGAGTCCTTGCTACGTCTGGATTCGCTCGACGCTTCGGACAGTTGATTGAGACAGAAGTTGTTTTTTCTTCTTTCCGTTGTTGCCTTTCTCTCGCAATTATTGGCTTGCTGGTCGACCTGGCCTCTGCCCAAGAGCGGCGTGTTTCCTTGGCCAAGTGATGAAACAATTGGGCAAACGGAGCGTGGCAGTCGCCGGTGATACATGGTGTGAGAGTTCATACCTGGAATTCCACCTCAGCACGTCCGCTTTGCAAGGCCGATGGACCAGTTTATCGTAATCAAGAAGTGGACGAAGTCTACTTCAGCAATCATACACGTTATGGTTCGATGCTCCTCGAAGAATATGTCCTGAGTGAAAGATTTTTAGTAAACGTTTACATTGAAAGTTTTCTTCAACTACGTTATATTAGTTGAGGAGGAGGCCATGGTCAGGGCAGACGTGTAGGGATGCTGTTTTGGGAAAATAAACAAGGTTTTCTGCAAACATGTATTGCCGTGGATGCTATAAACAAGAAAGGTACTAACATTAAATTTTTGATATGGAATCAACAAAGCGATACGAACAAGATTATATATTTATGTGAATATATAAATGGTAACTGACAAAGACAGTCAGACCGTACGATATGAATCAAGAACGTGAGTGCCTTTGGTCAGATACTCCAGTTCTCCAGTGTCAAATTGGAAGGGGATCTGTAATAGTCCCTCCGCAGTAAATGAAATAAAACAGAATAGGAACGCGGAAAACCAATTTTTCTATTTAAAAAAATAGCCGTATGGTTCCCATTTCTGCGAGTATTATGACAAATTACAGCAATCAATATATTTTTTCCTTTAATAAAAGAGATAAGTGTCAATTCATCATGTTCCTGCATGGTCTACTTTCACCACTACGCTTACAATTGAGTAGAGGGCCCTTACGTTGATCCTGGAAGTTATCAGACTCAGACACTCCTTCGAAAATAAGGCCCCACTATAATCGGACCGCCTACATACCGGAGCAGGAAAATCTAGAACTGAATGGGTAACCACAGATTCAATCCGTAGAAGCTGATCTTAATGGATACCGCAAACAAGTGAATGTAGTGAATTGTTCGATATGGATTAACGTCAATGAACTCACTGAGCTTTAGAGCACTATCTGAGCAGTGGTAATTTGTTCCTCACTATTCTCGATATTTCCGCTCCTTGGCTTTCTTCATGACACGCCGATTAACGTTTTAATTAGAACAGTTAACAGGTGCGAGGAAAACCGGAGATTTCGATGGGAGATCTGAATCTGATGATCGTCAAGGCCCTCCACTCAAAACCTGAAGCAGCAATCATTTTCGGGGTCGAATTTACTTGACATGTCTTTGAACGGTATTGGAAGCTTTTGGACCCTTCATTAATTTCCTGATAGATTCACATTTTTCTCCTGGAGACCATGTTTCTTTATTTCTGTAACGAAGCAACTTCTTCTTCTTTATCTCAGTTTGTTTATGATAGTCTACGATTGTGACTGTCTTTACGTGTCAAATACTGGATACTCCAACTATTAATTGTTATTATGCACACTGACACCACTTTAATACTATCTGCATACTTTTCGGATGCGAAGAAAACAGGCCCAGCGCCGTTGGAGGTGTCAGGAATGTCGATAGATGGCGGAATGGTGATTCACCGAGTTATAATAGATGTTGCTGGCTATGGCAGCTACGTGGTGCGTTACGCAAGTCTGGACTGGAGGGTGCGGCACGCGGAAGCTGACCCTGTCTGACTTTGACCCAGATGTGGCGAACGAGAAAGTGGCCACCGCGTGAAGCCGTTACCGTTCGCCTACCTGCTCTTACTCTTACTCTCACTGCGACACCCTCCTACTACTTCAGCGAGGGGTCACGCCCTGGCGTCGTCCACAATCTCTTTCCACTCTCTGGCTCGTTCGTTATCAGACCCCGAGCTGACTGTCCGTAGGCTGTGTGGTTATTAGATAATAAAGCAAGTCAGGATAGATCAAAATTAAACCCACAATTGTATCAACTAAGAACTGCAGCTGGGATATCCGAGTCACAGGTAGTATGGCCCCCTTCTGCCCCAGAGGATTAGGAAAGTCCACCCACCTAGTGGGTACCTGTCAATCAAAACTATTTATTTTATTCGACATTTTATTTTAATATATTTAACAATTAACAAATAACAATACTATGCACCGTTACAATGAAAATAATACCGACTTTAAGCCCAACATAGCTATGTTTGATGTGAAGTTTCCTTTTTTATAATACTTATAAAAACTTCTAAATGCAAATTTTCTACATTTTACTAAAACTTTTGTTTTTATATAATATAAATATATTATATATAAATATATTATATATATAAATATATCATATTATAAAAGTATGAAAAACATAACACCACAAATGAAGACTATATTCAGATGATCTGAGGTCATTCATCGCCAAAATAACCAGCTCCATTTCGGTTCATTAACATGTATGAAATTGGCGCGATCAGCTAAACACGTTTAGGTTTCTTTTCCATGGCTAATTCTATCAACAGTTTGCATTGTCTTATAGGCTAGTCACACTATTGCACTGGGCCTTGACTTAATTATAAACCCTCCGGTTGGTCTACTTAGACTTTCGTTTCTTCCATTCGTTCCTCACGATGAATAATTGACCGAAATTAATTGTCCGTGACTACTTTCACCAATATTTGATTATTAGTCAGGCATTTCCATTTACAAAATTAATTTAGTACATTGCTTTAATACTTAATATTACTCTTTCTTTTAGGAATCAGGTCACGATAAATAGATTTAATTTATAAAATTCATATCTCACTAATATATGCGTTCATATTGGAATTGTAAGTCAAATAATCGTAAACACTAATCTTTCAGTTTATTATTATTATGGTTATATAAATTTTAAATAAATCAAAACTGAAAGGAATATTTTGGGCAAAATTTGGTTGAGAGTCTATACTTAATTTAAGTTTATTAATCTTTACAAAAATGTTTAAAAAACATAAAAATATGGATTATATATATAAATATGGATTTATACATAAGATAAATTAATACACTATCGAAGAAAATAAAATTCAATTATGTTGAATACACAACTATGAAAAAACATCAATGGGAAGAATAAAAACTTGCAAATAAGCGAAAAAACAAAAATAAAACAATACACACCCTAGGAAAAAAATATTCAAAACTTGGAAAAAAATCGATGAGAGAAAAAATTATACAATATTAAATTTATAAGAAATTATAAATGGAATCCTTGTTAAATTGTAAACTGTTCTTTAAAATTATTTTTCTTTGTGCAGATAAATATGACAAATATCTGAAAGATCTACCTAATTAAATATTAAAGATTTTGAAAAAATTATGAATTAGTTTATAATTTAATTTTGACAACCGATTATAAACTTTGAGTTAATACTAATATTAAATTATCAGTTATACGTCTTTTTCTTATAATTTTTAAAGAATTTACTACAGATTACGTTAATTAATGGTTGAGAATAAAATAACAAAGAGTTCATTTTTATAAGTCAATATTTACTTATATGTTTGATTCTGATAAATATTTATCAGGGATGAGATTACATTTTATTAAATGCCATAGCGGAGTTCGAATATTTATGTTCTAAATGTAACTGAAATATATGAACATAATACTGTTTCTGCAGATTGTTACAGAAAGAGGTGAAGAACATTTGTTAGTAAATCATTTTCTACCTGAATGATCCTTTTATATATTTTTTATAAGTCTTTCACCCAGTCCACAAAAGTACTTCTCAGTTTATTTAAATTGTTTATCTGATTAATCACGAAAAAATTTCGAGTAAGAATCCTTTTATAATTTTTTTTTTATGAATCTTGTTTTCCTCAGAAGCTTTGCTCATTAGTTCATACCTCCCTATGGATCTTAAATCTTGGCCCATCTTTATATTCCAATATACGCTCTTAAGTCAAAAGTAATTTTCGTTATCGTCAAAAAGCACAGCTTTTCAGCAGACGTGAAAAAAAATGCAGTTTGAGAGCTACACGGACCGACCAGTAATGTGACGACTACACGAGTTTGAAGTGGATGTTGGGGTTAATGAGATGAATGTCGTACGCACATTATGTCGAACTCGTAAGCATAAGCTCTGGAAACAAGATTGAGGTGTGTCGGCAAACGTCTGAAAAAGGAAGCAGCTAGAAAGGCCGGTTCATTTTTTTCTCTCTTTCTCCTCATTAACGGTGCTTACGAATCGAAAGGGTCTGCTCCTAATGAAGTCTTTAGCCACGAGCGGAGAAGGCATATCGCACTGTGTACGCACCTTATTACGTAATACGTGTCCCCAATTAGCCCATAACGTCCCCGCCCTCCATATATGACATTAGCGTTTCTCCTTTACTGACAGCGGGGTTTCTATCTCTCACAATCAAAAACACATTCCGCGCGTTTATGTTGGCCTGGGGAACGCAGTTAACGTTTTAAGTAGTATCCAATTCTGTAACGACTTGAACACAGAATTAAAATTAAAGTGGAGGCTTATGGACCAGACCCATACGTAATTTGACCGGCATAACAGAATTCCCCAAGTTACCAAAACCTGCGAGGGATTTTCTCTCGCAGGCAGAACCTTTTAGGAGAGATACGAAGGGGCTACCTTTGGGTATGCCTTTTTCTCTCCGTTTTTGAACTAAGGTTCCCACAAGCCGAGGCACCTCGGCCTGTTTTGAGAGGTGTATGTTCCGGGGTTGCAGACCTTGGGCATACGGTAAGAGTTGTTCGCTATTCCCATTGGAATAGTCGGCCAGCTGCCTCCTAAACTGGTCGAGGCACGGAGAAGGGAATGCTGCGTCCCCACAGCAAACTCCTCTCCCGCTATCGGAAGGGCGTGGGACAAGTACCCAATGCCCGACCTACCCGATGCAGGTTTTTCTAAGACGAATGCCGGGTAGGATCCTTAAAATATAGCCCGGGGGCCATAGTTAACCCTTGGCTACCTTCCTCTACCCTTCCGCATCCCCCCTTTCAAATCCCTTCCTATGCTATTAAAGGGGAGTTGCCCAATGTGGATCACCCTCATGTACCCTGTTGCCCTAAAAAAAACAAAAAAAAAACAGTTAACGTCTGGTTAAGTAGTATACGATTCTGTAACGACTTGAACACAGAATTAAAATTAAAGTGAAGGCTTATGGACCAGACCCATACGTAATTTGACCGGCATAACAAAATTCCCCAAAATCGATATTTTTGTAAAATCAGACAAACTTTAAAACCTGAAATCTATTTATATTTTTCATGAGTAAAATGCAATAAAAATTTTAAAATAATATTTTTTAAAGCGTATGGTTTTCTTGTATGTTATTTTGTCTAAATAATAAATTTTCGTATTTTGATAAACAATTTTGTGTTCATATATGCAGTCGAAATCCACAGATTCAGCACTTCAAAATCTCCCAAAATACTAATGAGGAGGCCAGAAATCCACAGAATGCACTTACAGTGTACATCGTAGATGGTAGAGGTAACATCCAAGAGACCTAAAAAATTAACTATATTTTCAAATATATTGTATTCATGTATAAAATAATTTAATTCGTAGTGTGATCACTTGACCACTTCTTCCTTCAAGTAATTTAGGATTTACTGAATGTTGCAATTGAACAGATTGTACATTTCTAAATAAGCATACATTTATTATATGTAGAATAATAATTTTCGTCTGTATAGTTTAAATTATTTATGAGACCAAAACAGACGATTAAAAATTATAATTAAATTAATTTTATTTGACATGTTTCCGTACTAATGTCAGGCTAACAATATATATTAAATTATAGATATAATTGTACATAGATATTAGTTGACGGTCGAAGAGTATAAATAATAGATGAATAATATATAAATGTCAGAAGATTACATATGGTTAAAGATATTATAAATATAACTGAATAAATCAGTGTCAGTTTTTAATATATATTTTATATATTATTACTATCACTCAATATATTTATTGTAAACGTGATGATGGTCACATTAGGCCTGAAAAAATTTGAGTTATATTACATTTTTTCATTGTCTGTTTTAGCCTCATATGTAATATTATCATGTACCCAAGTTTTTTATTATTAGTCACTGTATAAAATTAATTGTTTGAGAAACATTTATTGTTCACTTTATCAACAGAATTATGATTAAAAAATGGTTTTAAAGAAAAGTAACAATAAAGAAAAACGGTATAAATTTATAAATTTTATGTCGAATCTTTATCGAAAATATTACAGAAAGTGTGATCCTGAAAAATATCGAATATGTCCTAAACATATGTGTGGATTGTGTGGAAATTTTATTCAACAGCTTTTAATTTTAACTTTTTCAACAAATTTTATGTACTTCGCTGCGTGATATTGATACGGAAATACGATAACTGAATGTGGAAAGACTTGTTCATAATAACTGAATTTTAAGACTCCGAGAACCGATATCTTGGGCGATTTGAGTCTCAAAAACTGATCTCACAAGACTAAGTTGTTGTATTTATGTGCACAAATTGTTGAGTTAGTTCGGATTTGTTAGAATATACCGTTGACCGTCTTCTTCTTCTTGCCTCGTCGTGTGCGGATACAATTGTTTTAAATTCGTCATAGGTTTACAATTCGATTTGTCTTTAGCTTCAGATTCATAAAATTTTCTTTTATGTTTCATTACGCACAGTAATTAAATTTAGTTTAATTTTTATCCCATTTTGTCACGAAAAACCAATATAAACTTTGATGTTCTATTTAATAATGGCTTTATCCCGCCTGAAACGGACGTACTGTCCGATCCTGAGCCTTCAGCGTCATGGAGTTTCCACGTAACCTTGTCGCAGAGAAATTGTCTTCCGTATCGCGATGCTGACTATGTGTATCTCTGTCAGAGGACTTTCCGGGATACAAGAACGCGGGTGTAACTTTGTGGTTGACCTTCAACATATACGTATACTCATTATACATTATCACTGTGACTGGCGCCATATTACACGCAAGTTGCTACTTCTTTCTTTATCACTTTCTTACTAGTGTACTACTATCACTACTTAATCTCAACTATAGCCAGAAACGCACCATTAGCATATCCATTATCAAGCCACTAAAGGTACCATTAACAACATCGTTAACACCTTGTATACCGTCATACGTATTATATTATAATTATCATCACGGTAACTACCAAAATTATAATCATCTTCGCGATAATTATTATTATCCTCAAATTAACTCCATTCAACACTATTAAATCACTGAATTTGTGTTGTAGAATCTTGAGGATCGCTCGACCATTTAAAAAATGTTTGAAGTAGAAAGGCAACGGGTATCAATATTTGTCATTCGTTTAATTGTGTGAGTTTGTACTTATGTTCTCCCCCAATTATCTATGCATGCACTCAATTACAGTTCGCGACAGTTAATTTATTATTTTTCTCAAATAGTATAGCATCATTATACGGATGAAGTTGGAACCAGTTGACTGGTCGAGAAGACGCTGGTCAACCTAAGTTCAAGAGATTGTAGAAATATACACGCGAAGGCCAGTATGATATTAATTTTCGTTGTTGCTGTGTATTTTTGATTTGTTTTACAGTGTAGTATTTTCAGGGGCCATGGTTCTTTCGTTCCCGCTCCACTCATAGGATGGCCTTGCGTGCCTTTGAGGAACAAAGGAGCATTGACCTTTCTGAAGCACTTCCTTCCTCATTCAAGGGAGCAATGACTGGAGTTTTATAAAAAATTTTTTTTTAGATATTTGTTTTAAATCGTTCTAAACCCTTTCGGAAAAAATTAAGTTTCTGTTTCTTTGAAAACAAGATGTCACAGCAGTTATTTTAAAATGGGCCGATAGTTGACACTCCCCACCTAATTTAACAATATTTTTTAAATTTATAGTTACAGACCAAAAAACAGATGACTGTCATATGATTTAAAATGCCAGAAAAACTTAAATTCATATGGTAGGCTAAATAATTAATACTGCGTAGCAAGATGTATTTTTAAATTAGAAATCAAATCAACATGTACAATTATATCTCTCAATGAAACAATTTAGTGTCGTTGCTCTTCCACGGCGTTATATTTCAAAAACTGTTCGTAAAACTGTTCACGGAGACGGCAACCTCCTAGGAGGTCCACTAATTTAATTAAATTTCGTAATCAAGTCGGGTTATTTTCCCGCTTGGATACAAACGTCTTTGTGAACTACGAATCCATAAGGCCCCTGAGAAATTTACAAAATCGCCTAGCAGATAACCGCGAAAATCTTAGCCTTGAATTTTTTCTGTATTAAAAATTATCCCTTGTATCATTAGTGTCCACTTTTCTTCATAGTCTGACATTCGAAATATATGTTAAACCCCATCACCCTCTTTACTATTCGAGCTGTTCAACTGTTAATTTCTTTAATGCAATCCTCACTTCGAATCACTTAAATAATGCTGTTTAAACGTTAAGAAAATTTTACATATTCGGTTTAGCGAATGCTTTATTAACTCTTTTAATACAGTATTTTCAGTTTGCTACTCATCATTTTGTACGATTAATCTATTTATATATAGAGGTTAAGATTAACTTAAAGTCGTTTGTTAGTTTGTCTGTTATTTTTTATTATCTCCTGTAATAATTGGTTATTATAACACAAGAGGTCAAGGTCTTTCCAGTTCATGCTGTTACCGTTCCAAATCCACGTCTCTCTTTAGTGAACACTTTCGAGAGTCGTAGAATGAATGGGACGGTAACCCTTTAGATGTTGAACGGGATCTAGCGTTTTATCTTTGTGTTACAAGCGTGCAATTCCGGACACAGCTGTTCGCTTTTATTGTCTCATTTGTCGCAAGCGGCAATTTGACCGCGCAAAGGCAAAGAACGTCCTTCAACCAGTCGCAATGCTGTGACCCTGGCCTCGATTATTGCCCATTCATAGCGCACGGACCTCTTTCGCCTCGCCACGCCCTCCCACGCAACACTTGGCCTCGGTCCTTACGTCAGATCCGGTCTGGACCCCTTTCCTTCCTCACGTCAAGCATGTGAGAACGCAACGTACCTAAGGTGAAGGCGTCCACTTTCAAATATTTCCCTGTATCTCGGCGCCGCGCAAGGATACCGACAAAGCTGCGTCAGGCCCGTGTAGGACCTTCACCTCTCATCACCCTGGACCAGTTCCTGCACACCTATAATCTACATGATCAACAATATGATATTTGTTTCCCAGTGGTGATTTGTCCTCTCCTTGAGTCCCGCTACCACAATTTTCAATCACGACTGGGCGCGTGTCTCCAGCTGTAAACAATATCCTTATACAGAAAAAAATATTTCTATTCAATCTTACCTAATTAGTTCTTGTGCATCATTTGGAAATATTTAACGGGGTCATAAATATTATATTTAGTGTTGTTCCTGACGATCGTCAAACGTAGTGATGTCCTTTGCTAAGGTCAACGTGTAATTTCGTGAAAGCCATTAAGCTCATAATCTTACGCGGAAATGTACATGATTTCAAAGCCCTGGTATTATCAAGAAATTAATTTTCAGCTTCTAATCATTTGTCGAAACTTGGACATAATACCCCGGCCCAGGGATTAGTATTATTATAAATAAGGAAATAAATCTTACCTAATTGTGTCGTTTGAATTGTGTTAAACGACAAAGGTGAAAATGTAAAAAAATCAATTCACGTACAATTTTCACTATTTAATTAAGCAATATAGATTTTTGAAATTATTATATTTATTTGAAATAACATATTTGTTTCCTATATTTAAAATAGCTTTCACTGATTTACAAATGTTGATTAGAAATAATTTATTAGTATTAAGTGTAAAAAAGTCTTTAATTAAAACAGCTTAATCTGTTTTACAGTTATTGAACATTAATAATCTCTTTGTAATAAGTAATTGTAAAGCAGCTATAACTGTTAAATTTTGATTAGTGGTCAATTAAGTAATGCTTCAATCGAAGCTCAGTTCAAAAGACTATGAAACTGAGTTTACTGATCAGGATGGAATCTGGTGCGGGAATCGAACCCAGGACCCACATGGTACGCGGTGCTCTAGCCATCTGAGATACTCTGAGTAACCTGTCAGATACCCGAAAATCGGCTCAACTACAATTTACTAAATCACGTTCCTATGGTCTAAATTTAGAACTTCATTGAAGAATGGAGACAATTTCTTTGAGTATATTTTATCTTTGGTATTAGGAACTCTATTTAACCTGAAGCTGTTATAAATTAAACTTGTTGTGTTCAATGTAATTAAATAGCCTGTATAGTTACATATATCATTTAATAATATAATACTACAGAAGGATATATTCTGGAGAATAATTAACTACTATTTTGCTTTAATAAGGTAATAAATAAGACAAAGCACGTTGAGATATGAACCACTTCGTCTAAATTTTATCTAATGAGTGATAAAAAATATATTAAATAGAAAATATTTAATCAAGTGCGGGTTAATTTACTACTAAACCGATAAATATGAATCGTCAACAAGTGCTATTATTTTTATCAAATAAAATACAGGGGCTATTTAAATAAATAATTAGTTACTGATATTGATTTATAATTTTTTATGAAGCTCTTAATTTAAAGATACTACCATTTTCTGTAGTCAAATACAAATAAATAAATTGTTGAAATTATATGACTATTGAAGTGAATATTTAATAAATGTCTCTACTATTCACTAATAATTTATGAGAGGTATAATTAATTTTTTTGGAGTATCGCATAATAATATATTAATTGCTGTTGATAATTTTAAGGCTAATTTTCTGTACCGCTTTTTGTCACGTTTTATTCTTGCGTTTTTGCGTTGAATGTTAACGATCGAAACGTCGAAAAAATCTCTGGAATAAAAAGGTGACCAACAAGAACAATTTTAGTACGTAAAATTGATGATCTATTATTTGTTGAAATTTATGGAGCTCTTTCAACGAGTTCCCTTAAATGTATTCATATTCCCGTGAACATCGGCGAATAATAATTGAGAGAAATAAGTATGACAAATCATAACTACGTTTCCCAGACAGTTGTCAATATATTTGTGAACGGCTACGCGGCGTTCTTTACAGATGTAAATCGACAACCGTATTCAGCTGTTGACACACAACTGGTTTCCGAATGCGATTTAATTTGAAAGTTATTTTTAAAATTAACGTGGTGTGCAGCCAACCTACTAAGATGTTAATAAGATTTCACAGCACACGAAATTATCAAATGGCAAATTTACAGAGAAAGTTTTCACGTTCGTCTTTTAGCACCCGATTCTGTTTGTTGTATACAAGTAACCAGTAAAGAGAGTCAGACTAAAGGTCTTTTCAATATACTCGACACTAGCCGCACACCGGAGAATGACTTGAATGACTACTGAGAGGAATCTAGAGCTTGATATTCTTTCACCGTGAAAACTTGACAACTGTTTAACATCTGAATTGGGAGTGGATGAATGGGAGAGCAAAGGAACTTGCGGACAAAACGTAAACAGTTCTCGGGCGACTAAAACGCAAACGAAAGAAAGGTTTTATAGCGGGAGTGTGACTGGAGTCAACTATATATCCGGAAGTCGGCTCTTAAATAACGAAATTTGCTTATTCTCGTACATACAACACTAAATATCCACTCATAAAAATTTTTACTAGAAATGTTTCAAACTTAAATGATAAAGTAATCACTCTTTGCATTCAGTTTCTCAGATTTGAGTTTGCAGAATTACTTTCTCCGTCCGCAATATCACTTTTGCTTTTTGTATTTCAAGGTATTTATTTAGGCACAAAATCTTCGCATAATTTAGAAGATTCGGTACAAATAAATGCGTTAAAATAGTCAATTACATTATCTAAAAATACCAAAATAAACGGAAGACCTCCAGTAAATTGTCTATTAAGAAAAACATCAGTCTCAAATAATGTATTAAAATAGTGCAATACAGTTCTAAAATTTTAATTGGTACCACAAACCAACATTTTGAGTTCGTTTTCTGAATATTTTATCTGATCATCCTGTTACTCAGAAACGATCAATAGTATACAATTAAGTACAGAAAGCAATTTTATTATCTGACGTTGACTATCATTTAGAAACACTTAATTTTTTTAAAATTTTTTTACTGGCCAGCTACTATCCTACTAAGTTTATATACAAATATATTAACATTTGACTGTTCAAGATTAATATCAGTACCAACAGCAGCAAAGCATAATAAGACAATTAATGATATTGTGGTATTTTGTCCTCCAATCAAATAAAAATAATTTAAAGGTTTTATATTATTGTTATTTGTGTGTATATTCTTTTTAGCACAACAATGCATTTTTTTAAAATTGTTTGTTTTAATTGTAGATCATGTTACATTGAACAAAAATGGTATTAATTACGAGAATTAAAGAAAATAAATTTAATTTCACATTTACAACCGATTACTAAACACTGTTATAAATATAATCACAAATTTGCCTTTTAAAACGCAACTATATTAGACAGGGAAGCTCGTTATGGTAAAAAAAGTTCAGAAATGTTATTCATTATTAATAGTTCAAATGCTGTAATTGCTTGACACCGAAAATCTCAACAAATTATATGATATCTTCTTTTAAGTTCTTTGGTATTTCTGTATTTATCCTTGGTTTAGATATTTCCTGTAATTTTCATTCAATTCTCAATTGACGTTCGAAAAAGACGCAAAGTAGCGTCGAAACGTTAATCTGTTCGTTTCCAGACACATTTAATTTGAGAAACAATTTCACGGAAAATACTTTAGAATAATATCCATTAATTTAATCCGACCTGAAATCTATATTTATAAACAAAAGTTCTCTAAAATTATTATCAGCAATGAAATAGCACGTAACTGTTGATAGCTTCTTCAGGAATGGTTTAGAAAAAAATTATTGGATGCTATCTGCAGGGGTTCAAGGAAACAATTTCAGCTCTTAAGGAACATCGAAACTGCTCCACTGTTGTTAATATCCCAGTTATCATGTAACTTCTAAACGCGTGGGACAATAGTAGGGAAGTAGGAGTATGTAAGTGTACTAAGCACATATGGATAAAAAATTCAAATACAAAGAACAAATAAAGGTAGTAATAGAAACTCTATACGAATGGAATGTTTAGTGAAAGCTGGTTAATGATAACAGGCAAAAAGTTAATAATGACAGACAGGATGCGAGGGTGTGGAGGAGGCGGATTAGATGCAACACTGCATCCCAGCGTTGCATAACGATGACATAAGACAATTGAAAAGCAATTTCTGTCTGCGCCTTTCTACACACCTTTCTTCGATCGCCTCATATCTGACGCCCAAATTCAAGCACGGTCAGCACTTTCGCAACGACGTACTCGGTTCCACTTCGCTTTCTCGGAATCTCGGTGTTGTGATACTTTGTTTCGGCTGTCACTCGCCTTGTCGATGTTCTCCGCTCGCTCTTTCGAACGACACAAATTAACATCATTTCACAACGACCCGGTGAAGAATAACTTACGGCGTAAATTGGTGACAGGCTCGATGCCAAAACCACTGAATTTACGTCCTCAAATTTGTCCTGATTATGTCACGCGTTAACGCAATCGCGACACGTGTCAAAACGATAGGTAACGTGAGTAATCGAGGAGCGTTGCAGTGTTGACGGCTTTCAGGATTGTCACATTACCGTATGGTCCACGAGACAAGTCGGAAACGAATCCACTATTGATGCTTTCCATATAGTGTGACGCTTCATTTTTCTGCTGCAGTGAATCCAAATCGTCAATATGTTTATTCATTATTGAGATGAATTACCAACCTGGGAAAAGGCTTTTAGAAGTACAGCCTGGGACGTTCTCAATAAATCAACATCGCAAATTGGGTCGATTACTCCAAGAGTTAAGAAATATATAAGTTCCTGGAAAGTACCATAAAATACTTTCTAGAGAAGATTGTAGTAGAAAACCTTTATTACAAAGTATAAAAATTCTTACTCTACTTTGCGTATATTTAGAAAAAAATTCAAAATCGTCCGACGGAACATTAATATGTTCTCAAATCAATGGCGAATATGACCTAGGCATAACTCTAAATCACTTAATTCAAGATTGGACAAATGACGCCTTGTTCTGTAGCACATATTTCAAATTTAATACTCAAATTTATCCTTCTATCGAAAGATATTAACAGATTCAACCAAAATATCGATTATATGAAGAAAAAAATTATTTCTCAAGATTAATATAGAGGAATGTTATTTGTTAGAGTAAATAATACCGCAATTAATATTAAGAATAACACAAATAATTTGAATAATACTTAGTATTGTATTATGATAAATTTGTAAGTTCATTGTATACGATTTGTTCTGATAATGTTTTTAAATATATTAATGAACATATTTTGTTCTTCCAAAAATTCTTTGAAAGAAGTGAAATTGTCAGTAAGAAACAACCGAGGAAAAATGCAGTCTTGCGAAATTTATATATTGTTGTATTCATCCCTTATTTCGGAAAGCACGATTATAAAAGTAGAGGAAGCAGAACCTTCTGTGGGTAAATATTTATTTTTTATAAATGGATGAAAAGGGCTTGGAACGCAGTATTTTAAATATAGTGGTGTTCAGAGGAACCTTAAAATCCACTGAAAAAATATTTTACATTTGGTTAGTTCCAAATTTCAAATTTATTATGAATGGAGTGTTTGTGCTACCTTGCCAATATATTGGCAGACATTTCTCAATTGTTAGATTGTAATATTACATATTTCCTGCTTAATAGCCGTTAATGTCACCCAGATCTGCTCATTTGCGGAAATATATATCGAGTTAAGACACAAATTTTCACTGACCACATAAAACCAGTCACACAACTGGAAACTACCAACATGGGCATAGCCGCAGAACTTTAACAGGGAAATCGATTATTCCACTGATGAAACTGTGTCGCGAATGAGTGAAAACAAAGTAGGTTCGTTTCATAATGTATGAGAAATTATGTGAGCATGACCTTTCACTTTGCCTGTAAACGGCCTGATGGGGAGAGAGGTTTAATCGCCTTAATTCGGCGAGGGGCGACCGTCCCTACGGGTAACATGTCCTCTGCACTTCGTTACTTCGATTGGAACTGGCGGCTACGTACGAGTCAGGAATGGACAATAAACACGGATAACGGGGAAAGGCGAGGCGAGTCTAGGCGCGGCTTTGCCTTGCTTTGCGTTGCGACAACGTCGGATGGTGAACGGTGTGACGGAGGGAAGATTCGATCTAGGAGCCTTGAGGGTGAACATGTTGCAAGAACCGCAACCGTGATGCATTATTACCTTGGTGACAGCACAACTACAGAGACTAAGAATGCTCCGTCCCTTGCTCGGTTCACTCGCCAACACCGGACATGAGAAACGCCCCCGCCATCTCGCGAATTCAGACAACAACAACAAAAACAGATAAAAAATATTTACAGCTATTTATGTAGTTATTTATTTTTCTCAGCAACCACAACAAACTTAATAACATGGTCGTCCATTTTTGCAATTATTGAAGGACTTAATTGTAGACACCATAGTGTTGATACAAATCAATTGACAAAAAACAATTTAGGGACACGTTCCACGGCATGAAAGAAATCTCTAATATTGAAAGATTATATTTTTTAACTCCATATTATTGCGTGACTAAATTCAATAACCATTTAACTTAACTGCAAAACATTACTTTCAGAATTTTCTCTAACGAGTAATAGTAATAAAAATACACGACTCTATGCAGTGAACAGGAAATAAAGTCGGCACTTCGGATTGTAGGGAAATATAGGAGGACCCCAGGCTAAATAATCACGTTCGGCCTTTATATTGATGTGACGCAAAAATGATAAGAAAAATTATTTGTATATGAACACCGTTATTTGTGAGTGACGAATCATTGATGTGTTATATTTAAGGCATGTTTAGTTCTGATATTAATAGTTTTGCTAGGTTAATTGATATTTCCCAAAATACGATGCGCGATGGTCCATGGTTGATTGAGTGCCTCAACCAATGACAATTACAAGCATTAACGTTCCGTGTATACAATTTTTCGTGCTTTATTTTTTTTATTGGCGCGTCTATACTTGCCAACTCTGTCTCGCTTCGCTGTGGTCAGATCTTTGATCCCTTGATCATACTGTAGTCCGACACGCCACTTACGTCCATTATTTCTCTGAACCTTCTACGCACGAAGTCCTGTGGCTGTGCACGTAAACCGGTTAGTAAGTTAATAGATGCTCGGTTCACATGCGATGCAAATTTACGGTGACGGTTTTTTTTTTCACTAGTCACTTAATGTTTCAAACGGTTGTTGGGTTTTCAGACAATTTCTCTGATTTTTTGGAATGTCAAGTTTAGTCACGTTCCATTATTTCAAGAGACTTGTTAAGGCAGGTCATGGGTTCTTATGGATCTTAAAAAAATAATTTATACTGTTTATTATTCATAGCTGAAAAAGAGTTCAAACACATGAATGACAAATTTATTCTGCATCGCATTATTTTATTTATTTAGTTCCCCCAACTGTTTTAGGAAGCCACCAGCGTTACATCACTTGATCAATTTAATTTTAACTATTGATACAACGATTTATATAATAAATAAAAAATACTGACTTTACAATTTTGTTTCCGACTGCCCATACATTAATTTTTATTTATTTTCTTTATTTTTAAAATATGGAGGTACAATATTATTTTTAAATAATTATAATGCTTAATTTTTTGGGAAACTTATCAATCACAGACACATCAGAAACAATTTATTAATGAGATGTAAAAGTTTAAAGAAAAATTATAATAAATGATGTAAATATAAATAAAAATTATTCAACTTTTCCTGTGATGATATGAATTATTGAATTTACATAACAAATGGATAAGAATTATTAAAAGCCCGTTATTTTATTTACGTCAATTGATGTCAGATAAATATAAATTCTTATTAATTGTCGATGTAATAAGAGAAGGATTTTATCAGAGATTATATGAGAACTACACACTCAATGGAGAAGATCGTTTCCATTGACTCACCTAAATGGATTTTACCTAGTTTACATTTTATTTCATTAGATTTTATACACGATATATTACACATAGTTTAAAGTATAAAATTTGAAGAAATTGAAAAAAAAAACTTAATTCTCTTAACAAGTTGCAGGTTTGCCGGAGAACTTTGTTAATCGTCGCTGAAAACACAGGAATAGTATTTTGTTTTATACTTGCATATATTTAAACTAGAGAAATTTACCAAATATTCAACTGTCGTATATCTTTGTGATTCAACTTTAATTAATAAACATATGGAAGAATAGCCTTATTAAAAATTAATCGCTTACATGAATATATTGTTTGAAGTGCTATACATAATCTATGCAAAGTGTTTCCGCTTTTCTTTCCTCAGAGCACTTAAGCTTTATCACTCCATTAACTACTCCGCACGTTCGGAAATCTTTTCCAACATAATTTAATACTTCCAGTATTGTTAAAGTTATGTCTATTTTAAGTCGAGATATCTTTGTACCTTAATGTGCTAGTCTCGGATCTCAATGTCGATGGTTCACAGCGGAAGAACTGAGGGAAGTTGAAAATTAAGGGGAGTCGTGAAAGTTAGTGACTAAAGACTGTTTTATTAAGAAAAGAAAGGAAAAAGTCAATTCCGTAGGTTTCGGTGAGAGAACCCAGATTAAAATAGCCACAGAACTACCAAAATCGGAGAAGAGAGGATTTTAAGTCACCCATAAGAAGTCGTAAAAGAGTAATCGCCGTCAGTAGCTGTTAAACAGTGGTTGTGGAGTAGCAAACAATAAGTCTTCCTGAATTATTGAAACAGGAATAGCAAGATCGGGTTTTCGTAGTAATTGAAACAAAGTACAATGAAATTAATATTTTATCTGATATTTAACAGTAATAAAATAAATATATTAGTCATTAAAATATTTTAAGTTCAAAGACTGCATAAAAAAGGAAAATATTCGTACAAAAATTGAAACACACTGTTTCATCCCTAACTTGGGACTTTGGGATTTCATCTCGTTTTAAAAACACACAATATAAATTGATTGGCTTTTAAGTAATTATGGATTTTAAGTAATTATGGCTATATAATAATTTTTAAAATTACCATAATGTTTTAACGAATTAGAATACTAAAAATCTCGACCAGACCGGAAATCGAAGCAAGGATCTCCGCTTCTTAGTATCTTATCGCGTACTAAGCGTATATCCTAATCCGCCAATTAAGTTTAATAGCCTTTAGTCCTGAGCATCGATTGAAATGCTTTTGAACACAATTCTCTTTATAATTTAACTGTTAGGTCTGCAATGCTTGTTATATTGGACAAACAACACGAAACTTATCAAATAACATAGAATTAATTTAATAGTTCATGTTCAAAAATAATCAGTAGTATCCTGGCACGCTTAACTCGACAACCACAATATCAATTTTGTAATTCGCAAGACTAATGAATGAAATGCTACACATCAGATAAAACATTGTATTGTGTTAGTTATAGTGTGTTTTAAACTTCAACACTGAAACATTTCAAAACGAGATTCATTGTTATAACTCATGTCGTCTTTAAGTGGGATGGAAGTCATTCCATGTAATTTTTAATGGCTACTTGTTACAATCAAAATGTAAGTTACAATTTATTTTATATAATTAATTGTAACCATATTTAAACGTTCTCAATATATGTTAAAATGTTTTCTTTAAATTTTAGAATCCAAATTTTATATCAATGAATAAATTATTATACACAGTATATTTATTATATTTGGTCTAATAGTTTCTGATTAACATTATGTATAACCTGATCAAGTGCCAAATTAGGGCGCTTTATTCTATGTTTTTTGTGTTAATGCATTGAGGATTGAGAGTTGACCAATTATCGACATAATCACACTGTGATTATCTTTGGGGCTCTGAGACGAAATATATTCCAGCGTCCAGTAATCCAATATCGATTTAATATTTGGAAAAATACATCAAAACGCAGCCACAGCATTTTGAAGTCACCCCTGTGTAAGAAAATGTCAATGAGTTGCTCAATATATAGCCACATCCAAGGTTAACTTTTTGCCATCGTAATTTGTTAATGAAATTAAATTAGTGTTCCAGATCTGTGTTCACAGTATAGTGTAATTGATGCTTAGAACTTTTTTCTAAATAAATAATTGGATAGGAAAGTGTCTCACAGCAAGCACCAAGTCCCACTGATTTTAATTACGTTTACATGTTAAAGGACAACGACTAGTTAATAAAATACTGGAGAGTGGTAACACGTTGGCAAAGTCTTTTCAACACGGAGTTTAAGGTCTGTAAATCATCTACAGAAATTCAATAAATGCTTCACTAGCTAATTTATAGTAGGTGTTTTGTTTTACTAGCATAATGTTATATTAATTTAACAAGATAAAAACTGAATATAACGAATGGTTATAGCGTATTAAAAGAATGAATGATGAAACTCGAAGATATATATTAGGAGTGACAAATCAATTTAGTTCCAATGAGTTATTAAGTTTTAGTATTTTCGAATTGCGGAGGAAGAAATTATAGTCGCCAGATGTTCAAAATAAATGAAAAGCGACAACTGGTCGAACGAAGAGTTATAGGTGATTTGTGAATCCAGTTGTGTTCACCGTACGGATTGTTATGGAGGGACAAACCGCCCGCCTAGTTTCGGTGCATAACGAGATGGCGTAATAGCATGTCCTTAGTGCAAGTTTTACGGCACAGCCTCGGGCTCCGTCGTTCGCTTTCCCTCGCAGCCGTCCTACAACAATTAAACCAGCTCGACCACGCATCAAAGATCGCTATCTTACCTTTAAAAACAAATAACGGCCTCGTGAACACAATTCCTAGCGGGTTTTTCACGTTTTACGATTTATGATTTGTTTTGATACATGTTTAAAATATAAATCTTATGTTTAAGGATACGAACTAAATGTAAATGATGAAAAAGACAGACTGTTTAAACTTTGGCCCAGAAGAGAATCACATAGAAGTCATGTTACGACAGATAAATCAAATAGAATTTATGACTACATCATATCAAAGTGCGAATATTACTATATTAAAATAGATTATTTTTGGTATTCTTTATCAAGCAGTAAATCAGGAATAACATTAGTATTAACAATGTTAATACAATACACGGAATTTTCAAAGCAGTTGAACTACTACTTTTCACTGAATAAAGATAGGGAAAGTACAGTTCGATGTCGGAAAAAAAATTATTATAAAGATACAAGATTCAGGAAGAAATTGACCAGATGAGGTTTTATCTATGCGGTGATGTTATATATGTGATATAATACTGTATAATACTAAGGGATTTAGTAGAAATAAGGAAGTAACAAGGGGGTAAAAATATATGGGTGAGAAGTTTATATACATATAGAATGACCTCATTGACACTTAACACATAGTGAAGGACTATTTTCGCAGGTGCAGTTCATAATTTTACATTGAAAATTTTTATTAATGAATAAACTGTCAAACATGTCAGAAAGAATTTAATAAAAAAAATTAATACAACGATCTGTTCCTTTTCTTGGAAAATCTCAGGTGCAAAAGTAATACTGGCCTTGATAACATAAATTATGAAGGAAGGTAAGTAACAAGGACTCTTTTTCCCGTCACCGGTTTATAATTCATATTATATTTAATTAATTAATAAACTGTCAAACACGCCATAAACAATTTCATAAAATAAAATATTACACAACATTTCGTTCCTATTCTTTGAAGCTCCTCAGGCACAAAGTATAAAATAATTTATATACATATATATATATATATATATATGAATTCTACATATATGAATGCATAAAAATGTAGAAAAGACAATTTCTGTTTTCAGCACTCATTTAGGCTCCATTTTGCGGGAAAAATACATTTTTTTTCAAAAATTGTATTATTTATTGAAATTTAAGAAAATACTTTGTAGTTAAGTTTTTGGTTTTATTAATAATTCAGTTAATGACCTTTTACAGACACTGTAATTTTTATTTATAGCGTTACGACGTTTCGTACGTGTTCGTATTTTTATCAGGTATTATCCGGATTATTATAACAAACTAGTACTAATTACAATTACAAATTTAATTGATGGACAAGAAGATACGAAGACGTATAAAAATTTTGTAAACCTATAAATAAAAAATAAAGTATCTGGAAAAGTTCATTATATGATTTATTAATTCAAAAAAAGACGTAAAATAAAAACCTTTTGGTTTATAATAATATAATTACACAATTTTTTTAGTCAAATTTATTTAAAAATTGTTTATTTTAATTCTCTAGATAGTCATATTTGCAGAATTCTTTCGTATATACCAAAATTATATTTTTTTTATCTTTGCACCTTAGATGGTTATAAGAAAGAAACGAAAAATTGTGTTATTTTTTAAATAAAAGGAAAATAAATAAACATGTTATTTTGTACTTTTATTTTAAAAAATTATTTTTGAGATGATGTCCGTTTCATTTATTTATTGATTCAATTGGTGTCAGATTATTATAACTAAGTATATAAATTGTATGAACAGAGATGAAAATGGCTAATCAAGCGGAAAGCTCAAAATATGAAAACAATTTCGACTGAAAAAGCTATTGTATATAAAGGAATATTATGTTAAATTATGAATAAAGGAAGGAAATAGAGTTTTCCGTTTTAAAGCAGCAAAGTTAAAATTTTTATTTCATAAAATTATCCTTAAAATGTGAATAGGTAGAAAAGGGTGACAATAGAAGGGAGTTAAAAAATTTCACAACCCATCCATGACCTGAAATGAGTCGAGCAAAGCGACGAAGTTATTCGTCGAAAGCAAAAAACCGCTTTAACACGAAATGAACATTAATTAACCATGATAGATGAACTGTGGCGCGGCGGACTGTCAGACTAATGACCGCCGGGTGTAGAGCGACTAGACCACGTATTTTGGTTCACCTGTTGGGCTGTGATATCTTATGTCAGATACTCTGTTGCAATGCCCAAAACAGCTCCAACCTGCAGATTGTCTAAAAGTGACATCACAGCTCGTTAGCATGCTTAAACGGGCGGACCACGGCGTAACGACCCAATTATCGAGAAAAATGCTTCTTTTCCGTGAAAATAATGCGGTAGTTAACGTCACTGCCTAGGGCAAAGAAAAACACTAATTCAAATTCCCGACACAATAAAGTGGAATTTATAATAACAATGATACAACTGTAAAATTATTAATAATGAAACTACTTAGAAATACAGAAAGATTATTCAAAGTAATTAACTTGTCAGGATATGAAATCTAAAATACCTGAAAATATTAGCGAAGTGGTATTCGTCGTATAACGTAGGCAGCGACAAGATTATTGGTCCAGTTTCTTGAACATGGAGACATTAAAACTTGTTTGAAATAAATAAATAAATTAAGCTTAATATTGAGGGCTATCAAGCCAAATAAGTATATAATGGGTCTTTTTCTTTTAATATTATAATTGTTGAAATTGTATCAAAACGTTGGTCGTTTCAATTCCATTTCGGCTCATTTTCATGTTGTTATTAATGTCTTCACAAATGTCATGGAAAGTGGATTTATGGGGGAATTCAAAGAAGTTCCTTTCAGGAACAACGATAAATTTTCTTGCGAATAAAGCAGTTAATTATATCGCATTAACGTCTAGGTATTTAGGGACAAAAAATTTACATTGTAAATATCTGATAATTATAACCAAGTAACGTGTTACAAAAACGTACGGAAAATGTTAACTTGA
This sequence comes from Zhengitettix transpicula, assembly GCA_037074705.1. Lineage (NCBI taxonomy): Eukaryota > Metazoa > Arthropoda > Insecta > Orthoptera > Tetrigidae > Zhengitettix > Zhengitettix transpicula. The sequence goes on along the minus strand of CM073596.1, from coordinate 35,096,673 downwards.
CACGATGAATGGATGGCTATTATATAAATATATTCCCTAAAATTCCAGAAATCGTTGAATACGAGAATATCCTCATTAAATATTCCAAACATTTTATAGAAATTTCCTTCAGTACCCTAACTACTAATTATAGAGTAAACGCCATTTTAGAATTTTCACTACGAGTTTTTTTTCCCTCTAAACTTTGACTATAACAGGCTTTCTGTTATTTTAACAGCAACACGTCTTTCTAATTACACTGTGGAACGCCGCGTTTTTCTTGTGAAAGCTCTCTTCCAATCAAGCGGTTTAATTTGATCCAATTCTACGCTATTGATTGAACGTGTTGTCACTGTTCTTGAGTCATATCAATATCTATGATTTCACGATCAGAGACAACTTTTTTGTAAGTCTCGATTTTGTTTCTGGATCTAAATTAAACAATTATTGCCTTAAATACCGCAATGTTGATAACTCACGTTATTTGTTTACGTTCAATGCTCGAAGAAGTTATAAAAATATATTTTTGTCTCTCCCAGTTTATATTTCAATCAGTAATTTTTTTTATTATTTCGTTTGTCATAAAATTTAAGTGTACAGTTGTGCTAACAAAACCTAACACTTAAATTTACAAACATTTCAGATAAATGTATAAAAGAGAAGTAAACCGTAATAACCAAATTCTCATTGATTAATCTGTTCAACGATCTTAATCATTTAGCGTTGTCCACACAAACATCTGTTTCAGAAACAAATGCATACGACTGGAGTTTTAAACGCTTAAAACAGGCAAATTGTTTTTGAATCAGATAGCAGCTCCGGTCTTTATTATAAGCGAAAAGTAGTCCAATTATCTTCTCGAACAGGTACTCATATCGTATGACTCACATGTGCTTACGTGGTTAAGTTTAGATTCTTCCTGCTTTCTAATTCCAGTTACTTTTCATATTCGATAACCTATATTTTAATTTAAGGTCGATGAAGGCGTTACTTTTGCTACTAAACCGTTCAGTACACTCTCCACGAAAAATGGGATCTGTTGGCTAACAAAGAAAAGATCCTTAGATAATATTTAGCAATAAATAAATAGTGTGACATATATGTTCCTGAAGATTAATTTATCTAAATTAAATACTAAAGATATTTTAATATTGGTAATATTTATTTATTTATTGAATTATACTCGTAAATTGTTAGTGAGAGATTTATGTGTGTCTATAGATCATAATTATAAAGGATTACGTAAATAAAATAGTGACAGTATTGTTCAAAATGTTGTTTCTTTCACTCCTCTTACGAATTCCTCGTAAGGTCATACACAATACTATTTCTTACTATATAAATCCTAAGTTTATCAACAGCGATTTTCACCCAAACTAACAGTTTGGAAATAAGTGATAGCTGATTTTGTGGTTGTTCTTCTATGATAATAAGTTTCTAATAGGAATAGTAAAATGTTTGATTAAAACTGAATTGGAATATATTTAAACATTTTTTTACATTAATGTACTGATTTTCCCTTCTAGTTTATGTATAAATGCTTTCCACTTATGCATTTATTTTTTCTCATTTTAAAATGACTTATAATATATATATATATATATTATTTGTGTTTTTTTATGTTTTACATTCTAGATATTGAATTTTAGTATTAGTGCAATAACAATGTTATTTTATCACTCATATGCAACTATAATTCAAAGAGAAACAAAAGAGATAAATAATTGTTTAAAGGGTTGAAAGAGAAAAATGTATGGAATTCGTGGAATATGTTTATCTGAATTACGGCAAGAGTCTGAATTGAAGGCAAAGTGTTTAAAAGGTTATGGGCAGATTGTTGTTTCTTGTCTTTCAAAGACTATTGATTCATGAAAATAATAACCGACACGTTTGATTTCTAGTCGACAAGAGAACCTTTCCAGTGGTATAACATAAAAGCAAAAAACAAAAACTGGAACTTAATTTTTGGAAAAAATTAATATAGCACCAATTTAATAAAAGAACAGACATTTTGAGAGATATAGAATGAGCTGATATTAAATAAATCCGTACGCGACGAAAGTGTTGGAAATGAAGCAATACAATACAATAAGTTCGATCTGTTAACGCACAACGGCAGTAATATAATTATGGAATAAGAAGAGAGATTTTGTTTTCGAACTTTCAAAATAAATTTTTCTGTCACCGGAGACAATATTGCGAAAGCTTTTATTGAGCAATGATAACCAGAACGAAGTAGACTAGGCCGTGAGATCGTATTGTATGATTTACAAAAGCAGTGTATGAGGCAACTTCTCTAACACCTGGATCGTTTTTTTTATTAACCAATTAGTAAATGATTAAGATCCCTTTCTCCTGAAAAGAGGATTTCAATTAAGGCTCACAAGTAATCACTTTGCCTTGTTAGAGTGATTTAGTTCTCGTGCAAATTTACAAACTTTTGCATGACTTATTGTGGTAATATGATTCAATGTGCAGTTACTAAATGTAGAGATTGTGGATTAGCTCATTATATTTTAGTATGTGTTATTGCTTTTTAGAACCTTCTCAAAATGCTTGCCAGAACGGAGTTTTATTAGATAAATAATTTCGAGCCATACACAATATTTTGGGGTTTGCGACAAAAGCTAGTTTTTGTATTTAAAGTAACCTCAGTGACTTAGCTTTTGACACTCTTCACCTTTAGTTATATTATCCCACTTGGCAGGATTCTGCAGTGCGGTGTTTTACACTCGAATTTAGTGCAGCGTATCCGACCAGTGGTTAGAATGAGACAAGCTAAAGGCTGGTATAGGCTTCAGGAACCTTGTAACGTTCAGGACTAAAACACTTAGAAAAGCCATCTAGAAGACGAAGAAGTGTGATGTATTTAAGGTTTGAAGCGCGGTCGTTCCCGTGCGAAACTAGGAAATAAGTATATTGTTTGCACTTGATAAGCTGGGTGATCTTCCGAACCATCCTTGCTTTGTTCCGTGTAGGATACATTTTGGTCCAGCCGGGTCGGATTACTATTTGTCGATATAGGCCACAGTAAACTTTATAATGTTAATAAAAAAATTACTTCCGAGGTCATTAATGGAAATTATTTGAATTTATTTTTGTTTTCAAGTTTTTCCATTAAATTTAATATTTATAGATAATTATGTTTATCTGAATCCGAAATATATCAATAGAAACTCCTCGTGGTAAAATAATAATTATTTTTAATTTATGCTAAAATACTTTCAATATTTTAATAATATATAAATATATATTCTGACTATTGAGAAAACTAATAAATAAACAGCAGCCAAGTTTTAGTCAGAAAAAAGTTTCTTAATGTAAAATTAAACAAAGTTTCGTCGCTTATTTTGCGACCTCATCAGGTTAAAGTTTAATAGAAGTTTTGAAAGACAGGTCATTCTGTGCTGACTGCCCTGTTTAATTCAACTTTAATAAATTCTGTTTTATGACTTAAAATTGGCTGATGTGTATTTATTTATTTATAACTTTTTCCGTATTTTATTAATATAATTTGGTATAACAGACTAAAAATATTCAACGAAAAAATGTTCTTCAAGTACTTACATTTACTGTAAGTTCTAAAAGAAACTCTTACAAGACTTAAATAATTTTTGTACATCTTTTGAGGCGTCTGCGATCGATCTTTGCAGTAATTTTGCACAAATAATTTCAAATTCTGAAATATTGGTCTAACTTACATTCGACTACAGTACGTATGTACAAGAATACAATTTTGTATCGGAAGTAAAAAAATATAAATTAAATGGATTTAATGGAAAGTGGGTCAAAGTATTTTGAAGCAAAATGAGAGGAGTGTTACTAAATTAACTAACAAAATATTTGAGAGCGATTGATCATGGAGAACGCTCGTTCGAAAAACCTCATAAATTACTTGGATTAAATCTAAATGAAGGCATACTAATTAATAATTCCAAGAATTTATCCCCAAACGTATAGGAGTTGTATCACTCAGTCTGGCGTGTAAAAAAAGAAAGTGTTTCTTTCGTCGAAAAACGCGTTGAGTCAACACTTCCACGAAAACGATTATGCCATTGCAAAGTATAGAACGAGTGTCAAATTCTTGAATTTACGGGTGTGACCACTCACTGTCTGGTTCAGATGTGGACAAACCACCAGGAAGATTAGTAATAGCCGCTTTATTTTAAAAATATCATGAAAATTATACAATATTTATTTGTCGGATCTTCATAGAATTTGTTAATGTATTTAATATCTGCTTTATGACCTTAATTTACAGTTTCTTATATAGAAACAGTCAGTTTGGCATGAATTTTTCTTATAAATTTTACTTACCAGCGAAAATATTTCTCTTTACTATTGTCTGTTAATGTTACCTAATAAAGACAATATATTTTAAATTAAAAAAAAATTGTCCTAAGAATTGAATCAACAGAAATGTGGTTGTCTTTGACCTGCTATAAATCATTCCCCCGTCAGTATTATACGGATTTAATTTTTATAAATTCATAAAATAAGCAGTCAGGCCTTTGAACGCTGTTTTCTTATAGGCTACATATATCTTGAAAGTTAAATTCAGCATTTTACAGTTATCTGCGCTACATATCTTTTAAATAAGAACAAGGGAGGCTTGTGAACATATGAAAAATGCATTACTCCTTCATCTTGTAGTGGTAGGACTATTTACAATTACAGCCAGTAAGATTCGTATACACCCTAACAAACAATTTTGTATTGCGTGTTGCATCCAGTAAGGGGTGATCCGTGTATCTATATCGTGCTGTAAGAAAATACAGAGATTTGCTCGGCAGGATGGCTCAACGAAGATAGCAGATTAATGATGACTGGAGATCTTTAGGAGGAGGCAAAGGAGCTACAGGATATCCAGCAGCGTGTCTAAACAACAACAGTTGTGCAAGGCGTGCGGGAGGTCAGTTTCAGGAGGCAGGAATGCGAGGTGTCGTGGAAACAACGGGCCAAGGACGGATTTGCATTAGAAATCACTGCCCCCTTTCACCACCGCTATTCATGACACGTACGGATTCGTGAGGGCTGCCAATGCTAAAAGGGCTTTCACCACACACTTAACGCGTTCACCAAAAAAAAATCTGTTTTATGAGAAACTGTCTGGTGATATATATATCACTGAATTTAAGTTTTATTTTTTATATTAAAGTTGAGACATCAGAAAAGAGCTTCATATGCATGCCACATTCACTACTATATTTAGCTTCAGTTCTCTAAAGATAAAATTAAATTGATTGCGGAGATTAAAACGTTCTATATCATACTATAATAATTATATGAACTATAATAAACATGAAAATATATTTACGTATCACTGTAACCATCTGGTATCTGTTTCCAATAAAATCCTGGCAATAATATTACCTAGCTCAATTAAAAACGAATAAATGATATAAAAAATGATTAAAATTTCATGGATTCAGTATAAAATTCTTTAGCATGTATTTTATTTATACCACGAACGTGTTAATTCATTTTTAAATATTCACATGCTCCGAAAACCCGTATTGATGTTGACTAAATCTCAGTCTGCTTTATTACTCCTAATGATTGGTACGTCACGAATTTCATCTTATTGGACTTCTATAAAAACGTCTTGCACCGCATTTACATTTTTTTGCCCATATAAGCCCTTATGATTTTTTTGGAACACTAAAAGTCAAATTTTACAGTCTGATTTTTGACGATTTTTGTACTATATTCGTTTTGAGTCAATTATTAATCAAATAAAGTTAGAACAGTTTCAGTCGTCATAATGATCCAGAATAATTATTCCACTATTCGTGTTAATTATTTGTTTCCTTCACAATTTTATAATTTTAAAAAATTATGGAGACCATTTTTTTTAACGTAGTACCCTAATTTTGATTTAGATATTGTTTCCAATTGACCAGTACCAAATTACTTCTCCCTCGTAATTTTTTAAATACTTATAATAAAACATTTAATAAATCACACACGGAATTTAATTATAATAATAACTATGATATTACAAACAATTGAAAGGATCTGTTAAATAATATTAAAATTAAGGATGACTGTACATTAATAATTTATTGTGTAACTTCTCTTTTTTACCAGAAATCCTTCAAATAAATCTGGAAAGTCAATTTATACGAAAGGTTTAAGACTAATTTATTTTTTTCTATTTTGAAATGAGAGTATTCTACGCAGAATATTACGATCATGTTAGCTTCTACAATTATATCGGTATTTACGATTCTATTGACAATTGGCAGATCTTAAACTACGAACGTGTGATATCAGCTATCGTCCATGATTTTTTGGAAGGCAACGACCGCTATATACAAGTTTATGCCGACTAATTTAGGAGAAAATACGAAATAAACCAAGACGAAATGGCACAAGGCCGTCATTTTATTTAGTATCTCGGACTGATTCGTAAAATTTTATCACTCGATTAGTACCGGAGGAAAGTGATGATATTGAAAAGTGTGCCTTAGCCACATAAAGCCTTGAAAATAAAATTATTCAATAGTCTTAAATATTAAATCGATCAAATTACAAGCTATCTGGACTTTTGTGGCAACTAATTAACAGATTTTTACTGGTTAATGCAGACTCGCGAAAGATCATTTATTACTGTGCAGATAAACGAACAGCGGACACACTATTTCAGGGCAGACCATAATATAAAATTAGAGAAAGCAACGTGCTAAGGGAATTCTTAATAATAAAATGCCAAGAGATCATTGATACACAAATGATTATATTTCATTAAAAGAAAGCTTCACGGGAACTTTCCAAAGGAAGAAAATAATCTATAGTGGTTAGAACATAAGTCATGTTAAGAAAATCGTGGGAGTCAAGCAGTTGCGTTGTTTTAGAAATCCAAAGAAATTGTGTGGAACTACAAACATTTTATTGCAAAAGCGGCATGAAACGTGACCGTAATAACGTCAGTATGAATTACCATCCGGTTGTAAGGAAGGAATGAAGTAAAGAATTCCTTAATGGGCAGTAAGTAAACTGCGTGCAAAACCGTCGACAGTCAATTAAAATCGAGAAGTAAGCCGTAACACAATGCGTAACTGTAACTGAAGGAGATGTTCACTCCGCGAACAATGCATCAAAGGGAATAAATTATCTGTTGAAGAAAACACGTATAAGGAAGATCATGGGAAAGCATTTTAAATAAAAAGCAAAGAAATAATACCAAAAAACGTGAGATCAGACATTGTTCTAAATAAAATGAAAGGGGTATGATTCGGCCATAGAACAGGATTTATCATTAACTCGTTAAATGGAATAATAATGATTTAGGACTGTCGTTGTTTCCGCTTTTACCTCTTCCACTGTATAAAAATGGTTATCTTTCAAAGCAGACTTAAATTTGTGGAATAGAACAGACATTTATCGCCATTGACTCTTTTGTATTTTTAAGTTTCACCCCGAACCTGATCATAAAGCACTGATCAATTTTTCCTAACCCACTGAAAATGAGTCATCACCGTGTCAAAATACAGCGACACACAGCAACGGTGCCATACACCACGAAAAATAGTTCCTAAAGATCATAATCAGTTTTTTGATTTTCAGACGACCTTCTGTAATGTTTTTTTTTCATGGATTATATAATTGGAATGAGGGATACCATTTCGTCAATTGAGGAATAATGATATGCAATCAAAAATTCTATACGAAGTGAATGAATATTTGCCACACAGCCTATTCCCGCGTCGAGTTACAAATTCCAAGTAACAGTATTACAGAATCTGGTTGTAAAATTTTAGAAAGTTTTTAAAACAACACTCTTGTAGCTATTTTTGGTACCTCGATCTTCTACGGCTCCGGGGCCCAATTTCGGCGAGTTATGTGAAACAGATCAGCCCACGTTGTCGTATAAAAAATAAATTAGAGCAAAAAGTGACAGAAAACTAAAAATTCCTTAGACGGAAAGTTGCCAGCTGGAATTTCACAAGTCCCGAGGAGATTGGTCTCGGCGTGGCGCGGCGCGGCTGTGTCCTTGCGCAACCTTGGGCTTCTGGCCTCGCCGAGTCAGCGCAGCCTCAGGTCACGTCTGGACCAGCCAGGCCCCCCCAGGGACCAGCCCCCTTCTAATACTCTTTTAATCAAGCCGAAACTTCAAGTCATAATTAAGTAACCACGTACGAGTGTGTCATATAACATGTTGCATTATATTACACCTACCAGAGAACTGCTTATTCGTCATATTTACAGGTTTATTTTCTTTTACTTAGGATAAGTAGAGGTGATAGACTGCCCTTGGCTACCTTTCTCTCCCTTCCGCATCCCCATTTATATCTCTTTATGTGTTATTTAAGGAGAGAGTGAAACCACGTGACCTGGCTTATTTCGCTATTACTTATAATTCAGACTAATTACTCAAAAATAAAATTAAAAGCTGCATTCCTGATAAAGACTAAGAATTGTTTATCAAATGTAGCTAAAATAATATTTTAATGATGTGGACCTAATCTTCAAACAGAAATGATTTACTTGTTTCCAGTCCAGTAATTCTTAACATTTCTTATAATAATAATGCCAAATTCCTAATAGATTTTCGCATGTCTATTAAATTGATATGTAATAACATTTTTCTTACATATGGACAGAATAAAGAAAATAGAGTACTTACGAATTTAAGTCAATTAGATGGTAAATTTAATAAATTATAAAAGTGTCTGGAAGATAAAATTTTAAAATTGATACTACTCAAACAGTTAGCGTCACTCTAAATATTAATAGAGGTGTTGTTTAATTTTATGTGTACCATTTCAGAGATTAACCTAGCGTGACCCATGCGTTCAGTATCAAGATTATTGGTATGTAATAATAACTTGATTTTGAACTATTTAATAGTTCATGCTTCCGATTAATAATTTACTTCTACATATGAAATCCGTAATACAGATTTTTCTATAAATTATTTCATTGAATAGGAGCTGAGGAGAAAGGAAGCTAACCAAGCTTTAAATTGACTTTGGTTATTAGAATACTGTTTAATTAATTGTCGAAATTTATTAATATAGAAATTCATGAATAGTGGACACTGACAATTAATTTACAATTTTCGTAATGACTTTTTCTTTTGTAGTAAAGTCATAAATATCAGCATTGTTAGGAAGTTTATTATTTACGATAAGGACGTTATGCGGGTATTTGTTACACTTTCCGCCAACCTGGGTGGAATTGCCGTCCTTCAAATGTCGCTGAACGTTCGTATAAGGTCTTAACTTTTTCGTAGACTTCTTGTCTTACGCAATTGATAGTATATTTCACAGGGAAAATCTATGGAGATGGTCGCTACATCTCACTGGAGGAACCCAGTCTGGTAATTCGGATTTTATCCTCCATTTCTTTAAAAATTGCCAACGCTAAAAATATTTTCCCCTTTAAATTATAAAACTGAGCCAGACACTATAGCGGGACAGATTTCTTTTCACTTCTTCAATTAAAATAAAGTATCTGTTTCCCGCGGCTTCTCCCGCGTGAAATTTAGTTTACTGCAGCCATTATAATTTATGTCTCTTGTTTTATTAAAAAGAACTTTTTGTCATTAGATTATGCTTAAAGTAAATTTTAAGGACAAGTATTCGAAGCAGCCCGTGTCAACCAAAGAGGTCATAAAAATTTCTGTAAGGCTTAGTCATATTTTCAAATTGATTTCTCTCAGTGAGAAAATAATTTTATGGATATGTAAATATTTTGTAAAAGATACAGTGCCGTAATTAAAGTGAAGACTTATAGAAAGAAAACATTTTAAACACCAAACTATAGAATAACATTTCGAACTTCATTTAGATCTTTATGAGTGTTAAGAAATAACTAAAAACTAAAATTTAGGTCTCAACGTAATGGGAATTTTTATGTTTAAAATACTGATAATTAATATATAATTGAATTTTACATTAATGATATACAAGAAACAAAGATAAATAAAATTTCGTACTCTTAGATGTTTAAAAAAATATGGTCACGAATTGGAGTACACGGAAAAGAGAATGGCTTCTGTAACAGTTACAATATGTCGATACCCCATGTCACAGATTTCAATTTGTCACGCAATGCGCTTTCGCCGTTACCAGATGATGAAATGATAGTGACGTTGTGACTGAAGCAGATCTCTGTAGTAATACAAAACTACGCTGAGGTAAGTCTTAGTTGCAGTCGAAGTTTGAGTCTTAACAGAGTGTGTGTGGAGAGAGAGAGAGAGAGAAAGAGAGAGAAAGAGAGAGAGAAGTAATGGTAATGAGCTGGGAAGTTACCGGTTTTCCATTCACCTTTACATATAGCTGATGCTCCTGGAAAACTGAAGAACGGGGATTCCAGAAAATTGTTCGCTACTTAAAAATAATAGTAATTTTAATTCTTGTCAATCAGTAAATTCCGAGAAACCTTTGTATTGCACATGTTCTTGCCATTTATTCAGAAAAATTCCTGGTGTTTGAGTAATCTTGACCGGAGTTGGGTTGATCAATTAAGGAAATACCTTGTTTGATATTTGTAATCATACATGGTGAGACGTTACAACGGTCCACTGTCGATTCTGTTATCTGCCATTTTATATGGAATTCGATGTGGCCTTCGTTATATTGACCTACGGACCAAAAATTAATGGTGCCAGAAATAATTTGTTAACATTTTCACATTTAATTTATATTTCCTTAAAATGCTTACTTAGAATGGCGAATCAGACTTGTGGCATAATGCGTTCGGAATGCCAGTCCACCCAATTTTCCCTTCCGAGAACTGCAGCGGTTCGATTGCATGATCCCAGGCTACTACTACACGGCTCAAGACTTTCGGCCGCCAATATCCTCGGATTGAGGCAGGTGAAACAGGAAACGCTTTCCGCCAGGGAGAACAGAATGAATGGTCTTGGGAAACGTCTTGCACAGCCCTTGCGGGTATTTGTTACACTTTCCGCCAACCTGCGTGGAATTGCCGTCCTTCACATGTCGCTGAACGTTCTAGTGGACTGCTGATATACTGCTTGAACTCTCGATCCCGCCAAGCACTCTGCATTCGTGCGAATCGTGGGTCGATACTACTGTGTTTCTCTTGCCTATGATCAGCTCATCGTCGTCATTGCCTATATTTATCAATAAAATACTGTTTATTTTTCTATACGGATCTATACTACGCCACAACAAGACTTTAGTTACATTATGGACTCGTCAATGACTCACCATTTGGAAGCGTTACGGTTTTTCTGCAAGTCGCGGATGAAGTTTACGTACTCATTCAACGATTTCTTTGTTAGTAGGCGGAATTTATTTTCATAGAATGAGAAGGGTTTTGCTTCGTATTTTAACAGTAATTTGTTTAATTGGAAGATACTGTCGTATAAAACTTGACCCTGATCGGCGATGCGTCACCGACGATATTTCTGACCTTCATCCTTGTTTCAGGCTTCGTTAAAAATATTTTTAGATTTTTTCACTACATGCTTAACGTTTTCGTGTCAAGAAACTCTCAAATTAGTGAAAATATTTTATTTGATTATTGCTGTCAAATAAAACCATATAAGCTTCAAATTATCATTATTCTGGAATTCAGTTTATAGAACGTCTCCCAGGAGGTTGGTTTTTAAACTATCTTATCTTCAGAGGTATTTTTGGGAGCGCTTGAGATATTCTTTATGCAAGCACTCTGCATTGAAATAAGCTGCTTCTCAACTCCCAGTCCTTTGCAGTATTTCGCATAGGTTTCGATTTAAAACACTTATTAGAATTAATCATATTAAAACGGCCTTTATAACAGACAAAATTAAAAAAGAAACACTTAAAATAAGTAAAATTTAAATTTAATGCTAATCACAGATAAAAATATTTTAGTTTGTTGTTCAGTCTTAAAAATTTGTTAGGAAAGACGCTAATCCGCGTCGAAACGTCCGGTAGCTTTAAATTTGACTTAATTTAACTGTTTATTTTTTAATTATTTCTGTTGTTACAAATTATTGTAATTAACGAACGGTAATATTACTAATGTTAATGAATCAGAATAAAGAGGTTAATAAACAAATTACAGATTCTTCATAAAAATTTATTAAGATCACGTTTCGCAATTACAATAAGATCTTCTCAGATATTAATTAATTGGGAGACATTAGTTTTCTCCATTCCAAAAAATACCGAATATAGAATTCTCTCTCTCTCCCTATCCCATTTGGCCTATCAATTTTTTGTCGCTCACGTCACTCAACCCCGCCCTCAAGCTTTGTCGCCAAGTCTGCATTGACTTCCATGTGCCGTCAAAGAGCCTAGTAAAGGGGTGACTAAAACAATCAATTTTGTCAAATGTTTAGGTTTTAAATATACTCGTGACTTCAAAATTTCTGCTCATCAAAATAGTAAATGAACGATGAGGAAGTGTGATATGAACCATGTTGAGAAAGAGCTCACCAGAAAAATAAGTTGAACGTGTAACACGCATAAAAAATATAAAACCTGATATTTGGCACATTGGAGAAGATGGTTGATTGCCAAACAGCTTCCAAATTTGAGCCATCGTGATAATGAAGTGAACAAGAGGATTGTTCAATCAGGGACGTTAAGAGGACGGCAAGGACTCATAGATGACGATATCAAATGGGTGGAGTTCTCAAATAAACCATAGTAAAAATAAACGAATAATTACTCGAAGCAGAATAATAAACAGAAGAATGGGAGTTACAAGTCAATGGAAGTGATATTTCACATTGAGGAATAAAGCTTTTTTTTAAGAAGGTTCATTGAGGAAAGAATGACAAGAGAGATTAGCAGCTGAAATTCTATTGTGCAACATATTTTTTTGTCGTTTGCAGCATGAAACCAAGGTGTAGTTCTGGGAAAAGAAACTTAGCAAACTCATTCACGGGTATATCGAAATTTTCTCCGTGTCATCATCACGGAATGCTGCAACTAATTGTCGTAACCTAAAAATAAAAATGTGAAGCAGGAAGGCGAAAGGTTGACGCGGCACCACCAGAGGACAGCATCAGGTTACTCATCTCGAGAGCAGTGTTGACAACTTGACAAACTGCATTTTCACACGGGCCGGTGCGTTCGGGGAAAGGAGGTGTGTTGTAATTGCCTGCTTGCGTGCATGGGAACCACAGGCGTGCCACGTGCCCGCAGGTCCTCTGCTCCATTGAGAAACTTCGGCCCACTATGCTTATTATGGGGAAAGGAGGCGGGGAACGTGCGTGGAATTTCTATAAAGACAATCTGGTCAGCGGTGAATTGCTTTACGTAGCTAGCTGATTCCAGTCACGGCCGCTAGACGTTGCGAATTAAAATTGACTCTAGTAAATTGGCAATTTCTGTCGTTGCGCGAAGTGTTCGCCGCGATCATATAAATCGATCTCAGAGGAAAAAGCTGCAACGTTATACCTAGGCAGGTGTTAAAGAGAATTATGCTCGAATAAGAATGGGGCCGGCGTGAATGGAGCTTATGCACTTATCAGAAAATATATACATGTAACAACCTATTATGTGGATGGGAGAAGATTCTTGGGTTTAATAAACTGACATATTTTTCATAGCCTATATGACAGTGGACCTTTGACCAATTTCCACGTAATAACCATTCTTCACTGAAGTCCTAAAATTAAGCCGTGAATAATGTGATCTATTGTAGTGGGAATCTCGATCCAGTCGAGATTTTTTCATCCTGATATTTTAAAAAAAAATATTTTTGGTAATACATAAAATTAATAACACCTTTAGCATCGTATCATTAATATTTTCCTGAGTTTCGGCATAGCTTCTTCTGTTCTTGAATTAATTCATTCTACGTTTCAAAGTCATGGAAAGAATGTCATGCGCAGATGATACTTTCACCACATGTTTTTATGCGCAGGAATCGTCATTATATGGGTTAATTACAAAGCAACGTGTATATGTAGGATGTTTTGCTACCTGGAAAATTCTCGTAAATGTGCAATCGTGATACAACGTCACCGTTTATGTGACTTAGACCTCCGTTAAAAATATTTATACTAAAATTCTTCCGGTTCTGAATATCCTACAAAGAAGATTTCTCACTTTAGATCTCCTACATAATATCCAAGAAAATACATAAGCGACTGATACGGTTTTAATTTTTCTTCAAGCTGTGGGGCTTTCCCAGTTGAGCGTCTTTGAGTTCTGATGCTTTAGCCTCTTCAACAGGCGGCTATGAAAATAATGCAAGGAAGCGGCTTCAAGAAGTTCTTATTTAGTTAAATAGTTTTTGTGATTTCTGAAGTCCTCTATCGGCAAAAGTGAGAAACGATAATAAGACCAGTGATGCTCGACTAAGTTCAGCCACGGGAGTGGTGGTGAAAATGGACCTAATTATACGTTTCCAAAATCTTGATTATTCCATTAATTTTGGGGGTCGCTAATCTGATTTATGACAGCCCAAATGAAAATTTATGATGAATACAAAAATTATAAAAAATGTTAATGGTCTCTCAGTGGTCTGATGACTGTTATATTCGTCCGTTTCGCACAAAATAACATTTATAAATGGCAAATATTTGAAATTAGGCTTGACTCGACCTCAGATCCGTCAGTACGACATTACAGTGAATCAAGGTACTGACTGACTGATCAGTTCGGCAGGTTCAAGGCTTAAAACCCAATCTCCAAATCAATATTGGAAACTAGTTACCGCTGAATTACACACTTCAGACTTTTACAAATGATTGCCTCTTACGGTAGGAAAATTTCGAAGACACAGGAGGATCGATTATTAAAGAACCAATTGAAAACGAGTAAAAAGTAACTATATTGCAAAAAACCTCCATAAAATGAAATGAATAAAACAAGAGCAAGAACGTTGAAAGTCCCCCACTATCCTACTTCTCTTGGTGCCGCGGAACTGATTCAAAAGAAGCTAGAGGGGAGAGCAAAAAAATATATATTTAGGTACTGGAAGCTCTCTGAGTAACCGGCAGCTAAGTGTTTTTCCTTCATAGCCAGATCTTAAAAAATTATTTCAAAAACATTAATCTCAAAATCAATGACCAAATAAAGACTTAGCATTATTAATTCCTTACGAAACCCGAATCAGGCAGGGATAAAATGGGAGCAAAAAAAACCTGTTGGTATTTTTATTTACAGCTTACACTGGTGGATACCTGATACATTTTTTGTGATACTGGATGCTAGCGAGCACGAAGAGGTCACAACCTATCGGTTACCAATAATTAACCACTCCTACCTGTTACAACAGAATCGTCGAACCCACACATTTTTTTTTTCATCTCTCCCACTCTCTGACAGTGAAATGTGAAAGTGGCCCAGAAAATGACATTGAGACTGCGGTCTGGAAATGGGGATAATTGGATAACGATCTGTTTGTTCAGGTTCCCACTTCGGTGATGCAACCTGTTGGCAAATTAATACTCATCACGCCTTCGGGTGTGACGGTGATCCTCCTTAAAGGGAATTGGACCTCTTCGATTTATGGGGTGTGCGTGTGAAAGAGAACAGGAGACCCGGTTACATTAGACTTTTTTATTTCCACTGTTTCACGGCTGAGTGATTTCATGAGCAAAATATGTTTCGTTACAGATCTTCACATCGAAATACACGAAGCAAATCAATATTGGTGACCCTGATCACGAAAAATACATAGATATTCCTCGAAAAATAAACTCAATTACAACAGAGTTATAGTAATGCATTTCCTTTCTCGACAAATCCATTTTAGGATGAAAAATTAAGATTAAACAGATATTTAAATCTTACTATATAAATAAGCAATGAATGGAATTTTAAAGTATTTATTTAAATAATTCGAAACAAATTTCAATAGATTAATGCTCAGCGTTGATAGTTTAGATTATCAACCTTAAAGGAAATTATTGGGCTCAGGCCGGCTTGTAAATATAACAAAATTTCAACAATGTTTATATTTATTAGGTTGGAAGTCAACTTGCAGGGAATTTCCTAGAATTTGTTTTCTAGAGGAAGCAGAATGTATTCTGCTAATAGAATTGCCGGAATTTGGCCCAAAATATTCCGCAGTTTCTCTGGTGACCATTCTATTATTTTAAATCAATTATATTCTCCATTTATACTACGAAACTTACTAGAACTTCTGATTCTTAATAATAACTAAACAATTCCTCCCATTATTTTTCAAAATTATTTCCCTCATTCTCCAACAAGACATCCGTCTCATTCTCACACATACTGTTCTCTTTCCTTGGTTCTCAGACCTTACCATCACATTGGGCCTCCATTCTTTAATCCGCCAAAATACGCACCAACACGAAACTGTTTTACTCTTTCTATTTCCTGTTTACGATAATAGGTTCATTTACTTGCCCCCGTGTTTTATGCACACACAGACTGCATGCAGAAACTAGAATGAGTCTTAAATGTTATTGGGGCTATCACAAATCAGATTAATATAATCACATTTATATAATATACATTTTATAATGATATCCATCTGACAATCACCAAAATTGTGAAGAGACTGAATTTATCCCTCCTATTCCTATAGAAGACCTAAACTGCGGCGGAAGTGTCACTAATAATTTCAGAAATCACAAAAATATTGAATACGGACTCATGTTTGTGATTTTTGCATTATTTTTCCGTACGCACTCCTAATCGAGTTTTACGGCCACAGTGTTTTCACCCAGATAGTAAGTCATATGTGGTTTAAATGAATTCAATGTGTTAAATACATACACACATGCATCTGTTTATATATATAAATGTATATATATATCTATATATATTGTAATGCCAATTAATTAAGATAATATATTCTTACGGCGGTACAGAACACAGCAACAATGTAGCCAGGTATTGTTTCCTTTGACGGAAGAAGCAATGCGCTTAAAAATACGAGAGAGTGCCAGTTCACATTTATGAGATGGTGGAGTTCAGGTCGAGTTGGCTGGAAGGTTTGGTCAAGTACAGGTCGTATTAAAATAGACGAGATTTTCAATTAAAAAGTAAAGTTAAGTAGAAGCAGTGAGCAGTCAGACACGATAGAATGTTGGTCGAGTTGAAATAGACAAGACAATTTCAAATATTCAAAGGAAATTTGCAGAGAAACATCGAGAATTACCAATCAACAGCTTTGATTGGCCCATGAACAGTTTGCTCAAGACGAAATATTCACTTGAGCAGAACTACGAAACCTGCTAAAAACAAACAGTTTTTGGTGCACATAGCTGAGCATAAGTCAACCGAGGGAGAGACGAAAAGGAGGTTGATCCTGGTTCCTGATTTTTGATGTAAAAATATTAAATTTAGAATCATTGAGTTTACAAGAAATGCAAAAACCCGTCATAGAGCTTCGTATATCAAAGGTATCCTGGAATGCTTGGCAGCCGTGAGTACAATTTACAATCAACCAAGTATGTAAACCTGATTAAAAGATAGCGTCAGATCTCGTTCCCTCCTTTTAATAAAATTTGTTAATTAGAACCCATCTTTTTTTAGTTTAATTTCGCTGACAAGTAAATTTCGTCATTGTTAATTGACGAGTAAATCTTTTCTCGTTCAAATTGGAATTTGTGTTTAAGTTGAGAAATAAAATGATTCGCCATTATCAAACCCAGTAGAGACCCTGAGATAAATTTTAAATTGTGTAATTGTTTAATGTATTCCTAAAATAATAAACATTTTGTTTGTTTGAAATTAAACGATTTCATTTAAAAAGCACACTCATTTTTGTATATTACAATATATATATTTATGTATGTAAATTGGTAGACAGATAACTATCACTGTGATTATGCCTAATTGCAGTAACAGAAATACACATATGCATTAGTTTTTTTGTTCTCCTACTAATTAAATGGCCACAATGAACCTTGTAGAACAATGTGCAATATACTCGTAAGTAAGCTAACACGTGCTTGTGTGTTGTTCTACCATGATACGCTTTCTCATGGCGGCGCAGTTATAGCCCCACTAAACACAACTCGTTGTAAAACGTTCTTAAGGCTTTACGTAACAGACCGTCTCAAAACTGATGCCTATTAATCTCACTTAGTTCTGGCAAATTGCATTAACGGCCATCATTCGGAAGAAAGTCAACTTGGAAGGCGTTTTATGTAATGTGCAAACTGGTAGGCAGCCGTGTAATTCGTGAGTATCGAAAAAAAGGGGATAATTTTCATACAATCTTTTTTTACTATGCTGCAAAAATCTAGATCAACACGAAGCCAATGTTACAACAATGAAAAAAATTATTTTGCGAAACCATGAATCACGAACGAAAGGCGTGCATTTAATAGTTTTATAGACCACGATCGATGCTCTATTCACAGAGTACCTAAATACAATTGATGTGAAATTTACATTTTCAAATAATTATTGATATTAAATCTGTTTTGAAAATTAATTATATTAAAATCATTTAAGGGTAACATTAAAAATAATACAGGAAGTATTTTGTTAATTTATATGAAAATGCTGGAATTGTTATAAATAATCAGTTACTTTTCCTTACTAAACGAGGTATACATTAAATAAGAAGTAAATGTCTTAAAATGTGTATTCATGAATTTCTTTCAGAATAAAACTGTGCAAGTATCTACCGGAAGATGTAAAAATTTTAGTGATTATAAACATTATACGAAAACCTTTAGAACGCTTTTGGCTCGAGTCAATTTTTTTCTATAATATAAGGTATTTTTATTGACAATTGTATATCCTAACATTTCTCATTTCTGTACTGTATTTAATGAGTTAGGCCTATACAATAATTCTTTCCTAATAATAAGGAAATTAGTGAAATTATTTCAATTTATACACTTTCCTATTCATAATAGTATGTATTAAATATTTTTGTATCAGACATATACATATTTATTTATGCATTTAATTGGTTACCCAACGTTTTCTATATACTAAATAGTTAATGGAGCAAATCAAAACCGAAGAAAATAGTGAAAGTAATTGTAAAAATCACAGTTAAATTTATTAGCTGAAATATTAGGGTTAGCTAAGGAAATTTTTTTAAAATAATCATGGTAAGCAAGAAATAAATAATAAGAATAACCAAAACCAGAAACTGGAAAAATGAGGACTGAATCAAGGAAGCAACATTATAGGAAACTGGATGAATATAATATTAAAGGCCAGACGTAAAAGGGCAGTTCTAAGGGCGTGGAACGGCTCGAAAAAAAAAAGAAATATTAAAATGATAATAAAATCTTTCAAGTAAAAATAGGCTCAGACAATTGTGGATCACAACACAAGAAGAAGTGTATATTTTTGAATGTGGCTCTTTCGCATATTGTTGATTAATAACATCGGCGAGGATGCGGCGTGATTATGAGGCAGAGAAAATAAAATATGATTGTTGTTTCAATTGTTGGGGAACTATAGAAGATGGATTAAAGGAAACTTTTAATCCGTTGAACATATAGGTAACATGAATAACAGGATTCACGGAACAATAGGATTTAAAGACTTTCTGGAGCTCATAATGTAAGACACTACCTCGAGCGTAACACAATAGCATCGTAAAGGAGCAGATTACCAGTAAATAGCGATAAAAGTGACACGGGCGGAACCAATGAGCCATTACGAAGCAGGTTATGTGGAACGTACGCTCCACGAAACACATTTCTCGTAACAATCCTAAATTCATTCAGTTACTCGTACTCGAAGTAATCGCGTTAAACGAGAAAAGGTCTTATTTTATTTACGTTAAAACCAAATTAACCAAAAAGAATCGTACTTAATTTTAAAACATTAATAAATGCACACAACAGATTCCAAAATAACATTTTTATTCGCTAGAAAATAATTTAGATGAGTTATAAATTCGAAATTAATGAACAAGTGTTTCCACTTGTCATTGTAAAATTACGTTTTACAACCTTGTTTTACATATTACAACTCTGGAATGAATCAGAAAATTAATGTATTCTATAAAGGCAAAACGTGTCATGTAATTAAACCGAAACATCCACGCGAGATCGTCAGAAGTCCTACGACAGTTCCCGATCACCCGCAGGTATGGAACCCAATAATATTATATTAATTGATACCATGAATTTACAGAAAAAAATTCTGCAATAATAATTTGTTTCTCTAAAATGTTAACTACCATGCCATATATACACGAAAAGCCTCTCATATATAATCTTAAATTAATTTTTTCGAGTAGGGTGGACTTAGAATTATAAAAAGTATTCCATGAAATTTTTTTATTTGGCTTAGGTAATATGCATTCAAAATGAGTTGGAAGAAGATTAAAATCAATTTACGAAATGTGAATGATTTCATATAAGTTAAAACTTTAAAAACGTTTATTTACTTTGTGGATGAAATTGAATTTTGCAAATGTGACAGATAATCTTTGTATGGATGAAAAATGTTTACAATCAAAATCCGTAACATTAACTATATGTAAATTATATTCATACATAATCAACGACCGACTTGTGTTGTCTGTTTAATGAACTACATATTAAATGATTTATTTTAAAATATGTAAATAGCTAAGGTAAAGAATAATTTGCTAGAAAAATTATCTGAGAGACAAAAATGGAATAGTTTACAATTTTGTGTACTATAAAAAATTGTATTTATAATTGCGCTGATATTTTTCTGAAAATGATTTGACAGTCAAGAAAAAATTAAAATTACGATAAAATTTCAACTGTAATTGTATTCTGCTGAGACATCTGAGTGTTATTAAAAAATATGTATTTGCTGTTTCGTAGTTATTACTATAGTCAAACTCTGAATTTAAGAAATAAATAGTTATTAACACTTGATTTTTTACACGTAACTAAGTAATGATAAATTATAATGAATGGATGTAAACATATAAGTAGGCACTAGTGTTTTTAATGAATAAGATGGTTAGAGTTTTATTTTTTAAAAAGTTTTAAAATATACCGTGGCCGTGAAAAATAGTACAAAATTTTAAAGGGTAACGATTGTAGAATTTTACGAACGATTATAATGAAACTAAAAAGTCTCTACATTTAATTTCGAGCTTCGTGCGGGTAACATGCAGATTGTCTCTTTATTGGGAGTTTATATGGCACGGAATTTTCGCGTGACCTAATGCTAATATTTCTGTTAGGCTCGTAAACCGCAAGTATGGTATAAGGTTTCCTTGCTTTCTATCAGGAGAAAATGATACGGCTTTTCATAACTTGTGCTTACCAAAATTCTTTACGAGCTCTCGGCGTATTTTCTGCAAACGGTAACTTAGCGTTAAGTTCGTGAGAGACCCGAGTCGGGTTGCGAACGAGTTTGGTCGCTCACTTAGTTCCAGGGAAGCGATAACTGTAATTGGTAATGTTTTACACCTCATCTATCGCGGAAGACTAAAGTTGTCGGGGTAACTTTCCAAAATCATTATGTTAGCTCCCAGGTACCATTACAGCTTATTGCTATAGTTTAAAACCATAAAATTTGTAAACCTTTCTAATATAACTATTTAAATATGTTCAGTCTGTTTCAATATATTAATGATTTTAATAACCACGAAACAGTTTAGGAATTAGGTCAATTATACCGATACCTTTCCAAGTGAAATGAGCACTAACTATTTTACACCTCAAATAAATCATCGAACACACCAATACTTATTTATTTACTTATTACTGACTTTTGTCAATTTTATATTATTAAAATAAACACAAATTATTTATATATTTTTAATAATACCATATATGTGTGAACCATAAAAACTAGTCTTTAAAGACTAACCATTAATTTTCTTGTGCTTAATCTATAAAATTTTCAACAAGAGTCTATCAAATATTTCAATATTTTCCTGGCCTGTCACAAAATTATGTAACTTAAAAAAACGTAATTACATTATAATTTTAAACAAAAATATAATTTCTATAGTCATAAAAATCTTATTCCTAAACAATATTAATTATTCAGAAAATATTAAATAAAATAAGTGTCCAAAAAATTAACCGAATTTGACATTCTCATTATGGGACTTATTTAAAGTTCAGTATAATTTGCTCTATGATGTTCTGCCACAAACCTATATTTCAATCTAGATGTTCTTGACAAATCTCTATAATTAAATTTATCAATAACATCAACAGAATCAATATCGTTATAAACTACCTTAAAAATAAGTTTAAAATATTTAGAGTGAGGTGCAGATACTAGAGATGTAATTTTCAAAGCTTTTGAAATATTATTATAATTATGGTTTAGAAATGAGATTGGCAAATTAATTCTAAAATTATAATCACGCGTGAATATTAATAAATACACACAACTCATTATTGATTACTGATGAATAGAATTTCACATATATTGCGAATAATAATTAATTTTAATTTATTGAGTCACTAAATTTATTTATTTTCACTATTGTAAAGTTCAGATTCAATTTAATTGACAATAGTATTGCTACATTATCTAGAAAAATTGTATTATAATATTAAATTAACATTCAATATTTAGTGATATATTCAAATTGGTAAGATATGACATTGTGGCTTAAATAATATAATTGTATGACTTACCATTACATATATATATATATATATATATATATAAGTGTTTACTGTAATACGTTCATAATATAATTGAAAATACACACAAATGTCAGATTTAATACAATCTGAATCGCTTTCTTCTATTACTCGTATAAATACAAGCATTTGAATATGTCTGGTGATACGTAGACGACAGCATTTGTTTACCACTCGAAATAACTCATAAATAATTATTTTATATTAATAACATTTATAATTACATTTCGTTCCCATTTAAGCGATTTTTGTTTTTCTAAATCGGTTTGAAATGTCTTATTGTTCCTAAATTAGCTCAATATGGCAGCACTTACAGTCATCGTAGTCGTCACTTTATGCTAAATGTCTATTTTCATTCTAATTATTTTATGAAGACGTCACTTGTGGCGTACATCTTGTGCTTTGGAAAATATAAATAAAATGGAAACCGGAAAAGCAGTAAGAGTTCGAAAGCATGGTCTCGTCAAATTTTCTGCATAATTGTGTGAATGATCCTTACACATGAAATTAATTCACACTTCCGTATTCTCCGTATCGGTGCGTACGCATATGATTATTTTTAATTAGTCAGTCAACCAGAGAATGCACAACTGCCGCCTTAACCGACTTACGACGTGTCTGTATATTGTTACGCGGGGTGTGACCACCCACACAGACCGCAACATTACTCAACGCCGAGTAACGAGATCGCACTGGACACGTCACTCATATCGCCGCCGATGTTTTCGCCTTACATAACTCAATAATTATAAATTTGCCGCTAAACAGACTGAAGTGGAGCAGTTTGGCCCGGGGGGAAGAGTGTAGAAAGGAGATCTTACGTCACGAGCGCTATATATTCCTCGGAGCGACCAATCCTAGGCACAGTCGCTCACAGCATCCACAGACATGGCTCTCAAGGTAAGGTCCAACTACGATTCAGTATCATTTATCATAACTAACACTTCAGCAAGCCTTCGCCACCAATTCAATCCATTTTTCAAATTGGATCTTCTCCTACTTTATTTATTATTCATAAAATGATCAATCGATCTACAATCACTCTTTAAGTTTGAACATTTTTTCATTTTTATTTCCTGTTCACTTTTTTTCTGGTATCACTACTGTCCCGAAGCAACCCGCGACACAGAATCCATACGACCATCGACGTCAAGCTTAGATTCCTATCCGACATCATTGTTCGATAAGACTAAATCATTTCCAAGCTGTTCCTATTCAAGATTCTCTCTCTTTCACGAAAATACTTTTAAAAGACTAGTAAACTATTTGTACTTTACCGCAATATTTTCGATATTCCCATTTTTATGTCGTCTTGCTGAATAATTGTATAAATGAATTATGTTTCAAGTATTAGTTTTCTTGAAGACTATGGAAACGTATGTTTATTTTTCATTTCTAAATTTCAGCTGTTCATCTTCGCCGTAGCGATTGCCGCCGCACACGCCGGAGTGGTGCCCACTTATGCGGCCGCCCCCGCCCTTACCTACGCGTCTCACGCAGCCCCTGCCCTGTCCTACGCAACCCACGCTGCCCCTGCCCTTTCCTACGCAACCCACGCCGCCCCTGCCCTGTCATATGCAGCACCCGCCCTATCCTACGCAGCTCCCGCTGTAGCTAAGGTAGCTGCCCCAGTGGCCTACGCCGCCCCTGCTTACGCCGCCCATTCCTATGCTGCCCCTGCCTACGCCGCCCATGGCTATGCTGCCCCTGCCATCGCTAAGATCGCCGCCCCTGTGGCTTACGCCGCCCCTGTAGCTAAGGCCGTCGTCGCCGAACCCTACGACGCTAACCCACACTACAGCTTCTCCTACCAGGTAGCCGACGCCCACACCGGCGACCAGAAGAACCAGCAGGAGACCCGCGAGGGCGACGTTGTCCACGGAAGCTACTCTCTGGTTGAGCCTGACGGCACCATCCGCACTGTGGAGTACACCGCTGACCCACACAATGGATTCAACGCAGTCGTCCACCGCCAGCCCGGAGCACATCCCGCCCCCGTCGTAGCTAAGGTCGCCGCCCCCGTGGCCTACGCCGCCCCTGCCATTGCGAAGATTGCTGCCCCCATCGCTTACGCCGCTCCCGCTGTGGCTAAGATTGCCGCCCCTGTGGCTTATGCCGCCCCTGTGTCTTACGCCGCTCCCGCCTACGCCAAGGTCGCTGCTCCTCTGAGCCTTGGTTCTTATGGCCATTATTAAATTATTACCAACCAACATTATTTCATTGTATATACACCTCATTTTCAAAAAATTATTGTTATGTTACC
Organism: Zhengitettix transpicula; assembly: GCA_037074705.1. NCBI lineage: Eukaryota > Metazoa > Arthropoda > Insecta > Orthoptera > Tetrigidae > Zhengitettix > Zhengitettix transpicula. Next base: position 35,071,966 of record CM073596.1, on the reverse strand, counting down.
ATGAATAAATAAATGGTTTGAAAAATATATTTGTCTGGAGTCTAACTTCCAATCCACAATTCTTAACATATAAAAACTATTACAGTTAAATCCCTCTTAAAAGTTTTAAAATCCCAGAAAAGAACTGCCTCTGAGCAAAAAATAGTTCAAAATTATTTGTCGAGTCAATGGACATATTTGATATCAAACTAAATTTTATTCAGTCTGAAACAATGCGACAGAATGTGGTACGGATTTTCATGCTGCACCCTGCTGGGTTTAAAATAACGAGATAGTCTAAAAAAATTAATTTTGGCACTCCGATTGATATTAATAATTTAAACAGAAGGTTGAAATGCGATTTATAACGAATATTGCAATTTCAGGTAATAGAATAAAAATTGTTAGTTTGCATATCGTGCTTTACTAACCGATGACCAATAATATATTACATGAATATTTTCTGTGTAATATTGAGACAAAATTTAATGTTTCATGTTTTCTAACAGGAAGGATGTTTCCTAAGTAGAAGGATAAAGGTAAATACTGCAATACTTACAACTAAACCGATTTATATAGAAGGTGAAATTCTATTGTAAACGGCCTTGTTATAGTTAGAGATATATAGATAAGGGTTACAAACTTTATTTGGTAAGAATTGCGCATTAGGTAGCTATAGAAGTTTAGGAAATTTGGAATTCTATGTAGAAAAAATTATTTTAATCTTCACTCCTCGCGATTATGATAATCCATTGCAAATATCAGTAATACAGAAAATGGAAATAAAAAAAACCAGAACCAACAAGATGTATGCAGTAGGAAAAAATATTCACTGTAAAATACAACGAATGGAAAATATACTCTTAATTGCCATCAAGGCGTCGTTACTTCCTAGGGGTGAAGTTCCTCTCTTTTCCACAGATATCGCGTCGGGAGCATAATCATTTTTAATTGACGCTAAGCTGTAAATATATTCAGATATATTACAGGTTTTATAATGGATCATTCAAATTAATTTGCCTGTTGATAAGCGTGAATAGGGGGAGGTTCAGTTAAAGAGAAAAAATAAATCAAAATAAAAGAACGAAGTGCTAATTGTCGAGGCTGATGTTGAAGAGCAAGAAGTAGTTTACGAAGTGGAATATTTTGGAACGGATGGTTGGAGGTGAACAACTAATTCTGTATCATGTGACACAGTAACAGACTCCGTATTATGAGATACAATTACTCATTTACTGGACGATGATGATGATGGAACTAAACCCAATATATTTCGCACATTCTGCTGATTTTGTTTTACTGAAAGTGGTAGAGGTTATCAACCGGAGCAAGAAACTTGCCGCTTATGGGCGAGCGAAAATAAACTATTAGCTCGAGGTGAAACTGTGATCTTCGTATAACCGGTTCCGGATTGTTGTGCCGAGAATGTTGTCACACAAAGTCATTCGCCAGCTATTCGAACAGACCAGGTTGCGCAACCTGAACCATATAAGTTGGAACACGATTTCATCTCGCTCCTGTCTTTTTTTATCGGCCATCCATCGGTTATGTCACGCGTCTGTCTGGAACTAGTCCACAGCGCAGTTAACAGGGAAATCTCTCGCTCATTACATTGCCCTAAATCTGACCGAGTAGTGCTACAGGCGCTGTGTGTCTACTTGTCAGATGTTTTACCAGGGTTGGAGTATTGCTGACGTTCTCTGTCAGAACTTCAAGTTGCATCCTTTCAAACGAACTGTCCGAAATATAATGATAGAAACTATCACTTAACAGCTACTTTTAATCTGTTGATGATGGAAAGCATTAATAAGGCGGCACAGAATGAAAGGAGTCAGTTGATTCGAATATTTTATTTAATGGTCGGTTATTACTCTTTTTATATTTCTCTATGCCTACACGTCGTAGACAGATTATTCCCCAGGAAGTGCTAGTCATCCGAAGACAATGTAAACATCCATAGCTAATAATTCAAAAGTATTTTGACTTTTCTCTAAATTCGAACTCTTCATTTCCATATATATTTTATGCAGGAGTCGGCATCGCAGAAGGGCGGCAGAAGAAGCGAAACAAAAATAAAATTTTAACCATTCAACAATTAAAATCTTCTATTGAGGTAGTTTATTTTCAGAACGAAGGTTCCAACAAAGGTACCATGTAGGTCAATTAATTGAAATAAAGTACCTGGATGGAAATATCTCGACCGGATCGGGAATCGTAATAAGCGGAAGACTCGGTTCGATTCAAGTCCAGGTTTTTCCATCCTGATACTGTTTACATTTTAAGAAGAATAATAGCGGCATTTTTGTTTTTCATCATACTCAAAAAAAATATATCCTGCATAAAATTGTATCTAGAAATATTAGAAATAAAAATATGAAAATTACAATAAATAAACTTGCCAAAAATCAGAAAAAAATTAATAATTGACAAAGCAAGAAATACAACAAAAATATATTATAACGACGTTTCGTCCAGAATTTGGGACTTCATTCAGTGTAAATTAATTTCGAAAAAAAAATATATCAGACCTTCATTATTATTTTAGGTACAAAATTTTCTTCATTTAATTCGAATCAAATATATATATAAATATTTGTTGTATAAAATTATATAAAACAGATTTTGGCTAGAATTTTTGTACAGAGAAAAGATATTCAATTAGCATCATCCAAGAATTAATGTTATAAAAACAAATTTATAAATAAATGTTGAGTAAATTTCCCAGACATCGCCTGGGTTACCTGTCTGCGGTAAATGAGATACAAAAATAACAGTAAGACGCAAGAAAGAAATGTGAATTGTTGAAAGTCTATATTGATAAATAAAAAATTCTTGGTACTTATGAAAATTAAAGGATAATGTGTCATTTAATTAAAATTATTTCATCACAGTAACAATGTGTAATTATTACAGTGGACCTGGATTAAATATGCAGAATTTCACTCAGGAATCAGAAATACAAATTTTCTATTTTATGATTTTTATATTATGTAAATCAAAATTATTGTTTCTAAGATAAATGAGCTTGGACAAAACTGAATATTTTTGAAAATTAAATTTGAGATAATATTTGGGGTCTTTAATACGTGTTCCTGAACTTCTCTGTTCGATCCCTCACTTTGATACTGTAAGAAATGAATGGCAGATAAAGTACCAACACTTTTCGATTTGGTTATATTAATATAATCAATATTTATACTTGTAATAACGACGCATATTTGAGGCTTGGTTTTCAATCCAAGTCATTTTAAATTCTTCACTTGCTGACTGAAATTCATGGCCTTGAACTTGACTCTTCACGCTCTTTTACGCCCTTTTCACTTTCTCCGAACGCGCGGACGTCTTTAGCATAAATAAAAGCAGCACTTCCGACTATTCTACCTCTTTTAATTTTAATCAGTCGCCATATACTTTCTGGGGTCTCCGTTTTACGATATTAATATTATATCTTGCTATTTCCATACATCGACACTCGATGTAACGACAATCTTTCGTACCTGTCGATCTGTGTTTCACAAGGGCGTTTCAATAAAGGAAAAAAATAACGTACCATTTATCAATGAATATGAAGTAATATATTATTCTTTAACAAGATCTCACGCTTTATAAAATACACAATAATAGAATGTGGCCAAGAATGGTCAGAATAAATTTATTCAATTAATAATTACAAGCGAAATTTAAAGAAAAATATAACGTTTCATCAGTTTATTTTGAATCTCTTCAGATGTTTAAACTAGAAAAATTAGATAAATTTAATTGAAATTAAATGATTGAATATTCGAACATAGAAAATTAAGTCTCAAAATATATCATTTACATTCGTACCATTTCGACTTCCATCAACAACTTCCGCGATCGAAATGAGAGTAGGTAATGACTTTACATACAGTGCCAATATTCCTAATTTCATATTTATATCTTCTATAGTTTTTCCTTTTATGTAGATATCTTTGTGACTTCAAGTTGAAGTGGTACGCTATTTGTATTCACGCTTTCTTCAGAGCCCAACTATTTTCGAGCGTGTATAATAGAATTTCAGCGATACAATTCTGTTGTTAGTAATGAAATTGTTGATGGAGTAACGGAGGTGTTTGAGGATGCAACCAATTTCTACAACCAGAAGTTGTGCGTCCTGTTTGAATGAGTGTTACGCACTGTCATTGTTCCAGAGTTTTAATTATCAATAACCATTGATAGCTTACTGGTGGTGTAAGAATGTTGTATGCTGACGTGTTTATCGGTTGTCTGTGAGGTAATACCAATTCTAAACCTGAGATTTATGTAGGTTCTTTATGAGATATTGCATGCCAAGCATATAATTAAAAAAGCAATATTAATTAGTCTAAACAAAAACAGCCAGCTTTCCGATATTCCTCTGTTTCCCACCTCGAAAGATTATAAATCTTAAGACTCCTCACAACAATCAGCCGCTGATATTGCTCCATATTCTTCAGATTTCAAATATTTACTGACGTATTTAATTTAATTTGCCACAATACATACAATTGTATTACTGATGGCCGTTTGAGTGTTGCTGAGGTAACTATTTTCAGAGTGGAACACACTTCATATAAACGTGATAACTGCGTTTTCTTTGCAATCCGTGTGAATTTCAAGTTAAAAAGGAGGATGAAAATATAATAGTGTTAACTCGTATGAATTACATTATATATTATTGAAATTTGCTCTTAAATGCAGGATGGATTTAAAGTTAGAAGTTTATGAGAGTATTGTAGTAATAGTTTGAGTATAATAATGCAACTCTGCCACAATGGTGGACAACGCAACTTTCCGAGAAATAATTTAATTAATGGTTATGGACAACAGAAATGCATTTGTATCGATTAAACTTTTTGGGGGAATATAATTATAGTTCTTCATGAATTTGTAGCCATTCCAAGACGGGCTTAAAGAACTATTCTTTTATAAATATATATAATGAAAGAATAAATCAGTTGGTGACCCTTTACAGACACTATTTTTTATTTATAGCGTTACGACGTTTCGATACGTGGTTGTATATTCTTCAGGTATTATCCAGAAGGGGAGGTATTTACAAATATGTTTTCACCACAAATCCTCCTAATTTGACAAAAGAATCGAAGGGTGTTAGTGGATCCTGACACTTCTTCCGGTCGTGCGTCCATAGTTTAAAATTTTTAATTTTAAGTCTGATTTTGAGATATTAAATCATTTTTAGGATTATATTTGAAGAAGATACGAAAACGTATCGAAACGTCGTATCGCTGTAAATAAAAAAATAAAACGTCTGTGAAAGGTGATTAAAAGATTCGTCAATTCAAAAACTGTCGTAAAATAAAAACTTTCAACTGTAATCAAAGAAAGTTTTATTACACCACATTCATACCACAGTAGGTTGGTTTTAAGAAATAATTTCCAGTATAATCGCATGACTTTTAAACTCTTACTACTGCTTTTCATTATTTTTTTATCCAATTAAGATATAAAATATAATTGACACTACTTGAAAAATTTACTACGCTGTATTAAAAATAAAAATTGTATTAAATGGCAGGACCCTGTTTGATGAGAAGTACAGTTGTTATGTTAATATAGAAGTGATAGGGGGATGTTTTGAGATCAACGATAGTTATAAAGGCGTGAATCTGAGAACTTCGCACCTTCGAGGAAACAACGCCGACAGCAGTCGCCTTGAAGCTTTATCCCCATTTATAAATTTTTTATGGACAAAAGTAATCTTCTAGCTTTACTTAAAATTATCATAACTCATTTAATTCGTAACTTTACCGAAAACAAACGATTTTTTAATTTTACGTAATTAAAACAGTCCTGCTAGAGCTTAATAATATATATTTAAATTCAAGGTTCAAATTTAACTTATTTTGATACAGCGCATTCTAATATAAGCGACCTGTCGTAATTAATTCTTTGATATTTTTTTCATAAGTATAAAGTAAAGCTAAATCTAGAAATAACCTTATTCAAGTACATCGCACATGATCAAATAAATCATTTATAAACAAATAGTAAATATCACATTTCACTCTCTTGCGGAATCCTGACGTTTCTTGGCAATTAAATGGACACTTAATTCAAAATCTTCATATAGAACTTTAAAACCATCGAAAAACCACTCCCCATATTCTCACCACCTCTCCACGGTTTCAAATGTTTTCTTTAAATCTCCAGAGACGCAGAGGACCGCGTTCCTCTACAATCAGACCAGACTCGAGTGTCTCAGATCAGTAGACAGTGGATCTAACTTCGCTCGCAGTTGTGGGTAATAACTTAGTATTTCAGGGTTTTTGGCGACGCGTCGGTGAGTGGGCAGTGTTTTATGGAGGCACAGTGACGCAACACCCACGCTTTGGAACCCGGAAGCGGGGTCTAAGCCGCTCTGATGTGAATCATTAGTCACCGACGGCCCCGGGGTTCTGGCAACTTACAGACAGCGTGAGCCGAGATTCGAATCGTTCCGTACCGAAACGCGTCCTAAATTCGATTTCGAAATTCCAGTTCACAGACAGAAACAATCCAGACATCGCCGCTTAAGGAATTGTCTGGCGAAACCAGATCTTATTCCGCATTGTACTGTCAACTAATTTCATTCCTTTGACAACTGGGAGAGGTGATATCAAATAAACTATCATACACCCGTAAGTTACTTTGACATTTTCAGCTTTCTTAGGAGTTAGACACTTAATATTGAATCTAGAGAAGGTCTCAAAAGGGGCAAAAGACTCCCAGCATGGAAGTACCTTCATTTCTCTCCAAATAAAAATACTTTTTTAAATTTAAAGTTTAAAATGATGTATTATTTACAAATTTCACATAAAAATTAAACAAATAACTATATTGGTCGATAAGTCAGATAAATTTCATTACAAATTCACTAGTATGAATTATTGAAACATCCACGTAAATGCCTACATTGACTTCCAATTAAAGCAAGTAAAAAAACGCAATTAACACTACTTTTCGACCCTAATTTGGAACTCTGTAATAATGGTTATAAAAGAAGAGGCTTTAATAATTAATTTTTGTGATAAATGTTACTTCAATTATGTTGGACGTTTGTATTATAAAATTTGAAGAAAATATAGTTTAACATATATTGCAATAATTTGTTACATTAAATTACATATCTTTAATGTAAACCTCAAAAATAATTAATTTCATGAAATTAAATTTTTTCATAATGTCATATATGATTATTTGTTGCTAATTAATCATTTTAAAATTATTTAATTTTGAATTTGGAGATATCGAAAATATTGACACGCAAAGAAAAAACATAATATTACAGATTGAAAATTAAACAGGAATCCCATTTACAAAATTATTTGACAGGACATTAATTTTTAATTGTCAATAAGAGCTAAGTCATGAGTGAATCAGCTTCCGAAATCTTCAATTACTATATTTACAAAAATGTCTGGTTTACCGCAATGAGGTATAACAATTATTCTTAGAAGATACCTTATTAAAATTTTAAATGGACACAAAAAAAATTGTAGCGGACTATAATAATAATAATTTATAATTAAACTTCTTTGAACTTATTGGCCATTAATTTTTTTTGTTATTACACGTCAGATAAAATATTAATTTTAACATATATATGCATAAATTAAAAACTTAAACATCATTTAGAAATTTATTAAGGTATATTAACACTACTCAGTGAACGAAACGTCGTAATATTGTTTTTTATAATTTGTTCAAAAATTTTTTCAAAAAACTTTTAGAGTCTTAAGAAATTTCTGGAAGGACCAAACTGACGTCTTTCTTCACGTCACGAGTCTTATGACATTTTCAGTGGGAAACGAATCCGAGTGAGCTGTGAACTCTAACATTAGTGAAAGGCTGACACCCAGTTTCCTTTCTAACAAACGGCGACCCTTTCCTCTGGATCTGAACTTCGTACCCTCTTATTGTGTGACCAATACTGCTGTATCAGATAAAATAGAGCTCCTGGGAACCGCGTTTTTCCCAAGCACAAACGTAAAAAGTAGATTAGAAGTTATAACATATTTATTAAACTGCTTGAATAATATTAAACGATTTGCATTGTTTTAATTAGTAAAGCCTCTCCAAACAGGAAAGATAACATAGCTCACGTGATGGCTATTTGTTGACACCTGGCTATTGAAGTTGTAAGCTATGACGTCATAAAATATTATTTTTCCCTCAGTATTACACCTGGTATAAAAAGTTCAGCTTCAAAAACGGAACGATTTTTATGCTCAGTTACGTAATAGATCAACCATTCACGTGCAGCTGCCTCAGATTCCAGTTGTGGTATTAATAAAATTAGGTATGCAATTTTGTTTCATATTTCGTGTTAGTTTTTACAGACCTTTCTCCACCGCATAGCCTTCAACATTTTATCCACAGTTTTATTAACTTTCTTTCCTTAGCTATTCACGTCACTCTGCAATGCGTTAAAATGATGTTCCGTAGAACTCTTTATTTTCCAGTTCATGACTGAAATATATCTTATTGTAGTCTTACAATCCTTAATGTCTGCTATTACGTGCTTCCATTGCAATCTCTTCATTAACTCCATGAAGGCAATAGAAAACCGGAAATAATCGCAGTCAAACGGTTCACGTGCCTCTAAAAACCACAAACACATCCCCTTTGCCCTCCGTATGCCAATTTAGCTTGTAATTGCTCGCCAGGAGGAAAATAGCTACTCAGGTCCAGCCGTGAAAGGCACAATCCGGTTTGTCGACGAAGGACTTCATTGAAGAATTGACTGGTTCGGTACGGACGTTCCTGCTCAGTCACTAAATGAACCACCACGGCGGTTGCATTATCATCTGATAGAGTGCGGGTTGGGAAAGATTAATCTTGAGTCACTGCATAGGTATTTAAATCTAATCAGTCTCGGAACAGCCAATACGTTTTCTTGCTCCTAAGAAGTACTAATGACTGTTTGGCACGTCCTTGAACACGATTTCTTGCTTCCCAGGCGTTGGTCACTCCGGCCGAGCCTTTCACCTTAAGGATAATCCGACTGTGATTTCAACTAGGACAAAGAACACAGGACTCTTTGTAATCGACACATGATCTAGCGTGTTAAATGATTGAGCAGGATTGAATACATTTTAAATCCAAATTAACTTAGTTACCTATTCTTTATCCTTATAATTTTTTACTACCTTCATCCAACCTTCATAATCGAGCATAATTTTGAATCAAATTTTGCAAACAACTAAAAATCAACCAATGTTTTCTCTGTCAGTTGCATTTACTTTGAAATCTTACCTAATGTCTTCCTGACGAATTTAATCGTCAAAAACTTTGGACGTATCTTTTAATATCATATTCATCTTCGTATGTTTCTTCATAATTTTAATTAAATATTTTTGTATTTTCTTAATATAATTGTATATCGTTACTTCCATTTACCAAGTCCACGATTCACACCCATCGTCAGATTATATTTGGTATTATTGACGTCACTTATTCAACTACTCCTGTCCTTTTAAATCGGCTCATTTACAACAACTTATCATTTAAATTTTTAAATTATTTTTATAGGATGATAATTTTATTATTTCATTTAATTTACTACATTTTACTAATATTATTATTTCAGTTAAATTTCTACATTTATTCACCCCTGGTTTTATGAGTCAAATATTAATAATTATAACTAAATTTTCTACATATTTTTATTATGATAAAGGAGACTTCGAGTAGACGCCACCCATCATCATCTTGATCAAAATAAAAAAGAATGATATTGGAATTAGAAGATTAACAGGAATTTCGGTATAATAAAAATGATTTGGTCTAATTTATTCCTGGAACAAAATTTTAGAAAATATGTAACATAATTATTCATATTTTCATGTGAATTTTAATCTTAAATTACTTTAAAGAAAATGAAATAATAATGTTTTGTATGAGATTTTAAAATTTCATCTATATATTATGTATTTGAAAGTTTCCGCCTAAAATTTGCAAGAAGGTGATTCTTATACCATGTCGAAAGTTCCTTAATTTTAGTAAAATTATGTAGAAAATTTAGTGCAAGTGATTAATTAATTACTAATAAATAAGGTTTGAAATAATTATTGTAAATATTCTAATATTCAGCCGAAAATATTTAAACGCATTATTTATTATTATGAACCTACAAATCCATTTAAAAAATAGTGACCTGTCATTATATTCCACATTAAAGCAAAAATGATGACGACTTGATCCTTTCTGTACATTATTTAAAGACTCTTAATTTTATAGACTTTTTAAACCAATTTTCAAAAAATCCGGTAACATAAATTTTAAGACGTTTGATTTGTTTTCGACAGTTGGACTATTATTTGTCTCCTTACGGAGTCGGATAATTGATTGTGTGCCACTAACCGTTTAAAACACAGAGCTTTTCAATTGCTTTCGGTCGATACGTGGAAGAGTTGATTAATGAGGTTTAGGGCGCCGAAGTGGAATCTCAGAGATTTAGGAAAACAAAGTATTTATACATTTTAATATAGATATCCCATTGAATGTAATATTTTTTAGAAAAATATTCATCGGTTGAATACTGATGATAAATAAGAATATGTCAATCAACGTAAAATCTACAATTAAACAGTAAACATAAATATCAAATTAAAAAATGTTTAAAATAAGGAAAAATAAGGAAATCGATCCAAATAAAATTATGCGTTTCGTCCGTAATTTAGGACTATATCAGATGGCAGATATTTATTGAATAACTTGGTAATGAATATAAATAGGACTATTGTAGGACAATTAACTATTTAAACAGTTTAAAATAAAACTGCAGAGGAATACAATTTGAATATCTATTACTATACTTTACTATGAATCAATTGCATAAACGCGTTTTTTATGGGGTGAGACGTCACCAAACATTACTGAGTTGCGTTTCCAAGAGTTCGGTTCCCTGAATGATAAATTCTGGGAGTTAGCACTAGATTACGTTTAACAATACAAGTATGAGCTTAATTTTATTTCACGTCGTTTCTTAACCCTCTAACTATTAAAAAATTTAAATGTGTTTACTTAATTTCCAGTTTGCCACAATTTACGATTTCGATTGTTTGGATAAATTACTATTTTTGCTCATTATTCGATGTCACATTTGGAGAGATCCAAAATATACGGAAATAAACGTTTTATTTAATTTAAATTTTATTGTATAGACCTACTGAAATTTATTAACTTTTAGAAGTAAATTTTTGTTAATTCAGTGAATAAATTAATTCCGATTTTTAGGCTATACTTAATTATTTTAATATGCCTTTTTTCTATGGGTTTCCGAGTGATGTCGACCTGAAGTAAAATTCCCCCGATGATTCATGATAGATTTGGGAGAGGAGAAGCTTCGTGACGGTCGACGCTGCACCATCGGATCAAGAGTAAAGGGAAATAGCATTTCAATGAATTGCGGAATTAGGAGCGCATAAACGCAATAGAGCCGATGTAGGTCACGGGACAGATAGGTACCTACGGAGGGACACAAACATACGCACACTCACACACCCATACTAGTAAAAAGGAGAGTGAGAGATGTGGAGCAGCGTGCCCCCAGGGGAGTAGAAAGGGAACCTTGCGTCACAGAGCGTATATAAGGCGTGTACCCAACCTAACAGGGCACAGAACAGTCCCAGACATGGCCTTCAAGGTGAGTGATCGAAGACGACGGCTCGCGGCTTCGAATCCGACTACATTCACTCAACTTCCGCGTATTATTGCCTCTTAAGCTGTAGTTTTAATGGCTGCTATCTATTTCGCAAAGTGGATCGGGATACAAAATAATCGCTATAATAAATTTATTTTTAATACATTCTATTATTAATGCGGTACTTATTTAAAAACGATGATTATGGAAACAAAAATTGAATCGTGTAAACGCCAATCGTTGTAATTTTCCGTCTTAGGATTGATTACTTCCACGTATAAGTTTATATGACACTGTTTTATAACGTGAATTTAACGTACTATATAACTAACTTAATTGCAAATTGATCGTGAAAAAACTCATTACACATTTATTTTTTTAAAAAAAATTATTTGAAGTCGCATTAACGTCGAGTTCTTTAGCGCCTATATAACTATATATTTTATATTAGAATTTTGAAAGTCAGTAAAAAACGGATCCAATATTCACTTTATACCTCCGCGTTACAAATTAGTAATTATAATTAACATAATATTTGTCGATATTCGGAAACAATTTTAACTACAGTAAGCTGATGATTATTTATTTATGCATAATTGCTAATCCGAGTTTTGAAATACAATACGAGAATGCACGAGGATAGAGTATCTGGGATACAAAATACAACACATACGTTGTCAGCTGCGAGCATTACGATACTCAGTTTGTGTATTCGTACAGGAGTTCTCTTATATTTGTCGCTTTTGGGAAACAATAATTTTAATCACACTTAGACGATGTTTAAGGGGTTCAGCGTAATAGAATAAAAATTGAGTGACAAGTATTTTTTATGGAAAGAATTATTTTTGACCCGGGATTTATTTATTCATGTTAAAGTATTTATTTGGAAGGTAATGGTAAAATCCATATTTGCGATAACAGTTCACTGGAAAATAATTTGAAAGGAAATTTAAATGATCTTTCCATTTCAATTTTATGTTACTTGATACATTTTCTTAGCATTTTACCTTGTAAGCAATATTAGTTATAAGCATAACTACTTTATGTTCTACTGTTCACGTAACGTATTAATCACGATTATTTATACATAGTATTGCAAATATTAAGTCAGAACCTCACTCATTGGTTGTCTTGTAAACAATAACATCCGGATCACTACTCCTTACAATAAAATAATTCTTGATGTGCTGCTAGATTTAAATAAACTGTTCTTGCTCAACACAATTTCATGTACTTTATTATACATCACCAATCTGTAGGACATTTCTCTCACTATTTATTTCCCTTTCATATTTGACAATATTTCGCTCAAGAAATCAATCTAAATGGATCACATAGTTTGCGACTATCATAATGAATGCTTTTGTAAATATGTTGCTCTTGAAAACTTAATATTTATCATTTCAATGCTCTGTAATAGATAATACATTTAAAATTTTAGACTACAGGACTTCTGAGAATGATTAAATAAAATAGTAGTAGAAATGAACTCAAATATTAGTTCTATAACATTAAAGAAATAGATTTTCATGAATAACGTATCAGTCATTCAAAAGTTTATTTTACGCCTATTTTCAAGTCAAAGATCCAAAAATTATACACACCGGATCATTATATTTAAAAACAAATATGCCTCGTTAAATAATAAAATCTAAACTTAAGCTAGTATTTAGAATCAAAACACAAGAAATAATTGAAGGAAGGATATGCAAACCTATAATATAAGGTAATTTTCTTTGTTTTCATGACCATACACTTATTGTTTGCTTCGTTTGCAGCTCTTCATCTTCGCCGCAGTGGTGGCCGTCGCCCGCGCTGGCGTCGTTGGCTACGGAGCCGCCCCCGCGCTCTCCTACGCCGCTGCCCCCGCTCTTTCCTATGCCGCCGCCCCCGCTGTGTCTTACGCGGCAGCACCAGCCCTTTCCTACGCCGCCCCCGCCATCGCTAAGGTAGCTGCCCCCGTGGCTTACGCCGCACCAGCATACGCCGCACCTGCCTATGCTGCATCTGCCTATGCCGCACCTGCCTACGCCGCCCACGCCTATGCCGCCCCTGCCATCGCTAAGGTCGCCGCACCCGTGGCTTACGCCGCCCCTGTAGCTAAGGCCGTCGTCGCCGAGCCCTACGATGCCAACCCACACTACAGCTTCTCCTACGGTGTGACCGACGCCCACACCGGCGACCAGAAGAACCAGCAGGAGACCCGCGAGGGCGACGTCGTCCACGGAAGCTACTCTCTGGTTGAGCCCGACGGTTCTGTGCGCACTGTGGAGTACACCGCTGACCCACACAACGGATTCAACGCCGTCGTCCACCGCCAGGCCGCCGCTCACCCCGCCCCCGTCGTGGCCAAGGTCGCCGCCCCCGTGGCCTACGCCGCCCCTGCCGTAGCTAAGATCGCTGCCCCTGTTGCCTACGCTGCCCCTGTGGCCGCTTACGCCGCCCCCGCCTACGCTAAGGTCGCCGCCCCCGCGCTCGCCTACGGCGGTGCTTACGGTGGTGCTTACGGCCACTATTAAAGTTGCACTACATCATTCCTAGCTCATTGTACATATGTCTGTTCATCTTACATAACTGTTATTGTCTTGCGCTTATGTGCTTTAATAAATGGTTTCATATATAAAATAACATTGACTTCAATTTATTTCACCAACAGTAATTTTGAACCAAAGTTGCATTAAAATGAGATTTTTAACTTCGTTGTATGTTTACAATTATGAGAACGTTTATTTTTATTTTTAAGAATTTACTCAGTAGTTACTTCAGTAATAGTAGTTTTGATTGGATTTTCAGTTGTTAGACTGTTATAAGTAAAATAAGATTTTTTTTATAACATCATGATTCAGATATATTTAACGTCCCTGTTTTACCAGTCATGCAATGAAAAATACCAACCGTATTAATTATACCAATGTGCTCGCGTTAATTTATTCTTGAATTCAATTAGAAGACGTTATTTGGGTGTTATCTTTATGCCCAATTTAAACCGCAGTTTTAATTGTTTAAGAGAAAAAGTTTCTGATAAAAGTAAATATCTCGATATTATTGGTTCGGCGTTTTCCCTGATTTGTAAACCCATTTGTATAAAAAAATCACGTTTGGTTTTGTATATTTTATTCAATGTGTGTTTTAATTAATGAGGTGGTAAAAAGGAAAGCAGAATCGAATTCTTTGTATCATTTGCTTAGTTTTATTTTGATCTATCAGTTCAGTATTTATCAATAATTCCCGTACTGAATTGGTTTCTGATAGGATTATTAGCAAAAAAAGACTCGTCTACTTAAGTGGTAATAATTTTATACATCCAAGGGAAAAAATTTGTTGGTTAAGTATATCGTGTCATGCATTCCAAACATTAAATGCGGACGATACCTCAGACAAAAATTAGCATCCGCGTACAGTATTGATTAACTTCTGTCATGTAATTGTTGAAGACCAGTCAATCATTTCTACTGGTTCAGAAAGATACTGTCAGGTCTGAAATGTTATCTTCATGAGAGTAATTGACTTAATTTATTTTACTATTACATTTCACATTGTAAGGATAATTATGCTAATTCATCTAATTTTTAAGTCAATAATTTAAAAAATGTTGTAAAATAGATTTTACTGAATATATTATTTTAGTTTATAAATAAAAATAAATATCCTTATAACATATATACTATTGCAGAATACTTATCTTCATTCTTTATAATACTATTTAATTCGTATTCCAATTTCCTATGATTTTAAAGCACACACACACACACACACACACACACCCATAAAAGAAAAATTTTCATTAAGAGTTTTATTGAAGTTGTCAAAGAAACAAAACCAGGAATCCAAAGATATAATTAGACAGTGCCAAGCAATGCACCTAATAATATCGAAAATATCGACAAGTAAATTACAAATTTATAAGATCATGCCATAATCCGATCGAAATTGAAATATATTTCAAAATAACTGTTAAAATATATCACAGGTTCAGTAAAATTACTAATAATATTTTGTAATTCTACTGTGATGAAAAAAATAGTATTTGAATGCGGAGCATGGCTTCGAAAGAAAAACCTGTTTCACTCACATTTATATTTGAAATAGTATTATTTATTAACGGTGTAATATTCACACAAACCCCTATCCCGTCATCGGAAGGGCGTGGGACAAGTACCAAATGCCCGACCTACCCGATGCAGGTTTTTCTAAGGTTTTCCCTGCATTTCTTTAGGCGAATGCCGGGTAGGATCCTTAAAATATAGTCCGGGGGCCATAGTTAACCCTTGGCTACCTTCCTCTACCCTTCCGCATCCCCCCTTTCAAATCCCTTCCTATGCTATTAAAGGGGAGTTGCCCATAGTGGATTACCCTGATGTAGCCTGTTGCCCTAATAAATAATAATAAATACAATGCCCGACCTACCTGATGCAGGTTTTTCTAGGGTTTTCCCTGCATTTCTTTAAGCGAATGCAAGGTAGGATCCTTAAAATATTCTCTCGCAGGTAACCTGCGAGGGATTTTCTCTCGCAGGCAGAACCTTTTAGGAGAGATACGAAGGGGCTACCTTTGGGTATGCCTTTTCTTCTCCGTTTTTGAACTAAGGTTCCCACAAGCCGAGGCACCTCAGCGTTTTGTTCCGGGGTCACCGGGGTCACCAACCTTGGGCATACGGTAAGAGTTGTCCACTATTCCCATTGGAATAGTCGGCCAGCTGCCTCCTAAACTGGTCGAGGCACGGAGAAGTGAATGCTGCGTCCCCACAGCAAACTCCTCTCCCGCTATCCGAAGGGCGTGGGATAAGTACCCAATGCCCGACCTACCCGATGCAGGTTTTCCTAGGGTTTTCCCTGCATTTCTTTAGGCGAATGCCGGGTAAGATCCTTAAACCATAGCCTGGGGGCCCTAGTTAACCCTTGGCTACATTCCTCTACCCTTCCGCATCTCCCCTTTCTAATCCCATCCTATGATATTAAAGGTAACAAAAGTAAGACATCAAGAAGAAGTAGTCATCAGGAATTTAAGAAGGAACCGACACTGTTATTCTTGGCTTAAACTGTGCTAAAATATTTCGAGAGTTAGTTTTGGAAAAAATATTTAGACTATATTCTCGCTGTAAATAATAGAAAATGTTTGATTGAATGGTACGTTGATAAACTCAGAAGTGCGAAGATAAAAATAATTTTAAGTAGACAGAATACAACGGCATTGCAGAGATGACGTGCCGATATGTAAAAGAGACAGATGAGAATAGAACAAGAGTAGTTTGCTAAACATATTATCCGCAAGTCTAATACCAGCTTACGACGCCAACTACCGCAGACGTCGAAGGAATCATTACACCAAGTCAATGAATCCGATTAAAGTGAAGTTCTAAGAAGATGATATCTTAAAGTCGGCCATTTTATATTTATAATGTAGCAATATTTATTTAGTTTGTCTCGTAACTGCTAAAATCGATACAATAAAATTATTTATTAAAAATGTTTTAAAATAAAATAACTGTTGAATGAAATATTTCTTTAAATTTCAAATAAATGACAGGATATAAAAAACGTGCATACTTAAATCATTAACATAGGTAATGAATTATTTTTACAACGTTTGAAAACAGGTAACAGAATTGTATTGAGATAGTTATAAATTAAATATTTGCAAGCAAGCAATATTTTACAACTTAGGTGTTTCTGAAATGGAGGAATGAACTAAGATACTAAAGGTAAAATTGAGATTTTAATTGTTTTTCTCCTACATAAGCAGTCAGGCGCATTCCGTGTTTTATCTGAAATATAAAGGTAAAATTCTATGATATATATTACTGGAGCGGTTACACCTCTATTAACTGCATGACACCGCGATATCTGTAACTAGCCATTTAGAGGCGGAGTTGGCTTTTAACGCTAATTAAGTAATAATGGTAATGAAATCGCTTAGGACAGGTTAGGAATGTGAAATCCGTACCATATTAGGGTTCAGTTACATTAATTACTGGCTCCGTGCAGAGTCGACTCTTACTTAATCTGTACGAGAATGAGTGTGCACATTCGAGCACACTGGAAACGACGTAATCGTTAAACTCTATTTTGGAAGTAAAAACAATGTTGAATGCCTAAGAAACGTTTCACTTGTTGAAGTAACCAGACGTGGTATCGGAATAAATTAATTAAATCCTATAACCCGTTTCCAACATAAAATGACGCTCTAGGTTTTTATCCGAGTTTTCAATGCGTCATATATAACAAGAATTTTAGTTTTAATGTGAATTGAGCAATCAAATATACAAGCACAAGCTACTAACAATTTTTTACATGGTTCGGAGCAGATTTTTTGCTTATAAACATTATTTTGTGAAGAATATGATAAAGGGAACCTATTAAAGAATAAATGGGGAGAAATATTAGATGTTTCATTTTATCGCCGTTGAATGAACATTTGTATCAGTCGCTATGGAGAATAGGCGCACAGGAGGAGATTAAATTATTGTTATATTTACCAGAGGAACGTCCCTTGCAAGACATGTGTATCATTGTGTGAACTACGCGAAATAGCCTTGGCAATTTCAAAATTATTTTACCAAAACCTGACGCATTAAAAAATGCATTAAAAGTACTGTAGTAAAAATTGAAAAACATAAATTTAAATTGTAACTGTGGAATAACATTTAATGGATGTTCAAGGAACCGCATGACAATGCTTTAGAATAAAAATTGCTAAAAATGAAAAACGAAAATTCATTGACAAATTTGGATTTATATTAAAATAAGCTTTGATGAGCAGAAAAAACCAAAAAACAGTCTGCAAATTTTTAATTTGATTAAATAATGAGTTGGAAGCTTTCAACTCTATTGTTATAATCAATAATGAATGAACAATAAAACGATACTACTTATAAAAATCATAAAGTTACGAATACATTGCGAAACGTTCAGCATAACATACCTTCCTGTCCTATAATTAAAATCACTATAACTTAAAAAAAATATTAGTACCTATAGGTACTTAGTCACTAATATAAAACTATGTTGTTTATTCAACAAGGTCTGATCTTAAACTGCTCCATTAGGAGCTTCAGTGTGTACAATTACAATCGAATATAGATACTATAGTATCGATTTATTATATTTTTAGTTATTATTTAATTATCTATACATATATATGATTATACATGCATGTAAAAATATACACATCAACATAGATACCTAAAAAAACAATTTCAATTGGTTCCTATTTCTTATTATTTTTGGATGTTCTACTTATCAATCTTTTAAGTATCTCTGCATATTGTTTTTCTATTTCTAAACCTTCGTTTCTGTTATTAACAATATTGTTTCTGTTTAGATTAATATATATTGCTTCTGCTATTCTAAGTTTTATTTTATGAATATTATGTAATATTTTAATATTATTAAAATTGAATTCATGGTTAGTCAATTTTTTGTGGGTGGACCGCGGTTTATTGCTTTTGGCTGTGGTTTTTTTAATGTTTTTTAATGATGATACATTCTATTTTTAATGTTAGTTGTGCTATAACCTATATATGTTTTAGGGCAATTGATAAATGGAATGATGTATACGAGATTTGTCTTATACTGTTCTTCCGTCTTGTCCTTAACCTTAGTTAGTTTATTTTGTATATGGTTTACTGGTTTTACGGTTAATTCAACATCATTAATATCGTTTTTCCTAAAGGTATCTATGATTTTAAGGGTCAATTTTTCTATATAAGTAAGGCTGTAAACGTCGGTTGTTTCTTGTCAAAGTATACAGGAGGAGTCGTATGTATTTCCGGTCGTTTGATTGTTCATTCAGGATGATTATAACAATAGAGTTGAAAGCTTCCAACTAATTATTTAATAAAATTAAAAACTTGGAGACTGTTTGTTTTTTCTGCTCATTAACGTCAACAGTCGTTCTTACCATAATTAAAATAAGCTTTCGGTAAATTATAAAAATATAATTTAATTTTTAGCGTATAATCACTTATTATAATAATTGATAATTCTAGGGTATTTGAATTCAAATCATTTGAAAACCAAAATAGATGGTACCCAGTTTCACCAAACTCTATCGAAAACACTCTGATTAATAATATAAACATTTATATTTCGCAACTGAGATGTTGACTACGCTCATTTTTCAGAAGAATCCTCGGAACATTAATGTTCCTACGTTGTGACTTAAGTGTGAAACTAAATCGTCATAGTACGCTCTTCATCCTTGTCAGCTACTCAGTGAGTATATCAGGCAGCATAACCACAGACCCAAGCGGGAACCAGTGTCAAGTTTCAGATTTAGTTATATTTTGCTTATTCAATAAGGTGCAGATAACATGAATGTCAGGTTTGGTGGTGGAGGGAGAGTAGAAAGGCAATTTTGCGTCACAGTGTGCCGTATATAAGGCGGGAGACTCGGTTGTCAGGATACACACAACAACTGCAGACATGGCCATTAAGGTGAGTGAGAACATGGTTTAGTGGCACATTCACTCATTAGCCACACTTCTGGACATATTACGCAACAACGGAAAGGCCGTGTGACGAGAAAAATAATTAGAGTAAGTGAAATTCGTGTTACACCTCAAACATTATTGCATACGATAGGACGTTAAAGTAATAGACAGATTTTTTGAAAGAATTTGAATTTTCGGTTTAAATTTTCAGCTCATAATTAACAAAAACTATCGGTAAGGTATAACATCAGTGAATTAAATAAATATAAGCACAGTGTTACTATTTTTGTTTAGTTACCAGAATAATCATTCCCGTTCGGCACAGTAATAAGTTCACAATAAAACATTTATCTCCTAACGAATAAGCATTACCAAAGGGGTAAAAATTTAATGAAAACCATTCCAGACATTTCTGAGTTAAACAGGAATGTTTCATGCTTTAATAATATGATATTGGTTTCCTATTTTTGGCAAAAATGTTATTTACATATTTATATAATTTTTTATAATTGAAATAGAGTCCGAACGTCCATTATATTTAATTAATATATATTCATTTATCGATTAGTGTCTCTGCCACCGGGAAAACAGCCAATTTTTAGATTAAATAAATACATACAGCAATGTTGAACTAAAAGTCGCTCCTCTAATTTGGTACTTTTGTAGTTTTCAAAATAATTTCCTGCAATCGGCCCGTTGACTTTTGGAAAACATGTGCGACATAAAATAGACCGAACTGTCGTTCCAAAAATACTTTAAAAGCGGCTTGTGACCTATATGAAATCTGTTGTACAGTAAACATATTGAAATATTTTTCCAAATTATTTATTGTTAACGAAAGATCAGAATAATATCATGCTGAATGTTTATTTTCATTAATAAGTGTTTATCACTTAAATAACAACAGAAAAGACACGTCTATGACATTGTGAATATTCATAAATTCTCAGGAAGCGTCTAGAAACATCGGGGATACTTATATATCCGTGAATATGGGAATTGTTTGCTTTCTTAGTATATGGCGATTTTTCTCAGTAAACGTTAAGTGACTTCATGTTCTCTAATTGATGTTCTCATGTAATACTGATTAAATATTTTTTATATTCTGTGAGGAAGCTTGATACATAATGTATATTATAGGAGTGACGACTGTATATAAAAATATTTTTGTTGTAGTTCCTCATCTTCGCCGCCTTGGTGGCCGCCGCCCGCGCTGGTGTCGTTGGTTACGGAGCCGCCCCTGCACTTTCCTATGCCGCCGCCCCTGCCGTGTCTTATGCGGCAGCACCAGCCCACGTCGCTTACGCCGCCCCTGTAGCTAAGGCCGTGGTCGCCGAGCCCTACGACGCCAACCCACACTATAGCTTCTCCTACGGTGTGACCGACGCCCACACCGGCGACCAGAAGAACCAGCAAGAGACCCGCGAGGGTGACGTCGTCCACGGAAGCTACTCTCTGGTTGAACCCGACGGTTCTGTGCGCACTGTGGAGTACACCGCTGACCCACACAACGGATTCAACGCCGTCGTCCACCGAGAGGCCGGCGCTCACCCCGCCCCTGTAGTCGCCAAGGTCGCCGCCCCCGTGGCCTACGCCGCCCCTGCCATCGCTAAGGTTGCTGCTCCTGTAGCTTACGCCGCCCCTGCCTACGGTGCTTCTTACGGCCATTATTAAAGTAGCTGTACATCACTCCTCACTCATTATACATGCTTATGATCATCTACATAATTGTTATAGACTGTTCCGATAAAATTAAATAAATTGTTTTCAAAAACATATTACATTCTTTTACTGTGTCTGATAACCCACTATACTCAATTTATTGGTAAATTTCCTCGCATTCAGAATGTTAGTTTATTTAACACTAAATTTTCAATTGAGGAAAAAAATCAGAAATCTCAATAAAAAATTAACAAAAATGAATAAAAAGTTTAAATTTTGGTTTTAGCAAACCACATTTCAAAACCGAGCAGTTTTCAATAATTTCATACAAACTTTGTTAGATAGAGAGCCAAGTTATAAAACAACCGCAATCTGGATCGAATCAAATAAATGAAAAATATTAAATCATGTAGGTTTTAAATTGTGTTTCAAAATCATACTCTTGCAAGACGAAGGTTCTGCAACTTAATATGGAGAATGATAGTTGATATCGATTTCAACATTCTGAAAAATGTGTGCAAATTATGAATTGGTTTTCTTAAGTTGATTAATTTATTTCTAAAATGAATAAATTTATTAATTTATTAAATTACAGCATTATTTTGCCTAATAATTTATAATTCACATACATAATACATTATTATTGAGTAAAAATGATTTTTGAGGCACTTTCATTTTTTTGACGTATTTATGACTATTCCAGGGATTAGTTAAGGATGAGACATTAGAAAATTTATGTTTAATGTTAAACATTTTCTTAGCGGCGATGCTGCTTTAGAGTGTTCTCGAACCATCACGAAGCCTCATGATCGTAAGTTGTCGGCCCACTTTTTCCAGACATGTTGGCACAACGTTGATTGAACGCCGAACAACTCCTGTAGAGACTGCAGCCAGACGTTTACATAAAATGGAGAGCACGCAGCTCTTACGACATTCCTCACAGGTGCCAGGAATCGATACTTTAAACGCACAGCGTGAGAAAACCAGAGTTCCTACAACCAGCCCGCACAGTAGTTGAGATAAGCAATTAAAGATCTGCATTTGTATTACTCTAAATGTATGCTTGAAAATAAAATAGCATTCTTTCGTTGAGATAATTCAACATCATTAGGAAAAGTACTGATTATTATTCAATTGCGTTCGCTCTTCCCGTTTACGAAATGTGACTCAGGAAGAACTTGCTGAAAAATTCTCTGTTCTCTTGTAATGTGAACGTTAGTTTTCTGAATAACGCTGCGAAAATTCACACTTGAAGATTGTGAGAGTTGATATTAAACAGTCCGAGATATAGTATGTTTAAAATATTCCAAAAGACGATTTTGAATTTAAATATTATTGATTATGAGGAATTTGTATTAGATCCTCATTTTAGTCAAGATATAAATAATTTCATAAAAATTAATCCATCTTTATTTAATTTACTGAAATTTAAAAAATTATTCTGTAAATATAAAAAATAATATTTTATTGACAACAATATTTTATACAATTGCAATTATATAATATATTGCTAAAAATAACATGAAAAACATCTCATGGTATTTTCATTGGTTATTGAATCGAAACATTTTAGACAGAAATAAATTAACGAATTTGAAATTCGGGATAAGTATGAAAATGGAATACTTTAACCTCTGAACGTGTTATTTGCTTAAGGAAAATTTATGTTTTCCGGGGTTTGAGTCTGCGGTCGTTCGCGTCGTGTCTAGCATCAGTTGTAGGCCTCTGAAGTCAAATGACTTATTTCTGTATCTTTTTTTTTTATTTAGGGCAACAGGCAACATGAGGGTGATCCACATTGGGCAACTCCCCTTTAATAGCATAGGAAGGGATTTGAAAGGGGGGATGCGGAAGGGTAGAGGAAGGTAGCCAAGGGTTAACTAGGGCCCCCGGGCTGTGGTTTAAGGATCCTACCCGGCATTCGCCTAAAGAAATGCAGGGAAAACCCTAGAAAAACCTGCATCTGGTAGGTCGGGCATTGGGTACTTGTTGTCCCACGCCCTTCCGATAGCGAGAGAGGAGTTTGCTGTGGGGACGCATAATTCCCTTCTCCGTGCCTCGACCAGTTTAGGAGGCAGCTGGCCGACTATTCCAATGGGAATAGCGGACAACTCTTACCGTATGCCTAAGGTCTGTGAGCCCGGAACATACATCTCCGAGAACAGGCCGAGGTCTAACAAGTACATTTAAATTAATATGTTTTAGCGTCGCACCTGCCTCTTTTTACGTATTTTCTTCTCCAAAATGGTGAAGCTAGCAATCGCGCCGTTTCTCAACATTTTTGAGGGTTATTTTCAATAAAGTTTCTAGTTTATAACAAAACCGTATCCATTTGTCTGATTTTCTACCAATTATTGCTAGTTATTCATGTAGAAAAATACAAGTGGATCTTTGTCGATATATTTTCAGCACAATTTCCAGCCTTGACTCAGAGAAATAACGTATTTATTTTGAAGTTACTGAAGGCGTCCATTTTACGTACTCACGTTACCTTCTGTTCAAGCTCGTTATTTATTATACTGTATAAAATCTATTACTAAAGAGTACTAATTCAATAAGAAATTTCACGAACGTCAGCCAATTCCAATGACACATATACGATCTTCCACTGATATAATGATGTATGACCTAAGGGACAAAAACAGTTTCTCGTAAACTCAGTTTCCACCATTCGTACTTGATTTTTGAAGAGACAATATTCTCTTAATTATAGGTGAACGGAAATTAATAATGTATTTTATTATTTGACCTCACTTAGATACAGTCCTCAACAATTTACTCCAAACCTTTCAGAGTATTTTCACGTAGATAATAAAGATGAACTCATAAAAATGAATTTTTTACCTCTTAAATTAATAATATTTATGAAAAGTTTGTTTTGTATAATATATGAAGTGAAGAGTTTAAATTGTTACCAAATTTTCATGAGAAATTTCAAAGACTTTTCCAATTTGCATTATTTACTTGTTTTCACAATTGTTTATATATTTGTCTGAAACTGTCACCGGAAAATTATATACATAGTCCTACATACAATATTACACACACGTTTATTTAATTTGTACCTGTATAAATCTTTCAAAAACTGAATTAGGATTATGAGGATGTGCCTGCAGTTGCAAGCCGAAAAAAAAATCAATTGGTAAGTTAATGATACTAATGAAAGTTGACTTCGCTCTGAAATATAAAGAAGATACGTTTGTATGTGTTTTTTCCCAACTTCACATATCCGGTAAGTAGTTACAGATGGTATCGTAAATGAGAAAAATTCGTTGGTAAGGAAACTAGTCTGATTTTTGAAAGAAAATCTTACCTTTTATCGGAAAATGGCAACAGCATCAAACAACGGTTATATGCGTTCAATACTTAACTTGATTGTATTATTCGTCCTAGACGTAAACGTACTAAACGTGACACACTAAATTTACTTATATATCTTTTTCACAGCCGACGACAAGATCGTCGCGACAGATGTACAGTCAAAATAACATGAACATATTTACAAAAATAGGAAACATAACGAAATTGACTTATAAAATTCAAATATAAACTTTAACTATTACATTTGGTCCCACATGCACTTGAGGAAATTAAACTATCGTAACGATAAATATGTATTCTGACTATTCAGAAAACTAATAAATAAAAAAACATCAGCCAATTTTAAGTAAGAAAAAATAATTAATTAAATTAAGAATGTTTCATCAGTTAATTTGCGACCTCATCAGGTTCAAGAAAATTTTTTTTGATGAACAGGTCATGCTGAATGCCGTGGCCGAAAATTCGTAACGATAATTCCACGATATAAAACAATAAAGTATCTGAACTGTTAAGATAAAGTATAAATTTTTACTTTATTTATAAAAATAGGGTTTATAACTATTCCTGTATGTAAGCTGTAAGGAGTTTCACCGAATGATAAAACTGTTTCGTAATAAACCTTGAAGGGCAATGAAAATACGGTCAGAAATTTAATAAAATGAACAGTATCAAATTTTCATATCAGGTTGTTCACAGTTGTACATCTTTAAAAGCGTATTTCACCAAAATATAAAATAATAAACCAAACTACTCGGAAGGCCTGAAGAAACGAAGAAAACTGACTGGACGGATACAGCTAATTATTTTCTACAGTTTCAGGCGTCATAGGTAATATCCTGGAAGTGTGTTATACATCACTTTTCGGTAACATGCCGAGCGAATGAATTTGAGGCTTGCGGATCAAAGTGGTGGGGGAGTAGAAAGGAAACCTTGCGCCAGTGAGAGTATATAAGGCGACGGACCCGACTACCAAAGCAGATACACAACAGTTGCCGACATGGCCTTCAAGGTAAGTCGCAAATGTGCAGTACGTTTTACTTGTGTACGTAGACTCTCAAATGTATGCTCGCAAATTCTATTTCTTCTCGCTGAAATAGAAGTGACTCATGATAAGGATTTTGCGGTCCAACAGTTGCAATAAATATACTGAAGGCAGCAGATAGGAAGTTAACTTGTAAAGTGTACGGCAGTCCGTAGTTTAGCTTGTGCTACTATGATTGCTGAGATTAAATTATTTATTTACGTCCATTTTTCGGACACATTTCTGATCGGTAGACGTCTTTCAAGAAACTTCCAAACCTAGGAAATTGGCTATCCACGTATTGTGTTCTCAAAATAGTTCTCTTACCAACAATGGGAATGTCCAGTTCATAACGACGACTATTTAGTGATAAAGTTACTCACATATTGAAGTTTTCCGATCTGAGTTGGTTGTGCTAACAGAGAAGTAATCTTCAGTGTCACGTTGACGAATAAAAATTAAAGCGCAATACTAAAATACCACTCGAATAAAAAATTTTCGGTTTTTTACTTATCTGGGTTAGTTTACTAAATGACGTATAATTTCAAACAAGAAACTTCCGGGATACTATATTCTTCACCCAACACGGTAAATGAATATTTTAGTTGCTCAAAGAAGCTTATTAATTGTTTGTTTTGCAGCTCTTCATCTTCGCTGCAGTGGTGGCCGTCGCCCATGCTGGCGTCGTCGGCTACGGAGCCGCCCCCGCGCTCTCCTACGCCGCTGCCCCCGCTCTTTCCTACGCCGCCGCACCTGCTGTATCCTATGCGGCAGCACCAGCCCTCTCCTATGCCGCCCCAGCCATCGCTAAGGTCGCCGCCCCAGTGGCCTACGCCGCCCCTGCCTACGCCGCTCCCGCCTACGCAGCCCCAGCCTATGCCGCCCCCGCTATTGCTAAAGTTGCTGCCCCCGTGGCTTACGCCGCCCCTGTAGCTAAGGCCGTCGTCGCTGAGCCCTACGACGCCAACCCGCACTACAGCTTCTCCTACGGCGTGACCGACGCCCACACCGGCGACCAGAAGAACCAGCAGGAGACCCGCGAGGGCGACGTCGTCCACGGAAGCTACTCTCTGGTTGAGCCCGACGGTTCTGTGCGCACTGTGGAGTACACCGCTGACCCACACAACGGATTCAACGCCGTCGTCCACCGCCAGGCCGGAGCTCACCCCGCCCCCGTCGTGGCCAAGGTTGCCGCCCCCGTGGCCTACGCCGCCCCTGCCATTGCCAAGGTTGCTGCTCCCGTAGCTTACGCTGCCCCTGCTGTGGCCGCTTACGCCGCCCCTGCCTACGCTAAGGTCGCTGCCCCCGCGCTCGCCTACGGAGGTGCCTATGGCCACTACTAAACTGGATTCACACCATCATTGTTCTCTGTACATATACCTTACATAAATTATTGTATTGAACTAATTTGTTTCAATAAATTTTTATAAATAATTAAAAATATAGAATTTTTTATATGTTTCGACAACCGTTCCATTTTCTGCTGGATGATCCATATTAAAATAATTTAATCAAAGCTGAAAATTTTATATGATCAAAACTATTTCGCGTACTTTACTTGATATCTCCATTAATTTTTTGATCACTTACATGGTTTAATGGTAAAATTATTATTGCGCTAAGTGTTACGTTCTAAATCAGTTATTCTGGATCTTCTGATGAAAAAAAAAATATTTGTGACTTAAGAGGACAAGACATCTGGTTCAGTGTCTCTCATGTGGAAAAATCTATGAAACAAAATTATTTAAAGCTGTTCCCTCGAATTATTGTCATTACTTTACCTAGAATAAAACTTCGTATTCTTAACCAGAACGTAATAATACTCAATACGATTTCATCAAATAAAGAGCAAGAATAGTAACAGTTACTACCTGTTGTCAAAAAAAGAGTGCCACTCACATTAAGAACAGTCACTAATAATACTCGTATATGGCAAACAGGGAATATACGAGGAAACAAACAAGTGAACCCACCTCCTGTGGTGTAGATGTCAGCGTGACTTCAAAAACAGGCACCCGAAAAGGTAAAAATAAGTTCCCATAATGAGTCACTAATAACCGGATCTGTTGATGCGACTGTAAATAAATCAATATAAAAAAACAAGTGAATATTTGACATTGTTCAGGCAATAAAACGATGGGTACATGTATATGCAGTGGGGGAAGTTGTTAGTCGTGGCATCGTATTTTTAAAGTCTTAAATGAAGGGGTCGTATGATTCATGAAATATTTAACTGGGTCCACAGAATAAGTCAAGACAACAAAAGTTATTACAGCCTAAAAATGTTAATTATGTCAAAAAGTGTAAGAATACAAAAAAAAAATAATATAAACAACATTAATAAGACCAGAAATCTTGCATGGATGCTAAGAATGATGAAGGGATACTAAGAATATTTAAAAGTATGATCCTGAGTAATGTACGGCAAAAGCTGTCTTAACGGTAAATGGAAGATAAAATACAATTATAAACTACAAACTGTATAAAACGCTAACATAGCACATACTATACAAATATGTAGGAATACATGACTAGAACACGTAATAAGAATGAAAATTGAAAAATTTACGTACGATTGAAAATTAATAATACGAAAGATAGCCAAATACAGACTAAAGAAGTGATAATTTAATATTATTATTATTAAGAATGAAAAATATTAACCCATATAATAAATTAACCTTTTTACTGCTAGCAGTAGAAGATGAAAATGAAGACAGAAGCTAAGTTGGTTAGATTGAGCTCTGATGGACCTACAACACTGGTGGAGAGAGGCTCAAGATAGAGTATAGATGGAAGACTATCATTAAGGAGGCTAAGACTCGCAAAGGGATATAACGCCGGTTAAGAAGATGTAATTCGTCAGGATGTGATACAGACAACGGGAGTGGCTTTTAAAAAATTAAACTAAAACGTGTTTAACGTAAATAAAAATGTTGTAGCTTTTTTATTTAATTCTTTCACCTGGGACCTTGCAGAAATTGCGGAAGGCTCGACCCTGGTGAAGCTTTCACTCGCAGAATATTTCACCTTGCTACTGTGTACTTTCATAACTTACCCGTAATTACGGTTTTTCTATATTTTATATTTCCAGTATTAACTATAGCATTTATGTACACAAAGTTTGAATACTGATGGTTTCTGTGTGCACAAGATTTTTATTTAACCTCGTCTTCGAACGTTCCTGAATTCGACACAATGTGACGCAATTGTGAAACAACTTTTGCAGCTGTCTTTTATTATATACTGCACTTTTAATATTCTTGAGGAAATACGTAGTTAAATAATATCAATTCTGGCGCGTCCAAGATTTTCCTCACTACATTAATTACGTAATATATTTTTCCTAGTGCAGTATTAAGTAAAACATCAGCGATATTAAAAAGGTAAGAATAAATCGCGAGTATCAGTTGTTTGAATGAAATAAATTCTAAGGATGGACAACATTAAGTTTTTTGGCTTCAAAGGACTCTTTCAGGTAGTGAAGATGGAGGACTGCAGTTATTAAATGGCTGCAGAATTTTTTTTTCACCGAACATACATAATCAACTTTTCAATTCGTTAAAATGAATGTTAATTTTTCTTCACTATTTCAATATTCAAATATGCCAAAGTGAATGTATTTTTTCCTTTACTTTCTCCAAGAACACCTACGACTTACAAGAAACTGCCTTATACGATTCTGATTAATTCAGTGGAAAAATGTAGGCTAACAGGTACAAGTAGTATTTAACACAGTAAATGTGAATTACTCTTACACACGATTTTATTAAAATTGATCAGAATTTGTCTGCATACAAAATCTTCGTTATATATAAATCCCAATTCAAAATTTGGGTCTAATTGAAAAATTATTGACTGACATAATTCAAAACTATTTAAAATAATGACTAAACGTTTTTTTTGCTAGTCAGTTTTAATATTCGGACACAATAAATGTCAAGATCAAAGTTAAATTAGGAAAAAAATTGAATTAGTAAATAAATCTAGGTTTAAAAAATCATTGAGCTTAAAATTTCTGAATATTAAATTAAATCAGATATTTAGGATCAGATAGTACGATTTTCTGGAGTTAAAGATGCTCAGAGTGATTTGCTGAAGTGAAATCTGACATAGAATATTTAAAATCTATGGCCGCTCTTTTACAATGTTAAACGGAAACCATTTTTCCTTTGTCGTAAAAAATCAGAGGCTTACATTCTGAATCCACGAAAATTCTATTTTCACTGAACAACAGTGAAAAGTATTTATTTTCCTGGTGGTAGACAGCGAATTTTAGATCTAAATTTCTAATTTATATCTATTTGTAGACTGCAAAAATTGTGTACGACGTTTCTTGAAGAATTAAAACTTAAAATGATTGATATATGATTTAATGCTATTTTTAATTTTATACCCACGCTTTTTTTTATCAAGAATACTAATTAATAATTTTTGAATAAAAATAAATATGAATGAATTTAAGAATATGTTTTTAGAATAACTTTGGGCTAGATGAAATTTTTAATTACAATAGTACGGATTTATTTGTTTATAGAAAAGTAGAAATTCATAGTGTGTTCATATTTATATCATATTTTGATTTATATTAACCTTCGACTTTGTAGTGCATTGTGTAGTGCAGAGTGGTTTGTTCCTTTTGTCGTAAAAGAAAATCAGATTTTAAGATTTACAATGATAACTAAAATAATGTATCCTACAATAAAAACTATGATACAGGAAGTAATGAAGACTCCTACAAAGGAAATCAATTCACTACAAAAGAGATAAACATCTCCATTTTATGGTCCCATAATTTAATTACCCACATATGAACGCAATTAAGTATCCGCTATTTGTATTTAATTTTATTTCCTTAATTAAATATATTTAGAAAAATCATTTATTGAATTTGGGTATACAAAACTTTAGAGACACAAAAATGTCTTACATATGGTGGTCCTAGGCGAGACTTTGCTTTTCAATAACGTATAGATTGCACGAGACTTGAGTGGTGGGGGAGTAGAAAGGAAACCTTGCGTCAGTGAGCGTATAAAAGGCGTGGAACCTGACTACCAGAGCACACACTCTGAATACTCACAGATATGTCCTTCAAGGTGAGTGCCCTCAGTCTTACACCAGTACTAAGTCACATTCTGCTCGGCTTCGTGCAGGAAAAAAATGTAGCACCAGCGTGACTGACGCGAAAACTACTCAGAATAGCTTACTTCAGCTCACCGTGAAGCATAAACTTTGTAGATTTAAATTTATTGAGTATTTTGTTTCAAGCTGACTCTGTTCAGCCTCAGATTTACCGTTAGGATCAGCGTTCTGTTACCTTTTTACAACTTCACTTTACGACTTTCTTTTATGTTGCAGCTCTTCATCTTAGCCGCAGTGGTGGCCGTCGCCCACGCCGGCGTCGTTGGCTACGGAGCCGCACCCGCGCTCTCCTACGCCGCTGCCCCCGCTCTTTCCTATGCTGCCGCCCCTGCTGTGTCCTACGCGGCAGCACCAGCCCTCTCCTATGCCGCTCCTGCTATCGCTAAGGTCGCTGCTCCAGTGGCCTACGCCGCCCCTGCTTACGCCGCCCATGCCTATGCCGCCCCAGCTATTGCTAAAGTTGCTGCGCCCGTGGCTTACGCCGCCCCTGTAGCCAAGGCCGTCGTCGCTGAGCCCTACGACGCCAACCCGCACTACAGCTTCTCCTACGGCGTGACCGACGCCCACACCGGCGACCAGAAGAACCAGCAGGAGACCCGCGAGGGCGACGTCGTCCACGGAAGCTACTCTCTGGTTGAACCCGACGGTTCTGTGCGCACTGTGGAGTACACCGCTGACCCACACAACGGATTCAACGCCGTCGTCCACCGCCAGGCCGGCGCTCACCCTGCCCCCGTCGTGGCCAAGGTCGCCGCCCCCGTGGCCTACGCCGCCCCTGCTGTAGCTAAGATCGCTGCTCCTGTTGCCTACGCCGCTCCAGCTGTTGCTACATACGCCGCCCCCGCCTACGCAAAGGTCGCCGCCCCCGCTCTTGCCTATGGACACTATTAGGGCGCACCGCACCATTCCTAGCTCATTGTACATACGCCTGTTCATCTCATGACTGTTATGCATTGCACTGAACTGCATTAATAAATGGTTTCATTAAAAAAATTTTATCTTCTATTAATTTTATCTTTCATTGCAACCTTTATTAACTTTTGGTCCATACTTAATTCTCTTTAAACTTTGGTTAAATAAACAACATTAGACTGGGAAATGTTTTCGAAGAGCAAATTCCATAGAAACCTCACCTGGCAACAACTCAAATGAAAGCTGATTCTTACGCAGTGCAACAGTTTTATGTAATGGGTTGCAGCCAAAACAGTTCACGCAACGTGGCCGATCAATTCTAGGTGTTTGAAAGTAGATCATATAAGCTTCTACCTATTACATAATGAGAATGATGGAAGGAGTTTGCACTTCTCTAAGTCGTGTCTAAATAGCTAGAGGTGTTTTTTTTATTAAAACTGTTAAAGCAAGTCTGGTATTAGTACAGTAGTCCTAATTACATTCATAATGATGTGACTTAACAAGCTCTGTTGAATAGCCTCCGTAACTAACGCCAAGTTTTTAATTTGTGAAAAATATCTTCCACGAATGCGATTTTGTTTTAGTTCTTCTACTTGACTATTGAGTTATATATTTCATGATTGAATTTTATTTTTCTACACACTCACTGCGTCCTTACATTTTATAACTATTTCATTTCTTTCTCATTTTTTATTGATAGGACGAGAATCAAACATACGCTCCCGTTAAACCAATTTTCAGATATATTAAGATCATATTTAGTTCTTATAAGTAAGCAACCAGCAAAATTGCAGCTTTGTTTATGGCCAGTGATCGATAATTTACTACCAGAGAAATAAACATGACAACGATGGAACATATTTGTAAATTCGCAAAATAATGCGCCGAAAATTTGAACATACATAAATTGTAAAGCATTTACTTAACACACTAAATTTGATATTCGTATATTAATATTAACGTATCGATGAAGTATGTTGATATTAATAAGCAGTACTTTAGGAAATAAAAATAAATAACGTTTAATAGAAGTAGATTTAACACTTCCTATGTCTACTGTTAATGATATTTTAAACGATAGGTCTGGTTAAAGGCGATATATGTGTAAAATATTTTTTTTAATATACATTTTAAAGGTATAAAAATAAACAATCATGAATTGTGGCCAAGAACGGACGGACGGAATAAATTTATTAAATGAATGAATCAATAGTATAATTTAATAAGTTTCAGTTTACAATAATATTTCAAAGCAAAACAATGCTATTTTTTTACTCTTGAATTTAACTGATTATTTCAGTGTCAAGATTTTTTTATTTAATACATATTTATACTTATTTACTGTATCTATCTTCTCACCTATTCTTGAAGAGAAGAATTTTCTTTAATAACATGCTACGTAAAGTAAAATGAGCTACGGAATTTTAGATTAAAAAAAATTAAAAGATGTTCGATAAATACAGTCTCAAACTATTTACAGCTTAAAAGTGAAGCAAACAAAAACCGTTCCCAAGCAGTTCTTGGAACATCCTTGATTTTGTATACAGATGGTGGAGGGCAGTTCAATATTTCACGGCTATGTCATAATATTAACAAAAAAATTCATCGAAATCGGTCGGACCGTTTTCTTACGAAAAAGTCTGCGTCACAGGCAGGAATGTTGACGATACCAGTTTCTGATCTATAAAATTTATAGACATATTAACGCAATAGTGTTGTATAGATAATATTGATAGCTCAATAGTTATGTACATTCTTTTATAAATTGTTTTTGTTGTATTGTAAATAAGGAAATTGAATTTGATACCTCATTAACCACGCAGAAAATTATGAAGTTAAATATTCTATTCTCCTTTGTTCGTGTTTGCATTACTTTGAGCAATAATGGCTAAGAATTAACACTACTGATTTATTTACTACAGTTTGTCAGTTATATTCCCGTCACAAAACCTGTGAGAAAAACCATTACAAAACGGTCTAATAACGGTGCTAATCAGGAACCGATAGAAAATAAGACTGCAACGATATTTGCCTCAGAGCAGCACGTGAAAATTACAGCTAATTTCTGAGAGATTACACTGATCTCGCATGCAAACAGAACTTTCGCCTTAATTGTACGCAAATCAGACTGATTACAGCATTTTCCGTAGTGGGTATAACGGTTCCAAATTGAATCCAGAGAAACCAGAATTCCGCATTCGTGTAAGAATTACTCCCCTGCGATTATTTTAATTGAAGACTAACGCTATAATTCATTGATATAAGAATTTCCATAGCTTTAAATTTTTTTAAGCAATATGAATATACCACTAAATGAATACATTTAATTAAACATAAAATTAATAAAACGTCTTGTTCAATTTACAGAGAATTGCTACCTGAATTTGATCTTACCACAATATTTTTTCTTCCATAGAAAGGACGTATCTTATGATTATTTAAAATACCATAAATAGTCCTTCTCCTTGGTTATTTATAAATTTATGTATTTAATTAGCTCTCAACTACAGTCATTATCAACTAATTTAGAGTCATCCTGTTGTCAATATACATGAGGGAATTTTGTTAATAACCAATTATTAGATTAAAATAAAATAATTTTAAGAAGTAAATTTTAGCTGTAGGAAACCTGTTATTTACATTTCACATGTTAAATTTTTCGGAGTTTATAGCCAAGATAAATGATTTTTTAAATGTCTTACCTTTAATTTCACTCATTTGCGGTCGTATTATAAAAAAAGGCAAAAATTAACTTTATTCACATATATACGTCTCTTCATCCAAATCTTGACAATTTGGCTATTAGAAGTGTTGGAAATACTGACTCATTTATAATTGTTGGTCAGCATCTGTTCTGCCTACTGACATTCCTTTGACTTAGTAAATGATACAGTTATCCTGGCCATAAAAGAAGATCACATAGGAGCAAGCAGGAATTTACAAGACCACCTTAATCTACTGCAGGAATGAATGGATAAATGGAGAATAAAAGTTAACCACTTAAAATCGGTACAGGTAACATTTACTCTTCGGAAACAACAATGCCCTCCAGTAGCCCTGAACAACCAAAAACTCCTGGTATCGACACACGTGAAATATTTTGGAATGCATCACTACTTGAAACTAAGTTGAAAGGTACATATAGAAAATAAAAGAAACAAATGCCTAATTGGTAGAAGGTCAAATACATCTTTGGAAAATAAAATAATCATATATAAAGCCATCATTAAACCTATTTGGACCTTCAACATTGAATTATGGGGGCGTGCAAGCAAATTCAATACTGTCGAGATCACAAATCAGAGCCGTGGTTGATGCTCCTTAGTAACCTAACTCTACATCATGATCTACAAATACCATACATCAATGATATAATTAAATAGAGAGCTATGAAACACCATGAAAGACTAGAAACACATACGAACTCACTTATACACCCATTGCTGGATCACAGAATCAACAGAAGGCTGAAGAAATGCTGGCCAATTGACCTGAAAACGTGGTAACCGGGGACCCCATCAGGACAGTAATGAATTCTAAGCCAACAAAAAAAAGCCCATATAATAAGATTCATAATGCTATTAAATAAAATAAGAATAAATTTCGAAAGAAGCTACATGAGGGTAATCCACGTGGTGGCACCCTCCTCTAATAAATTGATTTCTAAATCTGAAAGTAGTGTTGGAAATAATTCAACCATCAAAGCATGTAGGCATTGTGTGATTTCTGTTAAAATGCTTTTACATGGACATTGAAAAAATAATTTTATAAAAAATGTACTATATGTTCCAGAAGCACCAAAAAATTTATTTTTAGTAAGTAGAGCTTTAGACCATGGCTCAAAGTTAAAAATTTCAAAAGACTAATGTGAGTTCATACAACCTAAAGGTGTTGTTGCCATTGGTATATGTTGTGGTAACTTATTAGATTATTGTGTAAAGTAGTACATTCTGAAGAGAACTATGCAGTTATTAGTGCTACATTTACCAGTCCTGAAGTTCAGCTAAATGAATCTAATTCTCTTCCACTATGCCACAAAAGACTTGATCATTTAATCAACAACATGTATTTATCATTATGCTTTTAAGACATTGAAGTAAAATAAGACAATGAATTTTGCGAAGCTCGTGTATTAGTAAATCAGCACCAGTTACCGTACACAATGTGCAAGGGATTGAGGTCATATTTATGTGGTCTTATGAAACTAGAACCCTTAGGTGGTTCTTGATACCTTGTATGCTTTACACATGATTATTTAAAATACAGAAAAGTTTATTTTCTTACGCATAAATCATAATTTATTAACAAATTTGAAAAAAATCTTTCATCAAGAATCAAACAATGTATCAATCAAGTCAGTTAAAAGTAGGGAGGATTAGAATACAACAATAAAGATTTTAGATATCTATTGAAAATAATATGATCAGAGTTTCATTATAGTACTCCTTCACACCAGCAGAATGGAACAGCTGAGAACAAACGGATGATATATAAAGATTTACGAAAATCATTGTGGGCAGAAATAGTCACTGTTGTTGTGGTGAACATTCAAAATTGTTTTGGAACTTCATCTGTAGAAGGATTGTCACTATCTGAACAATTTCATATAAAACCCAAGAATTAATCACCTTAGGATCACTGGCATAAAATGTTTGGTATACAGCGCTCAACAATAGCAAAATAAGTACGACCCTAAAAGCCAAGACAGTATTTTTAATTGCATAGACAATGTCATGCCTTCTTATAAACGCCAACAGAAGGAAATCAATAACATATCATTTGGTGAATAAGACCGTAAGGCGTTTCACGAAGAGAGGGAAGAAAGCTAAGACTTTTGTACTGACGTCACCACCGTCAATGACGTAGCGCAGCCGTCAGCTGAGCCTGTGGAACTGGCTTCCACCGAGCTTCAGAAACAGGGCCATCTAGCAGCAATTTACTGAACTAGAAGCAGCGCCATCTACCCGCAAATAAGTGAGCTTAATAAACTACAACATTATAAAATTTCGATGTTTCAAAAATCTTCAGTTAAGCGCGATATTTAGGAGAATATTTATTTTGAAGCGCGATGTTTCGGACGAAAACCAGCCAGCAAACAATTGAAATAAAAAAATTTACGCTGGGTTGAAAATAATGAATAAGAAAGATAGCCAATTTGGACAAAAGTTAATAATATAAATAACACACAACAACGTTTCTGGGATACCTGTAGAAGTGTACAAGCATTTTTTATAGTATTTAATCATTTTCCATAGATCCTATAGAAAAGTAATCTAATAAATAAAGCAGAGTGTTTGTTTGTATGTAAGTATATATATATATATATATATAAGAGATCTACGAAAATATATCTGTACTATTAGCAAATGCAAACATTAAACAGAGATAATTTAGCTCTTATTAACTAAGAGGTTACATCTTACACATAAACCAAAGGGATATATAAACATTCCCTGAAATACATCATTATGTGACGTGTTGTCGATATTCTATAGATGGCGAAAGATGTCAATAAACTTGTATGTTCCTTATACAAATCTACACCGGTGGAGCAAAATTCACCAAATTTCGTACACGTGTTTTTTGCGACCAGGAAACAAACACTGTCGGGGTGAGAGACGTGTACGAACCCCAGGAGCGGGGGTGGAGGGGGTTGAAATATTTAAACATGCTAAAACAGTCGATATTTCAGTCGGACAAATATTTTTGGGGGTCAAAGATATTGATAGTGTATCTACCGATGTTATATGACTATAACCCCTTACATCATCGGAACGAAGCAGCCTTAGGGTTGGGGCTGGACGCGTATTACAGGAAAATAACGCTAATACAATCAAGATTCGAGTTAAATCCAGTTTTATGAGTTTAATGATGACATTAAATTCGCCATTTAACCCCCAGGGGCGGGGCTACACGGGGGTAGAATTTTTCTAACAGGTGAAATTCGTCGATATTTGCGTGGAATAAATAATTGTTGGGGTCAAGGACATTTATAATATATCTACCGATGTTGTTTGTAAAATTTCCTTCCCTTTCGGCATATGAGAGAAGAGCACGTTTAGGGGTGGGGGTGAGAACATTCAAACATGTAAAACCAACCGATATTTGAGTCGCATAAATATTTTTAGGGGTCAAAGAGATTCATAGTGTTTCTACCGATGTTATGTTAATATAATTTCCATCCTCTACACCCTGGCGAAAGAGCACCCTTAGGGTTTGGGGTGGAGAATACAAATATACACCGGTGGAGCAAATTTCACCAAATTTCGTACACGTGTTCTTTGCGGCCAGGAAACAAACACTGTCGGGGTGGGACGCGTCTACCACCCCCAGAAGCAGATGTGGACGAGGGTAGAAATATTTAAACATGTTAAAACATTCGATATTTCAGTCGGATAAATACAACCCAGATTATTTTCCAATGCAGAAAGAGGTATATAAATATTTTAAAATGATGAACAGTAGGATATTCAAAATTCTGTGGCCCGCAAGAGGAGAATATCAAAATCTCATCAGGATAAAGACTTAATTAAACAGATAAGTTGAAATACTGAAGATTATACAGATTTTAATAAAAGCAGAGACTTAATAAAACCAAATTAATGACTAAGAAAGATAGCCAAAAGAGACAAAGATTGGTAATATAAAATTAATTATATATAGAATATAATATATTAATTAATAATATCGAAATAAAAGGACTGCAAAACTGATATGAATTAGTGACGACAGGCAGAAATAAAATACCAAACTGAAAAGCAAAGAAAAGGGAATTATTTAATAATTGTTGTATGGAAGACGAGAAAGAAACTGCTCTTAAATAAAACAAATAATTTATTTTGTTTCTCTGCAAATTGTCAGCTCTTTATACTGAAATATTAGTCATATATTTTATTTTCACGTCTGTTATTAACAATGAACATCCTTACGGCCATTAACAGACGATTTTTATAATTTAAAATAATTATTAATCATAAACCTTTAATTAACAACAAAAACGTTTCTGTACATATTTGTAACATCGTTAGGCTGTGTGAGTGGAAGAAAGGTTTTTGTTTTGATGTTTTCAACGTTTTCTCAGTCATGTTGATGATCGTTGAATATATCTGCTTGCTCACAGTGTAATTAATCTCGAACTTAAATATTGCTACATTATGTGACATATATATATATATATATATATATATATATGTATATTATGACTGCTGATATCGTCTGCTAATGTAACATCTCGGGAAACGCCGGGCACTCAGCTACTTCTTCAATAATGTCGAATGATTAATGAATTGAACATAAATTATAAGTTTGTGTGTGTATTAGTGTTCCACTCTGTGTTCACTTATTTATTATAAATAGAACTTGGTTACGATGTTCATAAGAGACTAACATATTTATTAGAATACATTATGTCTGTATTAACTTCTATTCTTCGTATATGCCTACATGTTTGTTTCCTTTTACACAATTTTAAAACAAATGCTAAAATCTTCGTGAGTAGCACCCCACAAATATCTACTAGTAGAGATTTTCCCTGCAAGTGAAAGCTATAATTTTTTATTCTATTAAAGTTAACCAAGTTCGTTATGAATAGATGGGGGCTTTTATTAATCACGAATAGTATTAAAGAATGAATATATTGGGAAATAAGAATAAGTACTGCTATTTTTTTAACAGCTTCATGTTAGATGAAACTTTACTGCATATTCAACTTTCTCTGCAGAAAAAAAATTTCTATTTCTCTAATTAATTACACCAGAACATTATGCCATGTTTAAGAGTGAAAGAAAGAGACACTTTAAGACCTTATTAAAATACAAATAATTAGTTTCAGTTATATATATTTATATATATATATATATATACGTGTGTGTGTGTGTGCATCGGAAACAATTGCACATTGATGACAATATTTTAGGAAACTATGGCCCGGCAATGAGTTGCCGGCAAGTATGGCCGGGCTATATGTGCCAGCAATATCCCGGCCACAGTGTAGCTATAGCATTTCCTTCGTACAATAATAATGGCCGAAAATGAAGTGCTTATTAGCGCAACATTAATTATGATAAAAAAATCATGCAATTAAAGATGAGAACATGTATTTGACTTATTTAAACAAACGAGAAACACTTGACAATATAATCAATGAATTAGTTGTGGGCATTACTTATTTAAAAACTTCTAAAGAATGTCGAAGGGTGACTGAATATTTGCTTAAGAAATTGGACCCATTTTTGAGAAAAAGGACACGTTGATGAGGAAAGCAATACCCACACTCTTCGATTCTTGGCGACAGGAGACTCCTAGAAGTCTTTGATGTATTTAATGAGTATCGGATTGTTCAATTTCGCACATTGTTGGGGAAGTGTGCGTAGGTTTAATGGAAGGATTAAATACATTTATTAAAGTATGAACAGGCTAGGCCTCTTTATTTGTTAAATATTAATTTTAAATGAGTGAAGTATTAGAAACTAGAAGACCATGGCAGTGAAACATCGCAAATACAAGTGTTTACTCGGTTAGAAGCCCAAGAAGACTTTATTCATTCTCCACACCGAGAAAGACTACATTATTTATTAATTTTAAAAATTATTAATTAACTTTTCTTCTCATTTTCATTTTTCGCGTACGTCATAACTGATGTCTAATTTGATGGTTATTGCTTGCCAACCATATTTCTCCATTTATAGAATATCGACAACACGTCACATAATGAGAATGTATTTCAGCGAATGTTTATATATCCCTTTGGTTTATGTGTTAGTTAATAAGAGCTAAATTATCTCTGTTTAATGTTTGCATTTGCTAATAGTACAGATATATTTTCGTATATCTTCTGAGAAGCTTGATTATAAAAATTAAAGTAGTTTTATTAAAATTATCTAAATTCAGTATTTTTGACTTTACTGTGGCATGACGTAGTTTCGCAGTTGAAGCATCTTAGGCAAAATGAATTCCAGAAAGATATATAAAAGACCAATACGAATGATAAAAGTTAAATGCATATATTTAAGCAGTATTTTTATAGTACAATCGATAATTAAAAGTGAATATAAATTCATTCCCACGTTCTTTGATAACATACGTCCTATATTTAAGGGTTTATATTTGTAAAATCGTAATTTAACATAACATGGGCAGTTAAGATGGTGTTTTTTTTATAATAAATAGACAAAAAGAGATCAAGAGGAACAGTTTTGATTATTTGTGGAAGTTAGGACAATAATTGCACGTGATAAATAAGGAAGGATGGAATATTTAAAATGTATTTGCGAAAAAATTCTGAAATGAAAAACGGTTTCAGAAAAGTGTTGATCAAGTTGAAATTGGTGATTCGAAAATACTATTTTAACAAGTCTTGTTTCTGCACCGTGTCTGCTACCGCCTCGTAACAGCTGTTTGAGGAACTACTCTGCTTTTATGAATGGCCGCTAGATGTAAGGACAATCCAGTTTCACGATCCTGCCTTGAAACCAAATTTGCTTGTCTGCTTTTAATACTCTTGTCCTCTCAAGCAAATGATGTCCATCTTTCTAGAGCTCCGTTGTCTCGCATTATATAGGCATATGGGAGATAATAACTCTGAGGCATAAAATAACTTAGAGGAAAATGCTCGGTGCGGTTTTAGGAACTTATATTTCCAAGTTATTATTTAAGTTTTATTTTAAACACACATTCGTTTTAACTTTCCAATGAAATCTTTACGCGGCAACATCACGTTTGAATAAGCGTATTGTCTGCAATTATAATGTTTATTAATGTTATACATAAAAACACTCATTGGATTGTTTATTTTCTTGGAAAGTGGAAACATAACGACCAAACACTAAACACGAAAAACGTATATAAATGGCCTATTATAAAAATTAGATTAATCGTGAAAAAAAGACGATTATGCTCGGGAATCTAATTAAATGAAGAAATTATTAGAAGCTAGAAGATGATGGCACTGAACGTCATCGAAACATCGCAAATACAATTGTTTACTCGTTTAGAAGCCCGAGAAGACTTTATTCATTCTCTACACCAAGAAAGACTACATTCTTTATTAATTTTAAAAATTATTAATTAACTTTTCTTCTCATTTTCATTTTTCGCGTACGTCATAACTGATGTCTAATTTGATCTTTCTCCATCTATAGACCATCGTCAACACGTCACATAATGATGTATTTCAGCGAATGTTTATATACCCCTTTGGTTTATGTGCAATATGTAACCTCACTTCTTAGTTAATAAGAGCTAAATTATCTCTGTTTAATGTTTGAATTTGCTAATAGTACAGATATA
This sequence comes from Zhengitettix transpicula, assembly GCA_037074705.1. Taxonomy (NCBI): domain Eukaryota; kingdom Metazoa; phylum Arthropoda; class Insecta; order Orthoptera; family Tetrigidae; genus Zhengitettix; species Zhengitettix transpicula. The sequence goes on along the minus strand of CM073596.1, from coordinate 35,029,564 downwards.
TTGTGGGTATTGCTTTCCTCATCACCGTGCCCTTTTTCTCAATAATGGTTCCAATTTCTTAAGCAAATATTCAGTCACTCTTCGACATTCTGTAGAAGTTTTTAAATAAGTAACGTCCAGAACTAATTCATTGATTATATTGTCAAGTGTTTCTCGTTTGTTTAAATAAGGACAAATCCATGTTCTTCTTTAATTGCATGATTTTTTTATAACAATTAATGTTACGCTAATAAGCACTTCATTTTCGGCCATTATTATTGTACTACGTGTACGCAGGAAATGCTATAGCTACACTGTGGCCGGGATATTGCTGGCACATATAGCCCGGCCATACTTCTAAGTTTGCAGAAAACATAACACGTATTTTTGATGATAAGTAGAAGGTACAGTTGTGTACTACGATCATCAAAACGTCTTAAAAATCATTATCGGAGGTGAATATAGAGTTTTAACAGAGTTAAGTATAAAAATGAATTCTTAAGTTTTAAGAATAGCGGGACATCACGTCTTTATGATTTAATACGTTCGAAATAGTTTATTAGAGTTTTCCAAAAACAATAATACCTTTCAGTTCAGTAGTTTTCATTGGATGAATATTAGATACCAGTAACGTCAATAGGGTTGAAAAAAAAAGTAAATAACAGAAAATTTGTATTACTGTCACTCTCGATGTAAGCACCCTCAGTAATTCTAATAAATTTATAATAATAAATTACTTTTTAGTCAAACTATAAATTCAGTTATTAATGACTTAACACCAACAGTTGTGGTTCAAAGACAAGATCTGTCAATATTTCAGAAAAAACTTTAATGAAATTAAAATCAGAACTTCTAATAAATTAAAAATTATCAGTTCGTATCGTTTTGTTTGGTTTGGAACATTTTTAGATGCAAATATCAAAATAATTGGTAACTTAATTTTTACAAATCCGAATATCCTGGATTATAATTCAATTGAAGTCATTTAATTATATCTTCAAAATATTATATTTTATTTTCAATTAAGTAAAATATTTCTACATTGTAGCATTTCCAAATTTTCGGGACTGAAAAAACATTTTTTTCTGTATGGAAATACTTGCGTTTTAAAGTAGTTACATGTTACGTCGTTCAAAATTCAACCGTCATTGTGCGTTGTTTAGGTCCTGTTGAAGGACATCGACATCCTGAACTCTCTCTCTACCTTCCTGTCAGTTATGCAATCTTCCGCTAATAATTAAATCACAAAAATGAAAAGTCGAAAATTTGGACGGACACATGTCTTTCGTACTACTTTCTACTTTCTATATTAATAATTGGCCGAGTAGTTTTAGATAGATTTTTTCAAATAATCAACGGAATCAATACATATACTATATGAGAATTATATTGACTAAATGGCTGTTGCATACATATTCATCTGGATATCCTGTTCCCCACAATACAGCATTCCCGTTTGATTCAACAAGTTCGCAAATATTACGTAAATATCTAACATCATCCTTGAAGATAAGTTATGAAACATCCTGATGTGAAATTTAAGGCTTGATTACACGAAATAATTATTTTTAGAAAATAAAATTCGATTTAATATAAATATTTATTTCTCTAAAAATATCAATCCACCAAAAAACAAAATTATTTCAGAAACATTTCTAAGTGTTACAGAAATATTGAATTACCCACTTATTCTACAAGAAAACTTTTTGTAAAAATCAAACATTTTTATAAAATTGTAAGAAAGTGATAATTCAATTTGGAGAAATATTTTACTAATAATATAATTATTGAATTAAAATTTAATATTTTGTTTTGTGCGGGAAAACAATTTTAACAGTTGATTTTTAGAACGCTTCAGTTTGCATTTTATTTTGGACTTGTATAAATATAGTCGTATATGCGTATGAAAGAATTTAGTGAAACTAAACAGGAATATAAAAAGAATTTTGTTGTATAAAACTCCAAGGGTTGGAACGAAAGTATTCAACAAAAACTGGATTCTTAGCACATTTAATTAGCAATTGTAAAAACTTTCAATAAATAAATACATACTGACTCTTTGGTTCAGACGATGTGAGATTTTTAAATCCCGAGTGACGTAGAAGAAAACGCAAACTAAGCAATAATTTATGGACGATCAAAAGTGATGGATATGACAAGATGAAAATAACTTTTTGAAAGCAATAGCAAAAAGTAAATCAATAGTTGTCTATGATAACGATATAAACTGTTGTGTTTTACTATTAATATTATAAATAATAACAGTCAGACCTAGGCGATTGTAAATCCTATTGTAAACAATAGGATTGTCATATTGAACCACGTCTGGAAATAAGTTTGCATAAGTAAATATTTTAATTTAAATATCAGATGAATATGGTTAAAATTTGATGTACAGTTTCAAATCCTGACATTTTAATGTAAATTACATTAAAATAAATTTTATATCTGATTGTGATTGAAGGGTTTTATCATTTATAATATTAATGTGACTTGTGAAGTAATGAAGATTAAATAGTGTGCATAAATATACAACATTACGATCTCACTCATCTTGTCCATCAAATTGTAATCTGTCAAAGATTCTTCGACAGCAAACGACGAAAACAATTAATTCTTACTTCAATTTAGTCATCGATATAATTATAGTAGTACGATTCTTGTGCTCTGGTGTTTCTGTGCTGCATACAAATTTATTAAAAATATTTTAGCATCACAGAGTTCAGTTATTTATTTATGGTTCAATTAGTCCACGATGGAGATGCGTAAACAAGTAAATGCCAAATAATATTATTTATTATTTTAAAAATATACTTTATCGTTTAGTTCAAAAAATAAGAACGCCATACGTGAAAAAGTAGAAACAAATCAGAGGTACAGTTATACAACTATTAAAGAATTTCAGAAAAGTGCAAGGTATACTTCGGCTTTCCATGAATTTCTTAAGGACTTATAAAGCTCCAAGTTAGCTAAGATTCTCAATGCCTTTTTTTATGACCATTATATAGGTTTTTACAGGAGGAACGAATAATAGTTTTATATATAATTAGGTTATATATTTATTACTATGATGAATCAGTTTTTGTGCGAGTTCGTCCTCGTTCTGGTAATATGACTTGATTATACCAAATTTCACTGGGTTGCGTTCGCACTCTGTTAATGTCTGGCATGTTCTTAGAGATTTTTTAAATGAATCTAAAATTTCTCGGGTGAGTGACGGTTTGATCGAGCATCTAAGTAGTCTTCAAGGGTAGCATTATCAATATGATCTAAGATAATTGAATGAAACTTACCTGTCTGTTGGCTCGAGGCTGCTGCTACTGCATTCGTGTAATTTTCTCTGCAGGATTGCTGCTTTTAACTGTGGTCTGGTTGAAGGGTTGTATGTAGTATATTCTTGATATCCACCAGCGTCGCCGAGAGAACTATGGACCGTCCGGGTTGGATTAAGTATAGCCTTGACTTGAACAACTCGATGTGTCTCGAACCAGAGCTCATGGATAACTGTCTGTGTCCATCATTCTAGTACCATTGCACAAGCTTGTATTTAATTGTATAATGCACGTATTTATTATAAACAAACATTGAGACCTCCAACTGGAGTGTAGACGAATGCACAAATTCACACGAACCGTTTGCAGTATACTCGAACAGAATGCAAAGTCGAGCTCTAAAAAGTTTTACTTTTAAGAGCGATGGCATTGTTAGTCTTATCCAGTTGCAGAAAAGCCGATATAGGGATAATTTCTTTAGAGTGTGATTGTCATTCCAGCAGGAAAATTGTTGTGTTGGCTTACGCCGACGTCTTCTTCCGCAATTTATTTTTGTTCGACACGTCTTTCATCATTATTTATTTCCTACTTTCACTTTTCCCTTTGTTTCTTCACAACACTTGAGTTTCCTCTCTCTACATAAAGGATTCCCATTTTTCTTACTCCGCCTCTCGTGACTAGTGTTTTTTTTTGTCAATGTACTCCCTAATATTTTTATTGTAATGCTTAAATAAATTTCTATGATTATGGTTGTTTTTTTTCAATATTTTTTTTTATATTAGGTGAAAAAATTACTTAATAATAATCGTAAATCACCAAATTCTGTAATATGTAAACGATTTCTTGTTTTTCTTAGTTAATTGCCGACGTGAATAAATCATGTCTGGACGAAGTAAGACGTAAGAAAATCTAAAATTAATGGCTCGGTGATATGGACTAAATTGACGTGTTTCATTGCAAATATCTTTATAATTCCAAAAATTGTTCGTAAATTGGTTTTATCTTCCGAATTCTCACTACGTCGGCCAATATACAGAAGCGACATGACCTTCGACTTTAAATGAGTGTATGAAAATCTGCATTACATTTATACACAGTCTTTGCTCCATGACGCTGTGAATTGTCCAGTCTAGTTGCATAATCATACTCTATGCATGTGTTAAATTGGTTTCAATCATAATAAATGCACGTGCAAACAAATATCAAAATATTATTTATAATAGCGCATTCCTATTTATATTAAAGGGGATAATAATTACATCTCTTAAAAATTAAATAAAATTCCATATATATTATAATATAAGTACCCCGCTTGGATTCCTTGTTCTACCCGATTCTACTTTCTCCAAGTTTCCTCTATCTATAACAGAAGTACTGTACTTCAAAATAATACGCAATAGCATCTTCAAGTATGCTAAGGCAATATAAAATGTATATTTATTGCGCACTTGTACATTTATAAAATGTATAGTGTGTTAGGTATGTGGAAGTCTGTTGACTGTTTTACGCAAATAGGCAGTTACAGGTGCATTGACCTCTGCGAGAAACCGTGTCGCGAAATCCCGTCAAGGATATTCGCAACGCAGAACTGCGAGATGGTGGGAGTTGGGAGGGGCGGGGGGCGCAGAGACGCCAGCAAGAGCGTCCCCTAAACCTATTTCCTGAGATGAAAAGCTTTCTGGCAGCCATCTTGGCGGCCTTATCTCTGTCAGACAGAGATTGTGCTCGGCAGAACTGACATCGCGCCGGCGGAGAGGGGAAGGGAGCCCGCTTCTGGTGATGAAGAAGGATGGATAAACACAGTCCCAGAGATTGTGTTATAACTTCGGGGGACGGGGCGCCCTTTGATAAACTCAGATTACGTAATAACTGAAAGAGAGGGGGCATGCAATTGTCGCCCGATCTCTGCGAAGATCGGCAACGTGACTAGGAATATCTCCCTCGCCTGCCGTTGACTGGAGATCGCGTGCAAATTAAATAAACTACGACAAGTGTACATCATGCTGATAAAAAAGGAGAACTCGTACCATCCCGGAATATTACGTTCTATCAACTATCAAGCAAGACATGAGACTACTTAATTTATACTCTATCTACCTAAATTATGGACGAAGCAGACTTTAGATTTATTATTAAATTTATTAAACATGATCTATGAGTTTAACATTGTAAATCCATATTTTGTCGAGGCAAGATTTACTCACGTCAACAATTTATGAAGAGAAACTAGTAATCGATTAAATACTATATAATGCGTTGATTTACAATAATTATTAAAATAAAAAAATAACGTCTGCTTGAAAATAATGAATTTGAAAGATAGCCATATCAGACAAAAAAGTGATAATGTAAATACCAAACAACGTTTGTGGGATCTTTGTTCCTTTCGTCAGGTCAAATAATGAGTTTTGTCAACTGACAAGTGCAGTTGTGTCGCTCTAGGCCCTTCTTCGCACCTGAGGAAAGGGACAAGGATCACAGAAACGTTGTGTGGTATTTATATTATAACTTTTTTGTCTGAATTGGCTATCTTTCTTATTAATAATAATTATTATTAACAAATTTTCACGCTCCTTTCCTCCGAGCTGTAGTAAATGTTAATAATTCCTAATTCCTTGTTTCGTAACAGAAATAAAATCTCGTTCTTAAAAAATTCGTGTATATCACGGTGATGATTTGATACCCTTCTGAAAATTCACAGAAATGGTTCGAGACGGCTTTATGTTTTCTCAGATCCAATGCTATGTGATATATCTACGTTGACGACGAAATTTCTTCACATCACTCCGTGTGTCACCCTTAGCTCGGGAAAAAAAATCTTTGTAGGGGAGTTCCAAGCTCAAACAGATCGGGTAAGATCGATCTGCCGATCACGGCGGTTCGTGCGTCAGCGATCCGGGCAGAGGCAAATCGAGCGACATTTACGTCGGAAATCAAACGAGAATTCTTATACTTTCATTATAAGCCAAAAATATGTGTTGTCGCGGTCTGGTGCTTTCGGACTTTTTAAATAATTTGCGTCATCTATAAAGCACGAAGGTGAGTCCACGGCGTTGAGCATCAGCAATTACGACCGAGGACATTATCCATGAACATTATAGTGCTGTCTCACTTACCCAGTAATATTCGGCAGATCAATAAATCTGAGAATCACTTCTAGTAAAGCAAATCGGCATGAAACAAGCATTGATTAAACAGATATTAAGACACTAAGTGGAAAATTTTGTAAATATCGATATTTTAGCTTCCAATTCCAAGAAAACAATCATTTCACGTGTGAATAAAGCATTGTCGGGTTCTATGGACGTGAGACTCGCTTTCCAGTAACTTCAGGTCTGAAAGTTTTGTTAATTTAACTGTCTCGATAGTGTTACAAAGAAATACCGTGAGATCTTATATTTTCTTAATATCAAACGTCTGTGATTCCGAATGTATTATTAGAAATAAATACTATTTGCATAATTTGCCAAAAATTCAACAATTTTATCATAAATATAAATTAAAATGAAAAAAATTACGTCGATTGAAAATTAATAATCATAAACATAGACAAAATAAGTGATAATATAAATGCTACACAACGTTTCTATGATCCTTGCGCCTTTATTCAGGTGCAAAGAAGAGCCTAGAGAAACACAACTGCACTCGTCAATTGACAAAACTCAAAAGCTGTATCCATTCACAGTACTTCCATTCTCACCAATTGGTTCAGAAAACCTACATATTCAGGGCGTGTTCTCAATTTTCATTCTAATCATTCTCCAAAGCACAAGAGAACTACGGTATACAATCTTGTAGACGTTGCTATGTTACTTTCTAACTCCAAGTTCCATCAACACAACATAATTATTGTCCGAAACATTTTAATCTTTAAATTTTATTAACAAACACATAAATATGAGATTGAATAAAATCCAATGTCCCACTGTCACTCGTCCCCCAAACACTTCAATCCAAATTTTTTTCTCGTTATTACAAATTTCTACATCACAAATTCGTCCAAATGTTTGAAGAATATCAAATATCCATCAGTTACAGATCTACTAATACTATTTCCTACTTGATTAAAAACCACAAGGACTCACTTGACATCTACAGCAAACATTGTGTAGTTTACAAAATCTCTTGCTTTAATTGTAATTCCTACAAAAAAAAAGTTCCCTTAATACCAGTGTCAAACTTTTCAACGATGAACAATCTGTACTCTCCAAACATATAATCAATTCGAATCATACATTTGATTGGAAAAATACTGAGACACCATCAACACCAGGTACAATTCGAGACTCATTTCAGAGATGCTTCACATTAAATAAAATACCACAGCAATTTATGTACAAACAGGCACTATTAAACTCAACAATTGCTACGATTCCTTATTATTACGCTAAACCTTCTGCTTTCCCATCGGCGTTGCTTTTTCGTCGCTTTTGAGTTTTGTTAACCTTGAGTGCAGTTGTGTTTTAAAAAAAGGCTTTTGAGTTTTTTCAACTGATGAGTGCAGTTGTGTTGCTCTATGCTCTTCTACTGAAGAAAGGGACGAGGATCCCAGAAACACAATTTTGTCTGTATTTATCTTATTATTATAAATAGAAATTGTTTAGTTTGCTATATAAGTTATTTTTCGACAATAGAAACCAACTCGAAAGGTCTCAGATTCATGCTAGACCATATAAATTTTTGACAATTCTTCTTTATAAACGATGGTTTATTTCCGATCTTACTCATTTTTATATTTTACATTCACTTCTGCTGAAGTGTGAATAAATGACAATTATTTACGTACTACTAAATATTTAATATCGTGAGGCAAAAGAAATTGTTGGTAAAATTGCCCTTCGATCATTTATGAAATTATTTTAAATATTCACTTATTGACCGGTTATTCCTAAAGTAGAAACATCCCTCTTCTATATATGTAGATGGGTGACAACCAATTCGGCTATTACCTTAGATCTTTCGCCATCATTTTTATTTCCCATCTAACAAAAAATGTTTGGAAAGTAATTATTTAACGTTGCGAAGACACTTTTGCGGTTATACATAAAAAAATAAATCAGTGTACCGAATTTTGGTGGGATGACCTGTCGGGGATTCGAGCATCGCTCCGGGTATCGACCTGTTTGTATCCTGTGACCTGAAAGCAGGTGGCGGCGTATTGACGGAAGCGAAGTAAATCCCTCGCTATCTGCAGCGTGGGGGACGCGTCGCTAAGAAAGCCAGTCTCTGGCGTCATCGTCGTTATCGGCGCCGGGCTCTCCTCCTCAGGCGTCACACTGCGAACACGCTGACGTCACAACCCAAAGGCAGCGCCGAAACAGGAAATACGGCCGGAGATGAAACTGCTCACGTAATTTCCGGCACTGCAACGAAATATCAAAAGACGGTAGCGAGGCGAGGGAACGCGTGCTGCTTTATGCAGAGCAGGGCAGGGACTAAATGTGAATAGTATCTCAAATATGAAAATACATCGGTTACGGCGCCGCGCTAGATAACGACGCCCCTCACGGAAGCTCTATTTTACCAAGAAAAGTCGTTTACGCAGATGAAATATTGGGAATTCAAATGTAGGCAGCTTCGGGCTCCCGGGGAACGCTCTTAATCGCGTGGCCTAGATAACGACTGCTTGTCGATTCCTTCAAAACGTTTGGATAGATACAGACATTAGCAGACAAAAGAAACAACATGATTCAAAATCATCATAAAACTGGCCTCAGTATATTTGTACCCTATAAAAATCTGACTGGACACAATTAAACAATGCCTGTAAATGAGTATCGACTATCAATGGAGCACAGTGCAATTTGTTGGGAGCATTACAAGGAAAATTAAAATTCGTGTGTCAAACGATGTCAGAGAAATTTGGAAACTCGTTACGGAAATACAAAATTTATGCGATCTGGTGAGGCACAAATCTTATATCCTTGGAAATTATCCCCGGTAAAGAAAACCTGTAGGACTAGTTGAGTCAAGATTAAGACACCATCGTATTTAAGTATGGATGGTTATAATTTAAAGAATAAGAATATGATATTAAAATTATTTTTAAGAACTGTTAAAGTTGAGGCAAGGTCGTCATCATATTTAGATATGATTGATAATATTTTAAAAATTGAAGAAGACGAAGTATCTGGAAGAACAGCTTAGGTAGAGATGAAGAGGCCATCATTTTTCAATTTGTCTGATTATAATTTCAAAATTGGCAAGTGACTATAGAATTTATTTTAAATAAGTGTTAGGATGGAGACAGAAGAATCATCGTATTTAGAAATGGCTGATAATATTTTCAAAATTGCCAACAGTATACAGATATCACGATTAAGCGGTAGTTTTTTTTTATCTTTGACCCATAGAAGTCATTTGTAAGATGGATTCTACCAGAAATCTTTGGTGACAAAAAATATTGTATTGTTCTGAATAATGTTAAAAATTTACAGCCAAGCAAACGATATCCATCCAAAATCTTGACATTTATAATTCACATAAAAATATTTACTTTCCAGTTTCCCTTCAGCAAACTAATTTATTCTAAATATCAATAAATTTTTCCCTTTGTATTTGTAAACTTTCTTAAAAATTGCTTCTCAGATAGACAAAACTGTAATCTCAATTTTGTTCTTTGTGGCGTATGTTTTCTGGTTTCATTCCAACTATTCCGTAGTAAGCACCTCATCTCACGGAGACTCGAAGTGAATTACTCTCGTAAAATAAGAGGTCACACGGTGGACGTCGGTTTGTGTTTCGCCAGCTGAAAGCTGGCGAAATCATTAGCACCGAGCAGTTTATCAGCTGACCGCGGAGAAGAGCACCTCAACAAATGGTTGGTAATAAACAGCGACGGGCTATCACTCGTATGTTAATGAGCTGTATTTCACCGGCGCTGCCCCCTTTGTGTCCTCAATAAATTAAACATCTGAATGCAGATAGTGCGCCAGATTAATGGTGAATGCATATTACCTGTTTGCCTCCAGTTCATACAACTAATTTATCACGAGAGAGAAGGGCTCGAGCTCTGCCGGCGACGCAGGTGAAATTTGCCATTGTAATTACCACTATTTGCATAAGAAGGTGGCGAAAAACTCCTTTCTTATTGTGGAGACTCCCGCGGTGTCGGACAATGATCCTCTTTTCCGCCTAGAGAACCACAAACGTAGCTTGGAATCGAGTTTTTGCTTCGTAAGAGGGACGCCTTCCGAAGTTGTGCTGCTATTCCATGTGACCCGGCCTGAAAGCGTCTGCTTGGTGACGATGCAGGAATGGACGCTGCACTAGAATTAATTATAACTCTACACTCAAAATAATTAAAGACGCGACGGAAATCTCATGATTCGAATTCTGAGACCAGCATCTTATCGTGGAGGTGCGTGTTAATTGTATGTGTTGGTCCTGAAGTAAGTTACAAACATTTATTGACTGCAGCAAAACTGTTGACTGCATTTTCCCATCATTTCTGGTCAAAGTGAATTCCTGAGCAATTATTATGAGAAGAACAGTATTAGTTGGAAAACAAGGAGTTAAAATCGGACGGAGCGTCATCAATGATTATCTTTGATGCTCTGATGGTACAACGCTGATTGTAATCAGCCATGATGAAATGAACGATCTATTTATTGAACACAATACGAAAATTATAATTACCGTAAGAAATCGCCAGGAGGATTTGAACCTGATTTGAAACAGATATTAAGAAAAGGCAAAATACAGTGGACTAAAGGTTCTGAAAGTATCATGATCATCAAAGATTTGAATTTCCCTTAGGCTCATCCACTTATTTGCAGAGAATATTCAAAAAGAATAACAATGCACGACGATATTTTATTTTATTTTAATTTTTTTATTTTTTTAGGGTAACAGGCTACATGAGGGTAATCCACGTTGGGAAACTCCCCTTTAATAGCATAGGAAGGGATTTGAAAGGGGGGATGCGGAAGGGTAGAGGAAGGTAGCCAAGGGTTAACTAGGGCCCCCGGGCTATATTTTAAGGATCCTACCCGGCATTCGCCTAAAGAAATGCAGGGAAAACCGTAGAAAAACCTGCATCAGAGAAGAAATAATAAAATTTTGATCAAGCCAGATACGTGGTTAAGGCTCGAATACTTTGGAGAAAGACCACTTGTGAATGACGTCACGACGGGTGGATTATGAAGATGGTGGAACAAAAGTCCTAATGAACAGGACTTTCGGCCACTTATTCATCGTGCAGAATGTTCCAACATCAGAAATGAAGGCCCTAAGTAATAATAATATATACTAGTTTTTTTCTAATTATACATCGTACACTCCAGACTTATAGACGAATAGTATTGGAAATTAATCATAAATTGTCAAGATTATTTTTACTTCGAATTATTACGAGTGTCAAACTTGGTTCTAAGGTTTAAACAAAATAAGATGAACTGAATTTCTTTAATTTATTGAACATATAATTTCCATTAAACACATTTTTTTTGGAAATCGATTCCTATTACTTCATTCGTCATCACTGAGCAAGATGAGATGATTTTCATTTGCTGATTCATGATCAGTAAAGCTGAAAATACACCGATGCTAAAATACAAGTGGTCTGGTTCTATCAGAACGAATTAAACATATATTTGACTTTCGGTTCCAGAGAGACCACTATCACGATGATTATGCCCATTATTTATTTTAATATTATATATTTTGAGAAGGAATGCTATAAAATCTGCTGGCATCATTGTTCCGTCACACGCTTGTAGATTATTAAGATGACCTGAGTAGTGATCATTAAATTATTGTTAGTCTTCGTACATAAAGGCTTGTCTGGTTAAAGGTCAACGAGGACTGAACTTTCTTTAACCTAAAAAAAGGCCTCACGTGCTGCTGCGACAGGATCGAGCAAATTGGATCGCTTTTAGAGTCACACTCATTTATGCAACCAATCGCTGGACAAAGGCACGGCTCCCCGACACACAAGCTCCGTGTGAACGGGGCGACGTGTTTTTTTTTTAAAAAAAAAATCCGGCTCATCAATCACTGGCTAAATACATGGCGCGACGCTGCCCACTGAAATATGCTTGTCCGGACAAAGTAGGGGAGTGGTTGACACCACGGCCCGTAATGAAGCCCCATTCTTGTTTGATATTCTCCCCCTCCCTGGCGATCCCAGAACAGTTTTGCATACAAATATCAATCTCTGCAGCCAGAGCCGCCGGGGGAACTTTCAATCAACGCCGATGATTAGTTGGCTTCATTCCTCAGCAGGTCTCGTTACCAGATCAGCGTTCTTCGGCAACAGCATTCGACTCGAAAATCCTCGTACATATTATGGGAAGTATCAGTTCATAATTAGATTTTTGGCCTAGTGCCGTGACATCAGGAATCAGCATCGTAATTCGTAACAGAAAGCATTTTATTTCCAAACTTAGAACTTGTACAACCTGTTTCACTTCAATAAAATAGCACGTTTAATGAAGAGACTTATTTATTTAATAAATTACTATTACACTTACATATTACAGCTTATTTTAAATTTATTTATAGGAGTAATAATATAATGTGAGATAACAATACCATCTAATTATATTTATTTTTTTATTCTTCTCTAACCCATTCTTTCTCTAAATTTTCCTTCTCACCATAATTTATTAATTTATTTTTTATTATACCATGCAATACCATTTTAAAATATAAATTTTATTCCTCGAGTACTAGCTGCTTGTTTAATATGAAATTTGTCTTGTCGAATATTAGTGAATTACAAATTTTTTTCTCACTAAACACATGTCGTTCTGGTATTAATCATTTTTCTAATATGTAAATTAAAGTCAATACATCTCTTTTTATTTTATTCTTAAATTATTCTGACATTTTCTACCTTCTTTATTTACATACTTCTTTCATTCCTCTATTAAAAATTCTTTTATATCTGTTAATCCTTGGTTGTTCACCATTGTTTGAACTGTGGATCAAGTTCCATCAATCATAAAAATCTCAGAAATGGAGACTCAATGTTTTCTTCAACGACGATATTGACGTTGACTGTATAAATATATTTATAACTGAATACATCTCCGTAACGGTAACAATTATTTAGGCGGCATCCGAGCTCTCTCTCTCTCTCTCTCTCTCTCCACAAGTAGTTTTTCACACGTTCTTGCCTGTGTACTTTCAGGTTAATGCCGGATAGGATCTTTAAACTATCGCCTGAGAGTCCTAGTTAACCCTTGGATACCTTGCTCTCCCTTCTACATTCTCCCTTTCAAATTCCTTCCTATGCATAGTTTCTAACACGTGGATGACGATCATGTAGCCTGCCACTCTAAAAAAAAAATAAGTTTTTTGATCTGTTAAGAGTGGTTCCTACATTATTTTTTCTTAATTTATGTTAATAATAACTGATGATAGTAATCTCAATAACGCTAATATTAAGTGTGCTCACAACTATTAGGTTTTATATTGGAAAATATTTAATTCACAGGAGTTAAAAGTAAGACAGAAGTCAGGTTTATTCCTTGGATGATTTAAATCAGTTCAGAGTACTAATTAATAAAATATTACTGGCATCGGTAGAAAACATTGCAAGCGGGAGCTATTAGGTGACGAATCTGATGTGTGCTCAGTAGTTGTAACCGCTCATTTCCAAAATGATATAATTTTTTGTTTAGGTTATAGGAGAGTGATGTCGATTTGTAGTGTTGGCTGCAGTGTTTGACGGGTCAGCGTGGGCGTCGCAGTCGGAAGGAAGCTGCTATTGTGAATATTCAATAACGTGGCCGCGCTAATTAACATGGCCGGCGCCACCGTGTGCCGTAATGGCTCGATGGCCAGCTTATCTAGATATCGTCCCGGAAGTCATAAGCGCTCATTACTGAAATAAATTAAAACACGCCAGCGCCGCAGCGGACGTCGCTTCAACTGGCCAGGAATCGCGACGTCGCTCCAAAATTATGGCGCCCAACCAAAGCGGTGGTAGTCGAATGTGGACGACGTCTCCAGGTCTGCCAACGTAGAACGTAAAAAAAAAGAATCATTGTCGGAGTCGGGACGAGACATTACGAGTTTAAATAATCAAAATGAATACCAGGGGCTTTAAGTTTCCCAAAAACAGTGACTAATTTATATGGAAATTTATACAGACTCCGACAGAATCTAAGTCATATTCCATAATACCTTTATTAAATGAATTTATTTGTTTCCCTTTTCAAATCCCTTTCTATGCCATTAAAGGGGAGTTGCCACCACGAGTATTACCCTCATGCAGCCTGTTACCCTAAAAAGTAATATTGAATTGTATGTCTACAATGCCAGTCAAATGAATTATATTCCTTTAAAATAAATACATTTACTTAAATATTTTGTTTTCAATGCGTTTAGCACGAAAAGACCAAAAAATTTATGTGATAAATATTAAAAAACTCAATGTTATTGTGCAGGAAATGAACTTCTTTTTCTAAATAAACACGGAGAATTTTATCAATATGTTAAATTAAATCTTTTATTCAAGAATTTAAATTTGATACGACTGAGAAATGATTTATTAATGTTTTTGTCAATCGCCATTTTAATCAGATAATATTTAATTTTCAAAATCTGGAGGTTTTGGCGATATTGCCATTAATTTTACATATTGGACGTTTGTATAATTAGAAAATTACTAAGATAATTTTGATTATTGAGAATAATTGTCAAATATTGTTAGAAATGAGATTTTTGTTGAATTGTAAATGTTGTATTGAAATAATATTTTTTGAAGAATGCTTCGTAATGGGGAAACGTTCCGTATCAGCCTATTTGAGTCTCGACAGGTGTGACCACAGTGAAATTCGGTGGCTCCGTTTCTCGACGCATTGTCGCCCCTTTATCTGAAATTAATCGGATCACCGAGACGTTGTTTCCGATTTGGTCGGACGGAGCACAGGTGTACGTGTCAAGTTACCTCAGAGGATAAGAGTCACGCTTGAAACGAAGGCGATCAAAATTGAAATCGAAACACTATCAGCGGAAATTGCATTGTAAGGTGAAGACAAAGGACGATCAGTTACTGATGATTAATGGAGACTAAGGCTGGGGTGAAGACGGTCGAAAATTGGCGAAGACGCAAAGGAGACGGATGGAGTGGTTGGAAGTTAATAGTGAGGAAGGAAATGGATTAAATGTTTGCCAAATTGCCCATTACGACACTGCTGTTGGTGGACGCTGACCGATTCGTTGGGAATCTCCAGTTCCCTCAAGTGTCACCGAGTACTGAGAGACTTGGTTGAGTGAAAGACACCAGTCGATGTGTGTTCTGCGACGGGACAGGGAGGCACAGCTGCGCCTGTCCTGCCCAGAGGAATGTGAACCGGTTGCGCTGGTCGATAGCATCTTCTAATTGAAGCACTGCTCGGTTCGCAGACACTTCCGTCAAACCACACGGCCACATGGCGGAGCAGGTGAGAGACAGAGGCATCGCGTGCACCACAAACCAAAAATAAGTCGTGAAGAGGTGCCACTTCTTTTGGACATCTACCATCACGCAGTTAATACGAAATACTACTCTGTAGGAGCTTCTGAAACATTTTAAACCAGCAATGGAACAGACATTCCCGTCTGTATGTCTGAATGAATGTTAAAGCCTAAGTAGGTCATAGATAAATATGCAAGATCCTGAATCAACGTTAATGGCTGGATGAGTAAAACGTGATTTAAAATAATATGTCCAACGTGATTCTACTTTATTGGGTTGGAAGAGTGTTTTCTTTTCTGATTTGTTGATATTATGATTCCTTATCATTTCTACGCGAAATAAGGGAATGCTTCCATTTTGACCCTCCTTTAGATGAAGACATCAAGGGTACGATACCAACCAGACAGGTGACTGGTCATCGATGGAAAGGGAGGTGGTTGTTAGTGGGTAAGAATCCCACATTACAGTGTAGTTGTGCTGCTACCGGTGGGTGTTTGAAGATTATTCACCTACCCTCTTAAAAAAAGCTAGACAGGTGATTCCTGCCGCTGCTTCCAATTCGAAATTACACACAAAATGGAAATTCATTAGTGAAACATTCGAAGAGGTGATTGACTAATTGAGAATATTAAATAGAGAAGTAAACTACTTTAAGGCTTCTGTTCATATTATTATTTATTAACAACTATTAATTTTTTTTATTAAATCCATCACTGCAGTTAGCGAACAAGCTGATGCTAGGAAACTTAACAATGGGTATTATTGAGCTATTTTGTTTGCGGGTGTTTAGTTTTCATATTGAAAAAAAAAATATTTTTCAATAAAAATAATTTACCCGGAATTATGACTATAATGACGTGAAATTGGTTGTAGTAAATTAATAAATATAATAAATAAAACACCAGAATCTTGAGTTATACGTATTTGTGCGTAACTGATGACGAATTTGATTTCATATTCTGAAGATTAATGAAAAATTAAATAGATATATAAAGGTAGAAAAATTGACTAACGAACATTCTGGATGTCCATTGTGAAGAAATAATATATCGAAGTAAAAGAAACCTGTAACCTACTATATTTGTGATTTTTGAGTGCGGCCAAGTTAAAATAAAAGATTTCTTATTTCATTTAATTATAAACACCATAAACAAAAACTTTGCAATCTCCAAATACGTCAGTGATATATATAACGTGATTATTATTCCCTAGTTAATTTTTTGAAATTCTGCATGTGTTACCTTTATTTTTCCTTTCGCTGACCTCCTGTGGAGTCATTGATTTTGTATTGGGTGTGCTAAGAACGAATATTTGACGAAAATACTTTGAGCCGAGAGTTTTTACGTAATTAAATTAAACATCGTAAATGTCACAATGCTGCAGTCACGGCTACGGCAAGTTGGATATTACGAAAGGGAGGAGGGGGGTAGGCGTTAGAGTTGTCGAGTTTGCTATCTCTGTTTTTTTATTTTTATCTACAATTTATTTTTTATGGAGAATATTACGCTTGTACTCTGAGAAGTGCCGTGTTCGTCAAAGTTGGCCGAAGGCTTATTTTCAATAGATAAAGGATATTTTTATTTCTTAGTACATGTGAAGATTAATAACAGACTAATTATAAAAATGTCCGTTAAAGATGGTTTAATAAATTTTATTACGAAAACCAGAAGTAAAAATATATATTTTCGAAACGTTTCATCATATCTATATTTAAAACGACACGCTGTATTCATTAATGACGTTTCCAAAAAATATAATGTATTCCAGTTAACTTCAAGAAGACTCACGAAATATATCTGTAATTTTTCTGAGTGTGATATTTTTTCTTGCTAGTTAATTTAACTAAATATCAATCCGTAAAATTTTTTTGTGTGTCTAATAAATATATTAACTTATTAATAAATCACATACTCAATATAAGTTCAATAAATACGAAGCATATTAACTTATTGAGTATAGAGAACTAATTAAGATTGAATGAAAATAATGCAGCTCGTCCGCTTCATTGTTTAGGAACGACAGGAAATGCAACAGCAGGTACACGAGAACCACCTAGAAGCAGTCTTTATATAAAAATAATATACTGATTCTAGGAGCTAGTCTACTGTCATTAAGTCCGTCAGTAAACAAACTCGTAGCGAGTGAACGTGACGTTTCATAGTGAGCGTGAGGACAAACAGCAACCGACAAATATTAATGGAGTCAGCAAAATAGCGTCAAATAAATAATTTAAGACGAAAATTACGTCAGTGCTATTTTACTTGTATCACCGAAACGGTGACAATTCACAATATAATAATACACTTATTCTCACTGCACGCATATTTATTTGTTTATTCACAGGCTGATGCCTGTTATAATAGGACAATGTCAATATAATAAATTAATTTATGAAAATAGAAATGTTATTAACATAATCAATACGAGATATGTCGTTAAATTTTACCGTTTAAGGATTTTTTTTTTAAAAAAAACATTATAACTAGCTTTAAACAATATGAAGAATAAGGCTAATACTGGCGGTATGGAAATAGCTGCGATTTAAATCAAAACCGGCGTTATCAATCTCCGACCATTTTCCAGTAAATATGTCTGATACCTTCTTTGATATTATTGATAATTGAGAAGATATAGTCTATTATGAATTAGCAGGCATGACGTCATTCTGTGAGGCTGAGGAACCATCATCCAAGAATACTGTGGCACTGTCGGCATTCATGGTACGGACTGTAAAGAGAGAAAATTATTTCCTTACCTGAAATTGAGAGTCGGTGTAGCGGTTTCCGATGCTCGTTCCTAATTTTGTACTGTTTCTTTGCCGTTCTTAAAACGGCCATATTTAGGTAAAAAAAAAACCCGAGCGTTTACATACATTCGGATTCTTGCTGTAGTTGAAAGGCACGGTCAACGTTTTACAATAAAAATATCAGTGAAAGGAAATTCAAAGTACGTAACTTGTTTAAAAATAAATATTTTCACTGGTAACTAATCCACTCAAGTGTTCGTGAATTAGTAGGGGTTTGAAGTTAAATTATTCCTTCCTTTAGTAGTAGACTTAGGATATATTTGTAAATGTACCGCGAGACTTAAGAAAAATCAAACTATGCTCTCTATATTATGTACATCAGGTATTAGAAATTTTTATACACGGAACAGTTCTTTGAAAAAAAAGTCTACTCTCACTATTAAATAAATTAAAATTCCCTCAATAAGGGAATACAGATATCAATATTACAATTCGACAATTTATCTCGATTTATAATAATTTTAGTCTATAAAATATGGATTCACGAAAGCAACTTTTTGGAAAATAGCGTGAAAACCATCGGAAACTATTTCATGGAGTGTGGCACTAACTTGTACGGACGGCCGCTGCTTTCCGGAAGGATTGTTCACCAACACACTATAAACAAACAATTGAAGAATAGGATGATACACTCCGAAGTAAAAGGGCGAAACACGCGCAATACGACGTGAAATACGAGTCCAAAAGACATCAAACTATTTGCAAGTGCCCATATGCTAATGAACGTATTTCATCCCCTTTTTTTACAAATTTAACAAAAAATACTGCCTTTTAAATAACATTTGATATATTTATCAAATAAATAAACTTTCCAATACAACCAAAAGTGTAATAGTTCACAAAGAAATAAAATTTCCGATAGGAAATCTCACCTGCGTTTTTTCTGATACCTACTTATTATATTTTCAAATATTAAGATATTTTTGTGGATATTGTTTACATCATCCCAAAACTTCACTTGAATGATTCATTTAATTTATTCAACAATTAAAAATTAGGCCGTAGCAGTATATTGGTATTTTGTAAAGAGAGATTAAATACATTCGTATTGAGTAGTAAATTTAATCGACGGTGTATCTCGGCGGTTAGAGCTTCTGCGTACAGAGCTTCTAACGTAATAAAATTTGGGAGAAATATAGCCAAGACATCATTTATATTAATTTAAAATAATTGCAGAGAAGGTATTAATGAGGTAATTCTCGCCAGTTACTATTGTATTGGGTTGAAATGATCGATTTCCGTCACTTCATCTAGCTTCACGTACCAAATGAAATCGTGACGCAACGTGGAAACCCGGCAAATTAATTTTCGCGAGGCTCGGCAACGCATCACGTGGTGCTAAATAATGGCATCAGGAGTGAGAAATGTCCTCGTCAGTGTGAGTGATGCAATCAGTTATTAATGACCTTAATGCGGCTAACTTATGACTTCCTGTGGCGTCATTCTCTCGTCAGCGAGAGGGTTTTTATTAAAGGTTCCTTCAGGTCCTTTTGTGGAACAGATATGGAACCTAAAAGCTTGGTCCAAATAATATATAACTTAAAAGGGAATAGTAATCTTCTATACTTTTGGATCTATACACCGCCCAAAAAATTAACCAGTTGACTACATAAAATTATGATGTTTCTATTATTAACATGCAAAAAGGCCATTTTTCTTCGTGCGTTTTCGTTTTCTTGTTTAACATATTTTATCTTTCAATTTAATTATTTCCCGGGTTCGCTTTTTCATAGTACATTAAATAAACTATCATTTAAACCTTCTATAATTTCTCAGTAATATCCCTTGTAATGATTACGAGGCATTACTTCCCTTATCTCACCGTGTCGTCTTACTCGCTTTTCCTAGTCCATCTTTACGTATACGGCGTTTCGACATCTAAATCTGACACCGCTTTTGAGCGAAATTCCTTGGCACTTATTACAAAGTATCTCCTTTCTGTAGACGTTACAAACCCACAATCGTAAACTTTTATCGGTGCACCGACCGGAGGAAAACTTGAGCTTTCCAGGCTATTGGGTGACGTTTGCGAACTTCGTAACAGCAGCAAATAAGCATATAAATGACACGTGGTTTAACGTTTCGCAACCGAAGTGGTTGTCCACTTATTTTCTATGTATTTAAAATATATTTAACTGAAATTCATATTTTATTTCAAAACTAAATGACAATGATTATTAATCATAAATTTAATTTAACGTCACAATAACGTTTGTCAATTTTTTGCTTCAGGTTGTGTCTGACAGAATGGTTTTCCGAAGGTATAAACGTTTCCTCATTCTTGCTATGAATAATAATATATTCGTAGCCAGACTACAGGGTACACGTCTGTACAGAAACGGATTTGTGCTGTTAAATTAAATATAATTATTCATAATTTATTTCTGAATTTAATGGTCGTTAATAATTATTAGATTTCAAAGTTGTAGAAATAATTATGCAAATTTTGAAACAATTTTTTTTCCCATTCTCGCTGTTGTTCATTCCTTTATTTTGTTTGTATTAATTAGAAGTAAAACTAAGGAGCCACAAGTCGAGGCATCTCGGCCTGTTTTGAGAGGTGTATGTTCTGGGTTCCCATTGGAACAGTCGGCCAGCTGCCTCCTAAACTATTCGAGGCGTGAAGAGGGGAATGCTGTGCTCCCCACAGTAAGCCCGTCTCCCGCTAATCGCCCGACCTACCTGATGCAGGTTTTCTATGGTTTGTCCTCCATCACTTTAAGATAAATGGTGGGTAGGATTCCTAAAATACAGCCCGGGGGCCCTAGTTAACCCTTTGCTACCTTCCTCTACCCGTCCAGATCCCTCCTTCAAATTCCTTCCTATACTATTAAAGGGGAGTTACCACCACGTGGTTTACCCTCATGTAGACCGTTAGTATGTAAAAAAAATAACGATGTAAGGTATTGTAGAATGAAGAAGTGGATCTTCTTATAATTGTTTCTACTTTGTCCTTCGTATCTGTTTCGAACGTACTGCATCAGCTTGTATTTAGTTTGGAGTCGAGTTCCGTCTTAATGCTTCTGGTCTTAGATGTATGGGATTCTAGATGGATCCTCAACGTTTAGCATGGCTATTCATTTCCATCTTCCGCCGCCTTTATCTGATAGGATGTAATTGTCGAGCATCTTTCCCGCTGTGAATGCACTCACCGTGTTGAGCTGAAGGATATCTCTGTGCAACAGTTTAGTAGAACTCAACCTTTTCGTTACTCCTTTGAACAAAGGACTCACTCGTAAATTATTATCTACTACCAATCTCTATCAATTCACTCTAGACCAAGAATCACGTCACTGACGAGAAATAGTTTAGTATTCCAGAAATTATGTATTATGAAAGGAATTACCCCATACTTTTTTAAATCAGTCGCAGGAAATGACGTTATTTATTATCGATCCATTGATTCTGTTGAAGAATCTTTAGGCAATGCCATCGTACTGAATATTTGTCAACGATTTTTCACGTAAAATTTTAAATTAATTGTACGCCTGGAGTTCAGTATTTTTTTTTCTCATTCATGTAGGACTATCATGTTTAGATTTTTTTACATGATTTTGTATAATTTTTTCATATCATATTCAATCAAAGTGATTCCTGATGAAATCCATTCATAGTGTCCCCAGTCATAGCGAAGTGGACCGACCCTTGCTGTAGAAATGGTTGTGAGGCTTATGGCGACAGGCGATAAGACAAGAATATGCCTTTAGTTTGAGCTGTATACGAGATCAAACGAATCTAGGCGAATGTATTGGCCAATATTGATTTTCGAGTAGCTTGTTTCCATTGAAGGTAGAAAGCACTACAACCCCGAGTGGGTGGAGCTAATTTGAGGGGGAAGGCAAGGGCGATTAAGGTGTGTGACTGATGTTCCGGCCACAGAGGCCGCATTTACACGCAACAATCACCGTCATTGATCAGCGGTGGACGACAATGGCGACTCTGTTCCGGCAAGGAGCGGCGCTTCGTCAGTGAGAGGCGCCCAGATGCTATCGGCTCACAGCCCGACCACTGTGCGTCAACAAAACGACCACTATTAACGTGCCATCTTACCCTCGTAACACACGTGTATATACGATAATAAATCCGGGGTGATCATTAAATATTTTAAAAAATTCAGTAAAGCACGCGGCCGACACACTGAACATCAAGACTGAAGAAGTAAAATATTAGTAAAAGTAGATGATGCTCCGTGTGTTTCATGAATTTCAATATATGGAAAATTAAATTACAACAAGTAAAAGTCATTTGAAATTAAAACGTGACAACATTTTTTCATTTCTATCCAATAACTAACCAACTTCAAATTTCGCTGCCTCTTCATAGAATTTCAATAATAGAGAAGTGTTCATTTATTAGTAGAGTAAATGTTGATAAATGAGTCCTACATTAAATGCTATGTAAATGTATCTAATGTTATGTGTGAAGAATTCCGTTTATTCGTTGCATCTAAAACGTACTACCTTAAAGATTTCTCCTGGGAAGCCAAATATAGAACATAAATAATAAATGTTCATGTATGAAACTTTTTTGCAGAAGAAGATGAAGTAAGATGAAAAACATTGGACTGAGACGGGAATCGAACGCCGTAGATTGACAATAAAATTAATTCATCATAGAAGTCTAATAATTAACAATTATTAATTTATATTATTTGAAATTTAAAGATCATATGACAATTGAATAGTATTTTAATGGAAACGACACTATACACAAAACAATAATGAATATAATTTGAAAATTTAATATTAATATATAGCTTCATTCACTCATGTGAATTACTGAATTGTAAAAGTTTTGAGAATTAAATAAGGAAAGTACAAAAATAAGAAAATTAAAGAACGGTAAACATCAAAACTTTACAATTTTTGAATTCAACAGTTACATTAAACGAAAGTCGTGATTCGGGCTAGATGCGGTGTCTGCGGTCATCGGCGTTGATTACAGTGCCTTATATTTTTTCGTAGTTGACGAATTTACTATATTTATCAACCACTAATTAGGTGATACCTACTTTGAATACTCTATTCTGTGTTTCTGGCTCCCAAATATGACATCTTTATATCCAACTTTTCTTTCCAGAAATGCTGACATCACAAACTTATCCTTCTACGAAAATAATTCTGTCTGGGTGTTTTCATGGATTTCTCACTTCTTCTTGCCACCACATTTCAAGTATTGTTTGCCACTACTTAGATAAAAGAAGGCCGTTGTTTCGCTGAATCAGTTACAAATAAGTTCTCGAAAACTTTCACCTAACCCTCAGAAGGAAGCCTGCGAGGGCTGTTCCTTCCCCGCGTGCTCTGGAGGAGGCTAACTTTGGGGATGGCTTCTCCTCTCTCTGGTTTTTTGAACTAAGGTTCCCACAAGTCGAGGCACCTCAGCCTGTTTTGAGGGGTGTATATTCTGGTGTGGTAGATCTTGGGCATATATTAAGAGTCGTCCGCTATTCCTATTGGAATAGTCGGCCAGCTGCCTCCAAAACTGGTCAAGGCTTGGAGAGAGGAATACTGCGTCACCACAGAAAATCCCTCTCCGGCCATCAGAAGGGCGAGTGTCAAGTACCAAATGCCCGACGTACCTGCTGCAAGTTATTTTTAGGCTTTTCCCTGCAGTTTTGGGCGAATTGCCGGGTAGGATCCTTAAGTTACAGCCCCGAGAGCCCTAGTTAACCCTTGAATACCTTTTTCTACCTTTCCGCATCCCCGTTTCAGAACCTTTTCTATGTTATAAAAGAGGAGTTGTCACTGTGTGGATTACCATACATATAACATGCCTACACTTTCTTCTTCTTTTCGCCTAACCTATTATAAACGATTTAACAGCATATTTATTCCTTATGGCCACCTTTTCTTGTATATTACATACACATAGAAACCGTAATACTAGTATCTGTAGACCTGTGCTAAACACTATTCGTCACAAATGCCTTGGTTTGATACATTCCCTTGAAGACGAATAAGGTTTAACAGAATGGAAACGTAATCTGTCATTCTTACTTTCTTTGCCTCTTTAAATGTTTATATAAACCTGATTTATAAAATTTTACTTTCACCTTACTACTGTTTCTTAAAAGCATCTAATTTTATCCTGTTCTACAGCAATGCATTTAATTTTAATTACAAATGCAATTTATGTGAAAATATTAGGTGTGGTAGTGACTTTAAAAAAATTGAATGCATGTTTTTTTTTTGTTAATTAGATTTGATCTAAGTTGATTCTCCCAAGGTTAGTGGCCCGTGTATGTTATCTGAATGTGAGGTTTGCATTGTGTTAGTTGGCCGCACACGATGCGACGCCAATCGCCGTCGGCATCTGCTCCAGACGCCCGCCACTCATCTCAGAGCCGCAAAAAGAGCCTCGCTTCCTCCTCAAATGTGAATACGGCGCCGCATAATAACTAATTTTGCTAACGAAGCGAGCAAGATTTATGGACTGTTAAGCGGAGATGGCCGTCTCATCGACGCTGAAAGCTATCTGCGCCGGGATCTGGTGGCTTTGAAGTCGCTCGCTCTGGACAACTCTCGCGAGGTAAATATAGCACGCCCCCGAGTTCCCGCGTCTGTCACTGGACAGGGCCTCTCTACCTTATACAGGGATCGCCCGTATGTGGCAGTCACAAAGTGAGGATAAATAATAAACATAGAATATTCTTCTGAGTTCTTGTCTTGAGTCGACGACCCTTGGGTTCGCAGATCGTGGGGCAACGAAACCCGACGCGACCATAAAAGCACGAGAAATATACATTACTATCGGATCTAATACATGTCTTTAAATTCAATTAACTGAAAAATTAATTATCCTGATAAGATCCCAAATTAGAGACGAAACTTAGCGATTTGTTGCATTAATAACCTCGTTAATTAATAAGCATTTTATAACTGTTTGGTCATCATATTTATTTTCGTAGCTGACATAAAAACAAAGCATATTTGCACAGTAGCAATCTGATTGGCAGCAAACACATAAATAACATATTGCCAGGAAAGCATATAAAAATATTATCAACAATTCGAAACATAATATTATTAATATATGTTGATGGTTAATATACATAACTTATAGTTTTACTAACTGATGACGAATAGAGCCGAAAGCTCCTGATACTGTTCACATAAAAAGTAACGAGAAAAAGGACATTTTCTGACCATTATTTATTAATAAAGGATTAAAAATCAGTATTTCATTTGAATGGAATTAATTTTATATATATATATATATATATATATATTTAATTTTAAAAAAGTGCTTGTGCACAGGGGAATCAAATTTCAGGGAATTGGAAAGAGGGAAGTCAGAATACATTCTACGAGCATGATGTACATGATCGCGGGATTCGAAGCCGGGACCTCATCCACGAAAGATAATCCCGGGTTGATTCCTCTAGCACGCCGATGTAAACAAGCCATCAGCAAGGAAAACAAACCCCTGGCTAAGCGACGGGAAGGGTTGCGGCCCCCTCCACCCCCCCGGTCTCGCGGGGGTGCATTTTCACACCAGTAACCGCGCATTAATCTAAGCAGGCCTTTAATCCGGGTCCACCCCTCGCAATATGCTGCTTTGCCGCACGTGCCCCTGCCTACGTTCTCACATCTGCACAAACTCAGTCTCGAATTATCCTAAGCTCGCTGCACTGCTTTAGCTGTCGACTGCCTTCCGATGGAGTTGACGTGGTCCTCCTTTGCTCTGTCACAGTCTCATGAATACGCATTTCCCTCCATATTGTTTGTATTATAGCTGAACTACATTGGCCAGACGTTCCCTTTCTAATAAAAAAAAATCCCATATAGGTTAATATACAGTTCTAAGCTCCACCATATTTTAATTTTTCTTTTATTTAATTTATTGTATACTTGAATAATCGTCTGAAGTTGAAGGTAGAAGTAAAAGTATAATATTTTTATTAAGCAGGTAGTATTTATATGCTATAATAATTTTCTCAAATACAAAAATAAAATTTTTATATGTAATAATTTCTAATGTTAAATTTGTCTGGAAACTAAAGTCGTATTAATTTTTATTAATTTAATAAGATCTATAATATTAAGAAAAATAACAAACATGAAAGTTACATCTTAGAGTAATTATAATTGTCACCGTAGGTACAGTTTTGAAAAAATTAAATTACTTAGGTTAAAATACAAAATTTTTATAAAAATAGAAAACGTTTCTGACCTCATGATAACAGAGCAAGTGACTTATGTTTAACGTATTTAGGCTCATGGCGAGATGACTTCTGGTGTCTTTGGAAACGTTTGCGGATACTGACGTCTGGAATGGAGTGAACCTTCTTGTTCACACACTAGGAGATAATTGAACAAAATTCTCTCCATCTCTTTTTTCATCTTTACATGATGACATAGAATCCTAAATTTCTCCTCTCCTCCTATTTATACATGGCAATTGTATTACTGTACTTACGGCTTCTGCTTCTTTTATACTACTGTTTTCTCCTGGAAGCCGTAATCTATGATCAAAAGTCACTTTCTTGAAATAACATTAATTAATAATAGAAAAATACATTTCTGACTCAATGCCGTCTATTTATTAATTTATAATAAATAAGAAATTTATTAATGAGTAAGAATTGTATATTATTCTTATGGAATTAAATGAATAATTGATGAAGTGCTGATTAGATTTTCTGCCCGGAAAGATATACTTAATACCTCGCAACACACGCTACAAATTCCCCTAGGATGATGTCGAATCTATCATTTTAGAGTCTCGAAACTAGTGACAGCCACAAAGATATGTAAGGCAAAGTTGAATCATATTGTAGTTTGAATAACGTTCTAGAAGGCTAAATACTTTAACAGTAGAGAAGGAAATGGTTTTCCCCTTTTATATTTAAGTGGTTGAAATATACAGTGAGACTCGCGATATCGATCGTCTATAACTGGATTTAATAATGCAAAGTTTCTCTCTCGGGCAACTTTTTTTTTTTTTTTCAGGGATGAGATCATCCTAGATTTTATTGGTTCTGTCTCATGGTGTTGAATCTATTTTTTAAAAAAATCGGTTTAGACGTTAATTAATATAACGTGAGTTTTAAATATTTTTATTTAATTTCCTTACTGTTTTATACCTTTAAATATCTATATAATAATATTTGTATGTATGTATGTATGTATGTATGTATTTACGTTGTTCTTTATACAAATTTTATCGCGTGGACAGAATGCAACAAAAATTGGTATACGTATTCTGCCAAAATCGAGAACCGGTACTGTGGGGGTGACAAACCACTAGCATAAATGTGAAAAGAATTATAATTTTAAAAAATGATCATTAAGTGATAAATTACTGCGCGCCAATATATCATGGCATCACGCGACAGAGAGAGACGTTACTACGCGACGAACAAAGGAAATAGTTAGATTTTTCCGTAATGAAATGAAGCAGAAATATTTTCATTGAATAAAAGTATAATTCTATGCAATAATACTCCATCGAGTGATAATAAAAAACAATACAAAATACTTTACAATCGTTGAGAAAAATGTTAGTTAATTTAATGATTGCAATATGGCCACCATTTCTTTACATTTGTAATGTAGCTATCAATTTGATCACTTCAATCCTTCGTAATGTGCGAATACTGATGGACAATTATATTCTGCAATACTCAAGAAGTACTGTCTGAAGACTTACTGACAATTATTTGTTATATTTCTAAAGAATAACGATGGTATGTTTGTTGCTATTATGCAATTAAATTCTATGTATCTTATAGCTATTAAATTAATGCAGTATATTTATGTATTGGTAAAGAAATTCGGAGGTATGTTTGTTGAGATTGATGCAATAAAATTCAATGTATTTTATAGCTGTTCAATTAAAGCACTATTGGTCGAAATTGTGTACGGAACTAGGAATAGTTAGATTTAGGTTGTGTCTTCTTGACTAAAGATTAATATAGAATTAAATTCTTTTTCGGGTTTATATAAATAAGACACGGGCAACGCTGGGCACTCAGCTAGTTTTAAAATAAAATTACTTTGATTTTCCACTATAAATAATTTTTTTCTTTTTCTTTATAATATAATATTGAATAAATAAGTAGGTTACATGGAAAACTTCTGATAATCGAACTTATTCGTGTATATTATTCTTGTATATTTAATACTAGATATTTATGACAGGAAATTGCGTACAAGAGAATTTATTAAACTAGCTGGCATAATGTAAATGAAGTATCAGTAGTGTACAGGGCTAGAAATTGTTTGCGGATATTCTCATGGCTTCGGGGGTGACGCCTGTCCGGCGTGACGTTGTGACTGCGGCGCGTGTCGTCCACGCGCTCGCCTCTCGCTCTCTCACTGCTCGCACACAAATAGCGGATTAAGTGAGCAGCCATGTATAATGCAGGGCTTAGCAGCACCCAGCTCGAATAACGACCATCGTCTTAGCCGGGTGAGTCGGTGTCAGCAGCTCATTAGGATGCTTCGAGCCGTCAAAACAGGCCTTGGAAAAATACCTCAAGAAAATTTTTTATAAGAATCCAGTTGTGTATTTTCAACTCTAACTTATGAGAGGAAAATATATTGAATCGGCAAACTGAGAAATAAGTTGGTCAAGTTCTTATTTTTACATAGTAGAATAACCGCTAATAAATTTTCCCTGATAAAGGAAAGCTGATTTTAATTCAAAAGAATTTTGAAACTTTAGGATTGAAGATTAAATTTTTATTACGAAGCATTAGAATACTTATTATACCTACTGTATAAATCTTACAGTTTGCGAAAAGAAATATCAATCTTCTTCCAGAAATTTATAAAGTCAATAATGATTGATTACGTCTGAGATGGGAGAAAACGTAAAAGTAGTGGAGGCTGAGTTAAAATGATTCGTCTAAGCTGTATTTACCTATATTATACTTAAGAATCACAATAGTCTTAAAAAAAGGTTACTGATATGTTTTGTAGAGTTATCAGCTATTGCTGTGATTTTTTGGAGAATTTTTAATCGTAAACTTAAATGTTAAAAATATTTATTAATGAATTACATATGATGGATCGTTTTGCCTGTATTTCGTTTTTCTCGTATTTCTTCTGCTTGAATTCCGTTATTCATGGATCATTTACCATTTTCTTTGGTTATACTCCTTTTTAAAAAATAATTATTGTACCACGAAAGACAAACTAAGGATAGAGAGCAAATATGAAAAAGATAGATATAATAAAACAAACATGCCACATTCTGCAGCAAAAATTTATTAGACGACAGAGATAACGGAGAAAAAAATTCACAGCTGTTGCTGTAGAATCTCTGACAAGTAATTTTTTATTGTCATATTTTAGTACCGTATATTTGATCGTCAACCAGTGTTTGACAAAGACATACCGACAGGTTGAAACGTAACAGAATAATAATAAAAATAAATTATCAACACATTTTATTCTGCTTCTCTATAAATTTAAATATTGAAGTAATCTTCTACCGTTATTATATGCCTCGAACTAGTTTTGTTCCTTAATATTTTATTCTGTTATCAGGATCAATGTTCTTACAATTTAATATTAGAGGTTAAAACATAAAAAAATTAAATTACTGTTTTATATTTTAAAATAAATTTCTGATGTATTTGTGTTTGAGATTTCATAAGGCTATTCTTGGAATATATTTTTGTTATTTTTTATTCGTATTATGTCTTGAAATTTTTTTATCACTGAGTGGTAACCTAAAAACTGTTTTTCATAGCCAAACGGATAGGAAATGTTAAATTATCACAACTGTAAAGTCTCCGGACTAAGAGTTAATTTTAATGAATAATAAAAAAATAGCCAAACTGAGGAAGCGTTTATGACTTTAAGACAAAAATTTGCACAGTTGAAGATGATAAAAATAATTACTGAAATGCAGAGCCGTTAAGGAAATAGAATATTTAATTAACTTTTTTAAAAGTCAGTTATTGGGTCACTAAATTTATGTTGTTATAATTAAAATCAGACGTTAAAATAAAATATCATAATGAAGAATGTTAGTTGGTGTTAAAGATTAAAAATATTTTTATTCTATAAATTAATAATTTAGGTTTAGGATATATCGATAGTCTACGACTTCAACATTTCTGAAAAGTAATGTACGTTAAGAATAAATAGAAAAAGAGCACTAAAAAATTTTAAATCAAGCTGGTCGTATTTGTTGAAGTAATAATTTTTTTTCGAAATATCTCGTTAACGATTGAGGTGGATAGAACTGCTTGTACTACGGTAATAGTGAGAGCCGTGGTTTCTATTGCCGACTATTAGTAATAGGATTATTCCCCACTCTGACTTATTTGCGCAGTCATTATCTGGATCGAGGGAGACGACGTCCGGATAATCCGACTAAGGTGGCTTGCTTGGTTTATCTTATGGGGTCCGCCATTGATATGGAAATACGAGGATCGTGTCCATAATCGGCCTCCAACTCGGCAGGGGATAAATTGCACTTTAACAGGCTTAGAGCTCGGCCGGAACACACACTCGGCTTTGTGCTCGAGTTACGCCATGGGACGACGGTAAAATCTTTAGCGCCTTCCCACGAAAAGAGCAAGCTATGCTGCTGAAACTCTCCTCATCGTAAAACTAAGTTACCAAGTACTGGGGTGACGTGGGAAAAACTATACTAGACACAACGATTTAACTGAAATTTGAATCTTCATATTTACCATTCGAATTACTTTATCGAAAATTAAAACCGTATAGTCCACCGTATAATCACTACTATTATTTTATAGAAAAATGACAGTATATAAAAATATGTGTAATAAATATTACTATATAAAAATTATATGGATACAAATTTCCCGCAACATTATAAAATAATTTTTTTTTTCGAATAATAGCAATACAAATTTCTCTCAAGATTATTAATATTATATAATTTCTCAATTTGTTTTTCGTGGAGAGATATTTAGCTTTTTGTGGTATAACAACAAGTCTCTGTGGCAATATTTTAGCAATAAAATTTTTTTCTGTTATGTCGCGAATTGCTTAGCGAACCTCTGTATTAACTGCTCTGATTTCCGGCCCACTTCTCGCTGTCATTCTCAGTCTCTTTAGCCCTTGGTTACCTTGGTCCATTCTTCCGCATCCACCTTTTTCAAATTCCTGCCTATGATATTAAAGGGGAGTTGCTACAACGTGGATTACCATCATGTAGCCTGTCACTCTAAAAGAAAATCCCCCTAACTTGACTTGTGACAAAACTCGCATACAAAACGGTAAATAGTTTGAGATAACTGAGTCGTCGTCAGGTGTTTAGACGGTAACAGAGACAATAACTGCTGCGAGGGCTAGGTGTATGTTCCGGGGTCGCAGACCTTGGGCATACGGTAAGAGTTGTTCGCTATTCCCATTGGAATAGTCGGCCAGCTGCCTCCTAAACTGGTCGAGGCCCGGAGAAGAGAATGCTGCGTCCCCACAGCAAACTTCTCTCCCGCTATCGGAAGGGCGTGGGACAAGTACCCAATGTCCGACCTACCAGGTTTTTCTAGGGTTTTCCCTGCATTTCTTTAGACGAATGCCAGGTAGGATCCTTAAAATATAGCCCGGGGGCCATAGTTAACCCTTGGCTACCTTCCTCTACCCTTCCGCATCCCCCCTTTCATACCCTTCCTATGCCATTAAAGGGGAGTTGCTCAAAGTGGATTACCCTCATGTAGCCTGTTGCACTAAAAAAAAGGATGCCTTTTCCTCTCTGTTTTTGAACTAAGGTTCCCACAAGCCGAAGCACCTCTGCCTGTTCTGAGAGGTGTATGTTCCGGGGTCACAGACCTTGGTCATACGGTAAGAGTTGTCCGCTATTCCCATTGGAATAGTCGGCCAGCTGCATTCTAAACTGGTCGAGTCACGGAGAAGGGAATGCTGCGTACCCACAGCAAACTCCTCTCCCGCTATCGGAAGGGCGTGGGACAAGTAACCAATGCCCGACCTACCTGATACAGGTTTTTCTAGGGTTTTCCCTGCCTTTCTTTAGGCGAATGCCGGGTAGGATCCTTAAAAAATAACCCGGGGGCCCTAGTTAACCCTTGGCTACCTTCCTCTACCCTTCCGCATCCCCCCTTTCAAATCCCTTCCTATGCTATTAAAGGGGAGTTGCCCAACGTGGATTACCCTTATGTAGCCTGTTGCCCTAAAATAAGGTGCTTAGACGGTAAAGATCATCCCGTTCTCATGGTTCCCCGATTGATATATTTTCACTAGGAAAACGGAGAAAATTAGTGTAACTACATGCGGCAGACTTCTGGAAAGTTTAAGGCTAGGCGAAATAGAGAACTAAGGACAGAAAAATAATCCGGTTCGTGAATGCCGTCGAACTCGAGCTATAAAGGTGAGACAACAACACTTGAAGTAAAAAATGATGTTTTAATTAATGGAAAATATTTTTCAAACGTCTAAGATTGATTGTCGGTTTTCAGAGCTTCCCGAGGCGGTGATAAACATTCCATATACGAATCCCAAAGATTCCAAAGTTAAAACATCGTCATATTTTAATGTAAACTTACATTACATCGCCAGAGGTAAAATGCAAGGACATATTTAACTACATTTTAGTTGAGGTAATTTTCTTCTCTTACTCTCATCCTTTCTGAAGAAATACAATAATTTACTGTAATGATACAAAATATCATTAAAGTGTTATATTCCCGTACTGGTTAAAAATTTCCCCTTATTTTCCTTTAATTAAATGTCAGAGCCTCTTTGGCCCAGCTTCTTTTGAAAGCATATCTGTGTTCATGATTGATAATTGTTTTTAAATATTTTCGAAGTACCTTAAAAAACGATTAATATACTTGATAATGATGGATGAATCTCTACACCTTTACATTAATAATAAATCTAAAAAGCTGACAGCTCATTGTTTCCTTATTTGATTATCAGAATAGTTTAAGCTTAAAAGTAGTAATGATTCACTCTTTGTAGCACGTTTCATGCCGAGAAGGCGGCCCAAAGAAATCAAGGCGTAAGAATCTTTTGTTTTTGTTGTAACTGAACGGGTCGATTACGAGGGAACTCGTGGGGGCTTAAAAACAAGATGGGATAAATTATCTGGATCCCATAATTGATCCTTAGGTAGTTAACTGGTGGCGGAGGGTGCAGTGAGATGGGGAGTGCAGCCGAGAGGGTCAACCATCGGAATACACGAGGGAGCTTATTTATGACTTTCTGAAGGGAGGGACTTAAAAAGTACGCACAGTTGAGCACCGGAAACAGAAAACGTATAGAGTAACTCGAGTATCAAAATAAACACTTATTAACACCAAGAACTATGCTCAAGTAAACCCGGCTAGTTGAAAGCAGGCTGAACTTGTTCCTTTCATGGCTGGGCCGCCTTTATTCGATTACGAGTTTATTATTCCCCTGATCAAAATATCATTTTTCTAGGAATTTCACATATGTTAGCGGTTACCCAGTTCGTTGAGAATAATTTAGACTTCTTGAAACCACCGTAATGGCAAACAACTTCTCTCCTTAACTTAAACGTCTTATATATGAAGATGATATCGAATTTACGGAATTCAGAGCGTGGCGGATGGACAGACCACGAAAGAACAAGTGACCAAGTCCGTGCCTAAGAGTACGAAATGAGTGATGTGTTTACCACCTATGGTAATTATTACTTCGGTCATGAATAAATTACAAAATGGAACATTTTACCGATCCGCACTACTAAACGACGCAAGGAAAATATAATTACTCATTTGTTGTGTGCAATTGAACAGTACGAACACCTTTGGAAGCTTTTGAGTTGTTCTTTGACCAGCACTTTATTGGATTAATTACATTTAATTTGAAAGTGCTACTAAATATTGAAAGAGATCGTGATGCCAACTTGTGAGTGAAATCGATATACGAGCATTTTTGCACGAACGAATGTTCGGCCATTATATTCCACCAAAATGAGATATTATTTCACCTATAAGTTCCAAAAAATATATTAAGAAAACGCTGTCGAAGAAAAAGTGATCTAAATTCAAGAGTAATTTGTTCCGTATGTTCAAAAAACGATTTTAACGAACATTTAAAGATCGAATGTGAGAATTGTTTTATATAAATGTAAGATAAAATTGTGGCTATTATAAAATATATAAAATTGACTGAGTGTATGTTTCGGATACAAATTTACTTCCGTGGAGGAATTTTGAAGACGTGTTCCTTTTTAAATCACCGTGGGAGGTAAGACAAGACTACCACTATCAGGGCCAGGGGTGGACTAGGGTGGAAATTTTGAAACATGCAAAATGGACGGTATTAATTCCAATAAATATTTTTCGTGGTATTTGAGATTGATAGTGTTTTTCCCGATGTTGTGTTTAATTTAAAATATTTCGCAATATGGGATCACCCTTTCGAGTTAGGTTTGCGTAGTTTTACTTAAAAATAAAAAATAATAAACCAACTAAGGTTGGAGTCGAATCCGTGGTTATGAATGTCGCCGTGTCTTCAAGAAAGTGTAAATTAACATTTACTCTGTTTTATTATAATATAAAATTTTGTTCTTTAAAGGGAAAAAACTGCTTTTGGCCCGTCAGGCGACTACCGTAAGGTTAATGGTCGTCTTTGAGTCATTCCTTGCCCTTTGTCTCCACACTGAGTCAAAATCTGTTCATCTCAGCTATCGTGTTAACGATAAAATAGTTAATATTCTGTTTTATATGCATATATTCTAATCTTTCAGTCTCCCTCCTCCCACTTATTATGCTTATCCCTGACTGATGCTGCCATGTAAATATTATCTAAGCTGTGTGCCTTGGATTGTGCGTCACCATGTTTTCCATAGCCTTCGACTAAATATTACTGTTCTGTGACGAATTCTGAAATGTAGTATCGCGAATCACTTCCATCTGAAGTTGGTAACAGTGCAAGAGAAGAAAGTGCCGGGCTAAACAGGTTGCTATTGTATCTATGAACGCAGACTTTCTCGGCGTTGCTTTTACTAGAAATGTTCTTGGCAAAGTAGCCTAGTGGGTACACAACGTTCCGGCGATGAACGTCTTTACCTCCATCTTCCGGTGAAGTCAAATGTCGAAATGAAGAACATTTCTCGTGTCTGGTCTATAAAATATAATGTCAGCTCTGCATCATTTTCTCTGTACGATTTATAAAAGTGCTTATGCCTCAAATCTGTCGTAATATACGAACATGTATTAGATTTTTTCATCACTGAAATTATAATTAAATTATAATATAAAATATTGTCCATAACGGGTGACTCTAAATTTATTGACGGAAAAAGCTTCCTGGAGTGAGATCTCGTGATCGCTATATGAAGAACTGAACTATGATGTCCGCAGTGATTTATCTGATTAAATAGTACAAGAAACCACTTCCAATCATATTTTTACAACTCCTTCATTTTTTCTCATACTTTCAAATTCGTCTCTACCTTGCACATGTTCTTAATTATTATCACTCATGCCTTGTCCCGATTTCTGTTAATAAAATAGTCATGTGATTTTTATAGATGTTTAAAATGTAGAAAGGATTACAAGAATTTTAATTTTATTCGAGAAATATTGTGACTGAAAAAAAAAGTATGTTTGATGTGAAAATATAGTCTCTTCAGTCCAGACGTTATTCATCTCTGGTTGTGTCGAGATGATGGCATGGCCGCGATGCCTTGGTGACCAGTTGGAGGCGCACAGAGCGTACTTAATGCCCTTATCTCTGGGCGCCACGCAGAATCTGCGCACAATGGTATCGCCACATCAGGAGCGATATAGAGCGGCGTCACACGCAGCGAGCTAGAGGGGTTTGCACCCTCCCTCCATAGCTGCTGTCAATACGACCTCCTTCATCAACTGTGCACACACCCTCCGGCAAAGGTGGGCCCGTCTCAAGCTGCTCCGAGGATGCCACAGTCCGCCACCGCCGATCAGAGCCTCCATATTTCTGTTTATTTTCTACCAGACTCCCTCAGCACAGAAGCGGCAGCGGACGATCTAGATCTGAAGAAAACTCCAAAGAGTATTACACTTGATTACTTTAATCAAAATTACAAAGTACTGTTTCGTTCTGTACCCAGAATAACCTGAGCAATGAACCTGAGCATCATCTCTCTCCTTGAGCATCGGTAAAGAAACCCACGCTTGAAAAATTAAGTAAAAAATTGGATGATGTTTAAAGCGGATTGGTTGATAAAAAAATAAAGTAGGCTTCTCAAAGGGTACCAAAATACAATCAACCGACTAGACCAGTTTTCTCTTAATTATTTCACATTACGGTAAGTAAATAGAAAGCAGCAGAAATAATACATTTTATGACTACTTGCCAAATCATTTGATTGTATTGATCATTGAGTTCTATAAGAATAATTTAATTAATGCGTACAAAATTTGTGGTTAGTACTAATATTAAATTAAATTTCAAATTGTTCTTTCATTAAAATTATACTCAGATATCTATCGTGTTGGAATAATGCCGAAATTCAGTGAACTGAACGTTAGAAAATTATATTACACTGCAAAATTTCTCTCCTGACATATTCTGGGGTAATTCTTATAGTTAAGAATGTTTGGAATATGATCTGATACTAATATTTTTGGTAAATACAGCCGTAGCTGAAAATATGGAATAATTTTTTAGTAAGTCATACAATAGAAGGTAATCATACTGTTAGCTTGTCTCGTTTGACTATCAGTCTGGTGAATTATGAGAGCGGTAAAGAGAGTAAACATTGAAGTGATAAAAGTGAGAGAACAACGAGTGATAGACCGTCTTAAGTAGGACACACGCCAGTTCTGCCTTATAACCTTACTCTCTGGTGCCTACTTAGTTTAGTCCAGTTCCCGAAGATCCTTGTAACCGAGTCTATTTGTGTCTAAACGGAGGCGATGAGGCCAGGATTCAAGCCCCCTTGACTGGCGGGCAAGTAGAATACCCGCCCGGTAAGGAGCTTCTCGGGAAATTGTATTTGGGGGCACTGCGGAACTAGGGTACATATGTGTAATTAGCTAACCTTTGAGCTTAAAAGATATGTCGGGTATATGCATAAAATATTAGTGTTGTTATATTTGTATGGATGTGGATTATTTAAATTTATTTGCCTCCGCCATTCCGTGATGTAAATGAATCTTCTCCTACGATTAGTGAAACTATTCCAAAATATTCATAACTTTCGATTGAACATGAAATGTCCATACTACCGAAATCTCGAAATTTTAAAAATTAAATATTTTAGAAATTTATTAATTAGTTTTTTACTATATTGGCGACTGTTACAAATGATGGGGATAAAATAAAAAAAACATTAATAAATTATATACCAGTCATAATTTAACATTATCGCATAACAATATACAATGCTTAAATAAATATTTAGCAAATGAATATTTTCAGAACTTCCCTGGAATCAGTTACCTACAATTTGAATTTTTGTTCATCAATGATAATTTTAAGAGGTGCGTCAATTT
Source organism: Zhengitettix transpicula (assembly GCA_037074705.1). Lineage (NCBI taxonomy): Eukaryota > Metazoa > Arthropoda > Insecta > Orthoptera > Tetrigidae > Zhengitettix > Zhengitettix transpicula. The sequence goes on along the minus strand of CM073596.1, from coordinate 34,991,699 downwards.
CTTATTCGACTCCTTTCGGTATTGTATACATATAGATTTTTTCTTTCGTGTTTGTTATTTCTTATTTCTTAACCTGTTCTACTTATGGTTTCCAGGCATCCCAGCTGCATAGTGTGTTTTGTGATACGATTTGGAAACGTCGTTGCTTCTTCAAACAGGGAATTCTTGCTGAGCTGAAAGGGCTGGCTGTCTTATATCCTTAATAAGTTGGGATTCGTTCCATATCTCTGAGGCAGAACACATAATTGGCTGCCACAGGTCCAAGTGTTCCACAGCTGCTGCTGGTGTTGGGATTTGCGGTTTTCTGGAAAGGACATCACCAGAAGAGTCTTGTTACGCCACGGCTGTCGGTCACGCCATCTGTCTGCTAGTGCAAGAAACTTCTCGTCCGGAGATGAAATATTGAGCATTGTGCCACAGAAAGGAAAGCGCTCCGCCTAATAAACCCCGCAACCCTTTGCCCCATGAATATTCATTAAATTTCGAGCAACCTGGAAGCAACATTCGATGTTACATCGCAGAGTGTGGATAGATCAGTACTCGAACGAAAAACTAAATGAGTTGCGTTTATAACAGACATTAACTTAGAAGAATTTAACGCTTCTACAACTTCCTTGAAATTTAATATATTGTTAAGGTACGATTAATATACGAGGTGCCTGGGTTTAGTAAATTCGTCCAAGTATCTCCTACCGGGTCCTGGCCCATTCATATAATACATAGAATATGGCTTCATATAATTTTGCTGAATAATTATTTAATGTTAAAATTAAAAAACATTGCTTTTTAAATTATAAATGAATAAAATAGATTAATTTATTTTACAAACCCAAACGTCCCATCTTTGGGCTTTCCTCAGGTGAAAATTTTTTTAAAAAACCCTACAATATCATCTTGACAAATTTGGATTATTTACAAGATGTAGAAGATAAATATATAATAATATACATGGTGGTTAAAATTCCAATTAAAGACTTCTAGAGGTTGTAGAGGGGACTTAGCATATAAAGTTTTGATAAGGAACTTCCGAAATTTACCATTTGGCGGCAAAATAAGTTTGGATGTCCCGCTTCTCAGTATGCAAACAAAATGCTACAATTTAATATTTTTACTATATCATTCCTACAAGAATAACGAGAAATAAACATTTCAAAGATTAATATGGAGGAGTCATGCCATAACAGTGAGACAAAAGTCACGTGAACTTGACGGAGGACAACCGGGATCAACTGTATGTTTTGGAAGATCATGCCATAGGTGTGGCCACGTTCAGACCATACGAGATGTGTTCATCGCGTGCGTTTCTGTATGTCTGAGGCGTGATATATGGAGGGAGGTTCCAGTGGGCCGAAGCGGTGATACCATCTGGAGCACATCAAGAACGCATTTGGCTGGACCTCGACTGACTTATCACCAGCCCTCGAGATACGACACGACACGGCGACCCCGAGAGTTTTATCATGCCATCAAACAGGCTGAAAAGTGCAAGCTTCGTCGTTCATTCCAGCAGAGATTTCAATCAGCTGATTCCGTCTGATGTGTCAATTTAGTGAAACTTCGTAGACCAGCTGACCAGCTTTGCGGGTGACACGAATCAGCCTTGAAACATACACAATTACAAGGGAATTATAACCTGCTTATTTTTCGTTACGTAAATAAAGTTCACAGGACAATATTCCATCAATAAAAAAATTATCAATGCGATTTTTAAAAGAATTATTTTGTTTTGACATATTCTCGTATGACATATGACAACAGGAAGGTCAAAACACAATAGCTTTAAATATTTAAAAAAAATTAATTTTCATTTCTGCAATCGAGAAGAAAGCTATTAAAGTGAACATTAGACGTTAATTATTAAAGAATAATGTTTTTAATTGTTTTCAAATATATTTGCTTTGGTTTATTGGTTCCGTTAGGCTAATCAGGAAATGGGAAACTATAAACGTATAAAAATAAATTATGTATGAACAGAAATATGAACGTTTTATGGATTAACGGTTAAATATTAGATGAAAACTAGGATAAAACGAGTTATTTCGGTAATGGAACGTTGTCGATTAGCGAATGTCCATAAATTATTCCATTTGTCTTACCCTGTTTGCAGTAAGGGCATATCTGTGTTGGTTCTATTTATGGTCTCGTTTTTAGTTATGGTTACCTGCTTCTGTCTTCGTGCTGTCAGGGTGGAACTATCACCGTTTACTTCATGAATAGTGCATTAAGCCGGTTACGATGGCATCTTCATCTGAGGAGCGCTACACGGCTTCCTTAATTCACGCAAGGGAAACTCTTCGCGTTAAAATTGTGAACGGACCTGTGATTTAATCCTATTTTCTAGTATGTTGTGTTTACGCTGATAATTATTAGAAAATACGAGGCCGAATTCAGCGTTGGTTTCACAGTATTCCGAAAAGGAATTATCAGCAATATGACAAATGTTTCATAATAAATTTAAACTGGGATGAAAATTTCAATTCAGGTATTAATAAATTGATTACGTGGCAATATTTCTAAGGTCTATTGATATTTCCGCTGTCTTAAATTTTTTATTGATTAATTACTAATATATTATAATACCGTTTCTTACAAATAGGAGTTAGTATCATATATTTAATTTAATTTACAAAGCAATTAGGTCTGCTTTTTTTTCTTCTTTATGTAATTATTGTTGTTACTTATTTTTATTGTGATGATAGGATCTGTTTATGTATTAAATAATAAATCAATTGTTTGGCTTTATTTTCTTTGATCCAATTTAATTGTCTTTAGTTTTAATGATATTTTAGGATCATTATTTCATTCTAGTAAATTAGTGTATCGCTTCGTAAGGATGAGAGTAAGAGGGCACAGCGAGGCGACCGGATGGCCGTCGCGACCAGTGTCTGTCCTACCACAATTAAAATACAATGTATTTTGCCTCTGACGTGTGAATGTAAAATTGACGATGTTTTAACTTTTGGCAATCGATTTTGATTTACAATTGGAATCCGACTTTGAAACGGGATGAGTTATATATCAGTGCTTGATACGAACCCGACTATTTTCCTGTTTTCTTTCTATAATTCTCGTATTTCGCATAGACCTTAACTTGTTTGAGGTCTGCCGCGGGCGGTTTTGGTTTAGTGTATTAAGACTACGCTTTCCCGTTTTCCGATATCATTTGGCGTTTTATCTCTTGATCGCAATTCTCTCGTCTTATGAACAATTTTTTAATTTTTTTTAGGGCAACAGGCTACATGAGGGTAATCCACGTTGGGCAACTCCCCTTTAATAGCATAGGAAGGGATTTGAAAGGGGGGATGCGGAAGGATAGAGGAAGGTATCCAAGGGTTAACTAGGGCCCCCGGGCTATGGTTTAAGGATCCTACCCGGCATTCGCCTAAAAGTGATGCAGGGAAAACACTAGAAAAACCTGCATCAGGTAGGTCGGGCATTGGGTACTTCTCCCACGCCCTTCCGGTAGCGGGATAAGAGTTTGCTGTGGGGACGCAGCATTTCCTTCTCCGTGCCTCGACCAGTTTAGGAGGCAGCTGGCCGGCTGTTCCAATGGGAATAGCGGACATTCCGTGCTCTTATTATTATATAAAAAATACAAAATTGTCTGCAAGAAGAAATTGAAGTTTGCTACCTGATAAAGTACCAAAGAAGGAGCAAAACGTTGTATTTGGTATTTGTTTTTTATATTATACTTAATTTTTCTGACTTACTAGATATTTTATTTATTTATATTTTTGATACTAAGATGTTCCAATTTCTAATTGAAATAAACGTTCACATTATATAGAATCGTATAAATTTATAATGTAAATAATACTCATTTTTCCAATATTATAATATTAATATGCTGAGAATGCTTGTTGCGAAATCTATGGTCTTAAATTTTATCGTTTGATTTTGATTTTATTTGTTACTTCCATTCAAGTAAATATATAAAAAATCTTATATATTAAGATTTAATCTGGATTTAATACGGATCCATGCAGTACATCTGGTAGTATTTTAAATTTACCATGGGTTGGAGCTAGTGAATCGTCTGGACGTGTGTGGAAAATTTAAATTGAAAGGCGGAATAAAGTCGTTATTCTTTATCATTATTCATATCGGAAAAATAAAATATTATCTCAACCGGTATGTGTGTCCGAAGGAGACGCGTGTATGAGGAATTTAATTAAATTGGTGGGACCGCGATAGCGATCAGTTTCACTATTGGAGCGCTTCGGAGGATGGTAGCCGGAAGTGAGTGAGAGTGGCTGTGTTGACGAATATCAGGCAGCAAGCACCTGCGGTATGGTCCCGATGGAAAGCAGGGATAGCGAGACAAACGACCCTTTGCATTAATAGCCGCTTTGTTAGGGAAACACGAGCCGGGAAACACAAGACCTGCCAGGGCGTAGCAGACTGAAAAATACGCTCCACTTAAGAACTAATAAATAAGGCCCGCGACAGATCGAGATGGCGGGACCAATTTGGGAAGACGGATGCGTCGGCTTTGTGTCTGGGCGGGGCTCCATTACTCTCGCCAGCACCTTCTGCCTCCGCAACCCTTCCACGGATAGGACGCGTCGGTAATGATTAACCCTGTACCGGAGCTCCGACTTCCAGAAATACACCTCGAGTTTCCCATCGGCATTACTAACTGGTCATGGAATCCCAAAGTCTTTGGGCAGAAGTATTCAGTGAGGAACGACTTACAAAGTTCACCAATTGCGATTATGCTTACCATTGGCACATAATTTCTCAATAAAAATTGTATTAAATTAGTGTAACTGTCCGCGAAATTCACTGTAAATCTCTATTGAACGGGTCTGTGTTCTGTTACACTTATGAAAGTTAGTGCCCTAAAACTTTTTAATGTTACAATGTTTAAAAGCCCATTGTGCTCTCTTTTTCTCTGAATTTCCTTCGATTCTAAGTATAAACTCTTGAGGACCGTGTCAGTACTGCACAAAACCAGCCACTGACTGGACCACACCATTGGTAGTTTTCTTCACTGTGAGAAAACGCGGCACTCATCGTATGGGTATTTGTAATATAAACGCTAATGACGATTTATAAATAGATACGTTTCTTTTCTTCATTACACAGATTTTTCGGGTATTCCATTGTTGGAAAATTATCAGTTTATTACTATAAACATATGTTAAAATTCACAATAATGAATAAGACAATTAAATTTAATATAATCTCTTTTTATTAAGAAAAAACTTTAATATAACAAGAGAAATTTAAAAAATATGAACTCCATATCCTAAATGAACAATTTCACGTTTCATTTTATCAGTAATGATGTTTTACTGTATTAGCCGCTAATTCAGACAGTTGGAAAATATACGTTCTCTGGATGTCGATAAATCCATATGGATGTCACGGTAATTCAGCGGCGGTCAAATACGAGCGTAACAATTTTGTATTAATTAGTTGAAGTAATTGGCAAACAGTGTAATTAACCAATTAAACGAGAAGTCCCACACACAACTGTGAGAAAGACATCCTTAATGGTGGAAAACAAATTACTTGATTAATTTGGGAAATGTCCTTGCAATGTTCTTATGACAAATCACTTCTCCTGTTAGTGAAATAATAGGATTATTTCCTTTTATTCTAGAATCTTCAAATATGGAAACCTATGTAGAGTTTCCCGTTTCTGTTATTTCATACAATTTTTTACGACATCCGTTGAAAATCCTGTCTTATGTTAAGATTCTACCTTTCTGGAACGACGAATTATAATATCTTCTCACTCTTTTACCGGTTTTTGAGATATCAATTTTATATTTTCTTACTTTCGTCTTTATATTCTTCTTTTTTCTTTTGTGGTAAGAGTATCACGTACCAAGTCGAGCAACTGTCGAGATTTTTCCACCCTTATTCTTTAATTCGGTATTTTTGAGGAATATATTTTTGCCAATGAACGAGTGTAATTCCAAAGAGTCGAATAAATAATGATTTATTGATATGTTTTAATAGCTTATATTAATAAATTTTTTAGAAATAAATTATATATTTTCCTCGTTATATCTGGCTTAGTTGGAGATGTGATTTATTCGGGAATAAGAAATAAAAATGTTTCTAGGGGGGGAAAATTTAGTAATTAGTAATGTAATATTTTCTGGTAATCTAAAATATGAGTAGTACAGAAGAAATGTTTATCTCTTCATTTATGATATTAATTTACCTGCCCTTACTGTGCCTTTATTTATTTTCAAAAAGTCATTAGAAACCAAACGCAAGGCTAAACTGTACTGCGTGTGACAGGTGCATGATGCAGGCAATTTTTCACAATGTCCTTGTTTCATTGCGTGTCCTCGTGCCTGTGATCGGTCGCGTGCGTATGTATATATGTGAGTGAGTGAGCAGCAGCATAATGTATGTATCAGTGGCTGTGTAATGAAGTGTAGCGCCGTGTACGCGAAGCGGAAGCTAGACTTTGCCGCAGATAAGGGAAATGTTAGCCCAAATAAAGTACACTTTCTCCAGACGATGGGAAAACATTCCCAGAGTCATATGCACAATATGTAGATGCGTCTTCCGGTCCCGAGATCAATAACCATAAAATGAGCCACGTAAGAAATCTAACAGTTTACGTCATAAAAAATAATTTCTATATCGGGACGTTCTGATAATTTTCCTCTCAAAGCGAAGATCTTGTCACACTAACGAAACATTCGTCTACGATCTTTAACTGTTTTTTTTTATTAAACTAGCATTTCCTTATTTATAAATGGCTACGATTATACGTTCTTCTGTTAGTCTAAATATATTTGCCACATAAAAAGAAAAGGCTTGTGGTTCTACAAAAAGTTACGGAGTTCAAAGATATGTAATGAGATATTTGTTTCTTAACACGATTAACTTTATTTACATAAAGACAAAGATTAATTAAAAATCTCAAACAATTTAAGTACAATGAAATATCAATAAATGTAACAGTACAGGTAGACTACCCGTCCGGACCTGAGGCTTGCAGGATTTTTGCAAAATGCCGGTATTTTATGGTTATATATGCTGAATATATTTATCACAAAATCACAACCTGTACAGCCATTTACGCTAAATTCCAGAATTATGGAAGATTATTTAACGAATTCGAACTTTTCTACAGTACGTACAGATAACTATGCCGAAAAATGAACGACAATTTAGACTTCTCTTTTAATTTAATTTGTAAAATTTTAGACAAAAATTATAATATGACGTTTTGTCCGATTTCGGATAAAAAAATGGCGGTAAATTATACTCAAAAATTAATTCCGGAAACCTTTTTTTTTTAGGGCAACAGGCTACATGAGGGTAATCCACGTTGGGCAACTCCCCTTTAATAGCATTGGAAGGGATTTGAAAGGAGGGATGCGGAAGGGTAGAGGAAGGTAGCCAAGGGTTAACTAGGGCCCCCGGGCTATGGTTTAAGGGTCCTACCCGGCAATTCGCCTAAAAGTGATGCAGGGAAAACCGTAGAAAAACCTGCATCAGGTAGGTCGGGCATTTGGTGGTTGTCCCACGCCCTTCCGATGGCGGAAGAGGGGTTAGCTGTTGGGTCACAGCATTCCCCTCTCCGTGCCTTGACCAGTTTAGGAGGCAGCTGGCCGAATGTTCTAATAGAAATAGCGGACAACTCTTGCCGTATGCTCAAGGTCTGCGACCCCGGAACGTACACCTTTAAAAACGTTAGTTCAAAAACCAGAGAGATGTGAAGGCATCCCCAAAGGTAGCCTCCGCCAGAGCTCTCTGGGAAGGTTCACCTGCGGGAGAATTCTCTCGCTGGTTTCCTTGTTCGCCGGAAACCTGTATGTAGTTTCATAGCTATAAATGGCCACTGATACGAATTAGCTGCCTGTTTGTAATGTATAAATGGATCGTCTTGAAACAAATATAAAAACAAATGAAAATCTGACTTGCATTAAAGCAACATCGATAAAATTCTAAATAACTGACTATGATTGTCGACTTTATTTCTTTGAAATGAAAAAAAAATTACGTCTGATTGGAAATTAATAATAAAAAAGATAGCTAAATACAGACAAAATAAGTGTCTACTGGCGAGTTAAATTATGTTGCTCTAGGATCTTCTTAGCACCTGAAGAAAGGGACAAGGATCTCAGAAACGTTGTGTGTTATTTATATTATCACTTATTTTGTCTGTATTTGGTTTTCTTTTTTATTATTTATTTCCTTGACTCACGTCATTAAAGTGCTCAGCAACATCTCATGACGTCACTACGCTGCTCTCGATATCCGTTTATGTTTAACGTTGCCAAATTAAATTGGCTTGCATTGAGACTTTCTCTGTCTTTCTGAACTATCAGCTTCAATCTCCCTTTCAATTTTATTTTCGCTGTCCAATTAGCTTTTCTGCTTCTAGCTACAGTTTTTTCATGCATCCCGTCACCATGACCGTCGCAATCACTCGATTTAACCAGGAAATATTGACATGTGACGACTTAATAAATACTGGTTGCCAATCCAGTTTGGAGAAATCTTGAGTTTCTTCTAAAATATTTATAGAGATAAAAATTAGATTCATTTGCTGGCTTCCTTGGCGAATTCTCTTGTGGGAGCTGGATCCTTGGTTACCTCAGGGTTGGTCTTTATTAAAGTCTGTATTTTCCGCTTCTTCAGTTTATTTAATTCATTCATATTAAGAAATTTTAAAGTGGCAATTGTTAACTTCGTTTTTTAAACTACAAAAATTCCTCGCTGGTTTAATTGTATATTATTTTAGGTCTCGACAACTATGTAGTCGGAACATAGGTTCCAACTTGACCTACATCGCGTGCGTTTCAGCCTCGTTCTGTTCCTGGCACGGAAATTGGAAGTGACAGTGCGGTCGTTTTGGTTTTTTGGACGAGCCCCCTGCCGAGAGCCGGTTAATTGCCGCGGTTAGGAAGCGACTTCGACGTCGAAGCTTGGAACAGGGCCAAGCACCTGTCCTATAATCACCTGTTACCCGGATCCAGGGTCGTATCAATCATCAGTTACCTCTCTGCCTCTTGCAGCAGCGGATAGACGGGACATTGACCGCCTGTCTTCAGCTTAACACTGACGTGTGGTGGTTCGATTCCGCCTGAAGAGTTGGGAACCTGAGTTTTTTTTGTGAGATGTGACAGGATCCTCCAGTGTAAACTCCGGTACCTGCCGTGAATTTCCCACAGCTGTGGACAACAGCATTGGTCACCATACATATGACAGGTACGAATATATTTGTCAATGCTAAAACATTTATTGAAAAAATTAATTGCTGACTTTACTGTCATAAACATAATTGATAATAATATGACGTCATTATTCACATTCTCAAAATAAAATGCTCTATGGGAATAGTTTAGTCCATGTTGTATTCCGGTGTTAAACCTATTAAAATACATCCTAAAAAATATTTTCAACATTATTTACCTATTTATGTGAATGATTAATTTTTATAACAGCGGTCAGTTTGACTAAATGTGAATGATTTAGTTAAAAAAATACCATCCAGATACTCTCTTGAGTGACATTAAGTGAGAGGATAGTTTTTGTAGAGAAGTAAAAAATAATTTTGATATTAATTATTAAAGAGGTGGATTTTAAAAATTTTACGTGCCGTGTCACTATTTTCGATCCAAACACGCTAAATTTATAAAAAATCAAAGTCGCTCGTGTGATCTGGTAACATTGGCTGTAATCGTTTCCGAATCATTTAAGTCCTCCTAAAACTTTTATTTTTCGTCCAATAAAGTTTTTCTTTATTTCACGGTACTTGTGAGTCATATTTAAATTATATTATTTACATTTTGTATTTACGCTTGTCTTTGATCAAACTTTTGAGGTGCTGTGTTGCAATAATTATCGTCAAGTTCTTAAATAAGTCGGAAATAGCTGTGCAGAACCCTTCGTCGACGAACCTGTGAAATTATAAGTGCCAATGATATTCCTAAATAAACTGTTATTAATTCGAAGACAATGCTGATATCGGCAACTCTTTTTTTTGTATTTTCTTTATTTTCCCAAAACTCTTCACTTGATATGGCAAACTAAGTTTTATTTTAATAAACTAGAAATACAATTTTAAAAATTCATGTACCAAAGAAGTGGTACTTTGGTTAATATACTGGGCAATAACCACTACACAATTATTTATTATATATTTGTATTCTATTTTGAGGTTTCATCTTTATTTTCATGTGTAAGAGACACCAATTTTTTTATATTATAGATATATCAACATTACGACTGTAAAAGTCAGTTTTTTCCTATATATGAAATTTTATTGCAATTTAGGAGCGCTTGTTTAAGTAATTTCATTATAAATTTGTATAATTTTATTTTTCCCGTGATTATTGCCTTTCTTATACAGGCCATTGTGGAAACTGCCATTATTTTAAATTAAAAATGCTTTAAATAAATTTAAAATTCTGTATTGCAAATGTTAAAGAATTGTGATTAATATAAAAAAATGTTTTACGTAAATCATAATTAAAAAAAATTTAAAATATTTTGAAGAAAACATTCACTGACATTTGTTCAGCCACTTTTTAATAGATTCTCTAACTTTTGTTGATTAAGATGGAGTCCTCAGGTTACGACTTTTTTGACAGGTCGTTGAAACGCAAGTTTCATAAAAATATTAATCATTGTGGAATTTAATACATACCAGTAACGTCGCCGAGTTGCAAAAATATATATAAGTTCATGTTCCATACAGAATTCAAAATTTACCATAACTGTTTTCATGAATTTAAGAAAAATATAGGCACCATATTAATGGCATTGTTTTGTGATGTAATTATTGAAAACTGGCAAATTGTCGATATAATGAGGTTTTGGATCCTATCAAAAATATATTTTATGGAGAGAATTAGTCCTGTGTTATGTAAACGTAAGGACTTTACGAAATGTTAGAATTAAGGGAAACATGTAATAAATACGATATCAATGTAAGTTTTGATGATATATTCGTCTTATCAAATTACAAAATGAAAAGTTTCGATACAATTTTAGGACGTCATGACGAATCTGGGACATAAATAATATTTATGAAAGATTTACTTATAAATTGATAAAATATTCGTATTGTATTATTTATCACTAATAAATTGTTTTGTTTAGTTAAATAAAACATGCCTGTTCTGTCCGTCTTTCTTAAAATATATATTTAGTTTAAGTACATAATCTTTCAGACGTTTCCGAAAACGAAGGCGAATAAATATTTTAGCTAAGTAACGGTCAGTCAAATAAAAAATTTTTCAGTTTTTTTTATAATTAACTTCGATAAAAACAATAAGAGAGAATTCATTATAAGTTTTAAAAAATAAGTAGGCTAGTTCAGAGACTTATATAAGTTCTTACAGAATATTGTACAGAATCATTTGAAAGGAGCTTAGCTATTAATTGAGATAAAAATAATTTATGGGGATATTAAGTCAAAATTTTAAAAATTAATATTACCACGTATCAGAAATAATTATCATAGAAAATTGACACTAAAATTTTATAATTTTATTCATTACTAAATTAGGGAGATGCATGATTAATAAAATTAATTTTAAAATGACGCGTCAGAAATATATTTTTATAATTTAAATAGTGAAATGATCATTCATTTCGTGCAGAAATATCTTTATCAACATTTGCAGAGCTTAAGTGTTTTGAAGCCGCCACATGAAAATAATTCTAATCATATAATCAACTTTTAGAAGTTCGTAAGTATATTATCCGCCGCATTTATGCTTTTATAAATGTCTGCATTATACCTCGTTAATGTTCGCTTTAATGCTCGCCTCATTATCGTTAGCATCACCACGATTATCTATTCCGATCCTTATAACAAGTATATTAATATGCCGTTTGAAGATACGGAAGTAAATTTTAACGCGCTTGCCAACAAGCTAAAAAACCTGTTTCACGTCCAGCTCAGACCTTCTGTGATGATCCAAAAAGGGATATAATTTTAAATTCAGACAGGTATTTAAGCTTAACAGCTGCGTGGAATGATTGATACATTCCAGACGTTGGCGCCGCAATAATTTTGTTTGCTAATTAAAACTCATTTCGGTCGTTCCTGTTCATAAAGCGCAGATAATATCCACAAAACGTATTTAAGATCATTATTTCTGTTGACCGTATCTATTATTAATTGAGTTTACAGTCAGCATATGGAATCCGAAGAATTAAAATTTGTCATAGATTTACCCATGAAGCTGGTGTTAAAGAGAATAAAGACAGAATAAATGTTATGTAAAAATGCTGCAATTTCACAACAATGAAATATAATTGGCGTTTATTAGTACAACACCCGTATTCACATGAAAATTTCGTTAAAAACAGATTAAATTATTATTATAAAATTTTAACAACTATTTTACGGAACCCTAACCCGACCTTATACGTACCATTAGATTCAAACGTTTTTAATAAAAAATAACCTAATAATGGTCTTTGCTAATTGTTATTTATGAGAACAAAGCTCAGTTACCTGTTAAGTATGGATTATTATTACATTAATTTATTTTTAAAAATTACTAGATGATCACAGAATATCTTGTAGCTCTAGAGGAACAAATTAATGTTTTCGAAAATTTTTCGTTTTGTGATAAGCCTCACGTAAAAGCATCATTACTTATATTCCTTTCTAGGATGTCTCCTAACAATAAACGATATTGACAATCCTAATAAGTTTCGGTACGCAATATCACGTTGAAATTTTAATCCTTTGTACTATCAACAATAAGTAACTGTATAAGCGACGGTGTTAAGAGAATTTTAAGATATTTGAGAATCTGTGTTACTAAAATAAAGTCTTACTTCGCATGATTTATTATTCTTGATTAACGAAAACTTTAAAACAATAAAAGAATTCTCATTTTGGAGTTATTAATGAAAAATTAAAAACAAAGTAGTTATTAAATAAATAAAAAGGCCAATTCGTCAATTTAATAACTAAGTAAACATTAGCTAATTTTAATGTTAAATTAAACGTTTCATCGCTTATTTTCAGACTTCATTAGGTCCAAGTAAAAAAATGTTTTTGATAGACAGGTGTTTATTGCCGTGGTCGAAAATTTTCTACCATTTTTTTTAAAATTTGAACCTGAAGAAGTCGCAATTTAAACGATGGAACGTTGTTTAATTTTACATTAATAAATTCTTTTTTCTGACTTAAAATGGGCTGATGTTTATTTATTATTAGGTTTCTCAATATATGTATATATAATTATTGTAAGACAAATATTTTATAAATACTTAAATGTACTATCAATTTTTGATATTGTATAATAATAGTTTTCCAAATATTTTATATATTCATAACAAGTTTTCACTTCCAAAATTTGTTATCTTATACTTTAAACACCTGATGAAATTTCTAAAGAGGTACGAAATGTAGCGGTATTTTGTAATTCTGGATTTAGTTTCTTCTTAACCATTATATATTGTTTCTGAAGTATTGGCAATATTTTAAATCCTCCTGGCAGTTCAATGGCTACGATTTCGAGGCAAACATGATAAACCTGGATAAAAAATTACGATAGGTTTGACTAAATAAAACAGTCAAAAAAGGGCAAATATTTCATTTAAAACAATTAATTTGATTGTGAGGTCCGTAAGCATTATTAGTTACTCTTTTCATTGCAGGACAAGAAATAACTATATTTATGATATGCCGTTAAACCAAGATATGATTTTTATTAGGTAATAAAAAGGAATAAACAGATTCACCTAAATGAACATTATAAATGACAAAATAAAATATTTAAAAAATAAATATATGCATCTGTGATATATTTCTACGTACCAGAAGGATCATTCAATCAAAATCCTGTGATATAAGAGATTTTGGGGTGATTGTTTTTTTTCAATGATATAAAAGCTCCAAAAGATTTGATTTTTGCAATACACGTTTCCACCCGTTACGAATTATGAGATGTAATATGGAACGTATATATCAGCAATTGAGTACCGAAGTCTGAGGAATTTCTGAAAATTTAAGTGAGGGTCACCGAATTTAGCTGCGAATTCATTGGTAAAACTTAGTACACAAATGTTGTGATCATTTTCGCCGGTAAACTTTTAAAATAATTTTTCCACGGCTGGTTTTGTGATAGAGATGACCCAGTATATCAGACGTATTCTTCGAAAAACTTCGAGCTCTCGGACCTGGAAAATATTTCTGGCGTTTTGACGTCTGGTGTTATTGTTGAGACGGCGGCCATGTTGGAAGTCTGTAATAACCGCCTCCTCAGCTTGTCCCGTGTCAGCAAGTGCTGGCGGTCGCACATCCATCAAAAAGTCCCCTCTCCCCCGCACGCACAGTGGCATAATTGCAACAATGGCGTGACGATTACCTGAAGTGGGCGGCGGAGAGACCAGCCAATGGCGGGTCCGTGGGGGCGGCGTCGGTCACGCACATGAACTGTCCTCAAAACCTGGCATAACTTTAATTTCATCTAATCAATTATGTTTATACCATTCACAAAATTATATTTTTTACTAACAAAATTCGAGGTTAATATTAACTGAGCTGTTATATAGTTTTATAAGGGAAATTGCCAATGTTTCGAGCAAGTATTCACTTGAAATACGCTAATCCTGAAACTGCTAAGTTCTTATCGCCATTTGAGAACTCCACCACGGTATTTATTTGAAATATGACAAGTTATTCATCGAATGTTACATAATTTAGAAATTAATAAATATACGAGATTAAGTAAGAAAATTTTATTGTTTATTAAAAACATGAATTTTACTACTTTTTGCCCTCCTTTAGGTCCTCTTAATATTGGATAGTTTTTAATAATTTTCAGTCAGGCCACTAGTTTAATTTTTGTTCACCATTGGACTGAAATGCTATTATCTGCAAGGCTAGAGAATAACCGTACTGTAATAAACCAAATTATAAACCTATTAAACTAAATGCTCTAGGCAATAGGCCTACGTAATGAGCTAGAAATGTTTAGGCGTTGCTAACAAAAAAGTTTTCTTGTGTTTAATGAAAGAGGTGCTTAATAAAATTGAACTTCATTGTGAACATATATTTATCACACATTATAATTAAGCGAGTTTGGTGAGGTGTAGAATATATGGCTTATATGATGGTTAAGCTCAATGTCTCATTGCCTCCAGGATACAAAAATATTTATCTACATTTTACATCAGGTGATGACCGATTGATAAAATTACTGTCACGGTGGAGTTTTATAAACAAAATTGTGAAGAAAGTGGACTCAGTGTACAATGTCGCTCTCAAATTTGGCAACAGATTTCGAATGTAGGCGTCGTAAGGTAGGCAGCTCCTTACGACGTGACTCAATAATTTTTCCAATAAAATAAATGCAATTTCCGGTAATCCAGGAAAGATTTATTTATTACTTGAAAACAAATTATAACGATTGATCATACATTTTGTAATTTCCTCAGGAGATGCAGATGTCATGAATATGAAATTATTGTTCTTTAATTTCGTCGCTCCACAGAATTAATTTACTTCAAACAAGAAATATATTTTTAAATTTAACAATTTAATAACCTAGTGTATTTTTAATTTTCATCGCCTGAAGAAGTTCCAAAATAAGAAATGAAACGTTGAGGAGTATGTAGAAAAAGTAACTATTGAATAAATGCTTTCTGATTTAGGGGACATTGCAATTATTTGGAATTTTGGGAAGTAAGAAACTGCCTCAGTAAATTGAACATATGATTTATTAGGAATAAATAAGGAAAATTATAAATTTGAGACGGTTCAATTTCTTGAGATGCATTCTCTTTGTCTGGTAATAATACTATATATTGAGTGAAAAAGAACGAAAAAAATTGTCATAATATTGAATTGGATAAAAATTAATAGAAATTATAACTGTTGTCTGTTGGAAGAGATTTGTCACAAGAGAGATGTCGGATAGTGTCGGTTTTCGATTTTAAGACCCAGATCGACGTTAATAGCTGATCCAATGTTTTTTTTTTGAGAGAATGCTTCGGAACATTTGCGACTTTGATAACTCCCCTTTGAGGCCAGGGTGGGCCATATGCCGTCGCCTCGCAGAGATGCGTTATCTGCGCCACAAAGGAACGAGTTCCAGGGAACTGGTTCTGTCGTGGTCATGGGAGCGACACGTGAGAAATTATCCTGCGAATAATTAGACGGGACGGAGCTCGAGTTCTACCAAGCGCGACGACGCTTCCCATGCAGTCGCGACACTTACTACTTCTATTCATCCCACAAATTTCACGGATTCTCAGGGTCTCTACTCCCACTATCTGCCTCGCGATCTCTCCTACCCGCCACTGCACTTCCCAATCAACATTCCGCCCACGCGGGGAACGCGGTGAACGTATTTATTTCGTACCGTAATTATTACCTCGTGTCCCATTGGGTACGACGAACTCAGGACACGAGTTTGCGGCGATGTATTCTCCATAAACTGCAATAAAATAAGCGGTTCGTTAATATTCGGGTTGGCGGTCGGGTAAGCTCGTGTTAGCACAGAAGTTTTTATAACAAAATACTGAACACTCAAATGTAGGTATGAGCAAAGGGACAAGATTAATAGATTAATAGAGCTAAGAAACCACGTGATACAGACTTGGTTGAACGAAATGTATTGCAGTACTGATTCAATAAATTTTTGTTTTAAGGCATTTTAATGAGCAAATATTTCATATAACAGCAAAATTTCTTATGTAAATAAGGAAATAATTATAGGAAGCCTCTGCAGTTGACATATTAAAGTTTATTATCCACAGCAATAGCTTATCCCGGTGGTTTACAGAGGTCCACTGTATCCAGTGATTCTATCCTCTGTTCTTAAAATTTACAAACTTGTCTGTACAACTGACGAAATTCTATTTTGGGTCCAACGCGACTACTGTTCATATTACAAAGTATGTAACACTGATATAACGCCTTCTACATATAATAGTAACTTAGGGAATTTAATTTTCTTGTCTTCTTTTTCATGTTTCACGTTCAACGAATCTCAAGAAACGTCACGGGAATGTCAATTTCTCATTAATCGACGTTAGGCCAACACGTCTGGAGATTTTATTACAGCTGAATACGAAGGCGAGCCCTGGTATTGGATCTGGTTGTAGTGATATACTGTTAAGTTTGTAAGACAAATGGTGTCAGAAAAGTTATTACCTAATTTTGCGAATCCATACACTTTATTTTTTCATATGTAAAATGTGCCGCTCGTCATACAGGTAATGAAGTATTTTAATGTGATAAAGCCTTCTCATACGTTTTGAACAAAATGCTGTGTTAAGTTTGAGTCTCAAAAACGCACGTCCACCTTGTCATGTGTGGTTCCAGTTAATTTTATTCTTTTTTCTGTAGTCATTCAAGTTTTTTCAAAAAAATACTGTCTCTTAACTTCGTTCATTTTTACTCCTCTGATTAGGGCGAGCACAGCAAAGATATGTTTTTCTTTTCATTCGTTACATTTAATAATTCTGAAAATAAGCAAAATATATTCGTTTAAGAATGAATAGTACATTTAAAAATAAATTTCAGTACACTTTAAACAAGGCAAATATAAATGAAACAGTTTTTTAATTTAGTGTGTCAAATAACTATATTTTTGGTCAGCCTGTACTGACAGACGTCAACTTTTAAAATAAATAATTATCTTCAGAAAATGAATATAGTAATTTAGGCATTACGGTTAATCATTTTCAATGCGAACAGAGCAATTTTTGTAGTTTCGCTTCCTGACACCATTTGATTTAAATAAGTAACTGTGCAAGACTGGTCAATGTTTCTGTAATATGTAAATATGATTCAATAAATTGATTCAATAAATTCAAATAATGTTTTTTAATCTTATTGAAACCTTTCCTGTGGCTTCAAGAGGCGTTTGAGAGATTTGTAAATCAGGCTAATTAATTGCAATAGAAACTTGGTTACTAGTTTTACTGTGAAAGCGTCAATGTAATGAATGTAAAGATAATTGAAACCCCGCTTAAAATTCAATGAGCGAGGTAGTAGAGATTTTTTAAAATAGAATTTGAGGCATTCTTATTGCAAACTGTGTTAACTGAATTTATATTATTATTATTATTATTATTATTTGTATGGTATAAACGAAGGATTTAATAAAATTTTGAAGAATTTACTCCAATAAATAATGAGAAACCAGGAGTTTGGTGATTAAAAAACGTCGGTATATTAGATATATAAAAATATTTTTGTTTATACTTTAAACTTAAAGGCGCTGATTTTACAAAACGGGTATTAGAGATTTAAAATAATTATTTGATACATGAGGTACATCATTATCTCACTCCCACGTTTTGACTATTTATTGTGAATAAGGTACTTTATTTAGTTTTTAAACTAATGTAGATTGCCAGTATGAGAAAACGTCGACAGTTGCCAGAAAACGTTTTCACATATATTTTATCCTATATACACGTTAACACGTTTCTTCATCATCATGACAACAAAATGAAAGTAAATATTTTTTTACACGAATATCTAAAAGTTTCTACTACTTTTTTAATATTTATCAATAAGAAATGACAATAATAAAAATAAAAACAATGAAAAAACGAAAATAAACAATAGTTTATTGCATTACGAGTTTATTACGAATATGAGTCATAAAAATTATTTATTTCTATCTCTAAGGTATTAAATTATTTTATATCCCAAATTAAGAGAGATTAGAAGGTCTTTAGCTATTATGGTATCTGGTTTTTTTTGTGTATATATCAATGATATTAAAGAAAATGCCATTATTAATTAATCTTAACCTGTATAATTCAGATGAATGTATATTCTGCAAAACTATGGCATTATATTTCACATATGAGCTATGGTTTTAATAATTTCCCTTAATTGTGCCACAGTTTTTTCTTAAGCATAAACTAAGTTTCACTCTTCACAAACGTTAAGTTGTGAGTTTCTAGTTATTCAGATAATTTTTTTTGACTGTTTTATTAATTGTTAATTAAATGAGTGAACAAAAATGTATCATAGTATCAAATATAGTCACAGGAAATTTTATCAATTTTTCCTGTGTGAAAAATTTGGACATATTCCTACTCAGAAAACGAAAAATTGTGTTCTTACGCAAGCTTCGTCCTGTTGTCACCGTAACCAGGCTAATTATCTCCAATTTTGTGGGATATAATTGAAACGTGCTGTCATAAACCGAGTCCTAATTAACAAGAATTCACAGAGGACATCAAAGATTCAAGATTTAATTATATATACACACACAGTTAAAATTTAAGTTACTCCGTTCAAATGAAACGTCGCAAAATACAGTCTTTGGCCACGACATTATTTTTTAAGTAGCTTTTGATCGCTAGTCGTTGGTCTGTCTTATAATTACTTTTGTTTACCTTTGACAATCACATTAAGTACTCAACTTTGCACCATTTGCGTAATTTCATGAAGTCATACAATTATAGTTGCTTTTTTCATACAATTACGTGTTCTTTAACTCGCAAATGAACACAATTTTTTTAAAAAATATTAGCTATGAAGCTTATTTTTTAGTTTGAGTATTTATAGGTTTTATTATGCCGGATTTTCCAAAAGGAATTTCCTATTTTTATGGAAACTGAATTATTAAATTCTCAAGTCTATTTAAATTCTTTTAAAATTTTCTTTACTTTTATATTTTGTACGTTCAGGGCGTCTCAAAAATGTTTTCTTCTAAATAAATAATAAATAATTATCGTCATATCGTTGTATCAACTCTGCATTTGCCTGAGAAATTGTGGATTCTTTAAGTGCATAAAATCTTAAATTTGTGATTATAGAATCCTTCCTTACTATTATATACAATAGTGGGTGATTTCATCGTTCAGTGCTTCAAATAAAAAAATACTTTTATTCATTACCTTCACTAACAACTTTCCTTTTGGTTCTGGTTTTCTTATATTCAGTTTCCTCCAGAGTGGACTAACCAGAAAGCGATTTATATCTTCCTTTCATAATCCTAAAAAGCGCCATTTACAAACCTCATCGTTAATATTCCTTATTCTTGGATATCTAACGCAAAAATTCAGATATTTATGTTGAATAACCTCACAGGTTTTTAATCAGACTCAATAAATAATTTAGAACTCAATTATTAAAACTTTTATTATTAATTTTGATCCAAATAGCTTTCGTCCGATAATTTTGCCATATGCATCTAAAAAACAAATATATAATTTCTGAAAAACATATTTAATTAACAAAATCCTTTATATTTATAATTGTCATGTTTAAATTTTTTTATTACATTTACAATAAAAATATATCAAAATAAATTTTTAGTGGTGATATTTTATGAACGTACGCAAATACTTATGTATTTATTTTAACACATAGTAATGTTCATTTGGTTACATATGGAATTGCAAGTAGAGTGAGCCTTTAAAATTAGACACAAATTTTATGTAACCTCGATTTCTGCTAATATATGTGGAATAATGTGGCAATTTGTTTAAATTGTAAGATAAATTTATTTTATATGATTTTTTATACTAAGAAATGTTCAGCCAACACTCTTTAAAATATAAGTTTTATTTTAATTTTAGACCTACACCATTATACACCTGATGCATTCCCGTAATTAAGGACGAAACGTTGTGAATTTTATTTTTAATTTAATGAAGACAGACAAATATATATATTTTGATTTGTCTTTAATTTTCCTGGTTAATGCACTTTTATATGGTTCCTTGTTTATGTATATCGCGAATCTATACCCTTTACTCTTTTATTACCGAATTTAAAACGTATTTTAAACGTCTACCATCGACATGGAAAATGTAATAATTATTAATTTTTATGATAAAAGAGGTATATAATTATCATATTTAAACAATACAATAAACTTTTGAAAAATTTACTTCCCCCTCTAATTAATAATAAATCATTCATACTGATATTTAACTGAACAAAAATGTATATATAACATTATACGGAGATAGATGAAGTTTTCTCGGCAGTACCAGCCATCGAAATGTAGTGGCATACAAACATCTATACCTATATGCATCACAATTTATAATTAAATTCTCTCGTGGTTCAGAAATAAATTTATTCTTTTTTTCAGCCAATAATAGTAACGAAAGAAAATAAACAATTAATCGAACGATTAATTTGTCACTATTAGCGAAAAACATTTGAGGAGGATTGAAGGTGTTTTATTTGAAACACGACCTCATTTATGATATTCGTTCCCGCGGTCTTGCCGTGTCTCTAGAAGTCTCTCTTGAGCGCGCGGAGACACGGCTGCTTAATAAAGTAATTAGTCGCTGGCTCGGTGTTAATTGTTGAAGAGGAGAAGGGGGAGGGCTAACGAGGTTTCAAACTGCTTCTCTTCCTGGCTCACAGACTACCTGGGCCCTAATCAGTCGCACAATTCATCTTTGACATACTTCCATACATTTTAATTTACCTAAATAAGTCCGTTATCTACATCTAACGGGCCCCGAAGAACGCGGTTGTCATATATAACATATAATAAATTGAAAGTTTTTAATTGTGAAGGATTTTACTTTAAATGATTTTTAATAATCGATTTATAACAAATATTTTGAATATTTATTTTAGTGAACCATTTTTCATCAGACTTTACTATAATCCATATTGTTGTCATTATTTTTCGATACTCAACTATATTCGTTTTGTGTTCGAAAATTCCTTTTAGTTCATTCACATCGTACCATGGAGTGGCCAAAATAATTTTCGCTTTCTCTCCAACGTTTCTATTAGATATAATAATAAAATAAACAGCCTATTAGTCAGAGTTATAATGAGTTATAATTGAATTTAAGAAAACACAAGAAAGGATAAATCAGAAATTAAATAAAGATCTAAATTTCTAATATACTCCATAAACTGTAATTTTCTGGCGAATTTTATTTGATTTATTGGATTAAATTCGTATGACAATATTAAACTTTCATTTGAAAATATCGCTGAAATTAATCGATTTTTGAATTCTTACATCGTTACAAGGCATCAAATGCATGTTAAACGAATGAAAATTACGCTCTAGAAGAAGTGTTTGTAAAAAGAATCTGATCCACGTAAATTAGAAGCTCCGTGTGACGTGAATCTAATTTATTTCGGTCTTGGGATATCGAATGGGCCGCTCCATGATCAAAAGATTTTTTTCCCCTGGAAAAGCCCATATTCCGACATTCTATTGTATCAGATATAATGGCCACTAAATGGACGTCTAAGCATCATTCACTTTGGGAATCAGGAAGGGGGCTTCTTTATTCAGTGCGTGCCTTGAGGAATGCCAAGATAGCCGTCTCCTCTGTTCGCTGTTAGTACTGTGTGTTATCTAAAGCGCACCGCAGGAGTCTTTAATTAAAGCGCATGCACGAGCCGATTACAAACCGGAAACACTGCATTTAGCTGCGTTCTCGCATTAGCAAGGTACATCAATCGGAGACTACGTCATCCGCTAGCTGAGATATCCACAAAAGCGCGGAATCTGCCATTTTTAATGACAAATTTGTCATACTGGATCACGAATAATTTCTCCTTTTATCGACACTAATTTGTGAGTAAATAATAATCTCGGAGAGGCGATGGGTGTTATTAAAACAATTAAGATTAATTTTTTTACAATAATATAAAATGTTAACATTTTTTAAGGAGACCAGTTGATACTCTGGTTGAACTGGCTGCGACAACCCGACTTACTCACTCCACGATTGCGGGACTCCTTCCATATCCAGATACTTTCAAAAATATTATATAGGTAGCGCGGCGTCGAATCTTCTCACATTTCCCATTACTAATGTCCCCTTTCGTCTCAACAGCGGTTATTTAGCTCTTTTCAGTAAGTATTAAATATGGTCTACAATTTTTGAATGTAACATGTGGCTTATTATTAGCTGTTATAACTGTAATAATAATTAATTTGACTCTATGGAATTTTAGAGACGTGTCAGCCGTTAGGATTATTGTTTTAATCACAGTGCAATGCCTTGCAGATTATAAAGCGTTATTCGGCCAGTCAATCTAATTATTACAAATGTACTATACAATAAATTAATTTTTCAACATTTCTTAACATAGCCATTCTTACCCTCTTTAATTATAATAGTTAATTAGAAAATACTAGTTTAAGTACATAGAATTTATTTCGCTTTCTTCAGATTTAAAAGTAGTTGAATTTGATTCCAACTAAATCAGTCATCATAAAGAGACTTAGTTTTTAATTAAAGCAACTTCTACCTCTTTTTAATAAGTAACAATCAACTTTAATATCTGTTTCAACATGTTTGACTATCTACCTGATAACAATTGTGGAGATTGACTCGAAACGTTGTCTGGTAAACAAACGACTACTCATTTTATGCAAGAGAACTTTATGTTCAAGACTTTGGAAAATAGGAAATTTTAAAGATATTCGAACTAGGAATTCTGAATAAAATCAGTCTCTAAGTTTTTAAATACTGAACGTTTTTAAATAAATTGTAATAGCAATTCCAAAGATAAAGTGAGAGAAATTATGCCAACTGATTAAATGACTGCAGTAGAAACATATTTATGAGGTATTATCAGAGAACTAAATAATTTTTCTTAAAAGTATAATTCATTTCTGATAATAATGAAATAGAATTACGTTAGTATACTTGTATTTAATTACACATGGCTATTAATAGCATTTAGTATCAGAATTGAAAAATGTGGATCTCAATTAAATATATCAAGAAAACTTTTTAGTGTAAAAGAAATTTATTCATTCTTAACTACTTATTAACATTATGTGAGTGCGTTTATTTACAGAATTTCTTTTAATAAAACTTATATTTTGTACCGTTTTATTCCTTGAACGGTAAGTTTTATGTACAAATTAACAATCAGATAATTTATTCCACTGCTCGCCAAGAAGTGATCAGAAATTAACAAAAAAGTTCCCAGCAAATTAACAAATGCTCATTATTTTATGTATTATTGGATTGTATTTCTTTCCCTCTACGTTATTGTAAATATTTACCAGCTTATAATTGATTTAAAATTCATAAACCGTATCTACCACACTTGTTTCTGGTATAAATTAAGAGTAAATATTCCACTCCCCTACCGGGTAACTGGCAGGAAAAAAGTCTTGAGATCGATTGAAATGTATTAAAGTACTTTTGTATATGAGAACTATAAACCAAATAATTATTATGAGACGTATAATAGGATGAATATAATTACAAGGGATGTTTGATTTCAGTGATGTGGTAAGAAAATGCAGGAAAGAAAACGTGAAATTCCACTTTTAAGACGGAATAGTTTATGGAACCGACGTCGACTAAGGCGGGCAAAATCGACTGTAGTCTGGTTCAAAATAAAATTTCTTATATATATATATATATATATACATTCTATAATTAGTATATTTTAATACTCTAATATATTTTATAATTTACTTCGTAACTGATATGTCATCCTTAAATATAGTTAATTATTTGATTAAGTTACATTAAGTACGAATGTGTAGGGACATTTCATGAATGACGAAAACAGTTACTGTAGTTTGTTTATAAAAAATATAATTATCGAGGATTAGTTTTATTTTATTGAATGTTGAAACAACAATATTGCCTGCGATACAGTTGAGTTTCCCGTCTCCACATGGCCTTGTGAATTTTTTCCTGACAATTCTATTTACGAGATATTATAATAATTACTATGTCGTAATAGGTGTGTGTCATGTGTCTAGTATTTTTTTTAAAATGTCTTTGTTATTTTTTGTCCTTGATGGGTATTCTCTTGTTATTTTCGTGGCTTGTGCGGTTGTCATGACCCCTTTTTTTTTCTCCTTACGCAATCTCCTGGGTGGCTAATTGTGGCGACATCGTCCCTGGCGGTCGTCGGTGTCGTGTTTTTCCGGGCCGGGATCTGATGGGCGCTTCCTTCCGGGGCACGCGCCGCCCCTCACAAAGCCCGGCGCTGTGCGACGATTGACCGCTGCGTAACGGATATACTACTGCTATTATACTCCTACAGTGCTGTACTACAGCGAGCTAGGGGGGATGGACTGGGCCTTTTCAAGTCGCGTCACCCCGCTCAATTTGTTACGATTGTTCTGCGTGCAATAAATATATATGTCTGCGGGGACGTGTGAACCAGCCCTTCGGATCATATTACGTGCCAAATGAAGCGGCTTTGCTGCTAACATCCGGATAAAGTGGGAGAGGTCTGGAAGTAAGACGGGGAGGCGTAAGTCACAACAACATTTTTACAAGGCAGACCGATAAAAAACCTCCTGAAAATTTATACTGGCTGTATCGCTGATACATGACGATGATGGACTAA
Source organism: Zhengitettix transpicula (assembly GCA_037074705.1). Lineage (NCBI taxonomy): Eukaryota > Metazoa > Arthropoda > Insecta > Orthoptera > Tetrigidae > Zhengitettix > Zhengitettix transpicula. The sequence goes on along the minus strand of CM073596.1, from coordinate 34,966,453 downwards.
CACAGACCCAGACTCAGCCGAAACGGTTAATTAGCCTCATTTTTTAATTCTAAATGTTACTTTAAATATTTCTGTTTTTTTTCTGAAAAGGTAAATCAATTACCGATCATTATAGCAGATATTTTAAAATAAAAGATTTAGCAGCTGCGTAAGGCTGATAACCTGAAAAAAGTACTGAAATATACAGAAATGTCGTTAAGTTAAAAAAATATTTTCAAATGTCTGTTATAATGGTAGTTAACATATCTTAATAATTATAAATGCAGGAAAACTGGAAAATTAGCCAAAAATAATTTAATAACATAGAAACATATCGATCAACCCAACGTTCCGTCCTCAATCGAGGAGATGTAAAATTTAGTAAATTATTTCCATAAATTTCTTCCATTAATAACATGCAAATATTGATGTAATTTAAATAATTTTTTTTTAGAATTTCCAAGAATTGAAAAGTATATAGAACGTGTCTAAAACAAACTTAAACAGGTCAAAGCCACAGAACTTAGCAGAAAACGCTACAGAAATTTTCATTATGGTGAACTACACCATATATGCATTACATTGGAATTTTTTCTCATATTTTAATATATGCATCCTTTGTCAGTATTCTGTGCGTTCATTTAAATTAAAACAATTCCTCCCTTGCATCACACTAATGTTTCTCTTTCCATACAATCGTCGATTTCGAAGTTGTAACTGCAATAAGAATTATATTTATGAACCTTATGATTTTGGGTCGAAACAACTTATTGCGCAAGGTTATTTTGCTTATAAGGTTTATGCACTATTTAAAATTTTAGCATTTTTTGTGTTTGAATAAGCCGCACGATTTTGAACAATTTAATATCAGTTAAAAATTTAGAGTTAGATTGGCATCGAATTAAATTCAGTTACAGAGATAAAATAATATTATAGGTCAAGAAATGTGAAAATATTGCTGATTTCACTGCTCCCACCGTTTGCAAAGATGATCATTTCCGTAACCGTCAAGGTTGACCTTGTAAAGTTTACAGACTGGTAATTTGTAGGGATGACTATGACCGCGACATGCACACAAAGTTCCGTTGGTTGAACAATTATTCCATAGCTGCACCGAAATTCACCACCATGTCTCTGGAAACCTGTTTGGACGCGCACTGAATACATCTCCCTTCCGGAAAACGCTACTTTACTCCTCAACTCACGGAATTTAGATTATTCTCGTAATTGCCAAGGAACGCTAATTTTACCATCATATATAATATTTATCTCCCAGAAACAGTCATACTGGGTGCATCGAAAGTGATTCGACGAAACGATGTGTAGAATGTCACTTTCATTAAACAATTATGTAATCTCGAAGATAAAATACAACTTGTAAACAAAAATAAAATCGTTCACTTATATCTCTAGATTGGACGTTTAACTATCTTATAAAATAAATCTTCTTTCATTCAACTGTTTGATTTTTTGCCCAACCCTTACATTCCATTTCCCAAAAATCACTTCGAATTCGGAATTTTGTTTCACATGGGTTTTATGGCACATATTATGTACTCTATTACATTGTTTTTACATTCTTCATACTTCTATTTTCATATGGATTGTTAGGTAAAGCCCTACTGCATCATTTTAGAAATTTACCCAGTGTTTTCAATTTTGATATCTTGAAATTTACGTAGTAAAAGATTGTCTATTATCAAATGCTTTCTCGCACAAAAGTATTAAATGTTTTGTATTCCATCCCCAACATTTCTTGTCAGTCACAATTTTCTTAAGAATAATTAATCATTTTAAAATTATTTAATTTTGAAAATCTGGAGGTTTCAACAATATTAAAATAACAATCAAAATATTACAAGCTTTTATCTATTTCCGGTCCCTTGGAATTTTTTTCCGTCATACTTCAGAATTAAAATTTTTTACTCAGCTCCATATCTAACATTTACATATGAAGAACACTAAATGCTTTGCAAAAAATATTAATTACTGTTGAATAAGACAATTTAAAATTTCAGAATTAGGTTTTGGAACCCACTGAAAATTTTTGAAGTAGATTCAACCAAATTTATTCAATATCTTTGAATTTTAGATTACAATTTAAATCAATCTTTAAGCATATTTTTTTCATTATTCACCCGAGGAACTTCCAGATTAGTGACGAAACGTAGTGATTGTGTTAAGATTCCAGCTAATATTTTTCGTTTATTCATATGTAAGTATGACTCATTAATTTTCGAAACGTTAGTTGATTGATTCAATAAATTAAATATGCTTCAGATTGCTAACCATTTTTCTATGTTACCATAAAACTGAGGCAATTCTATTGTGCGTAATTTGGAAGTGGAAGGTAACTTTGTGCTAGGAGCACCGAACTATATAACGCAACACAATTAAAATAATTCGTGTCAAAAACATCACGTTCTTCTGAATGACTAATATCGGATGGGTTTAAGGACTATAGCTCAATTTGAATTACATCAAATTCGTAAAAATATAGTTTTTCGAGTCGCGTTGCTGGTTGCGTCCTATCTATGTTTTCGCCATATTTTTCTTAATAATTAAGAATCCTAGCAACATGGCCCTTAATTACACCTCTCTTATTTGAGTTGATATTTTACGAGAATAAGCTTTAAATAAATATGTTCAACCGACCTGCTTTCAGCCTTGCTTGTGATAAAACTTAGTCACCTGCTTCGATGTCCAAATTAAATTGACCTCCAGAGATTTTCAAAAGGAAAATCTTGCCTTACAATTTAGCAGGACGTTCTGTCACAGTAGCCATTTTTTCTGGACGAATTTTGGAAATATATTTGTTGATTTGGTAAATTATTTTTATTGTATAATTTATAGTTTACAGTGTACTGATTAACATAGATTATTTCCCGGTAATTGATTGTTAAATTCGAAAAAATTTCTTGCCATTGATGCTCCTGATTCACAGAAGATATTTTGACTTAACCAACCATTGCCACAGCAGCTGCATACTTGACTGCTTTATACATTTTCTTTGCTAGAAATCTTATCAACTGAAGAAGCAAAGAAATATTTTAATTAATGCGTCATATATATATAAAAGAAAAATAATAAAAATGTTAAGATGGAATATTAAAAGATTGAATTAATTATACCATTCAGTAATAACAATTTTTCATTATATCTATATTTATTTAGTGTCTAATTTTAGACATATATATATATATATATATATTATAAAATATTGGCATTGAATAAACTTATGTTGATTATGATGTTGTGTTCTCTTTGTATTACTTATAAATGCCCATATTAATGTAATACATGATTACGACGATGACTGGACAAGGATGAAGAATATTTTTCTGAGGTAACCCTATCGAGATGCATATGGAGGGCAAAGGAGAAGACGGATGTGGTGGTGAGAGAAAGCCTAGACGTATGTAGGGACAGACGTCGTCACTTACACGCCTAGGATTTTCCGCGCTTTTCTACCCGCAATTAAAGCACGCAGAAGAGATTCCGTTGCAGATAGAACGAACCGTCTGCACACGCATTCATTGACCTGTCTGTCATTCTGCAAAATGTATGGCCAACAGTCGACCACGCTATTGCGATATCCGATTATCCCACCGGGGCGGTTGTATGATAAGCTTATCATTTTGTTTGAACAGTAATCGATGTGTGGACGGTTTTCAGGACCTATCATGATATCAACAATTAATTGCAAAAATTATATAAATTATTTTTTACTAAAAAAGTAAGAGCTAACGAGTAGGACATCTAAATAATATTTCGTTCTCAAACGAGGAGAAAATATTCTCTAATCTAGTAAAGAATTAATAAAAACCTAATACATCCGTTTGCGCACAAAAATGTAAGATTTTTGATTTCATTAGTTCAATACTGAGGAAATAAGACATGCCAAAAACAATACAACACTTATAAAAGAAAAATTATGAATACTAAAATACATCAAAGTGCGAAAGAAAGAAATCATATAAATACAAAATAATGAATGAATAATTAAGAAAATATACATGTTTGGAGAAAAAAATTACATAAATGTGACAATCTGGTGCTTAAAATTCATCAAATAGAGGGGAACATTAAGTTTTAGACAATATTTTTATAATTAATTAGGTTTAAATCCGAAGCAATAAAGCAATAAAGATTAAAATCATAAATATACTGAATATCATAAATAATATATAAAGGAAAGAAAAATGAAAATTTCCCTCCATATGTATCTTGATAGAGTTACCCCAGAAAAATACTCTTCAGTCCAGTCAAGTAATTTGGGCATTTATAAGTAATACATAGAGAACACAACATATAAGTCTATTCAAAGCCAATATTTTATATATATATATATATATATATATATATATATGTCTACAATTAGACAATAATAAAAAAATTGTTATTACTCAATGGTATAATTAATTCAATCTGTTAATATTCCATCTTAACATTTTTATTATTTTTCGTTTATTCATATAATGTATGACTCATTAATAATTTAATAGAAGAAAGAATATGACCCATAATAAACCGGTTTTTTATAATCGGTACCTATTTGTACCGTCTCCATGATGAGACTTGGCAGAAAATTTCAAGTATCACTAATTTTATGACATTAGTTTTCAGTAAAGTCACAACCTGAGGAAGGTACAAGTAAGTACCGAAACGTTTTTATTTTAAAACTTAATTTTTGAAAACTGTCTGTGTAATTAGTCATAAACTACATTATATTTTATTTAATTGAAACTGACGTAAAATCAAAAATATTAACTTAATTTATTTGTTATTTGATATGTTTAATCCGGTGTTGGAAAACAATTACAGTAATGTTATTAATTAAACTGGAAAAATTAAAAAATCATTTATTCAAAACTGATGAGACTATGTGATTTATAGCAATGACATCCTATTCTAGTTCAATACTAGTAAATGTTCAATTACTTAGGTTTCGTATAAACGCTTAAAAATTCCGTGTATTTAACTTGTAGAATATTGCTATATAATAAATCAAGACGATCAAAAATCATTTACATAAAACTATCCGCAAACAGTATCATTAAATGGCTCATGTATATTTTCGTCTCGTACTTATTAACGCTGCATCCAAAACACTTTCCGGACTACCCCCTAACATCAGACAAGGATATTTCATAATTTTGATCCACAGGAAGCATAGAATCGATTTTCGAGTTCCCTTGTTTCCAAAAATTACCATTCGTCTGTAATTACGATTTTAGCTGCTCTTTTCTGAATAATTTCTGTGGAATTAATTAGGGCCTTCCTGTGATGATCATTATCAGTCGAGCTGCTCATCGGAAGACCCTCTAAATATTCACATATTTGAGAGTGATGAATTTCAAACGTCTTGTTTTGAATTAATAATATTCACAAATTTACTACAAAGCAGCACGTTATTTAGATCCTCCGTTTGTGAATTACGTCCACATGAAAAAAATAAGTAAAACAAATTGAACCTTATCGTTGGAAAATTTTTGTAGATTAAGACTATGATTTTAGGATTCCTATAGTTATATTACTTTTTTATTTTTATTTTGAAGAGAATAACTTAAGTTAAAAAGGGGTACATATACATGAAATTGTTGCGTGTAACGGATGTAGTTACAGTTTCTCTATTTATTCATTCTTTATGCTATCGCGTTTCAACTAGTTCCACAAGCTTTTCTATTTAACGTTCTAAATAAAGGTCAGTTATACACAGAAAACTACGGTTTCTCACTTATGATATTTAAATGTTCCTTTAAGGCTTTGAATAGTATCTAGACAATGCCACGTTGAAAATCGAGATACTTGAAGTGTGGTAATATTAGAGACCGTCAAACTCTTGTTTCTTATCTACGGAATAGTCATTTCACTTCTTGTAATTACACGCTAAACCTTGAAGACCTACCTTTGACGTCTTTGTCATTTCCCGTCATTGGAAGCTCAATTTCGGGACTCCATAAAGTCTGCCTCGAGTGATGTAAGTGAATCGTTAAGGAAAGGAAATGACGTTCATAACTAATCTTAACAATGATATTTAATTGTTAAAAGCGTTTGTCACGAACCGACCTGGTACGTCTGTAATCGCATAATTTAGTTACAATAAAATGCGAACTATATTCTGATAATAACTAATTTAATTTTCTGTGAATCGGTAACATCGGCATTACGACAAGAAAGGATCCTTGGAATTAAAATAATTATTTACTTTAAAATCATATATCAGTTATATATTACGATTGTAAATTAATTTATACTGTACCTTTATTAAAATTAATTAATGTTTCAAACTGAAATGTATGATTTCGAGTCATTCGAATTTTATATTAATTTAAGAGTCCGGGGAGATTCAAGAAAAACAGAAATTAAATTATGTATGTTATAAATCTAAATAAAAAATTGTTTCTTTTATAATATAACTTCGGAAGAGGTACCTAATCATGAAACTTTACGTTGTACTGTAGTTAATATATATATATATATATATATATATATAATTGTTGATGTTTATAAATTAATGCATTAAATTTAATGCAAGTCAGATATCGATTAATTTTTAAATTTTAACTTCTTATTTTTTCTGACTTCTGGAAGAAACTGACAGACTATGTCAATGTTTAGCATATCAGTCATACTCATCCCAACAAGACAGTATTGCTGATCAGGGGAGCCTTGATATCAGAATGATTCACACAGTTATTCCCACTCAACGTTCACCAATCCTAATATCCCTGCTTCGGGGTTTTCCGAGGTAACCCTGAATCCGCCGCGTTTTTCGGATGACACGCGATGTATCTGGGCTCTAATTAGTCGTCAGGAAGCAGGTGAATGTGTGTGTGTGCTCGAGCATCATTCACTTGGACGGGCCGGAACCGGAAGTCGGGCCACTGCACTCCGATACAGGGCGGGAAATCAGTAGCTCCAGTTAGACCGATATCCATCGCCATCGTCATCCCCCGATTACGCCTAGGAAACTGTCCAACTTTCCGTATAAATTACTCAAACTCACGTTAATTACGTATACGACCTCTACGACTGCTCTCTTAATGGCGGTTAGACCGCAACTTCCTAACCCGACATTTACTCGCGATAAATCAAGTTGAAAAACAACGGAACGCTAACAACTACAACTATTAGATAACAATGTTGAACAAAACGCGATAAAAGTAAATTACAGACTACGAGGATCACTTTCAAAACACACAAAATAGAAGTTATAGCAATCCACGTTGGAGTCACACCTTCAATCAGTTTTCAGTGGTTCCTTCTCGTCGTACTTTGCTTCAGTTTCTTCCAAATGATTATCTATAAATATGCAGATAGGGTTCCGATTGATAATAACAACTGTTCTTTAAAATTTTAATCGCCACGATTGATTGATCACACTAAAGAGGTTTTGTAATTCCAAATAAATTCATGTTATGTAACTACAAATAAAAATTTTCAAAAGAATTTTTACGCTTTATAGAGTCACGTCTTTCCTCCGTGTAGTGATTGTAAGATCGCTGCTTCAGTTTCTCAACTAGGTTGAGAATGAATTTAAGCCTCGACATTTGTGGGCCGAGCTCCTTCACCATACTCATGTTCGCGAAGGAAGAAAAAATTGTAGATAACTGGAATAAAATTTTTAACAGTTAATAAAACTCATATTGTGACAGTTTTCAATTATACGATATCTTCATTTTAATAAGTAGCAAAAATACCGTAATTTAATTTTAATTTTTTGTATATAATATTGTCAGATAGGGGTTCTTAGATTACAAATATTTTATATTGACATTCTGTGAATCAGAAAACCTGCTCAAATGTTAATCTATCTACGTTAGGAATCAAAATATCATATTAAAAAATATAATTATCTGACATTTAAATAAATAAATTGCCAATAAAGCATTTGATATAAATATAATTGCACATCATTTCGTCCTTAATTACGAACTTCATCAGGTATTCATTGGAGTTGAAATATAAATATAAAGATGAAAATTGAAATATATCTTTTCACTATTTTTTATCTATCACAATCAAAATGGCAGACTTAACTTTTGGACTAAAATTATACTCCGAGTAACGTTAAATCCCCCTGAAATATGATTACATTAAACTATATTTGTAAATTTTTTGAAGTTTGACGTGTTTAATGGGAAAATATTAATTGCAATGCTAAGTATACTATAGTTGTTCTTTTAGAAATATGTCTGAATTTGGGTACATAAAATATTTGGTTTGAAAATTAACACAAGCTTGGATGACTCAATGAAATCAAATGCCAGAATTAAAATCATATAATAACATTCTTATAGTTATTCAAGGGCATTTTCTTTACTCTCAATTTCCTTAAAATCCACCGTAAGGTGTTAAGATTCTCTTAAATAAATTAGGAGGCACTAAACGTTGCCAATCATGGTAAATAAATACTGAGAACGTATTATTTCGTAGATCTCCTTCCACGAAGTCAGATTTGCATAGTTCAGCGTTGCAGGCGAAGGCTATTTCACGTAAGTTAGCAAAGTCGTAAATGCCTTTCAGATAGTGGCTTGTCTCAGTCTTGCCGACAGCCTGTTTAATATAGAGCCTAATTTATGGCTCGTTACACTGTTGTTTTAACTTTACTTCTAGCGTAGTGCACTTGGCGTACAATTCCACACAGGAAATAGCCACTCATTCGGGTACGTAGGAGAAAACAGATAAAAGCTCCATATTACGAAAGGGGGGGGGGGAAATGGCAAAACAATGCGGAGTAATAAATCACAATCACACTGCTGCACCGAACGTCGACATGACACTTTGCATTTCATAGTCTGATTAATAAAACTGATGTGTTCTGTACTAAGACATGAATCCATTTACATGTGCATTTATAAACAGTATTTATTGATATTTATCACCCTCGTACGCAAATAGATGTTTATTACATGAATAATTAAATGCGAATTTCCAAGAAATAAGACTATATTTTCAGAAAAAATAGCTAGAGACGCCAAATGTAAAATAAATTACAAAACATAATGGATTTTAAAAAGTTTTAAATAATCACTTTCTGCGTATGACAAATTGAATCGGTAGATTCATATTCATAAAATAACAAAAAATAAACTCGGCTACCAATGCTCATAATTTAATGTAAAAATACATAAATTTGAAAAATTAAAATTATTTTTCATACTGTGACATCTATACTGACATAATTTTCTGGGGTGATTATTCGTTGAAAGAAGAAATCTTTATTCTTAAAAAATGGGTTGTGAGACTTTTATATATATAGTATAAAATTTATATTTTCTGTTATAACTGACGAGGAGAACAGGACATTGCAAATTTATTCAAAATTCGTTTCTTTCGTATTCAATATTTCTGTAATCTAATAATTGATGATCTTGTCACTTTGTACAATCAAATTATTACAAAACACACCAATATTAAAGACATTTTTATCACATAGAAGTTCTTATTAATTTCGCATATTTTTACTATTACTATATTCACCTGACAAAGGCCCAAATTATGGGAAACACGTGGTATTTTTCTATTTGCATTAATTTCAATGTCAGTATAACCATTGACGTAAATATTTAATATGAAACTTATTCTTACTTATTGTTAGTAATGCTTATTTATTTTGTCAAGCGTATTTAATGACGTAACTCATTAACTTGTCCAAAAATTGTGCGACCTTATGAGTTTTGAGGATCATTAATACTGTTTGTGATTAATAACAGTCATCTTATCCAGATGTGCACATTTTTAAAACAGTAAACGGAAACATATAACACAATGTAAAACTCTTTTAGCAGGAACACAAAAATCAGTCCCTATTATTTATAAAAATTTCACATAACATTAAACGGGTAAAAACCAATAAAATAAAATTCGATTCCAAATTTTTCTTGAATTATCGTTCTAAAATAATTGATATTTATATAAATAATCCTTTAGAAATTAACATGTACGATGGAATGATAATAGTAAGACATTATTATTATTATTACATACGGCATTTTTTTAATATTATGTTGAATTTTAAATTATTTGAATTTGTGTAGATATATTTTGCTATTTTCAGCGTCCTGTATTCCTATTTCGTTGTCATTTGGGGCGCTTCCCACAGCTGGATATAATTTTCTGTAGGGACCAATATTAAATGAAAATACTTGAAAGAACGTAAGTGTACAGTTGATTCTCATAACGGTCGCTTTTAAATTGCAATCCTAGAAGTAGAAATATTAACTTTTTCTGCGATCATTCCGTGTGATTCTTTCGCAATCTCTTCTTCCCATGCCACCTACGCACGTCTTCCGGTCCCTTGATTCTCCCACACAATGTCTTCACGTTCACCTTTTTGCAGGAATAAACTTTCCCTACGGTTTCCCGACACGCAAGTGGCGACTGTAAACCAATCTGTGAAACGCTGTCATGAAGACACAAATATTGAGTTAGAAATTATACAGACAGTGTCAGGAAAATTGGAGCGGAAATTTTAAAACTCAAAATATCACTGATTGGTAGCGATTGATAGCGAGAGTGGTTCAATACGACGACTGAACAAGAATAATTCAATTCCGTGTAATAAGAAAAATGAAATTTCTGTTCAAGTGGAATGATATCGTCAAATAAGGCCCAATTTGTGCCAGTGGCGATTAAACTCGTGTAAGATGTGATATTGGATAAGAAAAATATCACAGAAATCTGCACCACTGGTCTTTTAAAATATAAGTGAATAAACCAGGAAAATTATTCGGAATTATATTTTAATAAAATAATAATTAGAACATATTAATTAAAATTAGCCCTACATATCTTTAATTTTTTGGAGCCTATTCAGGTGCATAATTTGTTTATAAATCTGAAAAACATTATTTTACTAACCACATTTTATTAATATCAATTGATGAAGTCAGATAAATATATGCTTTTTAAATGGTTGTAGTTTATGTTTTTTAACTAAAACCTTTCGATATATTTCATTAATATAAAACTTTCTATTAACATTATTTTTTATGGAATTATGCTTCAATAACCAAATTTATTTCATATTTGCATAGGCCTACTTTTTTATTTTACTATTGAAAGCCCAGTAAATTGTGATGCCTCAAATTAAAAACACCCATATACTCATTATATTCTTAAATGGAAAAAAAGAAAAATAAATGGCCTCGATTCCGATTTCAGCAAAATATGTGATTCACTTCCCATAATATTTTAGTTATAGATAAGCTAGAATCTTTTCTGGATTAGTTTTTATAACCTGTTAAATAGTTAGCTTAATTTAAAAATATTTATTTCTTTAGTTCTTCAAGGTTCGAATACCGGTACACTTTGAGTCATTTTATTTAATAATAATTTGTTCTTTAACTTAACTAAGTTAAATTTTAATTTTTTGCAGTTTTTATAAATATTTTTAAATCTATTGGTTGTAGAAAAAATGTAGAATTTGAACTGAATTGGAGTAATGGTAATTATTTCCTTATAAATCTCGATAAGTGTGTGTGCTTCACTCACTGTCTATCTTTTCAAAATAGTTAATACAAAACTCTATTAAATTAATGGCTCATATAAATCAATTATTATTTTGTTAAATATTTCTGAGAATTTTATTCATGAAACGAAATTTATAAACACATTAACAAAATTGTTAATAAATCTTTACTGATGTTCAAATTGTTAAAAAAGTTCTGTTTCGAGTTATATTTAGTGTGCTATATTCTGTATACTACCTACTTATTAGACGTTCTTATAAGATTCTTCCATTTGTATTAAATTATTTGATTAATTTATTCATCACAATTAAATGAATTAAATATTAAATCTTTGAAATTTACGACAGATTTAATTAAATAAAATATTTCTTTGGTTAAGGACTTTCATCTAATACTTATCTATACAAATCATTGGCTAAGAATGTGAGATTAATAACAGAATAAATATTTTTAACTGAGATTTATATTTGTTTTTTTTAAATTTTATATATAGATACGTTTACTCAGTCTTAAAAACTACTAGGGCATGGAATTAATGGAGAAGATATAAAAATTTGTTATCTTTTTAATTTACAGAGTGAAAAAATCCTTTTATTTATCTCCAATTAATGACTCTACGTATATAAAAAATAATCCTCTAACTACAATGTGTAATTCATAAATATTAATAATTTATAATAATAGGTATTGCCGCGGATTATGAATTATGAACAGTTAAACGTTCTAAAATGTTTTATTACACTCAAATAATCTTTAGTGTTTAATTTTTGACTGTTAAATTGAGAAAGCGAGAGTCACGTAGATTTAGTGGAGCGTAATTTTTATTTCGGGCCATTAATAGTATTTTTTGGTTTTTTGTTTCTTTCGTAACTCAATAAAAATGATTATTAGTGACAATTTCTACAATTTAAAACGACCAAAAAATTAGAATCACACCAGCAATATGATTCAAAATCTGTATATCTCTCGTATGTTGAACATTTCTGAAAATTAAGTAAAGCTGGAGATTTCACAAGAGCCCTCAAGAATGTGGAACCCTTTACATTATCTAATACAAGTTAATCATGACTGATTATACTGATAGAAGCTCCTTGCTGGTCATGTTTCCCTGCGATACACGTTGACTAACAAGGAACTCGTTTCCTGGGGGCAACGCATCGGACCCGATAATTGATGGTCCGAATGAGCTTCGATTCCGCTATTACCATAATTGCACGATAATTTATTTACCTTGGCTTAGCCTAGTTGTAAACTGCCTCGTGCCCGTCCTGCATCTGCTCGACGAGTTAGTCTAATTATTACCCGCGCTCAGTTAATTGTTATTTAGCGCCGAGTTCAAGAATGGTCCAACACAAAGTTACATGCTATTACAGTCTCGCGATTTGTATTTTGGAAAAGGAAGAGAGTGGTAAATATGAATACATATAACCTGGAGGTAAATTAATACTCCTTGATACGGTTACCATCCATATCTGTACTCCAGTAAACATCATCTAATAAATTACCAAAATATATTCACACGTGTAAGACGGGTCTTCAAAAATAGCCAGCTATGCAGTGGTTCATAAAATATGGATATGAGAGATTAAAAAGCCAAATCCTAAGATTACGCGAGCGACGTTAGTCTCAATTTAAACTATTAAAAATTTTATTTAGAGGATTTACTTTAAAAATAAATTTGCTTATGTTATCACCTCATAATAAAGATACAAGCAACCAGATATTTTAGAAATTAACAAGAAAGGGCAAACACTGTTTAAGAGTTAAAGGACATTGTAATTCATGCATATTTGTTTAAATGAAAATAATACACATCTCTGTAACTTGAAAAATTACCTCTTAGTTTGTAGAAGCTTCGTTGTAATATAGGAATTGATTTACCTAAGAAGAGTTTTCTGTATTGGAAAAATGAGGAGTAAAAGCATTTAACTATATAATAAATAATAACAAGCACACACATTTTTAAAATTCATTAAAGACTATAAAAAGCGCGTGCTATCTAAATACAATTTATTACTTGACAAAAATATTCAACTAATACGTTGACGCAACTATAAACAATAAATAATAAAAATATATTTTTATCACTTAGAAAATCAGCATCGGTAAATATTAAATAAATGTGAAACTATATTTCTTCTGAGATAATGAAAAAATTAGAAAATAACTTTACTGTTATATCCGTATTTAATAAAACTTATTGAATGCAGATAATAATTTTTCTAACTGAATTTCTGGTTTCTTTTCCCATCAATCTTTTCTTTAAAAAAATAGTAACTTCATACTTTTGTTAATATTCAAGAGATTAATTAATTTTTTCGACGACGATAATATTGATATATTTACTAATTACATACATAAATTTATTTTAAAAACAAAGAGATTTTATTATAATGTTTTTTCAACCCGAATTAAATATTGTATCTGAATTGTTTAATTTTGACTAGTTAAATTTCAGTTTCCTTCATATATTTACCCAAAACATTTCATAAGTAAAGAAACATAAATTTGAAGGTATTAATGTTAAAAATGGGATGTTTCCATATAATTTTATTAATTTATTACATAAATATTAAATTATAAATTTCTAAAAACATTTTCAGAAATGAAAACATTTGTTTTAAAAGAACTTAATAAAATAAGTTCAATTTGAGAGAAGTATTAGATACTGATGAGTCAAATATGCGTTTTATTGATATGCAAATAAACTTTTATTCCTTATTAATTTACGGATTTGCAACTTTAGTTGCCTACACAGGGAGGGGAATATGTTTCTTAAATGGATTTTTCAACGAAATTGGTGACGATTCCTGTTAAAACACCAGACTGTAGAATGAATTTTAATGGATTATAATACACAAATTTAGAGCGTAATTTATATAGAATCATTATTTATTTATACCCCACGTTGAGGATTTATCATCTTACAAATGAGTGGAAATCAAAGATAATTAGACTTAATAAAAATGAATACAAGCAAATTAGAAATGAGAAATATATAATTTATCATATTAGTTCATAAATTAAAATACAGTATTAAAATATTTCTTAAATCAAAACGTTATTTTATTTCTCTGCGTGTCAGTACTTGACGATTACCGCAGCATAGATCTGTTACCTAAAATTACTCTGGCACGTACGAATATTGGCATATTACAACAAATGTAAAACAATACGGACGTATGATAAATACTTCCAGTTATATTATTATATATGTTTATCATATGTTGGTCACGTCGACATCGTGGTCTTTGGCTAACCGTATGTTATTTTAGATATTTATTAACGTATTACCTTAAAGTTTGTTTTTAAAAAGAACATTTTAATCAACTAAGTTCAATACGGACTAAGGGAATTTATAATCTATAATATTAACATGTTTTAAACAAATTAACAGTTTTTTTATTTTTCTTTAAGTCTGTCAACGATGAAATGACACGTTGAAACAGCTTAATTTTTATCAGTTCAAGTCTAATTGCCACATTTTTCTAAGTATTCAACATAAATAAAAAATGAACAAAGTTCGTCTATTGTACTCTAGACTGAATCTTTCTAATTACCAGATTACCAAGTGGTGTTGTAGTCTCTAGGAATTTAGGGTCACTAATATTATCAACGAAGAATAAGATTTTCTTTGACAATCTTAGCAGTAAAATGTGTATTGAAATGTCAAAGAAAACAATCCACCTATATGCTAACTCATTTCTGTGGTTTCTATGAATGATTAATTTTCTTTGTCTAATGCGAGTTGAATACCATCAGCTTGCTTTACAGCTGTAGTTAGATATATACCACGACGAAGATGTCGATATAAACGTGATAGTTACTTACTTCCGCTCGGTTATAGATTGGCGAGGACAGATCTGTACTCACTTCCGTCCCTGTTTTACATTTGACTATATAGATGGTATCTAACAGTCTGCATCTATTCCACCCTGCTCCAAATTGTACTGTTATTACTGTCTATATGAAATAAATGTATTCAGCATATACATACAAAGATTTTCGTAACCGTAAAGTGAACTTGTGGAAAATATTTTGTTTGAAAGTCACGTATCCAATATAGTTTAAAACATCCTTAAAATTTTGTTTCCATTTATTTGATTATTCTCAAAATCCGAATACAATAAATTACCAGAAAATATAATGTTAATAACTATTAATAGTAAACAGTGTTATTAAATTTTAATACTTAACATTGTATGTATGAAATTATCCAAAAGAAAATGACTAACTTGTTAAGTAAATTCTTTATTAATCTTTTATTAATTTAAATTGTTGTAGAAAACATTAAAGATAATATCATAAAATTTGATAAGAAATATTCTTAACAAAATAAACTAATTGTTTGCAAGATTAGATTTATTAATTCCATTAATTTACTGCTGCAGAAAACTGACAAGTCAAGTTTATATTGATTACAAATACGAGTAGAATAAATTATAAATAAATAAAATAGATATTTAGGACTATACATAAATAGTAAATATACAAGGCGTGTTATATTAGGAAAACAAAACGATCATTAAAACCTTGTTAAACATAATTTTTATTCCATTAACGTAAAAATTTTATATGAAAAAAGAATTCCAATAATTTAAATCTAACATATCCGAATATACTCTAATTATTCTGTATTCAACATTTTCAATCAATCTTAGTTGAAATTTGCTTTTGGAAACCTGGTTTTTGGAACCATATTCAAAGGTACATATACAGTGGCTGTCACAGATACGTAAACAACTTAATTCAACCACTTTATATGTCTTACAATATTTGTGGTGGCAGTAGTTATTTCATCCCTCCTTTATATTACTTTCCTAGATCTATCTATCTTCCTGTCAATTTATTTATACTCTTAACATCCTTAGGAATGGGCTGAATGGGTTAAGAAAATGACCGACTTTAGTTTTGCATTACTAAGCTGATTAGTAACGGGATCCAAGGCATGTAAGCACAAGCTTAGTCACAGATCTTTTGAAAGGTTATATGTTAATATGATGCAGGATAACATAATTTAAGCCTCAACTTAACATTTAGACGGATCTTCCTTTTCACAGCGATATCAAATTCCAGTGAGACTTGCGTTATCGATCACAATAAACAAGTCACGGGAACCGTCTGTTAAGTGGCAGGAGAATGATTTGGATCTCTATGTTTCTCACAAAGTTACGTTATTTGCTAATGGGTGGATTTTTCTCAATAATTTCTTTATTCCAAATCCTGGAGATTATATTAAAAAATCTTTTTTCTATTATATGATTTGGGATAAATTTATTCCTGGACAAATCTGCTAATTTACCTTGTAGTTAATATTTTAAAAAAATGCGAAATCATTTTAGGAGAAAAGTAATGACTACAAACGCCGTGTATTTAAATTACTCAACTTTTACTATGAATTGTCCTGAGAATATAGCACCCGTAGTTCTGAACGGAACATTTAGCATATTTTGAAATAAAATCCCGGGTTCTGGAGGTTACACGTGTAATTTAGTATAAGAAGGGGGCCCCCGACCCTTACTGCTTGAGAAACACATCTTGAGTTCCCGAGCAACTTTGAGCGAGGATCAGAAACTCCTCGGCAGATGCGGCCATTAGCATTCTAAGGAGGCGGTGAAAACTTTTGCGGCTTTACAGACGAGTTAATACGCGCCGTCTCCCAACTGTAAAACTGAAGCACAAGAGCAGTAGGACATTTTTACGACGTCATTAATCGTCCTTCAGCGAGTAATGACGGGCGAATGTAAATACTGCAAGCTGCATGGGACGATACCTGCCAGCTATCGATTGCTAATTGGAACGGCAATTAAAGATGGCCGGAAGCAGGTGGCAGATGCGTATCGGGTACTTCGAGGACAAGTCGAAATTACTTAACGCAATTACACTAAGTGGACCTTACCCGACGGAGGTGGGTGGCACCACGCTGAAAGTGGGTCATCTTTTTAAATGTCACCACTGTATTATATTTCTATTTTATTCTCCTTGGCAGGACAGCCCATTAAGGGCCTTGGCTTACCGAGACAACTGCTAGACTTTCATCTTACATGACACAATATGGATTTAGGAGTGACACGTGGTGTGTATGATTCTCCCTCTGTATTAACCGCAGGTTTCGTGACCAAGATGAGTACAAAAATGCCGGGATTCAAACCTCTGAGATGAGTAGCATTGATTCTGGCCACTACACCACAGCAGGCACTCTAGCGGTTTTCAATCAGATGCCTGAACGTATTTCCTAATGTTTCAGAGCTGAATACATATTAAATAACTTATTTAATCTAGAGAGATTTCTACGGTAATTTTTTCCGAAAGGTGAAACACTACCGTACTCCAACTGGATGGTGATGGTTATTTCATAACCACGTCCAATCACACTGTAGTTATTCATCCGAATGCAGGGTGATGTTCTGAATCTCACTAAATTCTCTACTCGTCAATACTGAGTAGTTACATGTGTCAGAAAATAAAGAAACTGCTATTTGAGTCAAAATGAGGGCTGAACAGTGATCCCTATGGTTATTACCGTGGACTATCTGAAAAGACAATATTTTTTGTTTTCAAATAAATTATAATTTTCAACATTTTAATTTAGAGAAATTTAGAGATTATGTTCACTATAGATATAGGAAATATAAATATTAGATTGAATCACAGTTGAATCATCATATGAAACAAGACAAGGTTAAACCTCGATGGATCTGATGCATTACACTTTCATCCCGATTAACTATACTGCCTGTCTTCAAATGGTCGAATCTGTGGTCACACGAAAAAAAACAAATTGTCCAAATGATTCAAGTGTATAGTAATTGTCTCTCTAATTTTTCTGATCCCTTTTAAGATATTGGAAAGTCGAGACTTTCCAACTAACTTGCTATCTTGCACAACAGTTCCGGTTCTCGGTTAAATCAAGTAAAAAACACTAAGAACGTATTCTCTGAGACCATACATATACAGATGTTCCGAATCATTTATGTTTCGTAGAAATTACAAAAGTATTGTTAGTCAGCTGTTTATTTATTTCATGGCAATCCTTCATTGACGTATTTCATGAAATCACCCATATCGACGATTTAGATTTTTTCTGATCTGGACACTCGCTAAATTTGTGCGATTATTTAGTGCTCAATCGCATTTATAAGTTTTTACCTTGATGAAAATAAAATGAAAAATTTACGTCTGATTGAAAAAATTAATAATAATAAATGTTGCCAAATACAAATACAAAAGAAGTGATCATGTAAGTTCCACACCATGTTTCTAGTATTTGGCTTTGTTTATTATTATTGATTTTTAATCTTAATCGTCGTTGAGGTATGAATCAGTTGACCTAAATTTCGAAAATTGTTCCTTAGAAATCACTGTGTAATTCCCAATAAAGAACAGTAATCCTGAGGTGAGGAAGTGTTCTGAGCCGAATTTATGTTTTTGAGCAGCATCCTAGCCGACGTAATCCCTAGTTTAGAGCGGCGCTACATCATCTCCGGGGATGGATTATCATTGTAATTGGAGGCAGACTGCGGGCCTCGGGCCGGTCCGGTCGCCTTGGTTACCCAGTGTTGCCACTTTTTATTGGCTGCGTGTCTTATGGCTGTTAGCCAACCGCTGATCCCCATCTAAATCCTGCCAGTGCACGACACTGCTCACCCATCAATCTCCCTTCTACGCAGAGAAACACTGAAATCTGCATGCAAGCCATCTGACCTTGTTGCCGGACAATTCCCGCCCGATAAAATAAATTACGCAATAATAAATTTCTCTAAAAGCTGCAATAATGCGGGGAAATGTGGATTTATGGCCGTCTCACCGAACACGAAGATCGCCTCATGCGGCTTGCCACTGCGTCAGTCCCGATTCATAAATATGCACCACACCGAATTTTCACTGTTTCAGAAAAAACAAATGACGATTCAGATGTAAATACACATTAATTGGTCATTACAATCCATTCATAAAAATTAAGGTTTACCTTATCTCAGCAATAGATTTTGTGCATCATTAAATACTATTATGGCCTCATATTGCATATAGCACTGTAAGTGATGATTTAAACATGGCAAGGAACCTGTAATTATTGATAAATTATTTTCAATATTTCTTAATGCATTATTACTCTTTAATTAGTATTGTTTCGTTACTCCAGAGCGTCATTGATTATCGAAAGTGATATTTAAACATATACACTTCATGCATTTGCTAGAGATGCTTATTTAGTATTGTTTTTGGTTCAATAAAAATTTTACAAACATAATAAAACATATTATCATCCACGGAAATATCAGTCATAATTCCGCAGTCATTTAGCAAATACATTACCGAGTGCGAATAGAAGTCGAGCTGCATTTATCTAGAGATAGTCCTCCAGTTCCCTTCATTTCGCTGCTGTCTGGCAACGGAAGGCTCCCAGCAGCAGTTACGATCGCAATTAAGATATCTCTCCGCGATACACAACTAATGGCATAATATGCTTCCTCCCTTCAAGAGTCCGAAAAATTGCGGAATTCCTTCGGTGATGCCAGAAGCCATTTCGATCGTAGCGTCTGCTTTAAGGTGCGAGCCCCTGGTACTAAGTTAACGAGATTCGTCGTCCAAATAACTGGGTACTTGATACCCGGAGAGCTAAAAATATGGCTGTGGAAACCAATGGCCGATGCTCCTGGATGGAAATAACTACCTACAAAAATTCTGAACACTCCACACTCATCCAAAACAAGAAGCAATGTTCATTGTTTAAAAACAACAAGTGTACTCGAAAGCATCGATCCATAATTTTTTATGGGGATTTATATTAAGTTTCTGCTCTCATGAATGTTTGAGACAAAATTAAAATCACACACCATATGGTTTAAGTTCAAAAAATAAAATAGCCGAAAGCGAACATTATAATTTAATGAATCAAGCTCAATTTTCGATTTTAATGTCAAGTTAATGTATAAAGTTTGTAATTATTAATTGATAATTCTTTCAATTTATAATTAATCTCTAAAATTTGGTCATACATAATTAAATTTTTATTTTATTTTAGTGCAATTTAATAATTTTACTGTTATTTAATCAATTTAAATCTTTATTTGTATAAACTTGATGAGGGCTCACAATAGGACAAAATTATTCATAATAATTGTGATTAATGATACTTAAACACGAAAAATAATCTAAATATTTGAACTAGAAGCACTTTTATACTCTCATCCCAACTGAGAAACAGAATATATGCCTGGAATACATTTTATCCGCAGGAAATAAATTATGGTATCGCAATTATAATATTTTAATTTTATTTAATTGAAGGAGTTGAGTGTTAATAGTAACTGTAACTTTATTTACATACGTTAAAATTTTAAAATCAGAATTATATATCCTATTGCCGGGAACAATACGAAAGGTGATTTTCTTTGTGAACCACTAGCACCATCATTTCTCTATAAAACTACAATTTCAACGTTGTTTGTATCAGGGCGTCGTATCCTTCTATTGTAATTACTCGTCTGTGCTTTCGTTTATTGGCAATTTGATTGTTGTCTCGTGAGATTTGGCGAGCGCCGACGAGATCTGAGACGAGGGGATTCTCATGCAAACGACTTCCGCTAAGTGCTCAATTACAGGAAGCAGCAGTACCAACGGAGACAAATCTGCGGAATATGCACCCAAAGATAGGTACTTACTACGGTTTCCTCATAGACGAACAAGCCTGCAGCATTACTGGGGAATAACGTCTAATAACAATAAACGGACTGTTCCAATGACCAAGTCAAAGCTGTAAAATACATGTTTTCGATTACATTCCTCAAACTGGATGAATATCCGGCCTCAAACGCATTTTATTCTGTTATTCAATAACAATAAAATCGCGCTTTATAATTGTCGTACATAATTGAACTCGCCAGTCTGAAAATTCTAGTATCATCTTAAAAACGCGTGGTATATATATATATATATATATATATATATATAATTTATTGATATTATTTATTTTATCAGTTGTCTTTTATGAAAAAAACTTCTAAAATATTTAATTTAAAAGCTGGTGAACAGAAATCACTTTATATCTCATAACCTATCGAAATTCAAAGTTGATGACTATAAAATATACGCATGTGAATTTAAGTGTTTCTAAATTTCAATTATATGGGTTGTTTTTGACAAAATTCACAATTTTATGATGTTTTATCGGATCTGATTTATGTTACATCTGGATCCTCAGTCATACTCTTAGTTTTTTTTGAAGAGATAAGTAAATTTGACATATTGTAGGTTTGAAGAGTTAAATAATTACAAATGCCATTTAAATAATAGTAAATAAAATTTTTCTAATATTTTTATATACGATATTCCAAATACATTGTAAATGTATTTTTAAAGAAAATATAAAAAATATTTCTTCCGTACATATAAATGTGGTAATATTACCGAAAACTTCATATTTTCAATATTATTAGAAAAGTTTTAATTAAATTTTTTCTTATTTATATTTAACCACAGGGTTTAAAAACCATATTATTCCATGATCCTATTAACGAAAAATGGTCACAGGGAACAAGTATGTGCATACGTTTCCATCTTGACAATATTTTCTTTAATCCTCATTTTTAAAGGACTTTTGGTAGTGAAGTATTTTTATATTAAATTTTATTAACTAATTCATCCAATTATTCAGTGCGTTTTTCATAGTTAAAAATACGGGACAATGACGTGGTAAGCTTTGGCGTCATTTTGGACTCTGAAAAAATATTCTGGGAAGTGTTTAGTTTTGTAAAATGGCGGAATTCTAAGTCTACAAACATAGTTTTTGAAGCTCATTGTGAATTCCTTGGATTTTCTTCAGCCTCCTCTTAATCGCCCTTTTGTTTTTTAAAAAATGTCAGCTGTTCCGTGGCTCAATTTTGAGTCTTTATTTCTTTGTGGTTACATAAATCTTCGTAGGAATGCACATTTTATTCCAAAATTCACGTTTCTAGGTTCAGTTTTATGTAGGTAACTTATACTGCCGTGGACATACAGATAATTTAATAAATTATGGGCATCTATTTTTACATATAGTGTATTGCATTTAAGTATCTCAAAATCCAAACATTCTTATCTTAGCGAAAAGTATTTTATATAACGTGAAGTAAATTTGATGAACAAGGCTCGGTTCTAATGTCATATATATATTTGTAAGTTAACTGAAATTTTATTTCTTTTGAAAATTTACGGGTTGTATCAAATTGCATGAGAAATGTTGTTGCCTCATTTGCAAGCTCGCACTACTTAAGGAATGGTCTGGAAACTGCATAAGTAAGAGTTTTGTTCTAAATGAACAAGCACGTTCAAGGAGAAGACTGAATATCGCATTCTAAATGACAGTTGAAGGGTTAATGCTGTATTTTGTGTGTCGTGACAGGTGACGCGTTGTCTTTTCCCCTTGGAACGCAGCCCGAGTCACAGCACCGCGTGGCGGGTCGATACGGAGGAGGGGCCTGTGACGTCACGCCCGCCGCCATATTGCCGCCACGCAGTGATATAGATTGGAGATAAGGCAAGATGGAAGAATAGCGAACACCACCTGCCAATCCGCTACGTCCCTCATGACGTCCTATTAAAATATTGTTATTCGTCGACCGAAGAGTAGAAAGGGCGTCGCAACCTCAAATTACTCTTCGCAAATTTCAAGACTCCTGATAGGAGATCCTCGTAGAGACTTACATTTCAAATAATACGTCGGTTATTGGCCAGGAGACTAATCAGTCCTGTCAAATCATAAAATAGTTGGTGCTACTGATCTAATGAAACAAAAACTCACTGAATCGAGGAGAAATATTTTTTGTTTTAAAAAATAGTAATATCCAAGACTTCTTAATGTGATAAGTTGTTAATTTTCCAAGAAACTAAGCAATTTAGATACTTTTTAATTTTATAACCGGAAAGGTAAACTTTAATAATCTACTAAGCATCTAGAATTTTTAATTCGTATGGAGTTTTGTTAACAGTGTCTGAATTCTTCAATTAGAGAATCTAAGTTTTAATATCAATTAAATATAGTTCACTGAAACAACGCAAGATCAATAGACACGACTCAGACGACTACATAATAAACTACTGACGATTAATATGTTCAAGTAGCTTCAACCGGATTACTGATATAAATATTATTTTTCGGTAAATACTAATAGACATCCATTTCTCATAATTACCTAGTAACTTTTCGCTTATACTCGACTCCTGAAAACTTCACCTGAAAATAAGATCAAATTATCGATCTCGTTGAAAATAAACGAATTATTTAAAGTAAATATTTTCTGTTTCGCGGGTATTATCCACACTTACCAAGATAGAATATAATTGACGTCAACCCTATATCTACATAAATAGTAGGTGAACGGCGTGTTTTAACATGCTTTGTATGTTTATAATTTTTACTTTTCCAGAGTTCTACATGTGCTATATATGATTATTTTAAACTAATGAGTGAGTGGGGAATTAGAGGAAACAACAAAAATGTTATTACTACTGATAGTGTTTGGATTAATAATAGCAATACTAACGAATGCCATTTAAAATATTCTCATATAGACATTTAACTTGTAAAGTCTGCAATATTTGACCTTTATGGATATTTTAAACTACATATTGTTACGGATGATTTATTAAATAATTATTATCAGCATCAGTTGTCAATAAAATATAGGAGTATTTTTTATTAAAAACCAAAAGTGTGACACATATGGGACACAATTTTTAAAAAATGATAATATTTCTTTGTTCCCGTGTTTTAGATTTATGATTAAGAATGATTTAGTCTAAGAAAAAATTACATTTATGTCTGAAAATATAAAAAATGAAATAATAAAATACTCTAAAGTCGAACAAAACGTTGGTGAGAAACATTAAAAACACACTACGTGAGTATTGTTTCTTTCTTAAGATTTGAAAATGAGAGTTTTTTAATGGCATAAAACGTGTATATTAAAACAAAAAATTTCAACTGGTCTGAACAGAAACGGAACTAAATTACAAAATAAGTCAAGTCAAAAATGTATTTACGGTAATTTTTTTACATTTTAACTCATAATTATCTATATAATAAATTCAAATCAGCTGATTAACGAAACAATTACTTTTTAATTTTCAATTTTTCCCTCTCAGAATGTTAATTTATAATATTCGAAATGCTCTTGACCCAAACCCGTGATAACACTTTAGTAAGAGTATTTTATGTTGTTGTCGTACGATTCCTTTACAATTGGATCAATGATAAATTGTCCCCCGATATTTGATGTTAATTTGGTATTTGCCTGAAATTACTAAAAAAATTTTGAAGATGCAAGTTTATTCATTAACTATTAGAGATAATATTGAGCGGAGGGATTCATTGCTTCTGCAAATTATGATTCTTTCTTGACGACATCGTGCTTCCAAAAAGCCCTATTAGAAGGAAATATTTGTGATTAATACAGACGTTACACCTTTCTGTTAGATTAAAGAATAAACGAACATGAATATTAATTCTAGATGAAATTTAAGTTTAAGGAATACCTTAAGATGCATGTAACGATGAAAATGAATTGGATTAATTCCCAAGTTTTCCGGAATTAGTTTTGAAGATGCAAATTGAAACGTTGCCAACACCTGCCAAAGCCGGTTTGCGGAGAAGCCCCAGCCAGCTTTTATTTTTTAATTCTAGAATAAATTAGTAGGCGGGTGACCATTAATTCTTGCAATGTTTGGATTGCTATGAATATTCAGGGAGCCGTTATTCCTCGTACCAGTCAATTGGGGCGGTTATGTAGCCGAAGGGGGCTGGGGGGGGGAGGCAGGGTTAAAAAAACGTGCACGGGGTTGATAGCGAATGGCCAGCCCTCCGCAGGGGTGGAAGGGGGATTGGAGAAGGAAGGGAATAGCATTCGACTGATTGACGGAAATGAATGGACCACGCAGAGTAAAAAAAAGAGGGAGAAGACTTTGCGTGCAAGATAAATAAATTACTGCTGGCGAAAACGGGCGAAAGGGGAGGAACGGCAAAAGAGGAAGATATCGATGGCGGCGGGGAGGCGGGAAAAACGAGGGTGGGGTGAAATAGGCGCAGCGAGGGCGATTTAATTACATTTCCTTTCAAAAGCTCTTGTCTGTCGCCATTTCGAAGACAAATGAGAGCTAGCCGCCGCATCGCTTCCATTATAATATACGCGGCCGCTAAATTTCAAAACCCTTATCTAATCTGCATCGCATAAAGTTATTAAACGTGTAAAACATTAAAGGGAAGGGTGCGGAAATACGACGACGGGGGTGTTCTACCCGACTGAGGGACAATTAAAGATCACCAACATGAATGCGGTTAAAGTGTGTTGTACTTGACGGTCTGTAAAGAATACGTAATGTGTCATTACGTCACTAATTAATGTGCGATGGACATTTGGATCTGATTCTCTGAGATAATTAAATGAAAAATACTTGGTTCAATATTTACTGAAATTTTTCGATAGTATCCGGAATGCGTGGCACACTGCTGTAAGTTCTTTTCTTAAAATACTCCATTGTGAAAATAAATATGAAGATGTACTGCAGACATACAAACGAAAAATAATTTTCTGCATTAAAATAAAATTTGTGACTTATCATAATTAATGTGGAGTAAGTGCGAATTTCAGACTTGTTAATCTTTTATTTGGAACTGAGACAAAAAGGAATGCGCGGGAAGGAAGAACGACGAAAAAAGAAGAAAATAAATTATATTTATGAATAGAGAAGTCTCTTAAATTTTTTTGCGAAACAACTAAATTCTAAAAGCAATAGAATTGTAGATGTTAAGAATATTAAAAATTAAAATATTACTGTTGCACCCAATAAATATGTCAACCTATATTATATTAGGTGACAATAGTACAAAAGTTACCTGCAATCTCAAAAAATTCTTTACGAATGATTATAGCTGCATTTTGGTATTGAATATACAATTAGGTTCTAGTTTTTTCAACACATGTTACGGAATAATTTAAATTACGTTAAATGAAAAAATTAAACGACGTTTCAGATATAATTTGAAGTGAAGGTACACAAATTGAGTTGAACACTCGAGTTTCAATGTGGCAGTTTTACCTTAGCCTGTTAAATTTGGCACGAGATTCTTGATAGCTTTAAGGCGATTTTGTCTCTGTGGTGTGCATAAATTACACTTTATTTTCATCGTCCCGCAGGTGGTGTTTATTTTAATATACTGTTATCATCCCCGTCATACGGAAACCTGGGGTTCGCTATTATCATTGGAATAGTCGGCCAGCTGCCTCTTAAACTGGTCGAGGCACGGAGAAAGGAATGCTGCGTTCCCACAGCAAACTCCTCTCCCGCTATCGGAAGGGCGTGGGACAAGTACCCAATGCCCGACCTACCTGATGCAGGTTTTTCTAGGGTTTTCCCTGAATTTCTTTACTCGAATTACGGGTAGGATCCTTAAATATAGCCCGGGGGCCCTGGTAACCCTTGGCTACCTTCCTCTACCCTTCCGCATCCCCCATTTCAAATCCCTTCCTATGCTATTAAAGGGGAGTTGCCCAACGTGGATTACCCTCGTGTAGCCTGTTGCCCTAAAGATAAAAATAAAATGATAAAAAAAGAAAACTGGTTACCTGACGGATGGTGACTAACGTGGAAACATTGAGTTCTGACAAAAATTTTGATCATTATATTTCTCAAAACTTTTTAGATAACTTTTGAAGATGCCAGTATTTAGAGAAAAGAAACTTCACTACGTATTTTAGTTAATATATGTAAGTTTAATTTTTATATATACATATTCTGTCTGTTGGTCAATTTATACTAATTTAAATAATAAGACAGTTTTAATTTTGAATACGTCATTCGTTTAAATTTTCTACTCATAGTATCTGCCTTTCTTGGTATTTCATACGAAGCCATATTGGCTCCTTTTTGACTTTTAGGAACCATGATAAATATATAGTTCAAGAAAATGGCAATTAAAACTCATTTAATGAGATTTACAAATTCGAATATGATGTTTACATTGAGAGTGACAAAAGGCTTTTTAAATTTATTTTATTTTATTAAACGTCAGTTTAATATCATAATTATTATTTACCTCATTATTCAGTATCAAAAAAAAATTTTTAAGGAAATAAAATTGTTTGGCTGTCCAAGAGTCGGAACGTCGTACTTTTGCGGTTCTGTGACGCAGTAAACAGTAGTTTCGGAAACAGAAAATTGTTCCAGGATTTTCAGGGATAGATGACGTGATAAAATTTTAATTGCCTGAAAGGAGATATCGGACGACGGCAGTAGTTAGTTGGTTGCTATCTTGAGGTGCGGATGCCGTCGGAATTTCCTGCGGAGCAGAGCCAAGTTTAGCGATTGCTTCAAGTTCGCCGTCCCTTTTCTGGAATGACTGAAAATCAGCCCGCTCTCGGAATTGCCGTAGTTTCACTCCTCCTGGCTCATCCAGTTTTACTCGGTCCTTTCTTGTTCGAATGGTGTCATTAAAGTTGGGGAGGAAAGATCGCTTCCCTGTTTTCCAGCATCCCCCTTCCAGCGGCAGCTTCTTCGTGTACAACAAAACTGACGCCACTGCAGTGGAAGGCCGACGTTCCAACTTCCTTTTGTCCCAGATTCCGACTCGTACTTGCTTAATCCGTGTACTTGAGTTGAATTATCTTACTATAGTCTCTAGAGGATTCGGAAATTAATTTTGGGGAGATAATGTATATCTGCACTTGAGTGTGATTGAATTATTGTTGTAAATTAAAAATAAAAACCGCTTAAAAATAAAAGAATGTATTATTTTAGGATTATAAATTTATTATAACACATTTAAGTGTTGTAATCTCACAGGTTTTTAATCAGTCCCAATAAATAATTTTATGCTCCATTACGAATTTTCTTTTATAATTTGAAAACCATTGAGCTTTCGGGCGATTAAAATAGCTTCGTTCTTCTACCAAATACAATTATAATTGTTAAAAGAAATTAATTTACAAAATCGTATATAAACATAATTTTTCAAAAGTATAACTTTTTATCGAAATGACAATTTTATTAAAATTTTTAAAGTTCTCATTTTCGTCAATTTTCTCTGCGAATACAAACGTATTCATTTATTTTTAAAGAAAAATATTAATGATTCAATGAACGTGAACCTTTTCGGTGAATCTGCTGTTTAGCCTGAATGAAATGCCGGAGCCAAATTTCGAAACGTCGTCTAATTAAAATAAGACTATTACGACAATTTAATTAATTTTTATTAAGCATAAAATAGTAATTTAACAGCAAACAACGTTCATGTACAAATTTTTACCCTTTAAAAAATTCTGAATCCCTTAGTAATATCGCCGGGAATTAATTAATGAACTTCTCACATAAAATTATAGATCTTCGTACTGATTACCGATACGTTGCTTTATGGAAGGTTCTAATATTGAAACTTTAGTTATCACCATCTCTGAACTTTTTAATCACCTTCCACTTGTTTCATTAGTCCCACTTCTTACTCAAACTTTTTAAATAGACCCATGTGTCCGACTCTTACATAATCTTCCTCATCATTTATTCAACGCGCAACATTTACCCTATGAATCGCCGCTTTGACTAATTAATCTCGAATAATAATTATTATTCTTTGTTAAACTTCAGGAAAGATATGGCTGAAGGTATCAAGGCCCTTCCTGTCAGTAAATAAAGATCATACGGCTGCGATGAGTTTGAAATAGCCCGGATAGACAACCCACGGCGGATGTAATGCAGATGAAGTGGCTTACAGTCCATTGTACGTAATAAAGCCCGGCGGAAGTTCGCGAGATAATTTTCACAAGGCGTTTGCACCAGTGAATACTAATACGTTCGACCTGGTTTCCCGACACCAAGCAGATTTTTTTTTTTCCACTTGTGTTTCGGAGTAGAATCTATTTGGGTTGTTATCTGTAATTATATCGACGCGAGGAGATTGGAAAGTTTCAACACAACGCCTCGAGGATTAGAATCTATGTGACGGGGCCATTGTCTTGTTCGGCAGCTGCCATAAGGAGCTCACACACACACCTGCTACTGATGATCATTTCGAGTCAAAGCGTGATTTCGCACGAGTAAACCCAGAATTTGGCGGAGAGTAAAGCGCCTTCTATTCAAGCGGCACAGAACCAAATACATTTCTTTCACTTCACATCAGCATACTTCATTCGTAAAGTAGCGACAGGTACAATTTAGTGAAATTGGTTGTACACCATATACATGACATTTTATTTGCATCATACTTTCATTCATAGTTAAATTAAATACATACAGCAGTGTAGGTGTCATTTGATATGTTATTACATATGTACGTTTTTTTGTAATGGTAACTGGTCACATTGGTGTTCATATTTTAGTTGTCTCTTTAAGATCAATCATATAATTATGTCGAATTTTTTTGTACTACGAATTTCTCAGGCTTACATATCAATATTTTACCTAACTCATACAGTTAACTGATTAATTTGACAACCAAAATTCTAATCTCAACTTTTTATTACTTCATATAATATTAAATTACCGCCTTCTAAAATACCGAATGAGTCTTTATTTTATTATATATTTATTTTAATTAGAGAGTGTTATTAGTAAAATAAAGTGTTTGAGAACATTGAAAATTATTTCAATGTTTATTGATATTTTATTCCTATCTGTACCAACGCTCTTCCTCATAAAAGGTGAGCACTCTTTCCGAAATGCAACCCGCTCGCCTTGTTTCACAATACCTTTATTAACGAATTTCACCACTTGAAGGGCGGCCATCTTAAATACTAATCCGTTGACTGGACCACCATTATCTTATAATTTATCATGGATTCCCGGGATCACCTAAATCTCTGGAGAATTTGTAAGGGATTTTTGACCTACATCACACTTGTTTAACCACTGTGTCTGAAGGCTCCTACGTAAAGACAAACATTTTCTCTTACTGATTTTGTTATTTCTGAGTGTCATTCATATTTCATGAACAATTTTAATTATCAGTTATCTTACATCTTCAACTCCAATTTGCTAGATAGCCGTGAAACAGAAACCTCTAGTAACGATTTTTGCGATAAACTTATTACGTAATATTCGAGCCATTAATTTACTTTGTAAAATAAATGAGAATAGTATCGTTCTAGGCTATTCATCTAAGAAAGTAATTCCTAACTTTAATTCTATAAATAAGCCGACGTTTCACTAACCAGATAGTTAGACAACGAGTGGGTGTGGAAATCCTTTACCATGTAAGTAAGAAGCCTTCGGTATCTGACGATCTCGCCCCTTGCGGGATCGTGTTTCCCAGGGGCACGCTTCCGCAGCCTGGGGGGTCGTTGACGGGGCACGTGCCCCCCGAACCCGATGGCAATTGTTTCCGTAGACAACGAGTCCTCAGCGCGAAACAAAGGACCTGGAGTGCCGGGCCCCACACGCGAAACAGCTTAGCCGACTGTTGCCCTTCGAGGACCCATCACGTCCTCTCCACATCCGGGTGAAGCAGCAGCCACCCACAGACAAGTGTTGAACTTGTCTCCTCTAGAATCACAGAAATCAAACATTTAGCAATTAGTCTTGTCAGATTGATAAGTGATAGCGTTATTAACTGCGCTGGATCACCAACATTCATGACGAGAAAGATTGGGCGGAGTCAAGTATGGGACTGGCAAATCGAGAAAAGGTCATCACGCGCCAGAAACCCAGAGATACCTAGTTTGAATGTATTTCACTTCATTATTGACAGAGATAATGGTTTGAGTCGCAAGCTGGGAAAAATAAATGGCAACACCGACAAAACGAAGAAAAACAGTTATGACATTTAAAATACCAAATAGCACTTCCTGATTTTTAGTGGATTATAGACGATATATTAGCCATAATAACCGGGTAATTTAAAATTATTTCAGGACCAATCTCAGTTCTCATTTGGTTCCTTAAGGGAGTCGTCAATAAAAAGTTATTTAAAATATTACAGAGTGTATTAAAGGGGTGTTGGCACAACGTGAATTGCCCTAATTTAAACAGTTAATCTAAAAAAAAGGGAAGCGAAACAATGTGTATTTTCATAGGTTTGAGACGAGGAAAATTAACATAATTCTTGGTTGACTTTACACAGAAAAATAGTGAAGACTGTTGTAATATATATGATTCCTTAACTTCATAAATAAGCCTTTTCTTTACAAATTGTGAATAATTATTTTTCAACTTCTATATTGCATTTTTACATGTCCAGAACCGTAATAGATATATGGAACGTTGGGATTAATAACTTTACTCGAATTAAATCATGACACACGAAGAAAAAGTATTTATATAAGAATTATGGGCTTTGAATGAGTCCTTAGCCTACACGGAGTGCGTGCAATGTGTCATCGAGACGTGATTTGTTTCCGTCAGCAACCGGGGCAGGACGTTGAAGGGATCAAAGGCCGTCGAGGACCAGGCAGCCATCTGCTCTCCAGAAGAGAACTGCGGTCTATCTGCCTCCAGCCTTCCCATCTTGCCCACTACAGACTTCGGTTCGCTATGCACTTCGGGCACGCCCAACCACTCCAGCTTCTGGAACAACGCCTCATCCAGCTCAACCACTGGCCTCAGTGGCACGTCTCCAGATGGCCTAGTGGCCTAGGTCTGCATAGGCGTCGATCTTCCAATCGCGATCCTGTCACGAGATTACACCTTTAGAAAATAACACCTTCCGTTCATGTAGTCAACGCGTCCACGCCTGGTCGAACGTAGTCTTGATTCTTAAATTCCAAAACATTTAACTAGGTCAGATGTAATAATAAAATTTATGGCCTCTCCCGCCGGTGAAAGGCAGGAGGAACACGCGAAAAATATTATACAGGGGAAACCGGCCAGTCCGTGTGAACGAAAGACGTATCCGATTAGTTCGCCGTGAATATTCAATTATCTCAAATCATGGAAACGTTGTTATCTTTATTATTTAACTCTTTCTGACGTAGTGACCATTTTATTTATTTAATAAAAATTGATATTTAAGTGAAACGTGAGTATTGACTTTAACTTGCAAGGTAGACGATCCTTCGTAATTTATAAATGTTTAAAAATTTATTTATCGAAAAAATATGTTTTTCTTGTAACTTCTTAATTTAATTTCTTATAGTTTTTAGATTAAAAATAATTCTACTTTAAGTTCAATTACATAAATAAATATTTTATATTCTATACATTTATTAAATCAAGTTCATTTATTTCTTCTTGATGTATGTGTCACCCGATGAAGTCTCAAAGCCGGGACAGAATGTTGCGTGCCTATTTTGAAATTATACGTTAAATGTAAATGTAATTGTTGAAACTAACAAAATGTTAAGTATTCATCTTCGGACTTGTTTATATTTTAAAAGTAATGTTATATAAATTTATTAAAAATCAATAAATGGACTATTAAGATATTAATTTTTATTGATTTATATAATAAATATAATCGTTACGTAAAAATATTTATAATGAGGGTTGCTTTTATAGATCTATAATATTCGCAATTTTTTTCGGACGTGGTCATTCGGAAAATTACTACGATGTGACGATATCGTTGTGGCCGGCAGGAATAGCGATGCCGACAGGAAAATTGAATTCCAGCTGCCTCATTGGCATCGCTTATCGTGCGAGGTTAATCGCCCCTGTAATGAGACCTTCTGATTGATGGCCGCGGCTTCGAATCCGGGCACGTGGAACCGTAACGCCCGGAAATTGCTTCGCGCAGCGTCCAAGAAGACGTCATTTTAATTAAATTCACTACGGCCAATCGGTGTCGGATGGCCGATACCTGCTGTACCTGGCTAATTTGAACGCTTCGTCCTGCAAATAAACACAAATTTTTCCCATCCTCATCAGACTATTTAAAATTTTTAGACCATTCCACCGGCAGTCATAATACCTGACAAGAGTTATTTTCTTAATAAACATAAAAGGCACAGTCGTCTTGAAAAAAATAGTAGAAGCCACGTTGCCGATACAAAAAGTGTTAAAGTTATTATAGAATTACACATGAACGTCTGTGTTAAAGGTATACTAATTAAATAAGAAAATAGTGAAATTAAAGAGAAAAATAAGTACCACACAACGTCTGTCCAATCCTTGTTGCTTTAGTCAGCTGATAAAGAGACGCTAAGTTCGTCACCTCGTTTCTACTGCGTGTAATTACGGTTCTTACGTTTTTAATAGTTGGTAAGTTTGGTTAATATGATCATAACTGAAATTGTAATTTCAGAATTTTTGTTATTAATGAATAGAAATTTTTGAGCGACATACTGTAATTTTTTTTCATTATTGGCTTATCAGGGGTTTCAACGCAACGCTCAGAAGACGCATATTTCATTTCCGCTGAAGATTGTCGTATGCGCGAGTTGCTCCATTGTCACAGAGTTTATAATTTAGTTCCATAATTACGAGTCCTCGAGCGTACGATTCTCAAACGCCGTTCTCCTCAGTAATGTAATACTGTTTGTGGAAGAAAAGGTTTATCATATCCATCAACCGGGAGGAATAACAAGTCACTCGAAAGGAACAAAGAGAAATAACAGGTTCCGCTGAGTCGCATGACACTCTAATTGCACATTATTCCGACTCTCGAAAAAAATGGACGCCATTGCTGACCTGAACGTATTGCGGTCTCAGTTTCACATTCGAAGTACACATTACGTTATAAGAACTTCATAATGGGTTATCGGTATTTCAATGTAATACCCGTCTGATTAAATGTTACCTGACATGCCATAATTACAGACATGATGAAATTGTAATTTTATTAAAACTTATTAACCGATCTGTCCATTATTTATTTTTTCTTATTTTATAATTTTATTTAAAATTATATTATACAATATTTAATAATACTTAGGAACTAAATCATTGAAAACATTAAAAGAATATACTGTCAACTGTATCAGAAATATTTTTCAAGAGATTTTAGGATACAATATTAATATTTCATTAAAAGCTGGTCTTCTGATTGAGTTAAAAATTAGGGACGGAACGTAGTGATAATCATTCTAATTACATTGTCTATTATTAAACATTTTCTGACTGTTTGGCTATAATATTTAATTTATATTCAGAGTAGAGCAATTTGTAAAATGCTCGTGTGTTATTGATGAAACTATGAGATGAATTATGAAACATTTTGAAAATGCTTCGTTGATTATAATAAATATTAAAATACTTCATTGTAAAAAATAGATAATTTAAATAGTTTCATGTGTTTGGTATCGATTTAAAGTTAAAAAAACTAATTTATCAATTTATGGATGTCTGCTGTTGTCAAATATTGGATCGAATAGACATATAGTTAATTGTATCTTATGATAAATAATCAAGCAATATATTGCTGGAAGTAGCATTTTTAAAATTTATGCACGGTCAATGTGTTTTCCCAAACGTCTAAAAAAACGAATTTATTAGAATCTTTTAAAATAGAATATATAAAAATTATGAAATTTTTTACTAATGATTCTATCTGTCAATAATCTTATGTTATAGAACTATTTTTGACAATCGATATATAAAATATTTGTCTGTAAAAAGAAGACAGAAAATTATTGAAATCTATTGATTTTAAATATTGCTGTGTATTAACACACAAAAAAGGTAAAAGTAATCTTACAATTCATAAATGAATATAATAATTCATAAGAATTATGTACATTATATATAAAATTTACTTACTCTGTGGAAGTATGAAAGTTGGGATGAGTTTTGTTCCTGGATTATAATATAATTATCTTTTAAAATTTTTCAAAATGTGTTAATACTGTTTGGATATTTAACCATTTTAATTTATAATAACTTAATTATAATATTCTGTATCGAAGTCCTGGATATTGTTTTAATGAATATTTTATTGTGGGCGTACAAAAATGATTTAATACACAACAAGCTACTAATTAGTCTATTTTCTGAACTTGTGGCGTTAATATTCCTTTAATTATTCTCGTCAATAACGAAATAAACGGTTCGTCCGAATAATCGGGTAAGCTCCAGTTAGTACGGAAGATATAAATCACTCTTGAATATTTTTCTTATTAGTTATTTTGTGGACTGAGTAATGAGAAAAGATTAATTGTTATAGACAATCAAGAAAGCAATTACAGGATTTTTTAATAGTAATTATCATAATTGTTCG
Organism: Zhengitettix transpicula; assembly: GCA_037074705.1. Lineage (NCBI taxonomy): Eukaryota > Metazoa > Arthropoda > Insecta > Orthoptera > Tetrigidae > Zhengitettix > Zhengitettix transpicula. Next base: position 34,930,882 of record CM073596.1, on the reverse strand, counting down.
TCCAGCATTGATTTTTTTTACATTATCGTGCTTACAAAGGTACAGTATACTAATATATTTTTTCCCTGGTTATTTACAACACCTCTACACATCAAATTTTAACTATATTAGCCACTAATTTGGCTTGCTTATATGGTACGATGTAGTAGTTACCAACCAGAGAAATGCTAATGGCTGTACATATTACAGATTTTTCTCTCTTTCTGGCTGAATGTGTTTATTTCCTCGCAATTCATGACTGTGATACGTTCCACCCCAGTACAGGTCACACACTTTTTTCCGAAGAGTAGAGAGACTGGGGGTCTTGCGTCCGGTAGTGTGTGTGTGTGTGTGTGTGTGTGTGAGGGGTGAGGCATTACAAATCGCCTACAACACTTTACGTGTTATAAGAGCCGTCTCTAGCTCTCCCCACAATGGCTTTTAACCACAGGGAGCAGGCACTTATTAATGTCGGCTGAGCATTCCCCAGTAGTCGGTGTCTAATTCCATCAGGACAAACATGATACCCAAAGAACACTACTTGATACAAACTTAGAAACAGTGGAAGGGAGTAATAAAACATCTAAGAGGAAGTGTCAAAGAAACGGGGACAGTTAAAGTATCCTTTCCTTTAAACGAAAAGTGTACTTCATGAATCACATTCGGTACCCGTAATTGTACCAATAAGTCACACAACGGGTAACAGAGTCGATTAGTTGCGAAAAGGCTAGATAAACGTAACTGGTCAGAAATTTATTATGAATAAAAATTCAAAACATTATAATATAAAAAATTTAAAATAAACAGGCACGTAGTATCATTCCTAATTTTTGGGATTTCTTCAAAATTTTAAAAGTCAAATAAATGTTATAATTTACAATTCTTATTCAAAGAAAACAAAATTTTACCAACATTTTAATTAATAATACAACTATGTAAATATTAATAGACTATTACTTACAATTAATTACATGAAATTTAAATAAAAAAAATTGTAAGGTGCGATTTTCACACACTTTACGGAATTTATTAAATATAACTTGTTGTATATCACAATCAGACTATGGAACAATCAGACTATGGTTCTATGGAACAATACTTAAAAATTTGGCATAATAATGGTATTAAATTATAAATTTTAGAACGGACATTATAATAAAATCCTTTCTGTGTTCATTATCCAAATCATTAGCTTCTTTTCTACTTTTATAAACTGTTTGTTCTAGGTATTTTAATTTGTATTCTGTTATTACACCGAAAAACTTTCTCTCCGGATCACAGAACTACCATTATCTGGAGTCACAGATCCTAGCAATATTGTTTACAGATCAACGATCACATTTAAACTTATTGCATTAAAATTTAACTTACTACTACCGATTCTGTTTCAAACTGATAGTATTAACTCTTATTATATCACAGTCAGGTAAATACAACATCGTCGTCAGCTAACACTTTTGACAAACTGATGAATGTACAAAAATATTCAGAAATGTCGTTGAAAAAAAAAATTATAATAAGATGTTATAAATTTTGTGTTTCGAAATATTAAATGGTTTGGTGTTCACACGACTTTGCCATTTAAGATTAAATAATATTTTTGTTTCTCCTATAAGATAAATATTTAGAAGAAGAAAAAAGGTTCTTAACATTTGTTGTTTGAAATATTATATTTTTTACTCTTTACTCCACTTTTAAAAAAATTAATTTTGTTTTTCTTTTGGGATAATTTTTTTATATGCATTTGTACTTTTTAATGCACCTATTGGAATTTTTAAATGGGTATTGAATATCTGATTTAAGCCTTTTATTATTAATTAATCTAAATAATACATTTATATATGTTAATAAAAAGAATTGATATAAATGAATTTTATGAAGTAGAAATTTGTAATATATATAAATTTTTTTATCAAAGATCGAAGGCCGGTTTTTTTGTTACCGTAGAAAAAATCCAAATATTTAGAGGGAAGTAAAAATACGTAAAGAATCTTAGTTGAATATAATAATTTTAAATGTCTATTGTAAGGGTTGTTAAATTTATCTTACGAATATATTTATTCATTTTCCAAGTTTAATTTTGACCTTACTTAGGATTCAATTTATTTCAATTAAAATAACAGTAAGCAATAATGATAGATTTTTCGGCTACAACAGATACAAATTTCAATTGCCCCTTTAACAGGTCAATAAGATTTATTTTTGAAAATTTAAAGATTAAATATTTGTTTTACGTAATCGTCGGTATAATCAGCTAGTTTCCTTAGCAGGTATTTTTTTGCTTTCGACTAAACAGGATTTAAATGAAAATTCAGACGGTTTATTTAACATTATAATTATTTTACGGGTTTTCAATAATCAGGTTCATACAGTTTTTAATAGTGACCACGCCGTTATCACAAAATGAACATTTCTATTTTTTCTCGTCTAGGTATTCCTTTGTGGTAAGTGCCTTCACCTCGCTGCGTTTTTCGTATTTCTTTACGACTCTTATATGTGAACGAACACAAAGAGAGGGTTGATGTCTGTGTGTTTGTGTAGAGAAGCCTAGGTGTGCGTTCCCTTTATCAGTGACGTAATCGGGTCTCCCTGAATGCAGGTGCACTCTATCAAATTTGTCAGCGGCCGTGAGTTATGAAGTGCAGCGTGAGTCTCTCTGGCTGAATTAAGACATATTTCACTGCATTCAGACCCGGACTGTGAATGGACCCTGAGAAATAGCTTCGTCCCGACCCCTGCCGAGGAGTCCGCACCCTGTCCTTCTCTTCCTCCGTCGCCAGAAGGTAGCGAGATACCTCAAATATACTCGGACACGTCCTAGTCAACAATGGAGAACCTGCAAAGCATACAATGGCACGACTTGTCCGGTTTTGTCCATCGAGTAGAAAGACATTTTTCTGTTCAATATAAAAAAAAGGGCGAAAATTTTATTTAAAAGATTCGTTCAACACACGCTAACTAATATTGGGAGAAGTAATCAAAAAATCTTTAATCAAAGCTAAACCACAAAAAAAAGACTCAGAGTAATTAATATTTTTAAAGAAAATAACGTGGCACAGTGCTTAAAAATAAGAACAGGTTTGATTAAGGTTACGTAGACGTAGTAGAGACACTTTGTAAATAAAACAGTATAAAACCTGATTTTTCATATAATTTTGTTTACTGTGTGTCATTGTAAATAAAATTACTTGATGATAAATATGTTCTGATCGTAGACAGAATGATCCAGTAAAGGGGTTAAATACAGAATCAATAAACTGCTAAACGATGTGTGTTAATGTACTATAAAGAGTTTGGTTTAAACCAAACTAATTCGGAACAATGCAGAAAATTTGTACAATAGAGGAAATTGAAGTAATTGAAAATAATCCTCTTTTTCAATGATAAGAACAGTTTTGTCCTATTCTTTATTTCCTCTTGACTATTCATCTTTTAATTTCTGTTTCTACTTACTTTTAATATATATATATATATATATATATATATATATATATATATATATTAATTCTCAGTGCACCATTGGCAATAAAATTTACACAGATACCATTTTAATTTCTATTTAGGTGCGTAATTTATACTAATTTTCATAGTTCTTGTACACTATTTCAAATCACAGAATTAATATTTCTTAAACAAAAATCTGGATATAATGATATGACAATCATATATATTTTATAAACTATAAATAGTTGTTATATGTATAATTAAAAACCATAAAAACGTATTAAATTAATTAATTAATAAAAATTATAATTAATAAATGAATAAGAAAGATAGCCAATTCAGACAAAAAAGTGACAAGTGCAGTTGTGTCGCTCTAGGCCATTCTCCGCTCCAGAAACTTATATTATTTATATTAATACTTCTTTGTCTGAATTGGCTCTATTTATTATTCATTATTTTCAATCAGACGTAAATTTTTTCATTTTAAAAATTATACTTAATATTTAATAAATTACATTTATAATGAAACATTTAAGTAAAGATAATAATCACAACGTTTCATCCAGACACTTGAGATACCTTCAGATGACAATATTATTCATAAGAAAAAAGAAGAACTCATTTTTACAACTATTTAACTTCCAGATATATCTAAAACTAATGAAAATTGTATAAAATAACGATTATATTTCAGAAAAATTAAGAAATAATTAATTTATACATAGTCAGACAATGATTAATTTTAAGTTAATAGTTTTTAGTAAAGTTTATTTTTCTTTTGTATATTTTATTGATGATTCTGCTTGCATATATAATTATATAAAACTTGAAGTTATGTCGCGGAGTTAATCAAAAGCGAAAATATTATAGAAGTAAATTTCATTTTAAGGCATAAAACAAATTGATAGAGTAGTGGAGACTGGGCCACGTTAACATTTAATAACTGTAAAAAAATAATTAAGGTAGTTTACCGATGAGGAAAATGTATGAACTGTGAAGTTATTTGTTACCATCCTTTCATTAATATTCTGTCGCCCAAAATTCTCCTTATCTCTTTGAATATTTATCATACATTCATCCTATTTATACTACTACACATATTAATATATTTATCTATGGCAGATGTTTACATAACTCTCCACAGGCAGGTGAAATTGATCGTACATTCGAAGTTGTATCGATCCGTTAATTTTTAATGATATGTGTGATGAAAAGAACTATGGATTATTTAGCAGATTCCAGACGAATGTATGAATATTAAAATATATAAACGTAGTTTGAGTTAGCTACGTACAAATGGTTATTATTCAATTCTAGCGTACGACAATTTGTGTTGGATATTTAGCTTTCCATTTACACCTGTCTTCATCTTCATCAATTATTTGTCCATCAATAACTTCACAAAACAAGCACTTACTTCACAGAACGATCTCTACTCCATTAGTGTAATTTTATCATAATCTGAGATAGTCATCTATTGATGTCAGAAAATACAAAATTATTAAGACCATCTTTGTATTGCCCATACGTCGCAGGAGGGAAACATTTCATCGTTTTATTTGCACAGGTTTACAATATTCCTTCAGAAATAAATATTAAAGTAAAATTCTAAAAATGATAACAATGCAGATGATTCGATCTATATCTAAATGTTCCATCTAATATATATATATATATATATATATATATATATATATATATACTAGCTGCGTGCCCGGCGTTGCCCGAGATGTCATTTATCTATAACCCCCGATATGACTCCAATTTCGGCTGCTTATGCGCAATTTTTATGTAACGCTACTCGAACCCTAATCATTATAATTAACTCTGAAAAATATTTCTTCAACGCAAATATCTGCCGTGTTTGCATGTTCCAAAATTTGCACCCCGCTACCCCTGCATCTGAGGGGTAAATGCCAATTTGAATGTCGTAACTAAACACAGTGACTTCCATAACCTTTGATTTGACTCCAATCTCGGTTGTATTCGCGTTTATTTACTGTAAAGCATCTCCACCCCAAACCCGAAGGGTGTCCTTTTCACAGGGCGTAGGGGATGAAAATTGTATTCAGATAACATTGGTAGAAACACTATCAATATCTTTGACCCCTAAAAATATTTATCCGACTCAAATATCGGCTGTTTTAGTATGTTTAAATATTTCCACCCCCGCTTCTGGGGGTGGAAGACGCGTCTCATCCCGACAGTGTTTGTTTCCTGGTCGCAAAGAACACGTGTACGAAATTTGGTGAAAATTGCTCGACTGGTGTAGATTTGTATTTTATTTAGAAAACGTTTGTATGGGAAATAGAAAAGGGCTGTTTTTAGGGTTTTCCCGGAAACTATTCGATTTTTTCTCGCCTTTTAAACCTTTCTTAGACCTCCACAAAGATTTCAAGACTAAGATAAGATAAATCCGTTCAGCCGTTCTCGAGTTTTAGTGAGACTAACGAACAGCAATTCATTTTTATATATACAGATATAAATCATTGCAGGATTTTTAATTGACTGATAAACTGGGTCGTAAATATAACAGATTACCTTTTACTCTTCAGTATTAGTCTTATAATTTAAAATGTTTAGTCTACATAACCATAATGTCTCACTGGGATTTTGTGACTCGGATTTATATTTAAATTAACCTTCTATAAATAATATGAAGGCAAATACCTAAAATTTCAGGTTAAAATAAATAATATTTATTGACCTATTATAATTTATGTACAAAGAATACTTGAATTGACGAACAGCTTCTCTAATATGGGTCTATCGAATATGACATTCTATTAAATATAGTAATAATCACCTAACAGATTTCACTGGTTATAATTATTTTTTAATAATATATATATTGAACAAGTATGAATAAAACGTTTAATAAACTTATTAAAAATTCTTCATACAAAAATATTAGGAATACACGTCTTCAGGTATAAATTAATTATGTGACATCTCTATGCTGTATGGCAACGAATATTCTAATATTAATATATGACATTATTGAAAGATATGTTTTCTTTAATTGGCCAAATAAATCAGAATAAAATGTTTATTAAACAAATTACAAGTTCTTCATAAACATTTATTAATTAATTACGAGATTTCTCTGTACTGTATGCCAATGATTGACCATTATTAAATAACGTGCTTGAAATGTATAATTTAGTGTTAACATCCAAATGAATCAGAATAAAAACCTGTGTAAATTTATTACAAATTCTTTATACAAATTTCTTGACGTACACGACATTTCGTCCTTATATTCGCTCCTCTTCAGATCAGAATAAATTCCGAGACTTGTGTGAGCTGAATACAATAATGTTTTTAATATATATATTTGATTTTTCTTTCAATTGTCTAGAAGAATTTAAGTGCTGTGAAATGCAAAAGTGGATATCACCTTGATTTTTGATAAGTAGCCTCTTATTTTATTTCTACATAGTCGGTATAAGAAAAATATTTTCTGAAAATTTTTTATTTCCGTCCGTATTGACAATTTTATAGATGAACAATCGATCTCGTTCTCGTAAAATAAAGACGATGTTCATCTGATCTAAGTAATGACAGACGTTTTCTTCAGCGGAATAGGACATTCTATATTTTTTCTAACTCACACGTGTGAAGAATTTATAGTTTGTTTTTGTTACACAAAGAAGAATTCGATAATTTCATTCTGGCATTTCTACATTTCTCACCCTCGCCACCAGCCTTACCTCGCACCCCCTAGCGATGTTGGAAGGGTTGCTCCGCAGGTAACAATGGGACGCGGAGAAACAAAGTGTGCGCCCAATTCGCTATTGTTGGCTGAGGCGTGACAGATGAGGCCCACCGACTGCAGTTTTTAAATAAATTTATTATATTTGGTAATATTTGTTATTGTTGGCGCCCCCTCCCTGGGTCTGAGTGATGGGCCCACCTGAGCCGAACCTCCCCCTCCCCCCTCCCTAGGCGCGCCAGGGGGTCGAGTGCCCCCAACATTACGTGGACAGTCTCCCCATAGTACGTATCGCTTTCAGGGAAAACCAACAGTTTTACCCCCTGCCGATAAATACACGGGAAAATCACGGGGAAGCGAGGGGGTGACGGCCCGGGCGTCTCTATTCAGACCCCGCAGTTGCGGTGCCTTCCCACAATACCTTATTTTGACACCTAACGACTTATTCTAAAGTCGGGAGGAAAATTCCTTTCTGGGCCGTCGGCTTTTACGACCTTCCTTATAAGTCATCACGACAGCGTCGACGAATTTCGCGAAATTCACAAAAAAAAACTATTCAGAGGAATTTCATTGTGACGCTACACATGTGACGGGACTGTCTAAGGTGATGGAACGGAATACAAAGAATAGTGCAGACGAACAATTCATTTTTGTTTCACATCAAAATAATAAAATTGCCATTTTAATATTCTCCAGAGAGTTTTTAACATGTATTTACAAAGATATAATTATAAATAGAAAAATATACTTATAATATTAGAATCACGTAATAATAAGCAGTGAAAAATTTAATTCACACACGATATAGAAATTAACTATAATTCCAAAATAACGGTAGCTGACAATATGATCCATAGAGTTGTCATTTAATAAGATAATATATTAATCACAAAAAAACAGACATTTTTAGTATTCACGAAGAAACTTTTTAACCCATAATATTAATTGCTGATAGTTAAGAAAGAATTATACAGCCTCTAAACAATTTTATTTATTTTAATGAAACTTTCATTATCAAACTGAAAACTAAAATTACAGAATATTTCTATAAGGGCACTAGAAATTAAATGGTAAAAAGTTTCAAGCTGTTTGACTATGAACAAATGTAACATGTTTCCAAATGTATAATATGAATTATTTTGTATAAAGATTATTACATATTTAATATATTAGCTTTCGGTTTAATGGTTTTGAAAATATCATACTTATACATCGAATTGATTTAAAAGCTACATCAAAGAAACAAGAAGTATATTTTTTATATAACTGTAGTTTCATATACATATTTACGTAAAACTGAAGTGGAAATAAAAATTTAGTTTAAAATTTTTTAAATAAAATTAACGGTTTTGATCGTCGATAGCAATTCTATTTTATTTCTCGATTATATCGTAATAGTTTAATAACATTGTTGTGAGATTTTAATACGCTAATTACAATGTCTCTATAATTTATTTATATTTCAGTTCCTTCTTATAAGAATTTTTTTTATTATAAAATATACCCGAATCCTTTAAAAGGAAATATGACAATAAATATAGAAGATAACACTATTTCAAACTTAAAATTAATCGTACTATGAATTCCACAAACCACCCACCAGTAATCGATAATCAAGAACCAGTAGAACAAACGTCAAATATGAAACAACGTAAACTGTGAAGTTATCGGGTATAACTTACATAAAATGATTTAAAAATAAAATTACGAACATATTCACTAAATACGGAATTAAACCAGATAAAATTCGAATGTCAGACTAAAAAATACTTATTATTCTGAATAATATGTATGCAATGCCAAGATGTTTCGTTAATATTTTTTCAAAATTAAATATTTTATTGGAGGACAGTAGTGAATTGGATTTGTACACAAACTATTCATAATTCTACACTTCATTGAAGAAATTTTGGATCTAAAATTATTACTTATGGTCTCAAACATCTCTTTTTAACAATTAATGTACGCCTGATGAAGTCCCAAAATAGGGACGGGATGTTGCGATAATATATTTTATTTTTATTGTATTAATTCCATTGTCAGTTATTTAACTTTATCTCACTTATTAATTTTTTTATTAACAAGGAACAATAAAATTTGCTCTGTCCGCGGTACGAAGCAAAAGCGTGTAGGGGAGAGTTTTTTTTAGTTTTTTTAGGGTAACAGGCTACATGAGGGTAATCCACGTGGTGGCAACTCCTCTTTAATAGCATAGGAAGGGATCTGAACGGGGGGATGCGGAAGGGTAGAGGAAGGTAGCCAAGGGTTAACTACGGCCCCCGGTCTATGGTTTAAGGATCCTACCCGGAAATTCGCCTAATAGAGATGCAGGGAAACCCTTAGAAAAATCTGCATCAGGTAGGCATTTGGTACCTTTTTTTACAGTTTATATTGTGTTCATGGACCAGGATTGAGAGAGAGAGAGAAAGAGAGAGAGGGGACTGTCAGCCTGGAAGCGAGACGGATAATAACGTCTTCATTCTCGAGGTATCGAGTCAAGCACCTGCACCTAATTACAAGGTGCGTGATCTTTACGGGCTCGTGTCTTCTTAACTCAGGAAAGGAGTCTGAGATCGTAATGTCCACAGGAAGCACATGCTCCAGCTGGCAGGAGAAAACTCTCCTCAGGCTAGTCGCCACGTCCAACAGTTTCAATCGAAACGTGCGTTAATATGTACACGAAATACGTTACAAAATATATCATCAAACAAATATATTTATATATGTGAACATATGTCTTAAAAATGAGGTTTAATTAAAAGTTAAAGATTCTTCATATAAAAGTTTATCTAGCTACAACGTCGTTTTGTCAAAAAATAAATGTTGATTTACGTTTCTTTTTATTTTTTTTTGCCTTCTTTCTCATTGGTGAACCTTTTATATTGGGGAAGTCAATTGCTCCTTTTTGGATTGTTGGGCTGCAACAAACATTCTCTTCAACAAATTTGGGAACCAGAAGACAAAAATCAGATCGATTTCGAGTTTCACGAATCTCGGCGGCACAATCTTAAAGTAATAGAACAATTACTTAATGGAATCTGGTAATCAAGATCCTGGAGCGACGTCTTATGAATCAACTCGTCTGATTTGTGATTGTAATTTTCTGTAAAGGCTCGGTAGGAAAGGTAATTAGGATACGGAGGGGTGAGGTTATTTTCGCGAACCCTTTCTGCGATAAGCGACGAAACACGCCTTCTTTTGCGTCAATGGTGATTGATGTTCCAGAAACAAAAACCGCCCGCTCCAGCTCCAGCCCATGCTAAATATTGACAACTAAATTTTCACTACCGCTGACCCACGCGCTCGGGGTGGCCCGGGGATCCAGTTCATTAATCATCCCCTCTCAAGACCCTGCCGTCCCGCTCTTATGGGAAAGAGACGTGTTCTCCTACAAACAAAACGAAAGGGTGAAAACTTTCCCAGGCGCTTCGCACGGCTTAATTTAGTGTGAAATTCCATTAATTAAAGAAATGATAATGCACTTATACATCTATAATATCACACTGTTAAAATGGACCGCAGACTCGCAATATGAAAAGTATAGACATCGATATAAACATGTAAAATAGTAAAATTAAAGAATCGGGGAATATAACTGAAATAGCTCAAAATATCGTATATATATGGGGTCAATAATGTAATATAGACAACGATTTGCGCAACATAAAATAATTATTGCAACAATCAGAAACAACCAGTACAACGTATAGGTTGAAACGTACATTATTTATTACTTTCTATCACAAACTGTCTATCTCTTTTCTGAGCAACGGGGTCACAGACCTTGGACATACGGTAAGATTTTTACTGTTCCCATTGGAACAGTCGGCCAACTGCATCCTAAACTGGTTGAGGCACGGAGAAGCGAATGCTGTGTCCCCATTGGAAAAACTACCTTCCTCTACCCTTCCACATTCCCCATTTCAAAACTATTCCTATGCTATTAAAGGGGAGTTGCCACCATATGGATTACCTTCATGTAGCCTGTTACTCTAAAAGAAAGTTAATGTTAACACACTAATGTATAGTACGATCAAATTCTTGATTGGAATTTACAGAATGTGCTCCTTTAATTTTATTACTTTGGTATTTTTAAAGTAAATTATAAACGGATATTGCACAAAACGTCAAATACTATTTAATAAACCACATGTATCTGTTTTTTAATCGACTACATAAATTTTAAATACCGTTGTTAATTTTTACGCCAAATATATTTTATTCTATGAAAATGGGAAGTCAATTCTGAAAAACAACCTAAACATTTTTGAGCATCGTGTACATACCAAAATAATATATAGTTACTGTCAGAACATTTAAAGTGGTTAATCAATAAAATAATTAGACTTATAAATAGATTTTCATATTTGAAGATCTAATTTATTGTGAAACGGATAACTCCGGTTTCTTACGACATATGTAAGGAAATAACTGTAATTTATGTGAAAAGTACGCGTTCCATTATCCGTTAATTTATTTGAAATTGAAAACTTGAATTTAAACATTTAAATAATCACAATTAATTTTCTCAATTTGCTTGTATATTTTATTATAATATTTAGAATTATAATATTTTCCTGAATGATCGACAGAATGATAAAATAAAATGTAGTTAATTTAATATCTAGTTTCAAGGTCTTCTAACTATTTTTATTACCTGAAGAGGTCCGAATTTTATGGACGAAACGTCATAATTTATGCAATAATTTTTTTATTTTGATATTGTAATTTAATTAACACTAATTATATATTTTTTCGGCATGATATGGCCAATTATTTTATTATATTAAAGTTCACAAATATTTCTAATTTTTTTTCCGCAACAGTCTATCTGCTGGAGTGTTGATTCTCCACAAACGTTCTTCGATCTCTTATTAACGCACTCTGATTATCAGATTTTGTACACAAGTACGACTCAAATTCTTCTCAGCAACACTACAATCAAACATCAATATTAAGATCCATAAAAATTTTGGGAAGAATAATTATTAACTCCAGTGTGAAAATGGCAAATTAAAGATGATTCAAAGTTTTCAGATTTAAAAATCATGATGAGCATGAGGCATTCTGTATTTAATTCTCTGAACATTCCAGTGGCACAGGTGAGTAGGTTTGGAGTTTAGGAACAATAAATACAGGTTTTAGTTTCAAACGAAATCGGCAGGTGCGAGGAAAGAAAAAACTTTCTCTGCACTTATTTACATACTGTCAGCTATGAGCTTCTGTAATTAATAGTCGTCGCTTTTAATTTAGAGGCAACAAACATTTAACAAGTACAGTCGCTTCCTGCTCACGATTGCTTTCTTCAGACGTGGACTCTGAACAACCTCAATCTGTAAATTTCTTCACCACTAGTTTCAAGAAGTATTATCATTTTGTGAATTAAAATTGTTGTCCCTGGTCTTAGAAAATTTTTATATTGAGCATGGTTGAGTCCATAGAGCGCAAAGTCTCAGAATAGTGAGACCCTCCATTCGTTTGAAATAGATTCATGTTCAGCTTAAAGAACTTTAAAATTTCGTGAATAAACACGCTGGGAAGACTTAACATTGGAAGAATTTTGGAAAACGGTTTACAACTAGATTTATTATTAGAAAGAATTATAATGGCACGTTTCAATGCTTCTGGAGTAATTTCCACAATTTTCAGTGTCATAACACATAGGGGAATGAAAAACCGCAAAGTACACAATTTTCGTTGTGGTGACGTCAAAATTTTGCTTTAAGGTTCTGAGACAAACTGAGTTTCCCAGCAAACAGATCTATATGACGAGTCCACTTTAATTTCCTATCAATCTGAAGAGCTCATGTCTTCAATGGCGAGCTATGTATTTGCTACAAACAAATTAGCATTAATTTAAATGAATGGAAAACGTAAAACTGATGTCTATGATAGGTCACAGCTTGAAGCTGAATGATTGCTACAATTTCTTCTCCAGCATGGTTGTGATATTCAGGATTTGATAAACATCACGCCAGTCGTTGGCCCAGTAGTTTTTAACCGAGGTCTTCGTTAGCAAAGGTAACACTCACCGTTTTTCCGACTAAAGCTGGCCCTAGCTAAGAAAGATACAATTCGTGCCTGAAATGGACTAGTGACATTATTAATACAGAGAATCAAGGATTCAGAATAACCATTAATCTATATAATCTACGAATTGTCATTTTAAGTTTGTAATTTTTGGGGGTTCGCAATATACTGGCGTAAATACGTTATCCATGCTTCATCGAGGGTAAACAATAGACAAGAACAATAAATCACTGTCACGGGATCGAGTATAAAGCTCGTAGCCCTCTCCAAAAATTTTCTATATCCTATTACCACAATCCGAAGCTGCTTATACATATCTCTGGAGAAATATCTCTGATCTACCATTAATAACTGTTTGCAAAGCTTGTATTGAGACATTCACACGGCGTGTATTTTAAAGGTGGCCTCTGTCTCGTCAATGGCGAGCTAATGGGGAGGAGAAGCTCCGAGGTTACTTTACCCTCCTTGGACGGTGACAAATGTCTTTCCACTGCGATGCCTTGAATGGCACCTTGTTTACACGGACGTAGGACGTGATTGCGCGCTATTGTGGCTCAGTGGCTAGCGTGTGGTCAGGCAGGTGACAGCGCCGGTCCCGATAGCAGCTGCTTCTTCGTCGTCGCCATAAATATTTAAACCGGCGCTCATTTTACATTACAAATATACACACATACGAAATATCTGTCTTCTTATCGTCTCCAATTTTCCGAATTAAGTGTCCCGGTCATAAATAAAGCCTCCCGTCGAAATTATATACTTGTCCCCTTTTAAATTGTTAAGTAATTCGAACATAACGGACAGTATCTCTAATTTTTTGAATTAAATGCTGCCGGTAGTAAATAAAGTCTTGTCCTAAACACGTACGTTTCTATCGTCTCTGTAGAAAAGAAATTATTTACTTTCAGATCAGTAATAAATTAGAAATTTTCCACGTTTGTTTAGTGAGCTACTTTTCCTTGTATAAGATAAATCAAAAGTGAGATTTAATTGCTTTTATAAATGTTAGAAAATTTCAGTAATTATTGAAACAGGTGTGTTCTTTTACGAGAAAAAACAAAACTCGATCTAATATAATTAACTGAGAATGCATAATTTGCACGATACACACCTAAAGATAGAGAAAGTTAACAATGGGTGATTGAATGAACAAAAATAAAATCAGCACACTGTCTTAGTAATACGTTACAAACTTTACAAGGTTAGAAATTTTATTAAATGTTCATAGAAAATAACTTCAATGTTCATACTATCTAATTTTAAAATCTATAATGGCTGAATAAGCCTAATTAAGAAGTGGAATAAAAAATACGACCTCTTCGTAGATAAACACGAAGTTTTTTTCTCACATTAGAACCTTTTTAGAGGCATTCAAAATATAAAAAAAATATCCTTTCATGAACGTTAAATAATATTCAAAATTATAATTTGAAATAAATCTATCTAAGTCGAATTAAAAGTTTAAGTGCTCTAGAATAAAAATAAATATATAATAAACCATTTTAGTAATACTGGGACAGATTTATTTTCCGACTTATTAGTATTATATCAATGGAGGAAAATAGTTAAAATCAAATTATTTATTACATAATAATGGGAAATATATGTACATATAAAAATAATAAAACATAAACGAAAAAATAACAAAATATTATAAAAAAACAGGTAATTAAGTTTGAATTAATAATCACGTTTATTAAAGGAAAAGTATAAGTAAATAAATCAAATAAGGAAAAGAACGAGAAAAATTAAATACGAACAGATTGAATATTTAATGCATAAATTAAGTGTACGTAAATATTAAAACAATAGTTGATTATCAAAAAAATTATTGATTTATTTACCTACTTTTCGGAGATGATATTTCAGAGTTTCAAAATTACTGGTTTTTGAAAATCAAAGATGTGCCACCTCTTATTTTTCATAAAATACATTTTATTGTGTGCAGTAAAAACAAACATAAAATCGAAAATATGAATTTCAAACGTTTCCTGTTAATTAAATGTCAAATTTTTCAAGTTATAAGGAAAATTTGGTCATAATTTTTTTTGATTGATGCTAATGAAGAAACATATTTGAGTGTAGCCTCGTAAGGGAAAGAAGTAAAAGTATATTAGTTTCGTTTCTAATTTAAGTTTACGTAGATATTCGTGTAAGTATTAATTTGTAATAGAAAAATTTGTAATGAAATCCTATTTATAAAACGTCTGAAACTATTTAAAAACAGAAGCAAATCATGTTGTCAGAATTGAAGGTAATTCCATATTTGTAAAATCTTCTCAAGAAATACAGATATTAGTATTGTAAACAGTTGTATATTAATAACGTAGAAAAATCTTTATTATTTAATTTTAAATTCTGTTAATTCTGAAAATTAAATTATTTTATCGCATTCAGTATTAAAAATTTAGTTACTATAACGTCAGTGAAATGTAGGGTTTATAAATTTTTTATCTTTTGTGAGTTTATTAGTAATCATCAAGCCTGAAATCTGTTATCGTAGTATAACAAACTCTTAAGAGTTCCATTAAAAAACATCACATTTACTGCACAGTGCGTGTCATTAACTTTCGTCACGAACAAGTTTTACATGTTAACGTCATCAATTTTTTTCAAATACGGTTTAAACTTCGTATTTCCTTAATTTGACAATTCTACATGCCGTTGAAACTGGTCTTAGTCGGATTCCACCCCGTTTCCAGTTTCAACTTGGTCCGGACTGATGTAATCAGAGATTATTAATCAGCCATTAAGTCACAAGGTTTTTTTTCTCCCCTCTGCGAATCCTATTAGCATGCTGATGACAAGATATCTACTATTTATTACGTGACAACATAAAGACGTGTAATATGGCTTCCGAATAATTTTTTTTTCGCAGGTGCCAAGCAAAATTGTGGCAGTTAGTCTTTCCGTTCTGTCGCACCTGTTGAATAATATGATTGAACAGGACTGTTCTTCTCTTGGAAAGATAGGACGTAAATGAGAAGTATGCTGACTAATTAAAAGTTATCGTTCGTTCGCAAGAGGAGGATTTATTCTACAGTTTCTTCGATTTACTAATCAGCTATTCGATTCGGTGCTTCATAAATTCGAGACGGTAGGAAGTACGTCGATTTTTACGGTAGAAGAAAGAAAGTTGATAATATTTCAAATATTTGAAATCTATTTTTCATCGGTGCAAAATATTCAGCACATAATATAAAAAAAGTCCGAATATATCAGATTTGGTTCTACTTTGCTTAGCCGAGACCTTCCTTTAACGCAATGAAACTTAATGAAAGTGCTTCATTTGTAAATATGGATTTCAAATATGTATAAAGAGCATTTTAAGTACGGTTAAAAAGTATTTTCGGCTAATAGATTTTTCGCCGCCAATCACATCGCTGTGAACTTGTAAAGTGGAAATGTAAGGATTAATACTTTATTGATACAATTAATTTAATAAATATAAATGTTAAGGAATTGAAAGAAAATTTAAGTAAATACTAAAAGTTAAATACATAAATAAGTTTAATATATAAAATATTTTTTTTTAGGGCAACAGGCTACATGAGGGTGATCCACATTGGGCAACTCCCCTTTAATAGCATAGGAAGGGATTTGAAAGGGGGGATGCGGAAGGGTAGAGGAAGGTAGCCAAGGGTTACTAGGGCCCCCGGGCTATATTTTAAGGATCCTACCCGGCATTCGCCTAAAGAAATGCAGGGAAAACCTTAGAAAAACCTGCATCGGGTAGGTCGGACATTGGGTACTTGTCCCACGCCCTTCCGATAGCGGGAGAGTAGTTTGCTGTGGGGACGCAGCATTCCCTTATCCGTGCCTCGAACAGTTTAGGAGGCAGCTGGCCGACTATTTCAATAGCGGACAACTCTTACCTTATGCCCAAGGTCTGTGACCCGCTATCGGAAGGGCGTAGGACAAGTACCCAATGCCCGACCTACCGGATGCAGGGTTTTATAGGGTAGGGTTTTATAGGGTTTTCCCTGCATTTCTTTAGGCGAATGCCAGGTAGGATCCTTAAAATATAGCCCGGGGGCCCTAGTTAACCCTTGGCTACCTTCCTCTACCCTTCCGCATCCCCCCTTACAAATCCCTTCCTATGCTATTAAAGGGGAGTTGCCCAAAGTGGATTACCCTCATGTAGCCTGTTGCTCTAAAAAAATTCCTACATTGACACTGACATCAATAAAAACAGAGAAACGTTTCGTCCCTAATTTGTGACTTCATCAGATGAACATATTAATAATTTACAAAAGATAAGACCTTAATAATTCATTTTTTTGATAAAAAATTCTTATATGAATATTTGTATTTACATTAACGTGCCAATATATTCAATTAATACGTTATAAAATATATTTTAATTTGATGAAATGATTTTCAATAATATTTTAAATGCTACATACAGCAAACCAAAAATAATTTTCTGGATAATATATCAATTATGTTTTATTAATATTAAATTTGAGAATTCTCTAACAGAACAAAAAAGAGGATTAGAATTGTTTTAAAATTTTCTTATCTCGTTATAATTTGTATATTTTTTGAAGAATTGATTAAATATTAATAACCGAAAGTAGAAACTGATTTTTTTCTGCTTGAGATGTTATAGAAAATTTTTAGCACGTGTATTAAAGATTTTAAACATGATAATCATTTTTTTAAATACCATTTTATAATTATTTTTTATGGTCGACGGGGACCATATAACAGCAAATATAGTTTCTTTGTTTCATGAAATTACGCACAATTATTCTAAATTTTCAAATTAAATTCTATCCTTGTCGGCGTTTCTTTATTAGTAGCTAAAAGATTCAGTAATGTATTTACCCTAATTTCTTAGTTTAGTTAAAGGGTGGATTATAAATATAAATATAAATTCAGCTTTCTTCCTTTCTTTGTCAAAGCTTAGGAGGCTGCGATAACTTCACATTTCTCTATCTATATTGACCAGCAAACATTTCGGAAATATATTCCGTGGGATCAAGAAGACGACACGGAGGATGCGAAATCGCCGCAATTGATGAATAGTATTTTTATTTTCCGTCGCATCAGGTGACGGAGTGGACTCGTTTCGAGAGGACAAGATACGCGTATCGATTCTGTCCGGACGACCTGTTGACCGCGGTCGGGAGAAGAGAGACTGAAAAAAACGATAAGCTTGATGTACGAGCTTCGCAGAGTTATGGCTTCCGAGTGTGTACCGTCGCTATCGACCAGTCGTGGATCGGGAAGAGCAAAAGAAAAAGGGCGAATAAAGCTGCGGACTCGAGGGAAAAGCAGACAAATCCTGCTAGAATAGGAAACGTGGCACGCGTCGGAAGGAGCTTACGTCACTTCGTGGAAATAAGAATAAGCTGGAGAAGAACATCCAACGGCAGTAAGGTTGGGGCCCTAGAAGATGAAAAATAATGGATGAGTAGTGATTTAATGCCAAGAAATTAAATAAAAAATGCTTTGGAGACCGTCTTGCAAACTGAAATAATTAAAGCATTTATTTTAGATTTCCTAAGCATTATAAAACACTAAATTGTAAAGCATTTAATACTTAATGAAGAGCAACCACTTCAAAACAAATATACTATTAAATTATTCACTCAATAAAAAATAACCCATCAGATATTTATATTATTTATATATGGGACTGATTTTTTAAAAATTAATTTACTTCAATTCTTTATCTCTGGTTTATTAAGCGAAAATTAAAAACTTTTAATGAATAAAATTTTTAAAAATCTGATGGAAACCTAAAATTTAAGTACACAAAACTCAATTTAAATTATTAAGTGTCATAGAGAAGAATAATTCTTCTGATTTACTTTAATTACAGTTTACTTCAAGACAAAATTCAGTTGATATGATGTAAAATTATTTTATTACAGCTTAATTTTGGCATTTCTGTTAAATATATTTTACAAAATTAATGTACGTTTTATAATAAAATTTGTGGACAGCCACTAAAAGATGAATATTTTATTCCGATTTAAATGGATTGGTATTTCATAATTCAGTGAATAAAATTGATGATTACATGTTTTTATCGTGTTCTCCTGGGAACTGGAAAGGAGAGTGACCACTTCGGAGCAGGTACAGGCAGCTGGATCCTTGATTAATTAGCTTTTAATTGGCAAGTCTGTCGAACAGTAGAGCCTCGTTATAAAGACACCTGGCCATCTGCATAATGTCGACATGCGTCTTACATTTTGTTCTAATTATTTGCTCGTTAAACACAGGGTGGGGGGGGGGCAAATAACGTCTACCGTCCGGCTTTCCCCTAGTCACCCATCCGAATTCAGGACCACGAACGGAGCCAGTCTTCCGATCTGGTTTTCAACGACGGAAAGTAGTATAGGTGGAAACTAGGGCACGATTAGAGAGAAAAGTCGTTAAGGAGTCCCTGGTGAATTGCAAAGCGCCACAGTGAATGTAAAATCAACCATTGTTTAAGGATTTCACTTTATAAGCTGAATACTTACCATTTAGGATGGTTAATTCTACTCAAACATTCACATTCTCTGATATCCACAGTTACTTGACATTTTAAAAGACCACTGTAGAGTATTTCCAGTTTTCTTTGTTTGAAATACTGTTTGTTTTTCCTTCCGTATCTATTCTATCTTCTATATAATAAAAAAGGATGTATATTTGTATGTAGGTATGTATGTATGTATGTATTTACGTTGTTCTTTATACAAATTTTATCGCGTGGACAGAATGCAACAAAAATTGGTACACATATTCTTCAAAATACGAGAAACGGTACTGTGAGGGTGAGAAACGCCTAGCATACATGTGGAAAGAATTATAATTAAAAACCGTGATCAATAAATATTAAATTACTGCGCGCCAAGAGACAATGACGTCACGCGAGAGAGAGACGTTATTACGCAACGAACAAAGGAAATATTTCCTTTATTAGGAATGAAATAAAGCAGAAATATGTTCTTTAAATAAAAAGTAGAATTTTATACAGCAATACTCCATCGAATGGTAATAAAGAAGAATAAGAATTACTTTACCATCCTTGCGGAAAATGTAAGTTAATTTTCGCACTTTATTAGTTGTGAGTTTAGCTAACAATTTCATCAATGTAATATTTCGTAATGTATGAAGACTGAGTGACAATTGACAATTATATCCTGAAATACTCAAGGAATATATTTAAGTATTCAATTAAATACTTTTTCGAGTTTATATAAATAAGTACACGAGCAACGCCGGGCACCCAGCTAGTCTGAAATAATTTTAATATTCAGTACACCAGCATGTCTACTGACAAAATATTGATCCATTAGAGACGTTGCGGGTGAAATGGTAAAACTATACTGTAATGCCAATTAATTAAGCCATTAATTGTTTGGACATAAAATTTGAATTGTTTGAGAAATCCATTATAGCGGTCTGATCGAACAAATCAACAATGAGAGAAGCGAGCTCACTTTTCTTTGCCGAAAAGTCAAAAATGGCGTATGCAAGCTAGAACTCGGCAGAACTAGGAGTCAGTTTGCGGAAAAACATCGTGAGGAGCAGAACAAGTAATATAACTGTTAGTTAGCGGAGAAATATTGTTAGGAGCTGATGGCGGAAAGACATTATGAGGAGCAGAACAAGAAATATAATTTAAGCAGAGACTAGACATCGTCAATGTATAACTAGTTAAAGATGTAAATTAATACGAAGAAAACATTCACGCCGCAAGTATTGCAGCGTAAATAATTGAAAAGTAAGAGCAGTTTAAATTTACAGCCCGGAGCTAAAGAAAAGTTAGTTCGCTCCGAAAGAATAAAGAGTTAAAATAAATCGTCAAGGAGATACGTTGCGGTTTACGTCCAATTCAGTAAAAGACTAATAAATATACGAATCATAGGATTCCGGTAAAGCGAGCAGACATCCGATAGCTGACGTTCAGGAGGATCATCCGAGTACCTGTGAGCCTATCAATTTTTGCTTTAATAGTGTAAAATCTGTGAGTCGACATTTTAGAATCAGTGTAAAAGTTTATCATAGTGTACTTCTGAAACCAAAAAGAATGCTGGTACCAGCAGGAATGATGTAAGTAACAAAACCATAACTAATGATTAATTGTAAACGATAATTAGAGGATAAGGTCAGATTTCGTTCTCTTTTAATTATTTAATTAGTTATCAATATTGAAATAGTTTGAAGCAAAAAGTACGGATGATGGAATCAGTTCGGTTTAATATTTGATATAGAAGGTAATTTCTCGAACACTACTTTCTTTTATTGAAAGTAATCACTAATATGAACTCTCAAACATCACAGTAATATTTTCTTCACAGCTATTTCTAGTAAAATTCTTAAATATTTTATTGGAAAAATTGAATTTTATAGACATTTAAACTGAAAATTACATGCATATATAACTTTTTTGAATGATCCTTCAGGCCTGAATCAATATTTTGAATATTTTCGTCTGTGGAAATAAGGAAAATAGGCTGTGGGAATTTGTTTGCTGGCATTGACGCGTCTATTTCTTTTTACCATGCTATAGTCTATGCAGACAGTATTTATTAATTCAAATAATGTCCGTTTGTAGCAAGTTCACTTACGATGAAATTTACGGAATTAAAAAATTATTTTATACAAAGAATCATATATATGAATTATTTTACTGTAGTATTCTTTATTGTAGTACAAATACCAGTTTAAACTAGCCGTGGGAGATATTTCTCGAAGAGTTGTCATATAAATTGTATGTGTATATTTTATGATAAAGTCTTATTTTTTATTCATAATAACTAAATTAGAGTCACAATTTATTATTTTGCAGAAAATTATATAAAACCATTTTTACATTATTTCTTGGCCATAGGCTACATTATACGTAATTTTAATCTAATTGGTGTTCGTTAAAAAATAAATTAATATATTAAATTGATGATAATATAATCATCATCAAATATATTCTAATATTTTTTTGTCCAGAAATATTAATTGTCTCATTTTCACAGACTTTAATATTATACATTTCATTTTTGTTGATTTGTGGACATTTATAATTTTTATTGACTAATAATATTATTATAAATTTTATAATGTTTTATTGGTTTCACAAAATAAGAATACAGCCGAAGACTCAGGTTTGCAGACGTTTTATAAATAGGATTTCAACACAAATTTTTCTATTACAAATTAATACTTACACAAATATCTACGTAAACGTAAATTAGAAACGAAACTTATATACTTTGACTTCTTTCCCTTACGAGGCTACACTCAAATATGTTTCTTCATTAGCATCAATCAAAAAAAATTATGACCAAGTTTTCCTTATAACTTGAAAAATTTGACATTTAATTAACAGGAAACGTTTGAAATTTATATTTTAGATTTTATGTTGTTTTTACTGCACACAATAAAATGTATTTTATGACAAATAAGAGGTGGCACATCTTTGATTTTTATAATAAAATATTATGAGAAGTACTTTTTATCAAAATAATTTGGTTATTATGTCTCAGTTTAAAAATTAAAAATTTTCAGGATTATCAAATGTAGTTTCTAGTAGGTGAAAATTTTTTTATTTAT
Organism: Zhengitettix transpicula; assembly: GCA_037074705.1. Taxonomy (NCBI): domain Eukaryota; kingdom Metazoa; phylum Arthropoda; class Insecta; order Orthoptera; family Tetrigidae; genus Zhengitettix; species Zhengitettix transpicula. The sequence goes on along the minus strand of CM073596.1, from coordinate 34,908,168 downwards.
TCTCGTATCATATATAGAGAGTTCGGGTTCCGGGTTCGTGTCCGGCCCAAGTCGACATTCTATACAGATGATTATCGCTCTGAACCACTTCGCCAAGAGTAAATAAAAAAGTGCGAATCAAACGAAACGAATGATATTAATGTGGGCCACTTTGACAGGTAAAACTGCATGTTAAATGCAAAAAAAAAAAAGGCGAAAGCTGACTGCATTATCAAGTCAAGGAGCTCGGTTTGTCACAAGGGCACTTGACAAGCTTCATGAATAAGGATGGTGAGTCATTCAAGGAGAATAGGTGAATTTTAACACGGCGTCATAGGGTCATCTACTTGTAATGACTGCAAAATAGTTGTCCATGTTGTATTGATGTAGTGATTTCTGAAAAGAGCTGTATGCGAAATTAAGGAGGCAGGCGACACGATTTCGTCATGCGGGTCGTTAGCATCCATTTATAATTTGAAAAGAGTAACGCAACCGTCTGGTTTTCGTCGTATATGAATTTATGTTTCTGGAACTCTGTTTTTACGACTCTTCTTTGCGACATCTGCAAGCCCAAATCAGGACGGCGAGTTAATGAAGTCGAGGGAGAACTTTCCCCTGAGTTAAGACGCAGTGTGGAAACAAAGAGCAATTCGATTGAATTAAAGATACTCGAATGTTATCCCTTATTGTTGTAATAAACCGAGAGTGAAAAGAAGTACGTCGGGCACCGCGAACACTTGCGTCTAAGTTTCGAGACTTGTGCTATACAGGGTAATTAGCAAACACTGTGTTTACCGGGCATCAATTGTGTTTTACAACGTCTTAATCACTTGTCTTCACTCTGCACTTAGCATTTACGGCGCCTTAACGCCGCGCCGTCTCGTTTTACTGTCTCACTTCGACCCCTTCCTACGATGTAACGAACTGTCGGCGGTTTCCTTGCAAACACTTTTAATAACACCACATGATATATGTGTCTAGATCCCCAAGCCGATGTAGCCATTTTATTTGATAGCAAAGTTCTCACGTCGTCCTACTCTTTGTTCTTCTCAGACGATCGAAACCTGAAATTCAGGGATCGCGTGTTTTTATTTTCATTACGATTAAAAATTATGTTCCTCAAATGAAGCCTCGTTATTCCTTCAACCATCAGTAAAGAGGAATAAAAATATGCAAATAAAAATCAATATCTGTCTTGTTGTTGGATTTTATTATATATCATATCAATAGTAATGGATAAATAGAATTAAAGGGGAGTTGCCACCATCTGGATAACCCTTATGTAGCCTGTTGCCTTAAAAAAAATGTTCCGGGTCTCTGGTTTTTTTGAACTAACGTTCCCAAATGCCGAGGCACCTCAGCCTGTTTTGAGAGGTGTATGTTTCGGGGACGCAGACCTTGAGCATACGCTATTCCTATTGGAATAGTCGGCCAGCTGCCTCCTAAACCGGTCAAGGCACGGCGAGGGGAAAGCTGCGACAACACAGAAAACCCCTCTACCGCTATCGGAAGGGCGTGGGACAAGTACCAAATGCCCGACCTACTTGATGCAGGTTTTTCTAGGGTTTTCCCTGCATCACTTTTAGGCGAATTGCCGGGTAGGATCCTTAAACCATAGGTCGGGGACCCTAGTTAGCCCTTGGCTGCGTTCCTCTACCCTTCCGCATCCCCCTTTCAAATCCGTTCCTATGATATTAAAGGGGATTGCCACCATGTGGATTACCCTCATGTTGCCTGTTACCCCCCCCCCCCAAAAAAAAAAATGTTCCGGGGTCACAGATCTTGAGCATACGGTAAGAGTTGTTCGCTGTTCCTATTGAAACAGTCGGGAAAGTGCCTCCTAGACTGGTCGTGGCACAGAGAAGTGAATGTTGCGTCCCTATAGCAAACCCCTCTCCGGCCATCGGAAGGGCGTGGGACAAGTACCCAATGCCCGACATACCTGATGCAGGGTTTTCTAGGGTTTGTCGGGCATCACTTTTAGGCGAATTCCGGGTAGGATCCTTAAACTACAGCCCGGGGACCCTAATTAGCCCTTGACTACCTTCCTCTACTTTTATGCATCATCCCTTCAAATCCTCTCCTATGCTATTAAACGGGAAATGCCAAAATGTGGATCACTCTCATGTAGCCTGTTGCGCTAAAAAAATGTCAATAAACTTATTAAAAAAGAAATGGTATATTCTTCATAAACAAACACAACGTTTTGTCTTTACATTAGAACGTCTTCAAGTATTAAGAGATTCAACGTGTCGTTTCGTAGGCGTGAAGATATAATATTATATATATATATATATATATATATATATATATATATAACTGTAACGGAAAACGATGTTATTTTTCCGTATTATAATAATAAACATATATTAAAGCACAGTTTTGAAAGAATAATAATATACTAAATTAATATATATTCAAAAAAGGGACTGATTCCTAAAAATATGTATACTTGGTTTTTAATACACTGTGTACTGTATTTGTGAAAATTTCCAGTTGGAATTAAAAAAATTACTATTAAATAATCACGTGGAAAGCGAAACTTTTGCGAGGAATTGAAGTTACTATTTAAAAATATTGGATAATGAGTCAATTAATTCTTTAAACTTTAAAATGATGATAGATTATACAAACTTACAAATGTAAATACGTTCAGTTCGTTACGATTTATAATATATTAGCCCCAGCTCTATTTGATTTCCTCCTTAAAAATATATTTCATAATTATTATGTGTTTTTGATATTTTATTCGACTTATAATAATAACATAAATAAATATAATCAGAATATTACAAATTTTAATGACTACGTTAACCTGGAAATCAATTGATACAGAAAAACACTACTTAAATCCCTAATTTTGGGACTTCTTCAGGTGTACTTAATAACGTTTAACAAAAAAATGTGATTTTCATATTAAAAGTTTATTTGGATTATAATTTCTTCTATTCTGTTAAACTTTTGGGTTAATTTGACTGTATATAGTGCCAAAATTTTGAATTAGTAGATTCCATAAAATGTCATTGAAGATGATAATAAATATTCAACGTACTCTTACTTATTAACTACCATATTTATTTACGTATGTTATTGTTTTGAGAAAACGTTTTATTTCTCTCGTGTTCTTGAAACTGCAATTGTGTAATCCTTCGTTTCAATTCAATTTGAATATTCCATCTCACATACTTTAGATATATTTGTGGTGCCACTGGGATACGCTCCAACGAATCTTTATCGTGGGTTCCTGAGCCAAGCTGCAGACTTAAACCGGTTATGGCGCACCTCCTCATAAATATTATAGCCTCATTAATGAGGGCGCGTGCTACTGCCGAATGTCAACTAACGAATTCGAGGGCACGGAGAAAATGATTCACTCTTACATTCTCCCTCGTCCTTTTTTCTCTCTGCTACAATCATAAGAGGAAATGTGACAAACGACAACGGCGGAGAAGCAAAGCACCGTGGGAAACAAGTGGAAGAGACTAAAGAAGTCTGTCGTTAACTGTGCCACTCATTTTTCAGTTATGAAAATATTTACAGATTTATATATTGCTATTCATTCGTACACTAAATAAATAAGTCAGCCAAAAGTCGGAAAAATAATAATAAATCAACTTACAAAGTTCCAGCTCCACAACGTTTCGGTCCTTAATTTATGTCCTCATAAGGTGTATACTGGTATAAAAATTATAATTTGAATCATTTTTATATGATTTTATACAATTCAAAAGAACTTTCATCCTTTTTGAAGACCTCCATGGTTATCGCTGGATCAAATCATGGGATAATGAGTGATCATATTTCCTCTTAAATTCATCCAACGTGAAGTTTCAACGGAAATGAGTCAACAATTGCTGTCCTTTATGGTGATTTTTAACTTTGACAGTGACAGTTAGTGTATATTATATCGCTCGTATTTATTAGATCATTATTTCCGTGTGACTTAGCACCACATAGGGAGGAAGGGTGATGACAGAAATCAACAGAGGCGATGGATTGCACACGAAAGCGGCGCCAAGGGAATCAGGGTCGAGCAGCGATTTATCCCGACCCCTAAATAAACCTCCCTCCCAGTAATGAACCCCGTCTCCTGGGACTGCCTAAATTGCCCCTCACAACCGTCGGGGTCTCAATCGAATTACGAGTCGGACCACCAGTAAATGACTTAGCGTCATCTCTGGAATAGTTCTGCTCAATCAAGAGGGATTTTGCCCGTTCTGTCATGAGTTGGACTTCCGTAGCCAAGAATCCTCACATTAAACGCGAAACAAGTGAAGCTGATCGTCACTGAGTCCATATAGGTCTGAAAAACTGCAGTTGACTCTAGAAGCCTGACTTAAAGGAAATTTCGCAATAAAATATGTGACAAAATAAGTGTGAAACGTGTCACCAACCCAAGAATGAATGTGGTCGGGTGCAATTCAACGAGTCAGATATAAAACCTTTGTCTCTGAAGTTAAAGCTTGAAGATTTTTCCATTTCCCGGCAATATGGTGGGAAAATCAGAGTGTTTCCTCATCTTCAGAATTCAAATTATTAATTTAAAACTCAAGAATGTAAATTAGTAAGCTGAAATGTTGCGTTTTTTAAAACCTGAAGAACTTCATTGAACATAAAAGGAATAATCAAAAGACGGATCAAGTCATAAGTCTTCCATTGACATACTGTCGGAGAAATTAAGAGTCAGAAATGTGTTGTAGTCACTTTACGATCAAGTTAAGGTTATTACAGTGCCGTCTATTATTTACTTCCCGTCTTTATTTGTGCAGTTACCCGTGGATGTGAATTCAGCGGCATCGGCTGAGGAAAGAGGACGCGCTATCAGCGTCGTAATGCAGGAAGGACTATAGACGTCTGCCTCGACTTTGCCACCGCCGTCTGTCTGTAGGTATTTCACGGGGACAAAGAGGCTCCAATTAATCCGGACATCAGCGGGCGGTCCTATCTTAATTCCATCTAAATGAAATTAGGACAAGTGAAGTGACGTCATGCTCTTGCGAAGCGAACGCACCCTGCTAATCCCCCTGTTCCACTCGTCCGGCACCAAAGCTTCATTACATGGCCGATCCCCGACACAATCTTTTACTGTACGATGATTATTTCTCCGCTTCCCCTAAAAAAAGTGGTTAATATAATGGACTTTATAAAGCACGAGATCTCCAGACGTTTCTTTATAATAAGGCTTAAGCCTCTCATTTTCATCATATCAACCCCTATATATAAAGAATATCATTTTTTCCCTGTATAAAATATATTTTTTCAGTATCCTACCAGTTCAGTTACTGATTGTTTATTCTCACCTTATTACCACAGAGTTCTGTAAAGAATATAGTTTTCCTGTTTGAATGATCCCACAATAATCTTACCGTTTTTCCCCTAGGCTACCAAATTTCACTACATTATCATGGAACAAATATTTTTATTGTACACTTAACGGTGAGTTTCGCTTGAGAAAAAACTTGTGCTAATAATTAAACTTCCAAGTCCATACTTCTTTTAATTTCATAAAATAAATTTCTATTTTTTATATCCATTTCTTTTGCTACATTCGCCATTGGTTATATTGACTTTTAAACAGAAACTTATCAAATTTGAAGCTTTATCTTAATAGTATATTTTTAAGAAAATTAAAAATTAAAAATCCAAAAATAAAATTTCCATTTTCGTCAAGGTAAAATGAACTGCATTGAACATTAACTATTTTAATAATTTGGTTGTTTACGTCTGTATTTATTTAATTAAATGAAACTGAATGTATTTTACGTCAAATAAGAGAGAGTTGTTTATAAGAACAACGATTCGGCTTCTTATATATATATATATATATATATATATATATATTGTAGTAATTGGTAATTAAGGCATTGTTTTAATTGAAAAGTTGAATTGTAGAGGACTCATTATTGGTGGATATAGCGGACGCCGCAACAAACCGGCAAGGCAAAGTAAGTATTGTTGATCGGTCGAGAAGGTTTTACGCGCTCAAAATTTACGAGACAAACGAACAGTCAGGCAATGAACGGCGAGGCATAAAGACCAGCAAAGTCTATTGTACAAAAGTAGTACATTTAGGCAATGAACGGCGAGGTGTAAAGACCACAAAAATACTAATACACGAAAAGTTGAACAATTTAGTCAGTCAGCAGCGAGAATGAAAAAGGTCTAATTTAAAGAACGAGAAAGTGTTCCAGTAACCAGTACGCTGTTATATCAAAAATGCAGGATCTGAACTAGTCTTCAGTCAACAGACAAAACCAATGAGGTGCATTTTCAAGAAAAAACTCACGAGATCTACAAATCCAGTTTGCAGTAAATCATCGAGAATCGACAAATTTATTTTTAAACCAACTAACAATCTACGCTAATTAGAGTCTGTGAACATTTAGAGTCTGTGAGCACTTAGAATCAGTGATATCCCCAAAATTGTGCACGAAAAGTTAAAATGAGACCTGGGCTGCCGTAAGTAGATAGAAAACTTTAAAATCATTGTAAATCACGTTTAAAAGATAAACGTCAGATCGTTCTTTAATTATCGATAAAATGAGATCTTTAATTATTCAGATCATTCTTTATTTCTTAATAAAAATTGAAATTGTTTAAATTCAATCTTTAGCATTATTTAATCAGCAACAAATTTCGTCTATGTTCAGACGCATTGATTCCCATATAAAGCAAATATAATTTTTGTGATTTTGATTATATAAATTCTGCCATTATCAAACCCAGTTCAAGACCCTGAGATCCCAAATATTTTGTAATTTGAATACTTGTTTTAAAATTGTTAATAAATCTTGTTTAATAGTTTTCACGTAATAGTTCTTTTCATTTAACAACACCACATAATTCATATCTTGAATTATTGTCAAAAAGATAACAAAAGCTAGTTTATAAATTATTACAATATATATATATATATTAGATGGAAAATTAAAAATATTTTTTAACCAACAGTATTTTTATAGGCCTAATTACAATCAATCAATATATATATATATACCGTATATAACTCAGGTGCTTATATGCGGTCTTCATTCTTAAGTTTTGAGACATTTAAACTAATTATGGAATAAAATAAACTGAAATAAACTGTAATAAACAATAATTCCTTTAATAATTTGGTTATTAAATTTATTTTCTTATTATATAAACAAAATGTTGGTTACGACAATAATAAAGATTTTATTTTTAAAATCAGTTGAAAATAATAGTATTGTTTCCGAAGATATTTTTATCTTCTGTTTATTATTTATAAATTTGAGATTAACACTTGAAAATATCAAGTTTACAACTTGTGTTGCGTTGCGTATTGACAACAATACTTTTTACATAATTACTTTAAAATAATTTTTTAAGTACAATTCCCAAAAGAATTCCTTGAAGCATTTTAGTTATTATTCCGTTTCTAAATAATTCTCTCCCAAAAACAACGAACAATATTTTAATCTGTGATTCTGACTAAGAATTACGATATTTATAATCAATTTCTGATGGTCCTATCGACGAATTATTTTATGATTTTCTTTGTTAATAATTAATTTCCCTTCCTTCAGTGCATCAAGATGTTGCTAAATAACAGTGATATCCAATCGCTTACAGCTACATTTCGTAGCAGACTTCCATTGTTGAATAATGTGTGAGCTGTAGTTTCCTTCGTAGGGGAGTCTCGCCAACAGCGGCAATGACCCATAGCTAATGACACAGCTTTTCAAACTCCATTAACACCGTGCAACTAACACATCCCTTACACACTCTCGCACACAGAAACCCGCAAAGCATCTTTCATTAGGCAAAGTTGTCATTAGTCTCTATTAAGGCGATGTATGTTTGCGAATACGTGGAACATTTATTATGTAGGCATTTAATTTCAGACGTCCAAAATACGATTATGTGTACTAGATATGACCGATAAATCATAAAAAAAGATTAACGCTTTTAAATGAAATCATACGAGTAATATTTAGTAACATTGTAATAACAATCATAATAATTATTCCTGAATACGTATTATATGTAAGCCAATGTAATGCTAACGTAAAGTCGCTGAAGATTTGTTGTTGATGCGGCTCTAAATGAAAAAAATAACATAATAATAATAATAATGTAATTAAATCCTTATATATAATAGTCTCCCTCCAGATGTAAAGAACAATAATAACTACAAGAGTTTTGGGATTCAGTGTAAAAATATTCTACTCAGTACAGGAGTTTCTTGATCGTTCCCATAATAATTATTTTTTGTTATACTACAAGTGTTCAATGTGTTGCTCATAAAACTAGTTATTTCATAACTTGCTTAGTCTCTGTTGGTCTTTTCTGCTCTTTTGTTTCATGTACGGCCTGGAGTTTGCAGATTCCTCGTCGCTCGGTTTCGTGAAGTTCCTCGTTTGTGTCAGGTTTTCTGTTTATTCTTGTGTGATGTGTAATTCTATATTTTATGATAGTTATTTCTCTTAACAATTATTTTATCCTACTGTTTATTGATTTTTTTTGAGTACTTAAATGTTATTTTATACCCTTAGTGTAGTTAAAGAATTATATATTTCCTATATAGTTCTTTTACTTATTTTCTGTTCCCGATTTTTAGTATTTTTATGTCAACTTCTAATTGTTTATAATTGTAGCATACAATAATTATACTGTAATTTTATGTAACTACGTTGTCATATTTCCTCATACGAGGACTAATGTAATAAAATAAAAAAAACAATTTGGAATTTTTTTTCTTGTTCTCCAATATTTTTTTATCAAAAACGTAATATATTTAAATAATGTGCAAAGTTCAGAATTATTTGAATCCGGGTAGATTTCTTGTCAACGTCTTTTGAATCTGAAGAAAGTTTTCTCTGACATGATTAATAATAAAATACACTGCATTGAATTTATTCACATATGTTCCTCCTAGAAGCTTGGGTTATATACTAAATATTTCATATAAAATAATACAATTCAAATTACACTTCTAATATTTCCATGTCCAGATATTAAAAAATGTTAATAAAATAAAGATTGGTATTTTCAAATTAAATTAAGTTTTAGAATTAAAGAAAATTATTGATCATGATATTTCGGATTTAAAATATTTCATTATTCCTAATTTAGCACTAAATCAACGTTGATTCATTAATAACAGAAATAGAGAAAAAAATATTATTTTTTATACCACAAACGTTTAGAATATATTACTAAATTTTTCTCAAGTTCATATTAAAATAAATGAGTATACCTGAAATAGTTTGTGTAAAGGGCACCTTCGTATTTCATAAACACCAATTCTCATGTAATTAATTATTACGAATTTATATTTTAATTTCATTTTATACCTGAAGAGGTCCCAAAATTTAGGGATGAAACGTAGTGTTTTCCTAATGTTTCAAATTGTTTTTAATAAATCTAAATTACTAAATAAATATTTTTTTTCTTTTCGATAATAAGCCACAAGGACCCACTTGACATCTATAGCACTATTTAGATTAATGACCTATAACATTGTTTAGATTACAAAATCTCTTGATATGATTGTACGTCCTGCTACATTGAGAAAACAAAAAGATCAATTAATACCCGTATCAAAGAACATGTCCAATATCAAAGATCTCATTTATGAACAATCTGTATTCTCCAAACATAAACATAAATTCTAAATAATTGATTTGATTGCCAAATATTTTAGATGTTGACACCAGAATCATATAAAAAATGCTTCATATTAAATCTAAAATCATTGCAATTAACGTCCAAAGTTGAAATGAAAAATTTACGTGTGATTGAAAATTAATAATAGGAAAGATAGCCAAATATAGATAAAAGAAGTGATAATATAAATACCACACAACGTTCCTAGAAGCTTTGTTCCTTTCTTCAGGTGCAGAGCCGAGAGAGACACAACTGCATTATCCAGTTGGCACAACTCTAAAACCTTTTAATATTCTTATTATTAACGTACAAAGTGATGCTTTGAAGCTTAACAATGGCTACGATCCCTTATTATTACGGTAAACACTCTTTCCTTATATATTAAGTTTAACTGTCAACTGTGCAGTTGTTTTTCTCTAGGCTCTACTTAGCACCTGACGAAAGCCACAAGGATCCTAGAAACGTTGTGTGGTATTTATATAACCCTTTTTGTCTGAATTGGCTATCTTTATTTTTCATTAACTTAGTTTTAGCTTCGCTTTTGTGTTCGTCGTCTGGTTTGTGCGGTTGTCGCTCTTGCATTTTTGTGTGTGCTATTAAATTTAGTCCTTGTTTCTGTTATTTGGCTATTGATTTATCTAATTACTATAATCTTAATTATTTTTTTATAATACTGATTTTAACTTTGGTATTTCGAAACGATGCCACCGATCTGCGGACGTACAATTCTTTCCATTTGTTCTGCTTTTATTGTGTGTCTAGTCACGGACCCCTTCTTGTGTTTTGGTTCGTATTCTCATCGCCGATCCATTGGCCCTGGTTCCCTCCCAGCCACGGCGATGTTGTTGCTGCCCGTCCGTAACGGCGGATGGATTCAAATGAGGTCCGATTAGCGAGATATTTACGGCAATAACAGCGTCACGGCGCATCAACGGACGGCACCGCGACGAAAGCCGACGCAGGTTACGGCAATAAAGCTGCCTGGACCGGCAATTATGAGGCTGATGGATGTGCTTCCCTCATCCGACACGGTGCACGCCCCGCCTGCCGAGGCCTCGCTTCCTTGCAGAACGCTCCATGGTGATGCTCGTAAACGTCCCAGCCTCGGCCAAGTCCAATCTCGGTAATGAGATTAATCCAATAACGCCCGGTTTATAATTTACTCAAGTCTCAACACTATTTAATTCTGTCCCTACAACATTTTACCTGTTATTTTATTTTAATTAATTATCTCTTGGTCCAATCATTTAGAAACAATGTAGTTGTTGCGCTACATAATTATAATAATAGATCTACTTAAAAATACAATAATTGAAGCAATGAAAGCCACAATTTTACGTTAATATAAAATATAGTGGTCATTACGATTTCATATCATGTACTAGGTACACTATGACATATTAGAAATTTCCAATTAGAAGTATAAAATAATGCAATATAAATATGATATATTTCACGGCCTTTAACATACATTCGAAATTTCCTAACCATAAATTTTTATTCAACAGCACGACGTTTTTGCAAATATTTGTACCACCTTCAGGCTGTCCGAAAGATGTTTCGATGTTTTAAAATAAAATGTTGCTTATTAATTTTCTACAGTATATTTTTATCCAGACTGAGGAAACGTTTGGAACATCGAGACAAATATTTCAGTCAGACACAACCGGAAGAAGGTAAACATTTTCAGAAACGTTGTGCTGTTACATAAAAATTATATGACAATATATTTTTTAATTACGATTTATAGTCGTTAGCGAGTTACGTATGTTAGGTTTTACATTTGCGTTACATTTAAATTACTTTATATACATCAGATTTGATCGAAAATTCTATGATGGCCGTAAATGGCTGTTGGTTAGTTGCAGAAATCCAACATTGACAATATCTTTATAATTATAAAAATGTTCTGTGGATAGTCGTTAAATATATCTTTTATTTAAAACAGACGTGAAAATAAAATATTGTTTGAATATAATGGAGCGAAAATAATAAGAATAACAGAAATACAATTTGATGATATATTAGTTATAAAACGAAGACATGCAAAAATATAAAAAAGAAATCAGTTGAGAAAAATAATTATTTGTAAAAAATGTTTATTCAAATATAATCCAGACATATTTATTCGTACATTATGGATGAACAAATATTACTTCTTATGAATCAAAAATTTAAAAGGAAATTTTGGAGGCTATTTATATTTTAATAAATATCGACTACACATTAAATATCAAATAAACAACATCTAAGCAAATATTATAAATTTATTTATAGTCAAAAAACGACATTAAGTATCAATTATCACGGATATTCGTATTGAACGTAGTGCAAGTAAAACAATTGGCTTAGTAATTTACACTAGACGTGCTTTAGAGATTTTATCATGTTTTAAATTACGGGTTACTGTTTCATAATTATTGATTGGCAAATACAAATATTTAATTAGTTGATTGAATTAATTCGATGTTTATGGATGATATATCAATATTATTACTGGTATGACAGGTATGCATGATGTTTAAATTTCATTTTAATGATGTAAATAATATATTTTTTTGGTGATAATGGCCCAATGTGCCGAAAGCTCAAGCATGTATAATGAATAAATGTTGTTCATGGATTCTCATCTGTCTTTATAGATATATTTAATTACATTTGAAATGATTGTTTTTGGAGACTAATTTTTTAATTCGCCCAAGAAAGACGAAATAGGAAGCTCTAAGAAAACCCATAAAAATATATATATATATATTAAGTTTAAATGATATGCTTTGTGCCGCAATAAATTTATTATTACCCAGTATCCTTGATTTATTTAAGGATGTACTACTTGTCCTGCAGAATAATATTATACTCTGTACGTTTACTACATAAAACTCATACTATACATCACGGAACATGTGGAATGAATTTTTCGAGTGTTTCAATGTCTAGACTGTGCTGAAGTGTAAAATAGTGTTTCATAAGTAGGCCTAGAAGTCATGAAGTCGACTGGATTCAATAGGTTTACCTCTGTACGGGGATTGCTCTTAAACTACTTTTTTCTTAAGGCGATAAATCTTTTACTGTAAGAGATTAATATTCTAGGAAAATGAGAGTTCAAAAAAATATACTTAGGATATAAATTAATAATCCTAAACAGTTGTTCTGTCTCTTTTCAAAATTTTAATTTTTAAATACAATAAAAATGTTAGTATTACACTTTATGAACAGTTATGAACACGCTTTTGAGTTCATGAATTTTACAGTTGTTTGTTACAGAAAAAAATCGATCATGGCAGAATTATACAGTTAAGGTTGCGTATGAGTTATTTGATCATTACTGTGAATAAAGCTACTAGGACTTTGTCTTACTAACGTATAGTATATTTCATTTGAAATGAATATTTCCTCAGCTTCGTTCTACGTCAGTAGCATTGTTACGCTGGACATAAAAACCTTGCTGAGCCGAATTCCTGCCGACAGGTTCCCGTGCGTAGCGTTTATGGATTTCGGAGGTCTTTTCACCTATCCAAATGTCGGCAATTTTTCTGACGGGAACCCTCTAAGACATGAAAGAACCCTCGTATATTCGGCAGTGACGCGACGCAGGGAGAAGAAGTGTGGCCGGGCTTAATGGAGCGGGTCGCCATTGTTGTGGAGCTCTATTGTCTCGGACAGTCTTTGTCCAGCATCCTGGTGTCACACGCTAAGCACCAGCTACGATAACAAGCTGTTAATTATGCTCCAATCTGTAGCGACCACCACGGCGCGTGCACCTACAAGCGGCGTGCAATAGATCGCTTTATGGACTACAAACTTAAACAAAACAGGAGCTTGGTCCGCATCCGAACGTAAGGATACTTCGGAGCGTATTCTAAGTCGGCGTTAATTCCGCACGTTTCTCTCCACTTTGACATGAATGCTGCATTATTCATTCGCATTAAACAAAATTCAGGTCAGATCGAATAGAAGCGATCATTGAACGTGTTCATCAGTCGCTAAAGTATTCCAATTTTAGTCCACAGAAATATTTTCGACAGATAGCTAAATTAATTATTTGAATCAATCTCCAAACTAAAATGGAATACGTAAAATTTATGTGATTTTATCTGCCATGAAAAAGTGCTATACACAGGTTTTTGTATAGCTTATGTTAATACCATACCCTACGTTGAGCGCCACTTTTATAATAAGTGAAATACAAACGGACATTATCCCGGTGGTAGTTACATAGGAAAACATAACCAAAAAAAATTAAAATAAAGAAAAGAAGAATAACTTATACTTACAAAATACAAATTTTAAATACTTTCTCCTCCACTCTCATTTCACTTTTTAAGGTGTCTCTTAAAACTGTTAGCAATTATTTTATATTTTATTCCCCTGATGATTCTGTTAATGAAGTAAAATCTTTTACTTTCAATAAAAGATTCTCGGCTTTGTAGCCGGATTAAATATTTATTATTACTCAACGTTTCCATGACTTTTTCTGCCAGTGAGTAGTGATTACCTGTTTTAAAGTTGACAATTATTTTCTATTACAGAAAATCGAGCTTTTATTCCAAATTTACACTATGAAAGTTATATTTTATACTTAGTTATTCAAATTGCATCAAAATTATTTATATGAATCTACAATTAAGATTTTACAGTCCGTTTCTCTGTTCTTGAATTGCAGCTTTCATACTTCCTCTCCTGATCGTTACGTCATCACACTGATTCCACGGATTGAAAATACCGTGGTAATTCCTTTCAACGTCTCTGAAGGCAGGGACATTGAATTAGTTGCACAATTGCGTTGAAAATTCAGTTTCGTGTCTCTCGTAGTATTTCGTCTCTTCTGAATTCATTTATTAAATCAAATTTAAAATCTTTTATTCTTAACAGGCCTGTTTTTTTAATTGACACACAAATCATGATAAGTGTTTAATTATTTTTCTAATGATTAATTCATAATATTAACTACAGTAATGTTTACTTTAAGTTGTCACTGTTTTAAATTTATTAGGACATTGTCTGTAATCTTAAGTTAATTTGTTTGTGTAATCGACGGATCTTTTGCAAAAACAAATAAATCTTAATCTATTTGTTTCTGTAACATATTTCGCAGTAAATTATATACATATATACAAAGTCTAGTATCGCACGTAAACCTAAAACCGACGTGTTATTTAGTATTTTAGTTAATTACATTGGGGTAAAACAGATATTGTATTTTATGAAGTCGTTGGAGAGAGTTGTGAGTGTCCTATTTCCGATTTCTCATTTTCTGAGTGGAACGAAAGCTTTGTTTGACCGTATTCCCAGTCCAGTGCGTGAGCGTATTTAACCTGCTGTTTCTTGGGGTCCGGGTTCGTCCCTGAGCGAGGCGTTGCGTCACTGAGGGTGTGGGTCTCTCCCACGGGACAGACAAGGGAGGGTGGAGGGTTAAGTAGCCATTTAGGCGCCCCCAACGCCGCCCAGGGGAGGCCATTGTGGCAGCTTGTCTACGGATTATGCTCCATAAATAACTACCGCGATTAAATAAACATAATCTATTTCTGCACAATGACGGGCCTCATTGTTGGGCCTTCCTTAATGCAGTGCTACATATGTCAGGTCGGCTCTGGCCTGCAAGTGCTGAAAGGAACGACACCCCAACCAAAACCCACCAGCACTAGTTCCTCGCTCGTGATCCAGAAATTTAATTCATAACGCTCCCGGTAAATCGACTGCTTTGTGGAACCCTCTGACTGTGGCAAATACGTCACAGAAAGCCAATCCTCCTTATCTAAAACGAGAGTGCTAAGATAACTTACGATTAACTTTTACGTACCGAGACCCTTTTTATATTCACGAAATAAAAATTAATTTTTGTAACAAAATCTTCACTTCTACAAAACCGTCAGTTACAAATTTCACTTTCCAGCATCTTTCAGAGAAATAATCGTATCTAAGATTGGATATTAATTATCATTTTACAATTCCATTCATCCGTTGAAGAATTTAAACGCTTAACCTTTTCACATACAGCGCATCTACGATAACAGTAATGCCATAATAACAAAATTATTTTTTTCTATGAGCAATAACAAATTTTCATATAGCGACCAAGATATAATTTAGTAAGTAC
The DNA here is from genome assembly GCA_037074705.1 of Zhengitettix transpicula. Taxonomy (NCBI): domain Eukaryota; kingdom Metazoa; phylum Arthropoda; class Insecta; order Orthoptera; family Tetrigidae; genus Zhengitettix; species Zhengitettix transpicula. The sequence goes on along the minus strand of CM073596.1, from coordinate 34,892,459 downwards.
ATCGACACACTGGAATAAATCGTCATGTCAATACATAATTTGACAACTTAAAAAGTTGTGAAATATAAATTATGTCTGTTTGCCGAAAGGGGAAAATCTCGGGTATTTGTACAGAAGTCTTATTTATCAGACATAGTTAAATCAGAAATATTTTCTTGTTTCTGTAAGATTTTTATAATTTTTATCTTAATAATACAGAATTAGTGAAAATATGAGGAAACATTTATAATTTAAAATACTAAATTTCTCGTTTATTCTTTGTGTGTCCATAATTCTCGTTATATTTATTTTATCAATAATTTACTTTATAAAATTATTATGAATAAAATAGGAAGGGATAGAAAGAGGGATAAATATTTTTGTTCTTCAAGTCTACACGTTGACGTGGCGGCTTTTGATTGGTTCTCTATATATTGGCGTGGAAGGCTGTCGCGTCATTTCTACACAAAACTGTCTCTCAGTATTTATAATCGAGTGTTCAATTTAAACACCGAATTTACCGTGAACTTTCTTTTATAAAAGTTCCAGTTTAATTTACAAGAAAAAGTATAAAGGGAAAAGCTTGTGGCTTACCTGTGCTGGAAAGTTGAAACTTAATTTTGGATAAGTAATATTATACGTGTTGTGCAGTAGTTATTTATAAAAGTGGAAATTGAATTAAACGTTATTTATATAAGTAATTTACCATCAGAATTTTTTTAGCAAAATGACCACATTTTTTATGTAGGATTTTGTCATTAGAAATATTATAATTTTTTTAGGTAAACAATGATTAATTATTGGCCGAAAGTTCTTTTGTTTAAAATGAAAATGAAATAAGAAATGGAGTTTTAAATTATTTCTTGAGTCTAATTAAAAAACTGTTGGGTCATAACACACAATTATTATATTATACAAGTACATATTGAAAATTCATTGGACGCAAAAGCCTAAAGGGCAATGAGTCAGTATGTGAAAATGTACGTGAGGAAGGCTACAACATGAAATACGGGTTTATGTAAACTGATGGTGGTGATGATCTGTTAATTTCATTCAGTGGTCTGATATGTTTTCTCTGATAGCTCGGCACTTCACTTAAATTTTCACCGAAGATTCCCTGTAGGTGATTTGCTTATGTCGGTGTTATGGCAACGGTTATGGGACAGACCGCGCCGATGTTGAATTGCGCAGCTGTCGCCGTCGCTCTGAGAAATTCCTTGGTCTCTAATGAATCCCTGACAGCCGTCCAGATAACAAGCAAACCTCCTGACAGCTCCCGGATAACAAACCAATCAATTCTCGGTGTCAATTAAACGATTGCATTCCATTGTTCCCTGAGGGGAGGGGGTGGGCGGGGAAATGGATGGAATTGACCTGTCAGGGCGCAGGGCAACCTTAATTCTCCACCCTCTTCCACTGCAGTCGATGCATTTCAATAGTCGCCAACTTTCAAGACGATATTTCGATCGGGGCACCCTTCAGATTAAGCATTCAGTGTTTTACAGAAATCCAGCAGCAAGTAATATTCTTATTTATCGGTTAAGCAGCGCAGATTCTGTATTTATGTTATTTGTTTGGATATAACGAAAATCAACTTAATATATCCAAAAAATTAAAACACTTTTTGCCAATTTCTTAAAATAAATTATTTACCTTCAATTAAAATTATTATAGATAATAATATCAACCGTATATAGTTCCCAGAAGAATTACTATTTATTGTTATGAAAGCTTTCGACATTATTGTAAATTAAAGTAGTATATTTTAAGTTTTGAAACACAAATATTCATAGTTGTTGTAACTTAAATCAATCCGCATTATAATATTAAAAATAATTCAATACTTACACAATACGTTTTCTTCTTAAAAATATAGAGGGGCAATATTTGTAGAAATAAACAGTTACTGTCGTCTATCCGTTTCTTCTGCAAATCTTTTCTCTCTCTTTATCATCTTCACCTTTCACCATACACTCGTATTTTTCTGCCTCTACCATTAAAACTTTTCTAAAAAATCATAGAAATGAATAATCTTGCTTCTAGCAGTCCTATTCCTCCTTTATTATAATATTTCAACTCTACCAAAGACGTATTCGGTCCACTCAGAATGGTCTTGAATCAAATCATAAATCTGATAATTTTTAAAATTATGTACCGTATTATTAAAGAGTTTCAAGAATTTGATAGGAGCGTGACAATTTTTTTTTGTATTTTGATGACACTAGTTTTAAACTAGATTAAAATTATTGCACTTTACTTATTTAGACGAGTATCTAAATAAATTTTGTGTATATTTTACAGGATTTAAAAATTGAAGTACACTTCCTTTTCAATTGAACATAAGTTATAATTATTAGTCGAGTGCAATACTTTTTTTCAAAAATATATTTGTGACAAAAATATTTAAAAAAATAAAAGTATTTTTAAGAGTTATATTTAACTGAAATAAATTGAATTTTTTGACAGGCACAGTATTTGTATTTGTGAGATGATTTCATGCAGCTATGATAGATCTTTTTCGTTATAATGCACAATTTAAAAACGTGGCGAAGTCTATTTTATTGAAATTAATATAAATCTTCTCACTTCCTTAGACGCATTTTCGACGTAAAAGTATAAAATAGATGGCGTCGCCACATGAATCAGGCAAGGTTGCCGTATCTCCAATCCCAGATATGATTGCGGCCTCTCCCTGCCTGCCTGGACTTTATATATCCATTCGGTGGAATACCGTTTTATCTCTTTCATTTTATCAGCACTGATAAAGGCATCACATTTTTGTGAGAGATGTGCGCATTCTTTTTTCCTGCTTCCCTCGTCCCTGCCACCCCTCTCCCTCTTTGTGCTTCCCTTCGCGTAACCCCCGCTTTCTCTCCCTGCCGCCGTCTATCCCTTTCTCTCTGTCCACAATGTACCGCCTGGCTGAAAACATGTGTTACCTGCGGCCAATCAATGACAACTAAATAATGCATTTGCGTGGCCGACGCTTCGTTATTCCACGCCAAAGTAACGCACGTAGACAACACTGCAGACTGCGAGAATGACAGCCGATAATTCGTATCACCTTAAGTTACATGTATAGACTCATGAATACAAATAATAAGGTCTCACGTTCATAGATATGTCATCAGTTAGTATCTAAACTATTCTAGTGTCCTATTCTGAAACGATAAAATTAATTATAGAAATTTAATTAAAGGAATAGGTTGATGAATATCGGACGTTGAAACATTTAAGTTTTATTATTATTGTCATCGACTACCTTATTCATTCTAACGGCAACCCTGGTCTTGTATACCTTATCTAACGCGTTAGGGATTGGCCGTTGTGGCAACCCAAACTGTATTTATCTGTTTTGATATGCGCTGCTTTCATATTTTGTTTCTTCCTAGCTGACCAAGTATGTTATTATTCGACAACTTTACACGTAATGTTCTATCTTTCTTTCCATTTTGTCCGATCGCTTCACTGAATTTTGCACATTGGAGCATGAAGTCAGATGATTGCTGTAATTTTAGATTTTTGGTAGGTGATCTGCACCCCACCCCGAATTTTTCGGCCAATCTCAAATTTGACGTCTCGCACACAAGGCCCAGCAATTTTTTTTGCTAACAGCTTATCAACCGTGTTGCGACGTCGATGAACATGCTTCCTTGATGTCACTGAACGAACATGGAAACTCTCGAAGTTTCCAATCCTTTAAAATGATAATAAAATTACTATAAAAACCTTATCTTACGGAATTCTCAACTTAACACTCTACAGGATGTCTGTACGGAGGACAACAAACGTATGAAAATTATAGTAATTGTATTGGATAATATTTCAATGTAGTACGCATATACCATAGAAAGAAAGCCGAAAAAATTTTATTAATATGAGTTGTGTGTAGTAGCTTTCCAAAAGAACTCATCTCCCTATAGTTTATACGCTGACCGAAAGAAAAAATTATAGTATGTATATATACACAACAAATTCGTACGTACATAAAATTTTTGTCGTCAAAGTAGCTGTTTTCAAATGAGTCTATCAAGATCGATAAAGATCTTGTAGAATTAATCATAAAATACCGACAACAATAGCGCAATGGCAAGAAGACCGCGGAATGAAAGTTTGTAAGTGGAACTATCAGACACGTTTCAAAACTAAGAATGAGTTCGTATTGCTGTAATTAATACAGAATTACTACACACAAATGGTGAATAAATCAAATAAATCTGGAAACAATTAAAATAAAGAAAAAGCTAAATAAAAAATTTAAAGAAATTTGGGAGAATAATTATAAGAGAATAAAAGAAGGGTGTGATATGGATCCGTTACTCGTCTTTGTCTCAACCTTCAGTTCGTAGTCACCCGATTGAGCGTCTCTGCCTGACAGTTAATCGATGTTCTACTCTATATTGCCAAAAGTTTTAATAAAATTCCAAATACGAATGTATTATTGGTGAAAAATAATTTATATTCTTATGTTGCTAAGGCATCGGAAATGAAACATACAGATGGATGATTTTTCATATTGGGAAAGTAATATTCAAAGAGACAGAGAAACCACGTAAAAATAAATTCTGTTGAAAAATATGCATTGGAATATTTAAGGGAATTTAACAACTAATTTTTATGTTTGCCTATCAAACGAAGTATCCAGTTATTTTAATATTATTTCTGCATTAAAATGACTGATAAACATTTCGTTGTCATTAATTTAATTTCGATATTGCCAAATGTCAGGATCGATGATTCATTATAATGTTGTATTAATCTGGTGTAATTTAATTGTTAAAAAAGAGATATATAAGACCTTTATTAATATTTTAAGAGAATAATTTTCTTCAATGAATGTATTTTTATGAATAAATTGTATGAAATGCCATCCTTCCTTAATGTCTTCCAAAAATTAATATTATGTAAATAAATTTTGGGTAAATTTCAAAGGTATGGCCTGTAACCGAACAAAGAATTAGTATTTTTTATTGTTATACTTTTTTTCGTTGTAACTGTACTGTTATGTAACAGCCATCGTGTACTTGTAATGAATCTGCGATGTTGAATTGAACGGAAATCTTACGATACTTTTGGAAAATTCCTAGCGAGAACTGGAGAAAACATAAAATTGTAGATAGGGATCTTCATAAAACGATGGCGCCGGACTTGACCAGCCCTGTACATAAAACCTTAAGGGCGGCTTGTCCAGGAATCTTCTCGTTGCCGGGCAACGCATCCCCTACAGGAACTAGTTACCCCAAATTGTGCCTGCATGAATTTCCATTTCCCATGGAACAGCGATCCGGGAGGATAGCGGTCTTTAGAGCAGCCGTTACGCAGAGACTGTCGTCCTGCCTTCATCGACAACGAACAAAGGTGACAGAGTACATACGCGCCTCAATCAAAGAATGAATGTATATATGCGACCTCTGGTTCGTATCGGAATAATTTTCAACTGTATAATAATTCCTTAGATCATCACACAATTGAATATTTTTTCTTTGTATCGCGGGATAGTTTGCATCGAAATCGTCGAGGGGCTTCCATGAAAATGAATGAAAGACAATTGCGCCCGTTGTTTAAAAATTCACGAATGAATAGCAAATCAACACTCGAAAATAAAATATTGTTAATCATGATCCTACTCTATAGATAGTTTTATTGGCAAGAAAAACGTATTCAAACACGGAAAAACTCTCTCAGTTACACAGAAAACGATCCGTTACGTAAATAAATTTAAATTGCAATAAATATGTAAATAATAATATGTTAAATGCAAAAATTTCATTTACAAGGTGTTTTATATAATAAACATATTATATGTATCATAGAATAATAATTATCTAGTTTTATTACACTTTGACATATACTCAATAAGAACTGTACTGGTAAATAACAAAGTTTCTTTAAAAATGTTAAGTGTTACGATATTTAAGTGTAAAAATAAGTAGTACAGGTAATAAAACTAGTTTTATACTATCCTCATAGTTGCTACACGTTAATTTTATAAAAATTTCCGATTTAAGGGAATCCACTCTACTTGTGTAAATATTTGAAAATGTATGACCAAATAAATTAACTATATTAATAAATTTGTGAATGTACCGCATAAATTGACGTAATTAGTTAAATATTTCATTCTCAGTAGTAATAGCATAATATGATGATAGGATGAAACCAAATTTAAATTTGAGATACTAATAATAATAATTTAACAGTTTAAATTCTAGAGAAAGATACATATCTTTATGGAAACCATTAAAACATCATTTTAACAAAGCTCAGCGAAAAATTATCGTTGTTCCATGGATGTATATACATAAGTAAAATATATGTAAAAAAGAAACTATTAAGGAATAAAAGATGACGTTTTACGAAATGAGACGGTTATAAATCTTAAAAAAAACCATTATTAAACTTTTTAATGCAAGGTAGAATGGTGGAGTCGAATTTTGAAGTCTGTCTGCTATTTTTTATTTTATGTAAATAAATAATAAGGAAAGCTCAATATAAATCCAGACTTATAATCGCAATTAGATATTCCTTTATTGTTACGAGATATCAGTAAAAGGTATTATAGAATGAAGTAACTATAAAATTATGAATGAATAGAATATGTTAACGGTAAAGATCGTTTGTATCACTTGACTATTTTTCAAGTCGAAAAGCACAAATAGCCGACAAGAAAAGGTTATGTAGAAGAAAATATATTGGTTTAAATATCTTACAAATATAAGACGTTTCCGTTGTCCTAGTTCTTATAATATAGTAATGGAAAATTATGCGAAATTTACTAAAAGTCAGCAGAAGTTTTGTGGCGTACGTTACTTAATTTTGAATACTGAGGCAGGAACCGGTGACATAATAAAATTGTATACAGTGAAAATAATTAAAAAGATATTATATTTAATAGAAAGCCTTGAAAAATATTCCAACACTCATTTATTTTTATATTGTAAGCTTGTCTTGTAAACATGCATTTAAAAAATTAAAAATAATTTATAAATATGTACATGTATAATTCAATTGATAATAATTTTTCTTGACCCAGGTTCAGTATTGAGTTCGTTTGTGGCCGAATATTTTATATGAACTTTAAAACCTAAATATTATATTCAATAATAAGATAAATAAAAACAGAGTAATGAAATAATTAACCGTTTTAATATATATTATTATATTGACTTTTAGAGACGTAAATATATTTATCTTGATATTCATCTGTCAATAATTTTCTCTCAAATGAAAAAAAGGAACTTACCAATATTTCTTTCAAATTTTCGAAGATTGTCTCAAGATGCCATTACGTATCCTTTACAACTTTGAAACTCGTTCTTTCAGAATACTGTGGTCGTCTAATGGAAAGTTTTTTGGAAAATATTTTCATAATTATAGACATTTATGTATCATGTAAAATTTCATGGTAAAATTTATCTGACAATTTATATACCTATTTCTTTTCCTGCTTTTATCGCTTTTCAAACATATATTTGTACCAGAAATTATAAATTAAAACTAATTATTGATAATTATCTGACATTTTTGAAAGCTATAATATAAATGCTATATATAAATAAGTCTGAATAAATAAGTTTAATAAAGAAATTACAAAATCGTCGCAGACATGACTATTTTATCCTTCTAATAGGGCTTTTTCCGTGAGTAATTAATTGGGGACATTTCTCGGCCGCTTTTTAACGAGTATACTACGTATACAGATCGTACTTTATAATACTACATAAACTTTGATTATAAATTTCAAAGACTCTTTTAATTATTATTACTAAAATAGTATTAAATCTGGAACATTATCTGAAAAACCGACATTTTCTACGCGACAAAATAGAAAATGAATTTTTATTTCATTATTTGAACAAGCTCAAAGGATTAAGCTATTTAGTTCAGAGATTTAAGTCTTTCTTAAAGTTAAATATTCTGAAAATGTTATAGACATGTTTGACTTGATGTTGGCGGAGAATTCCCTTTCATGAGTTCGTGGGGCCATGAGACTTCGTGGTAGGGATGGTACAGAAACGTAATTTGACGCCGTTAATTAGTCCAGGCGCTACTGTAGAGACACGGCATTTGGAACGGCCTTTACATGGCGCGAAGGGGTTGCGCCAGGGGTGAGTTTTGCGGGGGTGGTGGAGGGGGCGCAGGGCAGGGGGGACGCTTTTAAAAAACATAAAACGAACGAACGGAGCTAGCGAGCGAGCGAGCTGGCCGCGTTATCTGCTGGTAATAAATTTGCCTACTTGATGTATGTCCCTGGCGCTTCCTTATTCATTTATTTTATCTCTGCGGGCGCCGTTCTTCTCTTTTGCACGCTCTTTTTATTCGCGGGCGGGCAGGCGAGATAGATCCTCTCTATATTTTATCCCCCGGGCTGGCCGCCCCTCGCGCATATGGCGACCAATTCCCGGCTCCCGAAGGACGGCTAACTTTGTAATTCCCGACAGACGCCGACCAACTTGCCGTAAATCAGGCGGGGCCGTCGTGGCGCAGTGGTCAGCGTGCGCTACTTGCACCCCCGGAAACGAGCGAATATGGGTAGACGGTCTCTCGGGTTGTCACCGGAGTTGCCTCGACACACAACTGTGTATATCCGCAATAAATAGAAAACTCATGGTATAAGAACTACAGGATAAATTGGCTAAGTCGCTGCCAGGCGGGTGAGTAATTTCTGTGGTGCTGTCATTTAGGGCTCCAGCAGTCTAATCAAGCAATTCCTTACATCAGTAGTGAATATAATTGAACCCAGCATTACTGCAAACCAAATAAATCCCGACAGGACACAATCCTGACATCACCAAGAATCTACTTTAAGCAAGCAACTAACATCTTCACCATAAAATTCGATCCTCCTATTAATGTAGGAGACCAAATTGTTACATCCGTGCTCTGTACCGGTCACTTAAGGGTAACTATCCTTCACATAATCACTAAGAACCACGCCCTTCCATCTCTGTTCACAATGCAACACCAATCAGACATTAAACGTAGCATTAATGAATGCAGACTTTTAATCATGAACGGAGCCTTATATTAAAAAGCCTGAACGAGATTGACTACTATCTCCAATATCAAAAAGACGTAATATATATTTTTTTTAAAATATAGACAAATCGGTATTGTGAAATCTAATGTAAGCCAACGTATAGGAGCTAATGACCATTTGATGTGAAATTAAATAAAACAAAATAAAGAAACTGACTCTGTGTAGGAAAATCATAGGTATGAGTATTGCAGTTCTGGGACCGAATGACCTTGGCTCGATTTACCAGTCCCATATTTGGCTCAGGTGATATTTTTCTCATCAACCTAATCCCCTCGTAAAGGACTCCCGTGATCGCGTTCACGACATGACTGTGTACACCCAAATCCTTCGCGTCTCTTCTGAGACATAACTCCAACGCAGTCTCATTAAATGTTTTCCTTAAAATTCGGTATGCTGACTCTATCATAATCCGGTTTTGACATTTGATTTCTACCACTATTCCTAAAAATGTATTTACGTAGAAATAACTTTAAAAATTCGCATTTATTTTACTGGTCATGAAAAATATACCAGACCGTATATGCAAGTTATAAGAAACACGTATTTTAAAGATGAGCAAAGTTTATTTGTTAAATTCCATTCATGGTCATGTTATGAGCCTCGGGTTTCCGTCCAGGCTAAGCATTTGTTAAAGTCAACGTTCCAGTGGCGTGCGTAGCCACTCTATATCTGAGTTTTTATAGTTAATTCTGATTTGCAGAATGATTATTAAAACATAAGGTTTTATTACCACTTACAATAATATATACGCAAAGAAAACGTATTTAGAAAATACTCAATTTTATAATGAGAAAACTAGATAAATAAATGTGAAAGAGATACATGCATAAAGAGATCTACTATTTCTTGTTACGTCTTCATAAAGAACTATAATGTCTCCCTTAAAATCTACTGAAAACATTTATAGTTTACAAGAATCCTATCTCTCGTATTTCCTGCTCCATAGGCCAAACAAAAAGGTCACTAAATACGCGTAACAAAGAACATATGTCCTTTATCAAAATTCCCATTGACAAGCAATATATCTCTCAAAACTTGGAAACAGTTCGAAACATTCATTTGACTAGCAAAATGCTAAAATGTTGACCGTTATTTACTATACCTAAAATGTTTAAATATAGCATATCTTCAATTAACGTACAACCAATGCTTATGATCCCTTATTGTTATATTACTTGCGCGTTTAAGTTCATTTTAGCTTTGGCTTTGAATTCGACACATCTTTTATGCAATGTGTCGTTCTTACGTTTTTGATTCACTTGACGATTGCGAAAAGAACTGCAGAAATGTTGTGAGGTATTTATTTTATCACTTAAATTTGTCTCGTTTAATTTGTATACTTTTTTAACACTGAATTTTATTCTAAGATTATTTGATGTTTTATATCTGATGTTAGAGTGTTAAATGGCCTCATGAATGCTAGAATCCAGCATGACAAACGTCAGAGGCCTGAGGATGGACGCACGTACTGTGGTCTTTAATCCGAGTCCTATCCCAAGTGCTGGACTGTTGCTCTGAAGTCTCGCGGTTGACAGCGACAAGCCGGGCGCCATGTTCTGAGACGTGGCCATAATTTCATTTGAATATTTCAATTTGAGGCCGAATCGCCCCGCCTCGCCTATTTTCCCCCCTGGTTACTCCTTGCTGCTTGCCGGTGGATGTAATGCAGCAGTTTAGCAGCTCGGGGGAGGGGGCTAATGATATCTAGCAAGGGAGGGTGCGCCGCGTTATCTGGTCGCATCACACCCCCGCACCCACCCTTGCCCTCCCTAGACTGCCAGCGAACCGAGCAACCGCCATTATTTTTCCTTTCCCTGCTCCGTATTTTATCGGCGATTTCATCCAGAGCGAGCCACGCGGATGTACAACCAACATACAGCCTCGTACGATGTGACTCCAGATAAAAATAATTGCGCGGACGACAAAAGACAACTTCGCACTCAAGAGCACACTCAGCCCCTTACTAGCTATAAAACTGATTGGACTTTTACTCAAATTTCAAATTAAAAAGAATAATCTTCTAGTTACTGAAAATAGTTATCAGCCAATCGCCTGGTTGATGACTCGTCCGTTGAACAAGGATTTCCTAACCTTAAATATTTATCCTGATAATAAAATAAGACTCTGGGGAATATTCGTACTTTTCCCACGAAATATCCATATTTCCGTAAGAACAAGCCGAGACTTTGTCACACGCAGAAAAATATTGAGATTAAAATTCGGTCCGTAAAGATAAAATACATCCGTAAAAATTAAACAAAATTATTCAGGTGTTTTGTTGTTATCTTTGTGGGGATAAATCTCATCCTGCTAGGACTTCTCATAATTTGAATATATTTTATTATTCAATACGTACACTAACTTGATTTGTTATTTTTAAATGTCAGATTCTTAACGTGACTCGTCGGTAGCATGTGTGTGTGTGTGGGTGCTTCTTAGAATTTTGAGTTACTCTGTATATTTTTTGTATTGCGTAAATCCGCATTTATTTTTCTCAGTGATTCTTCTGTTTGTATTTCATGAATTATTATTACAAATTGTAAGCATATTCTATATGTTATAATATACTCTTAATAACGTAACGTCAATTTTTTTAGTAACATCGTAGTACAAAGGTTGAAGCCTTTCCCGGTGTAGTTGTTCAATATATTGTTCTCGGAGTTTAACCGGGTTTTGCATAATTATATTAGAACGCAACGTTTCGATATGCATTTATAATATGCAATAGAATGGTTCCGGCCTAGAAGATGACGACAGAGCTTTTAGTCGTCGAAACGTTGCGTTCTAATATAATTATGCAAAACCCGATTGAACTCCGAGAACAATATATTGAACATCGTAGTTGGTTATTTAATTTATTTTTCTTAATAATATCCGTTAATATATATATATATTACTCGAGGAAGTCCCAAAATTGTAGATGAAACTTTGTATTATAATAATTATTGTTTCGATTAATTTACAAACTTTTATTCTGACAAATTGACTGTTTCCTGTTTATATTAAATTAGAATTGTCAAATTATATTACATATTAGATTTAAAATTGGCTACGCATGCATGAGAAGTGCTGGGATTGGGGGTAAAAATAAAAAGAAGAGTTTTCCGCGAGATGTGTAATTACCAGCGAAAACATACACTGGTTGGTCGCGCGATTGAAAAACTTCCTCAAATATTAGTGTAAATTAATTAATGATACGCCTATCTTTAATAAAACGCGCTACAATGGTTGTAATGAAACGATTTTTATCTTCTTTGTTTTGTGGTTTTCATTGTACATTTTCTCAATATTTGACAAATACAATTGAATAAATATATTTATCTAAAATTTGTATATTAATTGTCCATTTAAAATAAATTATACATAAATTCGTCACATTAAAATAATTCTGCAGTAACAAAAACATGAAGTTTATATCTCTCAAGATAATTTGATTCTTATCACTTCTGCAAAATGGTACAAAGTTAAGAGAGTCATTCAAAATATGGAGAAAGTGCAGAAAGGTGAGATAAACGACAAGTTTAAATATAGTCTTATTGCAACATTTCAACAAATATTTCGATTTGTTGAATTACCGTCGTACTAAATTAACACTAGAGCTTAGTCGGGTGTCGGGATGAGCAAAGTCTGCACCAAGGCAACGGTTCCGCGACCAGAAGGTCCTCCTGGATCTGATCCGAGGTCCTGCCACGGGCATCAGCAGCTGGCGCTAGAGCTGGTCCAGTGACCGGGATGAGCAAGGCCTGCAGCAAGGCAAAGGTCCCGCGACCAGAAGGTCCTCCTGGATCTGATCCGAGGTCCTGCCACGGGCATCAGCAGCTGGCGCTAGAGCTGGTCCAGTGACCGGGATGAGCAAGGCCTGCAGCAAGGCAAAGGTCCCGCGACCAGAAGGTCCTCCTGGATCTCGTCCGAGGTCCTGCCACGGGCATCAGCAGCTGGCGCTAGAGCTGGTCCAGGGACCGGGATGAGCAAGGCCTGCAGCAAGGCAAAGGTCCCGCGACCAGAAGGTCCTCCTGGATCTCGTCCGAGGTCCTGCCACGGGCAGCAGCAGCTGGCGCTAGAGCTGGTCCAGGGACCGGGATGAGCAAGGCCTGCAGCAAGGCAAAGGTCCCGCGACCAGAAGGTCCTCCTGGATCTCGTCCGAGGTCCTGCCACGGGTCTCGGGCACCAGTAGCGCCGTGAACAGCGTGAAGGAGATGCACACGGCGCACAGCATCGCGTAAGTGAACGCCGTGCCGAGGCGCAGCATGACCTCCGTGAAGCCACCAGTCATGACGACGCACAGCGCCCAGCTGACGGCCGTCGCGGCACCCGCGGCCCAGCGCTTGTCCGCTGAGGGGAGCAGCTCTGCGATCAGCAGCCAGGGCAGCGGGCCCAGCCCCAGAGAAAAACCCACCAAAAAGAGGTTTATGGTTAGCAGCGGCACCCAACCCGCCGTCGTCTGCATTTCCGGCCAAGCCTGCTGCACCGCGAGCACGCCGTGGGACACGGCCATCGCGACGCCCGACGTCAGGAGTAACCGACGGCGTCCAACGTGCTCCACTAGTAGTGACGACATTCCCGTTGCCACCAGCTGAATAATACCCGTCAAAACAGTAGCCGTCTCTGGACGAAAGGAACTTGCAGCTTTCTGTGTAAAATTGACACCATTCTCAATACATTAATGAAGATTTTTTGGCCATTTACTGCTATTTCTTTTAAAATGGTGAAAACAATTCTGGAACACATTTTGAGAAGTTATCCATTTGAAAAAATAATCCTCCTTTTCAGCTGTATTTACACTTGGGAAGTATTAAAAAATCACATGGATTAATGTCGGGGAAGTATTTAAATGAACCATGTGTTTTATCTTGGAGGAATCAATCAGATGTGAATCTAAATATTGTTTAAAATCGTTATACTTTAAGTGCAAAAATTGTTGTGTACTTTTAATGTATATAGGCCTATTCAAAATATATACTGTAGCAAAATACAAGCATGCTCTAAGAATTATCTTCAAAAAAAGATGTTTGCTTGATCCTGCATGTATTATAAATGATGAGAATATTATAGTTAAGTATTGAAAAAAACTTGAAGATAACACTCTATAATTTTGAGTGAACGTATTTTTTTGTACGAGTAAACCATGTATACAAATACATTTTATAATGTTTTGATTAAATTATTTCCAAAAATTGTATCTTTGTTTTTTATTTATTCTATTACAAGACTTCTGAATACATCAGAAGAAAGAGTCTGCTTGAAACAAAGTCAATTAATTTTAATTTTGAAGGTTGCCGTCACTGAAAGACGACCGGGGTCCTTTGTAATACTACCAAACCAGCACGTAATTTTCCAAATTACGTTAACCCAGTGAACTGTATCTAATTCAAAGCTGGTCAGTCGAGAACCGAATTATTCGTAAATTTATTGATATATTAAGTCAAAACGTGTAGGTTACGAGATTATAGTGAAGTCTCCCAGTGGTGTGTGGAAATGTAACCAGGATTACATTGGTCAACGTATTATTGTTTCTGAAATGAAGAATGATTGTTGCTCAAATGTTGATGTTGGTTTATGCCTGTGCGAACAGACTATCCCGTCACCTCGTTCAAAGGTTTCCAATACCAGTTCCAGCGTTTCCAAGCGTCGAGATAAAGAAGACCTTTTTGTCCTATCAAAAATGAGGTGATTTCATAAGAGAGAGTGTCACAAACTTCTTAATCAAGAATGCAGTCTTTCTGGGAGTAAAGAATGAATAAAATCTTCTCGGGCTTCTAACTGAGTGAAAAATTGTATCCGCGACGTTCACTGTCATCGTCTTCTAGCATCCATCTTATCTTTGTAAAGTCAAAATAATTAATCTTTCAGATATACCTGGTATATGTCGACTGTGTAGAAGAGTATAGCGTCGACTCCACTGAGTTGCTGGTACGCCATGAGACAGAACACGAGGGTGCAGGCTCTCAGTGTCGGCGTGGGTTTCTTTCTATCTGCTTCACTCTTCGGCGCTTCTTCTTTATGATTAAGTTTGGGGTTGGAACCAGAAGTAAGAACCGGTAGCAGCTCGGCTGGATGATTTCTTATCTGTGAACATCGTTCTGTGGAGTCTGCGTTGGCGGGTGATAGGGTGACGAGTCGGATGGCCGGAGCCGAAGGTACCTTGAGCCAGGCCAATGCCTTCTGCGCTTCTGCGTTGCAGCCCCTCATGCGGAGGAACACGGGAGACTCGGGCATCGACGCGAACGAGACGCAGAACAGCACGGGGAAGACGGCACACGACGCCGTGAGGTAGCGCACTGGCAACGCGGCGCCCAGGGCGTACACCACCAGCAGCCCGGCGGCCAGCATCAGATCCAACAGCGTCCCCAGGGCGCCGCGAACGTTCGCCGCAGCCACCTCCTCGCAGTACAGCGGCGCCACCGTCGTCACGCCGCCCGCAGCGACGCCGCTCACTAGACGACCCACGTACAGCAGCTCCACCTGACAACCACAAACTTAAGGAATAAGCAAAACGAAATATATAATGTGGAAACGAGAATTTTTTAAAAAATAAATGAGGATGAAAACCGTATGAATTTACCTAAAGATATCTCTTCCTTACATAACGGTTGGAAGAAAATAAGTAAGTTATTTTCCGTTCCTGCGAAAATGAGGGTAGTTTTGGTTGGGTTCATTAAAATCTGAAGACTGATTGTCCTGTCTTTCAAAGGGTTAACCCCCTTGTGCTGAAAGGATTACCGTTGAAAACTGCTTTGCAGGCTAGTAACTCCTGGTCAGTTTGAAGCGAACTCCAGGCCCAATTAAACATCGTGCTCTGATGCTGTACGGTTTGGTTGAAACTAATTTACTTATTTTTAATAAAACAGTCATTTTGTATTTTTATTGAACTACCTATCGTGAGATTTATTCGACTTTTTATATATTACTTCCCTTATCTTTATGCGCAACCTCACTGGATTTACGAATGTATATTCGTTTAACAAGACGGTGAGAAAATTAAGGGAAAGATTGTCTTGAAGATACGTAAAGTGAAAGTTACAGACCGTTTCGTGGAAGAGAAGCAGCACCCATCCCATCAGCAACACTGCGCCCAGGACGAGCAGGAGCCTCTTGCGGCCGTAGCGGTGCGTGAGGAACCCCGAGGGCACTGATCCCAGCAGCGCCCCCAGGGGCAGCAGGGCACCCACCCACGCAGCCTGCGCGTCGGTCAGGGGCTCTGTCGGCGTGTCGGCGCCTCCGGGCTCCGACGTCGTGTTCTGCAAGATCGGCAACACCGGCGCCGTCCATCCAAGTGCCGTTCCCACGCACATGGCGCTCAGCGTCGCTAGCAACACAGAACGTCAACATTAACTCTAATGACGTTTAAATATCGCAACTACAGTCGTCTTGCCACACATTCGACAAATAAAGCTGTCATGTTGCAAATGGCAACTTTAATTGAAACTCAGAGTCAACGGACGTTACAGTTTGAGTTAATCAGCAGACCTGTTTGAGGGAAATATTTCACTGGAGAAAATACTTAAAATTGAAATAAATATGAGTAGAATAAAAAGTATTACTTAAACACAGGAAAAATCTTCACAAATAATTTACAGAAAAAAATAGAAGTTAAGAGCACTGCGGGTATTGTGGACGTAGTTGCGTCCAGAATTTCATCACATTTCAGTCATTCGACTATAGCACAGTTATATGAAATATAGTATATGTTAATGAGAGTTGTTGTAGTGGTGCGACGAGCGTATGTGAATTCGAGGCTACTTTCGAAAAGAGTGAAACTCAGTACAAATTTAAAAATTCAATGATATCTTGAA
This sequence comes from Zhengitettix transpicula, assembly GCA_037074705.1. Lineage (NCBI taxonomy): Eukaryota > Metazoa > Arthropoda > Insecta > Orthoptera > Tetrigidae > Zhengitettix > Zhengitettix transpicula. The sequence continues at coordinate 34,875,647 of CM073596.1, read as the reverse complement.
GTTAATGCTACTTCGTTCTAATAAGACGGCACCCTAACTGGATACTCAACGTACTTCTTTCTTTCGCGATAGAAAGTCACTTGGAAACCTTAGTTGGCAACCATTTTTTTTTGTAATTACGGTTTTCCTTATGAACTGACGTATTAGTTTCTCGTTAAACAACCACAGATTTGTTCGTTGTTGCAGCTCTGTCTCACTTTTGTTACAGTCTTTGTTTCCTTTATTTTTATTTCGTGAAATATACGAACTACTAGTCGCCATGTTTTTTCGACACCGAGTGCTATCATTATGCAATAGCATCTGGACTTACGGACGAATCACTTCATCGCCACTTAAGCGGTCAAAGATATCTTTTATATTTTTTGACATTATCTCCAGGTTGTCTGTTAATAGTGTGTAATTTTATCGTCGAGCAATAAGCAATTACTAGCAAAATCTACATTTTTCTAGCTTTCACTCTTCTTTTTTTCAGAAAGTGCACATGCATTCTTTACGATGTAACTAACATTATAATAGATCACACACAGCGGTTTAGCGATGTGAACTGATCCCGTGTTCTTGTGGCACTTGGTGATAGGATACGGCTTTGTTCTCTCGTTGCTTTCCAGATACAGCGTAAGATATCTCGTGCACAGAGGCATGTCATAAACATCCGCTAAGCTGGTAACTTACCCAGTGATGCTGCCATTAGTTGCTGCCACCGGAAGCGGGCTTTGGGCTCATCATCCGGCTTCTCCATGTTGCCTGGTAAACACATCAGCGGCACGAGGTCGCTGCAATTGTCTTCTTACGGCCAAGTCCAGAGTGCTGGTAATATCTGTAGACAATAACGAGTCTCAGATAGTTAATTTCACTTTAAATAATTAAAGAAGCACCAATCCTCTTCAATGCTGAAGAGGGCCTCTGACCTTATGCCGAAAAAGGACTCAGTTTCTTTTAACGATGACCTAATAGTCAGTAGTAATATCGTAATGTGAAAACCCGGTAAATAACTTCGCAGACTTTATTTAAATCTCGATTAAGTCTACCAGAATAGATCCGTAACACCAGATCAGTTTCGCTATTTTTTAAACAAAATATTTGGTCGTTATTTCTGCGCGAGTGTAGATACTATTTGAATCAGAATGTTCCTATCGTCACTTAATTCAGTTAAATAAAATATTCCATCAACAGAGATGTTTAAAACCCGTCAAGTAGAAACGTTTTCCGGTTTATAATTGTTTAATCAGGCTATAGTGACCTCCGTTGCTATCATTGTGTAAGCACGATTTGTAAATCTAATCTCAATCTTAGGAAAGATCTACTCCGGCCAATCAGGCTAATACTGAGCCGTACGTCAACGGTTGAGTGTTTGAATCGGACGGACATCACAAACGTATTTTCGGGACCAAAATCGTTATCTGGGGTTAAACGATGACCTCACATCTTACGTAAAACCAACAGGAATCTTCCATTCTTAGGAAATGGCGATAGGCCGTGAATGTTTCCAAACATACGCTGTAAACGTGTATAAATAAAAATTATAATAATTCAAGCGTATAAACTATAATATTTTCCCAATTATTGGTTACGAAATTAATGACATTGTTTATAATTCAAGGTTAATCAGAGCAGCAAAGTTAACTGGTGTCAATTAGATATACTAATAAAATGAAGAAGATTGGATTTGTTACATTCCCACGTGAGAAATATTAATAATAGAAGTCATACAAAATTTTATAATAATTATGTTAACATTTTTTTTGTAAAATTCATCAATTCCAATTTTTAACTCTTTTTATCTTAATAAAATTTGACCTGCAAAATTTTTAAGAAAGTTTCACGAATCACCAAAAACAAATTTGTATATTTTATTTACACTATTTTTTATTTTACTATTTTATTTACACTATTTTTTTGTATTTATGAAAAATTTACAAGTATATGTAATGGTGTGTAAATAAATTTTGTCAAGTTACAGATAAGAAATTAGAATTATCTTATTAGAAAATAAGTTCCACTCTGTTATTATTACAAAAGCCTTGATCAGATTTCCCTCTCAGTCTTTCCAATATTTCCTTCCTGCTGTTGTAATTAATTGAAATTATTCTAATGAGAATGAATTCTTCGATCTACAAAAACCCGTTATTAAAAATTATTAACACTATTTCAGTTTGTTTTTATTTTTACATTGGCTATATTTACTAAAAAATAAGCGATAAATTAAAAACCTCAGAATAGTATACTAATTAGATGAAAAAATTGGCCAAATATTTAATTTAGCCCTTATTTGGTTGTTTATTAATTTAATTTTAATTCTTTGACTTATTCTATATATTAGCTTACTTGACACAAGTAGTTTGAGTCCGTGATAAGGTCCAAATTTGAATAAAGTGAATCTTACCGATTCGCATTCGCCAGAAGCTGGGTCCGGATCAACAGCAAGTGTCTGACTGTCTCGTTTCCCGAAATCTTGACACTTACTAGAATCTTGTTATCAAACTACGTCACCGAGGACTGTACTGGATAACGGCGGTTATCTTGGCAAAGGTCGTGAAACTCAATATTTCACTCATTGTATCACTGTTACCCAGATACTGGAGCACGTGCTTTTATCACGGACTACTCTTCAATATTTAAATACCTCGCACACGTGGACTTTAATTTCCATACATTATTTTTGCATTAAATGAAACATATTTTGAATGACAAAATTTATTTCTAATTGATTCTGTACAGATCTCAGAAAATAGGAGTACACATTAAATAAAATACGAGCTCATCAAAATTATTAAATTAAATTTCCATTTTAATTTTTTAACAAAACAATTCGTAACCCTCAAAACACAAATCCTTTACTATAAAAATTATTTAAATATCAGTTAAAACTATATATATTTGAAAATGATGATTTATAAAATCTTAGCTCTTTTCAGTTTCATTTTGTCAGCCTTGGATTATATATCACAGCTAATAAAATTCGACTAAGTATTTTTTTCTTTTCTAAATTAATATTTCACCAAATTTTCTTGCTAATATTTATTTAAGGAAGGAAATTCCATTAGCAGTCTATTAGCTTTCGTGTACTTGTTATATATTTATTTTTCTTATTTTTTTCTTGGTGCGTCCACCATGAAGTGATTTGTTATTTCATTAGAACCTCCAAATTTGAATTTTCACGCAAAGTAACAGTAAAATTTTAATCAGGCATAAATGTTAACAGGATGTCGATCTCACCGTCTCACCAGCTTCAAATAGCAGACGCTTACTAGCGCCTCTTCGTGGAACACGAGGACGCCTTTCTACAGCCAACGCTTATAAGCAATGCTTTCATAGAGCGATGTTAACATACTGTAAACATGTCAAGCAAAAATTATGCTGCCTTTATATCATAACATCACGCGTCATATATTGCGCATTACGCAGGAATGCAAGTGCTTGAGGTACTAAGGAAAAGGCTCCAGGATTCTTGTCTCTAGACGAAACGCGAAACACGTAAACATTTGCTCTGGGGTTCTCGTCAGAAAATTATCGGCGTGAGGGGAGGCCAATTGGGGCACGATGGGGTGGAAGAATGAAATGATAATGAAAGAAAAAATACAGCAGTGGAGAAGTGTACCAAGAGGACATAGACCAGGGTGACTGGTAGAAGGACGATGCTGAGGGAATTTCAACAATCCTTGGACGACTAAGACTGCCGAAAAAGGTTGAATTCCACAGATTATATCAATGTGTTGTCAGAACCAGTAACTTTTGGAAAAATAAAGCCTCGACATCTTTAAATGTAGTCTGCGCTGCATGGCCCAGCATCCTTTCATTTCGTTCGAGTGTAATGATTATATTTAAAACATAATTTCTGTTATACCATATAGTATATTTTTTGTGATAAAGGATTTCTACTTCATTATTTTATAACCCGTATTAATTTACTAATTGAATTCTTTATAAATTATCTGAAAAGTATCTCGAGTAACAAATATGAAGTTAAATGTTAATTACGGTTTCAGTTAATGTGGGCGGTTAAACATTAACGTTAAAGATAAAATAACAGCGGTTTTGCTGTTCTGAGCTCCAAAATAGTAGTTTTGAATAACTTTAGAATAAAGAAGTTTGGAGTGATTTTTGTGCTTCTAAACGTTACACACACGTAATTTCAGTTTGAAAATAGAAACCAGGACTCGTTGTTTTTCAATTTATGTGCATAGGTTCAAATTAGAACACTTCTCTCAAATAATTTTTTTAAAAAAATTTATGTTATTTAACTGCTTAGCTTGCGATTTTACAGTTAGTATTATATTGTATATAACATGGAATAATGCTGTTCGATGAAACAATTAGGTTGTCCATAGCAATTATCGAGTATTAAATTACATTAAATTATTATTTCTGAGATCTAAAATTATGCTATATAATTTAAAATTGTATATAATAGAGGACGTATTCCTTTAAGCCATCTTTGTTGTGGCTCTGGGGGAATCGAGGTTGCAATTTCAGCTATGGTTGGACTAGTATGCGCTGTAGAAAGTAAATAAATTTATGTGGCCGCAATTTTGAAAATTAACGTTCGTTGTTGTACCTACAATTTTGTAATACGATTCCTACGTCAAGTAAACAAAAATTTGAAATATTTTTCTTCTTGATATTTTATTTTACTATTATTATAACAAAATTTGTCTTTTATAAAACCTATAAAAGCAGTGTACGAGTGATAGTTGCATAGATGCAAGGGAATTGATGGAGTACGGACACGTCTTTGCCGTTCCTGAGGTTTGACATCTAAGGGACAGATTTAGTGAGGTCATAGTGTCAACAAACAATCTACTGATATTGTGGCACAGATTGTAGCAGACGCAAACAGAAACGCGTCGAACTTAATGAAGGGAGTACTGTGCTGTCTTCCTCCAAAGCACACAAGTTGGTCGGTTGTTTCTTGGATCTCGTGGTATCTAGCCATGCCTAGTGGGATGTCAGCAATGTTTGCAGAGGCAGTAAACACATCAGATTGTGTTGCACACCGCGGCGAGGCGCTGAGAAGACGGAGGTGGCAGCCGCCTGTTTGCTGGGCAAACATTTGCTCTGGCCACGATACACTTGTGCTGATGGACAGGGAAATAAAACCAGACACTCCAGTCTTAGCTGTATCAAGGGTGGGATGTTTCACGAAACCTTGACCTTCTTCGAATGTCTCGTCGTATTGAAGGGAAAATATCACTATTAGAATATTATTACATATAAATTACCAAATTTAAGGAAATCAGGTGATGATCAAAAACGTTTGTTACCATTATTTTACCTCACACCCAATGCGGCATCTGAGTAGAGGAACCCGTACCCGTCCACTATTCTATACATCGGATTTGGAGTATTATAAATATCCTCTACGACTGCCCAAATCACGACAGGAGTAATAGAACCACAATTCAGAAATACACGAGAAAGAATATATGTACCTCAGCAGCGGCAATAAATAACCTGCTAAAAGACAATGAATCTGACACTTTGAATAGAATGTATACGTAATATGAATTAATTGTAATAATTGCTTGTAGTAGGTATAGAAAGTCGCCAATGACTTTTATGTTGACGTGACTATATCTCGCTCTTTATTATATATATATATATATATATATATATATATATATATATATATATATATAGTGAATGTCTTTCTTTCTGAGTGTCCCCTATGCACTCCTTAACCTTTCCGAGTGCGATGAAACTGTGATGAGTTGTGCGCAACCCCGCCATGGATTCTGTCTGGTTTTATAAGTGTTAGGAAACTCCCAAGGAGTGGAGGGGAGTGTAATTTTAAATCATGCTAAAACGGCCAGTATTAACGTCAAGAAATTGTTTTTCGGGGTATATATGATTAATACTTTCTATAAGGATGTTTTTAGTGTACAATTTCAACCCCTTAAAACATAAATAAGTGTTAAGATATAGTTCAGCACCTAAGAGTGTTGGTTAACGAAATTTCCGTTTAGAATCTTAAATTCGTAGACCAATTTATATCAAACTTTACACACATGTTACTTACGATCCAGGAACAAACACTGAAGGGTTAAGACACCTCTACCGCCTCTATATGTGGCGGTGGATTGTAAGGAACTTAAAAACATTGCTAAACGGCCTTTATTAGCGTCAAATAAAATGTTTCCGGGGTAGCTTAATTTGATAGTGTCATTATAAAAAGTGTCTAATTTGAACTCCAAAAGGCGAGGTAACCACCCTTAACGTAGTGTGGTGAGTTTTACATAAAAAATGCCAAGAAAAGACCGATATTAATGTCGATTCTGGGGTTATAGGAGTCTCGCATTAATCATGGTGCTTGATGAAATTGTATGTGGAGTAGTATCCGGAGTATTTTTGACTCTCTCAAGGTACCGGATAATTTTTTTTTAATTTTCTTAGGTTACCAGATATATTTTGGTCTCTATTTAGTATACAGTTATATTTCTTTACTACTTTAAGATATCTGAAATAGTTTTAGAATTTATTAAGTTATCGAGAATTATTTACTGTTTTAATTCGTCGTGATTTTTGAGACATCGAGTACTGTCATTCATCGTCGTGCTTTAATTGAAGTTAGATGGCGAGGAATTAGCGTAAAAGAGGAAATTTAATAACACTGGGGCTGTTGGTGCTGGTTAAATGAAATGTTTACCAAGAGGTTACTGTAGAACAATTCCCACTCCGGATTAATTAAGATAGGTACCCGAGCAACGCCGGGAACTCAGCTAGTAATTTAAATATATTTTCAAATTATTTTGTTAATATCAGCCAAAAATTGAAATTTAATTAATAACGTTTGAGTTGAACTTCATAGGAATGTTTTATCAGCACAATATGCGGCAAGGGAAATATTCTTAACGGTCCCAATCATAAAATTTAGATGTTTCTAAATCTTAATGATTTTTTCCTATGAAAATGTAAACATGGTTTAACGAATTATATCTCACTGAAACGCATATGACGCCGTGATCCATCGTAATACTAAAGTCCCGGGGTAGATCGTAAGTGATTTCGTGATTCTCTCGTAATCATTCAGGACGGATGGAAAAAGGAAAGACAAAGGTCACGAAATCAATCAAAAGTAATCCTTAATTAAAATTAAACCTGCGTAATTCTAACTTAAACATTCTCTTAGTTAAAACCTAGGCTTCTTCGTTCCGGAAATTTTTCAAAAATATTTTCGTAGTCGTTGGAAATTAATTAATTAATTAATATGTAAAATAATTACACGACAGCAAAAAACTTAAATTTGTAAATTAATAAATTATAATTGAATTATTTTCTACTCAACGCTTTCACCTGTCCGTGGAATATGGCAGTGAAATAATTTGTTATCATAATTAGATTCAGACGCCTCGTAACGATGACAGTTGATAATGATCAAGATGAGAGATAATTTAGACTTTCTTACACTGTGTCAGTCTCACACAGAGTAGATAAACAATATTAATTTGATCAGACCACTCTATGACGAGTCCACATTTTTAATTAGTTATTAACAAGTACCTCGGACTTGAAGTGCAGATTTTGATTTAGGCATACGATAAATGAAATTTTAAGTATCAGAAATTTTTGAAAATACATATTAGTTGAGAAACAATACACGTGTATGACAACCTCAAGTTTGAAATATTTTTTTTAAGTTTTTTGTGTACTTTAGTTTGCCTTTGTTTACTTTGTAGATTTATACTATAAATCTAATCATTTGTAAATGCCTCCTCTGTAGGAAAATACCTGAAGAAGATAGGAAAATGCATCGAAACGTCAATAGAATATAAATAAAAAATAAAAAGTCTCAGTGTAAGGTCATCAATTGTTTTATAAATTCAAAACAGACGTTCAATTAAAACTTTTAAACAATTCAGCATTACACTAGCACTAATAGGCTGCTTCTAAGTCAACGATCCACTGGTTGACTGCTTCAAATGTCGTTGAAGGGAAACCCTTCGAGTATTAAATAGTTGTATTAATGGAAGGTAATTTTTACAAATTTAATATTCGAGCATTTCCTTGACCTATGAGATTTTGATTAGCCTGACTCAAATAAGCTGTTTTTCTATAAAATCCTGTGGTTGTCCGACTCTCTAACGTATACGGTCTTGCTGTATGACTTTTAAAAGTTAAAATTACGACGCTTGAGCTCGGTGACTCAAATAATGAGTGATTAAAATGTTATTGTCACAGTCGCGTGTGTACGTGAGGAAAATTTTTGGATTTTTCGACGGAAGTTTGCGTGATGTAATACCACTTCTGCAAGTTTCCAAACGAATCGAAGTACTTTTCGCTAATCTGACGAATATGCAAGCTATGTGTAGTGCTAGGACAAGATTACGACAACGTCTATTGTTGGCGTGCGAGACGAAGCCATCTGCATTGAATGGCTCCCATGCACGGACTATTTCTAATTGACAGGAAAGAGTATGCAAATCGGCTGCAGGAAGTGCTGTGTAAATCCGACGGTTTATGGCCCATCACAGGCCGAAGGAAGTGAGCGCACCGATACCGCGTCATCCATTTACTTTATCTAGCATTAATTGCGTCCACAAATTAAGTCCTCGATTAATAAAAAAAATGCCCTATTTTCTCAGCTTCTCTTTAACACTTTCATGTCTGAATAAACCGATGTCGGAGCTGAACCTCATCTGTACGTGTGGTACTGGGAGCGACTAATTATGTCCTTTTACCAAACAAATTAATCATTCATTCAAATTCGTGAATAGAAAAGTTAAGCATTCGACGTTCGGGATTACTGCCATATTTGCATCTCTTAATGCTTTATTTTTTACACGTTACAAAAATATGTGATGAACAATTTCAGTCTCTTCTCAACAAGACAAAGAAACGGAGAAACCTTCAATTCTGTTCTCTGAAATTAGAATTCATTTGTTACACTTCAATATCTATTAAAACTGAGCGGAACCTTTTTAGAAAACAATGATGGGGTACTAATTAGAAACGATGTAATAATAAGTCGCTCCTTAAATACATCCTTGATTGATTCTTGATTAAAACTCTTATTGTTGCGTTAAGTTAACTAACGTTCATTTACCTCGGTAATAATTTTCACGTCAGAAAGTCATCCTAAATATATACTAACGGAATTATGGTAGGCAGGGATGAGAAATAAAACATTACAGAATTGCCTGCTAGATCTTTTGCGCTGTGACAACGTTGCCTGGGATGAAAGAAATAAAATTCTTTTCATAACCAACTAAGTTTATTAATTACCCAGGCTGCACGTAGTTATAGGAATCGATTTAGATTTTCACTGGACTGTGAATAGGTAAAGTCAAATAATTGTTACGTCCATAGATAATAAAGGTATCAATGAGGGAATATATGTGAAATATTCAATTTGCAAATGAGAAACGAAATTAACATAGATAAATCCATAAGTAGAAAGGTTTTAATGGAAAAATTTTGATATAAACATTAAAATTGTTAAAACTATTAAAAATCACATTTTCGGTGTCATTGAACAATGACAATCCCTTTAAAATCCCTTCCTATGCTATTAAAGGGGAGTTGCCCAATGTGGATCACCCTGTTGCCCTAAAAAAAAGCATACGTAAGAGGAGTCTGCGAGTGATTTTCTCTCGCAGGCAGTATCTTTTAAGAGAGACACGAAAGGGCTACCTTTGGGTCTCTTCCGTCATCGGAAGGGCGTGGGACAAGTACCAAATGCCCGACCTACCTGATGCAGGTTTTTCTAAGGTTTTCCCTGCATTTCTTTATACGAATGCCGGGTAGGATCCTTAAAATATAGCCCGGGGGCCATAGTTAACCCTTGGCTACCTTCCTCTACCCTTCCGCATCCCCCCTTTCAAATCCCTTCCTATGCTATTAAAGGGGAGTTGCCCAATGTGGATCACCCTCATGTAGCCTGTTGCCCTAAAAAAAAAAATATACCTTTCCTCTCCGTTTTTGAAATAAGGTTCCCACAAGCCGACGCACCTCGGCTGTTCTGAGAGGTGTATGTTCCGGCGTCACAGACCTTGGGCATAGGGTAAGAGTTGTCCGCTATTCCCATTGGAATAGTCGGCCAGCTGCCTCCTAAACTGGTCGAGGTACGAAGAAGGGAATGCTGTGTCCCCACAGCAAACTCCTCTCCCGCTATCGGAAGGGCGTGGGACAAGTACCCAATTCCCGACCTACCTGATGGAGGGTTTTCCCTGCTTTACTTTTAGGCGAATGCCGGGTAGGATCCTTAAACTATAAACCGGGGACCCTGGTTAACCCTTGGCTACCTTCCTCTACCCTTCCCCATCCACCCTTTCAAATCCCTTCTTATGCTATTAAAGGGGAGTTGCGCAACGTGGATCACCCTCATGTAGCCCGTTGCCCTAAAAAAAGAGCATACGGTAAGATTTGTTTGCTATTACCATTGGAACAGTTGGCTAGCTGCCTCCTAAACTCTTCAAGGCACGAAGAAGGGAATGCTGCGACCCCACAGAAAACCCCTCTTCATTTGAAGGGCGTAGGACTAGTACCAAGCGCCCGACCTACCTGATGCAGGTTTTTTAGGCGTTTTCCTGCACCACTTTTATGAAAATCCCGGGTTGGACCTTAAACTATATCCCGGGGGCAATAGTTAACTGTTGGCTGTACCCTTCCGCACCCCTCTTTCAAATACCTTCGTATGCTATTAAAAGGAAGTTTCCTCAATCATCATGTAGCCTTTTAATCGAAAAAAAAAATCCTCTGTAACTACTCTGAACTGTTGCATGTTGGTTTGTGTAAAACAAAGCACTTTAATCCTCTACAGTTGTTATTATTTCGTTGCATGAAATTGAGTTCAATTGACTGTTTCGTTACATGTCGAAAGACAGCGATTTTTATTAAAAACCCTGACTTTTTTATTATTTTGCATTACAAGTCGGTGGCTAGCTCTTTGAATGAAAAAAAATGAATAAATTTTTTAAAAAATTTTGATAAATAATTTAACAGTTTTTATTAATAAATTAACAAATTTATAGAATTTAATACGCAGCTTATAAAATGGCACCATAATCGTAAATATAAATTTTAAGTTAATGTCCTGTAGAATAACATTGCCTCAGTTTGAAACTCACGTAGGAATACGAAGGATGAAGGAAAATGAAACAGAAATAATTTGTCTACGAAAATGTAGATGAAACATTAAAAAAAGTATATTATAGGCGCAAATTTGACTAAAACCTTTCTGTAGATTTATATTTCTATGATTCCCAATTATTTTTAAAATCGTAAGATTAGCGTGATACGTTTTAACGTTTTTGTTTAAGTAATCAGCCTTTTCTCCCACCGATGATTTACTGATTCAAGGGTTTTTACATTTCACTATAATTGGCGTTTCTCTGTGGATATATCATCAGTGTATTTACTTGTGTTATACCAGCTAATTTTTTTCCGACGACATCGTACTTTGGATTCTGAACAATTTTACTATCCTTCCTTCCTATTTGCTTTTAGCTATCATGCCACGCTCTTTATTGTCAGTTGTACATTTGCAGTGCTAGTGAACACTTCTCCGTGAAACAGCGGCTGGAAGGCGAATTCAGCCAAAGGTAAACTCTACAAGCACTTTTGGAGGCATTTTCTGGGTGTCGTTCCGGGCATGAATTTTTAACGGAGCACCTTTCGGGAGTAATTAAATTAGAGCTTTAAACCTTGTTACTGATGGATCTAAATTGGCAAATTCAAATATTGGAACTGGTGACCGTTTCCTGGCACCAGTTGCCTCAATTACGTAAACAATAGTAATGGCTAATGAAGAGACAAATTGGATGATGAGTGCGCAAATTAATTGCTTTTGCTGAAACTCCAAGCTGAGAACAGTCGTCAATTTGTCAAGGAATTAGACAACAGAAATTATCTCAGATCACTTTACGCTTTCAGAGACTGACATTCATCAGTTTAAATAGTTTTTTTTCCCCAAAAAAATTACGAACTGTGCCTATAAAATAGTTATGAAAGTTAACATTGGTTAAATTCGCAAATTATTAAATATAAATTATTTCAAACAACGGCCCACATTTATAAGTTAAATAATTTTCGATCCGTTAACAATTCTGGATAATTTTTAAGTCCGAGTTTTTAGTTTATATATAAACTAAAATATTGTTATTTTTTATTTAAAAAATACAGCTTTAAATAACGTTTCGGTACATATCTGTACCTACTTCAGGTCTCAAATCTACGGAGAGTTTCTTAATTAAACATTATTGATCACAAAAAAATTAATATTTTACAATAAAACATTTTTAAAACTGTCATAATATAAAAATTACGATAAACAAATGAGAAAACACCCACCAATTTTTCTTCTCTTGAAAAGTAAAAAATTTGGAAAATGTATTGTTTGATTTTCTATTTGTCCTTCACGGTGGTCTTAAACAAAGGTTTCCCCATTGTGAGTGAACGATCACGAACTAGTTTAATAATAATAAAAAAAATGGTGCAATATTTTCAAATTTTTTAAGTGAAGAAAAAAATTTAAGTCCTTTTTCAGTTGGTTGTCTTTGTGTGACAGTTTCAAAAAAATTCTAATTTTGTGGAATCGTATTTTATTTTTTGTAATCAAAACTGCTAATTTACGGGATTTCTCTGTAGAGTCAAAACCTGAAGAAAACTACATTTTGTTAGATAAAACATATTTAAAGAAATATTATAATTCAAGTGTTTAATCTGTAATTATATTTCATGTTTATCTTTGTAAAATAAAAACTAAATAAATATCGATTAATACTTTTTAATCAAATCGATAATATTAATGACCCATACAATTGAGTGACGATGAACGATCATTTTTATCTCAACAAACTGCGTTATCTCCTCGAAAGCGTCGCAGTAATTCCTCCTGTTCCTTGCACCAAATTAATTACCATATTTGTGAAACATTTTGCAATGTTTCTAATTGTCGTCCAAAGTGTGACTAGTAATTACGTAAACTATCGATTCGTCATGTAAACGTCGTCTGTTTGTGATGTTTTCCTCTTTTCTCGTTGTGATAAGTACCGCAATTACTTACGTCTAGTGGCCGAGTCTATCAACTCACGTGCAACTTGGAACTGTCCTGTAGACTGACAGCTTATCTGGGTACCGTCTTATCTACAACGCTCCTCACCGTTGCTACAGTTCCACACAAATGGTTCGAATACACCACAAATTGCTCTATACTCAATACTATTATTTTTTAGTCTCAAACACCCTGTATAACATGGATACTTTTGAGAAATAATTCTCTTTAAAATACATCAAAAGGTTTATTTCTAAACTTGATACCCCATAAAAAAATTATTTGTCAAGATTGAGAATAATTTTAATCGCTCGGAATTTTTAAGCTCACAATTATTGTTTCGTTTCATCTTACAGTCCATCAGTTATTTTTGTAGCCCCATAAAAATCTGATCAGAAACACAACTTATTCTCAATAAATCAGTCCCCCACACCCTTAAAAAATTAGACAACGTTCAATACAGTCTGGAATACACATCTAATTATTTAATTAAGTAAATTTTTACAGTTATTTCCAATTTTAAGAATTATAATCGTCATACTTCTTGAAAAAATAATAAGATATTTACCATTTCTTATAAAAAATACACATGTCCAGGGAGAATTCTTAATTCCCTCCCCCCCCCAAAAAAATGCTATGGTTTATATTCTGATAGATAAGTCAGTCATTTGGTATCATGAAGATAATCTTGGCAATATATAAAAAATATATAAAAATTGGATTATTTAAAATTAAGTACGATCATAACCATTTAGCAATTAAAAAGCCTAAGAATAAATTTCTTATTATCGTATTACCATTTTTTTAAAATATTCAATATAAGCTTATTGAAATGTTTAATAATTATGGCATTCCGGTTATTTTTAGAACCTAGATAATTTAAATTTAATCGAACATATTGACTAAAAAATTAGCATTTTAGGTAAAAATAATGTTATTTAGAAAATAATTTTTTATATTGGAGTGCTTGTTATATAGGTCGAACTAAACGCTCTTTAAAACCTGGAATCAATGAAGATAAAAATAATTGAAAAATTATTCCGTTGCGTCAAAACATATTTATTTAAATAACATGATTTCTGCTGGCATAATGTAGAAATTTTAGCTGAAGAATGCAAATATTGTTCCAGGTTGATGAACGAAATTTTGCAAATTAGATCCAATGTTTCGGTTAACGACGAAACCAATAATGTAAATAAAATGTTGATTCCTTATATTGTAATTTACTTATTGTATTATAATTTTTTATTTCCATTGTTATTTTTAAATTAAACAATACTCTCAACAGCTGTGAAGAATTATTATGCTTGTGATTTTTTTTATACTTATCGTTTACTTGAAATTTTTAACAGCTGAAACGGTCCCAAATAATTAGGTATGAGACGTCGTGCCTGTTTTATTATTGTGTTTTAAATTTTTTATAGTAAATTTCTGACTAATAAGCTGATTTTTGTTTTTTCATTTACTTAACACTTGGTTCACGGATACGAGACTTACGTTTCATTTAAAATTTTGTAACGCACAAAAAGCTGCTAAATTTACTATCCCCAAAATGTTACCCCGGTCTTCTGTTGCTTGAGCAACAACTCAAATAAAGGTGTTACGACACATGGGTGTAGTTTTATTATTCGGATGTTTTAAGTGACGAACCTTCTTTATTGAATGGAGGGTTCCTCTAAGATCATTCTGACGGACGCATTGTGATCCATGGAAGGCAAGACGCTCTGCCAGTTGTTTTTCGGTTGTAATCGAAACCAAGAACAACACGGATCAAACCTTGGGGAACATCCGTTATATTCCGAGTGACTTTCCAACTATGACGCACCTGCTTTTGTGCGGCCACCGTCTAATATTAAATTCCTGCGAGGAAAAAAATAGAGCGTTTAGGATTACGCCACGATTTCCGACTCCACAATGCTGAATTTGATCTCCCTCGCCCGCAGCAGTCAGACAATGGAGGGACATTTGAGTTTGTTTTTGTAGCGCGCGTCGCCCTCCTCCGCTATTGATTCCAAAGTCACTCCAATTTGCACCGGACTGGAAATTCTATTTCGCCTGGAGTTGCTCCGAGGGGTGGGGCAGTCGGCCTCTCGTAAATCTCGCTCTCTTCTCCACCATGCCCGGCTTTTCCACATATAACTTTGGTATTTATTCTGTTTTCATAAAAACTAAAAAAAAAATTTATAATTTCCTATTTCGTTTAATAGAATCTAGTTTTATAGCGGCAAGATCTAATCTAATTATTATTCTCGTGATTTAAATCATATCAAGTTTTAAATTTCCTCTTAGATAAATAAACATCTATAATCGCAGTCTTATTATTTAAACTTTATTTTGCCTCATGATTTCTGACGTTAAGAAAATAAGTGAAATTTGCAGACACAATCTCAAGTTCCGTCTGTTGTCAATAAATAGTGATCTCGTAAAATTTAGAAATTATAATGCATTTATACTTAATATAATCTGACTACTATCATTGAATAAACAACAGAAATTCGGCCAATTTGTCAGAAAATAATTGAAAAAATACGACATTTCGTCCACAATTTTAGAACTTCATTTTTTTTTCAGGGCAACAGGCTACATGAGGGTAATCCACGTTGGGCAACTCCCCTTTAATAGCATAGGAAGGGATTTGAAAGGGGGGATGCGGAAGGGTAGAGAAAGGTAGCCAAGGGTTAACTAGGGCCCCCGGGCTATATTTTAAGGATCCTACCCGGCATTCGCCTAAAGAAATGCAGGGAAAACCCTAGAAAAACCTGCATCAGGTAGGTCGGGCATTGGGTACTCGTCCCACGCCCTTCCGATAGCGGGAGGGGAGTTTGCTGTGCAGACGCAGCATTACCTTCTCCGTGCCTCGACCAGTTCAGGAAGCAGCTGACTGACTGTTCCAATGGGAATAGCGGACAACTCTTACCGTATTCCCAAGGTCTGTGACCCCAGAACATACACCACTCAGAAAAGGCCGAAATGCCTCGGCATGTGGGAACCTTAGTTCAAAAACGGAGAGGAAAAGGCATCCCCAAAGGTAGCCCCTTCGTATCTCTTCTACAAGGTTCTTGTTTGGAACTTCATCAGGTAGTAGACAGTTTTGAATTATCCATTTTTCTGAGTTACTGGATAGTTTTCTTTTTATTTGGACAAAAATGTTTAGTAAAATGTCTTCACGCAGCGGCATTATTTAAGGACTGGGGTCCCTGAGAAAAACTCCCATGAACCACTGACGTGTTCTGTCACTGGTGCAACTATGTCTCCCACTCACAAGTAAAAAATAGAACTCTTTTTTTTTCCCCTTCTCTCATAGTTTGCCCTCGGCAGCTTTTGTGTCCCGCAAGAAAGGAATGTGCGCCCTATTCAGGCGGCCTGCACGAAATACATAAAAACCAACAATAGGTCTGGTAGGGTGGCAAGATAGACAACGAACTGACAAGTTAATTAATTCGGAAGGGTAATTGGTGGACTGGGGGACGAGCCAATGACTGAGTGAGTGAGCGCTTCCTTTCACTAACTGACCGATTTGGAAATATTGATAAACAAGCGACGGGAATAAAAACGTAAACGGGGGACGCATATACATCTATCTATATCTCTACATTACATTGGGAGAGAAAAATAGCTTCAACCGACTGCTCTGTTTATTTTTTTCCCCGCTGAAAAAAAAAAATTGTTTCTCCACCATTGAGCGAGAAGAAGAGGTGGTGTGTGACAATGGCCACAGAGAAAGGTTGTGTTCGTTTGTTGTTGACGCGTGCGGCAGACAATGCGACAAATGAACTTCGGCCAACGTTCGCGCAACAATGACGTAATCAACACCCTCACAACACGCGGTTCTCCAACGCACAAATAAGGGGTTGTAAACAAGCTACCGGCCGTGACCAGTAAACGTCCGTCTCGCAAAACCTCTGCTTTTGCCCTGTCATCGATCCGAATGCCTATCGCAACGACTTCGAACGTCGTTGTAGTTCTCAACGTCGGCCACAGACATTAAAAACGAAATTGAAGTTACAAAAATTCATTACTTGATCTACGATCATCCCCCCCCCCCCGGGGGTGTAATTTAAACAAATATTAAACAGTTGCTAGATGATATGCCTAAGTTATACGAACCAAATATCTTCTATGAAAAGTCGTTATCTATTAGGATTAAGTATTAGAGAGCGACGGCTTTCCCGGCTTGTAGATAAAATTCTCCGGTCTCAACCCGGGCCATTTGTTCGTTGAATAACAACGTTTCGACGGCAAGCTCCGCCATCGTCATCAGGTTAACCCTTATTTGAACGTTGGAAAACCGCGTGTTCTGAGGGTGTTTAATACGTCATTGTTGCGCGAACGTTGGCTGAAGTTAACCTGATGACGATGGCGGAGCTTGCTGTCGAATCGTTGTTATTCAACAAACAAATGAGACCCGATAATTTTATCTACACTATTAGGATTAATTCAGAAGTGGACATCAAGGTGGTGGAATTAATCATTAAATGTACCTAAATTATAATATCACAGTAAATAATTGAATCAAATCAAAAGAAATTTGATTAAAAAGCAATTAATACAAGCTACATATTATAATAACTGGCTGTGTTAGAAAAAATATTCTCTAAGCAATTAATACAATGACTATATATGTATTGATAATGATATATATAAATATATAAAACTAATCAATAAATAAACATCGGTCAATTTTAAGTTGTAAATAGAAGTTATTAATGTAAAATTTAACAACGTTTCATTCTTTATTTTGCGACCTCGTAAGGTTCAATTTTAAAACTGTGATAAGCAAAAAAACAATTACAATGATTAGAATAACATTTTTAAGAAACATTTGGTAGATAAAAAAAAATATAAATTTTATTAGATTTATGTTAATAGCTGTTTTATAGGATCTGAAATAAAGCATGATGCTATCTATCAAAATTTTGTAAGTCTAACACAATTTTTATTTTTTTATCATACAAATGTTTCCTCAAAATGGTTTTTTAAATTATTGCAATTAATTTGTTCTTTTTGTAGGTTTAAACTGATGAAATCGGAAAATAAGCAATGAAACGTTGTTTAATTTATATAAATTATTTTTTCTGACTTAAAATTGGCTGTTTTCTATTTATATATGTATTGACTTTATTTTTTTACATAATAAAATAATAATATTATACGGTATTAATTCCTTTGCAAATTATTACTTTTACTGACTCAATGACCAGTTTATTTATCATAATATTAATATGTTATATATTTACAATTACATATTTTATAATAATTGCCTTCTACTATTAGTTATGAAAAACATTTTTTGGATATGTGACATATTTACTACAGAAACTATGTATTTATATAAAATTAATTTTAAGAATTCACGAATTGAGAAAGAGTGGTTGAAGATAAACTTGGTTAGTTCTTTATAAATTTAGTTTTACTATTTAATGTTGTCTGGAAAGTTATAAAATTATAATATCATTATAATAAAACTTCTTTCTGTGTAATTGAAAGTGAATCAATGTTTCTGAAAGTTATGTTTGTTTGTTATATTCAAAAAATACCCGAACTTTTTTGAAGTCCACTGATGATTTTTTTGAAGAAACTTGACTCTCAACTCTAACAACCTTATTCTGAAGAAAATATTATTCTCTTTTCCTAAATAACTGCCGCATAAAATTATACCTCAGGTTTTAAGGAAATAAATTAACCAAAGAAAATGGAGCGGCAGTTTTTTGGTGAGTTATGGAACCGAAAAAAGCGCAATGGCTACAGAATCTAATCATGTGGAACTCACATCTTTATGTTCCTCCACTCCGAATTAAAATTTTACCACATTCAGCATATTTCAGTGTTACTCTTTTAAATAATGAGAAACCAGTTAATTTTAAATTATCTGTTCGATGAATTCACATTTGTGTGAAGAACAAAAAAAGGAGATAATCCCTGACGCCAACGACCGCAGACGTTGCATAAATCATCTTGCCAGGATCACGGATCAAGTTACCATAAAATTTATTATATTGATCCTGTGTCACTTCTGTTTCGTTAATAAAATTTTCTCTAAATAATTCCGAGTCAGTAACCCGTATTAGCGTGAGATTTATCTTCATAAACTTTTACGTTATATAAATTAAGAAAAATAATATTGTAAATACTATTATTTAAGAGTATGATTAATAATTAACAAATCAGTCTAAAATATATGTCAAATGGTTATTTTTAGGGCGTTTATACGTAGTATATTATGTGGAGAAATGTAATGATTATTGTAATATGGTTCCATTTCTTTCGTTGCTCATTTTGGGGGATGACAGGACAGGTAATTATTTGGAATATCTGTTGCCCGAGAGATTTACGGCAGGTATTCGTTGTTTTACTTTTTTACTTTCGCGCTAATCCGGCTCGACAGCTCCGATAGTTGCGGCAATGTCATAATTAATAGATTAATCAACCGGAATAATTGGATACTTGAAATCTGCCGTTCGGCGCTACACAAAATGTAGTTATTTAATGAATTATTCATCAACAGTAATTGAGCGTCAGATATGGAGGCGTAAATTATGGAACGTACTGGGTTCGATGTTGACGAGGCAGAGCAATGCAAACAAAACATCGGCGGGGAGCGGGGGACGAACGTAATCAAAGGTGAATGCGTTAAAATACGAGGGGATGGGGGAGAGTTTGTACGGTTTGCAGTGAAATTAAATATCGACAGTTTCAGTTCGTGGGGGTTGGAAAACGAAAATCCCGCAGTTTAGCGCAGAGAGATACACTGAAAGGTCACAAAAGATTCTAAACATCATTATCAAACATTGCGGAAACGTTTCGTGAGAATTATATTGGCATCATACATTGTAATGTGGTTTCCACAAATTAAAAATGTTACATAGGTTGAACTAAACGTGCTCTTGGAACCAGCTTAAAATAATTTAAATCACAATATTGTCACTGTAAATAAATTAGAAGAAACCATTGATTTGATTCGAATAATGTTGAAAATTTAGAAATTAGACAAAATTTATTACAATGAAATTTAAGAGAAATGTTACAAATTAAAGCGACTGTAAACACACTAAATTAAAATGAATGAACTTAAGTAATAATTATAATCAATTATTGTTCAATTTTTGATACAATTTTTTTAAAACAATTATATAATTTTTTTAATATAAATTTTAATTTTAATTTGGAAAAAAATTGTTTGTAATTACTTTACGATTCCTAACATTTATTATTAAATTACAAGAATGTAGAAAAATTATATATTACATTGTTTTAAATTTTGATATTCCTTGCAACATTTAAGATAGAAACATATTGCAGTTTTCATATTTGATCAATTTTAGAATAATAAAAATAATTACATAAATTTTCTATTTGAAATATTCTTTTCATTTTTAATCCACTAATGTTTAAAAATTCTGTCACCGTAGGAATATAATATAAACATCTCAACGAAAGTACGAAAATGTCGTTTACAAATTTTGTAATTGTCCGTAATAATGGTCGTTAATTTATATAATAAAAATAGTGTTGTGATTATCAGAATTCATTAATGAAGTACAGAAATAATTATTCTAATGTATGTCAAATAATTTTTTATATAAAAGATTAAAATATGATATTGTCCAATTTTATATGTTTTCTAGAAGTCCACGGTAAATATACCTATTCAAATTTTTTTAAATTGTTAACACGTTTAATTTTATAAATTAATAATATAACATTGGGCTAAATATAGAAACTTAATTATACAAAAATTGCACACAATACATTTTAAAAATATCTTGACGAAGTAACCATAAACATTTAGCAGTTGTATTAATTTTACGATATATCAAAAAAATTATACGAATTATGAAAATGTATTTTTAAATTTCGGTTAAATTTTGTGCTTATATTGGGAGTCACCCACGTAGAATCGTCTCGTAAACACATTAAAACTACAGCTTTACTTTCTACATAATCACGACTAAATTGATCCATTCCTGTTTCCATTCTGGTTAAAACCGCATTGCATTTTCATTTTTTCCTCTTCCAACACAGGAAGCTAAGGCTGACCACAGTTTTATGTTTCGACAGTAAAGGTGGTAGCAGTTGTCGTACCAAATTATTTTATTCTCGTTCCCCTGCAGATATAATTCCATTCAGACTAGCCAAATTGAGTTGACCTGATCCGCAACGTTGCAAATCGAACGTCGACCTTTCGGAGGAGTATCGCGGTGATGAATGGACCAAATGGCAAGGCAAGTTATTATTAGCCTGATGTGATTAGCGGGGTGACGAAGGCGTTCCTAACGAGATACACCCCTGCGGTTCCCAAGCTATTAAACCCATCATGGGGTCCTCGCGTTATTTTCTAAACGCTTTAACAGTAAAACCACAGCACCTATTCTCCTCGCGAGTGTTGTTTTATTTGGCCCGATTGATTATCTCGGCCTTTATAAGTGGGAAGTCTATTACGTATTTTCTACAAGTCATTAAGTCAATTAGCAGTGTGGTGTGAGTCGGCAGAACGTGGTCCACGTGGAGGCGGGAAGTGACTCGACTCCTCGCCGGACACCAGTCAGGACTTCAGTCACCAGCGGTCGGTTCACGTTCCAATCGAAATTAGGCAGTTGAATATTATCCATGGATAAGATATTGCGATGGATTCTGAAACTTCAGTCATGTCAATGAGTTAGTTTGCACCTGATCCTCGAGAGTTTTGATTCAACTTTAGTCACTGATCTTCGATGAGAACTCCAATGCCAGGATTTACCTGAAATCTGGTACTGCACTCGGATTCATTGTGTTTTTCTTTCTCAGGCAGCTTACCAAATCGACGATTTTTTATTATAGGATTTTTCTCTAGTATTTATATCTCAAATTACTCGCAGTTGTCTTGGTCCGTTGGTCAAACGTTTCATTCAATATGGCACTAGGGGTAGTTTCCACCTATAGGGGACAATTTATAACGAACATTCTCTTATCTTCATCGCAAGAGGAAGTTTTTTCTGTTCCCCTGTATGCTAATATGCATTTCTAACTGGAATATACGGAGGCAGACTCTTTTAAAGACCAGTTGACGAAAAGATATATTTGTTCATCCTTGTTGCTAAATTCCTCCAGATTTAAAATATGAAGGCATACTATAAAATTTCTGTCCATGGATACAATTTTAATCACTTTATTATATCACTAGCTGTCTTAATTACATTGATTATTCACCTGTAGGCATTCAGTCAATACACTCTTAAATTCGTTCCATTCCCTACTATTTCTTTATTTCATTTCTCTTTGTCGGTGAGTCTTCCTAAGACCTCTGAAGGTTTCGCTTGCACCTCTTCCTCTTTGAGTTAAATCTTGAGTCTTGATGAGTCGAAATCACTCGGTGCTAAATCATGGAAATACGGATGATTATCATATATGTTTTTACTGCCCAATTGACTCAATCGCATTGACCCATTCTTCACGTTCACACCAATTTTTTTAATTTATATCAGATCAACTATTTGACCACTATGTGTTCATACCGTCATAATTTTGTATCGAAGGAAACGTTCTTCGGGGCAAAGATATTCGAATGAGTAAGATGACGTTTCCTAACCTTTAGATTCTTGGATCGATCGTAACTATCAACGTCTCAATACTATCCGTATCAGGAATTAGGCGGTCATAGCATAAAATCTGGACTACTCACCCACTGCAACTGAATCACAGAGTAAGAATACAGTTCAAGGTCTAACACAGCATTTGCGTGACACGATATGGAAAGTATGAGTTACAGTATAAGCCTCATTACCTTTTTGTATGAACTGACCTTTCTGCGAGTTAATAATGAGAACTCAAAGTAATTTTTTTTTCTATATTCGCCCTCAAAACAGAATCGTTTCGGCTCCAATAGAATGAATAAATAAGGGAATCGGTTAAGTCATCGCTTCTATCAACCACTCGATAGTTGTTTTAGCTTCTTGTGGGAGAGAAATGTTTTTCTTCACGGATGCAGATGATAATCAAATGTTACAACTGGTATTTACTTGGTTGAGAGACATTATCACAAGCAAGGAATCGTTACCATAGTTCATTCAGGATTCCGAATGTGACATACTAATCCAGTTATCGGATAGAATACTAGTTCCCCTGAATTAATAAGCTTATAATGACGAAACGTATCAGTCAAAGCCATCAGGAATTATTTTCTGTTCAGTGACATATTTTACCACTTCGAAAGGATGACTTTACCCGGGGAAAAAAAACTTGCTACTTTTCTTCTTTCAGAAAAATCTGCCAGATCAGATTCAACTCAGTTGAGCATGGCCTTTTTTTCGGGTAAAGACTACGGTTTAATTAGAGATGCTGGAACCAATCGTAGTCGATACGCCGCCATATTTGCAGATTCCAGGGAGTGTGTGTGTATAGAGAGAGGTATGGAGGGAGCTGGAGAGGGAGATGGTGTCGTGTTGCCGATATTTCCAGTGGCGATGGACGGGCCGATAAGGGGCTGTCATTGTCCACGACTAGCTTACAGCAGAAAGCTCTCGGAGCTTCTGCGATTAGCCACAAACGGCGAGCTGCCATTGTCTGCCACAAGAATGCTCGGAATCCCCGTCGAACTGCCTTAAAAAGAATAATATATACTCGTTTGAAACGTTTCGAATATGCAACCGCGAATGATTGTGAAATTCCGTTGGAAGAATATCATTCCTCCAGTAACTGATTATCAATAGATATTGAAGCGCTATTGGTCAATAATACCAAGAAATCTGTGAAGATACGCGGCAATGATCGCAGAAATAAACTTCAAGGAATCGTCAAGA
Organism: Zhengitettix transpicula; assembly: GCA_037074705.1. NCBI lineage: Eukaryota > Metazoa > Arthropoda > Insecta > Orthoptera > Tetrigidae > Zhengitettix > Zhengitettix transpicula. Next base: position 34,851,884 of record CM073596.1, on the reverse strand, counting down.
ATTTAATTTTATTATAACTATAAATATTAATCTGTAGAAATTTCGTATAACCATTATTGTTCCCACCCAACAACTATAAATAATATATCGACTTTAGCAGTAATTTCAATTATCTCTGTACACCACTGTGCTCATTTTATTGTCTAAAACTGTTTGGCAAAAGGAAACAATGTGAGTTCATCTTAACATGAGTAAATTGAATGGAAAATACAGTATATTATTAATCAATATAATTTATAAATATTTTTTTAACAAATTTCTGTAATAAATTCTATGTTATTGGAATTATTGAGTGACACTTTTGAAGGTTTTTGTAGTACCTGTAATTTGCTTTAACGAAGCAAGAGGGAAGGTTCTCACAATGAATCCTTCAGGATCAGAAGACGTATTTTTCAACAAAGCTCCACTCTGGAGCCCATGAACCTGATAAAAAGAAAGCCAAAGAAGTGATCATATAAATACCACTTATTTTTTCTGAATTTGACTATCTTTATTATTATTAATTTTCAATCGAACGTAATTTTTTTCAATTTACCATGAAACTGAATTAAGCGACTCTCAAAAGTAATGTAAGGTCTGAAATACAGATGCTGAGTTCTGGATAATTGGGAAATCGTGATCTGTAGAGAATTAATCTTCAATATAGGCGGTCGCCAAATTCATACAAAATGAGACTGTCCTGCAATTTAATTTCTTTAACCATTGGAGTACTTGGTTAACGCGATGAAAATTTCCTTTTCCTCTCTGAGTGTGTGTGGGGTATCTGGAGTGAGACCTGGACACGTGTCCGTACAGATGGTGATGCCTAAACAAACAGGACTAGATGGTGCTGGCGATGCATTAGCCGCACGGTCCGCATGTTAATATGCTAATGAGTCGCCGGTCAATTATCGGCGCACTATATCTGTTGTTGTGCATGCGCCCTCTAATTACCTCCTACCTCTGAGAGTCAGCGGATCCCTCCTCAGGCTACGTTACTTTGCATTCCTCCCTCCAACATCTTCAGCATCTTCTCACTTTATTCCTCTGACCATCCCTATATGGTCCTCTAATATACTTCAGGTATAATTTGTATCTTCCTTATGTGTGTGACAAATCATACACCAAACAAAAAATTTCACTTCGCACGATTGTTCATAAAATCTGCTAATAGACAAAGTCGGTATCTTCACGGAGAATTTATTCAAGGAGTGATCAGATACTAAGGTCACGAAGACTGCAGCAAAGCATGTACTTTTCTTTTTCATACAACCATTACAGCCACCCGATAGTACATACAGTAGCTTATTTTTTAACATAGTCTTCATATCGCTTTAGGCACTTGTCGCTTCGTGGGATAAGTTTGAATATTCCCTCCGGGTAAAAGTGCGTGTTCAGCCACGTTCCCGAAAAATGTTTCACCGCCCCGGTCTTCAGGTGAGGAAAAAAGGTGAAAGTATCTCCATAAGCCCCTTCTTCCTTCAAGATAACGCGCGAAATGTTGAAGCAGTTTATCTGGGACATCATTGACCACCCTCCCTACAGCCAGGAGTCTCTCTCCAAGCGACTTTACGACTAACATTTATTAAATAATACTGACTATTTCATTGTTCATTCCACGAGTTCTACTCGGCTGTATCATTGATTATATTCCAGAAAAACGAATCTGCATCAGATCCAAGAAATACGGTTCTTAGAAGCTAATATATGTATTTTTTGTGTTTCCAAATTTGTGAATGTTGCCCTTGAAGAAACAGCCACTTGTTGGCCAGTGCAGTCATGACTTCTCCAGCTGGAGTTCTGCCTCATGAATGGAATTGCGGGGGAACCGTGATAAGGAGCCGTTATCTCTATTCCCACTGACCTGGAAAATCCAGGTCGTGTTGTACGCTCACTGCGCCTAATCTGGCCACACAAGTGTCACGTTGACGGAAAGAACAACATAATTGCTTTATTATGCGCTAGTAACGCGAATCTTACTCTTCGAATACGAAAAGTTGTAAATGTTTAAGAAGAATAAAATTACCGGATACTTCAGAAACGTCCAGCAAAGAATCGTGTATAACTTCGTTTAAAATTATGACCTCGATATAGCTGATAGTCCATAAGCTAGCTACGTAACATGTTGGATTTGGATGAATTTTAATTTATTTTAAATTTGCACTCCATCTCATATTGCCTGATCGACGAACATAAATTATGTAATAGTTGCATTTAAATGTAACACAGTAAATATTGTTACGTAAATTTGTTTTTGGATGGTATAAATGTATAAAATGTATAAATTGAACGGCAATGGGTTACGATAGTACAGTTACGAGTTTTGTTTATAATTTTTTAATCACACATAATCACTATTACTCCACATAAACCAAATGTGGTGACAGTATCATGAATTAAAAACTTCCATTTCTAAATAATTTTAACCCAAGCCGGAACCCAAGAAAACATATGTTCCGAGTTTGTAAACATAACTTGAAATTCTTTTAATTTTTTGGATGCAGTAAAGGTTTAAAATATTCTCATCGCCGATTTGAATAATTTAGAAACCTTTTCAGTGACTGAATATTATTAAATAATTAAAAAATGAACAACCCACAATTATATCTTTCATAATATGTTTAGGATATTATAATTTACTAATAAATAAATAAACGACGATAAATTTTAATTCAGAAAAAATAAATTATTATTGTAAAATTATAAAAAGTTTCATCGCTTATTTTGCGACTTCATCAGGTTTAAGTTTTAAAAAAGCAATGAAACGTCGTTTAATTTTACAATAATTAATTATTTTTTCTGACTTAAAATTGTCTGATGTTTATTTATTATTTTTCTCAATTCAGAATATATTATTATATATATCATTATTATAATTTACTTTCACATTACCCTCAATCACTGAAATTAATTAACCAGGAACCTATAACAGATTTACTACAATTTTTTCCTTATTTATTGTCATATTAAAGCCTGTTCAGTTTTGATATAGGATTTTTGATTAATGAACGGGTATGTTTTGTTCCAACCAGGTTGCATATTAAATAAATAAAGTGTTCGTTTATATATATAATTAAAAACAGAGATGTACAATTGTTTTTAAGTTAAAAAAATTCTGTTGAACACTAAAATTGTGGCGATGAAATATTAAGTGAAAGAAACCAATGTGGTGTATCACACGAATGGGTTGCTCCGACGTAAAATATAAACCTTTAGCTTCATTGATGAATAGATAACATAAAACTTTTTAAATATTCCAACGAAGACCGTATTTATAAATCGGGAAATAAGGTCAGGTATATTTTAAAGAAAATATTGAACATCTTTGATAAAAAAATATTGGAGAACTTACGCAGATAATCGATTAAAATCGTTATAGTACAGTGAAATATTTTGTAGAGCGTGTCGACATGTCCGTGTATTGAGGTTATTAACAAGCTGAATTTCCCTTACTTAACAGGCAGAAGACGGTCGTCTGTGAAGTGACGCGACGAACACTGAGGCGTCTCCTTAGTCCGTGGACGCCCTTTGGACCATGGCGGCTATCAGGAGGACGCTGCCCTTTACCCTGTCGCCTACGGACTCACTATCTCTACCATGGAAATTCCCTACTCCTCCTCGCGGTGGCCTTTTCCTGGTTAACATCAATTAACAGATGATAAGAGGCATCGTTAACAGAGTCGTAGCAGCCTCGGACGGCGACGCTGCTGCTAAATCAGTGTGTAACATTTCGGTTAAAAATAGATCGTATGTTCAAAACAGATAAGCGCCCTTGTGGAAAAATATGATACTTTCAGTGCGACGCAAATAGGCCAATTACCGAAAATTCGTCTTATTCACTCAACCTTTCATTTTGTCTATAAAATTGTAAATATTCTGAGTAGCACCACTTTAAAGTAATTTCATACGCATTTCCACACACGTTCACACAATTTATGTCGAATTTACCGCAACCATCGCATCATTAATCAATCGCCTCCATATGTAGCATATTTATCACATGTAACGTTAAGCCATAAAATATTCTTAATTTAATTAAACTTTACTAAACATATTTTAGACAGCAATCACTATCAATGGGTACAATCTACATATTTTATATTTAGATATTAAATGTAGATCCAGACTTTATTCTGAAATGCTATACATTATATATTAAAATAAATATCCCCAAATTTAACTCTCTAACTATCTTATTTTTGTCATTTAATTCGTTTCAATGTAAGTCATTACATTCTCTGATAATTTATTAATGATTAAAAATTTAATATTTTGATTTTTAAATTTGGTATTTCTGTTTAAATAAATAATTTAATACTCCGTTTGAAACCACTGAGCTTCCGGCCGATAATTTAGTCAAATTCATGTACAAAATAAATTTATAATTATTTAAATAACATTTCCAGTTTACAAAACCTGATAAATAATGACCACTTATCAAAAAATTCTATAGTTCTCTACATGTATCGATTCCAACACGTGTCTATTACGTACAGGATTGTCCGTAGAATAGGTCCGTATACCTTACACTATAAAAATTAAATATGAAAAAAAATAACAGTTCAATTGCACAGGTGAAAATAAAAATTATGTAAAAAAATGTTTTTTTAAAAAAATTCCGGTTTTGTATGTATTAAACGATAAGAATTTTGCAGAAAGGGTGTGAACAAGTAATATAGTTATTTAATAATAAGTGATAATTGTGATATATATTAGAGATAAAATATATATATATATAGCAGATAGGATGCAAATATTTTTCAGTCTGTTGTATAAAGGTTTCTTCTTGTACGCAATGAATCAAGTGAGACCGTCTTGATGATTATAAAAATGTCGGAATAAATTTTAGTATTTTCTCATAAATTTTCTAATCGAGTGAGCGACAATTTACGTCACAGCGTTAATGCGGCCTTTCCATAGCAAATTAAAATAACGGCTATAAACTTGGTAAAAATTTTGCAAGGAGACAGCAGAAACATTGAATTGTGGGAGAAAAGGCTCCAAGTTCCCACGGGAAATTGTGAATTGTGGGGACAGAAATCGGCCTACACTATCACGTAACATCCAAGGAGGGCTCAACAAATCCAGTCCTGTGATTCACGAGGGAAATTACCCATTAAATTTGTAACTACCAGACCCTTGTTCCGTCTCCAAGACATCGTTGATACCATTTAAACGCATAACGAGTTTTCAAAAACAGATAAATTGTTAGCACAAATTTGTCGAAGATTTGAACGATGTGATCCTTATAAAATATTTTATAGAATACTATTGTTCTGTTTGCTACCGTAATGAATGCAACACTTGTCGAAGAATATCTTGGGGAGATCGCAGGTAGTCATTAATCAGCAGCTAGTAGACTGGACGACCTGGTCGAAACACAGTCATTACTTAAATTAATTGCGGTGCAGAGACGCTATCTGGGTCCGGCCCAATTAGCGGGCCTAACATTCTCATTTTTATTGCGCTTTATGACAGATATTCGACCGAAAGAAACAGGAAGCGGACGTGCAGGAGAGCCACGATATTTATTATCGCCGTTAATACATTAGGAAAGGACACGGAGCCCCATTAAAAATTCACTTCCTCTGATTCTTGTTTCTGCATAGCAGGACGTTGCTTATCTCTCACGTTGATGTCACGATGCAACGTGAAAATAATCGAACTACCTTCCATATACGTTCCAAGCCCAAACTTTGCTAATATTTTTGTTGGAAATCATCTTAATTCAAAGTAAACTAAAACACATCATATGCAAAAGTAGATGATGGAGGCTAAAAGTATATATAACGCCGGTTAAGAAGAAGAGGGACTTAAAGACCGGCTCAGGTATTCTAATATTTAATAAATATATATAATCAAATGAAAGAATTACGTCTGATTGAAAATAATGAATAATAAAGATAGCCAATAAAGACAAAAAAGGTAATATAAATATCACACAACGTTTCTGGGATCCTTGTGCGTTTCGTCAGGTGCTAAGAAGAGCCTAGAGAAACACAACTGCACAGGTCAGTTGACAACACTCAAAAGTGACGAAAACGCAACGACAATGGGAGAGACAAACGGTTAGCGTAACAATAAGGGAGGAACGACAATGGGAAAACAGTAGGTTTAGCGTAATAATAAGGGATCACAGTGTATGTTTGTAGATTAATAGCTTTGATGTTTGATTTAATTTGAAGCATCTCTGAAGTGAGCCTGGAATTGTACCTGGTGCCAATGTCTAAAATCTTAGCATTTTGCCAATGGAATGTATGTTTAGAATTAATTATATGTTTGGATACCGCAGATTGTTTATGAATAGGAAGTTTGATATTAGATATATGTTCTTTGATACATGTGTATTAATGGAACGTTTTGTTTGCCCTATGAAGCAGGAATAACAACTACAGCTAGAGATTTTGTAAACAACACAATGTTTGCTGTAGGTGTCGAGTGAGTCCTTGTGGTTTTTAATAAAGTATGATAGAGTATCAGTCGATCTGTAATTGATGGATATTTGATATTCTCTGAATATTTGGACAAATTTGTGATATAGAAATTTGTAATAAGGTGGTACGAGAAAAAAATTGGCTGGAGGTGTTTGGGTAAGATTGACATTAGGATGTTGGATTTTGTTTAGTCTGCTGTTTGTGATATTTATATTACCTTTTTGTCTGTATTGGCTATCTTTATTATTCAAATATAATTTATCATTGAATGTGCTCAAGTTCCTTGTTATTTGACTTTGATACGTCTGCTTGCAGAAAACCATTTTTGATCCACGTGCTTAGTTTTCACTTTTACATGCCTAGTTTTAACAACAGTATGGCCGAATCGAGAGTCGTTTTTTATTTTATTTGTGAATTTATTAAGATGATATTTGGGAGTAAAAGTACTTGCAGTCCAAACACGGTTGTTTTTCCCACGGAAAAAGGAGAGCAGGTAGCGCCGCTGGCCAGCAACGTTCTCCCAACGAATAAATGAACCGCCTACACAAAAACCACCCCCCAATTACGAGCGCATCCCCCTTGTCACAGCAGAGACATTTTTGCTATTATTGGGGAGCAAAGTTGACGTGGCGTCTGGGTGATGCTGAAAGGTGTGGGCGGGGAGCTTGTCTGCGTGTTGGCGCCACCTGTCTTCGTGCCACAAAGCGCAGCTACCCCTTTTACAATGGGCGTCTATTTTCACACCTCGCAGAGTCTCACCCCCTAACCCCTGCGCTGTCTGTTACATCACGTCGCTCTCTTTGCTCACCGAACAGAGACCGTTGTCAACGTCTGGGTATCTCGCGCCGTCTTGATGACTCGGCACTAGCGCACGATGCACCAATTATTAACTGCCCCAAACGCACTCCAACCTGCAGCAGCCGGGAGTGTAATCTGTAAAAAAAATCGATAACTTATACGTTCATATCAGACTAAAGACCACGAACAGCCTCTGAACGAACAAAAGGATGCAATGTGGCTTTTAAACAACATCCACAAATCTGAATTCGTACCCTCGTCTTTCCAATCCTCGACCACGACAAGTTTTTAGCCATATTTTGCACTAAATAATTAACATTCTTTCTGTCATTAGATAAATATGAGAGTAAACTCACCCGGTCTAAGAACCGCCGCCAGAGAAAAGTAGTAGACAAATGTTCTCCTAATTATCTTGACAAATAAATTAAATAATAAATTTTGATCCTTCACAGAATCTGTTAATAAAATTAATGTACCACATCTTCTATATAATAAAAAAATATGTATATTTGTATGTATGTATTTACGTTGTTCCTTATACAAATTTTATCGCGTGGACAGATTGCAACAAAAATTGGTACACATATTCTTCAAAACACAAGAAACGGTACTGTGAGGGTGAGAAACCCCTAGCATATATGTGGAAAGAATTATAATTAAAAAGCATTATCATTAAATGTTAAATTACTGCGCGCCAAGAGACAATGACGTCACGCGAGAGAAAGACGTTACTACGCAACGAACAAAGGAAATTCTCCTTTATTAGGAATGAAATAAAGCAGAAATATTTTCTTCAGCAATACTCCATCGAATGGTAATAAAGAAGAATACGAATTACTTTACCATCCTTGCGGAAAATGTAAGTTAATTTTCGCGCTATATTAGTTGTGAGTCTAGCTAACAATTTCATCAATGTAATATTTCGTAATGTATGAAGACTGAGTGACGATTATATCCTGAAATACTCAAGGAATATATTTAAGTATTCAATTAAATACTTTTTCGAGTTTATATAAATAAGTACACGAGCAACGCCGGGCACCCAGCTAGTAATAAAATATAACCACTCTCATATCAGTACAGAGCGTTTGGTAAATTTATTTAAATTATTAAATTTAACTGAAAAGGAAGTTTATTAAATGCTCCTTTGTTTTAACCGTAAAATATGATTCTGACATTAAGGAACTTTAACTTAGTGATAAAAAGCGAAATAGTTTGAATAATAGTAGCTTAATAACAAAATAAAAGTCAATCCTTCTATAAATCGGCTTGCTGTCATCCCGGTGGCTTATTTTAAGTAACATATGATTAAGTTTACTTTCATTATTCTACCAATGCAACTTCAAAGTTATCATTGCGGATTAGGAAAAACGATTGAAAATGTACTTACGTCTAATTTATTGCTTCTGAAATTGAAGCAGATGGATAATCTTGATGGATTCAGAACATTTTTGTTTTTTTATTGATTTTTAAAACTTTTAGTCAAGGACTTTACAGTTTTGACAATTTGTCCTATAGCATTTAAAATGTAAATAATTAATCTGGTCTTGTAAATGTCCGCTGACATTCCTAGTTGAAGACGAGACGAATGGAGGGTATTGGACGCGAGTTTTATAAATTTATTCTGATGCCTGTATAGTAGGTGTTGTACGTATTTAATTTTTTTGGAATAAATTAGTGCTTAGGAAGGATGGACATCTTGAGCCTCTATCCACCATGTTTTTATTTTCAGTGTTTGCAGGTACTTCAAAGCTCCTCCAAGACATCTTATCTTCGGGCTGAGAGAATGTTGTACATTGGTTAATAATTTCCATGATTAATTTCCCAACCATTTTAGACTACATATTTTTATACTATGCAGCTTACTGTGTTAGGTTTTTTTATACAGTCTGTACAGCTCAGCATTGAATATTTTTGTCCATAAACCGTTAACACAGCTAGGGCCTTAAATCTTTCTCAGGATCTTCCCTTCATATATTCTCAATTTTTCGAAAATATTAATGCGTCCTAATATATATTAATGTGATACATACATAGCCAAAAATCAGAAAAAATTAAGAGCCAAGGAATTTTAATTAATCTAATTCTCCAATTTCCTTCAACATTCTTACAGTGTGTCTTTTGCATTTATCTCAATTTTCTCGCAGTATCACAGGCCACTTAAACTACTCGTCTTTATAAATATTTTTATTTTACGAAACGATCTATAAACGCCAGGAATATCTTTAATCATGGTCTACTTTTGAAGTTAATGTAATTAAAGCCGAATTTGCCGGGTTAAAAACTCATAAAGGAAGTGTTTGTGCTATACAGTCACTGAAATTAAAATATTTTTTAAAAATACATTATTTAGACTATTTATGAAACGAATTTTTGATAATCATGATAATTATAGAACGACGGTTTTCTACATTCTACGGTGAATCTACAGTCATGATAATAGATGAAAAATATGAAACCTTAATATTTAAGTTTTTTGATTGAAATATCTGAATTATTGCACTCTAAATTTTGTATAAAATATATTTTATTCAAATTTTGTCATTTTTGAAAAATATTTAACCTCAATAATTGATTTATGTGAGATATTTCTTCAGTGGTGTCGAATTTTTGAATTATAAAGAATTAATTTATATATTGTTACAACTTTTAAATTATAAATTGTTTCCAATGTAAATTGTGCTTATGAATGTACCTGAATTTTACTGTTCAGTCTCGTTTAAAATGTTTATTTAGGCCGCAGCAGTCAAATTTGGTATTATTTGTTGTCTGCCATATGATTAATAAAAATTTAATTTTATCATTATATTTGTTTGGTATTGTAGTATAAAACGTTATACCTGATGAGGACGAAACGTAGTGGAATTTCTATTATATATATTTTTCTGACTTCAAAAAGGCTGTTGTTTATTCGTAAAAGGGGAATAGTTTTTATAAAGTAATTTTTGACGTATCCTCGTGTATTTGACGAAAGTGACATGGCTGAAATTCGTCTGCAGTCCACGACACTCGCAGGTGTATGCCGATGAATCGTTCCGTGCCACATGACTGGAGATTTGAATGAGAGCCGTCTATCCAGTCGACTGGAGCGATCGCAATGACGCACACGCGTTTCCGGCCAGTGCTTTCTGTAAATGCGTCCCAGCCACCATCTTTCTTATTTTATCGGAATCGCACTCCATACAGCGCTATCTCTCATCTCGCTCGTTGTGTGCCGCTTCATTTCCACCCCTCCACCGCCGCCTATGAATGAAATTCCGCTACTCTCTCCACTTCGCCGTGCTATCTCTTATCTCTTTGTCCCCCCACCCCACTCCTTTTGAACTCTTTTGATTCAGTGTATTGTAATCCCAGAATTAAATGATAAAGAGGGCAGTGGAGGGCCACGAGAGGAAGAGCTTAAAAGGACATCACGGCTAATCGAGATTAACAGCAAGGATTGTGGTCGCCTGGGAACTGCGTCCTTGCGTAGATTCTATCTCGTGCCGTCCTCAAGGTCGAACGCAGCTTCCTGCTTCGCCAAATGTAGGTCTCCTTTCCTCCTCAGACACATCCTGCTTCAAGAACTCGGTTTTCTCTTAAATAACACTTGGAGGATCAGAAGGCATTTGGACAAATCACCTTCTCGATCAACATAATAGCCTGTCGACCAATTATGAGCGCCCCCCCCCCCCTTTGAAAAACATCTTTTGTAATCGGAGATTCTACAAATATTCAACTCTCGATTTACTGATTCTGCAATTATTCCTCCACTCAGACACGACCTCACAGGCAAATCCTAATCTCTGCGGTGTTTCATTTCTGTTTAATGTTATTTGACGTATTTATTTAAAATATTCAGAATTTATTCCTCGATTTTATTTAAACCTATTTCTACAATTGATAAATTTAAAGTATTTAAGGGAAAAATTAAGTGTATGGAATGCGAAAAACACCAGCTTAATAGTCAGAAATGTTTTATCACAGGATAGAAGAATTTAGTTTAACACAATATTTCATCCCTAATTGGGACCTATTCAGCTGTAAAGTTTCCAATAAATTTAGTTATGTAGAAAATTATAAGAAAACAAAATCTTACACACAGACACGATATAATTAAAAATTATTTTAAAAATGTGTGTAAGATGTTATATTTTTAAAATTTCTTAGACAACTGATTGTAATTGAATTTGTACACCTGGAGAGGCCCCAATTATGAACGAAACGTTGAGTTTGTAAGACATAATGTTCTAAATTTGATACTAGGTTATTTCTGACTATAAACCTGGTGATTTTTCTAATTTAATTAAAAGAAGTCGGAATTCGAAAGACCTGCGGAAAAGTTTCTGTGGCCTTATGTGCACCTTATTGGTTTTTTCGCTAAATGAATCTATCTGTTGAAAAAAAAAAGTCCAGTAATAAATCTTAGAGTACGGAAAATTCTGCGTTGAATGGAATTCTTTTTTATGAAATAAGATTGAAAAAAGTGGTTGAAATCATTCCTCAAATATTGAATATTTGTATGAAGTTTTTTGAAAGAATGCAGTTTATCGTTTTTCTACTGTAGATATCTCCAAAATCGTTTGTCGCACACTAATGTGTCATTGGAAACAATTTGTAGATAATATAATTCTCTTTCTGTTGCACTATCTTGTTTTAAAATTCATTGAGAATTTCCTAAAACACCCATTTTTCTGGGTGCCTGTGGCAGGACCGGCCGCGGTCACATTGTGACGCTGATGGATAGAGTAACCGTTAACTTCTTATAGTTAGTTACTTAACATAAATAGACAAAGCATTCTACATAATTTTACACTCATTTACTTTTGAACTTGCATTTATACTCGGAAACAGCAGTATATTTCACTACCAGGGAAATTTGAGAATATACCGTCAGAGCAAAGACGCAAATTATTTTCATTTCACATTTAAAAAATAAAAGAAATTATATTCAGTAATTTAATCTATATTGGTTAATATAAAAAACCGAAAGCGTATTTTAAGTAATATGGCGGAAGATTGTGAAAACGCACAAAATTTAATATGATATCCATTTTCCTTTCCGCTCAACGTGTATTTGAGATGCAGTAGAAGGAAGGTAACGGATTCCTGAAATTAATACTAAAACCCTGTTTATTTTCTAAATAGCTGACTAAAATAAATGGTCGGTGCAAGAAATGCGTACAAGTGCTCACTACTCCTTTATGCAACCATCTTGGCACCAAGTCCTCGCGGGCTGCGTATTTCTAAAAATCAACGTTCAAATAAGTCTCAATTCTACTGTCCACATTAAAAATTATTGATATTCGGTTTAAAAATTCATTAAAAAATATATATCATCTTATATTCATATTTGAGTATGTAATGTTTATTACTATTTCAATTAATTTTTCGCAAAGGCAATTTTAAGTAATTTTAGAACTCCTGATTTGAACTTTGTGATAATATATAAATAAACAACAGCCAATTTGAAGTAATCATATTTATTTATGGAAAATTAAACTACGTTTCGTTGCTAATTTTGTGATCTCTTCAGGTTGAAGTTTAGCAGTACAAAACGAAACCAAACCATTACAAATTTTAACAATCAGGTCGTTCTCCCTTCACTGCCGTGGCCGAAATACACTATTTAAAACGAGAACGACCAGTAAAAATTAAGTTACATAGATGAGTGCGGTTACAATGGAAACAAGTAAGAATTAAAAATTATAACAATATATAAATTAAATATTACAATAGGCAAAGTGTCAAAAATTATGTTCAAATTGTTAGTAACATTTTTTTATATTGATAGCAGTTTTACAATATCTGATATATAGTATTTCACTCATTAATCTCGAGAAATACTTCGTTTCTATATCATAATGGATACATTGCACCAATCTATTGTATTAGTCTTTAAGTAAATATGTTTTGACAAACCAGACTAATTTTGAATACTACTATTTACATATTTTTTTATCATCGTTTTCAATGAGCCTTTGGTTTGACCTATATATGACCTTTGTGATGTTGCATTTTATTATTCGCTGGAATTTCCCAGTTCTTAAATTGATGAAACGTGTTTCAGTCTTGTTAATTCGATGAATGGAATATGAAATTTTCATGCGTTTTAAGATTAAAATTAATATTTTTAAACATAGTGTTGCTTAATATTCAAGCACATAATGATAATGCATAAAATAGTTAAATATTTAATAAGGGCATTGAACAAATGAAATAATAAGCTCACAGGAAAGGCAGTAGTTTTTTTACGATGATGAGATGACAACGAAAGAATTAATTAAATTCTGCAGATGTAAATAAAAAATAACTTTGGTATATCTGAAATCGTCATAAAAGAAAATTACATAAATTTGAAGTTGAAAGAAATATAAAATTTAGCGCCAAACGTCAATTTAAGGGGTAAGTTGTTGATGTTGGACTGAACAGGAATATTTTCAATAAATAGGTATATATAATCAACATACGGAGGTTTTTCTCCATTTATCGCGTACAACCGCGCACCTTTTTTGATATTAATAATTCATGAAGTGTCAACAAAATTTCTTCCTCACAATTAAGTTCCATTGCTTGTATTCACTGAGGTGGGAACCCACCCAAATTGGCAACACCGCGTGAACAAACACTCCCAAACAAAGTCTCATGGGAGCGAAGGGTTGGACCACGTCCTGAGAACTCCTGGAGACGAATGAATTACGTCAGGTTCTCGTGTTCGCCGAACGACTGTGACACGCATAATTTCGTTTGGGTGTATTGAGTGTAAATCTAGATAAGCGATGTTTTGCAGCAGTTAGGGGGCAGGTGGTGTTCACTATCGGTCTCCGATCACAACCCTTTGCTCGCTGAAGGGGCATCGCGGACAGCTGACAGCCGCCAAGGGAGAAGAGAGGACCTACACACGCCCTCCGCATCTGCACAAGGTAAATAACAAGGGAAAACGTCCTAAACGCATTATCTATTCACATGGAACCTACAATCACGAGCATTTTACTAGCTGCTAACGCTAATTGAGTATTGGTGGTGAATGAGGTTGGTATGCCTTCAGTAATGGACTCCTATTTCCTCGATCATGCCAGACGAACAACATTCCCACTCTTGAACTTATTTAAGTCCATAAAGAAAGATTATCTTACGTGTACTTACTAAGAATCGCCATGATTCTTGCCTTGCTATCCACTAACATTTTACCACCACAAATTCCATTCGGCCAAGGACTTAAGATTCTGTACAGCTTCAAAAACTGTTAAAAGTTTCATGTTTCCTCTTGACTCTTATTTAATTCATTTTTATACGATTAAATCTTACGAGAATTTATTTGTCTTTTAAAACCTTAAAAGTTTCACAAACAAGATACCTGTACTTTTGCGTTTCAAAAGTCCAAACATGAAATTTCAAAATTAATTACATTTATCTCACTTGATTGAATAAATAAATCAGCGAACTTTTCAAAAATATTTTAATAAAATAAAAAGTTGTACATTTTAATAAAATGAAAATTAGCACTACGTATCGGTCCTGTACCTCTTCAAGTGCAAATATAAAACTTTTAAATGTTGATTTTTATAAGTGTGAATATCTAATAATTTAAGAAATAATATTTTTTTATATTGGACCTAGTTGAGTACAATTATGTGAATATATATATTTAAAAATTACTTACAATTATTTCTTTTAACATAATTATTATTCTAATGAAACAATTTTTTGAAAATGATTTTTATTATATTACTATAGGTTTATTAATTGTTAATTTTTTACTATTAACAGTACACTTAATACGGTTGTCTATTAAAATCATTTCGCCTGCATTGTGTGGGTAAAACACAAAGCTTTAGAAATTAATCCACAAAATTTTTTATTATGTATTGACATTACAAGAACTTAATTGGAAATAATATTTAAAATATATTCACCTAAAATTTGATACAAAACTATACTTATTAAATTCTTTATATATTCAGCCTTATAAAATCCCCATTTGATAGTTTTTATATTTTCACCTGAAGAGATTCCCAGACAAAGTAACGAGGAAATTTTTCATTATATTAGAATGTGTTTTATTAAAATGTTTGACAAGTTGGCAAGAGGAATTTTATTTTATTTTGAGAAAGGACTTATAATAAAAGCTTTTTAAACTTCCATCTACACAAGTTAAATTCATCATTTTACAATTTATTATTCTTAATGTATCCGACTAAATTTCAATATCACTATTCAAATAAAAAGACATGAAAATATCCATTTATTGATTTTTACAAATTTCTTTGTGCCAATTTCAAGCCTCCCGCATGTGAGATGTCTTAAGAAATGTCCTGTTAATTTAAATATTTTATGCACTCATTTTTATTTCAATACGCTCGCTTTGTGTATGGAACATTGAAAGTTTATTTCCTTTCCGTGTCTGGTAAATATTATGGTAATATATTATTTTTATTTCTAATTACGTAAATTCCTGTATAGTAAGAAAGAAAAATGGGATTTGCGTAAAAAGAAAGAATAATTGCAGAATGTGGAGTGTAGAAGAGCTGTCAAGGAGAAATGTTGGGAAAGAAAAATTGGAGGGTGACAATCAGGCAAAGAAAGAGAGAGAATTTAAGAGCGAAATTCATTGAATGTGTCTTGAGGGTAACGAGTGTGTTGTACTGAAAGTGACGTGGAGCAGTGGGAGTCTGCGGAGCTTGGAAAGACGTGCTGGTACCAGGTGCGGTCTGTACTTGTTAGTAGATCCGAGATGGCGATGAGATTGCGAGATTGCGACCACCACAATGTGTCGCCGATAACATTGTGCAGATGGCAGCAGCTGCGCGCGCTACCCGTCATCTGCCCGAGTGGGGAGGATATCAATACGAAGACAACGTTCCGACTGGCACCGATTGCATCTACCACGATTTTTCAAGATTGGGACGACTGGGCGTGAACACTCCCGTCGCCTCAGCTTCCTCAATTAAGCGGAGGCAGACAGGCATGAACAGTTCTCAATAGAACATTTAGATCTTACAAATCACTGAACCTAAATATAATAATTGTCGTTCTCAACATAAAACATCCGTTTCCTTCTGGGACATCTATTTAGTTTTAATACAGAACGCAATCATATATGATCCGTAATAATATTAATTTTCCGATAGTGTAAATACGAATCTATTCTTATACACGGTCACACTCAAAAATACCAGCGGAAGAAGCAGAAAAATATTATAAATGACGTGACGTTAGTCAACCACGCATTTGTACGAGAAAGAATAAAATCTCACCACGTAAAAGCAGTTAAAAGTATCAGATATACTCCATTTTAATTTAAGTTAAACTTCGAGGTCGAGGTAAGGTAAGCAGCATGGTAGAATAATAGAATAACCATAAACGTATTACAAATTAAGAGGCGTTAAAGCTTACACGGTCAATGTAAAAGCACCAATCATAAGCTTCCACGTAAACGTACGACTTTAAACATACATTATTTATTTATATGTAACTCACAAATCAATTATAACTCAAATCTCGACATTGTGCGTAATGTTTTGGCTAAGATAAAGCCATTAATTTAATTATCTATTTGACTTAAGCCATGGCCCCCATTATGTTTAAAAAACATACTGACCTGCATTAATAATTATGTTACGGATTTACGAAAATATTTTAAACTCAATATTTCTTTACAAATATTTCAATTACTTAGGCTACAAATTTCCTATTACTTTAATATTGGCAGTTTCAGTTCTAACGCTCATGACAGCAACGAACCCTTTTCTTTTTAAATTTATTGTTATAAATATTGCTGTAATCAATACATGAAGTAGCTTATGTTTCGAATTTAACTGTCAGGCTGACAATTATATTGAAACTTTCAGGATTTTGCAAGCTTTTTAACGTAGCTTTTATTTCATTTTACATACACATGCATATATATATATATATATATATATATATATATATATAAATTAAAACCAATAAATATATGGTGACTAAAATTTCTTTCTTTCGGTATAATAAATATAAGGGAAATATAAGTTTATATATATATATATATATACATATAAATTAAAATCAATAAATATATTATGATTAATATAAGAAGTGTTTAATAATTATACTGAAATAAAAAAATTTAATCACAATATATTTATTGATTTTAATTTAAATAAATCATCTTACCATTCACAAATTTTCTGTCGGTTTATAAAAATGTTATTAATGTATCTGATCTAAAATAATTAAGTCGGCGAATAAAGTCAGAATAATTTTGAAAGAAATAAATTAAATTATACGAGAGCAGCCCAACTATTGCAAGATTTGTCAATATGTTTAGAACCTGCTAATCGAAATTTTACACCTCTTCGTATCGAAATTCGTCTTCAGAAAGATCACGAAGAGTTTTTTTGTTGTAATCTATAAATCTGGATTCTATATTTTTATTTTAAATGTACCCCAAATTTTGGGACAAAACGTTGAATACCTGTTGGTTTAGTTTTCAGATATAATTCCCTAATTTAATCTTATTAAAATCGATTAATTCGGTCATATTTGGTTGATTTTATTTGCTTAACGTAATATAAATATCGATTTTATGAAGTATACGACTGGGAGGATATGAGGAAAGTCCCGAAAGTAGAGAATCGGATATGAAACTATATAATATCACATATCAAACACATTTGGAATTCATTTGTCGAATAGATATTATAGTAGGAGTAGTTATGTAAACATTGTCGAGCAAAAATTATGTTTGTGAAGAGTTTTATATTACTACAGCAAGACGTATTAAGACTTAATACAAGACCAATCTGGAACGCGAGTGTTCAATAAATGATAATGCATTTAAAATGAAAAGTTTACGTCTGATGAAAACATTAATAATAAGAAAGATAGCGAAATACAGGTAAAAGAAGTGATATAAATATTTATGTTATCATTTCTTTTGTCTTTATTTGTCTATATTTCTTATTCTTAATTTTTTCCTTCAATGTGGTATTTATATTATCATTTAATATTTTTAATATTACTACTTCTGTCTGTAACTTTGTTACTTTTGTCTGCTAACTTTCTCATGATTGATAATACATTTATCTTTATGTTTCTCTGAAAGAAGAAGTCCATGGTTCAAGGCTATGTTGTTTGATCATTTTTAGTGTATTAGGGGAAATTTTGACACAGCTGCCTGGCTATAGTTTTCTGAATTCAGTGCTGCAACACACTGATGGTCATCCCTGGTTTTTGTCGGCACAACGGTTCCTCCTCGTGGAGTAAAGCCGTGGTATATCGCGGAAATCGATCAACGCAACTGAAAAGAAGTGTAGTATTCGCGTTGGGCCGATTTCGGGGGTGTTTTGGGTGTAAGAAGAGCGCGCACGCGATGCCAGTGGCGCCGGTATTCATGTCTGAGGATCTTGTTTCGAGGCGTCGGGATTAGGAGCCGTGAATTTGTTGTGCGTCCGCGGCAGCTGCGGTCCGGAGATGAGTCCTGCGATAGCAGATAGAGATCACGCCATTGTGGGGCCGTCTCCGACCACAAAGACCTCGCCCCAGAGCCCCTACCTCAATCCTACAGACCAACACTAATTACACGCCCCGCAAATCAAGACATGGCCGTGCGTGTCACGCGGGGGGCTTCGACGTCGCCCTTACATGTAGCCCCATAGTGCTAAAATATCAATACGTTGCGTGCTTCAAACTATTCGTAAATCTCACAAATACAAACACACAGCCAAGCCACTGCTACAAATATATCTAAAAAAAATTGCGTACTTCAGGGACAAAATTTTCATTGTAATTCTGTTTAGTCTCGTATTTTACAGTTGATTCAATCGTCCCATTCATTCAATCGGCATATACGGTTATTTAAGGTATTGTTTAAATTTGGCGATCATCGAAGTTGCCATAAAAAAAAAACATCTTCCGTGTCAGAGCCGTCGGACGTAAGGCAGCCATATTTTCCGCTCTGTTCTCGCGAGGCTCAAGATCTCGGACCGCCTGGTAATTTCCGGAGTCCCATTGAGAGCGTGTTCCGCGTTTTTAATGGCGTGGCTATCAGGAGCGGTGCGTAGAAACGAGCTTTTGTGTGACAGCTCTTCCCTTCTCTGATCGCGCGACTGTGAGGAATAAACCCGGCCGCAGGATCACTTCCAAAGTGAAACCCGGACACGTCGACGGGTCCACTCGAAACAGAACAATCTTCATTATTACTTGGGCTTGTAATGAGTCGTAATTTTATAAGCCTCGTTTGTTAGAAAATAGTCCAATAGCACCCTAAACGAGGTCAAGACGCAGTTAAATTGGTGACATACAAGGATATTTATTTTGGAAGCGTGCGGAAAGAGAATTTTCAGGGTCTGAGACGTAAACTGCTAACTTTCGTCTGCGTGCTAGTAATATCGTGTTAGTATTCGTCGAAGGAGGTCGAGTGAGTCAAAGGAGAAAAACAAATGTCTTTTGAGTCTGGTTACTTCCACTTAAGAGGAAGTTTTATTTAAATTTAATATTAAAGGTTACGACAAAGAGGTGTAATCCAGACTACGAGACTACTTTTTTGATACTGATTTGGAATCGGATGAAAAAGTTCACAGACGCAGACGTCAGGACTGATCACAACGTAACAGATAAGATTAGTTTATAGTAAAGAATCGTCACTAAAATCTACAAACGCATATGTAGCACGGTGGTGGATAAATGTACTTACAAATTAACATTTATATATAATAATACAGGAGATAATTACTTATAACTGCAAGTTAACATTATGAATAGTCTAAATTTACATTTAACTTCACTATGACACTCTCTATTCCAAAATAAACTTTTGGCCAGCAAGTACAACAAGAAATAGATTTTAAAGGAGGAACGAAGTAATTCTTTGACTAAATGCTTCTCAGATCGTCGCTAGTAAAGCCAGAATAACGATTGTCTTAGGGGAGTTTATCGAAAAGATAATTTTAACACAATCTTATGTATTTAAATTACGTATAATTTCCAGTAGCAGTCAAATGTTTTCATGATATATTCCAGTGATGAAAAGACGTGTTTTCATCCTGCTTCATAAAGCAATAGACGAAATGCACAAACACGGTTTTTATTTCTAAAGCCAAAACTCCACTGCCCCAAAATCGCGCCTTTCCCGCAATACGTGAGAGCTCGATATTGAATTTTATTTATATATCTTTTACGGACTATTATACATTTCATATTACATATAATAGCCTCATTACATTATATATCAAAAATCTAAATTATAACCAAATAAAATTTATTATGTGTAATCAAATATTTGTATCTGATAATTCAAATATCAAAGTTTCATTTTCAAGCTACGTTAACATTGCCGACAATTTAAAATTAAATAAATCAATATCCAAAGTATTAATCAAATTTTAAATCCTTGTTAAAATATTGTTTAATGAATATTTCTCTCTGTAATTCTTTACCGCAAACAAATATTGTAATCTTGGAGTTCTAAGTCATCTTATCAATTAAATCAATGAAATAAACATCGTTATTAATAATTTTTTAAAATATTAATAACTTCTATAGCGAAACGTTCAGATTTCATAGATGGTATTTTCAATGATGTAGCAAAATCTTTATAAATGGTTTTTAAATAGATCTGGAAATTTTATTTGATGAGATGTGATTGTAAAAAATTTAATTTGTGCAGTTTCAATATTTTTGATAAATTTAATTGTGAAGAATGGCCAAATTATATATTCTAACTATAATAACTATTTCACCAATTATACGTATAACATTTTAATAGTTATTGGAGAATGGATTAATTTACATTTTTGGCATTAACAATAATGTTTGCAATTTTTGTTTCCTAAAATGGATTGAAATAATGGCTGATTAAATAAAATGGATAACATTTACAAAGTTGTAATCGTAGTGTATTTATTTTACGCTTGATGCGCTGGAGAATTTTCTGTGTTTCTTGGCAATGAACAATAAATTATTGTCGGGAATCTGGCTTTCATCGCAATTGTGCTAATAGTGCTTCGTGAATGATCGCCGTTTAATTGTCATGAGGGTATTTGATAATGTTCTTGAAAATATGATTGTGTAATTGAAAAGATTCGTCTTTATCTTTCTAAACCAATAACAGGCGAGGGATTAAATGTATGACTTTTTTGTGTTGACATCCGAAATATAAATTAGTTTTCCTTATATGGGATTACTATTGACGTGGTCCAGAAGTCGGCGCCTTTCTGCGCTGCATCACGGCAGGCACGGCCAAATCGTCTGAGTATTGCCGATCACATTAATCCCTGGTGCGAGTGTTATTGGAAGCAAGGCCGCTCTTTTAATTGGTTTGTCCCCCGCTGACGCTATCGCAGATCGACAGTCAGGACAGCGATCGCGTCCCGTCCCCTTCCCCTAGGACACTTAAGGGACTTATCTCCGCAGATTGCGCCCGCTATCGATCCAAAGACTCCCCTGCCTCTCTGCTTTCTTCCTGTGTCCTTATCATCCTTCCGGAGCTCGTGTTAAAGGCTTCTGTAATTGTGACAAATACAGACGCATCCAGAATAATGAAACCGTGTCGATAGAGACGAATCAACTTTACAATCCGAAAACATTCGTCGTAAATGTGACACAAACATACTTTTGACTGTTACATCCGGCATAAACCTGCTTATAATAACACTTACTGTATCGTTTACTTAACTCATGTACGTTTGAGACCATTAATTAGAAATTATAATTTAATATAACATGTGTCAAACCTAATGTGGACCTTCATCACGTTTAGAATAATTAATTTTCCTTACACGGGATTAATATGGGCTGGGTCGATAAGACGGCGCTTTTATCTGCTTCAATGTTGTAGACCTGATTATGGTCTACATTAATATTTAAATAATTATTTTTATTTGTCTATTTTTGCATCACTAATAATTTTAAAAATCAGTATTATAATATTTAAGTATGATTTGATGCTTGAATAAGCTTTCGTGAATTTATTTGAATATAATATTTCATTCAATTTTGTTCAAGCGACTCTAAACCTTCCAATAAAAAAAATATATTTTATTCATTTTCTCTGCTCAGGCAGTAGTACACTACAAATATGAATTAAATGCGTAAATAAACCATGTATATAAGAGTGATGTTTTAAAAATATAATTTTAATTTGAAAATATTAAAAACTCTCGTAATAATAAATTAGATAAAGCACAGACGTAATTAAGTGTTAAATTAAATACGGCACAACGTTTCTGCAACCCTTAGTACTTTCGGCAGGTTATTCAAATCAAACCCGCAAGAGCATAAACCACGTGAAGGCTTTTGAGTTATTCGCCTACTTTCGTTTTTATGGCTCTTGATTTTTGTACTCACACGACAAACGGAAGAAGGTTTTTAAAAAAAATTGCATGGGATTTAATTTAGCAGTTATTTTGATCTGTAGTTTCACTATTTATTTATATGATTAATCCTAACAAATACATTTTATAATGCAAATTTGGTGCGATGCACCACGTATCAGATATTAAGTTGATAAGAACAGATTCAACGGTTTTTATTTTGTTCTAAGTTCTTTTTCTTATTCATCACTTAGTTTGTTAACGGATGCTTAACCCCATTTAAAATTTAAAATTATAATATTACTTAATCATGTCTAATATAAAATTCAGTATCGTGAACTTTCCCTTGGTGTGGCGCATCTTTCAGATTTGACGACTTTTTGGCTTGTAGAATATTCCTAATGTTTTTACATACTATGTTTCTCTGCTTTTCGTGTATCTCTAAACCCTTGATTGTGATTTGGGTTGTGGGGTTTAGAGTGCTTGCCCACGTGGCCGCTTTGAAGGCTCTGTTGCAGTTTGGCTCAGTGCAGCTTATTGTTTCAGGTGTCTGAGTATCGTGGACTTTCCCTTGGTGTGGCGCATCTTTCAGATTTGACGACTTTTTGGCTTGTAGAATATTCCTAATGTTTTTACATACTATGTTTCTCTGCTTTTCGTGTATCTCTAAACCCTCGATTGTGATTTGGGTTGTGGGGTTTAGAGTGCTTGCCCACGTGGCCGCTTTGAAGGCTCTGTTGCAGTTTGGCTCAGTGCAGCTTATTATTTCAGGTGTCGTATGTCCAATTATTAGGGCGTTGTTTTCTCGGGCAATGTGTTTCTCACCGGGGTCTAGATATTCAATTTGTTGTGCTTCCATATTGCTATTCTACTATTTTTGTCATTGATAGTTCTTCATTTTTCCTTTTTTTGCTTGGATCGTTTATCCCTGGGGCAGTTGGAGCTTTGCCTTTTTTGTTTCTTCGCTTGCGTTTTGTTGCTTTTTCCGGATCAATTTCGTCAGATGATGCTCCGCTGGTTTTACTGTCTTCCTCAGTTTGCTCCCTCTTCTCCTCTGTTATTATTGGTGCGTTGGCGGCAAGCTCTGCTAGTAGTTGTTCAAGTCCTTCAGTTTCTATTACTTCTATCGCTTGTGTCTTCTGGACCACAGTACTAGGGGTCACTATTTTGGCCATTATTTTTGATTTACGGCTTTCCAGTAGCGGAAAATTCTCAGTGTATTTTTGTTCATTTTTCTGGGTACAGTTCCTGCTTTCATGGCCCATTAGGCCACACCACTTGCACTCAGCATTGCATTCTGAGCTTAAGTGACCCTTTGTGTTACAGTTGTAACATTTTCTTTCGGGGCACGCTCCGGCGTCGTGCTCAGGGGACTGACATACCCTGCACCTCCTCTCCATACCCTGGTACGTGATGTTCAATTTCACGGAGCCTATAAATATGGCATTTGGTATTTTTTCTCCTTTAACGAAAGCGAATAATTTCCCTGACTGGAAGCCGAATTCGTCTGTACATTCCTCAATGTGTGTAACTGTACAAGTTTCAGCTAATTTAGCTTTGATCATAGCCGCGCTGATCATTATTGAGGGGTTGTACACCCATATCTTCCGGCTCCTGGGAACAAACGGGGTCACGTTAAATTCCGTGTTACCCACTCTGAAAGATGCTTTGTTTGTTAGATTCTCTACTTGGGCAGGGGATGATAGCACAACTTGGATTTCACTATTAACAAGTCTTATTGCAGTGATATCGGTTCTCACTATATCGCTTCTATCAGGCAAGATGCGAACTTGGCTTTTATGTTTGCACCTATTTCTACATTTTTTCCAGCTGGTATGCAACGGACGGCACGTCGTCTGTCGTACCCTACGTTGTTTGTCGGTGTCGGGTTTTGAGGGTTCCTTGCCGCCATTGCGGCGAACGATGCTTTTTGGACTTGGGCTATTTCTCGGCCCTCATCAACGCTGTTTAAATTCATCGTAGGGCCGGCCATCCGGCCGGTCCCTTTTGTCTTTGCTGCAAATGTGTCAGGGATTTGGGGTTGACAGCCCCGACCTGGAGTGTTAACTCTAGGCCTTCGCCCCCCTCTCTTAGCTACTGCTAGTCAGACTAGCAGAATTGCCCCGGGACCACGATGGGACGGAGAGGTTGGACTTGCGTAGCAGAGCTATCCAAGATAGACGGCGTTTCTCAGTTGTCAGCTGAGGCCTTTGCTCGCCTTTGGTCCCGTTGGAAAAGGGAATGCGACAGTGCCCGTGTCACCTGGTTTTGCAAACTTTGGCTAAGTCGCCAAAGGCAAAACTTCAAAGTAAAAGTAAGCAGCTATTTGAGAATAATAACAAAACGAGAGAGCAAAAAACAAGCAGATAATCAATAGTGCTTATAACCAAATGTACTAAAACACTAGTACAATGAAATTAAATATGTGAAAAGCAAAACAAGCAAACAGCCAAATGTACTATAACACTAGTACAATTGAAATTAGAAAGCGGAGCAGACAGGCAGGGTTATATAGCCCAACCTGGTTGAGGAGAATGCGAGAGTTAAGGAGTGAGCGTGGTATTGCCCCGCTCACGGGACGGGTCGAGGTTATTTGGGTGGTTACGTAGAGAATTTAGACTAATTGGGCTAAGGATCGGATGAGCAGCGTTCAAGCTCGTGACCGGAGGCCACGCCACAGTCCAAAAGGTTGGCTGTTGTGTCCTCTCACGCTGCGGAAAATGACAGGGATTGGTACGAAATTTTACGGATTTTGGAAAAAACACGACAAAACGTGTGGAAAGGAAGTGTAACGCTCAAGCTCGTGACCTAGGCCCCGCCACAGTCCAATAAATTGGCTGATGTGTCCTCTCACGTTACGGAAAATGAATAGGATTTGTGATAGATAAGGTATTTTTAGGATAATACACGATAAACGTGGCGAAGAGCGGCTCAGAACGTTCAGCAAGGAGCAAAGACTACACTTTGATCTTAGCCAAAAGGCCGAGCCTTTTATTCCGGACACCATTGTAATCAACGGGGAGCATTGTTAAATGTTTCTACGGCAACACGTCGAAACACGCGGTCCCCGCGTAACGCCTGAAATCCGGTTAGGAAAGTGAGGTCTACCGTCGAATGCTTAAATATCGCGGGAAAGGAAACAATTGGTTTCAAAGATAAAAAAAATTTGAAATGTATCAACAGTTTTATTGTTACAGTACGTCCCCACCTAGCGGCACTTACCTGCACTCGCTGCAGGGTGATACGTAAATGTAAGAGAAAAAAATTAAATTCCTCACGTAAACACACGATTTTCGTCACATTGAGCAAAAAAGAAATGACGTTGTCTAAGAGACGAATAGACAGTCAGAGTTCGGTGCGAATTAAGTGGAATTGATATCGGTTACAATTTTTCACGTTGACGTTTCCATTGTTACGCGGTCTTTGTAAACAAAGTTAATATTTGTCTTTAAACAGTACGCGCTCACATGTACGCGACATTTAAAAATTTTCCCCATTTTTTAAATATATATTTATTTATTTAAATATATATATAAAAGTAAAAAATGGTGGAAAAAAAAATTTTTTTTAACTCACAGAAGAGTGTATATATATATATATATATACATGTAAAGAAACTTTAGTAGAGAAGAAATTAAAATTATAAAAAAATTCGATCCGCGGAATATTAATTTGAAAGTTTTTACTAAGGTTCGCTTACAACAGCTATGCTTAAGGAGCATAAACCACGTGAAGGCTTTTGAGTTATTCGCCTACTTTCGTTTTTATGGCTCTTGATTTTTGTACTCACACGACAAACGGAAGAAGATTTTTAAAAAAAATTTAATGGGATTTAATTTAGCAGTTATTTTGATCTGTAGTTTCACTATTTATTTATATGATTAATCCTAACAAATACATTTTATAATGCAAATTTCGACATAATATGTTAATATTTTATTTGGTGAGAACTTTCGGCAATTTGACATAGTATTACATTAGAGGTATTGAAAATTAATAAATAAATCATATATCTAAGACTGAGGTTTAAAACCCTATAATGTTCATTTTGAAATATAAAAAAGTCGAAAGTATGTATTAATTTCGAATTTGGTCGTAGCTTTCAGAATTTTTCCAGGGTTATCTTTTCTAATAAAATATATACACTAGAGAAATTTAAATTTTATACATTCATATAATATAATTAATAGAAGACTGTTTGTTCGAAAACTTTTATTCTATCACTAATTTACAAAAATAATTGAAAATATAATCAATTTCATTCAGGATAATAATTAAATAGGGGAAATTTTATGGATAAATATAGTAATTAAATGCAAAATATGATTCAGATAATGAATGATTACTCAAATTTCAGAATACAGTTACGTATTTCAAAATATCTAGTTCAGAAAGTAAATTAAAGAAATATTAAAACACGTACCTAATATACTGATATAAATAACTGTTGAATCCGATAACTGAACGAGAGAAATCTGTACAAACGCGTAAAGTATCCCAAAAATGTTTTTCTAATCTTTAACAAAGACACTGATTGGACAAATTTAATAAAGATATGTTAAAAATAATAATATTTGGTCTCCGCTTATTTATTTAATAGTCTGACTCTATTTTTGAATATAATTTTGAGTTCATAATAAACTCAGTGTTGGGGATCTCTATTAAACAGAAATTTTATTTCGATTTACAACTGAGAAGCTGAGTATAATTCAGTATAACATTTCCATTAAGTTTTATTAAACATTTAATATGAAATTATTTTTTTTACTAACAGATTTTAGTGGATAGCTAAGACCCAAAAATAGTGTCGTAAGTTCCTTAGTTGTTTTTTTCCAAATTATCGGATTGTAGTTATTATCCCAGAACAGTTTTAATAACTGTCATTTATAGAATATTAAAGTTTTCCGTGTGAATACAGTTAATATTTTCTCTTACCACACTTTAAAAATCATGTGCCATTTTAAATGATTATGTAACGGTTGTTTCACGGCGGGCTGTAACGGGTCGGTTTCCATTATCAGGTGTGCCAACTGTACTCGGCTGCGGCCTAAATGCCCCTTGATTGATGCGCCAATAAATAATCGGCGCACGTCAAATTGAACAATACAGGGGTGATTATGAAGCCATGAACCTATGCAATTTCACGTCATAATCCACACATGCACACCGAGAGCGATAATATTAATTCACAGCCCAACCTATCCCCCCCCCACCCACGCCCACATCAGGTGAAACAAACATGGCCGAGGCGGCATCACAGAAATGTTAATTAATTTGCGACCATAAATCTGCAATGAGAAATTAACATGTGTGATAATTCACGCAATACTTTCCAGTTCAGTCGGCCGCCGCGCCGACAAAAAACTTGTATTGATATATTGCAAATTACAATGTTGTTCGGTGCGCCGATAAAATGCGTGTTCAATGAATTTACATGGCCCGGCTAGTATAGACATAATCAGAAATTAATTTTCATAGTGAAATGGCATGTGTCATAATATTGACAGCGCTGTCACCTGGGGGGGTGGGCATCTAATGGCTCCATGATTGCGGACGCCATTTGCATTACAAATACGTGATAAGTGAATCGCGAAAAACTTCATACACACATTCCTACTAATAAATTAACATCGAGAGCCTAATCATAATGAAATTGAATTTCAGGCAATCTGTTGCTGATTTGAATTTCAAACGCCCTGTGTCGCTGTCGACATTAAAGATTTTGGTTTGAATACGATTTAATTGCCAACAGCAAAATATAGCTCCCAATTTTTTGCTTATAGTAAAATAAAAATAAATCCAGAAACAAAATATATTAGTGGTCATTCTGTTAGTTAAAGCATAAAATGAGCTTTTATTTTTTGCTTACGAGAAAAATGTGATACATTTCTAATTTATTGTAATAATTTTCCTTATGCAGATCTGTTACCTGATGAAGTGTAGTAATATTTTAATTATTTTTTGTTTTAATTAAATAATACGTTATTTCTGAGAAATTAGCCACTTTGTTGCTTATTTACTTAACGTTGTACCTCAGGAAAGTTATCTGCAAAACGTTTGACTATGACCAGAAAATTCAGAAGAAAACACTACACCATTAACGAACTCGGCTAATTTAATCATTCCTGTTGTCGAGATTTTCTTATTAGTATCAAACTATGAAACTATTATTTATCTTATTCATTTCTTATTACTTGATTCTTAAAAAATATTTTTTAATTTTTAGAAAAGAATGTAATACAATATTCTATTCATCAAATCCGTCTCATTAACTTGTATCCGTATAAGGAGCAAAATACAAAATTAATTTATTCGGACATAACAAATATATTTTTACATCTGTAAATAATGATCTCTTCTCATTAATAACAAATTTTTACCTGCAATTTAAATTTTTTTTAATTCTACTTAATGTACCTTATGATTACTCTCCTTTTTGGTAGACTACCGTTGTTATAGAAAATATGATTTAAAGTAAATTAAGATTATAGATGACGTAGAAGTTTATGGTTTAGAAAATAAAATCTCAAGAGATAAAGTAACCTAAATTCTCCCTTAGTTCGTGATGGACGAAGAGTGGTTTTAATTCTTCAAAACATCAGTAAAATGAACTAATTTTATGCCATTTACACATAAATATTTCCATAGTAATGCATTACACGATTTTAGCGTATATCATTTACTATAAAATCTGTAAACCAGTAAAAATAAATGGTTGATGCGATAATAAATATTTTTATAGCTTGTAAAGATCAATATTTGCATATAAAAATTCTACGTTTTAAATTGTGTATAATTATTTTAACACCTCTTCAGTCGTACCTAAAAATCTATATAATAAAAAAGGGAGTATATTTGTATGTATGTATGTTTGTAGTTACGTTGTTCTTTATACAAATTTTATCGCGTGGACAGAATGCAACAAAAATTGGTATACATATTCTGCCAAAATCGAGAACCGGTACTGTGGGGGTGAGAAACCCCTAGAATAAACGTGGAAATAATTATAATTGAAATAAGTTACGAATTAGTGTTAAATTACTGCGCGAGACGATGACGTCATAAGTTTTCAAGACATTGACGCATCCTAAATATAGTTCTGTATTTCGTAATGAAATAAAGCAGAAATATTTTTATTTAATATAAAGTATACATGTGGAAAGAATTATAATTAAAAACCGTGATCATTAAATATTAATTTACTGCGCGCCAAGAGACAATGACGTCACGCGAGAGAAAGACGTTACTACGCAACGAACGAAGGAGATTATTAGGAATTAAATAAAGCAGAAATATTTTCTTTAAATAAAAAGTATAATTTTATACAGCAATATTCCATCGAATGATAATAAAGAAGAATACGAATTACTTTACCATCCTTGGGGAAAATGTAAGTTAATTTTCGCGCTGTATTAGTTGTGAGTCTAGCTAACAATTTCATCAATGTAATATTTCGTAATGTATGAAGACTGAGTGACGATTATATCCTGAAATACTCAAGGAATATATTTAAGTAATCAATTAAATACTTTTTCGAGTTTATATAAATAAGTACACGAGCAACGCCGGGCACCTAGCTAGTTAAAAATAAATATAATGAAAAATACAATAAAGGCTGAATTCCAAACAAATAAATAAATTTAGTTTAACATCGCTACGTACATAATTAAAATATTATGTAATTTTTAGGAACAACTGAGTAGGTTCCTTAAGTAAAGGGAAAAAACCTTTTTTACTTAATTATCAATTTTATTGGTTATAAATTCTGACATTTAGTCATTTTTCTTACAGTCATATTTATATTAAATACAAATCAGATTAAATTTCTATTTTTATTTATGATATAATCTCACAAACCTTATTTAGCTATAAAACCTGCGAGGGATGTTCTCTCAGGCTAAACCTTGTAGGAGAGATACGAAGGGGCTACCTTTGGGGATACCTTTTCCTCTCCGTTTTTGAACTAAGGATCCCACAAGCCGAGGCACCTCGGCCTGTTTTGAGAGGTGTATGTTCCGGGGTCACAGACCTTGGGCATACGGTAAGAGTTGTCCGCTATTCCCATTGGAACAGTCGGCCAGCTGCCTCCTAAACTGGTCGAGGCACGGAGAAGGTAATGCTGCGTCCACACAGAAAACTCCTCTCCCGCTATCGGAAGGGCGTGGGACAAGTACCCAATGCCCGACCTACCCGATGCAGGTTTTTCTAGGGTTTTCCCTGCATTTCTTTAGGCGAATGCCGGGTAGGATCCTTAAAATATAGCCCGGGGGCCCTAGTAACCCTTGGCTACCTTCCTCTACCCTTCCGCATCCCCCCTTTCAAATCCCTTCCTATGCTATTAAAGGGGAGTTGCCCAACGTGGATTACCCTGTTGCCCAAAAAAAACCCCTTATTTAATGATTCTTATCCTCGTCAAATTTCATTTTCATATAAAAACCAATTTTTTTCGTAAAAATTCAAATTTCATTAATTCTATAAGATGATATTCGCTGATTAATATTTTTTGTTAAATTATTTTATTTATATATGATGCTATTCTGTGATTAACCTCCCGGATTTTTCCACGTTAGCGAAAACCAATTATCTACTTATTGTTGGCTTTAAATTTATTTATTTCGATTTTAGGTATCAGTGAACCCATACGACATATTCTTGGAAGTTGCATAAGTTAATTAAATGTATTTTCCACTTTACTTTTGTTTCCTGTTCCCCGTTTTCATGATCACCTACTAAATAAGGAATTTTTATAAATGTTTCCCTCCAGTGACCGTGACCATAACCAATGTTACGCGCCGCTTTTTCGCTGCTACACGCATCTGCTTGCCTTAAGACTACACGCCGCGAGTTGTGTGTGGCTGGAGGATTATCGCGAACTGGAATTGCCGCTAGCTACCCACAACGCGCGCAATAAAAGTGTCCACAGAAAAATAATGGAACACAAACGAAGAGAAGATAAAACGCGAAGGGTGCAAACTTCGCCCTCCGCTGCGGCCGCACCACCACACACACACACACACAAAAAAAACCTTCCCCCGCAGTATTTTTAAAACAAAAAAAAGGGCAACGTAAATTATTATGTTGACTCTCCGTTATCTTGTTCGCTCCGGATTTGTATTTTGGACATTTTTAAAATGCTATTATTTTTTATAATTTAAGTCTTGTAGCTTTATCAGTAGTGTTGCCACAAAAAATATCTTTTGTTTGCACTTTAAATTATTTTGGATGTTTCTGTGTGTAGACAAGGGTTGAAATATTAGTATTATTAAAGCTAATCGCGCCCGGGGCGTCCAGAGGAGGTGCTATATCACGTCACGGCAATGGCCGGACGCTGTTTTATCGTGTGACGAGTGCGGGGGTGGATTTACACGTAGCCTTAACTTTCTTTCCCTGGGACCTCTGCTTACGCGTGTCTGTTCACCGTTGTTTGTGTGCAGTTCAACACTGTTAATGTGGTACCCGATACACGCGGTCTGGTTTTGTGCTTGAAGGGTGCTCGAGATTTTTCCCCACTGGTTACGCACGAGTATCATTATATTAAATCCTGAGATCGAAATCAGGCTTTATTGTGTGTGGAAGGTATGAAAAGTACTTCCTGTTTGTTCTCCATTCTCCCCGGTTCTTGAAGAGTTAGTAATAAGAGGCTTAGAGGAATGTTGTCTTGAAAAACTTAGTTTCAAAGAAATAATTTATCATCGTCATGTTGTTGATATCATTATTCCTTTTAACAGTAATACTGAAGTGTTAATGGTGCTCAGTAGCTACAATTAGCACTTAGAGGCAATTGTGAGTGTGAAGAAAATTATTATATTAAATAAATATACATCAGTCAATTTTAAGGCAGAAAAAAGAATTTATTATTATAAAATAAAACAACGTTTCGTCGCTTATTTGGTGACCTCATCAGGTTCATGTTTAAAAAAAAAGTTTTCTAAGAGATCTCAATTTGCCGTCACAAACATTTTAATTGGTACCATATTTTTCAGGTCTTGTTAAGAACTATTAACCTTAGTAAGCAGACAAAACTGTATTGTTCTCCGAGGAGATCTATAATTTTGAAAATATTAATTTTCTTAAAATTATGTTACTGGTCAACAACTAGCCTATTGAATTTATATATAAATATATTAAAATAATATTATCTAACATTAATCTCACTCCCAACTAGTTAATAATTAATTGTGTTACCATATTGTTCTGTTTTGTTCTCAAATATAATATATATATATATACACTCGCTGGGTGCCCGGCGTTGCCCGTGTAATTATTTATATAAAACCGAAAAAGTATTTAATTCTATATTAATCTTAAGTCAAGAAGTGATTTAACCAAAATCTAATTGTTCCGTACATTCTTTAGACCGATAGTGAATTAATTGAAAAGCTATAAAATACATTGAATTTTATTACATTAATCCCAACAAATATACCTTCGAATTTCTTTGCGAACATAATACTTAAATGTACTCTTTGAGTATTGCAGGATATAATTGTCCCTCAGGCTGAAGACATTACGGAAGGTTAAATTGATGAAATTCTTAGCTAGATTCACAATGTAAACAAATGGTCACCATATTAGTCACTAATATGGCACGAAAATTAAATTACATTGTGCAATAAAGTATTCGTATTGTTTTTTGTAAGCATTCGATGGAGTATTGATGTATAAAATTATACTTTTGATTCAATGAAAATATTTCTGCTTTATTTCATTACGGAAAAAGGAACTATTTCCGTTGGCCGTAGCGTAGTAACGTCTCTCTCGCTCTCGTGCGTGACGTCATGCTCTCTTGGCACGCAGTAATTTAACTCAAAATTATCAAGTTTATCAATTATAATTCTTTCGACAATTTTTGTTAGCTGTTTCTCACCCCCCACAGTACCGTTTCTCGTGTTTAGAAGAATATGTGTACCATTTTTTGTTGCAATCTTTCCACGCGATTAAATTTGTATATAAATTAACGTAAATACATACATACATACAAATATACATCCTTTTTTATTATATACTAGCTAGGTGCCCGGCGTTGCTCGTGTACTTATTTATATAAACTCGAAAAAGTATTTAATTGAATACTTAAATATATTCCTTGAGTATTTCAGGATATAATTGTCAATTGTCACTCAGTCTTCATACATTACGAAATATTACATTGATGAAATTGTTAGCTAGACTCACAACAAATACAGCGCGAAAATTAACTTACATTTTCCGCAAGGATGGTAAACTAATTCGTATTCTTCTTTATTACGATTCGATGGAGTATTGCTGTATAAAATTATACTTTTTATTTAAAGAACATATTTCTGCTTTATTTCATTCCTAATAAAGGAAATATTTCCTTTGTTCGTTGCGTAGTAACGTCTCTCTCTCGCGTGACGTCATTGTCTCTTGGCGCGCAGTAATTTAATATTTAATGATCACGGTTTTTAATTATAATTCTTTCCACATGTATGCTAGGCGTTTCTCACCCTCACAGTACCGTTTCTCGTATTTTGAAGAATATGTGTACCAATTTTTGTTGCATTCTGTCCACGCGATAAAATTTGTATAAAGAAAGTCGTAAATACAGACATACATACATACAAATATACATCCTTTTTTATTATATATATATATATATTTATTTATATATATATATATTTGAAAGTTTCCATATTTTTAAAAGTTTAAACCTTAGTTTTCTGATTTTATTAAGGAACACTAATACCCAACCAGTGTTTTCACCAAAAATAATATAGTTTCTCAAATTTACTGTTCTAATTGTGGTTCATGTTTATCGGACAAACAAAAAGTGTACTTATTACGAGTACTAAAGAATGTAACTCTAATTTCAAACTTAGAGCCAGAAATCACAATCATGATGAAAGATTGAAGTGTCTCCCGGTGTAGTTGTTTAACAAATAGTTCTCGGTATTCACACGGGTTCTGCATATTTACATTTAAATGCAACGTTTCGACGGCTAAAAGCCATAGAAGATGACGACAGACGACGTGTGAATACCAAGAACTATTTATTGAATCACAATCATATTACTAAATACTGCTATACATATAATCATCCATTTGTAATTGAAAACGGCAAAGGGAATATTATTCTGGTGAAATAATAATGTTACTCATTAAAAATCAAATTTTCTTTTGGAACTGTTTTGGGTGTCTTGGTACCGATAGTTCGCGATACACTTGTTATCCTCATGAATTAAAGCTTAAGTCCTGAAGTGTTAAAAGTTATATGACAGTCATTCTTATATATAAATGTACCAGGAAAAAATAGTAATATCAGCAACATTTATGTAAAACTGTCTCAATATATGTATTATATGAACTATATTACTTAAACGAATCTGTCATAAGATATTTATTGTTTTATTATTACCAAGTGTACACATTTCTTAAAATATTGTGATCCATTATTTTCTGAAATATTTTTGTTCAGGAATAAATATCTGAAACCTGATACTTTTGCTATCGTATAAGTAATCTGTAGCTCACTTTTCCTACAGGACCATTCACATTAGCTGCCGAGTTTACACGAATGAGTGTTACATTCCCAAACTTAAAAAATCAGACCTGTCTCGAGTAGAATGTAAAGAATGTGTCTGACGTTGGAAAAATTAATTTTGAAATATTTTTACTCAAAGCAATGGGTGTGTAAGAATAGTGGCAAAATCTAAGCAATCGCTAATACATGTTCCGTTAAAAATATATACAGACAATACATAACTTCCATTCCATAATTAACGGTTAAATGACCAAGCAATTAAGCTGTGGTCTTAATAGACCTTCAAAGTAATCGTTTATTTCAGAGATCTCGTTGGTTGGAACTCATGATCCTATCAAAAGTATGGCTGACGTGAGCTGTTCCCCCAAAGGCAACCTGATTGGAAATACTAGAACAAGGTACGAGAACACACACACACACACACACACACTGTGAGAATACAGATGACGAAATTACGTCACTAGGGTATCCTTAATTTATTTCTCGGCACCGCTTGCAGTGCGCACCAAACTAACTAACCCTGCTCGTAAAAATATTGCAGAGCCCCCAAAAATTTGCATACAGTAACCAGAGCTTGGCTCGTTGTAAAAGCCCCGGCCACTAGCATTTTATCTGTGTGAGCACTTCACAGTCACGAAAAAAATAACGGTAAAATAAATAGTCTTGTCGTGGTCAAGAGTTCGGAGGGGATCAACGTCACTCCAACACTGAGTTGTCGACCAGTTAGAAACAATTTTTTTTTCAAGTTCAGCGAGAAAATAAAAACTAAAACATGGTCTTAACTCACGCACATATTGTATAATTAGAGTAACAGGTTGGAAAAGTCTCAAGCAGAGCGGGAATCG
Source organism: Zhengitettix transpicula (assembly GCA_037074705.1). Lineage (NCBI taxonomy): Eukaryota > Metazoa > Arthropoda > Insecta > Orthoptera > Tetrigidae > Zhengitettix > Zhengitettix transpicula. The sequence continues at coordinate 34,816,054 of CM073596.1, read as the reverse complement.
AACCCGGGTCTCCCGTTCAGGACTCAGATGCTTTAACCTACTAAGCCATCAGAGTCGACTCCAGGTACGGTACGAGACGACACCCCCGTCAATCCCCGGCTTTTATAGTTAAATGAGAAGTTAAATATCATACTTAAGCTCAGCGCAATCCATAACCACAATTTAACTAGAACCTTGGTTGTTTTGCGTTTGACTCCGATAAATATTTATTTGACTCAAAAATCGACTGTTTGACATGTTTGAAAATTTCCAACCGCGTCCATCCCCGCTTGGAGGAGTTAAACTGTAAGTTGAATGTCATAATTAAACTCAGTTACAACTATAATACCAGATTCGACTCCAAAAACGAATGTATTTTCGTTATTTTGATGCATTGCTACTCCACCCCCAACCATTAAGGGTGAAAAACTCACGTGCCTAAAGAGATTGAAATTATACACAGAGAACATGTAGTGAAATTTTATAAATGTCATTAATCCAGAATTATATTGATAGTCGAATGTCATAATTAAATTCAGTGACATCCATAATCTTATATTTGACCCTAATAATGGGTCTATTCGCTTTATTTTCTTGTTATGACCGTCCACCCCATCCCTAACAGTACTCCTTTCCATGTACGAACGTAATGTAGAAGTTCCCATCCTGAAAAAGTTTTCCATTTATAATATGTTGTCATTAAAAATTTATAAGTGACGCGTGCCTGCCATTAGTATTGATAATTTTTGTTTTGTCGTGTTCGCTATGTATTAGAATCAGTTCTTACATTTATTGTACAGAGCTCAAATACTTAATCTACCTCATTATTCGATATTAAATGATACTTTAACATGTGTTAGCCTAATTTTAATTTGTACTCGTTTTCTAGTGTACTTTATTTCAACTGTTCGGTGATGCTTATGATTGCATTTCATCTCGTATATTGATAAGATATGCTCTTCTCTACGTAACAGCATCCGATAAATTATGCTATCATTCATTTTTTAATATGATAGGAGTTTATGGTTGGTTTCGTACGGCTACGTGGCCTTTTAATTTATTTTTAACCTGGCTCATTCGAATAAGAACCCGCCCTGTTTCACGAAACCGTCACGATAGTTGTTGAGAAGAAGGAAAATTTTTACGGCGCGTACGTTTTTAATTAATTCTTTATAGAAGATGACGTGAAATAAATATTGAACAGGTAACTGATATCCATATTCTATTTTGTACTCACTCCGTTGTAGCCTTTTGGGACATTGGTGCGATGCCATACATTTATAAGATATGTTTACCGTAAATTATTTAATACTATAGATGATGTCGAGCTGAAACTTTAGAAGAGTTAATCTGGATTTGAAATTTGTTGAGATTTTTATTTAGATTAATCGGGTACTCCGTTGCCTGCGAGTAGAAAAGTGTGCAAGAAAAAGGGGAAAACGGGGGGAAAGAAAACAAGAAAAAAAATAAAGAGTCGGGTTTAAAGAGATTACGTTGCAGACTTTATTTACTGGGACAGCTGTCATTATAGGACCAGGCCGAATTTAGTAGGTCTGCCCCCTAATGCGTGTTCGGGCTCTGAGTGTCCTCTCGCTGATCACGAACAGATTTTTTTCCGTAGTGTTCGAAACGTTGGAATAAAATTCTACATCTTTTTCTAAACTTCTAGACGATTTTTCACGTTATCTCTTTAACCTAACTTCTTTCTTGGTCACTGCCTCATTATTTCCGATTTTCATGTTTTCTTTGCTTTCTTTTAATTGTATTTTTTCACTTTTTCTTGTATACGTTTCTACTACCAGGCAATGCAATACCCGAATAATCTAAATAATTATTTATAAGAGTTCTGGGTTCGATTCCCGCTCCGGTCCAGATGTTACCACCCTCAACCTTTAATGCACATTCTGATTTTCTTACTCAAGAGTCAGAATATATTATTTTTTACTAAATTAATCTACAAACATCCGAACAAAATGTACTAGGCCGACCTCCTGTAGTGTAGGGTTCAGCGTGACAGAGGTCAGAGATGTGTTCGAATCCTGGCGAGGGCATGGATGTTTGTGTGCGTGAGAAATCAGTCCCCCGACAAGGAAAAATGAGTTCCCATACTGAGTCGCTAAGAACCAGTTTATGCGACTGTAAGTAAATCAATATAAAGCTAATTTATTTTAATTTAATCGTCAACGGTTTAACGGGACCAAAGTAATTATTCCGCGACGGATTCTTTCCTTATAATTTCTTAGATCGTACACTTTGTACGTTTAAATGTTTCTCATGTTCGATAATCTCATGTTTAAACTGAGTCGGATCAAATTTTCAAAAGGAACTAGAAACTGTCAGACGCAAATTTTTGCGGAAAGTTTTGAGTAAATTAGATTTTAATAGTGATTTTTGAGGACACTAGTCGCACAGTTTCATATCGTAAAATGTGTGTGTCTATAGACACTAACATAAAACACATGTAAGAAGTTATCACATTTGGATTGGTATGACGGATGCGTTTGGAATGTCAGGGAAGTAAATTCGGAAAACTTAAAAATCTCATTGGGCAGGTAAATCGTGGGAAGGGTGAAGTCAGGCCAAGATAGAGGAGCCACTTCATTGGTAAAAATCGTAACTCATTACTCTTTTAATCGGTACTCCAATTTGCAAGGGTCCCTCGAGATTCTGCAAGCGATACGCAGAAAATTTATATGTTTTAAAATGGCAATTATATTTCTCCCCAGAGCGTGATATATTCGAGTCGGAGGCTGGTCGTGATTGCGTGAAATAAAAGTTTGTTGCACTTACAAAGTTCATTAGCGACAGATCGCCAGCCCCAGATACAAGCTGCTCCATTACTGATATTTCCAAATTTATTACTCCCCCTAAAGTTCGTCTACGAATTTTACAGTCGTATTCGTAACGCGCGGTGCCTCGAAACAAGGCGAGATAAAGTTGTGGTGGGGGGGGGAAAAAAAAGAAATTTGAATTATTTTCTGTCCCTCTGTATTTAACCTGGGACTAATACACTTACGAACGGATAAGCCGCGTGGATTCGTGTAGAATTAAAAGCTTTTTGGAAGAGGAATACAAAAGTAGTGGCTAAGTATAAATAACTGTATGAATATTAGCGAAGTGAAAGTAAGGCGGAGGCCTGACGGAAGAGCTCTGGCTATGTACACAGATCACGTGTGAGGCATCTGCATGGCTACGGCACCCTTGAGGACTGAATGTCCGGGTATTCTTCCCGGCACAGATAACAGCGGGGCGCAAAAATAGAGCCCTTAGGCGGCCCAGCTAATTACACATCCGCCACAAATCACCGTCAGCGGTCGCGATGGCGAACAACGCTCCACGGAAGTCGCACTACTTCCTCCAACAGCAAGCTGTGACAAGGACAAAAAAACTTGGTAACATCGTAAATGGTAATCAATTGCCTCAGGTGAATCAGGAAGAATATAGGGACGAAGTATGTGACCAAGTTGACGGTGTGAAGAAGAGACACAAATGAGTTGATAAATGCCTGTTCGTAATAAGAGAAAGAGACAACTTAAACGCGTACCAAAGAGATTTCATAAATTACTCTGGTTAAATGTAAGGTGAAATGCTTACGTTTTGAAGTGTTTTTTTTTGTTTTTTTAGAGCAACAGGCTACACATGGTAATCCACTTTGGGCAACTCCCCTTTAATAGCATAGGAAGGGATTTGAAAGGGGGGATGCGGAAGGGTAGAGGAAGGTACCCAAGGGTTAACTAGGGCCCCCAGGCTATATTTTAAGGATCCTACCCGGCATTCGCCTAAAGGAATGCAGGGAAAACACTAGAAAAACGTGCATCGAGTAGGTCGGGCATTGGGTACTTGTCCCACGCCCTTCCGATAGCGGGAGAGGAGTTTTCTGTGGGGACGCAGCAATCCCTCTCTCCGTGCCTCGACCAGTTTAGGAGGCAGCTGGCCGACTATTCCAATGGGAATAGGGAACAACTCTTACCGTATGCCCAAGGTCTGCGACCCCGGAACATACACCTCTCAAAACAGGCCGAGGTGCCTCGGCTTGTGGGAACCTTAGTTCAAAAACGGAGAGGAAAAGACATACCCAAAGGTAGCCCCTTCGTATCTCTCCTAAAAGGTTCTGCCTGCGAGAGAACATCCCTCGCAGGTTACCTGCGAGAAAATCCTCTCGCAGGCTGTGTACGAAAATGCATACTCAAATGCAGCCCCTTCGTATCCTCTACCCTTCCGCATCCCCCCTTTCAAATCCCTTCCTATGCTATTAAAGGGGAGTTGCCCAAAGTGGATCACCCTCATGTAGCCTGTTGCCTTAAAAAAAAAAAAAAAAAAAAAAAAAAAAATTGGAATAGTCGGCCAGCTGCCTCCTAAACAGGCCAAGGCATGGCGAGGGTTAAGCTGCGTCCCCACAGAAAACTCCTCTCCCGTCATCGGAAGGGCGTGGGACAAGTACCAAATGCCCGACCTACCCGATGCAGGTTTTTCTAGGGTTTTCCCTGCATTTCTTTAGGCGAATGCCTGGTAGGATCCTTAAACCATAGCCCGGGGGCCCTAGTAACCCTTGGCTACCTTCCTCTACCCTTCCGCATCCCCCCTTTCTAATCCCTTCCTATGCTACTAAAGGGGAGTTGCCCAATGTGGATCACACTCATGTAGCCTGTTGCCCTAAAAAATAAAAAAAATAAAAAAACTCTTTAAAATCTTGAATCAGTGAACCTACAAACAAGCACCAATCAATAACTACCATGACAGTGCCGCAGATTTTTTACAAACAATTTAAAAACCACGAACCCATTACCGTAAATTTTAGATTCATGTGATATCCTGAACTCTGATGATTAAAAATAAACGTTAGACTATTTTTTAAAAAAATTAAATTTTCTAAGAATTAAGAATTATAAAGTACGACGTTTCTGAATTGATTGCAATAAATTGTGAATGTTCTATCGTGGAGTAGGAATGATGTATGTGGACCGCAGATTCGCAGTCATATTTTTCTTCAGAACTTTCCTTGCTGAAAACTGATGACTTGATTCGAGAAGGGAACAAATACATTTTTTGTTCAAATTTAAGGTTTTGACAGTATGGGTCATTTTGATAATATAAATTAAATTCCTGTTGAGTTTGATGTTGAATAAAATTGTGTTTTTTTCTTTCTCTGTACAAGAAAATATTTTCGAAAGCTCCAATATTGAAAATTAAATAATTTGAAAATGAGTAATTATTTTTTAGTATTCGGAATGGCGACTGATGAAAAGCATTTGGGATAATACAAAAACAACAAATAATGTCAGACAGATAATTATAAATTCTTGAAGTAAAGAATTAATTTCCCATTTAATAGCATTGGAAGAGATTTGAAAGGAAACGTTTTTTGATAGCTCGTACTGCGGTAGACATTAATAATTAATTTATATTTTATTATCACGTCGCTGACTCGTCGACTTCTGAATAGTGATCCGCTATTGTCGGAGTAGGTTGTCTAACGTATCACTCATATATAACTAGAATAACTTGCAGGATTCTGTTACCCGAGTTCTTAACTCTTTGCATCTTCTGGTTTTGTTATACGAATCGGAATCAGTACTTAACAATCGTCCTGGACGTTGAGTGCCTCTGGAATTCGCGAGAAAGTAGTCTTCGTAGGTCGCCGCCCTCGGAGCAGGGATTTATCTACGTCGTTACCTGGAGGCCCGTCGCGCCCTCTTAACACGTCTTAATTTTCTCCGCTTAATTTACGAGCCAGAAATTAATTGTAAGAGTGTGTTTTACGCGACGCCGCCGTTCGCCCGAGGCAGCCATTCCCAACAGACTCCAGGAACTTTCCCCTCACTTTTTTTTTTTTGCTCGAGATTTGGTTTTTGCTATTAGAAGCTGGGTCCTAAGTTTTAAAAGGTATTCTTGGGAAAGTTGGCGGCAATTTCGGGCGTTAGTGTAATTTATGTAAACGGCTCGCCAGGGAGCCGCTGCTCCGTAAACCACTTGCCAAGTCCCTACCGAGACAGGACCATTAGCATGGAATACGAACAACACTCGACAGACGGGGATGAGGGTGATAGGAACTTGCGCTTTACAACGCGTTGGTTGACGGAAAAGCAGTACTAAAATCTGAAGCACAAAATGGAGGGGATATAAAAGTTACTAACAAATATCAAAATGCATACATCTCCAGCTCAGTCTGGTGACGCTTTCGTCAGTATTTTTTATACTTATAAAACCTTTACACATTACTGGCTCACTATACCGTGATGTACTTTTTGTATCAATCCGCTAGTCAAAGACTAAAAGGATAATTTCCTGAAATTAGAAATAGAGTAAAATAGCCGCTTCGTATCTGTTACCTATAAGAACAAAATTGGAATATAACAGAATCGAAAACTCGTCAAGATCATTTTACTCGTTTCCTTTTATATGAAAAAATATTAGAATGCATTAGAACTGAAACTTGAATGGAAACAGAATAGAAAACTTGTAGGCTGAGTAATGTAAATATTTGCAGGGTATTTGAGTTGAAAATATTAGTTAATTTTGTAATAAGTGTCAGATTTACAAATAAAATCCATTTGGATCAATTTTAAGGACCACAAATTTATTAATCTAATGTATATTTTTAATCATCAGAGTCCATGACATCAACTGAGTTTCAATTGGTTTTTGGTTAAACCGAAAGCGAAGTGAGTTTTTGATTGGAGCTTGTACAAATACGTGGTTAACTGAGCCGTCATGTGCGACGGACCGTTCTTTCTATTACCTTACGGTCATATTATCCAATCCAACTAATTAAACCGCGTATAAGAAGTTTCACTTCAAACACCTTTCAGCAGTTCTCATATCAAAGGAACTTCTGAAGGCAATAATGCTCGGAGTTATTGCAACAATATCAAATTTGATAGGCTTGATGGCAAGATACGATAATTTATGTTGTCAAGATGGGAAATCATTTTTAAAATGTTATATTTGGGTTAGGGAATTTTCAGAGTTCAAATATTACAAGAACCTAACACGATCATCTTCCTTAAATTATTTTTTCTTCTTGAATTTTGCTGACCATATCGTAATAGTTTTTTTTTAGGGCAACAGGCTACATGAGGGTAATCCACGTTGGGCAATTCCCCTTTAATAGCATAGGAACGGATTTGAAAGGGGGGATGCGGAAGGGTAGAGGAAGGTAGCCAAGGGTTAACTAGGGCCCCCGGGCTATAGTTTAAGGATCCTACCCGGCATTCGCCTAAAGAAATGCAGGGAAAACCGTAGAAAAACCTGCATCAGGTAGGTCGGGCATTGGGTACTTGTCCCACGCTCTTCCGATAGCGGGAGAGGAGTTTGCTGTGGGGACGCAGCATTACCTTCTCCGCGCCTCGACCAGTTTAGGAGGCAGCTGGCCGACTATTCCAATGTGAATAGCGGACAACTCTTACCGTATGCCCAAAGTCTGCTACCCCGGAACATACACCTCTCAAAACAGGCCGAGGTGCCTCGGCTTGAGGGAACCTTAGTTCAAGAACGGAGAGGAAAAGGCATCCCCAAAGGTAGCCCCTTCGTATCTCTCTTACAAGGTTCTACCTGCGAGAGATAATCCCTCGCAGGTACTGCCTGCGAGAGAATAGCACTCGCAGGCGAGAGAATAGCCCTCGCAGGCTTTCATTAACACTATCATTACTTTCATTGCTTTTATTATTTGTTTTCTCACTGATTTCGTCTGCCATTTCTTAACTGTCTTTTCGGACTATTTTCTATTGTTGTTCATATGTTTAATATTTGCAATTAGGTAATTTATTGTAGCACCCGTTTAGAATGCAAGACAAAGTTGTAGAGCGCATTGCTGATTACATCCAGTCGCCATCTTTAGCTGCTCGTACACGGCGGTTATCTGTAGTCCAGGATTGAAATGTGTTTTGACTAAACCCCGGACTATTGACTTGAAATATATTATTTTATATGGCCCATGTTTTTCCTTGAGGAAGTATAAATATAAAATTGAATATTCATTAAAAAAAATTCAGCCGTTTTCAAGTTTATCTCAACCGAATGGGACGTCGGGTATTTACTTAAATTACCGAAGTTTGAACTGATAAATTCGTTTGCGTTGGCATTTTTGAAGGATACATACTACGATTTATTTGATCAGTCTGATTAAAATAAAATTCAAATTAATATTGTCAGACTGTGTATTGGTTGTTGCTGACCAGTAAGGAGGAGACGCCCCGAAGATCTGCGAGGACAGGCGCTAATGACGCCGAACGCTGGCGGAAGTCATCCATTGGCAGCGCCAAGTTTCGCTCCAAGAGGAACAGGAAATGAAGACGCGCCGCGAAACTTGGGTGGGACGCAAGATGGCGCCGGGGCTCTCGCAACTTTGCAGATAAAGTTGTGGAGCTGCTGCTGCTTCTGGGGATGCTGATAACGTCATCGTCGTCGCTCTTGACGGCTCGCGTCGTTTAACTCGACGCCTACTTTACGACTACTTCGACACAGCAGAGTCAATTCGCGCGTCGCTGATTATGGCTCGCCTCGGCGCTCAAAGTCGCTTACTATTAATTGCGAAATATCCTCACCGACGGAACTTTGTAAGAATTAAAGCCCCTTAAGTTGAGATGCTTCCATTTTTACGACGAACACTACGAAAACAATTAAAGATTTGAGAATGAAGCAAATACTCTACTTTAGAGGAATAAAATTTAAAAATTTCATTGATTGAGGTCAAAATATACAACAAAATGTTTTAAAATAAAAGTCAAGAAGTATAATAATCTTTTACTAAGCTGGTGCTGATGAAACAATTATTAACGTTCATAGATGAAAACAGGATTTTTTGTTGATCTTGCGTATGGACTTCACGTGCTAGGAAAGATAATAAAGATGAATAATAATCTCACTTGCCAGAATTCTCACAATGATTTTTAGTAGAACTCCCTTCATAAATCATTAACTTCTTTGGAATTGATTTACTCATTTGGGCAATCCGCTACCACATTTTCAGGCAGGCTATTTTAATCACGAATGATTCTATTTATGAGTGAAAAATTCCTTATCAGTTCACTGTTTCATCATTATAGCTATTTACTAATGATCGCTTTTCGATAAGTACGTTGGAGGTGGAAGATGTTCTTTCTCGTACGCTATCTGAGATCATGTGGTCACCGGACTCTATTTCAATACTCAGCTTACCTGATTTGCAAATATTACGTGGCATTTCTGTGGCTACAGGTTCGGTTCCCCTTCTTTAAGATTATCTTGGGGTGTTGAGTCCCCGAGTGCGGCACGCTGGTGCAAGATGGCGCCCGGCCCGTCGTGTAATCCGATAGCCGCTAATGGAGGCGTCGTTGTTTGCTATGGGGCTTAGCGCGGCTGTTTACCTGCGAACACGCGGCTTAGAGCTGTTCTCGCTGACCTGGCCAACACTGCGCCCCATTACGGAGATTGCGTCTTGTCTTCACAAACAAGACAGAGGGGAAACAATACAAAACATCCATGGGGCCAAGGACGAGGATCTGCACCATTTGTGACACAGGTCGTCATCCACAACCGGCCGCAAGGTTTTCACTTTCGCGGTGTTCAGGATCTATCACTAATCCTTGGGCTCGAAGATCACCGATTCCAAGGAGACTAAGTTGATCATTATTCTTCGTACCGCATACCTACGCTACTGCGAGTTCGTCCGTCACCACGTCCAGCTTATTTTTTGCGTAACATTACAGAATGTCTGTAATCATGAATATAACATTCGAAACCCTCAAACAGCGAATCTACAATAGAAAACTAGAAGATAAATTGAAGAAAAAATTATTCGAATTAAGAAAGCAACACACCATAATTAATTAAATATCAAATGCTGAGATATTTTGGAAATCAATATTTCCCAACAATGGGTGACGAAAGCGACAGATTTAAACAGGAAGACGTATAAACAATTAATAAAAACCCGAATGACTATGAATTTTCTTTAATAAATTAAATCAAAAGCCTTCGACGTGTGTCACAATCATCTAAAATAATATTCATTTCCTTTTATGTAACATACAAATTGAAATTTAACTGACGTTATGTATAAATGAAGTAAATGAATCAGCCAATGACGTAAGAATTATTTTAACACCATAATTTTAGAGAATTACATCTCATCAAAATAAAAATAAAGATATACAACGTGTGATCCAAAACTTTGGGGGCAAAACATTAAGTACTATTTTTATTTCTTTATGATATGTATTTCTCTAATTAAATATTTTTACAATCAAATAACATTCTGACTTTATTCTTTGAGTTATTTATTTTAAATATACAAAAAAAACAATACGTATGTTCAACGTCAATATTTAAAACATAATAGAAAATTAGTTTTTATTTTAAACGTTGTATTGTTGTTAAGTCGTTGTTTATTCCTTGGAACACTTAGGACAGATATTAAATTGATTTTCACGTTCGGATTTTTTAAAATAAATTTGTGATTTGAAATATTAATTTTTTCGTTTGATTTATTTGAAAAAAAATTGTTTTATTTTTTATTTACTTTATTTTAAAATTTTTGTATATAAATTTATTATCTGAAGTATTAGTATTGTACTCATTAACACTTCTAAATTTTACATATTTTAGTTATCTGATTTATTCGGCTAAATAATATATATATATGTGTGTGTGTGTGTGTGTGTGTGTGTGTGTGTATGTGTAAAATTTGTTGTTTCGTTACCTGAAAATCTAACTTGTAATATTTAAATTCAGACTGAGGAAACGTTTATAAAACAAAAAAAGTAACTCTGTTCCAGTCAAACAGTGTGAATAGGGCTAAAAAATGTACAGAATTGTTGTTGGATTGTTAATTAGTTAACGATAAACAATTTTTTATTAATAGTAATTGTAGTTGTCTGTTAATGGTCATAAAGTATATCTGCGGGTTCAAAAATATTACCGACAGAAAGTTGCATTATCATTCTACAAGTTTTATTTTTTAAAAAATGTTAATTTTGTGCTGCGTATTGCTTATTAAGGACTTAGTGGGAGAGGGGATTATTTTTTTTTTGTTGCACCAGTTTCACTTTTGTGGCTGGCTGCTGGGGCAGACAGGCCGGGCTGTGTTTGTGTCTGCACGACAATGCGACTCACGGACACTAAAGTGACAGGTCGACAGCGCCAGAGTATTCTAAGAGAGGCGAAGACAGGACACTGTTACATCAAGATTCACAATAACAACTCTCAGTAGGTCAGCAGTTCCTTACAGTCACACAACGCATACAGCAGCAACTGCTTCTTTCTTACTGTTTCACATTGTTCCATTTTCTGCAAGATACAGCACATTTTTTAGTGTTGAAGCTCTTAAAAAATCTAAAAAATTTACGCATTTACAATTTTTATAATATAAAAATAATCACGTTATCCCGATTCATGATCTCTTGAAGATGATTCCGGGAGCCAGACGTCTGCGGTTGTCGGCGTCACTTTCCCATTACTTCGTCGTCGGAATCAGTGCCGAAGTCAAATATTTAATTTCACACTGCGACTATCAGAATTAGTCGTTTGTCTCTGATAACTGTTAATGATAGTCTGACGATTAATTTTAATAAAAGTATGTTTTACTTCCCAAAAGCATGAGGTCATTCTAGAATTCTCTTAAGCTAATTTTCAGTTTCTCCCCTGTTATTAAAAAGCCAGCTTTAAGTCAGTCACGAAATTAAACTCAAGGGTTTTAATAGTAAAAAGCGATTTCGTCTTTCGCCATAATAATTTTCTGATATTTATTTTTTTAAAAAATTAAATTTTCATAAAATTAAATAATTAAATATTAGTTGAATATGGCGCTAACCGTAAGGTATTACGACTACCAAATTAAATAAACACGTGAATGAAGTATAAGTATTTTATTCAATGTAACCTGAGATGTTGTAAAAATTAACATAAATTATTGCAAATCAGTCGTAATAATGTTTAACATTTCCAATACTTAAAGCACTTTCTTCTCTTTGTATCACCGCCTTACAATCATTGCTTGACTTTCAATTATTTATATCTACGCTTCCATTTGGACGTTGACAATTTCATGAAATGTCTGAAATAATTTAGCTCATTCTCCACCTTTTTTTTGACTATTCAAAGGTAATTAACGGGAAGTGATGCTACATTCGAAATTTCCGGACACATTCCGGCATGTTAAATACAATATTCCTCCACCTGTATCTGTGTGCGTTGACAGTGGTGAATGACTGCCGTTCCTATTTTAATAAATAGAATGATTAAAACATGAAATTTCACATATTGCTTGAACTCAATCGAAATTTATGGTCACGATAGTTTTCGATTGTTACGTTCGAGCAGAAATTCTATAATTTTAAGAGTGACTGAACAGTGTTTACGTCTTCTAGGTTCTTCCTTCCTCTGCCGGTAGTAAAGATAGCGAGCCGCGATTCAGATCCGAAGTGCGATTAAGGAGAGAATTGGTCTCTGGACAATTCGGGCCGGGGAAGCTGGTTTAACATTCGCGTCGCGACGCAATTGTCCCGGTCATTCGTGGCAGATGTCTGCGTCCCTAAATGCCTCGGTTAATGCCCTTGAAGGGCGACAGAAGTCATTACGCCTCGATTGTCTCGGAGGGGAAGCCGATTCGGAAGAAAATCGGGGACGTATACACGAAAATAAATACGAGAGATAGTACGATCGCTCGATATATATTTATTGAGTTTGCTGGAAGGAGAGGGAAGACGGATTCATTTGTTACATCGCTACTAGTTTAAAATAAGCATGAGAATCTTAATCACAGTTGAATTGTTTTTAAAATATTGACATGAACCTGGAAACGAATTGAGAATAATCCATGATGGCTGTTGTTAATGACCAAGCTTAAACTTAAACCGATCCTGACTCCTCGAAACAGACCTTCATATCTTCAAAGGGAAATAAATAATAATGCCTGGAAATGACACTGGAAATACCGAAGAAACACGAGAACCTTCCCTGTTCCAATTCCATACTTTCAGAATTTCAGATGTGTTTTCGATTAATTTTTGACCAACATAAAACTCTAAAGCAATTTATGGCTATTTTAAAATCATAAAAAAAGTTTATAAAATGAGTCAGAAACGAGAGAAATAAATTTAATAGAATTTTAAAAATTATTTGTCAAATTGAATATAATTTAAATTAGAATATCCTGAAATAATTAAATTTACTGTTCTTAGTGCCTAGGACTTTAAACGGACAAAGAAGAAAATAGTTACAATTTTTTATTAACCTTTTTGGATCTTAATGAGATCGCAATCTGTTACGACAGAAGCAAAGGGGTTGGAAACCAAGTTTAAAAATACACGAGATAATAAAAAAAATTAGTTATGTAACAGTCAAAAAGGAATGTAGTTATTATATTAAAATTTAATAATTAGTAAATGTTTTTTTTCTTATCTACAGTAAAATACGTAGTAATGACAGAAGCTATGGAGTTAGAAAAGGAAATAAAGCAATAAATATTGTAGTAATTTATAAACTAGCTTTTCTTATCTTTTGACAATAATTCTGGATATGAATTATGTGGCGTTTTTAAATGAAAAGAACCATTACGTGAAAACTATTAAATAAGATTTATTAACAATTTTAAAACAAGTATTCAAATTACAAAATATTTGGGATCTCAGGGTCTTGAGCTGGGTTTGATAATGGCAGAATTTATATAATCAAAATCACAAAAATTACATTTACTTTATATGGGAATCAATGCGTCTGAACATAGACGAAATTTGTTGCTGAAGAAATAATACTTAAGATTGAATTTAAACAATTTTAATTTTTATCAAGAACTAAAGAATGATCTGAATAATTAAAGATCTCATTTTATCGACAATTAAAGAACGATCTGACGTTTATCTTTTAAACGTGGTTTACAATGATTTTAAAGTTTTCTTTCTACTTACGGCAGCCCAGGTCTCATTTTAACTTTTCGTGCACAATTTTGGGGTTTTAACTGATTCTAAGTACTCACAGACTCTAAATGTTCACAGACTCTAATTAGCGTAGTTTGTTAATTGGTTTAAAATAACTTTGCCGATTCTCGATGATTTACTGCAACCTGGATTTGTAGATCTTGTGGATTTTTGTTGAAAATGCACTTCATTGGTTTTGTCTGTTGACTGAAGACTAGTTCAGTTTCTGCATTTTTGAATATAACAGCGTACTGGTTACTGGAACACTTTCTCGTTCTTTAAATTAGACCTTTTTCATTCTCGCTGCTGACTTACTAAATTGTTCAACTTTTCGTGTATTAGAATTTTGTGGTCTTTACACCTCGCCGTTCATTGCCTGACTGTACTACTATTGTAAAATAGACTTTGCTGGTCTTTATGCCTCGCCGTTCATTGCCTGACTGTTCGTTCTTTTCGTCTGTTCTATTTGCTGTCTGCTGCCCGACTGTTCGTTCGTCTCGTAAATTTTGAACGCGTAAAACCTTCTCGACCGATCAACAATACTTTCTTTGCATTGCCGGTTTGTTGCGGCGTCCGCTATATCCACCAATAATGAGTCCTCTACAATTCAACTTCTCAATTAGAACAATGCCTTAATTACCAATTACTACAATATATAATAATTCAGAACGTGAAAATTTTTTTAGTTATGGTTACTGTTTGAATAAAACCGGGAACACAAAAGTGTTTTTCTAAATATTACGACTGGAAATAAACTGGAATACAAATGTACAGTTCCAAATTAAAAATTGGAAAAAATAATGTTATTTAATTAAGTAAAATTGTTAAAGATTAATATTTATGATACTAATATAATTTTTAATTGATAATATATAAAAATTATTCCAATTGAATTATTGTTTTAAGAAAAACATTGGGGATAATATAAAAACCTCAAATAAACATGAGTCAGATTAAAAATTTAAATTCTTGAAATAATTGTTTTTGGGGTTTGGTATGATTGGCACAAGACTTCGACTGTACATTTTAAGTTGATATAAAAGAAGGATTAATGAAAATTACTGTAAGTATAAAATCGTAAGAAAATTGTTTGATTATTTTCGGGAAGTAATGGATTCTTGGAATCGGGAAGTTCCCGAGGAGATGCACGCGGCTGCCGCAACTGCCAGCTGGTGATGGCGCTCGCGGCATCTCTTCCGAAGCAAACCGCACCTCAGCCAGAGATCTCCGCGAAGATATTAGAGCTACTCCCTACTTTGCCCGTATTAAATATTTTATCACGAGTGCGCATTAACATAGTATCCAGCGGGGCGTGTGAAACGACTTGTAAACAAACTAGTTTGACTTTTATAGCAGGAGGGATAATTTATCTCCTTATTTACTCGTGATCGATCAGATAGTACGCTAAAAACCATTGGGAGTTTGGGGCGGGGAAATTCTGAGAGCAGCTTCCAAACTTCGTGAAAATTGTATCGCACGGTGAATCAGTTACGCTCTGATAAAAGTTTTCAGTATTTTCCATAATTTTATGGCCGTTGTTTCTGTCGGAAAAGTTTAATGAGCCACATGTTTTACTACCCCGGTTTGAAAATGCAAGTTCTCAGAATTATATATGTTCCAATAATCAGTCGTTTTATTTAAATTGAAAATTATTTGGAAATATTAAAATATAATATATTTATTCATACCAAAATAAGTTATAAAAATTAAGTTTAATGAAAAATAACCAGTTCTTCAATTAAATTTACATCCCAGAAAATGTTATTGGATTTAATAATTTAATTTTCATTAATTTTTGATTTAACTGGATGTTGAACACCGTTAAATCAAAATTTAGTTTAACGTTTACTTTTAAATGTTCTCCTGAATATTTATTGTAATTTTCTAAAGGACTGCTAATTTTAGGACGAACGTCGTTTATATAATAAATTTTTGTGTGAATAAATTAAAAATTTTCATTTAACTTTATTTTTTTTGACATGCGGCCATTTGTAATTATACTGATATATAATCAGAAATTTAACCATAATAAATTCATGCAGCATATCGAACAAGAGTTAAAATATTCAATATTCACGTATAGGAATATTTCTGAAAAATTACATATTTTCGATGGCGCCACTGAAAAACTGTCCCATATTTCGCTTCTGTAAAATTCCGGAATAGTGGACGAACGAGTACATCAACTTCGTAACAGTTGGCAAGCCTGCAGCAGAAGAAACAGCCCGCCTTTCTTGGGGAAGCAACCCCTTGTGCTCCGACACCATTTATTTTCAATCCACCTTATCTTAACGCAGTGAAAATAATATCGGAAAGATAAAGAAAAAAGTAACTGCGTAGCAAGTTGGGGCCGTGAAAATAAAACAGAAGGGAGCCCGAGGCGGAAAGACCAACCTTAATTTCTCTTGTCGAGCGGAAGGAGGAAAAAAAATATAACGCAACGTGAGAGTTGGTGTAAAGTCGTCAAAATAATTGCGGTGATCAACAACCAAAATAACTAATAGTTTTTTTCAGCCATTACTGCTTCCCAAGTAAATTATCTATTCGTATGTTGTATTAAATTCCGGGGGGGGGGGGAGGGGGAAGCGAGGAATGAATGGTAACAATTATCATTTAATTAATTGATTTGACTGACAATAATATAATTAGTATAAGTTCTTTTCATACAATTGGCCACTGTTAGTTTCTTTGAGGACAATAATAGACCCCTATTTATTAACTATATTTAATGTATATAATACTTGTAACATATAAATGAATTTTTTCCAACTCACTACCAACACCAACCATAATAAAAATGGAGGATTATGTTAATCACGTTTAAAATAAAATATACAATTTATCAGTGTGTTTATTCACGTTTGTAAAGATGGTGATTTCAAGTAGACACCTAGCAAGGTTTCACCCAATCAGACCTTCAGGCGGTGATCTCACAAAGTCACAAGTACTGATTGAGGTGAAACCAATATCAATAAAGTCTTTTTTTATAATAGAAACGTCTTCCAGCTTTAATTTTTTTAAGAAACAAGCCACTCCAACAACTCCCCTTTAATAGCATAGGAAGGGATAGGTTATGAGATCGATGGATATCAGTAAATTAATTGGCACTATGTAATTTCGAATAATGTAATAATTTTTCCCGTTCTCTGTCCAAGTATATTTTATGAACAAACAATTTCGTTACATTAATTATTCCTTTCCTTAATACTTCACTCAAATATATTTTACTCATATTTAATATTCTTCTCCATTTTCCATTCAATACACAAATTTTTTATTTATTTAAATGTTTACTAAATTTACGTTTCTTATTCATGTATCAAAAATTACTTTATTCTTACTTTTT
This sequence comes from Zhengitettix transpicula, assembly GCA_037074705.1. Lineage (NCBI taxonomy): Eukaryota > Metazoa > Arthropoda > Insecta > Orthoptera > Tetrigidae > Zhengitettix > Zhengitettix transpicula. The sequence continues at coordinate 34,798,837 of CM073596.1, read as the reverse complement.
TCTCATTTAAAACAGTATATTTTAATAGTAATCATATTTAATTAAAATGACAGATAATTCATTCAAATATTAAAAAACAGATGCATGTAGTTATACTTCTCTGACTTCAATGAATAAACAAAACCAACCAGAATGTCGGTAATGATTTAATAAAAAAAATAACACAATATTTATAGATATACATACTTGTATAATTAAACTATAGGCAAATTGTTATTTTACGTTTGTGCAACCATAGGAGGTTCCACGAAAAGTGACGAAACGTCCTGTTATTATTTAATAAATTGTTCCTGACATGTTGGTTATTTATTAACAGTGTCATATATTTATTATTAAAAAATTGAACTTTCAGTTATCAATCTTGGAATTAATGACATCATTAAATTATATAACTATATTATTTTTCTGATGATAATTATACAGTTTTTCGAAAGATTAATTTTTAAGAAGCAACGTATTAGACTCACTAGGTTTCTAATATTTTATAAATCTTCTCATTTACGTTTTAATTAATTTTGTACTTTTTCATTCATGTTTTTTAATATATATATTGTAATAATTTAAATAAGACTAATTGTTGTGGCTAAATAAAAAGATTTATTTGAAGAATTAAACAAAATTTATTAATGAAGTTATATACAATTTAAAATTTACACAATAATATTTAAAATCTCAGGGTCTTTACTGGGTTTGATAAATGGGTGACTTGAATTTAAATTTACTAACAAAACAATTAAAGAAAAGACATAATTAAAGAAAAGAAATAATTGAAGAACGATCTGACGTATCTTAATGAAATGGTTTACAAATAGATTTAGAGTTCTTTTACTTACGGCCGACCAGGTCTCAATTTTGGGGTTTTCTGTGCACACGTTTTTGGGGATATCACTGAATTTAAATTGGTTACAAAGCACTTGTCGAAACTTTTGGGTCTCTCTTCTGGAAACTGGAAACTGCAACTCCTTCCGGATTAATGGTTAGATGGATTGTTACAATTGATTAGGTTACTGCTTGTAGCTGTACAATGGATTTTACAGTCCAAAACTTTCTTACTCAATTTAACTTGTAACCTTTCCGGCTAGACCTATCTGTCTGCCAGGCTGCTCGCCGTCCGACTGACTAAACTCGTCTCTCCTCGTTGACTGACTCTTCGTCTCGTAGAATTTGTACTGCGTACGTCTCAACAATGGTTCTATTGACTCGCCGCCCGCTTTGTCGCGGTGTATGCTTTATATAGTCTAATAATGAGTCCTTTACTTTGCAATTATAACAATGGATTAATTACTAATTACTACAATATATATATATATATATAATCAGATTTTATCATTAGCTCTCTAATGCACAGTGACAAATCTGTGCATTAGAGAGATAATGAATAAATAATTAATAATGATGGAAAAATTTGACTGTTTTAGTAATATAAATGAATGAATACGGCCTTGAGACAAAAAAACGTTCTTATTTAAAAAAAGAAGGTTCGTCCTCTTTTAAGGACCTCTACAGATTCAATAATTTTGTATATAAATAATGAAAAAAAATTATAGTCAAGGATTTGTTTCCTTGATAAATAAATTATAATTTTACGACATTGGGACAATTCTTCGTATAATTGCAATTAATTTAGGTACACAGTGACAAAACTGTGCATAAGACTAAAATTAGTTGTTTAAAGTGTAAAAGAGACAGGAGAAAAATTATTCGAAATTATTTTAAGGAAGGGAAGTAGATTCCAGATTTTGATGTCATTGAGAACTTAAAGGGCACTGTTTTAAAATTGTTCGTTTCGTCATATACGTAGTGGAAACCTTAATTTTGTATCGGAGTGCTGACGGAACGCTTCTCTGAATTCGCGTGCAATACTTTTCATGTAGTTTAGCTAAGGCTGTGGTATTTAAGTTTTTTTTTGGAGGGAGGAGGATGGCGACAGGCTGGCTTCTCCCGCGGGACTCTGTGTTTCGTAACAGCCTCCGCTGCGAAAGAATGGAGCAAGTTTTCTCTCGCGGGCGTAGTTAGGGAGATAACGCGGCGAGGCCTTTCAGCGAACGACGACCCGCACATGCAACCACCTACAGACAAACTTACTCCAATAATATTAATTGCCTCCTGCAGCGCACTAATTCACAACTTTCCGTTCCATTCGACGGTCCCCACTAAAGGAAATATTAATATTTATGTAATAACCCTTTAAAAACACCCTCAAATATATTATTTCTAACTGGCGGTGAAAATTTCTCCTGATAAATTAAATTGATGTAATTTTATTTTTGCGTACTTGAAGTTTAAGTTGCAACAGAAGTGTTTTCTGTTTCCATGCATTATTTCTCTTGAATGTTACAGAAAACATTTTCTTTTTAAATCAACAATGATTTCGGTTCACTATATTTCCCTTGGAAGGAAAAATATTGAACCTGCCTCTGAGTTTCCCTTAAACCATGCACTTATTGTAATAGTCCGATTGTGGAAAAATAATAAGTCGTGTTCCACAGATCCCACAAAGAAGCCATTCTTCGAGAATGTGAAATTTGTCAGAATGTACCATTTTTATTTCTTTGAGTTCAATTTGTAAATAATTTTATACATGCACGAAATTTAACTAATTCATTTATTTTTGGCATTATTAGTGCATAATTTGACTTTCAACTTATTATACGCAAGAATAGAAACTATTTACAGTCATATAATATTAGTTTCAACACACAGTGATTATGACATAATGCTGACTGATTACAGTTTAAATAAATATACTGCTTTGAGACAAAAAAATTAAATATACCAACGTTTTGCTTTTGTTTTAGGACCTCTTCGGGCTTAGTAATTTCATACATACAACATAAAATTTTCAAATATAGAGGCACGGGTTTGCTACCTTGCCTGCTGGAACAGAAAATTTTCATCATTATGTTTGCATTTAATTATAAATCTCAGATTCTTCTAAAAAAAATTGTGAATAGAAGGAGATCAGCTGTAAATTAACTTTGGATATAAAAAATGTTTAATTACTTGTGTGGTTGTGAATAATGGACACTATTCTGTGCTATTGGCAATGTTTTAATATTTTTGTATAAATTGTTTGTTTGTTTCTGTTGAAGTCATGAATTTTAGAACTGTAACTAAATCATATTCGTAATTACAAATACCATTGACCTTAATTGACTTGACAGAAAAACTGTAATCACTTTACAAATTTTCCAGTTGGAGACTCTTAAACCGATGCTTGGATGTCGATTTATGTTCCATATACTTAAAATAATATCCAGAATGTGAAAATTAATATTTTAATTAAGAAGCTATATGAGAAGTGTAGTAAATAAATAAACATCAGCAAATTTTAAGTCAGAAAAGTAATTGATTAATGTAAAATTAAACAACGTTTCGTAGCTTATTGTGCGACCTCACCACGTTAAAGTTTAAAAATTCAAAAATAACAAAACAATTACAATTATTATAATTACATTTTTAAGAAACTTTTGGCATATAACAAGCAATATAAATTGTGTTAGACTTACAAAATTTTGATTGATGTGTCTCTAATATCAACCATTGAATAAAATTTAAACAGTTTTCTTTTGTAATGTTTAATTTATATATTGTTATAATTTCAAATTTTAAATTGTTTCCATTATAAAGTGCACCTAACAATGCAAGTTAATTGTGACGGGTCGTTCTCGTTTCAAATTGTACATTTAGGCTACGGCAGTCGGCAAAATTTATATTGTTTGTTATCTTAAATTTTTCTTAAAAATGTTATTCTAATCGTTGTAATAGTTCTTTTTAAAGGTTTAAACTTTAACCTGATGAGGTCGAAAAATAAGTGACGAAACGTTGTTTAATTTTACTTTAATAAAATATTTTGTCTGACTTAAAATTGGCTGATGTTTATTTGTTTATTAGTTTTCTCAATAGTCAGAATATATTTCTATATATCATTATATGAGAAGTGCGTTAGCCGTTAGATCTGTTTTCTTTCATAGCCAATTAGTGTCGAATGAACTTCTGAATGGTTTTGTGTGTTCTTGCATTAAGGAAACGGTTTTCAATTATTTGAAAGAAGAGATAACAGGGCAACTGGCATCTTATTTCATAATTTTTCCGCACAAAATGCTGAAATAAACAATCACGACCTTTTCCGAAAACTCATTGGGGCTAGTTTCAGCCTGCTTATCGTTTGCATTACGAGTATTCCTCTTTGTGTCTGACCGCTTTTCAATTGCCACATGACTTACAGTCCTTAGCTAAATGTAAGACGTAACAGTATCTCAGAACCATATAGCAGCTTCTCCCCGGAAACGTCCGAATCCCCTTGAAATTTCAAACAATTCCCTCTACGATGTATCTTCATTTATGCATCATACAACGAGTATTATACACAATTAGAAAATAAAATATATGTGCTAAATATATTTTAATTAGTCTTTCTATGTCTTCGACAGATTATTCATTCATATTAAGAAATATTCACGTCGAGGGGATATTTTGTCAGATCAGTTTGGAACGGACTTTCTCTACGGTTCATGATGACATTTTCCAGGCAGGCCGACCTCTTGAGCGGAGGAGGCAGGAAGATCGTACAACAAAGAAAGTGGACGTAACGTACGCTGCATGTGCCAGAGTTATCTGCTATCTCCATTGTCTCGGCTGGCCAATAATGGGATATTAAGCCAATGCAAAGGGCCATTAAATTCGTTTGCTATGGATGGCGTACTTCCTGCGAGACGAACAAGTGCTCGTTAACTGCTACGCCGACCTACTTGCACTCTATTACATCATCATATATATATTTCAAACAACAGGGTTATTCGAATTTTATGCAATAAATACGATGAACCTAAAAATTTCCACACGTATGCACCTTAATGGTTTTGAGCACAATGATAAACTATAATGTCTCTGCCTGTGCAAAAACTACATGAAGTTAGAGAAAATTTTTGTCTGTGGTAAGGTCACATGGAAAAATATAATATTTTCACATTATAACCCGCTCGTGTTTTAAATCTCAGCGGTTAACAATTGAAGATTTTTCCTTAGGTGCCCCAGAACTATATTACAGTTTCACAGGAAAAGTCTTCATTCTGTAATATAAAAATTTATAGATTCCTTCTCGAGAATTCCCCCTGTCGGTATGGCCAAGAAAACAGGTTTTATTTTTCAACGGAACCAACGTTCAACTTTTACAATTATCTGTTAAATTTACTCAAGGTTTTAATTTCGAAAGGTGATTTAATATAAGCAAAAGAAACGTTTTCAATCCAACCTCAGCATTCTAGGAATTAACGGATTAAGTATTATTAATTTAATTTAATATTTTCGGAAACCCACGCCAATTTAGTCCAGTTTATTTATTTATTCATATTTCTTTGTATTTTTCAATATTCCACGAAAGAGGTAAAAAGGTATAGATTCTAAAGAAAACTGAACTGCATACAGAAGAAATTGCCTTTCATTCACAGTGATATAAAAAATTTCGTACGAATATTAACATCGAAAAAAAAGGAACAACGGCAATATAATAAAAGAATAAAATAAGTTGATATAATACCAATATATTACAGGATTATAACAAACGGGAAGTTACTGCGAAATTTCCATGGGTTTTTGTCCTCGATATAAAACTATATTTGTTTGTTGTTTAGTTTAGTGAATTGATACTAAAATTAGTCATGTTTATAGATCTTTTGTTGAGTTTTACTTTAACAGGATTTTTTACTATATGGAAAAAGATGCGTCGGGGTATTTTGTTAAAATATGATAAACACAGAAGGGCTCATTTAATTGCCAGTAAAATCCCCTGTATAAACTTCATTAAACGATAATGAGATTTACATAAAATATTTTAAGTAACTTACGTATCTTATCAGAACTTTTGCAACTCCAAAACATGTCCCGATGACACGTCCTAATTAACAGAAATGTAAGACCATTTATTACAAAAAAATTTAATTACATTTTCTTTGTATTTATAATGCAGCTTTTAATGTCATATATATTGTTATCATTGAACTGCGAAGATAAATTTTGTACTAATGATTCGGGTAGTAAATTTGGCGCTAGCAGTTTGACACTCCATGACTTTATAGTTTTCAATAATAAATTACGACACCGCACTAGTTTTATTTTTTGTTCAACTTTATTATGAAACGCTGAAGGGGTCTACTTAATTTTTAATGCAATATATGTTCTAAAGTGTAATTAATACAAGTATTTGCCACTCGTGTTTCATGAATATTATAGTAATAATTTACCACTATAATTGACTTTTAATGAACCCCTTTGATAGTTACTTAAGAGAAACTGGATTTATGCTTCCGGGTCGAGTACAAGGAGAAGTGACTGAACGTTCATATAATTTATTAATAAAGGTTATTCTGAACTGTTTGACCACTGGAGAGCTGACCTATTCGATATTCGTAATTGAAGATTAATTTTGAAACTATATAAACAATTACCGTGATAGTTGTAAATTCGCTGAGATAGTCAGTGGATTGAAGATCGCATTCCTCTGTGAACAGAGCTGACGGGACTAACGGACCGGCTTTCCGCATTGTTCCCAGATGGCGTCACGTTGTACCAGGATATGGCGTCGGAAGGCCGAGGCGTCCATAAATATAAAGTGAGTGGCGCGCAGTCCCGTCCGATCTCTCTTCAAGAGATCCTTTCCCCTGCGGCCATTGCTACGGCAACCCGCAGTACAGGCATCCTTAAAGGACGTAAAACAACGTTGAAAACAAGCAAAATAATTGCATTGAAAAATAAAACTATTGATAATTTCACGTTATAATTTATAAATAAGACTGATTTTTATATAACACTATTTATATACTCAAACCCCTAATATGCAGACAATGAAACTCATTTAATTATTTTAAAATTTTTAATTTGAAGAAGTTATCGGTTACTTAAAAATATTCATTTTTCACTGCTAAAAAAGGTAGAGTTTAAAACTGAATAAACGACAATATTATTTTAATTTTGGTCATTTTATTAATTATTACATGAGTCAAACGATGTGTCACAATGAGAATAAATTAGAAATTAATTTGAACAAGTAATAATTAATAAAATGTTAAAGTTATAGTAATAATGCTACATTGTGTATACAATTTTAGTAATAAGATATGTATAAAAAGTCAATTTGAACAGAATTTACGATAATTCAATAAATATTTTTTAAACAATAATAGAAACTACGTTTCCGAATATATTTATACTTCCATCAGGTCGGCTATGAATATTATGTTATGTACCTACACTAACGGAACATATTACAAATTTATCCTTACTGATATGAGTTCTTTAATTATTTTACAATTCGCTATCATACACAAAACGATTTTTTAGCTTAACAAATAATTACATAAATGAATATCCAAACAGACCAAAATATGTGATAAATAAATATCATACAATGCTTATGAAAATCTTGTTGCTTTCATCAGGTGATTCAAAAAATGTAAGAGCCGTAATTACGACACACCCGCACAAACCAGGTAATCAACTGAACAGCACAGCTAAAAATTTTGTCACTTGCCTTTCACACATAAAAATACCTTAAAAATCGTATAAATTATTTTTATGAATAATTTTTATCCCGCAGATCTTGTCAAGAAATATATCTACACAAATCAGTCCTAGTATTTCAAAAAATATTATCATTCTTCCATTCATAAATATTATGTATTTTAAATTAATTGATTAATTTAAATGTCACATCATTGATATGATATATAAAACAACCAATTATTTATCATTTATTATAAAAAACTGCGAATATTATATCAATAATTCAGATAGACTTAATGTAATATGTAAAATTACCTGTAAAGACTGCAGTGTTTGTTACATAGGACGAACAAAAAGGGCATTAAACACTCGCCTGCAAGAGCACATTTCTAATTGAGAAATATTCATACTCAGTTAATATGTCCACTCTTAAGAACCACAGTTTTTATTGGAATAATGTAATTATTTTATGCAGAAATCAAATATTATGCGTCAGGTCCGAAATTTTTCACGTTAAATTAAATTGTCAATCCATTAATATTAAAACCGAACCAAATGATCTCATCATCGTTTATAACTGTATTATTTGGTCATGTAGTTGCTTAATTAATTTTTAGTGGACACCTGATGAAGTCCACGTACTGTGGAAGAAACGTAATATCTTAGTAATGTTTTGAAATAATAATATGCAAGTAATTTTTGTTTATAATTAATTAACTGCCTTCTTGGCCATTATATATTATTAATTTTAATGTTAGTTACAACAATGTATATTAATGTGTTGGATTTTTTCCCTGCAATAACGTTGTTGGTCAATTATGTCCGAAAATTTTACAGGTACATTACAAGGACGTTAGACATGGAGAACATGATAATAAATTGTTTCTTAAAGCATGCGGGTGAAATTTTAAGTCATATTTCTGACAGGAGTGAGTATTTCTGTCCCGTTTAAGCAGTCATTATCTCCAATGTTCAGTTACTGTTTATGTGGGCCAAATTCGAATATTACCATCGTAAACGGTACTCGTACGATAAAAGGTGCAACTGAACAATAACTCTGAAGCACCTGCACACATCCGGCATAACTTATCGATCAAGTAACCACATGACGTGTTTGTTGTCTTGAAGTAGACAAAACTGAAATTAAGTTGCAGAGTAGAGACTAGTGTGTGTGTGTGTGTGTGTGTGTTGCGCCGTGAAATTTACGACCTCAGAGCAACAATCGGCCATTCAGGTCTCTATGCAAATATGGCTGCGACTATAAATTTTTATGGCCGATAATTAGCGAAGGAAGGCTTCTTTATCTGCAGCGCCATATCGGGACAGGTGATACCGAACCGCCTCCTTGACATTTTGCCCACCACAGTCGTTTTCTCCAAACTGGCCCAAATCCAGCCTCGCTCTCCTCCTAATACTGCAACACCGTGATTCTCGTAACCGATTGTCTCGGAGAGTATAATAGCCTTACACCTCAATGGACCGCTCACTGTACAAAATTTAACAAACTCTCAAATAAAAATTATTAATCAAAAATGTCCTGTAAAAAGGACAGAGAAACGGAATTTTTTAAACTACGTTTTAACAATCATCAATTACGACACTACAAATTTTTATATAAAAAGAACAAGAGGTCATAATTATTCAATTTAACAGTGCTAATACAGTAATTTGTCAGTCCAATTTGCAAAGTATTTTTTATATACTTTTTTTAGGATTTTTACTGTAATTGACGATTGAAAAAACTTAATTCAAACAACTCCCTTTTAAAATGACTATGATATAATTCAAAGGCCCTCTATCTGAAGTTATAACTAAATTGGAGACTGCATATAAGTGTTTTATTATTATTTATGAATATTATAAACAGTTTTTAATGAAGCTGATAAAATTATTATTTATTAATCGATTAAACACATGACGTGCAATGATGAGTCAAAATTAATCTTCACAACCCATCTAAGTAACTTAAAATATCTTGTTATCACCGAAAGTTTTTAGTTCTGTACGTCATAATTATATAAATACAGTAAAAAAAATCATTTCATTTCAGAATCGTTAATAACGTAAACAGAGACATTTCAGTGATTGCAGATTCAATTTTCAAAATTCAGGTATTACTTCAAAATTCGTTGATGATCTTAAGGCACTTCTATGTTAAGTGGTACAAAAATTTTGCTTTAGTTTATCCAGTACGTTAAAGTTACTATAGAATTAATTAATTTTAAAATAGTCAATCGTTCGATATATCCGATAATCATTATTAAAACTGAACTTCACAGAAAATTTCAAAATTACTTGTATTTTTGGGATGAAGAATTACTTTTCCTGCGGTTCTGCGAACAAGAGAAATGCCAGTTATTTCCTAAATCGATACAACAGATGCTACATTTTTTTTAGTTTCATATTGCCTTTTTCATGTTAATCAACTCCATCTTTTTTTCATAAATGATTTGAACAGTTTGTTAGATACAGACTTAAGAATTTTTCGTGTCAAACTTTATAATTAATTTTTGTTATTATTATGGTTGTGTCAAAAATAATCGTTAATGGCGAAAACAAAAATTTACAATTTAGTTACATAATATTATTAAAAATTATAATCAAAATGTCATGTTAAAAATTGATATTCGAAAAACGATTCACTCAATGTTTTTTTTTACAAGTTTTCTAGATGTAAGGTAAAAGTACTTGAATGTATTGTCTTCGAATCCTCACAGTTTCGTTACAACACTATTAATTTAAGTGTTCTTAATGCAAAGACTAGAAATATTAAAAATTATTAAAATTGGTCCCGCCATTTTTGAGTTCTCTCGATCAGTGGGCCCCACACTTACGGGATATATTTATATTGATAATTCCTCTTCAAATTGAGTCCTCTTACTTTCAGAAGATTTCATTATCCACATTTATCATCCGTGGAGTCGTTCGATCAACATAAACGTCATAAAAAAACGTTCTGGAATGCTTAATCGATGCATAAGCTTGACGTTTTTAATATATTTCAAGTTACTATCGTGATTTTCTTTCAGTTTGTGCTAAATCCATGTCTGATGATGTCACCTGTTACGTATGTCAAGTGGATTTATTTATGATACTTCTGTACATTTGATACTGAATATTACGGCAGATAACTTAATTTCTGTTGAATTTGGGTTTATGAATTTTGAAAAATTATTGCAGCACGTGTTTATTATTTAAACATAGATTGGGCACCTCCTCTGAAAATAAATTAACTTAAATGCAGTGTACGCAGACAAGGGATATTCTTCTTCCGAATCCATTATCTGAACGTTTCTCGATGATGACGACAGAAATGAGGATATGGAACGCCATAAAGGAGCGGACGTGACTCGTCCTGCTTATAACAATAGAAATATTAACGACGTGGAATAATTTTATGCCTCGACGTTCGTTAGAATGTGCATTCCGCCTTATTATTTATAGGATAGGCGAGAACAGTGGACCTTGGTAGAACAATGGCGCTCTCTATCAGTAAGTGCATCCACACTCCGAGAAACTATCGCACGCAGTTTTCCCTTGTTAACACCTGTCTTACAAATCCACTTATCCGTCGACATTATCTATGGCAGGCCCGGTGGTCCCGTGGTCAGCGCCCCGATTTTCCAATATCACTCCACGTGGGGTGTCATTGTACGTTAAACCCATTCCTTAAATCAAAATATGCAACATACTCGTATTAATAAATACACCTTGAAGATATTCAGTCACGACAGTTCCCTTTTACTCCGATCACCCAATTCAATGGCGATGAAATTCAAACATTAAAAACTGATACCCATTGACATGTTCCAAACATGAACGCAGTCATATTATACGTTATCTGTAATTTCCGTTAAATAAAAATAACGTTATTTTCATTGGTAGGAACTATCTATTTTTATTATTTTAAAATTGATTAATTCCATATACAACATTATTAGAGTTTACTAATATGAAATGTGTGATTCATGAACATATCGGAGGTCACAAGAAACATTAAGTCTATAGGTAGCCAAATTGAGTGTGTTTTAACCGTCTCTTAAGTTTTATGTGCAAAAAAATGATTGAGTCACGTTTATGTTAAATTTCATAATATTTCATAAGTAAAAATGTTCTACCTTGAAATTTTGGGATTTTTAACTTAAGAAATCATTCCTAGTGACGACATATTTACTCGTGAATAAGTGAAAAAAATATTTTCTCAAAACAATCATTTGTTGACGTTTAATATTAGACAAGACCAATGACAATTCTTTTCTGGTTTTCTTTTGGATCACGAGTCTTTTCTTTCTATGATAAGTGTTCCGCTCCAAGTTCTATTTTTTCTCACGTGCTATATATTCCAGGATTTTCGGGCTGTTACTATAGCAACAATATCACAAAATAAAATATTTAAAATGTGAATACAATATTATTTCTTTTCAATTCATTTTACAATTTATAAAGCATTATGAATTGTAAATTATTTATTCTCAATTATCTAATTGTTTTTATTCAAGTGTTAAATCTTGACACTCTTGGAATAAATGCTTGTTTCTAATTTTAATTAACGTATTAATTTTATGTAATTTATATCGTTTACGTATTTTTCATTGTATTTATTTTTATTTAAGTATTTAAAAAATATTATCTGAATGCCCCTATTTTCTCAGCCGAGGTTTAAAGGTGTCAATTAATCTACACCTTCCAATAAAACACAATAGAAGTCAATATCTGCTTCTTTTTCAATTATATATATTTTCATATACGACTACATCTAATTTTTAATACAGAAATATGTTTTCCAGCACGACAAAGTATTTTTTTTTCCAATTTTTTCAATGCCTCAATAAATTCAATACATATCACGCTATTTATGTTTAAAATTATTTTCGAGAATAGTTAAAAGTAAAAATTTAAAACTGATTGTTATAATGTGTGTTTCGTACCCAATTATTAACTATTGACAGTGTTTAATAATTAAAAAAGTGAAAAATTAATTATAAACTATGACTCTAATGGGACCCGATAATGAGTCTTTTGATAATTTTCTCGTTGCGTGTTGTAGGAGGAAAAATTGTCGGAATTATTTGAGTTGGATTATCTTAAATAATAGAGAAAAATAATAACATGGATACGGGAATTTTTTTATGGATATACTGCACTTACAATTTTTTTTAGGGTAACTGGCTACATGAGGGTAATCCACCTCGTGGCAACTCCCCTTTAATAGCATAGGAAGGGATTTGAAAGGGGGGATGCGGAAGGGTAGAGGAAGGTAGTCAAGGGTTAACTAGGGCCCCCGGGATATAGGTAAGGATCCTACCCGGCATTCGCCTAAAAGTAATGCAGGACAAACCCTAGAAATCCTGCACCAGGTACGTCGGGCATTGGGTACTTGTACCACGCCCTTCCGATAGCAGGAGAAGAGTTTGCTGTGGGGTCGCAGCATTCCCTTCTCCGTACCTCGACCAGTTTTCCAATAGGAATAGCGTACAACTCTTACCGTATGCCCAAAGTCTTTTTTTTGGGTAAAATTTTTTTAGGGCTACAGGCTACATGAAGGTAATCCACATGGTGGCAACTCCCCTTTAATAGCATAGGAAGGGATTTGAAAGGGGGGATGCGGAAGGGTAGAGGAAGGTAGACAAGGGTTAACTAGGGTCTCCGAGCTATATTTTAAGGATCCTACCCGGCATTCGCCTAAAGAAATGCAGGGAAAACCCTAGAAAAACCTGCATCGGGTAGGTCGGGTATTGGGTACTTGTCCCACGCCCTTTCAATAGCGGGAGAGGAGAATTGCGTGAGAAATATTTTAGGAAAAGACAAATATTTTTAACCGTAGGAGAAAAAACTTCTTAAAGTAAAATCTATAATGACAGTACAGCTATTTGTTTATTCAATCACTTATATGTAGAACTACAAGATGGTTAAGGATCTTCTAAAGTTATTAAAACTGCGATATGTGTGTTCTGAACTTTTTTAAAAATGAAGTACTTATTATTTTTTATTGGAGTTTAATTGTATTCGTTTTACCTTGAGCAAGTAGCAAGTGTATTGAGTCGAGGGTTAAAAATTAAAATCTACTTAGTTGGATGTTGGTATTTGGTCCTCTCTTATGATCAATACACGTAGTAAGTTGGAATGTTTATGGAAATTTGTAAAATATCTAGGACTTAATATACTGCAAATAGTATTTCAGGATATTTGCTCTTTTATTACGCATTCATTATGTAGTGACGAATGGTTATGGGAATAAGTGTTAGAAATGGATATCAGTGAATAGAAGAAAAGGACAGAACACGGAGAGGTGACGTACAAAGAATTCCAGAGACAATGTTACCTAATAGGGTGGCGAGTAAGTTCGCGGGAGAGAGGCTGACAGGTCTTTGTGCCCCCAGGGCCGTGTTTTGGCCGGGATTAGTCTGGCTGGAACGAAAGGCGAGTGGCAGGCCTAATCCATCGGACCATCTGACAGCGCCTAAGTGCGTACAGTCGGCAGTGATTCAAACAGCCACGCTGCACAGGAATGCGAGGCCTGTACTCCACACTTCACACTGCACTTGAACACCAAAACTCATTTTCCAGCACATCAAAACACATTACTGTATGTAACAGAAGTGAGAGACCGAAACGTCAAACTTTCCTTACGAATAGTTTTCTAACATTGAAATTTATAAATTCTGTGAAAATATTAGCCGTCGGACGTTCTTAGGTATTGTACCATATAAATAAGAGTACTCCATTGAAAATTTCTCTTTAATTCCAACTGTTTGGGTTCAAATGAGAGTCCGAAGACAAACATTTATGAAAAGTTTTCTACAATTGTAATAATTTTTAAAAATTCTTAGGAGCATTTGAAGTCGGACGTTTCTAGGAACAATACCATAAAAATATTAAGTAATCGTTGTTTAATGTTGGACTTCGAGGTTTCTTATTTTTTCTAATTCAAAGAAATTCTTTTAAAATGTGTGTCGTGATTCATTAGTTTTTTTTTCCAAAATTTCCTTGAATAAAGAAAATGTTTTAATTTATGAAAATTAATTCACTGCCATAATCTGTAATTCATACAGAAATCGACTTAGTTCATTCCAACCGCCGAAATACTGTCTAAAATACTCCTGATACTTTAATTGAATCAAAAATATACCATTACTTTAAGAGTAAAAAATACTACCTGTAATTTAGAATGTTTGAAAATGCCACCCCCGCCTCTATAGGTGTTGTTTCTTATCGTAACACCTGTACAAAATTTGTTAGAATTCTCAGAACCATTTTTGGCAGCAGAACTACAACTTGAACCTCAGCGACATCCATATCCACGGATTCGACACCAATCTCACGTTGTTTTTTGCGTTATGCCCTACCAGCCATGATGATACACTCCCATGCCCAAAAAAGTTTGAAATTTCACACAAACATCGGGAGGAACACTATAATTCTCACTGATTCCAAAAAATATTTACTCGGCGACGGTCTTTTATGCATGTTTAAATTTCCACTCACGAAAACCCCGGCCCCAAGGCGTGTTAGCCTTGTCTAGCCTGTTCTTCATTTTTCGATGTTCAATGAAATATTTATATAATTACCTCATATTCAATTACAATAAAATAAATGAAATAGCCAGTAATTCCGGGAAATTATGTACAATCCCTGTTTTGGATTTCATTTGGTGTTTAGGACTTCTTCATGACAAAAAATCTACAATATCTACTTACTGACAAGTTTGAGATGTTAATTTCAAAATTTGTCAACAAGAAGATTATTTACCAGTTTTTAAGGAATTCTCGTCGGATGTCCGAAATACGTGATGAAAAGTTCTGTTTTATATTTGTAAATAGATTATGCTAATTTTTTCTGACTTTTTGCTTGTTTAATTTAATTAATATAGGTAACAAATTGAGAGGCACATTTAGCCGAGGTTCCCATTTAAGAAGAGCCATAGAAAATGTCTCTTAAATCTTCTATATATATAAAAATGAATTGCTGTTCGTTAGTCTCACTAAAACTCGAGAACGGCTGAACGGATTTATCTTATCTTAGTCTTGAAATGTTCGTGGAGGTCTAGGGAAGGTTTAAAAGGTGAGAAAAAATCGAATAATTTCCGGGAAAACCCTAAAAACAGCCCTTTTCTATTTCCCATACAAACGTTTTCTAAATAAAATACAAATCTACACCAGTCGAGCAATTTTCACCAAATTTCTACACGTGTTCTTTGCGACCAGGAAACAAACACTTTCGGGGTGAGACGCGTCTTCCACCCCCAGAAGCGGGGGTGGAAATATTTAAACATACTAAAACAGCCGATATTTGAGTCGGATAAATATTTTTAGGGGTCAAAGATATTGATAGTGTTTCTACCAATGTTATCTGAATACAATTTTAATCCCCTACGCCCTGTGAAAAGGACACCCTTCGGGTTTGGGGTGGAGATGCTTTACATTAAAATAACGCGAATACAACCGAGATTGGAGTCAAATCAAAGGTTATGGAAGTCACTGTGTTTAGTTACGACATTCAAATTGGCATTTACCCCTCAGATGCAGGGGTAGCGGGGTGCAAATTTTGGAACATGTAAACACGGCAGATATTTGCGTTGAAGAAATATTTTTCAGAGTTAATTATAATGATTAGGGTTCGAGTAGCGTTACATAAAAATTGCGCAAAAGCAGCCGAAATTGGAGTCATATCGGGGGTTATAGATAAATGACATCTCGGGCAACGCCGGGCACCCAGCTAGTATTATATAAATTAGCCGATCACTCGACCTCACATAAATTTCAAGCTCGTCGTGTAAGCAAAATCCTTCCGTAAGATATTTCCCGGACTTTTCTTGTTTTTTTCAAGTAGCACATCAACCACACAAACACGATAAATGAAATTGGAGTGTTTCTGGACGACCGAAGTCTGTAACGTGCGTCTTATATGCGTTGCTAGGCGTGAACGAATCTGGCTGGTCCTGTGAGTGCGGCAAGTCCATATAACTCGCTCTTATCTACGCTTCCATCAGACAAGTCAACTGCACTCGGCTCCTTACCATTCCCTCAGCACCAAAGAAAGAGCCACTGTGCGCACTTGCCACCGCCACCTTGCTCTTAAAACACAATCTCTCAATTATTACGTATTCAGCATAACGTCAGATGCGGCTGAATGAAGTTACAATTTTTCTGATAAAGAAGAAGTAATATGAATTATAAGTAAAATTATTTAGTTTGCCAAATACAGTTGTAATATAGCAGAAACCATAAATAAGGCCAGGAAGTAATACGCCCATGTATACATACGCGTATATATAACTAACTGATCGATGTAATCACCAATGGGTTAAATTATGATTTAACGCGTACTTAAATACTGAATGGTTGGAAAAGTTTACATTTTTATCGGCTTGATAGCTTTAAAAATTATTTGAAAGCCTAGTTTTTATTCTGGAAATTTACAGCTTTTTCGATAAAAAAAATTCACTGTTTTGCTTTCAAAGCGGCGCGGTGTATATTTTACGTGATGGGAATTAATTTAAACGTGTCATCATCATCATTGATGATGTCATCATCTTGATTGACTAGACAGCCCTATGAAGGCCTTGGCCTTCTTCAGATGCTCCGCCATTTTCTACTCATGGCCAATTTTTCACTCCCAATGTTCGAATATTCTGGTTCACTCCATATTCTCACGTCAGTTTTGCTCAACCAATTTGTCTCGTGCCTTCTGGTTTAGTATAAAAGATTTTTTAACAGTCCAGTTGTTCTCCATACTATTTATATGACCTCCCAAGCCAAACCTTCCACTATTAATATATTAAATAATTTTTTATATTGATATTTGTATCTCTTCCTTCAGTGATATCCCTCTCTCACTGATAAAAATGTCTCTCAATATCGTCATTTCAAAAATACCAAGCCTTTTATCATCTTCCTGCTTTAACGCCGACATGTCAGCTGCAGAAGTCTCAAAAGTACTTTCTACGGCATTATTTTAGTCTTCCGCGAAATAAAATAATACTTTAGGCGTGTCCTGAGCACATAGAACGAATTGTTTTCGGATATAATGCACCTATGGATCACAGGAGTATTATTATTTTTTCAGTTGACCTCAGATCACAAATATATAAATCCATTAACAATTTCGAATAGATCATTCCTAGTTACTGGCAAATATTTCTCTTGATTAATGGTTATGTGCATCATGAAAGCTTTCCAGTTGCAAGAGTCCTGTTGGATGCTGATCATATTGTTAATATTCTCGATGTGTGTGTGTGTTTTGTGTATTCAAGGGATGCGTGAGGAGCTTCGTATTACGCAAGTTTTCGCAGCTTCACAATGCCCGACGCTTTCTCCGGGGCGAAAGTCCTTAGCTAGGAAAATCCCCGAGGAACTTGGTAGCCGAGCCAAGCCAAAGTGCTCTCTCTATCTAGGACACGGGCGAAAGCGACCGACGGGGGCTCCTGCCAATCCAGGAACCGATAATGCGGAGATAAAAAGGCTACTTTTCTACGAAAATTAATTTGCCACCTTCAAAGGGGGAAAGTTGCCTATAGGAAACAATCAGGCGTGTTTGTGTTCAATTATGGCGATTGCACATCAGAAGACCACACGTACAGTCCTTATGAATTTACGGGATCGTCTCTCCTTAAAGCATCGTATCTGAAAATTCATCGTCCCATGGGTTAACATAGGTAATTAATTATTATAGTAATTTTAAAATGGGAGCCGATTTGACCTTGAAGCTCTTCCTTGCGCCGGTGAATCAAATCCGTGCGACGTTGTCACATACTATTGTCCGCGCAGATGCAGTAAGGGTTAGTTGTCATTCATTATTGACGATGTGGAAACGTTTTGTCTATTTCTGTTCTCTCATTCGCTGCTAGCCAGAGCGATTCCCATTTGGAAATCATTATAGTGACTGTTATCGTTTGAAGCGAAGTTTGTTTTCTCATAGATGAGACTCTCGACCCTGCTGGGCGTGGTTTTATAAAATTCAATCCCTGAACGGTGACTTTAGGAAATAACCAAATTGTGCTCATTGAAACTATCTTGTACTGGAATTTTAAAACATAAAAAAAACGTGAAAACATCGTGTTAAACCTAATATGAGTATTTAGGTGTCATGGTAGTGACGTCACTAACATGGTGAGTAAATGGTAAACACCTAATGTATTCTCACACCCAGAAACATCGATTAAGAGTATTTCCAGCGAGAAACAACGGTCTACTCTTCTTTAGATGCTTAGAATTCAACGGTAAATCTTTGGTTAACAAATCTAAGAGGATGGGTTCATGTTTTTTATTTCTCAAGGTAAAAATAATAGTACAAAATAATTACAATCAGTGAAGGTCAAAGATGTTCAGTGTTCTGATTACGTTAGGGATGACGTATAATGTATTTTTATATCCATATTATTACGCCATTGCTGTAATTATTAAGTAATTCTGGGATGTTCTATTCGAATTGGTACAATATGTAGCTTAAGTTAAAGTCTGAAGTGACAGTGCTTCCAAGAAAGCCAAATAAAAACACTTTAATAACACAAATTTAAATGGAATTTAGTTTAAACAACTGTTGATGGAATTCTCATATAATACAGTGATTTATGTGCGGATTGTATACGAGAAGTAAGAATGCTAAAGAGATAATTAATATGTAATTAAAGTAGGAAAGGAAATTTTAGAGATGAAGAAGGATAGACCAATGTTTCGTAAGCAATAATAGATTAATTTACAATACTGAAGGTACACATATTAATAAATGAGTGACTTGAACTTCTGCGCGACTCCATTTAATCATGATTATAGAGTTATCATCTTGTATATCAGAATAATTTCGTTTATTCGCATATAAATTATGAGTAGTGATGTTAAGTAACTGCTTATAAAACAAATGAAATCTAGTCAGTGGAAATTATAAATCCAAATATATTTGCAAGCATATAAACTGTAACAACTCCAAAAAGTTTAAATGGAACATCTTTTGTTTTACTGTTACATATCGAATAATATGTTTTCTTTTGGTTACGTGGTTCTGACATTTTTTCATGTTCCTAGATAGTATTGGAGTCCCGAGTATTGTGTAAGGTTGCACTGAGTGCGGTGTGGTAGGTTAGAAGGAATCTCCGCGCGGAGATTAGATGCGTATCGACGTGGCTCCTGCGATCATCTGCTTGTTTACGTGTATCGATCTGTCTGCGGGCGTTGATTGACACGCGGGGGCGGGGCTAGGCGGGGCGGAGTCCCGGAGATTTAGGGCCGCCATTTTGTGAGCGTGCGCGCGGTCGCTTATTGGCGGCACGGCGGCTTTCCCGGGGGGGAACAGGACACAACGCACTCACTAACCTGAGCTGACCTGTTGCGAGCGTCTGTCTAAGCAAATGACCGATGACATCGAGGTCCTGGCTCAGGTATAAAGAAAGGTCATAAAGGGATTGACCCAAGGAGAAGACAAATTCCTAAAAGAGCCCCGTGAGTCCTCACACTGTCTTCCTTAAAATGTCAGCGTATTCCAGATCTTTTGGTGCTTTGCTCATCGATTTCAAATAAAACGTATGGAAATTCTTCAAACTGCTCAACGTGATGTAACAATATTTTAGACTGGCAATTAAAACAAAGATAAAAATTGAGAATTGCAGCTGTTCCTGAAGAGCTTTATATTCCCTTGACGGGATATTAGTGAAGAGAGCGATGAAAGGTCAGTAAATAGTTATTTGTGTTGGGATACACTCATATAACAGAATACGTTTAATAGTCTTACAAACAAACAAAAAATAAAGGAAATTGAATGTTGGAAGAACAGTAATGACAAGTTTATTGAATTAGGAGAAAAAAAGATTCAGGTTTTTGTAATATGCAGAGCTGATGCAAATAATTCATAAATCATTTTAATGTGCATAAAAATTATTAACGTCCTAAAATTTAAAGAAAATGTTTATTAAAAATGAAAAATAATATTTAGTATGTGAATAGTAAATATAAATTGACTGTCTCTATTAAGTCTGAGTCTTTTGAAAATAATGCAACTTAGGAAAATGCTTACAAATTTTTTATAACTATAAGGTTGAAACTGTAGGAATTAATCAATATACACTTTATTTTCTATTCCAAATATCAAATTAATACGTTGGGATATTTAAGGTTTGTGAAAGATTATGTTGTTTCTCTTTCTCTAGTTCGTTTTCCGTGGTTCGTATTAAAAAAACTGACGCCATGATCCTTCCAGCAAATGGAAACGTCTTCACCTTCTTTGGAGACGATTCTGCCCTTCCAGTCTATTATTTTGACTGTTCCTTCGTTGCAAGTGCGAAGTGAGGGATCCATTTTTCACTTACGGTTATGAATCGACGAAAACACTCGTCTTGATTGCCGTGAAACATCGCCAAACCCTCGATTGTATTTGTTCCATTACACGCAAACGGTGCACTCGTCTTACGCACACATTTCTCATTTACAAATTATCAGTGAGTGTGTGAAATGTTTACCTTGTCATCTTCTATTACCATTTTGTATATTTTCGTCATACTTTCTGGAGTGGTCACTTCATTTGGTAGACCACTTTGATGTTCGTTTTAGCATCTCATACGGCTTCGTTTAAACTCTACCACCCAATATTTTAATGTTGCAAACGAAGGAGCATCCAGCCCTACTTCCCATAGTAGATCAACTGAGACCTTTCAAATTAAATTACTGTAACACATAACGTCGATCAGTTTTTTCTATGTTTTTAAATTTACTGAGAGCGTTCACTATTGATGATTGTCAAGCAAACACTAAACAAGTAGCGTCTTCAAATTTCAAATTTTAGCTTCATGAAGTTGGTACTACAACCAGCTATCTATACGTCTATTAGTTCTGGGATTGTCGTGTTTCCTCAACATCAATAAGCAAGTAAAATGTTCGTGTCAATTTCCACTTTTTTCTAGCGCTGCTATGGAAAGATTAGTATTTAGGTTATCTGTAAAGTCGGTGAACTATCGTGGTCAAGAGAAACGAGTCTTGATGCTCCAAGACCTCTTCGTAATACTGGTTTAACGAACGCCTTCGACATATATCGCGGTATGCGACTTGAATGCTGGATGAGAGCAACGGAATTTCCCGATCATGAATGACAATACTCCCCCGCGGAGAGCTGACACATTGGGATGAATACCCTGAAACACAACGTATCTGAATGTTCAGGTCGGCTGCCACCGACAAAAGGCAGGTCTATTCCTTTGTGATCAGATCAAGCTGTGTGAGAACAAGGTATTAACAACTGCATTGGAAGTAAAAATTACATGTATCATTACTGCGGCCAACGTGATTTATAACCAGTAAATCTTTCGCAGTTCAAATAACTCTGACTTTCTGAAGAAAAACTTAAATAAAATTTCACAACAGTTTCTGACTCATTAGCGTTCAGATGGACAGTTATTTCCTTGACATGAAGTTGCATGGGAACAGAAATAAATTAAATGATCGACCCATTAATCAAATCGTCACGAGATCAATAATTCATCCAATATTTTATAAGAATTTTAATAGTCCTTTATAACAGGTCCTGAAGAATCCATTGTTGATAGAAAAAGCATTTACCCATACGTTAAATGATAAAGAAATTTTAGTAGTTGTCACTAAGTCCCATTCATTTAAAATGAATGTTGATAAAAGTATATGTTTCAATCTCGTGGAAGCGTCTCGGACATACATTTAGATTTATCAATTCCATTAACCGTCCACTTAGTAAATCGGGCTTACGTAGATAGTATAATACAACCAGGAAAAATGCGTAGCTGAAGAAGAAAGACAACGTACACTCATACAAAACTAAGAAAAATACGCAAAAAAAAACATAAAAGAAAATACAAGACACAAACTGAGAGTAGTTTTATATAATAGACCATTTTTTAATTGATAAAAGGACTAACATATGAAATTAAATAAGTGATAATGAATTTTTCGGAACAAAGAAGAAAATAATAGCTACATAAATGTGAAAAACTAACATTGAAAAATTTTAGTTTCTTCAATTATAATAATATGAATTCACTTAAAATAAATAATAACACCAGCTTATTAGAAGAAAAATTTATAGCAAATTTTAAACAAATAAAACTCTATAAATCATATTTAAAATTATTAAGTAACCGAGCTATACCTCCGTTAGCTCACCTGGCTACCGATCTAGAGGATAAAGGAAGAATTAAAAACAGGAAATAGGAAAGTCGGTAACGTGAGGGTTCGGGTTCAACTAATTGAACCTAGGCGTAGTGGTTGGTGTTTCGCTGCACTTCAGTCAAATAAGAGTTGATGAAGAATAAAGAGATTTAATAGTTAGAAATAAAATAAAGTAAGACAAACTGGCGGATAGCACCAGGAGCCACCGACCCGTCTGGAGGTTGGATCACGACTCTCGTTCCCAAGAAGCTCTGAACAATTCGAAGACTCCTTTCCCCCTCCCTGATGATTTTTAAGTCTCCAATGAGAGCTCTTGCAGTGTGGAAGATTTCTGCTGCCGTGTGCATGTCTGCATAAGGCACTTAAAATGCTGACTTCATTAGACGCAGCGTTTTCACAGCTGCCTAGGCGGAAGGGGTGAAGATTTATGTTGTTGTGCGTATCGTTACTCACTATATCTAAAGTGATGTCTTTAGCTGCATGAGCGTTCTTGCAGCTGCGCCCTCTTAGGTCCGCTATGCTGAAGAGACGTTATGATAAGAGGGCACGTGTAGACTATTATATTACACTCTGATAAAGCTAACAACTATTGGAGGGTTACAGATTTAAATTAATCTAACTGGTTCAATTTATTACCTTTTATCACCCAACTTGGTCTTTTCCACTGGCGTTCACCTACTCCAATCGCATAAAAATTTACCCGTACAGAGATCAAATTACAAATAATCCCTTCCTATGCTATTAAGGGAAATTTGTCACGACGTGGATTACTCTCATGTGGCTTTTACTGTAAAAAAATTAGTTTAATAAACATGAAACTTTCCCGATGGTCCGAAACCGTACTTTACAGTACTGACAGCAAGGAAGATAACTCGTAGTCGCAGCTGGTGGTCTGCAAAGTCACGTCTCAGTAAAGGAAGTATAAGATTGCGAGTCGTGCATACTAGAGAGCTGGAAATCTGTAATAGAGTGTGCATGAAGCAAGATCCAGTCTGCACCTGTTCCTGTTATCTGTACCCGAGGCTTGGCACCGGAGGCTACGGATTCCTAGAAGCCTTCTCTATCGCCACCTCGTTAATCCGCCACAATGGAGGCATTTACGCCCAACAATTTTATCGATCCATCGAACCCCGGACGCGTATTACTCGCTAAAGCAGCTGTTACAAATTAATTTCAATTAAGAGTGACCGTTAAGTGTGAGTTTGCTCGCGGTAGCTAATCTAATTAAAATCTCCAATGACGTGGAAACAAGAAGCGAATAATTGGCGGTATTCAGGAACTTCGTCCTCTAATGTATAACAATTAACCTTCAAGAAGGTCTACTTTGAAACTCTTGGGTGTGTCCATAATTATCCCCACGATACGTACTGAAGCAGTGAGATCCGTTTCCGCGTGCTAAATTCCCGGAAACGCGACACTTTTAATCTCCCGACTTGGCTGAGACAATTCCTGTACAAACAAGAGCATAAAACGGAGATACTTATTTAAAACGTACACAACAAAATTATTATGTTTGCATTAAAAGAGCCATTTATTTCGACAAGAACGAGCATTGAATGCAGAGCATGCTTTGGAAAAACTACACAAAATTTATCATTATTTGTCTGATATTAATAAAATAATTATAATGAGGGAAATTATTTTCTCTAAATTCATCGTATAACAGAAGAAGTCAAATTCTGAGAACGAAACCAAGTGTTAATTTTTTTTATTTATGTTATTAAATTTTTACAGATCTATTTTTTATGCATTTACAAGTTCATAACGTTTAAAATGAAAAAATTTACGTCTGATTAAAAATAATGAATAAGAAAGAAAGCCAATACGGACAAAAAAGGTAATATAAATACCACACAACGTTTCTGGCATCCTTGTGCCTTTCCTCAGGTGCTAAGAAGAGCCTAGAGAAACACAGCTGCACTGGTCAGTTGACAAGACTCAAAAAGCTTTTGCGTGTTGCCAACTGACCACTGCAGTTGTGTTTCTCTAGGCTCTTCTTAGCACCTGACGAAAGGCACAAGGATCCCAGAAACGTTGTGTGGTATTTATATTACCTTTTTGTCTGTATTGGCTATCTTTATTCTTCATAACATTTACTTTACTAAGCGACTTAATCAGGCAGAAATGCAGGAAAGTGAAATTAATAATAATTTAATTAAGAAAAAATATATAAATAGTTAATCGTAAAAAAGTAAATACTAGTATGATTGTTAAAACACGTGAATTAATTTTTCTAATTAAAACGAATACATCCATAAATATTTTTGAAAACAATTGTTGCCAGCAGGATGCTTGGAAATATTAATCAATAGTATGGTCGATTGTCGAAGAATGTTAGTTGGAAATTTTGAGAGCTTAAGAAATGGAAAAGTTTCCAGATTTAACGAGGCACTTTTAGTTAGAAAGTTGACAAGTTCAGCAGAATTAATTCTTTTTTTCATTTAAGTTTGAATGTGGTGTAGTACTATTTATTAAATACGTGATATGAGATATAAAGAAAGCAGGAAATGTTATAAATATTAAAGAGAGAATGTAAATGTCCAGAAACGTTTCGAGGACAGAGGTGCAACGTGCACTTTGGTAATAATCGCCAGCCTTTAACAGATTATAGGGATATTTCGAAATTATTTATGCTGTGTCCAGGTTTTTCTTACGTAAAATAAAAACCAAGCTTAATGTACTATCTGTTAACAGTAAAAGCGTGTTAACTTTCAATGTACATAGTCCAGCGAATAAAAGGCACAACATTACCTTTCACCGACGATATCCTTTGCGTCAAAGAATAAATCGATCAGGCGTGAAGGAAGGAAACTCTTTGATCCCATAAGATGAAGAGAAATACTTGTAATTATAAGTACCCAGGACCTCAGGCTTTTTGAAGGTTTAAAAAGGAGAATTTAGCTACATCTTCCAGTTCTGATGTGGACCATCATCAGGCTTATACACACAAATATATTAAATGATAGAAATTGTTAGAGAATATTTAAAAGTTGGAAGATTATTTGTCATGAATTAAAAGATTTTAAAAGTTACGTAATAAATCAGCGTCCATTTTCACATTAAATGAATATGTATTGTGCTCAATGCGTAAAATTTGTGAAACTAATCAAGACTTCTGTATGTGTAAAAAAAAATTAGGTTATTTAAGACAACAATAAATTTCTGCTCCCCTCTGGAATCCAACACTGAATGGTAAATCAGCGCGAAACAGACTCTGAGATTTATGACTCGATTACATTACGGAAAACTGAATAATTTTCAAACAATCTCGTCCTTCAGATGCTGGAGAGCGATCCAATTAATAAACGTGTTTCTGATAGTCGAGTATGCGTAGGAATTTCAATTTTCTCACTGGCGTGCTGAACGGCTATCAGAACAGGGTGCTGACCTAGTTATGAAATGTTACTGCTCGATCCAGTGTTATAAATGTGAAAGGAAGTCAAATATCACTGCTGAAAAAAAACAACTGCCAAGGACATTTATATTACAGAGTCCACGAGCATTCATTTAAACAAATAGATCTGAAGAACAGTTCAATAACAAAATACCCAAATTGGTCATCTGAGGTCGTGCGGTGAAACTAAGGTGGTTTACTTGATATTTCTGACCGGTTAACGAGAGACAGTCCCTCGGATGTGAAATTGATTCCTAACTTGTCTTATTCCCGTTTAATAGTGATTTTTTTTAGAGTAACATGCTACATAAGGAGGCAACTCATCTTTAATAGCATAGGAGGTAATTTGAAAGGGGGATGCGGAAGGGTAGAGGAAGGTAGCCAAGGGTTAAATAGGGACCCTGGGATATGGTTTAAGGATCCTACCCGACATTCGCCTAAAATTAATGCAGGATAAACCCTAGAAACCCTGCATCAAGTAGATCGGGCGTTTGGTACTTGTCCCACGCCCTTCCGATGGCGATGCTGATGCAAGTACGTTATACTGCCCTTATAATATAAATATTCCAAAGTTGACATCAAGAGGAAATTATAAAATTTTACTATATTTATTGATCTTATATAAATAATCAAAATTTGTCACACAGAACGTATATATTTTTCTTAATTTATCACTTAATGAAATCCCGAAGGCTGGATGAAACGTTGTTTTGGTATTTATATTATTTTTATGACTTATAGGCTAATTTATTTATTAGTTGAGAAGACAACAGGTACTTGTTCGTGTGAAATGAAACCGATACTATTCCAACCATACGCTTGAATACAGATTTGAAACGGTATAACAAGCGACGTACTGAAATACGAGTTAGTTATGATTTAAACGAACTCACATAATCTTAAGATCTTAATGAATCTCCTGCGGAAACATACGCCGTAAAAATTTATAACATACACGTAACAGCAAAGTAGGACTAATCACGAATGCAAGAAAATGGCTATTAATGTATATCTACTACTAACGCACCTATTAAAAACAGAAATATAATTGAAACACGGATCTTAAAATAAATGATATAACGTCAAACGTATTTAGTTTCGTAAGTAATCGCCTTTTTTAAAAAAATCTTTACACACGAAATCTTTCACATCTTTTAATAACCGGCTTGAGTACAAAAACGCATATTTTATCTCTAAATTAATTTGCAAATTCCATTATTTACATTAATTAAATGTGACATTAAAGTTGAAATTATGAGTCAATAATAATATCTTGTGAATTCAAGGAGAATATATTCTATTGCGGAAGGCTCAAGCGAAAAAATACACTTGTTAAACGAGGAAATGAACGGTGTATAATAAGATAAATTAACATATTAAGTACTTTATTTGTAGAAAATTATATAAATTATATTTTTACAGTACATCAACATAAATATTGTAATTTCAATCATTTAAAGCTACTAATAATTCATGCGAACTACTTGCACCACAGTATTAAGATTCCAAGTACATTATTGAATACAATTACTTTCCAAAACGTCATTCACAAAGTAGAAGGGGTGACTGAGTAGAAATTTTTGAAGTATTGAAAAATAATTATAATTTATGCATTAAGCGTATGTCCGAAGAATTTGTAAGTGAAGTTGAATAACCAATTAAAATTTTAGAACAAAAAATAAGTTGACGTAGCATTGTGTACTTCAGTTTGAAAGATGATAAATTATTTTATCAATTTTTACTTGTAAATAATGCATAATACACATATGTACATTTATGGTTTGATTCAAATAATATAAATTAATACTACCATAGTTTCCAGACAAATAATTTAAATTTCTCCCAAAGAAAACGATTAAAAAATGTTTACTAAATTTTTCAATAATAGTATAATTTTATAGCTTAACAACCTTATTTATTATTACCTATTCGGTTAAAAAATAATTAATAGTTACTTATATGAGTTCATTATAAAATATTATTGAATGAAAACAGCTGCAATTGTGATAAATAATTTAACAACCCAAAAGCATAAATATTTTACATTTATTACATCAATATTTAACTGATATTAATTGAGTAGGTGGGCAGGTTATTGATATAATTTATAATACACTAAAAACCTAAGTTATTTCCGATCAATTAGGCTGTTTTAATTCACTTATAAAAAATATTTTCCTATAAGTCTGATAAATTATGCATAGAGAAATAATAATTATATGGTCAAACTGAAATATAATTACTCACAGTTAATATTTAACGTTATAAGGTATACGAAATATTTTTGAAAAATAAATAACAATGCTACAATACAACTATAAAGAAGTGGTCATAATTGGTCCACTTGTCGATATCAAACTAATTGATTATGCTTAGGAAAACTTATTGATTGATGTTTGTTCAATTGAACAGAATAGCTTAATAAATTTTTAAATCATGACATTTACATTCCCCAGTTTTCTAAACATCAATTTTATACTGATTGCTAAATAAACATGAATTATGAACCAACAATATCCTCCTGTACAAAATAAAAATTCTATGTAGGATCCTGTCTGACCAGAATTTTCTGATTTTCCACGTGATTGCTATCCGAGCTGCTGTCAAGGCGAAAACGTACAATCTTTTTCTTAGTAGAAACAGCACATAATTTGTTGGCGACACACGGAGTCGAAGTAACGGTTTTTCTCGGATGCATGGGGCGAGGGGGAGGGGGGTAACTGTGCTTTATCAACGCCATCACACGAAGCGCCCTTCTCAGAAATGTTCTCCCTTCTCCCCAAAGAAAACGATTCTTCAATTTTTACTACCTTCCTTCATTAATGGTATAATTTTATAGTTTCCACCCCTAACAAAATTGAGAATAATACGGTCTCAAGTTTGAAACGTGAGAACCGTCAGAGGTACGTGAGATACGCACGTTTCCTCTATTATTAGTGGTCCTCAAGATATAAAACACACAAGGATTATAATGCAACAGTGGTTTAAAACAATTTTTCTGATGTTGAGGTTGATAAAATATGTTTAATTAATACATGATAGACATTTATCCAAATCAAGCGTTTTTTTTTAGAAACTTCTGTGTGGTGTAACATGGCGAAGGGGTTTCGGGCTTCTTGTGAGAATTCGTTTTCTGTGTGCGAGCGTCGCCATGGGGGCCAAGGAAAAATTTTAGAATGGGTGGAGCCAAGCAGCGCTAGACCCTCGATGTGGCTACAAAATTGTCCCACTTTTCACGCTGAGTTTTTAGAAAGCCGTAAGGCCTATCAAAATAAATGTAAATTAATTTCATTAAGCTCTTCATGTACAATAAAATTAGAGACTTTTTATCATTTTCAATAGCTATTCTTACCCATATTATCTTGGAAGAAAAGAATATCATTTTGTAATTTCATATGCCGTTATTATACTTACCTTACTATCAAAACTGTTGATTAAATCTCCTGGCGTCGAAATAAATTTGCTTATAATTCAGTGTTCTATGTTAATAAATATATTTTGTAATTATTAAAATCGCGGATTAAATATATACTCAAAATTACGTTGATATGTGAAAGTCAGCAGGTTATTGAGCGAGTGTATAATAATTAAGAAGACGAAGTTACTAAATGTTTCAATACACAGTATTAATAAAAAAAATTAGGAAAATGAAGGGTAGTAGGTCGTAGCTGTTTTGTAGTTGAAATGTAGCAGTTTCTACGTGTAGATAAATCAGGAACCATTTATTAAAGCTCTCTGCTGTTAATAGTTGAATATGGCGTCTTAATATCTTAAATTTATGCTAAGTTGCACGTAGAGAATTATTAATTAGAATAATTCTCGTATGTTTTTATGATTGATAGTGATTTTAGGTTAACATCAGATTGAATTACTAATGATAATTCTTTTTTTTCGCTCTGAGAGATGACAAATTCGAGTTTGTCGTGAACTGTACTGTTCTTTAGGTTGAATTATTTAATTATTGAGTGTAGTATGTGACGCGGCGCAGGGGAGTAGTTGACATATTACGCGACGAGGGCAGATGCAGTTGCAAGATTGCAGCAATAAACTCTCTCCCTATCAGAGGAGCATTAACATTAAAGTACTCTGGAAATGCAACCAGCAAATTACGGCCAATATTAATTTCGCGAATAACTCACGCGCAGATAGCGTGACAGAGTAATTCATCGTTTCTATCGTTGCTCGTCTAGGACGTATCAATGTTGCCCGCGTAATTTATACAATTTTGGGGGGGGGGGCTCGCTAAATAGATTAATAACAACTATTTTGAAATGCATATTGCGGCATGTTTACGACGCCCGATAACTTGCCGCGGAAGAATGTCGGGGAGTTTTCTGTTCCGTCAACAAGGCTATCTGTTGCGCCACCGCTGGATTTATTTCTGATCCCGGTCCAGCTTTGCTCGTAAATTATCCTGAATCACAATCAGAGTTTCTAATGCAAAAGAATGTCATATCCCGAACAATTCTGTGGAATACATACATATATTTGTGACTCCTCGCACTACAAAAGCACTAGTCCTAGTGAAAGTAACAGCAAAATCACACCCAAATGAACACACAAAATAAAACAGCACTCTAGGAAAAACAACGATTTTACCTTAAATCATGCAACTTAAGTTAAGAGTTACGAGATGTAATTATTTTTTATTTAAGGTGAACTGTCCACTGAATGAACGTTGTTCATATCAACTACGACGCGATTTCTAAGTGTCTTGAGAGTCAAAATAATTCAAGTGGACGCTACTTTCTTGCTTTATTCATAATTCTTTTTCATTATATACATAAAATTTAATTAAAAATTATTTGTGAAAACTTAAAAAAAAATTTAAGTGAACATTAACTAGATCACACTTATAATATTAAAGTTAATAATTGTGGTGAACAAGTTACAAACGCAGAAGTCTCACCGTGGAGTTCAGAAATTTGAAAATGCAAGCGAGTGATCGATAATCGGGGATGAAGAACCTTTCAGAATAAAACAAAGCTGGAAAAAACATTTAATCGTCCCTGAAAGCTTCATTGATGTAGGAGTCTTTAAAAAAAAGGAGAAACCGGGAGTCAGAGTTACAATGCATAACGTCGCATGAATGGCGAGAAGCTCGAGAAAGAAAGAAGAGACAGAAAAGAAAAAATTAGGTTGCAAAAATGGAAAGTATAAGAAAAAAAGTAAAAAAATGGGAAAGAACAAAACAAAAGTAGCGGAGAAAAAGACGAAAAAAATTGGAAAAATCTAACTGTAAAAAAGCAACAAATTAATTGGCAATAAATTGAAAATCTCCAGATTGAGAAGAAATTTATGAGTATATTCCTAAAGCAGGCAGGATTGAGTGCTCAGTCTTTTCTGGTGGCACGAGAACTGTTCTAGGTACAGTAAATTATATTTGCTATAATTGTTACTAGGTCAGTAGATCAATTTGCAATTATTATTTAGTCAATCTTTTAAACTATTAAAGCCGAATAATTTTTAAAATGTATTAAACTTTAAAATTTGGAATGTATGTTTTTTAATAGGAAAATATTTAATGACCCTTTTTAAATGTATAATTTTTATGTACCGTGAAACGTATATTTTAAATAAATGTATCGGTCTTGTAAACACGTTTTAAGTCAAGTCATTAACAACAAAATTGATTTTGGAAATGAATAAAATAATTCTGTAAACGGCCAAGTCTGAGAACCAGGAGTGTTTATTCATCGGATTGTTCACCCAGCGCTTAATAAATAAAAGTGGTAGCATTTTCGTCGTTATATTTAAGAAAATTTATCAAAGATAATATTGGTAACTAAGGATTCCGTTGGCTAGGAATGTTGATAAATTTAAGAGGCTCGGATAATATTAATTTATTACCTACACGTAATGCCTTCATATAGTACCAATTCAACCATTTTATTTTGAGCCTCCCCACTGCCTTCTTAATATATCTCTGCCGCAATAATCTTATTGGTCACTTAATCTCATATGTTCCAGTCGAAAACATTTTTCGAGCACCGGGGACCGTATTTTTAAAAATTATTTTCCGCAAAACACCAGGTTTCCGTTGTAATTACTGTCCTGAATTCTCAAGACATAATTCCATCAGAAAATTTCTCCTTGTTTCCATAAACATGTGTCAGTCCTTACTTCTTTGATTGTATAATCTTGAATATCACATTGGTCCTGCGCCTTACGTTCTGCTACCATTTTCAATTTCATTTAGCAGAATCCGAATTCTAGCCATCCAATATTATTTATTTTATTAATTTCCTCTAAAGTGTGCAGTTGTAATGCGTTAATTTATTCTGTAATTCTCTGCAGTCTGGAAAGGCTGGTCGACAATGAGCCACATTATGGTCTGAAAATGAAGGCGCGTGATTCGTCAGTCAGGATAGTGTGTCCGAGATGTTACAAGATGCTGATGGAAACGTTTTCATGAAGTAAGGTTTTGAAGACGAGAATGATAAGAACTTCTAAATAGTAGAACAGCATAGTTTGGAGAAGTCCAGTTAAAGAAATGGCGGTTACAGAGCAAAGAGAACAGTTGAAAGTGGGGCTATAAAAACGGAAACCAAAGGGAAAACATCGACAAACGTAGATGATCGATTGATTAATGAAGTGCGTAATCTAAGAACATATAAGGCAGAACTGTCTCACAGGAAAATATTTGCGTGCCACATTTTATATTTTCTCCATAATATATATTTGAGATCCAAATCCATTAAAAGGTCAAATTAATCAAGTAATGATAACTAAAATTCATAAATCGTTATAAATTATATAAATGAAATAATTTCAAAAATTAATTTCTTATATTTAATTAAACCTCTCTACGTAAAAAAAATATTGGTTCATCTATAGGGAAGTATAATTATTTTAGCAGTAGTATTTAATATATGCAAAATTAGTTGATTTAGGAAAAAAATATTTTTTTCACCAAAATTTTATTTTAATGAAATTACATGTATTTTAGTTTAGGTCCGGAATTTATTTGATTATTTTCATAGTACATAATGTGTTCCAAAGATGGGTCAAAAAATTGTATTAATTTTTTTGAATCTCCGTGAGATTTAATACTCAATTTTACTGGTGTTAAATTCAAATTATTCCGACTTTATTGGTTAGTTTATTAATTTAATTTATATTTAAGGTCAGATAAATATCATTATCGAAAATATGTGAATCACACTATAAAATTAAATTATTGGTTAGAAAGTACGAGCAGTTGAATTTTCTATATATATATAAGAGACCATTGGAATTGTTACCGTATATACGGCATTTATTGCAATCTCCTCGGTCCTGTTACTTTCTTCACCTGCTGCCAAATGGCGGCGGACGTTTGTTTGCGCTAAGAGAACGTTAAGGCGCCGAAGCGTGAAAGCGTTTCTGCCGCAGAAATCGATGTTGCTCGGTAATAAAAGCTTTATTGCTAATTCATCAGAAGGATATTGCGCGAAAGAATCTCCCCATCAGAAACCGGACTCGCCCCGCGGAATTGGATGGACGGAAGGTGCCTTATCTCGAGTGTCCCATCACCGCGGAGTCTGTAATGAAATAATGTAGCGCAGTGTTTGAAATAGCAACAGTACCGCTACTTGCTCGATCTTCCACTCAGGGAATCAAAAATTCTAAAATGTCTTCGTTAGCATAAACAATCATTAGAAAAATGACTCGTGTATTAGTATAAACAAAGACGAAACACTCAACATAAATGCGATAATGTAATAGCAAGCCTTTCTTCAAGAGAAATAAATAATTAGAAGAACTATTTGAAAACCTAATGAGCTAGATTAAGTTGCAAGAGAAATGTTTTATAAGGTTGGTTTTCATTTGTAACACACAAATGTATTATTCAGAATGTCTTCATCCATTCCGATGCAAGCACCAACAAAGGTGGCAGAAATCATATCACCAGGAGCACAAATCGGGTAAACGTGATTGACGAGGTCTGATAACATGTGAAATTGTCCTTTATATTTTTTAATTTATCTAGTATTTCAACTTTGTTTAAATATCTTATAGGCAGCTCCGATTCCGAAACCCACGTGCGTAACCTCATACGTTTATTCAATTTATATGTATATAAACATATATTTATAATATTTTTTAATTCCGATTTAAGTTATACGAAAAGTGTATTAATTTTTATTACACTATTTACAATTAGGAATTTGGAACAGTGCTGCGATTTTCCTCAAATATATGTTGCATTAATTTTTACGAAACAGTAGTAAATATCGCAATTATAATAATATGTAAAAAAAATGGAAGATTCAAAAACCCTCAGCAAATTTTTAAAATAAATTCTTTTTCTTAAATGACAATATTTTTTTTCTAATTTCTAATATATATTTTAATAATATCAAATTATAATCGTTTAATTTTTATTCAAAACTGGTTTTAAATTTCTATAAAAATATGGTAACGAAATATTTTCAGTTGTAACCGACATGAAATCCAGACCAAGTACTTAAATTTTATTGGAAATTATTTCGTATCGTGTCAAACATTTTAGGACCTACTAATTGAGGTGCTTGTAACTTTCTAGAATTAAATTAATACAAAAAATATACTTAATTTAAGAAATTCGTATCACAAAAATTAATTATCCTGTCCAATTATTATTATTTACTTTATTTAAGGTCGCTTTTACGATATTAAAACGTTATCAGCCACCAAGAAATTTTAATAAATTGTTAAATGTTCGTAATATGCAAACAACACGTTTTAATTTTGTAAAGTACATTAATTATGGTTAAATATTATTGGGTTTTACGTATGATGAAATTAGTTCTTTGATGGTGGTAGTTTCTCGTAAGGTTTGATCTGTTCGTCGTAATGAGCAAGTTTATACGGTCTGATTGTGCTCAGATTACCAACTAATCGGTTCACATACTAATATGCACTTAAAAACTGTTTACTGGAATATAATTTAATGTAGACCGTGACGTGACTTGGCTTTTTGCGTTTGTGAAATTTCCGTGGTCTGTTGGATAGATTTTCACGCAAAGATCACAGATTACCGACTCAGTCACCGTCGGAAGATTTTGTGGTGGGTCTTTTCTGGGATAGTGGGGTAATTCGTTTGGTAAATCGTGACCGAGCTGTTAATCCTCCACTCTGCTTTCCCCGAATACTTCGTGTGTTTCAAGGACGTATCGAAAAGGCTGTTTCGCCAATTTGTGAACATTATTAACAAAAAATAAATGACTGTAAACTAAAATAGGACCTCTCAAATTTCTCTGTCAAACTTGAACGAAAATGAATAAATCAGAAGGGATTCATTTCCGTTAAGAAACTAGAATGTTTCACGTAAATATAATTTCGGGTTCTACACTTTTGATCCCATCCTCGTCTAAAATCCTGGAATAATTTTTTATTATAGGAACAGGACCAGACGTTGGAGATAAGAACAATAGTCCAAATCAACAGGTTGGTCAACGAACAATACACCAGTACAGGATGAAGGCAGATATAGTTCACAATTTCCTCTGAGGACTACGCTAGAATGTCCTCACATATACTTCAAGCACATTCCGGCCAGAAATTGTTTCAACATAAGTTCCCACTGCACTTTAGGTCAAAAACTGAATAACTATTCCGTCTGATACTTCTTAAAAACCCTCCAAACTGTATATATACGCCTCAACTCCCCCGCGTGTCACTGGCTCAACAGCCTCGGCTCCCAACAATGGCTGAGAAAATTTTCTGGGGAGTCGTTTATTGGGAGATTTTTTCATAATCCACGGCAATTGTCCTCTACGGATCCGGGACCTCTCCGTTTTTGAACTAAGGTTCCCACAAGCCAAGGCATCACGGCCTGTTCTGAGAGGTGTAAGTTCCGGGGTCGCAGACTCTGGGAATACGGTAAGAGTTGTCCGCTATTCCCATTGGAATAGTCGGCCAGCTGTCTCCTAAACTGGTCGAGGCACGGAGAAGGGAATGCTGCGTCCCCACAACAAACTCCACTCCTGCTATCGGAAGGGCGTGGGACAAGTACCCAATGCCCGACCTACCTGATGCAGGTTTTTCTAGGGTTTTCCCTGCATTTATTTAGGTGAATACCGGGTAGGAGCCTTAAAATATAGCCCGGGGGCCCTAGTTAACCCTTGGCTACCTTCCTCTACCCTTCCGCATCCCCCTTTCAAATCCTTTTCTATGCTATTAAAGGGGAGTTACCCAACGTGGATTAGCCTGTTGCCCTAAAAAAAAATTTAAACATTGAAAAATAGATTCCTAACTGTTGGTTAAAGTAAGACATTTACCGATAAGTATTTGTGACTACCAAGCTATTCATCTTCAGTAGTTTGATTGGTTATGATACGTAAAACAATTCTATGATTTAATACTTGTCACTTCGGTTTTTATATGGTTCAAATATATATATATATATATATATATATATATATATATGTGTGTGTGTGTGTGTGTGTGTGTATGTATATATGTATATATATTGTAGTAATTGGTAATTAAGGCATTGTTCTAATTGAAAAGTTGAATTGTAGAGGACTCATTATTAGTGGATATAGAGCGGACGCCGCAACAAACTGGCAAGGCAAAGAAAGCAATGTTGATCGGTCGAGAGGGTTTTACGCGCTCAAAATTTACGAGTCGAGCAGTGCAGTCGGGCAGCAGACAGCGAATAGATCAGACGAAAAGTTTCACAGTCGGCAGTCAGAACGAAAGAATGTGGTCCAGTCACCAACATGCTTTCAAATATTAAAAGTAAAGCAATATTCAGTCGGGAAGGAGACAGAGCAACTAGTGTGTATTCGGTGGTCGAGCGTAGATTCATCAAGCTGGCCATAGACAAACCAATGAAGTCCATTTTCAACTAAAGTCATGAGAACTACAAATCCAGGTTAAAGTAAAGCATCGAGAACCAACCAACAACTAACAAACAAACGCCGATTAGTGCCTGTGAACATTTAGAGTCTTTGAGTACTTAGAATCAGTGATGTCCCCAAAATTGTGCACGATAAGCTAAAAAGAGACCTGGGCGGCCGTAAGTAGAGAAAAACTTTAAAATCATTTGTAAACCGTGTTTAAAAGATAAAAGTCAGATCGTTCTTTAATTATTTAATTATCGATAAAATGAGATCGTTAATTCTTGATAAAATTAAAATTGTTTAAATTCAATCTTTAGTATTATTTCTTCCGGAACAAATTTCGTCTATGTTCAGACGCATTGATTTCCATAAAAAGTAAATGTAATTTTGATTATATAAATTCTGCCATTTATCAAACCCAGTTCAAGACCCTGAGATCCCAAATATTTTGTGTATTTTATACTTGTTTTAAAATTGTTAATAAATCTTGTTTAATAGTTTTCACTTAAGTTCTTTCATTTAGAAACGCCACATTCATATTATATTTAATTATTACAATATATATATATATATATATATTAATTAAGTGAATTCAATTTTGGTTATTGGTTTTGTGTGTGTGTTTGGAATTGTCGGATCTACAATAATGAAGTAAGTTGTTTTCAAACACTTGTATAATAATTATAAACTCTTATCGACGTATTAACTCCTTCAAAATATTTAAATTGAGCATTTAACCGCCGATTTTTTTTTGTGATTAAAAAATCTTTATTTTTAATCATTGTTACTGTTGTATTCTACGTTTTAATTATTGTAATGGTGAACGCGAGTTAATAGTCGGAAGCGACAATCGGGGAATGGGAGCGAAGATTCTGATTGTCGAGTACGAACTGAAGCTGGAGACTCGCTGTCCAGGCAGGCTTCATGATAAGCTATGTAGATCTTGCCTAGTTTCAGCACGTCTCTAGTAATATTACGCTATTCCGAGGGAGCTCCTGAATGGCTGCAGAGATCTGACCTGCTTGCCATACACCGTGGGGAGAACATTAAGTGCCAATTTATTTATTTATATGCAGTGATGTCAAATCATGAGGCTTTTATTGCAGTAGATTTCAGCCTTTAATTTCTGGAGAAATTTTCAACATCCACATTATGAAAAAGTGTTTTCATGTCTACCAACTGGCCTTTTTTTTATTGTAATGAACATTTCAGTTTAGAGCAATTATAGTATTGGTATTTTTTAAAAATATTGACATATTAAATGTGTTGTTTTGAAACTATTAAGAGTCAATTAATTTTAAATAATTAAAGTAATAAATACTAATAAAAAGTATAATTTCACAATATATACTAAGTCAATCTTTATAAAAAGAAACACATACGATTCCATTCTGTGCCCTTTGGATTCGTTCCAGGCACCGACGGAATTTTCGTTGCGTGGTGCTTTGGTAAGTTGGCGAATGTCGTCGTTGAAGATTGCGTGTTGTCACTGAGTGACGTGCTAATGAGGTTTCATAATGAGCAACGCTCTATTCGAGAGGAATCTCCCAACACACACACACATACACACAGATGTTAACTCCTCGCCAAATCTTCACGCAGTCGTCCCATAATAAGTGGTGGAAAGGAGCAACGACCGACCCCAAAAAAAATGTGATCGTGACCTACTAAAGTCACAGTCAAATAACTGCACATTTGCATTCTGCAAAAATGTAAACTGTAAGTCACTGATGTGATTTAAGAATCAAAAGCGATTATTATGCAACCCACACTACTGTAAATTAAATTACCTTTATTTAAGATATAATGGAAGTTGATGTTACAATATTTATGAAACAATATTTAATTTTAATATTTATCATATTCCATCAATCAAAAGAATATTAAGGAATGTAACATAACATTAATTTTCTATTCAGAGGGGTACACGGACTACTGACTCGCAACCATTTTATGACAATTAAATTACGATATAAATGTAGAAAAGTTTCGGACCTCAAGTTACTCCCACACGTCTATCTTTTAACCCAATTTGTGCTCCTCACGAGATGATTTCTGGGTTTGGTGACTTCGGTGGTTGGCGTTGGCTCCAGCGTCTGTCTGAGTCTGAAATGATGCAAAGTTCTCTTCTTCAGATGTTTATATGTTTATTCACACGTCTAAATAAAAGTAAATGCCTCCACCACTACTAAATAATAATAATATTTTAGGCTTATTCCAACATCGAATTTAATTTCTCACTATTTACGAGAGCATGAGATCATCTGTTTGGAAGACTTCATTTCGTAAACCGTCGTCATTTCCTGAAGAAAATGGATTTTATTTTA
The DNA here is from genome assembly GCA_037074705.1 of Zhengitettix transpicula. Taxonomy (NCBI): domain Eukaryota; kingdom Metazoa; phylum Arthropoda; class Insecta; order Orthoptera; family Tetrigidae; genus Zhengitettix; species Zhengitettix transpicula. Next base: position 34,759,683 of record CM073596.1, on the reverse strand, counting down.
TCATTTTCCAGCCATTATTCATTCGAGCGAGACCTCAGTTGCAACGAGAAATATCTTTCGCGGAAAAGTGAATATGGGGAACCACGGTCGGTACTCATTCACGTTTTCCAAGAAGACGGATAATGCAGTAAAAGTAAACGATTATTACCTCTGAGGTAATTTCCACGGCGTTGCAACTCCAGGATGGTTTACGAAATTAACCTCTGCTACCACAGCTGCCATACTTGCGTGTGCAGAACTAATCCTTCATAAATCAAATAATCTACAAATGTTTTTCTCCCTGTTACGTGTGTAACGTGTAAATACGTCATGTGAGTTTATGAATATTTATGATTCAGTGTTATTAAGGATATATTTATTCGTATGAGTATTTTCGATCAATAACTCAGAATAATATTTTGATAAATCTTAAATAATATCGTTTTTTAATTTCTTACTATTATAATAAAACTGTCACAAAACATTTAATTAATTAAAGTGTTATAAAACTACAATTGTCTTGTTGGGTTTGAAAAATATATTAAATACAATGATCGACGTCGAACCTGGTGTTGTTGCTTCAGAAATCGTTCTCAGGCTTCACACGGGTGCAATAATCGATTAAAACGCGACGTTTCGACGATCACTTCGCGTAGACGATGACGACAGAGCTTGAGGTCTAGACGTCGCGTTTTAATAGATTCTTGCACCAGAGTACTTTTATAGTAAATACAGTCGTTAATATTTAAATTTATATGCTTCATCCTCTTGAATTTTACTGATCCGGTTAATTTTGCATGTGAAAGGAACATCATATCGTATGAATATGACCATATTCCACTGTACTGGTAAAATGAACTTGGTAAATTACCAAATATTAAAAAAAATCAATTTCTTGAATAGAATATTTACTGTTGCGACGCTTCAGATCTTGCTGATTTTATACTGAGGTGAGAAACCAAATGATCAAACTAGTGCTCAAAGATCTGAGTGAAATTTAAGCCACGGAAGTGATGAATTGATCAGCGGACGTCAAGGATTGACTAGAAGTTGGCCGAGGAGAGCTGATCTTCATTGCTTTCCTATCACCAGACCTATAATGGGCTAAATTAACGCACTGAGTTAACATTTTGTATTTTTTATAGGTCTCTAGCTAGATGAGATAGACAACGAATTTTTCTCATACTACATTAACAATTTATCAGGAAGAACTAAAATCGTAATGCTACAACCTCGCGTATGTCTGAACCAATTAAGTCAGTCAACGTTCCAACTTATTGAATTTGGAGCATTAGAGTGATGTTTGACTACTCAATACGGTCACTGCATTAGAATCTGGTAATTGAAGTCTGGAGCCGAGTCGTTCTTGAGTCAGTGGCCTCTGATGGTCGGTTACAGCCTTATTTCACTTTTGACACCATAGCGTGAATGACGAATGTTCATCACAGACCGTGTTGAGATTTTCGACGTGACACGTGCGCCCTGCGATGTTAATGAGACTGCTAAACAGCCCCGGATATGCATCTCAGGGCCAATTCACCAACTCGAGGAAGTGGTTACGCTACGGCTTGCTTGCGATTTCACCTCACCGAATTGCGTTAATTTAGCCCATTACAGGGACTTAATGCCCTGTGACAGGACTGGTCATAGGAAAGGACAACGAACCATAGCTTGAGGTTCAGTTCTCCTCGGCCAACTTCTAGGCAATCTCTGACGTCCGCTGATCAACTCAGCACTTCCATGACCTAAAGTGTGGTTCACACATCCCTGCACTAGTTTCACTTATCAGATCATCATGAAATCAGTAATTGCTGAAGACTCGTTGTAATTTGTGTGCTCTTCAAAAAAAAATTGTTTCGTCTAGATGTGGATGTTTGCCAAGTTAACTTTCCCAGTACACTGAAATCTGGTCGAAGAAGACTTGAGTTGAAATTATTTTTCTGAAGGGTGCATTTCAATTATAGTGACAGGAGCAACTTTCAGGGTTCATTGTTAACATTTTGTATTATTTTACAGTTTTAGAACTGAATGGAATGGGACAACGATCTCATTGAACTATTGGAAGAATTTGTCACAACTAAAATCGTAATCCCTCATTCTTGAGTATCCCTGAACGAATTCAGTCAGTAAACATTACAAATTTTGGCAACTGGTGAATTGGAGTGACGTTTGATGATTAAGTACAATTCTATTTGTGATATCTCCTGCTATAATCATGTTTTTAAATTTGTATTTAGAAATTTTTATGAGTACAGACGATTTTCCAGATGGCGTAATACTTGTATCATTACACGAAATCTAGATCAGATATAAATATATAGACCTACCTATAATTAAATTTATACCTACATGAATACATTAATTCATTTTATACACAGTGTTAATTTTTCTATGTTATTCTTTTGTTCGTGTATTTCATAATTTGTGGGTTCTTCCTTTTCATTAGCTTAAAAGTTTTGAAACATTAGCTATTTTTCTTCTTATTAAAAATCATAAATACAGACAATGAGTGTGCAGTACTTTACGTAATGTCAGTATTTAAAATTAAGTATGTAAATGTAAGTCGAATTTTATTTCAATAGCGGACTAAACCGCGATTATTTTCCGTGTAGTTTCTCGTAACATGAAGAATGTAACGTGAGTCCGATCAATCTACTCAACATAAAGTAAACATGTACTTTAGGTAACATTGGCGTAATGAAGTGGCAGATGCAAGCAAGGAAACGTAATTTGATAGGAATATCTGATTCGAACTGGTATCTCCGAACACCTGCTCAAACCAGATGAACGGTAACGCATTATTAAAGGAGGGGAAAGTGGTCAGCTCATTTTTGCTTCTTTTGATTGATTGCTTCCTCAGTACCTACCCTCAGGCCTTATTTTTTATGTTAACCCGAAGAAATACTCAGACTTATCATTTCGAGTTGTTCAGGTAAAATTGTGACCATTTAACTCGATTGAGCTATCATCCGATAGAGGTAAAAATTTTAAAACAATATATTATTGTGCTGTATGTTTAGATTCATATAGATTTTGTATTTAATTTGATCTCATTTGGCCATTTTTTAAAATATTTAATCTTAAGTTAGTTTAACTCCTTTTTTTTATTTGACAAAATTTTTCTTACAGTTTTGGATATAATTCCGTAAATTGAAAATATAAATTACTTTTCAATCATCAGCTGGAGACGGAGATAAAATATATTACGTAGTTGCCAAATTGTAACGATGCGTCGATGAGAATAAGTACATTTCAGCAGTCATTTGTATCGGTCTAATTTTAGACGACTGCTCGGTTCTATTTGTTTCCTCGGTCGGCTGGGGAAGGACCGAGATAGTTGTCTGTTAGCACAGAGTTGTTCTGCTTTCGCATTCAGACAACAGAGCTCGTTGTTTCACGGATATTAACTCGGCCTTATCTGCGCATCGGCGTAATCCCTCATAATTAGACCGGGCTACGCTGCCAACTTTGCCAGCCCGCCCTCCAGAGCTGCGCCAGGCTTTCGGAATAATCCCCTCCTTGGAATTTCTCTCCCATTGTAAATTACCGAAGACGGAAACAATCGTGTCACAGGCAAAACGGCTGAACACAGCTGCCCGACCTGCTTGGCTTCTCAATACCTCGGAACAATTTCATTCTTCTTTATCGACTGCAGTTCTCAAACACTGCGTGATTATTTATATACCAGTGGCCGAAATTACTGACTGAAATTGGTTCACGTTATAACTAATATAATTGAAAATAAATACACCAATAACCAGACTAAATAGAAAATAAGTTTAAAAATATATTTTTTTCATGAAGAAAAGCTCCTGAATAAATAAGAATCATGAACGACTGGAAATCTGAAAACGTACGAGATGTATCATACGTGAAAAACAAAACACGAATAAATAGGATTCGATGATAAATTGTGAACAGATCTTCTCTAGCGAAATCGGAGAAATTAATGATTAACCTCTGAAATTATGAAATGGAAGATAGTAAAACACTTCGAACGGGACCCGTGAAACAATTTATGTGCCATAAATGAAGATGACGACACTGTTAGAGCCGATGTCCGAAAACTGAACAAAACTTGTATAACTCTTATTGATGAGTGATAAAATGTTACAGAAATAAAATTTTCTAGTCCTATGAACAAGGAATTCGTGATTTTTTATGCACCATATAGAAACATAATTCATTGCTTGTATTTCAATAAAATCTTTCTTTAGGACATTCTTTTTCATAAAATCTTCATTATTCTTATATAAAAAATAATTGTATACTGTACATACATTATGGAAATTATTATTTAAAAAGTAAAAATATTTATACATATTAATACTTTAGATTTCAGTTTTTCTTATTATTATTATTTATTCAGAAAAATTTCCGCTACATTTGCTTTTATCGCTCTGTCAAAATATTTTATTTATAACTTTTTTAATGTGTTTGTGTAAATTTCCAAATGTAGGCTAAGTTAAAGGAAAACCAGACAATTGTACATAGATTAATGTTAAAGAATACTTAATTTATAAAGACAAGATAATTTAGTAGAAAAATAAAATATATTTACAACAAAATAATTCATTTTCTCCAAGATATTTATTTAGACTGATTTATATTTAATTTTTTTTTATCCCTAGTGGTTTTAATCGGTCACAATTTGTAAAAAGAAACGAATTTAATAATTTTCCAAAAATATATCATTCATAAATTTTCCGGTATATGTTGCCATATATAATAGAATGCAATATAATGGATGCGATTATATAATTATATATGAAAATTTTACAGCCTAAAATGGCAAATATAGCCGAAAGCTCTCTTCATAAATATTAAGTGAAACAATTCTGTAAAAGTTATATTATTTCTAGATAAATAATATATATACATATATATACATATATAATATACTTAATACGTTCATTCAAATAATATAATGGTTTCTTTAAATATACCAATTGGATTTGCGATTTTTAAAAGAAATCTGTTCGTGAAGGATGATTTTTAATTATTATTCCAGTAATTGGTACACAATAAAACCATAAATAACGACTTATAATTTTTAGACTATTTTTTCATCTCCGAATTGTGTTTTTCCATGGAACTAATTTTATTAACCGTTCATGAGGAACCGAGTTGTCTACTGCTTGTTGCAGTGAATCGGCTATAGAGACGTCCACAACAGCTACCTGAGACGATGGAGGACCTGTCGTTGTCCGTGAGTCCTGTACGAGTACGGTAGCTCGATGTTGTGACGTGGACTGATGTGAAGAACATTAACACGCGACCTGTGTGGCCAACACTGTGTTAATTGCTCCGTCGTCTCGCTATCATTCTTCCGAGCTTGCACGGTTTTAAGCGATTGATATCGCTTTGTAAGACTTTGTGCACAGATATCAGCATCTCTGTTTCCGTCGAGCCTGTCACACGCGATGCTCCGGAAATAATGCCACAGTCTTTGCCAAGTGAAATAAATTTCGTATATACAGTCTCATTCCACTACAACGATAATCAAAATGGAGGACAGAAATGTCTATTTTGCACGTGACATCTGCCTGCAATTAAACTCATAAATATCATCTTTTTAAAGTTGGTCTTTTCAGATGATTCCTTAAAACATGGAATGTAACAAACAGTTTTTTTTCTCTTCAAACCCAGTTTTATATTTGTTGAGCGACGTTACAATAACATTCTCATCTTTCGGACGTAGTATCGATTCCGGGATCGATTTTAATGGCTTTCATTTCTGTTTAATAGACGAAAGCATTGCAATATCAAACATCGATCCATGCACTCAACATCGAAGGAACTGAATAATTCAGTATCAGAGTTACTTTAAGGGTTACAAATAATCCAGAGGCCAGGGGTGGAGGCGTGGAGACGGTGGACTGAGCAACTGTTGATTCGACGTCTCAATTCAGTTCTCGCTCAGCGAAACGCATTTTAATTGGTGGCGTGTTGCTGAGCGATAAAGTGCAGATTTCGGCCGATAGACGCCGCTGCGGTCTGGAAGCTACCAACTAATTAACGCAACGCCATTAAAAGGCACAGTGCCAACTCATACCAAAAAACTGCGACGCGATGGATACCTCATTCATTACGCTCTACTAAGAAATTAACATCGGTGGCCACGATTCCGCTCGTTTTAACTAATTATGAGATTCGCATTAGCCTGAAAATTGGGCGATTCCACCCGCAGTTGATATTCGTCGTTTAAGATCAATTATTTAAACTTGAAACAGCAAATCCCACTCCCGACATAGGAACGGCGTGAGACGAGTACCAATAGTGGTGGTGGTGATGTTTGGTGGTCGGTTGTTGTTGGTGGTGGTTGGTTGGTTGTAGGTTGTGGTTAGTTGGTTGTAAGTTGTGGTGGTTGGTTGGTTGCAGGTTGGTGGTTGTGGAAGTTGGTTGTGGCAGTTGGTTGGTGATTGTGGTGGTGGTTAGTTGTAGTTTGTGGTTGTTTGAGTGGTTGGTGGTTGTGCTGGTCGGTTGGTTGTAGGTTGTGGTGGTGGTTGGTTGTATGTTATGGTGGTTAGTTTAGGTTGTGGTGCTGGTGGTTGGTTAGTTGGCTGTTGGCTTTTGGCTGTAGGTTGTGGTGGTGATTGTTGGTTGTAGGTTGTGGTGGTTGGTTGTTGTTGGTAGGTTGTTTGGTGGTGGTAATTATTGTTGTTCGTGGTGGTGGTGGTGGTAGTATTATAATATTTAATTTATTTAGTCAGATTTATTATAAAATTAAAATTTGTTCATATTGAGACAGAGTAAAGTAAAAAAATTAAAAATATATATTAAATACTTAATGCATCCTGTAACATTGTACCTTTATTTTTAGTAGTAGTACCCATGACAAGTTCATAAAAATGTATGTTTCATAGATTTTTAATATTTTTTACTTTATTGTCTGTTTATGATCAAATTTCGTAAATCATATTAACATACAGGAAAATATCTATTTAAATGTTTTATTGTGTTTATATTTTTCCCCAATGGTTTTAATCAGCCACAGTTTGTAAAACTAAAAGTATTTAATTTTTAAAAAATATTTAATTTTTTCCGGAGGTTTTGTAATATATTTACATAAGTACATAAAATAATATGACATAGAAGGTATGGAAGAAATTGTCAATTCTTCTCTATAAGTAATATTATTAGTAATTTTATAACGATTTACAATTTATAGTTCTGCCAAATGTTAACGCCTAATACAATCTAAACTCCTGTGACTTTTAATTAAAGAAAGATCCGCCATTAGTGACGGTAATTTGGTTATGTAAAAATAAAAAATTCATCTTATTTTTGCAAATATATCAGTATTGACTGAAATGGCATTTATGAGTAGACAAAAAACGCGGGAGGGGAACCTCTGATTTAATAATATTTAAAATATATTCCTCATATCGTTTTAAATTCAAAGAGTTATTAAATAGTTAACTTTAACTGTAGTGAACTAATCTCCTCGGTGATGAATATCTTCGTAATTTATGCAAAGTACGTGCTCGTAAAACAATCAGTGGTGGTTTTATCTGAACACTCTCCAGTTGTGTACGAGTCTTTGAAATATGTAAATCGAGTGCAGAGCTCATTTCTTGCAGGAGCGACTCTGACAGACGAGACCTCGCATGGCTCTCGATTCCTAGAACCTGATGAAAGGAGTGGCTATCCCGAGAGTCCAGGTCCATCAAAACTGGCTTCAATCTGGGTCCGCTGGACGTAAATTAATAGTCACTTCCTTCTGGTCTGAATGTTCTACTCAGTTGCTCAAATTACTGGATTCTCAGAGGTGGTCAAGTCACAATCTCGAAAAAAAGGACAATTTGGCATCATCAAAACGGTTTTTGTGAAATAGTATCCGGATTAAATTATTTGGAATTATTTTCAATTTATTACTATTGTGATACTACAATTTTCATTTTTTGTTGATTATGGTAATAATAAAGTACAATTTTTCAGTCCGTTACAAGAACGAGAATATTTTACTCATTTTTTAAGTATAATTTTCATTCAGATTTTTAAGTCACATTTTTACGTGTTTAATTAGTTTAAAGCAGCCAATTTAACCGTTCAGTGAAACAATGTGAGTTTTCAACTAGCAAATAAATATTTTTTAATTTATTTCCGCTTCAAAAATCACGTAAGAAGCAGCGAAAACGTGAGACTATACAAATACATTTAATAAGCTAAAATAAAAATAGTCATATTTAGATAAGTAACCAAATAACAGAACATAATAACTACAAAATAAGTACCACACAAGTTTCTGCAATCCTTTCGTTATCTCGTGAAGTGATTCAAGTAAAGTGTGTATCCAGCTCTCTTCTTTGTAAAGAGCAGTGAATCGACCCAGTAAAATATAAAATGCTAATATAATTTTACCTTTGAAGAGAAACATAGTACAAGCTCAGTCATAAATAACAACATTTTTGAATTTATAAATTAAGTAATTGTTTTAAAAAAAATTGGTTTCTAATGGCAAGATAAAACTTTGTCAAAGAAGAAAATTTCATATACCTATTATCTCTCACAAAAAGAGATTTAAATTCTACATTTCAATTTAATTAATATTTAAATTTTACGTCTTTAAATTACAGATTAAATAATTTTGAGAAACAAAGTCGCAAAGTAGCGTCTAAATATTATCTACTTGTAAAATATATTTTTGTTTAAATTTAAGGTCGTATATTTAATTAAAATCGAACGTTTAAATCTATATGTTTTATTTAAATAAATTTAATATTACTATGAATGCATACGTTCTTAACTGCTTTTTTTTAAATCTGTAAAACTTTATGCTGACTGTCCCAAAATTATTTAACTATTTTAGCCAATAATAATATAATTTTTTAACAAACTCAAAAGCGTAGTAAATATAATTTATTTGTCTAAAATTTTTATTTTACGTCGCAATAACATCCAGGTCTTTACTGACTTTGCATTATATTTTTATTCAATTGAATATTTGTTTTTAAATCTTTTAGCTGTCAAAATTATCGTTATTAAAATAACACTATAGTTCAGTAGTCGAATTAAGCGAGAAACTTTTAATATGCATTGGTAAAACAAAACATAGTAATCTGACTATCCATTCAACTACAACTTGGTTAGGTTTTCTGGTAAACTTAATTTAATTTATTTAAGGAAGACAACACGCTTACCCAAGGATCCACATTAATTGTTTTGTTTCTATGTTGCACATAATAATCTGTAAAACACACATAATAAATATGTATGTTGAACTGTTGGTGAAACAAATTCGTGAATAAACAGAAGTGATGAAAAACAGAAATATATCAGTTTGATATCTTTAATTTTTAGATTTATTATATTTTTTATTGCAATAAATTCTATACACCGACCAATACTGACAAACCACCACAATTAAACTTCTCATAGATAATCTCTTTTTCCATCACTGAAATACATCATTCTGTCTAACTTACTATTGGCCTTGTTTGGACTATAAATTTGTATATAACTTAAAAACTCGACTAACTTTTTGATAATATCTCCCATTTTCTTTCTTGCGTTCATGTATATTTATTATTTTCCTAATTGTGTTTACAGATTTTTAATTATGTCTCACCTTACGAAAAATGGAAGATTACTTTAACAAAATTTGTTACTTTGGAATAAGAAGTTTCATTAAGCTCTTTTTGAATTTTATAACGGCATTAAATTATAACCTGAACTAGTCCTGACGAGCTTTTGCGAGCTAATATTTTAAGTTCGTATTAGAAGAAGTGATATTTAAATGTGGTCGAAGGAAGGGAACCAGGTGGTGGGACTGTAACTGGATTGGGGCTGCCATGCCAACCCATCCTATCTGATCCTCACAGGAAGGAACAAAAAGCTAGCAACACACAGAACGTGCACTGTCCCTTATGGCGAACCACGTCAAAACGACTTCTTTCAAGGTCCATCAACTTGCGGACTCATAATACGAAGGGAGGGATCGACATCACACACTCCCTCTTTATGAATTACCGAGGGACTTGGAGAATGAATACGAGGTCACTGCACAATTGGGTTAACCTCCCTTCCCTCCTGTTTCTACGAGATAATCAATGGCTACAACATTAAATAAGGCATACAATTTGCTCCGCATCGGCAGAAGTGAAATAACCTTTGTGAGTGAATTAATATTCAGTACGTTCAAAGATTTGAAAATGATGACAGTATTTAATTTTCCAATAATACCACTCGACGTTCCAGTTAAATTCACATACAGTATTCAACTGGGATTTTAAATTTACTAAAAATGGCGACTGATGAAAAACATTCGTGATAATACAAAAACAACAGAGAATCACATCAGTGATATTAAAAGATCTTAAATTCATTGCTTCTATGCCTGAGCTTCGTTTTAAAGTTTTTCTTCTCTTCTAGACTTTTAAATTCTTGAAATAAAGTCTAAATTTAAATATTAAATTTGAAGTCTGATTTAGAAAACGAAATTTTCAATTAAGTTCATCTCAAGTCATTATTAATAAATGGATCAGTAGCGTTCATTCCTGAAGTTATAATTCATTTTTTGAAGAAATTATTGAACATATCCTTAAGTTTTGGTCTTAATAACAGTAAATATTTATTGGAGAATAAAATAATCTGAATATCATTCTAATGAAGTGAAGCTGTAAATCTTCGTTACAAATTCAGTTTATAATCCCAGGTTTTAACTCTGTGAACAGTAGGGCTAGTGAAACGACGCTGATTCGAGCGTGTCACTTTTCCCTCCGAGTCGATCAGACTTTAAAGTGTAATATTAAAGTGCAAGGAGACCGTCAGCTTACGTCATTGTGGTGGCTGCGCTAAGCCTGACAAATGTAGCGCCGTGTTACAGATCGATTCCCGTGTAGATGCATTAGTCCTGCTATAATTGGACTAAGCTCAGGTACGCATTGTGCCCCTGCGACAATGGCTATTGCGCTCCAGGGGTGCCAACTGCAGCTCGGACAGGGTCGTACAACGCCAAGTTAGGCACGCGGACTCTATGTAAACCTTTCATCCCTAATGCCACGTTGGAAAAATAAAAGTGGCATATTATTTTGGTGAGAGAAAAGCAAGTATTGGTTAGTCTGATCGGCTGAACATCCTTCACACCGGTGTTGGAAACCATGTTGACAGCAAATGTTGACAAATATATATTCTGACCATTGAGAAAATTAATATATAAATAAACATCAGCCATATTTAAGTAAGAAAAAAGAATTATTAATTAAATTAACAACGCTTCATCCCTTAATTTGCGACATCATCAGGGTCTAGATTTTTTTAAAAAAATTGATGGACAGGTCTTTTAATGCTGAGTGCCGTTTTCGAAAATTCGGGCAATTTAATCGTTGAAACGTTGTTAATTTATTTAATAAATTATTTTTTTCTGACTTAAAATTGGCTGATTTTTTTACATTTATTAAATGTTGACAATTTTTAAAAAAATTCTAGTGCATTTGTTGGTAACTATTTATACGTGTTGTCAACATTTCCCACAGGCTTCCGGTAATGATAAAAAAAATGTTGCACACATTTGTTCATTCACTGGTCAGTTCACCCTGATTTTGACTCAAATTCGTTTTGCGAGAGAAAAATAATGCAGAACGATGCAATCAAAATGAAAGAAAATGGTCTAATGGACTGTGCAGTCTTTACTCGTCATTTCCACTAATATTACTCAGAACTTTTGAAACGTTTTATTTCTGTAAATTTCTCCTCGTTAGCACTATTCATTAGCTCATAATAAACATGGAAGTCTCGTTGACCGCTTTTCTACAGCACGACTAGCTAAAATAATTGACCTATTCTTAATGACGTCAGCAAAATGTTGTCAACAAATCAAGCATTTGTTTCGTTGCCAACATTTGTTGCTGACTCTTTTTTGTGACAAAAAAAAATGTTAACATTTGGAGTAAAAACTCCTTTACAACCCGAGCAACATATTCTTAATTGAGCATCAGGACAATAAGCGATTTTGGAAGATCAATCTTGAAATCTTATCTTTATATCAATTTACGTCTGCTGATCAAATACGAGTAACTGCGGGACTGAGTCTTGAGTTCGAAGTTCAGCAAGGATTATTACGCGTGGGGTAATCAGCTGCCTGAAAAATTTATCCATTGAGGAATCAAAAATAGGGATATGTGAAAAATATTAATTCGTGTTAAGAGTGGAAATCGTAGTAAAAATGGGTATTCAGCAGACCCAATTTATTTTTTCGATATGATGTTAATTTACGTAAGTAAAGTAAGTAAAATAGACTGACTTACCTCTTCATTTTTTCCCCTAATGTCAAATATTTTAGACTATCGTCATTTTTCTATTTAAACCGACAGAGTAATATTTCCTCTCTTCCGGACATAATTACATAAAATAATATGTTTGTTCGTCAAGGCCTTGTCATATAAATCCCGAACCTGTCTAATTAAAATCTTGAGCCCGCTTGTGTTGTGCCATTATTTCGATCGGATAAGGAATTCCTGCTATTCCCCCAACTCAAGCTTGTAGCAAACAGGATTTACGCGAAACTGGACAAAGAAAATACTGAAGAATTTTAAGCGAAGTCTAAAACATCATAGGGTGAATATTTCATTGGTTTTATTTCGACGCCCATCGTGTTTCAGCTGAAACAACGTACGAAGAAGTGTATTCAGTGTCGGTTTTACCCAAGCAGTCAAATCACATAATATTGTTAATTAAATATACAATCACCGATGAAATACATATAATTAAAAAATCACTTGAATATACTATGCAGACACATCACCGTTCACAGCCACGATTTATGTCTCCTGTTTATGTCAATATCAGTTTTCTCCACGTCTTCTTCACTGCTAAGTAGCATAAGAGGAATTTTCTTAATAATTAACATCAGGACTTTCGTTATTACACAATATACAGCTGAGAGTATTTTTAAGATGGTCAAATTCGTAATGGTTACGAGTGATTTCAACAATAAACCAAAAAATTATTAAAATAGCTCATCAAGCTGTGATTACGGAATTTGGCTAGTTTCCAAATGCTTTATCTAATTAACACAGACGTTTAAATTTTCAATAATTTTTAATCATTATTTGAGGTTTAAAACATTAATTTTAATGCATTCGTCGCCATTCTGTTGATGGAGCAGCCCAAAAATAAATACCAATCAATGGTACGTTAAAAATTACTTGTCATGTAAAACGATCACTGAATTCTGAACACTTATTTTCCGAACGTTTATAATTGAAAAGTAAAAGAAAATGCCATCGGTCAGGGCACATTTATTTATTTTATGAAGACTTAGAATTTTTTTGGTTATCAAAATATTATACAAAAACCATTCACACTCTTAATATATATATATATATTGTATTTTATTAAAGATTATAACAATTCCACTCGCATAAAACTTATAATAAAATAATATAGTTAAGGACCATCCAAACGCTTAGTAAAAATATTTTATATATTTTTTATTTCAAAAACTGCTGATAAGAATTCTATTTTCTTAATTATATATATGATTATTTATATAAAATATATAATTTATATAATTTATATTATAAATATATAATTTATGTAAGAAGTATTCAGTTCAAAGTTTTCTCAGCTTTGCCGCATCAATAATATTGGTATTCCGGCATTTATTTATCGCAGTCTACATTAAATTTAAACTATACGAAATGTTTATGTAATATATATATATATATATATATATATATATATTTAATAGAAATAAATTTGATTCTCACATATAGAGAATCCTTTCGAAACCCCAACCTATGTACTTCGGGAAAGAATACTTTCGTACATTTGTCTCTTTACGTGACTGATCACATTTTGAAAAACTTAAGTCAGAGGTAGTTCTTGACGTCATTCAAGGCCGGCGGATTCGTGTAAGATTTACAGATTGCTTCAAGCCTGTTCTTCATTCTTACACACTGCTACATAAGCCAATATTTTTCTCCTTCCGAAGACTTTCAACGTTAAGTCTTATTCGGCAAGAAAACTCCTTGTGATTACAGTCGACGTCTGATCTGTCATATTTTCTTATCGATGACGTTTTCTGGAAGAGAAATTGTGGATTGTTGATTTAATACCTGATTGGAATAAACTTTAAAGTAATTTACAGTTAAATTAAAAATAATACGTAATCAAATGTATTTTTAATTATTCATATTTTATTTATTATAAATTTTGTTGTTATATTGGTTGCTGTAGGAGGAGTATTGGAGACAGTAAGATTTCCAATATTGTATAATGTAATTGGTGTCTATTTGTATATTTCATTAACAATGTCACAACGGAGTTGCGACTCTAGAAACCCGTGACTGAGTCTATCTAAAGTTAATACGGGGTAATAAGATAATACTTAAATGGTGAAATCTGGCGTGAGGCGCTAATTGAGCCATCTGTGTACAGAGTCCGATTCCTCCCGTGGTAGGCCGGGCCGTGGTCGGGGAGGCGTTGCCCAGGCAACCCGAAGCGCCCGGCTCCGAGCGTCGGCGGAGACGGCCGAAGGACACGATAATGGTCGGGCAGCTAGGCGGCCTGCTCAGTTGCGCGCCATACCCGCTGCGCGGAGGAGCCCTGCCTTCTAGTCACCACAGCTGCTGCACCGCAGGGGGGATAGTGACAAGTGCGCTGTGTTTTGTGATCTCTGTGTGAAGTGCGATACGAATTTTGCGAACGAAACTAACGAGTTTTTTTGAAACACAATTACAAACGTACACGACAAAATAATTTACGAAGTGGTGGGACTTACGTCGAGATCCGATCGGATGATATTGGTCAACGGTGTTAATATATGCATCAAGGTATGTCAACATTAGATATTATCTCAGTGATTTAGATTCTCATAGTTGTCGCGCCAGATAATAATTAATCTGGATATCAGGTCTAACTTATCTGTAATCGATCAAGTCGAAACATGATTTTGTTTCCGTTCTCACTTTAAGTGCCACGCAATATGTTTTACGGTCTTTGAACTTAGATATTTACCGGTGTCAGAAACATTCTGTTTAATAAATCGATGTCAATTTTTCCAACATTCTCAACCACTAAGTACACACACGATTAACCGTTGCTAAGATACTTTTCCGGCTATAAATAACAATAACATGATATATTATATATTTCTAAAAATTGAACACTTTACGTTTGGTCTTCACTAAAACGCCAACCGTCCTATTATTGAAATTATAACATTTATCGTCAGCATTAATTTTTCCTGAGATAACTTCTGTAACAAGAAATACTGGTGTAATATTAACAATTTAATTCGATTAAGAGCTTAGGAGTATTAAGGGACATCAAAATTTCCACTTATGTGTTACTTGTGTACGTTACGATTTTATTAGTCAATTTCTGCAAAAACCCTGAAGATACCTGCGAGTTTATCATTTGTTGAAATGTTTTCCAGTGGATTACTTAGTAAATTAATCGCTCATGACTATTCTAATTCCCTTTCAAAGAAATTGCTTCACTACATTTCAGGGATAATTACTGAATTAGTAACATATTCCGACCGTTATTAGCTGAAATATAACGAAAAATTTTATTAGCCGTCAATTCACGATACTGCACATTATTTCGTTTGGTGACTGAAATACTCTGTTTTGGTAGTTTGTTAATAAATGTGATTTTTAGTGTCGTTATGAACTTTGAGGAAAATATGCCTTGAAGGATGTTAGGGAGCCGAAGTGCTCTGTATCTTTATTTTTACTTCAGTTATGCTGTGTATTTGAACTGTTTCTTTATATTATAATATTTTATCTCTCACAATATTTTTGGCCAAATGAGACAAACATGAACATTTCTCATATTAAACCGTTTGTTTAAAAAACAAGATTTTTCGGGTTTCCTGATGAGTATTTATTTTGCACGATTTCTTTCCAATTTATCCGTCTAAGCGTCACTTCGGCTACATGAAATGTATTTGTCACTATTCATAATTACAATTATGATTAAATTGTAGATTATTGAAATAGAAAATTCATAAATGAAGATCCACCATTATTATCGGGGACTTACGAATATTTTGTCTAAACGCTGCGATTCTGTGCTACACTGCAACAGTCTACCAGCGTCAGTTTAATGCGGAACAATTACTTGCGAAAACTTCAGTGAGGATATTAACCCACAAAACTGTCAACATATTGCTTCCAGTGAATAGACAGAAATTTCACTCTTCGATTATTGAAAAATGGTGGAATATTTATCCCCAAATTTTTTATTATGAACGACGCTACTGTTCCTTGTTGCAGAAAACGATCAACTCAGTGCTCCTCTCCCGGTTAATAAGATTCCCGGCTGCGAAATTGCAGCAACTGAGATTAATTTTGTTTGAATTACTAGGGTATGGGCAGCAAAAAAAGATCTGTGTCCGATGTTATTTATATAATCGTTAAAACCGAAATGAATAAAGGCTCTCCAACACTGTGAAGAAAATTTTTTTGCATTAGACTTTAGTATAATTATTTATCGAAAAGGGTTAATTCAATTCGGAAACGTGCTACCTGATATAAAACTATAATCAAGCACTAAGATTTTTCTCATATTACCAGTCATAGTATTTTTGATGGTGAGAATTGGTTTGAATTGTTTCATTAAAAATAACTGCATACTCCAAACTTTACTGAATTTCATTCTATTTTTTATTATTATTCTAAAGCTCGTTGAAGCCGTTGTATAAACCAAAAGTGTCAGAGTGTACTTTTTGCTTCAATAAATGTATTAAATTAAATATCATTAACACAGTTTTATAGGACACTCTTAACATATCGTTTATGTTCCTAATGGTTGACTGTTAGACCTTCAGAACAAACTTAATTTTTATATTCTTTCTGACATAATATTTTTTTAATATAAAGTAAGATCCTCGTCTGTTTTGTGGCTTCTAAAAGTCAAGAAAGTTTAAGTTTTTTGGGGGGAAATATTCCCTAAAATGAGAGCACAACCGTTTGTAAAAGGCTCACTAATTTAATTAATAAGAATTTCCTCTACAGATACATAAAGGTGTTTGTCTGGTTAGAATATATTTCTTATTAGTGCGTTGTACTAAAAATAAAGGAAATTATCGTTTAATATTGTAATCGAAATTTATTCAATGTGTATTACATTGCGTTTCGTTTGGAACTACGGGATTCTCCCGTTTATATATCAATACTAATATTTTTATTTCCACCGAATTATATCTGCCTGAATATGATATTTTGAACGACACTAATGTTTCATTGCATTACATTTAAATTTATTATGTAAAGGTTTATTGTTTTAGAACGATAAGAAACTCGATATAACGTTTACAGCGGGTCCATTTCTTATCGAAGAAAATTTTATTTCAAGAACAAAGTTTTGTTGTCTTGTATTTATTCAAAGGTGAAACGCGTGTAGTTTTGTTGACTGGTTTTCTATACATCGTGTGGTCATTTAATAAAATATTGTTATATCGAGTTTTTTTTCTATTACGAGTCCTGGTAGCGACATTATAAAATGTTGGTGTAGTTGTGTGATGTCGGTGTTTCCGCAGGTGCGGCCTGTTCGTCTGCTCGCGGCCGTGCCCCCGTCTTCGCCCCGCAGCCGGCGCAGCCATGGACCCTAGTGCAGTGCGTGTGAGTGCGTGTAGATAGACTCTCTGCGACAGAAGAACCCTCTCTGCCACGATGGACATGACCGCTAGCGAGAGCGGCCACCAGCACCACCGCTGGTACGAGGCGCCTCGCCTCGGCCACCAGGCGTCGCCCGGCGGGGGCGGCAGCGGGGGCGGCGCGCAGGCCGCGGCGGCGTCGGCGGCAATGGACGCCACCGGCAACCTTCTGGCCGTGGGTGGCGGCGAGCAGGACGCCGTGGTGGCTGTGGCCGAGCACGTGTCCTCGTTCCTGCACCACCACCCAGGAATCGGCGACGGCGGCCACCGCAGATACTACCACCAGCAGATGCACTCGCCCTACGCCTCGACTCACGGTGAGCACCCAAAATAAGCTTTTGCACTCAAAATATGCTGTTAATCCGAAAAATAAGGAAAATCTCGCTCTGTCAAGCAAAGCGAAATGCATATTTGAAAAGAAGCGACAATATGTGAAAATAATTCTATTTGGTCAGGTACCTTCTTCACTCTCGGCGAAATATGTTATGAAGCGTTAAATGTTAACTATAATCCAATTAAAAATTCATTCGTAAGCGCTTTCGTATATTCCAGTATTAGTTAGTAACGTGACTACGTTGTCCACCACAATTTCACACTCATATCTTTAAACTTTTTAATGGTATTTTCCTATACTTTGCCTAGTCACAGCTCTGTACTTTTACTGGTTTCCTCTACTTCTCTCCCCATTTATACGTGTCGCACGTCTTCAAACATTATTAATCTAAAGACAGCACAGTTTACTGATGTAGCCAATAATTCAAACTATTTTTGACTTTCCTCAAAACCCTCCGCGCTTTCTTGTCTTTCAATTCTGTCTATTTCGTATCTTGAGGTAGTAGAAAATTGATTGAAGTCTGTTCAACCGTTGCTATGTTAACGCGTTCAAACGGACCGAAAGACAGGCATGTTTGCGTTTTATTTATGTGAATATATGGCTGGCTTGATAAAGTTATTTTAGTTCTAACCCTTTCAATTCTCTCTTAGTATGTCTTCCTATATGTTCCAAATCTTTTCTTGACTTGTGTATGTTCTCCGTAAACATCCCAGCACATGACTGAAGAATACCGCAATCCGTCATACAAACGGTCAGAAAGCAACGTAATTTAAATTCGTTTAGCCTTTTACTGCAGCCCTCAATTTAGGACACGATTCTGCGAGAGATTTTTGGGTTTGGGTCTAATTTTGCGTAACGCTGAAATCTTTCATCAAAGATAGTTTAAAACGACGAGGCAACTTTCGTGTGTTGAAGTGATATTCGATAAAACAGATAACGAATTTATTATCAGAATTGATTCGCATCTATCTTGGCTTCTTATGTAAACTTGGTACATTTTCCGTAGATACACAAAAGGCGAGAAATGGTCGCTAACGCGCGGAAAAAAATTCTGTATTTCACAAAAAGTGTTTAATATGTTCCTGGTTTCATTGAGCACTGCGTCAGCAGGTCGTATTTTAAATATTAATTTATGTGGTTCCAAATCTGTTACTCTCTAAACGTTATAAATATTTTTCTGCAGTATCTGTTGGTATCATTGAAAGTTTTTAACCCTGCAAGATTTATGAAAACAATTATTCTGGGAACCAGAATCTGTTTGAATGTGAAATCATGAATTTTTAAACGGATTCCCGTTAAAATCGGGGATAACACCTAAATTATCAGTACTTCTTTACATAAAAGACATGGACATTCTACGTACAATATCCGCGAAGATATTTTGAAACAATTAATAACCTTGTTACGAAAAATAATACGAATTAAACAAACTCATTTCTTGTAAATTTACTGCAAACTGAAACTATTGCAGAAGAATTTTTAGTAAGTTGTTTAAACGTTTACTACTCTGTCTCAATTTTATATTAAGACGTTTGGCAATTAATTCGGAATTTTTATGTGCACTTATGAAAGAAACATCAACATTTTATTTGCGAATATTTTTGTGAGTTCGTGTACTGCCGAAATATTAATCTGAAAGTTTGTTACATATTCATGCATTCGCGAAAAAAAGGACGCTAATGGGAAAGAAATTGTCGATGTTTTGCAGGGGACACTTAAATAACGATTTGGTTTCGTAACGCAGTGTGCGTATAGGCCACACAAACGACTGAATCTTCTCTATCAGTAAATGAAGACAATTAGAGAATAAGATAAAAAAAAAGATTATAATAATTGTTTAAGATATTCGGGCACCAGCGATTGTGTTCAAAATCGATAGCTGTATTGTGTCGTGACTAAAACAAACGTTTTGCTTATCTGAATTAGAATTTAATTTTAAGTTGTTATTTTATAGCGGTGTATTGGTACATCTATCGAAATTTAGATTTGTAAATGAGGCTTTTCTCTCCAAAAAAAAATATCGTGAACACATCCACACACGGGTAAGCGTTTGAGCCACGTTGAAAGAGGCACGCTGATAAATTGATGAACGATCGCACTTTTTCAGCGTTTTATTTTATATTTTTTTGTGTGTGTGTGTCCGCCCGTATGGGAGGGGAACGTGAAATACGGTGAAGCGCTGATCTGCCAATGGCAGATTAAAAAAGCAAGTGCTGATATCGTGAGGGGTGTGGGGGTGGATAGCACAGAGGGCGCAGCTTTGTGAATAACTCGTCCGGAAAAAAAAAATATACTGCACAAAGCAGCGACAAGTTATCGTTGCGGTTTGCATCGGCCTGATCATTCCCAGTCTATTAATTTAGCGTACGTACCCTTTAGAACTTGTGTGCCCGCTGAATTAGAGTGAAAGCTTCCTAAATCAACAGTTTGCGATGTGCGCAGTCACATCATCCTTTCCTATCCGACACACACACACACACAAACTCTTCCCAATATATTTACACTTATTTCTCTTGTCGTTTTTCTCCTTCCTTCGATTAACAAAACTTAGCAACAAGAAAGTCTTCTGAGATAAATACCGATAAATTCTTCCGAAAATATACAATTTTAGACCAATGGGCGTTGTTAAACAAATATCGAGAAGCCGTGAAAACGGTTGTTTTTGTTCATCGAAAGTAATATATATATCAATGCAAAATATGCGACTGATAAATGGGAATGGCGAATATTCTTTTGAATTTATTAAAGCATTGAATTAATACTTCACAATGTTTCCTCTACGTATCGTGGATCTCATCAGACCAAATAAACCGTACATAGGAGTCCATTAAAAATTTTATTCTTAAATATAATTTGTGAAGTATTAATTCAATGAATTTTCTGAACTGACTGTATTCGGAAATATCTTCAACTTTTAACTGACATATTGTAGCATAATGACTTGGGTTTTCACTGATTATTCTATCGATAAAAAATCGCGTAAGGGAAGTTATTTATTTTTTCTACGTGCAATAACGTTCTTGATCCTTTATTTTGTGCGTTTTAATAGAGTTATATTTATTATACGTAATTTTCAGTTACACGTGCAAGCGTGTTTTTTGATTACTGATATTAATGAAAAGAATGTTTTATAAAATTCGTTCTAAATTCTTTATATTTCTCAGAGGATTACATTAAATTATTCGCGAGTCAAATCAATTTATTATATGATGCGTGAAAAGGATTATTCTAGAACTAGAATAGGTGTTGGTTGGTAAGCAGTTATAGAAACTTCTCCGTAAACATATTTTGAGTTTCCCCACTCGTCGTGGCGTAACTTTTTTTTTAGTTGTATTTTAAACGCATCGGGCCCTCTAAGAATTTTCGCTATTAACGCATCTGCGAACGGTACGGGCTTTATGGGCGCTCGTTACTCGTAGTTGGCAGCATTGAGGATTGCTTCTGCCAGTGGTAGCAGCACGCTGTAAATTCCGTCTGCTAACAAGCTGCTCAAAACAGAGATCGGGGGCTCCCTTTATCGTTATGGGCTGTGTTCTGGCAGCAGACCAATACCGGCCCGAAAAGCAATTCACACAGCTACAAATTATATCCCAACATATTAAAACGCCCTCGCGTAGCCGCGAAAAAGCGCAATTTTATAACAAGTTTATTTCAATTAAACGCGATCAGCTCAAATCTTGAGGGGGGTAATGTGTGAGCGATATTTAAATCTGACGCGGTCTTTTCCAGCCGAGGGAGCATTTCTGGTAGAAGCAAATAGTTTTGTATTCAACTCTGATACAACGTAAAGGAGCTGAAGTCATATGACAGTTTGTTGTGAATATAACTGGTCCTAAAATTCGAATATAAATTGAAACTAGACAAGCTAATATGCTCGATTAGGAAACACGATTGTACGTCGCCGCATTTCAATAATTTCTTCTTCGATTGCATTGTTTCTGAAATTCTCCTCCGCTGTATCTCTTGTTACCTATTTTTCAATATTTACCGTGGCAACCGTTTGTAAAAACATTTCTGGTTTGATAAACATGGAACGACGTTTTGCGATTCTAAATACTCTAACGGCATCTTTTCTATTTGTCAGTTACTTACTATTTCTTTTTTTCTCCTGTATTAATTTCGCGTTCCATGCGGTTTCGAAGCCTATAATTTTCGGCTAAGACATATTGATTTTCTCCCCCCTCCGCTCCCCCCCCCCCTCAAACCACCCTCCAGATACAGGAATTTAGTGGAGAGAATCACGCGATTTCAGGGAATTTACACAGGCGCTACATTTCAATACAACACTGATTGAAATATTGTTGCAAATCGCTCAAAAGTCTCTCGTGTTAAGTCGAATTCCCGGTGAACGAGTTATCAAATATTTAAAGATGTTTTACCCTGGGAGGTATAAAATATTGATCTTGTATAATTTCGAATTAATCACGCGGATGATTCAAGACGTATTTTGAAAGTTGATTAGTGTTAAGTTCCGTTATTAATTATAAAACAGGTCTTAAAATTTTTTTAAGGAATATTTATAAATTTCTGTGTAAAGTTTTACTCTTTGAGCCAGTTGTTCAGCCCGGGTGTTGGGAATTTCTGGCTTCTGAAACGAGAGTATCAGGAACTGTATTTTCACATTTTCTGTCTGAGGTAGAGGGGGGGTTGGCAAGAGATCGTGGGTCTGAATTTGGTGTTGCAAGCAAACCGCCACCTGTTTACGCACAGTTTATTTTTGAAGTCTGCGTTACGCAGTAGATCTTCCCGCGTGTCAACAAACAGCCACGGCTACTCGAGGGGTTCCTACCTGTCAAAATATTTGCCGCCCCATCATTGTCAAAGTTTCGCAACCGATGGGACAGGCAATTAGCAATGGTGGCCTCCCCATCCTCGAGACGGGTCTCGCCTTACTTACCCACAAAATCCAGAACCCATTAGCTGACGACTCATTTCCCTAAGAGCCACTTCGCCCATTCCCGAGGACAGAGCTGTTTCTTTCCTCCCTCGATAGTTTGTTAATAAACACAGTGCACTTTGAGGTAATTGCTCCTCTGAGAGGCTTTCTAGCCTCAATGAAATTTATTTGTGATTCTCAAGCCCCCTTTGAAGAATTGTTTTCGGAGGCTTAAGAAAGGGCAATGTCGGGCACGGGAAAAAACAATGCGTAACGGAGATGACGCACAGGAAACTCAGACGTGGAAATATTACCTGCTACAAGTTCTCTTTTTATAACTCCAAAAGGGATAAAAAAATTAAGTCTACAAATATCATACGATGATAGTACAAATATTTTCGGTTTGAAGATTATAATAAATTAAAAAGCAACATCGCGTTGTTCCCCTTCGCCGCTGCTGTCGTTTTAATATTCACCGGAGCGATGATCTAATAGAACGCATTCTATGTTTTCGCGACGTAGAGTAATTTTTCACCGAGGTCCATCACATTGGAATGATATTTTCCCCGTCTGCCTGTCTCTCTGTCTCGTAAGCAATGAGGCGGGTAGAATGATTAATTGAGGCATGACTTGTTCGAACGTGTGTAGCCACATGTCTTGTATATAGCTAGCTCCTCGAATTACGCACAGACCGCAATAGTTGTGCAAAAAGCTAATACACGAGACGAAAATAAATGTTCTTTTTTTTAAAAAAAAAAAAACAGCCTTGCTTCCATATCTATAATTACACAAGCCTGGTATTTAATACGAATATAGTAATCATGAATTGGACACGATGCGAGAAACGATAGTAATATATTTAATTTTCTCTAATATTAAACCAGCTTGTCTTAAATTAAATACAAAACAAATGACGATGTCAAGAAAACTGCAGACCATTTTTGTTCTTTTTTGAATCAAAGCAAACTTCACTGTGTTTAAACAAGTATAAGAACAGTAAGGTTATTAAACTTTATGGGCTCGTCATAAACGTAATTATTTATTGCGGTACTTCAAACAGAATTCCAGATTTGTTTAATAACATTTTTTTTCTTCGAGTGACGTCTAAAAAAATTATATACTTAACACACCGGGAAACTATCTTATACATTATTGTGTATTTTTATTAGGACCAAGGTACATTTATTTGATTTTCTGAAGAGAATGTGCGTTGTGTATTCGCGTCAACTTTAAACTGAGGCGAATGTCAGCTCAAATATTTTGTTCGGTATAGGTGATTGTGACGATTCCCCCGTGCATCGATTATGCCTCTGACCGGAAGCAGCGCCCTTTATCCCCACATCCCGAAGTCCGAGGTTCGCTCCCCCGACGGAACTAGAAAAAAAAACGGAGACGGAACGAGTTGTAATGCAGGAGCCGTTCTCTCTAACTGGTAAATTTATTTCTAACGCGTGCAGGTTTCAACCCGTCGGCGGACACGGTCAATTAAAAGTCGCGATTCGACGTCGTGATGTAGTGAAAACTAATGACGCCAATTAATCCGCCGCCGAATGCGACGTGAAGAGCGCGGAAAAATCGAAAGAAATGTTCCCTTCAACGTCTGACCATGCAAATGTCTGTCCACTGAGTTTTGCGACTTGAAAATAAACCCACGCAGGCGAAAAACAAATTTTAAATCGAAAAAAGACGGTGATGGAAGTATACGAAACATCAAAGCATGGTTAAAGAGCAGTAATGTTTGAAATTGTTAAAATATTTGATCGGAACAGATAATTGTGTAACGATAATTTAGGTTGGTTAATTTCACTGTCGATTACTACGTTTATACATATAAAATATGGTTCCAGATATCCGCCTGAAATATTTTGAGTAAGCGACTTCGATGGATTTAAATCGACTCTCAATCCATGTATCAAAAATAATGAATGACTTCCAATTCATACTGGCGTTTCCCCTTTTTTCCAAAAAGACTAAGCCAATCAGATGATGAATTTATTTTGCCAAGTCCCTAACATATTTTCGTCAATTTATTTCTGAATTTTAATATATTTTGGGAAGGACGTAAATGAGCTACGAAAGGCTTTTAATTTACTGTATTTATATATATATATATATATATATATATATATATATTATGAGCTAATGTTTATGAGTTAAAATGTCTAGAAGGGTGCATTTACTGTCTTCATGAAATTATTCTGCAAAAAAATAATACATTGTAGTACATACCTCTATTTTTCGGGATTGCAACGTGTTACCAGTTATTTCTAAAAATTTCATCCACGTTCAGAAAAAGACCCTCGCCTTTGGGAAATATATGAAGAAATGGCTTTCCTCCGGAACTCTGCATAAATCAGGGATATATAGTGGTTATTGTGTGAGGATCTCGTGAAGGAATGGCAGCCATATTTGACATGTGATCGATGGTAAAGCACATCGCCTCCAGATGCGACGCGCACCTGGTGGGCGGAGCGAGATGGACGCCCGGACGTGACGTCACCAAGGCGGCGCACGCGCGCTCAAGAGACGCCCGCCGTCGCGGCGCCGTAATTAACTTTTGCCAAAAAACACGGCGCAAAGACGGAGAAAGCGAGCAGCAAAAAAAAAAAAAAAAAAGAAGCGGCGTTCTTTCTTCAAAAGCAATTGCAGGAGGAAAGTTCAAGAGGCACCGAGAGATAAGATAATTAACTGCGCTGCCCTTTCGGTGCTAAACACTATTCAGACATGCAGCGAGCTCAAAATTTAGCAAATATGCAGGCGAGGCTAGGACGTACGTGGAACAATGCGGGCCGAAACTGCACAAAGAATCTGGTTGGAATAAAATTTCCAATATAAGCAAATTACCATCATTCAACAGTAGACGTACGCACGTGGAACTAAATAAACATTATTTCACTAATCACCATGGTTGAATGCGAGTAGTTTGTTGGAACATGCCGTGCGATTCCAATATGGGATTTTATACTAGTTTTACTATTGAGAATTAAGTCTTCCAAGTTCACTGTACTTCCTTGAAAAATATTTCTGGCGTCAAATAATCTGTTTGTTTTTTTAATTTCCTGGCAAAACAAAGAATTTTAATGCATTAGTAAATTATGTTGATTACAACTCCCTTTGATTTATCAAAGAGCATCCTCCCAAAGTTTTATTAATTTATCTATTAAAAGCTATTTAACTCTTAAAAACGACTTCCACTATTTTTTTTTCTGGAACGTAACAAATGTCTAATAATTGAACGGTGTTGCTAATTACCCTCGTGACAACGCACGGAAACGGGGCATGCAGATTTAAAGAATGTTTCTCATTACATTGGCAATATAAAGAATTTATTTTTGTCGACTGTCGACTATAATGAGCGTTTTCTCTAAATAGTTACAGTCAGTCAGTTGTTTTCAGGCTTGGTCTTTACACGTAACGTATAAGTTAGTCGAGTATTTTGCTTATTAGGGTGTCGGGAATTAATGGCAGGTGATGGTTTTGTTCCACATGCCAGGGCTCTCTCGGAATGGGGCCTTCATTAAGATGCCTGGGCAAAGGCTGCTGATGTCTTGATATTCTCCAATCGGCGCTCTCTCTTCCTCCGTTGCACGAAATTTCACACGTTCCATCTCCGCCGCCCAACAATGGGCCGAATCGATTGACACGATTGTTGCGTGCCTAGGAATCTGATTGGCTGTCACGCCGAGACCGAGGTCCATTGTGTCTCCGACAGGGCCGGGGTCGACCCCGGGTCTCCGCGAAAAAGCTCGGATCTCTGTCATATCTTCAACATCTGCGAGGACAATGCGTGAGACTCTAGGAATTGTGGGGTGGGAGAGGGGGGGGGGCGATAGGACTGAAAACATTGCACTTCAAACCACGACACGTCGTCAATGAATTAACAAACAATTTCCAAAATAATATCGAATTTGAGGACAATATTATTTTTTACTTATAAAGCTATTACGTCAATATTAGATGAGCAATATTTTTAGCAGAATTATTATTGTGCAACAAAGAACAGTATGTAGAAATAATCTGTAGTAAACGATAGACTTTCCTGTTTATGACAGTTCAAGACAAAAACGCGCAGTTCCGTACATTAATCTTAGCATTAATTATATTAATTTCTCTTGCAGTAATACAGGTACATTTTTCACGTGCCAATAAAAGCGCACGCCACTCAAAAATATGAATGATGATAGTTATATTTATCTGACTTCTTTGAATTAATAATGTATAAAAACGAGACATTTTTCAGAAATATATTTAATAAAATAAAAATATATAACATTAATAAAAATTGGTTAGACGTATCGTTCCTTTCTCGATGCTTGACTTATATAGTTAATAATTTATTTCTTGAAATATAAACCGCAATGAAAATTTCTAAATGTGCGTTCTTTAAACACACACACGCACACATTACAGCCGAAAGTATATTAATATTTGTAAAAATTTAATATATACACCTGAAAAGTTTCCAAAAACTAACGATACGTCGTGCCAAATTTGATTAATATGTTCTAAAATTTCATTATATTATAATATATTTGGTTTATTTATTTATATATAATATTGATGTTGTAGTGTGTGTAAGTAATAAATATAAATCAGCATATATCTAGTATGTTTAGCGCAACAATTTAGATGTTTCTCCAATTATTGATGTGTTCATCCGATAATTATATAATGATTACGTGCTTGTTACGCGTCTTCATACCAGGATGTGATGGGTACTTAACTTTACTGTTATCTTTTGACACAAATATACATTATTGATCCGACACGGTTTTGTTTTATTTTTTATTTAACAGTTTACATATAAGTATTTTTAATTAATACTTTTCATTTACTACTATTGACGTCATCGATTTTGTTTTCCTTCTAAAAACATGCCCCGTATAAAGTAAAGTAAATTGGACAGACTTAATTAAGTTTTATCAGTTTTCAGCTGGTGGACGACTATTTAAGAGACAGAGAATGTCGTTTAAATATTTTTCTTGAAATAGAACAAAAACCTTGTCCAAATATTGACTTTGAACGCTCGCAGTTTGTTATTCCTGAAAAAAATCTTCTTACAAATCGATATAACAAAAAATCGTTTTCTAGTAAAAATCGAACACAATTAGCGTCATCAATTTAGATCGGTTTCAGATCAAAGACTAATATAATTCGATTGCTAGCAATATACAGGCAAAATTTAATTTATATACATTTTATTCTAGCACGGAAATGATCTCATTTTATAATTATTTTCTTTAAACATTTCCAACGTTTTATTTAACACCGAAAAATCCGTAATATTGGCTGAAATTAATTAATGTTCACTATTAGAATTTATATTTCTTGTACAGAATATATGACGTGATTTAAATTTTAAATTTTCTCACGTGTCGGTTTCCAGAGCATCCTGCCAAATTATATGGTTTCATTTTGCCTTACTTCCCACACCTATACAAATTTATTTATTTAATTTTTTGATTTAAATTAGTTCTAATAAATAAACATCAGCCAATTTTAAGTCAGAAAATTTTTTAATTTAAATTTAAACGTTTCGTTACTTATGTTTCTGACTTAAAATTGGCTGATGTTTATTTATTTATTAGTTTTCTCAATAGTCAGAATATATATTTATATATAAATAATTATTAAATTTGTTCTCTTGATGTTGAGAATAGGTTTGTTAAGGTTGAACTCGTTTCTCTGGCAGTTTGATGTCGTGAAGGAACTGTCATTGACGCAAAGACACTTTCGGGGGTTTACGGTGCGTAGAGTCCGCGTCCATGTTGTTTCGCTGCCGAAGGTGAGCTGGAATATCGACCATATTCAGTCCAGTCCATAACACGCTCCTTCACTTGTGGCTGCCCCGTGGAATTAATAATGAAGGCACTTTATTTTAACGACGAGCCGTGGCCGTAAAAAGTGTTGTGATGGCTGGCGAGAGGTGGCAAATACTGTACCCGCCCAACCCTACCCTCGAGGATGTCACACGCTTCGGAAGAATGTCCCCCAGTTTAAAGACCGGTTCCTAATGGCCGTGTCGTACCGAATTTAATGCGCATCGAAGCCTTATTTCAGGATGCCACGGCGCAGTGTCGATACAATGAGCCTCGTTAATATATACGCGTTCAGTGTCAATCAAAAGACATAATAAAACTCCAGGCGAAGCGTTAACGGAAACTGCGTCTGGAAACCAAGTCCCTCCTCCTGAAATATAGAGGCGTGGATTGGTCGTCACGAATTTTAACGCCATACAGAAAGATATTACAAGATTACACAGTATGATAAATGTGGAAATAAATTGAACTATTAAGCATCTTAGAAGATAATTCAACATATGTCGTTATTAATTAAATTAATATTTAATGTGAAATTATCGAATCTCAGACAAGTAAGCTTAATTATTTAATTTAAAATTCACGTAGTTATAAAATAATTTATTCTTTGCGGCGCGAGAAAGTAAAATTTCTGGTATTCACCTGTACTTATTAAATATATTTGATGTATTATGAAATATGATAAGTTTCCTTTCAATATAGAAGGAACGAATTAAAATGTGAGTATAGGAAGAAAAATTTTTAGTCAAGAAATTTCTCAATACTCTCCACTATCAACTAATAATTCCATATACTTAAATATAAAGATGTAATCGGTACGACATCACTCGACGGCGATCGTTATTAAAAAGTAAGGTACACTGTGACGTTGAACTTTCTGATTGGTGCTTCGAAATTTGCGTGGTAGAGTCTGACTTAACGTCCGTTGAATAGAGAGTTCTCTGTATCGCAGAATTAACCCTATTATAAAACAGATAAATTTTATGTCATTACTTGCATTAGAAATTAAAGTCAGACAGGCAAACTAATTACTTAAATCAACTGAATGCCTTAGGTCGATACGAAGACGAACAAACCTGAATCTAAGAACTATAAATGTCCAAAATGGAACTTAAACGGTCCATAAAATTATTTTGTATAATTATCATACGTATAGTATTTATTAAATTAATTACATTATTAAACAGTACTAAATTGCCAAAAAATAGAAAATAATACAATTAGCTGTCTCCGCTTAACTTAATACAATTAATCTGTTTTTCTCAACCTGTTTGAAGGACCCAATTTTTTTTTTCACTTATGGATGAGTTTTCCGTATGTGTGATTGATACACGGATTTATTTAAGCAGGCTTGGGTCAAAGGCACGAAACGATAACGTATCTGTTCGCGGTTATGTTCTGAAAGCTCTTCAATCCAGATAAGGAATGACTTGATCCAAGGACGACACCTCAACGTTCAGACCGATAGAGACAGTTCAAAACAAATCAGAAGAATTTTCTCGCCGACGGACTCAAATAAATTATCGATCGTTCTGAAATTAGAATTCCAAATGTTCCATGAGATACTTGAGAATATTTGTCGTTAAATTTTTACGGATTTATAATGATTTTCTAAACACACATTGCAAATTGCTTTCATGAAAAGCTGTTAAATTACATATAATTATAAGCTTTCTTAAATTATTTTACTACGTAAAAATTTCGTTCACTGTTTGTTACAAGAAAAAATTAAATATATTATCGTCTGAAATTGTTAAGCGTTATACAAATATTTATTCTATCTAATTAAGAACCAGAGAGATATTTTGAAAATGCACATAATCTTACATCACACATTATACAATGTATAGACATTTATCGGAAATAATATTTTTAAATTGCAAAATTATTGGATCTGAAAATTTAATTTGTTCATAATCACGAGTTACAATTAATTGTTATTTATGTCTTAAGAGTTTCGACTGGAATGTTTAATACGAAACTTTAAGTTGTTCTCCAAATTTTGGATACTATGAAGGAATATTTATTGTTTATATTAATTCATGTGCGATAATTTTTGAACGTGAATTGGTCTGTATGTTGAAACGGTATTTTATTATATTTATTTGCCGCCTACTTTCAACGGAGCTTTTACTTATTTTTTTAAAAAATTGTCCAACAGTCCAAATATTTATTTGTAAATATTTAAAGTTACATATTAACTATAATACATATTAATCAAAAGTATCAAACTTTATTGTGGCTTTTAGGTAAAATATGTAACTTTTAATGTATATAAATAAATATTATGACTGTTTGACAATTTCCAGTAATTACTTTTAATAATATTATATATTAATATAATATTAATAATTGTCAGATATAGTTTCAATTTCTAATTACTTTTCCAATATTTAGAGTATACCACTGTATTGATATTAAATTTCTTGTAATACAAAATTGCCAAAAAATTTCTTTAGTAAATATTGGAACTAATGTTTAATTTTTGTAAGTGCACATATGCGATTCTTACAACTGTTATAATTTAATTTTTTCACTTTTACTGAGGTTTTTCCAACATTTCGGGTAGTGAAAATCCGTTTTTAAATTTATATAAAAAAACTTATCTGGCAATCATCACTCCTTTGAATAATCGATGAGAATTTTTACTGCAGTGTGGATTTGCTCTTGACGCAGAAGTTGTTTGCTGTTCGTGCAGACAGGAAGGAATGTTTTGGAGAATCTTAGTTTCCCAACACTTTTCGAGTGACCCAGGCATTATTGGAGCCCCTGTCAGGCGAAGGAATGTTAAGAGGATAAATTCTTGAGTGTGCGAAATGCCTGTGTCCATCCATTTGTGGGTCAACAGCCGTAAGCGGGTTCTAATTATAGCTTCGGTCAGCTCCTTGGCTCGGGGCACCAATGGTTAGTTGCCTAATTATAATTAGCGACAGCATGTTCGAACACCGCGTGTTTTATTGTATTAACATTTCGACGCTTGTAGAGCGCTCGTGTTAACTACGAACGAAAGCTGCCGCAGTCATAAAATGGTCTAAATAATTGGTAATTTGGGATTACCGGAAAACAGATAATTGCTGGATGACTGTATTTAGTTTTTAAATCCGTGTAACTACATGTATACTGTGTTTCGATTTTACGACCCCATTTATCAGCTCCAACAATACATAATTACTTTTTACGCCTCGCATCAAATGATACGTGATTTTGTGCTACATGGATAAGTGTTAGCTTCACAGATATCTTATCGCTCCTCGCCTCCATCAACACACTCACATTCCTGATGTATACAGATACAAAAACGAATCACTTGATTGCTACTCCTGAAACACTCGTTCTAATTATCTATATTACTGGCAGTATGTATTCACAACATGAAATAAGATAAAATGCGCGTTCAGCTGACTCACCTTTGATTGTTGATTGAACGTTAGTCTTTCAGTAAAGAATAGTTACATGTTATGTATTTGATGAATAATAAACAAGCGAATCTATAAACACTACCATCAAGTGGTCGAACTTTTAAATCACACAAAAATAAAGTTTTAATTTTAAAAAAGAGCTGCTAAGCGTTTTAAGATATTTGAGCAATTTTTTTTCGGGGGTATCAAAAAATTAAATATTCAACACTCGTAATATATTTAGTAAATACGTATCTTTGCAGAAATAATGGGACTTAATTTTTTTAAGTGTGCTGAGATGGGCTAAATTTTATTTTTGTAGATTTATTAACAGAGTAAGATTTAACGAAATTAGGAAATTACCTTTGGACTCCCCGAGTTTATTTTTCAACGTCTCAAACATTTTTTTTTGCTTTCGACTGTGTTACAAAATTACATTTTAGGTACTCTTACCACTTGGCAATCAATAAATTGATACCTTTTTTACAATATTAGAATTCTTTTGTAAAGCCATTAAACTGCGTACGACTATTAAAAATAAAAGTACTTAAAACGAAGGTGAATTCGGTAACAAAGAGTAGTTGTAGTTCGATGATTTGTCTTGTCTGAGAAAACAATTTCTCTTCTCTGGATTCTGGCCAAAGATGATTCTCCTCAAGAAACGAGATAATGGACCTGTGAATAAATTGTCTGATTTTTAAAGGGAGCTTTGAAGATAAATGAATTTGAATTTTGGAACCGAAACTTCTTATGTGGTGGAAGGTTGAGTTGGAGAATTGTCGGTGTTACGAAACTGTGTGTGTGTGTGTGTGCTTAAGTGACGTCACGGCGAGTCATCACAAAACCGAATCTTTACGCACTCTCTCGCAGGCAAGCGCTAGTGAAGCGTGTATTGATTTACCTGATGCAGGTTTTCTAGTTAAACCTTGGCTACCTTCCTCTACCCTTCCACATCCACCCTTTCAAATTCCTTCCTATGCTATTAAAGGGGAGTTGCCCAACGTGGATTACCCTCATGTAGCCAGTTGCCATAAAAAAAAATCAAAAAAATCTTAGAATAACTTTTAGGGGAATGGCCGGGTATGATCCTTTAACTACAGCCCGGGGGTCCTAATTAATAGGATATCTGCTGCATTTTCGGCTCCGATGACGTCATTGTTAAATTTAAGTGTAAGCGGTCTCAAAATCCTGGACTTCGAGTTTGGGCTTTGTCTGATGCGTTGATTATCCAGATTGCCGGCAAATTCTGCTGTATTTATAGAAGTATATACCCACAAAGGGGAGGAGAGGGAAGTAAGCTTTCCCCTCCCGTATGTCGCGAGCGCACGCACTCTCGTTCAGCTTGTGGAGCATGCTTTGCATTGTGCGTTGTTCGGCGACCAGGAGCACCTATTTACTGAAAGCAACCGCAGCCTTCTCACTTTATCAGATCGTGGACAATCTCGATGTTCCTCCGCCGCACGAATTTTAATTGTACCTACCGCGACTGGATTTGTTTTTCCTGCCAGAAGCTCCCAAGCCCGTCCGAAAATTACACCGGCATCGCATTTCTCTCTTGAGCAACTCTTTCAGCGGGGGCTTAATTAGCAGCAATCCAAATGTCATTTGTGTTACCGCGTTACGTGACGTGACTTAATTAAGTAAATAATTTTTATTGACGAAACAAGCGTCACTGTGGTATTTAGTCTCGCCAGTTTCCTCGCTTTTAATTAAAAATTGTCACAATTTATGATGATCACGAAACGTTTACGAGGACGATCTCTCTCGCTGGCTTGGGCCGCGGCGTCCATCGGAAATAACAAACATTCCCCTTTGCGTTTAATTACGACCGAGATGTTTTATGGACGCAGTACTTGGTGATATAAAAACTCCGGGAATTCCGAGCGGGTATTTTCGGCAAGTGCGGTATCCATCAGTGGCAACTCGAGGAATGTCTTCCACATCCTTCGCGATATTAGCAGCTCGCGTTCGAAATGTCTTCGTATCCATACGCGCACTATATATTTCGCCAATGACAGGTTTTAGCGCTTTCGCCCCCATCGGCGTTGTTCCACCAATAATCAGTCTCCCATGTAATCATGCAGCACGACAAACGCTTGCCTTTACAATTTTCCAGACCATCCGAGCAAACACTGATGGAACATACAAAATTAAAATAAACATATAGATCATAGAAATTTCGAAGGTGTATATTTTATCTTGCTCGTTATGTATTTGAACAATTAATATAAAAAATTATTACTAAAATGTGGATGTATTAATACTTACATATTTTTAATGTAATACGACTGGAGCAATAGCCGACATATACTTGGACAATAAAAATTTATAAAAGAATTGGAACAAAATTATAGAAAATGCTGGATCCTGGTATCAAAATATTAATTTACGGATTTAGTTTCAAGCACGCAGAAGCAGATACTACGAGAAATTACTTCACTGATACTTGTTGCAATATGATGAAAATTAATTATCATCAATTAAAATTTAATTACATATATCTTAATGGGACACACGCTTAAATTATTATCCTATTTTAATTATTTTTAGCCATTACTGTAAGAAGGCAAATGGAATATTGTTAGAGGAAGGAAAAATTAAAATAATTTGGCGATAATAGTTGTAATTATTTATATAATTCGATGCTGAAACAGAAGTTATTAAATCAAGAAACGACAAAAATTAGCTCTTATAAAATATTATCCTATGTGGCGTATGATGTTTAAAGACATGTTTCCTCATTAATTTTATTTATGATGTTGAAATTTATTTCACCGTGTTATCAAACCACTTCTCGGCCTACATTAAAAGCCTTATCGAATAATCAAGAGTTAATATTGAGAATGTAAAGAAAGCACTTTTTATCATAGTACGTTTTCAGTGAGAGTTTTCCTGTCCCTTTTTATTTATATGAATAATTTTTTGTGTTAAATATTGTCATGTTATAAAAATATGCTTCACTGATCTTTTAAAATAGTCGTCATAGATAATGTTGTTCTGATAGACTTGTAATAATTTTTAAATCGTTAGTAAAACTTGAAATCGTTCACTATGTTCCAAACATAATGAAATGTAAAAAGAAAACATAGGTAGTCTATATCTTTTATTCCACGAGACGGGATACGGCTACACGATTGGTGTTGTATGGATAGTTTATATTTTCCATCCACAACAGTGAGGAAGTGGACCACACACAAGGTAGAACGACTGTGCCTGGACAATTAGGGTAAAGGAGCAAGAAGTCCCGGGAACATTTGTAGGCGACAGGGACCACCGCTGTCAGATACTACGTTTTCCTCCCGAGTTTTTCACTACCTTTAATTGCCAAGGTGACCAGTAAAAACGCCCCGTGCTACGCCGATCGTGACCACAATGGCAAATCCCAGTTTGCGCGAATTCATAACAAAAATAGCCGTTACAAATTATTCGCGTAAGATGAAAAATTCATTCCTCCTATTCACAGAGTCGATCTGGTTTTTCAATTGCTCTGTCGCCGCCGCCGCCGGAAGAATCTGAAACACTTGAGGAAATGACAGGACAAAGGCCGCGGGGACTTTTTTTTTTTACTCACGGCGTTGTCTTTGCTCATTACGCAGTACTTACCAAAGTGCTTATGGGCTCAACGATTTGAAACATCCTCGAAACGTACAAGAAAAAGCGGTATTCAAACAATTTATACGACACCAATCGGTTTCTCAGGGTGATTTATCACTGCAAATATTCATTTAATTTGTTGCTATATATTTTTTTAATATAAAAGCAGTTATATTCTGCATTATGAACTGCTGTGTTGTTCCTTAAGCCATTCATTCATCTCACATCTTACTTAGACATTGGTATTTCGAAACTTTACATTTCTACCACCTACTGAAATGATCAAAAAATTATCAAAATTTCTGAAATAAAAAAAAAAGTCAATCAAAACTAATAATGATCATGAATATTAAAGTTTTAACTGATGAAAAAATTAATAATTTCATGACGAATACAATTGTCATGCCCTTGACATCTACGTTAAGCAATCGCTTTTCTAATAAGCCCCAGTTTGAATCACTGCATCCAAGCTTACCCAAGTTTTTATCCCAATAAATCTAAATTGTATCGTCATTTTATGTCAAGTTTAGCGTTTAATAATGATCGATTGCCATTATAAACATATTATTTATTGTCACGAGTTGTTATCCAATGTGCGAGTCTAAGCAATTTGTAAAACCAATCAAGGTGTTAACGAAATAAGGTTTCTGAGAACTCAGCAACAGGCGATGGAAGAAAACAATCTTCTTGGTAAATAGAAACGTGACACGACGTAAGAAAATGATTTTTCGTGAGTCCATAAATTGCTCGTCTATTCAATTTTAAGAGTCTGGCTTAGAAGTCCCCGGTCCGAATTGAAAACGGTCGTCAGCATCGCCGAGGCGTTGTCATCTTTTTTTCTTTTCTTTCTACGCCAGTCTCGTGAGGCGCAGTGGAACGTCCGTGATTTCGAACGACCGTCGATCTTGTCCTGTTAATTTTAATTTGACGACTGACGCATTGCCCATGCGCGGCTGTAAACGTTGATAAATAATCGTGTGGAAGGGGCTTTGCTGTTTTCCACGTGTTCTCAGAGTCACGGCCGATTGGTTTTCTACTGGAATCGGTAATCGCGGTTATTTGACAATGTTATGCTCACGATCTTACTCACAGCTCACGTTTCCACTTAACGTGGAGGTGGGGGCGACACAAAATGTCTGCGGCCGACATTGCTCCGAGGGACGGTCGTAAGTTACCCGCACAGATATTTGCTCAGTTAGAACCGTGGCTGCTAAGTTGTTACGCCACTGCTCATCGCAAGTCAAGACGGCACATGGACCTGGCCTTGCGAATTCCCGCCATTACGATCTATTGTTAGCCACAGCGACATACCAATTACTTCATCCCGAACGACACAGAAATGCAGCGCTATGCACTTCCTCGCATAAAGCACAGCAGTTGTGATTCTTTTATATTCAAGTCTAATTGACCAGGCTGACAACGAATTACATCATGAGTAACCGATACCTCGACGCTTTTAAAAAAAAAATCTACTACAGGTGTTTTAATCTGGACACCCAGAACCGTTTCCTTCTTCCTCTTTGGCTCTTCAACTCTTATTGGAAATATTAATCACATGCATTTACTAACTTAAAAATAATATTTGTTTTCATTTTTGGTATATATTTCTTCAAGACTGTAATTTAATTTTATCTATATACAACACTAATAATCTTTAACACTCGTTTCTTATGATTATTTATTGACTAAGAAATCTTTCGGCTATGTTTGATATTTTCACATTTCTTTGTCTCTGGAAGTTTGGAATGGCCTCGGATCTGCAAAATTTTTAAATGATTAAATTATATATTATATACAATAAATGTAGTATAAAATCAGTCAATTAAAAGTTTTGCATATCATTGGACATAAAAAATTAACAGGGCCAAGAAGAATAAACAATAATATGAAGAAAATGTTAGTGTTAAATATGGTTATTATTATAGATAGATAAAAAAAATACAGAATTCTTAGGGTACAATCTTTCCACTAATCTATATAAATAAATTCAAACGTTTCAATGTATATAATTTTTACTTTATCTTTCCGTTTTATGTATAAGGGGATCTGATACTGATGTTCCTTAAATTCCTGTTTGATTCGGTTAAAAAAATTGAACCGAGATCTATATAAATTTTCCTTATGTTATGTAGAGCCGTGAGTAACTTCTCATCAATATGAAACTGCAGTACGCCATCTTGGGACAAAATGACGTTCGTTCCAAAACCTGATTTTAACTGCTTTGACAATAAATTGGTTCGCTTTACAGAATAATGACTGAAGGGATTATTTTCTGAGACGGTTACTAGCTCTCTTTAAATGGCCATCCTCCATTTTAGAGAGAGAAAACTCTCCAACATATAATTTTTCTTGCCTTCGTTGGTAGGCAAATTAAGTCTTTGTCTTTATGAGTAGAACAGATTTTCTTCTGACAGAGACAAGAAGTAACAAATAGTAGTAAAACAACCTTGACACTGAAACAATGAGTAACAGTAATATTTTAAATATAAAAATAGTCTCAAACATGTTCCTGTCAATATTAACTCTACGAAGTTAACTCTATATGAAGGACTGTTGACCAGCTAGTATTTATATTATTTTCAGTATTAGGGCCCTACTTTTATTTATTTTCGGCTATGACGATTAAAATATTTATAGCATTAATTTGTTATTATTTAAACCTCTTGGGTTTACATCCGGGTCACTTGCCATCTTCTCCGAATGAAATCTACCTCGTTTTATGATATTTAACTTAAATTACAATTTTTAAATGTTTTTATGTTGTTCTCCGTCACTGAAGAAAGATACAAATTTATTGTTTGTATGATGAGAAAACCTCCGCAGCTTTATAGCCTTGTTTGTTTCCCCATCACGTTTTGTCGTGAGTGTGATGGTCTGTTTGTCGTACTCCCGCAGCTTCAGCTCTTCTTACCCTTCACTAATAGGTAGTAATAGTGAATATATTCCACCCGCGTGTTACAGCTGCAATAAAATTGTTAATGGGTGGAACAAATAATTAAGCCCATAAAAGCGATGCTTTAAAAGAGGTGAAAAGCGTGTGTTATTAACCAGAGGAGATGTAAGGGTTTAAATCAAAAGGAACCCTTTTCCCTGTCCAACGTTATTCAAGTGCATATATTTCTTTCTTCCGGGGATAAAAAGCCCGCCTTGTCTCTCGTGCGTTTATTCATGCACCGGAAATGGTATTTGGCTCACGTACTTGCATTATACGAAGCGAGTCTAAACGTCGCATAATTCATGGCGAGTGAAGCAGAAACGGCGAAAAATCTCTCTCTAATAGGTCGTCGCAGCGCAAGGTCCAGTCATCACGTATCGGTTTCTTTTTTTCTGACAAATAGACGTAGCCTTCTGCGAGACAATGCTTGCAGGAAATAATTGTATCGACCGTGTTGGAATATATGTCGTCGATGTAATGCGCGATATTAATGCTACGTCATATAACAATTACTGTACTGGTTTATCTATTAATATTAGTGCCAGAGCATAAAGTAGGTTGGCTGGACAAAATAAGTCGCAATTACAAGTGCTCTAGTTCAAATATTTTTTTGTGATACTTTTTTTTTAGGTGTAGACAAGCTATGTATAGGGTATTCCACATAGTGGCAACTCCCCTCTTTTAGCATCGGAAAGGGATTTGAAAGGGGGGATGCGGAAGGGTGGAGGAAGGTAGCAAGGGTTAACTAGGGCCTCGGGGTTATGATTTAAGGATCCTACCCGGAAATTCGCCTAAAAGTGATGCAGGGAAAACCCTAGAAAAACGTGCATCAGAAAACAGATTTTTATATATCTTCTTTAAATTTTAAGGCAACTGCTATTTCTCTCAATCAAAACGGACGGTCTTTAATTCAATGGCTGTCGAACTTATTATTTTTTTAAGACAATCAATTTAGGAGAATCAGGGAATGCAAATTAGATAACGAGACTGTTACTACACACTTTCAAGTCCACAATCTTCCAAAGTTATATATATATATATATATTATGACTATGGAGACCACGTATAAATAAACAATAGCCAATTTGAAGTCAGAAATAAGATATTTATTAATAGAAAATTTTACTACGTTTCGTTGCTAACTTTGCGACCTCTTCAGGTTGAACTTTAACCAAATTTTGATAGTCTGGTAACTCTTCCTCGACAGCCGTTGCCGAAATACACAATTTTTATGAAAAAATTATGTATTTTGGCTGCGGCAGTCGAGGGAGCATGACCTGACTATCAAAATTTTGTTAAACTTTAACCTGAAGAGGTCGCAAAGTTAGCGACGGAACGTAGTTTAATTTTCCATAAATAAATATATTTTTTCTGACTTCAAATTGGCTGTTGTTTATTTATAAACCACAAAATTATTACTGTACTGCATTTACAAATTATGCATACTGGAAATGGAAGTGTTGTGATTTAGTAGCTTACCGCGGCTTTTACCCTTTCTTATTAGGGATCAGGCTAATCCACGTGGTTACAAATCCCTTTTAGTAGCATAGGAAGGGATTTGTAAATGGGGGATGCGGAATGGAGAGCACTGGTGTAATTAATTAATTAATTCATTATAATATAATGTTTTCCGATCCAACACAATTATAGGCCCTGTAAATTCAAAAAACCCAAATAATAAATTTCTTATGATTTATCTCAAAGGATTTTCTAAATATTACAAGACACTCCTTGCATAGCGTCATATTATGAAGTGTAATAAATTATAATTTCCGTACGGTCAGAACCGTCATTATTTTTAAACCGTATGCAAAATAAGTGAAAGCAATTACTAGTACAAGTTTTGATAATGAAATAATATTCCTGAACATGTGTTTGATTTAATTTATTATAATTTCATTATGTAAAGACCTGGGTTGGTATTAGAAATACTATCGACAAGGCATTCATGGAAATTATTTTATATGAAATTACCTACTGAGTCAGTTTTTTCCCCCCATTTCATGTCACTCAACGAAACACAGGGTTGAATGATTTGGTCCCTCACATTATTTTTATTCAAAGACGAAACTTGAGTACTAGTCGTCATTTACTGTTAATAATGAAATTCTATAAGGGATCTATATATAGTGGTTCTACCGAACAGCATAAAAAAAACTTGTATGTCAAGTTTGTTAATAAGCAGAACGCTATTGGTTTTTCTCTTTTTAACATAAGGGACTGGCCCGATTCACAAGATGTCTTCTGAACTATACAGAAAAAAAAGTCCTCTGCCGTGAATGTCACAACGGTAAGACTAGTGGCCTCCAAAAAAGGTCGTCCATCATCTCTTGATCTCTTTTCTTAAATTGGAAGAGAATTGAGAGCCAGTTCCATAATGAAACAGATTAAATGCACCGAGTCTGCTTATTTAAGCGTACTGTGCACTTGGGCTGTTTGCGGTTAACGTTTGATTCTGATTGTTAATAGGCAATTTCCGTGGCACGTGCGTCTGAGGGCGCCTGTTTGTTTGGTGTTTCGACGCTTGAGCAGGCAGCCAACCACTTCACACCGCAAGCCGATTAAGTCTTCGCGTGAATGCAGTTTGTTGTCCCATTGTGTTTTGCCCTTCCTTAGTTCTGTTTCGTGTGGGTCAGCTGGGTCAGGAATTCCCCCCCTTCAATTTCCGGCAAACTGCCGGTTCGATTGGAGTTCTGAGCTTTCTGAAGGAGAAGCTCTTCAAGTTGTCTGAAAATAGTATAAAATCCAGAAATTTATTCTCATTTCATATGTTTGACTTAACAAACACAAATGGCAGCAAGAATTGTTGAAATAAATAAAACTATGAAAATTATATCATGTAGCTCATAATAAAGTTGAATATTATTATTACCAATTAAAATTGACATGGAATATTTTTTTTTCGTTGATATTCCCAGTTTCTACAGTTCCTGTTTACGGATGACTGATTTTAAGACGCGGCAACTATCCTTAAAACTTGCTTCTATGTCACTAGACTACATAAGTCGCAAAGGTTACTCCACCACATTTTCCATATATTCCAAATCCATTAATATTATTCAAACAAAAAAGAATAATGTAACAAGTTCTTCAAAAATTAGCATTTTTAATAATGAACAATACATAAAAATCTATTTGTATTTAATGACAGTTTAAGACATTCAACGAAATTATTATTTCATAACCAGTAAGTTTGCCTATATAAAAATAAAACAGAGCTCATTTCACTAAATTTTAAGGGAAATGTATAACATTGTAGCACGAATAACTGAGGATTAAGGAAAACAAAAGAGAACGGGTAGTTAGAGTATAGTCACCAATCCTAAGCTCAAATTTTCTTTGGTATCGTTGCACATTAGATTCTAATACCTTACAATAATTTATGCAGCTATTTTGTTAAAGAGAATTATTATCAAATAACAATTTTCGTAGAAAAAACGTTAATTGCCTCTACTAAATCAGTATAGGACATTTTTTTTAAATAGATAAACATCAGTACCATTCAAGTATAGTTAAAACAAAAGAAATAGTCCACAAGCAAATTGATTTTGACTGAGGTTAAATAGATTTTTTTGTAACCTATACTTGTATACTTTTTAAGTTGTTTTATTTTTTTATCTTTTTCATATGCAGTTTTCCAATATAAAATAGTAGCCCACGATTTGTTGAAATGCTCATTTTCTCTCATGCTCCAAAAAAAACCTATAATTTTTCTGATAGTGTCTTAAAATCCTTAAAATAATCTTATGAATCCTTGTAATTTTTTATATTGCAGCTATTTTGTTAGCCCATTTGTTTTATAAATTAATATTGTCAGACGATATTTTATTTAACTATGAGCTTAAATGGTTGCCAACGCAATGTACAAAGGTCAACTAATTTATATTCCGAAATGTCGCCGTTCTGTCCAGTTGG
This sequence comes from Zhengitettix transpicula, assembly GCA_037074705.1. Lineage (NCBI taxonomy): Eukaryota > Metazoa > Arthropoda > Insecta > Orthoptera > Tetrigidae > Zhengitettix > Zhengitettix transpicula. The sequence goes on along the minus strand of CM073596.1, from coordinate 34,717,225 downwards.
AAAATAATATATACTTTATCATAAATATTATATATATCTAGAAGTGTAAATAAAAATTACGTATAGTCACGGGATTCAAGTAAATATACTATAGTCACGATATATAGGACTTTACCTTTTAATAAAACATAAAATAATATAAAAATAATAATATTAAATATATCTAACATTTTGGAATTGTTTTCACTTAAAATTATTTATTGCTTATAAATATTTTTATTAAAATAAGGAAAATTATTAACAAGAAATGCATATGTAACAAATGGTGATTCGGCTGTATATTAATTGTTGGGATTGTAAATATTATTTTCCAGACCACAGTCTTGACAAAAAAATCCATAATCGCGGAATTTTGAAACGATATGTCTGGTGTGTAAATGCACGCGAACAAGCTGTTATTTTACTAAACTAGGGTAATTAAAAATGTATTCGTTAGAATAACTAATTTGTACATAAACGTTGGAAAATCGGGAATGACATGAATCTGTGTCCATTAGGGCGCCGACCCAAGTTTCCTACCGCTTTATGGAGTTTCGGCCACAAAAGAGGGGTTTTAACGAATCGTTGCACAGAGTATAATCCAAAATGGTTTGGGATTTATTACCTGCAGGGGCCGGCGCATCAAAGACGACAGGGCCGCGAGTTTTTCGGCAGCGGTTGGAGACAGCGATATCGGATATCGGCCTCTCGCTACTGTCTCCATCGAGCTTGAATTACCTGCCTCCAGGTGCGCTAACGTCGACACCTGCTGCTGTGCTGCGTGTCCTCTGATCAGAGATGCTACTCTTCAACTACTTATCGAGGCCTGCCAAATATTTTACGGAATTGCGTTACTAAGACGACGCAAACCGCTATCAACTGCAAGGTCGCTCACACGTTCAGTCACCCGCTTGTCGTCACCGTCGTTATCCTAAAAGCTGACAAATCATCATTTGTAATGTCAGCACTCTTATCACTCTCATTAATATGGGTATACTTGCTTTTTTGAAGGGAAACATTTTTCTGAGCAAGTTAATACGGGCGCCGAGTACTAAACATTTTACTTATAACAGATATAATAAGTATCTATTAAATATAATTAAGTACATGCACTTTATATTTGATAAATCAAACATATTTTATAATATTTATGAAAGCGTACATACTAATGCCTATTGTATATAATTAATTACTACTTATATTCTCTGTGGAAAATAAAATATGTTTCAGATTTTCATATTCATGAATAGGGAGACCTTCCAAATTATCAAGGAACTGTCTCAATTCATGAAAAAAAATTATTAGCGACGTTTTTTGCATCCTTTATGTTTTGACAGATTTATCCGTTATTTTCAGCTGTATCAAAAGTTAATTGATTTTAGGCTCAAGTGTCATATAACGAGCTTAGAATGTTAGAGAAAATGAACCTGTACTCACAACAAATGATAAGCTACTTTAGGGCCGGCGGAAATCAGATGCAGTCTCTTTGAATTTTCTTCTCACGAATTACATCATCGAATTCCAAGGCAAGTGTGCTGCCAACGCGTAGCAAGGAAGCCAACTGCTGAACTTCTCAGATGCACAGAACAGTTTTACCGCTCTCCCGAAACAGAAATTTGAACTTTCAAACAACTCCACTTCAAGTTTATAAGCAGAGTTTTAACCAGTGACCTCTTCTTCTACGGAGCTGTGTAAATGATTCCCCTTGGGTAGTAAATATTTTTTGTTTTAAAAAAAAAATAATTGTAAAAGACATTTGTGAGAGGCGGTTTCCTGTCTTGATGTGACAATTACGTAGATGGCTCAAGCATCTGCCTGTTACGTCGCACCTGCACTCCCATAAAATCACCATTTCCAGAAAGCCGTTATAAGATTATATTAATCAGCATACTCGAGTATTTTTAAAGTTTTATTTTGATCCCAGTCGATTAAACTTTCTTTTGTTTCCATCAAGAAAATAATTCCAAAAATTCTAAGAAAACTATTAATGTTTTTAGGAGGGAAGTTCAAGTACACATATACGGAGGTTGTGTTTTGTGGGAAGCCCCTGCGAAGTCTGCAGACCGCTCGCCACTGTCCTCCGGTACAAGCGACTTCAATTCTATTTACAAGCCAGATAAAACCACAATAAGTGTCTGAAAATGAGCTGACTCCACTAAAAAAAATTATTTATCCTAAACACACAAAAATTCCATTGATTAGATTTTTTTTCCAATTTTTTTTCTTTTAAAACTTTTGATTGATCGTATTTAAACAAACCATTATAAATATTTTAAATTATTTATAATTTCAAAGCAAAATTATTTAAACAACCTTTTACTGTCATTTCATAATATTTCATAATTTTGGCAGCTAATTTTGAGCGACAGTAAACATCCGTTAATTAGGTCTTTTAACTTACCCGCATTTAAACCTGAAATTATTTTAAGAACTTATTTAATGTCATTTCATTAACTGGTCAATTAAATGATATTTATTAAAAATATTTTAAGTTTCATTCAATTATATAATATGGAATCTCGGGATGAATTGCAGAACTGTGTATTCTTAGAAAATAAACGACTATGAATTGAAAAGAAACTCGAGTTACAATAAATTTAGTGTTCTTTTTGATACACAGACTCTTAATGGAAGACGGCCATAAGCTACCCACGAGGAATCTGCTTACATTAAGCGTGTCGGAGAACAAACTTTCTACTCTTCTCGAAGTCGTTTGCCAAACATTAGTGATTTTCAACATCCACAAGAAATTAGAGTTTGGACTGATTGTGAGGGAAAAAAGAAACGCGAATCGCACCTGACAGCCTAAAAATAGAACTGATAGCGGCAATAATCCGTTGAATGTTAATTGAACTTAATGTCAATCAAAGAAAAGAAAATATTTATTACGTGCATATAGACCTCTATGATAGGTTGGTGGTTATGGGAAAAATTAAGAATGTTAGGAATAATATAGGATGTTTCGAGATCTTTGATAGCAATTAGGCCATATTTCTTTATAATTAATGTCACTGTGTGTTGCTTTTGGTGAAATAGCAACCATGTCTAACTGCAGTGGTTGGCACCTACAATGTTTTGAATAATAATAGGGAAAAGAATTTTCAATTTCAAAGCCGTTTTGATTGAAGTAAGTTTTTAAATGGAAATTTTTGAAGGAGTTTTTTGTAAGAATGTAATAGGTACCCTGAGGTACCCGGACAGTCGTCAGTTTTTGGCGCTCAGGACAGAAGCGGCGGCGCGCTGTTGCCACGTCTCCGCGGCGAGCAGCTGGTTCAATTTCCGCCGCCGCATACATTAAAATTACAATAAGACTTTCCTTTCCTTCTCATTTCGCCGGCATTATTTATATGGCCGGCGGAATATTTTTCACACGTGACGGCGTCCAAGGAGGGTGGACGTTTGCCGTTGCATAATTGCTGCTTTGCTATGCACGGAAGTGGGGGGGTATCGGTTCGCGACGAAACTCTACACGCGCTTTCGATACGGCTAATTCTACCGAAACTTGAGCTCTTTGTTATGTCTCGAGCGGCTTCACAATCCTAATGAATGTTTTACTTTCGTGTCGGAATTACCATAACGCTGACCAATACAGCTGACGTAAACCTAATTTCCCGTCGCTTTTGGTCGCCGTGAAGGCTGTGACGAATGAGCGATCTCAATTGTAAAGTGTTGCGGTGACTGGGAACAATCCCTGCTCCACGGTAGTCCCTATCGCGTGTTGGATCGCTCATTCATCAGCAATCAATGTAAAAGGAAGACAAGTTTATTTTCAATCTTCCCCTACAAGTATATTTTACGAAACAATCCCTTTTTCCGTGACTTCTTCCACTTATCTACTCTAATTTTCTTTTGATAGCATCAATTTTATTACGGCGTTTAGATTTAATCATAACATTTAACTGTTGTTACCCTTCTACCTTCAACAATAATTTAATTTTACTTTAGAAACCTGTTGATTGAAAATATTTTCAAGAGTTCTGCGCTTAACCATAATAAATATTTGTTGCTCTCGGCAAAACAAAAAATACTATCTGGTTTTCCATAGTTCAAAATAATTTGTGAATTATAATTATCGTATCCATTGAAAGAGTGAAATGCAGTAGATTTTCGTATATATAGGTTCAAGGAAAAGATCTATTTTTAATTATATACTTCACTAAAAATGATATCCACAAAACTAGTATTCAGTTTAACTAATTTTTACATTCTAACCTCAAATTTATTCTTAAATATTATACGCCTTCAGTATTTTACAACCGTTTATTTTTCACTTTTCATTAAATATTTTGTTACAAAAAGAAGTTCAACATATTTTACACTCGTGTATTAACATAGGTGTATTTAATTTAAATATTATATACTTAAATGTGTATCCTGTCTTTTATTTAGTTTCTTTTGAAATTGTATTAAAGATTATCTTCTTCAATTACTAATGTAAAATCGCCGCAATGTCTTCTACGATTTAATTATTATTATTTTATTAAAATAGTAACGCAATTTTAAGCCTACTGTCAGCGATTTAAACCAATTCATTTGACTAAAAATTATTGTTTTTCTCAAAAGTTGCTTTAATTTAAATAACGTTGTGGTATAAATTCAATTTTAGTTGAAGCCTTTGATATATTATACCCTCATTAAAGTTACCTTAATTGGACTTACAGAACCTCACAGGGTTTTATTTTCCCGTGACCTCGACTTATCTGATTTCAATCCAGATTGTTTTTGGCACCTAAGCATTCAACTCTAAATTGATCACCCTCCTAAGTGTGCTTCCATCTCGGGCAGGTTTGAATGAATTTAAGAGGCGTTTTGAAGAAAGAAATATTATTTTCGCCATTACACAAGATCCCAGTGCCGTAATATTGTTAATGTGTGCTGCTCACGCACGCGCCTCGCGATGACTGCAATTATTGCGAAATAAGTCTCACGCGAATAGGATGCAGTGAAACCCTTTCATTACTGTATTATGCCGCGTTAACATGTGTAATCTAGAATATGTTCCGACATCTACCACCTATCATTCAGGTGTTAACTGCTGCCGCTTTGACTTGGCGACGTTCGTGGAATTAGTTTTAATGATTATATCAATTGAGAAAACAAATTTATTTATCAGTTTCACTCGAAGCAACTGTTATAGAATTACTTACGAAGGACAGATGACCTGTCAATACAAAGAACATTATGATACATGAATGCGAAATTTTGATAAATAAATTAAAGGGAATATGAGAGAATGAGTAACTATATCCTACATAATAGAGAAGATTTTAAACGTTAAATAAATCGTTTATAAAATTAATATATTATGAGACACTTACAATAAAGAACTAAATTTTAATATTTCACTACTTTACCCGAAGATGTAGAAATAGACGTAATATAAGAAAAGTAAAATTGGCATATATCGACGATAAATTCCTCAGCTGCCGCAGATGACCAACAACGTATCTGGAGTCATTTATATAGGTAGTAGCTTCAGTGGTGTATAACGTCGTTAATCGACTAGTAAGCTTAATTTGTTATGTATTTTTTGTAATTACTAATGAAGAGATTTTATGCGGCATCATAAAATGCATCCTTCATAACGAAGGTACTTCTCGGAATTATTTTTTCTGTACTACTAATAATAATTTTTGTTGCGTCCTAAATTTTTCATATAACTGTACACAGGTGCTAATTTACGCGTGTTAAGCAAATAATTATTTTTATTCTATTTTTGTAACATTTTATTTTTTATATATCACATTATGACGCTGTAAAATTTTAAAGCATTTCATTGAAGTTTCCTTGGAACAGGAATAATTTAGCTTACCTGGCACGTATTCTTTCCCTTTGCTACGGATGCATTCCTCGCTGAATGAAACGATGTGTTGCATAGCTGACCAATGAGGAGATTGATGTCCAAGATGGCCGCCGCTGCCACCTGGAGTGCCGCTATCAGATGGGGCTGCATGCGATCCAGTTCCTTCCGGTAGCCCTGCCGTTATTAGGGGTGCCCTCCTATCTCGGTCGCCATCGCAGATCCCGCCCCGATATCCACAACGGACCGGACGCGCTGCCCTTGTTTTTATTAATTACCGCTGCTTGTTGCGTCTGGGCGTCTCGGCGCGGCGCGACGCTCGGCGGAGTTGTCACTTCGCAACAGATGCTCACTGGCGCTTCGCCATCGCACACAATTCATTTTAGGCTGCATTATTATACATAACGTCTCGTATGCAACGGCGCGAAAGGGCTGCCAACTTGAAAGCCTCCACTCTTCATTGTTTCACTATACTCTCCGGGTAATTGAAACTATCTGCTACACAGAAATAAATCACGAACGAAACTCGTTTAATTGATTTAACATTTTCAAAAATACGTGAGGATTCTTCTTCGTATCGTGTATCCTACCATGATATCAATTACTTATAGGCTTGCGTAATTACTAAAATATGAGTTTTTCATACTTTTTCTTCTTGCTTACATCAACTAAAATTCTAAAAAAAATTATGGTTTCAGTTGAGGGAGTTTTCAGCCATGTTACTGATAATTCCACTCATTGTCCTCGATAATAACTCTGAAGTAACTCATTCCATCTAAGAAAAACCTTAAAACAATTATATGACGTCACAACAGCCTCTGTCCGAAAAATTGAATGAAATTAAATATCAGTCAGTAAATAGCTATTTGAAGTCAATATGCAGCATAATTTTGCGCCTCCTCATTTACTCTCTTTAGAATTTTCCTAATTTTATCTACTAGACATATGTCTACTTTTTTTTATTTCTATTCTTTCGTCACTACATTTAAAAAATTTACAGGCATTTCCTCTTCATTTATTATGAATCATCCTGGGGGGGGGGGAGGCAGTAGATCGTTCGAAATATATCCACGGGACCAAATGGAAGTTTGGATCCTTCACACTTCTACTTCTTATTAATTTTATATTTCTCCTTTATTTTTTAAAAAACAGCAGCCATTTATTTATAAAAATTTTGTTTTAAAAATATTTGTAGAATTTGCATGTAATCGAAAAGAAGAAACGTTTGTAAGGTAAATATATTATCGAGTATTCTCTTAGATATAATATAAATTATTGTAGAGTGGAAGAAGGAATGGAAAAAAATTCCAACGTTCCGAACAGCAAAAATTGATTCTCTTCAGTCAGATGAGAATATTTTTAGTAGATAGAAATATTTAGTCTTATTTCCGTCGTTTTCGGACTGGTGTGACCATCTCTAATTTTTAATCCTTGGTTTTCATGATTGCAGGCATATTTTTACTATTCGAAACGTTTGAATTTTTTCCTATTTCGTTCGTCCACTCTTCATAATTTTTAATGTTATAACTCATTGTATACTTACCACATGCCTCGAAATCGGTGTAATCACACTTAAAAACCAGTCACGCCCGCGTATATAAAATTCAGAAAATTTTGCATATTTGAAAGAAGTGAAAAATTCGTTATATTAAACGCTGTGATATAATTATAATATATTTTTGTGAAGTAATATTTACACTTAGCCAAAAAGTCTTCCTTTAAATATTTCTAAAAATATTTACTTGGACAAACTACGAAAATTTTCATATTTGTGTGAATTACGTTCAATTTTTTTATATATATATAAATTTTCTTTAACTACGTTAATATCGAATATTTTGTTTCTACGGTACGTAGAGACTATTTTATGTACACCCGCCTTTGTTACAAATTGTGAAACTTCCAAAATGAAACGTGTCTGTATAACTTTGTTACTTGATGCGTTTTATATTCAAATTCTTAAGACGGGAATTTTTGTCTGTTTAAAAACTCTGAATTTTTTTCTCCCTGAAACACGTAATGTTATCTACGACCGACGTCAACAAGTTTGTGCTCACGGTTTAAGCAATTAATAAAGTTTCGTTATTTAACAACGGCGCGAAATTACTTTGTGAGAAACAAAGATAATTTTTTTTCTAGTCCCTCCTGTTCTTAGCGAAGTTTCCGACTCACGGCCATTCAGCCCATAAACGTAAAAGAACGAGAATTTTTTTTTAGCCCAAGGGTGAAATACGTCGGGACGTTATTTCGTGCGCTGAGGAGAGGGAAGCCTATTTAAATCAGTTACATCGTTGGCAACGTCTTCCAGCCGTTTGCAGATTCGCTGCTAAAGTTATCAACGACTCGACGTTTCAAAAATACGAGACTGCAGCTTCAGTAGTGACGAGGAAGGGGTACATGATGTTGCTGCCGTTTTTAATTGGATCGCCGGTTTAATTGGCGGGTACGCGGAAGTCATGTTAGATTAAACACTTTTTGTGTTAAGAATTGTTAGCCGAGGGAAAGAGGAATCAAGTTTCTGTAACTATAGCAGCTGCCATTCCCTTATCCTGTTTCATATCGACGGCCTTTTGCTCAAACCGGTCAATAATTTTTTACTTGTTTCCCGACTAGCAAACTATTCTCAATAGAAAAAAAAGCATGTCTGAACCAGAGGAACAAGGTAGAAATTCAATAACCTCCCAGAAGAAACCGTAGAATTTTTTTTATCGTTTGTGAGTAGACAACGATTTAGGTTTTAGTCTCGTTAAAATGATATACAGTTTAAAAAATATATATATCAAAAAGTGTTTTGATCCCCCTGTTGAGAAGTCGCCGGGTTTGAGATGAGATCTACGCACGCTATGTCTTGCAAACACCGAGCTCTCACACATTACACACAATGGCTACTTTCCATTTACCGAGGACACGCGACAATGCAATAGGAGGAAACAATGCAACAGTTCCACGCCACAGCACCCAAAATATCATCTTCTGACTTTTAAACTAAACGCAGTGGCAATTCAGCGGATTTAAAAATATTTTTTTATGTCTGCTTATTTATTTACATCGGCCGAGGCACCGAAATTCGAAAGATGTGGCTATATTAGAAATAATTTATTTATCCAAATGGTTCGTCTTAAAGCTGCACATATGCTAATTAAATTATAACCTATAAATTGCAAAACTATTTCAAATATTACGTAATACTTTGAATTTGTAGAAATTGAATATCAATATCTTTTTTGTAGTAATATTGGCTTTAAATAATAATCACCACACAAAATATTGTACCGTTTCTTAATCGCTTGGTTGCTTGATAATTTATCAAAAAATAGGGTCGAAGTAATACTTGTATATTTTTGTCATTTAACTGCATCATTGTTTATTAGCAGGATTTATAAAAGAAATATTTGAGAAGCAATAAATCCTGTATATTATCTTGATGATTCTGATTTGAAAACGTCAGTTTCTCATAAACTCGTCCTAATAAATTAGTACGCGAATCATTTGGAAACGGCGACGTAACTGATTTTTGATATCCTCCTCCCGCCCCCCTCCTTTCCTTGTTTCTGTGAGGTATTTAAAAAATTATCTTGATCCACTTTGAAGTACATTTGTAAGTTTTGAAACCCGGCGGGCGTTGCTATCCAACCTAAATTCAAAGCGACGATCCGAAAGTGAGCGTAGCCTTGGATAAGTCGTGTATTCGATAAAGAACTTTCAGATTGTCAGATAACGGGAGACTTCACCTTGATACCGCTATCACACAAACATTACTACTTGAAGATTCGTCCAAGGTTTATTCTCCGTTCAGTACACTCGAGATTACGCCATTTTGCGGAATTTAACAGTCACGATATTCAGCGCACGATCCGTCTTTCAGGAGCACGCTTCGGTAAATTTAATTTGTGACACCGGAATATTTTATATGTCACATGAAATTGACTGTTACGGTGCGGTTTAAATCGAATGATTCTCCAATATATATAAAGAAAGTCAAGGAATTTTAAAAAAGGAAGCTTTTATTTATTAATATTTTTGCGGCTTATTTCAACACTGTATTCTATTTCGATTTCCATGATGCTTTTACGTTTTATTTATTATTTTAATACGTCGGACGCTAGCATTATACGCTTTGGTAATAACAGTAATATCGACGCAATTAATTTCTTATTATTTTAGATAATAAAACTGTCAGTAATTAAAAGCTATTAATTTTGAAGTGATCGCTTTTGAATTGTGTTCGGTACAGGAAGGTTATAATTTCAGAGGACACTGCTAGAGTGTGTGTGTGTGTGTGTGTTGAGAAGCGCCATGTTGAAGAGTTGAGGAGTCGTACTCAAGGTGGTGGTCTTCGGCGCATGCGTGACCAGAAGCCGCCGCACATGCGCCGACGCCATGGCGTGCCATCGATTCGCCAGCAGACGCCTGGCGACCATTACCATGTACATGTTAGCAACTTAATTTGCCCCCACCCACACGGACAGCGCGTTGCCAATACATAATTGGCGCCCGTGTGATGCTTCCCTCGACATTCCTGTTAACTAAGTTTCTCCCTCTTTTCCTGTCCCTCGTCGTCACCCAATGGGAATTCTTTATCCCAAACTCGATTGATCTCCGAAACGTCTCTCAACCAATCGGTTTGTCTACTTTATGTGAAGACTGTTAAAATAAAAATATGACATTCAATGCTCAATTTTATAATTTTTCGAATCTGATCCATTGCAATTTATGTGGAAGTTTTCCTGACTCTTGAAAACTGTAACACATCATCTCTTTGAGAAACGAAGCCAACATTACGTGTATGATGAACAGCCATTTTGTTTCAAAAATTAGTAAGTAGATGAAACCGCAGGTATCTACAAATACAAACATAATATATCCGAAGGAAACTATACATATATTGACCTCTGAAATCGACCACCATCTCTAGAGAAAGTAATCATAAATTGAATTTCCTTCTAGTGGTATATAGTTGAGTCACAAATCACACGGAAATTTCAAGATTTTGGTGTTCGCAAACTTAAACTCTTGAATATGGTATAACTGTCAGGGGCTATTTTTCAGAGCAAAAGAGAGATTTTTATCATTTAACTCAATTTTAACTAAGCTTTGTTTGAAAGCATTTCTTCTGTTGTATAAATAATAGTTTACGTTCACCATCAATTATTTATACCAATTTTTATACCAGAAAAATACGAGACAAAAGAAAACCAACTTATACACACACAAGATAAAACACTGTAAATTACACATGGATTCCATACTAATAATATCTGTCCTCCGGCCGGACATGTTTCAATTAACTTTCATATATTGATTTCTTCTTTTTCCGCAAGATGCATCCTGCACTATAAAACTTTGGAAATTTTTGTCTAAGAATGTGAGGGTACATGGTTGTAAAAATATATTAGCTTTAGATAGTTGCATTGTCTTTGGATTATTAACACGTTATTGGTACTTCTTAGTGCAGTTGTTAGCCTTTCAAAGAGGAATAGGGAAATATTATAGTTAATAAGCTTTCAGAAGTCATTAAATCTAAGAAAATTGCTTAGCAAGTTGTTTAATTTTGATTGGTGAATTGATACAATTAGATGAGAAATCATCAGTCTATTAAGTCAAAAATTTAATATGAATAAGGACTTACGACATTGTAATAAAAAACACAGGACGTTTCATCCCTATTTTTGGGACTCTTCAGGTGTTGTAAAATTAAACGATATAATTTAAAATTTGTAATCTAAATGTTCTAAGAAAATACGATTTTTCAAACTTGATAATTTATAATACTTTCATATTGCACATTCCGGAAATTGTGCTTTTTCTCCAAATGGTTACAATTATTAATCTAATTTCTAATAATAAAACAACTTTTAATAAATTTCTCCAAAACTATTTAGTTTGAAAATTTTTATTTGACGCAGTAGTCCTTTGTATTTTCATTTAAATATTGAGTTAGTTGTTTTTTCCGCTCAGATAATATATATGGTACATAAATCTTGTGATGTAATATGATACGCATCCACGGTCCTGATGAACTTCAATTATTATTCGATTCTATGTCGGTACAGTACAAAATTTTGAAAGCACAATTTTTTTTAAAATTACAATTTAACGTCGCATTAACCTTTTGGTCATTAGCGACTTACATTTGTTAAGTTCTACATTTGTATAACATTTAAATTACTTTAAACAAATCAGTTTTCATCGTAAAGTCTATGAGGTTGTTTTATTGCTGCTGATGAGTTGCAAATCTCCATCATTGAATGAAAGCACAATTTTGTTTATAAAAAAAATTGTACGGTTGTATATCTGCATGACGTTCTTGAAGGCAAGGGTCCAATACTAATATTTAACTTCGGAGTTTTGATTTCCTTCATCTGGGCTGATACATAAAGAATGCGGTGAAAATGGTAAATGATAAGCTTTTTATACTGCCTTGCGTCACGTAATTAATAAAACCGCCAATTAAATTGACAGCGTACCGAAGTGACAACTTTTACCGCCGATCCCACTTAACCGTGTGTGGAATTAATTACTTCGTAGGTCACCCGCGAGAATGACGAACATGATCGAGGGCGGAGGAGGGGGATTACACAGTCACCATGTGCGTCACCGCTGTCCACCGTAATGTTTCATCACCCCTGACGTGATGGTTTCGTATTATTCAAGAGTTCCACATTCCCGCTTCTGAAGGTCGGAACCCTATTCATAATCGAGCGTTATCTATGAACACTAAGCGTAATTTCTCTTGATCGTCGAACGACTGTCGGGTTAATGGCACTTTCTCGCTTTTTCGGCGTCGGCAGGCCTCGTTGCATTAATTCAGCGCGATGCAAAGCAACGTCCGGTCCCCTGGCAGTGCGTTCGTATAAGCTACGCTTCTTCCGTCTGGGGTGCCAACGTCGCAAAAACTGGCTCCCGATTTAGGGAGTGGACCAGCGCCGGTAGCGTTCCTTGTTAGCACGATATTCAAATGAGCAGGCCGGCCGCCATCTTGCCGTATTTGTGGAGGTTTTGTTATCGTTATTATTTGGGCGTATCTGCGCCGAGGAATCTCCACGGCCGGGGCAGATAGATAGCCATCGCACCGCTCCTTTATTTTCATTGACACTTGTGCCGAAATTACGAGAATTAATCCATTACATCGGCGTCGAGTGAAAACTAGACGTTATTTATGTCCGCGGGTGCATTTTCGTGCCTCCTGGGCTATCTTAAAATTAATGCGACGGGTAATTTCTTCGTCGGAATGCTGTACTGGAATAAATGCGGCATAACAGATATTCAAATTTCCCCGGAAACAAAATATTATAGGGCTCTCATGTAATTCAATTTTTTTTACGCACTAAAGATTCCAAAATCCTTATCATTTTATTTTTATATAGTTCGAGGTGATTGAAGCCGTGTGTAAAATGTTTAATTACACAAAGAAGTAGCGAATTAGTGGACAAAATAAAGTGATAAAATAAATGTAACATTTTAACATAGACGTTTACATTTTTTTAAAAAATATTTACTTATTCAAATGTACTAAATAATTAAGTGAAAGAAGCTTATGACTCTAAAATTTAATTTAATTTTAATATTCCCAAAGTCAGTTAAAATGATGATAGTCAAAAAAGTAAGCGAAAATATTTTTCGACCGAATTAAAAATTTGCTGATTCGTTAATTCCTTCCTCTGTGGTACTAAAAATATTTTTTCCCATTATACATAAAAAATTCTTATTAAACATTATTCAATAATATTTTATTAATGTATTATGGTTATTTCAAAAGTAGTCTGCAAAATAAATGTAATAAATAAATTACTTTTTTCACTTTGTCATAAATTATTTCGTCTATGTTATATTACTGAAAGAAAAAAAGTAACAATGCTATTAGACTGCGTATACAACAAGACAATGTCATGTAATTATGTTCGAGTAATTAATATTATCATCTTCGTTGGTCAGAAAAATCAATCAGGTGTGACAACTCGAGAGAGAGTAATTGAGGATTGTATTGTCTGCTTCACCACTTTGTCCTGGTGGCTTCTGATTGGTGCTCGATTATTTTCGTGGTATGCTCTTTTACCTAAAAGGCTTTCTTACCCTCCTCGTATAGAAATATTAACTTAAAATTTTTTTTTACGAATATCTGATGGATTTTCGTCAGAAAGTAATGGTAGATCGTCATTCTTATTTTAATTTGTCTTATTTTACATTGAATAAGCATTGGGACTGAGCATTTAACTATCGTATTCGACGGTTGTTGAAAAATGTTACATAGGCCTATTCCATTTTGATAACGCGAAAGTGGAAAATATTAATTTATTTCCTAACATTTCTTCGGCTTTCACAGCAAAAATGACTGTTCACTTAGTTTTTTTTTTAGCAATGTTTGAGATTTGAACACAAACGTCTTCATAACCGCGCTTGTTATTATTTCCCATGGGAGTAATATCAAGATAATAACATGGTGATAGGATTATTGTTGCCGACACTGGACTTATCTGTGAGAGTTTGTTTGTCGGGCGGGTGGCGTATTTAAATTAGTGTCAGAAGTGTCGGTAGCTCGCGTACACGTCGGCAGGTTGGCAATGCGCGGCGCTCTTAATGCGTTCCGGTCATGCACACGCGCATCCCGCCAATCAGAAGCCAGCTAGCCCTACCACTCATTTCGCATTAGAAATGTTAACCCTCAACCAAAAGGAAGGACTTTTTTTTTCCCCCCTACAGATATTCAATGGCGCGTCCTGAGAGAACACTCCTCCAAGCACAAAACGTAGTTGTATTCTTCAACCCTACTGATGTCATGCACAAATAAACAAGGCGATTGATAAACAGAGGAAAAACATCTTGACGACAATAGAAACGAGCAGGAGTAGCAAATATAAGTATGGATAATATAAAAAAACTGTAGTATTAGGTGGTTAAATCAGACGAGTATTTTCGTATCACTAATTTACCTTACCATTTCCGTCTCCGTGGATTTTTACTAACGGACTGAAGTGTTCATTGCATCCAATATTAAAGTGACGGGTTGAAAACCTTTCTTATGTACATATTATTTACCAACAAGAACCCTGAAAAATTATTAACTTGCATTACTTCGCATCATCTACAAATTGTCATTAGCGGCTATACATTGGTTTATATTAGATTGCACAATAGAGGTTTGTTTTTTGAAAAAATTTATTCTGTCCATTTGGGATTGGGGGAGGTAGTCAATCTCGTTATGACTTCCTTATATATGTATCATCCGACAATAATAAGATTACGTATAGCCAATCAAGTCAGTTGCAGTTTTATTAAAATTTAAAATTAACTCATTTTTTATTCTAAAAATAATGTACTTAAAAAAACTGATTTAATATTTATAAAAGTAATTTAGCCAACATTGTAATTGTCCTCGTCAAACTTTGCTCATATGAACCTGTAACACCAAAATATATATGAAATTAAAGCACTAAAGAGCCTTCGGCTCACAGGACATCATCTTTAAAATGTACTAAAATAATGTTCATTGACGGAAATACATATTTACTGGTATTATAATATTTTTCTTCTACACACATCGCCATGAGAGGACATTTACTTGCTTTATTTTCCATCCATGGTAAACTTAGGACTAACGTTAAATAATTTTTCATGTGAATGAGCGAATATGCATAACTGCAAAGCAATTTACTTCACCAGATGAAAAACCTTGCATCAATTGAATAAAAGTTTAATCGCAAACAACATCCCCTCTCCGCCTTCATTTTATTGTCCGTAACACCATCACGCGCTAAACTTTGGTTCTATGACTCTAAAATTATTGTAAATGGTTTAATTAACAAATTTTGTTACTGGCACATACGTGCAAAGTTACATGAGATTATTAAAGAATCGGCTCAATTACTTTTCTAAGTATAATAAAAAATGGTAAAAATTAAAGAATAAATTTGTAAATAAATTAGACAATCATTGGAAAAACTTACATTTAAATGAGATAATTTCAAAATTTCTTACAAATTTCCTGAGTAAGACGTTGAAATTTAATGATATGAGAAACATTTAGTCCATCTATATGCGAGCAAAAAAAAACCGTTTTCAGTTAGAATGATTTGTATTTCTGTACTAAATTTCCAAATCTATTAAAAAGAAGAATGAGGATTATATTTATCGAAAATAAATGGTTTAATAATAAATTATAATTCATTATTTCATAAATAAAATAAGCATTTGGTAGTTTAAACATTTTAATAATAAAGAGTCATAATTGCCCATAATTGAATGAAAGTTTTATTTTTAAAGGTCTGTCAATTAATGCCTGAAGAAGTCCTAATGTAAGATCGTGCATGTATACGAAAATTTTGTAATTTATTTATTAAACGTATTCTTGACTTATTTTGGTATTAACATTCATATTAAACCCTGTAGAAATATATAGAACTCAGTTATTAAAAAAAAAGTTGTAACTGTATTTCTACGAATTCTTAATTTTGATTTATGCAACTATTTTAACAAGTAAGGAGGTATTGTTACATATTGATTGTATATTGTTATTGATAACCCGGGGGGGGGGGGATATCAGGCAGAATTTACAGTGAAAATACCACGAGGCGAGAAAGTTTCGACTTTGAGGGTATTAAAGGAATTTCTCCCTTCCTGAGGTCTCCAGGGTGAAAAAAGTTCCCGCTGCGTGAGAAATGACCGGACCAATTCCCGCGAGAGTTAATTGACAGCAGGTTGACAATCGCCCACGTAACGAACAGCCCTTGAGTTGAGAGGCGAGGGATGCGGATATGGAGGGCTTACTAATGACTGTCTCTCAAGATGAGAGAGAGAGAAGCTCCTAGGTATAGAGTTTCTGCCCTCATGCACTATGCGGGCAGCGTGGGAGCCTGCATACTGGACATGTGGCTTTCCCACATAGCCAGTTATAACACATTGCCAGTACACTGCGAATGCAACAAGGTCAGAAACATTCAAAGAGCAACTTACAAATATCAATAACTGCTGAATAATGGAATTGCTGTATCCTGGATACTGGACTTGTAACAGTGCTATGACGATCATCCAAATTACCCTACAAACAATCATGTAACTGTTCCGACCACGAAAATGTATCAATTAGCACCAATGCACTGTCATATTTCTCAGAAGACGCCGGATTTTTTTGAGTCGACAGACGAATTAGTAAGATTGTCCTGATGATATTTTTTCGCAAATGTTTGTTCTTAATCTGTTAGGACGACGGAATTAGAAAAGCGAGCAAATTTTGCCCATCAAAATTCTGGCAGGAAACGCTGTTAAAAAATAGTTAATTTAGTATGACAATTAGGGAATAACTTTCGGGACAAATTAAAATTTTTTGTTTATTATCCTGTCTTTTTTGGGGGTTGTGCCATGGTCGCTTCTCGAGGTGCACTCTTTATATAATTTATTTATTCGTATACTTTGGGCACCATTTCTCCGACATGTCGTGAATTGCATCCATATCTTTATTCTAAACTTGAACAAATTGCTCTAAACATTGCAGAAAATTAAGAAAAAAAATATTAATGACACAGCGCATTTTTGTGACCGATATAAAAATCAATGATCAGTTATCGGAAGGACGTGGGACAAGTAATTTTTTTTAAAAATTATATTTATTAGCAATCAGATTACATTTTAATCTATAAGCTAATGTGGTAGCTTTGACATGTTATTTACATATCATACATTATGGCATGATGAGATCCCCTCCAGCGAAGAGAACTTCTAAATCTTGTCTGGAGAAGTGCTGGCCATTTTCTTTTCAGTCTTCTTGTTTCATCATTTTCTAGTAGTGGTTGTAATAATGGATTTTAATGTGATTTAAGCTTTACGTGGTGACTAACACTCTTTTGACGGGCAGTTTCCATAACAGTTGGTATTTTCAAGTCATTGTGTATTTGTTATGTACCCAGGGGGCGTTAACGATGACTCTTAATATTTTAGACTCGCATCTTTGGATTATTGCAGTATTTGACTTACTGGCACATCCCCATAATACTATCCCGTAGGTCCATATTGGTATAATTATGGTTTTATATAGTAGTAGTTTATTTTCTAAGGAAAGGTGTGACTTGCGGTGGGACAAGTAATGAAATCTCGGCTTACTTGATGCAGGTTTGTCTAAGGTTTTTCCCTGCATCACGTTAAACTATAGCGAGGTCCTCATTTAACCCTTCTCTCACTTTCGCATCCCTCCTTTCTATATATTCATATGATTTAAAGGGGGGAGCCCACGCTGTGGATGGCCCTCAGGTAGCCTGTCACTCCGAGAAAAGGGCTTCTTCTCAGGCAGTAGATTCTTTTTTACGCACACCTCTGGTATAAATTACTTTCCGACGGACTATACCCACACTTTTCCGATAACCCAGCTTTAACACCCCCCATCAATATTTCGAAGGCAATAGCAACTGTTCCCCATGTTGCTTTGAAACTGTAATGTAATAATTATCTGTCACTGCGGTGTTCGCTTCGCCGCGGCGACGGTTCCCGATGTCGAGGGTGAGCTTTGGCAGAGATACTGAGACGGAGGATGTCCGAGGTAGACATAGTGTTCCCGCAGTATGGCCGCGCCCCGCCCGATATGCAAATCCGCCGCAGCGCCGGCAGCCACGTGTGCTATATCCACAGCCAAATGATCGGCCTCAAAATTATTTATCGCCTCTAAATACTGTTATCAAAATTCTTTCGAGTGAGCGTCCTGAGGGATGAGTTATCTTCGCCTTATGGGGACTGGTCCGTGTAATGGGAGGGAGGAGAATTCTAAACGTTTTTATGTTCGAATCACTTTGCATACGGAGGCGAGACTCAAACCCGAGGCCCACGGCGCAAATTCACTTCCATGAAAACACACTGGCTCCACCATTCCGCCCCCCTTTCACACATCTCCTTCCCACGTGTTCCCGGCATGTACTTCCCCCGGGTTAACTGATACAACATTGTTATACAGTTACATACACAAAATTTCAACCCAAGCCCAATATTAAACAAAGTAATTATATACAAACGAATATATACTTAGCAGATGATAAGCCAAGTGTTAAAAAACCAGAAATTTAAAGACACCCACAGTTACTCTTAAATATTTCCACCATAGCTGTTACTGTTATTTCTTAATCGAGCTTCCTAAAAAAATCCCTCACTAACTTTCATATGCTTATGATTTGACTATCGTCGATTCTTCCCATTTGGCACCTATCGTATCTTCCAGGAATTTCATTTCTGGATAAGTTTTTGGACATTAAATTCCAATGTAGTGAATCAGAGAAATGAGATGAGAAATAAAACCATTATATAAAACAATTGATGACCTTATACGGACACTTTTTATTTATATTGTAACGACGTTTCGATACCTTTTTGAATCTTCTTCGGGTATTTTCCAAATTAATATAATAAACTAGCACAAGTTATTAAATTCACGCAGTTTTGAAAGAGGGTCCGAGGCCCACATGTTACAAAATGGTATCGAAACGTCGTTTCAATATATTTAAGAATTAAAATGTATCAGTACAAGGTCATCAATTGTGTTATTAATTCAAAGCAGTCGTTTAATTAGAACAGTTAAAGCGATTGAGGATCAAAAACTACTGATTTTGAGCAAAATTTTGTTAGTCTTTCTTTAGAAACCCGTGGTCTCGAAAATTCTGATCTATCAATTATTATTACTTATATTAGTCTCCGTTAAATATAATCAACCCACGTATTAAACGCCATAACACTAAATTAAGAATTCTTTTGACATCCTAAATAAATAACTGACAAAACAATAGTTTTCAGTGAAATTACATTCCGGTACAGAATTCTCTCTAAATTTGCTATCCAGTGATCTCAGAAACGTATTTCTCGACCCTACAGCGATGATCGAAGTAGTTAATATCGATCACCTGGGGTCAGTGACCTGGAGGTCAGCGGAAAAGAAGATTAAAAATCACAAATATATTTATATAATGTTTTTAATATGGATTCGGATACTTTTTTTAAAAAAATATAACTGTGTATTTTTCAGTCATAAAAATTTCGTTATAACGAAACAGAGAAATGAGTTGAAAACTATTAAATGCCAAAAACTGCTATTTTTAACCTTGGTATAAAAAACCGTCAATATATTCCGAATATTTTTTTTTCCTTTTGACAGAATATTTTTATTTACATGTAAATCCGTAAAAATAGGAAAAGTTTTTATTTAATTTGTAAGACAAATGATCCACTGAAAAATAAAATTTTGGGCTGGTTGATGAGAGGTTTAGAATATTTTTATTGGGCCGTTAAAAAATAGTTTAGTGTCCTGCATTGTATACTCATTCCAGTGTAACGTATGGACGATTTCTGTCAGTCCATACTTTATTTATCAGTGGAATCAGAAAGTTATTATGAAACTAGAAAATAGTCTTTATTGAATTATATTTCTATAATTATATAATTTATATAATTAGAAAATCAACCTATCTTATGTGATACGAACGAATATTAAATATTTGTCAATTATTGGTTCATAATAAATGGCTGGTTCTATGTTAAATGTCAGTTGTGTCTGTCTGTAAGTGATAAGAGCTGTCTCGTGATTCTTTTTATAAAACGAGTTATGCTTTAGAAATGACTGTGTGGAGGTCTACCTGAGTTGTATTTCCTCACTGTTTTGACGGAGCTCGGGTCTGTGCAAAAGCAAAAACGGGGAGTGCCCAACAATTATAACATTTCGTGAGCACGTCGGTGACATTTTTATCTTCCCGTTATTCAAATGCATAATGCCGGTAGCGTCTGGTTCAGCAGGTAGCCGAAGATAAAGTGGACGGCGAGGAGGCAGCTGAGGGGCTCCTGACAGGAAGAATTAAAACCTACAAACAGCGGTAATGGCTGAGAAACAATATAACGCTATCTTTATGGAGGATTATACAAGAGCTGCACGATAAGAGCCGCCATAAAAACTCCCGCACGCCTGAGAGTTTTCACAAAGTGGAAGTAGCCGGGGAGGGGGAGCAAAGTTGCCGCCATTGAAGACGTGCCGGTGGGGGGGAAGGGCGTCCAGAAGAAGCGCACGCGATTGTGCGGGGGTGGTGTGCGACCCGGAAGTGATATTCTCACGGCACACGCTCAACAAAGCTATGCAAGCTCTCTCAAGACCGGCTCCGACATCTTTACAGTCCCGAGTGCTGGCTTCAATTTCATACGAAAGCTCTCTGAACTTCGATGGAACCCAGTACCCTCGTGTGGCGGACATAACAAAGACTCACCCTTGCACTGGCAACTAAGTTGGCAAAGCCCGCCTGCTTCCGTTCGCAATTCGTTACCCGCAAAGTACGCGTCACTAATTGATGCTATCTCCGTAATGAGAAGGTGAGTCATGTCCTGCGTTAACAATTATTACGCGATTCAGGCATAAATTACTAGTACAGGTGCGATTTATTTTAACACATTGATGAAAATCTTGCTTCATTCGAGCCGTTCATTAATTTTGCTCCCGAGTGAATTACAGAAATAATGGTAGCAGAAAAAGTGTATGCGTACTTCTTATCTTCTGGGAGAAGAGGGAAGATTCACAAGAGTTGCTGGAGGGTACGTACAGACGTGATTAATTGAGCAAAACTTGTGAAGCTGTGTAAGGACGTTTTTCCCAACGAAGTTACCCCCCCCCCCCAAAAAAAAAAATATTAAAGTTTCAGTTTAACATAAATTTTTACAGCGGTTCCTTTAAACTCATTAATAACTATTAAACAATTACACAGAAAAAAATAAACATTCAACCTCATTGTATTAATTAATTTAATTTAATTTATAAGAAATTAAAATCAATAAATATATTGAGTCTGAAAATGGTTGTTGTATGAAAAATTATTGAATATAATTTATGGGACGGTGATGTAAAACAAATACTTACCTTGTCCATAAACGTAAGAATTTTAACAGTGCTATTATTATTATACTAGCTAGGTGCCCGGCGTTGCTCGTGTACTTATTTATATAAACTCGAAAAAGTATTTAATTGATTACTTAAATATATTCCTTGAGTATTTCAGGATATAATCATCACTCAGTCTTCATACATTACGAAATATTACATTGATGAAATTGTTAGCTAGACTCACAACTAATACAGCGCGAAAATTAACTTACATTTTCCCCAAGGATGGTAAAGTAATTCGTATTCTTCTTTATTATCATTCGATGGAATATTGTTGTATAAAATTATACTTTTTATTTAAAGAAAATATTTCTGCTTTATTTAATTCCTAATAATCTCCTTTGTTCGTTGCGTAGTAACGTCTTTCTCTCGCGTGACGTCATTGTCTCTTGGCGCGCAGTAAATTAATATTTAATGATCACGGTTTTTAATTATAATTCTTTCCACATGTATACTTTATATTAAATAAAAATATTTCTGCTTTATTTCATTACGAAATACAGAACTATATTTAGGATGCGTCAATGTCTTGAAAACTTATGACGTCATCGTCTCGCGCAGTAATTTAACACTAATTCGTAACTTATTTCAATTATAATTATTTCCACGTTTATTCTAGGGGTTTCTCACCCCCACAGTACCGGTTCTCGATTTTGGCAGAATACGTATACCAATTTTTGTTGCATTCTGTCCACGTGATAAAATTTGTATAAAGAACAACGTAAATACAAACATACATACATACAAATATACACGCTATTTTATTATATAGATAGATATAATGAGAATATATTAATTCGGGCTATAGCCACGATTTCAGCACGTTAAACTGAATGTAGTGATTGTAGCATCCCTTAAAAAAACCACAAAAAGCTTTAAACGAAACTGAGTAAAAGAAATTCATGCTCCTATGGTTTAGGACTTGTTTATAACTAATTTGTGTTTTTCTCCCTCAATATGATCGTCTGTGCCAATCAAATAAGAATTTATGATACGTGGAACTTACTCAACGAGAGAAAAAAATGTCACAATCAATCATGGAGAAGATAGTGGAAAATAAAATGGGTAGTCGACTTTAACTCTGGAGAGTAATTTATTTAACCTGTTAATTGTCCTAAAAATTTTTATGTTAATTTGCATAGTATAGTGATATTTAATGAACGCGTCTCAGAAAATGTTAATAAAGTAAACATTTCGTTGTCTAGATCCTCATTTGAAGAGCTTATGCGAGTATATGGTTTTAACTGTTAATATCATTTAATATGTTTTATCAGAGAGGTAGTGTTGTATATAAATATGTATATTTAGTGTCGTGGACCGAATTTCCGTGTTTCTGTTGACCCGTGTGTCGAGTGAGTGTTAATGCTGCAATGTTCAAGTTTAAAATTGTTCAAGCACAAAGAATGGCTCACTTAAATGATTATTAATTGAAAACAGCTGTGAATCCACGCTCTAATATTATCGGATTCCAGTTCGAGAGGTTGTATCGGCTACTGCGGGACCAATAAATCGATCGACAACGGCTAATTTTACCCTGTGAGATTTACGTTCTGTCTGGCCGTGTGGTAATTGCAAGCTGGCACGGCTTAAGCAGGTCAAGCGGCTAAGGCGCTTCGATCGTCGATATCTCCAAGCAGACGTTCTATCCTACACAACTAAACACATTTCTCCACCCCAGTATTTACTGATTCACCTGTAAGGGGCAAACACGTCTCATTAACCTCACAGTTCCTATTTATCTCTTCCCGGATCCCTATATTCTTTTTATATTCTTCAGCATTTTTCGTGATATTAAATTAATGAAAATGTCTGTCAACAAGTATATCAGTATTGATTAAAATTTAACTATCTATCTTTTTCACACTTCATTAATTTTATTCACAAGAATTTCCTGACCTAACTAAACAATTAATCATTGCCAATTTACACCATTATATATGTTCGTTTAAAAGGATGTACCTTAATTTCAACACGTTGCTCATACGCGTTGCAAATCACGCTACACGCCAATTTACTAAAAAAATATTAACGGCGCCAAAACTCCGAAAAAGGGGAGTTGACGTGATTCATGCCGTGACAAGCACCGTAAATAGATAGCGACTTTATGCTCTGAACTCAAACACGGCCTTATTTATTTTTTATTTTTTTTCCCCACAGCGGCCGATAATGAATGCGATGCGGTAGGTGTAAAGCGCGGTGCGATATTTTTTACCCCCATCCCCGAAAGAACAACTCTTATAAATCCTGAAAATAACAAAGGGGTAGGGGGGAATCGTTGCATTGGGAGCCGGACGTTGCGATTCGGCACGAACTGATGCCGCTGAATTTTTTTCGTCCATAAAAATTCGGTTCCCTGTGAAAAACGGTTTCAGTGTTCCCATAGCAACCGGGGGTTGGGGGGGACGCTTCGAGAGATTTTAAAACACGACAGGGAGAGCTTCGTTAAATGTTCCAGGGTACGTCCCGACAACAACGCTTAATAAACGTGGCAACAGTGGTTATCAGGTTACACTACACTTAAATCGAAATGCCCCGAATCGTTGTTGTTGCGAGGTGTTTGCTTTAGTTGGCATCTTTCATATACAGCGAAGTGACGGCGGATTGACTTGATCTTGCTAATGAGGTACACGGGCTCTAATACTGATTCGTGATACCACCGAATAACTCAGATGGAATTTACAAGTTCAGCGAATTAATGTTAATCAACAGAGATGTAGGATGTCGGTTGCACATAAATAAATATGATGGTGTTTCATAGCTGTAATTTTATCGGAAGTGTATACACTCAAACCGCCAGACTAGGCCCTGACATCTGTACACGATATTTATTTCTTGAATAACGAAGTAAATGATTAATTACTATAATCATTGCATTACGTTTTTGTTACGAATAAAATTAAGGATCGAGCTGTGTATATTTTCATCCACGTAAATTTCTTACAAAGTTTTACGTGATTGCTTTTAATAAAAATATATTAATTCATTCTGAGAAAATTGGAGAAAACACGAATAATTATTCACTTCGTTAATTTATAACGTTTTGGTACTAAAATCTTATATTCTTTCAATATGGCTTAACTACAATTATTAACTATTTTATATTAGGCATAATTCTGCGAGATAGGCAACTTGTGTAACATGAGTGTCGTCAGACATTACCACATCAGCGGTCGAGAACCAATCAGAAGACGCCAACGGAATCGTAAACAGATTACTTCTTTCCTGAGTAATTACTTCGTAATATCATACAGAGACTCGACAATTACTATATCAGAGTAAACGTACAATTTCTTGACGGAATGTTCTTTGCTCCATGAAAGGAATCCATATTGTAGAAGGAATTAATGTTTTTACTTATGAATACCCTGACGGTTTTTTTTAATCAAAAATGTAGTTCATTTTAAACGACTTCATGTCGCGTCTAATATTTTTCAAACGTTCTCAAGATAGTAGAACGAAGGTTCTCAAGATATTTCAAATTTGTGTAGAACTGACATATTAACTTGAGAAAATATTGAATCAGTCGCCAATCAAAACTCATCTACTATTATCCAAGTATTTATTCAATTTTAGTAGATGAAGAAGCCTTCAGCTACAGACAATCATTTTCTTGTAGATGCCTAAAATTTAAATACAGAATATAATTATATTCATCAATCTATTTGAGAAAATTAAATTTTCTGAATTAATTATTATTAAAATATTAAAGAATCCAAATATAAAGTTACGTGGTATGGTGCGATTAAAATTTGAACGTACTTACGTGTTCCGCGTGGAGGGTAGCATAGTTTCCATGTTGGGAATAATTATATTTTCGCGTTCTTTGCAAGAGATTAGCCGCGGCTGATTTCGAGAGTGTGAGTCATTTACTGCAAGTACTTCGTCAGAGTGAAAGTGTTGCTGCTAATACGTGTTCGATTGCAAATGTAAAACTTACGGTATCTGCTTATAACACAGTCATAATTTGGTTTTGATATTACAGTTACTTCGCACGTAAGAACTTGTGCCCAGGAAGTCCAGAGAAATCATGAGAATATATTAAACAGGTTTTTTAATTAACTCCGTAGAAAGTACAATTATCTTGATGTAGAACCACACGCGAAATATTGTTTGTTCGTCCTCCGTAAATACTAATCGCAGGAAGCGAAGTTTCCTTTGTGAGTATAATTTTAGAGGTAAAATTATGAAAAATGTGTGTTTGTCGGGGAAAGTCGTCCCTCGCGTTTGTAGGCAGCGGGGGCGTGCTGAAGTGCTTCTCATTAGCGAAAGATGCGGATCTGCTGATGCAGGCCCTCCTCAGCTCCGGAGCACCCTCCTCGTGTTCCTTCCTGGGTTTCTCCGGCTCTCGGGGATGTTAACTTCGTTGTCTGACCGGACAGGTGCGCTCGTGCAGCTTGCGCAGGTGTCCGGCTCTGTCAAAACACTCCTCGAGATGTTCCTTCCATCGCTAATTTAAGCGTGGAAAGTTTATCTCATACCTAACTATTAGTTAACATTTGTTATGAGAACTCTATAACTACGTTGCGGCATTGCCAAAACAAGACACATCTTTAATATGATACGTGCTTCTTTTAAGTGTGTTCACTCGGCTATATTCAGGTTGGGGATAATGCAAGCTCGGGTCAGTACGGAAGGCACACGCTATAATAAGAATCTTTTTTTTAAAATTTAAATGCCAGTCTGGGTAATGGGACAAGATTAATACTTACAGGGTTTAGAAACCATGAGATAGACGTACTCCTGAATTTTTATAATGATAATGCAGTACTAATTCCCAGAATCAATTTGGATTCTTCAGAGACTGGATTACCGTCCATTTTAATTCGTGGAGAGTTTCTCGTAAGGCCAGTGGTATGTTGAAGCTTCGTTCGTTCCAAAGGAATGAGATCACATGGCATGTGCACTTCCCCAACTTCTCAATTTCGCGGAATAACCCTTCCAAAAATGTCTTCCTGTAGCAATGTTACTTTCTCCCGCACTGTGTAACTTGTGGTACCGTCCTGTTAGAAAAAAACGTTATCCACGTTATTATTTGCCAATTCATCGACAAGTAATTCATAAGAACAATATTTTATTATTTTGAATAATGCATCTCCGCTTAATGATTTGATATATATGAATCAAAATGGCTGCAATAGTGCATCAAAATTACAAGCATAGTTCGTAACTTGATCTTTAACACACATTGACGTCATTTCCGTTCTCTATTATAAACCTATAAACCTATAGGATAAATTTCCCCAAAAATGTGATTTTCCAAGCCTCAGAGGCTTAGACCCTTAAGATGAGCCTTTTTTGACCTTATTCTTATTAAATACTCTTCAGTCCTCTGCAGCACTTCAACTGCAAATAATTTTTTTTAATCTTATACATCCATATAATATGAACCTACTATTAAAAATTCACCTTTCTATCTTCAGCAGTTACATATCTTCCTTGATATGTTATTCAGTTCCTCTTGGTTCATATTTAAATTTTTATCTCACGTAATTATTACTTCTCACCAGAATCAGTACTATAGAAGAAATGATATGAAGAATGTGATTTAGTAAATTGTGGGCCAGTCTATGTTCAGGTCTATACTACGCATGTGACTGGGAGTCAACGTGGGTTGCTCAGTGGTTAGAGTATATGCGGCCTCAACGCAGGCTCCAATTCATTAGTAATGAATTTTGTAATTTGCTTTGCTAAGGCGTTCCAAGCGGGCGTGGATATTCTGTAATCTGAAGCTGACGACGTCCCTGTTTTGATGTTTGCAGCGGCGGCGCGGATGAGCAGCTCGCAGGTGTGCCGGCCGCACTTCCACACGCCACTGCACCCGTGGCTGTCGGACACGAGCAAGCCCGCGTGGTGCAGCCCCTTCGCGGCGCCGGGCAGCGGGGGTTCTGCAGACGAGAAGCCACTGTCTCCTGCGGCGCCGCCCAGCTCCGTCGCCCCCTCGGCGCCGCACAGTAGCCATCACCTGTTCAGCTTCCCGCCGACGCCGCCGAAGGACGCCACCCCGGACTCGGTGGCCGCGACAAGCGCCGCCTCCGCCGTCTCCGAGTACCAGCATGCCGCCGCGGCTGTCGCCCACGCCGCTGCTATGGGTGTCGCATTCATGCAGCAGCAGCAACAACAGCAGCAGCAGCAACAGCAGCAGCAACAACAGCAGCAGCAACAGCAACACCATCACCACCACCAGCAGCAGCAGGAAGACGGCGTCGGTCTGTCGTATGGCAACGGCGCCGGCATCGGAATCGGCTCTGGTGGCGGTCTCGACGTCAAACCGGGCCTCAACATGCTCAACTCACTGGGCGGCGGTTCGAGCTGCGGAGGCGGAGCCGCGGCGGCGGCGGCTGCAGCGGCGGCGGCCGTCAAGCAGAGAGAAGGTATGGCGTCGTACTCCACGGCGTCGTCCGTGGCGTCCCCCGGAACGACCAGCGACTACCCCTATCCGCACCCCCACCACACGGCCGACATGGGCTACCATCATCACCACCACCACCACGCCGCCATGTTTAGCGCCAAGGCGCTCGCCTCTCACCACCAGCCAGGCGTCGGGCCCACGGCCGTAAATGCCAAAGCCGCGAGAACGAAATCGCGCTCGAGCGCCGGTAAGACGCCTCTCTGCCGCGCACTGCACCCTCAATACTAACGCCTTTGAGTGTCTCACTAACTGCTCTGGGTCTCATGGTGGTGGCGTTTCCTCTCCCTCCGAAATTCGACGTTCACAATTTGAAAAATCGCGCTTTCAATAAGATTCCCGTTGCAACGTTGACTTTTGCTCGAGTACCCTCAGACTAGAACGACTGGACTGAGACGTATTCATGACTCGAGAGAGACATGTGTCGTCATCTTGTCGGTCGTTTGTTCGTTCTGATGTGTTTTAGAACGTAGTTGTAGTTATACCCCCATCGTAATCCACATCTCCCAGTTTCATCAAGAAAGTTCATCTTTCTTCAATTTACCGATCTGATCACATCTAATTGAAAAACGTTCCTACATCACTGTTACGTATTACCGATCGTTTTGGAATTCATCAAAAGCAACACTTAATACTTCGAATCTGTAATTTATATCGGTTTTTCTTACACCTTAAATGTAAACCTTTCGGGATGAAACAACCAAAGCTCACCCGTGCATGAGAGAAAGAGCATGAACTGGCGTTTTCAAAAGAGTGCCTCCTTGAACACAGTGTTCGCATTTTTTTTTCTCTTCAAGCACCCTTTTCTGCCAAACCAAAGATTTCATAAATCTGCTTATTGCACAAATCTTTCGGAACCACTCGTCTCGTTCCACGACGGGCGAGCCAGCCATATTTTCCTACCGCGGGAGTGTTGTTTGAGTCTGCGACCCTCGTCGAGATAATTACGTGGTGAAAGTTGACGTCCCGCGGTATTCCTAACATTGCATGAACTTGACTGTATATCCAAGGCCTTTGGAAGAACACTTCTACTCAAAAATGATTTGTGGATAGTCTTTTAGCTAGACTTACGAATGCATGATTTGTTTTGGATTGAAATGCATGTTGTTTTAGTTTGAAGATTTTTACATTTTGTATAACATAATTTAGTGTATATAACTAATATTAACATAACCTTATTTTATGCAATGATAAGTATTACTTAAAAAACTAATAATATTCAGAATGTTATCGATTAATTTTGGAGGTGAATACAAAATTATCCAACCTGAAGTGCATACTTTTAGTATTTGTTTGGTAACTGCGTCGTCACCAGTTTCATTCATGATTGAAACTATTACATAGTCCTAGGTTCTATTTCTCTTTTTCAAACGATTTTTTAAATTTATTTTACTCCATTTCCGTTTGAGATTTCTTGAATCGTTTTCAATCTCATCATCTGATCCATGATATTATACGTAAAATAGGATAAATCGGGTGAGGTGTCACATCCCCTCTCTGTTTGTCCTGAGAATACGATATAAAAGCTAGCAGCTGTCGGAAGGAGCCATGGAGTTCCACTGCAGGTGCGGGAATCAAATCCACCTGCTCTCCTCAGCAGGTAGCCAGGGTTTTTCGTTCCCGGAATACCACGAGTTCAATGCGCATACGTAGCATCCTGGAAAGGGAAAAGGTGCGATATGCAACAGACCAGATCCACGGGAGTCGGGGTCTTCATTCCGTAGTTGGACACTCACAAACGCTGATCAGGATTATCCAAATTCTCGAAGAATTATTTTCAACTTGATCCTAAACGAAAAGTGATGAATAAACTGAGATGTCAGTGGTTCCAACTTGGAAAGAAATTAGAAATACACGAACGGTTTTACGTAGTCTGTCTCAAAGTAAGCAATTTTATTGTCCAGTATGTCGTACGTCTGATGCGACGTGAACGGGAGATACATATTAAATTTATTGAAAGTTATCTGTTCTCCTATGATTTAATAATATCATATTGACCACTTGAACTCTCATCTTCAATAATTAACATTATAATTAATTTGGATGACTGTCCCGTGAGAATATCAGCAACTATCTACCCCGGGGAAACCTCTAGGCCTCGAAGCTTTATTTTTCGGGATATCCTGATATTTGGAGCTGTCTTCTTTCATTTGTTCTTGAGACTTAATATTCCATGTCGCAATGTGTTCACGTGTGCTGTCAAGCCCGACTGTAATATATGCAGAGGTATTGTAAAAAGTTGTTTATGCATCTCGTAGAACCAGTACTATTTTTTTCGAGTTCACCAGAGCAGACTTTGAGACGGGACACGCTGGTTCTACGGTGGCAGACTGAGATATATTGAGCAAGTGGCAATTGCTTCATTTGCTGCTGGCGTGGTTTATTGCCCCGGCTATTTCCTCGTGCAAAACGCAGCTGAAAACCTATGTATTCGCCGTTATCTCGGTCGAGGCCATTTGCATAATCACGGCCAGGCGTCCTGGCGAGCATAAACATGCAATTAATGCCGTCATGAAACAATGCGCACCTGACGTCTCCGTCGGATTTATGCACCGGGGCCGACGTCTGCATTTGTTAACCCTCGTCGCCTGATTTGCAATTCCAACATGGCGCGCGCGCCCCCATTAAAAAGAAGAGCGGCTCCAAATTAATTTGCTTTCTGTTTAGCAGATAAAAACAGGACGTTCCCGGCGAAATTTGGCCGTGGCCGCCCCCAGATAAATGCTGCTCGGGGAGATGTTATCGGCCACTTCCCATGACCGGTTAATTTATGCGGGGCGAAAGGTTAGTCACGGGTGAAGCTGGCAGGCGTGGTTTCCCCAAAAAATCGTCAACTCCACAACGCCGAACGTGGCTTATGAGTGATGAAGACGTTTTGTGCGGTGGTTATGCTGCATCGGATTATCATAAATTAGCAGTAAATGAATTGTAAATACGAGGGCTATAGAAAATATAATTCAGGTGCAGCAGGCGTGATCGCATTGTTAGCGTCAGTCGAGCGTTCAAGGTGATCAGAGCCCTCGCGTAAACAACTCTGCCAACTCCTACCCGACCCAAAGCTGTTCTTTTATTTAATTTCGCGCGCTTCTACCCTATCATATTACTGACCATCGTCGCCATGGTAGCCTGAATTATCCAGATCAATACCTTCGTGGAGTGACAGTGTTCGTGATTCGGAAAACCCGATCAACGACGCTCCAAATATTTTCACGTCATTACCGAACATACCTTTGATCATTAAATCAACCATTCGCATCTCATTGCTCTTTTCCGCGTTTCCTCTCGACTTTCCGTACCACTCGGCTATCACTGACGTCAGAAAAATAAGGATGTAAGCCCAGTAGTGAGTACCATCAGCATTACAGTCTCAGACAACTGCCAGAATCACTTTATTATTTTTCGGTTGCCATAGTTAATGAAGAAAAGAAATCCCGGAGAAACTTACAAACACGGTTCTTATCTAGTGAATAGATTTCCATGTGACAAGAGGTTATCGATAAGTGGGAGTTGGTTAACGTTATCGGAAGATAGAACGTGTAACTTGCTTTTCCCGGCACCAGGTTACTCCGCGTAAGGCACGTCAGCAACCATCAGCCCTGTCAGACGGCGTCAAGAGGTTCCCTTTTGTGTGGGATTGGCCTGTCTCCTCCACCGCTTTTGTTGCTTGTTTGCACAGGACCACTTGTTCGCCCAAGCGGGGGTGTATAATATGGTGTTTTGTGTGCGAGGTTCAAGCCGAGCCCGGGGGCTGATGACTTCTGTAGGAGGAGTATAAACACCGGTGTGCGGGGAGACGAAAACACCCCTAAACTTGAATACGCAATTCTATGGGACTTGGTGTCTTCTAACTAGCATTCAAACTTTCCACCGCACACTAAATCCCTCGCCGCGGCTTTGGAGCCGCCTAACAAGAAATTCCTCCGTTGAGGTGATTTTATCGGAGATGTTAGTTTTGCTAAGTGCACTCCCTGATGAACATTCAACACACACAAAAAACTACTAGACGAATAATTTGTGTTAATAATCCTATATTCTCAACGTTAGTACAATAGACTCTAATCTATCCGGACTATTATGGCGGATTGTTAAAAATTCGACAAAGTGGAGTTCTATAAATACATAATTGTTACCCTACAAATATCAATAAAACATTTCATACAAAACTCACTATTATAAGTTCTTAAACCATTAGTTTGTAAATGCTTCCATACTGCATATTTTAATAAACTATTACTTCGATTTCCTTCAGACTGACGAATAACTGTTCAATAATTTTACAGTAAAAAAATAAATTTTCAGTCTTAGTACATTTATTTATTTTAACTATTACTTCGATTTCCTTCAGACTGACGAATAACTGTTCAATAATTTTACAGTAAAAAAATAAATTTTCAGTCTTAGTACATTTATTTATTTTAACTATTACTTCGATTTCCTTCAGACTGACGAATAACTATTCAATAATTTTACAGTAAAAAAATAAATTTTCAGTCTTAGTACATTTATTTATTTTAACTATTACTTCGATTTCCTTCAGACTGACGAATAACTGTTCAATAATTTTACAGTAAAAAAATAAATTTTCAGTCTTAGTACATTTATTTATTTTAACAATTACTTCGATTACCTTCAGACTGACGAATAACTGTTCAATAATTTTACAGTAAAAAAATAAATTTTCAGTCGTAGTACATTTATTTATTTTAATTTTATCTGCATCATAATCATACATAAAATTATTTTTAATCTTTTAAACTCACATTTTATATTTTTTCTCAAGTTTTGATTTGTATAACTTCTCATAAATTACTTTTTCCATGCTGTTTACTTCATTCCAAAATTGGTAAGGGAAATCGCTATATCGGTTTCCTTTAGACTGATTAATAATTTTTTAATAATTTTACAGAAAATTAGTATGAGTATAATTGCATTCTTTTCTGTAAAATTATTGAAAATAATTTGATACAGAAATGGATGTGCAACAGTTATGACAAAGTTACCAGTTTTCAGTAAAAATAATGAAGATCATAAAACAACAACTAGCTTGTTGATATCCGATATGAGCTCTGAAAGTAAAAAAGCCCACTTGAAATACTTTTGAAAAATAAATTAAAGTATTCAATTTTTTTTACTACGGATATATTTTTAAGAAGGCTGGATATGTAGCTTAATCTCTATTTTAAGGTATAATTCCACTGTTATATTTATATATGACATTTTTTCAAAATTAACTTCCATTAAAATTATTATTTTTATTCGTTTTCATAAATGCATCCACACGTCGGGATTATTTTTTAAAGTAATTAAATTTATTTATTCTAGTTTCAATTATAGTAAATTTCATTTATGTATCTGCTACAGAAAAAACTGCCCATTTGTAAATTAAATAAACACGTACATAAATAGATTCCACCGCAGGTTCAAGTCAAAGTGCGAAGAACTGCCGCGATAAGATTAGCAAAATTACACTGTTCTTAATTATAGGATCCCAACGTATTGTTGACGGAAAAATCGGAGCGCGGTGAACAGTCTTTATAATAGACACTCGATGGAACAATACAGTCCAGCGATAATTCTGCTAATTCTGGGGACTTTAGATGTAATATCAAGATAAGTATCGAGTTTAATTAGCAACGGGCGATGAATTTGCTTCGATCTGAGAAAATGATAAGACTCGTTTGGAGCAATGATAGTGAACACGTTTCCTGTCGTTGATAATTGAATTTGATACAGCATGGCACGATTATCAGTCTGATATGTTTTTCGACTATATTTTCGACGCGGTATACTTAATTATCATACGTTTGCAGTTAGAATTAGGGAAGTGGATACTCAGGTTGGAATGCTGAAATTTTGTTTGGTATATTTTTAGGACTAAATTCCCCATTACGCCGAAGATTCTGCCATATAACGGCTCCAAGACTGGTAAAAAACTTTAATTAATTATGATGAATTATCAATAATTGGAGGCTTATTGCTGTAAATATTCCAAGAATGCCTGTACTTTTTTCCTCGTTGACTAAACCCTGGCCACTCAGGGCTAAACGCTGATCAAGAAAAAAAGTAGTTCGATTGTGTAACTTCATTTACGATTCCACCTCCTTGATATTCAATTTCTGAGATGAAGGAGAGCTGGAGCGGACAACTCCCGAGAGTCTCTAATGACCACCGTTGCAGCCCGAGGACCAGGGCAAAGCGGAAGCAGGTGCTGCCTCCTGTCGGCGGCGACAAGGTCGAGGCGCGTGCTCTCACTACAATCAACACTTAAATGAGCGGTTGAGTAACCACTCGAGGGGGTGAGCTGGCAGACGCACAAAAACAAAACACTTGCCGCAAGAAATTAATAGCTTTCCTCCGAGGCCGCCCTCCCTCCAGAAACGGCGCACGATTCCAGGAATATAGTCGGGAATATCCTCCACGAGTGCAAGAAACTCATCTTCCCATAGTCTAGAGTATCACCGAAAACCAATCCCACGCTCTGAAGGGTGGCGCTGGGTCAGCGACTTTACTACCGAGTCTTCTTGTAGAATCTCTGTATCAGTGACGTAAACGCAAGAAAATCCCCTTGATGGAGGGAGGGTTTTGGCTCCCTGTTTAGTTGTAACCCAAAGTAAATTATTCCGTTTCGGAACCAGGGTTTCTTAATAGCAGCCAAAACATTATTCATCTGCATGATTAAATTAAACATTTAATCTTTTTATGCAGACAAACACGCTGCTCGATCAACGTCTTCGTGGTATGCATTTTCCATTTAAACACTTTCATGTCCTACAACCCCAGTGACTGCATTCTTCCTCGCTCCCAACCTTTCAACAGGCTGGTTGATCAAATATTTACAATTATCTCTTGATTCTTAGATTATCGATTACAGTAGGTTCTCGATTTTCCGACCAATGGTGGCTAAGGGCAAGGCAAATAAAATATTTTCTTACAGGTTGGTAGTTTATAAATATTTAAATTATTTTCTTCAGGAAAAATATGTGCATGATTGTACCATGATTTCGTAAATATTTAGAAAAATAATTTTTAAAATAATTACGAATTTCACCAAACAATCAGGTTGCTGAATAGTCATGAGTTCTTTGTGTAGGATCTAATAAAAATTACGTACTCAAGCCGTTTAACCCGTATATTTTGCAATCTGACGAGAAAGGAACGATATTGGTTTGTTTTGGCTGCAGGTATTAGGACAATGACTTTCCTTCTATCTGCAGAGGCCTGGTCTTGATAGTTTAGGTATTACGTGTGCGAGCCGCTCAGGCTCCTCAATTCACCTGAACGGTTTCAGGCCGCGAACTTGTCTAAGTCCAATCGTGCGCAGACCGGGTCGTACGTATGTGGCGATTCCAGAAGTCTCAAGACTCTGTCTGCGCAGAGCGATTTGACGTGTGCAGGGGTTAAAAATATTTTGCTGTGGAAAAGTCACATTCTCAGAGGCTCTCTCTCTTGTCTAAATACTCACTCGTTTTTCTTAGATCTCCTACTCCCGCATCGAATGTGACATCCGAACAATATTAATTTGAGTTATATTTTTCGACTAGGGACATAAGTGGGTCCTTTGTCGCGCTGGCCCCGCGTCTCCCCGTTTGCGGTGAGTTGCGAGTCTGTCTGGTGCGGTGCTGTGTGCGCTGGAATGCCACGTTTGACCCCGAGGTCGCGCTGCTCCACACAATAGTGGGAAGCTCGGCTAAGCAGGCCGAGGCGCGAATGTCCGCCGGTTTAGCCTTCACCTACGACTATAGGGGCGCGCTGTTCGCCAGCTCTAGGACCAGCCTTCCTGTGAGAAAGCGCGCCCTGGTGACAGGCGCAGGCTCTGCTCGCCATTGTTCCGTGCGCCTCTGAATATTCATGGCACCAACAATGAACTGTCCACAGGGCTTCCGTTTCCGCGCCCTTTTATCCTTTTTTATTTTGCTACTTACGCCGTCAACCTCTAGCGCCCACATCGAACAGGCACACTCCAAAATGTAGTCTCAACACCATACAAGGAGTACTCTAGCATGTTCCAGATTAAAAGTTTACTCATTCGTAATCCATTTTACAGTTCCTATAAATGCCACTCAGAACGAACCATTTTCAGGCGAAGTCGTACTCTTCCTCAACTAAACTTATACCAGGTTTACAGATTGTAGACAATGAAGCCACTTAAAGTAATCATGTACTACATTTTTAGAAGTGAAACTTATTTTGGGCAAGTTTGCGTTAGGGAAATACGATCGTTATAAATGAAGTGACGTCACAGCACGCCAAGTCATTTGCCGTGCACCAATCAAAAACCGTCACGTAGATTTAAAAATGATTTAAAAATGAAATAAAATAAATCAGGAATCTAACCGAGGACTTCCACTCGGTACTTGGAGGCCCCCAGTTTTAATTCCTGCTCCGGTCGATATTTTTTCATTTTCTGATCCTTTAATTCAGATACATATCCTTCAGAGTTGTGTTTCGACTGAAATAATTTATTATAGTCTTAAATTAATATTTTTTTTTCACTTGGATTTTATTTATAATCAGGAAATATCTTAAGCACTCGTCCAAAATAGCCTCCTTTATTTTTGAAGTTACGCTTCTTAGCGCTGTGACGTATTTCTCATTCGACATGCAAACATATACCACTGATTAACCATGAAACTCAAAAATTTAAATTCACTCCGTTCTCACTTAAATTGGCCTATGAATCTTACCGTCGTTCCAGAAGAAGGTCAATCATTTTCAGACAGCGATGGTTCTTGATCGAAACGGTGGGAACTTGAGAAAGACTTGTTTCGGGGCGTAGTTTGGAAGATAGCTGATCGTGGTGGGGAGGACGACGTCTTCGACACTTGCCGATGGATCAATAGAGGGACGGCGCGGCGTCTGTTGACGCGTGGCATGCGTGGCACGTGCGTCCCGGCGCCTGGAGACGTCCGTCGCCATGGCAACGCGGCTGCTGCTCGCATTGGCCGAGGGGCGTGCCGTGCTCGAATATCGACAGCATTTCACGCATCAACAAGGCGCACTGAAATCCTACTCCGTAAATAACTGCTCTATTCAATTTTGCTCCCACAAATCTTGCAAAAGACTGTCGTTCTAAAATATAATTCCGAGACAAATTGATGTTTTTTAGTGGACGTGGTGACGATGCTTATCAGCCGTCGTTCAAGTTTTAGTTTCTCTCGGACGACGTCTGAAAATACCTGATAATTTCAAAACACGCGATTAG
This sequence comes from Zhengitettix transpicula, assembly GCA_037074705.1. Taxonomy (NCBI): domain Eukaryota; kingdom Metazoa; phylum Arthropoda; class Insecta; order Orthoptera; family Tetrigidae; genus Zhengitettix; species Zhengitettix transpicula. The sequence goes on along the minus strand of CM073596.1, from coordinate 34,679,952 downwards.
AAATCATTGCTGCGATTTTCGTGAGTAAAAGAGGTTAGCTGTCGACACCAAAAACATTAATCGTGATACGGACATTATTATATCATTAGGAGAATGAGATTAGTTATTAATCTTTTCCTATTTATTTTGGTTCCAACGTGTTCCACAGTCTGAAGCAAATTAAATCTTTTTTAAGCCTAGGAGAATAAATAGAGAAATTCCATATCATTAAAAAATGTCAATCGTTCTCTGAAGAAAGAAAATAAATTTGAGAGACTTAAAAAGAATTAACGTAAATAAAAAAAATATAATACGCAAGAAGTATCAATACTAAATATCCATACACCGTATACCTACATTGAATCTGAAATTACGGTTATAAATGTCTTGACAGCAGGATTATGCATTTTAAATTTTTTTCATAATTTTTTCTATCAAATGTTTTGGAACCTACAAATAGAAGACCTTGGCACTTTATAATTTTTATCATAATAACTAATTATTAAAGTTTTATCTTTCTCAATAATTATGATGTACACCTGATGATAGGGTCGAAACGTAGTGGCTTTTTATTTTTATTTCTGTCAATGTAAATGTAGTAATCGAAGTGGATATTTGGTATTTAACTTTTTATAACTGATAGAGCATTACATTATTTTGTTACAATTACAAATAAGAAACTTCTCATCGTAGAGTTTAAATTCCGTTTATTTTCGTGTCTCATGACCATCAGAAAATTTTCGAATTAAATTGGGAAAGGTTAAGAACGAGCTATTGGAAAGCTGGTCCATGTACTGTGTTCAATCTTTATACGTGTTTTCGATTGGAATATATACGGATTTCATCGGAAGGGCGATAATAAATTTGAAACGAAAATATGATTTTTAGAAACCGAAAAGATAAGATAATTCAGTAAAAGCTCAGCTATAGAGGTAGTGAATTTTAACAAAAAGATTACGATGGAAAATTATCGACCGGACGGTTAATCGAGCCCGGGTACGGGATTTGTTTCATAAATGGAGAGGCCTTCAGAAATCTTTGACATGTTCACTAAACAAAAGAGAAGGATTTAATTGTTTTTAATATGATTTATACTTTTTGTTCGTCTTATACATTAACCAGTGTCCAATTGTAGTTGATTAAATTAATTGAAATAGAGGCAGCTGTCCGTCTTTCGTATAGTTTTTTATTATGATTGGCTCGTATGCGAGTAGAGCTTCTTATAATTTGCGTGTTTGAATGATGGGTTGTAGGTAATGGCGGGGATTGCACCTGCTCTTCCCGCGCCCCCGCGACCTCCGTCCCCCCTTCGCCGCGAACGTAATTACGTGTAACAAATTCGATTTTGGCGAATCTCATCCCCCGCACGTCGGACGAGCCAACCCTCCCTGGCGCCGCACTCGATTAACTTCGCCGCGGGGTCGTGAATAATTAAATTTTACACTTTCCTAACAAGCAGCACACGCTTCCTCTGCGGTCGCTGCCTTCGTCGCCTCGGCCCTAATCAATGACGTGTTCAATATTGCGGGTTCATTACGGATCCGGGCACGCACCTACAAAGACGCGTACTGCCTCCGCAAAAGATGGACGGCGTGGGAGGTATGGCCTCACCGTCTTTTGTGTTATCGGAAGTTAATATCTAGGAAAGTATTGGGCGGAAACTCAAAAGACACCATTCCAAATGTCCCCGAACGAGTGAGTCAACACCGCTACGTTCGATCTTTGCCTTGTGAATGTCTAGACAGCCGTCTGAAAGGCACATCACGAATGTATGAAATCATCCCTTTAAGTAGTAAAATCTTTGTTATCTTCATTTGTGTGCTTGGATTAAATCCTTTCATTGTTTTAACATATAGATTTATCGACATTCTACAGATCACCTTCTAATGGTAAAAGTTCCACCTGTTTTTAATATTCGAAGAATCCTACGTGTCCAAACATTGCCATCCAACCAGGTGGCGTTGAATGACTAAAATTTCCTACACTTTCTATAATTACCTAGGGGTTACGTAGACTGCCAGGGATTCGCAATTGGAAGGTCTATGGAAGTTTAGAAAAGGTCTATAGCATTCCAGGAGTTTTATGATAAATTTTTCGGTTTTAATTATTATTAAATGTTTCCAATTTTAAATATTAAATAGTGAGATTTTAAGATTTGTTATAGTGCGTTATTATCCACGTATCTAAAGTCGAATGTCATGTCGCTTTTGCTTGTGTGCCAGATACTTTCTTAGGGACATTTGGATGATAAAACGAAATCAAGAACTGAAAAAATGCTTTCAATCGAAACTTAGCTCTGAAGGCCATGAAACCGTTTTAAAGGATCAGGTTGTAAAAATTTCGATCGGACCGAAACTGAATTAAAGGTACAGGACAGAAAAAAAATCTCGAGTGGACCTCCACTTGTTACCTGAAGACAATTCACTTACAATTTACTAAATCATATTCTTCACAGCCCCTTATTTTAGAACTGAAATATTGATAAAATCAATTCTCAAACAACCAGCTGTCAAATTAATTCATATTACAGATCCATTATTTATTAAATATCGCTGGTTCATACTTGGTTGAACCGGGAATGTTAGAAATTCATTAAGCGTGCTATAAATCGATTAAATATTACAGAACGCGGTGATTTACGTAATCACTAAATAATCTTATACCTACTACGGTATTATGGCATCAACCACAGACGTCGAAGTAACTTTGTGAAAAACATGTATTATTTCATATCAGCCAGTATAATTTTAACATTCTTTAGTATTAGGCCTATATGTATTGAAAGATTTCATTTTACGTCTGTTTTTGAATTAATAAATCAGTTTTTACAGACACCTACCTTATTTTTTATTTATAGCGTTACGACGTTTCGATACGTGTTCGTATCTTCTTCATTCAAATTATTATAGCAAACTAGTACAACAAACAATTACAATGTTGATAAATTCACAAAGTTTTTGAAAACGGGTCCGAGGCACAGAATTCACTTTACACCAACGAGATTGATTGGCATGATTGTTTGTAATACTAGTTTTTTATAATAATTTGGATAATACCTGAAGAAGATACGAACACGTATCGAAACGTCGTAACGCAATAAATAAAAAATAAAGTGTCTGTAAAATGTCATTAGCTGATTTATTATTATACGTATTTTTATATTCGCTTTGTTATTCGATTTTATTTACAAATGAATCTTGATACATGGCGCCATTTTTGCATTATTTTTTAAAAATAGGTAGTAACTTGAAAAGAAAAAAATCAAGGGGGTCGAAGTAGAAAAAATGGGGACAAACACGACTTTGTTGCTGATATAAAAAATCAAGAGGGGTAATTGAACCACTTTCAATCAGGAAGGCTAAAATGGCAGTATTAGTAGGAGGTTTTTTCTTCAAAAGTTATTTTGATAGGAAACCCCTATACAGCCATCGGCAGGGCGTGGGACTAACACCAACAGCCCTACCTACCTGATACAGATTTTCTAGGGTTTGTCCTGTATCACTTTTAGGCTTATTGCCGGGTAGGATCCTTAAAATATAGCCGGGGGCCCCTTAACCCTTGGCTATCTTCCTCTACCCTTCTGCATCCCCCCTTTCAAATCCGTTCCTATGCTGTTAAAGGGGAGTTGCCATCTAGTGGATTAACCTCACGTAGCCTGTTACTCTAAAACAAAAACAGTTTTCAACTCTCATTGAGCCATTCATATATCTCATTAAGCTGCTTGAATGTTCCTTGTACAGTTCCAAGCAGGCAAAATCCATCTTCTGACAATTTCATAACATCAATATACCCTAAATTGTCCTGAAGATGAATGACTCCACACAGAAAATAAAAATCAGAGATTTTTGTCGTAAAATCTTCGTCTCGTGAAGCCCAGGTGTGTCGAGTAGTGGGAATATATTCTACATTCGTCAACAAAAGGGACATGAATTTTTATAGGGAGTAGAAGTCGGTTGGCCTTTGGTAGTCGTGTGAAATATTAACGGTTTTATATCTTGACGTTCGATGTTAGGCATTCTACACATTCCCGAGGAACGTAGGATTTCATATATTGCCGATAACATATACACAGCGATGTTAAAGATTAAAAATATACCTATTCAGTCATCCGGCGATATATCTTGATGACGTACGTATTCCGATCTCAGGTTGAGGGTCCCAGTCTTACTTACTACACCTCTGTACTAAAAATATACGTGCAAGCACCTGCCGTCTTCAGTAGAACCAAGTTAAAACGACGCTCTTCCCCTCTGCGTGCAGCTGACGAACAATCGATTTTCTGCCTTATGGGAAACGTTTACATATCGTTTGCAGCTATTGCGTAAATAATACATGGCCTTGTCGTGCGCATCACCACAAAGGACTGCCTCTTTCATGTTAAAAGTCGACATTAATCACTCCGATAAGCGATCTATCAGGGCGCGAGGCCCTCAGAATGGAACCACAACTCCCGTTATTTCGGACCATGGAAAATAGAAAACGAAACAATTAACCTATACAACAGAAGGAAAGTGGAGAGACCGTGCAAGTGCAGGACGTCACGCGAAAAATAATAATTGTTCAGCGTGTAGAAAGAAAGCACGTGGCGAAATTTATTAATAATTAGATAGATACCATTTATTCAATAGATTTTTTACTGAAAACTAATAAGATACAAAATCGAGAAATATTTAGTTTATTCTTTATAATCAATTCATAGCCCATAGATTAAAATTAAAAGTAATCTATCATTAAATTTTCATAGTGTAACAGGCATCCTGATCCACTTTTCTAGGAATCACCAAGCAAGCAACTTTGGCTTCGTAGTTTCTGTATCCAGATTTTTTTTCGTCTTTATCAACACGTAACTCGGGAACAGTTTCCTATATCATGCTGTTATTTTTAATTCACGTCGAGTAAAGGTCAAATATGACGATCAGCTCTTTCCAATGTGTGTATTCCGTTTCTTGCGTGCTTTAATAGAGTGGACCGCTGGGTGGTTTGGAATTAGCGAACCGTGTGCACAAGGGCTAATAAAACATAACATCCCCGAACCCTTCCCAATTTTCCGCCCCATAGAACAAAGCGCAGGTTTGCTGTTGCAACGATCTCTGCTTATCGACGCGTCCAAGAGTGAATTTCCAACTACTTGCCGATGTCTGTGTATACTCCGGTTGATAGTACAATATATCTTCACACACACACACACACTCCAACGTGGGTGCTTACGTCACAATCCAGACGTAGCTTCCGAGCACATGAAAATTAAATGCATGCAGTATAATTTAGAATATTTTTCTTCATGACATTTCATTTCCGTGTGGGTTGAAATGAGGACTAGCAGGCGTGTGTTAGATTGCAATTTTTTATATTTGAGGATCATTGGAACAGTCGGACAACTGCCTCCTAAACTGGTCGGGGCACGGAGAAGGGAATTCTGCGTCCTTACAGGAAATCCCTCTGCCGCCAGAGGAAGGGCGTGGGACTAGTACCAGATGTCGGGTAGGATCCTTGAACTACCGCCCGGGGACGCTAGTTAACCCTTGGCTACCTTCCTCTACACTTCCGCATCCCCACTTTCAAATCCCTTCCTATGCTATTAAAGGGGAGTTACCCTTGATTATCATCATGTAGCCTGTTACTCTAAAATAAACCAACTATTTTTTGTGTACGTAAACATGAAATTCTTCTAGATGCCGTGATTTACTTGTAAAGTTGACCAAGCCCTTATCAAAACTCTGCGTTATTACTCCCTGTGGAAGTGTACAGTAACTTCTACGACGGCAAATAGATCCCTATCTGACTGAATCTTCCTTCAACGACGGCTATAAATTCTTTTTCAAGTAAATTCAGTTTCAAAATCGTAAATATAACGAAATGGCCAAAACATGAAGTCAATTTTTTCTGTGTCGTTTTTTCGTCTAATGCTCAGTACGGAGATAAGATTTCATTCTTAGATTTTTTTTATAGTCACAGGCTGCATGATGGTTATCCGCTTTGATGGATACTCCCCTTTTATAGCATAGGAAGGGATGGAAAGGGGGTATGCGGAAGGTAGAGCAAGGTTGCCCCGGGCTATAATTTAAGGATCCTACCCGACATTTGGCTAAAGATGATGGAGAGAAAACCGTAGAGAAACCTGCATCAGGTGGGTCGGGAATTTTGTTCTTGTCCCACGCCCTCCTGAAAACGAGATTTTGGTCAGCTGTGGGAACGCAGCATACAAAACTCCATTTGTCGGCCGAATTTGAAGGGCAGCTGGCCGACTTTGATCAGCGAACAACTCTTAGTGTATGTCCAACGCCTGCGATCCCGGACCATACAACCCTCAAGACCAGACAAGGTGTCACGGCTCATGGGAAACTTATTTTGAGATCCGTCACCAAGAGTAGGAATGAGGAAAATTCCGAACAGGATGTTATCCCATCCATTTTCCACTCTCTGATAATTTTTATTTCGTTTTTGTACTGTAAGAAAATATAAATAAACACAATCACCTCTGACCATAATGGGATGAAACTTTTAAATTCTGTACTTTTCGTAATTTAGAATTTTGTACAATATTTTATCAGTTGAACGACATTTAATAGGGTCTGATCCAACCGACGGAGGAAACCCACGAAGAAACCAATCGCGGAAGGCCGAACTAGGCCGAGTTTAAGCAGGAAATAAGAGGACATGTCCGCAAATAGAAAACACGATATCAGCCGCGGAACGGTTCGTAACGATATGAAAATCAATGCTAAGCCATGTAAACCTTATGCGGATTTGTAACGTGCATCAGGATGTGATCAATTAGACGGCCATTTGTATGCATATTCCTTAATTAAGTTACAGGTTATGCTAATGGCAAGTTGGCAGCGCTATCCCCGCAGGCTCGCGTTTCCAAACATTCACAGGGATTTCCTCTCTAACACAATTTTTTGTTATTAGTCATTTGTTCCTTACAACCGACTGTGATTCTTAAGACGACCAATTGGCGTTGAGGTACAAACGTCCGGGGACCAATTTTCTGAAGCCACTCAAATGCCATTGTTACGAAACTATGTTCTTGTAAGCATCACTAATTTTAATTTCCAGTGTGCTTTGCACATATCACGGTTGGAGTCTTCGTTCATTTGTCTGAGTAATTGTCGTTTCCTCCCCTCACATTCCATCCCTTTGTTGAATAAGGTAAATTACCCTGACAATCGTGTCTATGATTTAATCTTTTACATTATTTTATAAGTCTTGAAACGTCCGCGAATAGAAACAAATAATTTATAATAACATAAATATTAAATATACTGTTATTATTTAAATCTAATTGATTTTGTTCATTTAAATTCTTTAAATATTTAAAATGCATGTAAGTTTGAATAGTCTGTAAATATCTGAATTCTCTTACATCATTTTACGTAACTCTTAAATTACTTAACGTTGTACGTAATTACTTAATTTATGAACTTAGCAGTCTCATTTTTCTTATTAACTTCCCAGTTCTGCACTTCATCAAAGACACCGCCACTCATATATTTTTTCTGAATAATCAGCTTCATTATTATTCCATAAGGCGGGATATAATTCAACTAACGAAATGAATTTATTATCATAAAAAAGTATTCTCCATTTTAACAATAAAATATCGTAAATAAAAAAATAAAATAATGAGTTGCTTATATCACGTCTTAAAAAATGGATCCAATTATCATCGTATTCGAAGTACGAATATATAGTTAGTTTTATTTATTTTAACCGCTGTCGACAATATCAACAAACTGACAAGGGAAATATTTATATATTTTTAATAGATATATATAAAATTATTTTATAAAAATCTGGGGATAAAAATAAAACGATAAAAGAATAATGAACAAGAAGTATGTGGTTATACAATGAGCGAGTGAAGCGTTGACGCTCGATTCTTAAAAAGAATGAAGACGGACGAAGATCCGGAACGACTAGAAAGAAAAAGATATTTCTCAATTTCTGGCGACGAAAATTATTTATTGTATAAAAAGTTCTCGGTCTTCACACTGGTGCCAACAGCGATTAAAACGCGATGTTCGACGACTGAAAGCCCTGTCGTCATCTTCTAGGCGAATTTATTTCTTGTTAATTTTATTATATCAACAGAGTATCGATAGTATATTTTTATATAGGCCGACAGTAAAATTAACGTAATCGTAATTAGAAATTCCTGATTCTTTCTTCATCTAAAAATAACTTGAGTAACTAACAACTGATTGCGGCATATGTTTCAAAGTATGTAATTTGCATGGATGTCATATAATCACAGTGGATCGTACAGCTTGGTTGTCATCTTGTTGGTGGTGGAAGTTATTTACTAATTATAATTAATCCGCAACGCCTGAAATACCTAATCGGGTGTGCTCCATCGCGACAGCATCAATATTTTTTTTATTTTCTCATTGTCTTCGAAATATTTTGGAAAGAGTAGTAATACGAAGACGTAGATGGTTATTCTGATATTATTAAATCCTCAACGTTTTTATTTCTAGCGGTCCGCAGAATATAGTGTTCAATATTAAGTTCGTATTAGTAGGATATTATGTTATTTCTTTTCAGTCTATTTGTTCATAAAAGTTGCAGTTATCCTGAAATTCGTTTGTCATAAACTATTAATCGTTAAGACATGTTTAAGAAAATTTATCTATTCTTTTTGCATTTTCTGATCTATCAAGAGTAGGAATGCCGAGGAACGTTCCATCAGATGAATGGAGGTCGTAGTTCCGCGTATTGACGTGACCACAGTTCCGGGTTCGAAGCTGCAGCCTCAAGGACCTTCTTTTCTGATTGTCAATTACAAACGATTTGAGACAGTTCGTAACGACAAAAATTCCTTAGGCCAAAGCGCAACCCGTCAAGCTGTCGCGATCGAGCCCCAATTAAAGGCGATAAATTATTTTAAAAGCGAACCGCTGTAAGCTGACATATAAATAAGGTTTCCCGCGGTGCAGTTAGAATGTCGGGACCTTGAGCTAACGTGGCTCGTTTGATTTCAGAAGGACGAGAGTGCGTCAACTGCGGGGCGACGTCGACGCCGCTGTGGCGTCGCGACGGAACGGGACATTACCTGTGCAACGCCTGCGGACTCTACTACAAGATGAACGGCCAGAACAGGCCGCTGATCAAGCCCAAACGGCGACTGGTGAGTCTCATAGTACTTTGTCTAACAACTATCTCTTCACTTGCTGCTTACTAACCACAGCGAAACATCTCTGGTGCATGGGATGTTACCCTTACGCTCGATCTTCTAATTATACCTACTTAAAAAGTTTTAAAAATTTAACTTTGAATCATATTATTACATGAATCCCCTAGGTCCGTCATAGTTTCTACCGATCCCTTCTAAATTCATCAGACCCTGTCTCTCTCCACAACTGACTTTAATTTCTCTGAACGATATTTATCGTAGAAACATAAGTTACACGACATTCATCGTAAGATAAGTGAAGTTCATATCAAAGCGATAAAACATGAGCCAGCGATAAAATGTATCAGAAAGAAGATTAGTCAGTAATCGAAGTTATTCCCAGTTATTGGTTATTGAAAAGAACTTGAAAGAAGAGAAAACAATGGGTGCTTCCATATAATTTAATTAATGTGAAACACAGTTTTCTGCAAGTCAGCTGTTGATTTCAATGAATAATTCCATAAGTACTTCCTCGATTAGAGTCGCTCTTTGAATTCAAATTCACACTTCGCAATATCGGTCAACACTGAAGAAAGAAATAAGATGTGTCTTGTTACACCTATCTTACAATAGATGCAATCTTACAGGTGTGTTATAATTTTGTCGGTCCTACACGTTTCCTATAGCCTTGACCGTTGCGTACCTTAAAGACAATTATCGTATAATTCTTATGCATTATCTTATTGCTCAGGTGTGAACCTGGCCTTACAGTTATTAGTATAATGTATCATGAATATATATTCTTAGATAATACTAAATTGGCGGCGAAAGTCAATAAGCGAGGAGGAACGTAAATATCAAGTGTGTTCATGGCAGTATCGTTGAGGTTCTCACAATTTAATTGTAAATCTTTGTCTGTGAGAATTTTGAAACAACCAAATACCGTCAAGTTAAATTTTTTTAAAAGTACGACGTTTATTCTGATTCACATCTCATTACTGTTTGAAAACGTTTAAATTATTTTTTTAGATTTCAATATAACAACTGTTATTAATTACTCAAGCTATAATAAAAACAACGCAGTCTTAAATTTATCATTTATTAATCATTTTCTAAAACAGTAGCTTTCGGTTTACCGTCCTATGGTAATGATTAAGATACTTACAGAAGTCTGTGTTATTTTGTGACGATTATCTGGAACGATAAAACAGATTTATATTGACTGGATTTAATGAATGTTACATTGAACAACATTCTCTGACGTTACGATATTGTAACAGGTAAATATGAATTCCAGATACGTACGTATTTCAGATGAATATGGCGGTAAAAATTGACGAATTAATAAAGGATAAAATGATGACTACATTGGTTTTATTATACATTTAGAACGTTTTAAATTATGTCAGATGAATCTTCATGCTTTTAAATTCTATCTACTTGTTTAGAGTTAAATCTACGTGGATTGTACGAATAGGTTCTGAACGCAAGAAATTAAGAGATCGGGGCAAAATGATCCCTCTAAATATGGTATATATAGTAAATACCCATATTATAGTTGCAAATCACAATAGTCTGAAAAAACATTAGTCAGATGTTTTGTAGCTAGTACTGTGATTTTTTTTGGAGAATTATTAATAAAAAATTGAAAGGTATACATAGTTTTAATAAATTCCGTAGAAAGGATCGTTTTGCTCGGGGGCAAAAGAATCCCCCACCTTTCAAGTGTTTAAGTATTACATTTTTATATATTTTAGAGATATTATAACACTTTATTTTATCACATTTTATAAATTTAAATTTTTTCGCGCTGATCATCATCATCCACTCCTACACGTTGTGCTCGTGTGCCCAGTGTATACAAATCTGACATATAATCCATACTTCACCACTAAAAAAAAATTATCGTTTCAACTGACATCACTACTGGAATCTTCCTTCCAAAGTCACTGCTTCGTCTTCTTACTCTTCCGTTTTGTAACTGACCCACCAGATGTATTTCCTCTTACCCGTTTCCTTTCGTTGTTCTGTCTCATTCTTCTTCATTTTTCATTGAAGTAACAAATTCCTATATGGGCTACTTGTCAGGACAGCAGCCTTGCCTCATTCCCTTTAAACGTCTTAGTACGTGTAAATAAATGCATGGCTACTGTTTACGACATAGAATAAAAAAATCGGTAACTCACCTTAGATCAAGATAGCATGAAATGTTGTTTTTTTTAATAAATTTTCACAGCAAAGGCGCTGCAACCACAGACACACGCGTATCAATTAAGTATCAACTGGGAACTAGATACGAAAATTCTCCACGAGATAGCAGAAGCAATCAAGGAAAAATTCAGGGTGATCATTTTGCCCTGGCTGGGGACTTTGGTCATAGTTTGATACGAGTGCATCAGTCAGTGACAATATCCACAGGTTGTTGATCTCGAAATATTTTGGCTGAACCCAGACCTTGTTGATTGGTTTAATGTGGGATATACGATTCCTAAGACCTGGCAAAAATCAGCTGGCTGACTTTCTTCCTCGGCACCATTTATTAAAAAGGAGAGACAGTTCTTTCTCACAAACATTTTCTTCCTGTCTTTGTTTCGTTCATGTAAAGACGCGCCGGACTAGTGATCTCTCATACTGGTTAAGGCCTGAGCTGAAGTTATTCCCGTTAATGCACATAAATATGTCGTCTCATTCATATGTAGCCGTGTAGTTGTTTGCTCGCCGCGGGCCGCGGACCCCAATTTGCTTTTTAAAGCGACGGACCGTTAATTGCACAAACGATTTGCAATCAATACAGAGGCCGACCTCGATATCGCAGAACAATGAGTATTGTAACTCGTAACAGATTATCTTGTGCTGACTGTGTATATTTAATGGCGCATGGCCATCGTCGCCGCATGCTTAATGATCGGTGCTGCTTTCAGAGATAAGCATGGGCGCATCCCCCGGTGCACCCGTAGTCGCCCCCCCCCCCCCCGTGCTCCACCGTGTTGCCTTCCCCTTCCTTTACCTTCTCCTTTTTGTTACAATTGGTGACGCGATTGTTATCTTGCGTGGAGCAGCAATAATAACAAAAGAGAAGCGGAGTGCGCGCGGCAGTAGCCGGTGTGCCATGTTATCACGCCGTTCCATCTTGAAAAGGTTTTAAAAAATTCAGGTCTGCGTAGTGGGGAGCAACAGAGAGGAGGGGGTCGTGTGGAACATCCATTGTCGTGCGGGCCCCTCCCTTTTAGGTTTTTAAAAAAGTGCCCCCGGTGCCCCACTCGGTCATTGTTGCTCGTCGACTCCCCCCCTTTCATAAGAAAAAGGCTACAGTAACTTAAAGCTTTCGAAATTCTGTATAGCAATGAGCAGCGATAAGAGAGGAGACTCTAAAGAATGAATGACGAAAAAAAAAACCTCTTTGACAATGAACAATAAATAATAGGAGAAAGAGAATATGTTAGGGCAGTGCGGTTTATTTTGTGAGACCCCGCCCTCTCTTCAACGTGCTTACCAATCGCGAGTCACGGAATTGTTTCTGTGTGAGAGATTTTGAAAGAGAGGGGCCGAGTGAGCCCTTTAATGGACTGTAAACACACACACAGGACCGGGTCGGGGCCTTTATGGCAAGGCGATGAACTGCTGCATTAGCCGCAATTAGCGTAATGATCCCGCGGACGATGACGACGGTGACAGCTGCCCCGTAGCGATGCGTTCTTGCAGCCGAGCCGCACATGTTATTAATAACCAAGGCCCAGATAGGCAACTGTCATTGCCTGAGTAATGAACGCCTCGCGCTGATTAATGGAGCGACTTTCTGCAGTCCGAATGCATTACGAGCTATCAGTGCGGACCGTCTTCATTAAGGAACCGAAAAACACGCTCAAGCTATCACTGCTTCCTGAACCACTGCTGCTCATCACAAAGATTCATCTCATACAGGATATTTTTCACTCTCTCTTGAGCCATCAGTCAATTGACGTTCAATCTACAGATCACGCCACATCTGGCATCCTTAATTACTTCATCTCTGTAACGAAATCTCTTGCCATTCATTCTACAGTACGTCACTCCGTTGACCAACCCCGGAAACTTTGATCAAAAGACGGTGTGTTCTAAAACGGTCATTTATTTAGAAATCTGCATCATTGAAGTCTTCATATCGTTCATTTATTTTACATATAATTTCAGATAATTTTCCCTCGACCTATTTTCAATGTTGGATACCAGTGAAATGGCGATCGTTACATGTATAGTACAAATCAACTGCCAGCGCCAGATCGTACCAATTCCCCATCTTATTGTGGCTATTTTCCATTCAATATCATCTATCTGAGTCTTACCATATAGTGCCACCTGTTTCTAGACCCTCTAGTAAGACTTCGTAATTAAGTCTTGCCAATCACGAAAATATATCATTATATTAACGTTTGGTCCTATGAGTGTCGAAGCGTTGAGCTGTATGCAATACATTCCCACATTATTGTGTGCCTTTGGTTTAGTTACGTCGTGGTGATGACGCTGTTAGCCTAACGTTGTGTTTTGTTTCATCCGCCTTTGGGGCCTGCAATCCCCTTTTAGCACACACACGTCAAAGAAGCGGGGTCAACAGATGTGCTATCGGCAGCGAGGGAATCAATTGTCGCCGCTTCTATGCAGATTCCTATCGCCTCGCCTCGCTCTACTCTGCTTTTGCTTTGCCCTGCTGTGCTCTGCTCTGCTTTGCTTTGAAGCTGACAAAAGACGACCATTAGCGCCGCTGCCATCTGCGCGAGGTTGGCAATCAGGAGCGGCGCCGCTGCGCCAGAGACAATATGGCGAAGATGGACGCCTTGCGCCGCGGCGATTGATTTGCCGACGAGGGCGGCGCATGCGTCCGGCCAAGAAATTGCGACGCCCCTCCCCGACCCCGGCCCCGGGTAATTAGCGCCCTGTGCCCCTCCTCACCTTTGTGGGTGACAGATGTTGATGATGATGGCTTCGCGTAATGCGATGTAGGCATTAGGATGCGTGTTCGGAAAAGGGCTTTCTTTTTTTGCCTGCCGGGTAAATCCTTTTCTCCGTTAACTGCTTAATTCTATCAGAAGCCAAGCCGCGATGAAGCACGACGTCCAATTTAGTATTCTTGCTATTCTCTGCGTTTACCGTCTGTCATCAGATATTTTATAGAACTATGAACTCCAGGACTCATGGATAGGGTTATGCTTCAATATTTACAATGTTGATAACAATATTCACGTAACAACAGTCATATGAAAGTTTTAAAACAATTCGTCTAAAATGAATAATAAGCAGAACAGATATTTATAATAGAATAATAACATTGTATTTACCCAATGATGCTTCACAGATATGGAATATAATTCACTGCAATACAGCTGGTGCTCGAATTGCCATTAGTATTTATTGCTATCCCGTTTTCCAATGCCTATATTGTTTTCATCTTTTTTGTATTGTCCACTGTCCGAAACGTTAATTTCCTAGTTCTTACTAAATTTTTGTCTTTGACCTATTTCTTTAATTTTATCAGTTTCTCTACCTAACCATCCATTTTCCCTCGCAAAGAATTCCTTTTCAATTTCTGTTATTCTTAAGCCACCAAACCTGAAGCCGATCTTGGTTATGGAAAGTCTGGCAATAATATCTACTGACGATTCCACACAGTTTCCAAAAGTTTTCATTCAGAATTCATATTTGTGATTAGTGATATGTCATAGTGACTAACGACTAGAATATAATATGTCCGTTACTTCTTTGATGTCTATAGTATTCCAATTCACGAATTAATTAATTTATCTAAAAAAATTTATCAAATATGATATACCACATATATCTGCAATTTTTTTCACACACTTTACGTATTGACACGTTTGCGCTTTAGTAGGATAAAATGCTTTAAGAGGATAAGTGCGATGAAATTGCATCAAAATCTCTACCTCAGGGAAAGATTCTAATTCTTCAGAAGTCTCATTCAAGCAGTTCATATATATATATATATATATATATATATATATATATATATATATAAACTACTGTACACAATATATAGATTTCTGTTCAGTTGGTTATTAGCGACTAATTGAGGGAACGCATTTTGCTTTGTCGTGGACCTTATTTGACGATAGTTTTCTCTCACGCACACAAACATTCATGCCCTCGCCGGGATTCGAACACGGGATCTCTGTGATGCAAGGCAGTTACGCTGACCAGGTCGGCAAAAAATTCTGAGGAGATATTTCTCCTCTATTTTCACCTGCCTCCTCACGCATCCTCTTAACCTTGCAATGTCCTATTAGCTTCGACGTCTTTTAGTTTTGAACTCCAAGGTGGAAAGGCCGAAATTAATCTCGGTTTCCTAATTCGGAATTAAATGCGAGGCTATTCCGATTAAAATTATATACTTTGAGGGATGATCCTTGAAACCACCAATCAGGACGCTTCAAATGAAGGGTTCTGGTCAAACAGCGTTGTCGAACAATCAGGGTATTTTTAGTATACAAAGTCTTATTACGTCCAAGTGAAAAACCTTAGTTTTAATTTATTTTAATCGAATTATTATGTGCAGGGGTCCTGGTGATTATGTTACACTGCAGTACAACGTTACAAATCTATGGAGGTGCCTGCATAGGATAATAAAAAAAGTTGTATTATTTTGTACTGGGATGTGTTTATCAACGACCTTCCGTAATTCATTATATCTATATCTGGACCAAATTTCGTCAGCTTCCATATTCTAGTCTGATTTGGTGGTTTCGATTTTCTTTGCTGCATTTAATTATTTAATTCTCCCTCACGTATTTCCAACTTCAGATACACTTGCCAATTCGTGAAAAATTTGAGTACTTCAGCTCCGTGTATTACCGCACAGTCCCACTCACATTTCTTTGTATTGCCAGTTGCCTATATCATCCATTGTTCACCTGTAGGTCACCAACTTTCGGAGTAATACGCAAGGAAGCTTTCCTGCGTTTGTTTTTTTGTGGTGGAATCCTTGTTCAGTGGTGCCATCGTGGCTGATGAGGGAAGAAGGTAACTGCTGCAAGTAAGATGACGGATTTGCAAGTCTAAATGAGAGGGCATGTGCCCCCTTAGCCCTGGCGACCCGAACGCTTCCTGGCAGCGCCAGTGATATGCAGATGCGCCTCCCGCCTTCCTGGGGGAACGCGACGACCAGATAACAACCACGCTAGATTAGCTTAACATCAATCAGGGCGGATTGCATCGTTTACCCCCACCCACTTTTCTCTTGGATCGTATTGATCCCCCGGAGGAGGGGGGGGGGAGAACCACCACCACACGTGGCCGGAGTCTCTCACCAGTGACAACTCCCCTATCACAGGCGATTACGTGGTTATGGTTTTGGCGCCACGTTACTATCTAGTAGCTATTAGGCTCTATTAATGGAGTCGATGACATGGAGAACTGCGTTGGCGGACACGTGAAATTTGTGATATTATAACGAAAGCTGAGAAGTGACATCAGCGGAAGACGTCTGTGGCAATATCTTATCTGAAACTATGATAAACAGATTATTATTTTTATTAATCAGTGAATCGTAATAATATTATTTATTTTTGATCATTTTCAACGTTAATCTTGTACTTCCTTACACTTTTTCTGTAGTGTAGGCATTGTATCTGAGAAGTACTACTACAGAACTCCTGATTCCGTACAAGTAAAGTTCAATTTTGCAATAACATTAAAAATATTTGTTTTAATTGACACCGTCTAGGAACACAAGCTGATACTTATACGATAATTATCGGATAAAAAATACAAACATGAAATCCCTAAAGTGTAGCTGGTCACTTAAGAAGAAATTAAAAGTCAGTAAAAATTGCAAGAAACAGTATTTTAATAACTACTTTCGCCATTATTGTATGTAAGAATTTTTTTTAAAAAAAACTTAATATGTATTTCAGCTGTTGTAAGCAATAAATTTATGTAAATAAAAAGTATAAACGTGATCAACTCTAAAGTGGCTGGACAGGTTTCAATTAAATTTCTTACTTTTAATTATACTTTCTCAAGATATAACATAGATTGTGTAGTACCCAGAATTTTAAGTCAAGATTTGGGAGGGTGTGGAGATTAAAATAAAGTCGAAAAAATATTATTGGATGCAGATGCAGAGTCTTTGTATTAATAAGACTTGAGAACGAATTTTAAGCTTGTGACATAGTTAAATTATAAGCGAAGGAGGCCGATTCCAATATAGAGATGCTCTATAGAGAAGCACGGGTATTAAGACTACTAATATATACAGTTCAATTTTTTTTATATATTTTTCTAATCCTATCTGTTTTGTTCTGCATACCGCCATTGTGCTAACTGGGTCTTGGAGTGCTTTTTCAGTCAGTAAAATGACTTCCACCCACCCTCGTTGCACTGTTCACATCATTTTAATGTCTCTTACATCACGTGGAGCTGCTTTCGTAAATGCGAGTACAGTCGCGGTGCTGAAGACTGTTTATTCCGGACGGGAGCTGGCCAGCCTGGCTCTAAAGGTGTGAAATATTTGCTGCTCGGAGCTGGTAATGGTACGAATCCGTAACACAGTTACACAGCACACAATGGCCGCGAACCAAAACCTGTTCCCGGCTCCCTCGCTTGCCTCGTGCCCGAACCGCAGTCAGCAAAACCAATGGTCACCGTAACAATTACTTCGGTCGCCTCTAAACAAACTTTTTTCCCCCCCACATTGCGGTTACAAGCTTTTTTACACACCGTCACCAGGCGTGGGGCCTCAATTATTGCATTCCTTCAACTGCGCGTTGACTGAGGTTTATTAGCTGGTAAACGATGAGGTGTTGACTGCTGACACGTTCCGTGGGTCGCTCCAGGCTCGGGGCCGAAACAGGCAAGGCCGAAATCCGCGGCCGAAGCGACTGTACTATGGAAATGGCGATGCAAATTTCCTGAATGCAGTATCACCGTTTCTCGGAACCACGAGCGTCAAGACCAATTCCCACAGAGAGGCTGACTCCGCCACCATGGACACGCCACGTAATTGGCCACGATGAAAATAAACATCCTGTTCAAACATGGGGGATAACAACTCAGAGGTTACGCGAGTGTCAAGCGAAGTACGTTTAGTGTCTTCTTCAGTAAAAGTTTACAACTTCTAATGAAGGGAACCTGAGTACTGAGGTGTTCTGAGGTTTCGGGCCATGAGCCTGTGAACCCCCGGACATCAAGGAAAGTTAACAGTGATAGATTGAGTTATATTTAGTAATCGTGCAACGTCAACTAATAAATTTGCAATTTTGAAAGAAACCCAAAAACAATGTGATTGTGAATGAGTTGGAGTAACAGAAGTAAATGACTTCTTTATTCCACTAGATTACCAACCCTTCATAAATTCTTGAATCTTAGCCAGAGTGACAAATTCACATAATCGTTCCAACAAAGTCTGTGATCTGCAACGGAGATAACAAGCTTGCTGTTTTATTAAACAAAATATAATCGTCAGTTGTGAAATGTAGACTTTCCGCTCTTCATGTTGAGATTTCTTGAAAGTACTCGCACCAATAAATTGATAACTAAAATCTCGTTATAATTTTTTTAGATAGGCTATGAATAGGGTAATCTACATAGTGGCAACTCCCCTCTGATAGCATAGGAAAGGGATTTGAAAGGGGGGATGTGGAAGGGTGGAGGAAGGTAGTCAAGGGTTAACTAGGGCCCCCGGGCTATGGTTTAAGGATCCTACCCGGCATTCGCCTAAATGTAAGGCAGGACAAACCCTATAAAAACCTGCATCAGGTAGGTCGGGCATTTGGTACTTGTCCCACGCCCTTCCGATGGTGGGGTTGCTGTAGGGTCGCAGCTTACCCCTCGCCATGCCTTGGCCAGTTTAGGAGGCAGAACGTATCAACCTTGATAACCAATACTGCAATACAATACGACTGCTGTTAGAATTTCGTTACGTTCGTTTCTACTTGGAAATTGTCAAGAGTATTAGGCTGGAATTGTACATTTATCTACAACGACACAGGAAATCTTACTGGATTATCCGATGAACTGGCACAAACCAAAGTTGCATATCATAATCAGATCAAGTCTTTTAACACGCCGCTAGGAAAAGTGTATAAATGTCAAGCATTCAATACAGGTTCTAGGATTACATTCTGCTGGTGAGCCTAGAACACGATTTCCCCTTTTCCAACACACTCGGAGGTGTGAGGTGACCTCTGGCTGCAGATCTGAATGTAAATAACGAGTGGTTTCTTGCAACAATCGATACCACAATACCGGAAAACCGTAATAAGTACAGATATCACTTGCTAGTTCTTCTCGATTTTTTTCTTCACTTTTGTGGGTGTGGATCAGTTCTCCGCGTCCAGTTTGTGTCAATTGACAATCTGTGACTGATAGAGGACAAAGTTGACACTTGAGATCCGTGAACTGATCTGACGTCTTATGACAAATCATTGCTATCTTGCAGCCTGACCCAGTTAAGGATCGGCAGATTGACTATCTAGGAAAGGAAGTCGGGATGGAGCTTTCTTCTGCTCTGGGAATATGTTTTCTACGTCAGTCTCCCTCCACGAGCAATGAACCGCGAAATCACGAACACGATACAATGTTAACTTTCCTTTTTTAGCGGGTTATAACTCTTCAGGGTCTGATCCCACACTTTCTGAAGCACCAATGTAGAAGGTATTAACCCCGATCGTTGTCCACTTTTTTTTTCCACCGAGAATTTCAAGAGTATGGGTGCTCCGGATTCCAGCGTCTTACCAGATCCAGAATGGTACAAGTCATAACCAGCATCTGCTTGATCCCGGTCTAATCGTTATCGCCCATTTTTAAGATATTACTCATGTTTTTGCTGACCAGAGTGACCAATAAGATTATGTAATAGTGGAAATGAGAGGAAATGATTATGAAACGCAGGCATTGATATTAAAAAAAATAATCTTGGCACAAAAATAATGATTTTATATTTATAATCAGATCCAGATGCCTTTCACAGTTATCAGAGTAAATTTGTATTTTGTATCAAATACAATCAAGCTCAAATTGAATAAAGAATGGATTTAATACTAATCCTGTCTCATAACGATTTGAGTTAACAGGGCTTCCTTATTTATTTACTTAGCACGCTATCAGTACTAGTTTCGTAAACTACATTTTATGATTAAAAGTATCTGTATGTTATACGAGGCTAAGTTCAATAGTGGCCCAACCCAAAAAAAATCATGAAAATTCGATCACGATTTTATTGAGGCAGAAAAACTTTAATTGAACGAATAGTTGTTAATTGAAAATTAAAATTAAAATTTTAGATAAAAGCAAAAATATAATTACTTATTTTTCTTCATTTGGTGGGTTAAGCCACTGGTTGTTTCATATTCTCATATATAGTTGACTTCTCTAACTACTTTTATATTAATATAAAATTGAATGAAAAATTACAAATATTTGTTATAAAAATGTATTATATTAAGTAAGTTGTTTCGTTCTAAAATTAAATGAGAGTAAATAGTTAGCAGGATTTTAAAACTAAACTATATGAAATTGACGTTGGCGTCCACTCGTTTTTAAAAAAAGTCGTCGGCTCCAGTTTTGAGAAATATTGCCTTCCCGCTGGTGTCTGCCTAGCTTTGAGAATATTCCCTCGGTGCAGAATTTCTCCGTTGTCTTCTTTCCGGGCCGGGGATTTATGCACTGTCAGGGTGCGATATTTGTGGACGTGTCACCGGGGGCCCAGTTTTGTCGTCTTGGGCCGGCACCCCTCCGTCCCCCAACTACCTGCTGGCCATATTTATGGGCGCCGAGTGTTTCGGTGCAATGAGTTGAGTGTTGTGCATGTTGCAATGTATTCTGGGGAGTTAGAAGTAATATACGGCGCTACGCCGGCGTGCTTGTAAATCACCCCACACAGGGCGCTCAAGCAGCTGCGCCCCGACACACACACCCACGCACCGTCCTCGTCCCGTCCGTCACGAATTCCCTTCACTGCAACCGCATAAAGTAGAAAAATCGTGAAGAAACACTATTCGTCAACAATGCACTAGAGGAAGACTTGTGCTGTTCAACAAGACAATCAATTTGGCCATTTTGAGCGTCGCCAAATATTCTGTCGTTGATCCACCGATACTTATACTTATCATTCATGACAGGTAAGTCTCTTAATATATATACGGTGATTAAATTTTTATCGATTACATTGGAATTCATAATTATATTTCAATTAGGAGTATGAAATTAAGTTGAAAATTATTAAAATTCAGCAGGGTTCTTGTTGGAATGCAGTCAAAATATGCACAAAAAATTAAAATAAATGTATAGTTATATTTATGAGTGATGGAGCATTATATTAATTGCACATAACTGAAATTATAAATAATATAGAGTTTTGTTTTAAAATTCTGCTAACCATTTACTCTCATTTAATTTTTGAACGAAACGACTTAATATAATACATTTTTATAACATGTATTTGTAATTTTTCATTCAATTTTATATTAATATAAAAGTAGTTAGAGAAGTCGACTATATATGAGAGTATGAAACAACCAGTGGCCTAACCCACTAGTTTACCAAATGGAGAAAATTAAGTAATTATATTTTTGTTTTTGTCCAAAATGTAATTTTGATTTTCAATGAACAACTATACGTTCAATTAAAGTTTTTCCACCTCGATAAAATCATGTTCGAATTTTAATGATTTTTTGGGTTAGGCCACTATTGATTTTACCCTCGTATAACAGACAGATACTTTGAATCGTGAAATATAGTTTACGAAACTAGTACTGAACCACCATGATTTTTTAAAAAAAATTCTAATTGGTAACACTGTAGATAAAATTAGGTTCAAAATGGATAACAGTCGGAATATTTATTTAAAAAACGTAAAAGTTACATATAATACATATGTTTAAATAAAACGTAACGTTAATTTCTGTCTCTGAAGACAGCGGTAGAGAATGACCGCAGAAACGTCAATTTTGAGAAATCTGAATTTATTAACAATTTACACCGGGAAAGCTTACATTCGATAATTTCTTTCCTTTGTTTACGGATCCTCTTCAGATGTTATATTATTGAAGAAACAAATTGGAATAAACAATAAGTGAATGTAAATTAAATCAATTTCCTTAAATTCATGTGTAACTTATTTATTTTTCTCAATTTTTGGCAAAAAACGGCCATTTTCCACTGCAATAAACACAAAATTTTCATCATAAAACCACTTTACAGCCTTCTCATCTTATCAATTTTCGTTCCTGATTTTGACATGAATTATCATCCATACGGATATTTTATTTATGTCATTGATTTCCAACGGCTGTTTTTATTATTTGAAACTAAAACCAATTAAATGAAATCATAAATATATGTTTCTCGTAACACGTTTATATTCCCTTACATCAATCTTGGTTAATACTCTGTACAGATGCAGATAGTAACTTTACAATAAAATACGGGGGAATTCTGAAAATAACTGAGGATTTTTTTAAAAAAAAATCTGAATTATTATTATTATTCCAAAGTAGATTTTAAGTATTTAGAAATAATTTTCCCCTAAATCTGATTTTAAAATGGGATTGTTAAACAATCTGGAATTTCTCTCTCCGAAGGCTTTGTAGATCGCTGACAATGGAACCCTTGTTCCCGTTGACGGTACAGATTTCCGCGTCCATAAGTCGTGGGCACGTGACGGCTTTACGACGGGGTTGACAGTGCAGATATCTGCTTCGTAAGTGGGTAATGAGCGTCTGAGCGAGCGCAGTGGGGCACTATGCTGAGCTATAAATCCAGCCTCGGATCTGCGGCGAACCGGACTGGACCGAAGCAACGGTTCTCTTCGTCCGCTAATTGATGCAACCCTTCGGAGGTCACGACCCCGCCCTTCTTGCCGGCTCGTAATTGCTACTTCTGCCCGCACGGTCTTAATTAAGACACGGCCTCCCGTAAACACGTAATTAACGCGCCGATTCAATTATTAGCTGGTATGTATCGGCTAATGGGATTCGAGGGGAATAAATCTCGCGACTCGACTCGCCAAAACCGATCGCGCCAGGGGGCCATGAATATTAATTTTTAAAAAAAAGCCCCTTCGCACGTCGTGTGTCACTGCGGCAGGTCAGTGGTCCGGTGGCCTGATTGCGAGCTTGTGGGTGGCCGATCGCCACACCTACGCGCTGACACAGATACGGACGGCAACGTGGATTTATTGTGGCCGAGCTCCACGTGGCTAGCGCAATGAGTACTCTGGCGATTGTTGTGAGTTCCGGCTTCGACAATGCTACAGCGAAACAAGACTAATGACACCGCGAACAGCCTTAACTTAACCGCACGCTCGATAGAAGCAGACAGCTGACATTTCCTTGTGCCGCGCTGAACGATGTAGCACCGACCTGAGTTAATGAAATGTTAACCGTTTTGCAACCCAATCGGAGCCCTCACTTTCTTCATCATCCGCATTCCATGTCCGACCATGGTTATTAAAATAATAACTTATTAGAATGAACCCAGATATTCGGAGGGCGGATGAGAGGCTCGTGATGAAGGTCAATCTCGTGTCCTTGAGTGGCACTGTAGAAAATTATGGGAAAACGCATTCGTAATCCATTCCCGCATATACTCGGACTTCTTACTTCCATCTCACATCAACACAAGCTGAAAACTTCCTCAACCTTTCTATGTAGAAATTTACAGAATAATTACTTTTTTTTTTGCAATACAGGTGTCGTAACACATCCGAACAGCCTTCGATGGACGTGTTGTATCGATCTTGCCTTGAACTCGTAAACTTTATGTAAATACATTTTGGTAAATACGGTCAACGATATTGACTAACGCAGGCAGGCAAAGGGCTATAAAGTTAAAATCCAGGGCAATCTGTCAAATTATATGATCTAAGACAACATCCTTCTCGTGCCAAGTGTTTCGATCAAAGTAAAATTATTTCCGGATGACTCTGAATCTCGTGGCCTGATTACTTAAAGAGATTACTGAAGATGATTTTATATTTCAGAAAAAGCTACGCAACTGTGATGAGATTCAGTCTATTTCTCACGAATGGGACACTTTGGAGGATCAACGTTGCTGGAAAACTGGAAGACGAGTCAAACCAACTCGTTCCAGTTACTTCTAACACGTCGTTGTCAAACTATATATTATATTCTATATATTAAATATACAAATAATCCATTAGATATCACAGAATAATCAATAAATAATTTTCAATATTTTTTTTTGCTTTCAACAAGTTGGTATACTCAAGGGTCGGTCAGCAATATTTCTGTTGCTGAACAGCTTGCGTAGAAAATCTAGATCACAGACAGATGATCTTTACGGAGCGAAACCAGCGAGGAACACCTGTGCGCTCAAGTTCAATCGTTTCGAACCACAGACCTCTCTGGTGATGTGTAAACGCTTCGTTAGAGATCATTGTGTTGGAGTGAGTATGAGCCCTTTCTCGGCTGCTGTGCCCGCGGCTGGTCGTGATCTGGGTTTTCTGGCTGGCCCCGTTTCTTGGCCGGCGCGTGTTGTTTTCGGCTGTGACTCAAGCCCAGGTGCAGGAACGCCCTCCGCCGTCGCGACGCGTGTCTGTACGGACGGCGTCGGTGGCAGTAACTAGGTTCTCATATCGCAGCTCGTCTCGTGGCATTTTTATACTCGGTCCTGTTATTTACATGCACCGGTTGCCGCTCTGAGGTAAAAATATGTAGCAGAACCGGTACGTACGTCGATAATTTGGGAGGCAACCCAGGGAACAAGTTCCATGCGCAATTTCGTGCTCGTGATTATCTATGGCTTTCGTTAAATACCTCCCATATAATTACGGAATACTTATGCCAATTAAATTCAAATCTGACATGGATACTCCGGGGCAGCTCGTTGCATTGTGTCCAATTATTTAATAGATGAAAGTTGAGGCTGTCACTAGAACGCTACCAACTCCACCAATTTTCAGCGTCAGCGTACTGAATATTTTTCCTGTAACGTGGCATTGGAGCTCTGATCATGAAAATCACCAGAATCAATTCTTAATTATTTTAAATTATTATAGACATTTTTATTTAATTACATTTATTCAATAACGTAGTTGATACTTGTAAGTTCATTTAATTTCAATAGTAATTTTCTAAATTCTTTACACTACAGGCCTTGAAGGGGCTTTACTTCTCTCACAGTGTTTGCCCATTATTCTCTAATCTTGCCTTTTGTCTCCATTTCCTTATTCCCATCTTCCTGATATCCCCCTCGACATCAACCACCTATCTCTACCTTGGACGACCAGTCAAATCTTCTTCCTAGTATCCCTTTTTAAACTTTCTTAGTTGCTCTACCTTCATCCACTCAACGTTTCCCGGACACCTTAATCTATTGCTGTTGATATCAGTCACTACATCTGGATTGTTGTATTTAATTTTCAATTTTTTTATTATTTATCATCCTCCACGGTCCATTATCATTTAACAGATCATATAATTCCCTTAGTTTATTTCTTTCCCATGTTCTTAATAGTACATCAGTCACAGTTGCGCTTCATATCTTTGAACCTTATATCACCTTGCTTTTCAGGTTCCTGATATAACCAACACAAAATAATTACAAAAAATTACAACAGGAATAGTAACATTTTTGAGAAAATTAATTTGCTAAAGTAGAAATACAAGACACATAAAAATTGATAACTTTCACACCTCAACGAACCACCAACTCGATTTGAGCACCTAGCGAGATTTCCCTGAGGACTACGGTTAATGAAGTTCTCAAATTTACATTTCTCTCTAATGCCTACATGGTCTGTTTCTGCCTCTTCCTACTTACATTTCCCTTCAACATGCTTGTTGGTAACAAACAGGCCTTTTTATTTTTTTTTAAAAAAAATCCTGGCTATTTTAATCATGCTTCTTGTACTAAGAACAAACATTCTTCTTGATCCTTTATCATCAGTCACCTTTTTTCTTACACTCAATTATATTTCTGGCGTTTTTAGTAGATCTATTGGTCAGTAATGTATCTGAACCTATTAGATCACTTTCTGTCTTACTTAAACGTATGAGAAAAGAGATTGATTCCCCCAAGAATATCGAACGGTTCATGCTACAACGTTATAATTGGACAATAATTAATAATTGTGCCAATATACGATGCGCAGTCGTCCATTGATCTGGGGTTTTAATGAGCATCGGCCCACTTTAACACGAACCTTTGTTACGGCAGCTTAGTAGTTTAAAAAGTATTCTGAAAGCATTGACGTGTTCAGTTCAGGATACGTTGTACGTCGAAATAGTCATCCGTAAAAGGGTGTGGTGAAAATACCTTCCCGTTGTCTGTATATCTCCTCAGTCAGAATATAATGAATATTTACAAGAATTATAGTAGCGTTCCTGCAGCTTGTATCCAAGCTGGTCGACACTCACTACAATAATTTCGCTCTTCTCTTACTGCTCGTTTCGTACTACATTTAATACCCCACGACCTATACTTTTGTTTTAGCTCATACTTATTGTATTATATAGATAAGAAGTATTAGACACCTAAATACAAACATAAACTAATTATATATTGAAATCTCTGTGAAACTTCTACCCGTTGCTTACAATGCAATATACATTAATGTTTTCACCTAGAAATTCTGAATGTAGTTTAAATGTACTGTTTTTTATAGAAGCATATATTTACTTCAATTTATATATATATATATACGTATATATATTACATATATATATACATATACATATATATATATATATATAAATTATATTTATTTATTTGGATGCATATATTCCGATTCATTCCAATATAAGATTATTACTGATTGGAACACAAGTAACTCACACTGCCTAGCTAATACTTTCGATGCTTTTCTTATTGAAACGAGACTTCTGATTCTTGGTAGCATTCGTAAACGTTTGTTTGCCTTTCACGAAGGTGACGGCAGACACAGCTCCGTTCTCCGAGGATCAACCAGGCCAACGGTGAAATATTGCGGCGTTATTAATACGCCACCCTTGTCCTCTCTATGCGTAATCACCTGTTACTAATGCAATAATGGCACGAAAATTATCAATTAACCTATCACGAGACAACATCTTAACTCGCTCGGATTTAAATGCGGGGGCATCATGCATATTCAAGCAGCTGCCACATAACTTTGAGGGATTTCCAACCACACCACCGACGTCACCTGCTCCAGATCTTGGTTACCTGAAATGTACAGAGCTCTAAACACATTATATAAAATAAAACGGACCAAGGGCATCAGGGAAATAATACTGTCCCATCTGTGCATAATATGCCTTCATATTATTACTATATATTTTGTTATTAATCCAAAATGACGCAGTTAATGTGCATTGGAAACAGGTATGTTCTGAGTTCCTTCTTAGCTTTGCACACGGTATTTTGGATAAGATTCCGAAACGGAGTTTCTTGGATCAACGATCTTTAGACTGACTTACTGAAATAATTTTCTCTAGATTTTCAACATGAATATGTTTTATCTTCGCGTCAATAGGTCAAATACATTGCGTCACACAAAATTATTATGCGAAGTATGAGCGTGGAAAGTTTACAATTTTTCGATATAAAATAATTAATATTTTATTTTTACGTCTGTTTTTAACTGTCAGATACATTTAACATATTTAATTCACATCACAACAACGTTTCTGACCATCTTCACCCTTTACTGACTGAAATGTTTGTAAGGATGTTATAAACGTTTCCTTAGTACAGGTGTAATATATAAAAGTAAAAAATGTTAGCATCTACGGTTTCTATAAAAAAATTTCCATCTAAAATAATCTTCGAGACTTTACATATGGCTAGAATTCTAAAAACATATTAATGATTAAAAATAATTTTTCGAATGTTGTCCAGATATGCTTCTTACTTCTGTATTTATTTTCTCCCGATTCTACATTTTAGGACTATGAAATTAGCAATAAAATACCAATAAAGAGCAGAAAAGAAGTAATTCTCTCAATCGAACATACCTTACTGGGTATGAAAGTGAATTAATGGAGTAGAATAAAAAAAAACTCGACTGGACCGGGAATATAGCCAGGATCACTGCTTCCTACGCTTAGTAATATTATGAATGAGTTATTGTAATAATAATCTCATAAACAAAAAAATTAATGAACTATTCAGATTTAGTTCCTGTGTTATTATTCCGTCAGTTTCATAAGGCATTAACAGATGAAAAGAATTATATTTAATTTATCCTTAATTTTGATTATTAAAAATCGTAGTGTGCTAAATGCAACTAAAGAAACTTGACTTGCTAGGAAATATTCACACAGATTTTCCGGGTACTTGTTTAAATCGGGTTTAAATATACATGAACCAGAATATTAATCTTTTCCTACTTTCTAGCATTTATATCTATTTCTTGCTTCTTCCGAAAGGTTTCTGCTGAGTATGGAAATAGTCAACATGACTATTTATTCTGTTTCTTTTCCAATCGAACGCATTGAATTATTTTGGTCCAATGCCTCTTTCCTGATTTTTTACCGACTCAATTTGTGTGGTGCTTTATAGTTATATCTTTAAAATTCAATGAAATTCCCAAATCTGAATTTAAAAAAGAGAAAAATATTATTTATACAGAGCATTGGAACTCGCGACTTGGTTAAGTGTGAACGACCTCACTAAAGTGGGAATTATTCTGGCCTAGGACACATGACGAATGCTACTTATGGTAGCGACGGAGAAGGTTTGCTCTCGGGGCGAGTAGATTAAAATCGTGAATGCATAATTGGAAGCCATCGACAAAGAGTGTCTGAGGCGGTAACTAAGTGAAATGTGCCTTGACAGGTCCGCTGTCACTCGCCTCATTGGCAGGGCGACGCGATGGATTCCATTAGCCTGTTGGACCGGTGCAGAATAGGACTGGAAAAAGAAGAAAAAGTCGAGAGGCTGGGAGAGAGAGAAAAAAATAAAGTAAAATAAAGGGCAACTGCTTTGGCACATGATAAGGCATTGTAGTTCTAATCGAACACGTAATCAATCTAGATAAGGCAGCCCTCCCCCTCCTCTTCTGGAACACTTAAAAATAAGTGAAGGAACTTACTTGACAAGGCCATGCATTATCGTACAGAAGTCACGGCCCGATGGTGGGAAGAAAAAAACTGGTATATCAACAAGCCTAATTAAGCCATTAGATAGGCACTAAACGCGCTCACTGGATACGGTGTCAAGTCAGAATGTCCAAACACAACATTGAATCATTACCTTATCTCGTCCCTTAAATATGGGTCATCCGTCACGCGCTCGTTTTAGCCTTATAAGGGACTATCCGAGGCGCTTCCCGTAATGGACCCCATATCTCAGCCATCGCACTCAACTTCCAGCATTTTCCATTTTTCCCTCATGATTTCATCATTACCGCCGGTCGAGTGTTACGCAAGCTCAATCAACAACCAATCTGCGCAAATCAAACACCGATATTAATATTCATAAAATAGAATTTTTCCAGGCTCGCTTACGTAAAGCCCTCTTTAAAGTCCTGCTTCGATAAACACTCTGTACGGAGCAAAAAATGTAGGAACATGGATAGACGCTTAAATACGGGGAAAGTGAGATATGTTAGCGAATTCTGGCCAGGTCAAACACCCGCGTTAGTAATAGACCAGTGCTAGATTTCGTCATTCATTTGAAATACGAGTTAGTATTGGTTCACACGGATCAGTCCTGCCACAAACAACCAGGGGAAACATTCCTCAATCGCACCTCGTGGCGATCTTTTAAAACGAATGTGTAGCGATGTAGATTGAGATTCGTCTCCTCAATCAATTACATGGCAGAGAGTTTTCATGCATTCTCGAATCAAACGTAATAAGAAACCTGTTTGGAGAGATCGCAGACTGCTGCATTTAAATAACGTGGCTGCTGGTAAAAAAAAAAAATTCCCACTATGTTGCATTCCTGAGTCGGTGTTAACATGCGTACTTATATTTAGACACGCATATAATATGAATGAACCATCCCTTGCAGGAAGCCAATTTCGCGTGTTTCATTCTTATTTTTCAGTCATGTTAATCGTTTATTACGGTCATCCCGTTCTTCTTTATATCTCAACCTATTCTCCAGGAAACACACACTACGGTCAGGGAATTCCATGGTCGTGTCACCCATCGTTTCATTTTATCACCGCGTTTCGTATAAACGGATTAATCTCTATGTACTAATGGATTTATTGCACCGAGTAACTTTTGCATTTGTCGTCCCTTTTTTCATTACAAATATATTCACAGCTGAGTAGAGGGTTGCGTAGTAAGGAGGGGAAAATTGGTACTTTGCGGTTCTAAACTTGTCTCATGAATGCAGCACAAGTCTGCTTGCAGCGAATTCGTAAAGTAAATTACAGCATTTTTATAGTGGATAATTAGTTTTTTTTTTCAATTAGGTTGTATGGCCACGAGGTCAAGTTTCTCTTGAACTTCCTACTTACGATATTTTCTCGTTGAACCCACGACTTGAGAGCCTGCCGTGGCGTAATTCATATTCAATCACTGAAAGAAAGCGTGTATGAACGATCGTTTTATCACGTTGATGTAATTGTTACACTTGTTGAATCGTCAGCAGCGATTGTTGCCGCGGAACGTTCCAATAACGGCCGATCCGTATCTCGTGTAGAAGTCACGATAATCTTTTGAGACAGCAATCTACCGGGGTATTGGGGGAAGAAAATAGTGGCAACGTAATCTCGATTGCGATCAGGACTACGCGAGAAAATGTCAGGCGGCTATAATTTTGTGGAGCGTATCTTTCGACAACCGCAACCGCGTCGTAATGGGATGCATATGTGCTCCAGTTACCCAGTACGAATTCTGAACGTTCTCCTCGTCTTGGGTGAACGACTGTTTGCCGGAGAGAGAGAGAGAACCCAAATTAGGACGCCGGACGTGGCTCTCGAGAGCCGCCGAATCTAGATGAGAATGACAGGCGTACAAATCTTGATTTTTAATTAGTCTGGTCAAAGCTCCTTTCCCAGTCGGAAGAACAAATAGTTGTTAGCCGGGGTGAGAATATGCATATTTGGATATGCAGCTCTTTACGTAGATTAAATACGTCGTTTCGGGCCATAATACGTGAATTCATTAGCATTCATTTGGTCCCAGGAGATGGTTATCTGTGACGGCCCGTCTGGGATTCCAGAAGCGCAGCTTTGTTTGATTACCAACTGTCCGCCTGTCTTATTACGGCTCCCACATTCCACGGCGGCGCGGGAATTTTCGGTACTGTCCCGGAGATCGCATCTCCACGCCGGGTTGATCCATCTTCCCGGCCCAATCTTTCACGATACGGGATCCTCTCGGACGTTGTAGCTGTCTCCCGGTCTTGCCAGATACCGATCGAACTTCACTCCCCGACGATTTCCGCGATGCCGGGAATGTCTCACTGATTTACCTTTCCCGTCACGGATCGGAAGGAATTGGTCGGAGTGAGAATGTTGTTGCTTATTTCTGCGGCCTGTTTCGTGCCAGATGCAGGTTCCTGTATTTTGTGACCTCGAACTGGGTGGGGATCTCACCTCTTGGCGAATTTCTCATTACCGGGCGTTCCACGGAACAGCGGGTGGTGAGGCCGCTCCATCTGGAAGCTGCGCACCACACGAACCACGTTTATTTGTGCACATCTCGACATAAATTCCTCTTAATTTACTGATAATTGAAATAGAAATTACTTACAGCACTTCTATTCTATTATAAGTACCATGGTAAACTTTCAATTTTTATTTCTATTTCAGAAAAGTCATGAGAATGATACTTTTATTTATTCTATTAACATCCGTTCTTCTCATAAAACAAAACTAACAAAGAGTACTTCTGTTGAGTAAATAAAGCTTAAAGTGTATTCTGTCCTTCTTCAGAGTAGGTGCGAGAAAAATTTTAATTTTTTAATAAGAAAGATAGCGAAATACAGACAAAATAAGTGATAATATAAATACCACACAACGTTTCTGGGTTCCTTGTCCCTTTATTCAGATGCTAAGAAGTGCCTAGAGTGACACAACTGCACTCGTCTGTTGACTAAATTTTAAAAAAATCATTTCAAATTTTACTTAAGTGATTTAGATTAAAACAAACAAGCTGTTCATTCGTTTCTACCTTCTAATTAACTTCTTATTATTGTCGACATAATTTAAATTAACCTTTACACTATAAAAAATTAAATTCAAATATATCACAAAATAATATCATAAATATCAAGTCGTTAAGTATTGAAGAACAAGATTATAAGTATTTTTGATTTGTCAAATAGAACACTAAGAGAAATCCTAATGATCGATTTTATAAACTGTAATATAATTTAGTTTTATCGTCAGCTTTTCGTCATTATATAAAAAAAGACGTAGTCTCCATCCAAAAACAAACAGTTAATTTTTTTTAACGAAAAATATTTATGTTTATCTGACTTCATGAAATTTAAACCAGCCAAATTGGTCTGAAATATGTTTTAGTAAAATAAAAAAATAAAACGTATTAATAAAACAAACATCCGCACGTAGTATCGTTATTTTCGAACATCTTCAGGTGCAAATATTAAAAAAAAATTACAAGTTAAATCTCTAAAAATGTTGAGAGAACAATTTTTTAAAATAGATGTTATTTTTATTAAAATGATGAAATATCAATACCTAATTAAAAATGGGGAAAATTTTTGAAATTGTGTGCTTTAAATATACAGTAACGTTTTAATCTGAAATAAATAGTAATAACGTTAAAAATGATCTAGTATGGACCGAAACGTTCAATCCCGTTTTTTGGTCGTAAACTACTTTTTTCTTCAAAATGAAATTTTTATGTCTGATTGATTTATTGTCTGTATTTGGCAATCTTTATTATGAATTTTTTTTACAGTTTAACCAATGTGTGTCACGATAATTGAGTGTTACATATTGACGTGAGGTACATAGGGCAAATCTACTCCAAGTCGCATGGAAAGCTAAAGTGATTTTTCTCGAAAACGAACCAGCTTTTTTTTTAAGTCCAGAAACATTAAATTTGGAGTACATTGGTTTGTGAAAGTTTAATGAAGCTAAAATAAGTTATTCTTATGTTTAAATGTCGCTACACAAATTTCACGTATCTTAAGTTGACTTGTCGGTCAGTTATACATAAAATAAATATTGAAATGTCGACTTTACGCATCTTGTCTCCTTGACGTAGCCTGAATTAATCGAGCTTTTCTCTAAAATTATTATCATTGTGCGTAATTTTTTTTTTTTTTTTGGTTTCTGTGCGATTTTCGGAGAGAAACAGAAGTGTGAAAGAAATATTGCGGATGATGGGTTCTGTCTTGTTATTTCTCCGAGCCAATTCCTTGAAGACTCTTTTCCTGTATTTCGTTTATATCTCCTTTTCCGTTTCACACTCGCTGACTTTTATACCTCTCGGGTTTTGTTCCCGTCGGACCTATTCTCCGGAAAATGGAATCGAGAACGTCATCCGAGCGGATGTAGTTTGCCCACGGAGGCAGCGTCTTCGCAGTCGCGTTGTCGCGTGCCCCGTAATTAGAGGTCCAATTGTGGAATTGAGTGGTGGCGCGCCAGCAGAGCACGCTATGGCGTTTCCGGCGAGATAGCCGTCTCGTTCGTGTTAACCATCGTGGCCGACGCATCGCAGGCAACTTAATCACAGACCATCTCGAAGCAGTTCATCAGTAGCTTGACAGGTTGCCCTACCTCACTCTCAGCTAACTACCGCTGCAAATTTCCTTTTCATACGTTCGGCTTTGCCACCAACGAAGACTGGATTTATTGAATTTGCCCTAGTCACGTTATGCAATTGTTTCTCCCACCTTCTGTGGTCCCCACAAACTGATGTTCTTATCACCCGTGCCAAGAGTCCATTTACTCTTACTGACGCACTGATGAATATTAATTGTCTTCAATTAAATTACTTACATCGTGATTCCTTTTGTGGCCTGGAATTTAATAAACAAAAGGCTTTTTTTAGTGAATTAAGATCTACTTAGTGATTGTTAATCTGGGTCAAGGATTCTCGTCGAAATTTCACCTCTTAGAATGTTATGCCTCTGTCATAATTTTTCTGACACCTGTTATATTCACACACTTTCATCCAACAGCGACATTCGACTCTACGGGGGTAGTTCGGAAAAATCTCGGCCTGACACAGAGCTGGCGCTAGCAGGGATAAGCTATTTCAGATAGTATAATGTAAAGTTTCAAGCAGGTTTCTTCAAGTGGATGACGGAAATTCAGTACACACATAAATCTCTACGTTGGAAGAAAAAAATCAATTAAGTCGATGATCAAAACTGACTGGGTGAACGTGATTCTTGGCATTAATCGTGTTCACAATATTTTACATGAACTCGTCGACATGAAAAACCTACAGTGAACATTTATCAGTAACGCTCGAATTTTTAAACGATTCCCAATTATTTTTGTGAAGTTTTATTCCTTTTAATGAAGCGTGGATTACACCCCAACAGTCACAAGAAGTGCAGTGTTCTTTTGGGGGGATGTTCACGGTGTGGTTCTCATAGGCTCTCGGGGAGAATGGCAAAACAATCACTGGAGAATATTAATCAGTGTTATTGGCTCAGATTAAAACCAAACGTACTCATTTGGCCAAGACGAAAGTTGTTTTTCAGTTCGCTAAGGATTGCTTCAACGTGTACAATATACGCCAAATTTAGCTGTAAACTATTTTTACCTTTTCTCGAATCGAATGGGACGATCTACTGAAAGAAGATTTGCTTCGGATGAATAAATCGTTACGGAGTTTGAGAATTGTTTTCTCTGAAGATCAGAAGTTGGAAAAGCGGCAGACTGTGTGTATCGTCTTGAAAAAAGGCTAAATTGAATCCAGCCGCTTTCGCTACCACCCTCGTATCATTGCAATGCGTTTCAGAATCTTTTTCTCAACCTCATTAATCGTAGGGAGCTGAAAGGGAAACTGTGTGGACCGCTCGGGAGCAGGAAATCGAGCGCGGACCTGACGTCACGAAGCAGAGGTGGGTGTGTTCACAATTACTGGTCCGCCGCGTCGACCACGTCCAGATACAAAAGGTCCTGTAGCCTTGTGCCTTGAGTGACCACGCTGTGAACGACAAGTAATCGGCTTCACCTCTCCTCTCTAGTATCGTGTCTGTATTTCCCTACTGCGCGCTCTTTTGAGCGATTCGACCTTCGTTTCGATCAGCCGTACGTCGCAGGAGCCTTGCTCAGAAGAACTACGATTGTTATTGCGGCTTGTCGGGACAATTAGAGTTGCGTACTTGCAGTCCGCTCGCAACAAAAAAGAAAAGTAGAGTAGGCGAACAACAACGCCGCGTGGTTTTGCCTCGAGCTTCGATTGCCGAACACGCGTGATTAATACGTGATATTTCTCCGTCTCTATATCGAGCTGCCTGATTGACTATTTTTGCTCATTAGCACCCATTAGCACAAACTTGCTTATAAATAACGTCCCTGCCAGCGTAGTTTCTTCCCTCAGCAATTCCAGCCTCTCAATCAGGAATGGGAAGACGAGGAACGTTGGTCGGAGAAAGCTTTCAGGGTAGATGAAATAGTGGACTATAGCAATATTTCATCCACATAATCAAAGCTTTCTCCTTCCTCCCCTACACGCCACTCCTTTATCTTAAAAATCTGTATCATTGAGTTACTTTGAGGCCCAAGGATGAATCACTAATACAGTTGTTCGTCGTTATTTTTTGTTTTGAAACGACAAACATTTTTGTTACAGAACTAGCCTCTATTACCGTAAAATTCACAAAACTTAAATATCAGTTCCGTTTTTATTTTACGTTTGAAAATCCTCAATGTGAGGTCAATACGAAGTGCAGTCATATCCAGAGAATATTGATGATTCCACCACTAAGACCTAACCATTTAAAATACTCGATCTGCTGACTTGTGGGAGTGACGCATATAGTTTCCGCATTTTGCAGATTACGGTACAGGGGCCACTGGATTCTATTCGTTTTCGCTTCTGTCAGGTTGGTAGCGGCGTTGTCTACTGGTTTGTTGTTGGGTGTGGCGCGGCGCTCTGCGTTAGTGGAGCACTCGAGTACAGGCACTTCTGGAAAAAAATAATAACTGCGTCCGGGCGCTGGCGTCCTCCCTCGGATATGCAATTAGCGCAGGCGTCTCTCTCCGATTGCGCAATTACGGCCGGCGGCCGCCTGACTTCTCGCGCCGCCCATTGTCAATTGCTCGACTTGTGCGGCGGGGGGAAAAAAAATCGAGGTCCACGTTCGTTCACTTGCGAAAACTGCATTTTTACGGTACTGCGTGATTTCGAAATGACGAGAGATAAGATTATTTTTATTCCACGATTCTTTCGGCTCAATATTTGGAGTCACTTTATCCTGGCCAGGAAAGACTAAAATTTTCCTCATGGCACAACGTTTCAATTCTGCTTATTCTGCTTCCCATACTCTACCAGGGAAGAAACGGTGCGCACTTCCCTAACTTTCATTTCCTTATGTTCGAACATTTAAACATCCAGTTTTCCCCTTAACAATATTAGTTTTAAAGACATAATAAATCCTAGATTACGTTAAGATATAGTAATACCAAGGATATTGACTATAATTAGACAAAATTCTCTAGGAAATATATACGCTTCTACTATTTTCTTTTTAAAAAAATAGCACCTTATGCTAACCAAATTATTTCTCATTTCCACTTTATTTGCAAATGTACAACTCCTTGGCTTTTAAAAATTTAAAATAGAAAAACATAAGAAAATCGTCAAAGAATCTGTAATAAACAGATTTGGATTTTAATATAGAACACTAAAATTAGTTCAATTACTGCTTATTATATTTTCCCAGGCTACTTTATCACCGTTTCTCTCGCCGGATATCTCAATTTTCATATCAGGATGTTGAAGACATAAATTAAGGTCGAAATTTAATTATATATATATATATATATAAATTTTGAGTTTATAATTTCAGACGTTTAATATAATTTTAATGACTAAACATTTTCGTATCTATAAAACTTCGAGCATCTCGTCCTGTCATGATGCAGAAATGTCGTGATTTTTTTTCGCGAGATGACGGCCGTTTCATTCCCAGTTTTCAGGAAAGGTGTTTTATTAATTTATAAGCGAACGAAGCTAAAATTAAACCATTGGTTCACAGAACTTCACATATTTACAAACACTTTTTCCTGTAATTTTAATGATATTAAATTAATCACATTATTTTTGAGAATCTGTAGCCAAGTCTTGAAGCTATCATTTTCAGATAATTCACGTACCACAACCATATTATAATTATGATTTCAGTATAATAGTTGACACCTTCGACGTAAACCAATTGTCTACTGAACATGACCTTGTAAGTTCGACTTGTGCTTTGGAATATCTATTATTGTCGAAATACGAAATAGATGTTTAAGAAACTATTAATATTTGCTCATCTTTAAGATTTTACGCGTTATCTTTCGACCAGGATCTGATAAAGACGTAGTATTCTGTGGAGACTGGTTCGTGCAATACGTCCTGGAGCGTGACATCATAACTCATTTCACACGGCAGCCAACTACTGAGAAATGCAGTTTCCAATGCCTTTTGATATGCAACACACTGGCGCTCACAACGGCTTGTCTCCTCAAATTTTTACATTTTTTTTACCTGTCCCTCCCAAGAAGAATTTTTTTGCTGAGTCGGACACTCGTGACGCATTTCAGTTCCCTGAATATCAGCTGGAGAGCGATTTGGCTATAAAATTTAATATTGCTTTCGTATATGACATTTCCTGTTCTATAAAGGTCTTCCACGACACGATCGTTCGAAGAATTCGATCGCAGAGGAAGGGAAATAACCGATTTGAGCGGAATGTTACGCAGGGGGCTTCTCTGGTTTTCCAACAATCACGATTCTGAATTATCGGCTATAATTGCCTGGAACAAACTGGAGTAAAAGTAAAATTAGTGAAGCTGGAACCCTGTACTGAAACGTCACGAGTGGTCGGGGCCGATTCATTACATAAGTTTATGTAGAATGCTTCGGTGCTTGGGTCTTGCAAGTGTGGGGATTCTCAAGTATTGGATGAAAAAAATAGATTAAATAGGAAATTTTATAAATTATTGAAATATGCCAATAGAATATTTTATATCAAATAAACGCTTGAAAGGAACTATTGACATTGATTGGAAAATTTTTGTTCGGATTTTCCAAATAAGGAAGGATCAACGCTTCAAAACTTTTATGTTGTAAAGTTTTCGCTATTATTTCATACCTTAGGTCTGACAAAGTCATGCTTTAATGTTCCCATTACCAGTGTCAGGGGCTCTATAGATTGAAAATTGTGTTGATCTATTTTTAGACGTCTTATATCACTGTCGTAACGCTACATCTTCCACCGCCGCCCTCAAGTCCAGAGTTACTAACTGTCTTACAAGATCAGTGGTCCAGATCAGTTTTCCATGATATGTTAATATAGGTTATACATTGATTTCCTACAATTGTGGGTATGGAGGTCTTGCGTTGGAGGTGAACGTGGGAGACCAATTTCCCAGTGCCACGACTGTACCTCTACGACTTCATTGCTCTAACGATGGTCAAGAGCAAACAGTCGTAAGAAACTGTTGGGAGCCGAATTAAATGCCTCCGCCGCACCATTAATCACGTTCAGCTACCTGGCTTCGATCAATTAATTTTTGAGCGGACTCGGCGTAGCGGAAACATGCAAATATGGCGCTGGTGTTGTCTACTCGTAGCTGCGCTGGCGCGGGGCCATGTGCCTAGATTTAGTGCCTGCCGACGCATACTTCATGAAATTTCAATTTCCCGCAATTGCTTCATCATCCTCGCTTCTCGCCCATAAATAGCGACCAATTGCACTGCTAGTTTCTGCTCATTAGGGACTCGGCGCCGCGGCAAAATCCATGCACTTATGCATTAAACATGGGAGGGGAGGGGGTGAGGGGGCATTCGTCAATCATCGCGCGTGTACAAATCACCGCACTGTGCCTTAAATCAAGAACTACTCACATTGTTGTTCCTTGATTAACGTCGACCTGCTCTGCCACGAGGCTATTGCCTATTATGCCAGGGGGGCGGGATCTCATTCATGAAACTGATTTCGGGTTTG
This sequence comes from Zhengitettix transpicula, assembly GCA_037074705.1. Taxonomy (NCBI): domain Eukaryota; kingdom Metazoa; phylum Arthropoda; class Insecta; order Orthoptera; family Tetrigidae; genus Zhengitettix; species Zhengitettix transpicula. The sequence goes on along the minus strand of CM073596.1, from coordinate 34,640,822 downwards.
AGGCGAGACAAGATTCTGTTACGTGAACCGAACCACGTATTTTACAAACCACAGTGATAACAACGGTAACATCGATTCAAGAAACATTTAAAAACATTTAATGAGTGAAGATAACCTTATTTTAACCATGGAAATGCATAATTCGAATTGTGCTCCGAATCAGCATTGTAAAAGCCAGCATGACAAATGAATATTTTCCTATAAATTTTAAATTAAACCCTTGGCCACCTTGTCTCGCCCCATAAGCAATTCAATTTTATCTGTGAATCGGGAACAACCTTGTTCATTATTTTCAACTCAAACCTCCTTGATTATAATATTTTTCCCTTAATTATCCCACAAAATTAATATTTCTCTGCCTTTAAATTTTCTTTTCTAAAGCAAATAGCGATGAAAGAAATTGTGAGATTCCAATGACAGACCCAGGCAATATCTACCATTTTCGGACATTGGATCAATTTTAAGAAATCGTGGAAGATTGCGCCGCTGTGCTTTACGAGTCAATTTCAGTGGTATAAGACACTTCAAATAATAAAGAATTGGAGAGAGAGGGAGAGAGAAAAAGCAAATTATTCCACTGATCTTGAAAGGACTGATACCAATATGACTGCCCAGTTTCAGTATAAAATTCTAATGGTAATCCTAGCAGATATTTCGGATGTGGTACTTAAACTATACGCAATCCAGATTTTCATGATAGTGCTCTATCTGTGATATATTAGATATTGAGAATTTAACATAATTTATTATTCATTACAAATTCCTCGTTATTCTAAAATTCAGAAACGTCAGATTAAAAGCAATTCAAGTCACGGTATTGTTTGTGGAACCGTCGAAGGAAAAATTCTGACCGAATTGGAGAGAGAGCAAAATTTGCGGTAGAATGAAGAGGTGTTGCGTCGAGCACCATTCCACGGATTCGAGTACAAAAAACCGGAACTGAATTTACGCGCATCGTGACCAGAACGTGACCCTTGCCGCGAACAATGGCGATTCACACATTCAATTACTTATTTCTTTTTGTTCGTAAGGGACTGGAGGGAGGGTTTGTGCAGGCAGCGAGTGTCCGCCACACTACATCACTGACATGGCGCCCCGGGGTCCTGGCCGCCTTCCTGTTTCAATTCCCGTTGCTACCAGCTCTCAGTGTGTGTCGCAACACGACCTCGCTACCGAGAGCTGCAGATCACCACGCCAATGCAGCAGCGGCAACTGGTCATAAGTCTCATCTCGGCTGTTTGATCCATCAGTTATCGTCGTCTGATAACCTAATCGCCGTCGTCACAGATAACACGAATGCAGATCTTTCGGATAACAGTTTCTCACCATCTTCGACACATGCTTTTCTGGAGCCTTTATACTCCATTTATTTCCGGAGTAATTCCGCACCAATTATATTACGATTTTACATCGCGAGTCCGAAAGTCTGGCTGATCCTGACAAGTCTCAGATACTTTTTGCGCAGTACCAGGAAACTGATAGTTGCAGGCCTTTCCAAAATTATAGACTTTACTAACTCATCGATTCGATCTACGAAAATCATGTACATTGAGTACCAATTGAATCAATGAGATCAATTGTCGTTAGACGTTCTTCAAAATGGAAGTACGCGTGGCCTTCGGGAGACAGATTTAACTTCAGATTACGATCATCTTTTAAAACCTGGCAATGGTCCACCGTTTACATGTATCTATCTAAATACATAAAATCTGTAGGACCAGTGGCAGAAAACTAATTGGAATCAATGACCAATCGTCAATTTAATTTTTCCAAAATTGTTAAAACTTCATTACGCAGCAACAGTTCCTAAATTAGTTTTAAATACTAATTTTTAAGCCTATAGCCTATAAGCCTATAGAAGCAATCTCCAGCAAGAGAATGCAACAGACTATGTAGATTAAACTTAAACTTTGGCATTAGCATAGCGGACCATCCTGACGTAATGGAAAATTGTGGTATGATGAACCATGGCTATTTGCTTTCTCCCAAAACAGACAAGTTTTCCATGACATCGAAAACAATAGTAGCAATGTAAGGACGTGACATTATTACCAACCGAAAAGATACGAGATCGTGTTTTGGTCCTGATTGAACACACCTCAGAAGGCCTGTGGACACCAACATCCGGTTCTGACAAATTGTTTCGTATTTCCCTGCGTTATCGTCATTTCGTGTTAATGTGATCAGATAACAGTTGACCTAGATATTTCCCAACATTTATAGGACAAGTTGAATACTTTATGACTCATATGTTACCATTTTTCGAGCGTGATCCTCAAATATTACAGACCCCCCACGCATCTTATTCGGTTAAATATATTCCAATTATATAAATTTTGCCTTTTCAGTGCGATGAAAAATATGTGTTAGTCTTAAACGAAGTATAATTTAGCGTTATAGCGAACTTCAGTTTCTGGGTACGAGGAGGCATATTGAAGCAGTCTATGGTAAAGTCATCGTTTGGGTGTAAGCTGTAAATAATTTCAGTGCCCCGATCGGGGCGTTGTATTAAAAAATAACGTTAACAGTTTTTAGAGGCGATGTCTAGGCCTTGCTCGGAGTTATCGACCCGTTAACGTAGTTTCCTATTTTTTTCCTCGCCACGAGTCGGCAAGATGGCCGCGACCAGTCAATACCGGCAGGTCGCTGGGCGCCTGCGCTCTGCATTCCTCACGGCAACATGTTTGTTTACCGATTGTGCTTACTCACCCTCGGCCCCCTCCAGGCGGCGAAATATTTCGCAACAGATCTGTCCTTCACCGCCCTCGCCAGTCCAAGTATCGTTTAGGACCATGCCTTCAACCGAACACTTCCACCGGTTTGGAGAAACATAATCCGGGGTACTAGTACTGGGGGGAAACAAGTCCGTAGTATTTTCATCAACATTTCTTTACAAAAGCGTCAGGAAAAATATGTCAGAAACCCCCCCCCCCCCAGTATGTAGACCGCTAGATGCTTAATGATGACCAATGGATTCATACGATTATCGACTGACAAAAAGGACGGAATCGAATTAATTATCTATTATGAGCACTGAAACTGCTTCAGACCCAAGGGAAGAATTGAAAAGGATCTGTATTTTTGGAACAGTGAGAAATTTGGGATAGGATAATGAAGGACTGTTTTGCTGAACTCCTTGATCAAAGATCATCGGTCATAACTGTTCAGTATTTTTCCTCAAGGCCTTATGGAGTTCTTTTGTAGATCCTTGTTCTCAAGGATGCTTTATCATAAATAACCATGCTCCTGTGTGTTTTACTCCGAAGTTATAGACTGGACTCTGGCAATCACGTGCACATTGTTCTGAATTGTCTCTTGTTTCCTTCCCAGACTACGCGGCGCTTCGCTGAGAAACAAATACCAGTGTGTTAACCTGCCGACTTATTTAACTTAGAATTGGAAGACCTGTGTATCAGAGGAAAGAGTCCAGTATCGATCTCTCTCGTGCGTCAATATCGTCATAGTCCATTATTCTGAAGTTCTCAGGAAAACGTAATATCTGGACCGAAATTGGTTTTGGATTTTTTATTCTAATATCTTGCTACGGAATGGAGTAGTTTATATTTCGGTAAGACGTGCTGTTGCCGCGGTCCAACTATTTAGAGGGCGGTGACAGTGGTGTTCGGGACCGGACTATACTTCTCGTTGCTGGTTAATATGCTGTCCAAGCGAAGTTTCCGTGTTGTGAAGCGTCGAGAGCGAAAATGCATGACAGCCGGGGAAATGGAGCCTACGGGACTCCTCGGGCCTAACTTTCTGTAATAACGGACGCCATAGAACTGGTTATATACGCAAACTACTTTCCGCTCTCTTTACCCAACATGCCTTCACAAATCATACGGGCGATTCCGTGCCGCTGGATTAGGCTTCCTGTTCTACATATTCCATGGATTTACTCGCACTCGTACGCGGCTGCGTCATCACCTCACGGAATGCTTTTTGCGACGTATCGAGGCAACGAATCGTCAGCCTAGATTAGAACCTATAATTTACGGATCAATTTCAAGTGAATCATTGGAGCTTTAGGTTTCGTCTGCGCTAAAACTAGGCAATAAAGCGTGGATTTTTCACCATATGTAGCTTAAAAAATATACAGCTCGTAAACGTACAATAACTATCAGTTCGTTGGTCTTCGACCACGAAAATAATCGTAAATCGTGACGCATCGTTCGTACCGGTCCTGATACATACAGCTTTACCCTCCAATGAAACATTTTCAAGTTAAAATACCTCCACCGATTTCGGGAACCTTCAAGTAATTTACTCATTTTTAACCGACAATGAACAGTATGTCGGCGATAATTATTTTGCAGACTAAGGTACGATTATATTTTAGTGAGCGCGAAATATAACGGAACTTGTGCTTTCTTTGTCAGATAACCTAGAAGGGATCACTTCGATTCAGTACATAAAATCCGTTTCTAGGGTAAAATCCTTGAAGGGATACTCAGACCATCCCCGTAGCGTCGATAACGTACACACGCGAATAAAATAACACATTTCGTTCTCATCCCCTAAACTTTAACATCGATTATTAATATAAAGAATTACGTAGCCTACCAAAGGTGAAAAAAATATCTCAAGGTTTTTCTACAGAGTTAAACTTTGAAATGGAATTTATGCTAGGAATGTGAATACGTATAAAGACTTGAATAACGAAGATCAGTTCCATTTTTCCTGTTTTTCTACTAAAGAGTAAGTAAAGAATATATTAAAACAAAATTTACGACAAATAACAGACATTTGATTTAAAAAAATAGTTTATAGTAAAAACAACGTTTGGGTGCATACAGGTTGTCACTATGCGAAACATCGTTTTTTAACTGATTTTTTAAAAAAACTGTGTATTATTGGACTTCAACTGCATTTAGTATCAGGTAGAGTTGAAAAGAAAAATATTAAATATAGCCTAATTTTTAACGTACAGTAAAATGCAATTACTAAATGTTTCTGTCCATAATCCGTTCTTTAGTCAGGCAGTCGTCGTTGACTACATGAAATTTTAAGAGTATGAAATGGTCTCGAAATTTGAAAATATGGCCATTATTTCAAATTGAGAGAGTGGTAATATAAAACTGAAAATTAGGCCACTGAAACGGGCTGATAAATATATGCGTTGGTGTTTCAACAATTTTTAATATTTTTCTGAATCTGTTATTTTTTCTAAAATCACTGGTTAGAGTATTTTATTCTATTACGATCTGAATGCGTAGAAAGGGTGAGTCGATGCTATCATTGCACCGTGGAATGGAATGCGACGAGATCTGATGCATTGCAGGGCACAGGGCGATTTTCGGGGTCGACAGATACACCCTTCCACCCGTCTCGTTAAAAATCCCGAGTCAAATTGACTGCTAAGGCCCATAATGTCCGCCATTGTGGCGGATTGTATTCAAAGCTCTCGGAGATATTTGTGGGTTTATTGACGGTGTCACGATTATGAATACACGCCAGTCCGCTGCCCCATTACCTGTAGCACTGCTCCTTTGTGATCCCCGTGCTCTCTCCGGAGGAGTGGGTCGAAAAAAAAACGAAGGGAAGTGACTAAGCAATTTCTTGATTAGTACTTAGTAAAGAGGAGGTATCTTGTTCTCGCGAGATGGAGAATACACAAACATCATTGTTGGCGTAACAAGCGCCGCGAGTGCGTCGAAAAGTGCGAAGCGACTCCCACGAGAGCGGACTTTGATTCTGAGTGGAGCTGACAGTGATCGATACGACATTAGAGCCGCTTATTAAAAAATATATCAAGCGGGAGGCCTCAACAAATAGTTTTTCAAGCCTCGCACGACCGGTTGATCTCACTGGAAATGGAGAAGAAAAAAAAAGAGTTAACTCTCCGGAGGTTAACTCGTAGGAGGGGGAAGGGGGGGGATAACGGTTGGGGGCGCAGGGAAAAGTGGAGTAAGGTACAGTCTCGGCGCATGTGAACGCGGCTTCGATGCCGGGCGAGGCATTTGCATATACACGGGAAATGCCTCTAACGAGCCTGTCAATTCGTAGCAGCGCTCCATGTTGGCTAATTAGTTCTCGTGTGACACCTGCCTACCTTATGACGGCTGTTCCGGCTTATCGTGCTTTCCCCGAATCGCCCAGCAATCCTCTTCCACGTCTGACATCAGATACATTACCAGGAATGACAATAATCAGCCTCGGGTTCGAGCCTAACCAAGAGCGATGAATAATCCTATTACCACGAAACGATATGTCACTAATTAATTTATTCCAGTTCGTTTATCTGGAATGTATTTCAAAACAACGTGTCGTCTGACCCATAACCTGTTATCACTGACCGGCAGTCAGACGCGAAGGCCCTGAAAACCAACTCAGTGGAATAAGCTCAATTTAGGGGAATTATGTCTTTCCGGAGTGTGTCCAACTCTTTTCCCTGGAGACGAACAGAATTCCTCACTGTTTGCGACGTAAAACTCTTCATTTATTTTTCCATTATTCCATAATTTATCTATAATAGGCAATTCTGCACACGAAAGTAACTATATCTCAACACTATTGTCAACAAACTTAAAAATCAGAATAAACCTACTCGTTTATCTGTGACTCTAATTGACAATTAAAAATGTCGGTTTGGATATTAAAATAAATTTAGTTTCAGTATAATATAATAATATTGCTACCGATGACGTGAAACTTCGAACCTCTTGACAGTTCGTATTCACGGAGACACGCACAAACGAAAATTATGTCAAAAATGTTACATTTTCGTAATGAATTAATTTTTCTTGTAGAAACTCTTGTCATTATAGCTCGTATGAGGATAAGAATTGGAATATGGGCGTTTGAATTGCCCTAGAGCCAAGCATCTCAAATCCGTATCAGGATTATTGGACAAGATTCCTTTACGAATTCCTGTCAAAGGTCCACTTTTATTGGTTAACACAGACTACTTTGGAAATAAATGACCCCACACGGGATGGAATTATAAGTTAAAAAATTGAACGTTTCCATCTGAGCTCAGGTCAATATTCTTGTCTAAACAATTGTTTCCGATAAACCGATAAAATCATTCTCAGGGCATTCTCCGTGCTTTTTTGCATGTGTTTCCTATATTATGAACACAGCTGCCGCGTGACGTAACGTAACACTTTTTCTCCCAAAGGCTGATTTCAATATGGAAATTTACCTCGAGCCAGGAACGTTATTAGTTGCCAAAAATTCCCCTCGACGGAAGTGCGGCGTTTACGAATAAAATTACGCCATACCGTTTAAGAAGTTCATTACTAGCTATTTCCCAACCACATCTTTGAGTGACGACGTCGCTGACGGGCGAGGGACGTACCCCGGAACCAGTTTAGTGTTTCCGGGAAGAAGCAGTTTGCTGCCATGTTGGCCGTGTTATTCTCCAGGGATCATGGACTGAAAGCGAGGTGGTACGAGTTGTTCTCGTGCTATATTAGAGCTCCCTCTAGGGCCAGCTCCTTACATATTCATTATACGGCCTTTCAGCGCGTAATAATGTCAGCACTCTACGTGCCCCGGGTAATTACTTATTAATGGATACTTAATCTACGTGTCGCTGTTTTTGTGCAGCTCCTCTTTAAATATCCGATAAAATTGTAATTTAGGCTGATGAAACGAGGGTGTCGAGGAAATTCGCCGTGCTCCTTCCAACATGAATATCAGTCACAGTGCTGTAGACATTATAATTACTCACAGAGGTAGAGAGAACTTTGTAAAGGAAAAACAAACTTGCAGTGAGCGTGACAGAAATGAACTGAAAATAGTACTGAGCATTGGAGAATGTAACGGTTGAAAGATTATTTATTACCTTAATAATACAGTAAATTAATCAAGAGGAAACGTTTCTTGCGAGTTTTTGAAAGAATTTTTCACATTATTTTATTTTTATACAACATGTGAAGTAAGACAGTATTAAGACACTATGAATAAGGAGAATTGGCGGAAATTTGAAAATTTTAATTAAATGTATATATTCATCAAAACATGATTTTATTTGAAAATTTTTCGCATAAAATCTGTAAAAATAATTAATAACTAATTTGTATGACTTTTTAAACCCACTAATAGTGATTTAAATATAAAATTGCATGAGAGTTTTAGTGATTCCAGTATTTACTCAGAGTACGTCCGCATGAATAGTGAAACGTTACGTGTAAGGATAATCCATTTTATTCCCATTATATTATATTATTACGTTTAATTTTTTTTTTGTAAAACATTATACTTAAAAAAATATTTCAGTATATCTTTGGAATAATTTAAACGTAAATATTTTGAGTTTTCTCAAAGTGAATTTCAAGATTGCACCAGTAAACAACTACGTTGTCTTTAATATTATACAGTTTATATCATTTACAATTCACAGACAATCTTTGGTTTACGTTACTTGGTGCAGTCCATAAAGTCTCCAAAACACTCTGCTTAATATCAATAATTAAAATTCAACTTAACATCTTATAAATATCCTTATAGACAGTTTGAGAAAATATTACAATTATATCTGTTTATAAAGAATTTTAAACATATGAAAAATTCATAAATAATTATTTTATAATAATAATCAACAGAATATGGTATACGGAAAATTACACATTAAATATAATTTGAGGATATATTAGTCCTACTATGCCTGCATTAACAGAATTTTATTTTATAATGATATTCTTTCTTGTCGTTAATAAAATTATGATTCGGCTAAAGTACTCTAATTTCAATTACGTACGGACTTTTACTATGAAAATTAAACGATTTTCTATTAAAGCCCATTAAAGTAGTTTATTTTCCACTAGAAATACATCCATTCGTTTTTCATTAAGTTTACATTTAAATTCCTTCATCTGTGACACAGCAATTTTTTCCGAAATTTTGAAGTGTCGTAATTTGTACAGTTGATACGTCATAGACACTTTTCACCTTAATAATGACTTCAACTGATTTTGCTACAGTCTAATTATTTGAGTATCTCTCCCGACAATTTTTCAATTTTAACTGCAACGGAAATAACGTACCATTGGGAAAGGTTTTAAAAAAATTATAATAGAGATTATATGCTGATGTTTTTACGAAACAAGCTTCGTTAAGGAATTCTAAAATGATGTTGAGAAATTGAGATACGACCAGAATTAACAGTTAATAATTAATGTACGGTTTCCAGCGAGGGTATAACTTGACCCATTTTTTGATACTGAAGCTCGAGTATTGTACACAGATTATCTAAAGAAAGTGTTACAGACCGGAAGCTTTCCCCGCGGTATTTCATTAGTGCTACAGGACGTTTCAATGACCAACCATGTCATCGTCATCAGGCAAATGGCGACATTGTTTCCACCTGAAACAATCACTTTGACGTCGACGGTCGAGTCAGGCGTTGTACCGATGAGCTTTCTCCTATCTAGACTGCTGTAAGGTCTTTAAAAGCGGATTGTCCTGACAACGTAGTGGCCTAGTATTTGTGGTGTTGGCACGCCTGCCGCGACTGTACCGCTGTGCAGGCCGAGCCATAAATACGCTCTTTCAATGCCGCGTGTTGCTTGGAACACTGCAACTCCTACAAGGCTAATATTATTCATAACTCCGAGATGCGGAAACCCCGATGCCTTTCTCCGCGTGTAGCGGCTATTGCATCTGCACAACACTTCTCTTTTTCAATTTACCGGTGGCGTATTTCAATATACAATTCTTTTTTGTCTCTCTCTCTCTCTTTCGATCGGACACGTCGACGTGAGCAACACGGCTCGTATAAGTCAACAGTGGGAATAATGGGTAAAAAAAAAACAGATTCAATCGCGCGATGATCTGTATTCCCTGTCTTCGGATACACACAATCACGGAGGATGTAAATATTGCTTTCAACACCTTGTGTTACTGCAGAAACTTATATATGCAACCCTGAAATGTATTATTTCACCATACCGTCTGTAAAATTTATATGTACATCGAGAAGACAATGCAATACATTAAACTGTCATTATTGATGCACCTTTTGGTAACAAAATTTATTGGACTGTTAAAAATGTTGTGAAACATATAATAAAACCTACGAATATCTTTCAAGAAAAGTTCAAGATCATATCAAGAAAACTATTTTTATGCCAGAAATACATAATTACAAAACATACACAATTGACTGGAAATTCATAAACACTATAATTTAAGTCTAGTGAATATAGGACATTATTTAATTTTGGGTACACAACACTATACAACTATAAAAAAATATATGTATATATTCCTAAAACGTTTCAAAATATTTTTTAAGTCGTCCCAAACATCACTTACTTGAACATAATATTTTACTTGTGGCATAAATACATGAAAAAGCAAGTCATTTGGAATATTATACAAAGACATCCCAAAAGTAAGCACAAGTTTTTTATGAAGTTAAAGAAAATCTCAAATCTATTTGTCTGTATATTCATAAACTTTAAATGATTCCAAACGTGTAATATAATTTATTTTTTAAGAGCAGGGTTGCCCAAAAAAGAGGAAAAAATTGTACCTATGTATGGGGCACCCTCTCAATTAACAGTAACTACAAATTTAATCCAATTTTAACGTCTGACACTGACAAGGAAGTTTAACAAGTCATTAATTAAAATATATTTTCACTGAACTACCAACGTTTTTCATTTTTTGCGAATTATTTCCATCCACGCTTGAAAATCAAATCCAATTAATTTTTAAAATGACGGGAGACAAACGCACTTAAAATTTCGTATTTTCACCATTTGTATTTATTTTAGTTTTTTAAATTTACTCTGAATGTTTTTATTAAGTGCAACCGTATTATTCAATGCCCGATTTGAATTTGATTGAATACTAATACACGCAAAGGTAAAAATGTCACAAAATAAAGAACAAAGTAATATTTAATTTACGTTAAAAATTAACTGAACTTGTCCTACATAGGGACAATATTTGTGCCGTTTGAGAAATAACGAAATTTTTCAATAGATTTTAATACCAGGCATGACGATTGGGGAGCTTGCTGTCGAAACGTTGTTGTTAAACAAACAATTGGCCCGGGTTGAGTCCCGAGAATTTTATGTTCAGAACAGAAGAAAGTTCACGATGAAATGAAATCAAAAAGTTAGAAGATACATAAAAAAAACAAATAGTCTACAGTAACAACGTTCGACTTTCGTACAAAGAATTTTTTTTGCGACTCCATAATCTGTTGATTCGTCACTATTCTTTAATGTTTTATTATAAATAGAAAGCGTGTAATGGACATCAATGATGAATGAATTTGCACATGTTCTTCTTTCAAAAATTGCCCACAGGATTAATATTTGGTGATCACCGTGGTCCAAGTAAAGTTATCCTTCACCGTTTTTGTTATTTATCGTTAAAAGTGACGGGGACATGTCCTATTTAATTGGTAAGTGGAAACTATGTTTTTTGTGATGAAGAAATGGTATTTTTGAATTGTTCTGTCAACGAGTCGTGTGCCGGACTTAGAATTGTTGAATGGTTAGTCCTGAGCATGTTTTAGGCAATATAATCTGTAGGTCTTAATTTTTTATTTAAAGCGAAAATGAGGATAAAGGCCTATTTACATGCCGTTGAAATGATATGTCCGTCCTGAGTGCGAGCGAGCGACGGCGGCAGATCACTTTCCAGGATCAGTGAGGACGTGTCACTGGACACCTAGACATTAAGCCGGATGTAAGCAGATCTCCGCAGCACGCGTCAAGAGCACCTGCTCATGTTGCTTACGTCACCAGAGGCAACTTTCAATAAAGGCCGGTTCATTACGGTCCGTCAGAAATTTCGTGACCAAATTGTAAGAGCAGGTGCTCACCAGCTGAAGTGTCGGGAGCAGCTGATCATAGTCGTAACGACCAGTCGAATATTCGGGTTATATCGGCTCAAGTGAGGCGTGACAATATGTCGCTACGCGGACCTACATTTACGAAAGGTTGCGTTTATAAAAATTAACTAGGTTGTTTATTGACAACTCTTGGCGATAAATGTGATGTTCTGACATCATTAGACTACTTAAAACCGAAATCTAGACACCGTACGTTTCACGTAGCGTTGTAGATTCCGTCGAAATCCCGTATCAAGGGAACGCGTTGAGCAAATCAGGTAGCAAACTCTTGGGGGGGGGGGGGGGGGAACAAGACAAAGTCAAGTGAAATCAGATGACAAAAAAATTCAGTTTGTTTTGAACAAAACATTCGTGTAATTTAAAACTTAAAAAAATAATTTCTTTATATTTATTTGTACAGTTTCTCACCTGTCAAGTGCAGATTAATAAACGAGAAGTCCTTATCTGATCAAAGTATATGGGATGATATGGGATTCACACTAAAAATAGTCCGGAGGATTTATCACGAGAAAAAAATTAAATGGCCGAATTGTTTGCATAATTCAATCTGTAGACAATGAATCCGTACAAAACGTAAAAAGACTGCAATGTCGCTTCTGGACCGACAGGAATATTTTTGATGTCAAGGGTTCGGTGGGGTGAACCGGTGACGTAAATTTCTCAGGCTCGGGGCTCTTCTATCTTGGCTCTTTTCGGGTAATGAAATGCTGCATTTCGAAGTACGGCGTTAGCTTAATTAGAGACGTCAGGATCACGGTCCGAGTGATCGCCTGTGATACTTGAAACTGCGAGATGGTTCCAGATGGCCGGAGGAAACCGGGCCCACGAGGAACGGGCCGGTAGCGAAACAAAAGAAGTGACACCAGCGACATCCTCAGCCTGCCTTTTTGGTTATTTTTTTATTCTTATTTCGATCCCCCCCCCCCTTCCCATCCTTATTCCAGCCGTCGCCGTCCAGTTGTTTTTGTTTTTGGTCTTGTTTTCTCGAGCTAGAACACTAGTACCACGGCATTCCAGGCTGCAGCAAGCAGCAGGTACAGTCAACACAGCAAATAAAAAAACAGCTACGTCATTAACGCCAATTCTTTTAAGCTCGATCGATCGCATTTTCGAGAGATGAAAGCGAGATATGCGAATCTGAGTAGTCACACCTTATTTATCCTCAACGGTTTGATAGCTGAAGATCTCGTGCCAAACCTCCTCAATTGACATTAAATGCTTTGGTTGCTATCTTCCTCTACTATCGCCATTTTCAGTAATGCTTTTCCATGGCTAACATATCTCTTCCTTTGAACATTCCATATTTCTTACCTTATCCGATTCTAATTAAAAAAAACTATATATATATATATATATATATATATATATATATACTGACTTAAAACTGGTCAGAATAACGTCAGACCATAACGATATTAGCGTACTGTAATAATGAAATATAAAACTATATTAATAGGATAAACACATAGACACATAAGAGACAAAAATAAGTGCTAAATCAACGTTGCGTGGTATTTAATTTAGCAATTATCAGTTATTAGGCTGTTTATTTTCATAATTAACGTCCTGAAAATTTTTTTATTGTTACAAACACACTGAAAACATTTTTTAAATATTAAAAGAACCGATAAAAAATTAGGCATTTGTGTTCATATGTTTCAAATGTTATCATTAAAGACAATCTATGAAAATATTAATAATAAGAGGATCAAAGCTTTAAAGCGATAATGTTCGAAGTGTAGTAAACTCGCACTCAAAGAAGTTAAAATTTAATAAATTAATATGTAATACTAAATCAGAAAATTAGAACAATATAATTAAAAATAGTTGAAAAAATAGAAAGAAAATTATCTAAAAATTTATTATTTAATGTTGACATATTCTGACACTAAAATTCTAAGAAAATAGTTTAGTGTGCGTTTAATTGTTTATTTAAACTATGTGAAACAAATTCAACTTTTTCTGACTGTATGACAAATATATTTACGTATTAAGAAAGTCTTGAAAAGCGTTCAAAGTGTAAAGGATCGATCCATTTATCGTTGGAGTAACCGTCACGTGATTTATCAAAGTCACTTTTGTTAACGACATGTATTTATTAAACAAAAATTAAGGTTTATTATTTTGTATGAAAGTGTGATTAATAGTTCTGGCCTTGCGATTGAGGAGAGATGTACGAGGTCACAGACGTGAAGTCCGAGAAGTTTTGATGTGCCTAATAAGTTTTTGTATCTTCCTGATTCCTCTCGCAAACGTTGACAAAATTACTTGTTGATATTGTAGGTTGTGAAGTAAACTAATATAGGACCAGGTTGTAGTGGAATTCCCAGATCGATCTCTGCTTACCATCTGGTTGATTTAATGAATTCACAAACCATTTATTGTTAACAAGAACATAGACACAGCCTATTGGAAACCAAGGTATTAGATACGTAAAGAATATTCATGGCATTAAGACGTTTTCTAGTTCCACACTCACGAAGGTCGAGTCTGAGCAGAAGTCGAGGTGTTTATGTATTTATGTAATTCCTACACCGATACATCCGACCTCCAGTTCTTTAAAATATTGTCGCGTCGGTCGTCGTATTTTATAAGAACATCACTTTGTGGCCGACGGCTGCGTAAAAACAGGTTTACATAGCAGAATTTATATCCGCCTCGAGCGCATTACGTGGATCTGTGACATGACAATGGGGCGGGGGTGGGGGAGGGAGGCGCGTGCTGCCACGTCCCAGCCAGGATACGAACGCGGCACATACATAATGAGCATAATTCCTCTGCTATCCCATCTTAATTACGGCTCCAACACTTACCACTCAACAGGCTCTCAATACCTCCTTAAATCATCCCACTCCTCGGAAGTTGTATCCAATAAATTCGCGATACTATCCGACGAAAAAGGAGATGTTCAACGCGGTCAACAAAAAACTACACTTAAAAAAAGATTTTTTAGGGGAAATATTTACATACACATAGTTCTTCTACACAAGTATATATATTATATTATTCAAATTATTTTAAAAACAATGCCACTACGTTGCAGTCAAATTATGAACTATACAAAATATATTGAACAAAAGATATGAACAAGCCCCATTGACAGAACCTTGTAGGAGAGATACGAAGGGGCAACCTTTGGGGATGCCTTTTCCTCTCCGTTTTTGAACTAAGGTTTCCACAAGCCGAGGCACCTCGGCCTGTTCTAAGAGGTGTATGTTCCCATTGGAATAGTCGGCCATCTGCCTCCTAAACTGGTCGAGGCACGGAGAAGGTAATGCTGCGTCCCCACAGCAAACTCCTCTCCCGCTATCGGAAGGGCGTGAGACAAGTACCAAATGCCCGAGCTACTTGAAGCAAGTTTTTCTAGGGTTTTCCCTGCATTTCTTTAGGCGAATGCCGGGTAGGATCCCTAAACCATAGCCCGGGGCCCTAGTAACCCTTGGCTACCTTCCTCTACCCTTCCACAACCTCCCTTTCAAATCCTTTCCTATGCTATTAAAGGGGAGTTGCCCAAAGTGGATTACCCTCATGTAGCATGTTGCCCAAAGAAATGAAGAAGAACAAGCCCCACGTTGGGGACTCAAATTATGTAGTATACAAAATATATAAAAAATAGCGCTCACGTTGAAACCAAATTATGTGCTATTAGAAATTTTTAAAAGGAAGATAATTAATAGAATTTTACCTTGAATATAAACAAACAGATTTCTAAAGATAACAAAAAAAATTAATTATTCCAATTTCGATTTACATTAAATTTTGTACATTTGTGTGTTTTTAATAAATGGCTCAGCTTTAATGAGAATCAAAACTTCAGGGCCGCTCTAATAAATTATAGTGATTCGCAATAATCACCAAAGGTTACAAAAGAAAAATATAAATTAAATTTACAATAACAAAATTGTATACAAGAATCTAACAATAAAACTAGATAAATCTGAAAGTAAATCTAACGGTTAACAAAATAAAGTTTCTAAATACCATTTTATTTAGAGCAGCTCTGTGTGCTCCACAGGTATTTTATTTTAAACGAAATATTTAATTAACAGGCCACAACACTGATTGCTATATCGTTTCATTTCACAAAATTCCGGCGCCTTTCTAACAATTTATCACAAACTTTACGTCGTCCTGTTTATTTATGTTGGTTAAAGTCTAAAGACAAGCTTCAAAGCATTATGGTTTGCACTCCCAAGCAGACTCGTATTACATGACCATTCCGGTCCGGCTCCAAAACCATTCTGAATGTTTCCGCGAAAGTTCTGAGCGTCTTACATACGCTTTCCCGACAACAATCGCGTAGAAACCTTTACAGTCTCTACATTCTTGCGTCAAACAATGCTCTGGCCTCAATAATTACGTCGACAATAATATAAAAGAAAAAATATTAAATAAAAATTACATTACACGTATATATCCGCAATATAAACGTGGTCAAATGGTAGGAAATTTTTAGGGGTTGACGATGAGGAATTTTCACTGCGGAAAAGTGAGTAGGTAACCAATTTAAAAACTGGCCTAAGCTTTCTGTGTGTCTTCACTATAGTTCTTATTATTACGGTGGCTTAAATCGGGTGTAATGTTGACTCACTGCTATAGGTAGGTAGACATTTTTTGAGGAATGTGGAGTTTCGTTTCGTCCCAGATCCTCCCAGGAATTTGAAGGAACCACAGTCCATTCCTGGCTAAGAAATAATCACCCTTCATCTGAGATCCACTTACCAGAGCGTCACCGTCTTTCCTGTTCTCATTACCGAAACTCAGGTTCAGGCGTGTTTCTTGAAAACATTGTTGCAGAAATTTTTCCCCCAGCAGATGGCTCCCAAGAACCTAGAAGGGGTTGCGAAGGCCTAACGGCGGAAGTTTCGCAGATTCCTGTGCGTGAGTCGTAATTGAGTTGTTGTAGGCTTGGCGGACGATAAATAAGGCGAGACCAGCTGACACGTCAGCCTGTAAGAAAAGAAAACCGCCAAAGGGTAGCTGTTTTCCAGCACCACTACCAAATTAATTGAATCGAACATTTCCTCTTCCCCCTGTCGGTACGACCACCATGCTTACACGTTGCACTCTAGAATTTCCGGAAATATTTTTTATACCACCTCGTATCTTCCATCACTTAATCCATATTGGCTGCTAACAGTTCTCTTCTTTCGTCCTCTGCAGTTATTTCCCCTTGCTGTTTTCTATCATTCCCATTAATAAGCAAATACCCAACAAGTACTTTAAATATTTGTAATTCTGTGTTGAATTAATTTTCGGTACCCTTCTACAACCATTTTAAATGCTTACAAATTTAAATTTATCATTAGAAATAATAATTCGTTTTGTGAGGTGTATGTTCCGGGGTCGCAGACCTTGGGCATACGGTAAGAGTTGTCCGCTATTCCCATTGGAATAGTCGGCCAGCTGCTTCCTGAACTAGTCAAGGTACGGAGAACGGAATGCTGCGTCCTCACAGCAAACTCATCTCCCGCTATCGGAAGGGCGTAGGACAAGTACCCAATGCCCGACCTACCTGTTGCAGGTTTTTCTAGGGTTTTCCCTGCATTTCTTTAGGCGAATGCCGGGTAGGATCCTTAAAATATAGCCCGGGGGCCCTAGTTAACCCTTGGCTACCTTCTTCTACCCTTCCGCATCCCCTCTTTTCAAATCCCTTCCTATGCTATTAAAGGGGAGTTGCCTAACGTGGATTACCCTCATGTAGCCTGTTGCCATAAAAAAAATAATAATAATTCGATGCCTGAATTAATAATCTGTCAAACTTTGAGCTACTTCACTTAATTAAATATTCAATTTTTTTTGCAAATGAATTTATTTGACATTATTGACAAACATTGTATAAAAAATTATTAATACTTTTTTGTTTGAAAATGAGATTAATATTTCTACATAAAAGCACAATAGTTAAAATTTTCGTTAATAAAAAAAATGCTACTACTTTAGTACAGTTCAAAAATATACCATATTATATGCAAGACAGTTACCAAGAACCTGGGAATTCAGTATACTATTTACATTATGTTAAACAATTCCAAGTTTTAATAAATATAAATTTTTAAAACACGTTATCGTGACTGTTTGTAGATCGCATAATTCTAAAATAACTGAACGGGCTTAAATGACTTTTCAATTGAAAAAATCCTGATTGAAAATTAACAATAAGAAATATAACCAAATACAGACAAAATAACAACGTTTATGGGATCCTTGACCCTTTCTTCGGGTGCTAAGAAGAGCCTAGAGCGACAAAACTGCACTCGTCCCTGAAACGTTGTGTACTATTTATACTATCACTTATTTTGTCTGTATTTGGCTATCTTTCTTATTATTATTAAATTACTTTTCATATTATAATTGTATAAACACAGATAAGTGAGTCAGAAAGAAGAATTTCAGTAAAATTGTATTAATTTCATTGTACTTCATAATATATACTACCTAGTTGGCAGATTTGCACATGGCCATTTCAAAAAAGATGTTGGTGATTGTTGCAAGAAGACACAGCGGCCTTATTTTCCAATTATTCAAAATGTCATTGTTTTCGACCGCGGTCCGTATCTCTCAAAATCTTGATAACACGGTTGCAGTTTCAGTCTCGGCCGTCGAATCTAAAGGAATTCAGCAAATTGGTTAAGGTAACAGCTTCCGGAAGTGAATTCCCATTGTGCCTTTTCTTATAGGCCGACCTTCGGAGAACAATCCTCGTTGCAACAGTGGAGGACTTGCGATGTTCTTGGGGGAAGGGATTTAAACTACGCCAAACTATTTGCAAATAATGGCGTGTAGTTGCAAGCACGCAGTGTGTCGCAGCTCCGCCAGGGTGCTCGGTGCTAAGGGACGTCGCGACGCCTGTTAGCCCCGTAAAGGGGTGCTGGGGGTAAGCGTCGCACGCAGTTTCTGGCGTCGCCGCCAGATTACTCCACTGCCTCGCCATATATCTCCTACTTTACTATACACATGCCCCATCCAATTATATCAATTCAAGTTCTTCATTATACATTATTCTCCACATCACAACGAGTTCTCTAGTTCGTCTATATATTACTTTAAAATTACTGACATGGAAATTGAGCAAATATTTAGGATCAATTTATTAACACCAATAACACAATAGTGAAAGAGATTAAAGAAAGAATATGTCTTGTCAATAAAGAATACTTATATATTTAAAAATTAATTTCAAGAGCAGCCAAATTGAAACTGTATTGGACTTTTGTAATTTAAGCTACTGAAACCTGTGTTTTAAATCGAGTTGATAAAGTAAACTTACGAGTACTATAATTTGAAATTTACCAATTTTACTGGCCTCAACTTCAACCCCATTTACAGAAATATCCTGGTGATGTATAACCACGAACTTCAATCAATTATTTCCGAATTACCTTTATATTTTGTTAGGGGACTGTTATGACAATACTAAAGCGATTTGAGTCTCATGTATAAATTTATTATTGTGTAACAATCATGTTTATGTGTCATCGCAATTTTTTTTATTAGAAAATTATTATTTTTAGCAACATAAATTGATATTGTGCATGTGTACCATTACGTGTGGGAGATTGGGAGTCGAACCCAGGATGCGGCGTCCTTGTCGCGTGACCCTTGCCGGCGAACGACGTGCCGATTACTGCCAGCATTATTATTAGTCGAAACTTATTACCAGCGCCTTTTTCCTCTCTTTGTTCCGTACGCGAGCTTGTTATGTTTCGTTAGCTCTTTTTCTTTGCTTTATTATTTTTCCCAGTTAAGGCCCAGTATATTGTACACCAAGGAGAGGGGCGTGTACCAATCTTAACTACCTTATAACCAGAAACTTATAGCCTGTTCGGTTTTTGTCCACTCTCTCCTCCGCTTCTTCCTCCTCTCTTAAACTGATTTCCGATAATAACTTGCCCCCACCCCCTCCATCGCTCTCCCTTATAATAAGGTTTGGTTTGCGGCGATGTTCGCGGTTTTCCCACACCCCACATTTACCTGTTCCTAGGTACAGTTTAAATTAAGAAACATAAACACAGGTTCACTCCGGAACACAAGCCGATCTCGGGCTGAGGTAACCTTCCTCGTCAAACAATTGAGCCTTTATTACGAACGAACATATTTCACTGGAATGCAACGAGGGTCGAAATTTAAATTCCGAAAGCTGATGCCTTTAATTCAGCACATATACTTAAAGAATAAATATATTTATAAATAAGTCATAGAAACTGACAAGACATTAAATATCTATTTGCTAACTACATTTACAGTAAAAGTATAAACTTCATCAGGTGACACATGTACACTAATGATAAAAACGCAGCCTAATTTAATAAGACTACGAATTAAAAACATTTATTCTTGATTTCATTTAATTTAAATAACAGGTTCAAATATATTTCACATCATCCTGACAATTTTTTTCGGCTTCAATTGATACACACGTATGTCCTGATGATGTTCTATAGTCGTCACGAAACGTTGTGTATTTATTTTGTATACATACATTCCTTTAATGTAAATGCAATTATACAACTTAACAACAAGTTAAATATCCCATTTTTGGCATATTTGATAATATATGTGTTATACTTACAGGCAATACGAAATAATTAATTACTCCAGGAGGCATAAATCAAATAATTTGGAGTCATAAAATGCTATCATGTCTATTTTAACGGAATAAACTGAAAAACGTCTGGGGAGTTTTAAATGATTTTTCGTATGTGTTGTTCTACTTACAAAATACGTCGATTTTGAGTCATCAATGGGAGGATCGGAGGGTAGTAAAAACATATTTCAATTGGTTTAACTACGAATGTCTACATTGTCTTTGGATTAATAACACTTTATTCATATCATTGGCACTTCTTCATGTAATTAATAGGCCGTCGATGACATATTCCTGGTTTTTAAGGTTTCTAAGTGTGTTAAATTCCTACTGATTTTTAATATTTGAATGAATGAAATTACGCTCACATATAAATTATTTTAATATAATTTAAACTAATGCTGTTGAAAGTAATTAATTTAGTTTTAACGTGAGCTGTGATGAATACGCTTTGTTTCGAGCAATAGTAACTCAGTTAGTGAAAGATCGCTGAATTATTTTGGTATACTGTAGTTTTGTGAGCAGTACCAATTCAAGCAGAGTCGTGTTTAAAATTCTTCATATATAGTCTTGAATTTTTTACGAAAATTTAAAATGTGTTGTCCTTCAGATCATTTCGTGTTATAGGGTTTGTTCTTATTTTAATAAATTTAATTTACATCTGCTGATTTCACTCTGAATGTGTGTTTCATTAAAACGAACTTCGGCCTTTGCTCTACTAATTATTGGAATAAAACTACTAGGATGTTCAGGTGGCCAACAGAAGCAGAAATTAAGATGGATCTACCTTGATAAGCACGACACAGCGTTTCAAATAACTTTTCCGTTTTCATCAGGTGAACCTGAGTAATTTATTCGAATCTATTGGCCACGTGAAGTTACTAAATGTACAGAAAGCCGACGTTAAATTTATTATATTTTGTAAAACTTGTGCTACGTTTCCGTATTCTGTATAAGTGTTGTTCTATTCTCGCCAGTAATTATACTTTTCCAGGTAACAAATTCTCACCTTGCCTTTGTGACGTAAACCGTGGTTATCTTTTGACTTGAAAGTCTTCGTAATTTTCTCTCCGCTGCCCTGATTACGAGTTTTCGTTTGTTGCCAACTTCGTTGTCCGTAGTTTTTCGTCGGTGTTTTGTTGTTGATTATCATCGAAATGTAATGAGATTACAAGAGTTTCGCACTTGGCCCTTGTGGGGTGAGCTCTGGCGCTAATCAAGATGCTACTCTGGACCAATTAAGAGTTGATTAGGTTCTGGGAACGCTTTGCAATGCGCCAGCGCAGTTGGTTTTCATTCTCGGTAATCGATTGCGGGCTTATTAATAGTAGGATGAGGAGGAGGAGGAGGAGGCCAGCCCTGTAACGTTGTAATTTACGCCAGAAAGACGCCGGACTGACGACCGATCCGGGTGGCCATATATAGAGAAAAGGGATTACCTGCTTTGAAACAGTGACGTCGGAAGGTGTCTCTGGCTGGACGTCCAGCATCTTCGACGGACGGGTAAATTTTTGACTAAATTAATTTGGTCTGTGGCAGGTTGCACGCGCCTCGAGTGTGTGTGTGTGTGTGTGTGTGTGTTTTCTGACTTCCGCTGCACTATTTATTTGTGGTTTCCTCTCTTCACCTGTGCGGTTAGCACCTGCCAGGTATTAGCCGTAATAATATATCATCCCAGGCAGCGCCTCTACCTGCCTCAGCTGCCTTCGTCCACCTGGATGACCTCAGCTCTTCACACATCGCCTGAGAAACCCTTGCATTGGCAATATTATTCTCACCGGACCTTTCCGACAGGTTTTTTTACAGCTCAGCTGTGAAGCAAAATTTGCCCGTTAATAAGACGACTACGATCCCGCAGTGATTCAAAATTTTAGTAATATAATTGACATTCTTAAACGTAAAAATTAAATTTAAATTAGTAGAAATTGGCCACCTGTCAGAATAGTTATTTATTAACATTAAAGTTACATATATTATATAATTTAAAATACATCGTAACGTTTCTTCCATTTAATTAGTGTCCTTCTCAAAAAATTATTTGAGAAATATAAAAATTTTGCAGTTATACGAACGCATACGTATTAGTTCAAAACTCACCTATATACGCCCATAATAAGCTATGCAAATATTTAGAATACACATACCTGAATTCATATACCGCATACATTTCGATTATTGTAGACATATTTTCCTGTAAGTTCCCCGTTCCGCCTTGAGCCAAGCCTCCAGAGAACTGGAGAATTGAGGTAATTCCACATTCGGCGCTAAATTTTGGCATAAAAATTGTGGCGTAGCAAAAGAAACCGGTAAGGCTCGTTAAAGCGTTCCACTTGAGGGGGACAGGTGCCTTTGTTCTTGCTTAACCTTCTCGCTCTGCTTTTATTTCCGCTCCCGAAGCCAGCGAGAGAATCTAGTCATGTATTACCTCGTTGCTTTGCGCACAGTTATTCATTACGTACTGCGAAAACACCATACATAAGGAATATACTCTGGCCAGAAAGTTGCAATTATGAAAATGAAAAATGTAGCTCAATAAAAAAAAATTCATACGTTTTTAGTATTGATTTCTATTCGCTGAAACCTCTGGTAATTATATGTTTTAGTTACCACCCAGACTCCACATAGTAATTTTAGGTGAAGCCCTATTTTGCGATTACCTTCAGTAAAATCCACTTATGTCATTCCACAATTCACTGTAACAATGGAAAAGGAACAGGACCTATTTTTTTTAAAAAAAAAACTTATATCATTGTGTTAAGGATTAATTTTGCGTTTGGACATTACACTGAATTTGTGTAAAATTATTAACTTTCGTTATTTCTATTAATAGTTACCTTTCGTTTCATTCATTCTCCAGCAGGAAAATTTTTCAATCTCCTATTATTGCCCAACATATCGAGGGACGTTTACGAAGTGTTTGCTGCGTTCTGATATTGTTCATTTTCCTCGGCAGAACTTTTTCGTAATTTGTTCTCTTTGTTACTTCTGAATCTGTTTGTCTGTAGTTTCCTTGGAGATGTGATATGTATATGCTTCTCCCGTGAACGGCTATTTGCGTTTCCTTCATTGATTCTTCCCGGGATAGTGGAAACCGGTCAAGAGTTTCCCCCGGGGCTCGAAGCCGATATCCACGGTAAAGGGGGAGGCAGGCAGATGCCAGCCAGCGCTGCTTTACGTAACAAATTGTTGAGTGGCTTTTTTTTATTATTTCTGTAAGCTATGATTACATTTTAGCGTCTAGTCATGGTCCGATGGCCTGCCCATATGGAGCTGCTTGCCTAATAACACGGCAGGGCACCTCTGAACCCGCTGGTGATCACCTCCCCCTCCCCCCAATACCCCGACCCCTGCCCTTCCTTCGACGTGCTCTTGTTTCTGGCAGGCCTAGCTCATGAGGAGAACCTTCCCACAATCACTTTCGGTACGGTATCAACGGGGCAGGATTAAAATTATTAGATTACGCTTCAATTGAAGTGAAGATCACAACATTCCTGAGCAGGATTCGAGCTTATACATTCTGGAAACGAGTGGACATTTACTTTTGCACCATTCTCGATTTGAAGAAGAATGCTCACGACAAGGTTCAATGGAAGGGACGATATTTTAAATAACTCCAGGTCTGTTGCCGATTATACGCCCATTAAATTTAAAACTCATCAGATAAGTTCCTTAGTAATACTAGGTCGGCCATGCAAGTGATTTAACTCACTAGTAGTTTATGTAATAAGTGAAGAAGTTGATAAGGAGAGGTTAACAAATTAAAGAGATCCAGAACCTCGTTTAATTAATCTTTGCTGAGAACGACCTGAATACAATGTTTCGTCTTCAAGAGAAAGCCAAATATTTTTTAAAAGTATATGTAGCTTTATTACAACCTCTGTACCACAGTGCTGTATTTGTCATGCATTTCTCTTTTCGCATTAATACATGTCAATTGTTCGTCATTTTTATAAACGTTGAATTTATATCGATTACTAACATCTTCAGGCATATTGTGATAGAATTCTTTTCCCTGAATTCCACCCCTGTCTATAGTGTTCAACAAAATTACTTTTCCGACTTCTGTGTTTACAGAAACCTTCATAGATCACCCATAAATAATTAATTTTTCTTTTTATTGAATTTAAGTGTTAGTAACCATTATTATTTGGTTAGAATGAATTATATCCCATCAGCAGGTGGTTGGAAAAGTTTTCCAAATTTAAACTTTA
The DNA here is from genome assembly GCA_037074705.1 of Zhengitettix transpicula. Taxonomy (NCBI): domain Eukaryota; kingdom Metazoa; phylum Arthropoda; class Insecta; order Orthoptera; family Tetrigidae; genus Zhengitettix; species Zhengitettix transpicula. The sequence goes on along the minus strand of CM073596.1, from coordinate 34,616,212 downwards.
TCATTTAATTCAGTTTTCGACTCCTCCCATTGTCGATAGTTTTTCATTGGTGCATCAAATAAGTATTTTGATCTGAATCTCCGCCTTATACTCTGAACAATAAGACTTAAAAAAATAATAAAATGTTGAGGGCATTAAGTGATCTTTGTGTCTGCCCGATGTAGCAAACAATTTTGAAAACTGCACAATGTGTGCTATAGGTGTCAAATATTGGGTGAAAAAATCGACCTGTATGCCAAATACTTCCTTATAGTGAAATTTAGCAAAGAAGTTAAACTTATTCAGTGAATTAATTAATAGTTGAAGTGATCCAGTAAACAACAAAAATTCAAAGGAAAACATAACGTTTTTCCTATTTATTTGGGACTACTTTAGTTTTAAATATTAAATTATTTGAATAAAATGATTGAAAATTCAAACAATAGTAAAGCTACGTGTCAAAAAAGGTAAGTTAGATGTGTATAACGTATAATTTAGACTTTCAACAACTTTCGTCGCCGAAATTAGTCATGCATACAGTTAAAAGATCTTATGTAGTTGCAAATGACAGAAGAAAAATGAAGTAATAATAAAAATATATATTTAAAGCATAATAAAACAACATCACGAATAAATTTTAATTTTGAGTATCATTAGTAGAATTTTGTTCTGTATAATATTAAACATTTCACTCATCAATCTTCGATAGTCTATACCAGTATTGCAATCATAATTAAACTGGAGTTTGTAAACAAAAGCATAGTCAAGTTTCAATAGCAATTTATTTTTTAAAAAAAACTGAATTTCCGTTAACTTTAAATTAACAATATATTGCATTATTCTGGTTTATTGGGAAAAAATTTTATGGTCTAACTATTGGCGGATTTCTGTTCCTGACACGAAAACGTGGTGCTTGAACACTTCCATATTTGAATATACCAAAATTTTAGATGGCCTTGCACGACGCCTTGTTCTTTCCGTTCCGTTACAAGAAGGCAGGTGTCTGCGAACTAATTGGACAGCTGCCACATATAAATCACATGCCACGCGAAATATGCTGGCCTTTCTCGTCACAAACCATCTTCAATAGTTCTTTACGATAAACCGACGATGGAGTGCAAATATGGCGTGTATTTTAACCCCAAAACATCATTGTCATAGAATCTGTACGAACTACTATTTGTCTAGTATAATCGTATATTTGTCTATTTACAAACAAAATATTTCTATCTGGCGGTAAAATCGGAATAAATCCTATACACGTCTGGAAATGATTCAGAATAACAATCATATGGTTTTACAAAATTTTACGGATAACGTGCCGGTGTAAAAAGTGCTATCGGCCATTTTTTAAAAAAGAGAAAATTTGTAATTACGCCCGTTATTTAATATCACTGAAATAGCTGGTTTTTTAATTACTTTGGCATGCAGCCCAGGCATTAATTAATATCTGAAGAGGTCCTATTGTGACGACGAGGCGTATGAAGATTTCATATTTTTATCTGATTTATTAATATTGATATTTTACTCTTTCTTTATTAAACGTTAGCCTATTACACGAGGTCAACCTAAGACTTTGCAATGATTGGTAAATTTAACCTGTGTTCTGTGATGTGACGACCATTTTAATTACAATAACGTGGTAAACCACAATGGACCTACAGATTGACGTTAATGTCTCAACGTTTCTTCTTTACGGGCTATGTAATGTCCAGAATAATTACCGCCACTGAGTTGAATGTCCATCTTATTTTACAGTCCAGGAGTAAATTTGTACTGGACCGGGTTACTTGGATCACGGAGGGCAGATCGATAACCAGGAAATCTCTCGGACACATCTATACATGTAAATAAACTAAAAACCGATTATTGTACGTTTTATAGAATCGAGATATTTTAATTCATTATAGGATCCGCAACTGAAGTCTTCTACTTGTAAATATATATCTGAAATTTTTCTTTTGTCAGCTTTACCGAAAAAAATTTCCATTGTTAGGCCTATATAGAGACTTGAGAAGTTTCTTATCGATATCGATTGGCCATATGGACAAAAAAAATGGCAGTTGTGAAAAAATCTCGCTGTAGATCTCTGCTCACAAGAAAAGGTACAAATCCATTTCGACAAATTTTTTTCGTGGATATACAGAACAGTGAGAAGGTTCTTAGTGATCCGCCAACTTGAGACAAAAGAACCAACATTCCAAAATAAAATTTTGTCTCGTAGGAATTTTGCGCGTTTAGAGTTATATACCATTATAAAAATTTAAAAACTTCCAATTGAGCAGTGGGGCATGACGAACAAAAAACTTTGTCTAAATCAAACATATTTCACATGGTAAAGAAATATTAAATTATTTAGAAATCATTTCGGCTTTAACTTCCGCGAAGGATGGTCCACTCGATTTTTTAAATTTTTTTGTATAATAAAAAATAGGTTTTATTTGGAGCCTCATAATAGAATCCAAATATTCCTAATTTATTTTCAATATCAGGAGGAAATTTTCGTATTCAACAGTTTTATGAAATTTGGCTTCTTTTTTTCTCATTAATCTTTGTATCACCTGATGAAATCCAAAAGTCTGGAGGAAACGTCGTGTGCGTACTTTTTTCACTATAAATAAATTTAACTTCAAAATATGTTAAATTGCCATAATATCAGTTTCAAAATCTTTGATGTCAAGAGTGGCCGGCGTAATAATCTTACAGATAAAGCCGAGATGTAACAAATAAAAAAAATTTGAAGTAATGAGTCAGCAGTAACATGCTAAAGAGACCCCAAGTCCTTTTCGCATATGTCATTTTATACCACAATTGGCAACATAAGTTCGGTGTTGAATGTGATTTGGCTGGTACCAGGGGATACTTTTGTCGGTTTCAGAATCACTTATTTATTTATTTTTACTGGATGACTCGCTGGCATTTTCCTCAGTTGGGGACAAGTCGTTCTGAGTGATAAGTCATGTTACTGGATCAAGAAAGGTTGACACGTTAAACGCGATGGAGTAGTTTTGTAAATGTTTCGTGTTTGAGTTTAGGTGGGTCTTGGAGGATGAGTGTCAATTGGCAGGCCCGAGGGGCGGCAGAAATTACAGCCCATTCAGCACGCAGCCTGTCAGCCTCTCGTGCCGAGACTCCAAATTTATTACTTATTTAGCTGTGTGGCGACTTTCGCTGTGTAATCAACGCGCGCCTCTGAATGGACAACAAATTTCGACAGAGGACAGCTTGTCAAAAGATCTTTGTATTGGACCACAACGGTGGGCACGCCACGAATGGAAACTAACTAAAATACCCACTAAATATAGTTCTCCGGCAGTTATTCCGTCCGCTGGCATGAAGCCGTCAACGTTCTTAACAATCGAGTCGGAATTTGGGAAACGTACTGTCGCACAAAGCACCTTCTATTAAAATGAATACCTGCCACTGACGTTGCAGTGATTTACATAATATTCAGTGCAATCCACTTTATAATATCCTGGTACCAGAAAATGAACACAACTTTTTTATCACCCTCAATAGAATTTTGGTTTCCTTCAAAACAATTTTTTAGAATCTTTCGCCCCCTAAGCTACCTTCAACTTCTAGTGAATTCTTTTAAATCGATGACGTTGGTTGGTTGAAGACCAAAATAGATTTAACAATCAAGGTATGTAGTAAATATTATAAAAATTAAATTCAAATGATTCTAATTATAATATAACGAACAATATATTGTAAAACTCGATTTTAGGTCCTGACATAAATATTATAATATTTTTTGAAGAGGCCGAAAGCTACTAATAAATTGTTTTGAACGTAACCAAAAATCTAATAACACTGATACAAAACTGGGGTAATTACAATTATAATTAAATAAGAAATTATTGAAATATTAATCTATATAATATTAGAACTAGATATAAATCTGAAGAACAACGTAGTAAATATTTATTCCAAAAATGTAAATCTGGAACGCAATCATAGATTTAAATATATTATTCCAGTTGTCATAACATAAAAACTACAAATTCTTTAAAAACAAACACAACTGTCCTGCTCTACAACAGTATTAAATAAAGTCAAACGAGCAGTTAACAATATATATGAGGACTAAAATACTAGGCAGCGTGTCCCAAAATTAAATACCTGTTTTGTAAAAATCAAACGCAAAAACTGAAGTCTATGATTATAATGTATCACATACACTAATATTTTATCTTTCTTCTATGTACAGGGTGCTCCAACATTTTAATGGACCACGTATTTTGGGCGTTTACGAAAAAAAAACAAAAGCTTACTTTTAGGTCACTCTCAGAAAATTAATTTTTTTTACAAGTTAATGTTTATTTAACGTAGGGTTGTCTCGTTGATCTAAATAGTGACTTATCACACAGGAATTACGGGAAGCTGCTGAATAAGTTAAAAGTAGCTGTTTTCTGCAATGTAGATTGTGGGAGTTTAGTCTAAGCCGTCGTTCCTTCTTTTTTTTTTTACTAAATTCCATAGAAAAATTCTCTACCATAAAGGTTGAATAGAACATTCAATCCGTTCCCAAACACCAATATCACAGGACACTATTAGCGGCCTTTTCGTTTTTTAGAATTCCTTGAAACTATAGAATCGGACAGACAGATGTCGCCAGAAATTTGATTGAAATATTTCCAAGACGTGCATATTATCTGTCGATCCAAAAGTATAGTTAAATATATTTGAAGAAATCGAGTATATTCATTTGAAAAACGTCAATGAAATGAAATCCTTCAATTGATGTCTATTCTAAAATTATAATATTTCGGATCTCTTGTCTATGTAATGTATAAAAGATAATTTTTTTTGTTATTTTAAGTAAGATCTGCTTTTATTGACTCACAGTCAGTTATATACAAATATTTCTCGTTAGAAAAGTTATATACTTTTAACAGCACACTTAAATTGGGGGGAAGGGGGTGGAATTTTTTTCAAGCCCAAAAATTTAAGCCTCTAAGAAAAATATAATTCGCAGTTTAATGATATTATTTAAAATAATATTATTTTGCAGTGAATTGTTGCTGAATGTAATTATATTCGAACTTAATTACTATAAATTATTGTATATGTAGCTAAAGGAATGCGTTGTGATAATTCAGAATAATTAACTACCTCATTCCACTGATTTTCCTCTTCTCACGTTAATTATTTCAAGATATCACAACCCCTACCTTTGTTTTACCTCAACCAACGAGGAGCAACCCGAAAGGTGAATGTTGTAGTAGTCGAAGTGTAGATTGTTTCCTCGTCGATTTGGTTGGTTCTTCCACGATCCTGCGACTGATGGTAACTCAACCCCTCGAGCTGTAGGAAATACCGAAAACATTCCTTCGATGTAAATTTCTGTGGCCGCAGATAGGTCCAGGGGGAGCTATTTAAGTCCGTAGGGACCCAAACATTCTTCCGTGGGCTCCGAGATGAAGGGTCAAACGTTCAGATCTCGCCTTGCACAATTCCCCCTCCGACTGCTTCCTTTGTGAAATGCCCTCAGCAGAGTGAGAGCCTCGTTCATGACAGATGGAGTGCCCAGATATTTCCTCCCATTGTGGAGTTAGCTATGGCGTTACTTCCTCCCATTGTTGTCGGAACTTCCAAAATAGCGTAATCACGGACCTTTTAGAAACAATCGCCCGCAGTTTTGGTTTCATAATTGACCTTTTGTGCGCCTTTAACGGGTTCACTTGTTTAAAAGCGCTCCATTTTTGTAAGAGTCATACTCAAATCGGAGAATGTATGAAACTTCCACCATGAAAGCCCCCCAAAAAAGAACAAATTGACATTCATCGTAATGAAAAGTTGTAGGCTCAAAAGATTATTTTTTAAAAATTATATCACTAACAGAAATTTCTCTATGATGCTCTACGGGAAATGATAACATTAAGGCAATGAAATATTTTAAAAGTTTTAATGCAACGTCTGTTTTGAATTAATAAAACAATTCATGCCCTTATAAAGACACTTTTTATTTATATTTTACCGATGCTTCGATACCTTTTGTGACTTCTTCAGGTATTTTCCTACAGAGGAGGTATTTTCAAATGATTTATAGAATAATTGTACGAAAAAACAAAAATGATAAATAAAACATAAAAAGTGTCTGTATAAGGTTATCAATTATTTTATTAATGAAGTTTTTTATTGCATGAAATTAAATCCTTAAAACCTTAAAAGGACAGATTTATTTAAAACTTGCTGGGTGCCTGGCTTTGACCGGGTTGTCATATATACGTTTTGACTCTCATTTTGATTTCTTTTTCGTTATTTTTATGTACCGCACCTCAACGATATTTACGATACTATTCATATAATTAAAACAATATTTAATGATTTAGAATTTTATAAGCCGGGAAAGATAATGGGAATGTGTATTAATAAACTTTAATCCGCCCTTCAATTGCGCTTAGAAGATTCTCGACTATTAATTTGTCCCTTCCGTTTCTCGAACCAATCAGAGTTCGATATTCAAACATTACTCCACCCCCTTAAGATAGCGAATGTTGACTGTTCCGGGCACCATTTATTTTTAATGCCAATCCGGACTTGACCCTCAAATCCGCCATGAATCTCTCGTGATTGTCAATGCACGATTGTCGTCTTCATTGTTCTGAAAATGTTGCTGCATCTCAGTGAATAATTATTATTTATATATTTATTTTCCCTTTACATTCCCACCCAATATGTATTTTAAACCTCATTCAACCCTTCAATGGCAATTAAAATGTGTTTGGAAGATTCTCAACTATCCGCCTTTTCGTCCGTTTCTCTGACCAATCAGAGTTCAATATTTTTTTGTTTGAAACGTTGAAAATTATTTCTTAGTATTTCTTTTCTTATTCTTAGTTTAATTTTCTCTCTCTTTCGTGTTGTTTTTTGTTTTTCTTCTTACCAGAACTTCGGAAATTTTCCCCCCAATCCGTGTTTTCGCCTTCCCTCTTTTTTAGAACTTCACCTATTTTTCACTTGTACTTCATTATTTTTATTTAGCATGGAAGATACGAAAATCGTCTTTACAAGTAATATTATATACATATTGTTTTAGTAGAACAAACAAAAATTGCTCTTACGACAAGAGTAAAATAATATAAGTACACAACTACTCCTCCTAAATACAACATAATAAGAAATATAATCGTTATAGCAGGGGAAATGTCAGTATTATTTTTATGAAATTATATCATATTTATTAAATTCGCTATTAATTGTTATGTAACAAATATTTTAAATTTTTCATAATTACGTTCATTGGTTAAGTTTAACTTCGAAATAATTTTATTATTGAATTGCTTCATGTCACCAGTCCCTAAAAAGCTCAAAATGTTTTCTTTTTAATTATCACAGTTAAACGTTTTGCCATCTTTAAGTAATATAAAAATCAAAACTAAAGAAAATAATATTTAAAGGCAGTTGTTATAAGTGCTTTATTAGAGTATTTAATTTTTAATTGAGGAATGGTCAGTAAAGTCTTATAAATCTTTAATTTATTTTATTTAATTATGAAATTCAATCATTACTTTTTGGCTAGACGTCAAGATTAATAGTAAAGATACACTGTAGCAGTTTTTATAATATTTAAGTAGGTTAAAATTTTTAGTTTCACTTTTTAAGTTCTTCAAACAATGATCGTCGGCGATAATACTGTAGTTTAATTTTATGGCACACTAAACTTCTGTAATAGCCGCAAGAAAAAAGTTATGCTTTCAAACCGCCGAGAATGACAAACTGTAGTTAAAGATTAAAGTTCTTGGTCAACTTAAATAGTGCAAAGAGTTGGGACTGAATATTACTTTTGCGAAGAATAAAGTATGCTCGTGACTCAGAATGTTACTTTAATGTATTAACGCATTAGAAATTAATTTTGTGTTAGCTAGCAGTCGCAGTAAATTTTGGCACTCTGTCGGTGTTAATTATTGTCCTGAAGCGTAACAGGTCGTTATAATTGTTTATTGCGGACCGTTACGAGAATCGGTTCTGGATTTCTCACACTCTCACCGTCCATTAATCATAAATAAGTTAACACCGTAGAAAATATTATTAGAAAAATAAGAGCGAAGCCAAACGGAAAAAAAAGAGGACGGGTAGGAGGAACAAATTAAAAGGGACCAAAAGGCAGCAGCTTATTACCGGAGTCCACAGAGAGGCAATTAATAGGTAGATACACGTTATTCCTGTTCCAGGCGGTGGGTCGTAAAACATTATTGGGATTTTGTCACGATCTGGCTCTTATCGGGTCCGACTCGTCCGGAGCTCGAACGCTGGACCCTCCCACGCCCACACTCGCTCGTGAGGCGGTAATTACATGGCCCCGCATACATCCGAAAACTTTATTAGTCTCACAGATTAAATACAGCACCTGGCCGCCGCTCAGTCGTAAACCACGGACCAATGCTTCCTCCTCGCTTATTAATTCCTGACGAGATATCCTGGTCACTATATACGTGTATGTGTGTGTGTCAACCTGGAAGCTTCAACACTGCACTTAAATTACGTATAAATGAAGTGTTTAAATTGCTTCACTAACGCTTGCCTACGGGAGAGCGTAACTGATCGGACAGAGAGACATATTTAAATAAATGAATTAAAATATGTATATTTGAACATACGTTGCAGTCTTAATTTCATCCTTCACAGCAAAGGGTCGATGTCACTTTTATACTGCCTGTTTCTGATTAAATTTTACGAATACTACTTCCTAGCCGCGTAGAAAGCTATTACAGTATTTTTTCTTGCATGCAGTTCTTTTTTTGTGTATAACCCTGGCGGTTTTTGAGTGCTCCACCCGAGATTTTTTGAAGGTATCAATACGCCATTCTCGATCATTTTTGTTCCTGCTCCACAATGTTGCCCTTTCAGGGGTTGAACTTCGAAAAATCATTTATTTAGATATATCGTAATAGTAAATTTCACGTTTGAAGCTTCAATAGCTTCTACTCTGTATTGATATGTCAATCAGTTTCTCATTGCAAATACAAATATATAGATAAATAAGTGGAAATGTTAAACGATAGAAGTCATTAATAGGGATTTAATAAATATTTATGATGAAATGATTACTTTTTTTAAAAAAAAAAATGAAACATTTACGTCTCCTTGAAAATTAATAATAAGAAAGACATAAGATTAGATTATGTCTGTATTTGGCTTTCTTATCATATACTTTTAGATGAGTGTAGTCGTAGTAGATATATTTTTGTTGAGTGCATGCAGTAGTTGAGCATAAGTTGTTGATCCTGTGACGGGTGTGATATCGCGCACTTTGTGCCCACTGTCTTTGCAGTCTGCGGCGAGACGGGCGGGCACTAGCTGCGCCAACTGCAAGACCACGACGACGACGCTCTGGAGACGCAACCAGAACGGAGAACCCGTGTGCAACGCGTGCGGCCTCTACTACAAGCTTCACAACGTGAGTAAACAACATTATTCTCCCTACACGCTCAGTATCAAACAATTAAACCCAGCAAATTCTAGGAAACACGTCAGACCATCTTACTATTTAAATTGAAACGTCTTAATGGCAAGAGCTTATTTCAGTGACTAAAGTGTCCTTTAACCCCTGTCGACGTGGCCGCTTAGTTTAGGTGAGTAGGCCGTTTCCGTGGTAGCCTGCTGCATAGACCAGTCCGCTTGTCACACGATGCGTTGCGTTGCTCGCGCTCTTATCTCTCGGTATAACTTTAAAAATGAAAATGTGGGTAGGAGATTTTGCTGTCATCTCAAATTAGCAAGGACTTTAGGAAGCTGAGTAATGATTAATGGTCGCGAGGAAACCCGGTCTGAGGTGCTAAATAAGTGCGAAGCAGGCAACTGTCACAGGATTTCTTCGAGCTAGGATAATTATTACAACTATATAAATAACACTTCAAACTCTTCCAAATTTAATTCAATAATGGGGTTGTTCAATAGTGGGGTTGTTCAAACATTTCCGTAAAGGGCCAGACTATCTTATAGTGGAACAAGGAGATATTTAAAGATAAATAGGGGATAAACGACAACTGTTCAGCTAGGAAGTCACAAAGGAGTGTATAAAGGCGGAATATGTGTAATTAGAAAATATTATACGAAGTCTTCGGTTCCAACGGTTATTTAAGTAGAAGTTGTGTTGTGAAAACAAACTGGAAAATGGAAGGAGAACCGAAGTTGTGATGGGTAAGTTTTCCAAACTTTTAGTTGTATCGCCTGAAGTATCCTAGAATCGATACAACTCTAACCGCTGATGAGCGAAGAAAAACTGCTTGAGAGAGGGGAGCGTTAAATTTAAACAGTAGAAAATTTCTCGAGTTTTAAATGGAGAGCGACCGTCCTAAGAGGGCGATAGTTCATTGAACTTAAACGATATGAATGTGGCAACTTGTAGTCTCGGATATTCATAAAACACTCTTTTCTTCATTGAACACAAGTAGCCGGATTGTTTAAAACCACAAATTGATTTGAACTATAAACCGAGCAATTAAAAACTTTTAATAAAACTAAGACAACAGTTTCTTGAGTGAAACTACTTCAGTTTGATTACAACTAAAGTACTGTAATGATCACTACTACTTTATTTAGAATACTTAATGAAATGAAATTTTATAAAGGGACGAAGAATAAAGTCGATTTTATTTTTACAAGACTTCAAATAAACACACATCCTATCTCAGGGTCGTATTGTGGTCTGATTGGTTAAAACAAAAATTATTATTGTCACTGTACAAGCAAGAAAACTGTATCACAGCACAGAAACTCAATTCCAGTCAGTCCGCCTGCAAATTAGGCTGCAGAACTACGATAAGTTGTAATTGCGATCGCCGAACGGTAATTGCTACAAATCAATCAAGATAATCTTCAAACTGCATACAATTTAATTATATAAACAACTCCCTCACTCCAAATCACGTTTCTTCGTTTCTGTCTAATACAATTCATTGTTTTAAGTCCTTCGATCAAATCGCGTTGCTTCATTACCCTCCAAACGAGTATTTTTTAAATTCTTGAATCCAACTGACGAGGTAAACACAATATAAAAATGTGTCGCCTTAAAAAATCTGAATGCAAATATAATTTAGAAGTTTCTGCAATTTGAATCATTGCAGCACAGTCTTTCACAGTTTATTTAATACATCAGACGCAAATTTAGCAAAAACATAATTAAATATGATCAATTCAGATCTGACAGCTGTTGAATATTTCCGTAGATTGAAATTTGTGATTAATTGTGGTGTTAAAAAATCCTTGCATGGTCTGCACACCATATTTAATAAAACTGAGGTGTTCGTGACAAAGAGTATTTGTGTATTGTGTGTCTTGTGCCGTTTGAAATTGTATTATCAGATCTTACGTTAATGAAGCAGAATATTCGAATTAGGTATTGAGTGAGTGCAACCGAACAGACGCCTGTAAATGTTTGGAATGCTTGTAGAGTGTGGGTATGGGAACTGGCGATCGCTACGCCTAACTTGGCCTGAATGTCGCATACTTGTGTTCGGTTGTCGCAGACATGTCTTTTGTCGCGACGATAAACATCGCCGCTGCTAACAATGGAGCAAACACTGCGCAGCCCAATCAGGTCTTCCTTGGCGGAATTAATGGCGCTCCTCGGCTAATACGGTGGGACGTGGACCACTTAGCGAGTCTCCATGCCCCGTCTCTGTCTCTCTTCATTCACGTAAACCCTCCACCTATTCTGTGAGAAGAGCACTTGTACCTTAAACACGGGACACGGTGTCACCGGCTCCTCTTCCGCCACATGTTACGTCGCGTCCTTTTTCCATCACGACGGTGACAAGTGCTCAAACTGTTTCCACAACAACCTCGTACGAGTCTCTGGTTTTTATGTGCCCTCATAAGGCTTACCACCTGGACCAAGAGAATAATCCTAGTAGTCGATTATAATGTTAAATAGAATAATATATCACGATATTCATTGATATGCAAATTGGCAGGACTGAATAATGTAACTCTATTTAAGTCTGGCACATGCATAGATTTAAGTTACAATTCATTACTGTGGTACAATCGAGTAACTTGTCAACATGTCCGAGAAGAAAAGATTACTGATTATTTTTCTCTCGCTTTCTATACGCCGATCCCCCACCTGGGAAAATATCATCTCCTCGTTACATAACAAAAATCATTATAAGCAAATTATTAAATAACACTAAAATATATTCATCGTTCGAGCTCAATGGACAATTAAATAAGTAAAACAGCTAATAAATCAGATAAAATTAAGTTTAATCATTATTACAAAAAACAAAACTACGTTTCATCCCATCCTTGGAATTAAATATGTGTAAGTTCTAAAATATGTTTTCCTTGTCAAATTATGATTGTAATTTTTTTTGGAAAACAAAAACACTCTTATTAACTTATTTTGAGCAAACTTAAAATGTCGTAATTTTATACATTTTATAAAATAATTCAATAGTGAACGTGTATTTATTATTTATTGTAAAGATGTAATCAAGGTTTTATTTTTAAAGGTTCAAAATAACAAATCTTTCTTTAATATAATTTATGAAAGGCGTAATTACAGACTTGAATTGAAAATTACTAATCAATAATAAGCATCAATTCGATATTTATCAGCCATTTAATTTCAATTAAATACGTAAAATGGCCATTAAGTAGAATCTGTATTAAAAACGCAAAAAATAACGTTTACACTGGTAGAAAAATTAAAAACTTATATGACATCTTCTACTTGTAAAATTTGTATTCAAAAACATATTTAACATTATTTAAGAAAAATTAAAATTTTAACAACTTAAAACTGCTACATTTTATTTACAATTAATCAATATTTCCAATTGTAAAAGTGTTTTGTCTAATTTAGTGTCAAATTTAACTAAATTCCAAAATACAAAATCTTTTTAATGTAAATTAACAAAAGTAATAATTAAATACCTGTTTAAAAATTACAAATCAATAATATATTTTTGTAATATAGAGAGAGAGATATATTACAAACACATGACATAACATTCCGATTTGTGGTTTCATCTGGTAATTGTTAATTTTTCACCTGATGAAGTTTGAATGTAGATTGAACCAAATTATTTTGAGGTTTATCAGCTGTTTTATTTATTTAATTATTATTAAATGTCAGATAATATCAGAGTGATTGTTGTGGACACATCTCTCACGTGACCAGAAAAATGATTTATGGCAAGGGATCGTAGAACCTGACTAGCATTCCTCATTTCATATTGGTCTTTGGTAAATGCACGAAGGGTCCCGATTAAATTGTAGGAGCCGCGGATACGTGCAGGCTCCGAGGGCTATAATCAATCCGTACGAGCTGTCAGCTCCCGCGGAGAGCTCCTACTAATTGACAAATGACGAGGGCTTAATGGACACGCCACGGCAAGGCACAGCTTTTATCCCGTACTTAATTACAGGGCCACAGGTCTCCGGAGCTGGAACCTGCCTCCGGGATCCTGAGGATCCCGAAACTTACCTATCTCACCCCCTGTTCCCCGGAAACGATAAAATCTAATTAAGCTGTACAACAAATGGCATAAATGTCTAGCTATTCTGCTTATTCCGAAGACTAATTGTCTGGTGTAACTAATGGCTGTATTGCGAGATGTTTTATAGCAGGATACAGGAGGCAAAATGCCTACATTTCCGGCTGCGACTCGCGTACGAGAACCAATTAGAAAGTCGAACAAGGCCTCCTGTATCCACCCACAGCGTCGATGACATATTAACTCTCGCTTTTTATGCTCCTCTTAAACGACGGCGGTAATTATATTTTTTCTCTGAGGAGATCCGCCTCCATCAATCTCGCGGGACGGAGAAGAAGCCACCCCTCTACGAACGCTTCGTAGCATCTTAAATGAGTCCAAATAGTTGTGAGCTAATTTAATAGAGCCTTCCTGGAATTATGAATGAAAGAGTGTCATTGTTGCTGACTGCCAAGTCTGTTCCGACGTCTCGCTCGGTTAAGCGCCGCACAGGGTGGCCACCAAGTCGCGACCGAGTTCTGGAGAGACAACAAAAAACGACAATTACGAGTGGTAACAACCCTTTGAACTATTATTGACGACCACCAAGGAACAAAATTCTGCCTCCTCACACTCAAACAAACTGATTATACGCGGCGACTCAGGATTGTAGGAACTTCACTACGTTTACGAGACAAGTGACGAGTTCCCTAAAATATAAAAAGGGTTGTTGGATGAAACACATCAAAACCACTACGAGCAACAAAACATACAACCGTAGATTAACAATTATATCTCGTGAAATTGCAGTAAAAGTAGTACAACGTTTCGACTTAACTTTGAAACCATCTACGGTTAATATATAAAAATAAAGAGAAGATCTAAATTAAATCCTTGAAAAAATTAAATATATTCGATGCAACAAAAACTCTTGCAGACAACTATTAACAAAATTAATTCCGTCAATTAAAATTTGTATTTTAAATAATTTCAATAATAAAAAACTAAAAAGAAATTATTTAGACTGAAATAAATCTTTATTATGACTAAAATCGAACAGTATTTTTTTAATATAGTTCTTGATGAGGTCCCTAAAGTTTTACTTCTTTTATTGTACTTTTACGAGTTGCAATTCTCGAATTAAATTGTATTAAATTACAATTCTGTATTTATTGACTGATATACTTATTTTAATTAAACTCTGTGTTTATATTTTATACCCAATCGTTTAAATCAGTCCAAAATTTGTAAAAGAAAATAACCAATTTAATGAATTTTCAATTTTTTTTTTTTTGCAGATTATGTCTAAATACATAATTAGACTTGACAATCTGGAAATTGGAGTTATAAATTTTATTTTATAAGAAATGAAAATGTTCTGACGTAAAATCGGACTAATATTAGTGTTACATGTGGACCGTAGATGCGTAGTCCTACCGTCTGTATCCTAATGGAAACCGATGTACTCATAATTGAAATAATATTGAGAACGAACAAGTACGTTATGTAGAAAAATTTAAGATGATTATGGCAATATATGCTAAATATTCCGGAAATATTCAAAATTAAATAAATTGTGATTGATTAAAACCATTTGGGATTATATAACCACAATGAATCCGAATCTGTTTAAATAAATTTAAATATACACAGAGAGAGAGAGAGAGAGAGAGAGGATGGGGGGATGTAGGGAGAGAGAGAACACTTCATACTCGTTCCAATTAATACCTGTATTTTATCATTGAGAAAATTTTTACAATCTATAGACATAAATCTCGCGGAGTACAGTCCTTTTTTTTTTAATCGGTATTGGCCGCTGATGTCGCGCTGACACGAGGCTTTGCTGATGTCTGCAAGAGCGGAAGTGACGGAGGCGCAGACAGAGGGCTGCTGTGTGAGAACCGCGACAAATTGCGGGGGAGGCGGAGGCGCCAGCCCGGGGTGGTCTAGACTCTAGACGTCGGCGTCTCCCATTTCTCTCGTTCTCAAAATATACCCTGGGCACACACGTATTCAATTAAACATTGACGATTAACCGATAAAAAGTTGTCACTCGCCAAAAGTCGTCGGGAAACTTGCTTATGCTGCTTCACGGTTGAAACGGCAACTGGAATCAAGAGGTCATCTCTGAAAGATTTTCTGATCATTTAGTACCCTATGTCGAACTTAAAACTAGACAAGTGAAAGCAGCTTATATTTTCCCGTCTCAACAAATGCCACCTTACATTCCTCAGTAGTGTATTCGGGAGTGATGATTGATATAGATTTTAGTCTTTGCTGGTTCATAATATTTTAGAGTCAGAATTATCCAGCTGGCCAGTAAACCATCAAACGTATGGCACTCTGTACATCATCCATAACCAGATATTTAAATCTTGTAGACATGTTATCCTTCATCTTTCCTACTGAACAGATTCTTATCTTAGAAAGGTTCCAACAACTCATTTCTTATGGTTACTATGCATATAAAATCTATTTCCCATCGGACTGACTCGACCGCCGCGTTCCCAATTCACGATACATTTCGTATATCACCCTTCTGAGAATTATTTTCCTTAGATCATTCGCGTCAAGTTCTAACAGGTTACCAATATATTAGATTTTCACGCCCCTGGATTATTGAAAATCTATTTTTTTATAATTCAATTCGAATGTTGATGTTCGCTAATTCTTACTGGGCGGTGATGTTGGTGTCCAATCTTTGTAGTCATTCACGCTGACACATTTTCCATATAAAAAGAGCGTTACTTGTCTCTGTGCCCGTTTAAACAAAATATGGCTGAACATGTTTAAATAATTTTACAAATTCGTCTGTCTACTTTTCCAACGTAAAACAGGCAAAGAGATTGCCGAATTTCATGTAGAGGAACCAATTATTGGCTTCGGTTTTCTGCATTGTCTTTGGGTCACTTTATTTAAGGTCATCTTCATGCTGATAGCACGTCAACAACGTGATGGATCTCAGAGCTATGATTATGGTCGATTTCTGATTGATCAGCACCACGATTGACGCTTTCCTTAGTACTTGAATAGGGTCGAATTGTAGGATTGTGTAAAAGGGGAAGTTTACATCGCACTTTAAGTACGTTCGGGCCAAGGTTGGGAATATGGGCCTAAGTATAGCCGTCGGAATGCGTCGTGGCGACGACTGACGCGTGGCGTCCCATCAGATCTCTCATCTGGCTGGCTATCTGGCGACGCATCTCCGCAGCTCTCTGCCAGCTGATGGCTTATCGCGACCAGGGCTGAGCGCCGTTTCGGGCCCGCGCCTCGCGTCATCTTCGCCGTGGGTTCGGTCAGCGGGACAACCCTGGCCTGGTAATTAGGCGTTTATTTCGGGCCTCGCTTCCACCTGTTCCTCAGCGGCAGGGTGGAGCTGTGTCGAGGGAAACACAAGGGCGCGTTGTGCACGACGTTATCTCAGAGACATCGGAATCGGACTGATATTTTTACCGGGGGGGTTTGGCACGCGTCTGCGTGCCTACTAAAAATCGGAACAGTAAAATGTCCATGATGGCACATACTGTTTTCCAAGTGAAAATAACACATCCAAAACCGTACTATGAAGTATAGTACTACAAAGAAACCCAGTAATGACTTGTCATGATCAAGTGACACTTTCCTGCTTTCTTCCTCTCAGTTCTATGAAGAGACTAGACCAGCGAAAACACGATGACCAACAACATGTAGAAACAAGAGAGAGCCTCGTGGTCAAG
The DNA here is from genome assembly GCA_037074705.1 of Zhengitettix transpicula. Classification (NCBI taxonomy): domain Eukaryota; kingdom Metazoa; phylum Arthropoda; class Insecta; order Orthoptera; family Tetrigidae; genus Zhengitettix; species Zhengitettix transpicula. Next base: position 34,599,087 of record CM073596.1, on the reverse strand, counting down.
CCAGTCACCATCCGCACCGTCCGAGATATTTTCGAATGTTTCCACCTGCTTAGCTGGCCCGGGCACGATTTCTGAATGGCAGCCGAGCACTGGTAGTCGTGAATCGATGAAGACGGGGGCCCCCTCTAAAATTAGCGACTGTCCGTGCCTTTGTCCCTCCCACGCGTTTCCTCTTATAATCGTCTCTATTTCCTGGTGTTGATGAGGCCGAGACGGTCGGGCGACGTTTCGATTTCACGTGTGGATCGCAGACGAACCCGTCTGTGACTTCCTAAGTGCCTCCGAGGTGTCAAATACCAACATTCCCGACATCGGGACATTTCACTACATTTCAATCTATTAGAGCCGATATTCCTACTTCTTACGGACAAACGAACCGTGAATGGTAACCTAGCCAAGTCACGATGTTTTTACTGGAAAATCGATCAATATTCATTACGGAGTTATCTTCATTGTGATAATTATAAACTGGAAAGTATATTAATGCGATAATAATGATTCGAGTTATAATATTTCAAAGGAGAATAAAATCTTATCAGTGAAAAATTGTTTCGATGATCTTCACTGTCATCCTCTTCTAAAAAAGTTGATTAAAACGTAACAGTTCTTTTTGTTGTATTTTCGTGATCTTCCAAATTATTTAATTTCTTGTACAAGAAGTTCCTTAAATACACACAGTACAACTCAAATTGTATCCAAGTAGTATCCAAAACAAATTTACATTCCTCCTAGCTCTTTGTTACAGTTTCATATATTTATTTAATATCTCATTAGTTTTTATGCTTTTTACACGAATAATAGATAACTGCTTGAAAATCAGTACAATAAGTTATTAATCCATTTTTCTTTATTTCATTAAGAAAGAAAGACAATGTCTAACATATTAAATTCAAACCAGTAGAAAATGGAAACTGGAAGAATATTTATTTAGAAACATTAATTTGTATATAGAATACATAAATTAAAATTACGCGTAAATTTTACGGACCTCTTACGAGATTATAATAATAAAGAAAAATTTACATATCTTCTAAATGTTTGAAAGTTTGTTTATTAATATTTAAACATTTATAAGATACGTAAATTTGCTTGAATAATATAACGTCTCAAGAGGTCACATTAAGTGGAATGTTAACTTAATTATTGTAACAACTTTTAATCTTTTTAATTAAATATTCTGATTGTCGTTGATTTTCTACTAATTTTAATTGGGTTCTTTCCTTCTAATTTTCGTTGCGAAACAAACTGAACACAAAACAGCATGTAGTTTTGTTCGTCTTTTCTTTAATAATTTTCCAACTATATATATACATAGAATAATTTCTGAGGCTTCTGTGGGCTTACATTTTTAGTCTGATTTTTTTTGTCAATTAGCTCCTTGAATATTGTTTGATGGGAAACCACGAATTGGATTACAGATTTACCGATGACTGTACTAGCACTCGAAGTTCTTAGTATCGCCTCGAGGAACTTACACTTAGAAAATTAGGTTAGGGAAACTTTTTTTCCGGCACGCCCCTCCACCTCTATTTATCAATTATTATAATTTCCAATTTGGAGGGTGAGTTTTTTTTCTCCGCTTTGAGGTCATAATTCATGGCGCCGTTTGTGTAATTCAAAAGCTCACTTGTCCGTTCCGACCCCAGAAATTTATTGCGGGCCTAAGTGGCCGGCACTAAACTTGTTAGCGCCTGTGGATCTACCTGGGCCTTGGGCCTGAGTGCCTGGGCCGCGGAGCGTCGTAACGAGAGGCGCCTCTGCCTATCCGGAGGACGGTGAGCACAGGTAGGCCAGGAATGCGTTTTTGCCGAGGATGACGTGACGTCTGGCGCCACCGCCCCCGCATTCCTGCGTCCGCTACAAATACCTCGAGGGTGGCTTCGGTTACCTGGTTTGTGACTCAGCCACGCGTTCTGTCACCAGCTGCCACAATTCACCATTATTTACTCAGCGTTTCATAACCGCAGTGTCCCGGAATCGGGAGTCCATTCAGTTTTCACCGTGGTGGTTGGGAAGACGCAGAAAAATTAATCACGGTGCTTCAAATTACCTTAATCAATTCGCTGGTATTTCAGATAAGAAAATATTTTACGTCTTAATACGAAGACGTCTTTTACGGTCAAAGATATTACGTTCCATGAAAATACAAAACCAGAGAACGGTCCCTACAATTTTTTCCTTTCGGCACATTGTGTTTCTCAAGATATGTTTCCTTGGTTTAAAACTGTAGAAATATTTATTATTTCATGTGTAAGAGTCCAATTAGCTCTAATGTGTTTAATCAATATACACTTTCCTCTATTTTAAGTCTTACATATCTTCCTTGACACCACTAGGAAATGTGCTACAAATATTCTCTTAGTTCAAAACCATGTACGACGTTTTACTCGGTAAAAAACCGTTGAAACATTATAATGGATAGATATGACAAGATAATGAATGTCAAATGCGAAGTGAAAATCAATTTCTAGTGGACCTTATTTGGAAGTATTAATTTTATATTCATGTCGAAATGAAAAGTTGTCGATGGACGATTAAAGTTACGAACTGTAGTAGAAGCGTTGTTGATTTGATGTACTGAATGAATGACATCATCCAAAATTAGAGTAATAAATCAACAGCCATTGGAGTCTCAGTATTGGTAATTTCAAACTCTCAAGTAAGAGAATTATTTTCAGTACAACCACATCTAACGGTTGTGACGCAAAAGTTTTCGCCAGTAGACATTTTCAGTAAGATTTTCCAGGATTTTCAGAAGTACGATGCCAGCATCTCTAAGATACGTTGAACAGAATCACGTCTATATCTCAATTCGCGAAGACATTAGAATTTTTAAACTTACAAAATGAACGACAAAGCGGTGGTTCGACCCCCAGATGGTCCCGTATTGAGACTTTTCGGTGACACAGGGCGTTTCAGCAGCGAAGCTACCGGTGACACGAATTGCATGGCAGGCTGTGCCGAGGAATGCCCACCCCCAATAAAGTTATATAGCCAGAGTCTGCCCACGTACCAGACACTACCTGCCCGGCGCGACCACCTCAAAAGATTCCTCAATGTCCGCCGACAGTCGTCAAGAACTCCGCATTTGCCTACGCATGGAAAAGCCGTTTACATCTCTCGCCTACCGTACTTTCCACAATTACATCCCTGACAAAGAAAATTACGACATTTCGTGTCACGTAATAAATCTTGAAGCTATTTTCGATCCCTTTAACTTTTAATCAATTCCCTTCGAACTGTTAAGTGGCGAATCCGCCACAAATAAAGTACAGGTACGCGAAAAATCTATTTGGTAAAATATAGACTCAATCAATGAATTTTGAAGATCATCAATAAAGCAGAAATAAAACTTTCTGCGTCATATTGAACGGAGTCACCTAAAAACGACTGTACAGATTTATATGAATTGTAATTTTTCTATTTGTACTTTCTCAAGGCGCTATGTAGCTTATATATTTTCCAAAAAAAAAAAATTGGGGAATTTAGAGGAAAGTAAACGAAGTTGGATTATTACTACATTCCCTTTCGATTAGTAACATTTTTTTGTGAATATTATTAGTTCTTCACGACGTTAACAAATTAAAGTTACAGAAATTTTGATGCCATACCAATAGTATTATGCCGTTGTTATTCGCAAATCGTGTTAATAGGATTACGTATCAGTAAATTGCCCCTTATATCAAAGTGAATTCAATTTTAATATTTTTGAATAAAATCTTAAGATGAATACGGCCAAAATTACCACAGAATATAACTACTAGTTTTACAACGAATATAAAAGTTTTTAATGAAATCATGCTTTATTAGGAAAAATTATGAACATGATAATGTACTTTAATTATTCCAATTTTTTTCAGTACTCGTAGTGAAGTAAATTATTTTTGCTAAACTTCTATATTTGCAGAACTTGTGTTTTTGTTCTATTTAAACTTCCACCAGTGTTAAATATGCACACAAACTAAGAATGTAGTTTACAGAATATTATAAATATATTTTTTAAATATTTACATCTCCATAAAATTCAGTCTTGGTAAACAACTTGCTCTTCTCTTACAATTTTCTTAATACCATTTCTAATCGAATCCCGCTATAAACATTTTCACAAAACGATGTCTCTTAAGTTTAAGTAATACTGAACGTGCCACGAATCCCAGTCTCGGTACTCAAAGGAAATAAAATTAATTTATTAGATATAATTGCACTGATTTCATGATAATAATCAAACTCAATGTAAACCTTAAAAACCATTTCTAATCAGAACGATTTTTGTTGTCACTATAAATAAATAAACACCAGCCAATTTTAAGCCAGCCAAAATGATTTATTAATATTAAATTAAACAACGTTTCTTCGCTTATTTTGCGACCTCATCACGGCAGTCAGCAGAATGACCTGTCAATCAAAATTTTCTAAACTTGAACCTGATGAGGTCGCAAAATAAGCGATGTAACATTTTTTAAATTTGACAATAATAAATGTTTTATCTGACTTAAAATTGATTGATGTTTTTTTATTTATTAGTTTTTTATTAGTGTGTATATATATATATATATATATATATATATATACTGTAATTTATTGGGCGTCGAAGTTTGCGAGTAAAGTATTACGTCGAAAGGTTTCAAATGGTAAAAAATTGACGATTGGAGACTGTTTTACATTTAAATTTAAAATTAATTTGTATATTATTGAACCAAGATCCACTAAATTTGGACCTCCACTGATGTATTTTTCACTGTCGTTCCTCCCTACTAAATTTTGTTGATTTAGCTTCAGGTTGATGTGCGATGTGTGCCTTCGTAAGATAGCAAGTCTATTTGTAACTCATAGATTAAAATCGATGTAAAAGTTTGAACAACAGCTGAATTATGCTGCTAATGCCAACTAAGAACACTTGGTGTGCATAAGCGATGGCGGTGTCCCTCCTCATTGATTCACCGCCTTCTTAAATTAGCTTCGTAGCCGACGGCTGTCATAGACCACTTGAAGGAAGCAAATTAAATTTGAGCTTGTTTTTGTTTGTGGTGGGTCAGCCGGCAGTAGCCCGCTTGTATATTCATGTATTTATTTATATGCGGCCGTCCCGTGTCCCCGGCTTTTATTGCCGTATTCGTGTTTTTCCCCGATGCAGGCGCTAGATACCACCGGCTGCACATAACGCGTCGTTCTTTATGGACGCCGCTGAAAGGCAGCCACCTCTGTGCGATATTTAGGGCCTCTTTCTTCCTTTGTCATCACCGTGCTGTGGCTCCGTGATTGATGCACACGGCCAACACGTGAGATATCAGATCCAACTGTCTCCATCTCTCTCGGTCGACTTTTTTTTTTCTTTCTTCCGGGGCGCTTTTGGATTTAGTTCTGTTGCAGAATTTTTTTTTCAATGCTCATTGCTTTTTATTGCCGCGGAGGAGCAGCAGCAGGTGTGCCCGAGTCTTTAAGATATATTGGACGGGGAGTCCCCTCTCCACCTCTGACAAATTTGGTAAAGCCCACAATAACGTATGTATAACTGGCGACGTTTAAAATGATAATGTTGCTTTCTGTATGTATGAAAGGACGACGCAAAATAAAATATTCGGATCATGGCTGTTGGCGATTGTCTCCCGAACATCGTGTATCTGTGCCGTTGCCACCATAAAAAGAAAACGATGTAGATTAATATCGATATTCTTAATACCGGTCGTTCAAGTCACCTGATTACTTCTAGCCACCAAATAATTTTCCGTTTGTTCAACGCACTTAATTAACCTTCGAAAGATTAAAATATTATTATTCTGTGCAGTAATTGGGACGTGATGCACGTAGCTTCATGTGGTCACATGATGCAAGAGGAACTTTCACATCACGCCAAAGCTTCGTTGGCAATTGAATCACCAACCGCCACCTTCAGAATCGATGTCCTCTACACAAATATTTCTCGAATTTATATTATTGTTTGATTAATAAATTTTGTATGTATTAACCTGTAACTACAGAGGTTGCGAAAAGTCTGATACATTTTTTCATTAAAAAAACGTTACGAAATAAAATTATTTACGAAATTTACGTATATTAAATAAATAAACAACAATTGCAACAGACAATTAAAATATTTTATTTAACACGGCGACGTTTCTTTACATTTTCGTACCTTTATCCGAATGTTTATTTTATGTTTGTATCGACACATCGTTATGTTGAATAAAATCTTTTAATTGTTTGTAATAATGGTCATTAATTTACCTCATTAATATAAAACAGAGTAAAGTAAAATATTCGTGATAAATATGATCTAGATTTTAATATATTAAATAAATGATTTATTGTTGTTTTTGAATGCTATCCCCAAAGTTTTTTTTCCAGTTGCTATTTTTATAAGAAAACTAATTAATAACTCTATAAAATATATAATTACAAAAATATCGAACTTACGTAAATATTTCGATATTTGTGTGTAGAGAAAAAAATAATTTACAATATTGATATTCAATTACCAAAATGGCCTATTTAATTCTTCAATATGTCAAAATTATTTATTTCTTCGTAAAATAATCATATAGGATGTACATATATATTTAAAAAATTATTCTGTAAAAGTGTATATGACAATATTGCCGACATCTCCAAATTTCATCAATTAAATATTTGAGAAAATGATCAATTATTAAAATGGTGACTGATGAAAAACGTAAATAATATTTTTGTATGCACAGGATATTACAATTTTATTTATTTTCCGTTCCTGAATTAACTGCCCTATTTTGGTAGATTAAAAAATAGCCACTTGATATTTTAACATACTATATTTGAGGACGATACAACAGAAGTGTCGTCTTGACTGTGAAAGATTATATGGGTCACAATTATTTATTTGTTGTTATAGTACAGCATCAATTGCGTCTAATATTAAAATTAATAGCGAACCATTTCTTAACCTGCTTAATTGCTGAGACGTTGATATTGTTTGCTGGCCATTTTTCCTCCTTAAAGACCAACATTATTTTCACTGTTCTAAATGTTGAATTACGTGCCCAATCTTCAATCACTCACCTATTACGCACTTTTACTTCAATTTTATAGTTTACAATATATACAGTCCGATATTTGAAAAACGTCTCTCTAAATTCTAATAATGTAATTAGTTAATTTTTTCGTCGCCAGGACGTTTCGCTGCATATAATTCACATCGTAACACGCATATCTACTATTGAAAAAAGTGATTACGTGTTAATTATTTCCTGAGAAAGAATTGTGAATTATAAAAAATGGGGTCTGTTATGTCTCGTTCAGATTGAATCGCTCCTCGGTTTCCTTTCAAAGTGAGTTGCCGTGCCAATTTATTGTTGTTCCACGTTCGTAATTGTACTCGTCTCGGACGCGTATTTTTAACTGGACATTTTTTATTGGTGTTGAGAACGCCATCGCCGCACGAGAGATGTATACGTTGCAACTAATTTGGCCTAGAGACCTTCCTTCCGGTGAGCACGCACAGGCGCCTTCCGGTCACGTATATGGCGTCAAAGGCGCCGACGCGACGGTGACTGGCCAATAGCTGCTACACGGACAAACGGTCTATCAAAATAGAGAAATAGACACCAGTATCGAATGACAAGGAGGCGGCCCGAAAGACGCGGTTACAAAAACTCGTATAAAAGCTCAGCAGGGCACTGAAACTTTACAAACAACAGCGAACTTGAATAATACAGAGTATCCTATTTGGAAGTAAGTCGATTTAGAGTCATAATTAATCAACTCATGAAAAACGTTAGCGACTAAAATGTTTTAATTTACTGTATGTAATAAAAAAATAGATCAAATACGTTCGTGGAACAAAACAATTTACATTAATTTATTTTCGAATAAATTGCCAGATTAGAAGTTTTACAGTGCACCCGAAAATAAGTATCTATTCTTCATAAATTTGACAATCAAACCTTTTGGGTTTTCCGCGTCAAAAATTTGTTGCTCGATTTGGATAATAATCTAAATCAGCGGAATATTGAATCAGATAAAGTTGAATATTGCAATTTGTGAAGTTTAATTACAAAATGTCTTTTCTAACCTAAGATTTTTTGGAACAATTTCAGATTTTTTTTTCCAGTTCTTCTAGTGACTATCCTTGGTTGGCAGATATCAATCCTGTTCTTTTAAATTGTTTCACAACTTTTGTTCTTTAAGCTTAATTTTTATTTGTATTTCGTTTTCACCTCAATAAACTTTTTTTTATCCCACTTGTTCATCTTATCTACTTGTTCTTCGGCATTCATTATTTAAAAATTATGAAAATAAATAGAAATAAAAATTTGGTTTTTGAAACGTCGTGTAATTTACAAAAATCTTAAGCTCTTCATTAAAATTGAGTTTTAATATTTTCGTCGCTACTGTTATTTGTTGAAAGGATTTCCACATGAAATAAAATACTATTGAATAAATTATATCAGTATTAATTTCGCAAAGATTTCCGCCGATTCCACAGAAAAATAATTTATTTTTCAACGACTTCATGAAGTTTATCTTCTCTCGAGCGTAGTTTTTTCGTATTTCGAGTTTAGTTTTCAACTGTTTCTAATTCATTGTTCTGGTTTTTATAGTCTCTTGTTCTTTTTATCATCCCACTTATTTAATATATTTCTTCTCCAAAACAGTCGACGCTAATAATATTATCCCAGTAGTTCCAATAAATGTCAAATCCATGTTAGTCGCTGTATGTTCAATGTTGTTGAGGAAGGGAATCTGAGTGAGATTTGGCTGCAGAGACGGTATTGCGTTCCCGGTTAACGACCTGGCGTCGCTAGCCAACAACAACACAGACGCCGGCGTCATCAGCGCAGAAAAAAAGGGACGCAGTCGTTTCCCTCAACTTCCTCTTGCCACTACATCGCATTTCACCCCTCTGCTCCTGGGGGGGGGGGAGGGGGAGATCGGAAGAAGCCGAAAGAAGTCACAGCAGGGGAACGACGCGTAATGAAACATGTGAACACATGCAGGCCAAAGTGACGTATTCACCGTGCGAGATAAGACGATAACGGCGTGGAACGAGTGGCCATATTTGGCGGGCGGAGCCTTATTACGGCTTTGTGAGGGACGATAATGCCATGGGAAGTCCTCGCATTATCCAGCAGGAAGCAGGAGCAGTAACAAACATGCAATAAGTGGGACCTTTCACAAAGGCAACAGTTTGTCCGGTCCGGTCCAGGTGCGCGACTGGAGTATAACGTTTCAGGGAGTCTTTGTTGGCGACGTTCCCAAGAGGATCACTCACGGGGCTCTCATTAGAAGAGTAATAAAAACTTCGGCAAACGCACACAGCTGTCAGGGACGGAGGAGCGAGTGTTTTGGGTGAGTTATTGGCGTGTCCCGTGGAGACGAGGACACACACGCTGCACTTCCATCGGCTGCCAAGCAGCGCACGCCGGCTGCATTCTGATGCCAACGTGCCTCTACACCTACAAGCAGTACAGTAATAAGTGAATGCAGGTTCCAATGGCTTGGATAATAAACAACTGTAACACTAATTAAAAATTTCTTGCCTTTCGCTACATTTGTTGATGGTTTTACAGGCACAGTTATTCAATATTTGCCTGCTTCTTATTTGTGTCCAACGATTTCCACTACTAAAATAATCGACTCCAATGTCCACAAGGAGCCCACAGCCAAAGGCGTTGAATTACTGGTGACTATATTTCCTCACAGTTCCGTCAAGACTGCTATGCTCGCGCCCCCTCGAAGATTACTACTATTTTAATAATATAATAATAAATTTATATAATGCTGCTTCACGCCGCTCTAGCCAAAAATCCCCAAAACAGCAATTACTCTAATTTGGTGTAGCCTACTGTACGCGATGCTCTGCACTTTTAGTAAAACAATCTAACTCGACCCTTATGGACTCAAGTCCATTCCACATCATTGATGCATCGATTCTGCACAGGATCTACGGAAATTGGCGTTATTAGTATTAATACTATATACCTCCCTCTTCCCCTCAAAAGACTAATTCACTTATTTACCGGACCTGCAGAAAGGGTGAGCTGCTTCAGTGTCACAAAATCTGCGATGATACACAAGTGGTGATTTATGACAAATAAGCGATATTTATTTCTATATATTTAACTGCATAATTGGCGAGAAATAAATTCGGATCCTCCGCATAGCCAATCATCAGATTGGCGAGTGTGAAATGATCATATTTTTTACAAGTAATATTTTTAATATTGCTCGGTTTGCTTTGTTGTAAGGACCAATCACAGCTCGCTGCCAAGTTACGTTCTACCACTTTAATTGCCGGGAACCAGTCAGAAGCTGCCATGTTGACGTCGATTAGAGCATCGGTTTAAACATACCTTTTTAATCTCTCTCGCAGTCGAGAAAGAAGGCGATAAATTCGAAGACGCCTTAATTTATCCTCCCATTCAAATACCTTCCTATGCTATTAAATGGGAGAGCAATCATAGTGGATAACCCTCGTGTAGCCATTCACTGTAAAAAAATAAATAAAGATTGAATGATTGGTAACAAGTTAAGATTTGTAATCCGTGAATATGTGTTTTTATACGTATTTAGGATACAATTAACACAAAAACATCTTAATTTAAATAGTTTTCCATTCAGCATCGTCTATTTCTACCCCTTCTTACGGTATCATACGCAAGTGGTCACAACGTCGATTGCTCTTAAAAAACGTTTAAATATTGAACTTGTAAATGTTAATTGTGTTTTCTGTACCTTCATGTCTTCATGCCTGAAAGGTCTTGGCAGAGTCTATGATATAAGCCACCAGATTTATTTTGTTTAAACTAAATGTGACTTTGATATAATGCAGATTATTTCTCCTATTCAAATTAATTTACTAAATTATATTTTCCACAGTTACCTCTTTAAATGTTCATGCCTACCGTATTTGATTTTTTTATAAGATTTAAATTTTGTAAATAGCTGACGTGTTTATAGTTTGATCGCTGTTGTGAGTTGTTGTATGGAGAGTCTCGAATGTCGCAGTTTCGTTCGCGGGGGAGGCAGAGATTGTCTGCCACGGGGGGTCGCGCCACCACCTACTTAGCGCCTAACAATAGCAATCGATTAGTCACAGTCGATTATCGCACAAAGCAGCCCGGGTCGCGTTTAATGGCGGCCGTTTGACCCACGGCCACAGCGGTTATTGAATTTTTCCCCGCATTCCCGCGGCTCGTTAACTCGGTAGCGGAAGGGTGCAGTTCGGTCCAGGACCAGACCGGGACCGGGACCGAGACCGAGACCGAGCACGATGACTTGCAGCAGTTATTGATGGGCGCATTCCGATCCGCTTGTCCATTAGAGCTGTCGCCGACGTATCAGCCTATGCTAATGCCCTGCCGTGTCGGAAATTTGATTTCGAAATCCGCCTTGTTACTTTTTGATGTAGTGGGGGCCCCGATGATAGATGACTTTGCTCAAGTGAGGAGCCGTATGCACTCGAGGAATACGTTAACCCTAACCCTCGTGTGGAAATGTGGGTCAAGATCCGCTAGGCTTCGTATGCATTATGCAAACTCTTCGCTTCTCATCTCCCGAGCTGAAAATGTAGATCGCATGCTGCCTATAAATCTCAATACCTGGACTATAGAACAAGTTACAATTAACAGCAGCAGTCTGGTGACGTCATTCACATCGCGGCCTCTAAGCTAGGATACATTCTACATGCTAAGAAGGTTAAACGATTTTCCATTGTCTTCAGATTCAAAGACGAAATATATTTTTAAACAAAGGCTGACATTAAAATGACATGAAGCTAAAAATTAAGTTATTTCTTTTTTAAAAAAATGTAGACCTTTTTTACACTTCATGAAAAATAAAACATACACTCTATAAAATATACTATCACAAATTTAAAAGTTTTTAAAATTAAAAATATAGATTACAACGATGACGTATGTAACCACCAAGAAATAATTTGAAAGAATTCCTTTCTTGAAGGGATGAAATTGAGATGGAACTGAAGAAGTGACATTCCAACAAAATTTGTAAAAAAATACTGTATTTTTTAAGAGTCTTGATGAGCTGATAAATTCGCGAAATGTGTTCCGTACATGAACTCATAAATATGTTTTTGGATCGAAATATTCTCTTTGCTACGGGAAATCAGCTGTGTCGTCATATCCTACCACGTCAGTGAGTGATATTTTTCTGTCATTAACAGGGTGGATCATTGGTATCAGTTACAGTGAACAAACACGACTATGGATTAAAGAAAATATTTCGCAATGAAACTTTTTCTTCAGTACTGATTATCATGATAATGTTTATCTTATTCGTTTTTTATTTATTTCTGGACCATAGTTTTGTATTGTGTATTTAGGTTAAGGATTCTTTTCATGATTCAGCATCGATAAAATTCAGATTGAGACGTGCTACTAATTATTATTAAGCTAATTCATATTTACCATATTTTTCTTTCATGAAACAAAGTAGCGAAGCACGGAAATCCGGCTAATATTCATATGTAAAAATATAGAATGCCTTTAAAGTACCTCGAACGAAGGATTACATTACTCAAATGTGTTTAGACGTTTCTACAGGGTAGATAAACAGTAAACGTGCTCTATGTTTGTGTGTACAGGACACTCTTAGTTATGATAAGACCTGATATGTTTTCCCACTTTCGCTGAAAAGTTGTTTACCGTTCTAAATTTTTGTTAGACCTCAATTCTCCCACACAATTGAATCCGTGAAAAATTCCATGCTTAATTCAGTAGTCCGACCATCTGAGGGAAATGAGGTTTCACCGAAGTGTGTCGTTGTATTGCAGTGTTCTGTTTCTAAGATTTGTTACGTTTGTTCTTAGAAGGTTTTTCTTATTTTTTCGAGAGAGAAATTTGCTTTTTTAGGGTTTTCTGTGGATATAATTAGATAAAATACGAGTTGGGATTGATTGGTGCGCCGGCCATGATGCGCAGTGGCGCTCTCTGGCGGCCGGCGGGTGAACTGCTTGCAGGATAAACGTCGAACCCGTGCTTCGCCTCGCCTCGCCTCAAGCCATTGATTTCTGAATGCCATCAGCAGCCATTTAGCTTCTTATCTTCGGCCGCAATATTGCACGAATTAACGTTTCACATGGACGGACGTCTTAATACTCCGGAAAGCAATTACCTGGCAAAACAGTTGAAGCGCGCCGCGTTTTCTCATTTACTACCCTCCAAGGTGCTTATTACCCCTAGCAGGTGGCTATAAATAGGGGGTTGTGATTTATGATGTTCTTAGTTACTCAACCCAATTTCTCGGTGCCGTGTTTACAATCTTCTTTAGGAACACGCGTAACTTAAAATGGATACAAAGTGTTTGCAGCTGTTTATTTCTGTAGAAACTTTATCACTGAAAATATATAATTATTGAAATACCGTCTGGCTCTAACCTCCTATACTTAACGACGTAAAGTTTGTAATCATAAAAAAGTGAATAATACTCAGAAATCACATTCAAAACGCTCTTTACAAGGCATGTTCTGGAATCGGACACTAAATCGGCACATGAGAGAAGGAAACTGATGAAATTACATCAACAAGGAATAAAACTTATAATATTAGTATTTTAATTGATTCTACAATGACTTATTGTTTACCATACTGTAGTAAAACTCTTACCCAAGCCAAATTCCATATTCAAACTTTTATTTAACCGTGTGATCAACGACCAATATTTCTCAACTCTGATAGTTCCAGAAGTAAAAAGTCTCATTTTTTTTTAAGATTTCTTTTACAACGTTGTTAATTAAATTACAAGATATAGTATATAAAAGACCCAGAAATTTTATACGGCAAAGATTTATTGTACAACTCACACATAACTGTGCAGTCACAAATTTCATCGGGTTCCAATTTCTAAGGATCGTAAAATTTGGATCATTGTTCCTACGACTCAGCTTTTTTCATTGATCACTTTTTTCACTTCTTGTAGTGGTTCACAAATTTTTCCATCGTCGATTTGCGAACCATCATCCTAGAAAAACAAACGATTTTTACTATCATGTGATTTAATTGTTCCACTAGTCACTACTGACAAAATAGGACCACTCATGAACATCAATTAAATAAAACTAATAAGTAATGTGGATTATATTTAGGAAATATTATATAGAAATACAATTATGAATTGTAAAATAAAACTTGAATATTTATAAATAAAATCGTAAGATAGATAATGTAAATTTTAGTACTGATAAAATTAACTTTCACTTACTAAGATAGATTCAAGATTTAATTTACGACCGTTTCTTAATACGCTGTGTTGTTTAATTATTTAGGTTATACGATTGGGAAAGTAATTTTAATTTAAATGACTGGCGTCTCAGCCTCGTCGTTTCAATGGATCGACTTGACATCGGGATAATAGGAGGTCAGAGTATTTACTGACTGAAGATAATCGTCTTAGTTTGCGACACGATATCGGGGGTGCCGAGGCTAGAACTATCCGAGAAATCGATCTCTACGTGGATGATGTACCTGAAGCACGCTTTCCCATGGACCTATCGTGGCTCGAGCTAACCCCAAGACCGACCTCTTGAGGAATTTGCTCGCGTGAATACACAATTAAAACATCGCAGCTCGCAACAAACCCTGCTCTAATGGAGCGTCATTTGTAATCGTTATGCCCCAACAGGCGGGGCGAATTCGGGCACCCAATTTGTCGACCATTCGCAGTCACCGGAGCTGGTGTTAATAGTCGCTCATTAGAGGCTCAGTGTACAGCCCATCGCGCCGACGTCGGATCCTAGCGCCTTCCCTCGACAACGGGGAATCCGTTCTCATCCTCACCACGCGATTTTAAAGAGATATGATTTCATTAACTTAATTAAATTTCTTGAGCTTATACGACACACGTGAAAATACAGTAGAACACTTTAAAATATGCCCCAATTATATATTATAATTATATATATGCCCCAATATTTCTCCTAACGTAGCTCTTAAACATAAATTAATTATAAAAAACCTTTTTACGTTTATCGAACCTTCTTCATTCGTGTAACCACTCGCCCAATTGCCACTATGTATGTATGTATTTATTTAATTTACAAATAGTCATTTTGCCAGGAAGTAGATTCATGAAATTACAATAAATTCATATAAATGAAAAAGCCAGTCGCGTGGACAGTTCTTTAACATTTATTTATACTTTAACAAAATTAATTCAGATGTGTAAATTTGGAAAATTTATTTAAGAATGTTAATTTTACATTTCTAATTTTTTCGTATAAATTTTGCTTATCTAGGTATATTACCTGACGAAGTCCCAATATTGCGGAGGGAACGTAGTATTGTAATTTTTTGTTTTCATAAATTAATACACATTTCTTATCACACATTTGCTGTATTGTTTATTATTTGATAATTTATCAGATTATATATAAAATAAAAGCATATAAAAATAATATTACTGAACGATCAATTTTGAAAAAATACATTATATTTATATTAAAAAACATGTTTTGACCTGAGGAAGAAAAAATGGAATAATGTCCGAAAATAGAGATTAACTAAGGAGACAAAACTATAACTTTATTGTTTATTGATTTCGCATCTGATGATTTTACGACGCACTTTCACTATACTACACTAACCTAGAAATTTCATTTTTAACCAAAATTGTCTTTCCGATAGAGGACTTGCTTTAAAAACATTTGCATGTAAATTATTAAAACAACACGTGATAACAATTTTTTTATTATCTACTAGATTTAAATCTTTGACATTTGGGTTTGTAAAATAACGTCGTTCGATGGCATCCCTGTTTCCGTATGTTATACGAATTCTGGGCATTTTTTTTCAAACATCGGTTGTCAGTGGTGCGTGTTATAGCACACGGTTAGTAATTGTAATCCTTATTTCACTAGAAGCAGCTCAAAATGGTTACATCACACGACCCGGGGATGCCAATTCACATTACCATTTCCGTGAAATAATGGAGTAGTTGATTTTTGCGCTATTTAACATGTGGCACCGGAATTATTCCCAGATGTGGTCTCAAATACAATTCCTGTAGCAGTCGCAGTTTTTATGATTTTCACCATGCCTTTGGTCGTTAATATTTCAAGATATTTTGCCATTTAAAGTTCTGAATCACTTATTGGTAGACCCTATACTGGTAAAGGATATTTTTGTGACAGTCCTAGGGCTTATATTTTTAAGTGATACGTTTGTACTGGATTGTCGTTTGAGTGGCGCTTGCGTTCGGTGATGGAGGCCGCATGTTTTCAGGCACGTGCGTAGAGAGGCGCGTTACTTAGTCGTAATAATAAGCCACTTATTTGGCCAGCGGGGGGCCAACTGCACCGATTCTTCGACGGGATTTAGTGTCGGGGCGGCGAATGAGTAAGGAAATTATGTAAAAGCGGTCGCGGCGCACCGGGGCGCCTTCCCCCCTACGGCAGACCCATAACAGGGTGGCCGCCTTCTGCTAATAACGTAATCACTTCATACATCACACCACGGCTACGAGTACTCTGCGCCCCCCCGAGTCCGCCGCGGACGTTCCTCGACTTTCCCTCGCCGTCGCTGAAAGGCCAGGCTGTTGGGGCGTTTCGTGTTCAGGTGTGAGGTGAAATGTCAGTCCTAATGATCTCCGGCCGCGATTCCTTCAAATAAAGAACATCAATCTCATTACAGAGCGCGGCTGTCTGCCCCGAGCGTTATTAATGGTCCGTGCCATTGCAAATAGTCTGACTCGCAGCATCCCGAGAGGATTACCGATAATGCTCTCTCGAGGGGAACAAAATGCGACACTGATTGGCAGCCAGCGGGGTGGGAGGATTATGCTCTTCCTTTAAAAATCTGTTCTTCCCGGAACAAAACAAAAAAAAACGAACGAGGGGATGAGTCTCAGGCTGGTACCCTTGAGGATATTGGCCCACTTAAGCTGCTCGACACAAGGTTTTTCATAAACATTACCAAAATTAATGAGGTATTCATCTGGAAAGCAGAAAAGGATGAGGGAGCTATAAGTTTAGGATAACAAGAGATAATAGATGTTTTCATCAGTAAATTATATAAATCGGATTTTTGAAACACCCTAACATGAATTCGTCACATTCAACACGAAATTTTTTACGTCGCTTGAATTTCTTAAAGCTCTATCTATACCTGTAGAACGCAACAAAGTTTTCATAGAAGTTATGTGGTATGCATACTTATGTTTTTTATTTCAATTTGAACTAATGAAAACGTTTCCATAACTTTTACGGGGCTCCTACTATAGGCCTAAAAGAACAAGCACAGCTAATATTTAAACAAAACATTTAATAAATTTGGCCGTTTTATCTACCAGTCTTCATAAAACCCGACATGCCTTGCTATAAATTCATCTTGAATTAAAACAATTTTTAGTTGCGTGCTATAAAACTTAAATTTTTGTAATTCTCTTCTTATATCAATTTACATTTAAATTTGACACTTGTATAATGTTTGAAATTCCTGTCATATAATAATTGCTGCATAATATACATTTTTAATATATCTAAATTTACTGTATTCAAAATAAAACGCACCTTTTCTTGAACATTGAAATCATTTCAAGTCGTTCATACATTTTATTGGATCAATCATACTGCAATACACTTTATATCATAATTCTCATCCACTGTAATTTATTACGGTCTTTGTCGCCAATGTTTTTGTTAATTATATAATATGCATGTAACATCACAATTGATTTATTGTGATGTTCCTGCATAACTAGTATTTTATTAAGAGTTCGGCCAGTAACACTAATTTTAGGCTTTTGTTTATTGAAAATTTCTTTTTAACATATTTCTTGTGTGATTTCTTTGGAATCTATTCTTTGAGCATTTGGATTCATGGAACGTCTTCCTTTGTTACAGGTAAACCGTCCGCTTACGATGAAGAAGGAGGGCATCCAGACACGCAACCGGAAGCTGTCCTCCAAGTCGAAGAAGAAGAAGGGCGTCATCGGCGGCTGTCTGTCGCTGGGAGGCGTCATGTCCGACATGATGAAGCCCCTGGACGCCGCCAAGGCCGGGGGCGGATTCGGCGCGGCGGCAGGCGGAGGCTTCGGGGGCGGCCATCTGCACGCGATGCCGCACTACATGTACCACCAGCACCAGCAGGGCTTCATCAACCACCACCACCATCACGCAGCGCCTCCCCCGCCGCCCCCAGCGCCGCACCCCGGCATGCACCACCACCACATGGCGCCCCTCGGAGGCCTGGGTCTCGCCGCCTCCTCCAACGGCATGGTGAGCATCACGATATTTCCACATATTATGTATTTAGCTGGTCAGGGCACGCATTTGCACCAAATTTTGTAAAATCGACGGAGCGCTAAATAAGGGAACGGCCCCCATGAGCTACATGACACGCATGATGCATAATTTCAGGTGGTGAACTTATATCACGTAATATTTTAACTCCTGAAAATAAAGCATCTTCGCGCTGGAAATCTCCAAATAAGTATTTATGTTGTAAAGTAACATCATTAAGTTCCTTACAATAGAAATCAATTCGGTGAATTTGAAACATTTGTAATTATAAATACATATTGAACAGTAACAACAGGCACTTCCATAGAAGTAAACAAAATATGAAAACACGAAATTGTGCAATAGATATTCTGATCAAGTAGTTAACTACGTAATATTTCTACATCTCATTAATGGTCCAAATTTTTAAGACTGACTGTGCTAAAAAAAAATCCCACGAATTACACTCCGTCTTCAAAGTTAGGATTTATCGAACAGTTAACGTATTGCTATCTTATTTAGACAAAAATTTTTTTTTGTCGATGAAAATCTTTCTGCCTGAAAATAATGGCACTTAATGCTTTATAGAAATTTTCAATAATTTTCCAAATTTTCTGATATAATCCAAATTCTTGTTTTTCATTAAAAATATAAAACGTCTGTGTTAGCTGTATACTTATGAAATAAATAATTAATATTAAGAGATATAATAAATACCACAACCACGTTTCTTGCTTTCCTCAGGTGATTGAAATCTCGCAAGAGCCGAAAGAACGGCTCACCTTCAAACTTTAATTGAGCAAAATAAAATTTAGAATAGACAGAATTGCAAAAATTAAGTATAAAACATAAATATAAAAAATAAATATAAAACATAAATATAAAAAATAAAAAGTTATGTGTCAAATAAGAACGTCACCTGGTTTCTCGCAACTCTTTCGATTTTGAATTACCTGACAAAAGCAACAACGAGAGGAGAATAGTTGTTTGACTTTTATTTTATCACTTAATTTTTGTTCTGCAAGTTACTTCTGAATCTAAGTACTATACGAAACTATTATTCTAGAAATTTTCAGGATTTCTGTGAATATTAATTCAATCTAGTTAATTTTATATATTAATAAAAAATCAGTCTATAAGTCGTAAATTTACTTTGAAAAATTGAAAATATAATAAAACATGCACGACGTTTCAACCTTAATTTGTAGAACCTCTTTAGGTTGTGCGAGTTATAATTAAATGATTAATTATAGATATAAAAATTCGAAGTAAACAAAATTTAAAACAAATTACAACACTTAAAGAGGTCACGAAATATTAGGAATAAAACTTAGTGTCTTTTTATTATAACGTTTTAAATTTTTCACAATAAATTTCTAACTAATAGGCTGATGAAAAAAATTACCTCTCATTGAAACTTAATAATAAGAAAGATAGCCAAATACAGAGATAAGAGTTGATAATATAAATACCACACAAAGTTTATGGAAACCCTGCTCCTTTCTTCAGCTGCAGAAAAAACTTAAGAGCCTAAGAGAAACACAACAAGTCAGTTGACAAAATAATTTTGGTTTACTCTGCAACTGAAGAAAGGAAGAAGGTTTCCAGAAACGTTGTGTGGTATTTATATGATCGCTTATTTTCTATGTATTTGGCCATCTTTCTTATTATTAATAGACTGATAATTTCTGTTCATTTAAAGAAGTCAGATATATATTATTGTATATTTTGTGTAGTATTTTGGGGACATATGAGGTTTTATTTGGAATCATAAAATTCTATATTTCAATACAATATGCCAAAAACTAAAATTACTTTGCAGGTTGACGAATGATATACTGGTGCGTCAGCAATTTCCCAACTTTTAGTTTATTTTTAATTTATTTTTCTGCGGCACATAGACTATCTGATTAAGCTGAAGCTTTTTGAAACAACAAATTATTCCTGATAGTTTTTTCCTTCGATTGCAGATCCAGTGGGACATCAGGAATTCCAATAGCTTGGCGAGGGACAACGTAAGTATACAAGACTCAGTGGCCAGGCTTGTCAGATAGGCTATGTTGCTCTTCCCTTTCCCTTCTTCATTTTACGTCCTTGGCAATATGAACTAAGCATGGATGCGTTGTGTTTCAGACGAGTTGGAGGACTGAATACACGTGATAACTGTCCGGGATGCTGGACGCCGAAGGACACGGCGTCTGACCTGCGTTGCTTGTGTTCGACCACATTAACTTAGTACAAAAACCATAAAAATATATATTATTGAATAATAAATTTTATTCCTAAAATTTTTTGTGTGGACATGATATTGTTCTAAGTGTGCAATCAACATATTTCTTTGTAATATGCTACCTATATCTATATATAAACGTAAAAGAAGTGAACTAGAATAAAAGTGAATTGTGTAATAAATTCTCGTTTTGTTTACACGGGAAACAAACAAAATGTTAAATCAAATGAGGACGAAACCACCAAATACAGTGTGCATATAATTGTTTGGGAAATGATTTTTTTCTTCAATTGATCACTACCGTTAGCAGTCAGCGTGTGTCCATACTGCTGTGATATTTTACGACGGCCCATGGCGATCGAAAAAAAAATGGTCTTCAAATGTTATTTCGCGAAAATTATAAAAAAAAATCAAATTCTCGTGATAAGTATTTTTGCATCATTTGACGCGCAGTATTTATGGGGGGGTTGAACTGATGGACGCTATGAGCGAACGATGCTTAAAATATTCAATGTTGTGTTGTTCACATAAAAAATGTCATTTTAGTGTGGAAAGTGTGTATAGGTTGCGACGATGTTAGTATGTCTTTGTATGTATGTATATCTACACATAAGGCTGCAGCTCGCGCCGTACGTACGTATGCATGTATATATGTATATATTATACATCCCACCACATTCAATGTTTTAAATAAGTAAAAGAAAACTGTAAATTCATCACATTTTTTATTTAAGAAAAAAGAAACGTTATATGTAGCAATGTATATATGATTCAATTTTATGTAAAACTGCATAAATCGAAATGAAAGATTGAAAAAAACTTGTTTATTCAATTGTTTCCTTTACCAGTGAAGCTCCCAGACCTCTTTCCTAAAAGTCTAACAAATTTCTTGAACCAACGAGCACTCCTATCTCTGAACCAGTTAATATGAATACATTTGAAAACGTAAGTAGTAATAAATACACGAAACATTTACAAACCCCATAAACGCTTTACAATTTGTTACAGTAAATTTATCTGTAGTATTATGGAAGACTGGTTTTCGGAATCGACATTATACTAATTATTATAGTTAAGCAATAACTTAAGTTTTAAATGGCTGTTACGAAGTGTTTTCCGCCAATTTAAAATGCTTAAGGGGCATTTAGTATCATGACTTTACGTGATGTTAAAACCGATGAAGTATTTGCAGAGACAACTACGGTAGCCTGATTTAGTTTCCTTATCGACGTTGCTTGGATCGCAGCGCATGAAGAAAACTGTGCCTCTTCATTAACGAACATCACTGAGAAATAATTAGTCAGTAACTAATTATATTTCATGGATTAGTAATGAAGGTAAACAATTTTTAATAATAAATGGACATTGTGTAACAAAATCATAAAATCGTAGAGGCTCGAAACAATAGTTCTCAGCCTTGAATTTCAAATAATACAGTCATTATAATCCTCAATCGATTTGTAACAGTTACAAAAATATTTACTGTAAAGTTATAATTAATCAATTAAATTAATAAAGCTATTAAAATGTATATCCATAACAGGAGCACCCATAAGGACGGCGTGGAGAGCCGTTACACAAAAATAACGCGAAAAAAAAAATTGAAGTATAATCCGGGGCTATGGAGGTCAAAGAATTTAATTATGACATTTGGAAACTATGTTTTGTTCTTGATATGGAACTTCATAAGGTGTTTCGGAATAAAAATCTGCTTTCACCCCCATGAACGGTGGAGCGCTTCATATTCCAAAATATTAAGGCAAAAACGATTCCCATGAAACCGTGATCTTAACAATTTTGTTGTTTCCGATCCGTTTAAGACAACCATCACAAGTGATTGACATCTATAAACGGCTTCGTAACGGAAAACTTGAATCATCATCACGTAATTCACGGTCAACGCTTACGGTCCTGTGTGGTGTGACTCAACCAAGAGGTATTTAAATTATTTATAATTGCACCGCGTCCGCCATCTGTATCACTTACACACTACTTATTAGGATACATTTATTTTTAGTGCAATGTACAATTTTATGAGTCAAGGTTTACATAAGAGGTTTTTTTTCTCTCCATCTTCTATATGAGAATATAGAACCTGTTGGAGCCAAGGTTAAAAATTCCAGTCTGTAGGAGGAAGTTCAAAGTTGAATGACAGCTTTATCACATTGTCATGCTTCGTGGACGTGGTTAGGAACAGAATGCAATTTTATTATTTATCAGGGACTCATTCCGTTATCTTTACGTAATATTACCTGAAATTGTACGATATAAAATATTTCTTACCATATTCCCTCCGATCTTATCTTCAGTGTATCACAAGAGGAATTTTTTTACAAAATTCTTTCATAGTACATTTGGACGTCAGAATAACGTGATTGTAAATTTTCACTCCAACGTTGAGTCCTGACAAAAATTTGACCCGGTTCAAAATACGAGAATCATGTATTAAACCGATTCACCAGGAAATCTTACGTTCGTAATTTCGTTGTTGTAAATATGCTGTGAATAGTTAGAAAACTCATTGACTTTGTAAACTGAGTTCGAATCATGAATACGTTTTTCAGTCTTGTAGCATTACTTCACTGCACGACAACGTGATATCTGCGGAAGCGTACGGCGAAGAACACACCCTCGGCGAGAATTTCCACTTTCAAAGGCGTAATGTGACTGTGTTTACCTATATCGTTGTTGATAGTTGTTCAATGATTATTAAGTTAATAAATAAATAAAACGGCCAATACATCATAAACAAATTAATACAGAATAACACGACGTTACCAATTTTGGAATTCTTAAGGTGTACAAGTATAAGGTAACAAAGTGGATATTTTACTTTTTATAAACTTGATATATAAATAAGTAATATAATTATGGTAATATAAATGAAATATACTTATATATTTCCTGTAATATTCATTTTTAATAAATTATAAATTATTACAGAAAATAAATATTAAGTATTTTTTATTTATATTAACATACTAGTATTATAATTCTTTTGATACGTCTATATAAAATTTTCTTTAAATATTTTGAAGTATTAAAGTAAAATAATTTCTTTAAATGTTAGGTATTAAACAATACAAAATTGTTTTTCCTATGTTTGTAGAGTCAATACCAAATTTATATTTGTAAATCGGAAGAATTTCCAAAAGAGCACAGGAACGTCGATTTATTTTGAGTCGTTGGCCATTTTATTTATTTATAGTTTCAATTGTTGTCAGATAAATATAACTGTTGTGACAGTTTCAGACCTCCTTACAATTTTTCCTTCGGTCAACTAGTACCTAAAATAATTGATTTGAGCTCAAAAAAACATTGAGTAGTAGTGTATTAATTATTCAGAAAATTTTACTTATATTTTCCAACATATAGCAGGAATCGTCGTGGTAGTTTATGACACATAAAGTCGTTTAATATTTTTCTTGAATATGTTAATGAATACAACATTTTTAAGGGAATGTTTAATTATAACTCTTTAACACGCTCGCGTTACTATTACGGAAAATACGTAAAGTAATTGATCTTTTGTGCATCAAGTAAGGCTTCACGTTTTAATTCGATATTAATTATGTCATAATAACGTGTGGAGAGAAGAGTCATTGTTCCAAAGAAAGATGCACTGTGTGGGCGTCGTAGGGTCCCGGAGCTGAACCAGGAATGTTCTCTTCTCCCGGTGAGACGCAGATGAAGATGTGTTCTGGTCGGTTCATCGTGAATTTTGCAAGCATTAAAATTAACTATTGTTCACAGTTAATTAAAGCTGAGAGCAAGCAGTCCCGTCGTACTCCATAGCCGGCGCGCCTCCCTCCAATTATACCTGACCACACCCTACCCCATGAATTAATTTTCACTGAGGAATCCTCTCACCGTTAAGCAGGAAAAGTCTTAGCTTTACTTATGCTATCTAAAGTCCACTAGTTTATTCATTACGTGCTAGTGATTCAAGAGTAACGAGCGTTATGGGGATGAAGGAAAGTGACGTCAAAATAGCTCCTCTCAGTATTTGTGTCGCTTCTTAATGTTGTCGTATTATAGTTGTAATTATAAGTTTTTGGGAGATTCTAAAAATGATATCATCGTTCTTCGTTAAAATTTTCGGACGGGCAACTGTTTTAAGCTTGGAAATAGAAAAAAAACTAAAGTATTGGTCATCCATTTTATAAATAGTTGATGTGAACCATCAGCTTCCCAACCTTGTAAGAACCCATTGTTTTTGAAGGCATGTTCCAGTATAGTTTGTGTACAGACTTAGAAACCAGTCATTACATGGTTGCGTCCATTCTCTACACGCGGCACCCCTCTTGAGATATATTTTTTTAGATATAAATTTACGTGGATAAAAGGAACTCACCGAGTCATGGAATATGTCTGTGGTCTCAAGAAGATTACGCGACAGTTTTTGTCGGAATTTTTTTTACGTAATTACGTCCACTGGACGTACCGAATAACCTTATGGATATCTGACGTCGTTCAAATTCATTCAGTTTAATTTAAACATTTCTTTATTATTCAGCTATTATACTTCAATATATGTAGAGTTGAGGATGAGTTGGATGGTATGGATTCCGGCGATGGGTTAGTGGAAGACTGGCGTGCAGGAGAATCTGCTTGTAATGAAACTTGATGATGCGTATAGTTGGTATTGACACAGAGGCCACATAATGCTGATGCCAGAGACAATGACGTCGATTACTGGAACTCACCCGGACCCCGGGCTGTGTATCATCGTAGCTTGGAACGAATTTAGATTTACATTTGACCAGGTAGCAGCGAGAGGTACCGAGGGTTTTGCAAGGCCCTAAGGTGTGTCTGCAACCACACCCGTCCCGCAAGGTGAGCCATCGGCGGTTAATCGCGGACCTTTGCTATTGTCTCGCCCAAACACAAGTAATGTTTCTAGGAAAATACGTGCTCATGTCGAAGCCCTTCTACTCCAACACGTTTTCGGTTCCACCTTGCAACATATCAAATAGAGTCGTATCCATCACTACTCACTAATTTAAACATTTTTGTACTCCAATTACTTTTGACCTTAAAATGGGTCGACTTAGCAATAATATAAGTTCAGTGACTTTGATTATTATATTAATTCTCCCACAGATCGTAAAACCTTTCGTATTGTTTTAAATCATCATTAGATCTTTCATATATTGCAGGATATAATTGTCCTTCATATTTCGTTCGCGAAGTTCAAAATATCAGCAGTGACGTCATAGGCCTGAGCTCTCAAATGATTTCAGCTTATATTTGCACATTTTTTAAAAATTAAATTCCCTTCCACCCCCACAGTGATTTACTCCACGTTTTTAAAAAATATTTGTACAAAGTAAATAATAAATGTTCAAACATCCTCCTTTATTACAAAAATTCGTTTATTAAACCCTATTACACAGGCTATTTTTCACATGAAAATTTAACTATTTTTCAATTATTGTTTTATAATCTTGTTATCTATTTTAATGAGCTATAAATAGCGTGAATAATTAATTTATCACACAGCCTGTTTTTTTTCTAACAATTCCGTTACAAATTTCATGGGGCTCGTTATCGATGCACAAATGTGACATTTATACATGGTTTGTTTTTCAAATTTATTTTACAAAAACCAGTGTTTTATGGCCTGTAACAATCATTTATTGAAGAACAATAAATCTATAGTCCTGACATGGAGACATCACTTCAAGAAAATACTTATTATATTATTATTTATCAATAAAATTATATACCAGTGCCTAAAATAAATTTACATTTGGAATTAATATTACGTATTTACGTGGCTACGGTAACAACAACACATATTTGTATAGTAAAATAGCAATATATAATTTTTGTTGACAGGCAGCATTATATAAATAAAATATACCCAAGATAATAAGTAAAAAATAATATAAGTTATATACCATTTATAATAATTAATTTAATTGGCCATATGTTAGAAGAAATTAATAAAGCAATCGATAAAAATATAATTACACTTCGTTTAGTACTTAGTTTAGGGCTTCAACTGGTGTTCATTATAATAATATTTATATTACTTAAGTTTAATGAACACATGATGAAGTCTTAAATTTTAAGTTATATGTTTTACCTTATATATTATTTAAATTTTTTTGACTTTATACTATTACTTTATACTATTTACAGAAAACATCATTTGCAAATAATTCGCATTCCAGGACAACGTTAGGCCAGTATATGTATTGTAATAATTTATATGTATATATATATTATCCTCCTATTAATTTTCTAACCAAAATCTATTTTATTTGTTTAAATAAAGACAGATCCTAATCCTATCGGAAACAATGCAAATAAATCTGATCGAAAAATACGGCAGTGAAGTACGACCAAGCGAAGTAGTAATTAACTGTACATCGAAAGTAAATTTGCCCTCCGTGCAGCGAAAGAGCAACTCGGCCGTGACATTAACACAGGAACGGCAAGGAACGAGAAATACGTGTAGGTATGCACTGCATTACGCATACAGTAAAGATTATTATTTTAAAAAAAATTGTCTTGGGGAAATAAAAGTTTTGTAATAAAGCTACTGATGATTATAAAATCAGCATAGCCGTTGAATGGACCACGTGTTACGCAGAAATAACATACTGTTTTCAACTCATGTGTATACTAAATATATATAAAAAATAGCCAAATAAAAAATAAGTGTTAAATAAATACCAGACAACTATCCAGTAAATCTTGTTGCTTTCGTCAGGTGATTTAGAATAAGCAAGAGCTGCAAGAACGACACACAGCACAAACCAACGAACTCAAAATTATTTATCTAAGACAGACGTTATATTTTATTATTTCTGGTGTGATCTCTTGGTGTCCTTCATGTTTCTTCTTGATACACATTACAGATGTGTTTAGTTTCAGCAATATGAGATTTTGTAGCGTCTTTATTGACTGGATCATTTAAATATCACACATTTCGCGAAAGATAATGTCGTGGTGCTCTGAGTTTTGTTTTTCGTTTGTTTAATATGAGAAAATTTGGGACTTTGTCCAGAGCATACTTTTTGTCTCTTGAAAAAATAAAATCTCTTTGCTTGTTCTATTCATAAATGCTCGTCGTTGGTCAATTATTCGTAATTTTAGTTTCCACGATAAACTTGCTAAACAATTAAATATTTTTGCAGCCTTCAAAATAAATTTTCTCGGTTTGATGGCCCGAACGAAGCCTGGGTAAGTATTCTAGTGATACTGTAGTATTTGTCAATTTGTTTTGCAAAAAAAGGCGCTAGAGTGCGTACGCAACTATATGACGTTAGGTGACGTCAGGTCAATTACTATTTAACCTTCTACACTCAACTTTATTAAGTAATACAAATTGTAGTTTACTACCAATAAATATCAATTTATATAAAACATAATTTTCAGTACCTATTTGAGCCTTATTCAGGTTTGTGACTACGTAGAAATTACATAAATTAACAATTTTGATCTCAAAAATTACAATTTAATAATATTTTTAATTTTTTCAGACAATATCACAAGCACAACAATCAACTGGGAAAAAAAAGTTTCTTTCTCATTTTGAAACTTTAAATATATATTTTTTCATCATTATTTAATATTTAATTAAGTTTTTTAGTGCTAATGGCCTTCCTTTCTCTGATCCCGTCTCAAGGTTGAAGTGAAAAAGTTGTTTTGCCTCAATCGTTTATTAATATTGTGTGATAATTTCTGTTACTTCTCCGGATATGCATTTTATAAATTTAAAATTATTTTTGTTTATGTAAAAATAATGAAATAGAAATAAAATAATAAATATTTATTAATTAATATTTTTGCGTTAGTATTTTTTATTATACACCTTAGTGAACGTGACGATGTTCGAAAAAGCCGATGAAGACACTTTTAGGAACTATCAAAGGGAAGAAATTTCAACTCGTGTCGTAACTATTATTTTTTTGTTTTCGAATATTAAGAAAAAATTAAGG
Source organism: Zhengitettix transpicula (assembly GCA_037074705.1). Lineage (NCBI taxonomy): Eukaryota > Metazoa > Arthropoda > Insecta > Orthoptera > Tetrigidae > Zhengitettix > Zhengitettix transpicula. The sequence continues at coordinate 34,570,697 of CM073596.1, read as the reverse complement.
GATAACAGGCCTATGTTGTCGAGTTTAACATATCCCAGTAACCAGATTGGATGGACAAAACTGTCCGAGACTTTATACAACTCTAAAATTTACAGAGACATTACAACAATAAATGATGATTGGGATGCTGCTTCAATTTGGAACGGTGCCTGGTTTTGCATGTGTAAAATGAAGTCCTTGGTTCCACACGTGCCTTACGTTGGGTGGAAAGGAAATCCTTGATCGTTCTGCTAATCCAGTGATTGGAAACGCTGCCAATGAGAGTGACTTTGCACTTGTGTGTTGCCGAACATTCTCAACTCTGGCCGCTGGAATGTTGAGCTGCGTTTCGGAACGTTGGTGGTTGATTCCTCTGATGGATGGTGGGCGATGTGTGATTGACAGAGGCCGATGCATCATAAGAGGGCGCCCCACCCGGACTGCCTTTCGCTCTTTCATCACTCGCTCAGCAATCAATCCCCGAACAGTACGCGGAGAAAACAAAGCAAGGCAACGAACCCCAGGTATCAGGTACACTCTGGAGAGCCAGCTTCTTGCCGCTACTGAACTCGGGGCCTTTAAAGATACATGACGTGTGTTGCCTTTATCCTTTCAGTCCGACTCTTTCCTGATCGATCTTGCAGCCAGACTGGCGCAAGGCAACGACGAATAGTCCCGTGGGAATAGGCTGTCGTATAACTATAACGTGTCTGAAACAAAAATAAATTCAATATACAACATGATCATTAAAATATAATATATATGTATAGTGAGGTGACTGGGAAGCTTGGAGAGAGAAATAACTAGTTGTCTCAAAAGACGATGCGCAGTGGTCCAATGACCTGGGGTTGTAGTGGGGGTAGGCCGGAGCTCTGTTTAAAACGAACCTTTGCTACGGCAACGTGGTAGTTTAAAAACAATTCAGGAAATATTGACGCAAGGAAACACATTATGTTCAGTTGATGATATGAAGTACGTCAACAAACGCATCTGTAAAATTAGAAGATCGTAAATAAATATACGAATTCCGAGTGCAGTCTGGAAAACAACTACAACCTGTAAGCTGATTTATATTCTATAAATTCAATATAATACTGGTTAATATTTGTCAAAATTGTTATTTAAATCATGGCTTAATATTGTCATACAGTTATGAGAGATACTTTTATAAATTTTGAAGGACGACTTAGGCTGTCTCTCTAACGAGACGACAACACTTAATACCAAGTATACATAAAGTCTTAAGGGGAGGCGTATTAACAACTGTTGTCGCAACAGGAGTGGCAGGGTTTTGTTCTGGCAAACCGCTCAAGGCCGGGACAAAAAACAGGTTGTACCTGGGGAATGCGAAGAGCCATTACTAAACAAATAACTTACTCTCGTCTCATTAACATTCAGTATTCAGGCTCGAATGATGCAAATGCAATGTCGAACGTGAATGAACCTCTTATGAAGCACTTAAACAATTGCACGGCAGCGTAAAATCGGTTCCGTTCCACCATGCACGTGAGACTCCTCCTGTAGTTCGTGGAATGTCGTGCTTTGTAATTGACTTATAATCAACTAATACAAGAAAGCAAAGCCAGGACTATCCCGCTAAATTTAAGGTTGATCCTCTTATGGTCCCTGGATGAATGATTCTTCTGAGAACCTTAACCAGTATTCCAAGACAATCAAGCTCTGGTCACCTTTTAAAAAAGTTTTCTACTTATTCACGTGTATACTTATACAAATATTATCAAGCTACTGCCAATTTAACATGTATTGGTCACGTCATTATGAGGGTGAGAAATGTCATGTGTGCCACATCAACAAACGCTCGATCAAGCATAGGGCTATGGACGTTGACGTTGTCAATTCAAAGTCGTCTACAACTATTATCGCTAATAATCCCATGATGAATAACAAACTACTTTTTTAGGAGCACTATTTATTCAGGTAGGTTGCCCGAAAAATATTGATAAGAGCCCGAAAAAGAATTTAGTTGTTATACATTAATCTATTAGTCAGTGATTTACCCAGCATTCAAAAACAAATGCGAATTAATCAGAACAACCACCTCCCCCATGTTTTTATAAGCATAATTATATAGCTGATAACAATTATTAAAAAAATGTTCTTAGTATCTGAACAACGTAAAAAATACTCCCAAGATTGGAAGAACACTGTCAATCCTACTAAACCCTAAAATTATTTATTCGACATTAATATCGGCTTTTTTTTCATGTTTTAATATTTACACACACACACCCGCGCCCCTACGGGTGGTAGTAGTGTCATACCCCCAACAGGGGTTTTCCGGCTCAAAAGAAACACGTGAATAAAATTTGGTGAAATTTTCTCCACGGGCGTAGGTTTGTATGCGGAACATACACACAGGAAAAGTCAATTTAATTTATTAAGTAATTCCTTTACAGAAACACTGTTATAATCCAAAAAAAAGCTGTCGCTATTTTTTCATTCTCATTGACATATATTTGCATCTAATTGAGTAAAATTAGCAATTAACATCGCAGATGTTCAATGCACTTGGCTGTGTAACGATTGCTTTGGTCAAAGACCGCACCTGTGATGGCCCGAGCCTGAGAGCGAGTCTTTGGAGCACCGCGTGACGTCACAATGCATTCCCAACATGGCGCGCGTTTGAATGTCACGTACGCGAATTCTCGCTAAGTAAAAGTGTGCTCCGGTTGTTCCAACGTTTATTCGAGTGCATTGAAGTGTCGCATCCGAAGCAGAAATGTATGGCAAGTCTTCCTGTACATACGTTGGCGGTTGAAGGTATGTGGAGACCTATTTATGAGTGTAATATGCAGGCCGTAAATGTTGGATTTTATCCGACCACACATAATATAACCAGTCGGGACTTGAAAAATACTAATTTGTTTTTCTGCAGCCTTTGTGAGTTTCAACAGTTTGATATGGAAATATTCTTGTTTTAGAGATAAGTAAATTAACTAATGAGTTATTAGATACTATATATTTTTGTATTCTTTTTTAAACGTAATATGCAAGCCGTAAATGTTGTATTTGATCGTCCCGCATATAATATAACCACACGGGAGTAACAAACGTTCTTGTTGTGCAGTTCCTTGTGTTGCATTAGTTTTGATATGGAAATACAATATAAAATTGCCCTTTGGTCATAATTTATTTCACTATGAATCGTTAACACCTGTATTTGATATAATTGGTGGTGGCAGAATGCAGTGGCTAACAGTATTCGTTACTTAATGATTCCAAACTAACGCTTGATCAAACATAGGGCTATGGACGTTGTTAATTCAAAGTCGTTTAGTACTATTATCGCTAATAATTACATAATAAATCGCAAACTATTTTTTTACGAAATCTATTTATTCAGGTGGGTGTTTGGCGTTGCCCGGTATTTATTTATATGAGCCCGAAAAATAATTTAGTTATACATTAATCTATCAGCCAGTGATTTGGCCACCTTTGCAGAGGGATTGCTAATTAATTACAACAACCAACTCCACCGTGTTTTTAAACAGTAAATATCTCTTCTACCAATTATAAAAAAATACATTTAGTTCCTTAACAGCGTAAAAAATATTCCCCGGAGTTTTGAGAAAGTGAAAATTATTCTTGGTATCCTAAGAGATTTTTAAATATACCCGGTACGCTTATATAGTCGTTAATACGCGGTTCACATTAAGAGAGGGACATTTTACCGATCCAGTGCATTTTAGTATCATAAGTAATATCTGTACAAAAATTGGTAGAATTGGATGCAGAACATTGTTATCCTCCACCCTGAAAACTCGTATGGGTTGGAGAACTTGTTAATCTGCTATTTTGAAGTTATAATTAAATTAAGCGACAACCGTAAACACAGATTCGACTCCAATTTCGCTTGTTTTCGCCTTTTTTTTATGTAACGCCCTCACTCCTTCCCCTCCCACCGCCAAGGATGTTCCCCTACATGTCTGAAAAACTGTTTAAATTTTACACAAATAACGTCAAAAGAACACTGTCAATATCACTAAACCCAATAATTATTAATTCGACACTAATAATTGTTTTCCGGCTCAAAAGAAACACGTGAATAAAATTTGGTGAGATTTTCTCCACGGGCGTAGGTTTGTATGCGGAACATACACAACGGAAAAGTCAATTTTATTTATTAAGTAATTCCTTTACAGAAACATTGTTATAATCCAAAAAAAACGCTGTCGCTAGTTTTTAATTCTCATTGACATATATTTGCATCTAATTGAGTAAAATTAGCAATTAACATCGCAGATGTTCAATGCACTTGGCTGTGTAACGATTGCTTTGGTCAACGACCGCACCTGTGAGGGCCCGAGCCTGAGAGCGAGTCTTTGGAGTACCGCGTGACGTCACAATGCATTCCCAACATGGCGCGCGTTTGAATGTCACGTACGCGAATTCTCTCTATGTAAAAGTGTTTTCCGGTTGTTCCAACGTTTATTCGAGTGCATTGAAGTGTCGCATCCGAAGCAGAAATGTATGGCAAGTCTTCCTGTACACACGTTGGCCGTTGAAGGTATGTGGAGACCTATTTATGAGTGTAATATGCAGGCCGTAAATGTTGGATTTTATCCGACCACACATAATATAACCAGTCGGGACTAGAAAAATACTAATTTGTTTTTCTGCAGCCTTTGTGAGTTTCAACAGTTTGATATGGAAATATTTGTGTTTTAGAGATAAGTAAATTAACTAATGAGTTATTAGATACTATATATTTTTGTATTCTTTTTTAAACGTAATATGCAAGCCGTAAATGTTGTATTTGATCGTCCCGCATATAATATAACCACACGGGAGTAACAAACGTTCTTGTAGTGCAGTTCCTTGTGTTGCTTTAGTTTTGATATGGAAATACAATATAAATCTGCCCTTTGGTCATAATTTATTTCATTATGAATCGTTAACACCTGTATTTGATATAATTGGTGGTGGCAGAATGCAGTGGCTAACAGTATTCGTTACTTAATGATTCCAAACTAACGCTTGATCAAACATAGGGCTATGGACGTTGTTAATTCAAAGTCGTTTAGTACTATTATCGCTAATAATTACATAATAAATCGCAAACTATTTTTTTACGAAATCTATTTATTCAGGTGGGTGTTTGGCGTTGCCCGGTATTTATTTATATGAGCCCGAAAAATAATTTAGTTATACATTAATCTATCAGCCAGTGATTTGGCCACCTTTGCAGAGGGATTGCTAATTAATTACAACAACCAACTCCACCGTGTTTTTAAACAGTAAATATCTCTTCTACCAATTATAAAAAAATACATTTAGTTCCTTAACAGCGTAAAAAATATTCCCCGGAGTTTTGAGAAAGTGAAAATTATTCTTGGTATCCTAAGAGATTTTTAAATATACCCGGTACGCTTATATAGTCGTTAATACGCGGTTCACATTAAGAGAGGGACATTTTACCGATCCAGTGCATTTTAGTATCATAAGTAATATCTGTACAAAAATTGGTAGAATTGGATGCAGAACATTGTTATCCTCCACCCTGAAAACTCGTATGGGTTGGAGAACTTGTTAATCTGCTATTTTGAAGTTATAATTAAATTAAGCGACAACCGTAAACACAGATTCGACTCCAATTTCGCTTGTTTTCGCCTTTTTTTTATGTAACGCCCTCACTCCTTCCCCTCCCACCGCCAAGGATGTTCCCCTACATGTCTGAAAAACTGTTTAAATTTTACACAAATAACGTCAAAAGAACACTGTCAATATCACTAAACCCAATAATTATTAATTCGACACTAATAATTGTTTTCCGGCTCAAAAGAAACACGTGAATAAAATTTGGTGAGATTTTCTCCACGGGCGTAGGTTTGTATGCGGAACATACACAACGGAAAAGTCAATTTTATTTATTAAGTAATTCCTTTACAGAAACATTGTTATAATCCAAAAAAAACGCTGTCGCTAGTTTTTAATTCTCATTGACATATATTTGCATCTAATTGAGTAAAATTAGCAATTAACATCGCAGATGTTCAATGCACTTGGCTGTGTAACGATTGCTTTGGTCAACGACCGCACCTGTGAGGGCCCGAGCCTGAGAGCGAGTCTTTGGAGTACCGCGTGACGTCACAATGCATTCCCAACATGGCGCGCGTTTGAATGTCACGTACGCGAATTCTCTCTATGTAAAAGTGTTTTCCGGTTGTTCCAACGTTTATTCGAGTGCATTGAAGTGTCGCATCCGAAGCAGAAATGTATGGCAAGTCTTCCTGTACACACGTTGGCCGTTGAAGGTATGTGGAGACCTATTTATGAGTGTAATATGCAGGCCGTAAATGTTGGATTTTATCCGACCACACATAATATAACCAGTCGGGACTAGAAAAATACTAATTTGTTTTTCTGCAGCCTTTGTGAGTTTCAACAGTTTGATATGGAAATATTTGTGTTTTAGAGATAAGTAAATTAACTAATGAGTTATTAGATACTATATATTTTTGTATTCTTTTTTAAACGTAATATGCAAGCCGTAAATGTTGTATTTGATCGTCCCGCATATAATATAACCACACGGGAGTAACAAACGTTCTTGTAGTGCAGTTCCTTGTGTTGCTTTAGTTTTGATATGGAAATACAATATAAATCTGCCCTTTGGTCATAATTTATTTCATTATGAATCGTTAACACCTGTATTTGATATAATTGGTGGTGGCAGAATGCAGTGGCTAACAGTATTCGTTACTTAATGATTCCAAACTAACGCTTGATCAAACATAGGGCTATGGACGTTGTTAATTCAAAGTCGTTTAGTACTATTATCGCTAATAATTACATAATAAATCGCAAACTATTTTTTTACGAAATCTATTTATTCAGGTGCGTGTTTGGCGTTGCCCGGTATTTATTTATATGAGCCCGAAAAATAATTTACTTATACATTAATCTATCAGCCAGTGATTTGGCCACCTTTGCAGAGGGAATGCTAATTAATTACAACAACCAACTCCACCGTGTTTTTAAAGCGTAAATATCTCTGATACCAATTATAAAAAAATACATTTAGTTCCTTAAAAGCGTAAAAAATACTCCCCTGAGTTTGAGAAAGTGAAAATTATTCTTGGTATCCTAAGAGATTTTTAAATATTCCCAGTACGCTTATATAGTCGTTAATACGCGGTTCACATTAAGAGAGGGACATTTTACCGATCCAGTGCATTTTAGTATCATAAGTAATATCTGTACAAAAATTGGTAGAATTGGATGCAGAACATTGTTTTCCTCTACCCTGAAAACTCCTATGGGTTGGAGTACATGTTAATCTGCTATTTTGAAGTTATAATTAAATTAAGCGACAACCGTAACCACAGATTAGACTCCAATTTCGCTTGTTTTCGCCTTTTTTTTATGTAACGCCCTCACTCCTTCCCCTCCCACCGCCAAGGATGTTCCCCTACATGTCTGAAAAACTGTTTAAATTTTACACAAATAACGTCAAAAGAACACTGTCAATATCACTAAACCCAATAATTATTAATTCGACACTAATAATTGTTTTCCGGCTCAAAAGAAACACGTGAATAAAATTTGGTGAGATTTTCTCCACGGGCGTAGGTTTGTATGCGGAACATACACACAGGAAAAGTCAATTTTATTTATTAAGTAATTCCTTTACAGAAACGTTGTTATAATCCAAAAAAAAACGCTGTCGCTATTTTTCCATCTCATTGACATATATTTGCATCTAATTGAGTAAAATTAGCAATTAACATCGCAGATGTTCAATGCACTTGGCTGTGTAACGATTGCTTTAGTCAAAGACCGCACCTGTGAGGGCCCGAGCCTGAGAGCGAGTCTTTGGAGCACCGCGTGACGTCACAATGCATTCCCAACATGGCGCGCGTTTGAATGTCACGTACGCGAATTCTCGCTAAGTAAAAGTGTGCTCCGGTTGTTCCAACGTTTATTCGAGTGCATTGAAGTGTCGCATCCGAAGCAGAAATGTATGGCAAGTCTTCCTGTACACACGTGGGCGGCTGAAGGTATGTGGAGACCTATTTATGAGTGTAATATGCAGGCCGTAAATGTTGGATTTTATCCTGCCACACATAATGTAACCAGTCGGGACTAGAAAAATACTAATTTGTTTTTCTGCAGCCTTTGTGAGTTTCAACAATTTGATATGGAAATATTTGTGTTTAAGACATAATTAAATTAACTATTGAGTTATTAGATCCTATATATTTTTGAATTATTTTTTAAACGTAATATGCAAGCCGTAAATGTTGCATTTGATCGTCCTGCATATAATATAACTATACGGGATTAATAAACGTGCTTGTATTGCAGTTCCTTGTGTGTTTCATTAGTTTTGATATGGAAATACAAAATAAAATCGTCTTTTGGACATAATTTATTTCATTATGAATTGATAACACCTTTATGTGAAATAATTGGTGGTGGCAGTATGCAGTGGCTAACAGTATTCGTTACGTAATCGTTCGAAACTACCTGATGTATATACTTTCATCAGTGTACTTCCCAACACTGTTAATTGTCCAAAAATCTCGTTTTAATTTTTCTTTCTCCAATCATCGACGCTTACAATTTTCTTTTGTCCGTTTTTCGTCAACTCATTTAAACTGCAATGTTATTCTGAATCACAATTTGAAACAATCAATTATTTTTTACTATTATAAGGGAAAGACTATAGGTTCTCAATGAGACAAAAATTCCACAATTGTCAGTCAACTATTTATTATACAAAACAGGAGCTTTCGTCCCTTTATGGCCATACAACATACGCTACAAAATAATAATAATAAAAAAATTACTATTAACTCTATTAGAGCTCACGTCTGCTCTGTTAGCTTTACAATCGAACACTGCTCCTATTTTGTAAAATAAATGGTTGACTGACAATTGGGGAATTTTTGTCTCAATGAGGACCTATAGAGACGGCTTTCCTTTTAATTGACTATACGTCAATAATTGGCCCAAATTGGCGTTTACTTGATTATACTTTCCAGCCGTGTATTTCTTACATACATATTGATAAACTTTTCCGGCAACAAGATTTCAATGTTTACTAATTAGATAAATATGTAGCCAAAAAAACAAAAATAAGTCCTGAAATATATATCGGACAACGCATTTTTAATATAGTTATATTTATCTGGAGAATATTTATGTTGCGGAATGGCATTCGTTAATAGTCTTGCTACTAGATGGCACGTTACCGATTCGTCGAGTTTATTCGTCTACGAGAGCGAGTGGCCGACGTTTCTCCTATTCAGTCAACTGGAGCTACTACTGGAGCGTTACGGTTAGTAAGATTATCTAATTAAAATTAAGTTATGAATTATTTATTAAATCGCATATTTGCTTTTCAGGCAGTAAGAATATCCGTTTCAGCCAGATTTCGCCTGTGAAGTTTGCAAATACCAAGATGCTACGGGATGTGCATTTACTGCCGCTGCTTGTTGGACTTAGGAATCGTGGAAGCCGGTGCCATGTACAACACCGACGATCGCTTTGCAACACTTCTGTTTTGATACAGGTGAATAATCAAAATTTTAATTGATAATTATCTTGATCAAGTATGCAGTCAATTTGAATATTTTTAACAGTTCAAACACTACGGTTTAGTTAGTAGAAATGTTACTTTAAACCAATATTTATGGCCTGTCTGAAAAGTAGAATATTTTTGAGTTAGTTATATATACATATACGCAAATATTGGGTTAAAGGCCAGAAGGCGACAGTGAAAAATTTTATGGTGACCGTAATAAATTCGGATGATATGTATATTATATAATAATAATATTGTCGATAATATTACTTCAAATAAACGGACAAGGCTTAAATTAACATATACGGATAATGTTATTTTCTTTCTTACACAATGTATTCAAATATGACTATACATAAATTCTACGAAATTTTGCTGTGTTTGATTCTTGAAAATTAGGATACCCTTCAGTATTATTTTTTTAGAACAAAAGGCTACTTGACGGTAATCCACGCGGTGGCAACTCCCCTTTAATAGCATAGGAAGGGATTTGAAAGAGGGTATTTGGAAGGGTAAAGGAAGTAAGCCAAGGGCTGTAGTTTAAGGATCCTACCCGGCATTCGCCATAAACTAATGCAGGATGAACACTAGAAAACCTTCATGAGATAGGCCCGACATTGTACCACGCCTTTCCAATTCTCGGGAGAGGGGTTTGCTGGGGGGACGCAGCATTCCCTTCTCCGTACCTCGACCAGTTTAGGAGGCAGCTGGCCGATTGTTCCAATGGGTGCAGCGAATAAGTCTTGCCGTATGCCAAAGGTCTGTGACCACGGAACATGCACCTCTCTAAACAGGCCGAGGTGCCTCGGCTTGTGGGAACCTTTATCTAAGAAAGATAAATACGAGCTTCTGGTAACTCGAATACAAGTCAAATATAATCTGATAAAAAGCTGTCTATGTGTCTAACAGAAAAACACTGTACAATTATAAATCTATTTATGTATCATTCGGCCTAATTAAATTATTGGTTTATTGATAGAATGTGAACGGTATTAGTACCTCTCTTCGATTGAATTACTTCAGGTCTGCCAATAGGCATAGGAAACGTCTTAGGGGTTCATATTCAAATTTCTGTCTGCATTTGGCCGTTTTTGATTGTTCAATTGCATGTGATTTATTAATACAAAAATCATTGGTTTTTCTTTTGATAAATAAATATCTCTGTTAATTTATTGGATGAATAGATTTACATATTGAGTATGAAAGATTTAAACAGGATCCATATATTTATCTATAATAATATATATTGGCCAAACAGAAAAGTTTTAATTATTAACAATTCAATTAATACAACTAATTTAATTTTTTGTGCAAATAATTATGGCAATATTGCTGTAAGTTCCAGATTTTTATTGGATAATTTATTTATTTCACGTATACTTGTCAGATATATATTAATTTCTGAAAAAATATTGTTTTATTGTGAAAATGAATTAAATGTTTTTCTACACGGAATGTATTCAAATACATATGGTCGAAAAACGGACAAATTTTTCAAACGTAGTTTTCGAATTTTTAAAACTCTTTTACTATATTTAATATAAGAGGATCAGCTGAATACCACGATATAGCCGGAACCTCCACTACGCTTGACTTCAGGAAGCAGGCAGTCCGGATCGTAGGCTTGTTTTGGGCTTCTCCATACAGAAACTCAGCCGTTTGTAGGAAATATTGTGAACGATGATTCATCGGACCATACCACATTCTTCGAATCATCAAGTGTCTGAGTTTTTATTTTCGTGACACCACTTCTTTCGTAGCTCAGCGTTAGCTTTCGTTATAATGGGTTTCGCTGTTGCAGCCCTTCCGTGATTGTTAGCTGTGCGGAGATCCCAACATGTTTTTGTCTAAACATTATTATTACTCAAGAGTGTTGAGTTCTTCTGTCACTTTTGCCGCGGCAGTTTTATGTTGCCTGGCCACAACCCTTTTAAATGTTTGTTCGTCCCCGTCAGTTAACTTTCGATTTCGCCCACTATTCCTCTTCGCCGTTGATGTTGTACCATGGATACTGTTTTCGTTCCAGATGGTCCGCTAACCGACTTACTTTGACCACCCTGTGTATGTTTTAAATATGTCAAACTACGTTTTTACATGTATATATATAACATTTTACAGAATGACAATTCTAAATTTAGGCTAAAGCTCTCTTAATACATAATACTTTTTAAAGATAGTTATTAATGTATATATCTAAAAATAAAATGTATGGTGAAATTCTTTCAAAAAAGCAGTATTTTATGGATGCTATGCTCTTGGTCTCTCAATCAGTTCCCTCCGGAGGGGAAACATGAGAAATATAAAAATGCGGAATCATTATGATTCCTGGCCATAGCGTGTGTGAAAGTAAACTGTCCGGATAATTGAGTAAATGGCGCCGCTTGATGGATGCTGAGGAGCGGGGGCGTTGGTCCGAGTTCATGAATGCGTTTGTGAATTACCTTCCGCGCGATTGGGAGGCCTGAGAGATGGTTTGATCACCCCGGTGCAGGGCAGGCAAGCCTCCTCAGCTGAAGCACAAAAGCAGAAACTCTATTTTCCGGGCCAGCGGAGCTGAAGCGATGCAATATGTCGCCGGTAAGCCGGGCTTTGCGTTCTGAGCCAGGCTAACTTCTCGCGAACCAGGATTACGGCTCCGTGTTGTCCTTTCTTTCACTTTGGGGGCGGGAAGCTTGGCTCCTGCAGTCAGCTGCCTCTGGAAAACCTAATACGTCGTATTTATATTTAAACATTACGCTTCGTATAGTAGGGGAAGCTCGGTTCATCTAAAATTTATTTCTAAAGAAAACAGAATCTGGCTTTCTCTTAGTTACTTACCATCCGAGTTTAGATAGTGAAAGAAAAACAAAGATCAAATAATGATGCGTGCCATGCTTACACATAAATTCACTTCAGTTAATTCTGTTTCTTTGAAATTTTACACCGCATGGAATTAAAGACAATCCAGTTTCCCATTTAATAGAGAAAATCAACTATATTTTTAAAACCAAAGGTATTTTGCACGTAACCAATAGTTCAAACGTGTTTTGAAATTTCTGTAAATTTGGATTTCAAATTTTTCCAACTATATAGCTTACCTTGAGAAAGCCCAGCCGATTTTGTTTTATTCTATTCAAACGGACAGACAGATACGTTTTATTTATTTACATCGAAAATTAGTTTTGACAACCCTATCAGAACTAAGTCTCAATCCATTTCATTAGAATCTCAAGAAAAAAAAGTTAAACTAAACTACCTGTAAAACACTAAATAATTCCAAAATTTAATTTGATAATTTTTACTATCCATCTCCCTTGCCTTAAGTTAAATGCCGCCTGTTTTTCAGTTTCTAATATATTCACTATAATATGGCAAAATATGGCGAGAGCTGTCATTGCTGTAATTTTTTTCTATCGACCCAGTGCCACCCTTCCCTCACAAATAAAAACATCGAAACCTTACTGACACCAAAAAATAATACTTCAAGTGTTTTCTGTGTTCCAAACAAATTTTTTTAATATTTTTTGCATTTATTAGTTATAGGAATAATTTACATTTAAATATTTTTTCTATCAGTATCAGTGAGACGGATGTGATTGTTGATTAGCAAATTTGGGTTCAAAATAAATACGCCTTGGTTCACAATTATTTGATTGAATTAACAGGAAATGCAGAATAAACTGATATCATATTACTGTTTTGTTCGCAATTGATCAATGTTAAATTTATAGAAAGATGTATTTCCTTCAAAATCTAATAATTAAATAGTTTATCTTTAAAATTTGTCTATATTTTCAATTGGAGCAACAAGTGTTGCAAATTCCGGGACACTAATATTTTGTAGTCACACTGGAGATTTAAAGAAAATTAACTTTGATGAATCTCATATTAGCATTTACATTTAATTTCTTCAGTTTTATAACTGAGTTATTTATAAATACTTATATTTCTTAAATAATAATTTTATTTGTATGCGTTATTATTACATATCAAATAAATTAATGACCATTTACGAAATTTAAAAAATTATTTAACATTTTAACCGCATTTCAGTACGTTTTTATACTTGCAACGGATTTTTAAAAAGTCATACAATGTTTCAGATAAGAAATTGACACTGTATATTTCTTATTATTCATCTATTATATTCAAATTCAAATAATAATTTTTCAAAATTCTTTTAATTTAATAATATTTAACAATTACAAGATAAATATTAATTAAATTATTTTTCTTGCATATTTATAATAATTATTAATCTTAATTTAATTTATAAAAATAATTATTAGGTTAAGATTTACTTTCTAACAGGAAACATTTATTATTAAATAAAAATAATGTTTAAAAATTTGTGATTGAATTAAAATATAATTTAAGAATAAAAATTATATATATACACTGTAAATTTGTGATTTGACATACAATTCTTATTGTAGTAACATAACTTTATTGAAACTTGATGAGAGTACAAAAACGTACTGAAACGTCGTTAAAGTGTTGGAAAAATATTTTTAAATGCCTGAAAAGGTGGTATATTTTTTTAAATGCTCATTTATACATTTATTTATAATTTGTTTCACAACAGATCAAATTTATTATATATGAATACAAGAATACTACTAAATAGACCAATTTAACACACGAAATACCTTAGTTTTTCAAAAATGTGGAGTTACCATAGAAGATTCTTAAATAGTTTTAGCGTTAAAATGAATTTGTATAATATTTGATCTTTTCACTCTATAATTTCTGCCTAATCCTGCAACGTGGTATTAATTTTGGATAATATTTGTATGTGTATTACTAAATTAAGTGTTTTATTTTCGTTAATTTTAATACGATTATTCTCAGTGATTTAAATCTTCTTTGAATGGTATTTTTTGCTATCCCTTTAAAGTTTTAATTTAATGTTTAACCTGTTTGGAATTATATTTTTACCTTCTGTATGGGATCAGAGAGTTATCAATCTTCATCTGAAGTAACTAACTTTAATTTTATGTGAACATGGTGTGATCGTAGCTAGTTCCGATAATCTAGTAAGTATTGGATATCGACTTTATTAATCTCCTTAGAAAAGCAATTATTTTCCGTATAAGTGCACGATACAAAACTAGTCATATTATTATTTGACGTCAAGCTTAATTATGCAAGGTATTTACAGTGGACTTAATTGACTAGAATGTTACTTTAATTACCAATTATGAGAACAACAAAAAACGACCAATTACAGGGTTTCCACAACCCGTCGAGATTGCAAGCTTCGCTACGAAGTCGTAATTGCGGTTAATTAGGACATTCGAGCTCGGTGAGGGTAATTACATGCACTTCGGAAGCATATGAGGTGACAACACGCACCAAGACGTGAATTCGTGGGAAAGGCGCAGTTCCGTTGTCCTTTGTCCAGACAAATCTCGACAATCTTCACGTATCCGAAACCGAAAAGAAGTCTGGTTTCCATTTCTACGCTCCGTTATCCATAAATGAAATAGATTAAATTTCGTCTGGATGAAATTACAAATTCAGTAATCGTAGTTGTCTGTTCCTTTTTCAACCAATACTTCAAACCTCTGACAAGAAATTTTCACTCGGCACATCAAAAATTGAATGAAAATAATCATATCTATATAGTCATATGTTTGTCGGTATAAACTCAAAAAGCATCAACAACCACTATTCGTTTTAATTTTTCTACTTTACCACTGGCCAAATTTCAAATCTATAGTGGAGGTTTATCGAGTCATTTATTGAGTACGGACAAATGCATTGTCTTTAGATTAATAACAGTTGAAGTTTGATTTGAAAACTTGTCAAGAGTGAGGGTTGCGAAGGGAAGCCGAGACTTATTTCTTGGCTGCATTGTCTTTGGATTCATAACTTTATTTAGAAGTATGATTGATACTTTTATAAGTATGTTAGTGTTACTACTGTAACGTAAGTAACATGCAATTTATTTATTGAAATTAAATTTATTCTACTCAAATAACACTCGAAATATGGAATGTAAAAAACACTTGTTTTACAATTATCTTATTATTGAGAAAATCATCAAAAGGCTTTCTGAAGAATCCAAGGAGAGAAATTTTAGCACAATTAATATTTTAAACTGTAATTTAATAATGTTTCCAGCCCCTTCTGAATATTCTAAACAAATTGTATGTTATATAAATGCCCCTAATTGTATATATAAATATATTTGATCGTTATTTATTTCTGAAAATAAACACGACTCCTATCAGATGCAGAATTACCAGTATTCCCTGTGTCTAATTTTAAAAGTAGTCACAGAATATTCATTTCAAAGTTTAAATCACGTGTTACGATACATATTTATTCCCAGAAATTTACAAGAATTTTTTTCTTTTTTTGATAATCTTTTACAGTCACTAAATATATTTGTAAATGTTTGAGCACAGCCAACTCGCTCACAAATAATTAAAATTAAAAATTAAATTAATGACAGCATGCCTTGGAAATTCTAAACAAAAGTTAGTTACAAAATTATAAATATTTGACTAATATATTTATAAGACTTTTAGCAATGAATGAAAATTATTTACTCCATTGAACACCTGATGCAGTCCTACATTAACGACGAAACTTTGTTAATTCTTATATTTTTTTAATTATTTTTGTCTACTTTTATAATTTTATTGTAATCGAATAAATACAAAATTAAATGTATTTCACCCTTATACAGTCATTCTACATTTAGTGACTTAAAAGGTTATCAGGATATAATTATTTTTGCAGTAGATAATACTTTTGTCAATGACTACAGGCTAGTAATTTATTTCTATGCCAACATAAAATAGATCGTTTGCAATTATATATTTTTTTACTAATAATTTTAGTTTAATTTATAAAGAATTCAGTGGGTATAAATAAACTTATAGAACGTTAGACACGAAGTTTATTTCTTTGGGATTCAATTTTTCTATTGTTTTTTCATTATACTTCTCGAATAATTTTTGATATCGTCTGAAGAGGTTTATACACAATGTGTAACTTTTAATGTTCATAAATGTTCTGTTTTTTTTTTGCCAATTTCCATTAATTATATTTACTGTCATATATAGTAACAATTTTTAATTATTTTAATACTGTCAAGAGTAAAATATTTCATTCTTGTCTTTCAATATTTTTAAAGAAATACACCGTATAATTGATTAGTACAGTCGCCTTAGAAATTACTCGGGTGATTTTTACGGCCTGGCGACAAATCATATTTAATAGTGAATTTAACTAAACCCTTCTTATTTACCAGTCTCATAATTTTTTATATCGTCTGAAGAGGTTGATACACAATATGTAACTTTTAATGTTCATAAATGTGTTTTTTTTGCCAATTTCCATTAATTATATTTACTGTCATATTTAGTAACAATTTTTAATTATTTTAATACTGTCAAGAGTAAAATATTTCATTCTTGTCTTTCAATATTTTTAAAGAAATACACCGGATAATTGATTAGTACAGTCGCCTTAGAAATTACTCGGGTGATTTTTACGGCCTGGAGACAAATCATATTTAATAGTGAATTTAACTAAACCCTTCTGATTTACCAGTCTCATGTTTGATTTTCCCATATCTCAACTATAGGATTTGCTTTTTATGAGACATCATCAAGTAATTTAAGAACCATTCAGTTACATTACCCTTTGTTGTAAACTCAAGTCATTTATTGTAATTATCTACAACGTTTAAGACAAACTGGCTGAGTTGAGTTTTGATTACCGTAACATATGTCGGACAACATCCGTCAGCGACACTGAAGGTCATGGACCTTTTTTTCCGCGCTGTAAGGCAATCCGTTTATTAGGTACTAAAGCTTCGTCACGGTTTTCGGGTCGTGTGTTCGTTTGTATGGGAGGGACGGAGTGTTTGTGATGCGGGGCGACTGTACCTGCAGGGTAAGAGGCTCTGCTACTTAGCCCCCAGGTAGGCAAACGACTCTCAATAGCCTCCCTACAGTGACAATTTCACGTGTAAGGGGGCCATTGATATCGCCCTGGTCTGCCGGCTTTGTGTACTTTGCAAAACACTCGACGGGACGGGATTACTGTGTCCCTTTTATCCGAATAGGGGCGCGTGCTTCGTCAGAAGAGAGCTCTCTCCAACGCACACACGACCTTTGCGTTCTCTACGTACGCACTGCCCTGTTCAACGTCAAGGGCAATTACCATTCGGATTTCAAGTGCGGCTGTTCGATTAAAGATAACATTTAAATAATAATTCAAACCGACTTTGACGAGGAAGGAAATTATTAGATAGAGTTTATTTATAACTGCACTGGGAAAGCAAAATTTAGTTGAAATTGGGAAAAAGTTATGAACTAAAATACATCGTAACGTTTCTTTCCTTTCATCAAGGACCTCTTCGGACGATAACTAAAATTTTGCATCTGCAACGGTCGTTTCAAAATAACTACTCACCAATTGATTTTAAGGTGTGTATAATAATGTTGTTTGATTGGTCTCTAGTGATAAAATAATATTTTTTTAAGAAGAGGAAACTACAAATTACAGACATAAATTTGAAATCAATATTAAACTAATTCTTAGTCATCGAGATTATGCCAGAAAACGTGTTCTCAAAAGTTTACTTAACGAGTCTGAAAAAGTTAGTGTGCATCCGTTTATTCACTACAGGATTTTAAGAGGTTCGAAATATTTTTCAAGAACAATCGCAACATCATGTTTACCACCGAAGATAAAACTGGCGTTACTGTTGCCGCTGATAAAACTGATAGTCAACTATCTTCTTACTAATACCAATATGTTTTAAGCAATTGCGTTAATCTGACTATCGAAAAATTGAAACAATTTGTAAAAACATTGAAACTTATGGGGTACTTGGATAGTAAGTCTTTCCATTTTCACGTCGGCCAAAAGTTCATGTACTTATGCATTACCCAGAGGTTCCCTTTAGAGTTATAGTCCTTTACATAAGTTAGTTTGTTCTTTTATTTTCAATATTTATTATATAATGATCTCAAAGATGAACCACATCACTGATTAGAAAATTAATTCCAATTGTCTGAGTCAATAATGAAATTTAGAACCCTTATCACCACATACTCGTCTCCCTTGACATAGTTTCTTTATTCACTTCTATACCTAACAACCTAGTCATTACTACTTTTATGTCAAGATGGCACCTATTCAATATATATATC
This sequence comes from Zhengitettix transpicula, assembly GCA_037074705.1. Classification (NCBI taxonomy): domain Eukaryota; kingdom Metazoa; phylum Arthropoda; class Insecta; order Orthoptera; family Tetrigidae; genus Zhengitettix; species Zhengitettix transpicula. The sequence goes on along the minus strand of CM073596.1, from coordinate 34,552,013 downwards.
AATATCCCACTTCATGATTTTCGTATGGCTTTGAACATAATTCTGCCTATTTTGTGTTGAATTAGTCAAAATAATGGCCCACTATCACCCCATTATCCTAAGATCATGTTGAAAGTTTTAGAGAATACTAGCCTCTAATCTCTGGATTTCCTACCATTATTCTACTTTCGCTATGTGATTCGTATCTTTACTATTATACAAGCCACTTAATAAGACAATATGGCCGTTTTTAAGAATTATAACTACATTTTTCTATTGACATTTAAATTTGAATCTGATACATCTATTTTACTTAACATTACTCTTACAGTACAGTATTTTAAATTAATGATTAATTGCTACAGGAAACAAACTTTTTCAGGACATGTCCTATACTATTTATCCTGCCATTTGACAAACCAGGGTTGCTGTTCACTACTTAGTCTTAATTTCTATGTCGACCTTCTATTCTCGAAATTTAAGTGTAGTAACCAACTTCTTAGTCACAAATCTCCCTTCATAAAATCCTCCCAAAATATAATTGTTCTTTCATTTTGTAGTTGTTTCAAAGATAGTGTTTCATATATATTCATGTTTTTCAACATAGAGATTGTCTTGCTTTATTATGAGTTGCAAAGACCCCACGCGACCAGCTGACACCCATTTTGTGGTTTACCAAATTGATTTCTCGGATTTCACCTCTGTATATATGGGCCAAACCAAACGGGCATGAAAAACTAGAATTAAGAAACATAAATGAAATTTTGAACTTCCTTTGACAGTCATTAAGTTCTAACAAAATGTAGTAAAAAATTTAATCATAATTTTGATGGGACTAATATAAAAACACTTGACCAGTGCCCACTAGAATAATCTCAGAAATTATCTACTTTAGAATTAATAAGTCGTGTATAAATATACAAACACACGAATGCTCCAAGTAGAATCTACGACTCCTTACTATTGTGGTAAGTTCTTTAAAAACTATATATAATGTCCTAGCTCGTCTTCATTCATTTTCTTAGATTTCTTACTTGAGAAGGTTTATAGGATGAAAAATCGTCTTAGGGTTCTTTTAATTAAATTTCTGTCTGTAATTGGCCATTTTATATTGTTAAGAATAATATTAATTGCCTCAATAAATTAAGAGTAGTTGTTGAAATTAGAAAAATAACTTGTTTTTATAATGAGATTGAAATGTTTGCTTGGCAAGTTTCACTTAATTCACTATGTATTCAGGCATATATATTTCTTACGTTATTTGCAAATATAATCTTTAAATATTTCGCTATAGTACCGAGTTAGCAATAAAATTTTCTTTAATTTTAAAAATTCAAGTTTTTTCTGACAGATGAACCGTTTTGTTATTTATTTATACAGAATATTCTCGAAATAATCTTGCGATGTTTTGTGTTTCCCCGCTTTGTCTTTTGAATATTATCGTCTTTAGAATATTATTTCTAAGAATGATTTTCTATATTGATTTCAATGAAAAATAATATTCATCAGAAGAGTCAAGGAAGAAATGCGATGGCACACGGTTAATCTCTCTTCGCAGAATCCTTTTCTGGATTTATTCATCCTTACTTCGATTTTAGCTCCGTCATTTTCAGCAGTCAGAGTCTTTCGTCGAATAATTTACGGTTTCACAACCAGAATAATGATTTTCATATAGCAAAACCAGCTTTGGCACGTGACGTGTTTCTCCAGCCCGGTGTTCAATGTCCAACATTTGCTGTCAAGGTGAAGCAATTCCGTCGCATGAAAGAAGTAAAATATATGGTTACTATCAAATTGGTTTAAAAATAAAATATCTAGGAGAGTTCCATAATGCTAGCTGAAATCTGAGACGCATATTTTAACAGCTATATTCGACTGAGTCAACAATCGGTTTTTAACTAAAAAAAATTTCTGGTTTACTTCACTGACAAATAGCTAAAGAAACTATCAATATTTCTTCATCATTATTAATAAACATAGAAACGAAAATAAGTTTGATTTCAATTGACATTATATCACAAGAACAGATATATATATATATATATATATATATATATATATATTATATATATATTATATATATATAATATATATAATAATATAATATATATATTATATATATATATGATATTTTCTCGATCAAAACATTAAGAATCGGTAATAATCCATAAATTAATTTAATTTTGACGGCTTTGGAGTAATTTGATCTGCTAAATCCTGTACATTTCAATACTGCCTTTGTTATAGATTGGTTCCATTGTTGCCGTCTTCACCATTCATGACAGATTAGAACTGACCTTGATTTACTAGCCCCATGGGTTATCGATCCTAGTAAATTTGTCTCCTTTGTCGGGCTGACAATTGTATTTATATTGTTACAAAATAAATAGGTCTCATTATTACTAATATTTGCCAATAAATTCATATTTATTTATGTTCTTAAATAGTGACGCTCTTCTTTATTGAACCCAGTATTTTAATATCTAGTAGATGCATTTTAGATGATTGATAGATCTCCCTGTTTCTACAACCCTTAAATTACTATTGTTTTAAACCTAATATTGAGTTGTAAAAGACTGAAGTAACTGGTACGTAAAACATTTCAAGTGAAAACTCATTTTGATTGCGGGTATAACTGGATTGATGAAGAATGGCTCTTTCTGGTTCCCGTGGGAGGTGAGAGCTTCCTGTTTGTGCGATCTGGATTTGCGGTTGATTCTTGCGCCACCAACCTGCCCTTCCTAATCCCCGAGCGCTATTGACGTCTGACGGGGATCCTAAATCCTATTACTGGAAGCGTTTCCATCCGTTACCTCGTGAGGGTGGGAACGAGTCGTCTCGTCCCCGCTTTAATCCCGAACAAGGAACCCATTACCAGCAACAGGTATGGCAGAAACACAAAGTCGGGGACTTGTAAACTGATCTCAGAATTTCCCAGAGTGAATGAGGAATTAATTTCATCTATGAATAAACAACGTCATTGGTCATACAGGTTTGTTGTAATACATTACTTGTGATAATGCGGAATAAGAAGTGTATGTGTTCAGAAGAGACTGAATGCATAATATATGTCGAGATGATACCATCCATCGTTGAAACGTCAGCACCAATGCGATTGGATGCCGTTCAAGTTCAACTCGTCGGTTATTCACTTTGGAACGGACTTATGTTATTGAGAAAAGTGGTTGAGGGAGACTGAAACGTGAATTAAATATCTGAACGAGACAAATATATACTATTTTAAGTTCTTCGGAATGATATTTACTCATCATTGCAGAAGATGGAAGATACCATCAATGTTTGAAACTGCAGAAAAGGAAGACAGTTCAGTTCAATTCTTTGCAGGTGATCATCTGATAGAAAACACTCGAACTACTTCAACGATGAGGAATTATTTTTCATTATTTATTAGTCAGTTAATCATAGACACTTCTTGTCTCCAAATCGCCAAAAACATAACTGTCTACATAAATTTCTTCATAACGTCTAAGCTCCAAAAACAGTTGAAGTAATTTGTCACAATATACAATTTTTACGATAGTTGTATTCCAGAGATATACCATTCCAGAATAGCTCAATTTCCTTGTCTGCTGTATCTGTTACATTCAATGTTTTTAATTCCACGTGGACGTTACGAATTTTTGCCAAGAAAACGGTGTCAGATGGTAATTTCAAAATGGTCATTACGTGATCAATTTTTAAGTATAGCCTTTATGTCTGAGCTTTGTTTGGAAGTTTTTCTTCAGTCCTCCCTGGTCTTGAATTAATTCATTCCACCTTTGATCAATTCAGAAGTAATCCATTCGTCACTGGAGTCCTTAAGTTAGGCGAAGCTTTGCTCAGGCTATGAAGTGAACGGAGAAGTTTCGTGTCGATTGGGTTGACTCAGATGGTAGAGCACCCGCGCACCAAGCGGGAGACTCGGTTTCTTTTCCCGGTCTGGTCGAGATTTTTCCATCCTGATCATTTCAGATCTGTGTGATCGAACTTTGAAAGAATTTCTTCGATTCTATTCGTTCTTGGATTTAAATCGCAAGTGCATCCGTGATCTCTCCACCCTTTTCGTTATTAACTTCCACCCTAATTCTTCCCTTTTTAAGTCCCCATGATTCTAAATTTAGTTCTCTTTTTTTCTCAACTTTCTGAAATAATTTTATAAGTCTTTTTCTCACGTTTTGCTCTCCCATTTTTAAATTCCTCATTATGAAATGTAAGGACTTCATCACTTTTTGGGAAAAGAAATTCACTTCGTCTCACCCCAGGCTATTGTTGATATATTTTCTTTAATATAGAATTATATTATTAATGATGTTGAAATGAGTACCTTCGTAGGGTTTGGGAATTGACAGCCAGTATTTTACTTTAGTGTCGACACTAGATCGGTAAATATAGGTGAAGTCGAAAATTCAGCCCTTTGAAAGACACAAAGATTACGTTCTCGACGGCGGGACGTCTTTATAGGATGTGCAAATCAGCTCTGTCCCGGAGCAATTTCGGCGTGTAAACAAAGCGAGGCCTCGCTCTGTGGGTGCAAAGACCCCGCGAGCGGTGCCCTTTTGTTCCATTTGCCACGATGACACGGCACAATGGACCTGCTCTAGTTACAAACTGTCCTCCGATTTGTTAGTCCCTCGAACTGGACGCGGCGGACCAGCGGGAAACAAAAGCAAAATGAAGCTGCTTTTAAAAAGCTATCGAAGTGGCGGGCCAATTTATAGAAGTCCCTCGGCGCTGAGGGAGGCGGATGGGGCGGCCATATTTCAATGGCGGCCGAATCCCGCTTGTTTTCGTAATTTATCACTCGGGCTCCCAGAATACCCCGCGAGAAAATGAGAACACAAGAAGGCGGGCGTGTGAGTGTTAATTTATGAAGCGTGCGTCGTTTTAATGCTTACCTTCCTCTTCGGCTCTCTCTTATTTATTATTTTGTGTTTATTTATTTGCTTTTATACGAGACTTCACGATCCGCAGCTCTGTTGTGAGCCGTTTCTAGTGTGACTGCTAAACACATTTAGCTAAACCCTCTGAAGCAATTACATGATCTCCTAATTATTACATAATTTCTCCATTCTTACGGAAAACTAGAATTCCTTAGTGATAGGCACTTCCATTTAACATTTATAAGTGGTACTGCTAGTCAGGGTTGATCCTGTAATACCAAAAACATTTAACATCGGATTTTTATTTCACGTAAACTCTGCAGCTACTTTCGTCCCTCAACATTGCGGGGAAATCTGTTTAGAATTCTACTGACAAACACCAAAGATCAAGACAACAGTATTAATAAAACTGTGCAGTCTTTGGAGGTAACGGTTATACACGGAATAACTGCACTATTTTGATCTTTATTGCCAGTTAAGTGGAATAACCTTTAGTAAATTGATTTTCCACGCTATGAGAGAAACGTGGCTGAAAGAAAGTTTGGCCAACATTTATAAGTGAAAGAATGATCTATTCACTAAACTCGTCCAGAAAATTCTAACTATAAATTTTCGGACAATCAAAAGATTGTTTGCCGGAAGAAAATGGTCATATATTAATCAATTTTGCAGTCTTTGAGAATTAATGAATTACGTGTACCCAAGTCAATTCTTATATTTCGTCTTTAATTTACAAATGAAATAAATTTAAATTTACCACTTAAGTGAAGCATAAAACCCCAGTTTCTGGAATAGGTAATTGGATGCAAGAGAGAAACAAAATTCTAAAAAAATAATATGGAGGACAATCAGTAACATAGATGCTATGAAGCTAAAACTATTATTACGTTAAAATACAGAGTATGAAAATTATTCCCAATTTTAGCTACTTTGCTTTTGCGTATATTTCCCTCATTGGTAAACATGCAATTTTACATATTCCCAAAGCAGCAGCGAATGATCTGTAATTTCCCGTGGTTTACATGGATGTCGATGGCTTTGATTGATGTGGCAGTCATACACACATACACACACAAACTTACACATCCAGACCTGGGGCGGTACATCGTGTCGTGACGTAATTGATGGGATATTGTGAGTTCTCCAGAGCAATTGCAGGTTTTCCCAGCCCATAATTACGCAGCGACAAGGGAAGTCACCTGCGCTCCCTTGGAGGAGGACAGCGCCCCTGTTCGGGTGATTTACGAGTCACAATCAGGTGCCATTGCACCCATTTCGAACCAGTTTCTCCCACATCGTTTATTTATTTGGATGCTCTCTTTTGCTTGTAACTGTCCAGTCGCGGGAGAAACTTTGCTCATATTTCCTTCACATTGTTTGATGTCGAGGCATGGGAATCGGGAGTTATAATACAAAAAAAAAGAAAAAAAATTTTCAGAATTATTGAAGAATAATATTAAACATCCATGGGTATGACATAAATATAATTATGTTTGACAGCACTCGAGCTCGATTCATGGTTCAGCGAATGTATTTTTCTGATGTGAGTTTCTCTCAACCACTACCAGAGATTAGTCTGCCCGATTTCTTGGCTCCTCCGAACACTCATAAAAACTTAGCAAATTCCTCGCAAATATTTTTTAATATTACACACACACACATATATATATATATATATATATTTCGCGGACTACAACTATAACTGTGGAATTTAAGTATCCAGGTCTATTAAATTTAGTTAACAAACCGCTGTATACGTAAGACCGGAATTATTGAACTTTCTTTGGATACTTCCTCATCGAATTTTTTCTCTCAGATACGACAAATATCATTCTTCTGTACTTACTTACGAATTCTCAAGATTAAGAAAAAGACTGTTCAGGAACACTATGTACACGCAAGAAACTTGGAACAATTTCAGCCATTGAAAACTAATGGAAATAACCGCATTCAGTTTTTTCATCCCAGAAGAAAGTTTATCCAAATTTTAAACACTTTTTATGAAGTTTCAAAATACACGAAAAAAATAGAATTTTTTTGGTGGTTATATACAGTTAATCAATTTCCTTCCTTATCGTTGTAGTTTTCTTCTTATTAAACATTTATTCAGCTCCTTTCGTGGACGATTTTCGATATTAGGTACTTATTTTTCGGACACCGTGTATTATCCAATAATTTTTATTTTAAAAAATGTTAAATCTTTGTAACCATTTATCAAAGTCACGTTGGTTAGATTCTTGTCTCCAAAGAAGTGGAGAAACAAAATATGCAATAAATAATGCAGTCTTTATCGTCGTAACGAATGAACAAAATATGCCGGTGACGTAATTTATTTAAAAGTAGTTTGGTAAACTATGTGTAATATTTTCTATAACTTAAATGTAATTCTCGACTTGAAATTGGGAATCTTCAGAGTTTCTTTTAATAATAAAAATAAGTAAAATTTAGTTCTCCTTCCATAAAACATTAGAACCAAAATATATATTCAATAATATTGATTTATTTCGTATCCTCCCTAATATTAAGTGTTAGTACAGAATAACTTTCTGTTGTCGATATAAGGTATGTTTTGTATTGAATTAATATTAATATTGTATGTAATTAGAAAAAGAAAATACTTCAGAAGGACTGAAAATTAGTATATAAGTAGTCATTTTGCACACGTTCATAATTATTGGTGCAAAGAATAAGAATTAATCTTCATATGATCTGGGGAAGTATATTCTTTTATGTAAAATTAATTAGAGATTATTTACTAATATTTATTTAAATACTTTTTAGGTCAGTTCATGGGAAAAATTTCACGTTGATATCCTATCTATGAGTCGATGGTTGGAGTGTACGAGAATCTACATTAAGAAGTAAGTTAACGTTAAGAGTTTGATTATCTACATTTGTATTTAATTCATGGAAGAATTAACTTAAATAGTGTTATAAATTTTTGTATTCGTTAAGCATTTCATTTCAGATTAATCTCTATATCTGTTACATCTGCAATTTCTAAATTATTTATTTCTAATAATTAAATAATAATGAAGATATATTTACTTAAAATCTGAATGTGAGTGAAAAAAGTATAATTATTTTTCTTTTGGTACTGATAAGACGTAAGGATATTTTTCTGTTAAACTCAAATTAATTTTAAGTAGGAACAACCAAGCACAAATATTTCTTTACTGGGATTCAGCTGCTCTTAAATTATATATATATATATATATATATATATATATATATATATATATATCTGTGTGAGTGTGTGTGTGTTTACTGATTTCAACTTCCATCGTGTTTCAGCCCTCTACAACGTACAAAGGATGTCAATCAATTCGAATTGAGATGTTCTTAGTGTCCGTAATATCTTCCATTACCCAGCTAACTAATCGTATGTAATATTACAGCAGTGACACACACATATATAATGAAATTTTAGTAAATGTACTATCGTGGAGCGTGACCGGTCACAATCAGGATATATATGACTTTACCGTTCATCGATATGTCTTTAATTTAAATAGGAAAATATTGGAGAATTTCGTATTATATACATTTATATAAGAAACTTTTAAGTAAAGAAGTTATAATTCATGAATAATTGGGAATTTTGAGACGAATGTGTGGAAGAATAAAGTAACCTGGGGGAATGGCTTTAGTAAACCCTACGAGAGGACATCAACTGCAATATTAATGTTTGCGAGTAACGTACACTGTATTACTTTTGCTTACGAGGGCGCAAATCACCCGGCGACCTCTGCGACTCGCAATTTCCGGTAGCCATCGCGCTTTATTACGCACTTGCGTGCGAGTCCTTAATGACCGGTCCATTTTTTTCACTCCCCCCCCCCCCCCATCTCCTTTGTTTCCATCGCCGTATTTCTCGGCCGGGTTATTCATTAACAAGCACGGAACCATTTAAATGCGGAGCTGGCCGTAAACTCGACTGACCACCGTTAGTTATACGGATTAGTTAATTAGATCGGCCGAGCATCGAGCAGGCGCCCATTTGCATGCGAGGTAAATATCTTACTACCTAAAACATTATAAGCGAAAAAACGACAACGAAACACTATTCAAATGCGATGTAAATCTACTTAATGCGTGAATAAATTAGCTCCTGGCAAACTGGAACACACATTTAAAGCCGGAGTTGTACAAGTTTTACAGTTGCTCTGCACATTGCACTGTAATGTATATCTTCTTAATCCCGCACTAAAGCACGAGACATCGTATTCACAATTCACGGGTGAAGTGTCTCCTTGTATCGTTGGAATCAGTCTGCAGACCCAACTTCATACGTCGATGTAATGCGAGTCCGTTTTCTCTTTTATTTCTACAATCAAATATCTCCGATTCTAAATATATTGCTTATTAGAATTTGCTTATTTCATTGCTTATACGTTTTCCATAAACATTATTCCACTACACACCTGGACTGTATTCCATTAGTTTCCTAATCTATTTGCCCCTCAGTTTATGAATCATTTACCGACCACGAAAGCTATTAAATACTTGTGGTTGCGAAATAAAGGTGCACCAGTTGGCTTATAAGTCAAGAAGTCTCACATAAATTCCATTTAAAAATATTCAGCCCAGTTGCTATAGTGGAAAAATTACGATAGTCTAAGTACAAGATAATGTTGTTGTGGTAGTCAGTTTGATTCAGTTCCCTTTGCTAATCTACCCTCCGCTAATTATTTCATCTTTGAAAAACTATTGCAGCCCACATCCACCCCGATTCGCCTAACCTCGGTCTTCCTTTTCAAGTATTACCCCCACAAACTTCCCCTTAATACTAATTTAATAAGCCATTCGGGCCTAAAAATTTGACCTATTAGCGTATCACTTCTTTCCGTCAACGTACTCCATAATGTTCTCTGTTCATCCAAATTATTCAAGACTTCATGACTTGATCTACACATCTGACTTTCAGAATTATTCTCTACACTATAGGGAAAATATATTACCGCAATTTTCTTAATTTACCGAAACTTCACAGAAACAAAAAGAAATCGAACTATTGGATGACAATGTGGGCTCCGGTCACCGGTGGCGCGCATAATTGGCATGCAAAATCCACAAAACTTTAATTTATCAGTCCATTACGACCTACAAATTAGGCAGCCGAACATAGAATTTTGAAGTAAGATACCTTGTAATTCCGTTCTCCAAACAAAAATTTCAACTGAGTAGTGCAGTTGTGTTGTTCCAGGCTCTTCGTAGCACCTGAAGAAAGTGACAAGGATTACAGAAATATTGTGTGGTATCACTCATTTTGTCTGCATTTGGCTATCTTTCTTATTATTAATTGTTTTCAGTCAAACGTAAATTTTTTATTTATACAAATACTCTCCTCATTAAAATCCATTCCGCAATAGTCGTACAATTGTCCATAGCGTCCTTAAAAAAATTCTACAACACGTAGTTTACCTCCTAGTTGTATCTCGTGCGAGATTAAAAATTTAATTATTTATCAGATTTTAACAATTTGCAAAAATTTCGTAATGCATCACCACTTTGAAAAAAAAAGAGAGATCTCTATCGTGGACTCCGCAACAAAATGTTGGCTTCCACGGGACAAAAGCAATTAAAGACTATAAATTTTACATAAACAAATACAATTATGTGAATGTAAATTATATACTGTGATAACTCATTTAATTTTCTGTGATAAATAAATCTATTAAAATTTAGAATGAAGTTTCTCAATGTCGTACAGGCAATATTTTTTAATTTAAGATTTCCTTTGCATACTTTTAAATTTTTTCTGACACATAGTAATTTTATTTATTTATTCAACTGATCACAGTAAATATAACTATTAAAATTATGAAATATGTGACATTCATAATAATATAAATAAACGATCGGACAGAAAATTCTTTATTAAAAAAAAAATTCCGCCATTTCATTATATTTTAGGACCTCTTCTGGTTCAATAAATATGTATAAATCAAGCATGTAAGCCTTGACTTAATTTTTTTTACTTGATTTATACATGCATTTAAACCTGAAATGGTCTTAAAAAAGGATAAAACGTCGGTATATATAATTTTTTGTTAATAAACCATTTTCTGACTTATTATTTATATAACTTTTATCTCTTTTTTTCTATAACGTTTGATTGTTCAAATCTGTTTTGATACTAACGTGATTTATGAAATTGAGAAGCCTCAGCAGGATATGTTTCTGTATGTGTATTAATAAATGTCTATTACTATTTTAAAATATTTTTTTTCAAATCTTGAATTATTTTAAGAATTTTCGTCCAGTTTTGTAAGTTTCCAAAATATTTTCTGGCCTAACACTGGCCTTGTTCGCTTTTATTCAGTAAAATCTCACAGAGGTACCATTTTTCACGATAGCGATGGTATTTATATTGTGTATTTAAACTATAAATTTTATGTTTGGGTATTGGAAGACGTTTATGGCGTAGTCGAAATCTCTTTTTACAGATTGAATTAGGTAAAAGTTTGAAGAAAGTATGTGTTTAATTTGAGGCCGATTTAAGCGTAGGGTTTGGGTTTAATTAATACAAATGCGTGATTTTTTTCGAGGCAGCATGATCAGTTTATCTACAAGTAAAGCACTGATAACGAAGATATATACAGTCCAAAGCACGGACGCAGCTAATGACGTCACAATTACATCATGGTTCAACAGGGAATGTATTGATCTTCTACCAGTTGTTCCCAGAATCGCAGAATTTTCCTAAGGGTTTGGAGTACCAGGCAGTGTCTAAACCAGGTGGACTTGAAGAGAAGTAGAAAAATTAATCACGACGCCACCTCGTTGTCAATGGACTGGAAGCTGATGTCTGGGCTGTAATAATATGAAACCTGTTCCGCACCTCTAATGTTCACACTCGGAGTGCCAATGAGCTCTGCTAGGTGATTCTTCCCACGCTTTCCGCTTTTCCACACCTCACCTGTCCTCCTGACGCTTCACACGACGACACACGGCATAAATCTCGTGCGCGTGCGAAGGCCCCGATATCGACACATTCCAGCATAATTGCCGTTCGCCGGGCCCTCGGGCTTTTCGCACTCTGTAAATAAACATGTCCGTACACTGCGTGGGTCACTAATTATACAGTTTCTCCCTTGTAATTACGGACGGAGTAGTAATCTCTCAACGCCCTCGCGGCTTCGGGCTCTTCTCGCCACAACAGGCACCATCCGCCTCGGTTTTCCAGGCTGCATAAAGATAAATTGCGATGCGGCCAAAGAACTTGATGTTTCTTATACTCGTCAGCCATCCTCACCTTTCAGAAACCCGTCAATAGAAAGATACTTTTTTTAAAAAAAAAAAATAACGTAACGATTTAAACGAGAATATGAACAAACAAACTACTGACTGCAGGAGCTTGAAAAACGTGTGTAATCTACGAGGAATAACAAAGTAATGAAAAGAAAAGAGAGCCAAAGAATACTGAAAACCTACATGGAATATGATAGAATAGAAAATACTCCAACAAAATATATTTGTTTCCAGAATTGTGACATTTCTGAAAGTGTGTCGAGACTTATTGAACTCAGGATCTACTAATAAAATTACTATTCCTTTCACTATACTTCATAAATTATTATGGCTGATATTTATCATGATATTTCATTTAGAGATGTGTGTATAACTATATATTGGTTTTTAATGATAGAGTAAAACGCCTATTATAATAAAAAACTATTTCTTATTTTAAGTCTCAAAATATTATTTTAATTTCTTCATTATCTTTCGTTTTTCGTTGCCCATAATTAACAACAAATTACTTCTAATTTTTTTTAATCACACCATCACATTTAAAAAATGCTCTTCTAAGCAATTGAAGTTTTATTAGAATTTTATAGATAATGATCAATAAGTTGAAAATCAATGAAACTAAATAAAAATTTTCAGACTGAGAGTAGGTTCTTTTTCTGTAAAACTTTCAGTAGATGGTGTCCGAAACGTTATATGGGAATTTTTTAATACATTAAAATCCAAAGTAAAAAATGTTTAATTTATAAAGTGTCAATGTTAGGCGTCAACAATAAATAATGATTTCATAAGATATTTTTTGTTTAAATCAATTATAAAGGAAAATATAATACTCCTGTTTTAAAATATATAAATTAGATAAAGTAGCCAAAAGACAAAACGAAGTGATAATATAAATATCCCGCAATGTTTCTGGAAACTTTGTTCCTTTCGTCAGGTGATTAAAACCACAAGGACCGTGAGTGACACAACGGCACAATTCAGTTGACGAATTTTATATAAGGCAATGAATTTATTTGTGTCTCTAAAACAAATAATCAACGGCTAATACATTTTTACCTTTTCTTGGAACCTCCTCTTGTGCGCAAAGATAAAATAAATATGATATCGATATAATTTTTAATAACATTTGTTTGGGCTGGATAGTCCGTGAAAATCACATGACTTTAGTAATGTGTCTCGAAAATGTTGTTTATTTCAATTACGGGTATTATTCATACTTTTAGAATGCATCTATACAAATTTTGTTATTTTATACTTGTACACCTGAAGTTATTCGGAGAGAAGGAACAAAACGTTTTTAATTTTATTACATTGTTTCTGTCATGTTGACCGGGCGGTTTATTTATTGATTCAGTTACTGTCAGATAAATATAACTATTGGTTTTATATAAATTGTAGGCTTCATGTGTATCATTTATTAAGTTAACCAGGATTTATTTTTGCTTCTTTTAAGGAAATTATTTTAATATTGGACTTTCCAAAAGCTTGCTTTGTTGTCTCCCAATAACGGCGTCTGTTTCGAAGTAAAGGAAGCTTTGTCTATATTCTCAGACCAGCTCTCATTGTTGATATATTTCTTTGTTGGCGCACAATGGGCCAGCCGCGAGATTTGCTTTAATATATATGTATGGGAAATGGTTTTACTGCGACCACGCCCCCTCCGACCGTAAAAGAAGAGCTCCGTAAAGAGTTCTTCTGCGACCTAGACAATGGCCGACATTAACCTCTAATCTGATTTGGAGGCGACGAGTCATCGACCGACAATTAATCACCAATAGCGAGCGGGGATAATCTCCTATTCCATTATGGGGCCCTCTTAATTTGAACGGCGGGGGACACCGCGCTTGTTAGTCGTTTCTGTTAAATCATTGAGCTCTGGTAACGCAAAACCCTCGCTCGACAGGCTCGGTATGCCGACAATGTTATCTAATAAGAGGAACCATTCTCATCACAGTAATCTCATACTTTTACAAACTTCTATCCACGCGTCAGAATCTTCATAACTTTTTCTTCTAATTTTATTCATTATATAATGTTCCCATTGTGGTGGTATTTATACCTGTCTCGAATTCGTGTAACAACTGTAACACTTACTGAGTTGTTATACATTAAAGAATTTTCGAACATGCCTATTTTATTTTTTGGAAGATTATATGAAAGCGGTCAACGAATTAAATGATTCCTTAAACCCGACGCATGAGTGGAGAAGTTTGGAAAATAAGTTAATCGATTTTCAATTCAAGCAGCGATATATTGTCGTATTCTTTTTAACATTTTGTTTTTATTTATTTAGTTTAAGCTAATAACAATAAGAATTAATTACGAAACAAAAATAAATACAATTTCTTATTTTTCACATACTCTCTAATTATTTTCTGGAATAAATTAATACTTGTATAATTTTTTATCCCTGCAGATAGCTTATTTTAACTAATTAAATACCTACTTCATAGCACGAATCTTATTTATACATATAAATAATAATCTTCCTTATTCCTGTATATAAATAATAATCTTCCTTATTCCTAGATATTTAACAATGTTCATTATTTTTCATACTCTCTAGATTATAAAGGTAACATGGCAAATTTTCATTGTCTAACTTAAATCTGAACATGATGGCATCACAAAATATTTACTATCTTATATTTATCAAATTTAGTACATTTAACATATCCGTGGCATTAGCATATCCATTTATACCTCTGCTCTTCCCTTCTGTAACTAGGCCAATTTCTAGTAATGTAATATAGTGCAGATGTTTTACGCATTATTTTTTTTAGAATTGAAAAATCTTATATTATTCTCCCTGTGAGACCTACTTTTGTAGCTAACTTCTTTATTATAAAGTCTACACGCATATTCCATTTTAATTCATATCCTAATATATTTTAAGCTATGTATGCATTCTATTAGACTACCATCAATATATACTTATCCCACACTATGTTTACTGTCTTACATTTACGTTTAAGCATTTTGATACAATTACAACTTATTCTTCAAACAATTTAATTCAGAAACTAGATCAGATCCAGATAAATATCATAAAATATCATCTGCAAAAATTGTCTTTGTGCCTTTTTATTTTTATTTTTCATAGTAACATGTTACATGAGAATAATCCACATGGTGGCAATTCCCCTTTAATAGCATATGAAAGTATTTGAAAAGAGGAATGCGGAAGTGTAGAGGCAGGTAGCCAACGGTTAACTAGGGCCCCCGGTCTATGGGTAAGGATCCTACCCCGCATTTTCCTAAAAGTGATGCAGGACAAACCCTAGAAAACCTGTGTCAGGTAGGTCGGGCAGTAGCTACGTGTCCCACACCTTTCCGATGGCGGGTGAAGAGTTTTCTGTGGGAACGCAGCAATCCCGTCTTCGTGCCTCGACTAGTTCAGGAGGCAGCTGACCGACTATTCCAATGGGAAAAACGGTCAACTGTTAACGTATGCCCAAGGTCTGCGACCCCGGAACATACACCTCTCAAAACAGGCCGAGGGGTCTCAGCTTGTGGAAACCTTAGTTCAAAAAGCAGAGAGAGAAGAAGGCATCCATAAATAAAAAATCTGAAGCGATTTTATTTCTCTTCTCTATTTTTTATGTAAATTGTCTGTATAGAATTTATACTCTTGTCTTTTAAATTCTTAGAACTAAAGAATCCGGTAACACCTTTTTATAAATTCATTCACTGCTTCCTCTCGTAGCGTACTAATTTTTCTTCATTGAATTCCATATCAATTTTAATTGATCCATTGCATTTATGAATTATTCATTATTTTTACGCATTTACTGATTCAAGCTGTCTTCCAGATTTATTCATTCTAATACATAATTCGTAATGAGTAATAATTTGTGAAGAGTTCTTTCTCATTTGGCTCCTACCTCAATTATTAGCTGCGCGCATCGTCTATTCACTTCTTCCCTTAGAGTGTTCTGTATTATTTTATTTACCGTTATAGGCAGGGATTGAACGGGATTTTATTTAAATAAAACAGTAATATAACTATTAATGGTACTCTGTTTCATCTATGTTTCTATCTATGGTCGGAATTAAATACAAATAAAAACAAATGTTAACAGTGTTACTATTAGTCATGGCACGCCACAGTTTCTCTTAGAAGCTACTAAGGTAGGAAAAGCGCCGACCAAATTAGTGTACCCCTCGTTTCATCATTCAAAGTTTAAAATAAAATTCACTCTCCACTAATCCTTTCACCGCTGGATCTCACTAAATTATCAACGTTAACTCTTCGTTTCTCCAGCACCACTCCCACTGACTCATTATCAATCTATCTCCTCTCTCGCGACATCACAACCACTACGTGACATTTTTTCTATCCTTCAAAGTCCCTTTCATTGGAGGTGTTCAAATTTTCGTCCTACAAAAGACATCTTTTGCCGATAATAGCACACAGGTCCTTGTCAAATACTTGTCTCAGGTCACTTTTGTGTATCAGCTATCAGAATTCCGTTTACGTACTTGATTGCAAGATTTTTAGACCCAAACAATTATAAATTGAATTTGTTAAAGTCTTTATAATGTTCCTGAAATTACCCCTGCACGTTTTGAGTACCGTGGCACGGCGTATTGTCATGTTGAAAACAGCCGTCTCCATACGGCATCTATATGACTTGATCAGCAACGATCCTCAAGTATGTTGTGCTCTTCAGTTGTTGTTTCACACGAAAACGCCCAAAACCCTACTACTGTTCCCATGAGCTTGAAGGATTAGCCATTCATGCTTTCTCAGTCTGCTATATGCATGATGCAACCGGAAACGTGATTCATCGGACCACTTCACTTTTTGTCTATTCTCAACTGACCAATCATTGTTTTTCTCTTGTTAACTGCATTCAGTGAAGGTGTTTGACTGAGCCTTAGGCATCTATATTTCAAACCATGCAGTATACAGAGAACCAGAGATCATTCCAGAGGATCCCTGATTAAGATCTGCAGTAACATAATGCGCCGTTGCCCCCCCTTTTTTTGTACCATTCTTTACACTAACCATTCTTCCCGAGCGTTGACTAGTCGCTGACGACCACAACTCACACGGCAGCTGCTCTTTAACATTTCATGAATGGAGATGTTTCGCTGGTCGTCGCTCCATGGCTCCGAACTTACAGAATCGTACATCGTCCAAAGGCTATTGAATTAAGCCGTTTACCTATATATTCAGAAATAGAAATACTTCTACCAACGTGATTAGCAACATGCATCCCTTTTTATATCTGTCTAGCACTCAGCAGTCTATCAGGTGGTCATAATAATCTGGTCGGTCAGTGAATGTATATTGCTACGGTCCTCCATTGATTTGTGACCGTTCCGTCGACGTAGTTTTTGGGCTTTACAAATTGTAGTGGGGAACATGATCAAAAGCGGAAAATTTCATAGTAATGAGTCGTTACGTTCCTAGAACGTGTATAAATTTCTGTAACTATAAAATCTTGACATGTTGTGGTATATTACACAAGTGATTCCAATAAGTACGTCTCACGACTGTTCAACGGCCAAAACTCCATCACACTTTCACCGCCACAAGAGCATCGCTCGACAATGCATTTTGACAATGACAAAGTTTACTACTTTTCCATTGTATATAATAAAATGAAGATCTTTGAATTTAACGATCGACAGTCGTACATAGTAGGCGTTTCGACCAAGGTTAGCTACTGATCATCCGACAGCCGTCCATTCAGGTCTGTTGATTAATCCCATACGTTTGATGCCGTGTCCAGCAGTCTGCATATAAATTCCAAACCCTGCTAACCACAAGAATCGCCGTGAGTATGATTTAAACCCTGAGCCCTAGCCGTTATCTGGGAACGTATACACACGCCCTTCGCTGCAATTAACATGTGAAGCCGCGGCCAGTATAAACTTTACGCGTTCATTATCCACGCGGACGAAAACTTTTTAATGTAGGCAATTTAACATTGTTTGGTAAATAAAAGTGGGAACAGTTTTACAAGCGGCGATCCACGTTTATAGGGGTTAGAGGGCACCTGTCTGGTCCGGGGCTGGCTGTGATATGTATTATATGATTCCATAAATCTCCGTCGACACGGCTAGCGTACAGTAATAACACTCTCCGACACTAGCTGCCGCATTCTTCAACAACCTCGTAACATCTGAAAAACTATAGTCTAAAATTCAGGAAATTTTTAAATTCAAAAGTGGCGCGGAACGGAAACGAA
Source organism: Zhengitettix transpicula (assembly GCA_037074705.1). NCBI lineage: Eukaryota > Metazoa > Arthropoda > Insecta > Orthoptera > Tetrigidae > Zhengitettix > Zhengitettix transpicula. The sequence continues at coordinate 34,533,700 of CM073596.1, read as the reverse complement.
AAATAAACTCGGCGTACCAAGCATTCCGGAACCTTGAAAACAAAATGAACTTCCTGCATTAAGAACCAGTGAAGTTTCAAATTCAAGACACTTCAAAATTTGTGAATATGATATTAAATACATTTCCTAACCTACTAAATTATAGAGACAAACCTGTGATGTTAGTAAAAATCTTAGCTTTCATGCCAACAAAGAAATGTTTTGATTATGCATATATTATTAATGATATAACATTCTACGTTAATCACCCGTCAGCAAGACACTTTTTTCCTTACATCAGGTGTCAACAATTTATAGTATTTAATTTATTACAGTTTAGAATTGATATTTCTCTTATGAATTATATTTTTTTCAAGTGTAGTAGTGTAGCTCTTTTTGTCTGTTATTTGCTACCTAATTGCCTAATTGGTATAATTTTAACATTTACGTTTGAATATTTTTTGTAAATAGCACTGTTACCGGTGGTTCAGAACCAGATTGAAAAACTACTCAATAAATTAATATAATGGCGAAACAATTATAAAAGGTTCAAACCTAATTGACAGTGCACATACAATCATAACAATGTATCACTACGTTTCGTCCCTAAATGTGGACTACATGAATAGAAGAAGAAATTGTATAATATCATTTAAAGTAACAAAATTTTTAACGCATTCTAAAATGTTTTCTTCGCAATTAATTTTAGATCAAAATATCATTAAGATGTTCTATTATTTTTCCAAACTATTGTTTTCCTTTTTTAAAACTATAGTTGAAATTTTTTCAGAATATTTGGCCATTATGCTTATTTCTTGTATAAACATTATTATTAATAAATACCTGGTAGAGTCTTCACATTGTTACACGTGCACGACACCGCGATGACTTGTGCGACTGTTTTAAGTAGACGCACACTTTGTTAATTAATTAAACCAAAAAAATCAGTAATATATTTCAAAGGATAAATTTTTCTGACATAATGGCTGCAATTGTTTATTTATTAAGGGTTAATTGACAGAGTATATTAAATATCATAAAAATGATTATTTTGCATGATGTGAGGTGGCTTAACAATATACATAGTGAACCCTGAGCAGGACACTTTGAATTTGAGAATTGGAAAATATTTTCAGGTTTACTTTTTGAATTTGTCGCCTAGTTTGTGCCGTGTAATCGTTCTTACGATTTTGAATCACCTGACGAAAGTAACAAGGATTACAGAAACCATTTGTGGTATTTAATTTATCACTTTGCCTGTTAATTGTCTAAATCTTCATCTTATTGGACATTAGTTAGTTCGGGCGAAAAAATACTTTTAGATAGTAAAACGTGTAGAGAGATTGGTTTTCTAGGTCTTGATTGACGCGGTTTGGCGAGAAACAATTTGTTAATAAGAAATATAGCCATTTCAGGCAAAAAAGTGATAATCAACTGACGAGTGCCGTTGTGTCGCTCTAGGTTCTTCTTCGCACCTGAGGAAAGGGACAAGGATCCCAGAAACGCTGCCTTTCTTATTAATTATTTTCAATAGGACGTTTTTTTTTTCAATTTTAGAAACAAATGGTGTTTTGTCTTGATTTGTGTCGTAGGAAACTTGTAATTCAGCTTTGGAGAGGACAGAAGAAAGGCAAACGTATTCATGACCGTTTTTCAGGTAATAATATCAGAATATAACTGACAAATCTTTTATTACACAAATTATGCCATATACATATATATTTAATATCTTTTAAATCAGCATTGTTACAGCTGGGGCACTTCCTTGATTTTTTTTGTTTAGTCTTCTCTCATTGAATATGAAATATAGTTTACTAAATCGTCACAGTATTGTTTTTCAACTCCTTTTTTTCAATTCTCCTAAGACACTGCACTCTTCTCCTTAAATCACAGCCATTTCTCTTCAGTGATGGGTCATATTTATTCCTGTGTATGATCTATAATTATATAGCAATAATTTACCAGTTATAGTATTGATTTGGATTCCATAGTTGTCTAAAACCATTCTGGAACTCTATAGCTTATTTCTCCATAATCATTCATCTTTCCACCTCTACTTGTGGCATTTAATATTTTGAATTGCGTTCTTTTAAGCACTTAGGCAATTTTATCCTCCTATTTCCCACAATTCTGTATATATATATATATACACACCGTTGAATGATTAGCTGGAATCTATTAGCAATACTATTAAGTGTGAGGATTTAATGAGTGTCGCGAACAAAGGGAGAGATGCGCGGGGCGTATCTATTGCAATCGAGTCGGGTCTGCTAACAGCTCCTCTGATGGGGATCCCCCGCCGCGAGACACATATTAATACAAGGCAATCAATCCTCTAATAGCCTCTCTGTCAATAGCACTTGGCCCCGCTTAGAGAGGGAAAAAAAATATCCGGAATGCATCTTCTGATCCTCTCCCTAATGCGAAGTACCACTGCGAAATCGACTGAGAAGAATACTTTTCGAAGAATTATGTCAATAGACGCAGAGCGAGGTGATCATTCGCCACAAGTTTCAAACAGAAAGTTATACAATCAGATGATATAAATATTATTGTGATTAGTCGAACTCATAAGTGAGAGAAAAGTCGTGAAGCAGATCTGAATAAGGTTGTTCAATTTTACGTCTAGATAAATATCGGCAAGAAAGGAGCCGCGTTTTCTCAGTGAGGTCTTCGAGTTTTTCGTCGCAATTCTGGCGAGTTCTTCATCTCTCTGTCTCTTTCTTCTCTCGGTCTCCTGCCTTCCACCACATCATCCACCCACCTCTACCACGGCCTGTCTCGACTTCTGTGTCCTTTTTGTTACTTTAAAAATACCTTCTTCAGTCCTAGCTGTTCATGTCCCGCCAATCTCTATCTACTTGTATTAATTTCCGTTACTAGATCTGATTGTCTAGAAAATATCTGAATTTGTTCTAATTCTCCAATCTTCTTCACATCCACAAATGTTTTTCGTATTTATTATAATTTACTTTTTACATTATCCAGGTTTCTGCCCCATACTCGTTGATAGCAGAAATGATTTCAGTACAGGTAGGAACGCAAGGTAACTTCTATTAGCAAATAACACTATTTCTTTTGTCGCGGTCTGTACTTTGTTACAATGATCACTGACCGGAGGTACCTAAATTCTCTCCACATTATTACCGTCTAAGGCCCCTCTTTGATCGTGGTGATCTCAATTACTATTAAGCAATTTGTTTTTCCTTCATTCACCTGTACTCCTGTCACTTTTCCATCACATACCGTACTATACAAAACTGTACGACCTTGAAGACTTGACTATCCGCCTGTAAGATTACGAAACGACTGACTAAAAAGTTTTAGCTTCGTCTCCCTTATCTATCCATTGTCGGCCAACTATTCCCGACTGCATGTATTGAATATTTTTTCCATACACATGATATTTTTTCTATTAAAGATGATTGCAACAAACGCGTCATATCAGAAATAGCACATTAATTCTCTTGTCAAAATAATGTATACAGTACTTACAGATACTGTAGATAAACTGTTTCCTTTTCTTTATATTCATGGTGAATAAATTTATTTCAACCTGGTGTTACTCAATACTCTTTAGAAATTTATGAATAATTTACCGGTATTATGTAATAAATGATTCTCGGTTCATCAACCTGGACAAATTTTTGTGAGAATGCAACAGTCTAACTGATGACGATGACTGTAGCTCAAATGTTGTGTTCTGAGAACAATTGAGAGGGTCAGCGCAACTGTGGTCTAACCTATTTCTTCTTAAAAATGACGAAAGTTTAATTTCAGTCAATATCCCTCGGCTTTTCTCAGAATTAAAGAAAACCACATTTAATCTCACTGATTATTCACCTATTTTTTTCAATGTATTAAAAAGAAATTATGAATCAGCATTTAAAAAATTGAAATATAACAGATGGCGTCTATATCTAAAAATGAAGTGTCGGGTAGTGTTAGACCCCCTCAATTTGAGTCGATTGAAAATCCGAGAATAATTTATTAAATAGAGTAACCGGTTAAGCCTACTTTCATTAATTTCCCGGTACTTCTGTTGTTTGAAATATTCATAAATTAAGATAATTTATTTCATTCTTCCGAACGGGATTGAATTGAATACTTAATAATTCAGTGCTTCAACTTTTTTAATAGTTTTTACACTATCAAGTTACCATAACAAGGATTCATGAAAAATGAATTCTAGGGCCAGTGGACTACGCATTGTATTTTGAGACTGCTATTTCAAGTTATATGTAGTATTATTTACATGATTTATAATGTTTTGTCACTGTTAAAGTTTCATAAATTGTTAATAAATAAGCATTCATTCTCTTATGGAGTCACTGCAGTTTCGAAGACGTATTTCGGAACATGATATTTGGGCGTTTGTCTGCGTGGCTGAAGTTCTGAATTGCCATATGAGTGCTGACAATCAGGTAGGTTTACTCCACAGTATAAGGAGGAGTTGATAGTGGGCGGAAGAAGAGATGCTCACAAGGTTGGTCTGTCAAATCTGTCTGGCGATCTGGCGAACCGCGCCCTTTTTTCTGGTTTCGTCAGTTGCCGGTTCATGCGCGTATTTCATCAGTGAGTGAAATACGAAATTGTTGCTGACAGGGACACTGGTGGCATCTGCGTGCGGGGGACGCCAGATAGCATCGGGGGCCATGGATTCATAACAGTGCTCAGCACGCAAATATCCGACGCCACGAATCTTGGCCAGCCATCTGCAGGTGGGACACTCAATTACCATACTGCACATGTGGAGCTCCTTTGTCTTCGCAACTCCGGTAGCTCCAGCCTCCTCGTCTTCGTGTCTTCCTGCTACTGAAGCCAGGTGAACAAATTAACGTGAAGCGCCAACAACTTGACAGGCTCTCTTCCCCCTTTAAATCAAAGCGGAAATACATGAATTTATAATTGGTTTTCAATGGGTGTTACTATTGCAGTATATTTCTCACAACTCCTAATTATTTATAGAAATATCTGTCAAACAATATTAAAAATTTCAAGTAAAATTTTACTCTTACTCCTTGTATTCTTGGAATTGACTTAACTTGTTATTTTTATAATGAAATAATACTTAATATATATATATATTTATCACTGCTTTGTTAACTTTCATTCCTGTGGATTTTTTTAAATTGATGCTATTTGCAATGAATTTATGTGTATACCGTTTAACATAAAAACTGTGTTTGGAGTTTTGGTATCTTATCGATTTCTTGCTGAGCTTACAGGAAGGAAAATCATTTATATAATTCGCGAAAAAGTGACAAATTTAATATCAAAATTTCGCAAATTCTTGCCAGAATTTTGACATGAAAAACGACAAATTTGTTGGGCTCACTTATTGAGAAATTTCGAGAAGTTATCTCATAGCTGGAATGTGATAATTTAATTTAAAAATTTTGAAGGAAAACTTCTTGTTAATTAACAGATTCATTTGGCAACAATTGCATATAGTATAGTCTTCTGTCTTAGCGAGAATAGTTTTATTCCAGCGCACTTAACAAAATAACGTGATTCACCTTCTCCATAAAAAAAATGTCCTGTTATAGAGCTAAAAATACCACTGCGGAACTGCTTCGAAAAAATGTCAATCAGGCATTAAAAAGCTAGTGCAAGATGAAAACAAAATTATAAAAAGGGGGATAGTGTTTTAATACAGGAACATAAGCCTCTTTCTGCCACTAAAAGATGGATCGAATTGATTCAAAAATTGATAATAGCTGATGATGAAAATGAAAGGACAAATGCATTAAATAATCCCGGAAGAAATGCAATAAGTTTTGTTCTAAGTGTCTAACGATAATATTGCATCCTATTATCAGCTGTATTCCCCTATTTGCCGCATATTCTGCAAACTCAAGTGAGCAAAATAAATTACACGAATTACAAAAAAGTGGCAAAATTGAAGAGAGTGTGAAGATCCAACTGTAAACGAATTAGTGGCAACCGCATGTAAAATATCCGGTAAACCTGCAGGAATCTTTTTGATTTCAGGAACGATGCTCACCTTTTGATAATCTTATCAAGATCAATGTTTAACTCGTAAGTACCCGTTAGTCTCTAAATTGGCACCTTGAGCGATAAGATCTTTTACTTTATCAAGATTACAGTACACTTACAAATTTCACTCCTGTAACACGAGCAGCAAATTTTGTCTGTTTACCTAAAATACCTGATACCTTTCCCACAATTTTTGGAGTAATTTTAAACCACCGGCATTTGAAATTGCTGAAACTAAATTTCTCACAGCAAGTGGATTATTTGTAGCAGTGTTACCACTTTAGGCGTTTTATAGAATTACGACTTGGCTTGATTAATAACTTGTAACCTTTCTTACTTTCTGTGGAATAACAGTCTCATACAATGGGATGATAGTTTTGTATACTTTATCATTTAAATACTTCTTTTAGTATTTACCATAATTATCAATCACTTCAAATTTTTTTTCCAATCTTAACTTAATGGCAGTTCATCAGGGACATACTTTTTGCTGAAGGAAATTTGAGCCCATAATAAGTTATATTATATTATTTATAAATAATATAATATAACTTATTGGAAAATCAAAAAAGGTCTGCATAGGAGTCTTACCATAGCAATACTTACCGGAATGCGGTGACTTTGACTTTTTTCTTTCAGGAACTGCCAAAATTTACTCCAATCCAATTATATAACACAATTTTGAAAAACCACGTTTAATGATTCTTGTTGTACAGTTTTATTCCCTATAAGCTGAGATATTAAATTAGCCATAGCACAATTACTTTCTAAAATTGCCACACTACTAATGCTCTTTAGCACTAAGTTAATATACTGCGATTTCTGTAGCTATTGCAGACAAAATGGATAGTTTGGTTGGTTTAATTGCTTGCTTGATAAACCAATATTATCTACTTTTACAGAAGAGTACATCCCTTCCAATTCAGCTCTAAAACCCAGGCGTTTAAACTGCCAATGCAGAAAATGAATGCAATTATAGGAATAATGAAACGCCAAATGCAAATAATTCATTAGCTGCATCTTTTAAACAATGTCCAAGTCTCATAATGAATTTCTTATCTTTCTAAAAAATTCACTATCAAAACCTACATAATCTAAAGAAAGTTTAAGGTGTCACAAATTTTACCCACGTTTTTTTGCTCATAAAAAGACTTTATATGACAGCAGTTCACAATGACAAATATATATATATATATATATATATAAATAGAGAGAGAGAGAGAGAGAGAGAGAGAGAGAGAGAGAGATTAAATGTGAATTAGAATTTATGGAAAATCCTTTGAGCGATTATACAACCTTAGATTTGTGTTACGAACCCTCCAACCCGTTTCCATAAGCTGTCACAGGGTGAAAAGCATAAAGCAGTATTGCGTGCTTTTGTATTACCTTGTCTATTGACTTCTAAATCAAAGTATTCTCTAACGTGTATATATAATAATATCAATAATTATAGATAAATATAGACTAAAATGCTCTGTAAATAAAATGACAAATATGATACTAACCACTCGGTGATATTATCCTCCGGAATAATAAAGAATTCCGGCCATAAGTGAATTCTGACACAATTATTCCTTTCAGCATTATAGACAGCGGTTTGCTTTCATGGGTAATGGCGAATTATTTTTATATTTTAATAAAGAAGCAGGTTCAATACGTGTCGTAAAGCCCTGTAACTACTATTTATATTTAACTAGAAAATGTAAAAAAAAAACACCAGTTATTGAGAATTGAAAAAAAAAGTGAAACGTTTGTTTCATTGTAGAGATCACCAATGTATAATAAAAATTCTGTTTCTTGGAAGTATTCTTACATTGTACTATTGCTGAAATTTACCCTAAATCTATTTTCCCAAATAGTACAATCGGGCTGAAAGAGTTCCAGTTCTTTATTTCCTTTTTCAAAATTGGGTAGTTCCCTTAATTTGTTTTCTGCTTTTAAATTTTATTTTGAAATTATCATAAATTATGGTATTTGCTTGACCGGTTCCTTCTCCTCCCAACGTATTTTTTTGCTAAAAAAAATTCTCAAGGGATTACAGGAAAGTCTTAATGTTTCGTCAATAAAAATCTTTTTAATTAATGATTCAGAATTGCTATTACTTTAATTTTTTACTTTATGTGCTGGTCTTGTGATCACTTTGTTATAGTAGTTCTTCTTTGAGCGTCTTCAGAATGACTTCAACATTTTTATTCACTTCCTACTTTTCTCATTAAGAAGAAGATATTTCTCTAATCAATGAACGGTTTCTAATGTCTTGCATCTGATACAATCGTTAGTTACATTATTATATATATTGTTGACGAGGCTACTTTATTACTTCGTGACGTTGGGTGACTTCAGTTATATACTTGCTTATGTATACAAATTGTAGAGTATATTATACTTTAACTAACGATTGTACACTATCAGATAGCTGATCGGGGTACAACGATCCATTGTCACTAGTGTAAGTCGAAACGACTGTTGTAAACGGAGCTACGACAGACCATTTTCCCATACATATTGATTACGAATTAAGTTCTTAGTACTTTGAAGATGCTTCAACTTGAAACCGGGAAGAAATGTTTGTGATTTTATTAAAACCTTTGAAAATCAATCTGGAGAATTTTCCTTTTGTTTGAAGTTATGAAGATTGAAAGTGGAGGAGTAACTCACGCCCCCACACGACGCCTGCCAGACAAATAGCCCGGAATTGATAAAATCCTATTACAGAGGCCCGGTGGCTGGGTGTTGTATTCAGATCTGAGATCAGCGCCCCGCTGCGCCGGAACCTGCTCCTGAAGGACCTCGGCCATCTTGCCGGGGAAGAACTCGGCGATTCGTCAACGCCTCGCCCAGTTTACACAGCTCTAAGGCTACACGGCTCCCGTGTGCGGTGACCACACACTACAGGACCAACACCTCACTCGGAACAAAAGCTGAAACATCAAACAGGAAAAGGACAAGTACAGCGAATAATGTTTCCCTTTAAGAACGTTCCTACAAAACGCTTAATAGAGAGAAGAGGTTCAACACCACCGAAAATTCTGCAAGAAAAATAGCAAGTTTTCACTTAGAAGGTTATTGAAACGAATAACGCGTCGAGCTGGCACGCAGACTATTGGAGGAATTAGTACTCTCAAACACAAAATATTAAAATACGTTAAATTAGGTAACTTTAAAGTGTAGCACAGGACATGAGAACATTTTTTAAAAAATTAAATAAATTTAAAACACTCTGGTTAATTTGTAACACATTCTGTACAGTAAATGTTTTTTTTTAGGTATTTAGGCACTTTTTTTTGGGTAAACGTAATCTTTACTATATTGTCCGATTTCACAAAAATTGTCCCCTTATGTTTGTTATTAAAAAAAATTCAATGTAGGAGTAGTTAATAAGATATTTTCTTGAAATTATATTGATTCTGTCGTATTATATATTTGTGACTTCAATTATATTTTTTTATCCGAAAGTTTAGATTTGTTGAAATAGACCACAATGAACCCATTGCGAAAAGCCGAGCGCTTTGGACTAGAGGATGGCAGACGGCATAAAACTATGCCTCCGAAAAAAAGTGCGACAATCGAGTCTCACAAAAAGACATTTAAACATGCTTGATAAGAATTGAAGCCGCTGTCAAATAGCGACAAATCTCATTATTGAACGCAAATTGTAGACGATACCAACAGGGTAGGGAACGAGAACGAAACCGCATCAGCTGGTATAGTTCCAGAGGTTTAGCCTGGCGTACGATCTGCGCGAAGTAGGGGAAATGAGAACAGCGGAGAACTTCTCGTAGTGAAGTTGTCCGGGAAACGCTACCATTGTGTAATTACGAACGGGATAAACAGGCACCCTGTACTTATCAGCTCTTACATTTTACGGATTATCCTGAAACTTTACAATTAAAGTTATTTCCCAGTGGTGGAATGAAGCTTCCAAAGATATCATTCGAGTATTTCATTTTCTATAAACTGCAAATGAATAAGAAAAGGGAATGTAAGTGATTGAAGATACGAAATGGAAGGAGTAGGTTGCAAAATTGTAAGAGTAAAAAATTCTGTGTTTGAATTTAAGCCGCCATTTTTTTGCCGTTCGTTTAATTGTCGAATTAAATCTTTGATAAGAAATATTTATTTTTTTCATGCAACAGATCCACGCGATTGCTGCTCTAGATTTCCACAACCAACAAATTTTTGTGACGTTATGGAACAATTAATTGATTTCTTAGCTTTACCCAGAGCAATACATCAACAAAGGAGAAACCATAACATGACGGTCACATTTTTCATATACGGATCCAATAAACTGACTGTAGTTAAATGTACAAAATTATTAATTAAATATTAATACATTTCGTATAGATGATTTAGGACCTAATTAATTAAAAACGAAATTTAAAGACGCCAACAAGCAAGGCCTTTCTAAATCTACGATTCGTTCCGACAAAACTTGAAATGCCCCAGGAAATGAGTAAACAAAGTCTATAAATTTAACAAGTCCCAATCTCTTTCGTCAGACGCGAAGGCCTGGATAGCAAACTGTGAAGTAAGCTGAATATAATAGATTCCATTTCATAACATAAATAAAGATTAAATTTACGTACACTGAGTACAACATATTTCTTTGCGTCAATGTTTTTAGAATAGTATTAACAGTTCCTAGTTGTCGCAACAAAGAATCGTCATAAAGTGAGGTCTTCGTTACCCCCACTACATCCTAAGGGGCGAGGACGACTGCGAATCCTCTCGATACGTTATGTATGTATGAATGTGACACTTTAGTAATGACAAAGTATTAGTCTGTTAAAGGTATATGAATCGTCATCCCGGAGCAGATTCCACGTGGAAGGATCCGACCACTAGACTAGGAGGCGGGACCTGCAGTTACAAGTCACCGATACGCTGCTAGAAGATTCTATAGATATATTCTTGTATATTGACGTAATATTGTCCCTGATAAGTGGACCTTGTCTCCACAAAACTATTGTATAATATTGCCTCTTGGCCAGATTTTAATCAAATCAAGGTTTAATAAATGAAAAGTTTGTAAGCCAATTGCTTTAAATTATTATGTAGCGCCTAGAAGACCCGTAAAATATTGTATAATGAATGTAATTATCTTGTATGATGGCCATAAAAAAATATTCACAGGGCGAGCGGTGTGTGAGTTACAGACAATTATATATTCAGAAACAGAAAGACATCGACCGTGTTCTAAGTGTTTGCAAACAGTAATAAAGTAGAATCAGTGCAAGTGGACTGTTAGTGAAGAGTGGAGTTAATAACCAAAAACAAATTACGTGAAGATCACAGAACAGTAAGTAGTAAAAACAAATTTTTTATCTGTAAACTTTATGATTTGAATCAGAATCCGATAACTTTTTAAAAATATTTCTTGTAAGTTAAATTTCATATTATTGTAATATATTTGTTAGAGGCCCGATAATTGAGTTCTGACAAAAGCCGAGGGATAATATTAAAAAAAGTTAATCAACGACGACTACAATTTATTAAATAAATTTAATTGTTATGTTTATGAATAATTGTTCTATTTAAATTCCTTCATTTTCCCAGTAATAAAGAGTGATTAATATATATATATATATATATATATATATGTAAGGAAGAGATTTGAAATGATTTAAAAATTGTATCGAAGTCTTCTCTAAATTGTAACATTCGATAAATAAATTAACTTGTGAACAATTGCATTTTTTAATGTCATTTCTATTCCGTTTTCCTCCCCGCCCCAAATGGACGATGAAAATACGTGCAACACAAGGAACAAATGTGCGGTCTTGTGCGAGAAATTAACGTAAAATGATTATTCAAATATTTTACAGAGGAAATGACATCTTATTGCGTAATAAAATAAAGTAAGCAGATGTTGGACGAAGCAAAGGTTGATGCGGGAAGGAGGACTTAAAGAAATACCACATTAGTGCAATACGCGTACTTTAGTGAGTGTTAATGGTGAAAGGGGAGGTTTTTGTACGAGTTCTGAAGGTTCATTCTTCACCGCAAACCAGTGGCTGAGGTGGTTAAAGCCTGGACACGTGGATGTGGAGGTATCGGGTTCGAGCCTACTGACAGCTTACATTTTTTCTGTTTGTTCCAGATCTTTACCAGTCACCGTCGAGGTTTGCGACTCTTAAGTGAGATTCAAGCCTTCAACCTTCACCTCACTCAGTGGCTCAGTGGTTCGAGTCCAGGTGAGAGTAACCAGAGCCTGAGGTTCCGGGTTCGATCCTCCTGACAGCTTACATTTTTTCTGTTTGTTCCAGATCTTTACCAGTCACCGTCGAGGTTTGCGACTCTTAAGTGAGATTCAAGCCTTCAACGTTTACCTCACTCAGTGGCTTAGTGGTTTGAGTCCAGGTGAGAATAACCGCAGCCTGAGGTTCTGGTTTCGAACCTACAGACAGCTTACATTTTTTCTGTTTCTTCCAGATCCAGTTCTTTACCAGTCACCGTCGAGGTTTGCGACTCTTAAGTGAGATTCAAGCCTTCAACCTTCACCTCACTCAGTGGCTCAGTGGTTCGAGTCCAGGTGAGAGTAACCGGAGTCTGAGGTTCCGGGTTCGATCCTACTAACAGCTTACATTTTTTCTGTTTGTTCCAGATCTTTACCAGTCACCGTCGAGGTTTGCGACTCATAAGGGACATTAAAGCTTCCAAACTTCGAATCGCCAGTGGCTCTGTGGTTAGAGTCTGGGTCAGTGTAACGCAATGATTCTGTGCGTAGCTGGTCTGGGTTCGAGTCCTGGCGGCTTCGCAACTGTTTCTAAAACATCTCTGCTTTCCAAACCGCTCGGCCCCCCGAGTTTCTCCCAACCCGCCCGCCCCCCTCGGGGGTCGGAGCAATTGACGGGCAGAGATGAGTTAGAAACAGTTGCGAAGTTTTTTTCGAATTTTGCTATGAAATCAATAATGAAATGAAATAATAAAGAAGAAAAGAAAAAAAGAAAAAAAGGAATATGATAATTCCAGGCAAAGTAAAGAATTGTAAAAAAAACCAAAAGGGCCTTCAATCGCAAATTACTTTAGGATCTGCCCCTCAACTTCTCCCGACCCCGCCGTAGAAAGAAACTCTCGGAGCCCAGAGAAGCTGAGGGACAGATCCTTCAGAAATAGTTGCGAAGGCGCCAGGGCTCGAACCCGTGGCCGGCTTCACGCACTGCGCAATGCGTTTCACCGACCTGTACTCGAACCACAGAGCCACTGGCGAGGTGAAGGTTGGAAGCTTTTAATCTTCCTTAAGAGTCGGAATCCTCGACGGTGACCTGGAAGAAAGAGAAAAAATTGGAAGCCTTGAGTGAGACTCGAACCCCGGAACTTCAGACTCCAGTTACTCTCACCTGGACTCGAACCACTGAGCCACTTAGTGAGTTGAATGATGAAGGGTTGAATCGCCTTTATGAGTCGCAAATCTCGACGGTGACTGTTAAAGATCTGGAAGAAACAGAAAAAATGTAAGCTGTTAGTAGGCTAGAACCGTGAAGCTCAGGTTCCAGTTACACTCATCTGGACTCGAACCACTGAGCCACTGAGTGAGTTGAAGTTTGGAAGCTTGAATCTCCCTTAAGGGTCGCAAACCTCGACGGTGACTGGTAAAGATCTGGAACAAACGGGAAAAATGTAAGCTGTTAGTAGGCTCGAACCCGGAACCTTAGGCTCCAGTTACACTCACCTGGATTTGAACCACTGAGCCACTGAGTGAGGTGAAGTTTGGAAGCTTGAATCTCCCTTAAGAAACGCAAACCTCGACGGTGACAGCTAAAGATCTGGAAGAAACTGATAAAAATGGAAGATGTTATTGTGGCTCGAACCCGGAACCTTCGGCTCCAGTTACACTCACCTGGACTCGAACCAATGAGCCACTGAGTGAGGCGATATTTGGAAACTTGAATCTCCCTTAAGAAACGCAAACCTCGACGGTGACAGCTAAAGATCTGGAAGAAACAGAAAAAATGTAAGCTGTTAGTAGGCTAGAACCGTGAAGCTCAGGTTCCAGTTACACTCATCTGGACTCGAACCACTGAGCCACTGAGTGAGTTGAAGTTTGGAAGCTTGAATCTCCCTTAAGGGTCGCAAACCTCGACGGTGACTGGTAGAGATCTGGAACAAACGGGAAAAATGTAAGCTGTTAGTAGGCTCGAACCCGTAACCTTAGGCTCCAGTTACACTCACCTGGACTCGAACCACTGAGCCACTGAGTGAGGTGAAGTTTGGAAGCTTGAATCTCCCTTAAGAAACGCAAACCTCGACGGTGACAGCTAAAGATCTGGAAGAAACTGATAAAAATGGAAGATGTTATTGTGGCTCGAACCCGGAACCTTCGGCTCCAGTTACACTCACCTGGACTCGAACCACTGAGCCACTGAGTGAGGCGATGTTTGGAAACTTGAATCTCCCTTAAGAAACGCAAACCTCGACGGTGACAGCTAAAGATCTGGAAGAAACAGAAAAAAATGGAAGATGTTATTTAGGCTCGAACCAGGAGCCTTCGGCGCAAGTTACACTCACCTGGACTCTATCCACAGAGCTACGGAATGAGGCGAAGGTTGATTGCTTCTAAGGGTCGTAATACACAACAGTGACGTGTGAATAATTACGTATGTGAGACAGAAATATTAACGCCGTGAGGAACCTTCAGCTACAGCGATCTATTACGGCGTCAGATACAGAAAGCGCCCCCAAAATGTAATTATGACCGTCCGAGAACCTCAAGATTACACACAACATCACTTGTGTATTGCGACTCAGTTAAATATAATTAATATATTATCACCGTCTCACGTTTCATTAGTTTACTGGAGTTTCTTAAACATGTTGTAATTGCAAAGGACAGGTAAAACAGCCTCTTCATTATCAATATAAATCCATAAAAATAAAAATGGCGAGGGGAAGGCAGAGGACACTCGCAGCCGAGCGAAAGTGGAGGCAGAGAGGGAAGTGTCTACTGTTAGTGACTGTGGCTGCAGCAGCAGAACGTGCACAAGTCCACCGTGGTCGTCCCTCTCACAATCACTGTGTCCTGATTGGTCCTCATCCACACGTGACCCATACTTTATTCTAATTACTATTCCCCCTTTGAAATTGGATGGATGGAGAACCCATTCGGACCATTTCAAAATATGTCGCTTGAAGTTCGCGCATGCTCCTTGCATCTGCCAAGGTACAATCCTGACATTCAATTTAATTTTTTTATTATTATTCTATGTGGTTCTTAATTAACAGTTTCTACGACGGTATGTAATCTTAAACAATACAGCATCGTATTATATAATTTATTTTCATAAATTTGGTATACGTAATTTAGTTCCCAATTTATTTAAAACTAAATTTAAAGACGCCAACCAGCAAGGCTGTAGTGTTACCGTTTCTGACCTTTGTAATTCTCCGATTCGTTCCGACAAAGACTTGAAATGCCCCAGGAAGTGAGTAAAAAAAGCCTGTCACTCTCACCCCCTATAAATTTAACAATTCCCAAACTCTTTTGTCAGACGAGAAGACCTGGGAAATAGATTAAAACAATCGGTCTTCCTTCACTTCTATATTGTTCTAGACATCAGTACCTTCCTATTAGTACCTGATTTCTTCTATCGGAATCCAAGCTTTCGTAAAATTATCCGGAGAGTCCAAGAGCTACCTTGAAAACTAATTTTTCCCTAAGAACATTTAATACGGACTTTATTGTCGGTCGCTCCTTTTTAGTTAAATGAAAGTCAGTTACTGTTCGGCGAATGACGCATTTATCAAAATCGTCCACTTCAGATTTGTTTTTTTTCCCTACATCGTACCATTTGTGGAGTTGAAAAAGTGGTCCCTCTACTCTGACACTCGTTTCATTTAAAATCCACTGCAAGCTGCCTCCGCAACACGAGCTTGGATACTCTTCAGATTTATCGGATTCCCGCTCTCACATTCCCTTCTTATGAATTTGTATACGTTAGAAATAATTTCCCTACTTAGGCTGTGGATAATTTTACTGCCTCATAATTTTTTTTTAATAGTTTCACTTTGCATCCTGGAAACTAATGAAGTACAATAATAGTAATAATAGTACTTACAAAATTTACCTACACGGAGTACAATATATTTCTTTGCGTCAATGTTTTTAGAATAGTATTAACAGTTTCTAGTTGTCGCAGCAAAGAATCGTGTTCAACTGATCTCATCGCTACCCCCACATCCTGAGGGGCGAGGACGACTGCGCAGCTTTGGTGGACCTCTGGAGCTATACTAAAGCTTTCAGACAACATCTGGAGGCGCTGGACAAGTTGAAGAGTTTCCAGAAAGGGAAAACATCGAACTCCACCTCCGGGGACTTGTCCTGATACACGAAGACGTCTACCTCAGACTCTCTTGGAAACGGGGTCTCATTGTAAATACTGCGGCCAGTTAAGGAAGGTTAAGGCTAGGACTGTGGAGCGGACAATGACAAGGATTTAGTAGTATTATATCTTTCTACTAGTATGACATATTCGTTACAGTTTCATTGTAATAAAGCAAGGAAGGGAAGTGAAGTGTTGTTAGTGCATGATACACGACAACGGTTTACGAGAGCGAATCACCTCAAACAAGTACATACAATGAAATTTAGATAAACGAAGAGGCATCAAATAATTAATTCTTGTTCCCTCAACCAGTTTCGAATTTCACTGAGAAATCCGCTTGTCCGTGGAATAAAAATTGGGGAAATAATCAATCTGCAGGAACTTACATATTTACTTTTACTGCAATCCCCTGTTTTCAAATTATCTTAATTTCCTTACAAATACTAATTTATTATAAATTAATGACAGTAGTAACTAATTCTTCCAACTATTTTGATAGGTTTCTCATTTTCTGAAATTCGTTTCTTCCTCGAACATTTTGAGGTAATGAACAGAAAATTTTCCCTGGAAAGCATTGAAGGTCTGGCTTAATTATTCCATAATTTTCTGTTTGCAGATGACTTGGACAGAGGCGTCGAGCAGCGGGTTCAAGAAAATCTACACAGCAATTTGTGTGACTATTTTATACTTTTACATTATTGTAAAAGAAACAGTTTTAATCCTTCCCCACAATTCCCCAGTTTTTTCAACAGCTTCTGAAATACTGGGCGAAAACGTCGTGTAATCGTAAGTTGCAATTAGATTTCAATTAATTACGGAAAATACGAATATTATGGGTTTAATAAAACTTTAACAGTTGTTATATATTAATTTACGTCAAATCTACGTACAATTAGATTACAGATTCGTCAACAGTCATAAGACCATAAATACTGTAATGGATACATAAAGTGGTTTAATTTGTAGCCTAGTGATAAGAGGAATTTAATTTTTACTGACTCTTGAAATTTGTACACATTATGCAGCTATTATGCAATAACAAATGCCGTATTCTTATATAAATCTTTATTGGAGTTCCCTTAAAATATTTTAAATAGTTACGACGACGTTTGTTTTACGAAATCGGAATTTTGTTTTTACAGTATAAAATGTAACGGTTTACATAAAGCTTAAGAGAATTTATATATAATAATAAATTAATTTAAAGTCTTCCCCTACATCGCTGCGTTCTACGGACTTGGTATGAAATACGACACATTTCATAAAAGCAAAAATGTCGTAAATAGAACTTACATGATGCGTGATGCCAATCGTAGGAGAAACATTAAAAATACTTTTTACGCAGTCATAAGTGCAACATAAATATATGCATATGGTTGGCAATCGTCAACAGAAATTTAGTAATTGGGGTTCGAAATTAAACGGAAAATACGAATCCGTTAGTGTTGTAAGTTGATGAAGAATTAAATGTAAATCATTTAAGGCCCGACGAAATTAAATACAAAAAGTAACATTTGGGTAATTATTTGAATAGTCTTGCGCGAGTTTTACAGAATAAAGAACACTGGAATTTTAATACATGGAAGTAAGAATTCAACATTACAAGGTAAGGTAACATTGGAAAATTATTACGATTAAAACAATCCCACAGCGCTAGTATTTTTTATTATTATTGATTGACTAATATATATTAGTACTTAAATAAATAGATTAAATTAAGAATTATAGTTTTAATCGTGCGTTCCTCCTCTACGCGGAAGCTGAGCAAAATAAAATGTGAACTGCGAAAGTTTTTAGAAATTCTTAGAATGTTTTTTAATTTTGATTTTATATTGATTGTTAACACAAGCATTGGTTGGCTTGTATAGTTAACAATTTTCAACTCGTTATTAAATTGTGTTTCGATAAACATAATACATGAAAGAAATAAAGAATATATATTTATATATATATATATATATTATAATTTAATTATATATTATTTACAGTATAAAATGTAACGGTCTGAATTAGTTTAATGGTAATATGGGTTTATATAAAGCTTAAGATAATTTATATATAACAATAAATTAATTTATATATATATAATTATATATATTTACAATTATATATATATATATTTATTTAACAACAAACAAACAACAAAAAACAAACCTGGTTGGAAATTGTGGCGAGAATTCAGCGAATATTTCGTGCGGAGTACCAGGATAGTGTAAGGGCCAAGTAGGTCGCGTGGTCAGGCCGAGCTCCGCGCCCAAAGGCCACGTGGTTGCAGCTCGTGGAGGCGCCACCTGCTCACCCTCTTAGCTCCTAATACTCGCCATCTCCTCAGCTCTTACACTATCCTGGTGCTCAAGCCTGAATCGCGGTCCCTTTTCTCGTTAAATTTTCGCATTCTTGTTGTATGTATGTTGTTGTTGTTACATTACGTATATTGTACATTACGTACGCGTGAAGGAACGAACGATTAATAAATAAATAAATATACTTAATGTCATCTATTTATTTAATGACTGTTATATATATATATATATATATATATATATATATATATATATAATAAAGAGCCTGTTTGTTTTACCTGGCGTTTACAATTACAAGTTTCAGAAACATCAGAAAACAAAAACGTATTATTAGTAAGTAGTATATTCTATTCAATCAATCCAATCCATCTTTCCGTTCAATGATGTGTACATTAAACATTAACATAAAAAATTTACGTGTAGACAAATATATCTATCGTTAATTAAATACATGAAATTAAGAATTATATTTATTAATCCGCCTTAAGGCGCAGCAAAACAAACCATTTATTTTTTATGTTGTTAATTCGTAAATCATTGTAACGTTTAAAAGGTCGTTATAATAACAACGTGTTGTAGTAATTGTCAACTACAAGCCGATGCTTGTGTCGTCAATATAAAATCGAAATTAAAACATTGGAAGAATTTCTAAAAACTTTCGCAGTTCACATTTCATTTTGCTCAGCTTCAGCGTAAATGAACGCACGATTAAAACTATAATTCTTAATTTCATCTATTTATATAAGTACTGATATATATTACTGAACCCATAATTTGTATTATTTAATCATAACAATTGAGAATTGATGAAACACAGCAATATTATTATTATATTCAGCATTAAACGTCGTCTCACGTTAAATTAGTTTACTGATTTTTTTGATACTTGTTGTAATTGTAAACGCCAGACAAAAATGCTCTCTTTATTAGCAAAATAAATTCCAAAAAAAAAGATTGAAAAATTCAGAAAACTTACTGCGCCACGTTTTAATTTCCCTTAAGAGCCGCAAACCTCTAAATACCAATGAGAAATAGAAAAAAAAAATAGCGCAGTGAGCGAGGCTCGAACCCGGAACGTCCAGGTCCACGTGTCCAGGGATTAACCAACTCAGCCACTGGCTTACGATGGAGCTGCCTCCTAAACTGGTCGAGGCACGGAGAAGAAAATGCTGCGTCCCCACAGGAAACTCCTCTCCCGCTATCGAAAGGCCGTCGGACAATGCCCGACCTACCTGATGCAGGTTTTTCTAGGGTTTTCCCTGCATTTCTTTAGGCGAATGTTGGGTAGGATCCTGAAACCATAGCCCGGGGGCCCTAGTAACTCTTGGCTACCTTCTACCCTTCCGCCTTCCCCTTTCAAATCCCTTCCTATGCTATTAAAGGGGAGTGGCCCAACGTGGATCACCCTCATGTAACCTGTTACCTTAAAAAAAAAAGAATCGAAATTTAATTTAAAATTGCGATCTTCCTGGCAGTCTCCCGCTATCGGAAGGGCGTGGGAGAAGTACCCAATGCCCGACCTACCTGATGCAGGTTTTTCCAGGGTTTTCCCTGCATTTCTTTAGGCGAATACTGGGTAGGATCCTGAAACCATAGCCCGGGGGCCCTAGTAACCCTTGGCTACCTTCTTCTACCCTTCCGCATCCCCCTTTCAAATCCCTTCCTATGCTATTAAAGGAGAGTTGCCCAAAGTTGCCCTAAAAAAAACAATAATTTATTTCTCGAATATTACAATTAATATTATCTGGAAAAATAAAATAGTGGAAAGTAGATACGAAGCTAATTAGTTGAATCCTGCAAACCGAATTTATACTGCGATGGCAGGAAAGACTTGACGCTCAAGATCGCTCATTTCTCCAATGAACCCAAGAAGAGATCAAAAATTCAGAAACAAATAATTTAACTATAAATCGAACCTGCCAAGTGAAAGACGACGAAAAGGTGTTAAATTAATATCAAAAGTATACCAGGACTTTTCATTATTCGCAACATGTAATTTACAATTTCATTGACAATTGCTGACCAATTATAAATAGTGAGGATAATTTTATAAAGGTGAAGAATTTATCATCTACAATTTAATTTCTGCAGTGAGTTTAAAGATGATTTTTTTTTGTGATTTAAATTGACGTTCTTTAAAATTTAAACGACGAGCGAATTATCTTACTTAACCATTAGTTTCCGCGAATGAAAAACAAGCGCTTCGGTTTGTTTGTAGGTGACATTGCGGTAACATTAAACACATTCCCAGTCTGTTAGAATTCTGCCATACAGAGTCATCACGAATGAGCCAGCGACGGCATTGACACAGGCAGCCAGAGTAGACTGTGAGGTATTAATAATAAACACTTTAAACAAATTACACCTTTTTATGTGATACACCAGCCTCTTACCAAGTGCCCAAGTAACTCAAATAACGTCAAGGATGGAAAATAAAAACCAATTTAGCTATTTTATTTGCTAGGATAAAAGTGAAGGACCAATACTGGTTGCAGGTATTTTTTATAATATAAACGGTACCATCCGTTTTTACGAAATTAAGGTATTTAGTGTGTAATGAAATGAAAGTGAAGAAGATGTTACAGTTACGAAGGTAACATTATTAGTGACCAACGTGTTTGACGTTGGCAGCACTGGACGTACAAAACGGAAAATTCAAAAGGTTTTAGTTGCAAGGGTGAGGTGGAGCAAACAAGAGTTTATTATTTTATGTAATAAATGTACCTCCTTATAACCAGTTAATAATGAATTACATCAAGAATAACACAGTTCTATTCAAGCCAAAGAAACCAGAGATCATTTTGCAGACGTTTAAACTTTAAATTTTGGACCACTTATTAACCCTAATTTGTCCATTAAACTGAATTTTACGTCAGGACCCCTGAGATACAGTTTATTGAGAGTCTCCTGCTCGACTCAAGTACTCACGAGTCCTGGCAAATCGTTTATCGGCTCTCTTGGTGTGGATCGCGCGGATCGCGAATGTTAATTAATGAGACGATTGTCGTTTGTATAATTTAAAATAAAACTTTTCTGCACATGCAGTGGCGCATTCGTCCATTATAAGGATCTGAGGGAGCGGGTAGGCGATTACAACGTACGTAGTATGTGTTTCATCACGTTTCAGGAAGAGACTGGATGTCCTCGATTGTAAAATTATTTCCAAGCTTTTACTAAATTGTAATGTTCGAGAAATAAAATATTCCGAGGAACAATATATTATTGTTCTCGGAGCTCAACCGGGTTTTGCATAATTATAGAACGCAACGTTTCGACGACTAAAAGCTCTGTCGTCATCTTCTAGGCGAAGATTGCAATTTTAAATGTAATTTCGATTTCTTTATCCTACCCGCCCCAATGGACGAGTCACACGATGAAAATACGTGCAACTATAGGAATCAATTTTGTATTAAATGTAAAAGTATTTTACGTAGCCATAATAATCTTAAAGGGTAATAAAATAAAGAAAGCAGACAGACATTGATGCAAACGAGAAGGAAGGACGACGACATATTCCAAATTATCGTAAGTAATTAATACCTGTACTTCTTCAGCTGCTGCGGGTTTCAGGTGCAGGGAGATTTTTCTTTATGAGTTCTGAAGGTTCAGCCTAGATAATATATTTGTTTACACGTAATTTTTTTATGTTAATGTTAATATTATACACGTCATTGAACGGAAAGATGGATTGATTGAATAGAATAACGTTTTCTGATGTTTCTGAAACTTGTAATTGTAAACGCCAGGTAAAACAGGCTCTTTATTATATATATATATATCAGTCATTAAATAAATAGATGACATTAAGTATATTTATTTATTAATTAATCGTTCCTTATACGCGTAAAGAGGCTTAAAATGTACAAGAAACGCATTTAACATCGAAAATTTAACGAGAAAAGGGAGCTCGATTGAGACTTGAGCACCAGGATAGTGTAAGGGCCGAGGAGGTAGCGAGTATTAGGAGCTAAGAGGGTGAGCAGGTGGCGCCTCCACGAGCTGCAACCACGTGGCCTTTGGGCGCGGAGCTCGGCTGACCACGCGACCTACTCGGCCCTTACACTATCCTGGTGCTCCGCTCGAAATATTCGCTGAATTCTCGCCACAATTTCCAACCAATCTCACTCACACACACACATGTTTGTTTGTTGTTTGGGTTTGTTTTGTTGTTGTTAAATGTTACGCGTAAAGGAACAGTTAATTATTATATATATAAATATATATATATTCTTTATTTCTTTCATGTATTATATTTATCGAAACAATATTCGAAGAATTTCTAAAAACTTTCGCAGTTCACATTTTATTTTGCTCAGCTTCCGCGTAAAGGAACGCACGATTAAAACTTTAATTCTTAATTTCATCTATTTATTTAAGTAGTAATATATATTAGTCAATCAATAATAATAAAAAATTACTAGCGCTGTGGGATTGTTTTAATCGTAACAATTTTCCAATGTTACCTTACCTTGTAATGTTGAATTTTTACTTCCATGTATTAAAATTTAAGTGTTCTTTATTCTGTAAAACACGCGCAAGACTATTCAAATAATTACCCAAATGTTACTTTTTGTATTTAATTTCGTCGGGCCTTAAATGATTACATTTAATTCTTCATCAACTTACAACACTAACGGAGGTCTTGGATTCATTCGTATTTTCCGTTTAATTTCGAACCCCAAATACTAAATATTAGTTGACGATAGACAACCGTATGCATATATTTATTTATACCTCCAGGTCCACGTGTCCAGGCTTTAACCACGTGGGCCACTGGCTTGCGACGAATACTTAATTAAAATCTTTAGAACTCATACAAGAACCTCCTCTCCCATCACCTGAAACCCGCAGCAGGTGAAGTACAGGTATTACGATAATTTGGAATATGTTTTCGTCCTTCTTTCTCGTTTGCTTCGTCCAATGTCTCTGCTTTCTTTATTTTATTACACTATATGCTTATGCTGCCAATTTCCTCAGTAAAATACTGGAATAATCTTTTACTTTCATTTCTCGAAGAAAACAAAATCGGTCCCTTTACTTGCACGTACGAGTATTTTCATCGTGCGACTCGTCCATCGGGGCGGGGAGGATAAAGAAACAGAAATAACATTTAAAATTGCAATGTTCTTTACTATAATTTATTTCTCCAATATTACAATTTAGATAAACTTAGAAATAATTTTACAATCGAGTCTCTTCCTCACAAGCGACTAAATACAAGTATGTATAGTTTGCCCACCACAGCCACCGGGTGCGGTGTTCACTGACGGTTTTGAACTGGTCATCAGGAAACCAAAACATCAGGACTAGATGTTTCCGAACCCCCAACAACGGTGGTAGAGCGTCTCTGGATGTGAAGGTATTTGGTTCAAATTCTCGTCGTTTTTACGTAACGTCATAAACTCGCAGACACACAATTACTCATTACACCTAAACCTTGCCTGCAATTGCATTGGTTAGTCTAATGCTAACTGCAGAAGTCGCTCTACTTCAAATCCGATAAAACCGACTACCTTAATCCAAGTCTGTTGGATATTTTCTAAATTCTTTCAGTCTCGCTCTGTTGATAAAAAAAAATTTCTGTCATTTAAAACTTATGTTTTTACCCATTGGAATAGTCGGCCAGCTGCCTCCTAAACTTGTCGAGGCACAGAGAAGGGAAAGCTGCGTCCCCACAGCAAACTCCTCACCCGCTATCGGATGGGCGTGGGACAAGTACCCAATGCCCGACCTACCTGATGCAGGTTTTTCTAGGGTTTTCCCTTCATTTCTTTAGGCGAATGCCGGGTAGGATCCTTAAAATATAGCCCGGGGGCCCTAGTAACCCTTGGCTACCTTCCTCTACCCTTCCGAATCCCCCCTTTCAAATCCAGTCCTATGCTATTAAAGGGGAGTTGCCCAATGTGGATCACCCTCATGTAGCCTGTTGCCCTAAAAAAAAAAATGCTTCTCAAACTTCATAATTTACCATAAACACGTGTCGACCCTCCTTTTTAAAATTTGATTGTTTCCTCTACTGGCATATTTCATATCGCCCTTCCTTGTCTTGAATATATACTTTGGTCGTTACCCACTTCTCTTTATCCGTAACGAAAGAACCACTCTATACCAATATTCTTCTTTCGAATAATTGTGGTATAGCTTTCCGGCTACACGTATTATCATAGTCTATTTACAGTTTGTTACATAATTACTTTGATGCTGCTTATTTCCATACTTTTATAATTTCCGTATCCGTTCAATCTTGCTGTCCTTCCTCTCGATATGCCTGCATTCCAAAAACATTTAACTAATCCAAAACAACTCTTAAAACTCGTAAGATGATTGCGTATTTTAACAAACTTTGTCATGATACGTTTTCCAATTAAAACACGTTTACCTCGTGAGTTCACATGGAAGTCTTCCTCCACGCCGAATGCCACCAGGATCGATGATTGAGGGGGGTTCGGGAAGGGAATAAAATATTTTTAAAAAATTTGTAGTAATATTGACATTTTTATTATACTTAGTTCCGACTTTTTTTTTATATAATTACAGTACTCTGAATTGTAAATGTCCTGTGACTTGTTAATTTAAACCAATTCCATATTCACGTACACGTACCTTTTATCTTTACGCAAACATCCCACCTTGAAGCGTTTGCAGAACTCTTGTCATCGACAGTTATTTAAAGTCGGGTGACGAAACGGCAGAGATTCACTTGTTTGACACTGTTGGTGCATATTTTCCAGAAACATTTAAAACCAGAAATATTTAAGCGAGGAAAGTATTAATTTATTCATTGCAGTAATTGCACAACATGCGCTTATAGAATATTATCAATTAAATCGTACTTTAAATTTTTAATTAACTACTTAAAATAAGTCTTAATTCAAATATTCAAATAATTACCCAAATGTTACTTTTGTATTTAATTTAGTCGGGTTTTAATGTCCCATATGACACTTGATTACATTTAATTCTTCATCAACTTACAACATTGTAATTGTAATTGTACCTTGGCAGATGCAAGGAGCATGCGCGAACTTCAAGCGACTTATTTTGAAATGGTCCGAATGGGTTCTCCATCCATCCAATTTCAAAGGGGGAATAGTAATTAGAATACAGTATGGGTCACGTGTGGTTGAGGACCAATCGGGACACAGTGATTGTGAGAGGGACGACCACAGTGGACTTGTGCACGTTCTGCTGCTGCAGCCACAGTCACTAACAGTAGACACTTCCCTCTCTGCTTCCACTTTCGCTCGGCTGCGAGTGTCCTCTGCCTTCCCCTCGCCATTTTTATTTTTATGGATTTATATTGATAATGAAGAGGCTGTTTTACCTGTCCTTTGCAATTACAACATGTTTCAGAAACTCCAGTAAACTAATGAAACGTGAGACGATGATAATATATTAATTATATTTGACTGAGTCGCAATACACAAGTGATGTTGTGTGTAATCTTGAGGTTCTCGGACGGTCATAATTACATTTGGGGGCGCTTTCTGTATCTGACGCCGTAAGAGATCGCTGTAGCTGAAGGTTCCTCACGGCGTTAATATTTCTGTGTCTCATACGTATTTATTCACACGTGACTGTCATGTATTACGACCCTTAGAAGCAATCAACCTTCGCATCATTCAGTAGCTCTGTGGTTAGAGTCCAGGTGAGTGTAACTTGCGCCGAAGGCTCCTGGTTCGAGCCTCAATAACATCTTCCATTTTTTTCTGTTTCTTACAGATCTTTAGCTGCGTTTCTACAGGGAGATTCAACCATCATCTCAC
This sequence comes from Zhengitettix transpicula, assembly GCA_037074705.1. NCBI lineage: Eukaryota > Metazoa > Arthropoda > Insecta > Orthoptera > Tetrigidae > Zhengitettix > Zhengitettix transpicula. The sequence goes on along the minus strand of CM073596.1, from coordinate 34,507,327 downwards.
TCAGTGGCTCAGAGGCCGAAGGTTCCGGGTTCGAGCCGCAATAACATCTTCCATTTTTATCAGTTTCTTCCAGATCTTTAGCTGTCACCGTCGAGGTTTGCGTTTCTTAAGGGAGATTCAAGCTTCCAAACTTCACCTCACTCAGTGGCTCAGTGGTTCGAGTTCAGGTGAGTGTAACTGGAGCCTAAGGTTCTGGGTTCGAGCCTACTAACAGCTTACATTTTTATGTTTGTTCCAGATCTTTAGCAGTCACCGTCGAGGTTTGCGACTCTTAAGTGATATTCAAGCCTTCAACCTTCACCTCACTCAGTGGCTCAGTGGTTCGAGTCCAGGTGAGAGTAACCGGAGCCTGAGGTTCTGGGTTCGAGCCTACTAACAGCTTACATTTTTTCTGTTTCTTCCAGATCTTTAACAGTCACCGTCGAGGTTTGCGACTCATAAAGGCGATTCAACCCTTAATCATTCAACTCACTAAGTGGCTCAGTGGTTCGAGTCCAGGTGAGAGTAACTGGATCCTGAAGTTCCGGGGTTCGAGTCTTACTCAAGACTTCCAATTTTTTCTCTTTCTTCCAGGTCACCGTCGAGGATTCCGACTCTTAAGGAAGATTAAAAGCTTCCAACCTTCACCTCGCCAGTGGCTCAGTGGTTCGAGTACAGGTCGGTGAAACGCATTGCGCAGTGCGTGAAGCCGGCCACGGGTTCGAGCCCTGGCGCCTTCGCAACTATTTCTGAAGGATCTGTCCCTCAGCTTCTCTCGGTTCCGAGAGTTTCTTTCTACGGCGGGGTCGGGAGGAGTTGAGGGGCAGATCCTAAAGTAATTTGCGATTGAAGGCCCTTTTGGTTTTTTTTACAATTCTTTACTTTGCCTGGAATTATCATATTCCTTTTTTTCTTTTATTCTTTTTTTCTTTTCTTCTTTATTATTTCATTTCATTATTGATTTCATAGCAAAATTCGAAAAAAACTTCGCAACTGTTTCTAACTCATCTCTGCCCGTCAATTGCTCCGACCCCCGAGGGGGGCGGGCGGGTTGGGAGAAACTCGGGGGGCCGAGCGGTTTGGAAAGCAGAGATGTTTTAGAAACAGTTGCGAAGCCGCCAGGACTCGAACCCAGACCAGCTACGCACAGAATCATTGCGTTACACTGACCCAGACTCTAACCACAGAGCCACTGGCGATTCGAAGTTTGGAAGCTTTAATGTCCCTTATGAGTCGCAAACCTCGACGGTGACTGTTAAAGATCTGGAACAAACAGAAAAAATGTAAGCTGTTAGTAGGCTCGAACCCAGAACCTCAGGCTCCGGTTACTCTCACCTGGACTCGAACCACTGAGCCACTGAGTGAGGTGAAGGTTGAAGGCTTGAATCTCACTTAAGAGTCGCAAACCTCGACGGTGACTTGGAAAGATCTGGAACAAACAGAAAAAATGTAAGCTGTCAGTAGGCTCGAACCCGATACCTTCACATCCACGTGTCCAGGCTTTAACCACCTCAGCCACCGATTTGCGGTGATGAATGAACCTTCAGAACTCATACAAAAACCTCCCCTTTCACCATTAAAACACACTAAAGTACGCGTATTGCACTAATGTGGTATTTATTTAAGTCCTCCTTCCCGCATCAACCTTTGCTTCTTCCAACATCTGCTTACTTTATTTTATTACGCAATAAGATGTCGTTTCCTCTGTAAAATATTTGAATAATCATTTTACCTTAATTTCTCGCACAAGACCGCACATTTGTTCCTTGTGTTGCACGTATTTTCATCGTCCATTTGGGGCGGGGAGGAAAACGGAATAGAAATGACATTAAAAAATGCAATTGTTCACAAGTTAATTTATTTATCGAATGTTACAATTTAGAGAAGACTTCGATACAATTTTTAAATCATATCAAATCTCTTCCTTACATATATATATTAATCACTCTTTATTACTGGGAAAATGAAGGAATTTAAATAGAACAATTATTCATAAACATAACAATTAAATTTATTTAATAAATTCTAGTCGTCGTTGATTAACTTTTTTTAATATTATCCCTCGGCTTTCGTCAGAACTCAATTATCGGGCCTCTAACAAATATATTACAATAATATGAAATTTAACTTACAAGAAAGGAATTATTCCCAATCTGAAATATTTTAAAAAAGTTATCGGATTCTGATTCAAATCATAAAGTTTACAGATAAAAAATTTGTTTTTACTACTTACTGTTCTGTGGTCTTCACGTAATTTGTTTTTTGATTAATAACTCCACTCTTCACTAACAGTCCACTTGCACTGATTCTACTTTATTACTGTTTGCAAACACTTAGAACACGGTCGATGTCTTTCTGTTTCTGAATATATAATTGTCTGTAGGTCACACACCGCTCGCCCTGTGAATATTTTTTTATGGCCATCATACAAGATAATTACATTCATTATACAATATTGTACGGGTCTTCTAATAATTTAAAGCAATTGGCTTACAAACTTTTCATTTATTAAACCTTGATTTGATTACAATCTGGCCAAGAGTCAATATTATACAATAGTTTTGTGGAGGCAAGGTCCACTTATCAGGGACAATATTACGTCAATATATCTATAGAATCTTCTAGCAGCAGCGTATCGGTGACTTGTAACTACAGGTCCCGCCTCCTCGTCTAGTGGTCGGATCCTTCCACGTGGAATCTGCTCCGGGATGACGATTCATATACCTTTAACAGACTAATACTTTGTTATTACTAAAGTGTCACATTCATACATACATAACGTATCGAGAGGTTTCGCAGTCGTCCTCGCCCCTTAGGATGTAGTGGGGGTAACGAAGACCTCACTTTATGACGATCCCTTTGTTGCGACAACTAGGAACTGTTAATACTATTCTAAAAACATTGACGCAAAGAAATATATTGTACTCAGTGTACGTAAATTTAATGTTTATTTATGTTATGAAATTGAATCTATTATATTCACAGTCTGCTATCCAGGCCTTCGCGTCTCACGAAAGAGATTGGGACTTGATAAATTTATAGACTTTGTTTACTCATTTGCTGGGGCATTTCAAGTTTTGTCGGAACGAATCGTAGATTTAGAAAGGCCTTGCTTGTTGGCGTCTTTAAATTTCGTTTTTAATTAATTAGGTCCTAAATCATCTATACGAAATGTATTAATATTAAATTAATAATTTTGTACATTTAACTACAGTCAGTTTATTGGATCCGTATATGAACAATGTGACCGTCATGTTATGGTTTCTCCTTTGTTGTTGTATTGCTCTGGGTAAAGCTAAGAAATCAATTAATTGTTCCAAAACGTCACAAAAATTTGTTTGGTTGTGGAAATCTAGAGCAGCAATCGCGTGGATCTGTTGCATGAAAAAAATAGATATTTCTTATCAAAGATTTAATCCGACATTAAACGAACGGTAAAAAAATGGCGACTTAAATTCAAACACAGAATTTTTTACTCTTACAATTTTGCAACCTACTCCTTCCATTTCGTATCTTCAATCACTTACATTCCCTTTTCTTATTCATTTGCAGTTTATAGAAAATGAAATACTCGAATGATATCTTTGGAAGCTTCATTCCACCACTGGGAAATAACTTTAATTCTAAAGTTTCAGGATAATCCGTAAAATGTAAGAGCTGATAAGTACAGGGTGCCTGTTTATCCCGTTCGTAATGACACACTGGTAGTAGCGTCTCCCCGACAACTTCACTAAGAGAAGTTCTCCGCTGTTCTCATTTCCCCTACTTCGCGCAGATCGTACGCCAGGCTAAACCTCTGGAACTATACCAGCCGATGCGGTTTCGTTCTCGTTCCCTACCCTGTTGGTATCGTCTACAATTTGCGTTCAATCTTCAAATAATGAGACTTGTCGCTATTTGACAGCGGCTTCAATTCTTATCAAGCATGTTTAAATGTCTTTTTGTGAGACTCGATTGTCGCACTTTTTTTTCGAAGGCATAGTTTTATACCGTCTGCCATCCTCTAGTCCAAAGCGCTCGGCTTTTCGCAATGGGTTCATTGAGGTCTATTTCAACAAATCTAAACTTTCGGATACAAAAATCTAATACAAGTCACAAATATATAATACGACAGAATCAATATAATTTCAAGAATATATCTTATTAACTACTCCTACATTGAATTTTTTTTAATAACAAACATAAGGGGACAATTTTTGTGAAATCGGACAATATTGTAAAGATTACGTTTACCCCCCAAAAAAGTGCCTAAATACCTAAAAAAAACATTTACTGTACAGAATGTGTTACAAATTAACCAGAGTGTTTTAAATTTATTTAATTTTTTAAAAAATGTTCTCATGTCCTGTGCTACACTTTAAAGTTACCTAATTTAACGTATTTTAATATTTTCTGTTTGAGAGTACTAATTCCTCCAATAGTCTCCGTGTCAGTTCGACGCAATATTCGTTTCACTTTCCTCTAAGAGAAAGGTCGTCATATTTCTTGCAAAATTCCAGTAGCCTGATATGGATTTAAAGTTAAATAAACTTAAAATAATGAATCTATCGCGTTCGAAATCATTCTTGTTCACACTATGTAATTTTAAAATTGGGCTTCTCCCTAATATCCTTCACGATGTTTCCAACTTCAGTTCTCATCGGTATGAAAGCTCGACACTGTTGCGTTCAGTTAAGATGAGATCCACAAGTTACGAAAACCCAAATATCATTTAAATATAGTTTTCTTTACGGTTAAATACTTAATTAAACAAGATACTAAACTGGAGAACAGTATCAAAGTGATCGCTCTGTTCATCATATATATTTATATGTAGGAACGTTTACGCCAGTTACGCTTTTTTTTTCACATAAGAAACATTTGAGAACGCGTAGGTAATAAACATTAATTTCATAAATTAGATCGGCTTCTAATTTAATTACATTTCACCGTGACCATCAGAAATTAAAAAATCAATTGACGATTCTCTAAATCATTACCATACAAAGTATCTGTAATCCTTACAGTCGTAAGAACAAACAGAGAAATTTAAAACAAATGTGAAACGAACTTAAACATGTACCAAGGCCTGCGAGGGCTATTCTCTCGCAGGCAATACCTGAAAGGGATGTTCTCTCGCAGGCAGAACCTTTTAGGAGAGATACGAAGGGGCTATCTTTGGGTATGCCTTTTCCTCTCCGTTTTTGAACTAAGGTTCCCACAAGCCGAGGCACCTCGGCATGTTTTGAGAGGTGTATGTTCCGGGGTCACAGACCTTGGGCATACGGTAAGAGTTGTTCGCTATTCCCATTGGAATAGTCGGCCAGCTGCCTCCAAAACTAGTCGAGGCACGCAGAAGGGAATGCTGCGTCCCCACAGCAAACTCTTCTCCCGCTAGGTCGGAAGGTCGCGGGACAAGCACCCAATGCCCGACCTACCTGATGCAGTTTTTTTTTAGGGTTTTCCCTGCATTTCTTTAGGCGAATGCCGGGTAGGATCCCTAAACCATAGCCCGGGGGCCCTAGTTAACCCTTGGCTACCTTGTTCTACCCTTCCGCATCCCCCCTTTCAAATCCCTTCCTATTCCCAACGTGGATTACCCTCATGTAGCCTGTTGTCGTAAAAAGAAGAAAAAAAAGGAGTCTGTTAATATGATGATGTTGCCTCCGGTGTTTCCGTGGCTTTGAAGTTGACGTATAATTCTGCTGTACTATTCGTTACATTATTTTCCTTGCCTGTCGTAACTATAGCGCAACCAACTCCATTTGAATTTTTGGACGCGTCGGTACAAACGACTGTGGGAAAAGTGTTGTTAAATAGGTAATCAAACTTCTCAATTTTAGGAACCATCAGGTGAAAATGGTCCGCTATTCCTATTGGAATAGTCGGCCAGCTCTGCCTCCTAAACCGGTCAAGGCACGGCGAGGGGAATGCTGCGACCCCACAGCTAACCCCTCTCCCGCCATCGGAAGGGCGTGGGACAAGTACCCAATGCCCGACCTACCTGATGCAGGTTTTTCTAGGGTTTTCCCTGCATCACTTTTAGGCGAATTGCCGGGTAGGATCCTTAAACCATAGTCCGGTGGCCCTAGTTAACCCTTGGCTACCTTCCTCTACCCTTCCGCATCCCCCCTTTCACATCCCTTCCAATGCTATTAAAGGGGAGTTGCCACTATGTGGATTACCCTCATGTAGCGTTTTACTCTAAAAAAAATCATTATAAATGTTGGCAGTTATTAATTTCTCATGAAAAACAAGTTGTTTAGTTATTGAATGAAGATATGAATGCATGTCTTTAATAATTGGAAAAATATTAATTTGTTATTGTATTTGGATACTGTGGAATATGTTGAGGTGGCTCTTTTAAATATGAGAATAATGTAAATTTGTATCCAGATTTGTCTTAATTTATTTTTTCAGTATAATTAGTAAAATAATACTGGATTTATGCTACGTTTATGCCTCAGTCTGGCAGAGACCTCGGCAACTGCTGTTTATTGCACGCATCGAATCAGATTCCCACACGGGGACACAATGGTCCAAAGTTGCTATACAAGCAATTTATAGTCGCAGAAAAGCATTCAGCTCGGAGAATGGCAGCTTTAACAGAAAACAGACCGCCAAAGACGTTAATTAAACTGTGAATCGACTGTAAATTCAATTGCCGTGTCAGATTTCCCGGGAGGTAAGTCTTCCGCGAAACATGAGTGGCGTTTCCCGAGCTCTATCACAGCTCTATCAGATGACCTTCGCTAATAGGATCGAGGTGGACAACACTCCAGTTGGCTTTGTCGAGCTGCGAGGCTGGTATTCCTTATGCACTTTACCATCACTCATTTTCGAAGGAAGGAACAGGATTGTGGAAACAGTTGACACAGTTTTCACGGAATTGGAAAGAAAAGCCATAAACTACGGATTCAGCCTAATCTTTGACAATTCCTGTTTAACTACGAGTGGATGTCCCGCCGCAATCTAGCAGACAGATATTTAACTCGTTTTCTGCCATGTATGAAACAAAAACACTAAATAAATCTGTATAAGAAGTTATTTGCTCAAAAAGGAAGAAGTCGCTAAGTTATTTTACGAGAAGCGGAGCAACTCACTCTATTGCACCTTCAAAGACGGTCCGGAAGATGATCACAGTAAAGTGGACAAATTATAGACTTATTTTCACTTACCGCAAATTTTTGTTGTCAGAAAATTTTCCATTTCCTGAAACAAAATGTAGTGAGGTTCACCAATTAATACACGATTTCAGTTCTTCCCGTAGGCCGGCGAACCGATTCCGCTCATTAAGTTTCTCCAGACGTAACTCGTCAATTCTTTTGAGTTCCACTGGAATAATATGAAACAAACTGAAATTAATCTCAGTAAATTTAACTTTGAACTTTCACTACTCTAAGCAGAGGTGGAGTATAGGATTAGGGAGTATTAAATTGGACACACGGGTGATTTGAAAGGAAATTCATTACGACTACGATATTCTAGGAACAAACATTCAATGAGACGCCAAATCCCACTAGATCTTCGGCCAATACGTTATTCACAGTGTTAGTCGAGGGTGGAAAACGTAAACCAGGCCGGTTGAGTCTGTTTAATTAAAGAGAAAATGAAAAATACAAATATTTGACGAATACCTCTCAGGTGGAACATTTATGGTATGTTGCCTTCCGAAGTAAGAATAAAAAAAGAGTAACATCGTTTACAGTTTCGGTGAGAACTATAGAAAAAATCCTATGGCTGAGTGGCTGAGAAATAAAGGATGCGTACTAAAAATCATCGTTCGTGTTAGACGGTCAATTTGCTACAGATAAAAAAATTAAGCAATCTTATTGTACATGATTATTATTTAAATTAAGTAATTAATTACGCATTTGATGTAAAATCACAGCTCCACTTAAATTAAAGAGTAGACCCAATATCAAAGTTAAAAATTAGATAACTAAAGGCATACTAGTTTCTCGCGAAAGGTTCTGCCAAATGAATAAATTTAAAAATATTAATTAATCGCCACAATTCTTGACTTTCTTACGCTCTTATAGACGTATCTACAGGAAAGTGCTTGTAGCTGCTAAAAAAATTACATACGCCGGAGTATATAGCAAACTCAAATAACAAAATAAAAGCAACTTGGGAGGTGATTAAAAATATCTCAGGTAAAGTCAATTATAACGCGACAGATATAAAGCTTGTCGACAACTGTAAAACTTTCACCAACAGAGACGCTGCGGGTATATTTAATTCAGATTTTGTTCATGTGTCGGATCAATTTTCTAACAATAAGCCATCAGAAGCTCGTGCTTTTTATAAACTGTTACAAAACGCCGTACCGAGTGTTCAGAATTCCATTTTCCGTCAACCGGTTACCAATATCGAAATAATAAACGTATTAAGAAAGCTAAAATGTACCCAATCTGCGGATATACTCGTATATGGCATCTCAAGCAAAGTCGTGAACTACTGTGCCGAAGTCATAGCTACACCCCTTCAAATCATATTCAACGCGTGTCTTTCTACCGGCATTTTCCCCGACTCCCTTAAAGCTGCAAAAGTTATTCCGATCTTCAAAAAGGGTTCGCCCACCGATGCATCAAATTACAGACCAATTTCTCTACTTCCGATATTTTCAAAAATACTAGAAAATTTTTTACACAAATAGTTACTTGAATTCTTGACGAAGTATAAAGTAATTACTCCTGCTCAACACGGCTTCCTCAAACAAAAATCCACGAGCACTGCTATGTACGAGTTCATTCAAAGTATACAAAATTCCCTTGATGAAAAACTGAAAGTAGCCGGAATTTTTTCTGATCTCTCGAAGGCATTTAGTCTTGTAGATCACAGCATACTCCTTCAAAAATTAGAATATTATGGGATCAGAGGCAACGCTTTGGAACTCTTTGAATTTTATCTCAACAATCGGCGTTCTTTGTGGTGGCCACGAGGGCTGTTTTAATCTTAAGTACCGAGCGTAGCTCTTGCCTTTGTTTGATGTTAATTTGATAAATGGCTTGCCTAATTGTATTGATCAGGCCCAGGCGTGCCCTAAACTATGTAATACACTAATCCTAATTTTTTGACCTAATACCTAGTATTGCTACTAATCCTAAACCTAAAACCTAGTGCGTCTATCTCTAAGGTTACTATCTCTAGTCGAAATTATATTTATACTGTCGAATTTAGAATTTTTTGCCCTATGATAAAATGTTCTACTCTTAATTGTTAAATAATTCCTAATCATATCTAATCCTAACGTATTATGTACATCTAACATTTTAGTATATATAGGTACACCGGTAATTATTTTTATACACCTACTTTGCACCGGCTGAGCCTGATCAATGTGGGATTTGGCTGCTACACCCCCAGACTTCGCTACCGTACATAAGTACAGGACGTACCATAGTCTTATAAAGCATGAGCTTAGTTTTTAGGCTAAGACCACGGCATTTAAACAACGGGTACAAGCTTCTTATTGCTAAGTGGCATTTCGCTTTGGTCTGTTTGATATGCTCCCAAAAGGTCAGTCGCTTGTCCAGCCTTAGTCCTAAGTACTTTACAGACTTTGTCTATTGGACTTTGGTTCCCCCTGCCATTATATCAACAATGGGGAAGTTTCTTTTCCGCGTAAACATTATGGCCTGGGACTTCTCCCCATTGATTCGCATTCACCAGCGGTTCGCCCAGGATTGAAAGCTCTTTACTGACCGCTGGAGCTTTTTTGCTACATAATTTTGATTATGCCCAGAGGCGAAATAGGCTGCATCATCCGCATACAACGCTAATTCGGTTTCCGGACTCTTTGGAACGTCATTAATGTAGATATTGAACAGAGTAGGTCCAAGGCAGCTGCCTTGCGGGACCCCACTCTGTATGTTCCTAGTAGGACTGGCCTGTCCGTCCCAGTAGACATAGAATTGTCTATTGTTCAAATACGAGTGTAACAAATGTGTCACATAGTCCGGGCACCCTAGCTGGTCTAGCTTGTAGAGCAATCCATCATGCCATAACCTATCGAACGCATGTGTTTGGTCAAGGAGTACAGCGCCTGTAATGTGTGTTCTATTTTGTAACCCTTCGTAGACATGATGTGCCAACCTGACTGCTTGATGGATTGTGCTATGACCATGCCTGAAGCCAAACTGTTCGGGTACAAGAACAGAGTTTTGCTCAAGAAAGTCATTGAGGCGCGATAAAATGATCTTCTCGAAAGTTTTCGACAGAGAAGCGAAATCGGACGATAGTTTTGGGGGAAAAGGGGGTTCTTTCCGGTTTTTTTGAATACAATGACTTTCGCTGTTTTCCAGGACGTGGGGAAATAATTTAGCTTCAGGCAACTGTTGAATATGTTGGTGATGTCGGAAACAGAAGGTGGCCTTAAAAAACAAAGTTGCTGAGGTGCACTTGTCAGAATGGGAAGGCATTTCTTGTGGCGTGCCTCAGGGCTCAATATTAGGTCCACTGCTTTTTCTTTTGTATATTAACGATCTTCCAGAATATATGGACCCTATAAAATCTGTCTTATACGCAGGTTGACACTAATTTGTTAATTACGGACATTGATTTAAATAATCTCAATGCGAAGATTGAGACTGCATCTAGAGACCTAAATACTTGGTTCGCCGCCAATAATTTTTTTTTAATATATTTTTATTAGTAATCAGATTACTAATGATCTTTTAGCTAATTTGCTAGCATGTACAATTTAATAGTAGGGTCTTGTACTGATGTCGTGGAGAGGTGAGGGTTCAACAACGCCACCTCAGTTTTTATTGGCGTCTATTGGCCAGCATCTCTTCAGTCTTCGGTTGTTATTACGTTGTAGTAACGGCTCTAGTAGTCTATTGGTGTGGGATTCAAGTACAGTATGCTGTTTACTATTTGAAGACGTCTGCTACATATGGTATATTGAGGTCAGTATGTAAACTGAAGTTGGATACATACCAGGGAGTATTTGTAATAGTGCGGAGGATTTTTGATAGTACTCTTTGCATGATAGCGATGTGAGACTTGGCTGCACATCCCCAGAGTCCATATAGGTTTTACCACTGTTTTTTAAATGAGTAATTTGTTTTCTATTGATAATTTTGATTTTCGTCCAATCAGCCAGTTTAATAATTTAATTTTATTTCTATTTGTTTTTTCTTTTTATTGATGTGATCCCTCCATTTCAGCTTGTTGTCTAAGTGGAGACCAAGATATTTGACTGATTCTGTTTTTGGAATTTCTTCCTGATTGAACTTTACTATAGGACAATGTTCCTTTTTAAGGGTAAATGTTATGTGGGATGACTTCGATGCATTTACTTTTATTTTCCATCTTTTTAGCCAGGTCTCTATTTTTTGTAGATGTTCTTGAAGTTTCTGTGATGCGGAATCAGGGTCTGTGTGTGCTGACAGTATTGCTGTATCATCAGCAAAGGTACTTGTGCTTACGTCCATTGAGGTTGGCAAGTCGGAAGTGTATAAGACGTATAATAGGGGGCCAAGGATGCTGCCCTGTGGCACCCAGGAAAGAATGGGATAACGGTTTGAACTTTCTCCATTTACGTAAGTAAGAAATTCTCTTTGGTCAAGGTATGATTTTAATAAGTTGAAGTATTGGTCAGGCAGAGTCCTTTTAATCTTAACTTGTAGACCTGAATGCCAAACCTTATCAAAGGCCTGGCTTACGTCTAAGAATATTGCTGTGCAGTACTGCTGGTTCTCCATAGCTTTGTTAACTACGCCCACAATTCTATGGCATTGTTGAATTGTTGAATGCGACTGTCGGAAACCAAATTGATGATCCGGGATCCAGTCTTGATTACTGCTGTCTACTCTGATTCTTTTCAGTATGATCTTCTCAAGCAATTTGGATAGTGTTGATAGCAGTCCAATAAATTAACGCTCAATGTACAGAAAAATAAGTTAGTTCGTTTTACAACAAAAACCAACAACATCGTAACGGATAAGTTCTCAGATAATGCGACTTTCGTCGGCTTGGAGGTCGACAGTAAATTAAAATGGAACTTGCACATTGATCGCCTCGTGCGCAAACTTAGTTCTGTTTGTTACTCATTGACGCAACAAGCTGATACCAAAACTGCTTCACAAGTCTATTTTGCCTACTTTCATTCACATATGTGTTACGGTATTGCCAACTGGGGCAATTGGATGTTTTCAAACTGCAAAAAACGAGCCATTAGAGTTATATCAGGTTCAGATGCTAGAGAAAGCTGCAGACCTCTGTTCAAAAGACTTCATATTCTGACTCTATCTAGCGCTTACATATTAGAGATACTAAAATTTGTTAAACGCAACATGAACCTTGCACGTAACTGGGACAATCATGGAGGAACCGTTCAGTTCTCAGGTCTGACAAGCACAGCCTCAGTCTCTACGAGTCTAGCGTTCATTATTCCGGTATCGCACTATTTAACAGCCTTCCTGAACATGTAAAGAACATCAACAACTACAAATCATTCGTCAAGGAGTGTAAAACTTTCCTCCGTACACGAATTTTTGAATCGGTCTCTCATTCGTTGAACTGCCTTGCCTACAAAATTGCCGAATATACTATAAATATGTAAATAGTTTGTCCTTTTTGTTCTGTTTTCCTGCCTCTGCTTTGTGTTTTAGTAAATATCTATGACGACATCCCTCCGTACCTAGCGACAGGAGATGAATACCAGGAAGTGATTAGTGTCGTGTGCGTGTTTCCTAAAGATAGTGTGTATGATTGTATTGACTAGACAAATGTAAACAGATATGAATTTTTGTGTATTATATGTTTATATGTAATTTATCTACTGTACATTTGTGAAGAATCCTATTTCCTCTTTAGAGGTCTAATGGTGAATAAATCTATCTATCAATCTATCCATCTATTAAACTTTTTCTTACCATTAAGATCTATATACAATTAATCTAATTATATTCTAACATGCAATTTAAAAAAATAAATGTAACACTGGTAGTATAAGTTGACCTGGCTCTTTGGCAACCCACTTCACTCATTAACACATATATTCAGCGCTTGAAATGGCCGTCACACATTCAACCACACGAAACCATACATGGTTAAAAACTGGAGAAAATGCTGTAATAGATGCAAGAAATATGTGGCCGCTATTGTGAAGTAGCGGTAAAGGAATGACCCCGGCTTCATAGACCGCGAGTCTTTCCCCATCTGCAGCCGGGTCTGGTAAATTGCCTATTTAGCCTGAGCGAGTGGCTTTTCTGGAGATATCCACTGCCCCGGGAGGCCGGTAAAGCGTTCTACATTTCACACAGTAACCCGCGATGCATCAATCATGGTGCGACAGAATCAATCAGAACGCTCCGCTGGGGGCCGCACGATCTTCACACGTCGCGTCGTCCTCCTCCACAACACGTGGCTCGGGAAACTCGCATTTATCAAACTTTTCCTCAATAAATATTGGAACCCAACTTTAGACAATTTTGGAACAATCTACTGATCATGTACATGAAAAAAGATTATGTTCATCGATAGGAATGAGTCTCAGAAATGTAACAGCTAATTCACCAAAGATGGGTCTAACTAATATTTCGTGGTTCGATGGTGTAAGAACTGCTGAAAAACAGAAAACGAACTGGGTCCTTACCACTGAGGTGACGCTAAGAGCAGTGGTGACGAAGACTTTTGAAACCACGTACATCCAATAGAGGAGAATTCTGAAGTTATCATTAAAAATAAACACTGTAATTATGGGATGGATTCATTTTAGAGAAAGATTTGGAGACAGATTTACAGATGAGATTGTTTACTAAGATTTTTATGAAGGAGTATATGAATAGATATTTTTAAAATTATCCGGAGTACTTGATCCTCGCAGCCAACATGCGGAGTATGCGAGTCGCCTCTCTTTCTTTTATTTTTTTATTTTTTTAGGGCAATAGGTTACATGAGGGAAATCCACGTTGGGCAACTCCCCTTTAATAGCATAGAAAGGGATTTGAAATGGGGGATGCGGAAGGGTAGAGGATGGTAGCCAAGGGTTACTAGGGCCCCCGGGCTATTTTTTAAGGATCCTACCCGGAATTCGCCTAAAAGTAATGCAGGGAAAACCCTAGAAAAACCTGCGTCAGGTAAGTCGGGCATTGGGTACTTGTCCCACGCCCTTCCGATAACGGGAGAGGAGTTTGCTGTGGGGACGTAGCATTCCGTTCTCCGTGCCTCGACCAGTTTAGGAGGCAGCTGGCTGACTATTCCAATGGGAATAGCGAACAACTCTTACCGTATGCCCAAGGTCTGTGACCCCGGAACATACACCTCTCAGAACATACCGAGGTGCCTTGACTTGTGGGAACCTTAGTTCAATGACGAGTCGCCTCTCGACATCTACATTTATTATAAGGAAACGCGACTGACATTTGGACTCCGAGTGAGATAATACAACGTATTACCGCTAAACAATAAATTATTTTAAAAAATCTCCGCTTCCGTATAAGCACACATGCAGTTCAGAATTAACCTCTGCAGATGACAGTATACATTGCCGGAATATAACATAATCGGAAACTATTTCTGTATCTTCACCGAGAATGTTTACGTTCTTTATTTATTAAGTATTAAAGTAAAAATATTCTTTTTTAATTTTTGTATACATGTGTTCGCAAATTTAATTTGGAAGTAGACATCTAAAAATTTTTAACTACTAAAATCCCCAGCGATAATAAACTAAAATAATTCAAAATACTAACACATCTTATGTTATTGAAGATACGCTGCTGCATGGAAAATCAGTTTTGTGTTAATATATTAAATAATTGATTCGAGTGTAATCTTCAGTATGTATTACACACAGCCGCCTTCTTACAAATGGTACACATTTTAGATAGACGTGCTATATAAAGAATTAATGTCATACGTAGAATCATTACCGACGTTATAAAATTTGTTTAGCACGATGGTATGTCTGAAATTCATGTAAATAAAAGACAAACATGAGTTACAATGCACAATGCTCTGAGGTATTTTAATGTATGAATGTATAGGTATCTAATATAAATACTCTGAAGTTTATAGTAAATAAGATGATATAAATTCATGTTTTGTAAGAGGATAAAT
The DNA here is from genome assembly GCA_037074705.1 of Zhengitettix transpicula. NCBI lineage: Eukaryota > Metazoa > Arthropoda > Insecta > Orthoptera > Tetrigidae > Zhengitettix > Zhengitettix transpicula. The sequence continues at coordinate 34,492,297 of CM073596.1, read as the reverse complement.
TTCACTGCAGGCGTCATCCCAGACACAGGTTTACGTTAGAATGCACTATCGACCTGCAACTTCTGGAACATTGAAAGTTGATCCTCTTTCTGTTGAATGGAGGGTGTTTTGAAAGAAATATGGAAGACGCGTTCCAGATAGACATCATCGAGGCCTGCGAGGGCTATTCTCTCGCAGGCAGCACCTGCGAGGGATTTTCCCTCGCAGGTAGAACCTCGTAGGAGAGATACGAAGGGGCTACCTTTGTGGATGCCTTTTCCATCTCCTGAGGAAGGACCTGCGAGGGAGATTCTCTAGCAGGCAGAATCTTGGAGGAGAGATACGAAGGAGCTACCTTTGGGGATGCCTTTTCCTCTCCGTTTTTGAACTAAGGTTCCCACAAGCCGAGGCACCTCGGCCTGTTCTGAGAGGTGTATGTTCCGAGGTCACAGACCTTGGGCATACGGTAAGAGTTGTCCGCTATTCCCATTGCAATAGTCGGTCAGCTGCCTCCTAAACTAGTCAAGGCACGGCGAGGGGAAAGCTGCGACCCCACAGCTAACCTTTCCCGCCATCGGAAGGGCGTGTGACAAGTACCAAATGCTCGACCTGCCTGATGCAGGTTTTTCTAGGGTTTGTCCTGCATTTATTTTAGGCAAATGCCGGGTAGGATCCTTAAACCATAGCCCGGGGGTCCTAGTTACCCTTGGCTACCTTCCTCCACCCTTCCGCATCCCCCCTTTCAAATCCCTTTCGTATGCTATAAGAAGGAAGTTGCCACTTTGTGTATTACCCTATACATAGCCTGTCTACACCCAAAATATAAAATTCCAGATAGACGATGACCGAAGCTTTGAAATAATAATAAAAAATAGGCTACTTTGGTGTGTAAAGATTAGAGTTTGAACCCTATCTCCGACTTGCTTCTTGTTAAGAGATGTCACCCACACACTGACGTGAAATTCACAACGATGTACCACTTCTCCTTCTCGGTGCGACGAGGTGACTTTTTACGTCAGTTATGACACAAAATGTCCGCGGTAAATCCCCAGGTTCGCCTCCGGCTTCCAGAAGCCGCTTTTCCTTCCTGACAGGCTGCGTTTAGGAAGATTTCCAGTAGCGTCCCGGACGGACGCAAATCGCGATAAGCTATCAAACTTGCATCTGAGAGATCGCGGCGCTTACATTTCTATTTTACGAGCGTTTATCTCGCGGGCAATAACAGGAATTAGACGCGTTTCCCCCAGTGTAAGTGTGTTTTAAAAGGCCCCGTGATTTATGGTGCGCTAGTGAAACTCTATAACCGATCGTTGCCGTAACTACCGCGCCATTATTCCGTCTGAATTCGTTCAGTGATGCTCCCAAATAACATCCTAGCAGCCTCCTCACATGGACAAAACTCCTGATCAAGTACTCGGAACAAGACTTCCGAATACTGTATGTAATTAACTCCTCTGAAATAATAATGCAATGCTGCTTAAAACAAACTCATATTTTACGTTTTTCTGTCAAATTCCAATGGCCAATAAACAAAACTATCCAAATACAAAATTAATGTGTTCAGTCACGAGTATTTTGCTTTGAAATATTATAATAATTTTTCTTCAATTATATAATAATATTCTTTCTTAAAAAAATAATTAGTAGAAAATGAATCTATTTTGATAGGGTTATTTATGAAGGATTTTTAAACTTGAGTATTGAGATAAATCATCAGTTAATGGTTATTAATTCCGAACAGAAATTATGAAGACCTCATTACAAAAACTGTCGGTATTTTGGGATGTTATAGCAACAGATTCTGAAACGTAGTGTTGTAGGGTAAAAAAAAAATTATTGATATTACTTGCGGTATAAACTACAAATATAAATCTTATTAATACCTTAAATTAACAGACAATTTGGTATAGATTTCCCTTAAAACTAATTATATATGCAATTCTAGGCCTGTGAAAATTTTTTTGTCACTACGACGAATGATCAGTTGATTTAAATAAAATTATTTGTTCAGTTGAGAGCAGAGAAGCAATAAATTACGATGTATCGGAACGCTTTGTCTACACAGGGAGGAAATTTGTTTTTAGTGAATAAAATGAGTTATTCTATTAAATATATACATCGTTATGAACGATTACTTTGACACCGATAAATTTGTAATTAATAAGTGTGCAGGAGGGTAAAGAAGCATTTTATAATTTTCGTGAGAAGTGAGAATTGTAATCTTGGAGGAACCGCGAGTAGTTCTGTATTAACGACACAGCTGATAGAAAAGTGATCTAAAGCGGAGGAGCAGTTTGAAAGCAGTAGTGAGCCTGAGATTATGAACTACAACCTTCTCAGAGACCTTACGACAAGAAAATTTACATCGCAACGGCAAAATCAGGGAAAGGCAGTGGTTCGTTTCGTGATCCACCGCCCGGAGAATATAAATACTTGCATGAGCAATATTGTAATAAATTTAATATTAAAAATCTTTTAATCAAGCCAAGTACGTACAAATAAATATACTTAATATAAAGTATTCAACTGTCGACCAGTAATAATAAAAATCAAAAGGGCACTTTAAAATAATTTTTGTTCGATTTACGTGACTTTAGCATCCAATAAAACATATTCTCGTTAAGGCCTGATCATCGAAACACATGCGTTGTCGGCTTATCAGAATTGAATAAGTTCTGTTAATAAGGACCTGGAAAAATAATTGCTTCGGTTCAAACTGCCCTGATATTTGAGGTGCGACTATCAGTCGAGTATCGAACCCGACGCGGTTACAGACGGTTCCTGCTCACGGAAAATGTTACGAAAACCTGCATCGGGAAAAGTAAACACTAAAGAATTTTTTCTCATAGGAATTTATGACAGGGCGACCCAGATATTTCGAGAGGGTGATGGGGGTCACGAAGGGTCAAAGTATTACAGAGTCTAGAGAAAGTCTGCTCGACGGAGTGAATCAGCAACGAGCAACGAAAACTGCCGCGGGGCCTACTTGCTCCAGCACAACGACCCAACACATTCTTATTTAAAAACTGCAAATTCGTGCCGTAATCCTCTGTTTCTGCAAACCGTAATAAAGCATGCAAATATTTACATTTGTGACCAGAATTATTCGAATATATTCAAAGATAGGTAGCCCTACCGATGTGTCTAAGTGATGGTAGAAAATCGTTTGATATGCTTAAAATAACTTTGGGGTAATGTTTCCTCTAGTTATACAGAATTCATCATTCAATTGGTAAACAGATATAATAAAATAATTACGATAATAATATATGGGAAAAACTTGGTATACTCTATGATTTATTTGGTTTCGTATATTTCGTATGTCTTATCACAAGAACTATATTAATATTAAATAGACTTAATTTTTAATTAGATTTGAAGCCGAAACTAGTATAAGAATTAGAGATAGGTAATAAGTTGTTCTTATTTTATTTTTAAAGATTTTTAGTGCTGATCAATCCTCGCATTTTATAAGGGAAATTGAGTCTTCTATTCATGCGATGTGTTTATTAGAACTAAAAATAACTGACGTGGTAAGCTGTGACGTCACGTCCGTGGCGAAAAGATAATCCACGCCTTCTTACCAAGCTGGAAAACGACACGGTATGAGGCCATAATACATAGTTTACTTTTGAACTTTCAGAGAATTTTTATACACAGTAATAAAATGTAGCAATTTTGCTCTGCTATCTACAATACTTTGGGCTCTGCGTTGATGTTCCAGTATGTTCCTCTCTATGTAGATATATGTATAGTAGTCTCTTGGGGGACTACATTCATTGTGCTTGCAAGTGGTTTGAGTTTTTTTTGTTCTTGGCGTGTTGCGGGCAGGTCGCGACGCAGGCGCCATTTTTACGGCCGTTTTACGACGATGTCTCACTCGCTTTTAAGTGCGTATTCAGCCTGCGGGGGCGTTCGTGTTGTGACCGTAAAACACGGACGACTCATTCTTCTTGCACACTGGTCAACTAATCACTGTGGAGTCTCGAGCAGATCCCGTGACGGAGTGGACGCAAGGAAGCGTTTCTTCCACCCCATCGAACATCTCCCCTCGCCTCAGGACAAAGGTCAATCGGGAAAACAATCAGAGCCGGATTTAAGGGCGACGCCCCGAGACCGATGGCCTCCGGACGCGAATTTGCACAAAACGACACTTTGGGAGATCCTTTTCCTTCGAAGAAGTGGACGATGATTCACCCCGTCCGGAGACGCAGAAGTCCAGAGGCTCTAAGATATAAATTTCCCTTCTCATCTTCGTGGCAGTATGCGTGGATCGTTTCGATATTCCAATAATAAATTATCATTACGACTTACAACACTTATGTTGTTTCTTGTGTAAATCGATATGACTGTCGCTACTCCGAGAAACAAAGTTATTACAACAATATTATTCTTATTATAAGAGGTATACAACATTTTAAAAGTTTCCCTAAATTATTAGAGAAATAGAGATACTGTGTTGAATATACATTATCTGGACGTTTCCTTTGATATCTAGGTGACCATTTTTGACACAAGTGTCCACAGAATCTAGTATTGTGTTTGTGCACAAGTTTCCCAAAGGTTTGATTCAATTGTTAGAGACTTCCTAAATCACTCAATTTTGTCTCCGTCGTATGTACTTCTCACTTACCTTCTCAGTTTAATATGACCGACAATAATACAAGTTTTTAAAATTATATCCTTCATATATTTTTGTAAATGCTGCGTGTTTGTTATCTCAACACCAGAGTATTTGGACACACAAGTTCCTTGACGAGTTGACGCGTATTTGTTAAATTATTCCGTTATCGTCAGGTTACATCTAAATATAGCTTAATAAAACAAGTCGTTCAGACAATAAAATAAATTTCGGAGGCTTTCCAGATGATTTGAGAGAAACATCTTCAGTGTGGAGATTGGTCAGTGCTAGAAACGTCACTGTTAACGAAAATAACACGGGTGGAAACCCGACAAGCTTTTAAGTAAAGTTTCTTGTTAACAAATATAAATTCTCCATCGTGATATTAAATATTTTCATCTCGCACTCCACTCTCCTGAAATCTTATTAGTCGGCCAGCTGCCTCCTAAACTGGTCGAGGCACGGAGAAGGGAATGCTGCGTCCCCTCAGCAAATTCCTCTCCCGCTATCGGAAGGGCGTGGGACAAGTACCCAATGCCCGACCTACCCGATGCAGGTTTTCCTAGGGTTTTGCCTGCATTTCTTTAGGCGAATGCCGGGTAGGATCCTTAAACTATAGCCCGGGGGTCCTAGTAACCCTTGGCTACCTTCCTCTACCATTCTACATCCCCCCTTTCAAATCCCTTCCTATGCTATTAAAGGGGAGTGACCCAACGTGGATCACCCTCATGTAGCCTGTTGCCCTAAAAAAATTGTTAAAAGTTACGAACTATTGCTACTATATATCTAAGAACATAACAATAATGCACACATAATTAAACGGAGTAAATTAAGTAAATAAATAAATTCCCGATACGATTCTGCATACATTGTTGCTTTCGTCAGGTAATGAAAAATATGTTAGACACACCATAAAAACGAGGTGAACAATTCAAATGCAAAAATTTTAATATAAAAGTAAAGAAGTAAGTTTAACAATGAGGAATCACATCTAATGTAGGAACATTGAGACTGATTGATGAGTAAATTATATTGATAATATGATGTTTACTATTCTATCCTGAAATGTTTTTACCAGTCGCCATTGTAATCAAAAACAAATTAATAATTATCTAGAATATTTAACTTCGAAAATATAGGGTTTTCTGTAATGTTGCAATAATCAACGGAAGAAAAATAATTATATTTTTATTAATAAAACGACCTGCGTAATTATATAATTATGTCAACATTCAATATGTCAAATTTATTTGTTAATTTATTTTTATATGAGATTCGTGTTCAATTGAAAATTATATATTTCCTTCTATAGAAATATTATGCCAGTATTTACAAATGCATAAAAAATTAACTACGTCAGAAAAATGTTAATTTTGGTTTAGATATTAATGATCGAAAACAAAATATTTTAGTTGAAAGAGAGATTTACAATGTGACGGGTTTTATAATTAATGACAGCGATTTTGAGCAAGTTCAAATTTTAAATATTTAGGACCAAATTCGAACACCAGTAATATCAAGAGCAGCCATGTTAAAACTTTATTGGGCTTATTATGTCTGTTGTAACAAATGCAAATGAAACATGGGTTTAAAAAGTAGCTTATAAACAAAAGTTTCTAGTATTTTATAGTAAAATACTGGCACATGGAGAACTTGAAAAAATTTATCAAATGTAAAAATATTATCAACTTCATAAAATCTAGGAAATTAAATTTGATTATTCACGAGTATAGGACGGAAGATGACAGACAGGATAAAAAGATATTTAAGTGGAAATCACCAATTGATACCCTAAAAAAAAGGAAAACCAAATTACAGATGGAGGGTTATGTACAAGCAGATTTAAATTTTTATGAAAACTAAAAGCTATAGAGTTCGTACTCGGGAAAGAAAAAGATGGATGACAATAGTTGGCAATAAAGTTGTAGCGCCTGAGAAAGAATAAAACCATATTCAAGTATTTCGTGTATTACTATTATTTGAAGTTGCTGTTTCAAATTTGATAGCAGTAACTGACGTATACTTCGACTGCGGCGGTACTGAAGTAAATGAATGAACCTTCAGAGACAAATCCGAGATAATCATCAGCTAATACTGCATCAAGCGATCTACGCCTCAACCGAGAAAGAGCTCGCGTTGAGGTGGAAGAGTATCGATCTGTTTTTGAGTCAGTTATTAGGTGGGGGCCATCGAGCTGACTGAAGAGTTGCACTTACGAGGGAGCTAAGTAATTGTTTAGATATTTTTCAGCGGGCTGGCGGTGTCTAGACGAGATTAATGGTGGTGTTGAGTGATGAGCGCTCGTGAAGTGGGGGTCAAGCCACACGCCACGCCAGGTCAAACCCTGCCTTCCATCTAGTAGCAACAAAGGGCCCTCACACATCAATGGAAATATTCGCCAATATCCGTATTAATAAGAGATATAAATTGTTTATCAACCTCCAGAATGATAATAGAAAAATTTTACCGGTAGATAATATATATTAAAAAATATATTTTTATTTACATAAAGTATAGTATTTCGTCATACAAATTATATGATTTTATTTTCAATGGTAACGTGTCATTCTTATGTGAATTTTCAACGGTCAATACACCTGGAAGTAAATTTTCCGCCATTAAATATAGAATGAAATATTAATTAAAATTTGGGACTTGTAAAACAATCAAATAATCAGCTTTCGCTTGAAACTTCCTGGTGGAAGTTTTCAACGATTTGGACGGGAAGGGGCGGGGGGGGGGGGAGCGTTATTGGTGATGTGCAAAGTTTTGTTCAGTTTCCGTGAGATGATGAAGTTATAAGTACAAATTTTTCGTAAACATTTCAACGGTATTGGCTGTAATATATTTTAGTATTGCTTCATCAAAATTTATTCCAATACTCAGTGAAAGATATGGAATTATTTATAATTACGTAATTCTTAGATTAAAAGGTGAATTGAAATAGGGAATTTTTCATTCCTAAATAGAACCATTACGGATTGTAATAGCCTGCTAGTAACTGTTCTAGCGATGAGCCTACAAAGTATAAAACAAAAGAATATTAACGAACTCTGATAGGGATTTATTGTAAAAAATTATAATTGTTTTTAATAAATGGAATGAAGTAAAGTCTAAAAAAATTGAATATTGGTGTGGTTTTTTAAATTTAGTTTAAACTGTAAAATATTGCAGTGATGTGCATTAAGAAGTGCGGAGAATTTCCGACGCCATTTATAGTCTTAATGATAGTTAATCATTATTAGTATTATATAAAATTTTAAATTTTATTTTTATTACTGTCATAAAAATAGAGTATTATTAAAAATTAAATTTAGTTATTTAATTTCCCGAAATATGGATAATAACAGAGACATATTCACAAAATATATACTTTTAAGGTTACGAATGTAGAATGTTGATGATTAATTTAGAGTCTAAGAGTACGGTTTTCTATTGAATTAATCCACTATGTTTGGCTTACCTAAAGCACATTCGTATTCCAGAAGAAGACGAAGTTTCGGGGAGGCCGAAATTGAATACCACCTTGAAGCAGAAGGGTTGACGTGTGACAAATAGGGTTGGTGTGCCTCCAGTGGAATCTCTAAGAGCTGTAGAAAAAACACAAAGCATTAAAATACCTTCACACAGAAATACATCATACATTTTAAAAACTAAAATTCAAGAATGATTCAAATAAATGTGTTACTATATTTTTTATATAGTAATAAATAGAAATCAAATTAAGATTTGGCGTGTTACTACCCCATTTGTTGTAAAGGTTTCTCTATTAAAACTTATACAAAATTTATTTTAAAGTTGTTTCCCTCTAAAAACATTTGTTTTTGTACGTAATTTAATTTTTGTATTATGGCTCTACAAATTATTTATTTTTTGTTCAGGATTTAACTATGTTTTTTGGGAGATTGAAAATAAAAATGGGTACTTTTCTGACGGGAAGCATAAAAATAACCCAGAAGTTCACTTGAATCTCTCGTAGTTTTTAGGATGAAAGATGGAAACTATGATTAAATTAACTATAGTACATCAATAACAGCCATTAAATATAATTATCATCTTAATAACTATATCTGACATGTTATTACTGGCCATAAGTCAGAAAAAAATTTATAATTTACAATAATGAACAATTAATACAAAAACCATTTATCGGTTTCAACATTCCGGGAATCCAGACAGTGTCTTGGAAATGTATTCAAAAATTTGTATAGTATTAATTCTATTGTTGGAAGATTTTATTGTAAGATCTGTTTATGTTTGTTCTTAAATTGATAATTAATGTATCACATCTCTTTTTAAAAAAATTATTGTACACCTGATGACGTCCCAAATTGGGGACGAAGTACATTTTTTTGTATTACCACCTTTGCCAATTCTTAATTAGTTTTTACTTATCCCGATTTTATTTATTTTCTGTAATATAACTATCATCATATCAACTACATGAGGAAGTTTGAGGGGAGGAGACTACGAAGACAAGATATAAGCCAAAGTCCACCCCAGGCTGTAGTGTCACAAAAATAAGAAAAATTAGACCAATATAAACTAATATATAAAATAAATAAACATAACCCACATTTTTAAAAAGTTTCCGAGTCACTTAAAACCACGTTGGAAATATTTTGTTTTCCATCTAATCTCTTCCCTGCCAATATTCCCACAGGAACTCGTTTGAAAGCTATTTTTCGAACCATTTTTAGAGGCTCATGAATGTTGTTAATTATCCTTATTAAATCCGTTTCTATCACTGTTGTTCATGGTTCCTTAGACACTCAAATCCAGCCTCCGTGGGAAGAATCTTCAAATGATTTCATCAACACATGTCACATAAGTCGTTAGATGCGTCCAAGGACTTTAAATTATCTTCAAGTGATAAGAGAATTAAGTTTAAAGATTTTTGCCCACGACGACTTTGAACAGGATTTATGTAAACTATGAACGTGTTTCACGTCAAGGTCCAATTTCTATCCTGTAAATAGTCACGAAAGCCAACCGTGGAAAACTTTCTTACGAATAATAGTATTAATGATCGCAGTGAGAATAATACCTGGAATTGAATACTTCGTGTACAGAAGATGAGCGACGTTCGTCCAGCAACTATTGCAGTCCTAAATATTCTCCGTCCCACGTGAATTAAACATGGCGCCGGATGCTGCTGGGGGAGAGGATCTGTGTGGTCCTGAAGACGTGGTTTCCATACAGACGGTATTCTGGGAACACACGCGGCTCCTTACGGCATCATTGAAATCATCACTCGTTCCCTCTTCTCAGTTACAAAGCGATGAGATTCTCCATTCTGTAATTCTATAAGTATAATAAATGTAAGGCTTAGCAGAACTTTCACACAGTAAGACGTTCCATAAATTTTCTTTCATTGCCTTCACCTCAATCATCAAATTTTTACCTCTATTGTCGCTTGACATAAATTGTTCCTATATGTTTGCATAAACTTTTCAAAAGACGCTAGTAGTGTTAAATTAAATACCCACTAACTGTTTCTCATGTGTATAAATCATAGTAGAATTTTCCATCAGATTCCCAGAATCCAATTATGGAGACGTATTTCCTCCTAAATTCACGCAACCCGTAAATGTGATGTGGTAAGTAATTGTTACACATAATTGGAATTACATAATAGAAGTGATGAGGAGTTAACAATTACTTTTTTTTAGGGCAACAGGATACATGAGGGTAATCCACATTGGGCAACTCCCCTTTAATAGCATAGGAAGGGATTTGAAAGAGGGGATGCGGAAGGGTAGAGGAAGGTAGCCAAGGGTGAACTAGGGCCCCCGGGCTATGGTTTAAGGATCCTACCCGGCATTCGCCTAAAGAAATGCAGGGAAAACCTTAGAAAAACCTACATCGGGTAGGTCGGGCATTGGGCACTTGTCCCACGCCCTTCCGATAGCGGAGTGGAGTTTGCTGTGGGGACGCAGCATTCCCTTCTCCGTGCCTCGACCAGTTTAGGAGGCAGCTGGCCGACTATTGCAATGGGAATAGTGAACAACTCTTACCGTATGCCCAAGGTCTGCGACCCCGGAACATACACCTCTCAAAACAGGCCGAGGTGCCTCAGCTTGTGGGAACCTTAGTTCAAAAACGGAGAGGAAAAGGCATACCCGGAGGCAGCCCCTTCGTTACATTAATTCTCCAGATTTATATCAATTTATAAAAGACTCGCTTGCAAGGGAATTCAAAAATAGGAAAAAATTATTCCCATCCTTGGAAAACTAAAGTATTTTATTATTCTACGCAAATGATTTGCGAAAGTAGATACTATATTAGCATTGAATGCCTCGCCCTACAATTTATTGTGTATTCATGTAAATAAATACCTATCGTTTTATTTACCTGTGTCAGTCATTTTGAGAAGAGATATAATCACAGACTTCTAAAAAGATTTAAATTAAACGTTCGTATACCTAATTTTCAAGTTAAAGAACAAACTATACATTTTTCTGAATTTCAAGCCCTGTTGAATTATTGGAGTACACTGTCTTTGGATTAATAACATTTTCTTTAAGACTATCCCAGGTAATTAATGTAGTTTTATGTATTTAATTGAACTAAGTAGAGCCTTTGAATAACAGTAATATACTCTCAATTATTAACGTTAATTTGGTTTGTTGTTTTCAATAATAAGAAATACACAAATAGTCAGAAAAGAGGGGGAAAAATAGTGTTTCATTTTCTCATTTACACCAAATTTCACTACACTTAATTATAATTGACAGTATTTCTAATCCCTGGAAGATTATTAGCTTCATAAAGGACGGGAAATTCGTATAAGAAATTCTTTATTTGAAAATTTTAATAACTTCCTTTTAATATCCCGCTGTTTCAAAAAATATGATATTTTTTTAGGGTAACAAGCTACATGAGGGTAATCCACATAATGGCAACTTCCCTTTAACAGCATAGGAAGGGATTTGAAAGGGGATGCGGAAGGGTAGTAGAAGGCAGCCAAGGGTTAACTAGGGCCCCCGGGCTTTGCTTTAAGGGTCCTAACCGGTAATTTGCCTAAAAGTGATGCAGGGAAAACCCTAGAAAACCTGCATCAGGTAGGTCGGGCATTGGGTACTTGTCCCACGCCCTTCCAATAGCGGGAGAAGATTTTTCTGTGGGGTCGCAGCAACCCCTTCTCCGTACCTTGACCAGTTTAGGAGGCAGCTGGCCGACTGTTCCAATGGGAACAGAGAACAACTCTTACCGTATGCCCAAGGTCTGTGACCCCGGAACATACACCTCTCAAAACCGACCGAGGTGCCTCGGCTTTTGGGAACCTTAGTTTAAAAACGGAGAGAGGAAAAGGCATCCCCAAAGGTAGCACCTTCCTGTCTCTCCTACAATGTTCTGCCTGCGAGAGAATAGCCCTCGCAGACATCACCCTAAATATGATAAGAATCGTCCAGGGCCCTGTAGAAGTAAATTTCAAATTTGTACTGAAAGAATCAGCAAATTAATGAAAAACCAGAATCAGTTTGAAGTTTTTAACTAAAATTCATATTGAATAAGAAAGTTAGCCAATTAAGACAAAAAAAGTGATAATATAAATACCACACAACGTTTCTGCGATCCTTGTTCCTTTCGTCAGGTGCGAAGAAGAGCCGAGAGCGACACAACTGCACTCGCCAGTTGACAAAACTCGAAAGTTTTTTAGTTGTGTGGTATTTATATTATCACTTTTTTGTCTGAATTGGCTAAATTTCTTATTCATTATTTTCAGGCGTAAATTTTTTCATTTTAAAATTCATCTTGTTACAATTCATACCAAGTTTATAGTGCAGTAATATTATAAGACAAGAAGTAGTGAGAAAGTAAAGAGGATAATATCTGTTAAATCGTTCAAGACAAAAACTATGGAAATGGATTACTTCCCAGAAAAAAATACATCTGTATTTCGGTAGAAGTGTCCATAACTATATTAAAGCGTAGTTTAGGTACGAAGGAAGAACTATATTTCCTGTCAGAATATATTTCTGTTGAGATTAAAGATTGAGAGGATACTTATATAAAAAAAAGTACAAGGACCTACTAGATTCCTACAGCCAACATTGAGTGGTTTACAAAGTCCGTTGCTGCTACACAGGACAAACTAAAAGGTCAGTAAATACCGGCATCAGAGAAAAAATTACCAATATCAATCTACATTCTCCGCATTGACAATCTGTTGTAGGAAACCGTTCATTTTATTGTAAAAATTGTAAGATTTTAGGTGTTGGCACCAGGTTCCATTTCTGAATTATATCACACCATCAACACAGTGATAATATGAAAATTAGCAATAGATATGATTTCTCATTTCTTGGCTAGCTTGTTCGGTTTTATAGTAATATCTTTGCTTTGTTCGATGTTGTCCTTGCGATTTTGAAACATCTGACGTTAGGCTGTGTAGTAATTATTTTATCACTTAATTGTGTGTGTTCATTAGTTACCTCTTTATCAAATTAATCTGCATGTAGACGTTCTGAATGTTTGTTGGTTAATCAAAACTAAATTGAACTTTATTTCTGACTAGCTGGGTTCCCGGCGTTGCCCGGGATGTCGTATATCCATAACCTCCCATTTGATTAGTATCTCGGTTGTTTTTGCGTTAATTATATGAAACGCCCCTCACCCCCATCCCTAAGGGTGCTCCCCTACCATGCTGAAAAGGGTTGAAATTTTACAAACAACATTGGTAGAAATAATATCAACGTGATTGACCCCGACAAATATTTATTCCAGGCAAATATCGACCATGTTTGAAAAATTCCACCCCCGGCCGTGGGGTTTAAATGGCCAATTGAATGTCATAATTAAACTCACCGACATCCATTACACTGGATTTGACTCCAATCTCGGTTGTATTCGCGTTATTTTATTGTAACGCCCTTCCTCCCCTAACCCTAACGTTCCTCCTTTCCAATGCTGTAAGGGGTTGAAATTATACACATATCACATCTCGTTGACCCCAAAAAATATTTATGCCACTCAAATATCGGCTGTTTTAGCATGTTTATATATTTCCACCCCCGTTCCTGGGCGTGGTAGACGCGTCTCACCCCGACTGTGTTTGTTTCCTGAACGTAAAGAACACGTGTACGAATTTTGGTTAATTTTGCTCCACCGGTCTAGATTTGTATAAGGAACATACAAACATATATACATATATACAAACACTCTGCTTTATTTATAAGATAGAAGTTGATCCCATAGAAAAATTAATTACTGAAGCATTTTTATTGCGTTCTATTATTTTATGTTAGCGGTTTTTCAGACGAGTAATGAAGGAATTGTGTCCTTGTTTCGCAGTGGGTGCGGCGCCTCGTTCCCTTGGCCAGCGCCCAAACTCTGCGCCATATGGATCACGTAATCTTCTCGTCGCATCTGGATCTCGAGACGATAATCGGCCACATTGAGGATTCTTGCAGGGTCTGCGATACGCATCGCAACTGGCGTGATGGATTGGTTCTGCCAGAGTCCATTCCTCATTTGCGAGACAATTGACAACCTCCACGCGCTAACACGCTCTCGGATCTCCATATTCAGCACAGGAGTTCACTCTAACGCTATTAGCATCGACAAGTACAATTTGCACGTCGATCGTCGTCGAAAATTTATTACTGCAACGGCAAAGTGAGATTTTTGGACGAATGCATCGCCGGGAACTGGACATATTCAGCCATATCCAAACACCAAGTTAAATAATTTCTTTTATATTTCATGACAATATTTATGTGCACTTCATTCAATGGAGGTAATGTACAAGAATCACCTGGAGAATTTTTGAATTTTTTCTGGACGATTCTGCAATAAATTCCAAGTTACTGGAATTATTTATGGGTAACGCTCGATGTAATGTTACAACATTATGCCTTACAGCTTCGTAAATACAGTAATAAGAATTATCAAACCCACGTAAAACCAGTCTCGATTGTTTATTCTTCCCTAATTATACATCACAAACAAAAAATAATTGAAGACAGTTTTTACATGGTTTCATAATTTTTATTTCCATTCAGGATAATAAAATTTCAGTTGATGTTGCAGTTATTACTGCATCTCATTACAAATACCATCGCCTCTAGCGAATGTACCACTGGTTCTGGAAGGTCTTCTTTCAATATAGTTTTTTAATTTGAAATTTTCTTATTTTACAAAATACGCTTTACTAATAGACCGGTGAGAAACAGTCAAATTCTTTTTGTTGTTGCTGTAACGAGGAATAAAAAAAATTCCATTTCAATGTTTTCAATGAAAGCAGGATTACTTTGTAATTCTATTCTACATTTGGACCACGACGTAGTGACGCATTGGATAAAGTGACAATTTTATGAAGCAATAGTTATTAATAATTATTTATAACAACTGAAAATCAAAATAAAGTGGAATAACCTGCAACCATATTTTACTAAAGGTTGATTGAATAAAATAAATGTCTCTAAGGCACAAAATATACTGAATTAATGACAATGGTCTTAGTAATAACCAAAAGCTATAGGGATTAAAATAAGGACTTAGCGATTGAAATTTGTAGCTCCACTATTAGATTATATATCAAGTTAATATCATTTATATTTTCTAACACCCCGCAATTATCTATTGATAATAAAATGCGGTCGTTGCTGAAGTGTGCGAAAAATATTCTGCAAGATTGTTTAGTGTTTCGAAACCTGAATCATTTCGTTTCAGTGCAAAAAAAAGTTCCTCTCCTTTGCAAAATTTTAAATATTATTCATTACAAATTTCCTTTACCATCTCGTGAGGAAAACAGTATGTGTTTTAAATATTTTTAATTTGTATTTTCTGATTTTTTAATCCTCTCTTAAAACTACAAATTCGAGTTTAAAAATGAAACAAAAGTGCTGTAGTTCGTATTTTAACTAATCATTAATTCTAAATGAAAATCATTTGATACACTTTAAATGACTATTTTCAGTAAACACCTACAATCGAGATATTTAATCGTTAACATTATTTTTTCAGAAAAATAAACCTTCACAATTTATAAATATAATTATATATCGCCAATTATGTGAGAAAAAATAATTATTTTTAGGTATAACTGAACGTTACAAAATTTTTACATCATTCTCAGTTTTTACAGCTGAATAATATTGCAACACCTGAAGAGATCTCAATGTCGAGATGAAACGTCAAGTGGATTAAGTATATCGTTGTGAACATAATCTATTAAGTATTAAAACTAATTTTTTATAAACTCATTTAATTTTTTCTGACTTAATTGGACGTAAATCTTTTAATTGATTGATTGTAAAGTTTAAAATAATAAAATTTTTGTGGAATATTTAACCAAGATATAAGGAGCGTTAACAGAGTATACCTTCGATATTTCCATAGGATGCAGCCCTCGCAATCGCATTCCAGGAAGAAGACCGGAAGTCTTCGTAGATCGAATCAGAGCCGACTTCCGGGACAGCCCTTGTGAAGGGGTGAGAACGCAGACATGTCTGGCCCGGCCTTCAACAACATATAAATCATTATCAGAAAAAAAATATTAATTTAAAATTTGTTGAATCACTAGTAAAAAATTTCAAATAATTAAAATCTGAAGACTCCAGTGTCTGTTTAGAAAGTATCTTGATATATTGTTAAAAAATAAATTATATACAGTTTAATAAATGCAATAATGTGGCTCACCGTTATTTACAACGCTTAGGTTTTTTTCCAGCCTATATTTATAATATCGGTCCAAAAATGGTCTACGAATAAGATATTAATTTATTCAGAATTTTAAAACGTTACATAATGAGTACGAGACCTAGTAATTAATTTCTTTATTATATATTAAGAAGCAATTATTTCAATATTTTTTTAGAAAATAACATCATACAAACGGTATAATTTCAAGAAATGTTGACAACGTGGCTGTTTAAAGTTGTAACACTTATTGATAGATTCTTTAGTAGGCTAAGTACTAATTTTTGCCTGAGTATTATATATATTTAATCTCTTAGTAAATAAAAATAATTATAGGTGAAAACCCATATTATTTGTTGTATTTGTATCTGTTGTAAATATATATATATATATATATATATAAGATCATATTTTTCTAATTAACCTTCAGTATTCATCGAATGGGAAGTTTTGATGTTTCACACTAAATTGTAATGGAAGCCGAATTTTGTAAAATAAATTATGATGTTAAATACTATTTTAAAATAATGCTACAAGTTGCTCAGGTGAATACTGGAACAGCACTGGTGATAAATTTTCTTCGAGACGTAGAAGTGACGCCAAAAAAACTTTTAATTTTTAGTATAATGCATAGTTATTGGGATCCCTAAAGCAAACACCGTTTAGCGGCCTTAAAAATACAGACGGGAGCTGTAAAATTTATAATCATGGAACAAGGAGGTCGGGTGACAATTGTTGGGAAATATAAGACCTAAACATATACTGGGCACACGATTTAAATCATACTGGAGAAACTGCGTCGAATAAGATAAGTGATTAGGTATAAATTCCTCACTTTATTGGCTGATTTGATCATAAACAAGAAGAGATCACAATCAAAGGACCTAGATTGTAATTTTTGAATATAACAGATTTGAAGCGATTAACAACGACACTAAGAACTAAGAGATCGAGGAATGTGGATAAATATATTATTATTATTTGTTTTTTTTCTGTATTTTCTTCATTATTTATAGTGTTCAGTGATTATCATCATTTGAGTAAATTGTTTAAAAAGTGTGTAAAATTTTAAAGATTATTATAGAATATTTATTACCCCTGATTTCGTTCAAAATACCACCAAAGCCCTGCACATTAACAATACGTTACATACATAATTATTAATGTATTTATATGTTCGGAAAGTGATCGACTTTACACAGAGATGTCGCTAGAAGGTACAGAAGTACTGTGTTTAATAAATCCTTACGACTCACACACTGAAAAATTATGTCTTTGTTTTAGTTACCTGAGTGACCATTATTCGATTATATTTGATTAAAACTAAATACGCTAGATAATTGACGAATAAGTTTTACTATATTAATATTATAATTCTGTGTATCAAGCATGTGTTCGTCAATTGTTGGGCTGTTAGAATCATGAATTTATTTAAGTGTTACGTTAAAATTAACAAATATATATTCAAGAAACCATAAATTATTTCGTTGGAAGATAATCAACCCCTGACTGATATGAAAGATAAATAAAATTGTTCATTAAGATAATCTTCGAAATCGTTCGTACGATAAAAAAGTCTGGAGTTGAATTGAACCACTGTCGATCCTTGACTTTGGAGTGTTCAGGACTGCAACGACTATGGAATAAAATAATTATCCGAAAAATTGTCATTGGAAGATACGTGATCTTTTTGAGACTGCAATTTTTTCATTAGCATTTCAGTATTAAAAATCTGTCACAGCGACCAGAGTTATCCAGAAGGACAATTAAATGTAATTTTTTTATTTTTGTACCGTACGTTTTTGTGAAGTTTCATTACTATTAGAGTCTTGAGTATAAGCAAACGTCCAGTGTTCCGTTTAATATGAACACTGTCCCTTCAGCTTGGTAAGCCAAGGTCATTGAATCTGAGCTAACGTTAAAACCAAACATCCACACTTGATCAAGGCAAAAGTTATTTTTCGTCAGGGCAATGAACTCCCTCACACGTCACCAGTTGGCTCTTCCAATTGTTTCCACACGCATCAAATGCTTCAGATATAGATTCAAGTGTTTTTTTCTCGTTTCCGAATATAACGTGATTTCTGAGATATTTACTTCGAAAGAAGTTAGACAGTATGAGAAATGGATTCAGACTGAAGGAATCAGTAATATGGAAAAACAAACTAAGTGAATTGATATATGAAAAAAAAATTGTATAAATTTTCTGCCTCAGGTCGAGAACTTTCCGAACAATCCGTGTTGCAATGCTGCGACTTTGTCAAGGTATAAGTCCGTGGTCTTGGTGGAGTGTATGGACTGTATGCAGTGCCAGCTGAGTGCAGTCTAGACCAAGACAGACTATGCTAATTGTAGTGAGCGGGCGGCGTCAGGTCCGCGGGCGGGTTTTTGTGGCCCGGTCCGGCCCGACATCTTCTTTTTGTGGTCGTGATTTAGGCGCAGACATCCTAACAAGGTGTAAACTTGAGAGAGCTGGAGGGGGGTGGGGGAGGAGCCGCTTTAATTACACTGCTCTCGCTTCATTATTGTGAGAACTGCGATCGTGTTCGGGCCCCATGCCTCGATGCTGAGACAATGCCTAGTTATTGATGAGGTCACGTCTCCTAATTAAAAAAACCTGGCGAGCAGTTGGTTCTGGGGATGTCTACCAACAGAGATATCACCCTCCACCCTCCAAACTAGACGTGACCAGGGCTGTCTTCAGAAGACAGACAAATCAAACTTATTTCCCAGCCTTTTGTTACATACGTCTTTCACGTTTGCATTTGTCACCAGTTGGTATCAATAATTTTATATTCTCTGGATTAATTTGAATGGCAGTCGCCTTACAATTTATCATTCTAATTACGAAGTAATTTCGACCAAATGATACCCAATCACAACACAGACAATATTTTAGTGGCACGACAAAACTTATGAATCATTGATAAACGGTCTCTTGCGGAAACACTTTATAAAAATAATACTACTAAATTTTAGTAAATTTTAGCACAATGGTTCAGATATGTGATTTAATTCAACCACAATAATTTTTTAAAATAGGATGAAAGTGTAACAAAACTGACCAGAAAGTAGTTTAAACTCTTTTACAAAACATTTTGATAGATACTGCAAAAACCAGAAAATTCCTAAAAAATTTGAAAACGTAAATTAGAATGTAATTTGGAAACGCCTGCAAAATATTTCAGTAGCGTCCGAGAATATAACTATTCCATGTACCGAAGAATCGTAAGGTAAATTCTAATAACGCCTATTTGTACAGAACTATTAATGTAAATTAATGGGAGTTAAATTTAGACTAAAGTAAAAACTGAAGCTCCAAAAATGAAACCAATCAAAAGAATATAAGTGAAGAAAAAGTAAATATTAATTTGAATTGACTTCAAAATTTCATTAAACTAAAATACTTTTATTTAAAGATTAACCAATATTTCAGAATTACTGATCAGATAAGTTAGAAAAAAGAATAATAAGAATTAATAAAACTATATTAATGAAAATATTATTGTAGAAATTACGACGTTTCGTCAGTATGATTCGGGACTTTTAATGTTTGAGAAAAGCGTTCGTTTACAGGCAAAACGATTTTATATTTTAAGAAGAAATTACATACTTTTGTTAATACTGACTTTTATTTAGAAAACGAAAGTCAATCCTTTCTATTGCGGTTAAAATATGCTGAAACTGTACTGTATTTAATTTCCCCGTCTGTAGAAGGTGATGAAAATTTATTGTTCTTTCATGATTATCCATTTACTTTGGTAGGTTAAAAAATCGGTAATTAATTTCGGGTCATTGCTTATAATTTCTAATAATAAATTCCTACTTTATTTGCAGCTTCCATGAAGTTTATAGTTAATTGAAGAATTAAATTTGATTATTCATCATGTAATGAAGAATTTCTTAATCCACCTAAATTGTCCTTAGGATGATCGTAAAACCTATCGTAATGGCTTCATACATTATGTCACTAATAGTTTCAAAGTTACTACGATTAAGTGAACGCCGTTGGGCGTATTCTAAGATATTAGCATAGAATACAAATATCTGAGAACCACGAGACCGCCGTATAACTCATCAAGTCTTGATAAACGCTAATATTCTATGCGACTCGGCTAATGGATGCTCAGAACGGCCTTTATTTTCCTTTCCAAAGCAACACACTATAATTTGTCGTGTTTACGTAACGCCCTGATTATTTCTTGCCGTAATCAGTTACCCTCACCCATGTCCCTTATTTTGAAGTTGTTCTAAACACCCTATTGAAGCTGGTCCCGGCTCCAGCACGTTCCAGGGCAGTTCGTGGCTTCCATGGAGATCGTTCCAGATAGCCCCGCCACACCAAGCACTTGACCACTTTAATTAAAGGCCCCCCAATCATCGCAGCCAGCCAAGGAGATTGACTCGGCTCATCGGCGATCAAATTGATTGATTGATTGATGGTTATCCTAAAGGTTTAGTGGTGGAGTCAATCAGATCACAATTAAAGAGACTCTTTGAACAACGAGGCACGCTGGCCCTGGGCTCGTTGCCAAACTAGTATCGCACTGGGCTAATGGCGGCCATTTGTCCAACGTCAAGCCGGTAATTGAATTGTAGAGAATGGACGCATTCCTCGACCGGATAGCAACAATTTGCATAACGATGAACTCAAGCAGACGCTGATAAACTGTACTGCTCGAATTATTCAACAATTTGTACATGGCATGCGTGCATTCCTTCTCATCACAGTGGCGAAACAGATTTCTTATCTCATGTTCCATAAATAGGGCTCGATTCGTCTGACCGAAGCGGGACAAGTTTACAAGCTCCCTTAACTCCATTGCGTCACAAGAATCTCTTCACTATTCAATTCCACTCCAATAGTGCGGAAATATAAAGATAAAAAATGTAATATATCCGTCTTTATTTTCACGTCAGACTTTCAGCCCTTTGACCCAAATGTGCAACTTGTCCACGATATTTTTTTTCTGTAAAGCAATATTTCGATAACATTAAGTTATGCGAATTTTCGCAATGTTGCTATCCCCACCTGCTGTGGAAGCTAATTTCTACAGTATGAACTCGTGATCAGATCATGTCGATGTACCACAAGTGACCACTTTGGGACATGTTATCGTTTTGTTTGGAAATATTTTATCAAATACAAGTGAGGTTATGGTTATTATGTGTAGAACACAGTATAAAGATAAAATTGAAGTAATCCTGAGTGGTAAGCATATGTATAAAGCCATTATAATAACACCGTGAAAAAACTTGAATCATAGAGATGAGTTCTACCTTAATCAGCAATTAAGAATACATTTCCAAAAATACATTAATGCTAATCTGCATTTACACCACTGTTGACCCTAAAATCAATCATAAACATGATGCCTAAAGTTGATCACGAATATGGAACGGAATACGAATTGTGGATATATTTTAATAATATATTGGATAAATAATGATAAAAATGATATTAAAAATAATAGATTTTAAAAGAAAAAAAATTAAAGTTTGATGGTTTCATTTAATATTTTGTTATGCGTAGTTACGAAGTGAAGCACAGCTTCTAAAATGATCGTGTTCATGTGATAGTGAACATAAAAAGAACTATTAAAATTGGTAGGAAAAACCAGTTTTAAAAGGTTTCCGAATTACCGCAGGTTTTTTTCCCACAGAAACTGGTAAAAACTTGATGAAGTTTTCTCGGGATTCCAACCGGGTAGCGTAGTTAGGCAAACAACGTTTCGATGGCTTGCACCGCCATCTTCTTCACTTCACCTGAAGAAGATGGCGGTGCAAGCCATCGAAACGTTGTGTTTACTTAACTACGCTACCCGGTTGGAATCCCGAGAAAACTTCATCCAGCAACTACACCAGGAAAACCTACGTTCCTTATGGTAAAAACTTCCCAGAAACGATCGATATAAAATTTTATAAACTTTGTGGAATATTTACGTTGTTCGTGATTCGCACTTAGACTTCACTCTCTCAAGAAAAAACAATATTAATACCTGATTGGAATACCATGAACTAGTTGTAAAGCTTGTAAAGTCGTTGTAGTGTAAATGTTGAAGTCAGTACGAACATATGAAACAAAAGTCCGAAATATGAGACGTTAAGCAAGATTCAGTTAATTTTAAAAGAGATTGATCGATAATTGGACTCGATTCAGGTATTTAAACGAGTATATTCGATACATTAGATAGCAAAGAAAGATTCGAAACGGTAACATGGGACGGATAATAAACTGGATTTGAATGATATGTAATTGGCGCTTGTAAGGATATAAGAATATTATACACATAACGAAAATGGACATGTTGATAATCTTGTACTTCATGGAGGTTATAATGATATGCGTTTGTGTTGAGAGAGAGTTATTCATACGTTGCTCCACCTGATGTTGTCTCATCTGGGTTTGTTCGCAAGCATTTCCTTCACATTTCTTTTTTTGCAAAGAGCGTAACTGTTGCTTTGGCAGCATGAAAAACATGACGGTAAACATGAAGAGCGTCTGTAATTGGGGTGCATTACTTATAAATTCGTTTCGGTGGAGCTGGCTTCTGTAACCCGGGGCTCATCTCGGCAATTAGAGTCATTGGAGCGAGACAACGAATCTCCTGGCAAACCCGTCGTTAGCACCTCTACCACATGAATAACAATGTCCGCTTGCACAAACTTAAACAGACTTTACCATGTGTGCTGTATATATTTACAGGTCCTTGTTGAAAATCACAGTCACAGTCTGGAATTTAGAGAGAATGTGTTGACAGTAAACTGGAGAGCAACAGCTGAAAAACGGAAAATGTAAAATGGTAATTATTTTTACTTAGATTGAAAAGCACAATTATCAAGAATGGGCACGGCATGATAGAAATTAAACCTAGGTCACTGCAACAACAGTATTAAGGAAATATAATAGGGTTTCCTGATAAAGAGGTTCTGAACCGTATTTTTTTATAATAAGAAGAAAGTAGAAAAATTATCCTGAGAAAAAAATAGATAGAAAATAAAATTAAGGCTAGGAACAATAAAATATTGAATGATTGAGTAAAAATAATGAAGCTAATTCTGAAATGTAAAACATTTATCAAGTGTGATACACTGAGAAATCACTGAAAGGTCAACCCTTGACTACTTTGCTCTCTATTAGGCATATCCACCTTCAAACCCTACCTAGGTAATTGAAAGCGATGAACATGAGGTAGCATGTCTGAGTAAAATGGCATTTATTATATTTTTACTAGACGAATGCATCCACAAACGCTCTGAACACTGATATACTGTTGGATAAGGATCTGAGCCGACCTCCTGTGGTGTAGTGGTCAGCGTGACTGACTTCCATCACAGAGGTCCCGGGTTCGAATCCCAGTGAGGGCATGAATGTTTGTGAGTGTGAGGGAAACTCTCTTCAAAATCAGGTCCCCGAATAAGAAAAGTTGAGTTCCATTAATTCGTCGCTAATAACCTAGCTGTTGATGCGACTGTAAAGATTTTTGCAATAAAGTTCAAGGTTAATAACCACGTCGAACAAATTGCATTTTGGTTCTAGAAAAAAGTATTTTAATATTGTGGGAATGTATTAGACGAAATATTCGAGTTTACTTTAAATGATTATTTAGATTGAAGGCTGGAGGACTTCATTTACTACTGTAATTGAATGAGGATATGTTTTATAAATATTTGTAGAAAATAGCCTCATTGGCTGTATAAAATGAAAATTAAACCTGTTTATAAATAACTTTTACTTTATTTCTCCACATATATATTACATAAATACACAATTATGAAAATATTTGATAATACTTTTGGAATACTTATACAAAGGAGTAGTTTTTAAGCAACGAAGTGTGATGTGCTGCCAACAATAACAGGACAAGTTAACTTATGTGCTGATATAATAAATGTATATTTCAAACAGGCATAACCGTGAACGTAATTAAAAAATCATATTTTCTTTCCAAGGTCAAATACATTCATGGAAACATAGATAGGATTAGACAAAATTGTTGGCAGAGAGGAAATTCAAATCGAGGGTTCACACTAATACAAGATTTTATACCAAAGACAGCTCAACGTTTATAAACTGCATTACTGCATTACCAAGATTACAAAAAGTGGTTAAGTACGAACACAAGACAACAGCGGATGGGATACGGTTTTATATATATATATATATATATATATAACTGCGTATATATCGAGAGAAAATTGTAACAGTTTGGAAATGTAACCACAATTTTAGAGTAAAAAAAATGAATTGAAAAATATTTCCACATTTACTTCGCTATATTTTCCAGAAAACCATTACAAGGTTAAAATAGTAAAAATTCTTATGCATTCTTCCATATAAATTAATGTAACAACATTTATTTTCAACACTTTGGATCTTTATGATGACAAAGAACAGTGGACCGATTTTTTACAATAGAAAAAACTGTTCATTTACTTCTAAATTGACAATTGTACCATTTGTCTGCGTTGAGAAGTTTCGATAGGAAGGAACGCGGGAAAACAGGAACAAATCGAATTGAGTAATCAGTAAAGCACATTGAAGTTAATTATTATGCAACAAAAAGTTTTTAAGGTAAAGTCAATGCTTATTATAAAATGCGAAAAATAAAATTTAATGGCCAAAAACAGGTTTATGAGTTTGCATGTATTTATTTAATCTACAAACGGGCTGTTTTCCCGGTGACAGGAATGTGAAATTATAATAAATAGAATTAATTAAAATAAATTCTACGTGGACAATATTTAAATTATAAAAAGTATATAAAGAATAATAATAATGGAAGAAAATTTTTGGAAGAGAAACATTTTATAAGAATATTATTGTTCTGACATGAAAAAGAACTCAATAGAGTTATGCCTGAAAATAAAGAGTAACTAAAGAGACAACACTTCACTAAGTTTATTGTATACGGATAGTGAATCTGATTGATTTTACTTTCACTTAAGATACAATACATAACGTTTCTGCAACCTTTGTTGCTTACTTCAGGTATAGAATTAAAATAAGTTAGAACATTTGCAAATCATATTGGGCAATTTAAGCGAAATAAAGTAATGTTTTTGGTATTTATTCATATCTGATTCGTGTCTATTTTTGGCCATTTCCTTATTTTTTTAAATAATTTTCGGAAAGATTCAAATACATTTCTCCACAGTCGATAACCAAAAGAACGTTAAGACTCATCTAATTGTTGATAATTGAAAATATAGAGAGATTCCAATGATGTATGGTCGTCGCCGACTTTTTTTTCTCTAGAAGCTTGTAACTTGTATGTGAAAGTATGTACGCGATGATCTGTAAGAAGGAGAGAACAAGTGTAAGGTGTTACCCGAGAGCGCTACCAGGTAATGACACGCTCCAGTGGTCGAGTTAGTTCCGGTTAGTTAGCGCTTCGCACAGGAAATGTCTAACATATCACAACAGCTCTTTCTTGTTAGAAGCCCAAAGGCACTAGGACAGGTGCCTCTGGGCTTCGTTTAGACACACGCCGATATCTGTGGGTAAAGGAAAAACAGAAACACAATCATCAACAACAATACGTAAAATTACCGAATCACATCTGAGCATCGCGTGACGTGACCAAGAATTCAATCTCTATGTACCTCTTATGAATACTTTTATCAAATTACAGGAGACTTCTAAACGTATCGGGAAAAGTTTGGAGACGAAGAAATAGATAAAAATTTATTAAGGATGGTCCAGCCACGATTGAATTCAGTTGAGAGGTGGATGCCCCGAAAACTTTGACAACCAGGAATACAAGTCAATAAAACTAGAAGATTTGCTAAAATAACGAGAATTGGGGTTTTGAGGGGGTCAACTTCAAATTTTGACTCGGAAAAACAAAAATAAAATGTCGTTAGTAAAAATGTAAATTACATTTAGTTATCTCAAAGTTATATGTTACAAGTTATATGTTAATCGTCATGCAGAAAATATGGAGAAAGAAAGACAAAAGGAGAGATATCCAAAAAAATATATCGATATAAAAATATATCAATATAAAATAGTTATCTATATATAAATTATATAAATATCTATATATATATATATATATATATATATATATATATATATTTCAGGAGACTTCTAAACGTATCAGGAAAAGTTTGGAGACGAAGAAATGGATAAAAATTTATTAAGGATGGTCCAGCCACGATTGAATTCAGTTGAGAGGTGGATGCCCCGAAAACTTATATATATATATATATATATGTATATATTATATATATATATATATATAATTTATATATATATATATATATATGAATATATAAATTATATATATATATTTTATATATATATACATATAATTTATATATATATATATATATATATATATATATAATTTATATAAATTATATATATATATATAATATCTATATATAATATATATATATATATATATATATATATATATATATAATATCTATATATAATATATATATATATATATATATATATATATAATATATCTATATATAATATATATATATATATATATATATATAATATATATATATATATCTATTTATAATATATATCTATATATAATATATATCTATATATAATATATATCTATATATAATATATATATCTATATATAAATTATATATATATATATAAATTTTATAAATATATATATATATATATATACATGTAAATTATATCTACATATAAAAAATCTATCTACATATAAAAAATCTATATATATATATATATATATATATATATATATATATATATATATATCAATAGGTAGAGAGAGATAGGGAAACGATAGACGAGAAAGCCGAGAGAGACTATAGAGTATTGGGAATTGGGATTCATGTATATTTTACAGAAGGACGAAGTTGTTAGTATGCCCTGCAGATGTAAAAGAGTATTTAGCTCAGTGGTAAGAAGTGTGAAGCCGTCTTAATAATTACTTTATTATTGGTAACATTAATTATTAAATAATAAGAATTATGAAAATTTATTATTTGTTTTTAAATAGTATGTTGTTTTACAATTTGTTCTTCCTTAAAAGATTTAATATAGAAGAATATTTTTGTATTTTAAATATTAGATAAATTTTAGATTGAAGTAAAAATATTGAATAATAATTATATAAATTAGTGATTTAAATTTTGTATTGTTTGTTTCTTACACAACTTAAGTCAAAAATTCTGTTGCAGTAAAGACATTACATAAAAAAACAGAGAAAAATACTTTTTTTTCCAGACGGCCGTGTGATGAATAAAATATTTTAAATGTCTGTTATAATGGTCGTTAACTTATTTTATTTTCCTCATTAATAAAAAAACGGTTGAGTGTTTTATTTTCCTTAGTATCTGTAAGTAGACTAATAATCATGGTTGCTTGCGCACCTATTGCAGAGTTAACGTAATTTTATTAATGACTTAATGAGGTTATTTATGTAATTATGTGGGAGCATCTGTACTATGTACGAGTATGAGACACAAATTCGTATGTCCGGTCATGAACAGGAAAGTACGTGTCGGGTGAATCATACATTTTCCTGAACCACCAATTAAGGCTCGCACTTTAGTTGTTATCGCTCATTTTCCCTGCAACTATCCCTTATGTGGTCGTGTTTCAAGCTTCGTACGTAGACCAGATATTATCTTCACCGACAGAGCAATTTTTTGTTTTGCACGCCACAAGTATGTAATTTATGCTGCACATTGCATGATGGATTGTGAGAGTATGCTTCCGCAATTCGTTTGGTATGCTTCGGTGGTTCTTGATATCGTTTCTTTCATTTATATTCGATGGAATCTTCTGACACTAAATCGTATTACTCATATACATTTCGTATTTTAAGCGTAGACAATATTGAGCCATGTTCTGCAACAATAGAATACTAAAAATGACTTATTTGTCACATTACAGGTGTCGATAATTTCGTATTTTTCAATCAATTTCTCGTTAAATTATCGTTTGAGAAACTTCAGAAATATGAAAACGATGTTAAGAGTTACTTTTTCTTTATAACAGTGCAAAATGCCTGGATACAAAACATTTCTTTCGCAAATTCAGTACGACGTAACACAAAACTGATCAGTATTTTACATTTTTTCTAATATCCTGTGTAATAACATAAACATGGCTGCCTAATGAGTATTTGTCTATTGCTTGTTCGTGACAATGAGCTACAATCTGTATAATAAAAAAGGATGTATGTTTGTATGTATGTATGTATTTACGTTAATTTCTATGTAAATTTAATCGCGTGGACAGATTGCAACAAAAAATGGTACACATATCCTTCAAAACACGAGAAACGGTACTGTGGGGGTGAGAAACTGCTAACAGATAAATGGAAAAAATTATAAATGAAAAACGTGATAATTTTGTGTTAAATTACTGCGCACCAAGATACCATGACGTCACTCGAGAGAGAGAGAGAGACGTTACTACGCGACGAACAACGGAAATAATTCCTTTTGCCGTAATGAAATAAAGCAGAAATATTTTCATTGAATAAAAAGAATAATTGTATCCAACAATGCTCCATCGGATGATAACAATAAGAAATACTTTACGATCCTTGCGGAAAATGTAAGTTAATTTTCGTATCATATTAGTGACTCCAGTATATTTAAGTATTCAATTCGTATAGAAATTCGAAGGTATGTTTGTTGGCATTGATGCAACATAATTAAATGTATTTTACAGCTGTTCAATTAATGCACTATCGGTTTAAAGTATGTTTGGAACTAGGCACAATTAGATTTAGGTTAAATCACTTTCTGACTAAAGATTAATATAGAATTAATACTTTTTCGGGGTTATATAAATAAGTACACGGGCAACGCCGGCACCCAGCTAGTTAATTATATTTGCGGGGATCCGGACGTTTGCCCGATGCACGTTTTCGCGACAACAATATCCCGATTGACGTTTTCCCGACAGGTTATTTTCCCGATAGCTGATCTTTTACGAAATAAAGCATAATATTAATGTTGTAGAACACTTTGTAAATTAATTTAATCATTAATGCGTGGAACAATTTCAAGAAAATTTGGTACGCGTATCACTTAAGACCCAGGAACAACCCTGCGGAATTAAGTTAACTCTGGAGGGGGTTGAAGGGGATAGCATTTTCGAAATATGCGATAACTCCCTATATTAGAGTAAAATAAATAGTTTACAGAGTTACTCAGATTTATAATGTTTTTAGTGTCGAATTTAATCCTCTAAGTAAAACGTCACCTCGGGGACGGCTATTAATAATGGACGAAGGAGAAAACTGGAGCGAAGCACGCAAATGCAGCTGGTAACTTGAGTAGATAGTCAACAATTTGTTGCTATAGCAGGTAGTGATGGTGATAGGCCAAACAAGCAAGAGTCGCCGCTGTCTGTGTTAATCTGTTGATTTAGGATGCGGGGGCGTAACTGCGTCTCGGCAGTGACACGCACCTGCTCTCTCCAGCTCTCCAGCCTGAGCTCCGGGGGTAGGAGGCTCCAGGAATGCGGAGCGATCACGCCGATGCAAGATGGATAGTCCGTAATTGCAGGTGTCGGATCGGAACCTGCTTAACCCCGTGAACCCGCTCGCTCACTCGCTCTTGTTAGTCGGGCTACCGTACCTAGCAACTCTCCGCTAGGATAGTGCGGCATGGGAAAATTCGGACAAAGGGTTCCGACGCGCTTGCCACTACGCTGTCTACACAAGGCTCCAACAAAGGCGGCTCTCAACCAGGCGGAGAGCATAATCGAGGCAAGTAGTGTGCCACAAATAACACTATCGATAAAACAACGTCGATTAAAAATAGTAAAATACAAAAAAAATATTTACGTTCCTTAAATAACTGCTGAAGAATATAAACATCTGGGAAGAAAATGCTTATCAGACAGAAAAAACCGAATCGAGAAAAAAATTATCAAAGGCGAAAGAGAAATAATAATAATAAAAAGAGGATAACGATTTAATTGTATACGCCTTTCACATTTCCTCAAATAAAATTTTTATGAGATTTATTTACAAGACACAAAGAAATAAATTAATGTCAAATAAAAAATTGGTGTGTGGTCCTCAAGCTTTAGAAGCAATCCTTCAAAAATAAAACAACAGGAAATTTAAGGGTAATTAATTGAGAATTTAAAATATTTATTACGATATTGTTTGTTGATAATCGTTTTCACAAGCTGATGGCAGTCTACGTATAAAATTATAATTTAGTAAACACAAGTTTGGTAGTGACTATGAAACTCAAAAATTTCAGACTATTTTCTATATATAACACGATAATATTCTGTACCAAATTTTCTTACTTAGACAATATGCATTTAATTTTTTGTAATATATTTATATCAGAATGTAATTTTTACTGAAAATACTTGGTTGAAGTCTAACTTCCATAAATAAAAAAATATACAGAATCAAAATTATTGTATTAATGTCTTCCAAGAGAATACATGTGCTAGACTTATACATACAATTCAATATGTTCTATTTTACGGAAGTTTTTCAATGTTAAATGTTCTATATATTAAAAACTATTGAATAAACAAGCAGAGGAATTAACAATGTGTCAGATTATTCAAATTAAACAATTATAATATTACGGCGTATCTCGGATTATAACAGGCATAGGACTCAGTCAATGACATAAAATCTATATATGGACGTCTAATAATCAAAAATGAAAAACTTTAACATCATAAAGAAAATTATTTCGGCGTATTATCTGATGAAGTCCCAAGACAGTATACGAAACGTCGTAAAACTGATTTTTTTGTTTACTTTAAATAATAAAAGTTTTCTTCTGACAAATTGGCCGTTTTTATTTATTTATTAAATTATAAATGTCAGATTAACTTAGTTATTAAAAACTATTTTTTATGTTTCTTCAAGTAGTTCAATTAGCTGAAATTCATAAAAAAAATTTTTGCCGTGTTCCAAAGTACCTGACTTATTGAAGCAATATGTAATATCTTATGAAGTAGACAATCTTTTACATATTTCCAATTATATATTAAATCGTACAGAGAGCAAGATACAGCTAAAATAGCTGCAGTAAAAAATGTTTAAATAATAGGACTCTTGGATAATAAATTGAAAATAGCAGTAACGAAAGATTATTCTAATTCATGTTAAAATACTAGTTTTTAATAATAAAAGACGACAGTTTCTTAACAATTATAAAGCACGACCATTTCACACTAGATAGAATTTTCAATATTTTTTCCTTCTATCACTAATAGGCAATGTAATATTATACACACTTTCAATATTTGGAAACATTTGTTCCACATATTTATTAAAAAGTGTTTCCAGTTATTGAAATTATGAAATGGATTTTATTGTTGAAACAGAAAAATGTTTATATCTGTAACCCAATGATTTTAATCATTAACCAATCAAATTTCCGATTTACAGACCCTATATTATAAAAAATAGATCATTTTTTTTAAATCATCATATTTGAATGCAATTCTATCGAAATGTAGCAGCTGATACATTGTTATATTACGAAAGTTGGGCACATTTATATTTCTAATGATCACATGGAATCTGATCATTTGCAATTCAGGCATGTTTTTCTCTTATACAGCACCAGCAGTGTTAATTAATTTTTTCTATGTATTATGATCGTTATCCGTGCAGATAAGAAGAAAATGATTAATGTTGTCAGTTAGTAACTTACAAGTATTTACGCGCAGACATAGCAATTAAAGCGTCATTAGACAAACGAGTAGCTGGAAAGTCTTTTGTCTGCACCATACGTGAAACAACGCTTTCATCATAGACGGGATCGTCGTTTCCGTTCTGATTGCTCTATTCCTACGGGTGCTAATAAAGCAGTAATAGTGAATTAAGGAATACATGAGTCAATGTTTGAGTAAAATAAGAGTTGTAAAATAGACTCTTGGTTTATAAATGTATTTTACTTTACGAATCAAGTTCGTGATAATTTAAGCACAATATGTTTCACTGTCCTCAACGACTGTAGGAATAAACTGTGTGAATAATTACAAACAACTTTTAATATTTGTTGAAAATATAAAATATTTAGTCAGAAGGAATATTCCTGATTAAAATATTGCAATTTAGTAAATTTCCAATAAAAAGTATCTGCAGTGAATTTCATACGATGTAGTAATGATGATGCACTTGTAATCTTTACTAAACACTAGCGAAAGCTTTTGTTATAAAACTCCAAAGAGATTACGGCTAGTAATTATTTAATGCATACATACAGTATTGCAGCAAAACCTCTTTCATATACAGGTCCTTCTCGAAGGTGCTCGTCGCAATGAGGGGCAGTGTAAGTTCTCTTATTTCCCATCGTTGACGTCGCCGTTTCGTGAGAAACTGGAACAGAGTAAAAGGTTTTCAATAAAAGTTTATAACAAAACGAAAGCTTACCGCCGTTAACCAATAAATTCTATACTGGGAAACTTTACGTGTTTTTGTGTAGCGCACATTTATTTCTACTTCCAGAGTCAATCACATAATTCTGATAGGATTCATAAATCTATACATATCATTTGTCGTTATTAAATCAACATTTCAACCTACAATAGAAGTAGAAGTAGGGATGAATACTTTTTCAGGTAGTTAATAAATTAAAATGAAGAAAAATATTTACAAACGAAGTAATAATTTTTAAAACTTTAAAAATTGGAAAATTTATTTTTATAACACTGTTAAATAGAATTTCAAAATGCAGTTCTTTATTTTAATTTCTTTCTTTAGAAGGAATCAACGGTTTTTACAGTGGACAGCGGTTTGGACGTATTTGAGAGCTGAACACATCAAAGACTTGAATAAAATATTTAATAGGTCAATGTTGAAACGGGGGAAAGATAAGTTAATTGAGGCATTCTCGTGAGAAAATGTAATGACGAGTCTTATGATGCAATATTATCTATTTACCCATTACTTAAGAAAATATTTGAAATTATTTACCTTAGGTTTTATTGATTGCATATGTACTGTTAAAATATACAGTTATAATAAAATAAATAGACGAGTTAATAGGACAGAAATTTGATATCTAATGAATTTTCAATTTCAATTATTAAATTTACAGTGAATGTCTGCATAAAAATTAGAGAACGATTTATCCAAACTTCTTGACTTCATCAGGTGATATATTTAAATTGAGAAAATATTGACCCTACTTTCATACATCCGTATAACATAAAATGTATCCGTGATGACATTCCACACAAATTAGGATGTTAAAAAAATGTGATGATTTAAATTTGTTATATAAATTATACATAATAAAATCAAACCTTACATTTGGATACGAATAAGTGTAAGAAATTTTATGAACTAGTTCCAAATTAAACCAAGTTAAAGCCAAAATGTAATATAACAATTAATTTGTCTACAAAAACATTAACTTTGACCACAATGTATGCTAGTTTAATGTAAACAACATAATCCTTTTCAAATTTTTTAGCAAAACTTAAATTATTAAAAAGATTTCAAAATATTAGCAACGTATGCGAATGTAGTTCCAAAGACGGAACGAAACGTTGTTTCTATTTTGTATACATAATTTCATTGTAAATATAGTTATTAAACTTAATATTAAATTAAATATCCATTTTGTGACTTTTTGGTAATTATATTTAATTTCTTACTCTAAACTGTCAGATAAATATAAGTTTATACTTAATTACAGTTGTAACATTTACGAATACTATTTCAAAATTTTCATCCCAAAGAGTCCAATGCAATCAGTCGTTGGCTATTTCCCGTAGTCATCTTGTACGTTAAGTTTCCTAAACACGAAGATGTGATTGCTATTCCTATAAACGTCCTGTAGATCAACCCCCTCCCCCTTCGCATTAGAATAATAAGAAATTGTACGCTATTGAGAAAAAAAACGTAGTATAGGAAATGTAAGTTTTAAGAAAATACTCATTCATTTTTTATTTTCTAGCAAATATTGAAATCTTGAATGAAAAATATGCGCCTATATATTTGTTGGATTACTTTTTAGATTTAAATATTTTAAACTGAAAGTTTTTATACAATTTTTATTACACAGAGTTCTGAGATATATTATGGTATATATTGACATATATCCATTCATTACACAGGTTTAAATTTATGTATGGAACATAACTGTAAAATGTATTTTAATACAGTGTTCAGTACGCGATAGTGAAACGGTATTCAGTCATAATAGAAACAGAAGAGTTAGTAGTAGCAGTTTTTGTCAAAATTCTCGGAGCTGTAATGAATTTACTGACGCCATTTGAGTCACTTAGTTATTCAATGGCGGTTAATTGGTAAACAGACAAGGCGCTGACGAGCTGTTCCGTTCACGGGTTTGTAATGTAATTTGAATTTAGATGAGGCACGGCGGCCGGGGAGAAATTTAAGGGATCCCTCAGTCAGCTGATTGCCACTCGTATAACATAATCAACGTGACGTGTTATGATCTCAAATTAAACACACTCGATATGGCCCAATTGAAAACCCTCTTCACGTCATAACGATGGCACATTTCTCTGTTAGCAGCTTATCTGGATAAGAACCCCGTAATGATACCACTTACCAGTGCCATTAGGTAATAAGATTAGGGAAGAGATCCGCGAGGAAAGAAGACCAAAAAAGTAAGTCGAATTTAAATGAAGCTGGTCGACGCAGGTATATAGACAGAGTAAATCGATTGAGCAGCGACAAAAAATACCCTGCGTTTTAAGGCGTTGTTAGAACTTTTCAAGATGAGAGTTTAAAGATCAACGGAGGACTATAATTTTCCTAAAATCAACCAACCCTCTCGTCGGACAAGCACTGAGGAGGACCGACGCTCGATTCACTACCGATGTACTTATTAAAATACGAACCGCTTGGACAAGCATTTTTCACTAATTGGCGTGAGAAAGCGATTAAAATTTAATTAGATGCACAAGCCAAAGCTTAGGCCAGATAACATCTTCGGCGACAGCAAAGTATTTTGCACAGGGAGAACGGGTATATAATTTTCGCAGGATTGCGCAATGATAAATCAAGCATGAGCTATTATGCACATAATAGGTACCAGTTTCCGCAGTTAACGTAACGAAAATTAGCATAGAGTCAGAGGCATCAGACGTGAAGTCGAGACAACGAAACTCTTGACAACTTTATTTCATTCCCGTTGAAGTCATTTACGATTTCTCATTAAGATACCAAATTATTTTTAAAAACATTCGAATATAATACTTGTGTAAGATAAACAAATTCTTCTCAAAATTGATTTATTTCGTAATTAATGTTACTTTTGGAAACATAAGTTGTGGGTTTGTCAATATTCTATTATTTGCAAACATCGTTGTTAAAACAGTTACGTTTTACAATTAATTATACGGTGTCAACACAGCGAAATTTATTTAACACAATATTATGGAATATCAGAAAGATTGAATACATGAAAATTATAAGTTTTCGTGGAAGACGACATTTAAAAAAGAGAATATCTGAAATGTAGTGTCATGATGTTGAGGAATTCGTGTATTATCGTTGAACACATCATGTTTTGTCCTGGTTCTATCGGGCCATTGAACCGGTCGACTAAGTGAACAGCGAAGGTTAATCTGCATTTGTGGACGGTGACTAAAAATTATATTTTAAAAATTGGCGAGAGTAGGGATTTTAAGTTGCACATATTATTACCAGGATTTAATAATGGCGACTACATTGGAGGTTTCTGTTCAACTACGTGGTAAATTTTCCCGAATTACAATAATAAAGAGGGCTTGTTACAAGAAGTAAGACTTGCACCTAGAAGATCGTAGGAGGGAGGGGCCATCTCTGCGACGGTGACAATTAAAGAGCCGTGTGTGACCGCCCCCGCAATGTTCTCACGCCCTGGACTGCCTGCCCACGCCTCCGGACAAATCCTCTAACGAGATGGCCAATTAACGGACTCCTAAGCTTCTGTTACAGGCGCTGCAAATCTGCCCGACCACAAGGATGCTCAGGGATTTAAGGCCGTCATATTAGAAAGCTTCCACTGGCGGAATGAAACATGCAGAAGCGAAAGCATTCCTGACGAAGCGTAGGAAGTAATTACTCTCGGTTTCCTGCCAAGTGCCACAGTTAATAAGCTCCATAACATGGACAGCTTAAGTGAACTTTAACAGATCAGAATGCTTACTTAAAAAAATAATAATGGTGGAACAAAAATTAAAC
Organism: Zhengitettix transpicula; assembly: GCA_037074705.1. Classification (NCBI taxonomy): domain Eukaryota; kingdom Metazoa; phylum Arthropoda; class Insecta; order Orthoptera; family Tetrigidae; genus Zhengitettix; species Zhengitettix transpicula. The sequence goes on along the minus strand of CM073596.1, from coordinate 34,455,898 downwards.
GTTTACTTCGGACTATCAGTGTAAACAAATGAAAAATTTTGCGTCTGATTGGAAATAATGAATAATAAAGATAGCCAATTAAGACAAAAAGGGTAGTATAAATACCACACAACATTTCTGGGATCCTTGTTCCTTTCGTCAGGTGCTAAGAAGAGCATCGAGAAACACAACTGCACTTGTCAGTTCACAACACTCAAAAGGTCTTTTTAGCACCTGACGAAAGGAACAAGGATTGCAGAAACTTTGTGTGGTATTTATATTACCTTCTTGTCTGAATTGGCTATCTTTCTTATTCACTAATCAATGTAAACTTCAAACGATTTGCAATATCCTAAAGACTATAGCTAGCCGGCCTGCTGCTGTGTAGTGGCCAGCGTCATTGCCTCGCATCACATAGGTCCCGGATTCGAATCCCGGTCATCCTGGTCAAGAAAACTGGGGTTAAGACTGTGGAAGAATCGACACTCTGAGGTGGTGTCGCTCGTAAATCCAGAATATGCCATGTAGGATGACAGTCTGGCAGCCGTCTCGGTAGGCCAAGCCCTTCATGGGCTGTCAAGCCAAGGAGTTAGTTTTAAAGACTATAACTGGAAATAAAATAATTAGAAAATCCATGTTTACACTACCACAAAAGCAAAACGAAAAATCGACAATTTTGGTCCGCTCACCAATTAATTAGTAATTAATTTCAGGATCCACTGTTATTCATACTCAAACTTTTAAAAACATTAAATGCAATTATTTTTAAATCTGACGTTTTTATACAGATGATCGTTATTACTTCAGTAATTTATTACTATTAGATAGGAACGTTTAAAACACAAATTAGAGAAACCAATTTAGCAATAACAGGATTCAAAAATCGATCCAGTTAATGTAAATAATATCTGATGTATACTTTGAGTAATAAATGTCTTTAAAGTTACGTAACATAAAAATAAATTAACATATTACATTTCAATCTGTACGATTTGCAAATAGATCAATTCATTTTAGTACATATAATGCAAATACAAAAACGTATTTGCACAGTTGAATAGCAGCCAACTAATTGTTTTTGACACCGTGTCTAAGCCATCAAAATAAATTGTCTATTGTAACGTGAGTATGTTACACTTCAATAATTAATTTCAAAACAACAGTAAGCAAACATATACTTAACTTTGAGAAATTTAGGGTTTTCTCTGCAGTTCGAAATATTGCGAATATGATATTCTAACTGATTAATCACATTGTAAGCTCGAAGACTTAATTAGAATAACCCCACCCCAAGAAGTGTCATCCAATTGACTTACAATTCCTCGGCGCTTCTGCACAACTTAATAGCATTGGTGTTTCATAATTTCTTAATTTAACAATTATCGTAGAAAATTTTAAATATTAAACTGTAATTATATGAACATTTTATTTTTTTGGTCATACCCTACCATTCTTCTGACCTGTAATTGTTTACATAAAAAATTACAATATTTCAAGACTGATTACATGGTTCTAAGCGTCGTTAAATTGTTATCAACTAATTTTCATCTAAATAAGTCGGCTCTGCCTTATTTACAGAATTTTTTTGGAATATTTCCACACCAAACTTTACACGTGCATTGGTTGTTGTCACTAAAATCAAATTTGATATTCTCTGTAAATTGACCAATCCCACTGGAGTTATTGATCACAACACAATCTGGATTCAAATTTGTTCAGTAATTAAGGGTCGATCTTAGGGATTGCCTTCTCTTTTCTCGAAATTTATTTTTTCACTTTTGTTCTCAAATCGTTTTGGCTGTAGGTACGGATATATTAAATTTTATTTAAATTTTCAGTATAATCTAGTAATAATTTACCAAGTCCAATCTAGAAAACAGGTAATAAAATCTGATATTACGTATGCATTGTTTAAGAATTTTGAAAAGAATAAAAGAAAATATTTATAAAATTGTTATTTCGGGACATTCGCTACAACCAAAAATAATGTATAATATTATCTAATTATTAATAACTTACGTGTATTTTCTTTAATAATATCTGAAAGTATTTATTTACTTGAATTTTCTGCCAGATATTTTTATTCCCTACAGTTCTATAAAAATTTATTTTTCATGACCTTCAAATAAAGTTGGTTAAGTATAAGAAAATATTTTTACCACTATTACTACCCATATAATATAATTTTTTTCAAGTATATTATTATATTGGTAATCGAAATAAAAAAAATGGTTCGACTTTGCTCAATCGTATTTATTTTATTGACAACAAGTCTATGTAAATAATCTAATAGAATTATTTAAATGTTCCAAAAACACGTATTTTACTAAATTAGCCACTTTTTAGACACCTAGTAGATTAAATCGCTCTGGGTGATTTTTTGGGTTTATTCTAGCCTTCATGATTCGAGTTCCGATGCTCTTTCAGTTATTAATGGGACATTCGGCCACGGTCTGAATGACATTGATGCCGCCATCAAATGATGCCTTTTTGACCACAGATCACTGTAGTTCATCTTTTGCACGAAATCCGTTCACCAGTGGCAATGTTGTATTCCGTAAGCAGCTGTCCTTGGACAAGGGAACACTTTCACTCCAATCAAACGCATCTTCTCGAGTCTCTCCCTCCGAGGTATCAGTACGGCTCCACTCTGCAGCAATTTGTACTTGTGAGGCAGCAGCTAGTAAGTCAGTGGGCTGACTGCTGGATAATTGGAGTGAAAAGTGGTTAAAGGGCAATGAACCGAGGTGATGAATGCGGGCAAAAACGCGGAGATGGAGCGTAATAGCCCCCTATTAGCGTGTCACCGCGCCGACCAACCACCCCTGACGTGCATTAGGGTAGGTAGAGGAGCTGTGTAATTTAGAAGTAGCGCTGATGGGCGGTGGAACTGACAAACACTCACTTCTAACACATTTACCTCGCAATCTCCATCCGGCCAGACCCGTCGGTCCACGTCAAAGGCGAGAACAGAACCTCCTACAATACTAATGCGCTCGCTAATGTGTACAGGGCCAAAAAGACGATTCCCTCCCTTTCATTCTGGAGACACAATGTTTAGTGGAAGAATTTTCAGCATAAGCTAATGACGTCAAACATAAAGACGAAATGAAAAGACTAAATCACGCAATTTATATAAACCATATATATTCAGGTTAAGGATAAAGTACGAACTGGCCTGCTTACGAATAATGACAATAGACGATGAGGATATTTCACAGAAAGGAACAGGTATTGCCCAAAATATATTATTATATACATACATAAGTAACATACGGCCAATTAGTTTTAAAGAAAGATAATGGCGAATACAGTCGCGAAGATTCTGTTACTGACAATATAAAAAATAATGTGTAAGATATTTTTTCAAGAATTTTGGCTATTTTGTACCAATATAAAATAAATTATTACAACACTATTTGTCATAAAATATTAAAAAGGATTGGATAATTTTTATTACAACATAAATAAACCGTAGGCATTATTATATTATTATTATTTTCGTCTGTATAGTTTAAATTATTAATGAAGTCGAAACAGGCAACTAAAATTATAAGTTAATTATTTTCATTTAACGTGTTTCAGGGCTAATGATGGTCCACATTAGCATTGAAACATGTTGTTAATTAAATTTAGGTTCACCATAAATGTATTAATTCATCTAGAAAAATATTCTCAATTTTCTTAAACAATATTTAATTTATATAACCAACCATCCTTTATCGAAATTCATAAACTTCGTAAAGATACGATCAACGTAATGTATTTACAAAATTAATTGTAAAAACTGACTGAAAGGTATTTTATAATATATCTTTACGGTCAAATTGACTAGGGTCAGCATTAGGACAAATACATGTTTTTAAATTTAATTAATTAATTTATAATTATCTGTTTTGGCCACATTAATAATTTGAAAACGATTTTCATATCGTTGTTGAATTTATGAATCCATTTTTAGAACTACACTGCCTTATTTCCTCCAGGAAAATTCAAACAAAGTGGTTCGAAGCATCGACTCATTAAATCCACAAACAGCAGCAGCAGTTTGGAAAATTATACAAGGAGCTTTTCTACCCTAGTATGAGGATTTACTGTTGTATTAGTAAATTAACATACGCAGTAATAAAAACCAACTAATAAGAATAAAATTTATTTCATGAATAAGAAAGTGGGAACTTGTAGATGCACCAGGAACGTGATTTAACTCGTTTTCATCCTGAAGAATATCTCATATTTGGTGGAAGAAATATCATAAGGTTTCAATCTGTGGTCTCGACAACCGTCTTCTTGATTACAGGACCAATTTCACCATCTGTCACCCGATGTGAAACTGTCCAAGTGGTCATAATTGTTGGCAGGAGGAATTGAAACTAGGGTTAGCAGGAATTAGTTCCGATGGGAACCATGCTGCATCGATCCTTTATGATGATGGTTGTGGACTATCAAGCTCAGCCGACTACGACATTCAAGTTGCTAAGAGCCGTGTTAATTTCCGGTACCGATAGGCGTTCAGGCAGAACACGTTAATATTTCACGACACTCTGACCTCGGCGAGAATGACTAAGTGTAAACACGAGAGCTCGCAACGTATAATCAAGGTGCCGAAGCTGGAGATGAGTTACGGCCACACGCCACCTGCACCTGCTCGAGCCCAACAGGTACGCTACAATCAACTCCTATCCTCCGAATATTACCCGTACACGAGAGAACTGGATCAGGTCCGCGCAAACAATGAACCACTCCAACAAAGAAATATAGCGAAAAGGAAATGACCCTAAACAAAACCGTGAGATAAAATCTTGGCATAACATCGAATTTACAATTTAGTTAATAAAACTGCTTTGTATCTAATTAAATTCACCATAATCTAAAATAGGTAATTAGAATTCTCGTATATAACCGTTACTTATTTGAGTTCATCAACAGAAGACTGATCAAGGAGTGATCAAGGATGTTACTGGGTAGATCAAATAATATTGAGAGAAATCAAACATTAAAAGCAGTGAGTTTTTTTAAGTTATCACCACAACAAACACTTGTTACCAGGACAATTATGTAAAATTTAAATAATATTGCAACAGCGGCACTGCTACCAATACTCTGCGTCAAATAATCAGATAAGTAACGCCCAACATTCATAATTCCGCCTACATAGTTTCCGATAGTGTCTAATTGATAAAAGCGGAATAATGTAGCACAAAGTTAACACACATTTTTCTTTTGCATATATTTTCATTATAATTAGTTTTACGAACAAGACACGCATGACAGCACAGTTGTATTTTCTCAATCGCCGAGAGCACAGGAAGGGGAGAGTTTGTTGAGCTTTACGGTGAACGCAGATGGGTGAAACAGAATACTGCGCATACGCATTTCTCATTCCACAGAGATTCCGTGCTAAGCCGTGGGTAGCACAGAGATATCAAGCCGTCTACATTAGCGGGAGCGAATGCGCGCATGATGGATACTACAAATAATTCAAAATCGAAGCGGAAATTCACATTATTATTATTATAAATGTAAACAAAATTCAGGAAACTGAATTATTCCTAAATTTATTCATGAGCACGAATGAACTAACCATCACTGACGAAACGTTAAACGTTTTTGGAATAGTCCAAACTTGATGTTTCAGCATTCGAGTACCAACGCTTATTTCAGTCATTATCAATCCCTCAGCTTCTGATTTTTTGGCACTGACAGACTACTTGAGCGTCATACACGTTGTGGTCTCTATTCTTTAATAGTGTAGGAAAGGATAAATAGCGAGGATGTGTAACGAGTAACAAGGTAGCCAATGTCCCCGGGCTACACTTTAAGGATCCTTCCCGGAATCCACCTAAATCTGATACAGGGAAACCCTCAAGGGAACATGAACCACGTAAGTCGGACTCTCGGTACTTGTCCCACGTCGTTCCGATGATGGGAGTTTGCCATTGATATCTCATATTTCTTGGATTGAGTAATAGACTTACACAGCCTATGGTAATGCAACATACACCCATAAAGTACATTTAAAGTAGCTGACTCCAGAGTGTGACTTGTCCTAACATTAATAAGTGATAACCGACTTAGAAAGTCAGCTTTCTCCCCCTCGGAGGTAACTCTGAACAAACTGATTTATATTCCCACGGACAGACTGGAGATAAATAGTTGGCTGATCACGGCGTTGCGTCGTGCGGAATATTGTAAACGTTCCGAGTTCGAGTCCCATATCTCGCACTTCTCGATTTATGGCCCGCAAATAAAATTATTTATTACATAGTAATGGCGAGTACTCTGTGAGCATACATCTTAACGGGAGTCGGCAATACATATTCTACCATATGGAAATAGATCAGCGTCACCGAGTTCCATCAATCAAAAGCAGAACTGAGGATGTTCATACCTGCAAGGGTTCCGAGAATTCACCTTTTCTCTCTCCTTCTTCTAGGATAAGATCAGAGTTTCTTACTGTTCATTATACCAGACAATCATTATATCACTTGAATGAATGTCTGAATCATTTTATCCAACTAAAATGATATCATTGCTAGTGAAGTATACAAACAAAATTATCCATAAAATACAAAACTATGCTTCAGAATAATAGTACGCTTTTAAAAATTGAACACAAGTAGGCCTAATTCTGAAACGCGTCGAAATTTTGCGATATAAAACAAATCGTCTGCTGGAAAGCAGTCGTGTATAATCAGAAAAATTTTTTCGCCTTTAAATATTAAATTTACCAGTTTGATAATTTTTGAGTTAACATTTTTGCTAATCAGAGTTGAGCATTAAGAATATTCTAGCACTCATTAGATATTTATACGCATAAATAACTATAAACGGTCATAGATTTTTTTTTACCGATAAGAGTTTAGTATTACAAAAACCCTCCACCAAGCACTGGATTTGAACCCATTTTTATTTTGACCAATCGAAATTGAGTATTTGTGAATTCATAATAACATGACATTATACGATTATTACTAATTGCACCGTCTTTAAGTTATTTTAGCTTATATTAGTTAGATATAAATAATCCCTGATATCCATCGAAGTCTGAGGACACGCAGTAAAACTTCACGGAACGGTTGTTTAGTAAATATTATCAACATTTGACGAATGAGAGTTAAGCACGACAAAGTTACTCCTACCCTCAAGGGATTTACGTAGTAAATGTTTATTAGACAATTAGTAACTATTATATCCTTTATTTTGTTTTAACTAATATTCTATTAATATTGATAATCTATTACAACCACCACAGTCTGAGGATAAGTAACACGTTAACAGTTATTTATTAATTTGACAATCAACAGTTTATTTGGCCAATCAGAGTTTGATGTCGAATATTTACTCCTCTCCTCGCTTGCTGTGATGACGTTTAACGTGACATTACACTGATATATATCAGTATATCCCGAATAATTTATTTTCTACTAATTAGAGTTGCAATTGTGTTAATTATAAGTGGAAATGGCCGGCCTGCTGTAGTGGCCAGCGTCATTTCCTCGCACCACAGAGGTGTCGGGTTCGAATCCAGACATGGGCACAGATGTTTGTGATCGTCCTGGTCACGAAAACTGAGGTTAAGGCTGTGGGAGAATCGACACTCTGACCAGGTGTCACTCCTAATCCAGAATGTGTCATATAAGATGACAGTCTGGCCAAGCCCTTCATGGGCTGTTGAGCCAAGGAGTTAGTTAGTTATAAGTGGAAATAACTCTCCAATCGGTCATTTCAATCAGAGTCATGTATTAAAAGCCACCCAACCCCACGCTGACTATTAGTAGACGCGAGGCAACCATAAGATTTTGAGTCCATCTATATATTTTTACCAGTGGAGCTTGAAGATTTCTGAGGTTTTTTTTGACAATTCGTGAATCTTGTATAACTGTTCTTGGTTTGATATTAATCATCCACGCTATCCGTCGCAGGCTGAAGAAACGTAGTAAAATTTAAATAAAGGTCTTTAATACAGTATACATGAAAAATCAGGTTTTCACATGTATATATATATATATTACCATTTTTTAAATTATATATTTTCTTTACATATCTTATTATTAATAATAATTGATAAAGGTTTTATTTTATGCATGTACTACAATATTATTTTAATTAGAAATTTTAGCTATAAATTACACATTACTTCGACCGCTAACATGACCTCACTTAATTTAGTAAAATGTAACTGGCCGTGGCTGTCTATGTCAAAGTAGGCTATACATTTTTAATTATTTTTCGGCGGAGAGATACTGTTGAAACTTGAGTTGTCTTTTCTTGGTCTGCATCTTCCAGGGTTTTTTTTATTTAGGTAACAGGCTACATTTACCAGAATGTAAATAATATAACAACCTATTACACTAACAGACAGAACGTTTACTTTCACGTAATTCCCTGACCAAAGTTTATTAATGGATGAATGACTGAAATATTTTCTTTCCGTCTTCTTTACTCAAAATTAACAATTTTTTTATTCTAGCAAGTAACGTGTAAAACAAGCCTTATGACTCTTTTATTTAAGTCCCTTATAGAACTATCTTCATATAATGATAGTAGACAAAACTTGAACATTTTTGTTTGGTTTATTCATTCGTATAAATGTATATTCATTACATCATCTTACACAGATTTCCCAGATATATTATGACTGAATACGAGGGATCATTTCACCGACTCGCTGAAGAATTCCAAGGCCTGCTTTCAGTCACACTCCGACTGGAAAACAGATTCATAAAGTGCTTTCTCATATAAAGGGCAAGGACTTGGCAGTTGTGAACATTATCCGGGTCGAACCTTATCGTCCGATACAAGATTTCTCGGGGGAAAAAATTTCATCTGACGTGTTTATTATATAATTTAACTACTTGAGATGAAACATAAATTGAAATCAGCTCGATAATTTACAGTTGTGGCCGTAAATATATTTTATCCGAGCTTTCTCTATCTGTGAACTATGCTGTTTCACTATCGTTCAATCTAACCCGTTTTTTTTATTTCCAGTACGACTTATTTTTATGTCTACTTAACTCAATTGCTCGTAAATCTTTTTTATCTTTTTATAAGTATGTATAGTTTACCTTTTCAATGTTAAACTACGAAATTAATAATCACGAGTGAGCGACGAAATTAAGTAATAAATTCAAATAGTTCATTGTACTCTGACTCTCCTGCATTATCCAGTCTTTTAAACTCGTATTTCAAACCGAGAGAATGAGGAAACAAACGCCAGTATTAAATAGAACCTTTCTTCCGTTATAATTAAATATTAATTGGTAGATACGCATTTTCCTGAAGAAATTAGCTCAATTTCATTGTACTTAATTTTTATGACTAATTGGCTATTTTATTTTATAATTATAATTACATGTCAGATAAATATCTATTTTAGTTTTTTATTAGACCCTATATATTTGTATCATATCTATTGATTTAAAATTTTTAAATTGGCACTTGAAGAGGTCCCAAACATGGGATGAAACGTTGTGTATTGTGTTTATAGAATAGAATGTCTAAATCATTGATTATTTTATTAAACATTTATTATTTTGAAATGGTGGCTCTGATGCCGAGTTGTCTTTCCGACTGTAAAATTGATTTTGTTAAATGATTCACCCCGTTCATAAAAATAAAAACAACATATTGCTACATTTAGAAATTTCGCTACTTCCTCCTCATTAATAACGGCGTAGAATACTTTTAATCACGTGTTTTACGTAGCCTGGTGCGATGAAAAGAGACACTTTTCCGAAATTATCTTTAGTGTAATGAATGCAATAGTTTTCTTCCCTTTTATTCCTCGGTATCTTATTGTCTGCCAGGAATTTGGAAATGAAATTGCGTCAAACGGTATCACGAATTAATGCTGAAATTATTACCAACCTTCAGAACGAAAGCTTCTGATATTAAGATATATCCAACAATAAATAATCAGACCTGTAAGCTTTCCGTCTTTGTGTGTCTAAAATTAGACCACTATTAACTGCTGAAGGTAAATTGTGTGTACATAAGGAATGTATATAAACAGATGGAAAATATTCGTACTGAGTCGTATATAAAATCGACGGTGTAGCTCAGTGGTTATAGCACCTGCGTAAAAATGAGTGAACCCGAGTTTGAATCTCAGTTCCATCTTACTATTTAATTAATAATTTGGGGGATTTAGAATAAAACATCCTTTTCCTTCACATTCAGTAAGTTTCAGCAATTATATGTATTAAAATTTTTAGGAATAAATTATATAAAATTTAGTATATAGTAAATCAACCAATTTGGGGGGGGGGGGGAGAGTCGCCAATATATAGTAAGCGTAAAATAATTTAATAAAGAATCTATTCATTTCAAAATATTAGCAGGTAATATTATATGTCGATTTTATTACGTTTTAAATATATTTCTGATTTTATTCAGGTTTTCTATATATATATATATATTCTGCAAATTCTTAAGGTGGATGTTAATATGAAAATTTCTCTTTACGCGTTTAAACGCAATTATGAAGTTAATCTCGTTACTCAACTGATCTATTTTTCTATTTTATCATAACTTACTTTTCAGGGGATTATTATTTTGACTTAATATTATTCATTACTTTCTGATTCTATAAGTTTATCTTTTCACCTATTCTTGATAACAAATAAATTGTTTACATAGCCTGTAATAATTCTAGTAAATTTAGAAGACGAATTGTAATTTTTCTAATGATGGATGGCAATTTCAGAATGTCTCAAAGGTATTTACCGTTCAGTCGTATTTCTGATAAGAGGAACAAAATCGCTGTTCGAGCATTTAAAATCATGTTTTGGAAAGCTCGTCGATCAGTCTCCCGATGGCGAATGGTTGTTTGATATCGCTTAGAACGTTCTTATGCCTCAACAACACAAAAATGTTTAATGGGCTGTTTTCTTGAGAAAAGCAAACCAAATCAGGGTTTTGTGAATGAATGATAGTTTGGCATTTATTATAAGTTTCTAAAGTATGAAGTCGAACAAATAAGTCACATTAAAAGCCTGTCAGTCAGAATTTCGAAGGCAACTTCTAATGGAAGATGCCAAAATTATTGGATTTTAAACCATACAGATTAATTAAATATTTTTTTCTGATTCTATGATATAATTGTACGGTACATCACTGGAACTACGTGAAAACAAGTAAAAGCACAGAGGTGTTGATGCTCTTGGTCAGAGTTCGTGCACCATGGCGGCTGCGGTGGCTTAGAGACCTCCCAAACGCAATCCGAGCAGCCCCGTCTCTTAATACTTTAATTTAATTATTTGTTTGTGAAACCACAATGCACAAGCGCTCATCAGCATACAATAGGCAATAACCGAGTGTCTGACGTCACGAAGTGATGGGTGGGCGTTTCATCCCCGAGCGAGCGGGGAAAGAATGTCTTGATCTGGCCGTAACGAGCCAGAGACAACATCGCCAAACAAATGGCCAAATTACGGCCTAATCAGCCCGGCCTTCTTTCGCCCCCCCCCCCCTCCATCCCCATGGCCCTTCACAAACATTCCATCTCAGAGCCCGGATTACCGTAATTAAGAATATCATCCGATTAAGAGGACAAAACACATGCGTTGAGTGATTGTAGACACATGTTCATCGACCAACAATGTACATCGGTGCAACAATGAGAAGCTATGATAAAATTTACGTCCGATTGAAAATTAATAATAAGAAAGATAGCCAATACATACAAAATATGTGATTATATAAATACCACACAACGTTTCTGGAATCCCTGTCCGTTTCTTCAGGTGCTAAGAAGAGCCTAGAGAGACACAACTACACTCGTCAGTGAAGCAAATCTGATATGAGTCATAAATTGTACCCGGTGTCAATGTCTTAGCATTTTGCCAATCAAATGGATGCATCGAATTGATTATATGTTTGGACGTACATCAAAGTGATTTGTAAAATTTGAGAGAAGTGATAGCCAAGCATATAATTCATCGAATACCATGAAACACTTTCAAAACACATTTTTAAAGACGTTTATCAAGTTCGACATTCTAGATATCTCGTACTGATTTGGGAGTGAAGGACTTTAAATTGTATATTCTGATTTACTAATTCAATTTGTGCTCTGCTAAGAAAGTAGAACAAGTGATAATTACGTGCATATATAAAATAAATAAACATCAATAATACAATTAATATTGTTAACATTCTTCAATGGTAATTATTAAAACTTCTATAATGACTAATGTCATGCTGAGTTTAATTAATTACCTTAATAATACTGTTTTTGGACTATGTGTGTGTCCCGAAGTTGATTTTAACCTCACTATAATTATAATGATTTTAATAATTGCACAAAAAGTGAATATTAAAAAAAACTTAAAGGAAGTAAATTGTAAGCGAAAGGCAATAAGGAGAAATAATCGTTACTGAAAAGTTTAAAACTTTAAAAGGATCACATAAAATTCAGAGAAAAACTGTTACATTATGAGTCATTTTAATCTAACATGCTGCTATTATTATTATTGAGTTTTATAAACAGAATCACTTCAAAAAGACACGTAAATGCCACTTTCCGAAGTTCGATTGCGATGGCTGATCATGGAATCCGGACACGTTCCTCTGATCATACGTCATTCCTATTCCCAGTTATTGACTTCTGAATCGATCTGGAAGTCGTCTCTTGACCTCTTATAGCTGTTGATTACTACAGCTCAATAGACAGGAGAATCAAGTATAGATCTGACGTCCTGATTGACTCCGCGTCCCTTATGTGTGTTATATAGTCTGTTTTAAATTAGAAGACCGATAGCGGTTAGTTCCCGCGAGGGGTGTGTCCTTGAAACAACCAAACACAACGCTTGAAATAAATCAGCGGTGCCGAACAATGGCAGTGTTGCTCTACTGTTTTCAGTACGTGTGTCGTACGTGACATCAGTGCCTCCCTCCACAAGAGAATTCTTGTTTAAACCGGACTAAAGAAGGATTACTCAGGACGACATACACAAGGCGATAGCATTAAGGTAGAGAATTAGCCGGATGCACGGATCGTTTGAGTGCGGAATATTGATAGGTCCTCCACAGCGCAGTCCTGCCTGCGTCTTGTCTTATCAGAAAATAGCGCCATAAAGCCGCCGGAATTAGATCAGGCAAGCGCCGCGCCACAAAAGACGCTTCCTTTTTATGGTATTATTTCTAAGAGAAAACACTATTTTCATATACGTAATTCTTTCGTGCAACCAACGGCGCATTAAACCGGGAAAAAAATCTGTGACTTTGAATATAAAATAGGCGGAAATGAGGACGGGGGAGGGGGATTTTCCGTCTAAAGCAGATTCTTTCTTAAATATGGAGTTTTACTTTGCAAGTGTACAGTTGCAGACAACTGAAACTAGACTCTGCGGAATACAAAGAACTAAATCTGGACCGCTCACTTCCAACGCCCAGAGCGAAAATAAATTAATGTTCATAAGTTCAGTGACCAAAACTAAAACTAGCGCACTGACAACTAGAAACAAGCACGTTATATTACATTTCGGTCGAATGCTTTATCGCTACAATTTATCTTATAAATAAAGAAGAGTGTTTGTTTGTATATATATATATATATTTTATATATATATTTGTATGTTCCTTATACCAATCTACACCGGTTCACCAAATTTTGTACACGTGTTCTTTGTGACCAGGAAACAAACACTGTCGGGGTGAGACACGTCTAGCACCCCCAGGAGCAGGGGTGGACAGGGGTAGAAATATTCAAACCTGTTATAACAGGCGATATTTGAGTCTGTTAAATACTTTTTAAGTTCAAAGAGATTTATAGTGTTTCTATCGATGTTTTCTGACTAAAATATTCATCCTCTACATCCTGGGGAAAGTGCACCCTTAGCGTTTGGGGTGGAGAATACAAATCTATACCGGTGGAGCAAATTTCACCTAATTTCGCACACGTGTTCTCTGCGACGAGGAAACAAACACTGTCGGGGTAAGTTGCGTCTACCACCCCAGAAGCGGGGGTGGACGGGGGTGGAAATATTTAAATATGCTAAAACAGCCGACATTAGAGTTGGATAAATGTTTTTAGGGGTCAAAGATATTGATAGTGTTTCTAGCGATTTTATTCTGAATATAATTTTCATCCTCAGATGCAGGGGTAGTGGGGTAGAAAGTTTTGAACTTGCAAACACAGCAGGTATTTGCGTTGAATAAATATTTTTCAGGGTTAATTATATTGATTGTATTTCTACTGATTTTGTTTGTGTATAATTTCAACCCCTTTCGGCATGCGAGGGGAGCACCCTTATGTGTGGGGGTGGAGGGGCGTTTCATATACATTAACGCCAAATCAATCGAGATTCGAGTCAAATCGGGGTTATGGATGTCGCTGAGACTATTTATAACAAACTGAGAAACGAAATTGGAGTTTATCGGGGGTTATGGATAAATGACATTTCGGGCAACGCCGGACACCCAGCCAGTCATAAATAAAGCTGACCCAATGTTGCAGAAGGAATCGAAAATTTTACATGCGTGGGAAATGTAAACTATAAAGGCCAAACGTGTCATGTAATCAACGCACGTCTCCGCGATTTATCGTCCGTCAAAAGTGGCAGTTTTGGTTCTTGTTCACTCTGAATCATCTAGTGTAAAAAATTATACGTATTCATCCTTATTTGAGTTAATTAAAAAATACTGGAGAATATTTACAAAAATTATCAATTAATATACTAATGACGTATAATTTATTAGATTATACTATGGTAGAAGAAACTTTTATTTCAAATAGCAGGTTCTTTAAATGTATTAAAAATTGCGTCCACTTCCCTATGATAGTACAGTAAAGGACAAGCAATTTGGGATGCGGTGAGGAGATAGTCCAGAGTTACTACAGCACCCTTGCTACAGTTCACTACAGTTCATTCGCCGAATAGGTCTGGCACTAAGTAATTGTCCCACGCCCTTCCACGGGAAGTTGTGTTTCTTTTGTATGTGTGTGAACGCAGTCTGATGACCCAAACAAAGTTTACCGTCTCCATGATACTTCAAACATTTGGAATCTTTAATTTAACTACTTTGGTTATATACAATTCGGAAAATTTGCTTTCTCAAACACTGGCACAGGTTTAAACTCAAGAATTAGATTTAGAACAGATTCACCTGGAAAACCTTCGTTCTCTGTTATATAATTAATTAAACATTACTAGCTAAAATATTCATAGTAATTTAACTTTACGTGATGACATTAAAGCTGAGATTTTCTTCTAATTAAATTTTAAAATAAAAAGGTTTAGCTATAGAATCTTTTAGATTTTAAATAGTTTAGTTTTTTAACGGAAATGTTTTTTCCGGTCTCAAGTTTATCCTGGTAAGTGAATTTGAAGTTTGTTTGAATTTAGGTTGGCCGGACAGACTTCTATTTCGCCACATTGATGTATACTACGTAGTGGAATCTAGGAGCCATAAAATTTAATAGAATATTTGAGGTTAATTGCTTTGGCGCTCTCGTTCTCAGAGACTGTCGACAGATTGCATCGGCTTATCTAAACAGCTGGTCTCATTATGGAGCTGCGAACTTCATTAGTTTGGACGCGGAAAACTGCAATACCTCAATTACTATGCGCCTGATGGGGAGAGATAGGACCAGTAAGCTACGTTCTCCACACACACATTCACGGGTACAATTCCCTCTTACTGTCCCTCGATCTGACAAGCAGGAAGCGAATTCCTCGAGCACAGCGAAAATGCAAAGCTGGGCCATACCTCAAAATCCACGAAGCGTATTAAAAGAACAGGATAAAAAACTGACAAAGACACTGGAATCAATTTATTTTATTCTATATTGAAATTAAATAATTACTTTAATAATTGCAAAGCATATTTACCTTATGTAAAACAATCCTTATTAAATAAGATTTTAATTGATGAATACAGAACTGAAACTTTGAAGGTTTATGAAAAAGGTGTTAAGAAATCAAAATGCAGAATCATTCAACTGTTGAGTTACTGTCACAGGTGTAACTCCCACCCATTTGTAGTTTAATAAATACATATTTCCAAACAATCAGCTCTATTTGGTGACAAATAATTCCTTTAAACCGTTTAACACAGTTTCCGCCTTTTCCGAACGGTCAAATTCATCATTAAAACTCATGACGACTCCTTCATTCTTGCAAGTGTCTAGATCTAACAAAGATTGCAAAAGGCTGTAACTGATATAAGCTGGAAAATTGTAATAATATCTGACTGAAGACGTCCATAATCAAGGGAATATTTGTACGTATGAATAGCAAATTGAAAAATATCTGAAAATCTGAAAATGTATTTATTACATACGTGTGTGTAGGATTATAATCACAAATATCACATACATGTACCATATCACCTATATATTCCAGTGAAAATAATTCATGTAATTTTCGTTTGCGTCTAAATATATGTCAACGTATTCTAAAATTATAATTTATTGAGAAAGTATAATGTTACTGAAATCAATGTAACACTTCAACCGAGGTATGAAGAAAATGTGTATAACTAGGTTCCGTAATATATTAAAAAATTAATTTATCACGTGGAAGAATTGTAATTGCTAAATCATAAAAATTATTTATGGGTAATTTTCCTTGATTACTTTAACGTAGATTATAAGTATCATAAATAGCTAAATAATCTGTTACATTAGAACTCGGCAAGAAGTACTTATTGAAATGTGTATTTAATAACTGTTGCCTTAGTCCTCGATTTTTTCAATGATTCTAATTGAACTCAAAATATTCCAAATATCCATTAATATTAATAAATTTCACCGGTTTTCATTATAAATCAGTTTTACTTCCAAATACTGTTCAATTGTCCAGCCATAATTTTGGTGACTGATAATAAACTGCTATTATTATAATATGGCACGTTCAAGTATCAGTCTGCTTCTATACATTTGAGTGGAGTTGAAGATTATGAATTGATATTAATTATATTTTTGAGCTCAAAATAATTCCCGGAGACAGCCGCAATTATTTACTGACCAGTTCCTCAATATTCACAAACGAGCGTGGAACATTTTTGTATCAACTGTTCCCCCAAAAATTCACTAATAGTTCTCCAGATTTAAAGTTGGATGACTAGTGTTTTCACCAGACGATTCAAATTGAACTCAAAATATTCCAAATATCCATTAATATTAATAAATTTCACCGGTTTTCATTATAAATCAGTTTTACTTCCAAATACTGTTCAATTGTCCAGCCATTAATTTGGTGACTGATAATAAACTGCTATTATTATAATATGGCACGTTCAAGTATCAGTCTGCTTCTATACATTTGAGTGGAGTTGAAAATTATGAATTTATATTAATTATATTTTTGAGCTCAAAATAATTCCCGGAGACAGCCGCAATTATTTACTGACCAGTTCCTCAATATTCACTAACGAGCGTGGAACATTTTTGTATCAACTGTTTCCCCAAAAAATCACGAATAGTTCTCCAGATTAAAGTTGGATGACTAGTGTTTCCACCAGACGTTTTGTGTTGAATGATCAACTTCTCAGAAATCCCAGAATTTTGGGCAGGAGATATTCTTCAAAGGCTTGATGCAGTTTCTCGGCAGTGTAGTAGTGTAACGGGTTACAAAATTCAACAATGAGACAACTTTAATAGTTCATCTGACGATAACTGATAGAGTTGAGCATCGTCATCATCTGAGAAGATGAACAACAGAACTAACCACGATAGAAGGACTTCTGTCTCAATTTTAGGACTGTATCATGTTAAACGTCAAGGTGATACGTGATACAGCATCAGTAATTTTCATAGGACTTTGCTCCGAAAACTGTTTCACAGAATATGAATGAAGGTAAGGGATGTGAGGCAACTGTTTCGAGGGAAGAGCCTGAAGCAGAGATTACTATGGTTTTATTAAGACAGTGGCTCCATATCATCCAAATTTCAGTCATATAAATTTCATATCTGATAAAAAAATCACAGTTGTTTGGGTTGGGATATCTTCTGACTGCTTCAAAGAAACTGATGGTGATCTGGATAACCCAGGCTTCCGCGGAGTGTGTCGCTGAGACGTGGATTCGCTTCGTTTATAAAATAAGGCAGATGAGGTAATGAGTGTGTCGAGGGCTGAGACTGTACCAAGGGTTGGCTCCCCAAAGCCGTCACCTCGGCAGGTGGCGTGCGGCTCCAGATTCTATTAGGATACGCACGCCTATGAAAATAAATTGGATTATAGAACGGAGAGCAAGGAAATGCCACCAAACCGGTACGTGCGTCTGAGTATAAATTGAGTTTTAACAGCATTGCAAATACATTACACTGGCAGGGCTATAAGGGATTAACTTTTAATGCTCTCAGCTATCGGCACGTAAGCGAGATATTTAAAGGTTGGTCAAATTTCATTACGGCCGTAGACTATAAGAATTGAGGTCGATAAACATCACTAATTTACCGTTTGGAAACAGCTAAACCTCGTGTAATGGCCCTTGGAAATTTGGAACTAAAAACAAAGACAGATACAGAGTGACGGTGATGGATTAGGATTTACTCTTAACTCCGGGACTTTTATAATCACTATTGAAGAGTACGACATTCCATTATTTGCATGTGAAGGAATAAATACAGCTGGTCTGGTGAAAGAGAAGGTCGCAAAATCAATTCAATACTGAAGATCGTCGTTTCGCAAGGTTAAGTCTTCCGTTGTAATAACTACATTAACCACATACTAAGAAACTCTCATATCTTTCTTAAAATGTCTGGTTAGTTACTGCTTCGTTGAAGATATTTAAGTATCTTGTTTATGAAGATTGAGACTAGATTAATACTGGAATTTCAAACTGACATCTAATCACCGACATCAATAAGGGTGACAATGGTTAGTGCGGAAAATTTCGTAAGTCGAATTAATGGGTTCACATTAAAAAATAGGAACTTGCGGTTTTCCTATCAAATAACGCATTTATCTCTTTGTTCTCATTATTATTAGGCTTCACTTTATCTGTGACTGGACAATTTTTCAAGGGTTGAAGTTCGCTCCGCGTCGTTAGGGTTGATGAAATGCAAGAAATGCAATGATTTAAAGCTCAAACCTCAGAAAAAGCTCTAATTCCGTAATTAATTTTATTGAGACATATATCACAATTAATTAATCCAAAAAAATAGTTTTCAGTTTTGGCATCAAGAAAGGTATATGATTTGAATACATCAGCTTAACAGCTCTCACATCTCAATAATACAGAAATATATATATATATATATATATATATATATATATATATAGGCGAAGTATCAGGAATTGGCTTATATATTTACCAGTTCAATATTCAAGGCCACAAATCAAGCTAATAATATTATATTGATAGTTAAAAGTTAAGATTTGCCAATTTTATATACAAATTATAATACTTAAAAATGAATTTCATTCAGTTTGTATTTTAGCGTCAATATATTTAATCAGTCACAATTTGTAAATTTCAAAATTATTTAATTTCGATTTCTTTGGTACTTTTGGAAAAATTGCCATAATCATTTTTACATAAAAACATATATTGACACAAATTTCATATACACAATCGTATGTTTAAAATAGTACGCTAAAATTATTTTGTAATGATATAATTCTGCACACTTTCATTTTTTCCAAATAAAATATTGGTTCCTTCGTAATATTATTTTAATTTTAAGTACCCATTAGAAATAAAATATAAACTAGATAAAACATAAAAAAATATACTGAGAAAATAAATTTGACGGAAATTTTTATTTATGATGGTATAAACTGAAATCGTGTTAATATATGTATTTTTCTATAATTATGACAATATTTCTGAAAGCTGCAGAAATTTTAAAATTCAATTATTTTAAAAACGTAAATCAGTCTCAATAAATAAATATTATTTTTACAAAAATTGTGACGTATAAAATATTCTATTGCTGGACAAAATATGAACATAATGAAACAAATTATTCTCAGTAAATAAATTTTTAAAAAAATATTTTAAAACAAATGGTGACCGCGGTATAAAATATTAACGGAATAATAAAGTCAGTCTAATTAAATAACTTGATGGTAGTGAAGTCTGTTATTATAGTATAGATACATCAGGCATTTATTTAATAACTAAATGAGAGCGTATTTACATATTTAATTGATTTAAAGATATCTTCAATATGAATAACAATTTTCGCTTTATCGTAATTTAATCTTTAAGAAAACTGTGATGTGATAATCAACACTGTTTTGAAGACGCCCTAAATATTGGATAAGAATATTCTTTGAGGAAACGTTCAAATTATTTGTATTCGGAAAATGTCTTTGATTTTTTTCTTCAAATGCATCCGGACTTATAACGTTTATTATTTATTGAAAAATGGCACACTATACTTTATGTTGGCTGGCAAAATATATTTATCGTGGATATTTACTATGGTGTAGTGGTTCAGAAAATTGAACTGAAAGAGTTGAATATATAATGCTGAAATACTTGGTTTCACCTGTCTGTAACTACCTCAAACCTTCATTTTAAATCGTTCATAAACCCAAGTTCATCACGGGATCTTAGCGATTTGGTTTAAATGAGCCAATTAAAAAATTAATAATTCAGTAATTTTGCATTCAAATGCATTGTTTTCCAAATTGCCGTTGAGTTGACCTCGTTTTCTAAACAGCTCGTCCATCATACCTCAGTTAACATCACAATAACAGATCTTCCCATCTCATCTTCCCCAACGCAGCTAAGATCTTCTGACAGCGGGGGGGCAACGCTTCCGTGAAGTCAACAGTGGCAAAATAAATCTTCTTAACAGACCAGGAAATAATAGCTTCTTCGACCAACGGTTGCTGGCTTCGCAGTTTCCGGTTGGTAAATGAATCCTTAGCCTATCATTAGTCCATAAAAATCTCTGATGTTCTGCCACTGTTGTTAACAGCGAATCCGCTACTCGAGATTATATTAGTATCATTTAGAAATTCTGCAGTGGGGTCCTCAAGTAGAATATTTGAGATTGATGATTGGAGTTTTGTGTTATTATTATCATTAGTGAAGTTTTCTGATATCCCATTGTCTGAACAAAATTAATCTAAGAGTAACATAAGAAAGAAGGAAATTTTTTAATGAAAGGAAGGACCTTAAAATCCATTCATATGTAACAATGTTGCTAGACGGAATTAAATATGTGCCTATAAATGTGCTCAAACCCTCATCACCATGATCTGAATTCCCTGAAGACGAGTCACGATTTGAAACGTTTGACCTATTCTTTCCTTTCTATGACTCACGTTCCATACAATCTTTTAGAAATATAATTAATTTACTGATTAACAAAGTTCTGTTTAAAAAGAATTATTTAACAGAAAAAAAATCTCTCTATTTAATATATTTCGGAATCATTGCATTAAAAACAATATATTTGTATTTTGTGTCATTTCTGAATCTTTTTGCCCAATTTTTATGAGAAAAATTAAATTTTATGGAGTTATTAAACCACCAATTCCTGGGACTCCTTTATCCTCACAGGGGGCAAAGCATAACACTTAAATATTTATATTCTGGTGAAACGTTTCAAATTGAGATTTGTGTTCCACAAGGTTCTATTTTTGGGGTCAATGCTCTTTTTAAAATGTATAAATAGTTGACTGATAAAAAATGATTACTCCATTTTCCGAGGTTATACTGAAGACAATACTAGTATTTAATAAATAAACTCAATGTCTTTAATGACTTACTGCGTAGGATTTTAGATGCTGTCTTATCAATTAATTGCGCGGAAAGAACATTTTATGCAGTTTCAAACAAAGCGGGACTGGAGTTAATAGTCTGTAATTTTTTAATTTCAAAATTCTTAGAATTATATGAATTAAAGAAAAAAATCATAACAACACTCACGTAAACAAACTGATCTTAAATGATAGAAAAATCTCAATGTTCAATGACGTGAACATAACAAACTTATTTGATTTTGAAGACTTCAGTTATGATTGTCATATTGTATAATTTCCTGAGGGCATTCTTGGGAAACAGAGAGAATTTTTAGTCATTAATAGGCTGTAAAACTTAACGTGTCAAGTTTCAAGAAAATGGAACATGTTTTATTTTTAAAAAATTATTAGAAACTTTTACTCCTACATTTCATTAAATAGAATTAATAATAATAATTTGGTAACTAATAGTAATCTATTCGTAATAAATTTAGATATGCAACATATCAATAAATGAAACAAAACAAACAGTATTGTTTATACAAAAACGAAGTCATGGTATTAATTAATAAAGCCTGAGACAAAATTAAACATTTAAGGGAGTCTTCTTATTCCGGTCTAGAATTTTTTTTCCGTAAGTCATTTGTAAAATTACTGGATATATGGTAAATTACTTTACGCTGTATTATTTTAATTAATATACCAGTTGTTTTATGGTACATCCATAACATGCAAAAATTTAAAATAATATTTGTGAAAGTTGAGATCTTACGTTTTTGTATATTTGTGTAAACATATAAGTGTTAGTAAAAGTAATTTATCTTAATAACTGTACACCATTTCTGTTGGAGAGTATTTTAGAATTTTCTGGAAATAAATTAATATATTTATATAAATATAAAAGAATATTTATTGCCTATTTTTTTTACATAATACATTGAGTGTTAAACGAGAATTATAAATTTTGTGTTAAAACGTTGTTTTTAACATTTAACTTATTTTATAATATTTAGTATTTTCGAATTGAATAACGTTTTTATAATCGTAAATAAGTTTTACTCAGTCTTATAGTTGACATTTAATTTTTAAATACAATGCTATTTATGAGGGAACAACTTCCTTGGAGCACTGATAATAATCTACTTGGAGTTGGCAGAGACGAAGCAAAGTCCTGAAGCCTGGACAAAGTCGTTACATGTAAAAGGGAGAATTGAGCGTCCTATTTTGATGTTATAATAGCCAGTACCGTATTAAATATGGCGCAGGAAATGGCACCCGTGGGGATTAAAAGCCGTTTCAATTACGGCGGCGCTGGGAAATTGCTTATGCAGATGGAAACAGCCGAAGCCTGTATTTTCCGAAAATTGATTTCAGGTCCGCCAACTATTAACATCGCAGGTGAACACCTCGGTGACGCAATTTCCGTCCGAGAGAGGTCCGACACCGGAAGACGTGCGTAACTTCCGGGTGGTGGCCGATCCACTAACAAGCAACATCTGCATACACAAGTATTTTAAAGTATAATTTTATTAGAGCGACCGGTGCGACAGTGGCAACGTTCGTTAATTGGCGCACCCTCGCGCGAGGTTATGTCAAGTCATCGGAAACGGCCTCTAATTAGCCCTGCGACGACAGCATCGCAATGGATTGAAATCACGGGTCTCTGTGTAACGCCAGATAAAACAAAAAATTAAAGTCAACTTACGATTGTTTGTGGGATTTTGTATCTCGAATTTAATTCGATTTTTGAAACATCTCTCGAATCGCAATGATCGTATCTAATTTTACACAATTGGAAACTATGTAGTCCTAAGACAATATTGATACACCGTAGCGTGTAAGTGATTAATTTAATACATACTTTCTTCACCGTAGAAGGAACATTTCTTTGTAGTTTTCTGAGGATCTAGTCAAGTTATTCATAACCAAATTTAAGAAAAGGGGTGTAAACATTAAAATATTTTGAATGAGAAGGGTAGCCAATTGAAACTGACACCGACAAGTGCAGTTGTGTCGCTCTAGGCACTTCCTCGCACCTGAGGGGAGGGACAAGGATCCCAGAAACGTAGAGATATTTATATAATCACTTTTTTGTCTGAATTGGCTAATTTCGTATTTATTTTTTCAATCAAAAAACGTTTTCATATTTCAATATTAAAATATTTTGTTATTCTTTTTTAAATTAAGAAGAAAAATTTGTTTGAACTATAGAAAACGTTCATGGACTCTATATGTATCTAATAAAATACATACAGTTCATTAATTAAGTCAAAATAATATTTTTTTGTTATTAAATCTGCTTTTTTAATGTTTTAAATAAAAACAGAAATTTCTGGAGAAATAACAAAAACCTTCTCAAATAAACAAAGCCGTCGCAGTAGATTAAATTAAGTAGATTATGTTTAATTCTGGCTTATTGGCAACTTTACTTATTTAATTATTTTTTATATTGAATAGTATATATATATATATATTGTAATACCCGTCTTGTTGATAATAATTGTTATAGGAATTTGGATTAAACAAGTTATTAAATTTTATTAAACAAAACAATTTTATTAATCTAGAATACAACTCAAGAAAATCTCTGTATATTTTTTTATATCCTTTTACCTCGACAATTAAATTACACTAATAAACCAGTTACATTTTTATAAATCAGACTCTGTACCCCAGGGTCTTTACTGGGTTGATAATGAAACGGAAAACTAAAATTTACAATTTAAACAATGCAATTAAATAAAATGAAAACGAAATCTGACTGATAACCCTTATTTAACAATTTACAGAATTTATTACAGAATGTCTATTTACAATTTTATTTGGGTTTTTCAGGAATGCACTTTAATCTACAATGCCCTTCTGTGCACAGACTTTTACACACGCTTCACAGACACGTTCACTTTATCCTTTTTTGAAATCCCGACTGCTGACATCTTCATGGACTAAAATGTTTATTTTATTTTCAGGCACGGCCAGGATTCAATTTTACCGAATATTTATCACCGCCTCCACGTCTTCCTCCTTTGCGGTCTACAATTCAACTCCTATGTCTTTCTCGTTCAGATTCTGGCACCACACTCCACGTCCATCTCCTTTGAAGTCTCCTGTCCAATCTTTTGACACCACACTAACTTTCATCCACGTCCTCCTCCCTTGTTCTCTGACATCCAACTACCATCTCCTCTGAGGTCTCCTGTCCAACTAACTTTTATCTACTTCCCCCTCTCCAGAATATTCCCTTTTTTCACAGTTTTAGAGTTTCCACGTTCACCAAACAAACACCAACTGTTTGCTTTCTCACGCTTCGAGAGCCCCTCAATACAATTAAAATAAACATTTCCTTTTAATATAATTGTGTGTCCACAAAACTTCTGTCATTATGCCATTAGGGTTTCGTCCCGATGTCTGTCAAAACCATCAGATCTAAGAGCCGCTAAACGTCCAATTATAGTCCTCCCCTTCTCTAAGAGCCGCTTATCCATTATTTTATTATTATCTTTTTTTTATATTCAAACCACTCAAGAATCCCAAGTCTGAGTTGGTAAACAAATTTGATGAAATAAGAACAAAATTTCTGTCCTTCTTGACTGGGTATTACAATATATATATATATATATATATAATTTAAACGGATACTATATAAACCGTATGTCAATGTATTGCTTAAATATAGAGGAATTATAACATAGCGGTTCGGCATCGTAGTGAAGTGTGTCTGTCTGCCGGAATTATCCTATTGCGTTCATTCCCAGATTGAAACGTTTCGTAAGACTTATAATTTACGACGCGCTTCGATTGAGGTTTACCACGACCGCAGAGTTATTAGGAGGGCCGGTGTTGGTTATTCCCAACTACCGTGTATCTAGATTAGTACAAACCTTGGGGAAAGTATCGTAAAACATTTTATTGAGTCTCATTAACCGTACATTAGGCTGCGGGGAGGCGGGTGAGTCGTTAAAGTTTTACAGCCTTGCGTGATTATTAGGCATCAAGAACACTTTGGGTATCTCCGGTACGCCACATCTTAACAATTCATAAATCGCCTCCAAGACAACTCACTCGCAGAATCGGACCGGATTTTGCCGAGCAGATGTTTCCAACTACACGTGTATACTCGTTGTATTCAGTTCTCGTGGTAGAAACAGTGGAGCAGTGTTGTCTGGAAGGAGAAAATAAATAGGCCTATTACACAAATACTTTTCCAGGCCTTGGAAAGTATTTTCCCGAAGAAATTCTTGATAAGAAGTAGAATAGGATAACAGAACAAGAAAAAATGTCTGATTATCACGACTGGATCGAAGAAATAATTATGTATTAATCGACGACACTGTACGAAAAAAATAAATACAGATACAGCTGGACGACATTGGGTATTACAAAATGAGAAAAAATGTAAGAGTGGCTAAACAAGCCGAGTATTTACATGGAATATAGGAAAAAGTGAAACAAGAAAAATTTGGAAAGTTTTGAATTATTGTTTGAGAATATCTGAATACACAAAGTGGACAGAAAAAATGTAAAAGATTCTAAGAAGAGTAAATGAGAAGAGATCTATCTTGACTACAGTTCTTAATAAAAAGGCAAAATGTATCGGCCACATCCTAAGAAGAAATTTTTTACTGCTTATCATCGAAGGACAAGATATTGGGTGATGAAGCAAGCAGCTTAGAAAAGACAAGGTGCAGAAAGAAATTCACAGACCACGTCCAAGGACCTACCAGAAGGCAGAACAATTAATAATGATATCAGACAGTTGTTTTCCTTGTCCTGGAGCTATGTGAGATACATCAATTGGTTTTTGTAAGAGCTTAATGAGAATATGTTAACAAAGAAGTTCCTGACCTCGTAGAGAAAGTTCACATAATAAACTACTTCCGCTATCTCAGTAGCCGCACTGTGTGGTTTTATTTGTATTTACTATATTTTCAATTATGAATTAGTGATATTAATTCCAACTTAATTGAGTTTATTATATTTTTGACGTTATTAAATATACTTTTTATTTATTTATTTTATTAGTAAAACAAGTTATTAATAACATCCTGCATATGCTTAATATTTAAGTTTTTTCTTTCTCTTATGTTGAACCAAATCTGCCAATTTTCGTCTCAGGTTTCAATTCCGAGTACTCTCAGTTTCTGTCTGACAACTTCGCACCGCAACCGTCCTTTCTTTAAAATGAATCTCTTCCATGGACAATGTTTACTATCACATTCTCTACTGCGCACAGGCTTTTGATTCATCTGTAATGTCCGCAATGAATATCTCAGTGTGTTCCCTTCTGAGTCGACTATAGTTGACTGTACTGCTGAAAATTTACAATCAAGACCCATTGTCGTACATCCGTTCCAGACACAATGTATTGCCTGCATTAAATTACACACACAGACACACACACGCCACACACATATTGTTTCTCTAATACCCAATGTCGGCTAACTGTGACTGACTATTTGTTGTCTACAATATCATCAATTAATAGTCATGACAATGAGCCCTGAAATTTCGTTCTGGAAAATTTAATCTGTGTTCACACAAACTATTGTTATTTCATTTTTGAGACATTTTAGTAACTTCAATAATATTTTTTTTTCGTGACTCTAAAGAACAACGGGACAATGCGTAATTAACAATGAAATTGATTCAGACTAGTTAAACCCCGACGTGAAGTATTTAATTTTTTAAAACTTATTGTGTTTAATATAAGTAAATTATGGAAATTTTTTAAAATTATTTTCTGGCCATTAGTTCTTCCTTTAGATTTAAAATGAAAGCACTTTCATCTGAAAGGTGTTGGGATTCCATTTTCCAACAGTATATTTTTATAATAAAACAATTGATGACCTTATACTTTTTTATTTTATGGGCTAGCACCTTACGCTACCGTACTCGTTTGGATTGCTGGCGACGTACAACTGCATTGTTTTTTTGAATTAATGATGGCATTTCTTCATGAGGAAATTGTAGAAATATTAGTTTTAACATTAACTGATTGTAATACAAGTTCAATGTATAACATTTCTGAAACTTATCTGGATTTATAATTTCTATCTATAATATGGAAACTGTTCCAATAAAAAGGCAAAATGTATCACATGTAGGAGAGATACGAAGGGGCTACCTTTGGCCTTTTCCTCTCCGTTTTTGAACCAAGGTTCCCACAAGCCGAGGCACCTCGGTCTGTTTTGAGAGGTGTATGTTCCGGGGTCACAGACCTTGGGCATGCGGTAAGAGTTGTCCGCTATTCCCATTGGAATAGTCGGCCAGCTGCCTCCTAAGCTGGTCAAGGCACGGGGAAGGGAATGCTGCGTGCCCACAGCAAACTCCTCTCCCGCTATCGGAAGGGTGTGGGACAAGTACCCAATGCTCGACCTACCTGATGCAGGTTTTTCTAGGGTTTTACCTGCATTTCTTTAGGCGAATGCCGGGTAGGATCCTTAAAATATAGCCCGGGGGCCCTAGTTAACCCTTGGCTACCTTCCTCTACCCTTCCGCATCCCCCCTTTCAAATCCCTTCCTATGCTATTAAAGGGGAGTTGCCCAACGTGGATTACCCTCATGTAGCCTGTTGCCCTCAAAAAAATCCTAAGAAGAAATTGTTTACTGCTTAGAAATGATCAATTAAGAGAGAAATATTTTAACATTTATACGTCCTTAAATAAATGAAAACGTCCACCTATTTAGTTATAAATTTATAATTAATTGAAATTTTCAGACATTATAATAGAAAAAAATTCTCAAAATTTCATACCTAATTTATTAGGACCTCTTCAGGTAATGTAAAGTCAATTAAATTATCTAATTTCAAAATCAGTGTTACTAAAAATTCCAACTAAGCAAGATTTTACAAACATAATTTATAAAACAATTAATTAAAAATTTAACGTTACAATTAATTACGTGAAATGTAGTGGACATAAATTCCAATTTGCCCACACGTTTCAGGTGAAAATTTTGTTATGTTAACAGCTGTTGAAAGTATTATTCAGTTTAAAGAAACAATGGAAAAATTTATTTCAAATGCATTAGAACAGCTATGGATTAGAACAAAAGGGAATTAAAAATTCGATTTAAATAATAGGTCAAATTATGCGCACGGAAATCGCATATTTAGTGATAAAATAAAATTTATGATAAATTTCGGTGTCTAACAGTCTGCCAGTGGACTGCGCCCACATGAGTTGTTATAATTTGGGGGAACAAAGAAAGTGAATTTGGCATGGCTGCATATGGTGATACGTTCTGCAAAAGTTCTCGCGTCTTTTTGAGGTACCAGAAATACCCGCAGCGTTGTTCTGGTGCCTGCGTGGGACAAACAAAACTCAGATAAGCGCTAATGGCCAAATTCGTATAGAGAAAGAGCAGATTTTTGGAGCCCTTCACCTGCAACAAGTGTCAGTACAAAGCTGCCAATTGGCTGGCGCTCGCGAATGAAACGCTTTGTTTTGCGTCCTTTGTGGCGCTATCGTTTTGCGTTTGATAAAAGCTGTCATTGACCCGGCGCCGCGCGACAATGGCCCCGCAATCGCTGTCTGTCCATCTGTCCACGGACCCACTCAATCAGAAAGCTTTTCAAAGCGCCGCACCACAGCTCCACCAGGTTTTTTGTTTTAATTTTCCGAAAAACCAGCAAAACGGAAATAAATTGCGTGATTAAAAAGCGGCCGATGCGTGTGCGTGTGTGTGAGTGTGTGGGCGACGCCAATTGAAGTCGTGTCGACACTGGATAACGCGGGAGCTGATTAGATCCCCGGCAAAAATTCCGCTCCAATAATTATTTGCCTCTGATGCTCCACACACAAGAGAAGCACGCTCTTTGTTCTGTCGACGCGTCAGCAGAACGTCAAATTATTAATTCCTGTTTCCATAGTCGAACGGGTTTATCGTGCGTTGTTGCGATTAAACAGCAGTGCTATGAAATGAAACTAAATTCAAAAATTTAGTTCACTGCACGCACGAAAATATCATCATAATTCGGATGATCCCAATTCAGTAATAATAAATAGAGTAAAGCTCTTATACGAGAGAAAGCTAAGAACTCAGTCGTTTATATAACATTATCATGGAGAGAGAACGAAATGGACGTCAAGAAATTTTCGTAATATACAAAACGAATTTAATTCATTGACCGCAAATATTTCTCACGGTTGACGTTTATCTGATTGAAGATTAAAGTTTATCAATGAAAATTGATTCAGGCAATATACAAGTTGTTTAAAAGAACAAGGAAACTTTTAACAAGTCAGCATGAGCTGAGGTCACAAAACTTCATAGAAATTCACTTCGTAACATTTTGAAACTATTGGTTGATTACATACAAATTTTAAAAAATTAATTGAAATTAGTATTTAAAATTTATTGAGAAATTTATTATCCTTTTTTCTTTATTAAAGTGCTAACAACCGTTTTGATGCAAAATACCGATTCTATCTCAATATTCCTTAAGAAAGTCGCGGTTTTAGATCAAGTAAAGAAAAAATCAATTGAAATCCATTTCAAAAGAAATGTAATGGATAAAAATTTCCGGGTGATTCGTTGTGAATCCAGTCCCAGAAGTCAGTAATGTCAGTACGGTCCTTTTGCTACTACTCCATGGGTTACTATACTTGTCTAAGTTAACCATTACACGTACCAGACAAATAAAAAGCCCATGCTACATGAAAATAAAATGTAAATATAAAAATTGGTTTTTTATTTCAAGTTTTAATATAGATAAAGAAATATTTTTAAGATTATTTTAATAGCCAGTTTTTAAATTTAGAGGTTATAGGGAATTACTTCAGCATTCACATATACATATCAAGGCTCAGGAAACGTTCATAACTTAAAGACAAATCTTTCAGACCACACCCTGAAGAGGGTAGAAAAGTACCCAACATAGTAGTGACAAATAATTAAAATATTATTTTAAAAAATTATTATAAAAATGTTGGTTAATGGGTCGTTAAATATCTTACTATTAAAACAAATGTTAAACAATTATTCTTTAATATTTTACAGTAAAATTCATTTCATCATATAGACTGATTTATAAAGATTATACACAAACAAAATTAAACATTTGATAAAAATTTTTTCAATGAATTTGTCAAATCGCGAGTACTTTTAGAATTTCTCATGAATGTGATTTAACACCTAACCATATTATACAGTTACATCAAAATAACCAATATATTAATTTCTTCGATAATATTCAATTAATATTAAATTCAATAAATATGGAAACCCTTTGAAACATTAATTGTTAAGTGTTGATATTAAATACTTATATTTATACAAAAATATATTATAAATAACTTAATAAGTCTTCAAATTAAATTAACTATGGAACATATATCAAGAATTTCTTAAGCATCAGGTTATATATTAAGCTGTTTCATTCCAAATTGAGAAAATAAAATTAAAATATTGATTGGCTATAAAAATTTCCAAAATGAAATGCCATTAATACTATTATTGATAAAAATTGATTTAAATATTTAAGTAACCATCATATTCTCAATGAATAAGTCAGAATATTGTCTTTGGGAAGTAAATTTTTATTTTATACCTACATTTTTTAATAACAACAATATCAATTCTTTTTTAAATCTGAACCCTAGTTCTAAAAATAATTATAAATGGAACTTTAACTTGAAAATTGTTAAAATAAAATAAAATAATTAATCCGTTAATTCTGTAC
The DNA here is from genome assembly GCA_037074705.1 of Zhengitettix transpicula. NCBI lineage: Eukaryota > Metazoa > Arthropoda > Insecta > Orthoptera > Tetrigidae > Zhengitettix > Zhengitettix transpicula. The sequence continues at coordinate 34,424,581 of CM073596.1, read as the reverse complement.
ATTCTAAAAGGTTTTTCAACCAGTTATAAAATAATCTTATTACCAAAAAAATAGCATTAATAATCATGAGGTAATTTTTACTAAATCGAATAAAAGAGCCACAACTGTGGCTTTGAAGAGGACTGAGTATTGTTATAAAGGGTCATTCTATCAGGTAATAAGAATAATGCATTTCTTTAGTCCTAGATAAATTAATGGGAATTATAAATGTACTTAAAACAGGAAATTACATGTGCTAATATTTCTACATATTCTAGAAAATCCATAAACATAATTTATCATTCAGAATTATTACTACTTCTTCCAATAATTTTGTACAATCTTTTCATCAAAGGTCTTAATAACGAAATCCATTGCAGTGTTAAACATTTATCACAGTTTGTCAACAACTTAATTATTTAAGTTATAGTGATGAAATGTTTTGATGTCCGCGAACTTTGTTTGATTACAGTACAATTATTTTCGGTAAGTTTCTACATTTGCTTAGCAGGAATTCAAAGTTTTCTCGATTTCGATTATTGTTATTCGGTTTTTAAGGAAAATTAGGTTATTTGCAGATACACGAATTGACCAAGAATGCTTCATAATATTATTAGTTCTGCTTCTGCATTTCCTGGATATTATAAGCGGATTATGGAACAGGTTTTTTCTTCTTCTTTTACGAGGTCTGACTCAACATCAGAACACGTATACTTCTTAAAATAAATTGCATATAAAGTATGAAACAATTGTCATTAAATTTAACAAACTATCTATAGGCTACTGGAGGCATATTAACACAAACTGCGCTGAAGTCTGATACTCTTTTAGATCCAAACAACGAATGAGCCTGACAGACCGTGCGCCTGTGTGTAGCAATTTCACGAGCTTTGTTGTAAATTTCTCCCGTTCCTCTTCTCTCTCTTTCAGTAGAGCTTTGCATGAGGACAGAGAGAAGCGTTATCAGCGAGATCTTCAAGCTTGGGTGACGGATAGCGGGCTAATAATTAGCATTTAAATTTCCATCCGTTAAAACAAAGGAACGGTGTGTTTGGGGGCTAATTGTGTGAAGGGAAGCGAGCTGCTAATAACAGCAATTCTTACAGGGGTTGCCCTAAATACTACCAGCAACAACACGCGAAAAAAGAAACGCCAATTTGTGTTAAACAAGAAAAGTCTTCCTGCCCGCCCGCCTGAAAGAAAGAAGAAATTATAATTTACTGCTTCCCCGCGTTTACCAATGCAATTTTTTTTAAAAAACTGTTCACACTATTGCAAGTCCGGGCATATAGTCTAACACTTTGTTCATTTCGCCTCACTCCTAAAATTTTTCCAAGTATGTCTACATGTTTATGAGCGTTCGTGTTTATAAAAATATGTATTTGAAACTATCACGTCATTGAATACATAGAAATTTATTTTCACGTATGACCTACATCTGCGAATAAACTCTATGGAGGTAAGTAACCCCCAGAACCTACAGTGGTGGTGGCATTCAAAGATATTTCAGTAAGATCCCGATTTTATTGTCAATTACATAATTTTCTGGTTGCCTGAGACTTTCTATCTAACTCGATTTAATTTAAGTGGACGGAATGAGAGGAAGAGAAACTCGAGGGTAGTCATGTAAAATTAATACCAAGAGAGGTGTCGAATCCATTATTTTTCGGTCCCTGCGATGAATAGTGATTCCCGATGTCACGCCTTATGGCACCTTTATCATAACAAATATAAATTAATAAAAAATAATTTGTCCGTAATTAAAAAAAAACTTTTACTTTTTTAATTTTTTAATAAAACTGATACATGATTATTATTGATTTTGTAATGTCCCCAATGTTTCTCATCAGTTACCAATTCGTATAAGGAAACTAATAAGTTATTTCAAATAATATAATTTTGAAATATTGCAACCACTAACCACATGAGAACCAAGTTTATTAATTTTCAAAGTTAAGTAATTATCAGACTAATTAGATTTTCAAATTGGCAACTGATGAAAAACATTTTGGATAACATAAAAAAAACTTTTTCTTCGGTTATAATATTTTGACTTAATATATATATATATATATATATATATATATTATTGAAAATAAATATAAATTTATATAATATTTATTTTCGAAGATGTTAATGGAACATCTTTGCACTGTATACAAATTAATAATTCAGATTTAATACATATCTTATTTTTAAATTAATTTACAACTGATGAAGTCTCAAATTAGGGATGAAATTATTGCATGAATTTATTTATAGTCCTAATGTTTAACATTGTACTTTTCATTATTTTAATCATATATATTTCACAGTTGTGATTTAGTTCTTTTGATTTGGTAATGTTACTTAATTATGAGGCTCCAAATGTCGGGACGAAACGTTGTATGATTTATTTACATTAAAATTTCCAATGTAATTTTTACACACTAAATATTAAATGGAATTTATATTAACTAATGAATTCATTGACTGTGAATTATTATATTAATGACTAAGAATTATCAAGTCCATTTATTTCATGTTCTTATTTTTTCTGAATTCTATATTAAAAGCTTGTGGTCTGAGTGTAAAATAAAATCACATTATAGGAAGTCGGGAAGGTGAGGAGGAATAAGCCCAGTCAAGTTAAATGGAAACTTTAGCTAAAAATGGTAATTATTTGAAGATCACGCGATTCTAAGAAATAGATGTCAATAATTACGTTTCAGGGTGACTCAAAGTGGAAATGCTAATAATTTATACTAGAATTTTGCTGTAAAATACCCCGAATGGGATTTTGGGACCGCCCGATGGTGAAAAAAATAAGTACAGTAGGCGAGAGGTGGCATTTTTGTTTTATTGTGACAGGCTACATGAGGTTAATCCCCTTTAATAGCATAGAAAATGATTTTAAAGGACGGCTGCGGAAGGGTAGATCAATTTATTATACGCTATTATATATTATATGGTAAGTAGATACCTTACGAAGAAGTGAACATGAATGAGTCAGGGAGATATTTTAGATATAGATAACGATTCATAAACCTTTTAAACTTTATTTAAGTAGTATAATTAATGTGTGGTATTTACTAGTAACGATCATTTTCATTTAATGATATGTATACTTAAATAATTTTTAGATAAATGATCGCATCATTGTTTAAAATTGTTCCGGGATATATGGAGATCTTACAAATATAATATATAAAAATATTTTTTTTTATAAATATAATTAACCATTTCACTCATTTATAACTGAAAGCCACGGTTCACTTACGGATGTGGGTTTTTTTTTGTTTAGCAGCTGCTGTTCCGGGAAGATAACGAGGAATACAAGAGCACGCCCCTGCGTTTGACATCCAGTTATCGCTCCATTGACAGTTATTGGTAGGGTTCCACAGTTCGGGAAACACGCCAAAACAATTACTCTAGCTTCCAGGTAACAAACATCCACGATATCCACGGTTCACTCACTCGGAACGCAACCGCGCATACACGCACAATAAAACGTAGATAAAGCATCATTCCCAATAACAGCCCTCATGTTTCAGGTTTCAGTATCTTAATTCCTTTGTTAAATGTTCGTTGACGACTGAACAAATTTTTCTCTTGTTATTCGTTTGTGTGCTTCATATCCTTGATCAATAACAAAGATTTCAAGACTATACTGGACGAAAATTCATTACGTCAATGATACTCGTTTTCTTTCAGTAAAAACTAGTGTCTAAAATTACACGAAGTAGCTTTCAATGTCATATGAATTGTACTGAGCAGGTATCGCTGATATAAATTTATTTTTAATTATTTGCACATTAAATTAATTTATTGTAAGTTTTATTAATATTATAAGCATTAACGCTTAGGTAATGTTAGGGCGATAGTTTCTATCATCGTTGGCTTGGCAGCGGACTGGAACCGTCTACTCAATAATTCGCACAGGCGAATTTTAATCATTATTTTGAAAATTTTATATTAAAAACAGTACTCGGCGCAAGTTAAATGAATCAATATAAAATATTTATAACATTTATAAATAATATTTATGTAACGACATAAATATACAGAATATTAAATGGTTTATCAGCATTAAAACATCACTAATTTTAGTGTAAATGAAACAAATACTGCATGTTTCTACGTAAATTAACCTAGGAAGAAATAAATATTGTATCTGAACTTTCTACAAATGAATATTTTCAATGATACATGCAGATGAATAGCATAAACAAAAGCCAAATACAATAGTAAAATGATATGTTTGGGTCGTGACTCGTACTCGTCCCCGTTCACTGCACAATGAAATATGGAAGATACCAACTGTTAGTCGGATCCCGAATTTCAGCCTGAGGTTAAAGTTTGAAATATCAGCTTTTCAATTTAAGAAAAACTCCCGCAATATTTTGCTAGATTGTGATGAAAAGTCGTCATACATAAGATTAAATTTCCGTCAATTATAAGCGGAATGGTTCGGTCAGATAAGACCGGTTAAAATCCCCGCAGCACAATTCTTCTCGATTAGTTTATTGCCATGAAATTAGTGCCAACTGCTCTCGCAAATCAGAGGGGTAATATCAATGCAAACGGACATTTATCACGCAGAGAGCTATTTAAACATCAAGAAATGTTAGCGTGGTTTTCTCGGAACGTATAATTTTACTGTATGCATGAAGCGTTATTTCTGCGATTTACTGTGCATTTTTTAAAGAAGCGTTCAATAATTTGCTCCTATATTTAATTTTTCAATACCTTTAGTTGACGTTGTCAAAGTCTTAATTCCTAAATGAAAAAGGTAACGTGGGCATTTGAGTTAAATCCATAACAAAATTGACGACTTAGTGGTTGGAACTGAGCCGCATGTAAAGCCACGTTGACGTAACTGTCACGCTACGAACAATTATTTTTCAGAAATCGGTTTAGGAATTTGACGTTGTCGCCTCAAGCGGAGAAACCATCCGGGTTCATTTTTTCCCACGTGATGCAGTATTCATTTTCACACTAAGCGATCAAGTAGTTGTAATCTTGGAGGCACCGCGATACGATAGGTTGTGTATTAACGACGAGAGCAAATAAAAACAATAGATGCTCTTCTATAGTACGAAACTAATAAGAATGTCGCGGTTCATCGCACGACAAGGTTTGGCATCACTCAATAACGCTCCAAGTGGGTCGTTTTAGTATCAGAAATTTGTAATATATGTAAAAAAAATTTTTTTTTAAGACTAAGGTCTTCAATAACTTGACACAAAAAATTATAGTAAATATATTTATGATTTTTTAAATATTACTTGAGACTTATTAACATCTATTAATTCAATGCAAAACTCCAGGTTTTCGGACTGATTTAAATCTGGGGTTTGCATTGAATTTTCGATTCTGTTGATCTATAAAATTATTTTTAATATCACCAGTGTCTGATTATTACGTGGTAAACATAGTCCAACGTTTATAAAAATTTTGTAGTGAGATTAAAAATTTTAAGAATAACTTTATAAATTATTATAAACAAAAAATCGAAAGCTCCAGGAGAAATTTAAATAAATAATAAAATTTTAGTTCTATAAAATTGAACAAATATTATTCAGTCTAAATAAAATCGGCGTAACAACTAAGTACTTATAAAATTGTTAATAAATGAATACAGAAAAAATTAAAAGGCGAATCAATAGATTTTTCTGATAAATTGCAATTTGTTCGTAAATTACATAGAATAGTTTTGTTTAAGTATAAATGCCGGTGGAACTTCTCTCTAACTTCAAAATATTTATTTTAAATTTTGAGAAAATTTCATCCATCTATGATAGAAATGTTCAAAATGCCTTGTAGTTTATTAAATATTTCGTTTTTCACGTCCTAATTTTTCTAATATCGCATACCGTATGGATTACGATCATCATAGAAAATAAATGTTTTTATTAGTGAATAAGCTACAGTTTGATGTGAAGTTTTGACGCACTTGTTCGTTTTTATTTGCCGTCGCTCAGGTGATTGTAGGTATTTAAATAATCGACGTGGAACGTGAGTTCGTGCAACCCGTGCCGAAACAAATTTCCTACAGGAGAAGCGATCCGCCACGGCAATGAACCAGGGGCTCCCAGATGAATGCTTATGCGATCCCTCAGGCTGGTCATGAAACACTGGCAGCTTCTAAAGGAAACGAGATTTGGGAAGGAAGCGATTATAACACATTACATATTCTCGTGTGCGGTGTAAAGCGCAAGCATAACAATGAACTTTCTGTGAATTACGAAACGACCAGGTGTCAAGAATACTAATCGGGACATCGCTGGCTATTTTTCGAGGGGAAAATTACCGCACGAAATTGTAATCCGAAAAATTTGATCTCATTTGTAGCTTTGACCAGAAATAATATTTATATTTGAAATATTATGAACATATCACATGAAAATAAGCCAGTCAGTTACAATTAACACAATCTGAGTGCTAATAAAATATTAAATGAAAGATACAATTTAATATCGGTTATTTAACCATAATGTTTTCTATCACCATTCATATTTAATACGCAAGGAAGGAGTGGCAGCAAAATTATAAATTTTGAGTTGAGGAATATACAGAATCTTTCTCAAGCATCAGGTCGTAAAGGCCATGGTAAAGTTGAATTGAAGTACGAGGATGGGAAAATGCCAACCCGACCAGGAATCGAACCCGGGACCTCCCGCTTACCGAGTGGACGGTCTAAAATGAAATGAATGAAGAACATTTCATAAATCAGTATCAGGACTGAATAAGAATGAAAAATTTGACGGTTCGTAAAGGAGCTTGATGTTTCATACTAGCAGGTAATCAAAGATAAACAACTAAGATAGGTGTTTGACAATCAAATGTTATTGGGCTGTAAGTTTATGTCTCTTTGTGGTTTTCGCCTCTTATTATCAAGTTGAGGATGAAGAAAGGATTTTCGCCCGGTGAAAAGTGACTTCAGGCCATCAACAAATTAAATCTGAAAGTTCGAGAAGTGCAACAGATGAAAGCCTGACAATTAACAGTAGTTTACATGAAATGACAACGCGTTAATAAAGTCATACTGATTTATTTAATACATTTTGAAAAGGTTGATAGTTAACGATGATAAACACGAAGGTGTTGAGGACGTTTTCTTCGCCGCGCTAAGTAGATGGTGGAGGTTTATCGTAATATCTGTGGTGAGGAGAGGACGCTTAGAATGTTGTGGCTGACAATTTGTTTTGTTTGTTCCCATGTGGGTGCGATATGGAGGGTTTCCCAGAATACGCGTGTCCCGCTGGCGGTCCTGGGAAAGGGAGGCAGACGGGGCAGCCGGCAATCTGCCGCTATTTATTACGGCGTTATTATAGGGTTACTGGCCCAAATAACAACAGGCCAACCCTTATTAAATTGGGTCTCTATATACCTCGCGGCGCAACAAGAACAAAATGCCTTGAATATAAATTTATATGTAAAGCAGCCCCGAGGTGTGGTATGGGCTCGTGGCCTCTTTAATATGGTTCGGCCACGGGCTCCGCTCTTCTACGAAAAGCGGCTCTGAGAGATAGAATATATTAAGAATAATGTTCATGCCGCGGTGCATCATTATTGAGAGTTTCGGAAGACCACTGTGCGAATGTCGTGACCACGTCTCTCCTCAACTTACCGCTGGGCGGGGAAAGGAACGGCTCGGCTAAAATCGATGGACTTTAAAACGAGTTTCCGTGAATCATACAATTTATCAATGCAATTTATGAAACAATACACAGATTTATTGATCAATCTTTCGTCATCAAAAGACAAAACGATACAGTCACAATAGTATTCAGTTACTAACTGCCAAATATTCTGCTTTCTGTATAATGAAGTCAGCCATCGTCAACTGAAACGAAGAATTTACGAAATTTATTATCGCAATTAGTTTTGATTTCATTGTCATTGAGGACTTATACAAATAAATTAATCAAACATTCTTTGTAGATAATTTTTAATTTGGTCTTACTTCAGTTTTCTACAACCGTTAAGTACAACAAACACATTCCATTTATCCCTACCTGAGATAAACTTCTGATGTTGTGGAATTAATTAAAATAAGCGAATAAATATTAAAGCAACATTTATACTACACACCTGGCTTATGCGGTGTGTCCTTCTTACGGCTGTATGGATTTTTAATCACCTCAAGTAGTGAACAAGGATGCAGAAACGTAATTATTTCGCACTTATTTATGTTTGTTATTTAACTAATTATTTACCTAAATAGTATAGTATAAAACATACGTTATATATTTTATTTATCTAATTATAATATAGTTCTGCTGAAGGTACAATTAAAATTAAACATTTTATCAGTATTTACTTCAACCGAGGACGCGAAATCTGAAAATATTTATACAAAATAATAATTAAAATAATTTCTAATGGTTTTTAAAAATGTAAATTGCCTAACACAAAAGAATAATTTTTTTAAGATTATTTGAACTATCTGAATACCTTTAACCATTTTTTAAAAAGATATTCTTATACTAACTACCATTGATCATTTAAATTTAACACATTTTCATGTAAAAGCATTAAAAATTAATGTTATTACATTATCGGATGTTACAACAAGCAATGAAGAAAAAATGCCTCTAAAATTCTGTTACAAGATTTATTTATGCATAAAATTATTGCAAATGAAGTGGTGCTAAAAAGTATTAAACGTCGCTATGTTTAATTTTTTGTTGATACATTTTTTTCTAACTCTTTGCCGTTTATATAAATTTATACTATCATAAATGTCAAATATTTCTTCATTATTATTTAAATATATTTGTCTATTTTTCTTCCTAAAAATTAGTATAAGCAATTATCTCCATTAGAACATTTTTTTCCGGTTGTGGACGCTGTGCAAGTTATATTTAACAATTTATAATATATAATTCGGACAACATAACAGAAAAAAAATTAATAAAATAAAAATACCACAAAGTTTTGTTCCTTTTCTGTAATCATATCAGGCGTAAAAGTATAAAATATGAAACTTCGGAATAGATTAATTAAACGAATATGAATACAATTAATTCCTGTAATGTTATTTCATGCCAATATATCATAAAATTTTGAAGAGAAATTGTGCAGAATTGTGTTTCATTTTAATATATATATATATATATATATATTGAAAGTTACAAATTTTTTAAATATATTCAGTCCTCATTTTTGTTCATGAATAATATTGTAACACCTGAAAAGGTCTCTAATGTCGGGATGAAAAGGTGTGTGGTTTATCTTTACTTCAGTTATTCATTGTAAATGTAATTGACTAAATATTAAATGTCAGCTTTCATTAATAAACCCATTTAATAATTTTTCCTGGCCTAATAGGCCATAAATTATAATAACCTGATTATTAATGCGAAAAACTTGAATATATCATGTTCATATTAATACGAATAAAAATTAATATTAATATACCGTTTTAAGTAATTTATATTTTATTTTAATAACAATGTATATGATCCTTTCTGAATTATAACCAGTCAAAGATTGGTTACATCCGTCAGAGGAGCAGACTGGGAAGCGTATGCGTTTCAGTGTGGCTCACCATCTGACAGTTTAGCACGAACCGTCATCAGTGGTTCTCACGGAAGGTCAATTAAGCGCCGCCAAAATACAGGAACCCATATGCCCGTCCCATATGCGCTCCCATCACACCATAAACCGATTACAATGTCGACGGCGGCGGCTGCGAGCACGCAGCTCGAATTTAATGTCTCTATTTCACTCAGGCGCCTTGCCAGGCACTGTAAATTATTCCTGTCCCTATAAATACTGAAATTAATGGACGCATGAAGGTTTCTCAGACTTGCGACAAAAACCGGTAACAACAGCTCACAACTATGCGCTACTCCGGAAATGGCTTACATCTTTACTGATGAAAACTAATAATAAAAATAACTCCAATAGTAATTTTGAACCACAATATATATATATATATATATATATATATATATATATATATATAAATTATTTATTACCTGATTTAAAATTCATCTAAATTATTTAATGAATTTATTTCGTGATGGTAACATTTTCGTTTCTGTATTCCAAAATTAAGGGTAAAGATTTTAAAAGATTAACCAGAGTCTCTAACCAGGTTAAGAACAAGTTAATTGGCATTTGTTGTGGTTAAAATAACAGCTGCGTTAAAAAAAACAGTCTTCTGAGAAAAACGAAGTATACGGAACAAATCAAATATGATGCCCAAACCTTTAGTTACATGGAAATGAATCAAAAACAATTTTATACCTGTAAATTTTACAACTTGAAAACAATATTAAAATTAAAAACCATACCCACTCTGGTTAAATAAACATAAAATGTATTTAGCTGGATTACCAATAATCATGTTCAATATTGAAATTACCGTTAAACCCTACACAAACACTAAATTAAGATTAACAGACGTTTCCTAAAAAAATTTAATATTTCAATGTTCACGAAGTAAAATAATCCTTTGTCATGAAGTACTAATATATTTGACAATTAAGTATTTGTACTGTTATGCAGACAATATTTAAATTTAGCGTTATTTTGGAGACTGACATCAATTTTGCAAAAAGGAAAATATCTGAAAATTCTTGAAAATGATGTAATGTTTCGAAGATACGATACTCGAAAAATATATCAAATTATATGTAAATAATTGTGTGATTAAAAATTACGGGATGAAGTAATAATAAAGCTATGTAGTCATTGACTTATTTTTTCTCTCTCTCTGAAAATTGCTGGAAATATAATATATTTGAGAATTAAGTATTTGTACTGTTATGCAGACAATATTTAAATTTAGCGTTATTTTGGAGACTGACATCAATTTTGCAAAAAGGAAAATATCTGAAAATTCTTGAAAATGATGTAATGTTTCGAAGATACGATACTAGAAAAATCTATCAAATTATATGTAAATAATTGTGTGATAAAAAATTACGGGATGAAGTAATAATAAAGCTATGTAGTCATTGACTTATTTTTTCTCTCTCTCTGAAAATTGCTGGAAATATAATAAAAAATTAGGAATAAATAATATATTGTTAACTAAAGTTGTTGTAGTATTGAGAATGAAAGGAAATAAAAAGTGATTACTATTCCCTATACATTAAGTCTAGATATTCTTGTATGGAGTGATTAATCAGTAACAATGTTTTTCGGATAAAAATCAGCTTTGTAAAACTCAACAACACAATAAATCTATAAGTAATGGAATTTTTAAATCTACACTTCGACGTGTAAAATTCTTATTGGTGCTCATTGGTTACACAAAGTGTTGTACATCTCGGAGTAGTAAGTATCAAATAGAAATTCAAAAAATTATTATATTGCCTATCCATGGGAAGAAAAGAAGCCTCGGAGAAGAGGTGTAAGCTCTTGCAGGCAGAACATTTTAAGAGAAACGGCGAAGCTACCTTTGGGGGCGCCACCTTCTCTCTCTACTTTTGAACCAAGGTTCCCAGGCATCACGATCGCAGACCTTGGGAATACGGTAAAGGTTGTCCACTATTCCCATTGGAATAGTCGGCAAGCTGCTTCCTAAACTGGTCGAGGCACGGAGAAGAAAATGCTGCGTCCCCACAGAAAACCCCTCTCCCACCATTGGAAGGGTGTGTGACAAGTATTGCCCAACCTACGTGATGAAGGCTTTTCAGGGTTTGTCCTGCATCACTTTTAGGCGAATGCCGAGTAGGATCCTTACACTACAGCCCGGGGACCCTAGTTAACCCTTGGCTACCGTCCTCTAACCTTCCGCATTCCCCCTTTCAAATCCCTTCCTACGCTATTAAAGGAGAATTACCACCACGTGTAGCATGTTACTCTACGTCTGTTTGTCTAATGAATGTAAAATAAATATCTTAACATGTTCTTAAATTACGTATTCTATTTAAATAATTAACGGTTCAAAATAAATTAATTATTTTGTTTGGGCCACTCTTCCACCAGTAGATAATTGATGAAGATCACAATGATGGAAGACATTCAATATATTGAGTATTTTATCTAACATAATTAAAGAAAGCCGTGAACAATTTTATTTTTCTTGAGAACCACTATAGATACACGAACACTAAAAGTCTATAGCGCTTTGCATTTATATATATATATAAAGATAAATCACTGACTTTTATGATCGTAATGAACTCAGACTAGGGCTGAACCGGTTTCAATTATTTGTGATTTATCTATTTTTACTTTCTCTAAATGTAACGTAGGTTATATAGTTTATTGTAGATTAAGTTGGTACGTTCAGATACGGATAACTGCATTGTCTCTAGATTACCAACACAACGACAGATACGAATAGCTTCTTACAGGCCTAAATAAAATGCATCGATATTATTTTTCCTGTCTATTTGTCATTTTTCCTCGTTTAATATTTACATAAATAAATAAACAAACCGACTGGAAAAATATCTATATATATATATATATATATATATATATATATATATATATATAAAAATGAATGTCTGTGTCTGTGTGTGTGTGTGTGTGAGGTTCCTCTAGGGGTGAACGGGGCTGAAATTTAAAAACATGGTAAAACGGTCGATATTAGCGTCGATTAATTATTTTTCTGAATCTATGTGATTAATACTTTTCAACCGGTTGTATTTAGTGTATGATTTCAACCCCTTTAAAGCACTAATAAGTGAGGGGGTTCAGGGGAGTTACATAAAAATAACGCAAAACAAACGAGATTGTTGTCAAACCCAGAGTTTTAGAAGCGAATTTAATTCTGACATTCATCACGTCAGTTAAGTTATAGTTCAACTCCTAGGTGCGGGGGTGGTGGAGGATGTGAGTGAAAGGCCGTTACATAAAACTATTGAGTAACCAACGGGCAATGGAGTAGTTTTAGACTTAATAAAGTTAGCGAGTATTTTTTAAGGTTTTAATTCGTCGTTATTTTTAACACTTTAATTATATGTTTAAATCTCCCGAATACCGTTAGTCATCATCCTAGTTTATTTGAAGCTATATGATGAAGGTTTTGGTCGGGGAGGGGAATGAAAATTGGTAAATGTTCCAAACATTTGAAATGAAATGTTTACGAAGAGGTTATTAGTCCTTCTCCAGCGTAATTTAAATAAATTCCCGGGCAACGCCGGAAACAAAATTTAATAAATAAAAGTAACAACGTTTTGTTCCTTGACTTGAAAACTCCTCAGAATCGCAAGTATCAAAAACAAATTTGGTATTGATTGTTTCTTGTTTGATTTAATAGGACATAGTTAACTTGTGATGCGTATATTTTATCGAATATATCGGGCTGTCGTTTGAATTGCATTTGTCTGTTTCAGTGTATCGCATTTTAAGGGCTTCAAGGACGAATTCGTCTCGATTTTCTAGGTATAATATTTCAAGAGCAGTATAGTACCCACTACCATTTTAATTGGACCTACCGCTTTACCGATGGCCTGTTAACCACAAAGCTTCTCAGATGATCCACGTAGATTTCGCGAGGGCGCCTGGCAGACGCATTGTTGCACACGGCGTATCTAAAGTGAGTAATAAATTAGATGAGTGAGGGCGGCTTGTTTTAATAATTGAAAGGGAATGCCCCCCTTCGCCGAGATGGCTGATATCTGACCTCCCCATATTTCGACACGGCCCGCTTTAATATTTAATTCGCATATCGTCGCGGCGTCCAATTATCGTTCCTAACGCGATAGTGGTCATTATCAGCACACTTTATAATGACCCTGCTGTCCGCACGCCACACAACGCTCCAAGTATCGGAAATTTCACAAGCGCAACTTAAATGAAAATATTGATATTAGGTAAAATGTAGACATTAAATTAAGTAAGGCCCAAAAAATTGTTGGGACAACACTTAACGAAAATACAATAAAACGCTAAAAAAATAAATCTACATAGATAATAGTTACCAATTTCAAATATTTAAGAATTATTTTAGGTGAATTGTAATTCAGATTATATATGTAGAAAAATAAGTAGAATGACAGGCTTTTCATGTAGAGTTGGAAGAAAACATTGAAACTATTATATATATGTTCTTCTGCTTCATTTAATTAGCTTTGTTCTGTATCGTATGACGTTACACATACAGGTACTGAAAGGATTACTGAGTTGAAAAATACAGAGTTACGAGAATTTTATGTAAATTTAAATGATATAGTGTAAAACGTATGTTAAAAGAAATGAATTGGTTGTTTATTAGAGATTTTGTAAAGTTCCATACTTTAGTATTGATATATAAATGCATCAAAAAGTTGTTGCCATCATATTTTAATAAGTATTTAAGGTTTAATTATGATATATGATACAATGTCTGAAGCTAGAGCACGACATAACTAAAGCAGTTAAAGAATATTATTCTCAGAATTTAAATATAAATAAATTAGAAACTGTGATAAATTTAAGAATAGTTAATTTAAATTTCTAATTTCATGTGAAGAAAACTTCTGATACGATTATTTGCCCGATGCCCGTTATTCCGAAAATATTATCACGATTTTCGTTTACCCAACAGGTCTATTTTTCGATGAGTAATTTTCCCGAAAATTGCATTTTGACGAAACGAAGCAAAATTTTAATAGAAAACTTAATGTGTCAGTTACCTTATTATACATTATTATTATTATTGTAAATTCAGTTATTAATTAATGTGTGGAACAATTTCAAGTAAACTTGTTCTACGTTTCACGATCCAGGAATAAAGACTGAGGATGTAAAACAACTCCAGCACCCCTATAGATGGTGTGTAATTTTTAAAATATTCTAAAATGGCCTAAACTGGCATCGAATAAATATTTTTCTGGATGTCCCAGATTCATAGCGTCACTCTCGATTTTTTTAGTGCCTAATTTCAACAGTTTGTAAGGGGTGCACGTCTAGGGGTTGGGGGTTGAAGGGAGATGAAAAAAGTAATGCCATACTGTCGAATCCGGGATTATGGTAGTCGCCGTGTTTAAGTATGTCATTCAGGTTACGCTTACTAAACCTTGACTGTGGATGTAAATATTTGGAACAAAAATATTTCAATAAAATTTATGAATTATTCTACTAGTCTTCTTGTTAATATTATTATTATATTGCACTATAATGATTTTTCAGACCCAGTCAAAGGACAAGTTTTAAAATAATATAATTAGTTTTCGGAGTTTATACAGCTTCAACAAATTTAAAATTAGTAATTTTTGTGTTCCATATGGACTCATTGTCTTTTGCCGGGGTTTCTGTTATTAAAACCTTATTGGCTTGTACAGAAAATCTGGTCTGGTGGTTGTGGGAACGATGAGACCTATGTCTCGGGACAGTGGCCTAATGACTGGCCGCCCATTTGCATTTCGCGTGCCGCCATGTTGTCCGGGCGAGGCGTTGCGTGTCCATACATCATGGACAGGGCCACGTGGAAAAAGGAGTGGGTGTTGGGCAGAGGGGGGCTGAAGGAGAGGGGCAAGGGGGCACTTAGCATGACGCTGATGTGACACGGCAGCCAACCAGATGCTTATCACTGCGCCAATATGGTAGCTGGCCACTGTTTTACATTCCCCACGGCCACGGTAAATGCATCCCCCCACACATGCAGCGACCAAGGGACATGTTCTCAAAAATCCGTAATTAAATTAATGCATCACTTCATTAATAAAAGAATTTAAAATAAAGATACTTGTTTCAGACAGGTAATACATGAAAAATGGCACACTACTGAATAACTTCCGAATCGAAAGATGTTAATGCATCAGCAGAATGATACGAACGATTCTTTATTTGATTTTCAGAATTTATAAGTGTATTTCACATTAAAGAATGTTTCACCAAATGTTCTGACCGCTTTACGCTGGTTTGAAACCTGTTGAAGTCTTTATAATTCAATTCATATTTATTTTTCTATCATTAAGACGTCATTAGATTAAAAGACCGTCACTGAACAGCCATTGAACTACCCGTGATTATTTTATATTGAGAATAAGTCGTTGCATTTTGTTTATGAATATTGAAAAATCAGGTTCTATAGCTTGTTCCAGCTATAACCACAATGAATTTGGTCCATTATTTTACATTTAATTTTCTCAAAAATATAAATAATCATAAAATTTGTCACATATCTGGTTTTCCAAAGCCTTAATGTTTTCTGACCATCTGTATTTCTCGCTTTTTTTTGAACAGGTTGAATATTTAAAATTCGTTCTTCTACACGAACCCAGGGAAAATAATTCTATTTTGGTGGCTGTTGGCCTATGTGACGCGTTCACTTCACCTCTTGAAGCGTTGCTTAGATATGCACACAGATAACTAATAAGTGCGCACGCTTCTGCGAACTTGGTCTTTCAGATGGAAATGCGGGAAGGTGTTCGTGTTGGCGGCTAATTATTCCTGGGGCATGGACGTGTCTTTGCAGGAGCCACTCTCTCGACAATTAAAACTATAACAAAGAAAACATTCTATTACCTGCCGGTCTTTATCTGAAATCTCGAAGATGCAATCTGCTCAGAGACGTGATGTATGCGATTCTCTCGTGGTTTCATCAGGACTAACTTCCCCTCTATATAAACCATACATTGCGTCCAGGGACAGGAAATGCGTTCCGTTGTTCATGTGCTTAATAAAACGTTTCTAGTCGCTGGTCTCATTTGGAAAACTCAGGCACGATGCTGGTTGGTCACTGCAGCGCTTAATTTCCAGCTACATGTGGTTTAAAATTATCACTCATTGTCAGTGAAAACTCGGCGATGACATTGCCAAAAGCGTCTTCGACAGAAGACATGGTTTAAAAATTATAACTCTTTATTTCTTGAGGTTGATCAAAATATGGGGCAATAAAATTAAATAATAATTATAATTAGTAATAAGATTAGCAGATAACAGTCAATATATTGACAGTAAGTTATTGAAATTAAAATCAATGTTCAAATAATTGTTATTTGAACAAAAAATTTCAATACATAACATTTAGTAACACACTGATGTGGATCAAAGTTACATTAAAAAAATATTAGTATACTATATATTATGAGTTTATATTAATTGTGAAGGCATTTTCAACAAGTCGTATAATGAGTAACAAAAGTGAAAATTACTGGCTACTTCCATTTTTAAACACATATGTAATGTGGCGGTAGCTCTTAAAAAACTGGAGATAAGCGTTGTCGTGCAGGTAGCCGTGAATTTTTTTTTCAGGCTAGAAGTAATATATTTTCAGATCTCCAACTTAACCGAATATTGCTCGACATTTGCACTATTAACGTGTGACACTCAAATCTAAGCCAAATTTTTCACATAAAAACTCTTTCTTTGTCTCTCATGAATATGCATTTGCGTTTAATTTGCAACTGCATTTAATTCCAGATTTACTCTGCGAAAATTCACCTTAATCGTCACATAACATTTATTGCTTTTATGACTTGACAGCTCAATTTCATCTCACGTCCTCACTAGCATTACAAATTACAAAAAAAAATCGGTTCTGGAATATTTTGATGTTGTTCACAAGCCCACGAACTGGTTCAGTGTCCTCTTACTTTGGCTTAAGTCACGTCGATACAACGAATTTGTAAGCCACTGTCTATTCGCCAGTTTTCTACTTCCCAAAATTTCTCTGGAGATCGCGCGAGAAAAATTATATTTTAAAACAATTTCCTCGACGTATTGATTGCTACAGAACCTCCTGTCTAAAGCAAGGGACGAGGAAACGAGCCTGTGTAGAAACCTGAGCAGCAGAATTGACAAGTAGCTGAAAATGGAAGGAAAATGTCCCGCAAAGGAGACGTATACAATGTTTCCACGTATGAGAAATGTTCCCACGCTCAGAATGCATGAAGGCTCGTACAAGTTCAACCTAGATTCTTCTCATGCGAGTCAGCTAATATTCATACAATAACGAGGACATTTCGTGCACTTTCTCTGAGAAATTTACGACTACGTTTACACCGCAAATTATTATCATAAAAGAACTGGAAAATTGGCTGATAAACGTTTCTGACACGAAACTACTTTGGAGTACTTTTCATAGGAAATAAGAAGACCAGAGTTTACTTCTTTGAACTTACGTGCTGAGCTGTTTTTTTAAAAAAATTCATGTCTATTATTATTTGAGTGAATATAACGTCTGGACTGATTCCATTACGCAATGGATATAAATTTTAAAAAATTGGAACATAGAATGTCTTCGTGCAATCTTTAAATAACGCTCTGTAGATGTATTTGAGATATATAATTTTATTAAAATGAAAAATATACGTCTTTTATATAATTAATATACAAAATAATAAATAAATTATTACGTAATTTTATGGTCGCCAATGAAATTATATGTTCCTGCAATTAAAACTAAATAAACACGTATATCTTCAGATGAGATATTTAATAATAAAGATATATTCGTCTCCTGGAATTAGAAATTCTAATTCTGTGGAAGAAAAAACTTTGTATTTGGTATTTTACAATAACATCTGTGTTGAAACCAACTAAAACTGTTTCTCTCTCCACTATGTAAGAGCGAAATTATTTTATTTCACCATGAGGCAATTTCCAAAGCCATATTTCATAAAAAATGTAACTACGTAATTTGTAAAATTTATATCATTTTAACAATAAAAATAACAATACTTTTTTTCATATTTTATCTAATATATATCTATAGTGACGTTCACATTTTCGATATTCCTCGCTTTTATTTCAATTTTAAGTTTCATCGGTATTTCCTGTGTAATATGTCTTTATGTTACAAAACTTCTCAGAAATCAAAATTATTGAAATCAATTTGAACAAAATTATATCATTATGATTGAAACTGATTAAAACTGTTTGACGTTCAAAATGTTAATAAATCATCGAATTTAATATTACGCCAATAGCCACCTATAAATCCAACGAGTATCCATTAAAAATAAACTTTGGGGACAAACCGCTCCTTAAAAAATTATAATAGTTACAATAATTAATTTAAGTCAGAAAAAATAATAATTGACAAAACTATTAATAAAATAAAAATATATATCACAATGTTTCGTCAGTAATATGGGACGTCATCAACTGAACATTTATTTTTACAGAGAAGATATGTATGAGACCTTTAATATACTTTTACATACCTTTTTCAGCAATTAATGTAACTGTTAAATAAAGGGTTATGAAACATTTTGAATATGTATATATTATTTCAACCATTAATGCACTCTTGATAAATTCCCAAATTAAGGACGAAACGTCAGGAAAACTTTTCTGTATTAAATGCTTTGTCAATAATTATTTTTTTCTGGACAGTTTTCTTATTACAATTTTAACAAGTCAGATTATTATTTATAATAACTTGAATTGTTAAGTTCACATTAGGATCGTGTACGCCAAGTGCGATTTACTAATATGACTCTCGTGACTATGAATGAACGTAAAAAATCGTACTGCTTTGTTCGCCTTGCCCTGAGGATCAGTCCTATTAGGGGTTGGCTCTGCATTTAAATTCAAACTTCTGTAGCCTACGAATAAAAACTTGAAATTCTTTTGCAAAATTCATCTGTAATTCCATAGTAATGTTTTACATTAGTTTACAACTGCGATGATGTTGATAGCGAGGGCCGTGGGGTATAAGATGTTGGGGCGTGGCCGGTCCTCTATCTCACCCCTGATCTTGTATTTGTGTAAGCGGATGCCCCAGGGCGGGGAGTCGCTTAAACCACGTGGGAAGCACGTGCGTCACTCCGCAACACGGGGGAAGAAAAGCCAACCAAAGGTATCTTTTAAATAATTAAACTTCTCATTGCATTTTAAGTTCAACGAGAAAGGCGAATTTAATCCGTTAATCATTGCTGTGTTTTTGGAACCATACTAGGTGAAGTCTAAGCGGACTGCAGACAGTTCAAGGTTTGTGAAGTGACCGAAAAAGGAGAGATAGACCGAAGGTTTGACAAGGGAGTGTCACATCAGTTGGAAGCAAAATCATGAGAATTCCGAACCCATTCAAGATTTTATGCACTTTTGACTCAACAACGAACAACCTCCCCCAATCAGTAATGCTAAGAACATTGTAAAAATTAGTCTTTAGTTTGTTAAGTCTGCAGGTCTTTATATTTTCAAAGGTTTATCACAATGATAACCCCCTGCATATCAAATCACTCTTTAAATAACCGGAATATGTCACAACGAAAAAATCATTTAGATAATAAGTTAACGATTAGTATTAGAAAAAACTCTTCACTTGTCACTCCGCGGGACTGCATTATCTTATGTGCACTAAGCTGTTACTAGCAATCTATATGGCACAAATGAAATATTCTGATATCATCAGTTAAAGGCCCAGTTTACGAGGCAGACGGGCGACTGTTACAATAGGAACAAGGGACAACCCATTGCGATCCCGGAACATGCAACTCTCAAAACTGACCTAGGTGTCGTGGCTTGTGGGATACCCTTAGTTCATAACGAAAGTACAAGAAAGATTTAATTTTTTCTCGATTCTGGGAACTTTGCAATTCAGTTCGGGACCCAAATTCAAATAAAGAATTTATTATACAATAATTTCTCGTAAGTTCTTCAGTCAATCGGAATGGTTGAGGTCGGAGCTTCCCTAGAGCGCATGGGGGCAAAAGTTTTCTTTGAGATTATTTCCTAATTAGGCTCTGGCCAATGAGTATACTCAACCTCGAGTTTAGACTGGATTAAATCCAGCCCATCAGCTTGGCCTTCTCCTACTGAAATGTACTCATGAACAAATAAAACAACAACAAATTATTTCCTATTTAGCATCGTTAATTCACACAATTGGTTCCCACATAAATATCAGAAAAAAGATGAATTGTATTACTTCCATATATTAGTAGTGAATATGAGCTACTGATGGACTATTTGTAACATTGGTGGGTGTTGACGACGAAGAGCTCCAGAGAGACTGGGCGTGAGAAAGAAGACGAGGTGTGACGTCAAGGCGCCTCGACTAGATGACGTGATAATCAGCCAATCAAGGGACGCAGTCGGAGGTCTGCACCTCGAATCCATTATTACGGCTGATCCCAGGCATAATGGTGTGAGGCATTATCTCCCTGTCTTAACACAATGCTGAATACATAAGCGAAGCCGTCCGAGGAAAAACGCTGGGTAATATTGACCCTCCCTCTAGGGGCGGGGGTGACGAAAGCAATCACAAACGAGGTCGTCGTTATGTTGCAGTTTCGCCCCGTTACGCTGCACTTATGGCCGTCTTTGTCTTCTCAGGTAGCGATCAGATGCAGATGTTCACACCTGGCCTAATCACGATCATACGCCAGTTGGTGTGGACCGACTCTGGTCTACATAAACACAGTGCACAATTAATGACCTGCAGACGTCGCAATTCTGAAGGACAAGCAAGATTATTTGCAGCACCAGACTACCCAGTGGCTTTCTTCAGTTCTTAACTTTATATGTAAAAGCGGAAACTGACTAACGTGAAAGATGATTTATAGATTCCTACAACGACGTATGCAACGACTAAAAAATGCTTTAAAAAATCAACCTCTCATGGTTAAAGCAATGAAGGAACCTGATTTGGATTTGCCAATTACTCAAAAATATGTAATTCACTAACACAGCGTCGCTTCACTAACGCTTTCCTGCAAGATAACGTAACGAATCGGCCAGTTATTAATCGGTTTGAATTAAATACATCCAAAAAGATATAAAAATTAAATAAACTGACCAATTTAACAAAACGGATTACTAAATACGTTTTCGATTTAATATGACGCCTTCATTATTATCGAAACTTTATCCGATTTATAATTATTAGAGGAAATTAGCCCAGACATAATTTATTTCAATCAAGTTGGAGGGTATCTAACTTTTTCGTTAACTGCTTTTATTCAAATTTACAAAATATTTTGTTTCTTTAATAATATTCTTCTGAATGATGTTCCTAAACAAAGGAAACACTCTTATTGTATTTTAGATAATACTTTCATTAAATTTATTATTACTGAAAAATCAAAAAGAACACTGCACCTGAATGAAACGCACAAAAATTTAACCACAAAAAATAACACAAAAATCCAAAGATTTCTCAAAATAAGAACAAAAACATAATCATAAAGAATAAAATATAAAGAAAGCAACATATTCTTTATAAAATATTGAAATATGGACAAAACGCAACAGAAGAAATTTATTCACTTATCTAATTAAAGTTATATTAAAAAGTTATTAAATCACAGTCTACAAAAGCATAAAAGTAAAACAACGTTTTATTAGCAGCACCTTCAATGTTATATGTTGTAAAGAAACACGTTCAATTTAAATAAAAATATCTTAAATGAAACTTAAGAATGAAAATCACCAGTCTAATAGTCAGAAATTATAAAATTTAATTATTACACTATAACTATTAATTGCATGAAGTTTAGATGATTATAAATTTCTAAAGTAAAGTTTGCACCATTCATTTCATGTAATTAGTTATAGCGAATATAACTTAAATTTTCTTTTTAGGGATCCCAATTAGGGAGAAAACGTATTTGTAATAATATAATGTTTTAAAGTTTGCCTTTTTTAATAATAGACTGGTGATTTTCATTTATGTAAAGACATCATCCTAATAATGTACTAAAATGTTTTGAAAACTAATAAGTAATATATTCCAAAACAGACCAAAAAATTGTTGATATAAATAAATACAACACAACGTTTGTGGAAACCTTGATACTGTCAACATGTGCAAAGAAAACTAGAGCCTACAGCGACACAAGTGCACAATACAGTTCATAAAACTCAAAAGCTTTAGAGAAAGGGACAAAGTTTCCAGATAGGTTGTATTGTATTTATATCAACACTTTCTTTGTCTGTTTTTGACTATTTTTCTTATTTTTAAATTTAAATCATTAAAATAGGAAAAAATACATGAAAATAGAAACACCGTTTCATCCCTAACTTTCAGGGACGTGTTCGCCAAACATATTTATTTAAAAGACGCATATTCGATTTGCGTAATGTAAAAATTTTAAATGAAAAATACAAATAGTTTTGCAGACTTCTGAATGAAATGTTGCACTTTACGTATTTATGTTCCTTAACAATTAATTTAAAGTAATGTTCTCATATTTGTACATGAATATATTAAAGGTTATCATGTTTGCATAATTTCGTTTTTGGTGGATATTTTGATTACGAATTTATCATTTAATTTAAATTGATAACAGCTGAAGAAGTCCCCAAAATTATCAAAGAAATGTTGAGTCTTTTTAATTTTTTCCATTATAATTTTTAAATTTTATTCATTATAAAATTCTGACTAAGACAGGTTTTTTTTCATTTAATATAACTTTTAAGTGTTTTTTGTCATACTTCATTATTAATTATTTATAAAAAGTAAAATATTTCTCGATTTCAAATAACAATCTCTTGGGGGGAAGGAAAACTAACGTTAATTAGGAAGATATACACACGTGAGGACGTCACTTTTCCTACGAGGAAATTGCAGTATATTTCACTCAATTAGCAGTGGTGCCTTGATGTGAACTCCGTACAAGGTACAAGAGTTCCTCCCGCATTCGCTACGAATGCCAATTAAAATCTGAAATGATGGATCTATGAGAATTGTCTTAGAGCGAGTTTCAATCTGATACAGTCACGGAGTAGTCAATAACGGCGCACTTCAAATAGAGAAGTGAAGCACAAAGCAACTTAGTTCGGACTGTCCCCAAGTGATAGAACAGTATTTAATTGTAGATTTACATTAGACGGAATTAAATTATCAGGCAACAAACGCAATATTTTTAATTATATATATAGTTTTCTTCTCGTTGGATAAATACTAGAAAATGAAATAAAAATGTAAAAAGATACCAATTAATTTTAAGAGGATTCGGAGTATTAATATATAAAGTATTTTTCGATCAAGATTTAAATATATTTTTAAGAAAATTAAAATGAAAATAGTGACGATATTTCAGTACAAATTTGTACCTTCATCAGTTCGTGACTTTCTTTATAAATTAAAAACTTTACCATAAAAAAATTTTAAATGATTTTTTCAGATGTCTTCTAGCATTTTTATATTGTATGACAAGTTATTAAAAATTACTTTATAGTAAACCACAAATTATCCCTCACCTCAACAGAAAATCTCAACCTTACCACCGAAAGACTTATCTATCCATAAAGAGAAAGAGTCACAACCTGTAGAAGGAACAAAAATGGTCTGAAATGTCTTCGATATTTTTAATTAATTTCTTAAAAATATAAATCTGTTAAATCTAACAATGATTGTATTTGTATAAAAGAATGCTTAACTAATTTTGTGTATACATAAGGATATTAAACTATAGATATCATAATGTAGAACAATAAAATTCTCAAGAGCTATAAACGTTGTGATTTTACCTTATAATATTGATAGCAATGCCTTGGAAAGAGTTAGTGTCACTGCTATTAAGAATTATATTTTATTGCAAAATAGCATTTGAAGAAAATTAATGCTATGCAAATTTTAGAAGAAAATGTAAAATAACTCTATTCATAAGCAACTATTAAAATGTTATATGTAACGATGGTGAAACCAATATTAATGTTTGTATCTGTAGTTTCATCATCCTCACAAATAAATTTATAAAGAAAATTGAAATTGTATAGTATTAACATTTTTAGAATAATATCTAACAGAATGAATTTTCCATTCCCATTTAAAAACTATAATTACAAAAAGATGCTACAGCATTGATAATCCTCGGAATCTGAACTTTTCTCCAAAGACTTAACATTTATTTTTAAGTTAATAAATAACGATATTGAGTGAGTTGATTTACTTGATAAACTGAATTTTAGATCTAGGCCCACTAGATAAAATGAATAGTTTTGAGTTACTATTTGAGTGATGTAAAATTGACAAATAACAAATAAATAAATAATTCTAAGTTCTAAATGTGTTACTGGCCAATAAATACTTGGTTTTATATGATAAATTAAAACAGAAGGAAAAAAGCAAATTAAATATATAAATCTGTAGGTGATTTTCAATTCTACATCATTTTAAAATCTAAAATTATTCAAGAACCTTTACAACTAATGTTTTGAGAAAATTTTAAATCTCCAGAGGACCCAACGCCTTAAATATTTTGTGCGCAGATTTTTCATCCACTGATATTTTTGTTTATGTCACAGGGGTATTTGTATGGAAAGAAAGAAAATACAACCGTTCTGTAATAGAGAAAGAACGAAATGTTTATATGCAACATTACATATTTTAGAAATTCTCATTTCAAAATTCTTATTATTATAAAATGTAACGATTTGCACTCTTCCTTATTTAAACGATCGATAAAAAAAAGGATGGGATATGATCCATAGCCGAAGAAAATAATTTAATTGCAACCACATACAAGAAGAAGAGGAAGACTGCCGAAAGATATAATGGTAAAAGTGGGATTGGAAAAAAAATTATAATGATGGAATTGAGAAGAAGACACAAGAGACGGCCACGAGTTGTATAAAACTCAAAATACCATATATATATGTAAACATTTAAAATTATTTTTATAAACTTCCATATTTAAGCGTGCAATGCAGGGAAACGTCTTTAAAAATTAGCTCGATATATATATATATATATATATATATATATATTAATTAACGATCATAGACATTTTTTTTTATTCAAATTTTTTTATCCATAATAATTTTTTAACATTTCTGTGTATATTTATCTTGCTAATGTTAAATAAAAAACATAGTTAATAAAATGTATTTCAATTATAAAAAAGTCTCTTAAATGACGTTATTATAATTTATTATGAAAAATATATGTTAAAATAAAACATTAATAACATACTTTACTAATAATATTAGTTTTATATTTTTCCCTATATATTGTAAATATAAATTTCTTGGGTAGTTTTTTATAATTAATATTATATAAAATATTATATAAAATATATTTACTTTTAATACAAAACAAAAAATTGGATACATAAATAACACAAAATGTGAAATATATAGTTCGGAAACCATCATACTATGAAGGCATGACGTGTCACTTAAGTAACGTAGGGACTACTACCAGAGGCGCGAAATGTACCCAATTAAGTACTTGCACTTATGAAATATAGTTCGGTGTGGTTCGTGGACAAGAAATAGTTTAATAAATAGCTGTATGTTTTGCTTTGTAGATTAATTACTTTGTGTACATAGACGAGTTGCCGGATGCGTCGTGATGGTGTGTAGGAGACGGAGACTCCTAATGTCTTATAAATACATTTCATATACAACGGGAGCACTCGACTAACGCATTCCATGCCTATGTCAGTGAATTGGAAACCCTGAGAGCGAATTCTTTGAGCATTCTGACATCTTGATTTGGTTTTGAAATATGTCGATCAGTTGTATAAATATATTTTGGGTCTTACTTTATTAAAACCTATTATTTTAAAAAATGATCGTTTGGATTATTTTCCTTATACAGAAAAAAACAT
This sequence comes from Zhengitettix transpicula, assembly GCA_037074705.1. Taxonomy (NCBI): domain Eukaryota; kingdom Metazoa; phylum Arthropoda; class Insecta; order Orthoptera; family Tetrigidae; genus Zhengitettix; species Zhengitettix transpicula. The sequence continues at coordinate 34,398,221 of CM073596.1, read as the reverse complement.
TTTCTATTTTTTCTGTATTGAAATGGTGTATCATTTTAACCCTGAATGTTATTACATGATGTAGACAGGTTTGTCTTCTCTAAAAATTTATTTCCGAGTCGCAATTGAATACTACTTTTGTTCCCGGATGACTGACCATTTCCGGACTCTGTGGTCTCCAAGGGATTGCTTTCTTTGACAGAGAAGAATAAGTAAGAGAGAGGGAGAGAGATGTGGAAGTGGAGTAATGGAAGCACCCTGGAGCTGTCAGAGGGGAGGTGGCGAGTGCCGAAAGGCGGGCCATGTGTGTGCATATAATTATTATTAGCAGGCCCGGCGTGGTGGTAATTAAAGTAGCAAGTAGCAGGTACATAAATAACCGAGAAGGAGTGAATGGCGCAGCAGCTGGCGTTATCTCCCGCCATCGCTGCCAGGTGCTTCTGTACGTAACACAACGTAACGTACAGTTTCGAGACAATACGACCACAGCTGCACGATCACATCCAACCTTTACAGATATAACTTACGTCTGCTGCCGAGACGTTCCAACGATGACCGGAAAGTCAGACAAAAAGAGGAAATGCTCCCTCTGCAGTTTCACACGAAAAGTGGTTCTCAACACAAGTTTTTAGGTGAAAATATATCTTTTTATAGTAGGGAAGCTGAGATTGATATGGCAGGATCATGAAATTCATGAATATGTCTTTAAATATACTTCGTTACTAGGATAATAACGAGAACAACGAAGTAACGGTGTGCAATTTAGTATTAAGGCCCTAAAACCATTTCAGGCACACAGAAAAAATTCTGCGTTAAAGTTCAAAAATCAAAGAATTAAGTTCACGTAGTGGTGCGGCTGCCATTTTGTAATCGTTCTGCATCCCCCAAAAGTTTCACTCTGAATTAATTGTCACTCACAGCACTTACGAAGCTTGCTTGCTATGGTCTCTATAGTTGTTTCTTATCGTATTCAATAGATTTACTGTATAAAACATAAAATTGTTTTGGTAAATGTGTATTCAATTGTATTTGTATTTATTGTTAAAATTTCAATTTAACAGACAAACACACACACTCATAATTATTCAGTCACGTCGCATGACACGGAAATCATTTTAAGTGTTTGCAAATTGCATTTAGTAGACCGATTTGGGGAACCTATGGTGAGGATTTCTGAAGTTTCGACATATACGCTGTGTCCACGGTTTAATAACTCATATTATCAAAGTAGATATTTGAAACACAACATTTTACCTCTAAATACTTGTTAAAGGAAACCCGTTTGCTGTGTCAAACATCTGTAATTTACACCACGCTCTCATTTGCATAAACAGACTAGGTTCCGTCATGAGCATGGTAGCAATTACTTTAATTGACGAAGCCTAGACAAATGACTGGGAACTTTAAGCGTGTGCTAGAGGTTTCGTTCTGGAGGCAGGTGTAGGTTTCCAGACACACGACCTAATTGCAACTCGACATCCACCAGTTCTTGCGGATATGGGTCACTTTTTTTTCCCTCTCCGACAGTTAATTAACACCGCACGCTATAATCATTCCAATATTAACTACTCTCCCTCCAATTAAAACGGAAGACAAAAAAAATTCACTCAGAGAACAATAGCCGCAGTCTTCTATTTTCTTCCTTGGAAGTACTTTCACAGAGTTTGTTTTCATGGATTAAGTAAAAGTCGTGCATGATAATAAATAATTATGTTGCCCGACCAGTATAACAGTATTTATGGAACAGTTATAAAAAGTTTTAATAAAATTTAATACTGAACTACAGTGTTGCGTAAACAGAATTTCATACAAAAATTATTAAGCTGGACTCGCCAAGTCGGATAATCCCCAGAGTGAAAATGGGCAAATAGACTTTTAGTGCCATCTATGAGACAGGCTGTTAACGATGGTATAGAATTGTGTCAGATATATTTATTTTCAGTATAAAATATTTAGAACATTTATATTTAACCTGATGTCCAATAAATGTAATGGCCAAGAACTTGGAAAAAGTTTAATAACAAATATCCACTTCATTGGCCAAAATTAAATCATTCAAATCAGAGAAAAAATAGGTTTCGTCCATAATTAGGAACGTCTACAGGCCAGCGTAATAATGGTTCACAAAAGATAAAAACTTGATAATTAAGTTTTGGGATAAAAATGTGTTACCTGATGTTGAATTATTTTAATTTATTTGTATAAAGTTGAATTGTGGTTATAACTGGCATGGAATACGGATCATTATAACAATGTGTCAAGTTAACTCAAGAACAACTTGTCGAGGACTACTCTTTGTTATTAACAACCACATTTATTTATAGTTAATTCAGATGTTCATAGTATTAAAACCAGATATAACTATCATCTAGCATGTACCAAACTATCAATTACTCGGACAACGCTGTCCAACAAGTTTCCCCAACATATTAAACTGTTGAGAAATGAACGGATCAAGATTTAAAAATAAACTGGACAGTTTTAGTTAGGAACTCATGTAAAGGAATTGGTAGATCTTTTATCACAATAGTGAATTGTAGTCAGCGTATACATCCAGGAAGCATGACTTTATTGAAGGATCCACGAAATTAGATTGGCTTGTTATTGTATCATATATCAATAAAAATTCAAGTTTTGTACGTATTGATTTTTCTAGTCTAAACGCTAACTGGACCAGCTTAGCCCGGGGGTTCCCATGCATTACATTTTGACATGTGTTGAGATATAATTTGATGCTCCCAGCTGCAGTTTCGGCTACTTTGTCTTTGTTACGAAGAGATTGGCACGCGACGTTCCCACACAGAGCCCCCCTGGTGGCGTCTGCTGTCCCCCGCTGACACACACGACCTGGCATCGCTTTTAGGGGACACGGGGGAACCGAGTACTTTGTCTCAGGTTTTACTGCAAATTGAAACCAAACTTGACTGCCTGGGAGGCCCCGCTATGACGTCAGATGACGTCTGCCCGAAACTAATCTCTGTCAGGGTCCGGAAAATTGAGGCCTTTGTAACGCAAACAAGACGTGGGCATTCGGGGTGGGCCACCTGCCTGGCTTACCTGCTCTCACCCAACCCACGACCCGAAATCATTACGTGCTCAGAGCCACTGTCACCAGGAGGTGACCCACATCACGGGCCTGCTGCTACTACTTGCTGAAGCGGTCATTCCTGAGTCTACAGGCAGCTTAGAGCGTGGCGTTGCTGAACTAAATAGTCCGACAAATAAATGCTGATGTAGTCACTTTGTTTAATAATTGGTATATATATTTTTTTATTTAAAGTAATTAGATATTAGAAAGGTTTGAGAGCTTGGCAAGTTGAAATTGGAATTTGATAAGGCACCACTGTGGCAAATATGATCCTCTCTGACTGGACTTAGTATCTGAGTGTCAACACCCTACGTGCCTATCTGGAGTGTCGCACCGTGGGAAACGATGTCTCCAAAAATCCGAAAATTTAAACAAACTCGTGACTACCTGGACCAATCACATCTCTTGGTTCAGGAAATATCGACCAAGAAGTGGTCGAGAGTATCGATATGTTACATGCAGCGTAGGGTCTTTGAGGAGAGTATAGAGACTCCTCGACGAACCATCCCCTGTGCCGGATCCAGAGGACTCAGAGTACGAAGGTTCCACACGACCACGGTCAGAGATATACGCAAGGTAATTAACTGCCAAGTGTCTTAATCCTTTACGCGCCTGGGGGAATTACCGTAGTCCATCTTGTGATTTAAGAGTTTTGATTGTTTTGGCCGGTTAGCTGAATATGTATATTTTTTATGTAAATAGTTTGAATTCCTTGAAAAGATCCCTTTATTTTAACAATTATAAACCAACCAGTCACAATATAATTATCGGTGTTCGCCTTCAGAGTTGAACGCCATCGAGTCAACAAACTGTAACGGATGAGTGTATACATTTAGTTGTTGATATCCACGTTTTCCGTTGCATAAAATGGGATTAAAGGGTAAAAGAATAAGATGTAACTCTTCAATTATGCTATTTCTGGGGTGCAGGAAACGAAATCAAGTGAGGCACGAGAATTATTTATAAAGTGGGAAGCAACTTATATATAAATGCCCATTGTTTCGGACTAGTGCCCAAGAGTCATCTTCAACCTTTTGGAAGAATAACGCGTCAGAAGTCTGATGTTCATTATCGGCTGACCATTGGAGAGTGTCACCTGATGTCCACAACTTATCAACTGCCGAGTGAAAATTTTGAGGTACTAAGTTTGGGGCAAAAATGGAGTTAATAGAATTGTTGCAAATTTGGACCGATTTCGGTGGCATCACCTATACGTCTTACCCTTTCCACTAACACACACACACACAAACGCTACCAAGCAACTCCCGTAATACATCATAATCTTTACGCTTTACACCCGAAAATTTGCTTCATGGTGTATGAACTGGTGAAAAAGATGCATAAAACCGGCCATCGTGCTTGATACATTGAAGCACACTTCCAAACATCACAAATAATAATAATCTTAATATTATTACTTTCATTTGTTGTCAGAATGATATTACACATTTAAGATTCGTTTGTTCACAAATCAGATTAACAACTTAAAGGACTTTCGGAAATAAAAATGAATGTAAATAAAATTAAATACTTAGATATTTATTAATTACCTCAGGCAAAAGTGTGTGGCGAGAATGAAGATATATTTTCAACACAAATAAATATATCTATTAAATTTCATTAAGAACTTTATGAACTACCAAGTTGGCGCGTTTGTGTTTGCTTACCATTTTCAATAGTTACTCTTGCCATATTACATGTACCGAAATCCACATTTTATTATATTAAGTTGTATAATTAATTTACTGCCGCCCTATGTATTAAAAAACTTATATATGCATGGATTTTCACTTTATAACATAAATTACTCGGTCGAGGCCTATATTAGATTTTGTTTATTTGGATAACTTCCGCCAAGTTAGAATGTTAAATCTTTAAAATGTAGGTGAATCAGTCTTAGAGCTGAAACGTTTTATATTTGTACACGTGCAACAGAATGACATCAGCGTCGTATTACAGAGAAAGGGCGCTCCCATCGTCATAAACTGAGTCCGAGCTCGCAACCTTTGGTTTCAGAGACGTGAACGATAGTCACGATATCTAGCCTGTTTCTGCAACGGTACATACTTTCTTTATATATCCTGTGCCTCTGCTACTATCGATGACCAGTATTGTGAAAAGAAAGGTATTTTCAAAGTAGGACCCTTGTACCCTTGACCACCTTTCGCTAATTTCAGTATCCCCATTTCTATTCCACCCTATGGTATTAAAAAGACCACAACGTCGATTACCCTCTTGCGGCCTATCACTCAAAAAATGTAGTGTATTAATTCCATCAGATTGCAATATAAAAATTTATACTGACCAAAATTTGTTGCATTTTGTTTTAAATTATCATTTTGTGTCATAATTTTCAATTCTCATGCACTATTTTCTTTGTCTATTACTGTTTGAAGTTAAAACTTTTATATGAGGGAAAAGACCGCGAGATACGTAGCTTTGAAGGTTGCGGAAGTAAAGGAAGTAAGGGGCTGACCTCAGTTATGTCAAAACATACACGTCAATGGGAGGACCAATCAGAAGCTATGAAGTCAACGAAAGTTACAGTTGTAACCGTATGGTATTTAACTTACATTACTTACTAATCTCTTTCGCAGATGTAAAACAAATAACATTAAAAAAAATTTATAATTCATGATAGTTATTATCTCATGAGATAATAACTATCATCTTTGCTTTTATAATATTCCTATATCTTTCTTCAAGCTTATAAAATTGGAAGAATGATAATTGATAAATTGTTAATTTCGAAATGACCCAAATCATCAGTGCAGAAACCTTCAACTTGGGAAAGTTTTAAAAATTATTAAAATTATAACTTATTTAATCTCTAAATTTGTAAACGGGTTAATTGAATGATTCCAAAACTTTCTATTCTTTGTAAATAATAATATGGCAAACTGCCGAAAGCTCCGCTAAAATACAATTAAAGATTTAAAAAATTAAATAATTGTATTTCATTTTAATATTTGACTGATTAAAAACAGTCTGGTAAATTACAAAAATTAACTAAGTCTATATCTTGGAAGTTAATGAAAATCATATTAAATATACCATGTCATTTAATAAATTATATCTATCTGTTAAATAAGTTTTTTGATGAATACCTGAAATCTCTGCTTTTTAAGTGGAAGATAAAAAATAATTGCTTAATAGTACATGAAGTCATACCGTTTGTTACTCTTACGCACGCAATAAATTTTTAAGCGTACTGTTTTATAATATAATTTTTAAATTTTTAAAATTTTAATTTTACGTCTTTTTTAATTAATAAATCAATTATTGACCTTATACAGATACTTATTCGGTTTTTTGTTTACTTTAATTTGTGTTTGTTGACTTTGTGTAATTAGTCTATATATTAATCAATTGTAAATACCTTCTCTTTAACCTGAAGAAAATACGAATATGTATCGAAACGTCGTTACGTTATAAATAAAAAATGTAGTGTCTGAATAAGGTCAATAATTTATTTATTAACAATTTTTTACTACTTGTTCTCCACACATTATATTACGACTAAAACAATACATTTAGATAGATCATGAAGTGCTAAATCCAAGGGCTTTAGCTTAAACGAACTAAGAAATGCATGGTCGTTTGACAGACCAAGGTATATGTACTTATGCCTTTGTGCTGTAGTTGTGTGTAGTCTACATTACAGGATGAAGGCGCAAAGCTCAATTCCGCTACGGTGATGGTGTAAGAGCGGTCGGGCTGTTTTAAGATGTGAAAGTTTACGGGCAAGTCTATTATCCTTGAGCGTTACAGCTTTACACACGCTGGGAGAGAAACACTTGTAATAGTAGACAGCTTCCATAACTTTGTCGACACCGCGTTGTTAGACAGCGCAACAAAACAATGCGGTAATTATGTCTGGGAACGTTCAGCTATTCAATCTGCTAAATTTGCTACCGGTAAAAGAGAAAAAAAAATTTACCTCACATAGAATGATTTACGAATTGTGTGCGGACTCCATTCTCTCTACAGATTTATCAAACTGGAATAAATTTATAGCAAATAGTGTAAACATGAAAACTAAATTCCTGTCCGCAGGTCTTTGTAAAAATTCAAATATATAATTAAAATGGTCTTTGAAAGGAAATTTTCTTCATAACTGGTAGACAGGGAGTTTGACAAGCAGTTTTCTAGTAGTTATCGGTAATATATTGGATTTTTAAGGAGACAGTTACCTCAGAATGTGGGCGGAGATTAAAAACATGAGATGAGACTCAAAGAGTTAGTGTAGTTGTCTGAAAAGTAATTATCGGACAGTAGAAAAGTCAGACACTGAAAATGAATATTCCAGGTCACTGAAGACGCCAAGGATGAAGATCTTAGACGACCACAGGCGCTATACCACAGAAATAATGTCGCCAGGAGCATGAATCTGCAGAACTTTAGAGATACATCAAATAATTTGCAGTCTAGGATTTTGAAATTTTTATATCTATCATTTATCTCAACTCTACTAACGCAATAGTCTCTACACTCTATCGATTCATAAACCCTCAAAAGTACTCTGAGATGTATATTAATATCACATTATATGTGATCTGTTTCCTTACGAAAACAAAACCTAAATCTTATTATACTTATTACATTATTCCTAAGAAACTTCTTTAAAACTTCCTCAAATTCCTATTACGGGCACTGACTTAATTTTCAACGTGATGCATCCACAAATTTAGGTCTCTTTTCTTAGTCTTGTTTTCTATTCACCTTTACATGAATCTTTATGCACACAACATTATAAAGTGGTTTCGATTTTATTTAGAAATACATTTTCTCTTGTTGCAGGAAATCAGTGCTAAGTAGAGGAAATATAACTGGAGTAATTTACGATTAATAGATGAAAATAAAAAATACACGCCAAAAATTACTTGAGATTCCCGGTTTCAATCTACAAATTCTGTCTTCTATAACATTTTCAGTTACAACCGTGAGTATTAATATTTCTCGCTGAAAGAACCAAGATTCAAAAACAAGCACAAGCTCGTATGTAAGAGGACAGGATTTCTAGGATAATACAAAGAAAGTAAAATCACATTATGTCCGCTGTTTGTCGCGGTAATCATAGTTTGTGATTTTTTGGATAATTTATTATTTATTTAATTTTAAGCGTAGTTACCACGTGGAAAACCAAGAAGAATTCATGAGAAATAGAACCAGAGTTGAGAAGAGGTGGGAATTATATGAAATATGCTATAGGGAACAAGACATTTTGTGGAAAGTGATGGTGATCATTGGACGCTTCTCGTCAGGAATACGAAGAGAGAATAAGTGTAAATTAAACGTAGGTATAATGATTGTAATTATTGAAATTCAAGAACAGATTGTGGTTTCCATCCTCATCCTTAAATTCAATTTCATAGCCTTTTTTGGCTCAGCTTTGATTGAGAGCATTTTTTCTGTTATTTAATTAAGAATAATTTCTGTTATTCGTATTTTTACATGAAAATCATGCTTTCTATTTTGTAATGAATGTAACAAATATTAAAATAGTTGGTCATCTTGTAGTTATCAGAGAACCATTTGCAATTCATATTGTATGAAGTCAGTTTGTTAAACTCAATAATTGAAGTCACTCTAGGGACGGAATTTGGCAGCGACGCCGACGACCGCAGACGTCAGTAACACTTGGTCCGATTTAGGGTTTATGACATCCTTTTTCCTTGATGTGTGTTTTGGTGTTTACCACACTCCGAGGCTTGTCGATGTGATGATGATAAATCCAACACGGAGACGTAACTTCAGGGAAATAAATAGCGACATTAGATACGATCCTCAGCTTTAAAAGACCACCATTCCCTTCGGCAACACTAACGACGAACCTATTTGGTTTGTATTTTTTTTAATTTCAGACATTGTGTTATCTTGCAAGGTTGGAAACGGTGCAACGTCAATGGAAATGAGCCGCGATAACGTAAAAAATGATGTTTACTTTTTCCTTCGTATGGACTCAAACAAAGCAAACTGGTGTCCACTTATTAATCGTCAATTCTACTGGACAGTCGAACACCCCAAAAATATGTTCTAAAAAATTTAACAAACACTTTCAGTGCAATTAATTATTGATCATTGATCTTTCGATTTTTTCCCCCTGAAAGGGAAGATTTAAATTATACGTGATCGCATTTTCATATTAGTGCCTTAATGAATATCAGAAGCTTATAGATCTTTATTTATGTTCTGTGAAGCGCCTGAAGTGACGTTGACTTTCCGGGTCAATAACTTCCAAATGATTACTCTGTCTGGTTGACCCTTTATTTACCTGAGCTTGTGACTCAGCTGTCATCAGTCTGATGGCAAGGTTCACATGAAGTGTTTCAGTGACGAGTACGACTGTGTAGTGAGTATGACTGGTATTGTCGGGGAGGGACGGGCCTGCGGAGGAGAGATGGCATGGCACGCCTCCCGGTCCAGCGCAGCATCCCGATCCCGGTCCCGGCCAATGGGAGAGCGGCCCCGCCCCCTCCCAGCGCTATGTTAATCAGGCGGGGAGAATCGCTTAACTGATTGCCTTGTCAGCCTGGTTACTTACGAGCCTGGGAACCGGCTCATTAGCGATCGGGACCTGCCCGTGCTCGCATCAACAACTCTACACACTCGTACCAAAATCAACACTCGCGTTACATCACACGTGAGTGGTCTGCGAACACCTCGTCGGGACAATGAAAACGGATACCGGATCCGTCCGTTCTTTGAATTAAGCCTAAGCTGACTGCAACATCTCACATTCAAAAGTATAAGAAAATTGACATTACATTGTTCATGATGAACACAAGTACGAAAAGGATTGACAGGTAAATAAGATTAATTAAAAAATAAACAAGGTTTAGTGGCTGTTTTACAGTAGCACAGTGGCAGATAGTAATTGATTGATCATAAAGAATCACATCATGGCAAGGAAGTGAATCAATTCATTGCCATAGAAAATGTTATCAAAGTGCGGAATCTCAATTGAAAATAATTGTTATGGCCCAAGAGAAAAGAGAAAACCATTTACAATAAGATTGAGATCCCAACTAACTGTGCCCAATGTCACATTAGTGACATATATATACTTAATTTTGTCACTGTAACAGTCAACATAATCTTCACCAGATTTGCATCCAAAGGCGTCGCATCTTAAACAGTATATTTTAATCTCTGGTATTGTCAATGGAATGCTAAACTACATAAGATTTAAGTATAATATAAAGTCGAGTGATCGGAGATCACTACAGCAGCTTAATCTTGATCATCGGTTCTATATTTTTTCAAACTACACGAATATTTCTCCTCTGGGATATTACGACAGGAGCCATGAGAAATAAACTAATCAAACAGAATTTTTACAAAACTCTATAAAAATCGTAAACCTGTAATTGACCATTAAGGAATTCCTAATAGGCATTGTAACTGCTAAATATTTAATTGTCTCTGATTACTTATCTGTAACAATAATATGTGAAAAAAATTGAAATCTGCTCATTACTCTGACGGTCTAGAGTTAATTATTTAGATGTTATACTTGCGTCAGTCTCCAACGTAATGATTTTAGGGATCAAACTAACACTAGATATCAGATTTCCAATTGATGTAAAAATTATAAAACTCATTCCTTTTAAAGCCTGTCTATCCTTTTGCTGATCACAACCCCATGGTAGTGTATGCACTACTTGAATATTTTAAAGTTAAAAATCTCTAAATTATGAAACAAATCGATCTGAGTTCAGTTTTTTTCCTGGAAAAATTTATAATGTGTCGTAAATGTCCATTAATGTCGTCTCGTGTTCAAAATGTATTCAAAACGATTCCGTTTAATGGAAGCAACGTTACTGAAGTCTTCACAAGAATTCAACTATCACGCTTGAACATTCTTGGATCCTTATTGAATCCTTTCGTAAAAAGTTTAAGAAATAGAAATCATTTTGAGCAAAATATCCTCGGGCGTCTGAGTGAAAAGATCTAAGGGCGACGTTTCGATGACGTTCACAGTCATCGTCTTCTAATTTATTAGGTTAGAAGACCGAGAATATTTTGTTTATTCTTTATTCCGAGAAAGACAAAAATCATTTAAATTAAAAATGATCTAACTCTCTTGGAAGATATAAATGTTAATAGCAAAAAAAAAGTTTTATATAATTTATTGTTTTTACCACAAATTCGTATATTAGGCCTATTCGTTGTATTTTTAAATTTATATTTGATTTATTAGGCCTATTGGTTGTATTTTTACATTTAAATTTTATTTATTAGTCTTTACTCGTCTTTACAGGTTTTGAACTTAAAAGGATTAAAAATTTATTAACACCTATTGCAAGGGCGAAATGTCTGGTATATTTAACAAATTTTTACGAAGAATTCATATTTTGTTTATTAAACGTTTAGCTATGACTTATTTGGTCATTCAGATTATTATATTTTTATGCGGATTTGTCACGATTGGAAACGTACATCATTATTACAATTTACAATACTGTAAGTAATAGTAAGGCTATTAATAACGATAATCCAATATGCTTAACTAGAACTACCAATTTCTAAACTTATAATACAAATCATTTGATATCCTATTCATATACTGACCCGCGAAACAGAGTACGATTAATAAGGTAAAATATGTTTCATGCGAACATGTTCGACAAAATTGTCTCTCAGGGTCCAGTTTCCCAATGCGTAGTCTTCACTATAGAGGATATTTTTGGACAGTGACAGATTTGTTTATACAGGTATTAGTGAATAGTAAGTGCGTATGAGGGAGATAGAGTAACGGTGAGACGGCGCTATCAGCCCTCCGTATCACAGAAACCACGTCCCGTTACCCTCTTTTGTATGGACGCCACCCCCCAAATATTGAAACAAATGCTCGCAGCCAGGAATTTGTAGCCCCTATCTGACAGCCGATCAGGGTTCACAATTCCCAGAAAAATTGAATTTCTGTCGTGTCGAGATCCGGTGATTGGCGTCAGGCCGGATATTCATACCGGGCACGTCCTCGTCGCTACTTCATATGCATCCGGAGTGGCCTTTTAAAACGGTGTTTTCCCGGAGATTTCCCGATTGGGAAGCCATGGGTGGGAGGGAGGCGGCGTTCCTTTCCCTTTCAACGTCTCGGCTGCATCAACAAACAAAACAGCTGCTAAAATCTACGGAGAACACGAGAGAATACCGTAAATAACTCCTCTAATGTAGTAAACAAATTCAAAGTTTAAAATTCTGTCAGTAAAAAATTAAAGTAATGCACGATATTGTCTATAATTAACACTACTTTACTCAGGAAAATAATTCCGAGTTTTTGACAAATTAAGTTGTATTACGATAAAGCATAGGAATTTTTGAAATAATCGCACATTATTTTTAAATATATTATATAGAATTTCAAATTTCGTTAATTTAACTACATAAGTTTACAGTCAAGTCACAAACTGAAGAAGATACAAATAGGTACCAAACCGTTATTTAATAATCTGTTTTCGTCACAAACAACATTTTATTCATGACAATTAAACGCAGACGTAAAATCAAAAATATTTATGTTACATTTTAAGAAAGTTCGTAAATGTGATTTTCCATTTTTTTAAATTTTTTAAATAATGTTCTAAGAATTATATATTTATTATTCATTTGTATGTTTAGTCAATAGTATTATACGTGTCCTAATTTATCAATACGGGCCAAACGGAATGAAAAATATAGAACAAATTATTTTTTATCTTGAGTCCTGAGTTTATTATCAAATCTACTGAACAAGAAGCTACACATTCAAAAGGTTTTAAATAATTATTAACTATCACAGGTCTGTTTATATCATTTGGGTGAAACATTTTTGTACATCTGAATTTTTATGTTTAATTATTTTATGAACACGGCGTGGTATAAGATATTTTTTCGTCTTTATTATGGTATAAATAGACAATAATAATGAAAATATTATATTTACTATTTACTAATTAAGTCTGGTATTTAGAATTCTGTTGGTTTAAGTAATAAACCTGAACCAAGAAATTTATGTCTGAGCATCATATTATTATATAACAATTTTTATCGTTAATTATATAATGAGATACGAAAAATAAATTCTTGAAAAATGTGACGACTTAGCAAAATTTAGGATTGTTACTTAAACCAATAACATAATATTAATACCTTAAATTAATAATATTTTAATTCTAAACGCAGCCTAAATCGTCATAGATAATTATATTTATAAATATTATTTATACTTCAACGTTTATAGTATTTTAACACAAACAACAAGGAGGTAATTAATGTCAGAAATTTAGTCCCTTTTCCTTGTTACCGATAATAAACTGGAGGTAATAATCGACGAAATTATCAAGAAAATTATAAATTCTTAAAAGGTCCTGGAATTGCATAATCAATCTGAATAACAAAGTTATATGCAATATGCTAAACTTTATAGATCAAGCGCATGAATTGAAGTGGATGCAGTAAATTCCACTTAACTGTAATGCTATAAAAATGTGGACGTTTCGTCCTCTTTTAATGCAGGTTCGAAAGTTTTTAATTTCCAATTTAAATTAAAACAATATAAGTATTCATAAATGTTTAAAGACAATTTCCAATTACTTTAATTCATTTAATATCAATTTAATAAAAGAGGACAAAACGTCGTAAAATTAATTTATGTTAATAAATAATTTTGTGTGGCCGTATATTTATATATATTATTAATATAATATATTTTTCATAATTGATATTTTTATATTAGCCTATTTATTCTTGCACGTACAATAAATTTCTTCTTTGGGTTGGGAAATTAATCACGGGATCAACAGAAGGCGCCGAAAATTTTCCAGCCACCACAAGAACCATATTATATACAAGTACACCTTCATAATTTGCAAATAGCGATTTAAAATTCATTCATTTTTTACGTTAAATCTGGGTACGAATAATGCTGACATTATTTCGTCCAATTTTCAATGGAGTAACTGTGTTACGGGAGATTCTGTGTCTAATATTTTGATGTTATTCCAAAATGCTAAAAATGTATACGACTGCTAGTTTTATATTAAAAAAAAGAAGATCATAGATATTAATTTCTTATTTTGAAGGAAATAAAACTGCGATCGCATATTTCATTACAAAAACGCCAGGATATTGCTAAAGATGAGACTAGTAGTTATAGATACCACCACGACTTGGGATCGTTCCCTATCCATGACAAAATTCCTTTAACACTTAAAAGCTTACACAGATTTCATGCGGCTGAGACACGTATTGATCGGAACTAATGGACCTCAGAGGCCATCGTGACGCCGAAGCAACGATGACTCGCCCGCAACACGCGGTGAATTAATAACTTTGGTGTAGTTGCTTTGATATTCGTCGCCCAAGGTTAATGTTGTAAATATATTGTGAGCTGTTGTGTAAGAATGTTTGCCCTTGGACAGCGACCAGCAGTCTGCCAGAGGAAGCGTGACTCACTGGCTCAAAGGTTAGTGCTCCGGGTTCGAGGTCAAACGGACCACAGATCCCATATAAAGAATTCAACAACACACACAAAAAGAAACGCATCTGAATCTTCGACGGAGCTCCAATATTTTTAGTGACAAAACTGAACGGGTTTAAGTGGATGTACTTAATTTTATGCCAACACATATAGAAAATGTATTCAGTAATGATAAACAATTGATGGCAAGGTTAGTATAGAAGGTAATTTTAAAATCCCTGCGCGCCTAAAAAATTTCCTCTAGTCAATAAAACAACGACACAAAAAATGGTTCCCAATTTTCTCGTTTCCATATAAACTAAAATTACTCTATCTATCATTAAAATTACTTTTAATTTCATCTGTATATTATAAATATAGTTTTTATTTTATTAAATGTCTCATTGATGTTGTTTTCGTATTTCCTCTAAGTTTAATTTATAATATTTTTATATAGCTTTCATTATGGTTCTTTCTCCATTAATCTGCTTTATGTTTATGTATTAATGGTAATTTTAACTTGACCAATTTGGTTAATATATGACTATCGGTATTATTAAATAAATCTAAATAATTGAAGAGGAGCACTTGTTATTCCGTGATTATAAAATTAGATTTTCATTTTTATTTAAAATTGTTTTGGAAATTTTAAAATGTGTGATGCTTATATTTATTATAATCTATTGTATTTCTGAGTGCGTAAACGGTACGCCATGTGTTCTCCGTTTTCTTATCGTCCACAAGGGAAGAAGATATTCTGGGTCCCGAATGGAAGTTTCGGCTTTGGCGAGGCAGAACCGTGTATCTAGATAAGGAACATTCCGGTGACAAGGAATCCCGAGTTATTTCATCTCCCCCGTCTGATATTGGAATTCGCATGCAGATATGTGCGCGAGTGTATGTTACACAACGCCTTTCCTAAGTCATTCTCGGTTTTATCAGTAAGAAGCTTTCCGTGCTCGCGCTTGCTTCTTTCGCTTCGACAAATTTATTGCATTTCAGTTCCGTAACTCCCGTCCTTAGTCCAGCTTGCCAATAAATGTTTATAATCTGAGACACCTGGTCTTGTACGCTGAAGACTTTCATATGTCCTGCCTAAGCTGTTGTCACCGAGGAGGTCTTCTACAACGTCTTTCCTCGTCAATCGCAGATTCTGAGAAACTGCGATATTTGAAGAACACTACCCCTCGATTTAGACTAGAACTCACTGTTCCACTGACTATTAAATACCTACAATGAAAATAAGAGGAACTGAAACACCAAAATTGTGAAACGAAAAGTAAAATCGCCGAAATAATTATCCCTCTTCAATTGAATAGAAATTTCGATTCTGGTCTCGTAGTTCAACAAAATTTTTCAATATGTTCTAAAATAATATACTGAAAATATTATATTGAGTGTTGAAATTTGTTATGTTTATCACAAAACAACTCGTATACAAAATGTTTATTTGCAAAACAACGTGGGCCACTGGAAACTGAAAATCTCCGTGACTTTGGGAAGAAAATCGCTGGAGCATTAAAGGACCTTAATCGTAGAGAACCGATTGTATTTACCTAAGTAGACGATAACTAGCAATAGTTGAAAATCGGTGAGCAAAGGAAGAATGCTAGTTATTCACAAAAAAAATAGATACTGACTTTAAATGGCCAGAAGAGTCTCTTTGTTGGCCTTGTCATTTTGAGAGGAGAAAATCTGTTGTAATAAGTAGCATGTAGATCAGAGGGATAAAGAAAGACGTTTTTTCAAGCAAGTAGTTTAAAGTGCGAGGCTAAAAGCTTCATATATTCGCCGTCGTCAATTTCAGGTGCAAGGAACGACGCCAACCACCGCAGACACTACCACCGTAAATCATCACGCCAGAACGAAGTAATCAATTCTAAAATGCCAAATGTTCCTGTTAGACACCCTGCTTTAAACATTTCTCAGCATTAATAATATTCAATGGTTAAAATTAATATTTGCTCAAGTACCAAAGTTTGTTTCTAATTTCAAACTAAACTATGTTTCAATAACAAGAATTAAAATGGAAACAAACGTGCTTTGCTTGAAGTTCGCGCAAGTGTTCCGCTTTACGTATTAACTTCTGTTTCATTTCGTCTAAACATCTGATTTGTTTTAATGTTATTGATTCCATATTGTATTATAAATGTATGAGGCGTTTTATGATATAATTTGTATAAATGTAAGATTTTATTTAGGTCTATATTATTTGTTATTTTACAAATTGAACAGTGGAAAAAACAATAAATTAATTTATCCAAAATAAATAATAAGTGTTCGTATTCTGAAATACATAACATGATAAGTGCAACAAATTACAAGTTAAACAGTTTCCAGCAAATTATTATATCTTGCATTAAACTACAAGTATATGCTAACTTATTGAAACTAATCTATAGTATACTTATATACTTAAGTATAATCATTAATATTTTATTATAAAATTATTGAATATCTATTATTTTTTACTTCTCCCATTTCCTGAATATACCTTTAATTTAATCAATAAATTAATCTTATCAATACCTCGCGGTACACAGTTTTACATTCTGGTATGGTTCGTACTTGTACATCTAAATAAAACATAGAAGAAATTATAATTTATAGTGCTCGATCCTGGAATGGCCATATAACTTTAGATGGAAATTTTTTACCACAACTCCTTCTGGAACCCAACGGCTCACCAAGAATTAAATGAAAATAAATCAAGAAATCGTAAGAGGTTCTTCTATTTGCATTATATGTTAATATAGGGCGTGAAGTACAATGTAGGGGGGGGGGGGGGCTGAGTATATTCGCCGGGCCGCGTATCGTTTTTTGCCCGGACCTGGCCTGGGATGGCGCTGTGTCGTTTCTTTTGTCTCTGCCCTTGTACAGGACTCCTTTATCGTTGTAGATCTGTGACAGTTCACGTTCCTGGAAATACCTGACATCCACTCCGAGGAGAAAGATGTCCCACCTCCGGACATCGCCCGCGGTAATGTATCGTGTGCGAGCGATCAATTAAACTCTTTATCGACGCACAATCTCCCGTAACCTTTCATTAGCGCCTCGTGTTATTTTTTATATTTACAGATGTTCTTTCATTTGCCTCTTACGCCTGGATGTACGTTGTCTTACCCTTTAAGAAACCTCGAAATATTAATATATAATAAAATCACCAAAATCACTGTCAACACCCCAAAACTCGTCGAGGGTCTCTTTGAACCCAAGAGTACGTACAACATATTAATAGATATTAATACAAAATTTATCATCCCGTGCTGTATCCACTCTCACCAACGTTATCCGTGTAAATTACAAACTATATTTCAGTGATATTAAGGGTCGTAGAGTTAATAACAGATCGGTGAATATACTCAATCATCTACATTGTACTTTAGAGCAAATATTAACATTTTAACATATTTCACAACTAAACCTTTACGATTTATTTATTTTTATTCCTTTAATTTTAGTTATTGTGGTATAAATAGAAATAATAATGATAATATTATACTATAAATAATTTACTTGTTGAACTGGGTTTAAGAAATAAAAACCTGAAGCAATAGATTTAACAAGAAATTTATGTTTGTACATCACATTATTATACAACAATTTTTTATCGTTAATTATATAATGATAAATGTTAGAGTGGAGTATAAGATCACCCACCGAAAGTTATATGGACATTTCGTAATTTTCTTATTCTTTATTTTTCTCATAACAGAGGCCCTTTTTCCTCTGAATTGCTGTTATTTTCTCCTATAATAGGTATCCCTCCTCCATATTCGTGACTTTACTCTAATTTTCAATTAAAATAGAAAAACTACAAGTTTATTCCCATTCCCTTACGTACAAATTCAAATGGATTTACCTAGTCTACGTCAGGTTAGTATTCGATCGATACAAAATGCTGTTCCTATTTCTGTGTGTATGTGGTTGCTTTATTTCCTTATAATTAACGTATTTTCGTATTTGTTTATACATCATAGTTATATTTTATTATATATGTATGTAATACTTCTTTTACTTGTCCTATTTACTCAGAAGAGGACTAATTTATTACAAAATCATAAACTCAATATTCAACGTCCAATAATATAAAGTAAAATCCTGTGACTAAATACTGGTTTATTTCTAGTAAATCTAAATTCTCCGTGCTCAATTAATGGTTTTCTGAGATATGGAAGTGGTGTTAATGATTTGTGGAATAGAAGGCTAACAATTATTTAATCTTGATCTAAGTGACAATATTATTGTTCAAATTAAAGCCCTTTCACTAATCACATATTTATTTACAATGTATTCTAGTAAAATAATACAACTCAGGAGCTTTCGGTTAAACAAACCATAATCATCTTAAAAATTGTAATTAAAGTCTGTTTCGTTTCATTATTTGACCAACAACTTTTCAGGTGATTGCAGTGTCTTTAACCAAACGTTCTTACATTAAATATTTTATTAGGATATAATGTAAATAAATTTCTGATTAATGAGAGGATAATTAATAGGGTTTTATCATTTCATTATATTGATGTGACTCACAAGAATATATTTCGTTGGAGGGGAAAATTGTATAAATGGGGATCAAGTTGCCACTGGAGCTGCGTCATGATAGTACATTCACTTGAATTTCAGTCGTTATTTATTATATATATTTTGATTGTGATGTCATGTCTGTAAATATATTGTTAGCCAACGGTAAAATCTGACGTTTTTTCTGTCATTGAGTTCATCTGAATACAACTGTTAAGTCAGCTCGAAACCCAAAAATCAACGTTCAGATGAAGTGAACTTAGTTTTGACGTTCGTTCGTAAAAATATATGATTTCTGGTGTCATAAGCCAGCGAAAAATTCCGTAGCTACGGAACTCGTCCTCAGTGTTAATAATTGTCTCGGAGCAGTCCCGAGTCAAATAAAAACGTATCTATAAAAATAAAAAATGTTGCGGTGATAAATGTGCTGCATGAGTGCAGATAAACAGGTGATTTGAGGTTGCGAATGTGAGGCAGGACTATTAGCGACCTTGGAGAAGGCTAATGAGCTCGGACCGCCTTGCCTCGTAAAACAAGACGACGTCAGTGTGGGAACGGAGGCTGCGCATCCGTCATCTCGCCTCTGCACTAAATTTCGGGACGCATTGTTCGCCCAAAACCGGCAGAATATTAAAGCGAGCGGCGTCTGCTACGACGAATCGACCTGCTGCACCTGTTTGCTGCAGCAGAGACCATTTGTCCGAGGATTAATCAAACAACATTAAATAAAGGCACCATAGCATTTCAAACAAAAAAAATTAAACTTGCAGAATTTAAAGTGGGTACCTACAAGAGTAATTTGGCAACAACATCTGCAAGAAAAATGGGAAAATTTATATTCTGAAATGTAGCAAACATTATCATATAATGAATAATTACAAACGTAAGACATCCGCACAGTAATTTAAAAAAGCAAGGTAATTAATACGTGGGAATGATGTAGATTTTAATTTTCTTTTTGGACACAATAAACCAAAAATATTTTGAAACATAATTTTTAAGTAACCGAACCCTGATCGAATTATGGTAAAACGCTGTTCTTGAAATATCATCGGAGGAGTAATTAAAAAATAATTATCCTACTTTTAGTTTTGTTCGCACTTGAGGAAAATGGAAATTGTGGGTCTTCGAAGAACATGTTTTTTGTGAAACATGTTCTTCCGAAACACGCGGCAAAAAATTAGGTAAATTAAAAATGCATAACATTAAATATCCGACAGTAAAATATTCTGAAAATTTAAATAAATTATCAGAGCTTTCGTAAAATTAGTTAGGACAGGGAAGATGGTTGTTGAAGGGAATAAAACTCGGTGGACAGTAGACAGTAGATAAAATTTCTACTTCATGCCCTATAAATAAAAATACTCTATTTTGGCTAGCACCCCTTATATTTCAGTGTCCGAACTGCCAAAAACGGTCCTCAGTGTCTGGTAAGTTGTCTATTCACTTTCTCTCTTTCCTGTTCATAACTATCATAATATATATGGAGGCATATAAAATATTTTCTTTATAGTATTCTTAAAATTTTTACTGTGTATCCCATATTAGTTTTATTTTTACTGTGTTGAATCAATCGCAAAATATTTAAATTCAATTTTCTATGATTATATGAGTTTGAATTTATGTATATGAAATTTATTTTCAGAATATTTTTGCATTTTTTTGGTCAGAAGTATTATAATCGTTATATATATATATATATATATATATATATATATATATATATATATATTTAGTTAACTAAGTGTTCCTTACTTGTTTGTATATGATTAATGATGCAACTAGCCAGGAGTTTTTGACAGCTACAACTAAAAGACCTAAAAGTTTATAAAAAGAACAGTATGAACTACCTCTGCGACAGAAACAAATACAAAGAACATTCTCTAAAAGTAGCTAAATTATTTCAGGAAGAAATACTTAGTTATTTAATATTTTCCAACAGTTTTTGTTTCAATTTTAACCCTAATATTCATCTTTGTAGTCTACCATTCACTATTTATCACGATAGTACCTTAAATTTGGTTTCAGCATCCTATTTTCAATATTCAGTTTTTTCTCACTCTTTATCGTCGATTTAACATGATCACTTCCGTTAACATTTTTTATTGAAAATCCCGTAATAATATTTTTCTTATTTCTCAACTTTCCATTTTTGGGTAATAAGTTACATTCAACTTATTTTACGTTAATTTTCGTCACATTCGGTAGGGTTCAACATTGAATTTAATTTTACTATCTTCAAGAACTCTCAGCTACAAATAGGCCTAATTCGTCGTGTAGTGTTGGATTTCGGTGCTGATTGTTTCTTCCCGTATTTTGATGTGAGGTCCTCCGGTGCTTTGAGGTACCTGCGGACCTGTCCTTGACAGGGCATAAAGCGATTGAATTGTAGGCGATCTACGGTGAGGGATGGTCGGGGCCGCCCCGTTCCCAGGCTGCAAGTCACCCCTAATGAGCCACCCTAATAAGACGAGCTCCACCACGCATCGTTTATCCCGTGTCACTGGTCGTCAACATTCCGTACAGATACTTCCCCCACCCAAACAACCCCCCGAATATTGATTTAGGACACACTGCTTGTTTGGCGCCATCCCTCCGTGATATTTAGCTTATCTGCTTCATCGTATCCGTTACCTAGTTACTACCAAACGTACAATACTAATTTAGGAGCAGATGGTTTTGATAAATTTCGTTGATTAAATTTCTAACAGTTGGTTATACAAATAAATAGTACTGTAAACTAGTTTATTATTTACTTAGTCACCGAGAATTTTTTTAATATTCTATGTTATGAAGTATGGTAAATACTCTTTAGGTCAATCATTGCTTGACATCAATTACATCGTGAATATTTTGCAAGCTATTTTAAAAATTAATCGTTAGGTTATTTAAGAAAGTGATCCACTTCGCTTCCCAAACACGTCCTCCTCCTTGATGTTAGCCCCGTATCTAGTTTAAATCATAAATCAACAGAAATAAGTGCTGAAGGAATTGTACTCGGGTATTAAATAAAATAAAAATTCCGAAAGCGTAGTACAAAGATACAACCTTCAGCTTTTCAGGAGTCAATCTTAAGAAGCCAAAACCATGTCATAAAATACAGTTATCCTATTGGTCGCTTAATAATTTATTAAACAACAGTTTCACTGGAAAAAAATTTAATCATGCTTTAAAAATTAATAGGTGCCGATATAAATGCTTACTCCCTGATAAATAAAAATATAGCTCTTACTAGATTCTCACGAATCACTTTCACTGCCAATAACACTTACTTGAAATTTCTCTTCACCTTGGTTAATAATAATATTGTGAAAACAGCTGCAGGTAATGAATTTAAAATCTATCAATGATCTGTTCATAAAACGAAACATGTCTAAATCCGATTTCTGGTGTTACCGTAATTAATTTCTTCTATAAAAATATTAAGTTCCCAATCTCTCTATTACCTGTTTCGAAAGCATTTGCTTTAATCTTTCTTTAAGAATATGTGAAGATGTGATTAAATTTAGTTCATGTCCCAATCACACAGTTTCCAACCTTTAAATCTCTAGGCTTACATCTATTTTCCAAATTTGTACATATTTCCCTCCGCAATTAACGTAAATTCAAGAACTAGGTAATATTATGATTTTTTCCGGATTCAAAAAACCGTTTCAAAGAAACCTACACTTTCATATGTGCAAAAATTTCAATTAGAAATTCCTTCATCAGGAACACAGTCCAGTACTATATTTTTCAGCAGATTTTTACTCTCGTAATTTTCCCC
This sequence comes from Zhengitettix transpicula, assembly GCA_037074705.1. Taxonomy (NCBI): domain Eukaryota; kingdom Metazoa; phylum Arthropoda; class Insecta; order Orthoptera; family Tetrigidae; genus Zhengitettix; species Zhengitettix transpicula. Next base: position 34,375,421 of record CM073596.1, on the reverse strand, counting down.
ATTTCCCAAGAACCTTTTCATTACATGTGAAAAGACATCGGATTGAACATCCCGCTTGGCGTTATATACGAACACCATAATTATATCCTAGCTGGATTGTGAACGTAAACTTGGATTTTCAAAAGTGTGTCACTTTGCACAGTTTCACGAAGACGGATTTATATTTTTTACAGTACAGGCAAAAAAAAATAAACCGACCAACTTGTCACAAACAATTTAATACAAAGTACCATAATATTGCGTTCATTTTTTTGGAACTTCTTCTAGTGAATTAAAACAATAAAATATTTCTGAACATAATTTGTATCCTACAATATTATTTTAGGTTTGATTGTGCGTGGAAAGAAATTTCTCTCCGAAGATTTATTATTTATTGAAATTACATATTTTATATATATATATATATATGTATATGTATATATATATATATATATATATATATGTATGTATGTATATATATTACAGGAAGTAAATCATGTTTATAAATAATGTTTTTGTTTTACAACACTTAAAGAAGTTCCAAAATCGGAACGAAACATTGTTTTATTTTGAATTAAATTTTTTCTGACATACTTACAGTTTTATTTACATACTTAGTTAATGTTATCAGATAAATTAAACTATTATAAAGATAACTTTTATTTTGTTTATCATAAAAGTTAATCTGATTGGATGTGTAATCTTAGACAGTTGACGTTTACTATAATGTAATCAATTACCATGATAGCCCAGATCTCCGCAGAAATTATATACAAATGTTCATTTTTTACCAGTGAGTGGAAATTTGTTCCTGTATTTGTATGTTTCATGAATTTATTTTTAAAAATTTCGCCATATAAGCTTTATCGAACTGTTTCTTTCAGTATTCGAGGAGTGTACACAGTAGAATAAATTTAATATTTTTAAAAGTTTATAATAAAACGATTACAATTTAAAGAACTTCGTTCTCACATCCTCTGATTCTTGTTACTCGTATTTGCAAAACTAATATTTAATACCCTTATCTTCCCCTAAAACTTCATAGGTTAACGCCATCCGTAGTGTTAACACTGCAGTGAAGTGAACGGGTTCAGAATGAGTTCAACGTGACTCATTTACTTTTAATTACACAGATATAAAAGTTAATTAAAAGATACTAGAAAGAGCAAAACTGCGAGAATCCCGGTACGGAAATTGAAGAAATTTAATTTTTGTCGCAGTAATTTCTAATTACTGTTATCGAGCATCCGCCCGATGACGAAACTGTGTGTGCATATTCGCGCTGGAAACGAATGAACTACCAGTGTTAATATTTCACGCTAATCCGCTATTCACATCTCTTAACGTTAAGCCAGGGATGAAACATGGCCACGTAATACTACGAAAGGGGACGATCTATTTGAAATTAATTACTAATGTTAAATTTTCGCAGAGCAATAGAATTTGTGTGTGAGGATGCCTAAAGAATAAAAACTCGTGTTGGTCAAGAAGTAGACGTCTGTCAAGTCATAAAAATTTATATATCTATGCTATAAAGGCCAAACGTGTCGTGTAAGCGCCGTCGGCAACCAAAAGTGCTGCCACAAGCGCTAGCTACAGCGCTACAATTGAGTTTTGTCATATATTCGAGTATACATTATACAATTCCGTGCTATAACTAATTTTTTACATTATAATCAATTAATCGGCAGTGGATTTAATGGAAAATAGCAAACTCACTAAATTTATTTAATTTTACGTCTATTTTAACATTTAGTAAACACTAAACATATCATGTAGTAACAACAAAGTATTGAATTATATTCCAGTAACTGATAAGTAAATTATATTAATATTTAATATAGCTAAACTAAAGTCTTGTTTTCGATTGGAAATTTTATAAAAGAATTTTAACCACATTGAACTTATTCCACCAATATTTCAGGTAATGAAAATATTTACTCTTAAAGACGTCCGGAGGATATATCTTAATAAATTTAGGTCATGGTTTGTGTTTTAAAATTGATAATTGCCCAGAAAATGATAGGAACGGATCAAATTTAATTTTAAAAAATTTTACAAACTTTTTTTGGAAAATGACTTTGATAATGGCGTTGCCAAAAGCTTCTTCGACGAAATAAATTCTTACAAATTTTGGAATATTATTTCATACGACTTATGTAAACCTGATGGTTTATTATTATTGAAGTAAATACACTTCCCATGTAAACATTAATATAATTTTAATGTACGTCTTAAAATGTTTCGAAGTACGTAATGTCAGAGCACTTATGTTTCCTGGTACCATTTTGGTGCAAAATTATTACTACACGAATGTTCAATTCATACAATAAATTATAAAATGTTTGTTACTAAGTAAAGTGAATGGTGGAGAGAAAGTCCAGATATAGTGTATTCGATCGCGATGATCTGAGTGTGCCGTGGACTCAATTGGCCAGCGGCCAGCAAGAGTGATGGCAGAGCGGGAGATGCGTATCTGGCTGTCAGGACGGACGCCACATTCCCCAAATAATTCCCTCAATCCGCGAAGAGACCACCCGATCGGGCCGTTGTTTTTGCCGAAGCTGGTGCAAGCGCGTTGTGTGGCTGAGCTGTTCCACACACTCAAGCTCGCACCACTCTTATCTCTGGGATTCTGATTTAAAGACGCGAACTGGTCGAAGAATCGCTCCTCCAATACCTTTTATCATTTTCTGCTACATCAGACCCACATTACACGTTCGTCCAACCAACCTAGTTCTATATACACCAGAATCAAAACACTTGTTGTGACTGTACCGAGAGACAAATTTTTTTTGTTCATAATACAGTTATTCACTTCCAACAGTTAGTCTTTCAGAGACTTTCTGAATATTTTCAAAATATCTCAACCAAGGTCACTTCTTTAAGATCCACTCGTTTTGGTCATCTGTCATCAAATCTCCCTGTTCTCAGACTGTTACGCATAAGCTTCACGGTTATCCTGATCTTCATCAAACCTTTTGGGTTCGATGATCTGTTCATGTCTAAAACATAATTTTTTTACGTACTTGCATTATTCCTGCCTTATGCCTCATAGTTAAACTTCATTGTACAAGTCTTAAGATACACGTTAGTCAAAACATGATGAACTGTTTTCCAGAAATGTCAAAATGTCGAAAAATTACCCATGGTGTCTCGTAAGCAACCATTTTTGTTAAATGACACCTTTAAAATGAGTCACCTAAGTGTTTGTTTACAATGTACTAAACTGTTAATAATTATTTTTTTGCATGTATAGGCTGTCCCAAATCAAATTGTTGATTTTCATTTCTTATTCCTTTTCAGATTTCTTAAAATTGAATACTAAAGAACTGATCTATGTTTGCAGGAGTAAAATATAATGAAGTCAGATAGATAATTTTTGAAAGAAGTCAAACAAAGCGCTTCATAAACCTTAAGCAACTTTAGAAAACACTTGAGGTCAACAACTGTTAACAGAGTCATGCGTTCAGTAACGAAGAAGCCTTGCCAGTTTAAATTACAATAAATTCTTGATGAAGAAGATATCCAAATAGAACAGCACATTTTAAATATAATGAACATAAAAAGACTTAACAATTATTTATAACAAGATCTTCACTCACGTCAGTCTCTGCTCGATCATAAAATTCACCGTAACGGCGAATTGTTTTCCCAGATAATTCGTGCTAATAGAGTTCAACGTTCAAAGAGTTCGATAACAAAGAATCTGGATCGTGCTCCGGATTGACAGAGATCGCATCTATCTCAAGATCCTAAAAGGATTTAACTATAGATATGAAGCCTGATTATATCCCTCGCAGAATAAATTGAAACCACGATAAAAATTAGGTACAGAACGTAACTGACGCTTCGAACAATCATAAAACAAATCAGCATTAAGTGATGTCCAAAAATTAAAATTACATAAATGGATCGAACGTGTTTTCTAGTTCATGTTAAAACTCACGTTCAATGGAAATTAAAATTCATAGTTGATTGTATTTACGATATAATTGAAGTGTACAAAATTCTGGAAGATTAGCTAATTAATTTATAGTGAAGAATAGTTAAAATTTAAATTGCTGTCCTGATGATATGAGCCCTGGATGAGAGGGGGGGGGGGGCGTCTGACGACTATCTCTTGCGATTAAGCGAAACTCTACTGAGTTTGACTACTGAGAATACTTTGTCAGAACTACATCTTCACTGCCCTCAATCAACTGTTCTCCACTCACACACAGCATGAAGTTATGCTATTTCATCCATTTGTCAACATTTTCACCCCAAATTGCTGAGGTTTATTATTACGACTTCCCACGATTAATATTTTGGGGGGGTTATATTCAGACAATTTTCTAATATTTTATAAATAAGAATTTTTCTCTTTGTATTTCACCTCCTTTCAAATAAACTGCCATAAAATATTTAGGTAACTATAACCCGACGGGATATTTTCAAAACCGTATAGATAAAACTCAACAAACACATTATCGAGCAGGCAGCTTCCTTAAAAATTTACGCCTGAACAGAGGCTTGTCCTTTCCTCAAACAACGCGTCTAATGCCGTTCTGTTACTAATTTTTATGTTAGTAAGACTCTGAAATTTGTCCTTCGATATTTAACGGGAAACCGTATACTTCTGAATTTTATTCTTCTCTTCCTTCAGTCGATAAGGTCTGTTGTGTATGTTATCTGAGATATTGTAGAAATTTAAAGGATAGTGCAGACTTGTGTAGCGCATATTGACTATCTTGCGATCGCCGTGTGCCCCTGCCCGCGTTTCTAATTGATCGCTGGTGAATAATGTAAGAGGCGACGTTAATGAGCACGCGAGCTTACTGCGTTAATGAGCAGCTACCACCTAATATTTAAGTCTTAACCTCGACGATTCCTACGTCTGATTCTGACAGAACCACACGCTTCTATTTCCGATTTCTAGGACACAATTACTAACAAAGTTCATTAACGGTACATGTGACGGCGAACAATTTAACTTCAATGTAATCTCGAAAATTATTTAAGATAATATCCTGATATCACACAACAAGGTCACGCTTCTGTCTTCAGGATGCAAACTACCAAAAAGAGCATAACATTCACAAATGATCGAAGTCAAGCTAATACAGCAGACACGTAGTAAAATAATATTGTTAACAGTAAACAAATAATCCTTCCGTCAAAGCTATCGAAATTAACACATTAAAAAATCGTTTGGAACAAAGAGAGAAATATTTCAATGAGGAATTCTGGGCACATTACAAATTTAAATAACGTTAACTATTCCATGCCGGAAGTCGACCTCCAGATAATTTCCTAGAATTTCGGCAGTATGAGAGCGGCACGATCAGACTCGTTACGTATTCATCACGTTATCATTTCCAGACTTTCAATTTAAAATTAAATTCACACTACATTTCTAGTATTTTAACTTATCCTTCGACTAACTATGAACGTTCAATGTTCAAAAATTTAAGCACTATATGCTTTATTGGGTTTTTGCACATTGCAACAACGTCCTTAGTCTTTCATCATACCCTCGAACCAAGAAGGCCAACACAATCGTGTTTAACAATGAGATTATGAAGTAGTCATAAAACAAATGTAAGTGATAAATTATTTACGTGTCAGGTGACGACAAATCGTGAGAGCTATAAGAAATACAAATCGCATAAACAGCAGAAAAACTCAAAAGCAAAGATATTAAAATAAAACAAAGGTTTTAGTCAAATAATAAGTGATAAAGCCATAGTTGAGTTGCATATTATGGATTTGTACGTTAATTACAGTGACGTTTGATTTAAAATACAGGATTTCGGATATAATTCTGGAATAGTATCTAATGTCAACACCCGAAATCTTAGAATTTTGCTACCAAGTGATCATTACGAATTGATGATACGTTTAGAAACGACATATACTCTTTGATGCGGGCTTTCAAAGCCCTTTTAGTGTGTCATATGTAGCAGAAATTGCAATCAAAGAAAGAGATTTTGTGAACTACACAATTTTTGCAATGTGAGCCCTTGTATTTTTTGGTCAAGGAGGAAGATATATATATATATATATATATATATATATATATATATATTAGTAGATTTGTAAATCATCCATATTTGCTATTACTTAAAGATTTGAATGGTCTTGTGATGTATGAAATTTGAAATACGACAGAATGGGGGAAAAATGGTTTGAAGAGATTTGAGGCGAGTAAAAGTAGGTATTATATATATATATATAGCTCCAAATACTAAAAAAATAAGTTTATTCAGAATTTCCTGGTTTAATGAATTGCATTCTTCATTTTCAATCGAAAATAAATAACAAAATCTTGAATTATAAACTAAAATACTTTTTGAATTATTTCTATAAAGATATTTCTCAGTCGATTCGTGATATATAAATTGATTTTTTATATTCCACACTGACACATTTTCATTTAAAGATATAATTATGTAACAATTATCAGGTAAATTCAAATGATATTATGAATTTAAAAACGCTTTTACAGTGAACATGATAAATAAAAGTTTCTCGAGCTATTTCATGAAGATACCGGATTTAATAGTAGAAACATTGTGCACTTGTCTGACGACTACCGGGGTTCGAACTGGAGAACTTCCATCAATTTGTTAATAAAGTTAATGAATCCGTCAGTAAATATTTACACAATGCTTCCTGCAAATTTGCTGAATATGAAATTTAGCAATTAAGTGATACAGGATTCGTTATGCAGATACTTTGTTGCTGTCATTATTACCGCGTTCAGTGGTGAGGCTTTTTCTGTCCTCGATTACGTAGTTCCATAATAATTTCAGTTAATTTTGAATTTTGGGAATATGAGCGTTTCATGCAAAATTTTAAGAGTTATTTCTTAGGGTTTTTTTCCTGGAAGAGTGGGATTGAGAAATAGGCAATTTGGAAGAATATAACTTCAGAATAAGGAAACAACGTCACCAAATTGATGTATTTATTCCAGCAATACCAAATTTCCAAACTTTTGGACGGTGTAAATTCTGAACTATTTTTCTTTGATTAAGAACAATTTTATTAATTTTTTATTGACGAAGTAAAATACTATAGTGTTAAAGAGGTAATTCTCAATCTAACGAGATAAGAGGATTACAAAAGTTGAAATTTTGGGTTTGTTTGGTTAGGGTATGGGGGTTTGAGGTATGCGAAATTTACAGGAATGAAGAAGAAACACAGTACGTGATGTCCATCTTGAGAAGTGATTATTAATGAATCTACATCGAGTACGGACAGTCTGAGGGCGTGAAAACCGCAAAGCCGAGCGGGAGTCTTGGGAGTACATGCAAGCTGAGGATATGGGGATGTGGAGGACTGGGTGGTGTTCCAGAGGGCAGGCATTCCTGCGAGACAAATGGTCGGGCCAGCGCGAGTTATGTCGCCGGAGCGGGCGTTTGTCACCCGGACTGCAGCCCTTTGTCACGTCCTAAGGGCGCTGCCGATGTCGGGCCGCGATAGGCCCGCTACGGGGCTGGGAACCACTGCGGAGTAAACACGTGTAAGTACCTGTAGGGCCGCGGCAATAGCTAAATTAAAACGTCGCCTCATCGCGTGAGTCCAATTGCGCCGGCTACTGCTTCCAGATTCCCGAGGGCCGTCCGTGACTCACTGACTTTCATTCCCACACACTACTCCACGTTATCCTTTACGTAATGCATATTTATTAATGAAGAACCCATAAACACTAACAACATTCTAATCAATACCTAAAGAAATAACTAATTCAATGATATACTGTGATGTAATATTTCCAAAGTGCGGCCCAACATTTACTTTCAACAGATTTAAGAACATTAAAAACCCAATAAATTCTTAAATTCAAAACGGCTGATTGGAAATTATTTCAAAAAATGCGATTTAGTTGCTTTAATTACAACATTCATTGGATATGTTATAGAATTGAATACGTTAATGATTTATGTTGACCCGCAACGCACGGACATGTTGCCAATGATCTGCCACTGATGCAAACTGTTATTGGGAGGATTGTTCCTTTTACGTTAAGGGCGCAAATATGAATTAATTCTCTATAAAATAATAATAAGTTAAATCCACTAAATTTTTTATAATAATTTTCTTCTCCTTTAAGACGTTTTTTCCTTAAGTATCAGATTTTCACTTTTATGTAACGATTTAATTTCACATTTATGCCTCAAAATGATATTTCAGTTTTTATTTTTTATTGGGGCAAATTAAATTGTAGAAAAATGAAGATGTACAAGAATAGAAGGGAAATTAATACGTAGAACAAAACAGCCGAATGCACAAACACGACATGAAAAGTCTTTTTAAGTTTCGAACCAGATTATTTCCACAGCTACAGACACGTAGACAAAATTAATGCTGCTTCTACGTAATAACACAGTTATAAACGTTTTTTGCAACATTTCGAGGTGACTATTTAAGGTAACTATTCTTTACACAATTATTCGTTTCTAGTTAATGAAAGAATTTATTTCACATTACGCCTGTTTCTGCATTTATATTACGAGTCCGTGAATCACAAAGTTCACTGTCTTGATATGACTCTGTCCCCGAACTCATTTTAGTCTGAACGGCATAGGAGATTGCGTTGCTGCCAGTTTTCCCATGAGCAGCAAAACTACGCACGTATTGTATGAGATACCTACTCTCTCGTTAGTGAAATTAATTTCATCGCGTGAGACCAATTACGCCGGATTCTGGACCCAGAATCTCTGAGGGATCAGACTCGTGCATTTCCTTACACGAGTATACGTCAATAGTTCGAACTTCTGTGAAACTTTAATCATTTGCAAGTTTTTGGTTTTTCAACAAGAAGCATCCAAAGAATTTGAGTTATATTGAAAGACAACGGGATAGAATAGTTTCTATGAAAGTCAATCCTCAAAAAAAAATTACATTAAAAAATTAACTTTATCAATTTAGTTGAATTATTAACATAGTTTCAGGTTTTTAATATTATTTCACATCTCTCACTCTGCCGACAACAGTGGAAGCATTACTCTTCGTCGCCAAGAGTTCAAAACACTATCTCGTTAAAAACGGATAGCGAATTCATCAGGAATCTTCCACGTAGATCTTCCTGAAGTAATTAAATATATGAACTTGAATATTGGATACCAACTCAAGAAGCGATTCAAATATGATTATAAAATGAGCGATCCGTGTGACGCGGAGAAAACGCTGGCTCATTGGCTCATTGGCTCACTGATCTGAATCACACTATTATTCAAGCTGAATCTAGGAATCACTCTTCAGTTCCGTTCTGATCTATAATCTAAGCTGAAACTGAATTAAAATTAATTGCTTTGAAATTAACATGGCAGTTCAGTTCAACAACTGACAATGTAATTCACCATATTTATTGCCAGTAGCTAATTTTCCCACGAATATAAAAATTCCTATGGCATTACAAAGTATGTAAACGAATAAATATACCCCAATGAAATATTTAAATTCTACAGATGAAGGTCTCTACCAAAATTGGGTCGAAAATAGCAAACTGTAGATTTAAGAGGTAGTTAAGCCAAGGTAAACCCGTCATCAAACAAATGGAAACTTGTGACATTTAAAAGGGGTTTGTTTGTAAATAAAGTACACTACTGACAGATAATCAATCAACATTTTAATCACTTCATGTTTATATTTCTGTGTTCCGAGGCGTCGATGTCATTCTTGCTATCAAACAAATTCTAGTACCTGATTTCGATGGACTGGTCAGATTCCTCTGTGGGAATGTCACTGTATACGATTGACAGCAGGAGATAATTTGGTCCGTGGTTACTGCGAGAGATTGGTCGCTCATGACAGGGACATTGCTCTCTTAATTACTGCAGTCCAGAGGTCCAGAGGAGGCTCGCAGGAGCCGTGTCCTGGGAGGAGTAATGGCCGGACCTTCAACGACCCTGTTAACACAGTGCCCCGGCGCTAAACATCCACATCTCACTTAGCACCATAACCAGGACTCACTTTACCCTATCAGCGAGGTCCGTTCTCCGACAAATCATTACGCCATCTTCACGGAGAAACTATGTCAACACATGTTTCTGTGTCCTCATTACTCTCAACCACTATCCTCCACGATTTTCGTTCACTTTCAGGTGTTCTTTCTATTAGCTCATCCTGATTTACTCCAGTAAGGACGACCAGTATCCCCTAAAACTATTTTACCTCGCCGTTTATAGCTCACAGGTTTTCATTCCGAATTTTAATTTAAAATTTATTTTCAACCATATGGATTGACAATAAAAGTGCTCCGGAATTTATAATATATATTCATCCAACCGTTATTCCCCGCTGCGGTGTCCCATGGAAAAAAAAAAATACCTAAAAATTTTCAAGGCAAAAAAGTCAAAATAAAATATTTAATAAAGAAATTATACAATATTCATGACAAAACAAGGTCATTTCTTACATTATGACCACTTGAGGCATTAATTAAGAAAAATTGGATGGTCAGAAGGTCAACAATATCTAATTATAACAATATCCTGATGTAAGGACGAAACGTTGTTTTCGGAAATGAGGAATTTCTTTAATAAATAATTTATGATTTATATGTCTATTAATATTAATCTATAATGAAAAATAATGTTAATATATTAAATACTGATGTTTGTAAGTAAGATGGAAAAATCAAAAATTATTCTTGTATTCAAATATTAGTATGTTTTAGTGTTAAAGTTTTACTGCCATCATCCTCATTCACACACATTTATCAGTCAAGTGTTATAAATACAAAGACAAAGCAGTCCACTCGTTTGCAAGGAAATACTAATGATATTCCCCGACAAACTGGTATTAATTCAAACCGTAGCTTAAACTTGTTATATGTTTTGATTTTCCTCTAGACCACATTGGTATAAAACGGAGAACGTTGCGAAACCATTATTTTTACTGCTTGTAGAATGAACGTTTTCTTTCTGTAATTTTGAGGCTACCCTTAAATTGTCGCTATCCATTTGAAAAGGTTAATACTTAAAAAAAAATCAGGATTCCCAATTACTTTTCCTTTTATTAGTAAGTGGCAGTCCAGGGTAGCGAGAATTCCATCTTTTTATAAATAAAAATAAACAGAATAAAAAAGGAGTTTATGACCAATAACAGACAGTTTATTTAAATATATATATATATATATATATATATATAAAATTACTATGTTTCGGTACGTATTTTTACCTTCTTCATGTTCTGACTTGGCTGAAAATTGACAGTAAAATTAGTGAAACTTGAAACTATAAACGTTCGCTTAACCTGATTCATAACCATAATGAGTGTACGTTTATAATTTCAAGTTTCACTAATTTTCTGCCGAATTTTTCAATCAAGTCACAAACTGAAGAAGGTATGCATAGGTCCCGAAACTTTCGTTTAAATTGATTTTAATTTTTAATGAATGGTCTTAAACTACATTTTATTCTATAAAGTTAAATACAGGCGTAAAATCACGATAATTAATAATTAAAATAAAAATAAACTTCATGCTGAAACAGTGAATTATGCGAGTTTTTCGTTAAAGAAAAAATAGAGACAAACTCTAGTACCTTACGTCGTAGACAAATGTAAGTGCCAAAAGCTAAGAATGAGTTTAAGAATCCCTGTACAATTATTTTTATCCCCGTAAGAAGTACATTTTTCGTATTTTCCACGTGTCCTAAAAATATATATATAAACTATGGGTGTTGATTAACTTCATTTCTTTCCTGCACAATTTGTAATACCATCTGAAGCATCTTGATTTTGAATTTTTGCATCACTTAACGATGATGAATACACGACGGGACAGGCCGTGGCCTTTGTCCCCGAGGCTCGTGGCTAAGAGCTGTATCCGTAGACACTGTAAATCTGAACCGGAGACGTAACGTCTGCGAAACACGTGATCTCATTACTTCGGCATAGAAGGCGCTCGTAATGAGAGCAGCGCCGACAGGCAAATCTCAGCGTGCCGTGCACTGCTATTTAAGGAATCCTGCCGTCCTGCTCCCCTCCTCACCTATTACTCTTCAAATTAATTAGCCAGCAGCTGTCACTTCACCTGTCGCAAGCTCATACAGGAAGACACTTCAATGTACAAAATGATACTCTGTTGGCTTAATTAGTCGCTTTCTAACGATAATCTTCCTTTTTGCTCCCTAAATTGTACAACCGGGATAATTACAGTTGTCTCAGCGGAAGCAAAAACAATTAATTTCACCAATTAAATTACTGTTTACTACATTAATAATAATGTATTTTCATTCGTTGACAACTCTTCCGTTATCTCAGATATTTCCGGATTTTTGACACCATTTAAATTACAACTTTGACTGAAGATAATTCCAAGGACACTTTGAATAGCATACATTTTCTTCCTTCCAACTATTAAATACTTAATAGATTAAAAACGAAACAGCCTCTTTCAATTTAACAGACATTAAATATGATTACGAATTACATAAAGATAAATACAAAAAGATATAAAGTTAGGATATTAAAATGAATACCACTAAACGTTCCTGTAAACTTAATTTATTTTCAACAGGCATAAAAACGTGAATTAATGTTTATGTTTTATAAAAACTTAAAATATCTGTCTGTATGTAAAACTACTTTTGGCAAAAAAAATCCGTGAAGCGAGACAAACACGATAATTTATTGTTAATATTTTAATTCTTATCATTCATGAAAACGGGAAAGATCGAAGATTTATATTATTGGTGGAAGAAAAATGTCTATTACTAAAACAAAATTATTGAATTTTGTCTAAATATAATATTTAAGACTTTTATTCAACAATTTCAATTTAATAGGACTGATTTAATGATTTTGTATTTTATCCTCTTTTTTATCAGCCGCATTTTAATAATAAATCTAATTTATAATTTTGCAGATTATTAAATTTTGAAGAGCTAGAGCTTTTGGAAATGTTGCCATATTCATCTGTACGGGAAAATGTAATTTACGTTTCAACAAGAAACTGATACATAAAAATATTTGAAAACATTATTTCATAATTATCAAAATGACTTATGTAATTCTTCAACTACACAAACTTTCAATTTTATTTGTTTATTCACAGAATCTTTAATTTTTAATACAACTGTTTCCAGGATACGCGTTTGGCCTTACGGAATTACAATAATTTAGAGAATTATAACTTTTAATTAAATTAAACCACAACAATTTTAGTATTTCAGGTGAAAGAATTTGCAGGTCTTTTAAAAAGAATTAATTTAGAATAAATTTCTATAAGTGTATATTATTTCTTTATATTCTAAGCGATTCAATGCAAATATTGACATCATACTTTTTTAACATTTATATAATAAAAAGAGAGGTATTTATTTAAAGACGCTCCGATATAAGCACGACCAAACATCTCTCAACGGACCGAGGTTTTGAATTCCTTCAACACCGTTACAAAACTACGTTACACAATTGAGAAATTGGAAATCCTCAGTAAACATTATTGTTTTTGTTAGAGAAGGGTTTCTATGGAAACTAATATCATCAAGAGACCGGTTTTGTCCGGACTTAATCAATATCTTATCGATTGAGGAGGGAGGAGGTTGGCAGGTTCCATCTTAGCGTGTGTTAGGCCTTGTAAATTGTTAATTCAACCAATTACAGATATCATTAAACAAGTCACTTTAGCCCTGTGAAATAGATTATGCGGGATCTTCTTTCAGTTTGAGCTAGTGACCTGAAACTATGCCATTAAGAATTTCAGAAATATTATTTTTCCGTATCTATTTGAGGTTTAACAAATATAAAGACACGGAAAGAAGTTATTCATGGAAGGTTTATTGAGCAGTGTAACTCAGCCATGAAAAGCTTCAACGTCCGAATAAAAAATTTACAAAATAGATGTTACTTAGTCCTTACAGTATTAGTAATACTCAGATAGAAAATTCGCGCTCATCGAAATAAATGTGTCTGTAAATAGTAGTTTTTTAAAAATTATTTTTATACGCTATCACAATATAGGCGCACTAATATTACCCAGAACAGTTTAAGGACCATTTAAATGAGTACTCGTCACATGACGTCTGTAGTATTGAGGAGTTTTTAGATTCGTATGCATTTTGTTTTCTCCAGAACAACGAGTGTTCATTGTTGAACATTATTTCATATGCATATATTGTAGACCAATTTCGTGTGAAATATCCGGATGTAACAGTGTCTTTCCGATCACTCTTTATTGTGCTGCTTGTTGGAAAGTTTGTTCGTGATTAACTGAAAAATGCCTTTACAGTTTTCAATAAATTTTATATTGATATACTACTACTAGGAACAACATAGAACACATAGTTTGTTGAATGTCATCTCAAAAGTAGTGGAATGGAGCAAATTAAAAAAAAATTTAGCACTGCCTTTGAACTATTAACAATTTCATTGCTACTTCCTTATAAACTAGATAGCTGAATTGTCTAAAGACTAGTGACACTGCAAAAAAAGGATCCTTAAAAATAAGAATTAATTTCAGTGAATTATATATATATATATATATATATGTATATAGTATATATTATAAACTATTAATGGATATTCCACATCTTACTGTTGAACATGTATGCATTTGAATTGTTTCACGTCTTACGATATAGTTTACCTTTTATTGTAATTGTAATTATATTCTAAGGATAAATTCATTGCGTTTGGATGAATAACAATTTATTTAGCCTTGTGATTATAGCACTTGACAGTTTTTATAAATCATAAAATCATATTCAGTAATTTAATTTTCAACATTATTATGAATTATGGCTCATTTAAGAGCAACAGACTAAGATAAGTATTTAGTTTCGGCCATGATTGAGGATAGGTGCGAGTCAACTCAACAACCCCCGCCATTCTAATCAACGCAGCTCCGATGAAGAGGCCTCGACCGCGTACAAACAATGCAGAGCTTTTATACAAATTCGAAACTGGAATTCAGCCGCTGTAAAATACGGGTCGTGTTGGCTGCCACAGCAAACGGGGAGAAGAAATAATTCGTGTTCCTAATTTATGACCGTGTTGGGACATCAAGTTAAGTGTCGGCAGCAAGAAGAGAGAGGGACTGCAGCGTGGGGGGAAGGAGGGAGGACACTGGAGAATGGACAGTTTTAATGAAATGTAGTAGTATATTGTTTCTGGAAGCAGCTTCTAAAGCTACGAGTACAAGGACATCGACAGTCATTATATATCCGCGGAGCGCGAGTTATATGCCTCGGACGCTGTATATACCGCGCCTCCACAAAGACACACTGTATAAATAAAGACTCGGGAGAAACAAATTTATGTCAATAAGCGGATATAAATAAACGCATTCCTTGATATTTACGTGAATCTGAAACGTAAGAAGCAAAAGTTTATCGGATATCACTCAAGGCACACAAGCGCGTGGCCTAACATTTAATCTACTACTGAGCAAAAACATCACACTTGGGGAAATTTTAGTGAAAGTACGTAATTTTCGAACGATAAACCAGGGTTGAAACAATTATAGTAAATTATATAGGAAGTTAAAAATTTATTCACAAAGAAGGTAAATGCTTATATGGTTGAAAGATTAGATGAAAAAAATTGTTTTAATGTTTAAATATAAATTACTTCAGTTATGCTGTCCTACAAACAATTTAATAGAAATATTTTAGGTGGCAAACAGAAATTTTGGGAATAATAATGACAGTGAGTTAAATAAAATTAAAAGAAGCAGTGCACCATTAATAATTGAAAAATCTAAAGAATAAATTATACCTGTGAATTGAAAGATTGGAAAAGACTAGCAGATTACTTAGTTTAGAAAAGGTAGTTAAATACAGAGATATATAACAAACAGTAATTTTTCCTAGTAACTCAGTCACGTCACCCGTAGGAACTGATGTTAGAATATCTTATTTGAGCATTTTTTTGCATCTCCTGACTAAAGAAACAAACGTCTGGTATTTAATTTAGCACACATTTTTGGCAATTATTTGGCTATTTGTATATCAAATAAGGACATACCGATTTTATTATAATTTTAAAATAATTATAGTAAATAAAATTACCAATCCAATATGAATCAAACATAAATTGGCGACTTTCTGATTATTAATTGAAATTACTGTTCGGACAACAATTCCTGAAGTCACTATTCATAAAATATATAAGCAAAAGAGACAAATTAATGAAGTGAAGTAAATTAAATCATATATTATTTATTAACAAAGTTATTGCTTATTTTTAGTTATGAAGTGTCAAAGACAGAGTTATCTAAATTATTTCTATAGTTAACATTTTTTAACACAAAATTCGTAAAAATCTTCAATTGCCTTTCCGGACAATACGTCACTACGTAAAATTACTGGAAGTTGACCGCAATGTACTTGATGAGACAAAAACTAATCATTCCTGATTACGAACGACTTTTACATATTTGTTTACCGCAGTTTTTTTGAAGGTGGTAATTTCTCATGGGTATACGGAACTGATAATCACGATTGCCGACATAATAATTTTCCCCTTTAATAACTGCGGTCGAGCAGGCCCGCCTCTGCTTCAGGTGTGACTAATACCATTTAATAATTCGTATCTGTTCATGCCCGGGATCGAACCGACGAGTGTGGCCGCGGAGTATCTCGCGTTTCTTATAAATTCTTTGTTGCAGAGATCAGAACGAATAATCGAAAGATCAACAAAGAGTAAATTATACCCATCCTGTCAAGAATCTGTAATTTCGTGTTGCTGCAAAAATTACTTTGGGTTTGTTACGCGAGCGGTATCTAGATCTAGAGACTCCGTTCGTGACTCCAAATTGGAGTCGCTCTCAGCTATATTTAGTTGTCAAGCAAACGCATCGAAGTGCGAAGATACTCATCTCCGTCCGCGCATTAATATTTTCTAAAAGTAATTAACACTTCTCGTCTCGCTATATTTTAATCTCGGAAATATCCACCCGTCCCACTTAAAAATAAAAGGAAATAAATACACGCAACGATTAATCCTAATGCTCTGATGAGATATATTAAAGAACGTATTAACAATCCTTCGACGGACGCGGGGAAATTATTCTTAATCCTGGAATGTAATCCTGACATGAACAAAACATCTTTTCAAATATATTTAACAAGTATTATTCTTTCGCAGGTCGGAAAAAAGGAAAAAAATGAAAAATAATTGTGCAGAAAAATTACTTGATTTCGGATAGTCATGACAGATATAATTTATTGTTAATGCAATTGCCTTCAAGATATAGAAGTAGTGAAAATTGTTTTGTTTCTGGAGTCAATTTAGATGGGTAATACAAAGATAACCAAGAATTAACTAGGGCATCCGGGCTATACTTTAAGGATCCTACCCGTCATTAGCCTAACAGTGATGCAGGACAAACCTTAGAAAACTTGGTACTTGTCCCATAAAAATAAATAAATAGTTCTGATAATGCGGCTGCGATATATATTAATAAGTATTGTATGTTTAAAACTATACGTTGAAGTGGCGGCTTATGATTGGTGCATTATGCCTCAGTTACAAATTCACAAAATGAAATAAACTTAATGATTATGTTTTTGTTTTTTTCTACTCATCAACGTCTACGTCAACAGTCCTTTTTACCAAAAAGTTGTGGAATATTTTTAAATAACAATTAGTAATTTGTTGAATAATGAAGCATTTTCGGAGTGTACATGTTTTTATGACAAATTTGTTTCCCCCAAATAAATTTCCAAAATTTGTTAAATTATTTCTTGAGGATAATATAAAATCGTGAATACCAGTAACATATTAATAACATGAAAAATAAAACAACCAGAATAATATATTCCTCTCAGTCTAAAATTTTTATTGGGCAAAAGTAATGAGAAATGAATTTTAAGTGTTAATTAATTAAAAAAATTTTAACAGCCTGGCAATTAAACAGGAAACATTATCCTCATTTGATATGTTACATTTCAGTGTCAACTTCAAGACTCCATACAGACTGGAAACCAAAAGACTATCATGTTACTTAAATAGAAGTTGAGATGATGTTTCCTGTACTTGTGAATCACTATTACAAACATTAATAACACATTTAAGAGTGAAATATAGAAAACTTTTAGCATATTGAGACGCGTTATCCCACTTACGTTAAAAAAGGTAGTCAACATTTGACATTGTCATCGGCTTCTTAATTAAATATGAATTATGATCGGTTACTGTAAAGAGAGTGTAAATTTTTAAGTTTTCATCTAGCAGCTGGGTTACAGAGAGATATTAACCTCGAACGTTTCTACCTCATCGGTCGTAAAATTATTTACAAAAATTATTTTAATACAAGTCATTAATCTTATGAATGGCTATGATAAAAAATTCTTAACTCTTTTTTTTATATATTACCTGTTTCTTAAAAATAGTACTGGCTTACTTTCTGTGAAGTCAAAAGTGTTTGTTTCTTTGAACGAGCTGTTTTGCTTCTTGTATTAACATTGTACACATTTAAAATGGATGTGAAGAGACGCCCTTAATGTATAACCTACTGCATTAATGATTAAAGCAAAATAATATCAAGTTCGTAAATTGTTCAGTGAAGATGTATTTCTAAACTAGACATGTACAGGTTATCTTGTAATTACATATTATTGCTGTTGTTGTGTATGTCTAGCGCGATGTTGAGTGCGCCGTTCGTGGGCTGTCTGCCACGCTATCTGCCGGCAAGACCAAGGTTACAACCTGGGAACATTCCTCGCTTCTACACCTCACGGAAAATAATTTAAAAAAAATACGAACACAGCGCATCAATATTTGAATTAGGCAATTTTTATTGCCGGGTCTTAAAATAAAACAAATTATATACGGGCTCAGAAAGTATATATATTATAATTTTATACAAATTTTCGTAAATATTAAAAACATTATCAAGTAGTGCAGTGATATGAACATGAGAAAATTAATTTATTTTTCAAACTTTCCCTCATTAAATGTAATAATTTTCAGAGGTAATTCTTCACGGGCAAAAATAAAAATTGTATTGTATTGTATATAATATGTATACAAGACATACTTCAAAGGTGTTTAATGAGTTTAATATATATAATTAAACTGATGCCATCAGGTAGTTTATATTTACACATTATCAGAGGTAATTTAACACTATTAAATACAGAGTAATTATATTAATAATTTACGGTGACACGAAAGTAAAGAAACTAAAAAAAGTAGTCCATTGTTTATAAAAGTGCAAAGTAGTTGTATTAATCTATAAAAAGGGGATTAATGAAAAATAACCTAAAATTTAGTCATTGAACCGAGCGAGTTATCATTACTCCTATGGTGATGGTAAATGTAAATTACAAGCAGGTGCCATTAATCCTAATTAATCTACGAGATGGATTGTATTGATAAAATTCAGTTAGCCTGTGTTGTCCTTATATCCTGATATATACTGCTATTAATCTAAGACATGAATATTAAACAACTCCCTGTAAAGTTAACTAAATAACGAATGTAATAACATGAAAATGAATGTAAATAGTCTAATGATGACGCTAATTAAGACCGTCTTAATATTTAAATACTACTATCTGAAGACAATTTTTTTCCATATAATTTATTTATACTACGCCTACAAAACACGGTTTCTGTGGATTATGTTTGAACTCTTCGCTGATCTGATGAGTAAGTAAATACCTACCACAAAGTTGGGAATTCTAAAAATTATCATTTGTTCTGGGTTAATAAAAATTATGAAAGTCCTTAACTTAATATTAATTTTCAATAAGTAGTAATTGTTTAAATATGACAATGTTTAATAGCCTTTTACCTTTATATCATATCGATAGTTGTGAAGCTGTATTAGCAAATAAGCGGATAAATTGTAAAATAGTTCACTGTTCTATAGTAAATTACAAATAAAATAATAGGGCATTAAGTCATTATAAAAATAAATAAACATAAAAACAGCTAATTTGTTATTCTCTCTATTTTAATAATGAGTTACTTTAGTCAATGGTTTTGGTAACTATAAAAACAGACATTAACTAGTCACAATTATAGTAACTTTTATCGTGAAAAATCATTATGAAAAATATCAATTAAAATAGGATCAAGAAATATAAATGTAACGTTCGAAATCTTTTAAGTTACAATCACTGAATAAAAGTGAAACCCAAATCCTTTTAACAGGTTCGATACTTAAACAGGTCAACAGCGACTGAGTAGAAGTAATCTGAAAGATCACACGGGAACATTTGCATTTCAAGCGTTCCGTGTTTATATTTCGTGGCCGCTATAAGAGAATCCTCTGTCCAAGAAAAAGTCACAATCACAGATTCATTATGACGAAATCAATTTTAAAAAGTACATATTTACTTTTATACACAGAAGTAATATGCAACACATAGTAAATTAGAAAATATTAATATATAATATTAAGAAATATAAAATTCAACTTATGACACGCAATTATTAATTACTTATTACGGAATAAAATAATATAATTTTATCTCATTCGTCGATTACGATTTTAATGTAACCGTAGCCTTACTGTATTACATTAAAAACAATTAGTATATATAGTAATAATGAAGATAATCGTCTATTTCCTACAAATAGAGATAGTAAACGTCACGTATAAATATTCTCAATTAAAAATATGTTACCCCTCAAATTATTTTTAAATTTGAACAAGATGTTGAATTGAAAGGAGGTCTCCGTTATTCACTTAATTTTTAATAAATACTTGTAGAAAATTAAGTTCAAGTGTTAATCTTTTGACTGACTAGGAGTGGAAGAACTATAGCAAATAAAAATTAAAATAAACGTTTCTATATAAATAATAATGTAAAGAATTGGTAATAACTTTAAGATCATTTATATTTCATCAATGATCTTAAAGCAGATATTTTCCAACAATAAAACAACCAATTAATTTTTACGTTATCAAACTAAGTGAATGAAATTAAAAAATAAATATTAATTTTTTCCCAAAATCACGATTCATTTCATATTATATCAGGCTAATTTTCTTAATCTATACTTTATAAATAAATTATTTATTATAGTCGATACATAAAAATATTTCTCTAATTAAAATTTTTGAAAACGCGCCAATTTTTTCTTTCACAAAAAAATTAAGAGGTAATTAATTAATTAATATAGTCATTAACCAATACACCCTTTCCCGTTGAAATATTCTATAATTTACAAAGTAAATGCGGCTAGAACATTAAGATTTAACATGATCGTTTCATATTAGTAAAACTTAATGTTTTTCATGACGAAACTTATATTCTTAAGAATTCAAGCACAATGGTGTATTAAATTTTAGCAAGGTACTTCCTTTATATAATTGTAGAGGTAATAACACTCGTGTGATTCAAACTGGCTTATATATATGAATTTTAAGAAAATGAATGATTACTGTAATATAACCTGTAAATAAAAATTTGTTACCCACTACGATTTTTGTAAAACGATGCAGAAAATTTTAATGTATTAACTCCTGAGTAAATTTTGAAAACTGGATACTATATTTGAAACTTTTCTGACCGATTAAGAAGTTAAAATGTTATCTAAAATAGTATTTTTAATTTTATAAAGTAAAATTTAATTTATGACCAACAAGTAACAATTTAAGGTAGTGTCATGCCTGAAGAAGACAACTGTGCCCCTAAACGTTTTTTCAAACGGAATTAATTTTTATAAACTGACCGTAATTGGTTATAAACTACATTTTATTTTATGATGTTTTTGCTACTAATGTTTATTAATCTAATTACTTTATATATTTGCTTCATCCTGGAACAAGTATACAAAACCCGGGAAAATTTTTCTAAATTTCATTTTAGATAAAATTGGTAGCAGAAACACACTATTTCTAAAATAAAATGCCGCTTATTATGACACAATTATAATGTGACTTAGGTGCCATTTACTGTCGTAGAAGTATACTACACTGTTTAGTTATTTCAAACAGCTTAGGGTAAATTTTGTCACAAATTGTACCGAAATAAAAATTCACTATCAAATAAATTATATTTGTTAACAAAAGCTTTGAGTTTTCTTTCAGAAGGTATAGATCATTATAAATCTAATTCCGTCAATTCATTACGCATAAATATTTCTTAGTCGTATTTTGAATTTGGGTTTGGTTATTGAACAATGTCTCGCAGAATCGTATTTTCCAAATATTGTGGTATATTAGATTAGCATAATTTTATATATAGTCCACTTACATGTTTTTATTTTAATCGTCAACGGTGTAATGAGAGACGACATATTCTAATTTGGGAAGTTTTTTTCGTACATAATAAATAAAAAGTATTTCTATACATTTGATGACGTATAAATTTATAAGATATATTTTGTATTTTTTAAGGCATTATAAGTTGTATCTGTGCATTTAATTCGCCTTCTCCGATATGTAATTACACTCGTTTTCTTTTTTTCTGGTAACACATAAATTGCTGAGGGTTTTTCTTCACGGTTAGTTTCTGACCTGTCTTTCCGGTCCATAAACTCGGACGCAGAATTGTTATCGATCCGAATGTCGTACACGGAGGACATGGTCGCCCCTGCATGTCTTCGAGCAGTGAGTTATGTCCGAGGGCCGGCCCGTCCACTGTTAACGGCCGGACGGGTATCTGTTAATTACCTCGGGCAGCTGTAGTAATTACCCCGAGCACTCATTAACAGGACGTCGAAAATTTGCTTCATATAAGTTGTTCCCTCTTCTCCAAGCTCCAACCAGCCGAAGAAAACATACTCGACGGGTGAATAATAAAAAAAAGGGAGAGGCATTGTAAGCACATAACTTACTCACTTCTTTGATGGGGCCCTAGCTCTTAATTACATGCTTTGTTGTGCCACAGAAACAATTTACCTTGGCGCTAAGAACGTGTAGACTGGGACTAAAGATAGCACTTAAATCTCGTGGATCCAGGACCAGTTAATTCGGGCTGCCCGCTTACAGCTGGACACCTGATAACACTCGCGCTATCGTAATTAAAAGTCGAAATTAAAGTCGTAGGCTTGGTAGAGTTGAGCTTTTTTGTGGGCCGCGTTCGATCTGGGGAGCCTATTGGAAAATCGTAGCCCATCCATCAGGGAACTTACCGAGCGTGTGGCTGGGAATGATGAAAGAGATCTCCTGAAGTTCAGCGCTCGTCTCATTCAGTACCACCTCACTTTAATATCATATTATTCATACGAATAAAAAATAAAGGAAAATTCACTGTATTGAGCTATTCGGAATCAATAAAGATTACTGGATACAACGAAGAAGAATCCTTCTGCCCCTTTAAAACTATGAAGCAAATCCAAACATTAAAGAACAATATTAATCTGCATAATTACTTATCCAGTATTGGACAATAAAAGAATTTTGATATCTAAAAGTTCACCGATTTCCGATAATAATTTTATAACGGCACATATGCTCAAATAATTTTTTTAAAATAAAAAATAGCAACTTGTTATATCGGATACAGACTCCACTGCTTTATACTCAGGCGCCGACATAGAATATTCATATTTGAGTCGTGAATGGAATCAACGCTGTAGTTCAGCGGTTAGAGCGAATGTATCCAGTCCGAAAACGTTGTCTATTTATTTATCTAATTACTAAACATTCAAATTTTGTTGACAGAAAAGTTTCTCAAAATGTATAAGCAATTTATTTAATATATTACAAATTTTACTAAATATGAAGGGACAGATTGTAAAAAATATTAGAATAAAAAATATTCATTAATTTAAATTTAACTATGATTTGAGGCTTGAATAAAGCTTTGTGGATTTCTTTGAATAATATTCAAGTATAATTGGATTGACGAAATATGCATCAAAATAAATTTCAGTAAAGTTTCTCAAAATGTATAAGCAATTTATTTAATATATTATAAAATTTACTAAATATCAAGGGTCAGATTGTAAAAAATATTAGAATAAAAAAATATTCATTAATTAAAATTTAACTATGATTTGAAGCTTGATAATAGTCAAGTTTAAATGGATTGACGAAATACGCATCAAAATAAATTTTAGTATACGTCGATGATGGGAAAAGTCGTCCTGGATTAACACTAAATGTAAAAACTAAGTTTGTGTACAAGTAACAGACAGTGATGGCGGTAGAAAATCAGGTCGTTGTGAATCATTACGTACAAAATACTGTCAACAAAATAGGTTATTCCAAGGGGGAGCCCAATCAACTATGCGTACTGACATCATCAGTTACATAAAATACAGGCGTTAACAATTCATACTAAAAGAAATTATATACAAGAGATGATTTATATTGTATTTCCATATCAAAAGTAATGAAACACAAGTGACTGCACTAAAAGAAATCATTACTTTGTTAGTCCCGATTGGTAATGGTAGCATTGTATGCGGCACGATCAAATGCAACATTTACGGCATGAATTTTAAGTTCATAAATAATAAAATAAAATACAGGCGTCAAGAAGCCATAGTGAAAGGAATTATATCTAAGAGACACATTTATATTGTATCTCCATATCAAATGTACACACCAGGGCTGCTCTAAAAAAATAGTATTTTGCTAGTCCCGACTGGTTACATTAAATGCGGCACAAACAAATGCAACATTTACGACCTGCATATTACACTCATAAATGTGACTCCACTTACCTTCAACCGCTCAAGTGTGTACTGGAACACTTGCCATACATTTCTGCTTCGGATGCGACACTTCACTGTACTCGAATAAACTTTGAAACGACCGCGACACACTTTTTCTTAGTGCGAATTCGCGTACGTGAGATTCAAACGCGCGCCATGTTGTGAATGCATTGTGACGTCACAGGTGCTCACGCTCAGGCTCGGTGCAATCTTTGACCAAAGAAATGGTTACAAAGTCAAGTGCATTGATTATCTGCGATGTTAATGCCGAATTTGATTTAATTTGATGCAAAAGAATGTCAATGAGAAAGAATGAATAGCGCCAGTGGCGTTTCGGTATTATAACAACGTTTTTAAGGGAAATATGTAATCTTAATCTACTTCTAATAAATAAAATTGACTGTGTGTGTTCATATGGGTGCGTATGTATGTTTCGCATACAAATCTACACCCGTGGAACAAATTTGACGTAATCTGCGATGTTAATGCTGAATTTGATTTAATTTGATGCAAAAGAATGTCAATGAGAACGAAAAAATAGCGCCAGTGGCGTTTCGGGATTATAACAACGTTTTTTAAGGAAAATATCTAATCTTAATCTACTTCTAATAAAGAAAATTGACTGTGTGTGTACATATGCGTGTGTGTGTGTGTGTGTATGCTCGGATGTATGTTTCGCATACAAATCTACACCCGTGGAAAAAATTTGACGAAATTTTGAACATTAATTCCTTTCGAATCAGAAACACTGTTGGAGTAAGAAACTGCTGCCACCCTAGGGTCGTGGGCGGACGGGGTTGAAATTTTCAAACTTGGTAAAACGACCGATATTTAGGTAAAATAAATAATTTCCGGGGTCAAAGAGATTGATAGCATTTATCCTAATTTTGTTTGAGTATAATTTCAACCCCTTTTGTTAGAGCACCCTTAAGGGTAGGGTGAAGGGGCGTTACACAAAAATAACGCAAATAAAACCGAGATTGGAGCCGAATCTGGTTTATGGATGTCCCTACCTTTAATGAAGTCATTAAAATTGCCGGTTAAGTTGTACTTCAACCCCTAAGGGAGGGGGTGCAATGCGAAAACAACGCTCCACGTAAATCTTATAAACAGGAAGATATTTTTACCAAATTTTGTACACGTGTTCCTTTCAAGTCGGAACATGCACTATTGGAGTAAGACACGGCTAACACCACTGGGGGCGGGAATTTGATGGGGTGGAAATTTTAAAACACGAATAAAAGGCCGATATTAGTGTCTCGGATTCAGTGATATTTACAGAGTTCTCCCGATGTTGTTTGTGTAAAATTATTGGCATGGGAATGGAGCATCCCTTGGAAGGAGGTGGAGTAGCGTAACGTAAAAATACTTGGAAATAACCGATATTGGTGACGAACCTGAGGTTATGGATGTCGCGGGTGGAAATGGAAAATAATGTTCTGCATACAATCTTTAAAAAGTGCAGCTAATTCCATGAAATTTTGTACAGATGTTAGTTTTAATACGAAACAAACATTGGATCGGTAAAACACCCCTATCGCCTATAGAAGTGGGGGATGAATTTTTAAGACATTCTAAATTTCAGGGAGTATTTTTTAATTATTTAAATACCAGGGTATTGAAACCTTTTAAGATACAAGCAGTAACTTAGACCATTTTAGGATACCGGGAATATTTATCACGTTCTTACGGTACCGGGAGTACTTTTGACACTCAACGGTAAAGGAAGGATTTTATCTTTCATAGGCTAATGGGAATGTATCTGATTCTCTTCATCTAATGAAAATATTTTTGACTCGCATAAGATGTCGAGAGTATTTTTGTCTCGCTAAAGGTAACGGGAGTATTGTGTCTCT
The DNA here is from genome assembly GCA_037074705.1 of Zhengitettix transpicula. NCBI lineage: Eukaryota > Metazoa > Arthropoda > Insecta > Orthoptera > Tetrigidae > Zhengitettix > Zhengitettix transpicula. The sequence goes on along the minus strand of CM073596.1, from coordinate 34,349,028 downwards.
CTTAAGGTACCGTGACTTTTTTTTTTACTCGTAACGTAATGGAAGTATTTTTGCCCTTCTTAATGTACAGTGAGTATTTTTGATTTTGTTAACCTACCGAGAGTGTTTCGAACTCTCTTCCGCAACCTAAAGTTATTTTCACACTCTTAGGAGTATTTTTGACCCTCTTAAGATATGGGAAATAGTTTTTGTTATTGTAAGGAACAGGGACTTTTTTTTACTCTCAACCGTAATTCTAACACACATGAAGTAAATAAAGATTCTGACTCTTCACATTTTCTAAAATTAAGTAAAAACTCAGGATAACTTATTTAAGTTTCAACCATGTTTTAAAACTAGAATAAATATTAAATCCGAAAGTAAGCAAGATATTATTTAGAAAAACATAATAAATACGTAAAATTTAATTAGAAGACGCTAATGATACGGCTAGGCGTCAAATATTAAAAATTTACTTCAGATTGTAAATTAATAATAAGAAAGATAGTCAAATTCAGTTAAAATAAGTGATAATATAATTTCCGCACAACGTTTCTGGAAGTCTTGTTCCTTTCTTCAGGTGCATAAAAACGCAAGAGCATAGAGACACAACTTTTTAGTTTTGTCTACTCACTCGTGCAATTGTGTCTCTCTATGCTCTAACGTTTTTCTGCGCCTGAAAAAAAGGAAACAAGGCTTCCAGAAACGTTGTGCTGTATTTATATTATCACTTCTTTTGTCTGAATTTGGCTTTCTTTCTTATTATAAATTTTGACTCGCTTAGGGTACCTGGAGTATAATTAACTCTCTTACGGTAGTGCGTATATTTTTGACTGTATTGGGGTACAGAGTGTATTACAAAGTCTCTTAGGCTGCAAGAATATTTTTGACTCTCTCATCGCACCAGGACTATTTTTTACTCCCTTAACGTATTAAGAGGATTTGTTTTAGATTTTGTATATGGAGTATTTATGCTTCTGTAACGAAACAGGGGGAAGAGAGGAGTGTTATGATTAAATTAGAATTCCCTCTGCTAATAAATAAGGTAGGATAAATCACTTCTTGACTAATAGTTTAAATTATAAATAAATACTTTTTCGAGCTTACATAAATAAATAACCGGGCAAAAAATTAATAAACAATCTGTGACACTTTTTTTGAAAAAAATAGTATTATTAAAATTATATGATTTCACGTTATGCTGCCAACGTTATCGTGGTGTAGTCAGTGAGTCCATTTACCTACTGCCGAGATAATAAATTTAATCATAGATATACTCACATTTAGTCGTTCTCTCGGCCTTGGTAGTAAACAGGACACTGTAATTTATGCGAGAATGGGGGACTGTAAAGCTACCGTCCTGCGTTATTCAATTCCAAAAACTCGGGGGTACTGTCCGGAGGCGTGCAGATAGTTCGCGAGTCGATTCGAGCTCATTCATCAATTGAATAGTGCCCTGAGCAAAAAGGCAAAGACGCAGTAATAGATGATGTCCTCTGGCTCATAGGAGCTGTGTGGGAAAATTCCGGTGCGGGAGGTAAATTTCAGAGTCCCCTGTCATCAATAACGCGGGGGGGACAACCCCCCGTCGCCAGCTACCGGCCGACACCCACGCTTCCTCTCCTCTCCTCTCTCGTCTCGGACCCGCTCCACTCTACCTGAGCTGGCGATCTCGCCTTAACACAAACAATGCGCCACACTCATTAGATACTGACCCATTTCTATCTAAATACAATCAACAAAAGCCAGCCTTCATTGTTGTCCGTTTTTTTTATACCCAGATTGAGGCTTAATGACTCGACAAAGTCAGCGTTTTGTAGTTACTCTTCCTATCTTTGATAATTATGGTAATTTGGTGTTACTAAGCATAGAATCTTTTACTCGACCCTCATTTGATTAAGTTATTCTGAATGTCAAGGCCCTTATCCTTCTGAATCCACTTCTTTATGTCAGGCTCAGAATTAACCTTTGAAAATAGGTAAGATAGGTTCTCTTGATACGTGGGCTGAATCGAAAATAACTTAATTACAACTTTTGTAACTGCTATTTACAGGTATACATAAATGTATGTAAATGAAACGTTAACATGGCTCTATGTCCATCCGTTTCAACAGAATAAATATAAAAACATCGAAACTGATTCGCCATTTGCAGTGACACTCACATTATCGATCATGATGAAATTACATGGGTGAGTGTAAGCACTGTGGAGTGGGTTTGCGATCGCCATATTTCCTCCACGGACTATTTTATATTGTTTACTGAAGGATTAGCTCCCCCAAAAAATTATTTATACGTGCTGCTGGAATTGAAAATAAAAATCTTCAAGAATTTAACAAATTCTTTCAATTAAACTCAGCTCGAAATTCTGTGATTGTAAATTAATATATTAGGTTAGTGAATAAAGGCCTTAAGCTGGGGTGCAGCTTATCACCGATACTTTTTAATATTTATTTAGATCAGGCACTTAAATTATGGTATAAAAATGTTCTGGAATGGGTATTTCTATAGGAGATAAAATATTACATTCATTGTTGTTCGTCGACGATCAGGTAATATTTGCAGGAGATGAAGACGACATGACATACATGAGAAATAAGCTCATGGAAGAATATAAAAAATGGGGACTGAACATAAATTTACAGAAGACAGAATACATGTGGTCAGAAAAAGATGTAGAAGACATTACACTCGAAACAGGAAAACTAAAAAATGAGAATTTTTTAAATACTTGGGGTCAATATTTACAAATGTAGGAACGTGTGAAAGAGATATACAAACTAAAATTGCGATGGCAAAGAATGCTACCAAGATTTTACACGGAATAATTTGGAATAAAAAGGAAACAAAAGTCAAAACTTATAAGAGCATAATACACAACATTCTATGTTATGGAAGTGAAACTTGGCCCCTCATATAATTACAAAAGAACAAAATTAGAACAGTAGAATTCGATTATCTGAGGAGAAGTCTTCAAACAACAAAACAGGATAAAATTAGAAATGAGCTCCTTTGGAAAGAAATGAACGTAACCACGTCTGTCGTTAAAATGATGGAAAATCAAACCCTTAAATGGCATGATCCGTACAAAAAATGAAAAATGGATGATGGCCAAAGAAAAATACCAATGGTCATCTCCAGGGAGAAAAATAAACGGGGCAGACCCAGATTAAAGTGGAAACCATAATGGAGAATAGGAATTTGGAAGAGGGGGATTGGAACGACAGACAGAAATGGAAATTGAAGACGACAAACCTATAAAAGGGGGAAAAGTCGAAGAAGAAGAATCGGGTTAGAATAATATGTACAGTACGGGAATTTGAACCCACGATCACCGCTTTGAAAGTTAGATTCGATTCTCCGACCTTTCGAGATTTTTCTATTGCTTATAATCACGTTTCGAGGTTATTTAATATTACAGGTACTTTGATAAAGACACTATATATATTGTACTGTACGTGTGTCTCTACGTAATATCTTTTACATAGAATTTATTTATTATCCTTTTGAATAACTTTATTGTGTGTGCTCCTGAGGTTGAAACTAAAAATATTTATTTACGATGTTAATTGATATTATAGTCCGTTTGTAAAAGATTTTGTAATTGTTGTATTTTCCTCGGATATGTAAAATGAATTTATTCATTCTCATATCTAATATAAGGCTGGTATAAATAAACTACACGATATCTTAGTTTCTCAGTTTTATTCTTACCGTCCTCAGGTACAATGTCGATTATACGGTTTTCCGAATTTCAAAACAAGAGTGCGTGGTTAAAGAAAATTCTTTCGAATTCGAAATAGCAAAAGCTAAAGAACTAAATTTAATGTTTTTTAATAAATTTTTGTTGAACTTTCAAACATACTTAAATTTATTCTCTTTTAATTAATACAAAAAATTTCCATCACATAGAGGGAGAAAAAGAAGTAATTTTAATCATATTTTTCTTCGTTGAAATTTTGAGTATATTCTGATAATCAAATTGTAGTCTTTAATTTAAAGAATTATATTTTCAAGCTACACACTAAATTTCATTCCATTAGCTTAGTTATTTAGAAACTTTTAGCTTTTAGAAAAAATAATATACATAGCATTAAACGTGGCCCATAAACGGACATTTTTAAAACACAATTTAAAGTATCTTACAGACTAAAAACATTTTAATACCTCCGAGATGATCTGGTTTTTACAATGTAACAAAAATTCAAAAATCGATTTTTCCCAAATTTTGCACTGACAGGTCTCCTTAAGAAAACTGTTTACTATAAATCAGTATTAACTGCAAATAAATTCATAAGGTGCACTTTTAGGTTTATCGTACACCTAACGATATTGTCCAGTTTTTGTCATTATTTATTATTAGTCGAACAACTCCGGGAAATCAGTTATTAATCGTGAATTACGATGAGACGTGGACATGACGAGTCACATCCTCATTAATAGGTGTTAATATATGTAGATTGTTGTTCAATTAAAGTAAATTATCACGCCAGCGCATTTTAAAAAAGTAAAAAAAAAAACCTTCGATTTAGGTACGTGCTCTGATGTAAGTATAAGCTTAGGAACTAAATTTAATTTTTTCAAATAAATTATAGTAGGACTTTCAAAGATATTTAAATTTATATTATTTTAAATAAAAAAAGTCAATCATAAGTTGGGAAAAAATATAATAATTTTATCTATATTATTATGGTAGAAATTTGGAGATTATTCTGATAATCAACATACTTGCCTTTAATTTAAAGAATTATGTTTTTGAAGCTACATACTCAATTTCATTCCAGTTAGTTATTTAGAAACTTTTAGTTTGCAGAAAAAATAAAATACAGAGAATTAAACGTATTCCATAAACGGAAATTTTTAAAACACTATTTAAAGTGTTTTACAGGCATAAAACATACCGAGATGATCTGGTCTTTAAAATATAACAAAAAAAATATTAAAATTCAAAAATTATGCACTGACAGGTCTCCCGGAGAAAAGTGTTTACAATAAATCAGTATTAACTGCAAATAAATTCATAAGGTGCACACTATTTGGTTTATTCCACACCTTACGATATTGTCCAGTTTTTGTCATTATTTATTATTAATCGAGAGTTACAATGTAAAATGAGATGTGGACGTGTAATGGCGAGGCACATTCTCGTTAATACGACTCTAACTTACAATTGAAATGGATTTATTGGACTACTTGAATCACTTTACTGGTTTACATTTTTATTCATGATTTTTTTTCTCCGTATTATTTATTACACGCGCTGGTTTGAGGGTGGTTGGCTGAATAACTCTTATGAGACGTCTATTTGAGGGGTTAGTGTGAGACGTTAGGTAAGGAGGAATTATCAGCAAGCATCTGTAGACACCTCGGATCACCCACGCTCGCAACTGACCAGATGAGGAAAAGCTATCCGGCACAACAGACAAAAATTACACGTTTTCCGTGAATATAAATACGCGGGGCCGGTAAAAATCGTAGCGGGCGACGCGTTGCTCTTTTTCTCGTAGGCAGATAAGGCCATAAATTGTGGGGGGGTAATTGAGGAATGTAGACAAATGGAGCGATAAAATCGATTAGACGAGAGCGGCCGAACACTGTGCAGCACGCCCAGTCAACGAGCAAACATATCTATCCGGCAAGAATGCACCACTGCGGGGGAAATTCCGGACCAGCAAGGAGGATGCTGGAATAATTCAGTTCTCGGTGAACGCCGCTTCGGACGGAGGCAAAAAGAAGCCGACCTGGAATTCCACCAGGCGGCTGCACAACACGGTGGGGGGGAAAAATACCATATCTACGGAAAACATCCACGCTCAGGGTCATGAACGCGATTACAAACAATTCTCCTCCACAACACACCAAAATTAAATACTAGTCTGGTTGCCGATGAGATGGATGCCCCTTAAGATACTTCAGCATGGTGGATTCCCTAAATTACTTCTCAAAGGTCACAAAATTAAAAAAAAGAAAACATTTGAAAGCAAATTCTCCTAAATAATTTAATTTTCAATTTACAGAAACTAAATAAGACGTGTCAATTTACTTCTGAGGTGAGAGGTTGAAAGGTAAGTAAAACAGCAAACTACTAGAGATAGAAGAATATGCAAATAATAAAAGTGTGGTGAAAATTAAGACGTTGTGTTGACAAGAGGCATAAGGGAAGGTAGAGAGAATGTAATTAATAGAAAAACCATGGAAAGGTGTGTAAAACACTCTACGAAGATGGAAATATAAACGAGGAAATTAGGAAGAGAACTAAGCAAGAAAATAGGTTTTTTCAAAGACTTAGAGTGGAAGGAGGAAGTACCAGATCAATGTATATAGGTCTTATATTTAATTAACATGGACAGACAATAACTTGGGAGATGAAAGAAAGTTAAATTCAAGCAGCCGAAATGAAATTCCTGAGAGTAATATTAGGGAAGTCGTGGGGGGAGTAGATCAGAAATGAGAAAATCAGAGAAAAAAACTAGGGTTCCTAAAACTACAGTATAAGATAGAGAATGGCAAGCTCATAATATGATTACAATGAAGAGTTCCAAAGCGAGTTTTTGGTAAGAAGGTAACAGGGAAAATACCATGAGGACGGCCCAGAAAGACTGAGTGATGGAAAGCATACAGAAGAAGGGGGAGAAAAGTAGAAACGAGTACAAGAGTGATGAAGAGATAGACAAATGCAGAGCTCCATTATTCACAACCCGACCCAAAAGACTGGAAACTGAAAATGAAGTAGAAGAAAAAAAATGGAGTTACAATTGGTTGTAATAAAATTATGAAACAGGCCTAAGAAAAATACCTTGACCTTTTAAATATGATTTCAAATAAAATTTAAGCTGCAGAAAGCTAACATTATTTTTCTACGAGATGACAATCCGGACACTAAGGACACAAATAAAACTTAATTATAAACTTCAGTAACTCAAAAATAAACTCGTTCAATAAAATCAAAAGTATTAGAACCGAAAATTAATTTTTATAAAAATAATATAACACATTTCTTAAAACAGCATCGAAAATCGCGTAAATAATTTTTAATTAGATAATAATTAATTATGAACGTCTATTGACGCGATAAAAGTTGTATTGTGAGCGGCAAAGTGTCTATCAGCGATAACGATTAAAATTTTCAAACAAAATCCAAGAGATTTAAATATATAATTTTAATAACACTATTATTTCTAGTGTTATATAGATATTAAAATGTAACAACTTATTCACAGTTTTCTTACCATTCGTTTCTCAATTCGAGCCATCGCGTGTTTCGGTAATTATTTAATGGAAAAAAAAAACAAGAAAGCGTTAGAATTAGTCAAATTTTAGGATAAATATTTAAAATTTGAATTTTTCTAAATATATTTTGAGTTTAATATTCCAGATTTTTAGTTAAAATCCAAAAAGTAATTTATCAATCTTATAACTCAAACACATACTTATTTGTTCATCAGCTTCAACCTCATGTATATTTACTAACACTATTTCGAAAAAACATAAGTAAAAGAGATTGTTTAACTTTACTCACTGTTGACGTGGTGGCTTCTGATTGGTGCTTGTCCACAGGCACGACTTTGGTGTTTTCACGTTCCCTTTGTTGCGTTACGTCCGTATTTTCCAACACAAGCTCACCCTACAGACAAAATTTTCGGATGTAATTTGAAAATACGTAAAGAAATTTTATTCCGTATCTTCTGATAGTTATTTCGATACGATCGAGTTGTTTCCCAGAACTCCTCGTATCTGACTGCAATAAGAATATCAATTGAAAAATAATAACAATTAAACCAGATAACTTTACGGTTTCTTTGAAAAAATTATTCTGGTCCAAGTGACATTTTAAAAATTTGGTCAGCAAAAAATTAAAAATTTCACATCCTTCCAAGAAATTAAAACATGAAAAAATTTACGTCTGATTGCAATTAATGAATACGAAAGATAGCCTATTCAGACAAAAATATAATATAAATACCACACAACGTTTCTGGGATCCTCGTTGCTTTTCCGTCAGGTGCTAAGAAGAGCCTAGAGAAACACAACTGCACTGGTCAGTTGCCATTTTTTCAGAGAACAAGACGAAAAAACTCGACAGAATATAACCCGTAGTGTAATTTTTTTCTTTGTAATGGCGGATTCTCGTCAGTCTGCCGCAGAAAAACTCCTTTAAAATTAATAATAATGGTTGACTGAGAACAAATGTACGCAACGCCCTTTAAAATAGTCAACATATTCGTCCAGAAACATGCTTGACGCTGTTCATTTATTTTAAAATTAATTTCTGTGCCTTTTATTCGACTACTTTCTACCTGAGGTAACGTACTTACCCTACGGCATTCAGCGTCAAACTGCAACTTGGATTCACCCCATTTGGAGAAAACAAAGTTGCATCGTTGTTTCCTGGAATTTACGCTGAGTATCATGAAGCAAGTGTATTTAAAATTTTCATAATTTAATAATAAATTAACAAATGTAAAATATTTCTTTAAATGTAAGATTAAAACGAAAATTTAATTCTTAAAAAAAATTAAAATATTGAAATATTGGTGAATTGCAGTACATAGGATTATTAAACGATTATTAATGTAAATCAATTAGTCAACAATGGTACAAAAAATTGGTTCTATGTACTACTTAGTTCATCCCGGGCGTAGAGTTACAGCGATGTAAGCTAAGAAAATAATTTTGTATCTCTTCCGGTCTGGTTATATTTTTTAATTACTCTATAATTAAACCTCCGCTTGTGTATCTCTGCCAATTAAAAATCCGATAAGCATTATTCTTGTATTTTTAATTAAATTAGTAATCTCAATTGCATATGGAGACGAAATTACGCAATAAGGTAAAATCACAAAATTCGTAATTTGGTACATTTATTTTCAAAGTTTTCTCAGAATTTCGGAAACGTGTCAAAAGCCCAGATAACTTCTTATGTCCACCTATATTATTACTTCCGATTTCTTACCAAACAATATAAATAAATATGCTTTGTTTCTACATTGCTTAGAACCGTGTGATTTCGGTTTATGAGTTTTAAGGAAACTTCATATCGTTGTTGTATTGATCAGAGAAGGTTCTGAACGATATAACACTGCCATCCGCCATATTAACGCCTAATGGCGGACGCTCAAAAACCACTTTGATGGAGCACGATTTTCACAATGAAACGGTCGCACCGATCTCAAAGAACTTGATATTATTCTAATTCAAAGCCAGAAGAAGGTTCTTCTACAATATCAAACTGCCATCAGACGAAACCTGTTCTTAACTACTCGTTCAGGGATTCTTCTCGGCTTGCAGAACAACGGTTAAATATTTGTTTTTTCTCTGAAGTATTCTATAACTTTGAGACTGTTTCAAACGAATTTATTTTTTATACGTGAACAAAACCCTTGTTATAAAAAATAGGAGACAATATTAGTAATAAAAAGATTTAAATCTGAAAAAAAAACCTTTAACAATGACCTTATAAGTAAATGAGAATAAAATATGCTACCACACCGTAGACAATTCTTTCTGCCAAAAGTTAACCGTAAGTTGAATAATGTACACAATGATGATGTATATAAATATATATTCTGACTATTGAGAAATCTGACAGATAAATAAACATCAGCCAATTTTAAGTAAGAAAAAATAATTTATTAATGTAAAATTAAACATTTTATAACTGATTTTGCGACCTCATCAGGTTCAAGTTTAAAAAAAAAATTATAGACAGGTCATTCTTGAACCTGATGAGATTACAAAATGAAACGTTGTTTAATTCTTTTTTTTGACTTTAAAAATTGACTGATGTTTATTTAATGTACACGATGTTTTCATCCCGTCGATAAGGAAGTCTAATAGTTTATCTAACAGAAACCTTGAATACCAATAAATACCTCTTGCCACTATGTGTCACGTGACCGACAATAAGGCACCTCGGTCGGTAAGACAAAAATTACAATGACATCTATATAATAAAAAAGGATGTATATTTGTATGTATGTATGTATGTATGTATTTACGTTGTTCTTTATACAAATTTTATCACGTGGACAGAATGCAACAAAAATTGGTACACATATTCTTCAAAATACGAGAAACGGTACTGTGAGGGTGAGAAACGCCTAGCATACATGTGGAAATAATTATAATTAAAAACCGTGATCATTAAATATTAAATTACTGCGCGCCAAGAGACAATGACGTCACGCGAGAGAGAGACGTTACTACGATACGAACAAAGGAAATATTTCCTTTATTAGGAATGAAATAAAGCAGAAATATGTTCTTTAAATAAAAAGTATAATTTTATACAGCAATACTTCATCGAATGGTAATAAAGAAGAATACGAATTACTTTACCATCCTTGCGGAAAATGTAAGTTAATTTTCGCGCTATATTAGTTGTGAGTCTAGCTAACAATTTCATCAATGTAATATTTCGTAATGTATGAAGACTGAGTGACAATTGACAATTATATCCTGAAATACTCAAGGAATATATTTAAGTATTTAATTAAATACTTTTTCGAGTTTATATAAATAAGTACACGAGCAACGCCGGGCACCCAGCTAGTTTATAATATAATGCCACAGTGACAATTTTTTCTCTGTGCAATTTTTTTTGGGGGAATCATAAACAACAAAATGTAATGTTTACTTCTGATATCAATAAGCATATGTGGCCTTGTTTATTGATGCCGTTGTGTATTTGTTGAGGCGCTATATCGGAAGGGTTCGGCGTCGCTGGCTCGCGCTAGCCAGTAACCTCCGCGGGCAATAAAATTAATTGGAGCGAGTCTTGCGATGGCGACGCGATAGCAGGACCCGCAACTATGATGGAAGACGCCACGGGCCAGGTCGATAATGGCGGACCTGGTCGGCCATTACTGCCGTCGAATCATAGCCATACGGTAGCCAAAATAACGCTGCACGGATACGAAAGGTGGAAGACAACAAACCAGAATTGGCATAAATAATTAATCATTTACTTGACCCTGTAATACTTTAAGGAGTATTATCAGTGATCCCAAACAAGGGTAGGAAAAATTCAATGACGGGTTCTTACATATAATTATTTCGGACGTTATTCTAGTCCGAGAGAGAATGCGCGTCTGACTTCGGCTCCATCGTGATGAAAAACGGAAATTCGTCGTACGAGACAAAAGCCAAACGAATCCAAGAATCTACTGAGTACGAGGCAGCCGTCAACGTGGTCAACTACTGTGCTAAAACGGTTCATAAATAAATATTTTCGAGGCTCCGTCGGTTAGAAATATCGCCTAAATGGAAGTGATAAGTCTATTAATTTTAAAGAGCTAAAAATCGTTATCTGTTCGCAAAACTTGATAAGTAATACAATTATGATTATTGGCACATGGCGATAATATCAGATATAAACTTTGGTACAGCAGATGGTACGAGAACAATTTTTTTTTTCGATCTATGAAAATGACGTGGGATTTATTTAGCCTGAGAGGCAATGCAACTGCTGTCGAAGGGTGTGTTTCCAGTCTCTAAACCTCTTTGGTTCACTTCTAAAATGACTCTAGGGTGAACGATAAGCGAAAAATAAACTCGTGACATATGAAGGATAAATTGTAAACTAACGTTAAGTTCTGAAATGATGATGTTTCACATATTCTACTTATGAGAATGTGAGAATAAATTGAGCGTTTTTTTGTCTTAATTTCCTAAGTAGAAAGTTAATCTGATTTACAAAGACTAAGACGGTTAATAATCAATAGCTTTAAATAAAATTCGAATTACAGTAGAATTAAAAATTAAAATTAAAAATGAAGTTGTCTGTAATTATTTCAGTTAATTTTTTTAAAACCATTGAGTAAAAAGGAAATTCAATAATGATCATAATAAATTTTTTATTAATCAACCATCTTTATCAGAGCAAACTGTTTGAAGTAAAGAAAGATAAAATTAAACCCTTCAAGGTTCCATAAAATAATACTGACTGACTAAGAATTAAAATTTGGATGGAATTAAGCAAATAAGTTATAATATTTTGTACACAAAATAAATTAAGAGCCCATTTATCAGAAAACGTAAGTAGATCAAAATTCAGAGGATTTGGACCTAATAGGAAAATAAATAAAAGGATACTGTTGAATTTTTTAATAGTAATTTCACTACAGCCCTCTTTTGACGCAAAGGAAGCAATTAAATATATAATAGGATCAAACATACATATTTTTCAAATATTCCTCCAATTTTGTTTCTGTAGAAATTTTTTTATTTAACGGCTATAAGACAAATTAAATCTATAAGATGACCAAATAAAAGTATGGGCAATTAGGTAACGTGTCAAGCAGTATTTGATCATATTCTGAAATAACAGATATACAAATTCAATAAAAAAAAATTGTTTCCCTCCTTTAAAAAAATTTTATTTTGAAATTAATTCTACCTATTTTACAATCAGTGTGACTAATAATCGTTCGATAGTTTCTTAGCACGAAGCGATGGTGCTTCATATCACACTGTAATTTAAGTTGATTTATAAAATATTTAAAAACGAAGCCAGCGATGACAACGAACACGGCACGGCCCGATTCTCAATTTTTTTTCTGTATAAGCGAGCGTGATGTTGGCCTGTCGTGAAGTAAAAGTCTGATGCCAGTATCACAGGGGTCAATTCCCATGGCTAAATCAAACATTTCCCGCCTCGTTTCGAAACTTTTACAAGAGAAATTATGATTTATTTTCACGTTGCTTTCTTTCTCGACACTTCCTCGTTACCAGGATTCAATTATTTGGCTAGTATTGTTTAAATATAGTGCGCAGAAAATAAAATACGGCTGACATCGATTAATTATAACCTCTTATCAAAACTGGGTACATATAATGTAAAATGATATTAAATACGATTTCCACTTTCTGTCATCATTGGAACTAGTTTCAGACTTTGAGGCAAGATACAAAAACAAATGTTGTTGACCTCATTAACCACAAAGCATTCAGGTAAGGCAGAAACTATGACAAAGGGTTCACAGGCATTCTTTGCAAAAAAAAAACTAAGTAGAGAATGACAATCAGTAATATGAAGGCGGTGAGACACGAAGTCTATTAATTAATATGAAAATTAAAATATTGCTGTAAATGATTTTTTAAATACCACGACATTTGTTCTCAACAGAAAAAAAGTCGAAGTAAGTGTAAAGATCCAAAGAGAAAAAATGTGCATTCTCAGATTTGTTGACGTCAGTGGTAATTGCAGAAAATGAAGAAGTTCTACAAGAGATTCTAAGTATAAATGATAAAATATTAAAAGAATAATAACAAACGAACAGTAACAGACAAAAATAAACTCATCGTCAGTGACAAGAATAAAGGAAACAAGACAGCAAAAAAGCTATGAAATGAGGTAATAGAGGAACGGGAAGGAATCAAATATTTGGGCGGTAAAATTACAAATGATGGCTGAAGTTGAAAAAAACTAGCGAGTAGAATAAGCCAGGCCAATAATGAATTTAGCAAAACGAAAAATTTATTTACATCAAACAATTTAAGCTTCGACGTGAGAAAGAATATACATTTGGAGTATTTAATTGTAACATGGACAATTGAAGACCATGAAAATTCATAAAACATGGTGTTAAAAAAATGTTAAAATAAGATGGAGGAAGAAGGTAAAAAATGAAGCATTTACAATTGAATATTCTTGATGCAAATAAAATGAAATGAAAATGCCTTTCTTGTAAATTAATAAAAAGATAAAATAGCCAAATACAGACAAAAGAAGTGATGATATAAATACCACGTCTTTATTTGGCGTATTTACAATTAAAATGAATGTGAGCTCTGTTAATAGGACATGAGGGATTAATGAAGAGAGAAATTGAGGGACTAGTTGAAGGAAAATATTGAACAGGAAGACTACGTTTAAACTATATAAAACACATAAATGATCAACTTAAGAGGAAATTAGAGAAACGTCAAAAATGGAAAGGTGCTGACGACAACCAGCTTAACGGCTGCTAACCAAAGAAGAACTGTATTTTATAAATAAATTTAATTGTACCGAATCTTCCAAATGATGCAAAAAAATTGTCCGATAAAATACTTTGTGATTAGGAGAAAAAGTGGTATTGTGGAAGAAGAAAAATTCTGGATACTTAAATATAGGAAACTGCTCATTCACTACATTGTTCATCCTGTACATAGTTTCTTAGTTGTATTGGAAATAAATACCACAAAATATAAAACTGCGTAAAAATTATAATAATCATATAAATAATAAGCGAAATAAGAGAAAAAATTAAGTGATAAAATAAGTACCACTTTGTGTTGTATTTATTTTGTCTGATATTTTACTTCTTATTTATGTAATTATCAAATATTCAGGCTCGTTTCTCACTTCTTTACAGGTTGAAAACTTTCAAAAGTCAGTATAATAACATCGTTAAGCGTTTATCATATAATTATAATTGTAATATATTATACATTTTTTGCGCATGGCAAATGTCTAATGGTATCTAAATTAATAATAATAATAAATTAAAGTAAATTCGAATTGCGTATGAAACTTTAACAGACATACTTAAATCAATATGAAAAACACTAGCCGCCAGAAAAAAAATATCAAATTTCAAACAATATATTTGACAAACAACGTTTCATCCCTTATTGAGATCTCTTCAGGTGTAGAATTTCAATTAAATTCGGTTATAATTTGTTATATGAGTATATATTTCTAACTTGCACTTGTTTCGGCCGAAAAAGGGATCTATTTGGTTGAACCTTACCCGTCGTAATTAATTTAATCTTTTATAATTTCGTATTTAAATAATACATAAGTGTGTCATTACAAATATGTTAAAAATCTAATGGGTGAATGAAAGTGAGGTAACGATATGTAAATGGAGTATTATAACTCAAACTGATGTTGATGGTGCTAAATGGAGTAGTTTAAAAAATGCTTGTTACGTGTGTTAAAGTCTAATTTTAAGATACGAACAACGAATACCACTAGAAAAGTATAAAGTGATAATTCATAGCATTAATAACACGTGCATTGGATTAGCATATATTTTTCCGCTTTAAGTGCAGGTATTAATAACGGTTTTTTTTTACAGTTGACACCGCTGATGAGTTGAACGTTAAGAGATGAGAACGGTTCGAAGGTAAATTATTAGAATCGGTGGCATTTACTGCTAATGCAGTCTTCTCGGAGCGATATCAGAGCGGACAGTGACAAGTTCACGAGCGGACAGATCGGAAATGTGTTATGGCAGCTTTTGTCGGAGAAGCGCGTAGAATGCTAAAGCGAGCTGTAGCGAGCGGCGCGGCCAGAAAAATGGCGTTCTCTTATCTGGACGCGGCTGAGGAGCTTGTAAACGACGCACAGACGATATCTCAACCGTCATAATGGATTCAGGCAGCCGTCCGGACACAGGACCGCAAAGACAGACAATACGAAAGCTAATACAGCCCTGCCTGCATCACAACAGATAACGTGCCCTCAGATAAAGCTTCAAAGTGCTACCAAATTACACAAATTCGTCAAAGTTTTTTTCTTTCTTTTCAGAGGTCGTATAACTTAACATTTGTGTGTCGGGGCTGCACTATCTAGCGGTCAACACTGTCGTATTGTTGGTATGCTAAATAAACTCCCACTCGACCATTTCGTCTACTTGCTTCGTCCAATTAAAATATTTCTTGGCAAGTGTTCCTACCCCTTCCTTTCTCCATTTATTTATGTCGTATTTATGAAAAACAGATAGCAAATGGCTAATACACGAACATAAAATATTTACAAATAATAAACTGCAATATTTTATATTTATAATACTTTTCCATACATGCCATAATTTTTTGCGAATAACCCAATTAATTATTTAACTGTTTTTAATTCCTCACATGTGATTAATACTTAAATTTATCTGACTTCTATATAATTATAAATGTTTGAATGCAAGCAAATAGGACAAAAATAATTTATTAAGAAAAAACATAAATAAATTAACAAATCTAGGACTTCATCAGGTGTAAATCTTAAAGTCCAAATAAACTTTATACTTAAACACTTGCAGTCAAAAAAATTATTTTCGTATAAAAATAGAGTTAACTTACAGTTTACATACATTTTTCCAAAATTCTACTATGACATTGAACTATAAAAAATATTTGCTGATTGGCCTTCTGTGCCTGTTATAGGTGAAATGAGAATAAAAATTTGTATAAAAAAATGCTTAAGCATTGTTACAGAATAAAGTCTCGAGAAATTACAAAAAAAGACATACAACGTTTCCTCACAACTTTGGCAACTTTTCAGAACTAAATTCTTTTTTTCACTTAAATAAATATACAAAAATATTTTTGTTAAATAAATAAAGACAAAAATAAAGAACCTATACAGTGCAACGTTTATTATATTATAGCCTGTATATTATAGATGTATATATTTTTACTAAATTCTTTTTTTCACTTAAATAAATATACAAAAATATTTTTTTCCTAAATACATAAAGACAAAAATAAAGAACCTATACAGTGCAACGTTTATTGTATTATAGCCTGTATACTATAAATGTATATATTTTTACTAAATACTTTTTTTCACTTAAATAAATATACAAAAATATTTTTTCCCTTCATACATAAAGACATAAATAAAGAACCTATACAGTGCAACGTTTATTGTATTATAGCCTTTATACTACAGATGTATATATTTTTAGTAAATACTTTTTTTCACTTAAATAAATATACAAAAATATTTTTTTCTTAAATACATAAAGACAAAAATAAAGAACCTATACAGTGCAACGTTTATTGTATTATAGCCTGTATACTATAAATGTATATATTTTTACTAAATACTTTTTTTCACTTAAATAAATATACAAAAATATTTTTTTCCTTCATACATAAAGACAAAAATAAAGAACCTATACAGTGCAACGTTTATTGTATTATAGCCTGTATACTACAGATGTATATATTTTTAGTAAATACTTTTTTTCACTTAAATAAATATACAAAAATATTTTTTTCTTAAATACATAAAGACAAAAATAAAGAACCTATACAGTGCAACGTTTATTGTATTATAGCCTGTATACTATAAATGTATATATTTTTACTAAATACTTTTTTTCTTGTATATCAATTCAGCTGAAAACTGAATTACCTGCTGAGCTCCAAAAGAATTTATTTATATTTTTTTTAATTTCGTAATATATAATTTTCTTCCTCATAGTGTTAAATAACTAATTTTTTCGGACTTTATTCTCATTTATGTATCTTTAATGTCAGAAAAATTTCAGTTCAATTGTTCTTATTGTTCCTTTCGTGTACTTGAAACATAAGGGAAAGTCTAACAGCTTTCGATTTATTTTGTAGGTAAGATTAAATTTTTTATTGAATATAAAACGCGAAATTGCAGCCACATCGAAAATACATAATAATCCCATTTACTGAAGCACTTAATTTTTTTCCCTAAAACTAAATGTATTCTTCGCTAATAACCTAGTGCCGTGAAATACTTAATAATTTTCGCAGTAATGTGGTAAATAAATTACTTAATGACACAATACATATTTTCTGCCATTTTTGATCTTAATCTATCAACTGCGCTGAAGTGTGTCTTCACAGGTTAAACTTAAAAACGCTCATTAATCGTACATGAATTATTTAATTTCACGAATTGGTAAAATTGGAGTAGTGTTGTTTCGAAATTATAACTTCTGTAGGACCAAGGCACGAATTATCCGCTATCATTTCACGTTCTTAATTACTATCTTACGACTATATACCTAGTTTAGGCAATAACATGTTACAGCATGTATCTTATTGAATGTGCGTTACGAATAACAGATGTTTGTAATCAAATAATTAACTGTTGTTTACGGCGTCAAAATGATCACTCGTAAAAATCTAATTAGAGTCCATAAACTACGATACGATTGTGTTTCGGCTCCTGAATTAATGTAGCATGTTTACGATTCGAGCCCATTCAGTTGGATGGCAGATAAACATCTGGGATACTAATATAAGATAAATGCTCCGCTAATAAATCCGCTACGTTGTCACGAAACGTTGCGGCGAATCACTTGCTGACCATTATTCGCAATCACGACAGAAATTGCTCGCTAAATTAAGTAGAGCATTGGGACGACGAACACTTTCATTTATATCGGAGGCCTTTGTGGATTCCAACGTTGCTGAGGAATCAGATTCAGTTAAATACAGAAAATATTTATGCACCATCATAACGATTCTGTATAAACGTTCAACTATCAGAAGGAAAATCTATGAAATTTTTTACATAAAAATATTTAACTGGTATAATATATTTTACGACTGCTTTTGTGTCATTTTCATTTTATATTTTATCATATAAATATTATTTCAAGTTTTTACTTATGGGAACATACATTTCCGATGCGTAAATTTATTGATTATTCTACAAATGGAAAAAATAGACCAGAGTTGCAAGTTTCTTATATCCTATACGCGATTACTTACCATTTTCTGTGTAACTTTGTATTAGGTGAAGACTAAATTGATAAAGATGCTGCGAATTAACACACGAAATACCATATACCTTACGGTACTCTAATGAGTAATGGAAATATGTTAACCTTCCAAGTCTTCTCAGTCCATTGACTTCGGATGAAAGGAACCACGTCATTTGCGTTAATTGTTCCACTTACGCGTCTTGATCTACAAGTCAGATATTTTGTTATCAAATGTTCCATCTACTCAATCTTAGATGTGGCGACGTATTTAATTCTTGAACCCTCATTCCCTGTCCAGTCTTGACGTAATTGAAATTTTCATCTGCTGATTTTAAGTGATTCGTGAATTCCAAATCGACATTTATTATCCAGCGTCCTTAATAATTTAAATCTTCTTCAAATTCTAAAATGAAAACATTCACGTCTGATTGAAAATAATTAATAAGAAAGATAGTCAATTCAGACATAAAAAGTAATAATATAAATACCACACAACGTTTCTGGGATCCTTGTCCCTCTCATCAGGTGCGAAGAAGAGCCTAGAGTGAGAAAACTGCACTCGTCAGTTGACAAAACTCATTTATTCAAGTCGACTTTTATCTTTCCAATTTACAAAATCAATAAAAAGTTTTTAAAATATTACTGAAATTTTTATAAAGTTATATTTTGTTCTTGTAGATTTTTATGGCTTAACTGTCGACTATCGACCGATTAGAATTGGAGTTCTAATATTATTGAGACTTATTAAATTAATAATCAGTCATACTAATTTTGTAGTCCTTAAAAAATAAATCTGCGAATAATATTATAAGTTAATTTACTTCTTAAAGCTGAACTCCATTTAATTTTAATTTTTAAAATAATTCATGTAATCTGAATATACTCTAGAAAATTCTTACTATACTCCAACGATATTTTTTCTTTCTAGCAGAAGTCACTAGACTTTCCTCGTGTTTCCCTAATCCATACGTTCACTTACACGTTTAACATTTTTGCAGGACTCCTTAAATTTTACCTTGGCAATTATTTGGTTTTTACAGTGAATATATAAATTGATGTTCTACACCACTCACATTAAAATTATAGATAAATTAAGATTTCTGTTTATGTGCTCCTAATTATATAAATGTCAATTCCTGAAGAGGTCCTAATTTTGAGAAGAAAAGTCGTTAATACAATAAAAATTGATATGAATATTTTCTGCCACTTTCGCAATTCATTTCTCTCATTATTTCGTGACGTTTTACAACTCACACATATTCTGTTGTTAAATATCAATTAAAATTTTCTTGAATATATCTTTAGATTTTTAATAATTACATGAGTCCTCGGTGGATAATTATTCGATTAGAAATAGTTACTGGAAACTTTTTATGCTAACCAAGAATGTAATATTTTTTCTCTGCATTTTTGACTAATAATACACGATAATATTTACGAATAATTAATCCAGTATTAAAAATTACAATTAAATAACTTTCAAAGATGGAACACAGGAAACTCTCTTAGTATTACAGTATAATATTTACAGAATATTGTAATTCATATTAATGAATAATTCTTTAAATATGAATAAAATAATGAGGGAGTAAAATTAAATGTGGATCTGCAAAATATAAAAGATAGCACAGAGTGAATTAAATCACGCCACGCACTTCACAGTATGTAAATAATTGGGTGTAAATTTTTGACGATACGTTACGATATTTGTACTTTTTAAAACAAATCCCCGTCAGTAATGAAGGCTGGTTGCATTCCTGCAGGCGCTGTGGCCGTCGTTGCTCTTTCGACCACGCGATGGCAGCAGCCGATAGGAAGAATGTAGAGGCATTGTTACTGTGACAGGCCAAAGCTATGTTATACACACGAGGAACGTTGTGAATGCACCTGTAATATGCAAACTCGGCGGAGTCATAACATGCTATACTTTCCACCAGCAGGTGGAGGACACGGTCCTCGTCACTCGGGCAATTACTTTCACATACTGCTTCTTCAGTCTGATAAAAACTGCATGTCAAATTATTCTCATTGGAAAAGGAGACAAGAACATCGTTCTCTTTCATTGCAAAACAACACAAATAATTATACTTCCATTAGATGTTCACCTCCCGTCCATATATGCTTAGAAGAAAAGAGGAATTCATATTATCAATCTATCTATATATATATATATATATATATTCATTATTATTTAAAATAAATTATCGCGAAACAAATGTGCCACTTCATCTGAACACAACATGTCACTATTACGCTATAGTAAATTCATTGAGTACATTCCATGTCAGTAAAAACAATTTGTCATTATAAAAGAAATCATTATTCGCTTAAAAGAAATTACTTGATACCAAATTTTACCCCCAAAAAAATATTTAAAAACGTTTTTCTGTAATATCTGCATGTTTTTAATTATTTAAATATTTTAAAAATTCTATAAATATGTAGCACAACTTTAAGGTGAAAAACTTCTGAATTGTCACAATTAAATCTACTGTGTTAATAGTTACTTGTTCTTATGGGAGACAATAATTTTTTTCACAATTGTATCTCAAAACTATAATTCTGTGAAGTACACATTTTTATTTGGTGATATCCTTAAATACCTAAATATATAAAATATAAAACGCTGTCAACTCCGTCCTACATGTCCTAAGCCTTTCTGAATGAAGCATTCGTTATTCCGGCATAAATCCATACAATAGTCTTCCGGACGAAATAAAAACTTTAAATATACAGAATTTATTTATAAATAAATGTAAATCTTTGTTGATTAATGCAGAATATTACTCGCTGAAAAATCCTCTTTAATAAAATAGTTTGCTATTATTATACGATTATAATCTTGTAGAATTTAACTGCCGACTTATTTTCTTTTTCATGTTTGACTGGAATCGAAGTAATATTTGCTGCTGGGAATTCCGTGGAATGAAAATTGCAGATTAATATAGGTTTTTATTTAATCACCCTTCTATTTCTATATTTAATGTTGCTGTATGTTATATAATTTTTTGTAAAGTACCGTGTTTGTTTTTTGAAGTTGGCATTTCTAATATTTTAATCTCTTTTTATAATCATATATTATAATGCATCCTATTTCCTCACCCGAGGACTAATGGAATGAACAATAAATCTAAACCCCACGGTGATTTGTTATACGGCATTTACGCGAATATAAAAATTTAAAATTAAACACTCATGGAAAGATAGAATTCCAAAAATAATTCCGGTAACGAATAATAAAATTACTTCACGTTATACAAAAGAATTAAAATTTTAGAAAGTAGTGCTAAAAAAATGAATTTACTAACCAGTAATTCTGAAAACATATACTAATTTCCATTATTAAATTTCTGACTGAAACCAATCCACCTGACTTCTTCAGGTTATACGGATTAAAAATACAAAGAAGTTAAGTTTCAGAATAAATTTCTTGTATGATGTGAATTTTTAATTATTGATATTCTGAGTAGTGTGGGAATTTTTCCGTACTCAGGACTGGCGTCCATAGAAAGTAGTGGTAGTAGGGAAAGTTTCAGGGAATAAAAGATTGGAAAACATTTTAACTATAGAAAAATTAAAAGGAGGTATATTTTCCTTTGAAATCCCTTCCTATGTTATTAAAGGGGAGTTGCCACCACGTGGTTTACCCTCATGTAGCCTGTTACTCTAAAAAATGAAAAATGAGGTGTGATATTTATCAAGTCCTTTTCTTTTAATAGAGACATTTAATTAAATTTACGATATTAGTGGACGTTTTACTAAGCACTTACATATCTTGTCTATTAATAAAGATCTAAGATTTTTCTGGTAAATATGTAAGTAATTCTTGGGCTTCCATCCGAGTAATTATAGACTTAGGCCACGACGTTATAATGACGTTCGCTTTCAGCTTTCTCAAGTGAGAAATTATTTATAATTTAACATAAATTATATAAGGCCTAACAATGCGAGATATTATTTTTATATGTTAATAAGTGTCACTAATACAAAATTTCCATTATTTTTGTTTAATTTTATTATTAGATATTATTTAGAATAAACTTTGGTAAAAAATATTCCAATTTCAGAATTGTGTTTTTCGTAGCAGATAAATTGAGATGTTTTTAAATTATAATAATATAATGACTAAGAAGTCAGTCAATAATTAATTATAATCAAAAACTACTTGCACATTAATGCATGAACCAAAATTTCAAATATTACTACGTTTTTACTATAATCCTTCTTCAGGTGTGCCACTACAAAATAAACTCAAACAGCAACATAAAGAAATACATAAGAGGAGGTCAATTGAGGTTCTTTCATAATTTGTACCAGCTTGAACATTAATTGATGAACAATGGGCTTTAATGTCTAAAGTTTCAGAATTTAATATTGTTACATTCTTGCAATGAAACTGTGTATTGTTGAGTTGGCAAGTTTCCTCAGTATTGAATGTTTGTCACTGGGTTTTAAATTAGAAATATATCCTTTAAGGCTATATTTTAATTATCTTTTGTTTAACCTATATTACATATGTTGCAGGCTTTACAGAAAATTTTCTATATTAAATTAAATTATTCATATAATTTTTGCAGTTTATATATAACTGGTCGATTTATGAATGAGATAAATGATCTGCGATTTAAATAAATTTGTTACTTAAAAATACATATTTTTATGCTTAATGGAAAAATGATGATATTTTTTGAAGCAAGGAGCCTGAAGAGGAAATTTTTGTAAAGATTTGATTGTTTATGCACTCTTATTCCTATTAAGTAGGAAGTACTTGAGTATTATTACAGTACTCGATCCCCCTGCTCCGTATTCTACAGCACAAAAAAGGTTAATATACTCAAGCTCTATCAACAAAGATTGTAAAAAAATTAACAAAATAAGTATTCGAATCGAGTATGAAGTACCCACGTCATTACTACGGGTATCAGATGCAGAACAATAGGAGGCTAATGAGACAATTAGGGAAGGAACGATAGAATTATGATATTGGTCTCGGGTTTACGGTGAGTTATAATAAAGGATCGCCGATAGTGACGTTATTAATTGGCCGGTTAACATGCTATTAATTTGGCAACATGCTCAAGATGCCAACGGTAAAAAAAATTCCATGATTTAGTGTAAGTTTAATATTTTTTATATTATTAATGCGAAAGTAAGGAATAGGATTCCTTGTTAATGAAGCGTGGAAATCAAACAGAGAAATAGTAAACATGTTTACGAATCTTGATACATTTGTAATATAAATCTTTTACATTTATAATTAAGCATTCACGTTACTTCTACCCGGATGCGGATTATTTATTACGTTCCGCTTTTCTGTTCTACAACATACAAAGACACTCAAATAGGGACAGTAGTATTTAAAGTAAAATTTAAAACTGTTTTTAACAATACAAATTAGAGACAGAAGTAAAAAAAGCATCTAATTAAACCAGTCTTAAATTTAACAACAGTATTACAAATGCTAATTTCATTTTAACTAATTAAATTCTCTCAACTCTTTCTAAATATACTATTTTTTAAAGCTAATCTAAGTCTATATTTGCTCTTGTTTGGGAAAGATAATTAGTCTCAGAAACTATTTTTAAAGCAGTATTTATTCAGTGACTTTTATTTCAGCATCATTTAGTCCTTAATTAAAATGTTGAAAAAATATAGCCCTCAAAGTAAGACAATTTTATTCTTTTAGAAAATGTATACTCATATTACTTTTACAAAACTACTGGAGTCTCCTACCTTAACCTTCCTTTACCGTTCCATATTGATTTCTACATTGTAACGTGTTCGTAATAAACATTTTTCTTACTAATTAAATATTATTCTAAATATATATAAAATATAAATGGGGACTATTAATAACCGGGCAAATACCTCTTACTGTCCACTCTAACTAATTACACACGCTCGGTTTGGAATCTTATATTATCCTCTGTCTGTATTTGGCAAAAGGAAAGCGATATATCTCTGGATTTGGTTTTGAAAATTATTTCCACTGGAATATTTGAATAAATACTATTAAATACGCCAAGCAATGAAGAAGAATTGGTTAGAGCAATTCGCCAACATACGAAACAAAATCACATAAATTTAAGAAAAACGTTGAGTATTTATGTAAGAATCAGTTTGCTTTGATATAAATTACTCATTATTATACATTTACAATGAATGTGTAATGTACCCAAGAGTAACTCTTTTCTTCTCTAGGGAAAACAAATCCACTCAGTTTCAAAGTAAATTTGTTTAAATATTTTTAATTTGTTGTTACCACTTGTCTTCAACACCATTCATCAAGTATTACAAAAATATCGTGGACGATAACCACACAGTTAATTAGCGCCAATTATATTACAATGGATGGAAAAATGGATTAACACAAATTATATTATTATAAAAAAAATATTGTGAGTGAAAATATTACTCGCAACAGAAGTTAAACTATACGTAGTCGTTGAAAAGGTAATTTTCAGTTGCTAACTGAAGGAAAATTTCTAGTATTTATAAGAAAGTCTTGTAGAGTTTGATAGTTTGATAGTTTATTCAATATGCTTGACGTCGCGGCTTTTGATTGGTGCACGATCTTGTTGGTGGTAGGGCTTGACGTAACAGCACATCAATTTTCCTAGTCCGGCTCACTTCGGTTATTCCAAAGGTTTATTTCGTTCTCTTCATATAATAATTTTAACTTCAAAGCCTGATTAACGCGACATCTAATCGAAGATAGCTTTGCTCGTGCTTGTTGAAATGACGTTAGCGAACACTGAAACTATCCAGTATAAAGGAGGCTTAAGTGGAAGGTTTGCCATAGTGGTCCATCTCGGTTCCCTCTTGGTAGGTATAATCACATTTGGGACTTAAAGGGGTAGAACACTAAAATAGATTAAAAATTGCAAATTTAATGTTTATATAGACCTATATATACTATTTTTGAATATTGATTCAATTATTTCAAATCTAAGAATTTTTTAAATAAATTGTGTAATATAAATGGAACGTAAAAATTTAAAAAGATTATGACGCATTCTTTCTCTCTAACATTTACAGCTTACAGTCATGTTAGTTCCATAATAATCAAACGGAGAAATAAGATGAATTTAATGGTTGAAGATTATTTTTTTTTTTACTTTTAATCAATTATTAGTAATCCTTCAAGGAATCATCAAACTGGTCCTTATCACTGAAACTGATGAATGCTCAGATAAAGACGAAAATTATTATTAAAATCGTATGAAAAAGTTATAAATGACACAAAAATTTAAATTGTTTATAACGTAAATAAATCAGCAAAACGAAAATTATAGGATCGAATTTTTTTTGTGCTGACAGTCAAAAACGTTTGGAGACCCACGGTTTACTTTATCCACTGTCCTCGCTCCTAAATATGTTTATGTCTCTTCTTCCAGTGATATCAGTTTTGTTCCTCCTATGAATTATCTTTCGTAGCCTGTTGTAGTTGAGTGATGACTGCCGAGTGTTGTGGTAGCCTGTCCAAGGAAAGTGCCGAGGGCCAGATCGTCGTAATATCCCGCGCACGCTCCGCCAGATACCATCCCCGCCCGCCTGCCTTTATGTTTATTGGGGAATACAGTAAAGGCTGAATTAAGATGGGGGCTGCAGATAGTTCGTTAACGGGACCCCGCCTGAACGAACGCTACGCTGGCCACGTTTCGCCACATTTCACAGCTGATTTAGCACGGTCCGCCACGCTGAATAAATATGGCGGACAACGCGAGTGACCTTTTCAGCCCGAGGGTGGCAGTGCGGGGGAGTTAGTACACCTAAACGCATAACTTTCCTCTGCACGCGCCCCGATATGCTCAAATTCTCTGACTCACCGCGCTATGTTATTATACTTGGTCGTAATGACTTGAGTGTTCTGGCCCGGCGTATTGCCCTTTCATATTGGCCTCCATATTCCCCGTGAATGGAAATTGCGATACAAAGCTTACACCGTTATAACTGCCTATTCAGAATACAAATAATAATAAAAAAAAAGTGAAGAATGCGTATTGGAAAAATGAACCGAGTATTCCATTGTCTGAGAATGAAGAACAACGAAGGGAAAAGGAACTACAGTTTTTTCTTGACCAAATCTGGACCTTTGGTAACTTACAGTTCACTTCAATTGCTCCAATAATGCTGCATTATTATTCTCGGGTGATTGTTTTGACCTTTTCCTGTTAGTTATAAGAACGGAGCCGTGAGAAAACCCAATACCGGGTGATGAAACAGTTTTCGTCTACTTTGGCACACTTACAAACGCTTCGAACAGCTGTTTGGACTGTTGTTTCTACTAAATTGATATAATAATGTATTCAGATATCATCAACAGTAATAAAAAGTCGCCAAATCTCATATGAACAGAGGTCATTCTAGTGACGATCTGGTCGTCGCAATAGAGAAACATTTCATACCCAAATCTCAAAGATCTCGGCGATCTATTAATACTGCATTACGATTTTCCCTGGGTCGCTGGACGTCCTGAGTACTCACCATCCAAAATAAAGGTTCCACCGCATCTGATTTCAACTGCCCAGATCTTTACTGTTGAAAACTACGGTTAATCTTCGTTTATTCCCAATGGAACCCATATTTTCTACGTTTTAAGGTTGAACTTTTCATGATGTATTAATTTATAACTGCTTTAGTCTTTATCCCTTCATCGTACAACACATACACTCGTGTGATTCTATTGATTACAACAGTCAATCGAAGAAAAATGGTTTCAATTCAAAATTCGTATATAAACCGACGGTACTACGAGCACCATCTCTGAGTCAGGCCGAGAACTTTCCGAACATTCAACTGATTACAAGTACACAATACGAACTGATAGTTGAATTCATAAAATATATTAATACACTCGGTATGCTGTTTACTCATCGATTACGGAAAACTCTGCGAGGGCTATTCTCTCGCAGGCAATACCTGCGAGGGATGTTCTCTCGCGGGCAGAACCTTTTAGGAGAGATACGAAGGGGCTACCTTTGGGTATGCCTTTTCCTCTCCGTTTTTGAACTAAGGTACCCACAAGCCGAGGCACCTCGGCCTGTTCTGAGAGGTGTATGTTCCGGGGTCACAGACCTTGGGCATACGGTAACAGTTGTCCGCTATTCCCATTGGAATAGTCGGCCAGCTGCCTCCTAGACTGGTCGAGGCACGGAGAAGGAAATGCTGCGTCCCCACAGAAAACTCCTCTCCCGCTATCGGAAGGGCGTGAGACAAGTACCCAATGCCCGACCTACCTGATGCAGCTTTTCCCTGCATTTCTTTAGGCGAATGCCGGGTAGGATCCTTAAAATATAGCCCGGGGGCCCTAGTTAACCCTTGGCTAGCTTCCTTTACCCTTCCGCATCCCCCCTTTCAATTCCCTTCCTATGCTATTAAAGGGGAGTTGCCCAATGTGGATCACCCTCATGTAGCCTGTTGCCCTAAAAAAAACTCATCGATTAATTATCTATAAATCAAAGGTCCTCGCTGAAGGTTTCATTTTCCGCTAATCAAAA
The DNA here is from genome assembly GCA_037074705.1 of Zhengitettix transpicula. Taxonomy (NCBI): domain Eukaryota; kingdom Metazoa; phylum Arthropoda; class Insecta; order Orthoptera; family Tetrigidae; genus Zhengitettix; species Zhengitettix transpicula. The sequence continues at coordinate 34,321,097 of CM073596.1, read as the reverse complement.
AAAGGTGTTATTTTTACTGTAATAAACGGTTTATGAACAATTGACATTAATTAATGACTAATGGTGTAATTATCTCAACAGTAACAACTTCAATATATCACCAAATGTAAGCTTTAACCATGTATTTCATACATTGGCCACAAATAGACAATTAAAAAATAAGGGGAGTGTTAGAACAGAATTTTTTTTTCTGATTATGAACTGGGACGATTACCTGCAGTCACAATGATATAAACTCATTACGATAATGCAAAATATTTATATTGAATAAAATGTTTAAGATCAGACACTTTTATTTTAAAATTCCGTTACATATAAAAAACGTTTCGCTACTTAATTGTACCTTCGTCAGGTACACGTAGTAAAATTATTTAAAATAAAAATTAAAAATATATCTGCCTAATATAAATTTTAAATTAGTAGATAGTAGCGGACAGTAAGAATATTTATTTATAAACATAAAAAATTACCTAATTTAAAATACAACGTGAAGTTTCTCCCCTTTGTTTCGGGGCAACTCCAGACGTAATATTATTAAAGAAACAATTTAAATATGGATTAAATTTGAATAAGTAATTTAAATTAAAAAAATAGTACTCCTCTATCAACTTCCGAATAAATTTTTATTTTGGCTATGGAAGTTGAAAGAGAAGTTATAATTTTTTTTCACTTAAATTGTTTATTAAATGTAAGTATCCAATAAATACTTAAATTCTTTGTTTAATAATATTACGTTAATATTAAGGCAATTTTTGACTTGGAATTTTTAAAGCTTCTAAATAAATATTCTGACAGGACTGAAACTTGAGATTATAAACGTTCACTCAAACTGGCTAAGAAGGCATTTTTATTCTTATATCTCATATTGATTATAAAATTCTGTTAAAATTTACTCAAAATTTATTTATATTTTAATTTGATAGATGAATAGTAATTTATTAATCACAATAACTTTTATTCCAGTTTTAAATTAATGCAATATTTTTTGCGTGGTGGGTTTTATATTAATTAGTTTCGAGATCAATGCGTAGGAAAATAGAAAAAACGTGAAATGTTTTAGTCATGTAAACGCAGATACGATTGCATAATGCGTTCCGTGGGAAAATCGCAATCACATAGCTTAGGCTCATTCATTCCAAACGTCCCCGCAAAACCATTAAAAAATACCTTGTTAAATCGTCCGAGATTAATGGCTCAGTTAGATCTGTCCGGAGGAAGTACGCCACGATTTAAAGCGTTCGCGCAGATCCGCGTGTTTGGTGATTTATACCTGCAAAATAGCCACAACAGGTGAAGTTCCTTGTATATCGCGTGGCGAGAGAACGCCCAGCTCCAATTGTCCCGTTCTTTGTGTTCCCCAGGACACATACATCTGGCTAAATAATCGCCTAAATAAATTGCCAGGCAATGAAATGTAAATCAGGTATTCCGGGCAGCGCGTTGTAGCCGTGAGAAAGTGGACTAAGGCCACGGTTCTTCCCGGTAATCAGCATTCCCTCACGAACTCCATCGTACTCGTGCATAAACAAATTATTCGCACTCTTCCACGTGAATAAATATGATTGGACAACGTAACGGCAATTTTCGAGTCTGTTTAAATTGATAAGTGATTTGGCCAAATTCAGACAAAATAAAAAATCACACCGCTCCCTCTAAAATTCCAGAACTCATCAGGTACAATACGAACTAACACAAGTCAATCAGATTTAAAATTTTATACATTATCAAAGAAGTTAACGAGATGAAATAGTATCATTTTGAATATTGATACAGTTATTTAATTTTATATGTAACATTTAAAAAATTAGCATGACACCTGTGTTCCTTATCAAGAATTTTATAGATAACTGAATTTAATAGCAATTGTACACCACGGATGAAACGTTGTGTGTTTTAAATTTGATAATAATTTTTTTCTGACTAACAAGCTGATGTTTTTAACATTTATTTGAAAAGAAGTCATATTATTATAAGCATCAAAAATTTTTGTAACTGCCCTATCAATTCATTGATCCTTATTAAGAATATGTTTCGTGTTGCCTGAGCGCTTATCATCAGATATTAGCTCGACGTTCCTCTTAGCCGAGTTATTAAGGTCCGTTTAGTTCGACCTATATAAATAGGAACACAGTTGGCACATGAAATTTTCCAAAAATTGAAATGTGTATCAACTACAGTAAATTCAATAGATATATATTATAATATTATATAATATTTATATAATATATATATATATATATAATATTAAATTCTTTAAGCGTTGATATAATTTTGCAAGCAATTTAATTATCTCAAGTTCCCCTTCAGGATGTTATATTTTCCGATAATTATAAATTTGTGATTGAAAAAAGTATTTATCTTTTAATATAATAATTAAAAGAAAGAATTATTTATTATTAAATATTTTCTTTCAAATTTCGACAACAAATTATTAAATAGAAATATTTTTAATTTGATATATTTGGAAAACTTTATACCACTTAAAATTGAAAGAACAGTTTCCGATCTTTCCTGAATTTTTAAATATGATTAAAATAATTATAAAATATTCAAATATGTTAATACAGGAACTACAGAAAATCAAAAGAATTTATAGAAATTGGAGGCATACCATTTGAAACTTGAACACCAGACTGGGAAGATTAATTACAGTAATTATAATAACTATAATAAAAGCATTAAATTTTTCTGACTATTAAGCTGGTGATTTAACATTTATTTAAAAATAAGTCACATTATTATAACCATCAAAAAATTTCCCTATGAATTCATTGATCCTTATTAAGGATATTATTTGTATAATTACGTGTATTCACTTATAGTAGGAATCAGTAGATGGATTAGCATCACTTTTGGAGAAGGGAGAATGTGGAGGGGAGGTTTGTTTTCAGGGGAGGGAATCACCCCACTATCATTCATATTTTTACGAATGGGATATACAGAAAGAGGCAAGGTCTTTTTACCATACCCTGTACTGATCATCTTTCAACTTTTTGAACCGAACATATTATATTTCATTGCGTCAATGCTTTCAGAATAGATTTTATACTACCAAGTTACGATAACAAAGGTTCGTGTTAGAGTGAGTGCCGGACCAATCCCACCACCACCCCATGCCAGTGGGCCACTGCGCATCATTTTTGACTCTCTGGCTACTTCTCTCCAGTTATAAATACGAATTGTCCTCGAACATGGCCATTTATTCCTCCCTTGGGAGTCGTATCAAAGTCAAGGGGACGAAAAGTACTCAAGTCAACTTTACATTAAACCACACGGAATATACAGCAGTGTTCTTAAACTATATGTTAATCGCAGAATCAAAGGAATCACGTACTCGGGTTCTTCATTTCGGCAAGAAAATCAGCTATAAGAAAAAGAAAGGATTAGATTTACGGCTTAAAAAAATGTACTGCGTAATGGGAAAACAAATTTGTATGTATCCTACTTTATAAAGTAAAATAATAAAGCCAATCTTTTGGTATGTCATTGAACTGTGGCGCTGTTGTAAATCAAATATAAATATCGTACACCACTTTCAGTGAAAATATCTCAGAATTGTTGCTAAGTGACCATGGTATGTTAAGTAATTTGACACTACGAGATTCCTGAAGAAGACTCCAAAAGAAGAAATAGTCGAATGACCTAAAACGATTATAACTCCACGATGCTAGATAATATTATTGGATGGATTCCCCGTGACACATAAAATAACAGCATGTTTTTTTATATATTTCTGATTGTTAATATTTTAATTTTTTAAAAAAGAAGATGAAATGTAAGTTATTTGAAGTAGTGCTGCTTAATAACAAGACACGAGACTCTAGTCTGTCTAGTCAGCACTGAGTGAAGATTTCTCGTAATAACCATTCCCACTGATACTGTAGATGTATCTTTTCCGCATTAATAAATGTTTAGAACATCAAGTATGCGTTTAGGAGACGGCCAACTGATAGGACAGAGAGCTGGCTGGTTTTGTGCGTACCACGCCTCTGTGTTTGACAGGAGTCTGGATGAGGCAGCGGCCGATCGTATCTGCCAGATAAATGAAGCAGCGTCCTGTAAACAAAGAGCTGCAGCTACTAGTCGGCCCTACCTGCTCTGCCTCCGCACTCTCACAACAGATACTGCTTGCTATACTTCTCAAATATCATTGTACAATGATACAATGTAACATATTCAAAACCCTGAATTTCGATGATCGAAATGTATGTTAGTCGCATATAAGACTGATACAATGTCGTTTAATTAAAACCCATAAATAAAATTAATATTCATTAATGAAGTAAATTAAATAAATTATTTTAATTGTATGTTATAATGGACGTTAATTTATCTCATTAATAAAAAAACAGACGTAAAATTAAATATTAATTTAAATTTATTATATTGTATATGATATTCTAATAATTAAAAAAATAAATCCAATAACAACTAAGTTGAAAAACATTTACATAATTAGTTATTTTTTTCATACTTGAAATCATTTGTTTCATCCCTTCTTCGGGCTCCTATAAACATGAAGACCAGCCCTGACTATAAAAAATTTATAATTTATAAAATCGACAGACAATCCCTCAATAAAATATTCACAACAAAGAATACATTTGAAATTAAAACATGAAAGAGGACACGAATTAGATAAATAAATAGACAAAAATAAGTGCCACATAAATACCACACTGAAATTGAAAAGTTTATCACATAATCAATTCCTGCATAAATATTCTTTTAAAAAATTAAATTTTTAAGTAAATAATTAGATGCTCTACATTTAAGAGTGAGATAAATAAAATTTAGAAAGTTTGAATTTTTGACTATTTAATTATTTAAAGAAGAAATTTAATGGAAGTAGGCCAGCAGAGAGAATATTTTTTGATATGAGCATTTAATTTAATATTTTTCCTTATTAAACAAATTGGAATATCAGATCAGGAGTTGATTTGATTATAATATTAAAATTTCAATCAAAAAATGTCATTTAGTTTCAATTCTATTTTTAAAAGTAATACTTCAATATATTTGTAATTTTTTAATCTGTATCGCCAGAAGAAGACCCAAAATAAGGGATGGATCGGTGGTTGTATTAAGATTTATATGAATGTTAAAGGGAAAAAATTCCCTTACCCTTATATTTGAATCGTTAAAAGTTAGACGTTTATCGATACTTTAAAAAGTCAGATTCGGAGTGAATATAAAAAATTATTTGAAAAATATGGTATTTATCAAGTCAACTCCGTGGAACACGTGTGATGATTGCAATGTGATTTCCGTGGATGGGATGGATTCCTCAGGACCGTTACTTGCCAGAGTTGGGGAAGATCTCTGGCACGACAGAGGGGGCGGCTTCTTTGAGCATACGTGAGCAGAATCACCCCAGCTAAGGCCAGTCGCGGTACTTAGTTCGTTTCCTAAAAACAACCGTGCCAAAAGGACTGTGAAATAAATAGATAAAACATAAATTAAAAAATTGAAACACACCAACTGCAAACGCACTAGTTCTTTCATTACATATAGAATTAAACGACTAAGATGACCAACCGGCTCATTCAGTTTGAATTTACGAACACTAATTAAGGTTTTGTATGTAATCAAGTATCTTACGTTTAAGAAAACATGCATTATCAATGTTTTGTTCCTAGCTCCTGATTTATGTTATAAAAACATTTGTTCAGTTCCGGATATGTTGTACATCGGAAAATACCATCCGTAAAAGTTATGAGTTGATAAGTACAGGGTGTGGTAAAAAGACCTTGCTGCTGTATGAATATCCCGTTAGTAAGGATATAATTATTGATTTTAAAAATGGTAGCTTCAGATTGTCCGCAAAGGAGAGTTCCCAACAAACGACAATGCTCCCCTCCACCTTTTCCCTTCTCCTATTGCGCACCTGACACGACTGGCTATATCTCACGACCTATACTAAATACCATAAGGCAGCAATGGCTTTCTCGCTGTAAATTATGAATAAAACAACCGGATAAAATATTTATTATTATTATTATTACACAACGTATCCATAGCGTACTCTGTCATCGTCGTCAGGTGAATAGCGGTCACTTGTGTAAAAGTTTACAACTATTTGCGGCTACAGATTTCAACTATTTATGTAAAAACTGTTTGAATATAGAATTTAATTTTTACACCCCTTCAAAATCACGAGTAATGTTTTGTATCCCATAGATTTATATCAATTTAAGTCTTCCTTCACATTAATTTTGGGACGATACATTGTATTAAATATCCAATTATTCTTAATTTTTTCTGTCATTTTTCTGTTTATTATTCATCTTAGATGTGCGTGTTGTTTTTATTTATAATTGACGTATTCTGTGCATCATTGTTATATATATAACGAATCTTTGTACTATTTTCTCACTAAAGGATTACTTTCTGAATTGTACTCATGATTAAAATAGGTATATAGTTAAATGTTTCATTTATAGATTCTAATTATTGCCTGATTGTTACAGATAATCTGGCACACTGTTGTTGTTGAAGTGCTTTGCTGAATATGTTGACCGTCCGCAAGATAAGGAAATTTAAATGATTCTAAAGCCATCAAGTTGTCAACGTCGTTCCGAGCTCATAGTGGGCAGTAGCGTGCATATCTTCCTCCTTTAAGCCAAACCTTGTCGTGACCGGAGGCATTCGTTACTAACAAATGATGGATAGTGTCTATTAAAGGACGACATTTCAAAACATTTTACTGCGGCCGACACTTTTGACGAGTTGTCTCAGCGACGCCGATGTGGCGTCGCGTCCATCTTCGTCCGGTCCGCGGGACTTCAGACAATAATAATAAAAAAAAAAGAAACACGTCAACTTCTGAAGCCGCTGGGGGCAAAACGAAAGAGACTCGCCGCGGATCTCCATCCATCTTGGGTTGACAACTGACAATCCTTGTTACGGCGATGTTTCTAATTGGAAGCGCTGTTGTAGTTCTCCCGGGTCCCTTAATCAATTTAGCACAACGACGCTACCTGACAGCGGCGCAATTAAACTAATCACGCACATCGTTAACGCGCCTCCAGAACCCGTGTCAAACGAAACGCCCAAATCAATAAGCGGCAGCTACTCATAACCCAACATTCCTAATCGTCAAGGACAATTCCTCAGACTCAGCCCGGACAACCGTCACTCTTCAGTTCTATATTCACTTCGGACCATAGAAATTAATCACTGTCCATAACAGTCCAATTTCTGTGTGTGAAAAAAATAATACATCACTCAAAAATTGATAATCAAATTATGGATCATCTTTAATTTACACCATCACTGCGTAAGAAATCTGTCAATAAAGTAAAATCACACCATACATGGATCTTATTCACCTCATCGCCCTCAAATGAGTCTACTTTCGAGTGTATTAACAGCTCCCAGGTAGTTCTCCCATGAACTGCAAGCTCGATGAAACGAAGGTTAGTACCACCAGCGACTACTCTTGAACGCCCTCCACTGTGTCAAATATTGTGCCTTTGAAGTTGTATTTTCATCCTGGAGAATAGGACAGTGGGTGATGAACAAGTGTCATTCAGTTTTTCATCACTGGATGATCTTAGACGCAGCATAATCCTTGCAAGAATCTGTCTCATGTTGAGGTAATAGAAGAAATAATCAATCCTTCAAATGTATTGAAGAAAGTGATCTATGGACTAGGTCAATGATGCATGACACGATCTAAATAAACCAAACCTACCAATGGTATACTTGGGAATGGTCAATGGATGATTGATTACTCACGCTAAACCCAGTCTAAAATTTATTTATTACAATGTAATTGATGTTAATTGTAGATTAGAGTGCTGAATAAAAAACTTGTCCATTTCGTTGCACTAAATCATCTAGCATGTCCCAATCGCTAGCCCTAGAATATTTCAGATGTAGTCCATTATCTTCCAAAATCACTTTCCAAACCAATGGCTTTTCATCAGTTGACGGCTGTTCTGAACGCAGATCATCATCAATCGATGCTCTGCCAGTCTTAATTTATTTTCTGGTCTCATTCAACGCCTTCAAATGCTTGCTTCAACACAACTAAACCTGTGAGGGCTGTTCTCTCGCAGGTTTACCTTCCGAGAGAGCTCTGGAGGAGGCTACCTTTTGGGGTGCCTTCTCATCTCTCTGGTTTTTTGAACTAATGTTCCCACAAATCGAGGCATCTCGGCCTGATTTGAGAGGTGTATGTTCCGGGGTCGCAGACCTTGGGAATTTAGTAAGAGTTTACCTGTATTCCCATTGGAATAGTCGGCCACCTGCCTCCTAAAGTGGTTGAGGTACGGAGAAGGGAATTTTGCGTCCCCATAGCAAACGTGGTTTTTATAAGTCACGTTTCTGTCTTAAATTCAATTGTGTAAAACTTAATTATTCAATTGTACATAATAAATAAAAGCACACATATCAATAATATTGATGTTCCGTTACTGCACAAATTACCGCACAACCCTAACAGAATGAGGAAGCTTTTTTATATAATCGACAAACATATCAGTCAGAAAACCTGTAGATATTTTAAATCTGTACAGAACCGTGGTTGTTCTGTTAAGTTAAAATTTTATCTATTGTTTTTAATCATAATAAATGCCTTTTAATTGTCACTAAACATAACTTATTATTAAAAACAGACGTAAAAAATAAAAGACTAGAAAATAGTAATATATGTGTTGATTTTTATGAAGTTGTCAATCGTATGATAGAGATAATTAATAGGATGAAATGCGGTTTATTATTAATTTATTTAAGGGTGACGTGAGTCAGAACTTTGTTGAGATCACTTGTCCGTGGTGAGAACAGGTTGAAGTATTGCGGCGTGTCCGCATACATCTCAATTCCGCGGCGTGAAGACCGCTTTCACCTGTTTTGTCACTTCGCAATTCTCTACTCTATCGGCTGGCTATCGGACCGCCATCGCGGATTCCGCACACCTCACTCGCTCAAAGGCGCCGCCGCGACGTCGCGTCGCCTCCTGCCTGCCTAATCGCCAAGGTTACCTTCCACACGACTCATCATCCATGGCCGCACATCGGGGAACCAACCAGATGAATAATGAATAGAAACCAATTAGGCGGGAATCTAGAAATAAAAATTCCGCGCGACTCAATAATGCCATATAAGGCATTTTAGGACAAAACATCGTTGTAGTAATGACATTTCATATGAAGAAATTGCAATTTTTGTTGCAGCTATTTTTATCACTTAAATTATAAATTAAGTTAATTTTTATGTCATTTATTAAGCAATTATTTAAGACTAATTTCTGTACATTTATAATTGTATTAAATTTATAACTGTATTAAAAAAATTATAATTGTATTACAGTCAACTAAATATAGTTGTTACTAACTTTTTTTTAAGTCTGTTCCTGTTAAGTATTTTATTGTAATTTGTAGCACTAGCAAACTTATGCAAACAATAAGCACATTTGTTTAAAATAAATAGCATTATATTGGCATTACATTTTTTCATTGTATAAACAAACTTCATTGTTCTGACTTATATGGTCTTTAATAAATATACTATATTTTAAGAATGTCAGAAAAATGCCAGTTTTTAATTATTCCGTAAAAATAAATTGGTTGTAGAATAGGAAAAAAAATCGACAATTTATCAACAAATCTAATTCAAAAATACTTATTGAATGGTATTTTATGGTTTACACAATATGCTTATTACATTTCATTAGTAAATATAAGAGTAATGAATACAAAGTAATAATTTCAATCAATAAATTACTCGTTTCAGTCCACCTAAAAGACTATGAAGGCATGAGGGTTGCACTTCAATAGAATAGGAAGGGACAGACAAAGCGAATTCGGAAGTCAGGGCAAGGCTACAGGGTTATAGATTAAAGATCTTACCCGGCTTTCGCCAAAAATATGATGCAGGGAAAACACTAGAAAACCTACATCAGGTTTGTGGAATAATTTAGACTACAAAGACAATACCAGTCGGAAGACAATCTCAGTTGAATGTCCCGTAAATATTGCAGAGATTTCAAGAAAAAACACGTTTATTCTGGGACTTTAAGCCAAATGGAAATAGTATATTCCCATTACTTAAAATTATCCCCTATAATAGATTGTTCGGACTTAGCATTCTAACACGATTAAATTAATCAAATGTAGTCGTTATTAAAAAATAACCTATTAAAGTTTTGATTTAAGTTTAAAGCTACTTCTTTAAATAGAATGAGAAAATGATTTTGTTATACTTCTGCTTTTTTATTATTGTATAAAACATAATGTAGTTGACGTGCAATATCAGGCAGTTAATAGTAAAAAAAATGGTTTAAAATCACAACTACGTTTCGATACACATTTTTACCTTCTTCAGATTGTGACTTTTAATCAAAGCAAAGAGTAAAAAAATTTAAAAAATTCTTTTATGAATAATAAACAAGTTTAAACATAATTTCAATCGAAAAGCATTGCTCTAGGGCCTCCGTATCGAGAATGTCAATATTGAAAATAAATAGTCAGGACCTGAAGAAGATACAAATATGTATCGAAACTACAAGTATTAATCGAAATATGAGTTATATGAAATGTTGAGCTTGTTTCAGTAAGCTCTAGACGGGAGAGAATCATCCTAGTTTCCTAATATGCATTGTCGGCATGTTTCCGTATCAAGCACTAGAACTCGACGCCTGGAAAAACGTCCGTGAGAAAGACAAAAGTTGAACAATGCAACGCAGCACAACAAAGAATTCGCTCCCGCTGGGTTTACGTTCTGCGAGTAATTGCTGAGAACGTTTATGATCTCCGAGCTTCTCAGGAAACCGGATAGCATTGGCGGTGCAAGACGTGGATACAAACGACTCGATAAAGTTGCTTTACAAGACAACCCCGGAGACTACCGAAATGCTGCAACTTGCAGTACCAGTACGTTGTGCATCTTACTGACGCTGAAACTGAGTTACGGACGAATAGAAAATCTTCATAAGAAATTGTGGGTGTTCGTAATTTTTATGCTTCTTTACTCGGTTGGAATAATCGTGTAACCAAGACACCGGTTCAAATGATAATTATACCGGTCCCCGTTTCCTGATGAAATTCCTTTATTACGGTTCATGTAATGTCATTGATTTGTAAATGTTTTCATACGTAATAAAATTTTTAATTGAAAACGTTTTTATTGTCCTTTAATAAGTATACTAAATAAATTTATATACTAATTTATCAAATTAATATAATTCATTAAACTGAAAGATTGCAATCGGGCAATTCTGAATATTCATGGATGGGGTAACCATTGTTCTTTGGTATATTGAATTAAGAAACAGATGAAAAAGAAGACGAATCCCTGAAGAGTCAGAAAGATGATGAACATGAAAAAAGAATACCAACTATTACGAAATGATAAAATGAAAAAATTTACGTCTGATTGAAAATAATAAATAATTAATAAGAATGATAGCCAATTAAGACAAAATAAGTGATAATATAATACCACACAACGTTTCTGGGATCCTTGACCCTTTCATCAGGTAATGACTTACATAAAGGGATTATCGGAAAAGTTTGGGAAATTAATGAAAGACTACGGATTACGGGAAGAGAAGATTGCGTGGAAACCGATGAGTAAAATTAAGAATATGGTGCACAGTGAGAAGGATAAGATTGAAAAGAACGAAAGAAAGAGTTGCATATATAAAATGCAATGTTATGGGTGGGTGAAAAAGTATATCGGTATGACAACTATGGATATGGACAGTAGGATCCGTTAACCCCAAGGATAATACGAAAGAGCAATCGAAGACAATCACGGCATTATCACAACATTTAAAGGACCGTGGACATAAATGTGAGTGGACTAACTATGAATTTTTAGATTTGGAAAACTCAAGATATTAAAGAGGGTTGCTGCAAGAGCATTTAGAAGAACTTCTGAGTAAAAGAACCGATGCGGGGGACATACTAGTATAATCGAAAAAATAATTAGAAAAGGGTAACAAAATACCCGTGAAAATTAAAATTAATTGCGAAAAATAAAAATGTAGTGTTTGCAATATATGTTAGAATAAGTAGACTTTAAAAAATACTTTTAGGTAATAATAATTAATGAAAATTGTAAAATGATGTAATAAAATATGTGTGTACTAGAAAATATTAAGTCGATTATCGTAAATGAAAGAGAGTGATAAGTTTGAAGTATGAGAAATTGACTAACCAGATACAGGGATAGACGTCAAGATATAGTAATATAAGAACGAGAAAAAAATAACGTAATGCACTTAATAAAAGTTATTTTACGGTAGATGCCAGGTATGAAAATACTAATGAAAATGTATTGTGATGTAATATAATTGTATGTTGTATGTAAAATTATGTAGGTATGAATGATGTTTTTTAAAAAACAGATGATTGTGGCAAAGGTGCCGAAAGATCCTGTGGTTTCAATATCGAAGAAAATAAAGATATGAAGAGAACTTATATAGAAGTTAATTATTATATTGGAAAGTAGATTAAAGTCACCTGTAATTATAAAAACATCTCCCAATGTATTTTCATTAAAAATATTTCTATTACCTCGTAGAATAAACTTAAAACCAGCACGTGTTTCTGGAGCTTCTAAATCCGCCATTGAAATTTAGTACCAATGACGATATATTTCCCTCAAAATCTTTTTATTGTTTTCTATTATTTTTGTTATTATTCATATTAATTTACTTACGTTGGACAGGGACATTTGTGTTCCCGAATTTTAGTACTTTTATGTTAACTTCTAATTATTTATAATTTAAGCATTCAATTCTTATATTGTAATTTTATGTATTGACGTGTCTATTCCCTCATACGAGGACTAATGGAATAAAATAAATAAAATCTAAATTAGGACAATTATCGCGGGGCATTATTTTGAAAACAAATTTGATTTCTAGACGAACCGATATTTCATAATATAATTCTTAATACCAAAAAAATATAGTTGAAACAGTTCTATTTATTCACATAAAAAATCCCGTAGAGGAACAAATGTCGTAACTTATGAAATAAGTTTTTTTAAGAAGAAACAGTGATTATTCCTAATTATTTATTTTTCTGGCCATTAAAAATTATATTTTATTTTAATAATTTCATTATTTTCAATTTAGAACCAATAATATTTATAGCTCCGGATTTCGTTTTTACTTCAAAAATATTTTCTCAATCCAGACTGTAATTGAAGAATTAAAAGGGTGAAACGCACAAATAGTTATTTTCAAAAAAAAATGTCATTTATATCTGGCAGAATCAAAGCTACTAAAGATAAAAATGTGAAATAAATAATTTAGGCGTGTAATCGATAACATTTTAACTAAATTAATTAAAATCTGTAAATAATTTTTTTTTCATTTTACACTCCTAATTTATTCTAACAAATTTTCTTATAGTAAACATCATGAATAAATTTAGGTCTATTGCCTGATTAATTCATAAAACAGTGGACGAAACGCCGTAATGTTCTAATAGTTTGTTCAATTAGAATATTACATGTTTTTCATGACAAATTGACCCGTACGTAGTTTATTTGTTTTAGTATACATCGTTTTCAATTTTTTTTGTCGGTAGGTTAATGAGCGAGTATGTCTCAAAATGGTTAGAATACGGAATATCCTTAATTTTGAGGTGTTCTGGGAGGGAAAAACTGCTGACTAGACCTTATGGGGATAACTGTAGGGAGAAAAGACACTCCAGAGTTAACGTCCTCTGTTATAAGAGGCGGTCCGCGCTAATTGCAGGTCTGCGAGAGCTGTTAATATGCAGTGCATTAGCGCCCTTTAGTTTCCGCCGGTGATAATTAGGGCCGGTCCGTCATGTGCGCAAGTTTTAACACTCGATCTACATAATAATGCGCACATGTATCGGAAGTCCGATGTAATCTAATCTGGTGTGTGCTTTCGTAAAGCTGCAGCTGCCTCCTCCGCCTCTTCTCGAGGGGTAATTTAATTTAAGAGTTCCGCGAGTCCCAGCAGCTGAACAGGAATTACGTATTCCACTCGCGTGGCCAGTTTCCGTCCAAACTGGTCCCGAATATAACGTATGTCTCTCAACTGCTCCGTCGTAATTACCAGGACACTAGTGCTCGTCCTAGCGTCCACCCCCTGGAGACAGGTGCTGCGCCTATGACGTTACTGGTTAGGAAACGAACGTCGCTACGAGGTTCTCCACTGTAACATAAGCGTTCTGAGTATGTCGATAGACTATTAAACCCCAAAAATTCAGAGCAATATAGCAGAAATTTGCAACTGCTCAACTCCCGATGAAAATTTCTCCAACCAAGCGTGTACACTTATCCAAATACAAATATTTCACTCATCATTAATAACATAAATTATCTAAACAGAGGTTTGTAGAAAAATTCCCCCCCCCCCGAATTTTATTTCCTCAAATTATTTTCGTACAAACTTATATGTGGAAAGTTTTTTTCTTTACGCCTATATACTTTAAAATAAATTAATAAAATGTATCATTAAAATCGTTACACATATATTAACAACTAATTCATATCCACAAAATTTTATGAACAAATACATATCCAAAAGATTATAAAAAAAACGTTGATTACAAATCCAAGTTAAAAATTCATTTCATTTACAGTCATTAAAATTAAACACATTAAACATTACGAAACCCTTTAACAATTTTTTAGATCTAGTATAAAATGTACAGAATTATCTGTGAGTTTAGTAATATCTGCGAGAGAGTACGGAGTGAATTGTTATTTCAGCGAACGTAAAGAGGTAAATCCACCAACACGGCTTCATGCGACTTCGATAAAAGTATTCATGACGCACTCGACCAAAGACTGGAATTTTTTCTGACCTTGCCAAAGCATTTTATTTAATAAATCATGACATTTTACTACGAAAATTATATTTCTATGGAATCGGAGGAGTTCCCCTTTCTTTATTGCTATCTTACTTGCAAAATATGCGCCCAAATGTTGCTATTGTAAACTCGGATGGAAATAAGCGTCCGTCAGAATGGGAAACAATTACCTGCGGTGTTCCTCGGGGTTCAATTTTGGGACCCTCTACAGAGGATTAATGGAATGAATAATAAATCTAAAATCCGTGGAGTAGTAATATTCGTTGTGGATTAATGTAAGTAATGTATGTATTTTTTGAAAAAAAATACCTAAAAACATAACTAGTAACATTATTACCAAAACTACAGATAATCTGTCCAGCATCGTAGAAAATTGGAAAATCGTAGAAAAAAAGCATTTGAATTACAATAAATTTTCATGTCTGGAGATAGACAAAAGAGCCATAATCACTAACTACACAATATCAAACTTTCACAGAGAAAATTGTCACACATAATTGTTCCAAAAAATATAAAAACAATTTTTTTTCTGACTGCTCGTGCATTTATTTATATATTTATTTATAGGTACTACACTGACATTATTGTAATTATGTAGACACCATGCAGTTGTATAAAATAAATATAAATATTTCAAAAATAATAATAAAATTTAAAATTAGTACTGCGAAAGTTACTGGAGGCAAAAAATAAATAAATTCTTGTGTTAACGTTTCTCTGACAAATTCTCACAATTATTTCATTGCTTAATAATTTATGTTATTTGTAATAATGGAAAATAACAATTTTAACAAATATTTTTTCTTCTCAGGGAGTAATAATCCATATTAATTTAGTCCGAGAATAATATTAAAAATTTATTACGTATGCAATCGTAAACTAAACTTGCTCCCAGACGTAATCGCATTTCCGCTACAAAAGTGGGGCAGTGTTCATGTCGAAAACAAGACTAGAAATCTTTTCGAGATAGAAAACGCCTTCGTCTAGTAGAAACGTGTAATAAGTAGCGGCCAATCCTCTTCCATCAGCGAGGGGAAAGTTGGAGCAATTACTTAGCATAATGAACAGCACGTAACGACGACGAATTATACGTCACTTAGGCTCATTAATGGGCAATGAAATTAGGGAGTGGCGGTTCCCTACATAGCACCTGTCCTCCTCAGCTGCTACGGTGTACTGGACATTCCTCAGTTTTTCGTACGCTTCAGCAGGTGAATAATCGTATTCTTGACAAAGGAGGAATTCATCATCTGATACTGATTCCAAAGCTGATTTATTGATAACCTTTAGTTATAAATACTTCATATTAATAATATTACTGTGGTCTCTAGAAAAACCAAACTGTTTAAAGTCCTTACTTTATAGAAAAAACGTAAAAACAGTATTCTCGAAATGGCTAGAGAAAGTGGTTTACAAGAATGAGATCGTGCCACTCCATATTGACGCACTCCCACATATTTACGAACAACTGCGATCTCAGTAGTAATGTTATCACTCTAGAACACCTGATCATCTCCTGCTTTAATTTCCTTCAAGACAGACTACAATCAACTGCTCACCGGACTATAAAAAATCAACTTCTCGAAAATAATCAATTGTTATGAAAATATATCTCTGGATCATTCATTTGTCACCTATCTAGCACCCTGAACGTGTCGGTCGCTAATGATCTTCGCTGTTAATGCGACCACAAATAAATTCAGTAAAAATAAATACGGTTGTCGAACGTTCAATATGGCTTCACGAAGGAATATTCAACGGAAAAGGCCAGTATAAGGCATTAGAATCTATTAACATTAGGAATCATCTGTGACCTCTCCAAAGCGTCTGATTCTGTTGACCATCGTACCATCTACTGCAGAATTTAAAGCATTGCGGAATTATAGAAACCTCAAATTCTTGGTTCACTTCATACCTAAGCCACAATAAAGAAAGGGTAACACTGAATAATGCACACTCTGGTCAAACTTTTTATTTGGAATGGTGACAAATGAAGACCATGCATTCCACAAGGCTCTATTCAGGGCCCATTGCTCTTTCTGATATACATAAAATGACTTCCCAAAAACTATGACTCGTTTTTATGAATCTATTCTATTTTCTGACGAAACGAGCTTTTTAAAAAACGATACATTATATAAAGAAGCAAATGGTGCATTGGATCATCTACTACACTGGTTTTCAGCTAATGGATTATCAATTAATTGATAGCACACTGTTTTTGTGCAATTTTAAACAAAAATGTGACACTTGACTCTATAGAAATAGGATGACAGTAGTTGACAGTTAAAAATTATTAAATATATATGTTGATAGTAAATTAAATTGGAAAAATTCACATTAATAAATTTTCTCAGCCACATATGCGGTCAAAATGCAATTACTGTCAGATGGAATAATTTTTGGGGGGTATTCCTCAGGGAAAAATAAAATCCTTATTCTTCAGAAAAGCGTCGTTAGCCTTACATGTAAAATATCCTCAAGAATGTCTTACAAGTGTCAATGAATTGGTTATTATTACACTTACATGTCCTTAATGTTGTTTGTGAGAAGTAACCATTTTGCACAACTTCAATAGAAGATCAACTTTTACAAACACGTCTAATCTCTATCAATTACACAGAAAGGAGTCTATTATAACGGTATTACTCTTCTGTTTCATAATATTTCGTTCTGAGCTTCGATTGATACAATTTCTTCTTCTGTTCTGGAAAAAACGATTCTAATAAAGGGTGACGTCACAGAAAAATTTACTTTGACAGTGCCAGCAAAGGTAAAAATATTCAGATACAAACATATATATAATTCAATAACAGAAGAAAGAAACCTGACAATGTCCAAGATTGAGGACGAAACAATGTATTCATTATTTTTTTTGGTATTTTGATAAACAGATTATTTCAGAGTAACCTGGCTGTGTTCATACATTTATAATTGTAGAAAGTGTTTTTTTTTAATATGAAATTTTAAATATTTTTTTTACTTTATTTAACGTTTTATTAGATGATTGTATTTTGGGATGATAAAAGCATAGTAAATCTAGATTTCGATCACATGTAATTTGAGACTTGTAATCCAGTAAATTCCAGAAAACAATAATTTGAAAAATCTGGGTGTGGGGCAATGATGTTTAATTGGCGAAATTCACAACCACGAAGTTAACGGGTTAGTCTTGCATTTTCTAGTTGAATAAATGGAAAATCCACGATTGATACATTGGTGGGGGTTGTCCAGATATTCTCTTCTATAGGGGTTCATACATATGACCTTGAATTTCAGAACTAAATAAAGAAGTGCAAAGCTAATGAGATGAAGAGAGGACAAGGCCCGGTTCATACGAAGTAACTATTATAAATGTAGCTCAGGTTATATTTACATAAATTCCGCGGCATGATGAAGGTGGCCGTAGGAGTAGACTTCCATGACTATTAATCACGAGGACTATACGTGTCCAGCAATTTATCACTGTTGTTACACGGAGAGGTATTGTGCTCGTGTGATTGACATTCGCATTCCTCCGTGGACACGCGTCGTGAGATGCGTGTGCGTGATTCGGCTGCAGTTTTCGTCTCTCTCATTGCCTCGAGATTTCCAACTTTGTCACCGCGACAGTTCTCATCCTCGCAACCATCCATTCCCATCTTGATGGATCAGCTACTTAGAACAGTCTAAATTTTTGGCAGTCTCCGACTTGTCCTTTTTTCCCACTCCACATTGAGCATTTCATTACGAGATGAAGCAGTTAGGTGAGACTGTTCGGTGAATGATCAGCACCCAGTGATTGAACATTACACATATTAACTGGAAGATGCAGTGGAGCGACTTCTAAGACTCTTGAACAGGAATCCAATCAATACTTTTTTTTACTGGCCCATTCTTAAGAAAGCTATTGTCAAACAAAAGTTGACTAAGCCATAGGCTAGTCTTTGATCATAATTTAAAGGTAAATTTATTAACCTTATTCAGTTCATTGCTATATATATATATATATGTATATATATATATATATATATATATATATATATATATATATTCTGATCTGATTAAATAAAAATAATAAAACATTAGGGATAGAATACAAAAACATTAATCAGTAATATAATGTTAAGTGTGTTCATAGTAGAGAGTTTTACGGAAATTAATAAAAAATTGTGACTTAATTTTTTTTAATTCTGTTAAGGAACTGGATGAAAAACGTGATAATTCCAGTGAATGAACATCCGTTCATTATTAGAAGATCAAAGTAATTGAACTTTATAATTGTGTTGAACAAGTTACAAATGTTTCACCATCGCGTTCAGATTTTCAGAATGCAAGTAAACTGTCAACAATCAGAAGTTGAAGCAATTGCAGAATAAAACAAATCTGCAACAACGATTTAACCATCCGTGAAAGTTCACTGAATTAGGAATGATAAATATTAATGAAACAAATGATAAAGATAAAGCAAAATAAAATAGTTTGCGCCGACTCAAATAAGAAGAAAGAGACTATAAAACAAGAAAGAACTAAAGAAGAAATATTTTTAAGAGTACCAAAGCAACAAAGACGAATTTTGAGCATAAAATGAAGGCTAAACGTATTGAGGAAATAAATAAGAATTTTGAATCGACAAAAATAAGTCCAGAATGTGAAGAAATTTAGGAACATCTTCCTAAAGAAGTCTGGATTGAGTGCTCAGTCTTTTGTGGTGACACGAGAACTGTTCGAGATACAAGAGAATATATTTGCGTAAATTTTTATTACGTCTGTATATCAATTTTTAATTATTATTTCATTAATCTTTTAAGACATTTGAAAGATTGACATAATCTAAAATGTACTCAATCTAAGAACTTAGGAATTTACGTCTTTGTGTTTTGATAACAATAAACTTAATGTCACATTTTAAATGTTAAATATCTGTATATTAAATACAGATTTCGTTCATTTAAATACGATTAAAGTCAATTTACCGCTTTAAAAGGTTGGTTCTTTTACTGGATGTCTGGTGTTCATTTACATGATTTTGTTCCTTCATTCAGTGGGTGTTTTGTAATTAAATGTTTTTTAATACATTTACTTGTACAAAATCTTCCAATTTATGCCAAAAATTTGTACCTAATGAACTACTCAGGGATTCAAAACAGTCATTAGCAACAAAAAATAGTTTGGGGAAGGAATAAAATAATTCTGTAACTGCAACTGAGAACCTGGATGAAAATTATTCATTCATTGGAGTGTTCGTCCATACCCAGTTCCAGGAACAATATCAGGGAAATTATCCCGTCGCCAAATCAAATCTATATTGGGGCAGAATCATTGGAAGGGGTGAAACAGTAAAAACTTGCAAATATAAAATAAATTGACCAATGCCTGTAAAATTATCGACTCAAATACGTTACGTCATTTAAAAATGGATCGGAAATAATTATATATTTCAAAATTCTTAATGAGTGATATAGTGAAGTTTACTCGACTATGAACAAAATAAATAAGAATTTCTTTGATAAAAAAATTGTCTAATATCTTGAAATATATTAATTGAATCTCTTATTAATTAAGAACTAAAAATTAAAGTCTATATTAAAATAGGAAAATTATATTAAATAAAAATAATAAAACATTAGGAGTAGAATACAAAAACATCAATCAATCATATAATAGTCATTTTTAATTCTTGAAGTAAAGTCAAGTTAGAAGACCTGGACATCAATTAAGTAGGATTTTCATGTAATTTTCTAATAGTAATTGAAGAAGATATTACCAAATGGTGATTAAGGAAATATTGACGAAAATAATTCAAAATTAAATATTTTAGAGAACTATTAATTAGTTTTCGTATGATATTAATGGTCTTTAATATCCCCTGTGGTTGTTTTTGTCTGGTACTCATGGTACTTTGGTTAAAAGTCCTTTCTGTTATTAATTCAATTTCAGATTTTTTTGCTTAAATGTTTCAACTGCGACAAATTTTTCTAATATTGACAATCCATACATATCGTCCACAAATATAATGTCTCAGGAATACGACTTTTCAGAAAGGATTTGAAGGTGGTTCCTGAACAAATAGAAAATTGTTAAATACTGGTTGGAAGGTTGAAACGTACGTTTACAGACGAAAGGACAATTTACAGAATCAGAAATTAATTGAATATTCAGACTACAACATAAAGAGAAAGGAGACACCACAGACCTATCAAATCATTATTTTTGGAATGTCGTTCACCTATTTGCAATTTTTATAGGATTATAAGATGTCATATCCCTATTGTTGCCTTCCACAAGTTGGGAATGTTGCTGTCAACTGTTTCCAAAGAATTACCAACGTTCTTCAAAATAAGATTATTTTTTTAATTTCACACATTTCTATTGTAGTATAAAAATTCTGTGGTTAACCACCCTTACGGTAAATATGGTAGGTCGTAGTAAAACGAAACGCCTTTGATTGGTTGTACTGCTATAATAGTCCAAAAACCTTGCATTTCTTTGTGATCAATCGTTCAAGGACATTTCCGCGAAACAAATCTGCAACGTATGAGAAATACGTGGTCACAGCTCGTAGGCCGCCGTTCGAGCCCCAAAAGCATCAGTCACCTTGAGGACAATTATGGTAGGGGCTGTCCTCGCAAGGGAGGGGAGAGCCAATCAGGCGCCGCCGCTCCCCACAGCGCCAACCAATGGCGAGCGTGCACGACCACGCCCCCCCTCACGATGCATATCAGGGGGAGGCATTCTACCAGGGAATCGCTCAGTCGACCTGTGACCATAGTTCTCTAGGATTCGGAAGTGGCGACACGTACTACGCGACTTGCAATCGTTTATTTGTCGCCTTGAGAGAGGGAAGACGTAAACTTGCTACGGTTTGCTTACGTCAGGTCTATTAATTCCACAGCGCATTTACACGTCACGGGGAAAATTTAGGAAGAAGATGGATACAAGATTCATGGTCTTAGGAGAAAACGATGATACCTGAATGACTACTTATCAATGAAGATTCGTAGCGAAATACATACAAAGATTTATCAATCAATTACAAAATATGATTTCATGGAATATCGTGAAGTGAAGCAGGTTAAGTTTTGTGGAATTTATGACAGGAGAGAATAACAATACATTCTATTTTATTGTATCGTAATCATATTGGGAAAATATAAGTTTGTAAACTTATTTTAGTAAGGAACATGGCTATGTTTTTCAAAGAGTACGAGCCCAGAATGATAATTATAAATGATAATTTTTAATAAGTTTCTTAAAGTGAGCACCGGAAATGGAAATGAAACTGCAAAGAGATCAAAATATTTGATTGCATGCTTTGAATATATAAAGCAAAACACAACTCTGGAATACGATTAGTATTAATTTTTTAATATATTCCGTCCAGTTTTAGTAACGTAGATGCCTTGATGATGCTTTCTCAAATGAATGAATAATTTAAGAATAAATTTGAAGAAATCCTGACAGTCACAGTCGTTCATAGTAATAACATTCTACTCAAGGCTAAATAAATTGAGATTGGCCATAAAAATGTTATTTACAGTACAGTAATGACTGCTTTAGCCTGGTTTGGAGTTCGCAAGCAGTGGCATGGAGTCAATCATATCAACGATGTTTTCACTCCATTATGAGAAAATAAAGCATTAGAGAATGGAAAAAAAGGAATGTTGTACTGACCTTTTAGAAGAAAAATATGTTCCATTCATCGTTAACAGTACAGAATGGAATCTGAGCTACAAGATTGCTTTCAATATGAAGCATGGGCAATTAAGGATAAAAGAACCTTAAAAATAGGAGTGCTTATGGCTATTCTTTCTTACCTCAGTCTCGAAGACAAACACAGTTCCTTTATATTCTTAACGACCTGTTCAAATTTACTTGGTCCAAATTTTGCAAGAAACTCCTTCGGTTCGAACAATTAACTGAAATGAAGAAAAAAATACGTCCGCTTGAAAATTAATAACATATATTTTGTCTGTATTGGCAATCTTTCTTATTAAGATTAATTAATTACTAGAATTAGATTTATTTTAAAATAAATCTTCCGTAAATAATAATATATAAACTTATAGTGTAGGTCTATAATAAATATTAATTACCCCATTATTTTAATTTCTGTACAATTTGTGACTCATTGATGTCCAGATTCCAGGGTCTATATAATATGATCAGATTCTAATTAAATATAAAAATAAATTATTAAATACTGGTAAACGGACGCTTAAATAAGTATTAGTATATCAGCATTGTATAAGTTCCGTAACGAAATGGGCAAGAAAATAAATAATTTCCAAAATGAAGTCTCGAATGAATACATATAACACAATAATATACGTAATAGCTAACATTATAAACGTTTTAACTGAAACTTGTAACATGATCTTTAAGAGATAGAAAATGTTAGTAGGGTAATCAACCTTGAATGAAGAAAGTAGTTAATAGGATATAGAATCTGAAAATTGACCTACCTATGGTGAAATGCGGATGATAAATGTTGCAGAACTGTGCACAAAGATGTTGGTAAGTTGCTATGCTATGGGATATAATTCATCGTATGATGAATTAATTATTTGAGAAGTACTCCGGGGAATTTCTGATATATAAAATTGTGAAATATACCAAAAACTTAGCTAGTTTGAAAAGAAACGATGAGAGTTCTGGTTTGTAATCCTCGGAAACATAGGCCAATTATAGGTAATCAATTTAATTAAGAGTCAGAAATTAGTTAGAAGAGAGCGCTCCAATATAGAGAAATAATATTAAATCCAGCATATATATAGAGGACTCAATAGTGCATAAAAGAACCATTTTTTCCAAATTGGGTTTTAATAGAACCAATCTTTCTTGGCTAAACAAATACAATATAACATAAATATGTAGCTACTTGCATATTTGACAACATTATATCTCAAAGATTATTTTTTATACTCCAACAAAGCATCGATTATCTGATTAGATCCCTTGGCAATGAGACACCATTAAGGTAACACCGGGATTTAAAATTTTCCATTATCAACCACTTCCGGCTAAGAAGCTTCTTGACAGAGGGGACAGAATTAATATTTTCCAATTTTTTCTGTTTTTTAAATATTTATCAAACGAGAATGTATTCAGAGGAATAAAAGGAAGGTTGGAAAAGTTGATCCCCAGAAGCAAAGACTTTCGTAGAAAAAGTAGGATTTCCATTAGATAGATTTTCTTTACAGGCGTAATGAATAATTTTATCAGAATAATAAACCCTCAAAGTTTCGTTGTTTCCTTTAGGTCTTATTAGATTTTAAACTATTAAGCCATTACTGGTATGTAGATTATATATTTTGCATTTTCTCCTTTATAACTGAATCAATATTCTCAACAGTTATCATCCTAAATTAAATTTTTGAAATTGAGAAGATCCCTCTACTTATTTTTTGATGTCTCGGTGATACTCTAAAATAATAAGATAATTACCAAATGGTATCATAAATCGAAATATTCAGGAAGACTCCTTAAATACATGTGTAGCCACCACTTGCCTCATAAAAAAGCTATGTTTTAAAATCTGATAGATAAGACAGTCAAATTATCCCGTCAATGGTATCATAGAGACAATCGTGACAAAATTATTAATATTCTTCTTCTAAATTAACATATTTATAGTTCATTTACAAATATATTAGAATGAGACCGATTAAAATTAAGTCATTTTTCAATTGAAAAGTCTAACGATAAAAAATTAAGTTTTTGGTTAATATCAATACAAACTTATTGATTTTTTGATAAATGCCGTACTCGCGTTATTTTTAAATCTTCCAACAACATTTTAAAAATATGTTTAAAAAATACTAAAGATCAAAACAACAACATTAATTGTTTGGATTAGAATGCATGTTATACAGGTCAAACAAAACGCTTTTTAAAACCAGAATTAAATAACATAAAAAGAATATTAAGTTATACGTTAAAAATTATTCATTCTTATGTCTATATTTTTTACTCCCTCGACGCACCGGGGGTATTTTTGACACTCTTAAGGAACAATGTGTATTTTTTTATATTTGGTATCGGGAGTATTTATGCTTCTCTAAAGTCTTGACTAACAGATTGATGTAAAATTAAATATTTTTTCGGGCTTATATAAATAAGTACCCGGGCACAAATCTAGTACGTTATAAACCTACAACAATAATTATGTAGTGCTTTAAACACAACGGGAACTGCGAGCCTTTGAAATTCCACGCAAAATTCATTTACCTATCATCAATTTAGACAAATCTATTAGTCAACATTGGTTTAAAATACATGGCTTTTATTTGAATTACTGTTTACCTGACTGGAGACAAAACGTTGTGAATTTTAAGTTTTTTGTTAATAAATTACATATAATTAATTTGACTGTGTTCCTACACTTTAAAAATTATCAAGGCATTTAAGGGCTCTGTGAAGGGTCCTATTGCATGTTTTTATTTTTGTTTACTAATTATAATATCACATGAGAAACCAACTTTTTCGTCCTCAAACCGAAAACTTGAACTCTTTTTTAGCCACTTAATTTACAAATAAATGTTTGTATATATCGTTTCTCAGTCAAATTATAGATATTTAAGTGTGAGATGAAAGATAATCCATGTAGGATTGTTAATTTATGACGATCTGGCCATGTGTAATTTCAGACGCATTTGAAGACGGAGGCATCAAGTTGACAAGCCAAGAGGGAAAGCGCTGATAAGTTTGGGCTGTCTGACACCCAGAAAGGTAAACACGCATTTATCTCGAATTAGGCGGGCGGAATTCTTAATGGCGCGAGGAGCTGGGGCTATTAGGGCGAGTGACTGACCGATCTTATGGTAATTGTACCATTACGGAAAGGACAGTTCGAGAGCCGTCATAACGTCTATCTCGAGCTCCATCTGGGCGACGGGCGCCCAAAACTCATCAAAAGCAACATGTCCGCCGACTCATAATTGAGCCATTGTTCAAACTGGGCGGATGATATCGGCGGCGGGTTTTTACTTTCGTGTCCAAGATAAGACGTCACTCAGCTTTATAAAGACGTCGTGCGTCGAATTCTATTAGCACTCGAATGACTCGCGACAAATAACGAAAGCGGTCAGCTACCGGCAACTCCGCACATCCATTAGGCCATTCTCCAATAAATCTGATAGCTGAGACACTTGGTGCCACTGACGATGAAACCAAGATTAGCATTTGAAGTCCCAGAGACGAAATTAAATACAGTAGTCATAATATAAATACAAAAAGAATAAAATCTCTGTCAAGTGTATGATTAACAATGTTTACTCTCATTTCGGACATGGAAGTTTATCTAAAATTCTTTCACTAATTGTTTATTTAAAAATTTATAACACATTTAAATGGTATCTTTAAGAATGTAAGTTTCGGATTTAATCCATTTAATTTTTTTTAATACTTTGTCTACTTTATTTATTTTGGATTTAATGTTTTTATTCTTTCGCATTAAAATGCACAAATAATTTTTATATTAGGTCTAAAATGCTACCTAATCGATGGTAAAAGGCGTTACGACTTATCTTAGATAATATATGAAACTCTTATAACCAAATATTTTGACTATTGGCCAAGTTATACTAATGTCGACATGCACAATGACGATATAAATAAAATAATCTATCTCACATTTTCCTTCCTCGTCAATATCGCTTAGAATTAATATGTAAATGTTAGATGTTATCGAACTGCCGCAATGGTAATTGTCCGTAACTCTTAACAAATGAACAATCTGAGTGAATTTGTAAACTTGGAAACAATTGGACATCGTTATGAGACGCAATATTTTACAGGTAAAATATTTTAAAGGTCCTAGTCCAACAAATATCAAAGTAGAGCCACATTCTGCTGTGCTCCTTCGTTTAAAACAATAAAATGTAAGGTATCAGAGTTTAAACAAGGTCGTAAGAACTGTTGAGGCGAACATCGCAGTGGAAATAAATGGTGACAAAATTACACACAATGCTAAAATAATGACTGTCGATTGGAATTATGCGAACTAACAGACAATGTAGACACCCTAAACGGCTGCAGTTAACGACCTGCGGTCAACGGCATTGTGTTCAACGTTACCATTTCCATGGGGATAGACACACAATTCACGCGAAAAGACGTTCGTGGATTTGGAAGAAAAAACGAAGATTTGGAAGAATACGAGCAAAATTTGAAAACAGAAAAACATCGCATTTTGACTAAAAATTTGGACTTGAGAAAGCTGTGGACAAGATAGGCGCCGCGTTTGCTTGCAATGGAATTAAAACGGCATCGTAAGGATTTTTCAATCGAGTGTTTGGCGATGTATTTTGTTAACTATGGACGAAACATGGGTCCTTCACTTCACACCTGAGATGAAGGAACAGTCAAAACAATGGACTGAAAGAAGAGAATCTGCTCCAAAGAAGACGAAGACAGTTCCGTCAGTTGGAAAGGTTGTGGCGTCAGTTTTTTCGGATGGACGTGGCATAGTTAATTGAACATCTTTATAAAGGATAATCAATAGACGGCGAACATATTACAGAGTGTGAGTGATAAAATCTAGAAAACACGGCCATATTTGGCTAAAAGGAAAATGTTATTTCATCACGGCAATGCACCAGTTCACACGTTCATTATCGCGATGACGAAAATAAATGAGCTAAAGTTCGGATTCGCTCGATTCAGCTTCCTCGGATTATTTTCTGTTTCCAAACTTGAAATTTGGCTCGGAGTCAAAAGATTTGATGAAAATGAAGACGTGGAGTGTGCGGTTGATGGCTCCTTTCAGCTCAATGGTTCTCACTTTAAACAGGATATCGAAGTTATTGAGAAAAGCGAATCCCAAATTTTTTTGATGTAATCTTTGTAATGTTTGGTACTTCTGGGACTATCCTAGAGCATTATTTATTTCTGCTGCGTAAAATAATTTTTTGGAAACTCATTATGGCACTATTAATAGCCACTAATTTTGATTGTAAAGCCATTGTGAGACAATAGAAAATACTGAAATTATTCTCCATCTGAGATTGGTTGGCAGAGGCAAAGTACTGCGAAACTTCGCAGCGTTTCTTTGAAGATCAGCGCGCTCGTCGCTGGTAATGTATGGCACCTGACAGACAGGGGTAACCAGAACCGTGCGGACCGTGCGAATTGCAGCTCCGTGTACGTGACGAGTGCGGGAATGAAGAGACGACTTCTCGGAGGCAGTTGGGGGCCGTGGGAAGCAGATGCCGCCCCCGCGATAACACCGCAGTCCTGGACGCAATTAATCTCCACCGTTGCGTCGTCAGTCTCGACAGATGTACGGCCGGGAATGTTATGATCTCCGCCACGACTGGGCACATTACCATCAATCCCGATGCTCCGCTCATGCAGCTCCCAGCAGCAATAAGCACTACCAGAAGAGGTAGGGGGGGAAACACGACACTTTATGGAAATGTCCTATTCGTCTAGGGGGAACTCTGATTCTCATCGTTGCCATGTTTTGTCCATTCGAAGATCACCCTACAGGTAAAATAAGTAAGTTACACCAAACAAGTGTATAAATGACAAAACATCACCAGAATTCCTCAAAATAATTTGTTTATAGTAATTTTCAGTACATACCTCAAACACTCACCTCTTTTAACATTAACAGGAATAATTACTGAAGCCTTGAAACCTCATTGCGTTATCGTACGTTCAATAACTTAATGTATATAGAGCAGTAAAAACATTTTATAAGAACTTTCAGCTTTATTAAAAACCATAAATATTTAAGAAATAAAATTAAAATTTGAAGACTTGACCTACCACAACCTAAACTCAACCAATTCCGCCTTAACAATATTGTTGCACTAAATATTTTATTACTACATAAACTAATTCTTAACGCTCTATTTTGCACCTTAGTAAGTCTATCAATACGTTTATTTAACGAGAAAAAATTATTTTCTCTTTAACATTACTTTGACAACTAGTTCGAACCTCTTTTATTTTAATACCGGGATTATCGTGGACTGAAAAAAAGGTTTATTTTCAATTGTTTCGGATGTTTAACGTACAAATGAATTTTGCGAATAGTTCAGAGTCGACGAATGTTTAATAATAGAACGGAAGAAAGTTTTTATGTCTCGTCTGTGGTAAACCAAAATTCAAGGTAGCCAACCTACTGACTATAAAATACTTTATTATATATTTATCGTCTGTTAATTTTTAGAACTTCGACCTTGATTTTAGACTAAAAATTTTACTTCTTCGTCAAGAATAAACGTAAAAACTCGAAATAAGGTGTAAAATAGAGGTGTAAAATTTTAGTCAAAAATCAAGGTTAAAGTACTAAAAAATTAACAGATGATAAATATATAATAAAATATTTTATAGTCACTAGGTTCGCTACCTTGAATTTTGGTTTACCACGGACGTTTATTCCGTTCTATTATTAAACATTATTCGACTCTGAATTATTCGTAAAATTACTTTGTACGTTAAACTTCCGAAACAATTGAAAATAAATCTTTTTTTCTGTCCACTATAATCGCAGTATTGATAAAAATGAGATTCGACCTAGTTGTCTTAGTAATGGTAGAGAGAAAATAATTTTTACTCGTTAAATAAACGTATTGATAGACTTAATATGGTGCAAAATAGAGCGTTAAGAATTATTTTATGTAATAATACAAGATTTAGCGCAAGAATATTGTTACAGCGGAATTGGCTGTGTTTATATGAATAATTATTTAAGGTATCATTGAGTCTATTCCAGAAATACAGGCACTTTTACAGAATTAAATGAAAATGGAAAAATACTGGCTAACAGTTCACTCCGTCGATGTGACTAATCTGGCAACTCCTTATAACTAGTATAAAAGTATTTGATAATGGCTCTGAGGACATTTGTAGATGCGTTTTTCCTTCTCGTGTCTTCCTTAAGGAGTCATACATAAAAACGCCATCTGTTTTATGACTCGAGCACAGGACACTATGCTACACGTGTTCGCAAAAATTAATAACACATAAGCGACTTCTTGCTTGCATTTTACAACCGATGTACTGCAACGGCAAAACAATACCTGGTTAATAATTCATGAAACAGGTTCGGAGCATCAAGTTATATTTACAAAAGGTGTATAAACAGACCGGCAATAACGTTTAGTTCAGATCGTATTGGCCTTGTCCAATTCACAACATTAATTAATAGCCGCTATAGAAAATTTTTTCGTGCAGTCTACACCTAATTCTCTGGCTGTATCTGCGTGAAAGTAGAAAGTAAATTATCAAAACAGATCCGAAACGTGAAATTTTTAATATTACGATTCCTGTAACCACTAAGAAAACAATTGTTGAAATTCATGCCCTGAAGTGGTAAAATTGAACGGATAGAAATTTTTTTAAACAAAATAAGGCTGTAGCGGGGGTCTTTTTAAGCGACTTGAAGCCGAAATCTTCTACCGGATTTGAAAATGGAGGCAGAGTAATTCCACAACTCTTAAAATTATAATGCCATTTATTTATTAACAACTCTGATAATCATGGCTTCAATACAATAAATATACATAATCTATAAAAGAACATTATCAACTGATTGGTGGCCATTATTTAGTCATTTGTATCGTTAAAAAACTGTCACAAACGATAAATAATTATTTAATAAAAAAAAGTCAATTTCAAGCTCCTTATATTCAGAAAACAATTTATGGAAGAATCTTAATTAAGATTCAGTCATCTAAAAATAAGTTATAGTTTAAAAAGTTAGCACAAACTATTAATCTGTCAAATTTTATGTTATAACAAATAATTACTTCAAAATAAATTCATTTTAAATAGTTGGCAAGCATTTTTAATAACATAAATGCATGTACCATGTAGCACTTGTATAAAATTATTTACGTACTAAACTAAAAACAAAAAAATTGTATATTTTGACACAATCCACATCTTTAAAACTTGGGTTCTATAGTGGATCTATTGAATATGACATACTATTAAATAGTCGTGAAGTTATTCAATAGGCAAAACAACATGTACCAAAACTCGCGAAATACTTGCGGCAATATTCGAAAATTAAATACAGTCGTATTCGTTGGAGCATTCGGTAAATTCCTGAAATACTTACCCTATCAGCTTTTCAAAATCCAAAACTTATTCGCTGCAAAGCACTTTTTGGATAATGAAGAAATTGCGGCTCAGTCAATACGAACGTATCAATCAACAATTTCATTAAATAATTTTACATCTTCTCTTTTTACACTTTAAATAATTTAATATAACTACGAAGTAACTCAGAGTGAATTAACACTGAATGCTTATATCTGAATTCTGCAATGCAGCCAGACTCGTGGGGTTGAATCAAACTCGTCAAAACAAAGAGTGGTAAATAGCATTTACCTGCCATCTATGAGCAAAACTATTCACCACGATCCTCCTATTCAGTAAGCTACACTTAGGAATCCAAGAATATGTAAATAAATTAACACAGGGCCACAAAATGAAATTTCAATACTCCAGTGATAAATAAAAGTCAATTAATTGTCTTTTATACTGTTTTAATTAAAACTGAAGCTCTGATTCAATATTCAAGGGGTTATAATGATGATTAAATCATCAGCCGAGTGACTGTGTATTTGTCAGAGTTGGAAGAAAAACTCTCTGAATGTCTTATTATGATTTCATAAAATATTTTTCCTACAAAGTGGGCAATCTCTTCGTCTCTAGTTTACAGTTCCGGGAAAGAGCTTATGGTTGAAGTATTGAGATCAGGCATTAGTCAAAAAGTTTCAAATCGTTTCCCATTCTCAATTGTCTTTGTCGTCGTATACCCTTTCTAAAAGTAAAACCACTACTGATGTGGAACACTACTCCAGAACGCGTTATATTAATCGCATTCTTATTCTGCAAAAATATAATATGCCTCTGTCAAAATTAATATCCGTGGCAACAACTTCGATGCCCGAAAAAATGGTGGTATCATTGCTATTTTGTAAGAGATCGAGGTTTAATCCGAAACAATTATAAACGAATACAATAAATATCTATCTGATGTTTAAATCAGAAGGAATTGTTCAATAAAGAATACGTTTTATAATAAAAATATATAGCCAAATACAGACAAAATAAGTGATAATATAAATTCCACACAACGTTTCTGGGATCCTTGTCCCTTTATTCAGGTGCTAAGAAGAGCCTAGAGCGACACAACTACACTCGTCAGATGACAAAATTCAAAAGCGACGAAAACGCAACGACAATGGGACAGTAGAAGGTTTAGCATAATAATAAGGGATCGTAGCAATTATCGAGTTTAATAGTGTCTGCTTGTTCATTAATTGCTGTAATGTTTGATTTAACGTGAAGCATCTCTGAAATCAGTCTGGAATTGTACGTGGTGTCAAGGTCTAAATCTTAGCATTTTGTCAATCAAATGTATGATTCGAATTGATTATATGTTTGTATACTACAGATTGTTTATCGTTGGAAAGTTTGATATAAGATATACCACTGTGATCAAGAAGTAAGGTGAAATTGTCATTTAAAACTCCCGGGAATTAGGAAGGCAGGTAATTTTTTTTCCCCAAGTTGGTAGGACTGTCTATAATATTAGCCAAACGTCTGTTTGTTAAAAGGTTTAATTATCTCCAGGTTACACGTGTTTTTGTAAACTAACAAAAGTGAATTTTTCGATTTTTGCAATGGTGATTTTGTTGAGCAAAGAACTTGCATCAAATTTTGTTTGCGGAACGAATATTATTGTGCGGGCACGTTGAAAATGTTGCGGAAGGCCTGTGGTGATCAAACTATGGCACAAAAAAACGTTTATAAGCCGTACAACGAGTTCAAAGAGGGCCGAGAACGCGTTGAAGACGAACCGCGCTCTGGACGACCATCAACGTCTACCGACGAGGGCAACGTCGAAAAAATCAAAGATTTGGTGCTTGAAAATCGTCGATGGACAATTAGAGATCTCCCTGATAGTGTTGGAATATCATTTGGCTCAGCCCAAACCATTTTGAATAATGTTTTGTGTCTCAAACGCGTCAAGTCTCGATTGGTTCAAAAATCGCTCAATTTTTTGGAAAAAAAAGCGTCGCGTTGATGTGTGTGAAACTTTGCTGTCTGACTATCAGGACCACTTGAAATGCATCATTACTGGAGCAGAGACTTGGATTTACGCATACGACCCTGAAACCACCGACCAATCCAGCAAATATCGTGCAAAAGGTGAAGCAAGATCGAAAATCAAGGTCATGTCGACAGTTTTCTTTGATTATCGTGGTGTGGTGCACTATGAATTCCTTCCGCCGGGCCAAACTGTCAACAAAGAATATTATTTGAGCGTTATGCGTCGTTTGCGTGAACCTATTCGTCTGCAACGGCCGGAATTATGGGCGAACAACTCTTGGTTCCTTCATCACGATAATGCACCATGTCATACTGCATTGGTTCTTCGCGACTTTTTTGCCAAAAACTCGACTCATATCATTCCGCAACGACCGTATTCGCCTGATTTGGCTCCGTTCGACTTCTGGCTATTCAGCAAACTCAAAAGGTCAAGGCAGGGACGCCGTTTTGACACGATTGACGAGATAAAAACGGAATCGAAGAAGGTCTTGAAGGCTATACCGGAAAAAGACTATTCCGACTGTTTCGAGGACTAGAAAAAGCGTTGGAAAAAGTGCGTTTTATCGGACGGGGATTACTTTGAATGGGATGAAATTGATTTGGAAGAATAAATAAAGAATTTATATTTTATAAATAAATTCACCTTACTTTTTGTTCACAGTGGTATGTTCCTTGATGCAGGTATTAAGGAAACGTTTCGTCTGCCCTATGTAGGAGGAATTACAATTAGAGCAAGAGATTTTGTAAACTACACAACGTTTGTTGTAGGTGTCGAGTGGGTCCTTTTGGTTTTTAATAAAGTAAGACAGAGTATTAGTGGATCAGTAACTGACGGATATATGATATTCTTTAAAAATTTGGACGAATTTGTGATGTAGAAATTTGTAATAAGGGAGTACGAGAAAAAAATTGGATTGAGGTGTTTGGGGACGATTGACAGTGGGATATTTGATTTGGTTCAATCTAATGTTAATGTGTTTATTAATAAAATTTAATGGCTACTCATTAGAGATTAAAATTTTCCGGACAATATTTAAGTTGTGTTGATGGAACTTGGAGTTAGAAAGTAATATAGCACCGTCTACAAAATTGTATACCATAGCTCTCTTTTGGTTAGGAGAATGATCAGAAAGAAAACTGAGAACACGCCCTGAATATGTAGGTTTCTTGAACCAATTGGTGAGAATGTAATTACTGTGAATGGATACAATACAGTGACATAAAGGACATTAAGAGAACGGTTAAATTTAAGTTCGTGGGTGAATTGTAAGTTGGGTTGATAATTATTGAAAGTATTGAAAATAAGGTTGATTTGAGAGGAATTATCAATACAGAAAAATGTCATCTACATATCTGATGTAGCAAAGAGCTTGGGCAGAAAGTAGTGAAGGACAAGAATGTTCTAAATCTCTCATGACTATTTCAGCAAAAGAAAGGGTGAACCTTTGATGATGGTAAACCTTATTAAACTTGACATTTCAACAGTTTATGTTTTATGTTGCATTGCAAATCCCCCTTAAAGTTTTTTAAACACAAATGTGACTTGGAATAAAAAATATGTCGTAACTAAGTAGACAAATTCAAGTCACAGGCCTTATTATTTGACGGAATGCGATAAGTAAGTTTATTCCCCACCAGGGTTGATTTAATAATACACCTATTTTCACAATAATTTGTGACAAATTATTAACTGTCAATACAGCACAAAAATAAATAAATTAGAAAGAGCCTTTAATTTCTGTATAAAAATATGTGGACACCGCCATAATGTCTTGTTGCTGATCCCAGTAGTGACATTTTTTGAGAAGATGGTCTCGTAAAATGACAGATTGTGTTATATATATTTGTGATATTTGATTTGACGCCGTGCAAAGGATGACACGACAGTATTGTAGAGGGCCGGAGATACATGGGCTACTGGCGAGTATCAGCCATCTCCGCTGTCACAACAGCATCTCAACGTCTGACGCCGCCAATCGGGAATGATCATCTAGCGCCCGACGCGTGCATCTTATAACAAGTTATCGGCTGCTGGAAACGACTGGAATTTCTACTACGTGCCACCTCTCCGGCGAATCAACGGAATCAGAAACTGCCAACGGATCAACATTAAGAATGAATTCATTATTTTTTTTTAAAAAAATAATCGAATTTCGTACTTTCTCATTTGTTGTTGGCCTTTTCGGCGCAGTTATCCAGAGTTCAGCCTCGTTAGAAATCTTCATTAGAGATATTATCAGCTGCATGCGCGGGTAATTGCTAAATCTACCGTCATTAACCACTGAGGAGAGCGACTACC
This sequence comes from Zhengitettix transpicula, assembly GCA_037074705.1. Taxonomy (NCBI): domain Eukaryota; kingdom Metazoa; phylum Arthropoda; class Insecta; order Orthoptera; family Tetrigidae; genus Zhengitettix; species Zhengitettix transpicula. The sequence continues at coordinate 34,285,934 of CM073596.1, read as the reverse complement.
GTGTGTCCGATATCAAGCAAACCTGATGCAGTATTGCAATGGCTTACTGCATTCATTCAAGGCTCATCATGATCGTCCTCATAACCAGTGTTAGAAGCGCGACTGAAATATATTTTAAAAAAATAACATAAGATGTTTTTACCGTAACTATTATATAAAAATTTAATTATTTTGCTATTTCACACGACAGTATCAAACCATACATTCATCGGATATAAAACCTGAAAGTCACTTGCCCGATGCTCGTTTTCCCGACGACATTATCCCAATTGATGTTTGCTTCGGCCGGTCGATATCCCGTTTGGTCGTTATTCCGAAACTCAATAGCCATAAAGTCGTTTTCCCCTTAAGGATCAATTTCCCGAATCGCGTTTGACAGACTCGTTTTTACGTAATAAATCATAATATTAATAAAATATTTAATATGTTCATTAAAATAACACGTTTTCCCTTCTCTACCCTTCCGCATGCCCCCCCCCCCCTCCTTTCAAATCCCTACCTATGCTATTAAAGGGGAGTTTCCAACACGTGGATCACCCTTAAGTAGCCTGTTACTCTTAAAAAATAAACATGATTCTCATGTGAATGAAGTCGTGAATCAATACGTGGAGAGATTTCTGCCAAACTTACGAACCAGGCATTACATTTAGATTCGAATAATTTTTTTTCGTGGTATCTAAGGTTATATATTGCGTGTAGTGTTTCATAAGTATCAATCACCATTGCATCTGTTTAAAACTTTAACTTCATCGAGAATGACAGAACTAACCTGAAAAATACTTATCCTACACTACTTTCGGTCTCTTTCCAATTTTTATATAATTGGCAAGCACTTTCACTCTGTTTCCGTATAGTAGGTAACGTGTGTTCAATGATTGGTCGAATGACTCTGCTCGACTAAGAGTTAATACGAAACTTTGGCACCCCGTTCCACCAAACCCCTAAGGACTTAACTACACCGTTCAGGAGTGTTATAATAAACTCAGAAATTCCTATAATCCCGGAATGGACACCAATATCAGTCTATTTATCATTATTTTGTTTCACCCCTTCCCCACCTCATCCATCTCATGGCGTTAGGATTTAAAATACGATACTAACATCCAGAGTGTAACTAACGATCTGAGCGATCCCCAGAAATAATTCTTCGGCACTGGATCGGCTTTCCCAATTTTTAAAGCCCCACCTCTTCCCACCCCATAGGGATGCTAGAGGTATATTACCTCCATAGTGTTCGTATCTGGAGCGTAATTAAAAATTGGATGCACGCATTAAATAATAACTAAATTTATAAGATAGCATATTGAGAATTTTATTAATATTATGCTTTATTTCGTTTATTCTTGAATGTTACCTTCCGGGAAAACAACTTATTTTGTGTTATTTAATGTCATGTTTCAAAGACTATTAATTATAGGTTAACATAGCACTCGTACATTCAAGTAATAGCGCGTCTTAATTCCTTAAGCAATGAATTACTGCATTAATAAAAAAATTAATTTTAAAACAGAATGCCACCGGGGACGATTACATCAAGACCAGCTCACCCCTTCAGTTGTTACTTTTATAATTACACCATTTGTCATATTTGATCGCAGTGATACCTTGACTGATGTCTTCACGGGCTATAGTCCTAACCTACTATATTTGCATTCCGCTTCTCGCCATTGACAAAGCTAAATGAATGTTGGCCGACCACAGCATAATTCGCGGCCTGATTTGGCCGGGCGCCGTGGGCGTGGGTGGTCCTCTGTCATCAGATTAGCGGCTACCAGCGGCCATCAGATAGCGCCCTATCCCCCACCCCCACCGCCGCCCCCGCCCCCGCCGTCTCAATCACCCCAGGCGCCCGGTATCGCACCATCTGCCTCCTCTGCACGGATATGTGCATTTTCCCTACAAATACGACCACGGCTGGCCCTATCGCGCCCACCGCATCTTCTTCTTCAGATTATGACTTGCTGCACCTCACCTTGCGTAGGAATCAGAACGAACTCGAGATCATCTGATAAAACTCAATTGCAAATCCCACCGAGGAGCATAAAAATTCTCCAAATGCTCAGTTCGTGTCCGACTTGTAAGAAGTATTTAAGACCTTCATCGTGACATGCCGGCGACGTGGTAAACCACAGAGATTTTCTTTCCTTGATGATTAACAATCCAGTGAAGAGTATTAGCGCCTGACGGACTGGCAACTTGCATGACACATTTCGGATTTCGAAAGTCTCCAGGTCACTGAACCAATTACTCTCAGACTTATACTGGACTATCGGTATTTAAATAAACGTCTGAATGCATCTACCACCAGGCTGATAACCTAACAATTACAGCCCTATATCCACCATCTCGCTTAACGAATTATGGAATACCACGACAAGAAGATCTCAATGTATTGGCAAGCAAACTACAATTATTATAAAAATAACATTTTTATCTGAAGAATATAAATAAAATGGAAAACTTGGTTATTCAAAGACAATTGACTGTCAATTAATCAGAAAGAAGCCTTTATAACATTTAAAATACTTCCAAACAACGTTTAATAGTGGAAAGATCATACAATCATATTATTAAAAGAACCCATCAAATATATTTGTTTCTCGTCTATTTAGTTAGTTTATTATCTTATAAGATATATTTAACGTCCATTAACTGACATTTGCATAAGAAAAAAATTATTATACCTACCCTTAAAATTTAATTTAACATCACAAAAGTGTTATTATTATATAAATTTATTTTTATTACGGTACAATTATGTACAGAAACGTTTCTGTACTATTAAATTAAAATTTATTATTTTTTGTAATTATTTAATAATGTTAATGACCGTTAAAGATATATTATTATTAAAAACATAGGTAAAATCCTTTTTTTAATATTATTATCATTATGTAGAATATTATAGTCTATACAAAAGAATTATATTTAAACAATACATTCGTATAAACCGAAATCCTTTAAGCTTTGAAATATAGTTTTTCATTCTAATCTGATGCTCGAAGTTTAAATAAATGAAGAACAATTCTTAGTTAATTTGTTACGTTATTTCGAATCGAATTGGATCAAGTAATAAGCCTGCGAGGGCTAATTTCACACAGGTGAACCTCCCCAGAGAGCTCTGGAGGAGGCAACCTTTTAGGATGCCTTCTCTTCTCTCTGATTTTTTGAAGTAAGGTTCCCACAAGCCGGAGCACCTGGGTCAGTTTTGAGAGGTGTATGTTCCGGGATCACAGACTTTGGGCATACGGTACGAGTTGTTTTCTGTTCCCATTAGAACAGTCGGCCAGCTGCCTCCTAAACTGGTCGAGGTACGGAGAATGGAATGCTGCGTCCCCAAAAAAAACCCTCTCCCGCCATCGGAATGGCGTGGGACAAGTACCAAATGCCCGACCTACCTGATGCAGGTTTTCTAGGATTTGTCCTGCATCACATTTAGGCAAATGCCGGGTAGGATCCTTAAACTAAAGCGCGGGGGCCCAAGTTAATCCTAGGCTACCTTCATCTACCCTTCTGCGTCCCCCTTTTCATATCCCTTCCTATGCTATTAAAGGGGAATTGCCACCACATGGATTACCCTCATGTAGCCTGTTACTCAGAAAAAAATTGTAATTTAAATAAAGTGTCAATAAATTAATTCAATTTATACGAATAAATACCACAACTTTTTAGTGTTTAAGAATTACTTTCAATTAAATGACTTATACTAGTTCCAAAGAAACCTAAACGATCGCTTATCGATAAAATATGAGTAGCAGTTACGGCACAAAATAAACATGAAAGTAGAACACAAGTGAAACGTTTGCGATTATTCCAATCAGAGGCGTTGACGGATTTTAAAAGCATAACTTTGAAAATAATCCACCCGATTTATTTATAATTTGTATTCAATTCCCCAGATAGTTTATAGAGGTAGCAAAGGTTATCTTACTATCACTATAGACATATATTACAATGCCAAGTTTCGAACGCGGAGCTCCAGCGTTGCTCGATAACACTTTGATACACTTGCTTTCCAAAAGTATAAATTAGTGAAGCATAAAAGTTTACTCGGGTGCACATTACGGGCATGTGGAGCAACAACAAAACAATGCCTGGTTAATAATTCATGAGACAGGTTTAGAGAATTAGTTATATATTCGTGTGGTGCATAAACTGACTTGCAATAACATTTAGTTCTGGTCGTTTTGGAGTTCCCAACTCCTGGGTCTGTACAAGCCGGAGAAGCCTACTCCCATACAAATATTTTAAATATGGTGAGGACTTAGGCACATTAAATTTGGATTACTATCAATTTTGCTGTTACAACACTGATTCGTAAGCACCAAGCGGTCAGTTCAGAAAACTGGCATCGCTAATTAATAATAAGTGAACAGAACATAATAAAACCTGTCAAATCTTGAGCTATAAATTTATATATTTTATAAACAGTAAGAACAAGTTTTATCTTAAATATCCACGTTGTTATATGATTGACTGTCGATTATAATTTTGGCAACGGAAATTCCAAATAGACCTTCAAAGCACACGCAAATATTAACAATCATAGATGCTCTAGACATTTAAAAATAATAGTTTTATTTACTAGTCTACAACAAGATGATGAAAAACAACTTTACCGGCGAGACCACGGGGCTTAATGGGGATGTTTTTTCCTTGATGGGGGAACGTCGTATAAAGATCCAGATCGAAAGACTCGCGACGCTATTTAATTTGCGACGTGTTGTGCTGTTAGCATTGTTTCTGGACTGTGGTAACAGACTGTAAAATCCAAGACAAACAGGGGCAAAAGCTTGAATCATGAAATTGGACCACGAGACTGTACGAAGACTGGAGCAAAGGAAAAATTCCACAAGAATGCCGAGGTTATGTAAGCTAACCCCCAAAATTTATTCCTTCATTACATTTATTATAAAATTGATTGCAGCTGTTATATTTTAAATGTTTTTCTAAAACCACCTCAAATCTATTGCGTAGTCCTTTATCTTCCAAAATTTTTGGGTTGTGGCTTGTTGACTGCTACTTTTTAAGGAGCTCCACTACTACGTTTATTCTTACCCGATTTATGCTCCTCGACTTCTTTAAATTATTATATCTCAATAACTTTTGAATTTTCTGAACCATCGCCGATGTGTCGACTGGGGTCGAACACACAGTACATCGCTCAATAAATTCACCCAAATCCATTTATAACGAGTGAATATATAACGATCTATAGTCCTGCTGTAATGAAATTAATGGCGTGTCCTGTCCGTACCTGGTTGGCCAGGTGCTGGAAGATGCGACCTCGGATAGCACATGCTGTTCCCCGCGTGTAAGACACTGATAACGCCAGATCTGCGGCGACGACATTGCATTCCTGGCCCCTGTTTTCCAGAGGACAATATTCCAAACTCTGAGGTGACGTATCATGAAAATTCTCCAATATTTATACACTAGCTTGACGGTTTAAGCTGTAGGAATAATTTTTTTTAATTGTGACGATATAAACAGAAATAAAAAATAATAGTTGACGGTAGTTTAAAATATTATTAGACTTGCATTCAGTAACAAACAAACATTTTCAGATATATATTTTGTTTCCCAAAGCGGTGGTAGTTTATCAATTCCACGTCAGTAGATGTCTTCAGGTTTGGTGTCACAAAATTCCTCAAGATAGAGTCATTAGCCATCTCTATTGCCGTAGAAGTTCCCCAGAATATTGTTCAAAAATGAGTGGAAAACACTCACATCGTAAGTATGTAAGATCATGGATTTTTTTAGGAGATCTGGAAATTAGGAGGATGTAGACAACAACGGATACTTTCATCGAAATGTATGTGCACAAGCTGAACTCTGTCATATTAAAATAAAAAATGTCGGAATGAAAATTCATAATAAGAAAATTAGCCAAATACAGACAAAAGAAGTGATAATATAAATACCTCACAACGTTTCTGGGATCCCTGTCCCTTTCTTCAGGTGCAAAGAAGAGCCTAGAGCGAGTGCTCGTGAGTTGACAATACGTAAAAAGGTGATAATAATAATAAGGGGGGTTCATATCTTTGGATTTATTTTTAGAGTTGTTTTATCTATGTTTTGTTAGTTGCTTTGGTGATATATTAGAGAAGTAATAAATTAATTAATTCTAATTAAAATTCCCCACGTTGGGCGCCAATAAATTTATATATAATAATTTTTTAATTAATTTATTATACTTCAGGGGTTGAATTCATATATATATATATATATATATATATGCATATTGAATAAACAAAATCCGTCTCCTTTAATTAATTCTTCGCCAAAGCTTTTGATGTACCACCACAAGATATTCTACAGGATAAATTAAACAAAACAGGTATAGATAAAAGAGTAACACTCTGGGTAGAGAAATTTTTAAGCGGCAGATCGTAAAACTTGAAAATTTGAGATCAAATTCCGGGATTGTAACGACGAGTCTCAGTAATCGGGCCATTACTCTTCTTTCTAATATTTAAACACGATCTACTTAACAACTTTAAATGGAAGTCATGGGCTTTTCGCGGACGACTGCATCATCTATAAAGGATGAAGAATGGTAGTGTTACAGGAAGACATAAAAATAAAATGGAAGGCAGCTTAATCTCGTTTACAAGAAGAATGCTGATAAATGAGACTGGCGGGAAAATAATTCCAAACAATACGAGCTGCAAATATTTAGGAATTTCAACATCAGCCTCGCGTGACGGGAATTCGTCCCATTCGATAGTGCGGAATTTAAAAGGGGGTAGTTCACTATTCAAGGACTTGGCATACTTAACCTTAGACCAATTTTGGAATACGGGTCAGCTTGTTGGAGGCCCAATTGGGGAAAAAAAATCAAAATAGAATCATTGGAGAAAGTTCAGAAAAGGGCACTTAAATTTGTAAGAGGCACCAAAGCAGGGAACAATTAAATTGGGTGTTATTATCGCAAAGGAGGGAGAGAACGTGGCTATTCAAAGCTCATGTGGGGCAAGAGGCGAGGATTGTAATCACCTCCAAAATCCAATAGCCCGGTTATATCGGTACGTGGAACCATCAGTTTAAAATTAAATGACTGAAATAAAAAAACAGAAGTGGGAAAAATTTTATACCTAAATAGGACGATCAAAAACTGTTTCGGGAATGTCCTCCTCAAGGTAATAAACTGAGGTTGAGTCTAAATAAACGTAGAAAATTCAGTGTTTTCCCTCAACAAATTAAATCACAAACCAATTTAAAGAGAAGTGTAGTGTTGAACCGTGATTATTGCAGGGCACAAAAGTTAGTAAGGACCATTATTGCTAGTCTAAGTTAGATTATAAATAATATCTATAACAGACAACGTTGTGTCTGCCACGGGGCTGTTTGTCCAATTGTAGATGATTACATACATGGAAAAAGTAATGACACCAGAATGGTGCCCTGTGGAACGCCACAGATTGTACAATCCCATCCTCACAAATTCATATTACCGACCGCGACTTTTTGCCTTCTCTTTTCCGGGTATGAACACATTGATTAGAGGAAAGTTCCTCTAATTCCGTAAAATTTTAGTTTCTGAAATAAATCACGCGCCTGAGACAGGTCCGCGTGTTCGTGTTCGTCCTGTCATTTATTCCCAGGAGCGTGTCTCGGCTGTGCAGACGAACATCGGAACAAAAGCCGGGTTCGCGACACGCGATTCTGCACAGTACGAGCAGTTGCGGCAAAATGGCAGACATTCCAGAGCACCAATTACGCGGCTGAATCTCATTTGGCGTGAGAGACCGCACCGCACCGAGCTAACTAGACAGCAATACAGCGTGGAAACCGTAAATATTTAAGCCCTCGGCCGACTCGTCTTTTTCTCCGTTTAAATGGGATTTTTTTTATTAAATAACGATCTTATTGGTGGGAGGAGCCGCAGCAGTTTTGTGGGCAGTAACAACTGCTGGCCTTCGGGCGGCCGCGCTCTTCACTCGTTGTTTTTCCTCCACGGCACGTAGGCGTACTGTGTGCGAGTTCTTTAAATAGCTGACCACGGAGGAATTCTCTCTGACTAATCAGGCCCTCTAACAGATCGCCGCCCCTCACAGAATTTGCATATTAAACTCGGGATGACGAGGTCCCTGCCGAACAAAGGATCAAAACTTTTGCCTACATAATTTTCGTGAAGACGGATTCCGTGAGGATCTGTTCCGGATTATTTCTTTTTAGTACACCATCGGCTATCGGTCAATCTACAGTCCAAACAGACATCGTGACTCAGATAGCGAACGCGTGCTTTTGGACAGCAACTGATACTCTCGGAAGACATTTGAACTTATATTGTCTGAACACTATGCGCACCTCAACACTGCAAAAACCTTCAATTCAATATTGGTTCTAAAACAAAAATAAAATTACTCAGTAAACCTAAATATTAGATCCTAATTTGAAAACAGTGCTACTTGTGAAATATTATCATCTTTGGAGACTTTGGAGAGGGAGGAGTTTGTAAAACGAGAGATATGGAATTTATTTGAATTGTGAGATATAAAAAATAATACACGCCCGAGTGAATAAAGAGAGTTTTATGCTTCTACTAAAAACTATAATAATTTTGGTTTGGATAATTTTGCGTAAAAAAATATCTGGCACCCAACGAATGAAATAATATAGTTCTAGGTTTACCAGCGAGTAAAACTATAAAGAAGAATAGCAACTTCTACTGTATATTTCTTTGGCTAACGTTTCCTATTTCCTCATTAGCGACTTACATATCTTATATTTGTACATTTGTGTTACATTTTAACTTTTTGTTTCAAAGTTTGAATAGCTTTTGGCGATAGCCGTCTTGAGTTTCATATTCTAAAATTTTTGTGTGATAAATTACTACAGTAAAAATGTACAAATTAACACATTATAATTATTAATTTAAGATATATTTTTAATTCATTATATTCACTTTCCACTATTTTCGAAGAATTTATAATGATTCGAAGAAATTTACTTATTCCTTTATGGACTGATTAAAAATGTGGGACTGTGTAATAAAGAGAATATTTATTAAAAATTCCTTTAACCTTTATCTATGACAAGCAAAGTAACATACAACAGCATGATATAGTTGATTATTAACGTTAACAATTAAATAATCAAATTGCATAAAATCGATTAATGTTCGGTCAGAATACATAAAAACTTATAAGTTATTTGTAATCGTTGTTGCTTTCCTCAGGTCTCAAACTACAATTATCAATAGCTCTTTAAAACAGGCTACACATTTTTTGCCAGAAACGCAAAATCACAGGTTTTTAACAAAACTAAAAAATCATTAAAAGAACACATATCCCATTTACAAAGGACATACCTCATGAAGAACTCATTATTCAGTTTTAACATTCGTTATAGTGATGTGTAATTTAATATTGCTCATTTCCGAAACAATTCCAGAATGGTTTGTGGTGTCGACATCTAAAATTTGCCTATCAAAACAGTACTTGGATTTGATAAAATATTTTAAGATGATACAGAAAATTTTTAATAGGAAAGGAAGATAACTCCTTAGTATGTATTTGTTAATTAAAAGTAATGCACAGGCAGCATATAATATAAAATTTAAATTCATACATCACAAAATAAATCTCAACGATTGCCCTGCTGGTTATATAGGACAAACGAAAACAACTTTGAAATCTATGATTAAAGAAAACTTAGTGAACTAGAAATTACCAGATGATAAACAATCGGTTGTAACTAAAGATTGATTTTGATAATAATAAGACTATATATAACGAGTGTATCATCCCACATTATTTTCTGAAATCATTCAGATTAATAAAAATAAATATACTATAATCGTCCAAAGTGATACAAGGAGACAGTAATATCACTGACGTATTACTTTCTGCTTAATACCATTGTTATTTTATTTATTGGTTGTCGTCCTTTGTACATCTGATGTACACCTGACAAGGTCCACAAATCGTGGAGGAAACATTGTGAATAATTGATAATAATTTATTTAACTTTTATATTTTATATTGCTCATTTGTGGTCATTATTTTAACTTATAAATTATACCATACTAATCAGCCGAAATTCATCATTATGGCTTGTATGACTTGGTAGTATAATAAACTAAGGTGGGGGAAACGATGAAAGAATATGGTCACTATAGCTGTTAATACTTGGAGAAGTCAAGTGCTTCAGCACGGACGTTCAGATTAAATCATTCGTACCACTCAATAGAAAGTGGCCATTTTGCTCGTTTTTTTATATATATATAATTTCTGTCTTGTCACACTAAATCAATTTAAATGGTTGAGTTACGCCAACGAAAGTAAAATGGCCGAGGAGTCGAGGGAATCGAATTGGCATCGTCTGCCATAAGGAACAATGGGCAATATCGTAGGCGCCAGCTCCTCTGATTGGCGATTATTTGCATTTAAAATTGCTCCGGCGTGGTCTCACAGCGCCACAACTCAAGGCGTGGCGAATACGCATTGCTTCCCAATTATTATTTGTAAATTCGAACATTACGTTGCGCAGACATGCCCCGTCTTCTATACCGGGTTGAAGAAACGAATTACGATGTTGTCACTACGAAACGTATCTCGTCACTTAAATCGGCAAGTTGAAATGGAATTGACGCGACACAACCACAAATGAAGCTAAACTATACACATGATCCGATAAGCAAGTTAACTGACGTTAAGATGACTTGAAATTACAGTTACTGTTCAAACAAAACCCCTCTTACAGCTGAAGTGGTAAAAGTTCCTGGTACATGATTTTACAAGAGCTGTAAATGCGGTGTTACTAAGAATAAATTCGTTAAACGGAAAATAATGGTTTTTTTTGTGAAGTTGAAAAATATTGAGTCATAATATGTGGAATTGCTGTTAATATTAATGGATATAACGAGATCCGACATCCGACAGATTAAGAGTCAGATAGAACGAAATATGACGCGTATCGATAGTAGACAAATCTAAATACCCTAGAAACTAATGAGTTTTTCGTGACTAATGTACTTACTATAATAAGGTTCTAAAATTACTAAGACGAAACTGACTCAAGAAACTTACAGAACTTTACTGGTAACAAGTCAGTAGTATTATTCACTTCCCGTCCTTTATCTTCTGAAATTGAGAAATGGAAACTCAGTTAAATTTGGAAGTATCGGCGTGTCTACATTTTTTAATTTCATTTGTAAATGAAACTTGCAATTTTCTATATTTCAGTCCCATCTCGATGTCTTGTTGATAGCTTATATCCTCTTTTATAGTTTACAACATTTTTATCTTAAAAACAATTAATTAATAATTATACAAGAAGTAAGATATTGTGATAAACATTGATGGACTATGAGTACATTCAAATATTACAAAAAATTATTTTATTCGCTTTTCGTTGAAAATTGGAAACGTATTTATTTCAATCCAAAATAAAACTGAAAAAGTTTTAAGAACATTTGCCATAGCCACAGGCTTTGTAAAAATTCAATACATTTCATTCGAATCGTAAAAAAAGCTATCGCTGATTAATAAAAAAAAGTTTCGTTCTTTTTTTTACATTTAAGGTCAAAATCCTGAAATTTTTTGAGCGTTAATGAACTTTCTACTGATATTAACAATATTCGGCTCATAAAAGGTTATTCTCAATTGCGATATCCTCTAGATAAATTAATGAACAATAGTATTCATTAAATAATTACTATGACTTACTTATTTTAACATCCATAATATAGTTTTTTTAGGGCAACAGGCTACATGAGGGTAATCCACGTTGGGCAACTCCCCTTTAATAGCATAGAAAGGGATTTGAAAGGGGGGATGCGGAAGGGTAGAGGAAGGTAGCCAAGGGTTAACTAGGGCCCCCGGGCTATGGTTTAAGGATCCTAACCGGCATTCGCCTAAAGAAATGCAGGGAAAACCCTAGAAAAACCTCCTTTTTTTAGGGCAACAGGCTACATGAGGGTGATCCACATTGGGCAACTCCCCTTTAATAGCATAGGAAGGGATTTGAAAGGGGGGGTGCGGAAGGGTAGAGGAAAGTAGCCAAGGGTTAACTAGGACCCCCGGGCTATATTTTAAGGATCCTACCTGGCATTCGCCTAAAGAAATGCAGGGAAAACCCTAGAAAAACCTGCATCAGGTAGGTCGGGCATTGGGTACTTGTCCCACGCCCTTCCGATAGCGGGAGAGGAGTTTGCTGTGGGGACGCAGCATTCCCTTCTCCGTGCCTCGACCAGTTTAGGAGGCAGCATACGAGAAAAGTCTGTATGTAACTATATTCCACAAAATCAATACATTTAGAACTTCAATTAAGAATTTATGTTCTGTGTAACGTGATCAGACGTACAGTAATTTAATTCAAGAACCGAACGAAGCTTTCGTGTGACCGGGAGTCGACAACGATATCTCAGTGATTAGATTTAGTGAGTCCTGGGTTCGATTTCTCGGTCAATATTTCTCTATCCTAATCCGTTATCTCTGTCTTGCCATCTTGAAGGGTATAGTACATAAACTGCTATATTAACAAAAATGAAAGAAGGTAGCACTCAATCTTAACTTCCGAAATTCAGTGAGACTTTCGTTATCGTTCTCGATCAACAAGACACACGAGCAGTGTATTAAATACTGCGTAATGGATTTAAGGGTGGAAACATTATTTTCTATGCTGTAGGATCCTGGGGTTGACCACAATATATATATATATATATATATATATATATACGAGTATATTGTATAACCATGTTTGGAGGTCAATTAATGTGTCAGTGAGTTTGAAATGATATTATAAGTTATATAATATCCCTATACTTATTTATCTAGAAATAAAATGTTATTAGTATTTTCCGTGTCTGTTGATAAGAAATGAAAATTTAGCCAAAAAGGAAAAAAAATTCAAAGCACAGAGGAAACGCTGTGCTCTCATTTTTTTAATTCTGTTTGCATTTGGACAAACGAAAATTAATTTTAATTTCTATGAATACATTTCATTGACTTTCCTGACTAATATAAAAGTGGAATAAGTTCAGGAAAATGTCGGGCATTGGTTTGTTTTACGTTTACATAAACACGGTTCAAGTCAAGGTGAGTAGCAATTGGAGATTTTCTGCACTCCCAAGAAAACAAACGACTCCGTAAATAATTACTGTGCTGACGACATTTATTTTCTGTTTGATTGCAGGTTGCGCAGTGCATCTGCCATATAAGCTAACGTTACAAGTTTCAATGAATCTAGTGAAGCATTGTATGTAAATTGGTTTTCGTTATTTAAAGAATAATTTATGAGTTTAAAATTGATTGCGGGTAGTCTACGTACAAAGTAAACAGCAATGTCTGAGTTATTTCTGCATTTGTGAAAAGTTGAGTCACTGGACCACTGTTCCCATTTGGAAAGCACTGCAAGTTCCCTGGATCTGTTTTGCACGTAATGAGCGGTAGCGTTTTATAAATTACAGCGACAGCTTGAAGAATGTGAATGAGCCGGCATGGAATTCCTCACCACACTAAATCCCCGTCCGAAGGTATCACGTTCTTCAGATTCTAGTCCAATGTGGACGTGAGCCAGGAATGCGTCTTACATTTGTACTGCTACTGCTACGCCGCTTATCTCCACTTACAGATGTTAATGAGACACCTGAGCGCGGCCTAACAAATTTTGGAAATTATATTACATAATTGGTATGAATTCACGGCATCGGTGCTGAGAAACATGAGCGGCGGCACTCGCATTAATCTTGTCAATTTGGTCTGTGCCGCGGCCTCAAACCCTGCTTTCAAAAGACTCGAACCACGAAGCTCTGACGACTCTAAAAGACCAGTAGTCCTTGAACTTTAACACAACAACTCGGGAGTATTTCAACCATACACTAACAAATGCATCCTGCAGTTTCTAAAATTTATTTATCATGTGAAATATGTTTGACTTCAAGCCAGATTGCATTACTTACACTTATTAGACTCAATATAATCCTACTTTAACATCAAGAAATTTTTATACGCGCTTTAAACCAAAAATAGGTCCTTCGAATATTCACAAACATATTTTTTATACTAGCTGGGTTGCCGGCGTTGCCCAGGTTGTCATATATCCACAACCCCCCTATTTTACTCCAATCGTGGTTGCTTTTGCGTTATTTTTATGTAAAAATAATCGTGCTCCCTTTCATCCCAAAAGGGTTTGAAATGATACACAACAACAACAAATATTAATTCCACACAAATATCGACCGTTTAACGTGTATAAAAATTTCTTCCCCCGTCCACAGTTGAACATTAAGTTGAATGTCATAATTAAACTAAGTGACATCTATAACGCGGGATTCGCGTCCAATCTTGGTCTTCTTGCGTTATTATTTTTTTGTAATCCAGCACCACCACATCCGCCCGAGCCAATAGGGGTTGTAATTAAACACAGAGAACATATAAAGAAAATTATAAGTCTCATTGACCCCGAAAAATATCTATTCGACGCAAATTCGTGTGTTAGATTTGTCTTTCGTTTTCTTCCTTTGTATTTATTATTTGCATCTACCACCGGGTGTAACTCAATTGCAGGAAGTAGTAAATTCAATCATTCAATTTCAAAAGAATAAAATTGCCATAACTGATTATAATATAATTCAAAAATGAAAGTTATACTATAATTTCTTAAATTTGGCCCATAAATTTTTCCGACGCGAAAGGTGATAGAGGGTGTCTAAACTTTATCTCTTGTATTGTTTCGTTCATTTTTAACAACATATTTTAATTGCTTTTTAATATCATACATCTGAAGAGATCCCTGACCAAAGGCATAAAACGTCAGTATTCTAGTTAATTGTAAAGTTTTAATGTTTTTAAATACATTCTGACTTATGACCAATTTCCGCTAATTATATTTAATACAAGTCAGATTAAATTGAACTTTGAATTAAAATTCTGTGATTCTAGACCTAATTTAGTATCTAATGTTTATGTAGAAAAAATATTGTGACAAATTTTGGTTAATTTATAGTTAAATTTTTTAATATATTTATACTATTTAGCTTACAGCTAATTACATATGCATTCAAATATTTACCTTTCACTTTTTTATCATATTTTTTAAAATTACATTTAAACTATTTGTATTCTTTAAATCTACAGGCAACTCATTATACAATATTAACCCTTTATCGAACATTGAATTTTTTGTACTTCTTAGATTCAGATCGTCAATAAAAAAAATCCCTCCCCCTGGTGTTATAATTATGGACATCTAATTTTTTTAATAAAAATATTTAAATACTAAGGCAACTGCCCCTTGCTATTCTATGAATAAAAATTAAAACATCATCAAAATTTGGTCCTTAATATTTAAAAATTCTAATTTATTTAACATATCCTGATTCTTACAATATTTATTTTCATTAAAGATAGCTCTTAACCTCTATTCTAAATTACTACTAATTTATTTATAACATTACTACTTCTACCAAACAATAATTAATTACAAAATGTATTTGTTTGTATTACATTAAATTGTTATGCACATAATCATTTGTTTTTGATTTGATTTATTTTATTCCATTAGTCCCCATATGAGGAAATAGGATATGTCATCACATGAAATTACACTATAATAATTGGATGCTACAATTATAAATAATTAGAATTTAATATAGAAATACTAAAATTCGGGAACACAAATTTCCCTGTCCAACATAAAAGAACTATATATTATTAATAACAAAAATAATTCTAAGGGTATAGTATAATATTTACAGTACTAATAAAAAATGTTCAATACGTACTAGTAAAAATTTTTTGAAGATTGCTGTCACGTATCGTAGTGTTCGCTGTTCTGATCATGATTACGACAACTTTAGACGGGATTATTTGTAAACTCATGGTTTCTCAATTGCTTGTACCCGAATTGATATTACAAAACACGAGCTCGCGAGTCCCATTACCAATCCGTTGTTTGCGGTTAGTGTTTGCGGCTTAGTTTTGTTAAGTGAATGTGATATGGAAGCTCGATAATTTTAATTGAAATGTTCGGGTAATACAACGGAACAAGCCAAAACCATCAAGAGCTAACGGCCATCGTTTCGAATTCGGCAAATTGGCACGCCCTCGCTACACACAAAGACGAAACCCAATCTGGCAACGAAAAATAGTGGGGAAAAAAGAGCATACGGGAGCAGAACTCATTTCCAAACATGCTTTTACAGTCCATGAGCGTTAAATTGCGGTGTTAAGCACGGCCGCGCCGAAACAGTTTTGGGAAAGCGCCCGGCACGGTCCAAATTATACACATTTGGGTCATAATAAGCACGTCATTATGGCGAGGGTAGGCTCCGTATTTACGAATGTCCGCGTCATAGATTAATAAGTACACAAGCAATGCCGGTAATTCTCATATCCCTGGCGTTGCTGTGTTGTCGGGACCGCCTGTTTATATTCCGGACATAACTCGCGCCGTCGTTACAGGTAGTTGCAGGAACGTGAGGGGGAGTAACCCTCTAGGGACGTACCAACACCTGGGAAACGTAGCCCATTATCTGATTCAGCACATGGACCACTCCAAATAGTTATTACGGTAAGAGCACGTCGATGACGTGGAGCACATTTATCGGAAGAAGCAAAAAAGGAAGAGGAGGACCCGGCGTGGAAACATATTTCCAGCGAATTCATTATAAGTCCTGCTCCGCACCGCCCCGTACTCACAAAACCTTCATCCTCGACCTCGTAACGTTCCTTCGAAGGAAACTCTACGTAACAGGACTTAGTTCATTTCCAAATCATAGACCTAATAGGAGTCCTTTAATATACTATAACTTTAATTTAATTCAAGGCACAATTTTGCCATGACTACTAAAATATAGATGTCCGATTTCAGTTTGAATTTAATATATATATATATATATTTATAGTCATAGAGGTACCCCGACCTTATGTATATTATATATATAAAAGAACTATATATTAATAATAACAAAAATAATTCTACGGGTATAGTATAATATTTACAGAACTAATAAAAAATGTTCAATACGAACTAGTAAAAAAATTTTGAAGATTCCTGTCACGTATATATATACGTATATATATATATATATATATATATATATATATATATATATAAACGCTCTCAGTGAGTTTTTAAATATGAAAAAAAATTGATACAATACTTTCATTTGACAGGTCGCAATCCAACCAAGTCGAGCGACATTCTACTCTATAAAAAATTGGGTGTCAGAGCAGAAACGAGCCCGTACGAGTTGCCAAGTCGAACATCGCCGTGGTCGACCAGAAATGCATTTGATGGCCGTCGAGATAGACATTTCAAAGAGTGTTGTATATCGCATATTGACTGAAAATTTTGATGTAAGAAAGCTGTGCTCAAGACGGGTGCTGCGTTTGCTAACAAGGGAAACATAGAGTATTTGACGTTTTCCCAGGTGGGGGAACGCGGTATAAAAATCGCGAATAAAGGGCTCGTTAAGGTTTTCATTAATCGAAAATATTCAGGTATGCTAATTAACCGTAAAACATAGAAACCGGTACAACAGTTATTGTCCCGCCGCCCATTTTGAGAAAAATAATGTTTCTAGAGACTGAATTCACGGCGAAACAGAGGAAGCTGTAACCTTTTTTCCTGGAGGCTCCGATCACCAGGAAATATTCCACTTGAATGTAGAAAGCTTATATAAATTATGTATTACATTTTTTATGAAATTGAATTCAAACGTTTCTTCTTAGTTGTTCTAAAAACCCTGAGATAGAATTTTTATTTTGCATTTCAAAACGTTTCTTCTCACTTTGCGTAGATAAAACAATCTAATAACTAATTTTTGAAATAATTTTGAATTGTAAATAAATTCATTTTTATATCAGTTATCACGCATTTTATAACAATACCACCACATTACGAATTTCAGTTTTTTAAATCCAGTTTCATGTAGAAAGTTACTACTTTCGATGACTTCCTAGGTCGAGATTTTTCTACCTAAACAGTTCAGTTTCATAGCCGTTAGAGTTAAACTATTTGGGAAACCGTTTATTCTCCTCAAATAAAGAATGTTACCCATAACACACTGAGAAAGTTTTGAATTACATTAACCCATATTTCGGTGTTGCCTTCTCAACAATTCTCATATTTATATAACTTGTCCATAATCTAATGTCAGAAGAAGAAGATCCTATAAGACTCGAGGAACTCGAGCCATCAGACTTACCATCACGTTTTAACTAAAAACTGTATAGATACATGTTGTATATAAATGTAATCTTAACTAATCTTGTCCCTGATAAGCATATATATATTATTATATGGAGAGGGCTTAATGGAACTTTTCTCCACAAAACTATTGTATTATTATTAATAATAAATGTAAACATAAATATTAGCCTACTTCTTGCCCCTGCGACCGATTGTAAACAAATGGAGTTATATATATATATATATATATATATATATATATATATATATACACATATATACAACTCTTGCATGCGCTTTAAATAAGCAAAAGTATGTTTAGTGACGTGGGGATACCAAAGCAGCGGTCAGGTAACAGCTTCTGTACCCCAGAGGGGCGACTCTTAAACAAACCATTACCAAACTTCAGTGAGTTATCGTGGAAAGAAGAATCCTATCTTCCATTTCCTACTGGACAGATTAATTATAATCGAAATAATGTATACGAAGCGATGCCCTGAACTGCACTTGGGTTGCTCAGAACTGCCTGGTGTGTGCGGGCGAAACATGAGGAGTCTAGCTAACACGGCAGGTGTCGGAGGGCGTTGACCCCAGGTGTCGGTCCTGATTGCACGTGGTCCCGACTGTACCTCGTTCTTATCCCCCCCTCCCCGCCCAGTCAAGCGCGTTTTAACACTCCTCCCCCTCCCCCAGTGCCCCCATGACGCGCGTGCTTTAGCGAGATTCATATCTCGCCAGCATCTTAACTGGCCATAAAACCCATATACACTGCCGATACCCATACAAAAGTGCTTATCCGTATAATATTATAAGGTCTAAACCTACCAATTAATACTTAAATTATGGTTATTCCATCGTCAAAAAAAACTTAAACCTTCAAATTATATGGAACCTATATTAATATCGATGTTAACATATTACGTGCAAAACAGGACAGCGTTATTTGTTCCCAGAGCGGGAGATATTAAAATCTCCGGTATTTTTCTTCTCCTTTTGTTTTAGAGCGTGACTTGGAATGTGATTTGATTTATACAAGGCGATCGGTAACGTCAGCACTTCACGGCGCAGATGTGTGGGTGGATAAGGGAGGCCTCACTTACGACGCAACCAAACTGCCAAAATATTTCATTAAAAAATATACATCGAATCCAGCATGATTTAAATGAAAAACACTGGCTATTACTCTTTCAGACCATCCTCGCGTATTCCTTCGTCTAACTGTACCGCACTTATGAGCATCAGACAGAGAGACGCTCCTGGTGACTCCGTCGCGGCCGCGCGTTTGGGCCGTCCCTCGGATAGGGGCGATGTCACAGGCTTCCCACGCACGAGCAGTCTCACCTGTGTGGTCCCAGAGCTGTGCAGACCATGCTAATTGCCAGACACACGGGCGTCCACAACGCATTCCGCGTGCCGCCGCAACCTGATGAGGCGCTGCTATCTGCCATCGCGAGTAATCTACATAAAAACACACGTTATTCGCTGAAAGGCTTCGTCCCTTCTACCTGTCAAGATGAATACAACGGAATTCTTCAAGGAACTCCCAAACGGCCAAATGGATACAAATGAGGTTCTACCTCTGCGCCACTGAATCTGAATTGACGCGTGCCAGGGATTTGCGCGTAAGGAAGACCGCTCATAGAGTTAACTGAATGAGACCCTCAGAATATGAGGTTAATCCCAGAGAAAAGCCGCCTTGATACAGTTTTCCCCGGCGATGTTCAATATCTTTCATACCCAGTCTAAGTGGAGAACATCGAGCTCCTCAAAATAGCCGTCAGCCACAGACTCCACTTATTCACTGCTGGGAAATCTTTCACCACCGAACCGTTTTTATAAGATCGGAAAGAGGAAATAATCCCATGGAGCTAAATCTGGCGAACAGAGTGCGTGAGTAAGAAATTCAAACTTAAACTCATTGATTTTGGCCATCGGGTTAATAGATATGTGAACTGGTGCATTGTCGGGATGTACAACACTTATTTTTCGGCAATATTCGGCCGTTTGATCTTGATATCTTTACTCAAACGCTGCAATATATAACATATATTCGTACACTACTCGCTGTTTCCTTCTTGAAGGTAATCAATGAAAATTATTCCATGCACATCCCAAAAATCACGCCTCCTTTGGTGCCTGTTTTCCTCTTTCAGTCCATTATTTTGACTGTTAGATCTCAGGTGTGAAGTGACGGACCCGTGTTTCATCCGTGGTTATGAATTGACGCCAAAAACCTGACTTTATTGCTGTTAAACGTCGCCAAACACTCGAATTAAACGCCCTCACGACACCGTTTTTGTTCCATAGCAAGCAAACGCGGCAACAATCTTGCCCACGGATTTCTCATGCTCAAAGTTTGAGTCAATATACGTTATACAGCACTTTTTGAAACGTCTACCTCATCTGCTTTCAGTCGACGGTCTTCCTCTACCATTTTGTGTATTTTCGTCACCATTTCTGGCGTGGTAACTTCATTTGCTCGACCACTGTGACGTTCTTCTTGGCAGGTCGTTCAGTCTCGTTTAAACTCTGCCGCCCATTGAAGAATTTCTTCGTGTATTTTAAGATGGCATTCCATTTTTCCTTCACCATTTTAGCATAAGACGTAAAAATATATCGTAGTATTCGAACTGGAGATAAATATTTGATTTACGCAATAAATCGTCACATTTCCTAAAGTGACATTTATCTTACAATACTTTGGCTGCCGTTGTGTTCTTTTTTAAGCTGATAACGGATTTATTTGATCAATGGATGACAATCGAGCTGATTGAAGAGCCAAGCAGACAAATCAAAGCAGGGGCATAAGCTCGCTTGTCAGATCGGACCTCATCGCATTGTTCGTCCGTGGACACAATGCCTTGAGGAGGGGAGACTTGGCTTCGTTTTGTTTTAGCGGGGCCGGGGAAGGTTGTCAGGCCTGGAAAAGAAAGCCACAATGTTATCAGGCTGCTGGCATCGCCATTAGCGGCAACAGTAACTCTCTATCAGGAAATAAGTCCTTAAGTTCGGCACACGGCGACATTTGCTTACACTGCTCAAATCTAATTGACACAAATTCCATTTGAGGTTGGGGGAAGGGGGCAGGAGGACTGAGGGATGGGGAAAGAGAGAAGGAAATATTTAGATTCGGATCTGTGAAGAATGAGATTGGGCTCGAGCATAGCGCTCATGGGAAGAAGAAACCATTAGGCGGGGTGGCTATTATTCTTGGTGGCATTGTTTATCGGTGCCCACGTCACCGTTGTTAACCCTTCGAACCACGTCAGGTCCTGCGAGTCCGGAATCGCTGACATTCCTCAGCGACGTCGTTAGTGGCATCAGCCTTCCAGCTTCTGGTGCACTCAGGTCGTCGCCAACTATCAAACAATTTCATTTGGCAAAATTCGAAGGCTTTTCTTTTGTTAAACATCAATAGAATTATGTTTGATCTCTGACCCATATTGTCAGCAGTCAACAACTGTATTATCCTTGTCCACCTCTCTCAGCCTACGACTGTGTTCCCATGACCCAATAACGGTTAGTGAATTTTTACAAGTGCACATTCTTCCAGTAGATCAACAGCGGCGCCCGTTTCTACTCCCATATTTATCCTCTAAACTAATGTAGTTCAACTTAAATAATAATAATAATAATATGTCACATTCTGTAAATACTGTATAAAATGTCAGGATGTACAGGTTTTTTATATTAACAATAATAATTTATTTACTAAAAAGTTACTAATTTACATTTAAATATTTTAGCCACATTAAATTATCTTAATAAACTATTTTTAAATTTTGTAACAAAGGTATTAATGGATAATCAAAGACTATAAAAATAATGGAAATAATGAAGATAAGTAACATAAAAGCTTTGAATAATTTGTAGCTTGAATTTATTTATTCTCCTTGTATAATTTTTCAGTACCTTTGTAAAATGATATCTATAATTTATAATATCTTTATTGATAATCTTATGAGGGTGTAAATATGGACAGGAACATTTTAAATTAAATCAATTTAATTTTATAATTGCCTGTTTCAGTCTTATTAATAATTTAAACAATACAGACGAAAATCCTTTGTAAAATGATATCTATAATATTTTTATTGATAACCTTATGAGGGTCCAAAAATGTACAGGAACACGTTAAATTAAATTAATTTAATTTATAATTTAATAATTACCTGTTTCGGTCTGATTAATAATTTAAACAATACAGACGAAAATCCTTTGTAAAATGATATCTATAATATTTTTATTGATAACCTTATGAGGGCCCAAAAATGTACAGGAACACGTTAAATTAAATTAATTTAATTTATAATTTAATAATTACCTGTTTCGGTCTGATTAATAATTTAAACAATACAGACGAAAATCCTTTGTAAAATGATATCTATAATTTATAATATTTTTATTGATAACCTTATGAGGGTCCAAAAATGTACAGGAACACGTTAAATTAAATTAATTTAATTTATAATTTAATAATTACCTGTTTCGGTCTGATTAATAATTTAAACAATACAGACGAAAATCCTTTGTAAAATGATATCTATAATTTATAATATTTTTATTGATAACCTTATGAGGGTCCAAATATGTACAGGAACAAGTTAAATTAAATCAATTTAATATTATAATTGCCTGTTTCGTCCTTATTAATAATTTAAACTATACAGACGAAAATCATTATTATGACTATTTAGTTATTTAGTGCATAAAAACTCTCCTTCGTCTTAGTATCTTTATCCCTCATCGTACACTCGTCTAATCGTTTACTGTCATTCCGACTTCGGCTCCACACTCACTAGCAATATTATTTCCTCCTCTACCCGCGAATTCTATCAGCCGAGACCAGCTGGAAGGTTCAAAGTCTGTTGCCAAAACATTTCTGATTGAGAGTAGCAAACCTTTTTTATGTCATCTGCAGCAGTAAATACGTCTGAGGTTCCATGCTGAAAACTTGTTCCGAAATCCATCTACTAGTTCCGGCGATTATAAATGTTAAATATTAACCCCTTAATTTTAAACGCCTACAATGCTCACTGACGTCAGTAACGACTACGTCCGCAAAACGACAATATTTAAGAATAAAACTATTAAGTTGTGAGTAGCAACTTTCGAATCCACGGACCACAACAAATGTTATGTTTTCTTTTGATTGATTCGATTCCCACTGAAACTAATAGTCCCTGAAACTTGAAACATCGACGCAGATCTAATCGAGCCCATTATGCGACGATCCATTACGCGAGAACGTTTTTGCGTCCTACCAAATTAGCGTTGGGATACACTCTTCATAATTCTCGGAATCCCGTAACAAGTGTGTCGCGACGGACTGATTTATAACACACAATTCTCGACGTACAAACTAGCCACTTATTTTCCTTTAGTGAGCCCACAAATCCCGTCACCGCGTCAGCGTTGCACTCAAGGATTTCGTTCACTTCATAATTGCGAGCTACTGGAAGTTCGGGAAAGACAGACCTCCTTTACAAGAACTGATTATTTACAGTACTATTGATAAAGAGTAATACCCTAGTAATTTAGGGACTTGTGCTAAAAATATCGTTCAGTATAAATGTGACAAATATATACAAACAAATATGCCAATTTTTTTAGAAAAAATATGGTGATTTTACATGTTTTTAAATATATGTACTATAATATAGTTTATGACAATTAACAGACAGTTTACTCAAAAAATCCTGTTTAACTTTTCGGTACCTAATTTTGTACCTTCTTCTGGTTTTGACGAATGAATATATATTTAGAAAAATTAGTGAAATTTTCTTCATAGTCACATAGTCACTAACTAGAGACAAAAAAAACTACCCGTGTCTTAAGAGAGTCTAAAATAATCCCGATACTTTAAAAGTCAATATTTTTTAGGCGTGGTTGACCACTATCTCAAAAGTTGTGGTAATGTTGTTATATATTCGCGTTAAATTGGATATAAATTAAATTCATTTATTAACAAACTATTTAAATTACAATTCAAAATTATTATTATTATTATTATTATTTTGGTGTAACAGGCTACATGAGGGTAATCCACATGATGGCAACTTCCCTTTAATAGCATAGGAATGGATTTGAAAAGGGGTGCGGAAGGGTAGAGGAAGGTATCCAAGGATACCCCGGGCTATGGTTTAAGGATCCTAGCCGGCATTCGCCGAAAAGTGATGTAGGACAAACCCTAAAAAACCTGGTAGGTGGGGCATTTGGTACAAAATTATTTCTGGGACCGAAAATACTCTAAGAACATTGATGGAGACTAAACTAGTCCCTATATACAAATAGAATCAATAATACTCTTGTCTTAATTGGGGTCTTCCAGTATTTTTCCCAAAAGAAAAATACTTCGGGTACTTTAAGGGAGTCCAAAATACTCTCTGTAAATTAACGGAGTCAATTATATTAAAGGTTTTCATTAAATTGGAACAGTCGCCCAGCTGCCTCCTAAACTGGTCGAGGTATGGAGAAGGGAATGCTGCATCCCCACAGCAAAAACTCTTCTCCCGCTATCGGAAGGGCATGGGACAAGTACCCAATGACCGACCAACCTGATGCAGATTTTTCTAGAGGTTTTCCTGCATTACTTTTAGGCGAATGCCGGGTAGGAACCTTAAAATACAGCCCGGGGGCCATAGTTAACCCTTAGCTACCTTCCCCTACCCTTCCGCTTCCCCCCTTTGAAATCCCTTCCTATGCTATTTAACGGGAGTTGCCACCATGTGGATTACCCTCATGTAGCCTGTTACTCTAAAAAAATGAGTAAAAAATATTCCCGGTTAAATGAGTGAAACATACTCCCAAGGGTGTAAGGCCGGAAGTAACATATCTCCTTTTCAAGAACTGATTAATTATAGTAATTTTAATTAAAAAATGTCATAGTATTAACGAAACATAGACTAAAAATATCAGTTAAATAAATGTTCTAGTAATTAAAATTATTTCGATTTTCCGTGTTTTTAAATATATAAAATTTATGACTAATATCAGACAGTTTATTTAAAAAAACTTAGTTCAAAATAACTACGTTTCGGAACCTGTTTGTCCGTTCTTCAGGTTAACAACAAAATTAGTGCTTTTTCTACATACCCAGGCTAAGTGAACATTCATTTCATATCCAGATTTAACGTTTGTAATTTCAAGTTTCACTAATTTTACTTTTTAAGTTTTATAGTCAAGTCACAAGTTGAAGAAGATACAAATAGGTACCGAAACGTTGTTATTATATTTATCCCATACCACCTATGGTTAGATAGATCATCATATACGGGAAGGTTGGACCGACTTAAAGATAAAATATATGTGATAAAAAGTGATACCCCTTTTCAGTACAATTTGTTTTTTTAGTAATAAACAATCATGATCAAATTATGTTTATAACTTTCTACGAATTTTATTATTTAAGTTTATTGAAACGAACAGGAACTTTGTATCCAGCCTTCACTGCTAGTAGTTGCATCGTAATCCTCACACCACCCAGAACATTCATTTCCATTCCAATCAACAAGGTCATCGCCGCTGTAATGGTACACAATAACATTATGTGAGCGCCCTTCTTAATCAGATCTTTCTTCGTTTGCTGTTATGGTATGATACTCATTTTTGTCTTCTTGAGGTTTTGGTAATGTAGTCATTTTTAAATTCGCAACTGGAGTATTATTGTTCAATAGTGACTGTTTATTGCTCTCATAACTACATCAATGGAATAACTACTTCCAGATGATGTTATGGGGATAGCTAAGTGCGATTGTGATGTCTTGAACATTTTAACCACGTCATCTCTTCCGAGTCGTCCTGGAAAAATTCTCCAAAATGCCAGAGATTGCAGGACCAGGCCGCCATGGTGCAAAAAATCACTACGGCTTTCTAGAACACTTGACTGGCATGATTTACTCTGATATGATGCAATTTTCTTCACTCAAATACTTGAGCAGTCATTTAAAAAAAAACGCAGCATACGATTCACATCCGCCATTACAAGACAGTGTCATTTAGTGACCTGTTCTACAATCGGTCCATCACACCCGATGGTCCAACTCTCACGGGAATTACCCTGTACTGTCTACTGTATGCATGGACATTCGTCATTAGTTTCTAAACTATGCTAAGCAGACTGCGGTACTGGCACAAAATAAATGACTGCATACACGTGGAGATGCAATCACTACGAGACGCAAATACCTTTAAAGTCCTTCAGTCAGGAAACTGGTCCGAGTTGTTCCGCAGCACTGTTTTAATAGTCTGAATGAAAGTTGCAAGGAGAAAAAACTACCTCTTGGCTGGATCTGTGAATACATTAAATATGTTTTAGAGAGAAATGCTTCTAAAACCAGAGGTTAAATTAAAAATTACTCGTTACTCATGAACGGAACACAGACCACCATTATCATTAAGAGAAATTTCAAACCATAGTAAACAGTTTTTCCTTGAAGTTCTACGATATTTTCATCAGTCGACCTATTTTTCTACAATAATCTCTACTTTCTTGCGTCGAGTTCCCTCGCGTCACTTACAAAATGGCCGTTCTCTGCGACACTTGATTCTTTACAGAGCCAACGCAGACGTTTTATATGTTCAGCTGCGACCTCGTACTGATCCTCACGAAGTAATTCATCTTATGATATTGTAACGCGTGTATTTAGGTTTAAGTTTTTCTTTGTCTCGGAAGTGTTGTTTGCTGTGGTCCTGAGAATTCGAAACCGTGCACGTGCGTGGGGGTGGAGGAGATAAATATTTCCATCCAAGTAATTTCGTGTCCTGTCTCGATTGTTGGCCTCAGCATGACAGAATAGTTAGTCATTGTTGACTACGGAACTGCAGCTCCGTGCTATAAATCTTGTGACAATGGAATAATCAGTAAAACTGACGAAGTTTTCTAACAATGAAAGAAGTAAAAGAATGGGAGGATATAAGGGAGGAGAAAAGCTTTTGAAAAAACAGTTGTTCTGCGCTCACCGAAGCTGGTGGATGTGATTAAGAGAGGCTCCGTAAAGTTGTTGTCTCTGATATAGTTCGAGGCAGAATCGTCGTGAGAAAGGAGCCACAATTTGTTAGTGAAGAGTTCACAGAATAGAACCACACAATTTAGTACGACGGCTTGCCAGCATTCAATCCCGGAGGCCGACGCCTTAGCCAGTGATCAACCCCTGAGTCGACACCAGTACGTCGGTACGAGAGCTACAGCAGGCAACACAACACAGAATAGCAGTACGCCTTTGGTACGGGCAGCAGATCTCTTCTATGTAAAAACCACAGGTGCCTCAGATAAGAGTTTTCATGTTTAACTTTAATAAACTTATATAAAATTTCTTTATTGGTCAAATATTTATTTTGAGTTAACGTAAAAACCCAGCCCACAAAAATAATTCTTTACAATATATGCTGTCGCAAAACTGGCACTTCTTTACGCAACAAATACAGTATTTTGCGTTCAATTGCTCAATTTTGCCTCTATACCTCTATTCTGGTAGTACTCGAGGCTTTTAGATTTAGATGAGATTTTTTTTCTGATTCCTGTTGTCATCTCCTGAGAAAATTGAACTACTCAAAATTATCAAATACGTAAACATAAAATACATTAACTGGGAAAAAGCTATACAAAAATATAAACTAATAATAAAATATAGAAAATACGTAAAAGAGAAATTATTTAAATAGACCAGTAAATACATTAAATGAAACGTTAATATGATTTTAAAAAGTATGTAATGACAAATACCACTAAACGACAATTTCGATTACTAGCGGGCTTGATATCTAGAGCACAAGTTATAAAATTATACTATATTTGATTATGATTGAACGTATTCTAGTACCGCTCCATTCAAGCTTGATGATCTCGTTTATCTTTCGAATTAAATGAGATATTTATTTTTCAACTTTGTCTCTTTTTAAATCAATGCATTGAGTCGATCACTTTTCCAGCTTCTTTATACCTCCGATATCTCAGCCTCCGCAAAGCAGGCCTTTGTCTTATCTACGATTTCTTCATTCGACGCAAATTTTCGTTCAGAAAACTATTTACTAGTGTATTAGGTTGGCATTTCTATGTGTTTTATATAAAATGCCGATTAAGTATGAGGTCGGTCAAGCGGTGTGGTAGACAATAAAATAATTGCTACGTTAAATCGTGTTGTATGTCAAAACGCATGTTCTACACATTTCTTTAGATTCGGAAAGAGAAATGGATATACCTGGCGAATATAGTGCGCGTGTGGATGCAATTCGAAGCACAACAAGTGTAATTTAGCAGTAACAACATGTGAGAGAACCTAACATATATTTTTTACCCCAGTTGGTGATAAACTATTTACAAGAAACTATTTTGTAATTACTACAATATCGATTTCATCCATCTCTCACGTAACACTTGTCTTGATAGAAAACAACAAAATAGTCGAGGAAACATGCTTGAGTCGCCATCTAACAGACGTCGTTTGTACTTACTAGCGCCATCTCTATGTTAGACCTAAAACTTTACGTGCAATCATCATCTAGAAAAAAAAATTAGACCAGGTTCAAACCTCGGTGCTGTAGTGCAAAAACTAAAGGGAACTGTGAATGGTCTTGATCGAATTAAATTATTATAAAATATTTTAATTTATTTATAACGTAGCACGTTCTCCAAATATCAATCTAGTTGTAACAAAAATATACTTTACTAAAAAGTATTCTTCTAATGAAAGTGTGTAATGATCAACATACGTGTGAGTTTATATTTATATTAAATAATTAAATATTATAAAAGAATAAATCAGTTAAATTCATCAGAAATATATTTAGTAAAAGAAACACGACTGTGTTAATAAAAATTATCACAGCGTACTGGGCTTTTTTTGGGGGAATTTCTTTGATAGAAAGATAATCTTGAATATATTTTCAATGTTCTTGTAGGTTAAGACGGGCTCTGTCTATAGAATAATGGATGGGGAATTCACGGCCCTGACTTATAGTTGGTTGGGATGGCTGAATGGTTGGTTAGATTGACCAATCGGGAGAACAAGTTTCGATTTGGCGTACAGTTTTCCTACCATGATCGTTCAATTAGATAGACATAATTTTATTTACCTAATTAATTGTTTAGAATAAACTGCGTGTTACAAATGAAACGCTCTTTACAAACTCGAATCAATACACATAAAAAGAATTTGAAATTTAACATTGAAAACTATTCAGTCGTGTTCAAACACATTTATTTAAATAATAATTTTGATTTTTAAAATACAAAAATTTTATATGAAACATGTAAATAATATTCAAGGTTGATAACCAAAAAGTTGCACAATAGATCCAATGATTCGGCTATAAATGTGAAAAATGATACCAATAATTCAAGTATATTTTATGATTCCTTGATATTGTAAAATATATTTATAATTTAATATAAAATTTATTAATTGAATAAAAAATACACGGTTGAACATTATGCTTATAACAGTCATTTTGGCAACAATGCGAAGGTAAAGTGCAAACCTTTTTTAATTTTCTCGCCCAAATTAAAATTTTGTGTTTATATTTAAAGAAACAAAATGTAAGGGCATGGCGAGGGGAAAGCTGCGACCCCACAGCAAACCCCTCCCCCACCATCGGAAAGGCGTGGGGCAAGTACCCAATGCCCGACCTTCCTGATGCAGGTTATTATAGGGTTTGTCCTGCATTACTTTTAGGCGAATGCCGGATAGGATCCTTAAGCTATAGCCCGGGAGCCCTAGTTAACCCTTGGATGCCTTCCTCCACCCTTCCGCATCCCCCTTTCAAATCCCTTTCCTATGCTATAAGCGGGGAGTTGCCACTATGTGGATTACCCTATACATAGCCTGTTTACACCCAAAAAAAAGCAATATTCAACAAATTTTCACATAATTGTATTATGCATATCAAGCTTATAAAAATCTTGTTTCCTCCATAATTTTTAGATATTCAGGTTTGTAAAATAATTTTATATATACACCTGAAAAGGTTCCAAAAAAATGGACTATACGTTCTGATAATTTTTATTAATATGTTTTAAATTAAGTTATTTCAATATATTTCAGATAAATATAATTGTTAATCAATTATATAAAAGACGATTGTATTTTTATTTTTGTATATATGAAATAAATATGCAGTTTTCTGACCAATTCCAGACAATATTTTTATTTATTTACGTCAACGTTTCGGTACGTGTTTGTACCTTCTTCAACAGCTTGATTTTGCAAATAACAATTTTCTCGCATAAATCTTCAAACTACAGCTGAATATTTCTCGGCACGCGTTAAATAAATAATATCTCTGGGTAATTTCAAGCCTACAAGCCTCACAACATTAGCACCACCAATTTCATGAAAATTCAAAAGATTGAGTATCCTTAATTAAATATACACAATTTCTTTAAAATAGTACGAATAAAAATAAATAATTTAAAATTCTCACTTTTATTCAAGTTTTTAACAGATTAATTAAGTTCTACACAGACTCGTCTACTTATTTCTTTCTGTATGAAAACCCCTCATACTTCATGAGATTTTTTTAGATATTTTCTTCATTTCCTTCCCATATTTTGCCTAAATTTTGTATCCTAACAGATTTTTCCTATTATTTCCCTAAAGGTCAGTCATTTTAATCAACCGTCATGTTACAGAGAAATTGACACGCAAATAACTTGCGACAAAACGATTCGCTCATGAGTCTTTAAGGACAGTACCCGGTACCCCAAGTTGGACAGTCAGGTATATTTCGCTTCGTGATACGGAATCACGTGGCCTTCACCAAATGCAGCTGCGGAGACAATCCCCTGTCCGACTGTATGTACTGTTCCTGTGATACAAATCTACAAGTACTCCTGCCTTGTTTTCTTCTTTTCCTTTCTTGTGTTACAACACCAGCTTTGTGCCAGCGTTTTGTCTTCTCGTTTCCGGTTACGATGCCAACGCTTCCGACGAATCTGAAGTTATTTTGCAGTCCTAGACGCAACTGCACGTAATTTCTTTCATTTTTAAAATAAATAAATTATTCTGTTGTAATATTCCTCGAAGTCATCTGTCGTATAGATAAATTCAAAGGTACTGCAACTCATCTCCTTTTTCGAATCCCTTCCTATTCTACTAAATGGGAGAGGCCACCACGTGGATGACCCTCGTGAAGCCTTGTCACTGTTGAGCATGAGCGAGCTACGTTCCAGGATGCCTTCTCTCTCTCTCTCTCTGCTTTTAAACTAATGTTCCATTAAGACGAGGCGCCTCGGTGAGTTTTGAGAGGTGTATGTATGCTCCGGGGTCGCAGACCTTGACATACAGTAAGATTTGTTGGCTGTTCCTATTGGGACAGTACGGATAGTGCTTCATAAACTGGTCTAGGCATGGAGAAGGAAATGCTGCGTTCCCGCAGCAAACCCCACTCCAGTAATCGGGACAAGTACCAAGAGTGTGACTTACCTGATGCAGGTTTTCTAGAGTTTGCCCTGAATCACTTTTAGGTCAATGCTAGGTAGGATCCTTAAAATAGCCCTGGGGCCTTATTTAACTCTCTACCTTTCCGCATGCCCTATTTCGTATCCTTTTCAATGGATTATCCTCATGAAATAAACGGAATACAATATTGATAAATAACCTAAGATGAAAAGAAAAAATAAATCAATAGGAAAAGAAACAGAAAACTGAGGGCAAAGATGCAGCAAGATAAACGAGATTTCTGACGTGAAGAATGTTTACTTGGGCCGGACTTGTGGAGAACAAATCTAAGTGAGCTAATAATGGGTGTGATATTGTTCACGGTATTTAATACGTTTCGTACCCTGCCAATCCGGGTCAGCTCATACTCAAAGGATATCATCCATTTTCTTCACAGGAACTGTTGCACCCGATATGAAAAATATTAAATTATTAATAAATAATAACTGCGTTTGGGGGCTAGATTAAATTATCATACACAATTTGACAAAGTTGAAACTTAAAATTCAGCCTGTCCGATTAACTAGTAGTGTTACTAGTAGGTAGAACAAATTTATTTTTTTCATGAGTAGGCGAGAATATAATCAATGAAGAGGCAAGAAGACAAAGGATTAAATGAGAAAAACATGATACTGGAGCAATGCATTAAAGAAAGACACAGGGTAGCCATCGAAATTGAAAATAGACATAATGGACGACTACAGTGGTTATCTATTTGATAACATGGTTAAATAAACCAGACTCATCCAGAATGAAGATATTTGGAAGTGGGAATTTTAAATCAATAGGTGTTAATTTATGCCGAAGCATTAAAAAATGGGATTTATTTCATTATTTATATTAATGATCTTCCAGGGTTCGTACAACCTCTTAAATAAATTCTCTACGCGGATGATATAAATGTAGTGATTGCAGATAGAAATGTACTTTGCGTATTTTCATTCCCTTATGTGTTGTGCCATTGCAAATTGGGGCAATTGCTCCAGGAGCATTGAAATATTCAAGTTGCAAAAGCGTGCCATTAGAATAATTTCTAATACAGATAATAAATCCAGTTGTAAACCGTTTTTCAAAAGTCTGCGAATAATAACTCTTCCCAGCGTGTTTATTGACGAAATTTTAAAGTTTGTTTAGCGGAACATAGATCTTTTTCAAAGGACACTAAAAAACGCTCAGGTCTAAGACCTTGGCTTCACCACTCAGAATAGTTTTTTTATTATTTTTTTAAGGCAACAGGCTACATGAGGGTAATCCACGTTGGGCAACTCCCCTTTAATAGCATAGGAAGGGATTTGAAAGGGGGGATGCGGAAGGGTAGAGGAAGGTAGCCAAGGGTTAACTAGGGCCCCCGGGCTATATTTTTAAGGATCCTGCCCGGCATTCGCCTAAAAGTAATGCAGGGAAAACCTTAGAAAAACCTGCATCGGGTAGGTCGGGCATTGGGTACTTGTCCCACGCCCTTCCGATAGCGGGAGAGTAGTTTGCTGTGGGGACGCAGCATTCCCTTCTCCGTGTCTCGACCAGTTTAGGACTATTCCAATGGGAATAGCGGACAACTCTTATCGTATGCCCAAGGTCTGTGCCCCGAAACATACACCTCTCAGAACAGGTCGAGGTGCCTCGGCTTGTGGGAACCTTAGTTCAAAAACGGAGAGGAAAAGGCATCCCCAAAGGTAGCCTCTTCGTATCTCTCCTACAAGGTTCTGCCTGCGAGAGAACATCCCTCGCAGGTATTGCCTGCGAGAGAAAAGCCCTCGCAGACCTCATATGGCAGGGATAGTTTTATGTAATACTCTTTTTCCAGATGTTAAGAACAATAATAACTACAAGAGTTTTGGGATTCAATGTAAAAATATTCTACTGAAAGGCGCCTGACTTTTACTCAGTACAGGAGTTTCTTGATTGTTCCCCTAATAATCAATTTTGTTAAAAAAAACGCAAAATTATTCAATGTGTTGCTAATAATAACTACTTATTTCATAACTTGCTTATTCTCCTTTGGTCTCTTCTGCTCTTCTGTTTATTTGTTTCTTGTACGGCCTGGAGCTTGCAGAATCCTCGTCGCTCTGTTTCGTGAAGTGTCTTGTCCGTCGTTTGCGTTTCCTCCTAATGTGCGTGTGTCACGTTTTGTATTTATTCTTGTGTGATGTGTAATTCTATATTTTATTATAGTTAATTCTCGAATCATTAATTATTTATTAGTACGTATTGAATTTTTTATTAGAACATTCATTATTATATTATACCCTTAGTATAGTTAAATAATTATTATTTTTGTTATTAATAATATTATTATACCTATGTTAAACAGGGGAACTTGTGTTCTCGAATTTTAGTTTTTTTTTATTTACTTCAAATTATTTATAATTGTAGCATCCAATTATTAAATTGTAATTTTATGTATTGGCGCATCCTATTTTCTCATACGAGGACTGATGGAATAAAATAAATCAAATCTATATTAAGGCTATTGTAATATTTATGTTGGTGTTGACCATATGTAAGCTGAATTATTAATTGTGTGTTGTTATCAAAATTTCGTAACATCCATTGGAACACTACATGCATGTTCGGCGAGTTCCTATACGATTGATGCAACGTTGTGCTCTATTCTTGTAATACCTGCCCGTGTCCAGATGGAGTTTATTGTAGTCTGAGATATCCGTGGTTCGGCGTGTTATTTTGGCAATGTTTCAGTGAGTCCGCATTCCTCCTCGCTCCGCATGACTTACGAGCGCGTCTGCCCCGCGACATTGCCAGGTGCAGCCTCCGCACAGGTGTGCACGCCCACGCAAACAGACAACACAAAGCGTCAAATTTAGCAACAATATTCTTGCTAGGGTCCCCCGTTATCTAGGAACTACAACTTGAAAAAAAAAAGAAGTAACGTGGTTGGAAAGCGACCCCGAGAAACGACGTGAAGGACGGAAGCATGTTCTGTTTTTTTTTTAAAAAAAAAATCCTTCTTTTTGTCACCCTAATCCTGATGGCCATTCTTTCGTCTCCCATCTTAAATAACCACGCCTTAGCATTGTCCCCTCTATATCTAGATACTCGTCCGTGCTCATGGTCGTATTCTTTACAATACTAGTCAATCATAAAGCATGGGTGTGAGCGATCACAGACAAAACTCTACGTATTTAAAAGCATTAACAAATAATTAGATATTTATTATCTCCTTGTCTTCTCTGTCTTTCTCATGCCATACCGCCCTCTTGAAAACTCCATTACAATATACTTTTTTTAGGGTAACAGGCTACATGAGGGTAACACACGTGGTAGCGAAGGATTAACTAGGGCCCCCCCGGGGCTGTAGTTTAAGGATCCCACCCGGCATTCGCCTAAACGTTATGCAGGGAAAACCCTAGAAAACCTGCATCAGGTAGGTCGGGCATTAGGTACTTGTCCCACGCCCTTCCGATGGCGGTGAGAGGGGTTTTCTGTGGAGACGCAACACTCCCTTCTCCGTACCTCGACCAGTTTAGGAGGCAGCTGGCCGAATTTTCCAATCAAGTCGACGGCCAGTAATTCAAGACCTTACACTGCAGGGAGAAAGTTCATTAACAAATTATGATCGCCCACCGTGGTGTGTCTTCATCGCTAAACATAGAATATAGTTTAACAATATTGGTTTTATTTGCGTCCTATAATTTTAACCTCGACGCAGAGAATAAAAGACAGTTTTAGGCAAGACAGGAATAGAATAGAACAAATTTATTTACCACTAGCCACTATCCGGGTTGTCATATATACATTTTGACTCTAATTTCGCTTACTTTTGCGTTATTTTTATGTACCGCACCTCAACCCGTATCCCTAAATGTGTTCACCTTCCATTCCGAAAGGGTTTGAACTCATTGACCCTGAAAAAGTTTCTTTCAACAAATATATCGGCCATATAAACATGTTCAAAAAATTCTATCTCCATCCACACCCGCTAATGAAGGTTAAAAAAAAGTTTAATGTCATAATTAATCTCAGGCACAACCATAAATCCGAATTTATCTCGAATCTCGGCTGTTTTTGTAATATTTTTATGTAACGCCCTTCCACCCGAACCCGAAAGCGTGGTCCCCTCCCATGTCGAAATGGGGTTGAAAATGTAAAGAAACAACATATATTATCAATCTAATTAACCCTGAAAATATTTATTCAACGCAAATATCGGTCGTTTTAGCATTCTTGAATATTTCCACCCCCGATCCTGGTAACAATTCAAAAATATTTTAATAAATTCGCATTGAGATGATTCTCTTTTCAGTTCCAGGTGAGATTCAACCTGTAAATACTCCTTCTGTTTCATTTTGATTCAGCCAACCAAGAAAAATACCCAATTTTTTATTTTACGATATTATTCATGTAATTAAAAAATATTATTTAATGATTTAGAACTGTATAAGCCGAGAAAGATACTGGGAATGTGTATTAATAAACTTTAATCTACCCTTCAATTGCGCTGAAAATGTTATTTAGAATATTCTCGACTATTAGTTGTCCCTTCCGTTTCTCGGACCAATCAGAGTTTGATATTCTAACAATACTCCACCCCCTTTAGATTACGAATGTTGACTGTTTACGTTCCGGGCTCCATTTATTTTTAAGGCCAATCCGAACTTGACCCTCAAATGCGCCATTAATCTCTCGTGATTGTCATTGGACGATTGTCGTCTTCATTTTTCTGACCATTCACGTAACACTTTAGTAAATACAAACCGGCAACGACGGGGGAAATGTCGCTGCATCTCAGTGAATGATTGTTATTTATATTTTAATTTTCCCCTTACATTTTCCACCCAATATGTATTAACAAACCTCATTCAACCCTTCAATGGCAATTAAAATGTATTTGGAAGATTCTCGACTATCCGCCTTCTCGTCCATTTCTCTGACCAATCAGAATTCAATAATTTTTTAGCGCCAATCCGAACTTGACCCTCAAATGCGCCATTAATCTCTCGTGATTGTCATTGGACGATTGTCGTCTTCATTGTTCTGACCATTCACGTAACACTTGAGTTTACTACAAGACTGCAACTACGGGGGAAATGTCACCGCATCTCAGTGAATGATTGTTACTTTTATATTTCCACCCAATGTGTAATAATAAACCTCATTCAACCCCTTAATGGCAATTAAAATGTATTTGGAAGATTCTCGACTATCCGCCTTCTCGTCCATTTCTCTGACCAATCAGAATTCAATAATTTTTTAGCGCCAATCCGAACTTGACCCTCAAATGCGCCATTAATCTCTCGTGATTGTCATTGGACGATTGTCGTGTTCATTGTTCTGACCATTCACGTAACACTTGGGTTAATACAAGCCTGTAACTACGGGGAAAATGTCGCAGCATCTCAGTGAATGATTGTTACTTTTATATTTCCACCCAATGTGTAATAATAAACCTCATTCAACCCTTAATGGCAATTAAAATGTATTTGGAAGATTCTCGACTATTACATCTTCCCTTCCGTTTCAATTACCAATCCGGGTTCAATATTTTTCGAACAGATATAACTTGTATGTATATTATTTATATTTCATGTATTAAATGAATGCATATTCGAACTATTACTAAATTTATCACAATTATTTATTAGAAATAGCATCAATGAGTAAATGAACTGACATGAGAGACATAGTATACCTTTTCACTTGCATTGCTCTCTGCAACAAGTCCTGGACTTTGCCTTACACATTATCGAAATTACACGCTTTTGGTCGAAAGACTCTTTTATCTTTATCTGTGGCGGTACCCCCAGAAATAATATCATATGGCCCTAAGAAATGGAAATACGCTATATCTATACTACTATTTTCGAAGTTTTCGTGTAACTGTAATTTTACATAATTCCACTCTACGCGAGAACTGGATCAGTGTTTCCACTGACATGTTTCTGCCAAACTGTGCTTTGACCTCTCCTCACATTTTCCGACGGGTAATAACAGTCACAAACAGTGTTATGTACGTCGTCCGCAGGCCAGACTCCTCCGAACTTTTTATTGTTATTTGTTTTGTTCATAGAGTGCAAGAATTTTGCAAGCCGCCACACTCCCAAAACTTATGGCTTCCCAGAGAAATGCAAACTCGTCGAGCCTCGGCGAAAATTACCGATAAGAGATGCGAGGCGAAGCGTGGGAATGTCGGGTGAATTCTTGGGCACGCTACAATTCAAACAAGTTGTCAAACGCTGGAGGCTATAAAGCTGAGGCCGCGCTGTCTGGGACGAGCAAGTACGAGCTGCTTGGGCCCGGGACCGGACCGGGTAGGGCCGTGTGTGGAATACCGGATGCCGCATAAATCAACGCTGCCTGCTCCTTAACGGGTACTGCCTCTCCGCACTATCTCCGGCAGCATCTTACGCTCCGCTCCTACAAAGAGGCTACTTTATCATCTCCACGCTTTGCATAATTTCTAATCGAGTGAACGAGTTTGCTCGATCAACTATGACCGTGGTTTTCTAGACGATGTGTCATTAGTCTTTACACCAATATCACCCTCATTAGCTCATTCAGACATGGTCTCCTCAACCGGACCACCTCGACGTCTTCTTGCTACCTCCTTGACCTCATAATCCTACGTTTTCCCTTTGTTTTCGTATTAACATTTTTCGTTTCGTATTCCAGAATTTTCGGTTATTTATCATGACGAGCATAATTAATATTGTGATGCCGTTACTAATAAAAGCGTTAAATTGTATAAAAATAAATTTATTAACAATTACTTTAAGTAAAAATTCCAAATTTTCTTGGATTACTTACTACATTTTTTATTTATTGACAGTGCGAGCCAACGTTTAATAATGCAAATATTAATTCTATAATGGGTTTTAAAAATTAATCGAGATCCATTTCATGAGAAATGTAATGAATGAATAATTTAGAGGTTTGTTAACATAATCTTCCACATTCTAGTAGACTATTTCTCGGTGATCGACGCCTTCCAGTCCCGAAGTCAGTTTTTCTTTGCTGCTGCCACTCATCCTCCGAAACAGCTACGGGACTTACACTTTTACGCCGGTCTCTGTCGATTTACCATACGTGCAAAAATAATAGTAACATGTTCACGGACCCCCATATGAAGAAAAAAGACTCGCGAGGCTTTTTCATAGGTTTTTATACCACATTCCCCCCACGTAGGAAACGTCATCCTCTTTGCACATGTGGTCTAGGCGTCAACACAATTCTGGTTATTGAAGATACCATTCTTTTGAAATGTCGGGAAGATTTACGATAGTTGGCACTTTCCATCTGCTTTTGAACTATATAATAAAATTAATTGTTTTCAGCTCAAGTAACGACTGAACATATTCCAATATGTTTCAATATTTTAATTTATACTCTTCCAACAGACAAGATAGGCTATATATAGATTTTCAAATCATGAGTAGGGACGATAGAAAAGCCAAAGCAGATTTAAATTACGGATAATGAAATTGTCTTTAGATTAATAGCACTTTATTTAGGAATGTCATCGATACTTCTTCGTCTAGCTAATAGCCCGTCTACGATGAATAAGTCCAGCTATCGATGCATCTTATGAAATTCACATTACATTAACTTAACCACATGTATTTTTAAAATAATGACTCAAAAATGTGTTGATCTCCCTCACCATTCCATTTACAGATGTTAATTTCTACTGTTCAATGTAAAAAATGTTCGAAAAAGTGAGTTACATTGACGAAGATTCTACTGTTCATGAATCTTATAATTTTACTACTGGTTTGTAATGTCATCGATTCCTGTAGTAATTTAAATGTCAAATTATATATTATAACTATATTTAATTCTGAAAAATCAATTTTCGACGAAGTCACTTAGAATACTTCTAGGAACAAAAGCGTGACTTTATAAGCGTTTATACTACAGTAACATTTTCAAAGGTCAGTGACCAAAGGAAAGTAGTTTTGAAACAGAATGATGGTGAATAAAAAAAAATTTCTGGGTAGTACAAATCATTTGAATTATGGAACAATCAGGGTGACGGGCTGCGATACTAAATAAAAATAACAAAATAATACTGAAGTGGATGTTACAGAAAGTGTAAATGGACAGTCGTAGAAAACTGATAGTTCAATTTCTTCTAGCATTGTGTCCGTATGCGTGTACTTTCGATACATTTTCCTCGAAGTGCTAATGAATTTTTCTCAAAGTCTACGAATTTAATTGCTAAAAGTACTCGTTACTTCTCTGTTAACTTAGTTATGGTCGTTTATTTCCTAAACACTTCAAACTCGCCTTCATTTTGTTTTTTTTCTACTTCCCTGTTCTTGGAGCAATAGAAGCATATTTTTACTGTATTTTGTCCATCATTTTTCTCCCAGCAAGATACTGTTACTATCTCATGTCCCGAAGATTTGGCATATGTTTCGTGCTCAGAGGCTACATCGTTCCGAACAGCAGTTGTAAAGACCACCGAACTCGTTCCCGGACGGCTACTTTAGTCATTCGTCATATACGAATCGAGGGCAAAGGTAAGCGACCCCCTAGAAGATTTTAATGTGCGCGCCCCTGCGATGTTATCTGACCCCTCCCCCTTACCGACAGCGGCAAGCGCTTTGTGCGGTGAACGTGGTCGGAATAATTCGTCCCGGCGTTGACATATTTATAAAATAAAGTGTTCCTCGGCGGTTACTTTCTGACGTTCTCCCTTCTATTATTTACCTTTTTAATTCGGACGCAACTCGGAAGATGAAAAGAAGGGGACGAGGGTTACAGCGGGCTTTTTTATCTTTCA
Source organism: Zhengitettix transpicula (assembly GCA_037074705.1). Taxonomy (NCBI): domain Eukaryota; kingdom Metazoa; phylum Arthropoda; class Insecta; order Orthoptera; family Tetrigidae; genus Zhengitettix; species Zhengitettix transpicula. The sequence continues at coordinate 34,245,614 of CM073596.1, read as the reverse complement.
CTCTCTCTTTTTATACTGAACCTTCCCTATATGCATTGTCCATCTTCTAGCCTGAAACGTTTTCTCCAAAAGCACATATCCGATTTCCTCCATAAAACGTGACACCAAAAGTGTCGGGGTCTTGGGTTGACCATCTGTGACCAGACATTTTATAATCAAGACAAGTGAAAACATATATAAATAAAATTATATATTTTATGTCTACCTGGAGGAATGCTGAAATAAGTGACAATAACCCTTGCGAAAGAGAACAATACGGAGTTGTCACATCTGTCCATAAACCACCTCGATTAACTCATTTACCTTAAATAGTTTCATTTGACTAATATAGGTCTTAAAAACTAGTTATAGATGCTAGAATCTAACATAAAGAATTCAAGTTTTATTACAGTAGTTAGTATCTCTACAAATACCAGAGTCTGATTGAACACAAAATACACTTACAACTTTAATGAAAAAATATTATTGAAATAATTTATAGACAACATTCTATTAAACTAATGATGTGTATTTAGCCATTCAGAGAGATTATAAATGGTTTTATTAAATAAAAATGTCTTTAATTGATTACCAACTAGAGTGTTATGAAATAGAATGCCTTGAATGTATGGATCCGTATCAGTCTTCTTTTTTCTTGTTTCTGGCCTGCAATATTGAGGACCAGTCCTTGTATACATGATTGAATATTTATCCTTTTTTTAGCCATCATAATTACTCTGAATATATATAACATGTAGACAGTAAGTGAGATGTTTCTAAATACTTCTTTACAGGATTCTCCGTCCAAATATATACCTTATGGTCCTTTTTTGAATTTGTAGCAGTCTATTCATTCTATTTGCTGTTGCTACTCCCCATATTTCAATTCTATAGTTGATGTGAGCAAAGACTATCCCATAATAAATATTCAGTAAATATTGAACACTAAGAAATTTTGTCAGTCTTTTAAGTACATACACGTTTGTATTTATTTTACTGCATAGATAGTTTATATGCATTTCCCAGGTAATTTTGTCAGATCTGGTAAGTTTGAAGTAGCAAATTGATCTTTTATTTCAAGCTGGTGTTGAAGCAAACCACATTAGTTTTAGCAGGACACACTTGTAGTTTTATAGTATCAAAACATTTAACTACAGCATTGATACTTGTCTGTACATTTAGAAAGACCTCATTAATATTATGTCCCCAGTTAATAATGATTTTATAGGATAGAATTTTGCCAGTTAATGTTGACATGTTTTATATTATTCACATAAATTATGATTAGTAAATTCCAAATATTTACCCTTGTGGTACCCCTTTCCTCAATATTCCTAGTTTATATCTAATTGTTTTACAGACAACATTTTCTATTGAAAAGATTTCTGTAAATTGTATCTGATTAGTTAAATATGATTTCATTAACTTCAGGGCAGTACCTCAAATTCCATACCATTCAAGTCAAATGCTCTTGACAGATCTAAGAAAGTTTCTGCTACTTTGTAATTTTTATCAGATTTGTGTAGTACTAGTTTAATGAAGTTTGTTACTGCTTGAATAGTTGATAATCCTTTCTGTGGTCCGAATTGATTTTTATTCAGGATATTGTTTTTAGTCACAAAATTTATTAATCTATTATACAGTATTTTTTCAATAATTTTTCCTATAACAGGGAGAAGAGAAATTGGTCTGTAATTTTTCATGTCTTGTTTACTGCCTTTTTTTTTATAAATGGGTCTTAGTACAGTCACTTTTAGACAGTCTAGGAATATACCTTCTTCCATACTCATACTTATTAATTCAGTAAGTGGGATAAGAATTTACTACGTTAGATGTCAGCTCGTCCCATCCACTACTATTTTTCATCCCGGAGATCTCCTATTACATTTTCAATTTCTTTTGTAGTACATGGATAATTCTATCTTTATCTCTCATCCTTATTTTTGTTGTTTCTTCTTTGTTGCTACTATCCAGATTATCAACATTTAGGAAATATCATTTAGAGCATTACTTATTATGTTGGGATTTGCAATTAATTCCCCATCAATGACAAGTTGTATGTTGTCTCTGTTGCTATCCTTCCATATTTTAGTTAGATTATTAGCAGCCATCTATATTGTTTATTAACATGATGTGAAATCTGAATTTGGTTAATATAGTATGCATATTTGCATTTTAATCATATTTGTTTATGCTCACTTTTTAGGTGGGTCATTTTTAGTTTAAATCTAATAAGTCCAGAAGTTTTATATAATGTATTCATGACCATTATATCAGTTCTAAACTTGTCACATCGGGGTGTAGAATATTTAACATGGTACTTTCTTCGATTATCTTTTTTTTCAGTATATAAAACATAGAATAATTTTTGAAATTTTTTATATAAATACAAATCATAATTGAAGTGGTAAAATAATTATATAAAATATGCAACCTTGTATTATGATTGTAGTCTAACAAGTATTTAAAGTTTTCTTAATTATTGAATGTTAAATCATCATAAATTAATGTAACGAGGAGCTGCATATATTAAAAGTACTGCTAATTTATAGATGTGTTTCTTACAAAAAAATCTCAGAACATTTGAGATATCAACTACTAATAATATATTAAAAGAAAAACAGTAGAGGAAAGAAATGGGTTTGGAGAAAACAGAAACATACTATATAAAGATAAGAAATAATTCAGAAGAATAGTATTACTTTTGTTGATCAAATGAATGACAATACGAAATTTATCAAGGATTTGGCTGGACAGTCAGTATCCTTAATTTTTAAAAATACTTCCACAAAATGTTATTGGGCTTACTTTACACATATTTTAAACAACCCACTTTTAGCAATGAAAGGTTTCATTTGTTGGCCCAGTCATAACTATTTTATCTCACATCACACATAATGAACCTGTTCATGCCATTTATTACTGCTGACAAGAGGATTTTGATAACATCATTTATCAGTAATAAACTTGTTCACAGACTGTTTCCTATTAATATTAATTTTTATTATTAGGAATTGCATGTTACAGAGCCACCTTCATTCTTTTAATTTAGTAAGAGTAACAGCCACAGTGAACAATAGCAACATTTGTTTGTTTTCGTTTTCAAATTTTGTGAGTACTGGTTTCTTCTAATCATTCATAAAATATATTCTGTGCTAGGATCTAATACTTCTGGAAAGTCATTCATGTATATGAATAAAAATAATAGTCTGAAATGTGTGATGCAGTTTTATTTTTCTATACTTCTAACACAATTTTTGGGCAACCTACTTCCCTGTTTAGGTAAAGCTCTCAATTATGAAAAGATAATAAATGTTATTATATAGAATTTCAATTTTTAAATAATATTTCTATTGTCTATACAGTCAATTACCTAATAGTCTCTCAAAATAAACCCATAGAATAGTATGCATGGTACTACGCAACCACTATATTCATTACTGTTTAAATGTCCTTACTTACCTGTATTAATGAATACAAGTTTGTCAGAAATTGATATAATCCCATACCCTTCACTGTTGTTATTCTTGTGATGTTTTATAATACATTAGATTTCACTTTAAATCTAACATGATTATTTTACATATCCTTTCATAAAGGATCCAAATATAATTGAAATTATTTCAATATAGAAACAATTTATTTGTTTCATTTTCGGTTTTATTCAATCACTTTGCATTCTATCTATACAATTATAGATATGTTGTTGCTGTTAACATTAAAAAATGAAAATAATTGTACAATAATGGATATGAAAAACTAAACTTGTTGAATAAATTGAAAAAGATATTCTATTATGTAAAAGTCATATATTATAAAGATAAAATAGGTGATATTAATGGATTTGATGAAAATAAGACTTAAGAAAAAGAGAAACTAAAATTATATGTAAAAAAATCCATAGAAAGTATAAATAAATGAGGAAGTATTTTGGAGCTCTTGCAAAATATATTCACTAAATTTCCTATTTTTCAATTACATGTTAATGTTGTCCCTTATAGCACAATATTTAATCTGTTTGCTTTCAAACATGGTTTATTAACCATATGTTCCTAATTTAAATCAACTTTTTTTAAAAAATGAGAACTAATTATTTTGTAGGAATAACATTAAATGTTTCATTATTAAAAATTATCTCCATTTATTTTTCTAGCTGCCACTAAATTGGAAATAAAAATATTAAAATTGCATTCCAATGAATAATTATTTAATATATAAACAAAAGATGGACTGATTGTATTTAATAAACAAAAACAACTAATGGATAGAGCTGGGGTTTGATGTGAAATTTAAATGCCTATACTTCCCCAACATAAACTAATGTCATTGAATATCTATAATTCATTAATATGAATGACAGTAATTTTTTTTTGACAAACACATTGTAGTCATAGCAGACAGCTTGCCCTTATTCTCCCCACTCCCACCCTTTCCAGCAACCAGTTGAGTATGACTGGAGACATCACTGTGCATGGTCTGATAAGTACTATTCAAGCTACAATTTGTGAATTTTGAGAATGTAAAATATGGAGTGATTTTTAATTACCAATCTTGAGAAAGACAATTTATTGTGGTTCAAATGTCTTTAAGTGGAGATTTAATTACAATTTATAAAATTATTTTAAATTTTTATAGTATCAATAACAAAGTGGCCAGTTAGAAATTTTTTATAATTTAATCTCAGTTCTTTCATTAATACAAGCTAATTTAATTTTAATTTATTTTTTAAATTATGGGAAATATAAAATACTTGTTAAAAGTATACTAATTGGATAAAGAAGTAGCCAATTAACAGACTAAATACAGTAATAAAATAAAATGTGAAACTACATATTTAAATAATTCATTTTAACAATTCAATATCTCAAGAAAAAAATTCTCTTTTAGCAAGTCAATAAGTTTCAAATTTAATACAATTAATATAAATAAAATTTTATTGTCAATTTAAATATATTGTGGATGATTATTTTGAAAATAAGAAAGATAGCCAAATACAGACAAATTAAGTGATAATATAAATCCAACGTTTCTGGGATCCTTGTTCCTTTCTTCAGATGCTTAGAAGAGCATACAGAGACACAACTGAACTCGTCAGTTGAGAAAACTCAAAATCATTTAGATTATATTGAGTCCATTCTATTACTTGGCTATGTCTTCATCTAATTAAAACACAGTTAACCATTTAATGAGTATGTAGAATATGACAATGTACATTTTATATTCTACACTGTTTTCAGTAATTAAAATAACAATCAATGCATTATTTAAGTAATAACCTACCTATTACTTACTTATTTTGTTATGAAAATCATTGCTGTAATATGTTTTATTGATTTAATCTTTGTACTGCCAATAGTCCAGTAGATTTTAAATATTAAAATAACAGACGTAAATTACAACATTTTTTACAGTCATCCAATTGATTATTTAACCTTATTTCATGGTTAAAATATAGCATAAAGATGTGTAAAATGTATTATTGGTGTTCCCTTCTCTTCACTTCATTTCATTTATTTTATTGTTCCGAGTTTTTTTATAGATGACTATGATTTAAATATTGAAAGCTTCTGTTGGAATTATGTGCCATTTAACCAGGAAATAAATGTCAAAGGACAAATTTGATGATTGTAACATATTGTGCATTTTATATCTAAAAGTCTGTAAACAGTTTCCTAGTGGCATTTTAATTTATTAAAATAATTTCTTCACAAAAAACATCCTAAGAAGAGTAAAAATAAGCTGAATCTAGTGATGCAGATGTGAACTTAACTTAATATGTGAAAATCAAATTTACCATTGGAATTAATTCACCACTGTATTATAAATTTAAACTATATATTTTCAAAAACTTTACAGTTCAACACAAAATTGAGCATGTGATAAATGAAGGCTTTCACATTTTGAGGCTTAAATTTTTATATTCTTTTCTTTATTAACGAAACAATATGTTACAGAAAAGAACGAAAAATATACTTTATATTCAGGAACAATATGAGAAATAAATATGACTACCAATGATGCTCCATGTTACACTTTAAAACACAGAAAAATACTGAAGACAAAAGTTCTCTCTGGAATACTGAAATCACTTTTTTAACAATTGACAAGTGAAACAAAAAAGCTGGACATATGTATGTACAGGATAAGCTGCTCAAGAATATATTGTTTAGAGGTAGATATCCAGAAAAACTAAACTGTAACATTTGGTGTATGACTCAGCAGAGAAACAAATATACATTCTCACTCACTAACATGGAGAGTTTAATTAATCTTACTTAAATAAAATTATACAAATACTTAGAAAAACATAATCCTGTAAAGTAATTATGTAATTAATATAGCTCCAGTTCCTTCACATTTAATACTTACATCAAATTTTGGCTATAAAATCACACATTCATAAAAGGTCTATAAAATTACACAATTCAGGCTTTCAGACATAATATTAATTGTGAAAACCACATTTAATTACATTTTGTAATACTTATAATTTTTTTTTACATAATAAACAAGTTCAGTAGATAGATATGTTTATCTTCACAAAAATAAGTCATTATGAGACCTTAAAATGTTGGGGATAATTATTTCATTTGGTTCAGTAGTATAGGTTGTATATCACACTTTTACTTTTTATCAAATAGAGGCAGTTTCGATCGGACTGCCCCCTCACAAATCATCAACCTTTGTGTTGCATTCACATTTCGTTTTGAACATTGTGAAACTCTTTCACTTTGTACAATTGTAGGAGATAGCCCCACAGTTTGATTTGCTTGATGTGCAATAGCTGCTTTTTCCAGTGATTTACGAAGAAGTGCAATCTTTGACGACCTAATACTGTCACCATAGCTTGCACTTTCCAAACGTCTGTTCAAATCCACAGATGACCTGCTGGCATAGCCAGCTTGGTGAAAGAACATGTCTCTTTGGTGTTTACTTGAAAAAGGTCCATCATGTAATTCCCAAACTGGTGCACACCCATCTGATACATCTGGAAATCTTGAAGGGCCATATCCAGTCATCGCACTGCTCTGCTTCCTTTCAAAATATTCCACTATTTTGCTTATTTGATGAGGTTGTCCACAGTTTCTTTCCTCCCAATAGGGAAGTTCACCTCCCAAACTTGAAATATCTTCTGAACTATCAGTGTATATAGATGAAGACCTTTTAGCTGAGTAAAGCAGCGTATGGTGATGTGGTGCACTACGTGTGACAATTCCTGTCCCACCAAGTTCATCAAAATCACAAAGTTCACCACTGCCAGACCTGAGAGAACTAACTGTGGTTGTAGAATTTGCTGAATCATCCAATAAAAAGAGTGACGATGCGGCAGAGGAAGACGAGAGAGTTGCTGAAGACGTATTGTGATGACTTCGAGGTACTGTACAGCAAAAATCAGAAGGAAGGAGCAGATCACCAGCAGTGATAGTGAAGTCCTCACCAACACTACTGAAAAATCCTGATTCACATGATCCTCTCCTTCTCAATGTTGGTGGCAGACAGAGACCACCCCCGGGATCTTCAGTGAGCAAAATGCCAGGATCAGCAAGGTTAAGACTTGAAGAGCAAACCCTCTGGTTCAACAACAGGGAACCTGTATGCTTGGATATCTGAGATACAGCTCCTCTACAATTTTCAGGCACTGAATCAGACTTCAAACTCTCATTAGCTATAAATAGAGGATGCATAAACAAAGAGCTTGCCGGAATACTTCTGGCCGAGACGGAAGGGACAGCACATTGTGTGCCAATACAGCTAGAACTGTTCTCATTTGCACAACCTACAGAGCATTTCTTTGGTATACCTTCTTCATCTTTACAAGCAAAAATGTTACTTGTGAGCAAGGGTGCTGGCCCATTGGCCATATTAGACAAAATTCTTTTACGCATCAGTGTAGGGGAAGCGGGCAGAGAGAGGGGTTGGTTTATCTTTGAACCCACACACGACACCTTCTTCTCTTCAGCAGAAATCTCAGGTGAGCTACCATCTGTAATAACTGACTCAGTGCTGATGTCCACTTCTGTTGTTGGTGTGCTGGGTGGTGTAGGGCCATAGAAAGGTGAAGGCAGCTCAAAACATGAAGAGAATAAATCTCCACCTCCTCCAGGCATAAGTGCACTAGGGCTACCCCCTTTGTTTAGGCCCCCCAGTATCTTCTTCACACCTCGAAATTGGGAAAGAGCTGCAAATGGGTTTGCTCTTGCTGGCTTGTAGTGAGGATCCTGACGAACCATACTTTCTCCAACATGTTTGGCAGTCACCACAAAATGACACCGTGCTTTGTCACTTGGTGTAGTATGAAGTGGGAAGAGTAGGTTACTCACATCTTCAGACAGTGAACGCCGATGGCACACTGCACAAACAAAATTATAAGAGTAATTACATACACACAGACAAATTCCACTCTATAATCAAACTGATAACTAAATGACTTTTTAATTAAGTTACAAATGAAGTTCAACTTTCTGTGACAATAATCATTAAAAATTAAAAAATATATAAATATACTTATACACAATATATTCATGAAGAATATTGAGAGATTAACCACATAAATCATTTATTGTAATATGAAATAAAATGGTGTAATAGCAGCCATTTACAGCATACAAAAAAAGACAAATTTAAAATGTCTCCAAACTAAAATTCAACCAGTTGTAGAAATATTAATTACATTTTTAAACAAGTTCTACCTGAATACAGAATATTTAGAATAAAGATATAATTTTAAACTGGTCATCCTATTTGTTCCAGAGTAATTCAATTCAAAAAATTGCAAGTATGTAATTATGCATTACAAAAATTCAAATAAAATGAATAAGAATCATAACTTGTATTTTCTAGTTCATATGATATCTGATAACCATGACACAAGAAAGTAAATGAATCTCAAAAGATGATAAATAATACTGCCAAAATATTAACAGTAAATTTCTATCAAGCAGCTAATGACTGACCCAAATGCGGAAAATTTTAATGAGATGATATGAAAAATATATTTATATACTAAGCTTCAAAATCAAGAACTAATAAGTATGAAAATAATATTTCAGACTTCAATACTTAATAAGCTTTTAAGAAAAATAGTAGTGTACTGACATTTCTTATGCCTAGTAGTATCCTTATTTTCTTGATTCACAGAGCCAGCAAACGGAATGACTTCTTCACTTCGAGCTCCCCCTACAGCTGATGACACAAGAACTCTATCCACAGGTAAGGAGCTACAGCTTGAATCCTGTTGCTGAAGCTGTTGCTGTTTCTGCTGAGTTTCATAATCCAACATTATTCGACCAAGTCGGACTACTATCTCTGCGAAGGACGGACGGCTTTTAGGCTCAAACTGTAAAAAACATTAATTAAAAGCTTATGGTTTTCAAGTTAATATAAATTAAACCATGTGTGTTTCTTGTTCAACATTAAAACTTACTTCATGACTTCGATACAAGAAAAAAGAGGTTTCCATTGTTAAATGCAATAAAAACGTTTATTTGCATCAATACAGATACATTTACTTAAATGAAATTAAGTCACAATTAAATACTTAATTTAAACACATAGTTTCATTTTCATCTTAAGAAGCTGAAGTAGATTTTTTCTGTTTCAGAAAATACATAAAACAGTCTCTCAAAAAGAAAAGCATTCAATTTAAACATTAAACTAATAACAGTATTTAAACTGTGAAATACTTACTGTACAGCACGAAAAGGCCAATTTCAAAAATTCTGGAGGGCATGGTCCACACATTTCACTAAAGGCCAAATAATCTAACCCAAAGTTTTCTGTGCGTGGTAGAACATCCGGATCAGCCTCAACACGTGCTATTATCTCACACAGTATGATGCCATAGGAAAATACATCAGACTTCTCATTGTACCACTGCCCTTTCAAACATTCTGGAGACATCCAATAAGGTGACCCAACAGTAGGCAAGCGGTAACCACATCTGAAACAGGTAGGTCACCTCTTACAGAAAAGATAAATTCATCTAAAATTTGCAATTGAACTTCCTTTGTGCTTTAAAATAATTTGTAACAGTAAAAAAACGATAGTAAATTACAGTTTGGAATAGCAATTGATGATTTCACCATACTCATTTCTTACTATAGTTGGAAAATAATTTAATGAATTAGATTTTCTCTTAATTAAATGAAACATATCACTGTGATTTGTAGAAATTAAGCCTTATTTAAGTTCCTCAAAAACTTATACTATTAAATTATCATTTGAATCAATTATTCAATTTAATGGTTATATCACATTTGTACAAAGAATTTCCTAGAAGTACTTCATTCCATTAAATACAAACAGGATGAATTATTAGACAGGGTATACTTCTTACATTTAAGACTTCACAATAAACTTGCAGTTGAACTAATAGGTAATGCTCCCAATTTTATGGCTCTAACATAACTTTATTTAATTGAAGAAACAATAATTCAATCTAATACCCAGCTTTCATTATATTCATATAGACTATGAGGCAGAAATTTTTTATGACAACTGATTATGTACTAACACACCAAATTAGTAAAAATTTAAATGTTCAATTGACAAAAAAATACTTTGAAATCTCATAAACTTTTTTATATAAAAGAATTTGTATGTATGTTTGTATGGTAATTGTGAAACATGTCTATCAGTTTAATCTCCAATCAACTTTTCTTGCACATTTATTCAACTTGCATTTTCAGAAAATAAGCCTAGTGCAACAAAACTTCAATTCCTTAATGTATGTTCATGTAAATAGGAATACAAAAAATAAAGCATTTATAATAACCAATATTGTATTATTTTAATATTAACAATAACTTACAGTGGATCTGGAATTTTAGCTGCCAATCCAAAGTCTCCCACAACTGCTGTCATTTCGTCAGTGTCCTCACTCTTCTTTATGAGAACATTCTAAAAAAATTCAAAAATAAAATAAGATCTCTGAATGGAATTATTGAAATGTTAACATAATCACAATATACTGTATAATTAAGTTACTTTGTTATACCAAAACAAACTAACACAAAGTTCCAATTCTGAAATTATATCATAGTCAAAATGGAAATATATTGAAAGCTTATTACAAATCCCAGATATAAAAACTAAGAATGGTTTTTTATAATTTAATTAAAAATAAGTTGGTATATATTAATAAAAATATGTACTTATAAATACTGTATTAAAAATTTCATTGATTTAAATAATACAGGAATGAATGTCTGATGATAGCAACTTTATTTTTGATAGGTGATATACTAGTGAGTATATAAATTAATACACATTAATATATAAATGTTTTGTCATTCAAGTTCTACTTCTTAATGTGCTTGCACTGTATTACAATGTGCAATTCAAACCATTCAGTAATAATTATTAGTATTCAAAAACATTAATTATAAAATTTGAAGAAGAAAATAGATCTTCTTTCGTATGCAGTTTTTCTTATTCTAAACTCAACAAGGACAAGTTGTCAAGTAGTTTCCTTTGCAGACAAACCAGTTCCAATAATGGGTTGCTTATGACAGGTCAGTAGAAGATATTCATACAGAAATGGGCATCGTGGGAGAAAGTTGTCATAAATGAGGTACAAGGACACCCAGGCAACATATGGTGGGATGTTCAAGTGTTATTCATGATTGTATGAAGTAAAATAATGTTATGAAAATATATCAGCAAATTAAAATAACTATAACTAATTTAACCTTTCACTAAAACTGAAGTTGAGTTCAACATAAAAAAAGTGATGAAATGTATTCTGACTATGGTACAAAAGGGAGACAGTAGACAGATGTGGGAAAGAAGGCACCACTTTCTCCTATTTCTCACTCTCCCCTGTTTCAGCTCCCCATTGTTTATCAGTTTAATTAGGCTGCTCTTACTTTCTCATAATGGTCCATGAACTATGAAATGTTAAAATAACTGCACTCAACTATAAACAATAAAGTAATACATCAACACATTAAAATAAATTCTACTACTTATTAAAGTTTATAAAATAATAATAGTATTCTTCATATAGGATAGCTATTTTTTTTACCAAGAAAGAACTTTGAGATACAGATAGAATTAATTTTTGTATATAATAAGTAATTTATGTATACGGGAAATGACCAAGTTCTGAACATTAAATATGCAAAATTAACTTCATTTTCACAAAAAGACAGAGTAATCATTTTTAGCTATAATTTGAATGGGCATGAAATTAAATGAAAAAAATGAATTTTTAAATGAATCATGTCAAGTGTATAGCTAAGTTAAACCATAATAGATTGTTAAACAGTATAATTTTAAACTATTAGTTATTCACAAATTCTGATTTTTAAGTCTTGAAAAAAAGTTATTTATTTTAAAAACTAACATTTGTTTTTAATAACCATTCTTATATATTTGCACGTAATGAAATTGACAGTGAATAAGTTACAATATAACACAAGTAAAACTAAAAATGATCCAAAGTTTGTGGTCTTATGGCTAGTTTCAACTCATGAAAGTGACACTTGCTAGTCACTACAACATGAACTAGTAAATTGATGCACATAAATTCATTAATTTATTACAATAGCCTAGTTAAAATTGGGGGAATTTCTACTTCACCTGGTACTTTCTTTATTGTGGCAGGGAGCCAGGTAAGTACACTGGGTGGCACACTGCCAAAGGAAGGATATTTTAAACTAAATGCTGAATTCTTTGCACAGACTGCACTACCTGGAGAGAGTGAGTCAGCAATTCCAAGCAACTCTTCCTAATGACATTTTACAAACCCTTTGATGTGTGTGATTAAACACACACCATTTTTTTAAAACAATTAGATGCATAAGAATAACTTTAGAACCATATAAATTCTAAATAGTAATAATAATTATAAAAATTCCAAAAGCATATAAGATGAAAAATGGTCCAAACACCAGAATGAAAGCAGGACAATCAAGATGAGTGTATATTTAGTAGTAATAAAGGATTCTTATTCTGAATAGAAAACTACAAACAAAGCAACTTTGGGAAGATGTCCTCCAGTATGCTTCAGTCAACCATCTTGTTTACTCTATTCTGCAGGGCTACGACAAACAAATATTACCTTTAATGAGGTTGTATCAAGATTAGTTTATATTACTTTACTAGTCTTTTACATTACCTTGTTTAGAAAAGACAGTTTTACTTATTGAAAGTAGAAGATAAACAAAACACAAACACAGTCACATATTTACAATAGTGAAAATCAGTACTGGTTAACATACCTTAATTATAAATATCACTTGGTATATGGAACTACCTTGTCACCTAATAAACCATGTGTATGTGATAAATCAATATAACGAGACTTTCGGTACCCTGTATTTATGTGAAAATAATTTTCATTTTAACAACATTAAAGCAAATGTGTTGAGGTGATTCCAACTCTCAATTTAAGGTAAGTCAGACTCTGCCTATATCTTTATCTGTATAAATGGATTGAGTATTGCTTTGACCTCTGGAGATTATGCATTGTTTGGAAATATAGTAGATTTATGTATGTAAATATTAAATATAAAAGAATAAAACTGTTAAAATTCATTTAACTCATTAGAATTTTTTGGAAATATCATGCATAAACATTAACCAAATATTAAATCCATGATATTCATAAGTAAATTTAATAGATATCAGACCACATAGTATAAATTGTGCTGACAATATTTCAACCCCAATATAGTAAGAGTGTGGTTGTACCTTGGACGTAAGATCCCTGTGGAAGACTCCTCTAGAATGAAGATATTCCATTCCTTTAGCAATGTCCTGGGCAAGTTTCATCCTGGCGAGGTGAGGCAGGTCTATGCTGTGGTTCTGTATTAGCTGCTCCAAGCTGCCGCCATTGATGTACTGTAGAAGAAATATTGGTGTTATTCTCCTGAGATACATTTCAAATTTATTTCATAAATAAAAAAATTAATATATAATTATTAGTCTGAAATGAAGAATACTTTAGGATGTTTAATGTCTTAAGAATCTTTACATTTTCTTTGCTAACACAAGCAGAACTGTCGAATACCACCTCATTAACCGATGTCCATGCCATCAGGGTTTCACTATATTCCCATTTCTATGGCACAATATCCCATTTATAGCCCTCCCCTGATCTTTCCATAAAAATTGTTCTTAAAACGCCATTGCATTGTTCACTAAAGTCTTATAATGAGAACTCATCTAGCATTTTCAATTAAGGTATGACTACTAATAATATGCCCTTTCTGGTCCTCAGGTAAGACAATAATCAACCACTATTGCCAGTAATTTTTTTTTACCTAGGAGCTTTCCGCCTATACAGCCATAATTAGTACTGGCAATAAAACGGTCCAATTAAGTGTTTTTCTTATTAAGATAATTCCGATGGAACAAATATAGTAATACAATGTTATTTCAAATATTAAATCTAGATACAAGTACAAAATATTTGTTAATTTGAAACTTTGTCGCGGGTTTCCGGAAGTATGTAACGAATCTTGGAAGTATATTTTTGCGATATATTCACATTCCTGGAGTTGGAAATTTGTTCCTGATTCCGCGAAGCTCTATCAGCGCCGAGTAATGGATTCCCGAACAATAGAATTGCTTCGTACGAATAACACCTGAGCGAGTGGTCTAATTAAAGGGAAATCAAATTACGCTTACACGTTTATGTTAATTAATTAAAACTAAACCGACAAGTGTCGATGTTATGTTTTGCACGGAGAACATAAATCTCCATTGTCCATTTGTTAAATTCTTGACCATACGAGTGAAAAAGTCCGACCAACGGTTCTTAGTATCAAGTATTTACGTGTTTAGTAGGAAAAAACATGCTTGGAAATCGGCAGCTACGATTCAAATTTTATTTTAAAAAAAATTGTGATGCCAGTGTGAATTAATACGGAGATGGAGAGCATAGATCACTATGAGACCACTCAGACTGTGGTTTTTTCTAAAATCGTCCTCCCTCCCCTCCCCCCAAAAAGGGTAGAGGTATGAATAACATAAAGAAACATTCCTTCTAAAACTGCAAAACAAGAACTGCGGTGTTTAGAGTTGTGTCGCACCTTAGAAAATGTATTAATAAAAAATTAAAATAATATGGAAAACATCCTTAGGAAAGACCTAACGTTGAACTTGGAATATTAGTTTTTTTTGTATACATTAAATCCGTATACGTTTCCAGTTGACGCAATGATTTTTCGAATAGTCACGATTTAAAATACATTGCTACACTTATTTCAAGCATGAAATGTAAGGAAAACCTATTGCGGAAGCCTTTGCTCTGAAAATAAAGTGCCCCAGTATCTTGATTTACTCCCATCGAGCACTTTATAGTCTCGAAGCCAACTTTGCAAATTGTGTTTCGAGTCAGATATTCAGTTTAAACTCAATTACATTCCGAAAAGCTCTTCAATCAAACATCCCTAAGACGCAACTAAATTGAGTAAATTTCAAACAACGCCTTAAAATTAGAGTACACGAATACACGTAAACCAAAAACTACAGTCGTGTCAATTATGAAATATTCCAAAAACTGTTTTATGATTTTTATTTAAGCACTGTGGGCATCTATTAGACAAAAAGATAGATAAACAAAGACGGCTGTATTCTAAAATATCACATTGAAAGATTAAATTCATACTTTTATTAATAATGAAAGTTCCAAGGCACGATAAAAAAATTATTATAAAGTTAACGGTCATGCCACTGTTTCAAACCAAAACGACTCTGAATTCTGGTGGTTGAGATGTGAATTTCAATTTAACTATTCAAAGTGCGTAGAAAAATTACAGTGAAATTATAATTTATTAGCATTTAAGACCATAAACGGACAAAATACTATTATGAAATAAATATATTGAAACAAGTTTCGGTTCTTTTGAGGAACGTCGTCAGTTATAAGATTTTTTTAAAATAAGAGACGAACAAAATCAACTAACGAGGGTACACAAAAAGACCAAAGCATGTTTTAATTAATAAAAAAATTAACAAAATTCTTTTTCGTGTCTAAGACCGTAAATATTTTTTAATAAAGAGGTTAGCAGTTAAATAAATTAATATTCATGTATCGAATTAAAACTGTCCAATCGTTCCTTATTAACCATTTGAAACACAGAACCTTTTAGGCTTGTGATTTTAATGTACCTACCGAAGTTCGCGGGAACTCAAAATAACACAGCGAATTCCACATTGAAACTACAGAATGTAGCAGTATGAACGGTCTAACAGATGGTTGCATCGAGAAAACTTCGTTATGAAAATAAGGGAAATTTAAAGCGGTTAATACAGTAGCCTATACCATCGTTTTCCTTCATCGTAAGCGTTTTTCACCTGATTTACTAAGCATATAACAAATTATTAATTATTATTATTAAATTGAGTATATATTATCTGGACCTTTCCCATTCAGTAATTTTCCAAATTCTGTCATATTATTGCTTTCTTCTCAGCTTCCAAAAAACGTTATGAAGCTTCCTCCCAAAAACCTATTTAAACAAAGAAATCTACTTGATTATTTTTATGAAGGTTGTAGTTATATTTGTAGTGGTGCTTTGATTACATTGCTTTCTGAACAACTTGTAAAAAATCTGAAGTCGTATTTAGTAGTTTAGTATTTTCAGTTGTGCAAAATGACAATTATTTTTATTGGGCAACGATTAAAACATACACTTTGTTTTAAAAACTGGTTCTAGATATGAAACAAATTACTAACTAGTATATTATATCTTCAATTTCATGGTGAAACGTCGCTGAAAAACAAAAAGGCCTTCATTTAAGATTTGTGATAGAGAAAATAAAGGTTTCGAAATTAGGTCACACTCATTTTGCAACACGACGTTGGTCGCCGAGATAAATTATATTCGGAACTAAAGAGGCCGTAATAAATACGATGCAAACCCCCTCTGACCCAAAATAACACGGGGTGAGGGAAAGGTGTAACCCTGTCGCTCTGGAATTTGCCTAAGCCAATGGTCGAGAGTTTAGTTATGTCAGAGACTGGAACGCGGTGAAGTCGGAAGCCAGCTGACTCGGAGCCAACAGCTTCCACATTTCCAGAATCTCGACGCACATTCTAGTTTCAGACACCTATGCTCGGTTTCCACGACTGGTATTTGAAAGCTGACTAGGATGGAGGAAAACAGACAATATCGGCAGGTCTCGCAATCCAGACCTCGAGTGAGCCAACACCGAGAACTCCGTAGAATCTAAAGCGCTCGTGTAGAAACGAAAACACTTTTCTAGCCCTTCGAAACCTGCCGGTGAAATCTGCTTCTCGTGCCAACGCTAGATTTATCGCTCGCATTTCTCTACGGCCGTGCCATCACCTCAGGAGCCAAACTTCAGACATTTCACTCCCTCGGTTACCAACATGGAAGGAAAATAAACAACAGTTCGGCTTCACTTGGGAAGGATAATTCCTTTCAAAAATTTCTTTCGGAAAATTTGGCACCCTTGATTTTGAGAAATCATCATTTATTGAACGACCAGTTTGATGGCACTCAAACTTGTCGATTGCAGAACCAAGTGCAACGAGAGGCAGTAAAAATCTTTTAACATCTCAGTTATCGTAAACTGTAATACAATTCGTTTACCTCCGCTTTCGTCCAAAATTAGACCTGCATGAAACTACATTTTAATGTTGTCACTTGTCTACAGACTACCTAAGTGTAGCCCCTGCACTCGCTTATCGAACGTCCTCAAGTTACGCAAGGTAAGAAGAATGTAATGAACGCCACTGCCGTAAACTTTTTTATTAACTCTTAAAAAACTCGCCTAATTTCGCTACCTTAACCGATAAGTAAAGATTCCAGCTTAAGGTTGAATATCGACGGCACGTACGTACCGAGTATTTAAACAACACAAAAGGTCCGTGACAGACACAAGTTTTTCCTTCAATTCTATAATCCGAGGCCAATAATACAACAGTTATTTAAGATTGTTACTAATTAGCTTTTCTTAGTTGGGATACGGTTTTCATATTGTCTTATTCTGCTGCAACTCAATTTCCATGTTCTACAACGGCGGAATGGGCAGATTGCGGTTTCCAATTATCGAACAAGCTAATTCTTCCGCTCCCAGAACTGTTCAATTTCAAAAGTAATAAAAGACTTTACAAAGCTTAATGAGCTTTTTAATTTGAGTTGAAAAATGTATATAAACCATTCACAAAATTGTTATTTCCTGCTCCCGGGGCGATTAATTTGAACAGCCCGTGCAGTCAGATTTTTTTTTACTTATAACGTCGATTAATTTAAGATTCTTCGCTTTCTAATTTATTTCTTCTTCAATTCACAAAACAAATATAATGGAAAGGCCGATAAAGCTAAACGGTACTTCATTTAATAAAATAAGAAATTCGGCGATATGTCAGCGACTGGGCTTTGGTAGTCTACTTGTTAGAGTTCCGGAAAAAAAAGTGTCGAGGTTTGGAGAAGAAACTATGAGTCGTCAGTGGATAACAGTCATTTTACATGCGATATTATTGAACGTAAAACTGTTGAATACAATTCTGGACGCGAAAAAATGAACCAGTGCATGATCACGACACCCAGACGGTATTACACCGTCCCTTAAGCTGCAATCAGACTGAAGATATGAATCACAGATTTTGACGTGCTCCTTTTCGGGATAGAGAATCAGGCCGGTGATTAGAGGAGGCCCCAGTTTACACACGGCATGAGCCAATGACAACTGAAGTCGGTGACTGAAGACGGATGGGAAGTACGCTTGGCAAAGAGCCTAAATAGCCCTGGCAGCACGTAAATCACCCAGGAACACCTTTCCGAGAAAGCCATATAGTTGCGGATTTGGAAAACGATGCGTGAACGAACCATTGAGCAAGATTCCACGTTTATTGGAAATCGGCATCGGATGATCAACTTAAGGTTGGTGCGAAAAGCGCTTGGATTTAGTTATGAATAGGCAAAATGAACCATTTGTTAATGATATTATGGAACATTATTTATAGAGTATAATAAATAGCATACAATATTATATCAACTTCTTAACAAATCATGACTCATTTCACACTTATGAAGGCCATCTTCTCCTGATATGGAATATGACCTATAATTAAAACAAATGAAGGAAGTAGATCACAGATCTTACTGAATACAAAACCTGCGGTTTAGCAGACATTTCGTCATGATTATGAATAAATATATACCCTTGATCATACAGAACCCAGAGATCGATTGGATCAAGAACGATCGTTAGAAAAAAAATTATAAAATGTGGAGCTGATAGAAACCAGCTTCGACGAATGATATTCTGAATTATTTCCTAATTTTAAAATTGTATGTGATCCGTTAGAATTTTCTCAATTCCTAAATTTAAACAGAGCAGAACCATGATTCCGGCGACACAACAGAATGGGACAAGGCGTCGCAGAAACATACCAAATAAATAAGTGGCGATTCTACAGTTCTTGAAAATTAAATGTTGAGATCAAATAAGAGAAATAAATAGATGATAAGAGTATACTGGTTCCAAAGATACCATAAACAAATAATTTCTCGATATATATAGTACAGAAATTAGTAAGCTAATGAGAAACGTCGACGATAATCCGTTGGAAAGGATGAATATAGATGACGGTTTCGAAAATTGCCTTATAATAGAATGCTACCACCTGAAATCTCCGTTTATATATATGAGGGTGGTCTCACAGATCATTAAATATATTTTTTTAAAAAAATCCGAGTGAAACACACAACTGACACAATTACCTATTATCTGAACTGGAGAGCTTACATGGAACGAAACTTCAATGATCTATGTATCGCTGAAGTGTTTGGGTAGAAGATTAGATTAGATTCCTTTTCCATTAGATCTGAATTAGTAAATTCAAATCGTAACGAAAACTTACATGATAGCAGACCGTAATTATGCACGTCAAATCTACCGACCGGTAACGTCTTAAGAAAATGGAAACGAAATTTCTGCAAAACGTTAACAATTTTAAAGTTACAATTGCAAGTTTTCCTCGTGTCAAAGAATGCCAAACGCAATTTATAAATTTAATAAATTAAGCCCTACATAGAATGTCTTACCCCCCCCCCCACTTTTTTCATAATAAAAGGGTTTACAATATGGTACATAAGGCAGTCAAATTATCTAATCAGTAAACCTGGCAAAACTGTTAATATTTTCTTCAAAATTCATATCCTTTGCAATTTATTTACAAGCGTATCAAAATTAGATTAATTAAAAGTAAGTACGTAATTAATAATTCTCCAGTTAAAAAGCCTAATATCCAAAAATTAAATTTTTTAAACCTTTTTGGATAACATTCAATATAAACACATTGAATTTTTTGATAATTACAATATTCGTGATATTGTTAACAATTTAAATCCATTTAAAAATATTAATTTCACAGTACCTAATCCGCCAAGGGCAGAATATAATGTGAAAACCAACAAGAACCGGTGTCCGCTTTAATAATCCATCACGACCCCATTTTGAGGTAGCGGTCCAAAGGTTTCACGACGTTGGTCTAGGTCATCAAATTTATAAGATACAAAATTTATTTTTACGGCCGTAGTCACTCGTCGTGAATAAAAATCACGAAGATTCGCCTCAGAAACCATGTCCATGCTCGTACTCTGGTAAAAATCACAATGAAGGTAGCAGAATAAAATGCAGGTGTTATTAATAGAATTTAGGAGTGTGAGATTTTTATATTTTGCTTTGTACCTACAAAGTTTTCTTTCTAATTTAACGGCTCTTGTTTTTTTCCTTATATAAACGTCTGGCAAACTAATTACATTTATTCTATTTATCAGTAAAAAGAAAATTCTGGTAAGTCTCTTGCTTCGTCACAGTTTAACGTTGATATTACAGAGTCCGACGGATCATACTTCACACTTCTATCAGACTTTAGAGCACACACAAAAATTACGCAGCCAGTCATTTGTCGAGGATTTCAACCAGGACGACGTCGATACAGTTATAACAAGAATAAACCGGGCAATTAATTTTAAGAAGTACCAGCTAAATTACATGGATATTAGAAAGAAACTGTAACACTTTCCCTCGTGTGTGATGAAGATCGGTCAGAATTGACAGACAGGAGAAAAAGCATTTAAAAGAATAAGCATCACATTATCTTACACTAAGATTTATTTATTTTTACAATTTAGGTTAGAGCTAATTACATATACATACAACTATTACCTATCACTGTTTTTTATCTCTAACAATAATGTTTCTAAAATACATTTAAACTATTTGTATTCTTTACATCTACAGGTACCTCATTATACAATATTAACCCGCTATCGAACATTGAATTTTTTGTACTCCTTAGATTCAGATGCTCAATTTTCCCTTCCCCTAGTGTTACGATTATGGACCACTAATTTTCTTTTAATAAAAATATTTAAATACTCAGGCAAATGCCCCCTATCAATTCTATAAAATTAACACATCATACAAAATTTGGTCCCTTATATTTAAAAATTCTAATTTATTTTTAATATATCCTGAATCCTACAATATTTATTTTCATTCAAGATAGCTCCTCTATTCCATATTACTTCTAATTTGTTAATATTAATTAATTAATAATAGGTTAAGGTTAAGAAATGAAGCTATGTATATTGAAAGTCACTCAGAAAAGCCACGGGACACAGAAACCAATATAATTCCGATTGAGGATTTGTTTTCTAATTGCGTGTAAGAACTTTTTATGAAATAAAACTGTGTGGAACAGCAAGCCTACGTTCCTCTTAGACACGGGACCGCAGAAGAACGCAAGATGAGGCCTTCCACTGAAAATTGGGGGCTTCATTAATCAATATATGAATGAGCTTCAGAGTGGCGGCTGCCATTTATCACGGTCAATGAAGCTATGGCGTCTGGAGCTGAGGCTCGTCTCTCCAACGTTGCACGAGGCATGGGCGTGATTAGAAAAGTACTTAAAACACTTTTTAAAAAATTCTACTATAGTTTTCATGAAGTTGTGTATTTAAATTGGTCTATCAGTGGTCATACGTGAATTGGGAACGACAATTCTGCAGCACTTTTATTAACAAGTTCTTAATCCTAGATCCATGCTAGATTGCAATGGTATGTTTCGTATCTCCAACTTTGGATTTGAGGTTAAACACTACTACAAGATGTAATGATCGTAAAACTTGTTACAAATATCGTAATCAACTGGGTTTCAGCTAAAGGAAATCGCGTTTAAGAGGATGGTGGATGATCCTTTTATGTTTTACCATCAAAGCACATTCGTCCATCATACAAAATGCACCTTCTTCTGACAACGTATCTTTTTCTGATCATCTTTAATAATGTCTACGATTTTTTTCTGGTCTCGCTATAAAATGATGCGCATTTCTAATATATATATTTAGCGTATTTTTCTGGAGTCAAAACTATTTCAGGCGCAAGAATTCAGTTTCTCATATCTAAACATCGTTCTGTGAAAGAAGCTGTTGGAACATATTGATTCTTCATAGCTAATCAAAAATTCAATCCGCATTTTGGCGACCAATATCTTGAAAGACTATCCTGCGATGATTGCAGCGAGACGTTGACATCTGACTCATTGCCCGCTTACTCTTGTTACAGTCATTAGAGTCAGTATAGACATTTATTATTTTCTTGTTTGACTTTTTAATTAATCCTTTCCTCTCAGATTTCAATTAAATCGTATTTTTATTTTTTAAAACAATACGTCAAAAGATGTCTAATTCTACAGAAACCGAGCCAATCAATACTGAGTGGGCCAGAATTTTCATCTACTAACAGCGATCGCGCTGAAAAGTCTGCTAATCTAAGCTGAGAACTTTAAGCACAATATTTCAGTAATAATAAAATAGCTTGGCTCAGGCGACCCGATTCTATTTCCGTAGACGATTGATCGCTGGGTCACTGCTTGTTAGTGTGTCTGTCGCATTGCAAATGCAGGCAATGGCGGCGACCGCATCCAAGTGCATCGCAGTTGGACGATATAGACTCCGGAAATATGATATGATTGATCCATAGTAGGACTTTTTCTGTCGTCCAAGTGTGGATAACAAGTGTTTATCAACTAAGATCAAAGGAGACAAAAACGTTTCCGTCCTTAATCTATTCCTACTTTTCACACAAACCTCCTTCATAAATGCAGCCGAAATGATTAGTATTTTCTTCAAAATTTTCTCTCGCAAGTCTTGTATTTCCTTTGTCGAAATTTGTAAAATTGATAGTTTTTTGATAGGATGAAAGTAATTTCAACCTGAAACGTCCAGAGGTCAATCTTCGATAAATCCCCTCCACATTCCAGTTTTAGATTTTTATTACTTTCTCTTAGAAGTATTTCCACGGAATTATCCAAGAACTCTCTAAACATCACTTCATTATTTCAGATCCCGTTATATGCCATTACTTTTTCGGGTGAGAAGTTACAATCTCCCCAATTTTCATTATCAATAACATGATCCATTCACTCACTCAGCGTGTTCTTAACATTTTCTATTAGTATTAAGAAGATGGACGTTTTTAAATATGATATTAAATTAACTATTCCATAATTGGACGATCATCCGGTCACTGATGACATACAACACGAAAATATTACCGAAATTTATGACATTTAAATAACCTTTCGAACTCAAGAAAAAAATCGTCCATTAACTAGTGGTTGTTAATCTCTGGTGATCGTCCGAAGGTTGCTATCAAGGATGTCCCTGCCAATCCTTCAGCCACCGGGGATTGCAACAAAGGCTGCAAGATTGTTACGAAAATTGATCACCTCTGGCAAGAATCCTATTCCGCAAAACCCGATAGTTCTTCCCAACCAGTTTTCACTTCCTCTATACATAAATCTATAGATCAAAATATTTATAGCTATTCGTAGGAATGTCATTTTAAAGAAGACATTGCAATTCGTTACTCGAATGGACATCAGTAAAAATATCCGCCCCCCCAACGCCTACAAGGCATAAGTTACAGAAGAAGACAAAGCCTGTCTCTATCGAAATAAGAAAGGTTAACATTTGAAAACCTGCCAAAAAAGCGAGTAGACATCTAACACAACAGAATTAGAGGCAAGAATTATTGTTATGAAGAGATTTGAGTGTGTGCCAGCTATAGTAGTATTTCACGACGATAGCGCTAGGTATAAATGTACCGGCAAGCACCTTGAGCAAAAATATCCCCCGCTCTTGCTTGATGCCAAGTGGAAAAAAGTATTCCAAATATCCCACTTTTCACGGGGACTGTGGAAGTGAAAATAGATTCCCCGATAGTGTGAGTGACCAGAAAAGTCACCAAAGATTCGAGACTGAAGGAGAGAAAAAACAGAAAGTTTTATTCCTATGTGAAAATAAATCTCGCAAATAATATTTTATTGGTACGAAATGTCAGCTAAAAATTAAAAATGCGATACGAGCGCATTGATGTTTAAAGTAATGTTTTTTCTTTCCTGGGACATTCTTTTGGGGTCGCTTGTTTCCGTTGTACATGACGTTTAGGAGAACATCATACCAAATATTGTGTACAAGCTTTAATACAGATGATTTTATTAGATAAAATAAGGTTTTTAAAAGCGTATCGCGTTGCAGCTGTAAAAATTGATCCTTAAATCTTCTACAATTCATTAAATGAGTCCTCTAAAGCCAGTTTTAGGGAGCTATTATCTATTAAAATCCAGACGGAGAAAGCAGAAAGCGTAAGGATGCCCGTTCCCATTCGTTAATAGAACGGCAAACGAGACTAGAAAGATTTATCTAGGATAATGTTAATAATAAGATAAAATAGCCAAATGCATACAAAAAAAGTGATGAATAATATCATCATTTATTTACATCATCACTTATTTTGTCTGCATTTGGCTATTTTATCCTATTATTAATTTTGAAAACATTTGCATAATTATGAAGCAACGAAGTCAGAAGAACTTCCTTTTAAAGGGTGCATTTATACCAAGTTTCTCAATTAACTTAAAAAAACTGATATAAATGATCAACATTTATAAAAGGCCATAAAGATCCGAACCTTTAATCAACATAATGTTTACAATCGTTCCTTAAATAGTGTGGTTTGTGTTATATCGGCCAGACAAAAAGGTCTTTTGGTTACTCGAATAAAAACACACCCAATTATAATAAAAAAACGTCTGAAATTTTGCATATAAAAATTCTCAATTCCATTATCAAGATACATCAATATACGATTTACCTTATCAATATTATTAATTTCTACTACAAAATCACTGACAAAATCTTAATAAATATAATTCTCAGGTTTCAACCCGGGAATTGTATTTGGAAAATATTCACCGGGAAAGCCTTCACTTTTTTCCATTATTTTTCAATCATTGGTTTTCATATACGCTTTCTACCCTCAATTGATCTTTTTCTCGGGTTTTATAAATACCTACAGGCAGGCCAAAACTGTAACACTTTAAGTTTCAAAATTATTTTCAGTAATTCTAGTCTCTAATCTAGGTCAAAACATTTAAAATTTACGTTATAACCTTATAACAAAAAATTGGCTGCAACGCTAATGAAATAAAACAGGCGATGAAACTCTACGGAGACCTTTACAAATTATCATTCCCAAAATTCCAAAGATCTGCAAAGATTTATTCTTTAACGTTTCAATACCGTTTGTATTTTCGTCGACAGTGGCTTGTGTTCATTTAACGATTCAATCATTCCGGTTACCTGGATGCTTAATTGTTGCCACAGAAACGCGCAGATAGAAATGAAACGAGCAGGCTAATTCGGGGTCCGGAGCAATGTCGATAGATGGAGTCTGGAAAATGGAGTGTTTGCGAGGAAGATCGATGGCAATTAGCAATCACTAACTCACTCACCTCCGTTAGCGCGTGAAGCTGGCCCTCGTGAACACAGACGCCCATGAACCTGAAACAGGCAAAGCAGAGAACATCAAAAAAGGGGAAAAACAAACTGCTCGCATTTCATTCTTTCTGACACAACAAAAAAAAAACACGTGGCAAGAATTCAACAACTTGGGCTTTTGGATGAAAGGATACAAGAAGCTTATGTATTTTGGGCAATGAATAAATATTAGTGATTAAAATTATTTTATCCTTCGAGTGGAGCATCCACATTATTTCCCAACAATGACTGGGGTTTGAAACCACGACTATACATTTCCGTTACACAGTATCACGAGATTACAGTCACGGGTGGCAAAGTGGCTGTGTCTGAATGACTTGTTTGACTCGACGTCAGTCACCACAGGCCAAAACACGTCAGTCAAGATAAACGCCCGTGGTTGTCACCGACATTATTTTCAACGTAGCATCTATTCTCTTTTTGTTTTCAGCCGCTCAATTTCAACACAGGTATTTTTCATGAATCCCTTCTACAAAACCCTCTGCGCCATACTTGTGTATCGCAGCCAGGAAGATTCCTCCTCTTCGAGAATGTTTTATTTTCAGGTCGCCCTATAATGTAGGTTTACTTTTCACTTATAATATCGTCCTTCCGAAATCAAAGATGGCATACAAGAAGAATAGAAGTCATTGTGGATTGACTGTTGAATAGAATTTCACGTATATTCTAGCACAAACACTATTAATTTCAAGTTAACCCTTAAATTAAAATAGTAATATTTCATGTATGTTAATGTGCTTATTTACTTTTCATTGCAGACAATGCTTCCTGTATCAAGAGCTTGCCAATCTTATTTACAGAAATATATGAATAATTGCCTCATAGTGGTCTCTAGACTTATAACAAGGTAGTGCATAGCTTATGTGATTTTATAAGAACAACACATAGGACTTATGTCGCGCAAAAGCCTAATATAAAAAAGTGGGAGTTTTGTGCCATAGTATTATAAGTTAATGCCTCAAATTTACATATCATTAATATTGTAAATAGTGGATAAATAATGTACCACTGTTAATTTAAATACTTATCACATATGATC
Source organism: Zhengitettix transpicula (assembly GCA_037074705.1). NCBI lineage: Eukaryota > Metazoa > Arthropoda > Insecta > Orthoptera > Tetrigidae > Zhengitettix > Zhengitettix transpicula. Next base: position 34,218,764 of record CM073596.1, on the reverse strand, counting down.
TTATAAAAAAAAAATGTGAGAAAAATCTTTTACAATCCTGGAGCTTGCGACCCACATTCAACAGGATTTATATATAATTATACAATGAGATTAATATGGATATATACATAATTAATTTATCATTAAAATTATGTAAAGTAATTTGTATAGGTCGAAATATCCAGACTGTGCAAGAGTGAAATTAAATACATGAAAAAGTTTACGTATGATTGAAAATAATGAATAAGAAAGATAGCCAATTCAGACCAAAAAAAGGTAATATGAATAACAAATGTGTGGTACTTATTTACAGGCTACATGAGGGTGATCCACATTGGGCAACTCCCCTTTAATAACATAGGAAGGGATTTGAAAGGGGATATGCGGAAGGGTAGAGGAAGGTAGCCAAGGGTTAACTAGGGCCCCCGGGCTATGGTTTAAGGATCCTACCCGGCATTCGCCTAAAGAAATGCAGGGAAAACCCTAGAAAAACCTGCATCAGGTAGGTCGGGCATTGGGTACTTGTCCCACGCCCTTCCGATAGCGGGAGAGGAGTTTGCTGTGAGGACGCAGCATTCCCTTCTCCGTGCCTCGACCAGTTTAGGAGGTAGCTGGCCGACTATTCCAATGGGAATAGCGGACAACTCTTACCGTATGCCCAAGGTCTATCTTTCTAATTCATTATTCGAAATTAAATATATTAAATAACTGAAAGTTTATTCTCAATATACACGTACCCGAAATAAAATTTTTACCTATATAATGTAGCGTTACATTGAGACAGCTGCGTTTTGCCTGTCTGAGAAGAATAAAATTTGTTTCGGTAGAAGTTTGTTGACACATGTGTCCTGGGAAACCCCACCGATCTCTTTTTTGCTATCATATATAAATTCGTAATCCAAGCGAGAAAATATAATTATAATCTTGGAGGAACATCAAGCATTCTATCTTGATGACGAAACTAGGAAAATATTGTACTGATCAGTAACTGAACATGGGACACATGGCAGGACTACGTAGGAGATTCTCGGACAAGTGAATAGGATGCGAGTACCTACTCTCAAAAGCGATCTAATTTTGTGAATAAAAAAATAGTAATATTGATAAAGGTTGAAATATAATATAAATTGTAAAAAGATACAATAAATCTGTATGAAACTGCCGAGGACAAATTGCGATATGAACCTTGTCGGCTCCCACACCGCAATAATAGTGCTTTGGGAAAGGCTCGACAGTGGGCCATGTATCACTCTTGTCTCGTAGTCTGTAATTTGCCCGTCCACTTGCTTCTCCATCGAGGAAAGACTTGAGGGCAAATGTCAGGTCAGACATAGACCACAGAAGGAGTGCCAAACTTTTAAATGTCGCCGTCTTCGCCTTTCACTTTTCCACAAATTTTCGTGAAGCAAGTTTGTTTTAGTAAGAAAGATAGCCAATTCAGACAAATGAGTGATAATATAAATACCACACAACGTTTCTGGGATCCTTGGCTATCTTTCTTATTCATTATTTTCAATCAGACGTAAATTTTTCTTTTTAATTATTTTTTATCCAAGTATTTGCCATTGACTTCCCGAATTTCCTTTTACAATTCAAATTATATCACTAGGAACAAGAGTGTTGTCCTCTTATATTTTTTTACGAGACACGAGACTGTCGGGGTCCAACCCTGTGTTCTGGTTCCCATATCCTGGCTTTCTTTCCCTCTGCATCGTGAGGACCTCAAACTGCTGACTCAGTCCACTCGACTACGAAAGAACAACACCCCGTTACTGGAACATCGGCCCGAAGGCTCGCCAAGAGCATGATCTGCCTCGTTACCAAACAACGAGAACGATCAAGCAGCCAACATCCGTTCTGCGTAGTGTTTTCTTCATTTCTTAAAATTTAGTTTTCCATATTCAGTTCATCCACTCTCAATTGCTGGTTTCCCACGACTTTGTTCACGAAGCAAACTGATAGGTTAAGTCATTGGAGCACTTTAGACCGAGAACATTACTTCATATTTATTTAACGAAAAAAACCAGCGGTAAATAATTTTCAACGTTATATATAATTTGTACGTGTATAAAACGAGAACAGTACCGTCAATAACTGAACTTGGGTAAAAACAAGGAAACGAGATTTTAATTTACAAATAAAGTCTTTAAAATAAATAAATATCCGCCAATTTTAAGTCAGAAAAAAATACTTTATTAAATTAACAACGTTTCATCGCTTAAACTTGAACCTGATGGGGCCGCAAATTTGCGATGAAACGTTGTTAATTTAATAAATTATTATTTCTGACTTAAAATTAACTGATGTTTATTTATTTGTTTTCTCAATTGTCAAAATACATATTTATATAAAGTCTTTAAAACTAGTAATTAAATTTTAAAACGGAATACTCGCATACTTGCCCGCTATAATCGGTATTTGATAGTCAGGAAAAGCGGAAAATAGTTCAAATGTTTCTAAGCATCTTAGATATTTTTCCTTCAAAATTTACCGCCCGATTATTTCTAAACAGACAATGACTGAAAGGCGGTAATACGAAGGAGAATAATTTTGGTGAAAACAACCCGCTTCAAAACGATTTTTGAAACGGCTTTAACTGATCTCAGCATTTTGGAAAGGGAAAGTTGGCTTTAAAAAAACAGGACCTGACAGGTAAAGACCAATTATTCAAAGTAATTATCAGAGTAACGTTTAAAGTCTTTAAAGTGTGAAACAGAATATTTCACATCGGCACAGACTCCAACGGTGAAGAAATTGGGAAGGAACGTCGTCGACCGCAGACGCCGTACTCCAGATTCATCTCGTCAGGATCAGGAAGCAGGTTAACGTGGCTGTACGTTCAAATAACATGATGCTATTCTCATAATTGTCTTATTTTGAATTTAATTTTCAAAATACTGTTCTGATTCAGTAATCCAAATAAGGACCCTGATCAAAAAAGAATCAAATATTACAACGTTCAGCATAAAGTAATATTGAGAAGTAGCAGGTCTTCGTAAACAGTTAACATAGTAGTGATAGATGGCACTACGTGTTTACGTGATTAAGGGTAAACTGAGAATAAGTAGATAACGAAACGAAAGTAGTGTTGATAGCTTGGAGGAAACGGACCTCGACTCGCAACATCCTCTGAAGCAGAGGCAGCAATTTGTACGCCACAACAAAGAGGTTAACGACACAGCACGGGATGTAAGGCTAGGTGAAGATGCGGCAACACGCAAGAGAAACCGACGGGAACATTGCAAAGCGGTTGCCCCTCCCTGGGCGAAATAAAGCCTCGGCCAGGGCGTGGTCTGGAACAGGGAGAATAAAGCCAAACCGAAATTTAACGAAGGAAAACACGAAGCATTACAAACAACTGAAAATAAATAACTAATGTAAAGCAAGTAAATAATGAAGCAATCAAAATTAAGCCCCTTTAACGTACAAATAAATTAGAACAGAAATCTGAATGAAAATGTTTCCAAGTCGAATAAAAGAAAGATATTAAAAATAAAGATGAATCCCAACGGCAGCTTGGGATGCAGGAAATGATGTCTCCAGAAGCTGTAGGCAAAGAAGAAATAACTCGATTACGCATTTGAGAGGAAGCGGAAAAGGACTTGAAAGCAGATTCGTGCACAATTTGGATCGCGCGTGGGATTTCGTGACGCTCGTAGTTCTGGCTGGCAAAACAAGCTGACTAACTCCTCTTCTCGCCGGATCCGTGTTTGCAAAACAACGTCGGAAGGAAATTTACAACGTTAGAATCGTCTGCAAATACAATCTCGTGGTGAAGGCCTAAAATTGGATGCATACCAAACAACCATTTTTGGGCGGAAAGATAAGACACAGAACAGCGACAGACTTAAATACATTTGGAATAAAACTGTCTGGAGGATGTTTTAGCTTAGTTCCTCAAAATAATAGATTGCCATCGCAACATTCATTTCTCACCTGACCATTCCTTGGACGACGGTCTCATGAATTTAGATTGGACAATTATGAAAATTTAATAATAATATTGGTTTCAAGTGTTTCAACTATCTGAGAGGATGAGACGAGTAAAAACTGAAAAATAAAATATAGAAAAGGATAATGAATTTCTTAAAGAGAACAGGAAGCGAAGAGCCAATTTTACTCTATAAAATAAAAATAAAATAAATAACCAAAAACAGTCATGAAGAAGATGAAGATAGGCTATATATAGGGTAATTTATATAGTGGCCACTTTATTACGTTCCTTGACCAGTTTAGGAGGCAGCTAGCCGACTACTCCAATAGGAATAGCGGACAATTTTTACCGTAGTTCAAAAAACCAGAGAGAGGAGAAGGTATTTCCAAAGGTATCCTCCTCCAGAGCTCTCTGGGAAGGTTCACACTCACACTATAATTAAACAAATATAATTTTAATTTCATAATCTCAAGTATGAAAAGATGGGTCTAAGGATCATGACTGTGAAACTTCACAAAAGAGGCAATGCCTTAGAGGAGACGACTGGCCACTGCATGATGTATGATGATTGGTGCCCTGAATGCATCGCAGAGCACGAAGTCATATTTGGGTCTGGGTTTTTTTTTTTGCTGCTGTATTCAGCACGGCACACAGCAGCTCTTGGGTAACAACGCCCGCAATTGTGAGGCAGTCAGGCACTGGCGTGTGCATTTCAATTGGCGACTGTCACGAAAATCTGTTGACGTCCTCCAGACTACGTTTACGTCACGGGGAATTGCGTAAGTTACGTCTTCTCGGCAGGTGAACACTCAACAGAAAGAGCATCAGGAAAAGATCTTAGCAAACCAAAGGAATATGTAAATAATCCGAAAAGATATTCTTCTGGTGTTCTACTGACTGATTTGGAGAAGAAATATGTGCAATACGAGTGGTTAAGTGACAAATTATATCTGGCTAAAGGAAGAGATGTAATTCTGAAAGTGGAAGAGAACAGAAATGGACCTACTCGATTAAGCTTAATCAAAGAAGACTTGACGGCTTTCTGCGTTTTATTGATAAGACTGTAAACTTCCGATGGAAGCATAGAAACGTTAAGTATATTAACACGTTGCAAAAATAATTTTTTCATCCCTGCTAAATGAGGTTGGAAACTTCACGTTTGGTGTTCACGTACGTCAGCGAGTTTCCAGAAACTGGGATTTGGTCGTAGTTTTCCTGTGACGGGGCTTAAGGACCCCCCCCCCCCCCACCTCCCCAAAGATCTCATCCTCATGATGACATCTGAAGGCCACAGTGTATCAGTAACATTTACAAAACATAAATCAAATCATCTCTAGGATCACATCACCAACTGGGTTTTTACTTAAACATCGGAGGACACGCATCTAAATTTTTTTCAAACATTGGTCGCGTAGAGAAAATTATACATATAAAACATTAAACGAGCAATTAACAGACTTAACTACTCAAAAAATATTAATAATTAAAAAAGTGATGAAACGTTTATGTAATTTTGCAAAGTACCGAAACTTTGCGCTGTTAATTAAAAAAAATAATGAAAAAAAGTGTGTTAATTGGTCGTTAAAAATACGTTATTATAATTAAAATCAGACGTTGACATAAAATATATAAAAACCAATACATGTAATTTTTGAAACCATACATACGAAATGTATTACGAAATGATCAGGAATATAATTTATTTTAAGGAAGCCATCATAAAATTACTAAACAAAATTAAATTAAGCGTACCGTAATATAAAAAATATTCCCCAAATGATAATTCAACAGGAATAGTGCTACACAATTTCTATGATTGAGTACAACTCCTTCTGGTAGATTAGAATTACGTCAAAAATGGTATTTAAAACTATTACGCTATTAAATTTTAAACATTTACAGTGATTGTAACTCAGTATAAGGTTCGATAAAAATAGTTTTAGTGGTGGAAGTAGGGACCAAGTATTAAAAGACCATGAATTACAAGTCTTACCCTAGGATGTTCGGATGGGATAGTTTATTCATAAGCTGCACTTCCTTGAGCATGTTCGGTCGGTTCGACCTGAGCAAGTTCATCTTCAGAACCATGACTTGGCCAGTAGTTCGATGTGTGACCTGAAATAGAAAAAAAAAGCGTAAGCCGTGAGAAACAACAAAGGTTGTTGGAAGGAAACTGATAAATTACAGAAAGTTCTATGCTAAAATGATAGAAAAGCTATCAGTAATCTGAAGTTGTGCGTGTTGGCATGCAGGTGAATGAGCGTATCTCCGGATTCTTCACAACATTGCTTCACCACGACGCACAAAGTGCTGCTATGTTACAGTCATGATAATTATAATGATCTGACATTTTAATTTTACAATAAATAAATAAGCAGCCTTAATATTGGAAATTGTAGCTCCCTTAATTTCGTATATTCTAATCAAGGAAACTGTCCAAGAAGCGTCCAAAAATTGAATGAATACAGATATTTAATATTACACGCCGTATTCTAGTCTTAAACAAAATATACCTTGAACACTGATTACATTGCAGTAAAGTTATTTCGAACTTCTCGTCGCCAACCTGCCTTCCTAGAAAAGCTAGATTCAGCATTTGTACTTTAATTAAACTTGGAAAAAACTCATGTATATTTAATGTCTTAAATTCATAATTAATTATACGAGCTTAAATTTCTGGCCAACTTTAACATCAGGGGAAAAAAGAAATACAAAGATTTTTTTTTTTGCATTTAGCTGGACGCTTCGAGGCTATTTTACGTCTTTCTATAACAGAATTAAATACAGAATAGATAAATAAATTTTCTTTGTATTTCCTTGTTTATGAAATTCAAGTTGGTCTGAAATTTAAGGTCGTATAATTAATTACTGAAATAAAAAACGTAACTGCCATTTCTGAGATAATACATGCTCATGAGGTCTGATACGACTTATTAAAACAAATATTTTTTGTATAGGAATGTACGGTTGGAACTGACGCTTGGAGGCACTATTTTGCATTTTATCGGCTATTTTTTTTTAGGGCAACAGGCTACATGAGGGTGATCCACATTGGGCAACTCCCCTTTAATAGCATAGGAAAGGATTTGAAAGGGGGGATGCGGAAGGGTAGAGGAAGGTAGCCAAGGGTTAACTAGGGCCCCCGGGCTATATTTTAAGGATCCTACCCGGCATTCGCCTAAATAAATGCAGGGAAACCCTTAGAAAAACCTGCATCGGGTAGGTCGGGCATTGGGCACTTGTCCCACGCCCTTCCGATAGCGGGAGAGGAGTTTGCTGTGGGGACGCAGCATTCCCTTCTCCGTGCCTCGACCAGTTTAGGAGGCAGCTGGCCGACTATTCCAATGGGAATAGCGAACAACTCTTACCGTATGCCCAAGGTCTGCGACCCCGGAACATACACCTCTCAAAACAGGCCGAGGTGCCTCGGCATGTGGGAACCTTAGTTCAAAAAAAACCAGAGAGATGTGAAGGCATCCCCAAAGGTTGCTCGGCTATTTTTCTTTCTTGTCAGCTTAAATACCAATCTGTTGTGATTCATGGCCCCCACAGCACTGCGAGAACATTATTCATTTCATTAATTAAACTGTACGGAAAATTTCTGTAAATAATTTTGTAAATATATTATCATATTTTATCGAATAGCGCGTATTAATAATTACAACAGGTTTAATTAGACTTAATTATAATTACAAAACACGTCTTGTTTGTACTTGCTCTCAGCAAACGAGATAATTAATCCGTTTATACGGAGTGACATACGGGCGGCAAAGATACCGAAATGAAGGTCATGGCGGGCCTCGTGACACATTCTCAATGAAACCAATTGTATGCTAATGTCAAACAATCACGTTTTTCTCAACGACATAACGAGCTTATCTAATTAGAACCACTTGCCTAATTTCTAGGTAGCCTACAGCTACTACACGTTCAATGAAACTGTCAAAAACTTCGTATCTGTTCTTCAAAATGTAACACAAAAATGGTTCTACATTCCTTCTAGTCAGATAAAACAACTATTGTTAATGTATCAGCAACGAAATACCTAGCAAAAAATTTAACAACGACGGTTCACGACAATTCAATACGATGCTGCGACTTAGTTGAACATTTAATTTTATTTTCAGCAATGTTCAATGCTTAATTTATTTTTAAGAAAATATAATAAAAACATTAATAAAGATTATTTCAATACAGTGCTACAACATACCGGATAAAACTGAAAAATAATAGGCCGGTCCTAATTTTCGCACTCAACAAACCGACGGCGACGCCACAGCGCAGTAGCTTTCAGAAAATAATTGCATCTAACGCTTTTATCGCCGCACTGTTTTCTCCGAAGTCAGTAAAAATTTTATTGCCGGCCCAGACTTTTTGTTCTACGTGTAATGTCAAGATTCGTTGCGGACTGATCGCTGGGTGTGGGGGGAAAATAAATCGCACTTGTCTCCAAATTGCAGGTTCCGCGTATAATCACAGCCCGTCTCCTTTCCGTCCAACCCACATTCAATTAGAAGGCAAAAGTTAATTACCGGCTTCAAAATAAGGACCTGTCCGTTTGCTTAGACAGGATTTTTGACACTATACCTTTGTAATTACTCGTTTTAAAATCGTTCGCGCCGTATTGGCAAATAAATTATATTCAGACTTGCAAAATTTTTATATTTAACTCAAGGGGTGCCAAAAAAAGAACGATACGTGGTTCAAATTTTTTTATTAATATTCTAATATTTTATTTTATTTTATTAAAATACTTTAATTACAAATTCGGCTGATTTATTCATATTTTTGTTAGCACAGTTATATTTTATAGAAATAAGCACCAAATTTTTTGTGTCATTAACTCTGGCACAATACGTCAAAATATGTAACATTAATTTGTTTTTCAGTGCAATAAATTCTGGGGTATGACAATCATTTACTTCAGGGCACTTAAATAGTTTCCATTTACAGTAAGATGTGTTAATTTATATATCTACAATACATACATATTTAGATGTAATGAGTGATGAATAAAAGTGAATTAAATTCAGTTTCTAATTTAATCGTACTGTTTCATAATGTAAACAGTGATTTTATTTGAGTTGACTGTGTTTATTTACGAAAATTGCTTCAATTTCATGTATTATATGACTGTATGTCTCGAAGTTGGTGTTAATTTTTTTCTTCTTCTTCTCTTCTTCGGCTTTTCCCCCTTTTATAGGTTTGTCGTCTTCAGTTTTCATATCTGTCTGTCGTTCCAATCCCCCTCTTCCAAATTCCTATCCTCCATTATGGTTTCCACTTTAATTTGGGTCTGCCCCGTTTACTTTTCCCCCAGGAGGTGACCATTGGTATATTTCTTTTGGCCATCATCCATTTTCCATTTTTTGTACGTGATCATACCTTTTAACGACAGACGTGGTTACGTTCATTTTTTTCCAAAGAAGCTCATTTCTAATTTTATCCTGTCTTGTTTTTTGAAGACTTCTCCTCAGATAATCGAATTCTACTGTTCTAATTTTGTTCTTTCGTAATTCTGTCAGGGGCCAAGTTTCACTTCCATAACATAGAATGTTCTGTATTATGCTCTTATAAATTTTGATTTTTGTTTTCTTTGTTAAATTTTTATTCCAAATTATTCAGAGTAAAATCTTGGTAGCATTTGCCATTGCAATTTTAGTTTTCACATGTTCCTACATTTGTAATTCTTGACCCCAAGTATTTTAAAAAATTTACTTTTTTTCCTTCTAAAACAGTTTAATTAACAACGTAAAAATAGCAGATAAATATGTGAATTTCAAATTCTCCGACTTCATGGCCAACGCATCAATCACGTCAACTAGACAACTGATCCTAGCGAGATGATTTCCGACTGATGAATCGAATCATACTGCTTATTAAAGTCCTCGTACCTCATTCAGACATCTACATATAATATATTTATTTAAAAATAGAAATATTTCAGAATAGAGCTTCGTATGTACGTAATAAGTTAAATTCGCCAGTAGTCTCAATATAGAAATTGCTGTCCGTGTAGATTTTGACTTCGGTTTTCACCTGTAGACAAATTAATAGACAAATGACTCGCCGTCTCCACGTGGCAGGGCATTCAAAATTGAAAGGAAGCCAGGAATCCAAGACGACGGCTCGCCAGCCAAGTTCCCCCAAAGATTGTGCAACGTTTACAACATAGTCCACATTATTTCCAATTTATCTCCTTTCGTACGAACTTCTCAACGAATTACTGTTCTCCATGTTTAATTGCCCACTTCACGACCTAGTTCAACGGGTGATTTGTCGAGCTCCTTATATATTTTATGTTAACGAATATTCAACGTCAAGTGACAAAGCCGATGAGCCAAGTTAGAACTCAGTCAACGCGGCGATTGTTGATCACCACCTGACAAAAAAAATGGGACTGCTTAATTGTTATTAGGATTTGAAATTTATTGTGAATGACGTGATGTTAACGTGTCGGTAATTCAATGGACAGGTAAATTATATAAATTTGTTCATAACTTAATATTCTTATATGCTCGTACGTAGGAACTTGATGGTTTGTATGAAATGTTTCATTACAGATGATGATTATGTCGAATGTTCCTGTTTATAAATTGTCGTATTTTCTTCCATGAATAAACATGAGATCTTGAGGTCTTGTTTGGGTTTAATTACCGATAGTTATAAGTATAACTTAAATTAAATTACTTTTGTGACTTTTTCAGCATCCTTGAAGATTGTGGTATCTAATCGAATCCGTCCACGACTCGAACTAGCAGAAATTGGCGGTCCTAATCTAGTTTTATGACTCAATCGCATCCCGTGGCAGGAACTATTTTTATGGCACCTGCGGAAAACGTGATTCGGGTTGACGCCAAGGGAACCCGACTATTTGGAGGAAGGTTTCTGATGACCTTGAAAGAGCAGCACGCTCAGTGGATCCTCGCGCTTTCTCCGTCTCACATGGGCATGGACCGTGCGCAAATCTGGAGCCCAAGTTTGTCTGGGAAGAACGAGTACATTTGCATAACAGACTTTCCCCTGCAGTCACTACACACCACCTCACCGTCTGATCCGACACGTCACTGCAGCAATTCAACCACCAAACGTAGCTTTAATTAATTACAAACGGCAAAGGTCATGGACTTGAATTAACTCCAGTTCAGAAACCTACATAGGATTTTAATTATTTTAAAATAGTATATCGAAGATGAAGCGCAAGGTTGGGGGAGGGTTAACTACAGCCCCCGGGCTCTAGTTTAAGGATCTTACCCGGCAAATTACCTTAAAGTGTTGCAGGGAAACCCTACATCGGGCATCTGGCTCTTGTCCCACGTCCTTTCGAAGTCGGGAGAGATGTTTGCTTTCGGGGCACAACATTCCGTTCCCCGTGCCTTGACCAGCTTAGGAGGCAGCTGGCCGACTATTCCAATAGAAACATCCCAAATAAAAATAATAAAAAATAAATTCTTAAATATGCAACTGGAACAATTTACCCTGCAAGAGTCCTTTGAGAGGAAAATAAATTTTAGGGAAGTTTAATCAAAAGGAGGAAGTGAAAATAAGCCAATTGAAACATTAGATGCTCAAGAAGAGAATGGAAAAATATAAATTAAATGCAGTGCTACAAATAGTGAAATAAAAAATTCTGCGCAGCAGAGACAGTGTTTGAGTTCAGGAAAGAGTAAGCTATTACAACCCCGTCGGACTACTATACATTATATTTTAAATAAGATTTTTCTGCCTTCTCTGCGCCTCCATAAATTACTATGGATGTTCATTCAATCCCCATAGAAAATTATGTAATAAATAATATTGTATTAAAAACCGAAAAGTTATATTTTAATCAGTATATAATTTAATAATTTTGGCTTACTGTTGTTAGTAAATAATAAAAAAAAGAAAATGAAATTTAAATTATTCCATGGTTATTTAAGGTTGGAACCTGATGATGAATTGCGAAATATAAATTAGTTCGCAAATTCTCCAACGAACCTAAAAAAAATTATTTTTACTTTTCGCCAAATTAACTGATTTTGGTAGCTTTCTCCTCCTGAAATCCAACCCGACCGAAACCCGAAATTGAAGCTGGTTTTCCGTTTCACATTACATCAACATCGGCTCGTCAAACCCTATAATACGGAAACGCCCTGATGATTAAAAACGACGGTGCCGTAAAGCGTAGGTAAAATTGAGTTTGCCATCAAACTATACAGTTATTTGATCGATTGAAGGTTTCTAATGTTCCTCAAAATTTAACTTTAGGATGACATTGTAATTATTTAATTTTTTCTCCGGTTGACTATTTTCATGCAAACGTATAGTCGTTGTGGCGAATAATAGATTTATGGCTCAACGACTCACTTGCAATGTTTTATCGCCTTCACAAGCCACGACTACGTGTTTTTCACATACTTCTGGAAGTTTCTTTCGTTATCTCGAAAAGTTTTATTACCTAGAATTGTGAAAGAATGAGAAGAAAGATTGAATAGAATGTTCCCATGTTAATGGCACGTTGCCTTCCGTTTAACACATAATGTATAGGAGAAAATTACTATTTGGTTGTATGAACTACATTGCATGGATTACAACGCATTCCAATTTACAACAAATTTAAAAAGTTCCACGATAAAGGATTCTTTCTGAATTAAATTCAGGTTTAAAATATATTAAATGAAAATTAAGAAAAGTAAATGAAGTATCCAATAAAATTAAGTGATAAAAATGAAGAACACAAAACTTATATCATGATTGTAATCGTCAGGCATAAAAAATCGCAACAGGTTGAAGAACGACGTGGGATTTCAGAAACGTTTGTGGGTATTTCCTTATCACTTACTTTTGTCTGATTGCATTTTCATTAACTATTCATCACTGATTTAATTTCAAGATTACAAATTTGTAATTTTATGTCATATTAATATATTTATTATTTCGAACATGGCAACAATTTTTTTTCCATTGAGGTTTGTGATAAATTATTTCCTAATCTGGTTATGTTCGAGAAGCAAATTTGACTGACCTTTTAGTGCGTCAGTCAGTCTGACGTCGGTTCCGGAATACCGATCCAGATTAGAAGATTTCTCCTGCTTTCACACATGCCGCCGCGGAAGGATTAACAAGTAGTACGTCGGAGAAGGTAGACCACGAGAACGTTAAATTATAGTTCTAAAAATCGGACGTAGTGTAGATTTTTAACGGAGCACGCAAGATATATTTTACCAAAACTTCCCCCCTAGTCCCCAGTACCATAAAAAGTCCAGCAATGCAGGCTGAAAGTTTCGTAGGGTTCTGGATTATATTCTTCCTTCAACTATTCAACTTATTTCAACGAGTTGACACTATCGAACTGCTATCATGTCTGAACTAGCGAAAGTAAACTTCCAACGCCACTCGTAACTCAATTCCCTCTAAACTATCAATTAATTTCTATATTTTTGACGTGATAGCTCATTTTTCTCCCATATATTTTAACTAGTGTAAACATACGCAACTGTCTTCTTTTGTGTCGTTTCATTATTAAATTACGAAAGAATAAATAAATAATTTTTCTAAGTTGAATAAAAGATACATGCGTCATCATTCTGTGGTGTTAGGTCCAACAATGCTACTTCCTTACCCTCCTATTTTATCTACACAAAAATATACCGAAAGTGATTTTACACTATATTTTCATAAGTTAACAAATATTAACTTAAAAACTGGACCTCCATCTATATGTCTATAAGAACATTTATTTATTCAAGTTTACAACATTTATCGTATACACTGAAGTATTAAGCAGGGCTTTAATAACATTTCTAGTGCAAATAATTTAAAAAAAATAAAATATAAAATTTATTTTTATAATCAGCTTTCAATTAAAATTTTGATTTGACAAGATACACGAAAATTTTTTAATTATTGAGAGTTCATAATAATAGAAATATAGCCAAATACAGACAAAAGAAGGGACAATATAAATTCGTCTGTATTGGCTGTCATTATTAATTTTCAATCAAATAAATTTTTCATTTTAATAATGAGAGTTCAATTTTTTTAATTAAACCATTTCTGAATACTTCATTGCATATTTTGATAGGAGTAATAATTAAAACTAAATATTTTATTTACGTCAATTTTTATACCCATGCCTCTCCATGATATTTTTTTTGTTTTTCAAAGATAGTAGGGTTTATTTCTTAGGTGCAAATAATTTTATTTGGTACACGTCAAAGCCAAACCTCTTTTCATTTTTTTAAAAATGTTAGAAAAAATAGAAATTCGATGTTGTTGGTCGTAGTTATATTTCAGAGTTATAATTTAAATTTTTCTTTTTTACCATTAATTAAATATATACGGTTTGTATAGTATCAAAAATGTATTTTATTAGTCCTATACAATTTCTATATAAATATTTGTAAGGTATTTTAATTGAATCAACATATAAATTTTGGAGGAAAGAGGAATAAAAAGTCTGAAATGCGTTGGAAAAAGGAAGAAGGGTCGGATCATATATGCTCTCGATTAATCGAAGATTTATCTTCACCAACAAAACCTGATAAATTTTTGAGTAAAACCGCCGTAAAGCTTAGAAGCTAACTGGTGGCCAAATGTCTGCGCGATGACCAGCGACGCCTTTCTTGTCAATTGAAAACTATACGTATCCGAGATTGCACTTGGGTTGTTGGTATTGTAATGCTGACCCACATAGACAGCCGGGTCACACGCGGAGCACTTGAAAGGCCCCACAGGTCACACACCCCCACTGTACACAAGGGGAAGCGGACCTGGCGCAAGAGCGGTCCAAAACTCACCCCGTCAGTTAAACAAACCCTTACAAACACGTATGCGGGGGTGATTTCCCAACACGAAAAAACACTGCCCGAAAAGGAAAGTGAGGTCGGCGCCGCTCTCCTCGCAAGGTCGGCTGCTTCGAGGAGGCGCCAAAAGACACCGGCGACCTGATTTGCGTTCACATGGATACGAATTAAACCAAACTGTGAAAATACGCCGAATTTTTGATCGACAGAATACAAATTTCAAACCCTCCAACGGAAAATCTTCAAAGAACCCTCGCAAAATGTCACTGTGTTCACAAAATAATCATATTGCTTCTTTCCATAAATTAACCCACCAACACGTCAAGGAATTGATATGTACAAACCTGCGATTGATAAAATAAATGTGTTAACGGAACTGTTAAAACGTTATTGTATATGACCGCTTAGTAATGGATGCACATTTCCGCCTGATCAATTCAAAGCATGTAGCTGTCTTCCATCCCTTCTTTCACAAATTGAACGTTTCAAGATAGAGCATAATCGATAAATTTAATATTTTCACGTGTTTCACAATTTAATTTTTCTCATTTAAAACTAGTCAACTATATTTTTCTTACAATTCTAATGTGGTTTGATTACCTTCCGGATTAAACCAACGAAGGGGAACTTTTAATTCTTGATTAATTCGCTCCAAAGTCTGTCTTTTGAGTTCAAAGCTGGAATCGGCATGAGACCAAGCATCAGGGGCTGCCAATCTGTTCCAACGAAAAAATCTTGATCAATCCATCCGCTTTGCAGAAAACTGGTTGAGGTTACGATTTTACTTTTGTTTTTATCTCGTCGCTATCGAAGTTTTTAATTATATCCATCGCCGTCATGTCCTTTGCTCTCATAGCCAGAGAAAAGCAGATTTTAGAAGTTTTTAAAAATATAAATTTTATTATTTGATTTTATACGATGGTCTCTCCCGCACTGATATTATCTTCCACAGATTTTCATCTTCTCCAAATATCATATCTCTCGGCGAGTGACCACCAATGTGTATAAAGAAAGGATTTTTTATATAATTTCTTTAATATTTATATTGTCAGCGTAATATTATGGCCCAGGTGTTGTTGGCAACTAGACAGCGTTGAATAAGAATGTTGAGTTTTCAGACGTATTATTGTAGGTGAAAAGCTTTGACGTGAGAACAAGACAGTCTGCGATATGAATTGATATAAAAAATTTGAGTCTGCGTTCGAGGCGAAGAGTAGGTGGGCGAAATTGGGTCCGGTATGTATTGAAGATTATTGGAGATTATCGACAAAAGCAAAGACAACTATTAAAAATATTGGAACGAGAAATTAAACGAGTTACGTGTGAATTGTAAAGAACGTAATACTGAACATGATTGAACTATGGTAATGTGGAAATTTGGTTTGTTGTGCTGACGTAGGTTGTGAACAGTGAAATCCCATGGCCTGTTAATTAAAATCATTTTAAATTACTCATGAAGTGAATAAGTAGTGTTTTATGAGAGCTGCTCTGATGATTTGGTACAATTTTCAATGTAAACCTAGTACAAAATTGATTTCTTTAGATTTCTTAAGATTTCGTCAAAGTTCTTCAGATATTTCCTATGTAAATATTTCTCATGTAAATTTAATTCAATATTTTGTAACATTTATTTCCTTTAATTCGGTTATAATTGCAGGCTACTTTAACTGTTAGAGGACCCTGAAGATTGTAAGAATTTCAATAAAGCTGTGGCATCTATGAAAACGTTATGTACAAAATCCAATTAAATATAAATTGGTATTAAAAGTTTTGTATTTAAAATGTACATCAAAAAAATATTTCATTTATCATATCATAATTTATTACATTAATTGGCCGCAACGTGGTGGTTTTGTTTATATCAATAATTTGGATACTTCAATATATATATATATATATATCTGTTACAATGATGTAATATATAAAATTTAGGGAACTGTATCGAGATTGAACCTCATCTGTTCGCAAATAAGGCGCAGAAGTCTGCAACGTCACTGGTGTATGTAGTTTCCCATCGCAATAATGCAATGGAGAACTTGAGACAGAGTGATTGAGTCAGCGATTTCTTTGCAAGGTAAGCTGGTCTCAGTAATGGACCGACAGGAAGCAGTCGCTGACAGCTGTGATGGCGGCGGAAGTGGAATCTGCGCCCTCGAGGTCTCGCGGCTAAGTTAAGACTTTATACACAAGGGCCTAGGCAAAACCTTTCCGGCACCCAAACACTCCAAAATAACCAACACCATGCCAACGCACATTTGCCATGACAAGGCTTACGTTCATAAAACCTACACAAATGCTAAGTCTCATAGTAGATGCTCCATTAATGCGTCATGGGAAATCCTCAGATGTGAGAAATCTCGAGGGAAAGGTAAATACGAATCTGGCAGATACGAGCGCACACGATTCAGACGTTCATTGCCAAAGTTCAAAGGGTGACATAAGTCAATAAAGATAGTTGCCTTGGCATTCACAACAGCAGTCGAAACTGAATCTTCTAAGCAATTATCCAATCCCTGAAGCAATCTACATTATCAGAGCAACCCAACACTGACCAGACGGGGATTACGGCAGCTTCACTTCCTGAGACACGACTGGAAGAATACAATTACGCTGACCCTAAGTCTGCTTGGTTTCTCCGCGACAATTTTTTTTTTCTGGGACACTTTCGTGCTTGTCGCCGTGTTCTACTTGATTCGCTGGACGTAGCCGCCATCTGCGCATCCGTCACAGCTGCGAATCCAGTCCACAAGCTCTCACAAGTAATCTCCACTATACATTCAAAATACGGTATCTGCAGCTCAAAAAATTAAAATATGTTCGTAAAATATGTTCCCAGCTTTCCTGATTCTAATCTGGCTAAAATTAAACATTTATTCTACGTTCATGATTCGATAATCATAATTATAACTTGGTCCTCAGCGAATTATTTATAATGTATATATATGTATATATATATATATATATATATGTTGGACTTTTGACTATCGTCCCTTTTGAACGCGATAAACTCAAAAAAATCAGCATTAATTTACATATAGGATGGGCTATATAGTACATCGGAAAAATCAAAACGTTTGAAAAATTGAATGTATGACCCCATACAAAACTATAACTAGGCTATTGGACGATAGAGGTAATTTAAATCCATGAGCTCCCAGTTTTTAAATTCCACATTATAAAATGTCAGAAATTGCACGCTTTTTGGGTCGTGATATTAAAATTGTTCCACCCATCCAAAGTCATTGTTGAAATATATTCATAAATATTTGCAGATCGTCACACTTGGAATTAGATCCCCGCCTAAGCTACATTCCGTCTCATTTATCAACAATTGTCTTGTAAACAGGATTGAGCTCGTTTTTTGTCATTAATTTCCATTTTTTGGTCCACTTATTGACCTAAAGATGTTAGAAGCTGGAATCGATTTCCTCAGATGGTAATTCCGCTTTGAAAGTGCCACGTTTCTGCCTATACACCTCTCAGACTTACCTCCTAAAAAAATTGATAACGTATGTTTCAATAGTGTCTGCAGTTAGAATAACTTACTCAAAATATTTAAATACTCGCAGCATTTTGGTAACACGGATACGTGTGTTATTCAACGCTGACTGTTGCCAACAACACCTGGGCCATAATATTACGCTGACAATATAAATATTAATTGGTCTCTGTAGCAGTTTGAGGCGTTGCCGACAATGGAATTCCTTCGAGAGA
The DNA here is from genome assembly GCA_037074705.1 of Zhengitettix transpicula. NCBI lineage: Eukaryota > Metazoa > Arthropoda > Insecta > Orthoptera > Tetrigidae > Zhengitettix > Zhengitettix transpicula. The sequence continues at coordinate 34,200,353 of CM073596.1, read as the reverse complement.
GTAAATACGGTAATAAAATAATAAACTTTATGTCTGTAATGACATCATGCCCGATTAAATTTCAATTATAAAACTTGACCTCACGATAATCTCAAAGTTGAAAAAGCAACAAATTATTACTATTTCTCACACATTAAGAAAAGGAATTCTGCGATATCGTTCTCCCATAATAAGATTCCAGAATTTCATACATTTCTAAATTAGGTAGAAATGTCGGTCCTTTCTCCTTTACATCAGTTACGATAGTGTAAAGTGTCGATAATGCATTTAGTGTGACGAAGTCTCCTTGCAATTGACTGGAATGTACTTGTAACTTTCTACACCTCACTTACAGTGCTAAATGAGAGTAACTTCTGGATTTGTTTCATAATTAGTGGTCATTTACTAGATCATGAAAACAAGGTGTGGATATGAACAATTTCATTTTTTTATTCATGGATCATTAATGTGTACAATTGCATTCTGGCAAAGCAGTCGAAATAAAATTTCTACGCCCCATTCTTTCTACGCCACGGTTTCCATCAAGTACAATAACCACGTTTAATTTATTAAATTGGAAACTTCAGGAATTCGTGAAGCGATTGACGGCAAACCTCAGGCTATCAACAGACATTTAATTTTGAAAACCTCGTTCAGCATTTTTTTTTATAAACGTATTTTACGTCATCTCTTACAGTTACGTATGTTTAACGCAAATTATTTCAAGCTTATCGTATCGTAACATAGGTAACACGTGAATAATTTCTTAAAATTCGCGTCATCAATAAATGGTTATAATTAGCTGATAAACGTCAACCTTGGATGCCTGACACGAGGAGAAATAACATAGAAATTCAGAATAAAGACTTTTGATAAAATGAATGATAAATTAAAAAATCTTTATTAGTCCTCGAATAATATTGTTTTATATTATTTGAGGACTAATAAAGGTATTTTAATTTAAAACTTCAATAACATTTACATTTTTTGTGAAAATTTTTGGCAATAGAAATTATGGTTATTTGAACGTTGAATTTTAAATTGCTTTTATGTTCCTCAATTACAGATCAAAATTAAATTTGAATATTTTCATTAGCCTTTTACCATTTTTAAATGAATATAATAACGGAAAGTCCAAACGTACGCTCGTTATCTCATATCTTCCTGTTTTATAATTTTGAAACTACGTAGAAAATGTTCTAATATAGGGTACAGGCTCATCAAGTTTCTCTTCAATAATTTCCTCATACTAGTTTTTCTTCGTTTACTGGTCAAAGAAAACGAATTTTCTTAAAATTAGAATTTATTAAGGGGAAAACAACCTCTAGATTCACCATTGATGTCATCTTACATTTCACAGACTTTCGATATAATTAAAAAATTAAAAATATATCGTTAGAAATTGATCCATTGTACTTTGTCTCCTCCGCGTAGTAGCTACAAAGTAAAGCACTTGAATTTCCTTCCTGACAGGACTTGTCTCTTCCATGCCATTTGGCATCTCAATCTAAATTTGACGCAATGTTTCATCTACTAAAAATATTCCTCCATATATTAAAATATTTTGCTAATGTGATCATAAAATAGCATTAGTCCCCGTTGTTTGGCCTTGTCTTCCTGTTTCCGGTGCACGCCAAGGCCGAGCGCGGGGGCGATCGAACAGGCAATGACCTACATAAAGCCGCATCCCGTGCTCTTTCCTCCTAACCAATCGTCACTACGGCTCTTCTACTAGACAAATCACCAACCACAAAAAACCACAACTAAAAAAAACCAGCAAAGTAGGCGAACAAATTAAATGAAATTAGCTAGGGAAAGGTTTCGGCATCAAGTAGATGGTGCGGTTTCATTTGTAAGATTGAATTAACAGTTTGGCTTCTTAATTCCTCAAACTTAAAATCTTACTATTTTTTCAACTCGTATGTTATTAGCGAAATGTATTTACACTTTTAAAAAATTATATTAACTTGTTTACTGGTTTATGAAGTCTTGAACAAAAAAGTCTAATTATAAATTAATATATTTTATATTTACAAACAGAAAATATATGTATATGAAGACAAATTACATGTAAAATTTACTGAAAACACGAGAGCAAAGTAGAAATTCAACGCTTGGAAACGCAATGGGGTTGGGAATTTAAGATTCCACGAGTCACTCGGTCAGAACCGGTCTTCTCTTTGTGCACTGGTCATGGGAATAACAACGTCGTGGACGTCCATGAATTCTTCAATAGAGAATGACCCCGACAAAAGAAACATCGGTGCGAATCGAACGACCTCTTTGGCAGTTCAGGATTGTGATCCCAGCGAAGGATTATGAACCTGAAGGCACGCCGAGGATTTCTGTACTGGTCAGCTCTAGTTGCCACATTACAGTAGCACGTGGTCCCTTGACACTTCCCACCTTAAAAAAAATAATACTCCACATATTCATCAAATTAAATCCATTACTGAGCTCGAAATCTCCTTTATCCTTCACAACAACAAAAACATCCCTCATATATCCCCTCTGGTTTTATGCCTGTTATATCTGGGGTTCGGTCGCTACCACCCACATAAATAAAATTCAAATATCCCTAAATAAAATACTCCGCTTTGTAACTAACTGTCCTTGGTACGTTACTAACTCTAGAATCCACAATGACCTAATATTCCCTCAACCCAAAAAACCATAATTCAATTCGCCCTAATCCAACGTAATAGAAATCTCCAACACTTCAATCCCATTATCTCAAATACAGAATCCCACCCTCATCCACCTAAACCCCTCATAATTCACCTGGCAACTACCGTAAATTAATATATATTGTGGTAATTAAAAGGAAATAATTCATTAATGAACAAAATTTGGACTCGTATGTTCGGCTACGTAAAAAACACACGAGTTGTATACAAGAATATGTAGCAATAATGCATGCTTGCTGGGATTGTATAAGTTCGTTCGCTAGACGCAGAGCTCCAGAGTGTATGGTAGCAGACATTAGAGAAAGGACATAAATTCAGAAAATATGTGGCTGTATATAGTCTAACAGCTATAATATCCAGAACTATCTACGGTTTTCGAGTCTATGAGCGAATAACTGCAACGATTAAACGCCGACTATTATTTTCCCTGAGGCGAAATAGTTCGGAGTCTAGCTTATATTCATGAGTTAAGACATTTTTCTTCAATTATTGGGAGCCCCACGTTATTGCATTCAGCAGATAAACTTTTGAGTGTGGTAGTAGGATTTTGATATAAGGAACAGCGATGCAAGTGTAGTGAATCAATTTGGCAAGCTGTATGTGTTGCCCATTAAATTCAGTGTATAATGGCCTGTCTATAAAGTGTTAATAATTGTGTGTGTGTCCGAGCCCATGTCCATGGTACAAGAAAACATTAAGGTAAAATTGCACAACTTACTATCTGTAAACCCGCAAGTAAATGATATTATCGTCAGATTTCCGTGTTCAGATTTTAAATTTAATATCTCATATTTTGTATTGTAATGTTCTACTGATTGTTTGAATTAATGCCTTGATAGCTTTGTGTATTTGATTGTTTAATAAGTACTCTATATTGAAGGCCCGGTGATCGGCCCTGAGAAATGGCCGTGGTATTATTGTAAAGTATTAATACGTAATGTGATTTAAATAATTTGCTTAAATAAATTAATTTGTATGTATATTTTAAATCTTGATTTTTTAATTAAAACATCGGACCATTTTAATTGTTTTACTACAAAATTGACGTCTTCCACGAGCAGTTAATTTTCCTTTGTATTTAATTAAATACTACAATATATATATATATATATATATATATATATATATATATAATTCATAACTTCCTCTTCAACTACTCACTCAAGAAGCAACTACATTTCTTCAAGTTAATTTTAACATGTTAACGTCATCAATGTATCACAATTGCAAAATCATGGGATTATATTTTTTTCTGTATATTTAAAAAAAAATACAGTAGCACGTTAATCCACGGACCCCAATCAGAGTCTTTGTGTTACTGAGGATAACGTACTTCTTTAAACAGATGCAGCACCCGGAAGCATTACATACGGGTTCCATGGCGCCGCCGCCATGTTATACAATAGGTTTTGTTTCGCCACACTGAAAGCGAATGTCATCTCTCCATTGCTTCTTCCTTAATATACGTCTTATAAATCTCTGTTGAAAGGAGAAAGCAAATTTTGGAAAGTGAAACAATTCTGGTTCTTATAATTTGGCACAGCACAAAAATTTAAAATCACCCTAAACAGCAATTTCAGTAATGCTTGATACCCAGACGGGTATTCCGCGAAATTTTAAATATAAACTTTTTAAACAGATGCAGCACGAAATTTTTGCAGTATGTTCTTCCCACGTTATCGCCATCTTGGCACTCGGGTTATTCTCACGGCTACACAATTCTGAAAAGGAAAACTGCATTGAAAGTGAGCCTTTGGCCGCAAAGAGCCTCACACTTTTGTTAGTCGGTACCTTCAGATTTGTAAAGCTTTTCGCGTCTCCGGTCGCAAGGAGTGTGACTGAATATTTTACGAGCAGGCAGAAAGCTTTGTAGCGTAGGATTAACGCACAGATATCGATTCAAAGAATTGTTAAGCACCGCGAATGGGACGTTGGGTCAAATAAAGTGTGATCTCACACATGACGCACGCGTCATCACAATAGGACAATGTGATAGGGGGGGAAAACAATACGTTCTGAAACAATCACACCTGCAGAGAGCTCAACGGAAAATAATCGGAGAACTGATCGTCAGAGGTATTTTTTTTTATATCCACGACAATCGGGGTTGGAGATATGGCAGTTTTTTTAAATTGCTTCCACTCCTTTGTCTGTTAAAGTGGAAATGTCCAAAAGAAATCACTGGCGTCGACCAAACTCTATAAACGAAAAATACTCAGTTTTCTCTCTCAGTTCTAAATCGAAAATTATCAATTTTTGTTTTTACGGAAAGCTTAAAACTGAAATCCCATATTTACCTTTCTTAATTCTTCCCGCATACTAGCGTTCCGAAACTGTGTTCTTTACCCTGGGAACAACATTTCAGAAATGACTATGTTCAATAATCCCTTTTAAAAACAATAAGGTAGTATTCCTTCTTCAAGATAATTTAAAATTTACTATGACAGATGTTTTATTTATTATGTCACCAATATGTTAAAAAATATTAATAATTTACTAAACTCATGTAATTAATATTTTGAATAAGAAAGATAGCCAATACAGACAAGAAAAGGTAATATAAATACCATACAACGTTTCTGGGATCCTTGTCCCTTTCCTCAGTTACCTTTTTTCGTCTGTATTGGCTGTATTATCATTATTTTCAATCAGGCGTAATTTTTTTATTTTAATTAGTATTTTGATTGGAGCTTTCGGTATATATTAGGCAATTATAATTAATGTATCATAGCCAAACGTTAGTATTGTTTAATATTAAAATTTATTACAGTGCTGCAAAACGTTCAGGGACATCATCAGTTCTATATAAAAAATAAATATAATGTCAAAGACAATATTAGACTTCCAAACAAATAAATCAAATTTGTAAGACAAGGTTACTTACATAATTAAGAAAGTATGCATTGAATTTATATTATACATTAAACAGAAAAATATTGACTTCTTCCAACAACTTCCAGGGCCGAAATGACAAAAAGCAATGACATTAAAACACATCTTCGGGAATACAGCAAAAACTAATTAATTAACAGGAATCGTAATAAGGAAAATTTTGTTAGCTGTTGTACGTAAGTTGTTCTACCCTTCAATTGACAAGTTGTATAACGGTAGGACAGCATTTTTTAAAAAAAAAATAGGTTCTCCTTTTACACGATCCTGTTGACCTACACTATAGTTCTACTTGGAGAATACCAACGTAATATTTTGTTATCAATTAATTTTCACATTTCCCTAAGTAACTATTTACAAGAAATGTGTTCCTTTAAAAGTTTCCATTTTTTCTCCCGTATTTTTATTCACGTGAAGAAACTTGTTAAAGAAGAGCAATAGCATGAGAATTAACAACTCGTTCGCATGTCCTTGCGTGTCTAGAACTTTTTAAAGATTACCCTACTTCGCCTCGCAATTAAGATTTCTTTTTAAAAAAACTTCTCTCCCGATGTTTCGCAGTCTGATAATTCGCCAAAGGACAAAATAAACAAAACTCGTGAAATGATTCTCGGAGTTTAAAGGTAGGAATGTAATGGTAAGAGGATTGTTATATATTTCCTCTCTGCGGTTGGGCGGAGAAAGCGTGTAAGCTTCCGGTCCGTTCTCTCGTTTTCATTCCCTTGCATAGAAATTTGCAACTAGGCTGGAATTTATATATTAACTTTTAGAGATGAGAAATAATGGTGGAATATTATTCAACATTGATTTGAATGCGGGAGGGGGAATATCAGGACACAGACAAAATTTATAATCCACCGCCAAGGATCTGGGGACAGAAAACGGTCCCTAGATATTTGAGCGAGTTTTTAGCAGTGTCTCTGCTTAGACCAGTTTTGCTATAAATACCGAACGACCCAGAATGCTGAAGGTTGCGATACCTGCCAGGTTCCGGGGGGAAGGGGATTCCCGTCGCTCTCTACGATGCAACAATGTGGTTTCGCTGCAAGGAATGTTCCAGCTCCTAATTGCCTACATACATACGCAACTCCTTGGCACACGAATCCCACATGCGGAAAACGCTGTTCGAACAGCAAAAAAGGTGTAGTAAGTAAACTACTTTCGGTCCATTATCTCGCGTAACGATGTTTCTGCGATGGCAAATACTTTTATTTATTTTATTCTGTTTGTAAATATCACCTATAAATTATAAAAGCATAGATAATAATGAACAAATTGAGATAAATGAGCTTAATCTGACGTCATGAAGTCAGTCTCGAAAATTCGAGTCTGAGGTGACTCAGAAAGGATACTAACTTGGTTGTCAGTAATTGTTTTTTTTTTCCTGCTCACAGAAGCCGAACTTCTCAAACACTCCACAGACAAATACACAGCAAAACAAAAATGGAAAGAAATACAACCAGATTCATGTCAAATTCGTGCATCACCTCACGTTTGGATTCAACCATTTTGCTTAAAACGTGTAAGGTGACCGTATAATAAGATCACTTATGGGGATAGAACCAAGAACAAGGCACACAGCACTCTGTTAGATAAAAAAAACGTTTCATGTTAATATGTTCAAACCTTAAGGACAGACACAATAAAATCGGATGCGTCGGAAAATGATTTGTCTGGCCAACGTCGAAAACTGATAGTGTTGCAGATGAATTTTATTTCTGAGCATTGTTGACACAAGTTTTCGGGAAAGTCCAGTCTTGGTGGCAGAAGAGGGGTTTGTTGTGGAGACGCAGCATTCCCTTCTCCATGCCTCGCCCAGTTTAGGAGGCAGCTGGCCGACTGTTCCAATGGGAAACTGAAAGTAAGAACACCATTCGGAAGGAACGCTTCGTCATCCTCAGACGAGGACGTCAACAAAACCCAGGGTTACGTGATAAAAACATATGTTTTCACAGCAATATATAATTTTGTCATTTTAATGATATTAGTATTCAAAATCACAATATTTTGAATTAATCCTATTAATCCATACCTTTATGCCGATTATTAGTGGTGTTTCTGTCCTTTAATAAAAGACTTATAACAACTGAAATTTGGAACTTTTAAAATGTGTGTTACAGAAGACAAAACACCACTACATGGCAACACAATGAAATAATTAACAGAATTATTCTTTATAATTGTTTTGGTTGGAACTCAGATCTTAGATAATCTTAAGTTAAGATATTTATATATAAAGTCAACAGGATTGTGGTTGGCAGTAAAATATTTTTAACATAGTTAAGAATCTCGAAGCGGACATTATCAGATAATAAAACAGCTTTGCTCGTTTCTGAGTATTAGAATGAACTGATAAAAAAAATCAGAAGACGAGCTGGAAAGGTTTCCAATTAAAATTTAGAATATGACTACGGAATTGTATCAATATCTCAGTATTAATTCAGAACCCACCACAAGTTTCACAAAATAAATAATTAAATCCATTCAAAATATTAGAAAATACAAATAGAGTTAATGAAAATTTTTAATAAGCCGCAGTCCATTGCTAATCATTACAAGAGATAAACAAATTACTTCATACGTCATAACATGACGCCCTGATGCGATAAAAACAAATATAACGCCCTGATGGAGGGAAACGAGGTTGCGTAAAATGTGGGCCGCGATTGTGGAAACAAAAGCGACGTGGGCGCCGGAAGTCGTCACCAGGTAAGCCTCAAACCCTCGTCCGTCACAATATATCTTGACGAGTCCCGAGACACACAAATGAGGCACCCTTGTTCACGTCACAGACTGCGATGCGCCTGTCGGAGAAAGCTGTCGAGGTAATTACCACAAGGCCGTTGGACCGCTCTGTTTACATCGCACGTATGCGAACAGCTGGCCAAGGCGATCGAGCTCACATGCCACAAAACACCTAGGAAGAGTAACGAACAGACACCTCCACACGGCATTTCGCAAGTAAACTTGTCCATTATCGTGATCAGCGACGTCGTGGCTGCAGCTCCGGCCTTCAAGTCAAGGTCACGGCTTCAAACAAGGTCAGGACCACAGGTATTTTTCCGGGCAATTAAAGCCAACTGTGTCTCATCCATCAAACCAGTCCGATATCCAGAGGTGGTAACATAAGCTTCAGACAAATTATGTGTGTAACGTTCCATTAAGTCGCAAGGACTCCAAGGTTATGAGGATCTGAATTGTGACTGAGTCACTAGTTTTGTCGTTCAGTGTTATTTAATGCTGTTAATTATAGCATTGTTTATTCTGTACTTTACCCAAAGAGTACTGGAATTAATAATAAATCATCAGAGACTATCCGTAAAAATTGCGACCAGTCTGATCCTTGGATTTCGTAAGACCTTCCGGGCTCCACGAATTCGTCGAGATAAAAATACCTCATGGACGTTTATTTGATCAGCAGATCCTCCATTCTCGAGATTGTTACATCGTAATGCGTCCAACGCCTTGTATGTGAAATTTTCTCCGAGTGGATATCTCAGAACTGAAATAGTTTTCACCCACTGGGAAGGTGTGTCGCAAAACGACGTTGAGAAACTCGGCTTTGCATTTCCTCATCGGAATCGATTCGAGCGGAGCTCGTTTCGATATAGAAATCTAACACGTCTACGCAGTCAATTTGTGATCAATGTCGTCTCTGTAAGTTGATGATTTGGGACCAACTCTCAAAATTGACGGTATATGAACCGTTTTTCGGAAATTAATTGAAGCTATTGATTAATTTATCAACATAAATCACATCCCAAAATGAACTTCAAATTTTCTTTTAAATGTCTTCTAACTCTGGTATCTAAGAAGTCTGAGTAAATCTCAAATACACCAGTCTCAATGATCCAGTCACTGAATTACTGTCACATTTATGATGATGTTTAATAAAGAACATCGTTAGTTCCAGCTTGGCTTTCATTGTATTCTCCCAGCAACATAGAATAAAAGCCAATTATTTCATCACGTAATTATGAGGGAGGTTACAAAACACTTATCGTCATCCTGGCATACATACTGCGACATTTACTTCAAGTAAAATTATTCCAAATTAAAATGAATGATACGGTTTCACAAAGATGAGTACGGGATTTGCGCTGTCCAGATGTTACGCTGGTGAAGAAGAAGAAACTGCTACTCACAGTAGAGATGTTGGACAGTGCGAGGTCAGCAGTTGCATTTCCGGGAGAAGGATGGGGTTTGCACATTCCTCGGTAATAACACCGGCAAATGGACCACGGAATTAATCATCTTGAAAATTAAATTACGACTACTCGGCAACCTCATTATTTTAACGTCAACCGATATCTTCATTATTCGCCCAATTTGGCTTCCGTAGCCCGGTTACTGATCCATCTCGTACATGATCCTGATCCCTTAATATTTGGTGAGGAAATATATGCCTCCGCCAGCTCCTCTCAGGAGTTAAATTTATTTTCACTCTTCGTCCGCAGTTCCACAAACTATTTTCGTCTCTCAAGATCACAATTCTTCATCAGCAGTAGTCCCTCTGAGAAGACAAATCATCTACAGAATTAACATCTTTATTCGTGAGTGATAAATTGCCCAAATTCTTCGTAATTCAAATTTCAGTTAGATGAGGATTGATACTTTTTATTACAATAGGTAAACTTCTAGTGAGTCAACAGTTCCCAACCAGTTAAATTGTCTTTCAGCATTTACTTCTTGTTTACAGTACCGACTCATCTTTATACATAGAGATTTTGCGACCCAAGTGTTGAACTCCGATCAATCCAATATGTAAGTCACGGTAAAATCAACTTAACGCACAGTTGAAGCATTTCTGTCAAAAGCTTGTAAGTCGACCACGATTCAATCCACAGGCTATAAACCCTAATGCTTAATATCACATTTAGATTACACCACCGTAATATGGTGACTGACACTTGTTGCCATATGAGGGGAACGACCTGGTAAGAGTCTCGCAACTTCCCCGCTACACCAACCAGAAAATACGCCCATTTGGCTACTCAAGCAACGCCGTCGCTTTTCATCTCGACGTCTCGCTCCGTCGCCCGTCGGTTCTCTTAAACCACGAGCGAAATGGTCCACTTTATATGCATCACAATACAAACTCTAAAATTTATACGTCACCTTATGCTGAAACTTATACATTTCTAGAGAAACTGTTCAGTCCCTTCTCATTAATTTTCTACTTCGATGTAACGGTATCGGCAATTTTATTCATTCCGTTCACCATCATGAATGAAGGTTACAAAGGTAAAATATGGTCCTATATGTAATTATATCTGTAAATGGATGTTCTTCCAAAGCTTTTAAAAACTCCATAGTGGCAATACAACGGTTGCTAAGAATGAGTCCTTAGTTATTTTATCAGCCTCTGGAACACATTATTCAAACCCTCTGAGTCAATGCCATCTGTCTTTCCCAGTTTTAACACCAGAGTATCTCAAGATTTATAATTAATATATTAATGCTAATCCGTGACTGTCGTGGACCCTTCCAGAATCACAAAAGAAAAAGACAGCTAATATTTCAACGGTGAGATTCCACTCATCTTATCCCGGACCATTGATTCAGTTCCTGTGAAGATTCAGTGATCCGCCGACGTCGGTAACAGCCTGGAAGGAGCAAAATTGCCGTCTAGTCGTCAGAGTTTGATATTATGAAGTCATGGAAACATCAGCGTGGCAGTCAGAAAGAAGTAATCAAAAGATCACCGAGGGAAAGAATACGTCAAAATTTTGAAAGCTCAGATCCGCAACGCTCCAAAAGGAATAGAAAATTTCACGACTGCATCCTTTATAATCAGTTATAACCACTTAAAGACTGGAAGGAAGTGCAATGTGTAGATTAAAACGAGTAAAATTCAAAACGTAGCCATATTTTTCATGGAGATTTAAAGGTACAGTTTATTTAATATAGGAATCGCGTCATCTAAGTGGACATTGGACGAGATATCACATTAAAATCTGTGATGAAAATTAGAATGATTAAAGTGAATACAGGTATATTTACCATTATAGATCACTACTAGATATACAATTATATTTAACTGCCACCAAATCGATGAAAAGTCATCCATGGCTGGATATACCATGGAATTTATGTTTTGTGAAGTAAAACTAGAGGTTAACAAAAGTAACATGTTTTATGTGACATTCCTCATGAAAATTTATAGGGTGGCCCGCCTTAATCCCCACGTTTTTGTACATCCATATCTTTTAAAAACAACTGTATCGCTGAACGCAATTAATATGCCGGTTCGGATATCAGGAATATTCGATACAGATGGCACCATAAATGATTACTCTGAAAGGGGAAAGATAAATTTAAAACCATGAATAGTTATTTCTTGATAGTCTTTTCTGGAAGACATGACAGGTGCTGATACAGCTCCGTGTTTTAGTGTGTGGAGAGAAGCGATGAGACTGTCCGAGGTGCGGAGGAAACCACCAATTAACTACGGTAGTCGGAAAAAAACAGGGCGCGTCCCTTCCTCCCACAAGTGGCAACTTCCTCCTCAGACACGTAACAAAACGACGCTCAGGTGGCTCGTTGTAGGAATGTCATGTCCCGCCGATCCCTCGGTTTAGAAGTATCACACCCTGGGGAGATCCAAGATCCTCACGATCACCGTGAAATTGTTTTAAATCTGCTATGTAGGCTGATTGTTTGCTGAACAGACTACGTTGCATATCCAATCGGCACCAATCTATGGAACATTCCAAATAGTCGCCACTACAGTTCACTCAACTTCAGGAATGATCATATAATTTCACGTTTACCGAAGTTTTCCAGCCGATTCGCTGGTGGCACTTATCTTCAATAAAGCTTTTTTGTTTTATGTTTCAAGGATTCCATACCAAACTGATTCTGACACACTAATACACCTGCTTCTGAGAATAACTCCCTCAGATCCACTGACAAGCTTCATAAATTTTTGATGGTCTATCCAGATGTACGTCCAAGTTATCAGACTCCCATACTCAAAATCAGAGTTTTTCTTACTGTTCGAAACCTGTCACCTTTCATTGCTGTCATCCATTTTTACTCATTTCGCTCGGTTCTACTTCTTGTCAGTCAAGAACATTTTCGTTGGATCAGTTTTTGGTTTTTCACAGAACACATCTGCTTTTCCGCATTTTTAATTCCTCTTTACCAACATTACTTGTCTCTATACCAACAAATAAATACATAAAAAATCTTTAAAAGTATTTTACATCCTAATTAACCCTACAAATTTGAAACACTTTAACTATCTACATGATTTTATGTTTATGCTCACATACAATCTCTCATATCGTGTACATTTTATTTCATTTGCTAGGTATTTCTAAATTATGTCCCTCAATAATTGTACCTATTTCCGAAGCAAGCTTGACACATTTAACGATTTGGATCATATGCAAAACAAAGCAGAGAAATTGTTTGCTTTTCAAAGAACGTGTTACGAAAGGAGTAAGTGGGAGAGTGTCTCGGAAAAAACAGAAATGAGAACACTTTTGCGTAACCGTCAAAATATACGTGGATGAACAGGCAAATAAAACGTCCTACGTACTTCCAAAATGGAACGTCCGTGTAGTTAAGAAATTGTGACTTCCAAGGAAAACAACGGACTGGAGTGACTAGCCTTCGAAAAATGCAAAATATCATAAAAACAACACTAGGTTTACGGATAGGCATTAATGTAATTTTCCTTTTACTTTGCTCCACTAATAGTAATAACAATCGCCATAACGAAAACTGTAACACAAGATTAATCAAATTTGATCTATAACTAAAAGGAAATATTAATTAGTTTTGGTTATTTAATAAAATTAAATTAAATAAAATTCAAGAATTATATTTTATGACAACTTTGGGATCTCATCAGGTAATACCTCGATTAATATACCAAAAATTTCCCTAAAATTATTATACAAAAAATTCTTAGTGATTATGTTCAAGTTTAATTTGAATTTTATTTTATTTTATTAAATAACCAGTTTCTTTCCGACTATATTGCCTAATTTATTTTATCTGTAGCTGAAGTCTGAAAAATTCTAATTAATTAGTTTTAATGTGAAATTACGTACTACTTAATGTAGGGTAAAAAGTGTTTAAATTTATTTCATCTATATTCTACTGCTAACGACTGCAGAATATTTTACAAGTGCCTATCGATATTCTTAATTTACATTCAAACCCTTCATTGCATTACTTATTAGCACACAATCAACACCTATACAGTTTCCCTTTCGGTATAAAGCCGGTTTCCTAATAATGGCTAGTCATCTTGTGCGAGAGATAAATTAACAAGTTTTACTTGTTCTGATTACGTGTAGTGTCATTAATTATTATCTGGAAATTTCTGCTCGGTCATCGATTACATGCATCCTTAAATCAAAGTGTCGCGATCGTAATTGCCGAATAAAAGTGAAACTGAAGTATTGTACGCGGTTTTCACAGACATTGCAAATTGTCTTGAGTCTCAATTTTCCCATTGGAAAGGAAACTTGCGTGTGTTGTAAGTCCGCCTCAGACTTCGAGAACTTAGAACAGCACGAAGAGGATTCACGCTTCACCTAAATGAATACCTTCAAAGAAGAAGATAAAATCAAGAGGTCTGTAAGAGGAACTTGGTTGAGAGACGCTGATCCTATCAAAGTTTGTGCGTTCTAGTTCTGTTGTGGCACTCCCAGGGAAATCGGTCCGAGTCCTTGGAGCCCACTCTATCCTCCGCACTTCCGAATGCCACTCCTTCACAACTTCCATGCATTGTCTTCCTGAAACCTTTAAAGTTATGTAGCGACTTGTAGCGGACTTGACATAATTTAACTGGAACATTTCGCAACCTAAACTCGGAGACAATGGAACACAACAACACTCAATAGGATATAGAAAGTGATTTCTTCACGATTTAATTTATAACAATCAACAATACAAATAAAACATTACGTTTATAAAGCGATAAACATAAATTTCAATAAATTATCATATTTTTATTTCTACTTTCTCAAGGTACTTTAAAATTATTCAAATATTAAATCATGTTTAGAGGAAAGTAAAACCAAAAAATCGTTATCCAGATTGTCCCGGTGATCAGAACCCAGTAAAATATCAGTCAGACGCATCCTTGTCAAAACAAGCACCAATCAAAAAACCACCAAGTTTATTCCATGCTCTGCTAAGCTGCAATAATAGTATTAATTGTCTTGAGGCTTTAACAAGATAACTAGGAAAACAATATAATGTATAATACTATACATCTCTTATGCGAATGAATCAGTATTAAAAGCTTGAGCGCGATAAAGATAAAACCGGGTGAACATTTCTTTAGAGTCATGTCCAAACATATTTTAATTATAGACTATGTATAATTGCACGAGCGGCAAAGCTTGTCTGGTAATGTTACAATATTAAAGCACAACGAAAATTGTATTTAAATAAGAATAAGAGTACAATGATAAAAAAAAATTTAATGATGATTTCTACTTTCGTGTAAGTACCTGAACTGCAATGCATTCAGAATTATTTTAGACCTAATAATTACTTGGAAACTGAAGAATCTGTTACGCAAATAGTCGTTAAAAAAAAACGAAAAGCATCTCGTGCCCCGAGTGAGATTCCCAGTGTTTGTGTTGCGCCTCAGTAAATCACAAGCCCAAATAAACAAACCACTGGGTCCGGTGCTGATGCAGATATTCACGGAAAGGAAAATAATGTGACCTGGTCAAGACAAACTGAAGACAGCAACGAAATGGTGTACCACAAAAGAAAACTCAAAGGCTGACTAAAATTGTGTATGACGACGGAATAAAACTGTAGTTTGGAAGTGAAGTGAAAAAAAAATACAATATGTAATTTCTAGGTTTCGTAGAATCTATTCCGTACACGAAATTCTAAGAAAAAATTTTCTTTCATTACTGCATTAGCGATCTAAAGCATAATTATTTCAGTATAAAATAAATAATAGAGAATAACAGAATTCATAGTATCAAAGAAACAAATGAAAGGCAACAAAGATATTAATTGCATAATAGGAGCAAGGTTGCGGGGAAATAAGTAATAGTGGAAAATATTAAAAAGTCACAATGTTATCACTTGAAAAATAAATCGCAACACATTTAAGCCGTCTATGTAAAAAAGATTACGTAAGCAGAGTAGCGAACAGAAAAAAAACAACTAATATGAACACTAGAGGATTTAATAAATCAGCTCTAAAAAACACTTGAAATATTTGTCAAATACTGACTTGTTTTAATTACTAGTGAAATGAAAAGTCTTAGACGCCATGAGGTAGGAATGTTTAAAATATAAAATTATTATTATTACAGTTCTTCCTCGTTTTGATAAATTGACTTTTTAATTACTTGAAAGATTTAATACTATCATCATTCATAGTCATGAAATATTTATTTACAGTTTGGACGCCAAGCATAATAGAAAACTATCTTCCGTTCGACCGCGTCTCCAAAATACGCTACCTTATTTAATAACATACAACAGTTCTTGATCTGTTGTGATTCGATCCCACCTTCAAGAGGTGCGCCAGTATTCGGTCTGGCGTGATTGAGTTCAATCTTCGTGATCCGTTCGTTTTCCCACCAGAGGCCTTTCTCTTCTGATGATATGCCCAAACTAGGCCGAGCGTTCGCTGGATGACCACTGATATATTACTTCTTCTAACCATTAATGGTATAGACAACAGTATTCTACAATACCACATTTCGAATTATACAATCCTTCGAAAAAAAAGTAGCCAGTTCCTCTAAAAAAAATAGTTATCTTGCTGCCTATTCCGACGGAAACATTACAAGAATGAATGAATATTGTAGCTGCTATGTTCATTACTGAAATGTCGATAAGGGATTAAAATATCAAATATATGTTAAGTGCTTCAGCGAACTTTTACACGAAGTGACATTTGAAGTTGAAGTGACAAAAATCATTGTATCCGAAATTGAGGAACTATGGTCACTTATTTCTGATATATAAAAAAAGGAGACACTAGCATAGTGTCTAGTGCTGCGTCATGGTTAAAAGTAAGCAAAGGGAAGGGGGGAAAAGACGATCTTTGTTGCGGCGTCGACGAGATCTCCTCAAGATGTGGAAGGTCGCGCTGCTGTGTAACAAGACACGCGTCACGCTGCAACGCCGCTTCGCATACGTAAAATTAGCCTGGCGCCCAGAATACCTCCAACACCCTCCCGCGAAAACAATCTCCTCAAAACACATCACAAAACACAACCACATACCTAAAAACACCCGGGGAACCATTCCGAACACTCACCTGTAACAGAAAAGAAAACATATCCATTAGTTACAACGCTATCTCAACAGTTGATTATTGTGACACGGTAAATAATTGAAAAACAAACAAGGGAAAAATAACATGCATCATATGAATATTACATTTCATTTCTCCGGGCTCAAGTCAGAGTGATCTCTCACCTGTCAGCCCAAATTGTACGTAAAGATGCAGGATAATGCGAATAGAGCCACTCCACGAATTATCGAAATACTAGATTACAAAAATATATCGATGAGGCGAAAAAATTAACTTGAAAATTAATAAAATGGACGACCACGAATTGAGGTTATTTTCCAGATTCATGGATCGTAGCAGGAGTCCAAAAAAAACATTTATCAACAATTAAGTGCTAGCAAAAAGCAATATGTTTTAGGGTAACGGGCTACATGAGAGTAATCCACTTTAATATCATAGGAAGGGATTTGAAAGGGGGGATGCGCAAGGGTAGAGGAAGGTAGCAAAGGGTTAACTAGGGCTCCCGGGCTATAGTTTAAGTATCCTACCCGGCATTCGTCTAAACGTAATGCTAGAAAACCTTCATCAGGTAGATCGGGCATTGGGTACTTGTCCCACACCCTTCCGATAGCCGGAGAGGAGTTTACCGTGGGGATGCAGCAGTCCCTTCTCCGTGCCTTGACCAGTTTAGGAGGCAGCTGGCCGACTATTCCAATGGGAATAGCGAACAACTCTTACCGTATGCCCAAGGTCTGTGACCCCGGAACATACACCTCTCAAAACAGGCCGAGGTGCCTCGGCTTGTGGGAACCTTAGTTCAAAAACGGAGATAGGAAAACGCCATCCATATCTAATAAAATTCGTCAATTTAATTTTCTTCTCAAAGAGAAAGTGTTTTTCCTGCTTTTCATAGTAGAGCATTCAAAATTAAGGTCAACAAATACGAGCCGTAATCGGATCCTTAACAGATACAATGACGTGATCAACCTGGTCAAGTTCCAAATGACTGTGTTTATAACTGCAATTTATTCACGCTTTTCAGGTCCAGAGGTTACAGTCAACGAACAAATTTAATAGATGGATCACTAATTGTAATGAGAGTATTCCAAAGAAACACTAAAAACAGGACCACGAGAAGAAATATCCAAAGAAATGGTTATCAGGCACCATACATACAGTAGAAACGCCGGTTCTTTATCTTGTAAGGTAAGGAAAGATATTGATAAAGAATTTCAATCTACGTTCGCCGGTTATCTGAATATATCTGCTGATAACAGGTACAATGAAAAGCTACGTGTCCTTGAACAGATTAAACGGGCGATTTTATAGACCGTCAAAAACACATTCGACATTTACAGTACTTATTCAATCGTAGGGGGAAAAATACAAATTTAATATTTACATCCAGGGCCAACGATTGTCGTATTTCTATACGACTATATTTAACCATAAGGAGGAAAACAAGGTGACAGGTGCAGAAGTGTGAAATGGTGGAAGTCCAGCATTCGAACTACAATGATTAAGAACATTTCGTCGTCGCTTTTTATTTGGTCAAAATAAATTCGTCAGAAATGCCTAGATAAATTAAATAATTGGACCAGTAAAAACCATGGGAGCATTAAGTTTAAAGGTAAAATGTTTCCAAAACCTGACCATATTATAGAATAAAATGATTAACAGGGCTTCCCTAAGAATGTTCAGAAGGATTCCCAAGAGAAACTTGGCACCAACACTTCTCTTTGGTCATTCGAGTCGTGCTGAGTTCCATCAAAAGTGCCACGTGGCCAAATAAATAGAACAACATCAAACACATCTATTAGTGTTTTGTACGTCAATTGATTTATCAGACGAATATCGAAAAACCACTATTGAAATAAAAAAATAAAGATAACGTCAAGCAAATGCACCTCCTAAGCGTTTTTCGCTTATAATTGTGGTTTTTTTTAAAAAAAAAATATGTTGTTATAATTGATTCTGGTCAATGCACAGTCCTCCAGTGATTCATTTTCATTTTCCAAATAGATCTGCAGCGCCAGACTGTAGTGCATGTTACATAGGACAGACAGAATGAGCTTTAAAACCTCGAATTAAAGAATAATTTTCGAATTTGAAACATACAGTTTTAACCAAGCATGTTTTTTTACCTTAATTTTAATGTCAAAATTTTGGATAAGAAGAACAGAGATTCATCAGCGAACTGATACACGTAAGACCTAATAACACACAAAACCTAACCAGTAGCTAAAGTTAAATATTATTGTAATTGAATTATATCTTTACTTTTTTCAAATATTTCCTCCCAATATCTGAAGTAGGCTCTCCATTTCTTTAACTCATCGCTACCGGGAAAATGGTGTCTATTATAATTTTAATATATTGTAGTAATTGGTAATTAAGACATTGTTCTATTGGAAAGTTGGATTGTAGAGGACTCATTATTAGAGGATATAGAGCGGACGCCGCAACAATTCGGCGAAGCAAAGAAAACATTGTTGAGGTTCTACGCGCTCAAAAATCTACGAGACGAACGGACAGTCAGGAATGTGCAGTCGGGCATAAAACAGCGAGGTGTAAAGAGCAAAATTCTAATTTACAAAAGTTAAACAGTCGGGCATAGAACAGCGAGGTGTAAAGACCAAAACTTTTCATATTATAAAAAGTTTTGCATTTGGGCAGCGGACCGCAAATAGAACAGTTTGATAGCAGTTACAAACATGCATTAAAATATTGAAAAGTAAAGCAATCTTCAGTCGGGAAGGAGAGAGTGAAACTAATGTTGTAATCGGTGGCCGAGCATAAATTCAACCTGCTGGCCATAGACAAACCAAGGAAGTACATTTCCAACTACACGAGATCTGCAAATCCAGGTTGCAGCAAAGCATCGAGATTCTACTAATTTGTGTTAGACCAACTAACAAAACTACGCCAATTAGAATTTGTTGACATTTAGAGTCTGTGAGTACTAGAATCAGTGATATCCCCAAATTTTGTGCACGAAAAACCTAAAATGATACCTGGGCGGCCGTAAGTAGAAAAACTTTAAAATCATATTGTAAACCACTTTTAAAAGATAAAAGTCAGATCGTTCTTTAATTTTAATTATTTAATTGTCGATAACATGAGATCGTTAATTCCTGATGAAATTTAAAACTGTTTAAATTCAATCTGTAGTGTTATTTCTTCCACAACAAAGTTCGTCTATGTTTCAGACGCATTAACTTCCATAAAAGGTAAATGTAATTTTAATTGTATAAATTCACCCATTTATCAAACCCAGTTTAAGACCCTGAGATCCCAAATATTATTGTGTATTTAAAATTGTTAATAAATTTTGTTAATTGTTCAAGTATAATCTTTTTATTTAAAAGCGCCCAGCCATTATCCATTTATTTTTATTAATTTATTACAATATTTTAAGCTCATTTCTGTTGTAAAATTTTCATTCACTTGTTGAGCCGGTTTCAATTGCAGCTAATTAAAACGACTTTGTTCGCGTTTAGATTATAAAATTTTATTAAAAAATCCGAACATCTTTTATCTAAATTGATCATAGATCCATTTCCACAAATTATCCAATTGCCTTTTTAATTACCTTCCTTCACTCTTACTCATTATTAGTACTTTAATTAGTAGCGTATATTATTTGTGATGCACGCGGGGGTGGAAGCTTAGAACACGAACATGTGATAGAAATGTAGGCAAGCGTGGAACCCCACATAAGCTGTCTCTGTGCACGTGCCAATTTTCACAGGAGAGCCCTCTCCAAGCCGCTTCCCAGAAGAGTGAAGGGGTTTCGAGCTCCACAGGGGAACACACTGGGTCCTTCAAGAACACGATACCACAACTGCTACGAAAAGAAAATCTGAATTTTAAATATTCTATCCTTTGTACATCAGCTTCAATGTAAACTGTTACAATTCAGTTGAATCTATCTAAGAAAATCAATTTCCAAGCGACCAGCATTTCAACCAGGTTTTAAATACTGTATTGTACATAAATCTCAAATATAGCAAATAAATTACTTATATCGTTCATGGGTTGCAGATGACACTAAAAATAAAATTGGAATGAGTTAGACCTCCCTGCCTATTATTACGCTGAAAATCATGGACAATATAGCAGAACATTTCGCGTAGGAACACAAACAGCCCTCAAGGTCAAACATTTATGCCAGCTATTGTACTAAAATGATAAACAGGATTACACTAATTCGTTATATGGTAATCCCCAATAATTCTGTGTCAATCTTTAAATACCGTAAGCCAGTACACCGATAACTGGTTCCTCAAAAATGAAATGCAAATCCATTCCTCGACACTGATAATTTGGCGTACTTCAAGACGTGTCACGCAGACGATATTTAGTAAAATAAGTCAGACCGTTCAAACTATTTATAAACACACTGTTTAAACACGACGTTGAAGTAATACTGAACACGTTGACTAACAGATACTTCTAGAAGCCTCTCGCAATACCAAAGGCGTCGAAAACTTTTCGAACATCCCAATGTTGGTGTCACCGTTTTGACTCCACAGAGCTAGTATATCAATATCATCTATAAGTTTAGTTTGTTCGTTAATATATTTAACAGCATTACCCAAAAGTTTTAATAACGGTCATTATTTCAATGGCAATACCCGTGTTTCGTAGATTCGACGATACCGAGGCCGACACAGAACCTAGTATAAAGCTCTTTTACAATTGCGGATTAGATTGAATCAGTTACTACTATTGGTCACTAAATTTCTTTTTGTTGTTGTTTTGTTTATAACAGAAATTTTTTTAATTCGAAGATTTTACAATTGTGATACATTGATGACGTTAACATATTAAAACTAACTTGATGAAATGTAGTCGCTTCTTGAGTGAGTAGTTGAAGAGAAAGTTATCAATTATATTTATATATTTATATATATATATATATATATATATATATATATATATTAATTTACGGTGGTTGCCAGGTCAATTTGTCGTTTTATTTCTAGCCTTCTGAGGGATTTAGGTGGAGGAGAGTTGGATTCTGTATTAGAGATAATGGGATTGAAGTGTTGGAGATTTCTATTACGATGGATTTGAATTATGGATTTTTGGGTTGAGGGTATATTTAGGTCATTGTGGATTCTAGAGTTAGTAACGTACCAAGGACAGTTAGTTAGAAAGCGGAGTATTTTATTTTGGGATATTTGAATTTTATTTATGTGGGTGGTAGCGGCCGAACCCCAGATATAGCAGGCATAAAACCAGAGGGGATATATGAGGGATGTTTTTGTTGTTGTGAAGGATGAAAGAGATTTCGGGTTCAGTAATGGTTGTAATTTGTGGAATATGTGGAGTATTATTTTTTTAAGGTGAGAAGTGGGAAGGGCCCATGTTAGTTACTAAATTTCTAAAACGTCAAAACAGTGCCCTTCCTTTCCTGGAAGACAGTGATCATGACATAATATAATGGCCTCAACCAAGAATTTGCTCGACAATACAGGGTAAAAAACACAAATCCGGATGAGTGGTCATGAATTGGAATTCCTAACTTCGCCATTACGAGACATGTAGCTTTCCACAGCGATCACTTATTTGGTTTGAGCAATGTAAGGCACTAATTAAATATACGAGATTTATACTACTCGATTAAAAACATATTAGCCGATTGCTAATTGTTTATTCTCACTATCAAATATTTAATTACTTGCGCGAAACATTTATCTTCCCAATACTTCCTATGAAACAAGTGAACATCGATAATGTATAATAACAACAGAAAAACTGGTACAACAGAATAGAAGTCGGTTTCAGCGTCAAAAGCAAGCAGATACCCACCAACATTTTAAATCTTATTCACTGATCACAACTTTGGATTCCCGATGATGGGCTCCATGTGTCATTGTTGGCAATTTGTTGGTTGACGGAACCGACTGCATACCTCGACGAACAATGCGGTTGTCATGGAAAGCTCCTTCAGGACGCAATTACCTTGCATTCTAATTAACGCCGCCAGCAGACGCTAACGACAGGCATGGCTGCCGTGCTGATCCGTTCCACGACCATAATATATCACACGTCTATTGCAATTCCCTCACAATGTCATCAAACTAACTGTAGACATCTCGTTACGCGGCTGGTCTCTCATTACAACTCAGTGCCACCGAAACCTGTGACAATCTCCAATCTACGGTGTGGTTAATTCGCTCCAGTACCAAGTCCACTGATCCCTGGATCAGGTACATTGCAATCAGACGCTTGAAATGTTTAACGAATTAAATACAAGAAAAACATGTAAACATCATTTCAAAAATAAAAATATAACATTTTCTAATCACCGCTCGCAAGCAGACACTGGTCACGCATCACAATTTCTGAAAATTACATTATTTTCAGGAAATATTGAGACGTATCGAAATCTGAGATAGTGAAGTTTCAAACGGATATCAGCGTATCGCTGTAATGGTTTCGAAGAATCATAAGTGAACACTAAGAATGCCCGGACGTCTAATTTAAATTATTTTTTAAATGAAAAAAATTAACGTCTGAATGAAAAATATTAAAAATTAAGATAGCCAAATACAGACAATATAAGTGATAATATAAATACCACATAACGTTTCTGGGATCCGTGTCAATGTTTGATCAACTGACAAGTGCAGTTGTGTCGCTCCAGGCTCCTCTTTAGCACCTGAAGAAATGAACAAGGATCCCAGAAACGTTGGATTTATATTATCACTTATTCTGTCTGTATTTGGCTATCTTTCTTATTATACAAATATAATCATCGACAATATATTTAAAGCGACAATAATTTTTTATTTATATTAAATGTATTGAATTTGAAACTTATTGAATTGCAAAAATAGAATTTTTTTAGAGGCATTGAATTTATAAAAACGAATTATTTGAATATGTAATTTAATATTTTATTTTATTACTGAATTTAGTCAGTTAATTGGCTAATTCTTTTTCTAAGTAGTATACTTTTAACATTTACTTTATATTTCCCATAATTTAAAAAATAGATTAAAATTAAATTAGCTTGTATTAATGAAAGAACTGAGATTAAATCATAAAAAAATTTCTAACTGACCACTTTGTTATTGATACTATAAAAATTTAAAATAATGTTATAAATTGAACCACAATAAATTGTCTTTCTCAAAATTGGTAATTAAAAAACACTCAATAATTTACATTCTCAAAATTCACAAATTGTAGTTTGAATAGTATTTATCAGACCATGCACAGTGATGTCTCCAGTCATACTCAACTGGTTGCAGGAAAGGGTGGGGGTGAGGGGAATAAGGGAAAGATGGCTACTATGACTACAATGTGTTTGTCAAAAAAAAATTACTGTAGTTCATATTAATGAATTTTAGATATTCAATGACATTAGTTTATGTTAGGGAAGTATAGGCATTTAAATTTCACATAAAACCCCAGCTCTATCCATTTGTTATTTTTGATTATTAAATAAAATCAGTTCACCATTTGTTTATATATTAAATAATTATTATTTACAATGAAATTTTAATATTTTTATTTCCAATTTAGTGGCAGCTAGAAAATTTCTTATTAAATTATTTTTGCCATAGCATTTCCAAGAGGAAAATGGAACACTTATGTCTGTCAACAGATGCAAATATTTTAAATTAGAAATTATAATAAATAAATACAAGAGTTAACAGAAAAAGCAAAAAATATGAATAGTGACTGAGGTTTAGTTTTGTTATACATCTAGATAAGTTTCCGACTAAGACGCAACCTTTACAACTTTTGCTACCTGAATAAATTAAAAATAGATTTTGTGGTTTTCCTAGGATAACAGTCCTGAAGTTTAAATTCATATTTTATTTTCAAGTATGTGTCTCTCTCTTGATTACAAGCAGTTTTAATGAGGAAAATTAGTGAAATAAAATGAAATTTTTTCATTACATGTTCAGTTACTGAAAGTAGTAATTGGTGCATTAGTGTAACGTCTTGTTTGTTTGTATTCATTGATGAATTAATCACGACCCGTAAATCAAACGCCAGCACAGTTTATGTAACAAAGGTGTGATGTGCTGACGCACGTACCAGTTGGTCGGTCACATGGGAGAGGACGACAATGATTAATTCTGCACGGGGTAAACGCAACAGGTTCCGGTGCCTATTGACGAATCCTCTCTGTGAAAGGCCACTTCACAGTTTCTCTCTCATCCAGCCCACAGCAGGTGTGCTTCTGCTGCCGTCATCATCATCCTCTTTGGATCTTCAGCCCCTGCGACTCAAGTTTTCACCTCCATCTCCCCACAAGAGGAGAAACACTTCCTAGTGTACGCAAAACACGTACCTGGAGTAGAGTGACTAAACGATTCTACGGTGCTGAGAAGAGAAAACTTCGATTACGGAACGAGTGGCACTAAATGATACAACGAGTCGCATGCTTTAATAGAAGAATCATTGCCACGTCATTACAGGTCACTCGACAAACGTCTTCAAACCTTCCTTGGCTAAACGGTACATGCAACAGTCGTACAAATTATCCACGGTTTAACACATTAAGAGAATATAAGAAAATATACCTGAATTCCCTTGTTGATGGTACAATAAATTCCAATGACACACTTATTTATTAGACCTCTCCAAAACAGCACATTCCTTTCGCCGTGTGTTTATATAAACTTGGACAGAAAGCTGAAATGGAGCAACAACAAACCAAACATCCCAATGTAGAACTCTACAGCAACCATAACCGAGATAACGCCACGGGATTAACGAATATTCCGTTATTTCGAACAAAAAATTGTATTTAGAGATAATGTATGTGTGAAAATACCCAAAAATTATGAAGGCTCATACTTTCCAAAGTTATCGTCAAAAAATCAGGGCCAACCCAAATTTCACGTTGTTATAAATCCAAATTTGGTCTTAGATTCTAGAAACTTAGGAACTGTGGAAGACAAATTTCTTAAACCCGTATGTTACTCCTCAAGCAGCATGAAAATTTTGAAAATGAACATTTTTAGTAAACAAATTTAGGAATTTTTACATTGTAAAAAGAACTATCGTCGTTATAAATATTTTAAAAACTGCTAAAAAAAAGTATACACTGTTAGTTCAATGAAATAATTACAACCCGGTGACATCAACAATAGGAAATACTAAAAGTTTTTTAAACCGTGTTTTGGGAATGAAAACTGGTAATTTCTGAAGTTTCCCGACAGCAGTTTGAGTCGTCTTGGTAATCTGCTCCTTTAATTAAGACAATGCGATTTTTTAAGGAATCTTTCCAACGGAAAATACGAGGTTTCCATACGGCGTTATGGGAATGAAACTGGAAATTTCCGACATTTTCAAGACATGCCAAGGCAGCAGTTTCGAGTCGTCTTGGTTACCATATAATTAAGACAGTGGCGCGATGGAAGGATAAAGCTACGTTGAGATTAAAATATTGCATGGTTCAGAAAGTATCACATGAAGAAAGGAAACACCGGTGGATCGCGCGATTAGAATGAAAATTCCTGACCTCGTGAAGCGCATTTTAAAATACCAAGTTCACCGAGGACGAACAGATAATGGTGATACTAAAAATAGCACTACAAGAAGCACTGGCCAACACAAGCACCATCCAAAGAAATATAACTAGAAGCGACACCACGGATGTGACGTCAGAACCCATGGGCGGCCCATGATTACACGTAATAGACATTTCCGGACTTTCAAGGTACTTCCAAAAGGAGAGTTCTCATTTCCATGAGCCGCAAAAGGAAGAATGGTTTCTTCTGACGCACTCAAGAGTTCTTGAGATGCCAAACTTGAACAACATTCGGAGACCGGCTCCTTGTAAGTAATGAACAGGCAATGTCAGCAGGTACAAATCGTCTTGGATTAAGACAATGCCAATTTATAGTAATATTCCCAATTATAAATATTTTGCAAGTTACCAAATACAGAATTTACGTGGTTTGCTCAATGAAATCAGCTCGTCGACATCAACGATGGGAAATGCGAAAAGTTTCGATACCACGTTTCCGGAATGAAAACTTTCAATTGACCTTCACTTTACGTTACGTTTTTCGCACTTCACACGTGTTGGACAATAATATTTATTCTTTTTTTTGCCCTTGTGGTGGTCCGGGAAGGTTAGATCGCCGCAAAATGAACAACAGTAGCATTCAGTTTGATTTTGCTGAAGGTCTGACGTCGCAGGATGTCTGCTTATAGTAATTCTTCCGTAGAAGGGAAGTGAACCTCGTCTGCGAACACGGGACATATTAGGCGGCAAGACCGGTGGCCTTTAGGTGCCTCTTCATGCAAAACAACCGCAGAGCCGCTGACGCGAGGGAAACCCGAAAAAAAAAAAAGGTCGGCGGCGCACGTCTGGAAGTTACATCACAACGGAACTCGAGCTAAAAAGTGTAGGTACTTGAAAACATTTCGGCTACTTTATTGAACAACTTTAAACACTAAAAAAAGCCGAAGGATTATTACATAAAATCGCGAGTCATCTAATGCTGCACTTAGTTTTGGTAATACAAATGGCAAAATTATTCCAAACTAAAAATAGGATAATGAGGATTCAGGTTTATCCTGTAGCAGAATTTGGAAAGGCACAAGTGTTCCCTTTCCAAAGACCCAGTGAAAAAAATACGTAAATAATTGTGTGGCCCGGAAAGGTATTATTTTAAGTAGAATCAGTATTCAGAGAAATCTTGGAAAAGATTCTCTGCACAAAGAGATGTTATAAGATAATATGGCATATATCACAACGTTAAAGAAAAACTTTAGAGTGTAACGACAGCGTCCTGATTGGGTAAATGGATTGGCACCAAATATGACTGAATAATTTTTTTTATATTTTTTTAGGGTAACAGGCAACATGGTGGCAACTCCCCTTTAATACCATAGGAAGGGATATTAAAGGGAGGATGCGGAATGGTAGAGGAACGTTGTGAAGGGTTAACTAGAGTCCCCGGGCTGTAGTTTAAGTATCCTACCCCCCAATTCGCCTAAAAGTAATGCAGCACAAACCCTATAAAAAACTGCATCAGGTAGGTCGGGCATTTGGTACTTGTCCCACGCCCTTCCGATGGCGGGAGAGGGCTGATAATCGCAGTGATAATAAAATATCAAGGTCTGTGATACAGGAATAACTACGTGTTTAACCGTTATTTATCATGTGTCTGCCTAGAAAATATTCACGAGACACGGCTGGTACTGAAACACACAAACATGCTTGTTTGCACGTATTACATGTGTAACAGTTTGTTTATGTTGTTGCCACCGCAGACGACGTGTCCCTTTACGTGGTCAATTCCTTTCAAGTTTAGAACGAGGTAAAGTCGCAAATTAGTCTTCAGTGACAATGTTTGGCGAAAAGGAATAAAGGCCGTACGTCTTAACTGCATACTCGGGACTGCAGAGTTTGGAGGACGAGGCGGGGGTGGGTTGAGGGGGATACCTGCATTGCTGTAACGCCACTGCAGTCGGTCCTTTACTCGGCCTCACGAACCACAAAATTACTAACTCAGCATTCCATTTAAAAATTTATTGTGCATCAGTTCATAATAAAATAGTTTCGACTAAGCTTCTTCGAGTGATCTCATTTGCCTGAAGCTGTCAATTCGTTTAAAACAAATAATTTGTATTATTCGTAAATTATCCTTTGTTGTAATTTATAGCTGCATAAGAGAAAATTGATAATTTTAGTCCATAGGTGTTTTAAAAAATTAATTTCACCTAGTAGCTCGGGCGCATGAAAACGGAAAACTCGAGGGCTCTTTCTGGGAAATGCGAGAACAAATAAAATGGAAATGACAACAGATTTTCTAAGTGGTTAGTCACCTAAACAGGAATATGGAAAAGTAATTGTCAAGGCGGAATGAGAAATGAGTCGTTCATATTGGAGTGGGAGATAAATGAAAGTATAAATGAAGAGAGGGATCGTGGGGAAAAAAGTCTATGTCTATGATAATATGATAGGGAAACATTATTTGATAAAAGGTCATAGTTAAGATAAGACGTCAGGCTGAACTTGAAGGTTTCCGAGTTCTCAGTGGTGGATTGCGATGAAGCCAGCTTAACGATCACCATGGTTCGTGAAAATATAGAGCAGCATTTACTTTCATTTTACTTCAATTAATTGTCTGTAATTTCTGTGCGTAAATTTATAATACATTAAACTGTAATATTTATTGAAGCACCAAAATAATATTTTATTAAATTATATACAAATTGTAATCACTTGCTTGTTTCCACTATAAGAATAACTGGTTCTTGGTTACTAACAAATTTAATGAATATCTCATGCCGATCCTTCGTACCCATGACGGATCTTTGCCAAGAATGGTATATCGGTAACTTCTTTCAAGTCGCCCATAAATGCGTGACCGAGATCAGAAAACACGACTGTCCTACTGCCTGCATAAACAGTGCATTGCTCAAGGAAGTCGCCAGTCTACAATTTAAGAGTCGTTCCACCAGTTGCTACGTACCAATTAATAACCTAAGAATATCCGGGAGATACAGCACAACGAACGCGTCGTTTATCATTATTCGCCATTTGAGTTTACCAAGGAAGGATCGACTTCACGAACCTGCATACACACCTCTTATTTTTGCACTTATTAGGCATGCATTGTTCCTCCTCCCCGAAGACGGCAGTCCTTACAAGGCCACGAGCCTCGCCAAATCCAATTACGGCCCTCGCGCCCTACTCCGCTAAAACCAGTCCTGTCAACACGCATTGTAGTCCTGAGTTATGATGCACCGAAACCCCTAACCATAATTCTGGAGAAAACCAACATTACCAGGCGATGACGATGAAAATATTTGAAAAACCAATTCCTCTGAAGAAATTAGAAGTATATTTGTACAAAGAATAAAAGGACTGGATTTGCGAACAGATTCCCCTTAGACGTGGTTGGCGACAGGATCAGAAAAAGAACAAGTGATTTATATTCTTATACTCTCAACAAATATTATCTTCTAGGAAAATAAGAACATGTTAAAAAATTGTGAAGGTATAGCATGTATTACATATTTTAGACATCTACAAACGCCTTGAGAGAGGTTCAGTAAAGAGATAAGAAGTAATCCGTTTAACAGTGACAGCTCCTCTGATAACGAGATCGATCAGAGTCGCAAGTGCGAAAAAAAAAAAGCTTTTTTCTGCTGATTAATTTCCTCCGGTTACCTTCTTATAGGATAGACATTTCCCGTCGATTTACCAAGTTCTTGCATTATGTTTCAAGACTACACAGCACCTGATCACAGGAAATAACGTCGCTCAACTCTGAGTGGAAAACATCAAACACATGAAGTCATTTATGAAATCCCTAAAACCTTACATAAAGTTATAATTTAGATAGATACGCATAATGTAATATGTATAGAATCTCCTTTAAAAACTGCAACGTTTGTTACATAGGACGAACAAATAGAGCATTAAAATCTCAACAGAAAGAAAACATTTCTAATTTAAAACAACATTGTGACAAACATGTCAATTCAGTTAACCGAAGTTTTGATTGGAATGATGTAACAATATTAGATTCTAAAATCAAATATTATGCGAGATTATTTTTATAAATTCTACACATTAAATCCAATTGTTCATCCATTAACGTAAAAACCAATAAAAATTATATCAGCACTGTATTCTGAAATAACCTCTTTGATCTCTCTGAATATCGTTGTTTCAGTTTATTTCTGATGAGATCCGCCGATTGTGGTAGAAACGTAGTGTATTACAAATTTTTGTAAATATAATAGTGTGCAAGTAATTTTTGTTTATAATCAATTTACAGGCATCTTGCCCATTATATACATAAACCTATTTTTCCTTATGAAGTCTCCGTATATATTGTAACGTCCTAATACAGAAGTTAATGGCGAACCACCAATATGTCTGAAAACTACATAAGAAATGTGGAGAGCCGTCAAAATATAACATGGGTGGGAAAATCGTGGAAGAGCTGTGCCCATTCCGGCACGAGCCACACCAGATGTGTGGGGGGGTACGAGGCTAAATTTGTAAACCCTGCCATTAAATCCATTTACAACTAAATTAGGACAGATTAAAGGGAGTCTACGACAGCTGACTTGTGTAATAAAGTGATCGAGTTTCGTTAAAGGGCGGCGGCAGCTGTGGAGCCGGTAAAAAAAAACACCGATCAATGTTTCGCCCCACCAGAGGAGCTTGGTCAAATATTGAGAGACCCTCTCCCCAGTATACATACAAAATCACCACTAACGTATCAGACTGAGTTTGTCCCCAGAATACTGGTTTCTTAGATATAAGACCGCCTACACAGAAACGTGGTCATTACCAGGAAGAACCTCTTAACCTTCGTAACCGGCGCCTCAGCACCTTTGTGAGCCTTAGCCTTCTTAATGATAGCCTCCATCTTGAGCCTCTATCCACCGTGCTTTTATTTTCAGTATTTATAAGTCCTTCAAAGCTTGTGTCTTACCCTTTTTCTTCTACTATCTTCAGGCTACGAGAAGGTTATTTTCTTACATGGGTTAATCTCCCATTCTTCTCACCTGTCATAATCATTTAAGCATCCATAATTTTATATTAGCATTTTATGCAGTTTATATAGCACTAGGTTGTATTTTATCCTCCATTTACCGCAAACACAGTTTGATCCAGGATATTCCTTTCAAATATTCTCAATTTTCCTTCATCATTCTCAGTGAGTGTCCATACAAGATTACAAGTCTTATTATATTGAACTGTAATTATCACTTTGTTAACTTTTTCTATGTTTACATCATTCAATGAAATATTTCTATAGCTACACACTTCCATGAATTTTGTTTCAATGTAGTTAAATTTTAAACTTTTTTTGTGCTGCTGAAATCTGTGCATCTAAGCATTTCTCATTGGTTTTTCCCTTTCTATCATGAGGAACTACCTGTAATTCTTGCGGGAAACTATAACACTATCCGTTTATTTTTCCAAAATTACGATTTTGGATTTTGTTACCTGGAGCTGTAATCAAAATATCGCTCTATTTGTAGGCACCACAATTAATTTTATATCAAAATGATCAAATCCAATATTATTTTTAAGCTGAACTATGCAAAACACGTCAGCGTTGTATAAATACTGCGAAATAGATGTTGGGACTTTCCTTCTCTAAAGCAACTAATCACGGTAAAAATTTATGGCTACAAGGAGTGAAGCCCTGTCACAAGCTTTTAGCCAACGACAATCTCTCTTTCAGGCCCCAGAGATACATAAACAAATTTTTTCTAGCAACACTGAAGTAACGCATTCATTTCCAACTCTAAAGTTAGGTATTCCGCGCAGGCTAATAAAAGTTTATAGCTGAAACTGCAGGGCCCCTTGGCGCACACAATAGGCGCAGTTCGCACGGTCAACCACTATTACCGAATTAATTGGCAATATGCAGTAAAACACCCCCACGAGTCAACTTCCGGGGATCGTTAATTCGTTCGTGCGAAGCAAGCAATTAGTCCGAGCGTCTCCTCTTAGAAGAAATTGATTCCTCCACGGTGGGAACATTTAACGGAAACGGGAGATCTCTTAAGGACAGGTCACTACTTCCGGTGCCAGTGGCGAAGAAGTTCGAGCACGTAATATGCCAATGTTCTCAACGATTAGTAATTATACCTACACAAGTAAAAATATAATAATGTGTTAATCGTTACAACGGGAAAAATTATTTCCTTCATAATTACTACACATTTGATTTAGCTCAATTATTAACTTTCTCCTGTAACATTAGTATTGTTATGGTACATATCCATATAAATCTTTAATACAAATCATATATAGACAGTCGAGGCATATCTGAATCAGCACTCCTTCAGGGTGTTGTTACCAACGGTTGCCACTGCACCTAGAAATCGCAGACAGCTGCCACATTGTAGCACAGCCATATGGTCTGTAATTTGGCAAACCTGCCATTCTATCCGCGAAAATATTTCTTTGCTATGTACATTAACTACAGGTCTTAAACGTCTGCCGACGAGTCAGATCGGCAAGAGGAAGATTGTCCATCTACTCCAAAGTTCCAGTAGATAGACGACGACAACACACGGTATCTATAAGCACACTTCCGTAAACAATCTTTATTATTCCCATGCAAATTTTTAGCAAGGTAAGCGGTACTTAGTCCATTGCCTTAGTTAAACCGATTTCCATTGGTGGAAATTTGAGGATGATTAGGACTCCTATTTTATACATGCTTGGGAACCAGGATTACAGGATGAATTAAGGACTTGCAATTTCGTGAACAAATGACCTAAAGCTTTGCCACAGTCTTATTTTCGCGAGAGCGATTTTTAAAAATCGATAGTGATAATTTTGAAGTACAATCGGAATTTTTTTTAAAATATTTTCGACATTTATTATCACCCCTTACCGTATACAGTAATTATAAAGAAAATTATTAGAAACTCAGCCAGCAATTAAAAAAATGTTGAAGCAATTATCTGCAGTACCCAAGATCATTCTGATCCACGTGGTTGCATTAAATTAAAAAAAACTGTAATGCGATATGATGCACGGGCTAAAGATAACTACAGTTAGTTGGTATTTAGGAAGAGTTTAAAGGAATTAAAAAATATTTGAAGTCTCCTGGAAGTACATGAATTTAATTTGATTCTCACTGCTGTAGATAGTTGGACCAAGCAAAACAGGCCGTGACATTTGGGCATGCGGCTGAAATCGCGTCATATATTCGCGATGCAGGCGTAGAAAGTATAAACAAGAAAACATAGCACCGTCGTAAAATACCACGAGAGATGGTCGACGTTGTTGGATAAAACGAAAACCAAAACACAAGGTTAATTGCAAATCGTTTATCACGTCCAGCAGTTATAAACTTTATTTCAAACCGGGAAAAAATATCCGTGACTGCATAAACCTGCTTGAACATAAAAAGGAAAGAGAAAAATGAGGGAAGAGATTTACAATTTCCAGCGCGTGCCTTTAGATACTTGCAAACTTCTGATTCCGAAGAAAACTAATGAGGAAAACAAGCCATCACACTATGACAGTATGGTTCTACGTCAAAGGCAGTAGATACGTTCAATTATCAAGTGTTCAACTGGCCTTTGAAGAATATTGGTAAAAATACTGCTTTAATTCCTTTAATCAATTATTTCCAAACGAAATAGAGGGAAACCCAGAATACCCCACTGTATATTCAAGCTACTATTTCCCACGAAATGCATTACACAACTTACCCCGCTGATTCAACCTCAAGTAACGGACAGTTAAATTTTATCAATTATTTGAACAGTTCCGCTGGAGAACGGGCCCATTGTAGCAATTATCATCCATATTGACCCTGCACGGTAAATCTTAGGAAATTAACAGTTTACTACTTAAAATTATCGATATTTACGTTCCCAAAAAATTTACCATGTACAAATAAACAATATATCTACGTAAGTACCAAACTGTTAATTTCTACTACGATACGAGTTATTTCACCACAGAGAGTATGCTTATGGCTCCTAACGTACAATGAACTAACGTCCAAAAAAACTCAACGTAATGATGTTCGAAATCGAATCCTAATCTCAATAAAATTCAAAAAGTAAACTCAAAAGGAATAAAAATTAATTGCGAAAAAATATTTGAAAAATCGGAAAAAGAATATATATTATGTTAATTATTTATATATTATATTAATTATTTTTTCTAAAATATTGGCTGAACTGTTTATTTATCAAATAATTATTTTCAGATTAAAGGAAATATTAAATAAATAACGTTTAATGAAAATTCCTGACATTCTTGTCAACACTGGCAAGGGAATAACGCTGACTCTGATTCGTTTAAAAATTTCCTTGAAATACACAGATTGTTGTGTATTTATTTTTGGAAACTAGTGTAGAGTTAGGTATCATCTGGTTGGCGGGAGTGCAAGAAACACTTCCTTATGTCGGTGTTCTGCCGTATCTCAAACTGACGTAAATACAAACACGAACCAAATTGCTTGGGCAAAACCAATATACACGGTAAAAAAAAAAGTCGTTTGTGTCCCATATGTTTCACGGATCCAATTTGTGGCACTGGACTAGGAGTGACTATGAAAACTGGAACGTTAATAACACTATCTTTATGTATGATGAATTTCCCGGCTCTAGAAATTTTCGCAACATTTGCATGTAATGTACTGCAAATAATTCCTACTCTCAAAATGACGGAGGTATTTATTTTCTTTAATAAATACAATGTAGGCGTCACTTTTCAGGTAAAATAGCATTAAATATACAGTAAATTTGAAAATTATTTCTGTAAAAATATTAAATAACTCTGGAACTATTTTTTAAGTTTCTAATAACACCTACGCAAAGACAAATTGCAAAGGATCTGTATCATACCAAACTTAATATAAGTGTTTATGGATATTTGTATCGTAACAGATAATCCAATGTAGCTACACCACGAAATTATTATAAACTAATTTTTCAAGTAGTGTTAATACAAATGAGTAGACCTGAAAAAATAAAGCATCAACAATTCATTTCAACCGATGAAAAATCCACAGATAATTTTCCACAAGCTGATTTGAACATGTGACTGTTTAAAAAAAATTGATACATATATTTTATCTTAACAGTGAAATGTGCTAAAAGAATTCTACAACCACTTCGATGCGCCGATCCGATACTACACTAATTAAATAGACGTTAGAAGTTTTCATTGAATGAATTGTGACGTGAATTGTTTGGATCAAAATGTCGAACGCTTTGAAAGTATCTAAGGAAGAATGGCATATGAAAGTAGTGGCCACAGTAGACGTGGATTATTAGTCCGTATCTTGGCATCTACGTCCTCTTCATCTACTTTCATCTCACTCCGCGCCTTTCACCTCAGCGGGAAGCGCTCCAATCATTAAATCCCTATTCGTCGTACTTAACCCAACAAATGTTGATGAATTCAAGTCGAATCTTTGGGTTTATTTATCCATATTTATTCCACGACTTAAATACAATAATAATAGACGATACATCAGTTTGTCTTCATTTTCGGATCTAGAATCCTGGATCCCCCATGTTGTGATGATCTTTATGAAGGAAATCTACCCGAGAAAACTCATTATTGAAATTAAATACTTAAATAATACTACCGAAATCCACTGTCCGAAATACAGCCTTGGTCTGTGTGCAAGTGGGGAAAAAAACTGACCACTAAATGACAACTATAGTCGGAGACATCACCGGACCAAATCGGACCTAAACAATAGACCTTGTGATTCGAAGGCCGACACGGTTAACCGGAAAACCCGTAGATTTTTTTTATTATAACCGAAAAACAAACATCGCACGTAGTCAGGCACGTAGAATTTTTCAAGAGAAGGATAATATTTTTTAAAAAAAATATTATTGTAGGGCAAATGAAAGTTTACAATAGCAAGGTGATGCCATGGAATCCACAATAGTCAGGCAATTTAAATTCAATCAGTCTGTAAGTTCAGTTGACTGGTGACTGGTATAGGACAGAGAAAATCTTGAAACATTTACAGCGAACAAACAGTGGCCGTCATCCAGATTTCTGGACCAAACGATGAACCAGTGATTACGTGAGACAAGCATTTTCTGATACTCGTCTGAACGTAACAGACTACCCGTAACTGGTTTCTGCCAGAAGTATCCCGATCAGTTCTTTCAAATGCAATGTAGGCCTCGAGATACGAACACGGAAACTCCTTAGTTTCACGATTGGCGACTTGATAGGCTGCACCAGATTTGCACTTAGTTTCGACCGTAAATCGTCCGCAAAGGCTGAATGAGGATTCTAATTCCGTCTTTGCGATCCGCTCCAGAAGTTTCGCATGGAATCCTCCCACGCACGGCAATTAGAGCACCAAGGTTGGGGATCGGTTCTCTCATTTTATGGCTCGTAGACCTGGTACAGGGGGAATTCTCAAAATAGAACTGCGCATCTGAGTTATGCAACTGCTCAAGGCCGACAGACCATGATCCAGGACAGCAGATTTCATTAAAAATAGATCTCTTTGTAGTATCATATCAACAATTCGCGACAAACTGATTTATAGATTAGTTTAAGGTCGCTCAGACATCTACTAGATGTAACATAAGTTAAACTCGTGAGCTTTGTAACCAAATAATCTCAGAACCCTAATGCAGCACACAACATTTTCAGCATGCACAAGATGTCTCACGTCCCCAATTTGCGGCTTCATCCCTGATACGGCCCACCCGTTGGTTTGATTTTAAATTTTACTACGATTCAACATGAAAAGCACAACTAATATACAAATATAATGTGAATATCTCACAATTTGGTTCCAATTCAGATGGTTCAGTTACTGATGTCGGAAATAAGCGGAACGAGAGTTATTCGTCTTCAGACTCAGGAAAATGCAATTAGATTCCCAGAATTGTCAACCTAACGAGTGCGCAATTCTTGTGTGAAGTCTAAAAGTAAGTGAAGGTCACGACAGATAAGACTACCAGTCTTTAACGACACACAATCAGCATTTCGTACAGCGCATGCGTAGATAACTTAACAGTATAACGTAACCGAATAAACGTGTGGTTCTGGAGAATTCAACGGCAGTTTACGTGAAGTGATACATCAAGCAGTTCAATGAGAGACGGAAAACGAATAGTGATAACTGTAACACTAACATACGGAAAATTCTGTTCAAAGCTTATACAGAGCAAATATTATGAGACGCAATTATATTCGTTTACATTGGGGTCAAAATTGCAAAACAAAATACACGACGGAAAAATACTGTTGGAAAATTTCCTTTCCTGAATAATACAATGGAGAACTGAAACAACCTACACGAATGTTTCTAGAGGAAAATAATTTGCAGGGAAAAAGTAGAAAGTCGTAGTGTTTGCAAAAAAAATTCCCAAAGCTAACAAATATAAATTAAAGCGCAGTGTTACACATTTAATTTAATTAAAATACTCTACGCAATGCCGTTGGAGTTGTTTCACCGTGCAATCACCAGGTTCTTGAGGAACACGCTGCGTTCTTTACAGTTCCCGCGAAATTGAGGGTAGTTTTGGTAGGTTTATTAAAATAAGGAAATCTTATGTTTCGAAAGGTTAAGTGAAGTATTTATTTTCAGGAAAAACTAATTCAAGCGCAACTGACTGCTTTTTAATATTATATTAATTTTACTGTTTTTTGTTATACTCACAAAAGATTGACGAAAATACTAGTACATTTTAAAAAAATTGAAGGTTTTAGAGAAACTTGAAAAAAAAACTTGAGAATCCAAAGTGATCAAGTGTCGCTGCTGGTAGTTTAATTACTTCTGGAATCGACCGATATTCATGGAAAGAAAAGGACCAATTAAGATTACCTTTGAGGTAAAGGGCTACAAAGAGTTTCTAAGAGAATAAACTTAATTTCACAATTGTTTGGTATTTGTTAACTGAGAGAATCCTTTCCAGGAGGACTGGGGACCCGGCAAGCTGATTGTAGACTTGTACCGGACGTTCCGTAACTGTTGTGCGTTCTACTACAAACACTGAAGTTCCTGGCCCCCTGCGCTAAGGTTTCCCTGACATAGTCGATTGCGGGCCAAGGAAGCTTCCTGTCCTACTAAACCAGAGCTCAAGGACGCGACATCCAAGAATGCAGAATTTCTTTCAACCCTCATTTGGGGATAACTTCAGCTGTGAATAAGTGACCGGCAGAGTGCAATAGGGGCTAAGAAATTTGTTGACGACAAAAATATGAACCCATTCATTTCTTCAACTAGTACATATATAGACGTCACTTTCGTAATTCGAATTTTTGGACATTTCGAATTTCGTCCCCTCTGCTTAGAACTATCCAAGTTTTACTGTATTACAACGCCCTTCTGCAATACAAAATTTATATGAGTGGAAGAGTAAAAAGATGAGAGAACAAAAGTGAAGGCAGTGTTTGAGATGTAGCTAGCAGAAACCGTGTAACTATTAGAATAGATGGGAGTGTAGTGAGAACGGCAGTTCTCATTCTGTACAATCAGTCCAGAAGCCTGCTCTTTCGCCGACTGCGACTATGATATATGGAGGGATTACGCGATAGCGCGCGTCTATATTGGTAGAACGCACATCGAGGATTAGGGTCTTTTATTGCACGGCAGGCGGTAGCCCAATATATTTGATCCCTCAGCAATCACACGGCACGGCCCTAATATATTTCGCGAGCTTTTCTCCGTCATCAATTCGCGACTGTGTTCTAATACCCTATTCTTTACTTCCAATAAACTATGTAATGGGCACTACGACAGTCTAGGGCATGCACCCTCGAATAGACTATCTCCTACTGCTCCCAAAATGATCATATTGGGTTCAAATACCCCGGCCACAGTCGTCAACTTCCCAAAATAGCTTGTTTCCTGATAACGCCCAAATGGCTAACTGATGTCAAAGCCCCCTCTGATTCCTATTCACCTACATTTTCTCCTAAAAAAAACCACATTCTTTCCTTACTTCAGAAATCAGAGACCTGATAATTTTCAACTTTTTGACCGGTACGTCAATAATTTCTCCCTCCCATATATCCTTATATTTATTCAATTTAAAGTCTCATGGAAACTGGTGAATTCTTGGGAAAGTTTCAGAAATTCTCAAAAATCCGGTTAAATTCACTCCTCCCCATCAGTAGTTGCCATCATAAAAATCAACAACTGACTAAAACAAGTAAAATGTGTCATTTGCTGATAAATCGTGGTAATAATTCCAATACGATGCTTGTCCAGCAACACGCCAAGAAGGCTGACGAATTTATTTCTCAAATAGTTACGTCGTCATAAAGATGAATCGCTGATATTTTTTTCCCACTAACGAAAAAAACACTTCCGCAGTTCTCCTTGCGTAACGAAACCTGCGAAAAATTACACAAACCTCCTAAGTCTATATGCAGAAGTCTGAGACTACGTCACACAGTATTCCAGATAGTTGCTGCTGTTCTAGATAAAACTATACTGCAGTTTCCAGCGGCCCTCAAGAATCTACATTAAGTTGCCTAAATATTAAAATTGTTAATTCGTGCGAAATCACATGAGATAGTATATTTCGGATGTTGTATTGCATGCTTCAGAGATTTTCTGCGAAATGACGGTCTTTGCTCTCCATGAAGATAAAGATGTTTACTGATCGAAGCATTGATCTATTAGTCCATCTCTTTTTATTTACCAACCTACCTAATGTCTCTTCTTAGCGCTCTTATCGAAATCATGAGGTGGGTCAACATTGAATCCGCCATTGGCATTATATATATATATATATATATATATATATGAAGTTGCTAAGCCGATTTTGGAAATTCGTACTATACTAGCATTCACGGATGTAGTAAGTGATTGAGCCTTTATCACGTCGTGTCTTAAAATTTGTAACTAATAATCTTGTCCAATTGCTCAGTGCTGCATTTTAGTGTAAAAAATGCTATTTATTATAAACAAATATTAAGACTGACGTATGCTTAGCCACCAGCTCAACTATACTCAAATGAGCAAATGAAAAAACTCAGAGGAAACGCACATCGTATTATATATATATATATCATATAAGGTCGATGTATAAACGTTGTGTGGTATTTTTTTTTGTCACATAATTTTGTCCGTTTCCTCCAGAATGTTTACTGTTCGTACAACAGATAGAACAACGTATCGAGCTCTGTTCAGAGTATCCTAGACACTTAGAAAGCGAGACAACAGCAGGACTGCACATCGCTCAAACGACCTGTGCGATTTCATTAGCTTTCCCCAACGTCGTAATTTTCTTCGAATCTATCACGATGATGAACACGACATGTGGCAAACAGGCAAACCAATACAACTTCCTGGAGCAAAATATCCATGATGAATTTCTCCAAACGTTCGATATTTGATGTGAATATATTGCCTTGTCCGAGGCGAATATACGTTACACAGTTAATTAAATCGCACCGGTTTATTGCCTCGTAATACATGGAGACTGGATTTGCAGAAAAATATGGCACGTCTTACGGCGCAAAATAGATGAGACGGATTTATTACCGCTAATATATCGTGAGCGAGTTTTCACTGCTTAAAATATGGCGAGTGGATTTCTTAATGATATATACGATTTTCTGACACCGGCAACAAAATTTATCAAAACATTAGATTACAGAGTTTTCCCTGTCCATTTTCGCACAGTTAAATTCGAACCCATGACAAAGTCGAAAAATTACCAAACCTGACAATTTAAATGTAAAATACCAGAAAACATTTGATGGTCGGAAAAAGGATTATTAGAATGAAGCATGCGAAAGTGTCTAAATTACCAGTTTAAGAGACGACGAAGTGAAACCAACATTCTCGGCTACAATAAAGGAGAACGGAACCGGACTTTAAGATTCAAGATCAATCGTAGGCGTAAACCATTTGCAAAACGTAACGGACATTTCGGCTTAAAAATAAACTGAGAAGCACTGAAGTAATGCCAAGTGTCAGATATCAAAGAGTTATATTTGGAGAGAAAGATTTCAAAAGCAACGAAAGCAGTAAAAGAAAACTCACGGTAAATAAGCTGTCTTAAATTATGATAGTTAAGTTGAAACAAGAAAATCTAAATTCGGATCTTTTAAATAAAATTATCGAAGGAGTGTTTCTAGGAATGAAACTAATTCAAAAGGTTCCTTGCGTCGTGTCGTTGTAGCCATGATAATTGAAAAATGAGGAAGTCTGCTGTTGAAATATTGATTAACAAATTATAGAGCTGATATCTATCATGCATGTTGAGCAAATAATAGATAATATTCTGACGATTTTATCACGTCTTTGTGTTTCAATACTCGTAACGTCAAAGAAAAATTGTCAATGTGGCGCAAAAATCTGACCCTTGGCCGGAAAAACCAGTCACACGCTTTTGCTCACCACGTTGCAAAATTACCTTAATTGAGGTTAACCAGCCTCTCAACGAAGGGTTGGACTTTTTTAACACGTGAGCGCTCTTAATTGCCACGGCCAATTTCCGAAGTAATTTAGCTATATTGGCAATGTACTTATCGCCTCGACACCGTGCATGCGCCAGTTACCACACACACACACACACACGCAGACAAGAAAAGCATCCAAGATCAAACCTTCGAATTACGAGAGTAGGCAATTTGTCACAGCATCCTGCACTCAATTTCAATTTGCATCCAATCTGTTGGAAATCAATCAACACGCCGGAACAGGGAATATTAATACGGAGGTCATCAGAAATATTGACTTGACCCACGTGGCATAAAGCCTCCGAGTTTATTTAATCACCTATGCATTATATGTATTGTAATGAACAGGTACTGCATACTATAAATAACTCGTGTAGCTTATCACTAAAAAAAATTAGTTAAAGATTTTCCCGACTGGGTAAACTCGACAATAGCACGCGACGTTTCGGTGGCTGTACACGTGATCATCATCAGGCGAGTTTATCTGGCTGAAATACCCAGAAGACTGTATGCAAAAATGATTCTATTTAACTACTAATAACATACCCTATTAAAAAAAAAAAGTTTATTGGGAAGTCTGAATTTTCAAATGCTATATGACAATTAAAAACGCCTCAACGTTTATTTACCTCATCTAACAAACTTTAAAGACAAAGAAGAGGTTTATGAAAGACCAATATTTTGTTTTAAGATTACAGATGGCGGTTTAATATTGCTAATTATACCGAAAAAGTTTCATCAAAAATCTGGTCTTCCGTTAAGTTGTGTATAACGAATTAAATTAGGGCTATGGAACGTCCTCCATTTCGTCTCCAGACGGCGGATGGTAGTTTGATACTACTAAAACTTTTCTCGTGGCTCTATATAACAAACCGTCAGCTCAGTTCAATATAGTAAATCTCTCTGGAGTTAGAGATATTGGAATGGCAAAATGAGCGATCTCTACCCACACCGAGCTATTGATCCAATGTGGCCAGAACTCGTCCATGGGTGTTGAGGTGCTATAATATTTTTTTCTGTCGACCTACTGTTATGAGCGTACAGGTCGTGGTTTTCGGAGATGGGGAATGCGGCAGACAGGCTTTCGTCGGTAATTACGCCAAAACCGCATGTCCACGCGGGAAAGTAAGCAAAGCGGCGACGCTCCGTGCACAACGACATTAATTATACTTTCCGCTCGGGAATGCGAAAGAAGAACGCCCCTCGGTCACGATAAAACGCTTTCGTGGACATGTAACACGTGGAGTTTCGTAGAGAGCTCGGACGTAATCCGATATCCCAGGATTATGACCAGGTATCGCGTTCCGCTGCGGCGCCAATCGCCGCTTTTCTCTGAACAACCTAGGGCCAACGGCACCGAGGAAATACTTCCTCCAATTACCCAACAATTGACTAGACGAGCCAAGCTCTTCTGGAATATTAAGTTGTTTATGAAGACTGGTTGGCGGGGGCGGCGCGGCACGGAGGCGGTTGACGATTGACATAACTATGCTCGTTAACAAATTGTTCCTTTATCGTTGGAACCTGATCTGGTGAGGGAGGACATTGCCTCCACCTCCGCTAGTTACAAAGCTGTCGGTTTGACAAGTCACCTGTCACAATTAGATTTATTACAGACAATTCTCAGAGAACTGCTAATCAAAATCCTAAAAATAGTTCCTTTATTCTATCGAAGAAAATAGTTGATCCGTTGCTGCAATGAATGAGGCATTATTGTCGAACCAGTAAGTTCCCTTTCAGACTATTGAATCGCAATAGACCTCGTACACAGAACAACTCAAACGTTATCACAATGGATTCTAAACCGTGACGTCCTACCTCAATATTAGGAACTAGTTTCGTATCATCTCTTCAAATACAAGAGCGATTGAACAAAACAAAGGAAGCAACCTCAATTCCTCAGCCATTTGATTTAATACCTCCTTTCTTGCCCACCGGAAGAAGCACTGGACTCTTTAACGGTCTTGAACTCGGGACCTCTGGTTTCAAAGGATCCAACTGAACCACGAAACTAAAGGGATCCGATTATAATCCCTTCAGAACTAGGTATTTCAGCCCTTCCTCTGTGCTATAAGAGGAGACTGACCACCATGTGCATGACCCTCGAGTATCCTGTCACCATCCAAACAATGTTCAAAATTGATCCTTCTCTAAAAAAATTTATTGCGACACAGCCAAACCAATATTGTGTAAAGAAAATTTGAAAAAACCTCCAATAATAACTGTATACGTCAATTTTCAGTTTGTTCTTGAATTGTCAAGACTTATAAGAACTCAAGGAAACTTGTTGATTCCTTGAATGCTTTCAACAACAAGCAATGTATTGAGTGAAGAGTAAATACTGCAACATTTACTCACGTTTCTGCCTTATCAGATTAAATTACACACAGTGCAATATATGTACTGAAACTGTTGGCGAATCACAATCTCAAACTTGGAACCTTGGAGGCTGAACTTCCGATTGACCTTTGATCACGAACCTTAACTCATTTATTCAGCTCGAATGAGGTGAAATATTAGCAGCAACGAACAAATCTCACAGAACATGAAACTCGAATTATTCATAAAACTAAACAAATCGGAGTTTTGTCGCAGGTACCGAGGTTGCAATTTTTTTCGAGAAGTCATGAATCGATTAACACCAACATCGAAGACTTTCATATTCTCTAAATATATTCGACAATGTGAGAAGAACTTTTATACAACAGGCTGCACGAAAGGCTTTTACTGCTTTGAAGTTGTTGAAAGACTGCATAAATATCTCGATCGTGTGCGTTAAGTCTTGCTTTTAGAAAGTTTCATCGTGGAAATAATTCTTGCTACATTGAGATGACTAAAAAAGTGCATCCCGTGGCTCTTCAAGGTTTCGTAAATTGCCGTCATTGAAAGTAAAGATATTAAGGAAAACAGACGAGGA
Source organism: Zhengitettix transpicula (assembly GCA_037074705.1). Lineage (NCBI taxonomy): Eukaryota > Metazoa > Arthropoda > Insecta > Orthoptera > Tetrigidae > Zhengitettix > Zhengitettix transpicula. Next base: position 34,155,750 of record CM073596.1, on the reverse strand, counting down.
AATGATTTTAAGTATTGTTATCAATGATATTTTTATCTTTAAGAGAAGTCAATTTTAGAAACTAATAATATATTATTTGTAATTTATTAACTGAAAGCAGTACATAAATTACAGATAAACAATTATTTCTCACTGCTTAAGATTTTATGCCTCTTAAGTGCCAAAAAGCCAACTTAACTAACCGCATGATGCAAATTAAGAATCCGGCGCGTGGCAAACACCAATAAGGAATTTAATATTAGAACTTTAATGACACATTTTCTATTTATGATACAATACAGGCTGTTGTCTCACGTATATGATGAGAGTTTCACGACTCCTTGGCTGCTTCAGCGGCGGGCGAACAGTTTCACGACCCATATTAATACATTATGGCTTGCATAATAATTAACGACAACGATGAGGTGACATTACGGAGCAAAACTTTGGCGCCGGCACCAACTTAATTATGTTCGTGTAAAGCGAGCGTGAAGCTTTTCATAAAGTACATCTCAAAACGGTGACATTATTATACTTGCAGGCCGTTGCCAATACTTGAGGTATTAAATACCTTTCTAACATCATTACTGTCTAATTCTGGTTACAATTTGCCCAAAATGAGTCTACGACCATGGATGGTTTCGTCCCACAAAAAAAAATCCTTGCGTTTCTCAACCGTGCGTTATATCACATTTAACAATATTCGTAAATATCATTTGAAGCAGAGTATATTAATTTATTAAAATTACATTCGAAACGTTTCTGTCCATTTCCAAACCAGACTTTGGGTTTTAAGATTATCTGTATCTAGATTTTGGTCCAGTTAATCACACGCGCTACTGAGACGACGTTTCAGTAGAATATTGGAGCACGAGTTGGCTCTCAATGATTTAAAATCGGGATCTGAATGAATTTGCTTTAAGAAAACGAACGTTGTAGACTTATATCTTATAATAAAAGCAATTGGAATTAAATTATTCTAATAAAATATACCAACGAAAAAACAGACAAATGGAACCCATGTTTTGCAAAATGATACAAACGCTTTTCAGTAACTAATATCAATTTACTTCACAGATGAGACGAAGAAACAGTCAAGTCTATGGCCTCAAATGGGGAGAATCGGCTCCAATGAAGGCGAAGATAGTTCCATCTGCTGGAAATGTCATTTATTTGGCATATGCATGTAATCTTTTTTTTCTAGGTGTAGACAGGCTATGTATAGGATAATCCACATAGTGGAAACTCCCCTCTTGTAGCATAGGAAAGGGATTTGAAAGGCGTGATGCGGAAGGGTAGAGGGTTGTGGTTAAGGATCCTACCCGGCAATTCGCGTAAAAGTGATGAAGGGAAATCCCTAGAAAAACTTGCATCAGGTAGGTCGGGCATATGGTACTTTTCCACCGCCCTTCCGATTGCGAGAGAGGGGTTTTCTGTGGGGTCGCAGCTTTCCCCTCACCGTGCCTTGAACGGTTTAGGAGGCAGCTGGCTGACTATTCCAATAGGAATAGCGGACAACTCTTACCGTATGCCCAAGGTCTGCGACCCCGGAACATACACCACTCAAGACAGGCCGAGGTGCCTCGGTATGTGGGAACCTTAGTTCAAAAACCAGAGAGATGTAAAGGCATCCCCAAAGGTAGCCTCGTCCAGAGCTCTCCTTGAAGGTTCACCTGCGAGAGAATCCTCTCGCAGGCTTCCTTGATATGCATGTTACAATTTTCATTGATTATATTCAAAAAAGAAAAAAAATCAAGGGCGAGAATTGTGCGAACTTATTGCAGCGTCTGAGAGACCAATTTTGGAGAAAAGTTCACACATCCGATATCGCGGGGTTCATACCAACGAGTTACAAGTTGGAATTGCTTCCTTATGCACCCTATTCGCCAAATTTAGCTCCCTCAGATTATTTTATCTTGAAAATCTTGAAAAAAAAATGGCTCGGTGGTAAATGATTTGTCGACAGTGACGAAGCGGAGTCTGTGGTCGATGGCTATTTTGAGGAGCCTGATTGATCTCATTTGAGATGGAAATATTAGCATTCTTGAGAATATTAATTAGTGGACGTTCAGAAGAAGAAAACCTAGACACGGTTGTGCATGTGTGTAAGACCGTAGTTTTGACTATCGTGGGAGCTTGTCTAGGAGTGGGAGCCTGGAATGTACGGAGACCGTTACTCGCTGGCCAGAGGTCGTCGGCGACGGGTGAATTATTAAGCCACGAACGCACACGCCTCACCAACAGAACAGGATATACACGACCATATCAGCTGTCTGTCCCCCCGCGGCCAAGTTCAAGGGCGGAGATACGATTCGCGAACCACTGACCCGGAAAGGGAAGGGAATACCGCGAGGAACAACCACGATTTCTCTCTCGCCATCACTCGCGCGAAAGTTTGGCCGCGGAAAAAAAATCGAATATTCCGCAGAACATTGCAGATTCAGAGTGGTGGTCAATATCGCAATGATAGTCAACTTAAAAAATTAATACATTATTTTCCAGCGACAGTCGGTGAAAGAATGTAGATATTCCATTGAACTAAGAAATTACATGACCATGTAAAGAAAACAGATATTAAATTGAGTTCGAAATCAACATTTAGTGCCGATCTTCTGTGGCGCAGTGGTCAGCGTTACTGCCACGTATCACAGAAGTGCCAGCGCACGCATGTACTTCGTGTGTGTGTGTGTACCCGTACAGAGCACCCCGACAAAAATTAGTTCCCCAACTAGTAAAATGCAAAAAGCGAAGAAAGTCACTAATAACAGTAGACGTTGATACGACTAAAAATAGTTTTTTAAAAAAATAATCAGTTTGACCAATAAAGTTTTAAAGTCGTTCGTAAATTTTAGAATATCTTTTCGTCAATAATTTTAAATTAAACATGACTGATATGTTTTTGTACGTTTTCCCCAAAGTCGTCCTTATAATAAGAAACTTAATTAAAAAATTTCTAAAATATTTAATTTTGACAATATGGATTTTAAGGCAATATTTTCACGTCATGTGTACACAAAAATAAATTTATATGATTTTTAAAACACTTTCAATTCAAAAATCTCACATAAAAATATTTTAAGACATTAATTTTTATCATCAAATTTAATTTGAGTAATTAAATAATTATGTATGTTCATTTTTAATAGAAAATTATTCTTCGTATTATAATGGCGACTGATTCAAAACATTGGGGAAGCAATACAAAAACATCACGTTCAGTATTTTTTAACGTGCATATGTGACAAAGGTATATGTTGTAAATGTAGTACAATTATCTGAATTTTCTACTAATGCAAGTTTCTTGACAGTAAACAAAGTTGAAAAATATACGCTGGACCAGAATTTCGTGCCTAGTTAGTCAAAAATAATTTTTCCATATATATAAATAAACAGATTTTTTTAAAAAAATTATTTATGTTATTTGAGTGAAGTGTTTAGAAGTGTCGACATATTTCAGGACAATTTATACAACATCTTAGAGTTATTTTAATTTCAATATTGTATTACAACTTTGTCTACGCAATTGTTTATATATTTTTCTCAATCCCATTTGCATAAAATTATATAGGTCTACATACATATTCACTCTCCCATGTTTTAAGATTGCTTACAACTAATTATGTCTTCTTCTTCGAAACTTTCCATTAATTTTCTCAGTACCAACCTCTCAAAGGAGACAAAATGCACAGAGCCTTCAAAAAGTTTATCTGATACCGCATATTTTTCGATGATTGTTCAACGATATCAGGGTGGCTATTCGTAAGCTTAATAATATTTAATTAAGAGCATTCCTCGTGGTAAGTGTAAGTGTACCACGGACAAGCGAAGCGATTAGCATCTGGAATGTTGTGAAGAAAGCGAAGCGAGGATCGGCGTTAACATGAGGAGAGTTGGAAATTCAAACATCCTGTCGAGGAAATCCTCGGAAAGCGGGTGAAAGCACGAGGACGACACTCGCACGGTGGGCGCTAAAAAAGTGTGAGCCAACTACAATACACTCACTACCATCTAATCGTACTCTCGCTCTCTCCTCGCGTTCCGTTCACCACGCCGCTCCCCTGAGGTCGATCAAGAACAATAAATCAGCTTGCTGATTCTAATTCGAGCTATGGAACTCGATGAACTTCGAAAGGCCGAAGCGAACACACGACTAACAATTAACATAGCCATGACGAAAATAATTTGAAATTGCGGGATCCAGAGATTTTAAACTATTGACCATGGATAATATTTTTAAAATTTTGTAGCATTTTTTTTCACAGGCTAATATTCTCGTGACGAAGAAGAAGAATAAACTGCAAGGAATGGAGATTTTCTTCGCTTGAAAAATTTAACCGCCTCTACTGGTCTTTTCTCAAAGGGGTAAGGAAATAAGAGGAATGAGAATATAAAAAAAAGTCTCCACATGGCAGTAAGCTTTTTCCAACCCTTCATATGCTTGGTAAATATAAAGCGCCATATTAGAACGAAATTGGATATTTAAGACTACGTGGATAACCTCGTAAGTTTCCAACAGTTTAAAAAATACATGTGAGATCTAAGAAAGTAGAGGAAACAAACTTCCACTGCTCAACTGTGAAGATTACTGAATTATTAATCAGGCCAAATCAGACAATTAAAAATTATAATTTATTTTAACATGTTTCAGTCCGAATGTGGACCCTCATCAGATATTAAGTTATAGATATAATCGTACAAAGATATTAGCTGATAGTCAAAGATGATAAAAAGATATGAAATGACTGAGATAAATAGTATAAAAATGTTTAAAGACTACATATCATGGATTAAAATATTACTTTATAAATAAGTGTCAGTTTTGACATCGAGAAAATTTGTGTTATGCCTAATGTATACCATTTCAGAAACAAAAATCGATTTAACACACGGTACTTATCCCAGTTCAAAGTATGTTTGGTGTCTAAATTGTGATTGGAACAGACAGATAATTATTCATATGGAAGCTTAATGTTATCATTAAATCTGGTAATGATGGCTCATTTTCTTTTACCTATGTATATAGTTGAACGATTAAATTAATTAAATTTTAATTATTGTCTGTTTTAGCCTCATTAATAATAAAAATTATACAAACGAAAATCATCATTCTACCTGATGCAGATTAATGAGCAATGTAGTCATAATATTTTGTCTATATACTATGCTATTGATCTTTTTTTCGAAAGTATACCATGTCTTCGGAAATGGTTCCAAGAAGTGCTGTTCCACAGCTGGTAAGGCGAAATGATGACTGTCAATTTCTGGCACTGCGAGTGTGGTGTGGTAGCTAGCCAACCCTGCTTGGCTCCTTCCATCCCTGACGCCTCAGACAAGTTATCTTTAGAATCGGGGCGATTGCGGTCCAGTTCCGCCCACACTCTGCATAACGCTGAAGTCGGCTACTTCTCATGGCACGACAAGGTTATTGCTTCAAGGGGACATTCAAATCAATTTCATTTTGATACTGTCCCCCCAACGAATGTCTCACATTCCTCATCATCTTCAATTTATTGCCTTAGTTTTTCTTCTTCTGTTCTTCGTCATCGCAAATACTCTTTTACATTACCAATTTCAGAGCACCATCCTTAAAATACTTATAAATGATTTGATATGTTTCTCAATACATTTCAAACGATCTTGAAGAAAACGATCAGAAAATCCTTTTCTGAATGGCTCGTCATGAATTCTGCATTCAAGATCCAGTAATTCATCACAAGAGTGAAGTAGAAATTATCACAATGCGACTGATAAAGGTATTCAGGGAAAATGCAACAAACACTTATGGCAATCCTAGTTTAAGATAAGACACTTGTTAACATTATTTAACTCCTAAACGAATGAGAGTCAAATTAGCTTAATTTATTGACAGCATTGTGAAGATAATATATTAAATGAACTAAACACAAGGGAAAAGGCTTCAACTGAGGGAGGCTAAGGATCATCTGAAAGTGTAGGAGCCTCGGTTCAGTCTGAACGTATACATCGACCTACTTAATCCAATCTATTCCTAGAGTCGTTGCGACTCTCAGATGCTATGACAGTCCGTTTTCTATGTATTCTAAACTTAACACGTAAAACGTGTATAGAACCAAGTAAAAATACTGTGACGAGAGGAGAAAAGCAATAAGGTGTTGGGCCAGAAAGGTGGTTGAATACGGTAAGTTGTATTTGCTGTCTGAGGAAGTTTAAGGGTAACGTACCTCGTACTGTTCGTAGTTAGCACGAAAGATTGTAGCACTTTAATCTAATTGATTAAATTATTAATTTTCCAGAATCAGTCCCTGAGATAGAACGTATAATAGAGTCCTGAGTTGGTCGCCCGACAGCGGATGTTTCAAACAACCTTAAGAGCCACGGAAAAGACTGGTCCTCACCCAATCATCAGGATTGGTCACACAAACGATTCGTCTTATTGGGCACGAGACATCCTGTATCCGGAGCCGGTTGGTGTGTTGGCAGATGGTGAATGTTAGATCCGGAGACAGGCAGCACCTTCTAGCTAGCGACAACAGAGCGAAGAGCACTTCCGCCGGTAGTCGAGAGCAATCAAATTAGCGTCGGCGAAAACGGGACGCGTAGACGCCAAAGCCGACCAGGGAAATTATTCACGTCTCATGGCATGAAGGCGCCTTTAATGAAATCACAAGAGGCTTCAATTCAGCCCAGGCTATCCGTTGTCATAACCCAAGCGAAAGATGTCGGCAGTTTTCCTTCTTCTCAACATCATCTTACCTACACTTCCCACTACTTGTGCTTGTGTCGTTTAATGTGAACTTCGGACGAGTCATATTCAATGAAGACTAGAAAATACCTTCATCACTGTTTCTGTATCTAACATAAACGTGAAAGAAAATTTATTCCATTAACAAGTAACATGTAGAAAACATATTTGCAGTGCTCACGGCAATGGAGAAAACGGTACAAGAATTTAATTGTTTCGTGGAAGACGTGCATTATCAGCTTATGTACCCTAATTACCACACACGTTTATCAGCCTACATATCTGATAGGTGATAACGGAGATAAAGCAACAATGGTGCGATTTTACACCACTCCACATCACCTGCTCTCGCACGTCCACGCTTCGTTATTTAATGAAGCAGAATACAAATTGGAGAATTGAATTACACCTTGGTTTAATTTACCACTCGGATTTCCTCTCGGCAGAGTTATCCAATTACTAGGCAAGGAGTGACTCAGCGCAACAAAAATGCTCGTAGCTGCACTTCCATTGATGCATTCCGGGAAGCTTTATTACCGACCAGTCAGCTTACTCCACATCTTAAAGAGTCTTGGATTAGTACGAACGGCAAAATAAATGAGCATCTGCTTCAAATACAGTACTAAGAAGTCATTTAGGAATAGCTGAAGATCACGTTAAGGCTGGTGAACCTCGCTACGAAATGGCTCCTCTTCTTGGATCAGAAAATTCCTAGAGCTCCTTATCTTCAGCCAAGGTAATGATAATTGCTGATAAATAAAGTGATATCAAATATATCAAAAACGGGTAATTCATGCTAGAGCTCAGACGACTCAAGGATACTGATGGTTATTCCTCTGAAAGTAGTGCAGATGATCGACTACGTTGATAACATTACAAAATGCTTAATCCGGACTTCGGTACAAACAGCTTGTTAGGTAAACGGCCTCTGTTCGAGCAATCAAGATACATCCACCGATAAAATACTTCCCTGCGACTGATTACTTTTGACGTGATGGAAAACAATGCTTGTTATACTCCGGATCGTGACACAGCACGGCTGTCTTTTCAACACGACAACTGATTATTCTATATCTAAATTACAAAAATCGTGTTTACATTTTTTAAATAATTAAATTAATGTAAACAAACCGTAGGCTTTATTAAAGAACACTCCACGCCTAAGAACAATGTTTCTGGTTGGCATGTTTCGTGATGAAAGAAACAATACATACAAGAAAAATATTGAGAAGGTTTTAAATCCGGTTATAAATGCTTTGGTGTGTACAAATAAAATGTCTGAACATAAGTAACTGTGTTACTGAATGGTTATATTCGGATTAGTTGCTTTCAACAGTCTCTATGACAATAATATAAACCAAACATTTAAATTGAGAAAAGTATAAGTTTATACATATATATATATATATATATATATATATATATATATGAAGAAAACAAGTGAAAGGGAAATGAAATCGAATCACAGGAAACAAATCTTCCATTTGCGTTGAATATATATTTGATATTATTAGACTGTTTACGTTGTACATATAAGCATATACAGTTATAATTAATTATCTTTCGGAATTTCCAGTCGGGAAAGTTGGCTGACGGGTTCATCACTACGATGAAAGTGATACCTTTTTGCGAAGTTATGTGAAAGTTGCGGTTTCCGGGAAGCAATGACGTCCTGCTTGAGATCTGGTCTTTTAATTTAATTCGTTAGTGGATTCCCCGCACGTGGTTTCACAGACAGCGAAAAAGAAAATAGTAAACTTAGAAACACAATTTCACGGTTTCGCAAGCGCGCCATGGCATTAAAGTTCGTTCAAGCACAAAACCTACGCTGGTCCAGAGACCGGACCCGAAATTCTTTTATCTTACAGCAAAAAGGCCACTATCTCGGCGTGATTTTGACATTTTGTTCAGGGAAGGTAACATTATAAATTTTTAAGCAGTTTTCGGCGGAATGTTGGGGCATAACTTGAAACTGTTGACATGAAGCAACTCCGAACAATTAGCAATTTAAAGACGGTTCACCGAAGATGCTAAAAACTTATTTTAAGTTAAATAATATATTCCACTACGTCTGTTTTTTATAATTTAGAAAAATTAATTAACTGCAATTGTAACAGACATTTTAAAAAATTTTATTGAACACAACGACGTTTCTGTACATATTTGTACTTTCATTTTAGAATTTTTTGTATATATTTCTAATTTAATTTGAAAACATAATTCTGAACCGTAATAAGCAACAAAGTGTGTCGTATTATGAAATTTGCCAGGAACCCTATCCAAATATTTCTCCTCAATACGAGGGAAATAACATTACAAAAACTCGTTAATTAAATAATTTCTTTAAAAAAATTGGACTATTAAAGGTATGTACAAATATCACGTGGTTGAAAACTTGGTATCTCTCTGTACAATTCCATAAAATGAAAAAATTTACGTCTGATTGAAAATAATGAATAAGAAAGATAGCCAATGCAGACAAAAAAGGGTAATATAAATACCACACAACGTTTCTGGCAACCCCTATGAAACGTTATTCATAATTCCATAACGTTCCGTGTGTAATTCTGAATAGCAGGACGAATATGACACAATGACGAAAGCTATCTAACTGATGGTTTTTATTCCTACAAACTATAAAATAAAAGGCAGCGACGTGAAACAAAATTAGCAACACCACTTTGTGAGTCAATGTAACAGCACATGATTAAGACTGCTTTGTATACTTTTCAAAATTGGGACCAATAGGAAAATCGAGACATTAGTAACCCATTACTATTATTAAAATTAAATTTTAAAAAACATTGGAATTAATCATGTAAGTCAGCGGTATAGTAGAAGGGATCAGGGTATAAGTTGAGAAGAAGAAAAAAAGCAGGTAAACGATTGGTGGATGGTCTGACATTTTCTTTGGTAGACAGACATGATGAATAATGTCCAAAATTAAGAAACTTAATATAAATACAACTTACTCTTTAAACCTTGTTAGCAGAAGTTAATGCAAACGTTCAAGTGACGGTGAGATGTGGTCGACGCGTGTCAATCAACGCCTCTCACCATTTTTTCTCACATCTTATTAGGGTTTTTAATAATCCTCCGAGTGTCCCCGTGTACCGAAAAGCTGGCGGAGACGTTCTGCGCACAATGGGGCGTGATGCATAATGCAAGGGATAACGGCAAACATAATAAAAGGGAGACAGGGAGCCTGGGAACAGAATGTGGCACGTGGTAACATCGGCAGGAGGCGTCAATTACTTCAAATGTTCCACTGTGGGCCAACAAGTGGAAACAGCGGAGTGCTTTCTCCACATCCCGTCCATTCACACTATACATACATTTCCACTGTGCATCACTGTCCACTTCTACCAAGCGCCGTTTCTTACTTCAAAGCAATTTTATCACTCTCTTCTTTCAGAGACCCTTTTTCCAACGAATCTGGAATATTTTCATATGACAAAAACCTGGAAACTCGAAACCTATCTTCATCTACATGATTTTGGCGTAACTGGGCAAATATGAATCAATTTTTTGTTGTATATTCAGTAGCGTCAACCTACATTAGTAAAAGGCTATTTCAACCACCTGACTGTCTCAATTTCTAAAATGTAGTCAATCGAGGGGTTGAGGTTCTATCGGAAATACATTATGACGTATCCATATTTCACTTACTTCCAAACCGGTTTCGCTCAGCGAAGAGTTTTTATTTCTCACAAAGGCAAAAAAAATTGTAATGATAATAGTATGATTAAAAAATTGGCCCCGTTCAAAAAAAATAGCCAGAGAAAAATTGATGTAGTAAGAGTATAAAAACGACGTCGTGACAATGTAAGAAACGAAGAAGAAGAAAATTGATAATTGAGATTGTGCTCCATAGCGTTTGGGCACTCGTCCTGACTGGAGAAGAATACGATAATTTATGAAAGCGCAATGTACTTAATCTACGAAAATATTTCTCAGCTTATATGTCATTGAATTAAAATTCATAATAGTTCATAGGAGCTTTCAGTCTCTCATCGCTATAATCATTGAAAACTCCTATTAACCATTTAAATATAAAGAAAAATATATCTGAAAAAGAAGTAGCCAATTAACAGATAAAATTAAGTGACAAAATCCACACGTTTCTGCAATTATTTATGCTTTCGCCAGGTGACTGAAAAAGCTAGGAAACACATATCACTGAAGTATATGTGAAATATAAATAAATAAATGGCCTTGAGTCACGAAAGTAATTTGTTTCGGTTGCAACAAGCAAGGCAGTAGAACCTTGCCTCTAAATTTTACTCATGGATTGTAAAAAAAATGGTCATACCTGATGAGGACGAAAGGTTGTTGTGAATTTTTTTTGCAATAAACATAATGAGTACTTTTCTATTCAAGGCCATTTATTTATTTATATTATTATAATAAAGTCTGATATTTTTTCATCACCTATTTGAAATATGCCAGAATTGGAAGGTTCAGCATTCGCGGTAAAATTATCGAGGGGAAGTATAAGGATCCAAAATGGTTAAACCAAAATGAAAGCGACGATGCTGGTAGTTTTGTAATATAACCGAGACATATCCTATCTGAAATTCAATTATTAGCGGAAATGACGAATCCTTGAATAAAGAAGATGATCCACCGGCTAAAACTTGTGAGTCCGATAAACTTATTAATCTGAAGAGATTCTCTGTTGCAGCACCACTCACACACACTGGAGATCAGCCAATCATCTAGCATATTTAAGTGTGAAATACGATAGTATGAAAACGTGGCTATTTTTAAGTTGGATCGAACAAACAGCGATGAGTTATAGAATCACAAATTTCTAGGAGCGAAATTTGGGAGGACCGTAATTTATTTGGAATGACAAGTTGCTTTATCCGATATAAAAGAATGCTACGATGTTTATTAAAAGGAAAAAGGAACAAACGTTTGATCTGTTGATCTGTCAGATAATAATAGGATCCCTGAAAATTTAAATACATTGCTGAGTAGGAAATTCTGTCTGCATCTTTGAAAATTAAAGCAAAAAACAGGGAGAGGGGATAAATTCGTTCGCAAGGGGAACGAAAATGAATGGATTAAGCTACAGCAGTGCTGGCAGCAGAAGAGAAAACAATTTACGATAAATGTAAGGATTGTGAGGAATATACTAACATTCCAATATCATTTATAATGTAAATATTATTACTTCCTAATTTTAGAACGAAACGTTTTATGTTAAAAATTTTAAATGATGGAACTTCATTTTTTTGGACTTTGATATTAGATTTTAAAAATGTCAGATAATTTTTAATTTATTATTACTCAGATTTTCTTGAGAGTGAATATTAACCGTTCAATTAGTTTATTTTTTATTTCTTCTGGGGCTTTCGATCTTGTTGATCATAATCGACTATCGAATTATAGATATGATCAACAAGATCTAAAATTTCAGAATTAAATTAAATTAAATTAAAATAAAATTATTAAAATGTAATCAGTATTAATTACAATGCTGCTGATAGTTTGGAATATTAGTGGTCCATAAACTGGACAATAAAATTCGTGAGTAACATCTAACAGACCATCAAGAAGAAATCTACTATAAATTTTGCATGAAATTCAAAGAGAAAATTCTAGAGGAAGCGATAGGGAAAGAAAGAAGAAGTGTAAAGGGCGTAGACCTATCTGGCAGCCTGAAAGATGACAACCAACGGGATGATTAATCACGTCTGTTCCGTAATTCGTCTTTGCAAGTTGTAAACAGTTTTTTGGGCAGCATCACGACGATTTATCAAAAGCAAGCAGTTCAAGGTCGTTGTGCTGAAACTCGGTGGACAATTCGCAGAGCCACCAATGACTCACATTGTAAACATCCTGGCCGCGTGGTTTTCAACACATGCCGATATACTTACACATTTAGGGAATACCGAGAATGCGTAATTTACAGCTGGGACCCTCCTCAAAGAAATATCAGGTCACATCACCAGCAGACGTACAAATCCGTCGGTTAACGTTAGGGGGCGAGCTGAGTCTGTGAGGGGAAATATTCTGGCTTCACACTGGAAGGGTGAATATTGGGATGTTTTTTCGAATGTTCCTTTAGCTGATTTTGAGAAGGAAAATGAAGAAAATTAATAGTGAACAGATGATCCTTAATTACTTAAAGAGTTGCGTACTGTTCGAAACTTCCTTCTTCTCCTCCTTTTAACCAGATTTAATAACCTTGATCTAGGTTTCCTCATTTTTCTTCGCAAAATTGATTTGAAATCCACCAATGTTATTAACTTGACAGTACCTGAAAGAAGTTAAAAACGTCATTTCGTTTTCTTTTCGGCTCACTTTTCCCAATTTCAAAGTGGGCCTACTTCGTTTTGCTACCTCTCATAAGCTTCCACTTCCCTCCACGCTAACTAAATTGAGGTTTGTGTAAATTTCGTCTGGTCTTTATCATAGTTACTGTTTTTACGATTTACTCTGTACAAGTATCGGTCTGAATATTAATTGCACCTAATCACATAAGTTTCAAAAACGAGGCTGTAAATGTTACCACAAATTCCTGATTGTATTGTCGGTCTCACAAATACTCCTTAATTGGATCAGTTAGCAAACACTGAATTGTCGATAAGGTTTCGTTTCTCCTCAGGATACTTGTAAAGCCAAACTCTTCAAACAAATACGACAAACAACTTGAAAGAGAAACGTTCCTTTTCAATCATAAAGGATTTATATACTGCTCACCAATTCGTGTAGAGCACAGACCACGAAAAAATATTTTTATTATTAAAACCTTTAAATATGATTAGTGAATACTCTCTTCTTAATAAAATTTTATGGTAATTCTGTCAGAAAAGCAAATAATATTAAAATGAGATTAATTATAAATAAATAATTTGTTACGACGTTTCGTCCTTTGATTAGGCAGGACCTCTTCAGTTTATAATAATCTCTATCAAGAACACTAAAACTTTATTCAACGATTCAAATCTCTTCGTTATTAATTTGAACATTTTACATTACGGATTACAATAATGCTGTTGCCTTAATTTCAATTTCTTGCCCATGGTGGCTGGCATACAAAAAATTAAAATTACGACAACAGTATTATTATAACCTGTAGCTGGCCAGCAAATTTTATTATTATTTGGATTAAAGGTCAGACAATTTTTATATTACTCTGTTAGGTCAGACTGAACTAATTGGGGATATACATGTATATGTTACTAAAGAACTGAGATTTTATGGTCAAAATGTTGGTTACAACTTCAACTTGTTATTTACCCCTTAGAAAAAATTTCTCACATTTTAAAACATAACTAATTGTAATGGGAATGTAGAGAAATTATTTTACAAAATTACAGGGTATTTACTCTAGCAATGTGTCCCCCTCCCTTCAAAAAAATAATCCCTAAAAAAGGTACTCGGCTTTGTGATGTTTGACTAACTTTCATTTAAGGATGTATAATTATTTTCTTGATTTGTTTAAACAAAGACATATTTACAGCTCAAAATCAGCAGTATTCACGATTCTAGTTTGAGGGCAGTTGCATTTAGCAACACAATTTTTAACATAAGACAAACTAATACATGATGTGCGATAGTTGACAGCTGTCATATTGGAAAAAATTACAATTTTACTTATAGCTTCACACTAAAATACAAAAATAGCCATTTTATAAGACACTAAGACAAATATTAGAACTGACTAATATATTCAATACTGGAGCAGTCATAAAGCAAATCAATTAATATGCAAATCAAAAACAAAAATATAAAAAATACATTGTAAACATATTTACATATTGGAAACTGAAATTTCCTATAATGTTATTAATTTAAATTGCATACATGAATTGTTAAAAATAATTTTAATAATTCATTTTTTAAATTAAATTTCAGTAAATTGTTCATAACCCCACATTGAATCAAAGAATGATATAATAAATCGTCGACCCATATTAAGGCAATCCCTCATTAAAATAGACATACTAAATAAGATAAACAATTTAAAATAATGTATGCTGAGCAATGAAATTAAAGCTACGGTTGAGTGAAACCTGGACTATCAGATGTCAGAGAAGTTAAAAAACTAATAAACTGTAAATTTTAAATTAGTTATGTGAAAACACAGTACACGTCCATCAACACTTTCAAGTTACAAATGATGCAAACTTACCTTAAATACTTCAGAGAAGAATCCCGACCCTATTTTCTCACACGTGAAGTCATCTAGTCTGTTTAAAGCTGATACTGCATGTCGTAGTGCCTGGCATGATGATCCAGTCATACGAGAGTTTTTCTTTGGTCCAGATTCCTCATTCAAGGAAGCCTTATTCTCACTTTCTGGATGGACGGGTAGAATTAGATTAGTATCACATATTTGGAAATGTCTTTCACTACTTGGCTGTAGTTCACAGTAACCACTATCACTATCACGTCCACTTTGTTTTCCTATCATTATGACTGAAGGAACAGTTCCTGGGAAAATAAATTTAATCACTTTGCATAATTTTTTTTGTACCAAATTATGTTACAAGCTGATTCAAGCTCAACATGCTGAATGAGGTAGAGAAGTCCTCCTTAAAGCCATAATACCTCATGATTAATGGATATAATTCTTTAACAGGAAAAATAAAAATGTTAAACTGTGTGGTTGTGGATGTCACCATCACAATACCCCACCATCAATTTGACAGAAACCGGCCAATGTTTAGCCTATTCCGCATCTAATTAATAAAAATAATGCCAAATTTATGTCACCAAACTATAGTACTTCATCTCCACAAATGTTTTTCTCAGAACATGAAAACTATCAACACAAGCCGGCCAAGTTTCAAAATTAAATGTCACAGTCTTATTAAGTAAAAATGAATTATTCGTCAACATCTCACAAACAATTTTATAACCATTTGTAACATCTACATTTTGGAAGAATAAAAATCTACGGTTACTGTACGAGTTGGGTTGAACGTGATGCACTTGAGCTCCATGTAACACTGGTGAACCAAAATACTGACTGGAAGAACTTTCACCGAAAACACTGCACAGCCGCCATATTAAAACTGTAGCGACATCTGTCCGATGTTCGCGAACTTCTCCTTGTGACGTCACGCGGTACTGTCATGGCGAGTGACTTGGCGGCATTCTTTAAATATCTTTTTCGGTCAAACACTGAAAGTGTAAATAAATAGATCCACGGTTTACTTTTTATGTTACTTTATAATACATATACTCAACTTACTATTTATTTCAAAATATTTTGTAATACACAATATTTTCTGCTTTCCTCACTGAACTGATTCTATTACCCATCTGCAATTTACAATTTTTTATTTATACATAAACTATATTCCTAATATCATGCTCATACTCATTTAATCAATTTTATAATCCAAAAAACTGCAAGTTTTTAAAGAATGCGTGCATTCATTCACTTAAATTCATTTTTCCATTTCATCCATCAATGACTGTTAACAAGAAACTGTTTTTTTTTTAGGGCAGCAGGCTACATGAGAGTAATCCACGTTGGGCAACTCCCCTTTAATAGCATAGGAAGGGATTTGGAAGGGGGGGATGCGGAAGGATAGAAGAAGGTAGCCAAGAGTTAACTAGGATCCTACCCGGCATTCGCCTAAAGAAATTCAGGTAAAACCATAGAAAAAACATGCATCAGGTGGTCGGGCTTTGGGTACTTGTCCCAAGCCCTTCCGATAGCGCGAGAGGAGTTTGCTGTGGGGACGCAGCATTCTCCGTGCCTCGATCAGTTTAGGAGGCAGCTGGCCGACTATTCCAATGGGAATAGCGGATAACTCTTACCGTATGCCCAAGGTCTGTGATCCCGGAACATACACCTCTCAGAACAGGCCGAGGTGCCTCGGCTTGTGGGAACCTTAGTTCAAAAACGGAGAGGATAAGGCATCCTCAAAGGTAGCCCCTTCGTATCTCACCTACAAGGTTCTGCCTGCGAGAGAACATCCCTCGCAGGTTACCTGCGAGAGAATCCTATCGCAGACTTTTGAACTAACAAGAAATTTTTTTGAGTGAAGCTCTTTCAGTTTCAGTTCTACCTTTGACACTGCGAGCGTAGTTTCACTTGTTTGTCCCTTGTTAGAGATGGGAACGTCTTCAGAGGAAAACAACAGCGTTCCGTGAGAATTAAATGAAAGTGTGCACTTTCCACAGTTAAATTAGAAAGATGCTCTCACAAATTCATTCAACTTCTCTTATGAGACACAGAACTTTACATCTGTCCTTCAAGCACAACTTCAATTAATTTAACCGTGGGAGTTTTCCCTGCCTCTGCTGCTGGTGTTTTTACTTCACAGAGACTTTCTTGTTTGTCGTCTTAGATATTCAATTTACGACTACCACCCCTAGAGGCGGGGGTGGACGGTACTGGAAATTTTCAAATATGCTAAAACGGCCGATATTTGCGTAGAGATCTCTGGATCTGGAAAGAAGACGGAGGCATCTTGCTTCCAGTTTGCTGGCGCCATGAAGGCGATGTAGCCAATCTGGTCGGTTCTTTTGGCTAATTGTTGCGGCCTCATTACGAACTTCGGCGGGCGGACGCGCGTGGTCGTCACATTAAGGACCGCTAAACGTAATTCCAGCTTCACGATGGGTGTCACGGTTATTTATCAGCGCCTAAATCGTTTCCGACGCATCCTTGTGATCACGCTTGAACCCGGATACAACAAAGCCATGTTCCCGATAATTAGGAAATTGACAGTAGTTCAGAAACTGCATGGTAGCGAGACAGACGTTTTCGCCGCAGGTATTTGATAATACAGATCTTGCGATTCTTATTCAATATTATCGGCGTTCTCCAAAACTGAAAATGTTGTATTTATAGAAGTTACTGGAGATTAATTTTCCCTGGCTTTGAATCAGACACTATATTTATCTCGAGACTGAATCAAAACAAATTTATTTAAATTGCAATTTTAATAGAGCACGGTTACGTAGAACAAATAGAAATTAAAATTAAAAAAAGTAATATTGGCCGCAATATTTTTGAATTATGCGAGACTTTATACGCGGTTAATTAAAGTAACATTTTATTCCTTATAATCGTCACCTTTTAAATTTCTACCCTGCCCACCAATGTCTTGCCCTTCTCCGTGTATCCTATGGACACCAATCCATAAAAAAAACCTATCCATCTTCCACCAAACAAAGAGAGGAAGAAAACGCAGGACAAACAATATATAAGAAATATGGAGATCAGCAATAAAATGGAGAAACTAAAAATAATAGATAAAAAGACATAACACGAATAAACCAGAGAGGTACTGAGCGAGGTTGATAGCTATGAAGGAAGATACCTTCTAATTCTCATACCTAGATCAAATTACGTCACGCTGCACATACACCTTACCGAAATGAATGGCAATAGTCATGAAAGTTAACATAACTTAATTGAAATATGAATTCTGGCCATTTCAAAACGTGATCATTTCTCATTCAGTTTGTTTGTATCTCCTCTTTTTTCCTCGAATCTTTCTATAGTGCAGTGCTATAGATTTGGATTTCCTGATTGGGTTGAAGCTGTTGAAAAATACTCGCTGGTTATTTCTGAATGGAGAGTGAAGCATGTTACGCCATAGCGTGAGGGAGGAATGTTGATCTCGTTGGTGGTTTATCCCGAAGAATTTAGTACGCGCGTGAGCTGACAATAACCATGCCTTCTTACCGGGGAGCTATCAGGGTCCTGAGCGTGGGAAGGCCGTAGAAATAAGTGGAATTTTACAGTGTTCAGCGGCCAGAAATCGAGCGAAGGTCGAGCCAACAAAGTCAACATAACTTTATGAGAAAATACCACCGCCAGCTTCCTCTTCCGAGGCTGTGAAACGCAAATAGAGATATGCATCCAAATGTGTGTCCAGTTGCGACGACTTTCATTGATCATTAGGAACTTAGCCGTAAAAATACTCATCCATTCATTAAACGTTGACTGATTATTCAGCTAATTTATTGTCGCTTACATTCCGTAAGAAATTTCTGTTACGCGCTTTTTGTGTTCACTTGACCGTGATTTACCACAATTACTTGAAAGTCTCAGATCTGTGATAACCTTGCCGAAGTCGATATTCCAAGGACAGGACCTCGCTTTTAGCCCGGAAGTGGCAAATGACTGCCCCTGTTTATAAATAAAATAAAACAGATTCGGTATATTGATTTCTTAGTAATACCTAATATTTTACAAAGGCGTGAAATTTTTTAAAAAGACTAATAATTGTAAAAATATAACTCTCTGGAAATTATTTTTAGCCTTCAAATTTTTTTTGCAATTTATTTCTATAAGTTTCCTTTACTTGCGAAATTATTTTGTGAAGTTTATGCGACAAAGCACTTGATCCGAATTCTACACAATATTTATTCAAGCAAGTTTGTGGTACAGTTGAGGCAGTATTAATTTACAAAAATTTCATCTTGTTATTTTAAAAACAATGAGCCACAAATCTCCCTCAAAATTCTCGCTTAACATCCAACAACTGTATTAACTACTTTCTCTGCATATTTGACTAATCTAATCCCAACATCCTGATTAAAAGAACACATAATGAAATAAAATGGCTTATTATACGAGTATACTATTTAGCGTGCGGCTATCGTATTAGTTGGGAGTTACAGTTTGTTCTTTATTTATATAGTATATGTTAAACTTATTTGTACTCAGCACCATAAAGTCAAACAAAACTCTGTTATGAAGAATACTGTCAATTTCCTGCTTCGAAAAATAATGTAACATAGCGATCATCACTATCACGTGGAAATCACAACTGTAGACCTCTACTGTTTTTTATTCATAATATTACAAACTTTTAAAAAAGTTACCTTGTAACACATGCTGTATCCGTATGTCCAATATCTAGTGAAAATAAGACACAAAATTTTAATCTTCAAATTGTCTGATTTGTCATAGACAAGTTGATTCTAAAATATTTTCAATTAGAAAATACACTAAAATATAGTTAAAAATTTCATGGAACCAGGTTAATGACTACATTTGAAGTGTAGTAGACTTAGACTAGATATTTCCAGAAGTTAGTTGCAAATCTCAAGGTCTGCCGACAACAGTACAGAATAAAACTGAATATATTATCTACAAAAATCAATAGGAAGGGGTCTAGATTAAAATAATTTTTTAAAATATTACACTACATTTAATTGAATGTCAACTTTTAATGCAATATATTTTTATTAGAACATTACAAGCATTAATTTAATGATAAATTACACAGACATACAAGGCCATTAATATCACACACAAAATAATTACTATGAATTTTATGAAATTACAAATATTGTGGCAAATAATAATTTATTTTGGGGATTCTGAAGAAATATACTGTCTTATGCCTTTCCAAACAGACATTGTAAGTTTAATAATTTTTGCCTTTCTTTCAGCAGTATAAAACTTCTCACTTTTATGATTATCTATAACTGGCCAATCCCAGGGTCCATTGAAATATAGAGAAGAAAACTTGGCTTTAATATGGGAGGTACTGAAAAATTCATGAGAAAAAAATCAGACCACTATATATTAATAGAAAAATTAATAATTTCATCATTACTTTAAGAAATATATAACTTATTATTTCTATTTACTAATTTGGCTATGACATTCACAGTGACAATATGTAATTAATACCACAATACTAAAATATTAGTGTTACTGTTTTTATGAAAGCAAAGGCATTGCTTCAAAATTGTACGAGCACAAAAATATATTTAGAAAAAATATATTTTGTTAAAAATAATCCATTCTTCAATTTGTATGAACATAATATTAGACCTACTTACCATTTTTTAATTAAAATTTCTATTGGTAGCAGTATCATCGCTGTAAGGACACCAAAGCCAACTAATTTCAGAGCTGGGCTCACATCATCAATAGAAATTCTGATAAAACCAGAAGTGGTACTTACATCTGTCAGTTGGCACAGTTTTTGAATGCTAAAGGACGATTTCTTTTCTCTAGAAATTAACCCATGTTCTATAAGTTTTATCAACCTGAAAATTAAATTGATTAAACCCCTGGAATAATCTTTGAAAAATATTATATGATGATTTTTTATTTTAATATTATTTACTGTATCATATCATCAAGAATACAAGCATGATATTTTCAAATTGATTCCAGATAAATCTATAAAATGTAAGTAAAAATATTGCACAACTTTTTCATTAATAAGTAAAAATTTTCTGTAGCAAAAAAAATATATCGATAAACCTATACTACAGGAATAAAAATAATTCATTTTATAAATTATTTAGATATTTGTTCACATATTGTGTTGAAATCAATAATAAGTATTTATGTAATTAATGTTATTTTAATTGTTGACTTTATTAACAGTGTATCAGTTGCTTCTTCTACCCTTTTTGCAAACTTTTTATATGTGGCTTTACCCTTTGTTTAAAGTATGTACATATGGTGATCCTTTCTTTAGAGCAAATGCTCTTTGATATCCTGGGCCTTGTAGTAATGGAATTTCACCCACACTACAAAGGGTATCTTCTGTTTGTTGACTTGAGTGTAAGTATGTGTATGTCTCTTCCCGATCACTGGAATATGCTATGTTTCCCTGTAAAATTTGCATGTAGTTTAATAAAAAGTTCATATATTTCAAGGAATAAATGTGATCACAAGTACTTTTTTTATATATACATTTATTAAATTTACTATATATGGATTGAATATAATTATAATTGAGACACTAAATGTTCATGCTTAATCATTTTAACCATAAAAAAAATTAATTTGTTAATAATACCTCTAGTGTTGCTTGTATGCCTTCTTCCAGACTCATAAATGTTGGGGCTACATCCAATTGTTGTATACTTCTGGATACAGGATTAGGTTCATCCTACATTGATCATTTAATTTATTTAGCTTAATTTGTTATTATATTTCTTTATACAAGTTTATCTCATAAATAAATTAAACTGAGATGAGAACATATAAGAAAATTGGAAATATTTTGTTTAAAAATCCACCACTAGAATCTCAGGGAAATAATTGTTTTAAAATACATTACAACTATTGTGTTAATGCCCAGTCACAATTTGATTAATTAAATGTCTGATTTGGTTCCTCATTATCAGTATTCACTAAGTTTAATTTATATTAAGAATTGTAATAAAATTTGTAAAATTGAATGTTGGCATATTAGTAAACTCTGTATTAAATATAGATAGCAAGGTACTGTTTTATGTGTACCAAATACAGTTAGTCCATATTATCAAGTACTTATACGTGTTGTAATTTTAATAAGTACTACCTTAAAATTGGTATGATAATAGTGGTTATTGTGAAGAGCAAGACCCATTTTAGAACCTTCCTCCAATATTTCTTCCAAAGAATTAGAGACGGGTCTTGTTGATGACATGATGGATATTATGCTTGCAGAATATGCTGTGTACATCAACACAGCCAATAAGAATAATATTACAAAAAGTGTCCTTGCTGCCGATGTATTTGGGTCTCTGTCAGAACCTGGTGGTAAAAGTGACAGCTTTTTATATTTAAAATTCAAGTTACTAAATATTTCCAGAAAGGGAAGGGGCTATAATTCCTTTTAAAATTTGCATTATGAAAACAAATCATTTAAAATTGTATGTGAAATTCATGAATGATTTGACAGTTTGAAATTAAAAAAACTAAATAGTGTAATTTGCGGCTTTAAGTGAGATCTAAATAGTTTGTTGCAACATACTGACAGGCTATTATAATACATCAAACATAGAAAAAATAGCAATACACATATCCCTAATTCTAAAATTCACAAGAACTATCTTGGAAAGTGAATATATCAGTTTTAATTAGCTTGCAACAATTATTGGCATATGACTCTCATTCAGTTGGAGAATCAAAGGTCATCAGTAATAATCAAATTCTAATGTCATTTCACTAAAGACCAATCTTTCAGTAAAGAGCAAGCAGTTGGTAGTAAAGATAAAATGACTAAATTTTTATATAATCTCTCAAATTTCAGGCAATATTTTGAAATAAAGGTGACCAATGTATTGTGAAAAAAGGAGAAGATGATATTCATACCTTGTTGACTTATAGCCCCAAATGTTACTAACATAACTTCACTTAGGTCCCAAGATGGCTGTTGATCTGAATCCAAAATATCATTGAATTTATCTTTAATTGGTGTAGCTTGATAACTATCAGAATTCTGTAGAAAAACAAACCAATGTATTAATAACAATGTTTCCAACAATTAATATATTGTTGGCATAGTAAAACACTGACCTGATTATCATTCTTACTACCAGGCAATCTAGTTTCACTGCCAAGGATGAAAGTGAGAGCTACAGTTATTGCCAAAAGTAAAGAGAAGAGAGAAACCCACACTTCCACTGAAAAGGGTAATACATATATGTTCCGAGCAGCTCTGAGTGACTGGACTTTGTAGTACAACTGTGGCCTGGTGAACATATTAAATTGTAACTATACTTTCACAACAAATGCTTAGAAATAAGGTCATCAATTACAACAAACCTTAATCAACTAATTAATAAAGTTTAAGCTATCAAATAATCAGAGACAACAAAACATGAAATAACTTATTTTACAACTGTCTTAAAAAAGGAACATTCATATGAAAATAAAAGTGCTAACGAATATATTTATATTTTAAATAAGTTAAATGAAATAATTTTCAATGAATTAAATACTGAATTATCTAAAATTGACAAAATTAAGTGATAAAAAATACTAAAAATATAGAAATTATCTGATCTTTAATGAAAATAATAAAATTAGTCAGAAAAAACAATTTGGAAGTTAATAAAATTAATAAGAAGACATTTATTAATATAGGATTTAAATAATTATTTAGAAAAGAGAGACAGTGATGCTGACTTACTGAAACAACTACTGATTTCAGGTAAGTCAGCATTGCTGTGTCTCTTTCTTATCCAAATGTGTTATTTAATTTGACATCGTTACTTTTTTCTTAAACGTTATATACTAAGATGAGAATTTTTCTAGTTGGATTGATACAAACGTGAACATGTCTATTGCAAATGTGTAATCAGCCAGTCCCATTCTGTCAAAGGTAACAAGAACAGTAGAAGCTCCAATGTCTAGTTTATTCATACCCAGTTGTTTCAAAATCCACAGATCTTTAGATTTGTGTCCCCTTGATGACTTCACCACCTCCAAACTGTTATAAAAGGATAACCATTCATCTACTTACATCAAGAAACTTTGATTTCTACTAATAATATTTGTAAAATACTAAATTACGTTTGAGAACACAAATTAATGAAAAAAGTCAGCTGGAAATTTCCAAATTTTTAATCTTATTCGCTCTTCTTCAAATAAACACATACTCTAATGGTATATTTTTATAATTTCGAGATATTTTATAAAAGATAATTCAATAAAATAATTTATTTAATTAAGTATAGATATTTATTTCGACGTTTTTAGAATATATATATTCTAAATAAACATTTTTAACATTTTATTTTGTTTCAGGTTAAATGGCAAATTATAACAGAAACATTGACATTTATGATTGGGGTATCTTGGCATTCATATTGTATAAGGAAAAAAATTGTACATTATGTGATGCAACCACAGTTACTTATAAGTTATGCGGGCTGCATACGATGGATAAGTCTTCCCTATATGATTAATGCACCTAGATAATAGAAATCTCCATTTTTACATAAAGAGATGATACAGGAAACATCATATTTGTATCAGGAATATAAATACTTGTTTCACTCATTTGTAGAGATATTGAAAAGATTTTTTTCTGATACAACGAATGTTCATGAAATCAGAAACTAACATTACAACTGTGGTGCGACCAAAATCAACTACAATAAAACCAACTATCTGACAGGAACATGCATTTAAAAATATAAATTTGTTACAGACCTGAAATTGAAGAGCTGTTGAAGGAGGTGTAAAATTTCTTGGTCAAACTTAAGCCGGTTAAGATTTTCAGGATCTTTCACCTACAATCAAATTAAATTCTTGAATGTTATTGTATTAATTGTAGATTAAATTTAAGAGAAACTGCTTTAGACTAATATGATACGTTTTAATACGACCTCCAGAATCAAATAGATCAAATATTCAATTAATAGGCATATATTACACATTACTTATAATTACCATAAATTAAATGAGACAGTTATAAAAAAAATTGAATCAAAAGAGGGTGAATTGTATATGTGTAGTAAGTTGGGAAAATGCCTCCTAGACTTTGTATCGAGTTATATCAAAACAGTAAAATTACTAATTAATAATTAATTTAAATAATTTTTAGCGTGAGTAGCACATTCAAGCGACACAAACTATGAAAGGGATTTTAATGATGCAGTAAACTGAAAAAATAGAATACATCAAGCATATTTAATACTTTCTCGCATATAAGATTCTCATAAACTACAATTAAAAAATTTAAAACACAATATAAGACTTTCCCTCGTTCGCTTCTACTTTCATAATAGTATTTGAGCAGTGTACACGCTAAAGTTGTCATGAAAATATCGCAAGAAAAACATAATTAATTAATAATTGGAAAATATATTATAAATGTGAAAGAATAACACGGTTAACTTTGATAAATGCACAAAACGGATAAATGTATTTAAAATCAACTCCATTTAAAGAGGGATGAGAAAATAACACTAAAACATAACATTAAATTATAAATAGTGTGTGTCCTTCGATAACTAAATTAAATGGTACGATTCATACTGGTAATTTGAATTACGAATATCTTGCTTACAATACTGTTCGTTTTCAGTGTCGTCCACCGAAGTAAGTTAGCCAGGCCGTCCGTGACGTTGGTGACCCTAATGCGATCCTCGTCACTCCAAGTAAACAATTCTTGCATCGCATTTTCCGCCACGATATCTTTTTCAAGAGACAGAAGCTTCAATAGACTGACAGGGGTCGTAGTTACGTTTGCAAGAGTCACAACAGACTCTTCAGAAGTCATAAATGGAGTCGCCGAGGCACGGTTCTTCACATCCACCAAGCTAATGTTACCTCTGAGGAGTAACAACCATTGGTATCCTAGTTTCTGTAGTAAGTCGTTCGTTATAACCTAAAACATCGCAAGACAATTTAGCTAAATAAGTTTCTAGCTAAACTACTAGTGTACTGCTGAAATAAATAACAATGTAAGTTCGGCTTCCTCTACTCATGCGTTATGAATAAAAATCTGATATAATATTAAATAATCTTATAAATAAAAGAGAGTGTATGTATGTTTGTTTGTTTGTTTGTATGTTTGTTTGTATGTTTGTTTGTATGTTTGTTTGTATGTATATTTGTATGTTCGTTATACAAATCTACACCGGTAGAGCAAATTTCACCAAATTTCGTACACGTGTTCTTTACGACCAGGAAACAAACACTGTCGGGGTGAGACATGTCTACCACCCCCAGAAGCGGGGATGCACGGGGGTTGAAATATTTAAACATGCTAAAACAGCCGATATTTTAGTCGGATAATAATTTTTAGAGGACCAAGATATTTATGGTGTTTCTACCGATGTTTTATGAATATAATTTTCATCCCCTACACCCTGGGAAAAGGGCACCCTTAGGGTTTAGGGTGGAGAATACAAATCTATACCGGTGGATCAAATTTCACCAAATTTCGTACACGTGTTCTTTGCGACCAGGAAAACAACACTGTCGGAGTGAGACGCGCCTACCACCCCCTGAAGCGGGGGTGGACGGGGGTGGAAATATTTGAACATGCTAAAACAGTCGATATTTCAGTCGGATAAATATTTGTGGAGGTCAAAGATATTTATAGTCTTTCCACTAATGATATCTGAATATAATTTTCAACCTCTACACCCTGGGGAAAGAGCACCCCTAGCGTTAGAGGGGGAGAATACAAATCTACACCGCTGGAGCAAATTTCACCAAATTTGGTACACGGGTTCTTTGCGACCAGGAAAACAACACTGTCGGGGTGAGTCGCGCCTACCACCCCCTGAAGCGGGGGTGGACGGGGGTGGAAATATTTGAACATGCTAAAACAGTCGATATTTCAGTCGGATAAATATTTGTAGAGGTCAAAGATATTTATAGTCTTTCCACTAATGATATCTGAATATAATTTTCAACCTCTACACCCTGGGGAAAGAGCACCCCTAGCGTTAGAGGGGGAGAATACAAATCTACACCGATGGAGCAAATTTCACCAAATTTGGTACACGGGTTCTTTGCGACCAGGAAAACAACACTGTCGGGGTGAGACGCGCCTACCACCCCCTGAAGCGGGGGTGGACGGGGGTGGAAATATTTGAACATGCTAAAACAGACGATATTTAAGTCGGATAAATATTTGTAGAGGTCAAAGATATTTATAGTCTTTCCACTAATGATATCTGAATATAATTTTCAACCTCTACACCCTCGGGAAAGAGCACCCCTAGCGTTTGGGGTGGAGAGTACAAATCTACACCGCTGGAGCAAATTTCACCAAATTTCGTACACGGGTTATTTGCGACCAGGAAAACAACACTGTCGGGGTGAGACGCGTCTACCAACCCCAGAAGCGGGGGTGGACGGGGGTTGAAATACTTAAACATGCTAAAACAGCAGGTATTAGATTTGGATAAATATTTTCGGGGTCAAAGATATTGATTGTGTTTCTACCGATGTTATCTGAATATAATATTCATCTCCTACGCCCTGGGAAAAGGGCACCCTTAGGGTTTGGGGTGGAGTTGCTTTACAGAAAAATAACGCGAATACAACCGAGTTTGGAGTCAAATCGAAGGTTATGGATGTCAGTGAGTTTACTCCGGATAAATATTTTTAATTGCCCATTTAACCCGAAATGGTGGGGGTTGGAAGGGAAGATAAATAGTCAGTTCTTGCGCGTTCTTGGAGGAGAATTACGTGAATACTATTTCAACGGATGTTGTTGAAAATATAAATCCCTTTAGACATTAGTGGTGAGCTTGCTCAGGGCTGGGGGTGAGAATTGTCTATTATTCTAAAACTGCCAAAATGTTATGTGTTTATGGGTAAACTAGATTGATATTGTTTCTACCGATGTGATATGAGTAAAAATTCAACACTTTCCACCACGGGAAAGTAGCAGATTTAAGGGTGGTGTTTTTCATACTATTTTAACCTATGTTGTTTCCATTAATAACGACGTTTAATCAAAAATAAAAGTGTTTCAGAACCATTGCTTTTTGTACTCTTTTAAAAAGTTTTTATATTATAAATTGTTATAAACATAATTTTACATTTATTCCGTAATTGAAGTTGTATTATTGTGAAGAAATAAAGCAACAAATAATCACGGACAAATAAATGTAACAAAAACTCTACATGCCAACGTAGTTTATAATTTAGTTTACTACAACTTCAATGAAAATATTATCCACGTAATCTACATTATTAGAACAATTGTTCTCAAAATCCTAAACCATATAAATCAATCCATTATTAATCACTTTTCTACCACAACGAAAGGGCTTAATATAAATAATTATTACACTTAATCTTATATATAAAAATGAGTGTATGTTTGTATGTTTGTATGTTTGTATATTTGTATGTTTGTATATTTGTATATTTGTATGTTTGTATATTTGTATGTTCGTTACACAAATCTACACCGCTGGAGAAAATTTCACCAAATTTTTTCGTACACGTGTTCTTTGCGACCAGGAAACAAACACTGTCGTGGTGAGACGCGTCTACCACCCCCAGAAGCGGGGGTGGACGGGGATTGATATATTTAAACATTCTAAAACAGTCTATATTTCAGTCGGATAAATATTTTTAGGGGTCACAGATATTAATAGTGTTTCTACCGACTGTTAGGGTGAGACGCGTCTACCACCCCCAGAAGCGGGTCGGGATTATCAGTAGAGCACTTTTAGGTGTTGGGTGGAGGAACGCTGCAATAAAATAACGCGAATACAACCGAGATTGTAGTCAAATCCAAAGTTATGGATGTCATCCAGTTCAATTATAGCACCAAATTGCCCGTTTAGCCCCAAGGGGCGGGAGTGGATGGGATGGAAATTTTCTAACATGTGAAATCATCGATATTAGCGTGGAATAAATAAATGCCGGGACCATTGACGTTGATAGTATTTCTACCGATGTTGTTTGTAGGCATGATAGGGGTAGGGCTGGAGGGGATTTCCTTGAAAATAACGGGAAAACAACCGAGATTCGAGTCAAATCGAAGGTCATGGATGTCCCTGAACTTATTTATGACAATCTGGACAACGCGCGGGTATCGGCCGGGTTGGGATGAGTTACCGGCTGTTTTTTGCGTCGATTAAATATATTTCGGGATGAATTAGATTAATAAAATTTCCCTACATGTTCTCTGTGTATAATTTCAACCCCTTTCGGACTCGGAAGGGTGCACCCTTAGGGGTTGGCGTGGAAGTAGCATTAGATAAAAATAAACCAGAAACTGTCAGGATTGTCACTGAGTTTAATTATGACATTAAACTTGACCGTTTAAGTCCCCGAAGCGGGAGTGGTCGGGGGTGTAAAATTTCAAACATGTTAAACGGTCGATATTTGCGATAATTATTTCCTGGGGTTAATTACTTTGAAAGTATTTATACCGATGTTGTTTGTGTATAATTTAACCCCTGTGAGGGGAGCAAGCTTAGGGGTGGCGTGGAGGTACGTTAAATAAAATCCCGCAAAAACAACCGAGATTCGAATCAATTCCGAGACTATGAATGTCGCTGAATCTAATTGTGACAACCCTGGGGGGGTAACGCGACGGGTTTGGGAGGTGTTGGGTGGGGAAATAAATTTTCAGACAATGTAATCGGCCGATTTTTGCGTGGAATACATTCTTTTTCATTATCGCATATTTGTGGGGGTGGTCATCTTCTAACATGTAAAAACGGCCGATATATTTAGTCAATGACTTCATCCGCCTTCGGCATGGGAGGTGAGCACATTTAGGGATAGGGTTCGAGGAGCTTTACATAAAAATAGCGCAAAAGTAACCAAAATTGGAGTCTTATGGATGGTTATAGATAAATGACATCTCGGGCAACGCCGGGCACCCAGCTAGTATCTAATAAATAAAACAGAGTGTTTATATATATATATATATATATGTATATATATATATACACCGGTGGAACAAATTTCATACATGTGTTCTTTGCGACCAGGAAACAAACACTGTCGGGGTGTGAAACATTTACCAACCCCAGGAGTGGGGATTGACGAGGGCTGAAATATTCAAACATGTTAAAACAGCCGATATTTGTGTCTGATAAATAATTTTAGGGGTGAAAGAGATTGATAGTGTTTATACCGATGTTCTATGAGTATAATTTCAAACCCTCATATCATGGGAAAGGAGCGCCGTTAGGAGTGGGGCTGGACAGGTATTACAAGAAAATAACGGGAATACAACCGATATTGGAGTCAAATACAGGGTAACGGATGTCGGTGAGTTTAATTATGACATTCAAGTGGCCATTTAAAACCCAGGGGAAAGGGTTTGAACGGGAATGGAAGATTTCAAACAAGTTAAATGGTCGATATTTGAGTGGAATAAATAATTATCAGGGTCAATTACGTTGATAGTATTTCCACCTATGTTTTTTTTGTAAAATTACAACCCTTTTCGGTATGAGAGGATAGCACGCATAGGGTCGGGGGTTGAAACATTCAAACAATCTAAAACAGTCGATATTTTAGGCGGATAAAAATTTTTAGGGGTTAAAGAGATTGATAGTGTTTCTACCGATGTTATATGAGTATAATTACTATTATTACTATTGTTTTCTATATCCAGATTGACTTATTATAACTACTTGACAAAATTCAGATCTAAATTTAGGCGTCATATTTATTGGAACAAATTAGGCTGTTTGTAAGCGAAGATAGGAAACCAGGAAATAAATTCATAAATTTAAAAACTTTTTCGACATAGATGCCGTGGCGTCTTCCAATGAAATTATTATCAATCCAAAAACGCTTTTTCTAACCCCAGACATCATTAGGCGTTCTGTAACAAATAATTAATCAGTTTATATTTCAAAAACACTAAACTTTCAGTCGTATTTTGTTAAATTTAAAATGGCGCGATTATTAAATTACTTAACAAAACGTCGCTATTTTCCGTGTATATCGCGTCACACAGTGCAAATAAAATTAAGGAGATTATTTTCAAATTAATTTCTATTATTATGCAACAACAATAATAGAAAACATAATGAACATTATCATACAAAATACGTCTTGGTTTTACAAGGCTCACCATGGCATCAGGCTCAATGCGGGCACAGTGTGTTATTTTTATTGGTTTTTAAATTGAAAATACGTAGTTAAAACCTGTGTTTTAATAGTAAAATAATTACATAACTAACGTAACAAATAATAGACCAATTATTACTTATCACACAATATTTGTTTATCATTTACTTGCTTTTAATTAACATGATTTATTATTCATTATAAAAAGCCAATTAATTGTGTTTATGGGTATTAATTATGGCCTTTAATTGAAAAGTTATGGAACAAATAATAATGATTGACTATAATTTTACATTTGTAAATATAGTAATTATTGATTTAAAAAATTAATTATGGAATATGAAAAAGATGAATATGGGAACGCAAAAATCATTCCGCATAAAAAAATTGATAAAAATAAATTAATTATTTAATTTCGAAAATTTCTAATTTAAGTTCCACATTATTAATTTAATTTAATGACTATCTAAATGTTATCGATTATTTATATATTCAAAATCATTTCTTCATTCCTCTCGGCTAGAGAGAAATAGAGAGACCAAGTAAGCAACGGCAGGCAGAGTTGTGCCGATGCATGTAAAATGGAGGAGCTGCTGCTTTAGGGGCGGTGCTTAGACTCGTGGACTGAGACACCTGCTCGTGGAATAAGACACCTTCTTTACTTCTACTAGCAACCCGCACGACAAAATCACGAAATCCCATACTAAAATTGAAACGCTTCAAAAAGGAGGCGCTCATGACATCTGTTGGGACTTGGTTCGTACTAACGACTTAACATGGGGTTTGATTTTCACGGAGCTCGATACATCAGGGGAGCAGACGGCCTTAGTAGTTGGCGAACTTCTTGTCTACGTCACACCTGCCCCTTCTTCCTGCCTCGCCTTGGTCAGAGGCGTTTACCCAGAACTAAGCAAAATGGAGTCGTTGTTCTCTGTATTCCGCAGTGCATTTTTCTTTGAATATTATTTATATTTAATTAAGAGGAACATTATTTAGTACAATAAATGCCACACACTATAATTATCTCCTAATTTTTAATGGTTTAAAAGTTCAAGAGAATTAATTTTTTTTATCTTGCAGTCAATCAATTCTTATGTACTGAAATATCTTATTACATAATTTTGCTGTTTTTGGGTATATAAATACTTAACTGTAATAAAATAATTTAATAAACACACTGCAGTTTCATTTAAATAGAAATAAATAACTTCGGCAACTTGCATATTTATTATTATTAATTATTATTATACATTTTATACATCCATATTGACTTATTATAACTACATGACAAAATTCAGTTCTAAATTAAGGCGTCATAGTGGAACAAATTAGGCCGTTTGTAAGCGAAGATAGGAAACCAGAAAATAAACTCATAAATTTAAAAACTTTGTCGACATCGATACACGTGTAGGGGTGGAGGGCAGTTACAAGAAAAAAACGTGAGAACAACATAGATTCGAGACAAATCGAGGTTATAGATGTCACTGAATTTATATATGGCAACCTGGGTAGCGCGCGGAGTTGGTTGTGGGTGGGAGGGCTGGTCGGACGTGGGCGGGCGTAGAAATGTTCAAAAATGTTAACCTGTCGATATTTGCGCCAAATAAATATTTTTCGGGGTCAATGAGACTCATAATAATACTAAATAAATTCTGTGTATAATTTCAACACCTATGGGCATGGTATAGGAGCACGCTTAGAGGTGGGGTTTTGAGAAGCGTTACATGAAAATAACGCGAATAGACCAAGATTCGAGTCAATTATGGGGTTATGGATGTCGCTCAATTTCATTGTGAAAAAATTAAGTTTTGCTCGGGGTTGGACGGGGGTAGAAATTTTTAAACAATGGAACCGGCCGATAACACATTTAGTTGCGTTACATAAAAATAACGAAAAATTCGGGGGTTATGGATAAATGTCATCTCGGGCAACGCCGGGCACCCAGCTAGTCGTTAATAAACATCAAGATTGATTTCTCTTGTTTCCAATGTGAATTCTACTACATTAATTTTTATTAATACCACACAATCTGATTTCCCAGCGTTGCACGCGTATTTATCGATCCCTATATTAGAATGTGAATGAATTCATTCTCTAATCAGTATTACCGACGTGACCACGTGATTTAGCCTACGTCGGGAATGTCTTGATTATACTTTTTGACACTTATAAGGTTAATTTGGACCATTTTTTTTTTGCCCTTCTCCGCAGCGCCCATCTCATACTGATAGTTAAAATCACTATGCTACTCAGCGCCCCCAAAAACTATGAATTCTGTTAAATCTCAGTAATTTTGGACATTATCATTTCCCCTTCGCGAAATAGTTGGAAGGCTTATATGTAACACCAGTAACAGATTTATTTTGGCAAAAGCCCGGCTGTAATGCTAAAAATACGTACAATGAAGGTACACAAACTATATACATACATAAGATAAATAAGAGGAAAATTGTTCCATTACCCTATAAAACTATCATTATGAGTATAATTGGAGTCCTGTAATTCTCTGCATTTCACTGCAAGCTTTAAATTATTAAACAAAATTTCAAAATCGCTACTTCATATATTATTTTATTTTACAGTTCGCTTCACTCAATTCTATTAATGCAAATTTAATTATTATATTTCAGGATTGTTATCAGTTAACTTAGCGAAAATATGGAGTCTTCATTTTATGGGTTGGTTACACATTCTCAGCTCCAGCCCCATTTTGAAGAGGCTTAAATTGGCCTTAACCAGCATCGCGAGGATCCCTGTTCATCTCAGTGATCCCGAAAATTACGTAATCGACAGTAATCTCTGTATTATGGAATATCCCATTTTTCATACCTTCAAATTCCAGCGCCGATAGGGGCTGAACTTCAACATAACGTCCACGGAGATTGTCAATATTCAGAGACCCCGATGCCTGTTTTGAGAGATGTGTGTTCAGGGGTCGCAGACCTTGCGCATACGGCAAGAGTTGTTTGTTGTCCCTATTGGAACAGTCGGCCAGCTGCCTCCTAAACTGGTCGAGGCTTGGAGAAGGGAATGCTGCGTCCCCATAGCAAACCTCTCTCCCGCTATCGGAAGCGCATGGGACAAGTACAAAACGCCTGATTCGCGTTTTCTAGGGTTTATCCAACATCACTTTTAGCCGTGTAGGATCCTTAAACTATACCCCGGGGATCCTAGTTAACCCTTCGCTACCTTTCTCTGCCCTTCAGCATTCTCCGTTTCAAATCCCTTCCTATGCTATTTAAGCGGAGTTGGCACTACGTAGATTACCCTCATGTAACCTCTTACTGATAAAAAAAAATACTACACACACACATACGTCCATTTTTATATAGATATTGGCTCTGACGCCACTGTATACTTAATATGAACGCATTTCTCTTTGGTTGGCATTCATAATTGATCCTGAGGTAATTTACCCAAGACAGAATATTGTTGCTTCCTTCACAGTCCAAGTCTATCACTCCGCCTTGCTTCTTCACGGTATTGCTGGTGTTGAACAACGATGTCCACGTGTCTTCATCAGAACGCTCGTCAAATACTGCTGACTGAAGACCACTCGATGACAGGTCCTTAATAAAATCGTACTTGTCTGAAAATGTTTTAAAAGTCAGGAACATTCGTTTCACGTGCTAAGTTATTCTGCTATAAAACATAAGAAGAGAAATTTTCGAAGTCATTATTTAATATTACTACTATTGTGAACACAGGTATGTGATTAAAAATGTTTTAAAAATAATTAGTATTTTAATAAAATTTTTAGGTTAATTACTGGAAAAATAATTAAATTATTTCATAACCTAGTTTTTTAGAAATAACAGATCTAATTTAAGAGAAGTTTTGTATTATGCTTTATTAAGTATATATATATATATATATATATATATATATATCTTAAATAATAATTTACATCATGTAACTTCTATACAAAATGAATAACGTATTGTTTATTGAGGATTTTCCTCTAAACTGGTAAACTGTCTTTTAAACACAGCAGTAAATCCAACCTATTGACATAAATCTGTCTGCGGTTGGTGGTTATTTAGAGGAGATCGATGGTTAAACAGGTCATCGAAGCTATTGAACATCGGTGGGTCACGTACTTCCGTGAATACACTGGTGATTTACTTGTTAATCTCGGCACAGAGAAAAAGACTACTATTATACGTAGAAAAGCGACAGTTCTCGACAAATTCACAAAAAGGAAAGAAAAACAGAAGCCTTGAAGAAAATATAAATCACTATATTGCAATATTTTTTATTATATTTCTTTTTGTTATCACAACAGAGACATGATATAATGTAAACTATGCATTTATAAGATGATAAAACTAAAAAAAAAGTGTGGAAATTATTTTATTTTAATTATTTTCCCTACAATTAGACACCATCTAGTGAAAACCCCTTATTTTATAAACAATCCTGACAAGAATTTATTGTCATTGGCTGCTGCGGGTCGAGACACACGGAAGTAAAACATAGTTTAGATGAATAATTAGTGTAACTTATAAGTTATAATAATATTTACTAAAAGCATAACAGCTGTATACGACGACGCGCGAAATATTCTTCAGTAGAAAGAAATCAACCACTAGCTTCGTAATTAACATTGTACTGTTCGCCTTGCTCAAACGTCAAGACTGATGTGATTTTAAAAATTGTCAGAAACCTAGAGCTCAATTACTTAAAGCGATATCGAACTTCACTCAGCCGAGCTTTTAATGTCACTCTACCTTACATAAGTCCTTGTCATTTGCACAAAACGGAATATCAATTTTAACAAACTTCTTGAGTCAATTGAAGAATTAAAAAACATACGAGATATGTTCAAGAATGAGCTTAAATATATCTGCTTAGTCACTCTTTCTTCTTCTTAGAGAATAAGCTTATACAAAGCAAAAATTAATATACAAAAACTTGGAACATCAGTTCCATACTGTAAACAGTCAGAATGAACTATTACTCGTATTTCATTATTAATAGATTTTATAAATTGCATTCAAATAATATTATTAAATATATTAATATAAAAATTATAGACCCAGCACAATGTTAAACTTACGACTCGCTCCACATCCCTTAAGTTTGATTCCAATGAGGACAAATGGAAAATGATTCTGTTCTATTATACTGTATTCAAGCAACCCTAAGTTTTGATCTCTCCTTTACTGCTTTCTGAAATTCTTAACTTCCATCTCGCCTCTTTGACACCTTAAATCATGAAATCTAATTGTAATTCCATCACAAATTATTCACAATTTATTTATTTACTAGCTGGATGTCCGGCGTTGCCCGAGATGTCATTTATCCATAACCCCCCGATTTTTTTAAGTAACGCAACTAGATAATTTCAACCCCTGTGAGAGGAGCAAGCTTAGGAGTGGGGTGGAGGTTAAATAAACGTTAAATAAAAAAAACGCAAAAACAACCGAGATTAGAATCAATTCAGAGACTATGAATGTCCCTGAGTCTAATTATGACAACCTGGGTAACGCGACGGGTTTTGGAGGTGGTGGGCTGGGGTAGAAATTTTCATACAATGTAATCGGCGGATTTTTTCGTTGGATAATTACTTATTGATTATCGCACATTTGTGGGGGTACTCATCTTCTAACATGTAAAAACGGCCGATATATTTGGTCAGTGACTTCAAACCCCCTTCGGCATGGGAGGTGAGCACATTTAGGGATAGGGTTCGAGGAGCGTTACATAAAAATAGCGCAAAAGCAACCGAAATTGGAGTCATATCGGTGGTTATGGATAAATGACATCTCGGGCAACACCGGGCACCCAGCTAGTAACTGAATATTTTCTATTAATTATGTAAATTTTTACCAATAGGCAGTTGAAATTCGAATAAACAGTTATACTTTGTCGATGCAGTCAAGAAACACAATGTACTACCATTTATAAGTTATTAATTTATAAAAGTTCATCGTCGTGGTAATTAATATAAAATTATATCGTCAGTTTCAATAAACCATATTTCATGTTTATTAACAATAAATTGACAACTGAGAGAGGTCGTATTATAGTGACGCAAAGGTTTGAAGGTTCCTGTAATTCCGCAAGTGAGATGAATAAGACATACAGCTGAAAATATTATGGTGGTTACGTGAATGCCAAAAGGTGGAATCGAAGACTATGTGATAGAAATTTGAAGACTATTGAAATGTCATAAATGTTTCGCATAATCCCTGATGATTGTAAGTATCACGTAGCAGTGGAGTATTGGGATACGATGGTAGTTTCAAAAGCACCCGACCCAGCGATATACAATACCTTCAATACTCTTTTTTTTTCTCCAGCCAGCCCGTTTTTCAAGTTTGGAAAGAGAAATTAATCCGAGGGAGAAAAATATGGGGAATAGAGTGCGTGTGGAAGTAATTCCAACTTTAACTCACTGATTTTGGCCATCTCGATAATGGATGTGTGAACTGGTAAAATGTCAGGATGAAACAAAACTTTCCTTTTTGCCAAAATACGGCATTTTTTTTTTTAGATTTCATCACTAAAATCCTGCAATAATTTCGCACAATACTTGCTGTGGATTGCTTTTCTTTTTTGAAGATAATCAATGAAAGTGATTTCACAAAGACATATATAAACAACATGTTTATATACCTCTTTGTGATTTCACGTGCATCCTCAAAACCTCAAGCCGTTACCTTTAGCTTCTTTGGAGCTGATCCTCCCCTTGTAAATAAATAATCAAGCAGAAACTGAGAAAGTTAAATAACGGACATTTCATGTCATGAGAAAATTTTGTTGAACTTACTTCTAGCAGACACTTCTCTTTATTATTTCAACCACATAAAAAAAACTAGTTATGGCTTGTGTTTGTAATTTTGTTTCAGAATATTACGGAAGTATATAGTTTTACTCTCTTGCTTAGAATGTAGCAAGTAAATTTATATGTGTTTTAGGTTTTGAACTATGGCTCTGATTTCTTTCAGAAGACAAACAAAGTGTCTCAACGTCTAATCTCTTTCATCAATTACGTTTAATACCCCATTTATTATTATTTTTCTCATAGATAATGAAAAATACTGCCTTTTACGAACTTTTGTTTCGCGCACATTTTATCTATTCTGTATTAATTATTAAAAGTATTTGTTTTTCCTTAAAAAATATTTTTATTGCGCTGCAAAAAAAGCTGTAGCAACATTTTAAACTATATGCTTAAACGATTAAACAAACTAAAATGAAAAATTTTTCGTCTGATTGAAATTAATGAATACGAAAGATAGCCAATTCAGAGAAAAAGGTAATATAAATACCAAACAACGTTTCTGGGATCCTAGTACCTTTCGTCAGGTGCTAAGAAGAGTCTAGAGAACACAACTGCACTGGTCAGTTGACAAGCAGACGACTTTGAATATCATCTTCATGATCATGGCCTTTGCTAAAGTTAACAAGAAAGACAAAGTTTGATGCAATTTCAAATAGCTGTATTAATAAGTATTAACCTCGTGTCTAATACTTCAACTGATAAAAAAGGGCTTAATACTCATAAATAATGAAGACATACAGTAGAAAGAAAGCATTATTAAAAAGTTTTGAGGTAGATGACGTTTGCCGCCTTTGTTTGTCTAAGGACTGTGACATGAGAGAGATATTTGTACATGAAGACGTACCTCTCCCAGTGAAAATTATGGCTTGCATATCAGTTGAGGTTAGATTTTTAAGTAGATCAATCGAACAGCTTGAAAACCGAAACAATATTTTCATTAAGAAAATGACATTTATATTGAATTTTTGCTATATGTCAAATCTTAACTTCAGCTTTTGAAACCTATCAAATACCATGCTCTTATAATTGTAATAGTCATACCTTTATGAATATGAAATTTCATGGCAATAACACTATTTTTAATTATATTCACATTGTATAGGTTAATGATATTTAAGATTTATTGGATATTTACAGAAAAATATTTATGTGAATTGTCAAGATTAACCATTATATTTTCACGACAGCTTTGAGTAACAGAAAATACAGAATTTTAATCAAAACAGATTCTAAAACTATATGAATTGAACTTTATTTTATGGTAGTCTCACTTAGGCCTTGTGTTTTTAGCTATCTTAGCACCTGGAGAAAGGAACAAAGTTTCCCGAAATGTTGTGTGGTATTTATATCATCTGTATTTGCATAATTTTCTTATGATATGAGTTGACAGTTAATTTGACAACTTAGCTTTAGTTATCACACATAGTAAAGCCAAAGGAGTTCTCAAAAATATATACCTCAATCGTTAGTAAAAATTATTTTTTTCATAAATACCCGTTCACAATTACTTTTTCTATTTTTAAAGTTGTCACATTTGTTTACATTTATTTTTAAAAAATTGTTGCACCAATAATTTGGACTACCCTTTATTCTCTCATATATGTTATTTAATTTTCTTATCAGTATTTGTTCACAAAAAATTTGTTTAAATAAATATAATTGCTCATATTGCTTAAAAATTTATAAGACCCAAAAACATAATAGATAATATATTTTTAAGTTGCTATTCAATGTATCGACTAAAATATTTTATTCTATTTTCTTTGAATATAAATGTATTATTCTTCAGGTTTATGAAGGAGATGGAATGCCATCTCAAGTATGCGTAGCATGTACTCATAAAGTTGAAATGTCCTACAAATTTAAGCAGAAATGTGAAGAATCTGATGCAAAATTGAGACAGTTTATTAAAAGCTTAAAAAATATTGAACTCAAGGTATGTATTTATTATATTTTCACGTTAAGTGTAATATCCTGAACTTATACTGACTTTTCCTCTAACACAGTGTTAGTTTAGTGTTAATATTTGCTAATAATGAATAATGTAAACAGTGTCGATTAAAATGTCGCTCAACATTAGCAAGTTGGCCATATAATATGTCAAATATAATTTTTTTAAAACTAAAATGTTAGTTAAAAAGCTAATTATAAAATATTAAACATCTGTCTTAAAAGTGTACTAATTAGATAAATAAATATCCAAATATAGAATAAAATAAGGGCTAAATACCAAACAATGTTTAAGCATCTTTGTTGCTTTTGTTGAGTTTGGCACCTGATGAAAGCAACAAGAAGTGCTAATAAGTTTTGTGGTATTTATTTATAACTTATTTTTGTTTGCTATTTGGCTATTTATTTGTATAATTAAAAGTAAACTAATAATATTAATGCAAAACCACTTATACTTTACTATTTGATAATTTATATATATATATATTTCAGGTTTCTTCATCACGAGACAGTGTAAGATCATCAAATAATGGTAAAGGTAGTTCAAAATTAGAAATGGATGAGCTTGAAAGCAGTATAGATCAGAATAGCACCACCTGTCTGGAAGAAGAAACATATATAGTTGAAACATCTACTCAAATGAGCCAAAAAAATTATGTACCTACCTTGGTAATTACTTGTGATGAAAAATCTTGTACAAACTTTCCATCAGGTGAAGATGCTCTTCTAGAAAACATTCAAAATGCTTTGAGTGATCCAGTCCATGGTAAAGTAGTAGCTGAAAAATGTAATGAAAAGATTCATGCTGAATTATGTCAGGTGAAAACTTGGGATAAGGATATAAATAATGTCCACCCAACCCAAGCTGGTAACAGACTACAACTGTTAAATTCTACTAGTCAGTGTTCTCAAAGTCAAATTGTGTCACACAGGCAAGAATCTGTCTACATAACAAACATGCAACAAAATAGTGTATCTAGAAATTGTGCTACATCACAGGAAAGTAAAATAGAAAATATACAAAAATTAGAGGCCCAATTGTGTAAAATAGAAGGTGACAAGTCTGAACTTATTCAAATAGAGAGTGAACCAAAGTTAAATATGTTTTCTAAATGTGATAAGTGCCCTAGGAGTTTTAGCAAGAGGATGGACTTATTAAGACACAGCTCAGTTCATGATGAGCAGAGAGGTTTTGTGTGTAATGTCTGTGAAAAGTGGTTTTCTAATAAAAGTAATTTCATCAGGCATGGAAGAATCCATACAGGTGAAAAACCATACTCTTGTCAGTATTGCCAAAAACGATTTGCTCAAGTAGCAAACCTGACCCGGCATACAATGCTTCACACAGGAAATAAACCATTCAAGTGTGAAATATGTAAAAAAGCTTTTACTCAACGTGGCAGCTTGAAATTTCACATGCGACAACATTCTACAAGTAGTTCATATGAAATTCAACAGTATTACTGCCCTCTTTGTGAAAAGGGATTCTGCCATCAATCAGGTTTGTCGAGACATTTAATTGTTCACAGTGGTAAAACATTTAATTGTAATGAGTGCTCGAAACAATTTACTGATCAGTCATCTTTGAGAAGGCATATTAAGCGTGGACATACCAATTCCAAATGTAAATGTACTGAAATTGTAAAATCAAAGTCATGAAAAATAATTATATATTGTTATCTGCTTGATTAATTTTTAAGCAATCTTCAAAATCTACCCGTTACTTCTTTTCTTTGGCAACATATTATTCCAAATCTTTTAGCCTGAGCATGAACTTGTTAAATTTCCAATAATACTACTGGTGTCATTAAGTTTCAATTTGAAGTTTGTTAACAATTAGTAAAGGTTTAATATTGTGTCTATAATAAAATATAGTTAATATTATTCTCAATAATAGATAATGCAATATCTGAAATATATTTACCAACTTTGTAATCTAATATTCAACTGACACACTATTTCTACTAATGAAGAGAAACTTAATTACCCCAAATACTCGAGGAATAGCCCAACTTGAAAATAATTTTTTATAACTCGTAATAATCGAATTGAAAATTCCTGCTACATTTACATCACCACATTATCATATTGCAGTCTGTATTGAGCACTGGACTAGTGAATTTATGTGATTTATTGAAATACAATACCTCTCCATTAAAAGTATTCTAATTAGATAACTAAACAGCCAAATAACAGATAAACGAATTGATAATATAAATACCACACAATGTTTCTGCAATTTTTGTCACTTTTGCCAGGTGATTAAAAATGCAAGAGCCATGAGAACAACATTTACACAGCCTTTCTTCCTTCTATGATTATTTTATTTTATTATAAT
This sequence comes from Zhengitettix transpicula, assembly GCA_037074705.1. Taxonomy (NCBI): domain Eukaryota; kingdom Metazoa; phylum Arthropoda; class Insecta; order Orthoptera; family Tetrigidae; genus Zhengitettix; species Zhengitettix transpicula. The sequence goes on along the minus strand of CM073596.1, from coordinate 34,113,731 downwards.
ATGATACTCATTTGTGCAGTTATGAAAATTTTTAATTTGACCTTGTCACATATATATATTTCAGACAGGAATAAAAATTTACTTCAGGATATAGTTTATTTTCTGGATGTTTTGTATAGTTTTATCCCAACACAAACTGGGATGTTTGTACAAGTCTACATCAGTTTCAGCTTCATCATGACTCCAATTGTGTTGCTCCTTTTCTTACACTCAGGAAAAATTCTCACATGCAAGAGGGTTTCCCTAACAAAATTCCACAAATCTAATAAATAAAATTGACTGTATGTGTGTGTTTGTATGTTCCACATACAAATCTACATGTGTGGAGCAAATTAGACCAAATTTTTTACACGTTCCTTTCATACAGGAAACAAAACACCGGGTAGAAGACACAGCTACTACCCCTAGAGGTGGGGTGGATAGTTTCAAATATTAACACAGCTGATACTTTGTCGAAAGAAAATATTTCAGTGTCAAGGAGATCCCATTTCTCTAGATATTTTTGTGTATAATTTTGAACTCCTTTTGGTATGGGAGCACCTTTGGGATTGGGTGTAGGGGAATTATATAAAAATAACTGAGATTGGAGTCAAATCCAGGGTTTTGGATGTAGCAAAGTTTTAATTATTAAAACCCAGCTAGTTGTATGTAAAAGTTGGTATTTTTACCATCCTTTTTCTAGTTTTTTAAAACAAAGAAAATAATATGCTACACATAATTTGAACAGAGTTTTAAAACACTGCCAGTGAAAATAACTGGAGGCTACTACAATGAATCAGAAATTGTACCAAAATATGGAAATAGGAATGATAAAATATTATCATTTTATTATATTTTTGTCAGTAATACATATTATACAAATAGTGTCAAAAAAGAATATACAAATACAAAACTGAACACAGTAAATTCAATTTCTCAGAAACAAACACATGGGTGAAGGAACTTATTTTTGAAAGGACTATATAGAAATAATTATTTTTGGCAAAATAATAATGTTAACGCTTGCTTGTAGGTGAAGAGGGCAATGACTTTTTGCAATAGCATATAGGTTTTCCGGGTTGCTGGAACTGACCACCTAAATTGACACCCGCAAAAGCTGGAATATCGAGTGCAGCTACCTTATCGTGCAGTTCCTTCAACTTTTCTCTGACAGGAGCTATTTCTTGAGCAAATTTTGATCTGAACCTTTTAAGAGCCTCATCTGTTGAAGCTTTCTTTACTCCTTTTGCTTTAGGTTTCATGCGAGGTGCTAATATTTCTACTTCATATGTTGCCTCAGGAGCACCAGGCTCATGTTTGATCTCTAGTTCAACCTGTGTGTACACGTGGACGCCTTTAACTGCTGTAGGTGGCACTTCTTTGATTTCTATATCTTTCTCTGCTTCTTCTTCGACACGATGGATAAGGTCTTCAATTAATTCTTCAGGTACACCTTCCCCTTTGCTCAAAGCTGGTTCAAATATATCTTTCGCATCTTGAAATTCGTCATCTGTTTCTGGAATACCACCTTCAGCAGAAACGAAAGAGTCAGTAGTGCTTGGAACACATTCAACAGCTCTTTCAACACTATCTTCAACAATGTGTTGCATTTCCTCATACTTATCTTCATACTCTTCACTAGGACCAGTTTTCTCTTCTACTTCTAAAGGCTGACTATCCTCTTCTACTTCTGACATATGACTGATACCCTCATCTACTTCTGACATGTGACTGATACCCTCATCTACTTCTGACATGTGACTGATACCCTCATCTACTTCTGACATGTGACTGATACCCTCATCTACTTCTGGCATATGACTGATACCCTCGTCTACTTGTATTTCTGCCTGTAGAAGTGTTTCATAAAGTAGCTTGTGGTATTCTTCATAATCCTCAGCAGGAATCTGCTCGACTTCATGAGTAGAAGGTGTTGGAGATATCCTGACCTCCACGGTTAATGATGGGACTCTCTCCTCTGGTGCTGGAACATTAACTGATTCTTCCTCCATAGCACCAGCTGGGAGTCGCCCTCTCAGCACAATTATTATAGCATTTCCTTCCAGTATTGACTTTAAGTCGCCAGCAAGAGCAGGAGGAACACTTTTTCCCATCATGACTTCAGCAACCCCCTCTTCTATAACTGGTGCTAGTGATGTTGGTTCCTGACCTGATTGCACCTGACCCTGAAGACGTGCCAGTAAGATATCGGCCAAAGTTTTTTCCAGTGCTGTCTTCATGTCAGGTGGTAACTGATCAGAGGTTATTTCAGATTCTCCTCTGAGCGCCAGCATCTGTGCTATATTTCTGTCTATAGTCAACTTAAGCTGTAAATTCATATCACATGTTTCAGATTCTGCAGGAGTCGACATCATCAGTGCTCTGACAAAAAGTGATTGTGCAAGCATTGTTGTCAATGAACCCTCCAATCCGAGCTGCTGTCGTTGTGACACAATGTCTGTCATAGTTTCATCTACAGTTGAAGACAGATCTTCTCCCTTCAGGACTTTCTCCAGAAGTGACTGTGTGATAAAATCTACCATTTCAATTAGGTCTTGTGAGTATGCCGTGGGTATTACTCCTCGTTGACCTTTTAAAACAACTTTGTCAGCAGTGCACTCCTGTATCATGGCCTTTATATTTCTATAAACTTCCTCAGGTCCAGCAGGGGCTGGTAATGCCAATCTGATCAACAGTTTCTTCATCATGTGTGATAAGTAGAATGCCTCTCCATATTCCTCCAGGAGCACCACATCTTCCACTTCCGATTCTATGATGTTTTTCAATTCTGCCCATATGTCAGTGTCACCAGTTGTTTGGAGCTTGCCTGCTAATCTGTCTGCCATAGAAGTTGAAAAGGACTCAATGTCTGCAGAGTCCGGTATTAATCCTAAAATCTGAAAAATAAGTGCTCTCATTAGTCTATACACATCGTCAGGTGACTCATCACCGGAAAGTTGATTTTTCATTTTTTCCACTTTGTCTACCAGTGACTGAGCAAGAGAAGATAAGAAGATAAGTTCTTCACTGTCGAAGGAGCTTGAGCAGATCAAAATGCCCCTTATACCCACACTTCCTTCACCATGGACAGTGCCCTCGACAGCGTGTGGGGCATACCAACCAAAAAGAGCAGAATCAGTCGAAAGAAGAGGTCCTCCATCTATTTGCATCGCCATTGCTGCACCTTCCAACACTATCTTTAGAAAGAATGTAATCTCTGTATCAAGTGGACCTTTTCCTGCACGAATAGCCTCCTGGGCATCTTCAAGGTTTAAGTGAGATGGATACCAGAACTCAATACTAGTGTCGCTCAATTTCTTCTTCACGGCTTTGCCAACTTTAGTTTCAGCAATAGCTGGCTGTTTTGTATCTTGGCTTTCTTTTAATTGATTAAAGCTGATCTCTGGGTAAGATGTCATTGGCAAGCGGTCCCTATAATCTGTGATGTCGACATCATCTTCATCAACCAACAGATCCTCAACTTTTATAACAAAACTAGGTTCGAAATGTAAGTATGTTTGGACATACTGTGACAACTTATTCAACCCATCTACAGCAAAGCTACTTTTGGTATTGTCATCCTTATTGAGATGTGCCAACACGTGTAAGAAGTTGAGGTGTGAAAGCTCCCATATGATTTCATCGTCTATGCCATACATACGCTTCAGGGGTGCCAGTAAGTCATAGTCCCACATGGGAACACAGTGATAGTCATCACGTGCTAAGTCTAGATTTATGTCATCAGCTAACTTGAACTGTGGTACTGCGAGTGACGCTGGCACACTGAGATCAAAGTCCCACATCGGCCTACACTCACCGAAATTCTCTTCCAGTGTCTCCTCTACATATCTGTCCACTATTTGTGGTTCCACCAGTGATGCAGAAACGCTCAGGGAATAGTCCCACATGGGTTCACACACACATTTCGGAATCTCTATCGCTTCAAATACCCAATCTTCTACTTCAACAACTTCCACCGGCTCTGTTGGAGGCTGCTCTTCCATGTCTTCTCCCTCGCCCTGTTGTGACTCGTCAAAAATTTCTTCCGTAGTGTCTTCAAATGTTTCTTCATCCTTTCCTGCTTCATCACCTGTTTCATCTTTAGGTTCTCCCTGATCTTCTGCCTGAGGGGCTTCCACCTGGTCTTCAGTTTCGGGAGGTATTTCTGCCTCTCCTTCCACCTGAGTGAGATGGATACCAGGAACTATTTCTACCTCTCCTTCCACCTGATCTTCAGTTTCAGGAGCTAGGTCTACGTCTCCTTCCACCTGGTCTTCTGTTTCAGGAGCTAGGTCTACACCTCCTTCCCCCTGGTCTTCAGTTTCAGGAGCTGGTTCTACATCTCTTTCCACCTGGTCTTCAGTTACTGGAGCTGGTTCTGCATCTCTTTCAACATGGTCTTCAGTTTCAGATGCTGCTTCTACAGCTGCTTCATCCGGTTGCTCTCCTTCCGCGTCTGGAAGTGGATCGCCTGAAGATTCGCCCTCCGCGTCAGGAGTCTGTGCATCTTCGGAGTCGACAAATAAATCTTCGTCTGGTGAATCGACCTCTTCCGGTGACTTGAGTATACTTTCGTCCGATGTCACTGCATCTACTTCTTGTTCACCCCCAGAGTCTGCAGCGCCGGACAAATCCGAAAACTCGTCAGTTTCAGTGTTTTCAGCGTCTGATTTCTGTGATTCAGTTGCATCGGAGGGTGGACTGTTTTCGTATATGACTTGTATTTCCTTATCCTCCGTTTTCGCCTTCTCTTCGGCTGCTTCAGGTGCTGTTTCTTCTGGTGGTGGTGGTGGTTGTTCTTCTTCTTCTGCAGGTGCTGGTTCATCGTCTGGAAGTGACTGGATCAGCTCCTGTAACGCGTCTTCATTCGGTGTGGTGGGCGTAAACGTCACACTTGTCTGTGTTTCGTCATTGGATGTTGGAGGTTTCCTTTCTTCATTTTCAGACATGTCTGCAAGAAATTATTACGCCATTGGACTTATGTTTCTACTTTTCATACAGTTTCTTTACAAATGTCATTTTATGGTGATGCATTCTTTCCATCAATTTAGTAATGAATTTCCATTTGTTTCGTAATTAAATTAATTTAGTTTAGCTAATGCATATTGTTTTATAGTGTGTTGGCCAGTGGTGAATAGGTGGAGGGGGAGGGAATTTTTCTTGAACTCTGAACAGGATAATGTGTCCAAAAGATCAATAAAATGGAAAAAGGTTATCTTCAAATGATTCCTTACGACCTTCATGCTACTAATGTTTTTCTTTATTATTACGAAAAAAAATTCTGCCAGCTTTTCAGAATTAGCTATAAGGTAAGAGAAAAAGTCACTTCTTCACTATTACATTTAATTAATTTTAGATTATGTGACGTTTTAAGACTTTTCTAACCTTTCGTGAATAATACTAATTTACAATCAAATATTGAAACCAACGTGGCTCTTCTGTATTAAGCTTTCGGAATATGCCTGTGACACAAAGATTAAGTGCATCCAATCTTTTCCGAATAAAGTGTTACTGAACATAATGAATGCGCCCTGATATAACCGAGACACCTGTCTCCCTAAGGGATAACCGAATTCCAGTCATTGAGGAAGAAACAAAAAAGTATACTGGGACTCATGAAACTAAACTTCACCTCCTCGTCAGCCCAGTGGTTGATAACTTCTGGATAATCAACACTTCATCAGAAGATTGCAAAGAAGAAAGCCAGTTGATCTTGATGACCATATTGGATACTCAAGTAGGTAAATATATAGTTTAAGATTAGATAGACGAAAATTAGTGTTTAGTCTTTAAAGAGTAGCTTTAACGGTAGGTGCACAGATGTTCTTGTATAATAATAATAATAATAAATTGACTGAACCGGTAAATGTATGTTGGTATAGGGAAACATGCTCGCAGAAAATCGTAAACCCTAATCATTTGTATAGTTTAATGATGTAATTTTTTTTTTGTTATCTCCTAAGTATAAATGGCGTCAGCGTGCGGAATGATAATCCTACCAAATATTAATTGTATATTGATAAAGATTGTGGTGGAAAGATGAATCTGCTGTAACCTCAATATAAATAAGAAAAAATAAAAGGTCTTCTACACTTACTCGTTTTCCCCCTTCAGAGTGAAACGGTGTAATTTTAAGATTGTAAACGTCAAAATTTGGAGAACTAATTTTGATTCAAAATCGCCTACACATGAAAAATTTTGAATTTGTCTAAAGTCGTGAACGTATTTTGTTTCGGAAGTGTTGCCAATGTCTGTGTTACAAAATGTCAATACAACGTTCAAAAGAAATAATCCCATTATGTTTTATTTCTCTTCAACCAACATAAAAAGATATTCGTTTCGTTGTCCTGAATCTCGTATCTTACATTCATAAAAATCCCTCAAGCTTGCCGTGCATGTACTTGAAATAAGGTATATGATCCAAACTGAAAGAATTATAAGACATGTAACAAAAAATAAATTAAACAGAAATTTTAAAGCAACAATTTTTTAACGGATAATGAATTTTCCTTTATTCATGTTAGATCATAAGTCTCTGATTTAAAAAAAATTATCGCAATTAACTTAGAATCTGCCTTAGAGAAATCTTGTACAGTTGAAGAATTTATTGTTTACTATTATAAACAAATTCTTTTGCGATGTAATCAAACAAAGAAAAAAATGAATGTTATATGGAGTGGACTGTATGAAAAATTGTAAGAAGAGCTAACTTAATTTACAGATAATTGACAATAAAACTGGAAGTCTTATTGACGCTACAAATAGTTGGTAATGGAGAAGGTCTGGTTACCATTAAATGAGTCAGGAAAATGAATTGTTTTGTCAGATTTTCCCCAGATCTGAATACAATAACAATTGCTGAAGTTATTTTTTATTGCTTAAGTTCAATTTTTCTTTATTCATTAACAAATTAAATACGTTTGAGTTTAGCATAGATGCTTAAAACTAGCTAAAAGGCCCAGGAACAGGCTACAGAACTATGTTTAGCTGATGAGTTGTCCGAAACAAAGGCTTTCAGACAATACGTACTCATCATGGACAAAAGATCGCGTGTGCGTATACTAGAAAACAATTCGAACACGCATAAACGAAGATTATAATATAGAACAACAGCTTTTCGAAAATAAATTAGCTGTCTTCATACTATTGTGTGATTAATGAGTAATGCTTGAGAGCTGGTCTATTCAACGCGTTTACCTATGATGTTCCAAGAAGCATGTTTATAGATTGAATCATCAATTCAGCTCATTAGACAGTTGTTAAAATATTGCTAAATTAATCCTGGTCATTGAAATATTTTTTGGATAGTTCCCTCATTTATAATAAATCACAATGAATGTTCCAGTTTCTACCTGTCAAATTCAGAGTTTTGATACAAACGATAACCCAAATATGATGTAAAATGCAGGAAACTGTCATTAGTCAGATTTAGGTTTTTTCTCTAGTAGTTTTTAGACAGAACGGAGATGGAAAATTAGATGTTTCAATTTTGGATTACAATATATTCAATATGAGAAATACGAACGCTGAATACTGCAACATTTTTAATGCCTTAACATTTTAAATGTACTGAGTTACTGTAAATTGTTTCCGATGAATTTGTGTTGCGTTACTGCTTTCTTAACAAGCGTATGAGTTGTTTTTTTTTAAAAAAAATTGCATGTGAAATACGATATTAATTTTAAACATATTTAACAAAACTGCGGTGAAAGATTTACATGACTTTCAGTGAGTAATTAAAAACTCCTCCATATTTAATGAGACAACATCACTGTTTCGCTAAACCTCAAAATGTCTGATTACTCATCAATACATGTTAAGTTGGTACTCTACGAATTACTGATAGTATTTTTTTTGGTACTTTATTGCTCGTTTTTCTTCTTTCCTTAATATAATATCGTTACATAATCTTATTGTTTAACAAATCTCGTGAATTTTGTATTATGAGAAATAATTCAACTACTTGGTCATGTTTTGAAGAAAGCTTAATTATTAATATCGCGTATACTTGATAAATAAACTTTAGTCAAAATTAATTAAATATTTTCATATAAATTTTGTTATAAATGTTTGTTTTTGCCTTCATTTGAACAATCTAAATAGTAGAATTTAGTTTTTTACAGTTGCTGTTTTTAGATCCATTTATTCATCATTTTGATTCCCTTTGAAACTTATATTTGTCTAAAAGACTGTTAATATGGAATTAATTATGTTAACATATGAAGACTTAAATTATTTGTTAAACATTTCATTAGAAATCGAGGACGTATTTCGTAATACCAACTGTAGTATAATAACTTTGGTTTAACCCCACCCTAAGGCCGCCATATTTTTCAGTGAGTTGTCAGTCAACGTGACGGAATTTAGTAAAGTGGTACTGCATTTCGAGGTGTGATCAAATACATGTAATTTCGGAAAAGAATCATAGACTTCACTGACAGTAAGTAGTTCTCAGATGGTTTTTTACAGTTTATCTTAAAATAGTATGACATACTTTTCTGATTAACAGACCGGTGGAAATCTCGTAAATTACATATGTCATATTTTCGTTGTGTTTATTAGAAATTATAAGTGATGTTTAAAAATTCAAGTGAAATATTGTTATAGATGTTTTCGTCTCTTGACGAAATTTAACATGCTCTACTTTATTGCTGCCACCTGTACTCGTGGTGGGATTACGGTTGCTTCACCAGTGCTGTTGAAATACAAGTCGGTCGTATGTATCTATACTTACGGGAGTGTAGTTGCTATCTTGCAGGATATAAAATATTAATTTCATTTAACAGGTTTGCGTTCAAAAAGTCTTTATATATATATATATATATATATATATATATATATTTATATATATAATGGAAATTATCATTGGTGAATATATATATATTTCGATAAATGGGTTCGTAGTACTACAAAAATTAGCTGCAATTTTATAAATTTTAATACGGATAACAATTTTTTAAATTGTATCTGCCAAGTGGCGGGCTTAACGTTTTGATAAAATTATATTGCATGTTTGTTACCAATAGTAAATCATTTTATTTTGTCATTAATATGTTAACATTACTTGTAGCAATTGCCCATATTTTTCTGTTTAGATTTAACGCTTCCTTTACAATTTCTCAGATTTCTGGAGGTGTTTATTGCATATTTTACACTTTTAAATTTTGTATTGACTTGTTAAGTTGGTTATGTGTGTTAAATGAGATACTGTCAAAATGAGACAAACTGTGCTAGCGGAGTTACTGTAGTATAAAAAGTTTGGATTACATATCGTACATGTGTTTACAGCTAGTTAAATATTACTGGGCTCATCAATTGGGTTATAACTTAATATTTTAAAATTTGTATAGTTTGTAATAGTCACTAGTATTGTTGAGTATAATATAATGCACGTGTTCTGCTAATTCTGCTTAAAATGAAATGACAATTAAAACATACTTTAACAAATATTTTCCTAAATTTTAATCTCGTTTGGATAAATAATTGAATTTTATTCGTAATCCATGTACATTTTTTGTACATTCAAAATTTAAAATTTTTATGGTTTCATTACTTAAAACGTTCTGTCTTGTTTAGCATAGTTGTAAAAAACCTTTTCTTGTTCGTTACTGGTCCAGTAGAATGTAACTTTCTTAGTATCTAGTTACACAATTTAAAACATTCTATCAAATGCCTTGTATTGATATATCAATACCAATATAACATACCTGTTTAGTTTATGTTGTACCTACATAGCCATGTCAAATACAGTTTTTGGAAAACATTCCGAAAATTTTCCTTCGATATTAATTTTATAATCATTCATATAATTCATACAATTTGCATGAATGGAAACAGTTTTACCCTTATAGAGTATATAACGTCTGATAAATAATTCCATTTCTGTCCATTGGTTACAAAGTTTTATCATTACTTTTTTATGTTGAAGTTTTATAATAGATATACTCTTGAGTAATGTTTTATGTGTACATTACATACATTATGTTAAATGAAAATTATTTCTGCAGTAGGATGTATTTAAAATCTGCAGAATGACTTTTATGACAGAATTTCCATAATTTTGTATAGCAATATTGTTAATTTTAAACACTTATTAATTATAAACATATTCTAAGTAATTTTTTTCTTCTAGGTGGTGTTTTTTGTGTACCAGATACTATAAATTAACACCAAGATGCCGAAATCTGTAAGTGTTGACTTGAAATCATTGTAATCATAATAATTTTAAGATCTAATAAGCACATGATCATTACTACATTAATGCTACTTGACTTTAATATTCTATCCAGTACTTCCATCTTATGAAAAGAGTAGGTTGTTAGTTAGCTTGCTTGGTGAAAGTCTGGCTTTTCATTGAGAATAAAAAAATGTATTTCTATCTTTCTATTAGTAGAATTTCCCTGATAAACAATTTGTATAATGGCCATATTAAATTTATCATATTCATCATGGTCATCTACAGAGCATTTAATTATTTAAATTAAATTAATAGAATAATTCACGTTGCCATAAAAAATTCATGTAGATGTGGAATAGTATTCACTTTTACCATACTTGCTGATAAAATTGAGTGATAAACATTCTTTTCTACGAGTGCATTAAAACTGGTGAAATAACTCGATGATGTACTCGTTAAACATTCTGTTATTCATCAGTTTACGTCTGATTGAAAATGATGAATAAGAAAGATAGTTAATTCAGAGAAAAAGTGATAATACCACAAGTTTCTGGGATCCTTGTCCCTTTCGTCAGGTGCGAAGAAGAGCCTAGAGCGACACAACTGCACTTGTCAGTTGACAAAACTCTAAAGTAAACTTTTTTTGTCTGAATTTGTTATCTTTCTTATTCATTCATCAATTTAGTTAGAAAATTTGCATACATTTTAATTCTGTATTGTATTTACTCAGAATTATTTCTAAACAAGAGACCAATATTGAACTGCGCTTTTATTTGCAAAGTCTGGATATGAATGTGTTGCATTGACATGGTTACAGTACATCATAATTATTACTGATTTGTAGCTGAAAAGTTTCAGTAATTTTGTTGTCATAGTTAACTTACTTTAAAAAACGCAAATATTAGAAGTGCACATTGCTTAATTAGTCAATTTTTTTTACTGTGTTCACGTCAATAAAAAATTGTGATTTTCATAATCCTGTCTAAGTGGCTTCTCACTTAAATTATGCATTTTAATTTCTCAAATACTAGTTTTCAAGATCTTGATATTGGCCGTTTCGAAATTTTTTCAAAGAAATCTAGCATATTTATGAAGAAAGCTTAAATAAAAATGGCTTGCAAAGCACTATAAATGAGGTGTCGAGTACATAACACACAAAAAAAATTAATGTAACTAGTGTTTCACTTTTCTTTTACCTGTTATATGACATTGGTAGTGCAGTCCAATGTGAATATCAAATATTATTTCAAGACAGTGGTCAACATATGGATTCATTTTTGAACTAGTTTTTCACCCCAAGACTTGCTCGTTTTTATCCTTTGTTGAACTGTACAATGTCTACGTGAGCACCTTTCTTTTATGACAAACTTTGCTTTGGAGGTTATAGCTTAAACTACGCTCGTAATACCTTGCAAGTCTATAGTAAGATTAGGTGAATACTGTGAAACCTCTCGGGACGCCTTGTAATGACCGGTTATAAATGCTACGTGCGGCCTTGACGTTATCGCTGGCGCGTCCCGGAACCTTGAACACTGATTTTGTGTCGTGTCGAAGGCTTGCGTTATTCATTCACCTCGAGAACCGAAGGAATTGCAATAGAAACGTTCTGGTGACTTGTCGAATGCATAGCGTCTTGTAGAAAGTCGCCTTTCTCTTGGCAGACCTCAGTATGTGGTGATTCATCAAGCGGTCGGAGAAGAACCTGCTCCCAAGGCCACACTCCCGCCCCTCCCCCCGAACTGGTTGTCTGGTCCCTCGGATAGGACTATTCTGCCGAATGGCCGAAAACCCCATTCAAGAAGCTGGTTGCCGATGCAGATGCTCATGACAAGTTTGTCGGTTGAAATCAAGTCAACTTGAGTAAAAATCTAATTTTACTGCTGTATCACTCTTTCAGAAGAGGTCATATGATCTGAAGATATTTTCAATCGAGGACCAACAGGAGTTTCGGCGTCTTCCATTTATCATATTCAGTGTGAAATCTTGGAGGCTGTGACCTGGTTGGAAACTAGTGCTCAATTTACAATGTAGACGTGCTGGATGATCATGTTTTCCTAAACATGTACCTGGAGGGGGAAATTAAATTCTCACGATGGCCGCAAGATTCACTCAGCATCAAAGATCGAAGGCTTTCCCGGTGTCACCTGATGATGGTGACGGCAGTGCATTTGGTCGTCGAAACCTCGCGTTACAGTCGCTGTGTTACCCGGGTGGAAACCCGAGAACTTTTTCTTTACTCATGCTTCAGAAATCTGTAGTACTTCCGAGAAATTTAATTCGATTTCATGTGATTTGTGATACGGGCACAGCGGACGAGAAGAAGTATTTATAGCTATTATTAAACGACCCTGACACCATGTACAGCAAGTACAGTAAGAATTGTAATTAGCGTATTGCGGCCGCGAAACTTGTTCTTATAATAAAATGAGAATATTGTTAATTGAGCTCTTTATAATTACGACCCAAGGACTTTTCTGATGTCAGGGTGACATGTTCACGGACAACTGGCAAATATCGAGATGCGCTGTTGATGGACGGGTCATCAGGAACGTCAGGACGGAATGAGATAAATTTATGACGTTTTATGGATAACTGTGCTATCGCCTAGATTACTGAGGAATGTTTTATCTTCTCCGCTAATCTCAGGCGGTTGTCGTACTAACGTATTATTTTTTTTCAAGAAACTAGATTTTCCGATAAATGTTACGTCACCTTACTACCAGAAAGAGCCGCATTATGTCGACCATTTGGATCGTTCGTTGTAATCCACAAAATTTCTATTTGCTGTTATAAATTGACGGCTAGAAAATCTGAAAATAAGACACAAATTTATCTTGACACTCATGATCTTATGAAGTGGTTTAACACACCTTTTTTTTTGCCACGTTAATAAATTGGATTATTTCGTCCCTTAGATACAACCTTCGCTGAAAGAAAAATTTAGTTTCTGGGTTATCTGTATAACGTCCAAAACCTACCTTTCTATTTCGGTCCGAAGTCATTCGAACGTTGGAATAAATAGTGATGAAATGTGCCTTCCGAATATATGATGAAGTGGAAATTTTGTATTAAGTTACATGGCGTAATATCTGTAGCGTCATTGGGGACACAATTTACAACTTAATAGTCTGCAGTATGTCACGTGCCCTTGAATATATTGTTGTAAAGTTCTTAGGTTTATACATCGCCAAACATTTTCTAGAAATTCCAGATTACGGTTTTTAAGATGACATTCTCTGTAACTGAAGATGGTTCACATATGGATCGAAACATCATGAAATATTTGTAACAAATTTTGCCCGTTTATTGTTCGTAAATCCTAATATTTAAGGTACAGTAGAAAAGATGAGTCAACGGTTGTTTTTACTGTTATGACGCATGGACGATTTGTAGGATTTTAATTAAACAGTCCAGAATCGTGAACCGTTATAATTTTGCTCCCAAGAAACATTTCCTAGTTTTTATGTATATATAAAAATATTTACTACATATATATGCGAAATTATGTATGGTGGTAAAATTAGCACACGAGCAATTTATTAACAATAAATAAAACTTCTTAACCTGTAGTCATGTAACGTTTTCAACCATATGAGGAGGTCCCTCAATCCTCCGATAATGGAGAGTGGTAATTTAACACGAGTTAATGATACGTCTGGCCGAAGGGGTCGTATTGAACTTATCACAACTCGTACCATTCATAATTTGAATTGTGCTTTCCGTGTCCCAAGTGCACAGTGGATGAGCACGGGAAGGTAACGTGAGGTCTGGGGGGTTTCGGGCAGGTGCTGCCGAGGGAGGCGTGCCATTGGTTGCCTGTCTGCTGGGAGCGTCCTCATTGGTTACGAGACTCGCAAGGTCGGCGTCGTTCCCGCCAGTTCAGAATCCCTGACGTTTAGTCGTTGAATCGCCTGTGCCCCGACAACAGCCGCAAAAATGGTAGCAGGAGGGAAATTGGTGAGACTGCAGATCCTCTCGAGGCTGCTAATATTATTTACACTTAATAATTGCCAAACGTTACAGATTTGAATTCAAATTTATAACCTACGCTGATAAATGTTACTTTATATCAATTTCGGCTACAACCGTCATAGGGCGCAGTCCTTGACGGATTTGGACATTAGTTTTAACATATACATATATGCATACATTCAAAATTGTAGATTTGCTGATGAAGTCCCAAAATTGTGGACCGAACGTCGTAATCTTGTAATTATCTTTTATTTTAATTGAATCATTTTCTGACAAATTGTCTATTTTTCTGTTTATTTATCAATAAATAATTACTAGAAAATTTCGTTATTTGTTTTTCCCCTTACATATATAATTATTTCATTCTCATTGTAATTCTCATCGTTTTATTTACCGGCGTTGGTCTAAATTTCTGTGGCTGGTTGCATATACCGCTGTCAGACTTGGATAATGCGTTAGAAAAGCCGTTCGTTATTCCCCGGAGAAGGATTCTATAGACGCCACGAAACATAAGTTACATACACCTTTCTGTACTCGTTTTCCTGTTATGTCTGTTTCACTTATTCGTGGCTCCTGTCGTTAATTTTATCTATTGGTTTTGTGTAATTATTCCCTTAAATATTAATGCTCTGTAACCGCCGGCCTTGGAAGTCGTTACGAAAGACGTCTCCCAAGGTGTTTAGTTTCACGGAAGTCCTTGTCCACCTGGTGTAGTCTCTTCCTCCCACGGCTCCCACGACCCCGCAATCCACTGGCCCAGCAGATTGTTACGCTCAAGTTACCTGGCTATTCGGTACACAGCCAACTATGCAATGCGCAGATTTTTACGTTTATAGTTTTTATAGCAGTCCCCTTCCGACACCGAGAATACTCTCTCATTACGTAGTTCTGCATTGTCTCTTACATTTTCCCCCAATTTATCATCGTCATAAAAAAGTGATCCATATGTTGTCGGTATATTTATGGTATATTAAGTCTATGCACTTCAATATCTTATTTTTATTTCTTGATCTGTGAGCATTTCAGCCCGTTACACACGTGTGTCGAGTTTAAAATCCATAGTGTAAATTACTGAATCTGAAAAAAATAACGTACAAAATTAGTGATTATTTCGTATGAAACCTTTTTAATTATCCCTCGCTCTCGCCATCTCTGAATTAAATGAATCAAAGTATCCAACCAGGTAAACTCGGTGAATTTGTACAACGTTTCAGTGGTTGTCACTGTCATCATCTCATCTTCATATCTGAAGTTGTACGAATTCAACGAGTTTCCTCGGGTGGAAACTACATAAATCACCGGGCATGCAGTCACTCTAATTGTTAAAGTAATGTAATATTTTTGTAACTAATCCATTTAACTTCATTAAACTACGGAATTTTTGGCAGGTCATCTAAGACATGGTATAAATTTATATTCCCAATTATATTGAGAACGTTGAAACGGTTTCAGGTCACCTCGGATTTTTATGTTTGTGTGAATCGTATTTCCTTTAACATCTGATATATTTTAATAATAATTGTTTAAGCATACGGGCATAAACTTGTTTACCAGAGAAATCAGAGTCAAGGTTTGGGAACCATTGTACACGTAAACCTGATCCACGGGAATAAGAAAATTTTACATGGTTAGAAGGCTTACAATAAGGTGTAGCCCATTATTTCCACTCCCGTTCAGTCCGTAAATTGGGCATGAAGACTGCAGCCAACTTATCGAGAGAACTATTCATTATTTACGAGCCATCGACCTTGTCCAGCTGCATATGAGGCCATATTCCGTCCGTTGCCATCCTAGAATACATTAACTCGAATAACTGCGACTTTGTTGACAGGATTTATTTATCTCAGACTACTTCGTTTTATTCACAGAGAGCAAGGGTTAAATGAAAACTGTTTCATATGAAAATAATCACAGGTTTTTTGCAGTTTGAGTAATTCACGGAATGGATTTTAAACACCATAAAACTGTTATGAAAGCACAATATTTTTTCAGCTATTTTAACCGTCTTATATGAAACTCGGTGGCTTGGTAATATATTACATTTTGACACTTCAAATTTTCGGATGTAAAGGAGAAAAAAAAGTAGGTCGTCTTATGTTATTTGGGTAAATTGAACCACGTTGATAAAGTACAAGATTTGAAGGAGAAACATTGCTAAAATTCGGGAAACATGCTCGTTTTACTTAATTATATTCGTTCCACTTTATACCGTCTTATATTCACGACGCTGTTTGAAAAATTCTGCTTTTTACTGTCGTAATATTTTTCCGTTTCTTTCAGAGCATCTCTATTCAAATTCCACTCATTCTGTTTGTCGCCTCCGGCGGAAACGTGATTTATGATCCTGTCGTAAATAAACAGAACTCTAATGTCTGGTAATATTTGTGGACGTAATTAAGACAGGCTTGCAACGCAATATATCTGTCTCAACTGGAATTAAGCTGTTTGATTGCGACTTCCTTAGTTAGGGGCGTGTTTGTGAACGACCAACGACAGTTGACGTTGCACAATAAAATCATTTTTGTTTCTTAATTTAGAAATGTCACAAACACTTTTACTGCGAGACAAGAAACGCACTCACTATCAATTACAGCGACTGAAATCCGATAAAATTTAAATTTCAGCCCTTCAGGTAATTACAAGGAATCTGGCTATGGAGTTTTAAAAACAAAATTATTTTGACAACTAAAAAAAATGTTACTATGGTTCAGTAAAATCATTCCCACCCCTTTAGTCGTTGCAGAAACAATTAAAACACAGCATGTACACTTTGATAATGTTATATTGTCTTCCTAGATATTTTTTTCATTGGGAAAACTGTAATGCTGTTCAGTAATAAATGACGTGCTGCCGTGTTTAGCACAACAAAAGCTATACCCGACTTGCAAATCAGAAATTCAGATGTATGTTTGTTGCTTTTTTTTCAAAAACAAAAGCTGTATAATTGCAGGTTATGTCTTCGCCATTGTTGGACCGAAACAGTATAATTTCTGTTAGTCGGGGTGCATCATACATAACAACCTATTTTTTTTCTAAACGCATTTTCTTCGGTACACATGCATTTTTCAGAATATTTATTCATTTACTTGATCGTGCATTCGAGGATTATCGGGCTTCGTAACGATGTGGCTGAGGATTCATTTCGCCTTACATTTTCTGTCCTTCATTCACCTACATGAAACAATTGTTCAAGTCGATCTCACACGCCTATTCGGCGTCTGCTAACTATAATGAAGCCTGACGCACGGCACAGTGGGAAATGACGTAATGAATTGTGCAATGCGAGTTTCTCAAGAATAGAAGCCGGTAGCTGGGACGTTATTTCCGCAACACAATTTTATTTCCAAACCTGCTTATGAAACCTAATCCCCCACATATACCGTTTAGTGATTCATGACGCTGCGATTATCAGACATTTCGACTCCATTAAAAACTATTAAAACCTGTTTGATTTTGTTAAAATGTTTCCCTACCATGATGCCGGCGTTAAGAACCGTTTTCTACGTTGCTTAGTCATGACTTAAACGGAAAACACTACGCCAGGAAAAATAACGATACTCTAGGGGCCCTCAAAGGGCAGACAGCTGTTAATAGACAATTCCAATACAATACGTTTGACTGTTCTTTATTTGTGAACTGAGAACTTATGGATATTCTAGTATAATGAAAATGTTTGATTGATGGATGCACCAGTAAATACGAAAATATAGTGAAGTACATAACATATACTGAATTGAAGATGAATTATTTAAAACATTGTCATTAGTCCTTAAACTTTATACTCGCAGAACGTACGAACTGCGTCGGTAGAGTCTTAGCTTTTGGAAGATAATTGAGATCATATTTTCATTCAAATCATTTCATTAAAATTTAAAACAGTTCATAAAAAATGGTTTCAAAACGTAATTCTCTGTAGCAAGACAATAAGAGTAATACATAATCAATTCCAACTCAAGGAACGATATCCTTGTGAAGTTCTTAATTTCTGTTACTGCACACAAAGTTTGTATTTCACTTCAAACTTATTCAAATTACTAATTTGCCTGTGAAACTTTCAATCTGAAGTTTCATTATTCTGTTAGACGACACAGTAAATTTTATATTTAGGAAACATACTTTGGGACGCAATGAAAATTTTATCGAACTTACTTTATTCAAAGAAAATAGAAACTTATTTGTGGTGGCAAATTATATCTAGGGTCTCATTTGATTTGATTTATTTTGTATTCCATTAGTCCTCGTATGAGGAAATAGGATACATCATTACATAAAATTACAATATAATTATTGGATGCTACAATTAGAAGTTAATATAAAAATAACTAATTGTGTCGGCAATATGTTAGAACTAATATACATTGATTTGGTATTTGAACTTTCAAGTATTATACTTTCATTCTATTAATACATTGGACTCCTTTGAAACTACTTCAGCATTTGCATTTTAGGTCCCTTTTCTTCTTTAAATATGCTACTTTCATAATTATAATCTTTTAAATATTTTTAAAACATTTGGTTTGTAAGCTTAGTTTGGAAAGATTGTTTCCTAAATAAATGTTTTTATACAATAATTTTATAAACTATTCTGAAAAAAACTTTATTTAATTTCCAGATGAATGTTCGTGTCACCACGATGGATGCGGAGCTGGAGTTCTCCATCCAGCAGACCACGACCGGAAAACAACTCTTCGATCAGGTCGTGAAAACTATCGGGCTGCGGGAGGTGTGGTTCTTTGGACTCCAATACACTGACAGCAAGGGTGACCTCACCTGGATTATGCTGTACAAGAAGGTATGTGGAATTATTAGTCTCACATTACAATAAACCTGTTAATGATTTATACTAGTGTGAATGGGAATAGCTAATTTGTAATGTCTGATTCTTGATCTGTCTACTTATTTTAATATACAGGATTGAAAATCCTGAAGTTTAGAAAATTTTATTAACCTCATAGAAATTTTAAATTAAGCATGCCACTTTATCATGTTTGCAGTATTTAAGATTAAATCTAATAAATGTTGTTTATGAACTGTTAATATTTTGCACAATATTTTGACGTTAAGTCACATATTTGTTATTACAAATCTATCGTGCATGTGTTTCTTTTTAAACGTCGATGCAAGTATGGCAACTGTCTTGCCAAGATCAGATTTTACTTTCCTTGATATTCCCTGTTTTATAGGTCCTCTGCATGAAATAGCAATACTAGTAGACTCCATTGTACGATTGAAAATTCATATATTCAGATTACTGTCAATTTTTTTTATTAATGCTCATGTATCTGAGCTAAATTCTGCTCATCTCGTCAGCATAAAAACGTTTATACTTTACATTTTATCATTGAATATCCCCCCCCCCCCCCAATTTGTCATATGAGACTTGTTTACTTTGCATGAAATGAATTTATATTGGCAGTTTACAGTTATATATTGAAAATTACTTTATGAATTTAAATTTATGTATTATTGCATTGAAATGCTGCTGAAATAAATGTTGCTTGTCTTCTCTGAATGTGAAAGCCTTGTTTGCTTTTTCAATTTATTTTTTACGAAGTTTTTTTTGCCTCTAATTGTGTATGAAATACAAATTGGTGTCAACTTTTCAATAAAGTTACTGAAACAATGTCACAATACTGTCTGTGTGACAATATATGGCAACCCTGTATGCGATTCCCTGGACTCATTTCTAACTTTGTATAGTGTATATTTTTACTTAGAGTAGAAATGTTTACGATTTCTTTATTTACTAAGAAACTTCATTCTACGATATAGTATTTTGGTAAGATGTTTAATTTGGAGGCAGGCTTGAATATTCCGAATTTTTGGTATTTTCTGCGATTGTTAGTAAAGCTGTAAATTCGAATCCAGGACTGGAGGTGATGTCAGTTGTATCCGGGAGCCCGCCAATATCAGGCAGAGGACGAAGGTGACTCACTGGAGCAACAGCTGGCCACGGTGTGACGTCACTGCCCTCACGATCGAATTTGGTCATCTCCCCCCCCCCCACCCCTATTGCCAATAGAGTTTCCGAATGCATCAACGACAACGTCATTGTGAATCATATCAGAAACGTCTTGATATTTAAACGGCGCATATATAAATCTTTGAAAATTTGCTAGAAAACGTTCACTTGTTTTATTGCGCTTAGGATGCTCGAGGCGGATAACTAGAAAAATTTCTTTCATTACTGTTCACTATACATTTCGGCGATTCGTATTAAATGCGTCTGTACTTTTTAGATCTGCAAGAAATCGAACCGCGCGAGAGTTGGGCAGTTATATACTTTTAAAAATGCGCGCCATTTCGCTCCGTTGATAGCGTCGTATCTAGTTTCCTGGCTCAACGACGTCTGCTATGTACCAGTAGTTCGTGCATATTTAACACGAAAACATTGAACACTATAACTCAAATTATTTGGGAAATACAGGATACGGTGAATAACGTTCTAAATACGTTTTAGGCTCGATTCTTTACAAGCCGAGAAATGGGCAGTGCTATAGGTATATATATATATAATATGTAAAACCTATTTTTTTTTAATTGCCTGAACAATTTTTCCCTCCTCCCAATTAACGATAATTGCTATTATTTAAAGATCTATTAATGGTTATGATTGTGGTTGGCGAGTTGATCGATTCATCCTTCTTTAGACAATTAATTGACCATATTTATCCTATGGTACGTTTTGCTTAGAGAATTCTGTTTAATCGCCATGAAATTATTTGAGGTTTTGCATTAGACAATTTGTCCTTTGTTTTTACTGCATGTAGACCATTTCCGAACTCTGTGTCTGTGTTTTAATTTTAAAAATTGTATCCTCTTGGTTTAGAATATCGATTTTCGATTGCTGAAATTTTTGAGGGTTTGAAGAACGCTCCTAGTACACGCTTGCAGAATAAAATATTACAACGTTTAAAATGAACTGTTTAGTGCAGAACGTATTCTAAGTTGAATAAGTGAGCCAAAGTGTTCGTCCAAGAAATCTACCCGGAAGAGATAAGTTAGATCATGTCTTGTGATAACCCAGTTAGTAAATGCTTTACTGGAACTTGCAAAGTGGAATGATTAATCGGCCGAAGTTCGTAGACATCTAATCGTACGATTGTAATAATAGTGTGTCCAGAATTTATTTAAAACGGTGACAATTGGATACAAAAATAGTTGGATAAGATAATGTGATGAAGTGTCTAAGTCGTAGGTCGTTGGAAATGAAATCGTTGTCACTTAATAGAATGGAGGCGGAGGCTCACTAACAGATAACTATAAAAAAGGGTTTCATGGAACACGTCACGAAATCTCCTGCTTAGCAACATGTGCTGAGATGACTATTTTTGGACTCCAAGCCACTTCAGTACTAATTCATTACTGACGGCCTTGTGAAAGTCTTTCCGATTTAACTTCGGATTGCTACAAGTGTTTCAGGATTTTTTTAAATATGTAATGAGCAAAGAATTTGTTAAATTAATGCAAGGTTAGTCTCTTGCCATTTCAAATCGTACTTTTTAAATTTAAATTTGGTCTGTGTGTTGGGCGATCTATATTGCATTTTTGTTATGTTATTCAGAAAATTTGTGTCGGTTGAAAATGGTTTCTCTGCTACAGGTGGAGTTTTACTCGTTAGTATGGTTATGTATTCGAGAAAGGTAGTGTTATAAATCATTCTGTCGGCGATAACGTCGGTTGTAGCAGCGAATTTAGCCCTAGGGAGTTAGGATTTGTCGTGAAATCCATGGGAAGTGGGAACTTTGTATAAATTTTCCGTCTAAAGGTGAAGGATGAAAGCAACACGTTTTCTACGAATTCGTGTTTACCAGAATGAAATGCCATTCCTTATTGACGCGATTTTGCGACAGATTCGTCTTGAGCAGTAACACCGTTCTCGTGGTAGGAGTTCCCTTTCCCAGAGTCCGGCGCGTGGGATTTGATCCATTGTCTGCAGCCCTGTCCCGTGGGATAGCAGTCGCGGGCGAATTCGGTCCGGGAGGACTCTTGCTGCTGTTTGCGTAGGTTTATCTCAGACGCAGTTTGCTCTTACGTGCAATGCAGTCGTAAAAAACTGGTTTCATGGTTATGCTTACATCATCCCGTGTTGCCAGCGATGTCACACGCACAGCTGGCTCCTTCCATAGTCTCACATTCCCATTCAGACGAAATATGGATGCAAGCCAATGTAATTTCAACGAAAATTATCCGTACTTGGGAACTGCAACTATGAAATATAAAACACGACCAAAAAATCCAGCGAAGGCATTACGTCAAAACAAGAATTATTCAAAAATATATTTTCAGCAAATGGTTCATAATTTAAATTGTAGAATAGAGCTATAAAATATAAAACATGCTTGCTTTCTGGCCATTGCTTAGAAATATTAGTTGACTTAGACAATGTATACGAAACCTTCTAAAATATACGATATGACAGGAATAGCGTTTTTTTTTTCATTGAACGTATAGAATTAAATGTTATAATTGTAATATTGGCAATTGATGCAAATATTGACGAGAATTTAATTAACTGTTGAAAATATTATGGCTCCATGGAAGATGAGTTACGAAAGAAAATTTCTAATCTTATCTTTACCACGAAAGAATTACGTTCGGAAGTCGTAAATATAACACAATATCGCTTCGAACTTTGGTTTTAGGAATTTCTTCTTTTTATCAACAAGTAGATTATTGTGCCTCTATTAAGAAAGCGTGATGGTGGAGTTTTTCAGGTCGGGTAATTGTTGAACGTATTTTTTTTAATATTAAAATTAACTCTTAGTCCGAAGACTTTTCAGTTGTGATAATTCATAATAAAAGTGTTTACAATTGTAACTATTTAACAAATGAAACATAATAATGGTGTTTACAATTTAGCATGTAAACTTGGGGTCTTGGACATGACCCTTTGTCATTCCAAGTTAGAGACGGAGAGAAACCGACTAACTTGTTTACAAATATTAACGAAGCTTAGCCGGCATGATATTTGGGATCGATCTGATCATCGAGGAAACTTCGTTTTATGAAAAAGCGTTAAGGAAGTTATGGGGGAAGATGGGAAGAACGGATATTTAGGGAGTATGCAGTGCCAGTTGGTGGTAGGAGGGGCTAGAGTTAGGTAATTCCGGAGTGATTTTGGGGGAGGATGATATCAATTGGGAATTACGTTTTAGTCTGTGATTTTGTGGATGAGGGGGCGGGTTACTGTAGAAGAGCTCAATGGTTGGATTTGGATGGTTGATGGAGATATTTATTAGGGACTTGGTAGATTTATGAATTGTGGCAGGAATTAGGGGAAGTCTTTGTGGATAACTGAGTTGCGGAGGTACCAGGAGGAATTTGAGATTAAACGGATGTGACGCTTTTTTTTCTGTTTGTCTGGTGTGTTGCTGAGTGCAGCTGTCCTTGGCGGTTAACAGGTCACGCCTCCCGCGTAATCTCTGAGGAATATGAAGACGACCGGAACACCTTGACCAACTTCGGCCACTTGATCCGCTAATCGCAGCTGTTCAATGAACGCAGATAATCAACGCAACTTCCAGGCCGCTGCTAACAGGTCCACCTGCGGACTTTCATCGCAATACTTCTCCACATACCGTCAAATCGCGGATCTAGAAGCACGGCCAGATTACGGTAGTTTGCCTCCCAATAGTTTCACCTGCAATGGAACGAATATTAGGCTATTTAGATGCCATTATCAGTGCCAACATGTGTATCGTTATCGGTAAATGTTATCACTTATCGTAATGATGCTTCACACTTGGATGATATTATGTAATGGACTTTCTTGTACTTCAAAGGAAATTGTTTTACGTACTAAAATGGCGATTGGAAAGGCAGTTTACCTCGAGGTTGAGTCGCATTTGCTCTGTTTGTGGGATTTGTAATGTAATAGTAACAGGGGATGTAAAAAGTCTATACTGGTGAATAGGAATAGAAATCAGTTCCACTCAGAATATTTTGAAGAATTAATATACGTTTATAAACTGGCTGTCTTAAGAATTGAAAATGTATCGATTGAGGTTCCTTTAAGGTCTGCAGTGGCTTATTATTTCAGATATTGAAACTTTTTTTATCTACCTGTTGACACAACTAAGCCTTGTTATCGTTTGATTAGCTCTCTAGAGAAGTAGTTCATTTGTATTTAAAATATCGTTTCACTTCCTCACATCTATCACAAATCTTACGAGAATCTCCCCAAGACGACTTTCAAATCCATTTCAATAACGCTGTAAACTTAGTGAGCAGTGAATAAAATTGTTTGTTAGAATTTTATTTCATTGCAGTCGTACGTTGTTTTAATACGCCGGACGACTTTTTTAAATCGATAAAATATAGTACGCTTAAAAAGTAACTTTATTTTAAATATTTAATCATTTTATAAATCGGCAGGACTGTTATGAAGTTGAGTCAAGTTAAGAAATGCATTAATCGGGTTACTTTTTAGTAATATTTAATTGGGATCGCTTGGATAAATTAGAATTGCAGGCAGTTTTTGTTAGGCAGAACATTTCTGTCGTTGAAGACTTGCGTGTCTTATCTGACTAGAAGACAAAAGACAGTCAGGCCTTGTCGCCATAGCACCAACTACAGACACGTTCCAGCACGCAGACACGATTCTCAATTGAATACTCGCATAAACCATAAAAGGTTTGCGTGATAAGGTTCGTCTACATTGCGAATATTCTTTACTATAGGATGTATACACATTGGCTTTTTATCTTCATTTCTTGGTAGTCATGATTCATTATACATCCTCCTTACGTCGGGAATTGGTCTCAGTTATGTGACTGGTATCTATATTTAATTGTGACTTTGTCTCCGAACTTAATATGATGAACTGCTTGTGTATTCTGCGTTATTACACTTTGTTAGAGCTTAGTTGCAACACCTCTTGTTCCCGTGAACTTTGTCCTCTGATAGCGAGCACTAGATGTTTTACCCGCACTGCCTAATTGGCTGTAATAGTAGCACCTTGTAAGGAAGTAGCTATCAGCTTAAGAAGAACTCTTATTAGTAGAATTAAGCTATTAGGTGTAACTAGGTGACTAATGATGACGATTGTTCTGCATGCCTAGCCAGTGAACATTATCTCGAGGATGGTTCGTATGATGCGGCGGAAATCATCGTGTGACGAGGACGACTTGGTAAGATGAGAGCCTGTGACAAGTAGCTAGCTAACTATGTAGTCGGCACAGACAGTTAAGCCAGCTTCCACTTTCACCCAACAACCTCTGTGCACTTCCCAAACTGGCAGCAAAAACCGTCACAATGAATGTACCATACCAACCCCCTTCTTGACTCGTTCAACGATCTACAGAACAATAGATTACATTCCAGTCAGTGGAGTTCAAAGCTTGTCCGTTGACTTTAATTTGAATCCTGCGAAATGAAATGGTTTAATGCATCGCCCACGAATCCTAGAAGAATTCGTGTAAAAAAAAAGATTTTGATATTAATTAAATTCGTGAATAAGAAAGATAGCCAATACAGACAAAAAAATCAACCTAATAGTCAATACTTTCAATAATTATCATCCCAAACTACAATTCACTCATGAACTTGAATCTAACCATTCTCTTAATTTCCTTGATGTCACTGTATCCATTTACAATCCTTCAATTCTCACCAATTGGTTCAGAAAACCTACATACTCTGGACGTGTTCTCAATTATCTTTCTGATCATCCTCCAAAGCAAAAGAGAACTATGGTATACAATCTTATATACAGAGTTATATTACTTTCTAACTCCAAGTTCCATCAACACAACTGAAATATTGTCCGAAACATTTTAATCTCCAATGAGTACCCTTTAAATTTTATTATTAAACACACAAACAGAAGACTGAACAAAATCCAACGTCCTACTGTCAATCGTCCCCAAACACCTCAAGCCAATTTTTTTCCCGTAGTACCTTATTACAAATTTCTACATCACAAATTTGTCCAAATATTCAAGGAATATCAAATATCTATCATTTACAGATCCACAAACGTTGTGTTGTTTATAAAATCACTTGCTCTGATTGTAATTCCTGCTACATAGGGCAAACAAAACGTTCCCTTAATACACGTATCAAAGAACATATATCTATATCAAACTTCCCATTGATAAACAATCTAGTGTGGTAAAGGCTATCTTTCTTATTCATTATTTTCTATCAGACGTAAATTTTTTCATTTTAATTAAATTCGCCTCCTGATTTCGGGTATTGCTGACAACTTGCGCAGTTGCTTGCCCTAGAACCTCTTTCTTAATGTCAGATTTCTCGCAACATCCAGTAAGTCCACTTTCTGGTGTACCAACGTGTCGCAGCGTTACGTAGAATTTTTCCGGTCTATTTCTACACACACGGAGTCTAGTGTGACACCAATAGACTATTTCTCAAACATCCAAACATGAAATTTTTGTTTTTTAATAACAATTGTAATATCTCAGATCCTCTCGAAGTTTTCCCTCAAATCTGCGCAATTTTCGCGTAGATACTAGGCGAATCTGTTGCACTGACGGAAGTGCGGTTCCTGCGGTTGGATGTTGCATATACTACAAAACTAAAGATCAATGTCTCAATAGACCGATAAGTCACTGACTATGGAAGCCTTTCAATAACATTTCCATTGGAAACATTTCAGTTAGTGACCTCATGAATCTGTTGGCGATAGTTTTATTTGTTTTAAAAAGATCAAAATTGTAGACATTAATAATGGGCTCCGATTACGTGTGTTTCGTTTTTCCACGTTTCCGAAATGAGAACGTTTGAAGGGAGCGTAAAGTCCTCCCAACCAGATATATGCCCAGTGAAGTTGACGTGTTATCGAATCCGGTCGCGCGCTGAAGTGTTGAGATGGTACGAGATTAAAATTCTGTACTGTAGTAAAATTAGCTTCGTTGTAGGACTGCGTGGCGCAACTTCACATACGGAAACAGGACGTACAGTTTCCTCCCGGCACAGGCAACCGAATTATCTCTACGACACTAGAAATTTGTGGATTTGCTTTTCCGTACGGCGTCGTGATGCCCTTTTCGGAGCTGTCAATGCACACCATATTGACTTAACACTTTCCGCATCCTTGTTGGTTGTTTCAGCCTTTAGTTACTCATTTTTCTCGTTAAATTTATTTGCACATGTATCACGTAAGCAATGTAGTCATTGGACAGTCTAGACCGGTGACGTAAAGTGTGCGAATATAAGGCGGACCGCAGACCGATGACGCAGAGGCCGTGTGTGTCAAGTAGCGCGATATTTTCAGTCATTGCACAGTGTAGGCGTTTCGTTCCAGGAAAAGAGGCCTGTTACTAGGCAGCCAGTGCTCTTCTGCTGCCTGGTGATCATTTTATTAATATGTAGGATGTTTACTGTGCCGTGACACGTGCCAATGTCGCCCACCATTCGCACTGAAAATCTCGCATAGGATTGAATTCTGGCCAACGCTCTCTGTTATTCACAAATTCTGATAGTCCCCACCTCAAAACTTCTTTTATTCTCATTATAACTTCCTTCGCTCTTGACTCATTTTTTTTTTTAGAATTTTCGGCTTGTTGCTGCAGAATGTTTGTATTTCGTAGACGACACGACCGAGTGAACGTCGTTTTCTCGATGCTTCGTCTGAATACTTATTACAATGATGAATGTAATATAGTACTGTGTCCTATTCGGTTCTTTACATCTAATTAAGTTGTTCGGCAAGGTTTTTGGCTCGAAGCCTTACAAGATGCAGGGACTACTCCTAAGCCCTCGTGAAGTGTAGTAAACAGATAGCAAGTGCCCTACGTATAGACACGGATTCATACAGAGACCTACAGACGTCCAGAATTCTTTTCCATCAACACGGTATTTTAAAGAATCTCTTGAAATTGAAACTGTATTACGAAGCTCTTAGGATCGCCTTTCAGTTGATTTTGTTCCGCGTGGTATGTAAAAGTTTGCCATTGACAATCACTACTATGATCATGTTTGCGTTAAATTTCATATTACGACGTTTTGCGCCTTTGCGTTGCGTCCTGTTGTTGTTCCCTTAATCTGCATTATTTTGCACTTTACCCTTTCCACTCTTTACCCTCCAAAGATTTTTTTCGTATTTGGAAGGTGACGTTTTGTACCGACTGCCATGCATTTTCTTTTTCGCCCGTCTCTATTCTACCGAATGTTTTCTTCAGGATCCATGGCGTGAATGATTGAGAACTTCTGTGAAACTTTATTTGATAAACTTAACAGATGCAGCTCAGACTCTTACCCAAGACTAACTCCAGGTTTCATCCCGATTTGATTGGTAACTGAGCAGAATGTAGCACTAATTATTTGCTCATCCAGTCGTATAACCGATTTTTTTTTTAGTGTTTCAACATTGTTACACTCTTGCAATTCTCGCCCGATTTTCTACATACAAATGGACCATTAAAAATTTGTAGTAACGAAACTGCAACATCTTGTTTCAAAGAACGCGAGTAGCTGTACGAACTGTTTACTGCTATGCAAAAGTGATAATTCTATTTCGAATGCAAATTGTTTGTTTGTAATGTAGTGTCTCAGGAGTAGGCTGTTAGGATATGAGAGGCAAAGAGCTACACTCAATTTAGCAACGGGGTCAGAGGCATTAGATAACACAATACTCCAATTTAAAGCTGAGAACTTCTATCAGCTATTGTCGTTAGGACAACTGAAGTTGGCTACATTTAACTGACACTCCCGCTTCTCTACGTTCCTTTCTACTAATAACTTACCATTTCTTCCACACACAACCTCGTCTTCTGGTTGTCATCATTTGTGGTTACACTGATATTGCTCTTGATGCACCGAATTAGAAGCAACAAATATCTGGAATTGTATAGTTAAAGTATTACGAATTATCAACTTAGTTGGCTAAACCAGTAAAGAAATTACCAATTCGGTACCTACCCGTGATACTGACCTCTAATATTGGTAATTGTTCAGGATGGGCTCTGATTAATGATCTGGACTTATGACCCAAAAAGATTAAAAATCCAGACAAATTCTGTTATTCTACTATTCCCATAGTTTCCCAATTAATATTTATACATTAATCCTTGAGTGATAAAATCCAGAGGGCTTGACTCAGTGCAAGTAAGGCAACTGGAAAATTAAATTGTTTATATGTAACTGTTCAAAAATAAAAATAAATTCTTCCGACACTACCTGGACACCAATTGTTACGAACTTTCACATTTTTTATACAGTTTAATGAATTATAAAGGCTATGTAAGGAGCTCAGAAAAACAGATACTTCCATAACGACTGTAGCCAAACTCGAATCTGCAGTCCTTCTTTCTATAAATTCTATAGCATATCAGGCAGTCTTGGATGTCCAGTTTTCCCAAAATGTTTGACTGCTTACTCGTGTATTCTGATGCTTCGTAATCCCCCGGGGTATTATACCTCGTCATCCGTCAGACGGATTCACAGTAAATTGGTGAAACGGTTGCCTAAAACCTCGTCACCCTTCCAGAGGTCAACGTTACCGACGCGTCGTCCACCCCGTACTTAGCTTTTGATCTTGTCCGATCGCGTCGGTGCATCGTGTGAGGCTGATGCGAAGAGAATGAATGAGAAAGCAGTAGTAGCAGGATGCAAGGCACACGGCACACATTCCATGAACTCTAACGGTCCCCTCGGATTCTTGGCATTCTGTCTGCGGATCCAGCATTCGCAACCTACTTCACGCGTCGCCTCACGCCATGTCTAGACGTCGTGACGCCCGACAATGCGCAAGATATCAATAAGAAAGATCATAAGTTTCTTGGAACTTAATGTATGAAGAGGACAATGAAACCGTACCGGCGAATTATATTTTAGCACTCGTAAAGAATCGAACTGATTAATGAAATACTACAAAAATGTGTGATACAACTGAGGTGCAAATAAATACTAACTGTGTGATATATGGTAAGACTGCAACTCCTATGTTAACTAAGCTGGTTAATGACTTGCGAAGCATAGTTCTAACTGAACTTATATTAAAAAAATTAGTTACAGGAAGAAACGATAGAGTATGTCAATATTTCTATTAAATTTTTTTCATACTTACAACTTTTGTTCGACTTTTGAATCTTTTCTTGTTCTGTGCCAGTTCCCATAATAAACAACCTCAGTTTCTTTTCCAAAAAGTTCATCTTATACACTTCCTGGAAACTTTTATCTGTTGGTTCCCAACCCGTATTAATTTAGAAGGCGTTGCTAATCCCGAGACCTAGATCGACATTTTCAGGACATGGAGGTGCGCCTTGATGCAGTGTAACCCATGGTACAGGACGTTTTTTTTTAAAAAAAGAATGGTACTTCACCCTGGACTCTGGGGTGCCTGTTGTCCTGCCAGACTGCGCGTTGCTGGAGTCTTTGCCCTGTGAGGACAGGCAGCACTCGCTTCCGGTGTTTTATACCGGCGAAGGCGTCCTTGCAGACCAAGTTCGCATGTGGCAACAGCGAAATCTGCAGCGTTGCACAACCGGCCACTTCTTCTCCTCCGTCCCAGAACTCTTCTATTCATCTCTTCTATTCTAGTTCGTATTCTATCCTCGTCATTAGGTCGCTCGTTCAATACTAATAATGTTATTTGTACACGGAAAAAAACAATTCGTGTTTATTTTTTTATTTTTTTAATAGTTCAATGAAGTGTGTCTAATTTTGTATTCTCATAATTTGGGACTTGATTGAGAATTAGTAATGCTTTATGGGTAACACAACATACCCTGTGAGGATTTTTGAGTAGTGTTAACCACGCTTTCACGGCTACTGGAACTAGTATAATATTAACTTGCATAGACAACAAGCCTTATGTACTATTGAGCATATAGGAGTATGCTTTGGAAAGAAATTAGACTGGGGCTGTAATATATATAGTTGTTCTTTATCATCCATAACCTGTTCCGCAAACTTGTCATGATATTCTTCAAATTTTACTTTTTCGTCGCCGTTTACTAAATAGTTTTTTCGTTAATCACGATCATTCCTTTAGCATTAGTTTGAACAGTTACTCTGTTTCGCTGGAAGGAGTAGCCGGTGTGATAAAAGTGCTGAGAGGACATTGATCCGAGTTTGTTCCAGATCGGACTTCCCCAGCCTGATGGCACGATAGCGATTTATTTTGTACTTCCGCAGTATTTGTCTGAACTCGTCTTCCTCTGGGGGCTTAATGCGCACCTACGATGTTCTCAAGAGATCAAAATAGTAGTAATCAGTGTGTTCAAGTTTTTAGTCAGGATCAAGGACACGCGAACGATCTGCTACTTGGATAATAAGCACAGATGGACAGATGATACGTCCAGTTAACCTTAAGTATGCCGAAACTGCACGTGCATCTCTACTTTCTCAAAAATAAACCAGGACGGCTCATAAATCTCAAGTAAGGCAATTGAGGTTTTTTTTCGCCGGTGACTGGCTGCGAGATGGCGTCGCTGTTTACGACTGGCTTCCTGCCGGATCTCCACACGTGCAGAATCTCTGATACCTTATCTCGGCTCTCACGAATAACGAACGAAAAGAACTCTTTTGCCACCAAGAGGAAGTTAGGTCGGAAAACGTAAATTTTAATGTTTCCGTTTTTATTGATTTAGATACTTCTGAATTAAAACATTCTGAACTCAATATCTACTGACGCTGATTATGAATTCCATCTGTTAAAAACTGTGCGAAATAAGACAACGACTAGCAATAAATATTTTATTTTATTACATTTTGCATGTTCGTAGGACGCCATTTAATACCCAGTGATCACTCCGTTCAGACAAGAAGAAATTGAGAATGTAGTGAGCCAAAGACCTACATACTAGGAAACCTGGTGACAGCGTTTAAAATATCTGAATATCAACCAGAATACATTCTCGTCCCCCTGGATTTCTTATTCTCTGGCTCAGTAATAACTTGCCAACATTTCCGCGGATCTTCTCATCTTGACATCTCCTAATCTGTTATTAGCACACTTCCCGGTCGGCCTTGGGTGTTGAACACACTTTTTGAATTTTATTGTTAACGATCTGGCGCCCCCCCCCCCCCTCAAGTGTTTTTTTCGCAGTTCTGCGACCATTTGATTTATTAATACCGTTTAATCACAACTTCATTAGCTCAGATTTAAATTTCCAGTTCAAAGAAAAGGATTGATATCTACTACTATCAGTATAAATTTCCAATGTTTACATTTTCAGGAATCTTTTCGTCGTTTATTTTCTCTACTTTCGTTCGGTGTGCCTATTCGGATTAAAGAGCACTGGGCTGGAGATGTGGTGGTGAATCATTCGGATAAGAAGACAATTTATAGGCGTTGCAAGTTCAGTATATGAGTAGTATATCGTGTGAGCGTGACTCATTGCGCCGACATTCTTTCAGATAAATGTCAGGTGGGTTTCAGTACACCCTGACGTCACATACTCCGCCATCTTTGCCTAGAATGTCCTGTCGCAACATTGCGTCCTTCGGAATGGAAATTCCTGTCGCTAACGTGTGATAATCTGGAAAATATCTTCCAACCAATTTTCAATATGAAAATCAAAAAAATATCTGCTACGAAATGTCGAATATCTGTAATAGCCCTTGTCGAAATCAACCGTTGAATTTTTAACATTAACTCAATAAAAAGAAAAACTTCTCATAATGTTGACCGCTGTATATATTGATTTAAATAACTCCTATAACAGTTAATTAACCCTTATTATCGAAATTCGTAACAATGAAAATGAAATTCCTCACTTGTCGGACGGGAAGGGGGTGGGGGATTTCTTAACATATATTAGATTTATCAGGAACATTTCAGTAAAAGGATGATCAGTGATTACATGCACAATTTTACTTTTGAAGTAATTTACTTTACATTGCTGCTGTTGCAAATGGTAGATTTTAAATTAAGCATTTTTGTTTAATATTTTTGCATAAAATGTTCTGATCTTTTCTTGTTTGAATGCATTCATTTGCTGTGAAAGTAGAGGAGCTTAATGTTGCAATTTTGGGTAAGTTCTTCAAAGATCCCTAATCCTCCTTTCGTCTTTATATCAAATTATTGATGTCTATTCTTTTCTTTTTATAAAATAAATATTTAAAGTGTTTCACATATTTGATAGGTGATGGGCCAAGATGTTAAGAGGGAGAATCCTTTGCAATTCAAGTTCCGAGCTAAATTCTACCCAGAAGATGTTGCAGAAGAGCTCATCCAAGAAATCACCCTCAGATTATTCTATCTTCAAGTAAGACAAAATTTATTTTGTAATGGGGAAAATTTGTGTAGCTATATTACTTAAGTGTTTAACTTTGATATACAAAGTCATATTACTGTTCATTATTATATAAACTAATTTCCTTTGTTCTGGTATTTGTCACCACAATTCTTTTTGGACACAAAATAATTAGGCCAGCACTCATGTGTTCTTATAATTTGTTATTCACATATTTCCTACAGTATTCATATAAACAAATTTGGCTTATGCTTCAAATATTTGCAGGAAATTGAATGACTATGAGTTATAAAATGTAATTATTGAATATATTTTAAAGGTTAAGAATGCCATCCTGTCTGATGAGATCTACTGTCCACCTGAAACATCTGTACTGTTGGCATCATACGCTGTTCAGGCTAGGCACGGAGATTTCAACAAAGCAATTCATGGTCCTGGTTTCCTTGCAAATGATCGTTTGCTTCCTGAACGGTAATCACACTAGCACATATATTTGTTATTTGAGGTGACTGTATTATATAATTCTAAAAAAAACTAATATTTTCAGAGTAATGGCTCAGCATAAAATGTCCCGTGAAGAATGGGAGCAGAGTGTGACCACTTGGTGGAATGAACATAAGGGGATGCTAACGCAAGTATCTCTTGTACTATTTTGCTCCTTATTCAAAATAGATTTCATATTTTGATTGCACCTAATCACATCTTTGTTTATAAATGTAAAACTTCTAGCTTGTCCTCAAGTTACTGCACTTAGAGTATATTTTCTTTTTTATTTATATATATATCCAGGAGTTTCCTTCCCTGAACCATGATCCTAATCCTCTCTTCCTGCTTGACTTACAGTGAAGGTAGGCCAGATACAATAAGAAAATTGCCAAATGAATTTGCTATGCTAATTGATTTATTTACCTTTTAGGGAAGATGCCATGATGGAATATTTGAAGATTGCACAAGATCTGGAAATGTATGGTGTCAATTATTTTGAAATTAAGAACAAGAAAGGTACAGATTTGTGGCTTGGTGTTGATGCTCTTGGCTTGAATATTTATGAACAAGATGACAAGTATGTATTATTAAAACCAGCTCAGTTCCAAACTTTGTCATTAATTTTCAAATGTATAACATTGCCAATAATCCAAAATAATCTTTTGCAGGCTGACACCCAAGATTGGATTCCCTTGGTCTGAAATTCGTAATATATCATTCAATGATCGAAAATTTATCATTAAACCCATTGATAAGAAAGCTCCGGATTTTGTGTTTTTTGCTCCAAGAGTTCGTATTAATAAACGGATTTTAGCTTTGTGCATGGGGAACCATGAATTGTATATGAGGAGAAGAAAGCCTGACACAATAGATGTGCAACAAATGAAATCACAAGCACGTGAGGAGAAAATGGCAAAGCAACAGCAAAGGTAAATGAAACAATTTCATCATAAACATTGATTCAAAATAGTTTTAAAGAAAAATATTGAGTCAGGTTTGGTTATCTGAAAATACAATCTTGTTGTCGCAACCATTTTTGGTAGCATGAAATCTTATTCTCAGTTTTGATGAGTATGAAAGTTAAATCCAATTGCATGTGGTAATCATTTAACTTTGACCACTATTCAGGGAAAAACTGCAGCTTGAAATTGCTGCTAGAGAACGAGCTGAGAAAAAGCAACAGGAATATGAAGAGCGTCTTCGTACTATGCAAGAAGAGATGACAAAGAGGCAGCAAGATCTGGAACAGGCACAAGACATGATACGCAGGCTTGAGGAGCAGTTGAAGCAGTTACAAGCAGCCAAGGAAGAGTTGGAAGCTCGTCAAAATGAACTAACGGTAGGTGAACCTGATGAAATTGTTTTTCAGTGATTTATATCATATATTTTTGTTTGATTAGTTTGCGTACTGCATTTTTTTCATCTTATTACAAAATAATTAACACTATTAAAATGGTCTACTAAATCAAAAAACAAATTGGTTCATTTCCTTGAATAATTGGGAAAAATTAATGTTATTAATGATATTTTATCCACTAATTTTCCCTCAATTTAAATGTTCATAATTTATTCATTAGCTTTTAAACTGCATTAATTTATGTGCCACTTGCTGCATTAAAATCAAATGGTAATTCTTATTTAATACAGACCCAGGTAACTTAATAAAAGAGCGGAAAGCCATTTCGGATAACAACTCTTTTGGTTAAGCCATGAACATCTAATACTACAGTATTTTGTATTGTAATTACAGTACTTATTTTTTAAACATTTTGAAAGTCAAACAAATTAAAAAATCTCTTTGTAGGCTACACTTCTGTGTCTATTAAAGTTAAAAATTACATTTTTAGTATTACTTTTGTACAATTCTTAGTCTGCTTTTCACCACAAATATACAATTGCCGAATGCTATATCTGCTTGTCTAACAACCCAGAGCTTGCATAAAAATCTTTTCCTTCCTCACCTAACAACTCTGAAAACATTTTAGCTTTATCTTGCAGCATCAGGCCAGTAAAAGGCATGCCTTTTTCTCATTGTTGAGTGAAGAGCTTTTCCCACTTTTTCGAAGTCTGAGGTTTTCACCCCAGAATTATTGGAAGCTTTTTGGATATCCGTGGTTTTGGATGCCCTGTTTGATTAACCGGGACTGTACTATATTTGAAATATATTACTTTTTTTTCATCTCAAAGGAACTTGAATAATTAAATTGTACATAAATTATATTTGTAACACACAACCATAAAATACATTTAAGTATTTCATCATGGAATGAAAAAGTAATTAGTTCTGAAACCTGCAAGAATTAATTTTTACTACTAATATTTATTAAAATTGATTGATGATTAATTTTCCTGAATTTTTCTTAATGTGTGATAGATTGTTACTTTTTCCTTAATATAACATGCTTGTTTCACATATTACATCCTATAGGCCATGATGGAACGTTTAGAAGAGAGCAAAAATATGGAAGCTGTGGAAAGAGCAAAACTGGAGGAAGAAATTGCTTCTAAGCAAGAAGAAGTTAAAAGAATTCAGGATGAAGTTGAAGCCAAGGATGCAGAAACTAGGCGTTTACAGGTATGTAAAAACATCAATTAACAGCATCAATGGTCTTTACCATAATAAAAATATTTGCAAGTCATTTTGTACTTGTAAACATTTCTCTATAATGCTAGGCTGAAAAATTTCAGAGCTGCTGCAATGCTTTAGATTTGTAGAACACTGACTTAATGTGTAGTTAGTTGAATTAACATATATATATATATGCACCTTTTCTGTTTCATGAAAATAAATTGTTTTTGCTTTTGATTTACAAAAACTCCTTCAGTTTTTCATGTGGTGTTTATCTGTACTCTTTCAGTTTCAATCAACTGTAATAAGTTGCATTAACCTCTTTAACTAATGTAATTACTTCATTGATTTTTTCTATAATTGTCATAAACATTTGAAAATCTGTTTTTGATAAATATCTCCAATTAATTCAAACTTTTGTATTGGAGAGAAAAACTGTTAGCATATCATTAGCTCTTTTTATACAAAACATATGTAATCAGATTTTTAACTACTTGTAAAATACTGATAAACTTTTAATCCATGTGTTTATTAATATGATCTTTGCAGGATGAGGTGGAGGAAGCAAGACGGAAACAGGAGGAAGTAAATCAAGCCCTCCTAGCTGCCACTACTACTCCACAACATCACCATGTTGTTGAGAATGAGCATGAAGAAAATGATGAAGTTGAAAATGGAGATGTCAGTAGAGACCTCATGACAGATGACAATATTGTGGATCCAGTAGGGGAGAGACGAACCTTGGCAGAACGTAATGAGCGTCTTCATGATCAACTGAAGGTTTGTTGATATTGTTTGGATAAGATTTAAAATGGTATTTAATGTGCCACATTCTTGTTGTAATGGGATTTCACTTGCAGTTATTATTTTGTTTGTGGTAAATTTATTTTGTAATATACCTTTATTAATGTTTTAGGCTCTAAAACAAGATCTTGCTCAGTCTCGTGATGAAACTAAGGAAACTGCCATGGACAAGATTCACAGAGAGAATGTTCGCCAGGGACGTGACAAGTACAAGACTCTGCGAGAAATTCGTAAAGGCAACACTAAGAGGCGTGTTGATCAGTTTGAGAACATGTAATTTGGAGATGGAAATTGTACCACTTCAATGAGCCTTGTGAAACTGTTTGCCAGGATTGTATTGCTAAACCCTGCCATGTGAACCTGAAATAGGTCCAACAAGATATAAAAAAATAAACCATTCATGATCACAGGAAAAAAAATATTTATAATATAAATAGTTGATGGGAGAACCATCCAGTGTGCAATTAGATTACATGGCTCTGAAATGTGGCAATGGTTTGGTGCAGTAGTAAAAATATTTTGAAGGAAGGACTTAAAACGCATATTCTAGTAATTAAAATTGTGGCCTTGGTAAAGTTTAATGTTATAATTCTTTTTCTAGTGAATGTTAAGACTGTGTGAAAGGTATATTGATATATGCTGTTAAAATATAAAACTTCTTCACAGTTCACATTTTGGGTTTTCATTTTTAAAATAAGTCAAAATCTATATAATTTTCTATTGAGTAACTGTAGGCCAAATATTTCTATATATTCATAATCATTTATTACTTTTGTGCAGTATACATTCTCAAGTTATTCCATTGCTTTTATATTACAAATTTAATTATTTCACTTCTTTAACTTCTTTATTACTAATGAAAACCTGGATATTTCTGAAAACATAAAATGCCAATATACTCATCTTTCATCAATATTATATCAACAAATTGTAAAAAAATCATAGCATTCCATTCAGCACTGACTAGCATATATTTCCCTTCATTGTTTTTCTTAATTTAATGTTTTCTTTACACTTTCTTAAATTAAGTTACTATGTTCAAAAGCATTTAATTTGGATGGATAAAGTGCTGCATTGTTTGTAGCGCTATCTGCCTTGCATTCTTCTGAAACTTTAATTTGTTCCTGTCTGTTTTTAATCAATAGTGATAATTCTTAATGGTGCTTGAAATACTAAATGTAAATAGATATCTGTATTTGTTGGTGCATCCTTAACTTTATACTCAAACCTTCTTTCATGCACTTTTTCTTCACTATTTTTAATAGTGAATTGTATGCAAATATAAAATTGAACCATGTTGCCTTCTAGATTTTTAAAGGGATTGTACATTTATGGAGAGAGTTATATTTCGCAAACTGCTAGAATGTAATTGTTCCTGTTATAAACAAATTTTATTTACACAAGATTGTAAGTAATTTTTATAACAGTTTTAAATGGTTAATGGAAATATCAAGATAAGTATATGTAGAATACTTAGTTTATTTAAACTTGAAAATGCTGAAAGTATTAAATTCCATTAAAATTATTTATAGAACTTTTTGATGATTTACTCCTAAAATGTTACGTGATTAATAAAATGGAATCCAGCATACTGTGCCAAATGTATTGTGAATAAAATACTTGACACTTTTGGTACTGGTAGTTATATATTTTTGCTTTAAATAATACAACTACTAGTTAAATATAATTATTCCTTGAAATTAAAGTACTTATATTTGTACTAGCATTTTATAACACTTAGTATTTTGAATGAGCTTTTTTCACAATTTTCCATTATCAACACAGTAGCAACCACACTAAATGCCGCTGATATTTGAAGTACTATGTAAAGAATCTCAAACTGTAATGTGCCCTCAGCCAATTTGCAAGTGATTGTTGTACCCACACTGAAAGCCAAGCTGATACCTAATTTGGCAGAATTTTAATAATTTATATTGAGAACTAATAATTTTGCCAATAGAAGAAGCCACTTGTGCATTTCAGCCTACATACTGTTGTTGTAATTTTTTTCATGTTATTAAATAATTTACTGCATTAAAAATGTGTGTAACAATATTCACTACAGATCCTATTTATTTCCAATTATGATCTGTAATTTGATACTGTTTTGAGAATTGTGTTACCCGAGAAGTTTCTGTCTAGCATAATTCGGCTAGGTATTCAGTATTATTGTTTAGAATTTAAATATTGCATTTATAGCATAATACTTTTATTCTCTACATGAGCACAGTCAACCATGTTTAACCATACTCTGGGATATAGTTTTATCAAGAGTTTAGTAAATGAATCAAAATCATTAACAGTTGTTATAGTTTATATATCTACTTTGTTAACTTTGAAGCATAACAAAAATATAATGTACTTAAATTTCAAGTATATTTGTTTGGCAAGAATGAATGAATGTCTTCCTACTTCTACACAAGCAATGAAAGATTTATTAGATGTTATATTGCAACATCAAAATAAAAACTACATATTTTTAAAATATTGTTAAATTATTTTTTAAAATTCCCTTCCCTCTATCCCAACAAGCAAGAACAGATTTTGGTATTCAATATGGCTCTACATTGGGTTACTTGTTTATAGGCTCTAGGTAATTTTCACATGTTTGTTTAGCTGATAAAATAACACCCACACATGATACTCTTTGTTTTATGAGAGTTAGATGATTATATTCAGTAATTTTTTGGTAAACTGATTATGACTCAAAAATTACTCATTGTGGATTTGGTAATAAATTATTCATGGAAATACCATTAAGGATATTGAAAGAACATTCGACACAGCAGTTAAGCTTGAATTTCCTGTTTGGTCAAAAGTTAAATAAGCGGATGTTTACAGAAAATTTACAAACTATAAAAAATTGGTCAATACATAGATTTTCAATTCTTTGCAATAGAAAATGGTCAAATTGATTTGGAGGTGTGTTTTACCAAAATATTTCAATATTGTTATTTAGAGATTTTCCTACTAAAATTAGATTCTTTCAATTATAATTCCAGAATATTAAGGCTTAACTGATCATTACATAATTCTGAATCTATTCTTTTTTTGCTTGTAGTGGTAACTCATTGCCATTTATAGCAAATTTGTGTTCATTGCTAGACTACGGACAGTGTAATTTTCCTCAGAAACCTTGTACACTGATTGTACTTTGCATTAATGATTATCTATGAGAAGATCATTTGAATTTATGGTAAGATGTGACCAAGGCATAATACAATGTTTTCTTTGTTCTGCTACCAAAGTGAGTCTGTTGAAATAGGTCGTCACGAACTAACCAAAAGCAGTTGTTTACAATGATCAGTTCATGGTTTGTGATGTTTTAAACCACTAAAAAAATTCAAACTGATCTCAAGTAGTAGTCGTATTATGTAACACTTTATGATTATCAGTTTTGCTCTGGCATAATGAGTTAAAATGAGATAGATTGACATATGCTATATATTTAGCCTTCTAAATAGTTCCAACAGTTATAGTTACAATTACCCGAAGCAACAATGTACGTTTAAACAAACGTACTAAAATAAAAATATTTATTTTCTATAGTTTAACTAAATATTATGTATTATATTTTGTAGAATTATATTAAACTGCTTTCGTCCTAGATATCAATGGGTTTAATTATTTTTTAAAAATATTCGAGGAAATAGACTAAAAATAGAATGAATCTGAAAAGCGGACGACCAAATGTATCGATAAAGGGTGATATAATCGACATATACTAATAAATCGAGTCGATGTTGTAGGTAAATGTCTGTCGTAGCGGCACCGATCAGCCATCGTCTGCAATCATTATTTGGCAAAGTAGTGGGCGTCTCGGCAAATATTATGAAATAAGCCAAAAATTGCGCACAGGATCCATTTATAAACATTATCTATGGCAGACGATGACTGGAAAAAGAGAGTCGGA
The DNA here is from genome assembly GCA_037074705.1 of Zhengitettix transpicula. Taxonomy (NCBI): domain Eukaryota; kingdom Metazoa; phylum Arthropoda; class Insecta; order Orthoptera; family Tetrigidae; genus Zhengitettix; species Zhengitettix transpicula. Next base: position 34,072,668 of record CM073596.1, on the reverse strand, counting down.
ATAGAAATAAACTTCACGTCGGATTCCGAAGAGGATGGGTGAGTGACGGAACTGTATTTGTTCCTTTATTTTGCTCTGACACTCATGACATTACATAGTTAACTAACCGCCGAAAACTGTGTACTGTTGCCACGATAAATTAGTTATACTTATTAAAAGAAATAACCGCTGTTACCTCATACAACACTATTTGTTTATTGCCTAACATACTAATTTCGACGCTCACTAACAAAATTAATATACCTACAGCGTCAATAATCTACAGGAAGAAAGAAAGAAGACTGACGACGATCAATTTCCAACACAAATAAACAGCAATGAGTTTAGTATAGAAGGGAACAGATTTTTAGATGATCATATTCTGAATGAATACGCAGAGTATGGAACCACTCCACCCAGAACACGAATTTCTCGGCGGCAGAAAGAGAGAAAACAAAGAGAAAGATCCGACACAAGGTGGGCATAATTATAACATTTTTATAAATTGTGATAAATTTTCATTTTTTAAAGTTTGCTTTTTTTGATAAAATTATGAAGTTTCATTCCTATTTGTAATAATATTTTATAATTGGATTATTAAAATACTCTGTATTTTACAATTAAATGCAGAAATAAATATGAAAAGTATTCTTTAACTCTGAAATTATTATTATATTTTAAATAAGTGTCCTATATCCAAATAATATGTAGTCTTGTTTGTTGAAGTGACATTAAAGTTTCTTCAACCATTAAAACAAAAAGACGCAATACTTTGGACAGCATTTACTTTAATGAAATCCTGGAAAGGTCTGAGGATGGAAACGTTTCAAGTCAGGAATATGGTTAGTAATTAGTATGTACTGTCTTTATATAATACATATGTTCTTTAAATGGCATGCTTCTTTTACCAAATTTGGAATAATGCTATTTATATTTTACTATAAAAAGCAGCATAAATTCTTGAGCCATGAATTAAAATAGTCATGACTTTTTTATTAGTCCTCTGTTATTCCATAATTTATACTAATTAAATTAAAAATTATATAAATTATTTTACATAATAAAATTTAGTCTTACATTTAAACATTTAGCCTCTTACAACTTTTTTGTTCATATATATGAGTCTCAAAGTAATATATTATTCTTACTTGATATTATAGTAATAAATTTTAGTGTTATACTTACAATTTTGCTAGACTTAATATGGTTCATTTTTATTTCAGAGCAGCTAAATCGAGTGGAAACTACAAGACGCAGCAAACGTTCAATGAAAATTATACGTGGTTCTGAGCGAGACATGAAACATGATCATGCCAGTGCAAGACATAGCATGCCACCAACCATGGAACATATGGATGACAGGGCCGAAAGCATGCCCATACAAACACCTCAGGCAATTAAGGTACAGATTTTTAAGATACTTCAGAGGATCTTATGGAATTTAATTTTTCAGATTTAGTTGTTGTTGAAACTCATTGAATTTAGGTAGCTTAACACATGTAGTACCTATTAGTACCGAAAACCAATAACAGCCTGTGGTCATTTTATATATGTACTTTCACCAAACTCTCCTGACTATTGTCCATTCATCTTTTACTTTAACTGGTGAATATTATTCACTTGATCCCCCTGTTTACTCATCTATTCTTTTTGTTAACATTTTATTACTATTTGAATGTGCCAGTTGTGACAATTCGGGAAGAAGAGTGGTTGAATAATTTATTTTGGATTGGATTATTTAATTTTATACTCTATATATTAACTTTTCATATAATTTTCCTAATTAATCTATTTATAAATTCAAAAAACTATATTTCTTGATCCATTTTGGTAGTTGTGATGGTAATTATATTTAATGCTATGTGGAGAAAAACTGTTGAATTTTATTTGAGACTTAAATGATTATCATATTTTTGCATTTTGTTCAGTTTTATGTAGTGAATTTTTCTGTCAATCTGACAATACCTAAAGTATAATTTTTAAAAGAATATAGAAACACTGCTGAAGTTGTAGTTATCTCTACAACTATTTTTATTTTCTATTTGTGTGTTAATAGTTTTAAAATGCTGCCCATAACAAAGTCTTTTAATTACCAACAGATAGAGACATGCAATCGGTTTCTCAGTTTGACGTCAAAATTAGTTGCTTGTTCTAAACTTATGCATAAAGAAGACAAACCAAAGATTGACTACCCTCAAAATCGAGTTGAATTTTACAATACATTTTCTTTACTTATTAGAATGGGCAGCTCTGAAAATAAAGGTGACAAGAATCCAAGGAGACAGGTAAGTGATTTCGTTTCAAATTTTTCTTTAATAAATATTCCATTATAGAAATAATTATTATAGAGTTATTTATTACAATCAAGTAACATACTCAATTACCTAAACTCATGGCTGTGGAGTCCTCTTCCTATGTAGCAACTCAACACATTTTTGAATATTTTAGTTTATGGACTAATGAAAGTGAATTCATGTAATTGAAATATGCTGTATCAGGTCACATATATAGTAAATGATTATGTGAATTCTGTGTGAATAAATATATCTTATAAATATTCAGTGAATATTTATATTTCCATCATTATGGGAATAATGAAAGGTTTCACACTGTACCAGATAGTATTGCATTGTGTTCAACTAGACCAGAGGACAGAGAATAAATCCTTCTCCTATTTGCTGCATGATATTAGTAATGGGCCATAATCATGCCAAAGCTATATCCTCTGATGGAAAACATTACTCTGCATGATGTTAAACTCCCAGTTATCACAAACTTAAGTTGTGTTCTATTTACTGAACCACTATCATATGTCTCTGTGCTTATAAACTTTATTACATTGAATAACTTATATGAATGACCAATATCTTTTCTATTGTGCAGTATGACGTGTTTCATAATCAATAATGTTATTATAAAAGTTTTCAATTAGAACTCCCCTCTCCTCCCTCATATAAATACAGTGTTTTTCTATCCATCTATTCCATACCAGTTTGTAATATCTACCGTTCTGACAGTAGGTGAACCATTGTTTTGAAGTGATTGTACATGTCATTAGTAAAATATGCTGTTAGCTCCCTGACTATTGGTATTCAAGTATCTTCTTTTATTTATTTGTTTAAAGTTACAATTTTAAGTCATTATGAATTTAAGTATTAAACATGTGAGTGCTGTAACTTCTATTGCTTTCATAATTAAATTGCCAGGGAAAAATGCTTCTACGATGTATACAAATACTGTAAAGAGAAATCTTGTCACAAATTATAAGGGAACAAAGATTCCTCTGTATATTATTTTTTCTATTTTAGCTTAGTAAAGAAGAACATTTATGGCAAAATGAATTGAAGGATATTATTTGGTTGGAATTACAAGCATGGCATGCAGACAGAACATCTACTGAGCAAGATGAGTACTTATGTGCAGCCAGAGAGAGTGTTGGAACATTGCTGGATAACATAATGACTTATAGGTTGGTATCTAGTTGGCAGCTGTATTTTATTTATCCTTGTATAATGTAATAGATTTTCATTGTTTAAGCATTGGTTGTGCTTGTTAACTAGGTGAAACAGGTGTTCAATTTCACATACAGGGAGGTGGCAAATGTGCTCAAAATATTATTACAAACAAAAAAAAAGCCTTATGTATTTAGTTATGACCTAAGTACTTTTAACAATGTATAAATAAATGAAAATATTTAATTTAAATAATTAACAGAGTGAATTACTAGTTGCAACAGTTAAATGCCACTTTTCCTAATACTAAGTGAGTAAGTCATATATAGTGATCATTTACAAGAGAAAGTATTGTTGTTCAGGTTCACAAGGTCTCCAATTCAAGAAACCTATCCATTGCATTCAGGAAGAGTGTCAACACAGTCCAGTGATAGTGGAATATCTGTTGATGGCAAGCTTTCAGCCCCTTCAACTCCAAAAATTACTACATGTGTTGGCTGTTTGTCAATTTATTGCCAGATATGTAAAGAAAATCAAAATGCAGCTCTAAAGGATGTGGAGGAACTTCTGAACAGGTTGGAAGCTGCAGAGTCTCTGTACCCTTCAAGCAAGGCATTTGGAGCCCACTATCCTCTTTACAAGAGTTCCATATTTGTGGGAAGGGTTAAGGTAATTGTTACTCATTTTATAATATAATATTAGTCAATTTAATAGTTAAAACTGAATATAAAACTTTTGATGTCAAAGAATTGTTGGTTCTAATTGTTATTTTCATGATCCCAAACCAAGATATGTGCATAGTTTCTTGCTATAGTCAAAGCTCCAGAATGTTCATTCAAATCTTCCTGCCACTGACCTAAATATTACAACAATGAAGTGCTATATTGTTGTAATCATTTTTATAATCCAGTTATACAGCTTTTTGGTCTGTTGTCCTTCAAACAATTTGTTGATACATCCTTAATAAGTAAATAACTATGTAATCTTTGATTATTCAATAATCGTAATTGTTAATCAAAATATATTCGGTATCAATAAATACTATAGACAATCTAAATGTCAGAACTTTTTAAATTTGTTTGAGAAATATTTTGTATCCAAATTATATGCTATGAAAATTTTTTGTTCTATCTGTAGCAGTGTGAAGATAAAATAACATGGCACATGTTTTTAAGTGAAAGATAAATTAAGCAACAATCATGATTTAATCACTTAAGTGTTGATGACGGCTCAGTTTAGTGGTTTTTTTTTTTCACAAGTACACAGTAAGACACTAGAGCTTGACATTGTTAGATTGTTGTGTGTGCTTATTGTGGCAATATTTGACTGCCTCCTCTCCCTCAATCTGCATCACCTGCTTTCTTCCTGACTTGTACTGTAGGGATCAAGTGATTCTTCTTGATACTATAAATATTATTGTATATTATTTTACCTTCACTAAAATTTTTCCTTTTCAGGCAATGTGTTTATGGTATAACATGACCAAACATCATCGATTGATGATGATGATTTTAGGAAAACTTTTATTGCTTCTGCAATCAAAGAATTCTAATTGGCCACAAGTTGGAGATGATGACACATCAGGAATTGCAACTGATGCTTCAGTAAGTGAAGATCAAGGAATAAGCTCAAGGTACTAGATGTTAGTCTATCACTTGAAATAAGTATATTCAGAAATACCATGTAATTGCTACACTTAATATTTTTTGGGAAAAATAATTTGAAATAAATAATTTTTAATACATATATTTTATTGTTTAATTATATTATTATGAAATTTGATGTATAACTTTATTCCTCCTATCAGACGAACATCAGTTGAAGGGAAACCATTTACTAAACTCCAAAGTAGAGTTCAATTTGAAATGGATAGTAGTAGTCCTTCAGATTCCAATAATTCAAATACTTCTTCTCATGGCACTGGAGAGTTATCAGAGAGTATTTCTGAAATTGACTACTACAATCCTGCCAATATTTCAAAGTTACAGACTGTTCTCTGTCACAGTACCAAGCCATCTCCTATAAGTCCATATAGAAAATATATTGAAGACATGTTAAAAACCAAAGGCCTGAGGAAATCTCTAAATTTTCTTGAAAAATTGCATAGATATGTTTTAATAAAAGCTACAGCAACTTTGAGGAAGCCCAAAGGACAAGACACATTTACGGAAGAAAGTTCCAGCATTCTACCTGACAAGGTACTTAAGTAAAGATGTTGTTTGTTGCTTAAATACAATTTAAAGATCTCTGTAATATTTTACAGAAAAGTTATCTATGTTGGAAAATACACTTGAGAATATCGGCAACAAGGCAAGGTAATCACAGAAGAAGTAGAACAAGTTAGCACAAGTATATTGAAAGCTCTTCTTGAATCTTGGATGAGTTATAAGTGTATTTGTATTTCTGAAGCTATTGTTTGGATTATTTAATATATGTATTTGTTCTTTAACCTCAAAACCTCTATCAATTTTCAAGTTTCAGTTTAGTAGTATAATTTTTAAAATAATAATGAAATGCTTACTTTTATTATCTCACTACATTATAATGGGGAGTTATAATATGAATAAAAAAATTCAGATTATATATAGAATTCATTGAGAAATACATTGAATACAATATGTTACAGTAAATTGAATGCATATTGAAAAAGAAAATTTGCCTCACAGATATTTTAACATTATAAGAGCAGTATTATATTTTACGAGTACTATTTTATTCATAAATAATATATCTATAGTCTGAAAAAATTATGAAGTTTATTGCAAATATATATTAAACACATGATGTTTCACCCCCTTATAGGACCTCATTTGGTATGACAATATTTATATTTTTGAATATAATCCAAGAGTATAATTTAGAGTTATGGTTGTGCTGCCTTCCCTTTTGTAACCAAAATATTAGATTTCTAGTCAGCCAAATCTTTGTGATTTGAACTCCTTGTAATTCTTGTTTGCAGAATCTAGATTCTGTTTCTTCTGTGAAAGACCTGAATAGAATCAGTTTTTACTCTAATTCAATGGATCTTGCTGAGGATGAAGAGGAAGAATTGATTCGTTATGGGTATTGGAGTTGTGAGGCCCAAGACTTGCACTTGCCTTCCTACCGATCTGCATTTTTGTTTCTGTCTCGTATACCTTTGGAAGTTATACATGAATTTCTAAGAATGAGGCTTGAACAAAAGCCAGAAGAACCGTCAGTTTTGTGCATCAGACAGGTTTGTCCTAGATATTGTATAATTCAGTTTATAACTCAAAAGTTTGCAAATGGATAGCATAAAATATTGCATATAAATATTTATTCAAGTGATTCCAAGACTTTTTCTAATTATTTGCCTCTTTTTATATGCACTGTAAGATGTTTGGAAGTAATGATTTTTGTGGGGAATCTGTGTTAGCTAAAATATTATAAATAACTGATTTGTTGATACATAGAGAATTAATCTCTTGACCTCCCACATATAACTTTTTTTAATGATAGCTTTTTGCATTTGACAATTATCATTGTCTTACTTAACATAGAATTTGTATTAACTCTTAGGTGAATAATTAGATTAAAATGTGTTACTTCTAATGAATTAGAACTCATTGAAAGTAAACATTTTAAAGAAAAGTCAACAGGCATACTTCATTTCATTAGAATAGATATAATAAGTATCTATGTCTAACTTTGATAAATATGGGTTTCAATGAAAACGTTTTCACCAATCTGACTTAAAAATTTAGTATCAGTTAAGTGCCATCAAAATTCGTACATTGATACAGCATTAATAGGATTTTGTGTTGCTAAGGAAAAAGGAACCATCTAAATTTAAAGAAGAATTGCTTGACATTTTTTGGACAATTAAATTTAAGAACAGTTAGAATAAATGAATAAATTATGTCAGGTAAAAGAAAATTAATGGTAGTTAAATGAAAAATATCAATCATTGACCAGATAATCAATATTAACTGCTGGAAGATATATTAAAGATAAATTTAAAGTGGACTGTAATTAATTTGTTCACTTTAGATACACATATTAATGGTCACATCAGAAACAACTTTATTGAGATGTGAAAGGGAAAATTGATTATAAAGGTACTTTTAATATTTGTGATTGGTTATATGTTAGTTTCTAAAGAATTGGGACCAAATGCATCATTTTCAAGATGCAATACTGTGGACAATGAGAAAAATGTTCAAATAAATTTTGGATATATCTTTTAAAGAGGAAATTACGATGAATAAATTTGAAGGAATAACAGCGCGGTAGTTTGATTCTGAATATATAGATTTGCACATTATTGATTTTCAGGCAGCACATTCTTCCATCAAATTGGCCAAACTCCTATAGATACTGATAATTCTAAATATCTCTCTTGTAGTAATGCAGTTATATTTCCAACATTAAATAGATATTTAATCAGTGATTGCTGAAATATCAAAATTATATTTATTTCTGTATGTCACATTAATTAATATAATAAACAAAAAATACTGAAAATAAATCGAAGTTGTTTGAATTTGGATTGTGTGCAGTATAAGTATGTTAGTTATTAATGTTAATATTATTGTTTTCTACAGTTAATGAGGGAATTAAAGGAAGGATTACGGATTGCAGTCTTGCACAAACAGAGGTACTTGTGCCTTCTACATACAACATTGTGGGATGTGGAGAAACAAACACTTGAGAGCTTTGAGGAAGGGATAACAGAATTTGACAACAGTGTGAAGATTGTACTAGAGGTAGAGTTGACTTGTATTGATTACTCACTTATTGGTTTCAATTTCATAATCAGTTTCAACAATAAGTTCAATTTTCCTGTTCACAACAATAACTTTGTCACAAAAGTTTTAGCCTTTGGCTATCCATGCCCTAACTTGTTTGGTTAATTAAGTTCATGTCAGGTTTTGTTTTAAAAAAAATCAACTGTATTAATATTTAAATAAAACTGTATTTATTTCCAAACCAATTCTTAAAGCTGTTAATTTTGCATTTCAGCAGCCAAAAATAATTTTTATACCTCTTTTTGTTGGTCACAGTTATACTTAGAATACCTTCAAAAATGGGTTCCTCAAGTTCACCAAGAAAGATTTCAAAAGAACATACTGGAAGAGGAGTGGTTGTTTGTGAAAAAGACTTGTCCAAATATACCTGGAGGAGAGGGTTTAGCGGCTAACAGCTTCTGGTAATTAATTAAATCAACTTTTACTTTATTTGTAAACACACTCATAAGACATACCTAATAAATTATAATAAAAAATTGAAACTTTATCTGACTTGTATTAAATATAATTTGTGGAAATAGGCTAAAATTCAGAATTTATTTATATACATTCAAAGTGACTATTAACTGGCATACATACTAACATACAAAAGTCTCTTCCCTTTGTTTAGGGACCGCTTCATATGTATCTAAAAAAATAATTATGAAATATAATGAAAAACACAATAAAAGGTAAATTCCCAAATAAATAAATTAAGTATCATATGACAGGATGTGGAAAGGAAAAACAGTGTGTGTGTGTGTACCACATCCTGTAGAGCTATTTAGATCAAATTTTGTCCCTTTAGAACTGAAAACAAACACAGTGAGGTAAGATGTGACTACCACCCCCAGGGGCAAGGATGAATAGGGGTGGAAATTTTCAAACATGCTAAAATCACTGATATTTTGCCATGGGAGGTAGCACTGTTAGGGATCAGGGTGGAGGGGCGTTACATAAAAATAGTGTGAAAACAAGATTGGTGTAAAAACCTGGGGTTAATTATGACAACCCAGGCAATGCCATGCACCAACTAGTATCTTATAAATATCAATGGTTACTTTAAATTTTATATTATTAATTTAATACACATTATAATTTCTGCACTGCAAAAATAAAGTTTTTGTTGCCTGTCTGTTACATTAATTTTAGTTTTAATGACTATATTCTTATTATATGGTTTTTAGAAAGATTGAGAATTTTATTAAAATATTCTGAAAATCATTAATGTAATTAAATGTTATATACTTTATATAACTTCAACTTTAGCCGAATTGCAAGTGGTATGCTGGAAGAAATTGGAAGATACCTCACAACTGGTGTGAAAGAACTGACAAAGAATCTGTATAATGGAGATCTATCTCAAGAAGAATTTTCAGTAAAGTAGGTACCTTTTTTAAAATTCATTTACATATGTAAACTATTTTCATATAATATTTGGCATATATTTTCCATTCAGGCAAGTTGTTTTGTCTGTCTGTCGTGAATTCCAGTTTCTGTACAATGAAGCAAGAGAAAGAGCTTTAAAAGCTCTTGCCTTTGCTAAAACTCTGCGGAAAGACTTAGAGTGTGGTACTTTTGTGCTTAAAAATCAGCCATCTTGCTCTGTCATAATTGCTGGATCCTTGCAAGAACTAAAGGTACTGTACTTCATATAATTTCTACTTTCATAATCATTATTAATTGTAATATATATTCTTTAAAATAGAGTTTAAATAATACATACCTTTTTTCAGACTGAAGCTTTGACTCTCTGCCATGATATAACAACAACAATTAGAACTTTGGAAGATACATGTAATCTGCATGACCTGGGTGACCTTGACGATTCTGACAAAATTCAACTATTAAATAGATGCAGAGAAATACTGCACCTTGGATACAAATTTGGCTTTGAAGTATGTTCAGTACCAATTTATCCTTACTAGCTTTATTTATAAATTGTTATAACAACTTATATGGAAAGGAAAGAGTAAAAGTTTACCTTAAATTGAAACTCGCCCTCACCATTCGGTGTGAAAGTTCTTCATCCTTGATTAGGAGAGAGAAAATAAAGCACCATTGTGCAGGCCATGGAGTGTGTGGAGTTCACAAGTTGAATTAATCTTTGGTCATATTGGAGAACAGAAAATGATGTGGGTTGGGGGAAGGTGGTTGCACAGAGAAGTTAGAGAGTAGCACAAAATGTCTTGTGCTGGAGGACAAAGTGTGATTTTCAGGAAGAGAGAAAGAGGTGTCATGTGTAGTGGGAGTCAAATGGGTAAACAGGGAAGTGTGGGATCGGAAAGTGTGAATAAACAGAAGGATTTGTGTGATTGAGAGGTCCCAGAAGAATTTAAGAGTTTTTGTTAAAATAATTAAAACAATTTATATGGAGAGGAAAGAGAGGAAGATGGCTTACCTGAAATTGAAGCTTGACATTGTCACTCAGGGCAGGAGGAACTTCAAATTTACTCCTTGGCCTTCTTTTCTCTCTCCTGATATAGGAAGCTAATGCCTCCAAAAATTAGGACAATTTCCTCCTACCCCAAGTGGTGATGCTGAGCTACCAATTCAGGTTAGTTACCACCTTTCTCTCTTTTCTTTCCTTACAAATTGCTTTTATTCTTTTAAGAATGTCACATCCTTTCTAACATATATGTATATAACACTTAAGGAAAATATTACAAGGTCAAATTAAATAAAACATTTATATAAGAAAGGAAAATAGCAAAGGTGACTTACCTTTCAGGGTAAGTAGACTTCGCTATATATATTTTGATAAGTGGATAGTGAGGAAAGATAGAAATATAGGGCAAAGGTTGGTAATACACTCTGAAGAAAGCACGTGCTTTAGGTATAGTAATATGCTCAAAGGAAGCATATGTTGAAAGTGTAGAAAGGAAAGGAAGAAGAAGGAAAGACTGAAAATATTCTGCAGGGGATCTTCCTCAGGACAAAACAGGATTGCAAGGTGCAGTTTGGTCCTTTGATATGGTTATGCCATATATTAAAGGAGCTATTGTTTTTCAAGAAGAAATTTCTTCAAGTACTTACACTAAATATAATAATTCCATGTTCTTAATGTAAAAATTAAATAACCCTAAGCTGTAATTCAAACATTTTCTTTTCACAGTATCACAAGGAAGTGTGTCGACTAGTAACTGGTGATGCCAGAGCTAAACTATCACGTGGTTTAATAAGTTTTGCACAGCAATGGATGAAATTTGTTAAGGAACGCTGTGAAAGAGGTAGAGGATTACGTCCCCGGTGGGCCAATCAAGGTCTTGATTTTCTAATGACTGTATGTGAACCAGAAAACACACACTTTTTGTCAAACTCTGAATTTGAAGTAAGTATGTTACTTCATTCATAAAACTACTATTAATGCTACAAAATGTCAAAATTAAGTGATTTATCACCACAATGCCAAATTTGGCATAAAGAGTAGAAGTATTTATTTAATATATCATATTTATACCAAAATAGCATATTTTGAATTGAAGCTTTAGCTTTGCAATAAATATGCCAGTAGAACACAGGCTGAGAGAAAATAGAGGCTTGGGAATCTGCTGGCATTGTGAAACAGATTAGAATGTAGTTTATTTTTGTTTTAAATAATATTTTATTTTAGCATGTGTTTTTAATAATATGTATATATATATATATATATATATATATATATATATATATATATTGGTATGCAAAGGATAGGGAGATAGGTTGTGGCTTACCTGAAAGTGAAGTGCGGTGTCGCCAAGAGGAACTGAAGGTTGTTCTTCAAATTTTCGGAGGCTCTCAGCCTCCTTCTTCAGGAAGTGTGCACCGGCAATGGTGTAACAGTCCTTCCATGAAGAAGGAGGCTGAGAGCCTCCGAAAATTTGAAGAACAACCTTCAGTTCTTCTTGGCGACACCGCACTTCACTTTCAGGTAAGCCACAACCTATCTCTCTATCCTTTCCATACCAATATTGCAAATATTTTTGACAATGTCACATTCTTACTATTACAATATATATATATATATATATATATATATTAATTATTATTAGTTTTATTTTATCATAGATTCCTTGATATGAATATCACTTATGGTACATAATGAGACATAAACTGCATCATACATACATTTCATCTACCTGTTTCATTTTTATAAATGTTAGTAGACATTTTTCCTAATTTATCTTACACTCTGGTTTTAATTGATTGGAATTAGCCAACGATGTCATTTACTTTACAGAAATTGGTGTAAAAATAGAGGTTAACAAGTTAGGTTCTATATTAAATTAATTAATCTTCCATATTGAATTAATTTGTTTCTTTCACCACTTTAATAGGAACTATGTACCAAGTTTAACACTATTTGAATTTCCTAGAAATTTTATGGGACATTGAATAGTTGTTTTTCAAGATTCATTTATAAGTAATGAAATCAAAGAACAAGCTTTACTTTTACTAGTAGTTTTTATTGTCATGGATATAGTGTGTAAGCATTATTACCAACAATTGTTAACACTATTTTTTTGTAATGGCAATTTTCATGATGTTCACATTGTATTTCATTGGTGAAACTCTTCCATTTCAGGAACTGAAGAAAAGTATTGATGAGTGTATTTCCCATGTGATAGGAACAGCTGTCCCAGTACATGACAAGTGTGTTACGGGACACAGCTCACTTCTTAATCATACACCTCGAGGATCTCTGGATGGGCAGTATCCACGGTCTAGAGGTTCCTCCCCTGTTGCTCGCACAAAATCACCTTCTTACCGATCCTCACGGTCCATGCAGGACACATCAAATTCACCCAGTTTTCCCCCAGCTCAGAGATCAATTTCTGCCAATGTGGGCAGTTGTTCCATTGATGAGGGTGACATTGTGGATGGAGCTGTTGCTGAAGTGTTATTTGTTCCACCTAAAGGTTTGTAGGCAATATGATCACTAGTCAAACAATTCGAGTAATTAAAGGATATGTATGGGTTTAATAAATTTATTGTTCTTGTAGTTGTTGAAAAACCTTATGGTTTTTTCTTTCTCCATGTCATCATTTATCAACTAGAAACCACTGAATATTGACAGGGACCTTCATAAGAATGCGTGGAAAAAGATCAGTATTCATTTTGCTGTATAGTGTATATAAAAATGGTAGTTCAGGTTTAACTACATAGTCCAAATACCTAGAATAATTTGATACAAATTAACCTTATTGTGGAACATTGCATTGATTATAGAAGATATTTAAGAAGTTTTCAAGTATCAATGTTAACCTCCATTTCTCTATTTTAGTAAATATTTTTAAATAATACAATATTCCCAAAACTAAGAACGTCACAATAACTATAGTATTTGCATAACACATATCCAAATATTTTTTAATGTTATACAAAAAATACAAGATTGAAAAATTTAGGATTTGTAGAATTTAGAATTATTCAGGCATAAATGAGATGTACGAATAGACAATTTAAGTGCTTTGCTCATCAGGAATTTACAGTATTAGCTATACTATCAAATATGTTTAATAAAATTCTTCAGGTGCTTCAAGGATCCAGAGAGTTTTTGCAGCTGTCCGGAAACTTGACAACAAACTAGAAGAGAAACTTAGAAACAAAGAACTTATTGGTTCAGTGACAGATGTTGAATGTGAAGACAAAATTCACATTAAATCCCGAAGTGTCACCTTCAGCTGGCAAAGGGGTATAAAAATTGGTAAGTTGTGCATGTATTCTGTGAGAAGTGTGGAGTAGGTAGGGGAAGGAAAGAAGGAGAGTATAAATTTCACTTGACTAATTGTGACTGCATAAAAATATTCCTCCAAGCCGTACATTACAAATAATGTCACCTATAAATATAACATATATTCTCAAACAATTGGTATTAATCTTAAAAAGGCCATTATCTTATTTTATAAAAGTGTTTACAATTTAAAATGTAAACATGATAGTAATTGAACACATTGATATCCATTAGTATAAAAATTTCACTTTCCAAGGTACCTACACTTCATTTCTTTACAGTAACCTCTTAAACACTTAATTACTCTCTCTGTTGGAGAAATACAATCGGGCTAAAGGTGTGCTGTCATCAAGTTTGTGTTTGAATAATTGACACTCATTTCCTGGATTTTTGAACATTCAGGTATAATTGAAATAATTATAGAAATTGTATGAGTACTTAATATCAGTATTCTTGTAAGTATTCTGTATTTTGTCATATATTCACATTCTAGTGAGCAGTAAGGTTCAAGTGATTCATATTTTGGAAATAATTTAAAATAAATTTAAACTTCTACTATTTATTTTATGTCAACATATATGCATACATTCATTTTCACTATTCAAAGTAAACTGTACCAAATATACAGCCCCACTCTTTATTCACCATTGTCTTCATCCTTGGCATTTGGTGTTATAAGATCAATAGTTTTATTTAATTTCCTGCTATTTTTAGAATGCTCAATTTTTTTCCCTCTTAGTAAGGACACATAATTATCTGAACATGGCCGGATAGAAATGCGAGACTTCATGAGGGAATATTCTGGGCCATGCCAATCATACCAATACATTCCCTGATATTCCATACTACCTTCAATTTCACCAACCAAGTATCGTCCATTTAGGTTGCTGAGAAAGTAAATTCCAAACAAATCCATAAAAGGGAATATTTATATGTATTATATTGATTATAAAGTATAACTACCTTGTATCACAACCATTGTACCACCAAGCTCCTGTATGAGATTCTGCACAATTTCCATCTTCCCAATTGTCATTGTCCATGTCATAAGTTGAAAATTTCATACCTGCATGGTAAATTAAGGAGTCGCCTAGACAGAAAATAAGTATATATATTTATGCTAGTAAGAATTATACATATTAATAAGTATTATAAGTGTGTCTTGAGATGCACAAGGATCACATAAAGAAGATGACTAGTGCCTCAAAAAATGTAGGGTTCGTGTCCAACATCAGCTTTCAATTTCAACTTAACCATTAATACAATCATTCCTAATCAATTATTTTGACAATGTCATATCATTCTTAGGTGTTCCCACCTTTCTCATATTTATTTCTATCTTTCCTCACTATCCCAAGATCCAATGGAACTTTGTCACCAAATTAAAGTTCCTAACATTATATATATATAACATATTTAGATAGAAAAAAAGAGACAGTGATGCCAAATTACCTGATATCAATAGTTGGTTCAGTCTGACAGGGGTGAGGGAATACCACAAATTTTTAAGGGCCTGAGCTCTCTTTGTCAGGAGAGATGGTTTGAACTGCATGCTGGGCTGGTACGAATTGACAAATTCAAATGAAGGTCCACCAGCCATTGCCAGCAACATTGTTGCTTTCCTTTCCATACATATATACACGTTTAAATGTATACATATGTAAATATGAGTAAGGCTATGACATTATCAAAATAATTGCAATCATGTAAAGGAAGGAAAGATAGTTCCATAGTTAGCTGCGCAGTAGTCGAAACTGCACAGTCCGCAGCATATATATATTGTAATGAATGATATTTTGATTATTAGTTTATTTATCATAAATGATTAATAAGTTTTGATTAACATAAGATACTTTAATTAAAAATGGTGCTATTAAATGAAAATAATAAATTTTACAAATTTCTATAAACTATTTAATACATGCACATCAACCTTTCTTTTTGGGTTAAGTTTTCTTAGGGAGATAATGGCAAAACCTTTGTGGCAATATAACGGGAATTTGAATAATATATTATTATTGAATTAATATATTTTGCCTGTATTGGATATCTTTCTTATTCATTATTTTCAATCAGACTTAAAATTTTTCATTTTAATAACTGAAATTTATTTATTAATTTCAATATATTATATATTTGTCCAAATTGTCGCTGTCGAAATCCCACTTTGATGCTTGTAAACCTTATTCACATCTGGTAGATCTCTCACTGAACACTTTACACTTTCTTCATAAACAAACACTATACTTGTCTTTCATTAACATTGATTCATTGCACTTTAATATATTTCGATGTAATCATTGTTTTAACTTTACTCATAGTGACAATGATTCAGACTTTTTTCTAGTTCTATTCACTTACCATCAAGTCTTCCCAATAACTTTTTATATTTTGTACTTTACTTTACAAGTGACCATAAATTTTCTAAACAAAAGACCAGCTGATGCCACTCTCACCCCAGCAACCCCAATAATCTCATTCCATCCAAGATGCTCCAAATTCTTAACAAAATATATTTAATTTTTCATATGATGTTTGAGGCATTCAAAATTTTTCCTCATTACAATATATAATATATAAAACACATTTATATAGGAAAGAGAGGCAGTGAAAGTTTGAAATATTTTCACTCAGTCCAACTGAACCAACTGTTGATTTCAGGGTAAGTCGACTTTGCTCTCTGTCTTTCCTATCTAATTTGTGTGTATATGTATGTATAATCTTAGAACATTTTTCATTTGGTGACTAAGTCACATTGGATTTTGATTCGTGAGGAAAGATAAAAATAAATAGGAGAAAGGTTGGAATGTGCTTTATGTGAAAGCATATGCTTTGTCGTAGAATTGTGCACTTAGAAAAGCATATGCTTTGGCGTAGAATTGTGCACTTAGAAAAGCATATGTTCTAAGTATAGAGAAGGAAGGAAGAAGAAGCCGACTTCCCTGAAATCAATAGTTGGTCCAGTCAGGCTGAGGAGAGAGAATATTACAAATTTTCGAGGGCCTGAGCCATCTTCATCAGGAGAGATGGTCTGAACTGCATGCTGGCTAGGCACAAATCAACTTCACTGTCTCTCTTTCCTATCTAAATGTGTTATATAAAGTTTTGGGGATAGGGAGTTTACTTATATAAATCTTTCAGCCTCTAGGAAAATATGTAACAATTTTCAAGTACCAAATAAGTTTTTTTTTAAAGTTGTATGATCAAGCATAATTTTCTCATGTATCTTATTATTATAATAACAAGACAAAATTAAGGCTTAGATTTTCCAGAGGTATTATGTTTTTTTAGTTAATTGAATATTTTTCCTATATGCCTAATATATGAGTTATTGTTTATTATATGAACATAAAATCTGACCTGCATCACCATCATAACTCCCCAGAACTGTTAATGGATAACCTTCTGTTTCTGTTCCTATTGAAAAAGCTGTGTAGAATGCAGAAGTTGTGGATTGAGCAAAATCGTGTAGTTCAATTAGCATCTCATTAATCTACAAAAGAAAATTCATATTAAGCTTGTTTAATTTTTTTTATTTGTTTTCATTTGGAATTGCCAATTAAGTCTTACCCTACTATTGGTCAAAAGATGAATTTTTTCCAGACCTATCCAAAATTCACCAGCTATGTTTCCAAAGCCATGCTTATAATCATGCCAATTTCTATAAAAATTTATAGATCCTTCATATCTATTCTGGATGACCTGTAAGTAAAATTAAGTTGTTAGGCACAAAGAAAGTCTCAAATAGTTTAAATATTCAATGCTTAATTTAATCAACTACTTTCTTGAGGGGGAAAAAGAAAATATTGATTTTTGAAATATGTTTGTAAAGATCAAAATTTTTACAATTAGTCTTGGACCTGTTGTAAAACAGAATAATAATTATGATAATGTACTTTATCCAATACTTATTGGGCCATAATAATAAAAGAGAATTAAATTAATTATACTGACCACCCAGCCCCCTCCTCTTGTTTCAAGCTCACAATATATAAAAAATGGTTTTGATGAAAGATATGGCTTGATTTTATACACCCCAGAAGTGTTGTACCCATATTCCTGCACATTCTTGCAATCTGTTGGCAAATGCTGATCTTCTTTTGACTTCTGAGAACAGTGACTTAATGCTTCAGTTGGAACTGCAGAGTTTTGTTTTAAACCAATAATAGCTATGTTCAAGTCTTGCTTTGTAACCAACTTGTTTCCAAGTAATGCTAAAGGCCTAGAATATTGAATATTTTTTTGTAATTATATTGTCATGTAAAATACACAACCACAATCACATCTTTTAGTAACTGAAAAATATATATTGTCTCAAGAATGCTTTAATTTCAGTAAAATGATAATGCACCATGTAAATGAATTTGAGGAATATATATTATTTTTCCAATACAAATGAATGTAAGACTAATGAAAGGAGAACTAATTGTCTAGTTGTTCTGAAATTCATTACTATAAATTGAAGAATTTATAGTAGTGGCTGGAGTTTCAACCTATATACTATATATCACTCTTAATGTATATAAGGTAAAGACTTACCTTGTCATATTAATTAAATTTGTGAAATTCCTTTCAATTTGGACAAAAGAATTTTGGAAACCTTTTGTTAGAGACAATACATTTACTACAGTACCCAGCATGGAATGAACATTGCCATCTGTCCGCCCTCCTTCTGTACTGAAAACCCTGGCTTCTGTAAAATTTTGAGAATATAGAAAAAGATAATTCAAACATAAAATTCAAGCATAAATGTTTGTGTGTGTGTGTGCCTATGTTGAGGAAATGTCTATTTTGTGCTTGTACTCAGTATTATATAGAAATTTAAATCTTAAAATTTATCATTTCAGTTTTCAGAAATTGAAGGATATGGAGAGAAAATGTGATAAAAATAATAACAAAGCATTGTATTCTTTTATGTATCTGCTTAAAATTCATTTTAAGTTACTTGTCTCTGTGAGCATTCCCCTCAAAGTTTCTTGTCCCTGTGTCAACCCTGCTGTGTCCAGTTTCACAGATTCCAAAACAGTTTCCATTTTGCTGCTTTGCCAGTCAAGTTGCTGAACCCTTCTTGATACCTCTCGCAGTTCTGATTTGATTCCATCACTCTTCTCCTGCATTTGAACTTCCATCTTTGTGATCCTGTTGGCAGTTGCATTAGTCATTTCTCAGATTTGTTCTACAGCACTCAATTATATATATAGGTACTGACTTTGACTTATGAGAATATAACATGCAGATTACTTTGAAATTTCAATTTTTTTTGGTCCTAAGATATTATTAATTTGAAAAATTCTAAAATGAAAAATATACATCTGTTTAGAAAATATAATAAGAAATACAAAGACAAGAAGTGGTGATATAAATACCACACATCATTTCTGGAAAACTTAATTCTTTCTTCAGGTGCTGAATAAACTAAAACACAAGAGCCTAGAGTGACAATTGCACAATACAGTTCATAAAACTCAAATACAGGAACAAGATTTCCAAAAACATTGTCTGGTATTTGTATCACCACTTCTTTTGTCTGTATTTTGCTATATTTCTTCTTGTTATTAAAAAATTCTATTTTTAATTGATTTAATTAAGTTTACAACTATTTTAACTTATCTAAGTAATATAATTGTGTTAACATTTTATTTATTTACCTGCAAATATCAAAATTATGATTAAAAGATTAGAGTCCACTAAAATGAAGAATTAACAAATAAAATATGTTACAATTTTTTAGGAATAAATTAATTTTTAAATTCCTTGCTACCTGTATTCTAGCGTTTCAAATCTTCTTAACAATTGGTCATTAACTGTCTGAACAGCAGTGATGCGGTCATTCAAACGTTGAAGTAAAAATATGAGTTGTGTTCCACTATCATCTTCTTGAGATGCTTCTCCAGTTTTACCTGTAAATGACTCTCCATCAGTCTGAAAAATTGAAGTATAAATTTCATTTTAAAACAAATTTTCTGAGGTGTTGCATTACATTAGTTCCTTGAAATTTTAAATAATTGTGTAATGGTTTCTACATTACCAATGAAGAGTTTGTTTGGTTTCCAGGCACCTCCCTATTCTTTCCAAATCTTCTTCGTGGCCGCCCCCTGACAGATGATGTTCCATTGAGTGCATTATGTTCCATAGAGTCTTGTGTATTGCTCCCAGCATAGCTTAGGATGATTAAGAAACACCATATTAAATACAGAGCATTCTGTAATTTTAATGTCATGATTGCTTGGTTTCAGTTGGAGAGCTCAAGTTGTCCTTGGTGTGTCATGTGTGAGGCCCTTTTTTGTTTGCTATTTCTCTGAACATGGTGCTGTTTTTGTGTGAGCTTGGGTTCTTTTTTATTTCTATTCTTCCATGCTAGAAGCCCAGTGAAGTATAAAATGTGCCTGTACTCAGAGATGTGAATCTAGCTGCACATACAGAATATAAAGCAATCCAGTCTGAAATAAATGTTTATAACATCTACCCCAAATTAATTTGCAGTTTTCTTTATAATTATCAATTATTATTTATTATGCAATTACTAAATTCAGATATTATGATTGGAAAAATATGAAAATTATTTAAAAATATTCTTACTTATAAAAATAAGAGATGAATAAGAGGGGTGCTTACTGATGTAAGTAACTTTTAAGCATTACCAAATTATCTTCATGCACATAATAAAGATATAAATTGAAGGTGTCAGTGTATTGTAGTTTCTTCAACTTAAAAATTATTGAAGTTGCTTGTAAATGAAAAATGGCCTTTTTTTATTCAATATTTTATCAGCGATAAAATTCAGAATAATCTTAAAATTGTATCATGTGAATTTTAATTCCCAAAAGCTATTTCATTGGTAGAGTATACTCACAAATAACTTATTACAAGTTAAATATCAGCATTATTAATGGATCTTATTTCAAGAAACTAAAACAATGCCAAAAAATTTTGCAATTAAGCATAATCATCTGTTTAGATATGCTTTAGTGTATTCATACCAAAATTTCTTCAGGGCAAGGAAGATTTGGGAAAGTTTATACTGCTGTTAACAACCAGACGGGTGAACTGATGGCAATGAAAGAAATCCAGCTACAGCCAAATGATCACAGAACAATAAGACGAGTTGCAGAAGAACTCAAGACCTTTGAAGGGATCAATCATCAAGCTCTTGTCAGATATTATGGTGTTGAAATACACAGGGTAAAACTCACTTTTTATTTTATGTGATTACTGTTTTCAAATTTTTTAGAATATAATGTGTTGTTTCAGGAAGAAATGTTAATTTTTATGGAGTTTTGCACTGAAGGAACTTTGGAAAGCTTAGTTGCAGCAACTGAAAGTGGATTGCCAGAAGTGCTTATCCGTCGCTACACACACCAATTATTGGAAGCAGTTGTAACTCTACATAATTATGGTATTGTCCATAGAGATATCAAAAGTGAGTAAATATTCTTGTTTACTTATTAAAAAAATAAACTAAAATTATTTTCTCAATTAACTCTGTTTTATACTGTTACAAGATTTTGAAACTGCACAAAACACATGACAAATGATTTTCTCATATTATTATGTAAAATATCTAATTTTTTAAATGAAATAGTTTCAGTTCATTATTTTGCTATTTAATATTTCTTCTCATTCATATATTTTTTCATTATGTAGATTGTAAATTTATTACATTGTTTTGTTTTAGGTGCAAACATTTTCCTCACTGATAAAGGTAATTCACTTAAGCTGGGGGATTTTGGCTCAGCTGTGAAAATAAAAGCCCATACCACTATGCCTGGTGAACTTCAAGGATTTGTTGGCACGCAAGGTTAGAAAGAAAGTTTTATATGATTACTTCTTTACTAAAATATATATATATATTTAAAGAATATTGAACCTTGTGGCTTTTTTGATAACCAACAAATCTTATATTTATTGAGTAATAAATTAGTTAGAAAAAAGTAATTAATTTGAAGTACTCAATGCATCTCATTCTAATATTACGTATCCACAACATAAAAGAAAGAAAATTATATTTACACTGCGCCATACAATTAATGATTGTTGTGAGTAATACCAAGTGTAGCAGAGGTATTATAAAATGGTTTATATTGCTGATGTGGTAATTAGACCAGAGTTAAGGTTTTAGATGGTTTTCAAATCAACTTTATTTAATTAAGTGGAAAATTATTTTTGTTGCAGCATACATGGCACCTGAAGTATTCATGAATTCAGAAGGTCATGGTAGAGCAGCTGATGTTTGGTCTTTCGGTTGTGTTATTGTCGAAATGGCTTCTGGCGAGGTAAACATTAAACTTTATTTAGCATGTGGTATGTTTCAAGAACTTTTTTGTTTTGTTTGTTTTTTCCCAGTACTAAAAGCAAAGTACAGGTAAAATGTGCATGAGTGAATCATGTTCCTTACATGTTGCTTCTTTGTTACAGCGACCTTGGGCAGAATTTGATTCCAACTACCAAATCATGTTCAAAGTAGGTATGGGGGAAACTCCAAGTGTACCCGGTAGTCTGAGTGATGAAGGTCACCAGTTTGTAGACGTCTGCCTTCAGCATGATCCTAAGAGAAGAGCAGCTGCACAAGATTTGCTTCATCATACATTTGTTAAGGCAAGTCTTTACTCATAAAATAATATACTTTTTTATATGAAAAGCCAATAAAACTAGATTACTGGGTGTTATTTGACATAATGATTAACTCGTTATCACAACAAAAGTTATTTTTCATTATGTTATTAATTATGGATTTATACCCAGGTAATCATTTCTACTGTCTTCATTCATTATGAAATTTCTTTTTATATAATGAAAAATATTGTTTTACTTGAAACATCAAAATCTTAAAACTACAGAAACAAACATTTATAATGATTTTACAGGGAAATCATTAATTACCCCATAGTTTTAAAATTAACTTGTTATTAAACTTAAAAAAAATACAAGTTTTGATAGTGTTGCCAGAATAAAAGCTTTGTAGATTCATGTTTTACAACACTTATTAATTCTCTAATATAATCTTCAATAATTTTTTTGATATGTTTGTGCAACACAACAAATTCAAAATATTTACATAGATTTAGATTTATTTATTTGAATCCATAAAACAAATCAAAAAACCAAAATAAAAATACAGTGCAACCCCAGTTAACTCAAGTAAAAGGGGTGAAGACATTTCAGATAAAAAAAATTTTTGTTAAGCCACAAATGTGTAATGCTACATTATTTTGTATTGTAATTACAGTATGTATTTTAAAGGGTATGAAGGTCAAATAATTCAAAAATCTCTTTGAAGGCTACACTGATGTTCTTTATTAAAGTTGAAATTACATTTTTAGGACTACATTTGTAGCATTTGAATTACTCATTCAAAAAACTCAGTAATTTTCCAAGCAGTACAGTATTATTTTTTGGAATTCTGATATTTTGAGGTTGGTTGACTCAAGTTCAGTTAACTGGGGTTGTACTGTACATTAATGAGAACATGTGCAGTGTATATAAAAATGTATTTTCTATTTTAGGTTGATATTGATGATGATCATATATCCTCAATACCATCTATCATTGAAGAAAGTCTAAAAATAGCAAGGAGATAATATATATTTTTCTCGTTTAAGTCATTATTTACTTTATTAGACAAGCTCAATAAGGAATATATTTGAGTCACTGCCGCACTATGCCTTCTAGGTGACTGATATAATGAATTTTACATATTTTATAATTGTTTAATAAGTTAAGTGTACCTGTTGTTGTGGCTATATTGTAGGTAAATTGTTATCTTTTTTAAACATAACTACTATTTGTCAATGAAGCATTTGTGATATGTGGGTTTGGTAATTCAAATCCCTAATTTTTGGATATCATTTTAACTTGAATAGAAAAAACATTATTTGTACTCAGGAATGCCAGAATAGTATTAAATCAAAGAAAGTAGTATACTTCAATTATCTCAAAACTCTTCTCTTGGCTCATTGTCAAGCTTCTTTCTTAGAATACATTTCATTCATTTAATTCAAGGAGGTGTTGACAAATGTTTGATCAGAGAATGCATTAAAATACTACTGTATGTGATCCAGTGAAGTATTTCCTTTAATTTGAATATTTTAGTATCATTTTTAAAACTATTATATTCTCCTCAATAATTTTCATATAAAAATATCTCCACCATCATACTAGGTATGTGTGTTAACTTCATTAAAATAAATTAGCTCTTTTTATTTTCTGGCATGTAAAATAATGCATACCACAACAGACACTGAACATGGTACAACATCTTGGTGATTTCCTGAAAAAAAAAGTTTTTATGTTATTGGAGCTTCAGGTCCATATTTTCTTTCCACTCCTACCATTACTGGAACTTCAGGTCCATAATTTCTTTTTACTCTTACCATTACAACATTTCCTTTGATAGACATGTTTTGTCAATAAACAAGCCAATCTTCATTCACTTGGTATGTGCAAACACTTAAGATTACTGTGGTGCTAGAGTGTTACTTGTGATTTGGATAACCTTTTTTTTTACCAAATTGCCCTTCATCTAAACACCTTTATGAACCTTTTTATACATTTAGGTTTTCATATAAAGCAAATTCATGAGGAAAAAACACCCATTCTATGTTTTTGGCACTCTTGTTATTCCATATTAACTTTATACTCTTGAAACCAATTATATTTTAATCTCGTTCAAATAAAAATTCAATGCTTCACTAGTAAAATATTTTTAAGGATTGAAGCAGTAATTTTAATTACTTAATTGAAAAAAACTGTAATATATTAAGTGGCCAATATAAATTATTTGAAATATGTAAAACAAATATTTTTAAAACTTTTATTTTATTTGAATTATGACATACTTTTATCACTGGAAAATATATTTCAAAAAAGTTCATGCTACGTGATAAATTATTGTCTGAAAAAGTATCTATACAATTTATTTTGCTAGAATTTTCCTGATTTTGCTATGAAGTTGTGGAAGAGTTTGAAATCTGATGACTGAATTTTTACTTTACAGAAAATGTTTTTTTCTCTATGTCTATGTATATATCTATATTTTACAAACATGTGATATATTGTAAATATTAAGCCAATTGTGATTGTGCACCTATGTAGAAAATAAAATTTCAAATTATAACCAATTAGTTTGTTTTTAATTTTACATACAATAGAAATATCCCAAGTATGTTAACATAATTATTTATAGATGTAATAAGTAATTAGTAGGTTGAATTTGTATTTTGAAATACTAACTATTTACAACAATATGTTACACATAAAACTAATGTATAGTGGATATATAATTAATGAAAAATTACTTTAGTACACTGGAAAATATTTTTATTCAAAGTGATAAATTATTATTCTGACAACAAAATGACAATTGTTTCATTTATATGTAGTTATTAATCAATGATGATATACATAATGATCAAATCAGTCCATAATTTTTTAATTGGTAATGAATACTCTGAGAGCTTTCAAACAGGATTAATTTTAACAGTTTGATATGGAGGAGAAGGTTTTCATACTGAACAATATTTATATAAGTAATTTTCAAATGGTGGTCAGGTTAGCACCCTTGCAATGTTTTCACTTGTCCGTGCCCTTTTCGGATTGTTCATGAGCAGCCAGTCAGCAAGCCATATGATTGGGTCCATGGGTTTTGCTTTGCAGAGCTCTGTCAGCCCATCTAGTAGAGTAGGGTTGACATTTTCTGCGATGAATTCCATTGATGAGGCATGTCTCAACATGGGCTCCAAAATAACTAGAAGGATCCAGAAAGTTATTTGAAGTAGTAAATATTAAAATTGCAACCAGTTTAAAGAGGATTTATTTGTTCCAATAATGGAAGCAAGGGTCTAAAAAATGCAGTTTCCAAAGTGAGTCATGTTTTTATAGCTTAAAAGTACATGAAACTTTAAACCTACAGAAGCAAAAAGCTCTCTTCAAATGCAATAACTTAAGATTCCTCCTTTCAGTTTCGAATTATAATCATTATGCTGCAATGAACCATTAGAAAATATAATTTCAACAAAACTTATATTGGAATGATTGTGTAATTATGCATCAATTGCAAACCATAATAAATTATTTAAATTTTTAAACTATAAAACCCCAATAAAATAAAACCTCATGTACTAAAAAGATGAAGTTTTGAGTTTTTTGAATAGAACCTTTAATTTTTTTTACGAAATATATCCAGAAATTGGCAAAAAGTCAATAATTTTAACAGCTGACAAGTAGGTTGATTATGCAACAAAAACAGATTATTTTGTTGAAAAGAGTAATCTAATACAGACGGTTAGACCAAATATAATAGTGTAAAATCAAAAATGGCAATTTATTCAGAGATAATTTGGTCATTACCCAACAGCAAAAATGGGCGCAATCACAAGCCATTTCATCTAGTATACTTATGCTATGAATTTATACTGAATTGTGAATATTTCAGTTAGTAAGCTAAATGTTCTACATTTTCTTAAAATAAATGTACTTGCTTTCTGGAAAGAAGAAGTGAATTTCTTTCTCTGCGCTTTCTGTACTTTCACTTCCATGGAGTGCATTCATTATGATGTCTTTAGTACTCCCATACTTGGCACGGAGGGTGTTAGGGTAGTTCTTCACAGCTAATTTAACATCTGCTGGACCCATGAGGTACTTCCAGTCCTCGATTGCATTCTCTTTTGATAAGCACAGAGCAATGACTGGTTTTTCTGACATGTGTTTCACCAATAGTGGGAAATGTAAAAGACCATACTGGTTCTGGTAAAACTCTCCAACTTGTTCAGGAGTGAGTGTAATTGTTCTTTTCTTAAAGGAAACAAAATAAAATGTGTGAGATTTATTAGTGCAGTGAAAATTACTATGCATTAAATATTAAATAATTATAAATATTTCAATATTTGATTTTGGCTGTGTCATATGACATTTTATAATTTTTTAAATTCCTATTTACTGTCTCAGATATTAAAACTTATAAGGACGCAAGACAAGGTCCAAAATTTGATCAATTGTAATCTATATTTAATAGTTTCTGTCAAGAACCACAGATGTCATCATCTTGATTTTGTAGACCATGGCATTAAAAATGGAATGTTTAAATACATGTAAGTACAGTTCTGAAATTTATGATAAAATAATACCAAATATTTAGTTGCAGTACTATATTTTTATTTTATTTTTTGAAAAGATGATTTGTCTCAATATGTGTACTGAATTGTAAATTTGTATTTTCAGCATCATAAAATATAAGATGACTTAACACAGCTTCTGTAACATGGGACAAGTATGCGTGAGAATTAATATATTTTTTTCATTAGTAAAATATTTGCTACTGAAATTCTCAAATATGACATCCCTTTGTTTTGTGTTTTTTTGAATCTAGTAATGATTTAGGTTCTTAAATTACATATGGCATTTTTCATGAGCACAGGACCGATATTAGTAAAAAAATATCCTACCTGTATTATTGAAAAACCAGCTTCTTGTATTGCTAATTCAATTTTTGTTGCATATTGCATAGCTTCTGGTTTTATGACTGCAAGTGTTTTCTGCAAAGTAACTGGATAACCATGGAGAGTAACTTGCACATTTTTAAGTATAGTTAAATTATCATCCAAGCTTGTACAATGTGCTTCATTTAACTGGTCTACAAAAAATACATAGGTTAATACCACGTTTAATATCGAATAATTCTATTTAACCTTGTAGATACTTACCTCCAGAACACATATCGTTCATAGAGTCTTCTGATTCTTCTCCACCTTCTTCATTTTGTCTTCAAAGAAACAGAAGTTATAGTATGTATATATATATATATATATATATATATATATATATATATATATATATATATAAAATTGTGATATTGGTATGGAAAGGAAAGAGAGCTTGTGGCTTACCTGAAAGTGAAGTACAGTGTAGCTGTAGGGAACCGAAGGTTGTTCTTCAAATTTTCTGAGGCTCTCAGCCTCCTTCTTCATGGAAGGAGTGTTACACCATTCCATGTACCAGCCAGCTGAAAATTTGAAGAATAACCTTCGGTTCCCTACAGCTACACTGTACTTCACTTTCAGGTAAGTCATAAGCTATCTCTCTTTTCTTTCCATACCAATATCACAATAATTTTTGATGTCATATCCTTACTATTATATATATATATATATATATATATATGTGTGTGTGTGTGTGTGTGTGTGTGTGTGTGTGTGTACATACGTACCCTTCATTCACTACAAGTGTCTCCTCCTCCCCTTCTTCTTCCCCAAAAGTTCCTGTACTGCCCCTGAAAGGTAAGAAATGCTAAGCAGTTGTGAATAAAAATCATGATAATTGCATCCGAAATTTAAAAAAATACAGATTATATTTATATAACATTGTAAGTTAAGTTTATATACATAGAATTAAGCAAATTCACACAACTGTGTTCAATAAAGTTGTGGTGATAACTGGATTGGAGATAATGATTTATATTGTAAAGTTTAATTCACAGGAATCATTTGAGGAACATTTTATATTAAAGATTTTTAACGGGTTCATCATGTGTAAAACAAACATGAAATTGAACTTTAAATATTACCCAATGATTTAAGCAATTTGGAATTTTGTGTACTTAGATTTAACAGGAACTATGGTCAATGACATATACATAAAACTTTAAAATAGCACAAAAACTTAAGATTATTGCTGAATTTTTTTATTGAGAGATATATGGTTGATCGTAACTATCTTGTCTTCATATGTGGCATTGAAATTTAGTTTTACATAATTGCATAATCGCGGATTCAAAGTTTCACTTTTTAAATTTTTGAATAGGTTCATCCAAGGTTGTACAACTGGATAAGCAGTACAAAAACCAATACTCCTGTAAACCAGCAAAGATTTTGGTTTATATGATTTGTCATTGTTATACAAGGACCTGAGTCCTTTGCCTTTATAGGGGGCCGTCTTCAGTATTGGCTTATGTGCAAATTACCCGTTGTCCTTTACTGACGAAAATAAATTAAAATAATTTCCTGGACGTGGTCGAGATTACGATGCGTGTTACCTCGTACTTTCCGTTTTTGAACTATCCATTTCTGTATGGACGATATCCCGACGACTAGACGGTTCAAGAATTTATTCTCGGTTGCCAGGTAACATGAAACAAACTAATAGTTTCAGCGTACATCACAATAAGTCATTTTCTTATTACATGCCTTTAAGGTGATTAATTGTTTCATTAAAACTTGCGAGAAATTTTGCGAATAAGTATAAATGTTTATATGCATGTGATTTGTTAGTTGGAATGGAAGTCAATGTAGAATGCAATTCGGAGTCGCATTTATGGAAAGATTTGTAAATTAGTTGCAATTTGTCGCATAGCATTGATATAAACATCGTGAATCTTTGCTTCATATAACTCTTACGACAATTAGCACATGTTAAAAAAACAAGCGGCAAATTATAAATTAAGATAAAATAAAAATTTGTAAACGCAAATGGATCGAGATTAAGTGAAGAATTGAGCAACTCGAAGTTCTTTACTCTTAACGTTTGTCGTATGATTAGTCTCAAAATATTTCCCGTTTTTCAGAGTTTTGATCGAGTGTTCAACTTCATTCAGATTTGATAAAAAGAACGGATTTGTTATTTTCCACACTTAAATTTAAATGGATCAATTTTGTGTACGTCAAATTGCGTATTAACGATAGCATATTTTTCCTGGACTCGTGCTTTGGTTGAAATCAGTAGGCTTTGCGAAATAAAATATTGATCTCGAGTAGTACCAATTGACCTTGGTGTCAGTCTATGGTTTACTCTTCGTCTGAGTTGAAAGGCTGAAGTAGCATAGTTGTTACCAATTATCTTTGAAGTTCAAACGAAGTTACCATGGTAAAGAATGTTTTCTATTAGTTTATTCCCTGTTTATCTAATTAGAAATGAAAGATTTCAATATCAAGACAATGAAACAAGTTCTCATCATAAACCGAAAATGATGTGTTTTATAACCCTCTTGTTTTTGTCATAAAATAACTATTTAGCTGGCGTTATATCAATAATTTATTTACTTTTTGAGATTAAGAACAGAAATCGAATTTTATTAAGATTGTCAATATGCTTAATATCAAAGAAAATTTACGTTAATATTTTTTTACCTATAAAATGAGTTATATGTCATCTTGCAAGAAAGCAATTGTTACCAATTAAAAGCTAAGCATACTTTGGGAATTATAACTATCGGTCTAATACTAAATATATAATTAGTTTGAAGAAAAATAATTTCCAAGATTTGGCCTATAGAATTTTCACACTTAGGAATGTCTTAAACATTTATTTATGAATTATGTCAATAGTTGTTTTTGAAACATACACCAGTTTGGCGACAGTAAACAGACATTAATTTTATTGATAACATGTATTTTAATTAAAATTGTATTGGTCTGATGTCTTGTTTATGTTTCTGACATTTCAAAATTTTAATTTATGTTATAAATTTTTCACTTGCTTAAGTAAAGTTTCCATTATGTTTTAGGTTCACATGAAATTCATACCAGCTGCTTTTTTAAGAAACTCAAAGTTACAGAGAATAACTAATTCATTGAAGAAGAGCATGTCAACAACAAATGTTGCTGATGATGTTATTTTACAGTCTATTGGTGATAAAGGTATTATCACATTAAATAGGCCTAAAGCTTTAAATGCACTTAACTTATCAATGATTAAAAAAATTTATCCAGCATTGAAATCTTGGGAATTAGAAAAAAGACTGGTCATCATTAAAGGGGCAGGAGAAAAAGCTTTTTGTGCTGGTGGTGATGTAAGAGCTATTACAGAGTCAGGATTAAAAGGAGAAAATTTGGGTAAAGAATTTTTCAGATCAGAATACTCACTAAATGCACTTATTGGTACCTATCATATTCCATATGTGGCTTTCATTGATGGCATAACGATGGGTGGTGGTGTCGGATTATCAGTTCATGGACATCACCGTGTGGCAACAGAACGAACATTATTTGCCATGCCCGAAACAGCAATTGGACTTTTCCCTGATGTAGGTGGCACCTACTTTCTTCCTAGACTTGGTGGAAAACTGGGATTGTTTCTTGCATTAACAGGCTACCGTTTAAAAGGGACAGATGTTTACAAAGCTGGTATTGCAACTCATTTTTGTGAAAGCAGTCAATTGAAAGATTTGGAAAAGGAACTAATAAATTGTACAAATCCAGAATCTAATGTAGCAGATATTCTGAATAAGTTCTCTAAGGAAAGTTTGCCAAAAAAAGTTGAATTTAGCCTTGCCCCTTACATGGAGAAGATAGATTCATGTTTTACGGGAAATACTATGGAGGAAATATTCAAGAATTTAGAGAATGATGGAACTGAGTGGGCCAAAAAAACATTAGAAAATCTGTCTAAAATGTCACCCACATCATTAAAAATTTCAAAACTAGCAATTGAAGAAGGTGCAAGCAAAGATTTACAAGAGTGTCTTACTGTTGAGTACCGATTAGCTGTTCATGCATGTGAAGGACATGACTTTTATGAAGGTTAGTATTTTTCAATAAATTCATTGTTAGATAATTTTATGTTTTATATTTATATTTTAAAATAATGTTTTTATTGTGGCAGAATTTTTTTTTAGTCGTTTTCACTGTTACCCTTACTTTAATCTGAATCTTACTTGACATCTGAATCTTTGAACCTTTCCATGAATTTGGTCTTATCTTGTATATTCCCAATAAAAGATAAACTACGTCACAATATAGGCATGAGAGTAGTTTGTGAACCAGTTTTACTACCCAAACTGCATTCTAGGCAAATACTTTCTATTATTTAATTCCTCTGATGTACTATAGTTTTGCACCAAGTTTTCTTATTCATAAATATTTTCTTGATCCATAGTTGATTTCAGTACTTCACTTATTTGTTACTCTTATTTTGTTGTCATTGACATTTTAAAATATGAAAAACTTTTGAGTTTTGTCAACTGACCAGTGCAGTGCAGGGCTCTTCTTAGTTCCTGAAGAAAGGGACAAAATTCTCAGAAAAGTTGTGAGGTATTTATATGATCAATTATTTTGCCTGCATTTGGCTATCTTATTATTAATTTTCAATCACACAAATTTTTCATTTCACTAATTATTTATATTGGGACTTAAGAAATGTTTGACTTCAAGGACATTTATTGATGTTGACAAAGACTGGACCTAAGTTTTCTTCAGACTTATGTTTATCTTTTTTTACTGCATTAATAAGATGTCATAATTCTTTCTTTAATGAATCCATATACTGTATTTCCTCATACAAGTGAATTATAATATATATCAAATAAATAATCAAAGGTTTCTGTGATGAATTAATTGGAATGTAAACATAATAAATATCTAGTGGACTTAATAGGCAACAATGGTTTAACTATAAAAGTTACAGAGCTGGTGGCAGCTCTCATTAAATATCATGGGATGGGATATGAAATGAGAGGGGTGTGTAAGGAAGAGCAAGGTAGCCAAGGATTAACTATGGCCCCTGGGCTATATATATTCTGGATTCTACTCAGCATTCACCTATAAGTGATGCTGGACCAACCCTAGAAAAAATTTCTGCAATAAATTATATTATCGACATTATATAAATATATTTTATATGATTTTTTATTTGAATATAGTTACAATAAAAATCAACAATTTTTAAAACTTTTGAGTTATAAGTGTAGAAATACACGTTTTTAAAAATAATTTTAATTCTAGGTTGTTAGAGAATGTAAAAAAATTGAGGATTCAATATCGCGAACATTTGCCTGGAGCATATATTTTTGCGTTTTTTCGTCCATTTAGTAGCCCGCAAAATTCGTAAAATTGTAAGGATGCATTTAATGAGCTAGGTGAATTGTGTTAACACGGTATGGTTATTGTGCTATTTATCTTTGGTTTCATACGTATTTAAATTGTATAATTATTTACAGCAATTGTTTTCGAATGCTTATTTTTCAGTTCGTCACAGTTTGAAAAAGTTATTTTGCGTTAATTTTATATTCATTCCCAAGAATACATTCATTTTGGGAAGGTACGATCAGTCTGTTAATTCTATTACTTAATGCAAAATATTTAAAATTGCGGTAAAAATCTCTTTCGAATACTTCATCGTACGGAATTACATTTTTTCTATTCCTTTGAAAGTGAACGTTTTCGGACATCAGTTCATATGTAGGGACATTAAATATTTTTCTCTCCGAGTATTATCATGATTAATTTCAATATATCTCTGTGTTTAATATCTCAAGTAGACTAAACATCAGTTTCTATTTATGTTGGACAACATTCTGTTCATCATAATTCCCGATTTCTTTACGCCGCTTGCTTATTATAGTTTTTTTTACTTCCAAAACCCAATGTTGCGAGTTCGAATCTAGTAAAACAATTACCATATTAAACGTATCTATCATTGTTATGTCTAAAAATTACCGGAAAATTTTTATATGGGTATAGCATCATAATACCGACGACGAATTCCACAGAAGCACGATTTTAATGTTCTATTCTATTGTTGAAATGCGTTTTTATGGTTCCATGCAGTTATATTTACGTACACGTTTTTTGGCCACCCTTCAGAATTTATTACTTTCGAATTCATTGTAACCTCAACTATCAAATGTGCAATATTATAGTTGCTTAAGTGTAAAATCTGAAGTAAAGATTTTTTGTATTTTAGGGTAACATGAAACGATCATCAGATATGATCAGAAATTTTCCTAAATTGTCACCATTGAAGAGGTACATGGCAACAAAAGAACCTGATGTCACTTTTCAGTCAATTGGTGATAAAGGCATCATTACATTAAATAGGCCAAAGGCTTTGAATGCACTTAACTTATCTATCCTTAAAGAATTTTATACAGTATTGAAATGCTGGGAAATGGAAAAAAGTTTAGTAATTGTGAAAGGGGCAGGAGGAAAGGCATTTTCAGCCGGGGGAGATATTAAATCCATTGCTGCGGGTATACAGAAAGACAAAAATTTCAGGAAAGAATTTTTCCAAGCAGAGTATTCTCTTATGGCACAGATTGGTTTGTATAGAGTTCCCTATGTGTCTCTGATGGATGGTATAGCTATGGGAGCTGGAGCTGCAATTGCTATGAATGGTTGTTACAGTGTGGCTTCTGAACGTACATTGTTTTCCTTGCCTGAAACAGCCATAGGATTATTTCCAGATGTAGGCAATACTTACATATTGCCTCGTCTTGAAGGGAAACTTGGATTGTACCTGGCGTTGACAGGTTCAAGATTAAATGGAATCGATGCTTACAAAGCAGGGATTACAACTCATTTCTGTGAAAGCTGTAAAATGTCAGATTTAGAGAATCAGTTAATATGTTCTAAGGAAGCTTCAGATGTGTTAAAAATTCTTAATAAATTCTGTGAGGAGAGTACGCCAAAAGATGTTGAGTTTAGTTTGACTCCTCAAAAGGAGAAGATTAATTCATGTTTCTCTGCACAAAATCTGGAGGAGATATTAGAGAAATTAAGAAATGATGGTTCAGAGTGGTCAATAAGAACAATGGAAACTCTGTGTAAAATGTCACCAACAGCACTGAAGATTACCAAAGCAGCAATGGAAGAAGGTGCTTGCAAGAAAGATTTACGAGAATGTCTCTGTATGGAGTATCGATTGATATATCGTTTGAGCGAAAGACATGATTTTTTTGAAGGTGTGTAACATCAATTCAATTAATACTAAACATTAGAAAAAGCAAATTTGGTTTAGTTGTATTATTTAATAGCCATTGGGGATGCCCAATAATAATTTTTTGTCTTGAGATTGTGTAATATCTTCCTTTTTTTTTGCATACAAATATCTGTCCTATACAATATAATATAAATGCATTTATTCACAAGAGTAATTATTGATGGTGTTACTAAAATTTCCTTTAACAGGAGTCAAGGCACTTCTGATTGACAAGGGCCGCAAAGCAGAATGGAAGCCACAGAGTCTGCAAGAAGTAACAGATTCGTTTGTACAAGAGCAGTTTGCGCCATTAGCTCCTGAAGAAGAACTCAAATTGTAACATAATGTGGTGCCACACAACTAATCTGACTCTCAGGAACAAAAATGTGGATTTGTACAAATATTACAGAACTGATTGTTTTAATATAATGTTACGTGGAAAAACATGGAGTCATTGTTATATACAGAGGAAATATATTTTTTATACTATGGAAATTAAACAGCTTAAACCTTGAATGTTCCTTCCTTAATTATCTGCACCATATTTTTGAAATTGTTTGTGCTTGTGGGTAAATGAAATCCTGTACTGTGGAAGACCTAGTTGCACAGGTTTTTTTATAGACTTTTCTCCCACAAATTTCATAAAAATTATTTACATGTATCTGATTAGTTACACAGCATTGTCAAAATTTGAATAAATAGCCAGATAGACAAAAATAGATTATATAAATACCACAAGTTTCTGGGATTATCCTATTGAAAACTAGTCACTTATTTCTGTCTATTTCATCTAATTATATTTTGTACAGATGTATTATATTCTCATTTCAAAATGTGAATAAATTTCAAAGAAGTCAAGTTTACATAATGTTAGATTCACATAACAGAAATTTGTATCAGTATGAGGGAAACATTTGAGTAATTACTGGTCTGTATAAAGAAAATGAACCACTTGCCTATATATAAAATCAGTTTATTACCATTAAAATGTTTGAAGAGAAAATGTCAAATGAAATATAACATTGAATAATTTATTTAAAATAAAGGGTACATAAATGTGTAAAAATTGTGCTCTACCAACCAGATTATTCTCACAATTTAGAAGTTAATTTGCAGTAAAAAAGTACAATACAGTAGTAGCAGGACTAAGGTTCAAATTATATTTTTTGTTACAAAATTAATTACTGGTTTAAAAGCTGATCTTCAATAGCAAAAAAATTCCCCCCCCCATAATTTTAAACTTGTTTTTATTTAACCAACTAATACAAGTATGGCAGATATATACTTATCTCTACAAACTAATCTAGAGTTTCAAATTGATTTCATAAAGGAAAAAAACTTTATTTCACAAAATTACAAAATACAAGCAGCTTTAGTGTTTCTTTAAGGCAACAACACACCTTATGAAACACACTAAAACCACAAACACATCACAGTGGCATAACAAAACATTTCAAGACAAATTAATTCTGCTATAATTAAATTTTGAGATGTTTATAAAAAATTAATGAAATGTTTCAAACAACCCTTATTTATGTTAAAAAGCCACCACTATTTCATGTCACTCAAGGCGAATTTAGTGTTTTCAAACTCACAATAAAATACATCACATTCATTCAATAATCCGTATCAGCGAAAATTTTTATCCTCAGTAAGTCACATATTCCCTATTGAATAGTAAAATATGTAAGAATCTGGGATGCTGACATGTTTTTATGTATAACACAAGTATCAGTTCCCGTGACAGCCCTATGGATATTTGGAGTGGAACACTCAAGAAATGAGCATAGAGTACTATTTGTTACAAAAAAAATTTGAGGTGAAAATCATTCATTAAAAGTAAGAAAAATTAAGCTGTTGATATATTTCCTTTATCACAATCACTTTGACACAATATTACGACGGAAATTCAATCAGTCAATGTACTGGGCGAGCCATCGGAAGCCTTCCCCATAGCCTTGCCTCTTGAGGACGGAACACATAAACAGCTCCAAAGGGCGGCCAGGCAGTTCTGAACGTGGTACTTTACCCTTAAAAGCAAAGAACAATAAATGAAATTTTGGTCAATGTATTGACAAGTGTATTAAAATATCTTTAGGTTGCAGCAATTTAAGCCCAATACACCCCCTTTAAAAACTTTAATTTATCTCTGATGGGACATCATAGTAAAACTGGAATGTCATGATTGATTAAATACTTTCTATGTGCATAGGCCAATAATTTAGAAGTAAAATGTTACATTGAATAAGCTGGTTTACACAGATTCCAAATTTGTATTAAACAAGACCATAAATATAAAATGAAACTAAGTGGTAGCATAGAAATTGGACAATTGTTGATTTTTACATGGGTCACTTGTGTGAAAAATAGTTTTCCTTTTTTAAAAAACATGAAGTGCAGAGGGCATTGATTTCCTACAAAATGGTTTGCATACGTATTAAAATCATTGCTTGTCAAAGTATATAAAGGGTGAATATTAGAAATGTGTCCATGTAACATTACCCAAAAATTAAACTAGTAGCACAAGAAACAACTCTATAGTTGGTGCACTTTGTAATTGAAAATTTAAAACAAGTCATTACAGCTTTGACAGGTTTCTTCATTTTCTGATGATTTAACTGGATATTTAGTGAAAGAAAAATGCAAATATCCTAGCAAATAACTCTAAAAAGGTAAATTGGAATGAAGGAAATAAAAATGTTTACCTTTCCTGTAGTTTGTCCATATAGAGCAAAAAAGTTTCTCAGCTCATCTTCTGATGCTGCATCTGACCTATCTATTTTGTTTCCCAAAATAAGAACTGGACAGTTGCTAAGTTGCTCATCAGTTAAGAGGGAGTCGAGTTCTATTTTGCTTTCTCGGAATCTGTCTTTGTCGGAAGCGTCAATCAAAAATACAATGGCATCAACTGCAGGGAAATAATCCTTCCAAACTCTTCGAGCTGTAAATCAAACATTTTCAATCATAATTCACTGATTTTACTCGTTCAGCCAATTTTTTGTTTGGCTTTGAACCTGTTATGATATAAAATATTTAGGAGCAGGTAAGTTTAAAATGATAGTACTATGGTAACTTGAGAAGACTGTAAAGTAACGGAACATACCCATTAATTTACATGTGGTTAGCAGTATCATATTGGCTGAAAGTGAATCAAGCTTTGTAGTAAGACATCTTTGTTAATATCATAAAAAATAACTCACCTTGAAAATGCCCACCCAAATCAAATGTGGTGAATCTCATATTCCCTATGGATAATTCTTCAGATGCTGTAAAATTAAGTTATATATATATATAGAAACATAGAAAGAGTACTTTAACATTACCAGAAATAAAACAGTAGTTTATTTTAACTCTACAGTTACTTCAAAATATTGCAATATGTCAATACAGACTGCCGTTATACTAAATGTGGGAGGAGTTGGAAATGCACTTTCAAATAAAAGAAAAGTTATAACATTACTAACATCTCCATACATTTCAAAGTGAACCATAGACACATTTTAAGAATGAAATTTGTAATCCCTTACTAGCTTTGTAAATGAATGGCAGAACATTGTAAATGGGAATTAGTAGGATATTGCATTGTATAGAGGAATTCTCACCAGCAGGCCTCTGGAACATTTTTTTTTTTGCAATTGAATTGTGTAATTTACATATCACTCTGTTTTTAATATGATGCTACACAAATTGATCTGAGCAATTCATAGTTTTCAAGTACAGTTTAAAAATAACCTATTCAAATCACAATTAAATAATAAATTAGCAATAAACAGATAAAGATTAGGTGTAAAAGATAAATACCACCCCATTTTTCTGGAAATATAGTGTGGTATTAATTTTTTGATGCTAATATTTTTCTTGGTACTATTATTTTAATTATTAACTGACAAAGAAGTATATATATATATATTTGCTATATTCAAGCTATATACAAGTCTAGAAATGTAGTTAATAACACATTACGAAAATTTCCTCGGAAATTTACTTGTGCATTATGTAATGAAAATGCCAGCATAAGAATTGGGTTAAACTTTATCTACACTATTTTCTTGCAAAATTTGTTTCTGCATTCTGTTAGTATTGTTAACATTTTAAGATGAAATCAAAATTTATTTCAAAGATTAATAATAATTATTAGTTGTTCTCAAATGGTATGCTATTAGTAGTAGTGTATTAAAGTATTACAAATGCAACATTATCTTACTTGGATGCAATGTTGGCACATGCTGAGCTAAGCGATCATCCTTGAGCATATGGAGAAGGGTTGTTTTCCCTGCATTATCCAATCCTAAGAAGAGTAACTTGCCAGACTTTTTCCACAAGCCTGTGAAAAGTTTCAAACATTCATGCAATTATGTGCATATAAACTTACATGTAAATGGTACTGGTGCAATGCGACATTCCTCTACTAACAGATTCAACAAAGTGGATTTTCCAGAATTATCCAATCCTAAAATAGCGTATTTACACTTCCGTTGCACAATACCTTTTTGTTAAATAAAGAATTAATTGAAAAAATTATTAAATTGACCAACTAAGTAATAAATTAATAAGCATATCACAAAATCAATGAAATATCAAATTCTGAATACATTCAGTATACCAAAGCTGATGAAAATAATAATTTATAAAATAAATAACTTATTTAATTTCATTCACACTTTAGAAACTCTAGTTTTAATAGTGTTTTTGATGGATCAAACATCTGTGAAAAGTTTTAGATAACAAGAAGTTGGTTCACCAACTTCTACACAAGAAAATTTAATTTGACCTACTTAGTAAATATATGTTTATCAGGAGAATCTAATTAAAGAGTTACAATTATGATTATACAAACACCTGATTTTCAAGTTACATAGATAAATTCCTTAAATGCTCATTAACAAATACTTGTATGCAATGTGTCAATTTTATGATTTAAAAAAATTTACAATCAAATTATAAA
The DNA here is from genome assembly GCA_037074705.1 of Zhengitettix transpicula. Lineage (NCBI taxonomy): Eukaryota > Metazoa > Arthropoda > Insecta > Orthoptera > Tetrigidae > Zhengitettix > Zhengitettix transpicula. The sequence continues at coordinate 34,033,149 of CM073596.1, read as the reverse complement.
ATCAAAACTTCTGTTTATATTGAATTTTACACATAAAAAGATTATACTAAAAAGGAGTATCCATCAGTGGCACAGATCCTTAAATTAATAACTTTCAGAAATACTATTCCAAAAGTTTTTTTAAAATTAATTGTATTTAAATAAAACATACCTAAATATCCCAAAACTCCAGTAAACCAATCCCAAAGAAACATTGTAGCGAATGCTGAAAAGAAACAATTATTTTTAAATACCTAATCTTATATGGACAAGGTTATGACTCAGCTCCTTTTGCCAGTATTAAGAGGTCATGATTGCGATCCTGCCTTTATGTACACGTTCAATTGAACATCAGAGTTAAGGTTTTAAGTTTTAAATTGTTTGCAAAATATTAGAATTAAATAGTAACAAATTTAGTTAAAAAGTAATTATTTGGCAAGTGAGCTATTAGACATACAAAATGTACCATAAGTGAAAGAAAAATCTGCTATATAATGGTATGCAGGGTGAAGTATAATATTCATAGGCTAGAATATTGTACCTTATATACGTTTGAAGTCTTCAGACGCGAATAAAACTATAATGAAATTTAACAATGGCCCTTTATATACTCAAGACCCTGGCTCAGCGAGGCTGCAGGACGTCAGCGTAAGAAAGTTGGAAACAGTGACGTCACCTTCCGGTTCTTCTTATGACAATTGACGTTCTACCCAAAGAATGTCTACATTGGTGCGTGTCGCAGTATACGTATTTAAATCCATGTAATGGATTTTTGTATAAATTGAAATATGTAATCAACTATGTGCAACTCAAAGAATGTCTTCATGGGTGCGTGTTTAAATCCTTGTCATGGTTTTGTGTACAAATTGATATGTTTCTATCTATGTGTTATTATTTAAAGTTCAAAAATTGTCGTATTCTTTTTAACGTATTAATGCATATTTGACCAGAAATGTGAATATTATTAATTTATTCTCAAGATCTTCAATTTTTTCGTAATTACATAATTTTAAAGGTCGAATAAATTAGTTACTACGAGTATACTTTCTGAACTCTTGTGTGTAAATGCAGTTTCACTCTACATCGTTTTAGTTACAATATTTGTTACAGTTACTGTAAATATTTAAAATATGTGAACACTTTCACAAATAAGAAACTCGAGTACGAGTGCATTTTACAAAACAGATTTTACATAGATTGGTTGATTCTATGTATTACAAACTAATGAAATTTTAATACCTTTTTTTTTGGTTTTCTAAAGATTAATCTTTAATACTCTTAAAGTTTTATAAAATTTCTATCGAATGTAATGGGGTTTTGAAAGATTTATAACATATAATGCACATTTTTGAAATGTAGCATTATTACAATTGCATTATTTCTTTCTTCCTCTTCAAGTATTATTTTGTGTATTAAATGTAAAATGTTGTTTAAAAAATTGATCTTCAAGCTTTAAGTGTATTTTGGCTCTTTAATTTGACTATTTTATGTTGAGAACAAAATGTTTGCCTGCTTAATTTAAAGTCTGTCTTACTTTCAGATGTTCTGTGTAAACTATCCACTTTGTGACCAAAATATGTTGGTACTAATATGAAATGTCAAGAAAATTGTCAAGGAGAAATGTGTAAGTTCTATTTGAAATGTACAGTAGAGTAGTTCAATTTCAGCTTTATATACTTTTATATTTTAATATTTCAATTTATATATCTACTTACTACATATTTGTATCACTTTTTAAAATAATTGCATTTCAGACATTTATATTGTACCAGAGAAATATTTTTAATTAATGGAAAATAAATTTATGGCATGCAGTAAAAACTTTTAATCTTTTTTTATTATTATTTGAAGATGTATTGATTTATAGTTCAATCCAGTGTGGTTCATTTAATTATATGAAATTTTATACAATACTTGATTTACAAGTCTTCTAAATGTCTAATAGCTTGTTTCTTCAATGCCACAATATTATTTTATATTGTGCTGTGATGCAGTACTTCACTGATTTTTTCCCATAAACATCATAGAATATTTTTCAATTATTAGTTGTCTCTAAGTAAACTAAAGAATTTTAACATAAAACAAATTTGTGTGTCAAAACTTGACTGTACTTGTATTCTTAATTATAGAGCATTAGGAGAGAAAATTAAGGTCAATGATAAGTGTCCACTTCCTGAAGATCCACTTAAAATGACATGGCAGGTTGACCATACTGATGACTACAGAAGTACTGTGAATAAAATATCGTTTCCAGACCTGGTATCGGTGAAACCCATTACATGTTCTGCTGGAAGCAGTGAAGTTGATGACAAAGGAAGAATGTTAGTTTATAACTTTTGTCTTGTATTTCTATTACTTTAATTTTCATGAAAAAATGTTTTTAATTTATCTTGTTATACATTCTTTACATACTATGACAAAGTTTCTTTAAATAATTTGTTTTAATATTTTAATTGTGTGAATAATGCGTAACTATATATTTTGTTTTAAAGGACTTAGTAACATTACAATTATGTAAATTTTCACTTATCAGTTATATGAATTATATAAAAAGATTTTGGTAACAACATTTTTAACATATTTTATTTTTATGAAACAATATCAAACATCAAATACTGCCAAACAAATGAATAATGATAAGAACTTTTCTGTTACAATTAATAATTTTTATATTATAACTGTTATGTGAAGGAGGAAGCCAGTGAAAATAATTTGTTGTTCATAAGTTTATTTAAAGTAAAAATATGTATGACCATCCTATAAGATGTACAGGTGAAATCTTAAATTGTAGGCTGCGGTTGGAAGACAGCTTTGATATACTTCATGAAAGGCTTTGGGATTATGAGTGTTTCGATACTGGATCATCGAGCTGGGATCAAAGTGCAACTAGTTTCATGTCCTGGTCAGATGTGAGTAATTGTTCCTGGATCCAATCATTATGTCCCATTAATATGAAAATATTGTGTATAAAATATTTGGAACATTTGACAAGGGAAATGTTTTCTGTTATTAAAATTACTAGAAGATGATTAAGTTATGTAGTCAATTAGTAAATAACAATTATTTATTTAATTTGAATGTGATATAAAAGCAACATCACTTGCTACACACCATTTAAAAAAGTAAATTCTTATATTGAAATATTTAGTTTCATTTTCTTTTCTAATATAAAGGAATAAACTAATTTTAATAATAAATAACTGATATAATAGGCAACCTTTGTTAATTGCAGGAAATTCTAGGAGATTCATAATACCACACATTTTTCTGATTTTCGTATATTCACTGTTATATATTTCTGTTTTACTTATTTAACAGTTTCATTTTTACATTCACTCCTTCCAATTTCAGGAAATAGAGGCAGCCACCACTGAAAAGGTTCAGGTGTTGATGGATAATTTGGAATGTTTGTTATATGGAGAAGCAACTTTGAACAATCCTGGAAAATATTTGGTTGATGAATGTGCTTATTGGAGGAATAAATTTCCTCACTTAAGGTAGTTTTAAAATTACTTTTGGAATACATATTTGTATAGGAAAGAGAGATAGCATAGCTGACTTACCTGAAAGTTGGTCCAGTCAGGCTGAGTAAACAATAAAATGCCAATTCATTCAGTAAATTTAACAGCAAAACATGGATCTTTAACTTACCTCAACATTCCTCTGACATTGCTATGTACAATAAACAAAAAAATACTACTCTTAATGATATAATTAAAATAATTGGTATGGAAAGGCAAAATTGATTAATGGTTTACCTGAAAATTTTACAAAATCAATTTGATCATTTAAATAATACAAGGTTAAAAACATTTTAAAATATTTTAATGCTTGCTGTAATGTACATAGATGCTCTGAATTTAATTGCAGGTTCTTGAGCAGCACATATAACACAAATGTTGGTATTTAATAACAGTATGCTATGCTACTTTGATTAATTAATATATTTGTTTTCTTTTGTTTTTAGAGTAAAAGGTACTCCAATTTCTCTTGAACCTTGCGAAGAAGACACAGAAACTTATGACGAGAACTTTGAAGAAATATTTTCCATTGATAAGTCCGATGATTTAACCAATGAAGAAGGAATATTGAATGACATTGATGAAAAATCTAGAAAAACTTCCAATTACAATTCAGGTCTTCAACAAAGAGTTAAGGAAGCAGTTATAGATCACATAGTTTCATATATTAGTTCAGAAGTTTTAAAGTCCTTATTTCAGAATTGTGAAGAAGGAACCTCAAAAGAAAAAGCAAACAGATCATACATACCACCCAGTCTTGACATGCAAACCAGTGGAAGAGAATATGTAACTAGCAGTTTAAGGGCAGATACACCTTGTTTTAATATTCATGAATCAGATCTTGACAGTATCCTTTTGGTGTCACCAAAATCACTTCATCAGAATGAGAAATTTTCCCCAGTGATGTCGAGACAGGAATCTGCCACTTGTTCCCGGGCAAGTTTTCATCCTTTACAAATATCAGATATAAGAGCAAACACCATTGACTATCCTTCCTTTTCTGTGCTAGGTGCTGGAAGCCAGCTAAACACTGAAAAATCATTTTCAGCTGCTCCTTGTTCACTCACTGAAAGTACATTTCACAGTGCTTCTGAAAGAAGAAAAAAGCACTACATAGATAGGAGGTTTAGTTGTGGAACATTAGGGCACACAAAATTTCTCCAGCCACTTTATGAATGTCATAAAAAATCTAGTACCGTAAACAGTAAAGGAAATGACAAACATCTGCAGTCATCTGTACCAAACTCACCTGATAAAATGAAAAGGCATTTCATTCTTCCACCTATAGAGAATGCAGATTTTTCAAAGGTAATAATACTATTCTGAATATACTTACTTACTGTATGTGGAATATGTGACTCAAAGCACAAGAAATTTCAATTTAATTTGTCATTTATTAGACATCACATCTCTCAAAACACAGCAAAAGGTTTTGCATAAGGGTGACATTGGTTTCCCTTTGAAATTAAATATCAAAGATATAATTTTGTGGAATGACGATGTAGGCTTATTTTCTTTCCTTTTATTCACATTTTCATTAAAAATACGTTAATTTTTATGAGAGATGGTTGTGTAGTTTATCTGTAAAGTAGAGGATTCTTAATTTATTAACTTATATTTTCATTAAACAATTTATTTGTTGACGGCTTCTGTATCATTGTACCTTTTTTATGTGGTGATATGGGAATTTTAAAAATATGTGTATACATAGTGTATAAAAATGGAGTGTGTATTGAATTAAAAATCAATAGCTACAATTATTTTATTTTATTTCTTATTTATGTAATTTGTTTTCAGAGAAATCAAATGTCGGCATCTCCAAAACCAAAATCCTGGCTGCAGTCATCTCGCCCAAGTACTACATCCTCAAAGCAGCAGGTTAGATTTCAAATTCAGTGCATAATTCCAAATTATGAATCATTATTGATTAGTTTGAAGTTAGATATGTATAAGGGCATACTAGTTATCAAGGTTCTGTTTTAAGACTTATGAATGATACAATCAAAAGTTTGCATCCAGGTACCATTACAAAATGAAGGGCTTGTAAGGGAAAACACAATATGTATTTTTCTGTGTTTATATGAACAATTTATTGTTTTCAATTTATATAAAATCTTGACTGATGTCAAAATACAAATAATTTAATACATGGGTAATTTATCTGATATATATCTTTTTTAGGTTCCACTTTCTCCTATAAACATTCCAGATTCAATTGATGTAAATGATATTTGTTTATCAAGATTGGAGATTCAGAAAGAATTGTTAAAGAAGACATCCCATAATGAAAAACTAGAGTTTTCAGCTAAGCCAGGTAAATTGGTGTTTTTTAATCAATTTAATAATGATTAAGTTTTGTTAATTGTGGATGATACTGTGTACTCTTTCAGGATTTACTTCAGTAATTGTCAGAACTTCATTTTGCATTAAAATTTACTAATATGTCGACAACTCATAACCTTTGTTGACAGAGTGCTGTTACGGTTATAATTATGATGTATCAAATACCTTTGACTTCTGATATAAACATGTACTTGCCTGCAAACTGTTGTTGTTTGAATGTATTTCACACTCATTCCAGGATAAGTGCCTCCAACACTGGGAAAAGTGGCCTGCAGCTTTTGTCACATTCTAATTAATATTAAAAATGTATTTTATGTCCCAAATCTTAAACCGATGGTGAATTTTGTATTTGGAAAATTTCCTTCACTCAAGAAAATTCTAGGGCTAAATATTTTATTTACCTTCTCTTTTTTACCTTATCCTCTCCTTAATTATTCATGTGTTAAGTGTACTGTTTTGTAAAAAAAAAGATATGTAATGATTAGACTACTTGCCAAAATTTGTCGGGGCAAGCTAGCACATTAAGTGGAATATTGGTATACAAAATGAAAAGTCTGGCTCATTCCAACAACACATCAACTTCCTACATAATTATTTCCATATTACAACTGCTTTGGGGACATACCCAGTGGCAGTTTAAATGTATAGTAAATAACAATTTAAGTATTAAAAAAGTGAAATTTATTCAGACACACATGATAGCTTTTGTTACTATCCATGCTTTAATTAATTATTATTTTATTATAAAAATTATGTACAGTTGTTGTTTCAGACGTTTTGTTAAACTCTATTGCCAATGTCATTGTTAGAAAATATCAGTTATTGGGTTTTATTAATATTTGTAAAATAATTGTACCTCTTCCTGTTTCTCAATTGGTATACAATTTTTTTTACAGTTTAAATACCCTTATTCTAAAATTACAAAAAAGCCAACACATTGCTTTTTTTTCTGCTTTGTTTTGTTTTTATTAAATATTTATTTTGTTTCTTCACACTGTAATTCTCTCTTAACTTTTGCAGTGGTAAATTTCGGCTCAGGCAGGAGAAGGCACCAAAAGATTAAGACGAATTTGTTTGACTAAAATTGATTTAGTCTCAAGTATTCAAAACAGCCAAAAACAAAAGCAAGTCAAATGTAATTTGAAAAAATACTTGGTTGTATTTGGTGAATTATGCGTTTCTAATACACAAGGGCAGTTGTAATGCTTCTGAATTGCCTTAGGTTTGAACCTGTGATAATTATTATATTTTATTCATATGTAAAGTTTAAGTGTTTGTTGTAAGTTTAAAATAAATACATATTTTTTTTACTTAATTAATTGAAATTACTGTCTGAAAATGAACCTCATACCCATTAAGTATTTTGTGTCGGTCAATTGAACATTTGTTAAATATTATTAATATTACTTACATATGTTGTCATGGAATATGGAACAAAATACAGGAAACAGGATTTCCATTCTCATAATGATTTAAGATGAACTAGACTTAAAAACTTTTAGCACCCTCTCCTTTTCTCCGTGGCTGTCGCAGAAATAAAAAAAGTGTGTGCTTACCTGTAGGGCTCACCCATTTTTGCCACCCTGAACATATGACTGGTAGTCTTTTCATATATAATTGAAGCTTGATTGGCTAAAAAAGGTCGACAATCTGGAGCATCAATGGTCAAATTGTATTAATTCTTAAAAAGAGAAAGGTTTATTCTAAGCAGATAGTTTTGTTTCTTCTACGTACACATTAAATCACACGTTCATTAATTTATTCGTAGTTTGTTGTGTTTTCGTAAAAGAAACTGCAGCACTCTTCGGAAACAAGTCTGCAGCTGTCTGAGTTCGAATAGACGCCAAACTGGAGCAATAATCGTCAAAGTTTATCAACCTAGAATTGTCACAAATTGGAGAATCAATGGTCAAAGTGTATTAACCTAGAATTATGTAATAAAATACAGATTAGAGTAGTACTAAATTACAGTTTAAATCCAAACGTGTTATAATTTTACTTAATTTAAGGCGTCCCCTTCTTTGTATACTACCCAAAGCACAGTTCGATATGGCGGGTAGCCTATCTGGATTTTAAAAGATAATTTTTCTATTCTCGAATGTCACCAGGACTCAAAATAAATCTGAACACTATGTTAGACTACTTGGATAAGACTAAAAAATATGATATGAATAAAAACATAATTATAAATTATTACGTTTTAAATACATAAATTCGACTAACTTTTTGTACTCCGTAAGTTTTCTGTCATAATTTATGACATAATAGATAATATTTGTACATATATGATTTCAATATAATTATAAATGAATGAAAACAGCCACATTTCTCAGAAATAATTTAATAGCACAAAAACATACAAATTGGTGAAAAATGGATTTAGAGTATTACTACTATAAATTATCAAATAAAAATTATATTTAAGCAAGTGCCGCCTAAAATTTTGCGGTAAAATTTATATGAAATACATTAAATTACAATTTACATACATTACCAAATTATTGTATTAAAGCCAGCCAAATATTGATTTTATATAAATAAATTGTTAGAATTACATGATGCGAATGCCGGGTAGGATCCTTAAACTATAGCCCGAGGACCCGAGTTAACCCTTAGCTACCTTCCTCTACCCTTCCGCATCCCCCCTTTCAAATCTGTTCCTATGCCACCATGTAGATTACGCTCATGTAGTCTGTTTCCATAAAAAAAATATGTTTTAATTCATTTATATTCAATGATTTGACCAAATGTCTTAATACTTAAATCTGTTCTGAGTATAACGATTAATGTACAAAATTCGTCTGATCCCAATGTGATACTTTTTATGTAGTTGTGAATTACGTTCTTGAAGTTTGATGGAGATCTTTTATCGCTTACCGAAATATATGTCGGAAGGGTTGTACAACGATAGTTCTACCAGATTAATCTTACACCATTTCCTATTCCTCATTTAAATCCTAATATTAGGCCTGGAGAATTTTCTCAGGGCAATATACTGGATGGAGATGGCGTACACTCGGATAGCTCACATGGAAGAGCGTCCAGTGAAGGTATCTGATTCGCCCTGCGGTCCGGTCCAGAATTTTTCATCCTGATCCTTTAATTCAGTTTCATCTCCTGTATAGCTGAGCTTCGTTTGAAAGCAGTTATTCTGTTCTTGAATTAATTCAAAATGAAATTGATTAATAGAATACACGATTTTTTCATGGATACACTAAATAAGAGCGTGTAGTGACGGAAGATTCCCATTACTGTAGTAATTATTTAAATAAATAGCCAAATAACAAACAAAATTAAGTGCTAAATTAAATACTACTTTTCTGTAATCCTTGTTGCTTTCGTCAGGTGATTCAAAATACGCATAAACCAGGTGACGAACTCTAGTGATAAAAATACACCTACAGGAAAAAAAAAGTTCACAATATCTCTTGCTCTGATTGTAATTCCTGTTATATTGGACTAACAAAAAGATAATTTAACATCCGTATCAATATCAAACTTCCTATTGATAAGCAATCTGTAGTCTCGAAACAATCAGGAGATTGGCAAATCAGTTATCATTACAAACTAACTCAACAATGGCTACGATTCTTTATTGTTAAGCTAACTCATCTTTGTTTTCCCAGTGTCTTTGCGTTTAACTTCTTCTTCGTCACCATGTTTGTGCGGTGTGTTGTTCTTACGGCTCTTGCGTGTTTTGAATCACCCGACGGAAGCAACAAGGATATATCAAACGTATGGTATTTAATTTAGCACTTATTTTTGTCTGATATTTGGCCATTTATTTGTATAATCAGTATAATTTTACGCATTTGTTTTATTTTATGATTACCCTAATTAATCGAAAGAGGTATCCGTTAATTCAAGCTACTCGAAATAAGAACTTGGCAACGGTCCTACAAGCAAGAACTTTGATAAGTTATTTTTAACATAAATAAATGAAACCACGTGCCACTATTTGATTTTACAGAAGCACTCTGACTGTCGTGGTCTTCAAAAACTCGCCAATAGTTAGGGAATGATTTTTTTTTATATAGCATAAAGAAAAGTGGTAAATGCATTTATTTGTAAAAATCCATATTTTTCCTCCCCAGAAAGGAGAGTTACCTGGGTGTCCATTGATGTCGCACGTGTTGATTGAGTTGAGTCGGCGGCCGCCAGGGGCCCGTGCACATGGGGCGTAGCTGGGTAGCAGTGACCGTCCGTGGGAGCTGCAGTTCGGCAGCGGCCGTTCTAGTGCTCGCTCGCTCTCAGTGAACATGTCCTCGTACCACGACACGCGGTGCGCCTGCTTCTGGGAGTACCTCGTGCCCTTCATACGCTTCTGGGGCGTATTCACAGCCGTCGGTAAGGAAAATAATTTCTTATAAAATGCGGCAGGTGTATCCATCTACATTTAAGAATTCTATTTCATTTCAAACCAAACTCAAGGATTTAATGGTGTGAATAATTGACAAACATGGATTCTTAAATCTTGACAACTAATTAATTCTATAATAAATTATGAAACATAAATATTGGCCATCTACATTTAAGAATTCCATCTCCAATCAAGCCTGACCCCAAGTATTTTATTCATGTGAACAAATGACAAACAATGATTATTAAATTTTGTCAATTCATTAATTCTATAATAAATGTTATCATACATGAATAGAGAAATTTCTGAAACATTAGACACACAAATATTCGATTTAATTATTTTAAGATGCGAATTTTTGTTGACAGTAAAAGTTGATTGTTGTTTAAATGAACTACAATAAATGTTACGTATTATGACTTCAAAATAAAAATATCTCGGTTGTCGTTTGGCACATTTAATATTTCAAAGTAATTTAAGGATCCTGGTTGTGTCCGATTTTTCTGTTACATAGGGAGAAGTAAGTGATTTACTGATGAAAATAGTTTACATATAATATTGTTTAACTAGTTGAAATTAGAAGGAAAATGACACAGAATACACAGTTTCTTGCTTAATATCCACACGTAGCTTGCAACAAATTTTTCATATTCACTGTTCACTAATATACCAACAACATTACCGCTTTGAGATTACTTAGTTTCATTAGTAATATTTACAATAGCGGAAAGTCAGTACTGGCTAGATATATTTCTTCTTCGTTAGCCCTCTTATGGGAAAATTGGAATCGTGATAACTTTTTCTGTAAGTGATTACTTAAAGGATAAAGATGGAAAAATCTCGGCAGAACTTCGTTTGAAAGCATTTCTTATATTCCTATATGCAATTACATAAATAATAAATAACAGAATACATTACAATACAGAACATATTATATGTAAGGGTGAAATGAACTACAACATAAATTATCCTAATTACGAACATTGTTTAACTAAATATTTAACATTATGTAATATATAATTAGACCGACAGAAAATTAAAAGAATGAACACATTACAAATTCACTATTAATATTTTGTCTGTCACACACACACACATAGATATATATATATATATATAAGAATCATTTATAAGTAAAGTTTTACACTGGAGGACAAATAAGTTACAATTGTTGTTGTTCTCTACATTTTGAGGAAGGCTGTTAAATAATGCTATGCCAGAATAGTGTACGCTAGACTCATAGAGACTAAGGCTGTGCTTATCTCATCTGAGAACTGAACGGTTTCTCGTGTCATAACCATGTTTGTTATCGTTAGTTACTAAAAGGTTCATATTGACATTAGGTACTTAAAAATACACCAAATAGCATATTATTTATATTTTGAAGTACCGAACGGTTTAAATATTAAAAAAAAATATTTTTGTTAACTAGTTCTGACTTTTCACTATTGTAATATCATTAACGAAACCTTATAATGAAAATGGTTGTTATTTGTATTTTAGTGAAGGGGGAATATATGACCAATTGGTTGCAAGATACGTAAAACCAGTGTTTATGTGAGTTGTTGAAATTATATAACACATTTTGGAAAGTTTTTTAATTTCCTTCTGGAATAAAATTCCAGTAATTGTCAAATAATTCAATGGTGATAGATTACAATGTAATCAAGCAAATTGTTAAAGTATCTAATTTATAATAAGGTACACTATTTTATATTCGTGATCCGGGCAATATTGTAATTGCGCTTCTAACTCTATTTCGCTTGAAATTACCTCACGTCACAGAATAAGAATATGAATTGTTTCTGCGAGATATAAACTGCAATTATTTAAAAAATATATTACTTCCAGTTTCCGTAACAGCTGCTTACGGAAAACTACGAAATAAACTATAATAGTACGAATGTTGCTTATAAAAATAATTTCGGATTAAATTCGATTTAATTTACATTAATAAAATATAATGGCCAAGAATCATCACTTCGATGATAAACAAAAATGCCTTGCACATTATTATATTGACAAAAATATCTAATACACTACGTTTCTTCCACAATCACTGCACCTCATCAGTGTGCACTTTAAAATCAAATCCAACAACTTAAGCATTGTTTAAAAATAATTATAATTCTTCCATTTATAAATAATAATGCATTTTAAATTAATTAAATTCAACAGTTCGTCTATTAATTTTAAAACATACAAATAATCTCTGGAACATTTATGACTGTATTCTTATGAATAATTTTGTCATCTTGTTGTTACAGTCTATTTTTTGTGCACACCTGATGATGTCCACGGATTGTGGAAGAAACTTAATGATTATAAATTTTTGTTTGTATAATAATGTGCAAGTATTTTTGTTTCTAATTAATTCTTAACTGACGTTTTGCCAATTGTTATCATAAGTACATACTTTCTCGTTTGTATAATATTGGTGGACAGTTTGCATATATCTTCACAACAAATTTTTTTAAAGACAAAATTACATTGTTTAGAAAACTAGATTAAACACGTTATATTTTTATATCTGTCTCCGCCATAGAGGAGAATGAATATAAACAGCAATTAACCAACAGATGGAAAATAGGTCCTGTATATTTTATATGTGAAATTAAAAATGCATGTAGCATTTAAACTCATTTAACACGGTTGAACACAAACTCTTTAATATTTAACTACACGGCTTTATGAAATCATTTCCAATATGACACGAGTTAATTTATCCATAGTTGAATTGTCGTTATAAAAATACCGAAATAATTTGAAATATGCCTCATTTTAATTTACAGAATTTTTTATATTTTAAAACATTAGTGTAGAGATTAATGGACATATATGGAGAATATATAACTAGTTGAAACTTTAAATGATTATTTTATTTATGTATGTGAAGTTAAGTTTGTTTAATTTATCCAAGTGGGTATTTTTCAGTTAATAATTTAATATTTTAGACCTGAGTAGTTATAATTTTGTTATTAACAAAAACTCTTGAGGTAATTGCATAGTAATGCTACCTAATATTTTCCCAATTATTCTCAAAAATGCATTTATAATTTTTCATAAGATGATGACAAGTTTTCAACATGCTGTTTCTCAGTTTTAAATTGCATTAAGTTAAAATAATTTTATAATGTTGGAGTCGAATATTACCTCTGCCTCTATTTTGATGATCCTTCGTTTATCATTAATGAAAATTGGTCGTAAATCTTTATCTGTATTTTCATACTCTGAACAAATTTTTTGGTGTACACAGTTTTTGTATTGCATTACATATTCGCATATTTTATTCTTCTGAGGGACAAATTTTAAACTTAGATTTTCCTGTGTGAATTAATGTAAGGAAGAAGACGACATATTTCTACTAGAGTGTTTTTTAGGCGAAAATCCAACTTGGGAGTTATAGAATACTGATATTACCCTCTTCGCACGGCTGAGGAGGAAAGAATGGAATATAAATAATAAATTTGGCAAAAAGGTAGAACTTGGCATGAAATTAAAAAAAGCGTACGACATAAACATGGGTTAGTAAAAGCATTCAGTATAGTTTCTACTCTTTCTGGCAAGACTTATCTGACATATAGTCTTATTAAATATAATTTTTTGAACGAATATTGTATATACTGTAGTATGATGATCAAGTACTAATTTTTCGTAATTTATTTGTACTTTATCGTAACTGACATGCTAAATTGTAGAACCATGGTGAGAAAAAACGAGTATCATTTTTTCCGAATGCAACAAGCAATGCGCCTTTACAACTGAACGCAGTTAGACAATTATTGGCTTTTAAAGGAAATTGTAAAAAGGTCCAAGGGATAAATAGAAACTTGCCTCCTTCGTTCCTATATTATAAATATACATAAAAAATTTAACTTTCAAAATAATGCAGCCAGTAACAAACCAGTGATTTGCGAGTCGTTGTCTGGAAATGTATGAAGAGGTAACAAACTCTGATGTATTGACGATATTTCAGGCAACAATTCAAATAATTTATTTTAAATTTCATGAATATTATTAAAAGACTTTCCTGTCTGCTTTAGAATATGCTCTAATATTTTATTTTGTTAAAATATATTTTTATCAAATTTGAGTCGTTTAATAATTTATAGTATCCAAAATATTGCTATTGAATGTTACTGGCACACTAGCGATTGTAAAGAAGACAAAGATTTTATTTCAATATATTTAATTAGGAAAAGTCAAATTTAGTATTATGAGTAATTATTTTTATGTATGTCTTTAAAATAGGAACCAGGGAGGCACTCGAATTGCGAAACTGGGTGAAAATAGACTTACTCATTACACACCTTGTGATGGGAGGATTATTTTCTGGCACAGCTAATTGTAGTAAGCGGTAAACATTTGCTTGGAGTTCAGGAAGGGACCCTCATTTTTCTAACGAGGAGTATTTACACAATAGGTACACCTTATAACAAATCCAAACTACTTCGATTTAAATAAAAATAATTTAAATATAAATAATCTGACTTCTATTAAATATAAATATAATTAGTGTATAATTGCCATAAGTTAGAATTTATTAAAATTAAAATTTTCATTTCACTACAAACGTTTCAGGTACTTCTTCAGTTGAATACAGTTAACAAAGTATGATTAGATCAACCTTTTTATAATTTTGTTTTCATAATGCACAGCGCGATGCAGTTATTTTCTTTTGTTCAACCATATGTAGCGGAGTGATTTTCTTACGTTTGCCTTAAAAACGTGTAATGACGAGAATGGACGGTTCCAAAAGAGCCAGAAATAGAAACGAAAAGTCCGATGCACGAGCGGCCAACGTAAATAAAAGCCTCCACAAAGAAGATGGCCGCTCGCCAAAGATAGTTGAAACTTTGCCAATAAACAGCTGATTTATGTCAGAGCAGCCCCATGAGTCTACCAACAATATGACGTCTCTTTCAACAAATGCCCAACAATATATTCACTTCCGTTTCATTAAAAGGATTTACGAGCATTATTTACTTTTTACGTTTCAAGTTTTTATTTTATCGGATGCTATACTACTGCAGATCCTAGACTCTCCAAGGGTTTCATTTGTCTAAGACAACTCATATATTTACAAAACCGAAAAAGAAATCACACCATTTTCGATTACTGATGGGTGTCATCTTTTTTCGATAATTTATAACTTTGACACTTTCCATTATCAAGTTAGATAACTGGTTGCTTCAGCTGTCTAGCACAATGTGTCTGTGGAGTTACGCCATTTGCATATTGTGCTAGACAGCTGAAACAGTTTCCTTCCTATCTTCATAATGATTTGCACTTGTTTGACCATAGCTGTAAATTGAACACGGCCCTGTAAATAAAAATTGTCATACTTTAATTGGAAATTCTGACCAAAATTCATCAAGCGATATCAGTAAATATTTATTAGTATCCACACAACAGAGAATATCATTCAAATTTTGTTTACCATTGTATGATAATGCTGTTCTGTCTATTTGCAGATTTTCAATGTATATTCCTTCTGTTTATTTTATGCAGATCTCCTTATATTTTCTCCTTTTTTTATTAGAGTGTGTGAAAATTAAATATATTTATTGTGCGCTAAATCTTTCGAAGTGAAATAAAAAATCTTTTTTTTAAAAAAAAATTCGTCTCCCACAAATTATTTTTTTTAGTAAATTCAGAGTGACGTTCAAAAGAATTTAGATAATTTTAATCAAAGCCTGAATCATAGGAGCTCGAATATCTATCATTTGGTTTCAGCAATATATATATATATATATATATATATATATATTGTAGTAATTCAATTAAAATGATTTAAACGTGCCACATGTTGTAGCAACAATTTGTAGTATTTCAAATAAATGATAAACATTTGTTGCCTACAACATGTGGCACGTTTAAATGATTTTATTTAAATACAACAAATTGGCACCTCAACGTGTGGGCTTGTTTTAATTTTAATTGTGATTTATTTTGAATATTACAATATATATATATATATATATATATATATATATATAGTATATATATATATATTGTGTGTATATATATATAGTATATATATATATTGTATATATATATATATAGTATATATATATTATTTTAAATATACGTCAATTCGCAATGAGTAATCTAAAACCACGTGAAGTCCTCAGTTTTGTATGTTTATCATAAATTGCACGTATTGCAGTATATTTTCACCTGCCAAGACCATTTTCCTCCGAAATATTTGTTAAAACGAACATGGAAAGTAATATATGGTTTTGACAACGATTGACAATAACTTTTTATTTTTTACAAGATGACTGTTCATCTTCCTGTATGAATCTTGGATTTACGTATAATAAAAAGTTATTTTAAATCGACGTAAAATTTATGTATCACTTGCCACGTTTGTTTTAACAAATATTTAAAAGGTAAAAGGCTGAAAGCTACAAGTAATGTAAAACGTGAAATTTAGAATAAAATTGTAGAACTGAGGACTTCATGTGGCTTTGGATTATTTTTTTTAAAAAATAAAATGTACTATCTTGACGCATCGCAGGTGATGGTCCCAATTTATCTTCCGATAAACCATATTCTTGATATAAAAGCTCCTTAAAATTTTTAAAAAAACCTTTTTTTTTTTACGAAGGAAGGAACCTGTTGACCGTTCCACTAATCCATAATTACTATATGGCAAGGTTGTCTCTGCTTGAGGCTCTCGGTCCTCCTGTGCTGCCAACTGTACATAGATACCACTACATCTTTCAAAAGTACCCTTTTTCGTGTCATCCTGTCCGGTAATGACAAAGTAAAAACATATAAAATGATTTAGTGGCACGAACGGATTTAATTTTCTGAGCAATTCTTGTCTGGGAATTTTTACGATTGATAAAAAAATACCATGATATCATAAAGCAGCAAATAATAAATTTGAGGTGCTGAAAATGAACGGTAAATATTATGTTTAAGTACGTTAATTATATAAATGAATAGACCAAAACAGACAAAAATAAGTGCTAAATTAATATACTTTTACACACGTCTTTATTTTACAGTTTTTAATAATTTAAGTCTTAGAATTTTACATATTGAAGTATTAAAATTTCCAGGAGTCTATAACCCACCACATAAATCCTAGAAACCGCTTTTTGTCATAATTATTAATTACAGCAATGTAGATCGACGCGAAGAAATACGATTTATTGTTTATATGAATATGCATAAGGCGGTGAATTTTATTTAGTTGTAACAAAGATCATGTTATTTCTCTTCCTCTCCATCCATTTTTTTCTGTTTAACTCGAGCACTTTATTCTGCAACTGTGCGATTACTCTGATTAAATCGCGGAACTTTTATGTGGAGCAGAAATATATTTTAAACGTAAAAAATGTATGCTCATTTCTTTTCATTTTAACCCTGAAGTTCAGTGTTTTTGGAAGTTCTTTGAAAGTTACTGATATTTTGCAGTTTACGACCAGCGACACAGACTTTACAAGCACGCCTGGAATATTATGAGCCGTAATCCAAGACAATATACTCGTATTACTTTCTTAATTTATAAAATAAACTATTCGTACATTTTATTTTTGCTTCGCATGTAATTTTTTTTAGGTGCAATCAAGTAATTTATGAGCATAGAATAAATAATTGGCAATTGGTTAGTAGATTACAATTTTTTTTTCAAGATTCTTAATGGGATTCAGTAATTAAAATTGTTGGAAGCAAACATCATGTTATGATTACGAATTAATAAACCCTGTTAAACCAAACCGGAGAAAGTTTGGAATCAGAATATGAAAAAATCCGAGATGTTATTAATCCTGTATTAATGAGTGTTATACTCGTTTTACGTGCATAAATTATTGACATTAATGTATGTTATTTTATAATTAATTGGTGTCGTACTTTTATATACATAACAGAATTTATTTTCAGTCCTTCCACATAGCCTTTGGTCAAATTATGTTGATTAAATATATGTATGAAACTCTATTATGTAAGAAAAATTTCCTTTTAGATGTTCAACTTTAAGATCGATCTTTTCTTATTATTTAGTTTAAGAAGTGTTCAAGGTCACTTATTTTGGTACAATCTGATCTCTATAAATCAATGAATAGTTTCGTTCTAACTCAAAATACTAAACTGGAACTTGAAGCTAAGGCTTTTCTCATCAGTGTACTTTGTATACATCATTAACATATACACTTAGTCACACACTATGTTCTGCTTTGGAATAATCGCTGAAATAAATAGTTTTGTCCGTACGAGACTTCTCACTGGTTGTGAAGGATTGACCTTGAGAATAAAATCTTTGCCTGGCTGCTATAGTTCGATGTTAATTTTGAGGTACCTTTGAAACTGCTTAAAATTTTCGAAACGTACACCTGGCCTGCTTTGAACAGTCCGTTTACTCTCTGAGTTAAGCCTATTAGAGGTACTTTTATCGTCCAGAAAAGTTCACCCGGCACTTTTGGTTTTAACCAGAATACATACAATGGATGAATAGTTTAATTTTATCACTGATTTGAGTATAGAAGCGGTTCATAAGGAGAGTTCTTTACAAAATGGAGCGGCCATAATATTTTGTGATTCGAAAGGAAAATGTCTTTGAATACGACACTACAAATCAGACATGGATCATTGAAGAAGAAGAAGGATGCGATAGACCGATCGACAATTCTGAATTTACCTGGGATCTTCTTCGTCACTGTGACTGTATGGAAGAACACGACGCTAGAAATAATTTATAGAGTCGTTATTGGTAATGCTGGAGGTGTGGGTTTCGTTAACTGGTAGGGAGCGGTTTGACTTGAGCCTTGACTCGTATAGACGCTGACTTACCACAAGGACGAAGACATAAACACGCGAGGAGTAAGAACAACATAAGCAAAACAACCACCACACATAACGACTCGTGTCACTGTTGCGTTAAAGTATTTAATCATTATGTTAAAAGCCAAATAACCTTGAAAGATGTAATTTTATCAGGAAGAATGGATTAACTACCAAAAATGTTCATGAATGGAAACGTAACCAATATGTATAAACCAAAATGAAGGCCAACACAATCGTGAAAGGAGTCGCGAAAATTAAGCGAATTTCCAACTTTCAACAACATTATAAATTCGAAATTACTGGATTGGATGCAAAACGTAAATAGCACGAAAATTTCAAATCAATCTCTTTCTTTCAAGACATAAAATGTCTATATATTGTCTATATATAATTAATACTGCATTATATAACATGTGTATAAAATAATACGCACCAGTTGGCTTATCATAAACTATACACAGCAAAAATGTTCATGAGGTTTTGACTCGTTCAACATCCATTATCAATGAAGAATTGGAATAAAATGTATAGACTTTTATTGTGATTCAGTAAAATACTGATGAAAAATGAAATTATCAAATGAGGTAAATATATATTCATAATACTTATGTCAAATAAGCCACTAATCCTTTACTATAACTTGTTCTCTGAAGCTAATGTCGGTGTTTAATAAAATAACTGATAATTGTTAATGATACAAAAAGGGATGAAAACTTTCTTAAATCTGTATTTTGGTGATTTTATTTGGTTACTTATTACATTCCAAGAAAAGAAAAATTGTTTCAGACCCTGTTTACATGTATATACGTTTAAAACGACTACGAAGGTACTTTATACATTTTTTACCATTATTAGCGAAATATTATATTTCCAAGTTATTTTGTTATTTCTTGAGCAAAGTTTAGACGCAGAACGAAATTGAAAATATTATTCTAAAGTAAAAAATGGCCGATTCATGCTATAAAAGCAGCGAGTTCCTGGTATCACGGTTTCAAAGGTTAAAAAATGTATATATGTCTGATTTTTCAGTTTCATAAATACTGTATCGCTCTGCTGTTAGTCAGCTCTTCTTTTTTCTAAGGGTAACAGGCTACATGAGGGTAATACACATGGTGGGAACTCCCCTTTAATAGCATAGGAAGGGATTTGAAAGGAGGGAAGCGGAAGGGTAGAGGAAGGTAGCTAAGGGTTAACTAGGGCCCCCGGCATATGGTTTAAGGATCCTACCCGGCATTCGCCTCAAAGTAATGCACGGAAAACCCTAGAAAAACCTGCATCAGGTAGGTCGGGCATTTGGTACTTGTCCCACGCACTTTTGATAGCAGGAGAACAGCTTACTGTGGGGACGCAGCTTCCCGTCTCCGTACCTCGACCAGTTTAGGAAGCAGCTGGCCGACTGTTCCAATGGGAACAGAGAACAACTCTTACCGTGTGCCCAAGGTCTGCGATCCCGGAACATACACCTCTCAGAACTGGGCGAGGTGCCTCGGCTTGTGGGAACCTTAGTTCAAAAACGGAGAGGAAAAGGCATCTCCAAAAGTAGCCCCTTCGTGTCTCTCCTACAAGGTTCTGCCTGCGAGAGAACGTCCCTCGCAGGTACTGCCTGCGAGAGAATAGCCCTCGCAGACAGCTTTTTATCAGACTGTTAGTCAGCTTTTTTTAAAAAAAAATTTTAAATTTTTTTAGGGCAACAGGCTACATGAGGGTGATCCACTTTGGGCAACTCCCCTTTAATAGCATAGGAAGGGATTTGAAAGGGGGGATGCGGAAGGGTAGAGGAAGGTAGCCAAGGGCTACTAGGGCCCCCGGGCTATATTTTAAGGATCCTACCCGGCATTCGCCTAAAGAAATGCAGGGAAAACCCTAGAAAAACCTGCATCGGGTAGGTCCGGCATTGGGTACTTGTCCCACGCCCTTACGATAGCGGGAGAGGAGTTTGCTGTGGGGTCGCAGCATTACATTCTTCTGTTCTTGTTTTATTTGAGGTAATAAAGACCTGTGAGTTTATTCGACATTAATTATGTTCTTTTGATATTTTTATTGGCTACGTGACAGTAACAGGTTTACTGTTACCAACTTTAAATCGTGACACAATGAAAAATGATTGGTGATGATAATTATTTGTTTATTACATTTGAACAGGTATTTTTGACATTTTTGTTGAGAAAAAAAACGATCTTAGAACGATGATTTGTTTTGTTGAACGGATTCCTGAAACCCAATGTCAACCCACTATTTAACTCGTATCACGTGTGAATCGTACTATGACGTTGTGTTCTTGCTTATTCTCAGATCCTGCGATTTCACATAACCCCACATGAAAGATTCGCATGACCTTGGAGGCTAATTCACATAATCTTTCCGCGAAATAATATCACGATCGTCTCGCATGCGGTGTGACATGTGACACAGTCCTGTTGGAAGAAAACATTGTTCGCGAAAACAGATTTGGCCAAAATATTATCAGATTTCAGTCACGTTCGCCATACACATATTTTGTTGATTTAGTTGTATTTCTTCAACGATTGTTCCTCCAAACGATGATTTGCCAAACACTAATGAGCAAGGATATTACAGCGAAACTCAAATATTTTTGTCAATGTTGTCATCGTGACCCTTTAAAGTTGTGACACTGTTTTTGGTAGATTGTTTATATATTTCCATTATTCCTATTGAAAATCGATTTTATTCTGAATGAACATATCTACTCATTCTCATTTATGTTCTTTTACATTACGATATACCGTTGCACGTTAATTTGACGTTTTCTAAACTGCACGAGTGTTACAGTACAGATATTACCTAAACACATTGAAAAAAAATCGAGGATAAACATGTTCGGGTTCTCCAAGACGATTCGTATATTGCAGCAGAATATATTGAAGAGATCTTTTATCTGTATATGGAGTTTATGTATAATCATTGCTAAATATAGGAAAACAGTCATACGGCGAATCTGGGAAAAAAGTATTAAGTGTTTTGTTTGTATCTGAAGTCCGTCCTTGGTGTCGGTAGCTGAGCGTTGCGAAAGGAAAGGATCTCACGTGGTTTCTGTCATCTGGGTCACCTAGTTCACGACTCACCTGCATTCTCCGCCGCTCCGTGTCTCAAAACGTCATGTACAATCTGCCTACTTCCAGTAAGAATCGAGGGAATTGCATTTAATTTAACGCTCAGTTTAGATCGAGGTTACTTAGGAAGTCGTAGTTGTGGATCTGATCAGTCAGACCAGGTTGACTGCTTGTAGAAAGCATAACAAACGCAACTCAGGCTACTTCATGGCATCAGGAAGATGGGTATGCATTTCTTGATCCGATTGTTAGTGATGGTGAGACCTAGATGTTTCATATCTCTCCAGAGAGTCAGGCTTCAACCACTCGAGTGTCACCATACGCTGTCATCCAAACCACGTCTCTGTCAACAATATCAGTCAGAACGGCGGTAGTTTGGGCCTTCTCTTTGTGGATTTCATGTCTTAAACTCACTACGTTAGATGCTGAAAAGTTACGGCGAAGTGAAATACTTGAAAGCAGTGCCCTGTCGATTCCCGACCCCACACAGCTTCAACCACTCAACCAATTATGGATGAGAGATTTTCGTCAATCAGCCTATAGCGATTTTCCACAAATTTTACTGGGCTGAAACACTTCTTGGGCGGAGAACGTTTCACAAATGATGACAAGTTGATGACTGCTTTAGTTGTTCTTGACATTATTTCCACGTCATCAGCATATGGCATTATTTGTGATGACTTGTATGCTATAGTTTTAGTTGTATCTATTTTTGTTTGTCTAATGGCGTACTCTAGAACCAAATTAAATAATATCGGAGCCAGTCCATCCCCTTGCTTTAATCCTTGGTTAGTCTCGAAATTTTCGGTTAGTTGGTTCTGAATTTTGACTTGATCTGTAATTAGACTATATTATTTTACAGAAATTATTGAGAGCTTCTTGAAAATCATGATATTCCAACTTTAGGTTTCAGTATTACCATTTGAAATAAATACCTACAGCACAATTTGCAGGAACCTGTCAATCTAAGAACTGAATTTTCAACCTCACCGTTCAGGCGGCCACTGAAAAGTTGCTGCCAATGGAAACGTCTTAGAAAAACCTACAATTTAGGTGCGATCGATCATCATCAGAAAGAAAAGAGGGTTAGGGCCAGTGTGAACATCAGGCGATAGATGAGTACAATATGGGGAACTTTTTTTTATACGAGGGAAATTGTGGAATCCATCATGGTTACCCGAGGAAGGTTCGCACTGCTCATGTAGTGTGAGACTCCTATTCACTAAACCACTAACCCTTTCTCCTTGACCTACGTCCATCTCGGAACCGCATTACTTCAGGGTGGAGCAGTTTCCTAGCCTGTCGGGGGACTACAAAGCTCGTGGACTGATATAATAAATGCCTTAAAAAGGATGAGATTATATGGAGAAGTGAAGAAAGATTAAGATTAACTTATTTATTTAAAAAAATTATTAGAAATTGTTATTTTATGGATTATTATCCTACATTTTTTTGCAGCTATTTAGATATCCTAATTTTTAGAGATATTCCTCAGAGTTTGTTGGATTATGTTTCATCGTTTCATAACCTCCCCTGCTTTATACCTCACTTCCCCTCGTTGACATATTTTTACCTAAAGAATAATTCACTTGCGGTTTGTTGCCACGTTTTACACCGAGTTCCGGTGAAACAAACAACCACTGGATGAAAAATGCATGATATGTTTTTTTCCCCCCGGAAATCGTTCTTCGCGAAGAGCAATGCGGCAGGGATTTTTCAAGCGGAGTGAAAACCAACCCCCCCAGAAACTCGAAGCCGGCCAACTTCCGACAGCAGAAACAAAGACACAAATCAAGCCAAAATATCGGAGCTGAGAGCCTTGTGTTGGGGGTGACGAATGAATAATCGATGTACGCCACACAACTCGGAGACCGAAGATTATCTCCTCCTCTGGGAGATTTATTATTCTCTCAGTCTCAACTAAGACAATTTCTTATCCATCGGCATCGCTGAAAGTTACACGAAGAAAATCCGGACGAAAATATAACGCCAACTTCTCGGAACATAAACCGATCGCTTTATTGGATTTGTAAAAAGGAAGTTTGTCGCTGGCAAAGCCTTTCTGCTGTACTGATCAGCCTGAAACCGGAATGACAACTCGTTGATATGCTCTAAAAATAATCACAAACAAAAAACTATTCAAGAGACGAGCAAAAAATAATTAAATAAATAATTAATTGGAATACTTTATGGACTATGGATCTCGAAAGCATGGGCCCAGTGTGTTGGCTATCCTACGTCTTATTGTAGTTTTTCTGGGCCATTTTTGGTAATTTTGGAAGGACTATGTTTGGACCTGGATTTAGTTTTAATTTCCAGAACGAAATTCTGAGATCAAATTAATGACAAAAATGTCCACTATTTTGATCTATGGAAGTAATTTTGTCCGATTATTTCAATGGCGTTATTCCTGTCCTTTAAACGTCAGTTTTTGCTTGGCATATTTGCATTAAAATTAATTAATTAACGAACAAATTTATCTACTCGAATTAACTTTACATTTGGCAGAAGTTGTAATTAAAAATGAAATTTCTGGCATTATTTAAAATATTACAAAGAAACGGTCGTCTTTAATTTATTTTTCTACTCTTAAACTCACTACTGCGTTAATTAATAACTCAAATTCGGTTATTTCCCTTCACTGTTACGTCGATATAAATAAAATAAGAAATTTGTAAGTCAACTAATGAGTCCAGTGGTTTTAATGTATCTTTACGCTTCATTCATTAGGGTATCCGAATGCGAATTAGGTTCCTGACAACTTGTCTGACTTACTGGTTTTGTTCACTTTTCTTATAAATCGGTCGGATGAAACATTTTATCTTAGTTATACGGAGTCGGAAGATGGCTTCTAGCAAAATAATACTGCCATCCGCCATCTTGACGCTATATGGCGAATGTTCCGAAACCTGATTTAACCAATTGGTGCATGGTGTGGTATATATGCAAATATATAACTTATAGTATCACCCCAGAGGCTTCGGTTCGTTTCTAAGGGAGATAATTTGTGATGCTGATATAAAACCACGTGCACTTAATGAAATGTGAAATTTTTGGCATCCGTGGACATGTTAAAGCATGCCTTTCCGAGCTTTCTGTCAGTCAACCCCTTAAGCCAGATTTTTCTACCCGCCGGTCAACTTCAGAATATTTATTTTCTGTTTTTTTTACGTTTTTTCAAGAAAGAAATTTTAAGCGTCATTATCAGTGTATTCTAATTGCACTAAAATAATAATTATCCAATTAATATGAATTATTGATAAATCAGACCTAATTATATTTATGTTGAAATGAGTAACATCTTGAGCCAAATTGACTTTGGTCAGCTTTATTATTTTTTTGGTTAATTTATCCGTATTGTATTCACAAAAATGCATCTTAAAAATTTGGTTTTAAAAAAAACAAAAACATCATGAACTGAAGGCTTTAAGTCGTTGGTTAAGAAATAAGTTTGCTTTACTGCAAAAGGACTATGAAACGCAAAATGGGTTGGGAGGCCATCTTAAATTATCAGGTTCCATTTTAAAAAAAGTAATAAATAGCATCTAAATTGCTTTTATAGTCTGATGCTGGGATTATATTCAAGAATCAGGTTCAGACAGCAACATAAATATAGCTGTATTCCAACATGGTCATAATATTTGGGAAATAGGCTGGTAGTCTGATTACATAGTTTCAAATTATCCCGGGGACCACCGACGTGGACACTTCTGGAATGTTGGAATATTGGTGTTGAGAAAAACAGCTGTATATAGCTCCTCCGGGTCTAACTACAAGGCAAGTGGTAATTTTTTTTTTTCGCTTTGTGTGCGGCAGGTGATGATTATTAATTGTGTGACTACGTGCTAGCGGTAAGCTGAAATGTTACGTCACGCGTGTGATATGTTGCTACAACAATACACTTGGGATTCCGCAGTTTGGAAGGGAAGCTGATGAACAATGAACATTGTTGCACAATCAAATGCTATTCAGCGCAGAGCACGGCCCCGTAAACACCGAGTACGACGTGATATATGACTAGATGTTCTGTATAATATCGAACGAAATGTGGCGAAAATATAACGAGTATGAAACACGGACGAGAAGGTGCACATTAGTGGGAACGCAGTTGGAAGACCTTTCTTTATTTGTTCGATTGTATTCACGGATATTCAATTGGAAAGTTGATGGCCCAGAAGCGGAAGAGAATTTCAAATGTGTTGTAATGGAGTATAGAAAATGGAATGAATGGACAAAATAAGGAATTATGCTGTATGAAAATCAGATCTGAAATGGAAGGAGTATTTAAAAAAATGGAATTTTCTACTCTTTACTTTCTGTTAATTTTTTTATTTATTTTTTATTTTTTAGGGCAATAGGCTACATGAGGGTGATCCACATTGGGCAACTCCCCTTTAATAGCATAGGAAGGGATTAGAAAGGGGGGATGCGGAAGGGTAGAGGAAGGTAGCCAAGGGGTTACTAGGGCCCCCGGGCTATTGTTTAAGGATCCTACCCGGCATTCGCCTAAAGAAATGCAGGGAAAACCCTAGAAAAACCTGCATCGGGTAGGTCGGGCATTGGGTACTTGTCCCACGCCCTTCTGATAGCGGGAGTTATTCCACTTTACCTACTTATGATTCCTGAAGTCAGAAAAACATCTGAGTGAGAAGAGTCTGCGAGGGTTATTCTCTCGCAGGCAATACCTGCGAGGGATTTTCTCTCGCAGGCAGAACCTTTTAGGAGAGATACGAAGGGGCTACCTTTGGGTATGCCTTTTCCTCTCCGTTTTTTAACTAAGGTTCCCACAAGCCGAGGCACCTCGGCCTGTTCTGAGAGGTGTATGTTCTGGGGTCACAGACCTTGGGCATACGGTAAGAGTTGTTCGCTATTCCCGTTGGAATAGTCAGCCAGCTGCCTCCTAAACTGGTCGAGGCACGGAGAAGGGAATGCTGCGTCCCCACAGCAAACTCCTCTCCCGCTATCGGAAGGGCGTGGGACAAGTACCCAATGCCTGACCTACCTAATGCAGGTTTTTCTAGGGTTTTCCCTGCATTTCTATAGGCAAATGCCGGGTAGGATCCTTAAAATATAGCCCGGGTGCCCTAGTAACCCTTCCTCTACCCTTCCGCATCCCCCCTTTCAAATCCCTTTCTATGCTATTAAAGGGAGTTGCCCAATGTGGATCACCCTCATGTAGCCTGTTGCCTTCCCCCCCCCCAAAAAAAAAGATAAGCATGTAATGACACCGGATTTAGTAACAGTCTACCACAATAATTCGTATACATTTGTTTTTAGCGTTCCTTAAAGTATCAGGTGTAGTATGTTTATTTTATATGAGTAAAAAGGCTAAAAACAGACACTTAAATAAAATTTAATTACGTTTTTGTTTTTAATACCCCATTTTTTATGATTAGAAATTTAATAAGAAAACTAATTAATCGTTTTCTATATAAATTATTAAAGCTAAAATGTTATCGGCCGTATTTAACTTTCATATATAATATCAAATTTATTTTTTCCTTCGTAAAATCATCAAATCTTGAGTACATACGCTTCCAGCAGAATACTCGTGTCTTACGGAAATCCTGTAAGACAATATGACTACACACTTACGGGAACATCAATATACTCCGATTCTACGACAAAACATTTTCAATTTTGTCAAAAACATGCAGATAGTTGAAGTTTAGAAAAATTCCATTGTGCGAAATGACGTGTCATATTGAAGATAAATATGGCAAAAATTAAATATTTTAGAAAATTATTTAATTTTTTTTTATTAAAATGCGACTGGTAAGAAACGGCAGGGATAAAATAGAAAAATATAATTAAATCCTATATCAACCACAAAATTAAATTCTTGATGAAAAATTATAATTTAATCATTTAATTTTTTTAATCCTAATGCGAACCCTCATCAAGCTGCTATAAACAAATATATTAAATTATAGACATAAAAGTACTGACCGATAATCAAAGATAATAAAAACGAGTTGAAATAACAAATATGGAATTTTTTTTATTGTTGATTTAAAAGTGTTTATGGATCGTGGAATAAAATATTATAAATATTACTTAAATAATCAGAGTTCTCTTTGACATTGAGTTAATGTGCATTACGCTTAATGTGTAACATATGTGAAACTAATCTAGATTTATAATTACTGTCTTTGTCTAAAATATGGTTGGTGTCAAAAAAATCCTGTGAAGCTTGCTATTGGTCTGTATTATTTAATTCTCGTGGTGATGGCTCTTTTGGTTATACCTTTGTACACGGATGAGCAATTATTAGAATTTAATTGGTAACTACATGATGTGTTTTGTTTTTATCAACACGAAATTTGATAAATTATATTATTATTTAGTTATGAGCAGAATATTATAGGATGTGATGAGGTATGATAATATTTTATCAGTCGTAAGAATTTAAATTGACCTCTAAGAGATTTATAAATTTTTTATGAATATTGTTGACTGATAAAAAAAACACTGAATATAATATAAATATGATACATTTTAAATATGATTAAAACTAATTTTAAAATATATTAAGAAAAGGCTTCACGTGTTGTATTTTAAGGTTTTTGAATGAATGAGATTAAAGAACAGCGTCTACAAATATAGGGCGTACATACACAGTACCTACGAAAATAGGTAGGTTAATTCTTTGTCCCCAATATAAAAAAAAATTCGGAACACCTTTTACATAAAATAATAAATTTGTGTACTATTTTAGTAAATTATAGCTTGGTAAACATAAATGGAATTTTGATATTTAAACGGAACCTATTTTTTGGTTCCACTCTACGAAAATTTGGTATTTAATTCTCGAATATTTCAAGTATATTTATTTGGAACATCGTAAACATAAAAATATATAATTGTGTACAATCATAGCGCGCGAAACAGATTTTTTTTTAAAAAAAATATTCCACCTTACACAAAATATGTTTATGTAGTTTAGCCTTAATTATAGTAATTATAGTTTTTTATTAGTCAAAAAGATTCATAAATATTTTATAAATCTCTTCGAGGCCTATTTATATTGTAGTAATTGGTAATTAAGACATTGTTCTAATTGGAAAGTTGGATTGTAGAGGACTCATTATTAGTGGATATAGAGCGGACGCCGCAACAATCCGGCGAGGCAAAGAAAACATTGTTGGGCAGTTGAGAGAGTTTACGCGCTCAAAATCTAAGACACGAAGTTTTACAGTTGGGCAGCGGACAGCGAACAGTTCGAAAGCTTTACAGTTGGGCAGCCAGAACGAAAGAATATGGTCCAGTTACAAACATGCTCTAAAATATTGAAAAGTAAAGCAATCTTCAGTCGGGAAGGAGAGAGTGCAACTAATGTTATATTCTGTGGTCGAGCGAAAATTCATCATGCTGGCCATAGACAAACCAATGAAGGACCTTTTCAACTAAAGTTACGAGATCTGCAAATCCAGGTTGGAGTAAAGCATCAAGAATCTACCAGTTTGTGTTAGACCAACTAACAAACTACGCCAATTAGAATTTGTTGGCATTTAGAGTCTGTGAGTACTAGAATCTGTGATATCCCCAAATTTTGTGCACGAAAAACCTAAAATGAGACCTGGGCGGCCGTAAGTAGAGAAATCATTTGTAAACCACTTTTAAAAGATAAAAGTCAGATCGTTCTTTAATTATTTAACTATTGATAAAATGAGATCGTTAGTTCTTGATAAATTTAAAACTGTTTAAATTCAATCTGTAGTATTATTTCTTCTACAACAAATTTCGTCTATGTTTCAGACGCATTAACTTCCATAAAAGGTAATTTTGATTGGATAAATTCAGCCATTTATCAAACCCAGTTTAAGACCCTGAGATCCCAATTATTTTGTGTATCAAATATTTTGTTTTTAAAATTGATAATAAATTTTGTTAGTTGTTAATAGCTGTTCATTTAAAAGCGCCCTTATATTTATATTTAAATTATTACAATATATTTTTGACTGATAAAATATTATCATACAAGATGTATATTGTTGAAAATTATATTCACAGACACCATTAATGCTGTCGACCTCAGGTCCTGTCGGATACGAAACGTGCGACAGTCCCGTTTTCATTTACAGATTTAACGTTGAGAATTAAAAATATATTAATGTTAAAATATGTTCTCACTTTTGGGGCTTGTTTTATATAATGAGAATATAAACGGTGGTAGATATGATGAAGTTTTTTGTGATGTTTCCAATTCGTCCTTAGAATAAGTATGTCCGTGATCTTATAAATACCATAGGAATAATTACATCGGTTTCCAGAATTTCAATATAAAATAAAATTATTTGTATCATTGCGCAATTTAAAAAAAAAACATTTTAGAGGTTGAATTGTGAAACCCTGACCTTCGTTATCGGCGCAAGAGTGAGGAGTAAACAGCTTGGCCAAACATAATAGCACCTCGTCGTCTCAAGGAGATTCAGTTCGGGGAAATTTATTCCTGCTCGTGGAGATTACTTAACGTAGTTCATAACGAACAGAAGTCAATATATTTTTAAAAAAATGTAGATGACGCGGGATAAAATTCCATATCACAATAGTCATCGCAAAAATTATGAACCCCCCAAAAATGGATTTTTAGCGACGTCTAATGCATTGAATCTATTTTTTTAGTCAGTTGCTTATTGTAAATTCAATCCACTGCTTTGAAGAAAAATTTATAACCTTTTTAGATTGAAAGCTTTCTTTGTGATAGATAAAACAATAGGAGCGTCATCTCTGCTCTCCAGTTCCGCCAAACAACATCTCGCTGAATATAGAAGACATCGGAGCAGGATCACACAAACTGTTGCAACATGCATGAGGAACAAGGCCCACAGTGGATCCATTCCGATAAAACACGACCTCACCAAACGAGCAGGATCAATTGCGTCCGATCAATGGGTCGTAAACATTGGAAGAGGTTGGCGATGCCTCTTCTTCTGCCGATCTGCTTGCGTCTGCTAAATCATACACAAATACTGGATTGCGTTCGAGGCCGAGCGTCCGGCTGAATTATAGGCGCTATGACCCACTAGTAAACCGGGTCGACCGAAGCATCGTATACGCTGAACAGAACTGTAGTTTTAAATATCTCTTTCCTTCAACAGGATATCATGCTTTACTCCAATGTACTCTTCAAATACTGTAAGTAATTATATACTAAGTCGCAGACAAGTTGAATAATTAAAGAAACGTAGTAAAAAATGCCTGTTTTTCCTGCCTATAGGCCTGCGAGGGCTATTCTCTCGCAGGCAATACCTACGACGGATGTTCTCTCGCAGGCAGAACCTTGTAGGAGAGATACGAATGGGCTACCTTTGGGTATGCCTTTTCCTCTCCGTTTTTGAACTAAGGTTCCTACAAGCCGAGGCACCTCGGCCTGTTTTGAGAGGTGTATGTTCCGGGGTCGCAAACCTTGGGCATACGATAAGAGTTGTCCGCTATTCCTATTGGAATAGTCGGCCAGCTGCCTCCTAAACTGGTCAAGGAACGGAGAGGGGAAAGCTGCGACCCCACAGCTAACCCCTCTCCCGCCATCGGAAGGGCGTGGGCAATCACCAAATGCCCGACCTACGTGATGCAGGTTTTTCTAGGGTTTTTCCTGCATCACTTTTAGGCGAATTGCCGGTTAGGACCGTTAAACCATAGTGAACCCTTGGCTACCTTCCTCTACCCTTCCGCATCCCCCCTTTCAAATCTCTTTCTATGCTATTAAAGGGGAGTTGCCCAACCTGGATTAACCTCATGTAGCCTGTTGCCCTAAAAAAATATTTTTTTTCCTGCATCACTTTTAGGCGAATGCCGGATAGGATTCTTAAAATATAGTCCGGGGGCCCTAGTTAACTCTTGGCTACCTTCCTCTACCCTTCCCCATACGCCCTTTCAAATCCATTCTTATGCTATTAAAGGGGAGGTACCACTATGTTGAATACCCTCATGTAGCGTGTTACCCTAAAAAAAGGAAGGTATTTCTTTTTCCTTTTTTTTAGGGTAACAGACTACATGAGAGTAAACCACATGGTAGCAACTCCCCTTTAATAGCATCTGAAGGGATTTGAAAGGGGGGGATGTGGACTATACTGAGATGGCACCATGTGGATTACCCTGATATAGCCTTTTACTCTAAAAAATAAAATAAAAATGAAAAAAGAAGTGGATTGCCATCATGTAGCCTGTTACTCTAAATATAATAATAAAATAAATATAGGTCGAAGCTTGCGAGGCCTGTTCTCTCGCAGTCGAACCTTCCCAGACAGCTTTAAGGAGTCTACTTTTGGGGATGCCTTCTCCTCTTTCTGGTTTTTTGAACTAAGGTTCCCACAAGCCGAGGCACCTTGGACTGTTTTGAGAGGTTTAGTGGGGTATACGGTAAGAGTTGTTCTCAGTTACCATTGGAACAGTCGGCCAACTGCCACCTAAACTGGTCGAGGAACGGAGAAGGGAATGCTGCGTCCCCGCAGCAAACTCCTCTCCCGCCATCGTAATGGCGTGGGACAAGTACCCAATGCCCGATCTACCTGATGCTGGTTTTCTAGGGTTTGTCCTGCATCACCTTTAGGCGAATGCCGGGTAGGATCCTCAAACTATAGCCTGGAGGACCTAGTTAACCCTTGGCTACCTTCTTGTACACTTCAGCATCCCCACTTTCAAATCCCTTCCTGTGATATTAAAGGGGAGTTGGCACCATTTGGATTACCCGCATGTAGTAGCCTCTTACTCTAGAAAAAAATTATATGAATATATAATTAATAAAAAATGAACTGGCTTTTTATTTTATTGTGTGTACTATAGTGATTTGTGTTATACGGGCTTCTGAATCTGAGACGTTTTGAGAGAAACAAATTTGCCAAAGTTTAAAAATAAGGTGGCAATCGTCCTTCCTCAGAACGTGTCGCTTATGTTATCGGGTTATGTGCTAATTGACGACAAGACTCGTGCGACGCCTGAGGTCATTGGCAGCGAATTGGCGGCGTTTACGGGTGCTGACGTCAAGGACAACCTGAATTGTAACTCACTTGAATAATCTCCGCAGTGGCTCTGACAATTATACGCAGTGTAATCTGACTCCTCTACTAGCCTACAACATATGAAGTAACTAACTTTTTCACTGTCTGATCCTGTCTTTTCATACTTATTTTTCCCCCTGAAAAATGCTGAGGTCAACAACCACTCAGTTTAAAAAACCCAACTGAGACTATTTTCAGGAAGCTTATACATTTAATAACAAGCATTCCCCATTGTAACAGTATTTTAATTATATATTACATTCCAACCAGTTAGATACGACCGACACTTTTGGGCTAGACGTTTTCTTATAATACCTCGGAACCTTTTATCACAGTTTCCACGTTACCTGAACGGCAGATTTGTACCGAAGTTTACTGCTGCTATGTGGTTTTCTTACCACTTAATAAATAAAATAAACTTGAACAGCGTATATTTTAATTCTTAGCCATTTTTTTCAATTAATTTTCCATTGACTTCTAGTAGACGAGGTAAAAAGCAATGAACCCACTAAACCTTTGAATTTCGAATTTTGTAAATTTCATATCACCTACTGGTTAACCTCGTTCCCTATTTATCTTTCATATCCGTATATGTGCTGTTTTGTTTACTGTTAATTACTTTATCCCCGTTTGTCTCAATAAATAGTGAATATTCCCATTTCAATCACCTGGGTATATCGAATAATGACCACGTAACTGTCATAAATGTTAAACATCCATGGATCTGGAATTTTTCCTACACATCATTTGTGGAATGAAAATGTTCTCCGAACTATAGACTTTTCGCGCTGACTAAAAGCTATTTGGGATGACGAAGGAATATTTTACTTCATTATTATTCGCCAAATTGTGCTCCATCATTTTCTGTTCCCAAATTAACAAAATAACTAAGGTTTCCTTAAAATAAAGACGTCAATGCTGAGACTTGCGACAATTATGCTGAGTTTGAGAAATCTGAGGCGTAAAATAAGTCGGAAAATTCTACTAAAATATTGACCTAAAAGATGAATTTAAATAATAAAAAATTAAATTCATAATAAATCTTTTATTTTCCGTTTTCCAGGCTGACAATTTTCAGTACCACGCTCGTATAAAAAAAACTCGTCACTTTTACTGCTATTCCGCAAGGAAATCGGATCACATTGGAAGTGGATCCTTTCACTTTGGCAATACACGAGATCTGGGGTGAAGTGCTTCTGGTAGAATGGTCGTGGTGGCAGCTGCGGGAATCGTATATCCCCTCCAGGGATAAAGACGTAAACACTGAGACAGCGCACCGGCGCGGTCCAACTTTATAGCAGGACTCGAGGGAAAATCAGCGTTCAACTTACATTTGCTGCACATGAAAACACCGACGTCTTTAAACACACTTTTCGGACTTTATATAAATTAAATTATTTACTTGTATATTACTATGACGACGATCGCTTTATAAGATCGCCGTCTCGACGCATAGAGCTTCATCCGCCATGTTGGGAAGGATCTATTTCTGCACCCACAGCCTTTTGGAGCCCGACCAAAGTGCAGATGTCCTCTCTCTGCTTGAATCTCGGCTGCCCTGTAACGGCTGTGTCTGTTCAATATATCCGGACCCGGATGTGGCTGCAACTGGACCGCATTTAGCATTTACAGAATAACGAGTATCTTGTAGTTCACTGGCACAATCTAGCAGTAACTGATATTTTAGAATTAATAAATAGCTGAAATAATAATTAAGTTGTCGTTTTCGTGGCGTGGTTACTCTTTAGGAACGTTTCTGTAAAGTTATAAATCCACGTTCTTCAAATTTAAATATTATCAAGTCAGAATTTATTAAATAAGTGAGTTGAATTAAATTTACAATTAACTTAATACATGAAGTTTCATCCCCATTTCTTGCGACCTCTTCATGCCTTTTAATTTTAATAATCTAAAAATAATGGAACATCTATATAATAAAAAAGGATGTATATTTGTATGTATGTATGTATTTACGTTAATTTATATACAAATTTAATCGCGTGGAAATATTGCAACAAAACATGGTAAACATATTCTTCAAAATACGAGAAACGGTACTGTGGGGGTGAGAAACAGCTAACAAAAATTGTGGAAAGAATTATAATTGAAAAACGTGATAATTTTGCGTTAAATTACTGCGCCCCAAGAGAGCATGACGTCACGCAAGAGAGAGAAAGAGAGACGTTACTACGCGACGAACAACGGAAATAGTTCCTTTTTCCATAATGAAATAAAGCAGAAATATTTTCATTGAATCAAAAGTATAATTTTATCCATCAATACTCCATCGAATGATAATAAAAAAACAATACGAATACTTTATGATCTTTGCAATTTAATTTAATTTAATTTTCGTGCCATATTAGTGACTAATATGGTGACCATTTGTTTACATTGTGAATCTGGCTCACAATTTCATCAATTTAACCTTCCGTAATGTCTTCAGCCTGAGGGACAATTATCCTGCAATACTCAAAGAGTACATTCGCAAAGAAATTCGGAGGTATATTTGTTGGGATTGATGTAATAAAATTCAATGTATGTTATAGCTTTTCAATTAATGCACTATCGGTCTAAAGAATGTACGGAACAGTTAGATTTAGGTTAAATCACTTCTTGACTTAAGATTAATATAAAATTAAATACTTTTTCGGTTTTATATAAATAAGTACGCGGGCAACGCCGGGCACCCAGCAAGTTAAAAATAAAAAACAATGAAAATTGTATAACAATTCCCTTGCCCGAAAAATTATTTAATTCTATGTTAAACTTTAGTCAAGAAGCGATTTTACCTAAATCTAACTGTTCCTATTTCCGTACATACTTTCGACCGATGGTGCATTAATTGAACAGCTATAAAATATATTGCATTTTCTTGCATCAATCACAACAAAAATACCTATAATTTATTTACGAATAGAATCCTTAAAGATACTCCTTGAGAATTGCACGATATTATTGTCCCTCAGCATTCAGACACTACGAAAGATTAAATTGATGAAATAGGTAGCTAGATTCATAATGTAAAGAAATAGTCGCCATATTGGAGTCACTAATATGACGAGGAAATTATCTTACATTTTCCGTGTGACGTCATGGTATCTTGGCGCGCAGTTATTTAATACAAAATTATCATATTTTTCAACTATAATTCTTACTACCTTTATACTAGGGGTTTCTCACCTCCCCCCCACAGTAACATTTCTCGTGTTTTTAAGAATAAGTGTAACAATTTTTGTTACAATCTGCCCACGCGTTTAAATTTGTATAGAAATTAACGCAAATACGTGCATACATACGTACACACAAACATAATCCTTTTTTATTATATAGATTGTCATATAATCAATAATTACATTCTTACAGATGCACAAAGTCCTTTAAAGTATATAAGGAATAGCTAAATAAATATAAAAATTGTTTGGTTCGTTTCTCAACTGTTTAATATGTTGGGGATGCTTCTTGATCAGGGTTGTTCTGTGTGTTTGATAGTTTCTTACATTCTACATGAAAATTATTTTTATTTCTGGTGTTTATTCTGTGAACATTTGAATTAGTCCGTTTAATAAAATTGTTCCTGACTTGAATGGCTACACAATCTTATGTGTCCTTATGTTTATCTCCTTACTATTTTGAAAGAAACTTTTTCGCAAACTGTTTTTAATTAAGGCTTCCATAAGCATAGACAGTTGGGTCAGGTTTGAGCGGTGTATCCTGTGAAATCATAGACGTTGTTCCCAGTTCCCGTGGTAACAGTGAGTTTAATCATATATTGGTCGAATCATGGAGGTCGGGAATGCTGCGTCCACACAATAAACTCCACTTCAGACATCAGAAGAGTGTGAGACAAGTACCAAGAGTCTAACCTACGTGATGCAGGTTTCCTCTTTAAGCATCACTTTTAGGAGAATACCTGATAGGATCCTTAAACTATAATCCGGGTACCCTAGTGGATATCTTGTTAATTGTTCCCCCTTTAAAATCCCTTCCTAATACCGTATTAAAGAGGGAAATATGTGGATAACACTCCCCCAACTGCATCCACCATTTTTATCCCTTCCTATGTTATTATTGTAAAGTTGCTGCATTGCGAATTATTGTCAAGTAGCCTAGCCATTAAACTAAATTACCTGCCTTAATTTAGCTATCATTATCACATTTACTCATTTTGATAAAGTTATGGACGCTAGTGAATTAAATTACTCAGCCTACAAATTTCCTAAGACACCAAGCACCCTTGAATTTTTTGTGTTTATTGATTCCTGATACTACATAATTAAATTATTTGCTTGTTCTATTTTGTATTTTGTAAATATAACAGTTTTGTCTTTAATCGAGTCAATCCTGATGTTTGATTTTTCTCCACAGATTTACTACTGTAATTAATTCTATTGCAACTTTAATTTCGATAAATATATATCGCATTTATGAAATTGACGTTGTCTGAGCACGGTAGTTCCTATGGTTTTTCAACAACTTGTGTTACGAGCCCTTTAAAGAAATTAATGCAAGCGACGAAGATAAATAGCCTCTTTATGTAGAAAAGTTTGTTGGTGATTAACGTCCCATCTAATGGACGAGGACTCGGCTATAGTCGGCTTCTGAAGGAACAGATTAGCATAAACTAAATTAATTGCTTCCATAATGTTGGATTTGAATTACGCCCCGGCGCTACATTACAGTTTGTCATCAGACCGCAGGCAACTCTTGAGTAGTACTTTGTGAATAAATTAAATTAATTTATTCAAAAAATTATTTCATTTTACTCACATTTTATATTTAATTTTTTGTTGTCTCGGATATAAATGGTAATACAAAGTGTCCATTAAGTAAGGACCAGCTTTTAGTAAATTCTGACACTTTTAAACCACCTTGAGTCTGTTTATGTTTATAATGTTTAAAATAAGATAAAATTTCTGCACAATTAAATTTATTTGCGTTTAGGATTTATTTTAGAAGATTAAATAACAGAACAACAATATGTGATTGCTATTTTTTTTGGGTGTAGACAGGCTACTGGAGGGTAATCCACATAGTGGCAACTCCTCTATTATAGCATAGGAAAGGGATTTGAAAGGGGGGATGCGGAAGGGGAGAGGAAGGTAGCCAAGGGTTAACTAGGGCCCCCGGGCTATAATTTAAGGATCCTACCCGGCATTCGCCTAAAGTAATGCAGGACAAACCCTATAAAAACCTGCATCAGGTAGGTCGGGAATTTGGTACTTGTCCCACGCCCTTCCGATGGCGGGAGAGGGGTTTGCTGTGGGGTCGCAGCATACACCTCTCCATGCCTTGGCTAGTTTAGGTGGCAGCTGGCCGACTATTTCAATAGGAATAGCGGACAACTCTTACCGTATGCCCAAGGTCTGCGACCCCGGAAACATGCACCTCTCAAAACAGACCGAGGTGTTGGGACACCATTAACAAATTATTTGTTGTAATCATGGAATACCTGAGAGTTTGAACACCTTAAGGATCTTTAGAAAGCTTATAAACTGTGGATGCAAAGCGAATACATCCAAAATTATTGTTTGAAATATCCTCGAAATAAATTCATAACTAAACTAGCTATGTTATAGTCTACACGAACTACGCAATATATCACTATTAAAATGTTTTTATATTATGAAAAAAATTAAATGTTTCCAATTTGAGGGCATGAAACTTGTTCCTTTTCGAAACCTGAAATCATTGAATTATGATTTGTGCCTCGAAATTCCTGAGGGAAGTGGACTAACAATATATGAACAGTAATTAATTTCAATTTTTTTAATTTAATGATATTAGGATTATTATTTTTATTTAATAATGAACGACAATTGGCATATTCTGGAAAATTATTAGAAACTTTTCCCTTTATTTTATTTTCATTTCCATTTTAATAATATTTTGATCAACGATTTGGATGATGAGTTTATTGCCAATACCGTTAGGAATTTTTAAGAGTCTCACAAGTCATGAAATTAATTTTGGGAAACGATAATAAAATTTTGTGAAAATCCGGTTTTGAAACTTAACTGATTTTAAACTATTTTGATCGTTAACAATCTGACTGACCATTACAGCTGTAATTCGTTTCATAAATAAATGTTTTTGAAAGTTTAGTTACAAATTTTAAAAAAAAGCCTATTAAACTTTTCAGCATATTGGGTGTGTCAAGTTACACAAGGAAATAAGTGGTCCAGGGATAAAATTAAATATTTTCATACATGAATACTATTTTAAATAACGTATGCTTTTTCGATGTATTTATTTAATAAGAGATTCAGTTTATCAACCCAGTCACCTGATGATGGCGGAGATGCAATTTTTTTTTAGAAACGATGCAGTTTAATAAACAGTTTCCCGATTGATAAGCTGATAATATTTTATTAAATTGATACTATTTATTGAATAATATGTTTAGTTTCGTTCGTATTTTTGATCTTTCCTTTTAAATATGCAATGTATTTAAAATTCATTAACCTCATTAGGATGTCATGGAATATTTTGAATTTACGTAGTGCTGAATCTGCAGATTTCTTTATCTACTGTTGGTATGGGCAGGTCGTTATAGATTGTTTTAGTGCTCACAAATCAGGGCGCGTTTACTATCGAACGGAGAATTTTAGATTGAAGCCCTTGTATAATTTTTTATATTGCAGCCCCAATAGTTGTACCCCTTAAATGGGCTTAAGAACACATTTATACAGGAGAACTTTGTTTCCTGCTTTGAGCTAAGAATTTCGTCAAAGTGAGAAAATATTTTTATTATTCAAAATCAGCATTTTTAATTTCACCTGTCTCAATATTTCGTGTCTTTAATATTCATAATCGCGAATATTACGCTGCTTTTAAGAGATTATGTAAATTTAAAGTTTCCACTCTTTTCTGAATACTAATTTACAACGGAAACACCTGCCTTTTGCCGCAGGGGATTTATCTTAACTCTTTTCAGAGAATTGAAATGTATATCTTTGACGGAGATCTCTTTCCGTGGCAATTCCATTATCCCAGAGAACTGCAACATTTGTTGGCTTCCGTGGTTGATAATCTTCTTACGTTCTCCCTCTGTCAAGCCTTGATTGGGTAAAACTTTCAATGGAGTCAACGAGGAAGGATTGCGGAATATGTGACTTTCTAGAAACTGTGTAGCGGATTATGCAATTGTATTTGATTATCCAGGTTTTAGCCTTTGAATTGTGCGTTAGTAACTATCATTAATCACAGAAACATTATATAATGCTTCTAAATTTGTAAAGATATCCTCCCTTGACTTCTAAATTTATTTAATATTCTGCCCAAGGACATATGAATTTGTTAATATCCACTTAACATATATTTAGTACCAATAATTTAATTACGAATTAATTGAATTTTTTATTTTAGTTTTAGTGTGTCTTTCTGACACGTACAATACAGAAATATGTGATTAAGGACGTGTATATTTGTTAGTTTGGAACACACTGTAGAAATGAATAGAAAAATTGTACACTATAAAATGTCGTGCCTTTTATGCAGCTACCACATGTCGAATCAAAATATAAAAGACAAACCTGTCGTGATTGTAACCAGTTATAAATTGTCGCTATTTGTGTCACACTCGAGCCCCTAAGAAACATCTCAATTAAATTTTTGTTGTATAATATTTCCAAAAAAGCCCTATTTTTGGAATTATAAACGTAACCTTTAATATATAATCTAAAAATTAATCGCGCCATTCTCGAAATACGAATTGGCTCTGAAAGATAATTGTTCTGGGTTTTTATACGGCAAGTTAAAAAAGAAAATTACTGGAATCAAGATTAAGTGACTAAATAATTTCTCATATTCGTTAGTGATAACAAAAATTATTTACAGTAAAGTTGCGAGATGTATTTTAAAATAATAGACGAATAATATTTATATTGCCTTCTCAGCTGATCCGCACTCAGATATTTATGTAATTTTGAGGATGTATTATATCAGGGTTTTTAATAATTACGAATTTAATGATAATATTTATTAACAGAAAAAAATGATTTCTATTGCTGATTTGTAAATAAATTTCTTTGGGCGTCAAAAGATTTAATCTGAAACTTTCTTTAATAAAAAAAAATAGGCCAATCAAAATGTCTGTCTCTGATGATGCATGGATGGACCGTAGTATACAACAAAAATACAAAAAAAATATCATTATCAAATGTATTTTTTAACTTAAGTCACACATTAAATGATTACTCAAAATTACAAAATTAGAATTAAAATTCATATGCAATATTTTAAATATGAGACAATTTTAGTTCCAATATATATATTTACTATTTAATTATACTGTTTTATTAAAATAAACGGCGGTTTGTATTAATTTACAAATTTTTGTTTTGAAATTTAAATAATAAGTGAATACGTAGTTTCATAAAACATTTTTTTTTTGCATAATAAATAAATGTTCCATGTAATGTAGCGCTAGGAAAGTTTTCATGGCTCCACATTTTTTCGAGAATAACGTAAGGATGTACGAGTTTTCTATGTTAATTATTGCCGCCGACGCCGACACCCTTCACAAAATGTTTTAATTTCGTAAACAAGAGCGAATATGTCCGCGTAGTCACCCCAAGTTTTTAAATTATAGTTTGTTGGGAAGCTAGTGGTAAACTGCGGCAAAGTATGCGCGTAATTTCAGTTGCCCAGGCTGGCCAAATATTTGCAAGGTGAGCTCGGCCTCAACTTTAATTGGCCAACTTTATATTGCGGTCCAAAAAAGTTTCCTTGCGGTGTGGGAGGACAGTTGGCAGTATTGTGCAAATTAGGGCCTGCCCTGTCCGTAGGGGAAATTCATTTTCTG
This sequence comes from Zhengitettix transpicula, assembly GCA_037074705.1. NCBI lineage: Eukaryota > Metazoa > Arthropoda > Insecta > Orthoptera > Tetrigidae > Zhengitettix > Zhengitettix transpicula. The sequence goes on along the minus strand of CM073596.1, from coordinate 33,991,270 downwards.
GGATATTCACTTAACACTGCATTTATGCAGCACCCACGTCCTTTTTACTAATTTTTTGTGTTATTAGCAATTCAGCACTGGTAGTATTGTCCTTAAATTTTATTTTTCTGGGCAGTTAGTATTTCTCAAATAAATAGTAAAGAATAATAAAACTGATAAAAATTATTGTTTAAATTTTTTATATTTGTAATTAACATGGAAAGATTGTAATAATGATTATAATTTTTAACAGCAATCGGTACCATAATAAATTACGGAAAAAGCCTACTATCTAACAATATTTGTTTTTATAATTTTATTTACTGTAATAATTTATATCAATAGCTTGCATCTTTTGACAATAATTCATGATATGAATTATGTGGCGTTTTTAAATGAAAAGAACTATTACGTGAAAACTATTAAACAAGATTTATTAACAATTTTAAAACAAGTATTCACATCACAAAATATTTGGGATCTCAGGCTCTTGAACTGGGTTTGATAATGGCAGAATTTATATAATCAAAATCACAAAAATTACATTTGCTTTATATGGGAATCAATGCATCTGAACATAGACGACATTTGTTGCTGAAGAAATAATACTAAAGATTGAATTTAAACAATTTCAATTTTTATCAAGAAATAAAGAATGATCTGAATAATTAAAAATCTCATTTTGTCGATAATTAAAGAACGATCTGACGTTTATCTTTTAAACGTGGTTTACAATGATTTTAAAGTTTTCTTTCTACTTACGGCAGCCCAGGTCTCATTTTAACTTTTCGTGCACAATTTTGGGGATATCACTGATTCTAAGTACTCACAGACTCTAAATGTTCACAGACTCTAATTAGCGTAGTTTGTTAGTTGGTTTAAAATAACTTTGTCGATTCTCGATGATTTACTGCAACCTGGATTTGTTGATCTCGTGGATTTTTGTTGAAAATGCACCTCATTGGTTTTGTCTGTTGACTGAAGACTAGTTCAGTTTCTGCATTTTTGATATAACAGCGTACTGGTTACTGGAACACTTTCTCGTTCTTTAAATTAGACCTTTCAGTCTTCACTGCTGACTGACAAAGATTGTTCAAGTTTTCGTGAATAAGAATTTTAATCTGTACATCTCGCCGTTTACTGCCCAACTGTTCGTTCTTTTACTCTGTTCTACTTGCTGTCCGCTGCCCAACTGTTCATTCGTCACTTAAATTTTGAGCGCGTAAAACCTTCTCGACCGATCAACAATACTTTTTTTTTCATTGCCGGCTTGTTGCGGCGTCCGCTATATCCACCAATAATGAGTCCTCTATAGTTCAACTTTTCAATTAGAACAATTTCTTTAAGTACCAATTACTACATTACATTGCGACAGATTATTAGTGATACACTTACTGATAATGCTTAAATACAGCTCTTTTACAATTATTTTATTCTTCTATAAATTGAGTAAAGGATTGAAAGCTTTTATGATTTATATTAATGATTCTTTTGTTTCAATTATTAATGATACTAAAATGTTTACTATTCCTATGTTTATTTATTTTGTACCTGCAAGACAGTTGAGGTTATAACATTTTATGTATTCGTTATGGATCTTGCTCCTAAACTGGTCGAGGCACGGAGAAGAGAATGCTGCGACCCCACAGAAAACCCCTCTCCTGCTATCGGAAGGACGTGGGAGAAATACCAAGTGCCCGACCTACATGATGCAGGTTTTCTAGGGTTTGTACTGCATCATTTTTAGGCGAGTTCCCGGTAGGATCCTTAAACCATTGTCCGGTGGGCTTAGTTAACTCTTGGGTACCTTCCTCTACCCTTCCGCGTCCTTCCTTTCAAGTCCCTTCCTGTGCTATTGAAGGGGAGTTACAACCACGTGGATTACCCTCGTGTAGCCTGTTACTCTAAAAGAGCTAATAAGGAATGCGTAGAACGAAAATGTTGCGGAAATATGGTTCGTTTATCTATGTGCAAATTTATACTGATTCAGTGTAATACTGAATATTTCCTTTAAGTCTTCCCAAGAATATTTCTACGCGATGTTTTCGCCTGGTCGCGCGCCGCCATCTATCATACACAAGGTACGCCGCTATTCAACTTTCTATCACACACGTATCTGAGTGATGCTACGATGAATTTCAGTAGGTAATAGACCTTAACTATTTAATAACAAGGTCAATCCTGTGATACGGTGAATGTCCTTAAATGGGGTGCCATGTTTGAAATAGGTATTCTATTTAAAATTTTTTGTTAATGTTAAATTTTCTACATTTTTTCTTCTTGAAGATTTTAGTGAGTTCTTCCAATGACAGGTAAATAACTACTCATTTTTGTCAGTATTGATCATCATCTTGCCAGGTCCTCGTTCTGAGAGCTGAGGTGCGTTCACGTTTCCATCCCCTAAGCAGCAGCTCTATTGGGGATTATTACACGGCGAGATGTGACTGTTTGCTGCGTGTGAGCAGCGATGCGTGTCTGCGCTGCACCCGCTTTGATCACACTCTACACTCTGCACACACGTGAGTGTTGTGTGGCCCGGTAATTGGCTGCGGAGCGGCTCTCCCGCAGGGCCTTCATCAAATTTCTCATTAACGAAGCTCGTACTCCAACATTTCCGCGATTTTTATAAGAACTCCTCTTCATTGCTATCCGCGGAAAAATTATTTATTTTTATATTGCCAAGAGTTTGTGTAACAAGATTTAAGGTCTCTCGCCGTGTACCGTATTCACTGGTTTATTCCGCTGCTTCACATCCCTCAGGTCGGAATTTCAAATCCTAACATTTATACAATCAGTTTCTCGGTGATCTCATTCAAATATCATAGACTTGTAATGAAACCTGGTTGGAAGCCGTAACTATTAAGACTTTCGTCTTAAAAATTCCATTTATTTCTATTAATAGTATGTAGTTTGCGAAAGTAGTCCAAGAAGTACTAGACCTGAAAAATAAAACAAAATAATTGGGAAAACTTATTTTTATTTCTCAACGTAGACGCCTTTCAGTTTTATACACTTTTCCCAGCGATGCTCAATAGCTTCGAGATCCTGTTTAAAGTGAGAACATTCAAGCATCTTAAAATAGGCAAGAACCGCAGACCTCACTTTTTCACTTCCGACAGACTACATGAGGGTAATCCTACTCTAATTTTCTAGTTATGTCGCAGCTCTAAAGTTATAAGAATAATATTATTTAAAAAATGTATCACAATTTAAATACAAACCTAAAACATCGTTTTTTTTAGAATAACAGGCTAATCCACATGGTGGAAACTCCCCTTTAACAGCATAGGAAGGGATTTTAAAGGTATAGCAAGGTAGTCAAGGGTTAACTAGGCCCCCTGGGCTATAATTTAAGGAACCTGCTCGGCATTCGCCTAAAAGTGATGCAGGACCAGCTCTAAAAAACCTGCATCAAGTAGGTAGGACATTAGATAGAAAAAAATATTTAAACAATTCAATATTAATGTAAAAAATCAATCTATTATTTTTCCAATATTTTTCTTCTGTTCTGCAATGGACCAGGGTTCAGGGAAAACTAACCAAATATAATTTATACTTTCAAATAAAAAAATCTAACGCCGATTCACAGAATAGCAAACCAAATTTTTCATTCTGCGGAAGAGAAATGAAGTAATATTAATTAGTTAAAAATTAACCTCATGTTGACAACAGACTGACCAGTTTACGTATTTTTAAAGATCTATTAGTTCACATGAGAATCTTCATTAAACATGAAAAAAACAATTAAGTTTAGGGTTCGCAAATTATATATTTTACTTTACATGTATGAATATCCTTTTTTAAAAAAATATTTATCTGATTTATTTAGTGAACAGATGAATATGGAAAACTGCAGACCGAAAACTTCGACGTAAAATAAATTATTTAGAATACCAGTTTTTATTGTTTTTATTCTTTAAGGTGTAGACGGGCTATGTATAGGGTAATCCACATAGTGGCTACTCCCCTCTTATAGCAGAGGAAATGGAGTGAAAGGGGGGATGCGGAAAGGTAGAGAAAGATTGCCAAGGGTGTTAATTAGGGCCTCCGGTCTAAGGATCCTACCCGGAATTTCTCCAAAAAGGGATGCAGGGAATACCCTAGAAAAACCTGCATCAGGTAGATCGGGCATTTGGTACTTGTCCCACGCCCTTCGGATGGCGGGAGAGGGGTTTGCTGTGGGGACGCAGCATTCCCTTCTTCGTGCCTCGACCAGTTTAGGAGGCAGCTGGCCGACTGTTCCAATGGGAATAGGAGGCAACTCTTACCGTATGCCCAAGGTCTGTCATACATAATAAATGATATATTTTGTATATTTAAAAAATTGTTACCAATTTTAAAATATTCGCCTCAGAATTACACATAAAATTTCTGTTCACGGTTATACGTCCTCATCAGTGTGTAGTGACCACCGTCTTTACTGTTCACCTAAACACTGTAAGGAAAATAAACGCTGCTTAATCTTTCGTAGGCACCAAAATATTTTAAAATGGGCGAAAATATTGTAAATATACAAAAGATATAATTTATTATGCGTGGTTAACAAATTGTTAATTTTACATTTATTTCTCGAGCAAGTATTATTTTTAAGTAATGACTAAATATGCTGGGCAATTGTTATGACTAATAATGTTTTTGGTAAATGTTTTAGGAACAAATTAATATTATGAAATGATCTAAAGCTCTTTTTGTTTTAATGATATAACTACGCAGTAGATAAAATAGTGTATAAACCTTAAGAAAAAGTCTAAATTATTTAGCGGAATAAAATTGATGTAGGGTGCGATAACACAAAAATTTTAATGAATAATAAAGGTAGCTTCACCGTGTCTCGACCAGTTTAGGAGGCAGCTGGCCGACTGTTCCAATGGGAACATCGTAGCACGAATATGTTCTTGTTCTTTACATACACAAAAACGTCTGCAGTATGTTCCAGATATTACTGTTTTCTTATTTCATAATTTATTTTCTGTCATTCTCAGTCCTAGTTGAGGTCACCATTCAGAATATTTATTCCATTCTAAGAATTTTATGAGAACAGTAGAAATATTTTCAATCCTTGTATGACCAAAACCGATGTCTGCGTAATTTTTCAATACTACACATGATTCTTTTGAAGTTGAAGTCCCTATCTTCTTGGAGCAGTAGCAGAAATTCCCCACACAGACGCACTCGTGACAAGGGCCTATGAACAACTTTTCCTGCTGGGGCTTCTCGCCAAGGCTTAAGCCCTCCATTATTTACCCAGTTAACTCGCAAAGTTCTCATAGATTTGCTTTTGCTTTCTGCAGCTAAGCAGCTTGCGGGTAAATCGAGTAGTTAAAATAAGCATTATTCTGGAAATGTAAATTATGGTAGTCGTTCTTCGTAATGATTCTATCATTTATAATTGACGGATATATATGTAGCAAGCGTACCAGAACTAAATAATTAAGTGTAGTGTTCTCACATTTTTTCGTCGTAAACATAAATTGTTCAATGCATAACTGCATAATATTATTAGTCTGTACGGCAGAATCACTGCTTGCGTCTAGAGTCAGTGGAATTTTGTCTGCTGTCGTTGCCTGTATTTTCAAATTGATGACGAGCTGTGAGGTTTCAACAGTTTCCTTTTTTCAACGACGATGAAAACGGTCAACAATGGATTATTTTGCGTAAAACCTAGGATTATCTATTAATTTAAAATACAGACTTACGTAATATCTCACCGGTTTTCAGACTTTGCGAGAAATTAAAAGTTAATTTTAATACTGATACAGAAAATTTTCCAAAATTGATCATTTATCTATACGTATGCATGATTTTACCAGGCTAAATCACGAAGTTATCAGAGATTTTTCTTTTTTCATCTAAGCGGTTATTATTTAGAAAATTAACATTCTACTTTAAATTTGATCAATGAAATACGTTCGAACTGAATCAAATATTTCGCTTTCTGATGTATACTAAAACGCATGGAATTATATTTTAATAAAGAAATCCAGATCCAAGTAGAGACTGCTATTAGCAAAAAAATGTTTAAAACTATTTACTTAAAAATATTTACATTACTGTCACATTATTATCTCAATAGTTTTTTCGAATATTTTAAAGATTCAATGTCTTGAGACGTTAAGGGGTTCAATTGGCGAACCGTTTCGACTTTGTGATCAGAATATGGTCGGAAACCTTAAAGGAATTTACATAGTATTATCGAAATAAATAATGTAAACTATAAAAATGGAGGTAATTAAAACAAATTGATTGAAATAAATCTTCGTAAGAAATATCGTAATGATATAGAGAAAAATATTGTTACATAATGCATGTCTATTGAAACAGTATAGAAAATAATAAATTAGTAGTCGCTAATAAGTACTAAAATTGCCATTATTTTTCCATAGTTAAATACCAGCATCACGGGTAACATTGCTTGAATTGCTTCTATATTTTGTAGATCCCTGCTGAAATTATACATGATTAACAATAAGCTTAATTTTATTCGAGCGAGTAATGATTTATTTAAATAAATATCGGAATTGTGAAGGTGGTTGACTCTTTCACGTAGTTTTTGTGCAATACTGAAGTGAAGAGTGCCGAGACCCCGAGCAAAAGAGATTTATTTCTCCTTTTTAGCGAGGCAGTCGCAGATAATTGATGGCTTCGTGTCTCAAAGTTCTTCCTTTTTCCCGCTGAAGCTGTTTACGTCACCTCACCGTTTCCTGCAGGTTTAAATCCTCAGATGATCGCGTTACTGCGACACAGCGTCGCCTTTGAAAGGGAATTGAAAAATCATGTTCACCATAATTTCAAGTCAATTTAAATTGACTGTAATTGAAACTGAAATATGAAAGCAGATCAGCATATTCGTAACTGATAAAATAAATTATTGAAATATAAATTTTAGCCAAAATTGTACGGAAGAAATTTTTTTGATTTGATTTCAGAAACGCACTAATTTTTAGCACTTAAAATATTATAATGCTATCATTGAACAATTATACAGATAACATGATTGTTGATGGCATTTGGAGTGAAACGGAGGGAAAATATACACATTGTGGTCCAGAAAAAGACTTTAGTAAATGACATCAAGAGTATAAATTAAATTTGCAGTGGTTTCATCGTGTGGTTGATTAAATGAAATCAACAACTACAATACCTATTTCGACTACAATACCTATTCGAAGCAGATGATATAATTCGGAAGAGCATGAATTGGCTTTGAAATCCGGATATGAATGAATTTGACAACTGAACACGAAAGTTTAGGCTTTTGTTTTTCATAATCAATAAAGCCAATTGGATATGAATGACACTAATAACTCTAATAACGTGGTATACGCAAGCAAAATTCAAAAATAGGTTTGGCAGAATCGTAGAAAATTATTTTTAGTTGGAAATACCCATTTAATGATTCCTATACTAACCATGTTTTTTTTGACAATGTTAAAAGAAAAAACAATTCCACTCTCACTCCGGTATTCAAACCTGCGATCTCAATGTTGCGAGGCCCTGACGCTGACAACTACACCAAAACAGCTCGCCATTTGTTGAAATATGAATAATTCTACAATTGTATAATAATTATTATTATTTTACTATATAATAAACTAAAATGCATATAAAGAAGAAATGTGTGTAACTATGTTACATAAAATCATTTTAAACAGTCAAGCTATTTTTCTTCAATTTTGTATGCGTAGATTTGAGGAGCCTACTAAAAGCATAGAAGTATTTTTTATTATTTTCTTAACATGTGGAAGAAATTTAAGACTGGGGGAGATATTAAAAATAATTTATTCTGAATGGTCCATGTTAATGTCGAATCCATAGTTTTTTTTGGCTTAGGCAATTGGTCATAGTGACATTGACAAAAAAACAATTACATTATATCACCAGTTAATTATATCATTCTAAAAGTCTATGTAAATAAAATGATGGGGTTAATGTGTTGACGATGCAGAGTAGAAAAATGGAATATTATTACGCCTTTATGTTTAGGCAACCAGACTTACACGACAGTGAATTTGTTTGCATAATTATAAGGCTTGTCCACCTACCTGCATTCGATAAAGTATCTTATTTCTTATTGAAGGATATATAAAGCAAAATGTCTTTTTATATTTATTTGATAGTGCTAAATTATGGACGCTTGTAGTTTTTATTTTATTATTATTATTATTAATTTCAATTATAAAGGAATTTGGTACTAGCATACTAAATACACAAACGTTTATAACATTAGTTACAGTGGATTTTGTAGGTAATTTAACTCGTTGAGCGTTGATAATGTTGGTGGCATGTTTCTAGTGATGAAGATTTTGTTGGGGACCAGGGTCCAGGGATCCGCCCCTACTCTTCTTGCAAATTACAAAAGTTAGACAATCGCACGCCTCCTGCACTCTGGATAAGGCACACACAGTCATGTAATTCGTCTCTTCTCCAACTCCTGCACACGAGCAAGGAATATGAAATTGCTGGCGGTCGCAGAGAATGCGTTTTGCCTTTTAGATTTAATTTATCTGATACGTATTGATCTCCGTTTTAGCCCACAGTGGCTACGATATGTATAAAAATTATACGAGTAAAATTAATAACACAGTTTGCAGAAACGCGAACTTTCTGTATTTCGTTCTCTTTGGTCCTGTGTTAAATATTTTAAAGATATTTCAACTATAAACTTTTTTTTATTTTTCATATCTACATAAGCCGCTTTCCGTTCGAATTCCTTCATTACACACGAAGCTGTTATATTATAAGATACAGAAATATATATATATTTTTTATGTTAAAAATTATGTAAATCACGAATAAAATTAATAATGTACTATACAAAAAAATGAAAATATCAAGAAAAAATTATTTCCGGGCAGTTATATTCACAAGATCCAATAGGTAACTTCAACGAAAATAAACGCACTTTACAGAATCGTATTAATTAATTCAGAAAAAAATTTAGTTAACTCTATTCATGAAGATTTTTTCATTTTTTGTCATTAATTACGAAATAATTAATTTATCACTTAAAATTGTCTGTTATTCAGCTATTTCGACTATCCAATAAGTATACTTTTAACACAAACGTTTTATATTTTATAATTTCAAAAATTTTAAAAGAACATTTTAAAATATAAATAAATTGAATACCAGCTCATATACGTGCTCGAAAAATATTGTTTATAAATATTTTTTTTCATTTTTTGCCCGTTTAAGGTGTCTTACAAAAGACTGAGTGTCAAAAATAATCTAATATATAATTTTTTTAAATTGGCTATAGTGACATTGTGAGACTCGGTGACTTGTCATGGTCCTATAATATATTGCTTTCAGTTTTTCTGTCCCGTAATTCTGTCATTACTGAATCAATCTCACTTACAGGTAGAACGAGGAATATAGAGTAACAACTTCGTTTACTAACGTGAAGGTATTGATTTATGTGATTACATTTATTATATAATGGAGGTTTTTTTTTGGAATAAATTATCGAGGTCTTATTATTGGTTTCCGTAGAAAAGTCAGACTTCAGAATACAATAAACCTGGTTGAAGAAGGATCGATACCCCGGAAATGTATTTTGAACATTTTCCCTATTTGTTAACGCCTATTTCTAAGAACCCTAGTCATGTTTTTGCCCTCTTTTACGTATATTAACATATTCTCAAGTTTTTATTTATTTAGTGTTGTTAAAGCAGTTTTAGTAATTTCTGATTATTATTTTTTCCCGTTTATTATTACATCAAGTATATATACGAGTATATTTAAACAGAATACTATTTCATTTAAGCTTACAATTTAAATATCCGCGAGTCTCTGCAATTTGAAAAAATAACTACTGAAAAGTGGACATGCTGATGCTTGTGGAAATAATATTATTCCTTCACTCCGCTGCGTATATATTCTTCTTTCTACGTTCGCGTCCTTCTAGAGTTGTTTTTATAATATCCGTTGTTTAATATTCTCCTCATTCCGTAAGTCTGTAGTGCGGTTGTGGATTTATTTTCGGCTTTGTTTGACGCAATTAGGACGGACACTGGCGAGTGTAGTAGAGGCTCTCTGTGGTGTGCGTGGACGAGTTACGGCGCTCGTTAACCCCAAGTGGATTAGCTCCTGCGACGACGCCGTCTACAACAGGGAGATGCCGAGTATCACAACTAACGGAATGATTTATGCTTATTTAATCGGAAACTTTTAACTATTTTAGATTTAACTACAACGGACAAGCAAATTGTATATTTATTTTGTTGAGTGTGATCCAGGATTATAACTAAACTTTAAATTACATGGGCGTACATTAGTTGAATCCGTAATAAAATAGAAAACGTAAAAAATAAAATTCTTTCTTGCATTCGTTAAAAATTTCTATATAAATAAAATGGTAACTTGTGTGACCCTTCCGCATCCCCCCTTTCAGATCCCTTCCTATGCTATTAAAGGGGAGTTGCCCTAAGTGGATTACCCTCAAGTAGCCTGTTGCCCTAAAAAAAAAAAGTTTATTCGCCAAACCCCTCTCCCGTCATCGGAAGGGCGTGGGACAAGTACCAAATGCCCGACCTACCCGATGCAGGTTTTTCTAAGGTTTTCCTTGCATTTCTTTAGGCGAATGCCGGGTAGGATCCTTAAACCATAGCCCGGGGGCCATAGTTAACCCTTGGCTACCTTCCTCTACCCTTCCGCATCCCCCCTTTCAAATCCCTTCCTATGCTATTAAAGGGGAGTTGCCCAATGTGGATCACCCTCATGTAGCCTGTTGCCCTAAAAAAATAATAATAAAAAAATTTATTCGCCATCGGAACGGCATAGGAGAAGTGCCAAATACCCGACCTACAAGATGCAGCTTTTCTAGGGTTTGTCCTGCATCACTTTTAGGCGAATGCCGGGTTGGATCCTTAAACTACAGCCCGGGGGACCCTAGTTAACATTTGATTACCTTCCTGTACCTTCCGGCATCCCCCGTTTCAAATCCCTTCCTATGCTATTAAAGAAGAGTTGCCACCATGTCGATTACCCTCATGTAACCTGTAACTACAAAATAAAAATTGAAATTAAAATTTGTCAGTCCGTAAAGGACAAACTCAAAACCACTTGAACAAATTTGATTGAATTTTCATATTTTTATTCTACTTTGTCAAGGTAGAATATAGTTAGCCAACGTTCAAATCAAGTGTGTCTGAGTTTAGACGACAAAATATATTTGAAATATTGGCTATGGCTAACTCCATTGTCTTTGTATAAATGACACTGGCAGATATAAAGCCCGCGGACGATTTGTTACACTCTATTGCATTATTATTATTATTAGCTTTAGTTAAAAGACGCTAAGATAAATTAAATTTGATTAAATTAAGTCATGAAGAAAAAATTTCAACCGACACAAAATGGAATAATATGTTTCAATTTCATCATTTTACAGACGAATATTGTGAGAAGAATTCTTTATATATCATATATTTTACAGTAATTTATTGTATATGTGTATAGGGTTTGCTATATTGTGAATAAATTATTGTTCTTTATTATACTTGTATTTATGGTGAGTGAAGTAATTGTAGATATTGATCCAGCCGAGTCTCATATGTAACTGCCGCCAGCGATTTAGAGTTATTGTGTAGCTGACAGTTTATGTCAAGCTGAGCTACATCTTCCTCTCATGTTAGACATGATATTTTATGAGTTTCACATGACTCCGTCGCCGGTAACCTCGTCGAACCTCATCGATATCCAATCGGCGCTCCCTTTCAGCAACAGAGTGCGGGAGGAAAAATCTCCCTCGTCACTGGGTTTTACACTACAGGAATCAAATATTTTTCATCGGACAGATTATTTTGATTTTAGCGCGCCAAAACAGTGGCTCCATTTGGTTGCATTTATCAGCGGTCAGAACGGCGGAAGAGCAGTTGTGCTCGAACAAGCGAACAGTGCGTTTAACCAATAAATTTGTTAACGCGAATAACGTTTGAGAGCGAATTCAGGCCTCCAGGGATTTAGTGCTGCGGTGAGCCACCAGCTCGTCGGCTCACTCCATTTCAGACAAATACAAATTCCCGTTACGTTTCAAAAGTACAATTTGACCTCCCAACAAATAAGCGAACTTTATACGAAAACCTATGGAACATCCACCGAACTCTATAATAAAAAAAAAATATAATATAATCAGTATTTTAAATTTATTTATGTTATTAACGTGAAAGGTAATTAATATTTCAAGTTTAATAGTACCGAGTTAATAATATAAAACGTAAGTCATGTTAAGATTTTTTAAATATATTTTTCATTGTGATTCGTTTTAAAATAACACCAATATTTTGGAATCCTTTAGGATCAATTAACTAAGAGAGAAAAAATTCCATGTATTTTCCGTATTAAATATTATTATAAAGACTGAGATTAACATTGTATAAAAAAGTAAAAACAGAAAACAGCCTCAAGAATTTATGTGATAGCGACACTTTGCGTAATTCTCTATATAAAATAATTTACATTTCGCATTACAGGTATCAGTAAATTATTTGTAATTTGTAACACTTTGAAGATAAGTCTCGATTTTTGTTTAAACGACTTATTAAAATATTGTAATTGTTATTTATCAGTGACAAAGGTAACAGCTTCGAAGATGGTAATAGTGCAAGGATTTGAAATATTAAACAAGAATAAATTGTTCACTCTTTTCTGCTTTTAATTATACATTTAAAAAAGAATAGACATCAACTAATGTTGGACCTCCAACATTAGAACTGTCTTCTTTTTTTCATGTTTTGTATACTTACTTTATGGAAATAAGCGAACCAAACTATAAAAATTTAAGTTATCATGTAAGAGGTTCTTTTACTAAAGTTAGTAAATCTACCATTGTCATTTAATTTTCAATACAGAAAAAACTAGCTTCTAACAGTTTATTACATAAATTGGGTCAGTACAATATTGGACGAAATTGTGAGGGTCTTTAAATAATTGTATAATAAGGGTTACCCTGTTGAGTTAAAATAGGGAATATTATTTCCCCTAGCGGGTTAGGCAATCAGACTACCACTACAGTGAATTTGTTTACATAAATTAAAGGCGAAGCCATCAACATGTATTAAAAGAAGTATTTTATTTCATACTGAGGATTGTATTAAAGAAAACGGTAGTTTCATATTTCTTGAATGGTGATAAATTACGGAAGCTTGTAGTTTTATATTATTGTTATTAACTTTTAATTCTAAACATAACTGAAGGAGGTGCGAATTCTAATTTTTTTCTGGAACTTTCGATATTGTCGATGTATAAAATTATTCAGCTTTCAAATGAGATTTTACGTACAACTTTTATCATGATCAGGATCTAAATTTTAAAAAATAAATATCTTTCTGTAGAAATGATTCAATATAATACATTTATGGTATCAGAAATAGAGGTAATATAGATCCCACCAATCTGTCACGTTAACTTTGTTCGCATTACGGAAGAAAATGGTTGGACCGATTGTGATGAAACTTTGTATGGCTATTATATAGAGCTGTAATGAAGAATTTGGCAACATTCTTATGGTATCATTTAAAGTATTATAGAGAATATTTAATTTAATCTCCCAAATTTCTTAAATAACTTTGCTACGTATAATAAATTCTTCCTGGTCAATAAATATTTGTTCTGTTACGTTCAGATATTTTTGAAAGGGAGAATTATCGTCTACTAGATATTATTATAATTATTGTACGCAATGATGCTCACTTCCTTTATTAATAGGTGATATTTTTATCGGCTCTATTATACGCTTATTTTATGTTGAAAGTTTCCTCAACGTATAACAACAATAATAAAGACAAACGATATTAATTTAATTCTTCACAAATAGCAATGAATGATCGTCTTTTCTGCTTTTCCTCAATTGAGGCTTTCGTTTCTAAGTTACCCCACTCACGATTCGTCTGTAGGCGATTATTTTATTAATTTTCCATTGTATGTTAGAATCGTCGGAGGGACATTTACGGAGTTCGAAAGCGCGATGTAGTTTAGGACCTGTTCGTATTGATTGTGACAAAGCCAGTCTATCTCATTGGTATTCTCGGCATCCAGGACTCCTATCCGTTCCTTCTTCTCCGGGGGCATTGCTGGAGGTTCATTTCTCAGATATTTCCAAGTTTTCTGCTGACTACGCCGTTTTCAGGTGCGAGTGAAGAAAGAAATGTGTGCAGGAAAACCTATGAATTCCGTTCCCCTGAAAATCTTTGCAGAATATCAAGTTGTACGTGCGAAACAAACCGTTAACTTTTCTTTGTCGCAATTCGGTCAAAGAAAATACGCAGAATTTTAAAAATAAGCTATCTATATAATAAGCGAGCATTAACTTAGCATTCCAAAGCGAGTATAAATATATGACCACTCCTGGTCTAGGACATTTTTGGGAGTGCACGACGACGTCGCTATTTATCCCTCCCTCTTCCTGGAAAGTCAACGTCATTGCAAATAACAATACACGTTTAGATATCACAAAGATACTTAACGTGATAGTTACAATATTCCATATTTAAAAGGACTATGGCGCGTTTAAAGGATCTCGTCTTTATCGCAGCACAAATGCTATCCAATTAGTAGGTGGCTAAAAGCTGACAAAGAAACTTGAACTTTGGAAGCATTCCCTGCGTCTCTTGTTCGTTCGGTGACAACTGCAAGGGACAAATAAATCTCTAGGGAAGGATCTGGCACGCTTCCAGGCACGTAAAATATGAAATACTTCCTACGAAGAAGCTCAGTTTAATTCTGTCTCGGTTGTTAAGTCCAAACGGAACATTTGGCAAGGGCGGTATTGCTCCAGCAATTAGAATTATGAACGCTTGTTCCCCAAAGGAAACACCTAGGGTAAAATGAACAAGTCTCCACGTGCCTCCGTATACTTATTAAATTACATGTACACTGAAGATTATTTGAGCAGTTCCAAGTATATATATATTGTAATGCCAATTAAAGAAGACATGAATTGTGAAATTGAAAATGTAAATTGTTTGAGAAAGAGCTTTTGAAACAACAATAGAAAACCCGGCTCTGTTCCTTTGTCGGAAGGTTCGTCAAAATGGCGTATGCACGCTCAAATTGCGAGACGAGAGATACAGTTTGCAGGAAGCGTTTGGTGAAGTACAGTTCGCATGGAGATTTGGTGAGAGAGAGTTCACGGAAAGACCTCGTCGAGGTATAACAGTTTTTGGAAGGAGAATTCAACAGGGTTGGCAATTAGCAGGACAAAGTAAAACATTCGTAAAAGTATAACGTCGAAACCTGCTAAGAAACAGCAGTTTTTGTGTCCATAGCCGGCCAGAAATAGCAAAAGTTTCGGTTTACATACGGAACAATAAAGACTACCCAATCGACAAATCGCAGAATTCACCTAAGGCGAGCGGTCAAGCCAATAGATGACGAAAGGAGGATCACACGAGTTCCTGGTGACATATAAAATTTTGGTGTAGAATCTGTGAGTTTAGAAGAAGCTGTGTAAAACCCCACAATAGTGTTTTCGAAAATTAACGGTATGCTGGAATGCTGGGTAGACGTGAGTAACAATTTTAAAAAAAACAATTAATTATGTAAACGTAATTGAAAGATAGCCGTCAGATTTCGTTCTCTTTTCGATTAAAATTGTTAATCAGAGTCAATCTTTTTACTTTTAATTTCGTTCACAACTAAATTTCGTTCTAGTTTAATTGACGAGTAAATTTCTTTTTCTTTTAATTGTAATTTGTTGATGATAAGATTATAAATATCTTTGTCCATTATCAAACCCAGTGAAGACCCTGAGAAATTCAATATTATAAATTTGTTATTGTTTGTGTTATTGCCACAATAAATCTTTTCTTTGTAAATTTTATTAATCTTTCATTTAAAAAACCCACATTAAGTGTATATTACAATATATATATATATATATATACATATATATAAATCTCCAAGCACCGGAATAAAAAATAGACGAGATGACACGTAATGTAATAATTTTAACTATTTTATTCTCTTTAAAACAAACAAAAGATGTTTTTTTTTATCAATTATGTATTTAATTTAATTTAACTTAATATTCGCGTTAGACGATTGGAATTTTTTGTATGATCTTCGTTTAAGCACATTACGTTGTGTTTAGTTTCGGATTGTGTTTCTAGAGTGTTCTTTTGTATGAAACGGTGCTGCTTTTAGAGGCAGATTGCGTAAAGATCATCGATCTTGGAGATGAGAGCGAAGAGGAAGCCCCTAGAGGGATGCTGTCGTCTTGACAGATGACCGTATTTATCGGGAGCATCGCTTAAGAAACTGCCGGAGATAAACAACTTAGTCTGCAGTAAAGTTGCAATAAAGATATAATATCAACTGGTTGTTAACACGCACGTAATATACACAGGTATATATATATATATATATATATATATATATATATATATATATATATTTGTTCGATTTAACCACATCCAAAAGTATGATAATAATACAAAACGTTAAAAATCTAGACTACGTTTTAATATGAATATTTGAAGCGCAACTAATAACAACTGGATTCCTACTGCGTTTAATTAATGATATGGAATATTATATGATTTTTCGGTCAAAGATTTCACGATGTTTTCTCTAGCAGGAGTTGACTTCAATGCTAAACGTGTTATCGGCTTTCCCCTTTCTATTTGCCAGTAATTGAAGACAGACAAAGTGAGTTTATATACATAAAATAGTACATTTGACTGTACATTGCTCAGAATAGAAGGATTTTAATATATTGAAACTCATATTTTTATTAGACTGATTACTAACCGTTAAAAAATTATCCGACAAAAAATTTTAGGCTAAAAAATTATTTATTATTAATTTAGCTGAGCTTCAGATTAAAAGCTTGTATTATAAAAATATTTATATATTTTAATTTTTTCTGGAACTTTCAATATCGTTGATGTATAAAATTATTCTTAATCTTTTAAATCAAATTATATGTACTACTTTCGTCATAATCAGGATCGAATGCTCCAGAAAATATTAAAAAAATATTGTGAGGCTGAAATATATTTTTTCTTTAGAATGATTAAATATAATACATTATGTAATACAGATCCCACCAATCTGTCACGTCGACTTAGTTCGCATTACGCTAGAAAATGGTTGGACCGATTGTGAGGAAACTTTGTATGGTCATTATATAGAGCTGTAATGAGGAATTTGGCAACTATCTTAAATGTAAAATTTATGGTATCATTTAAAATATTATAGAGAATATTTTATTTATTTTCCCACACTGAAACTATTATTCCATCACTTCTTAAATTGCGCAATTGTATTTATAACAAAAAATTATTTAAATTAAATTCCTCTTACATGTCCATAAATGAAATAATGATTTTTTCTTACATTTATTAATCGAGTGATTTTAAGATATATCTGTAATAATTATGCATTAGTGTATCATATTACTGACGGTGTCTGTCGCTCTGCGTTTCTTCTTTTTACAAGAAATTGGTTGGAACGAGTTGTACGATATAGCAAAAAGGTATGTATAAATATTAATATGCCATTAGTAATCTCGAGTCTTAAAGGCGTTGTTTGAGCAAGTTATTTTTTGCTTTACAGAAAAAAACTACTGAACGGATTTTATATGAAGTATTAAACAACTTTTAGGGTATCTTAAATTTTGCAGAATTGGAAAAATTAAAATTTTAGTTTTTAATGGACACGTATTTGTAGACGAACAATATAAAACATACAAAAATGTATGCAACTAGAAAAGCCAGTTTATATAACAATGAGTTAAGATGAGTGACTATACTCAATATATAAGATACAAGTTGACAATTGTTTGTGCCAAGAACCAGTTCTAACGTAAACTGTTTTTTCATTCCCGTACAAAGATCGTAAACCAAGATATTTGTATTAAAAGATTTCAAAACTGTTGTGTTATAAATCTTATATGAAAACTGTAGCTGTGAACACGTCTTTCGGATATATTTCTAATCTTCATGGACGGTTTAAAATTTAACTAAACGAAAAATGTGTATATGTATTATCTAAATTCTGATTGGTCCTGCGTTAGCTTATTGCTTTTTCCCAACTACAATAAGTTTTAAATATAGCGAAATACCGGACATTCTTATAATTTCAGAAAGTAATATTAATATGACTGTATTTTTTACGCTGTCAAAGAGTTCACGTGAGCAGGATTACGGCCTCAATATTTACTTTCCATTCCTGGCGAAGCTCGGTAATCCGACGAGGAGGGGGATGGAAGGGGGACGAGTTTGACGGAAAGGACATAAAAATGAAAACTAGTGGCCCTCGTAAGGATGGTGGTGAAGTAATATGACTATTTGCTCGAGAACGCGGTTGGAGAAAATATTCTGAAACAAGCCTCCTTGTAAGTTTAAACACGTAACAATCGTAGAAACAAACAGAAACATTGAAAAAATGAATTGTTTCTCGCATCGGGGTTTTCGCTAATGCCAATGTCAAACACACACAAAATCCGGATATCCTGGACGTAATATCAATCGACCATCCATGGCAAAACCTTTTGCAATGCTTTGGTGACGACTTAGTAGATGACTTGAGTTGTTGCGGTTCGTCGGTAAAGAGACTCATTTTTTGGTTTAACTCGTGTCAAATTTCCTCGGGACACTTTATACATCACGTTTCAGATTAATTGTGAATATCAAATAGAATGACTTTAAAATAAAATGTCTGATTTTACCTTTTACGTTCACTCGGTGGATATCTTGATAAAAATGATATATATATTGTAATAATCAACAATTAGTGTTATTTATTTGCCCCACGTTTGTGGTACTATTAAATGTAATAATCAACAATTAGGTTTTTTAAATGAAAAAGATAATCAATTTTTAACAAACAAAATTTATTTATTAATTTGTGGCTTCTTAAACTTACCAACAATTACAATAAAATGAAAATCTCTTAATCTCTCATGGTCTTTACTGGGTTTGATGATTTGCAGTGAAAATTATTGAATGATCTTATTAATAGTAGTTTAAAATATACTTCAAAATAATGTGCTGATAAATGAAAGAAAAGGTACAAGAAAAGCGAACGAAATCTGACTTTACCCTTTTAGTTAGCGTTTACAGATTTTATTAAGTTTTGGTTACTTACGTATTGTTCGGCTGATACCAGCATTCTTTTAGCGCTTCAAAAAGTTCACTATATTGCAAAATTTTTACGCAGATTTTAAATTTTTCTCACAGATTCTACACTTATGAAGTTGAAATGCGCTTACTAGGCTCCCAGGAACTCGGATGATCCTCTTAATTGGTTAGCTATCTGATATCATTTTCCCTCAGAACGAAAATGTTCAAGTTCTTTATAATGAAGCAAACCCTTGCTTCCGTTGGCTAATTGTTAGCACATCTACTCTGTTCAACTAAGTGCTTGCTTACAGGAATCTTATGAGTTGCAGATTTATGCCTTTTTCCGCATTATTTATCGGTTTGGATTGAAAACTTCTAAGTAGCTCGGTGAAGATTTACTTTTAAATGTCTCTCCTTTCGTGGCTGACCCTAGACTTCGACTTTTCTCTTTTGCTCCTCGCTGTAGACTTAGACTAACTTTTACGATGTCTCTCCTCTCGTGTTACCCTGAAGATTCTCATACTTTTGCGCGCGTAATTGCCATTCTGAATCCTCAATAATAGGATCAGAGCTCGCCGCTCATTGTTGCTTTGCTCGCTCATCGCTATAATTTAAACTGTTCGCTAACAATTCAAATTATTTAAAAAAACTAATGGCTTATTTTATTGGCATTACAATATATATATATATATATATATATATATAAATACAAAAATAAAATTAATGTTTGGATAAAGTGGTTAATTTAATATTATTAAATAATATAAATAATCTTAAACAAATGCATATATTTACAAACGAGCTCGTTTATAACAAGCGTTACAACACATTGTATTTTCAAGTATTTCATATTGATGTGAGTCATATCAAACATTGAGGAAGAGCGATACATATACCTGTTCCGATGCTGTCGGTAGCGCAGACGCGGTTGGGTTTCAGCTACCGTCCAGCTCAATTTACATTGATGCGCACGACACAGAGGGAGGCCTGACATATGAGGGTGACAGGCGGGTATTCCCTGGAGATGGGTCACAGCTCCGAAACACGACGATACGTTGCCCCTAACAAGTGTTGACATCGACTGAATTTACGTTCAGTTACGAACTCTTCCTTATTTACAGTCAAACTTGGTCTGTCTCGGTTGCAAACCTTTTCGGTATTCCGTGGCCGAGATCAGGGACCTTCACTAAAGTTACTGTTATAACCTAAAGAAAATTCGGTACCCAGTAATTTAAATGTGTATTGACATGGCTCTGGACCTTATTTCTTGACTTCAAAATCTGAAACCTGTATAACCCATGTTGTACCTCGATAAAATATAAAATGCACACATCATCTGATGAATTTGTAAAATATTAGATTTCTATTTAATTTAATTTCATCTTTCTCTCTTTTTTTTGTAAATTAAATTGATGGGAGATCTGAGTGAGAGGTGATTGGACGACAGTGTACACTTGCGACGCAATTAAGCATATAACGCATGACGTTGGTTGCCACACCAAAGTGACGCCCGTAAATTGCCGCAACTTCGCTCCTGAGAAACACGAAACAGAATCGTAGGGAGAAGGAGAACGATTTATTAGCCGGAGCAGTTCAAAGTTGGATAATTAAGGAAACGTGGTGAGGGGGGGGGGGGAATGGCAAGGGGAGCAGGTAGATCGTCTCTTCCTTGCAGGACCTTGCGTAGACCAGCTGGTCTTCAATTCTGAACAGCCCGGATCAAACTGGAATTCACGGAATCAGAAACTGGACCTGACTTAACGACATTAATGGCGACGTTCCATAAAACACGAAACAAGAATAACATCACACCAATAATTTTATACTTCTGTGGAATCATACAAATTTGGTTGCCGGATTTGATGTTATATTTCAGTGGAATATATATTATTGTCCCCAAGAAATATTTTTCACTATTATCCATATTTTCTCGGCTACAGTCTCGAACGGAGAAATGTATATATATCCTTATAAGTCACTACCTCCTAAACTGGTCGAGGTACGGAGAAGGGAATGCTGCGTCCCCACAGCAAACTTTTCTCCCGCTATCGGAAGGGCGTGGGACAAGTACCCAATGCCCGACCTACCTGATGCAGGTTTTTTAGGGTTTCCCTGCATTACTTTTAGGAGAATGCCGGGTAGGATCCTTAATTAATACCTCGGGGGCCCTAGTTAACCCTTGGCTACCTTCCTCTACCCTTCCGCATCCCCCCTTTCAAATCCCTTCCTATGCTATTAAAGGGGAGTTGCCCAAAGTGGATTACCCTCATGTAGCCTGTTACCCTAAAAAAAAATTAGTTTATGAAGAAGGCGGGATGTTCTCTCGCAGGCAGAGATACGAAGGGGCTACCTTTGGGGATGCCTTTTCCTCTCTCCGTTTTTGAACTAAGGTTCCCACAAGCCGAGGCACCTCGGCCTGTTTTGAGAGGTGTATGTTCAGGGGTCGCAGACCTTGGGTTGTCAGCTATTCCTATTGGAATAGTCGACCAGCTGCCTCCTAAACCGGTCAAGGCATGGCGAGGGGAAAGCTGCGACCCCACAACTAACCCCTCTCCCGCCATCCGAAGGGCGTGGGACAACTACCGAATGCGCGATCTACCTGATGCAGGTTTTTTCTAGGGTTTCCCAGCATCACTTTTTGACGAATTACCGGGTAGGATCCTTAAATTATAGACCGGGGGCCCTATATAACCCTTGGAAACCTTGCTATACCTTTCCTCATCCCCCCTTTAACTCCCTTTCCTATTCTATAACAGAGGAACTGCCACTATGTGGCACCTTAAAAAATAAAAACTGGTATTCTAAATATAAAACATTTTACGTGGAAGTTTTCGGTCTGCTGTTGTCCATATTTATCTGTTTCCTAAATAATTCGAATAAAACAATTTTTTTAAAAAAGGATATTCACATACATGTAAAGTAATATATGTTATTTGTGAACCCTAACCCTTAATTGTTATTTTTTTATCTTTAATGAAAGATTCTCATGTGAACTAAAAGATCTTTAAAAATAAGTAAACTGGCCGACCTGTTGTCAACATGAGGTTAATTTTTTAACCAAATAATATTACTTCATTTCTCATTCCGCAGAATGAATTAATTTTCCCTGAACCTTGGTCCATTGCAGAACAGAAGAAAAATATTGGAAAAATAATAGATTGATTTTTTACATTAATATTGAATTGTTTAAATATTTTTTTCATTATTTTTCTTGGAGAATTTTACTTGAATAATGTTTGTAATTAAAATAAAATCCTGACAGTGCCTTGAAATAAATAACACAGTCAAATATATCAAATTATAATATAATACATTACATATACAGAAAAATAACATTAATATCGTTTATATGTATAAATTCGTAACAATAGACAAATTGTTAGTAGATATTTTGTAGCACTGGAATCAACTATTTTATGCATCAACCGTCACAGAAATTTATTTTGTATACTGATTACTGCCTTTTTTGTACAATGGTTAAGAAATACAATTTATAAATAAGTTACTTATCCGAGAACTGAAGTTTATTAGTAAACATTCACATTATAAAAAAAATTGGTGTTGTCGGTTAATCCAGGCTTCAAAATTAGTAGCTGTTTTGTCAGTTATTTAGGGAATAATTCGATATTATGTTTACTTAATTAATTAACGTTTGTCCACTCGTAACAACTAAGCTTTATAAAAAAAGAATGTATGGTTTCAAACTGACCGTGGGCTAACATTATTCATCGGGTGATGCAGTTAAATAATTGCCCTGTCATTTGCGAGGAACGAGCATTCTTTTTTTTTTTTTGCCAACATGTGCATATAATATACGATTCACCAGCAGCCACAATAATACCAAACCACATTGTTTGCGTCCACTGATAGATGGGGCATTTGTATTCTCATTCAGTGCCGCCACTGTACACGGGGGTAGTTAAAACTCACCCTACCACTGTTTCAGCGTATTTTCTTTTTAACAAAAAGTAAAAAATAATTAATTATGATATATTACACAAATCATCTATTTTTGCGCAGATGACAAAATCAATTTTGCAATATTAAACGGAATAGTAATTTTATCCACAAAAAATGTTTTGTTACTGTGCAATTATTATTCTATTTTTTTTATTTGAAGTTAGTAGAATGTTGTTTCAAAAAACGTATAATCTAGAACATGCGTGTTACGTTTAATTGTATTTATAGGTGCAAAAATAATAATTTTGGCGCTGGAAGTGTTTGATAAATGATTTATATTTTACGGAGCATTAATTGGTTTATAATTAAATAAAATAATAGCATTAATTATTTATGAAATTCCAACGGTTGAACGGAAAAATATGACATAATAAATTCTATTTGTATTGTTAACTAACCGTTATAACTTGATTATTAATGTTTACCCATTCTGTTTTATACACGAGTTTAATTTTATCAATACTATATCTATTAATAATAATATTTTTTTAAATGTTACGTTTTCCTCTACCTAAATCGATTAGTTTTTATTATAAGATCTATTATTATTATTAAATTAGGTATGATTTAATTTTGTATGTTATATTTGTATTTGTTTGAACAACGTACATTAAGCATACTCGGTATAGCAATTTTGATTATCGTATTATTTTTCGTTTTATTAATCATACAATTTGATGGACTCTGCAGTTTGTTCCTTCAGTATTCAAACTATCCCTAGTGAAGTTCAATAACTTTTTCATCTACTAGCAATTGAGTCGCCTTTGAATATTTACTTAATTAAATTGCGTGTATTTCAAGTGTGATTTAATTTAAGGATCAAAGGTGAAATGCCTACCATAACATCCAATCGTGTAAAAACTCACGGGATAACTTTATTGGACTTGATGTAACGTTTTAGCGACGTAAACGCGATCCTTCAAGATGAAAATCTAATTATATCAGCTCTACGTCGGTGATAATTATTTGAAATTCAATTATGATATGTCCAAGCCGCTCGAAAAGTATTTTATTCATTTTGACACTTGTGGATGAAAATAGAAAGGTAAAATATGAACAATTATCTCAGAAATGTTTGGTATTTTCTCTAATGATCTGTTGATTTTATATGGAATACATCCGATTGAAATAAAATTTTTAAATTACAGAAATATGTTTATCTTCCCAGATTAGACTGTAATAATATATTATTTTTATTATAATATTAAAGAACCCTGGTTATTTATTAAATAGTAATTTATTTCCAGCAATAATTTTATCTTTCATAAACGTAGGATATTAAAAAAGCCACTAAAGGTTAATTACATCGGTATAAAAATCCGGACAGTAAAGAAACATTGCCAAATTAGAATTACCAGAAAAATATGGTAATGACAAATGTTCAGATGTCTAATTACTAGACCGCGTAATTCACATTAACCAGATTTCATATGGGAAGATGATTTCCGCGACGTCTGAGGTTGATTTTTCTGAAGTAAATACTTTCCTCTCTCTTTGCGTGATGTACATTCAAAATAGACTTATTTATCCCTCTAAAATACTGAGGTAAACATTCGCGCCCTTCCATAAACTTCATTCTGGCTATTTTCAACTAGCACCAAGTAACAATAGCAAACGTTCCATTTTGTGTCTTACCACACTATTCGACAGGCTATGTTAAAAGAATAAATTTAACATTTCACCTGGTTTTCGTCTCTCCTGAAAGTGTGGTTACTCCTACCAAATTCGTGCTACGTTGCGTCTTTGTTCCTTAGTTCAGTTAGTTAATACATAATATAACTGCATTTTAGTCCTTGGCCATTCTCTTTGTTTAATTGGTCCCTAATTTTTATTGCAACGCAATTCTGAAATTTAGAAGTCATATTTATCCTCATTTAAATTATGTTATACCAAAATAACAAAATTAGGCGATGAAAATAAATACCACACAACGTTTCTACAAACTGAGTTGAATCCTCAGGTGTTGAGTTTAATTTGAACTATTTGAAGCAGCACAATACAAGCAACTGTATAAAAAGCATTAATTTTAACATGAAAGCAGATAAGTTCGGCTAACAGTAATGGTTAATAGTTAATTCTTTGTTTCATAGTATCGCTTTATTATTGCAGTGATGGTAGATTTAATATAACGAATTTCGGATATTAGTTTAAAAACTGTGCAGTCTACCAATCAAAGAAATGTTTTTAATTGATAATATGTTTGGAAGGACAAAGTGGAGTTTGATATTGCACATATCGTCTTTAATGATCTTTTAGCGTTCCCTATGTAGCAGGCGTTACAACTCTACACCTGAAGATAGCGACAAAGTTTGCAGAAACTTTTATCTATTTGGATATATCATTATTTAATTGTTAATTTAAATTAATACACAAGGTTTTTATATTTTCAATCTATTTATTATCCTATTAAATAAAATTATCTTCAGCACATCACTTTCTTATTACTGGTTCAAATTTATCACCAACATTGTCGAAGTTGAGACCAAAATATGGCATATTTAAAATAGATATAGTCCTTTCATTCTTTCTGATTAAAATGCGGAATTGAATGCACAAGGCTTCCTTCACGATGTGTATATTTTAGGATCTTGACTCTTGCTCTGTGGCGAGATATTTTTGTTCTCGATGAATAATGTCGGCTTTGAAAGGGGGCTTGTATTTCCTTACGATTTGTTTTCGGCACGTCTGTGTAGTATTCTTGTCACCAAGGGAGAACACGACACAGGCCTTGCCCCCGGGGGAAAAACGCGCAGCTTTGTGAATGGCCGTGGCGCAGCAACAGGACGCGAAGATATTCTTCGCGTCTTGGCAGACGACCTACTAAAGGGGAACCACTCACTCATGCTCAACTATTATCAAGCTATTAATGATAATAAGAAAAAATCGTTGGCAATTTATAATGTGATGCGGATCAATATAAAACATAAAAAACGTCAACCATGGAAGCAAGTGAAAAAATTTTCCTAGCATAAAAATCAGACACATAAGCAAAAAAAACTGATCTAGTAAACGACTATAAATATTTACAATAGGAAATATGATCGATTTTTAATAAATTTTTAATAAATACGAATCAAAGGGTATCTAATAAATAACTCTGATTATGTGTGTATGTTCCACATACAAATCTACACCCGTAGATCAAATTTCACCAAATTTCGTACACGTGTTCTTTGCTACCAGAAAACAAAAAATGTAGAACTAAGACCCCCTTGGAGCGGGGGTGGAAAATTTCAAACATGCTCAAACGGCCGATATATTCGTTCAAAGAAACATTTTCGCGGTCAATCAGATAGATTGTGTTTCTCCAGATATTTTTGAGTTTAATTTCAACCACTTTCGACATGGGATAGTAAGCGATTTGCATGGAGGGGCGTTACATAAAAATAATGCAGAAACAGCAGAGATTGTAGTCAAATCCGGGGTTATGGATATCGCTGAGATTAATTTATGGCAATCCGGGCAACGCCGGGCTCCCAGATAGTAAGTTCAGTAAAGAGAAGTCGTAGACGACGTTGTTGTAAAATAAACTTATTAAAATGTTATTATTTTAAAATGTATTAAAGATTTAGATTAATTCCTATTTATCATAAAACCATATCACTTCAAATATTTTCGAATGCTCTGTATTTATTTAACTTTTATATTTATTTTAGTTTAATAGAGGCTTGATTAAAGTTCACAATTAACTATATATTAAATTATATAACATTTTTTTACTTTTAATGTTTCTATATAAATATCCTGGCTGTTGATCATTTTCTACTAATTCAATTCTCGCTTAATATTACTGAGATTATTTCTATGGGTTTTAACTTTAATGGATGAACAATTGGATTTAATGTGTAACATTTCACACATTTATCTCGTACAATATTTCATTTCCAAATAGAATATCGATAAATTATTCATATTAAAACTGTGGTTATTTGAGTTGGCATGTTTACTGAGAACTGAATGTTAGTCAAAATATTCTTTTAAATTATAAATTATGTTCTTTCAGGGGAATATTTAATGCCATTTTTGTTTGTTCTGTGTAACAAACATTCCAGTCTTTACAGAAATTTTATATATTAAATTATTATAATCTAAATTATTGAAATAATCGTTGCATTTAAAATAATAAATTTTAAAGAATTGTTTGCTGTATATATATATATATATATATATAAATGTTACAGGATTTAAATAATTGAATTAATTTAAAATTTATATTTACTATAATATGACAAAATTGTTTGAAACAGTAGCCATGATGCGTAATATCAATAATGTTTCTGTTCTTGTTACAGGTGAGTTATTCGTGTAGGAGTGACTACGGTGCTTATTTTAACATGACCAATTAGTACATGTAAGTTAAACTTTAGAATTATTCACTATTAAATAAATCAAGGTAAATTTTATCATTGAGACGTGCAAAAACGCTTAACTTTAAAAACTAATATATTTTTAATTTGTGTCCAAGTAATTTAGTATCTTTGTCTTTACGTTGAATGGCTAAACTATTCGTCCTATAAAGAAATAATATAGTGACAGAGAATTACGATTTTTTCGGCCTCTCTAATGAAGATACTAAGCTATTTATTAATTAAAAATGGTTGTAGAAAGTATAATAATATTCCGGAACGACTTTATATTTCCAATTCGGTTTTTTTTCATCCATTAAATTTTTAACGTTCTTCTCTAGTTCGTTTCTAACTCTCACCCGATTTATTCACGTTTTTTGTGATCAAAACAGCTCTAAAATAATTACAGTCGCGACTTTAATTTATGTAACGCGAAAATCAAAGAGTGCATAACGCAGAGGATTCTGTTTGATCTCAGTACGCGGGGATGAGAAGCTAGAAAAGTTGCAGTTGCGAACCCAGTCGTGCATTTCAAGGGATCTCCTCCCCCACACGAGGAGCTAAATGCCACAAATTTGTTCCACGTTGTGCGTCGGAAAGGGAGGAGGTAATCGTCGTCATTGGCTTCCTTCAGGGACAAAACGACAACGCCATTTGGACCCGCCTTGCAGCATCAAGGACTCGTTAGGACGAGAAAGCGCGCGCGAGAAACGAAGCAACAACAAGAAACGTCGTTCCAATCTTCCCCATTGCCGTCTTTGGAAAACCTCAGTATCATAATGGAAAATGTATTCATAGTCCTGTTAACACGTTTCAACTCCAATCCTGGAAATAATATTCTTTTGCCGAAGTATGAGAATGAAGATCATATCCCAATGCTAAGCATCAGTTATGTCATATTTCGTATATAATGTAAAATGGCCGGAATGACATTGCCTAATTAATTTAATCTTAGGCCTAATATTATGCTAGGGTTAACATTTACACTTTTCATTCAGAAATAATAATTATCAAGATAATTTATTTGATTTTTTGTTAATATTAATGCTTTTTCTTACGTCGCTTGTCATTGTACCGCGTAAATTTAAAAAATCTCGAAATAATCTCAATTAGTAATGTTACGTGGTATTTATTTTAATCGCCTATTTTTTTTACTACATTATATTAATATGACTCCGAAATTAATATCAGAATTTTCTTATAACAAGTATCAGTTTATAGAATTATACCAAGTTTCAAATAATAAATTTTGTGTCGCTAAGTATTTTCTTACTCACAAAATGTTTCTATCATTTGGAAGATTCGGGACTATTAAATTTATTTTATAAAAAAACATACCAAATACCAAGTGAGTGAAAAAATCACAGTGAATGAACAACAAGCGTACTAAAAACATTTGACTTACACGAAATACATAAAAAATAGTTAAATACCTTGGGCATACGGTAAGAGTTGTCCGCTATTCCCATTGGAATAGTCGGCCACCTGCCTCATAAACTGGTCGAGGCACGGAGAAGGGAATGCTACGTCCCCAAAGAAAACTCCTCTCCCGCTATCGGAAGGGCGTTGGATAAGTACCCTACCTGATGCAGGTTTTTCTAGGGTTTTCCCTGCATTTCTTTACCCGAATGCCGGGTAGGATCCTTAAACCATAGCCCGGGGGCCCTAGTTACCCTTGGCTACCTTCCTCCATCCCTTCATACCTTCCTTCATACCTTCCGCATCCCACCTTTCAAATCCCTTTCCTATGCTATAAGAGGGGAGTTGCCACTATGTGGATTACCCTATGCATAGCCTATCTACACGAAAAAAAAAGAAGAAAAAAAAAGGCTATCGGAAGGAAGGAACAAAGAGAGAAAAGCCTGCGAGGGATGTTCTCTCGCAGGCAGAACCTTGTAGGAGAGATACGAAGGGGCTACCTTTGGGTATGCCTTTTCCTCTCCGTTTTTGAACTAAGGTTCCCTTAAACTATAGCCCGGGGGCCCTAGTTAACCCTTGGCTACCTTCCTCTACCCTTCCGCACCCCCTCCTTTCAAATCCCTTCCTATGTTATTAAAGGGGAGTTCCCCAACGTGGATTACCTTCATGTAGCCTGTTGCCCTAAAAAAAAGGTTCCGGACCTTCGCCTAGAAGATTACGACAGTGCTTTCAGTCGTTGAAACGTTGCGTGTAAATATAAATAAGCAAAACCCGTGTGAATTCCGAGAACTATTTATTGTATAACAATGATGTTTCTCCCGCTATCGGAAGGGCGTGGGAGAAGTACCCAATGCCCGACCTACCTGATGCAGGTATTTCTAGGGTTTTCCCTGCATTACTTTTAGGCGAATGCCGTGTAGCACCCTTAAACTATAGCCCGGGGGCCTAGTTAACCCTTGGCTACCTCTACCCTTCCGCATCCCCTCTTTCAAATCCCTTCCTATGCTAAAAAAAATTCACTAACGAGCGTCAGTTCAAATGCAGGAGGAATTTTCCCAATGCACAATCTTTCTTCCAACTAATTAATTTATGTAAACAATTGATAGGAATGCGGCTGAATTACATCTAAAATAGTCTGCTAATCTACGAATTAATTTCAATCTGAAGCTATATCTCAAGATACACGTCTCGACTGAACGTTGACGGATGAAATACCAGTGGTGTTCCAACCTTAAAAAGTATTCTTATTTTAAAATAGTAGAAATATTTTTGTAATGAAATATACATTTTTTGCGATGCTACAACATTTGAATAAACTACAAGAAAATAATTAACCAATCATATATTAGAGTAAATAAATAAATGCGGAAATACACGTTTTATCCATTCGATAAACTGCTTCTTTTCGTACCCCCAGAGCGCTGAAGTATATTTCCAGGCTTTGAGAACAATCCGGCACAACTGTAGTTTGATCTTCTTCCGTATCCCGGAAAATCTTCCAGGAGTGAATTGATATTGTTCCGCATGGAGATTTGCCTTCCGGATGCAACACACCAAACACTGTTGCTTCTGATTGTTTCTTCGACTCTGTTTTGCGTATGAAAGAAAATAATCTCTTTCATTTCAAAGTATCTAACCAGTTATGCGCTTTTCACATATTATGATTTAGAATAGTCAATTACTTCCTTTGTTCGCATTTTAAATATTTCAATTAAAAAAATGCTAAATTTAACTATATTCTGCTACTGACAAAATTAATTCCTTGAGTGTTAATATGTTATATTTTCAGAAATAGCCGTTTTTTATAGGCTACATTATTTTTTTAATTTATCGCTGATATTTACATCTCGTTTTTTGTAGGCTTGTTTTACAAATATTAATTCAATTGAATTTGCAATTTGCCTTTCAACGGCCACGCCAAAAAATTGCCCAGAATGCTATTCGACAAATAATAATTTCTCCATTAGTTCAAATTTTAACAGTAATAATAATTTTGCAAGATATTACAGTTAATTTTTATTGGACAATGTAATAACGCCACGTGACAGCTCATTCAAAATACTATTTAGCTCCGGAATTGTAATTTTCAATTAGCAGAGGTTATGAAGGCTTTATTAGTTACCAATCAACATCCAATTTACACCCTTAATAACAGAAAATAATGCCATAGTACGTTGACTGTGTCGTCGTAATAATGACATAGTATTTCTGGTACTAGTTTATTATTAATTTAAACATTTTCCGTTCTTTATATTATATATATATATATATTCCAAGAAATTTTAATTATTGTTAATTTTTTGGGGTTAATGAGCTGCTAACGGGTAATCGTATTATTAGTATTAAGAAAACAGAAAAATATACAATTTGACAGAAAAAGAATAGAGCTGAATAAATTTCTTCATGATGTTAACTATAAGTAAAATTTATAATAAAATTACAAAGTTTAAGACTAAATAAATTTGGTTATATAAATTATTCAACTTCAAAGATTAAAATAATTTGGCTAAGATATAAATTATTCAAAAATTTAAGTTTGTATAATTTATATCCCTTTATTTATAAAAAAATATATTTAGTTATTGTATAAAATTTGCTTATAGTTATATCATGAAGGATATATTTACGTCTATTACCTTATGAAATCGCAAAACAATAGACGTAATATTATAATTCCTTGTTTAATTTGAATAATAATTTTTTCTGCCAAATTATCTTTTTTTCTGCTTATTTATTAAGTTATAAATGTCAAACCTACTTAAATATTAATTATTATTAGGTCGTATTCTGTAAACCCTATCGAGAAGCTGAGCTACGAGGATGTGGA
The DNA here is from genome assembly GCA_037074705.1 of Zhengitettix transpicula. Classification (NCBI taxonomy): domain Eukaryota; kingdom Metazoa; phylum Arthropoda; class Insecta; order Orthoptera; family Tetrigidae; genus Zhengitettix; species Zhengitettix transpicula. The sequence continues at coordinate 33,959,675 of CM073596.1, read as the reverse complement.
TTTTGTCATGAAATGTAATATATTGTTGAAATACCCACCAATTAGACACTATAAATTAACATCTATTTGTTTTTATGTATCATATTTTTTCGGAAGCTATATTTTAATATCAATCTAATTCTGTTGGTTCATTAATCCAATAGAAGCAAAAACGTGGTTAGTTCTTTTTGAAAATAGGGTTTATTTCCTTTTAATTCTTTAATGTTGTCTGGAAGCTTGTTAAATATTGCAATACCTTTCTAATGGACTCCTTGCCGTGTAATTGACAGTGATTGAGTTGTCCTTGAATAAGTAATTATTACTTATCAGGAACAGCATTAGTGATGTACTGACATGTAATATTGCAAATACTTTATTTATTGCAAAGTCGTGATGTTCTTGGACAAACTAGACATATAATAAAAATTCTCAGTTTCCCAGAAGAATTATCAGCAAAATATTATAACATATAAAAATAAAGATTGAATGTATGCAAAACTAACTAATTTTCATATATTTATATAAACTCACTCTGACAGTCTAATTCACAGAATTTTTTTGCAAGTGTATTAATGCGTATTTTCAAATTAGTTTATTATTCACAGATATTCCTAATAAGTTTGTACTTTCAACTACAACGTTTTATATATTTTGTTCTAAACTATATAGGGTTTGGCGTCACATTTTCTTGTATGAAAAGCATTAAATATGTTTTTCAGAATTAACTAAAAACGATGTAGGTCATTATTAAATGCAACATTTGCTAATCCTTATGAGACTTAATTTTTGTTATTTATTAAACTTCTTGTGTCGTATTCAAACAGTCTCAGGAAATGGAGACATCAATTATCGTAAGCCCTTTCTATTAATATAAAAAAAGGTATGGGTCCGGTATAGAGCCTTATGGATCCGAAGTCTTAATTTTTGTCACAAATCGGAAAATAATTGATTTTTTTTATAAGACGTACTATCATATTTTATACAAGAAATACATAATATACTAAGGCCGATTCGAGGTCCCTATGTCCAAGATTCAACACGTCTCATTCATCATTGCATTGGATTGAAAAATCCTTTAAGTACTTTAAATTGTATATATATATCTATCTATCTATCTATATATATATATATATATGTATATATATATGTCGTTAATGAGGGGGACAATTTATAGTTTACTATACAACTATTGCGTATTTTAAGTGAAATGCTTGTTGTTATATTGATATTAGGGGATTCTTTCAGAAGATCTGAAATATGTGGTAAACCATGCCAAATATCTCAAATTTCCATAGTCAATTACCTGAGCGTTGTCTGTTAGACAAATGTTATTTATTTTTTTGAATAGAACGTATCTGTCACGAGTTGTTTTCGGAGTTGAGAAAGGGATACATTTTTCAGTGTCCGACGCCCGTGATCGGTATGCATAATGCAGAACATTTGCACAGTCCTGAGAGATCTGTATGAATAATTGTGTAGTCGTCCTTACGGCTTTCTGATTTCTCCAGACATTTGTAAGGATACCTCTGGAACGAAATTTAACACCTTTAGTCGACACCGAACCCGTGCACATATTTCACTCTAAATTACAGTCATGTGTTACGATCTCTAAAGGAGGAAATTCGCAGTTTTTCTTTAAAACCTGTGGGGAAAATATAATTCACTCTCTTCTCCTCAGTCAAGATACAGGATCGCCTGTTGTGTAACATTATTTTTTAGTCCGTAATAAATCATTAAAATCCCGTGATGACCATTGATTCGTTAATGTAATGTTTATTTTTGCCGTTAAGTTTGGGACTGCGGCTGCTACAGTTAATAAATTACACTATCTAATTAGGAATTTTGTGGTAATTGAAACTAATCGGAATACGTATGTTTTCTTCAACCCCAAATTATATTTCATCCCTTGATAGTTTTTGGTAAAATGTTTTCATTCTGAGTGGAAACAAATAAAGAAGACGGTTCCACAAGGCTCTATACTGGACCCATTTCTGTTTTTTTATGTAAATGGCACTAAGACTGAAAACTTCATTTTCTTAGCTTTTTCTGATTCGAGACGACACAAGCATTTTAATAAACAATTAATATGAATCATTATAAGAAGTATTCTATGCAGCATTGTTTTCAATTAAATATCTTATCAAGTAATAATTTAAAAATATTCAAGAAATTTCAAACAAGAAGTGTGACAATAAACCGTGTAGAGTTAGGAAAAAATATATAATATTTATAGATAAAATTTTATCCAACACAATCTCTAAAAATTATGGCAATTGTACTCCCAAAACGAGTTTATTAGTGAGTAAGTGACAGACAACTGCAGTGGGAGATGTAAGAGTTTTAACTCCCTTAACTTCTGAAGGAACAAGTGGCTGAAATCTTTTTTTATTCTATTGTATTTTATTGTCAACTGTTACCATGATGGATGCAATTTTTTTCCTTAGAGTAGTCTTCTTCAACCGATTTGCAACATAATTGTTCCGTTTATTTTTTTTTCAGTGTCCTGTGCGTATTTTTATTATTTATGCCGTCATGATGAATTGACTACCTTCCTCTACCCTTCCTATTCTATTAAAGGGGAGTTGCCACCCTGTGGACTGCCCTAATTTTTTTTGGGTGTAGACAGGCTGTGTACAGGGTAATCCACATAGTGACACCCCCCTCTTATAGCATAGGAAAAAGATTTGAAAGGGGGGATGCGGAAGGTTGGAGGAAGGTAGGCAAGGGGTAACTAGGGGCCCGGACTATGGTTTAAGGATCCTACCCTGCATTCGCCTAAAATAAATGCAGGACAAACCCTAGAAAAACCTGCATCAGGTAGGTCGGGCATTTGGTACTTGTCCCACGCCCTTCCGATGGCGGGAGAGGGGTTTGCTGTGGGCTGGCAGCTTTCCCCTCGCGATGCCTTGGCCAGTTTAGGAGGCAGCTGGCCGACTATTCCAATGGGAATAGCGGACAACTCTTGCCCAAGGACTGCGACCCCGGAACATACACCTCTCAGAACAGACCGAGGTGCCTCGGCTTGTGGGAACCTTAGTTCAAAATCGGAGAGGAAAAGGCATACCCAAAGGTAGCCCTTTCGTATCTCTCCTAAAAGGTTCTGCCTGCGAGAGAACATCCCTCGCAGGGATTCCCTGCGAGAGAATAGCCCTCGCAGGCCTCTATATCTTGAACTGCCCTCATGTAGCCTGTTGCCATAAATAAATAGAAATAATCATCATAACTGCAATTTAGATATATATAATCACCAACGTTTTTGTCTTCTCGTTTGAACGGAATAAACTGAAAATGGACTGAATAGGTTCCATTTCTTTTCATATTTACATTTCTACATTCTCAAAGATTTGAAACTTTGTCGAATTTTAAGAGATGAGCAGCGGTTTAGGTGAAATTCATAACACATTTGAATGATTGTCAACGGATAACTGCAATGTCTTTGGATTAATAACACTCTCTTTAGGAATATAATTGGTACTATATAGTTTTACGTAGTTAATATACTGGTACGCAGTGTTCGTTTTTAATATAATAATTCACGAAGTTCTGAATCACGAACGCCTAAGATTGACGTTGCAAGTCAACGTGAGCCGTTTGGTCCAATAAATTAAACCTTTCATATTGGAGTAAATCTGTTAGAAATTACTTAAGATATATCTGTCAACGGGGGAAAGTGATGTGTGAAGCCACTTTCATCACGGGAAGATGTCGGTGCCATGACAACTGCTCTTTTTTTCCTCTCTTTGAGAAGCATCAAAAGGAAGTGAGGAGCCACGTAAAAGAATTTTTGTTCGCTTGAGTCTGTTTCTTTTGGGCGCCCCCGCGCTTTGCGAATCTTCTATCCTGAAAAATGAAACGCAGTTTATTATTACGCCAAAGACATGAAGGAAATAATTGTGCCAAAGTTCTAGACGAAATACATCGATCAAATCCAAAAACTTCTATTGTTTCGGATTGAAGCGGACGAATCAATTTCTTACCAGAATAAGATGATGGAATCATACAAATATTGTGATATCATAAAGTTTTCATTATATGGAACTTAATTTGAAAAACATCTTATCAATTTTTTTGTCATATTGCTTCGTTTTGGGTCATGGTTACTACCGCAGTCTCATGGCGTTCCGTAAGGAAACTGATATAAATAGGCGCGTTGAGGAAGAGAAGGATGGAATCGCCTTCGGATACGGGGGACCGTCAGGATTCGAGGTTTCTCGCCACATGTTTGTGAAGGAGCTATTTGTATGATGGTGGAGATACTCGCAGAGACGCAGGATGCGTTGAAGCTGATCTGAGTAGAGATGTCGCTGGTCCACGACCAGAACGACGGAGTGGAGCTTCCTTCTGATTGAGTCTGCTGGAAGGTCGCTGTTGTTTGTTTGTGATTGTGCATTAGCGCCAAAGAGTCTAGTTTAGGAATACTTAAAAGGTACCAGTCCTATTTGTATTTCATAAGCTTTGCTGTTTGGCCTTGGTGGCAGAGGGCTGCGTGTCCAGTGCAAATCGCAATCCAGAGAAATCATCAGAGATGATAACGAAGTCCTTAAAGTATGGATGGAGTATGCATGTACATATAGAAGGTATATTGTATGGATGTGATAGTTGGATAGGCACAATTAATGATGAAGGAAAATTGAGAATATTTGAAAGGAAAATCCTGAGGAAGATTTATGGTCCAAACTGTGTTAACGGTTATATGGAGGATAATATACAACATGAGCTATATAAACTGTATAAAAAACCTTACACAGTACATTCTATAAACCTTACACAGTACATTCTATAAAAATAATTAGGCTTAAATGGCTAAGATATGTAAGAATAATGGATGTTTAATCCATATAAGAAATTAACGTTCACAGCCAGAAAGTAGTAGAAGAGAAGGAGGACCCAAGCTGCGATGCCTTTATTGAGCTTTGAAGGACCTGCAAACACTGATAATATAAGTGTGGCGGATAGAGGCTCAAGATAGAATAGACCACTTTACTCTTTCCTTCCACAGTTGCGCAGACACGGTGGAATCTTATAAATAAAGCAGAGTGTTTGTTTGTATATATATATATTTGTATGTTCCTTATACAAATCTACACCAGTCGAGAAAATGTCACCAAATTTCGTACACATGTTCTTTGCGATCAGGAAAGAAACACTGTCGGGGTCAAACACGTCTACCACCCTCAGAAGCGGGGGTGGAAATATTTAAACATGCTAAAACAGTCGATATTTCAGTCGGATAAATATTTTTAAAGGTCAAAGATATTCATAGTGTTTCTACCGATGTTATCTGACTACAACATCATCGGAACGGAGGACCCTTAGGGTTGGGGGTGGACGCGTATTACCAGAAAATAACGCTAATACAATCAAGATTGGAGTCAAATCCAGTTTTATGCATGTAGATGAGTTTATTGACATTAAATTCGCCATTTAACCTTCAGGGGCGGGGCTACACGGGGGGTAGAATTTTTCTATCAGGTTAAATGGTCGATATTTGCGTGGAATAAATAATTGTTGAGGTCAATGACGTTTATAAAATATATCTATACCAATGGTTTTTGTAAAATTTCAACCCCTTTCGGCATGAGAGCTAAGCACACATAGGGGTGGGGGTGGGGAAGAAATATTCAAACAATGTAACCAGCCGACAACACATTTAATGATAGGGATCGAGTTGCGTTACATAAAAATAACCTAAAAGATTGGAGTCAAATCGGGGGTTATGGATAAATTACATCTCGGGCAACGCCGGCCACCCAGCTAGTATATATATAAAACCAAGTCGGGTTAGCTACACCATTTATAACTCGGGAAAGGCTGAACCGATTTTGACGATTTTTGTTTGGTTAGATTTGTCTTCGTCCCGAATAGCAGAATAACTATTAAAAAATAGGAAAAATTAACGAAATTAAAAAAAAATATGAAGAAAATTATCTGATGGTGTTGTATGCTGGTTTCGATACTGCCAGTAGATGGCGTTGTGTGCATTATATTTTGACAGATAATGCTGATGCGCAGTCGTTTTATTTCAGTTTGATTTATGTTGATGACGTGCATATTGTGAAAGGTTATGTTGTTCAGTGTTATTTACAATTCCGCGATCCAGAAAGTCTAATCTTTCACAACCAAGCCGTAATGCAATTAGACTTCCGAATATTGCAAATTAATCCACTGCAGATGAACAAGAAATCGCACGAGAAAAGTGCCTCGTTACTATGGCCCGACTTCGTGCTTCACAAGAACAAAGAGAGGCAGCACGTCAAACGGCTCAGTTGGAAATGAGAAAATGTCGAGCTTATGCCACAGGTCAACGACGTGATAATCTACGTGCAAGAAGAAATGATTCAAGCGTTGATTTGAATCGAGTAGCGTTTCAATACCATAGCACAATAGACTATAGCTCGCATTGTTTCGTTCGAATTGGCCCAATGGAGGTTGTGTGCGACCATTGCGGTTCATTGAATTTCACTGGAGAAACGCCTGGATTGTCAGTCATTATCGAAGAACGCGAATTCAATCCGACATTCAAGGTAATTTCTCCTCGAGAGAGTAAATCTCCATTTTCTTTTGGTGATCATAAATTGGTAATTCTGACGTCGCCCTCATATTTACATATCCAAGGCCGAATTCACCATCGAATTGAGTTTTTTGGGTACATTTATTGAATTATTTTAGGGGATGTAAACATAAAAGTGTAATAATTCGGTAGACGAACGAATTAAGTGCAAGGGAACACGAGTTACAAAGCAAATATGTAAATGATATTTTAGAATTAAATGACACCAGGAATGATGTCATCTTGAGTTTCAGTAGTGACCGATCCTAAATATAAGAAACTTCCAAGCATATTAACGTTCAATGATTCCAACGTTTATTTAGAAGAATATGTAGGCTACGCTGTTCTCGTTGTTGATCTTGGTCCCTTTATTAAAAATTAGTGTCTGGCGTTTTGAATACTCGGAGAAGATTGGAGATGGCTGTTCCAATTTCTGAATGATCATTATTTGTTCCTTTAGATACAGAAATATTACGACGTGAATCGTTGCAATTACGTGAAGGGATTAACCTTCGGATCTAATTTCCAACCAGTAAGTTTCTGGGATTCCTCGTCTCTCCTCCAAATCACATAATAGCTTAAGCCTCGTCATCGCAATTAACCTACTTCATTGTGGAAGTGAAGAATCCTTAATTGGGGTGTAGGGAATGGAAATGGCCCAGCAAGTCAGCAATCCACTTGGCAAATACCGTCTAAAACCTGCCCTGGATGGAGGCACAACTTCTGAGAGTCATCTTGACGGGAATCCTACAGATTAATAACCGCCTCCACCTCTTCAAGATTAGCTAGTTTGGGATGTTATTGCTTTCTGAGCCGACTGTTCAAAGCACAAGTAAGTGTAGTAACATTTCCCCGTGGAGCAATGTACGTAGCTGCGATCATTATTGTGTGTTCCATCGCTCGTGAAAGATAAACGACGCACGCCCTCAGAGGAAACAGAGATTTTAGGATGAACGCTTGAATACAGTCAACGTGACATTCATTATCATGAGTTGTGCTCGCGTTGTAATAAACATCGTGATTTCGACTGCGCCAAGTGCACACGCTCCGAAAACCACCCTCTCTTGTCGTCATTAATTTATTACAGGAGAGGCTACAAGAGAACAAATTCCCCGTCAACCGGAAAGAGATTAGCTTACCATTGATTCATGTGAATGTCAGATAATCCACGCGATTATTTCTGTACCTTTTTATCACTGCCATGCTATTTTCTCTTGAATTCACGTACAATTCATATTTATTTGGGAAAGTTTTAATGCGTTATTATATCACAATTTTAAATGCAACAACTTCTTAACAAAGAAACTAGTATAAAAATTTTGGTGTCTTTAAATACTTACGTTCGTCATCCAGACATTATTGACCTCAAATCATATTTATCTGTCGGGATTGCTGAAGAAAATCAACAGAAACTAACTTTAATAACCCAATTACTTCTGTATTATTTTAACACAATGAAAATCACAGCATTAAATATTTTAATAATAGTCAACCTGTATCAAAATTTTGCAGTTACAATTAGTTTTTGTGTAAACTAGTGGAGAAGTATGAGTAATATTTAATTCCACAAAAAAATGAATATATATTTCGGAACTTTATTAATAGTAATTTAATGTCCATGTTTTTGTAATTTATAGACTGAATTTATTTTTAAAATTATATTTTTAATTAGGATTAGATTACTAATAATTTAATTGCATGTTAAATTTAGAATAAAAATATGGAATAACGACACTATTATATAAATATAATTATCTGACTTCAGTATATAATTAAAAATGTATGAATACAGTCCAATTTAACAGGTGTAATTTATCAACATAAAAATAAAAATTCGCAACGATTCGTCTTTAGGACTTCATCATGTTTACATTACTGTAATTAATTTCCATGAATATTAAACAAAACTGATTATAAATAAAAGTTTTTTTCTTTGCTCTGCTCTGAAAAAAATTTATTTGTATATAATCAATTATGACTAATATTTATGTAAATTATTTACAGCAGTGTAAACCTTATAAAGGTTTTTTTTTAATTCAATTTATTTTTCGTCGCGTGAACAAGCCAGGGTCATTAACGACGCTGACATAAATTACAGCTTACTTATCAAATATAGTCACCTCAATTGGTTTTTTAATTTACAAACTTACGGAAAATTACAATTGTCTTTTGTGAAAATTTTTAAAACCATAAAATAAAGGTTTATTTCCTGTAATATTTAATTTCAATAAATACTAAAGTTTTGCAGAGAATTTTCTAAATTCTTATAATTTTTTCGCAAAATGTAACCAAAAATGGTACAGAAATAAATTATATAAATCAATATTTTTTTACTACACCAGAAGAGGTTCCAAAAATGTAACGAAACGTTGTGTTATTTTGTATTAAATGGTTTCTGACTTGTTAGCTGTTTTATTTATTATGGTTTATTTCAATTACAAAAATTCTGGCGTACAAAATGTTCGCAGTTTTCGGTTCACTCCTAGATTTCTCACTGCTCTACTATGACTAAGTAGAACTTACTTTCATGTCCTTATATTTGTCCTATTTCCACGTTAACTGCACTTATTCAGTCTATCTTCACGAACTATTCTTATGATTGACTTCGTTAAATACCTTCAAACACTTCATGCCAGCTTTCTAGTTACCTGCTGTAACATATTTTTTTTCTTGTGAAATTAAACTGTCTAATTAGGAATTGCATCTCCCACTAGCGCCTTGGATTGAACTCACTTTTTTCAATCGTCCAAATGAACCACCTACTCATGGTCTGCTTAAAAACTATGGTCTCCTCTTACAACTCTCAAGTCATTGTAGTGGATATTAATACGGTATCGATTACTACCACTGAGTCTTAAAACAGCTAGAAGTGCAACGCCTTCAAGACAAAAAATAAATAGATCTCAGCTCGTTTTGATGGCTCAAGAAAACGTTTTCGAATCATTTTTCGTATATATTGTAATAATTTAATAAATATTACAAATGGCTGGGCGCTTTAAAATAAAAAAGATTATTAAGGGAAAACAATTAAACAAATTTATTAACAAATTTAAATACACAATAATATTTGGGATCTCAGGGTCTTAAACTGGGTTTGATAAATGGGTGAATTTATACAATCAAATTACATTTACCTTTTATATGGGAATCAATGGGAGTTAATGCGTCTGAAACGTAGAAGAACTTTGTTGTGGAAGAAATAACACTACAGATTGAATTTAAACAGTTCTAAATTTCATCAGGAATTAACAATCTCATTTTATTGATAATTAAATAATTAAAATTATAGAACGATTTGACTTTTATCTTTTAAAAGTGGTTTACAATATGATTTTAAAGTTTTTCTACTTACGGCCGCCCAGGTCTCATTTTAGGTTTTTCGTGCACAAAATTTTGGGGATATCACTGATTCTAATACTCACAGATTCTAAATGTCAACAAATTCTAATTGGCGTAGTTTTGTTAGTTGGTCTAACACAACTTAGTAGATTCTCGATGCTTTGCTGCAACCTGGATTTGCAGATCTCGTGTAGTTGGAAATGTACTTCCTTGGTTTGTCTATGGCCAGCAGGTTGAATTTATGCTCGGCCACCGATTACAACATTAGTTTCACTCTTTCCTTCCCGACTGAAGATTGCTTTACTTTTCAATATTTTAATGCATGTTTGTAACTGCTATCAAACTGTTCTATGCCTGACTCTAAAACTTTTGTACAAAAACTTTGCTGGTCCTTATGCCTCGCCGTTCATTGCCTGACGGCTCGTTCGTCTCGTAGATTTTGAGCGCGTAAAATTCTCAGCCGATTGACAACAATACATTCTTTGCCTTGCCGCCTTGTTGCGGCGTCCACTCTAATAATGAGTCCTCTACAATCCAACTTTCCAATTAGCACAATGTCTTAATTACCAATTACTACAGTATGTTTCTCACCGTATCATGTGATTTATTAACATAGCCACTTAAACGGCTATCAAAAGCATTTTTAGCCCATTACATTTACAGAGGAATCCATCGCAAAAATAATTTTGCATGGTTTTAGATTAAATCTGGAAAGGTTAATTTGTTCAATAAAATGTTTGTAACCAATTTGGGGGGGGGGGCGAGTTGTAGTTGGTATTTTTATGAAATATTTGGGTTTATTTTAAATTTTTGTGTTTACATTTTAACATTGCCGAATGTAGCTGAGAGGACATCAAGTCCTCTCGAGCCCCAGATGTGGGATGACAGCATCAACGTGTCAATGGGCTCTCAGATAGAGTGCATTCACCTATCAAATCGCTGGGAGGTTGGTGGGTGAGCCACTCTAACCAGGGTGTAATTCACGTCCAGACCTACGTCTCTCAAAATGGAACGCCTAATTAAGGTCCGTCCATTATATTTACGTTTCGGTTGAAGGGCTTCCGCCTACATCCTATTCCCGATTTACGAGTGACTCGTAATGAAGGCAATTCCTGCCCCCGCGAGGCCTGGAATAAGCTTCGTTAGTACCGAGTACTGCTTAGCCCTGCCCCGATCCTGCGAAATAAAAACAAACAAAATCATGTTACAAGATTAACTGTCAAACGCATTAACCTTAAATGATCAAATTTCTTCTACGTCTTTTAACGATTTTTGCCACAGCTTCCTGGGAATTTAGAGTCGATAACAGAAATTATAATTATTCATATGTAGTATATGACGTCACAACTTTGGTTTAATTGTTGAATAATAATTTATTGTACCAGACAAAAATGTCGGATAACTACTTGAAACTTATTTTCAACTCGTTTTATATTAAATCTATAATTTATATTAATATTGATTGCGAAAATTATTACAAGTATCAATTCTAGTTCTTAGATACTAAGATAAAAGTTAAGGGCAATTTATAAACAGCGTCTCATAAGGATTAAAAGTATCAAATTCGCCATTCGCAACCAAAAGTAAAGAATCTCAACGGTTCGTCTGGAATTTCATCCGCATTTAATTAATGTTATAATTTGAATAAACGTACTCGTACTTGGAGACTTGATTGGATGTACATTAGAAACTAAAATGAAGGTGTAAAACGATATATGAATTTAAAAAGATGCCATAAAATAGAATGATAAGAAAATTAACTTTTTGAAGAATAAATAAAATCGTTGAAGAATTACAACACATATAATATTAATTGAGTGAAGTTTCGTTGTGCGAATCTTTGGCGTCATTATCCTCCTTACATTTTTTGTTGCAGCAGTTATTTTTTAACAGTTTCGTTTAGTTATATATATTGTCTGTCGTTTACTCAATCAACGTTGTAAGAATAAACTCCGGTAAGTCCTTGTCTTTAAAACCACGATTTAACATTAATTTCTGTTTATTATCTGCGCTATAAAGTTTAAATTGTGGCTGTTCTTGTTGAAGCAATCATTCGAGGCGAGCAACGTATTATTGTTTTAATGCCGTAAATAAGCGGGCCATTGCCTGAATTAAACCTGACAACCAATTTAATAGAATTACATCAATTTAAAAGCGTAAACCTCAATAATTCTGGGAATTAAAACAGAAAGCTCGTCATCAATTTAGCTAATTATTTATCATCCCATCTCGCAGTTGTAGAACTCTGAATTTCCCTTTGACTGCAGTGCCGACTCTAAATTGAAACTTCCTTCTGACTAAAATTTTATCTACTACTAAAGGAAGTTTTACAGCAAAATAAGAACTAAGTAATTTATATTAATAGTTCATATGCCGCATATAAAGAATGGATTTACATGTTCGACATTCATCAGTTAATTTCTCACGCAGGAGATAAAAACATTTCTGAAAAATTGGAATTTATCAGTAAATTTTCTTGAATCCTTAATGAGATTGATATAAATTAACCCATGAATTTGGAACTGGTATAGCCATTAATTTGTCCGCTATATGAATTCTATTTAATTAATTATATCAGACCTTCACACTTTAACTTTAAGATCTGAAATAGCTGGCTGTGAGGTACAAACTAAGTGATAATAAATATTTTTATAATTATAAGGAAGTGAATAAACGTCATTAATGTTATTTGGAAGAAAAATGAAACGAAGATAAATTTTTATGTAGGAATAGAAACCTTAAGCGAATATTTATTTCTACGGTTAGAAGTCTGACTGAAACGTGTGAACAAGTAGGATGTGGTTACGAAATCCTGTACCGGCAGCAATACCAATAAGTCAATAACATTTAACTGATATATTGTTTTTTTTAGGGCAACAGGCTACATGAGGGTGATCCACATTGCGCAACTCCCCTTTAATAGCATAGGAAGGGATTTGAAAGGGAGGATGCGGAAGGGTAGAGGAAGGTAGCCAAGGGTTAACTAGGGCCCCCGGGCTATATTTTAAGGATCCTACCCGGCATTCGCCTAAAGAAATGCAGGGAAAACCTTAGAAAAACCTGTATCGGGTAGGTCGGGTATTGGGTACTTGTCCCACGCCCTTCCGATAGCGGGAGAGGAGTTTGCTGTGGCGACGCAGCATTCCCTTCTCCGTACCACGACCAGTTTAGGAGGCAGCTGGCCGACTATTCCAATGGGAATAGCGGACAACTCTTACCGTATGCCCAAGGTCTGCGACCCCGGAACATACACCTCTCAGAACAGGTACCTCGGCTTGTGGGAACCTTAGTTCAAAAACGGAGAGGAAAAGGCATACTCAAAGGTAGCCCCTTCGTATCTCTCCTAAAATGTTCTGCCTGGGAGAGAAAATCCCTCGCAGGTTACCTGCGAGAGAATCCTCTCGCAGGCTTATGTCCACAGTTAACTGATATTTATTGCTTTACAAGTCCCAGAGAGCTCTTGCGGGGGCTACCTTTGGGGATGCTCTCACATCTCTCTGGTTTTTTTTTTTGAACTAAGGTTCCCACATGCCGAGGCACCTCGGTCTGTTTTGAGAGGTGTATGTTCCGGGGTCGCAGACCTTGGGCATACGGCAAGAGTTGTCCGCTATTCCTATTGGAATAGTCGGCCAGCTGCCTCCGAAACAGGCCAAGGCATGGCGAGGGGTAAGCTGCGTCCCCACAGCAAACTCCTCTCCCGCTATCGGAAGGGCGTGGGACAAGTACCCAATGCCCGACCTACCCGATGCAGGTTTTTCTAAGGTTTTCCCTGCATTCCTTTAGGCGAATGCCGGGTAGGATCCTTAAAATATAGCCCGGGGGCCCTAGTTAACCCTTGGCTACCTTCCTCTACCCTTCCGCATCCCCCCTTTCAAATCCCTTCCTATGCTATTAAAGGGGAGTTGCCCTAAGTGGATTACCCTCATGTAGCCTATTGCCCTAAAAAAAAAAAAAAAAAAAATTAGCAAACTGGGAGAAGCCTGCGAGAGGATTTCTAGCAGGTGAACCTTCCCAGAGAGCTCTGGCGGGGGCTCCCTTTCGGGATGCTCTCACATCTCTCTGGTTTTTTTTGAACTAAGGTTCCCACATGCCGAGGCACCTCGGTCTGTTTTGAGAGGTGTATATTCCGGGGTCGCAGACCTTGGGCATACGGCAAGAGTTGTCCGCTATTCCTATTGGAATAGTCGGCCAGCTGCCTCCTAAACAGGCCAAGGCATGGCGAGGGGTAAGCTGCGTCCCCACAGCAAACTCCTCTCCCGCTATCGGAAGGGCGTGGGACAAGTACCCAATGCCCGACCTACCCGATGCAGGTTTTCCTAGGGTTTTTCCTGCATTCCTTTAGGCGAATGCCGGGTAGGATCCTTAAAATATAGCCCGGGGGCCCTAGTAACCCTTGGCTACCTTCCTCTACCCTTCCGCATCCCCCCTTTCTAATCCCTTCCTATGCTATTAAAGGGGAGTTGCCCTAAGTGGATTACCCTCATGTAGCCTGTTGCCCTAAAAAAAAAAAAAAAATTTAGCAAACTCCTCTCCCGCTATCGAAAGGGCGTGGGATAAGTACTGAATGCCCGACCTACCCGATGCAGGTTTTCCTAGGGTTTTCCCTGCATTTCTTTAGGCGAATGCCGGGTAGGATCCTTAAACTATAGCCCGGGGACCCTAGTAACCTTTGACTACCTTCCTCTACCCTTCCGCATCCCCCCTTTCAAATCCCTTCCTATGCTATTAAAGGGGAGTTGCCCAAAGTGGATCACCCTCATGTAGCCTGTTGCCCTAAAAAAAAATTAATTAATTTCTTTAAAAACTCGACTGAATGAATGAATATGACACGACGTCGAAAGCCATCTAATTGCAGAAATAAATATTATTGTAGAGTATGATACTCTTACGAACTAGATTAGAAAATTTTAACGTGTAAAAATTGAACAATGAATGAGTCGAATTAATACAAACCGATTAATTGTCTTATATTTCTACATACAGCATCTATAATGACACTTCAGGTGATACAGTAGAACAAATAGTAACGGAATATGTGGGATGAAAAAAATCTTATCCCGTTTATTTTAAATTTTTCAAAATTATAAAACGTCTGTGTTAAAAGTATATTAATTAGATAAATAAACAGCCAAGTAGGAGACAAAATTAAGTTACCACACAACGTTTCTTCAATCGTTGTTGCTCTCGTCAGGTGATTCAAAAACACTCTGAGTTTATAACCTGCTTGTATAACGTGAATTTAAATCTGACATGTTTTGTTAATATTATAAATACCGATAACATCAAATAGATCTGCTATTAGAGGAATTATAAGTGGATCTATACAATAATACTTTTCGTTTGTAGCACATAATTAGTGAGTTTCTGTTGGAAAGGAGATTTCTTTCTATGTTTTCATTTCCTCCGCTGTGCTGTTAAGTGGTTGTTACAGCTGTTCCCTTCCTCGGCGTACGTCTTAATTAAAAGGTCTCAGCCCTACACACACCTAACAACCTTTCCTTCCATCTGCCTTCGCCACTAGCAATTAGAAGTAATTCCCAGTTAACTTTCTAGCCCCTTCACAGCTTGTCCTCTCGAGCATTTCACGTTTCAGAATTTAATTTGAGTTAACTGATGAAAGAATTAAGTGCACGCCCTTTAAAATGTCGCAGAGTCACGAAAAAGTAACGTTAATTATAATAACGTTTCTTGTTTGAAATTTATTGATTATGAAAACAACTTCACTCTGTTCTGTGGCACACCTTTCAGTGATTTTCGATGTAAATTGTAATTTAGAACTTCTTTTCCAGAAATCACGGTGATGTTTTCAATTTTTCCACGTAGAAAGGAATCTAAACATATTTTTTTGATAAGAGCTTGATTTTTAATATGGTCTATAGTGATAATTACACATAAAATTACTTGAAAATTTACTAAGATAATTAAAGGAATATGTTTTTAGAGGAATCGAGTTGTAATGAAGTGTATTCTGTTGATTGTATTTAGCTTTAGAGACCAGAATAAGAGTCTTAATTCTATTGGCAGTTTTTAATTATTTCAATTTGTTTTCATAATAATAATTAATCACGAGTTTTGTGTAAAGTAATATTTCAGTATACACAAACGTGTGACGTTACAATCTCAGTGAATTACAAATATATTCGTGCTTATAATAATTACTGAATTAACCAACTACTATTATATTGGAAACGAAAAAATATAGAAAAGGTGACCTAGAGTATAATTAGTATACTAAGTATAATTAGTAAAAATCAATTACATAATTTTCGTCGTGATAATGAATATTTATTTAACAAGATATAATTAACTATTTTTTTACAATCCAACTTTTATTGTTCAAAACCAGCTCATTACGTTAATTCTGACACAATTATTAATTTTGTTTTAAATAAATGGTTTATAAGTTTCTTAAGAGATAAGAAGTTGGTCCCTTGTCTCCTCGGTTAGGATGAAGTCTGAGATCCCGAGCAAGTGTTCCCGTGAACAATGAAACAAATTGTTTGAGTAATTGGAGGATGTTAAAATTCATCTGACGTCGTGAAATTAATTCTTGTTTTGCCATTTGATTCTCATGCTCATTATCTTTTACCCCCTACTTTTCGCTTATCGTAGTCGGCATAGGAACGGAGGAGTGAAATAATTATCTCGTCTGACAAGGTGTCGGGCCACCCTTGTGTTACATGCTCAGGATATATTTTGTTCAAGTTAGTTGCCGTGGGATCTAAGTGCCGCAGAGCGTGTAATTAGATCTTCTTGGAGGTAAAGACGATAGGAAATTGGACATCTTTGTGTATGTTGAGGTGAGAGGCGGAATTGTTTGGCAAATATATCAGGAACGTTGTGTACAAATATTTTTATTTTATTTTTTAGGGCAACAGGCTACATGAGGGTAATCCACGTTGGGCAACTCCCCTTTAATAGCATAGGAAGGGATTTGAAAGGGGGGATGCGGAAGGGTAGAGGAAGGTAGCCAAGGGTTACTAGGGCCCCCGGGCTATATTTTAAGGATCCTACCTGGCATTCGCCTAAAGAAATGCAGGCAAAACCCTATAAAAACCTGCATTGGGTAGGTCGGGCATTGGGTACTTGTCCCACGCCCTTCCGATAGCGGTTGAGGAGTTTGCTGTGGGGACGCAGCATTCCCTTCTCCGTGCCTCGACCAGTTTTCCTGTTAAGATATTAGTTTTTATTCGATTTAACTTCATCTTATTTTGAACAGCCTTCTAGAAGGTTCAGCAGGTTTCTGTTTGACTAAACTTGGTCTTTAATGTTATCGCCACTGTCACCAATAACTTTACTGATTTATTATGAATGCCTGACATTTATTATTATTAATCCATTTTCAACCCTCCCCCCGTATGCCTGTAGATACTTAACGTGAATTTCCTTGGGACTGTCTATTAACCCTAGGGACGCATCAAACTGTTGCTTCGACATTTATATCATTCGTTTTCACAATTTCTACATTTTACCCCTTACAATTTGTTCCTCTAGGGGTATCTTAGAACCACAATGCTTTATTAGAGAGAAAGATAAAGGTCAAAATCCCGAAAGACACTCGTCCTATGTTCGTTTTCAAGACGAAATTATGCCCTACAGGTCAATATCCCAATAGTAGGTTATCCAGAAAGCGCCATTTTCCAGAATTACCAAAAAACTTTTTTAGAAGTACGACAACTCCAGCATCCAAGATTCACAGTGTCACTCACAATGCTTCTAGTGTCTATTTTCAACCCCTAACGGTATACTTAACATATCTAGGGGTGGGGTGGAAGTGGTGATAAAAATAATGTAATAATGTCCACAGTGTTCGTTTGTATATCGTAAGTGACATGTGTACCAAGTCTGTTCCACATTAATTAAAATAATTTAAATAAAAATCATGTATTCTAAGATAACTAACAATTTAAATGTTATATTGAAACTAATACGACTTCCTGAAATGCGATACTGGACAGTGACCCTTTGGGAAAAATAATCTATCTGGTTATTGAATTATCGGGAAAAAATCTCATCAGGATATTGACCTGTCGGGGAAACGTCAATGGGATTATGTCTTCGGGAAAGTGTCTTTAGGGAAAAAGAACGGATCCCGAGAGAAAGGAAGTAAGAGAGCTTAATAGATGGTGAATTTGTTGAAATATAAACAATTGAAATATATTCAAAAACAGTTGAAATATAAACAATTGATTCGATTTTTCATCTGGTTTACAATTGGGTTTAATTCAATACAAATGACTGAACATAAATCTCCTTGAACGCCTATTTAATTGTTTTTATCACTTTGTACTGTTTATGCTTCCAACTGAATGGTGGTCCACGTAATAAATTGTCACCGGGACTGCGTTGTTAGCGTCCTCTCGTACAGGATCGTGTTAGTTTTGCAAGATTTCCGGGGCAGCGAGCGCGTGAGGCTGCATACATTAGCTGCAAGGCACATGACGTAAATATTCAAACTTGAAAGTCGCATAACAATGGAATAAGTGACGTCTCCACAATGCCGAGTTTCCTCGTTGCCGAAAGCAACGGCAGTAACTTGTAGCTCTTAGTCTGATTGTCGTCCCGATGGAAGCGATCTTTGTGCTCGCTATCTAAAACTTACCCTGAATCTTAACTGCCAATCGTACTCTGCGAGCTTTTCCTGAATTGTTATTACCTCGACAATGTTCTCGTTGTTCCTCGATCGATATTCTTGGTCCTAGGAGAAAAGTGTTTGTTGTAACTCGATAGACTCTCGTATCAGTATCAACGTTTCTATCGGGTCTCTACTAGAGGGAAAAATATAAAAAGGCTGCATTAGATTTATTCTATACTAGCTGGGTGCCCGGCGTTGCTCGTGTACTTATTTATATAAACCCGAAAAGTATTTAATTGAATACTTAAATATATTCCTAGAGTATTTCAGGATATAATTGTCAATTATCACTCAGTCTTCATACATTACGAATTATTACATTGATGAAATTGTTAGCTAGACTCAGAACTAATACAGCGCGAAAATTAACTTACATTTTCCGCAAGGATGGTAAAGTAATTCGTATTCTTCTTTATTACCATTCGATGGAGTATTGCTGTATAAAATTATACTTTTTATTTAAAGAAAATATTTCTGCTTTATTTCATTCCTAATAAAGGAAATATTTCCTTTGTTCGTTGCGTAGTAACGTCTTTCTCTCGCGTGACGTCATTGTCTCTTGGCGCGCAGTAATTTAATATTTAATGTTCACGGTTTTTAATTATAATTCTTTCAACATGTATGCTAGGCGTTTCTCACCCTCACAGTACCGTTTCTCGATTTTGGCAGAATACGTATACCAATTTTTGTTGCATTCTGTCCACGCGATAAAATTTGTATAAAGAACAACGTAAATACATATATACATACATACAAATATACATCCTTTTTTATTATATAGATATAGTAAGGTAGAGTTATAAAGTAAGTTTATAGTTCCTAATATAATTTTCGTATTTTTCAAAGGTTTATTAACTACATGGAGTATTACGAACGATATTCCTAAATAAAGTGTTATTAAGACAGTGCAGTTTACCGTAGTAGTGCGCTTTAACTTTCCTCTAAAGTTCTATTTCTGCCTGGAAATTATGTCGCCTGTGCTATACCTCGAAATAATAAAAATATAAAAATTCTTTAAAATCGCATAGCCGTTGTTTGACTTTAAACAACGTTCAAACAGACCGACAAAAATACAGACGAATAAATTAGACATTCGAAATTTAACAAATAAATATATTATCCTACTGTCGAAGAACTCATGAATTAATAACCCTTTTCAATTTTATATCAATTAATGTTTTAATTTTCAAACTAGATAGCTAGACGTCCCCGTCATTGTCTCATGCAGTAAGACAGATTCTCGTACTTCACTATCTTATTTAAATTAATTTAGATATTATTTAAAATGTACAAGTATGAGATAAAGAAGTTTACAGATGTAAATTTTTTTCTTTTCTAAATTTTTTGAGTCTTTGAATGAAAACAAAAGAACACGTTTTTCAAGTTGCATATTTTCAGTTTGTGTGCTATTTGAATGAACGTTTCAAACTTAAAGTTAAGCATCAAGTTTTTCGTTAAAAATTGGCTATTTTAATTTTATTATCGACTATATTCATCGTAAACCAGAAAAGTTTTGTTTCAAGCGCCGAAAAATCTTTTGTTGCGGGTTGCATTTGAATTGTTTCGTTTGAAACAACGACGAAGCAACATAGGAAACAATAGTTCCAGTGAATTATTATGCAGACGTATAACAACTTGGTCAATGATGCGACTGTTTGGCTGTTCATTGTGCAAAGTTTTGATTGAAGTGTCACTAACAGAAATGCTGACTGTTAAAGGATTAATGATGATATTCATTTAACAACTACACCGGGAATGACTTCAATCTTTGATGATGATAAGTTGTTTGATTGAGACTGTTTTTGAAATACTTTTGTTGTCATTTAAGTAAATCATTTATCATATAGTTTTCATTTGAAGACATTCGATTTACATAACATTTTCTGTTTTCTTCACGCTTTAACGTCATTATCACATGAAATCAACACATTAATATAATAATAATTTTTTTTATTAAAACTAATTACAAATTTTTATATTTTGTCATTATTTTATGAAGACTGGGCCATAATATTTTAATACACACGAAAATAAACACTATTTAAATAAATAACCACTTTTAATTCACAGTTATTTATTATACAGTAAATATAATAAGTAATTGCGACTGAAAACTACTAATTTCGTTTTTATATATTTTTCATATTTTAATTAAAGCGTATGTCATGATAAACACATTAATTAGTGGTGCCATATTTAATTACACTTAATTAAAAGGTACAAAAATAAAATTATATCAACGAGAATAATTTTGATGATACAAGAATGTATTTTTTTTCGTAAATTTGATTAAATAACGATAATTTCATTTAATATTAATGAAGGTAATAATAAATCATAGTTATATTATGAGTATAAAAATTGTTTTCGTCTTGAAAAAATAACAGTTTAATATTTCTGTTTATTACGCTTAACCTTTCCACATCTGACTCAAGAGTTCTGACATATTTTATTTACAAAATGAAAAAATTTACGTCTGATTGAAAATAATTAATATGAAAGATAGTCAATTCAGACAAAAATAAGTGATAATATAAACACCACACAACATATCCTTTCATAATAACACAACTGCACTCAAAGGCTTTTTGAGTTTTGTCAACTGACGAGTGCAGTTGTGTCCCTCTAGTTCCTTATTCGCACCTGAGGTAATGGACAAGGATCCCAGAAACGTTGAGTGGTATTTTTATTATCACTTATTTTTGTCTGAATTGGCTATCTTTCTTATTAATTATTTTGTTTACATTTTATATTTGTGGAAAGGTATAAAAACTGTTGAAACTTTATTTAATGTTTTTTTAACTATTCACATAATTTATTTTTCTGATTTTGGCTATTTTGTTATTTAATTATGAGTTTATTAATGATAATAATGTAAAATTAAACACATTAAGAAATATTTTAATAGAATAATCCAAACAATGAAATATTTGTAATTTTTTTTAGTAATAAACTGTTTATAATATTGCTATAATGGTGTAATTATAGATATATCGAAACCACATTAATATTAAAGCGACGGAAGGTACTGAAAAATTTAATTTCGGTGTATACCAAATTGGTTTTAAAATGAACACAAAAATAAAGGGTTTATTCATAGATAAAGAATCCAATATGACGCCACTAAAGTTGCCTACAATGTATCAATATGAAGCTTGCAAGTACATCTGTAGAAGAATATTGACTCGACATCACAATATGATAATTTTATACAGTGGATTAAAGATTACACTTCTGGAATGTAAATTTTCAGTCAGCCAAGTGTCTAAGAAACCGATAAGTCAGGTTTTTTTTTATCAATACCTTCCCCGCTTTTCCTTTGCGTTACACGTTGTCACTCACTCCGGTTACTTCTATTGTGCTCCATCCCTTTTGCCAGTGTGTTTGTGCGAGATTCATATTGGTCCGAGGAAAGGCAAGGAGGCTCGGCAATATCCGACTTTGTAGAGTTGCCTGAGGGGAAAAACCCCTTAATGGTGTCAACAAAAGAGGGTACCAAAAAAAGGAATACAAAGAGACTGACAATAGAATTCCATATCGACCAGCCTCGAAGGATATTGTGTAACAATAAATGAAATTCCACTGTCTGATTTTTTTTATTATTCTAAAAACACCAGTTATTTTTTTGTGGTTCTTGATTCAACGTTTTACGTCAAGCAGCTGGTCGTTGAACTGAGTTAAAATATAACTTATAACCTTTGCAAAGTATTGATTAATCACTGAACCAGTCCTAAATACTCCAATGACTGGTTTGTCTTTTAATACTATGGTTGTTCCTTGTCCAAACATTATTATTGTCAGATCAACAATATTGTAAATATACTATTTTAATGGACTTCCTTGGTAACATCATATCACCCGAAAACATTGTCCTGTAGCAATATGTGTATTTATAATACAGAAAGATTGACTTATTACATTTTCTTCAATTTATCGCTGTCACTGAGACCTCAAGCCTTTCTACGACTCGAACAATGGATTTAATCCATTTGTTTCGCTGACCGTTAACACAGAGCTTAATCACAGATAAGTTCAGTAATTAAATAGTCCCTGTCACAGCTCGGACGTACAAATTGCACGTTAAAAGAACCGTGTTTGGTTGAGTTGGGATGGGAAGAACGCGGTTGAAGTAATTTAATTTCTTGATAGGCACAGCCTTACCAGAATTATAATTACCTCTGTTCCCGCAAATTCAAATGAATTAATTGTTAATAACACATACCGAGTTTGAAATTTTCTAAACAAATACATATTACATTTACCTATATATCGTTGTAGGAACTGGTAAATATGAATAGCATGAACTTCTACGGTTTCAAAGAACATAACGTTAGTTAGGAAGAGCTGGAAACCATGTCATGTAGCAAAATTAACTTTTAATTATATAAAAACGTTAATGGAACGTCATACGTTTTACAGGAACTTTCACCAACTTTCAGTCATTCAAAAGCATGCCAAATTTAAGTAAACATTACAAATTTAACAAACTTTTAGAGTTCTGGAGGAGGCTACCTTTGGGGATGCCTTCACATCTCTCTGGTTTTTGAACTAAGGTTCCCACAAGCCGAGGCACCTTGGCCTGTTTTGAGAGGCGTATGTTCCAAGGTCACAGACCTTGGACATACGGTAAGTGTTTCCGCTATTCCTATTGGAAAAGTCGGCCAGCTGCCTCCTAAACTGGTCAAGGCACGGAGAGGGGAAACCTGCGACCCCACAGCTAACCCCTCTCCCGCCATCGGAAGGGCGTGGGACAAGTACCAAATGCCCGACCTACCTGATGCAGGTTTTTCTAGGGTTTTCCCTGCATCTTTTTTAGGCGAATTGCGGGGTAGGATCCTTAAACCATAGCCCGGGGGCCCAGGTTAATCCTTGGCTACCTTCCTCTATCCTTCCACATCCCCACTTTCAAATCCCTTCCTATGCTATTAAAGGGGAGTTGCCACCATGTAGATTACCCTAATGTAGCCTGTTACCCTAAAAAAAAATTAACAAACTCTTCTCTCGCTATCGGAAGGACGTGGGGCAAGTACCAAATGCCCGACCTACCTGATGCACGTATTTCTAGGGGTTTTCCTTGCATTACTTTTAGGCGAATGCCGGGTAGTATCCTTAAACTATAGCCCGGGGGCCCAGGTTAACCCTTGGCTACCTTCCTCTACCTTCCGCATCCCCCCTTTAAAGTCCCTTACTATGCTATTAAAGGGGAGTTTCCACCATGTGGATTAACCTAATGTAGCCTGTTACCCTAAAAAAAATTAACAAACTCTTCTCTCGCTATCGGAAGGACGTGGGGCAAGTACCAAATGCCCGACCTACCTGATGCACGTATTTCTAGGGTTTTTCCTTGCATTACTTTTAGGCGAATGCCGGGTAGTATCCTTAAACTATAGCCCGGGGGCCCAGGTTAACCCTTGGCTACCTTCGTCTACCCTTCCGCATCCCTCCTTTCACTCATTTTCCTATGCTATTAAAGGGGAGTTGCCACTATGTGGAATACCCTAATGTAGCCTGTTACCCTAAAAAAGAATTAACAAAAAAAACACGACACTGTCCAGAGTCAACATCATAGCTGTTTGTGGAATTAAGTAGTACTATGTAAATATATTACAAAAATTTTAAAACTCATTAAAAATAAATAAAATAAGAAAATCTCTTATAACACTATTTATTTATTTTTAAAAGGCATAATACCCTCACAGTCTTTTTCCTGGGTCGAAAGGAGCATGTATACAAAATTTGGTCGTAATTTCTCCCCACATTTATATTTGTATGAGAAACACACACACAAACACACACAAACAACCAATTTTATTTATTATAAGAATACTAATTCACTTATTTTTCGGTGTAAAGAAGTATGCTTGTTTTTTATAGGAGTTAAAACAGCTCTGATGTATATTTATCATATAAATATTAATTTCATGGTTAAACATTTCATAATATCAGCTCCAATGAGCAATACATTTCCGTGAGGTTCACAACTATAAATAATAAAACGAAATTCCGGGAATAGTAAATTATGTTAATATTTAATTGGCTAGAAATCCTCAAATTATGTATGCGAAATGATGAACCGTAAATTTTGTTGTGTGCAACTGATGTATTTTTCAAATTTATAAATACATAAAATACCATCGGATGAGTCGTTTACAATGCATAACGTTTTGAATTTGTTACGAGTAACAAATGCGTGTTTGTATTGCGCAGTTACGGATACCGTAATGGATTGCTTATAAATTATTATTGCATGAAAATATTGTTAGTTATGATCCAAGTGTCTCTAAAATTCGGCGAAAGGAAATATTTTTTGTGCGTTGATGTAAATATCGTACGTGTAAATAAGACACTACTAGTTTCAACTTGGTTCAAAATCGAGCTTTTGACGTTATAGCAGAATGATTTTTTTTATCGTCTTCACTTCTATTGTTTCCAAACCTTCCCTTTTTTTATTTAAACTTTGATGTTTCAGTTTTATATAATAGGAAACTTAAAGAAATATTTTTATAAAAAACAGTGTTCCTCGAATATCCGTGTTTAATGTTTTTTAAACCATTTTTCATTTTAAGCCTATGTGGTTCTCTCTCCACTCCTGAATTAAAGTAGCTGCAGCAATTTCATGGTGATTAGCGGCCTAAGTATTCGTTGGCAGCATTCCACTCGGTATTAAATCGGAACTATGGCTTCATTTATTTTCGCTGTCCCCCCGAACAGTTTTCAAGAAATAATTAACCATAACTTTTCCTTTTCGCTGTCTGCCCAAAGTGCAATCTAATACATTTTCCCGTGTTAAAAAAAAGTTTGTTTGTCGAAATTGTGTAAGATATATTCCACTTTTAAAGATTTGTATTTCCTGTAATTGTAAGCCCAAAGTTTTTGAAATACCACTGTGAACAAAAAGTAAGGTGAATTTATTTATCAAACATAAATTCTTTATTTATTCTTCCAAAACAATTTCATCCCCTTCACAGTAATCTCCGTCCGATAAAACGCACTTTTTCCCGTCCTCGAAACAGTCGGAATAGTCTTTTTCCGGTATAGCCTTCAAGACCTTCTTCGATTCTGTTTTTATCTCCTCAATCGTGTCAAAACGGCGTCCCCTCATTGGCCTATTGAGTTTTCTGAATAGCCAGAAGTCGCACGGAGCCAAATCAGGCGAATACGGTGGTTGAGGAACGATATGAGTCGAGTTTTTGGCAAAAAAGTCGCGAAGAACCAATGCAGAATGACATGGTGCATTATCGTGATGAAGGAACCAAGAGTTGTTCGCCCATAATTCCGGCTGTTTCAGACGAATAGCTTCACGAAAACGACGCATAACGCTCAAATAATATTCTTTGGTGACAGTTTGGCCCGGCGGAAGGAATTCATAGTGCACCACACCACGATAATCAAAGATAACTGTCAACATGACCTTGATTTTCGGTCTTCCTTCACCTTTTGCACGATATTCGCTGGATTGGTCGGTGGTTTCAGGGTCGTATGCGTAAATCCAAGCCTTGTCTCCAGTAATGATGCATTTCAAGTGGTCCTGATAGTCAGACAGCAAAGTTTCACACACATCAACGCGACGCTTTTTTTCCAAAAAATTGAGCGATTTTGGCACCAATCGAGACTTGACGCGTTTGAGACACAAAACATTCTTCAAAATGGTTTGGGCTGAGCCAAATGATATTCCAACATTATCAGCGAGATCTATAATTGTCCATCGACGATTTTCAAGCACCAAATCTTTGATATTTTCCACGTGGCCCTCGTCGGTAGACGTTGATGGTCGTCCAGAGCGCGGTTCGTCTTCAACGAGTTCTCGGCCCTCTTTGAACTCGATGTACCACTTATAAACGTTTTTTTTTGTGCCATAGTTTGATCACCAAAGGCCTTCCGCACCATTTTCAACGTGCCAGCACAAGAATATTTGTTCCACAAACAAAATTTGATGCAAGTTCTTTGCTCAACAAAATCACCCATTGCCAAAAATCGAAAAATTCACTTTTGGTTGTTTACAAAAACACGTGTAACCCGGAGATAATTAAACCTTTTAACAAACAGACGCTTGGAAAATATTATAGACAGTCCTACCAATCTAGGAAAAAAAAATTACCTGCCTTCCTAATACCCGGGAATTTTAAATAGAATTTCACCTTACTTTTTGATCAGTGTGGTATATACTTATACAGGCAAAATTTTGCATTGAAAAGTAGATACAGTCAAGAAATATAAAACGTCAGTGTTAAAAGTATACTAATTATAGAATAAATACGTTATATAACAGACAAAAAAGTGTTAATTTAAAAACCACATGTTTTTGCAATCCTTGTAGCCTTTCGAAGGTGATTCAAAAACGCAAGAACCCTAAGAATGACCGACATGATGCAGGTTTTTCTAGGGTTTTCCCTACATCACTTTCAGACAAATTTCCGAGTAGGATCCTTAAACCATAGCCCCGGGGCCCTTGTTAACCCTTGGCTACCTTGCTCTACCTTCCGCGTCCCCCCTTTCACTCCCTTTCCTATGATATAAGGGGAAAGTTGCCACTACGTGGATTACCCTATACATAGCCTGTCTACACCTTCGTCTTCAAACTAGGTAACGAACTCATTGCGTTTTTGAAACAACTGACAAATCAAAAAAGATTACAGGACCTTTGTTAGGCATTTAATTTAGCATTTATTTTTCTCTTCCATTTTCCTATTTATTTATATAATTTGTGTACTTATTATACTTTATTGTAGGGTTTTAAGAATTTATTCCCTGATCGGATGAGGAATCAAATTGCCAGTAGGTGCAATGTACATGTTACACAAACCTCTTTATTAATTAATAAAATATTAATTTTCATGAATAATGGAATTACGTAAGTGAGATGATCACGTAAACACATAAATATAATTAAACTTGTTACCATCATATTCACGATACACGTTACCTTTTCTACTAATTACGCCAATATTGATTCTGATATCTAATAAAATTTCGTAGGTTAACGAAAAAATGAAATGCATAGAAATAGTACTAAATATAGTGATATTCGGAAACCCCTAAATTAATTTAAAATAATGATATATTTTAACTTTGAAAGGAACTCATTAGCTTCAATAGTGGCTTGAAACGTCATGTATTTTCTTCTAAAAGAATTCCCTTTTGTTCACAAACACTGTTGTATAAAAACCGTGGAGGAAAACAAAAGAATACAGCAATGTGCTCCTAGCGAGGAAAAAAACTCAGACAAAGTGGAGAATTGTCTTTCTGCCTCTTTTAGAAAAATTTTATAATATGCCGTTATTTTTACGTTGAATTCCGGCGCTGTCAACTTTAAACCGAAAAATAATGTCTCTGGCGCCAGAAGCCGTCGCCGTAAATGGTTTTTGTCTTCCCGAAAAACAACCTCGCCGCGTGAAAACTTAATAAAACGTCTCGTTTGTACTTTTTTAATATTTCAAAAGGAAGGACTTCTATCTTGTTTGCGTTGAGTCCCTTCTCGCTAATGGTAAGCTGAGGGGAGCAGACTCAGATCGAAGTCAGGAGAAGAGGGATCATTGAGTCACCCTCAGACGAGGCTTACGTCTATCCCTTAGGAGGCATCCATTCGCCCTGACGAGGCTTTCATAAGGAAATATAAGCCACTAAGTGCTGTCGACAGGGGACCTCCCCGAAGAAATAGATTAATATTTGTTTCAGGATGAGGCGAAAGTGAAATATGGTCGGCCGGAGGCTAAAACCACCCCCACCTCGGGAAAAAAGAACTGTTGAAAGGGAACAGGACTAACAAATTGCATAACGGAAATGTTATAATTAGATTTGAATAGCAAAGTATGGGGTGTTTGCGTTATATATATAAATTTTAATTATTGTAATATAAATTGTTAACTTAAAATAAAGTATTAGAGAAATAAAAATGTTATTCAATGTGTGCTAATCATATATATATATATATATTGTAATGCCAATTAATTAGGCCATTAATTGGTTTTAATAAAATTTAATTGTAGCGGCAGGAGCTTCAAAAGCGACAATGGAGCCCAGCTCTGTTGCTTTGTCGGAAAGACAAAAATGGCGTATGGGCGCTAAAACTCGAGAGAACTAGGAGTCAGTTCGCGGAAAAACATCGTGAGGAGCAGAACAAGTAATATAACTGTTACTTGGTGGCGGGACATTTTAGAGGACGTAACAAATAATACTAGAGCAGAGACTAGCCGTCGTTAATGTATTATTAAACAAAGTTGTGAATTTAAGACAAAGTAAAAACATTCACGGAAGTATTACATCGTAAATATTGCTAAGTAAAAGTAGTTTACGTCAACAGCCAGCCGGAATTGTAAAGTTGGAGTTTAAGTCCGAAGCGGTAAAAGACTAACAAATCTACGAATCATAGGATTTGTATAAGGCAAGCAGACATCAGATAGCTGACATTCAGGAGGATCATCCGAGTTCCATGGAGCCTATCAGTTTTGACTTCAATAGTGTAAAATGTGTGAATCTTAGAATCAGTGTAAATGTTTGCCATAGTGTACTTCCGAAACCAAAAAGAATGCTGGTACCAAAACTAACGATTAATTGTAAACGTAATTAAGGGATAGAGCCGGTTTCCGTCTCCTTTAATTGTCAATCAAAGTTAATTTATTTTCTTTTTAATTCATTTCTATCGTCGTATTGTTTAGGTAAATGTGAACTGTTTGTTAATAATATTTTAAAATCAGTTTGTTGTGTCCATTATCAAACCCAGGAAATTAATATTTTAAATTGCAATTGTTTTTGAGTTATTGCCACAAAATAAATCAATCTTTTGTTTGTTAATTTCGATCTTTTCATTTAATAAAAAGCCATCTATTTGATTATTACATTTTGGATTCAACGTGAGGCAAATTCATTAAAATTCTTTAAATTAAAATAAATAAAGGTTACATATTTGGTTATTACAATATATATATATATATTGTAATACTAATTAGAGGCCATTAATGATTTTGATAATTGGATATTTATGGTGGATTGTTAGCGGCACCAATTTCAAGGCAACAATACAGGCGGGCTTTTGTCGTGACGAACCGCGGGGTTTTGCACAGTCGGGTGTTGGAAGTCCGAAGTGGAAGTTGGAAGTGGGACGACGAGCAGCGTGGCAGGTAGATAGATCCAGCCGGAAAGGTTACAATTTAAATTGAGTAAAAAGTTTTGGACAGTAACTCATCGAAAAGTTACAAGGAGTAACCTAATGAATCACGCCACAATAAAAATCTATAAGTACAGTGACCGCCACCAATTTCACAGCGAGACAATTTGTAACAATCTGTCTAACCGAGTTGCAGTTTCCAGTTTCCAGTTGAGAGATCCAAAAGCTACGACAGTGTTTTGTTCAATCAAATGTAAAGTCAGTGATTTCATGGCCTTTTAATGTGAATCTTGAGGGTGAGCCCAAGCCCAAGAGAGTTTAAGCCTGGTACCAGCAAATGTTTTGTAAGTACAAACAAATTTGATCCAGTTTTGTAAACGATAACTGAAGATCAAGTCGTCAGATTTCGATTTCACGTTTGTTTGATTTTTTAACTTCTTAGGTTGTAAAGGAATTTGATTGTTTAACATAAATAAAAAGGTTGTTTTATTTAATTAGAATACCCAGATAAATGACCCAGAGAAAAGAGTTGTAAAATCTATAAAATTGAAAACTTTAAATGTAAATAATCTCATTTAAAAATTTTGTAAATTTCACCTAAATAAAAGTTAATTGTCTTGCAAAGTTTTAAAGAATGTCGTAATTAATTTGAAATCCTTCTCTTTAAATAAAATAAATATAATTGATTTATAAACCAACTATTGAATTCAAATCATTGAAGTAATCTTTTGTTTAAGAAATTGTTTAATTAAGCTATCCAGTTAATCATTACAATATATATAAATATTGTGGTATTCGGAAAACCGTAAATTAAAACAAAAGGGAATCCTTTTAGAATAAAATACATTACGTTTTAAGCCGCTATTAAAGCTAACGAGTTCCTTTATAAAATATATCATGAATTTAAATTATTTTAGGCTTTTCCGAATATCACTATATATATATATATATATACATATATAAAAATGTATATATTTAGCACGCATTGAATAACATTTTTGTTTCCCTATTACTTTACATTAAGTTAACAATTATTTTCAACTATTAAGTTAACATCCCATATGGTTCTTCTATAAAGCCAGTTTAGACGTAAGATTGTTTATTGACTGTTTTCAACAGGTGAACATTAAAAAAATTTCATTATCTTTTAAAAAACAACTAAATACGAACGTTTTTTTTTTAGATTTGATCAATTTTATTTTGATGGGAATGTTATTAAATTGAAGTTTCTAATGTTATCTTTTTTCTTATTTCTATTTCAGTTCTTTGCGGAGTAGGCGCAGATGTCACGTACCACCATCACGTCTTGGGTGTATACGTCACGTAAGTTCTGGAGTTTTATTTTATTTTTTACTAGAAATGTATTTGAAAGGAAGAGGAATATACTTTCGTTTGTGAAAAATCGTAATCCCTTAACCGCAATACTAGTCTGGAAAGACTCGTGCTTAGTTTATAAATTACTAGCTGAGTGCCCGGCGTCGCCCAGGTTTTTATTTAAATTAATCCGGTCTAGGAATAGATGCGACACTAACCTCTTGGTAAACTTTTCATTTAACCAGCATCAATAGCGCCAGTGTTGGGAACATTTGTTTGTAGTAATTTATTTATTTAATTACATTTACATTCCCCTTCCCGACCTAACCCCTCGGCATCTAACTCCAAATAAACCACGACGATGACTGATGTTATTCTGAAACTCTCCTACTACATAAAATGAAAGTGTCTAAAAATAACGACGATACACCCGGTACCTTAAAGGAGTAAATAAATAAACCATTAGCTAAATAGAGACCAAATAAGAAAATAAAAAAAAGGGTCAAAAGAACTCCGAGTAACATTTCCTAATCTTCACGAAGAGGAACATAAAATTTCATCAACCATCATGTCTTCTGCGAGATTTAAACGATAACCCGGGAATCGACACTATATATTTCTTGCATAATTTTTTATGTAAACCCCTTCCATCTCCACCCGCACCATAGTAGTACTTCTCTCCTTTGCCTTTCGGAGTTGAAATTCAAGAATGATTCCATCAAATTAAGCGTCCCCGGAAACATTTTATTCGCCGCTTGTAATTGCCATTAAGGAATGTTTTTAAATTCCATCCCCACTCCTAGGGGTTGAACTGCATCTTAACCAGTATGGTAAATGTCAGAATTAAATTAGTCTCTGTTGTTTATTATTAGTTTATGTATCGGCCTTTTACCCACATCTACCCCGAGAATGTCAGAATTAAACCCATTGACATATATAAGTCTGGATTTGATACCAATTCGGTTGTTCGCGGTTATTTTATGTAACGCCCCTCCACCCCCTTCTGTAGTGCTACTGACATCCCATGCTATACGGGGTTGAAATTATACACTAAAACATCTGATGAAGAAACTATCAACTTCATGGACCCAGAAAACTAAATATTCAAAGCCAAAACCGACCATTTTAGCATATTTAAAATTCCTCCCCCACCCAAACACGTAGTGGCTGAAATACAACTTAACAGACATTGTGATTGTCAGAATTAAACTAATTTACTTATATAAACCTGGGGTTAACACCAATCTATGTTATTTCGCTTTATTTTCATGTAACGCCCCTCCACCCCTTCCCTTACTGCTGCTTTAAGGGGTTGAAATTATACACTAAATACATCTGAATAGAAAGTATTCAACACATAGACCCTAAAAAGTAACTAATGAACGATATTATCGACCGTTATAACATGTTTTTAAATTTCACCCCCGTTCACCCGTTGGGAGTTGTCTAAGGCTTCGAAAGGCCGACAGAAACCTTCCCGGTGTGCGCAAAACAACTCACCAAAGTTTAATTGCAATCGGAGGATTGATTTAGGAGAATATGGGGGATTAATCGACGCTAATATCAGAAATTTTAGCATATTTTAACATTTCACCCCCTTTGTCCCCTTGGGAGTTTCCTGCCGCTCCGAAAACGTGATAGAAACCTTCCCGGAGGGTGCGCTTAACAACACACTAAAATTTCCTTCGCAATCGGATGAATGTTTTAGGAGCGCATAAGGGACAGACACATATTCACTATATATATATATATATTTTTAGGGCAACAGGCTACATGAGGGTGATCCACATTGGGCAACTCCCCTTTAATAGCATAGGAAGGGATTTGAAAGGGGGGATGCGGAAGGGTAGAGGAAGGTAGACAAGGGTTAACTAGGGCCCCCGGGCTATATTTTAAGGATCCTACCCGGCATTCGCCTAAAGGAATGCAGGGAAAACCTTAGAAAAACCTGCATCGGTAGGTCGGGCATTGGGTACTTGTCCCACGCCCTTCCGATAGCGGGAGAGGAGTTTGCTGTGGGGACGCAGCTTACCCCTCGCCATGCCTTGGCCAGTTTAGGAGGCAGCTGGCCGACTATTCCAATAGGAATAGCGGACAACTCTTGCCGTATGCCCAAGGTCTGCGACCCCGGAACATACACCTCTCAAAACAGACCGAGGTGCCTCGGCATGTGGGAACCTTAGTTCAAAAAAATCAGAGAGATTTGGATCTCACTATATATATAGACAGAGAGAGAGAGAGATAGATAGATAATACTCATTATAAAATTTATACTAATGCCGTCTAAATTGTCAGTATTGTTGTAAAAATGAAAGGATTAATTTTAAAGGATTGTTTAAACAATAAAAGTCTTTCCGTTTTTTTAATGTCGGTCAAGTAATTTGGCGTTATATCTCCAAATAAATTATTAAGGAGTACGCTTGTGTTTTGTTTGATATTTCACGTAAATAATGTACATTCCAACAATACGTTTATATGTTGAGTCTTGTTTCCCGGCACACTATTAGGATCTATGATATACAGTAGCACAGTCCAAAATTAGATTATTTTCAACTAAGATCGGATTTCTAAAAATATTTACATTTTTTTGGAGGTAACAATATAACTTAATAGACGAAATACATTTATAAAAATATTTTTTATACGACGAAATAATTGTATATGTATGCTTTTTGACACAAACTAACATGGGATTATTTTATGTTAATTTGAATCGCAGTTAGACGTATTTTTTCAACTCATGGTCCTTCTACTATTTTGTATTTAACAACCAGGAAATGGGATAGTCCAAAAATAAATTTGTTATCTATTCAAGAATAAGCCGTCTGGTCGACATTTTTCCTTCTTCAGGCTTTAATTATGTTATCTCTACGAAAGGACTATTTTTTTACGACAAATTAGTGTTCTTAATGAGTATTACAATAAGAAGCTCAAATGCTTCTAAGTAATTAACCTCGCTCTTTGCCTTCTGAATCATTAACAGCAAGTTTTCTCGTATCGCTCGTTGAAAACAATTCCGAATCAACTGTTAAATAATTGTAACTCTTGATGCTGTGAAGGCAAGATCCCTTTCCGCTGTAATGAAAGCAGAGTTCGCAGAGGCGGCAGATTTGTTGTTTTTGGTTAGGCAGGTTTATGTTGGAATGTGGGGGGGCAGTTCTGACGGAAGGGTTTCACGCATTGTCAATTTTTAATGCGAACAATCCCCTCGCTTTCGTTTACATGGCAACTGAAATCCAGCGGGTATTCGTACTAAAATATTACGTCACAGAGGCCAACTGTTACATTCGCAACGCTGTTTCCACAACGATTTCATGTGTATTTAAACTAAAACATGTGCATTCTTCTCACTCCTCCTGTACTGTTCATAAGTGACGTAAATCCACCTCGACACTACTGTTTACTTATTTTGAATTTATTTATGCACTGCCAGTGTTTATAGTATTTTACCGTGGCTTCCTCCATAACCTTTTAAACAGTAGTAAGTAATTTGAAATCCTTTGCTATTTATATATGCACTTTATTGTCAACATATTTTTTGGTATCACAGGGTGAAATATTTATGGTATGGAATATAACAGAAAATTAACTGCGAATCGGCGTTGGTGCCTACTAGCACCCTATCTGTGTCAGGCCGATTACTTTCCGAACGATTCTCGGATAGCAGTTTCGGGGACTTAATATCATTAAATTCTGTTCAACATACCTTAAAATTGTATAAAATCTGATGAAAAACTTTATGATTGCGACACGGTGAAAGTTGTTAATTTTATGTACACATTTTTTGATCTTAGGACAATGTCTTAGAATTTTGTTTAAGATTCCAAACCTTTAAGGGATAAAATTAGAAAGAGAGGATCGGATTCATTGGACTTTAAATTTATTTACTCCCGAACGATATACTGCAGGAATTTTCTTGATAAAACTGCTAAATGTTTATCATATTTATAAAGTCATACTCAGAATAAATTTATTTTATTTCAACATGACCGTAATATTTTGTATGTATCGATCCATAAATGTTGTTATAAAACGTCGTCAAACCATTATCAAGAAAGAATTACATTTTATATTAAATGTTAGATTTTTAAAAGATAAGCTACCCATAATTCAACGGTAAGCCTGTTTTTAGCAGATGTTTGTACCATGCAACGCCCGACATTGTAATTCTGAGTAAAATAAATGGCTCGGAAATATGGAACGCATTACAAACAGTGTAATATCCGCGGGGAAAATGTCTGAAACAGTGCCAATGGATCCACTGCCAAATGTACTCCGTCCATAACTGCGAAATGAAGGGATAAATTCAACGATCCACTGTGTAAAAAGAAATAATTACGGATATGGAATACAACTTCCTAAAGTGTGGAACTACTTCTGAAGGAAGAAAAACTCGACAATGATGACTAAGTGGAAGCTCCATGTTTACTGAAATTAATATTTAATTACACTTAGTGATATGGCGGCTCTTAGCGATTCTTCTATTTTTTGAGGGAAGAAATGCATTATACTTAAATAACAAACCTCTTCGTAATGAGGCTAAAACGCTTATAACGAAATATATAAATTTACTATACTGACTTGTGTTTCTGCAGCCTTATTAGTGTTGTTTCTCGAGGAATTATTCTGAGTCTGTTTAACGTTGTTTGTGGTAAATAGTGTGAAACAGCTGAAGTAGTAAACTCATACTTTGTGTTGGTTTTTGCCCACACAAAGGTGCAAGGGGTTGTATATAACTTTCTCCTCACGCTCGAGGGTACGTGAGAAAATACCTCAACAGTACGTTGAGGGCGCACAGTTGCTTACTAGAATTATCCAACTTCCCAAAAAACCAGTATTAACACCAAAGTTTTGTGAAATTATATTTCCTTTTAATGTATAATTAATATATATATTGTAATAATCAACTATTAGTCGTTTAATTAATTTGCCCCACTTTGTGGTGCTCTTTATATAATAATCAATAAGGAAGGTTAATTAAATTAAAAGATTATAAAAAATTAACAAACAAATTAATTTATTATTTATTCATTTGTGGCTTCCATAAATTAAAACAAATACAATAAAATTAAGATCTCTTCTCTCAGGGTCTCTCAGGTCTCTCAGGGTCTCCACTGGGTTTTAACAGAAAAGTGATTTAATAAACTGATTAAAAATTCAGTTTAAAATTTACCTAAAAACAATATGTCGATAAATGAAAGAAAGCTAAATGTAAATAAATTAAACTTGAACGAAATGAAAGATGAACGAAATCTGATTACCCTTTTAGTTATCGTTTACAAATAATATCAAAGTTTTGGTTACTCACATAATGAACGACTGGTACCAGCATTCTTTTGTAGCTTTAACACTACACTTTAAACGCAATATTTTACACTGATTCTAATTTCCTCTCAGATTTTACACATACGCTGTCGAAGTACACGTATTCAGTTCTCAGGAACCTCGGATGATCCTCTCCTAATTTGTCAGCTATCGGATCTCGGTTTCTCTCAATGCAAAATTGTTCAATTTTTTATAATGAAGCAACCTTTACTTCACCGTTGGCTAGTCCAACTATCTGCTTGCTTACTGGAACTCACGATTTGCAGATTTTAGACTCTTACT
The DNA here is from genome assembly GCA_037074705.1 of Zhengitettix transpicula. Lineage (NCBI taxonomy): Eukaryota > Metazoa > Arthropoda > Insecta > Orthoptera > Tetrigidae > Zhengitettix > Zhengitettix transpicula. The sequence goes on along the minus strand of CM073596.1, from coordinate 33,923,147 downwards.
GATTTATTTATCGATTTGGATCGAACTGCTAAGTATCTCGGTGAAGATTTGTTTTAATGTCTCTCCTCACGTGGCTGACCGTAGACGTAGACTAACTTTACTTTCGCGCGCACAATCGCCATTTCGGTTCTTCAACAAAGCAACAGAGCTCTTCGCGCTATTGTCGCTTTGGTCACTCAATACCGCTACAATTCATTTATCAAAACAATTCAAATTATCCCTAATCAATTTAATGGACTAATTAACTATTACTACAATATATATATCTTTGAAAAAACGACGATAGCTAGACTGCCATTCAAAATTGATCTATTCCGGGTTTAAAATGTAAAAAAAATAACCAACTATTGATGCAACAACGTAATTAATAATGTATCACAAAAATAATTTTTTTTCCCAATACCAACAGATTTGTAATGAAGCCACTGTAAACAGAAATATCAGCAAGCGAATGATATGTTAATTATAATTAAATATTATTTTATACATACGTGTACGTAAATTAAGTTAAAATATATTTATGAAAAAGAGCTGCAATCCATAAGCTCAGTAGATGATGTGCCACTAGTGTATTCGCGCCTGTATAATGAGTTTTTTGAATTTCATATTTTTTTTTCGTTTCAATTTCCGATAATACAGTGGCATTTAATTTTTGTGCAGGTTATTGTTCCCCTCGGGACATGAAAATTACGTTGTCAGATGCAGGGAAGTGCACCGCGGTCGGCAGCTGCATTGGAAAAGCCACTGATAATTACCTTTAATCTACTCGTATTGTCCTTTATGCAATGACATCAGTGCCGGACTTTTTTTTAAACCTAATATCTCTTCACCTAGATGGTGTAAAGTGAACGGCCGTAAACACTAGCAAATACTTAATTTTTCACATCATTCTGATACATGGTAAAACAGTCATAATAAAGGAAATAGCCCTGGGAAAAATGTATTTGTAATACTGAGGAATTATTACAGTTTGAACAGTATTTAACTTCTGTTTTTCTTATCAAAAAAATATTGCACTATTGAAAGTATGTGATAGGATTCAATTGTATTAAATGAATGTTGATTTCTACATGATAATAATTCCCTATAATTATTATTCACTATGTGCTATAAATTACATTCCAATATTTGGCAGATATTATATTATTAACTCACAGACTTTTTCAATTTAAATGTAACTCTGTCAATCGAATGGGAGGAGTTTCTAACCAAATGTTGGTTTGTTATCTTTATATTGTTACTTAATTATCTTTTAAGTGTCCAATAAACTCTACGTACAACAGGTGTACTACGTGTAGTATCCAGATAGGGGCGTTTCGACTTTTGAAAACTGCTTACTTTTTTTCTAGGACTTTAATAATAGCTGTAAAGCCAATAACTATCAATTCAGGTTTTGGAGGGGCAACAATCATTATATATGAAACCTAATTTTTTATTTCAATTAATAAAAACAAAATTTCACGCTTCAGTGGTCGTAATATTTTTTTTTACAAATATGTTTTTAAGATGGTGACAAATTATATAAATTGTACCGAAAATTCATATGCATAAGTTACAAGTTAAACAACAAATTAGATCGTCTTCTCAATATTCTCAGACTTTTTAAAACAAGAATTTTATCGGTTTCTATCCTCTTGTAAGATTATTAATATTACGTTAGTGTATACTGATAAATAAAAACTGAGGAAAAAAAATTATTATAGGCAAGTAATAAATCTTAACGTTATTCAATATTATACTTATGGCAAGAATATAAATATCGTGTTACCATTATAATAGTGTATTATTTTCATAACTTGTTTTTTGTATAAAAAATATGTTTCTGAAAATTATGTCTTACTAGAATACAAGAATAATAGTGCGCTGAAATATAAAAATTCATGCATTTATTATGCGGGATAAATCGCTTTTTTGATTCGTCCGTGATTATATAAAAAAACCATTAATACACATTTATTGATTGTGATATTTAGTGTTAGTAATTTTCAAGTAAAACTATCTGAACAATGGAACAGAATTTTTTGTTTTAAGTTGTGTAAATAACAAACAATATAATATTTCAAATTACAAATTTATATCACAATTATTTTTTCGTCTAAAAAGTAATCTAATAATAAAAACAACAATATTATATCTGAAATGTTGAAACGAATCAGAAAATGTATAACAGTATAATATTTAAAATCATATAATAAATTTTCAACGTGCTTGTAATATACAATTATATACTTATTTTAAAAAATCAATGTAATATTTATAATTTATTATTTTTTAACTTTTGTAATAATTTATTTTAAATCATTTATAAATCTTTTGTATTAATTTATAATTTCAATTAGGTTCATAATTACTTTATTATTGGTAACATTTATTATTAAATTAAAAGTGTTTTGAATATTTATGTTATTACGATAAATATTATATTGTTTAACATTTTATTATTCCGTACAACATTTAAGGTAGAAGAATGTAATTTTTATTCATAGAAATTTTTTTAGAATATTAACTGAAATGTTATATAAATTTGTGATTTGAAATATTATATTGTTGGTTTTTTACACCACCTATGACAAAAAATTCTGTTAATGTATAAATATAAGATAAACAATCTGATAAAACTACGGATGTACAGAAACGTCGTTGTGCTGAATGAAATATTTTTTTGTTTCTTATAATGGCCGTTAATATATTAAATTTATCATATTAATAAGATGGAGACGTTAACTAATATTTTAGTTATATAATAAAGTTAATTCAGGGATACGAATTAATATTTATCAGAATATTAGTCAATCTCGGCTGGCTATATCCCTTATTTCGTAGCAATTAATAAAAATGGTGCTGCATGTAGAAGCTGACTGGAGTCAGAAGACATAATTTAAATCCCTATAATCTACAGAGTAGTTAGACTACATTTCCCGACTCCATTTTCTGGAATGACGCATACATTTCTAAGCGAAGGCATCTCGGGACCTCGGAAGCTTTCTCTGTATTCATAACCTTTTACTTAAGTAGGGAGACTTCTGCGTCGGGGAATCAGCTGCTTTAAGCGAACTCGCATAAGGTATTTATAGGAAATGTGAATACACGGCCTCCCCTCTCGGTATTAAAAAGCGAAACATTTACCGAGGCACCGCAGGGCTCACCTTGTGGCGTAAAGTGGCCGTTTTAGTCCCAGAAAAACGGCATGAATTCTTTTATAACTTTCTTGAATTCTCGAATTTTATAAATGGAGCTTACTAAAAAATAGCAGTGTCATGAAAGCGAACGAGACTAAAAATAAATAAATATACAAACAACTTGTGCCATTGTCTTGCTCGGAAAACGTATTACCCTTTTATAGAAAAATAAGACAGAAGTTATCAAATACAGAATAATGGCAGTACAAATATTTTTCAAAGAAGAAAGAATATTGCCGCACGCTCAATAACACTGAATTAACAGTAACACGTTGACTTTCTGTAGATGAATACATTCTCAATAAGAACACGGTAAAAGGAAAAGGTCATACATCGAAATGTTCAACGAAAGGAATTTTCATTTGCCTTTTACCTTACCGTGACTTTAACCGCGTCTTTAGTTATGTTTCCTCCGTTATGAAATTCCTTGACCGAGGACAAGACTGTTCATGTTTTGTCCAATACCGTATTTGAAAGACAGCAGAGACGTCTTTTACGGAGTGATGTAGACAAAATCACTTCGCTTTTATCTCTCCATGTCGGCGGAAGAAATCTAATCCTCCAAAGAAAGTCGGTATTTCGCCAACCCCCCCCCCTCCACCCCCTTTAGCAGAGCAAACAATCCCCCCTTCTTGTCTGGTAGGAGGACAGGCCAGACAATATTGGCCTGTCATGGAGTTTCTCTCCAAAGTAAATATCCATAAATATTCTACTTTGACGGCAATATCACTTTTCTCTCTCAATTGTACAGAGTTGGACGTGACACGAAAATACTTCTCAGTACAGTTTCTAACGAAACAAAAATGTCATTGTTTTGAGGGCTGTAGTGATAATATTTTTCTTTTCATTATTGTTTTAAATCGATCAAGACATGTAGTTATGACTTAAAACGTTTCCCAACAAGAATAAGCCGAGAATAATTTTTATTTATGTGAAATGGATTTGTAAATATTATAAATGAATTAACATCACTGTAGGATGGACGAAATTTATCATGTTATTTTTCTCTCTTCTCGCATCACACTTATAAGAAAATTGTTTATTCCAAATTAAAACTACTAAGAAATTTATTATATTTCTAAAATAATATACACACGTATGTATAAATATTACAGTTACAGATACTTTGCCCATGACGACAAAACGCTATGAGTAATGCACGTGGTCCCCTTTCTGAACTGCAACACGCTAAACACGTTTGGTTTGAATTGTTTATTCAATCACCTCAGATTGGAAATGGATTTGTAAATGTTATAAATGAATTAACATCACTGTAGCATGGACGAAATTTATCGTGTTATTTTTTTCTCTTCTCGCATCACATTTGTAAGAAAATTGTTTATTCCAAATTAAAACTATTCTCAAATTCACTATATTTCTAAGATAATATACGCACGTATTTATAAATATTACAGTTACAGATTTTTCCCCATGACGACAGGACGCTGAGTAATGCGCGTGGTCCCCTTTCTGAACCGCAACCCGCTAAACACGTTTGGTTTGAATTGTTTATTCAATTGCCTCAGATTGGTTATGAAGGAAAATAGTTAACCATTTTTCGCAAAGTTTTTTCTGATTCTAATATTTACTTGTCATCCGCGGTCTTAAAGATACAAAAATAATTTTGTCCGTAAACAAAAGCCATATGATTACTGGAAAATCTTTCAGGATCTGATAATTTCAACCAAACGATTGTTACAACTTCAGGGTCAAGGTTCCTAGAAGTTAAAATCTTACACTGAAGTTATTTTTTCTTCCAAATTAAGTATATTCCTGAAGAAAAGACAAGCGTGTTGTAACATTAGCGTTCACTATTAAGGGATTATCGATAAACGTAGTTTCTCTGCTTTTTGTGTCATGTCGTCAATAATGTTATTCAGATCAATTAATTACGGTGCTTCCTGATATTAATAAAGTCAGAAAGAACTGTACGATAGTACAACGGTTTATCCTCCGGTATTTTATTTTATCCGCTCTTCTGTTTGCCAATGACGCACGAATCTCAGGAGATAAACGCCCGCAACAGTCGAGCAGATTACAAAATCAGCTTTTGACGACTGGAATGAGCAAATTAACGAGCACGTGTTAATTATGTTGATTGCTCGGCTATTGTCATGCTAATCCAGTATTGTCCATTCGCTTCTAATTATAATACACGATTGCGGCGACCATTACCAAATTTCGCTTTCGAAATTTGATGCGGTCACCAATCCGTGGTTTGTGACATTTTGATGAGTAATTCGACGCCACATAGAGGTTTCAAGGGTTAAAAACCTCGACACCCCCCCCCCCCGTTAAATGTTTATATTACAGGATTAATTATTTTTTACTCATATTCTTTTATTTAAAGCAGTTAGACTTATGTTTAGAGCATAAATTCGAAAACCAAATTTCTTATCTGACAAATGCTATTCTAATCATTGTAATTATTTTGTTTCTTTTGTAGTTTTAAACTTCAATGTGATTAGGTCGCCAATTAAGTGACGAAACGTTGTTTACATTTTACATTAATAAATTATATTTTTGACTTAAAATTTTCTGATGTTTATTTATTTAATACTGCTTGATTTATTAGAATATTTCCGATTCTTGTTTTTTTTTCAGACATTTATTTTTTATGATCTCGTAACCTAATATGTATTTCTCCTATTGGAATGTAATTATATTCATGAATCGTAATTATATGATAATATTCTTATGAATATTTAGATGAAAATTTAAATCCTATTCGGTACGGAAATATTCTGCATTTAATTACCTCTTAATAATCAATGATAGTCATTTCTACAGCAATTAAACGGAACATTTTATTTTGAGAAGTTTTCGAATTAAAACAGGATCACTGACATTTAATACTGATTATTAAAGTATGCTATACTCTAAAGTGTATGTTAGTGTGTCTCTAACAAGGTATGGGAAGAATTTTCAACAATGATACTCCCACAAAATATGGTTTAATTTGTAGAAATGTTTATGACGCGGAATGGTGTAGGTAAATGTGTTATCGTGACGCATCGATTGGTATTGATTAAGATTTATTCGACGGTACCACGTATTCCTATTAACAAACAAATTCCTTTAAATTCTAATAACACAATATTAATTTTTTCCATTTAAATGAACACGGTAAATCTGTAAATCTGTAGAAGAAATGAGGAAAATGATTAGTAAAGTCTAACATTGCAGGAGACTACAACAATACAAATATGAAGAGCAATGGTATAAGAAATTAAAGTGTGACATGACAGAAAATGCCAACGAAATTTGTCGCCTGGGTTTGGAGAAACAACAAAAGCATTTTCGGATAATGGCCAGTTTTATGAAGAAGTAGTTTCATGGTAAGGTCTCGTGTTACACGTGTAAGCCGTATTAAGATCCTGTGTCGCTGGATGACACAGATTATTTTTTTCGTGGGATTAAAACCACCTGCTGCTCTCCGTGCTTTTTTGTAAATCCAGATAAACGCGGTAACTAAACGATTTTTTTTTTGTGGACCACATCTGGCAACCGTGACGCGAGAATCTGAACGCGAAATTAATGCTTATCGTCACAGGGGGCCGTTAAATTAATCCAATAAGCTGACCACCTCACCAAAATTTCTCAATATACATTTATTAATGCTTATTTACTCCTTAAATCACACCTCCACCGAGATTTACTGAATCGTTTCCAAAGTAACGCATTACGCTTCACGATAGTTCACACTAGTGACCGTTTATTTCTTTTAAAAAGATTACCAGTATCATAAAATATTACAGTTTTTCCATAAACAGTCAATTTATTTTTAAAAACAGAATGTTTCTCATTTTAGCGTAGTTTTTTAAGTCTAAGCAGGCACAATCTTTGATTCTGTAGGTGAGGTCATTGTGAATAATGCTGTTGAAAAATCAAATAATGAAGACACGATGAATACACCCGTAAAAGATTTGCAGAAACGAATCCATGAATTATTGCACCTGTTCTTGGCTTCGAAGCGAGGAATTCAATGCGTAAAGTTTAGATTAATCCCTGATAAACACACGAATAAAAGTAGCGCCCTTACGTTCCGTTCGTTGAAAGACACAATCCAGTAAAATATACTGTGTATAATAAATAAATATATAATACACTGAAAAATTGTTTAGGAAATTCTGCAAAGTATTGTAACTGTATTGTGGTTATCGCAATGTAAATTATTACACTATAAATTTCTGCTTTTTATAGTCTCCGAAGATTGAAATATACACGTTCCCTAATTATTATAATATAAGTTTTTAACATGAAAATAAACTTTCAATTCACCATTGACATTTTAGTAATAATTAATAATCTTATTTAAGAGGCATTTAATTGTAATTAAATAAATAAAATTGCCAATTAGTCATAAAAATTAAATATAATTTATATTAAAACAAAAAATGTTTCATTCCGTATTTTGGACATCATCAGGTGATAATAAAATTATTAATTACTTTTGTCTAATTTTTTTAAAACATATTTAAAGTTATTGGTGAATATTTGAAAATGTTGCATTAAAAACATTTTTTTAATCTTTAGTATAATATGATATGAAGAATATATTTTATAATTTTTTAATTAGTAATTATAATGTCCCAAAGACAGGATAAAATATAGGGTTTGTAATATAGATTATACTTTTTTTATAGTATTGCTTATTTTATTTATTTAATCATGAGTTATTTAATAAACTTTACACTCAAATTTTAGAATCGCTGACACAATGCCAACGAAATTTATATTTATTTATTTAATATTGAACTGCTTATAGGTAGATAGATAGATTTTATTTTCTCTACTTTGGGTAAGCCATTTTGAGAGTAAAGACTACAGGTAAATGTACCATGTGATACGTTTGAAGAAATTTCTATAAATACTAACTCATGATGGCTAATTATATAGTTTCATAGTATTTTAGATTGATGAATAAATTTCACTGTTGATTTACATTTAATTCATAACAAGTTTCCTTCTTTTTGCAGTATTGGTGCACTCCTGGTATTCTTCTTGGAGATTACGTGGGCGATCACACTGTTTTTGCAAGTTTGCCTAAGGTATGTCAATGGTAATAAGGTTCTTTATGCTCGTTGACTGTTTAAATTTTTGTACATGTGTTTATTATTATACAAAAAGACAAATTAGTGGTTGTAAATACATGAAAAACTTTATGTGTAAATAAAAATAATGTTACTTTACAAAGATTTCAAATTTAAATTAAGTAAAAACTTAAAGTGTTATTTACTCATTAGGAGAATATACTAATAAAATTTTCATAAAAATACTTTTGAAAGAAACACAATTTATAATTTTCTTTTGAAAACTAGAAACTGAGTAATTACGCTAATAAATAAACAATCCAAATTTATTAGCAATTTAAAGACTGTTTACAAAAATACAGTAAGGTACATTAAAATATAATAAACAACAAATTAAAATATATTAAAGACAATTTACACGACTTTTAGAATAAAACACTTTTAAATGTGTTCTTAAACACTTTTGAAACAAATATATCATGGTTGCAGATATTTACATTTAAAATAAGATTTTACATATTTTTGATTGCTATATTAAATTCAGTATGGTTCAGCAGCGATTCGTTGTCCATTTGAGACATATACTTCATCAAATTTGTCATAAAGTTTCTCAAGTGAGAGATTGAACTATAACGTCATACTGGATTATTATTTTCGCAATTACGAAGAATATCGGTGGGTCCGAAAAATACCACAACACTTCATCGGTCCCGCTTTTCTAACTTCATGAGAAATAAGCAAATTATCTGCTCGTATGATTGGAAACGTATTTTCCGCCTAGTGAAACGAGGTGCGTGAAAAAAAAGGGAAGAAACACGCTGAATGGCTTTATTAAATTCTACCGGGGTGGTTCTACCGAGTTGGAAGTGACGTAATTACAACGATGTCGCTGGATTTTCTGTTACTACCTACTTCATTATTTTATTTCTTTAACCGTGAGTTAAAGCCTATTTCAAGCTCCATATAGGCGAATAAATTACTGTAATTATGTTCCCTCACATTTTTTTAAATATTTAAACTCATACAATAACAAGTATTTAATGTTCATTAAACCGAGAACGTTTCATTTTATTCCTGATTCTTTTTCATGATTTTCATTTAATAACATTTTGTCCTTCTTTTGCTATTTTATATTTAATACATTTCTTTAAATTAAATTAATTTATAACGTATTGAATAACCTTTTTATGACGTGTTACTACGTTCTTCAGACTGAGATGGATTGTGTGCATTATTAATATCAAAACAAGGCCGGTTGAAAGAAAATGAAAGGAGATGTAATAAGTAATAATCGTATAATGTCTTGTTATTCACTATTAACAAATATTTAATTTCGATTGGTCAAAGTATTAAGATGCATAATGGCGGGGTGGAATGGCTTTGTAATACGCAACACTGACTGGCCAAAAAATTCTAAAGATAATTTTTTTAGGGTAACAGGCTACATGAGGAAAATCCACATTGTGGCAACTCCACTTTAATAGCATAGGAAGGGATTTGAAAGGGGGATGCGGAATGGTAGAGGAAGGTAGCCAAGGGTTAACTAGGGCCCCCGGGCTATAGTTTAAGGATCCTACCCGGCATTCGTCTAAAAGTAATGCAGGGATACCACTAGAAAAACCTGCATCAGGTATGTCGGGCATTGGGTACTTGTCCCACGCCCTTCCGATAGCGGGAGTAGAGTTTGCTGTGGGGACGCAGCATTCCCTTCTACGTACCTCGACCAGTTTAGGAGGCAGCTGGCCGACTGTTCCAATGGGAATAGAGAAAAACACCTCTTACCGTATGCCCAAGATCTGCGACCCCGGAACATACACCTCTCAAAACAGACCGAGGTGCCTCGGCATGTGGGAACCTTATGAGTACTGGAGAATAATATAAATTGGATTAAATGAATGTATATCAGTCTATTTCCGTGTTAAAACGGCACCACAGCAAATGAGGGGAGGAGTCAAATTCGACACCTAACTCTTGATTGGTCAAAACATTGTTTATTGTCGAATTAATAAATAACCGTTTAATAATTTGTTATGAAGTATCTTTAGACTGGGAGGGATAGAATGGTTATTAATATCAATAGAATAAAAGTTAAAACAGAATAAATTACGATATAATCATTAATAATCCTAATGTACGTTGTATTATAAGTATTTGTAATTAAAGAAACCATTAGCCAGCCTTCTAATAGTTTTAATAATTTTTAATCTATTGTCTATATTTGTTCGCCATAATTTATATCTTATCAAAGTAAATGAAACTGTTTGGAGGCTGGTTAAACTAGTTTTTTATTCCCTAATAATTAATGTTTTATTGTATTTGATTTCCCGACGTTGCCGTTGTATTTATTTATCCCAATTTTATAGTGGACAGTTAAATGAATTAATTCGACAGTAATGTATAGGTCACTTAAAATATTTTGTAACTAATCCATTTTAAGCATAGTGCATACCGACAGGGACTGAGCACGTGATTTAATGTCACTGTTCATCTCAGACACCAAAGACAGTTGATTAGATGTTAACATGGGCCAGTGTGGACTATTTACGCCCTTCGAGATTCATTCTCCGCCATGCGACTCCCTGAAAGGATGGAATTGGCACCAATTTCGTTCCTTTTATATTTATTTTTCTCAGCTCCACCCACATCGGTGAGGTTTTTGTTTCCATCCCGGCGGCTCGACTTCACAAACAATACAATACGCATTTAATGTTATACTTTTCTCAATTTTAAACGTGCCTAAAAGAATGGATGAAGCTTGTCGTTTTAATACGATAAAAGTTACCGTAATACGTTTTGGCTGACTGTTTTTTATAAAATACTTGGAATGTAATTAGATTAAGCTTTTACACATTTGAATGTAATTTGTCTGTTGATATAATAATTAATAATTTCATATTTTTACATTGATCAAAGCCTGTAAAAGGAGGATGACGTCTCGAGTGACGGGAGTTGATGCAGGCAGTAATCTGTTTGTCAATATTCGCGAGGCATCTCTTTGATCCCTCGTCAGATTCCTATTTATGGAAGTTGAAACGGGCTGCAAATAAATTTACCCGTGTCATTGGAGATGCCTCGTCGACTTTCGAAACGCTTTTAAGGACGCCACTCGACTCAAATCCCTCTGACGTAATAATACAGCTTGCTTCTTAAACGAGTTCCCTCGCTTAAACGCGAAATATGAAGTGATCTCGAAAAGTTGAGTAGTAGATTAAAAAACATTACAATATTTTTAATTATGAATTTAATTAACAATTTATAATATTTTGTGCGTTATTAGAACGCTGAAAGTCTCATGAATAATTAAATACGTATTGTAATTTATTAAACGATAATAGTTTTTAACTACAACTTGACGCAAACATCAATGTATATTATTATTAAAAAGAATCTACAATATTGGATTGTGAGCAGGTTCAACGAATGACTTCGTTTTAAGTTAATAGAATGGCACAACGACGCCTCCCTGAAACTTTTCGTTTTCAAATCCAATACAAAAAAAATGTTTCATAAATTTAAATTCCAAAATATTATTATTTTACTTACTCCATTTACTGATTAATTTAAATGTTACACAACTATATTGGGTGTCTCACTTAATGACTTGAATCCTCTTACTTCACTGAATTCTGACTCCTTTCGAATCGGGTGGTTTTATTGATTGTAATTAGGCCGTAGTTTTTACTTATTTTTAATTTTAAAAAAATTTAAAGTATGTGAAATTTATACAAACGATTTTTGTTTTATATTTCTAAACTTTAATAATTAAAATTTCGTGTTTAAATTTTTTTTATATATTTTTAACAGTTTATTTTAAACTGCAATTGAAATATCTGTATTAACCATTTGATTTTAAGCTCTATTTCGCTTGTGAACACCAATAATTTTCAAGGCTATTCCTAGACTTACTTTTTAGTTTTGTTCTTCTGCCCACGTATATAGGCATCTAGGCGTCCAAGGTCACTTAGTCTGGCCGTGTTTTTGTGTTGCTGAGACTTTCCTGCTTGATGTAATTAAGTGTAAAGCCGTATTTAAATAAATGTAAGTATTGTTATATAAATTTCAGTGACTTACGAGTGAAATTACCGCTGAATGAGCAGGTCTGATCCGATCCCTGAAAGGATATATTTTAACCCATCTTTCGTGGTAACTAATTTAGGGTATTTGTCTCGGTTATGCAGCTGTTATTGGCTGCAGTGAACAAAGCGGGCAACGTGTGCGTTTTCCTCAATCAATTTGCATTTTATGCGTGTGATCGTCGACCAAAAAACTCCTGTCGTCCGCAGGTGCCGTGGCTGCAGTCGTTTTTGTTCAGCCAGTAGCTCATAATTAGCTGTCGACGTCCGCCTCCCAAATTGAAGTTACATAATGCAGCCAACACATCACACATTCCCTTTTTTAAAACTACCGACGTAACAGTGTCTTTGATATTCTTTATAAATTAAGTATTTAAGTAATGAGTCGAGCGACACGTCGCTTCATAAAGGGATTCAAAGCGAACGCAGCCTCTCTCTGTGTGTGTGTGATGTCGGGAGAGTGTGGCCAGTAGAGGTTCCCATCAAATTAATAAAAGACCATCGAGGAAACCGGACAAAAACTTTAAACTACGTTAGACCGGGACATTATATTGAAAATGTTTTGGGAAACGTGTTCCTCATAATTAAACTCAGGGTCGGTTTATTTATTGATTGATTCGATTGTTGTTAGATAAATATAACTATTAAATGTTTTCGTTTATATTAATTTACAATCATATTTGTTCACATATGCCACATCAAGAGCACACTATTTTGAGTAATGTGGAAATAATTTTTTTTCCTATTGCCACCATGCCCGAAACATTCCTATAAATTATTTTTTTTTAGGGTAACAGGCTACATGAGGGTGATCCACGTTGGGCAACTCCCCTTTAATAGCATAGGAAGGGATTTGAAAGGGGGGATGCGGAATGGTAGAGGAAGGTAGCCAAGGGTTAACTAGGGCCACCGGGCTATATTTTAAGGATCCTACCCGGCATTCGCCTAAAGAAATGCAAAGAAAACCTTAGAAAAACCTGCATCAGGTAGATCGGGCATTTGGTACTTGTTCCACGCCCTTCCGATAGCGGGAGAGGGGTTTTCTGTGGGGTCGCAGCTTTCCCCTCTCCATGCCTTGGCCAGTTTAGGAGGCAGCTGGCCGACTATTCCCAATGGGTATAGCGAACGACTCTTACCGTATGCCCAAGGTCTGCGACCCCGGAACATACACCTCTCAAAACAGGCCGAGGTGCATCGGCATATGGGAACCTTAGTTCGAAAAAACCCAGAGAGATGTGAAGGAATCCCCTAGCCCTATAAATAATTTTTTATTTTTTTTACTTTTTAGGGCAACAGGCTACATGAGGGTGATCCATATTGGGCAACTCCCCTTTAATATCATAGTAAGGGTTTGAAAGGGGGGATGCGGAAGTGTAGAGGAAGGTAGCCAAGGGTTAACTAGGGCCCCCGGGCTATATTTTAAGGCTCCTACCTGGCATTCGCCTAAAGAAATGCAGGGAAAACCCTAGAAAAACCTGTATCGGGTAGGTCGGGCATTGGGTACTTGTCCCACGCCCTTCCGATACCGGGAGAGGAGTTTGCTGTGGGGACGCAGCATTCCCTTCTCCGTGCCTCGACCAGTTTAGGAGGCAGCTGGCCGACTATTCCAATGGGAATAGCGGACAACTCTTACTGTATGCCCAAGGTCTGTGACCCCGGAACATACACCTTCCAAAACAGTCCGAGGTGCCTCGGCTTGTGGGAAACTTAGTTCAAAAACGGAGAGGAAAATGCGTACCCAAAGGTAGCCCCTTCGTATCTCTCCTAAATGGTTCTGCCTGCGATAGAAAATCTTCTTTCTTCGCTTTTTAGCCCTATAAATAAATATCGAAAATACACCTTACTTTTTTTTTGCAAGAAAGCCTGCGAGAGGATTCTCTCGCAGGCAAAACCTTGTAGGAGAGATACGAAGGGGCTACCTAATGCTGCGTCCCCACAGCAAACTCTTCTCCCGCTATCGGATGCGCGTGGGACAAGTACCCAATGTCTGACCTACCTGATGCAGGTTTTTCTAGGGTTTCCTTGCATTTCTTTAGGCGAATGCCGGGTAGGATCCTTAAAATATAGCCCGGGGGCCCTAGTTAACCCTTGGCTGCCTACCTCTATCCTTCCGCATCCCCCTTTCAAATCCCTTCCTATGCTATTAAATGTGAGTAGCCCAACGTGGATTAGCCTCATGTAGCCTGTTACCCTAAAATAAAATAAAACACACTTTACCATTATAAGGCGAAGTAGTATTGCCAGTTGACTTTAATTTAGTATGCTTTAGATATCATATGATGTGTAATTACTTGTTAGTATGTTCGACATGTTTTGACATTTCGTGTCTCAATGATATATTTTTCTGCATAATGATAGTTTTTAAAATTCCAGGTCCTTAAGACCAGTTTACGGAATCATTTCATATTTTTTTCTTCACATCAGCGTTTGTTTTTCCAAAAATTTCTTGTATTTGTCCCCAACTGACATTAATTGTTTTTCAATTTACACGGATTCTTGTGCAGAATTAATAATCGGAAATAATTTGTACACAATTGATTTTACCTCTGTACCGTGTTTCAAAATATATAGCTTACGATTATGGCAGTTAACTTCATAATTGGCTCAGAACACTAATTGTCATAGATTAATCGAGAACATAACGAGCTTTGGAGATTAATCGAGACGAAATGTTTCAATAATACCAAATATTGTTGACACTTAATTCCGCATACCCGGACATGTTACGCAAACAGAAGCCAGTTAAGACCGAAGTAATTAAAAGTTTGAGCGAGATTCTAGACCGAGGCCAACTTTCCAACCAATCTCTCTGAATATTGAAATATGGTAAACTTTACATTTCATATATTTTTTTTTTTTTGCTGCTGAAACCAAGTTGGGCAAGTAAGTAACTTAGTGGTGGTAGTGAGTTCGTCGAGATGGAAATGAAACTTTCAGGCAAACAGTAATGTGTACGAGTGAGCACAATATTTTCTAAGTGTGGCAAAATGGAAAATTAAATGTATACCCCTTAAATTGATTCACACAATAATTATTGTAATGTTAGGCAAAGACTTGCAGTGGATTGGAAAATACTTATAAGAATTTTTTTTAACGAAAATATAGTAAATTACCGACAAGTAAATAAAGAAAATAAACACTATTCCAATGTCCACGGAGAAATTTCAGTACTGACGGATACATTTCAAGTAACAGAAGACTGACCCTATATTTATTTAGTGAACTAGCTGGGTGCCCGGCGTTGCTCGTGTACTTATTTATATAAACTCGAAAAAGTATTTAATTGAATACTTAAATATATTCCTTGAGTATTTCAGGATATAATCGTCACTCAGTCTTCATACATTACGAAATATTACATTGATGAAATTGTTAGCTAGACTCACAACTAATACAGCGCGAAAATTAACTTACATTTTCCCCAAGGATGGTAAAGTAATTCGTATTCTTCTTTATTATCATTCGATTGAGTATTGCTGTATAAAATTATACTTTTTATTAAAAAAAATATTTCTGCTTTATTTCATTCCTAATAAGGGAGTTATTTCCTTTGTTCGTTGCGTAGTAACGTCTTTCTCTCGCGTGACGTCATTGTCTCTTGGCGCGCAGTAATTTAATATTTAATAATCACGGTTTATAATTATAATTGTTTCCACATGTATGCTAGGCGTTTCTCACCCTCACAGTACCGTTTCTCGTGTTTTGAAGAATATGTGTACCAATTTTTGTTGCATTCTGTCCACGCGATAAAATTTGTATAAAGAACGTAAATACATACATACATACATACATACATACATACATACAAATATACATCCTTTTTTATTATATAGATGTATTAAAAACAATATAATTTGTTACTCGAATGTTCATACCGCTCAAAATGTAGAAAACGTTCCTACTGTTATAACTTAAATTTATTATTACAATATAACAGAATAGTTGATATTTTTCACAGATACTATTTTTGATGTATTACATTGGTTTGGCAATAAATGTGAAATGTTTGTGGGATTAAGATAGTGACTAAGTTTTCACTTATCTCAAAAACTTAGCAACGGAACACTCAAATAATATTCATTATCTATTTATAATTATATTTTATGTGGGAATGACTATGTTTATGCTCTGATTTAAAACCTTTTTATTTACAGCCTCATTCTTAAATGATTGATTTATAAAAACATACAATATATAATATTTTTATAAAAAAATTAAACCCCTTTAATAAATACATTTTTTCGTCAGAGTTGATCCATTTATTTATTAAATTATATTTTGCCTATTAGGATGAATTAATTTTATTGAGTCTGTAAATTAAGATGTTTTATATCAGAGCATACCTAATATTTTTTATTACCGAGGTTATTTTTTCTTGGCGTGTCTTTCGATCTGTTAACTGAAACTATTTGCCCAATATCAATGACCTCTCACTAAACTGACAGTCGTTTAACAAGTAAATAGGCCCACGTTGACCGTAAAAATGTAATGATTTAAAAATAATTTAATAGAAGTATTAGAATTTGCATGTATTTATAAAACAAAAAATAAAAATTGGAGAATATTTGTGTAGCAACTTGATTTTTCAGAACTTGACTTTGGTTGAAAATCATAAATATAATTTTCTCTTTTTTTTCTCGCTTCCGCACGGCGGACTCAGGAATTGGCGTAGGCGGCAACCAACAATTCAAAAATGTCATCCTGAGACTGAGACCCGCACCAGACTTTGGATGTCGTGGTCGGCTACGCGCGAGGTGATGCTGTACCCCTCGGTACCACGTCTACAAATTTTCTTCTTCGCTGATTATTTATTATTCCAACTCCATTTCATCACTATCTCTCCACCCTTACGCCATCACTGACCTAACTACACGATAATTGCACTCACCAGAGGGGTGGCGGAAGAATAATTTCGTATAGAACGTTAAGTACTCATTTCCGTCTGATATAGAGAATTGAGTTCCGCTTTACCCATTCCCATGGGTAAGTTATAAGTTCTTTTGTTTTGCTTAAATTACGTTCTATGTCCAATATCACTCCTGTCGACGCTACGGAACTTTCCCTTATGCTTCTCAGGGCCGTTCGAACATTAAAAAAGTGTCTTGAATACATATCCCAATTATCATATTCGAACGGTTTTAATGTAATTAATTCCCCGCGACAAAAATCACGCTTTACATTACGATAGTGTTTTGTATATTACTGGTGTATGTGACGGCAATGGCATCCTCTAACAGGCTACAGTTATGACACAAATGTTTAAGGTAACTGATGCCAAGTGTTTACTTTCAGAAACGAGTACAACCCAGTATTCCGGTGTTGGGATGCTGTCCTGTGGCTGGACCGATGGAAGAAATCTCTGCTGTACATAGCCTTCGCCACCGTCCTCTTCGTCAAGCCACATAGACTTTGGCTTTCCTCCGTCGCAGGTAAGAATTTTGTTTGGTAATTATTTATCCATCCACTTCTAAACTTTTCCTTCCGAACCCCCACCCCTCTATCAAATTCCTTTATATCCTACTAGCTGGGTGCCCGGCGTTGCCCGAGATGTCATTTATCTATAACCTCCGATATGACTCCAATTTCGGCTGCTTTTGCGAACCCTAATCATTATAATTAACTCTGAAAAATATTTCTTCAACGTAAATATCTGCCGTGTTTGCATGTTCCAAAATTTGCACCCCGCTACCCCTGCATCTGAGGGGTAAATGCCAATTTGAATGTCGTAACTAAACACAGTGACTTCCATAACCTTTGATTTGACTCCAATCTCGGTTGTATTCGCGTTATTTTACTGTAAAGCATCTCCACCCCCAAACCCGAAGGGTGTCCTTTTCACAGGGCGTAGGGGATGAAAATTGTATTCAGATAACATTGGTAGAAACACTATCAATATCTTTGACCCCTAAAAATATTTATCCGACTCAAATATCGGCTGTTTTAGTATGTTTAAATATTTTCACCCCCGCTTCTGGGGGTGGAAGACGCGTCTCACCCCGACAGTGTTTGTTTCCTGGTCGCAAAGAACACGTGTACGAAATTTGGTGAAAATTGCTCGACTGGTGTAGATTTGTATTTTATTTAGAAAACGTTTGTATGGGAAATAGAAAAGGGCTGTTTTTAGGGTTTTCCCGGAAATTATTCGATTTTTTCTCGCCTTTTAAACCTTCCCTACACCTCCACGAACATTTCAAGAAAAAGATAAGATAAATCCGTTCAGCCGTTCTCGAATTTTAGTGAGACTAACGAACAGCAATTCATTTTTATATATATAGATTAAAGGGGAGTTGCCGCCACTTTTATGTCACTCTAAAAAAAGCTCGTCAAAATTCTTTCAACGAACTGAGTCTCCTTTCTTGTGAGTATCAAAGACTCGTGATGGTTCTTTCTTCTAATCTCTCCTTTGTATAAGTTGATTTTTATCAATCCAAAAATCAGTGCAATTTTGTTAACAGGCTTCCATTAATATTTCACGAATATTGTGGACTCATTTTGAGATCTAAATATTTTACTTTGGTTTTAAGTGAATTTCTAGAATGTTTCGTCCATGGCAATAAAAATCCTAGAAAGCTAGATTGTCTATAGTGTCAGGACGTGAAGTAGAAGAATACTGTGCACTAAATATCGAAATCGGTTAAGCTATTTGAGAACGACGGCTTTCCCGGTGAATCTGTTGAAGATAAAATTCTCGGGTCTCAACCCGGGGCCAATGGTTTTTTGAAAAACAACGTTTCGACAGAAAGCTCAGCTATCGTCATCAGGTTAACAGTTAAGCTATTGTTTGCCAATTCACGTGTGAAACGGAGGAAGTTTAACTTTTAATACCCTTACAATTTATGTTTAATTTGTTTTCCTGGTTTAACAAGTAACTTTTACAGAACTCCTCTGGATGTTTAGAAGAAAACCTGAAAGTGTCAGAGAGGCGACGTTTACGAAATTTCCGTGAACTCTGCTCTGATGAAGAGACACCAGAGCTGTTGATTGCGTGTTACGGTTATCGCACTTCCTACGCACGAACCTTAGCTTTTCAATTAGAGAAGCGCAAATTGGTTTCCCGTTCTGTCGACGTATATGGAATTTAATTAGGAATAATTAATATTTTAGCTCAACGTTAATCGCAGGTGTAATGAAACGCTGAAGTGGTAGAATGATAGTTAATGACGTGAAGTAATAATTAATTATACTACCTTAAAGTTCAGACAGACTTTAATATGACAAAAAAAAGGAATATAAAGAATAAAATTATTATATAGAGCTTGACGTTTCGGCACTACTTTGCGTCTTCCTATAACATCATTTAAAGACAGAACGACAAGTAAAGAAAACTTAAATACAAATGCAACAAAGCAATGAGGTTCCTGTTTCTGTGTCCAGTTTAATACTGACAGTGTGGGCATAGTTTTTAATAAATAACATTTCTGATACTCTATGTATATATATATATATATATATATATATATATATATATATATATATTCTATAATTATGTTCGTTGCCCAATTTTCTGGTGTTTTCAAATTCAAAACTGTGATTAAAATTATAGCAGCGTTTAGTCATAGGATTATTCGAGGCTGTAAGTTTGAAATTGAATTTTATGTCCTTTTATCCTTGAACTTAGTGACATTTTTGTTTGGCCGATGTAACACCAACTACATTTTATAAAATTTTGTGCTGAAAAAAATTTGTACAATCTTCATGTTCTTTAAAATAACCAGAAAACGAAGGGTTATGCTTATAAATACTTTCAAAGTAAGAATATTTCAAAAATTTTGCTTTTACAATTTTTAATAACTGATTACGATAGAAAAATCTCGACAGGACCGGGAGTCGAACCCAGGGCTATCGCTCAGTACGCAGCTGCTTTGACCAATGAGCTCTCAGTCACGTTATATAGATCTCATATAGGCTCATATCAAATTTACTGTCAATATTTGTCAATTCTAATCTATTAATTCACTTTAGAAGATGAGCTTGATTGAAACCACATCTTCTGTTCGTGAATTTTGTAACTTTACGGTATAATTTCTGGTAATATACAGTGTAAAGTTACATTGTTTATCATGATTCATGCGTTTATAAATACTGAACAACTCTATGTAATTTCGTCCATTTAACTAAATGAGGCCATGTAGGCGTATAACATGATGAATCCTTAACAGAATTCGAGGGGACAAACAGGAAAAACTCAGCGACACAAATACACGGCCAGACTGAAGGTGACCTTGGACGCCTAGCTACGTATATAAACGGACTCAAAAATCAGTCTTGGTCTACACTTGAAAATGCTTGGTTTTAACAAGCTTAACGTTTGCCGTAAACAAAAATGGCACAACCGCCCCAAAACATATGGTAACTAAATAAGTACTTAATTTTGGAATTCCTTTGTATCGTTAATTACAACCGCGATAAATTATAAATAATCTCAAAATATTCACAATGTTTGATGTTGTTAATAATTGTCACCTTAACTCTTCTCGCAGGAGTGATGTTGGTCCTGCTGGCCGTCCTGTACCTGCTATTATCCTGTGGAACCCGACCTGGAGCCAAAGAAACGCTACTCCACAATAGAGACGAGAGCTATGACAGGCAAGACAATTTTATATGTATAGAAAAACCTTCAAGCCTTTAATATGTGCTGCCATGGTTACGGCTGTTTAAACATAATTTATATAAAACAAATGATATTACCAAAATTGAAGCCTTTCCCGGTGTAGTTGTTCAATATATTGTTATCGGAGTTCAACCGGGTTTTGCATAATTATATAAGAACGCAATTATAATATATAATTATGCAAAACCTGGTTGAACTCCGAGAACAATATATTGAAATGATATTACGCTAGAACCAATTTAGACTTAAAACGTGGTTAATGTATTCAACGATATAATTTACCCGTGTCTGTGGAAATTTTTACAATAATTTTATTTACGTCGTAGTTTGCAAAAGATTATTTTACATTACAGCAGAAAGATGCTATTAGCGAAATTTATCCCGCGTCAATAAACATTTTAATCTAAATTTAATTTCCGTTACACGTTCATTTTTCATTCCACAGACAACTGTCATTCCCTCCGCTGATGATGTTCCATATTCAAATATTTTTTTGCGGGACGCATGTAAATTAGTTTGATGGATTGTAATTGGTCAGCTGTGTTTACTATTCGAGTCAAGTTTTATGCCGGGGAACAAGTTGACATTGTTCAGTGAGCAATATTCTTCTGGGGGAAAAAAAACTTCGACTGCCATCCTCTGCATATGGGGTTCGAGTCAATGTTGTTTCACGTCTCCCCATGCTCGATCTTTACACGCCATGGGAATTGTGTCCGGTTAACGATCTTTGACGATGAGATTTAGCTATTTTGGGAACTGCGCCGAGAACGTTCATATTTGATAAATTTCTTCCCCACAAATTGAAAACGTTTAATACAATTGTTCATTTGATAAACGTTTTTTTTATATTAAGCAGGATTGCATAACTTCGTAAAATTTAAATTTTTCATTACCAAAAATATTTAATTGAATATTATCTGATTACCTTGGGTTGAATTGAAATTTGATTTAAATATGAAAATACGTTGTAATGATTAATAAATAATATATTTATAGTTAAGTTCTTTTACAATAATACAAGATATGAATTATGTGGCGTTTTTAAATGAAAAGAACTATTACGTGAAAACCATTAAACAAGATTTATCAACAATTTTAAAACAAGTATTCAAATTACAAAATATTTGGGATCTCAGGGTCTTGAACTGGGTTTGATAATGGCAGAATTTATGTAATCAAAATCACAAAATTTACATTTACTTTATATTGGAATCAATGCGTCTCAACATAGACGAAATTTGTTGCTGAAGAAATAATGCTAAAAGATTGAGTTTAAACAATATCAGTTGATCAATAAATTAAAGAATGATCTGAATAATTAAAGATCTCATTTTATCGATAATTAAAGAACGATCTGACGTTTCTCTTTTAAAAACGGTTTACAATAATTTTAAAGTTTTCTTTCTACTTACGGCAGCCCAGGTCTCTTTTTACTTTTCGTGCACAATTTTGGGGATATCACTGATTCTAAGTACTCACAGACTCTAAATCTTCACTGACTCTAATTAGCATAGTCTGTCGGTTAGTTTAAAATGGATTGGTTGATTCTCGATGATTTACTGCAAACTGGATTCGTAGATCTCGTGAGTCATGTTGAAAATGCCACTCACTGGTTTTGTCTGTTGACTGAAGATTGATTTAGTTTCTGCAACTTGATATAACAGCGTACTGGTTACTGGAACACTTTCTCGTTCTTTAAATTAGACCTTTTTCATTCTCGCTGCTGACTGACTAAATTGTTCAACTTTTCGTGTATTAGAATTTTGTGGTCTTTACACCTCGCCGTTCATTGCCTGACTGTATTACTTTTGTAAAATAGACTTCGCTGGTCTTTATGCCTCGCCGTTCATTGCCTGACTGTTCGTCTCCTCTATTTGCTGTCTGCTGCCCCACTGTTCGTTCGTCTCGTAAATTTTGAGCGCGTAAAACCTTCTCGACCGATCAACAATACTTTCTTTGCCTTGCCGGTTTGTTGCGGCGTCCGCTATATCCACCAATAATGAGTCCTCTATAATTCAACTTTTCAATTAGAACAATGCCTTAATTACCAATTACTATAACGTATTTGAGGCTAACATTAATTTCAGAGTGTACGCACCGTTTATCATTATACGAAATTTAATTATGTTACTATATTTTCATTACCTCAGCGATTAATATGACACAAAAATCACCACGAAGAGTGTGAAACCAAAAAATGTTGATTTTAATAAAACGGGACCATTTAACATATATTATAATTTAATAATTCATTAGACATTAAAGCGAACATAAATACCGGCAAATACGATTATATGATAAAATTATTAATACAAGTTTCAACCTCAGTGTATGTCTTTATCAAACAGGATCATTTAACATAAAGAAAACGTCTGTTGAAAATAATAATATTAAAACTACCTTTATCACAGAAAATATAAACACTTAAAAATAATATGATTTAAATTTAAGTCTTTAATTATTCCCCGTTGTAAAAAGACGCTAATTCGCGTCGGAACGTTCGGCAGCTTTAAATTTAAATTTTTCTTGTCTTAAGTGTTTATTTTTTAAATTTTGTATGTTATAAAGGACGTTTTAATATTATTATTAGGATCTTTTAACACTAAATATTTTTCATACTTATAACTGATTTAATTTTTTTAAGTAGTTGGGAAGTTTTTAGATTGATTTCGCGTTAATCAAGTCTATTTACGGAAATATTTAATTAAACATGTGGGTTAATTCAAACCATAATTAGTTCATCTTAGAATAGTCTAGTTATGCAGAGGACGTTTTCCAGTTTGCTATGTATGTTTCCATTAAACTTTCTCAATCAATAGATCAATGAGAAGAAGTTGGTTAAGACCGATGGGGGACTAAAGGAAATGTTTCTTGCCACAAGGACTGTGTTACCAACATGCCATATATTATGAAACGAACATTTATTACTTCTAAATTGTGAGCGTGAAACTCATCCTTATATTTTTATTCATTCAGTAAGTAAGTTCTGTTTTCTCTGATCGAAGATCTATATAATCCAGTTGAAGGTATTTGACGTTATCTCATAGAAAGTACATCATGGGTCCTTTGTAAAAACGAATTTAATCCTAAAATTTCATTTTCTTTCTCCGACGACATATTTTCTTTTTTTTAAAAAAATTATACGTCCTCTCATGTTTTCCTTTCATGGAAAAAAAATCACTCATAAAAGTAGATTTAGATCATGCGATATGGGCTGTATTGACAGCATACAATTTAGCCTAATTGGATTTGCTCCTATACGTTGTATGATTGCATCGTTAGCGGAGTTAGTTTACAGGTTCTAACTCAATTGGTTAACCTGTCTGACCCAATTCAAAGTTTACGCTCGAACTTCGCTGTTATATCAGATTAGTGTTTCCACACACCCTGACATTTATCTCGCTAATGAATAATGGCTTGAAAAATTCATTATGAAACAAATTTTAGAGTTATTTAACATATTACAAATTAAACATGTCATATGCTACTATGCAATCCACTGTTTATTCCTCTCATCAGCTTAATTGAAGTTAATTTTTAAGTTTATATTAATATAAAAATGTTTTGTCCACAGTGGTTCTCCTGTAGGGGGAAATTTACGTGTGGAAACAAAGAAAAAAATTAAATATAAATAAAACACTAAAATGAAAAAGTAGAAATGCAGAGTGTTATGAATAACATTTTCTAACATTTATTGGCAATCAGATAAAATGTAGTAATAATGAGATTTTACTACACGTTGTAACATATTTGAAGGTTATTCAGGGTTTGTTTATAATCTCAAAACTTATTATAGACTCACTATAGCAATAAGATTACAAAACTGAAAGTAAAGATATTAAGGAGAAGAAAAAGTGATAGTGATCTTTCTATATAATAAAAAAGTATGTATATTTGTATGTATGTATTGACGTTAATTTCTATGCATATTTAAACGCGTGGACAGATTGCAACAACAAAATTAATACACATATTCTTCAAATGACGATAAACGGTACTGTGAGTGTGAGAAACCTGTAGGTGTAAATAATTATATTTAAAAAATATGATCATTTTGTGTTAAATTCCTGCGCGCCAAAGAAATCATGACGTCACACAACACGCGAGAGAGACGTTACTAAACGACGATTCTGCACAAAAAAGTAAATATTTCCTTTTTTCGTAATAAAAAAGCAGAATTATTTTTATCCATGGATTTTATCGATTGAATGATAATAAAAAAACGATACGAAAGATTGTACTTTCCATGTAACTAATTATCTTTTAAATAACTTGACTTAACAATGACTGAAACGACATAAACATGGCACGTACTATTATTTTGGCCAATTTGGTACGTACTGGAGGAGTCGTTGTGGTAAAATCAATACCTAATATTTATTAAACATTATAATTTATTATATTTTTAATGTGCTAAAACTGCCGAATTATTTCAAGTGATATTCTTGAACATTTTTGGTTATATGTGTGTACCATTATAATTTCACATATTTGATTGTAAATGTGTAAAGTATGAATACCCGTGTAAGGCTGGACACCCAGCTAGTAATTTAAAAAATGCATAATAATAACTGTACTGGAAAGGCTTTCCAATTAACTGTTCCGTCGGTTTTAATTGTTTATTTTTTCGTCTCAGAGCAGTTTACGACTTAGCGTATAAGTTTTTTTTATAATTATATAAATAATGTGGTAACAATAGATATCTGTTTTGTTGAGTTACAAGAAAATTGTCAAGAAACCACACACAATACTATATTATTGTTAAATCTTACTGATGACGACTTACTAAGCCGAATGCTTAATAAAAATCATAATTAAATTATTCAGACTTTAAAAGTGGTATTTCCTGGATATGTTTGTAAATAAAAAAACTTGTATAGCAGGTAAAAAGCCATGTTTTCAGAGAGACAATTATATTTTTCAGAGTGACTACGAGTTACAAAATTCCAAACTTTCACCACGACTTTGTTTTTTATTGCGAATATTATTGTTAGTTATTTTATTTATCGCGGAAATCCCCCAATTGTGGTTGAGGCAGATGCGCGACATCTACAATGGGAGACGCGTGAAGACTCGGTCACGCACTGCTACTAGATTGATGTAGACATTATTAGCGAAATAAATAGTATTATTTGGCAATCAGCCTGGGTGATATGATTATTTTGTGGACGTGTAATTTTGAAATGTAGATGATGTAACTGGTAGGATTATTTATTTTCCTAAATGGAGCTTCAGTACACTATGAATTCTATGAGTATGTGGTGAGCTTAAAGTCAAATTAACTAATGGTATGCGGTTTGTTGGACGCCACCTGCAAGAACTGTTCTTGCAGGAAAGAGAAATACAATATTTAGTTAATAAAAACAAGAATTCATTTTATGAGAATTTATATAAAACGAAAGCTCTCCAGCCTGCCAGGGATGCGTGTAACCCCCTCCCTTTCTCAAGATTAACCGTGGTTCTCTTCGTGGCAAACCGACGCGATACCCGGAAGCATGGAATGCGACTTACCAGGTCTGCAGCTCGGACAGGGTCGACTCCCGTTGGCGACTCTCTCTCTCCGCAGCATTCGCAGTAGACGACCGGAGACCCACGTGCAAAACCAAAATCTTCCAGGATCAACTCTCCCTGACCACTCTCACCGACGGTCCAAATCCATCTCCTCGTGTTCGCAGACTTCCCTCTCTGCGTCCTCAAAATCCCTCTCTCCTGGTTGGTCCTTGTGCACAAGTGACCCACTTCAATCTATTTTAGGGCCATACCCTCCCGGTCGTCTACCCCATCCTTGGCCGACCATGACCTTGCTTGCGGGACTTGCGGATTTTCCCAATCCATCCCGCCATTGTCTTGTGTCTGCTGCTCGACCCCGGCAAGCCACATTGCCATGCTTCCAGGCAGTAATTTAGGCAACAGTTGTAACAAATCGATACTTAAAGGCGCACCATAAGTACATTTCTGTTTCTGTAACACAACTATGTCATTAGGATGTGTTTTTAATCCAAATCTAATTTTTTACAACCTCCATTTTCATATTTTGGATCTAACATAGACACTTTTCCGCTGTACTTATTTATAGCCCCTGTTCACTGGTTTCAGGTTCGACGACGTGCCAGAGGTGATGGACGACACGTTGCCTGGCCCGATGCACGACTCTCTGTCCGACAGTCTGGTGGAGCAGGACGTGATGCTGGAGATGTGACCTCCACTGTTGCTGGACTCCGGCCACTGGAGCGAGCCTCCGGACACTGCCAGCAGTTCCAACAGTTCCAGGAGCAGTTGAAGGTGATTCACGCCATAGACAGTGACGCAGAGTCCTGTGAAGTCGTCATGTCCGGCACTGGCAAAAACCTCCCTTACCCAACTATTATCGGAAACACCCTCATATGTGAGTCGCGTTGTACAATTAATTCAATTCTTTGTGGATTCCTGTAACGAGGGTGAGCAGTCTCCTCTGCCAGTCTGCTTCCACCTCTAAAAACATTTTCCAATCACCGTGAAATTAATTTTAGCAACGAATGACTATTCTAAATTAAACGGAACAGCTCTCGCGAAAATTTCTAAGACATCGAAAACTTTCACAGATGCGTCGCGGGACTTGACCACGTGGAATTTTTACCTTCCTGAGTACGCTGCAGATGCATTGACTGAGTGCTTGAAGCTCTTACTGAAAATCGGGACGATTCATGAAATTCAAGGTTATTATTTCATTTTATTGATAACTTAAAGTTTAAATTAAATTCTTAGAGTAAGTGAAAACTTTTATTTCACATACGTTGAATTTTTCTTCTCCACATAAAGTGGTTTCTAATTAAATAGACATAAAATTGTTCTTTCGGAAATTCAAAGAGTGATTGAATTTTAATGACAATTTTACCGATTTTATTTAAAATATTTTCGTTTCCGGACAATTATTGAAGGCACATCAAATACTTGTGCGGAAAGAAAAAACGAATTGTTGCCTTTTTTCCACTCGGAAAATTATTTATTTAATTTAACGCAATTTCAAATATTTTCATTAGCCTTTATGCAAAGCAGAATAATATTTCTGAGATTTTTCAACATCAATTTTAAACGACCGTGAGCTCCTTCTGTGATCAGATATCGTAATAAAAATTAATAAAAACAGAAAAAATTTCCTTCAAATTCTTTTTGAACTTTTAAAATAGTGACTCGGTTTTTAAAGGACGTGACCTCGTTTAGTGTTCCGATTTTATGGAACAATAGTTAAAAATATCGATGAAAAACTTGAGTGACACACAGAGCTGCGCAAGAAAGAAGTTAAAAATAACACGAAGTAATTAAAAACGTTTCTCTGTTATGAAGAGGATTCGATTGCAGTATGAAAGCTCGTGAAATTATTTTATATGGTAATTTCGAAAAATAGTTAATCATTTTTCCGTGTTACCATATATTTATTGTTACTAGTCGCAATAAAATGTTATTTTATTAATTTTCGTGTCAATCTCGTCGTTTGTTTAAAGTTACTTCAGGACACGGAAAAAAATATAATTGTTGGATATTGGTGATCAGTCTGTTACATTTTGATTATATTATGTTTCGGATTTGTGTGATTTCGCTCGATAAAAATATATAGCGGAAATGCAATTGTAAAACATCAGGGAAGAAAAGAAGACTGCAGTAAAATCGTGCTTGATTTTTTTGTTATCGTAATTGCACAGAAACTAAATCGACGTACTTGTAAATACGGTTTGTGCGAGCCTTAGCCTGGGGTTGGAACTTGATTATAGAGTCAAAAATGGCGACTGAACATAAGTAAGTGCCTCGCAGTATAGAATTCTGAGCCGTGTGTGATTATTACGCACTACGAGTCGTGTGGCTCGTCGAGCCACATTCCAATAATAGAGCATTTGAAGAAAGAATAACCTATAAATAATTTGTGTCTGTAATAATTTATGTAACGAAAACTTTGAAAGTTAATATCATATTTTATAATTTGTGTAAGAGTTAAAGGAAATAAATGACAAGATACATTTGAAATTCTTTTTTACAGCTTTGTAAAATTTTAGGGATGCAATAATAAATGAACTGTTTTAACATTTTTATAAACTAAATAGCAAAAATCTTTTACCTTATAAATGGCGTGCCAAATTTATTTCTTTATCGACTGTCTAACATATTTTATTACAATGTTGTGTCAATTTTATGAGTTGTGCAGTAGAGTGAGAAATGTTTATTTGTTTCACGGTGACGGCTAAAGGAACATTCACGAAACGGAAATTAACAGCTGTTTAAATCGGAATCGGTGTCACTCATTTTTTTAAAAAAAATGGAACGTTATTAAACTTACCACTGTGAACAAAAAGTAAGGTGAATTTATTTATAAAAAATAAATTCTTTATTTATTCTTCCAAATCAATTTCATCCCCTTCAAATAATCCCCGCTCTTTTTCCAACGCTTTTTCCAGTCCTCGAAACAGTCGGAATAGTCTTTTTCCGGTATAGCCTTCAAGACCTTCTTCGATTCGGTTTTTATCTCCACAATCGTGTCAAAACGGCGTCCCCGCATTGACCTATTGAGTTTTCTGAATAGCCAGAAGTCGCACGGAGCCAAATCAGGCGAATACGGTGGTTGAGGAACGATATGAGTCGAGTTTTTGGCAAAAAAGCCGCGAAGAACCAATGCAGTATGACATGGAGCATTATCGTGATGAAGGAACCAAGAGTTGTTCGCCCATAATTCCGGCCGTTTCAGACGAATAGCTTCACGCAAACGACGCATAACGCTCAAATAATATTCTTTGTTGACAGTTTGGCCCGGCGGAAGGAATTCATAGTGCACCACACCACGATAATCAAAGAAAACTGTCAACATTACCTTGATTTTCGGTCTTGCTTCACCTTTTGCACGATATTCGCTGGATTGGTCGGTGGTTTCAGGGTCGTGTGCGTAAATCCAAGTCTCGTCTCCAGTAATGATGCATTTCAAGTGGTCCTGATAGTCAGACAGCAAAGTTTCACACACATCAACGCCACGCTTTTTTTTTTCAAAAAAATTGAGCGATTTTGGCAGCAACCGAGACTTGACGCGTTTGAGACACAAAACATTCTTCAAAATGGTTTGGGCTGAACGAAATGATATTCCAACACTATCAGCAAGATCTATAATTCTCCATCGACGATTTTCAAGCACCAAATCTTTGATTATTTGGATGCGGCCCTCGTCGGTAGACGTTGATGGTCGTCGAGAGCGCGGTTCGTCTTCAACGCGTTCTCGGCCCTCTTTCAACTCGTTGTACCACTTATAAACGTTTTCCTGTGCCATAGTTTGATCACCACAGGCCTTCCGCAACATTTTCAACGTGTCCGCACAAGAATATTCGTTCCACAAACAAAATTTGATGCAAGTTCTTTGCTCAACAAAATCGCGCATTGCAAAAATCGAAAAATTCACTTTTGGTTGTTTACAAAAACACATGTAACTCGGAGATAATTAAACCTTTTAACAAACAAACGCTTCGAAAATATTATAGACAGTCCTACCATCCTAG
Organism: Zhengitettix transpicula; assembly: GCA_037074705.1. NCBI lineage: Eukaryota > Metazoa > Arthropoda > Insecta > Orthoptera > Tetrigidae > Zhengitettix > Zhengitettix transpicula. Next base: position 33,892,742 of record CM073596.1, on the reverse strand, counting down.
GAAAAAAAAATTTACCTGCCTTTCTAATACCCGGGAGTTTTAAATAACAATTTCACCTTACTTTTTGATCTTCGTCGTCAATTTACCGTCATTTCCGACGTTGGCAGTGTTTCCTTGGCCTTCACTTCCTTCCGTATTCATTGCGAATTCACCCTTGTAAATAAAAATTTTCATAATACAGTATGGTAGCGCTATTGGTACAGAAACTGTTTTAACGACAAGTTTTTACGTCTTACTTCTGATACGTATTGTAATAACTACGATGTATAAATCTGTTTATTAAAAAAAACCATATAATATTTTTGTTTCTTAGTTGTAGTAATAATAATGTTGTATATATTTGAAATAAATTTTTTATTATATATCAATGTTTTACAATTACCTTCTAATTCCTAGTTTCAGCAAGCAGAATAAAGGCACGCTTGTAAAAGCAGTTTTACCTTCATTTTATAATTTTTGTATTATTATTATCAGAGAAAACGTTTTTTTCTTGCGTTTTTCGAGATTTTAAATTATTCTTGTGTGTAATTTACTCCAAGCCGTTATATTTCTCGTAATAGGTTAATAGAAAATTAAAACAACGCCGTGAAATTACTCACAGAAGAGCCGTCGCTTTGTTATACAAATTTCTATTTTAAGAAACACTACAGAAATCCCTTCCTATGCTATTAAGGGGTAGAGGCCACCATGTGGATTACCCTCACGTAGCTTGTTACCGTAAAAGAAAAATGGAATGCACCACAGAACAGCGGTGTTGTTTTTCAAATGCTCCTGTGACGTCATGCCGCGTGAAGTAAACTTTTACCTGTACGAGTAGTTTTCAACTGACAGTCGTACGAGCTCCACACAATAAATTGACTGGATCTTCCTCACTGCAGCAGCAGAAAATAAGGTAAGATTTTTATAACTATTCTTTGGTATTCCAGTTTTCCGGGGTCCCCCCCCCCCACACCCCCGTTCTTATATTATACATTTCGTGTGACCATTTTCTTGTTCGTGTTATTATGCCAATAAATGCAGGATTCTAATAAAAATAAGCCCAATGGTCACAAAAGATAATTTATTTTTGTCTTGACCTGGATTTATAAACTTATCCCAATCTTATATTAGTCGGGAAAAGGAATAAAACTTTCGAGGTTCATCCAATAAATAATATTTTGTTTATTGCGTATTCACGACATTATAACAAGAGCTTTTTGATCACTTGATCATATTTATTTGTTCCATGACAATTGTGCAGAATATTTAGTCATAACTTAAAATATCTGCTAAATTAACAAATATTTTAGTTTTTTTTTTGGGTGTTGACAGGCTATGTATAGGGTAATAGACATAGTGGCAACTCCCCTCTTATAGCATAGGAAAGGGATTTGAAAGGGGGGATGCGGAAGGCTGCAGGAAGGTTGTCAAGGGTAACTAGGGCCCCGGGCTATGGTTTAAGGATCCTACCCGGCATTCGCCTAAATGAAATGCAGGACAAATCCTAGAAAAACCTGCTTCGGGTAGTTCGGGCATTGGGTACTTGTCCCACGCCCTTCCGATAGCGGGAGAGGGGTTAGCCGTGGGGACGCAGCATTCCCTTCTTCGTGCCTCGACCAGTTTAGGAGGCAGCTGGCCGACTGTTCCAATGGGAATAGTGGACAACGCTTACCGTATGCCCAAGATCTGTCATACATAATAAATTATATATTTTGTATATTTAAAAAATTGTTACCAATTTTAAAATATTCGCCTCACTGTAAGGAAAACAAACGCTGCTTAATCTTTCGTAGGCACCAAAATATTTTAAATTGGGCGAAAATATTGTAAATATACAATAGATATAATTTATTATGCGTGGTTAATAAATTGTTAATCTTACATTTATTTCTCGAGCAAGTATTATTTTAAGTAATGACTAAATATGCTGGACAATTGTTATGACTAATAATGATTTTGGTAAATGTTTTAGGAACAAATTAATATTATGAAATTATCTAAATCTCTTTTTGTTTTAATGAAATAACTCCGCAGTAGATAAAATAGTGACATTTATAAACCTTAAGAAAAAGTCTCAATTATGTAGCGGAATAAAATTGATGCAGGGTGCGATAACACAAAAATTTTAATGAATAATAAAGATAGCCAATACAGACAAAAAAGGTGATATAAATACCACACAAGGTTTCTGTGATCCTTGTTCCTTTCGTCAGTGACCAGTGCAGTTGTTTTTCTCTAGGGTCTTCGTAGCACCCGACGAAAGGGACAAGGATCCCAGAAACGTTGTTTGGTATTTAAATGTGCCTTTTTGTCTGAATTGTCTCTCTTTATTATACATTATTTTTCAACAGGCGTAATTTTTTTTTAGGGCGACAGGCTACATGAGGGTAATCCACATAGTGGAAACTCCCCTTTAATAGCATAAGAAGGGATTTGAAAGGGGAGATGCGGAAGGGTAGAGGAAGGTAGCCAAGGGTTAACTAGGGCCCCCGGTCTATATTTTTAGGATCGTACCCGGCATTCGCCTAAAGAAATGCAGGTAAAACCCTAGAAAAACCTGCATCAGGTAGGTCGGGCATTGGGTACTTGTCCCACGCCCTTCCGATAGCGGGGAGGAGTTTGGTGTGGGGACGCAGCATTCCCTTCTCCGTGCCTCGACCAGTTTAGAAGGCAGATGGCAGACTATTCCAATGGGAATAGCGGACAACTCTTACCGTATGCCCAAGGTCTGTGACCCCGGAACATACACCTCTCAGAACAGGCCGAGGTGCCTCGGCTTGTGGGAACCTTAGTTCCAAAACGGAGAGGAAAAGGCATCCCCTCCGTATCTCTCCTACAAGGTTCTGCCTGCGAGAGAACATCCCTAGCAGGACAGTGTAATTTTTTAAATTTTTTTTAGAGGAACAGGCTACATGAGGGTAATCCCCGTTGGGCAACTCCCCTCTTATAGCATAGGAAAGGGATTTGAAAGGGGAGATATGGAAGGGTAGAGGAAGGTAGCCAAGAGTTAACCAGGGCCCCCGGGCTAAATTTTAAGGATTCTACCCGGCATTCTCCTAAATAAATGCAGGACAAACACTAGAAAAACCTGCAACAGGTAGGTCGGGCATTGGGTACTTGTCCCACGCCTTTCCGATAGCAGGAGAGGAGTTTGCCGTGGTTACGCAGCATTCCCTTCTCCGTGCCTCGACCAGTTTAGAAGGCAGGTGGCCGACTATTCCAATGGGAATAGTCCAATGACAACTCCATTTTTTTAAAATTTATGTTATTAATTATAAGATTGTTTGTCGAACGCATACAAAAGAATTGGTATAATAAATACCACACAACGTTTCTGGAATCCTTGTTTCTGTCTTCAAATGCAGAAAATATGTTAGAAGCAGAAGGGTTAGTGTAACAATAAGGCATCGTAGCAATTGTTGAGTTTCATAGTGTCTGTTCGTACATTAATTGCTGTGTTGTTTAATTTAATGTGAAGCATCTCTGAAAGAACCTGGGATTGTACCTGGTGTCAATGTCTAAAATCTCAGCATTTTGCCCATCAAATGTATGTTTAGAATTGATTATATGTTTATCGATGGGAAGTTCGATATTTTATATATTTTCCTTGATTCGGGTATTAAGGGAACGTTTTGTTTGCCCTATATAGCAGGAATTACATTTAACTACACAGTGTTTTCTGTAGGTGTTAAAGGGGTCCTTGTGGCTTTTAATGATGTAGAAAAGAGGAATATTAGATCTTTAAATTATGGATATTTGATATTCTTTGGGAATTTGGACGAATTTGTGATGTAGAAATTTTTAATAAGGGAGTACGAGAAAAAAAAATTGGCTTGAGGCGTTTGGGGACGATTGACAGTAGGATGTTGGACTGTTTAATAACATGTTTGTGTGTTTATTAATAATATTTAAAGGGTACTTGTTAGAGATTGAAATGTTTCGGACAATATTTAAGTTGTGTTGTTGGACCTTGTATTTAGAAAGTAATATAGCTCTGTCTACAAGATTGTCTACCATAGCTCTCTTTTTGTTGGGTGGATGATTAGAAAGAAAATCGAGAAAACGGCCTATATACGTAGGTTTTCTTAACCAATTGGTGAGAATGGAAGTACTGTGAATGGATTGTGTGATATCAGGAAAATTAAGAGAACGGTTAAATTAAAGTTCATGGTTGACTTGTAAGTTGGGGTGATAATTATTTAAAGCATATTGTAATGCCAATTAATTAAGACATTAAGAGGTATGAGCGGTCAAAATTGCGAGACGGGGGGGGGGGCAGTTGGCCGGAAGATATTTATAAGTACAGGTCGCAATAAGATATTGAGAAGTTCAGGTCGCAAGGTTTGACGAGATAAAGTTTGCGGTGCGACGTCGTCGAATAATAACTGTTAATTGGAGAACGATAGAGCAGGTCGCATTATGATACGGTGAAAAACAGTTTGCAGAGAAATATTGAGAATTAGCATTCAACAGAGTTGATCGGTCCCTGAACATTTTGCTCAAGACAGAACATTCACTAGAGCATAACGACGAAACCTGCTAAGCACAAAACAGTTTTTTGTGCACATAGCTGAGCAGAGTTACCAGAAGTCAACCAATGCAAGTAGGTCTACACAGAGGACGAAGGTGGATCATCCGGGTTCCTGATTTTGATGTAAAATTATTGATTTAAAATCTGTGGTTAGAAGCAGTGTAAAACCCGCCATGATGTTTCGACAATTAAAGGTATCCTGGAATGCTGGGTAGACGTGAGTACAATTTACAAAAAAATAAGTATGTAAACCTGGTTAAAAGATTGTCGTCAGATTTCGTTCTCTTTGTAACATCCCGCCTGCCATCATGTAACACTCCACCACTGTTAACATGTAACATTCCAGCAGTTGGAAATGGAAAGTGCAGATAGATCGTTCACCAACCGAGCTATACCTCCGTTAGCTCACCTGGCTACCGATCTAGAGGATAAAGGAAGAATGAAGAACAGGAAATAGGAAAGTCGGTAACGTGAGGGTTCGGGTTCAACTAATTGAACCTAGGCGTAGTGGTTGGTGTTTCGCTGCACTTCAGTCAAATAAGAGTTGATGAAGAATAAAGAGATTTAATAGTTAGAAATAAAATAAAGTAAGACAAACTGGCGGATAGCACCAGGAGCCACCGACCCGTCTGGAGGTTGGATCATGACTCTCGTTCTCAAGAAGCTCTGAATAATTCGAAGACTCCTTTCCCCCTCCCTGATGATTTTAAGTCTCCAATGAGAAGAACTCTTACAGGGTGGAAGATTTCTGCTGCCGTGTGCATGTCTGCATAAGGTACTTAAAGTGCTGACGTCTAGACGCAGCGTTATCACAGCTGCCTATGCGGAAGGGGTGAATATTTATGTTGTTGTTGTGTTTAGTTACTCGCTATATCTAAAGTGATGTCTTTAACTGCATCAGCGTTCTTGCATCTGCACCCTCTTAGGTCCGCTATGCTGAAGAGACGTTATGATAAGAGGGCACGTGTAGACTATTATATTACATCTTCTTATTGATTAAAATTGGTTAATTAGAGTCAATCTTTTTAATTTAACTTCGTTCGCAATTAAATTTGTTCTAATTTAGGTACATTGTTCTTTTCGTCTAATTAGTTACACAGCATTAATCATAACGTCATTAATTGACCATTTATTTTGTCTGAAGTAACACTGCGTGTTCCTGTGTGTAAGAACGGGGGAAGGGGTGGAAAATTGGCCCTGACAAGCCTCTCTTGACAGATTCTGTTCCTCTGCTTTGCATATCTGGAAGTGGCTGTTGCTAACGAGCTTCTTTGCGTAGCCACGTGCAAATTTTGCTCACCTGCACGTGACAGCGGATATTTCAGAAATTCTGCTGTGCGTAAACCGATCGTTAACACCCTTCAGATGAAAAGATCGTTGAAGGCCCTAAACAGTATCTAAGGGACCCAGCCTCGTTGGCACGGTCAAACGTTTTTTGATGAAACAAATATGAATACAAATGTTGATACTTAAGATATAAAAACATTTTCCTAAGTAAAGTAACCGTAGACTTACTCAACTCTGCGAGACTCATTGCAATATAGAAATACACACCGCGACAGTTAATTAATTTCCGGGTTGTGTATTGTTGTTAGTGTGTTAGACTTTGAACACTATTCTTACCCAGTTATAAGTTACAACTCAATTGATCGACTCAGCTGCAGTGGGTGAGCAGCTGGATATAATCCTCATTTAACACCGAAAAATGGCGGATGCGAACAGCGATCAGTTGACATCCGGTTTCTCGTTTATATCTTACCACTATTATAGTAGTAGTATCTTATTACTACTATTGAAACGTGAATATTTACGAATGGTCCAGAAACAATGTCCATGCATTGTAAAAGACCATCATCCGTAATAGAAAATTAAAAGCATCTCATGATTCCTTCCACGTTGAAGGCAATGCTTATCGTTATTGGATATCTTGGCTACCGTTTTGAAATACTTACTCAAAAAGTAACAAACCGTACCATAAAGTCCTACTAGCACCTGTTTAAGTCTTGAAACCATATATTTTAATTGTAAAAATTTTATTATTTAGCTCAAACTAGGACGTAATTCTTTAACGAGAATTTTCTCGGTTTCTACCCCAAAATTAAGATTACAATACTGTAATATATAAAATTTCATGTAAAGACTGCAATGTTTGTTATATAGGACAAACAAAAAGGGCATTAAAACTCAGTTTTGTGAAAGAAAAAAAAATTAGTTCTGAGCAAATATGTCTGTTCAATTAACCGCAGATTTTATGGTAATAATGTAATAGTACTCAATTCTCAAATAAAATTTTAATGCAGAAATATTGCACATTAAATCAATTAATGTTAGAACCGATACAAATAATCTCAGCAACAGTTATGACTCTGTTCTCAAATAACCTCTCCGGTCTTGTATAATAATGTATGCGTTATTTTTCTTTACAATTAACTTATTTTCCATTCAATAATTTTTTCCTTATCTTCTCATTTCCATCATTGTTTAATTATTATAAATTAAAGTTAATCACGTTTACTTTCGATTTGAAATATTTAATTACCACTTTAACTACGTTTTTGTACGTGTATGTACTTTCATTTATTTTTATTTTTATTAAAGTTAACTTTTAGTCCGGAGACTTTACAGTTGTGATAATAATAATAATAACAGTATTTACAATTGTAAAAATTAAGAAATAACAAGGTATTTACAATTTATAAATATTTCACATGTAAACTTGTGGTCTTGGATGTGACCCTTGTCATTTCAAATCACATGTGAAACGTATATATTTCTTCTTATTCATACGTTTTGTACTTTCATAATTAATAAAATACACGAAAATAAGTTATTACATTTATATGTTGATAATAAGAAGTGTGGTTATATCGTTGGGTTTGTTTTTGTGTTTTGTCGTCTTTGTTTAGTTGCTGTGGTGATGGAGAAGCGTGGTCAATAAATTAATTAAACCATATTAAGGGTATGTTGTTTATTCAAATGAATGGAAACCTGAATTTGAAGAGTTGAATAATAATTTAAGAGTTTATTATAGTAACAATTTTGTTTCATACAATATTTCGAATGACATGTTAAACGTATATATTTCTTAAAATTACAAAAAAAGTAGAAAACCGACAAGTACAATTGTGTCGGTCTAGGCTCTTCTTCGTACCTGACTAAAGGATCCCAAAAACGTTGTTGGATTTATATTGTCACTTTTTTGTCTGAATTGGGTATCTTCCTTATTCAATATATTGTAATATACACAATTTAATAGGCTTTAATTTAAATTAATGGATTTGAAGAATTTGAGCCTCCCGTTGTGGAAGCCAAAATGTAATAATCAAATGGAAGCCGTTAATTAAATAAAAGAATTAATAATATTTTCAAACAATATTTATTTATTTTGTGGCAATATTTTAAAAACAATTACAAATTTAAAATATTTAATCTCAGGGTCTTCAGTGGCTTTGATAATGGACACAATTTGATTTAAAAATCTTATTAACAAACAAATCACATTTACCAAAACAATACGTCGATTGAAATAAACTAAAAAGAAAAGAAATTAACTTGACAATTAAAATAGAACGAAATTAAAAAGTAAAGAAATTAACTCTGATTAACAATTAGAAAGAGAACGAAATCTGACTTCTATCTTTTAATTATGTTTACATAAATAATTATTTTGTAATTTGTTACTCACATCTGTCCAGTTGTTTCCAGCATACCTTTTGGTTTCTAAAATACACTATTGCGTAATTTTACACTGATTCTAAGATTCACAGATTTTACACTCATTCTAGTCAAAATTGATAGGATGTCAGGAACTCGGATGATCCCACTTTTTGTCAACTATCTGTTTACTGCTTGCTTTATATAAATTCTGTGGTTTGTAGATTTGCTAGTCTTTTACCGCTTTGGACTTAAACTGCAACTTTACTTATTATTTTTTATGGCAACAGGCTACATGAGGGTAATCCACGTTGGACAACTCCCCTTTAATAGCATAGGAAGGGATTTGAAAGGGGGGATGCGGAAGGGTAGAGGAAGGTAGCCAAGGGTTACTAGGGCCCCCCGGGCTATAATTTAAGGACGCTACCCGGCATTCGCCTAAAGAAATGTAGGGAAAACCCTATAAAACCTAAATCAGGTAGGTCGGGCATTAGGTATTTGTCCCACGCCCTTCGGATAGCGGGAGAGGAGTTTGATGTGGGGTCGCAGCATTCCCTTCTCTGACTCTCGACCAGTTTAGCAGGCAGCTGGCCGACTATTCCAATGGGAATAGCGGACAACTCTTACCGTATGCCCAAGGTCTGTAACCCCGGAACATACATACCTCAAAACAGGCCGAGGTGACTCGGCTTGTGGGAACCTTAGATCAAAAACGGAGAGGAAAAGGCATCCCAAAGGTAGCCCCTTCGTATCTCTCCTATAAGGTTTATGCCTGCGAGAGAATATCCCTCGCAGGTTACCTGTGAGAGAATCCTATCGCAGGCTTTTCAACTATACGATTTATTTATTTATTATTTTTTTAGGGTAACAGGCTACATGAGGTTGATCCACATTGGGCAACTCCCCTTTAATAGCATAGGAAGGGATTTTAAAGGGGGGATGCGGAAGGGTAGAGGAAGGTAGCCAAGGGTTAACTAGGGCCCCCGGGCTATATTTTAAGGATCCTACCCGGCATTCGCCTAAAGAAATGCAGGAAAAACTTTAGAAAATCTTGCATCGGGTAGGTCGGGCATTGGGTACTTGTCCCACGCCCTTCTGATAGCGGGAGAGGAGTTTGCTGTAACGGAGAGACTTAAACTGCTGACTTCCTTTCCTGGCTGAAATTTTGTTTAGTAATAATACATTAAACGACGGCTAGTCTCTGCTCTAATATCACTTGTTCCGTCCTCCGAAATGTCCCGGCACCAACTAACTCTGTTAAATTCTAGTCACGAACTGAACTATCGTCTCGAGTTTTAGCGCGTATACGCCATTTTCAACTTTTGGACAAAGTAACAGAGCTGGGCTACTTTGTCGCTTTGGAAGCTCCTGCCTCTATAATGGATTTCTCAAACCATTTAAATTTTATGTTCAAACAATTAATGTCCTAATCAATTGACATTACAATATATTTCTTCTTATTAATTTCGTCATTAATAAAACAGGCGAAATTATAAATGTTATATAAATGGGCAGAAGACCGATTAAGGTGGTCGTATCCATCAATGTTTGCGGATTCTTTCTTCAAGAGTAAGGAAAAATTAGGAGATGAATGTCGTTAGTTTCTTTAATTTATAATATTATAAAGGATATGAAAATAATATTATTTATTGTTAAATTGTTCTTGTAATTTTATAGGACACTCCATGACTACTGAACGTTGTCGTTGCACGTGCTTGACACAGCAAAAGGAGAAATGTTTGCGAAAAGTTCCTCTCATCGGTAGGCAAAGAGAATGAGAAGTGCTCACTCGCAGATATGGTTCGAAGCACGGACGAGTGGTTTATCGACCTCTGTGAGTGTATTTGAGAACCATGGACGAGTGGTGGAGCTGGCAACGTGAAGTAGACATGGAGTGGTCGGGCTTTCTCTGCTGAGTAATACGCCACAGCTCATAAAGCACGTAATGGAGTTAGGAAACACGATCACTGTGGAGCACCTATAAATCTCCCTCGACGACCCGATCACCTGCGGTTCTGTCCGACTACCTTAAGTCTTCAGTTCATTAAATCCGGTTCTATAACGTGTTTATCATATGTTCAGAAAATATACATTGAACATTTATAAGATTTCTGTATTCCAGAAGTTAAGCGAATCATGGAGGATATATTGTAATGATTAGCCTTTATTACCAAACATTAAAAATAAACTTTATTACCAGAAAAGACAAAAATACATTAAAAAATATTATTGGGCGCCAGCAGATATACATTAGTCTGCAAAAAAATTAACATTAGCTCCGGTTTGGTTATAAAGTCCTCCTTCTCAACAGGGTAATGTGGGCGGTTCGGTAGCTATTCAAGAACAGAGTCTATTTCTGCACTGTGTAAAAAATTCTACTTTTGAAGGCACTTTACAGAAATTGTGATGCTTCCTTTATTTGTGGCGTCAGCCGACTTGCAGTGGGTCACTGGTCTTGTAGTCTCAGCACATCTTCGTCGGCCTCCCTGCGATGGACGTCCCTCCAAAACCTTTGTTGCTTCCCGCTCGCCTGAATTTTCCACCCTCTCGACTCTCTCACTCCACTTTCCGTCCTCTTTCTCTCGGTCTGCCTGCGTCTGTCCCACTTTCACCCGGGTTCGGAGTATTTATTCGTACTCCGCCCCCCCCCCTTCCCAAACGATGCAAAAAAAAGGGACCTGTACCCACGAATTCTTTTGGCCTCTCGGACAAGCACACGTGCACGTTTAATGTATTCCTCCCCACTTAAGGTTGTTATTCACTACAATATATCTACATTTTAATTCGATATACAGTTGTTTTTTTGCTCAAAGTTATCGTGAACTTCTATATTATGGCAGCGGAATCTCGTTTCATGTCCAATTTCTTTATATTTTTCCGTAGACACGGTTCTTTACAGCGAAATATGTGCCCGTTCAATGTTCCTACCGTTAAAAGTCATCAGTTACTTGAAGAAATCGTGTCTTATAATTTTACTGCCCAATTTTTTCAATGTTTAAATACTTCTGGCTACATTCATTATGATAGCCCCTATAGTTGCCCTCTTGTTCTGATATAATCCTCATGAATTCCGACGCATGTATCCTCGCAACATGTTGTATCTTCTGAATCCCACCTTTGTACTTGGTTGGGATATTTTATTCCCTTTGTCGTTAATAACGTTTCGAAATCTTCCTATCGTGACACGCCATTTGCTATTACATTTTTAATTGTAATTATTATTTATTTAAGTCGAATTTTGTTTCGCGTAATAAAGAATGTCTGTGATGTGAAACTCCTTGAGAATTATATATTTGTTCATGAATGCGTAGTTTTTAGAAATACAATTAATTATTATAGAGTAAAAATATTATTTTAACGTTGTTGTTGTTCTTCGTTTCAAATATCGCGAATTGTTTGAAATAAATGTGCTGCAATAAACTGATGATTCAAGAATAAGGAGAAAGTAAGTAAATTATAATTCTTTCATCACAAATATTGGCATCTGAACTAAAGGATTTTGATTGTGTTTAAACCACGCATATATAAGTATTTGTTACATCACACTATATTATAGTAGTCAAAGCCCCACGAGTTTTAAAACCTCCGTTCTCTGCTTAAACAATTCATTGAGGAATATGATATAGGATAATCGGGATTTCTTAATGGTTGGGGCCCAACGAGCGTCGGACAGAATAAGAAAATAAGGAAAATCCGAGTAGAAGCATGGGAATGTTTATATCGCAATAAAATAATCATTCGCCAATAAAGACAACAAAGAAACATCAACTATTTCTTAAACTTAAGAATATTTTTATATAAAAATAAATATAATTTTATATACTTCAATTTAGCGTTATATATCTATTCTCTACATTACATAGTAGTTGATAAATGGGAAAAATTAACTAGCTTTTCCCAAATATGGAATCTAAATTAATGTGCACTATGTCAAAATTCATCTGATTTAGATCAATATTTGTCAAGTCTTATAAATCAAATCAAATTTTGAATATAAATCAGATAATATTATTACAATTAGACCTGTCACAGATACAGATTGGTGCATAGTCATCATTTTAGCTTAGAAGCAAAATTGTAATAGAAGTTACAGGGTTTAGGAAACAATAACCCAGTTACGATTAAATTTTTTTTATATTTTAAAAATATAAGCTGTCAAACCAGACATATATATATATATATATTTTAAAAACCTGTGTAACTATGATGTTTTGATCTGTATAAATATTCTTTATTTATTTTAAATGGAATAATTTATTTTGTTTTTCTGCAAATTGTCAGCTCTTTATATTGAAATATTAGTCATATATTTTATTTTCACGTCTGTTTTTAACAATGAACATCCTTAAAGGCCATATACAGACGATTTTTGTAATTTAAAATAATTATTAATCATAAAATCTTTAACAAGACAAAAACGTTTCTGTACATATTTGTAAAATCTTCAGGCTGTGTGAGTGGAAGAAAGGTTTGTTTTGATGTTTTCAACGTTTGCTCAGACTGATTTTATTTTCATGATCGTTAAATATATCTTCTTGGTCACAGTGTAATTAATCTCGATTTTAATAGATTCATTATTTGACATATGTGGTATATTATGACTGCTAATATAGTTTTCTAATGTAACAATTTATATGTTTAATAAATTTTTCACGGTTACGAACCATGTTCAGATTTCTCGATGCTGATGTTTCTGCCGTTGTCTTCTGACTATGTGGCGCTGCCTCACGTGTGCGAGGTATACCATATATGGTCTCGGACATGCTGCGACCTGATTGGCCGCTGAGGATCGCCTGACGACAGCGTCAAGGACACATGTTTTTCCATGTCGCTTAGTAACTGTCAGGCGATCCTCAGCGGCCAATCAGGTCGCAGCAAGTCCGCTACCATATATGGTATACCTCGCACACGTGACGCAGCGCCACACAGGCTGAAGACAGCGGTAGTGAAACAACGACCAGCAAATACGTCAGCTTCGAGAAATCTAAACCTGGTGTGTAACCGTGAAAAAATTAGTTAATAATTTACACCGGGAAAACTGGGTTTCTTATTAAAATTATTTCCGTTGTGAGAGTCTGTGCGTTACTTAGGAAGTTAAATTTATCAGTGTTTTTATTTAAGATGAGAACTAGAAATGCACGTGAATATTGGGAACTGAGCGAAAATTGCATTAGACAACTACTTTTTTCCCTTCATATTATAGAAAGCCATTTAATTGTGTTTATGGGACTTAATATGAAACCTTATGGAACGAATAAAAAATTTTATATTTGTAATTATTGTAGGTATAGTAATTATTGATTTTAAAAAAATAATTACGGATACGAAGAAGGTGAATATGGAAACTTCAAAATCATTCCGCTTAAAAAAATTGATTTGCAGAAAAATAAATATAATTAAACAAATTATTTTAAATAAAAATTAATTATTTAATTTCTAAAATTACTAAATTAAGTACCTCATTATTAAGTTAATTTAGTGAATTTTCAAACAATGCAACCTGGCCGATAACACATTTAAGGATAGAGGTCGAGTTGCGTTACATAAAAATAAAGAAAAAAATTGGGGGTTATGGATAAATGACATCTTGGGCAACGCCTTGCACTCAGCTAGATAAACGATAAAACAAAGAGTTCTGCACCGGTGCCTATTAAAAATAAATAATGTTGGTAGTTACTCCTGTGCTGTTATAGAATCTTTGTTAAAATCATTGTTTGTTTTTACCTTAAAGAAGGTTACAATATCCAGTGAGACTTGCTTGATCGATCGCGATCAACAAGTCACTGGAGCAGCCTATTGCATTGTATTGCGTGGAGTGGATCCCTGATACGATTCTGTACTGGAAAGATTTATGATGCACAAGTATGGGCACAGTTAATAATTTATTAATTTTTCTCCAGGAGTTTAATCCAATATTGTGAAGTGTGTAAATCAATGAATGTTATACAAAATATGATAAGGACTTTATAATTTTTTGTACTGTACTTATGCGTTTGTTTCAAACATGGTTTATACTTTCACTATAAATAGGATGAATTCCTCTTACTGCGTAATATAGACCACAATTATTTTTCCGTTACTCATATATATATAATACAAAATTATGTTATTTGTCGTAAGAAATATACTTAGAAACACACAAATTTCAACAATATCGTTTAGTAATAAGAAAAAAATTGTGGAACAGTATTGGGGTGAAGAACAATATGTCCTTCAGAAATCAGATAATCAGAAATTACCGAAACAGAGAAGAAGAGAACCAGCGCAGGAAAGTTAATTAGATTAAAGTAAAAATTTACTGGGAAATAATTTCATATTTTTTTGGTGAAAATTAAGATTTATTTGTTCATATTCTTGTATCTTAAAAAACCTTTAAACTTACTGAATTTACATAATGACGATACCTTAACATGAATAATATATTATTTTTCAACTTTTGATATATTTATTTTTAAAATTATATTTTTGTATAAATATATAATTTAAATTTGAAAAAAGTGTGTTTACGAATCGTAACGATTTATTACTAATTTTCAAGAATGTTTAATATGATTTGTTTTCAAATATTGTATGGTTTTACATATTAATATATAAGAATAAGAAGAATTTCGTAAATTATTGATCCGAATTATTGTGTGACCTTTTCAGAAAAAGCATTTATTACCGTATAAATATAGCAGGCTCGTTAATTCATTACATTTTATTATATTGTGGTGGCTGTCTGATACATAGCGATAATTTTTAAAATTTCTTACGCTTGGATCATAATGACCTATTTAAGAGTTATCGCGATATTTCCGAGCAATTTTCTTGTTGAGAATGGCTAAATTAATTTTTTTTCTTTCCCCCACGCCCTCCTTGAAGCTCAATAAAGGAAGCAGGAATTGTGGTTAGGGATAGAGACTTGTGAAGGAAGCGAGCTAATATATGGATGGCTCTCTCCCTGGGAAATTAATTTGATTTGCAGCCCAAAGGGGCGCAGGTCGAAGCGTTCGGGAATCATTACTTAGGATTAGGGCCACATCTCGCTGCCAGGAATCCTGCACCTCACAGAGCCACTAGCTACGGATTTGCAACACTGTCGAGATTCCGCGGATATAACTAAACTTCTACGAAAATAGTAATCTCTGATAATCTCGTGTAATTAGTTTTACTTTGTTTATCATAACAGTGCCTGAAATCCTCGGTAATATTAATCAAATAAAGTTTAACTTTGTAGTAATGCAGAACACATCGCCATATCGCACTATAATAGTGTTCTTAAGTAATGGTTATATTTATCTGACTTCAATATAATTATAAATGAATAAAAAATTATCCATTAAAATGGATTTTAATTTTTGACTTAGTAGCTGATGTTTTTATATAAATTTTCTCTTTTCGTACTGACCGTAATTAAAGTTTCACGAATATTTCAGTTAATTAATTTACGAGTTATGTGTAAAATTTATTGGAAAACCAAAATCATTTCATTTTATGACTTCAAATTTTACTTCTGTAAAAATTATTATTAGAAGAAAGGAATTTATAATTTTTTTAAAAAAATTCTATATGGAAAGGTCTCAGAATGGGACGAAACGTCGTTGTTGCTGTTGTAAATGAGATATTTTTGCAATAAAATGTATAAATAAACCGTTTATTAATATTGTTAATTTTCAAAATTTATGTTGTTTTTAAAATTAAATCGTGTTAATTATTTCGTTAAAGACTAATGAATAGAATCGATAAAAACGCGCCTAAATAATTTAATAATACAAATACTTCTGAATTAATGCCAATTACTTACAATTAAAACCAGTATAAAGGTAAAAATGGCTGCTAAAAATATTTTTACTCGTTATTAAGGATAAAATCATAATATATATAAATTATAATATATAAAAAAAATTAATATCAATTACATGAAAATTTAATGGTATTAAATAGATCGTCAGGAGCTTCCTGTTTTTACTAAACACATTTATCTGTAAAAACAGTAAAATTATTAAGTACATTATGGAATTTAAATTATGTGTATACCATATATTAATATATTACGTCACCGAACGTCAAAACCGGAAGCTCCTGACTACGTATTTAAAATTATGACATTTTAATGCAATTTACATTAAAAAAATTGTATGTGTCTTATTAAAATAAGGGGTAAAATCAATTTATAAATCAAATTATAATAATTTATACGTACAGTCATTTATCGTTTGTATCAAACAAGGGTAACATAATTTGATATAATATTCTCTCTTTACTCCACTAATACGTTCTTGCCTCTTTGAGTGATATAATGAGAAATTTAATACATTTACGAAAATTGTTTAATTAAGAAAATTCGCAGTTTATCAGGTTTTTCAGGACTTCTAAATGTTGATTGAATTCAAAATCACTTACTAATTTCAGTCTGCTAATGTGGTGACTCATTTGCGTTTATTATTTCTCGAAGTTGAATTATAGGTCCCTCTTGTGGCGTTATTGACGCCCGGTTCGACTTTCGAAAGTTGCGGGTATCTAGCGACAACTTTTAATCGAGAGCGTTTCCTGTCCAGGTAATTAGTGGAGGACCAACGCCTTGTCGTCTAATTAGTTCGGATGGTCCTGGTCCATGTACCTCACCCCCTGTCGACCGTATCTCAATTTCTAATTCAACTTTGTACATAGATTTAGAAAGTTCTGGAAATACGGATATATTTCCACGGGTAACATTTTTAACAATTATGTTGGCATAAAAGTTCTGCAATGCAGTGACACATATTAGGAAGCCGAGAGTTGCGTCCAGCGCGAGAACGTAACTAAAATTGAATATCAAATATCACTATACCCCTTTCTTACATACACTCTTTATGTAATTCTTAATCAATTTTTTCCATATTTACAAGTTATCAACTTTCCTCTCTAAAAAACATAATTTAAACAAACATTTATTTTCACGTTTAATGAAGTTATCTATGACGTCACTCCACTCGTGTGAATAATAATTCACAAATATATTTAATAATGTTATATTAAATATATAATATGACTATTGAGGAAACAAATAAATAAATAAACATAAGCCAATTTTAAGTCAGAAAATAGAATTTATTATTGTAAAATAATTGTGGCCACGGCAGTCAGCATAAAATGACCTATCAATTTTTTAAAAAACTTGAACCTGATGAAGTCGCAAAAACAGCGGATTAAACGTTGTTTAATTTTACAATAATAAATTCAAAAGGTGACTTAAAATTGGCTGATGTTTATTTATTTATTAATTCACAAATCTCTTAGTTTCATCCGTGTGAAAAATAAACAACCTTAAAACATGTTTAAAAATGCTAAAAGTACTATTAACTATATTCTGGACGATACTTTACATTAATTAACTATCAAATAAAAGACTCAAAAAAGTTTCATGTGGATAAAATTTGTTGCAAATTCTTATCTCCAAGTCAACAACAGCGCCGCTGGTTTCTCAGTTATCAGCAATTTTAAACATATAAATTTAATAATAATTATATGGCGACAAAATAGGCGCTACGACTAAAACTAGCTGCAACGTTATTGCGTTTATCACTCAAAATTCAGTAACACGACTATATGTATAATATTTGAGTTCTTGATATTATGTATTTTAGATGCACCAACCGTAATTAATAGTTTTGTTTACAATGATAAAAACTGGATTTAAATTAATATTTAAAACTGGCAGCTTTATAGTAAAAAATATAATATTAAATTTATAACAATGAATATTAAACACGACGACCTCTTCAGTATGTGGAGTTATACAAAATTTCAGTCCCAATTAGGGACGAAACGTCGTGTTTTATATACATTATGTTTTAAATTGAATATTAAAATTATTTCTGAATCAAAGGCTGCTATTTTCTATTATTTCTAAATACATTCTGCATTATTATTCGCACGCCCAATCAAATATATATATATATATTCAACTATCTGTTATTATTTTCATATATCATTCGACTGCCAAACCAAATTTAGCAAGTGTCCCAAATCCAAAAAAAAAACCTTTACTTACATAATATATATTTCACTGGCCTGAAATATGGAATAAATTATGTTACATATGGGACATTACAATATCAACATATTGTCAATATCCCCATTTTGCTCAATGAAAGGTGGTTAGAGCAACTGCTAATCACCTTTACCTTATTTGTCCTTTGCTTTTATATTGATATGAAAATAAGAGTAAAAGTAATAACTAAAATAAATTTAACTTAACGTTAAATACAAAATTGTGTTAATTTGAATAATTTGAAAATCGTCTATTCAAAGATCTTTCATTAATTCGTAACCAATTAAAAAATAATTATGTTTTGTGATATTCGGCGTTCTCATTGCGTAAATTTTTATGTCATCACACACGTGTTTGGTAGCTAATTTTTATGATGAGTTTTTAATGCATTTACCCGCTTTTTTGCTGAATGTATAAAAAAAAAATTATAACAATTTTCAAAGTGAACTTATTTTTATTTCATTAATTCTTGTTAGGGTAGAGCGTCATCATTTATTAGTTTGGAAAATGGGTAATTGAAATACACGCAATTTAGACATCACAAATATACTATTATTGTTCAACTAGAATTATTTATTAAATTTCATTCGCAACTACAATAAAATAGTTACACTATTGAACGGGTTCTTTAAATTAATTCTTAATCCCAGGCTATTATTGTGGGAAAGATAATTAGCAAATTGGACAGTGACCTGTACTCGCAAAACGTTTTTATACGAAGAGTTTAATATTAATGAATAAACGAGCTAATTTTGTCAGGAAAATTTATTGTTAGGCAACTCTTGCTACACGACTGTTGCGGGGGAAAGCCGCATTAGATTACTGCAGGGGCTATTGTTATAAGGATAGTATTTTCAGAGTTGCAGTTCGATACAGACATAAGAATTTGTATTCTTACAAACAAGAGGTCAAAGGTTAAAGTTATATGCTTTCATTATTTTTCCATTTTATTAATATCGTCTCTTGTATCCTCTATTAAAATGTTTCCTATTCCTGAGAACTTCATAATCTTTTCAATAAGTATTCCATTTACTTGTTTTAACAACCAGTATCCAAATATATAAAACTCAATAAATTTCCTATCAACACATTTGATCTACATAATGTTGTTAGTAAAATTAATTTTTAAAAATCGTGCCGTGTGTTATATTGGTCAAACTAATAGGTCTCGATCACTAAAATAAAAGCAAATTAAAGCAATCATTTAAACTAAACATTGGTTAGAATTAAAGCATATTTTCGAATTTTAAAAAAGGAATCCAATTTTAAAAAGAATAATTACTCAAAAGTTGTGCATAAAAGCAACCTTGATTCCATAAACATCAATCAATACAGTGCAGAATCTCTGGCATGTGTCGTCTTTGTTTTGATATCTCTGCTTGTTTTATCCATGATTTTCGCTAAAACACATAATTAAAAATTATAATTTAATTCAACAACCCATTTCAACACTAATGCGGATCTTCATCTGGTTTACAATATACATATTAAATCATAGATATAATTGTACAGATATATTATTTGATAGTCAAATAGTTGTATCACATTATGGCAGATTTAAGTTTTCCATATGAACATAGATGTTAAATATCAACTTCGGAATTAATTTATTTGGTGTTTTTACCATCGTTTATCGATCAGAGTTTATTTTTTATTGCTATTATTTTTTTAGATTTCCAGTATTTCTTTTCGGTTTTATTTCTGTATAATCATTCTTCTAGTCCATTTCTTGAAAAATCGTTGTCATGGTTTATATTCGTGAAAACATCTTACCGGATTGGAAATAATTTAACGATAAATTACTACAATATTTAAATTATGTACTACGAGTTTGTATTTGACTAAATTTCTTCTATTGGATAATAAATATGAATAATACTTGGAGCAAATAAGTGAAATTATCTCGATTATGACGCTTGGAAACGTGCAGCCGCTTGATTTACAATTAATTGCAAATCTGGAACTTAGCCATTCGTGACTAAGTGAGTCGCTGCAGAAGATCACTTTGCTTCGGTTGTTGATTTATGCTGCACCGTAATGACTGGACACTCCTCCTGCACCGGCCATCATCAATCTTGCACAGCGGGCTCGTTGCTCTACAAGGGGCCTTGGGGATTTCAGGCCATGGACAGACTAAGACCATTTTCTCGTCTCGTTCGAAGGAAGAGATCTCGCTGCACAAGTATAAATGACACGTCCAGATATTGGCAACTGCAAAGCCTTACGGTTCTCGTGCACCATATTGGCCGTGTTTGTCTGAAATATTATCCACAATAGACAGGAGTTTATTTGCCAGTGTCCCGTCGACAACCGCAGGGATCAGCTTTCCAAATAAGTGGTTAATATAGCCATCACGAGTCTGATAATTAATAATAACATCCCAAGGCCAATAAATATTAGTAAAGTAAAAAATTTGAGATGACGTAATCCAGTCACAGAGTTGCGTTAGCACTCTGCCAAAGTCTCGTTGTTTCCATAACTTCGGCTCCGTGAACTATTTAATATTATACTTAACATAAATTATTGTAAATTTACAAATCCCCACAAAATTCAAGTTGAAGCAGTCAAATAAAAAATTAAAATAATAGCCCTAATTAAAAATAATTTGCATCTCGTATTTTTCAAATATCAGCGAAAGAGACTAGACAATTAGACGAACATTACTACATCGTCAATAATGACAACTAAACCTTACTGCAGCTGCGTGGCCAGTAATATCTAACGACGATGTACGTATTGGGTTCGTCGGCGCAAGGAACAGCTTCAAGGTCAAACTGGCTCCCATTTGAAAGGCACTATCAATAATTAGAATTGTTTTAATACAAATCTCAGCTAAAGATGCTATGAAATTGAATTAAAGGATCTGGCTCGAAAAACCCCAACTGGATTCGGATGTTGATGAACCTGTCTTCAGGTCTATACAATGGTTTCGCAAGGCTCGCATTTGATGAGGAGTCGACTCAGATAGCTCAGATGAAAATATTACTTTGTTTCCTACCACTTATTTTATTACCGTGTTTGGTCAAAGTAATTTTTTTATACTATCCAACTCGTTTCTCAGGGTGTCTAATGAATCGCAATTAATTTTTATACTCCCCTTTGCCACTTAATCTCGCCTTATGAACTTTGGCACCCTCAAAAAAAGTTATGACATTAAGGTAGTTTTTATAGAATTAATTTTATGTCGATTTTCGGGTGCATAACATTGAGAACTTTTCTGTAGTTCAGCGTTTTAACTGAAATTTCGTACGACTGCAGTCACGGCCACGGCTAGTTGGATGGTACGAAAGTCAGCGTGATCTTATTGGTTATCGAGGTAATTTGTTAATTTTCGCCGGACTTTGTTATTTGTACAGAATAAACTTACAGCACTGCCCATAGTGACCGAATTTGTATCGTCGTTGTCTGCCAAGTTGTTATTGTGAAATATATAGAGAAAAATTAATAGCAGAGGTGTCAACACTGAAAAATTGTCTGTTGTTTCTTTAATAAATTGGATAAAACCTCGATCCATCATAAGAGTAATAATATATGATCTATTTTTGGAAATTTATTAACGCTACCCATGAATATAAACTCGACTGTGACATTGCGTATTTAGAAACTTTGTGTTTGGGTTTTCGACTTGCTTCGTAATGGAGCTGTTTGGAGAAGAGCGGAGCAGTTAATTGTCGGAATTCCTGCCCCTTGCTGTCAGCCTTGCTCGTGGCTATCTGTGTTGCCCCCTTCCTTCCTTATTTGGAATGCATGCATTCGCAAGCCCTCTCGTGCTTAATATTCCAGACGCGTTGCTCTTCGTCCATGTTCCGGGGGCGCCGCAACGTTGCATGCCTTATATTCAACTAACAGCAACAACGCCTCGTCTCACGCAAGCAGTTATCGATACTTGCCACATGTTCAGTCAATGTGCAACTCTGAAAATACTATCCTTATAACAATCGCCCCTGCAGTAATCTACTGCAGCTTTCCCTCGCAACAGTCGTGTAGCAAGAGTTGCCTAACAATAAATTTTCCTAACAAAGGTAGCTCGTTTATTAATTAATATTAAACTCTTCGTATTAAAACGTTTTGCGAGTACAGGTCACTGTCCAATTTACTAAATATTATTCCGACAATAATAGTCAGAGATTAAGAATTAATTTAAAGAACCCGTTCAATAGTGTAATTATTTTATTGTAAAATTAATAAATAATTTTAGTTGAACAATAATAGTATATTTGTGTTGTCTAAATTGCGAGTATTTCAATTACCCATTTTCCAAACTAATAAATAATGACGCCCTACCCTAACAAGTATTAATGCAAGTTCATTTTGAAAATTGATATAAAATTGGAAATTGGAAACGTACAGGACAAATGAAATCAAGCTACAGTTCGCTACACATCTGTAAAGGAAAGGCTAAAGGGTTATGAAAGAAATTTTTCCCCAAAGAATGAGTGTTCAGATTATTTTTCAAAAGACCTGATTGTCTTTCTGAAATCTGAAGAGTAAAAGTTACATTGCTTGATAAAGATCTACAGTAAAGCCGAAACGAAGCGGATACGAATCTTTTTTAGTTATTTATTTCTTCTTGTTTGTAATTACTGTCGCTTTTTTAAGTCTTTAATTTATAACGAACGTTAAATTTCAAATTAATTCATTATTATTCTGCAGTCTGCAAAATTCAAACTAGTTCTCATTAAGTATGTTGTAAAACATTAGGTCAGTTGTTCACAGAGAGAGAGAGAGAGAAAAGAAGGAGGTGTAGATAGGCTATATTGGGTAATCCACATAGTAGCCACTCCCCTCTTATAGCATAGGAAAGGGACTGAAAGTGGGGATGCAGAAAGTTAGAGCAAGGTAGCCAAGGGTTAATTAAGGAGCCCGGGATGTGATTTAAGGATCCTACCCGGCAATTCGGCTAAAAGTGATTCAGGGAAAACCGTATAAAAATCTGAATCAGGTAGGTCAGGCATTCGATACTTGTCTCACGCCCTTCCTATGGCGTGAGTGGGGTTTTATGCGGGGCGCAGAATTCTCCTGTCCGTGCTTTGACCAGTTTAGGAGGCAACTAGAATACTATTCCAATAGTGTAGGCTGTGGGGACGCATAATTCCCTTCTCCGTGTCTCCATCAGTTTAGGAGGCAGCTGGCTGACTATTCTAATAGAAATAGCAAACAACTTTTTTTTTGTAACAGGCTACATGAGGGTAATCCACAAGGTGGTAACTCCCCTTTAATAGCATAGGAAGGGATTTGAAAGGGGGGATGCGGAAGGGTAGAGGAAGGTAGCCAAGGGTTAACTAGGGCCCCCGGGCTATATTTTAAGGATTCTACCCGGCATTCGCCTAAAGAAATGCAGGGAAAACCCTAGGAAAACCTGCATCGGGTAGGTCGGGCATTGTGTACTTGTCCCACGCCCTTCCGATAGCGGGAGAGGAGTTTGCTGTGGGGACGCAGCATTCCCTTCTCCGTGCCTCGACCAGTTTAGGAGGCAGCTGGCCGACTATTCCAATGGGAATAGCGGACAAATCTTACTGTATGCCCAAGGCCTGTGACCCCGAGACAGCTCAAAACATTTTTTTTATTTTTTTTAGGGCAACCCGCGACATGAGGGTAATTTACGTTGGGCAAATCCACTTTTAATAGCATAGGAAGGGATTTTAAACAGGCTGAATTACAAATTATATTTTTTTTACTCCTAAAACAACTGCTAGAAAATTTACGGTGATATTGTAGGAAAATTAACACTGAGAGAATGATAACTTTAACTTCTAATGTCACCGAGTTGCGTTCGCACTCCGCTAAATTATCGCCATCTCACAAACTCAGCTCCATGAACAGTATTCTATGGTATTTTATACTATATATGCTATATAAATAAACAAACAGCTTTAAGTCAGAAAATTGTTTGACAATAAATAATATATCGACGTATTGTTCTTTTGTAGGACCTCTTCAGCTTTTAATAATTTATTTATAAGTCATGTAATAAAGTTTGAGGCAAGGTATGCTCCCTTGCTTGATCCAGCAAAACATTCGCTAATTTTTTGGCATGATTTACTCATAAATTATTAAACCTAATGTTGCTATAAATGTCAAATATTTTTTCGTCATTATAAACTTATCATCTGATGAATTACAGTTTAGAATATTTCTTTGAATTTAAGGAATATTAAGTTCAAGTTCATCTGATGATGTCCACAATACGTGAAAGAAACGTCGTCCAATATGTTGTAAAGTATTAATTCAATTAATAATTGAAAATTAATTAATAATAAATTTGTGACTTAATGGGCTCATATTTTTTTCATTTAAAAAAGGTACAATGGCAATGATAATTTGTATTGCTTTTATAATTAAAGGTAGCGCCATCTTGAGAGATGGCAACTCTCTTAGGTAATGAGGAAATTGAAATATATTTCTGATCTGATCCTTTCATCCACAAGTTAGGTCACTCCAGGTTGCATAATTCAGGTGTGGCGTTGAAGCCCCTGAAAAGAGCTCCCGGGACCAGCGAATACGCGACGGCGAATGCGACTATTTGAATAAGAAACGTGTTTACGAAAAGCCGAGCCCCCGGAAATGTCCTCCTAAATTGCTTTCATGGCCGCCAGCGCGAGGTGGTAAGAACACTCACCGACATTCGGATGAAATAGTTGCCAGCTAAGAAAACGGAGGAGAAAGAAAAAGGGGCTATTTAGGGGAGCCCCATTCAGCCCTAAGAGCCGCAGAGGTGTGACAGATTCAAACATGTTTTCATCGTCACTGAAAGTGTTGGGACGAGAATAGTCGAAGCTGAAAGATACGCCGCGGGGTAACGGACGAAAAAAAAAACCACCGTTTACATCAAAGCAAAAACGTTGCGTCTGTCAGAGGAGGGTCATTATAAGTTTGCATGCACTGATGAAATATTAAAATTTTCCGAACGTGGACCAGGACGCCGTTGCCGACAGATACATTTTATTTTTGAACTGTAACGCTATTACGAAGAGTCTTTTAAATTTTACTTACGTTTAAATCCTGATTTAGAAATATATAAAATGCTGTAACTTCGTTTCAAAACACGATAAACTGCAATACCTGTCCATTTAATAAGGAATAACATTTTTATCTAAAAAAAAATACCATTTATACCTTCATTAAAATAAAGAATTTTAAAATATGCAACTTTTTCTTCAATTCTGAATTTTATTAAATACTCATAACATTGATTAATTCGTCTGAATAAAACTTTCCACCGTCCATGAGAAGGTAACTAATAAAAACCTGATTGAAAATTATTTTTTAATTTAGTAATGTGTTCTTATTCTTATTATTATTATTTCAAATTCTTTATCTCTTAACTTGAGAGAAGTAGAAATGATTTTCAAACAAAGGACAGTTGAAATTTAATTAAAATATTAGCGTGGAAAAGTCTCGACCGAACCGGGAGTCGAACCCGAGACTTCTCCTTATAAAATAACACCTCGTACCAAGGGGAGGTACAGTCGAGCTTTTCCCTTAATTTCTAAAAATTAAATTACTAGCAAACAGGCACGTTTCACAAATTTCGTGAAATATTTCATTGCATCTTCGAATAACATGACGAAATATATCAAAATTTCAAGAGAGTTAAAAAAAATATTTGTACACATTCAAACTTTAGCAAATCTCCTATGAAAAATGTTTTATAGGGATTATTTAACGAATCTATAATAATTTCTCAAATTAATGGTGTTATAAATCAATTGTGTTTAAAAATATGTCATAAATATAATGTCATATTGACCTATCAACATTGTTTTTACGCTGATCTCGATATCCAGAATTTTGAAATAGTCCCATTAGAAAAAAATTATTCTAATTCATTGTTTATTTTTATTATGTTACTATATTTAAATATCAAGTTTTGCTTATTTTATTTAAATATGTTACTAACACAAATAAAATTTTCCATTTTGAAACTTTTGCAGTTTGAGTTTAAATGTTTGTTGACGACTGCCCAATATTGTAGTTAACAAGTTTAATTTCAAACTTTTTACGTTGCAGCACGTTTTTTTAAAATCTTGGGCCGTTAATAAAACTTCTGAATTATACAACTGACGAAAGCAATAATTGTAATATTATAAATTAAAATCTTACTCCCACATTTCTTGTTTCCTATAAAATGATTAGTGAGACCAAAACAAAATTCGAAATAATATTTTAATTCATTTAATTTAACAATTTGTTTCAGTCCTAATTTGGTTTTCTCATCAGGTTTACAATTATTATAATACGTCATTATTATGCCTGTTGAAGGACCCATTAGGGCTGAAACATGTTGTCAAATTAAATTAATTAATATATTACTTTTAATTTTCTGTTTTGAGCTCATTAGCAATTTAATATATTAACTTTTAATTTGATGACGGTTGTATTACTTATTACTTCAGGGTTCAATGTTGGGTGAGGCGTTGAAGCCCCTGAAAGAGCTCCCGGGACCAGCCATTACGTCAGATTTCGTTCTCATTATGATTAAAACTGTTAATCAGAGTCAATCTTAATTACTTTTAATTTCGTTCACAATTAAACTTCGTTATAGTAAATTTATAAATATTATAAATAATATAAATTTATAAATATTATTGATTTGTCCATTATCAAACCCAGTGAAAACCCTGAGAAATTCAATATTAGAAATTTGTAATTGTTTGAGTTATTGTCACAATAAAAATATTGTTAGTAAATTTTATTAATTTTTCATTTAATTAACGCCTCGTAATTGTTTATTACTTTACTTTTAATAATGTATGTGAAAATTAATGCACAGTAATAGCTAAAATTGAAGAAAATTTTCAATTACATTTTAACAGTAGCTCAACGCTTAAATCATTAGCTGGAGCAGTTGGTTTAATTTTACAAGGCCGAATCAATTTTTTAGTCATAGTTAGGCCACTCCGGGTTGCATAATTTAGTCGATGGCTGGAAGCCCTGAAAGAACTCCTGGGACCACCGAATAGCCGACGGCGAATATGGGTATTTTATTTGTCTGGTATTTCTATTTTTTTAATTTATTTATTTGTATGAGAACGTGGGATAAGCGATTTTTTTCTGTACAGTTGCTTATGTAGAATACATAAGCACGGTAAGTGGTGAGGAATTAAAAAGAGGTAACGCGGTTCAGATTCAATCCCGATTTTCCCATTTCGCAGTTCATTAAAATCGCCGACATTTTCAATGATATGAGAGTGGATTAATTGTCTTATAATTAAGTAAGAATATATCGAAGATCGAATAAAATACGAAGAGGCGACCAGTAATTTATTAAGTAGGCAAACTTTGGAAATAAGGATTAACTTCTTATTTTATAAATTACAGCTTTTATATTTACACATATTTATTCCGTTGAAAATTTATTTTAAAGTAGAATAAAACTAATAATTAACTTTGTCTATTAATAATCAGATTTTTTTGAATGTACGCAGGACGCAAAATATCTTGCGTCCTATTTTTCAAGTCGTGTCTAGATCATAAGGTAGAAGCGTATGAAAAGCTTTTCTTTAAAATTAAATTTACCACACAGCGTGAGAAATCGTTAAACAACAAGGTAGATGTAAAAACCCTGCTACTATGGTTGAAAGAACCGTGAACAAAGTTTCGGAGGAGGAATTTCACTGTCTGCTGCAGTGGGTGCAGAATGAAACAACATAGTAGTGAAACGTGAGGAAGAATGAGATAAGCTCCAAATGGCACTCGGTAACTCCGAGTAATAGGACGGAAGACAAGGAAAAATAATTACCGCGTTAAAAAAAAAAAGAAGCTGGAGGACTGTCCTCAGTTGATAAAACTCCACGACAAGGGCAGAAATATACGTCTGGGAGCTCTTATTTCCATAAATGATATACTTACTATTAGCATGCGGAACTTGAAAAGAAACCGGCTCGTTAAATATCTAAAACATTTAACAGTGCAAAAACTTCGCTCAAAAATAAATACGTCCGAGAAATTTTTTATTTAATCCTATATAAAACTGCCTAGCTAATTATAACAAATAAAAAATTACAATAATTATTTCGTCTAGAGAACTAAATTATTCATCAGAAAATTAAAGTAGAACGTCATAAAAAAATATAGGACAAAAAATTAACTAATAATTGAAAATTTAATCATTCCAATAGAACGGAATCTAATTTCCACTGAGAAAAATCCAGCCTTAATTTAAGATTTATGACGTTAAAATTTATCGCCAAGACGCTAAGGTCTGAATAATTAGAACAGTTTTATTAAAAATTTTCTGATATATTAAAAATTCTTTGCACAAAACTAATGATGTATAAGAACTTAGTTTACTTTAATTGATGATTTGGTTCCAACTTATATTTATCTGAGTTTCACTAAATAAATATAAAAAAAATTAGCAGGAAAATAATCAGAGAATTATTATGAAAAATTTAAAGCATTATAATAAAAACAAAGATTATATTTCAACCCTAAATTTTTGGACCTGTTTAGGTGCAAATTTGAATTAAATGATAAATGCGAAATATAATATCTCCAAACATAATTAAAATTATGTAAAAACTTATATAACATTTCAATTAATTACAAGAAATGTGAATGAACATGACTTTCTAGATAACGAATGTATTATTAAATTTAAATTTTCGCCTGAAGCGGTACCAAACATTTATTATAATGATTACAAATTATCACAATTACATTACAATTTATTTCGCAATAAATTTCACGTAATATTTAAAAACCTCAAAACTTTTCGTTTATAAATAATTTAAATTCTGTAGTCAATCTAGTCTTCTCTAAATATATGTCAAAGTGTGAGTTCATTAAATATTTTATTAAAGATAATATAGAGAATTGAAAACTATTTTAGTGGTTAATTTTCAATATTTCGTTGCTGTCGAAAATATTCCAGGCAGATACAAAATGTACCTGTTTTTTAAAGTTCTCACAAGCCGAGTGGGCATACGGTAAGAGTTGTTCGCTGTTCCCATTCGAACAGTCGGCCAGCTGCCTCATAAACTGGTCGAGGTACAGAGAAGGGAATGTTGCGTCCCTACAGAAAACCCTTCGCCCGCCATCGGAAGGGCGTGAGGCCATTTCCGAATGCCCGACCTACTTCATGCAGGTTTTCTACGGTTTCTCCTACATCACTTTTACGAGAATGCCGGGTAGTATCAATAAACCATATCACGAGGGCCCTAGTTAACCCTTGACTAACTTCGTCTACCCTTCTGCATCCCCCTTAAATAAACAGATACAAAAGGTTAGCATCGTCAAAATTAAGTAGATGTATAAATTAACAGGAATGAGTTGTTTTTCGATGGATAAAGACAAATATTTGAGTATATACGACATTACTAAATGTGTTTGGTGTTTTTGTAACAAACTTGAAATAAACTAGAAAACCAATAAGTCTTCAACTGAATATTTAAGTTTTATAATATTTTTCTATGGTACACATGTGTAAAGAATGGAATTTTTCGTCCTGAAAAACAGAAGCGAATATCGCAGCCTCTTTTCTTTTAGAACAGGGCCACAGCCACGATGAGTTTCAGGCCAACTGTGTAATTCAACATGAATTTCGTTTGTCAATCTTCAATTATTTTTTCTTTGCTTTTTTCCTTTGACTCTGGCATGATAAAGCGAAACCCCGGAGGATCCATTCCTCCCTTGTAGGAATCGCATTTCTTCACTCACGACTGATATTTGCTCGAGAAGATCCATAATGCATGTCAAAGTAACTTAATTCTGCTTAAATTTCCAGCTGTATTTCATAATAAGTACCTTTTTCAAATGTAAAAATTCATAACCCAAACAGGATTAATAATGACAAATATAGTTTCAAAGTATTCATTAACAGCGAGCACTGAATTTTATTACTGAAGTCTAAATTTCCTTGGGCGTCACTAGATTTATTCTACAACATTATGAGAGAAAATTTGTTTAATTCCGGAATCTATAATTAAAAAGTGATATTATTTATGTTCAAAATAATGTGGGCAAGAGAAAATAAAGATAATGAAAAGCAAACACTGAACCGCTAACTTTGCAGTGCATGAAGTGATTAATTATTTTATTTAGCTTTCTGACGATTGAGTTCTGTTATGGTATTTTTGAGAAGCTCTCAGCTTTCACAAGATAATGTTGTAACCTCCCACGTTGAGGGTCCAGAGCTGCTTGGCTCCACCCACTCTGAAGATTTTACGTGGTTCACACGGCGTTGGTTGTACGCAGGAAACGGACTGGCACACGGATGTTAAATTCAGCATCGTCCAACGTCCACACGGGAACACTCGCACACCTACGTCCAGCTCGCGCAGATACACAAATCAAACAGACAACCTGTTACTCAAAACTGAATTCAGAAAGTAGTGTTGTCAAATAAATATCACGGAAGCAATAAAAAATGCCCGTATTAAACCAATTCTAATTTCATCACTGTGCGAATCACATCCTCTCGTGCAAACTTTTTTGTATATATTAAACTGCTATTTTACAACTATATATGACGTAAAAACCAGAATATGAACAAATAACAATTTTCCGGCTTCACACTTACGACTTCCCGTTCCTTGAAAGTTATTTTTAATAAAAATAACTATCTTTTGCAAAAAATTCTTAATGTTACACTTTATATTAAACTAGCTGGGTGCCCGGCGTTTCCCGAGATGTCATTTATCCATGTCGATTCCAGCTACAGAGTGCCTCACCGAAGAGTTTCACCCGCGTTGTCTCTGATCTTCTTACAATTCACCACATCAAAACATTTATTTTTGCTGAGGGATAAAAAATTAGGCCAACCAAAATGACTGACTCTGATGATGCACGGAATTGGCAGTTCTTTCTAACTGATACCCAATCATGATGAGCCCAACTCAAAGGTACTGTGTTGCGTCAACATCCAAAGATAAAACTATCAGATGCATGTGAACGATGATGAACGTGAAATATTTCGGATTCACGAGATAGAAAAGGGGTGAGGAGTGCTGCTTGATTCATTTTGGATCGGAGAGTTGGGGGATTCCGATCAGTGAATCAGTTTGGTATCGCAATTTATTTTTGGAGGTGTCGATCGCTCCCTTTGCAGAGGGATCAATTCACGTGTGGATCTTTCATCTCTGTGGTACCGTACAACCTCCTCCTTTCCAGCGTTTTATCGTCAGTGGTGATTCCAAATATACGCCAACGTGCGAATCACATCCTCTCGTGCAAACTTTTTTGTATATATTAAACTGCTATTTTACAACTATATATGACGTAAAAACCAGAATATGAACAAATAACAATTTTCCGGCTTCACACTTACGACTTCCCGTTCCTTGAAAGTTATTTTTAATAAAAATAACTATCTTTTGCAAAAAATTCTTAATGTTACACTTTATATTAAACTAGCTGGGTGCCCGGCGTTTCCCGAGATGTCATTTATCCATAACCCTCGATACACTCCAATTTCATTTCTCAGTTTGTTATAAATGGTCTCAGCGACATCCATAACCCCGATTTGACTCGAATCTAGGTTGATTTGCCGTTAATTATATGAAACGCCCCTCCACCCCCACACCTAAGGGTGCTCCCCTCGCATGCCGAAAGGGGTTGAAATTACACACAAACATCAGTAGGAATACAATCAATATAATTAACCCTGAAAAATATTTATTCAACGAAAATACCTGCTGTGTTTGCATGTTCAAAAATTTCTATCCCGCTACCCCTGCATCTGTGGGGTAAATGCCAAGTTGAATGTCATAACTAAACTGAGTGACATCCATAACCTTCGATTTGACTCCAATCTCGGTTGAATTAGCGTTATTTTCCTTTAAAGCATCTCCACCCGAAACCCTAAGGGGAGCCCCTTTCCCAGGGTGTAGGGGATGAAAATTATATTCAGATAACATCGGTAGAAACCCTATCAATATCTCTGAACCCTAAAAATATTTATCCGACTCTAATATCGATTGTTTTAGCATGTTTAAATATTTCAACCCCCGACCACCCCCGTTTCTGGGGGTGGCAGGTGCGTCTCTCCCCGACAGTGTTTGTTTCCTGGTCGCAAAGTACACGTGTACGAAATTTTCTCCATCGGTGTAGATTTGTATAAGGAACATATATATATATATATATATATATATATATATATATATATATATATATATATATATATACAAACAAACACTTTGCTTTATTTATTAGATGATGATTCTCTCACTCAGAAATTTAAGATCATATTCTGAACTTCTTAACAGCCTTGATGATAGTTGACGACATTAACAAGAAAGCGTGACGACGTTAGCGTATAATAATTCAAGGAGACAATACAGCGAGACAATTGTCTACGCTCTCCGCTTCTTGGCCGTTATTTTCTGATAATATATTTCCTCTGCGAGTTTCTCTCTTTCTTCATCTCATTCTTATCCTTTTTTGTGGAGATTCAGTTGTAAGTGTTGCGTATCCAAGTAATAATTGTGGCTCCCAGAGCATAATCCTTCATCCCCCCAGCCACGTCCCCCTCTCAAGAAAATTCTACTGCCTCCCATAATTTTTTTTTGTCGACACACTAAGCGATAAAAAGAAGACAGTTATTTTATAATCATCACTGTCTGAAAAATGGATAAAATACGGAAGTGGTTCTACTTGTTTCGAACAGTAAAATGCAACGCTGATTTTCAGAGATGGAGATATTATATTTATAAGTTGCGAAAGTCGAGGCTTTCTCTTATTAAATATTTTAAATTCTTTTTCAGGTAAATTAACAAATTGTCTATTCATTCATTTCTTCTTGAGTGTATTTATTGTTTCGTATTTTATTTTGAATTGATTTTACAGATTGTTTATCTCTGTGTGTATGTCGTCTTTCTTCATTGATGAATTTTCATAGTTTCGTATTATTATTATTAGGGCAACAGGCTGCATGAGGGTAATCCACGTTGGGCAACTCCCCTTTAATAGCATAGGAAGGGATTAGAAAGGGGGGGTGCGGAATGGTAGAGGAAGGTAGCCGAGGTTAACTAGGGCCCCCGGGCTATATTTTAAGGATTCTACCCGGCATTCGCCTAAAGAAATGCAGGGAAAACCCTAGAAAAACCTGCATCAGGTAGGTCGGGCATTGGGTACTTGTCCCACGCCCTTCCGATAGCGGGAGAGGAGTTTGCTGTGGGGACGCAGCATTCCGTTCTCCGTGCCTCGCCCAGTTTAGGAGGCAGCTGGCCGACTATTCCAATGGGAACAGCGAACATCTCTTACCGTATGCCCAAGGTCTGTGACCCCGGAACATACACTTCTCAGAACAGGCCCAGGTGCCTCAGATTGTGGGAACCTTACTTCAAAACGGAGAGGAAAAGGCATCCCCAAAGGTAGCCCCTTCGTATCTCTCCTACAAGGTTCTGCCTGCGAGAGAACATCCCTCGCAGGTTACCTGCGAGAGAATCCTCTCGCAGGCTTCGATTTCCCATAGTTTCGTATATTCCATTTTGTTATATAAATACTTAATGGCGCTTTGACTTGTCCTATTTCCTCAGAATAAATTTTTTTTGTGTTTCTTTGGGCGATAAGAAAATAAACTTTTAGGTGAAATTATGTCTCTCAGAAGTTCGGAAACTCCATTATTTGTTATTTTTAACAGAAATTTTTATTTTAAGCTGTAGATAACGGAAATATCTTTTAAATTAATTTTATGAATGAATTTTGACTAATTTGAGTCATTTTTATATCCTATATATTTTATATTTGTTGTTTATGAAGAGGAGATACTTACAGGATTCGTTCCCTAGTAACTAAAAACTTAATCGAGTATAACAATTACATTACAATTGTTTTTCATATTAATATATTTTTCGCTTGGCTTTAATCGAAAAGAAAACGGTCAAGTTACTGGAAAGCGTAACGCTTTCGACGTAAATAATCTTTATACTTATAATTCTTTAGTTTAAAGCATGCATAAACTAGAAATATTTAATATTATACATAATCGGATATTTATCTATATAATAAAACAGGATGTATATTTGTATGTATGTATGTATGTATGTATGTATGTATGTATTTACGTTGTTCTTTATACAAATTTTATCGCGTGGACAGAATGCAACAAAAATTGGTATACGTATTCTACCAAAATCGAGAACCGGTACTGTAGGGGTGACAAACCACTAGCATAAATGTGAAAAGAATTATAATTTTAAAAAGTGATCATTAAGTGATAAATTACTGCGCGCCAATATATCATGACATCACGCGACAGAGAGAGACGTTACTACGCGACGAACAAAGGAAATAGTTCGATTTTTCCGTAATGAAATGAAGCAGAAATATTTTCATTGAATAAAAGTATAATTCTATCCAGTAATACTCCATCGAGTGATAATAAAAAACAATACAAAATACTTTACAGTCGTTGCGGAAAATGTAAGTTAATTTAGTGAGTGCAATATGGCCACCATTTCTTTACATTTGGAATGTAGCTATCAAATTGATCACTTCAATCCTTCGTAATGTGCAAATACTGATGGACAATTATATCCTGCAATACTCAAGAAGTACTGTCTGAAGACTTACTGACAACTATTTGTTATATTTCTAAAGAATAACGATGGTATGTTTGTTGCTATTATGCAATTAAATTCTATGTATCTTATAGCTATTAAATTAATGCAGTATATTTATGTATTGGTAAAGAAATTTGGAGGTATGTTTGTTGAGATTGATGCAATAAAATTCCATGTATTTTATAGCTGTTCAATTAAAGTGTACGGAACTAGGAATAGTTAGATTTAGGTTGTGTCTTCTTGACTAAAGATTAATATAGAATTAAATTCTTTTTCGGGTTTATATAAATAAGACACGGGCAACGCCGGGCACTCAGCTATAATTTAATAAATTAACAGAAAACCGGCCAGTTCGTAAATAATGTGTATTATTGATTTTGTTGAATAATACACATTTTTTTCTGACCAATTGTCTGTTTTTTTATTTTTTTATTTAACTATAAATAACGTTGGATGATTGTTTCTAGTATCGCCTAAATTATCGCCATTAGTAAATATAGTCAAAATAATAATATTAATTAAGAGTCACCTGCGAAATTATTCAGCTCAAAATTTAATTCCTCAGTAAGGTTACAAGTTTTAAAAATTCAAGAGTTAAAAATGAATTGTTAAACGTCAGAGTATTTCTCGTGTTAGGTCTCAAACGTAATGATAAAAATATTTCTGACGTGTTCTGCTTTCAAATAATTCGTGGAGTGTAATTCCAGGTAAGAGGCGTGTCTATAGAAACGCAGAGACAAAGAACAGCATCACTGTTAAGTAATCCACATCGTATTAGTCTGAGAGCGTTCTCTTGATAATAGTTTTTTTTTAGGGGAAAGCAAGCCCTATTTATTTTACAGTAATGAATGGCTTGGTCTCGCAGAGTGTAATCTGTAAAACGCAGTTTTACTCTGTAATATGTGTAATGAGGAAATGTTAATGGATGTCGTGAAGTGAAATCTAAGAAACAAGTTGGAGAGGAAGTGGTTTTGAAGAGGGGTAAACACATTTAAAGACAGCGATTAGTAACTTGTATGAGGAAAAAATATAACTCTGCAATTGTTAATAGCTTCATGACATTTACCCAAATAGTAATTTATATACTGTATAAAGTGTATTATCGCAAGAGAAACCTCCGTCGAGTTGGTATGGATCTCTGTACTTGTCCCACGCCATTCCGATAACTGAATCGGGTAGCTTCCACCTCCAAACCTTTACCAGGTTTGAAGAACCCAGTCCTCACATGTGGTGAGGCATCCGGTCCATCGCCATACATTTTAAAAAATTTTTTTTTAGGTTAACAGGCTACATGAGAGTTATCCACATGGTGGCGACTCCTCTTTAATAGCATAGGAAAGGATTTGAAAGGGAGGATGCGGAACGGTAGAGGAAGGTAGCCAAGGGTTAACTAGGGCCCCCGGACTATGGTTTAAGGATCCTACCCGGTAATTCGCCTAAAAGTGATGCAGGGAAAACCCTATAAAAATCTGCATCAGGTTGGTCGGGCATTTGGTACTTGTCCCACGCCATTCCGATGGCGGGAGAAGGGTTTTCTGTGGGGACGCAGCTTTCTCCGCGCCGTGCCTTGACCGGTTTAGGAGGCAGCTGGCCGACTATTCCAATAGGAATAGGAGTCAACTCTTACTGTATGCCCATACATCTCCACCTTAAAGAATTTAGGTTTTATGTTCCGTGTTTCACCCGCAGATAAACTATATTCTGTGCCCCACCTTAAGGCTATTCTCTTGGTCGTTTCTGGTTTCCTGTGTAATATTTTGCTTGTTTTCCGCTATTACTATTGGGACAGTCGGCCAGCTGCCTCCTAAACTGGTCAAGGTACGGAGAGGGGTAAGCTGCGACCCTACAGAAAACCCTTTTCCCGCCATTTGGAAGGGCGTGGGACAAGTACCAAATGCCCGACCTACCTGATGCAGGTTTTGCCAGTGTTTTTCCTTGTATTACTTTTAGGCGAAATGCCGGTAGGATCCTTCCCCACAGTCCGGGGGCCCTAGTTAACCCTTTGATACCTTCCCCTACCTTTCCGAATCCCCCCTTTTACTCTCTTCCCGATTCTGTAAGAGGGGAGTTGCCACCTCGTGGATTTCCCTCATATAGCCTGTTTCTCTAAAAATAAAATCTTACAGTGTTTACTGCTCATTGTCGTACCAATAACTTCATTCGTTCATTATTAATGAATTATTTATACGTAATTCTTTAAATTGATACTTTATGTGAAACATGATAAATTAATAAAATGACGAATAAGTCGGGACAAGTTTAAAATCCTATATCCACTTCAAAGCCTACATGTACATTGAAATTAACAAAAAAAGAAAAAGACAACTAATTTTTGTAATTGTAAAATTTAATAAAATATATTGAAATATGTGACGAGATTTTATTATTATTATTATTATTTTAGGTAACAGACTACATGAGGGTAATCCAAAAGTGGCAACTCCCCTTTAATAGCATAGGAAGGGATTTGAAAGGGGGGACGCGGAAGGGTAGAGGAAGGTAGCCATGGGTTACTAGGGCCCCCGGGCTATGGTTTAAGGATCCTACCCGGCATTCACCTAAAGAAATGCAGGGAAAATCCTAGAAAATCCTGCATCGGGTAGATCGGGCATTGGGTACTTGTCCCACGCCCTTCCGATAGCGGGAGATGAGTCTGCTGTGGGGACGCAGCATTCCTTTCTCCGTGCCTCAACCTGTTTAGGAGGCAGCTCCTCGGAACATACACCTTTCAAAACAGGCTCTCTGGGAAGTTTCACCTGCGAGAGAGTTCTCTCGCAAGCTTCCTTATGCAATGATTGAGATCGTACCTGAGGAACATATTTGCTGACAAAAATTTTTAACACAGAGATAAATGTCTGAAAAATCAATGTTGATAAATTTCAGCCTTGCCACCTTCGATAATTGCAAACTGAGTGGCTAATTAATTATAATTTAAGAAGATTCGACGGCTGGACTGATCGCTTGTTTCGAGAAACAAATTCACGTCTGTGCGGCCTTTTATTTCTTTATATTTTTTTTTTTTTGGTACACTGGATGCAATTCAATCAGCACAGCCAATTAAAGGGGATACGGTTTAATGATTGTGGTACAGCAATATTCGATACGGACCTTTTGTTTACGAACCCGCAATCCAGCGAGCTCAAAATTGAAATAGAATTCAATTACAATCGCGGCAATTCCGTTGATTAATTCATAACACACGGTGCCTTGGGAATGCTGGGAGGACGGAGAGACGAGGACTAGAAAAAAAAATATCCAGTGGGTCAGTCAATTAAAGGACATCGGTGAATCAGGTTAGTCTCGGAGACCCGCTGTTTGTATAACTGCGTCACGATTAAAATTTAATTTAGAATCGTTTTCGTTTCCTCGACCTGTAACTCCTCGAGAGTTTTATGCTACGGAACTGAACAAAAAATAATGGTAACTGCTGATGCAGGAATTTTAACAAATCACAGGTGCGGAGTTCACAAGTTTGTAGATCTGATGATCTAATACCAACCTGAATCAACAGGAGCTGTTACGACGTGACCAACTGATTTCAAATTTCACGAGCGTGGACCACAAATTGACAATAATTTTTACGAACGACAAAAAGATTAGTTGAAGCTGCGACCCCACAGCTAACCCTTCTCGCGCCATCTAAAGGGCGTGGGACAAATACCCTATGCCCGAACTACCTGATGCATGTTTTTCTAGGGTTTTCCATGCATTACTTTTAGGCGAATGACGGGTAGGATCCTTAAACTATAGCCTGGGGGCCCTAGTTAACCCCCCTTTCAAATCCCTTCCTATGCTATTAAAGGGGAGTTGCCCAAAGTGGATCACCCTCATGTAGCCTGTTACCCATAAAAAAAAATCAACAGTGTCTTCACAGTCAGCGTCAAACGTGGAAAAATTTACGCCCAGTAAACCAATAACAAGATCTGTTGTGATTGATCTAGGTCAAGGTATCAAATCCGGATCCGGTGATTCCCAGGAGACATTACGCATAGGGCAACATTTTTAACAAATAACCCCTCAAAAGTTTCATATACATATTGGTT
Source organism: Zhengitettix transpicula (assembly GCA_037074705.1). Taxonomy (NCBI): domain Eukaryota; kingdom Metazoa; phylum Arthropoda; class Insecta; order Orthoptera; family Tetrigidae; genus Zhengitettix; species Zhengitettix transpicula. Next base: position 33,854,015 of record CM073596.1, on the reverse strand, counting down.
TTTCTGTGAAAATAATTTAACTAATAATTTCATTACACGACAGAGAAATGTTAATCGATACTAATAAATCAGTAATGTACGGAATTCATAAAATAATACCCGCTTTTAGGTAAATTCATAAGTTCATCTTTAGTACAACAACTATCCTGATTTTACTATAAATAAATCACCCACAAGTCTGAAAAAAATTCTAATTAGATCAATAAATAGCCAAGTAACAGACATAATAATTTATAATTGAATACCACATTGTGTGCGTTATTTAGCTTTTTATTTATCTAATGATTATATTTTTACATGGACGTATTACATTTATACTTTAAAAAAATATTAATAAAGCAACCGACACAACGTTTGGTCCTTATTTTAGGACTTTATTTGGTGACCAATGGGGTTTGAGTACTATAAATGTAGAAGAAATGAAAAATTAAACCAAAATTGTTAAACGAATTTTAAATAAGTTTATAAAAAATATTTGACAACACTTGTTTCAAAATATTCTCTATTTTTATTATATATTTATAACACTTCAAGTCAATTTTGCACCTGATTAATTCCTAAATTTGGGACGGAAAGTTGTGGAAATATCTTTATTATAATGATTTTCGTCTGCATTGTTTAAAGTGGTATAAAAGGCAAAAACCAACAATTAAATTATAATTTAATAATACAGTTAGCTAAATACAGACATATTAAGTGATAATATGGGCTATTTATGTTATCACTTATTTTGTCTGTATATGACTATCTTATTATTAATTTTCCATTCAGACGTAAATATTTTCGTTATTACCTTTGTACAATTATACACTTCAATATATTTCTACAATTTAATATATTTGTAACCCGAATTAGGACCATAACCATTTAATTAAATTATAATTTAATTTAAATCTGTAATTTTAATAATTTTTTAATTTCTTGTAATATTACATTGACTTATCCTATTTCTTCGGCCGAGGACTAATGGAATGAATAATAAATCTAAATTGTCTGATTTTGGCATCTGTATACTCGTGTATATTAGTCGTTTTAATAATATTTTATTCTGAATTGGTCGCCTTTTATTTATTCCTTATAAATTTGAAATTTCACAAATAATTATAATTACTTTGTAATTTATAATAGTAGTTTCATATTAATTTATATACGATGAGATTCCGACCGAACCCTTCAAACACATTTCGAATTATTACTAAATACCTGAATGGTAGACAAAAATCTGTATTGTTTTTAAGAGAAAATATTGTGGGACTGTTTAGAGGAAACTAGATGAATACCCGAGCTTCGCAACTGTCGCAGAGGATAACATTTTTTAGTAATTGCGTTAAATTGGTGCTGCACTTTTCAATTTTGAACCACAAAACTAAAGACAGTAGAGCCGCTGTCCAAAAATAATAATAATAATATATAGGAATAAGATCATGACGTTTAATATTCTACTATTGTCAATAAGTTCTTACCTGTTTTTAGAGAACGTTTGGTTTGTCCAGTATAACAAGCGTTTTATACAGTTTCATAAACAACACAGCGGGTTTTCATTTTATCCAATGTGCTTCTGAAACCTAAAGTGAGACACTTATGCTCTTTTTATTCCGCGGAGGAATGGATACTTTATGCCGCTCAGAAAAATAAAGTGTAACATTTTTTCAACATGGCGCCGTATAGGAGCTTTTCGAGTATTACTCAAGGGAACAATATACTTAAAATTATCTATTTTTTTACTATTTTTGTAAAAAAAATTGCAGGTTTAAGGTTAGTTCGGCGATATTTAACTTGACAACGTGATTCATTGACCGAGAAATCCAATTAAAATCTTTGGTATCGTGGTCTATCTATTATTTAGGCCCGGCAAAGGGCTGTAAGTAAATCCTCATTTCAGCTTTAAGGCAATTTTCTTCCGGTTTTAAATACTGCACGAGGCTCCGGCAGAGAAGGGGGCGGATTGTTTTCTAAGCTCACCGCCGCTTCCCCCCCCCCCCCCGTCGGGAACGTATTATTGGCGGAAGACTGCCACTCCACTTTCAAAGTGGATTGAAGAGCGGCCCGTCTCAGACGCACTCGTAGATCGGGGGATCGAGTTAAATTAGAAAGAGGGCTGCACTCCAGACTCGCTCCGTGTTCCATTAGTTCCAGGAAGAGCGCGCGACGGTAGATCTCTGAGGATTTCACGTGTTAATTACGGGAGAAAACTTATCAATCAGATGGAAAACAGAAAATATTACCTCGTTTGATTTAACGAAATAATATAAAATTGTTTCAATTTGACTGTCCACTATTGAAAGTATCGGCTACTGAAGACTTTATATCAGTATTCTTCAAATAGAATGGTTATTTGGTCTCGAGGCTTTAAGAATACTTAAATGTCCAAACGTCAAAGTCTCAGATTCCATTTAATCACATTCCGTTCAGAATAATTATCATCAGTAGTTTCCGAGGACTTCAACGGTTTTACTACTGGACGAAGAAATCTCGTGATTTCAACCGCTTCTCTTCCAGAACGTTTCGATGCCTCGCACCGCGATCGTCTTCACCTGAAGTTGGATGAAGAGTTCTTTGGATTCCAACCAGGTAAAGAAGTCTTGTTTGCAACAATGTTCCCACACGGCTGGCACCGCCCTCTTCTTGTGTGGCAAAAAAAAAATTATTAACCGGTTAGAATCCCGAGAACGCTAACTTCAGCTGAAGAAGATCGCGGTGCGAGGCACCGAAACGTTCTGGCAAACAAACGTCGATACCCGGCTGAAATCCCGAGAACTGTTCGTCAGTATTTTCGACTGTCAAAGGCAGTCATTTTGATCATATTAATTAATTAAATAAATTAACGACCATTAGAACAGACATTTTAAATTATATTATTCGACACAGCGATGCTTCTGTACATTGTGGTACTTTAATCGGGTTGATGTGTTATTTTACCACGATAACAGAATTTTTATCTCATGAGTGTTGTAAAGAAGAAACGATAATATATTTCAGTTCACAAATTTATATAATACTTTTTTGATTTTCATCTTCTAAAAGTTTATATAATAGGACAAATAAAAATATTCTCGTATATTAAATATAAGGAATAATAAAAAACAATAATATTTAAAGCTTATATTAATCTGACTTCTTCATAAATAAATGTGAAAAAACCAGCCTGTTAGTCAGAAAGAATTTATTATCAAATTTACAACTTTATATTTAACGAACACAACGTTTCATCTCTAATTCTGACCTCTTGAGGTATACAATTGCATGTAAATTCAGTTATCAAACTTTTTATAATACCATTAATTATAAATAAAATGAATAGAGTATTAAAAATCATCAGATGCGTTAAAGTTTTGTTGATAATATAATTTATTTGAAACGGTACATCTAAAGAGGTCCGAATTTGGGATGAAACGTTCTGATTGTTAAATTTAACGTTGTAAATTTGAAAATAAAAAATTATATTTTGAATAAAGTCATATTTTTACAAAATTCTTGTAAATTAATAACATACGTTACCGGTTAAAGGGTTGCTATATTATGAATAAATAATTAACTTTGTTTTTACTCGTATTTATTGTGAATTAAGTAATCTTAGATCCTGTTGGATATGCAACCAGCTTAACAGCTAACTAATAAATGTCTGAATATAAATTCAGAACTGCGTCCAATGATGGATGAAACCGAAGTAATAAATAAACAAAAATATAAAATTGTCATAAAAAATTGTTTTATTCAACTAAAACAGAAAAATAATTAAATTATTACGACGTTTCGTCAACTACTTTGCGACTTAATCAGGTAATACACAGATTTGAAATGTGTGCATTTATATTTTTCGCACAAATTGACTGTTTTCTGGTTATTAAATATTAAATATTAATTTACAGATTAACTTAAATATTAGAAAAAAAAGTACTACTTCATTTACGTAGATAATAATATAAGTACTATTTTATTTACGTAGATGATAATATTGTTGTACATTTCGCACACGGGAGTCAGTAGAGAGTGACCTTCCAATCAAAATTTTTTTCTATCTTGAACCTGATGATGTCGCCAAATAAGGGTCGAAACGTTGTTTAATTCTGCCTTAATTAATTATTTTTTCTGAAATAAAATTGGCTGATGTTTATTTATTTAATAATATTGTTGCTCAAATATATAATATTTATTACAAGGAAGAATGAAATGACGGATTCTCTCAGAGGATGGTCCTTAATTAATCTCGTTATGATTCATTAATGTTTTTAGCTTTAATAAATTCATCAAGAAACCATTTCTATTCGTTTATTTTATCAAATAAGATGAGTTTGATATTCGAGGTTTATATTCAAGCACAAACTTTTCACCGAAAAAGGGCGAATGAAAACCAATCTCCTATAAATTACAGTTTTTTCCTTTTATTCCGCGTCCGATGGCTGAATTTAAGTACCAGAAAGCCTCGTTAGTTTATCATCTGATTTGTGAACGTCGACGCTTAGGCACGTCGGCTATTAGCGGCGTCTCTTTGAGGCGGACGCGCCTCGTTAATACACACATTGGACTCCAACGTGTTTGCCAGGGGGGGGCGGGCGGCGTCCCGACGCTCTTTGTGGCGTCTCGCCCTGCATAATTGGATTTTCCTCTGAAAGAACCTGAGTCGGTCGCGTCAAATTGCTGTGAAACGTTGATTAAAAGTAAATGCCTCCCTTTGTGAAGATGAGGGTAACGGTGGTCCGCAGAGGCCGTTAAGCTGATATCCCATCCAGAGAGAGCAAAGTCGACCACCTGTCAGCTTTAAGACTCATGAATAGTCCGTCAGCTCAAGCGCCGGTATTACCAGGAAAGGACTCGATTTTGTCTTTTAATGTGGTGAGCCTCAACCTTGCGGAAGTCGTTACCCTACGTCGTACGTCTTCGTAATGCTCGTTACCAACTCGAGAAAATATGTAAAATACCGCATGCCGTAAGTCGAATTTAATAAAGCGTGATATAAGGCTTCTTGATTTACATATAAATACCTCAAGATGAGTATTTAAGCCTGGGCTGCCTGTGTTGAGTAGAAATGACGAAGTGCGTGATGAGATTGGCCACTGTTTGCCATGAAAATTGAGATTTTGTACCAGTGCTGCTGTTTAATATCAATGGAAAAACACACACAAGTAAAATAATTTAACTGCCCGATTGGATGGTGAATCCAAAATGGAATTGTAACTGATTTAGAGCATATTAACCAAATTTATGTAGACTATATAGTAATAGTGACAGCTTTTCCGGTAATCTGTTGTAGATAAAATTCTCGGGTCTCACCCAGGGCCATTTGTTTGTTGAATTACAACGTTTCGACGGAAATCTCCGCCATCGTCAGCAGGTTAACTGTTAACCTGATGCATAAATTAATCATTTATGAGATAATATTATATAGTAGATAAAATTCTCGGGTCTCAACCCGGGGCAATTGTTTGTTGAATTACAACGTTTCGACGGCAAGCTCCGCCAACGTCAGCAGGTTAACTGTTAACCTGATGAAAAAATTAATCATTTATCAGATAATATTATAGAATAGATAAAATTCTCGGGTCTCAATTTATTCTTTGAATAAACTATTATTCAAAGAAATTATAGAATGCAACATGATTATATTATTGGCATAGCTGCAATCTGGAAACTGAAACCTCAAGAAATCCTTGCGAAGGTGAAAAAGGAAAAATGGGGGAAAAAACCCAAGATTAACAAAATAACGATGAAAAATAAGTACCGAAGAAAAAAAGGGTACTCATCACTGAATAAGTGGTATTCCTTTTTGACTCTAGAAGTTAAATAAGATGAAGAAACAGAAGGACTCTCGCCTCTTTTGTATCAATAACGTGTCTTAATTGAATTGAAATAATTTAATTTAATTTTACTATATTAAATTCATATTGGGAAATTAAAATGTATAAATTACGAAGCTGCAAATTTTTGTAGATGATCAGAGATTTTTAAGGAGCGTCCGGTTTATTTATTTAACTAAAGACTTTTATCAAAGATGATGGTAATAACGCCATTTTCTCCTCCCGTGATTTTCTTTATGCATCTCAATTTTCACTTCCGCCTAATCTCATTTACCCAGCTTAAAATCCATTTAGCGATCGAGATTAAACCGTCAGAAGTGAAAAATGTTTTAGCTTCCGACGACGTCAAATAAAGTCATTAAAATACGTCTCATGCGAAATTATGCCCAAAAAAAAAAGATCAACGGTCCCCCCCCCCAACCCCCCACGCCATCGCAACCCGAACCTCCTCCCCTTTCGAGGGGGCTGCGACGAATGCTCCGGTTGGAATTTAATATGACCCTATTGTACCAGAATCTCCGACATTTGCATGGTGCGGGAATTAAGAGCATTTCCTGCTTAATCAACTTTGCTGTTACAACTTCAAGAATTAAATTCGTTTCTTCGATAAAATTATTACAAAAACCGGCAACCATTAATGAAATGTAGCACGTTTTGAATCTCAGGCTTCTATTTTATCTTTGTAAGCAAGCAAGTAGGAAGATGGACCTAATGATAAGTGAGGACAAAACAAAATATTTACCATGCGGGAAAGCATATCAGCCCAATATGTCAAAGACCTTTATAGTGGATGGACATACATTCGAGAGTTTCAGGTACTTTGGATCCATAGCAACCTGCTCTAATGATAGCTCATCGGAAATTACGGCCAGATTAGTTTCAGCAAATCAGGCATATTTTGCCTTGAGTAATTTTTTCGGGTCAGCCGCCCAACAAAACTTACTATTTATAAAACTCTTGTAAGACCGGTTCTTATATATGCCTCAGAAACATGGCCGCTGACTGAAACCGACGCAAGGCTGTTGGATGGATTCGAGAGAAGAGTTCTTAGAAGGATAATCAGCCCTGTGTGCGATAAGGGACGATGGAGGAAAAGGTACAATACAGAATTGTATACTAAATACGCTGATGCTCCAGTAACAAAAATCATACGATCAGGAAGGATAAGATGGGCCATGTAGCACGAATGAAGGAGTCTGAGGTGGCTACTTGGAACCCCAGGAGGACAAAGAGAATGAGGTTGACCCTGAAGAAGATGGTTGGACGGAGTGGAGGAAGATCTACGGAAGCTGGGATGTAGAAATTGGAAGAGGACAGCACATGATCGTGAAGGATGGAAGAAGGTCGTTGGAAAGGCCAAGGTTCACTACGGACTGTAGCGCCATGGAAGAAGAAGAGTCACGAAAAGATTTTCCTGGTGAATTTAACCCAAGTTATATCATCTGACGATGATGGTAACTTCTCACCACTAAAGCTGTCCTCCCTCTACGGTTAATATCCCCCCCCCCCATAAAACTGTTTTCTCTGCAGACATTTTTAAAAATGGTCCGTATTACGACGTGCTTGATTATGTTACCTCTTCTTCCATCCTCCTCCAATCACAATTTTCATTCTGGCTTAAATCCGCGCGCTTTCTCCCCACATAACTGACCAACATTTGTCACCAAATTTACCAGCTAGACGTTCTTCAGTCGTGGTCGGTGCCTGCAATTGTTTAACATGGTAAGCGGCGGTCTGGATATTAATCTCAGTGCCTACCTGTCAATCCCGTTCAACCAGCGCTCCGTCACAAAACGATTTCCACATGCTGCGTATTTGTAGTTTATACGAAAAAAAAAATTAATTCGCGAAAAAATATGCTCAAGGATGAATGTCGGTACGCGTTTAACTATCATGGGGCTCAAATTGCAGGGAAAAAAATTTATCTTCCTCAGGGATTTTGGTCAAGGATTTTACATGATAGTGGAGAACACGTTCGTTTCTCAATCATTGACACTTTTAATTGAACCGCTGATAAACTTTAAATGGCCGTGAAGTACCCTCCTGCTTTATTATAATTAAATTATTTTATTTAGGAAACAACCAGTAAACGGCACAAAAGGAGCATGAAAAATTATTTCTACGTAAAACGAGACACGTTTCAAAAGGTACGGAAGACGAAAACTACCTTCCGGCTTTGCAATTTAATTCCCCCCCCCCCCCCGTTGGTTCTCAGGTCGCCCTCGAATCCCTTCAATTCCGTCGCGCTTTCTTGCAGCATTGTCGTCAGACAATAATTACCGAGACAATAGCTCAAAGAGCGAAAAGAACCCACTCACCTAACTCCCGGGCGAGAAGAGGTCAGCTGCTCTTCATTAAAAAATAATGAGGCAATCAGCAAAGTATTTTAATTACTGCTGAGTGAAACGCCGTCGGAGCGAACTTGACAATTATTTTGAAGCACCCGGGAGGATGGCGGGAAGGTAGAGAGGAAAGCAGGAGACACTACGCACAATGAGAGGAACATTGACAAAGAAAACTCGTTAAAATTACGAGATGAGTGCCTAAATTACTTAAACACAACATTATTCAGGAGGTTAAATAGCTGTTGTGAGAATAACCCTTGTGTAAGATTTACAAGAATAGAAATTTCGAAAGGCTTGTTTATCAAATACGTTTACATTCAACATCAATTTACGACACGATAATACAGACAATTAAATATTTAGAATAAAATTCAAGAAATGTAAGACGTCGAATACCTAACATTACGCATGAAATTTAATTTAGGTCTTTATAAAATGTTGACAGAGGCAGAATTAAACTGAATACAACAGTCTGAAACAATATTCAGAAAACAATTCTGCAAATTTGTGTCATGGATAAAATTTAAAGTGATTGTATTTAATTTTCTGTTATCTGAAATAATATTTGCTTTAACGTGGAAATATACATAAATTGAAATTTTGACTGTAATAATACAGGCTAGTCAATATCAATATTGGCCGAAACCAATAATAAGCCCGCAATATCAAAGAAACAATTGTTTACCTTATTTCTACATCATAAAAAAATTAAAATAAATTTATCTAAATTAAATTTTTTTTTCGGTCAGCTGACTACATTCATTTGTATTAAAAACACGAGTTCATGGATCAGTCACCCAGTACCGTACAATTACTCAACTAACATAAAGCTTATAATTGATTGATTTTTTTGATAATTAAATAAGGAAGTAAATGGTTCTTCGAAACTGTGAACTATTGATTTATTTTTTCATTCCTATGTTGATGATAAAATATATTAATATCAATAAAGATTAATAGTAAAAATTTCTCAAACCAAAATTTTTCTCGTACTCTCCTATTACAAAATTTTTATGAATATTCAAACATTATTAATTATCATATCTTCGCACCTGAAGAAAGGGAAAAGGATCCTATAAACGTATTTATATTATCACCGGTTTTGAACTAAGGTTCCCACAAGCCGAGACTCCTCGGCCTGTTCTGAGAGGTGCATGTTCCGGGTTCACAGACCTTGGGCATACAGTAAGAGTTGTCCTAAACTGGTCGAGCTACGGATAAGGGAATGCTGCGTCCCCACAGCAAACTCCTCTCCCGCTATCGGAAGGGCGTGGGACAAGTACCCAATGCCCGACCTACCTGTTAGAGGTTTTTCTAGGGTTTTCTCTGCATTTCTTTAGGCAAATGTCGGGTAGGATCCTTAAAATATAGTCCGGGGGCCCTAGTAACCATTGGCTACGTTCCTCTAACCTTCCGCATCCCCCCTTTCAAATCCCTTCCTATGCTATTAAAGGGGAGTTGCCCAACGTGGATTACCCTCATGTAGCCAGTTGCCCAAAAAAAAACATTTTAGTCTGAATTGGCTATCTTTCTTATTCATTATTTTCAATCAGACGTAATTTGATTATTAAATATAATTTATAAATCTACCTCTACACTTTTTTTTAGGTGTAGAGAGGCTATGTATAGGGTAATCCACATAGTGGCAACTCCCCTCTTATAGCATAGGAAAGGGATATGAAAGGGGAGGATGCGGAAGGGTAGAGGAAGGTAGCCAAGGGTTAACTAGGTCCCTGGACTATCGTTTAAGGATCCTACCCGGTAATTCGCCTAAAAGTGATGCAAGGAAAACCCTAGAAAAACCTGCATCAGGTAAGTGGGGCATTTGGTACTTGTCCCACGCCCTTCCGATGGCGGGAGAAGGGTTTGCTGTGTGGTCGCAGCTTTCCCCACGACGTGCCTCGACCAGTTTAGGAGGCAGCTGGCCGACTATTCCAATGGGAATAGCATACAACTATTACCGTATTCCCAAGGTCTTTGACCCTGGAACATACACCTCTCAGAACAGGCGGAGGTGCCTCGGCTTGTGGGAACCTTAGTTCAAAAACGGAGAGGAAAAGGCATCCCCAAAGGTAGCCTCTTTGTATCTCTCCTACAAGGTTCTGCCTGCGAGAGAACATCCCTCGCAGGTATTGCCTGCGAAAGAATAGCTCTGGCAGGCCTGAGAGGAATCTTTCGTAGGCTTTCCTTTATAAACAAATTAATTCATTTGACGCCTATTACAAACTACGAGTTACTTCTAATATTTCCTCTGTGATTGTAATACCTGTTAGACAGGACTAACTAATAGGTCATTAAAGCTCCGTATTAAAGATTTCATATACAGTAAAAAGCTCTCTTTTAATAAATAATATTACAAATTTCTATTCTATTATTTCCGAAATGCTTTATATTAAATATAGTATCATTAAAATTGACGTAAAAAACCCATCAAAAATAGCTGTTATCCTCTACTTTTAACGTAACCATTTTATGTTAATATCAACGCTTCCGCTCGTATCGGGAAATTATGATTTTACAAAAGATGTCACTATTCTTATTTTTGAACCTCTGAAGACAATTTAATGTTATACTAGCCTATTTTATACAATTGCTGTAAATTTTGTATTTTTTAAAAGGCTAGTTTTAAAATTTTTTCGTATAATTATCAGTGTTTTTGCTATACTGTCAAGTGGTAATTTGACCTGTTCTATTTTCTCAGTCGAGATTTAATGGAATGAATAAACAAATAAATACAAAGTTTGCAGAAATGTTACATTCTGTGTTTTGAATTGTTCTCATAATATTTTGACTATTACATTATTTAATTAAATACGTCCCGAACGGTTTCCAGTGAATTCCGTTGCTCGTTTCGCATGGGAACTATTGATGTTGTTTGTCTTCGCAGCCTCATCCAGGTGAATAGCAGTAATTTGTAATGAGGCGCAAGTCTGTTTTAAAGCTAGCCATATCTATTACCGACATTCGTCACCGCGTAATCTGGCCAACACGTACCAATATCTCTTGCTGAGCCACACACAGCTGGGACTGTTTAGCGGGAAACAGAGTACTTCAAGGTTGGTTCCATTTGTAAAGTGAATACACACACGCCGCCAATTAACGTGGAACATCGCATTAGAAACGTGACCATCACGAAGTGAAAAATTTGACTAAATCCAAAACTTGCACAAAAACAGGAGAGTGAATTACAGCTGTAATTCTATAAAAAATTTACATTAACTTTGTCCACTTGGTACACAAGCATCGCGTCAGGGTCGTAACTCTTTCGTGTGACGAAGTTTCCCTGTTGTCACCTAGAAACATTTTCATTTTAAAACTCATATAACGGTAACGATAGTTACCGTAAGACGAAATGCATGACGCCGCATGCGGAATTAATCACATTCGAAGGTTTATAATGAAAAACAAATCATGTTGATTCACTTTAGAGGAAACAGCTATTAAAAGTATATTTATTTATGGATGGAAAAGCTTATTTGTTACGTCCAAGATAAATTTGCAGGTTTCCCAATTTCCATCATCGGATCATAGTTTGTCGAAGTTGTCAGACTTTAGAAAGCATCTACAAATTATGTAACACCGATAATTTACAGTGATGAGAGATCCAAAGAAATGAGTTACAATGTAGAAACAAATATTTAAAATTATCAGCGATCAGTAACCGTTATTAGCACAAGTCAAATATATATATATATATATATATATATATATATATATTGTAGTAATTGGTAATTAAGGCATTGTTCTAATTGAAAAGTTAAATTGTAGAGGACTCATTATTGGTGGATATAGCGGACGCCACAACAAACCGGCAATGCAAAAAAAAGTATTGTTGATCGCTCGAGAAGGTTTTACGCGCTCAAAATTTACGAGACGAATGAACAGTCGGGCAGCAGACAGCAAATAGGAGAGACGAAAAGAACGAACAGTCAGGCAATGAACGGCGAGGTGTAAAGACCACAAAATTCTAATACACGAAAAGTTGAACAATTAAGTCAGTCAGCAGCGAGAATGAAAAAGGTCTAATTTAAAGAACGAGAGAAAGTGTTCCAGTAACCAGTACGCTGTTATATCAAAAATGCAGGATCTGAACTAGTCTTCAGTCAACAGACAAAACCAATGAGGTGCATTTTTAACAAAAATCCACGAGACCTACGAATCCAGGTTGCAGTAAATCATCGAGAATCGACAAATTTATTTTAAACCAACTAACAAACTACGCTAATTAGAGTCTGTGAACATTTAGAGTCTGTGAGTACTTAGAATCAGTGATATCCCCAAAATTGTGCACGAAAAGTTAAAATGAGACCTGGGCTGCCGTAAGTAGAAAGAAAACTTTAAAATCATTGTAAACCACGTTTAAAAGATAAACGTCAGATCGTTCTTTAATTATCGATAAAATGAGATCTTTAATTATTCAGATCATTCTTTATTTCTTGATAAAAATTGAAATTGTTTAAATTCAATCTTTGGTATTATTTCTTCAGCAACAAATTTCGTCTATGTTCAGACGCATTGATTCCCATATAAAGTAAATGTAATTTTTGTGATATTTATTATATAAATTCTGCCATTATCAAACCCAGTTCAAGACCCTGAGATCGGAAATATATTGTGATTTGAATACTTGTATTAAAATTGTTAATAAATCTTGTTTAATAGTTTTCACGTAATAGTTCTTTTAATTTAAAACGCCACATAATTCATGTCATGAATTACTGTCAAAAGATAACAAAAGCTAGTTTATAAATTATTACAATATATATTGTAATAATCAACTAATAGCCTTGAATTAAATGGAATATTAATCATAAGGATATGCATTAATTAAATGAATGATTAAACAAGAATTTACAAATAAAATATAATTTATTTTCAAATTGTGGCTTCAAGAATCAAAACAATTACAATTAAAATTTTAATATCTCAGGGTCTTTACTGGGTTTGATGATTAGGACACAATAAAAGTAGAATTTTACTAATTAACAATTCAAAATATTATTTGCTTAAAATAAAAACAATAAGAAAACTAGAAGAAAGCGAACGAACGAACGAAATCTGACTCTATCCTTTAATTAGCGTTTACAATATTATCATAGTTTTGGTTTTTGTTACTTACATACTGTTCGGCTGGTGCCAGCATTCTCTGTAGCTTCAGAAGTACACTATTGCAACATTTTACACTTATTCTAAATATCGACTCACAGATTCTACACTATTGGAATCGAAATGGAATTTCTTGAATCCCACGATCTCGGATGATCCTTCTAATTATCAGTTATATGAAGGCTGCTTTCCTTACAGGAATCTAATTTATTAGTCTTTTACTGATTTTTATTTAAACTGCAACGTAGCTCAGTGAAGATTTGTTTTAAATGTTTATTCTCTCGTGGCTGGTCCTAAATGTAGACTCTGCTATTCCGCTCCTTGCTGCTGACCGAAACTAACTTTACTTTTAAATACTTTAGATCGTCTAGACTATGTTTCTTACACGACCACTTGCTGTCCTTTCTGGTTGCTGACTCTAAACTTTATCCGTCCAATCAATCTTGTGGCACCAACTCACTATCCTGGTGCCTCTCGAGTTTGAACGCGCATTTACATTTCGGCATTTACTCAAAGCAACAGAGCTCAGCGTTATTGTCGCTTTTTGTCGCTAAAAATACCACTAACAATTTAATTTCTAATACAAACAATTAATGGCCTAATTAATTGGCATTACAATGTATATATATATATATATATATATATATATAATGAAAAATGCGAGGTGAGAGCTGTTATGTTAAGTTCACCACATAAGCAAAATATAAGCTAAGAGTTCCGCAAGACTAAATGCATGACGCTGCATGCGGAATTAATCACATTCGAAGGTTTACGCGAGCAATAAAATAGAAACCGTTGCATATAAAAATTTGCGATTTTTTTCAATTCGGTTATAGCACAATGTTTGGACTTTCCCCCCGCGTATGCAACTTTATTTATATTTTAATTGGATAAATAAAACAAATATTTCAAAATGTATTGTTAATAAATATTATGAACGTTCAAAAACTAGTATTCACTTACAAAATCGTTCATTTTACCGTCCATAAGATGCAAACTTTATTTGTTGAATTTCTAACATTTTTTTCTGAATAATGGAACCCGTTATTTTTACTTATCGTATTTTTAATGTCGTTCACGTGTTGGTAATTCTGGGAGCACTACTCACTCCACCAGCATAAACTTCAGGCCCGGTACGTGCTTCCCTTAAACTCATGGACGATTAGAAGGCACGTTTGCTCTTTACGGGATAAGAGTCTGAGGGGGTGGATATTGTTGGAACTCTACTAGGCTTTCTGGGCCAATTAGAATCGAGGAGAGCCATCTCAGTAAACATTTTACGACGGAGATACTGCTGGGAAAAGTAAAATGGTTCGTAACAATTCGGGTTGTAATAGGATTGCATTCGGAGCTACGGAAAGGATCAGCGGGGAATCAACTATCGTAGGTCAGCCAATTTTGTATCGTGTTTATGTTGTCAGATTGAGATTCTCATGATAAGGACAACAATGTGACTGGCAAAGGCACGATAAGTTAAAGTTAATCACGATTACATCCTTTAAATAACATACGTAAACAAAAACCCTTTTTTGGTGGTACTTTTGTTCAAATGTATTGTATAAATAAAGCCACTGAGAACGAAGACCATTACTAATAATTAAACTTCATAAGAAGAATACGTGTAAAGGAAAGAAGGTCATTCACATATAATTGCCATCACTGGTCCTCATAATTAATTATAGCAGTTACAAACTTCCAATTAATTCCAAATTTCAATTAAACTTCTATTTTTTTAATTCCAAACATTCTTTTCTTTATCTCATCACATTTCGTTGAATGCTTCTCATCCATAATGTAGTTAAAAGCAAACTGTTCTCTTTGGTGAGACTAATCCACAAAGAATATCTCGAAACATTTTTAACTGTTTCCATTTTCCCTTCTTATTCTAAGTGGGTTTATCAGAGGTAAATTTATTTTACAATTACCTAAAACTTTATGCATCTTTTATGAGGGTTGTTAACAATCAAGTAATTAAGTATGTATGAGACTAAAAATGAAAAAATAAACTGGGAAAATCGTGATACGGATACGAGAATCATTTTATCAAAACCATATAGATAGCTTCTGGCACAGGACTTAGTTGGATTGTGATCCTGTGACGTACTTTTGTGTTGTAAATCTGGTGGGGTTGACAGTCCACTGTAGGACAGCCCGCAACCATGATTGGTTTGGCGAGTACTAAGGAAAACATGAGTTTCGACCGTAATTAACATACGTTTTACGCTTTGCTCCACTCGTGTATCCCATGATTAACAAAGACTGAGCTTCACCGCTTAGGGCGAAAAATATATACACTTCACTGCTTCACCCCACACGTAGAAACGTTTCCCAAAAATTGCAATAAATTATGCCTTTTGAAGGTGAAGAATCCATCTTGATGGACGTTCATATATGTATCTATCTGTATATATTGTAATAAATACCACGTTGTGGTAGCCATTTATGTAATTATCACCCGACTCGCTCTTAATAAAAAGAATCAATAAATTATTAAAATAAAGGTTATTTAAAAGAAAAGATTATCTAAAATTAACAAATAAAATAATTTGTTATTTTATTCACTTGTGACTTCCAAAATTAAAACAAGTACAATCAAATTAAGATCTCTTCTCTCAGGGTCACAACTGTGTTTGATAATTAACAGAAAAGTGATTTATAAACAATTCAAACATAAAAATTCACCTAAAATAATATGACGATAAATGAAATGAAAGAAGGCTAAATGTAAAGAATCTGAACGACTATTACCTTTCTAATTATCGTTTACAAGTTTATATAGGTTTTGTTACTCACGTATTGTCCGTCTGGTACCAGCTCTTTATTTTGTAGCTTCAACACTACACTAAAAATGCATTTTTTTTACACTGATTCAAACTTCCTTGCAGATTTTACACACACGCGGTCGAAGTGCACGTCCTCAGCTATCATGAACCTCGGTTGTTGTCTCCCCTTTCTGGTCAGAAACCCGTTACCGGATCCCTCAACGCGAAGATTGTTCAATTTGTGAGGCAAACTCCTGCTTCCATACAGGAACTCGTGATTTCTAGTTTGTTTGTAGACTGTTCTTATCATATTCAGAGTCCAGACTTTAACTACTTTCTTCTCGTCGCGTATTTTAGGCTTTTTTTGTTTCTCCTTGCTCGACCCAGGCTCAGTGCAGAACCTTACTGTTTTTATTTCTCTATGTGGACCGAACTGCCACGTAGCTCGGCGGCGAAGACTTTTTTTACTGTTTCACCTCTAGTCGCCGACCGCAGACTGACTTTCTTTTGCGCGCGCAGTCACCATTTCGGCTTTTCGACAAAGGGAAAGAACTCGCCGCCATTGTTGTCTTTGATAGCTCATACCGCTACAATTCAATTTATTCGCTACAATTCAAATTATACCTAATGGCCTAATTAATTATTGCTACAATATAATATATAATTTTGTTACTAAGCAAACCGAAAAGCAATAAAACGTATTCATGTGTCAATTTTTCTTCGTACTTGGTTGGTTATAAAGTATTCGTTTCGTAGATTGATTTCATTTCAACATATAATTTTTGATATCTCGAGAAATTTTAATTTATAATTATCGAATTAAAAATACTTACGATTCCTTGTAGGACTGCAACGTTACGCGGTGAAATATTGTTGTACGTTTCGGAAAATTTGAACTACCATTTTCCATTTCTCGGAGTTGGAAAATTCACCGAATTTCCTCACTTTCATGACTAAAAACTGTATCGTGGATACGATAATTTACATTTGTGTGAATGCACTCGATCAAACACTAGGATCGTCTGTCTCCTTGTTTGCCGTCGCAATCAACAGTGACAATATTTGTAGACAGACGGGTCGACAGTCTTTATACCCTACTAGGTGGCAGGAGGGATGAAGCAGTACGGAGACATGTCGTCAATGCTGCGTTTCGCCCTGTAAACAGCGTGTGTAATGTACTTTAATGGTGTGTAGGTAGCGGCGTGTACACGCAAAATGCGAGTCAGCTCTATCCTTACACCCTTAATACACAAAGTGTGTGTCTAACATCAAATTCCTAACCTACATATATGAAAATAATATAACACTATATATATGCCAGAAAAGAATATTTTTCTAGTCTATATTACATGTAAATAATAATTCTGCCAATAATCGTTAACCCGACCACATGGCTTTATTTAACAAATAACACGGGCGACGTGTCCTTATTCATTCAGTAGGTGTAATCAAGAAAAGCGTTATATACCGCTGTTGAGATCTTTTATTAATCTGTTAATAAATAAAATACTTTCCCACGTCACAGTCACTTCCTTGTCCATTTTCGTTTTATTTTCCAATTACGAGCAAATTACAAATTCAAAGATGGATTTCGTACCCAAACTATGTAGATTTCAATTTATTGATTCCATTAGTCCTGTGGACACGTCAAATCATTATTACATACATATAAAAAATATAGTAATGAATTATACACAACTATGAAAATACCTCAATGAGAAACAAATAAGAACAATACGTAAAAACTTATGAAAATACAAAGTAATCACACAAATGAGATATACATAAAATATTAATTGTGAAAATTATTATAAACTGAAATAGTAAAATTTATAACGGAAAAAGGATAAATGCGAAGGGAAGAAACCGTAACATAAATGTCGAAAACTTCGTAAATAATCGCAAACATGCGAGAAAAAAGCTTTTACGTAATGAGAAATTATAGTTTTAATTTATCATGCTAATAACAATTATATTTACCTGTTTACTCTAAATAAATAAATAAACATGAGCCTATAGAGTCAGAAATTTATAATAAATAAAAATTTAAAAAATCATCTTAAAATAAATAAAACTCAGACAGTGTTACATGTATAATTAAATGTTTTAATTCAAATTGGTAGTAATTAATTACGTGAAATGTAGAGTAAAATAAATTTCTAATGTGCGATTTTCACACAGACATTGTTGCCAAAATTTATATATTTTCTTCAAAATTAATTTCTGACCCAAAAGAAACACGATCACAGCTCTTCCGTAATCTAAGACGCAAATTTCACACTGTGCGGGGAGTTTTCCGATAAAGGTATTATAGCAGACGTTTTGAACAAGAAATATGGAGAGGAGAGATAAGTTGGAGGTAAAGTGGTTGCCGATTCCCTCGTCGTCACAGGCGCTTCTGTCATCTGCGTGAACCCCTTCGGTACTTTGAGAGACCTTATCAGACTAAATTCTGCAAAACAATCAGATATTTCGATCTTCTTTGCGAAACCTTAATTCATTGACTGAATGTGCGATCACATTCTCTAATGTAAAAATAAATAAAGTACTGCACATCCTTGACTACTAATAAATATTGATAAAATACTAATTTTAGATTAAACGTTCGTAATTAGAAATTTTGGGTATTTAGAATTTTTTCCCTGTCTTCTTAGCTTTGAAATATCCAAGTTCCACTGTGTTACATAAATAAATTGCCTACGTTTCAAAGACTCCGTGTAGATTACATGCCTGATGGAAACGAAATATAACGAAATTACTAAATTTTATTTATATGATATTAATTTTTGTTTCATATACCGCATTTTACGGACTATACGATGCACCTTAATTTTTTAAAAAAATTAAAAAAAATAACTTTATTACCATTTTTATTATTAGATCCCAAAGACAGATCGTCTCTGCTCTTTCTTCTCTTCTTCCTCTCCGTCGTCACCGTTGTCCTATTCATATATAAGAGGGTCTTCACAACCATCGAGAGCGACTGATTTATCCACTGACAAACTTGTTTGATTTGTAGGTCGTGTTAAAGCTCCCTTCGGTGTCAATTCAAGTTGGGTTTCACCCATCATCCATTTGTTCCATTACTCTCTCATGTACAATTTAAATGGTTTATTTATCGAGACATCAAAAGGTTGTAATTGTGAAGAAAGTCCTGCAAGCTCTGTATTTCCCTGTCTCTATTCCTCTTTAACAGAATTTTTCAAATGACCACTAAACTGATCTAGCACATGAAGAGAACTCTTCTTCAATAAAGCACCTTTCCTCCTCTCCCTCACTCTGTTAATCCATAATTTCATACCAACATCGTCCATCCAACGCTTCGTTCGTTTGCATCGGTGCACTATTGCTGCCAGTTGAATCCAGTGTTGCCATTTTTAAGGCTGTTGGGAATTTTAATCAAACACGAAGGCGTGGTCGACAGTCTGTAAGGGCTATTCTCTCTCAGGCAATACCTGCCAGGGATGTTCTCTCGCAGGCAGAACCTTGTAGGAGAGTTTTTTTTTTAGGGCAACAGGCTACATGAGGGTGATCTACATTGGGCAACTCCCCTTTAGTAGCATAGGAAGGGATTTGAAAAGGGGGGATGCGGAAGGGTAGAGGAATTGCAGGTAACCTGGGAGGGATATTCTCTCGCAGGTCGAACCTTTTAGGAGCGATACGAAGGGGCTACCTTTGGGGATGCCTTTTCCTCTCCATTTTTGAACTAAGGTTCCCACATGCCGAGGCACCTCGGCCTGTTTTGAGAGGTGTATGTTCCGGGGTCACAGACCTTGGGCATACGGTAAGAGTTGTCCTCTATTCCCATTGGAATAGTCGGCCAGCTGCCTCCTAAACTGGTCGAGGCACGGAGAAGAAAATGCTGCGTCCCCACAGCAAACTCCTCTCCCGCTTTCGGAAGTGCGTGGGACAAGTACCCAACGCCCGACCTACCTGATGCAAATTTTTCTAGGGTTTGTTCTGCATTTCTTTAGGCGAATGCCGGGTACGATCCTTAAAATATAGCCCGGGGGCCCAAGTAACCCTTGGCTACCTTCCTCTACCCTTCCAAATCCCCGCTTTTCAAATCCCTTCCTATGCTATTAAAGGGGAGTTTTCACCATGTGATTACCCTCATGTAGCCTGTTACCTAAAAAAAAAATCAAACACGAGCTGTCTGCGACGGCTATTCTCTCGCAGGTTGACCCTGCGAGGGATGTTCTCTCGCAGGCAGAACCTTGCAGGAGAGACGGAAGTGGCTACCTTTGGGGATGCCTTTTCCTCTCTCCGTTTTTGATTTAAGGTTCCCACAAGCCAAGGCACCTCGCCCTGTTTTGAGAGGTGTATGTTCCGGGGTCACAGACCGTGGGTATACGGTAAGAGTTGTTCGCTGTTCCCAATTGGAACAGTTGGCCAGCTGCCTCCTAAACTGGTCGAGGTACGTAGAAAGGAATGCTGCGTCCCCACAGCAAACTCTTCTCCCGCTATCGGAAGGGCGTGGGACAAGTACCCAATCCCCGACCTTCCGGATGCAGGTTTTCTGGGGTTTTCCCTGCATTACTTTTAGGCGAATGCCGGGTAGATTCCTGAAACTATAGCCCTTGGCTACCTTGCTCTACCTTTCCGCCACCCCCCTCCCCCTTTCACTCATTGTCCTATGCTATAAGAGTGGAGTTGCCACTGTGTGGATTACTCTATACATACCATGTGTACACCTACAAAAAAATCAAACAATGGACATTTTTATATTAATTTCGAGTATAAGACGCATCTGAATTTTGGAGGAAATTTTTTGAAGAAAATACGGTAATGGTTTTGTAAACAAATACGCCGCTTTATTGAAAAAAAAATTGTTCTTAAATTCATAATTACGGTCTCATGCCTCACGTTTACCTTTTAATGTCCGAAGGTAGAGACGGATCGTCGTGATAATGGATTTTTATTGGGATAATTGATTTTTCAATTGTTCGATTTATGGCCAGTTTATTCCTTTATTGAGGTTCTGTGATAGATTCCAGATACGTTATGTAATTAATACGGTAACCGGAACAGAGCGTGATAGCACAGCGAAGATCGTTTTGCACTCAACTTAATAAAGAAACGGACTGGACTCAAACTATCACTGTAGATTGAGACAGAGTCCAGTGAAAACTGAGGCACCTACGTCGGTCATTACTTAACGGATAGGCAACCCTGGAATAATCGCAAATATGTTTATTGTTTAACACTTTTTCTCGGCCTTCGGTTTTTTTTGATCGCTTGTCTTCTTCCCCGTTTCCGTGCTCGAAGTTTCCCTTGAGGATTTGCGCGAATATCCTGAGTTAACGACTGTCGCCGGAGCGGATTACGTTGAGGTTTTGCACAGAGAAGCTGCAAATAGATCTAACTAAGCAACTTGTTGCCGTAATGCCTGCGTGAAGGTCCTTTCCTTACCGTCTCCGAGGTGGAAGGGGAAGGACAGGGGAGTTTCAAAGTGGCGTATCGTATTTTCCCCCGGCGCTTCCAGCTAACGACGCACCGTCGCGCCGTCGTCTATCTGGCTCGGTTTACGTTCTGCGCCTCCCACAGAGCGTCGAGACGGAGCTAGTTACGACGACACTTGTTATCGTCGAACACGATGCGCCTCCTAAGATTACGCGCCTCGGGATGTCCCTAAATATCGTCAGGATTGTGGCCATAAATCTGGCTGGATTATGAATTTGTGCTGAGCTTTCGGAAAGCGAAAATAATCTTCCGGGGTTGAAGTCAAATAACGTTTTATATTACTACTTCATAATCATAAAAGGAATGTCCCCCCCCCCTCCCAAAAAAGTAGGGGAAACCAGGGCAAAATGATCCCCCGGGGCAAAACGATCACCCTAAACTTTTCCGTGATTGGTTCTGCTATCGCGTGGAAAATTTATTTCTTAAGTTCCCTGTTGATACTTAATTGTTACGTGTGTGTCTTTTGTTCCTTTTCTCTTCAAATTTATAGGGAAAAAAACATTTCACGCCAACTTGATCTGGGGTGAGTTAGCGATTTTGTTGTTTTATGTCGTAACCAGTAGTGATCAATTTATTTATTTACGTATTCAGACGTTTTAATTAAAGTTGCTTGTCCATGCTTTCTTCCGGTGGAACAAAATGGTGTTGTGTGACTATAACACAATTTTCATGTTGAGACAAATTGGGGCCTAATGATCCCCTAGGAAAAGGAAAAGAGACACGGCTGCTGTTCTGACAAGTAGCCCATACAGGAATTTGTTACTTCAAGGAAAAATGAGGAATAATGATACAGAACAAAACCAGCTCTACAGGAAACGAGGGAGAGGAATATCTGATGGACAATGTGCAGCCGTGATGATCAGTACCTTTGCGGAAATATTTAAAATGATAAAAATGTATGTGTTATAAAATACTATTTGTGATAAAAATAAATAAGGTGTTTAATATCTCTATAGTACATAAAAATTTATTACTTAAACACTTTAAAAGTGGGGGGGTCATTTTTCCCCAATCACCGGTTTTTTACGGAATTTATTAAAATTTCTCAAAAAAAATTACAGTACTAGCTAAAAATTCTACAAAACATATAAGTAATGTTTTTTCAGACTATTCTGATTCTCAAGTATAATACGGGTAAATACACCTTAGAGGGATCATTTTTATATGAGAGGGAATATCATGAAACAGACGACTGTTTATTTCCGAATCCGCTCCTTCACTGTGAAGATTTTAAAAAAATATTAGAATTAAGACAGTACGAATAAAAAAAATAGAGATCAGCCAGAAAATAGAAAAACCAAACGCAGACATAAAAACAAGATAGTTTATTTTTACTGAGCGAGTGTGTAATAAATCGTCCAGAAGAAGTGCTTACAAAGAAAATATATAAAATGAAAGTAAAGATTATTATTGTTAATTAATATTTAAGTGTATTTCCGCGTAGTTGTGTTTGATACCGAGTAACCGTTACAATTGTGATACGACAATAAAAATCGGTGAAACTAAAGTACAAACAAAAAAGGAGTAAATCGTATATGCAAAGTTTTGGTCAACTGTCATCAGAATATTGGTAGCCTGTCGTCAGTGAATGTTGATCCATTTCTGACTGAATCAGACCCTGAAAACCTGATTGTTAGGCTGTAAATCACCAAAACTATTATTCTAACTGCATATAATAATAATATATTCTTTATTGCTCTCAGAACGAGAATTAAGTTTATCTAAGTTAATATCACGTTGCTTCATTGCTCTGCAAAAGACAAACCATTCAAATATGTAAACGACTCCCTCAGTCAATAACAGGTTGCTTCGTTGCACTTTAAACGGGAAATAATTCATTAAAATATATAAACGACTCCATCAGTCAATAAAATGTTACTGCTTTGTTCTCCAAACGACAGTTACTTTAATTCATAGCCCCTGTTGACATGATAAACAAAAAAACAAAGTCTTGTATCGGACAAAATTATGTCTATCAAACGGATATCTATGACCTACATTTCTTCCCTCTCCACAAGACTCCAATCTCTCCAAACTGTTCCTAGACTCATGGTCCAAACAGTGGAGAGCCAATATCAAAACCTCCAAAAATCCTTTATGCTCCACTTCAGCCCAAAAATAAACCCTCCCGCCCAAATCCCTATCACCGTCAATGGAACTCTTATTCCCACAAAAAGAAAAGTAACTCACGTAGGTCTCACTCTTGACCCAAAATGATCCTGGTAAGATAAATAACCTCATACCCAAAATTAACAATAAATTAAAAACCCTATACCCAATATTAAACAAAAACTCCTCACTCTCAATCAATACTAAACGTCTAATCTATCTCTCCTTCATCCAACCCATCTGGTCCTACGCCTGCCTTATCTGGGGTTCCGCCGCCAAAACCCACACAAAATAAAATCCTTCGCTCAGTGGTCCCTTAGAAACTCTACAATCCACACAGACATCAAAATCCCTACCATTAACCCATTGATCAACAAATCCATATCCTCTCTAATCAAAAGTACCCTAAATAACCAAATAAGACCATAGAATACATGGCCATCGTCCTCCACCGCCCTCAAACCGTTGTCTGAAGCGCTAACTCCCAATAGACTTCATACTTTCCCGCCAACACTCAGCCACTTCCTCTTCCCATCAACCCCAATATAAACTCCCTGCCCTATAACCCAGATACGCCACTCTCTACTCAACACTCCAAACCTTTACAGTAATAAGAAAACACCCATCTCATCATCCACCCCAAACCGCTCACAACTACAAATCAAGAACTGAAGGGAAGGAAAGTCACTGGACTATCCACCTACACAAGCTAACATGTAAATTATATACCATAACCTTTGTAAACACTTGAAAATTTATTTAACAATCCGTATAATCGAAAGATAAATTTGTTTAAGAAGAAGAAAAATAAAAAAAGGCTTAAACTGAATACATTTGGAACTTACTGTGATATAAATAGTCACGCTGAAGGTGTGTCACAGAACCTTCGTAAACCTGTGTATGAAAAACTTGCTCTTGCAGCACGTTTCATACGTGAATATTTGTCGTCGTACTTTGACACATTTTCGCGCACATTAACCTCTAGATTACACCGACGTGTACATCAAATTAGCGACAGTATACTATTGTTAACACGTTACAAAAAAA
Organism: Zhengitettix transpicula; assembly: GCA_037074705.1. Taxonomy (NCBI): domain Eukaryota; kingdom Metazoa; phylum Arthropoda; class Insecta; order Orthoptera; family Tetrigidae; genus Zhengitettix; species Zhengitettix transpicula. Next base: position 33,829,388 of record CM073596.1, on the reverse strand, counting down.
GAACACGTGCAAACGTCCACTCAGCCGTTTTGCTATTTTTTTACTGCGGCTCGTCACTGAAACTCGGGGGTCTAATTTTAAGGTTGGCCGATATAATCTGTGTACGCGATGGGAGCACTGGTCCTCGTTTAATCAAATTTACGACTCCACTGCCCGTGTTCCCCTTTTTTTTTATTTTGGGAAGCTTTGCCAAAAACTTTTAAATGGACACCATTTTTTTTTGGCGTCCGTGTAACGGTGACAAACAGTGAGCTGTCTAAATAATGAAAAACGAAGTGGAACAATGGAATGAAGTTTAGTACGACATATTAATTGCTCGTTTAGCGATACGAATACTTTTGTGACAGACGTTAAGTCAATTATCCTGTGTTGACGGTTGAAAATTAAACACAATCCCTCGGGGGGAGAAATTAACTATACGACGCTCATCGGGATAAATGTATTTTTACTAAACGCCCGCGTCGGTCTAGCGAATCGCGAGCCTTCGCCGAAATATTTTCCAGTCCGTCACGTGATCCTTTTATTTGAAATATTCAAAATTGCTTATTTCAGTGCTTTAACAAGTTGCAATACTTGGATAAACAATCACTGTATTCATGTTATTTACAGTTAAAAAGTTAAATTCTGGAATTAGTTCTCGTGTTCGTGTCATTTTGACTTGGTTTGCACAACAGTGTAGTTACGTGCGGAATGCAGGATGATTCGTGACAAGAATAACTAACTGCGTATTATTTCATATCCTTCTAATATAGATGGATTTATTTAATTGCATTGAGAAATGCCCGGCCGCAATGTTTAAAATATGTACAGTGAAGTTATACAAACTATTTACAAACATAAAATTAATATAGAAAAAAATAGTTCCATTACACTTCACGGCAATTATTTACAGATTAAACTAAATTTCAAATACCCTACTTAAAACAATATTTTATTTTAAATTCCACCTCACTTCATTTATTAATTCGAACCATATAATTTTTACACTAAATCATTGCCATAAGGCTTTAATATTGTAATTATTTTTGTTTTAGCGGAATAATACATTCTGCTGACAACTTACCTTATGTGAGATTATAATTTCAAAATTTTAAAAATCTGTCTCCGTTAAGAAAGTCAAAATTTAGATTTTTGTAATGCATCTATCTATATAATAAAAAATGATGTATTTACGTTAATTTCGATACAAATTTAAACGCGTGGCCAAATTGCAACGAAACTTGATATACGTATTCTTCAAAACTCGAGAAATGGTACTGCGGGGGTGAGAAACCCCTAGCATAAAGGTGGAAAGAATTATAATTGAAAATATGATCATTTTAAGTTAAATTACTGCGCGCCAAGAGACCGTGACGTCACGTTAGAGAGAGAGACGTTACTATACGACGAACAAAGGAAATAGTTCCTTTTCTCGTAATAAAATTAAGCAGAAATATTTTCATTGAATAAAGAGTATAATTTTATCCAGTAATAATCCATCGAATGATAATAAAAAAGTACGAAATATTTTACGATCTTTGCGGAAAATGGAAGTTTATTAATTTTTAGGCCATATTAGTGACTAATATTGCGACCATTTATTTACACGGTGAATCTAGCTAACAATTTCATGAATTTAATCTTTCTTAATGTCTGAATACTGAGGGACATTATATTCTGCAATACTCAAGGAGTATATTTAAGTATTCCATTCGTAAAGAAATTCGGAGGTATGTTTCTTGGGATTGATTAAATAAAATTCAATGTATTTATAGCTTTTCAATTAATGCACGATTGGTCGAAAGTATGTACGGAACTATAAACAGTTAGATTTAGGTTAAATAACTTCTTGATTAAAGATTAATATAAAATTAAATATTTTTTCGGGTTTATAGCTAGATAATATATATAATATAGTTAGTTAATAACTACACGGGCAACGCCGGGCACCCAGCTATTATATATATATATATATATATATATATATATATATATATAAATATATATATTATATATATAATATATTATAGTATATTTGTATGTATGTATGTATGTATTTACGTTAATCTCTATACATATTGAAACACATGGACAGATTGCAACAAAAATTGGTACGCATATTCTTCATACAACAAGAAACGTTACTGTGGGGGTGAAGAAACCTGTAGCATAAAGGTGGAGAGATTTATAATTAAAAAATGTGATCATTTTGTGTTAAATAACTGCGCATAAAAACATCATGACGTCACAGCACTCGCGAGAGAGACGTTACTATGTGACGGTACTGCACAATAAAGTAAATAGTTCCTTTTTCCGTAATGAAATAAAGCAGAATTATTTTGATTGATTAAAAAAAAATTTATCCTTCGAATGATAATAAAAAAAAATACGAAACATAGTACGACCTGTGGAACTAATTATCTATTGAATAACTTGACTTTCAATTAAGTGAAATGACATAAATATAGCACGCACCATGCTTTTCCCCAATTTTGTATGTACTGGAGGAGACGAATTATTTGTAGTCAGATTATTGAACATTTTTGGTTATATATGTATATCATTATAATTGCACGTAGTTTATTGTAAATGTGTGAAGAATGAAAACCGGGCAACGCCAGCTAATTATTTATAAATATCTCGTAAGAGAAGTAGCTTGATACCATGCAATTTGTTTTTTGATATTCAAAGTTCCAATATAAAGGTGTAAAATATTTTTAATTTCATATTAATAAGAGAAATACAATTCGCGCAGATATTTAGGGATTTTAAATGACCCCTCTGTTAGTTTTAGTGATGACGTTTGCCATGTTTCCGGTCCCCGGTCGGGAGCGCCGAGCCTGCGTGACGTCATTGTTGTGTTTAGAGGGGGTTGACCCGTCGGCGCCCCAGGGAGGGACGTAGTTAGCCAGGGTGCAAATGAAGCCCTGCGCCGTAATTTACAAGACACACTAATTGCCATGAGACCTTGCCTCACAGAGTATCTCCTTTAAAGCAAATTTCTCCGTGCTTAATTGCTAAATTGGGGCAGTGATATTAGCGCCACCGCCTCGCTGCTGCTGGCTTTCAAAGTTTTAATAAGCTCTCGTAAGACCTTATTAAACCGACAATTAATATCCATCAAACTGCAAGGTATCATCCAATGTTGTGTGCGTAAGGTTATACTGGCAGTTCGAGGAAGTGCCAAAGTGCTTTGTGGATTTACGAAGACCATTACCGACGTCCTTTCGGATTTCGTGCTGCTATTCGAATTCCTTCCTCTGCTCCAATTTTGTCAATTTAAATCTATTTATTAACTACCACTAAAGATTCACAGACCATTGCAAAATTTAAAACCAGCGGTTAGTAGTCTGAATCTGAAAAGTATGATAGTTTAATAGACCAGTCTTTGGTTGTATCCAACTATACCAAATTTTAGATGTTCTTATTTTCCTGATCCAAAATTCTCCTATTTTACTTTTATCTAATTTTGCTACTTGTCTAAAACCACCTACATATACATCTTGGTCATAAATAATCCTTTGTTATGTTTTAAATATTCTGGTTTAATTTCAATTTCCTTCTTTGTTAATTTAATTAAAAATGTTTACCACAATATATATATATATATTGTAATAATCAAATTTAAGCCTTTAATTAATTTAAAAAATTAACCTCTCGTTGAAGCGCCATTTATGTAATAATTAAATGGAAGGCTTTTATTAAATTAAAAGATTAAAATTAACAAATAAAATATTTATTTATTTTGTGGCAACAAAAGATGATTACACACGCAAAGTTTGAGAACTCATTCTCACTGGGTTTGATAATGGACACAACAAATTGATTTAAAAATCTTATTAACAAACAGTTCCCAATTTACCTAAACAATATGTCGATAGAAAGAAATTAAAAGTAAAGAAATTAACTCTGATTGACAATTAAAAGAGAACGAAATCTCACTTTATACTTTAATTAAAGTTTACAATTAATCATTAGTTTTGGTTTTGTTACTTACATCTGTCCAGCTGGTACCAGGATTATATTTGGTTTCGGAAGTACACTATTGCAAACTTTTACACTGATTCTAAATATCGACTCACAGATTTTACACTGGTCAACATTGATAGTCTCCCAGGAACTCGGATGATCCTCCTTTTCGTCAGCTATCTGATGGCTGCTTGCCTTATACGAATCCTATGATTCGTAGATTTGTTAGTCTTTTACCGCTTTGGACTTAAATTGCAACGAAGCTCCTTGAAGATTTGTTTATTATTTTCGGAGCGAACTAACTTTTCTTTCGCTCCTTGCTGTAGCCGTAAACTGTCACCTTTACTATTCCTGGCTGACTATAGACGTACACTGCTTTTACTTAGCGATATTTACGATGTAATACTTCCGTGAATGTTTTTACTTAGTTTTAAATTCACAACTTTGTTTAATAATACATTAACGACGGCTAGTCTCTGCTCTAGTATTATTTGTTCCGTCCTCTGAAATGTCCCGCCACCAACTACTGACTCCTAGTTCTCTCGAGTTTTAGCGCGCATACGCCATTTTTGACTTTTCGACAAAGCAAGTGAGCTCGCTTTTCCTTTGTCACTCTGTTCGATCAGACCGCTGTAATGAATTTCTCAAACAATTCAAATTTTATGTCCAAACAATTAATGGCCTAATTAATTGGCATTACAATATATATATAGAATAAAAATAAAATCCTTATTTAAATCTCAATAATTTATTTTCCAACAGGTTCTTTAATCTTCCAAGGTTCATATTAATCTCTCTGTAAAAAAATTAACAATTACAAATTATAACATTCTACAAAAGTTTACAATTCTTTAATAGCTTTGTCCAACAAGGAATAGTTGGACAATGTTGTTGTTGGACAATATTTTAATAATATTATAATTTGCCAATCATAACTTTTGTGTGTTTTATGATGAATTGCAATAACGTGGCAATTTACACTAAAGTATCAGAATTATACAGTTATATTTTTCTGAGTTCTTTAAATAAATGATAAAGCATTAGCCTATCAAGTCAGAATTTTATTATATATAAAAAATTAAAATATCATAAGCAGCAGATGACCGCCTTGCGAGCTGCGCCGTACTGTAACACGTATGGTATCGACATTTGAGGTAGTTAATTTTAAATTTATTATCATCAACTAACGTCTTATAAATTCATATATTTTTATTGACAATTAAAGAAAGTATTTAATTAATGATTCTATGTGAACTAATGTTAGAATGAACTAATGTTTAAATGAACTAATGTTTAAATGAACTAATGTTTAAATAAACTAATGTTTAAATTAACTAATTTTTAAATGAACTAATTTTTAAATGAACTAATGTTTAAATGAACTAATGTTGAAATGAACTAATGTTTAAATGAATTAATGTTTGAATAAACTAATGTTTAAATAAACTAATGTTTAAATGAACTAATGTATAAATGAACTAATGTTTAAATGAACTAATGTTTAAATGAACTAATGTTTAAATGAACTATAAATTCACTTATAAATACCTAATTTGTGTAAAGGTGGATATATGGATGTATATATTTCTAGATATATAAATTCTATGTCGACCTGTATCACTATGAATAATAGATGATTATTAGATGGATTTCCTGGGAGACAATTAATCACTTTTGTTTTATCCAATGGAGTTTATGAAATTTTTCTCACCGGTCAGCTTTCCTTTGAGGTTTGAAGCTCCCTGACTAATCTATAGTAGTGAACTCGAACAATGGGTGTAATATTCCGACCTACTTTTCCTCGCGTCTGGCGCCCTGCAGAGTCGGTTCCCTCACTTCGTCACTTCTCCCCTTTTCCTGGTGCCTTCACCGCGGCACTTTGTCCTAGAACTGTGCTCCTCGCCGTCGCCCGTTTGTGTTTGCGAACAATGCCTGTTCGCGTGAGGTGCCTTTTTTGCCTCGCTCATTCCATCCGCGGGAGCAGCAAGTACAAAGGAATTCCAGTCACAGAGAGGAGGGTGGCGTCGGCATTCAGAACACTGATTTTCCTCGGGATCTAACCAGGAAACACAGTAGGCTTCAAACGCAAGCAGTGTCCGATGAAAAATTCGTTACATGCTCAATGGGAAACATAAATAACTGCTGGCTAAAATCGTTTGAACACATTTCACGGCCAGGTGCCTAGAATACTTCAGAATCAAGTATTGTAAATTTTGCATCTTTCCCCTTCGTTAAAAAAATTATTTTGGTGTTCTAATTGCTTCACGGGAGTCCTGAGAATTAATTCTTATATTATTATATTAATTCACTAGAAATTCACTAAGGCTTCTTTCGTAATGTATCATTATATATTATATATATATTGTAATAATTAAAAAATAAGCCTTTAATTTGCCGTACATTGTGGAAGCCAAAATTTAATAATTAAATGGAATTAATTAAATGAAATAATCAAAAGATTTATTTATTTTGTGGCAACAAAAGATGATTACAATTTAAAATATTAATTTCTCAGGGTCTTGACTGGGATTGATAATGGAAACAACAATTTGATTTAAAAATCTTGTTAACAAACAAATGACATTTACCTAAACAATACGTCGATAGAAATAAATTAAAAGAAAAGAAATTAACTTGACAATTAAAATAGAACGAAATCTGACTTCTATCTTTTAATTGCGTTTACATAAATCGTTATTTTTTAATTTGTTACTCACATCTTTCCAGCTGGTTCCAGCATCCCTTTTGTTTTCGGAAGTACACTATTGCAGAAATTGTTACACTGATTCTAGTATCGGCTCACAGATTTTACACTCTTTAAGTCAACCTTGGTAGGCTCAAAGGAACTCGGATGATCCTCCTTTTTGTCAGCTATCTGGTGACCGCTTGCCTTGTATGAATCCTGTGATTCATAGATTTGCTAGTATTTTTACCGCTTGGGCCTTAAAACTGCAACGTTATTATTCCTGGCTGGCTATGGACGTAAACTGCTGACTTCCTTTCCTGGCTGACTACAAACGTAAAACTGCTTTTACTTAGCAAGTTTCGATGTAATGCTTCCGTGAATGTTTTTACTTTGTCTTCAACTCACTACTTTGTTTAATAATAATACATTAAACCACGGCTAGTCTCTGCTCTAGTATTATTCGTTCCGTTCTCTGTAATTTCCCGCCACTAACTAGCTCTTAGCGCTCTCCAGTTTTAGCGCGCATACGCCATTTTGACTTTCCGACAAAGTAACAGAGCCTGGCTCCATTGTTACTTTGGAAGCTCCTGCCGCTACAATTAAATGGCCTAATTAATTGGCATTAGAATATATATATATAAAATTATATATATTAAATATGATTTATATAGTCCCATAATGCACTTCTGGTTAATCAACAATTAATGAGGTAGACTTAATGGAGATTTAAAAGTACTTGGAAGATACTGGGAATAAAATGTGTATAATTGGTTATTTTTAAAAATAAATATTAATTTAATCATTAGTCTTGAATAATAATTCAAATTTGGTGAATTATAATTGAAGTAGACGGAGCGCAATGTGCCTAGTATTGTCTATATTATCAGTGTGTAATTACTATTTAATTAATTTGGTCAGTGAAGGCTCGAGGTGCCTCATTGTATTAATGGCCGAGACCACAAACCTTGACAGTCAGTATACAATGAAAATTGCCCATGGCTTCCATTGTTCTCCTCCAGCCTCAGCAACATAGCTTTCTATGCAGACGCAAGCTGTGATTAAAATGTGATAGAGGAGCTAAGAAGCTTAATCTCTATGTAAGTACTCCTAGTACAACAACGAAACTGAATCCGAGCGTTGACATTCTTCACAATTAATTATTTTCCTTATCTTAATTATTAGATTCTTTATGCACGTAACATAATATTTGGATTTTTTCTCAACTTTAATTTAATTAGCGTCTGTCGTGCGTGTAATATTGACGTGAACGAGTAATTTATTGGAGGTGTATTTTCACGAGCCAGGTCCTTCACCGTTAGCCGGTGAAGTGCCACGTTCCAAGATGGCGCGCAGTTGGCCAGGGAGATATCCTCGGAGAATTACAGCGAGTCCATAAGTCTCCCTGTGGTTATAAAAACCGACGCCCGCCGTCGTCCGTTGTTCGCCCAATCTGTCTGTGGCGCTGCCGTCGTTACAAATTCTTCGCCGAACCAATTTTCTCGCTCATTGAATTCCGCGGAGTTTCTTTCAAGGCCGGAAATAGAATCCACGTGACCTCCGATCACGTTTATCAGGTGCTGCAGAGCATTTCCGGTCGCCTGCTCCGTTGTAACAAAGCTCGTCAAAAAAAAAATCTGAAACTTCTGTAAACTAAACCACTCTAATGACTCTAGAAAGGGAACTATAAGATCAGCAGTTTTAAGAGACATCAGGTTCCGTGGTTGTAATCTATTTTCTTCTAATAATAAATATAATCTTTACTTTCACTTAAAATAAAAATTCTAAAACTTCATAGTCATTTGATTTACAACGAAAATTATCCCAAATTAATCCAAAATAATTTCAGAATAACACCAACGCACATTTCGGGATACTGAAACGGAACAGTTTCGGGGCAATTAAATTAAGAATCAGAAATGAAAGATAAATTTATAAATGTAAAACCTAAAGCTACTGTACCGCAACACTTTAATCCCATTCGTTATTCCTGTAATGTTGGGGGCGACCTCGGAGGTGATTAGAAAAATTTTCTGCTTTTTCTAACAGTAACTGGCAACTACACATTGTAATTGAACTATTGTACTGTCTCCTCCTTATTTTTTAAATTCATTTTCCATTCCCGAAATGCTAAGGTCAACTAAATGGTTATTTTTTTTTAATCAAGTTTCTAGTTTCCAGTAAATATCACCGCCTTTAAATTATGTCATGCCATCCCCTACTTAAATTAATAATTACTACTTTCCCTACATTGACTGGAAACCGTTTAGCTCAGTTTCTGCCTCACCTAAGCGGATTCCCGAGGCTGCAGATTTCACTCGAACACAACTTCCTCTTTACGATGTGTTTTAGCGCGTACTTTCAAAAAAATTAAATTAAATTATTACCGTCACTTAATTAAGATTAAAATACGGGTATATATAATTAATATATCTAAAAATATAAAATACTTAAAATTGAATTTTGCAGTAGTGCCGCTGCTTTCTTATTATTTCAAACAATCATATTAATTTTCCGTACATTTCCAGTCCTTATATTTCAACAGAATAACAATATTTAAAATCAAAATTTTGATGTTTATCTGAGGTTGAGTATAAATAAAATAAATAATTTGAATTAAAGAATTACATCTCATAAAAATACAAACATTTGCAACTTGTACTGCAAAATTTGTTAATATGTTTGGAACATGAAAATAAAATTATTACAGCTCTTCGAATCCAAATTTGATTTCAACAATGTCATGAACAGTTTTTCTGGCATTCTACAGATTTAATTTAGGTCTAATTTTTATTTTTTTTATTAATGTAACACCTGATGAGGTCCCAAAATAATCAGATGTAATTCTTTTATAGTAGTGTGATTAAATTCAAATTATTCAACCTGTATTGACTGATTTATTTACTTAATTTAAAATCTAAATGATCTTCACTTTGCTGTAGACCGGCTAACACTCGCCCACACACAAACTGGCGCCCAAGTTTTACGAGACATTTATTGGTGTGTTGTAGGCAAAGGCGACTCCTGGAAGTCTGTCTCCACATTTTGGGATGCAATCACACTATCTATGTAGTTTCAAAGTTTGCGGCTTTTAGGACGTCCTCTTGGAGGAAGGATCAAAACAAACTTGTAGACGCAATCCAAGAGAGATTTACTAACTCACTTCACTCCACTTCAATCCCACAGAAATTTTAACACAGAAACTGATTACTTTTACATTAGGACAACCCTGGCCTCAAACGTTCAACAATATTAACATTAACTGTTCTTCTATGATAAACTAAAGAACTGAAGATTATTTTAATTAAAAATGAATAAATTTATTTCTAGAAAAATAACGAAGAAATTCTCTGAAATTATATTCTAATTAATCGCATACAAATAGTAATTACTTGTAAAAAATTATAATAATAAAATATTATTATTTTCCTATTTTACATAAGCCTTAAATGGAAAGGCTAGGTTTATATTTGATATCATTATTTATTTTATTTCTATTGAAATATTTTAAAAAACATCATTTATAATTTTCTGAAATTCTTGAAAGATATACAATATAAATGTTAATTAAATGGAATAATTAATCATAACTTTATTATGATAATTTCAAAAACCAATAAAACAAACACTACTTTTCTTCCTTAAATTTTTGGGTTATTTTAAGATGTAAATTTTGGTTAAATTAATGGTAATAATTAATTTATTGAAATATAGATTATTATGATTTTGTAAGGTTGCACCTTATAAATTAAATTAGGGATGAAATAGTGTATTTTTATTGTAATTTTTAAAATTCTCTTAATTAATGTATGGTTAATTGGCTAATTTATTTAAAATAATTCAGATAAATATAATAATCAAAAATTTTAATTTCCAAATTAGTCAGAATTAAAGTACGTGAAGTTTCGTCCTTACATTCGGACCTCATAAGGTATTAATGAATTGGAAGACATCTGTGGGCTGCAAATATTAAAATATATAATACAATGTAATAAAAGAATTCGTTGCCGTACAACAGAAATATTTCTAATTTAATTAACACTTAACGAGGTTTCAATGTAAGGTCGAAACGTCTGGTAGGTCTATACGAATTTGTCTTAAATTTTATTATTTGTTTATTTAAGTTTATATTCTGACTTATTTTATTATTAACATTTAGATAAAAAAAAATTAAAATGGTTATGCTTTTTAACATATTTTATTTTGACTAAATTACATTCGAAATTAGCCAACTGCTATAAAGTTATAAATTAAAGAAATTAGGATCTATATATATATATATATATATATATATATATATATATATATATAAACAAACATCTAATAATGGGGAAAAAAATATACGCGCATGTAAAAACTTTCTCAAATACATTCAGAGAAATTATATTCACCTGAATATTCGGATTATTAAGTCCGATAAAAAAAAGTAAAATAATTTTTCTATAAAAACGGAACGCTTTTGAACAAATGCATACTTTCCCAATTATTATGTCGACCTTTCTTTTTTGTAAAAATTAATAGATAAATTAATACGGTCTGATATTTCACTGGGAGGAATTCCCCCCCCCCCCCTTTTTCGTTTTATTTTACATTTTCAGGGTCATGTTGCTTTTGTAATATTAATTTAAGGTAATTTAAATATTTTTTTGTGTTTCTTGTTCAAATGGTTCCTAACCTAATGGCTAAGTGTCCCATCTCCTCTCCTAGAATCAAGCATTTCATTTTTATTTTGTGCTACAGAGAATTTTATAATTTTGTTGTATAATTTTTCACAATCGTACTGAATTATAATTAAATTAAAATCATCGCAAACATAGTTTATGACTTATTTTTTAAATGTGAAACTTAACGACGTAGACGAAGCGAACATATAGTATATAATACATGTATTTAGCTAACTTATTCGCGCAATTAAAATTCAATATCATTTACAAAGTATAACAGAGTTTTTAAACACAATGGCGATTAGTAATTTTTTGACATAGCTCACTGAACCAGCAAGAAACTTTTTAACGTAATTTAAATCTATCGAATCTGGACTTTACCGGTAATTGGTTGCCATAGACTTCTGCAGCTTTAAAATATGAGACATTTAAAAGTCTTTCAAGGAACGTCTCAAGAGAGAATCTGAAGACATTAATTCTTTGATGTTTATCTGAAAGACGTCGTAAATATTTTTCTTTTTTACTCATCCCGCGCAATACGAGAATTCTCCCCTGTACACTCGAGTCAAGGACTCTTTCATATGAAGGACCTGTCGAGTCCTCGCAGACTGCGGAAGACGAGAAATGGAAAGGAAAACCTCTCAAGCAATGAAAATCAGAGATGAAGAGAAACGTCTGTCTCAGTGGTTGAGAGGAACTCCTTGGTCTTCATTGGACAATCAGTAACGAAAATTAAACGTTTCACATCGATTTTATAGGAAATATTTGGTATTTTCTCGTCTCTCTCACATTCAAATTATCATCAATAATTATCTATTTGTTGTTAAGGGTATGCCTTTTCCTCTCCGTTTTTGAACTAAGGTTCCCACAAGCCGAGGCACCTCGGCCTGTTTTGAGGGGTGTATGTTCCGGGATCGCAGACCTTGGGCATACGGTAATAGTTGTCCGCTATTCCCATTGGAATAGTCGGCCAGCTGCCTCCTAAACTGGTCGAGGCACGGAGAAGGGAATGCTGCGTCCCCACAGCAATCTCCTTTCCCGCTATCGGAAGGGCGTGGGACAAGTACCCAATGCCCGACCTACCCGATGCAGGTTTTCCTAGGGTTTTCCCTGCATTTCTTCAGGCGAATGCCGGGTAGGATCCTTAAAATATAGCCCAAGGGGCCCTAGTAACCGTTGGCTGCCTTTCTCTACCCTTCCGCATCCCCCGTTTCAAATCCTTTCCTATGCTATTAAAGGGGAGTTGCCCAATGTGGATCACCCTCATGTAGCCTGTTGCCCTAAAAAAAAAAATAAAAAAAAATAAAAAAATGACTTTTCCCCTCCGTTTTTTAACTAAGGATCCCACAAACCGAAGCACCTCGGCCTATCATGAAAAGTGTATGTTCAGGGCCCACAGACCTTGGGCATACGGTAAGAGTTGTCCGCTGTTCCTATTGGAATAGTCGGCCAGCTGCCTCCTAAACTGCCCAAGGCATGGCGAGGGATAATCTGTGACCACACAGCAAAGCCCTCTCCCGCCATCGGAAGGACGTGCGACAAGTACCAAATGCCCGACCTACCTGATGCAGGTTTTTATAGGGTTTGTCCTGCATTACTTTTAGGCGAATGCCGGGTAGGATCCTTAAAATATAGCCCGGGGGCCCTAGTTAACCCTTGGCTACCTTCCTCTACCCTTCCGCATCCCTGCCTTTTAACTCCTTTTCCTATGCTATAAGAGGGGAGTTGCCACTATGTGGATTACCCTATACATAGCCTGTCTACACCCAAAAAACAGTCGCAAAGTACGGACACTGAATTTAATAAACATCTAAACATTGTGTATTAAAATAAAACAAAAACCATAAAATCATTCGTCAACTTTTGTTTAATAAAAAGAACTTTTACGTATCAACACTAAATTACTCACGAGCTTTCGTTCATTGGATTATATTCATCTGAGTATTATATGTTTTTTCGCTTATTGAAAATTGAGGGATCAAGGGACTAAATATCTTTCCTTAGTTTGAAATAAAGTAAACTTTCAGATCGAGTGTACCGTCCCTAAAATCTTGTTTTATGTTTACCGAAAAGTTCAGCGAATTCGATTACGAGTGATAAATTGCCTACCTAGGAAATAAATTCCAGTAGTCGGTATATTCAAGTCCCTTATGTACATATTTTTTGCCCTGAAGGACGCAACGGATGATTGATGAGGCTGTTCCTTCCATCTCGTTTCGGCACTACTGTTGGATTTGTTCATATTGCTTTATCTCCTCATCTCTTCTTTTCCCGCGTATCGGAAAAATTATCCGCAGAAGCGAAGAATGCGTCGGGCTGTCAAAGAATTTATTTCAATTCGCTAGAAATCGTCTCTCTCTCTGTCTCTCTCTGTCTCTCTCTGTCTCTCTCTGTCTCTCTCTCTGTCTCTCTCTCCGTCTCTCTCTGTCTCTCTCTGTCTCTCTCTCTGTCTCTCTCTCTCTCTCTGTCTCTCTCTGTCTCTCTCTGTCTCTCTCTGTCTCTCTCTGTCTCTCTCTGTCTCTCTCTGTCTCACTCTCTGTCTCACTCTCTGTCTCTCTCTGTCTCTCTCTCTGTCTCTCTCTGTCTCTCTATGTCTCTCTATGTCTCTCTCTGTCTCTCTCTGTCTCCATATGTCTCTCTCTGTCTCTCTCTGTACCTTTCTCTGTCTCTCTCTGTCTGTCTCTGTCTCTCTCTATCTCTCTCTATCTCTCTCTCTCTCTCTCTGATCGGATGCATTGTGCAGCGATTCATGTATTAAATACAATATATAGGTGTAATTATTTCTAATTCTTGAAATGAAGAAAATAGAACCAAGTATTTTAAACGGACGAGAAATTCATATATAATGGTTTTCAAATGGGAGCCGTTTTGGCGAATGAGAGCAGAGAAAATAGACGAACATTAGCACATCGTTTATAATGAATGACAACAAACCCTGTGGACAATAATATCAGACAACTTCGCACGAATTTGATTCGACGGCACAATGAACAGCTTCAAGGTCAAATTGGCTCCCATTTTCATGACAATTTCCACTATTTATTTAAAAAAATTTAACTTAACATTTTTCATATCCAATACGTAGTGATTCCGTTAATAATTAAATGTTGTTACCGTATTAGGATAGAAAAATCTCGACTGGACCAGGAACCAAAGCTGTCGACTCCCGGTCACAGGCTCACAAAAAATATACTGTGTACGGCCTAAACTTAATTTAATTTAAGAACAGAAGTAATTCTTTCAATCTAACCTCAACTTCAAAGTCAATGAAACTGAATTAACGGATTAAGATAGAAAATTTCGACTGCTTTAGGAATCGAACCCAGGACCTGTGTTCAGGTCTATATAACGGATAGAGAAAGCTCGCATGCTACTGTAACAAGGTTAGCTCAGTGGTAGAGCGATTAAAAAAGATCTAGGTGGTCCGGCTGAAATTTTGCCTCCTAGCACCTTTAATTCACTTTAACTGAGTTTAAAATTTACTTTCGATGCAAGCTTTCCTTTTGTTCTTGAATTGATCATTTTATTATATGTTTACAATATTTGACTTTATTGTACTCAACATATCAGATCACTTTTGTTACTTTTCCTTTACATTTTAAAGATTTATATTGTAACTATGCCTTTATATTTCCACTTATACGGGTAGATGAATGTCCGAAATTATATTTTTAAGCATTTTTTGGTCTAATATTTACTACTTTACCTCGTTATTGTTTTAGATTGTGAATTTACATGTGCCACTGACCCCACCACGACCACATTTCAACTTTTAATTATTTTTCTCTCTCTTGGCAGGATTAAGTTCATATATTCCGCGAGGCTGTTTTTTACAGCACGTCTGTTCCTTTCCTCTCGGTCTCTGCATCTTACAAATACATTCTCTCCGTTCGGGGGTGCAAATAGAATAAAGAAGGAAGGCAACCTTTTAGACATCCTGTGTTATGGAGCCGGGCGCACGTAGGGGATTAATAAGCGGTGGCAAAAAAATAATAAACAAGAGTGGGATGCGCTAGGTGGGATAAAGGTACGGCGGGAAAAGGAAGAACAAGGATGATCCCTTATAAAATCTCCGCTCCATAGAACAAGGGATAACGAATTGTTAAAGTTAATTAAAGATAAATCCTTCCGTATAAATTTCTAAGAATCACGTAAATACGTTACATAGGATTTATTTTTCATATAAATACCGTTACATAAACCTTCTTATATTGATAAAGTTAATGTAATTAATTCCAGAGTATAACAGAACTTAGAATTTTGAAATCTTAATTGAATTTCATGTATTTGTATATATACATATGTTTTTAAACGACGAATCAAGTACAATAATTTATAGAAAATGACATCAATGTCTTTAATATGATTTAATGCTCTTGACTCAGACCTGAAGCTTTCTTGTGTTAATTAAAAATGAACGTAGGTGTATGGGTGATATTTGTAGACCTGTAAATTTTTTGAAAATGGGGCATTCTGAGGTATATATATAAAAGTGAGCATAATAATAATAATAAAATCCGTATTAACACCTCCATCATTAATTATCCAACAGGTGCTTTAAACTTCCAAGGTTCATATTAATCTCTGAGCAAAAAATTAACGATTTGAAATTATAACATTCTACTAACTTTACAACAACAAGGAATAGTTAGACAATGTTGTTTAAATATTTTTAGAATATAATAAATTCACATTCATAACGTATAGCTTTTGTGTTTCACATAATTATTTGCTAATATTTATCTATAATTGCAGTAGCGTGTCAATTTACGCTTGGTATCAGAATTACACAGTAATATTTTTCTGATTTCTTTAAATAAATAATAAATCATCAGCCTATTAAGTCAAAAACTTATTATGAATAAAAATTGAAAACATCATAATACAAAGGACATAAAAACAGGAACCTCTTTATTTGCTGTAATATTCAATTAATTGTTCATAATTTCAAATTATAAAACTAAAAATACTATAAAATGACTTTTATAACCATAATAATTTATAGATTAATATTAATATTAAAATTTATATAATATTAGTTACATGAAATTGAGAGGAACATAAATTTTTTAAGTTACTATATTCACCTACGTTGCGACCAAAATGGCTGTTATAATGTTTTGATTGTAAAATAACTATGGAAATAAAAATTATTATATAATAAATAGATTACAATAACAAAAATTCTATTTAAAGTATTGACGTAATGCCCAAATTATAGGCTCTAAATTTTGCTCATCAATCTGGAATATTTGCATTCTTCATCTAAAATTTTTACATTATGCCAATAGAAATTTTTTTAAAAAAGTTAATGTTTCAATATAACTGTAATAATTTTGTACGTTTTTATGTCTATTAATTAGAGTTTTTAAAGAGCGTTTTGTTTGACAGATACAGCAAGCACTGCAATATAAACAGTTTTGAAAATAACATTTATTTGAAATTTAAATTTTATTTTTAATATTTTGGACTAATTTTAAAATATTGGACATTTTCTGGTTAATATAACCCAAATACCATAATTACCATACAAGTCAATAATTCTGTATAGCATGTTTTCAAAAAAGTTTAGTAGTACCTTTATAATGTTTTACAAGTTTATTCATAATAAATTTCTGACCAATATGTTCATATTTTTTCATTCATTCATTTCAGAATTATAAATTGAATATGGCATTGAAAACTTAATATTAATTGAATCTATAATGTATAATTTTGTTCGCATTTATTGACGTATCGTCTTTGGCGGACTAATGTAAATAAAATAAATCAATTTTAAATTAATATTTTGTAGTAATGATATTGACTTCTCCAAACGGCGGTTAAAAGAAATAAGTAGCGTAAAGACTCTCACGTTTTATGCGGGAAAACTTTTGTGTATTTTTAAACTTCTAGAGTAATTTCGTTAAGTGCCGTTGGCTGTAACTGTCCCTCTGGGATTATCATGCAAGGATGAGCGCGAAACTGTTTTTAAAACTAGTTGTTTGACGTATCGGTGAAACCTACCGCGGCCTCATTATATTTATCACTCTTTCCCTCTTTCGAAGAGAACGTATAGTTACTGATAAGCCACTTCGCCAACGAACGACGGAAGTTTTCCATTCTCGTCGAAAAATTATATCGAAGGAGTCTTCAATCTGTTGTTCGTTTTCCTCCACTTTTATGGATAAGCAGAGACCTTGCTACGGTCGTAAAATAAATAATATATTCTAATAATAAAGGATAGACGCGCAGTATACGCTTTACTGTTCTTCTGGTAGAGATAACTCCAGAGACAACGTAACGTAATATCTCTGGAATATTAGTATACTGTGCGTTTCATAAAAACTTGATTGTCCTTCTTGGCGAAAGAATACGTTTTATTGTTTTATATATTAAATTTATGTTATACTACTTAGAGTAAAGACTGATATTAAAAAATCGGAAAGTGTTAACTGAATGTTACTTGCGAATAAATTTATTGTCCTTAAATTAATGCATATTAATTGCAAATTAATTGCATAAAAAAATAATTCTCGGTTTTATTACTATTTTTTTTTCAGTTTCTGTTGGAGTAAGGAAGTACCGCGCTATATACCAACTTGAGTATCCTCGATATCAGACTCAAATCATTATCAGAATAACTCGTGAGAAATAGCAAGTCGTACGAGATGCGCAGTAGGAGAAGGGGAGGGGAGCATTGCCGTCAGGGGGGAGGGAAATTTGTCCTGGTGGTAAGATTGGTAACGCTATCATTTTTAAAAATATTAATTATATTCTTACAAACTGGATATACAGACAGCGGATTTATCTTTTTGCCACACTCTCTACTAATTATCTCTTAACTTTTGCGGATGAGTTTTTTAAACTGAACACAATATATTTCATTGCACCAATGCTTTCAGGTTTGTTTTACACTAACCAAGTTGTCTTTACAAAGAATCTTGATAAACTGAGTTTCTGCTGACTCCCGCTATGTCAGGGCCAATTAAAGACTGCGCATCGATGACTATATATTTTCTCCCGTTATACCCATTTTAGAAATAAAAAATAAAAATTATTCACATTTCGCCATTTCTGCGTGTTCTGGGCTGTAGAACGAATTCATCGATCTTACTGTCGTATTTGTCTTCGAGGACTCTTGAGGATTGGTTTTCCTCAGCCGTTTTAATTATGTGACAGTTCTGGCTTCCAGACACTGGAGTCTGGCAGTTTCCAGTGAGATACTGCAGGACTAATTGCTTCCGATAAATTCCTATCGCCGCAGTTCTATGCGTTCGTCAATAGTTGGAATGGTGCTGGGCGTCGGGGGCGTCGGGGGTGGGGGGGACATTTCGAGCACCTCCCACTCTTTTCACTAAATTCCCCAATGGACTGCGGAAAAGTTGGACGCCGATTGTCCATTGACCAACCTGAATTGTGTCTGGATAAACAGATAACAGTATTTTGTCGGAGAAACTTACTAGGAACTTATATAGTGAAGTATCTTGAGGATTATTGTGTCATATCCACATTAAAATCGAAAGACAATTTAAATTTAATTTTCGTCTTACCGTTTTCGAACCATTTTATGGCTCAATGTTGTGTTGTTCTACAGCGCTATAAATTTCATGCGTGTTAAGAGTTTTACTCAATTAAATTTTAAAATAAATGCAATATTTAATCATTTTTTTCACGCAGTAATAATAAATACAGAAATAAAAATTATAATTATCTTTTGAAACAATTCAGCGTGATTATTTAAGAAACTCTCTTTCTCATAGGTTTATAGGTAAGGTACTTTGATCATACTTTACTACAATTTACATTGTTTACATTTACTCCTTGGTTTCTATCGCTGTGATTAGGCTGACTACCGAATGAAAGAAAAGAGGTACAAAAGGTGTTTAAATTCTTCCTCTATATGAATTAGAATAACTAAAGTGTTAATTTTAAAAATAACTTTTTCAGCTTAACTGTCTAGTCTCACTACTTTGCTAACTAACACTTCCTCGGCATACTCTCTGTGTTAACTGCTCTCTTATAACTCTACATATATACTCTCTCTAGCTGCTCTCTTTCACCCTTTTTATAAACGATCTCCAATTCCTCCGTCTTAATTTTCCTGTTTGGTTCAATTTTTTTTTAAAGTCGCAACGTTCTATCAATTAATTAGTAAAGCTATCGAAAAAATTATCTTGTAGATGCAGAAAAATATAAATGTAAAGGTTTTGTAGCATGAAGAAATAACAAATCCCAAAACGATTGTAGTCAAGATGTACCTCCTACCGTTGCTGTTATTCTCCCTTTACACGTCAAGCACTGTGGAATTTTTTTTTTTACATATTTAACGAGTCTCATTTGAGCAAAGCAGTTGACTGCACTCGACGTAATTTCCTGAGGGCCAGGAGAGCCCAGCTCTGTCCGGGTGGGCGACATTTAGCATTCGTGACGTTTCAATATGTAGCTGCAAACCTCCAGGGTCGTATGCACTCTCTCTGTAAACACATCACCGAGCGACTACAATTTATGTCGACACTCTGTATGTACTGATGACATCTCGCGTATAAAATGAGTCCTCGATTTTTCCAAACTAATAATCGATTGTCAAACAATGTAATATAACTAGCCAAAATAAACTATTACAGATATAGCAGTTAGTGTTTTTCGTTGATAAAATATGTCATGATGATGATCGGTTTTAAAATAACAATTTCTTAGAAACTGTATGTAAAAAGGTGGAGTAGGCGCATGGTGAAGAGAATAGGAAGGTCAGTGACGAGATCACAACGCATGTTCGGTTTTATACATATTTTAAAAATGGCGTTTCATGATCTACGTTTATTTCACGTTTTTCTTACTAATTTTGTGAAAGAATAGTAGTAATTAAGAAAATTCGAGGCCTCAATCAGGCGCTCCACCGAACGTCCAATGACAAAAAGGGACCGAGGAAGCATTTGGTGAAGTTGGAGCTCCTAAATTCATTTTGATCCTTGCTGTTTACATCAACTGAATGATTTTCTCTTAAATAATTGAAGAAGAATAAAATACCAAAATAGCAATGCAATATTTAATAATTAATTTCACACAGTAATAATTAATAATTAATAAGAAATAAAAATTATAATTACAATTTGAATCTTAACTATTCAGTTTTAATATTTAAGAAACTCTCTTTTTCATAGAATTGTCGGTGAGGTACTTTGATCAGACTTTACCACAATTTACAGTGTTTTCATTTACTTCTTGGTTTCTGTCGCTGTGATTCGGCTGACTACTATGCAGAACGACTGAGAAAACTGTCAGCCATTTGCATTAGGCTGGAACTAGAGGTGCAAAAGAGGTAGCAAAGTTCAAAATACAATCCACTTTGGTCACCTATGGAATAATGTTTAGACTCATTTATACGAGTATTTTCTCGTGTGCCTGTATTCCTATAGCTATTATTATTAAGTATAATATCAACTTCTCGTTTAATAATTTTCTCATCCGTTTATTTTCTTTGTTTAATATGTTTAATTATTTTTCTCTAGCCTTGTTTCTTCAATAGGAACATAATGAAATCAACTACATGTAAATAGACTTTGAGAATTTTCTGTTCTCAATATTTTGTTCTCCACACCAAAACCACGTATCCTTCCTACCATATCACTGTTATAATTTATCTTTATTCTAAAATCACATGTTTCATTACTTTCATTTGAAACTCATGAATGTTCCTATTCCAATTTTTTTCCATTACTGTTACAATATTACCGTGTCTGGAGTCATACATGTCCTTCATTCATCAGCTCAATTTGTCGGAGTCCGTATTATCATACTACAAAGGCGTAACGTGTCATGTGTCTAAGACACCAATATATATCCGCCAGAAACACTAGCTTCAACCATAAAATTTACGACACCTCGGGATCACGAAAGGCACATGTTCGATGTTAATATATTCTGATAGTATAACTTTTAGAGGAAATTATAAAAATATTGTTTATTGGTTTAGTTAAGGAATAATCGGATGTATTTGTACATTCATACATGATCAGATTGGATAAACTGTTGGTAAAATTGTACTTTAAAATTATTTGAATCAGCACTATGCTGTTTACTATACTTAGAGGCCAAACTTAAATATTCAATAAATAGGTGTAAATATTGTTTTGTAATCAACTTTTAGCCCTTAGTCAACAGAGACGTTTGAAAGGAAAGAACATTTTATATGGAGTCCGTTGTTAATTCTACAAGGAACATCCTCCAAATGTGATCCGATATTGAGGAACAGATCCCGAAACCTGGTGTCAGGGCTGTCCAAAATGATCCGACAAAGCCTAACCTGGCTACTCCGTCGAGTCAGACAGGATCCCCGTGATTTATGACCATTGTTTTAGCACAATGGGATTCTCCTGCTAGTAGTGCAAATTGGGGCTGGCTGTTCGCCAAATCCCAGAGCTTGAGTGGTTATGACAAGAGGTAGCACAAGAACCCTTCGCCCTTGCCTTCCTTCCCTGACCTCATCAATCCAGTTGGCGGGAGTATGGCCACTGCAGTTTCAGTATTTATTTAGGGGTAAAAATACATTCATATATATCTATATACTGTCAGCACATTGTTCCCCACATATGATTTAAATGAAGGAAGTACATATCTTTACTGAAAGTTACACTTAATGGCAGCTCTAATAAAAAAAAGTATGATCCTAAATTAAAATGCTATAAATATTTAAAATTTTAACCAATTTAAATATTTTTTCGTCCCTGAAAATTAAAATTTGTTCTCTCACAATTATCATAGCTTAATCAAATTTTCGACTCAAATGTATTATTTTCAACACTTAACCGAACATTAGTCAAATTATAAAAAAAAATCGGGAACATTGACCCGTTTTACAATTAATCTATTTCCCTCACTGTAATATATAGTACTATTACCCTTTCAAATCCCTTCCTATGCTATTAAAGGGAAGTTGTCAACTCGTGAATTACCCTCATGTAGCGTGTTACTGTAAAAAAAATCTTACCTACGTCCAGTTTATTTTTAATGTCTACTGTCTGTCGTACAAAACTCCGTGAGCGTGAATTCTGGTTTATTACAGACAACAAACTAAATATATTGTCGTGTATTTTATTAGTAAGCGCTCATAATCACTTCATAACCTACCAAAACAACTACCAATTATTCATCTCTAATATCATTAAAAATTTATATACATATTATAAGTTGAATAGACTGGTCAATAAATTAATGATTATAATAATGTAAAACCCAGAAACTAGTCTAAAAAACATTTATTAATATATTACAGGAGCTTTCGAATAGCATGAGTCATAATATCTTCAATATTAGTTAAAAACATTATACCATCAGGATTCGTCAATTAAATGTTAAAAAAAACTGATAAACCCTGTAGCACAAATGTTTTTAACTAATATTCAAGATATTATGACTCACACTATTCGATAGCTCCTATAATTTTTCCAAAAAAAATTCCGATTAGTTTCTGGGTTTTCCATTATGTTTATATATATATATATATATATATATATATATATATATATATATATTGATGTCGAGTCACGTTATCAATGTGTGAGTTGTTTGAGTGGTGAATAAATAACCTTTGACCCGAATTGAAAATAAGTTTTAACTCTTTGAAAACGAAAATTTTCTTAGTAATATATTTATCTGGCATGAATAATAATATGAAGAAAGATAGCCAAATACAGAAAAAGAAGTGTTGATATAAATTCTTTTTTGATTTTCGCCACGAAAATACTATTTTTAATAATAAAAATTTTTTTTAGATTTGTAATTTGAAATTTTGTATTAATCCCTTCATCTCTTTGCATTGGTTTATTAATCTAAAAAATCGTATTGTTTACCAATTTAATAGCATACGCATCAATAATTTTGATGTTCTGTTATCGTAGAAACCTAAAAATTAATATTTATAGTCAGACTGAAGAAACGCATATAAGATCTAGACAATATTTTCTGCCGGAAACACCCTGAAGTGGGGACAAATATGAAACGTTTTTGTGTTCAAATAAAATGTTATATTGAGCATTTTTTTCCGTTTAAAAAGTATATTAATGAGTCGTTAAATAAAATTTATTAAAACTAAGGTATAATTAATTCATCAGAGGAGTTCTTATTTACGTTTGGATTTTCAAAGGAGTAGGATAATTTCAATAATCTGCCGCCATTTTACAGTCTGAAATGAATAAGAATTGTACAGTGAAGAAAGGGGGATCACGAAGACGTGTGGGGAACGAAATAAATTGTGTGTGTGGTTTGGCGAATACAGGATTGTGCAGAAATCTTGCCAACAGGAGCACGTTGTCAGCTCGCAGTGTAAAGCCGACGGCAGCAGAAGTTTGTCTCGACGTAATAGTCTTCCATCACGGAACACCCCGCGGTTATTATGGAACTTCCGGGGACTGTTATTCATTTTCAACGGACAGTCGGATAAAGAGAGAGTCCGCAAAAAAAACGGGACAGAAATATTGCACGCTTAAAAACTCTCAAGCACGTTCTCTGCAACACCGAGAAAATTCACTGCAACAGAGATAGAATTAAAATAACGTTTAACACTACATTATTTACTTACTCTTCTATATTGCAACTAAAATTACTTCATATTATCACACTATACGATCTCATATAAATATAATCTAATATCAGTCGTATCAAAATTTAAAAGATGTCTCGGTGATTTTTTTTAAATAACTACTTTTGTAATATAATAAGAACGTCTGTATGCCGGATTTTAAATTTATAGTCAGCTGCGGAATTTTAACTACCTTTATTCTGGTGTTTCATGGTCTTATTAGGATTATAATTAAATGAAATCACAGTCTTAATTGCGCTGTTCCTCCGAAACCGACCATGAAACCCCTACACATCACTAACGTGACTGATGGGTTGCATAACCTACAGGCGATTTAAATTTTTATCATAATTTCCCTTTATAAGTCTAACGTATTTCAGTTTTATAGGAACCAGGATTAAGTGAATCTGCAATTTTATTCATTTAAAACTCACATTTAAATGGCGGCACTTTGGTTAAAAGTCAGTAAATTACAAATTATGATTTAATTATTAAAAAAACGAGAACAGAAGAATTTTTTCCAATCGAAGCTCAGCACTGAAGTCTATTAAACTCAATTATAGTATTTCTGTAACGGACCAGGAATCGGAATCCATTCTGAAGAATTAAAACCCCACTTTTTTATCAGTCGCTTACCTTAATCGTGATAGACTATGGTTCATAATATATAAAAGCCCAATTAATCATATCCTCACTCCGATTTTTAAATTTTGAATAATTTGGCGAATAACTGAAAAGTATTTCAGGTGGATAATGACATCAAGATTCAACTTAGTATGTAAGCCAATTTGTATAATTACGTTGGTTGTGAGGAATAGAATAAAATTAACGTGCACGAATCAAAGTTCTGTCTCTCTTACTTATCTACAAAGAACTTAGAACGAGGAACACACATACGTTTGTAATCTACAGCACAATAAATGAGTCTGTCTTAAACGTTTAACCGTCGGGAATGTTTTGAAATATCTGCAGCATAGATCAAAATGGAGCACTGCTGTATGGGCGATTGTGGCAAAAACAAATACAGGAATACTTATTCAGATAAGACCGGAGAACAACGATTCGACTGACGTTGGTCCCCGACTTTAACGGCATTTAAGTTGTTTTTTTCCCCGAGTCTGTGGTAGTCGTAGATAAGGCAAGAGCTCGAGTTCCGACTCAGGTTGCGCACAGATATCAGAGGTAAAAAAAAATGTTACAGCTGCAAATATCCTTTTCTTTGTGATTGTTCGCAGTGTGGAAAGATATCCAACTACTTGCGACTGAAGTTCTTTAGCAAGGTGAGCGCTCCCAAGTGCACGTAATTTTGTCTTCAAAAAAATTAAATGAATATATGGCCGTGATTTGTCGGCGTAGTTTTACTGTTTCCCAGTCTCTTTCTTCCTTAGTAAATATATCGTTATTCAAAGTGACGTAAATTAGTAAAGACTTTAAAGGAACTAAAATGATAAGTAAAAAATGTATTGGAGCTACATTTAGATTAGGTTCATTTATTGGTTTCATTACTCATCTTCTGATGAAGTAGGAACAAGTCAAAGAAATATTACATACTGTAGTGTTATTCCATGAAATATAACTATATCTCTTTCTTACAAAAATAAATCAATTATTTCCACTTTTACAAATCATCAACTATCCTCTGTAAATATAATAAAATTTCAACAAACAACTCGCGTTGTATGACGTTAGTTCTGATGTCACTCCGTTCGTGAATAATAAATCACTAACTTTCTCTGAAAATAAATGTTTATAATTCTCACCCCCAAGTCCGAAACACCGCTGCTGGTTTGACAGTGTCAGGAATCAGGAGCTTATAAATATAATGTTAGTTATAAGGTGACAAACTAGGCGCTACGACTAAAATTTCCCAATAAAATAATGCGGTATTTACAAATTATCAAAAGTATACGTATTATGTTTTAATTTTTAATACAATGTGTTTTAGATACAGCGACCGTAATTAATAAGTTATTACATTCAGAATTATTTTTCAGAGATATAATCACTCCCCTGTTATTATTTTCAGCAATCATCTTATTGTACTGTGTCCCAAATTCAATAAACACTTTACTTACAGAATACATTTTATTGTTTCAGTGGCCTAAAATATGAAATAAGTTATGTTAATATGATTTATTACAATACATATTTATCAAACATAACAACGACGTACATAAAATTAAAAATACAAAATTATGAATAAAGATATCCACACATAAATTATTATATCTTGACCAAAATCTGTTTATCGTCAGATTCTGTGTAATTTTATATTATTTTTCAGTTTTTTCCCAATAGTAAATTAATTTTTATTTATAAACGTAGTCATGTATATTAATGTTAGAAGATTTTATCCGTAGCTCTGGTGTGAAGTTTGCAGATAATTTATAATTATGAAGTATTGTGTAAAACACTAGACGGAGACAGTAACCGAACCCGTGTCCTCTGATTTAACCACTGAGCTACGCCGCCGATTCATTTTATATACTTACATAATTTTAAGCACTCGTGAGAAACTAACGTAACATTTAAAATGATTTTTTCCAACTTACTAATTAAAAACGTATTAATTTAATCACATGCTAATATTTTTTTAGGTTTACATACGTGATTTTAAAATTTTTCTCCTCTTTTTATTTTTTAATATGCGAGAAACTTGTGCATCATTTAATTGCAGCACGAATTCCATATCAATTCTTTGTCTCCAATTTTTAATAATACTGGCAGAGTTGTTTTATTGAACTAGTAATTAATACAATTAGTAACGGGAAAAAAACGTTGAAACTTATCTCATATATAATAGCTCAATAAATAGTTAAGAATAATCGCCGTTAGTCATGTTTAACTTACAATGCAATTAATTAATCAGAACACTATAATTCTATAAAGTTTCATCCCTAATTTTGGACTTAATCAGGTGATCATTTATTAAACCTTTTCTGACTGTGTGGTCTATATTAATTTATTGATCAGAAAATTAATGATTGCTCAACAATGTTTTGTATACAGGAATTATTACTTTAATTTTGCGTAATAGAAACCTGTTATAAACAATAGCTCATTAGTTATAAACTTTTATTGTCATATTTAAAACATAATATTTAACAGACACAACGTTTCGACCCTAATTGGGGCCTCGTCAGGTGTAAAAATTACAATTCAATTCTGTTATAATTTATTATAAGAAAATTTATATTATCAAATGTTTTTGGTGTATTTTCTTCTCCAATAGCACCGTTTTACTCCGACGAAGTTTGTATCAGTTGTTTTCCAGAGTTCGCCACAGGTGTGATATCATATATAAATACCTTTCTGTATATAACGGTTTTATTTTAAATTTTGAAAAAAAAAATTTTTTGGGGGTTGGTTTGTGTGTGTAAATTCCTCTCTTATCTGGAGATAGTGTACTGGTTCACCGCCACATGGCTTAGGTCGACGACGTGGAAAAGAAGCGTGTGATTGCACCACAGTCAATATGGCGAGAGAAGCTCCCAACACCCCCCTAATCTGCGCTATATGAAGGCGACGCACTCTATATGAAGCCCTTATTTGAAATTCCTCCCTTTGCAAGAGGGGAGGAAATAAGGACAACTAGGCGGGGACTCTGTGCACAAGATAAATGATCTTACAGGGGATGGAGGAAGCCGCGGTAGAATATCATGAACCAGGATATTGATTATGTAGGCGGTTACTCAGGAGAACTCGACCAATAAACACCGGATGGACAAATTGTTGAATTAATTATAATTTGGTAGGAATAGATATGTAATACACAAGGTCTAAACCAATGGCAAAGCTAGAAGTTATTTCAAAAAAAAATTAAAACTAATTCCAGCTTTATAATCAGCGTATGTGTGGCGTAATCTATACAAAAAGGTTTCGAGGATTGGTACCGTTGGTAATTCTGATTTCTATACAGAAATCCCAACTCCAGTCATCTAAAGGACTTCGGACAAGGACCGACAGTCTGAACCACTTGATGCTGATTTCTTTAGGATTTTCTCAGGTAATTCCGTGTCGAATCCTTTAAGTGTAGCCAAAACGCTCTAATTACCTCTTGGCTACTTTGTTATCCCTACTGCACCCTCACCAACAATTTTCTCTCCCTTCCGATACTGCAAAAGTTTCTCGGAGAAAAAGACGTATAAAAGTTTATCAGCAATCCAAAAACACAGAAAATCGTTAACTTGTTTAATTTACTTCAACTTAATTTTGCCTCTATGGTTCACTATATTATACAGAATTAATTATATTTCAATATATAAAAACATTGAAATTTTTAAAAATAATGTTTATGGCCATTTAATTCACACAAAATTATTAAAAGATTTGATTAATAAAAATTACATTTAATTTACAATGAAAAATGTAACTGTACTTAAACCACATAACTTACCGGAAATTTGGGACATGTGGGCGTTACAATATTTATAATAAAGGAGGAGAAATAACTGTTATAAAAATTTTGTAACTTTCAGATATATCTAAAAATAATGAAAATTGGTTAATGTAAATATTAAAAAGACAAATATAATTACATTCATGATTATACGTACAAAATTTCCATTCTAATTTTGTTCTTGCAAACCAAGTATATAAATAATACCGTCAGATTTAAAAAAAAATTAAAATTTCATAAATTTTCATAAAAATATAAATTTTTAATAAATATTTAAAATTTTAATGTTTAAATTATTTATTTTATCGAAACATAATTTAGTCATTAGTAGATTATAACATTAATTTGACCACATCGTGGTTTTTTGTTTGATTTTACATAGAATACTACAATATATATATTGTAATAAATAAGAATGATACTTATTAATTTGCTTACGTTGTTGTAGCCAAAATGTAATAATTAAATATTATGGGCTTTTAAATGAACAATTATTAATTTTAAAACAAACAAAATTTTATTTAGCAATACTTGAAAACTTATACAATTTTAAAAACATATCTCAATCTCTCAAAGGTCTTAACTGGGTTCGATAACGGACAGAACATTTAACTAATCAAAAAAAATTTAGCTTTAAATTAAAAGGAAATATTTATTCGTCTAGACATCGACGAAATTAATTATCGACGAACTTATTCTACAAGATTGATCTTAAATTTAAATCCTCCAGTCTCGGTGCTCGCCGTACGCCTCCCCAACTCTCACTCCAACTAACATCTCAAAAGCTTATCTTCCGCTTATATAGCCCAGTCTCTTCCTTTTTCCTTTGTTCCAAAACTACGTCGCAACTGCCCGTTGACAGTTTCCTCCATTATCCCGAGATTTACATTATGCAGTTGCAGTTCCTTAGTTAGCAAATAGCTAGCTACTCTGTCATGTCTCCAAGCCGACCATCGAGGCAGTAGCCGTAATTACTTTGGGTAAGACTATCTGTCTTAGCACCCCCACATACCCAGATTTTTAAAACGAAGAAATACTCAGTCCTACTCAGTCCTAAATAAACAACATTACAAACTGTCCTTTCAACCGTCCAGGCCATTAATCAGAAACAATGCCTCACTTAACAGATTTAGTTTGCGACAGACCACCCGCACGTGCATTGCTCCGAATTCTCAAGATCAATCCTAAGTAAACACATTACAAAATTCCCCCCGACGGTCCAGACCATTAATCAGACACAAACAATGCCTCATTTTCAAGGCATATATATATATATATATATATTTAATTAATCATAATATTATCATTAGTAATAAATAATTACCATATTTAGTTTATTTTTCCCTGAAAATAACCGTGTAGTGCAGAAAATATTTTAATTTGTAACAAGTGTTCGTTTTTTAAGACTCTTTATTTACACTAAAGTAACATAATCCATTTATAGCTTTTGGTTTAGAATGAATATAAATCACTCATTTCACAAAATTTCATTTTGACGTCATAAAACCTACTATTATTATTATTATTATTATTATTATTATCATGTCTTTACCAGGTATTTTGTTGCTTTGCTTACTCAATTCAATGTTTTAGCTTCTATTGCCAAGAGAGATTCATGTAATGCTAAGTTTAATAATTAGTACCATTAGTAGCTCCGAGACGATTCAGAGGTACGTAGTGTATATTTTAGGGACGTGTAAACGGTTATTTTCATATGTCTGACATCTCTTCTGTGAGTGATATACTACATGAAGGATTAGCGGGTGTAATTGCTTCTAATTTCTCCCTCGCAATCGCAGATGTCTACCTGATACTAAGGAAAAGCAGGGACTAGAACATGGAAGCAGTCACACGTCTCACGTTATATTGTTATTACCTCAGGGGGAGTTAATTTGACTCCATTTATACAGGTAATTGAATTTTAGTCGCAGTGGTTTACTCGACGTCCACAGCATCCTGTTTAATTAAAACGTCGTAATTAGGTTTAAGCTCTACCCTCAGCTATTACCTGTGTGAACCGTTTCCTCCCTGGTTGGAGCGAACAACGTTTTCCGTCTGAGAACGAGGAACGGCAGATTATTTGGTCATAATTTTCAATTTTGAATAGCAAATTGGCTACTGTAAAATTATTGCTTCATCGGTCTCAACATTAACATAATTATTTGTCTGCATATAATTTACATTGCGACACATTTAATATTCTGATATCAGCACGACTCGGCGAAAAGCCCCCAATATACGTTTTGCAACCATTCGCCCAAGGAGAATAGACGGAGGTGGAACGAGTCTGTTATTTTTTCCCAGGAAACACAGTAGGTCATCGGAAACGGAGTTTTCTCAAAATATTAAAAATAAAAAGTATGCTATACAAACAATAATTGCATGGAAGAAGATTTCAATGTCCCCTTGATCGTGAAAAATTTAAATGTCTTCTACAACGAAGAAGAACAGACCTTTTTTACTGTTCGAAACGTTGCTTTCCTAATTCTTCTGTCTACATTTTTCTCTTCGATCTATTTATTCATTTCATTACCCGTTTACATATTCTCCCTCGCTAACAATTCATTTTTAATTTATGATATTCTTAAGCCATTCTTAACATCAGCCGATGTAGGCTATAATGAAAAAAAGTATAATAGAACTGCATATAAATTAATATTAAAACTGTTACAGTTCTGCGGAGGAAATGATCGTCGTTTTTTTAAAGATAGAAGCAAAAAACTTAGGAAATTATTTAAAGAACGTCCTTAAAAATAATTCTTGAACACTTTTTATTTTTTAAGTAATTTTATGTCATTCGTAAGAAAATATATTTTAAAAATAGGAGGGAGCATAGAAAAAATAAAAGGAGGTTGGTATAAAGTATTAGGATATTAATAGTGGAACTTTCACGGATATATTAAACAGCCAAAGGATGCAAAAATAAATATTTTTTACTATATTTTTTTTTGTGATTCTTTTTACATAATTTCGGAATTTACTTCCATCTCACAAATACATAAACGTAGGATTGTAATGCAGCATTAATGTATGTAGACAAATTAAAACAGTCTCTTGAATACGCACACTGGAAAGCGACTAAAGTATTTAGTTATTAAAAATATTATTGCTCAGAGTTTGGCCGTTGGGAAAGTTTTAAAGCAATACGGCCGTATTAGAGAGTTTTGCATTTCGCAGCGAGCCAAGTCTCGGCGAAAACTTTGCTTGCAACCTCGACGGTCTTCAGACAAAGTTGCTTCATTAGGCCTGCTCCTGCGAATGTCCAAAGGCGAGCAAACTTCTCTCTGTCTTCCTTTCCGCCAAAATCCCACCTTCAGATTTCATTAAGCGAAATAATACGTAAAAATTTAAATAGACCACGAAGCATGCACGTTAGTTTTTTACAATTTTTTACGTATTAAATGAAAACAAATGTGTCTTGTAATAGAATTATCAGAGGCAACGCGCGTCGCCACGATTAGTTTCCAAACATACACACACACATATGATCTCTACAATATATATATATATATATATATATATATATATATATATACACATTTTACTTAATTTTTTTCTTTTATATTATTGTCAGCGTAACTTTGAGGCCAGAGCAGTGTAAAGAGCAGTCAGTGTGGAGCAAGAATGCAGAGACTGTAATGGTTGCTTCGGATTATTGTCGAAAAGCGTACGCACACAGAACTTTGGCTGAAAACATTCAGTGTGTTTTGGAGGGCCTTACCAGTATGGTAGTAATAACGAGTGTGTTTTCGGAGTCTGACCGGAGTGGTCACGGCACTCTGTTGTGTCGGACCGACCAGTGGTGGTCGCATTCAGCGTATGTATTAAAGGCATTTCTACAGCAAAACTGAGTCTGACAATACGTACGACAGTAAAGTTCGTGAAGTGTAAGAGAGGCGCAGGAATTTTGGTGAAGTGAAACGATATAGCAATCGGTGCTAGGGCCCTGTAAATAAAATTTAGTTTTTTAAAATTAAAATAACTGTGGAGTGCACAAACTGGTACTTGGCAGCTCTGAATAAAAATGGTGTGTAGAAACCTGATTTTATAAACATTTATGTAAATAATTTGCCGTCAGATTTTGTTATTGTAGATTAAATTTGTTCATTCCTTTGTAACTTTCGAGAAAATTGCACATCAGTTTCTTTATTAGAGGCACTGTAAGCGGCCCTGAAGTTTTCGATTCTCATTAAAGCTGAGGCATTTGTTAAAAACAAAAATTTATAAAATTCAATGTAAATCCAAATTGTAATTAAATAATATTATTTAAAGGTCGCGTCGACAACTTGGTCATTGGCGACCCATAAATAAATTACAAATAGTGCTTATTTACATAAGTTTTGCTGTGATACAACATTGATTCCAATAATAGACATACATAAATAATCTTTTGTTATCTCTTTAAAATAATTTTGTTTAAATTTCGAGGTAAAATTCTGTTAAATTTATTCCTTTGTTTCATCAACAGTTTTTTATTATTCATAATTGGACTCTAACGTGGTAGCTTTATTTAATTTAATTATTAAGGTATACCACAATATATATTGTGGTAAACACTATAAATTAAATAAAACAATCCCATATATATCTACGCTGTTAATTAAATAATATATATAAAGTTTCTTTATCACAGGTATTTTTAAAGTTAATACAGGTATTTGTGCACGTATTTTATCCGTCACAACGTCTGCCTGGGAGAGAATTAATTTTATAATTCACTGATACTCACGTTGAACGTAATTCTATCATTTTAGTAGTATTAAACTTAATTTTTTGTCCCTGAAACACGGTTTGGAATACGACGAAAGTATGAGAAATATATATATATATGAGTTGAGGCGCCGAGTTGTGGAGGAATTTTAATCCCTGGACTGAGTTCTTCAGACAAGATTTTAACTTTGTGTGAGGTGTCTGAGTGTGAGCAAACAAGCTAGGCTGCGAAATTGTGACTGGCCGGAAAATGTGAATAGGGTGCAGATCACTTCATAGAACGTATTGACAATCACACGAGTTCGTCGATCAATAGGACCCTAATTTACAGCCAGGTGTCACGTGGTTTCTGCCGTGGAGACATCACGCTACTTTTCTCTTTCAGGCAGACCTGATCAACCAAAGTAATCTTTGACGAAACCCCTCTCCCGCCATCGGAAGGGCGTGGGACAAGTACCAAATGCCCGACCTACCTGATGCTGGTTTTTCTAGGGTTTGTCCTGCATTTATTTTAGGCGAATTCCGGGTAGGATCCTTAAACCATATCCCGGGGGCCCTAGTTAACCCTTGGCTACCTTCCTCCACCCTTCCGCATCCCCCCTTTCAAATCCATTTCCTATGCTATAAGAGGGGAGTTGCCACTATGTGGATTACCCTATACATAGCCTGCCTTCTCCAAAAAAAAATTGCTTTATATTCTGTAAACTGAGAATATTTCTCAATTTTCGTCATATTCCTTAACTGAAGCTACGCGGCTCTAATTTTTGGAAATTTATAAATACATTAATCATTTATTGAATAAGTAAATTATCCCATTCTTAAAAATTAAAATTAAAACGTAAAATTTTATTTGATTAATTTTATAATTTTCCCCTAATTTTTTCCAACTGCCTCTCTAAATTATTTTTAAAAACCTGTTACACACCTCCTACCAAACGCGGTATTTAAAAATGAATTACGCAGTTTGATCCTTGTACCCGCAGTGGTGGAGGCTGTGGAACGACGGGGGCGGGCATCTGTTGCAGTGATATTGGGATTGTTTTAAGTCGGTTCCAGGACGCTCGCAGACGCGTTACTTCGCAGGACTCTCAAACAGCATAATAAAATTGTCTCCCCTCACATCGCTCATCCCTCATACAGTCCACCCCCGCAGTGACTGCCCGGGGAGGCTGTGCTATAATTTTATTTACAGCAGGTCCGTCGGGGAAAGCTGTCGGGGACAAGCTGGAAGCACTTTCTCCAGAAAAGCATCTTTCGTCGTTAGAGTCGCTTCTCAAGTGTTTACGACGAGGTTCCACGCGCGCGGGAGTTACTGTACATTCAGATTCTTGACTCAGATAAGAATTGGAAAAGACAACTTGAATGTCGGAATGATCTGCAGATAAATTGTCGGCGAGACAGTCTCAGATAGCCAAATGTTGCTTATTTGGGCTGCTGTAGTCGGAAACAGGCAAAACGGAATTACTCGCTTATCTTATCCGAACCACTCAAAACGACATTATTCTATTAGAGTTCCACTTGGAAAATTAATTAAAGTATAAATTAATAAAGACGTGCGAGACAATAATGATAAATTAAAACATATACCTCAATTTCAAATTTTATATTTTTTATATTGATTTATTTACAGCCACATCAACAGCTTATTACCAACCTAGTATGGGAATCATTTTTTCTCGTCGGCGGACTGATTTTCCATGTTTTTGTCTCATGCCCTCGCCGGGATTCGACCGAGACGGTCACCACAGGAGGTCGGCTTAAATTACATTACTTTATATATGCTCGTAACTTTCTTGAATGTTGTTATATGCAATATTTAAGTGTCCATTGTCTAAAAAGAGAGGGAGAAAAGTCGAGAGGAAGGAAAAATAATAAAGAAAACAATACTTATATAAGACAGAGAAAAATATCACGGGAAGAATAAGAAAGAAAGAAGGATGCAGAGAGGTATATAAGTACCAAACTATAAATGAGACACAGGTGCATTGAGCGAAGTTGATCTTCCTATTATGTAAAAACCTCATTATGTCTCCTTGTCCATTAAATATATATCTATTAACCCAACGGATCAATGAAAACAACTAAGGACTGTATATTACAAACCAATATAATTTATATTGACAGGAAAGAGAGTCAAAAATTTATATATTACCAGAAATTGAGGGTCGGTGTCGCCATGTCGGATAGGAAACATCAAATTTTTGGAGGCGTGAGCCTCCTTTACACACAGATAGTACTGCGGATTAGAGGATAGAGTGAGGTGACTCAGATAAATCAGTGAGATGGAACTCGGTTTTTTTTTATTCGCCGATTGCTCACTCCAGGGAAAAAGTAATCTCTGAAGAAACTTTCTGAGACTGAACGCTTATAATTTTATACAAATTTTCCTGGACTTTCGTTTAAACTATAAAGGATCACATTGAGAAATATATAATTATTATAATTACCCGACTTACTCACATTTGATAATAATAATAAAAATTCTAGGATGCATCTCTCAGTAATTTAAATGATTATCAACCAATATGTCATACTGAGACACTTATTATAAAGACTTGGCACACTTTGTGTAATTCCTATTTTGGATTTGACGTCTCTTTTTAATTAAATAAAATCAAATGTAGTTTATGACCAATAACAGACAGTTTCTTAATAAATACATTTTAAAATAACATCGTTTCGCTCCCTATTTGTACCTTCTTCAGATTGTAACTTGACTAAAAAGTAAAATTAGTGAGACTTGAAATGAAAAACATTTTGTGCTCCGTAACCGTGGAAACGAAACAAGGTTCTTTCATAGCCAGACTGAGTGAACGTTTATATATCTCAGATCATACTACAGAACTTGTCAGTCAAGTCACAACCTGAAGAAGGTAGGCATAGGTATCGAAACGTTATTTTAAACTGTATTTTTAATAAACTGAACGTTATTGGTCATTAACTATACCTTATTTGCCGTTCTTATAGAAGCCTAATAATATATTTAAATTTTGGTTCCGTCCAACTCTCTGCTTGGATGGTTTTATTCCTTTCGTGTAAACCGAAATGTATTTCATCATTCTTCACTGTTGTTGTACGGTTTACGAGAATTTCTTACTATAAGATAGCGACCGGAAATTCCATATTGCTAAAAGGACAGAATGAGGAACTAAGCGCAGAGCTATACTGTGATATAAAGAAATATTGTAGGATATATGAAAACCTGTGTGTCGCATCATAACGTGTAATAATAGACACATTTCTGTATATCTCACAAAGGATAAAACTGCAAAACATAGTCCTAACTGCGCAATTAAAACTGTATGAATATTTTAAAGCAAGTCGAATAAATCACCTATAAATATATTTGTATAAAGTTGCTAAAAAATTTCTCAAAATCTTAACGATTTGGTCCAATAAAAATGGGAAGAATTTGATTAAAATAAAATATAATTGTAAATATTGAAAGTACGATACTCTCAGAAAGAATTTCTGGTGGTTATAGCCGTAAAACGTTGGTCGTACACTGTAGTCCGGCGCAGACTGTAAGGCGGTCTGCTGCTGGCAGCGCCACGTTGCCATACACGCTTCAATTATAAAATGTTCTTTTTACCTTCACTTTTTGGAATTTTTACATGCTTTCATTCTCTGATTTATTAACTAAAATGCAATCATATTGTCTTTAATAAGTAAAAGCACACATAACAGTAAGTTTGAAGTTCCGTTATCGTTGAAATGTAACAAGTAATATTCATAGCCATACTGAGGCAAAGTTTAAACATCAAGACAATTTTTTCACTCAGAAACTCCCAGAAGAGGGTCCAAAAATGTATAGAAACGTTGTTGTGCTGATAACTAAAAAATTTATGTTTAATAAAAAATAAGAAATAATACGAAAGTCTGTTAATGGCCCTTAAATATATATTACTATTAAAAACCAGGCTTAACAATAAAATATTATTGTAAATATATTTAAGTTCGTACGAGAATCCTGTCGGGATAATTTAAAATATTTTGTTTGTAATCCTCTTATTCAGTTCTGGCAAGGTGGCTGCTCGAAATTCTGGTCCTATTTCATGACTGCTGATTTCTTATTGCATAATGTAGTTAATACATGAGTCACCATTTCTCTGGCTTTCTTATGTAACACTTGCATCCATCCTTGCATATCATCCTTGCACATCATCCTTGCGTATCATCCTTGCATATCATCCTTGCACATCATCCTTGCGTATCATCCTTGCATATCATCATTGTATATCATCCTTGCATATCATCCTTGCATATCATCCTTGCATATCATCCTTGCATATCATCCTTGCATATCATCCTTGCATATCATCCTTGCACATCATCCTTGCGTATCATCCTTGCATATCATCATTGTATATCATCCTTGCATATCATCCTTGCATATCATCCTTGCATATCATCCTTGCATATCATCCTTGCATATCATCCTTGCATATCATCCTTGCATATCATCCTTGCAAAATCATCCTTGCATATCATCCTTGCATATCATCCTTGCATATCACCCTTGCATATCACCCTTGCATATCACCCTTGCATATCACCCTTGCATATCATCCTTGCACATCATCCTTGCATATCATCCTGTACTCAAAGAATTTATGTAAAGACTACAAATACTCAACAATACCAAATAAGGAAGCTGCTTCCAGTTACATTCTTAGGTAAATTATAATTATCATTATAAAATATTTGTATATCTTATTTATCTTTTATTCCAATATTCTCCGTATTTTTCAAACAGTTCCGAACAGTGTAACGTTCAAATTATGCTCAAATTATAATATTTATTTTTCCTTGCGTACAATTATTTTCAAATACTTTATTCCGACTTGAATCTTGACCAATGGAACTGAAGATTCTCTCTTTTAATTATTTTTTTGCTCCGTCTGACACTGACAACAACTAAAATAAAGTTAATGAATTTCGTTTGTAAATTATTTCTGGTATTTCCGTTTGAGGCGTTATGTAATGGTTACATTATCCTATGAATTAATGGACCGCGTTTCTACAAAAGAACTCGATGAAGCATTCACGCTGAAATGCAAATTTTGAAGGCGCAGAAACTTTACGTTCTTAATGTACTTGTGAACGCGGTTTGTCAAAGATTATGGTCCCATTAACGTCGCTGTGAGGGGACAAAACTTCATTATGCCACGCTAGGGACATACAGAATTAACAAACGTCGCTACCACGCTAAGATCAAAAACGCGCCTTAAACAACATTACATTTAATTTCCGAATTTTTCATTTTATTATATATAAATTAAATTAAAAAACTATGTACTTGGCTTTGATAAGTATTAATAATATATTATAATTCACGTCTTTAGGTCAATTTAATTAAATTAGTCTCGTGTTTGTCAAATACCAGGTCGAAAATGTTACTTTAAGTTTCACAAATATTTTTAGTTATTCTAGTCTGTAACATCAGACGAATAATTTTTTTAGAATTATTGATAATGTTATTATTGTCTGTATATTGCTATCTTTCTTATTTTCAATACAGACGTAAAATTTGACATTTTTTGTCAAAAAATAATGATGTCTTTTTATACCTGCAAGTGAAGTTGGTTAGTCCAAATTTTATTAATATATTGTAATACTAATTAAGGAGGCCATTAATCATTCAAATAATTGGATTGTTAGCGGTAAAAATTCTTCAACAGACAACAATGTGTCGGCGGCTTTGTTTGAGTTGCTAGCGCGGGTCTGGCGAATATTGTTGTCGAGAGAGGAAGCAGAATTTAAGAGTACGAACAGCGTGGTCCAAGCATAGAATTTCAACTGAGAGACTTATATGTTTTAAAAATCTAAGTAAAAAGGTCTGGACGGAGAGACAAATTATAAAAAAACTGAAAAGCTGAAACAAAAAGTTTAGCATCACGTTCAGATACATACGCGTTCAGAAATATTTTCCGCAGAAAGGCATTGAAATAATACTGTTGACCGGAGGAATAATACAAGAACTACAACCGTGTGCTTTGATCAAGTGTAGAATCAGTGATTAATGGCTTTTTCGTGAACTGTGTTCCAAATCTCCAAAACTAAGTCTGGTACCAGCAGGACATTTGTAAGTCAGATTTCGGTTCTTTTCATTTTGTTAGATTTTGTATTTCGTTCGTTTCAATTTGGTTGAATTGTTAATTATTTAATTTATAATTTTAATTCTTCTTACTTATCAAAACCAGTTAAAGACCCTGAGAAGAAGAGTTATTCAATTTGATTGTTTGTGAAAATATAAAATATTGTATTTTACCTTGAACGCCACAAATTAGGGCAAATCATTTGTAAAAACTAAGTGAACGCCTGTTGAAATAATCTTTGGCAAATTAAAAGTTTTTTTTATTGTAATCAAATTAATTAATTCCATTAATTATATCTCCCCATTTAATCATTACAATATATTTATTTTATTGAAATATATTTCTGCAAAATATGGCTTCTAATCGAGTAGAAGTCAGAATATGACAGAGCAAGTCATCGAAACGTCGATCTACGATAATTCTATTCTGTTAGAAACCCGACAATCAAGTCTGATTTCTTACGCATACAGTCCACCATTTAGGACTTAATTAATTTTAAGAATACTGCATTGATTGCCGGTGCTCGCAATGCACAGAATTCGTACAGTAACTTAAATTCCTACTGCACTGAAAAACTACGTATGAAATTCTACAATTGAAATATGAATTATATTCCGTTTCGATTAAATTAAATCCAATAAAAACGAATGATAATGGGTAAATTTTAAAGCTCCAGCCTGCTGCAATCGTGATGTTTGAAATTAAATATCGTTTCAAATTAAATTTAAAAATTTTATACAGCACAATAACGTCGGCGATGTGAATTACATGAAAAAAAAAGAGACTAGTTATTACTTATATATTTTCCTACAGAGAGCTACGGTTGGAAGTAATTGGTTTTTCGTAATTACAACGTGAATAAAATATACCGGACTGGGTGGGTAATTTAACAGGACGTAATCAAGAATTAAAGCTTAATTTAAAACAAATCGAAACGTGTTCACGCGGCGTAAATTGTGTTTAGTTTATCTCTGTACGAGTGAATATGCAATGGGGATTCGTGAAGCTGGTCCAAACAACTTCGGATAAAATGCACGTAATCGTTTTTTCTCCTCGCACGGAGGAAACTAATCTTATTAAAAATAAATCAGAAGAGGTTTTATTTTAGATTTTTCGTTGTTAACGCGCTATGAAAAATCCGCTGCCAGTAATATAAGCAGAGGCTGTTCAAGTAATTTGAAAATTATTCTGTAGTATAATTTGTATCCGGAAAACCGGAAAGAATGGGATGACTAACAAGAATAATTTTCTTTAGAATAACGGGCTACATGAGGGTAATACACATGGTAGCAACTCCCCTTTAATAGCATAGGAAGGGATTTGAAAGGGGGGATGCGGATGGGTAGAGGAAGGTAGCCAAGGGTTAACTAGGTCCCCCGGGCTATAGTAATACCCTAAAAGTAATCCAGGGAAAACCCTAGAAAAACCTGCATCAGGTAGGTGGGGCATTGGGTACTTGTCCCACGCCCTTCCGATAGCGGGAGAGGAGTTTTCTGTGGGGACGCAGCACAGCATTCCCTTCTCCGTGCGTCGACCAGTATAGGAGGCAGCTGGCCGACTATTCCAATAAGAATACCGAACAACTCTTACCGTATGCCCAAGGTCTGCGACCCCGGAACATACACCTCTCAGATCAGGCCGAGGTGCCTCGGCTTGTGGGAACCTTAGTTCAAAAACGGAGAGAGGAAAAGGCATCCCCAAAGGTAGCCCCTTCGTATCTCTCCTGCAAGGTACTTCCTTCATAAACAATTGCAAGATATTTCGCTAAAATATAAACCTTAAAATCAATAAACTGACTATAAGTCAGTAAAAACTTAATAATTCACAAAGCAATTAATATAATAAAAATATATTATTACGATGATTCGGTCTTACTTTGGGACTACATTGCGATAATTGTTAAAAAAAATATAAATTTCTTCAATGATGTGTCTAATATTGAATGAAATTTTATTTTAAACATTTGGTAACAAAATTTGTCGTATAAAATTCCATAAAACTCACAATTTATATTCACCACCAAAATCTTTCATTAATATCATTTAAAAATAATAATATTATGCAAATAAATTTTGTCTATATTTCATGATAATATATTGTATTATTAATTGCTTGTCTATTTTATTTTTCTGACTTCCAATTTACTTATTTATTGTAATATCGATAAATAACAGTCAACTGTGTTTATAAAAGTGTCTGTCTACATGTTACTATTATTATTCGATGATAGTTTCAAGATATTCATGGAACGAATCTTATATGAATTTAATCGGACCAATGTTACTATAACAATTATAACTGACATCATATTTAAATTAAATAATAAAAAAATAGCAGCCTTTTAGTCAGAAAATAATTTTAATATTCAGATTTTAAACATGTCATTCCGGTATATGGATAATATAATTATAAACAAAATTTAATATTACAAAAATTTCCAAACATACGGAAAATAATCAATGAAGCAAAATCGTGAATAAGGAAAATATGACAGTGAGAAATCTGGGGATTTAAATACAATAAAACGCAACCCATGGAAAAAATATTTGTAAAATGTGACTTTCTTATACTTTAATGTTCACATCGAGACGAAAATAGGTTGTAAATTGTATTGTGTTCAATTAAAATATTTTTTTAAAAAATAAACTCAATTAATTCCGAATCAAAGGTAAATACACCATAAAGTAATAGGAATTAATAAACACACGATAACAAATTCACTATCTTAAACAATTTCAACACTACTTTCGTCAGAGTTTTGATGAGTTTGCCTTAGATCTGATATAAAATAAGGAACAAAATTAAAAAATATATACTTAAAGTTCTATAATTTTTGTAATGTCGGTACATTTTTCGAGATATGATATTTTATTGTTTACAGACAGTTTAAATGATTTGTATTTTCAAATACAAGCATGTACATTAGGAAAACGTTAATGTCTACAGAATTAAGAAACCACGTATTACAGGCTCAAGCACTTACAGGC
Organism: Zhengitettix transpicula; assembly: GCA_037074705.1. Taxonomy (NCBI): domain Eukaryota; kingdom Metazoa; phylum Arthropoda; class Insecta; order Orthoptera; family Tetrigidae; genus Zhengitettix; species Zhengitettix transpicula. Next base: position 33,787,340 of record CM073596.1, on the reverse strand, counting down.
TCTCTGAAGGTTAATGTAGTTCTTACTAACTCTTAGAATTCACATAGCGAATTCAGAGACTCGTGTACCGTTCGTTTTAAGGTTCTGTGTCAATAAACAAGTCAGCTTTACCTCAAAATGTCTGTAATGGGTTCTTTGAAGTCGGAGCCTGCGAAGCCTTTTCTTAATTTACAATGCATTATGTACAACTATATTTAACAGTCACAAAGTAGTTTTTCTTCTTATTATTTATTAAGAGATGTTTTATATTTACTTATAAAGAATAATATTGGAAAATAGAGCCGAAAGCTCTCTTAATATTTAATAACTGAGTAGAAGAAGGGGGAAGGTGGAGGGGAGCGTTGTCGTCAGTAGGGAACTGTCCTGTGCGGAGAATCTGGAACGTTTTTTTTTTGGGTGTAGACAGGCTATGTATAGGGTAATCCACATAGTGGCAAATCCCCTCTTATAGCACAGGAAAGGGATTTGAAAGGGGGGATGCGGAAGGGTGCAGGAAGATAGCCAATGGTAAACTAGGGCCCCCGGGGTATAGTTTAAGTATCCTACCTGGCATTCGCCTAAAAGTAATTCAGGACAAACCCTATAAAATCCTGCATCAGGTAGGTCGGGCATTTGGTACTTGTCCTACGCCCTTCCGATGGCGGGAGAGGGGTTTGCTGTGGGGTCGCAGCTTACCCCTCGCCATGCTTGGTCAGTTTAGGAGGCAGCTGGCCGACTATTCCAATAGGAATAACGGACAACTCTTACCGTATGCGGTCTGCGACCCCGGAACATCCACACCTCTCAGAACAGGCCGAGGTGCCTCGGCTTGTGGGAACCTCTGTTCAAAAACGGAGAGGAAAAGGCATCCCCAAAGGTAGCCCCCGCCAGAGCTCTCTGGGAAGGTTCACCTGTGAGAGAATTCTCTCGCAGGCTTCCTTGGAATCTGTAACTTTTTTTTTTAGGGCAACAAGCAACATAATCAAAAAAGAATGCCTGCGAGAGGATTCTCTCGCAGGTAACCTGCGAGGGATTTTCTCTCTCAGGCAGAACCTTTTAGGAGAGATACGAAAGGGCTACCTTTGGGTATGCCTTTTCCTCTCCGTTTTTGAACTAAGGTTCCCACAAGCCGAGGCACCTCGGCCTGTTTTGAGAGGTGTGTATGTTCCGGGGTCGCAGACCTTGGGCATACGGTAAGAGTTGTTCGCTATTCCCATTGGAATAGTCGGCCAGCTGCCTCCTAAAGTGGTCGAGGCTCGGAGAAGGGAATGCTGCGTCCCCACAGCTAACTCCTCTCCCGCTATCGGAAGGGCGTGGGACAAGTACCCAATGCCCGACCTACCCGATGCAGGTTTTCCTAGGGTTTTCCCTGCATTTCTTTAGGCGAATGCCGGGTAGGATCCTTAAACTATAGCCCGGGGGCCCTAGTAACCCTTGGCTACCTTCCTCCACCCTTCCGCATACCCCTTTCAAATCCCTTCCTATGCTATTAAAGGGGAGTTTCCCTAAGTGGATTACCCTCATGTAGCCTGTTGCCCTAAAAAAAAGGCTACATAATCCACGTTGGGCAACTCCCCTTTAATAGCATAGGAAGAGATTTGAAAGGGGGGATGCGGAAGGGTAGAGGAAGGTAGCCAATAGTTAACTAGGGCCCCCGGGCTATTTTTTAAGGATCCTACCCGGGATTCGCCTAAAGAAATACCATATCAAAGTCGAAATTATTATACGTTATTATAATGATCAGTTTTCATACTGCAGCTAATGTTTTGAAGTATTTCATTAAATTTGAGTTCTGAAGTGGAAGGAGCAGATAGACAGCGTGGACGTAATGAATCAACGTAACAAAGCCGCGCGGACGTATCTCGTGTGACGTAATAATTACGTACGAGCTCTCACGAGCAGTGCCATTATCACCATCTGCGGCCCCTATCGGAGGATCACAATACCACATTAGCCCATTGTTTCTGAGGGGCCTTCTCCATTGTTGCCAACCATCCGCACGGAGACCGATGATGTCGGATGGCCTAATTAGGCGTTCTTCGTCGAGTAATGAGTGGACGTACCACAAACTCCCGTCTTCTAGGTCTCGTGTCACTTGAAAAGGAGCAGTTTGTATCTACGCCATTCACTCCCAGAACGCCATTATTATTTGCATAACTATTCATTGTTACTCCTTCGGGCAACGTAACTTTGCGTCATTACAGAGAATAACGGTACCGTCCTCCGTCCTTTAAAGGTGTCTTAAAAATATCATAAACAAATAGAATTTAAAATTTATAAATAAACAGCTAAACGGCCAATTTGTAAGATAAAAATTAAATTTCTCAGCAACAAAAAAAAATTACAGTAGTACAACGTTACATCTACAATTTTGGAACTGTTACATTTGACATAAATATTTTGGCAAGATATAAGTTTATACAAATGGCGAAATTTAGAAAAAAATTCCTTAATTTATAGATAGTACAAACGATTCTAAGGCACACTTAAAAATAATTACGCTATGCTATTTCTTAGCTACGGATATATGAAGTTTGACCATCTATGGCGTCAATTCATACACAGAACAGGCTCAGGAGTATGTGTCCTTCTTTTAACACTTAAAAAGTGTTTCTGTAACTGTATGTGCGGTTCTTTTACTTATTTAAAGCAAGTTTTGTGTTCGCTTGTTAAAAAACGACCTCCATACTAAACGTTTGACGTCATACTCGGCGTAAAATAAATTAATCTCGGTGCCCATTTGTATAAACTTTAGTTGAACCAAAGTTTCCTCTAATTTAGAATATGAATATATGCATACATTCAAAACTGAAGAAGTTCCAAAAATGTGGACGAAACGTAGTATTGAAACAAATGTTTCGGTTTTAATTAATTGCTACATTTTTTTCTGACATATCGGCTGTGTTGTTTATTTATTAAACTGACACATTGCTGTCATTCTTTTTCAATGTTCTAGATACTCATTTTTCGTGTACAGTCAGAAAAGTTCAGAAAATTAATAATTTCGAATAATCAGCCTGTGGAGAGCTAATTTGTGAATGAATTGATAATAACCTCACACGTGATGACCGGGTTTAAATTCAACTTTCTGAGGACGAGCTTCTAATATATTTCCCCCTTTTTTTGTTCTAATCAACATTTTTCGTAACATTAAAAACACTGACAAAATAAGTGATAATAAAAATACCACACAACGTTTCTCGGATCCTTGTCCCTTTTCTTCAGGTGCTGAGGAGAGCCTGGAGCGACACAACTGCACTCGTCAGTTGGCAAAACTCAAAAAAAAAATTCTTCAATATTTTTCATAGTTATCACATTACCAAGCTCAATAACTACAGCAGCATCTGTTCATTAAATGCAGGTCAAATTATCATTTTTAATGCAAACGTTTTACAGTACGCGGCGTTGCAACCATAATTGTCATTTATGTTTTCTAGTAATACTAAATACGACCTTCATACGGACAAAAAAAAGTAGGGAAACAATAAATAAGATATTATAGATTAAAAGTGCCGGACGTTTCGACGCGGATTGGCGTTTATTTTAACGACGATAAAACGATAAAAACGTAAGAACTAAAATCATAGATACATACTGTAATAATCAAAAAATGGCGTTTAATAAATAGAAATTAATCAATTAATTATTTTCAAATACTTGAAACAATTACACAAATAATTACAAATAGAATTTATCTCAGGGTCATTACTGGGTTTCATAATGGCTTATCATTTATTTAGAAATCTTATCAACACAAATTTCAATAAAAAGATTTACTCGTCAATTAACAAAGACGAAATTTACTTGTCGACGAAATTATACTAAAAAGATGGATTCTACTTAATAAATTTTATCAAAGGAAGAGAACGAAATCTGACGACTATCTTTTAATCCGGTTTAAATAATGAGTTGTTTTATATTGTTACTCACGGCTGCATTCCAGGATACCTGGTACTTGACGAAACACTATGGCGGGTTTTTGCGCAGCTTCTACTAAAACTCACTGATTCTAAAGTTATTATTTTTAGATCAAAATCAGTAACCAGGAACCTCCTCTTCGTCTCTCCCTCACTCGGTTGACTTCTGCTCCGCTATGTGCACCAAAACTGTCTGTGCTTAGCAGGTTTCGTAGTTCGGCTTGTGTGAATGTTTTGTCTATGCTTTCCTGCAAACTCGTTTCGATTCTCGTTCTCGCCTTTCGTTTTCGTCCTCGTCTCTCGCCACGTGTTTAATCTCCAAGTTCCAAAAGTTCCTTTACGACCACCCGATCGCTGAGGAGCCGAAATGCAGACTCAACTCTACCAAAACATAATGTGTACTCTATCCTCAATATTTTAATGCGACCTGTACTTGACCAAACCTTCCAACCAACTGAACTACCGTCTCCTAATTTTGAGCGCGCAGTGCTTCTTCCGACAAAGAAACAATGCTCTGCTACATTGTTGTTTTGTGTTCGGTACCGCCGTCAAGAATATGTTTCTCTAACAATTTAGATTATCAAATTTACAATTAATGTGTTAATTAATTGGCATTACAATACATAGAATAAAACAATATATACAGCGGGCTATGAGGTTGATTTTTTTTTAATATACAATATTTCAGAAATCGATCTGTTACAATAATGTGGGCTTCTGTCAAAAATAGAGGTGGTGTTAAAATCGAAACAGTCATTAAATTTTATACAATGTTTATTGATAGTATTGCGTTTACAAGTTAAAGATTAGACTTATGCCCTTTAATTCGTCAATTTAAAGTTCTTTTAGTTTGGCCGATATAACAATCTAATAAACATTGGTAGTGGAAAACGTATTTATAGGATTTTTGTGCCCCTTGATGAAACCAGAAAAAGGAAATTTAGACTTAAAAATTTCAGATTTCTAAATAATTGTATTAGATCATACAATTCAATACAATCAATTTTTTGTATTTTTTTTGTTCCTTATAACATTGTTCTGGTTGTGTCCGAAATCGTATGGCGGTCGTATTTAGTATTATTGTGTGTTTAACAAACGTTAATTTCTATGTTATATGTATGTTTACTATTAGAGTTCAAGTAATGCCTTTGCGCTGTTGACTGTGGTGTGTGTCCACGTCGTTTAATAGTTCAACATTGACCGTTAAAGTCCTCGAATTCAATTCAATATTTATTCCCCCCCCCCCCCCCGCAGGAAAAAACAAATTTCCACAGTGTATCTATAGTTGACATTAACATCAACTTGATTAAATTAAACAAGCATATTCTTTGATAATCATGTTTAATTTAACAGAATCTGAAAATGAAAATAATTTTCTAATTAAAAAAAAGACTGATAAAAAAAAATTAATTGATTTCACTCGGGTGAAATAACAGAGAGAGGAATTGTGAGCGGGTTGTTATAATATTAAATATCCGCCCCCTAATTAGAGCGAACGAGGCAGACGCAGATGAAGCGTAGAATTTAAGGGCGGGAATCCTACAAGCACATAATTAATTCGTTTCCTACGGCTCTAAACAACAATAAAAATATTTTGCTGCGGACGCTAGTAAAGTACTACTTCGAAGTACGTCAACGAAATGAACTAAATTCATTTGTTTTTTTGGAATTACAACGCTTAGATCCTTTACAGTTTTATAGAGCTAAAAATTACTTTATAAATTGATAAAAATTTACTGAAATTATAAATCGTTACCAAATTGTAGGTTTTGGTGACTACTTAAAATATTGAGAAAATAACCAAACTTTCATCTCAAGATACTAATGTGGGTTGCTGTATTGGGACACAACAAAACAACTAAATAATAGCAACGATTGATACAAAACACGTCATTGACGAAATTGTGACAAAATCCGACAAAATTTCACTCAATTAAGCAAATTCTGAAGTCGGTGAAACATTGTAACTCATTCTGAATGTTTAGAAAAATTTTGACGCTTTGTGACTAAATATCACTTTTAGGGACAAATTGAGGCTATATATAATAAATTCAGGCTGAATATATGTCACGCAATACCTGCGAGGGATATTCTCTCGCAGGCAGAACGTTGTAGGGAAGAGACACGAAGGGGCTACCTTTGGGGCCTCCTAATGTGGTCGAGGCACGGAGAAGGAAATGCTGCGTCCCCACAGCAAACTCCTCTCCCGATATCGGAAGGGCGTGGGACAAGTACCCAATGCCCCACCTACCTGATGCAGGTTTTTCTAGGTTTTTTTCCTGCATTTCTTTGGGCGAATGCCGGGTAAGATCCTTAAAATATAGCCCGGGGGCCCTTGTTAACCCTTGGCTACCTTCCTCTACCCTTCCGCATCCACCCTTTCAAATTCCTTTCTACGCTATTAAAGGGGAGTTGTCCCACGTGGATTACCCTCATGTAGCCTGTTGCCCTAAAAAAAAATTAAAAAAAGAGGATGCCTTTCCCTCTCCGTTTTTGAACTAAGGTTCCCACAAGCCGAGGCACCTCGACCTGTTCTGAAAGGTGTATGTTCCGGGGTCACAGACCTTGGGCATACGGTAAGAGTTGTTCACTGTTCCTATTGGAACAGTCGGCCGGCTGCCTCCTAAACTGGTCGAGGTACGGAGAAGGGAATGCTGCGTCCCCAAAGCTAACTCTTCTACCGCTATCGGAAGGGCGTGGGACGAGTACCCAATGCCCGACCTACCTGATGCAGGTTTTTCTAGGGTTTTCCCTGCATTACTTTTAGGCGAATGCCGGGGAGGATCCTTAAACCATAGCCCGGGGGCCCTTGTTAACCCTTGGCTACCTTCCTCTACCCTTCCGCATTCAACCTTTAAGATCCCTTCCTATGCTATTAAAGGAGAGTTGCCACCATGTGGATTACCCTCATGTTGCCTGTTACCCTTAAAAAAAATGTTACGCAATCTGACAAAGTGTGACAAAACGATACAATTACACCCCCACTTCATCCCTTATTGTAATCAATCTGTATATCCTGTTGAACCAAAGCGTTTACAAAAACAATTCACAACTTCAAACTTAAAAAATCTTGTACTTATTAATTTATAAAGCCATTCCAACAAAAATATAATTGATACGGCTATGCAAAACTGTGTTCTTGAAAAAGTCATTCAGGAACTTCGTCGTCGAAATATTTCAGGCCTATCGCCCTATGTATACGATTTATGGTTTGGGACCTCTTAGAATTGCTTAATGTTTTGAAAAGCTCTGGATTCGGGAGGGGAGGGGGAAATCTGTAAAGTTTTTAACAAATTCTCTGGCCCCACATTGCTGCCCTTAGTTACATGGCTTATAATTTATCTCGGGCTGGGATTAAATGAAACTTAGGTTCATTACTAAGGCAACGCTGGTCTGCTCAGACGACGCGAGTGATATAGTTTCATAATAGTGAGAAATTCAAAATATGAATAAAATTTCTCACACATTGTATCCAAATTTGTCTTTATTTATTTCATTTGACTTCTGTAGCGGAAATACAATTGCTAAATTCACTTTTAAAAATATAATAAATAATATAAATATTTTATAAAAATTAAATGTAAAAAAGTAATATTATTAAAAAAAACTATTAAGTAGGAAATATATAAACAGTGGTATACAAATTATTGATATAAACAAAGCAACCACGTTGCGGCATATTAATGTGATAAATTATGATTTGATGAATGAAATAATTTAAACAATTAAATCTTACATACAAAACTTTTACGTAAATTCCACAGCTTTATTGAAATTCTAAAACCTTCAGGGCCGCTTATCGGGCGCAGACGCAACTTTACTGTCTCAGTTCATATCGCAGACTACCCTTTACTTTTTCAGTTTCTATCGCCGACTGTGTTTATCTCTCGTCGAAGCTTTCTACCTCAAACGTTTCCGACAATAATAGGTCTGAAAACTCCATATTCTTATGCGTCACTTATTGTCAACAATACCTGGCCCATAATATTACGCTGACACTATAAATATTAAAGAAATTGGTGGCCACCACAATACTTCATAAGAATATAGGAAAATTAAAATTATATATGAAGGAACGTGTGAATTTATAAAATACTGTAATTAATACATAAAACTATTAATAGTTAAATATTGAAAAATTTTGTTTGTAATTGTTAATAAAAATTAAGAATCTAATAGCGATTTGAAAAAATTCCTACAGAATGAACGTATTATTAGTTATCTTACATTAAGTGCTATTAGATTAAAGAGAATGGAATGGATAGGACACGGGCAACGCATGGGAAAGGAAAGGATGCATTATAGAATGATATGGGAGGTGAAAGAAAGGCAGGAAAACCAAGGAACAGATGGATAAATGAAATAGAGAATGACATAAAAAGGATGATGGATTTTAGGAACTGGAGGAGAATAGCTTTAGACAGAGAAGCTAATACTGGAGGTCGAGGCCCGATATCGGACTTTGGAACCATAGAAGATGAAGAGGAAGAAGAAGAAGAAATTAAGTGCCTATGATTACAAAAAAATCTCAAACTATTTACACGTTAAGAAAGGATGCACTCGTTGGGACATTAAATTTAAAGATCACAAGAAAATGAAGCAATCTTTTTTCGTTTATTATGAGCCATAATTTTAATTTATTGTTTTTTTATATAGAATTATACAATAGGAGCCGAATGAAGGTCAGGACGAAGTGACTTCCCCATCCAAATATCTCTATATTTATTGTTTTTAGGCGAGCACGGAAAAACCACTGTAAGGAGTCTGCGACACAAAATCTGAACAGTCAGTTGACTGCGGACGTGATGATTATGTGGAGCAAAATTTTTAGTTAGTATTGTTGCAATCGATTCACTTTGCTGGCGATGGATTCAGGCGTCTGAAAAATAATAGTAATGGACCCGCTAAAGGTTCAAAAACTTCACTTTGTTGTATTTATTTCAGAAAATGAAACGGATTGTGCTGAGAAGATTAAAAGCTGACTGCGGTATAGAAATGAAATCTTATACTTTTAACAAACTTTTATTAATCATAATTAAACATTGCAAATAAGTCAATTAACGGTTAGGAGTCAATCAAAATCTCATAAATCTCAGAATCAAATGATTAAATCAATCAATAAATCTTGCATCTTATAAATATAAGGAATCACGTAAATCTTTACACATAGAAAATTGAGTATTAAAAATTATTTAATTGTGATATTCCTATGTCGAGTGTACAATGTTAACGTAACTATTGAGATTTAGCGTGTACACGAAGTTTGCGTGAATTAATAGAAGGTGTGAGAGAGACAGGACGATAATGGCCGTTATGTGCATCTGCTGTGCTGTATTTTGGCACCTCAGGTGTATTGCATATATTACAAGGGAGATAATGTAGTTGGCACCTAGTACGGTTATTAACTGAATTATATTTTAGGTACGTATGTGGTTTCTTTGTAAAGTTTAAAAGACATAATGATTCGTAAGTGACTTAAAATAATCTGGTGTTAATTTGCAGAAAAAACAATTCAATATATTATATCTCATGTTGTTTTCAGTTATTATTAATACAAGGTGGTTAAATTAAATAATATAAATTTATTATAGAAACGAATTTGAAGTGTAGTACAGAAATGTCATTAATATTTTGAGATTTTTTTTAGTATTTTGAGTCATGCAGCAACGAAGGTAACTGGGTTGGAAAAAAATACTTTACTACATCTCTCACAGAATTCGAGGAAGGTTCTATTATCTGGTATTCATTGGCATGTCGTTTGTAACTCCCTTACCCATTCATCAACTACTGTGAAACTACTCCCTGCACCACTCCTCATATACTACACCCAGTAAAGTGTCCTTAACTGCGTGAAATTGTTTTGATATTCATTACATTATAAAATATTTAATAGTCGGCCAGCTGCCTCCTAAACTGGTCGAGGCACGGAGAAGGGAACGATGCGTCCCCACAGCAAACTCTTCTCCCGCTATCGGAAGGGCGTGGGACAAGTACCCAATGCCCGACCTACCTGATGCAGGTTTTTCTAGGATTTTCCCTGCATTTCATAAGGAGAATGCCGGGTAGGATCCTTAAACCATAGTATGGGGGCCCTAGTAACCCGTGGCTACCTTCCTCCACCCTTCCGCATCCCCCCTTTCAAATTCCTTTCTTATTTTATAAGAGGGGAGTTGCTACTATGTGGATAACCCTATCCATAGCCTGTCTACACCCAAAAAATAATAATTTTGAAATAGATTAATGGGGCTTGCGAGGGCTATTCTCTCACAGGCAATACCTGCGAGGGATGTTCTCTCGCAGGCATAAACTTCTAGGAGGGATACGAACGGGCTAACTTTAGGGATGCCTTTTCCTCTCCGTTTTTGTACTAAGGTTCCCACAAGCCGAGGCACCTCGGCCTGTTTTCTGAGAGGTGTATGTTCCGGGGTCACAGACCTTGGGCATACGGTAAGAGTTGTCCCGCTATTCCCATTGGAATAGTCGGCCAGCTGACTCGTAAACTGGTCGAGGCACGGAGAAGGGAATGCTGCGTCCCCACAGAAAACTCCTCTCCCGCTATCGGAAGGGCGTGGGACAAGTACCCAATGCCCGACCTACCTGATGCAGGTTTTTCTAGGGTTTTCCCTGCATTACTTTTAGGCAAATGCCGGGTAGGATCCTTAAACTATACCCCGGGGGCCCTAGTTAACCCTTGGCTACCTTCCTCTACCCTTCCGTATCCCCTCTTTCAAATCCCTTCCTATGCTATTAAAGGGGAGTTGCCCAAACGTGGATTACTCTCATGTAGCCTGTTGCTACAAAAAAAATCATAAAAAAAGGGAAGTTTTTGCTCCTTCGCGTGTCCATTACTCTTATTTTTCAGACCCTTCACTCCAATTCCAGCAAAGTGCATCGATTCCAGAAATACTAACTAAAAAAATTGCTGTACATAATCATCCAGCCCGCACCCGACAGATTGTCGTCATTTTGTGTCGCAGACTCCTTACAGCGGTTCTTCAGTGCTCGCCTAAGAACAATTAATAGCTATGGTGGATGGGGAGGTCACTGTGTCCTGACCTTCATTCCGTTCCTATTGTATAATTTTATATATAAACAATTAATAATTTCAAATTATGGCTCATTACATATGAAAAACGAAGGTTTCATTTTCTTGTGATCTTTAAATTTAATGCCCCAACGAGTGCAACGTTGCACTCTTGACATGTAACTAGTTTATGGAATTTTTTTGTAATCATAGGCACTTAATTTAACATAACTAATAACATTAATTCTCAAATAGTTATTAAATTCTTAATTTTTATCAACAATTTCAAACAAAAATTTCAGTCTTTATGTATTAAATCTTTTATCTATTAATCACAGAATTATAGAAATTCACACGTTCCTTCATATATAATTTTCCTACATTCTTATTGAAGTATATATATATATATATATATATATATATATTCCTACCAATAGTTTTTAAGTAAATTATTTTTTTACATTAGTGTTTTATAATATTTTTTTTTATTATATATTTAAAAGTCAATTTTGAAATTTCCATTTCCATTTATGAATAAATTTATATTTGTAGAACTATAAAGTTACATACTGTCTCCCTGCAGATAACGTTGCTTTCTGCTAACACGTTTAAAAATTAAATTAAAATTAATAACGCTTTACAGCTTATTTCCTTTAGACATGTAAATTAGCAGAAAATTTTTAAATTATTTTTTTTGTCTCCCTACCATGTATATATCGTAAAAACATTTCATAAAATGGAAATTCCAATTTTTCAATGCTAAGCCAGTTTGTAATCATCACAGTTAAATTCTCATCTACACTTATACGATTTCATTGTTCGTGATTGTAATATCTTCAATTGCCATTTTTTTTTCTAGGTTACTGTTTATTTTACCCACAGTAATTAGAATTTCGGACAGCAAATCCCAGTTGGTAATTGGCTTCCACCTCAGCCGCGGTGTTGCAATATCTCTCACTAATTAACGGGCGTAGCTCACCTTGCGGCTCCACCTACGGGCAGGATGACCGAGAAATACGATTCGAAGTAATTTTAGATCTCCACAACTATCACCGGAGGAGAATGAATAAGTTAGCGTTGCTTGAAAAATAAATACCTCATTATGAATTAGAAATTTTTCCCATAATTCTACAAAATATTTGTACGCGTGTTTCCTGTAAAAAATATTAAGTAATGAAGGGAAACGAAAACCTTAACCAAGGAGAAACATGTATATTAAATTCTATCAAATGTTCTCATTGCTTTTAAAAAATTTTACGTATCACAAAAAAATATTATAGAGTTCATTCCGCCTGAATTTCTCATCATTTTTTCATTATCCATTATTTTCTTTTGCATATAAAGTTCTGTCGTGAATGGCGCGTGCGCAGGGTTAATTCTCTAGAACAATATTAGTGAAGGGAATATATGTGTGATTAGCGGCTGGATTGTTTGAGATTAGAGTTAGTACTATGTATTCACCGCCAAGCCGCTACGTTCATCCGGTCCTTGGCAATTACAGCACAATCGTAGAGAGCGAGAGACATAATAGGGGTTGGGGATGGTTAGAGAGCAAAATTAAGTATCAGAAATTCGCTCGTTGCTAAAACAGGCATAAGATACACCGTGAGTGTGAAATTATATACGTGTGTGCTTAAGAGTGCAACTACGTTCCTTATTCGATTTTTAATCATCTGAAAATAGATTTAACTTGCTTTTTTCCCCAAAATCCCTGTTCAAGTAATTAAAATTAGGCTCGGTAACCCCTCACCCCGATGTTTAACTCAATATGCCAGATGATAGTTTCATATTTACAAGAAACCCGTTAAAGCTCTGTATAACAACAGAAAACAGTGTAATCGAGATTCTTCTGAAAATCGGGCAACGCCAACGTCCTCATACTGTCTTTACATGTCCGATAGCAGTTTTATACCATCAAGAGCCTTTTAACTTGTGTGTATAACAACAAAACAATCTTTCAAGTCGGTTTGACCGTTTTATATTAAAAAGGAGGAAAATAGCATGACACCCATCGAGAAGAAAATTATAATATCCGAATCACAGAACTTTATATGTATTGGATACTGATCGGGACACCAGGATCCAGGATAACGAACCTTCACAGAGATTTCCAGCAAATTCGTCTTCAATTATATATTTCCAGAAAGAGTTGATTGCCCTCTTTGAAGTGTAAGAGCGGACAAATGAGCTATTTCCTACAGTGCTTTGTGTCTCGGCAGAGTTTCCTTCCCACCATTACACGAATACGTACTCAATGAAGCGGTTAGTCGATTGGGGATTTTCGTCCTCGTCCTGAAATTAAATCCTTCAATCCCAGACTGCAGTGTCGCTCGAATTTCTTGATCGGGAACTTTTAAATGTGTCTGAATCTGACAAGTTATTCTTCCACGAAATTATTTTACTGCTTAGATTTATACTGAAAAATTAATAAATAAATTCCTAGATAATTATGCAGATCACTACTTAAAATTAGCAAGTTTTGTGGTCATAATAGCTGAATTTTTAAGTAAATCACAGTGTAATAAACAAAAAAATACTATTCAGCTGATCTGGAGGACGTTGAATGAGCTTACAAAAGACGAACGTATTGAATTGGTTGCAAGATAAATCATCATTATGTCTATATGGACAGTTGATAAATATACATGAGAGAATAACAAATGTATCACTGTAACTAAAAGGAAAGTTTCCAATAAATATATTAGCTCGCTTACAAAACGATACATAGAATGAAAGAAAGACCAGATAAATGTAAAATCATTATATCAGCAAGGCTATTCGAAATAATCGTGAAATAAAATATTTATTAAAAAATCAAAACAGATTTTTGTATGTATACATCAGTTATACAAAGTTTGAGAAATGAATTATGGGAGTAAATGGTAAAACTATTAAAGATGGACCATAAAAATAAAACAGTGGTACCTATTCGGTACTGCATGGATTATAAAAGTAGGTTTACGGAGGTATCTGACACCAGATTTAAATAAGGGGCGATTGGTTTTGCTCACTACTGACGTCCCAGATGTGTTTCAGATCAGGCGAATTTGGTAGCCAATACATCAACGTTATTTCATTGTCAAACCACTGTAGCAAGATTCTGGCCTTGTTATCCTGTCTGTACATGCTATCATCGACGGGAAAGTGATTCTCATCAATGCCATAAACGGTAATCTCCTAAAAACCTGCACCTGCCTTCAGATCTACCACTGATCGCAGTCTATACTGCTTAAAAAAGCTGGCAAGTCTCCAAATCTCCACGTTCTTTGATTAGGCAGCACCTTGTCGCTTCTTAGTGTTTCCACCGTCCTTCAATCACCTTCCATAGAACCTCACGACAGTTACACGCGAACAGCCGACCAGCTTCGTCGTTTCATTCCCAAGCGTCGGGCTGTCAAATTCGCTTATATCATCTTTATTTATCCCTTTATTGGGCGTCTCGTGGGTAGAATCATCCCTCATTCTTTCATGTTCGCTTCTATACTTTCCTTGTCGCGTCACTTTTTTTCACCACTGTCAAAGCTTAAACCTGACAAATGTTTATTCAATTTATTTATTCAACTTTAAAACCGTGATTCACAAGTTGAATCAATGAACTGTATTTTTATGTGCTTTTGCCTAAGAATATAATTTCTGCATCGGAAGAAACAGATTTTCTTACACTCTCTCGCCTTCGTCAGGACGAAGGTATTCCCCCCCCCCCCCCACAGTTCGCATACTCCTCACCCGACCTGAACTTCCTTTAGAAAAGATAGCTGCAGTGGTGACGTGCCATGTGGGGATCGATGACGCCACTTTTGTCAGCAATGCGACAAAGACCTTGACGAGAAACTAACTTGCGTGAACATAGATACAATCAAAACTCAGTACAGTTTGACCTTACCCCGCGGAAAAATATACAAAAATTTTAGTGAGTGAACTTCATTAGTAGGAAGCATTAAAGATTATCGAATAATTTCTTATATGGCACGATGATCACCCAATTTCCATGGTTCCGTGGCTCAAACCCGTTCTGGATGGTAAAGTGTGATCAGCTTTGTGATATCAAGTACGATGTGATTGCACGTGAAATGATCACTGGGAAATGGCGAGTCATAATTAAAGTTGGAAATTTACCCACTTAGTCTAAATTACATCTTATATTTAGTACCCAGATTTTTATTTCTTAAACGTATAACGATCATATTTATAATTTTTTATTATATTCATAAACATTTTGTATCCAAAAGAGGCAAAGTTTTATTCTGATACAATTCACGACACCTTGTTTAAGTTGTCGCTGTTTTCGACACGTTTCGATTATTCCCGAACTTATAACTCCACCCCGGCAGCAGCCCCATCCTATTTCTTTCGATTGATTCGGTTTTCTTTCCATTTTACGGGATCACATAATGGCGGTCATAAAAGGAGTCCGGCGTAAATTTCAATTTGCGACTGTAGCTTCTGTAGTTTAGTCGCTGCTTTCTGTAAACGCGCCCTTCGCCGCTTATTTTTTATATTCCCGGCGAGATTTGTGTAGTAGGTCGTATATCAGAGCAATGTTCGTTGCTTTATGTTTACAAGTTGTGAGGTACGAATTTAACTCGAGAAAAAGCATTGCTATAAGGTAATGTTTATTTCTCCCTAAAAATAGAGTGAATCTAAAGGTGAAAGATTTACGTACACGAATTTCTAGTTCATATTAACCCCATTTAAATAATATATTACTCTTACACAAAAACAAATGTTTATCAAAAAATAAAAAATAAAAATATATTTAGGTACTTGTCTTTGTTCTTACATCAAATTTTCGGCGATATTATTGTAGATATAATCGGTCAAGTGGATAATTAAAATTACAATTTCTTTGCCAAAATTGATTAAATAAATTGTAAGCAAAGCCCAAGACTTCATTTTTTTAGGGTAAAAGGCTACATGAGGGTGATCCACATTGGGCAACTCCGCTTTAATAGCATAGGAATGGATTTGAAAGGGGGGATGCGGAAGGGTAGAGGAAGGTAGCTAAGGGTGAACTAGGGCCCCCGGGCTATGGTTTAAGGATCCTACCCGGCATTCGCCTAAAGAAATGCAGGGAAAACCTTAGAAAAACCTGCATCGGGTATGTCGGGCATTGGGTACTTGTCCCACGCCCTTCCGATAGCGGGAGAGGAGTTTGCTGTGGGATCGCAGCATTCCCTTCTCCGTGCCTCGACCAGTTTAGGAGGCAGCTGGCCGACTATTCCAATGGGAATAGAGAACAACTCTTACCGTATGCCCAAGCTCTGTGACCGCGGAACATCACAGACCTTGGGCTACAATTTACTTAATCATTTTTTGCAAAGAAATTGTAATTTTAATTATCCACCTGCGCAAGACTTCAGAGCTTGTATGTGTATATATTTCATTGTTCATCGTGTTTCAGCTGCTTCAAAGTGCTAAAAACCACCCACTTGTATTCAGATTCAAGAAATATCTTCAGTTGGTAAGTCAAATACATTTTTATTATATTTATATTGTGGTAATCAATTTGAAGAAAACAAAGTCACCACGTTGCGGTGCCAATTAATGTTACATTTAAATTTATGCGAATCGTATTTATTTAACTATTGATAGTTTGGTAAATTAAATAACTATTAACCGATTTAATTTTAAATACAGAATCATTTATTACCATTTATATTTAATTAGTTTTATACACAAACCTTTTACATAAACCTTCAGGATCACTTATCAGTAATAATAAACCCGCAATGATATCAACAAATTTAGAAAACAAAATATTACAACGTATTGAACTGAATTTACTTGAGTTTTACTCACATAATAAATCTGACGCTACGGAATATTATACCGGGTTTGCAATAGATTTTTGTATCACACTTATCTTACACTTCACCAATTACTTTATCTTTTCACAAATTATTTAAAGAAATTTAAGTAAACAGGTCATGGTATCACACTTTCTACACAATACAAGTCAGCATATGCGATTTAATGCCTGACACTCCATAGACAAAACTCTGTTGATCTCCAAATATTTTGACAAACGGTAAAAATATTGACGGAAAGGAAATTCGAATTACACTTTCGTAATGACAGTTGGATTCAAGTCACTATGATATCAGTCCAATAAAAGCCAGTACAACTTTCCCTAAAATTTACACGTGTCTCCATCAATTTCTGTTGTCAATAATCTTGATAACAGTATTTTTATTCGTCGACTCTTACTTGACGACTCAATAACTTGGTTTTTAAGCAATCATAACCAACAAGTCACATATCGACAATACTACTGTCTGAAAACTCCACATTTATTAAGCAACGCTGACTGTTACCTACAATACCAGGGCCACAATATTACGCTGACAATACAATTATTAAATCATTTATAAAATCATTTCGTTACATATATTAATGGTCACTACAATATATATGTATGTATATATATATATATATATATATATATATATATATATATTGTAATATACACTATTAATACCTTAAATACCTTAATTAAATGAAATTTAAAGAATTTGCCTCTCGTTGAAGCTATTAATGTAATAATTAAATGGAAGGCGTTATTTAAATAAAAGAATTAATAAAATTTACAAACCATATTTATTTATTTTGTGACAATAATTTAAAAACAATTACAAATTTAAAATATTAAATCTCAGGGTCTTCTCTGGGTTTGATAATGGACACATAAATTATATTTTAAATCTTAATTACAACAAATCACATTTACCTAAACAATACGTCGACTAAAAGAAAATAAATTAAATTGACAATTAAAATAGAACGAAATTAAAAAGTAAAGAGATTAACTCTGATTAACAATTTAAAAGGAGAACGAAATCTGACTTTTATATTTTAATTACGTTTTCATAAATAATTATTAGTATTTTGTTACTCACATCTGTCCAGTTGATTCCAGCATTTCCTTTTTGGTTTTGAAAATACACTATTGCGAGATTTTACACTGATTCTACGATTCACAGATTTTACACTGATTCTAGTCAAAATTGATAGGATGTCAGTAACTCGGATGATCCTCCTTTTTGTCAGCTATCTGTTGAGTGCTTGCCTTAGGTGAATTCTGTGGTTTGTAGATGTGCCAGTCTTTACTGCTTTGTACTTAAACTACAATTTTAATATTTCTGGCTGGCTATGGACGTAAAACTGATTTTACTTAGCAAGTTTCGATGTAATGCTTTCGTGAATGTTTTACTTTGTCCTCAACTCACAACTTTGTTTAATAGTAAGACAATAAACGACGGCTAGTCTCTGCCCTAGTATCACTTGTTACGTCCTCCGAAACGTCCCGGCACCAACCAAATCAGTTAAATCCTAGTCACCAACTGAACTATCGTCTTGAGTTTTAGCGCGCCTACGCCATTTTCGACTTTCCGACAAAGGAACAGAGCTGTGCTACATTGTCGCTATGGAAGCTCCTGCCGCAGTAATAGATTTCTCAAACAATTTAAATTTTTATGTTCAAACAATTAATGTCCTAATTAATTGGCATTACAATATATAAATATATTTCTAGTAGTGAAAGTATATGTTTTATATATATATATATATATATATATATATATATGGATCTATCCCATAAAAAGGGATAATCTGTTGTAGTTTTTTTTCTTACTGAGAAATAGATGACACGACGGATCTGAAGACCGAACTGATGATTTGTAGAGAAAATGCAACATGTAGACCTATTCATATTTTTAAACTGAGACTTTACATAAAAATTATAATATATATATATATATATAGCAAAGTCTACGATCTCTTGCTACCCACTTGACCCCTTCTATCATCTCTGGACAGCTACGTATACCAGCACGCAGAAATTTCACGGTTTCATATTCATGTACTTGAGAAGGTCCACAAATCTCTGGAAGAAACGTTCTACGTGTTTTTATTCTTGTGAGGTCTGTTTTTATGCCATATTGTTCGTAAGCCTGTATATAAAATGATATTTTCAATTCTAAATGATTGAATAGAAAACTTTTAGAAAAAAATATCTTACGAACAGAAAGGATGATAAAGTCCGTCAGAACGGAATGGCAGGAAGCTGATTTTTCGCAACTTTTAGATCGGTAACACTTAATTAAAACGCCGACCTTTCATCAATCGCAGCCGGAATGTGTTAGAGCGAAACACGAAGCACGCTCGTGGAGTTTATATCCACACACACAATAGTTCCCAGAGTTTCACGCGAGTCAGTGTATTTGCTCAATAAAGTTGGCGAGAGCTCGATGTTTGCAATTGCATAGCACGTGTAATTGCCAATGACACGCGTTAATCACGAGCTAGCTCTGCGAAATTGATCGATTCTGTGGTGGCTAGCTGAGTGTTGTTTACTTTCTTTTTTTTTTCATCGTCCTCACAGGGCTTTTTTTTTCTGCATTCGATTCGGGGCCGAGCTCGTAATGTGTAGCAAAATTATTGGGATTATTTTCGGGTCTTCCAGTCACGCACGCTGCGGTCGTGTGGGTAAAAAAAATTAGCCTGCCGTGCACATTTTATAAATAAATTCACATCGCGGGGACGATCCGATAATGATCTGATAACCGCATAAAAATTCTGCGCTTGCATTATCAGATTTTCACATTACGGTCTCCAGTATCGGAAATAGCGTTAATTACATCGCACACGCGTCAGGGTCCCCGCCCCTTCCCCCCCCCCCAAAAAAAAATAACTACAGTCGCAAAAGTCTAGATAATGTTATTCGGTGAAAAATGTTCAGCAAAAAGGTTCACATTAGAGAGTTGAACCTATTCTCTGCGGCTCGGATAAAAATGTTAAATTCCTACATTCAGAACGGTCTCGTAATTTCTCCATTTCTATCAATTTCATTATTCTTTACACCTCTCTCTAAATGCATCACAAAATATGTTCTTAACCTCATCCCAACTAACAATTCAACCATGAACTTGAATTTAACTGTTCTTTTAATTTCCCTGATGTCACTGTATCCATTCACAATACTTTCGTTCTCACCAATTGGTTCAGAAAACCCACATATTCAGAGCGTGTACTCAATTTTATTTCTTATCATCTTCCAAACCAAAAGAGAGCAATGGTATAATTTTTAAAGAATATCAAATATCCATCATTTGTGTCAGAGAAAAGTGATTGTTGATAGACAGTCTGCGAGTGGAGAGAGGAGAGTGTCCGTTATATGACGATCGGAAGGAGACGAAACTAATTAGTTCCTTAAAATGTAACTATTTTATTGGTATTACAAGAAATAAATTATATACCATTTTTTTTTTATATTTGCATCTGAAAAGGTACGAAACAAATGGAACTATACATAGTGATAGTTTTTATTTTATTAAAATGTGTTAATTTTTTTATTAAAATGTTTCTGACAATTTGGCTGGTTTATTCTTTTATGAATTACAAAAAATAAATTCCAAATAAAAATCGAAGGTCTCTTAGTATAACTAGGAAGAGTTCCAGAGAGATAGATACAAATTTTTTTCAATTTTCAAATTTGTAATTCATATCTTTGTGAGGTATTTTGTCCTCACAGTAATGATCCAGATATTGAAATTGATGACTTTCTAAGTACTCCATTGTCAAAAATCAAGAAAATAGCACCAGTCACACCGAAGGAACTAAAAAATATGATACAGCACATGAACGTTAGAAAAGCACCTGGAATGGATCTCATCACCGTAAAAATGCTGAAAGAATTACCTGGAAAAGGTCTTTTGATTATTACATATTTATTTAACGCAATATTTATAATTGGCCAGAGAAACTAAAGTTAACAGAGATAATTTTAGTTAACAAACCCGGTAAAGATCGTAAAAATGTTACTTCTTACCGACCCATTAGTCTGCTCTCATCAGTCTCTAACCTTCTTGAAAAATTATGTAACAAATTACATTAATAGAGCCTTCGAAAATAAAGAATATTGTCCAGCAATATTCTTAGACATAAGTCAGGCATTTGATAAGGTATGGAATCGGGGTTTACTATATAAAATTTTAAAAAAACTTGCCTATGTTCTATAAATTGTTGGAATCATTCTAAACAAACCGAAAATTCCGTACAAGAGTGAAACAAGACGTCTCATCTATACATTCACTTAATGCAGGAGTTCCCCAGGGCAGTGTCTTAGGCCCCCTGTTGTATTTGTTGTTCACCTCTGATCTCCCAACGGTCGAAAATATTGTCCTAGGGACGTTTGCAGATGATACTGTGATCCTAACCTCACATTCGGATATAAACCAGGCTTCATCACTCATTCAAAAATATATGAACTTCCTTCAAGTATGGCTTCAGAAATGGAGAATAAAAATAAATTAAAAATAGTCGTCTCATGTGACGTTTACATTATGTAAAAAACACTGCCCACCGATCTTTATAAACAACACAGAGATACCTAAATCACCCTCTGTCAAATATTTGGGTTTACATCTCGACAGCAAACTCAATTGGAAAATCCACATAACCAAGAAAAGAAAACAAATGGATATTAAATAAAAAATTGTAATGTACTGGTTACTAGGACGCAAGTCACACTTCTCCTTAGAAAATAAACTACTACTATATAAAACCATAATTATACCAATATGGACCTACGGGATAGAATTATGGGGATGTGCCAGTAAGTCAAATACTGCAATAATCCAAAGATGCCAGTCTAAAATATTAAAAGCCATCGTTAACGCCCCCTGGTACATAACAAATGAACAAATACACAATGACTTAAAAATACCAACTGTTATGGAAACTGCCAGTCAAATAAGTGTTAGTCACCACGTAAAGCTCAAATATCATTCAAATCCATTATTACAACCACTACTAGAAAATTATAAAACAAGAAGACTGAAAAGAAAATGGCCATCACATCTCTAGACAAGATTTAGAAGTTCTCTTCGCTGGAGGGGATCTCATCATGCCATAATGTATGATATGTAAATAGCATGTCAAAGCTACCACATTAGCTTATAGATTAAAATGTAATCTGATTGCTAATAAATATAATATTAAATATATATATATATATATTATCTGACATTCATTTCGTTACTATATGACATGATAATATCAATAATAATTATGATGCTTGAGGATAAAAAATTTGCATCCAACACACTGGAACTCTACCCAGTTATATTAAGAGATCTGCGATTTTGATTTAGATAATTTATTCATTCGGTTAAGTGTCAGTTTTTAAATTTTATTATGAACAGTTTTGGTACCTTGGCTCATCTATTGGTGTCAATAAAACAATACTTGTTATTACATAGTAATTTTATACTTTCAACTGAAATTATAAAAATAAATTAATGAATGTAAGCTATCCCTATATTTTTTATGTTTAAGCACCAGGTTCAGATTTCTCGATGTTGACGTTCCCGCGGTAATTCTCTACCGATGTCTGAAGACAGAGAAAAATTTATTTATAAAAAGAAATGTTTAGTTAATATTTTAGAAGACCAAGTTGAAATATTTCCAAAATACTTAACGAACGTTTTGAAATATTTATTTTTAATTAATAGAACATAAAAATAACTCGTTTACAATATGGAATTAATTACCAATTTTTAAGCATTTAGAAGCATACGAAATTATGTCCACAAAAATATGACGTATTTTGTGTTTGATGAACCGAAGTAAATATTCAGGTCATAGAGCAAGGACTCGGTGACCAGTCGCGTGCTGAAGGAGATGCAGTATAATACGCGAGGGCAGCCAATATCCTACCTCCATATTCCCCAATGGCCTATTTTCCAGAGTTGCTTCATTTGTGGCAACGACCTCGGGCCGCATTGTCCGTCCGCCATCGTATTATCCAGAATATCGCCAACCTTACGCCACTCTCAGGCCTTGTCACATAAAAACATGAAAGATACAGCGGACTGGCAAAAATAGAAAACAACTTTAAATAATTGTATGAACTTTCACAGGCTCTACCTAAATTAATTTGATATACTGTAATACAGTATTGTAAAATGCATTTTTTTAATTGGTGTTAGACCCCAAATATTTTTATGCAATAAATTGTATTTATGTGCAATGAGCTTAATCACATGATTTTAAGAACAAATATATCAACATGAACATCAATCTCAAAGTGCTACAGACGGTTACTGATCCAAATTTACAACGTAAAAAAAGGAAGATCGATGTAAAAGTTGGCAACCTTAGGATCTCAAGTAATAAACCAATTCGCAAGCCTATAGTGATAATTTCTAGAATTCGGCGTCTGCGGTCGTTGGTCTCGTGTAAAGCTCTATTGTTGGCATCGGTGATGTAAAATATTCATTTTTATATTTAGATTAACTGCCAACTACTCTCTGTTGACTCAATCTCTATCAACTACCTGGTACATTACTCACTGTTGACTCACTCTCTATCAACTACCTGGTACATTACTCACTGTCCCTGCTTCACTCTGATAAATCCTTATGCTCTAATCATCATCAGTTGTCCCTCTAGATAATGTGTATAACGCGTTAAAAAAATTTTTATCACTTTTCGTTTCATGAATCTATGAGAAACCTAACATTCACGTTGTTTATTTATATGAAACCTACTTACGTTGGTTCCTACCACTCGCAGTCACGAGTTAACCCTGTGAGTGTGTTTCTGAATGTACAAATTGACGCAGACTGGTTTGACCAAAGCATTACAGCGAAATAATTTTATGAAGTGGCGATTTCTAGACATGTAGACTGTGAACGACGATAACCTTTTAAAAGGGTTCCGTATAACGATATAATACTTTTGTCTTCTTCAAACTGTCTGTCGTTTACTTCGTCAGCAATTTCTTCTCCGAACCTGGGACTTTTGTTTTCTGTTGGTTGTAACTTATGTCTGGAGGCTACAGTGTGATCTTTAGGAACACTAGAGACGTGATGGAGATGGAAAGGAGGAGTGAGGTGAAGAAGAAGGACGAAGAGAAAGAGGCAGCGTGATCTGCGGAAGCCAGCGTCCACAACACGACGGGGAATAAAACGGATTAGCGGCTTCCCTTCCAAGAGTTAACTTTCCGGGGCGGCGCGTGGTTCGCATTTATACGGCCTGTGTCTTCTTATTCTATTTTGTTACGGAGCGGAGAACACTATTCTTCCAATTTAAATTTACCCTCTGAGAAGAATAAACAGCTTCTCGTTACCGAACACGGGATGGGGACATAGTCTATAGCTTGGAATTTTTTACGGCACCGTTTGAACTCTTCTACGGGCCACCTTTAGAGATTATTAGGACGACTCTGATACTTATAAAACATGTTTTTCAAGATAAAATAAATTTAAAGCTATTCATATAATGAAATAAAAGGGGTTTAATAATACGGAGCTACTTTCTATTACCCATATTTGCAATTTTACTTTTTATGAGAAAATATTTAAAAATTTAAGGTAAATAATGAATACCAATGTGTATAGTGAAAGGATTTTTATAAATTATTTTAAATTTTTATTCTGTCAGCTTAATATTGTGACCCAGGTGTTGTAGGGAGCAGTCAGCGTTGCATAATAATGTTGAGTTTTTATACGTGATTATTGTCGGTGGCGTTTGGATATTGAAAAATTTGATGAGATTTCAGTTTAGTCAGCGATGGGTAATGACTGAGAGCGGTTAAGAGTTTTCCATTTCAAACCATGCAGAGCTGAAAGTCCAAGATTTGGCTGGTAGATCTTGGACGAAAAGGAGCTAAAACATTCTCTAAGATTTCATTGTTTGTGTTTACGTGGAAATTTGGTTTTTTATACTGACTTATGTTGTGTGAAATTAATAACATGGCCCGTTAATTAAAATCTTTTAAACTATTGTTTAAGTGAATAAGTAGTGTTGTTATATTAGAGCTGCTCTGATGTTTGGTATGTACGAAATTTTCATTTGATTCACCTAGTATAAAATTTCGTACCGTCAGATATCTTCAAGATTTTTATATATTTTTCTTATGTTAATAAAACTCATGTAAACTTAATTCACTATATTGTAATATTTTGTTTATCTTTAATTTGCTTACTATTACTGTTAGAGGCTCAATGAGCGACCCTGAAGGTTTAATGAATTTCCATAAACCTGCGGCATCTACGTAAAAAGTTTTGTATAAAATCTAACTAAATATAAAAGGTAATAAATGTTTTTGTATTTAAAATTTGGTTGATTGATATAATTTGATTACAATATTAATTGACCACACCGTGGTTTTTTGCATGATTTATTAAATTGTATACCACATTAATTGATTACATATCAACGATATTTATGAAAAAGAGAAATGGGCAGGATCAGATTTACTGTGGCGCTTTTTCGTTACTCTTCGTAATTGTTTTCCTCCGCGTTAAGGAGACATTTGTGACACTTTGTAATGAGAAGCAATAAATAATGCAGTCTTCTCGGTGTAAAGACTGAATAAAATATTCTCGGGCTTCTAACCGATAATTTGTTCGCGACGTTTCGATGACGTTGACTGTCAGTTTTGCTAGAAGATGGAAAACAGTTTATTATTAAGAAAACCCAAAGTTAAAAGCGGTTTATAACAAATCATTGAGATTGCTTTTAATTTAATTCTTCTTGAACAGGGTTGTGCATCAGTAATGAATAATTTGTTTAATAACGGATTATATTTTATTTCACTAAAATAAAATGTGATTAAAAATATTTTATAGACAGGTCAATCTAAGCTGATTGCCGTGGCAGAGGTCGCCAAATAATCTACGAAACGTTGTTTAATTTTACATTAATAAATTCTTTTTTCTGACTTAAAATTGGCTGACGTTTATTTATTAGTTTTCTCAATTGCCAGAATTTATATTTATATACAAAATCATTCTTGGTAAAAAAAATTAATTTTATTTTCAGTTATTTTCAAATAATACTGACGATTCTGAAACCCCTTTAGAACGAATTTTATGGTACCTGGTCGTAATTACGGATGTATAAGCAATTAAAGCAATTAAAAATAAACTTGCTGGTATGACGTCACAAGCGGCCTCGAAAATAAATAAATATGGCGGAGTTTTACACCATGTGCATCAAACCCCAAATTAGCGTGAACATTGGTATCAGTTTTATTTTACGAAAGCTCATTCAACGTATGAAACACAAGTAATTATGATATTTAAGTTTAAAAAAAATAGCAAACGCGTGAAACATAATTGGAAAAATATATTCCGTCGAGAGGAAGTTTATACTGTTCGCTCATCTGTTTAGCTTTCGTTGCTTGTCCATTATCCATAGGCAATTGTCTCCTCTTTCATTAATTTTGTGGATGTAGCACTTCTCCTTGACTAAAAAACCTGTTTTATTTTTTTATTTACAATTTGCTCTGGTGATTCCTATCACTTCACTTTATTTCACAATCTCGCATCACCGCTATTTCTTTCGGGCGTAACAATTATTTTCACTCCTCACGTTTGATGCACAATATTTTCTAGTGTTAAACTTAAAACTCGTAAAACAGATTATTATTCAACTTGTAAGAATTTGCTTTCAACGTAAGAAGCATCACCGACGATTATTTTAACTTTCTCAATTTTTACGTGTTGCGTCCACGGAGCATTATTACAACTCCACCACACCATAACCGTCCCAAACCAGATCAGCTGGAAATCGAATCTTCTTTCTAATTTATAAAACACAGCAACAATTAATTAAATTCTCGATTAAAGTGTTCCCTCAAAATTTCCATTTGTCTAGATCACTTTTCCCCTGTACAAATAATAT
The DNA here is from genome assembly GCA_037074705.1 of Zhengitettix transpicula. Taxonomy (NCBI): domain Eukaryota; kingdom Metazoa; phylum Arthropoda; class Insecta; order Orthoptera; family Tetrigidae; genus Zhengitettix; species Zhengitettix transpicula. The sequence goes on along the minus strand of CM073596.1, from coordinate 33,760,730 downwards.
CAAAAATCACCTCCCAAATTCAAATAATAACAGAAAATATTTAGAAACGTCTACGTCCGTCCCCATAGAAATAATAATAGAACATCCATCCTAAATACCATGCTGAAGAAATAAATGAGGTCCTTATACAACACTGACGTCCTGGTTTTGTTTTTATAATATATAATAATAAATAAAAAAAATAGACAGTTGTCGACTTATAACCAATTCTTAACTACGGAAATGATCCTGTTACTTCATTATCATTATCCAAACGTAATGCACTTCATTGAGAGCAAAATATAAAACTAGGATTCAGTTCTGCGGTGTTAATTATTCGCCCAAAGTAACATTTATTGCAACAAATGTTATATTACAGCGTCAGGGGCTTTCAATGCATTTCGTGATCCGTTTTATTAAATCCCGGTGTAGAAATTCACGAACGGGATTGTCTGTAAAGTTGGCAGCACCACTTCTGGCCAAACAGAGGGAAGGATAGTCTGTCGAACAAATGTTAGCTCAAGTGATTACGCAGATTCTCAGAATAAATTTGATGTAGCTGGTGTAGAACGGAATAGGCAACCGCAATATGAACCAACAAGTAAAAACTAACGAGACAGTTTTTAAAATAATGAGAATCCCATTTACAATGTATCTACAAATGTATATTCAGAAATATATATATATATATATATATTGTAGTAATTGGTAATTAAGACATTGTTCTAATTGGAAAGTTGGATTGTAGAGGACTCATTATTAGTGGATATAGAGCGGACGCCGCAACAATCCGGCGAGGCAAAGAAAACATTGTTGGGCAGTTGAGAGAGTTTACGCGCTCAAAAATCTAAGAGACGAAGCTTTACAGTTGGGCAGCGGACAGCGAACAGTTCGAAAGCTTTACAGTTGGGCAGCCAGAACGAAAGAATGTGGTCCAGTTACAAACATGCTCTTAAATATTGAAAAGTAAAGCAATCTTCAGTCGGGAAGGAGAGAGTGCAACTAATGTTGTATTCGGTGGTCGAGCGAAAATTCATCATGCTGGACATAGACAAACCAATGAAGGACCTTTTCAACTAAAGTTACGAGATCTGCAAATCCAGGTTGGAGTAAAGCATCAAGAATCTACCAATTTGTGTTAGACCAACTAACAAACTACGCCAATTAGAATTTGTTGGCATTTAGAGTATGTGAGTAGTAGAATCAGTGATATCCCCAAATTTTGTGCACGAAAAACCTAAAATGAGACCTGGGCGGCCGTAAGTAGAGAAATACTTTGAAATCATTTGTAAACCATTTTTAAAAGTTAAAAGTCAGATCGTTCTTTAATTATTTAAATATCGATAAAATGAGATCGTTAATTCTTGATAAATTTAAAACTGTTTAAATTCAATCTGTAGTATTATTTCTTCTACAACAAATTTCGTCTATGTTTCAGACGCATTAACTTCCATAAAAGGTAAATGTAATTTTGATTCTATAAATTCTGCCATTTATCAAACCCAGTTTAAGACCCTGAGATCCCAAATGTTAGTGTATTTTATGTGTTTTAGAATTGTTAATAAATGTTGTTTGTAGTTTTCCCTTAATAATCTTTTTATTTAGACACCATTATTGATTCCCATATAAAGAAAGTAATAAAATTTGGTGTTCTTTCATTTGTTAAATTCAGCCATTTGTAATTATAATAAATTTTGTAATTATTACAATATATATATATATATTTATATATATATCGGTGCTGAGTTAATGATAAATCATTTACTTTAGTAAAATTATTAGTTGACAAGCTTTCTCGAATTCTCATCTGCATTTGCTACGTTGGATTCTCTTTGACTCGTCGAGTAACAATAAACTGATTCAAATATGGTATCCATTGATCGCGATTCCTGTTCAACTAGTTTAATCACATCTTTTGTTCACTTTATGTGCCCGACAGCGTTTATTGGGCAAGTTTATTCTTTCCTAATCGTAGATCTGGGTGAGAATGAAAGCAAAAAACTCCACCTTTATTCGTCCTGAGTAGCGAACCGTGTTAGGGAATTGTCCCAACGCAGAAGCTCAGAGTGGAACACCAGGTCGTCTGGGAGCTGGAGACTATGAAACACACAAGGATACGCCTAAACATGGTCGATTAAGACATAAAAATACTACAGGCTCCACACAATGAAGAAAACTCCTGTTCTCATTGGCGGACGTAGTTTTTGGCTCATAATTAGGCTCGTAAAGCAGTAGTTTCAAACTGTTGGACACTTCGCGTTTTTTTTTGTTTCAAATTATTAAAGCTTTCACATCTGGTGGCGACCACAACTCTCCATACCGAAATATAATAAATGAATTTATATAATAAAATTTAATTGAGTTAAAATCATATGATCCATTATTCTTTACATATATCTGGCGATGTAATCATGGGCACTGCAAGGATTATTTTAAGGGTAGTGCATCTGCCCTACATACTAATAAAATATAATTTATAAGAGTGCATCCATATAATTATTGGTAAGTATTTAAAATTAGACATGGAATACGTATTTGTGATTTACGTGCCAATGTTCTTTATGGGTGAACCATTAAGATTTTCAAGCTAAAAATTGAATCTTAAAATTTGTGACATGAAAGAAGAGATATAAATGTGAGGGAAAAAAAAGAATATATATGAATAAATTTTGTTTAAGGCTGTGAAAGAGACATTTTGTTTATAAGATAATTTTTACAGTGCCAAGTACAGTAATTGTTAAACATAGACTATATTCATTTATAATTGGGTAAATAGAAATGACTATTTTTTTTTGTACGTATAGCGTGTGAATGAGATAGTATGCTGGGGCACTGAAGAAGACGGAAAATGTTTTTTGTGTTTCATTGTTACTTGCCTGAGTGTGCACTTATTCTGATTATCCCAAAAAACTAAATATTTTCTTATTCTGGATTTATTAGTCTATGTGTACATCAACAAAAACATTATTTACAGCTAACCTTTTAAAATATTCTTAAATTTATTTGTTCAAAATATCATAAAACCATTTTGAATTAGGACATAGGTTACAATATTTTTATTTTACTAATTCCTTTCTTCCTGTGCCAAATGTTTCATTTGAATGGCTCTGTTCCTAATTTTACACAATTGCACAAACTTCAATATTAAGACAAATGTTTATTAAACATACTTGTTTCAAGATGTCTCGTCCTTGAAGAGGCTGTAGCTTTTCACATTATTATGATGTTGATGTAAAATAAGGTTTTTATAATATTTTAATTTATAAAAAAAAAACTAACAGTGTTAATAATATAAGCTAAAAAGGTTGATTAATGCTTCTTCAAATTCTGTACTACTGTATTTGAGTTTTTACAAAAGACCCCTTCTATTTATGAAAACTACAGAATGGAGAAAATCTAGTAAATCTATTTACCTCTGCAATGTGTTTAGCAAAATTTGTTAAACAGTATGTCTGATTTAAGCATAATAAATATTATCTGAGCTTGGTTGAACAGTTTTAAGTTATTTGGTCTGAACGTGTGCCTTATGTAGCCATTAATAATTGGAAAGTGAAATGAACTGTTGCAGTCATTCCCAAAATAATTTTTATGAACTATTCTAGTATTTTATTTATCTGAGAAAATAATTTATATTTTATATTGTTAAAGATTTATATAATACTAGCAAATACAGTTCATGTTAACACCAGCAGGTTGCTAAAAAAAACTTGCTGTAATTTGGGACTGAGAATATTGAAGTGCCTCGTGTTATAAATATTGTGTCTTTATTGCAACTGAAAATCCTTTTATTTATTAAATATTCCTGTCACAATGAATAAGAAAGATAGCCACTTCACACTAAAAAGTGATAATATAAATACCACACAACGTTTCTGAAAGCCTTGTCCCTTTCGTCAGGTGCGAAGAAGAGCCTAGAGCGACACAACTGTACTTGTGAGTTGACAAAACACAAACGTTTGGTGTTTACAAATATCCTGGTTGTCTTGCCCGAGAACAATAATCTAATAATAAAGTACATTTCCACAAACAATATTTATTTAAGAATTATTATTACAAAAAATATTCAGTCTTCCTTGTGTAGGTGAACAAAATTAAAAACAAATACTTTACAAGGCTGCTATTCAGATGAACCATATTTCAGTAGTTTGGGGGTATTTTTAATCGTTTGTAGGTTTTCTATAAAGGTTGCTGCACTCGAGAATTATTAGATGGCACCATTGTATCAGGTAACACCTTTATCACTTATCTTCACTCTGCCGTTTTATGAAGTAAACATGGCTGCTCTACTACCCGTTTTCATAATATATATTTAACAACGTTCCGTAATCCATTTTTGGTCTGAAATTGAAATGAATCATCTCTTGAGACAAAATTTGGGTCCATCTCTTCGAACCAGAGAGCAAACGGCGGGGAATGGAAACACTCGGACTATTCAGAGAAAAATAAATTCAATCGCCAACCCTCTGTAGGAAAAAAGATGTTCAGAAGTTTTTTTGGACTCACAAGGGCCCATTATGGTTAATTACCTGGAAAAGGTAAATCGATCAATTTAAAGATGCTAAATGGCTGTCAATTCGACACTGAACAGTTGCTGCTCAGCATATTTTTCTTTTTTCGTGGTATATAAAATCTTGAAAAATTTATGACCAATCTTATTGAAAAAGCAGAACGACCTTGTAATCATAAGGTTCAAGTTTTTGCAGTGAAAAATTAGAAAATTGATGCCATTTACATTTTGAATTTCGCAAAGGCCTAAGAGTTAACTTGCTGAATGAATTAGCCTGTTCATACCAAATAGCCTCATAAATAATCAGTTTTTTAAAAAAATATAAACATGACGTGAATAAGTGAGCCAAAAGTTCTTTCTCCAACTGATTTTGTTACATTTCAATGGATGTCTTTGAGAAACGTTTTGGTTTCCCTCCACCGTTTTACAGTTCCGCGCCGAAGCACTCAAGATGTAGTACTGCTCTTCTCTGGTAGATGCCTGAAGAGTTTAACAGCTAACCAGATGTCATTTGCCAAAAGCTTTGGCTCCTCGAAGGCTGCAAAATGTCCTCCCCTCGGCGCCACGGAATATCGCACCAAGTTGATGTACTTGTCTGCAATCAGCTCCTTAGAAGAGAACATGAGCTCATTGGGGAACTGCATGCAAACACTCGGCACCTTCACTGGGATTCTGTAAGAGAAAGCTACAATTATCAACGTGTTTGGAAAAAGATTGTACTTGTCGTTCTTAAATGTATGTAATATGCGGAATCGCTCAGCGTATTCTGCTATTGAAGTTCGTTGAGACATTAGATCAAGTTGGGTTTTCCATTGCCTTCAGTATGGCTTCATTATGAGGCATTCTGGAATTAGCTGAAGGTTTCTGTCTGGAAGGAATGCTCAGACTTGTGCCAAGGCTCTGATTCCTTAGTCATTTTCTCCAGAAGAAGGACAGAGCTTTGTTAAGGAATACGCCTTCCAGAGCTGACAGACAACGTCGACAAGTTATAATAACAAATAAATAAACCTGAAATGAATCGATATTATTCTCTTAACCAGAGGAAAGTTGAGTATAATGTAGTATTCTTCAATACTATTAACTAATTGGAGGTTAAAGACTCATAAATCGTGTCCGTGACCGTTGAAGCATCGCGATAGTAAATCTACGTGAATCCTACTGATAAAGCTGGTTCCTTTGTGACCAGGTTAATCACGGACCGTATGGACCCAGGCCCAGTTTTCAAACCGAAACCGAATAAAACATATTCATACTCTAACTTCGCTAGCTTAAAAACAATACAGTTTATGGTTTGTGTTAATTTTCTGGTAAGCATTACAACCTGTAAGACTCTGTGGAAAGGGAAGTTAAATTTCGACCATTGGTTGGTAAAGATGGAAACAGAAGTGTTTGATAAAATCATTGAAAAGTTCAATCTCAATCACGGAAACATCACGTCCGGTGTCAATCATAAAACTTATTTCCTCCCAAATATGAAACGCAATATCAAGTTCAGCAGCTTTGAGTAATTACATGGTCAAGGCCCCAGGCTGACAGAACTTACAGATCCAGTTGCAGGTCTCTCTGCGCGTTGCTGAGACTTTCGCTGTAGAGTCTCATCGACGTGGTGATGGAGCCAGTCACCCAGTAGATCATAACATTGTCCAACAAACTCGTGAGAGTGAATTTCTTCGTCAAGCCTCCGTCGGGAAGAGACTTCCAGGATTTATCCGTCCACGTGGAGAATTTCTCCAGCAAGTAGGCTGCCAAACCTGCTGGGGAGTCTGCCAAAGCAACACCTGGAACGAAGCAACAATCATTCAAACCTTTCATTTCCTTGAAGTTATGATCAAAAACATATGCAACTACATGCAGATAAATGTTACACACAAAGGCTTTGATATGAGTTGTGAGAATGTGAAGACCATATATTTTTAATAGTTCTCTCTGGTGCTGTGAAGGATTGCCAAAATTAATTCCATAAAAATAAAGGCGCGGGAAATACCGTGAAAGCTTCGAACCTTCACTTGAACGCAGCAAGCGGCGGGAAAGTTCGTGTAGGTCTGAATATGCCCATATCCCGCAAATAGTAAATCTATTTAACTCTGCAATGTGTTTAGCAGACTTTGTTAAACGGTATGTCGGAAAAAAGTTGGTGTGAATCGGGACTGTCCCGCCAAAAACAGGAAGTCTAGTCACCTTGTTTTTATAGCAACGAAAGACGACACTCAAACACGAATAAATACATGTTCGTGTCAAATTTGCATTATTTTATAAACTGGACATAACGAATTGCTTACCAACTGTATCTGGCTTCGTTGCTTGGATGTGCATGTATCCGCTCTCCTCCATAACGTGGAAAAGATTGTCCAAGTACGGGTACATTTTGTCGACGTATTTGCTGTCAACGGCTATCGACGGGAAAACTGATCCAGCCATCCTCTTCAAGTGCGCAATACCAGTGTTCGCGAAGCAGAAGTTTGAGTGTAATCCAAGAACTCTGTTGGAATGAAAAATAATAACTTCATCACACTGAAGTCCAGCACTAATAAATACGTAATTATGAAAATAAAAATGCACATCATATTTACTTTAATTGTACGATAATATTCAGCAACAATTACCACTGCGTTATTTGAAAATGATTCAGAAGCCATTGTGAGCAATGAAGTTTCTAAAAGGAGGGAGAAGAAGTGTGGCTCCAAGTCAATGAAGCAAAAACACAGTATCTCTTTGCTTCCAGGAAAAGGGCTGCGGAGACGGACAAATTTATAAAGTTGAATGGTGACAAATATGAGAGATGTGAGAATTTTAAGTACTTGTGCGTGTGGATAACAGCAAAAGAGAAAATATAGAGGGAAGGATTGCAGCGGGAAATAGAGCATATTGCGCCCTGATGAAGATACTCAAGGCGGCCTAAGCATAAAATTGAAGGGGACTGTATACCGAATAGTTATAAGACCAGTGGTAATGTATGAATCAGAGACGTGGACAAATACTGTGGTTGACGAGGAGCTCCTTAGAAGATGGGAGTAGTAAATGAGGAATGACAATGGAGAATACGGAGAAAAAAATAATTGGAAGATTGATATGATGACCTGGCATCGGAAATCAATAGTAAAAGGTTAACATGGCTGGGACATGTGGAGCGAATGACGGAGAACAGAACTGTGTAGGTTTACAGATAAAATCCAGGTGACAAAGGTGGTAAAATGAGACCACGGAAACGATGGTTGGATGATGTAGAGGATGATCTACGAAATATGGGAGTAAGAAGACGGGTGAAGCGAGCAGAGAATCGACAATACTGGACTGTGATTGAGAGAGAGGCCAAGGCCCTACATGGGCTGTAGCGCCAAGGAGTTACGTAGATAGTAAATCATTTTGATTGAGAATATTATCTGTATTTTAAGATACTGGTGGCCTGATAGCAAGATCTCTTCATAATTTTCTTTATTAAACGGAATTTATAGCTTACATCGAATTTTAGGGCTGGTCTACGGTGGAAAATAGGTGGATATAACCCGATACCTCAGACGGTCATTCAGAGTGTTGCACGTTATTAATAACAATTTTACTTTTCTTAAGGTGTATGAAACACTAGTACTCCAAGCATTAATTTTTTATTGTCTCCAATACTAAAAACTAAAAAAAGATTGTTGTTACTGTAACATAAATATTGTTTAATATATTTTATTTTATTTGACTTTATTACAAATATTAAAATGGGTACAGAATTTGAGCACGATGCCGCCCCGCTGTCTCGTTAGTTAAGCTGGGGTATTCGCAGCGAAGCCTAAATAATAGGCTTATAAAAATTCCGCACCCTGGGATTTACAGAGGGTGATTTGGCCGTTGACTAGAACGTAGAAGCGGGCCAAAGTATATAAAATTTATCGTGAAGTACGTGATGTTTCGGACTATTGGAATTTCGTGTTCCTGGAAGTGTTTTGATGAAGGTCCATTATGTCCCATATTATGTAAACTCTTAAGTAACATTAGTCTTACTTCCTTTTAGACGTTTGAGTTCTTTAAGGAGGTCTTAGTGTTGCTATATAAGCTTAAGTCACGTCAAGTAAATTATGTTGGTGAGAAAATCTATCTCACTGGTAAATTAGATGGGACATGCCAAAGAATTCTAACGAAATATTTGAACATTGGAGGCGTCACGTCTAAATTGGTTCCTTGAATGCTTTTCGTTGATCTGAAGGTCCTAATTGTTTCCAACAGTGAAAAACTAGTCGAGAGTTCATACCATATAATGGTCAGTATTTCGTATGTATTGTGTTTCCAAAATGTTATCTTAAATAAATAATTCTCGTATCGTTGAGTATCGTCTCATACCAGAAATAACTTACTTGTCCGGGTAGAGTATGGCCATGACGGTTGCGATGGCGCCACCCCAGTCGCCGCCCTGGATGTAGAACTGTTGGTGGCCCAGCCTCTCCATGAGGTTCTTCATGACCACGGCCACTTGAGCCACGCCCAGCCCTGGCCTCGCTGCACCTTCCGAAAAGCCGTATCCAGGAAGCGACGGTGCCACCACCTCGAAGACGAAGTCCGTCTCACCACGAGGCGTCGTCAGCTGCGGGATCAGGTCGTAGAACTCCCGCACGGATCCCGGCCATCCGTGCATCAACAGCAGGGGTACCACCTGCACGGAGCGAGGCACGCCGGTCGGCTTCGCGTGGATGAAGTGAAGGTCCATCCCGTTCACGCGGGTCTTGAACTGCGGAAGGGTGTTGAGAAACGCCTGGCGCTCCTTCCAGTCGTACTTGGTCTTCCAAAACTCCAGCACCTCTTGAAGGTACTTAGAGTTGAAGCCATACTGGAACCCTATGCCTTCCAAGGGCGAGACGAGCTTCGGCACTTGTTTCAGTCTGAGTTTCAAGTCATCAATGACCTGAAATATGAACACCGGTAATATGTCAAAAACTTTACTCTCGTTTCTTCAAACTAATGACTATCACAAAATTGTTGCTGTCCGAAGATCTGTCGAGCCACTTCATTCTTTGTTAGTTTGTACTTACGAAACTGTATCAAGATCGTATTAATAACCCTTAAATTTCTTCACTTCTGATTCATAATTCTGCACGTACAACGGGCCATGTCAATGTTAGAAGGTTTTAAGTAACAACATATGAGATATCAAATGACAAGTCACCTCTTTGGGAGCATCAATCTTGAAAGGCCTGATGGATTCATCTACCCTCTGTGGTTGTCCCATACCCCACCACTCGCTCTTCATTACGGGTATGGGTGGGACTTTGGTCATCTGGTACCATGTTAGCGCTGTCAAAAGGACGATGAAGGCCGATAACAGGACGCCAATTTTCCCACAAAAACTCATGACTGGAAATAAGATATGCACGTTAAGTTGGTTAACCGTCAAACGTGAGAACATTCTGTAAAACAAATCCAATTATAATGTGTTCTGTCCAACATTTAAATACTTGTTCATGGGTAAATGGTTAACAACTATTACACGTACAAAGATGGTCCGATAAAATGAAAAGTATTTAAATACTGCAAACAAATCAGATAATAAACTTACTTTGATTTTTCGTTTGAAGAGAATTGTACGGATTTAGTTATAATATTGTTATTCGAGTTTACCATTTCTATCTGATAGTGTTTCACCTTCAAATTCCAACAGTCTGACAGTAGAAAACACCATTAACTATTTTCTAGCTCATTAGCGTATACAGAGAATCAGGCAGCAAAAGATAACATGAGTTCAGCGAAAGTAAAATAATAATTTTTAAACTTCCCATTATAAAATGTATGATTCGTATTAATTGTGCATTACCAAACATTATATTGACGAAATTGTGTAAATCTGTGATATTAAATAGTTTTTCAAGACGTCTACATTCCACATTATAAATTTGGCATTAACATTCTGAAACCTCCAGATTGATGAAAACCAATTAAATGAATTTAATTTATTCACTTTCGGATACGTGAGTGAAACATTTGCATTCTATCTACGTATATATTATAACTGCGAATCCGATAAGTATTATATACTTAGTACGGAAAATTCCCAGAATGTGACGTCAACCACCATAATTCCACCCAACATTCTTTCCTCTTCCCCGAAAACGGTTTCTTTCCTTGTAAGTTCTCTCTTTTTCGCCTCTTTGTACGTTTTACTTGTCACTATTGATTTTCTCTCTGCTGTGTCACTACAGTTTACCTTGTCAATATTTTCCCATCTTTTCCTTTCATGACTCTTCTTAATATAACTCAGATAATCCGATAAATACTTCTTACATTACTACACATTTTTAACCAATTTCAAAACTATATAAATTATATTATAAGAAAATAAATAATAAATCAATTATGCACTTCTCAAATGCAATAATATGACTATAATTCAATCCTTTTAAATAATCATTTATATATGAGAAGTATTTTCAAATTAACGACTTCGGTTAAAAATCTGTTTAGACTTATCTTGAACCGTTTTACCAGTTGTAATGTGGCATAATATTAAATGCTTGTATTTTTTATGCAATTTCTCACTAGGAACTATATTAAGTTCAAGACCCATGTACCAGGGATATTTATTGCTCTTAGACGTGCAGGGTGGTGTCATTGTAGGGTGTCTGCGACGCAAAATGTTGACAGTCCGTTAGCTGCGGGCTGGTTGGTTATGGTGAACAATTTTAGTAGGATCAGCATGGTTAAAATTAGGAGATGGAGTGATGGGGTTTGAAAATAGATATTTAATTTCGTCATAATTCTTTTTAATTTTTACAGTATACCCAAGGAGAAAAGAAAATATTCTTAGACAGGTTAGAGTGCCCTGAGACAGTACAGTAGGTTTCCTGTCGTTAATAAATCAAAGTTTATGATTATCTATCTCTCGCTCTCTCTCTCTCTCTCCCTCTCTCTCTCTCTCTCTCTCTCTCTCTCTATATATATATATATATATATATATATATATATATTGTAATGCCAATTAATTAGGACATTAATTGTTTAAACATAAAAATTTAAATTGTTTGAGAAAACTATTATTGCAGCAGGAGTTTCCATAGCGACAATGTAGCCCAGCTCAGTTCCTTTGTCAGAAAAAGTCGAAAATGGCGTATGCGCGCTAAAACTCGAGACGAGGATAGTTCAGTTGGTGAGGAGAATTTAACACAGTTGGTTATCTGAATTTAACAGAGTTGGTTGGTGCATGAACATTTCGGAGGACGGAACAAGTGATACTTGAGCAGAGACTAGCCGTCGTTTATTGTATTACTATTAAAAAATAATTATTAAAACAAAAGTTGTGAGTTGAGGACAAAGTAAAACATTCACGAAAGCATTACATCGAAACTTGCTAAGTAAAATCAGTTTTACGTCCATAGCCAGCCAGAAATATTAAAAATTGCAGTTTAGTCCAAAGCAGTAAAGACTAGCAAATCTACAAACCACAGAATTCACCTAAGGCAAGCAGTCAACAGATAACTGACAAAAAAAAACGGAGGATCATCCGAGTTCCTGACATCCTATCAATTTTGACTAGAATCAGTGTAAAATCTGTGAATCTTGAAAGGTATGCTGGAACCAACTGGACTTATGTGAGTAACAAATTACAAAATAATTATTTATGTAAACGTAATTAAAAGATAGAAGTCAGATTTCGTTCTTCTTTTAAATTGTTAATCAGCGTTAATCTTTTTACTTTCAATTTCGTTCTATTTTAAATTGTTCTATCAGAGTTAATTTCCTTTCTTTTAGTCGACGTATTTTTTAGGTAAATGTGTTTTGTTTGTTAATAAGATTTTTAAAAATAATTGATTGGTCCATTATCAAACCCAGTGAAGACCCTGAGATTTAATATTTTAAATTTGTAATTGTTTTTAAATTATTGCCACAAAATAAATAAATATTGTTTGTAAATTTTATTAATTCTTTTATTTAAATAACGCCTTCCATTTAATTATCACATTAATAGCTTCAACGAGAATCAAATTTTATTTAATCGACGTATTAATTGAGTATATTACAATATATATATATATATATATATATATTGTAGTAATTGGTAATTAAGGTATTGTTCTAATTGAAAAGTTGAATTGTAGAGGACTCATTATTAGTGGATATAGAGCGGACGCCGCAACAAACCGGCAAGGCAAAGAAAGCATTGCTGATCATTCGAGAGGATATTTACGCGCTCAAAATTTACGAGACGAAGAGTTCAGTCGGGCAGCAGACAGCGAATAGATGAGACGAAAAGTTTTACAGTCGGCAGTCAGAACGAAAGAATGTGGTCCAGTCACAAACATGCTTTCAAATATTAAAAAGTAAAGCAATATTCAGTTGGGAAGGAGACAGAGCAACTTGTGTGTATTCGGTGGTCGAGCGTAGATTCATCATGCTGGCCATACACAAACCAATGAAGTCCATTTTCAACTAAAGTCACGAGATCTACAAATCCAGGTTGCAGTAAAGCATCGAGAACCAACCAATTTGTGTTAAACCAACTAACAAACTACGCCAATTAGAGCCTGTGAACATTTAGAGTCTGTGAGAACTTAGTATCAGTGATGTCCCCAAAATTGTGCACGAAAAGCTAAAATGAGACCTGGGCGGCCGTAAGTAGAGAAAAACTTTAAAATCATTTGTAAACCGTGTTAAAAAGATAAAAGTCAGATCGTTTTTTAATTATTTAATTATCGATAAAATGAGATCCTTAATTCTTGATAAAATTAAAATTGTTTAAATTCAATCTTTAGTATTATTTCTTCCGCAACAAATTTCGTCTATGTTCAGACGCATTGATTTCCATAAAAAGTAAATATAATTTTGATTATATAAATTCTGCCATTTATCAAACCCAGTTCAAGACCCTGAGATCCCAAATATTTTGTGTATTTTATACTTGTTTTAAAATTGTTAATAAATCTTGTTTAATAGTTTTCACTTAAGTTAATTCATTTAGAAACGCCACACTCATATTATATTTAATTATTACAATATATATGTAATCTGTTTTTGGGATTTACTAACTCTTTTCTGTGCATTTTTTCTCACGCCATTTAAATAGAACGTAGAGTCTATCATTCAGATTTCTACTATCCAAATATTCATCCGCAGTTTCCTTCCGAGTATTTAACAATTTCGTTGCTCCTGTCTGAAGTTTTCCAATCTTTCTAAATGACGTTGTCTTTAAGAATCCCAACAACAAACCCTGCAGTGCATTCAGCGACGAACCAGAATTTTGAAAGCCAGATTGGTTCATGAGGTTCTTTTCTAAAATATTGTCCTTAAAAATAGAGGTATTTGAAAAAATTGAATATTTATATTTTTCTGGTATATCTTATCTCGGTTACAACAAACTTACTTTTTAAAATTTCTTCAAAATTCATTTAAATAATGTTAAATAATTTTTGGATGATGATCATAGGAAATCTGTATACAATTAAATTTATCAGAATATTCAAGATGTTTGAAGAAATTTTATATTATTATATTAATTAAGATATTGCACTTGAAAATTAATGATGAAACAGTGATTTATGGCTCTAATTGTATTAATTAAATTTTTTATTACTAAACCTTTCTGACTGTTTCATTTATTTATTTATGGTATTTCAACAAAGTTGTTAATAGAATTTAATGTAAAATCAATTCCTAAGCATTGGCAAATAAGTCCACGTTATAATTGCTCGTCAAGTAACAGTGTGGCGGTTGAAACTTGGTTTATTAAACCGCATGTCGTGACATGAAATTTCCCATATTAATTAAACGACCCTCGTATGATGTATGGATTATGGCCAAGTGATAGATCATCTGCCAATTTTGTGTACACGGCTTTAGCATAGTTTCAATATTCACACACCTCGTAGTATATTCTACGAAAGTGGTGTCCATGAACGATAAACCAGCATTAATATTACAAAACCGCAGGGGAGCCAGCACTCTGCGGCGGAAGTAGGTGGATCGCTTCCGGTGCAGTCCAACACGACAACCGTGACGAGAAACCTTTCTGTTAGTTTGCGGTGGTTGATGCTCAGAAAGACAGAAATCACTAGGAAAATTTGAAAATTGATACAGGGAAGTGAATTAAATATCGGTTATCTCATACTTTCGGCCAAAATATAGATTTGTAAAATCTTGATTAAGTATAACATTACGAAATACGGCCAAAAGACCGTCAGATTAAATTTAGAACTTTTCAACATTCTTGCTATTTATTAATAAATATTACATAACTTTTTTGAAAGTAACATTACAAATTTATAACATTTTTTATTAAATATTATAAAATTGTCTCATAAGTTAAAAAATAATGGATTATTTACGAACTGAAAGATGTTTATAAAGTATTAAAGAAAATTTTTTACAATACCTTAAAAGGTCATTATTTAATTCACAATATCAGTAAAACAGACAAGATTAAATATAATTTATAATTATTTTATGGATTAATTTGTAACACAAAAAATCCTGATAAAACAAACTAATATTTCTGATTTTTCTGAACATTCCTAAAATATTATTATAAATAATCGTTCTTGCTATAAATATGTCTTGGTTTTATAATCCTTCTTCCTAAATATTTTTTGGCTTATTTTTTTTCATCTTATCCGTTTCTATTTTCTATTTTCTTTCTCGCTAAGAATTATTTTTCAAATTCTGTTATTCTTAAACCTCCTTAACTTAAATCGATCAATCCCGACTATAATATCTTCTAAAGAACAGTTTCCTTCGCGTAACCTAAATCTGTTATCGATACGGTTTTTTTTAGGGTAACAGGCTACATGAGGGTAATCCACATGGTGCCAACTCCCCTTTAATAGCATAGAAAGGGGGATGCGGAAGTGTAGAGGAAGGTTGCCAAGGGTTAACTAGGGCCCCCGGGCTATAGTTTAAGGATCCTACCCGGCATTCCCCTAAAAGTAATGCAGGGAAAACCCTAGAAAAACCTGCATCAGGTAGGTCGTGCATTGGGTACTTGTCCCACGCTCTTCCGATAGCGGGAGAAGAGTTTGCTGTGGGGACGCAGCATTCCCTTCTCCGTGCCTTGACCAGTTTAGGAGGCAGCTCGGTATAGGAGAGGTCGTTTTTATGAACCTGAATTTACAACCAAGCTTCGACCCACAGGCTGTCGAGCTCTGAAAACAGGTAAACGTGATTAATACTGTAATTGAGCCAATTTTAATTTATTTTTGTGTTGTATTGCTTTTGGATAATTTTCAGCTGATCCGTAAAGTATCAATCATGATAATTCTCCGTAAAAGAAAATATTTTATAATGATATACATATAAATATGATTTTGACTATTAATAAAAATAATTAATAAATAAAAATCAGCCAATTTTAAGTCAGAAAAAAGAATATATTAAATTAACAACGTTTCATCGCTTAATTTGAGACTTCATCAGCTTCAAGTTTAAAACTACTAAAAGAGCAAAACAGTTAGAATAACATTTTTAAGAACAATTTGGCGGATAACAAAAAATATTAATTTTGATATACAGATCATTCAATGCTGTCTGACGTGGGCGAAATGGACAATTTAAAACGATCAGTAAAAATTTGTCTTTTTGCAGTTTTTAACTTGAACCTGATCGCAAATTGAGCGATGAAACGTTATGATTTTAATAAATTCTTTTTTCTGTCTTAAAATTCTTTGTTTATTTTTTTATTAGTTTTCTCAATAGTCTGAATACATATTTACATATATCATTATAAAATATTTGCTTTTACAGATAAATTCTTTTTTCTGATTGAAAAGATTTTGTTTTACGTTGAGAGAATATCATCGCTGGTTGCCTAGGGAACGAAACATCTGGTTGATGAGTGAGCGAAATTCGTCGTTTTTATGTTAAATGTTTCATTGCGATCTAATAAATACTTATATATTTCAAAAGTACCTAACTGAATTTATTAAAAACTAGCTGGTTGCCCGGCGTTGCTCGTGTACTTATTTATATAAACTCGAAAAAGTATTTAATTGAATACTTAAATATATTCCTTGAGTATTTCAGGATATAATTGTCAATTGTCACTCAGTCTTCATACATTACGAAATATTACATTGATGAAATTGTTAGCAAGACTCACAACTAATTTAGCGCGAAAATTAACTTACATTTTCCGCAAGGATGGTAAAGTAATTCGTATTCTTCTTTATTACCATTTGATGGAGTATTGCTGTATAAAATTATACTTTTTTATTTAAAGAAAATATTTCTGCTTTATTTCATTCCTAATAAAGGAAATATTTCCTTTGTTCGTTGCGTAGTAACGTCTTTCTCTCGCGTGACGTCATTGTCTCTTGGCGCGCAGTAATTTAATATTTAATGATCATGGTTTTTAATTATAATTCTTTCCACATGTATGCTAGGCGTTTCTCACCCCCGCAGTACCGGTTCTCGATTTTGGCAGAATACGTATACCAATTTTTGTTGCATTCTGTCAACGCGATAAAATTTGTATAAAGAACAACGTAAATACATACATACATACATACATACATACAAATATACATCCTTTTTTATTATATAGATAGATTTATTATATAGATTAACTATCCGAGGCGGAGCAGCATTACCCCTGGAGAGAGCATTGAGACAACTTCCACTGCCCGGAGGAGGAAGTGTCACTAACTAACTGGAGTTGTATCAAAGGGGGTGAACTGACACCTGAAGATCGCCGTTAGAACCTTCCCCTTCAACTCAAATATCGCGGGTCAGTACATAATTTTCCAATTGTATCAAAAGTCGTGTTGTAATAGCCGGAGTGTTAAGTATTTTTATTTCCCTAAACCCTGTTAAGTCCCGTTATAATACTTAGAAATTAATTTGACCTAAATTAAAGTATAAAGATGGGAAGAAAATCTCGTCCTGATCCATTAATTAAAAACGTTTCATGGGGTATATTTCTGAGCTTGGAATGTAAACTTATTCGGTTTCTTCTGAATTAATTTTACAAAAAAAAATCTGTTTGAAAATGTATTTAGAAATTTGTTGCAATAGATCTATATATAATGAGAATTTCTTTTTTTTATGAAAAACACCGTTAAGGGAAATTCTGGAGCCGTGGTGGAAAATTGCCGACACGTCTCATCCAAGGCCGAGTTTCACCGAACGCAAACTGACGGATCACTGGAGTTGATGGAAATTGACGTTCGAGTCAAGGGTCAATTTTTTTAAAACGTATTCTCAGGCTGGCTGACTGTCGCCCAGAACTCGCACTCGATTTTTACCGTAAGCTCCGTAGGTGGGTAATAAAATTGCGGAGCGAATTTAGCCGAGAACCGACGATTCAGAACGAATAACGTCGAGAACGCACGGCCAAGGCCGATATTACCGAGAATCCTAGGCCAAGGTCGGAAGAATCCAAGGAGACAAACTATACATCATCAAGCTCAAACAGTACTTCAATCAAGTATTTTTAAACGAGGAAATTTTCTATGGTCTACTTGAAAATTGACGTCGAGTGAAGACAAGAAATTTTTATCAGTCTCCAATCAGATGTTCATTTATTTATTAAAGAGCTTTCGACTGAATGTGATAATAATTGTAAAAAAAATATGAATACGTACTTCAATTTTACTTCGTGGAAAGTAGGATTTTAGTTGTTTCGGAATGAATCATTTATATAGATTTACAGGGATTACATTCAATACCAGTAATAAAGCAGCCTTGCATTGAATTTGCAGCACGCAAAAAATTCAAACAAAAATAGTTAACTGTATGTTGTCGTTTAAAAAAATATTTCTACAACGAATAGTGTAACTTGTACAGTACTGCACTAATTTGTAATAACGTTTATTCTTCTATACTTCGTTTCATTTTGGTTTTGTCTGAATAGCATTGACGTGAGCCAATAAAATCAATTTCAGAGTGTTGTAGACCTGAACAGACACTGATCAATATTCTACCGGCGTTGCTACTCTGTTTCTGGTTTGTCTGCCTCACACGTTATCATAAAAACATAATGCAACACTTGTACTTCCTTTCCGTCTGTGGAACTCGTCTGAGATCGCTACTTTACGTCTATTACACTGCACCACAGGATAATAAGAAAATGATCGTAAGAGTTAGGACGTTCATTTCCCCTCACGGACAAGATTGCGAAATCCAATCGGGATGGATAATGCTGAATTTCTTCATATCATCGTTTTGAAATCGGTGAAGTTAATACAAGTTACTCCTGAAGAAGCAAGGTGAAGTTGATGCTCGTCAGCGAGCGGCTTGCGTTCCACGGCCAGGGTCACGCCAGGGCATTACACGGTATTTTTCACGTACATATAGGCACTATAATTACCTTTCAGATGATCGTTACCTGCTGCCGATGCCCACACGACGACGCGTTGGCCTCTACTGCGATGCAACGCGAAGTGATGAGACGTGCGTGGCCTTGGACGAGTGCCTCGCCGTTGATAATAGGCAGAAAGTGCTGCCCTCTTGACAAACTCACGAAAAAAGGTCCCGCTGAGGCGATAGCCGACGAGGTCATCGCAGTAGTTACCAACCAGGGGCCGAAGCCCGCGGTACCTCACTGAATAATTCTCACATGTGTCGAGAAAAGTCTGGCGATGACGTCACGCTGTCACACCCTTTGTCTTCGCTGGTAGTTATCACGCGATGTGAAAAAAGAGTCTAAGCACCTTGCTTATAAACCTTTCATTCGTGGCAGACATGAAGATGTTTACCGCGGTGAACGAAGTTTGAACAACATTGATGAGTGAGAAGGCTTTCGTCACTAAATGTGATGAAAAATAGTAGCTAGTGGTCAGAAAATTAAAGTAGTGTGACGAAAATTTTCCCTAATAACTTAATAAATCTCCCCAATGTCCGAAAAACAGTTTCAATGCTCATAAGTGTTTACGAAGACAGAAACAAGCAGAAGATGCCATTATTCGATGAGATTGCCGTTCCTTGGGGATGTATTTTGGCTCTTACATTTTTAATCTATTATTTTTCAATAATTAGATTGATTTATGTTATATGTGTGTAATTTCATCCCCTTTCGACTTGGGAGGGGAGCAGGCCTAGGGGTGGGGTGGAATGGCGTTACACAAAAATAACGCAAAAACCACCATGATTTGAGTCGAATCGCGGTTATAGATATCGCCGAGTTTATTTATGACAACTTGGGCATCGCGTGGAGATGGACTGGGGTGGGAATGACTGGGCGTAGGTAGAGATTTTCAAACATATTAACCGTCCGATAATTGCGTCGATTAAATATATTTAGAAATCAATGAGATTTATAAAATTTCTCTGCAAGTTCTCTTTGTATAATTTCAACCCTTTCGGTCTTGCGAGGGGAGCACCCTTAAAGAGGGGCTGGAGGTGCGTTGCTTAAAAATAACGAAAAACAAACTATATTGGAGTAAAATCGGGGTTATGGTTGTCACTGAGTTTAATTATGACGTTCAACTTGCCGTTTAACTCCACCAAGCATTGGTGGTCGGGACTGGCACTTTTCGAACATGTCAAACGTTCGATATTTGCGTGGAATAAATATTTGTCGGGTTCAATGACAATGATATAATATTTCTACCTATGTTGTTTCCATTCTGCATGGAAGGGGAGCACGCTTAGGGGTGGGAGTGGAGGGACGTTACACAAAAATAACACAAAAACAACCGAGATCCAAGTCTAATAAGGGTTATGGAAGTCTCTGAGTTTAATCCGTGTTTTTTTAACTTCTAGTGAATGTACTACATGCTTAATATTTAACATTTCAGAAATTAATCTGGATTTATAATTCAATCAGTATCTGGCATATAAAAATTTTCCCAATCGATAGTGTGTTTGGTGTCATAAATATGTTAAGAAATGTTAAATTAATCTAATAAAAAAAATAACTGTTTGTGTGTATGCTACGCATACAATAAAAACGCGATCGATGATTTCGTTCAAATTTTGGACACTTATTCCCTTCAAACCGAAAATAAACACTGTTGAAGTATGACACGACTACCACCTCTAGGGGGGAGGGGGTGGAATGTTTCAAACATATTAAAACGCCAGATATTTGCATCGAAAGAATATTTTTCGGGGTCAAACAGAAAGTTATCGTTTCTCCAGATATTTTTGTGTATAATTTCAACCCCTTTTGGCATGGGAGGCGGCAACATTTAAGGGTGTACATAAAAATATCGCGAAAATAATGGGGATTGGTGTCGAATACGGTGTTATGTATGTCGCTGAGTTTAATTATGGCATTCAACTTATAGCAGTATTTTTAATGAAAGAAACCAAACATATGTGTAATTATAATAGTTTTTGAAGAGTAAAATTTATTTATCAGTGAAAAATTTTGAGCTCATGGAATACGTTTTAGGACGTCGGATAGACTAATGAAATTGACTCTCACAAAGTAGAATTCTTGCTTACAGGTATTTTGCAATAATTTACGTTAAGAATCTTCTAAAGACGCGGTCTGGGTTGATTTGGCTATTCCAAGTCGTACTCCAGGAGTTTATAGGTAAAAGCTCTTCATTCGTGCGAGATGATTTCAAAAGCACTCGGAAACAAACAGTGCTGGTGCGACACATCACTCTCCTGTGTCCTTCTAGGTAAAACTGCAGAGCAAGCGTGACGACGCACATCCTGAACGATGACTCGTGCAACTTTCTTGTAGATAACGCGTTTGTTATCGTATTTTGCCGGGGGACCCCAGTCAGGCCATGGCTACCTTCTTCTACCCTTCCGCATGCCCCCTTTCAAATCCCTTCCTGTGCCATCACGTGAATTACCCTCGTGAGGCCTGTTAAAAAAAACACGATACTCAGAACAATAATGAATAAAAATTTGCAACACACAAACACACACACACACACACACAAACATATATACATATATATATATATATATATATATATATATATATAATGCCAATTAATTCGGACATTAATTGTTTAGACATAAATTTTAAATTGTTTGAAAAATCCATTATAGCGGCAGGAGCTTCCAAAGCAACAATGAAGCTAGCCGCCTTTGTCGAAAATGGCGTATACGCGCTAAAACTCGAGACGATAGTTTAGTTGGTGACTAGAATTTAACAGAGTTAGTTGGTGCCTGGACATTTCGGAGGACGGAACAAGTGATATTAGAGCAGAGACTAGCCGTCGTTTACTGTATTATTACTAAACAAAGTTTCAGGCAGGAAAGGAAGTCAGCAGTTTACGTACATGCCAGCCAGAAATAGTTAAGTTGCAGTTAAAGTCCAAAGCGGTAAAAGACTAGCAAATCTACAAACCACATAATTCAAATAATGCAAGCAGAAGTCATATAAGGCAAGCAGTCAACAGATAGCTGACAAAAAGGAGGATCATCCGAGTTCCTGACATCCTATCAATTTTGACTAGAATCAGTGTAAAATCTGTGAATGTTAGAATCAGTGTAAAATCTCGCAATAGTGTATTTTCTAAACCAAAAGGAATGCTGGAACCAACTGGACAGATGTGATTAACAAAATACAAAATAATTATTTATGTAAACGTAATTAGAAGATGAAAGTAAAATTTCGTTCTCTTTCTAATTGTTAATCAGAGATAATTTCTTTACTTTTAAATTTCGTTCTATTTTAATTGTCAAGTTAATTTCTTTTCTTTTAATTTATTTCTATCGACGTATTGTTTAGGTAAATGTGATTTGTTTGTTAATAAGATTTTTAAAACAACTTGTTGTGTCCATTATCAAACCCAGTGACGACCCCGAGAAATTAATATTTTAAATTGTATTTGTTTTTGAGTTATAAATAAATATTTTGTTTGTTAATTTCGATCTTTTCATTTAATAAAAAGCCTTCTTTTAATTATTACATTTTGATGCTTAACGTGAGGTAAATTCATTTAATTAAAAATAAATTAAACGACCTATTAATTGTGTATAGTAATATATATATATATATATATATATATATATATGTGTGTGTGTGTATATATGTATATATATATATATGTATATATGTATATATATATATGTATATATGTATATATATACATATATATATGTATATATATACATATATATATCATAGTTTTAGAGTTTTTATTAAAATATTTCCTACTCTACCTTTCTACGTACATAATCTATAAGACAACCCAAGTTCAAACTTCGATCTCAGCAAATTCATAAATATTTTAAATTGATAAATCTATCTAATGTCTACAATTACTTCGTGTCTCCGAATCCAGTGATTCCAAACCTTTTTTTTCTTTAGTGGCTCCCTTGTCACCTTTTTTGTTGAATAGTCCCCATACCCCAATTTTTTTATTGTAATTCATAAATAGCGTCAGGTATAAATTTTCGGTTTTAAGGATAATGCAGTAACTAACATAACAAATATTTTATTTTTCAATTTTACAGCCATGTGAAATCATATGAATTTGTAAAAATTTAATGGGATGGTTCAGGTTGATTATTTTCCATAATACCTTTTATATTAGAAGTAAATTTTACTTCTACGCCAGAGGAAATCAGCAGCGATTGCAGAAACGTAGTCTGCTTTTTTTAGTTATTCACACCTAATACTACGTCTGTTTTTGGCTACTTCCTCATTGTAATGTTACTGTAATGAACTCTAAACTATTCACAAACTTTCCACATTTAGCATCCGTTCACCTGAATAGACAGCAGAGTTAATATGCTCTATAAAATAACTCAATATCGTTCCATCAATTTATTTATAACGCTTCTCCATAACTCCATGGCAAACCAAACTAAAGACAAAAAACACAAATTCAAAACCCCATACTTCTTATTATTATAATTATTAACTTTGTATAAATGTAATAAGTTTATTAGCTTAGCTTCCTTTTTTTTGCGATAAGATTCTGACTAGCCTCGAGAAACTGATCATATTCTGTACAAGTCAATTTTAAAAAAAAATTCACGTTAGGTCGTAGTGGCAGCTATCTACTCGTTTATTTCTTAAGTCTAGCGATAAACTACACGAACCAATGGGCAACTGTCTGTCCCTTGCCGATAAGAGGATTATCGCTACAGTTCCAACAAAGTAGTTGCACTGTTTCTGTTTCCTATATTTGTTCGCATAGTCAACTAATGTGAAGTCATCTTTCTTGCATGATTGATAAAGAAGGAAACAATCACTAATGCAAGAAGTGTTCAAGTGAATTGAATTCCTCAGTTTATTAGTCAGAGAATGACATGGAACTGTCGCTGGAGGAGACACACGTCTCGAAAAATTGCACTTAAAAGTCTACGGATATTTGTAGAACTGATTTCAAATTAATATTTGATTTTGCTTCTATGAAAAAAAGAGAAAAGTTCAGCTATTTAAGATACACAATTGATAAAGATAGAGAAAAAAATTGTATTACTTATGATTAAGGTATAATTTTAGTAAATTGATGGAAAAAAATATTTTGGGTTTAAAACAGTAATGTGGCTTCCAAATCCTATCCAAAAAAATTTAAATGATTCATAAACCGTTCAATTCAAACGTTCCAATCCAATTAATAGACTCAGGAAGACCTTTTATGTTATTAAATAACGTGTAAAGTGTATTTTATACGCTGTTAATTTTTTCATTCGCTTTAAATTTAATTTATTTACTTATTGGTTGGAATTTTATTTATACGGTTTACTAAAAAGTAAAATAAATTCACTAATCTAGGATTATTAATTTAACAGCAAAACCGAAATTTAAGAGTGAATTTATTATAAAAATGAAAAATTTACGTTTGATTGAAAATTAATAATAAGAAAGATATCCAAATACAGACAAAAGCAGTGATAATATAAATACCACACAACGTTTCTGGGGTCCTTGTGCCTTTCATCAGGTGCTAAGAAGAGTCTTGACAAGGATCCCACAAACGTAGAGTGGTATTTATATTACAACTTATTTTGTCTGTATTTGGCTATCTTTGTTATTATTAAATATAAAAATTAAAGTAATCAATTGAGTGTCTTTATGCATAATAATTAACTCATTATCTCAGGGCCATTGCGTATCTATATTGAAATTACCCCTCCTCGCCACATTAAGGAACCTTTTTTTTGTAGGTGTAGATAGGCTATGTATAGGGTAATCCACATAGTGGCAACTCCCCTCTTATAGCATAGGAAAAGGAGTGAAAGTGGGATCCGGAAGGGTAGAGGAAAGTAGCCAAGGGTTAACTAGGGCCCCCGGGCGATGGTTTAAAGATCCTACCCGGTAATTCGGCTAAAGGTGATGCAGGGAAAATCGTAGAAAAACCTGCATCAGGTAGGTCGGGCATTTGGTACTTGTCCCACGCCCTTCCGATGGTGGGAGAGGGGTTAATTGTGGGGTCGTAGCTTTCCACTCGCCGTGTCTTGACCGGTTTAGGAGGCAGCTGGCCGACTATTTCAATAGGAATAGCGGACAACTCTTACCATATGTCCATACATCTCCACCCTAAAGAATTTAGTTTTTTCTGTTCCGTGTTTCACCCGCAGCTAAACTATATTCTGTGCCCCACCTCATAATATTATGCTTGTTTTCCGCTATTACTATTGGAATAGTCGGCCAGCTGCCTCCTAAACTGGTCAAGGTACGGCGAGGGGAAAGCTGCGACCCCGGAACATACACCTCTCAAAACAGGCCGAGGTGCCTCGGCATGTGGAAACCTTTGTTCAAAAACCCAGAGAGATGTGAAAGCATCCCTAAAGGTAGCCTCCTCCAGAGCTCTCTGAGAAGGTTCACCTGCGAGAGAATCCTCTCGCAGGCTTCCTTGAATTTAGAAACTTGGCAATGCGGTTCTTTGTAAAAAAACTGTTTTTTTACGACATCGATAGGGCGGGTGTTGCTTTGATCTTGTGGTCCGTGTGGTGTTGTATCAGGGTGCTCGGTCCTGGCGTCGGTCAGCGAAGCGTCGTTGGAAGGCGACCGTAGAGGACATCATTGGCAGACGTTGTCGTTCGGAGGCTGGTCTCGTTCTTCCGTCGAGACTCACTCTCTACTCTGAGACTTTAAAAGCTGATTGTCTTCACGGTCGTGATTTCTCATCTTCTTCGATTTAGTCTCCGGAAATTCCGAAATTCCTCCTCGATTTTAAAACAGCCAATCGCTGTGTATTTCATTAAAATTTTAATCAGTTGCCGTCGGCCAAAATGTAAAACTGAAGTAAGCTACAATCTATGCTGAACTAAATTTATTCTCTTGCCAGATCGTTCAAATTTAGTAACGCCCTTCTTCGCTGACGACGCTTCCCGGACGCTGAATTCGTTTTTCCTAATATTTTTCACGTCACTCGGAGTGATTCCTCAAACTTTCCT
This sequence comes from Zhengitettix transpicula, assembly GCA_037074705.1. Classification (NCBI taxonomy): domain Eukaryota; kingdom Metazoa; phylum Arthropoda; class Insecta; order Orthoptera; family Tetrigidae; genus Zhengitettix; species Zhengitettix transpicula. Next base: position 33,735,028 of record CM073596.1, on the reverse strand, counting down.
CAGGCACCTTATTATCGCCTTTTGTAGACGAAGGTCCGCTCCATTTGTGCAAAATTGGACCAGTACTTCCTTTTTGAGGGTAGTGTTCCTGACAAATAAAAAGCTAGGGTTTTTTCAAATTTGATTGGAATGTGTGGTGTGTGGCTGTTCTGGGGTAAAGACACTGGTAAAAAAATGGTCAGAAGGAAATTCACGTGAAAAACACGTTCCAAGTCTGCAGATGAATAAAATACATCAGAACGCGATTTTTTTAAAAAAAAATCATTGACCCGGCACAAGGGCATTGTAAATTCAGAAGAAGAAAGAAGTTTTTCATGTCCACTCCCGAAGAGGTCCAGTACTTTAAAGAAGAAATTATGGAATACTTAAGAGGCTCAAGATAAGAAATAATAGTGGCGCTGTAGATAAAGGAGAGAGTAACTGTTGAATCGAGGAGGAAAAGTGATGGATATAAAGAGATAACAGTTGGCAGTGGCTGCCATTACGGCACGTCAATTTAAGACCGTCCTTCCTAATTTCTGCCAGTAATTTCTATGACCCCTGACAACATTCACCTTAGCTGGGGAATTTCTCCTCCGTCTTATTTAAAAGTAATTTTCCGACATTTGATTTTTCAATAATATTTTTTTAAAAAAAAATAGGATTCCATATACTGAATTTTGAATTTTTAGTTTAATCCAAATCCATGTCCTTTGCCTGTAAAAGCTTTGAACAATCTCTCACCCTTTTGTGACGAGCTGTGTGAATAGTGATTGCGATGCTGTGTGCGTGTGCTTTTATACGTTATCATTTTTAACTTACAGTAAGCGAGATACTGTTGGCTGTTTTTCAAGTTTTGGTTGTTCCACTTCCGCTAAATAATCAATTATCCATAAATTACATTTATTTTAAAATTTGATTAGTCTATCATAATTTCCTATTTCTATCATTTATATGCACAAACCATCCAATAATCAAATTTCATCAAAAGACTACCAGAAAATAAATCTATTCGAATAACATTGAAAAATTCTCAATATTAATTGAGTGGAAACCTTTAATCAAACATATTATAGAATTCGTAGTGAATAGCTTCCTCTACAAAGCCAAGAAAATTGCTCTCGTTTCCATGCACTAAATTGAAATGACTATGAAAAGGGAACTCGAATTAATAATGAGAGCAATGAATTTTAAAACAGGCGCTGTGTGGAGGGGAGAGTTGAGTTGTGAAGAAGTTATGGCCTCTAGGGTTGCTGATGTCTCCATGCAAGGCAACATCTGAAAGAAAAGCTCGATGGGATGTAAACAAAAGGAAAAGAAAGACGCATTTAAGGGTTCCTTCGTAGAAACATACCTTACAGCTTTCACTGAAGTGTGCAGATTACTTCACTGGATTGCACTGCTTAGTCTGTTGCACTTTTTTTCTTTCTTAAATATTTAATAGTAAACATAGAAACGTGTGTTGAATTTATCCACCCTTGACTGGTACCGATAATACTAGAAATGACATATTTCATTGTTTCAAAAACAAGTGCATCCTTTAGGCTGTAGCGACGAAGAACACTCCTAAAATTAATTCAAGAATAATTTTTAATATTTGAAATAAACGCCTGTGTGCCCGAGCTGTGGCTTGCTGGAAATTACGGTCATAAAATTTGGCGCCGAGGTGACGGGGTGTTGAGGAGAAACTGTGCCTTCAGACAAAGGCGGCGGATTACGGCCAAAGTCCCCTAAGATCAACCCTTCCAAAAGTCCACGAAAGTGTACAGCTTTTTCAGGTTTATAACCAAATGAGTACAATGGATATTTATTGAAAATGTCATCGACCTGGAAGTTCTCCGCTCTTAGGGTAAAATAAACTGAATACGACTCAGCGTGAAATTAAATGTTAAGTATTACACTACGGATCCGCGGCGCCTCTAGAATTAAAGCTGCCAGATCCCACTTGCAGAAATTTATGAGATAGTCGTCTCGCCATCATCCGATGTGAAACGGACTCCAGATATTCTCGCAGTTTTTGATGTGAAGAATGGGTGGAGACATTCCTCTCGCAGTAAATGCGTTAGACTTGTCCTCGTCGTTGCTGCGAATCGGCACACACTCGTGTGAATTCCATGGAAATCATTTTTCCCCCTTTATCTTTCTACACATTCTCATTCACATGGCGCATTTTCCGAAGACGAATAGTAAGGAAAAGTGTTTGTTGTGGTGTAGATGTGCAGTAGAAGATTCAGAATAAATTGACTCATTTCTTCCTTTCTCTTTCAAGTCACTATTCTTTTCTTATGATTTTCTGTCGGAGTATGTTTTTCCGCCTTTATTTCCTGTTTTACAAATTTTCCTTTTATTTAAACACCTCCGACCATGATGTCGATAATTAAAATAGAATATAAAACATAAAATTAAATATCTTACAAATAAAGGTAGGTTACAGAAAAATTTATAGGATAAAATATCATTATTGACTGAAGTTTATAGATATTTTGGAAGTGTTATTTCTTGTAACTCTCGTGTTTTCCCAGCATCCATAATACTTTCACATATATAGCGTGTCTGTGACGCAAAATATTGGCATGTCTTTTGACTGAGGGCTCGATAATTAGGCATGGCGGAGTTATTTCTGGATTAACGTCGGTTTTCAAGAAATACTCTAAAGATGAAGTCAGGGGGTTAAAAATGTTTATATATAACGGATTCAATCGTTTGATTTGTTAAAGTAAAGTTGTCGTTTTGTTGTAGGGAAGCGCAAGTTGATATTCCACTGTTCAGTTACGACGGGGATTATTTCAGACAACGAAAATACTATCTTGGAAAAGCCGTGACGCAGTTGTAAAAGATAAAACAACGTAAAATGGTCAGAAAAGTATAGATACAGGCCATGTCAATCATCTCCTCGCGAAAACACACTGAGACATTGTAACTTATAAAATTAATAACTATCGCATTATTTGTGTAAATTTAAATTTAAATAAACATCTCAGTAGTTTACAATTTTTTACATGAAGGGCCAGACGAGTAAACATAAAAACCTCACACTGTACGAATACTTCTTCTTCTCCTTCATTATTGATTAATTGTCTTGGTCTGCTCATCAACAGCCTTCCATTTTATTCCTGAGTCCAGCTTTTGATCTTCATGCTGTTTAGATCCTTTTGGACATCAACTTTCCGTCCGGTCAACGGTAAAGAAATACAGACGATTTTATTTAATTAAATATTTAAATTAATTTGAAAATTATCTGTATATTAAGAACAAATATTTTATTGACTTGTTACACAATTACAATAAGATAATATTAAAATATTCATATGGAAATATGGTACTTATGTCGGTTACTCGATAGGAACAGTTTTGAGACAAATTAGCAACGTGGAAATAATAGCAAAGCCGCATCTTTCCCGTTATTTGATCACGTTATAATCCGATTCGTGATCCTGGCGAGATGATTCTTGGAATGTGGTCGTTGGCCTCGTCTTGATGGTCTGTTTTTCATATTTGTTATGATGAGAATAATTCTGTTTCTCACTGACTTCCCAATATATGCTGCGCTGATATCTTCATGAAAACATTATTTCCTTTATCTCACCTTGTTTCAATTACTTATTTTCATATTTTATTTAGATAAAATATGACGGTTATTTTTAGATAACGTTTTTTAATTTTTTTTGGTTAAAAATTTGTTTATTGATAAATTTCCACTGCTTGAACCTCTAACTTGATATGTTTGCTGACGGAGGGTGAGAATGAATTTAACTGCTGGAAAAGTAAGCACTTGTTTGCTTTTTGGACATGACTGAATGACACTTTATTATTAAAGCTGACAACGTTGTGATCTCTGGGATGCTTTTATGAACGCCAAAATAAAGCAAAAATTTTAAATTGTCTGTTGAAAATTCCAATTACAACAGCCATGACACGTTGTCAGGGCTCAGATTAAAACGTGCTTTACAGAAAGCTATTCATTTGTTGCCGTTTTAAATAATTCATTTTCTAGGCGCAAGTTTCTTGTTATGCTGAAATTGATGATTTACCTATTTATTTGTGGCTTAAAATAATTCAGTCTGTTTCTAATTATACAAAATTTTAAATAAAAAAAATTATATGGGTCAATTGTGTCACCTTCAATTATTTTCACGCCAGTGTCATTAAACCAAACTACTGTCGGTCATCATGCAGGTTCGAGAATGTTACAAGACGACTCAGATGAATCGAGGTAAGTTCCACGGCCATCTTTTTGAAGTGTCTGGTCTACTGTAGATTGAAAACCGGATCCGTCACAATTGTTCCGATAACAATTTTAACTTGCTTACATTAATTTGAACTTGATTTTTTACAGTTAATTTTGATATTATTATTGAACAAAAAATTACACATGTTTTACGTATTTTTAATAAAGAAATAAATAATAATAAAAAGGAAAAAAAGGATTGTACGTGACTCCAGCATTATACGAGTTCTCCAACTCGGGTTGTATTGGAGCAGACTCAACTTGAGGAAGATTTTCTAAAAGTCGGGCCAACATCTTCCAAATCTCGGTCAATTTGTCTGAACAATGAATGACGCAACTCGAATAAGAGTCGTAAAACAGTTTGTCTGAAAGCGAGGGGAATTCGTCTAGACATGTTCCCATCCCCCTGTTTCCTCACGGCCTCCTACATGATTACATTTTATCACTGTGTTTTCAGTACATAAAAAGAATGTTTGACGTCTAAAAAATAATATTAATGCTGTTAATTGTGAATTCGAGGCTTTATAAAATATTATTTTGCAATTTAATGGTCGATAAATTTAATTATATGATCCATAAATGAATAAACAGGTCATTAAATCAGAAAAAATATAAAATAAAACGTTTATTGCCTCTTTTTGGAACTTTTACAGGTCTAGTAAAAATATTGTTAAAATTATTAAATAATTAGACGTAATTTCAATAAATAATAAAATTGTTTTTTATGCACAATGCAACCTTTTATTGATTGATTGATTTAACTGATGTCAGATAAATATAACAATTAATGATATTTTTCGGTTATAGTGTAGTCTTATTTGAAGAAGCCGTAGACAGAAAATAAATTAAGCTAAACGTAGCTAATTTAGAGAAAAACGAGTGGCCGACGAGACATAACATGAAAGAGATACAGAGAATTATTACAAATTGAGGTGTTGATTGATATTATAACTTTCATGGTGATGTAAATTTGTTTGAAGGTCAAACTGCTTTCTCTCAACACTGTTAAAGAAGATTGTGTTTCAAATACCTAAACGTCATAGTTAATTTTATTCTAATATTCTAATATTTGTTTGTGTGTAAATTTATAAATGTTTGTGTTGAAAAACCTGGATTTTGAAGTCTTGTTTTCCAGTTTCATAAATCAGCTGATTGTGTTCGGCGCGGATCTTTGAACGGCTCAGTTCTGTGACGTCAGCTGACGCTGAACATAACTTTCTTATTTTTCTTACAATTATCTTTAACCAAAAAATATTCTTTTTTCTGTACTATAATATATTTATATATATATATATATATATATATATATATATATATATATATATATATATATATACTTATACCGAGTGTTTCAAGATGATTAATTTTGTAACAGTGGTAATAATTTATAGTAATCTTGTGTCATATATTCCAAATTAACTAAAATTATCTGGAATATAAATTGAAGCATTCCACGAACAATAGATTATTCACTATGGCTTTGAAATATTTATTATTTTGTCAGAAATCCGGTATAATATGTATTTGGAAAATAGCCACTTTTAGTCAAAATTACGTATCGCTTATAATTTTCTAACTATACGCATTCCCTATATTTAGGCATTAGTATTTAGAAAAAATATACATGGAGAACCGCAATTAAAAAGTCCAACACATCTTATTTTTGGCAAAAAAAACGTTGAGGGAAAATCCTTTTGTGATTCTATATACGATTAACTGATAATAATGGCTAAATAAGCTGAAAGAGTATGATAAAAAATATAAGCAAAAAATAACTGTGGCTTTAAAGGTGTTTATTTGGCTGGAATTGTTATTTCCATTTTATTTGTCGCCAAAGGAGGACACATGGCAAAAGTTAGACATAATCATTAATTCTGAGGGTGATAGCAAAGCTTGAACTAGATAGTGTCACTATCAAATAAAATGTTAATAAATAAACCGGTCAACGTGTCAGAAACAATTTGACAAAATTAATAAATGACAACATTTCTTTCATTTTATTAGAACCTCCTCAGGTGCAGACGTATAAAATAACAAATTTTTTATAGACGAATTTTCCAAGTCTGAATGTGATTTATTTATTGTAATTTCAATAAATAACATTTTGAAGAGAAATTTCTAAAAGCGTGAAAATTACACGTACGATTCAGCCTAAGATTACAGGAAATTCATTAAATATATATCTATACCAAATTTATTTTATACTTGTGCACCTTAAATTGAAAATGAACAAAATGTTGTGCTATTTTTTTATTATTATTTTATTAAATTGTTTCTCACATTTTGGCTAGTTTATTTACTTATTGATTCAATCAATGTCAGATAGTTTTGGATTGTTTGGTGTTACAACCAAAAATGTTTTGAGTGTTCTGGTGTAACAAATTAATTGAATTGGTTTAAATGTATGTGTGTTACTTTTCAATATATAAGTTCATATATTACCCATTATGAGTATATGTAGTGACGGAAGCTGAAATACGTGGTTATTTCTTTCATTAAGTTCTTTTATAAACAAAAATCACAGTCCTGATTATAGCCTTCCACTTAATTGGTATATTTTCTCTTTATCGCTTTTCACCCAACCTTCAGAAGCGACTATTTTTGCCGTCAACTTTTGTATCGCGCAAATTTTAAAAAGGCAGAGACGGTCTGGATTTATGTTACCACGTCATACTTTTTTTTCTTCTGATCCCTCCCTCCCCTTCCATCCGCTTTGTGAGTAACACGTGGAAAGAGAGAACGATTTCGTAAAGGAATAGAGGTTTGGAGAAGGCAAGATTCTAACCTCAGTCGCAACACTGAATTTATGTTACGGTCATAAAGATGTCGCACACTAAAAGCAGGCAGTTGTAGGGAAAAGAATAAATAGTAGGAGTGTAACGTTCCGACTGAAGATCCAGTAAATTTATAATTCTGTATAAGATGCTAATAAGAGTGATTCAACAAAAATATTTGTTAAGTTTCCTATTTAAAGCTTTTAATCAAACGTATGTTTTGAATTAATCACACAATTGATTACCTTAAACAGACACCTTCTATTCTTTATTTATATTGTAACGACGTTTCGATACCTTTTTGTATCTTCTTCAGGTATTTTCAAACAGAGGATGTATTTACAAATGATCAGATTTTTAGTATAATTGTAATTCAAATCTTTGTGAATTTAATAACTTGTTAATCATTTAGTTGTGCTAGTTATATTATTTTGATAAGTTGTTTATTGTTTTTCTGTTCTTTGGTTTGCCTTTGTTTACCTTGTCCAATTATGCTATAAATCTAATCATTAATAAATACCTTCTCTGTCTGAAAATACCTGAAGAAGATATATGAAGAAGAAAAGGTATCGAAACGCCGCTACAATATAAATAAAAAATAAAATTTACCGTTATAAGGTCATCAATTGTTTTATTTCCTATTTAAACATTTTCAAAATTCACAGATCTGCAGATCTAGGATTGAGTGACGAAATAATCTGCATTAAATAGCAGACATTATTAATAACTCTACAGAAAGCTTAACCGACCAACAAGGTTAAAATGCGACTTCTGCCATTTTTTTTGTCATGTAGTTCCCTATTATTGCATTGGTCAGCTATAGAGATTGTAATCCTGTTAATTAACAACCCAATAATATTTCAAAATAGTAAAAATTATTATTAAAATGTTGATAATTTCTGATTTTAATTTAAATATTATAATAGATAAATAATAAGAAATATATGCTGTCAATCTGTGATTTGGAATATTGTATGAAACAAAATTGTTACCGTAGTAACATAAGTTTACTTAAACCCGTATAAAGTACAAAAACGTACTGAAACGTCGTTAAAAATGTTGAATAAAATATTATAAATTATCTTAAATGATAGTTCATTTTTTGTAATTCACTATACTAATAATTAGACCAAAATTAAAATATTCTTTCAATTTTAATGTCAGACACAGTAATAATTTTTAATTTGAATAATAATAAATGCCCGATTTTTTTAAATGATAGGGTTAATGCAAGTAGAAATGTGCAGAATACAAATAAATTATCAACACGACAAAATTTTTGTAAAATATTCTTGTGGAATGAATAGAATGTGCTAAAAAATTATATGCGTCATCAAAGACGGTGATAAATAATAATCAGCGATTAAATATTTGTTTACATCACTTGATTTGTGCTGCTTGTTTTTTTTCTAAATTTTCTACTAAGTTTACTTCAACATTGATTGTAGAAACGTAGTGTGGTATTCATTATTCTCACCTAATCTTAGTCTCTACGCTATTGTTTAATTGTTAATTTTAAACTGATACAGACGTAATTCTTTTTTCAGAAAAGAATAATATTGTACGAATCACTATGTCTATCAGTATTTGTACTCAATTACACCAACCACTATAAAATGGCGGACAACAATAAAAGTAGCACTTTAATCTTCACTCACCTTCACATACCAGATGCTGGAACTGTGCTATTTTTTTTTCCTTTCACATATATAATTACATCTACTACTTTCTTTTCGTACTGTATGGGGCAGTGAACGTGTTACTGAATGCTGATCACTGGTTTTGAGTACCACACTTTACTGTCAACCATCCTGATCTTATCCCTAATTCAACACCCCATCATTCTTGCGTTCGGTGCCATCTATTAAGAAACTCCGGAACTAACGCGAAATATTTGCGATACATCGCAAAACTGGTGTTTGAAAACCCCGTAAATTAAAGGAGAAAAAATGTATATTTGGTTAAACACGTTACGCTATCCAATTAATTGGACTCTGATACTGACGACTAAATACGGTTAGACCGAGTTAACTTGGTAAAAGTGTTCGATATCTCGTACCGTTGCCCTGATTCAATCCTCTGCTTCTGAACACTAATATTTCAAATATCATCACCATTGTCTCATTCTACCAGACATCGGAAACACCGAAAAATCTTCAATGGATTTGTTAACTCTTTCTGGCGTTACGCCTGTGGAAAATGTTTGCAACCCTTTACAAATATTTATCTGGAATATGTTTATATTTATCTGTGAAAATACATTAGTTTTTGGGTAATTTATTCGTAGGTTTAAAAAAAACTGCTTTTTATAAAAACAAAAATGGTGATCCCACATCATGTACAGTAAAAATAAAAATACTTTCCACGCACTCATCATTAAGTCTTTTTGTAGATTACTAAGTAATAAATAAATTAATACTATAAACATATAAACCAAATTTAAACGAAATTTTAAAGAAAATCGAATTGAACGAATTTCTCGATTAATGACATAAAATAGGCAATAGATACTCTGGGCGACTCACAGATTCTCCAAACAACAACATGGCGGCGATTTAAAGTGACATTCGTCAATAAATAGAACAAACCATTTTTAGTGTGTTATCAGTCATGGATTAACGTTAATTAATTATGCGTCGATCATTGTTCAATATCAGAACAATTACTAGAGCGCTTTGTAATTTACATTTAACTGTTCAGAGCCAACGAGTTAACATTCATCAATGTAGTCTGCTTCATAAAAATAAACCAATACTGAACAATACATATTTAGGAAGACAACTTTGTGAATATACTAAGCATCCATTGCAGTAAGAACCAACGACACAGATAGTTGATTATTCATTTTTATCTTAGTTATAAATCAATAGTTCATATTTTTTTTGTTCACAGTAACAGTACCTCTTACAACTTTGAAGAAGTATGTGATGAAACCTTGGATTCTTTGTCTGAATATTTTGAACAAATTGTTGAAAACTCGGAACATTTAGATTCTGCAGACGTCGGTTTTTCGGTAAGGAATCAGATTTAAAAGTATTGCAATAGCTAACTGTTGAACCATTAATACTTTACATAGTTCATTGTAGTTTTATGAAACTATTGTCAAATCTTTTCAGTTTTATTATTTCCCAATTTACTATGGTGTATTTTTCATATTTTAATTTTTTGTAGGATGGAGTTTTGACTGTTCACTTTGGCAATCCATATGGTACTTACGTAATTAACAGACAAACACCAAATAAGCAAATCTGGCTCTCATCTCCTACAAGTGGACCCAAGCGCTTTGATTTTATTGAAGGCAAATGGATTTATCATCATGATGGTGTCTCATTACATAAGCTACTAAATGAAGAAATACCTAATATTGTTAAATTGGATGTCGATTTCAATAAATGTTCTTATAGTGGAAACTAATAACAAAAACTGTAAATAAGTTATTGTACTGCATGTAGTTACATAATTACTTCTATACTGCACAAGCTTTGTATTATTTGAACATGATTATTCTGGTTGCTTAATAAATTGTAAATAATGTAAACAATTAATCTTTTTTTCTTGTTTTACACAAGCCATTTCACTCATAGCACCATTCACACAGAAATATAATAGGCTTAACAGTATCTGTAATTTAAATGAAAAAGATGTGCATGAATTTTGTAATCACACTGACTATAGTATATTTGTAATATTTTATATCTATTTTTTCTAATCACCAAAATGGTATTGCTCAATGAAGATCAAATCTCTCTTTAGCTCAAAAACTGGCTAAAGTAAAGTTTGCACAGAACTTGTAGACATTTAGGCTGACTATAGACTAACCAATTCTGAAAAGTATTAATATCAATTATTTGTACAGAATGTTTACAAATATTAGCATAGAATTAACCATTTGTAATATTCTGATGAATAGTGATTGGTGATTTAATTATAATTCTGATACATTTAAATACTTATTATTATGTTGTGCCATTATGAATTGAAATATAATACATCTTTGTTGAAAGCATACTAATTCTGCCCTTAATAATTATTTTGTAATTATGGTACATACTGTGTCATTTTTCAATTAAATCAGCCACAAGTGTCACACATCCATTTCTTTGCAGTTTAAACAGCCAAATGTAAAAATAACATGATTATTATTGCTGGTGGTAGCAAATAAATATTTGTTTACAAAGAAAGAGAAACAGCCAATCATGGAGATTATGGAAGAAGGTAATCTTATGGACAGGGTCAGAATCTTGTTGCAGAGAGACCTGGCGTATTACCAGCAGCATCAAACAGTTCTCCAGGAAAATTTATGCCCTGGAGTAGTAGGTGGACTTCTAGATTTTCCTCATTATGCATCGTTTGCTGCTGTTAAGTTAGTCCTTTGGTGGGAGGAAGCATACATAGCAGCCTATCGTCGTTCGTCAGGCCTGTTAGAAAATGGAGAAAGTCTAACAGAGGAAGAAACAGAAGATGATAGAGGATGTGGTGGTGTTGCCACTACTTCCACACCACAAGAATTTTTATCAATTGTCACTACTTCTGCTTCCCAGCTCCTTGAGCATCTTCATACTCTCAGTCAAGAGGCTCTTGACCATGCTGACCTAACTGTATTAACAGGAACACTAGGTGCAGCAGCCCTCATCAAGAACTGCTTGTGGTGCTATAATGAGCAGCTTAAGAAGAGAGCTGAAGACTCGGCCACTGCTGCTGCTGGAAGATCTGACACAGGGTAGGTAATATATTTTCCTCGTAGAGAAAAATTATCTGGATTAATTAACAATACAGGATAACCAAGTTAAAAATAGTGTATGTTTGGACACTCACATCAATTTTTATTTAACAACATACAGATTGAAATAGTTTTACTTTTGATTTGAAAGTATTGTATCATAGTAATATTTTATTAGAATTAAACATTTAATTGTAATACAGTTTCACACATCTAACATTTGTAATGTGATGATTCCAATTTGAAGTCATCAATTTAATACTAGCAAATAATAATGCTACTTTGTCAATATTAAATTAAGTCACTTTACACTAAGTGTAAATTATCTGTTAAATATTGTTTTGGGAGTTATCAAGTCTATGTATCAGAGCTTCTTTAGATACATTGTGATATAATGTATGAATATAAAAGCTTGTCTACATTTTGGACGAATTTTATTACACATTCTAAATGAAATAATATTTCTTTTCATTTCATGATAATAGTTTTTTATCTGAATTATATTTTGTTATAGTTTCAGCTTGCATAACAGTTACAAAAAATTCCATGAGATGTCAGAAGCATTAGCTGAACGCCTTTTAGATCTTCATTGCCGCTTACTTTCTCTGTATGTTTTACAAGATGCTGATTGCCTAAATTGGGAAGACCCACATCCATTCTTTGAAGGGGAAAGAGGTTCATTTGTAATCCAAATGTGGTGGCTCTATATGCAGGGTAATTTTCAATGAGCTCTTATTCGTTAAATTAGTTTAAATATATTCATTTCATGATTATTTTACCAGAAATATGAAATGACAAAAAACACAATAAAACAGATATAAATATTACATTAAAAATAAAACAACTTCATGGCAACATTAATAAATCCAGTTTATTTTTTTACATTAAAAAGTCAAGATATGTGTATCAAATACCTGTATGTATGTATGTATCAAATTTTCGAAAAGTTGACGAACAACCTTCAGTTCCTTATGGCAACACTGCACTTCACTTTCAAGTAAGCCACAACCTATCTCTCTTTCCTTTCCATACCAATATTGCAATTATTTTTGACAATATCATATTCTTACTAAGATTATATATATATATACATAGAAAAGCATATGTTCAAAGCAGAGAGAAGGATGGAAGAAGAAGGAAAGACTGAAAATATTTGACCCAGGCGGGACTTGAACCCACGTATTCTGCTTAGTACACAGACGCCTTAACCATCTCGGCCACCGGGTCAAGTTCCTGACCAGGCAAATATAGACAGTCTTATTGTGGACAATTAATAGTTTTAGTGGAGGAATGGATAGAGTAGAGGGAATGAAGTATTAGGAGCTTCCATTAAGGAATAAATACAATATTATATATATATATATATATATATATATATATATATATATATATATATATACTTGCAATATTGGTATGGAAAGAACAGAGAGATAGGTTGTGGCTTACCTGAAAGTGAAATGCTGTATCGCCATAAGGAACTGAAGGTTGTTCTTCAAATTTTCGGAGGCTCTCAGCCTCCTTCTTCAGGAAGGAGTGTTACACCATTCCGTGCACCGGCCGGCTGCGGACTGCCTTATATATATATATATAAGAACTTGTACTGATTTTAAAATATTTTAGGATGAATATGTCAAGAATTGTAATAAATAGTAATTCGTCGGGAGACTATGCAGTTATTATTATTATTGCCTATACATATTTTATTAATTTTTTAGTTATTTTTGAGCTTATTTAACATAAAAACTAATTAATGATTGTGTTATTTTATTATTCAGGAACACGAGAGGATCTTTGGAACACAGTTCCACCAAAAACTGCACAAAGAGTTCTTTCAGGAATGTTAAATGAGTCTCTAACAATTCTCACTGTTCGTTACACACAGGTAATTTCCCAGACTTATTTTGTATGTTCGTATAAATAAAAATTGGCATACACAATTTTAATGAACTATTACTTATCTAATGTGTCAACTAAAAATGTATTATTTTCCATTGGTGGCACACTCATGTTTCATCACTTTTTAAAAATGAAAATTATGAGATACATGCAAATTAAATAATACATAAATAAATTTTAATAATCTTTAATTAGTATACAAACATTTGTGTGAAATTATAAAGTATCAAAAGCTCTAATTTAAATAATTGAGTACTTGCGTGGCCATAATACTCATGAACATAAATACATTTTATGGCAATGAAGTTTATAATTTAATCACACAGGCAATTCCAAGTTCTGGACGAAGTTCGTTACTGGTTACTGATATTAGCAATTTACTCCTTTGTGTGCGTCAACTTTTACCATCTATATGCAGCAATGCACAGGATCTGCTTGGTCACAGCCCAAACAACAAAGTTCTAAATGATCTACATGCTAAGTGTCATGAGCTACTTACATGTCTCCTAATTAGAGGGTGTCCATTGGCTACACTTTATAAGGTGTGTAACTTTATTTCAATTATATTTTAGTATGTTACAGTATATATATATACATATACATATACATATACTGTACTAAAGATATGCACAACATTTCTTTTATAAACCACATAATATTATTATTAAAACTCCAGTTCATCATTGTAAGTCATTTAAAGCTCAGTATGTCATGTCTACATGTCCACAAGGGAATCATGAATCTTTCAATAACAATTTGAGAAAAATATAAATTATGTAAAATGATGAAAAGCTTGTGGGTTATGTTTTTAGATCACGGCATACTGGTAGTAAAATGTTGTAATTGACACCATTTTCATTGAATTTTCAGCATTGGCATATGTGTAATTATTTTCCCTAAAAGAGAGTTATTTTATTATTATCAATTATGTAGATCAGTGTTGTGTATTTATTAATTATCATTATACAAAATTTCTTTTATGTAGGTATTTCGTAAAGGAATTGCTGATGTGCCAATATTTTTTCCACGTGATCCACTTTCTCCAGCTCCGTGGTTAATACTAACTTCGTCCCATTTATTTCCCAATAATAATTTTACCATTCACCATTTGTCAGAAGACACTGCTATTGCTCTAGAGTTATCTGTCCTAGTTGCTCAGCCTCAAGCTTCATGGCCTGTGCTGCTCAAGGTATGGTATCAAAGTTTTTGATTCCTCAGTTTCATAGATGAAATATGTGATATAACTACTGTTTATTTTCAACAAATATTACATAAATTTTCTGAATATATCATGTTATTGTAAATCTGAGTAGTGATTAAGTTTACTATAACCAAATTCTTCTGTTGACAAGGTGTTAATGATGAGTTCTTGCAAAGTGTCAAACATTATTATGAAGCATCTTTACTCAGAACTTGATGAAAGTACAAATACTTTACATAAATTTCAGACAAAGAAAGAGACTAGGAATGTCCAAATTGGAAAAGAAGAAGGTTTGAAATATTTTTACATTTACAATTATAAAATACTTGAAAATTATATATAAAATCTTTTATGATAAATATTTAAATACGTTTAATATGTGAAATACTTTTATAATGTGTTTTTATTGATAACTTTGCTTTACACTTCATTTTTAAATTTCACTTCTTAATTATAATATACAAGTTTCTTATGGTCTATCCAAAGAAATGAAATAAAAATTCAGAGAGTACAGTGGAACAAAATTTTCTTGTATTATTAATTTTTAGTATTTTTCTAACAGTAATGCTTAATAGTCTAAAATATTTGTTTTCCTTTCTAAATGTTATTTGATTTTATAAAAACTTCCAAAAGTCAAAATAAATATCTGGTAGTTCAATCATTCTGATATTAAATGTTTCAGTCACAGAAGGAGATTCAAAATATTGTGGACGCTTTCTGTGTTCTGGAGCTCAAGAATGTTTACTAGAAGATGAACAACTTAAATTTTTACCTAAGTCAGTAATTATGGAATCTCTAGTATTTATTATTACAACAACTGGGGGCCCAACAGATTTGAGTATTACCCTTGGACCAATGCTTGAAAAGACAGCAGACAACTGGGGAGGGTGTCTCGACAGGCAACAAGTCAGTACACACCATTTTTCAATTTTAGTTATATTATATTGACAATGTACAAAAAAATGCATAAATATTGATTGAAAATTTATTTAGATATATACTTATTTATATCCTCTTAATATAACAGATTTGGAACCAGAGTAGACCACCTTGGTTAAAAGCTATTCTCAAACCACTTGAACAAATAATGGTACCAGTTTGTCAGACTTTGTTAACAGCATTGCAGGTGAATTCATAACACTTATTTTAATTATTGTGAACATTTCATGTAATGAACCAAAATACTAAATATTAATATATTTAAATTACTGAAGCTAATGTATTTATATGTATAATATAAAAAGTTCTACCTGATAGATAAAGCCAAATTGTGGCAACTTAATTCTTTGGCTTCAAATTATTCACAATCTAAAATGTGATGTACTAAAAAATTGAAGTATTCTCTCAATCAACTCAACATTTGTTATGCTTTCACAATTATCAACAAAAAACTAAAATTTGTGTCAGTACCCTGTGTACAAACAGTTTTGTAAACAAAGTAAACAATTTCACCTTAACATAAATGTTCACTATTACAATACATATGGCATATATTAAATTACACATGACAATCAGCACACGAGGAAATGTCAGGTCTATATTTTATGTCGAGTGCCTTAGTAGTTGCCTCATCAAAAACATTAAGAATGAACGTCAAAAAGTTGCTACTGAGTCACCATTAATTCAGTACTAAAGTATCAAGATGCCAACTTATGAACAGACTAAATGCATGTAACATATTCAAATAGTCAAAAAGTTTCTGTAAATTATACTTAATTGTTGATAATTTTATATTTACTTGTTCTGCTAAGTGTACCCAGTACATCCACCCAAATTTCACAACCAACAAAAGTACTATGAACTTGACATCATCATTATAAACTGCAGAATGTATCCTAATGATTAAAAGAAGATATTACATATTAGCAATATTAACAATAAAATTAATTCAGAATACTTTATTGAATATAATCATACAGAGACATCTTCTATTATTCACATTCCTTCTTTAAAATGTGTGTGAGTGATGACCTGAAGTTTTTTAGAATGCTTAAAAAGTGTCATAAAAATTTGTAAATTATCAGTAAATTAGTTGAGGTTAGTTGATTATTATATAAAAATTCAAATTGAATTTTTCTTGTGTGTGATGAAAGTGTCAACTGCTGGTAGAAACATAGTTATGTAGTGTCTTATTAATTTTCATATTTGTCTGGTCAACAGGCTATTATCTAATTTAATTATTGTATTGTTTGAATGGGTAAATTAGACTAAAAATATTTAGCTTAATTTAGATTGGAAATGACATGTATATAGATTTATTAAACAACAAATAATCCTATTACAAGAATTTAAAATTATTTTAGTACTTATAATTTATATTAAGTTAATATAATTTCATCAGGATATATTGGAAAAATATTTGATAATACAGTTGAAGATTTTTGGTTTCTTTATTCTGTATTTCATGTCTATATGTATAAATTAGACAATATGACCATAAATCGCTAAACAAATAATAACTGTAAAATTCATTTGTTTTGATTAGTTCAATACAAAACAATAAAATAAGCTATTTTACTTAGGATGGTGCAAGTGTGGATCAGGCTTCAGTGTTAGCCCTTGATTGCCTTGGACAATTAATGGACTGTCTACCTTTATCATTCTTACAATGTGTAAACTTCCTGGAAGACCTTGTACCAGCAAACGTGAAACCAATGGCTGATTCTGTGCTGCTACAATTATTGTTATCTGCTCTGTATTCTCAACTTGAGTCAAATGCCACCACAACTGCCTTATGTGAAGCTTTGTGCAGTTTAGATCGAGTCAGCAAATTTGCAGACAAAATTCAGACATTTATAATGAATTCCAAAGAATGGTATGGAGATATTTTAATTTAATATGTTTCAAGTTCCAAACTAATATTCTTATATTTTTAACACAATAAGAATTTTATATTCAACAAGCAATCAAATACCATTATCATATTTTTTTTGTATTATCTGTATGCCATATCATACATCCTTCCGCTTAAAGGAACCTTCAGTTTGACAAAAAAAAATCACTCTTGAGTTATTAGATGATATCTTCACAGGAAGAAAAAAGTATTATGGAGACAAATCAAAAGTCATTCACATATATACGAAAAGTAAATTTTATATCTCCAAAATATAATAAATTTAAACCATAAATGCCCATTTATTTCTTGCAATAAATGCAACCCATATTTTTAGAAACCAATCTGTAACTTATAACAGTTGTTTTATTTAATTTGAGCAAAGATTTTGACACATTTCCTTGACTACTTAAACCAAGCCAAAAATTGTATTAATTATATTTTAAACTGATTCAGTCACAAAGGAAAGTCAATGAAATTAATATATATCATCAAAAAGAGTCATTATTAAACTCTTTCTAATTTACCAATTTTCAGAATATTATAAAAACTTTTTCTTATTTTAGCTTTCTGTTTGCTAAAGAGGATTTCTCAATGATTGAATATATTCCACACATGGAAGAAGTAACTGTCAGTGACCTACTACAATCAGCTCCAGGAAGAAGAGCTCTTAAAGTTTGTATATGTTATTTTGAATACACTATATTTCCAAATAAAAATATTGAACATTCAAATTAAATAGCCTTCAATGCTAAACAAAATCAAATATTCTCTTCCAATTTTTTTGTGTGCACTGTATGCGCCATTAACATGGGATAGCTTTGTGGTAAGCTATTCAGATTTGTATTGTACTAAATCAGTCGATACACATAAAGTCAATAATTAAGTAAAGAATTAATGTACTTTATTTACAGTTAGGAAATAATTGTGATCGTTTTCGTGGCCGATGCAACGTCATAAGATATCGGTCTTGATATCTTATAACGAAGATACACACATTTTGTTTGTTATGTACTAATCACAGTATTTCTCTACTTATAGGTTATGTGGCAGTTCTTGCAGCACAGTTCCTGTTGGATATTAGGACAGTTGGAAGCACTGGACATTGGGGAGAAAGCCCCTCTTAGACTCCATTTGATACCCGCTACTGCATCCAGACCTGCTCCTATAACTTTATTGCATACAATGTTCTACATTGGGAATAGACCATTTGATCAAGTACAGTAATTTAAAAGACTATTTACATGTATCTTGAACATTTAAATGACATTGTGTGAAACAAATTTTGATTTATTATACTATGTTTTTAATTAACTACAAATTTTAATATAAATATGTTTTCTATAATCAGTTTGTTCACCTTTCTCTAGATCCTCTCTGGGACTTGGGAACTTAATTGGAGTAGCTTACTGAAGACAAAATTAGGATTGTCACCCGACAGACTCTGGGTACAAATGTCATGTCGGTCAGAATTTCAAGAATCTTCAGACTTTTTGAATCAACATGATGCTGCAGTTGTGAACACACTTATAGATATGTTTCAAGCAATTCCATGCACTCCTTTGAAGAGTTAAAGTAAGAAAATATATTGGATAACTCTCTTTATATGAACAATTGATGCTTACACATGTTTAGTTACAGTGTCTAAATACTTACTTCTAGACTGATAATCACACATAATAGAATGAATTTAAAATCTCAGTTGTAGCAGTAACAGACTGTAATATTTACATGCATTCAAACTGTGAGAATAGTAGATCAATTTTAATTAATAAATTAGTTATATATTTGGCAATGTATCTTGTGCTTAAGGATTTATAGCACCATCATATTTATAATAATTTTTATGGAACCATACTAAGTTTATTACACATAATCAATTTTGTTCACTATAGATAATTATAGAACATATATAAGAATACACGATTTTTTACTCTGCCAACACAGATAGAGATTGTTTTTTGTTCTTGTATTGTAGATATTTTCATCCCCATTTTGAGTTATGTTTTCCAGTTTCATTAGACTATTAAAAGACACATATAGAGATATTACAGTAAATATTATTTTTATTATCAAAACACTTCTACAAGGTTATTATTTAACTAATTTGTAATTGATTCTTAGACAACTTGTTCAGTAGAATTGGTACTCTATTGATATATGCATCAGCAAATATTCCAAGCTTACAACACATGTCATTACCAGTATATATCAAACAAATTGTCATATTAAGCACCCTGTATTACACTGCAATTTTGTACCATTATAGCAACACTTTCTTAGAAATTTTAAGTTATCCGTGTTTCATTTACCTATCGTCATAGTTTAATTATTTGATTTCTATAATGTAATTCCAAACAGCTTAATGGTAAAGTAGATTATGAATTAAAATTTATTGGTTAACTTTATGTTAGCTGGCCTTTTAGTACAACTATAACAATTCAGTCAAATAATGTTATATAACATTGATTATTTAAAAATGTATAAGTGTAATGAAATTCATAGTTTTTCTTTGCCTGAGATTTATCAAACTTCTAAAATATATCACAATTCTGCAAAACTGTGTGTGTCTAGCATCACATGGACAATTTTAAAATAAATACTCAATTAAATTTTTTTTATGTTTTTGTAACAAAAATAAAAATTGATCTGATTATGCAATATATGTCAATGAATGAGAAATGTGTTTTACATTTGAAGAAAACTAATTAATCAATGTAATATATTGGAAGCTCAACATTAACACATTTTATTGATTCTGAAGTTGTTGAAGAGCAAAATATTGGCTTACATAAATAAGAAAGTGAAGCTTCTTGATTGTAAACAACTTGGGAACAGGCAAGGCACAAAGAGTTTCTAAACTCATTAATATCAGCATTTTATTATTTTGACACTTATATAAAACATATAAATTTGATATTTAGTTGATTATCCAACATAACATAAAATCTTCTGATAATGAAATTATATATATGTAAAATAATTGTAAAAAATAAATTTATTAGTTATGATCACTGTGAATACTGTTTAAATGTTAACGTAAGAAACTGAGAATGTTCTACTACCGTATAATTAGCTTTATAAATCTGCATACAATAGTACTGCAAAATACTTCTTAAAAGATTCAAAAAGTGTAATTCATTATGAAACGCTTATTTCTGTTATCAATTCACCTGAGTAAATAAATTTTGTAAGTTGTATCACTAAATAACAAGTTTCAAAACGGAGAACCTATAGCTCGTACCCTTTCCAGCAGTTTGGGCTGTGAGACAAGAGTCTTCTCAAGTGCATCAGCAAGTGCACGTTCTTTTAGTAATGGAGCTAGAGGGAAGTCATGCAGAGCATAAATTTTGACATGGCCTTGTATATCACCCACTATTAAGTTTCGACCATCTGCTGTGAACTTCACTACAGTCAGTAATTCACCATCTGGGTCCTCAATAACTGCAGCAGGGTCAGTTGTCTTACACCTCAAGTCCCACAAATAAATCGCTGAACCACTCACACCCACAATAATTGTGGAGTGCATGGGGCTCCAAACAGCAGTATTTACAGCATTCATAGCAGAAATTGGTAAAGTTACCAGTGGCTCCAGAATGTTCTCAACCCAAACGCGTACACACCAGTCAGCACCACAGGTCAGAAAAACCTTAGCACAGAAAGGAGAGAATGCTACAGCATATACTGGACCCTCATGAGCACGAATTGTTTCTAATGGACGGTCAGAATACATAGTACAACAGCGGTTCACACATCCTCCTGCTGTACCCAAAAAGTACACTGTCTCATCCACAGGATGCCTTTCTAGCACTAATCCTGCTGGGTAACAATTCACAGGAGTTGGGGCAACAAGACACTCCAGTTTCTGATGGTGGATACCTCTTGCCATACCTTGTTCTTCTTGTGCACGAATCACCTGTACAATATTAATAAAATGGAATTAGAATATATTAACACTGTTAGCATTTAAAATTGTTTGAGGCAATAACTATGCATAGCTTAAAGATAGAATTATCATTAAGTGAGAAATTATCATTATAATAGATACAATTGTCAAGTTTGTGCATATTTGATGTGTAATTTTTTTCTGGCTTCAGTCCCCAATTCTTAAATTTTGCACATGATTATTTTGGGACAGTAAAGCTATAGTCAATTAACTAAATAACACTTTTTCCAATATATAGTTATTATTTATGAGGAATTGTACTATGAACAAGTCTGAGCTGTGATACTTGTAGTTTATTCATACCATTTAGAAGTATGACTAGATTGATTGATATTGCTTCTTCTATGCTAGATGGCATTCTTATACCATGGCAACCATATTGGTCCATAATTCCTTGGGAATGAACTGGTTTAGGTGCATGCATGTAAAGAGGAGCTGTACATTGTCTAAAAGTTGTCTGCATCTTGTACATATAAACCAACATCAGGGTTGATTCTGTTTTCATAGCTTCGTTATAGACAGCACCAGACTTATCGTAGTTGTGCAGGTGGCATCTGATTTAAATGTGGAAGGGAACATTCTTTGGGATGTTAGGGCTGTACAACTTCTGACCACTGTTATATGTAAGGATTTTATGACAGATTTGATACCAAGTTCTCAGTGTGTCACAATTGTTCATGTACCTGATTCACTCTGCTTTTACAGTACATGGACAATGTTTTCTTCATATGACATGGAGGTGATAGTGGGTCTACTAATGAATAGGATGTATGATGCGAGATCATATGGCATAAAGAATTGATCGACCTGTAGTTGCAGTGTGGTTCAACAGGTAGATCTATTTTCTTGTTCTTCAACTGCACTACATCCGATACTTTGGCCAACAATTAATACTAACATCAACATAATTGCAAGTGGATGTCAACTCTTCTCTTCAACCATGATATATTGAGTTTTTGGTGTGGAAGAAACATGTACTAGAAACGTTGCTCCACTTAACTGTTAGCCAGTACCAAGCCTAACCTAAGTCCTGCATCTTGACAAATTTTCTGGAATTGCACTGTCTGTAGTAACTGGGTTGCCACCAATAGTGTACAATGTTCAAATTGCAAATGTTGGGTGCACCTACACAACTACAGTAGTTTACTGTGTGTTCATTTTGCATGACGAAGCATCCTTTGCCTTGCCAAGATCAGAATTCCTTTCAAAGTTGTTCAGTGGATTGTCAATGGTTTAACAAACAAATGCACTAAGGATTGACAGAATTAAATATGTTTATGGTCCTACCCTAGCACTCATTGTCAATTATGGTGTTTCTATATTGGAGCCAGAAATTTCAGAATATTAATACAGAAAAAATTAAAGTTAATGATGCTAATGGAAGTCCGATAGAGATATATTTCTGAATACCGTATGCATTTGTAAAGAAATTGTATTATTTTATCATTTTAAGATGGTAAAATTGCTGTTTTTTGTATGATCTGAGATTTCATTTTTCTGAAATACATGCATCATTGTCTGTCTACACCACTTTAAAGTGGAAGAACAATTATGTGTCATGTTCTTCAGTTTAGCAGTATTTGTTGAATACTTTATTAGTATAATATTCTCGTTTATTCTAAGAGCAGTTCAGAGAAATACTAACCCTCACACATTTGAAGTCCTTGCTCCTTGATAACCTAAGAACACGACCATCTTCACAAACTGTAAACAGTTCCTCTTCTGATGCATTCTTAGGAAACCATCGCAGTTGCCACAAAGCTGCCATGAATGGTGAATCTGCTGCAGCTACCTCTCTCAATGTTTTGGAGGATACATCCACAAGTATCACACGTCCCTCATAAAAGCCTACAGCCAAGAGATTTGGAGACATAGTTGAGAATTCTATAGCACTAACTGGTGATTGGAAATGATAGATCCTTTCATGATTCGTGGGATTTTTTATATTCCATAAGCAAACAATACCGTGGCTATTGTCAGTATAATGGAACTTGCCATAGCCGACGGCAAGTAGATTATCCTTGATTGAGCTTAAGCTGAAGTCGACAACGCTTTTGCCTTCAACGTCGTCGTTCGCCAGGATCCATAGAAGTGTCATAGTGTACTTGATGTTCCACTCGCCCGCTAAAGGATCTTCCCTTTCCTCACATTCGAATACTAGCTGGTTCTCCACATGAACGTTACTGGCCAACAATTTCTCGATGTTCTCAATGGCTACTGAGAAGTTATAGGTTTCGTTCAGGGACCGAAATTGATCCTCTGGACTAACAGTTTCAAATTCTGTCGGCAGCGCGGGACTCCGTGTTTTCAGATTTCCGCCTAGCCTCGCTAGATACACTTCGTCCTGAATAATCTTCTTTGGGCCGCGAGGACGAACTTTATTCGTGCAGAAAGTGTCGTAAATATCCCACCACGAGACGAAGGCTGCGCTAGTTCTCATCCCGTGACTCTCTATTATAGTTCCGCAAGTTTTTAATACCACTAACTTCGTCTGCATCTCGGATGAAGTAATTTTACTTTTCCGCTCAAGCGTCTGTTTATATTTTTCGTTGTCTATTTTGACGCGTTTCCCCACTTTCGATTCGGCAGGGCACATGTAGCTAGGTAGACTCATAATAAAGAAGGTTTCTGTCTCGGTGGCAACGAATCTGTGGGGAGGTTGATCTTCTGTCTTTTCATCAAGATTCTGAGGTATTAATAATGGACCGCCTAAACCACCCGAGTCATTTTCGGTCATCTGCAAGTCACTCTGCTCCATCAATGTAGTATCCACGTTCGACGTAGAGAACGCGTGATAGAAAGACATTCTTCCGTCCTGATCCTGTGATTCAAAATAATTGGTCTTTGAGAAACTGGTCGTGGTTGAAGTGGAAACTGATTCTACAGCACTGTCGTCGCTAACTGCATAAATATTCTGTCGTAAAGTGCGAGGTGTGTAGTCTACTCCATCGATAATGATCTTTATATTCTTCTCGCGTATCTTTCGCTTGACTCGCAGATTGCTAGTCATATTGCTGGCTTTCCTGCTTTCGAAAGAGCCTCGTATGGGCGTTCCCGATGAACTGCCCTTGCTATTATTGCTATTTTTCAACATGTCGGTAATGCTTAAATTTTGTCCAAATGTGTAATATTTAATTCTTACCGAAAGTGGTTTGGTATCGCGATATCCCAAAATACGTCATCCGTAACCTCACATTAAAATGGGGACAGGGGAATGAAACGGCAAAGACTGTTATTTATTATTAAATTATTTTTGTCGTTATCTCTGATTTACTCTTTAGCCAATAAATGAAAAAAGTAAGTATAACCGATTGAAAGATGATACTTTTTAATATTGAAAGCAAAATAATTTTTTAGAAACAAATTCTACTTACTTCAAAACATTTATCTTTCGTTAAGCATAAAACTATAATTAACTTATCGATCTTTTCGAACTAAAAGTTTTCACAATCTAAACGTAGCCGAAATCTTTTGTATTTTATGTTGAAATGATGAGAGCAATTTGCTCGAAATGAAGAAATATCGGCGCACTGAAAAATTTGGCTTATTTATTGTAATCCTTAGTTGAAGTAATTACAGTCTTATATAATTTGACGATTCTCTATTTAGAATTATAAACTATTAACGTTGGACTTACTATTATCCATAGAAATTAAAAATAGAATACATTCACTCTTCTCACGAGCTGGATAGACGTTTAAAAAAATATGAGCAAAAGTAACTTGTATTTTACAGTACGTTAGCAATACTGTTGGCATTATGAGGAAACCATATTTGATCAATGTTGGATATCTGAATAAAATTTGTTTAAATAAACTATTGTTATAACTTGGGTTTAAAATTTTTGTGTCTATCATTGACTCTCACGGTGGAAAGATTTGTTTCAAAGATGATATAATACATCTTATTCACATCTTTACTAGTGACCATCTTCCGTTCAAAGCAATTTAAGTAAAATTGTTTTGAAAAGTTTGATTAGTAGAAAATCCGGGAAATGGCACTTTATGAGCCAAAAATTAATTCCGATGCTATACAAATTATGAAACAAAAGCGTGGGAGTAATCCTAAGAAAAGGAAGTTGGAGATTGGAGATATAGATCCGATTGAAGATGAAGACGACTCAGGACCGAGTATGTTTACTTTGCCTGCATTTTGAATATTTTGGTATTTAAATAATACTTTATACAATTTTACAAAATTATATTAATCGCATCCAATGTTTCAGGACCAAACAAGGATAGTGTTCGAGTGAATCGTTTGTGTCCTTACTTGGATACTATAAACAGACAAGTCCTCGATTTTGATTTCGAGAAATTGTGCTCTGTTTCTCTATCTAGAATCAATGTTTACGCCTGCCTGGTTTGTGGAAAATATTTTCAAGGTGATAATTATATAAGCACAAATAAGTACATTATTATATTATTATATTACATGATGTTTATCAAAATTTGCTAGATTTGTGGAAATGCGGTATTACAATGCTTCAATGATCTAAAGAGTAATTTAATATAAATTATTTTCATTTTCAGGCAGGGGGAACAATACCCATGCTTATACACACAGTGTTTCGGAAAGCCATCATGTTTTCCTTAATCTGCATACTCTAAAATTCTATTGCTTGCCTGATAACTATGAAATTATAGGTAAGACATCTGGTTTTGTACTTGAATGTATAATATACATAGTTCCATACAATTCAATTATCACAGCTATTTTTATCTTCTAGAATAATAAATCCAGGAATTGTTGGTTCCATTAGATTCTTCGTTGGATGACATAAAATATGTCCTTAACCCTACATTTACGTCAGAGCATATAGCTACCATGGATGGAAGTGATAAATTATCCAGAGCTATTGATGGTACTATGTACCTGCCAGGAATTGTTGGATTGAATAACATAAAAGCTAATGATTACTGCAATGTTATCTTGCAGGTATATTAGACGATATATGAATATATTTTAAGTATAGTAATTGTTGATATAGGAGAGCTCTGGCGGAGGCTACTTTTGGGGATGCCTTCACATCTCTCTGGTTTTTTTAACTAAAGTTCCCACATGCTGAGGCACTGTGGCCTGTTTTGAGAGGTGTATGTTCCGGGGTCACAGACCTTGGGCATATGGTAAAAGTTGTTCACCGTTCCAATTGGAACAGTCGGCCAGCTGCCTCCTAAACTGGCCAAGGCACGGAGAAGGGAACGCTGCGTCCCCACAGCAAACTCCTCTCCCGCTAACAGAAGGGTGTGGGACAAGTACCCAATGCCCGGCCTACCTGATTCAGGTTTTCCCTGCATCACTTTTAGGTGAATTGTCAGGTAGGATCCTTATACCATAGCCTGGGGACCCTGGTTAACCCTTGGCTACCTTGCTCTACCCTTCTCCATCCCTTTCAAGTCCCTTCCTATGCTATTAAAGGGCAGTTGCACATTGTGGATTACCCTCATGTAGCCTGTTACCCCCCCCCCCCACTAAAAAAATAAGTATAGTAAATATAAACAAATTATATCAATCTTAAACTCGCATAATGTTTAATGTTATTGGCTTATAAAGTAATATATCAGATTAAACTTGGCTTAAAAATATAATTTTTTGAAGCTTTGGACAATAATATTTTCAAATATTTATATTACAGGCACTATCACATGTGACACCTTTAAGAAACTATTTCTTAAGAGAAATAAACTATGCTCGAATAAAGAGGCCACCTGGAGATAGTTCATTTCTTCTAGTACAAAGGTTTGGTGAGTTAATGAGAAAATTGTGGAACCCTCGTAACTTCAAAGCACATGTTTCTCCCCATGAGATGTTACAAGCTGTGGTTCTTTGGAGTAGGAAGAAATTTCAGTTTATTGAACAAGGTAATACAAGTTTTATAAATTTTAAATGTGAAAATGCTCACAATTTTAAGATATGTAATTACTAACATCTGCTCCAGTAACATTTGAATAACGGTTTAAAACATTGTTATATTAACTGAAATGCAGTCGTACTTTTTTTTCATTCTCTACCATTCTATTTGAATTAAATCAGTTGGCAATGCACCATATAAATATATATTTATATAATCTTACAATATGTCAATTAATAATTAAGAAAGCTATAAATCTTGATTTTTTTCATTTATCTCAAGTCTTTGTTTCAACCATTCACTTTATTTTATGTTCCTCTATCTTATTGTCATTTTAATTGTTGTAGGTGATCCAATAGATTTCTTATCTTGGTTTCTAAATGCACTTCACTTGGCTCTAAATGGTACAAAGAAACCAGATTCTTCCATAGTCTATCGATCATTTCTTGGCTCAATGAGAATTTATACAAGAAAAATTCCACCTATTGAATTGGAAGAAGAACAGAAAGCAGCTCTTTTGCAAATGGATGAATATCAAGAAAAATCTACAGATTCACCATTCTTGTACTTGACATGTGATTTGCCTCCTCCTCCATTGTTCAAAGATGAATTTCGAGAGAATATCATACCTCAGGTGACTTATTGTTTTAATTTTTGTTTGAAGTATTAATTTCATGTATGTATATGTTTATAAATTTTACTGTTTTATATAGCTTCTTCTCTATTTAATAATTATCTGCATTTATATTAATTTTTCAGGTAAATCTGTACACATTACTTCAGAAGTTCAATGCACAAGCTGAGAAAGAGTATAAGACTTACAAAGAAAATTTCATGAAGCGATTTGAAATTACTCAGCTTCCACCTTATCTAATTTTATACATTAAGGTTGGTTTGATTATTAATACTATTTTTTTTACAATTCTATGCTTATTGCAAAACAATTAATTTTGTTTTTATTGATGAATACTTCTTATAATGATTTTTCTCTTGCTGACCAATAGTAACAGTTTTATGTTGTGAGCTTTCTATATTGTTCTTTCTATAGATTCCTCAAACTGATACTGACATAAAAAAAATTGTAAATTGAAACACAGCTGCTTGTTTTACTTAAAAAGAAGTCATTGTAGAAGATTTCTTATTATCGTTTGTAATTGTTTTCTCCAAATATAATTGTATTTTTAATTTTTTGATTAATGTTTACATATAATAAATTTTCTTGGCTAGTCATGTAATGTGTTCAGAGAGAATATATTATTTAGTCTCTTGATTTATACTTCATCTGCTGACAAATATTATTTTTTATAAATTGTACCTGTCATTGTTAATGAATAATATTGTCTTTCCAATGATTTAGAAATTATTCTTCAGAATTTTCTGTTAACTACTTAATCTTGTGTGTTGTATGTTTAGTTTTAAGTGAAAGGAATATATTTGACTATGCAATTTTATATTGAATCTTTTCTATTTGCAGAGATTTACAAAGAACACATTTTTCATAGAGAAGAATCCTACTATAGTGAACTTCCCTGTAAAGTGAGTAAGCAAATATTATTTACTTTTTAATAGTTGATATGATTTTATAACTTTTATCTATATATGAAACAGTTTTCCAAATAAAATTTAAATGTAAACAACTTAATCAGTACTATACCAAAACTATTAGTATGGAGAGTAAATGTCTGCCTCACAGTTATTTGACTGTCCGGCATGATGTTCAGCCATGCTGTTCTGAGCAAGGGGGCTTAGGCCCTTGAAAATTTGACATGTTATTGCTACCCAGTCGGGTGATGCAAACAGTCAATTTAAGGTAAGTCAGCTTCTCTCTATCCCTCTTTCGTATCCCAGTGAGTAAATATATAAATTTGACAATGTCACATTATCTTCACTTTATATATATAATTGCAATATTGGTATGGAAAGGAAAAAGAGATAGGTTGTGGCTTACCTGAAAGTGAAGTTAGGTGTAGCCATAAGGAACTAAAGGTACTTTTTCAAATTTTCGGAGGCTCTCAACCTCCTCCTTCAGTAAGGAGTGTTATACTATTCCGTGCACTGGCCAGCTGCAGACTACATACATGCATATATATACATATATATATATATATATATATATATATATATATATATATATATACACACAATTTAAGGATTGAATTTGGTGACAAAGTCGCATTGGTTACTAAGGAAAGATAGAAATATAAAAGAACGGTGGGAATACACTTTTAAGGAAACCTTATGTGTGGCATATGCTGAAAGGAATGAATGTTACTGTAGGTAAAGTCCCCTGAGTACAGAGCAGATGACCCAGGTTTGATTCCTCGCTTTGTCAAATGTTTTCAATTTCTGAGTCCTTTCCTTGGAGTGTATTTCTATGCCTGAGCATATGCTTTTTTTACAACATATTCCCATCTTTCTGTAGAATTTCTATTTTTCCTCACTATGTAATTATTCAATGTGACCTCAACACCAATATATAAATCCTTAACATTGTGTTATATATATTAATAATAATAGAGCAAGTATAAAAAGGAAAGGGGGACATGTGGTGGCTTGTCTGAAATTGAATCTTTGCATCATTGTCCTTTGTTGAGAGAGATTCACTGTGTATGCTGGCCAACCACACAGAATCATGAATGTTACTATTTTAGACTGTTACATTTAGAATTGATATAAAGAAAAAGTTCCTGTGTAGAAAAAAGAGCTAAGAATTAACACAATAAATATTGTAGTGAATAACTTGGCACTTCTTTTTTTCAGAAATGTTGACTTTGGCGATATTCTTACACCTGAAATCAAGGAGAAGTACTCAAACACAACATATGATTTGGTGGCAAACATAGTACATGATGGAGAGCCAGGGAAAGGAACGTATAGAGTACATGTCTTGCATAAGGTATTACATAAGTATTTGAGTATGGAACAGCCCACTTAATTTCTTTATAGAATGCCATGTATAACTGTTAAATAAGAACGGTTTGTATTATTTTATCCCTGCCATAATTCAATTTGTTTTGTGTATGTAGGGAAGTGGTAAATGGTATGAAATGCAAGACCTTCATGTTATTGATATTTTACCTCAGATGATAACTCTTACAGAAGCGTATATACAGGTAAGACCTTTTTCGTATACCTAACAATGAAATAAATTTATTTTGCTCTATGAATTAAAACTTTATGTAAACACACCTGTTTATTTTAGGAAATTATACCTTGATTCAGTTCATATTACTCTAATCATCTGCTAATCACCAATTGAAATCCTATCTTTGCCAGAAATTTTAAAATAAATTGATAAACCAGAGTTAGAAAAGCAATTGGATGAATAAGGGTAGAAATATTATTACTATGGTATTAAATGAAAGGAAGTCATAAAACTAGATATAAATCTTCATAATGAATAAGAAAGATAACCAATTCAAACAGAAAAGAGATAATATAAATATCACACAACATTTCTGGGATCCTTGCCCCATTCCTCAGGAGTGAAAAAGAGCCTAGAGCGATACAACTGCACTTGTCAGTTGACAAAACTCATAAGTGACGAAAACACAACAACAATGGGAGAGCCGAAGGGTTAGTGTAACAATAAGGGAGCAACGACAATGTGAAAACAGAAGGTTTAGCATAATAATAAGGGATCATAGCAATTATTAAGTTTCTTAGTGTCTGTTTATACATTAATAGCTCTGATGTTTGATTTAATGTGAAGCATCTCTGAAATGAGCCTGGAATTGTACCTGGTGTCAATGTCTAAAATCTTAGCATTTTGCCAATTCAAAAAATTACATCATCACAAATTTATCCAAATATCAAATATCCATAATTTACATATCCACAATACCCTTTCCTACTTGATTAAAAACCACAAGGATCCACTTGACACCTACAGCAAACATTGTGTTGTTTACAAAATCTCTTGCTCTAATTGTAATTCCTGCTACATAGGGAAACAAAACGTTCCCCTAATACATGTATCAATGAACATATTTCTAATATAAAAATTCCCATTGATAAACAATCTGTAGTATCCAAACATATAATCAATTCTAAACATACATTTGATTGGCAAAATGCTAAGATTTTAGGCATTGACACCAGGTACAATTCCAGACTCACTTCAGAGATGCTTCACATTAAATCAAACATCACAGCTACTAATGTACAAACAGACACTATGAAACTCAATAATTGCTATGATCCCTTATTATTATGCTAAACCTTCTTTTTTCACATTGTCGTTGCTCCCTTATTGTTACGCTAACCCTTTGGCTCTCCTATTATTGTGTTTTCATTGTTTATGAGTTTTGTCATCTGACAAGTGCAGTTGTGTCACTCTAGGCTCTTCTTTGCACCTGAGGAAAGGGACAAGGATCCCAGAAATGTTTGGTATTTACATTATCACTTTTTGTCTGAATTGGTCATCTTTCTTATTTTCAATCAGATGTAATTCTTTTCATTTTAAATCTTCATAATACGAAAGGTGTGAACTTTCATTGGCAGTTTACTTGGTCAGCTCCATTAAGGACAGGAAGGGAATGTTGCATTATGACACAACTTCATTAATTTTATTTTTATGGTCTAAAATAGAAGTATATTTCTCTATTGAGTTAAATTTGTTATCTGAGGTTCTTTATTGTTTGCAGATCTATGAATTGAAACAAATAACTGAAATAATGGAAACAACATAAGCCACATATAATGAAGTAGATGTGCATCCAATCACTTGTTTGTAATATTTACAATTTTATTAAGCTACAAACAAATAAAATAAATTTATATTTAATATGTAATTATAAAACATCCTGATATTCAGTACTTAGCCAATTAGGAAATATTACTTTATACCATTTTTAAGGCTACAGGTAAGTCCTTCACAGCCAAAAAGAATTACAGGTCCATTGAATTCTTAATTTTTGACTACAGTAAATATTGTTGTGAAGTGTTTAGAAATATGAGATAGAGCAATGAAATTGAACTGAAGAAAAAAGTTTTGTTAATTAAATGTAAAAACTTATATAGATATTTAGTCAGTAATAATAATAATTGATTTAACAATTTAAAGATGATTTGACATTGTGAAATTAACTCACCTAGACAGGAAAGGAAAAGAGCGACTGGGTTACGTGAAATTGAAAGTTGCCATTGCTAGGCTGGGTAGTGTGCTGTGCAGCCAGTCAGCTGATCTACTGTCCTCGTGGAAAGAGGCTTAGGCCCTTGACAATTTGATATGGTATTGATTTCCAGCCTAGCGATGCAAACTTTCGGATCAAGGTAAGTCAGTCACACACTATCCCTCTTTCCTATGTATTCATTTGACAATGTTATATTATCTTTACTTGCTTTGTGTGTGTGTGTGTGTATATATATATATATATATATATATATATATATATATATATATATATATATTTATATTTGGTAACAAAGGCACATTCAAACTTGGATAGTGAGGAAGGGTAGAAATAAATAGGAGGATTACGCTTTATGTGAATTCATATGCTCAGGCAAAGAATTACGCACATAGAAAAGCATATGTTCAAAGCAGAGAGAAGGATGGAAGAAGAAGGAAAGACATATTAGAGTAGAGAGAGAGTGATATATATATATATATATATAATATTAGTAAGTATATGACATTGTCATAATTGTGATATTGGTATGGAAAGGCAAGAGAGATAGCTTGTGATTTACCTGAAAGTGAAGTACAGTAGTCATAGGGCATCGAAGGTAGTTCTTCAAATTTTTGGAGGCTCTCAGCCTCCTCCTTCAGGTAGGAGTGTTACACCATTCTGTGCACCGGTTTCAGTTGCCTATTGCTACACCGTACTCAATGGTCAGGTAAGCCACAAGCTATCTCTCTTTCCTTTCCATACCAATATCACAATTATTTTTGACAGTGTCGTATTCTTACCAATTTTATTAATATATATATATATATATATATATATATATATACATGCATGCATGCATGCATATGTAGACTCACATCTACTCATGGAAATAGCGGTGACAGTATTTATAGGATATTGACATATGGACTGTAGGACATATAGCAAGGAGTGCTACCAGAGATGGATATATGTGTGTTTGTTTAATTTTGTTTCCAATACCTGTCAGAACCCGGCCTTTAACTGAAACCACTTAACTGGAAAAAATTTGTAACAATGATTGTTCAGATGGAGTAGAAGCTGGATGAGGATAGCTTTGAGCTAAATGAAAAATAGTGATTGGAGGAGAAATCTTCAGGAATTCTTAAAAATGGCAGCAGAGAAGCAGAGTGGGAAATTTGGAAATAGTTCTTGGTCAATTTTTTTGGTAGACATTGTGATGAGTGTTGTTGGTGTTTTTTTAAAAGGTTTATGGACAGTTTTAAGAGATTTTGGGGTAGTAGACAGCCGAGTTAAGCGTAGGTCGTGAGCAAGAGTTATGTTGCTTTTATATTATGATTTATGTAAATACATTTGATTTTTTTACAAATAGGAATTTTTATGTCTTGTGAAAAAATCAAATAATTTCATAATACATTTTCAGTATTAATGTTTATTTTGACATGGTGATGGAGAGTTGTTAGTGTTTTTTTAAGGCGTTACAGACAGTTTAATTCAGTTTGAGCTAAAAAGCAACAGATTTAAGCATGGAAGAAGAAACGGAGTCGATGTGTAGGGGTCCTGAAGGGAGATCGGAAATTCCGAAACTAACCTATCTTTCGTTCAGATCTGAATTACGAGGACATTCCATGACTGGTGTTCGTCCTGTCGCACTGCACCACAGTTGATGAAATAAGAACAAGAAACTGTTCCTTTGATTTACTTTCGTAAATTTAGCTTTAGTTTATCAACTCGTCCGCATTAGTACTTGCGAATCATTTAAGTTATTGTAACTGGAATTTTGTCTAAATATTAAACCAATGATATACATCGCACTACCGCGGAAAGAGCACCGGTAAATATTAAGGGGACACTTGTGAAACAGATTTTCTGAGATTGGAGGCCGTCTCTGAACGCGGAACTTATAAGATAAAGGCACAGTTCCCACTGATAAGGATCTGTTGTTTTCCTCGTAAATATGCTCACTGTCTTAGGGCCCGTTGGAACTGTGATTGTCTCTTTTGTGTGTGACCTCTATTTAGACCCGACCTTCCACTGATAGAGTGCGAAACTCCGATTGCTTTATCTTAGGCTGTGGTGGGTTGACGAACGAAACAAACATTGCCAAATGAATTCGTCTGTTTCAAGTGAATAATTGTAGTGTGTTCATGATGAAGTTAATCGCAACTCCGTCTTGGACACGCCGAAACAGGATAGCTGCTTACAACCGCTACGTGTCGTCGTTCGTGGACGATGTAAGTATTTGTGTCATATTAGATAAGTTGCAATAAGTTATATTTTAATCATATACACCATCGCCCTCTGTCGGCGATGAAATTTTAGAACGAATTTATGTAATATAAGGTTTCACCAAAAATGAAGAAACTGATTTCTGGTAGTTCGATATTTGAAATAATCTACAAATTGCGGTGTCTAGTTGTTGACGATTGTTAGCATTAAAATCACAGCTGAATAAGAGTATTTTACCCCAACTTTTATTCAACAATGCTGAAACTTTTTTCAGACATGCTATAAACACCCCTTTAATAACCTAGGGAGGGATTTGAAAGGGGGGATGCGGAAGGGAGAACAAGGTAGTTAAGGGTTAAGTGGGACCCCTGGGCTATATTTTTAGCTACCGATATTCGCCTAAAATGGATACAGGACAAACCCCAGAAAACCTGCATCACGGTATTCGTCGCCATTTAACTAATATTAGTTGAAACTGCAAGATTAGGCACCATACAGAATTAGTTTTGTGTCAGCAATAACGACCAGAATTTTATAAATAGGAGGCAGTCTGGCTGCGGGATTGGCAGGTAGCAATTCAGTCGTGATCGATGGAGAGACGGGGAGTTTAAAATCCAGACTCCCGGGCGTCGTTAGAAAAATAGCAGTCACCGACCTCGAACACCCAGATGGGAAAAATTGGTGACAATGATGGATTCGTTGGGAAAAGCTGGAAGAGGGCAGATTTTATCCAAATAAAAACTTTTGTCCAGAGCTGCATTACGAGGGGCACCACGGCCGTTCCATTTCCAATAGTATGTTCATCAGGAAAAACCTACGGATATTAATAAACACTAATGACGGACATGCCATGTAAGGTATTTCTTTTCTTGGAGAAACTTGAACCGTAGTCGAAAACCCCTTTCGTTTGGTCACTTTTTGAGTTTTACCTTCAGGATTAAATGTGTCCCAAACTAGGTTGAATTTTAGGTACATGGCTTCTTTTAATTTCCCATCTCTTCAACCCCGTCCAGTTATGCGTTTACAAATTTTTCTTCTCTGTAACAGTGGGACACTTGACAAAAAGCGACTGTAGGAAAACCAAATGAAGGCAGTAAACGTCGGAACGTAAATTTGTATTCTTGTTTCTCGATCGCCGGAAAATAGCAATTGTTGAGTTATGCGCGGGGGAAAAAGGGGGAGTCGTGAAAACAGATAGAGGAAAGAGGTTGCTGTCGATAAGCGTTCCAACATTGAGCTGGTCAGCTGACTGTCATTCAAGGTCAGCAGCTCCCATCATACATACACGTGCAGTTTACTCTCAGACAACGCCGCGCTGCCATTCTTAACAACTAGGTACGCATCTTAGCTTGTAGTTTTCATCCGTAACATTTCATTTGCCAGTTACTTTACAAATACTTCTGGCAAGTCCGAAAATTTGCTTAATATACTCAAATTGTCTATGTGCACGGTTCGATACTCAATTGCATACTTCAATTAGCTCGGAAACCCGCCCCCCACCCACAAAGAGAAGGTAAATTATTTTCGTAGAATATTCTGTCAATTTAAGGATCAATATAACGGCACAACATAATTTTAAAAAATTAGGAAGAAAACAAAAAATCAAAATATTTGTAAATTGAGAAAAACGCTTAATTGTTATGAAGAGAAATATTCTAGACGTCAAGTAATCCGGGAAGCCAATAAATAACTGGAATTACTCATCTGCACAAGTAAATTGGGAACGTGCTGAAATTATGCTATGTGGAATATTTTAAATGCAGTATAGTTATAAATCTTATGTACCGATATTAAAATAGCTACAAAATCTTCAACCTGCAGTTTAGTTTTTAGATCCCCAGGCATCTCAAGTCTGTTGATAGTGAGATGTAATTTAACAGCGGTTTGAGGTGGAATCGTGTATTCTATTTGTATTAAATTGTCATTCATGTTGGTTAAACTCCTTATTAATATTTTACAGAAATTTAATTTATAGCTGAAGTTCGCCGAGGTCCTTCGACATGTTTATTTTTGGTTCATGTTTCACTTCTCTGTGTCTACGACTTTGTAAGTCCTTTATCGCAAAATTATTTCTGTTTTTTAAACGAAGCGATAAGCTCCCAGTAGGAGAATTCTTTGGCCGTACACAAATGGTCGAGGCTGCTTTCTTTTTGCAAGGCAGCTTTCGCGTTGCCGATTATATTTGAAACTTTTGTTTCTTTGCGAACAGAGGCGTTTCACAAGTTCGTAAACCTGTGACCCTCAATACTGCTTGATAAATGTCTTCAGCAACCTCAATTCAATATTTGAAACTAAGAACGTATGTTTTTTGGCAAAATACGAAATATATATTTACTGTATACGATAAGGCAATATTATCGTGTCTTTTAAATTTCGTTTCGTCCTATTTTGAAATTTGTATTCCAAACTGTCCAGAAATATATTTTTAGATTTGTCAGAATATCTTCGTGTCGTCCGTTAAGATCGATACTAATAATGATTAATCAGGGGATGTTTCAGGGAAAGATAAATATCTCGTTTATAACAACGGAACACCCCTGTCTCTTCCATGACGTCATCACAAAAGTGGGAAAGATTCACCGATCCTGCCCAACGTAGAACCCGTTCTCTGCTTCCATTACGTCAGAGTTCAAAGGGCTGACCTTGATTGCAGAAAGCAAGGTTGATTCACTACTGAGCGTATCCCTCGTGCAATCAAGACTTCATCCTACACGCTGTTCTCAGAGTAAGAACTCAACTGTGATAATAGTTCTCTTGATCGTTGCAAAACTCGCACACTTCGTGATTGAAATGGAATCTCGCGCACACTGGAATTCCCGTCCCGTCGTGTTTTTATTATTAAAGACAAATATAATGAGCGTAGTAGATCGTTTATAGTGATTGTCTAGATTTAAGTACGAGATGAAATGCGCGTATCTTCCGTTCTCTCTCCCCCCCCCCCCCCCCCCCCGATTACGAGAGACGTTTTGATTTTTGATTGCTGACACTGTCATCTTCGACACACGTCTGTCTTCCACATCCCTGTCGAGAATAATCTATAGATAATAATTTATATACATTGTAGTAATTGGTAATTAAGGCATTGTTCTAATTGAAAGTTGAATTGTAGAGGACTCATTATTGGTGGATATAGCGGACGCCGCAACAAACCGGCAAGGCAAAGAAAGTATTGTTGATCGGTCGAGAAGGTTTTACGCGCTCAAAATTTACGAGACGAAAGAACAGTCAGGCAATGAACAGCTAGGTGTAAAGACCACAAAATTCTAATACACGAAAAGTTGAACAATTTAGTCAGTCAGCAGCGGGAATGAAAAAGGTCTAATTTAAAGAACGAGAAAGTGTTCCAGTAACCAGTACGCTGTTATATCAAAAATGCAGAAACTGAACTAGTCTTCAGTCAACAGACAAAACCAATGTGGTGCATTTTCAACAAAAATCCACGAGACCTACAAATCCAGGTTGCAGTAAATCATCGAGAATCGACAAAGTTATTTTAAACCAACTAACAAACTACGCTAATTAGAGTCTGTGAACATTTAGAGTCTGTGAGTACTTAGAATCAGTGATATCCCCAAAATTGTGCACGAAAAGTTAAAATGAGACCTGGGCTGCCGTAAGTAGAAAGAAAACTTTAAAATCATTGTAAACCACGTTTAAAAAAATAAACGTCAGATCGTTCTTTAATTATCGATAAAATGAGATCTTTAATTATTCAGACCATTCTTTATTTCTTGATAAAAATTGAAATTGTTTAAATTCAATCTTTGGTATTATTTATTAAGCAACAAATGTCGTCTATGTTCAGACGCATTGATTCTCATATAAAGCAAATGTAATTTTTGTGATTTTGATTATATAAATTCTGCCATTTATCAAACCCAGTTCAAGACCCTGAGATCCCAAATATTTTGTAATTTGAATACTTGTTATAAAATTGTTAACAAATCTTGTTTAATAGTTTTCACGTAATAGTTCTTTTCATTTAAAAAACGCCACATAATTCATATCCAGAATTATTGTCAAAAGATAACAAAAGCTAGTTTATAATTTATTACAACATATAAAATTGCAAATTTTAAACGTTTGGAGTGAAATTTGTTTTGTTGTGGTGTCGGGTAAAAAATACGAGCGTAACGGAAGTGTAGTGACGTCACGCATTATAAGCAGTGCAAACGTCACAGTTGTGGGTGGATGCTCGTTTATCCCGGAGAGCGAGTCTCTTGTTTATGTGACGTCACAGTGTAGTTCGTGAAATGGCGCGTGTTTGAATGTTACGAACTCGAGTAATCGCGTGAAAAAAACAAAACAGTGCTCCGTTGTTCCACCGC
Organism: Zhengitettix transpicula; assembly: GCA_037074705.1. NCBI lineage: Eukaryota > Metazoa > Arthropoda > Insecta > Orthoptera > Tetrigidae > Zhengitettix > Zhengitettix transpicula. Next base: position 33,695,935 of record CM073596.1, on the reverse strand, counting down.
TCATTTGAATGCAAGCTGATACAAGTGTGAAGACTTACAGTACACACGCAGAAAGTTTAAAGTACGTGGCGACAAGTTTTTGTTCTTTCTTTAGGTTGCACTCCATCGTCAGTGGTTTTGTGATATCTTTGTTTTCAATTTATTTTGTCCTTATTCAAATTTATCGCAGTTAGGATTGTATTTATCTATCGGGAACGAACTTATGCAATCATCAAATATTTTCAACTCCATATACATTTACATGTATTATTAGTACGTTTCGGCATGTCCTTGAATCTTAACGTGACGTTATCTAGAGTAAATCCTTACATGAAGGATGTCGAAGTCGTGCCTGGTACGGAGGCTGCGAAATACCAGTCTTTACGAGCAAGTGTAAAATAGATAAAACAACTATGTGAGGGACGCAGTTAGTGAAATTCCTACGGGGCCGATAGACGGATTTATAGTATCGCCAAAAGAATGTAGACACTTACTGGCATTGTTCTGAGATGTAGAACCTAATAAAATTTTGAATTGAATTATATAAATAATTTTCATCTTTTTCTTGTGAAATTGCAGCTGAACGTATCCATAAACTGATTTGTAATGTAAATTTGATCTTCAAACATCATTTCAACTTTCTTTGCGTTGTTTGGACTGTTTTTAATCTCTGTCTTATTAAATTAAATACATGTGCTGTATGAGTGAATGTCACATGTGAATATCAAGCTTAGACGGTATCTACAGTCCATTTTTATTCCTCTCATTATTATTTCCTTCCATTTAAACTTTAGTTTAAATACATACGTGTATATATAATATTTAATAACTATATCCTGCTGTCGAGTTTCCTTTACTCGTATTGTATCTATCTTTTCTATATAATAAAGAAGGATGTATATTTGTATGTATGAATGTATGTATTTACGTTGTTCTTTATACAAATTTTATCGCGTGGACAGAATGCAACAAAAATTGGTATATATATTCTGCCAAAATCGAGAACCGGTACTGTGGGGGTGAGAAACCCGTAGAATAAACGTGTAAATAATTATAATTGAAATAAGTTACGAATTAGTGTTAAATTACTGCGCGCCAAGAGACGGTGACGTCATTGGCAAAACATTGACGCATCATAAAAATATAGTTTTGTATTTCGTAATGAAATAAAGCAAAAATATTTTTATTTAATATAAAGTATACATGTGGAAAGAATTATAATTAAAAACCGTGATCATTAAATATTAAATTACTGCGCGCCAAGAGACAATGACGTCACGCGAGAGAAAGACGTTACTACGCAACGAACAAAGGAAATATCTCCTTTATTAGGAATTAAATAAAGCAGAAATATTTTCTTTAAATAAAAAGTATAATCTTATACAGCAATATTCAATCGAATGATAATAAAGAAAAATACGAATTACTTTACCATCCTTGGGGAAAATGTAAGTTAATTTTCGCGCTATATTAGTTCTGAGTCTAGCTAACAATTTCATCAATGTAATATTTCATAATGTATGAAGACTGAGTGACGATTATATCCTGAAATACTCAAGGAATATATTTAAGTATTCAATTAAATACTTTTTCGAGTTTATATAAATAAGTACACGAGCAACGCCGGGCACCCAGCTAGTAATAAATAAATGTGAGAAATAAATAATCGGATTATAATAAAGATCATTAATGTAACCCTTGCCAATGAATGATATATTGTTTATACAGATTATCTAATTCATCCTTCTTCTGCAGGACTTTTCAATTCCAGGATACGTACAATGCAGAGTAATAATAGCACCAGTGACGGCTCGTGACTTTTTTAAGTAATGTGCTCGAGCAACCATTTAATAAAGCTACATTAGTGATAGCGTTACACCACACGTAATATGCCTCATTTCAAATTCTTTTTACATAATTTCCAATAGTGTCTCATTTTTAAACGCGGATTAATTTAGCATTTGTAACCCGAAAGTATTTTTCCTCGCTACATATTTTAAATGAAAAGATTTTCGGAACAAGCCACTGAGCAGTGTCGTTTTTTTTATTAAATATACAGAAAATTTTTTAATCCTAAGATTTTACAATTGAGATATAATTTTGAAGACATTAACATGTTACAATTATCTTGAAGAAATGTCCTTGCTTCTTGAGTGAGTAGTTGAGGAAGTTATGAATTATTTATTTATCTACAAATATATATATAAACACACACGCATACATATATACACATACATACACATATACATATTATACACACACACATACATGCGTGTGTTAATTTGCTCTGGTTGCCAGGTCAATTTGTCGTTTTCTTTTTAGCCTTCTGAGAGGTTTAGGTGGAGGAGGATGGGATTCTGTATTTGAGATAATGGGATTGAAGTGGTGGAGTTTTCTATGACGTTGGATTAGGGCGGTTTGAATTATAGTTTTTTTTGGGTTGAGGGAATATTAAGGTCATTGTGGATTCTAGAGTTAGTAACGTACCAGGGACAGTTAGTTATAAAGCGGAGAATTTTATTTTGCGATATTTGAATTTTATTTATGTGGGTGGTAGCGGTCGAACCCCATATATGGCAGGCATAAAACCAGAGGGGATATATGAGGGATGTGTAAAGGAGTTTTTTTGTTGTGACGGATAAAGGAGATTTCGGGTTCAGTAATGGTTTTAGATTGTGGAATCTGTGGAGAATTATTTTTTTAAGATGGGAAGTGTGAAGGGACCATGTTAGTTTGGAGTCTAGGGTTAAGCCGAGGTATTTGTGGGAAGATTTAGTAGGGATGGCGGAGTTGTTGATAGTGACTGATAGGTCGTAGCCTTTTCTTTTCAGGGAGAAGGGAACGGTTACAGATTTGGAAGGATTGATGACTATGCGCCAGTCGTTGGCCCAGATTGAAATAAGGTTTAAGGAAGTTTGAAGGTGGTTTGTTGCGGTTTGGAAGTCATGTGAGTGCGAAATGATAGCGATATCGTCTGCGAATATTGAGGGGATAATAGGAATGTCGTGGGTGTAGATGGAATAGAGGAACGGACCAATTACACTTCCTTGTGGGACGCCTGAGAGTATATGATGAAGTGGAGAGAAATAATTGTCTATTTTAACTCTGTAGGATCGATTGGTGACGTAATTGGAGAGAAGGTTTAAGTAGTGATGGGAGAGGTGGGGTTTGATTTTAAACAGGAGTGAAGGGTAGTGAACTTTATCGAGGGGTTTTTCGGAATCTAGGAAAGTCGCTATACAAATCTCTTTTTCTTTAAAGGAGTTGATGATCGTTTTAGTCAGGATGTTGATCAGTTGGGGACAGGAGTGATTGTTCCGAAAGCCAAATTGTTGGTTGGGTATAAGGTGGGAAAGTTGGTTTTTAAGTCTGGGCAGGAGGAGTTTTTCGAAGACTTTAGAAAGGATAGGGAGAAGGCTGATTGGTCTATAGTTGGTGGGATTGGATTTTAGCTTGTCGGGTTTGTTAATCATTATTATTGTAGCTAATTTCCAGTTATTTGGAATTTTTGAGGTTATTAGTATTGCGTTATATATGTTTGTTAGTAGGACAAGGGCTTTTTTGGGAAGATGTTTGAGGTGGTTTGAGTTGATTAGGTCGTTTCCGGGAGCTGTTTTGTTTTTTAAATAAATGTGAGAAATAAATAATCGGATTATAATAAAGATCATTAATGTAACTCTCGCTAATGAGAATATTAACTATTTTAAAATAAGAATTATAATTGGTTAATAGTTAATAGTTCAAATCTCGTTGCTCGTGCAGCCGTCTCTCTGTTTTATTGCACGACACGGCTCCGTTCGGAGAGTGCTCTGAGACTTGTAGCACAAGAATGGAACAGTTTGTTGAGATTTTATTGCGGCGCAGGGGGATGAAAACGTATTCTGCACATGCCCAGTTGTCAATAAAGCTCCACAGCCCGTGCTCAGAAACTAAGAGCACTCGCATGGTCAGCTGGCTGCTTAGACACAGCGCGTGTGACACAAGGCAGGCAGTTTAAAGTCTTCAATATTGAGGGAGAAATTCTATCTGTTAAAACACAATTAATATGAAGGTACTTAAAATTAATAAAAATAATTCGTACTAAATTAATGTATATGCTGTAGCACATATGCAATAATACTAGTATTACGAATTGATTGTGAGACGATCGATGTCTGCATTGAAATTATAATGCGGATTCGCGGCATGAGTTTTAAATGTGTGGAAGACGCTTTTGTTATTCATTTAGAAGAAGGCCGTGACCCCATTGGAACGAGAGCCACCTGGACGTCAGCTTTGTTACTACAGTACCAAAACTTTGTCTGCTCTGTGTATTTTGTGATCCACACAAATACAGTTTGTCAAAATATCTTAAAGGATGTTTGCTCTTTAGGTAACATGCCTTTCAGGGAAAGTGCCGAAGAAATATTACTGTAGAATTTCTACACTGCCGTGTTAGTTCCTTCCAAACTTTTAATTTATGTAATTTTAGTACGGCGACATATATGACAGTTAACGGAACACATTTTAACAATTCGGAACTGAAAGCAATGAATGCAAAATTTTAATTTATTAGTAGTAAAATTGTAACAACAATATTTTGTGTATTTTATTGTATATCCAGTTTCCTATGCTAATCGACTAGACTAAAAAAGACTTATTCCGTTTCGTAGACATCAAACTCATATAATTTTTTTAATTAATCTAAAATACTAACTAGTATGTTTGTAGAGGATTGTGAAAAATGTTTCGTCTTACAATTACAGGTATCCAATATGATGAGTGGACTAGTACAGCAAGATTCAACAGCCAACAGTCCAAAATCAGTTGAAAAAGAAACAGTGTTGTCTGAGCTGCTGAATGCTGTGAAACAATGCCAGATTAGGTTTGGAGGTCGTGCAGAGCTGGCCACAGAATCTGATAGCCGTGTTGCTGTCCTCTGCTGTACCTTAGAAGCAGCCTTGTCTCATGGCCTGCGACCGAAACCTGTCTCTAAAGCCAACTCTACGTTCAGGTGAATAGTTTAATCAAGGCTGAATACTATGGAACTATTTATTAACATTTATTAGTTACCTAAGTGGTGATTTAAACCAGAAAAACGTTATGTATTTTGTGGTAGGTGAGGGTGATTCAAATCTTGTATAATATAATTAATTAATAAAATATAATATAATTCAACTCGTTACAAAATGTACAGAAGCATGACCACAGTTTTTAAAATTTATTCAAAATTATTTTATGTAATATTTGGGAGCTACTCATTGGAAATCTTAGATGTGCGTACAATCAAAATATTCAAGAGATTTGAAAAATTTTACAGTATATTATTAGTTACGGTCTCTTTTTTATTATTGCTCAGCCAAAGCAGTCCTAAATTAAAGATGAAATGTAGTGTCATATTATTCTATTTGCACGAGTTTTAATAACTGTAAAGTATATTGTCTTGTGTATAAAATTATGACTGTTTAAAGATCACTTATTTTCACTCAATTTTTTCGTTCTATTGAATGTTTCAGACTATTTATTCACATGTTTTTAACAGCACACATTTATTTTTCTTATATTTATGTCATTTGTAAAAATATGACTTTCTGTAGAGTTTTATCAAACTCACTTAGTCACAGATTTATTTATTTTGCTTATTCAGTGTTGTTACAAAGCTAATTATTCATAATATCTGTAAAGTATATTATTATTATTACAGGATTAATCAATGCAAAGATCAATTAATAACAACATTTTGTTGTATTCCTGTTATCTTCTGTCAAGGCTCTTTATCCAGTGTATCTTCCTTGTGTATGTTGTGACGCTCCATTATATCGTTTATGTGGTCTGTCCAAGAACGCTGTGGTCTCCCGCATTTACGTCTGCCAGGTGGTTTCCATTCATAAATCTTCCTTGGTCACCTATGATCTGGCATTCTCCACTTATGTCCATACCACTTTCATGATTTTCTTTCAATTCTATCTATAACTGTCTCATTTCTAGCTCTTACTTCATCGTTAGTTTTTCTTTCAATTTTTGATATTCTGGTACTCCTACGCAAATAATCCATTTCTACAGCTAATAGTCTTCTTTAGAGATCAGTGTTTAAGACCCATAGTTCTGATCCATAGCACAGCGCTGATTAAATCATTATCTTACCCACTCTTTTCTATTGCTGTTGTCCCACCAAAAGGAATTCATACACCCTCATTCCTGCTTTGCTGTATTTTGTATTTGATTTCTATATGGTCCAATCCATCTTTACCAATATATGCACCTAGATATTAAAATGTTTCTACATATCTCATAACTGCTTTGTCTTTGATGTGAATTTCAACTTTAGCATCATTATTCACCACCAAATGCTCTGTTTTTGTTCGAGTTATTGGTAGACGCCATCTCTCATATTCCTGATATAACTGTCGTATCATGAATTGAAGATCAAAATTATCTTGTGCTAAAATGGCTTGATCATCAGCAAAACTTAATGAAAACATCTGTACATAATTGACAATGATTCCCATTCCTCTGCTGCAGTCCTTCCAATTGTACATATAAATTTAACAAGAAAGGTGACATACTGCATCCTTGCCTCAATCCTTTTGTGGCACTTCTTTTGCTCAATTATGTTTATCAATGCCAGACCAAAAATGGATAAAATTTCCAAATTTCTCATTTCCTAGCCCCTTCTTTTTTGTTTCTGACAGAATAATTATGTCCACCTTCAGTCGATTAATTTTGTTCTCTAATGAGGTGTATTTATTTGCCAGGCTTTGAACATTCCAAGTACCAAATCTCAGTGTCCTTTTCCTTACCAAAAGTTTTTCCATCTGTTTTCCGAGGCTTTGCTTTAGATTTTCGAGCTTGCGGAAGTTTTCTTGTGGATAATGGGGTGCTGGCCCATTGATCCAACCCCCTACCTGGAGGACCAGGAGTCTTGATTTTGGGATACTCTACCCCTAGGAGAGTTGCCCTCGCTATAGCAGAGCCTTTCCTGCCTGTGCTAGTTTTGGTCCGCCCTGGGTATTTTATTTTCCGGTACCCTCCATATATGGAGCGCTTTCCCCTATCCGCCACCTGGGGAGGCACCCGATAGGGGACTAGCAAACCCCCACACGGGTTGTAAAGTATATACTTATTTATATATAATTTATATATCATAGTACTTTTTTAAAGAAACATTTTGTATTTTGATTATAAACATATTAAAATAAAAATATGTAAAGTATATACTTTTTTTAATATGCTTATGATCAAAATACAAAATGTTTCTTTTAAAAAAGTGCTATGACATATTGAAATCATTCCATGGACAAATTTAAAAAATATATTCTGTGAAATTACCAAAATTGAAACGTGGCTGATAGTTTTATTGAATATTATGAGTACTCACAGTTACAAGTTCGTTAAACAAACCATCCTTCACAGCTACTTTATATAATCATGCTTCATAATGATGCAAGTTTTTAGAATTGTTTACATTACCATAACATGTCCATGAAATTATACATCATTTAATGGTTTGATACAAAAGAAATTGTAATCTTACACAAGTAGAATTGGTTTGAAAATTATCAATCCTTGAACTTACACATTTTCTTCCAAATGCCTGTATACAATATTATTACTAAGAATATGTTATTCCTCTTATATTAGTGAACACTGGTTGAATGTTCCCAGACAAATGACGGAGATTGTGTCAAGCAGTTTTCATTTGAACCGTGCAACAGCTCAGGATCATATAGGTTGGTTGTAATGTTAAATAGTTCAGTAGAATTAATACTTAGGTTGTAACTATTTGTTATAATTCGTAAGATTAAATCTAAATTGAAATTTCTGTGTAAAACATCTTAGTATAATTGTGCACAATAACTGAATATCACTGTCCTAATTAAGTAAACTTAATTTTATTAATAGTTCAAAAACCAATCACACACTTAGCTCAATACGTTATTAAATGCAAGTATTGTACTACCACAGTGTTGTAAATGAGAACAATTTCTCCATTTTATTTATTAAAATCATAATTTTATCAATTATGTAACTTATTATAACCATAAGTATCCTGAAGATTATTAATTTTGTAATATGTACAAGATATACTTTGACCAGTTTAAAATACTGACTTTGCTGTATAAATTACACAACAGAAAATAAATTTCAATCAATCCATCTTAGAAATCACAAATGTGAATCTCAGTTCTTAGTTCTAAATATGTTCAATTATTTATTATGAAAATATTAGTTGCTGAGGTAAATTTGTCCTTGTGCATTAGTTCTGTGGCACTATGTCCGTGAACACCTCACACGCCACGAGTATGAACGATACATGCTTTTACGTCAAGTGTCAACTGATATTGGACGTGGCAGAGCCTGGCTTCGGTCAGCCTTAAATGAGAGTTCACTTGAACGCTATCTACACATTTTGCTGGGCAGTCCTGCACTGTTGGCAGCTTTCTATGAAGATTGGTCTCTTATGCAGGATCAAGAAAGAAGCAGCATGTTGCCAACAATGGCTGCAGGTATTATTAACACATTATTTTCCACACCTAGTATATTTTCAGAAATTTTGTTTGCAGTACTTTTCAAGTTTACCACTTAGAATTTTATTTATATGTGATGCAAACTTGAGAAAGTGTTCTTTTGCAGGTCTTGGATCAATTCTTTTTGCTATTAGTATAGACAATTCTGAATTTAATGCTCCATGCAAATCTCCTGACAAAGAGTCAATAGGACCAGCTTTTTCACACACAGAGCCTTTAATTACAGCCACAAGCACTCCAGGTAACAGAATTTTTAAAGTAACTGAATTCATTAGATTTTCTAATTTAGATAATTAACACACAAGATTTTATGATATTATTATTTAATACTGACTATATTTATACCAATCTTGTCACCAGATATCTGTAGGTTACCACTGCAGAAGATGTATGGAAAAGACATCTTATGCAGTACAGAGAGTTTAATTAATCATTTTGAGGGTCATGTATATTAATGAAGTTGTGTGTATCAGTACTTTAATGAGGGTTTTTAACATTTTATAAAAATCATTTCATGAAAATTAATGTAGCATGGTATTTAATATAGACAGTTAAACTTGACCAGTCAGCCAATTAAAACATTATATTTTTTGAAAACTGATATTAACAATTGACAATATTCAAATATGGTTATTCAACAGATTTATTAATTCATGTTGTTGCTAGTGCTATCTAACTTCCTCATGAGATTGAACACAATGTGGGTGTTATTAATGTAATTATGGAGCTTACTCTTGGATATATTGATTTAACTTTTTCTTTTAAATACTTTTTGCTTTCCAAAATCAGCCGGCCAATTTCACATTAGGACACTACAAAATGCTCTCATAATTGCCAATAATACAAATAATTAGATATTTTTCTTACATATTGTCTTCCAAGAATCCTATATAATGGTTATATGTGCTTTAATATTTATGCAGCATAGAATTTTCCATTTTTTCTTCATGAAGTCTTGATAAGCTGAAATGTGAGCACATCTTATCAAGTAGCAGCACACTAGTGATATTTGTTTCACATGCTTTAACTGAGCTTATAATGCTAGCATTTCTAACAGTATTGTTTTTCATCTTTGCATTTGCAGTTGTAATTTACTATTTTTATTTTGGATTACACTGCCCAGCATACTTCATGTTAGAATCTGCTACAAGTAATGGATTTACTTAAATTTTTTCCTTGTAATAATAGTGCAATAAATATTTTACTTTATTTGTCTCTTAACCTCATATTGTTTTGAACTGAGAAATTCGAGTACAACATTCTGAGTAATAATAAAGTATATTAAAAAGTTAACTTAGCGAATCAAAATTCTTTGCTTTGCTGTTGCATCTGTGTTTGTGGGGAAAAATCGTTGTCTTAATTTTGTGTTTTAAAAATTGTAAAGTTAAAAGCCTTGTTAGCCAAATAAAAACATATATTTTTAAAAATATATAATCTTGACACTTTGTTATTAATTAGATATGAGTGTACTGGAATAATGCTAAATTTTCAAAAAGTGTCATAAAACAGTCTCACAAACCAATGGTTTGATTTATTGTCCGTATATGTGTCCAAGCAGCAGCTTGTTGAACAATTTTTTAGTATCTATTTAAAATGACACCATTAATATTTTCCAAATGGTTCAGTAATGCTATTGTTTTGTTTAACTTTGATTAATTATGTCATATCACTTAAGTAGATATTGATTTGTTTTACTTTATCATTATTAATCTCTGTGAAGTTTTTGAAATATAAATTAATATCATTATAAGATTATGTAATCATTAAAAATAATTCAAAACTGTTTGCAGATCCAAATGTAAAGAGAAAGCAGGAACAACGCCGGCGGAAACGTGTTCCTGCTCAAATAATAAATTTTGATGATGAACCATCTGGATCAGAAGCAATTGTTGGTTCACCAGTAACATCAGATTCTGCACTGTCTGAGAAAACACCTATATTTTCGGATGCATTAAATTCACAGGAGGTAGTTCTCTTATATACTGAAAGGTTTTATTTTGTTTTAAATTAAAAAGTTTTAAAAATTAACAATTATCATTTTTTAGCCTGCTAGTAAAATCTTTGGTTGTTTAAAGTCGCAATGAAATTATCTATGTTAATTTGTAGCTTGCTACTTTTTATGAACAGTGTTGACATATTTGTTTACGAACCGATTTGAACAATTTGTGTCAGAGTTGGGGCCCAGTCGAGAATGGTGTGGAAGAGCTGCCACAACCAATAGTCAAAAGCTTACCAGGAGCCACTCCTAATGTACGACCTCAGGAGCTTCCTTTGCCATCTATACCAAACAGGTTAGTAGTCTTCGAATATTTAATTATTATATTTGTAATTATTTGGCCACCATCAGACAAATAAATGGAAAATTTAGGCAATGCTTATTCTACCAATCGGCAGACCTTCTTAAGCATCGAACATAAACTAAATTAACAAACAGGCAAATAAAAAATAACCTAAATTTAATTTTTACCAACAGACAAATAAACTAAATTTAGTTTGTTTATGTTCAGTGCTTGAGAAGCTGTGACCTAGTGGAGGGGACGAGATTTGGTCAGTAAAAGAATTAGTCTGGCAGAGGAGTTTGTCTGTAGCCATAGTGCTGAGTTTGGGGGCTGTCATAGGCCAAGGTGAGTTGATTGCTAGATTTCGATGGATAAGTATATTTTAAAGTAGATCACCAGATTTCAATAATGAAGGTTTAAAGAGTTTGTCAGAAGATATTGTCGTGGCCATTGTTAGGCCAAAATGTGGCAAAATAGAGTTAAAGATTAGTTTTGAATATAAAAGAAATTATAGTTCAGCGGAGACTGTATATTTGGGACAATTCGGCAGCAGATATAATTGAACTCTGCCATTTTACTTGTTGTGGTATATGGAACATTTAACAGACCAGTGCCTATGGGAAAAGTATCTCGGCAATTTGTCTGAAACACTGCCAGTTTCTCTGGTAAAAACTTCTTGGGAATTGGTGATCATACTTGCTAATTGACTAGTGGCTCCAGGCAAATCATCATGTCCATAGACTTGATCCTATTGTCTGCAGTTCTGAAAGGATTGAGTTGTGTGTGTTGTGAAAGTGGTTGTACAATTTAATGCACAATATATAAACAATTGGTGATAATGATTTTGTGCAACATTTGGAATGATCAAAAATGGTATGTTGAGTGTTTATTTTTAAATTCAGTTTACTTTCTGTAATTGTTGTATTGTCAAGTTTCATTTAATTTTGTTTTTGTATTGGTCCAGTTGGGCTGAGTAGTGAAACTATTTCAATTTTTTGAGGGACAGAGTCACTTTCATATGGTAGGAAAGTTTGAAATGCTGATCAGGCATTCACACTTTTATGCTATTCAGTTCCTGTAAATATATTTCATCTTTAAAATTGTTAAATGCTTGATTATTTTCACAATTTTGCACTCAGTTCAGAAGAAACCGTTTCCAGAAATTTACTCAAAAGTTTCAGTTTTAGCAACTTCTGTGTTGTTTTGTGAACTCAACTTTAGTTGTAATCACAAGTTTTCCTTATAGAAATTTCTTTAAAAAATTTCACAATATAGGATATCCATTCAAAATTTATTGCAGCTTCCTTTTGTGTTTTGGTTATTTTTTCAGGTACTCTCATCAAGTGTCAAGAAATTCTACTCAAACTTTAACGCCAGTGAACAATGTGAGTGTTGGGGAATTGATCCCTGTGTCTAGAACTGATGAAGCTCAGTCAGAAGAAGATTCTCTGTCAGTTCCTAGTTATTCTGAGGTAATATTTCTCAAAATGAAATTAATTATTACATTGGAATGAAAAAATATTTATACTTATATGCCAATTTAATGAATTTCATTTCAGTATAATTTGTAGTTTTAATTGGTTATTATTTCACAATTTTTGTACCAATGTTACACATTTTGTCTATACAAATATATATGTTATCTTCAAAGTTAAAATATGAATTTAATTGCTTCGAAATACCAACGGAAGATATTGAATGATTCTAAAATTTATTCTATTTTACACTGTTGTAAGTAGAACATTCATTCTATAATATTATATAATTAATGTCTGATGTTGATTTTAAAAAAAACTTTGACTTAGATTAAAGACTAGAATTATTGATAAGATTTTTTAAACTTAAAATTATGATTTGATCTGTCTGTAGGTCTCTGAAAACACAAGATAATCATCTATATCATGTGTTTGACAAAGACGTAGAGGCAGGTCAAAACATAATTTTAAGATAAAAATATAGTCAATAATTTTAGTCTGTGATCTAAGTAAAACTTTTTTTATAGCATTTTTCTTGTTTACATATAATTTCATATTCCTTGCTAAATTTTCTTATGTTGCTTTGCAGATTGTTTGAGAACTGGGTTGTCTGATTCTGAATCATTACAGTTTGTACTAGCAAGTTTATGCTTCTTAAATTTTCAAATATTGTTGCTTCAATTTCAGGATACTGAATGTGCTGCTGCTGCTTTGTTAGCTACTCAGAAGCTATTAGAATCTAATTGTGTAGATTTCTCACCTCAAGATATTAGCACACGAATCTCTCAATTCACCAGTGAATCTGTCTCCCAAAATAATGGTGAGAAAATATATGTATGCTTACTCACCCTAGATTGTTTACTCATATTTATGCATTATAAATTCTGTTTATTGTACTAAATATGCATGAAATTAATTTAATTTTTCTATAATTTCATTAATTAAATAGGGTTTCTTAAATATTTCATTTATTGCTTTAGAATTTCAATTTTTGTAAGTCTTTGTTTTTATAACATAATTTTAAAATATTTTATTTGAATGTCTAATAATGTTAAAAGTTAATGATTTGCATAATTTTGATTGATGATTAAGAAAAACCATAACTTGCAGTACCTTCAACAAATATCCAGTCAGTATCTGAAAAATATTTCAGTCAATCTTATTTTCCCATCTTGATTCAATATTAATGACTGTTATTGGCACAGCTGTTAAGAGTATTATTGAACATTAAGATGATGAAGGAAATAAAAATTTATATTATATAACAGATAGATCACAATAATAAAGAATCATAAATTAATGAAATTATTTGTCATTTTTAACATTAATGGCTGAAACAGTAGATCTAATATGCAATATTTTGCTCATCAATCTGGGATGATAATTACATTATTTATCTAAAATCTTTACATTGTGCCAATCAAATTTTTTTTAAAATCAATATGTTCGGAGACATCTGAATAATTTAGGACTTTAAATTTCAAATTATTTGTATGTTCATTGATTCTAGTTTTTAGACATTATTTCATTTGCCCAATATAAGAAGAATTACATTCTAAACAATTAATTTAGTAAATAGCACTATGTTTATCTTAAGTGTTAATTTTGTCTTTAATATTTTTAACTAAAATTAAAGTATTGGAAGTTTTGAAAATAATCTGAATGCCATAATTGTGAAACAAGTCAATATTGTATATTTTCAAAAAAGTGTAAATAAATTGTAATTCATAAGAATTTAGAAATAGATTAACAAATTTGTTATTTTATCTTTATGATACCAATAATTATATCTATGTTATGTAAATTTATAAAATAATGTTAATTTTTTTACAGAAGATGGTTAAATTTGATACAAGTTTAACATATTCCCTGATAACTTTTGCTTCTGACTGGGAAATCATTCCTATTCTTAAGTAATTAGCTGGGTCATAGTTTCAGGTGAAGTGCGAGAAGCACTTGTGTCAGTTTTGGCCCTCAAAGAAGAACTACAGGCAGAAATGCGAGTTCTTAAGAAGTTATTGGAGCAGTCTCAGGAGGCACGAACAAATCTGCAGGCTGAGTTGACAGAAGCTGGTCGTCAACATGCAGAAAAAGTGGAGCGCCTTGAAACAAGAGTTCAAGCTCTTGTCAGGTTATTATACCTATACTTCTTATAAATATTTTGTAAATGTATCAGTTTGGCAGTGGCTGCTGTTATTAGTACATTGTTTGTATTGTTCAGTCCTCTCAAATTAAAATTACACTCAATACTTTTAGTAATTATCATCCCAATTTACAATTTGATAATGAACTTGAATTGAACCATTCTCTTAAATTTCTTTGTCACTGTATTCATTCACAGTACTTCCATTCTCACCAATTGGTTCAGAAAATATACATACTCAGGATGTGTATTCAATTTTCTTTCCTAACCAAAAGAATTCTATGGTATACAATCTTGTAGACTGAGCTATATTCCATCAACACAACAAATATTGTATGTACATCCCAAAAAAAAGGTTGATTTGGCTGCTGTTGATGTAGAATTGCTCATTGTATAGTGTGGTTTCCACTGAAGTAAAAATAATGTGAGACGCATACCATTTATTTCCTGTAGTTGTAGACTAACTCTTCATACATATTTGAATTACATATTCTTTCTGACATGGTAACTATTCATATCAGTTATTTTTACTTTTTCACAATATTCATATTTAATTTATTCATTATTTTCTATCAGACGTAAATTATTTTCATTATTCATATTTATTTGATAAGCCGAACAATCAAAATAGGAGTGAGGGATAGTAATTATGTCTTACCTGGGTGTTGAATCACTACTTCTTCATCTAATTGTTAAAGAATGTTACCTCAAGTGTGTACAAATAATATTTAAAATGGCTAAAATTTGATTTATTAGGGAAAATGAACTACTAAAGCACCAGCTTCGTAAATATGTTGGTGCAGTGCAAATGCTGAAGCGTGATGGTACCCAAGCTCATGAAGCTTTGGCAAGCATGGAAGCTAGTCAGCCTAGACCAGCAGATGCTCTAGACTACCATAATGAGGCTCGTGAATATGAAAAGAAATTGATTCAGGTGAGTAAAAATGGGGAAAAAAAATTGTCCAAAAGATATATTTTATATTTAAGCACAATGATGCATTAATCTGAGAGCTGAAATGAAAATATTTTGTGTTAGAGAGTGGTTTTAGATCACTGCCATCACATAACTTGATAACAACTTATGCATCACATCGACCAGGAAACGTTCATTCTTTGATGCTCGTAAAACCAGAACTAGATATGACCCAAAAATGGTTAATGATGGTAATAATATCTCATTTCTATAGGTTGCTGAGATGCATGGGGAACTGATGGAATTCAATGAGCGGCTGCACAGACAGCTACAGGCAAAAGACAATGCAATTCGGCGGCTTAGAGAGGAACTGATAGACTTACGAGGACCACTCCCTGATGATGCTGCAACATCTGATGATGATGTGAGCATAACTAGTGACTATGACAACAGCTCTTTATGTGCTGCAGCCAGAGCCCTAGTGAACATATGGATCCCATCTGCTTTTCTGACTGGAGGCTCTTCAGATGTTCATCATGTTTATCAGGTTGGAAATACAAATTTATTTCAAGTTGTGTTTCATTTACTTATTTTTATTGCTTCAATAGACAAATTGACGGTACCTTAGAATAAAGAAATATTAATGTAAAGGAATTCAGTATTTGAGTTTTATAGTGCTTGCTTACAGGTATTCATTAGAATAAGAGATGATGAGTGGAATATATATCGCCGTTATGCTCAGTTTTACTCCTTACATAAGCAATTGAAAAAGCAAGATGCTGTTGTGAGCACATTTGATTTTCCTCCAAAGAAGACATTGGGAAACAAGGTGAATAAAAATTCTGATTAACCTTTATATTGAGATTTTGCACCATATTTACATCTACCCCTGACCACCTTAATTCCATATTTTACAATGTTAGCTAAAACAGTTGTACATGAATCTAATTTATGAAAACATCTACCTGAGTTGCATTCAATAACTAATATGCTTCACAATGTGTAGGATGCAAGGTTTGTAGAGGAAAGAAGACGAAGACTTCAGCATTACCTTCGATGTGTCATGAATCATTTGGTTCAGAATAACAGTGACCTTGCAACATCACCTGATAAAGAGCTGCTAGTGAGCCTAATACCATTCTTTGGGTGAGTATAAAAATGTTTGTAGTGTTTGACTACTGTATGAAGACAGAAACAATAAAAGACTTTGAAGATTACATATTTTTAAATATCTGCTTTTATTTTGCATATGCTAGTTATAACAGTTATTTAATTTTTTTTGTAGTATTTCATGTATCTAAAATGTACAGTTTTGAATTTGTTTCCATATTGCGAGGTTGCTGGACTCTGTAAACAGTTTTTCTTGTTTTCAAAATGAAAAAAATTATGTCTGATTGCAAATAATGAATAAGAAAGATAGCCAATACAGACAAAATGGTAAAATTAATTCCACACAATGTTCCTGGGATCAAAATCTTTTGAGTGTTGTCAACTGACCAGTGCAGTTGTGTTTCTTTAGGCTCTCTTAGCACCTGACGAAAGAGACAAGGATCCCAGAAACGTTGTGTGGTATTTATATTAGCTTTTTTGTCTGTATTGGCTATCTTTCTTATTCATTTTCTTGCTTTTATTGGACTATATAAACATAGTGAATGTTAACAAAAGTTGCCTTTTTTCTTTATTTAAAACTAATTTATCTTCTTGAAAGTTTATCATAAATATCTTTAAATTAATTGTTACTTACATTTTTTGTGTAAGACTAGGATCTTCAATGTTATATTATTATTTTTTAATTCCGAATTAAATTGAAGTTTGCATTAAAGAAATGGCTAACATTACTTTTTTGTTTTTGAAAGTGATTTATGCAATGCAGAAGACAAAAGCAGAAGAAGACGTGGAACTTCACGGAATCCCTTCACTCGATTATCTCGAAGTGTGGACCAGAACACATCTGCTAATTCCCCTCAATACACGGGATTGTAACACATCGCAAGAAAATGGCACATCCTTCCTTGCATCAAGGATTCAATATGAGGATGTTTGCTTGCTGCAAAAAAAGAACAGTACAGTACATTCCTGTTCATATTGTTGTTTAAATCAACTGCTGTGCAGTTTACATTGTTAAACACACACACGTGCACATATATGTATATATTGTTATATTCTTGTTCAGTTTCTCCTCAAACAAAATGGTATATAAGAAGTGATTCCATCTTATTCCAATTACACTTCTGTGTTTGGCTGTTTTTGGAGCATAGTATTGAGTGAGTATCAGATATTCAGAAGTTTAGGTACTAAATGAAAAAATTAGTTTTTAAATAATTAAAAATAATTTCTCCCTAATCATTCCCTCCACTACTTTTTGTGTACAAATATCTATTGTCCTGGTAATGTAATCAAATAAAATGTGTGCCAATTGTGTGAAATAGGTGTTGATGGAGTTACAATTATATAGTTGCAGTGACAACTTTTCATTCACACACACAGCATGTTATCCATAATTTATCCTGTTCCTCCATTTGTAAGTGAATGTTTTCTTTGCTTTGCTTTTTGTTCATATAAATATTTTCATTATTTTCACATATTACCATGTAATCACATTTGTTGAGACTTGTATTATCATTTATACTATCTATTTTATTTTACTTTGTTTTGTCCTGGTAAGACCACAACATTTCAACTGTTTCAATGGGCTTTTAACATTTGCTCAGTAGTCCTTCACTCCACTGCCCATTATAATTACCTCAATTATTTTCTGTATTTACAGAACATGTCTAATATTTTGAGAACAGGGTAATTTAATAGCTGCCACTTAGTTGGTAGTAATGTGATATTATACCAAATGACCCACGTGGGCCTAATAATATAAATGGTTTAAATGTAATTAGTATGATCTGTGATTATGGAAATGGTCTATTATATGTGTAAAGAGTTATAACACTTTTTTGTTTAATGAACTGAATGAAAGTCATTAAATGTATGTAGCTTAAGTTATTCCTGTCAGATTGTAAAACTACATATAAGACTATTAGTTCACTACATTATTGCTGAGGCTGCTTTATTTTTAGATATTCCTATTTTCCTGATTATCTTTTATAGTAATTTATCATAGTTCTTTTTAAAAAAGAAACTATTTGAGATCATTATGTATTAGTTTGCAATTCATCACTTTCAATTTTGATTGGGATTCTCATGAATATTGTCTCATCATCAGGCTACATATATCTGATTATCTAAAATATTATATTGTTTCATTCTGAGAGTTAATTAGAATGGTTCACCTTAAGTGGTTTAATGTGAAACTTTTCTTGAAGAGAGGAGAGATAAGTTTCTTAACCCTGTTACTATTTATGAACATTCCATTAAACATTTGCCTAGTTCATATTTATTCAGCGGTTATAATTAATAAACTTTACCCTATTGATGAAATTGTGTCTGTTAGCATCCTAAATGGATGAGCTTATTCATTGTCATGAACTATTTTCGTTACTTTATGTAAATTCTTTTTTTTAAATTAGACTTTTCCACTATACTTGAATCTCCTGAACTCTTTATAATTTTTTATAAGATTCCTTTTTATATTAATTCTAGTCTGTCTACAGATGAGAAATCACATTGTTGCTTGTTACTGTTAAGATTACTAATCTAAAGATTTCCTGTCTTTATTAAATAGATTGTAATTATGCTTCTCTAATTGGATTTTGGAGAGATTTGGTCATTTTAGTTGTCTTTTTTTGGCGTGCATTTTGCATATGCCACAGAATCTCCTTTTAAGAATTGAATGAAAATTTTCTATTTAATTGTATTCCTAAAACTATTGCTTTTCAAGTGTTACAATGTTTTCTTGCTTGTATTGTTGTATGTGAAAACTGTCTGTACAAGTAAAGAGGAAGTAAAAAATACAAAATAAAATTTACATATGAAATGCCTGTATTGAAAGTTTACTAATTAGATAAATAAGTAGCCAAAAAACATACAAAAATAAATGCTAAATAAATACCACATGATGTTTCTGCAATCAGTTTCTTTCCTCAGACTCATAAAGACTACACACGGATGATGAACTTTTGCAGAAATGTTGTTTGGCATTAATTTAGCACATATTCGTCTGTTATTTGGCTATTTATATATCTAATTAATACAAAACAAAATTGACACTGGCGATCAAAGCATTTGAATACTCATAAACACATCAATAGAGAATAAAAATAATTTATTTGTGTGAACTGTAATATATTGGTAAGTAAAGCAATACATTTTAGAGGAAAACATTTTGGAGAATGAAGTATTCATTGTTCAGTATTTTGTACCTCCTGAAATGTGTAAAATTATTGTATCAGATGTATAGAAAGTAAATTACTGACCATCTGTTGTATTAAGATTTTTTTAAAACTATATTAATAACTACAATTATGACATATGTTCCAGTACAGAAAATACTTTAAATTTTTTTTATTAAGTCCATACTTATATTTTTTGTGCAATTTGTACATTTTACTTCCCACTTTTATTTATATGACAGTTTGGTTCTGTAATATTTGCTGGGTCTTCAGTAAAATTTGTATCCAAGGTGAAAGCTTGGTTATCTCGTAAATTTACCAAAGTAACTAGCATTTAATTTGGTCTTTTTCATGAAGCATTAGTTATTGTTTGTTTTAGATTTTTTATTTGATGAAGTAAATTATACTTCCATTATCTAAGATTTGGGTAAAGAATGAAAAAATAAGAATTGTAAAAAAATATAGATTAAAGTAGTTTGGATGTCTAATGAAAATGTAGATTAAGATTATGGGAATGGAAATCAGTTGGTCTTGAAATTATAAATTAGTCACAATATTTTTTGGAAGTTCAAAAAATGAAGACTGTCCCAGTGTAATTGTTGGATAAGAAGTTCTTGGTTTTTTGAAAGTGTAGCTAATGAGTTTTGCTCAACCAATAGGAATAAACCGATTCCAGTGTAATATAAAATCTCTTCCTTATGATATACTTTTTTCTCTTAAACTTGAGAACCCAAACAATTAATTAAATAATAAGTAATATTATCATAAGGATTGAGATCCTAACATTTATTTTAAAACCTAAATGTTATCTAATGGTTAGGTCTTCCTTCAGTTTTTTCTCCACAGACTTTGACAGCTTATATTAAGGTTTGAATATAAATGACAAAACTTAAGAAAGATAATTAATAGGAAGGAATGGTTAGTTGTATACATATAACTAAAGTAAATTAATGAGTAAATATTTTGGTTTATATCAGCTGATTGTTCATAGGTACTGAAGCCTATTCATTATTAAAATTTTCTATAAACTTTATTCTTATGTATTGCAATCTAATTGAAAAGAGCATTTGCGTGCATATTTTAATATATAAACATTTTTTACTTTAATGATAATAAGAACTTATCGAAATGAAGACTTTCAGATTGTCAATCTGATTTATTGAAATTAAAGTTCTTTTCAGTATTTACATTTTCATGAATTTCTAGTTTCCTACAACTAAGGTGGAATTTAGATATTGGATGGTATAGGAATTGTGAGTTTCATGGTAGAATGAATTATTTATAAACTAAATTATTACTTGCAGATGTATTCAAAATGAAAATTTATGTATTTAGTTATCCAGAAAAATTAAATATGACATTGTGAGCAATTTTATATGTAAAATAAATTGATTGTACAAAGTATCATTCCAAGAAATGTATTTTATATTGTGCAATTTATTAATTATTGTTGATGTATTTTGTTGTGTAAAGGCTCTATAATGTTATATTACTTAAGTTTGTTAATTGATTTATAGTGTGATTGGCTAGGTATTTGAATGTAAAAGAAGAAAAAAAAATAAAGTATATAGATTGTATGTTTTCTAAAACCCAGTTGTGTGCATGATTTTGATTTATTGAAATTTTGTACTTACATTTTTAATAATTTTTAAAACAAGTTGTAGTTTGATAGTATTATTACCATATCAAAAATTAACAGAGCATCCCTTTCTTTGTGTCCTGATAGTTTTCCTAAAATGTATTTACTTTATTTCAGATTTTAGGTGAATCCTATTCATATGAGCAATGTGTAATTTAGACAAGTACTTAAATTTATTATTGAGAAAATGAAGAGGAGTTGTACAGTAAACACTGAATTGTTAATTTTATAATTTTAGTAATCAAAATTAATTATTGCCGACCTCCTGTAGCATAGGGGCCATCATCACAGATGTCCCGGGCTCAAATACCAGTTATGTTCTGTGCATGTGGTTAGTTTTCCAAGAAATGAGGAGGTTAATGCCAGAGTTGGCTATCTGGCTTTTTGGGCAAAGACTATGTATCTCAGGTTGAGACTGGTCTGAGTGTAGTTTATTCAATGCTCAAGAAATGGCAGCAGAAATAATTCTGGGACAGATGTTGACATAAATGTGAAGCAAAAACTGAAAACCTCTATGTCAAATAGGTTTAGAAAGTGGATAACCCACTCTGGTATTAACTGCCTCAAATGCAACGTAGATCAAAGTCACTAATGACCTTAGCAATTGACGTGACTAAAGAATACAATTTAAAAAGTACTTTTGTAATTCAATGTACTGATTGTGTTAATTATATTTTTTATTTCAAATATTTGTATAATATAGTATGGATTTCAATACAAGAACATTTTATGGTCTTATCTGTAGATCTTTCTTGTTAAGCATTATAGTGGCATAAACAAAAAATTGTGACTTTTCAGTTATGATCTTCTTTATAATGTGTGTTTATGTAGTTATACTTTTTCCCGATGTGTACAACTAAGAAATTGAAGAAATGTTGAGTTAAGTGTTATAAATGCCTCAAAACTATGCCACTATGGTTCTTAATGATGGTGAGTTAATTAGCTTATGTTGTGTCTATGTCATTGTATTAAGGAGAAACATTTTGTTTAATACATTCCCCAAGTTACCAATCATAGTCAAGTTTCACCAAATTTGAGTTATCGCTCTCCCATTTGTATATGTTAGAATCGAGCAGTGGCTATTCTTGCATAGGTGCTACAGAACTGTTGCATATCCTATTTGATTACATCCAATTTTATTCAGTTCACATATTTTTTGTATATTATATTTTTCATTTTGTACAAAGGCTAAAGATTTTACAAAGGAAGCATGAACAAATTTTATCTGCCAAGCAGTCATAAAAGATGAGTTAATAAGCAATGGAGATCTTGGGGGGGGGGGGGGGGGTGTAAACTTAACGGTGAATTATACAAAGTAACAAAATATTTTAGGTACTGATACAAGTAGTAGAGATCTCATTGTACTTTGTAATAATTAGTTCGTTTATTTAATTTTGTAGACAGGTTCAAATTTCGACCACGATGGCGCATCTATCATCAAAGGACGACGTAGTCATTGCACCTGCCAGCGTCTTGAGGAGGCCTTCAAAATGTAGAACCTCTATGCGAGACCGCAGTGCGTAAACTTGCAGCCATTGTCCGAATGAGGCCTTTGTGGCCACCAGTCGTGCTGCGGGCTCTGTCTCGTAGCTGCAGCTCTGGGCCAGCAAAATCAGGCGCACCCGTGAGCTACACACGGTGCTCATCCGGAAGATCAGATGACCCGCGGAGCAGGCTGCTAGAAAGGCGTACCAGAACCAAACGAACAGGAAAACATGTCTGGCCAACACGTTGAGCGGCAGAATGCACAGTCCGTCGAATGTCTGCAGAGTTCCCGAGGGCCCGAAAAGAGATATTGTGCATGTAGTGACGTGGGGGAACAGAGCTTGGGTGCTCGTCCAGCCGTGGCTCCAGAAACCGTCGACCAAGAACCTGTCCAGCATCACTACCTGCCCTGCCACTGACACCAGGTTAAGGGCTTCACAGACCACCAACCAAGACGCGTTCCAACGTAAAGTTAGAACCCTACAAGAAAGGTTACCTGCGGCGCGGTGCATAACCTCGTCGTCTTCGTCGTGGCCTTGGTTTGCCAACCCCAGAGGGTCGCGGAAGCTCAGGACCTTCCACAGAAACCGCGGGAGATACAGCAAGGCCGCCTGGGGAAGCGAGCCAACCAACGTTAATAATGTAAGTCATTTCATTGTTACGTCTTTACCGTAGTTCTTCACACCTCGGACTTACGCTTCGTTGTTACATTAACAGCACCCATTCCAAACATCTCATTGACTGCAACGTGAAACATTTCAAATACAGAAAAATCAAAAAATCTATGTGAATTGTTTAATGCTTATCAAAACAATGGACTTTAATAAACTCGATGAAATAGGCGAGAGAAAAAATGAGTACGTAAAAGGAAAGTTGGTTCTGGGCATCTGAGAATTGTCCAGGCAAAATGGAATTAAATGATACAGTAACTTCCATCACCATCTGTACAGGTAATGAAGGAAAAGACTAAGATAGTTTTCAAAATCTCAAATAGAAACTTGTAAGGAATACTAAAAATTGTTGGGATAAACAATAAGTTTTTATTTCTTTAACCTTTTGTTCATTTTTTCACCGGAGCCAGTGAGATGTTTGGTGCTGATGATCTTACTACTTTAAACATAATTATTTAACTAATTTAAATGATGTAGTAGGTTTTCTCCTTCGATTAATACTTTATTCCAACTGTAATAAAAGCTTTTAAATTGTAAAGTTGAGTAAAGCAACTTGGGTCAGGTTCCTGATGCAACGTCATCAGATCTGATGATAATATCCTCACAAAACTGGGAATTCTTTCCGATGTCTGACCATATTTTCAAAAACACGGTAATTCTAATGTTTCTCAGAATGCCAGACATAATTCGTGAAGATGTTTAGCATTCTGAAGAAACGATTTCTCTTTAATCAAGGTTCTAATAAATGCGGGAAATTGTTTAGTGCCGGAGAGTGCGGCGTGGGTGAAAAATGATGAAGAAAGAGATGTTTCAAGGTAAATTTGATTGTATAATAATTAACAATTTTTCAGAGTCGTATTGTAGGAGGCAGTCATTAAAAACGGGTCGATACTGTGGTGGTATTATATATATAAGCGTTAAATTATGTATAAATGCGAATTTAGTAACAAAATAATTTAAATTTCTTTTCCTAATTTCTCGAGAAATTAACTAGTACATCTTTTATTAACAAATTGTTTTAAATTACAAATCTAAATTATTTTTTTAGAGTAACAGGCTACATAAGGATAATCCACATGATGGAAACTCCCCTTTAATAGAATAGGAAGGGATTTGAAAGGGGGGATGCGGGAGGGTAGAGGAAGGTAGCCAAGGGTTAACTAGGGCCCCCGGGCTATAGTTTAAGGATTAAGGATCGGCTGAAAGTGATGCAGGACAAACTATGGACACTGGGTACTTGTCCCACGCCCTTCCGATGGCGGGAGAGGGGTTTGCTGTGGGGACGCAGCATTACCGTCTCCGTGTCTCGAATAGTTTAGGAGGCAGTTGGCCGACTATTCCAATAGGAATAGCGGACAACTCTTACCGTATGCCCAAGATGTGCGACCCCGAAAAATAAACCCCTCGATTTTATTGCTTTGAAGATAATTTATGTGCCACATAAATCACCTTCACCGGGAAAGCTATTTAAATTTTTTTTTCATACTTTCTCGTAATATGGAGAATAGTTCTTAGACGACAACAGCGTAATAAGTGCGGTAATTAATTTAAATTTTATGTTAGGGTTGCAACTGTGTGTGCAACATTATAGCTTTCTCCTTTGCTTGCTCAAATCGCAAATAACGCTGATTTACCACGGAGTTCCGGTATGCGTAATTAACGACCCGTTACGAACATGATAAATGTATTCCTAGAAAACTGGCACGACGAAATAGAACATAAGAAAGTTACTTTGTAGTAGACATTCAGTTAATAGTGAATAGAATCGGAGGGGGAGGGGGGAAGTAATTTATTATGAAAATTATTAAAAAAACATAATAAAACAAACACTACGTTTCATCCCCACATTTTTCGGACCTCTTCAGGTGTTATAAATTTTCATTTGTTGGAAAATTCGTATTATAAAAATTCGAAGAAAACAAAATTTTACTTCTGGTTAGCGTCTCGAATATCTGTTACAATCTGACAAGTGCAGTTGTGTCGTTCTATGCTCTTCATCGCACCTGACGAAAGGAACAAGGATCCCAGAAACGTTGTGTGGTATTTATATTATCGCCTTTTTTTTGTCTGAATTGGCAAACTTTCTTATTTATTATTTTCAATTAGACGTAAATTTTTTCATTTTAAATAACTGCACTGTACACTCAAATGCAGGTCTGTGAAATCTATATAATAAAAAAGGATGTATATTTGTATGTATGTATGTATGTATGTATGTATTTACGTTAATTTCTATACAAATTTAAAAGCGTGGATAGATTGCAACAAAAATTGGTACACAAATTCTTCAAAACACGAGAAACGGTACTGTGAGGGTGAGAAACGCCTAGCATACATGTGGAAAGAATTATAATTAAAAACCGTGATCATTAAATATTGAATTACTGCGCGCCAAGAGACAATGACGTCACGCGAGAGAAAGACGTTACTACGCAACGAACAAAGGAAATATCTCCTTTATTAAGAATGAAATAAAGCAGAAATATATTTTTTTTAATAAAAAGTATAATTTTATACAGCAATATTCCATCGAATGATAATAAAGAAGAATACGAATTACTTTACCATCATTGGGGAAAATGTAAGTTAATTTTCGCGCTGTATTAGTTGTGAGTCTAGCTAACAATTTCATCAATGTAATATTTCGTAATTTATGAAGACTGAGTGACGATTATATCCTGAAATACTCGAGGAATATATTTAAGTATTCAATTAAATACTTTTTCGAGTTTATATAAATAAGTACACGAGCAACGCCGGGCACCTAGTAGAACAATATTAATAGTTACCGAGTTAAGAAACCTCTTGATAGAAGATACGTATTGTATCGGCGAAAGATGGCGCAGTACTAATCCAAAATTGGCTTAGCGCTTTAAGTTTCAGATTTCTCTCGTCTTAAAACGTTTTAAGGTATATTAAATTTCAGAGTATTTATAATATAAGGGAATTGAGATTATGAAGAAGGCGAGACTTCAGCGTTACTTTCCGCGTTTTCCGGGATTTTCTTGTGAATTAGCAGACACCTCTATACCATATTAACTGTAATTGTGCTAGCTTTACAACGTAATACTGTTACTACGAGGTACGCTTAAACTTATAGGTCTCCGATTTATTTTTTGCAGCCCGTGCACTCTTTTTCGCAAAATCGTGGCCAGCATTCGATAACCGCTATGAGTGCTTCTTCAAAAACAATTGCCTCCACTCGTTTGACCATGGCCGCAAGATCGATGTCGTTTGTCACAAGACATTCGTCGTACCCGCGAAAGCATATTTTTCGCATCCACGACGTTAGTAAACTATCGGTGAATTTCAAAGAGAAAAAATCGGAGACCTTCTGACTTGAACACACCCCGTAGTAGGGAGAGACATCGGGACGTTCTGTAGGATGGAATAGAAATATGTATGCCTTGTTTAAAGTTAAGATTGCCTCAATTATTTTGTGTCCTGAACGATGAAAATTATTGGTCTGTCATCAATCGACCGAGTCCCACGGCAAAATTAACGTTTCAGAAATCTAAATCGAAGTCGAACTGTAGAGGAGCTTACCTGTATGGCGAAGACCAGCCAGGACCACTGGTACAAGGGCCTCTGAACGGTGAAGTCTGAATGCATCCAGCAGTAAACGTCGAAGATGCGAGACGTTGCCCTTTCCGAAATGCAGTCTATGGGATCTCCGAAGAACTGCCGGGCGTTGAGAAGGCAACTGGCTGTCAGCAGGGCGGAAGCGCCGAGGCGGTAGTGCAGCCAGAACACGAGACCGTCCTCCGCGTCCAGGGACAGACCCTCCAGGTGTTCCAGCAAAGCCACCATCGTACTCACTACCTGACGGCGCCCACGAAGCTCCGATAAACGCCGCCCACAGACGCTGATAAATGCTACTGCGACGCAGTGCGCTTCGTCTCAACCTCGTCCAGAAATTAAATCAGTCACAACTGTATAAAGGATAGCAGATCATTCGAAAAACCGTGAAAAGATTTATGTATAACGCAGATGTGGGCGTAGAGGGACCATGATTCACCTACAACATCGCCTGCAACATTTACGTAAATATGGGATTAAAATGATTAGGATTTTACGATTAGGATTCGGAGAATATTTTAAAATTAAAAATTGTATTAATATCCCACCGGCTGTTTTTCGAATGGAAATGCCATCATGACTCAAATGATAAATTGAACAATCCCATCAAAAGGTTTATACTTGGTCGATGCACATTATGCTATTAATTAATTAACTTTATCACGAATTTTTTTAATCGTATCATTCAGTTTCTTCTTCGGCTTTTCCCCCTTTATAGGTTTGCCGTCTTCAAGTTCCATTTCTGTCTGTCGTTCCAATCGCCCTCTTCCAAATTCCTATCCTCCATTATGGTTTTCACATGGGTTTTCCACTTTAATCTGGGTCTGCCCCATTTATTTTTTCCAGGAGTTGACTTTTGGTATATTTCTTTTGGCCATCTTCCATTTTCCATTCTTTGTACGTGACCATACCATTTCAGGGTTTGATTTTAAATCCTTTTAACGACAGACGTGGTTACGTTCATTTCTTTCCAAAGGAGCTCATTCCTAATTTTATCCTGTCTTGTTTTTTGAAGACTTCTTCTCAGATAGTCGAATTCTACTGTTCTAATTTTGTTCTTTTATAATTCTGTCAGAGGCCAAGTTCCACTTCCATAACATAGAATGTTCTGTATTATGCTCTTATAAATTTCGATTTTTGTTTCCTTTTTATTCCAAATTATTCCATGTAAAATCTTGGTAGTATTCTTTGCCATTGCAATTTTAGTTTGTATATCTCTTTCACATGTTCCTACATTTGTAATTATTGACCTCAAGTATTTAAAAAATTCACATTTTTTTTCCTGTTTCTACATCTTACCCTAAACACATGTATTCTGTCTTCTGTAAATTTATGTTCAGTCCCCATTTTTATATTCTTCCATGAGCTTAGTTATCATGTCCTTTTCATCTTCTGCATCGTCGACTAACAACAATGAATGTAGTATCCTATCTCCTATAGGAATGCCCATTCCAGAACATTTTTTATACCATAAATTAAGTGCCTGATGTAAATAAATATTAAAAAGTATCTGTGATATATTTTTATTTTTTTATTTTTTAGGGCAACAGGCTACATGAGGGTGATCCACATTGGGCAACTCCCCTTTAATAGCATAGGAAGCGATTAGAAAGGGGGGATGCGGAAGGGTAGAGGAAGGTAGCCAAGGGTTAACTAGGGCCCCCGGGCTATGGTTTAAGGATCCTACCCGGCATTCGCCTAAAGAAATGCAGGGAAAACCCTAGAAAAACCTGCATCGGGTAGGTCGGGCATTGGGTACTTGTCCCACGCCCTTCCGATAGCGGGAGAGGAGTTTGCTGTGGGGACGCAGCATTCCCTTCTCCGTGCCTCGACCAGTTTAGGAGGCAGCTGGCCGACTATTCCAATGGGAATAGCGGACAACTCTTGCCGTATGCCCAAGGTCTGCGACCCCGTAACATACACCTCTCAAAACAGACCGAGGTGCCTCGGCATGTGGGAACCTTAGTTCAAAAAAACCAGAGAGATGTGAGAGCATCCCCAAAGGTAGCCCCCGCCAGAGCTCTCTGGGAAGGTTCACCTGCGAGAAATCCTCTCGCGAGACTGCATCCCTGCTTAAGGCCTTTATTCACTCTCAATTCTACTGTGAGTTTATTCTGTATTTTAACTTTGGCTTTTGTATTATTATAGATTCTCCTAAAAATATTAATCCATTTATCATGGATATTCATATTTCTCATTGTCGACGAGGGATACTATCATAAGCCTTTTCTAAATCGATAAAAGCCATATGTAGTTCTTGATGTTTAATTAACATCTTCTCTTGTAATTGTCTAATACATAATACGTTATCATGATCTTCCACTCCGAAAAGTACATTGTTCCTCTATTGTCATTGTTTCACTCCTTATTAGTTAAATGAAAGTCATTTACTGTTCGGCGAATGACGCATTTATCAAACTCGTCCACTTCAGATTTGTTTTTTTTCCCTACACCGTACCATTTGTGGAGTTGAAAAAGTGGTCCCTCTACTATGACACTCGTTTCATTTAAAATCCGCTGCAAGCTTCTGATAGATATTCCAGTTGCCTCCGGAACACGAGCTTGGATACTCTTAAGTTCCCGCTCTCACATTCCCTTCTTATGAATTTGTATACGTTAGAAATAATTTCCCTACTTTGGCTGTGGATAATTTTACTGCCTCCTAATTTTTGTTTAACAGTTTCACTTTGCATCCTGAAAACTAGTGAAGTACAATAATAGTAATAATAGTACTTACAAAATTTACCTACACTGAATACAATATATTTCTTTGCGTCAATGTTTTTAGAATCAACTGAGCTCATCGTTACCCCCACTACAGCATAAGGGACGAGGACGACTGCTCTGCTTTGGTTGACACGACATCTGAAAACTCTCGAGCTATACGATGCTTTATAAATTCCTCGTGTCGTGATTAGACGCTATTCGATCCCGTAAAAACGTTTCGCCTAATTCTCGATTTTTCCCTAATAATCCTGAGAAGTAGATGCGATTTTTGGTTAACGGTACAGAAGATTCTGGAATTGAAATATATGTGCTGTGTCTATAACAAACATTATATTCTCGCTTAGTCTTGACAACAACAATAATTTATTTTTTTTGAGCTGCAAAATGAAACAAAAAACGTCGTTTGACGTCATGAAGGCGATCTAAATGAGTCCTTGGACATTTACACAAGACGGGACCAAAGTTCAACGTCTAAAACGAGAAAGTGGACAAGAGCCACGTGTCACGGGCGAGAGTCAAGGTTACGATTCCAGAACATAACTGAGCATTGATGCAAGTAAAACGAGTTTCTCCGCATTTATAACCGGCATGCATATTTATTTAACATTTTATCCGAAGATTACAGGTACAGTCTCAGGTTGAAGTTCTAGGAGCACAGTTCTAACTGTGCCAGTTAAGTTGTAGTTCAGCCCCTAGGCGTGAAATGTCGTTACATAAAAGTAATGAGTTAAGAACTGCGATTGGTGTTAATTTAGGGTTATGGAAGTCGCTGAGTTTAATTCGGACATTTACCATAATGGTTAATGTGTAATTCAACCGCTAAGAGTGGGAGTGGACGGGGGTGAAATAAATTTACATTTACAATCTTAAATATGTAGACCAATTTCTACCAAACTTTATACACATGTTACTTACGATTCATGAACAAACAATGAAGACTTACGACACGCCTACCGCCTCTAAGGGTATCATTAATGTCGAATAAAACGTTGTCGGAGTCGCTTCATTTGATAGTGTCATTATAGAATTTCTAAGTGCCTAATTTCAACTCCAAAAGGCAAGGGAGGTTAGCACCCTTATCGTACAAGTGGTGGCAGAAGGGGTTCACATAAAAAGTAATGAAACGAAGACCGTTATTAGTGTCGACTCCGGGGTTATAGATGTCCCTGATTGTAATTCTTGCAATAATCATTTGATAGTGTCATTATAGAATTTCTAAGTGCCTAATTTCAACTCCAAAAGGCAAGGGAGGTTAGCACCCTTATCGTACAAGTGGTGGCAGAAGGGGTTCACATAAAAAGTAATGAAACGAAGACCATTATTAGTGTCGACTCCGGGGTTATAGATGTCCCTGATTGTAATTCTTGCAATAATCATTTGATAGTGTCATTATAGAATTTTTAAGTGTCTAATTTCAACTCCAAAAAGGCAAGGGAGGTTAGCACCCTTATCGTACAAGTGGTGGCAGAAGGGTTTCACATAAAAAGTAATTAAAAGAAGACCGTTATTAGTGTCGACTCCGGGGTTATAGATGTCCCTGATTGTAATTCTTGCAATAATCATTTGATAGTGTCATTATAGAATTTTTAAGTGTCTAATTTCAACTCCAAAAAGGCAAGGGAGGTTAGCACCCTTATCATACAAGTGGTGGCAGAAGGCTTTCACATAAAAAGTAATTAAAAGAAGACCGTTATTAGTGTCGACTCCGGGGTTATAGAAGTCCCTGATTTTAATTCTTGCAATAATGGTCAATGAAATTTTTTATATTCCTCCATGTGGAGGTGGACGCGGTTGACAAAAAGTTACACGGAGTAGTTTTGACTCTCTTAAGTTACCCCACGTGTTTTTTATTTTCTTAGGGTACCAGCTATATTTTGGTCTTTAATTAGTTAAATGTTGTATTTCTTTACTCCTTCAAGGTATTTTTTTTACTTTTTAATTCGTCGTTATTTTTAGTAGGAGAATTCCCAAATACCGTCAGTCATCATCATGGTTTATTTGAAGTTAGCTGCCGAGGGGTGAGATCGGGAAGTGGACGGTAAGTGGGTAAATGAACACTGGCGCTATTGATGCTGGTTAAATGAAATGTTTACCAAGAGGTTAGTGTCGAATTAATTCCTTCCCCAGGGGGGGTAACTCCAATAAATACCCGGGCAACGCCGGGCACTCAGCTAGTTGTTTTATAAAAAGTTATTAATCAGTACACGATGACTAAAACAACTAAGATCTATACCACTTTGCGATTAATTGTGCCAAATTTGCCTTTAAAAAAATGACAAGGTACTTGTTGAGCAACCGGTTGAAAACGACATGTACTTTCTTTTATGCAGACTAGAAACGTGATCTAGATTTTCGTGCGTCCTTTAAAGATTGCCATGACATAATTTAGTTTTAGTGAAGGTTACATACTGGAAATATCGTTTCCTGAAAACTGAATTGACCTTACGTACATACTTCAGGCGTATAAAACATTATAAAACCATTTTCCCTTGTAAAATTATTTCCTGCATAGAAACATGAGACTCGATGCTTTGTACCTTCATTTTGTGTGACTATTATTACAAAGTGATATTGGGATTTCCAGCTCACCTTTAATCCGGTATGTAATAACTTCTGCGCGAATGATCGTCGCCGCGACGTTACCCCATGTATTAATGGTGCTTATTACGAGGAAAACTACTGCCTATTAAAGTACTCGGAGTGCGCACTTCACCTCCAGAAGGGATTGAGAACGTGAACGAATCAGAAAAGCACATTACAAGTCGGTAGTTTCTCGTCGCCTTTCACCACTACTCATTTATCTGCATAGATTCAGATAAAAAAAAATATTCGACTTACGATTTCTGCCTTACATTCCAGGAAAAGCTGCAGCCGTTTCAAATTTATCAGCGAGAAACAATAATTTTCTATCGTCGCAGTTATTCTACATGCGGTGTGTGCAGTTATCGTGAGTCTGCGTTGATGGGTATGTGTAATAATATTAAATTATTAACTATGGGCAGAAAGCACTCAGAATAAATTAAAATGTTATTAAATTTCAAGTTTATTTTTTTAAAAAAAAAATACGGTTATTTCCTAAATTTGGAATCTCTTCTTTCAATTTCATAAAGAATTCCAATTCGGCAACGGCAACGGTAGTCATAAATTTTTTTCAAAAGACTTGAACCTGATGAAAATTAATAATTAAATAATTAATATAATATATTATATATTAATATAATATAATTAATAAATTAATAATTAAAAAATAATTTCTGACTTAAAATTGGCTGATGTTTATTTATTCCTGTAAATTTCAGCCTCAGTTACTAGATACCCTAGATACCTAGATAAACTAATTATAAAATATTAACTAATAGATAAAAAAAAGGTCCAACATATGAGAAATAATTTAATACAAAATAATACCCCCCCCACCCCCTTTTTTTGGAACCACTTAACTCTCCACAATACTATAAAATTTACGCTCAATATCACTCATTGCGAATGCATTGTGCGTGAAAGTCAGACAGTTAGAAATTTCTCTTTAAAATATTATTTATTGAAATTACATAATATTACAGGTAATGAATTGTAATTAAAAAAATATTTACATAATGATACTATAAATCTTTTAGTATGTCTTTGTAAAAATTGTTAAATCTATTAGATAAGCATCAATATATTTTTGTTTTACTACGCCTGGAGAAGTTAAAAGATTGTTATTTTGTATTGTTTCAGTCATGTTGCCCGTTTAATTTGTCGATTGATTAACCTGATAACTATTAACAAATAGAATGATAATTATGGGATAAAATAAATTATTAATTAGGCCAAAACAGACTATGAAATATTATAATTTAATTAATTAAATTTAACAATATGTTTCAGACCAATCAGTTTTATAATAATGTTATTTAACATTATTAATCAATTAGGAAGATCAAATAGTGACAGAAGTATTTCAGATTATTACAACTGAAAAGTTTCAAGATCATAGATTACTTCGCCATTTATTCTTATTTTTGCCAACGGAAAAACTTAAAAAATGAGAATGAATGGCGAGACAATTTTCAAACTTTTCAATCGTAAATATCTTCAGTACTTTGCTCTAACATTTTTTAAAACAAATTAATATATGTGAATTATAATGTTTACTAGCCTGTTTTGGTCTATTAATAACTAAGCTATATATACGAAAATCATTATATCTTATGGTAAAATTAACACTGCAACCGTTGTTGATTTCGTCAGGTGTCGATATTAGTAGAGCTTTTTGAACGAAACCCTGCAAAACCCAGGTGACGTAAACAAAAACCGATTTTGTCTGTTTATTTGCTCATTCATTATCGATTTGTTACGCGGATACACAGGTTTTGATATTTTCAATTCTAAATTATTTGACGTTCTCCAGGAGTTACGAGCATAATAGTATATTAGATTAAGGCATAATTCGTGTAATGCCCTTGAAATGCCGCCGTTAAAAAGACTGCGATGCCACAGGACACTTAGAGAAGTTAGGAAAGTATATCCTAATTCACGGCCCCTCCAACTCTCAACCTTCCAATAGTTTCTCAGTCACTGGGCAGCTTTTCTCCGGAGAAGGTAAGATTGTGCAGCTCTCGTGGACCATTCATCTCACGATTACTTCAGCCCTTTTCTATCTTCCTCAGACCCTGTGTGTCTCTGCTCCTTACATTTATTGGACTTCTTGAAAACTCGTTCATTCCTCAGGACATTCATCCACAGCCAGGTATTTTATACATTGCATTATTACTTTACGAATATACAGTTTCTTCTTTGCTACTGCAACTCGTTATCCTTAATTGAATCTGTGTGGACATATTGTTTTATTACTCATTTCTATAGTCCAACATTTTTTTGGCAATCCCAAGTGTCGCTGTAGCGTAAGTTGGCGAATTGTGATATACGAGCTTCACGTAAGTTACGTGACGTCACGGTCTACATGTGGCCATGTACCAGTCAGAAACCGCCAAGGCAAAGGAGTCCCGATTTAAATATAGATTACGCTCTTTCGCAGTCGATTTATTAAAAACTAGCTGGGTGCCCGGCGTTGCTCGTGTACTTATTTATATAAACTCGAAAAAGTATTTAATTGAATACTTAAATATATTCCTTGAGTATTTAAGGATATAATCGTCACTCAGTCTTCATACCTTACGAAATATTACATTTATGAAATTGTTAGCTAGACTCACAACTAATATTGCGCGAAAATTAACTTACATTTTCCGCAAGGATGGTAAAGTAATTCGTATTCTTCTTTATTACCATTCGATGGAGTATTGCTGTATAAAATTATACTTTTTATTTAAAGATCATATTTTTGCTTTATTTCATTCCTAATAAAGGAAATATTTCCTTTGTTCGTTGCGTAGTAACGTCTCTCTCTCGCGTGACATCATTGTCTCTTGGCGCGCAGTAATTTAATATTTAATGATCACGGTTTTTAATTATAATTCTTTCCACATGTATGCTAGGCGTTTCTCACCCTCACAGTACCGTTTCTCGTATTTTGAAGAATATGTGTACCAATTTTTGTTGCATTCTGTCCACGCGATAAAATTTGTATAAAGAACAACGTAAATACATACATACATACATCCTTTTTTATTATATAGATTAACCCTTGGCTACCTTTCTCTACCTTTCCGCATCCCCCCTTTCACTACCTTTCCCTTTGTGGATTACCCTATATATATATATCTTTTTTGTCATATCGTTTAACCAAACGCTCCTATATTTTTCTATATTTTTATGAAGGTATGGAGACTAATGAATGAATATATGCTAGATTGATAAAACTGTGCTCTTCAAAATATAATATATCGTATGTTAAGATTTATTGAGCACTTTTCGTCCCAATATATTAGAAGCGCACAGTTTCTATCACTATTCATTTGGGTCTAGCACCTGATTAAATCAACACTCGTGGAAGAAACGTCGTGCTTATAAATATTATCAAGTTTTATGTGTAAACTAGTTTCTCTGACATTTAACCTCATTTAACTATCGGATTTTATTTCGGACTTATGCTAGTTTTCAACTAAAAATACCCTCACAAATATTTCAATTTTTTATTATTTAACGTACATATTTACTAATCCTCTATTCCAAAGCGAGAGGTGACCACGCCACATACTGTAGCCCTTGGTCGGCATAGTTCAATCTCACTGTTATTTTCGTCGCAAATCGCTCATTGCATTTGTCCAATCTTCAGTGTATATTTCTCGTAACATCGGGGAGCATTTATTCCTTCTACGCGACTATTGCGTGTAATGTAACTGTATTTCATTTAACAAACAGCAAGGCAAGAGCGTGTTTCTGGGACACAAAGTTATTTAGTTTTTATTTGCACCTCAGTCGTGACACAGTGACTTACTCTCGTCGCCGTCTCTTGCCGCCACGTGGTTTCTCTGATACTGTACTCGCTGCTAATCTGGCTTTACTATATATTTTGTTTCCATGAAAATACTTTAATATTGAGCCACGTGAAGGACAAAAATTTCATAGTTTTTTCCAGTATTAATTTGAAAGTAAGCAAGTTTGATTCAATTCTTACTGCGTTAATGTTATTTAAGTCGTGATTGGTTCTTCCATCTTTGATAAAGTCTGAGGATTTCTGCTTTCAACATAATCATTTCTAAAATTGTGAATCGGTATTTAAAGCACGTTAAGTTGCTCCCAGAAATCTACGCTTGATACCTTTTTAAAGATTAGTTAATCAGCCCCAGACCAGGGATTATAAAATATTTCGTTTCTTACAGTATTTTTTTGTGTGTATCGTTTAGCTTCAATACGTCACTGTTTCAAATATATTTTAACCAATTTTATTGGACTTTTCTGCTTACGCATCTGCTGTTAAATCTCACTTTTACTTGATTTTTGTTCTTCGTCGACTTACTAACTACATTTCTACAATATTCCCAACCACTTTATTTTCCTATGATCCCCGGAAACCTATTGACTGGGCACCTCCAAGGTGATTGAACTTAACTTTCCCTTTCGCTGTGTTGCTTGTCCATTTAAATGAATGTTTTCTCTGCTTCTCGTATAAAACTCTACCCACGATTCACGTATCTCGACAATTCCGTACCGTATTGTGTTCGAAACACAAAAGTGTAGATATTTCCCAACACTTATTCGCGGATTTATATAACATGATCTTAGAAATTGTTGTAAATAATTTACTAGCGTGTCCAGATAAAAAATCGGTTTTCGTAAAAGGAAAATAAAATGTGCCTTTTACATTATCAAATAAACAACAAAGTGAGAAGATTCTTGCAAAGGCAATTCAATGTCACCCTCCCCGCACCCAATTGTGATTCCCAATATTAATATAAACATAAGTGACCTTCTTTTGTATGTCACTGTGACCCTGATTCTTAATACTACAATCATCTCAGATCACTTTATACTGGTTCAGCAATCTCGTTTCTACAACAATTGTACTATTTCATCATTTTCTCTATCAGAACTTCCATATTTTTACCTTCGATGAAATAAGTTAATCAACCTCTGTTCCTTATTCCAGTTTGGTTTACATCACTCAAGTTCTATCACCAATAATAGATGACTGTCACAATCTCTGGGCATTTCAGTTACGTAGAAATAGTTTATTAACCAGAAGTCGCCTTTCCTAGCATTAAACAAAATGCTTTAACATATGATCCTAGGAACATGATTTCAGACTAATGCACAGTCAGAGGCGATGTAAATCCATTGATGATTTCCTGTAATACACAAAGAAAAACTTGGTTAATAATATTTCAACTGAACTAACATCCTTAACATTAAGCTTTAATTTAAGATATAATTTAACTGTGTATACTTTTATTTCTTTAAACCAATAAAGATTCACTCATTTCTTTTCCAGAGTAATGGATTTTTCACGTTTACTTAACGTTTTACAGTACACACTATGGATTCCTTTGATAATGATTTTATGGAACCACAAAATTGTAAACCTATTTGGTTCTTTTTTTGTAACCATCATCCTTAGTGAATTAATTGTGATGTACCTGAGGACAAAAAACAAACCAAAATTACTCGACAAACTTTCCTCGAGGGCAGTGCTCGTGACAGGTACGTTTAATGTTAAAATATGATTATGTTATTCAAATGTATTTCTCAATTGTTGTGAATTGCATTTATTGACAATCTTACTATTGGAAGATGGTACTCATGCTTTTGAAATATTGTTACATGTGGGATGATAATATAATGTAGGTCAAGTGAAATGTATGTATTCTAAAATATAACAAAAATATTTGTAAGTACACTGCCGTGAACTTTCAATTAATGCGATCAGCATAAGTGAAGTAGGTTGGGCCACATCCTTTTCAGTGGTGTGGCCATTTTTTTCAGTACACACCAATTTCTTCCTCTGATGTGTCTGTATTCAACATTTCCAGAATACATGAATTATATGAATGGAGTAACACACATTGAATAGTGCTTTTCACCTATAGATATTTTGAGCTTTGTCAACTGACTAGTGTAGTAGGATCACCTGAAGAAAGGGTTGAGGATCCCAGAAATGTTGTCTGTATTTGGCTATCTTTCTTATTATTAATTTTCAATCTGACATAAATTTTTCATTTAAACTTCAACTTATATTTAAATGTATGATAATTAATATTTGTGGTGTGAGTATTGTACAAAAAATTATTTGTAACTTAGATTTTAAGTTTATATTATGAAAAAATATGTTTGGCAAGGAAATTATTTTGACAATAGAGAATTATTATTAATTTTTATCTCATATTTCAAAATTAAATTAAACAATCCAATACAGACTTTGACTGTGTGAATTTTGTGTTTGGAATATATACCATATTCTCTTTTTTAACCACTAATTAAAAGAATTACTGTGATTGTTATGGCTTAACTGTTCTTAAGTCATTACTACATAGGTAAATAAAAGCTAAACATCTCTGTGAATGTGTATTAACATTTTTCCTTTGCCTTCTTTACCTCCCAATTTAATAATTTTGTTTTACAACTAATGCAGCATATACAAATGAACTATCTAGGAAGTGACAATCTAACCTACTATGATGGCAATCTAATATACTTTTATGAAATAGGAAATAATTACAAAGTTGTAGAATGCAATTACAATAGTACTAAAATCGAGTGGCTTACATTTAAATATGAATTTAGCAGTATATTTATAGGAGCATTGAATGACACTTTTTTTTGGTTTTAGATGTAAGTTTCTATCATATGATAAACTAAAACATTTTCAAATAACTAGGTTGTGATACTGGAATAGGACATTTTCTGGCCAAACAGCTAGACAGGCTGGGTGTAACGGTGTATGCAGGTTGTCTATTCCCTGATGGTCAAGGAGCCCAGAATCTCAAGGAGCAGTGCTCTTCAGATCTGCATATAGTCCACTTAGATGTTACAAATGAAGATCATCTAATGTCAGCAACCAAATATGTGAATGAGACACTCAATGGAAAAAGTAAGTAGTGTTGTGTGGTTATTCGTTATTCATATGTTATTTTATCTAAATTAAAGAAAATGCTTCACAAATACATTTAGAGATTGGAAAGAATTAACTTCATTGAAGCACAATAGACAATAGTATGTTACTGAAATTGTAGAAGACTTGTAAATTGTTAAAAAAATATACAATCTACATGAAACAAATAGAGTATTAATAATTTAAATGTTATATTCTATGTATGTAAAAATTTCTTTATCTTGAAAATTTTAATTTTGTTATAATTATGCTAGAAATGGAAATCAAATGACTATGGAACATCAAATTATAAATGATCTGCTACAACTATTTTTAATGACTAATACTATGATATGATTAGACAGTGGGCCTGGAGTTTCATTTTCCTTTAAATTGATTTATTTATGTATATGTTGTAGTTAGAAATTAATTGCAGATGCAAAGTCGTGGAGAAGATGAGAAAATTAAATCATTTCCAGGAGGGCTCTTGACTCTTGGACAGCATACCAACTTCTGTAAATTGTCCTTTACTCAAAGATGTGAAGTGTCGCTCGTACAACAAACATGAAAACTGACACTCTAAACTATGAGCTGGAAAACAATTATATGAAAGTGATATGTTATTCAACTTGTTCATAGTAATAAATTTAAGAATTATTTTATTTATTTGACTTTTCTTACAAGTAAATACAGTTTTAAGAAAAATTTATGTTTTTAGAACTGTGGGCCATAATTAACAATGCAGGCATCGCAGTCCCTGGGCCTATAGAGATGACACCCATGCACGAAATCAGAAAAACTGTAGATGTAAATACAGTAGGAGTGATTGCTGTAACAAAGTCATTTCTACCGCTGCTTCGTTCTTCTAAAGGAAGGGTTGTGGTTGTTTCAAGTCCCTTAGGTAAAATCTCTCTCTCTCTCTCTCTCTCTCTCTCTCTCTCTATATATATATATATATATATATATATATATATATATATAAGTTTGAATGTGAATTAGTTCCTTAATGGATTCTCCTAATATTATAAAAATATATATATATTTGAAATGAATATATGTCATCTGATAATCACTCAATTCTAAATCTGAAGTAATGCTACTAAAATATCGATTGTCACTCTGTAAAAAATTATTTGTCAAGACAACTTACATAAGCATACTATTAATTTCTTTCATACTGCCAATTTGGTCTCCTATTATAAAATAGGACATGCAATAAACTGTTTAAAATTATTAAATTTGTATATTCTTTTTTGTTGAATTATCAGAGTATTTTTTTATATGCAGGGTTCTCGAAAATTCCCCTTAATAACTTTTAGGACTAGTTGAAGTGAATAGGAACTTGTGTGTAGCCACAACTTGTGCCAGCAGACTTTCCTCTGTTTCTAATTGAATCTTATAAATCAATCTCTTTGGCCTATCTACCTTTGATCCTATCATGTATCCATGATCATCTGATTTGACTTCATTCGACTTTTTCCTGTGGGGTCATATTTTCAGTTACTGAACAGCAGATTGAAGAGAACCAGTTCAACGTTCATATGCACAATATGTGAAAGGACGATGGTCCATACATCAAACTGGAGTTACTCACTACTTTTTGAAGGAGACAAAATAAGTTTAACTGTAAACAAAAATGTTTGTGAAAAATAATTATTTTCTCTTTGTTCAATTGGTATTATTACCTAATGAGATGAATTGTAAGAGGAAAGATGCACTTAGTTATGCCTAACTAAATTCTGTAAGGAAAAGTGGTCATGGCTTTGAAACGGTGTTGCACAAAAATGTTCACATTCATAACATGATCTAATCAATTCATTAATGAGTCCTAAATGTTGGTAAGAGAGATTTTGAGCAACCTGTATAGATAAAAAGGGTCCCTCTTGTGCATAATTGAGATAATACAGTTACTATTTCCAGCTTCCATATAATGCACTTATTTAACTATGCAGGTAGCTTTCCTGTTGCAATGGCCTCACCTTACTGTTTTACTAAGGCTGCTGTCACTTCATTTTGTGAATCACTTCGAGATGAGCTGAGAACAGTAGGTGTATCTGTCCATACGATACTACCATTTTCTTATGAGTAAGTTTTAATATTATTACCTGTTGAACCATGGTGCCTACAGTCTAATTAAGTTGTAAAAGAAACCAGTATTTAAATATTTTATATATTCATTGTAACAAAATTTATTTCAGGACTTCAATGAACAACATTTTAAATGTGGAAAATAAGATAAAAGAAGTTTGGGACAATTCATCAGAAGAAATAAAAAAGTCTTATGGTGAAGAATTCATCAGGAAAATGAAGGTGAAGCACTTCAAATAATAAATATACTCGACTAGAACTAACGTTTCTAAACCCATTCTCTATTATATATTTCCAGAATTTTGCTATATATTTTGGGGTTTTTAGAAAATCTTCCACCAAATTGAGTGAAGTTACTAATGAAATTGTAGTTGCTTGCCTTAGTTGTCATCCAGAGGTGAGTACAGTAACATCAATTTATCATATTTTTCTGTTTCCTGCAACATCTAAAAAAATGTAATTTAATCAGTTTTTAAAGTGTTTATTGTAAGTAAATTATATTTATTCCAGAATACATACTTCAGTGGCAGTTTTCCAGTTAAGGTTGTTCTCACAGTGATGACAACCATCCCATTCAGCGTGCAAAGAATAGTTAAACATCCAGCATCAAATATTCCACTTAAGTTCATTAGCAAATTAATGAAGAAGGGGAAGATGTATTTCATTCATAGAAAACATTATGCTTAGAGTAATGAAATCATTTACATGTGAATGTATTTTTCAAATTAGCAAAGTTTGCACCTGGCAGTGAAATTCACCTATCGTTGTTGCTGATATTAATGACTAAATTGACAGTATATTATTGATGAAAATATAACTCAATAATAGTACCATACTTCATGTGTAAACTTTTCCCTGTTGGAATTCAGAAATTTATATGAGGAGTGTCAATGGTAATTAAGTTTGCATAAACAGCCATTCTGCAGAATGGAAATCAAAAAGCCTAACATACAGTAATAATTTCAAATCCTGAAAAAAACCTATTTCATATAGCTTAATATGAGAGCAACATTAATGTAAATGATTACCCTTGTGGAAGGAATAACATATCCTTGTTATAGGAATGTTTATGAACTCAACAACAGAATTAAAATTTGAATGACTGAAGATTAAATCCAATATGTCACATAGTGTTAAACTCTGTTCATCTTCACTGATTAAAGATTGGACTCAGGAAAAAAGCCTCCATTATTTATAATAGTACTAAATTCAAAATGCAACAAATGAGAGTTGTTTCTATCTTCCTTGAAACCAGACTTTTTTTTATGGCAGCACACAATTTTATAAAATACTATACATTTTTAATGATTCATATTTCTTTTTGTCACTTGACTTCAATCAGTCACTTCAGTAACTGAAAAGTAAAAGTATTGATGTCAAAGGTGTTCATATTTGGATTTTAAAATACACTAGGCCATTAAGAAAAAAATCATTGAGA
The DNA here is from genome assembly GCA_037074705.1 of Zhengitettix transpicula. NCBI lineage: Eukaryota > Metazoa > Arthropoda > Insecta > Orthoptera > Tetrigidae > Zhengitettix > Zhengitettix transpicula. Next base: position 33,653,260 of record CM073596.1, on the reverse strand, counting down.
CTCATTAGTGTGCGCAATGCTTGCAAATATTTAGATTCAAAATATTAATTACTAAGTATACATGTATATATATATATATTTATTTATTGACATTGTCAAATTAATTAATTCATCTCGATTGGAAAGACTGATTTCCCTTAAATTGATAGTTGATGTCACCAGGCTAGGTAGTAGTATTGACTGTGTCAAATTCTCAAAGGCCTCACCACCCTTCTTCAGACAGAACAGGTTTGCAGATAAATGTATATAGTATTAAAATACAACTAGGGTAATGTAATCCACTTAAAAGTTATTATAATTACTTGTAATTTCTCTCTCATTCTCCAGCCGTGAAAATATATATATATATATATATATATATATATATATATATATACGTAAGTACGTATATAAATCATCTAGATTTGACTACGGTCGAATGTCGATGCGCTATTAAAATTTTTTCGCGTTTATCCTGAGCTCTTCCTGGCCGGGAAGGAAAAGGAATGGAGATTAATAAAGATCAATAAATCTGCGCTTCTGCATTCAGGTTCGTGTTTGACACAACTCCATGTTTTCAATTTACATATTAAACTAAAATAAATGCATTATTTTAATTTTTTTCTTAATTTGCTTGGTAATTTCATCCGTAACTAAATTAGTTGACCGTCTGTTTTAATATGTAAGTTTTGTTTCGTTGTCAACTCCGCTAATTTTTTTCAGGAAATTTCGAATTGTATCTTGATCTCCTCCGTCATTCAGTAATAAGTGGCGTTGACGTTTGCACACTTTAAACCGGCCATTGCAGTTTATTCTTATGTTAATAATTATTCGCGGCGACTCTCCTGACCTCAATTTTATTCTCCGAGGAGGGTTTCTTTCAAACTGTAGACAAGCCAGTCTCTTGAAGACGTTTCTTCAGCTCTGACACTAAAGGAAGAGAACTTCCCCGGCAAGCTTGTAGACATTCTTCCTTGTACGGGCTGCAAGGAGGCAAAGTACGAACTTTACACTAAACTTCATACCGCCCGTAAAGAGTTATTTTTAAAAAAACATACTGCACGATTGCGACAAGATTCGCCATATTCATAATTCGTCTCTGGATATTTTATACTTCAAATGTCTTTCTCCTAATATTTACTTTTACTGAAAACCGACGATGGAATTTTTCTAGTTCCACGGTTTCTTGTGTCTCAATTGTCACCTCACAATCCTTGATAAATTTGTTGTAATAAATCTACGGAGCTTTAATTTGTCATCGTTGATATTCCTCTGACTTTTTCTGTGTTCCACTGCACGTGAAGAATGCACGACTTGAACACTGACGAACTAAATACATATAAATTCATTTTGATTCAGGAAAGAGAGGACATTATTTTCGACGGACTTCTTCCTGTTCTGGATTGAAACTGCTTAAATAGAATTCGAAACAAATTTCTCAGGTCAGACACGATCCAAAATCGATTTGCCATTTTAAGTTGTTATGTTTATGACCTGAAAGATTTTTCTCTAAATATTGTTTAAGCCTGTGTCGTGATCAAACTTCTCAAATTTTATTTTACGTGCAAAGGTGAGTTCAGATATTCATATACTCATTTCAAAATTGTACGGAAATACACTTATTTATTTATTTCTGTGAATATGAAACATACTAATTGTTTTTTTATTTATATTCCATGGTGGCTGATGTCTACACGAGGGGCTCAAGTTCAAAAGAATCCTACCTGGAGACCAACAATGAGGTCCTTGAAGCTGAGACCGTCTCATGGAAGACTCTCACTGGATTTGACTTTAAAGGTGAATTTATCCCTGTATTCAAACTGAAATATCTGCGATCAACGTAAAAAGTGACTCGTTGTCTGTTTTCTCTAACGTCTTTTCCTTTGTGATCATTTCTCTGCTCTGAGTTTATTTCCCGTCTGTGTGCAAGCAAGCTGATTGATGCCTTTCATTGGTTTTAATTTATTTATCTCTTTTGAGGACACTGAATGTAAATCAGATATGTTTCACTCCTTTATTCCTCGTTTTTTTCTCGTTATTTTAAATATTTCGTATCAGCTGCTCCGTTCCAACACTTTTTGAGTAACGGGCTCTTGTATTCTCCAACCTTTATTATTTCTTTGCAGTTAGTATTTTTCTCCCTTTGTTAGCTTACACTCGCACAATTATCTTAGAAACTGCAATACCCTCCAGCTTTTTCTACAGATATATTTATTATACGTTCATAAATAAAGGTTCTATTCGTGGTTTTCAGCAATCGACTGAAGGTTTTAGATTCCCAATTAGTTCTCCCGTTACTTTGGAAATCGATTTTAACCATTTATCGCACTTTATTCCCTTCTTTAACTCCAACATGGACCACAGTTGAAAGAAATTTCAAATCGTAGCTGGTTTTCGACGCCGACGAGAAGTGGGGGTGTGTACTACATAAATATCCATTCTTCCGAGATACATCTATGTTTTGTATCATTACAGAGGGGAGGAGAGGCTAGTGTGGGATTTGAATTTATAATTTGCACGTTGTTATTTTTGATCTCATAGCGAAGCTTATAATTACAGCGTCACGGCTTAGCGCCTGTCAGGCAGGCAACCCAAGTGTAAACTCTGACGACGGGTTGCCTACGTACAAGGGTCAAGAGAAACTTGTAAGACTATCTCATGCTTTACAATTAATTCGGAGATTTTTTGAATTTTACATTAATATGTAATCAAAGAACTACATGGTGCTGGTTGAATTCGTGGAACGACTAGACATATTGTTCATTGTGACGATTTTCTCAGTAATAATAATAAGTACCCTTGAAATTCTTCCAGTCACTTCGAAGGACGTAACAAGGATTCATCGACGGAATGACAACGTCGGCCTCAACTTCAGGGGAGCCTGGACACGTGGATGTGGAGGTTTCGGGTTCGAGCCTCGCTCACAGCGCCAGTATTTATTTTATTAATTTCTCGTATGAGAAAACGCTGTTTTTTGTTGAAAAAATTATTTTAAAAAGCGTAAGGGGATAGTCTTGTGTGTTTTATTAAATTTCTCGCTGTAAAGAACTGTTTTTTGTTGAAAAATTTATTAATAAAGCGTAGGGGATAGTCTTGTATGTTTTATTAAATTTCTCGTTGTAAAGAACTGTTTTTTATGTTGAAAAATTTATTTATTAAATTTCTCGTATAAAAAACGATGTTTTTTGTAGAAAAATTTATTTTAAAAGCGTAAGGGGATAGTCTTGTGTGTTTTATTAAATTTCTCGCTATAAAGAACTGTTTTTTTGTTGAAAAATTTATTTATTAAATTTCTCGTATAAAAAACGATGTTTTTTGTAGAAAAATTTATTTAAAAAAGTGTAAGGGGATAGTCTTGTATATTTTATTAAATTTCTCGTAATAAAAAATTCTGATTTTTATTTCTCGTTGTAAAGAACTATGTTTTTTTGTTGAATTATTTATTTAAAAATGCGTAATATGTATTGCCAAAAAAACGAAAAATATTCTTAAAACAACCTTTTCATAGTTTTATAATAAGGACTCGCTGTATAGGGGATCATATGGTCATATTTTTTCCATATATAGCACCCAAGTAGTTTGGATAGTTCCAAAATGTAGAAATTTCAGACAATGAATTTCCTCATTTCTTCAGGAGGCTTTGCCATCATTTCCTTATATAGAACGTCGAAAATTATTTTATCATTACTTATAAATATATATATATATAATCAAAATTGTAAAAATTTGTTTATTAAATAATTAAATATTCTTAATTACCACAATATATATATATATATTAATTAAGAATAATAGTCACTTTTCATCTGACGATAGGAACAAGGATTCTATAAACGTGTGGTATTTATATTAAAAATCGTGACGTCATCAGTACAGTGACGTCACAGACACCGCAACAGAGGCCAAGCAGACGACAATTGCAGACGACGGACGAGGAACATCAACATCTAGCGGATTCTCCTGAACTACGTCAAAAAATTAATTAAAAAACTAATTTATACTTTATCCTAATCATGCTTTTGCTGTTGTTTGCCTTTGACGTTATTCCCAAAAATTATTCATTCGTATATTGCAAACTCCATTTCAAACAAAAATGCTTAAGTTGGCACTATTGGCACTTTGCCGCGATGTGTCAGCGAAGAGGATCATCATGTAAATATTGAAGGCGGTATTTCGTAAGTTAATTAATTGCTCTTGTGTGTTATATCACTTTCTTGAGTTTTGATCGTTTAAATAATCGTTCTTTAATGTTATGGAATCTTTATCTCCATAATTAGAACTGAATATTTCTTGTTATCTGAAATACCCGATTTAAGACAAGTTCAGAATTAACAAAAGTCAATAGTAGATAAATAATACGAACGGGTGTGTTCTAATTTTTTAATTACTTTGTTATCCATCTAACCCAGTAATTAATTCGAAAAACTTTTGTGGCTATTGGCAGCAGATGACAATAGGTCTCATAAGATGTTTTTGCTATTTGTTTATTATTTTACCATCTAAAAGAAATATGATAATCATTTTAAATGTTAAGCTTTATATAATATTCAACAAAATTGTGCAAACTGAAACCTCTTTTTAATTCAAGTTTATCAACTATCATAAGCTTGTAGGAATGAGGTAACCCTGAAGATAGTAAATGTTAGTTTATTCACATATGACACTTTTTTTTAGATGCCAGGTGTCAAGCATGGAATTAGATTTCCTACTTAAATGTTGGAAGAACCATAAATCTTTCCTCACTATTAATTTAAATTGCTTGAATTAAATATAATCAAAGAAAAAAGTTTATCTTAGAATGATTGATTAATTCCTTTGGATAAATCAATTCTAGTCTATTTTTTACTGTCCAAAAGAATTCATTTTAGTGTACACTTTGGTAAAAATTACTAAGTAGAGATTAAAATGATGGTAAGATAGATATGTGTATTAAATGTTTTTATATTCTTGCAGGATTCGTGCAGGCCTTCAGATATTGGGCTGGGAAGCAGCTTCTGTTGGTAGAAGACAACCTCCAGTTTGGGTGAGTTTGTCTCACTCTTGTTTATGCTGAACATTAATGTGGCTTTTGTCAATTTAAAAATTGATAGGTATTTATAAGCTTTTCTTTCATGATTTGATTTGAAAATTTAAATTACTTTATCAATTTTCTGTAGACCTTGATCCTCAAAGTGTTGGCTATCCCTACATTAATTTGTTATGTTTTACACATTTTAAAATGACCATTTTTTTATTTTGGCATATAATTATCAGTAGTAAATGGACAAAAGCTAGATTTTTCAAGTTTTCTATGTGTGGTTTATGGTTCTTCAGTCATGTGTAATTGGATATGTTGTGTTTTAACTGATTAGTCTCAGATCTTCAACTTTTTTTTAAAAAAAAATTAAAAACCTTTTTCCGTCATATTTATTTTCTTTTGTAATTTTCCATTTGACCACATTTAAAACAACTAATCAGAGTGACTATGCTCACGTCTGGATGCAAACAGAATGAACTCTTACTGTAGATACATGGATTTAGATTATTTTCTTTTTAGTATTTCCATCTGGCTCTAACATCTTGATGGAATGATTGCTATATAAAACATTTTTTATTGTCATCTGATTTATTTAGACACGTCTACTCACATTCTATTCTTATACTCATCTGTATTTAGATATTCCTGTGAAGATATTATGTTAAACCCTCTCCTTATTTAAAAAGCTAACAACACACGTCAATTTTTGGGTACTCCGACTACCTTTTTTCATCTACATATCATAATGAACTCAGGTTTGTTTTTTTGTTCAAATACATTGGTAAGTTTATGCCAATATTATTAAATTTTTTACAATCTTTGCACACTATATTATGTAAAACTCTCTCCTTATTTAAAAAGCTAACAACACACTTCAATTTTTGGGTACTCCAACTACCTTTTTTCATCTACATATCATAATGAACTCAGGTTTGTTTTTTTGTTCAAATACATTGGTAAGTTTATGCCAATATATTAAATTTTTTACAATCTTTGCACACTATTTACAAATCATTTAGACCACCAACTACATTTGACTCCCCTCACTCTGATTGAATCCAGAAAACTCTGTCCATAGAGCATGTATAAAAAATTCTCTAGATTCAGTGGAAACAATACAGGCTGTCAGGCTCACTGCAATATTATGTACCTCATTCCTGCAGTTCTAAAATTTTCAACAATTCTAATTCGTTATTGTTCCACTCCCAGGGTTAAATGTGTGAGAAGAAAGATTCCTGACACATGAAAGATAGTTTAAAGTTTTCCTTTTCCTAAATTAGCTCCCCCTTCCAAGTTTCAGAATGTGTCTATTACTCTATCATTGTGGCGACTATATTGACACTTCTGCCACTGTTTCTATCACTTTACCTGGCTTTATTTAATTTTTTTGTCTGTTATTCACATCTTCAGCACCCAATTTGGTTTCTTCAACAATTAACACAGCCTAATGACCCGTATATTGTCATTCTTAAATACATCTTTAATTGAGCTTTACATATCAATGTTCTTTTGACTGAACCAGTCTTCCAGTTACTATTGCTGCACTTGTCTGATTCACAAACAAGTTAACTTGCAGGATTCTGCATGTCTACAAATTGCTCCAAGAGGCAAGCTTCTCGTGATCTCAGTCTTGTTTCCTTGGTCCACAAAAAAGGGTGTTCAGAATTTTAAAAAAAATAACTATGGCATTATGCTTCTTGTTTTGATAAAAGTAACCAACTGTCCAAAAAGAGAGGATAATGTGAAAGTACTTGATTCTTTGCCTTCTGACTGTTTGGCACAATACCTATTTCATAACTTCTTTAGCCTTCTACCATAAAAATGTAATTACAAGACTTCAATAAAAGAATCACTTGTTTCCTATTACATTCTTTGAGTTTTCTTATTTATTTATTTTAGCAGTTGTCATTGGGTATCATCATTTCTTCTGCCCTATTGCAAGCTAGGCCTTGTCTGTTTAAGATTGGAATCACATAATCTTGTTCCTCTGCCAAAATATTTGGGTGTGTTCTTAGACACTAATTCCTATTTCTACACAGCAATTTTCTTCAAAAAACTGAGACTACATATTGCTTAACATTTTCCTGGATTTTATTGTTAGTGCCCAGATTAACTGTTTAGAGAATCCGTGACTGGCGATATAAGAATTTATTATGTAGTGGCCCATAACTTAAAATGTATCTTGTTTAATCACTTTTCGTTTTGTGAACACATTCACATTATATCTTAAGATGAAATTCCTCATGCTGTGTGAATTTCAGATGAATGTATCAGTTCAAACACAATGGTTTATCTTTGTTAATTCTACTCTTTCAATCTGTAATCATCTCAACCTTAAGAAGCTATTTCTCATTGTGTCTATTCTAGATGAATGAATTGTTTCAAATACAAAGTTTTATCATTGTATGCCAATTCTACCTTCAATCTATAATCTTGTCTCATTTAAGCCTTTTGCACTATCTTTACATGATGGTATGAATGTATTTATAACTCAGGTCTCTTAACATTAAACACACACTCCTTCAACAATGTGCAGCAATGTATCTTTCTAGTACAACTGTAGTAGAATCATTATAGTTTCTTGTTGTATTGGGGAGTCCAATAAAAAAAAATTATCACCAGTGTTTTAAACAATTGGTCAGATCACATTGCAGCTCCTTGCCGTATCGGTGTGCCCAGAAATAAACTATCTCCAAGTAATTGCAGCTCCTTGCCGTATCGGTGTGTCCAGAAATAAACTATCTCCAAGTAATTGCATTTCCTTGCCCTGAAATAAACTATCTCCAAGTAATTGCAGCTCCTTTCCGTAGTGGTGTGCCCAGAAATAAACTATCTTCAAGTAATTGCAGCTCCTTGCCATATTGGTGTGCCCAGAAATAAACTATCTCCAAGTAATTGCAGCTCCTTTCTGTAGCGGTGTGCACAGAAATAAACTATCTCCAAGTAATTGTTGCTCCTTTCTCAGAAATAAACTATCTCCAAGTAATTGCAGCTCCTTTCCATAGTGGTGTGTCCAGAAATAAACTATCTCCAAGTAATAGCTATTGGGAACTAGGTTTATTTTTATCTCATGTTTTATGTACTACTTGTTTCAGATTTTTGTTGAGGAGTGTATAGACTGGGGGCTTTAAACCCTTTGTCCGTTCACTCCTCAAAACGCTGGACTGGGAAGCTGTGGAAGCTAAAAACTTTCAACGTTGAACAGAAAAGATTTTTTTTTGAGTTGGACTTAGGGCACTTTTTTTAGTGCCATTTTTGGCCTTCACAGCTGGAATGGTTGGCCAAACTTCTCACAGCAGCTAAAGCCAGCTGTTTTTGTTTGTTGTAATTGAAACAAATTGTTAAATTTGAAATTACTTTTGAAAATAAACATTTATTCCTAAATTTATATTTATTATTACATTTTTTTTATATATATATCCTAGATTATTTGAAGTTACTTTTTAAAATAAAAATTCTTACAATTATTATATAAATCCTAGACCATTCAAAAATACAAGACATTTTATTTTAACAATTTAATTTTACTTTCAAATACAAGTTTGAAAAAATAGAAAAGTTTACAATATAGACTTCTTGTAACCCCAGCACTACAGGAACAATTGGCAAAATCCTGAAACAAAAGAAAATACAATTAGAACACTTCACCTATTAAGATAGGAAAAATTAGTGTGGTCATTAAAACTCACCAACAAATGTACAACTCCATCCTCTTCACAAATAAGGAGTCAATCTGCAAAAAGAAAAGGAAATATTAACATTGATTCAAAATAATTTAAAATTTTTCTAACCAAAGATCTTAATTAAAATTTTACAACTTCACAAGTAATCTAGTTAGCATCTCTAAACATGTTCAAGCAACATTAACTGGTTCCAAGGCTGCAATGCAAATTGATGGACAACTGAGAAAATGGTTTAGCATTAATAAATAAACCAGTCAGTCTACAACTGTATTCAATCTCATTAGAAGCAATCAAATACCTGGTTATATAGACTTAAAGTAAACTCATAAATGCATACACAGATCTAGCGATGATCTGTAAGTCTCACTTGACAGACTACACAAACTAGGTCTTACTATGAAGAAAAAGTACATGAATTTAGAACAGGTACACAACCTTCACCATCTGGAAACTAATATTAATAAGACAAATTCTGTCAACTGAAATAAAACAGCCTATAGTTTGTAGTTCAAATCATGATTAGGCCAACCATAGCCTAGACATGAAACAATCTGATGAATAACAGTTCAGGAAATTTGGACACAGGGTTCTGCTCAAGATTTATGGGGCCAGAATAAGAAAAGATTGTCCTTAATATGGATACTGGCCACAAAACTAGTGGATAGATATGTGGAATAATAATGGATGACAGAACTGCATTAGAGAGCAGAATAGAGGAAACTTGAAGCCACTAAAACCCATGCTGGGTACAATTGTACAAAGCACACAAAATTAATTCAGGCAAATTGCTCAATGTAGTGTTCAAAATCAAACCTAAAGTAGTTGCTATCAACATTTGCATAAAATATAAGAATTTATAATTAGAGGAAATTATTGCCTGAATATCTAAGAAAGATTGACCATTGTGGATCAATTAAATTTAATTTAATTAAAATATAAACATGACATAATGGAAAGTGAAAACAGGGTTTTAGTTCATGACCATTTCAAGTGAGGAAGCAATGAAGTCATTAAGGACCTGCTATATAGGTAAAGTATGTGATACATTCTTCAGATTATATCTAGTTCAAAATCTAGTCTTTTAAACAATTACATTCAATTTATACTGAAAGACACTAGACATTCCTTTTTTTAATTTATATTTATTAGTCAACAAATCTTATAGAATTTGCACTTTATAAATTTATTAACAATTACTCAGTCATACAGAAGGTAAGTGAACTTCACCCTTACTGGTTAATTTCTTGCGAGTGTCCTGTTCTGCACAGACACTGAACTGGTGGATGCTAAACTTCTCTCCCAAGTCTGCCAGTTTTCATGTGAAATTGAAGTTTCCCGTTATGGCTCCACTATTGTCCTCTGACCACGTCCTCTTGGCCGCTACCCTCTCCACAACTTTGTCACTCCCTTGAAGGATAAATGCTCAGGAACCCAATGTCTGGTGCTGCAAACAATGGAAAACCTAATTATAATTCTAAGCCAAACACAACTATTACATGTATCCATATACCAAATCAGGTTTTTAATTTTGTGCTCAAATATATCAAAATAAGGGGGAAATTTAAATAAATTGGCAAAGTTTAAAATCACACATTACATTATTGAGACAGGGTTTAAAATTGTAAGATAATGTAGAAATTATGCCAAAGGAAATTCAGATGAAAAATTACCAATGCCAAGGTTTAGTTTTATTGAAATGATCAATCCCAACACTAAATGCAGAGATAAAAGTGGAAGGAGTTATTTAAGGACAAAATTACTAGAATTAAACTGAATAGTTGGGAAAATGTTGCTGGGCTTTTCTAATTTTTGACCATTATATACTCTGAAAGCTAACTTGTATGGGTATTAAAGACAAAGATACATCATTATTGAAAGTTAAACTAGTTTACCCAATCTTGGTAATAGGTCTGGTACTGTTTATTTTATACAAAGGACTGAATGGATGAACTTATATAAAGCCTTCTGTCTTTTATGCAGATGTCTTTCTTATGATGTATAACACTAAGCAATCTTAATGTTCAAAATGAACCAGTATGGAAAACTTCAAATTATTTTGTCGATAACGGACGACAAATAACAAAATGAGGTTTAATGTATTTAGATGCTACCCATCATAAGGAAAACTATCCTCCAGAAATTAATGTAAATATTGCTTTAGTTTTCAATTATTACGAATAACAATACATTTGAAATTAAATACTGACCCCATTGATAAATATCAATCAATGTTAAAGGCTTACTATGAGATTATATTTCCTTCAATATAATGGCTTAGAAGCATGGGGAACAACTAAAAAATTGTTTTGTAAAAAGAGAACTTTAAGGGTACTCTATAAAACCGAAAATGCAGAAAACAGTCATATTTTTAAGATAATAAAGTTCGTCTATTATCCAGAAAACACTGTAAAAAAATTTTTCGGCTCCGTGACGTTCAGTAAAGATTAGCCAATTTTGGTAATATATTATATCAATAAATTTTTTTATTAACAGTAGAAGGGACTTTTGCAATAAATTATTGAGGAATGTCATATCCATATTAAACTAAACATCCGAATAAATTTGTTCGTTATAATTCATTAATATTTATTTCATTTTCCGTTTCACGAACACAGATTTCGGCTAAAAATTACTGATTTCACGCACACAACTAGAAATTTATATAAAAATTCAAATGTGGCTCTAAAATGTTACTACATAAATAGACAATTATGAACTACTTTGAAAAATGCTACGAAAATCTGCTTTAAACATATGAATATGGCCCACATGTTGGCAGCCATGATGAAAGTGGCGATGTCACAAATATCTAATTGTTCTCTCTAATTATTAAAGTTTGACCAACACAACTTCCTTTCAACCGTATTAAAATTGCCAATATTAGCTACAAATGTTAAATAAAGTATATAAATATCAGACTACATTTAATTATTTTTTTTCTCCGCGTAAATGAAAGTAACGTTTTTTTCTGATCTGACATCCCGCAACAAATATCGTACAAAAAAATTATACCCACAAATTCCACACCAATTGCATAAATCTTCAAAAACAAAAAATGCAAATCCCACAGATTTCATTTTACCGCACACAAATATTCCTAGTGGCAATGATGCACGCGCTATTAGGAACCAGCTACGAAGATTCAACATACGATTTGAGAAAATAAGTGAAACTCTGCTGAAATATTTCTTCCCGAAGACCAAGAGAAGCTGTCAAATTGTGATCAGGATAGATGTGGTTGTCCAAATCCTAGAAATAAAATATTTATTTTGGCGAAATTACGAACGCGATTCTTAATTGGGAGCCGCCTTTAGATTGCAACCGTCAAGGAAAGTTGGAAATTTCACTAATTGGATATAAAATCTGCTTATAAAAGCTTACATTGTCTGATAATACACAATTAATATAATTAAAATCTCAAATGTTATTTTGAGACATGTTCTTGCAGTGTAAGACACGTAATAAAGCATGAGCAATGCATACCTCAGTAGCTGCTGGGCTGAATGGAGCCATCAAGTTTGTAGTTGCCACGGTCAGAACTCAGGAAGAAGTGAAAGGCAGCAACACCAACAACAGCCCCCACCCCTCATAGACCTCGTTCCCTGTATTACACGTTCATTCTAATCGGGCGACGAAGTTTTATTCCTCCATAAATTGCATTCTGCAACACAATGGATGAAACGTGAACCAAGTTCAGGATCTTAATAATTGAGTTTATCAGATCTCAAGACGAAATTTACCAATACAAGTATTTAACAAAAATAAAAATTTTTGACCTACCAAATTAATTACCTGAATTTCTTCTTATTATATGCTTCAAAAACGATATATACGGTTATTTAAGGTACTGGGATAAATAATGAAGTACTTAATTAGCCTTCTAAAATACTCAACTTTTTGTATTTGGTGTGATGTGAGGCACGAAAAACATTAAACGTTTATTTAGATGTACGTCATCGCCAACGGCTTCAGTACAAATTTCCAAAAATATTTTCGAGTACCGCAAAGGAATTTCAATCCACTACTATTGTAAATAAAATTATGTATATATGAATTGTTAAATAAATTATTTAATATATCACTTTAGAGTGGCAGTAATTTATGCATTTAATTTACGCGTTCGAATTAGTTACACAAATAAATGTAAGATGCTAATAACATATGCAAACAATGCAATATTTTTTTAATGTACTAAATTTTCCACTTTTAATAAAGTAACAAGTAAAATTACATCAATAGCAGTGCAGTACTTTGCTATCAACCAGCATTTTCCACGCACAATAATAAGTAGGGCTGTAAGACAGAATTTTAAATATTGATTTCATTTTTTATATATAAATATTCAAATATTTGTAATACAGCAAAGGAATTACTCTTCATTTCAGACTAAGGAAAAAAATAAGATTTTATACAAATTACTTTCCGCATTGTGTATTTAATATTAAATTTTTAAATATTTTATTAGAGCTATTAAATTTAAGAAACATTTTAAATTAACCTTTGATATTTTATCAATTGAGTGTAGTTAATTCTCTGAGCTTAATTGAAACTGAGAATATAATAATCAATCACATTGCCTTTCACACGTCGAGTTCACGTGTTCTGAAAGTAAAATGATTTAAATTAATTGAATACGTAACCAATTAAAAGTCCATGTATTTATTAGTCACAGCAGTCAGACAAGAAGAGTCTTTGCGACTAAATTCCTAGTTTTAATTGAGACCAACGATAAAATACGCAAAGCAGCGCTCGAAATAATTATTTTCTTTTCTTCTTCTTAATTAACAAATAAAATACGTACACCATGAGAAATATATAGGAACATTTATTATTATGGATTATATTATGTATTAAGTTTACATTTAGGTTGACCCCATTTATTAATATAAGATAAAAACGCCTATGCACACATTTTATTTAATTTTTAACCAATACATTTATCTTTTCTATATTATATTTGTTCACTTTCCGCCTGAATATATATTCTAGATATAAACGTATATACATTGAATTGGTGCTGCTGTGCGGTATGAGCGATGATATAGTTTATATTAATTTTTTTAAATAAAGTAGGAGGAGGAGCACTATGAAAATTCAGAAAAATTTCAATAACCGAACTGACTAAGTTATCTTTTATTTTTTTATCATCAATTGAATGAGCACACTTGAAAGTGAGAATATATAATCAATCACATTTGCCTTTCACTCTTTAAAATATATAAAATGATTAAAATAATTGAATACGAAAACAATTAAAAATCCATCATGTCAGTCAAGCAAAAAATGCTCTTTATTATCAATATACAACTAAAAATAAATAAAAAATTAAGAAAAATCAAAAACCTTACTCCGCCACACTCCCAGGAATTTTGCCTTCATTTTCGCCGACCCCGAGGGCAACGCAGAGGACACTCGAAGCCGAGCGAAAGTGGAAGCAGAGAGGAGATGCTTTGGACTAAGGACCCCGCCGAGACTCGAACCATGCATCGCCTGCTACGCACAGAATCATTGCGTTACACCCCTGAATTCTATCCACTGAGCCACGGACGAGGCGAAGTTTAGATGTTTTAATTTCCTTTAAGAGTCTCAAATCTCGGCCGTGAGGGCTAAATACGAATGAGAAATACCAAAACTAGTAGCGCTGTGAGCGAGGCTCGAACCTGGAAACTCCACATCCACGTGTCCAGGCTTTAACCACCTCAGCCACTGGCTTGCGACGAAGGTTGAAGCTTTAGAACTCATATAAAACCCTTCACCTGAAACACGCAGCAGCTAAAGTACAGGTATTACGCTAATTTCGTATTAACATATGGAATACCAAAAATTCTTCTTGTAATATAAAGAGCGAAATTAAGAAGCATATTTATACATCGTTCCTTTACGCGTAAGACAGCAAAACTGTCTTTAAAGATTAAAAGAAAAAATGTGTACTGCGAATGTTTTTAGAAATTCTACCAATTCTTTTTTTAAATTTATATTGATAATTAAGAGTCTGATTTGCCTGGCGATTACAATTACACGTTTCAGGAACACCAGAAAATGAATTAAACGAGAGACGACGTTGAATACTAAATATATGTTAATAATATTGCTGGCTGCGTGTCTCAATCGTCCTCCGTTTAATGATTTATATAAATTATACACGCATAAACAACGTAAAAAATAGATTGTGTTGACCCATTAAATAAATAGATGAAATTAAGTATATGTATTTATTTATTAATAGTTCCTTTACGCGTAAGATTGAAAAACAATCTTTAAAGATTAACAAAAAAAATGTGTACTGCGAAAGTTTTATGACAATTTTGAAATATTTTAATTTTGTTTTATCTTGCTAATAAAGAGCCTTTTTGGCCTGGCGTTTACAATTACAACTAGTATCTTTCTTCGGATTTCCGTATGGAAAAACACGCTTCATTGACGTAGGTACGAGTTAATGCATATACTTTGTCACATTCACCTTTTCAGGTATTCAGTATGATGTTTCTTCGATAGCGCCGCTTCCTGTTACATATTCAGTGGACTGAGGTAAAGGCTTCATTTCGGACTCGAGATTTCGTACCTTCGTATGTACGGATTCGTTACTGCTGGTTTTTCATACTAGCAGACTTAAGTGACGTTGCCAAGATTTCAGTCCACAGGCCTACTTGTTCAGTCATTTGTCTATCAGTCACACATTCCGGTTCCTCCAGTAAGGTTCGCTTTCCCTTCAGTACATTGTGTTGGAAGGGGATGGATGCCGCGCAAACTGTAAAACATTGAACCCTATATTTGTTTTGCTTTTCAACATTTCTACATTTCACCACACGGTGCCTACCGAAGACTTTCTTGCAACAGAAGTCGGGCGGGCGCGTGCGCACGTATTTGCCCCCCCCCCCCACGGCCCTTTCTCACCACCCCCCCCGCTCTATCCCCACCCCTCTCTCTCTTTCTCTGTCTCTCTATTTACCTATCTATCTTTTGATCTATCTATCTATCTATCTATCTTTTTTTTTTTTTTTTTTTTTTGTGGGATACTGTGGAAATCTTCGAAAGACGAGGACGAGGGTGCGCACTCCTCAACAGTGCCGGATTTTTACCGGCTAAAACCACAAACCCTTTGCTCCTGACATTTATCCACCCTGGAACTACTTGCGTATTACTTCAGGGTGGTGTCTTTTGCACCATGTTCTCCGATTATTAATGTAATATTAATCTCTCGTAAGTTTTGCCTTAGTGTCCATTATTTCCTTTGCGTAATCCTCTATACGCTTCCAGCAGTCCTCCGATTTTAGAAGGAGCTCACCCAGGTTATCCGGTCTTATTTCTTCCTTGAGATAGGAATTTAATTTATCTCGTTGTATACTCCATGCATCGCAGTGGAATAATGTATGTTCCACGTCCTCCTTCGGATTCTCGCAGTAATTGCATTTTTCGTCTTCGGTCTTTTTAAATCTATATAAATATGATTTGAAACAGCCGTGTCCGGTTAGCACCTGGGTGAGGAAGAATGATACTTCCCCGTGTTTCCTATTGACCCATGGTGCAACATTAGGTATTAATCTGTGCGTCCATCTGCCTGTCTCTTCCGAGTCCCACAAGCGTTGCCAACGCTCCATGAGTTTCGCTCTTGCCTCGACCTTTAGTTTCTCCCGAGCCGTCTTGGAATCTGCTTTCGTGTCCTTTATTTCGCGGTGTACTTCTTGCCGTTCCCTAACTAATAACTCGATCGGTGGTACGCTGGCTATCACTAGAACTGCACTTTTTGAGGTTGTTTTATATGCCGTTGTTATTCTGAGTGCAGCTTTTCTTTGGACAGATTCAAGCTTTTGTTTACCTGATCTGTTCATTTTCATAGCTTCGGCCCAAACAGGAGATGCATACAGAATCTTTGAGTGGGTGACGCTCATTATTAATTTTCTCTTCATTTCCCTTGGTCCCCTAATATTTGGCATGATGCGCGCTAGTGCTGCTACTGTTTTTTCTGTACTTTCGGCTGTTTGTGCCATATGTGCCTTAAAGTTAAGGTTTTTATCTATTTGTACCCCGAGGTACCGGATGCTGTTCCTGCAGGGTATCTCTTCGTCTCCATATTTGAAGACGGGCCTCCTGTAGGACCTTTTCTCTGTTACTAGGAGGGCTTCTGTCTTGTTCACCGCTATATCTAGCCCTTTTGCAGATAGCCATCTATTAATCCTCTGCAGAGCGTCGTTCACCCGTATTTCCAAAATTTCACTTGATTCCGCTGAAGCCACTACAATTGCGTCGTCCGCGAACCCTACCGTTGTCACTGATTCTGGGAGACGTATGTTTAACAGGCCGTCGTACATGACGTTCCACAGCATGGGCCCTATTCTGGATCCTTGTGGTGCTCCGCAGGTCATGTTGTACTCCAGTGTGTCGCTTTCTGTTTTAAATCTGATTGTACTACAATTGAGGTAGTCGATGATTAACGCAATCAGGTCTTCTGCCGTTCCCTTTTCCCTTAATGCTTCTAATATGTGTCTCCATTGAGCGCTGTTAAAAGCATTTTTGATGTCTATTGCTATAAGGGCACAGTAGCCTTTCATTCCTTCTAATCCTTCTTTTGCCTTCCGGGCTGTTTCTACAACCAGCTGTATGGCGTCAATTGTTGATCTTATCTTTCTGAAGCCGTACTGTCGTTCGGAGATCTTATTTTCACTTTCGATCCACGGTTGGATCCTCTCCAGGATTAAGCCTTCCAGGACCTTCCCCATGTTGTCCATGAGACAAATTGGCCTGTAAGACGATGGACTATCCAACGGCTTGTTTCCCTTCCTTAGGAGAATTAAGTTTTGCTTCTTCCACTCCTGCAGAAAAATTTTCTCTTTCAGGCAAAGATTGGACGCCTTCAGCAGAATCTGTGGGTACCCCTCAATCGTCACTTTCAGTACCTCATTCGGGATACCATCGGGGCCCGGTGCCTTCTTTTTCCTTAATGATTTACCGATTTTTTGTAGCTCGTCTGCTGTGAACGGGGCGCTTTCTTCTGTCTCTCTGGCCTCAATGTGCGTTTCCTCTCTCCTGGGAAATAGCGATTTTATTATTTCTAGCACCCAGGATTTATTATTTAAGCCCGGGATGGCCTGCTTTGTTTTTAGTCTTCCCAGAGCAATCTTAAACGCTCTCCCCCATGGATCTGAGTTGACTTCTTCTATAAGATTTGTCCAGCACCGCCTTTTGCTATTTCTAATAGATGTTTTTAGTGCCTCCCGTTGTAGTTCATATACTTTTATGAAATTGTAAATAATTACAAAGTTGTAGAATGCAATTACAATAGTACTAAAATAGAGTGGCTTACATTGAAATATGAATTTAGCAGTATATTTATAGGAGCATTGAATGACACTTTTTTTTGTTTTAGATGTAAGTTTCTATCATATGATAAACTAAAACATTTTCAAATAACTAGGTTGTGATACTGGAATAGGACATTTTCTGGCCAAACAGCTGGACAGGCTGGGTGTAAATGTGTATGCAGGTTGTCTATTCCCTGATGGTCAAGGATCCCAGAATCTCAAGGAGCAGTGCTCTTCAGAGCTGCATATAGTCCACTTAGATGTTACAAATGAAGAGCATCTAATGTCAGCAACCAAATATGTGAATGAGACACTCAACAGAAAAAGTAAGTAGTGTTGTGTGGTTATTCTTTATTCATATGTTATTTTATCTAAATGAAAGAAAATGCTTCACGAATACATTTAGAGATTGGAAAGAATGAAATTCATTGAAGCACAATAGACAATAGTATGTTACTGAAATTGTAGAAGACTTGTAAATTGTTAAAAAAATATACAATCTACACGAAACAAATAGACTATTAATAATTTAAATGTTATATTCTATATCTTGAAAATTTTAATTTTGTTATAATTATGCTAGAAATGGAAATCAAATGACTATGGAACATCAAATTTTAAATGATCTGCTACAACTATTTTTAATGACTAATACTATGATATTATTAGACAGTGGGCCTGGAGTTTCATTTTCCTTTAAATTGATTTATTTATGTATATGTTGTAGTTAGAAATTAATTGCAGATGCAAAGTCGTGGAGAAGATGAGAAAATTAAATCATTTCCAGGAAGGCTCTTGACTCTTGGACAGCATACCAACTTCTGTAAATTGTCCATAACTCAAAGATGTGAAGTGTCGCTCTTACAACAAACATGAAAAGTGACACTCTAAACAATGAGCTGGAAAACAATTATATGAAAGTGATATGTTATTCAACTTGTTCATAGTAATAAATTTAAGAATTATTTTATTTATTTGACTTTTCTTACAAGTAAATACAGTTTTAAGAAAAATTTATGCTTTTAGAACTGTGGGCCATAATTAACAATGCAGGCATCGCAGTCCCTGGGCCTATAGAGATGACACCCATGCACGAAATCAGAAAGACTGTAGATGTTAATACAGTAGGAGTGATTGCTGTAACAAAGTCATTTCTACCGCTGCTTCGTTCTTCTAAAGGAAGGGTTGTGGTTGTTTCAAGTCCCTTAGGTAAAATCTCTCTCTCTCTCTCTCTCTCTCTCTATATATATATATATATATATATATATAAGTTTGAATGTGAACTAGTTCCTTAATGGATTCTCCTAATATTATAAAAATATATATATATTTAAAAAGAATATATGTCATCTGATAATCACTCAATTCTAAATCTCAAGTAATGCTACTAAAATATCGATTGTCACTCTGTAAAAAATTATTTGTCAAGACAACTTACATAAGCATACTATTAATTTCTTTCATCCTGCCAATTTGGTCTCCTATTATATAATAGGACATGCAATAAACTGTTTAAAATTATTAAATTTGTATATTCTTTTTTGTTGAATTATCAGAGTATTTTTTTATATGCAGGGTTCTCGAAAATTCCCCTTTAATAACTTTTAGGACTAGTTGAAGTGAATAGGAACTTGTGTGTAGCCACAACTTGTGCCAGCAGACTTTCCTCTGTTTCTAATTGAATCTTATAAATCAATCTCTTTGGCCTATCTACCTTTGATCCTATCATGTATCCATGATCATCTGAATTGACTTCATTCGACTTTTTCCTGTGGGGTCATATTTTCAGTTACGGAACAGCAGATTGAAGAGAACCAGTTCATCGTTCATATGCACAATATGTGCAAGGATGATGGTCCATACATCAAACTGGAGTTACTCACTACTTTTTGAAGGATACAAAATAAGTTTAACTGTAAACAAAAATGTTTGTGAAAAATAATTATTTTCTCTTTGTTCAATTGGTATTATTACCTAATGAGATGAATTGTAAGAGGAAAGATGCACTTAGTTATGCCTAAGGGTCCCTCATGTGCCTAATTGAGATAATACAGTTACTATTTCCAGCTTCCTTATAATGCACTTATTTAACTATGCAGGTAGCTTTCCTGTTGCAATGGCCTCACCTTACTGTTTTACTAAGGCTGCTGTCACTTCATTTTGTGAATCACTTCGAGATGAGCTGAGAACAGTAGGTGTATCTGTCCATACGATACTACCATTTTCTTATGAGTAAGTTTTAATATTATTACCTGTTGAACCATGGTGCCTACAGTCTAATTAAATTGTAAAAGAAACCAGTATTTAAATATTTTATATATTCATTGTAACAAAATTTATTTCAGGACTTCAATGAACAACATTTTAAATGTGGAAAATAAGATAAAAGAAGTTTGGGACAATTCATCAGAAGAAATAAAAAAGTCTTATGGTGAAGAATTCATCAGGAAAATGAAGGTGAAGCACTTCAAATAATAAATATACTCGACTTGAACTAACGTTTCTAAACCCATTTTCTCATATATATTTCCAGAATTTTGCTATATATTTTGGGGTTTTTAGAAAATCTTCCAACAAATTGAGTGAAGTTACAAATGAAATTGTAGTTGCTTGCCTTAGTTGTCATCCAGAGGTGAGTACAGTAACATCAATTTATCATATTTTTCTGTTTCCTGCAACATCTAAAAAATGTAATTTAATCAGTTTTTAAAGTGTTTATTGTAAGTAAATTATATTTATTCCAGAATACATACTTCAGTGGCAGTTTTCCAGTTAAGGTTGTTCTCACAGTGATGACAACCATCCCATTCAGCGTGCAAAGAATAGTTAAACATCCAGCATCAAATATTCCACTTAAGTTCATTAGCAAATTAATGAAGAAGGGGAAGATGTATTTCATTCATAGAAAACATTATGCTTAAAGTAATGAAATCATTTACATGTGAATGTATTTTTCAAATTAGCAAAGTTTGCACCTGGCAGTGAAATTCACCTATCATTGTTGCTGATATTAACGACTAAATTGACAGTATATTACTGATGAAAATATAACTCAATAATAGTACCATACTTCATGTGTAAAATTTTCCCTGTTGGATTTCAGAAATTTATATGAGGAGTGTCAATGGTAATTAAGTTTGCATAAACAGCCATTCTGCAGAATGGAAATCAAAAAGCCTAACATACAGTAATAATTTCAAATCCTGAAAAAAACCTATTTCATATAGCTTAATATGAGAGCAACATTAATGTAAATGATTACCCTTGTGGAAGGAATAACATATCCTTGATATAGGAATGTTTATGAACTCAACAACAGAATTAAAATTTGAATGACTGAAGATTAAATCCAATATGTCACGTAGTGTTAAACTCTGTTCATCTTCACTGAATAAAGATTGGACTCAGGAAAAAAGCCTCCATTATTTATAATAGTACTAAATTCAAAATGCAACAAATGAGAGTTGTTTCTATCTTCCTTGAAACCAGACTTTTTTTTATGGCAGCACACAATTTTATAAAATACTATACATTTTTAATGATTCATATTTCTTTTTGTCACTTGACTTCAATCAGTCACTACAGTAACTGAAAAGTAAAAGTATTGATGTCAAAGGTGTTCATATTTGGATTTTAAAATACACAAGCCCATTAAGAAAAAAATCATCGAGACTCATTAGTGAGCGCAATGCTTGCAAATATTTAGATTCAAAATATTAATTACTAAGTATACATGTATATATATATATTTATTTATTGACATTGTCAAATTAATTAATTCATCTCGATTGGAAAGACTGATTTCCCTTAAATTGATAGTTGATGTCACCAGGCTAGGTAGTAGTATTGACTGTGTCAAATTCTCAAAGGCCTCACCACCCTTCATCAGTCAGAACAGATTTGCAGATAAATGTATATAGTATTAAAATACAACTAGGGTAATGTAATCCACTTAAAAGTTATTATAATTACTTGTAATTTCTCTCTCATTCTACAGCCGTGAACACACACACACACACACACACACACACACACACACACACACATATATATATATATATATATATATATATATATATATATATATATATATACGTAGATAAATCATCTAGATTTGACTATATATGGATACGAAAACAAGTACATTTCGCAACACTCGAATGTCGATGGGCTATTAAAATTTTTTCGCGTTTATCCTGAGCTCTTCCTGGCCGGGAAGGAAAAGGAATGTAGATTAATAAAGATCAATAAATCTGCGCTTCTGCATTCAGGTTCGTGTTTGACACAACTCCATGTTTTCTATTTACATATTAAACTAAAATAAATGCATTATTTTAATTTTTTTCTTAATTTGCTTGGTAATTTCATCCGTAACTAAATTAGTTGACCGTCGGTTTTAATATGTAAGTTTTGTTTCGTTGTCAACTCCGCTAATTTTTTTCAGGAAATTTCGAATTGTATCTTGATCTCCTCCGTCATTCAGTATCCAGTAATAAGTGACGTTGACGTTTGCACACTTTAAACCGGCCATTGCAGTTTATTCTTATGTTAATAATTATTCGCGGCGACTTTCCTGACCTCAATTTTATTCTCCGAGGAGGGTTTCTTTCAAACTGTAGACAAGCCAGTCTCTTGAAGACGTTTCTTCAGCTCTGACACTAAAGGAAGAGAACTTCCCCGGCAAACTTGTAGACATTCTTCCTTGTACGGGCTGGAAGGAGGCAAAGTAGGAACTTTACACTAAACTTCATAGAGTTATTTTTAAAAAACATACTGCACGATTGCGTCAAGATTCGCCATATTCATAATTCGTCTCTGTATATTTTATACTTCAAATGTCTTTCTCCTAATATTTACTTTTACTGAAAACCGACGATGGAATTTTTCTAGTTCCACGGCTCCTTGTGTCTCAATTGTCACCTCACAATCCTTGATAAATTTGTTGTAATAAATCTACGGAGCTTTGTCATCGTTGATATTCCTCTGACTTTTTCTGTGTTCCTCTGCACGTGAAGAATGCACGACTTGAAGACTGACGAACATTTGAACTAAATACATATAAATTCATTTTGATTCAGGAAAGAGAGGACATTATTTTCGACGGACTTCTTCCTGTTCTGGATTGAAACTGTTTACATAGAATTCGATACAAATTTCTCAGGTCAGACACGATCCAAAATCGATTTGCCATTTTAAGTTGTTATGTTTATGACCTGAAAGATTTTTCTCTAAATATTGTTTAAGCCTGTGTCGTGATCAAACTTCTCAAATTTGATTTTACGTGCAAAGGTGAGTTCAGATATTCATATACTCATTTCAAAATTGTACGGAAATACACTTATTTATTTATTTCTGTGAATATGAAACATACTAATTGTTTTTTTTATTTATATTCCATGGTGGCTGATGTCTACACGAGGGGCTCAAGTTCAAAAGAATCCTACCTGGAGACCAACAATGAGGTCCTTGAAGCTGAGACCGTCTCATGGAAGCATCTCACTGGATTTGACTTTAAAGGTGAATTTATCTCAGTATTCAATCTGAAATATCTGCGATCAACGTAAAAACTGACTCGTTGATTAATATCTGTTTTCTCTAACGTCTTTTCCTTTGTGATCATTTCTCTGCTCTGAGTTTATTTCCCGTCTGTGTGCAAGCAAGCTGATTGATGCCTTTCATTGGTTTTAATTTGCTTATCTCTTTTGAGGACACTGAATGTAAATCAGATATGTTTCACTCCTTTATTCCTCGTTTTTTTCTCGTTATTTTAAATATTTCGTATCAGCTGCTCCGTTCCAACACTTTTTGAGTAATGGGCTCTTGTATTCTCCAACCTTTATTATTTCTTTGCAGTTAGTAAGTTTCTCCCTTTGTTAGCTTACACTCGCACAATTATCTTAGAAACTGCAATACCCTCCATTTTTTTCTACAGATATATTTATTATACGTTCATAAATAAAGGTTCTATTCGTGGTTTTCAGCAATCGACTGAAGGTTTTAGATTCCCAATTAGTTCTCCCGTTACTTTGTAAATCGATTTTAACCATTTATCGCACTTTATTCCCTTCATTAACTCCAACATGGACCGCAGTTTAAAGAAATTTCAAATCGTAGCTGGTTTTCGACGCCGACGAGAAGTGGGGGTGTGTACTACATAAATAACCATTCTTCCGAGATACATCTATGTTTTGTATCATTACAGAGGGGAGAAGAGGCTAGTGTGGGATTTGAATTTATAATTTGCACGTTGTTATTTTTGATCTCATAGCGAAGCTTGTAATTACAGCGTCACGGCTAAGCGCCTGTCAGGCAGGCAACCCAAGTGAAAACTCTGACGACGGGTTGCCTACGTACAAGGGCCTAGAGAAACTTGTAAGACTATCTCATGCTTTACAATTGATTCGGAGATTTTTTGAATTTTACATTAATATGTAATCAAAGAACTAGATGGTGCTGGTTGAATTCGTGGAACGACTAGACATATTGTTCATTGTGACGATTTTCTCAGTAATAATAATAAGTACCCTTGAAATTCTTCCAGTCACTTCGAAGGACGTAACAAGGATTCATCGACGGAATGACAACGTCGGCCTCAACTTCAGGGGAGCCTGGACACGTGGATGTGGAGGTTTCGGGTTCGAGCATCGCTCACAGCGCTAGTATTTATTTTATTTATTTCTCGTATGATAAAACGCTGTTTTTTGTTGAAAAAATTATTTTAAAAAGCGTAAGGGGATAGTCTTGTGTGTTTTATTAAATTTCTTGTATAAAAACGATGTTTTTTTGTAGAAAAATTTATTTAAAAAAGCGTAAGGGGATAGTCTTGTGTGTTTTATTAAATTTCTCGTTGTAAAGAACTATGTTTTTTTGTTGAATTATTTATTTAAAAATGCGTAATATGTAGTGCCAAAAAAACGAAAAATGTTTTTAAAACAACCTTTTCATAGTTTTATAATAAGGACTCGCTGTATTGGGGTTCATATGGTCATATTTTTTCCATATATAGCACCTAAGTAGTTTGGATAGTTCCAAAATGTAAAAATGTCAGACAATGATTTTCCTCATTTCTTCAGGAGGCTTTGCCATCATTTCCTTATATAGAACGTCGAAAATTATTTTATCATTACTTATTTATATACATAATCAAAATTGTAAAAATTTGTTTATTAAATGATTAGATTTTCTTAATTAAGAATAATAGTCACTTTTCATCTGACGATAGGAACAAGCATTCTATAAACGTGTTGTATTTATATTAAAAATCGTCAATACAGTGACGTCACAGACACCGCAACATCAGCCAAGCAGACGACAATTGCAGGCGACGGACGAGGAAAATCAGCATCTAGTGGATTCTTCTGAACTACGTCCAAAAGTAAATAAAAAACTAATTTATACATTATCTTAATCATGCTTTTGGCCTTCTGTTGTTTGCCTTTGACGTTATTCCCAAAAATTATTCATTCATATATTGCAATTAAAAAAAACTAAAACAGAAAACTCCATTTCAAACAAAAATGCTTAAGTTGGCACTATTGGCACGCTGCCGCGATGTATCAGCGAAGTGGATCATCATGTAAATATTGGAAGCGGTATTTCGTAAGTTAATTAATTGCTCTTGTGTGTTATATCACTTTCTTGAGTTTTGATCGTTTAAATAATCGTTCTTTAATGTTATGGAATCTTTATCTCCATAATTAGAACTGAATATTTCTTGTTATCTGAAATACCCGATTTAAGACAAGTTCAGAATTAACAAAAGTCAATAGTAGATAAATAATACGAACGGGTGTGTTCTAATTTTTTAATTACTTTGTTATCCATCTAACCCAGTAATTAACTCGAAAACTTTTGTGGCTATTGACAGCAATGACAATAGGTCTCATAAGATGTTTTTGCTATTTGTTTATTAGTTTACCATCTAAAAGAAATATGATAATCATTTTAAATGTTAAGGTTTATATAATATTCAACAAAATTGTGCAAAATGAAACCTCTTTTTAATTCAAGTTTATCAATTATCATAAGCTTGTAGGAATGAGGTAACCCTGAAGATAGTAAATGTTAGTTTATTCACATATGACACTCTTTTTTTAGATGCCAGGTGTCAAGCATGGAATTAGATCTCCTACTTAAATGTTGGAAGAACCATAAATCCTTCCTCAAATCATAAATTATCGCCAGGTAAGTCTCACACTATTAATTTAAATTGCTTGAATTAAATATAATCAAAGAAAAAAGTTTATCTTAGTATGATTGATTAATTCCTTTGGATAAATCAATTCTAGTCTATTTTTTACTGTCCAAAAGAATCCATTTTAGAGTACACATTGGTAACAATTACTGAGTAGAGATTAAAATGATGGTAAGATAGATATGTGTATTAAATGTTTTTATATTCTTGCAGGACTCGTGCAGGCCTTCAGATATTGGGCTGGGAAGCAGCTTCTGTTGGTAGAAGACAACCTCCAGTTTGGGTGAGTTTGTCTCACTCTTGTTTATGGTGAACATTAATGTGGCTTTTGTCAATTTAAAAATTGATAGGTATTTATAAGCTTTTCTTTCATGATTTGATTTGAAAATTTAAATTATTTTATCAATTTTCTGTAGACTTTGATCCTCAAAGTGTTGGCTATCCCTACATTAATTTGTTATGTTTTACACATTTTAAAATGACCATTTTTTTATTTTGGCATATAATTATCAGTAGTAAATGGACAACAGCTAGATTTATCAAGTTTTCTATGCGTGGTTTATGGTTCTTCAGTCATGTGTAATTGGATATGTTGTGTTTTAACTGATTAGTCTCAGATCTTCAACTTTTTTTTAAAAAAATTGGAAACCTTCTTCCGTCATATTTATTTTCTTTTGTAATTTTCCATTTGACCACATTTAAAACAACTAATCTGAGTGACTATGCTCAGGTCTGGATGCAAACAGAATGAACTCTTACTGTAGATACATGGATTTAGATGATTATCTTTTTAGTATTTCCCTCTGGCTCTAACGTCTTGATGGCATGATTGCTATATAAAACATTCTTTATTGTCATCTGATTTATTTAGACATGTCTACTCACATTCTATTCTTATTCTCATCTGTATATAGATATTCCTGTGAAGATATTATGTAAAACTCTCTCCTTATTTAAAAAGCTAACAACACACTTCAATTTTTGGGTACTCCAACTACCTTTTTTCATCTACATATCATAATGAACTCAGGTTTGTTTTTTTGTTCAAATACATTGGTAAGTTTATGCCAATATTATTAAATTTTTTACAATCTTTGCACACTATTTACAAATCATTTAGACCACCAACTACATTTGACTCCCCTCACTCCAATTGAATCAAGAAAACTCTGTCCATAGAGTATGTATAAAAAATTCTCTAGATTCAGTGGAAACAATACAGGCTGTCAGGCTCACTGCAATATTATGTACCTCATTCCTGCAGTTCTAAAATTTTCAACAATTCTAATTCGTTATTGTTCCACTCCCAGGGTTAAATGTGTGATAAGAAAGATTCCTGACACATGAAAGATAGTTTAAAGTTTTCCTTTTCCTAAATTAGCTCCCCCTTCCAAGTTTCAGAATGTGTCTATTACTCTATCATTGTGGTGACTATATTGACACTTCTGCCACTGTTTCTATCACTTTACCTGGCTTTATTTAATTTTTTTGTCTGTTATTCACATCTTCAGCACCCAATTTGGTTTCTTCAACAATTAACACAGCCTAATGACCCGTATATTGTCATTCTTGAATACATATTTAATTGAGCTTTACATATCAATGTTCTTTTGACTGAACCAGTCTTCCAGTTACTATTGCTGCACTTGTCTGATTCACAAACAAGTTAACCTGCAGGATTCTGCATGTCTACAAATTGCTCCAAGAGGCAAGCTTCTCGTGCTCTCAGTCTTTTTCAGAATTTTAAAAAAAATAACTATGGCATTATGCTTCTTGTTTTGATAAAAGTAACCAACTGTCCAAAAAGAGAGGATAATGTGAAAGTACTTCATTCTTTGTTTGGCACAATACCTATTTCATAACTTCTTTAGTCTTCTACCATAAAAATCTAATTACAAGACTTCAATAAAAGAATCACTTGTTTCCTATTACATTCTTTGAGTTTTCTTATTTATTTTAGCAGTTGTCATTAGGTATCATTATTTCTTCTGCCCTATTGCAAGCTAGGCCTTGTCTGTTGAAGATTGGAATCACATAATCTTGTTCCTCTGCCAAAATATTTGGGTGTGTTCTTAGACACAAATTCCTATTTCTACACAGCAATTTTCTTCAAAAAACTGAGACTACATATTGTTTAACATTTTCTGGATTTTAATGTTAGTGCCCAGATTAACTGTTTAGAGATCCGTGACTGGCGATATAAAAATTTATTATGTAGTGGCCCATAACTTAAAATGTATCTTGTTTAATCACTATTTGTTTTGTGAACACATTCACATTATATCTTAAGATGAAATTCCTCATGCTGTGTGAATTTCAGATGAATGTATCAGTTCAAACACAATGTTTTATCTTTGTTAATTCTACTCTTTCAATCTGTAATCATCTCAACCTTAAGAAGCTATTTCTCATTGTGTCTATTCCACATGAATGAATTGTTTCAAATACGAAGTTTTATCATTGTATGCCAATTCTACCTTCAATCTATAATCTTGTCTCATTTAAGCCTTTTGCACTATCTTTACATGATGGTATGAATGTATTTATAACTCAGGTCTCTTAACATTAAACACACTGTTTTAAACAATCCAGTCGGTTCACATTGTAGTTTGCCAAGCTATCCGTGTGCCCAGAAATATACTATATCCAAGTAATTGCAGCTCCTTTCCGTATCGGTGTGCTCAGAAATAAACTATCTCCAAGTAATTGCAGCTCCTTGCCGTAGTGGTGAGCCCAGAAATAAACTATCTCCAAGTAATTGCAGCTCCTTGCCCAGAAATAAACTATCCAAGTAATTGCAGCTCCTTTCCGTAGCGGTGTGCCCAGAAATAAACTATCTCCAAGTAATTGCAGCTCCTTGCCCAGAAATAAACTATCTCCAAGTAATTGCAGCTCCTTTCCGTAGCGGTGTGCCCAGAAATAAAATATCTCCAAGTAATTGCAGCTCCTTGCCCAGAAATAAACTATCTCCAAGTAATTGCAGCTCCTTGCCGTAGTGTGCCCAGAATTAAACTATCTCCAAGTAATTGCAGCTCCTTGCCCAGAAATAAACTATCTCCAAGTAATTGCAGCTCCTTGCCATGGCGGTGTGCCCAGAAATAAACTATCTCCAAGTAATTGCAGCTCCTTGCCATAGCGGTGTGCCCAGAAATAAACTATCTCCAAGTAATTGCAGCTCCTTGCCGTAGTGTGCCCAGAATTAAACTATCTCCAAGTAATTGCAGCTCCTTGCCCAGAAATAAACTATCTCCAAGTAATTGCAGCTCCTTGCCATAGCGGTGTGCTCAGAAATAAACTATCTCCAAGTAATTGCAGCTCCTTGCCATAGCGGTGTGCCCAGAAATAAACTATCTCCAAGTAATTGCAGCTCCTTGCCCAGAAATAAACTATCTCCAAGTAATTGCAGCTCCTTGCCCAGAAATAAACTATCTCCAAGTAATTGCAGCTCCTTGCCCAGAAATAAACTATCTCCAAGTAATTGCAGCTCCTTGCCCAGAAATAAACTATCTCCAAGTAATTGCAGCTCCTTGCCCAGAAATAAACTATCTCCAAGTAATTGCAGCTCCTTGCCATAGCGGTGTGCCCAGAAATAAACTATCTCCAAGTAATAGCTATTGGGAACTTGGTTTATTTTTATCTCATGTTTTATGTACTACTTGTTTCAGATTTTTGTTGAGGAGTGTATAGACTGGGGGCTTTAAACCCTTTGTCCATTCGCTCCTCAAAACGCTGGACTGGGAAGCTGTGGAAGCTAAAAAGTTTCAACGTTGAACAGAAAAGATTTTTTTTTGAGTTGGACTTAGGGCACTTTTTTTAGTGCCTTTTTTGGCCTTCCCAGCTGGAATTGTTGGCCAAACATCTCACAACAGCTACGACCAACTAATTTTAGTTGGTTTAATTGAAACAAATTGTAAAATTTGAAATTACTTTTGGAAATAAACATTTATTCTTAAATTTATATTATTGGATTTATTATATACCCTAGATCATTTGAAATTACTTTTCAAATTAAAAATTCTTACATTTATTATATAAATCCTAGACCATTCAAAAATACAAGACATTTTATTTTAACAATTTAATTTTACTTTCATATACAAGTTTGAAAAAATAGAACATTTTACAATATAGACTTCTTGAAACCCCAACACTACAGGAACAATTGGCCAAATCCTGAAACAAAAGAAAATACAATTAATACACTTCACATAAGAAAAATAAGAGTGGTCATTAAAACTCACCAAATAAATGTACAACTCCATCCTCTTCACAAATAAAGTCAATCTGCAAAAAGAAAATTAAATATTAACATTTTCATACAAAATAATTTTTCTAACCCAAGATCTTAATTTAAATTTTACAACTTTGTAAGTAATCTACAGTTAGTATCTCTAAATGTTTCACATATTCAAGCAACATTAACTGGTTCCAAGGCTGCAATGCAAATTGATGGACAACTGAGAAAATGGTTTAGCATTAATAATTCAGTCAGTCTACAACTGTATTCAATCTCATTAGAAGCAATCAAATATCTGGTTATATAGACTCAAAGTAAACTCATAAATGCATACACAGATATAGCAATGATCAGTAAGTCTCACTTGACAGACTACACAAACTAGAGGTCTTACTATGAAGAAAAAGTGCATGAATTTAGAACAGGTACACAACCTTCACCATCTGGAAACTAATATTAATAGGACAAATTCAGTCAACAGAAATAAAACTGCCTCCTAAATAGGAATTGGAATCATGATTAGGCCAGCCATAGCCTAGACATGATACAATTTGATGAATAGCAGTTCAGGACATTTGGACACAGGGTTCTGCTCAAGATTTATGGGGCCAGAATAAGAAAAGATTGTCCTTAATATGGATACTGCAAGAAAAACAGGTTTCAGATTACAGGCCACAAAACTAGTGGATCAATATGTGGAATAATAATGGATGACAGAACTGCATTAGAGAGAGCAGAATAGAAGAAACTTTAAGCCATGCTGGGTTGTGGCCCCATAAGTAAGTAATCTGTACAAAATTCATTACACTGTACTTATGCCACAAAAGCACATGTCAATACAGTTAGACCACTAAACTACATAAAATTAATTTTCATGCCTTCAATTAATCAATAAAATTATAACATGTAAATAAGACTGTACAAAGCACACAAAATTAATTCAGGCAAATTGCTCAATGTAGTATTCAAAATCAAACCTAAAGTAGTTGCTGTCAACATTTGCATAAAATATAAGAATTTTGAATTAGAGAAAATTATTGCCTGAATATCTAAGAAAGATTGACCATTGTGGATCAATTAAATTTAATTTAATTAAAATATAAACATGACATAATGGAAAGTGAAAACAGGGTTTTAGTTCATGACCATTTCAAGTGAGGAAGCAATGAAGTCATTAAGGACCTGCTATATAGGTAAAGTATCTGATACGTTCTTCAGATTATATCTAGTTCAAAATCTAGATTTTTTTAAACAATTACATTCAATTTATACTGAAAGACACTATACATTCCCTTTTTTAATTTATATTTATTAGTCAACAAATCTTATAGAATTTGCACTTTATAAATTTATTAACAATTACTCAGTCATACAGAAGGTAAGTGAACTTCACCCTTATTGGTTAATTTCTTGCGAGTGTCCTGTTCTGCACAGACACTGAACTGGTGGATGCTAAACTTCTCTCCCAAGTCTGCCAGTTTTCATGTGAAATTGAAGTTTCCCGTTATGGCTCCACTATTGTCCTCTGACCACGCCCATGTGGCACCTTCTCCATTTTATCCTGGCCGCTACCCTCTCCACAACTTTGTCGCTCCCTTGAAGGATAAATGCTCAGGAACCCATGTCTGGTGCTGCAAACAATGGAAAACCTAATTAGAATTCTAAGCCAAACACTACTATTTCATGTATCCATATACCAAATCAGGTTTATAATTTTGTATATCAAAATAAGGGGGAAATCACACATTACATTATTAAGACAGGTTTTAAAATTGTAAGAAAATGTAGAAATTATGCAAAAGGAAATTCAGATGAAAAATTACCAATGCCAAGGTTTTGTTTTATTTAAATAATCAATCCCAACACTAAATGCAGAGATAAAAGTGGAAGGAGTTATTTAAGGACAAAATTACTAGAATTAAACTGAATAGTTGGGAAAATGGTGCTGGGCTTTTCTAATTTTTGACCATTTTTACTCTGAAAGCTAACTTGTATGGGTATTAAAGACAAAGATACATCATTATTGAAAGTTAAACTAGTTTACACAATCTCAGTACTGTTTATTTTATACATAAAGGACTGAATGGATGAACTTATATAAAGCCTTCTGTCTTTTATGCAGATGTCTTTCTTATGCTGTAGAACACTAAGCAATCTTAATGTTCAAAATGAACCAGTATGGAAGACTTCAAATTATTTTGTCTATAATGGACAACAAATAAAATCAGGTTTAATGTATTTAGATGCTACCCATCATAAGGAAAACTATCCTCCAGAAATTAATGTAATTATTGCTTCAGTTTTCAATTATTACAAATAACAATACATTTGAAATTAAATACTGACCCCATTGATAAATATCAATCAATGTTAAAGGCTTACTATGAGATTATATTTCCTTCAATATAATGGCTTAGAAGCATGGGGAACAACTAAAAAATTGTTTTGTAAAAAGAGAACTTTAAGGGTACTCTATAAAACCGAAAATGCAGAGAACAGTCATATTTTTAAGATAATAAAGTCATGACAGAATGATTTTTATGTATTTAAAGTTATCCTTATACAACACATTGTCATTACCATTTTGGTAATATATTATATCAATAAATTTTTTGATTAACAGTAGAAGGGACTTGTGCAATAAATTATTGGGGAATGTCATATCCATATTAAACTAAACATCCGAATAAATTTGTTCGTTATAATTCATTAATATTTATTTCATTTTCCGTTTCACGAACACAGATTTCGGCTAAAAATTACTGATTTCACGCGCACAACTAGAAATTTATATAAAAATTCAATTGTGCCTCTAAAATGTTACTACATAAATAGACAATTATGAACTACTTTGAAAAATGCTACGAAAATCTGTTTTTAACATATGAACATGGCCCACATGTTGGCAGCCATGATGAAAGTGGCGATGTCACAAACAGCCGATTGTTCTCTCTTTAATTATTAAAGTTTCACCAACACAACTTCCTTTCAACCGTGTTAAAATTGCCAATATTAGCTACAAATGTTAAATAAAATATATAAATATCAGCCGACATTTAATTTTTTTTCACCGTGTAAATGAAAGTAAGCTTCAGCCTAACGTTTTTTTCTGATCCGACATCCCGCAACAAATATCGTACAAAAAAAATTATACCCACAGATTCCACACCAATTGCATAAATCTTCAAAAACAAAAAATGCAAATCCCACAGTGTTTCATTTTACCGCACACAAATATTCCTAGTGGCAATGATGCACGCGCTATTAGGAACCAGCTACGAAGATTCAACATACGATTTGAGACAATAATTGAAACTCTGCTGAAATATTTCTTCCCGAAGACCAAGAGAAGCTGTCAAATTGTGTTCAGGATAGATTTGGTTGCCCAAATCCTAGAAATAAAAGATTTCTTTTGGCGAAATTACGAACGCGGTTCTTAATTGGGAGCCGCCTTTAGATTGCAACCGTCAAGGAAAGTTGGAAGTTTCACTAATTGGATATAAAATCTGCTTATAAAAGCTTACATATTGTCTGATAATATACAATTAATATAATTAAAGTCTCAAATGTTATTTTGAGACATGTTCTTGCAGTGTAAGACACGTAATAAAGCATGAGCAATGCATACCTCAGTAGCTGCTGGGCTGAATGGAGCCATCAAGTTTGTAGTTGCCACGGTCAGAACTCAGGAAGAAGTGAAAGGCAGCAACACCAACAACAGCCCCCACCCCTCATAGACCTCGTTCCCTGTATTACACGTTCATTCTAATCGGGCCACGAAGCTATATTCCTCCATAAATTGCATTCTGCAACACAATGGATGAAACGTGAACAAAGTTCAGGATTTAAATAATTGATTTTATCAGATCTCAAGACGAAATTTACCAATACAAGTATTTAAGAAATAAATAAACAAGTTTGACCTACCAAATTAATTACCTGAATTTCTTCTTATTACATGCTTCAAAAACGATATATACGGTTATTTATCACTTTAGTGGGGCAGTAATTTATGCATTTAATTTACGCGTTCGAATTAGTTACACAAATAAATGTAAGATGCTAATAACATATGCAATATATATTTTAATGTACTACATTTTCTAATTTTAATAAAGTAACATGTAAAATTACATCAATAGCAGTGCAGCACTATGCCATCAACCAGCATTTTCCACGCACAATAATAAGTAGGGCTGTAAGACAGAATTTTAAATATTGAATTAATTTTTTATATATAAACATTCAAATATTTGTAATATAGCAAAGGAATTACTCTTCATTTCAGACTAAGGAAAAAAATAAGATTTTACACTAATTACTTTCCGCATTGTGTATTTAATATTAAATTTTTAAATATTTTATTAGAGTTATTAAATTTAAGAAACATTTTAAATTAACCTTTCATATTTTATCAATTAGGTGTAATTAATTCTCTGAGCACAATTGAAACTGAGAATATAATAATCAATCACATTGCCTTTCACACGTCGAGTTCACGTGTTTTGAAAGTAAAATGATTTAAATTAATTGAATACTTAACCAATTAAAAATCCATGTATTTATTAGACAAGAGTCTTTGCGACTAAATTTCTAGTTTTAATTGAGACCTTCCTGGTATTGAATGATCAACGATAAAATAAAATAAAAATATTTTATTTGTTATTTGACTTTTTATATAAATTATTATTTTCAATACTAATATAATTATACATAAATAATTATAAAGATAAATTATGTTACAAAATCAATATTATAAAAAAGCTTCTTATTCTGCAAATAAATAAACACATAAAAAAAGAACTACAAAAAAAATAAAATAAAAATATCCGGCCGAGCGAAGAGAATTTTGGGACGACGAAGCCTGGATTTCAGAATCGAGAGATAGGATAGTAGAAGGTGTCAGGAGGTCTTTGTATTCGGAGCGGCAGAAGGTGAGCAGGTGGCTAAGAAAAAGTCGAGATTTTGCCTAATCCCTGTGGGGTAGGTTCTTCCCATGAGAGAGAGAGAGAGGATCAATGAGTGAGAGAGAGGGAGCGAGACGATGGCACACAGGGGTTTGGCAAAATCACGGATTTTTCTCCGCCACCTGCTCACCTTCTGCCGCTCCTAAGACAAAGACCTCCTGACACCTTCTACTATCCTATCTCTCAATTCTAAAAATCCGGGCTTTTCGTCGTCCCAAACTCGCAATGCTCGGCCGTCGGCCGTCGGCCATCTTTTTTCTTCTTTCCTTTCTTTTTTTTTTATTCATTTATTTATTTGCAGAATAAGAAGCTTTTTTATAACATTGATTCTTTAACATAATTTATCGTTGTTCATTCAATACCAGTTCTCAATTAAAACTAGGAATTTAGTCGACATGGCTTTTTAATTGTTTACGTATTCAATTAATTTAAATCATTTTACATTCTAACGAGTGAACTGGACGAGTGAAAAAGGCAATGTGATTATTTATTATATTCTCAGTTTCAATTGTGCCTTAGTTCGGTTACTGAAATGTTTCTTAATTTTATTAATAGCTCTAATAAAATATTTAAAAATTTAATCTGGAAAGTAATTTGTATAAAATCTTATTTATTTATTCTTAGTCTGAAATTAAGGGTAATTCCTTCGCAATATTACAAATATTTGAATATTTAAATATAAAAAATGATTTCAATATTTAAAATTCTGTCTTACAGCCGCCGTACATATTATTGTGCGTTTACAATTACAACTAGCATCAAAAACATCAATCAGAAAACTAATTAAACGTGAGAGTAGTTTAAAGCTAAATATATTAATAATATTGCTGTGTTTCATCAATTCTCAATTGTTATGATTAAATAATCGAATTTATGGGTTGACTAATAATATTATTGGTCCTTAAATAAATAGATGAAATTAATAATTATATTTTTAATCGTGCGTTCCTTTACGCGGAATCTGAGCAAAATAAAATTTCAACTGCGAAAGTTTTTAGAAATTCTTCCAAGCATTCATTGGCTTGTAGTTTACAATGTTACAACACGTTATTATTAACTTTTAAACGTTACAATGATTTACGCATTAACAACATAAAAATAAATTGTTTTTCGATAAATATAATACGTGAAAGAAATAATGAATATATATATATATATATATATATATATATATATATATAATGAATTGTTCCTTATTTTTATTTAACAAACAGGCTCTTACACTAGCCTGGTGATCAACTTTTAATCGAGCTCCCTTTTCTCGTTAAATTTTCCGAGTACAAAAATGCGTTTCTTGTTTCTTTAAGCAAGGGCGCCTTACGCGTAAAGGAACGATTGATAAATAAATAAATATTCTTAATTTCAACTATTTATTTAACAATTTATATATATATATATATATATATATATAAGTGAACACACAATTTATTTTTTACGTTGTTAATGCGTGTATAATTTATATAAATCATTAAACGGAGGAGGATTCAAGACACGCAGCCTGCAATATTATTAATATATATTTAGGATTCAACGTCGTCTCCCGTTTAATTCATTTTTTGGTGTTCCTGAAATTTGTAATTGTAATCGCCAGGCAAATCAGACTCTTAATTATCAATATAAATTTTAAAAAAAATTGGAAGAATTTCTAAAAACATTCGCAGTACACATTTTTTCATTTAATCTTTAAAGATAGTTTTTCCAGTCTTACGCGTAAAGGAACTATTAATAAATATGCTTCTTAATTTCGTCTATTTATTTAAAGATTGATATAATAATAGTTTTATGTCGTTAAGGAGGAGAAGTGACGAAACACAGCAATATTTATTATTAATATATTCAGCATTAAACGCCTTCTCACGTTGAATTAGTTTACTGGTGTTTTTGATACTTGTTGTAATTGTAAACGCCCAGCAAAAAATGCTCTTTATTATCAATATAAAACAAAAAATAAATAAAAAATTAAGAAAAATAAAAAACCTTACTCTGCCACACTCCCAGGAATTCTGCCTTCATTTTCGCCGACCCCGAGGGGAAGGCAGAGGACACTCGAAGACGAGCGAAAGTGGAAGCAGAGAGGAAATGCTTTGGAGTAAGGACCCCACCGAGACTCGAACCCACAGCCTGCTACGCACAGAATCATTGCGTTACACAGACCTGAATTCTATCTTTAATTTATTATTATTCTTTAAGATTATGCTTCCAATTTCCTCAGTAAAATAATGGATTAATCATTTTACTTTAATTTCTCGAACAAAACGAAATTGTTTACTTTACTTGCACTTATTTTCATCGTGTGACTCGTCCATTGGGTACGGAAGTTGAAGATACAGATATTACAGTTAAAATTGCAATCGCTAATGTGTTTGTACGTAAATTTGCGGTAACATTAAATACATTTTCAGTCTGTTCCAATTCTGCATACAGACAGAGTTAAGACGGTAAAATTATTTGTTAGTAACGTGTATGAAGTTGGCAGCACTGGATGTACAAAACGGAAAATTTAAAAGGTTTTCAGTGTTGTTGGAAATGGTAGCATTTAGTTGCAAGGGTGAGGTGGAGCCTCCCCCCATAAGTGGTCCATAATTTAAAGTTAAAACGTCTGCAAAATGATCTCTGGTTTCTTTGACTTGAATAGAACTGTTTTATTCTTGTTGAAATTCATTATTAACTGGTTCTAAGGAAATACATTTATTACATAAAATGATAAACTCTCGTTTGTTGATGAAACAAATTTAAATCAAGCATCATTGTTTATGTCTATTTTTTAAAAAAAACACAAGTGTATTGGTTTTAATTGAACACTTATTCGTCGTCTTTCCCTGAGCCGGTTCAATTTTTTGTTTCAGTTTTTTGGGGGAAAAGGCGGTCAAAATGAGTAACGCGGGCGTCGAAGGGGTGTTTTAGGTGAAAAAAAAGGGTGTTTGGGTGAAAGAAGGGGTGAAAGGGCGGCGAGGGGGCTGATGGGGGCGTCGAGGGTGAGTTCTAGATGTAGACGTGGGCTCGTGGTGGGTCTAGGTTGCTGTGTTACAGTTATGTTCATATACATATGTGGCCGATTTATAAGTTGAGACACCACACGGGAAGAAAATTTAATATGCGTAATAATAGTACGGGTTGCGATTAATGACTACCGGTTTTTTTTATAAAGTTTTATTTATCTTTTCAAAATATCATGTACACTGGCCCATTGTTCAGAACGAACTGAACTCGTATTGTATTTACTCAAAAAGTATCTCGTACAGCAATGGAAGTTGATGACGATTCTTAGTGTAACGCTGTGGTTATCCTTTGGCTTCCGCGGAGTCTAGTTGCTCTTCTCTGCGACCTCTTTTTCTGCCTCTCCGCAACAGCTGGCGGATGAGATGTACAATTGATGTCGTGGATCCCCCGTTCGCGCATCTTCCAATCTGAAAAGTTACTGCAATTATAAAAAAACAATTGAGATTCACTTCGTTAAACGCGAAACTAAGCAATTTAAGAGCACCAAATGTCAAAAACGAACCTGAATGAGGTTCGCAGAAGCATCCAGCACTCGTCGTCCTCACAACTTCCATCCCAGGTCACTATTTCAGGGAAAACCAAAATCTCCCAAGGTCCAGAGACGCCGCGCCATTGGGAAATGCGCCGGTCCTCGCCTCCACAGCAGTTTTGAACTAAGGTTCCCACAAGCCGAGGCACCTCGGCCTGTTCCGAGAGGTGTATGTTCCGGGGTCGCAGACCTTGGGCATACGGTAAGAGTTGTTCGCTATTCCCATTGGAATAGTCGGCCAGCTGCCTCCTAAACTGGTCGAGGCACGGAGAAGGGAAATGCTACGTCCCCACAGCAAACTCCTCTCCCGCTATTGGAAGTGCCCAATGCCCGACCTACCCAATGCCGGTTTATCTAGGGTTTTCCCTGCATTTCTTTAGGCGAATGCCGGGTAGGATCCTTAAAATATAGCCCGGGGGCCCTAGTTAACCCTTGGCTACCTTCCTCTACCCATCCGCATCCCTTCCCATGCTATTAAAGGGGAGTTGCCCAAGGTGGATTACCCTCATGTAGCCTGTTGTCCTAAAAAAAAAAAAAAAGTTCCGGCACTTCGCCAAGAAGATGACACGACAGAGCTTTTAGTCGTCGAAACGTTGCGTTCTAATATAATTACGCAAAACCCGGTTGAACTCCGAGAACAATACATTGAACAACTGCACCGGGAAAGGCTTCAATCTTTGACGATGTAACATTGTCCAGATTTCAGATCCTGGCGAGATGATTTCTCTGCACGACGTCTGGCGTTGCCGCTCGATTTCCTCTGCTCCACTCCTTTAAAGAATACATCCATCTCTTTGCACAGTCACACTGGCAATTTATACTCACTTGCCTCTTCCAAAATTCAGATGCCACAAACGAATGAGTTTGAAACGAGGCTTCCAGCAACTTATCAGATTCTTCGTCAAATTAAAGTGGGTCCTCAGGAACAAATCAGTGGACATTCAACAACTCTTGTTGAAAATCCAGAACACAAACCCCGTTTGTTAGAAACGTTCGTCCACAGCGTCATGTTACAGTGCGAAACGCGTACGCAATTTCATTGGCAGAAACTTACCAATTGTAATAAAAACCATCAAGCATCAAGGAAAAGATCCACCAACAGATTTAAAAATTACAGAAACTTTCAATGTCCCCAAAATTGTGCACGAAAAACTAAAAATGAGACCTGGGCGGCCGTAAGTAGAGAAAAACTTTAAAATTATTTGTAAACCGTGTTTAAAAGATAAAAGTCAGATCGTTCTTCAATTATTTAACTATCGATAAAATGAGATCGTTAATTCTTGATAAAATTGAAATTGTTAAATTCAATCTTTAGTATTATTTCTTCCGCAACAAATTTCGTCTATGTTCAGACGCATTGATTTCCATAAAAGGTAAATGTAATTTTGATTATATAAATTCTGCCATTTATCAAACCCAGTTCAAGACCCTGAGATCCCAAATATTTTGTGTATTTTATACTTGTTTCAAAAATGTTAATAAATCTTGTTTAATAACTTTCACTTAAGTTCTTTCATTTAGAAACGCCACATTCATTATGATATTATATAATAAAATTATTACAGTATATTGGCGTTGGTAACTACGTGGGTTTATAAAGTGGGATAAGTACGATAGGAAGATAAATGTATATAATCTCTTCCGCATTTGAAAATCGCGTTATTTTACCATACATTTCTAAATTTTTTCTTAAAAATCACGTCAAAAGTTTGGTAATGAAATGCCTCCCATCGTTGCGCATTCTTTGAACATTTACTAATTTAATAATTAAATAATTTTTTTGCAGAAATGTATAGTTTCCGAGATATATAAAAAAAATTGTACGTAATTACGAATCTAAATGGCTGAGATTCAAATTTCGACCATCGTTAAGCAATTTACATGATGAATTATTAATTAATTTTTTTTTGAAACGTACAGTTTTTGAGAAATACTTAAATTCGTATGTAAAAATGATTTTAAATTGCTGCGATTCAAATGTATTCCTTCGTAAAGCTATCTTTGACCATTTACAACTCGAATTGCTACATAACTTTTTTCCCTCACATGTATACTTTGGGAGATTCAGCTAATTAAGTATTAGCAGGTGTGACGTCACAGTAGAACGTCACTAGACTAGGAGGAGGCTCGCCGCTCGCAAAGTTTCAACTAGGAATGACATCTGTTGATAAGATCTTGAACTAAGGCGTAATGTTTGATTATTTATGTAAATATACAAAATCTTAATTTGTATAAATACTTCATACTCATATATATTATTTTATTTAATAAACATTTATGTAACAACTTATGATAATTTATTATTCTCAAATGATTATTAAAAGTAAGCATTTATTCGTTTTAAAAGAGCATAAGGGTGGGGATAAGGAAAAACTGTGCCTTTATCCATTCAGTCTTCACGTGGTCCTCGAGGAAATATGCTGTGATTTTAGTGTTTTGTGCTTAAGAAATATTGGTTTTTTTTCCTTCAGTGAGTGCATTAAAGTTGTAGAACTTGTACAATTAGTGGGATATAAAAATTAGCTAGTTGATAAATTGTAGTCATGGAAATTGATTCCAGGAGAACAAAATTATAAGTGCTCGAAATGTGTTGAAAGTTTCAAAGTTCGAAAGAATGAGAAATACGAGGGTGAATCAAACATAAACAAGACTTATTTTTTTAAATATTTATTTTTGATTTTAAACGCACAAACAATCATAGTTTATTTTTCTACATAATCTCCTGATTTATAAACACATTTTTCCGAGCGTATAGGTAATTTTTTAATTCCTTCCACGTAAAAAGAGTCACGTCGTGTTTGTAGCCAATTGCGCACATATGCTTCAACCTCATTATCGCTGTGGAATTTTTGCCCTCCCAAAGCTTCCTTGAGAGGACCAAAGACATGGAAGTCGCAGGGAGACAGGTCTGGACTGTATGGAGGGTGTTCCAGTGTCTCCCAACCCAGTTGCTCCAATTTTTGTACGCTCAGGGCTGCTGTATGGGGGCGAGCAGTCATGGAGGAGAATCACTTTTCTCATCGGAAGGTCTCGTCTTTTGCGGCGATATGCAAGTCTGACCTCAGTCAAAATTAATTGTTCTGCGCTCATGCAAAAAATCAAGGTGCAGCAGGCCACGCTGGTCAAAAAAAAACGGTAGCCAAAACCTTGCCAGCCGATAATCGTGACTTGGCTTTCACTGGTCCGGTTCTCCTTTCTTCCTCCACTCCATACTCGCTTGTTTCGACTCAGGGGTGTAGTGATGCACCCACGTTTCATCACAGGTGACAATGTGAGAAAGAAATGGGTCTCCTTCTTCCCCAGTTTCTGGTCAACTGTGAGAAGGCGAGGAACCCACCTTGCGATACCGTAGCTCCTCTGAGAGTATAGAGTAAGTGCTCCCATAACTTATTCCAACCTCAATTGCAATATCCGAAGTTGTTAGACGCCTATCACCTTCAACAAGTTGACGAACCCTGTCGATGTTGCCCGCTGTAATGCTGGTGCGGGGTCTGCGGCCACGTTCACGGCCCTCCACGAACTGTTTATGCCAAGCAAACACTCTACCTCGCGACAGCGTCTCTTCCCCGAACTGTGCAGTCAATCTTCTCAAGATTTCTGCCGGTTTTACACCTTCTGCAGCTATAAACTTGATAACAATACGTTACGCAATAGAGGGAGGTACCTCCTGCTCGGACATCGTAACGATGGACACTGAGCGAGTCTATGATGATGAGTCACGTGCTTCCCCCACTCCTGACAAACCAACCTAACAGCCAATAACAGCGGAACGTTCTTCCATCACTATTGCGCGCGCAGGTCCAAAAGTCTCGTTTATATTTGATTCACCCTCGTATATTGATGGGTGGATGAATGTGGTTTTGTGGAAATAAACTATTACAAAAGAGAAACCCGTGTGAAAATAAAGTGGATGTTAAAAAAGGGACCATTTTTGAAAGATCACAATTGACTAAGTTCGTAAATCTGTGTGTGTGGATGATGTGCCGCTGACAGCGAACCGAATCAAATCGGCGTGAATTATTCTACTTGCGTAGATTGTTCGTTCTTTTTCAGGGAGGTCGTAGCGTGTCACTTCATTATCGTAGTACAGAAACTGTTTCAACATAACACTGACAATACTACGCTTCATAAGGTAAGTGGCGTCATCAGTTCTGTTTCCAGGATTAGTGTCTTAAGGGGGATTATGCTGAAGTTGGCAGCCCATCATTGGGGGGAACGTGTAGAGGTTGGCACCAGTGTCTGTCTGTGACGTCACTATGACGTCACACCTGCTCTCTCTTTGATTAATTTTAGTATTTTTTAAATTCATATATCTTACAAATTACTCGTTTTCATACAATTTTTTATTTACCGGTCTTAAAACTGCCATTTTTGGCAGAAAAAAATTCCCCCCCCCCCATTTACATACCCTAGATTCCTCACAAAAATAGAATTCATACATTCATGAGCACGAAATTATAAAATTACATTTCAGCCGTGGCTTCAGGTGGATCGAGGGTTTGAGAGAACTTGAAAATAACCACCGCTTCCTAGAACTAGAACACAAGCGAGTCCCACTTAACCTACTAAGACACGGCACTGCTAAATTACAACTGTCAAAAAAAATTTGCACCAACATTCATCACTACTGATGAATCACCCAACTAAATTACACGTTGACCAATCGCCAAAAAAATATAATTCGTTACATTCGACTCTGTTTATGGAGAATCTACTGAATTAAAATTACTTATCCGCGGATTATTCTGAATTATCCGTAAAACATAGAACTGATACAATAAGTAATTAAAGATAGAAAATAAATTTGCGCCTGTACTCGGGAAAACTTCACGAATCCTTTCATATAGAAATTTGAAAATCTGTTATGAAACTGATAAAATGGAGGAAGGATCGTCCAAGGCTCGAGTCGCGTGGTCAGGAATATCTTCGACAACTTTTGAAAATACACAGATTAAGACATACTATTTTAAAATACAAGAAAGACTGGATAAACCGAAGGAAATCTTGACTCTCAATAACGGTCTAATATTCTTCTTACCAGAATACGAGCAAAGAGCTGCAGTTCCAGGGCCGACGCCGCCACCGACTATTCCAGCACTTCTCTAGACGTTATCCAATGGAGTCGAGTAACAGGGGCCGCGGATACTTCCAGAATGAAACCCAAGCCCTGCTGCACGTAGTTTATATAGTCTTGGGACACGTGACTTGTTACTTACAGACAGTTTACCTTCGACCATTAGTCAAAACTAACTTCCCTGCAAACGGCCCACGTGGTCACAGAGGAAACATTGAAATACGTCTCAGACACGATTCTCAAAATAGACCTAATTTCGTATAAACGTATGGAATACCAAATTATTTTTTTTTCAAAAACGTTTTTTCGAATTCTTTTTTTTTCGAAAACGTTTTTTCGAAAATTTTTTTTTTCGAAAACGAGTTTTTGAAAACGTTTTTTCTTAAGGAAGCGACCTTGCAGAACACGAATCCGGTGTTTTAATAATAAATATTCTGCTCATCCCCTCTGTAACCCTTTACACGCTTTTACAATTTAAATATAGTGCTAAGCTTGTCTTTCTTCCGTCTATTTGCTATAGATTCCCATCCTAATTGCTTCACCTCATCGTTCCCCTGACCAGGTCCCCATATTACAAATACTTCTGTTCCTCAGAGATTTTTCCAGGCCATCAAAGTGGTGTTTTCTATAAGGATCCCAATAACGTGCTCCATAGAGATTTATTCGCAATGACCTTTCTTAATACTTATTATATTATGTTAAGTAATTAATATTTTATTTCTCGAGACACTTCGTTACAAAGAATCCACTGTTTGGATGAAGATGATTATTTACTTTGAATCGTGAATAAAATTATTCCGATTTAATTTACGTACTACGTTGAGTAAAAAAGTGGGGGGAAATTTATTTATATTAAAG
This sequence comes from Zhengitettix transpicula, assembly GCA_037074705.1. Taxonomy (NCBI): domain Eukaryota; kingdom Metazoa; phylum Arthropoda; class Insecta; order Orthoptera; family Tetrigidae; genus Zhengitettix; species Zhengitettix transpicula. Next base: position 33,608,423 of record CM073596.1, on the reverse strand, counting down.
GATCAGCGGGGAGAAATCTCGTCGGGACCGGTCTCTAGTCTCCTGCTAGTACACCGACGCACTAACCACTGGGCTACCCGAGACGACTCCAACCCCAATACGACATTCTTCCATCCATTGTATATATAGCCAGAGCCTTAAAAATACAAATTTCATGGGCTGTATGACGGAACGTAGAAAGGCAGGAATAAAGAGAAGTATAGGAGGGAAGAGAAAAAATGAAACATAGAATTAACAACAAAAAAAAACAGGAAGGAAGGAAAAAAGAAAAAGGCAGAACGAAAAGAAGTAAATATATAAAGATGATTAATTGAATCCTTCCTCACCTGCAAAACGGATCCAGGCTGCGAATCTCCCGGGCGTTAAGAATTCTCAACTTTTTCTTCAAAGTGCAGAAACTTGCAGAGGATGACAAATTACTAAAACTTCAGAAAACATCAATATGCATAAAACGTGTCGGCTGAATAAAAAGGGCAACAACGGTTTAAAAAAAAAGAGTAAATAGAGGAAGAATCGTCGGTATTTATTCCAGAACAAACTTTAAGGTTAGGTAATTTTGAAATTTATTATTAATAAAACATTTAAATATGAAAACAGAAACGACGATTCATTCATTAATCAGAGTATAAATTTATTTGATATTGTCCCACGTACCTCAGCCTAGAAATTCTCCACGCATTACCAAATTTGGGCATAAATCTGCTCACTACAATATTAATAAAGCAAAGAACATGTTTTTCTTTAACAAAATGTCTTTATTACGACCTTCAATCACCTGAAAAAATCAACACGAGTTGCAGAACCGTTGTGTGGATATTTATTTTTATCGCCTAATCACAGGCTAAGTGTTTATATTATTAGATAATTTTTAGCCGATCTTGTGGATTTTAAATGAAAATGTTTGATCGAGTTATAAATCAACCAAACTTCTGCGGTATTTCTTCACCATTAAATTTGAGAAATTACTAAGTATTCATATATATTATATTTGCATCCCACGCAAATAAATTATGGTACGCAAACTCGAAGGAGTTTATCTAAAAGAAATGTCTTTATCTTATCTTGGAATAATTAAAACCTTAAAAGATACAGTATTTTTAAATAAATAAACATCAGCCAATGTTTTTAAGTCAGAAAAAGAATTTATTAATTAAATGAACAACGTTTCATCGCTTAAGAGGATTATCAAGTTCAAGTTTTTTTTAAAAAAAAATAATTGGTAGGTCTTTCAAAAAATTAAAATAAGCGTATTAAACGTTAATTTAATTAAAAAGTAATTTTTTCTGACTTGAAATTGGTTATTGATTGATTTTTATATTATTGTTTATTATTGTTTATTAAACAATATATATATTGTTTATTATTGTTTATTTAATAATATATATATAATAAAATTTATTATTTGAATGGCAAAAAAAATGTTGGTTCGATTTTATTGGCTGGGCTGAAACTGAGCTGCCACTCCCGAACGCTATCCCACTACTGCCTGCTACGGGGACTTTTGGCTGCTGGGTTTCCCCCCTGGCCCGGTACGCCCCTCCTTAGCCAACCTGCACTCCTCGGATTCCTCCAAGGAGTCCATATTGATAGCAGGCTTAGTGCGGACGCTCGGTCAACGTGGTCCACTCAGCTCCAGAACCCCCAGCCTCACACCGTCCTCAACACTCAGCCTCCAGGTAGCTGGATTACAGGAGCACGCCACCACTCCCAGCTAGAATATAGTGTCCCCTATACCATATATATAGTACAATATAATCTTTAGATTTATTTTAACTGTTATATATTGTACATATATATATAGTTAATAAATTATTTTTTATAATCCCATCAAATAACACGTACATTTCCGTTCCCAAGGAAAATATAAGCTAAAATAATATATCAATATAGACAGTCCAAATAGTTCACCTTTTCGCTACTAGATGTCAGCGCCCCTGTCTGTCATGGCTGACGCGACTATATACCAACATGATGGCATTTAGAAACTCATTTAGATCTACGTTTTTCGTTCATGCAGGGCAACAACAATTCTAATTTTAAGTTGTTACCAAAGAGATATATAAACATAATAGAGTGGCTATATCAGCGTTACGGCGCCCTGGGTGGCAGCAACAAACAACACTGACCGCCATTTTTTAGTAGGTCCACTTTACCTAAAACCCGATTTGTGTTATGCTACTGATGGTGAAAGTTTTGAAGTTTTTGTGTTAAAATAAATTGTTTGTTAATATTAATCATGCCAAGCGTGTGTTCAGCCTACAATTGTAATAATCGTAGTTTGAAAACACATGAAGTATCGTATTTTAAGTAAGTATCAGCATAATAATAATAAGAAGAAAGATAGCCAAATACAGACAAAATAAGTGATAATATAAATACTGCACAACGTCTCTGGGATCCTTGTCCTTTCTTCAGGTGCTAAGAAGAGCCTAGAGCGACAAAACTGCACTCGTCAGTTGACAAAAAAAAAGCTTTGGAGGTGCTGTTGTGTCGCTCTAGGCTAGGAACGGTTACATGTTGCAAATAGAATGACGAGGCTGCACGTTCAGTATGAGGCACAGAAAATGAAGGTAGACACTAAGCAATTCTGAAGCAGATGCCATGAGTTTCTGTAGAGACTTGGGTTTGTCTGAATTTGTAAATTGTGAGGGCACGGTAAAGTTCATAAAGCATTTGATTTGTTTAATTCGTGCAATGTTATGAACAAGATCTGTACAGTATTAAAGCTGTACGAAGAGAGTTTAGTCAGGGAGGAAGACGGACGTGTGTGTGGGATAGTTTTAGATCTTCTCAGTTTGAGGCAACTGGCAGAGAAGTGTGTGTGGAACGATTCTCCAGTTCTCAAATTTATATTAAGTAGGAGAATGAGCCAGGATCATTTAGAACTCTTCTTTTCTTGCATACGAAGATGTGGGGGAAATCGAAATAATCCAAATGCATTACGCTGATAGAACCATCCAAAAGTGCCAATAGTACGGGAGGAATTTTGGAGACTGGTTGTACCAATTGAAAAATATAATTTTAAATCTTGTACAGATCACAATTTTGATCATGTTTACATCCCTGAATATGAGAGATTAACTTTAGATTCAGAAAAAGTGGTAGAATATATTTCAGGAAGTGTTGTACGGGTGGTGGTAAAAAAAACTAAAGTGTTTAGGTTGTTTAGAGGTTCTCCTTGCTCCTCGCTTTGAAAGAAAAACGGGACTGATTAAAATAAAGGACTTTAAAGACAAGTTAATCAACCCGTCTAAAGACGTTGCTGAAAAAGTATTGAGGAATAACGAAACGCAAATAGGAAAGAAGAATTTACTATTAAAATTGTGTGTGGAGGTATTCCGGATTTTGGGACATAAACAAATTTTATTTTGTGTATTCGACCATTTAATAGATTCGGCCGAATTTGGTGAGGAAACTCGCTACTCAATTTTAATAAAGGTTTTATTAAAACAGTACTTCAATTGCAGAATTCGTTATATGTGTAAAGAAAAAGCAATGGATGAAAGTAGGACGCAATATTAGGCAATTGTATACAAAACTGATATTATTTAAAGGTCAATAAATTTTCCTATGCCTTAAATGTGTTATATTTACTTAAACCTTAAAATATATTGTCCGTAGAGATTTAGTTTTATGTCATTTGTGCGACAGAGTTCAAGGCTAGCAGACGATGGGGAACCCCCTCCTGACAGTATAAAACATGGCGGCTGAGTTTTCAATTTGCTTCAAACATGGCGGCGACTTGTCCAGTCTATGTTGTTTATATATGTCTTTGGTTGTTGCTATGTAACTATGTAAGATTTTTTTTCTCCATTAATATCTCGGGCTCCAACTGACATACAACTAATACGCGAAAAAAATGGGAATGAAAAGAAGACAATTATACTGGTTAATCAGCAGGTAACCGCAGATAACACTATCAAATCACCCGGTTATATGTAAAGTGATAATATAACCCATATGGACTTTCCCCATACAAGGGAACTGCACAAAAAATTTAAAACAATTACAAGTAGAGAGTCTCAAAAAGGACAACCATATCAACATTAAAAGAAGAATTATCGAAATTAAGCTTAAAAGTAAGCCACGAAATGAAGGCATAAGAAAAGAAGTTTCTGAACAGTTCAAGGAAACAAACATAGTTAATACGTTTAAAAATATTCAAACTGGTCGGCGGCACCAAATATATTCGCGGGTCGCCGGCTACCGAACCGGGCGAATTTGTTGGCAGACCAAATTGGCTCAAGAAACTTACACGGTAAGAATTCACGCAGAAAGATCGTGGAGGAAGTCGGCGATGAAAAGCAAGAAGTACAATATTGTTGGATCAATGTATTTGAAATGTGCCAGATTGCTTTGGTCGTACCATGAGATCCTTATCTTGGCTAGACGCTGATATCAACACATCTCAAGTGTCGTACCCGGGGAGTCAGTAAATGTAAAACTGTCAAAAAGTGAACAAGTGTTACAAACGGGTCAATGTCACGGTCAGACTATTTATGATTAACCTGTTAAAATAATCGTGTAAGGAAGCTGGTTTGAAGCGACCCTTCCTTACACCCGAATTTTTCTACGTGCTAATATAACTTCATCGGCGATATTTCTTCTCCAAATAAGACAATGGAACATTTGCTAATTAAACTTCTTCATATTAGTAAAATATTTACCCAGGTCTGAAAAGGGGGTACATGACGTTGTTTAGTTTAAAAACCCCAATTAATAACCAAGCACGCAAAAAAAACTTTATTAATTTAATGTAAATGTATATGTAAAATTATCCGCATATTTGGTGTAAAGATATACAGAGAAAAACACAAACATTGTGGACAGTTGTAAAACAATAGTTACTACACAGCGGTGCAGATTCCATTATTAGATCATGTATAACCAATAAATAATAGACATTATCGAACCATATAAGTCGACGTCGAATATATTCAAAAATACTTTATAAAACATTGGTAAACTGCTATTAAGGAGACACGAAGGGGCTACCTTTGGGTATGCCTTTTCCTCTCCGTTTTTGAACTAAGGTTCCCACAAGCCGAGGCACCTCGGCCTGTTCTGAGAGGTGTATGTTCCGGGGTCACAGACCTTGGGCATACGGTAAGAGTTATCCGATATTCCCATTGGAATAGTCGGCCAGCTGCCTCCTAAACTAGTCGAGGCACGGAGAAGGGAATGCTGCGTCCCCACAGCAAACTCCTCTCCCGCTATCGGAAGGGCATGGGACAAGTACCCAATGCCCGACCTACCTGATGCAGGTTTTTTAGGGTTTTCCCTGCATTTCTTTAGGCGAATGCCAGGTAGGATCCTTAAAATATAGCCCGGGGGCCCTTGTTAACCCTTGGCTACCTTCCTCTACCCTTCCGCATCCCCCCTTTCAAATCCCTTCCTAGATATTAAAGGGAAGTTGCCCAACGTGAATTACCCTCATGTTGCCCTAAAAAAAATGAGAGGCGTATTTTATAGGGGTTTGCGAGGGCTATTCTCTCGCAGGCAATACCTACGAGGGATGTTCTCTCGCAGGCAGAACCTCGTAGGAGAGATACGAAGGGGCTACCTTTGGGGATGCCTTTTCCTCTCCGTTTTTGAACTAAGGTTCCCACAAGCCGAGGCACCTCGGCCTGTTTTGAGAGGTGTATGTTCCGGGGACGCAGACCTTGGGCATACGGTAAGAGTTGTCCGCTATTCCCATTGGAATAGTCGGCCAGCTGCCTCCTAAATTGGTCGAGGCACGGAGAAGGGAATGCTGCGTCCCCACAGCAAAATCCTCTCCCGCTATCGGAAGGGCGTGGGACAAGTACCCAATGCCCGACCTACCTGATGCAGGTTTTTCTAGGGTTTTCCCTGCATTACATTCAGGCGAATGCCGGGTAGGATCCTTAAACTATAGCCAGGGGGCCCTAGTTAACTCTTGGCTACTTTCCTCTACCATTCCGCATCCACCCTTTCAAATCCCTTCCTGTGCTATTAAAGGGGAGTTGCCACCATGTGGATTACCCTCAAGTAGCCTGTTACCCTAAAATAAAAAGCTACAGTTTGATGGTGAGACAAATGATAAATATTTGAAATATAGTGTGACACACTAAAAAAATCAATGGAAGGTTTCAATTAAATTGACGAACGAAACGAAATACGGTAAATACTGGAACAGCAAAAAAATTGATTGAAGGTATTGCAAAGAACGAAAATACAGAAGCTTATTTGTGGATGAAGACCTCGATTGAGCACTTGGACAAGAAATGGACAACTTCGTGAATAATCAAATTGACGGAATTACAGTTGAATGATTTTTCCCCTGCAGGTTTGTGGGGCCCAAAATTTCCAGTAGGAACTAAATAAGACTCGATGCTATCTGTAGGTGACAACGTCTGTGTCTTATCTTCATCTGAAGTATATGTGAAACTCTTAAAGATTACTTAAGCCAGATGTCAATGAAAAGATAACAAAAATCGTAAATCATATATAAATGAGATAACGTGCACCAGGGAGACGCAGAAAGAAGAGAATTATCAATGTAAGTACTTAAATTTATTAATCTAAGAAATCACTGCTATATTATCCACTTCGCCGTCGTTTATGATATATTGAGTCCCTGTTCAGACAGGATACATTTCATGCTCACTTTGTTTCCACATTACTTTTTACAAAAAAAATGTTTTTATATATATGGATTCCAATTATAAGTGCAATTACTTGTTTCACTTTAATCATTATTGCGTTTTTTTGTACTCTATTCTTACAATATCAACCATTTTTATGTCTTACTTTATCGCTTTCCCAATATCATAAAAACTAGGTTTTATTCCCCTAATTAAGCCTCATAAATAAGGCGATAACAATTTTTAACGGGCAGAGTCATTATAGTCACAATATTCTGTTTTAATAAGTTTTATAATTTTTACTTATATTATCACTGATTTTAAAAATAATTTTTAGAATAGATTTTTTCATTTACATTTCAGGAATATTCTGTTTCTTGCATTTAATACAATTTGCCTGGTCATTTCATTTTTTTCTAGTGATAATGAAATACTTTTTTTTTTGGGTGTAGACAGGCTATGTATAGGGTAATCCACATAGTGGCAACTCACCTCTTATAGCATAGGAAAGGGATTTGAAAGGGGGGATGCGGAAGGGTGGAGGAAGGCAGCCAAGGGTAACTAGGGCCCCCGGGCTATAGTTTAAGGATCCTACCCGGCATTCGCCTAAAAGAAATGCAGGACAAACCCTAGAAAAACCTGCATCAGGTAGGTCGGGCATTGGGTACTTGTCCCACGCCCTTCCGATAGCGGGAGAGGAGTTTGCTGTGGGGACGCAGCATTCCCTTCTCTGTGTCTCGACCAGTTTAGGGAATAGCGGACAACTCTTACTGTATGCCCACGGTCTGCGACCCCGGAACATACACCTCTCAAAACAGGCCGAGGTGCCTCGGCTTGTGGGAACCTTAGTTCAAAAACGGAGAGGAAAAGGCATCCCCAAAGGTAGCCCCTTCATATCTCTCCTACGAGAGAATATCCCTCGCAGGCCTTCTGATAAATAAAATACATTTCCTTCATTCTACTTTATATCATCTTTTTTAATTGGGTCAGCTCAATTCCACAAATTTGATATACATCATCAGCATAATTGAAATTCCGAATTTGCTTTTTTCGTGAATTCTATCCAATCCATTTAAGATTTAAAACAGTTCAGAGCTGTCTTTCCAGACTTTGTTAGTTTCTAACACAGTACTCCCAGTATTTTTATATATTAAATAGCATTCTTTTAAAAAAAAATCAACTACAATACTGAACAAAATAAAATAATAAATAAAAATTATGTTCCGACATACACTGGTATAATACCAGAAAATCAGAATATTTATTTATTAACAGTCTTGTCGTACAAATTTAAGAACTAACCGTTTTCATCATAGTAAGATATAACAAACTACCTACAGAAATAACAGATAATAAATTGGAAAGTTTCAAACTAAATCTGAAGACATGTCTGCTTAATCACTGCTACTATTCTGTTCATGAATATTTATTTCATACACATGGAAATGAAATATAAAGAAATGATTGCTTATCTGAAATTGAAGCTTGGTGTAGTCACTTGGGACAGAAGGAAGTTCTTCAAATTTTCAGAGGCTCTCTGTTCCCTTCTTCAGGAAAGAAAATTACATTCTGTGTGCTAACCAGCTGTTGATGTAACACATTTGCATACGAAAGAGATATAACATAGCATATAGGTGTGAATGTGCAGTTCATATACTTACATAACATGTCCTTAACATATTTTGTACATGATGTAAAGAATCAATAACGTACTACTCCCTCAATAATTATTTAAGGAAAGCATTTTAAATTCATATTTACACTTGAAAATTTGAACTAGTATTCATCGTCCAATCGTCTTTTACCAAAAGAGTCCATTAGCTAATAGAAAACTCTGATTTTTACAATAGCTTATCATCTATCCAATCATCTTGAGAAATGTTTTCCAGTTTCTTAAATTTAACAAATAATGATAACAGTTTAAACAGAAACCAATTCAACTCAAAAGTAAATTACACTGTCTCATTGGCCACATTCAAGTAATACTGAAACAATATAGTGTGAAAATAAAGTGAGAGTACTTAATAGTAGTTAGTATTACATTTATGAAGTCACCTGATGTGTAATGATGTTGCTGTATCTAGGATCCCTCTGTTGCTGCTGGTTTTCATAACAGGAGCTGTGGCTCAGGAGTGCGGTTGTACCAACAACTCACCGACAGAGTTCACATGTACTGACCCTTCGCTGACGGAAGTACCCTTGTGCGTGCCATCGGACATCACAAATCTGGCCATCCGCAACAATTCCATCCCCATCATGGCATCTACTTTCTCACGCTTTACAAACCTCACCACACTGTCCGTCGCCTACATGCCCCAGCTAACATCGCTACCTGAAGATGTTTTCAGTGGCAATTATGCGTTAAGATACCTATTCATATACAATACACAACTGACAGGCCTACCAGCCAACATATTCTTGAATAATCCCTTGCTTGAAGGTATTGGGATCTATAGGAACAGGATAATCAGCTTGGAAGCCAGCACCTTCAGGTATTTATTTATTTGGGCCACTCCTAGCAACTAAACTCTAAATTAAACCAAATAATATAGCACACACTATATCAAATAAGTATTTATGTTATATCAACTACCTTCAACTATGTATTTATGTTATATCAACTACCTTCAACTAAGCAGTAATGGTTAACTTTACAGACAGATTTACTTCTAGCTACATGTTGGTAAGTGAAGCATGAAAATTATTATTTCAATCAGAAATTTAGAAGATCAAATCACCGATAAATTCTACAGCATAACTAGTGCTTTTTCTAATCACACAAAATTATATAAGCTGTAAAAAATTTATAAACCAAACATAACAATATGCTTGCTAAAATCGATCTTAGAAATATTTCCAACAGGAAAATTGACAATTATAAATACAAAAATTAATTCCTACTAAAATCAGACTCATCAATTGTATGGTTTAAATAAACATATTATAGTGCACTACCTCAGTTTATAAAGTACCACTGCTACCAATGTAATGCTGGGACCCAGTAGTGAATTAAAAGAAACCACAACAATCACAAAATAAATATTTATTGAAAAATTTAAGAAATTTTAAACATATAATATGAACAAAACCTTTAAACTAATTTTAAGGCATTCAACTAACAAGTATGTTCCAATTCAATAATTTTGTACTAAAATAAATACCTTCAATTTAATAAACATGAAAGGGAAATGTTGTAGCATTGTACACACAAAGCAAATTTTGTTTTACAACTACCTGAGCACAGTTCAATTACACTGCTTCACAACACTACTATCTTAATTTGGAATATGTGTTTTAACGACTCATATCATTAATTTTATTTCGGATACACAGAAACAGGATTAATACATAATGCAAAACAGTTTTTGCTAAAACAATTGAAAAGAAAATCAAATATTTGTTATGCACTGTCAAGAATATACTGGTTAACTTGAGGTATTTTATTTGCAGCAAAACTCCAAACCTGCTTGAAGTGGGATTCAGTGACAATCTTGTTACATCAGTCTCAGCAGATACATTTGTCAATACCAAGCTTCAGATCATATGGCTGGGAAACAACCCATGGCACTGTGACTGCACGTTATCTGCATTCCAGCTGTGGTTAAATTCTATACAGATAAAATATGAGAGTGCAGCCCAGTGTGAAACCCCCAGCGAATTGCAAGGGACATTAATGACTGATTTGCCTAGTGTCCTGCAGTGCACAGGGTGAAGCAACTTATAATATATTCAATAAATTGGAATATGGGTTTAAGATTGTTTACCATATTTCTTAAATAACAAAACTTTTTCACTTCTCTTGAAAAGTTCATCTTGACACATACATATTTTAACAAATGAACAAAAAATTGTTCACATTTTCATCATTCATCATTTATTATTTATTAATGCACTAGCTGGGTGCCCGGCATTGACCGAATTGTCATATATCCCCGATTTGACTTCAATCTGGGTTGCTTTTGCGATATTTTTATGTAACACACCTTTGTCCCTATCCCTAAATGTGCTCACCTTCCATGCTGAAATTATATAAAAACAACACATTTGAAATTTCTACCACCATTGCCCCACCCTCCCACCTGTGTTGTCCAGGTTGTCATAAATAAACCCAGCAACATCCATAACCCCGATTTGACTTGATACTTGTTTTTTTTTGCATTACTTTCTTGCAATGCCTTTCCATGCCCACCCCTAAGGGTGCTCCTTTCCCATGCCATAAAGGTTTGTAATTATGCACCCATAACATCACTAGAAAAATATAATAGATCTCATTGACCCCAAAAAATATTTATCCAACTCAAATATCAGCCATTTTAAATTTTCCACCACTGTCCCCCTGCTCCTGGGGATGGTAGGCGTGTCTCACCTCCACAGTACTGTTCCTCATGTTTTGAAGAAGAATGTGTATACCAATTTTTGTTAAATCTGACCACATGTTTAAATTTGTATACAAATTAACATAAATACATACAAACATACATCCTGTGACCATTCATTTTTGATAAATTTAATGTTTTAATTATTTATGATTTTTTTCCCCACCAAATTTTGGTTTTTACACTAAGCTTTTTTGTTCCAATATTGATTGCTTTCTACAGAATAACAACTCATAAATGTGACTTTATAAAATTTGTTACCTAAGCCTTTCCTTAACCATAATATTGTTCTACCTTGTAAATGCTCTCTTCCATGAAAACCTTTTTCAGTTCATAATTATAAACAGGATGTTAACTGATTGGAATAACTGAAAAAATAAATAATAATGGAGAAACAGAAAAGACATGCAGGTGGAATATAAGATGAAATAGAAAAATTAGTTGAGATCTGAATATGTGTTAAGACATCAAATGATAAATAACTTTCGTGTGCTAATTACTTTCCAAAAATGTTTTTAAGATACACAAAAACATCTGTCAGAAAATAGTTTTAATTCCATTACTGTAAAAAACACATTAAATTGGCAAACATTAAATAATTGAAATTACACAAAAATAAAACTATTTTATCAATTAAATTTACTATGATACATTACAATTTGAATTTGAATAGTTAAAAAACACTTCTCTTCACTGAAAATGTATGTGAAATATTAACAGTATATCAAACTCTGTGTTGTGTACCTATTGTGTGTGTCAATTTAGCTTCACACAGAATAGAATATATTAAGAACATTCCATACAAAAATAACATGTACAAGCCAAAGCTTCGGCGAGCTTGGAAATTCATTATTGGAAATGCTATTAATGATGAAACAAGACTGTACATTAAAAATAACATACAATTTATATCAGCATCTCCACACGGCATCTGTAAGTAAAACATTTAGGTTATTTTTTCACTCAAAATCTGTAATATTGCTATAATGAAGCAAGATGGTACAAAATTGATACATTTACCAACATAAATATTAAAGCAACTAATGTGGCATAGAGAAAATAATTAATATGGATAGGAAAGAAAATTATGGACTTAAATTGAGTGCCGGTGTCACAATGCTAGACAGAAGGACCATTTCAAATTTTCGGAGGCAAGGATGAGACATTGTCAAATTAGTTAAAATTATTTGTATGAAAAGGAAAGAGAGATAGTGGGTGGCTTACCACTTCACCAAAAGAGAATCAAACAAATATGAACATTGTTTTTGACATTAACAAATGATACCAAACATACTCTTTTTTTAGTTAGAATCAGGGTTAAATATAAAATCTTGAAGAAGAAATTATTTTTTTTAACCTCTTTAACTTAATAAATTTTAAAATTTATAATATTCCATTAATTTTTTAATAATTGTATTTTAAGAAAGACATTTTGAATTTTTTTAAGTAACAAAACCTACACATTATGCTATTGAAATGCAAAGTTATATAGTTATTTACATTGCCTATTCTTAGATATGGTTTTATATTATAAATAAAATATTTATCTTCCACAATTTATTAAATTAAATATATATAATACTTACGAAAGGATAGGATGATTTTGATTTCCCTATAGCCATACACATGGATATACCAAGACCAACAAGAGTGTCTTCAAAATGTTAAGAAAATTACACAAAATATGTGAAATCTTGTTTGCAGTTGTTGCTTTATTATTTTCTAAGACATTGAATTATTTATTCATACAAGCACTTATATGAATATTGTTTTATTGGATCTTCACATAAGATAATATGCAATTTCATCTTCAAACTTATAATATATTTTCATAAAATTACTTTATTTCCATCAGTATACATAAAAAACTGTAATTCTAACAGTTCTACAAATAGGTTGGAATTGGCCTTGTCTGGAAATATGTAAATCATATATTGAAGGATACTGAATAAAGGGCCACCAAAGCAGGCAGCAAATCCCATTTTTGGAAACCCAGCTCGAGCAATTGCAGTGTTCGAAATCAGATCTAAAGGTTATGACATAAATAAGATTATCATTTATCAACAATAATTTTTTACTCAGGAACTCTTAACTTTAAAATTACTGACTATATATATGATATTAGTAAGGATATGTCATTGTCAAAAATAATTGCAATAAAGGAAAGAGAGAAAGTAAAGTGCAGTGTCGCCATAAGGAACTGAAGGTTGTTCTTAAAATTTTCAGAGGCTCTCAGCCTCCTCCTTCAGGAAGGATGTTTACACCATTCCATGCAATTATTTTTGACATCGTATCCTTATTTATATATATAAACACTTAAAGAAAAATGTGACTGAGGTAAAATTAAATGAAAAATTTTGAGAGACAGTGAAGTCAATTTAAATGAAATCAACAGTTGGTCCAATCAGGCTAAGGAGTGAAAATATTTCAAATTTCAGTAAGTCAACTTCACTGCCTCTCTTTCCTATTTAAATATGTTATATATATATATATATATATATATATATATATATATATTTATATATACACACACACACTATTATTCAGCATCACAACATATTCTAATACTTGTTCTGCAAGTGAAATACATATCCTTACAAAAATTTTATTTTAATTAAACATTTGATTAAAGAATAACAATTCCTTACCACCTATGCTGTTTCCCCACGCTAATACAGTGAGCCCCAAAGTTGTTTCACTAATCTGAAAGATAACTCCAAAAGATATTAAAATATTTACAATTTCATCTGCAACTCGATATACCACTACTATGGAAGCAATAAACCCAAGAAATGCATACACCTGAAATAAAAATAAAATAATATTTAGTACAAATTAACAGAAAACATATAGCTAGTATTCCAAATATATGAAATTATGTGTATCATTAATACCAAAGGTTAATATTTCTTTAAATAAACAAAAATTATGAGTTTTAAAATGCATTCTCGTTTTATGATTTTAATAAAGAAAACATTTAATTATTTCATTGATAAATACTTTCAATGTAACACAAAATGTCCAAAACAATTCCAAATGTATTTATATAAAGACTTCATAAACCAAATTAAACATTTACCCAAAAAAATTTACATATTTTAAAAATGGATTCCTTGTTTATTTATACTAACAATGTGATACTTGGGAGGTTTACTTTTAACGGATGTAAAAAACACTAGGATGGAGAATCCAGTTCCTACTATTAGCAGGATCATCCAAAGTTGTAATTCCTTGTATACACGAAAATCTAGAACTAAGAAATAAATTAAATTGAAATATCCTTTTTGTATGATGCAGTTAAATAATATGAAATCAAGTAAATGCTACCCAACTTACCATTGGTGACAAAGCAAGAAAATAAAGGAACTGTTATGCAATGTAGGGTATTGAGAAGTTTACACCAACCATTGTTCAAGGCAGTATGATTCACTACAGGAACCACTAATTTCATAATGAAAATAATTGGTGCCTTTAAACACACAAAAACAGGAAATTAACAATTCAACAAAGATTTCACAATATTTTTCAATATATTTTATATAATAACAAAGAATGTAAGAATGAGGTAGTATATACTAACATTGTTGGTGATAACAATGTCACGAGTGCCTTAGTTCAAATAACATTTCAAGATCAATTTAGTTTGGCACTGTCCCTATTGTATGAATTATTTGTATTTAAACTCATCAATCAGTTTAAAAAATATGTTATATTTTTTTATATATTATTCAATGAAATCATTTAACAAAGGGACATTATTCACAGTTTTCAATGAAACTACACATATGGAATAAAAGTAGTTTATTTACTTAGTAATAACAAACCTGGGCAGTAGCACACATTTTGAAATACCATGGGAGAGATTGCCAATTCTCCCAGTCCACAGGAATCATCTCATACAAAAATTCTTTGAAAAGACCTCTCGGGCGTGTATAACCTGCCAGTGCTAGAAGATTTTTAGTCCAAATGTAATTAACTCATTTGACAGATGTTAAGGAACAAAATTAACTTATGACATTGGCTCAGCCATATCATGCAATTATACTAATTTCAGGTTTCAATTCCAAAACCCATATGTAATTTCGACATTAACCTAATTCATCAAAATTTATATTCAATTACAAAAAGGTATTAACCACAAGAATTCATTCACTGGAACAGTCTCACCATTCCTGTTTAGTTTGAAGTTTATTAGTAATCTAGGGGTAATGTCGTAAAGCTATAGTCCTCATACAATTCCTAATGGATGTCTCTGTTGGACTTGCCAGAAAGTGGGCCCCATATAATTTCATGGATTCTCATCCAGAGGTTTGGAATTTTTATTTAGCTTCTCTTGTAACCTTCCTTGGGTATGTCACTATACATTCAATAATTTATGTATATCTCATCATCAGTCAGGCACAAATACAACTCAAATTACAATAATGATTGGATGTTCTCCTCGTGTAGTATTCGTATGAAGTCTTCTTGGGAAATAAATTATGTTTTCAGCAAAAATCAGTAATTTTTAATGGTTTAAACTTCAATGATAATTAGCTTTCTGACAGTCTCTTAGAATAAAATATTAGAAATAAATATCATTATTTATATTAAAAAATATTTATCCTGAAAGATATAAAATAGGAATTAATTATGAGTCAACACATCATCACTGTCCAAACACCCAAAAGTTTGGCTTGTGTCCACATGCTTAGTCCATACGGTTTCATGAACCTAATACATGAATTGTTTCCTCATTTAAAATCGCAGTTCATGCCTCATACTGAACCATCTTTCTGGACATACAAACTCTAATTCCTCTTTGCTTTTAAAACTTTTTCAATGATTTGTCTAAATAAGGCCATTTTGTTGGCTTATCTCACATGGTATACTTCTTTGATACTGTTTTCAGTATAGTTTTTTCTTCCTATAGGCAATGTGGTATATATTGGAGAAACAAAACGACATGTCAACATTCATAAAGCTCAGAGAATCATCAAAATTAACTGAACATGCATGGGAATTTTATCATAAATTCTGTCTGTATAGCTGATTACAAACCACATATATTTCAAAGGAAATTTAAAGAATCCATCTACAATCCTGTCCAGAAAAGCTCAGCCAAATGCAAACATCCCCATTTTATGCTGTTTGAAATTTAGGATAATTCTTTCGTCCTTCTTCCTCCCTCTCATAATTTTTTTCTAGTATAGACAATTAAACTTCTAAACCAGATTTAAAAAATGTAAATTTATGTTCATGTCATATTGCCAATAATTTATTGAAATTCCTGATAGATAATAGCTTTTATATTATTATTTTTAGTACATTTTTTAGGAACAAAATATATTGCTGTACTTTCTTTGAACTCCATTTCATGTGCGTTTAATAAATAATTACATACAGTAACTGCAAAATATTTTTTCATTCAAAGCACTAATGTTCAGTGCATAATATATATAATTGCAAGATAGGTTGTGGCTTACCCGAAAGTTAAGTGCGGTGTCACCAAAAGGAACTGAATGTTGTTCTTCAAATTTTCGGAGGCTGAGAGCCTCAGGTAAGCCACAACCTATCTCTCTTTCACGTCCATACTAATATTGCAATTATTTTTTACAATGTCAATCCTTACTAATATCATATCTATCTATCTATACATACATATCCTTCCTCACTATATATATGTGACTATGTCAGTGTATATATATATATATATATATATATATATATATATATATATATATATATATATATATATATTGGTATGGAAAGGATAGAGAGATAGGTTGTGGCTTACCTGAAAGTGAAGTGCGGTGTCGCCATGAGGAATTGAAGGTTGTTCTTCAAATTTTTGGAGGCTCTCAGCCTCCTTCTTCAGGAAGGAGTGTTACACCATTCTGTGAAAATATATTTTCAGTCTTTCCTTCTTCTTCCATCCTTCTCTCTGCTTTGAACATATGCTTTTCTATGTGCGTATTTCTTCGCCTGAGCATATGAATTCACATCAAGCGTAATATATAAAAGTGTATATCTGCTCAGTACACAGTACACAGATGCCTTAACCACCGGATCAAATTCCTGACCAGGCAAATATAGACAGTCTTATTATGGATAAAGAATTGTTTAGTGAAGGAATGGTTAGAGTAGTGGGAATGAACTATTAGGAGCATCCATTAAGGAATAAATACAATATTAGGAGAATCGATTAAGGAATTGGAACTAATTTGGTGACAAAGTCACATTTTAAATTAGTTCCAATTCCTTAAAGGTAATGGTAATGGTAATAAGGTAAATAAATTTCTATTATACAAAAAGGAGACATTTAAAATTTGTTTAAGTAGTATTCAAAACTCATAATATACTTTATGAGATGTTGCATATTGCTATTAATTTAGTATAGATATGGACTCCTAACATATCTTACATCCCATTACACTGCTGTTTACAAACTGTTACTTTTCGTTTCTCTACATACCTTCAGAGGTACCTTCAAATACAACCCCTACTCGTCCTCCATGACCATTAATTTCTGTGCTAGCATGTTCCCTTAACCCAATATGTGTCAGCACAGACATACGCTCAGCCCTCAAAGCTTGATCTGAAAAATAGTTCACAGAATATCTAAATAAAATGAAAAAAATTACGTCTGATTGAAAATAATGAATAAGAATGATAGCTAATACAGACAATAAAGGGTAATTTTAATACCACTGAACGTTTCTGGGAACCTTGTCCCTTTTGTCAGATGCTAAGAAGAGCTTTTGAGTGGTATTTATATTACCCTCTTTTTGTCTGTATTGGCTCTCTTTCTTATTCAATATCTAAATAAATTAAAATTCTGAAAGGCATTTTAATACCACAACAGTACTTACAGTTTTTCACTGCAGTAATTCTAATATTTTAAAATTTAAGTAAGATAAAATTATAATAATTTTATACTCTAGTACCTTACGGTCATTACATACGTATGTGATTTTCATTTAGAATTAGATTGTAATGTCTTCACATTATAAGAAAGAACCTGCAATATATGCTGATATCGACAGAAGATGTTGATGAAAAGACAACCACAGCTACAGGTGGACAATCACTTTCCAAAGAGATCAGTTACACAGTTGCGCTGTCAGGAAATAGGAAAAGACAAGTATAGGTGGATAGAACAGTGATGACATGGAGATTGTAATCATCTGGACTAGGATCAGCAGTTGGATGGTTACTTAGACGGAATGATGAAAAAATATTAAATAACAGGTTTAATTGTGTGTAAAATAGTCAACACAGTATCCCTTTCAGGTACTGTAATTCCGCACTCAGTTTATTTGAATCTGCAAAAGTAAAGGACAAAATTAAATTATGGCTAAGGGTACAAAGTTGCGTTAAGTCATTGTGGGCATAGTTATAACCAGACTGAAGAAAGACCGCAGCATTGGGTTAAGGGTGGTTCTGGGGAAGGTTCTCCCATCTTCACCAACATCTACAGGCTCACTCATGGTAATTTCAAGCAAGCGAAAGATGGCTGGCTGCTCTTCCACATCAAGTCGTGCCCCTAATAAACTGAAGGGGGAAGCATTCCATGGTTCAGCCTGGGAACAGAGTCCACATTTGGAGTACATGTAACCAGAGGGCTTGTCATTAACACCTTCTCAGGTCAACTCAATGACGGAGCAAAATCTCTGAAAAATCTCAATAGATGTCAATTATATATATGACATATTAATTTTTTACCTATTACATTATGACCATGTACTGATCGTGGGCGGCCAACAATGGGTGGTGGTATAATCAATCCACCTCCTAAATTTATTGCACTTCTGTCTTTAAGCAATAGTTCAGCAAGTGATGCAGTAGATGCACGTTCATTTGCATAACTTTTAATATCCCTTCCAGTTCCTGTAATTCCACATTCAGTATATTTGAATATATAATTATCATAAAAAATTAATATTGGAAAAGAAAATACCGTTTGAAAAAATTATTAAATTTTACGTTATGATGAATGGTTATTAGTTAATATTTCTGATTAAAAGAATTTGAGACTCCAATGTTCATGGAGTATTGCCAATATTGAAATCTTTTTGCTCTTGTTTATAAAATCTCTGCTTTGTCAAAAATATTTTTAACACATGGTGTAATAGAATTCACGTAACTAAACTGTTACTAATATTGATTTTTTAATTAGTGTTCTGGTCACAAAATACTAGCACTTTAATTAATAAATTAGAAACAATTGAATATAAATTCTTCATGTGAATGTTAACAAGATTAATTTTACTGGACCCACACATAAATGATTATTATGCAAATGTATTTATATTATTGAAAATTCCAACATTGAACTTGTCTGTTGTAAGCTATATAAAAATTTTATTCAGATTATTAAATAATGATAGCAACTGTATAGAATTATTGTATCAATTGAATTTTAAAGTTCCTGCCAGAAATTTGAGACTGAAAAAGATATTTAATTTTAATAGTTACAAATCTAATTATATTTTAATAACCCTTTTTTAGAATGACTAAAATTGTGAATAATTTAAATATTGATTTAAACAAACTGATTGTATGAAATTAAAAAAAATTGGTTATAAAAACAAATGAACAATGATCACAAAAATAATAAATGTCATATTATATTAAATTGTTATAATCATTATATGTGCACTGTATTATAGACAAAGACAATATTGTATTGAAGGTATTAAATTGTAGGTATTTAAATAATTCTAAGAAATTAAATTGCATTTAAAAAATAAAAAGTTACTTTTATATTTACCCCGTGATAGTCGTGGATGCTCTTGACCATATTTTAAATATGAAACTCTTCCTATTTCATCATGCCGTTTAATTTCACTAAGTGCACGCTCATGTAATGCTGTATCTGTTAAACAGTAAGGATATATATTGTCCAAATAATTAAAATGATTGATAAGGAAAGAGAGAAAGGTGGTGGCTTGAAGTTGTGTTGTCATTCAGAATGGGAGGGAGTACTTTAAATTTTCAGAGGTTTTAGGCTAATGTCACACAAGCGATCAGCTCTATGGTTTTCTGCTTAAGATAATGGACATGCAAGGATTGTCAGACAACCACTTTTTTCCAATAATGTGACTTCCCCAGTCCATCGCAAAGATTTCAACTTTCCAGAATTCATACACATTTTATTTTCAGTTTAACACCACTGAGGTGATTCAAACCTGGGACCTCTGTGATGCGAGGCTGTAACTATTTTTTTTTTGTATCTGTCTTCGTTGCTTCAGGTGGCCTCTCCACTGACAAAATAATGTTTTCCACTAAGAACTCCATTGTTCAAAGAGAAACATATATAAAAAAATAGAAGTCCCGTCTGTTCAAATCCAGTGTCGTGTGAGAACTGCCACTACCACAGGCATCCATCACCACGTTCCCGTTGGAGGGAGCATGGACAAATTTTTGTCACATCCAGAAGATTGCTCCATTCAATCACATGTGACAGATCAATGGAATTCCCATTCCTCCTTTAGAAACCTTGTACATGAAATCATGCTTGTGTGACATTAGCCTTAGCCTCCTTCTTAAGGAGAATGAAGACACATCTCATGGAGTGTAGAGATTTAACTATCGTGTGGCTAGTAGTTACCCATAAATAATAAACACCCCACCTTCCCATTCAAGGAAAGGTCATGACAAAGGAAAGGCTCTGATAGGTACTGGAAACACTTACATAAACATACATACATGCACATATACATATGTAGGTTTACATACATATGCACTTACATAAATACAACATACACAGTAACCAACATGCATATGCATTCACATATACACTCACATGTACTCATGCACATAGAGGTTGCTTTGCCTGGACTGTGGAAGAAATTGGAAGAAGATTTACCACAGATGAAGTTCAGTCTCTGATGAAACAGGGGTAGGACTTCAGTGAGAGTTAGTCTGAAGAATTGGTCAAAATTGATGGTGTAATGGCTCTGTGCATGACCATCTATTGGAAATTAACAATTTGAATTTATATAAACTATTTATATAATTATAAACAAATGAAGAGGTCTTTGAACATAGGGAGGAAAAGTTTTGTAGTAAATGTAAATTGTAATTTTAAAAAAGTAAGCCTTTTTGGCCATGATACATTAATTATATTTACATAATAAATATTTCCATTGAGGTGTGCACTATTCAAACCTCCCTTTTTAGTCCAAGAATAGCTTACCATTAGTAGTTAATTGAATGTTTTGCTGTAAAATAATACACTAACCTTTCTTCAGTAATTTATTTTCTCGGTAATTTCCAAATAATACAACAATTAAGTAAAGTATGTAAAGTCCTATGAGACCTAGAAGAAAATAACATTTTTGTATTTGCTAAATATAAAGAGATAAATATGAAGCAAAACTATTAACATAACTACTTAATGAATCAATTAGCAAGTTTAGCTCAAGTTATATTCATAACTTTGTTAATAGTTACATATAATGTAACTAATTGCACTCAAACTTTGAATTACCCTCTTGTACATATACAATCAACCATACATATTTTACACTTCCATTTTATTCCATGTAAAAGAGCATATACTAATCACAATGGTTTCTTGAGTCCTATGCATTATTTTGTTGGTGTATATGCTATTCAAATTTCAGTTGTTTTCAAGTTCAAATATTTTTTCCCATCCTTGTTATGGATCCTTGATTTTCCAATATAAGCATTTGTTCTTAAAAATGTTCTTATAAATAAGATTATTTTTTTGTGTATAGTAAATACTAGCTAAATGTAAATCATTGTAATGGAATAACTAACTAATACCATGCTTCAATGATGTAATGCTATATTTGCATAAAAATCTCACAGATTTTTAAAAAGAACATGATTAAGATATTAATTATAGTCTTCTTGCACTACAAATTATTTTATCACCTACATATATAATACACAGTAAAATGTTAACTCATTCTTAAAATTTAATGGTTACAATATTGTAGACGAGACCTGTTGTTTCCCAGTAAGAAAGATGATTGTCATAGAATATGAAGTAAATCCAAATCACTGCAACAATAAAGAATATGCAATCCCTCAGAAAACCTGATCCATACATCTTGAATGGGCAAGCAAGAAGTATAAGGCCTGCTCCAACAGTAGTAATAAAAATAGCTGCACCTAGAGTTCATCAAGTTCAAATAGAACATAATTTAGTACTTTGATACAATTTAGATTATTGAGGTCCTTATATGCAAGCCAATGAATCCTAGATGATTTATGAATTAAGCATAAAATATATTCAATTGTTCAATGATAATTATTTTAGTTTAGTTGGGCTGCCAGATTATGGAAAATATTAAAAGTATTCATTTATAATTAATTAATCATTAATTATAGTGTATATATATCATGAAAAATAATCTCATTATTAGTTAATTTAACATTATAATAAATTTAGAAATAATTATATATCGAAGTTGTGAAGTAGAAAATTTATTAGTTCAGTTTTAAATTTAACCCTTTGCACTCGATAATATTTTATATTACACTGAATATTATAATATTCTATTTTGAATCATAACACTGTAAATCAAATAGATTTAAATCTAAAATTATAAATCCTCATATTTCATTTTAAAGGAACAATTAAATTATTTGGAACATTAACAACTTATTGTGTTTTTACAAAATCAAAATTCAAAAGAAAATTGCAAGACAAACACAAATTAAGGACGAAAAACTATTATTATGTTCATCTTAGCCTTGACCCAACTTAATCTTTTTAAATACAGTCATGGTCAAGAATTTGATCTAGTAACCCAACTGAGAAACATTCATAAACCTACCAGAGAATATACAATTTAAAAAAATATTAGTTATAAATACTGGTAATTTGGAAATTTCTTTGAATTAAATCAGTTTTAAAAACTCATTAAGTGCCAATCAATATTATTAGTTAAACTCCAATTATTACATGTATTTTAACAAAAATATTCCAAATTCAATTAAAAAATATAATACACAATCTAATAATGCTAATAAATTTGACAAAATAACTGCTGAAGTAAATATGCACTCACCCAGAAGTTCTGACAGTATTAAAGATACATTTGCACTTGGGGCTGCAGCAATAGAAGTAAAAATATCTGGAGATCCGTTTCCAAAGGCTAAAATGGTCACTCCAGCTACATTCTCTGATAAGTGTAGGAATGATGAAATTGCAGCTAATGCTGGACAAAAGCTGCAATAGGTGATATATATATTGTAATAATTAAAGGGCAATTAATAATTAAAAACATGGTGGACTTGAATTGTTATCAGCAGACACAAATCACACACAAGAATAACAGGTCAAAAAGCATTGTAGGACTGTAAGAGAAGATATAAGTCAGTTGGCAATCAGTAACGGCAAAAAGTGGTCGTAATAAAAATAGACGAGACTTTTTCAAAAGTAAAGTTGTACAGCATTCACCCAGATAGTGCTGCAGAAAGGTTTCTGAGTGTTCCAGTTTATGCCAAATAATTTTAAAAAAGTCTACGAGGAGGAATTATCTGTATTACCCCAAAATTGGCATAATTGCAGAATGTCGTCTACATTGTACCACCAATCTTGTAAATCCAACCGGAAAGTGTAAATTCAGTGTAAGAATGGCCTTTTTTTTTAAAAAAAAAATTAATAATAATAAGTGTGTGTGAAGATGAAAGAGTTAAATTGCCCAGGTACCAGAAACAATGTAACTTATACCTCATTTAAATTATTATTGTGAACGTTTGATTAAAGATAAAATCATCAGATTTTGATTATTTTGTTTGAATATTGTAAATATTAATTTGTAATTAATTCTTAAAAGTGTAATCATCACAGACATTTGATTATTTAAAAAGAAGTAATACTTTTCTTTATTTAAAGGCCCAGATAAAGAGCCTGAGATTAAGAATAAAAGTTTTGTTTGTACATAATAAATGTTGTAAAAGGTCATCGAATATTTATTTGTAATTTGAAATCTGTGTGCATCAAATAAATTAATTGTTCGGTTAGTAAAAATAAATTTTCTTATTCATACTCCTTTCATTTAAAAATTTCCATTATATAAATAGATTCATTAACATGGGCATTATTATTTCATTTTGGCTTCACCGATGTGTGACTAACTTTCATATTTAATATTATTAATTGTTTATTTCATTTGAATACCAAATTTTTGGTGTCACCAACATGTGGCCAGCTATTATATTAATTGTTTAATAATATTAAATATTACAATACACACACACACAACTTGAATAGTGAGGAAGGATAGAAATAAATAGTATAAATAGGAGGATTATGCTTTATGAGAATTCATATACCCAGGCATAATGGATGCTCCTAATATTGTGTGTGTGTGTGTGTGTTTTTATATTGTAATACCCCACTCATGGATAATTATGATTATAGGAAATTATATTAAACACGTTATTAAATTTGATCAACAAAACAATTTTATTCATCTAGAATACATTTTAATAAATCAGACTCTGTAGCCTAGGGTCTTTGCTGGGTTGATAAGGAAATGGAACACAAAATTTACAATTAAACAATGCAGTTAAAATAACAATTTACATGATGAATACAGAAAAAAGAACTTACAATCTCTCACATACCAGCACACACTCACTTCATACAGGCTTAAAGAGCACTAGTTTGTGCTCACACTTTGCTTTCAGATGATATTACTCTCAGTGACTTCCTCCAAACAACCAACCCTGCTTACAGACAGATTTCTACGACGATTTCCTACTGACTGCTGATGACTGCTGACTGATGATTCCTCTTGGCCACCTAAATTGGTCTCCACCAACACTGTCTCCTGAATGAAAACTAGTGCTCTTTAAGCCTGTATGAAGTGAGTGTATGCTGGTATGAGAGAGATCCAAATTGCACGGACCAGAGAGATTGTAAGTTATTTTTTCTGTATTCATTATGTAATATTACAATATTTTTCATTTAATATATTGTTTTGGTCACTTTAACTTGGCCCTGAGTCTGCCCTGCGGACCACCACCAGCGCTTTCTCCCAACCGTCTCCTCCTGTCCAACTGCTTTCCTCCTCTCCAGAATATTCCCTTGTTTTCACAGTTTTTGAGTTTCCACGTTCGCCAAACAACACCATCTGTTGCCTTTCTCATGCTTCGAGAGCCACTCGATACAATTACAATAACTATTTCCTTTTAATATAATTGTATGTCCATAAAACTTCTGTCATCATGCATTTAGGGTTCCGTCGTCCAGATGTCGGTCACAACCATTGGTCCTAAGAGCCACTAAACAGCCAATTATAGTCCTCCCATTTTCTAAAAGCCACTTATCCATAATTTTATTATTATCCTTTTTTTATACAAACCACTCAAAATTCCCCAGCCTGAGTTGGTAAACAAATCTGATGAAATAAGAACAAAATTCATGTCCTTCTTAACTGGGTATTACAATATTATATATATATATATATATATATATATATATATATATATATATATATATTGTAATAGTGAGAATGTGACATTGTCAAAAATATTGGTATGGAAAGGATAGAGAGATAGGTTGTGGCTTACCTGAAAGTGAAGTGCCCGTTAAATTCACCTGGAACCACTCCCCAACCAAAGTCACCTTCCTAGACGTTGAAGTACATCTGAGCTCGGGCACGATCAACACATCTGTCCACATCAAACCTACAAACACACTTCAATATTTGCACTTCACCAGTTGCCACCCACACCACACAAAATGCTCCCTCCCATACAGTCTAGCCCTCACGGGAGCACGTATTTGCTCCATCTGGAACAGCCTCGCCTCTTACACCAACCGGATCCTTAATGCCTTCATCAACAGAAACTATCCCAGCAACCTCCTCCAAAAACAGATAACCCGGGCCCTATCAAACCTCCAAACAACCACACCCACTCTTGTCCAAAACAAAAAAAGTAGTCCACCCCTCACGACAACCTACTTCCCAGGACTACAAAAAATCAATTCCATTCTCCGCCTAGCTTACACTGGACTGCAATCCAACCCTGAATTAAAAACCATCCTCCCCACTATACTCCCCACCTGCCCAAGGGTTGCCTTCAGACGCCCACCCAACCTCCGAAATTTACTTGTACACCCTTGCAAAACCCACACCACCACCCGCCCACCCCTGCCGGGTTGCAAACCTTGTGGTAGGAGCAGATGCCATGTTTGCCCTATCTTACAGCCCACCACAACCTTTCATAATCACACAAAAACCTTCAAAATCAGAGAAAATATCACCTGCCTCTCCTCCCACACCATCTACCAAATTAACTGCAGACTCTGCCCTGCCTTCTATATAGGCCAAACCAAAAGACCCCTCCCTGAACGTATAGCCAACCACCGCAGCACTGTCAAACTATCTAAAATCCAATTCCCAGTAGCTGCTCACGCCCAAAACCACAACATAAACAATTTCGACCAATGCTTCACACTCACCATCCTTAAAGCTCTACCCCCCGATTCATCAGAAGCAGAACTCCATCTATGGGAACTATCTTTCCAACATGTCTTGCAGTCCAGGCAAAGCCCTGGACTCAACATCCTGTAATTAGTGCCCTTCCTACATACCATCTCCTCTTTCACGAGACCATGTGAGTATGTATGAGCATGCTCATGTATGTGTAAGTATGCATACATGTGTGTGTGTGTGTGTGTGTGTGCATGTTCATGTGTATTTGTATGTTCAAGCATACATGTATACATGGGATGCTTTGTATGAATGATCTGTATCCTAACCTTTCCTATGCCACAACCTCCCCCTGAGAGAGAAAGTTAGTGGCTTGGTGGGGGTGTTGATTGTTTATGGGCTACTGGCCGTGCGGCGGTCAAATCTCCGCAGTCCGCAGCCGGCCGGTGCACGGAATGGTGTAACACTCCTTCCTGAAGAAGGAGGCTGAGAGCCTCCGAAAATTTGAAGAACAACCTTCAGTTCCTCATGGCGACACCGCACTTCACTTTCAGGTAAGCCACAACCTATCTCTCTATCCTTTCCATACCAATATTGAAATTATTTATATATATATATATATATATATATATATATATATAAATTTGGAACCTTCTCTCACCTAAGCCAGACTAGACCAACTATTGATTTCTCTCTTTTCTATCTAAATGTGTTATTTAATTTGACCTTGTAACATTTTTCTTAAGTTCACATTTTTGAGGACCAGAGTCCCATTCATCAGGACAGTAACTCTGAACTGTGTGCCCAGCTGGCAGGTCCTCCTGGAAAGTCCCCAAAAATTTTAACTTTTACAGCTGACTGGACCGACTGATTTTACTGTATCTCTTTCCAAATGTGTTACTTTATTAGACATTGTCACATTTTGTGCTTTATGCATTCACACACACAAAATGAATACCCAACATCAAACAACTAAGGAACATTCAACATGTATTCAATAATTATGTAGTTAAAATCCATTTACAACAAAGGTTAATAACAACATTTACTCACAAACTATCAGCTGTGGTTCCTAAAATAATGAAGGCGATGACTAGCAGCAAAATCTGAAATTAAAGCATATAGTATGATAAAGATGTGTCAAAATTCACTATTTTACATTCATTAGTTCACATTATAATAAGAGACAAAGAGGCATATTTGTCTGAGAGAGAGGTGCAGCTTTTCGTTTAATTGCTACATTAAAATACATTATCTACTCTAACATACCATGAAAAAAAATCCAAGACAGTATTCCCACATGGACTCATTGAAGTTACAGAAGAAAAATGAGACATACTGGATAAGAGCTGTATCTTCTGTGCAGGCTGGATGGTCACTTGCAAATTTACACTGTTTCTCAATACCAATTAAATGTACTAGTCTGCAGTCCGTCTAATTGAATTAAAATATAGTTGTAATCACAGAAATAAAGTTTCATTTATAATTCAGCTGTAGGAAATCAAAGCATTTCCCACATTTTCTTTTTTCAGCTATATATGAAAGCAATGTTCATCAAATAATTTTATTTCTTAATTAGAATCAAAGTAATTTTAATACTTTTTAATATAAATATATATGAGCTATGTAATTACATTTCAAATGCATCTATAATTATAGTTCTTGTTTTATACATACCAATTTTGGATTATGAGAAGCCTTGTGGTATTGAAGTAATTTCCTCACAAATACCATATCTGTTTGTCTGAAAAATGTACGTTTTTTAAAAAAAATACGTAGTTAAATTTGTATTTGAATAATTGATGATAATTTTTACATGTAGCAATCATCAGAATATTTGTCTGGTGTTTGACAGAAATGGACAATAATTAAATATGGAATTTAATCATATAAGAGGAGATAGAATCAATGTATTGACAGGTAAAAATGATTTGCTTTCTTTGTACAGATTATTCAGACATTCACTCATATTAGTGAACACAAAGCCTAAATAAATACACAATTTTGCATGTCAAAGTTTCAACCTACAAAGCTGTTCTTTAGCAAGCTGTCACCAGCTATGGAAATAGTTTTGGTTGTCATAATTTGAAATGTATAATTTAATTTTAAATGAGTAAATGTTTCAATGTAGTTTATGACATTATTAAAGAAAACAAGTAGCTACTTGCTGACCGTATCTTGGAATGTTATATATATATATATATATATTTAAAATACGTTTGAAATTATAAATATTTGTAAATACATATTATTTCTTTTTTTAGTTTTGAAGGAGGGCTCCCTCAGCCAAATATTTGCGTATCTATGGTTGAAGTATCACTCACCAACATATTTAAGTCAAACTTTTGCCAGAACTGACTAGTTGGTCGTCCATCAGTCAACCAAACAGGTTGCCGTATTAATGGGTCAAATCTGCCAGCTATGGATGGTTGAGCGATGAAAATGCCACATCCAGAGTTTCGTGTATTTACGAAAAGCTAGTCATAGATTTTTTTGGTAGACCTGATCATTCTATTGCGTATGGTGTGAAGGGCACGGAATGATGCTAAATTTACCAGTTGAAGTTTTCTATTATTCTTTGACTGCAATTATTGTAACAATCTGTTTTGAAAATTAATCGTGACGCTCGAGTCAATGAAGAATCCGACTTGTCGGACGCTCTAAACGGCTGATGGTTCCTAAACGTTCAAGCAATGCAAATCACAGCTTAATCCATCTAATAGAAAAGTTTTACATATTCATGACACAACCGTGTCATTGACAAAAAAAATCGTCCACATATATATTTACAAACATGGAAAATTTACTCGATAAATGGGTCACTGTTAACGTGGGCATGGGATCATACAACACGTCAAGCGGAATTTACATCTACTGTTTCAATAATTGTAATATTTCTGTTATAGAAATTAACTAGTTATTGGTTTGCGCCCACAACACTTATATCGTTATTAAACATTGTTGGCTCACGTAATGATATTCAAGGCATTATTAAATAATTAATGACACGTATGTGTCCTCTGATGAGTTTCGTTAACAGATTGTAACTTATACACGAGATCCAACTTTGCGCAATAAAAATTTATTGTTACACACACATTTATTTAAATTAACGAGGCTAAGATAAAGGATATATCTGACAATATCAAAATAACTACAGGTCTTTAAAGTTAACTCTATTAAGCAATTTTATAAATATACTACTGGTATCCAAATTTGAATAATAAATCTATTTGCAATCCAAAAATACGTAATTCTTGTAGTCTTAAATTCAAAAGACGAGAAAATATTATTGATATCTAAATGGTCAATGATTTATTAAGTTTTTTATACTTCCTGTCTATCCTCGTAGGAACGTTACAATTTTATTTTTCATAAACTGTCTGCGAAACAAAACGTATCACTATCAAAGTTATTATACAACACCAAGTAGCACTATTTTGTTAATTTTAACTACAACCACAAATAGATATATAGTGACGATATTATTATATTTAACTCATTCGTAGTCAAATATTTATATTTTAGCGTACATTTCCAAGTACGTATTACCAAATAAACCATCGAGATAAAAACGTGAAGTAAATGTAATTTGTCATTACTTATGTTAAGATTAACTTTCACTAAAAATTTCCATACTTACACGAATGTAACACTTCTTTTGGGTACTAATTTCCTTAGTGAACCATATTTCGAAATTACGGGACTGAACTAAAAATTTTTTTTCTAGAATTTGAAAATAAACATTGCGTTCATTCTAGTTGTAAAAAGTCAACCATTAAGTGTAATTACTTCTAAACAAGACAATGAAAATTATGTAATAAATGTTCCTGTTTATCAAGTCAAATTGACAGTACACATTACCGCGAAGATGATCGCCGTCTAATTTAGCAGACGACGGATATAATTATGACCGTAATGTGTTACAATAATTTGACCCTTGTTGATGAACCGAGAATAGTTTATTAAATATTCCCTGGAAAAGTCTGTACTTATATTAAATACTTTTTTATTTATTTTAGAAAATACTGCATAATTTTAACAAATTTTCCCAACATTAGTTTACACTGGCACATAGATTCTTAATTCCTCAAAATTTCACAAAGAAACCTAATCTCTCAAACCCACAATTTATACAGTGCACATAAAATAAATCTTTCAAATAATTATTTCAATCATCTACATTAAGGGTTCTTGAACTTTACAGTAATTATAATAAAAACCATTTGTTAATTAAAAAAGGTTCAATATAGGGGAAAGAAATTACTTCAATCATAAGCTGTCATTTTTAACTTACTTCACAATCAAAAGTATTTTCATTTCTAAATGTCATCTAATTACTCTGAGAATATTAAACTACCAGACCATACAAATTCCAATATGCGTCAAATATGTATTTTACCTCATTCATAATTCAGCCTGAAAAACAGACCATTTGTATCAAAATATTCATACAATCAATGAACATTTCAGCAAAAAGAACTTTATTAACGTTAAATATAACAACTTTTAATTAGACTGTATAAACCAAAAACAAATTCAGTTGGAGAAGCCTACATCTTCGGTTGCCTTCTTCACTGCACCAACTACAAAAGAAATATGGAGAGGAAAAGGTTTACATAATTGAAAACAATTAGTTTCATTGAAATTTATACTTTAATGTTTACTTTAAATATATGGACTTAAACTCAAATCTGTAATTAATTACAACAGGAATACAACTCTCACGTAAACAATCAATGTCCACTTTCACCATGAATTAAGCACGAAGCTCAATCTGGGTACAATGTAAGAAAACTTGAAAAAGTTCCAAAATTGTACTCATCACTTTCTTGAGGATAAAAAAATGCCGTTCTGTACTACAAAATTCTATAAACTATTAAATAATTATTTACCAGAAGAGAACTTCTGCAAGCTTTCAAGGAATGCAATATATGCACTGTGTTCATAAGTTGTACTGAATTCTGATATTTTTTCTGCAAACTCATTTGAAATGCCCTTCTCTTCCAGCAGGGTCATCAACAAATCATACAAATACTGAAAAAAAATGGAGCTAAATTGAAACATTTATAAATTATGGAAATTATAATTAATAAAAAAAATCAATTTACATACATAAGTGTAAGAAAATAACATAGAAATGAAGGTTTGTTAAAAGAAATGACCTTCATACAGAAAAACTTTAAATTGCGAAGCAATTAGCATTGTAGTGTAAAAACCACAAAATAAAACAAAGTATGCACAATTTTTATATTTTAGCCTGAATTAATTGTATTAACCAGAGTACCTACAATAAACGGCTTGAGAAATTGAAGATAATAATAATTACATTTAAATCTTAATTTATCTGGTGGTAAAATTTGATGTGGAAGGTGAAACATGGAATGAAGTAATAGGTTGAGGACAGTTCATTTCAGTCTAATCAATAGGGGTTAGATCTTCACAAGTAGTAATTGGTTCCACCAAAGACATATATAAACAACATAGACTGGACAAGTCGCCGCCATGTTTTAAGCAAATTGAAAACTCAGCCGCCATGTTTTATACTGTCAGTTGGGCGTTCCCCATCGTCTGCTTGCCTTTAACTCTGTCGCACAAATGACCTAAAACTAAATCTCTAAGGACAATTTATTTTAAGGTTTAAGTAAATATAACACATTTAAGGCATAGAAAAATTTATTGGCCTTTAAATATCAGTTTTGAATACAATTGCCTTATGTTGCGTCCCCTTTCATCCATTGCTTTTTCTTTACACATAACGAATTCTGCAATTGAAGTAATGTTTTAATAAAACCTTTATTAAAATTGAGAAGCGAGTTTCCTCACTAAATTCGGCCGAAACTATTAAATAGTCGAATTCACAAAATAAAATTTGTTTATGTCCCAACATCCAGAATACATGCACACACAATTTTAATAGCAAATTCTTCTTTCGTATTTGTGTTTCGTTATTCCTCAATACTTTTTCAGCAAGTGTAAATAATTTCACAACGTCTTTAGACGGGTTCATTAACTTGTATTTAAAGTCCTTTATCTTAATCAATCCAGTTTTTCTTTGAGAGCGAGGAGCAAGGAGAACCTCTAAACACTTTACCACTATCCTTACAACACTTCCTGAAATATATTCTACCACTTTTTCTGAATATAATGTTAATCTCTCATATTCAGGGACGTAATCATGATCAAAATTGTGATCTGTACAAGATTTAAAATTATATTTTTCAAATGGTACAACCAATGTCTCCAAAATTCCTCCCGTACTATTGGCACTTTTCGATGGTTCTATCTGCGTAATGCATTTGGATTATTTCGATTTCCCCCACATCTTCGTATGCAAGAAAAGAAGAGTTCTAAATGGTCCTGGCTCATTCTCCTACTTAATATAAATTTGAGAACTGGAGAATCGTTCCACACATACTTCTCTATCAGTTGCATCGAACTGAGAAGATCTAAAACAATCCCGTACACACACCCAACTTCCTCCCTGACAAATTAATAAACTCCCATCGTACAGCTTTAAATTCATAAAATACTGTACAGATCTTTCTATTGTGTTGCATATTGTCACTCTATTACCTCTAAACACAGGAGTTTTTGTACCCTTGTTCATAACATTGCACGAATTTAACAAATCAAAAGCTTTCTCTACCATTTTTATTAACTTTACCGTGCCCTCACAACTTACAAATTCAGGCAAACCCAAGTCTCTGCAAAAATCATGGCATCTGCTACAGAATTGCTTAGTGTCTGGGCAGCCAATGCTACCTTCATTTTCTGTGCCTCATACTAAATGTGTCGCCTCGTCATTCTATTTGCAACATGTAACTGTTCCTAGTCTAGAGCGACACAAGAGCACCACCAAAGCTTTTTTTTTTGTCAAATGACGAGTGCAGTTAGTCGCTCTAGGCTCTTCTTAGCACCTGAAGAAAGGACAAGGATCCCTGAAACGTTGTGCAGTATTTATGTTATCACTTATTTTGCCTGCATTTGGCTATCTTTCTTATTATTATTATGCTGATACTTACTTAAAATACGATACTTCATGTGTTTTCAAACTACGATTATTACAATTGTAGGTTTGGCATGATTTATAATAACAAACAATTTATTTTTTTAAAAAAACTTCAAAACATCCACCATCAGTAGCATAACACAAATCGGGTTTTAAGTGAAGTGGACCTACTAAAAAATGGCGGCCAGTGTTGTTAGTTGCTGCCACCCAGGGCGCTGTAACGCTGATATAGCCACTCTATTATGTTTATATATCTCTATGGGTTCCACAAACCAACCTTTTCAGATCGTGCTCTAATTTTTTTCACCTCACCATCCTGTTATACGAAGCACACTATTGTTTATAATTTGGTTGACAAAGCTATATTATTATCCAATCCTATCCTTCATGAATTTACCCAAGCAAAACCATGTTATAAGGAAAAATATGTTTAATGAATATATTGTGTTAACTTTATGTGGTATGTTATTTAATCTAATAAATTGATAAAAATCTAAAATGTTCTGTAATTTTTAAGTCTGATTTCATCAAAGGATACAAAAAACAAGTTATCCACCACAAAATGTCTATAAAATTAAGCGTTCAAATTGTGACTTTTGTTATGAACGCCAAACAAAAATAATGTTGAATATTAGGTTTAAAGAACTTTAATATCCTTTCAAACTGTCTTCGTGTAAACATGACCCCATCACCAAACCTTGTACAAAATTTAATAACAATTTCGATTTTGACACCTCCTCCATTTTATGGGAAAAGATTAATTTCTTAAATGTTGTATATTAAAAATCATACAAATAGAGTTAATATTAAATATGATACAGTCTCAACAAGTTATATATTTTGTTTTAAGTTATTTGGTTCAATTTTTATCTGTGATTTTAGTTGGTTATTAAACTACAGTCTTAAATTATTCACAGAAAAAATGCTAATCTGCTTTGAAATGTTAAGCAGCTTTAAATTTTACTTAGTTTAAGTGTTTCATTTTTAATTTTGTCTGTTGTAAAGAGCATTTTAACATTATTGTTAGAATATATTATTTGCCAATTAATTATACAGATAATTAAAATTGTTTAGGAATTCCAACAATAATGCATTCGATAATCATTGCCAACAATTGGCT
This sequence comes from Zhengitettix transpicula, assembly GCA_037074705.1. NCBI lineage: Eukaryota > Metazoa > Arthropoda > Insecta > Orthoptera > Tetrigidae > Zhengitettix > Zhengitettix transpicula. The sequence goes on along the minus strand of CM073596.1, from coordinate 33,573,906 downwards.
ATGGCTGAAGGAAATATCAAATTAAGATTATCTTTTTATCCAACTGTCACTAATTTTTAGCACTAAGAGAAGATAATTACAAATAAACTTACACCATCCAATATCTCTCCAGAAACTGCATATGTATTTTCAGACCATTCACCACTATAGGTTGTTACTTCATCAATTGAAAACGTATCAGCTGTTTGAATTAAGATATACAAAATTAACATCAGTTGGATCTCTTATAAGGTAACATTAACCAAGCAATGTTAATTCTAATAAATTGTTCATCTTACTATATCCTTCTTCAGATTCTTGACCAGCACCAGCACCACCAGCAATAAAAGAACAAGTGAAACCCAATGTCTGAGAGCCTCTACGAATGTCAACTTCAAATGTGGGCCTTGATTTCATTTCACCAACATCAGGTTTATCCATATTGGGATTTATATCAGGTTCACTCTCAGTATCCACAGTATGATTGATGTTGAAATTAACCTCAATCCTGAAACATAATATATATTATTAACAAGAAAGAAAAAATCAAATAGGTGATCAAATAATCCTTTAGGAATTATTAAAATTTTTTAGCAACAGCTTTTTTAAGACTCTACCTTAGGGAAAAGTGTTAAAAATTTGACACATACTAGATAGAGTTTATTCCAGAGTACCAAAACAAGGTCTTTGTTTCAGACAATAATATGCCAGTATTATTAAATAAAATGCACAACATTACAGTACTTACGTTTCATTACCAACAACCTTGGTTAAAGTCACCTCAGACCCATCCAGTTTCACCTGAAAACCATCTATCTGTGTGGGTAAGGTCCTTTGTTTTTGTATCTTTCTTTCATTTCCAATTTCCTCAGACAAAAACTCTACCAATTCTGTTTCCCCTAAAAACATTGAACGTAATTTAAATTTTCAGCTCACTTAACAATTCATGAATATGTAGCCATTTAGTATTACTCCATAGACTAGTAAACATTGTAATTAGGAGAAAAACATAAGGTTAACTTAAATTTACAATTATCCTTTTAACATTTTCAATATTCTCTGGAAATGACGAAATATTATTTTTATTCCAGAATTACATCATACGCTCCGAAGTCGGAAAATATATACAAAATTACCTTTGTTATGCATTTTTCTAACACCACACCCACAATCACAAAGCTTCGTAACATGTTGTAGCTTCTGTACACTAGTAAGAGCTGGTGTTGCAGACTTTGTTGAGCACATGCTCCACAAATTCCTAGTCAAATTCTGCTTCCCGCTTTCAATAGCATTTAAACAATTCTGGCGTAAAGGAGTTGAAAGACATTTAATGGAATGTATTCTTGAAGCTGCTTTAATAAACCCGTTCATATCTGTAAGGCAATATTACGAACAAAATTTGAGAATGAACCACAATCACTCTGAAACGCCACAACCGGCAAAGTCCAAAGTACTTAAATTCGATCAAAATAGTTTTGTAAAGTTCGATCCGAGGAAAGATATCACAACTTCGTCTGTAGCATAGAAGAATCTAGAACCGAACTGAACATTGTAGAAATAAATCGCCATGACTAAAAGTTCAGTTCGGTATTAATACCACTTAAATAAACTATATTGTTTCATATTTTGGTAAAGTAAATTTTAAAAATAGTTTACATATTACATAATTGAATTTCATATATATCAGATCAAAATATGTATTATTACTCTCAGTTTGCGAATAATCCTGTTTATTATAATACATAACACGTATATAATAAAAAATATATACATAAAATAAATAAGAAATATGAACATATAAAAATATTTTAATCTAAGAAGGCATTTATCTCGTTTCTAGTACTTTTAAATTTTAAAAAAATGCAATCATGAGTATTGTATCAGATTGCTTATTGCTGTACTTGACTGCCTATATTTGCATTAATTTGACTGCATCATTCGAATAAAGGTTTATTGACTTTACGTGAATATGATAACTTGTAATGTTGGCTATTCTTATGATAGACTATTACGCAGCTAGGCGGGAATTTCAAACTTAAAAAATTGACGATTGAATTAAACGATTAAAGTATTGTTAATGTTATGAGAGGCTAACATAAGTTCTGTCAGTTGGATAGGTTGTAACCACAAGTTTGCAACTTTATAATCCATTTATTAGCAATAAAGCAAAATTTTCTTAATTTGGAATTAGCTTGACAGCTGAATAGTTTGTATTTGTTTCAAGACATTGTTTAAAATTTAGAAGTCTGATAAATTTATACTAAAGTTAAGTTAGTGCTTTTATAAATTATTGACAATTTACAATGTGGATACAATTTTTCCAACCACCTGTCTGAAAATGTAAATTAGTTATAATATTTAAACACTTTGTAGCGCGTACATTTTGGCGCATGCCTCCGACGGGCCGACAATCCTTTTTTGTTTATGAACACCCAGGGAAGGCCAGGGTGAGGTCAATGACTCGGTGGCATTTGCGGAGAAAGGGGTTTGGCCGCTCCAGGTAGAGGTGTCCAAACTGAGCCCGGGAGTGGTAAGGGACTTTGAAATGGACTGGGTGGATGGAAATCTGGAGAGAGAGAGGGAGTCGGTGATGAGCTTTGGGAAATACTTGGTTGATGTGAAATCGGGGAAAGAGGAGTTACACGTGAACTTCGGAAAGACTTGGTTAAATGGAGGAGAAGTCTAGCTTTTGGCACAATGCTCTCGGTGCAAGCCACTGTTGGAGAAAGATTGGAATATGTGGCAGGGAATTACCAGGATAATGTACGTGAGGATACAACATTGGCCTACGATGGAATAGGGGAGCGTCGGAGGTAGCATTAGAAAGGAAAGTCAGTTTTATTTCAATTAAAATGTCTCTGCTATAAGGACTGATATCATGGGTTTAATGAAATTGTAATTATTTATTTTTGTTATATCTAATAATATGTTAAATAAAATAATGATACACACCCTTTACAACAGGAAGGAGATGGAGTAACTTACCTGAGCTTAAAAGATAGTAAAAGATTCTCGATTTCACATTAAAATAACAAAAACTTTTTCAATAAGATGTTGACAATTTTTATTTTTCTTATAATAATTTTAATTTATATGAATATTAGTTACTTGTTTATTTATTTCAATTATGTTCCAATAATAGTATTATAACTTTCAGACATTTGTGGCATTACCTCATCATTCAACTTGGAACTGATGTAAATGAAAATAAACAGAGTTAAAGAAATGATTACAATGTTACTACAAAACTATTTAATGTATAAACCATTTCACATTATCTTCGTCAATGTTGTTAGCAATTTATAAAAAATATTAGCATTGATGAGTTTTATCGAGATACATTGCAACTCCTAAAATGAGACAGCTATCAGGAACAGGATTAGTAAAATGATGGCAATAAATGAAACCTGAAACATATTACAATAAATCACTAGAAAATGTTTGGATTTATCAGTTAAGATCAACTTAATTATTTTACAGTAAATAGATTTAAATGACAAATATATTGTCCAATTGATACAATTTGATAAAGATTCTAATAAGATACAAACTTAAATTGTAAAAAATATTAAACAACTCATTTTATATGACATAAATAGTTACCTTTTTATAAACATTACCGGCAAATGATCAAAACAGAGATAATACTGTATGGTTATATATATTCTTATAGGGAGTCTAGATACAGCAGACAACAAAATAGATTTCAAAATAGGGTCTTGAAATACATGTGGTTATTAAACAGCAGTTTGTGCTTGACAAAATTATAGATAATATTAACTTTTAATTGCAAAGTTTTGGAGAAAAAGCTTAAATTCAAAATAACATCAGAATCATGATAAAATTTATAAAGAAGTGGAAGTCACTAAATCAATAGTTGTTCACTATTCACGACTCCCTTTCACTTACTGTATATAGACATTTTCGTTTCTTCTTCTTCCGTTCTTTGATTTTCTGTATTCTTTTCTTGGCATTTTCTGTATTGTCTTCTGCATTCAAGACTAAATATTCTATACAGTCAACTTTCTCTCCCTACCAAAAAAACAATACAATAGTTTGTTAGATATTTGAAAACAATACTATGAAAATAAATGATATATTTTATACTTATAAGATAAAACTACAGTGAATACAGGAATTTTTTTGAAGAAACTGACTTTAATGTTGGCAAAAATATATTTACCCAACGAACATTAATTTTCATTTAACTCCCCTCTGTCACATGGTTGTATTATGTTATACTTATAATGCTTCTTTTGGAAGTGTTCAGTCTGGTTATCACATTATCCTCAACAAATATATTTAGTTAAGATGATTCAGTGTACAACTGTAGTTTTTGAAGTCCCAGATTCACAGCTATGCCAAGTGTTCCAGAGAACTATCACAACTGATAGAATTGTGCAAAGTCTATAAGAAGTTATACATGTGTAACAAGGACATTTCAAGTTAGAGAAACCAAATTACAAATATAACCTGGCAATCCACATTGTGGGTGCACATTCGCCAGCCTCGGAATATCCTGAGTCAATCACAATGTTCCCTATAATTTTGTCTGCTTTCAGCAATCCAAAGTTACATGGCACACAATGGCACCACTGGAAAATTTCCCTGCACCTACCACCATGTTCCAGCATGTGCACATTGAACTTATAAGCACTCTATCCCTGTAGGAAATGCAAGTTCTGTTTCATGACTTAATATAATGAAACTATATAACTAAGCAAAACTTGTGTGTTTGGATTAATAACTGCTGGTACATTACCAACCATATCCATGTCATTTCATATCCCACAATTTAAATGTTGGAATCAGAAGTAAACCAATGCTTAGGGAATTGTTTCCAAAAATAATGGTGAACATAGGTATATCTCATTATTAGATTCAGAACTGTATGGTAAATATTCTTAGTATGATGCAAGTATTTGAAATGCCACCCCTTCAATAGCATTTAAAATCACCTGTGATTGTTGTTTTAAAATAATTCCATAAAATATATTAATAATATTTTTATTTTGTTAACATAAACTAATTTAAAATAAGTTGCTATTGCTGTCCCATGAATAATTCCTACACTACACAGTTTAATTTATAGAAGAAAAAATATGGTTTATTTTTTTTAATAAAAAGCATATCCTACCTGCTAGTAAAAACATTTTTAAATCTTTAATAATAAGAATAGTGTCAGCAAGATATTTTAGCTGTGAAAAATTCATCCATTAGGTTTAGAGAAGTAGAATTATTGTCATATTGAAGACTAATATAAATAAATTTAAATCACTATATATTTTAAATCTTCTTCTTCCATGGCGCTACAGTCCGTAGTGAACCTTGGCCTTTCCAACGAGCTTTTCCATCCTTCACGATCATGTGCTGTCCTCTTCCAATTTCTACATCCCAGCTTCCGTAGATCTTCCTCCACTCCGTCCAACCATCTTCTTCAGGGTCTACCTCGTTCTCTTTGTCCTCCTGGGGTTCCAAGTAGAATCTTCTTTGCCAACTCAGACAGACTACTTCATTCGTGCTACATGGTCTACCCATCTTATCCTTCCTGATCGTATGATTATATATTTTATATATATATTGATTTCTTTACAGTTGCATTGACATCTCAGGTCATTTTCCCTTTTTAGGGGACTAATTGATGAGTTTCTCTGTCACACACACACACACACACACACAAACATCCATGCCCTTGCTAGGATTTGAACCCAGGACCTCTGAGATGAGAGGCAGTCATGCTGACCCCTACACCATAGGTGGTTGGCAAATCACTATATTGTCAAGTTAAATAGTTTTATCCATCAGTAAGATGATCAAATCTGCTGACAATGTTTATATATGTTACTTTGACAAATGAACATTGTTCAAATAAGTTGTAATAATACTTCCCATGAACATCATTATTCGTCAACTGTAGAATATAATTTTTTATTAACATTTTATGAATTTAAGAAACATGCATGTGTTGTTTGTAATAAATTAACAAGTTACATTTTATACACTAAAAATTGTATTTTTCTTACTATGGTTCACTATTTCTGTTTAATTCTATTTTAGTAAATCATACCATATCTACAAATGTTTATGGAAAAAGAAGGGATTCTCAAAGCTTTCATACATACCTGATTTTCTATTAATATAGCCAGTTCTACAAATTGATTCCTCATCTCCTCTAAGGAATGTTCTATTTTTAATAATTCTTGATGTCGGACTTGAATGGCATCCAGCTGTATTTTTGCTTCAGCAGTTTCAGCTAGTATCTTCAAGTAAAATTAAGTGAATTGAATACTTTGAATATTTATATATCTGAGTGTGTCAGAATAGATATGTTGGGATAATCATCCAAAAATTTCTCTGAATTCTGTGTCTCTAATGTTCAGGTAATACTAAACATCAGTAATTGTTTCTTATTCTATTTAATTATTTAACATAATATTAAACAAATGCATCTTTAGGTAATCTAAAATTCTGTTTTATGACTTGTAAAAATCATCTACTTTATTGAAGTAAACCACATTTCAATTTGTGATGTTTAAACACTTTCAACTTTGGGTCTAATATCCAAGTATTTATTTATAACAAATAGGGAGAACAAATGAGGATAATTATTTAATTTAATAAAAGATTCTCAATTTATCATCATGGTTACATGGCATGGATGATAAACTGAGAATCTTTTATTAAATCAATATACTGCGAAAGCTATGTTCTTTGATAACTTATTTCATATTTTTTAATTAAATGTTTCTGGACGGAAGACATTTAAATAGAGGTTAAAATTAAATAAATGAGATTAAACAGGAACTGAAAGAGAAATGATTATTTCATAATAATTTCATTGTATAGTGAATTTTTACTATGCATAATTCATGCTTACATTTTCAACAAAGAGAGACACTTCCCCTCTATCTAGCAGTTCCTGAACTTCTTCATTTGAAACGATTTTATTTTCTGAAATATTGGACTGATTAAGAATTGAATGTGTGAAATTAATGTAGAAATTTAAAACTTCCCAAATTGAATTAATATATTTTACTTACTTATTTTAAGTTGCTGTTTGAGTATTGATTCACATCTTTCTTTATAGTGGATAAGAGCATTGTTATAGTTTGTGTTAACCTTGGATAATAGCTTTAACAGAGCTGAATATTGTATATCCTCAATTCTCTTAAGGATTTCTGGTTTGGGTTTCATATCTTCTCCAATAATTTTTTCAATGTTTATTGCCATTTCTAAAAGTTAAACATTGTTTGAATTACATGAAATTTTTAACTGTAACAGCAGATAATTAAATGCCAAAGGTTAGAAATCGTTTAATGTAAATAAAATAAAATGTACGAATCAGAAATTGGTAGGAAAAATTACTTTTAGGAGTTTAAAATATATTGTGTTTGTAATGTTTACTAAAATATATTTTTATTTCTCAAATAAGAAACATAATTCCTGTATTTTTATTAATATACCTTATGTTCTACAATGTTAATTTAAAATCCTCACTTACATACTTTTAAGATTACTGTGAACCTCATGCATACATTTTTTAATAGAGTCATCTCTTTTCTTAATTTCTTCATTTGTTCCTGAAACGGTAATTAAATTTGTAATAGAATGATATGTAATTGATTATTAATTTCAAATACAATAATATTTATATAATTATAATAATAAAGCCTTACTGTCACTGTCTGTAGGTTGTGTGAGTATTATGTTATGAAGATTCTTCAACTCCGTAATATTATCAGTAATTCTGTTTAACAGCATAATTATTTTCTGCACCTAAAAAATATAAAACATAGGATGCTTTTTAAGCATTGAATGATAAACAAATTTTCTTTTAATTTCATGATCTCTTTTACTTATTCCTTGTAATAATGAAAATACATACCTCATAAAGAAAGCTGTCAACATCTCGTGAATTGTGATCCAAGATTACAACAACTTCTGTGGAATGTTCACTGCCATTTTCTTTTAAAATCTATAGAAATAAATGTGACTTGCACTTTATAAATATAAAATTAAACAAACCATGAATATACAATCCTGTAAGACATTTAAACAGTTTCCTATAAATTATTTTTTATATGCATTTGAAATAACTAACTACATATCTGGTTGAATATAAGTATTTGAAATTGTATGAGCTATTCATTCATGTTAATCCTATTATTTATTCAGTTTTTAATTTTCAGAACTGTAAACTTATTTCAAAAGAACATTGCTGGTAGGAGATATAATTGTTAAGCACTATATTTAACAACAAATATATTTTCTTTGATTCATTTTACATTTTCATAATATGAACAAAGAAGCTGCCATAAAATATTAAGTATTTGAAATACTGAACACTTAAGATGATTGTAAGCAAGTTTAATTTTGTTTTTAACTTAAAAATATATATATAATTACAGCATATGAAGATATTCTTTTTCATTATTAAAACTGACACTGTATTGATGGAGAAAATATATCTCAATATGAGTGTCATCATATATGGAAAAAGTTAACATTTTATCAAATGAAGAGTCAAACTCTGAAAATATATAGAACAAACTTTCTTTCTGGAGTAATCTTCAACATTTCATAAAAAAAAGTTGAGAATTGAGTATACACCTGCAATAATTCCGGAAGCCTGTCTCGTACCATTTCCAGTGTAGATGATTTAAGACAGTTCAGAACAGAGGCACTTCCTTGGATTGTGATAAAAACATTATCTGCCTTTTAGTTGTGATTACTTACAAAATACACAGCTGATATCAGTGTAAGCAAAGCTGTAGATAACAGTGTAATATTTTCCTTTCAATTGAGATGTGTAGTACAATTTACAAACTCATGTTAAATGAATTTAATTAATTTATGAATTTGCCAACACTTATAGAAAAATGATTTTGCTTGTTAGAACAATACAATGATTTAATTAATAAATGTTGCCACATTTTTCAAAGAATAATACTTTGATTAATTGATATTTAGGCACATAATACATCTACATCTGCATTCATGAGCTATATCTTCTAAAGTAAGATGTGAATGGTGTTATTATCAATTCCATTAAAGGTATAGTTTTTCATTTTTTCTAAATAAAACAAATAATTGCAGAAATGGTATATTTACAATCATCAATAACAAGATATTGGTATATGCATATAGATATTTTTTACAGTTAACATTACAATACATGTATTCAATCTAAAATATTTTAATACTGTCAACATTATTCATCCTTTACTAAAAAAATATTTCACATTTCCCAGCACCCTTAACATGAATAATTTTAAATTATTTTATTTGGTGAATTACATTTACTGTGAATGCAAAATAAAATGTTCATTGCACCAAAACAATTATTACACAACTGGTATTAAAACAAAAGGTGTTAATATATGACATGTTGAACATAAAATGGGGGATGTGTATGAACATACATTTTATAAAGAATACAAGTGTGTAAAAATTTATGTTAATTGAAATAACAGTTCTTAACATATAAAGTTGTCTCTAATATTCAAATTTCATTCATCATTACTGGTAGTGAGCTAATTGTATTTTCTTTTATACAAATCATAGCCACAAAATACAATCACAAATATTACAAAAAATGTGACTGTAGAACATAATTTATGGCACTTTCATATTGAATATAAAATTACTCATTTCTGTAATTATTCAATGCTGTAATAATATAAGTAGTAATATGAGAGGAGTAACTATAAAGTATAAGAATATCAACTATCTTATACAAAGCAAATATAATTTTCACCATTTAACTTTATTGCTTGCTATATCATTTTGAAAATGTACCATTACATTAATAAAGTGTATACACTTTTAAATGCATCCACAATAACTATCAATTAAATAAAAACACATTACCCAACTTTAAGTACTCTTAATACTGACAAAGTAGTATGTCTAAAAATGCACATACTCCAAATGGAGAATAACAATGTTACAAATTTAAATAACAATCTCTAAAGTAGAAATTATTCCTTTATTCAAACCAGTCTCATTGTGCTTGAAATTTGAGACTCTGAACAGGAAATTTGCACTAATTTTTTGATATTAACCGTTTCTAAGATTTAGAACTCAAGGGTGCGTATCACATTTAAAGAAAAATCATACTGAGAACTTCAACGAGAGCAAAATGTATTGAAAAGTAGTAAAAATAAATCACAAAACATGTTTTTTAAGAAAGTTACGACTTACTTATTCAATATAAACATTTTTTAACAGTATCCACATGGAAATAAATTAGATAAAGTACTTAAACTTATCTTCGCAGAAACTACAGATTACTATCTTTACTGGCTTGATTGTTTCATTATTCAATATAATAGGAGATTTGTAGTTACTATATATACATACATTTGCTGCTTTTTACCAATGTATTATAAACAATTTTTTATTATGGAAACTTATAGATGTTTCTATATAAATATAACACTTACAGAAATACGAGGTCAAATTAAAGGATATGACATTGTCCCAAGAGCCTCCGAAAATTTGAAGAACAACCTTTGGTTCCCTATCGCAATTATATATATATATATATATAAAATCAATACAGTTCTACTATTATATCTCTCATTCTGTTTGCATTCAATTTCTCCTGGCGGTATATGCAAAATAACTGTGCAGCAAGGGAATTATTAAAATAAATAAATCAATCCTATATGCACTTCTTTAACAATTTGATTAAATGGAACAGTGCACTAGAACTTCATACTTTTATGGTTATTATGCTTTTACAATTTTAAAAGGTGGATACTGAACACATTCAATAATTTAAGTGTCACAGAGTACTTTAGTTTTGACTGAGGTCTATGATAGGGCTTTGAGTGAAATGTCATTATACTATCAAAATATAGCTGGAAATGTGAGAGGAACACAATCTCTCAAATCTAATATACAAATGTTTGGTTATAATAAAATAATAAATGCATCTATTAAAGTAAAGTACTCAAATTTTACTAACAAATTAAATAATAAAGAGGACAATAAAAATATGGATGTTAGTTTCATTTTATAAAAAAATATATTTTTATATATATTTTGTTTAACTTGAATAGTACTAACATTCCTTCAATATCATAACAAATTTCCTTCTAATTTAAGTTCAAGAATAATTATTTATTATTTGATACTCGTACCTTATAACTATCTTAAAATTATTCTTGCACCTTGCATTGGAAATTCACATCTTTAATGTGTCAATTTAGTTTCAGAAAACTTAAGTAGGCCTTTTTAATGTCAATGTAATATCAGTATTTTATTTCAATTTCATTATAATATTACTGTACATCCTTTATAGACAGAGGCTGACAATCGAAAATCAGGTACTTGTCAGGTGAGAGGTTTGTTGTTGTCACTGGTGGTTGAAATGAACAGTGCCATTGCTCCAATGACTACTGGCCAGGTACTCTACTACTGATGTGTGTTTTGCCTCCTTTGCAAGCTGTAGTGCAGTAGCTCCATCCTGGTTGGACAAATTGGGATCAGCTCCAGCAGCAAGCAACAGTTTGACTGCTGGCACCTGACCAAACAATGCAGCAGCATGCAATGCACTTTCTCCATTCTGAAAATAAAAGAATATTTTTTTATGTAAGCGTACATTTAGAATGATAAAGTGAAATGACTATCTTTCCAGTTTACAAAAATAATTAGCTAGTACAATTACTGCATTATGAGTACTGCTATGTTCACGTATTTTGATTATGAATGTGGATGAGTAGTGTTTCTGAGATGAAAACTTATCAATTATTGTGAAAGAGGAAAAACTATATGCAGTGATTCTAAAAACAGTAATCACAAAATAAATTGAAACTTAAGATTTATTCCATCAATTGTTTTGAAAATATTTGGTTTCATTTACATCAAAGCAATTTCATTAGACAAAAAATAAAAAATTATCTTTCTTACTGGAAGAAGGCCAAGATTTGGTCTATACTTAAGCAGCTCTTCAATAACTGCAGTGTGACCTTTGTGAGCAGCTTTGAAAAGTGCTGTAGCTCCATCCTGCAACAAAACAGAAAAGAAAGGTAACTTAAATTTCAATCGATTATATCAAAGATAAAAAACCAAACATAGTACAGTGATTCTACACTACAGGAATGTATATCAGATTTAAAGTACACTACTTTGCAGAAAATAGATATACTGATAATATATAAACACAATCTATCCAGTCAGCAGGCCAGAGGAAATTAGTAAAGGCCCTTAAAAATTTGTCTTTCTCTTTAGTTACTTGGTGTACCGACACCAACTTAATTTAGGGTAAGTCGGTCAATCTATCACTTTTTCCTGGACATATTTTATATATATTGATCTCTTACATGTCGTGTGGCATCAACATTTGCTCCAGCTTTGAGCAATTGCCTCACAATATGGTCATGACCCATTTGTGCAGATATCCAGAGAGGAGTTGCCCCATCTGTCCGTCTTGGGTCTGGCTCAGCTCCTTGAGCCAGAAGGTACAGCATTATTTTCAAATGGCCATTCTGGGCAGCTATAAACAAGGGAGTTGCTCTGTCCTGAAACAAAGGAATAAATACTTTAATAAATTAGTAATGATTACAATATACATATGGATTTGTTTGAAAATATTCATAATGATTTTAATTTTAAATTATTACACATTGTGATTAACTTAGCATATTAAGTGACCTGTTCCCTAGGAAATATAGTTTTAATATTTTTTAAAAACTTCTAATACTAATGAACATAATATGTAATTAATTATTTTTATAGCAAAGTAGGTTAATCACTAACTAGTAATTAAGAAATTATGTTTCTCTGTTTTTATAAACTGTGAATCCTGGGACTGATTTTTTGAAGTAGTGAATAGTGTGGTAAGTTTTTTTTATACATATCATTATTTTTATTCAAAAATTACTCCTTAGAAGTAATGAACAGATATGAAAACTTTAATAGTATGATTGAAAATAGTAAGGATTTATTCTTTTTAAAATGATATCTGTATTAAATTAAATTAATGAAAAACTGTACATCTGAATGAAAATTAATAATAATAAATATAGCCAAATATAGAAAAAATAAGTGATAATATAATGGCTTTTGAGTTTTTTCAACTGACGAGTGCAGTTGAGCCGCTCTAGGCTCCTCTTAGCACATGAAGAAAGGGACAAGGATCCCAGAAATGATGCGTGGTATTTATATTGTCACTCATTTTGTCTGTATTTGGCTATATTTCTTATTATCATAAATTAAATAAAGCTAAAAATAATACTATTTATATAATTTTACAATACATAGCTTCATATTTGTTTTGTAAAAAATACTGTAACATTTTACCTTCATATGGGTATTAATTTTTGCACCTCTATTAACCAGCAACTTCACAACATCCATATGACCACACTGACAAGCCACAAAAAGCGGAGTTCCTCCATCCTATCAGACAAGTCAAAGAATTAACTTATTTGCATTATATAACGTCTACAGAAACAAAACTAGAATTATGAGTCAACATGTAGCAGTAACAAAACCAAAACTATGGGGTATAAAAAATCAAATATTCATACTAACATCATGAGTACTTACAACACTAGCAGAGTCTACTGGAGCCCCATTATCCAACAATATCTCAGCAACGTCCAGGAAACCACCCTGTGCAGCAAAAAACAATGCTGTTGTTCCTGTCTGTAAAAAAAATACAAAAAAATTATATAAATAACAAGCAATTATTAATTAATCCATTTACCATATAGGTAAATTTGTAAGTCAATTTTGACTGGGTTTGCTGAGAGAAAAACATAGACGTCAAGGTGCACGTTATGTTGAGAATAGGCGTATCAGCCAGAATTGTGGTACGGAATAAAGGAATACAATAACTAGGCCAGCATGTTAGACATTATCGAAGCACACTTCTGCACGAAATAATATATGCAAATGAAAAAGCAATATACAGCTTTGTGATTGCTTTTAAGTATAAAATTCATCAGTTTCAATAACTTAAGTCGAATACAGACAGAAAAAAAAACTGAGTAGGCAAAAACTTTGAATTTTCACAGAGAATTCAGTCTACAGCGACAATCGCAGTCAGCTACATAACGAATCAATCGTAACATGAATATGTTTTTGGCTTAGCGTCAATTGAAAAAAAAGCTGCCATGTTACACTAAACCGAGCACTCGGATAAATTCTGGTACTTCTCCGTAAGTTTCCGTACGATTATTACAAATATCGCATTAACTAACGTGACAAAATGGTAAAGGCTTAAAAAAATGTTTCGTATTTCCCTAAAACAAACTTTTACTAGGATTGTAGTCTCGTAAAAAGGTCCGAAAAAATCAACTATATACGTCTTAGAAAATAAGGCTAACAATATTCATGTTTCTGATTGTGGCTCAATTGATTACGTAAATAATTATTAATAACCAGCTAAAAAACGAGCCGAAACACTTGAGTTTAGAAAATATTGAGAAATCGCTTCACATTAAAAAGTTTACATATTTTTTTTTCATTATTTTTTACACGTTAAATTAATATGCAAATAGGAATCTTGACTTCTTATTCAGATGACTTTATATAGTAGGAAGGAATGAAGGAAGAAGTCGAGTTAGAAAAACAAGTTTCCTCTATAGAAAATTATTTGAGCTTGCGATAGTTTGCTTTACATATTTCACTGGCTTTTTAAATTTAATTCGACTGCAACTCCCACAGCAAAGCCACGTAATCCTTCAGCGATCGTATCGTATTTTATTTCGTCCAACAACGTCACATTCAGGTGTTGCTAAAGTTACATTTCCAACCGTCCATACTTTAGTTTCGTCCGCCGTACTTTTGATGTACGAGTAAACCCTGCGAAGTCCTAGTTATGGATTCTGTTTCACTGATGTTCTACGACGCCCACAATACTGAACAATTTACTCCCAAGAACAATTTCAGTGTACGCACACAATTTTAATGAGAAGACTTTTTTAAAAGTCAAACTAAATCGGCCAGCATTTTCTTGATTTGTGCAAGTTGGCTCAGATAAACATATATATCATGGTTCCGAAGAGAAATGCGATTACGGCCGTTATTCCAGTAATGGTTTTGGATACGAGCCAAATCTGAAATCCGAGAGGAGCTCCAAATATACTCATAGATCAGTAACAGTAAAAAAGGAAATCAACATTTACTGTAAAATAAGTATTGTTAGACAACATATGTAATATTAGACCAACTACTCTTACTCTTTACTTCATTCTGTTTTGTCGTATGCTCATATTCTGGGTGTTGATTCAACAAACAAAACTTTTTCTGCTCAAAACAGTGTTGTCAGGTTACATCATGAACCCTGTAAACATTCTAAAATGGGAATTTTCACTCTGTCGAGCCAATACATTTGCTCATTAATGTTATTTGTGATTCAAGAACGAAGGGCAAGAAAAAAACTCGTGATATTTAATTCTTGGACGTCATTACAGTATTATTTTCTGTTAACGTGTTGATTAATCTCCAAATAACAGAATCTTAAATTTCTTTCACATTTTTTTATAAACTATATTGTAATACCAATTAATTAGGACATTAATTGTTTCAACATAAAAATATAAATTGTTTGAGAAATCCTTTGTAGCGACAGGAGCTTTTGAAACAACAATAGAAAACCCGGCTCTGTTCCTTTGTCGGAAGGTCCGTCAAAATGGCGTATGCGCGCTCAAATTGCGAGACGAGAAATACAGTTTGCAGGAAGGTTTGGTGAAGTACAGTTCGCAGTGGTGAGGTACAGTTCACGGAAAGACCTCGTCGAGGTATAACAGTTTTTGGAAGGAGAATTCAACAGGGTTGGCAATTAGCAGGACAAAGTAAAACATTCATAAAAGTATAACGTCGGAACCTGCTAAGAAAAAGCAGTTTTTGTGTCTGTAGCCGGTCAGAAATAGCAAAAGATCCGGTTTAAGTCCCGAACAATAAAGACTACCAAATCGACAAATCGCAGAATTCACCTAAGGCAAGCGGTCAACCGATAGATGCCGAAAGGAGGATCATCCGAGTTCCTGACGACATATAAAATTTTGGCTTCAAAATTTGGTGTAGAATCTGTGAGTTTAGAAGCAGTGTAAAATCCGCAATAGTGTTTTCGAAAATTTAAGGTATGCTGGAATGCTGGACAGACGTAACAATAAAAAAACAATTAATTATGTAAACGTAATTGAAACATAGGCGTCAGATTTCGTTCTCTTTTTGATTAAAATTGTTAATCAGAGTCAATCTTTTTACTTTTAATTTCTTTCACAATTAAACTTCGTTCTAGTTCAATTGACGAGTAAATTTCTTCATTTTAAATTGCGATTTGTTGTTGATAAGATTTTAAATATTATTGATTGGTCCATTATCAAACCCAGTGAAGACCCTGAGAAATTCAATATTATAAATTTGTAATTCTTTGAGTTATTGCCACAAAAAAATAGTTTGTAAATTTTATTAATATTTCATTTTAAAAGCCTATCATTAGTGTATATTACAAAATGGCTTCCAGAACGTGGGGCAAGTTAAAGGCTTCTCAATAGTGTATATTACAATATATAGTTCTGCTGTTCAAAAGCTTTCTTATTGCTTTCTGCGCATCAATATAATTTTTTATTGTTTGTTTTGTGTGAATATTTAATAATAATATTGTTTAAACATCCTAATGGCATCGAATAAAATTATAAGTTATTTTTCTTTTTCGAAAATTCTGAATGCAACTTCCATTATATCACGCATTTAACGATGAACTAAATTACGTTGGTTTTCGTTACCATTTTCCCTCTACATCTACGAGTTACCTTTTACCAGTACTACCACTGACATCGTCTCACATTTCTTCCTTGGTTCAAATGTATATTTTCATTCGTAAATATCATTTTAGAACACTAATTCACGATAGACAATTTTTTGTTATCAGCAACCAGATTATGTTTTAAAACGGAGAAATTAAGGCATTCCTGCTCCTACTTTGAAAGCCCGAGCAAGAGGGGGATAATCTCAATGTAAGACGGTCGTTAAAATTGTTAATGGAGTCCAGCCTCTGACCCGACGCCCCCTCTACTGATACCTTCTGCGGACGCCAGCCAACGACGCTACTCTGATCCGACGCCGCCTGCACCGTGTATCCTGAACCAACATCCGCCTTTTCGGTATCGTTAAACAAATGTCGAGAAGTATTGGTTAAACGTTGAATCGCCTGGTTCACCCCACAAATGATCATGAGACGAACGTTGTCGTATATGTGGTTGACCCAAGATTAATTAATTAATTTTTATATGTTCAATTCCGAAGTATATTTTTGTTGTATTAAATTTATATGTTAATTACCAAGAATGTATTTTAATTTGCACGGTAATATAAATCTCCACCTATAAAACACTGCTAGATATCGTATTCAAATAGGATAATTTCAGATAGCAAAGATTGTCCAGGACGTATTTCTCTTCAGTAATTTTTCCTAAAATTAATTACGGTTTCAGAAGAATAGAACCTCTCTTACTTTTTTCCAAGAAGTTACCTTAGAACTGTGTTGACTTCGCATTTGAATGATATATATGATCCAGAAAGTTCTGGAGACATTTTTTTTTCTCTTTGACTGGTTTATCTTTCGCTCCACATCCGGTTAAGTAAAAAAAATTATTCACAATACCCCATATATAAGAGGAGGACATCAACTCGAACCATTTTGGGCTATTGAAGGGTTTCCTGATATCATGATATCAAAAAACCAGGAAGCTGGACTTCCTGTATGTCGAAATAATGTTTCATACATTAGACCATAAATGCTAATCGCGTTAAATTTATCTATCCCGGGGAGGGGGGGGGGGGGGAGTAAAACTCGGAAAACAGGAAAGAAGCGTTATCTTGAGGGACCAAAATGCGGTATTCATTTTATTTGTGTCAAATTGAGAATCCGGCATATAAATTCTTATTATTTTATGTGACAAGAGCAGGATAATGAAGTACGAAAAGTGGAGTCAGTAAGCTTTAGAACTGGAGGAAAATACGTGAAAGATGCTAAATATAGTTTTTAGAGACACTTAAGCAGACAGTTAAACTGAATCCAGAATTATTTAATAGAATTTACGAAAAAAAAACCCCTTAGTTATTTCAGTTTTCTTACGTTATAGTATATGAGGGTAGAATACAAACAAATTATATTTTCTTTTTCTGAGCTGCAACATCTACGACCGAATTTTTGAGGTGCGGAATTATAACATTCATAAACATGTTACTGGTCAGTTTCTTCAATAATAATAATACACCCGATGAAGACCTAGATTGAGGACGAAACGTTATGAATTTTTATGTTTTTCTGTTGATAAATTACATCTGAAAAATTTGGCTGTGTCTATACATTTTTAATTATTGGTTCAATCCATCTGGAATCAAGCAATGGGTATTGCTGACATATTTTATTCTATATTTCATAGTATATTTTCTGTTTATGCATGCATCTGGGAGTACAAAACGATTTTTTTGGACAATTACTGGAGTGAATATGACAAATTAGTAAACAAACTCAAAGAAAAAAATTGCCGTAATGAAGAAAAAGTAGAAATAATTAGTTTTCTACCTAAATGATTCAGGAAAGTGACCTTTTCTTCCTTTAAACACCTGACATCGTTTTTTTTTAAAAAAGGACTGCACTATTGTAACAAAATACTAACAAAAATTTAAAAAATAATTTTCTTTTTTTATAGCAATATTTCAAGTACAAGAGTCTATTCAGTTGTTTACTAATCTTCTTTTCGCAGTTTCTGCTGTGTGTTTTAGCAACAAGGCGTCTGACTTAATGAGTGTCGTACTGTATGTTTATGCTCTTTTCCTTAATTTTTAAAAAAACACAATGATGAAATTTTGTGTGTTTATTACCAGGAACTAGAAGGGGATTTTGAGAAAATTTAAGATTTTTTGATTTTGTAACTCGTCAATTTTGGTCATATTAAAATATTAAAGTTTAAGTATTTTCCTCTATTATATTTTTAAGGTGAAGAAATATTAAAGTTGTGTTGTAATACCTCCTTTGTAAATTTTTTCCCTAAATTATCCATTTTTTTTCTAACTGAAACACATTTTTCCCGTTAAGTTTTAGGTTGTTTCCTTACAACTTAACACATTTTTGATCCCAAAATGATTTATAGATGGTATTTTGGAGAATAATATGGATTTTATTTTAAGTTGATATCTCAATAAACAAAAAAGTTATTTAACCCGTTGCTAACCTCTGAAAACGCCAAAACGGCCTACCCTCATAAAAAACAAAATGCCAGCTAAAATTGTAAAAAAATCGTATTGTACTCCCAGATAATTACACAAATAGAAAATCTGTGTGTAAAAATAAAATGTGTCAGCAACTAATTGTCTTTTTATAGGTTGATTTCGTATAAATCTTGTAATACATAGCCTGAGAAAATTGCATTTAAATAAATATCATTAATATAGTTTTACAATTTTTGTTATTGATTCAGCAACAAAATAGTACAATTGCAACATTTAGATTTAATCAAAAAATGGTTTCGGTAATTTTATAAATAAAAAAAATAAATGTAGGTAGAATTTTTCTAGTAAATTCAGGATTACAATTAGAATTTCTCATGAATTGTAGGAAATGTGAACCAAACATATCAAACAGTTGAATATATATATTAAATATCAGTTTCCCCAATAACAATTGATCCGTATTTTATTTTTTTTGTTAGAGTTCTAAGACAAATATATATATATATATATATATATATATATATGTATATATATTGTAATGCCATTAAACAGGCCATTAATTGTTTTACTATAATTAAATTGTTAGCGGTACGAATGCGTAAAGGCGACAATGAAGGCGGGTTTTTCCTTTGTTCAACAATGGAGACCGCACACGCTTAAACTCTGTATGCACTTGGAGAACGGGAGTTGGCTGCGAGAAACGGAACAGTTCAGTTCACGTGCGGAACTGAAAAACGTAAAAGTCTGATGATATAAAAGTCTGGAATCGGATATGAACGGTGCCGTACGAGAGATGAAACAGTTAAAAGTCGACGGGGAGATATAATACATTTGAGTTCACCTAGAGCAACGAACAGTATAGTTTGCAGATATAAAGTACGAATGGCGAGATCCTGTATTTCTACATGAAAGCAAGCAAACATTTTTACGGAGAGATTTATTTAATAGTTTGCACACGGGGAAGCAAAGGGTTGCTTCACGCTGATTGAACAGTTATCGCATAGAGGGGACCGGCAACCACTAGCAGACCAAAGGGGGCGGCTCATCCGAGGTTCCAGATAGCAGAGAACGAGTATTTTAATCGTGTGTATTAAAATTTTCAATGAAGTGTAGAGTCAGTGAAAAAATGGCCTTTTAGTGTGGTAGTTTTCAAGATACAAAAGAGAGATCTGGTACCAGACTGACATTCCGTGAGTAACAAACCTTTGATATAAATTTGTAAACGATAATTAAAAGAGTATAGTCAGATTTCGTTCAGTTTTCTTTTCACTTATTTTCATACTGCTTTAGGTTAACCTTTATATTTAAATTGTTAATTGACAGGTTATACATTGATTTTGTTCTAATTATCAAACCCAGTAGTGACCAGTATGAGATTCGACGTATTTGATTGTAATGATATAAGAACTGTATGTTCATAAATGCCACGAATGAATAAATGAAAAATTAAAGTATTTGTTTTAAATGGATGAAATTCGGCATGAAAAATAGGTTTTGTACATTGTAAAATTTATCAACAATAATAAATTTCTTTTAAGCTTAGTAAATGTTGTTAATTGATTCATTTAATTAAAGCTGTACAGTTGTTTATTACAAGTTTTATACTCTCCGATTTAATACTTACTCAACCTTTCCGATAAATGAATGGTTTAAGAATTTTTTAAAAAATAAACTGAATTGAAATGTGATTTTTTACACAAAAATTGCAGAAAATTGTATTATCCGGGAAAGCCCGAAATTCGTGTTCAGCAACCCAAACATCTAAGTACAAAATATCGAAACTATTCCAGTATTTGTCATTTTTGAGCACCATTTTTCGGAACTTAAGAACATTTTCTCTTTTTACGGAACAGATCTCGGATCAAGAAAGGCGCAAATACCTATGTATAAACCACAGACACCCGAATCTGTTAGCCAATAAAAAAAAAGAGTACGAGATAGAAGAAAATAAACTACCGCGATCCGGAAACTTGAGTGTCAGTGTCAAGTTCATGGGACAGTGGTTCGAATCCCACAGCTTACATAAGCGCAAGAGGATTTAGTTCCTTCATGTCACGTCAATAATTCTCACGGGAAGCCATTTCATTCGTTGAGGTAGGGCAGAGATCCGTTCCAGAAACCTAGCAGCAATAAATCCTTTTCAGAAAACTTATTCTGTGTGACAATGTTGACATCTTCCAAAACATTAAAATGTTTGAATGCAAGTGGTTATAAATTATCAATCAACCACGCGGTATATAAATCCTACGCTTTTATGAAATATAAAAATCGCACATAACACGTACTAATGCTAAATGTAGGAACTAGATAATACGAATTACCAATCAACAGCTTTGATCGGTCCCTGAACATTTTGCTCAAGACGAAATATTCATTTGAGCAGAACTACGAAACCTGCTAAACACAAACAGTTTTTGGTGTCCATAGCCGAGCAGAAGTCAACCGAGGGAGAGACGAAAAGGAGGTTCACCCTGGTTCCTGCAATTTTTGATCTAAAAATATTAATTTTAGAATCTGTGATTTTTTAGAAGCAGTGCAAAACCCCGCCATAGTGTCTCGTCAAGTACAATGTATCCTGGAATGCAGCCGAGAGTAACAAATATAAAATAAATAATAATGTAAACATGATTAAAGGATAGACGTCAGATTTCGTTCCGTTCTTTTAATTTAAAATTAGTTAATTAGAATCCATCTTTTTAGTTAATTTCGTTGACAAGTAAATTTCGTCATCGTGAATTGACGAGTAAATCTTTTCTCCTTTAAATTGGAATTTGTGTTTAAGTTGAGAAATAAAATGATTCGCCATTATCAAACCCAGTAGAGACCCTGAGATATTTTTAAATTGTGTTAATGTGTTTAAAAATTAAAAATAAATTTGTTTGTTTGTAAATTAAATTTTTTCATTTAAATAAAGACCACTAATTATTGTATATTTCAATATATATATATATATATATATATATATATATATATATTAGGGTAACAGGCTACATGAGGGTAATCCACATCGTGGCAACTCCCCTTTAATAGCATAGGAAGGGATCTGAAAGGGTTAACTAGGGCCCCCGGGCATTCGCCTAAAAGTAATGCAGGGAAAACCCTAGAAAAACCTGCATCAGGTTGGTCGGGCATAGGTTACTTTTCCCACGCCCTTCCGATAGCGGGAGAATAGTTTGCTGCGGGGACGCAGTATTCCCTTCTCCGTACCTCGACCAGTTTAGGAGGCAGCTGGCCGACTGTTCCAATGGGAACAGAGAACAACTCTTACCGTATGCCCAAGGTCTGTGACCCCGGAACATACAACTCTCAAAACAGGCCGAGGTGCCTCGGTTTGTGGGAACCTTAGTTCAAAAACGGAGAGGAAAAGGCATCCCCAAAGGTAGCCCCTTCGTATCTCTCCTACAAGGTTCTACCTGTGAGAGAATAGCCCTCGCAGACCCCATCTTATATATATATATATATATATATATATATATATAAGGATTAAGATACGAGTATCAAAAATACGCAACTAAATACGTCAATGAGAAATTCAAATACGAACACGGCGCAGGTACGAAAAAAATACTATAAATTAGAAATAAATGAAACTTTTAAAAAGCATAATTAATAAATTATTAGATAAACAAGAAATAATAGTTACACAAATGTGAAAAACTCATAATTAAAAATATTCATATAGACGGGGAATAAAAAAAGTAATACACGATTACAAGCTATATTTCGTGTCTCGTTAATTAGGCAGATAATTGTTTCCGCTGGGAATAATATGAAGATGGTGACGTAGTTTGAAGCAAAAGAAATATATCTACTGAGAAAAATGAATACCCAATGGAAAAGAAACTAGATTAGACTTGTAATAATGAACGTGCAAAATAATAAAAAACAGAGTAAAATGTCCCCTGATATAAAGCACGAAAAATTTGAACTATCGTCTATCTGGCATGGCAACCGATATCCATCTTCAAGGAAGGCATCATTCTCCAAACTTATTCCTATCCAACACACACGGATTTTGTAATGAACTTTATCAAAATGCATTGTCGAGCGCATACTTTTTGTGAGACTGTTGTATTTCAGGGCATCAGGATTTGTGTGTCCGATCAGAGGAATTTTAATAAAATGTTTTTAATTTTACTTCAAACATCATATTCAGCGTTTGGTATTAAAGTACTTCTGAAGTTAAGCTGAGAGATAATAAGTAGGACGAAGTAAAAGTTTTTGAACAATTGTTTGGAGAGGCGTCCTGTGGGCATCGGACCGGAGTCCAGTGAAACAATGTGTAATGGCCTGTTGATTAAATTTCTCTTTTTAAAAAAAATTGTGAAGTGCACAATTAATATGGTACCAGAGAAGCTCTAAATAAAATGATATGTAAAAACCTTATATTGTAAACTTTTATATAAATATGAGTACCGTCAGATTTATTTATATAATTTGTTATTGTAAATTAAATTAGTATTATGTTTTGGTGCTAATTGAAAATTACTATAATTATTAGTGGCCCAGTAAGCGGACCCTGAAGATTTGAGTCTCATTAAAAGCTGTGACAATTTTTTAAAAATATGTAAAAAAAATTAAATTAAATCCAAATCTGTACTAAATATTTTCCTTTTATCCGTAAAGAGTTGTAATAATTCAAGCATAAAAATCCTGTTAATTATATTTCCCTTTAAAATTAGTTTTCTACTTAAATTAGCCGCAACGCTTTATGGCAATAATCTTTAAATTGAATACTACTTAACTTGACCCTCCAACCCGGGGCTTATTTGTTATTAATATTTTTTGTATACTACAATATATAGGCCAAAAACTCATCCGTAAAAGTACAGAGTTTGATTAAAAAAATACTTTGCCAGCGTCTGTATATTCAGTTTGAAAGAAAATAATGAATGTTTTTAAGAATGATAGCAGCGTTACGCCAGCTTGTCTCCAAGAGCTGTTCCCCCCCCCCCCCCTGACGGAAATATTGTCCTTCATCTTCTCTATTTTTATTTTATTTACATAGACTTCTGGAGATTCTTGTAAATAAATTCGTAGGTCTGTGCCGATATCAGCTGACGAACGAGAAACAGTTCTTTCGGTTGCATGAGCGATTAGAAAGTCTCGAGAATATTAACCCGGAACCCTTGGTATGGGAACGGCAGTGCAATCCGCGTATAGAGAAGGGATTGTACGATGTAAATAAAAAAGGCGGACGGTAAGAACAGGTGAAAGTGACAAGCGTAAAGAAGTGTTATGGCAAAGCGACTCACTTCCGTACCCAATACATTGATGAACTGACGGGGAATGAGTTAACAGGTAGGTTTTAAAAAAACCCTGAAACTTGTATCAATTTATTTTCTCAAGTAAAGCTTACATTAGGTTATACCGAAAAACGGGTATTTATAAGGTACTGTCAAATCAGCATCTCCCGATTACACTTCTTCAGAGACGACAACGGTCCTTTCTGGTAGACTCCAAGATCTTCGTAACCTTATCAAGTAAATCCCGACAAGATCGTCAAAATTTCACGCAACTGTAGAAAACACGTGGAGTAATGGTTGTATGTCTACCTGTCTCGGTCAATATTTTCATACTCAGCCGTTGATAGGGATATACCACTCTGAACAAAAAGTAAGGTGAATTTATTATAAAATATAAATTATTTATTTATTCTTCCAAATCAATTTCATCCCCTTCAAAGTAATCCCCGTCCGATAAAACGCACTTGTTCCAACGCTTTTTCCAGTCTTCAAAGCAGTCGGAATAGTCTTTTTCAGGTATAGGCTTCAAGACCTTCTTCGATTCGGGTTTTATCTCCTCAATCGTGTCAAAACGGCGTCTCCGCATTGGGCTTTTGAGGTTGCTGAATAGCCAGAAGTCGCACGGAGCCAAATCAGGCGAATACGGTGGTTGCGGAACGATATGAGTCGAGTTTTTGGCAAAAAAGTCGCGAAGAACCAATGCAGTATGACATGGTGCATTATCGTGATGAAGGAACCAAGAGTTGTTCGCCCATAATTCCGGCCGTTGCAGACGAATAGCTTCACGCAAACGACGCATAACGGTCAAATAATATTCTTTGTTGACAGTTTGGCCCGGCGGAAGGAATTCACAGTGCACCACACCACGATGATCAAAGAAAACTGTCAACATGACCTTGATTTTCGGTCCTGCTTCACCTTTTGCACGATATTCGCTGGATTGGTCGGTGGTTTCAGGGTCGTATGCGTAAATCCAAGGCTCGTCTCCAGTAATGATGCATTTCAAGTGGTCCTGATAGTCAGACAGCAAAGTTTCACACACATCAACGCGACGCTTTTTTCCAAAAAATTGATCGATTTTGGCAGCAATCGAGACTTGACGCGTTTGAGACACAAAACATTCTTCAAAATGGTTTGGGCGGAGCCAATTGATATTCCAACACTATCAGCGAGATCTCTAATTGTCCATCGACGATTTTCAAGCACCAAATCTTTGATTTTTTGGACGTGGACCTCGTCGGTAGACGTTGATGGTCGTGCAGAGCGCGGTTCGTCTTCAACGCGTTCTCGGCCCTCTTTCAACTCGTTGTACCACTTATAAACCTTTTTTTTTGTGCCATAGTTTGATCACCGAAGGCCTTCCGCAACAATTTCAACGTGTCCGCACTAGAATATTCGTTCCCCAAACAAAATTTGATGCAAGTTCTTTGCTCAACAAAATCACCCATTGCAAAAATCGAAAAATTCAAGTTTGGTTGTTTACAAAAACACGTGTAACTCGGAGATAATTAAACCTTTTAACAAACAGACGCTTGGAAAATATTATAGACAGCCCTACCAACCTAGGAAAAAAAAATTACCTGCCTTCTTAATACCCAGGAGTTTTAAATGACAATTTCACCTTACTTTTTGATCCAAAACAGTTTTATTATAAATGGCAAATAATTTGGTTTTCTATGAAACATGGGGTGGAAATAATTAAACTATAACAGTAGAAAATTACTTTGAATACGAGAGCAACGCTACCAAATCAAAAAATTACGAAACAAGCGCTCAACGGGCAGATAGTTCGAAAAGCGTAAGCCCCTGAATTTAACAAGCGAATAAACCAGCGATATTGGGAACGGGTCCAAAATTCGTGTTAAACGGAGCTATCTGGAGTGCCAAAATAGTTGGCGTGTGACTCTATATGGGGCAACCACCTGCACAACTCCACGTGGCGATACTGGGGCACGTAGTTGGCCAGATCGATGGTGAACAGGGCGCCGCGTCGCCAGGAGCGCCGTCATGCATTATGCGCAAGGGATTCGGCGTCGCTCCGTCGGACGAGGCCAGCATCCGTCACCATGGCGACTCCGGCAAGCCTCATAAGCGCGATTGCCACAACCAAAATCGTACACAAGATGCCGATGATTAAGTGGACAGATATATTTATTCGATTACAACTTGATAACCCAGCCAGAAATATACTTTAATAAAATTAAATATTAGAACAAATCACTAAAAATTATCCTGACATATCATTAATTTTTTTTGGAAACATTTCAGGAGCATATATAAAATTATTTAACAAATATGAATATTAAAATGAAAATATTTACGTCTGAATGAAAATAATGAATAAGAAAGAGCCAATTCATACAAAAAGGTAATATAAATACCACAGAACAAGTCTGGAATCCTTGTTCCTTTCGTCAGGTGTTAAGAAGAGTCTAGAGCGACACAACTGCACTTGTCAATTGACAAAACTCAAAGCTTTTGAAAGTGTAGTTGTGTCGCTCTAGGCTCTTCTTAGCACCTGACGAAAGGAACAAGGATCCCAGTGTAATATAATAGTCTACACGTGCCCTCTTATCATAACGTCTCTTCAGCATAGCGGACCTAAGAGGGTGCAGCTTCAAGAACGCTGATGCAGTTAAAGACATCACTTTAGATATAGTGAGTAACGCACCACAACAACATAAATCTTCACCCCTTCCGCCTAGGCAGCTGTGAAAACGCTGCCTCAAATGAAGTCAGCATTTTAAGTGCCTTATGCAGACATGCACACGGCAGCAGAAATCATTCCACCCTGTAAGAGTTCTCATTGGAGACTTAAAATCATCAG
Organism: Zhengitettix transpicula; assembly: GCA_037074705.1. Taxonomy (NCBI): domain Eukaryota; kingdom Metazoa; phylum Arthropoda; class Insecta; order Orthoptera; family Tetrigidae; genus Zhengitettix; species Zhengitettix transpicula. Next base: position 33,546,657 of record CM073596.1, on the reverse strand, counting down.
GGAGGGGGAAAGGAGTCTTCGAATTGTTCAGAGCTTCTTGGGAACGACAGTCGTGATCCAACCTCCAGACGGGTTGGGGCTCCTGGTGCTATCCGCCAGTTTGTCTTACTTTATTTTATTTCTAACTATTAAATCTCTTTATTCTTCATCAACTCTTATTTGACTGAAGTGCAGCGAAACACCAACCACTACGCCTAGGTTCAATTAGTTGAACCCGAACCCTCACGTTACCGAGTTTCCTATTTCCTGTTCTTAATTCTTCCTTTATCCTCTAGATCGGTAGCCAGGTGAGCTAACGGAGGTATAGCTCGGTTGGTGAACGATCTATCTGGACTTCCCATTTCCAACTGCTGGAATGTTACATGTTCACAGTGGTGGAGTGTTACATGATGGCAAGCGGGATGTTACACCAGAAACGTATTTATATTACATTTTTGTCTGAATTGGCGCTCTTTCTTATTCAAATCTATGATATTTAGAATATATTTAGATATCAATGCAATAAAATTTTGTTGAGAAAATTTCAAAAAGGTTTGGGCTTGTGGTTTATTCGAGTTTTCGCTTAGAAGCAAGTGTCCAGAATTAAACATGCCAAAAGTCCTCGACCAACGTACCGTCCGTCTTGCTCTGGGATCTGCGCCTTGAAGTAGCAATTCTCTAACGCAATCTGCATGTCCACCAGCGGCCGCTAGGATCAACGGTGAAGTTCCTTCCTGTAAACAATACAGAAAAAAAACCCAATTAAACCCTGCAGTTTATTTTGATTTATTAGACAAAACTTTTATCTTACGATTATTTGTTGTTACATAAAATATTAGAGTATATACAATTAAAATTATGTACATAATTAACCTGGGAACTTGGCACTTAAGTTAATCCAGCAATTAACATAATTTTGCAAATTTTTCTTGCTTTTTACTTTGGGTGTCTGAGGGGCATACATTGTTGAGTTATGAGGGATCGCTGGAGTTGTTGAATATGATGGGATGGATTGAATGGGTGGGTGGGGTCTGCGGGTATGAGGATGGGGTGGGTTAGGAGGTGCCAGTGTTCTGGGGGAAGGATGAGGTCAATAGGGCGTTTTCTCTTGAGGCGACGTGCGTGTGGGGGTGGTGGAGGGTTGCAATGGAATTGCTGGATCGTGGTGTTGGGATGATTGAAGGTGCTTTTGATTAATGAGGTTACGGATTTGGTGATTATTGAGTTGACTTGGGGAAGTTTAATGTTGTGGTGGATGATGGAATTTCTGAGGTACCAGGGAGAGTTAGTGATGGTGCGAAGGATTATGTTTTGTTTGGTTTGGATTTTGGCTAAATGAAACCCTGCAGTAAAATAGCAGACTCAAACGCAAACTCCCGATTGACATCATCTCTACCCCGACGCCTACCAACATGCACTACATACTTCCTCAAGATCCGTTCCTCCCATCCTCCCCTTCTAGCACCTCATATACACATACTTTCCCCGATGCGGAGATCGTTCCAAAGAAAAATGGCCGGCAGACATTCCCCAGCTTCTCTCGTCTCTAACTTGGAATGACAATGATCATCTTCAAGACCCCAAGCTTACAAGTGCAATATTTGCAAAATTGTAAATACTATAATCAAATTTTTATATTATCAATACTGTAAAGTCTCCGAACTATAAGATTCATACAATAATTTTTTTTTTAAAAAACCGAAGTCTTAAAAAGTTGTTCAGGAGTCAAAGTAAAATGATTGCGACAAATAAGTAGACACAACTATACGAACCTAGGATAATTTTTTTGACCAACACACAACACTAATTTATAAAAGAAAAATAATTACTTTATGATTACTGTTACAGCCTGAAAAAAATTAACACGGCAGTCAAATTTGCTTATTAACGGCAATGACGAGGCTTAGAATTGCTTATTTTCCTCTCAAGAATGCAACCTTTTAGCTTTCTAAAACAATAAGAAATATTATATTTCCTTGGCCTTTTACAATGACGTAGAAAATTCGACATTTGTTGATAACATACAGCAAGTAATTTTGAACTATGGTCATTCTCAAATAATAGTTTCTCGCAATGCCGGCATAAATAAACTGAAGTCTCGTTAGACTACGTCGTCGATTTGAAAGGGATAGAATTTCACTCATTTCAGTTCCTTGATGAGCCAGTTATACAAGAACAAGGGGTCCGAAGTTTTACGACGGTATTTGTGGCGACTTTATAGGAGTCTGGCGCCCTCCGTTCCTGGACCAGTTACAAACGAATTTGAAGCCCGGCAGAAACGTAACCTGAATTCGAAATAAATACAGATAAAAGTTTTAAAATAATGGCTTATCGACGGCATTTTTATTATTATGGAAATGATTCAAGAAAAATAAAAGTCAATTGTGAACGCATACTGATTAACTTTGAACATGAATGGTAATACATAGAATTTTTGTGGCTTTAACTGAATATGAAAACGTATAATACACATACGAAATTCCTCGGTGACGTAGTCAAATCTGGGAAGTCTAATCAAACAATAAACATACAAATTTTAATGAAAACCAATGTGCATAATGAAAGGATTTTTTGATAAATTATTTAAAAATTTGTATTGTCAGCGTAATATTGTGGCCCAGTCATTGTAGGCAACAGTCAGCGTTGTATAAGAATGTGGAGTTTTCAGGAATTATTGTCGGAAGCGTTTTGAGGTTGAAAGCTTTGAAGAAAGAAACCGTGCAGTATGCAATGGGATCTGGCCGGGTGAGGCATTTTAAGTCGGCGATAGGAAATGAAACAATGAAGGTCGGTCTCAGTCTCTTGTTTGTAGCAGTCAGATAGTGAGGACTGTTTGTTATAATGACTTCAAAACCAAGTCTGCGAGGGTTATTTTCTCGCAGGTAGTACCTGCGAGGGATGTTCTCTCGCAGGCAGAACTTTGTAGGAGAGACAGGAAGGGCTACCTTTGGGGATGCCTTTTCCTCTCTCCGTTTTTGAACTAAGGTTCCCACAAGCCGAGGCACCTCGGCCTGTTTTAAGAGGTGTATGTTCCGGGGTCACAGACCTTGGGCATACGGTAAGAGTTGTTCGCTGTTCCCATTGGAACAGTCGGCCAGCTGCTTCCTAAACTGTTCGAGGTACGGACAAGGGAATGCTGCGACCCCACAGCAAACTCTTCTCCCGCTATCGGAAGGGCGTGGGACAATTACCCAATGCCTGACCTACCTGATGCAAGTTTTTCTAGGGTTTACCCTGCATTACTTTTAGGCGAATGCCGGGTAGGATCCTTCAACTATAGCCCGGGGGCCCTAGTTAACCCTTGGATACCTTCCTCTACCCTTCCACATCCCTCCTTTCAAATCCCTTCCTATGCTATTAAAGGGGAGTTGCCAACATGTGGATTACCCTCATGTAGCCTGTTACCCTAAAAAAAAGTCTGCCAGCAAGAGTCGACGAAAGCAAAGACGTCTATTACAATTATTGGTATGAGCAATCGAACGAGTTACGTGTGAATTGAAAAGAACGTAGTTATCGAACCGATAGGAATCATAGGGAGTTGAATTGCGTGAAAAGTGAAATATCAAGCCCTGTTAGTTATTTTTTTTTTAAAAAAAATAATTGGTGTAGTGAATAAGTATGAGAGCTGCTCTGATGTTTGGTATGTACGAAATTTTTATCGCTAACCTAGTATAAAATTCCGTTCCGTCAGATTTCGTCAAATTTATTCAGATTCCTATATATTTCTTATCTTAATAACACTCACGTAAATTTAACTAAATAATTTGTTTTTCTTTTATTTTGTTATATAATTACGGTTTACTATTACTGTTAGAGGCCCGATGAGAAACCTTGAAGGTTTAAAGAATTTCGATAAAGCTGTGGCATGTACGTAAAAAAAGTTTTGTATAAAAACTAACTAAATATAAATGTAATAAATGTTTTGTATTCAAAATTAAATTGATTAAGTTATTTAATTTACCAAGTCATAAATTGAATATCACATTAATTGACCACATCGTGGGGCTCGTATCTTTAAAACTAATATTAGAATACTTGTGTGTTATTTCAGATCACCGGAATTTAATTATAATTTGAATTTTCGCGAACGTGGGATTAACCAAAAACCGCTGAAGAGTCGAAGAACGAGCTGCAAACAAGCTCGTGCTATAAGTAACTTCTACCTATTGACGCTATAAAAAGTTGAGAGTACTTTGTAAACGGGTAAACCCCAAAACAAAATAACTCCAGACGTCTCCGAAGTTGATTGATCGCTGTAATGTTGTTTTCTCACAGGGAATCTAATTAACCCAAATATCTGTAGTCCTGGCCACATAATAAGCATATTGAAATAAGAACAGAAATAAATAATTCACAAAATATCTATTTATTTCTCAATTAGAAATATTAGAAAACTCTATAAAGAAACAAATTTAAATGATAATATTATAAAAAAGCAGCAAAAAGTAATTATAATGAAGAAAATTATAACAAAATTTTAATGAGAAGTTTAGCAGTGATTCTTTGCAAGCAGTTATTTGCAGATATTGATGACTCGCACTCCATTACTCAAGCCTCGACCGGTTGACACTTTCGAAAAAAATTATGATAAAACTTTCTGAAATATAATTTCGAATTGAAACTCATCCGGAATTGTTGCCACGTGCCTATTAAATGGCGTTGAAATATTAAAAATAAGAATGGTGCTTGCCCATCGGGATTACAATTTTATTAATTTTTGTATTTGAAAGCCATATTTTCGTGTTCCCCGGGCTATATACAAATTTTATCTCCCACATCCCATGGCTATTTAAACATTTGTCCAGACCTGTTAGTTCACACTTTCATTATTTTTTGTCTCGTCTACTTAATTTACTTGCCAACATCTTTCTCCAGTTTCAGTGTTCTTCTCTGAAAATATTTATAAGACCCCAGCTTTTCCTTCTTGTCCTTACTTTCCGTGTTAATCGCCTCATCTTCACTCCCATAATTTCGTCTTTTTTCTTGTTCGATATTACACAGATTTTATTTACAATTTTATTTCACACTAGCTGGGTGCCCGGCGTTGCCCGAGATGTCATTTATCTATAACCCCCGATATTACTCCAATTTCGGCTGCTTTTGCGCAATTTTTATGTAACGCTACTCGAACCCTAATCATTATAATTAACTCTGAAAAATATTTCTTCAACGCAAATATCTGCCGTGTTTGCATGTCCCAAAATTTGCACCCCGCTACCCTGCATCTGAGGGGTAAATGCCAATTTGAATGTCGTAACACAGTGACTTCCATAACCTTTGATTTGACTCCAATCTCGGTTGTATTCGCGTTATTTTACTGTAAAGCATCTCCACCCCAAACCCGAAGGGTGTCCTTTTCGCAGGGCGTAGGGGATGAAAATTGTATTCAGATAACATTGGTAGAAACACTATCAATATCTATGACCCCTAAAAATATTTATCCGACTCAAATATCGGCTGTTTTAGTATGTTTAAATATTTCCACCCCCGCTTCTGGGGGTGGAAGACGCGTCTCACCCCGACAGTGTTTGTTTCCTGGTCGCAAAGACACACGTGTACGAAATTTGGTGAAAATTGCTCGACTGGTGTAGATTTGTATTTTATTTAGAAAACGTTTGAATGGGAAATAGAAAAGGGCTGTTTTTAGGGTTTTCCCGGAAATTATTCGACTTTTTCTCGCCTTTTAAACCTTCCCTAGACATCCACGAACATTTCAAGACTAAGATAAGATAAATCCGTTCAACCGTTCTCGAGTTTTAGTGAGACTAACGAACAGCAATTCATTTTTATATATATAGATGATACCAGTTCTGCCTCAACAATGTAAATACACTGGTTTTTATATGTTTCAGAAACTCATAGAAAATTACATAAGTAAATAAGGGATAAGGTGAATTTTAATATTTTTAAGCAATAAAATTACACATCACTTCACGAAATAAATATGTTTAGTATTAGGAGATGAAAAAAGTAACCCAAGCGAAATGAAAGTTGTGAAAACAAACACATTTCACACACAGTGTCTTGCAGAGAGGTAACGGGTCGGTGCAGTTGAAGTGCCGGGGCTTAAGAGTGTAACTGGCACGCACGTGTGATGTAACGGGGGATTCGTGACGAGCTGGACCCACAGCATCCGCGACCTTGGACTCCGAAAATTACATCACTAATAACACATCCGAAGATCTGGAAGGTCGATATATCACGATCGGGCGGTCACTCGCAAGGAAACGGAGAAAATAAAAATGGTTCCTTACAGAATTAGCACGGTTTAACCTTGACGAAGCGATAATGTATAACAATCAAAAAATAATTAATTCTGTGTGTAAATAGAGTTCAGTCATAAAAACTCTATAACTGTACAAAATTCTACGAAGAAATTTTAGTATGTTAAAACAAGGGATATTCTCAAAGACAATTAAGACGTTACTGTGATGCGTGTTTGTTCAACAGCTATCAATACTGAACGGTCTCAATGAATTTGTAAACATGGAAAAAATTGCCAAAGTCGTGCTAGATTCTACTCTGGATGAACCTGCTCCTTCGTTTACCACAATAAAATATTTGGTTGGCAGAGTTTAAACGTGTCCGTAAGAACTGCAGTGGTCGACCAGTTGAAGTGACAACGCCAGAAATGGTGACGAAAATCCCAAAAAGGTATTGGACGACCGTCGACCGAAAGTGCGCGAGTTAGCAGACAAGGAACGCATAAAAAAAAGTGCTGTACGTCGCATATTGACTGGCAATTTGGACATGAAAGCTATGCGCAATATGACTGACGCGTTTGCTTCCAATGTTATGAGGATGTTCCAATCAAGTCTTTGGCGATGTTTCACAGCAATAAACCGTGGAAGAAACACTTGAGACGAAGAAATCGTCAGACACCAGACTCAAAGGGGATAATCTGCTCCAAAGAACCTGACTTACATCTGCTAACAAGGTCAAGTCGTCAAATTTTTGTGGATGCGCCTGGACTAATTATCATTGATTATCTTCCAAAAGGAAAAACAGTCAACGGCGAGTATTATGCGAACTTATCGCAGCGTTTGAGTGATGAAATTAAGAAAAAAAACGACCGCATTTAGCGAAAACTAAAGTGTTGTTTCATCACGACAACGCACAAGTTCACACATCCATGATCGTGATGGCCAAAATCCATGAGTTAATATTCGAATTGCTTTCTCACGCACCCTATTCACAAGATGCAGCTTCGTTTGATTATTTCCTCTTTCCAAACTTGAAAAAATGTTTCTGTGGTATAGATTTCCCAACAATGAAGAAGTGGAGTCTATTTTGAGCAGGTCAATGGTTCTCACTTTGAACAGGGTATCGAATATTTTACAATAGTTATCCGATTTTATTTTCGTCAAAATTCCAATCATAAAAGACTTAACTGCAACTAGTAGTCATTTCCTACTGGGAAAGATATTTCAAAATACTTACGAATGATATAAACCTTAAAGAAGAAAAAAGAGCGGAACGATTCCAGATTTTCTGAGTCGATATTTGGAGGTGAAGCGTGAGTCGTATTGAAAACGGTTTAGAAATTCTCACGTGAAATGATTAATTATTGAAGCGTCTCAGTCCAAAACATATCAAAGTCGAACCAGTATCTACTTTAAAGGAATCTGCTCCTTCGTTTACAACAATAAAATAATGCGTGGCAGAGTTTAAACGAGTCGTACGAGCTGCCAAGACGAACATCGCAATGGTCGCCCGAATGAAGTGCCCACGCCATTTTTTAAAAAAGGGATTGTATGTGAAGAAATTCTTTTACAATTTTAACTTAGTCTAAGTCTAAGTCTAATGTTAATTAATAAGCAAAGTTATTTTGATTCATTCGACAATATGTATATATTGTAATGCTAATTAATTAGGACATTAATTGGTTTTAATAAAATTTAATTGTAGCGGCAGGAGCTTCCAAAGCGACAATGGAGCCGAGCTTTGTTACTTTGTCGGAAGGTCAAAAATGGCGTATGCGCGCTAAAACTCGAGACTACGATAATTCAGTTGGTGACGGGACATTTCGGAGGACGGAACAAATGATACTATAGCAGAGACTAGCCGTCGTTTAATGTATCATTATACAAAGTTGGGAATTTAAGATAAAGTAAAAACATTCACAGAAGTATTATTCCATAAATATCGCTAAGTTAGCAGTTTTTACGTCTATCAGCAGCCAGGAAAGGAGTGCAGTTTTTACGTCTGTAGCCAGCCAGGAATAGTAAAGTTGCAGTTTAAGTCCCAAGCGGTAAAAAGACTAGCAAATCTATGAACCACAGGATTCATATAAGGCAAGCGGTCACCAGATAGCTGACAAAAAGGAGGATCATCCGAGTTCCTGGGAGCCTATCAAGGTTGACTTAAAGAGTGTAAAATCTGTGAGCCGATATTAGAATCTGTTTAAGAATTTTGCAATAGTGTACTCCCGAAAACAAAAAGGAATGCTGGAACCAGCTGGACAGATGTGAGCAACAAAATACAAAAATAATGATGTATGTAAACGTAATTAAAGGACAGAAGTCAGATTTCGTTCTATTTTAATTGTGAATTAGAGTTAATTTCTTTTCTTTTAGTTTCTTCCTAGTGACATATTGTCTGGGTGAATTATAAACTATGTGTTAATTAGTATTTTTAAAACAACTTGTTGTGTCCATTATCAAACCCAGTAGAGACCCTGAGATCTAAAATTTTAAATTGTAAATGTTTGCGAGCCAAAGCAACAAAGTGGAAATAAATAATTATTATTTAAATACGTGTTGATTATTTCATTTAAATAACGCCTCATTGTTGATTATTACATTTTGGCTACCACAACGTGGAGCAAATTTCATTTAATTAACGTCATCTTGTTAATTATTACATAAATATATATAATTTTGTAATAAACAAAATAAGAATTAATTTTATTAAATTTGTTTTGTTATATATGTTAAATTGTTGGGTTTTATTATTTGTTGATTACAAAAATTGGGACCTAAACGTGGGATTATCTACAGATGAATTTAATTGTCATTTATTTTTGTTTATTACAAAATTGGTGCTTCAACTTAGGGCAAAATATATAAAATTAACAATTGTTTTGTTTATTACAATATATATTCTTTCCGTTTAACTTTAACAAACATCATTTATGATGACTTGTGATGTATGAATATTTATTTCCTAATAGAATTAAAATTATATAATTACATTTAATATAGTATTTAAATTGTTAGTTTATATCTGGAAGGTGCATCAATGAATAACAGTTAGTCACAAACGTACGGGTCATTCAGTCCGTCGTTTCAATTCGAATTTAATTCAGTTCAGTAAATTATAAGTAAACACTGTAAAAATTTAACTGGAATAATTAAGTACGATCTTCAACGTCAACATTAATTAAGTGAAGAAAGCAGTCTCCTGCTGAATTATTAATGCTAAAGTCAACCGAAATGTGCGCCGTAAACCGCAATAAGAAAACGGTAAAAAGAAATGCAACGCAATAAATTGTAATGTACGATCTTTATTCATGCTCCAATTGGACTGGTTTCCGTCGCAGTTTGTTGGAAAGTCTTGACTTACGGAAGGATATATGCGATGTTGTCTCACGTGGACGGCGTGTTCGGAGAAACGGAGGATCGTAGATTTTTATGCCATCTCAGATTTCTTTGTACATGTTTCTGAGTTGACTTTAAAACCACCTCAATTCTCCTCGAGATTTTTTATTTTTTATCGCCGCCATATTACTATTTACCAAAATAAATTTAACAAAAATTAGAGTTAGCCGCTGCAATTGAGAATCTCTGAGGCTTTACTTTAATTCATATATTCCAGATATTATACGAAAAAAGTATGTAACTAGAAGGGGAGAAGGAGAGAAATAATATTAATATTTCGCTCATATTAATTATAATTTTTCTTGCCGTTTTCTGTAGTTTAAAATAAATCTCTTAAACTATTTTTTTACTCAACTATCTTACGACAGGGGTGTCCAAAAACAAAGTATCTAATTTTTGCGATATCTGGGCATTAAAAAACTGTAGTCTTCTTATTATTTTTGAGGTACAACTGTAGTCAATTTTATTTTTGCACGTAGAGGTTTATTTCCTGTTGTAGAATGAACTTCCTATTTTGATAGATGTAATTCGATAAGGGATCATCTCAAACTTCAACTTTCCGAGGTCAAAAATAACGTCCTCTAAGAGCGACAGAGAACCTCACACGATATCGATCATTTTAGCAAAATTATAACCAGTTTGAAACGAGCTCCAGCAGCTCTGGACTTTCCAGGGGAATGTTAAACAACAACAAAGTTTCTTACAAAGTTGCGAAGTTACTTCCCAGTTTCGTGAATAAGGAAAATTGATTACGACGTAACACGCCAAACGTTGCTTTTTTTTAAGTGAGGGAATTTGTAAGTCAGAAGACTATATATAAAAAGGTTCAGGAAAGCGTCAGATTTTTTTTTAATTTTTCCTCTTAACGAGCATTTACTATCTGAATGTAACAGCAAATAAGATCATGGCGAAAAAAATTTACTTTAGAATTTAGAGATATTTTATGGGTTCTTTACAATCGCAATAGCTTTCATTTAATCGGAAATATGACTACTTTCCTTGGATAATTTTTAGAGACGCAACACTTGATCTATATAATAAAAAAGGATGTATATTTGTATGTATGTATGTATGTATGTATTTACGTTCTCCTTTATACAAATTTTATCGCGTGGACAGAATTCAACAAAAATTGGTATATATATTCTGCCAAAATCGAGAACCGGTACTGTGGGGGTGAGAAACCCCTAGAATAAACGTGGAAATAATTATAATTGAAATAAGTTATGAATTAGTGTTAAATTACTGCGCGAGACGATGACGTCATAAGTTTTCAAGACATTGACGCATCCTAAATATAGTTCTGTATTTCGTAATGAAATAAAGCAGAAATATTTTGATTGAATAAAAAGTAAAGTTTTTTCTAGTATTACTCCATCGAATAGTAATAAAAAACAATACGAAACACTTTACCATCCTTGCGCAAAGTTAATTTGGAATAGTTAATTATCCCGCTATCTTTGATAAAGCCAATATGGCGCCTTATAATACATTCAAATGTGTGTCGGTCGAGATTTATAAAATTTCATAATATAACGTACTATTGTATCCTGTATAATATTTCAGAAGATAATAAGATTTGTCTAAGGTACGACTGCTGAATTATATGTTTGTAACTATAAAAGTATTGAAAATGACGTACGGAACTCCGAAAGTTTTTTTGGTCGTTATTCAATTAATGCACTATCAGTCAAAGGTATGTACAGAAATAGGAACATTTAAATTGAATTAAAAGTACAATTAATTATACTTTACTCAACGTATTTTTATAAATTTGTATAAATGTAAACAAATTATTGCGTGCAATTTGTGTCGTGAAACAAAAATTTGAGGTTAGGATAGCAATATTTGTTTTCCATTTTTGGGAACGACGTTATAGATGTTCAATTTCTGAGAAATGAAGCTGAGCAAAAATATTTTGATTAAATAATAAGTATAATTAAATCTACCAATACCACATCGAGTGATAAATATAATTTATTATGAAAGGTTATACAATCCATGGCATTAATTTTCTTTTAAATAACTTGACTTTTGACGTGGAATATTTCACGGGATCAGGGACCAATATGTTGCCCAATTAAATCTTGCAATACGCACTGGAAGATACATAGAATTATGATAAAAACAATACTTAAATGTTCAAAATTGATATTTTTTTATTGAAGACATCGTATTTCGTAATGTTTTGCATTAATTTTATACAATGCTACCAACTGCAGATTGCTAAAACCACCAAATAGTTTAATTTCAGATGGAAAAATTATATGTCTACAAATTTAATAATTGTTTTAAATAGTGTATGTATATCTATCTATCTATCTATATATATTATATAAAATTGTCTTATACGGGTATGTATACATGTGGGTATGCATATGGGTATGTTCCGCTTACAAATCTACACCCTCGAGGAGCGTTACATAAAAATAGCGCAAAAGCAACCGAAATTGGAGTGTATCGGGACATCTCGGGCAACGCCGGGCACCCAGCTAGTAATGAATAATTAACACGTTTTATTAACTAAAAAAGATACCGGAAAAGACTGGTAAAACGGCTAGGTAATACGAACATAATTCATTGGACTGTCACAAAATTGGGGTAAACGTTACGCAGGCTGAATTATTGACAATAGCAGATATTTAATAAGAACAAGGGACAGGTGAAGTCCTGACAAATCGCCAATCAAACTATTCTTGAATTCCCGAGGAATGCAATTGATTGCAAATCGCAGGTGATTCTTTTGTAAAAGTAAGTTGTTAGCGGTTGTTTGCATAGCTAGAGCAAGGACACACTTGTCGGATCTAGAGGCGTGATAAGCAAGTCTAGAAAGCAAGGCCGTGCCGTTCCACATCGTATGGAAGGTGAAAGGACCCCTCAATCCTGCACATAGACCCACAACCATAACGAAAACTCCAGCTACTTTAAATGAATGTCATTAAACTTGAGAGGCCACAATGTGGCTGACCCTCGCGTAGTCTATCAATAAAATCATAGTCAAATAATGATTTATAATAATAGATACAGTTGAGTAAGAATATTTACATATATTTAATAACACACTGATACCATTACCAAAATTTTCCCACTTCAGTCAGAAAAGAATTTAATGAATTTTTGACTTCTGTCAAACACATTATCTGCAAATATTTGTCGTACTTAAAATGAAAAAAAAATACGTCTGATTGAAAATTAATAATAAGAAAGATAGTCAAATTCAGACAAATGAAATGATAATACCACACAACGTTTAAGGAAGGCCAACTTACTCGTGCAGTTGTGTCTCTCTATGCTCCTGCGTTTTTTTTGTGCAGTTTTCTGACCAATTACAGACAATATTTATTTATTGATATAAGACTATTAATTCAATAAATAAATATTGTCTGTAATTGCTCAGAAACCTGCATGACTATTTCATATAAACAGACGAAAAAACACGACCATTTATATTATCACTTCTTTTGTCTACATATCTTATCTACATAAAAAAAGGATGTATATTTGTATGTATGTATTTACGTCGATTTCTATACAGATTTAAACGCGTTGGCAGATTGCAACAAAAATTGGTACACATATTCTTCAAAACACGAGAAACGGTGGAAAGAATTTAATTAAAAAATGTCACCATTTTGTGATACATTACTGGGCGTCAAGAAATCATGACGTCAGAGCACAGGCGAGAGAGAAGTTAGTACGCGACGTTACTGCACAACAAAGTAAATATCTCCTTTTTTCGTTGTCAAATAAAGCAGAAATAAAAAGTATGATTTTATCCAGTAATACTGCATTGAATGATAATAAAAAAAACTACATAGTACTTTACGATCCTTGAGGAAAATGTAAGTTAATTTTCGCGCCATATTAGTGACTCCAATATGGGGACTTATTTGTTTACATTATGAATCTAATCTTTCGTAATGTCTGAAGACTGAGGGACAATTATAACATACCTGAGATTGATGCAATAAAATACAATGTATTGTATAGCTGTTCAATTAATGCACTATAGGTCAAAAGTATGTACGGAACTAGAAAAAATTAGATTTATGTTAAATCACTTATTGAGTAAAGATTAATATAGAATTAAATATTTTTTCGGGTTTATATAAATAAGCACACGGGCAACGCCTTGCACCCAGCTAGTTATTAAATAGTCGTACTTTTTCGATATTGCCGATTTTCGTATATCAAATTCGATCTCTACATTTTTGAATCTACGTCCTCCAGAGCTCAATCCATCATTTATATAATACTTTCAGCCTATCAGAATCACCCAGACCATCGAAGGTGCATGAGCAACGTCCTCTCGAGTCGTCAATCTTCTGCCACTCATTCTAAACAATTTATCAGACTGATATTGGACCCCTCGAAGGTCAAGACTTACCCAAACGATCGTAGATGTTTCTTTATTTGTATGTCTGGTTCCACAAAATCTTGAAGAAGATTTACGATACGCGTTCCGATGGTGACGAAATTTGCGTACAATTACGTTGCTTCACCGAACGACCGCAGTTACTACAGAACTAAACGGTCAGGCAGTTAATCAACCGAAGAAAACTCTCGATCGTGTGCAAGTCAACTCTCATTTTCTTAGAGACATCCTAAAAACGTCATCAAGATTTAGGTCACCATTTAAAACAAGAAAATTAATTCATAACTTTCTAAAATATTCAATTTTGAAATTACGATGGAACTTTCGGCAATCATCTGTACAAACAAAAATTATATTCATTTTAACACAATTTCAATCCTGAAAAATCTTAAATTTCACCGTGTTAATTCTCATTATCAAAATGGTCTGTGTAAATACGTAACTATAAAAACATTCAATATGACCAAAATATCGGTATTACTAAAAAATCATCAAATCTTGAGTTCACCATTAAAAAATCCTGTAAGAAAATGTGACTGCGAATCTACGGTATTTATGTAACTTCAATCTCATCAGATTCTACGGGAGAACAATGCCATTTTTTTTAAAAAAAAACACAATCCAGATAATAGAATTTTAAAAACTATTATTGTTCTAAATAACACGTCCAATTACCTTATATTTATATAAGTTGTAATAGATGTGTACGTCAATTTTATATTTATCGACTTTAAATTTAGATATGTATAGTGATTTCAATTTTTATAAAAAACAAAACAATCTCAATCTTCATTACTGTAGGTAGAATTCGGAATTTAGCTTTCATATTTGAGGACTTTCTTTCTTTGAATTCATACCTTTATATTGACTCTTACCGTTTTTTTCTTTACGTGGTTGTTAATGCAAAATTTTTACATTATCGTATCCTACTCCATAATTTAAATTTAAGTGGGACCAGGACAATGCGATTTTCGTGGATAAAATACAAACACGATAAAAAAATCCGTTACAATAAATTTACAGTTGTTAAAGAAAATATTTGGGTTAATGAATCAGTTTGTTCTCTGCTGAGGAAATCGTGCTTTGGCACGATTATATACAATGATTTATAATAAAATACAACAATCTAGCATACACAATACGTAACCGACTAATAATCTCAGAATAAAAGTTTTGCCTAACAAATTAAAAAAAACATACACAGGCATAAGAACGATAGACAAATACATATAAAAGGAAATATAAGAATAATAAATATAAAAATAATTCTGTATATGAAATAGACTATTTTTCATTTTATTTATTAACTACATGTATGGAACAATCCATATATCAGACAATAAATTAGTTTTATTGCCATTTAACACTTGTTTTAAAAAATGAAGAAAAATTTATTTGAAACCTAACTAAAACGTAACCTCAAAAAATCGTTACAAAAATATGGAGGAAAAAAATAATAAGAGTCACATCGATTAGACAAAATTAAAATGATGAGAAATTTTCGAATTTTTAATACAACTTATTATAAATACAGATTATTTTGAGAAAAAATTGTCAATGGTCCAAGTACCCTAAGTAAAACGTAACCTTCAAAAATTTATTATGAAAATATGGAGGAAAAAAAAGATTGATGAAACAAAATTATAATTTAATATAACACATTACTGATTATTTTTTGAGAAAAAATGTCAATGATCCAAGTTTTATTTTATACAACAATATTTCTGTATTTATTTAATCTAAAAACTGGAAGATACATAAAACTACAATAAATATAATTATTTTAAATAAATAAACCAGACGCGAGGACAAAGCATTTAAAGAATAATGTGAATTGAAGTTTCACGGTTGGAAAAAAATGACAAGTATAACAATAATATTTTTCTGGATTTTGAAAAATAAACACGGAGATTATAATTGAAAACTGAGATTAACTATATTTCTACTATTTACGTCAAAGATTGAAAAAGAAATAGAAATTAAATGGTTTCAAGACTATTTTGAGGATGTGCAAGGGATCTGGAGTTTGAGCAAAGATTAGAGAACCCGGACATGTATTAAAAATATTGAGGTCAGACAGTTAAAGATAAAGGTACCACCATTAGGGAACATAGGTCTGGAGTTGCACCAAAGTGAAATTAGGAATGTATTTAAGTTAGAGAGCCGGCGAGTCTTTGGAGACTTTAAATCGTACGAATATTTCGGTAATCGTAATTCATAAGCAAAGTAGGAACCCCCTCTTTTTTCATCCCCCCCCCTCCGAAAAAAGCCTGTTATGTTTCCGCAAAGATTTAATTTTCTTAACACAATGAAACGACTCAATTCACAAGTCAACAGATTGACCAAGAGTATGAGAATGTACACAGGTCCGACGCAGTTCCGCCGTCCGAACACTTGAGTGTTGTTCTAGACATACACGCATATAATATTGCACAGCATCGTGACCGTGTCTTCGGAGGGCAGTGCAGAGCAGAGTGATGTAACGAAGGCGGAGGAATGCAGACCAGTGGCAAGGTCGCTGACCCTTCAGCCACTGGATTTACGGAGGCTGCACTCGACTACTAAGCTACGTGAACAAGGAAACTGGTCTCACATCAAACCATTAACGTGTAATCAGAAACACGTTTGCAATAGCAATGGATAGTCGAGAGGGGGGAAAAATCGCTGTAAATTGGCCCAACACGTACTAATATTTTAAATTAAAATTCACGGGATTTTTTTTATGAAGGGATTACAATATGAATAGGGGTTTCTTAAAAAAAATATTTTATATTTACAAATATTTTGTCAGGATTGTTGTGTGCACTCGATTAGAACAGTTTTTTTTAAATTCTCGGTTAACTTATTATCTAAAAGATTATCTCGTTATGACAAAAATAATATGGCTCGTTCCTGTGGCATTCCATTGGTACTTGAAGCCCCCGATAGTTGTATTGTATGGAGTCAATGATCGACGGTATATTTTGAGCTCTGTGGATGTTGGTAATTATTATTAGTATTCTATTTTGTACCGTTTGGATTTTTTTAAAAAATTGAGATGGAGCCGCAGATCCCCATAAACCACATCCATATAGGCCGCATTATTGTCTTGTAAACAAGCCTTTTTAATTTTAACGGAGAAAAGAACCGATTGAAACGGTTCAAGCGGACTGATCTACTGTACAAGTTCTGCCTGCAATAATTTATTCTATTAACATTAACTATCTGGCTAAAGACTGACACTAAAGGAAGCACCTCCTCCAAGTTATTGCAGTATAATGTTATACATATTACGTATTGTTCCCATACGACAGTTCCTAAGAAAAATAAGTTAATAAAATAACCAGGAGACTTTTAAGTTCCCGCTAAAACGAATTTTAATTGTTTTAATCAAAATCTTAATTTTTGAACCACTGCTTTGATGTTAATTTCGTTTCTACTACAAAGCCCCAAGTATTTGACTTCTGTTGACTGCGGCATGTTTTCACCATATTTTCCCTACCTTTTAATGTCTTTCTTAACTGACTATTAACGTACTAATCCTTCTTCAGAAATCGTTCTTTTTTTTCTTTTTCGTCATTTAAGAAATGTATATGCCGTGAATTGTGTTTCAATAGGTAAATGGGTGTTAATACAGAAAATCGTAAAAAGCACTGAAAACGCTAATATGAAAACTAATCACACAACATTAGCATCAAGCTTTAAATCATAAAAGGATGACATAAATAGTTTGTAGACTTCAAGGATTTGATATACAGCACAAGAGCGGTAAAACATCGTGTTTATGAGTAAGAATCTGGGAAGAACTATAAACTGAGACAAATAGCATCCATTGTAGTGGATAGGAAGAATGAAGAATGAATAAGGAAGCGTTTCTAAAAATTTTTTTATGTGGTTGGTAGTGACGATAACAGGAAGATGGAAACCTGAATACGACAGGCTGAAATGCGAAAAAATAAAATATGCACAAGGCTGTGGTTGCTTGAGGTCAAATCCTAGATCTTATCGCATTGAGAATTAACACACATAGCCATGGGAAATAATCTTACCTAGACGTTTAAGGGGGTTAGGAACAGTTATCACATGCTGTATATAGGCAAAGTTTAAGCTTCCATTTCTCATAATGTGGATAAAACATTTTTTTTTTCACATTTTGTAGATTTTATCTTTTAATTAAATTATCTTTTTAAGTATCATATTTTAATTTATATAACTTTTTAAAAATTTCATAATTTTATAAAAATTATTTCATTAAACTATTTCCCCCATAACTCAATTTGTAATATAAATAACTTATTAGAAAAATAAAGGTTAGTGTTATGGGTAGAACATTTACTAGAATATTTCAGTTATACGATTCCCAAGTCTGTTTATTAGAATATATATTTAGAAGACCAAAAAGCAGTAATTTTTCAGGTATATATAAAAAAAATTAAAAATATTTTTACTAATTATTTATTTTAGTGCATGCTGTATACATATATATTGTAATGATTATAAAGATTTAATTAAATTAGCCCCACGTTTAGGAAGCCATTTATGTAATAAACACCTTGTTAGGGTTAATTAATAAATTTATTAACAATAAATTTTTAAATATAAATAATTTTTCGTTAATTGATTCATTAATTAACCCTAAAAAGGTATTTATTACATAAATGGCTTCCTAAACGTGGGGCTAAATTAATCGTAAATCTGTTGATTATTACAATATATTAGTTCAATGTATTATTTGGGAAACAGTTAACATTCTGAGAATATCAAAATTAAAGATTCAACAAGCATATTACTGATCTAAAAATTCACTCCATTCATTAGAACTATCCAGATACATAAGTTCATAAGTTATTCCTTCTACTACTTTACTTTTTTCCTCAGACTCATATCTAAGCCTTCTACTGATCTTTCTAGCCTCTTTTGTGAAGTCTTGTGCCTCCTCCACCCCCTGATATCCTGACTAGCAAGCCCTCATTTTTAAAGAATTCAACCATATTTGATTCTATTGGTATCCCCATTTTCTTCGTCCTCTATCCATTCCGCATATTCCACTCTATTTTTTGTGTTTCCAATATTGGCATGACTTGAATGATGTAGATAATACCTCTACATCCATAACTTTCCCAGTCTTTACTACTATAACAGCTGTCAATCCAAGTAATCGATAATTGATAAACCTAAATCGCAATTTATTGCTCTAACATTAGTATATAAGAGAAATGTGCGTGACAAGATGGCAGCTTGTGAATATCAGCAATGCATCAGTAAACGTTTTTCTTTATAACTCGGAACGAAACGAGGGAAAAGGTAAATTGGAAATAAAATGATAAAGAATAACACGATAATCCAAAAATGAATTTTTTACCCCAGGTAACTGTACCTACCCCCTTATCAAAATAACGGAACTATTTTAGATTAAAAGTTGCATGGGGTTGCATGGGGTTGCATGAGGATCTAAGAAAATCCTTCTGATTTTGAGATTTAAACTCGCATAGAGTTTCATATGTTTCTTCGCGAGATTCTCACTGGTAAACGGGATTCAGACGAGTACTTAAAGAAGGGTCAAATCCTGGAAGGTACAAAACCTCGAGGTCAGAGAAAGAACACGAAGATAAACGGCGAGGCCACGGCGACACGCCACGCTACTCTCCCGTACCAGGGAAAACATTTCCCTCGTAGGTCGACGACTCATTTATAGCAACAAGCACCTCGCGTATTACGCTTACTAGCTACATAATATCAAGTCCCCCCCAAATTGCTAATATAACTAACAGATGAACTACGTTATTTGACAATTAATTTATTTAATTAGTATACTTTTAACCAGACGTTTAATTTTTACGATCAAGATTAATTATTAAAAATAGAATACTGCTCGAAAATGAGTATTCATCAGTTTCCCAATTTCCGAACGACAAAATCCAGCGAATGTGTTGACATCGTAGAATAAATTATTATCTAATTTGATGATCTTTCATTTAGCTGTTTTAACTTTTTGATCATGTAAGAGTCGATCATTGTCACCAGTCTCATCCAAAGCTGTGAAAAATAAATGTGTGTAAGATGAAATCGCAATGGTACTCAACTCCTAGTCGAATATTTTCAAGCCCTAAAATTCTTTATATATATTGTAATAATTAACAATGAGCTATAATTAAATGAAATAATCAACAAGAATTTAAAACACTTTGTTGCTTTAACTCACAAACAATTACAATTTAAAATATTAATTTCTCAGGGTCTTCACTGGGTTTGAAAATGGACACAACACATTGATTTTAAAATCTTATTAACAAACAAATCACATTTACCTAAACAATACGTCGATAGAAATAAATTAAAAAGAAAAGAAAGTAACTCTGATTGACAATTAAAATAGAACGAAATTTGACTTCTATCCTTTAATTACGTTTACATAAAACATTAATTTGTATTTTGTTACTCACATCTGTCCAGCTGGTTCCAGCATTCCTTTTTGTTTTCGGAAGTACACTATTGCATAATTTTTACACTGATTCTAATATTGGCTCACAGATTTTACACTCTTGAAGTCCGCCTTGATAGGCTCCCAGGAACTCGGATGATCCTCCTTTTTGTCAGCTATCTGATAACTGCTCGCCTTATATGAATCCTGTTATTCATATATTTGCTAGTCTTTTTACCGTTTGGGACTTAAACTGCAACTTTACTATTCCTGGCCAAAGGTGGTCGAATTCGGCAAAATATAAGCTGAATATATCAGATTCTGTATGAAAAGTATTTTCCACAGCAAAAACCAAGGGTGATGATACGTACGACAGTAAAGTATAAAGGCGCCGAAAGTGTATTAAAGTGTTACGACGTAGTGTGAAAATTTAAAAGCAGTGCTATGTCGTGCCAATAAAAATATTGTTCTATAAAAATTTAAAATAGTCACGAGTGCACAAACCGGTACCAGACAGCTCAAAAGGAAAGGGTACGTATAAAAATATAAATTTACTGCAGATTTCTATAGTTTTGTTGTTAAGAGTCTCTGTATTGACATTTGTTATTGTAAATCAAATTCAATTTTTACTTTTGTAACTTGGTTCAAATTGCAAATGTTAAACGCCCCATAAGCGGCCCTGAAATTTATCATGAAAGCTGAGGCATTTACTTGAAAACAAAATGTAAAGTCAACGTAAATCCAAATTGCTAATTAAATAATCTTTGTTATCTCTTTAAAAATTTTGGTTTAATTTAATCGTAATCTTCCTTCTTTTGTTTCCTTTTATATTACATAATTGGCTACAACGTGGTAGCATTTGTTTATTTTAAGTAAAAGTGTATACTACAATATATATATATATATAGTTTCTTTAGACCCAGTACACATAAAAAAATTTATAATTAAAAGAGTAGGATTTCACCACGCGCGTTAGTACTTAAGCTTAAAGGACAGTTGAATAGGAAGTTTGAAATTTTTTAAAAATAATTCTAAGCTGAAAATATAGGATCATTACATAAGTGCTTTCCAGATTTATAATTTAAATCAAATAGGCTGAATTTCAAGGGTATAAATTTTATAAATCCAACATGTATTATTTATTAACTTTCTGGTTACGAGTCCTTCGGATGAGGATGTAAGCATTGAGCAGGGTTCTTAACGTTAGGAACAGCTTTGGTTAAAAAAATTTGACTTCGGTGTCTACTATTAATTATATATGGCTTCCCTAATTTTTTTAAACCGTTACCCATACTTCCAGCCAAATTTAATTTAATTTTACACTTTTTGTTACTTCTAAGATTATACTAAAAACATGCTCCGTAAAAAAAAGTAAATCGTGCAGACTGAATTTTAATTTTAAACTAGTGGATGACAGTTAATGAAAGCTTCAATGTTGATCGGTTAAAAATCAGGTTTTCCATCGTTCGCTTTTTATCACCAGATAGCTAAAGACAATTTGATACCGGTAATAAACGACTCTACATAACAAAAGATGCATTGAAATCGGTCCAACCGTTTTTACGTGTCAAAGGAACAGTCGGCGTGATGCACATGAGTTAAAGAAGTATTCGTTTTGCGATCCCGTAACGAATAAAAAACGAAAAAAAACCCCTAAAACTTCTCGATTGTATCCAACGTACTTTTCGGCCTAATTTGAATATAAAAGTAGAGGTATAGATTTATGATAGGTAAATTATGTCTCAGACTTGATTTTAAATAATTGTTTGTGTGAAAACTCGAGATTAATGAGTAATGAATGTTAAATGTACATCCCTTCGAAGTGGCGGATTTTGATTAGTGCTCGTCCATTAACGTGGTTAGCTGAGGCTTCGTAACGATACGACTGTATTTCTTAGTTCAACAATTTATCCTATCGTGACATAAGAAATGTTCCTTTTTTTAAAAAACGAAGATTAATTATCGTACAATTGACGTCACTAAGTTGTTCCGAATTTTTTTATATTGGTGTCTCCCACAGAGAGTTGCTGAGAATAGCATTCGTTCTACTTGCGTAATGATTGTATATTTATAAACGGCCTTGCCTACAATCTCTAGGTGAATCGGCGAGGTGAAGCTCAGACGCGAGACTTACGTGACGTAATAAGTTCGGGACTCAGAAATTACTTTCTCTTAACATGAAAACAAATGTTCTCCGCTAAAAGCACTCCAGCACCAGGTACTATGTACGAGGTAATTTTGGATGCATCAATTCGAGAAGTTGGTTAACTGCATGAATAATAGAATGTATAATAAACTAATCCAAAACTAATGACAAATGGACAAAGCAGCTTTCTTCACTAAAATTCATAAAACTATAAAATAATTTGGAAGAAATAACGACATCAAGAGTAAGTGATCATAAGGAATTATTAAATGTTGTATTTTGTTGAGCTTAAGAATAATATTATATTTAAATAACACGCGACGTAGTGTCTACTAAAGAATAAATTAAAGCAGAAAAAATTGCAATTAATTGAAGTTATGTAAGATAATTTTTTCTATGTTGCTCGTTTGATTAATAATATTATAGTGAAGCTGACAACGCCAGTTTTTCCGAGTGACAGCGCGAATCATTACAATTATAGTTGTAATAATAGTATTCAGTCGTTACTTTTTTTTTACTATAATCTACGTGCTGTTTTTATAATTTTGATGCTCTTAGCAATTCATTTTCCTTAAATTGTCATGCACTTTACACATGGCTTTTACAAAAATAGAAAAAAAAATTGTCTGCTTGAGTCGTGAAGGAGTTAACGACATTTCGTTAGCAATTTTTCTGTTCTTAAAACTTCAAGTTGGTACAATCACGACTTTAGACTTCTGCGTGCGTGTCGATGAACACGACGGTACGTTGTCTGCTTCGTGCACTGGAACATTGCCACAAGTTTCATAACTCGAACACGACTCAGCAGAACTATTTTCTAGTCTAGTAAATCAAAACTTTTTTCTTTAATGCTCAAGCACTCATTTGCAAAATGACTAGGGACTACGTGCTTTTTGGTTTTCATAATGATACAGGAAACGTATCCAGAATATTACAAAGAATTGCTATTTTAACTTCAAAAACGGAAAAATTGTACAGTAAAATTGGGTCACAAAACTAAAAATAATTCTCAAACTCAAATTATTTAAGAGAAATTAATAACGGAACGATGATATTTGAGACGTGGAAGTCGTCACAAATGACGAGGCAAGCTAAACAGTCAGAATTTAAATCGGGTATTCAAGACACCAACTACTTCGTCAGTTAACGGGGCCATTAGCAGCAATTATGAACGGAAAATTACTGCTTAAATGATTGAGAAGAGCAATGCCCTGCAACTGCCTTCAAGTCATGCAAAAAAAAATCTGGATGGCGTTTGGATACCACCTCAAAAAAATTGTAAAAATAAATTTGAAATATCTCACTAAATATTACATGTAAATACAAGTAATAGAAAAAAAGTAATTAGTGATATTTACGGTGCCGTGAAACCTACGTAAATGAGTTAGATTAACTGATCAACAAATGGTGTAATCTGGAGAAGCGAGAGTTACGAAAGGAGCTAGATTTAAATTTGGTTCGTGATCGAGGAGTGACGCGCTTCCATCCACGCAAAAGAAACCTCCGTTCGCGATGAGATCAGGGAGCAAATATTTGCCCAAGTTTCGCAAACACCACGCCTGGAGTCTGGTCCAACACTTGTAAGGTTGCGCGGGACGGATTTTTTTTTTCTTAGAAAATATCAGTCATCTCCCTTCAAGGATATTCAGCTACTTCGAAAGATTTAATCTTATCAAATGCCTAGGCTCCAGAACCGTCTCCTGTCATCGGAAAACCTTCCTCCATACGTACAAAGCCGTCATCCGCTCAGTTGACTGTAGCCACATAGTTTCTGATCTGCCCATCATGTCACCTTCAATCGTCCATAAAAGAAGGATCATTTTAATTCGTCTTTCACTTCGCTTCTTATATCCATTAACCTATTGCAACACTTTCAACTTATAAATTACTACCTGTCCACCAACGCCTTTCCCATCTTCGTGCATCCTACGTCCAACGACATCCCAAAAGTCATATCTACCTTCCACCATACTATAAGCTTTGGACGGAAACATATTTTTCCTGAAAATTATTTTCCATAACAACAACAAAACAAAAACAATACTTAAACTACTCAGTTTCCTAGCACCACCGTCTCATCCCAGATCAGTTGAAAATCTAAGCTTAAACTGAAAAGTGCTGTATGGATAATTGCTTGTTATCGTTCCAAACCAATCATCTCTCAAACAATAGTAGTAATACGAAATAAAAAGAATGTCTACGCCCTTTACTTCCCCATCAAAATAATAAAATAACCTACATCCCAAATTCCATGCTGAAGAGGGTCTCTGGCCCTGTAACGGCAAAGGACTTAGGTCCTTGCATAACAATGACTTCGTCGTTTCATCTTCTTCAAGAGAAAAGAGGCAGAAATTTAAGAGTTTTATAAAAAAGCTCAGTGATGTGACCGATCGATCGGCTATGCTCGGAATGAGGCATCCTAATTAATGAAGAAAAAAAAGGGGGATACTTGTTCAGGGTCCATCGGCTTCTGGTGGTCACTGGACCAGCCTGAATCTGGTCCTGTCTTGTGAACAAGCTGAAGAACAAACTTCAAATGAAGTAATTATTTGATTTAGCGACGATCTTGAGATCCAGTGCCACTCTGTCTTGAACAGGTAACCTATTGCTGAATCCAGATAGCCGTGACTTTTACGTTCAAGGTCGTGGCGAAATTCCCAGTAACATGAGCAGCAACTCCCGCGACGTGACTTAAGGTCCAACAACAACAACAAGAAATATAAATACATCTCCAGATTATGAATGATACGTTTGCTCAACAGAATTTTCTTTCACAACAAATTTAAACGGTAAATTTATGGATCTCGTCAACCATTCATTTTTTTTAATATTCTAGTCAAAGTGTGTAAAAAAATATTTATTGGAATTCCAAGGTGACAGAAAAATGACCGTGAGGGTGAATTTATTTGGCAGGTGTGGAAAAAAATATATCAATATAGGATGTGAGTATTTTTAAACTATGTACACTGCTGTAAAAATAATTACGTTGTTATCGTACGAACAGATCTGTAAGTTGTAAATGGATAAAATCTGATGGCGGCGGAGAAAATAAATCCTTGCTTATGATACATTACAAGATAGTAGGAAATCCCATATTTGAAAAGGACTCATTTCGTCAGGCGAGGCAAATTCAGCAGGAAGGAAAATAAAATTTATGGATACACTCGCAAATTTCTGCGGATCGTGGCCGACGTCGGAAAAGAGAAATAATATGTCGTGTTACGAAGGAACGGTAACTGCGAAAAATTACACATTTCACTGTTCACTAATTTAAGAGTTTATTCCAAATATTTCTCTCACGGACTCATTACCAATCCCATCCTACTGAATTCTTGCCTGGACTCGCAGAATCCGGTCGGCGTGCAATTAAATTCATATTCTAGAGAGCCGATTAAAATTCTTCGCAAAAAAAAAAGCTGGTCCTTGGCGAATGCGATGGATCAATTAATTTAACGGCGTCTTGGCAGATAACAGGTGGTAGGCGGAGGTGGTAAAGCAGAGCTTTTTTAAGACCACACCTGCTAAACAAACGAGTATTTCATGAAAAAAAAGTGTTAAATGGAACGACTCGTGGATTGGCAGTAAAGAATCGGTACAGAATAAATTGCGAGCCATTCCGAACTAAGTAGAACTGAAACGAGCAGCTACATATAAAATTATATCTTCAATGACTGTTCGAGGAACTAAAAATTGATTTGTAATGCAGAAACTATTTTTTTAAATTTTAATAACGCATTGAAGCGTGACGTTCTACACACAGGAATGAGGAGCATTCAGAATACGTAACAATTGGCTTCTCCTCCTTTCTGGAACAGAATCGTACATCTAGGACAATTTTTTACGAACCCATTGCCTGTTCAGGAAGTAGACGACGCTTATAAGTAAACTATTGGTGAATTAGTTACGTGATTTTGAAGGTTTCAAAGATAATTTTAAAATAAAACTACACAAAACTGTGTGTAAGAAATTATAACACGCATGATGTTTCGTTAAAGGCCTTGACCGAACAATAGGTAAACATTCCTGTCTTCGCCTTTCAGTTTGGGAGAACCATGATGGAGCCTGAGCCTCTCTAACTACGGTTATAATTTTTAAATTAAAGAGCTCGACTACGCGAATACAGCGTCAAAATTACAGCAACATCAACCTTGAAGCAAACAACAACGACTGTAATTATGTTTTCTTTTACCGTCTCTTTTTCAAGTTAATTTCTGGTCAACGTTTATTCGGCGACAATTTACCTTCAGCTGGACCGTTACTTGGATATAAACCGAGGACACATTAAATATTTCGCGTCCAAGGTCTCAAAACGCGATTTCCCTCTATTTAGTTCAACTCATTTTGTCTTAAAAATATTGTAATAAAAAAATAAAACTCGCTGGAACTAATGATTGTATCAGATATGAATATTGTAAATCAAGTTCAATGTCTCAAGTTTGTAAGAAGTCGTCGGGATTAAACAGCGATTTATTTTTTTAGGTGATACAGTAAGCAATTACGCTTTCAATTTAATATCATGAAAAGTTTCCAAAATTATTATTACCTTCAAACTATATTTGGATATTAAACAAATACCAATATTAATCTAAATGGAATAAAATTTTACTCTGGTACCATTTAATTTGATGCCAGTGATCCGGACTGTCGGATCGAGCACATTTCCTGCTGGTGATGATTTGAGATTATTAAAATAATTTGTAGTCCAATAAATTAACAATTACATTGCGGAGATTGGCTTGATAAATAAAAAACGTCACTTCCTTCTCGCTAGGAGCTGACGAAAAAATTACGGTGATTTGTTTTTTTAAAAAAATTCGGAATGTGCACATTCAGTCTCTTATATATCGGAATTTACTTGCTCTATTTCACAATTTTTTTTATAATTATTCAATGAATACGTCAATCTTGACTATAATGTTACTGTTATGCAAAAAATTATACTTTTATTTCAATTATTGCTACTATAGGCCAACAGGTCAAAAAGTCTTCAAGTTCTAAATTCATGGCACCGCGCAATGAAATTTGCAGACATCGACAGTAACCTCCATTGTGGAAAAAATATAAAAGTGCAGTCAACGTCGCTGTAAATTTAAACTTACTTATTTGCTACTGTTTTTGTTTCTAAAACGGTCCAAGACAAACCATACAAATTTATTATTAGTAAATTAATAAAAAAAAATGACAAACGTAAAGGTACAAAAAAAATACCACGTGCACCAGTGAACCCATAAGAGATTATAACGCTTCCGGGTTTTGCCTTTTTCATGAAGAGCCAACTTCCTTAAAGTTCATCTTATGTTGGCACTGGACCAGCTAGATGGCATATTCACAGCTGAGGTCAATTGAGAAGCGCAAATATTTTAAACGTTTTACAGCTGGCGTTCCCGAGTCCGCTAAACACTTAGCCGAGTAAATACATTAGCATTTTTATTTTTTAATGTACACTATATATACCTATATAATATTCAAATTAACGTAATATAATATGCCCACGTTGCAGAGCCAAAATTAATGTAGTATTAAATTATAGTAATAGAGCCTCTAACAGTAATAGGAAACAAAACGACGCGGATAATTAATGCGATAAATTACTGATTTATATATGAATTTTAACAGTTAACTTTTAAATATAAATCATTTAATACAAATTTATATTTATTTTGGATTCTGTACATAAAGGCTACAGCTGTAGTGAAATTCTTAATTCTTCAGGGCCGCTTATCGGGCCTCTAACAGTTACAGTAATTCGCAATTATAACTTAATCAAATGAAAACTAAATGTTACAAAATAATGAATTAAATTTACAAGAGAAATGTTAACATAAATCATCTAAAGAAATCTGACAGTACGCAATTTTTTATATAAGGTATACAATGGAAATTTTGTACATACCAAATCTGCTCTCACAAAACAATGCTCATACACTCCACTGGTAATTTAAAAGCATTTTGTTTAACAGGCCATGCATTTCACTGTTCACAACATAAATGAGCACAATAACCACATTACCACAAATATTGAAGTTCTCTAGAATGTCGATCAGTTTTGCATCATCGCTGAGTTACCTTATCACCACATTTCAAAACCTTATTCGATAACTTTAGTTTTACTTTGCTATACTTCGGGCCATCTGACACGTCTCCAACATTCGTTATAGAACTTTTTCATCCAACGTCTACCAGCCGGCTGTACTTTACTGTCCTGGATATTAATGCTACACGTTACGGTTTCATTTAATAAGAAGCCTCAACACTTAACTGTTTCCTTTAATACATAGCACTCCACAATCTTACGCAACGCTGACTGTTGTTTACAATACCAGTGTCATAATTATTTAGCCACCAATAAAAATATTAAAGAAATTATAAAAAATTCCTTCATTACACATTGCAGGTCATCACAATATATATATATATATATATATATATATATATATATTTTGTAATGAAAATCAATTAGGACATTAATTGTTTGAACATTAAAATTTAAATTGTTTGAGAAACCCATTATAGCGGCAGGAGCTTCTGAAACAACAATAGAAAAATCCAGCTCTGTTCCTTTGTCGGAAGGTCCGAAAATGGCGTATGCGCGATAAACGCAAGACGAGAGTTCAGTTAGCAGAAAGACATCGTCGATGTATAACTGTTAGTTGGTGACGAGAATTCAACAGAGTAGGCGATTAGAATTTAACAGAGTTGGTTGGTGCTTGGACATTTCTGAGGACAAAGTAAAACATTCACGAAAGCGTAACGTTGAAACTTGCTAAGTAAAAGCAGTTTTGTGTCCATAGCCGGCCAGAAATAGTCACATTTCAGTTTGAGTCCAAAGCAGTAAAGACTAGCAATCACCAAAGGCAAACTGAATTCACCTAAGGCAAGCAGTCAACAGATAGCTGACAAAAAATGGGAGACTCATCAGAGTTCCTGACATCCTATAAATTTTGACTAGAATCAGTGTAAAAGCTGTGAATCTTAGAATCAGTGTAAAATCTCGCAATAGTGTGTTTCGATAACGAAATGTATGCTGGAACCAACTGGACAGATGTGAGTAACAAATTACAAATTAATTAATTATGTTAACGTAATTAAAAGATAGAAGTCTGATTTCGTTCTCATTTTAAATTTCGTTCTAGTTTAATTGCCAAGTAAATTTCTTTTCTTTTAGTTTTGAGTTGTTTGTTAATAAGATTTTTTAAACATAATTAATGTGTCCATTATCAAACCCAGTGAAGACCCTGAGATCTAATATTTTAAATTTGTAATTGTTTTTAAATTATTGCCACAATAAAAATATTGTTAGTAAATTTGATTAATTTTTTTATTTAATTAACGCCTTCCAATTAATTATTACTTGATTAGCTTCAACGAGAGGCAAATTCTTCAAATTTCATTTAATTAAAAGCCCTTTATTTTGAATATTACAATATATTTAGATAGATAGATAGAGAGAGAGAGAGATAAACCAGTATAAATAGTTTTATGTCATATTTACATCTGCAATAATTTGTGCCCTATGCCTAAAATGAGTCTGAATAAAGGTTATAATAGATTCTATTCAAAGCACTGTTCAATGTGTAATTGCGAGTTTTCATTGATTCTTCTTGGAGGTTGTTTTCAGACTTCCTAAAATAGGCACGTTAGTTAACAGCTTAATTAATTTGCGTTGAAATGAGAGCTTAGTTTAGCTAAGCTAACTCGTGCGAATCTTAACTTTTTAACAGTAAGATAATTCTTCAAGTTCCATAAGACCGTTTGGTCCATACCCGTATATCAGAATAAAAATATAAAAAATTAGAAAGAAACATCCACTGATGTCTTTAATAATTCTTTTAAATTCTAAAATTGACCCGAAGCCAATTAAACAGTTTTTTTCTCAGTTATTGGATTTTTAAGTAACCGATTATAATACGATTGAAAATTTTGTCCAACCGATACACAAACCAAACTGTATTCAGTTATAACTAGTAGGTTTTCTCCTTACTATGAATAAAAGGTCTTACATCGTTGAACAAACATAGCTGTAAGAATTATAGATTATTTTATGAATATTCAGAAGCTGTTAAACATCGATTAAAAACATATAATTATTAAATAGTAAGGCTTCATACTTCATAAATATAAAATGTACTAATTTTTATACATACAATATTTAAAAACATGAAATATATACTTGTAAAAGTTTATGATCGCAACGTAACGTAATTTCAAACTAATATTTATATTTAATACATCATTGGTTTATTTAATTTATTTTATCAGACATCTTATCAATTGACAAACGAGGTTTGGAGAGTATTGTAACAAGTTTTATGAGTGTCTCAGATAATCCGTCCGAGATAAGCGAGTGTATACAATACGTAAGATCAATTTCGGTGACTGGTGAACTGTTTCCATTGAACGATCAGCTCTGATATAATCCTTGAACAGATCAGTTTTGCACAACTTTATTTAATTCGCATAACTTTATCAAATGCAAAAAAAAAGGGCTCCGTGCAAAGACAAAATGACAATGACTTAGAATAACATGTCTTATAATGGTGCAAGTGTAAATGTACGAGAAAACAGGGGCTCCAGCACTTTGTTTTAAAGAAATTCATGATACTATGAGGTCAAAAATAACGAATTTAACATAAAGGACAGCGCTAACGTAAAATAAAAATGACAAAAAGAGTTTTCCAGTGAGTATGAAACAGTGGAATGTGAATAAGATAATTAAAAGTTTCAAATACAATGAAAGATTTCATTCTGCGCAATAAAAATATAGTTTGAGGCGTCAGGAAATATTTTCAAGTAATTTGAGGTATGATATTTGTTAATAAAAGCAATGCAGTGGAAATGGATTTCATGGACGGTTCGTTATAGTTGAACATGACGGAAAGTTTTGATGACGAACATTTTTTCTAGGTGAATGGTACAAATAAAATAGATCAAAGGTTCGTGATGCAATCAAATCTTTTGATCTGCGAGTATCCTGGAAATCCTCAAAGCGGCTTTTATGTCGTCGGCACTGTTGAATGATGTAACCAATTCATCAGAACTTGAGGTCCTGTCGAAAAAGCGACGGAGTGAGAAGAAAAGCTTTCAATAATCAATTCACTACGGCGTCGACTCGACGAAAGCTATTCTTGAGAGCATTTCATTTATTGTCAGTTCTGAGTTTCTAGAAAAATCTCAAGTACGTTTATTTGAAGTACGACGGTTCGTTTAACGTTTAAGATCAACCAACAAACCTCTACTCTCAGTTAAATTTAACGAAAAATAAAAACCATTTGCTAATGTTTAAACGCATCAGGCTTGATGTCCGTGGATTTTTTAATTATCCACAAATATCGTCCGAAGGTTGATTCCAATATTATATCCCAGGGTAAAACACGCTCTCGTAATAACTATCAATCTCCGTCAAAAACAATGTAGAATAATAGGCAAACTATATACTGGCCTGTACAGATCATCAATCAGCGTCACAACTGCTTACCGTAACCAAAATACACGACAGTTATAAGTGAATAACGAGGTTCGGACTAGAGGTTACGGTAACATAATTGAGCACAGTCAGTAGAAGTATGAAAATATTAAATATGAATCAACTGAGGAAGAAATGAGGATGAAAAAATAACCGGTTGTCGGAGTTTTTACTTCTGATTTAATCTGTGGCTTATTACAAAAAAAAAAGTTTTGTCCGCTTCCGTGGGAGCTTGGTGCTGAGTAAAATAAAAGCCCTTTGCTACCTACTTATACAGTTTTACAAATTTAATCAGAGTTAAAAAATGATAATGATTAGGAAAAAACCCACCCACTGACTTTAATTTTTCTTTAATTTCCCGAGGCCAATTAAGTCGTTTTTTTACCCGGTCATTGGATTTTTAAATAACGGATTAGAACAGGATAAAAAACAAACAGGCCAACCGAAACAAGAAACCGGGCATTGAGTTATGTATAACTGGTATGTTTTCCCCCATATTATGAAGTTTGCTATAGGAAAACAAAGATTATATTAAAATAATTTAGAAGATTCTGAGGCTTTCAAACATAGATTTCAATAAAATACATGTTATATAAATAATAGGCTTTTCAATAAATGTATAGACTTTCGAACTGTAATGTCAAATTGTAATTGAAGAACAGATAAATATTAATTAAAATTCACAGAAACCTTTTTCTCGCTTTTGGCACAAGGCGACATGAAAACCTACTTGCGTATATAAACTTGAAGTAAGAAATGAAAAACTTACAGTTATAATAAATATTTTCTGAATCTCTAAAAATAATGCTGATCACAATTCAAATATATGTATTGTAGTAATTGGTAATTAAGACATTGTTCTAATTGGAAAGTTGGATTGTAGAGGACTCATTATTAGTGGATATAGAGCGGACGCCGCAACAATCCGGCAAGGCAAAGAAAACATTGTTGAGGAGTCGAGAAGGTTCTACGCGCTCAAAAACTTAGGAGACGAACGAACATTCAGGAAATGTACAGTCGGGCCGTAGGCAGCGAGGAGAAAAGACTAAAATTACAAGTCATGAAAATTTGAACAGTACAGTTGGGCAGCAGACAGCGAATAGACCAGACGAGAAGTTTTACAGTCGGCAGTCAGAACGAAAGAATCTGGTCCAGTCACAAACATACTTTCAAATATTAAAAAGTAAAGCAATATTCAGTTGGGAAGGAGACAGAGCAACTAGTTGCAGTAAAGCATCGAGAACCAACTAATTTGTGTTAAACCAACTAACAAACTACACCAATTAGAGCCTGTGAACATTTAGAGTCTGTGAGAATTTAGAATCAGTGATGTCCCCAAAATTGTGCACGAAAAACTAAAAATGAGACCTGGGCAGCCGTAAGTAGAGAAAAACTTTAAAATCATTTGTAAACCGTGTTTAAAAGATAAAAGTCAGATCGTTCTTTAATTATTTAATTATCGATAAAATGAGATCGTTAATTCTTGATAAAATTGAAATTGTTAAATTCAATCTTTAGTATTATTTCTTCCTCAACAAATTTCGTCTATGTTCAGACGCTTTGATTTCCATAAAAGGTAAATGTAATTTTGATTACATAAATTCTGCCATTTATCAAACCCAGTTCAAGACCCTGAGATCCCAAATATTTTGTGTATTTTATACTTGTTATAAAATTGATAATAAATTTTGTTTTGTTATTTAAACTTAATAGTTGTTCATTTAAAAGCGCCACAATCACATATATATTTAAATATTATAGTATTAAATAAATATTTAAATATAAAATAAATATAATTTCTATATTATACAATTAAATAATTATTTTATATAATTTATATTAATTATTGCAAATAGTCTGCTTCGTAGTACACGAGAAGCCTCTTCTGATTGAAAGAATATTATTAATGGACGCTTGCTTGAAAATATTCCTATTAATAACATTGGTTTCGACTACCCCTTTAATACGTCGAAGTATTTTAAAGGGTTAAATACGGAATTACATGTTTGATTCGCAGTAGGCGAAGGGAAAAGTTGGAGGGGAGTATTGTCGTCGGACGAGAACTCCGCGTTTAGGCAATCGTACCTTAATTTCTACTTTCCTGCGTCCATTATTAATATTCTTCCAGTCAACAGATGTTTCTCGAGTCCTACGAAACAAGTTGGAGCAACGACGCTATTATTCTTATAAAAAAAATATTCATTATGTTCTTACGAACGGGATATACACCCTGCACTAATCTCCTCTTAAGTTTTAATGATAAGTTCTATGACGTATAACAAAGAACATGAACAGAATATGTATTTCTGAATATTTCTTACAGTACCAACTTGTCGTAACAGGGGTTAGTGCTAATGTGAGCTCCGGCTTGCTCCCACTACAATTATAGGGCAGCGGACGACTGCGCATCGTATTTAGACACGACTGGCTATTTCTCTCCAGCTATATGTGGTACTTAAGTAGACAGCTAACGAATCCTGAAGATTATGAAGATTGTATTTTTACGTCTGTTGATATTTAATAAATAATTTAGTTTTTGACCAATCCCAGACAATATTTTATTTATTTACGACAACGTTTCGGTACGTGTTTGTACCTTCATCAGATCTTTCCTGCGGAGAAATTGTACAAAATAAATTTGTATTTATCAAGAAGCCAATTTATACAAGGTGGGTGAACAATAAATATTATAGTATTAACACAATTTTATAAACACCGAAACGTTGTCGTAAATAAATAAAATATTGTCTGGTATTGGTAAAAAATAACTGCATTATTTTTATTATTAGTTGAAAGGTGTGTACTTTGGTTTGATAAAGGCACTGATACAAGATACAGGGAATGTCAGTAAGGCGAAATGAAGATGTTTCCCGCAGGGAAGCAGTTTGAGATTCAAGTGTGCACTGAATGGAATGGTTTAAATAATTACTTCGAAAAAATCATAGCATGAATCAGTATAAAGTACATAAAAGTATGTACATCTGCCGTTTTCCTTCTCCTTGAAGTTGAGATCGGGAAGTCAACTACTTGAAGTGATCTATCCGACACACTTTTCCTTTTTGAGCAAACCTTACGACCTCGAGTCTGTGACTGCTTTTTGTTCCTGTAAGCCAACGTAGATAACAATTCCAAGCGAGTTTGTTATGATGACATCAAAGCACAGCCGACGGTCGATTGCAGTCTAAAGTTTTCTTCCTACGTCTTTTAACATGGGATGTCGAGACAAACATTACGGATCGATCAACCGTAAAGCAGACCAGATTACACAGAATTGCGGCAAGTCGCTTTGTCTGCTTCAGCCCTTCAAAGGGATTAACATATATAAAAACAAACAAAGCTTCAACAGATAGCGGCAGATATACTGTTACTGCAATGTATTATACAGGATTACGAATGTCTGCGTACTTTACTTTGTTACAAGTCTCTCTCCGTCTCTGACTCTCACACACACACACACCAACAATTATAGTAATGAACCCGAAAGCTTTGTCCACGGTCCATGACATTTAATGTATCTGAATAATACATTTTAATCTCTTTGACTGGTACGAATGACAGGTCCACATACAGATGTTTGCATCTGCGAAATAAATCCTCACTTGCATGGTTTCTCCTCTTCACATTTATAAATACCTACAACTCTGCTGATTTTATACACAACCTCCACATTCTGCATTCTGACTGTTCATTTATATCTGTCCGTATTCCTCTCACCTAGCCTGTATCAACGTCACCCGATTTTTCTCTGGTTGTTTGGAAGCGAGGACAAATCCTAATTGTACCGAGCAGTACCATACTTTTCAAAGCTCCGCTGCTCCAGCTCAAGGGAATTCATCGATCTTTAGTTCCTGAAATACTACACCAATACCAACAAAAAATTAACCCCTCTTAAATTGCTAAACAAAAAGTAAAGAATTTGACTCATATCGTAAATAAAAACCCCTTTTATTATTATTAGTCCCAGGGATTTTATTCGTTCTTAAAATATATGTAATATTCTTTCATAAACCAATCTTATAAAATTTAAGCAATTCAAACTAATGGAATAGTTCTTATTTAGATTGCTGCATAATGCCACAGATAACAAAAATAAGTTATATATACTGTAATGCCAATTAATTGTTTGAACATAAAAATTTAAATTGTTTGAGAAACCCAGGAGCTTCTGAAACAGAGTCCAGCTCTGTTCCTTTGTCGGAAGGTCCGAAAATGGCGTATGCGCGCTAAAATGCGAGACGATAGTTCAGTTCGCGGGAAGACATCGTCAAGGTATAACTGTTAGTTGGGGACGAGAATTCAACAGAGTTGGCAATCAGAATTTAACTGAGTTGGTTGGTGCCTGGACATTTCTGAGGACAAAGTAAAACATTCACGAAAGCTTAACGACGAAACTTGCTAAGGAAAAGCAGTTTTGTGTCCATAGCCGGCCAGAAATAGTAAAATTTCAGTTTGAGTCCAATGAAGTAAAGACTGGCAAATCTACAAACCACGAAATTCACCTAAGGCAAGCAGTCAACAGATAACTGACATCAAAAAGGGAGGATCATCCGAGTTCCTGACATCCTATAAATTTTGGCTAGAATCAGTGTAAAATCTGCGAGTCTTAGAATCAGTGTAAAAATCCCGCAATAATGTATTTCGAAAACGAAAGGTATGCTGGAACCAACTGGACAAGTGTGAGTAACAAAATACAAAATAATTAATTATGTAAACGTAATTAAAAGATAGAAGTCAGATTTCGTTCTCATTTTAAATTTCATTCTAGTTTAATTGTCAAGTAAATTTCTTTTCTTTTAATTGTGATTTGTTTGTTAATAAGATTTTTAAACATAATTGATGAAGACCCTGAGATCTAATATTTTAAATTTGTAATTGTTTTAAATTATTGACACAAAATTAATAAATATTGTTAGTAAATTAATTAAATATTATTTAATTAACGACCTTTAAATGTATATTACAATAAATACCTCGACGACGCGTAATTATAAAACATTTTATTCATGTATATAATCAATAAGAAAGGTAACATCCAGTTTCGCTAATACTTCTGTATCGACTATTAGATATCGAAACTATAGGCGATATAATTTTATTATAGATATTCATTTTTTTACAAGGGTAAAGCAAGTCTCAACTTATAATATTATAACTATTTTTGTTTGGAAAAAATAACATTTTGTTTAATGAATTTTCAGGGGAAAAAAGACACCACGTGACGGATGTTACTTTTTAATATAATATTCTTAAAATGTCGGCGTAGTGTGTTTCAATAACGGATTCTAAAAGTTCATTACTGAATCTCTGAAGAATTAATATTTATACCAGATTTTACGATAAAAACTAGTGGTACCGGGCTAAAATAAAATCTGGTTGAAGGGTAGGTTTGAGGGATTTTTTTTTAAAATAAAAACAATTCTGGCAAATGTATACCGAAGTTTTAAACATTTTCCCGGCGCTATCATCCATTTAAATGCAAAAAATACTGTCAAATCAGTTGCTATATACCCATAAGGCCTCTGTTTCTGATGCGCTGAATTTATCAAGTCGTTTTTCGAAGACTTTCGGAGTTTCCTACCATCCTCACCTTACTGTGAGAATAAATTAGACAATCCGTGAGGAAAGCTGGGTTGAAATAAGTCGCACAGTTCTGTAGATGAATCTGAGTGGGTATTTATTTCGATTTATATGAAGGTTAATCTACAGGTAATACAATGAAATAATTAAGCTCAGAATCTGGTTCAGTGATGCGTAATTCGTTATATACAAAACGAAGCTATTTGAGTCGTATTTAATGAGTTATTTACCATGATCCTAACAATTGTGACATTGTTCAGCGTCAACCAGTTATGAATTACACATCCCCCCCCCCCCCAATGGCTTGTACTTGAAATATATGTTCCGTCGAAACGTTTAATGTAAATTAGCTACATACAGAATAAACTGCTTTTATGAATGACTTAAGAATCGAGTAGTTTTGTTTGGTCTCCCCTCCAAGGTAATAGATAACTCGAAAATACCAGGACTATTATAATTAATCACGCGAGTCCCTTATAAAAAGAGAGGAGGTAAGTCGTAATCAACCGGTCCGTGCGCCTGGAGCGGAGCCGACCTACCTCAACATCAACGTCACGTCCGTTAGGCGCCCACATCACGAATCACCATCAAAACTAGGATAGCAAGTTTATTAAGCAATTTACAATGTGGGGGCCTAATCGCTCTATGTCACAGCAATGCTACGCAGAAGAAGTCACTCGATTTGAAGTCCGTTCTAAAGTTTAAAATAAAGACAATGAAAGCGATTGATCAAGCTTGTGCCTTTACACGAACCCCAATTTTGTTATTTATTTCAATTTCTATGACAGCATTTAGTATTGGATTAATAAAAAACGGAGATGCATCAAAAGTGTGATAATTATGAGAGGAGTTTTATAAAATATAATGGAATAAAATGGTATTAAATACTAAAATAAGCATTTTCTTAAATTATACAAGACTTAAAGCAAAATAAATTTTACTCTGTATCATCAGGGTACAGAATAGGAAAAATTAGTTATTATAATACTCAAATACACATTTCGATTAAACGTCGATTAAATTTCAAATTTAATTGTAATAAATGACAAAATGTTACACTTTGTGTAACTCATGAATTCAGTAAACATGGCGATTGTTATTCTGGCTTCACTGATTTAAACTATGGACCTCTATCAACTAATACGCTATTCTCTTAGATTAGGCACATATATAAATGAACTGTTCTTTCCGATTCCAGTGCCAGTTCCCTGCTTAGTTCAACAACCATTTGGTATTTTTTTTCTTAGTCACGTGCCACCATTTCTCGGAAAACAGATCCAGAACAAGCTCGCGGAAATGAAGTTCTTCTAAGTCAATAAATACGATAAAATTGTGACGCATAATACAGTATATTTTACATTGTTTCCTAAGCTGACAAACGTATTATGTGGATTATTTTTCAATTCCAAAGTATTCACTTAAACTCTCTCAATGATGTAAGGAAATTTTCGTTTTTAAATAAAAGCATTGGGGAATGGAACAGCAACTGTACTAGACCACAGAGTGTGGCACAATTCAAGAGAAGATTAATCTCATATCAAAGGGATTAAAAGTAATAAGAATTTAAGTGAAGTTAAAATTAAAATAATATTTAATAAGGGTATGTTTTTTTTATATAGCTGAATATGTAAAGCAGTGCAGTGTAGTGACAATTGCAAATAATTGATTAAAACTATATTTATCCTCTTTTCTATATTTATTTTAGGTTTATGTTAGTGTTAATTAATTATATGTATTTGCTTTTTTAATATAGCCACCGGGCCTGCCCTATGAAATTATATATATATATATATATATATATATATATATATATAAAAACTGAGGTGGCGTTGTTGAACCCTCACCTCTCCACGACATCAGTACAAGACCCTATTATTAAATTGTACATGTTAGCAAATTAGCTAAAAGATCATTAGTAATCTGATTGCTAATAAAAATATAATAATAATAATAATAAATATATATATATATATAATGTAATGCCAATTAATTAGGCCATTAATTGTTTCAACATAAAAATATAAATTGTTTGAGAAATACTTTGTAGCGGCAGGAGCCTTTGGAACAACAATAGAAAACCCGGCTCTGTACCTTTGTCGGAAGGTCCGTCAAAATGGCG
Source organism: Zhengitettix transpicula (assembly GCA_037074705.1). Lineage (NCBI taxonomy): Eukaryota > Metazoa > Arthropoda > Insecta > Orthoptera > Tetrigidae > Zhengitettix > Zhengitettix transpicula. The sequence goes on along the minus strand of CM073596.1, from coordinate 33,506,999 downwards.
TATGCGCGCTCAAATTGCGAGACGAGAGACAGTTCGCAGGGAGATATGGTGAGATACAGTTCACGGAAAGACCTCGTCGACGTATAACAGTTTTTGGAAGGAGAATTCAACAGGGTTGGCAATTAGCAGGACAAAGTAAAACTTTCATAAAAGTATAACGTCGAAACCTGCTAAGAAAAAGCAGTTGTTGTGTCCATAGCCGGCCAGAAATAGCAAAAGTTTCGGTTTAAATCCGGAACAATAATAAAGACTACCCAATCGACAAATCGCTGAATTCACCTAAGGCAAGCGGTCAACCGATAGATGACGAAAGGAGGATCATCCGAGTTCCTGACATATAAAATTTTGGCTTAAAATTTGGTGAATAATCGGTGAGTTTAGAAGCAGTGTAAAACCCGCAATAGTGTTTTCGAAATGGAACGTATGCTGGAATGCTGGGCAGACGTAAGTAACAATTTTAAAAAACAATTAATTATGTAAACGTAATTGAAAGATAGCCGTCAGATTTCGTTCTCTTTTTGATTAAAATTGTTAATCAGAGTCAAGCTTTTTACTTTTAATTTCGTTCACAATTAAACTTCGTTCTAGTTAAATTGACGAATAAATTTCTTTTTTTAAAATTGCGATTTGTTGATGATAAGATTATAAATATTATTGATTCGTCCATTATCAAACCCAGTGAAGACCCTGAGAAATTCAATATTATAAATTTGTAATTGTTTGAGCTATTGCCACAAATAAAATATTGTTTATTAAATTTTATTAATCTTTCATTTAAACGACCATATTTAGAAATTATTACAATATATATATATATATATATATTACATTTATAACAACGAAATCTGTTCGATCCCCGCGACCTCTATTTTATTAATTTATTTTATATATCCCTCAATTTTATTCACTTATGCTGTTTTTATGAATCCCCGTGTCTCGAGAAGAGGAATTTTCAGCGTCGCTGTCAAATTACGAATTATCATCCTACACCGCAGTTTCCTGCTTCATCAGCACTGACTACCAAACTTGCTGTTGTCTAAGATGTATCAAGTTCGTTCAGTGGCCAATCTTCACGAAGCACAATCGTTACGAGAAAGTGCAACAACAGTAGGCAAGTAATGAAACAGACTGACTGGTTCTTTTCGCTTACAATTCACTCGGGGAAGGAGGGGGGGAGGGGATTCTGGCAGAGTTCAGCTCCACCTGATGAACGACCTCGTTATTCAGCCCCGGGCGAGGGTATTACCGCAAAAGAAAAACGGAATAATTAGTTTTAGAGTTGTTTTTTTCCCCGTATGTCGTTAGAAAAAGAAAACTGTATCCGGCCGAGTAAATGTTTCTGGTTTTTTATTTGGGGCTGGACTGTTTCCGGGATCAGGGAACCAGTCTGCGTAATCTTTCATGAACTTGGAAAATTTTTCTGTTTATTTACTAAATTATAATTGTCACATAAACTTAAATTATTATTTTCAGACATTTGTATATTATACATATTTATTCTGGTTTATGCTGCATGAATTCAGTTATGACTATTAATTCCAGACTCAATCTTGCTACGGTAACACTAATATATTTTCACGTCAATGCATTTCTCTCTCTCTCTCTCCATTGTAGTGCTTTTATAAATAACTAGCTGGGTGCCCGGCGTTGCCCGAGATGTCATTTATCTATAACCCCCCGATATGACTCCAATTTCGGCTGCTTTTGCGCAATTTTTATGTAACGCTACTCGAACCCTAATCATTATAATTAACTCTGAAAAATATTTCTTCAACGCAAATATCTGCCGTGTTTGCATGTTCCAAAATTTGCACCCCGCTACCCCTGCATCTGAGGGGTAAATGCCAATTTGAATGTCGTAACTAAACACAGTGACTTCCATAACCTTTGATTTGACTCCAATCTCTGTTGTATTCGCGTTATTTTACTGTAAAGCATCTCCACCCCAAACCCGAAGGGTGTCCTTTTCACAGGGCGTAGGGGATGAAAATTGTATTCAGATAACATTGGTAGAAACACTATCAATATCTTTGACCCCTAAAAATATTTATCCGACTCAAATATCGGCTGTTTTAGTATGTTTAAATATTTCCACCCCCGCTTCTGGGGGTGGAAGACGCGTCTCACCCCAACAGTGTTTGTTTCCTGGTCGCAAAGACACACGTGTACGAAATTTGGTGAAAATTGCTCGACTGGTGTAGATTTGTATTTTATTTAGAAAACGTTTGTATGGTAAATAGAAAAGGGCTGTTTTTAGGGTTTTCCCGGAAATTATTCGATTTTTTCTCGCCTTTTAAACCTTCCCTAGACCTCCACGAACATTTCAAGACTAAGATAAGATAAATCCGTTCAGCCGTTCTCGAGTTTTAGTGAGACTAACGAACAGCAATTCATTTATATATACACAGAAGATAGATTCTTACGTACACACCGCCGTTTAATATTATTTTCCATTTTCCCCCAATCAAATACATTTATTTCTGAATAGTTTCGGTATATTCCCAGCTCCATTCCAATTATCATTCCGTTACGTTTCCTTCAATGTCGAGACTTATTTTATACAAGCAGTAATTCCATAATTTCTAGGCGATTAATTCGTGTATTCCTTTCCTCCGTGGTCATTTCTCTTTGACAAATCGGAGATTCTGAATGTATACATCACAGCGTAAAGCGAATTTTATAAAAAAACAACACTTAACAATCTTCTTAGCTCTGATTCTCCGGTTCATTTGAGATCCTGCTGTATTGGCACGCCTCTGCCAGAGAGATCTTAACCCGTTATGTTTTAACGGTTGTCCTACCGGAAGCAATCCTAACCAGAAGCCTCTTCCTTACTTTCCCTAAGACATTTGGTCCAAACCGCATTAACTCATAACGGGAAACTGACGCGAAAAAAAAACTTGTATTTTTAAGGTACGTAATTATCGAAAGTCTCACATGAACTAAATCCATGACACGTGTTAATGGTTTGAAAATACGCCATTTTTTGGATACGCCTATGAGCTACAAGGCACTATAATTGTACAAACTCATAATAAATGAGCTTAAGGTGTAAGGAAGCCGTATACTGAGGATCGAAGCCCTTTCGATATACATACGTGATATGGTAAACGCTTAATGCAGGTAAGTTCACGTTTCCATGTTTTCTTAAGCAAACAAGCGAGTTTAATGAAAATTCTATTTACTAGTAGTTTCTCGATCGCTGACTTGGTAGAAGGTGCAGGCACAAGGAGTGTCGCAAGTCAAAGAAATTTACTAGTATACGAAATCAATAAAAAAAATAAGAATAAAAAATTGAGAAACCTTGTAATCTTTATTTTAGTCTATCATAAGAATAAATAATCTAACTTTCTTAATCTGTTTTACTTCTACTATCTGGGAGCCCGACGTAGCCCGGGTTGTCATATATCCATAACCTCCGATTTGAGTCCAATTTCGGTTGATTTTGCTAAATTTTATTTATAAAATTATTAATACGCCTCAAACCTCTAAGCGAGTTCCCCTCCTATGCTGACAATATCATTGACCCTGACAAATATTTATTCCCCGCAAATATAGAACGTTTAACACGTTTGAAAATTTCCACCTCCGCTTGGGGGAGTTAATAGCCAATCTTCAAGTCATAATTAAACTGAGTGACAACCATAACCGCGGATTCGACACAAATCTCGGCTGTATTCACGTTATTTTCTGGTAACGCCCCTCCACCCCCAGCCCTAAGCGTGCTCCCCTCCGAAAGGGGTTGAAATTAAACACAAAAAACATAGGTAGAAATACTATAAAACTAAGTAACCCTCAAAAAAAAATATTCAACGCAAATATCTGCCATTTTTGCATTTTTAAAATTTTCCAGCCCCGCAGCTGGGGGTTAAATGCAAGTTAAATGTCATAAGTAAACTCAGCGACATCCACAACCATGACTCTAATCTCGGTTTTATTCGCGGGTATTTTCTTGCAACGCCCTTTCACCCCCACCCCTAAGCGTGTTCCTTTCCCATGCCATAAGGGGTTAAAATTATGCACCCAAAACATCGGTAGAAACACTATCAATCTCTTTGACCCCGAAAAATATTTATATATTATGGTAGACGTGTATCACCCCCACAGTACCGTTTCTAGTATTTTGAAAAATATGTGTACCCATTTTTGTTGCAATCTGTCCACAAGTTTAAATTTGTATAGAAGTTAATGTAAATACATACATCCTTTTTGTTATATGGAAGAAAGATTTGAACCTCGTGTAACAATTTCTATGTACAATGTACCTTTTCCCACGTAGATTCAAGAAAGAACTGAAGGTGTAACGAAAGGTGAGGGCGCCCATTCGATTGTTTGTAATCCCATGTAGCAATTAGCCTGTTACGGCGATTGTTAACCGGCCCGCACATTACGAGCGATTTCATGGTGTGTAAAACTGCCATTAGTTCTCAGACCGAGCCAGAAAAGAGAATAAAAGCGCTCCAAAGGAACAGAACAGTCGCAATTAGGCAATTCTCCAGACGGCTCCAATTAGGTCCGTATTCTTCCGCATGGCGCTTTAATTGCCCCAAACACCACGGATTTATCTGGCCATTTTCCCGTCAACGGAACTAGTGCTGTTATAGTACATATATTAACACGAGCGGAAATGGTCTATATATTTATATGTCGAGTCATATTTCGTAAGGAGATGCCACCGTAAATTTAGCCCTGGCTGCAAGAGAGAAAACTGAACAATGAACTTCTAGTATCCAGACAATTCAATTATCAATTATTACAACCTGGTGATCGGTGGCTATAATATTAAAATTGGGATATTTTCCTCAAAATATCACACATATCTGAAAAATTTACCAATTGGTGACAAGCTGAATGAAATTCTCGAAATTTTCGTCTACAAATAGATGCTTATGATATTTAAAGCTCAGATATTAAATTCAAGATTAAAAAACTTATGTGATAACGTAGAAACGTAAACAACGAATGTGTGCGTGCATAAATAAAGGCGTGGGTTACCTTATCCCTGCAGTCCACGTGAACTCTGCCACTGTCCAGGAGTCGCGACAATCTTTGGGCATCCCCCTGAAGGGCAGCAAGGTGAAGTTGAATGTCCCATGGAGACTCCTTCTAAAACAACACAAATCGTAAAATCAGCACTAATACTCGTTACGTGAACTGAAAGCTAAATAAGTGCCCGAAGTTTAGACATAGAAATTTATTATGAAAAATTTAAACCATCATAATAAAACCCATATTTTTTGGCTCCTCTTCAAGTGTTATAAATTTCAATTAAAATATATTATCTCAAGATTAGAAAGAAACAATATTCTTCAAACAGTATCATTCATAATACAGTTAATTAAAAAATTATAGAACACTACTGACAATTAATCACATGAAATGTATGAAGATGAACACAAATTTCTAAGATGAGAATTTGCACACAAGTTGAGGCCGAAATAACTGATATATTTACACACAAGGGCCATGAACGTTGTCATCTCTGGAAGGGCAAGATGTGAGTATCTTTACTTGCGTGGCCAGTCCCATATTTGACAATATACTCGCCCAATATCCTGACTACGACTATAGTTCCTCCATGGTTCGAACTGGTCAGAATATTGAATATGATTGAACTGGTACTCGGATAAATTTTTTTCTCCATAATACAACTCTTTAAATACCCAACCAATAGTTGTATAGATAAACTTGAAAATTTCACTTATTCGAAACTATAACAATATCTACAAATGGTTGCATGACTGATATTCATAAATACAATATTATAAAGGAAGAAAATTTTTCATGCAAAATTATTCCTGATACTCTATCAGATAATTTAAATGCGATTCGTTAACTGAATGTTTCTTTCTTTATTTCATAACTATGGAACTGGAAAAGTGACGTTCGATAATGACTAGTTCAACTCCGGGATAATAATAAATTTAAGTGCCTTTTCCTTAACGAGATTTAAACTCGCGATATTGATAATTGAAATGAGCGACATTATTTTTTTCGGAAGTATTTGATTATTTTAAATCACATTTAAAATTTATTGTCAAGGTCTCACGGGATCTCTAGCTGTGGCTTTGTAGAAACGGATGGAAAACAAATTGAGATACTATGAATAGGAGAAAGGTACCAATTGTCACGATCCAGATCACTGCTCTCAGCTTCCGCCAAATGAAACAGTGCAGAATCGTCAGGCTGTTACAGGTTAACGATCGAGAACAGTATATGACCCTCGGAAACGAACCATAAAGCGTGATTTGTGCTGCGAGCAAGCAAAAAGTTGAAAATACGACCGGTAATATCATTGAATGATAGATCAAACATTTTCAGGACTGAAATGCTTGCAGTGGAAAACATGTTTGAATTTAGTGGGAGTAAACCGATAATTTAAAATTGCGTAACCTGCAGTGACAATGAATCGAGCACAATGTCGATATATTATATATATTGTGATCACCAATGTGTGTAATGAGAGGATTTTAATTTTTTAAAAAATATTATTATTGTCAGCGTAATATTGTGGCCCAGGTACAGTTGGCAACAGTCAACGTGGCATAAGAATGTGGAGTTTTTCAGACGTATTATTGTCGGCAATTTTGATGCGGAAATCTTTGACGTGAGTAAAGCAGTTTGCAATAGGAACCGACCAGTTGCTGTCGAGCGCAGTCGGCGATAGAAAATGAGACAGTAAAGTTGAGTCTGTTCTCGAGGAGGAGAGAAGTCGCCGATGGCTAGCGAAATTTGGTCCGGTGTGTGTTGAAGAAGTAAAGGAATTATTGGATGTTTTAAAATTAAAAGTCGGCCAAAGCAATGAATGATATTAAAATTATTGTAATGAGAAATCGAACCAGTTACGTGTGAATTATTAAATGAACGTAGTACAGGATGTGATTGAACTGGTATGGTAATGTGGAAATTTGGTTTGTTGTGCTGACGTAGTTTGTGAACATTTAAATATCATGGTCTGTTGATTAAAATGTTTTAAAATTATTGGTTAAGTAAATAAGTAGTTTTTTATGATGATTTGTATGTACGAAATTTCCATTGTAAACCTAGTACCTTCAGATTTCTTAAGATATCATAAAATTTCTTCATATTTTTATAGATTTTCCTATGTTAATATCTTCTCATGTAATTCAATATCTATAACATTATTTATTTAATTCCGATATAATTGCGGGTTACTATAACGATAAGCGATTTTAAGAATATCAATAATTCAATAATAAATATCTATGTAAAAGACAACTAATATAAATTGGTAATAAACGTTTTGTATTTAAAATATAATATATATATATATTGTAGCAATAATTAATTAGGCCATTAATTGTTTGGACATCAAATTTTAATTATTTGATAAATCCATTATAGCCGGCTGATCGAACAAAGCAACAATGGAGAAGCGAGCTCGCTTGCTTTGTCGAAAAGTCAAAAATGGCGTATGCGCGCTAAAACTCGAGAGCACTACGACAGTTAGTTGGTCGTTGTGGTCTGGATTGTACAGAGGTGAGACATGGTCGAGCATAGTATAATAAAGTTGCTGAATCATTGGAGAATAGCAGGGGCTGACGGTGAAAACGTTGCAAAGAACGGTCTTTATAAAATTGAGCAGAGTAAAACATTCACCGAGATATTGCAACGTGAATATTGTAAAGTCATACCAGTTTCGTCAAAATAGAACTTTGTACAATCTTCGTGGAGGAATTGTTGTGGAATAACATTGGTAAATTATTGTGGAGCGGAGCAATCAACGGAATACAGCCAATCTTGCCAAATATTAAAGTGAAGTGTAGAATAAGTGAAAACCAAGGCCTGTTATTAAATAATTAAATAGTGTAAAATTGTCCGAACGAGGTAAAATTGATTGTTCTGGTACCAGACCGACGGTTTGTAAGTAACATAATTTTGAAAAATATTGTAAACGCAAATTAAAGGATAAAGTCAGATATCGTTCTATTTTATTTGTAAATCAAAGTTAATTTCTTTACTTTTAAATTTATTTCATTCTATCGACATATTGTTTAGATAAATTGTTTTGTTAAAAAGATTTTAAGTTAATTTTTTTGTGTTCATTATCAAACCCAGTAAAGGCCCTGAGAGAACAGATCTCAAATTTTGTTTGTAATTATCTTTTATTGCCACAAAATAAAGTAAATATTTTTGGTTTGTTAATTGTTTATTACATCATTTAAATAACGCCTTACATTTGAATATTACAATATATAGCTAAATAAAAAAGAGGAAATGAAGTTAACTAACTACAGTATTTTTTTTCCTAAATCCAAAAAATAATGGTAATGTCATAATGCACGTGGTTTGAACTAGAAATACAAGCATTGTAAGTCTGAAGTTGTCTTCTGAAATTTTAGGATGTATTTTTAGAAAATACGAATAGTTGAAAAATGGCGAGACAGCTTTAAAATCAGAAGAAAATAGCCAGAATTGGCTTCAGACTTACGATGTTTGTATTTCTAGTTCAAACCACGTGCATTACAATATATTATGACATTACCATCTATTATTGGATTTTAAAAAAATACTGTAGTTAAACTACAAAGTGTGAAGCTTCGAGCCGATACGAAGAAAAAAATACTAGAGACGGAGACAACGATCACAAATCCATGCTCCAGAAATCATCTCGCCAGGATCATAAATTGGATTAATTAATAAGGCGGTCTGACAACGGGACGTTTATTCGCTTCCATTTGATCCTGTATATCAATTTCCTAATTTGTCTCAAAACAGTTCTGATTCTGCCAGCCATTCAAGAACTTAAGAAAATTATTAATGATTATTATTTAATTGTAATTCCTTAAAGTTCTCAGTAAAATATTGTTCTAGTACTGAATTACCAGAATTTTTTTTTCATGGTTAACTTTAGCTTAAATTATTATTATTATTATTATAAAATCAAACAATTTAAGAGGCTTGGTTTTTTGGTCAATGGCGGTAACAATTATATTAACTACATTATCATAATCATAAAGGATGTGAAACTGTAGTGAACTAATGTAAGTTTCATTCGAACACGATCAAAAAGTAAAATGAAACATAGAAGTAAATATAAATTAAGTATGGAAGAACGGTGCAGTAATTGAAATTAGTTCATGTATAATTTTTTTATAAACAAACTAATTCTAATGTGGTCTACATTTAAAAAAGGAGAAGGGAAAAAAAGTGTAGGGAAATTTCTTTTTGTAGAAAAAATTATAAATTATTCGCGACGATACTTTTGTCGAAGTCTTTAAATGGGTGTGAATGATGTTAAAACTATTTATCCAACAATTTGTGCGTAAAAAAAACCCCCCACTAGTAATAAATTTATTGTCCGCTTCGGCGAAGTGGATCTATAATTGTTTATTGTTTTCCCTCAGGAGTGTTCGGCATCCCTGATAACGAATGTTCGCACCGTTAACCGCCAAGTAATTGCGTGGCGAAATATTGATGAAGCCATTACACGATGCGCTAACCACAGTATGGGCTCGCATCCGAGCGCACACGCGCAAAAAATTAATCGAAAGCGGTTCATGCGAATTTAATACGACGGCTACTATATCGGCACGGAATTAAATATTAAGTCATCGGATTCGAGCACTTCGGAAATAGTGCCGTCAGACGTATATTTTACAGTACGTTAAGTAAAATGTTAGCCAAATAAAGTTTTAAAATTATCATTTTTAATTACCACGGTTTATTTATTCTTGTTAGGTATCAAACCATTAGCAGTTCGCTTCATATCTTTATTTTATTAAATATATAAACTACAAAAGATTTCGGCGTTTGGCATAATCATGTTTTTTTTAAAAAAACAACCACCCGTTTCATACATATTTTTACTTACAACGTACAATTATTATTTTTTATATTACATCACATACATTTTCATTAATATTTTCATACCTGTCATCTACCGTAAAATGTCTTCAATGACTTGTCAAGTGCATTTCGTCAATTTTTTCTGGTTCATAACATAGAATATGTTTACGTTTATCACTGTATCTGGGTAGTGGATTTCTCATACTTGAAACTTACGATAATCGACTCAATATTTCCTAGTGCATACATTTACAATTTTCATGAATAATTTCCTATTGTAACATATTGTAATGATCATTAAGTTAGGGTTAATTAAAAGAATTAATAAATTATCAAACGAAAGAAAAGATTATCAAAAATTAACAAATAAAATAATTTGTTATTTTATTCACTTGTGGCTTCCAAAATTAAAACAAATACAATCAAATTAAGATCCCTTCTCTCAGGGTCACACCTGGGTTTGATAATTAACAGAAAAGTGATTTATAAACTGACTAGCTGGGTGCCCGGCGTTGCCCGAGATGTCATTTATCTATAACCCCCGATATGACTCCAATTTCGGCTGCTGTTGCGCAATTTTTATGTAACGCTTCTCGAACCCTAATCATTATAATTAACTCTGAAAAATATTTCTTCAACGCAAATATCTGCCGTGTTTGCATGTTCCAAAATTTGCACCCCGCTACCCCTGCATCTGAGGGGTAAATACCAATTTGATTGTCGTAACTAAACACAGTGACTTCCATAACCTTTGATTTGACTCCAATCTCGGTTGTATTCGCGTTATTTTACTGTAAAGCATCTCCACCCCAAACCCGAAGGGTGTCCTTTTCACAGGGCGTAGGGGATGAAAATTGTATTCAGATAACATTGGTAGAAACACTATCAATATCTTTGACCCCTAAAAATATTTATCCGACTCAAATATCGGCTGTTTTAGTATGTTTAAATATTTCCACCCCCGCTTCTGGGGGTGGAAGACGCGTCTCACCCCGACAGTGTTTGTTTCCTGGTCGCAAAGAACACGTGTACGAAATTTGGTAAAAATTGCTCGACTGGTGTAGATTTGTATTTTATTTAGAAAACGTTTGTATCTGTTTTTAGGGTTTTCCCAGAAATATTTCGATTTTTTCTCGCCTTTTAAACCTTCCCTAGACCTCCACGAACATTTCAAGACTAAGATAAGATAAATCCGTTCAGCCGTTCTCGAGTTTTAGTGAGACTAACGAACAGCAATTCATTTTTATATATATAGATAGATTAACAATTCAAACATAAAAATTCACCTAAAATAATATGACGATAAATGAATTGAAAGACGGCTAAATGTAAAAAAACTGAACGAAATCTGACTATTACCTTTCTAATTATCGTTTACAAGTTTATATAGGTTTTGTTACTCACGTATTGTCCATCTGGTACCAGCTCTTTATTTTGTAGCTTCAACAATACACTAAAAATGCTATTTTTTTTACAGATTCTAACTTCCCTGCAGATTTTACACACACACGGTCGAAGTGCACGTCCTCAGCTATCAGGAACCTCGGTTGTTGTCTCCCCTTTCTGGTCAGCTAGCCTTTGCCGGATCCCTCAATGCGAAGATTGTTCAATTTGTGAAGCAAACTCCTGCTTCCATACAAGAACTCATGATTTGTAGTTAATGTTTGCAGACTTTACTTATCATATGCAGAGTCCAGACTTTAACTACTTTCTTCTCGTCGCAAATTTTAGGCTTTTTGTTTCTCCTTGCTCGACCCAGGCTCAGTGCAGAACCTTACTGTTTTTATTTCTCTTTGTGGACCGAACTGCCACGTAGCTCGGCGAAGACTTTTTACTGTTTCATCCCCTCTCGACACAGACTCCGTACTGACTGAATTTACCCCGCGCGCGCATTCTCCATTTCGGCTTTCAACAAAGGAAAAGAACTCTCGCCATTGTTGTCTTTGATAGCTCATACCGCTACAATTCAAATGATACCTAATCAATTTAATGGCCTAATTAATTATTGCTACAATATATTGTAACATATATTGCAAATACCACATTTTTCCGCCACTATGTGAAATTTATACTTAGTGGGACTAAAACCGAGAATTATAATTGCATAAACTGCAGTGACAATGAACCGAGCACAATGTCGATATTATTATATTATATATATTGTGGTGACCACCAATGTGTGTAATGAAAGGATTTTTTTATTTAAAGTTTTTGTCTCTTGAAAGTGTTTTTTTAAAACGGTTTATTTGTTTTTATTACAAATACGAGTTAACTTTTTACTATGAAACAGAATAATATATGCAAACATGGGGGATAAAATGAAAGCGAGAATAGTGCCCCGCAAAAAAAAAGAGAAACTAAATTGTAACGTGAATTTTACAAGTACTCATTTCAGGAGTTTCTAATTGACTTGTAGTCTCTCAGAGCAATTATACATTAAAGGCAACCTTGACAAAAGTACACCGACTGAATCGAGAGTTTTAATTCTTAAAACTGCTTTGACGGCAGACACAAAGGACTCCAGCAGAGGAAGGCTTTATTAACAGCCGACGATTAATTTACGTTCCCTCTTGGTTGTCGTATGTGTAAAGGGCTTCCTGTTCACCCTGAATTTTTGACGTAAAATGATCCAGTATCGACTCGAGACGTAAAATTATATTGCATCAATAATATGAAATAACAATATAGTCACAACCGGACGAGTCTATCAGGAATGAAGAAAAAAAAATTAATACAAATACCATAAAGGCTACGATGTGAAAAGAATTGCCAACGATAGCTGTGTCGAAACCACACTTTCATTCGTAGACATTTAGATATTATGGGCAAAGAATAATATTCTAGGCATTTGTCAGAGAAAGAGAAAGTTGTATTCCTATAAAACGTGTCGGCGAGAGGAGTCAGATGAATTCCAGCACATATTGCTCCATGCCAGGAAAAATAACATCCTATAATAAATATATATAATAAACATGCCAAATAAATGCAATCATAAACAATGATTCTACTTGAAAGATCGAGTTACAAATAAAAGCCTGAATTCGATATAAATTATCAATATAAATATTATTCGTAATATTTTAATGTCACGTAAGTACCTCTTAATTTTCAATTAATAACCAGCTACAGTAAATATTCGGAGGGTCGACTTGTCACCTACAGTTGTGTGGTTTACACAATCTCTTACTAATATTGTAATTCCTGCTACATTGGGCAAACTAAAAGATCTTTAAAACCAGGAATCAAAGAATAAACTGTAGTTTCCAAACACATCGATTCCAAACATGCTAATAATTTTTCCCGAATTATATCCTAAATGTTTAATATTAAATACTGCAAAACGCACAAACCGATACTATGGAATTCAACAATGGCTACGATCCCTTATTGTTAAACTGATTTTGTGCGGTTTGTCGTTCGTACGGCTAATGACTTTATTAAACCACCTGATGAAAGCAACAAGGATTGCAGAACCGTTGTGTGGGTTTTATTTAGCACTAGCTGGGTGCCCGGCGTTGATCGTGTACTTATTTATATGATTTCGAAAAAGTATTTAATTGAATACTTAAATATATTCCTTGAGTATTTCAGGATATAATTGTCAATTGTCACTCAGTCTTCATACATTACGAAATATTACATTGATGAAATTGTTAGCTAGACTCACAACTAATATAGCGCGAAAATTAACTTACATTTTCCTCAAGGATGGTAAAGTAATTCGTATTCTTCTTTATTACCATTCGATGGAGTATTGCTGTATAAAATTACTTTTTATTTAAAGAACATATTTCTGCTTTATTTCATTCCTAATAAAGGAAATATTTCCTTTGTTCGTTGCGTAGTAACGTCTCTCTCTCTCGCGTGACGTCATTGTCTCTTGGCGCGCAGTAATTTAATGTTTAATGATCACGGTTTTTAATTATAATTCTTTCCACATGTATGCTAGGCGTTTCTCACCCTCACAGTACCGTTTCTCGTATTTTGAAGAATATGTGTACCAAATTTTGTTGCATTCTGTCCACGCGATAAAATTTGTATAAAGAACAACGTAAATAAATACATACATACATACAAATATACATCCTTTTTTATTATATAGATTTATTTTTGTATGTTATTTGACTGTTTACTTACGTAAATAATATTTTGAGTACCTGGAGCGACATGTACACAGCTGACGAAAGCAACAAGGATTTGTGTCTGTTCTTTGGCTACTTGATCATTCGCCTCTCTAATACGATCGAACAACGGGATTCTCCATGATCACTGGATTAAAATCAGTTTAGCAATAAGAAAAATTTACAAATATTTGTTTTAATTTACGGAACCACATTTAATTTTATCTACAGTCGATTGTAAAAGCAGAAGTCGTGGATAAAAAAATTTGATACATACGTTTTGATTTATTGATTTCCGCGATATCCCTGTTTTTTTTTCCAAAGAAAAACTATTTATAAACCAATGAGTCATAATACATTGAAAAATAGAAGATATATTACAGAATACCATTACCAATTTAATGTTTGAAAAGTTGAACAAAATCTAATGAGAGCGTCTCCCATTCAGCAATTATTTTAAGAAGTAAAAATAAAATAAAAACTCAGCATCTCTATCACTTTGTCGTCAAATTTCTTTATCGCTTGTCAAGTTAAAGAGTACGAATATTATTAGTTACTTTATAATAAATAATTTGTACAAGAAAAATTAAATTACGAAAATCGATATAATTTTATAAGAAGTATTGCAGACGTTCGTCATGTTGGAAATCGAGCGTTGCTGAAACGTCGTTTTCTCTCGGGATGTGATAAGATAACCTCATTAAAACGTCAACGAGATTTCTTGTACTCTCCTGGGAACAGGGTTACAGCATTTCCCGCGGGCGGATAAGAAAAGCGAAGAGGGGAAAGCAAATACTCGGATACCCGATAGAATTCCAAGGAACGGCGGACCGTCTTCCTGAGAAATTATGAAGACTTTCGTTCGAAAAATACAGGAATGTAGTATCAATTAATATACCTGCTATTTAATACAAGCCACGGTCGACAAAAGATCAGTAATCGCAATTCCATCGAAAATCATATCGCTACGAAGAAAATAGAGCTACATTCCTCAAATAATGACGCACGCGCTCGCTGTAAAAGATGTCGATTGTGATGTTTTACAAAGACCTAGTGTTCCACATATTTCTTCTCCAAATCATACAATGGAACACCAGAAGACTATTTCCAGGTATGATCCACCTTTATCAATGTCAAATCCAACTGATGGGATAGTCCTAGCGAAGTCTTCATTGGGCATCTTAGCCAATAACCCGCCTGAGTTTTCAACAAGTAGCCTCACACCATTTGCTAAGTTCCCGATGTTTTACCGCTCACACCCATAGATCACACATAGTTTGTCACAGTCAACGCGCGCGTGGGTGAAAGCCTATTACAATCTGATCACTGAATGCGACTATCCTATTATTCAACCGACAAGAGCATTAGCATACAATGATGCCTGACTTGTGTTGTGGTTACAGGGCATTAAATAAAATGCGTGTTAGCCTCAGTAAAATTCAAACGCCGTGACACTTTCTCCCAAACCAATACGAGACGAGAAATTCAGAAATTATATCAAATGTCATAAGAGGATTTACTTTAAAAATTAAATAGTCAAAATTCCAGCGGTTTAGTCAGACAATTTTTTTAAATGTTCGAATTTTAAACGAGACGTTTCGTCTTTTATTGGGACCTCCTCAGGTGTATTGATGTTACAAATATAAAATAAATTAAGCTGACAAAAATTTATAACGTCAGGATTGCCCACACGTTACCACCGAAGTAACTACGTTTCTTCACCACGAAACGTATTCCGAAATTTTGTCATATAAATAATTTTTAACCTTTCAGATATATATATATATATATATATATATATATATATATTGTAATAATTTATTAACTAGCTTTTGAAATGAAATACACTAATAACTTTAAAGAACAAACAAAATTTATTAAGCCAAATTTAAAAACAATTATATAATCACAAAATATTTGGGATCTCAGGGTCTTGAACTGGGTTTTGATAAATGGCAGAATTTATATAATCAAAATTACATTTACTTTTTATGGAAATCAATGCGTCTGAACATAGACCAAATTTGTTGCGGAAGAAATAATACTAAAGATTGAATTTAAACAATTTTAATTTTATCAAGAATTAAGGATCTCATTTTATCGATAATTAAATAATTAAAGAACGATCTGACTTTTATCTTTTAAACACGGTTTACAAATGATTTTAAAGTTTTTCTCTACTTACGGCCGCCCAGGTCTCTTTTTAGCTTTTCGTGCACAATTTTGGGGACATCACTGATTCTAAGTACTCACAGACTCTAAATGTTCACAGGCTCTAATTGGCGTTGTTTGTTAGTTGGTTTAACACAAATTGGTTGGTTCTCGATGCTTTTCTGCAACCTGGATTTGTAGATCTCGTGACTTTAGTTGGAAATGGACTTCATTGGTTTGTCTATGGCCAGCATGATGAATCTACGCTCGACCACCGAATACACACTAGTTGCTCTGTCTCCTTCCCGACTGAATATTGCTTTACTTTTTAATATTTGAAAGCATGTTTGTGACTGGACCACATTCTTTCGTTCTGACTGCCGACTGTAAAACTTTTCGTCTGATCTATTCGCTGTCTGCTGCCCGACTGAACTGTTCGTCTCTTAAATTTTGAGCGCGTAAAACCTTCCCAACCGATCAACAATGTTTTCTTTGCCTTGCCGGTTTGTTGCCATGTCCGCTCTATATCCACTAATAATGAGTCCTCTACAATTCAACTTTTCAATTAGAACAATGCCTTAATTACCAATTACTACAATATATATATATATATATATATATATATATATATATATATATATATATGTACAGTATCTTTGAGCCCCACGTTGGGCGCGAAAATGTAGTAATCGGTTCTCTTGCCCATTAGCTTTTGGGTAAAGAACTGCGCCGATACTATGCCGTCTCATTTCCGTTAAAATGTATATATTGTTTATAATATTATAGTGGACCGTGGTGTAGAAAGACTTCATTTACGTCGGGATAAGTTGAATGAAGTATTCATTCTAAGGGAAAAAAATATTAAATAATAGATTTTCTTTACATTTTGGTTTTTCATTACAGTTTATTATAGAAAGGAGAGTCTTCAACGCAGCAAGAAATTAATCGTTTTACGAAACAAATATTATAAATCCGAGGTGCGTATGGAGCAGTGGTTTGTACACACACACACAGTAGTTTTTTGTGCCCCAAGTTGGGCGCCAAAATGCAGTAATCGGTTCTCTTGTCCACCAGTTTTTGGACAAACAACTGCGACGATTCGTTATTTCCGTTATGACGAATAATTTAGGAGTCCAGAATAAGTGTACGAATCATAAGATTCGTCATTTCTTGGGCGCTAAGTTATTTTTCAAGTAAATAACCACACTTTGATTATTTTAATAGTTTATTTATCGAAACAATAAACATAAATTCCTCAGGCGTGGTTTTGACTTATACAACACGCGGCTTTCACTGAAACCTGCCATTTTATAAATTTTGAGAGAGAATTAAATGAAAAGTATATTTTATTGCAATGTTGTGTGTATTATTCTTTCCATTAATTCTCTATTCAATTAGGTTTAGTAAACAGGGCCTTAATTTAAAAACTTGAGTTCATATTCAAGCAGTGTTGCAATTGTAACGAAGGTTTGTTTATGAACTGGGAGGGGGGAAATACGAGTACGTAGTTGAAGAACGTATAAAAATCTCTTAAATAAGATATCACCTTTTCCAAAGCATTACCTGATCAGTAGGTGGGTACGTTGTGGTTTGTTTGGACAACCGACGACCTGTGAGCGACAGCAGGGCGCCTGAATAAAACATGAGTCACGAAGGCTTGGCTTCGAGCTCGGGGAGTGTCGTCGTCCTCTGTCAATATCACTACGCTTATAAGCTTCATTCGTTATCGATTAAACTTCCAGCATCAACTATAAATAAACCTCTACACGTACTCCTTTAACGACAGGGAAGATCTTATTTATCTCGCACTAAGAATTTTTAAAAATATATGCCAATTTTTCTCTACACGCTATAACCTCACTGATCACAGAGTATTCCCTCACCCACTATTAATCGTAAGTAGTCATGAAATTTATATTTTCCTCAATTTCGGTAAAAAAAATATTTTGAAAATGATTTATTCTTCTGTTACTGCAGTATAGGTTTGTAACGTGTAACTACACTAGGAAATTTTTTTATTATTATTTTAAGTACGCTTAGAACGTTATTAATTTCTGCGAGCATCTCTGACCATAAAGAGAACAGAAACAAAAAATAACTATGCAATTCTTTTCCGTGAAATAATAGAGCTGGACTAAATTTAAAAAACGGCATGGACCGAGAGAAGCCGAAGTAAATCAACAACCTTTTTATTCAAAATCGCGGATGTTTCAAGGGGATAAAAATACGTAAAAATTATATATATGTAAGTTTAGGAAGAAATAAGACTTTCTTGCAAACTGCTTGAATAGCCTGACTATACGGAAATAATAAATAACATCTCCATCTCCTATCCAGTTTTTTTTTTTAATAATTTATTTTTCCTCGCATGAACAACCAGGGTCATTAGCGACGCCGATTTCAATTACCGCTTACATCACACATGACATCCATGGGTTTTATGATTAACAAAGTACATTACAATAGTCTTTTACAAACATTTCAGAAAGTGTTTATCCAGAATAGGAGACACAGATGAGGGCATTAATATCCAGTTTCATCAAACTTTCATTATAGTATTTTGAGTATCCAAACCTAAAAAAAATCTGAATATATACGATATACATTATTTTTTGGTGAATACATTATTTCCACTGTCTATAGGTTAGAAGATGGGGAAAAAAATCCTACGTTTCGAACAGTATAACTGTTCGTCTTCAGGAAAAAAAGCCCAGAGGCAGTTAAAAATTAATTTCATCAGTATTTGAAGAAATACACTGATGTTAGAACTTTTTAATTCAGTACATGATTTTCGTTTGCAACACTTCAGCATGCCTTTTTAAATTACGTCCCAAATTAATCTGGATTTTAGTATTTAAGGACACCTGATCACTTTGAATATTCGCTGTTGACGGGACAATGAACAATGCCGCTCACTAAGCTGTAGTAATTACTAATTGATGCACGTAGCTTGATCATCTAAAGAAGGTGCCTACAAATAGAGAATACGTTATAGTCCTACAATAAATTTATTCATTGCTCCGGCGACGTACAATTTAAAATAATTTAATTAATTCTGATGTTGCGACTTGAATATTTTCGAGTATTTTAACCTGGTAAAGTATACGAAATCGTTAACAGATATTTATTTTTTCTAAACTGTCTACAGTTTTCATTCATAGTCAAATTATTCAAACTAATTTAGTACTGATCCTTCTCAGGAACTAACGAAATATGCATTACTATTACAACCAAATCGTTACTAACGAATGCCGAATCTCCAAAAAAAAAATACTGACAATCTTTTTAAATTGTGTAACTAGAAAACTGGTATACAGAATATTCAAATTACATTACTCGATTTTATAGTCGTAGCTTACATAATCATTGCCTCAGCACACAAATAATTATGGCGAAATAAAATCAGCCAAATTTAAGAACCATTCGTAAAATTCTGATCTGCTTCTTTAATTTTACCCGAACCGCTGTAGAAGTTTGTAGACGACTTTTCCACTGAATGTATTGATTAAGTATCGAGGTTTGTAATGCGTTCGATATTTACCATACATCTCTTCCGTTCGGCTCTGCTCAACCAATGGCAATATTTGAGATATTAATAGGAGAGTGCACACGTCAACACACTGTTAACACTGTAAGTTTGGCTTTTTGCCACAGTTTCTCGTGTCGAGATCGACCTTGGCTATGATAACAGGCAACATTCTTCCCGGAACTCCGTAACTGTTACCTCCATTGATATCAGGGCAAATCGCTCAAGATAAAAAGTGATATAAACAACTGTCAAAAATAACTGTCATCAAAACATTATCTTCCTGAAAAGGCTACGTTACCGCACTTCGTTTTATTAATTTAATCCACACGAATTTCTTAAGATAAACTGAAAAGAGAAGTAGCGGAAAGAACCTCCAGAATTGAAAAAAAATAATAATAAATGTTCAGAATGAAACTTTGAAAATGTTACTTAATATAAACACTGACAGGACGATATTTAGTTTCTTTCTGCAATCTAGTTTTTTGTTGTTGATGTTTCCTTCTATTTTCCTTTATTGTTTAACTCCAATGCGTTTTATCGCTGCATTTCTTAGATTTTTACGCTCCACTTATACCTCTTAGACAATAGGAAACTAGAACAACCTTAGCGGCATAAGCGCTTACCATAAAATCTAAGTTAATACTAATCTACTACAGGTTACATTATGAGACGCAATTTAAATCGGCATTGTTCGCGTAACAAACCCACCTATTTATAGCCAAGTGCTGTTAAATGTTTTATAGTTACATTTATAGCCTTTCATTAAATTATAAACCCATAAACCAGCCAAATATATTTTGACAAAAAAAAAATAATTTGAACATATTCATAAAATTAAATCGGCACGACGCATCTTTTCCTTTTTTTTAATCTCGTCAGGTGCAAATATAAAAATTTTAGAAGACTGAATGTCAAAAAAATTTAAAGAGATAAAATTTTATAGACATGATATTTATAATAGACACAACTTACATTTTATTTCTTGAAATATCAATACATAATTATCATTGTGTTGGGAAAATTTCTAAAACCGTGTTTTCTCCTGCGTATTGCAGCAGAAGTGACTCAATACTTCTGACAAATTTAGCTGGTTTATTCGTTTACAATTGAAATGTTTTATATAAATATGTATTCTGACTACTGAGAATCCAAATAAATAAACATCGACCAATTCTAAGTCAGAAAATTTTTTTTATTTAATTAACAACATTTCATCACTTAATTGCGACCTCATCAGGTTGAAATTTTTTAAAAAAAATTGATGGGCAGGTCCATTCTATGCTGACTGCCGTGGCCGATGAGCTCGCATATTATGCGATTAAACGTTGTTAATTTCATATAAAAAATCTAACTTAAAATGGGCTGAAATTTTTTATTTTTACCGACTCTTGTATAATGTTTAGAGTCCGAAAGTCGAACACGTTGTCCTTCAAAATCACTCAAATGCTTTGGTTATAAAGTTTAATAATCAGTCGTAAAAGGATAACTCCTATACGACGTGTCCTTCCTGTTACCTATTTCCAGAACTTATATTAATCTGGTGTTTTTTTTTTGTTATGGGAAAGTGCGCGAGATTTTAACGAGTGAATATGACTGAATATATTGGTAATAAATAGTGTCGTTCTTATTCTACAATAAAAATACGCGTATAATCTGAGTCTAGAAAAATTTACTTTACAAACAGCAAGAAAGATCCATACTTGATAATACGACTGAAGCTTTTAGACAAATTTAATATGAGAAAAAACTACACAAAAAGGTAAATAGTTGGACGTTCAAGTTAAAATGTCGTCGGAGAAAGACGCAAAGTATTGTCGAAACGTCCAGCTATGTTTAATTTTTCTGTGTAATTGTTTCTCATATTTAAATTGGCTGGGAAATAAGGTCGTATTATCAGGGAAGAATTAAATCAAACAAACAATATTATAAGGTCATTAAAACCAAGCATTGCAGCAAGGTCAATACAGTCGTCTAACCTTTGTTTAAATGACAAATGATGACTTTCAATAGTTTCTTCCTTTAACTCCAATCGTCTGCTTCATCTGAGGCCTGGTCTGAGGCTTGCGTCGTAACAGAAACAACCGTTCCGGTTTCCCGGGTACACAATACCACATGTAGTCGTGACATGAAAGTATTCGAGTTGTTTTAATGCGATGAAAACATTGTGGCGTTTCGGACTGTGGATTGCGAGCACCGTACACCAGCTGCCACGAAGAAAGTAGTGCGCTTTACGTCGCGTGAAATTGTCGGCCTCGTTAGCAAGTAAACGGGACCTGACTTCTCCCAGTTAACCCTACTTCGAATTGAAGTATGAGATACTAAAAATAGAAGTAGAAAATAAGAAGAGTATTAAAATGTTATATTACGTAGAGCGGAGGAAAAACAGTGGGATCTCTTCTAATAATATAAGTGCGCGCGGAAATGGTACAATAGAAATTAATTTTTATTTACGTGGCATTAAAATATTACGAAAAGACTGGTGCTTCTATTCAAGTTTTACGTCAGATTTTACTTCAGACATTTTTACTGGGCTCCAGAAAACAAGGTTTGATCACCTTACGGCGCTCTTTAAGCTGCGAATTTATTGGTACCTTCGACGCAACATCCAAGCTGAAACTGTAAGCTGATTAACAAGCAACGACTTTTCAAAAAAATTCCGCGAGCCGATCGGCTTTGAAAATACGATGTCTTGTGTATTGTAAACTTTCTCGAGAAACTCAGCTTCGACCCATCAGCAGATCTTAGCAAAGATGATTGTTTATAAGCCCGACAAGCAAATTGTTAATTTATCCTTTGTCTCTGTACTACACCAACTTTTACATAATAAATAATACTTAACATATTTGTGCGTCGAGACGCAGCATTGTTCATTAGCGTCTGCCCGGGACAGGAAAATATTTTATTCATGACTTGAGAGACTAACTCAGAATTACATCCATTAATACTAATTACAAGTGTTAGAACTTTAAACGCTCACGTTGGTAAAATTGCTTGGATGTCGAATGTTTTCGTTCGGCTGACAGCCGGTCTCATTAGATATATTCAAATTACCATACAGAGAACAACGACTGTAAATTAAAAAAAAACACATAATTATAAAATTGTCAGAGTGACGGATGTTTTGTGCGTTATGGCCACAATAGTGATTTTTTTTTCAAACAGGACGGTGCCACACGTCACAGAGCTAGGCTGACTACCGCGGTGCTATACGAAAAAAATCCTGAAATAATTATATATATATATTTTTTCAGACTACTGAGAAAACTAATATAAAAAAATATATCTATTCTGACGAATGAGAAAACGAATAAATAAATATAAGCCTGTTTTAAGTCAGAAAAAATCTATCTATATAATAAAAAAGGATGTATATTTGTATGTATGTATGTATGTTTGTATTTACGTTGTTCTTTATACAAATTTTATCGCGTGGACAGAATGCAACAAAAATTGGTATACGTATTCTGCCAAAATCGAGAACCGGTACTGTGGGGGTGACAAACCCATAGCATAAAGGTGGAAAGAATTATAATTTTAAAAAGTGATCATTAAGTGATAAATTACTGCGCGCCAATATATCATGACATCACGCGACAGAGAGACGTTACTACGCGACGAACAAAGGAAATAGTTCGATTTTTCCGTAATGAAATGAAGCAGAAATATTTTCATTGAATAAAAGTATAATTATATCCAGTAACACTCCATCGAGTGATGATAAAAAACAATACAAAATACTTTACAATCGTTGCGGAAAATGTTAGTTAATTTAGTGAGTGCAATATGGCCACCATTTCTTTACATTTTACATTGTAGCTAACAATTTCATAAATTCAATTTTTCGTAATGTCTGAAGACTGCAATATTCAAGGAGTATATTTATGTATTGGTAAATAAATTCGGAGGTATATTTGTTGAGATTGATGCAATAAAATTCAATGTATTTTATAGCTGTTCAATTAAAGCACTATTGGTCGAAATTGTGTACGGAACTAGGAATAGTTAGATTTAGGTTGTGTCTTCTTGACTAAAGATTAATATAGAATTAAATTCTTTTTCGGGTTTATATAAATAAGACACGGGCAACGCCGGGCACTCAGCTAGTAATTTAATAATGTTAAAACAACGTTTCGTCGCTTATTCAGGTTCAAGTTTAAAACTACAAAAAGAACAAAACAATTACAATGATTAAAATAACATTTGGCATATAATAATATTGGATTATCAAGCCACATATATAGACCAAACCAAGCGCTCTTTAAAAGCGAGGTTAAAATAACATAAAAATAATATAAATAGTAGTATTCAAAACTATTCTGTTTTATCTAAACATATTTATTTAAATAATATCAAAATCATATTGGTGTAAAGTATCAATTTTGGACGAGGTAAAGAGCTATTTCTTGAGATAAATAACCGCAGATCCTATAGAACAGCTATTAATAAAAAAATGATACCAACAATTTGAATAAAATTTATGATGCATAATTTATATAGTTTATAATTTCAAATTCTTAATTGTTTACATTCTAAACCGCACCCAACATTGTAATTTAATTTTTACTGGTCGTTCTCGTTTTAAATTGTACACGGCAGTCTTCAGATTTTTAAAGTCTAACAATATTTATATGCCAAATGTTTGTTAAAAATGTTATTCTGATAATTTGAAAATGTTTTTGTCTTTTCGTAGTTTTATAAACTTGAACCTGATGAGGACGCAAAATGAGCGACGGAATGTCGTTTCATTTTACATTAAAAAGTTCCTGAAGGTTTTATTCCGCAGAATGATGTGAACCGGTCCTTTAGACGTCATCCAGTGAGATTATGTGAAATTTCAGATTTACGAGTATAAGCTACGGACGATCAGTGACGTTCATCAGAACAAGACACGCACAATTTACGTGAAATGTGAGAAAGAGTGCAGTATTTTCTAGAAACAAATAACCATAATTATTTATTATTTGTACGGTCGTTTTATTATGTCACATTTTTACACTTCTGACACTTATTTATACATAATTTCGTTCCGGTCCTATAATGTTACGCATGTTAAATAAATAACCAGAAAAACTAGTTTCGACGGCTAGCGCCACCATCGTCATCAGTTACGTCCCCAAGTATATGTCGAAACGTTGCGGTTCCCCCTCCCCCGCCCCCGCCCCCCAAGGACTCTGCGTGTTGAAACCAGGTACCTAAATTCACAGGAAAAGCGTTCGTTTTTCTCAATTATTTCGTTTATGGAATCCACTAGGAGCCCAAATCTTAGTATCTCAAACTCCAAGGTTTGACGGCAGACGAACCAGGCTTCGAAGGCACCGCGGGAAATGTCATCGACTTTCCGCAAATGTCACAGAGGGCAGCCGTTTAAGGTCACTACACACGGCCACGTGCTTTTCTAAATGTTCCACATTCTAGCTCTCAACTTTGCTACGATTGATCGTTGGAGCGTTGTTTTTTTACGTATTTTAACGTTTTGTGTACTTTCTTCTCAGAATTTAACACTGTATTATACTATATGTGGTACCGTACAGCTTGTTTCGTGAAACTACGAGCATATAACGTACATTATGTACGGTGGATATTTTTAAACACTTAGGAGTTTAATTCGTAATAACTTTGAACCTCCTTCTCGCTTATAATTGCTTGGGTTTCCCAAAAATCTTTCAGATAAACGCTGGGATGGTGCCCTTAAACAAGGTCAGGGTCGATTACTTCCATAAACGACCGAAACCACTACGGACGTTTCGGTCACCAAATTCTCGTTCAGTTTTCAATTTACTTGGAATGAAGTAACCGGAAAAAAACTTAACAAATGTGAGCACGGTGTTTTACATTCTTCAAGTAAACGTATCGTCAAGTAGTTAACGTTTACAATCAATTAGTGTGAATAAACATGTAAATGACGAGTGAAAAGATATAAAAAGGATTAAGTGGTGATGATGAAGTTGTCAGGAAAAAAACAAAATCGTATCTATTAAAATAATATACAGAGATGAATTTTAAAAAAAATTGAGTATAGTAAAAATTTAACTTGGTAAATATCATTAACTTTACTGGACAACAACCTAAAGACGTTTCTGTACGCTTCATCATTTTCTGAAGAAACTTCTTTTAATATTAGTTGTACTGATCCACTTCATGACGAGCACTAACGTCTTTCTAATTTTTTTCCTGTATAAATAAATTTAGTAACACGTTATTCCAACAGGGACCATCTCAATTGATGAAAATTGACTCAAAATTCTTGGAATTGTCAACTAGAATCAACTTGAATTCACGTTGCATTGAAAAATGTGAACCTTGCTCAAAAGTAGAAATAGATAAAATCGTTCACGGGACGAAATTAATTTTTGGCTTCAAACAAACTCCTTCAATAAATAAAATCCCAGTAGCCTTGATAATGATTGATATTTAATTGAAGGAGATAAGGTCAAAAATGCGCAGACCCCGATAAGAGATTAATATGAAAACGAGTGTGTTGGGATTTCAATATGGACCGATCAGTTAATCGTCAGATCTCATAACGTTTGTTCCTGACATAGAGAAAAACTTCAAATGTATCTACTTGCTAAAAGTAATAATTAAAATATGTACAGGAAAATTATTTTCTAAAGTGGAAAGTAAATATTGATTATTTTCCCATTTTAAAATCTCTAATTTTTATTTTTTCTTCAGTCCTTTAAACGATCATTATTTTTTAAATGAATTTCGTTTTCTGACTGACGCGATATCTGTGATCTCATTGAAAGCACAGAGAAGTAAAATTCACACAAATTTAATACTAAAAACATCTGAAAGGATGTTATGAAAAAAATTATATTTCTGTCGATACCATATATATTTTCGATACTCTCCGATATCGATACTTGTCAGGGATTCAACACTTTTGTTCCGATACCGAATCCCTTGCTAGAGGTTAGGTTTTCCATGTCGTATTAAAACAGGGCCATTCCATACAAAATCAACTAAAAAAAATTAATTAGTTGCTCATATTTTATTTTATTTTTAAGCATCGGTTTTCTATTTATGTATGAATCTGGGAGTACAAAACGATCTTTTTTTACAATTTTATTATTACTACTTTGGATTTTAGCAGGAATTTTGTTTTTTATGAGGGTAGACAGTTTTTGGCGTTTTTAGGGGGTAGGAAGAGGTTAAATAACGTTTTTGTTTATTGAGATATCAACTTGAAATAAAAACCATCTTACTCTCTATTACTCGTGTATCAATAATGTTCGTAGCAAAAATGTGCTAAGTTGTAAGGAAACAACCTGAAACTAGAAAAATGTTTGAATTAGAAAAAAAATGGAGTATTGAGGAAATTATTTTTTTTTCCAAACAAGGATTACTACACAAGTTTAATGTTTCTTCCCCTTTAAAAGTATAATAGAGGACAAGACATTAAGAAAACAATTTGGCACCATTTAAATACCTCATTTACGTTTTACATGCCTTCAAATATCGCAATTTGTCCAAAATTGACAAGTTACAGACGGGTATGCGTCCCCACAGCAAACTCCTCTCCCGCTATCGGAAGGGCGTGGGACAAGTACCCAATGCCCGACCTACCCGATGCAGGTTTTCCCTGCATTTCTTTAGGCGAATGCCGGGTAGGATCTTTAAAATATAGCCCGGGGGCCCTAGTAACCCTTGGCTACCTCCCTCTAACCTTCCGCATCCCCCCTTTCAAATCCCTTCCTATGCTATTAAAGGGGAGTTGCCCAATGTGGATCACCTTCATGTAGCCTGTTGCCCTAAAAAAACCTTGTAGGTACAACGAGAGTCGCCGGTCGAACCTTTTAGGAGAGATACGAAGGGGCTACCTTCGGGGATGCCTTTTCCTCTCCGTTTTTGAACTAAGGTTCCCACAAGCCGAGGCACCTCGGCCTGTTCTGAGAGGTGTATGTTCCGGGGTCGCAGACCTTGGGCATACGGTAAGAATTGTCAGCTATTCCTATCGGAATAGTCGGCCAGCTGCCTCCTAAAACGGTCAAGGCACGGCGAGGTGAAAGCTGCGACCCCACAGCTAACCCCTCTCCCGCCATCGGTAGGGATGGGAGAAGAACCAAATGCCCGACCTACCTGATGCAGTTTTTTCTAGGGTTTTCCCTGCATCACTTTTGGCGAATTGCCGGGTAGGATCCTTAAACCATAGCCCGGGGATCCTAGTTAACCCTTGGTTACCTTCCTCTACCCTTCCGCATACCCCCTTCAAATCCCTTCCTATGCTATTAAAGGGGAGTTGCCACCATGTGGATTACCCTCACGTAGCCTGTTACCCTAAAAAAAACCATCAAATATAAAACATGTCAGCAACACCCATTGGTTGATTTCACATTGATTGACAAAACACCAAATTTTGTGTATTAACAAATTACTAGGGCGTGTGATATGAGGACACGGGCTGGTAGAAACTGTGGAATAGGGTATAATAAAAATGAATATAGGGAGTGAGGCAAAGAAAATATTGGCCGTGAAGAAGTTACAGAAAACAGCTATTCAGTCAAGAAATTAATATGGCAAGAGTAAGACCAGTTGCAATAGATGTCATCATTGGGGCTGCGTGCACGCACAGGAAAGGCATGTGCCAAGACACACACGCAGCTTGATTGACACCACGGGAAATTCGCACGAGATACGAATTCACTGCGATACGCTGTTTCCCACGCTCCTCACACGCGGTCTTAACCTGCACGGACACGACAGCATTCGTCGTCATTCAGTTCCAAAAATTAGTCTTATGGCGGGTATCAGTTCCTGAATATTATCGAACGTGCAAATTGATCGAACTAACGGTTTAGGGAAACGTGCCCAGGTCTGATATGAATGCGTCATCCTTCCATCTCCACAATTTCCAATCACACGGAATAGCAAATGGGACTGGGACAAATAAAAGAAAATTGCAAGTGTGGTGTTTCGGGAGTGACGTCAGCCTCGAATAAAATATATAAAGTTCATTTTACAATATACTGCGTATAATTGTTCCGTTAATTCTGAAATTAGAGCAGAATTTAACATAATTAAAATCACTAATTAGTGTGGGACGGTGATATGAAAAATAACATGTATTCTAAGAACTGCTGTGGTGCAAATTATAACAAACGTCCGCGAGCTTAACTTATCGATGTCACATTAACAGAGGTCGATGTTCAACGTTCTCCTTTCCTTTCTAGCCTTAGTATACCTTGTTTGCATCGTGTTGTGACGGCTTTGAGTGAACCGATGAGGTGATGGCGGCGGTAGGTTGTCTTGGAGACGCATCACTTATAAACTTCATCGTCACATAAGATTTTTTCGGGTACAAATATAGTCGATATATCTTTTTTGATATTTAATTTGTCTTAACTAGTAAAGTAGACGCGACTCGAATTTGCACAACGCAGTAACGCGTGTGACGTCTCTGCGCAGCCGAACTGTTGTACTAGCAGCGTTGCTGAAAAAACTCGCGCCGGTTTAGATTTCAGCTTCTGATAAAACTGTACCAGCTAATTGAAGCGTTATCGAAACAAAACCAGCTCGATGTGAAAATTTTCAAAGATAATTGAGTATTTGGTAGATTGGTAGAGTATTTAGTTTCAATACTTCAATAATATTTCACGTTCTGTAGGTGACGAAGTTTCTCGGATGAATTATGATTTAATACAAAATGAGTGGTTCCTAATTACTATTAACATAAGAAAAACGAAACAATAAAAATAGGTGCTTCAGAAATGAAAATGTGTATCTGTATTTTAATAAAAATGTAATAGTTTGTTGATTAAAATGAAAAAAAACAACGTTGTGTGGTATTTATATTACCTTTTTTGTTTGTATTGGCTATCTTTTTTCTTCGTTTGTTGATTAACATGGAACAATGGTCTAAAGCCACACTTCTATTGTGTATGACTTAGGTAATTGTTGCCGTGTATTGTTACTGAACACAAATCAACTAGCGCACGTTACTAACGTGCAATTGGGACAAAAATCCGAGGCCGAACTGGTAGATCAATCAAAATTTAAACAATAAAGTAATTTTTCAAAAATACGACCAGTGAGTTTAAGTTTCGAAACTTAATATTTATAAGACTAATAAATACAGGTAGATAGACGATCACACACGCTTATGAAAAAATCAATAGTTAACATACTTTATAATTGCTTCAGCAACGTTATGACTGGGTCGTGTAAAGGCCGATGGAAAAGGTTTCCTATTCCATATTTGACAGACATGTATAAACACTAAAATTAAATGGCTACATTAATAATTTTAATATTTCCTCGCTATGTATTTAACATACTACCTGCTTCTGAACAACTGATCGCGTGTCCCTTTGACAAAACGCTCGTACCTCCCAGAGAGAAAGGTTTCAACATTGCGTCAAACGTATAGTGGGGGCATTTGGCAAAGGTCTTCATCAACCTAACGATATCTAAATGTCGCATGTATGACATTTTTCAAGAAACATGCTTAGGAGTTCGGCGAAATAATTTTCGTGACGCAAATTTTCCGGGATACGAGTGCCTGGAATGAGACGTCATGTAAGAAAAAAATATGTCTGTTAACTCCTACTGCACTTTCGTTTAATTTTTCTCACCAATACGATAATTGGAGAGTTTGGCACCAGCACAGGGCAGCTGAAGGAAGGAATTGCGTCTCTGGCTCGGGAGGGAACGTGAATAGAGCTGTTATGTGTGCAGGACCACAAAGCACAATTGGCTCACGCAACACAAACGCCTTTACATCACAATAGGGTACACCGTAAAAAAAATTGCAAGCTCTCGTCTCGAAGCTACAAGACTTACAAAATTATTTTTTGCATTTTTGGCTACAGCAGTGTAACGTAATTCACGTGACCTGAAAGGTCTGAATTTAATATATATATAAACGTGTTATATACTAATAAGTCAATTGAGAAAGAATAAAGTGATAAAATAAATACCAATCTAGTTAAATTTCATTTTATCACCTTGTATTGCCTGTATTTTGGTACCTTGATATTATCTTGATGAAACTAAAAGCATTGGCACTTTAATCGAAAATATACAAAAATTAATACACTGGGATACAGTGCTTAAATTTTATTGATTCGATTGTAAATGTTCTTAATATCTGATTTCTTGCTTGAAAAATCAATTAAAAAATTATACCATTATCCGTACTTGAAATTGGGCACATTATTTTCTAGAGTACTTCTTCTACACTTTGATTTAGGTGTTTTGCCTTTCGGTCCGTGTATACGTTGAATGGTTTCCTCAAGAAGCGTATAAGCTTCCAGGAAATTACAATTTCGCAGTGTTAAATGTAATATACGAAGGTAAAAGATGCATATTTTTTTTTTAATAATTGAAGTTAATCTGACGTTTATAATTTAATAAAAACAGCAAAATGGCCAATTTGTCGGAAAACTTGTACAATTCAAATTAAACAAAAATTTACAATATTACAAGTTTCTTCCATTGATTTGGGAGTTCGTCATGTAAAAAAATTCTTAATTATAATAAAATGTGTACAATAAATTAGAAATGTTAAATGAAAATAAACTTAGTTACGTAATTTATTAGTTTTAATTAATTTCGTTAAAATATAAATAATATTCACTTACAGTCTTTCATGTATATATCGTCGTCACTGAGATCAATTATGACATTAAACATGCCGTTTAACTCCCTTAAGCCGGGGTTGTCGGAGGTGGAAATTTTGAAACATACGAACACGGCCTATATTTGCGTTGAATAAATATTTTTCAGGGATAATTTTACAGATGTTGTTTGTGTATAATTCCAACCCCTTTCGGCATTGGAGGGGATAACGCTTAGGGGTGGGGTGGAGGGACGTTTCATAAAAATAATTAAAAAACAATCTATATTCGTGACAAATCGGTGTAATTGATGTCGCTGAATTTATTGTACACATTTTATGCTTGTAGTTAACATCATGAAGAAATTTATTTAGGTCCCGTTGAAGACCCAAAACTCCAGATAGAAGGTCGTAATATTTAATTTTTTTGTTTAATTTAAATAATACAGTTTTTTTTCCGAAAAAATTGCAGTTTTGCTGTTTTTATATTGAATATTTTTGTAAATCTATTAGTTCGTTCCAAGCCCCGGAGGTAGGACAAGAAACAACGGCGTTATTGAGGAAGTTGTTCCCAAGAAACAGAAAGCGTGTCAGTCGGAATCCTCAAAGGTAGCTTTCATTCGTTAAGTATATTTAAAAAAATAAAAATGTAATATTACTATACACCAAACATAAGAATCGTGTTGCAGAGTTTCATCATGTTTATATTTTTAAAATAACGTAATAATTCTTCCAATAATGAATTCAAGTATTAATCATAATGATAAAAATGATAATATTTCGAATTCCATCAATTAATTTATAAGATCTAATATAGGGAATTATAATTTTAGCAACTCCGACTAAATAAACATTGCATTTTTAATTGTTGGGTGTATTAAGCAGCTTCTTAATTACGTGTACGTCGTTGGCCGTAAATTATAATATTGCAAGAGATAAAATAAAAGATTTTCCAGCTTAAGTGAAGTGAACTTGAACTCTTACTATTTATTCACGATTTCAGGTTGTTTGTTTCCTTGATAAAGATAGATTTCAGCTTCTCGTGCAGACGTTTGAAGTGTATTCATCGGATCGACCAACCTTGTCACCAGACACTGCAATTAAGGAGGGATAAAAAATGGAAGAGAGAGAAATATTTTGTAAATAAAAAACGCATTCACAGAAATCTCTTAACGACTTACGGGGAAAAGTTTTGTCAAAGAAGGAGATGCTTTTGAATATTAAATAATACTTCATGAAGCAGTCACCGATGTCGACGACGCATGAAGTGATAATTAAAATTAATTCGATTTGTTTCCAGA
Organism: Zhengitettix transpicula; assembly: GCA_037074705.1. Lineage (NCBI taxonomy): Eukaryota > Metazoa > Arthropoda > Insecta > Orthoptera > Tetrigidae > Zhengitettix > Zhengitettix transpicula. The sequence continues at coordinate 33,474,530 of CM073596.1, read as the reverse complement.
CATTAAATAAAAGAAAGTTACACAGAAAAAAATTAAAACATATTATAAAACTATTACTTTGCGTATTTCTCAAACAGCATTGGATCATAGATATCGAAACTATTTAAAAGAACAGAAAATTGGGTTAGAGCCGCACTTCACCTGTTTCTACGCAAAATAAAATACGTACAGTTTTATGAATGATTTGAATATTATTTTGGCACAATTCAGTCAGTGTCAAGCTTGAGGTAACATCGAGGAAAAACAAGTTCCACAGTACCGGCAGTGGTTGGAGTAAAAACCGGACTAAGCGCCTGCGTCCAGAACAAGATCAAGGCGAGCGATGTGGTCTGTGTGTCTCAGGGCTGTACTTGATTACGTTACATGTACCACATGTCTTCCAAAATTTAAGCACAGTACGCTGCTAACTGATTGCTTGACCCAATAGTTACTAGGTCAGACTTAAGGAGACGGCGTAATACACGCAATTACACGCCTAAACCTCGTTTCAAGTTCCTGACTCCAACGTACCAAATCTCAAATATAAATAAAATAGTAGAAAAAAAATACCAGAGAGACACAAAAATATTAATTTCAGTTAGCTTAGCTTTCTATGAAAAGTTATCTTTTTTTTTTTCAATAAACACGAATTAATTCGATTTCCGTATTGACACTGCCAGGACGAGAAAAATCTCCGTTGCTAAGTACGGGACTGGCAAAGTGACCAAGGGAATTGTAACGTTCACAGATTTATCAACAATTCCTCGATTCATATGCAGGGTCCCTAAAACTCTCCCACCTAATATCGAACCCGGGACTTCCGGTTACGATACCTCCATCAGTTTGTTAATTATATAGGCCTGTGTTGTTTCAAAATTAATAAACATTAATGAAGCATCTAATAAACAGAGAAAGTTTTAGGTGATTTTTACCACACGTTTCTGCAAAACCTTGTTCTGTACGTCGCCTGGGTAGCGCAGCGTGTATTTTGAAAACCTGAAGTAATCAACAACGTTGATGTGTCATTTTATTACCTCATTTAGTCCCTTTACTAACTGCATCAGTATCGATTTCTTAATTTTAAATTAATCCAGATGTTTTTATATATACATTTTAATAGTTTTGACTTATAAAACAGTCAACTACACAACGTTTCGTCCTCAATTTAGAACTTCTTCAAGTGCAAAATTATTTTGGAGATTATATAATGAAAATTATAATACTGACATTAAATTAAATATTAAAATAAACCGTATGAGTGAGAAAAAAATATATTTAAAATATATATAAAACACAACGTTTCGTCTCTGAACGGGTCCTCTTCAGGTGTATAGTTACATTCAACAAAAAATTATTATAAGAAAATTGAGGTTAAAAAATGCGGTTTTCGCACTCGTAGCGGCCGAAAAATACAACTACACAACATTTCGTACTTAATTTAGGACTACTGGAAATGTAGAATGGAATTGGAGTATTATACAAGAATTATAATAAATTGAGTAGAATTTCAAAGGCAGGTTCCGTCTGTACTACCTGTTGTGAGCAAAATTCTATTAACAATCTTCTATATAATAAAAAAGGATGTATATTTGTATGTATGTATGTATTTACGTTGTTCTTTATACAAATTTTATCGCGTGGACAGAATTCAACAAAAATTGGTATATATATTCTGCCAAAATCGAGAACCGGTACTGTGGGGGTGAGAAACCCGTAGAATAAACGTGGAAATAATTATAATTGAAATAAGTTACGAATTAGTGTTAAATTACTGCGCGAGACGATGACGTCATAAGTTTCAAGACATTGACGCATCATAAAAATATAGTTCTGTATTTCGTAATGAACTAAAGCAGAAATATTTTGATTGAATAAAAAGTAAAATTTTCCAGTATTACTCCATCGAATAGTAATAAAAAACAATACGAAACACTTTACCATCCTTGCGCAAAGTTAATTTGGAATAGTTAATTATCCCGCTATCTTTGATAAAGCCAATATGGCGCCTTATAATACATTCAAATGTGTGTCGGTCGAGATTTATAAAATTTCATAATATAACGTACTATTGTATCCTGTATAATATTTCAGAAGATAATAAGATTTGTCTAAGGTACGACTGCTGAATTATATGTTTGTAACTATAAAAGTATTGAAAATGACGTACGGAACTCCGAAAGTTTTTATGGTCGTTATTCAATTAATGCACTATCAGTCAAAGGTATGTACAGAAATAGGAACATTTTAATTGAATTAAAAGAACAATTAATTATACTTTACGCAACGTATTTCTATAAATTTGTATAAATGTAAACAAATTATTGCGTGCAATTTGTGTCGTGAAATTTGAGGTTAGGATAGCAATATTTGTTTTCCATTTTTGGGAACGACGTTATAGATGATCAATTTCTGAGAAATGAAGCTGAGCAAAAATATTTTGATTGAATAATAAGTATAATTAAATCTACCAATACCACATCGAGTGATAAATATAATTTATTATGAAAGGTTATACAATCCATTGCATTAATTTTCTTTTAAATAACTTGACTTTTGACGTGGAATATTTAACGGGATCAGGGACCAATATGTTGCCTAATTAAATCTTGCAATACGCACTGGAAGATACATAGAATTATGATAAAAACAATACTTAAATGTTCAAAATTGATATTATTCTATTGAAGACAGCGTATTTCGTAATGTTTTGCATTAATTTTATACAATGCTGCCAACTGCAGATTGCTAAAACCACCAAATAGTTTATTTTCAGATGGAGAAATTATATATCTACAAATTCAGTAATTGTTTTAAATAGTGTATGTATATATAGCTTCTATTATATAAAATTGCCTTATGCGGGTATGTATGTGTGTATAAATGTATGTATATAAATGACCAATATATTTGGTCAGTGACTTAAACACCTTCAGCATGGGAGGTGAGCACATTTAGGGATAGGGTTCGAGGAGCGTTACATAAAAATAGCGCAAAAGCAACCGAAATTGGAGTGTATCGGGACATCTCGGGCAACGCCGGGCACCCGCTAGTATATTAATATAACATCAATTTGTTATATAAAACAAATTCAAAATATATTATATAACATCAATTTGTGGCTGATGTTGTATAAAAAAAAATTGAACAGGCAGAGCCTGCCTCTAAGCTGACATTAATAGAATAATTTGGCAATGTATAATACTCCAAATCCATTGTACACCTGAAGAAGTTCTAAATTAAGCACGAAAAATTATAAAGTTAAAATTTTGTCAGGTACTAATTAATTTTTTTCTTACTTGTGGCTGATGTATTAATGTATTATAAAATTGAAATATGTCAGTGTGAGGTTATTGTTGACTACTCAAATCCTAACTTCAAACTGCATGCGCCTTTTTATGCGCTGTTCGCCAAGGCACGAAATTCGCAGGAAGTTTTTTTTTTAATACCAAAGCCTAAACCGCAGTTCAACAATTAGGTTTGTTTAACCACAGCTACGTATGTAATTTATAATTTCCATTATTAAAACGAAAATAAAATTCTACGAAACAATGCGACCTCTCACAAGAATGAAAGCTTCCATTGCTGTCAATTTCCCCGAGGATTCCCCCCCCGCCCCCCTGTTATTATCGATGTCACTTCACGTAAGGCTTAGTGAATTGCAATGCCGACAAAAATGCAAGATGCTTTCCCCGATTGTTGAGCCTAAAAACAACGTACCGAAGAATTCAGTCACACCAACTGCCCAACAAACCCATTATTTGGAATGTGAAAATGACACGACTTGTTCTGATAATCTAATTATTCGCTTTCGAAGCCGGTATAGAAACTAATATTATTTCCACTGACTTCCCGCAAATAGTTGTGAGAAAAACACAATTCATTTATGCAACAGATTATTACGATTGTTTAACAATACTGTTGCCGGTAACTAGTTACACGAGAAAAATAATATATAACGTAATACGTTCGGTAGCTACAAAAATATTAAATTAATTTACTTTATGAAAAAAAATTAATACCCTAGTTTGCAGACATAAATTAATGAGAAACAAAACAAAAAAATTAAACACAGCAGAAAAGCACAATTTTTATTCTTGACACTACACAAAGTGCATTTTTTTCCTAAAATAATACGGAATGTTATTGAATATTTAAGATATATTACGTAAAAATTGACAACTGTGAATTTTAGCAGTCGACGTTACATAAGCGCGCAGAGAAATTAATTTTAAAAAAAATTATTTTCGACACATACGAGATTCTTGAACTATAAATGTAAAAAAAAACATTAATCCCAAACAGAATTGAAATATTATCTTTAGAACAAACTAAAAAGTATTGAATTGCAATTTTCTTGTACCATTAGGATAAAATAAAAATATAGAGAGATTATATTTAAATTTCAGAACCGAGATCATAATTTCCTCTCGATTTTTTTTCCAAATTAAACATGAGCCTAATTCTTAAATATTTGATTACATAGTAAATTTTACTCTAATAAAGTAGACTATCGAACGTTACTAACTTTTCTCTCTCTTTGATTTCAAATTTGACATTTATTTTGCAGATTATTAACAACGTGTCAATTTTTAATAATTTAAAAGTCCTACCTTCATAGACATTTTTTTTTTGCGGGATGTTGTCGCTTTGTTATCTGTCACTGTTTTCTACGGTTCCTCCTGCCGCTGCCAGCATGTCACAACTATTAGTTTTATTTTCGAGTCACTCACTCGCTGTCAGTTGCTGAGACACGTGAACGTACTACGCGTACGGATCGAACCACACGACTGGCCACTGTTGTCTGCTAGCAAGACTCGCCAAAGTAAATGTTGGGGCTCCACGTAATTTAGTTCTCGCAGAGACATCTAGCAGTCAGCTGTGGAACGTAGGAATCCAATACTGGATCGAGAAGATCGAGATGGTTGGTATTACAGAGACATCTAGCAGGTAATGGTGGAACTTTAGTGACATATACCGATGTAACAATTTACAAAGTATATAAATTATAATCAAGATTTTTTAACAATGTACCACATTTAAAAATTCATAAAATATTTTGTATATTTAATACATTCATATATTTTTTCACCAATAGATACTTGGAATCATGCTGAATATTTACAGTGAAAGTAATTCACCGTATTCGAATTTTTTACAATAAAATACTATTTTCAAACGTAGGTGGTTGTTGCAATTTTTTTTAGGTGTAGACAGGCTAATCCACATAGTGGCAACTCCCCTTTTATAGCATAGGAAAGGGATTTGAAAGGGGGGATGCGGAAGGGTGAAGGTAGCCATGGGTTAACTAGGGCCCCCGGGCTATAGTTTAAGGATCCTACCCGGCAATTCGCCTAAAAGTGATGCAGGGAAAACCCTAGAAAAACCTGCATCAGGTAGGTGGGACATTTGGTACTTGTCCCACGCCCTTCCGATGGCGGCAGAGGGGTTAGCTGTGGGATCGCAGCTTTCCCCTCGCCGTGCCTTGACCGTTTTAGGAGGCAGCTGGCCGACTATTCCAATAAGAATATCGGACAACTCTTACCGTATGCCCAAGGTCAGCGACCCCGGAACATACACCTCTCAAAACAGGCCGAGGTGCCTCGGCATGTGGGAACCTTAGTTCAAAAAACTCAGTTTGGCTCAGAACCTTAATGCAACACGTTGACATCAACACTACGAAAATGGTGTACTTTGCGTATTTTCATTCCCTTACGTGTTATGGCATTGAAAATTGGAGCAATTGCTCCAGAAGCATTGAAATATTCAAGTTGCAAAAACCGTGCCATCAGAATACTTTCTAATACAAATAATAAATCCAGTTGTAAACCGTTTTTCAAAAGTCTGCGAATAATAACTCTTCCCAGTGTGTTTATTCACGTTATTTTAAAGTTTGATAAGCGGAACATGAATCTTTTTCAAAGGAACGGCGAGTCTCACGATTACGAGACTAGAAATCGCTCAGGTCTAAGATCTTGGCTCTCTACCAGAGAAGTATTCACCACTCAGGGATAGTTTTATACAATAGTCTTCCTCCAGATGTTAAGAACAATAATTACTACAAGAGTTTTGGGATTCAATGTAAAAATATTCTACTGAAAGACGCGTTTTACTCAGGACAGGAATTTCTTGATCGTTCCCCTAATCATTAATTTTTTAAAAAAACTGCAAAAGTGTTGCTAATAAAACCACTTATTTTATAACTTGCATATTCTCTTTTGGCCTTTTCTGCTCTTTTTTGTTGTTGCATGTACGGCCTGGAGTTTGCAGATTCCTCGTCGCTCTGTTTCGTGAAGTGACTCGTCCGTCGTTTGTTTCTCCTCCAAGTGTGCGTGTGTCACGTTCTGTGTTTATTTTTGTGTGATGTGTAAATTCTATATTTCATGATAGTTCATTCTCGAACCATGAATTATTTATTAGTACATATTTAATATTTTTATTAGAACTGTAAATATCATATTATACCCTTAGTATAGTTAAAGAATTATTATTTTTGTTATTATTCATGTTATTTTACTTATGTTGGACAGGGAAATTTGTGTTCCCGAATTTTAGTATTTTTATGTTATCTTATAATTATTTATAATTGTAGCATTCAATTCTTATATTGAAATTTTATGTATTGACGTGTCCTATTTCCTCATACGCGGACTAATGGAATCAAATAAATCAAATAAAATCAATTACGGGAGAGTAAAGCCTAGAAACAATAATAAATTAAGTATACAATTAATTGTCCCTAAAATATCCTAGGGTGCGAATAACACGACACCACTGATCATCAGAGATGTCCTCTCGTTGCGTTGTTCTTCAACTCGGTTTTTATGCTTCTGAATATACAGGCTAATCTATGGTATTCCACATCGTGACGACGTCTCCATGACAGCATAGGAAGAAATGGATTCTAAATTCGACTTTCTTGGTCATTACATTTTTTAAAATGATTTTGGAGTGAATGGGTACGGCTTAGTTTTAATCTCAGCCTGAAGAGATTAGCAGCAGACTTAGTCTGTTTATCGAACTCCTGGCTGCCTAGAACATTAGGCCTACTATAGCATTCATCAGAGAAAACAGACTCACCCACGATTGTAACATCGTAAAGTCGTTAATGTTCTAAATTGCATAAGTGGCATATGGCTTTATCTATTGGTGATGATTTGTCCGCAAGGGTCGAGTACTTCTTAACTGAACTAAGTAGGTCAATTCATTTTCTGAAGATGAACTGTTGTTGGCATTCTTGTTTCGCCTCTTGTCATCTTGGTTTTTGTATCTGTTATCAACATTTTAATCAGTCTTTTTCCATCTTGTACTTCCCGCTCCCCTCCAGTCACTGTAATTTGACACTCGCCACTATATGTCAGATAAATAAAAATTATCGACCATAATAATTCAAAACTTCTTGCTAGTATAATCGCGTTTCTATGTTTTGATTTTATCTCAATCTTATAAGGCATTTTCAGCGCTTTCCTTTGCGCGTACCTGTACCTGTCTGTTATGAACAGAATCTCAGGGCCGATTGTCTTGTCACGTTGTTTGTTTCACAAGATACGGGCAGGATATTTACGGCACGTCTTCCTGAGTATATTACTTAGTAGTTACAAACTATAATGGAAGACGAACGCAGCTTCCCCAAGGGCTTCTTATTTGGCGCTGCAACTGCCGCATTTCAAATAGAGGGAGCTTGGAATAAAGATGGTAAGGAGGTAAATACGATAAAAGTGAACGTCACTTCATATCACAGTTCCTTTCAAAGGTATTACGGGGATCAACACATGAATATTTTCGAAAGCATAATTCAACGTGAGCTTAATTTTGCGACATCGTGTTTTTATATAAGATATCAGCATGCATTAATTTGTAATAATTACCAACACGTTAAATATTTTTGGTAAAGAAACCGAAAAACTTTGACTAGTAGGACTACCATCAAATAGACCTATTTGGAAATATTTTATTTAGGTGGATCACCATTTCGCCTGACTGACGTGTTGAGAATGCTTATTGAGCATTATAAAAGTAAGAACTAAAACCTGAAACCATCAGCACTCAAAACCTCCATTGACAACACCCTTTCATACCAACAACAAAAGAGCAAGTTCTATAAACATCATTCTTAATTTATCAAAATTGCAATTCAAGAAACTCAAGGGGGTTTTAATGTCACATGTTGATAGAGAACTCAACCACAAGGTGCCCCAGTGTTGCAAGAAACTGAAACAAAATGGTGCCTTGCCAAGCATTAAACATCATTATTAAAATGGAGGGAATGATATTATCCAATTGAAATAACATTGAAATGAAGATTGAAACATTCTCAAAAGAATGATGCCAGGCTATGTAAAGGTAAATACACACCCATCAAAGCATGTTATAAAAAAATAACATGAAATAATATATGATAAATTATGTTTCCTGTAAGTGATAACTGAGTAAGTGGCAATCACTCCAGGTTAAAGTTTTCTTTTACTACTAACTGGTACAGCTATTTCTCAAAATGTTCATAACATAAGACCATCAACCAAGGGCCAGGTCCAACAATCATATTCTCAAAGTTATGTACCAGATTATTAGGTATGCATGGACATGTTAATTAGTTATTAATTTCTGAATTCATACTCATTTAGGAAGAGGGGAGAGCTACTGGGACAGAATTACACACACAAATCCTGACTTGGTAGTAGACAGAAGCAATGCAGATACGGCATGTGACTCATACCGCAACTATAAAAAGGATGTCTTAGCCTTAAAGCAATTGGGGGTGAGTCTTATAGAGAATACATTAAACATTATAATATTTTATTGTAAAAAATGTTTGTTTTAAATGAGTGTTAATTTTATAGTCTTGTATCATTTGATGTTAGCATCTTTGATATACTTCCTTAAAGGTAAAAGTTACGGTTATAAATATAACAATAAAACTTATAACTCTTCAAACTTCATGTATGAATTAGTAAGTTTAATTAAATATAAAACACAGGAAGATCTTTTTTAGTTGAATTATGATAAAAGACAATTCTGGGGCATTATAGGAGCAATATAATATAATATGGATCATGCATAGAGACAAAGGTGGAAACAGTAAAGCAGGCAACAAAAAATCGGAACAACCTGGCAGAAAGTATGTGAAAACCTATAATAGACAGACCAAGGATAGGGTATAAAATTCTGTCACTCCACCAAATAAATAAGACATACTTATAAAAAATCTCAGTGCTCTCATTGGGTGCAATGTGGTCAAACGAGGTACGATAAATTAATTTAATTGGCACATTTAATAATATTCAGTGTCGAACAAGGTCTGTAAAACCTTTATCAAACACCTAATAACAGATGATGTATCTCCGTAAAGGAAGCAAATTCGCAATTCTTGAATAGACTAGTAACTATCACAATTTTATTACATTCACACATGTATTTAAACTTTATGTAAAGTTGATTCATCTATTCACAACAGGTTGATTTTTATCGTTTCTCAATATCATGGACTCGCATCTTACCATCAGGAGTCATAGATACCATAAATCAGGCTGGGATTGATTACTACAACAACCTCATCACTGACCTTATTAACCACAACATACAACCCATGGTAAGACTTAAGTTCTGATTTACATAAATGTCAGTCACACAAAGGGAAATACAAATTCCAGAAGTTATACTAGATATAATAGATATACAAAATATATAAAAATTTTAATTAGATGTTTCATAGATAAGTTTCATATATCTTCTCTTTGTAGGTGACAATGCATCACTGGGATCTTCCTCAAAGTTTAATGGAAATGGGAGGTTGGATGAATCCCATAATGGTAGATTTATTTGAAGATTACGCAAGAATTCTCTTTAAAAACTTTGGGGATCGAGTAAGTACAGTAATATAAAGATAGTATTACAATTATCACTCAGTTGTCAGATGAGATCAGAATTCCAAGTACCTATATGGGCTATAAACGGAACCTAGACCAAGTATAAAAGGCTCCAAATAATATCACTTGAGATCAAATACAAACAAGAATTTTTCCCTGGAGTTACAAAATATACTATACCATTAGTTGTAACCTTTAGACTAATTAATATATTTGTTAATGCAGATATACTGCTTGAATAAATTAATTTCTTGGTTATTTGTATCAGGTGAAATGGTGGATAACTCTGAATGAGCCAGGGCACATATGCAAGTCATATGTTAAAAAATTTATGGTTGCTCCAGGATATCAACTACAAAAGCAGGGCGGGAATTTTTTGGCCCTTAATATCCTACTCAAGGCACATGCAAAAGTTTATCATATGTATAATGAGGAGTTCCGTCATAGTCAACAAGGTAATGCATATTTTATAGACAGTGAAAGTTATATATTAAGTGTGTATGAATACTAGTTTTTTTGTGTGTGGACATACTACAGATATAAGAAAAATACAATCAACATATCTTACAAATGATTACACAGAACCTTTAAGAATTATTTTACATTTGAATACAATATAGCTCTATTAACAAACTGTGTTTGTGCATTTAATACTGGTCATAAGAACACACATAAAAAGACCTGAAATAGTTATTTGTTTTAGGAAAAATTGGAATGGCTCTGAATACTCGTTGGTTTGAGCCCCTTTCTAACTCTGAAGACGATAACCTTGCCTCATGGGTTGCTCTTCAATTTGATGTTTGTATTAACTATCTTATTCTAAATTAAAATTATTTCAGTTTGTGCATTCTCATATACCCATATTTTAAAAATATTAGCTTGGATCATTTGCTCACCCAATATTCAGTGACCATGGGGATTATCCATCTATTGTAAAGAGAAAAGTTGATCAAGCCAGTACAGCTGAAGGACTTAACAGATCTCGTCTACCTCACTTCGATGAATTCTGGCTGCAACATATTAAAAGTGAGCAATGGTATATATTAGTATAAGTGAAACTACCAGACCTAATATTCTATTGCAAATATTTATTGCAGATTCAGCAGACTTTTTTGGATTAAATCATTATACGTCTCGCACAGTTACTTTTGGGGATAAATATGACTCACTCTTTGAAGATTCAGGAGTTTCTTCAAGTGTGGATCCTGCATGGCCTGGCAGTTCATCAGATTGGCTTTATGTAAGTTTTATTATATTTTTTTATTGTTTAACAATTTACTTGAATATTTCCTTTATGGGATGCACCTGAATCTCCCTGCTATAAAAACAAATACTCTGTATGTACATAAATGTATATTATATCAATAATATGACAAAAATTATAAAGAGTGTAAAAATGAAAAATTCTTGTTGTTTACCAGAATGAGTTGGAGTGCCTAAGAGGAGGCAACTTAAAATTTTTGAAATGGTCTTTCTTTGCATCGGGAATTAAAATCTATTAGACTCATGGAGACAAAGTAGTAGTAGTCAACTATTATGTGAAAAATCATCGGACTTCAGAGTGCAAATAATGATATCTTAATTATATGCAGGTTGTTCCATGGGGATTACGAAAATTACTAAACTGGATTAAAAAGGAATACAACAATCCTCCAGTGATTATAACTGAAAATGGTTTTTCTGACAGTTCAGCTGAAAGTATACATGATTCCAGCAGAATAGATTACCATGCTGTAAGTAACATTAAATTCAGAAAATTAAGAGCTTAATTCATACATATAAATATGTTTTGGAAAAATGTTAATCTAAACTACTGCACAACATAATATACAGTAAATATGTGAAGTATCCTGACTTTTTTAAAATAACAAAAAATATAACGTTAACGATGAATTGTATGTTACATTTGTCACCATTTAGTACATACTTCTTCTTCTTCTTTTATTGGCACTATAACCAAATATGAGTTTTGGCCTTATTAACAAGTTTCTTCCATTCTGCCCTCTCCAGTGTTAGTCTCCGCCATCCTCTTACTTTCATGGTTTGTATATCCTTCTCGATGTCATCTACCCATCTTGTCCGGGGTCTCCCCCTTTTCCTCCTCCTAATTGGCTTTCAGTCCAGAATCCGCCTAGATGTTCTGCTTTCATCCATCCTAAGTTTGTGTCCCATCCAGGCCAACCTTCTGCTCTTGATAAACCTAACAATGTCCTCGTTATTCATGAGCTGTTCTAGTTCTTTGTTTGTTATAATTCTCCATTCTCCATTCTCCATTCGTATTTAGTACATACTGTAACTCATAATGTTGACTTAGATGATAATATCAATAGTAGAACTGATGTTTAAAAATTTCTTGTCTTAAGAAATACTTGGACCAGTTATTAAAGGCCATACATGTAGATGGTTGTAAAGTACTTGGCTACACTGTATGGAGCCTCTTGGACAACTATGAATGGTTAAATGGATACAGGTATTTATTGAATATTTAATATTAATTAATTGTAAATATTAAAGTGTACGTTTCAATCCATACATATTGGAACAATAAAAATGAGAAAAAATCAATCACAAATTTACCATTTTCAAAATTGTTCATTACATGTTGCACTTATATTTTCAGAGGAACATTGTATAAATTTGCATGTAGTTTTCCAACATTTTACATAGATTAAAATACCCTATTTTAAAAAATTATACTATATAGTTGGAAATTTATAGATCTGATCTATGAATGTTGACGATTTATGGATTGAAGATTGAATTTTTTTATAAAACGATTTATTTTTATATTTTGCAGTAAAAAGTTTGGGGTGTTTCATGTGGATTTCAATGACCCAAATCGCCCAAGAATACCCAAGGACTCCGCAAAGTTTTTGAAAGAAGTTTTCCGCTCTAAAAAACTGCCAAAATTGGATACCATAAAATAAATCACGGCATCGAATTGATTTAAATTGTATTACTTGGGATCTAAAAAGGTTTATTATTTAAAAATGTACTTAATTATTAAATTTTTTCTAAATGATGTACCTCAAATGAAGATTTGTTGGAACATTTTAATCTTATTCTCTGGTTAATGTTTTTCCCAATCAGATGTTAAATCCATCAAAGACTGATTCATATAGATTAAGGAGGCCGTTTATGTAGATCGGAGAAATTACTAAATACTTTATTATTATTTACTAAATATATTTTTATCCATGGCCATAAGTGGTTTATACTGTAAAAAGGAGGAATACATTTTGTTTGAGGGTAAATATTATAATAGAAGAAATGCCATGGGCTTAGCTATAAGAATTAAGTAAGAACCTTGTACATTACATAAAGGTGCAAATATTCGCACACTCGAAAATTTGCCCGTAACAATTGGACTTTGTTATCGACCCTTCTGCCTGCGGAGCACACATTATTATTTGCTTTAAGGATTATATATATGACTCCTCAAATCAGAGTATAATTTGTATAAAATTAATTTCCTTAATTTTTTAAAAAATATTTAAAATGGAGTAAGAATATTGTGATAACAGGTTTTATAGCCTGTTCCCGTAATTTTAAAATCTTTAATTGGACTCATGAAATAAGTCTATTATTTTGATTAAAATATTTACGTACTGATTCGTTGCATAAAGACAGGTGTCATGATATTATATTCGTATACTAAGCAATGAGATATATCCACATATTTTTCTACGTTAGTCCTAAGACGTTTTAAACCCAAGTTCCACAATTCGACTGAATTTTCAATTCTTCTACAGCTCGACATTTCAAATACTTCCAGTTTTCGTCACGCTTCTTTCCATTCGTACAACTCTGAATTTTAAATTCTGTTTTTATACTTTAAATTTAGTTTCTGAAATAGAAACTTTTGCTCATAATATAAATCAAATTTAAAATTTAGTGGTTCATAATAATAACAGAAAAATATTCGTATTCAACTTTCCCGTTGTTAGTAGGCTTAAGTGCATTCGTATTCAAGGTCCAACCAAATATGTAACACCAGGTAAGAATTATGTTTTGTGTACATTGCCCTCTTATCATCACGAGCGCAAGGTAAGAAAACGTACCTAGGCTGACAAACTGAACTATCTCTTTAGTTTTGTCGTTGCAGGCCATGGATGACAACAGGACTTTTCCGAAAGAATTTCTCTTCGGCGTCGCTACTGCGGCCTATCAAGTGGAAGGCGGTTGGAATGCTGATGGTGGGCTTATTAAGTTTCCAATTTTAATTAATTTGTATACCTTGTCCTGTATACCGCAAGCGGTTTCTTTCTGGGAATTTCTATTATAATGTCATCATATTTGTATAATTCGTGATTAGACCGACTGTAATAAAATATGCTTACAACTACATTCGAATCTTTAATTCAAAAATATTTTGAATCATCCATATGGTTACAACCAAAAGTAATACTGTTACTGAAATGAAAAATTAGATTTGTTATTGATTCATTTTTTTTGGATATATGAGGTTCAGCTGTCCCTTGATAGTCAATGCGTTAGTTAAACTTGTATAAAAATGCTTTTCGAAAATTAAAATAATTTAACGTATAACTAAACACGTGGTATTTTGTGGTATCTACGTGAAAGTTCATTACACCTAATATATGCTAATATCTTTGACCCACTTCACAACCGGTTCACATAACTCTACCTGCATTATCATTAGTAAAAAAAAATTGAGTTACGAGCTTCAAAGCTATTAAAAAAAAGTCACCTGAAGCGACTGTTCATTGGTATTCATAAAAAAGGATGATGAAATTAAATTAATTTTAATAAATTATAAGAAGTACAAGTACAAGAGGTAGATACATTAATGGATTGAATTTTTCATGTTGCAATGTAAAGTGATTAATTAATACTCCTTAAAGTAAAAAAAAAAGTAATTTGCGAATCCTCGCATAGTACCAGAACTCTTGGAATATTTAATTATCCGCTGTATTTTTATATTTTCAGTGCTATCGAGCCTATTATTTCAAAATATGAGTTACTTCTACCTCAATATTTTATCCAAAAATATTTAAACGCACTTAAGCTTTAGTCGAGGACGACGTGTAAGCTTATATATTTAATTATATATTTTAATAGCTAAAATTTTTACTCCATACTTCTTCCAATGATTTTAATAAATATTTTAATAGAAAAAGGTTGTATTGTATAATAAAACATTTGTTAGAATCATCCATAAGTCTCAAGAGTCTCAATAGGTAGACGTCATTGAAGTTGGAAGAGGAGAATGAATTTATATCAGAATAAGTACTTTCATGTATCCCTATTGCCTACTGTAAAAATGAGGTGCGTCTAAAACTATTTTCTAAAATTCATATAAAATGAGAGAGTAGTTAGGGGTTTGAAAAAAATTGTTTGGCATTATAGCTTTTCCATAAATCATTATAAATCTATTACTATCTTGCCTTCTTGCGGAAACATTCCACTCAATTTTAAAAATACCAAGAAAACCACGTACTCAAGTTACACATTGAGTGCGTAAAATTACTCGCGATAGAAATTTTGTTAATCCCATATTTCCTTTCCGTCACATACACAGATGAATTCGTAACTCGCTTTAGTATGCGAAATAAAACTTTAAAAATTATTTAATTAAAATTTAAAAATTATTTAATTAAAAGGGGTATTTTATGGTTTATATTAAATATATCTTTCTGCCATAAAGCGATAAAAGGACTATTATAAAAACTTTGTGACACTTCATTATTCTTACTTAATTGCAACAAGCCCAGAGTTGCAACTTGATAAAAAAAAATTTATTATAGCACAAATCTCACCAAATTGGCTTTGTTATGATTCCACCAAATCGCATTCAATCAAAACTTGCTTCGTAAAATTAGCACAGGAGATATGGGCCTACATTAATATTAGCCTACTTCCTTTTAATCTAATCTGACTCTCCATAGATAGTTCAAACAAATGTCGTCCCACTTAAATTTAAATTTTTAATTT
Source organism: Zhengitettix transpicula (assembly GCA_037074705.1). Taxonomy (NCBI): domain Eukaryota; kingdom Metazoa; phylum Arthropoda; class Insecta; order Orthoptera; family Tetrigidae; genus Zhengitettix; species Zhengitettix transpicula. The sequence continues at coordinate 33,458,733 of CM073596.1, read as the reverse complement.
ATTTGCTGAATACTTCAGTAATATTTTTTCGAAATAAAATCCATCTGCTGTCAACACCAACACACTAATAAAATCTGCCCCTTATTATAATTATAAATTTATCTTAGCATTTCTATTTATTAAGAGTATTGATTGTTGATCGGAAAAGAAAATTTTTCTTGAGAATAAATGTGAAGAATTAAGACTAACTTGACTACATGAAGTGTCTTCAACTGGGACAAAATATGTACGGAAAGTCTAACAGATCTGGTCTAATAAATAATTAGAGAAATAAAAATAAAGGAATATTATTGGTAATTGCTTGGTAAATAGATATAAACATAGTCTGGAAGATGGCAGTAGTGTTTAGGGATACATAGTATTTTTAAGAACAACATATTTATGTGGTGATTTGAAGAATAAGCCTTATTATTATTATTATTATTACGAATAAACAAGAATAAATTGTTTTGAATTATAACTCGTCAAATTGATCTAGTACAAAATCCCGACACACATTTCCCCGATAAACGTTTTCCCGAACACAATATCCGGAATGGCGTTTGCCCGACAGGAGATTTTCCCGAAAGGTGAGTTTTTACGAAATAAAGCATAATATTAATGTTGTAGACCGCCTGATATGTTTTATACATTATTGTTATTGTAAATTAAGTTAATTCATGGGAAAGTTTAAACAAAACTCTGTACACGTATCACTTAAGATCCAGGAGCCAACACCATGGATTCAAAATTCCAAACGTGCGTTAACGGCCTATATTGGCACCGAATAAATATTGTTCGGAGTCATTCAGATTCATAATGTCACTCTCGATGCTGTTGGTGTCGAATTTCATCCCCCTAACAACCTAAGGACAGCCATGAGGTGGGGGTGACAAAAAATTGCGTCAACTACCCTTAGGGGTGGGGGTGGACTGGGGTGATAATACAATTTTTGTCTCAAGTCTGCTGAGATGTCATAACTAAGCTCAGCGACTACCTTATCACGGATTTGACACCAATATCAGGTGATATCAAATAATTTTAATCACCCCTAGGGATCAAAGTTTAACTTAGACGTGCAAAGACGCCAGAACTACAATCAGTGACTTCTAAATCACTGGATTCGACACCAACCTTGGTAGTTGTCACAATTTTTTGTCATCAGTCCTTATGCCGTTAGGGGATGAAATTCGACATTAAAAGCAATGAGAGTGACGTCATGAATCTGAATGAGTCCGTACGCTATTTATTCGGTGCCAATGTATGCCATTATCACATATTTTGAATTTTGATAATTCCACCCTCTTTCAGGAATGTTAGTGTTATTTTAAATCCACGGGATTGGTTCCTGAATCTTAAATGGTGTACCAAGTTTTTTTTAAAAAAAACATTGCTATGTGTTAATGAATAACTTAATTTACAATAATAATCATGTATAATAATATAACTAATATATTAAGTGTTCTACAATATTCATTTAATGCTTTAATTCGTAAAAACACACTTTTCGGGGAAATTTACTGTCCGGAAAAGGGCAATCCGGATTTTGTTAGCGGGGAAACGTGCATCGGGCAAACGGCCGGATCGAGAATGAAATAACATTACAATATTTTACCAATATAAAATAATTTAAAAAAGCATTTATTGGTATGTAACAAATTGCACCAATACACTATCTTTTTAATCGGTGTGAAACTGTATTAGGAATTATTAATGCTTTAAATTATAGATTTAGTGATAATATTTGTGTTTCAGGAAAAGGAGAGAGTCTGTGGGATAGAATTATACATGAAAATCCTGAAAGGGTTAAGGATCACAGTAATGGTGACGTAGCATGCGATTCATACAATCAGTACAAGACAGATGTACAACTATTGAAGCAATTAGGGGTATCTGTCTATTTATGGAAAGAGAATCTTTCTTAAACCTGTTAACTCTTAAATTATACAGCTACTTATAGTCTATTTGTCAGTTTATTGCAATATAGTCTGTCTTAAATGAATCTATAACAGTTGTTGAAGAACAGCCAATGAAATGGCCAATTTTAATTTGTCATATACTCTTTCAATTCATGATCTTTGTCATATTCTATTAATAAATAATATTAATATGTTCCACACTTATATTCTTCAAAAACGAATAAGTGCTATACAGATTCCACAAATATAGTCTAAACAGAAATATAAATCAAATTATTTTTGTCTTCATTGCAGGTAGATTATTATCGTTTCTCAATTAGTTGGCCACGGATTCTTCCAGACGGAGTAATAAGCTCCATAAACCAGGCAGGAATTGATTATTATAACAACCTAATAAATGAATTGCTGAAAAATAATATACAGCCAATGGTAATGATTGCATTGTAATGAGAATCAAGAACATTATTAAATTATAGTATTTTATTTCACTGTAATAGCATTATTTTTTAAACAAATTTCAGGTTACCATGCATCACTGGGATCTGCCTCAACCACTTTTTGAAATGGGAGCCTGGATGAATCCAGTATTAGCAGATTTCTTTGAGGATTTCGCACGAATTCTGTTCAAAAACTTTGGCGACCGGGTTTGTTTATAGAAAAATTATATTACAGAATTTATTATATGGGAACTTCATGTTTATTTAGATTTCATATCCTTTAAATTGTTGACATGTATTTTTATGAAATAAACCGCTCTCCCTGACTTCCTCTCCCGCTATCGGAAGGGCGTGGGACAAGTACCCAATACCCGACCTACTTAATGCAAGTTTTTCTAGGGTTTTCCCTGCATTTCTTTAGGCGAATGCCGGGTAGGATCCTTAAAATATAGTCCGGGGGCCCTAGTAACCCTTGGCTACCTTCCTCTATCGTTCCGCATCCCCCCCTTTCAAATCCCTTCATATGCTATTAAAGGGGAGTTGTCCAAAGTGGATCACCCTCATATAGCCTGTTGCCATAAAAAAATAATTAATCTAATGCATTTTTTTAATGGTGTCTGCGAGGGTTGTTCTCTTGCAGGCAGTACCTGCGAGGGATGTTCTCTTGCAGGCAGAACCTTGTAGGAGAGATACGAAGGGGCTACCGTTGGGGATGCCTTTTCCTCTCCGTTTTTGAACTAAGGTTGCCACAAGCCGAGGCACCTCGGCCTGTTTTGAGAGGTGTATGTTCCGGGGTCACAGACCTTGGGCATACGGTAAGAGTTGTCCGCTATTCCCATTGGAATAGTCGGCCAGCTGCCTCCTAAACTGGTCGAGGCATGGCGAAGGGAATGCTGCGTCCCCACAGAAAACTCCTCTCCCTCTATGGGAAGGGCGTGGGACAAGTACCCAATGCCCGACCTACCTGATGCAGGTTTTTCTAGGGTTTGTCCTGCATTTCTTTGGGCGGATGCCGGGTAGGATCCTTAAAATATAGCCCGGGGTCCCTAGTTAACCCTTGGCTACCTTCCTCTACCCTTCCACATCCCCCCTTTCAAATCCCTTCGTATGCTATTAAAGGGGAGTTGCCACCATGTGGATTACCTTCATGTAGCCTGTTACCTAAAAAAAATTATCTAATGCTATTAAAACTGTTTCCGAGGGCTATTGTCTCGTAGGCAGAACCTTGTAGGAGAGACGGAAGGGGCTACATTTGGGGATGCCTTATACTGTCTCTGTTATTTGAATTAAGGTGCCCAAAAGCCGAGGCAACTCGGCCTGTTTTGAGAGGTGAATGTTCCGGGGTCACAGATCTTGTGCATAAGAGTTGTTTCTCGTTTCCCATTGGAAGAGTTGGCCAGCTGCCTCCTAAACTGGTCGGGGCACGGAGAACGGAATGCTGCGTCCCCACAGCAAACTCCTCTCCTGCTATCGGAAGGGTATCGGACAAGTACACAATGCCCGACCTACCTGATGCAGGTTTTCTATGGTTTGTTCTGCATTACTTTGCAGGGTAGGATCCTTAAACTATCGCCCGGGGGCCCTAGTTAACCCTTGGTTACCTTCCTCTACCCTTCCTCATCCCCTTTCTGTAAAAAAAGATAATTAGTCACTGCTATCCATGTACTTGGGAAAATAAATTATAGTTATGTCATCATTCTCATATAATTAACTATGACACAACTTTTTATTTAATCAACAAATATATAGTAAAACCCTTTTTGAAGGTGTCAAATTATTTATTAAAACCAGAACAGGCGCTTTTGACTACTGTAAAATTTGTTTTCTGCTATCCAAATAAATAATGTACTTTAAAAGTTAAAAAATGTAAATTTATGGGATTAGTTTGCTTATTATTTTTAGTTGCCGTCATTTTATTAATTTTGATTTCCTTTTTCAGGTTAAATGGTGGATCACCCTTAACGAACCTCGACACATTTGCAGATCCTACATTGAAAAGTTTCTTGTAGCTCCAGGGTACAACTTAAAACATCAAGGAGGCTACTACCTGGCTTTAGACACGATGCTGAAAGCACACGCAAGAGTGTATCATATGTACAACGCAGAGTTCCGTAGGAAACAGCAAGGTACAAACTACACTTTATGATTTTTATGAAAACACGTGCTTTGTTAGGGCGGTTACTGAGGACAATTATCAAATATAAATAAATATTCTTTTAGGAAAAATTGGGATCTCACTTCATTGTCCTTGGTATGAACCCAAAACAGATTCAGAAGATGATAACCTCGCCTCATGGGTTGCCCTTCAGTTTGACGTCAGTACAGCCACATCAGCCCTATTAATATCATTTAAGGAATATATTAACGACAAATTTATCTTTGCAGATTGGATGTTTTGCACATCCTATATTCAGCCAAGAAGGTGATTATCCGTCTATTTTCAGAAGAAAAGTGGATCAAGCAAGTGCTGCAGCTGGAATGAACAGGTCCTATTTACCAGTACTAGATGAAAACTGGATAAAGAAAATCAAAAGTAAGCATTTAATTAGTAATAAATAAATGCGTAATGTTGGTCATATTTTAAAACCTATTAGTAATGGATTCCAATTATTATAAAAAAATTGGAATAAGTCCTTAATGTTGGAAAATGCTTATTAGAAAAAAACTAATAACTGTTTTCTGAACTATTCCAATACTTTAAAAAAATATAACTTAAAAGTGGAAACCACAGTCTACTAACTTATTCGAATTCCAGAAACAATTTATATAGTAAAACCATTTTTTAAGGTTTCAAGTTCTTTATTACAAACAGAACGGAAGGTTTTGACTACATAATCATATTCATCTGTGAAATTTGGTTGCTGCTAATCAATATTCTGAAAATTGACGGTCATAATTATTACTTACATTATTTTAGTAACAAGTCACATTCCAAAACACTGATTATACAATACCAGTACAACTGCATTCCGCATCCCCCCTTTCAAATCCCTTCCTATGCTATTAAAGGGGAGTTGCCCAAAGTGGATCACCCTCATGTAGCCTGTTGCCCTAAAAAAATAAAAAATAAAAATAATAAAAAATGATTCATACACCCTACCGCATCCCCCCTTTCAAATCCCTTTCCTATGCTATAAGAGGGGAGTTGCCACTATGTGGATTACCCTATACATAGCCTATCTACACCCAAAAAAAAATAATAATAATTTAATTCAAGAAGCTAAGCCTGCGAGAGAATTCTCTCGCAGGTAACCTGCGAGGGATTTTCTCTCGCAGGCAGAACCTTTTAGGAGAGATACGAAGGGGCTATCTTTGGGTATGCCTTTTCCTCTCCGTTTTTGAACTAAGGTTCTCACAAGCCGAGGCACCTCGGCCTGTTTTGAGAGGTGTATGTTCCGGGGTCGCAGACCTTGGGCATACGGTAAGAGTTGTCCGCTATTCCCATTGGAATAGTCGGTCAGCTGCCTCCTAAACTGGTCGAGACATGGAGAAGGGAATGCTGCGTCCCCACAGCAAACTCCTCTCCCGCTATCGGAAGGGCGTGGGACAAGTACCTAATGCCCGACCTACCCGATGCAGGTTTTTCTAGGGTTTTCCCTGCATTTCTTTAGTCGAATGCCGAGTAGGATCCTTAAACCATAGCCCGGGGGCCCTAATTAACCCTTGGCTACCTTCCTCTACCCTTCCACATCCCCCCTTTTCTAATCCCTTCCTATGCTGTTATAGGGGAGTTGCCCAATGTGGATCACCCTCATGTAGCCTGTTGCCCTAAAAAAAAAATTAATTCATATTTATGACTGTCAATTTGCAGAATATTCATTAGCAGCAACCAAATTGTACAGCAGTCAAAAGCGCCTGTTCTGGTTTAAAATAAATAATTTGACACCTTCAAAAATGATTTTACTATATATTTGTTGATTAGATAAAAAGTTCTGTCATAGTTAATTCTATGAGATGCTGACATAATTATAATTTATTTTCCCTAATACATGGATAGCAGAGACTTATTATCTTCTTTTTTTTGAGAAAGGGATTTAAAAGGGGATGAGGAAGGGTAGAGGAAGGTAGCCAAGGGTTAACTAGGGCCCCCGGGCTATAGTTTAAGGATCCTACCCGGAATTCGCCTAAAAGCAATGCAGGGAAAACCATACAAAAACCTGCATCAGGTAGGTCGGGTACTGGGCACTTGTCCCACGCCCTTCCGATAGCGGGAGAATAGTTTTCTGTGGGGACGCAGCATTCCGTTATGCGTACCTCGACCAGTTTAGGAGGCAGCTGGCCGACTGTTCCAATGGGAATAGCGGACAACTCTTACCGTATGCCCAAGGTCTGTGACCCCGGAACATACACCTCTCAGAACAGGCCGAGGTCTTAGTTCAAATCTTAGTTAAAAAACGGAGAGGAAAAGGTACCCCCTTCGTATCTCTCCTACAAGGTTCTGCCTGCGAGAGGACATCCCTCGCAGGTATTGCCTGCGAGAGAATAGCCCTCGCAGAACTATAGCATTAGATAATTTTTTTTTAGGGCAACAGGCTACATGAGGGTAATCCTCGTTGGGCAACTCCCTTTTAATAGTATAGGAAGGGGGGATGTGGAAGGGTAGAGCAAGGTAGCCAAGGGTTAACTAAGGCCCCTGGGCTATATTTTAAGGATCCTACCCGGCATTCGCCTAAAGAAATGCAGGGAAAACCCTAGAAAAACCTGCATAAGGTAGGTCGGGCATTGGGTACTTGTCTCGCGCCCTTCCGATAGCGGGAGAGGAGTTTCAGGGAGAGTGGTTTAGTTCATAAAAATACATGTCAAGCCTGAGAGTTCTAGGTTGAAAAAAAAAAGATCTTGAACTTCCAAAGCAGAATTTCTTTCAATTTCACGTATACTCATTTTAATTCTCATTGTTATATATTAATACATTGTTCAAAAAATTATAACCGTTCATGAAACATCATTCTGATTTTAAAAAAATTATTTATAATTTACCTCATCTTTTATGAGAAAGCAAAACGATATTAAATATTATATTATATATAGTGAAAAGATAACAAAATATAAATCATTGTACAGTAAGTGACCATTACCTACAGAAAATTAAAAACAGAAGATTCACCAAATGTAATTGTATTAGTGATATGCTCAGGAAAGAGAGCCAGAAAATTAATGGATCAACTGAAACTGCGTACCTGTTTTGATTAGAAAACCGTTCAAATTTGTAGAGGTGTTAAAGTCCCTTCTCAGAATATAGAAGATATGTAACCTGCTGGCATGAGATACGGTCCTTCGATCTCTTGAGGACGGATGCTTGTATGACAGAAAATTGCAACTGTTTCCTGTCGTACATGGCAACACTGGCCCACAATTTTAGTTAGGCAATGACTATCTACCCCTTTCCTGTCCCTATTAATTATTTCATCAATGTGAAATCAGCCCTTCAACAAGCAAGGGTGATTTAAATTATATAATTTATATATATATATATATATATATATATATATATATATATATACATAATCATAAAATGAAGTAAAATGCAAATATGTTTGTTTTAATCAGATTCAGCAGATTTCTTAGGCTTGAATCATTACACAACTCGCCTAGCAACATTTGCAGAGGAATCAAGTGTAAATTTAATTGATTCGGGTGTTCAACTGAGTGTGGATCCTAATTGGACAAAAGGAAGTTCAAAATGGCTCTATGTAATGTATTTTATTACTTATTAATCATAGGTTTAATTAAAATTCACTTTAATCTTAAAAAAGAAAGGCATAGATGAGCAGTACTCATCAAATCTGACATTTTATTCAATATATAATAGAGCTATCTAATAAAGTAAGCAAAGCGTTTGTTTGTTTGTATGTTCCTTATACAAATCTACAGCGGTGGATAAAATTTAACAAAATTTCGAACAATAGTTCTTTGCGACCAGGAAACAAACACTGTCGGGGTGAGACCCCCAAGAACGGGGGTGGACGGGAGTTGAAATATTCAAACATGCTAAAACAACCGATATTTTTGTCGGATAAATATTTTTATTGATAAGTCTTTCTACCGATGCTATCTGAGTATAATTTCAACCCCTTACAGCACGGAAAAGGAGGACCATTAGGTGTGGGGATGGACGTGCTAAAGCAACAGAGATTGGAGTCAAATCCAGGGTTATGGATGTCGCTGAGTTCAGTTATAACTTTATGGGCAACAAACTCTTATGGGGTCTGGGCGGTGGGGTAGAAATTATCAAACAATGTAACCGATAGATTTTTGGGTGTAATAAATCATTTTTGTTTAACCCACAGTAACGGGGGGTGGATATTTGCGAACATGATAATGCGGCGATATATTCGTCGAATGAAATTATTTCAGGGTCAATAAGATCAACCGCCTTCGGAATGAACACATTTAGGGATAGGGGTCGAGTTGCCTTACATAAAAATAACGCAAAAATAATGGAGTCAAATCGAGGATTATGGAAAAATGACATCTCGAGCAACGCCGGCCACCCAGCTAGGATATAAATAATAATCATTCACTAAGATGCAGCAAACTTAAGTGTTTCGTGAGTGGTCAGTTCAACGAAGTCGACAATCTTCCAATGACGAACACGAGAGATTAATGGCGGCTTTGAGGATCCAGTCCTGATTGGGGCTAAAAAGCTATTGAACTCTGATTGGTCGGAGAAACGGATGGGGAGACGGATAGTCGAGAATCTTCCAAATACATTTGCAGCGGCATTTAAGGGAGGTTTATTATTTCACATTTGCTGGAAATGTAAATGGAAAATAAATGTATAAATACTAATCATTCTCTGAGATGCAGCGACATTTCCTCCCGTATTTGCAGGCTTGTATTTAAATTAAGTGTTACTTGAATGGCCAGTACAAGGAAGTGGACAATCGTCCAATGACAATCACGAGGGATTATGGCGGCTTTGAGGGTCCCGTCCGGATTGGCGCTAAAAATAAATGGGGTCCAGAACGTAAACAGTCAACATTGGGCATCTAAAGGGGGTGGAGTAATGTTTGAATATCGAACTCTGATTGGTCCGAGAAACGGAATGAAGTCGTAATAGTCAAGAATCTTCCAAATACATTTTCAGAGCAGTTGAAGGGTGGATTAAAGTTTATTAATACACATCCCAGTACCTTTCCCGGTTTATACATTTCTAAATAATTAAATAATATTTTTTAAATGATATAAATAAGATCGTAAAATAAAAAATTGTGTTTTTCCTGGTCAAAATGAAACAATGGAGTATTTACAGGTTGTATCACTCCTAGAACAATCAATGCGAATTTATTAAAATATTTTTGAATTGATATCGTTTAATCTAGGCTGTTATATTAATTTATTTACTTGTGTATAATAATAAACTATTATTTTTTCGAAAATAATTTGTGTAAAAAATATATGCCACGATAATGTGAAACACAGCCGAATCTTATTTTTGTTCTTATAAATAAAACAGTGTGTTTGTATGTGTGTATGTTCCTCATACAATACTACACGCGTTGTTCAAATGTCACCAAATTTCGTACATGTTTTTCTTGCGACCAGGAAACAAAGACAATCGGGGAGAGACACGACTACCACCCCCAGGAGTTGGGGTGTTCCGGGGCAAAATATTGAGGAATGCAAAAACGGCCGATATTTGCGTTGAATAAATATTTTCAGGCTTAATTAGGTTGATAATATATGTACCTATGATGTTTATTTAAATTTTCAACCTCTTTCGGCATGGGATAGGACCACACTTAGGGGTTCGGGTGGAGGGGCGTTACTTAAAAATATTGCAAAAACAGCCGAGATTCGAGATAAATTCGGGTTTGTGGGTGTGTCTGAGATTAATTATGACATTAAACTTTTTTTTAATCCTCAGTAGCGGGGGTGGACGGAGATAGAATTTTTTGAACATGTTTATACGGCCGATATATTCGTGGAAAGAATTTTTTTTTCGGGGTCAATGAGTTCAAACGCTTTCGGCATGGAAGGTGAGCACATTTAGGGATACGGGTTGAGGTGCCGGACATAAAAATTACGCAAAATTAACCGAAATTAGAGTCAAAACGTTTATATGACAACCCGGTCAACGTCGGGCGCCCAGCAGGTCTTATCTATAATAACTACCTTCTATTTATAATGTTGTTACAACCCTGTCTTAATATTATTATATTATAAACAACAGGTTGTTCCATGGGGTTTAAGAAAACTTCTGAATTGGATTAAGAAGGAATATGATAATCCATTATTAATAATAACCGAAAATGGAATTTCTGAGCAATCAGATGCAGGCATACACGATGATGAAAGAATTGTTTATTTCAGTGTGAGTAAATATATTATAGTCAATATAAATTATAATCAATAAATAATCTTTAATTCATACATATATGAAATTCTAATTCAATTAGGTTCAGAATTTCTAATATAAATTCTAATTTTCATAGCTTGAGTGGAAATAAAAGAATACATACACAACACGTAATCGTTTTAAAGAGCTGAAATTCATATATGTATTTAATACAAAATTAATAAACAAAACACATAAGATTTCCTAATCAGTAGGATGCTTCTGTTTCATATATGACTTAATTGGGTGATTTTCTGAGTCAGTAATCAATTAAGAAATACAAATATCCAAATTAGAAGCATCTATTAATTAATATACAGTTTTAATGTTTCATTATTGTAGCAAACTTATATGTGTATAAAATATTATAATGCATTATAATTTTTTTTTGAATATATTTAACAATTGTTTGAATTTAGTATGAAAACATTGTTAGTTTAAAACACTTTCTGAATTGGCTATAGTTTTTTTAATGTTCATGTACCCATATATAATTACACTTTTCCTTTTTGTAGAAATATTTGGACCAAGTCCTAAAAGCTATTCATGAAGATGATTGCAAAATTGCAGGATACACAGCTTGGAGTTTATTAGACAATTTCGAATGGCTGGAAGGATACAGGTAAATTTATTTAAGGTTTTAAATTTTCCGTCTAAAAAAATCAAATTATTCCAATGACTTTCTCTTAAAACTAGAAACTAGTATTAGCCAAACATTAAACCCACAACTGTAATCACATTTCCGAGGCACTGAAAGTATTTAAAATAAATTGCAATCTACGAGAGAATATAATATTAATAATTTAAAATTAAGACATCAATGTGACTGAAGGGAACGGAAGTGTCACCTTGGAACAATTAAATTATAACATGTAAACATTATTTTATTACGGTTGCCTAATGAAATCTCATTTTCTAATTTTATGTTACTAAAAACAGCTTATTGTTGTTCCCATTGCCCAAAAATGTGAAAATAAAAATAATATAATAATCATAATTAAATTATTTGTTATATTAGCCTTTAAAAATCAAGTGTTTATACTGAGGTTCAGAATGGTTTTAAAAAATAAATTTTTATGAAATTGGTGACAAAAATAATTTAAAATGTTTCAGTATTATAGCGATCTTTATACTAAAAAACTAATAGTTATAAATTTTTAAATAATGAAACTATGTGAGCATTCTGTTTCTAGTGAGAGATTTGGTCTCTACCACGTTGACTTTGAACACCCGAAGCGTCTTAGAACTCCAAAGGATTCCGTGAAATTCTTTGAGGAATTGACCCAAACTAAAAAATTAGAGAAATTGGAGCTTTAAATATTTTATCTTCAAGTTTCTGTTGTATTGTTCTTACTGGGAATAAGAATTATTTAGTTTTAAAACAACTTTTATTTTCATGTATGATTTAACTGATACAGAGAATGTTTTCCAAGTGTGAACACTTTGTTATTAATGATAGTTTAATTTTGGGAAGTTGTCCCGAGAATCATTAAGGATCAGAGTAATTATATTGATCGAATAATGAGAGTAAGTCTTCCATTTTTTTTGTGTGTGTTAGAATATTTCTATGATTACGTTTATATGTTGTTATTGATATATTCATTCATTTTATTAAGAATTTTTTTTAAAATTCTGTTGAAATTTGTTTGTCCTGATTATACAAATATAATTTTACCAAAATAAGCCGTTCACCAAATTTATTTTCAATCTCAGCTTCAAGTTTTCCATAATTAATTTGTTGAAGCTAAACACTGAAACCTTCTTCAGTTACTAGATTCTAAAATAACTGGATTATGTTTATCTAAGTAATATATCATTTTATTAATAAGAAGGTTAGTTTACTGGGAATGTCTACAAACAGTGTAACCTGACATTTCTTTCAGGGTGATTAGTATGGAAAGAGGAGTTGAGGGCAAATCAGAGGATTTATTTCCTAATTGCTATTATTCGGTGCTTTATTGGTCAATATTTTCAAAAATAACAACACATTAGTTGACCACTCAACCATATTATTCAGCTGGGAAACTGCAAAGTACTTCATCCAGGCACAACTGTTGACACCATGCGCAGGGTCTTCCTACCCCATAAACTTGTGTTAGGGGCCCGACGATGTTGCCTGCAGGTCCGTAATTGCAGATAAAAACACGGATGGTCCAAACTCCATCAAAAAAGGTGATAGTTGCACAGCCTACTTTGTTCGTCCGAGACCATATCAACTGTGTGTAAGGTCCGTAGTCGTTGCTGTAACTGCACATGGGAAGGTGAGACTTAAAATTATTAAAATTCGACAATACATCAAAACATTAAAGACATACCACTGTGAACAAAAAGTAAGGTGAATTTATTTATAAAATATAAATTACTTATTTATTCTTCCAAATTAATTTCATCCCCTTCAAATAATCACCGCTCTTTTTCCAACGCTTTTTCCAGTCCTCGAAACAGTCGGAATAGTCTTTTTCCGGTACAGTCTTCAAGACCTTCTTCGATTCAGTTTTTATCTCCTCAATCGTGTCAAAACGGCGTCCCCGCATTGGCCTTTTGAGTTTGCTGATAGCCAGAAGTCGCACGGAGCCAAAGCAGGCGAATACGGTGGTCGCGGAACGATATGAGTCGAGTTTTTGGCAAAAAAAGTCGCGAAGAACCAACGCAGTATGACATGGTGCATTATCGTGATGAAGGAAACAAGAGTTGTTCGCCCATAATTCCGGCCGTTGCAGACGAATAGCTTCACGCAAACGACGCATAACGCTCAAATAATATTCTTTGTTGATAGTTTGGCCCGGCGGAAGGAATTCATAGTGCACCACACCACGATAATCAAAGAAAACTGTCAACATGACCGTGATTTTCGGTCTTGCTTCACCTTTTGCATGATATTCGCTGGATTGGTCGGTGGTTTCAGGGTCGTATGCGTAAATCCCAAGTCTCGTCTCCAGTAATGATGCATTTCAAGTGGTCCTGATAGTCAGACAGCAAAGTTTCACACACATCAACGCGACGCTTTTTTCCAAAAAATTAATCGATTTTGGCACCAATCGAGACTTGACGCGTTTGAGACACAAAACATTCTTCAAAATGGTTTTGGCTGAGCCAAATGATATTCCAACACTATCAGAGAGATCTCTAATTTTCCATCGACGATTTTCAAGCACCAAATCTTTGATTTTTTGGACGTGGCCCTCGTCGGTAGACGTTGATGGTCGTCCAGAGCGCGGTTCGTCTTCAACGCGTTCTCGGCCCTCTTTGAACTCTTTGTACCACTTATAAACGTTTTTTTGTGCCATAGTTTGATCACCAAAGGCCTTCCGCAACATTTTCAACGTGTCCGCAGAAGAATATTCGTTCCGCAAACAAAATTTGATGCAAGTTCTTTGCTCAACAAAATCACCCTTTGCAAAAATCGAAAAATTCACATTTGGTTGTTTACAAAAACACGTGTAACTCGGAGATAATTAAACCTTTTAGCAAACAATCGCTTGGCAAATATTATAGACAGTCCTACCAACCTAGGAAAAAAAAATTACCTGCCTTCCTAATACCCGGGAGTTTTAAATGACAATTTCACCTTACTTTTTGATCACAGTGTTATAACAGGGAGGTGATTAAATAAGAATATGTATCAGTAATTTGGAATGAGGGACACGGACATTAGGATGATACAATAAGTGAGGTTGGGGAGTAATTTGGAACTTTAGCTGTTTAATTATATTTGATTCGGATTGAAAAATAGGATTAAATGTAAGGAACGTAGGTTTTCCCGGTGTAGTTGCTGGATGAAGTTTTCTCGGGATTCCAACCGGGTAGCGTAGTTTTGTAAACACAACGTTTCGATGGCTTGCACCGCCATCTTCTTCAGGTGGAATCCCGAGAAAACTTCATCCAGGATTAAATGTGTTAGAATCTTAATTTTCTCCCGTTTAAAAAAATTGAATTTATATTCACTTACACCAAAAATATAAAATATGGGCTCTTTGTGTGGAATTGGATTCGTTAAATATTATGTGATTTTTCGACTATACTTACTGGAACGGGCTGACGTTGTATTTGGACAGATTTTGGCCTGTTTTTTTCCAGGACTTGATTGCTGATATCCAATCTGGACGGTCGTGAGCACAGTTGGTGCATTTGTAATAGTAAATGTTCTGGCCAACGGCGAATCGATCTGCACCAATCAATCAACGAGAAATTTTAAAATAGCATTATAAGTTTTACATTCTATTGTAAAAGTGGCGTGTGGAAAATACAACATGATGTCGTATTGTGCGCTCAGTGTTATTGGTTTGTGAATTCGTTTGATCATTCCGATGAATAAAATTGTTTTAAAGAGTGTACCTGACCTAGTACTTTTCATTAAGAACTATTTACATTAAATAAAACCAAAGTTATCATTATTAATAGAGACTTAGAAACAACAGAATTGGTTCTGATTCTGGTATTAAATGGACGAGTTCTACCGTACTTCATTATAAACGTCAACACGATGTAAAGGTCTAAAGGAGAAAGCAACTGGAATCATTTGAAATGTTACAGACTGATACTGGGAAAGCACATATTAAGTGAAACACACACTTTTGAAGTCTTTATGTTATTAAATATTTGAGAAAATACAACAAATACTTGTATTGTGATCGATGTCACCACGAACCGAATGAAATAAATAAATGAATAATTTAAAAGAGATTAACCTCACCAACATTTCTGCAAGTATCAGAAGAACCAGGTTTGCATTGTAGTGCCCAACGCAAAGCTATTTTGGCAAGCTCATCGTCCCACGTCTGAAAAGTACGGGAATAATTCAGATAATACATGTTAGTAACTATTACCAACGGTCCGTAAAGACGTAGGAAAATTATTGTTGTAAAGCTCCTCTCAAAGAACATTATTTTTAAATTTAAACTTCAAATTTGCATTACCTTACCAAAAAAATTTTTTTTTGATCTGGATGATGATTTTATCGTGTATAGAATTTTTTTTGGGGGGCAACAGGCTACATGATGGTGATCCACAGTGGGCAACTCCCCTTTAATAGCATAGGAAGGGATTTGAAAGGGGGGATGCGGAAGGGTAGAGGAAGGTAGCCAAGTGTTACTAGGGCCCCCGTGGCTATGGATTAAGGATCCTACCCGACATTCGCCTAAAGAAATGCAGGGAAAACCCTAGAAAAACCTGCATCAGGTAGGTCGGGCATTGGGTACTTGTCCCACGCCCTTCCGATAGCGGGAGAGTAGTTTGCTGTGGGGACGCAGCATTCCCTTCTCCGTGCCTCGACCAGTTTAGGAGGCAGCTGGCCGACTATTCCAATGGGAGTAGCGGACAACTCTTACCGTATGCCCAAGGTCTGTGACCCCGGAACATACACCTCTCAGAACAGGTCAAGGTGCCTCGGTTTGTGGGAACCTTAGTTCAAAAACGGAGAGGAAAAGGCATACCCAAAGGTAGCCCCTTCGTATCTCTCCTAAAAGGTTCTGCCTGCGAGAGAACATCCTTCGCAGGTTACTGTATGGAATTAATTTGATAGTCATTTTCTATTTTTTTTTATTTCCGAAAACGTCTGAGAGCATAGTCATTAGTAAGTTACATTTCGAATATGCCATTAAGTATTTCCCGTAGGATGCATAATAACAGGTATTATAACTTAATTAATAAAATATTTTACTTTGGGTGACAGTAGTAAATAGATCAAATCTGCTGAAGATTTTGACCGAAGGATCAAGATCTTAGATTATATTTATTTGGGCTTCGAAAATTGAGTCTTGAACTGATGAGATGAATAATATTATCAATTAAACGTTCACGTGACGCAATGGAAAAATATATAATGAGTTCTAATTTGCACTTAAGTCTGGTCCAAGTCTCTGAACATATTAAGCTTCAATATTTTGGAGTAAAGACCTATGGACCGGCAGAGCAAGTTTTTTCTTCGAACGGGGTAAATAATTACTGTCTATTTTATCCGAAATAATATATTATTCTTACCAAAACCTGCATGTCTGAAGACGGAGGCAAAGGCCCTGGTTTTCCTATTGTTTCATTCCCGGCGGCAAGTACTTTTC
Source organism: Zhengitettix transpicula (assembly GCA_037074705.1). NCBI lineage: Eukaryota > Metazoa > Arthropoda > Insecta > Orthoptera > Tetrigidae > Zhengitettix > Zhengitettix transpicula. Next base: position 33,442,004 of record CM073596.1, on the reverse strand, counting down.
GTATCTTGTTGTGGGTGTCCAATATAGTCTTGATGTCTGCCTGTGAAACTTCGGCATGCAGGACCCGGTTGCATTTAAGGGACGGTTTTTCCTTCTAATAAAAAAAAATTCGTCTTATACACAGTGAAAAAATTTAACGAATGCGCCAACAGTGTGGTGCTCATACAAACGTACAACTCGATACAGCAGGTACTTAAACAGTTTTAAAGTAACAAAAAAGGCTCTTGGAAAATTGCACTGCCAACTGAAGTCTCCCAGTCGTGGCATAAGGTTTTTTTTGTGGTTCAAACTGAGATGGATCGTTCACTTCTTCAATAGATTTGTAGAACTCAGTATGGTACTGAAGATATCACGATTACTATACTTAACACTTACAGAGTGAAGTGGACAAAAATTATTTGAGTCTATACCTTGCAAAAATGTCTTGAAAAATACGTTTCCACCAGAGGTAGAAATTACGCAGTCGCGGAAAAAGTCATTCGGAATGACAACCAGATTAGAATTAAGTAAATTTAGAGGTGCCTGTTCTCCGGTTAAATATCATTTAATAAAAGGGTCTGATTACAGGTAACTAAAAGATTTGAAACTAGGCTTTTTATTCCTAGAGTCATATCAGATAAATGTCCTGTTTTTTTCAAGTTGTGTTGCACCTGAACCGAAGACAAAGCCGCATTGCAGCTTTTTATCACAGTTTTCGCCTTCCCTATACGAATTAGAGATCACGCCTTTGTTTACAGTCCAGACCTCATAAATTATAGATTAAACAATAAAATGTAAAATAAAAACGTATCAATATAAATGATGTAGATTGATAAATCAGTTTTAATTTCTTCATAATATTCGCAAATAAATCAATTAAAATGTGGTCTTAGAAAAAAAAACCAGCTCAATGTATAAGACCTTTTCAGTTCTTTGTGAAATTTCCTTCTATCAGAATGTCAACTCTGTCCCAGTTATCTGTTTTAATTTGCTCGTTAAGTGTGGTTATGTTTCAGTGTTATGTTCCGTAAACGAACTACTAATATTTACTGCAGCTATTTACATCTCTTATCTTCGATTCGTATACTTCTTAACTGTTTTCTTAAACTTACCTGAAAGGTATAAAAACATTTTATTACTTACCGGATATTTACACATAGTGTGGTCCGAGCAAATGCTGCAGTAGTCGGTTTGAGCTTCTGAGAAACCCCATAGTGATAAAAGTAGTATAGCAGACACGAACAATTTCTGCATTACTGAAATAAATGAGTGGCATTAAAAGATGGTACATAGAGTAGGCAATGCATAACTATGTTTATGCACATTGTGATACGCCGACAAAAAGTACCAAGTAGATTAAAAACCACATTCAAAGTGCCCTCAATTGTAAAACCAAGACATTTCAAAATAATGGTTTGTTTTAAAAATCAAATACTGAACCGACTCAACGGTAAACCGGAGTCGGGGTTTTCTAGGCAGGCTGGTGAAAAATAACGTAACCGTATAAACCATGCTGGCAAAGGCGATGACGTTTTTAAAGGCAGGGGAACGAAATATAAAAACCGAGAGAAATTGGCTCAGTAGGCGTCTTGGACATGTTAGCAATATTTTGCTACATGTAGAGAAACAGGGACAAAATTTTATGTCCCATGGCTCTTTCGGAGAAAGACTATCAACAACAATGAAAGCAGACTACGAGACTGGACGAATATGGAAGCACAGGAAGCCGTTTGTTATTTTCAACAATGCCCCAATCATCGGAAAATATTCGACAAGAATGCCGAGGTTGTATTACCAAACCCAGAAATGTATTCTTTCACTGCATTACTTCTAAAAAGAATTGACTTATTAAAGTTGTTCCAAAAGTGCAATTTTTAAGGCTTGAGATAGAGATAAAAAATTTTTCTTGTTAAACGGTGGTTCGCACTGTCGCAAAAATAAAGGAAAAAGTATTAAATAATTTTTTAAGCAATTCTGAAATGTAATTTAAGAGAATTTGTAAATAAATAAATTTATTTCTTATATAAATTAACAATAATTTATATCAATACCACTGCAGCATTTTTTATATGTCCCGAAACAATATTTACCACATTCAACGAAACACATGATAATTCCGTATTATGACATTAATTTTTGTTGACGATATGACATTTAAATATCCGATCCAAACGAGCTAACGCGATTATGAAATCATGATTATGATATATTAAAAATATATTTTAATTTCCCTATGAGGGACCTCACCTCGGGTATTGTCTGTATAGTCCCGTACTTACGAACTGGCTACTCAATTTTTTTTTTTACAGTATTTAAAACGCTGTTTGGTGAGTGTGCAATCTACAGTGGATAGAGCATGCTCACATTCTCGAATCGTCTGAGCACGTCTCAAGTATCAAGAACGTTCCCTTATCTTTTCCTCAAAACTGAGGCGCTGTATTCAAGGTCAAAACTCGAACGTCAAATTTTTCGTATTTAGAAATACTAGACGATTTGGTAAATACTCACTGGGACGAGGTTTATAGTAGTTTTGATGTTTCACTCTGGTTGGGAACTGCTGCATCGCCTGAAATATTGGACTCGCATTAAGGAAGAGAAAGGAAGTTCAACAGCGTGGGGGCAATAACAACTCATTAACATTTGTTACGATTCCCAAGTCTAGAGGATGCAAGGGAGATTTATTAAACGTTTTTACATTAGCTAACATGTTGTAGAACTTAAAAAAAATTGCATTGGAATTAGTGAGTGAGACGGAATGCGTCTTAAAGGAGACTAGGACCAAGGTACTAGTCGTATATTTGAAAAAAAAATGTTGTATCAGTCTCAGCCAGATAAATGATTATTTTCTTGTTACTGTTTACTGTTATCAGTCAACCGCTTATGAACAGTCAATAAATTAAAGTGACTTGTCGTTGCGAATCGAATTCAGTCACTCGTTTTCCTCACCCCCCCTCCACTGAATCGACGATCACGTAGTCCATTTAAATGTACCGCTAAAAATTTACAGTTAAAATAAATTGCTGTTGAAATGTAAAAATAGACGAGGCAGTTATAATTTATAGTAATATGGTTGTGATCGTCTTACTTCCAAATGTGTTCTGGGATCTGAGTTATATTCCATGGTCACTCTATCAGCGACATTCAGCGTGTAAGAATTAATTTCGTTTATTTAAGTGTGATTGAAGCCCTACGAGAAATGTCACCTGAATTTAATTAGCGATGCAAACGGTTCAGAAAATCTCACACAAACACCCACTTCAAAACTGTAAATGTAAATTTAATGTAGGCGAGAAATGAAGTATCCGATTTTCTCGTACAGTATTGCGTTGATCGTGTCCGATAGAAATGAAAGGATGTATTTTTTCACACGCGGACCAGAACGTATTATAGGTTGAGAAGCGACACTCAAGTAGGACTTCATTTTTAATGTTTTAAATTCGCACACGTGAGTAAATTACGCGATTTATCCACTTTCGTACATTTAATAGGTTGGGAGGAATTAAAAATATCAGTGAAAGAAGTTTTTAAAGGTTGATCTAACGCTTCTGAAAGATCTGTAGTAGTTTAGACGGGAAACAGAAATCAGTCATTTGCAGACTAAGTCTGTTGCTCAAACTCTGGTGGAACGGTGACAGTCGTTAAAAGAAATTTAGATTCATAAAAGCGTGGGAAGTCTCAACTCCTCTCCCGCTATCGGAAGGGCGTGGGACAAGTACCCAATGCCCGACCTACCCGATGCAGGTTTTTCTAAGGTTTTCCCTGCATTCCTTTAGGCGAATGCCGGGTAGGATCCTTAAAATATAGCCCGGGGGCCCTAGTTAACCCTTGGCTACCTTCCTCTACCCTTCCGCATCCCCCCTTTCAAATCCCTTCCTATGCTATTAAAGGGGAGTTGCCCTAAGTGGATTACCCTCATGTAGCCTATTGCCCTAAAAAAAAGCCTTTCGTTAAGGATTAATCCATGTTCTGCATTCCATATTTCGTTCAATAGTTAACATGCTATGTAACCCCAATTACTGTATCGATGGGGACCTACAGGAGATGATAATTTTAAGAGTAATCTTGCTGGTTTGAGACGATTTCATGGAAGAGAAGTCTGGTAACATTTCGCCGCATGAGAAGTCATTTCACGTAAATGATTTATTTGTGGTTGTATTTCCAAGAATCACTCCTTTCTGTTCATAACGGCCTGGTAGAAATGCGGTATTTATCGGGGTATTGGAAACATGTTCAAATAAAAGAAAACATAATTCCTCGTTTTATTTCATTTTTGAAAGTTTCAAATATATCTACAATGCTGAATACATAAATTAGATCGAGCTGAGCATTGGGAGAGTTCTCGTGAGTTCAGGTTGTTGGTGTGATTCTTTGATTGCTCTTTTACAAACAGAGCAGTCCGTTGAGGTCGCACATCATGCAGTGAGAACAAGGTCTCCCAGGAGTGTACACGTATCCCGTGTTCATGGTGTTACCCGCAGGACCGTAGTTGCAGACGTAATAGCGGTTCAACATTCCATTGGCGTCTATGTTCGCCATGTAGCCGCATCCGATCACCTTGGTTCGGCTCCAGACCAACTGTGTGTACGCTCCGTAGTTTCTGGATACTCTGGAAACAACAATTCGCCGAGTGTTTCGCATAAAAATATTTGAATAAAAGTTGCTTCTTATGAAACGATTTCACTGATACATACGGGTATATCCAGTCATAAATGTAAACTAGGTTAACGAGAAGCTGTGGGCAGGGGCAGCGTTTTTAAGACGTGAAACACGTCAGACTGAAAAACTGACTAAATTTAGAAACCCAATTGGAGGTTTGAACACCAGTAGTTTACCTCTATAAAATAATATGTATGAAAACAGAAATCATAATGCCAGTTATCTATTTTTTTTTTTGTATTTGGCGAATGTGGTGAAAATGAACGATTAATGACTATAATCGAGGGTGTCACAAAATCCTCCGTAATAATCTTCAGGAAATACTTTTACCTTGAGCATTAAGAATAACTTATGAATAATTTCTAAATGACAAGGCTGATCCTGCACTGTCCTTCAGTGCTGCCACTTCGGATATCCATTATATTGTGTCAGCAAGTTGTTCCAACAAAATGGAAGATTGAAATGAAAAAATCTACGTCTGATAGAAAATTATTAAAAAGAAAGATAGCCAAACACAGACAAAAGAAGTGACAATATAAACCCCACACTATTTTTTTTTTAAACTGACTCTCCGTTCAGTTACATTTTTTCTGCACCCTCAAGAAAGAAACAACGCTTCCAGAAACGTTTTATGGTATTTATATTATCACTTCTTCTGTCTGTATTTGGCTATATTTCTACTTATTAATAGGAAAACCGTACTAGTTGTGTAGTAATAAATAGTAGATTGGGTGTCACTGTCAAAAAAAATGGACACAGTTTAGCCAATCTGGTGATTTTTGATGCGGCACATAGGAATTAAAAGGTAATAGATGTTACACTACAGTGTATGTTGATTATTCCTTGAATTTATACGTGCACCATAGTGAAACAACACTATCTTTGCCGAGAGTGTAAGAGAATGCTGGAGAATAATAGCTAAATATCGCATCGCATATAAAAACGGATTTTACAAACAATATAATATTGTTCCAAATTTTTTTTTATGGTATTCCGTTGTCTGAGTAAAAAGGAAGTGATAGGTAGAATAAGTAACAAACGAGTGGGCACAATAGCTTGCAGCTGCCTAAGGAATTTTACAAGTTCTTGGACTTCGGACCGGGGACTAATGAGGGGTCGTTTGGAAAATTCTCGGCCTGCACAAACGATCGTTTGTATTTCACACAATTTCGCTCGGATGTAAATTTGAAGGACCACAGAACGTTAACTCATGGGGTCGGTCCGGAAAGGGAGACATTGCTAATTGACATAAACGACCATTAAACTGTTACATTACATACGTTTATTAAACTGCCATAATTGTCGTAATAATGAGATGTAAATACGTTTAGACGTTGCGTAAAAAATACGTTTATGTTCGACAGGTTATAAAATACGTCGTTATTAAACGACTAACCTCGAAAGATACTAAAAGGTGATATCGTATGTTCGCTTTAGTTTTTAACGGTAAAGTACTTGGTGGCTGACTTCAAAGGCGGAAGGAACTATTTTATCAATTATGAGAGTTCAAGACACCAACAACAGGTAAGACCCAGGTAAGGTTCCATACTGAGACTATAAAAATTACATAAGCAATTGGGTGCTAAAAACTGTCCAAGTGATGGACATCATTCGGTGTTTGTATGTTTTCAAATTTAATTTTAATTTGATTTTTTCGACGTTACATTACTGTTGATGAGTCGTGGATAATTTACTACATTTATGAACACTCGTATTTTATTAACGTTACTCGTGATATTTTAGAGAAAAAAAACAGGTATACATAAAACGACACGAACAAATTTTGTGAACTGCTACGCGATGTCCAGAACTCTGGTTAATAATTAAGTAGCTCTTTCTACTCCAGTTCTACAAAAATGAGGCCGACCTCCTGTGGTGTACAGAAATCCTGGGTTCGAATCCCGGTGAGGGCGTGAATGTATGTGTACGTGAGACAAATCAGTTCCACGACAAGGAAAAATGAATTCCCATAATGAGTCGCTAATAAACTGAGCTGTTGACGCTACTGTAAATAAATAAATTTAAAAAAGGAGAGATAATTAACATAGTCGAAAATCTAAAACCTACGAATGCATGTGACATTTATGGAGTCAGCAATAATCTTATTAAACACTGCTGTATTGCAATTGCAATTCCAATGAAGTTCATATTTAACTTGTGCTTTTCCTCTGGTCCGGATGCTCTAAAATACGCGAAATTCTTCTCCAATTATCGCCTTATTTTCCTCTTGCCAATATTCTCCAAAGTTCTCGAGAAATCAGTACACAGGAGAATTGCAACTTTTCTCACAAAATTTAAAATTATTTCCACATCACAGAGGTGGTTTCGTTAGAGGTAAATCCGCCAACTTTGCTCGACATATATTCATGACGCACTCGGCGAAAGAATGGCTGGAATTTTTGCTGAACTTTCCAAAGCATTTGATTTCACAGATCATGACATTTTACTCCGAAAGTTAGATTTCTACGGAATGAGAGGAGTTCCCCTTTCTTTATTGCGATATTACTTGCAAAATAGGCGCCATATTGTTGCGATAGTATGCCCAAGACGGAAATGAGCATCTGTCAGAATGGGAAATAATTAACTGCGGTGTCCCTCAGGGCTCAATTTTGGGACCCTTAATTTTCTTCATTTACGTGAACAATTTACCAAATAATTTATATCCTTTAAAATCAGTCCTTTACGATGACGACACAAATTTGTTAATCACGGACAGAAAATCGGAAACGTTGCGTGAGAAAGTAGAGCCGTTTGAATCTGTGGTTAAAACAAATTTTCTCTTAACGAAGAGAAAGCTAAAACACAAATAGTTTAAATTCTAATTCGGAGCATGCACCTTTTCTTGGTCTGTTGATTGGCGATAAAATGAAATGGAATCAACATGTAAAGCAAAATTTGCTTCACATTAAGAGTGTTAGCTCGGGAAAAGCGGCATATCAACATCTAAAATGATATACCTCGATTTTGTTTTCTCATTCTGTCATGTCTTACGTCATAGCAAACTGGGGTCTTTCACATTAATCGTTTGAAATTTTTAAACTAAAAAAGATGGCCGTACGCACCGTATCGGGTGCGGTTTGGAATGCCAGTTGCAAGCCTTTGTTACGGAATCTAGGGATTTTATCAATGCCTTGTACGTGCATTCTAGACATTTTCAAGTTTGTCTGAAGAAACATCAAATTAAATGCCCTAAACGGAGCAAATCATTTATATAACACTCTGAAATCGCTCTGGACTCCGTATATAAAAACATCGTCTAAGCATTTTCGTTATTCCGCGATAAATCTGTACAATAGACTTCGGGACGAAACAAAAACTTCACTATACAAAAAAACTTTATAAAGAGATGTAAATCTATGTTAATTAATGGAGCATATTACTCACTGAAATAGTTTGAAGGAAACGCACATTAGATCCTCTTTAATAAAATAGTTTTCTGGTATCCTATCAAGTTATGCTATTATTTTACGATTATAACCTTGTAGAATTTAATTGCAGACTTATTTTATTTTTCATGTTCAACGGGAATTGTAGTCAGATTTGCTCCGTCCAATTAACTTTTTTTAATCACTGTTATATTGGTATATTTAACGTTTCTTTATTTTATTCTAATTTTTTGTAAAGTACAATGTTTGTTTTTTGAAGTATGTAATTGTAATATTTTATTCTTCTCTTGTAATCTTATATTATAACGTATCCTATTTCTTCGACCGAGGAATAATGAAATTAATAATAAATCATCCATCATTTTTTGTGTTTCAACACTCCAAATAGTAGTCCCAAGCGGCTGGAAGTGCCCCGATCGCGAGACGAAAAGTCTCGGCCATTGTGTCTTGTGATTACGTAATTTTAGAGATAGTTTTTCACTTAAGTAGCTGGAAAACTGATGGTCTATGTGTAAAATGCGGGCAAGTTGAAATATAACAAAACGGGTGGATAAGAATTTATTTATCTTTCTCAGGCCGAACACTTTCCGAACAATGCTCCATCACGCATTTAAATATTTAGTGACACTTAAAAATAAAAATGATCGTTGCAAAAGGGGCAACGTATATAATGACAACTTACTGGTATGGGTAGACATGGGTGTTGGGGAAAATTTCGACCTGGTCGTACCACCGGTTTATGACGCCTCTCCAGTCAGGAGTTGCATCTGTGCAGTTGCACGCGGTCCAGAACATGTTTAATCCGACGTGGAACCTTTCTGAAAAATTAGAGACAACCTTTAGAGACGAACCGATCAGAGACACTCATAAAGAAGGAACTGTGTCAAGGAAAATGCGGATTTAAGTGGTCGTAAAAGGTCGCAGTCGTAAAAAAAAAGTGTTCAAGTAACTTCCAAAAAGTTTTGTTTCAAAGTCCTGAATGGGATTGTGAATATTTGTCACGATGGCCAAATGCCATAATTTATTAGAGATCTACAATTAATTTGTCTTACTCTGAATGTTCAATTTCGCTTTACCAGCTGGAAATTACATACACCGATAAAATCACTATAACGTTAAATTTGATGTTAAAATTTAATTACAATTCATCGGTTAATCAGCAGATATTACGTAAAAAGTAACCGAAATAATTTACAAGAATTCAAGCAAATGTTGCCAATTTGTAGCGACTGATATAACAATGGACTGTTATATTATACTCAGAAAATAATATATTTAATAAATAAAAATGAATGTGTGTTTGTATGTTTGTGTGTATGATCCGTATAAAAATCTAAACGCGTGGAGTAATTTCAATCAAACTTCGTACACATCTTCCAATAAAACACGTAAGAAACACTATTGGTGTAAGACTTGACTACTGCCTGTGGTGGCAGGGGTGGAAATTTTAAAACATGCATAAAAGTCCTATATTTGCATCAAAAAAAATTTTCTGAGGCCATTGTTTCACCGGATATTTTTTTAACCTTTTTCGTCAAAAGAGGGGGCCATCTTTAGGGGTGGGGGTGAAGGGGCGTACAGGAAAAATAACACGAAAACAACAGAGATGGGTGTCAAATCCGCGATTATGGAAGTCGCCGAGTTTAATTACGACCATTGCTTTTATATATACATATACATAAATACATATATATATATATATATATATATATATATATATATATGTGTGTGTGTGTGTGTGTGTGTGTGTGTGTGTGTAAGTGAGTGAGAGAGAAAAACTTGTCATTTGTTTCGACACGTTAGCGTTTGATGTTAACCACTTAATCCACGTTTTTTGTGACCTTTGTTAATATTAAAAATGACGTTGGAACACTAACTCATTTTGGACTTACCAACGTGTCTGCATCTATCCTTGTTTCTGATACACTGATCAGCCCAACGTTGAGCAATGGTAGCTAGTTCATTATCCCAAGTCTAGAAACATGAACGGAAAATTATATTATAAACAAATCCTCGTTGTGAATGATAAGAAATTCATTATTAAAATACATTTACAAGGAAGTTTTATATATATATATATAATATGAACTTTTAAGCTGGAGTGTTATACAACGCTTTGTTGTATATCAGCTTGGAATAAATTAATTATGAAGTAACCGTTTATTCCAAGTTAATGACTCGAAAACCTCGGATTTGTTTTCATAAAAATTAAAATGTTTTTTTCTAACTATCCTTGTATATCATAGAAATTATTTTATAATTTATTGAAGTCTATAGAAATAAATTAATTTTCTTAGAAATTGTGTCAATAAAATCGGTGTTAATTTTTCAGTATAATTATAACATGATGCAATTAAATGATTATGTTATCCTAATAATGGAATTTTTTTATGGCGAAAATGCTTTTTAAAACCATTCCGTCGATTCTTTTTCTAAACTGCGCCGTCGGAATGGATTTTATTGACCCAGTTTCCTGGTTACTTAAAAGTAATATATGATCGTGATGTATTAAATTTTTTGAGTTTGATAGCGATCTTACCAACTTTGACATGTCTGCCGCTGGAGGCTGTGGGCCTGGAAATCCGAAAGTTTCCCTTCCACTAGCCACTTTAGATCTGAGAACGTTGTGGTGGTTTACTATAAGTCCCATGTGCTCAGGACTCACACCAGTACTCAGGACTAACGGGGCGCAATTCGTAGAAGCTATGTCCTGAAAATGAAAACCCAAGGAAAAGTAACATCGAACGGTGGATACTTATATTTTTTATAGGTCATCTAGTTGGCAAAACTCAGCTCAGACATATTCATAATAAATCTAAAAGGAAATTCACTCCATTGTATAATTTTTTGAACAGCAACAATATGAAACGATAATAAAGACTCGGACTATCATTCCAAACCCTGAGACGGTTATGCGTGCATTGACGGCCTCTTAAAGCATCTAATTGGACCGAATACTTTCCCAGGTAATGTTACAGAACTGTCAATTGTGGGTGCCCCCAAAATATGTGATCATCAGTATTCCTGAAAATGGCTGACCTCCACATTCCTCCGTTTGCGTTCCACGCACAGTTGTCTGCTTAGAAGTTATGGACTCGAGTTACGATTTGTTTCAGATCACAAAAACCGATTACGGAACGCTGTGTGGCGTAAACCGAGCCCGGTGCAGCAGAGATAACTGAAGTGATAACGCTGTAAATGTCACAAACGAAGACATGGGTGCCATCTATCGCCTTACGAGCGCCGTACAGTAAGCCTACACTTATTATTAATATAAATCGCGTCCGTGATCGACGATGCGTAACGATAGTACATTTAGGCAGTCACAAACACGTTGCAGAGCCAACAAAACATAATCACACTACGATGTTTCCTTTTATTTTACGAGCTGTGTTTGAGAAACAAATGAAACTATCATTTTATAGAGTTTTTCTTCATTGAATGCAGGTTAATAATTTTTTTTCTCACAAAGTAAAATTGTTTCAATATCTCTAAATATAGTGTAGTAAACCATACGTAATTTTATTTATTTCAGCCAATTACAAGTCAGAAAAAATATTACTGTAATATTAAACAACGTTTCGTCGCTTATTTTGCGACCTCATCACATAGAAAAAGAACATTGATTAGAATAACATTTTAAAGAAATGTCTCTCAAAGTTTTGTAAGTCTATAAAAAATTTTATATTGCTTGTTATCTTCCAAATGTTTTTTTTAAAAATAATGTTAATCTTATCATTGTAATTGTTTTCTTCATCTGATGAGGTCGCTAAATAAGCGATGAAACGTTGTTTAATATCACATTAATAATATTTTTTCTGACTTATTCTTGGCTGACGTGTATTTATTTATTAATTATTGATTTCATATTTAATGCAAGTTATAATTATGTAAAAATATATTGTGTAAGTGAAACGTTTATTTAATTGGGGAAGATTAAGTTTTCCTTTGGCAGTAGGGTGAATATATCTATAGTAGAGACAGCGACAAATAATTTTGAAAGTAAAAATAATTATGAATTACTAAATAAATAAAATTAAGCCAAAATTCAGTCTTATACAGGCCAACCAAGCGGTCATTAAAAACTAGGTTAAAAGAACATATCAATAATATAAATAGTAGTATTCAAAATTATTCTGTTTTGCCTAAACATATTTATTTAAATAATCACAAATTAAATTGGTGTAAATTTTCAATTTTGGACGAGGAAACGAACTAAAATTCGACATTAATGAGCGAATTGCTATATATTATATCCTATAAAACAGTTATTAACATAAAAAATGATACTAACAATTTGAAATAATTTCAAATTATATAATGTTTCCGTTGTATACCGCACCCAACCATGTAAATTAATTCTTACTGGTCGTTCTCGTTTTAAATCGTACATTTCGGCCACAACAGGGTATCAAAATTTTGTAAGTCTAACACAATTTATTTTTTTGATATCTGCCAAATTGTTTCTTAAAGTTGTTATTCTAAGAATTGTTTTGTTCTTTTTGTACTTTTAAATTGGCACCTGATGAGGTCGCAGATTAAGCGATGGTTGTTAATTTAATAAATTCTTTTTTTTCTGACTTAAAATGGCTGAAGTTTATTTATTCGTTTTCTCATTAGTCAGTATACATATTTATATATATATCAAATATTAATTACAGTCAATGTACGTAAATTTAATTCTATTAACATCTAAAACATAAAACATTTACCAGTGAATTTTGAGCATTCGAGAAATGAACGGAATATTTCATTCGGAAGTTTTAGTCGTAGCGCCTATTTTGTCGCCAGATAACTAACATTATATTCATGTTTCACGTTCCTGACAACCGCCAAACCACTGACTACCTTTGGGGAAGCCTTCACATCTCTCTGGTTTTTGAACTAAGGTTCCCACATTCCGAGGCACCTCGGTCTGTTTTGAGAGGTGTATGTCCCGGGGTCACAGATCTTGGGCATACGGTAAGAGATGTCTGCTATTATTATTGGAATAGTCGGCCAGCTGCCTCCTAAACTGGTCAAGGCACGGCGAGGGGAAAGAAAACCCCTCTCTCGCCATCGGACGGGCGTGGGACAAGTACCAAATGCCCGACCTACCTGATGCAGGTTTTTCTAGGGTTTTCCCTGCATCACGTTTAGCCGAATTTCCGGGTAGGATCCTTAAACTATAGTCCGGGGGCCATAGTTAAACCCTTGGGTATCTTCCTCTACCCTCCTGTAGCCTGTTACACTAAACAAAAAGCTGTATTGCCTACTTTGGGTTTCGAATTTTCAACAGATGAGAAATTTTATCCGTAGATCTTCATAGGAGAGGATATAAGTGTCTGAACATTTTATTTGATGGACCATGAACGTAAACTATCGCCCCGCTTGTAATGAATAAAATATTATTTGTATATGTTTAAACTTGTGATGAGCTTTCCCCACGGTTGAATCCCAGAGATTTGTGAATTTTCATCATGTGAATGGAGTGACGTCATAGTTAGCGTCATATAACGTGAGGGCAAATGTTAGTTTTGTGTTTAATTATTATCTTTTTCAGAGAAACGTTTGCAAATGTGGAAAGAATTGATTTATGTTAAACAAATAGCATTTGTAAGAAAAATATATGGTGACATTTCATTTGATTATCAGCTACATTTTACTTACGTCGAATAAGCACATTGTGTGGTCGCGACATAGACTGCAATAATCCGTATCTGTAGACACCCCTAGGAAGTAGAGGCAAAGAAACAGCAAACCTAAAACTGGACAAACATCACATCGAAATTTATAAATGCAATATTAAATTTTTAAAAACAATATTAATATTTAATAAAATAAATATGATGTATTGCAACGTGGAGAGACACACGTGACATCCTTAGACTGAACAACGTAGCCAGACGAACAGTGCTTCACTTCAATTAATTGTTTAATGTCTATTTCGCATATGGCATGTACAGGCAATGACTTTTTTTATGGGCGTAAAATAAACTGAAGAACTTTTCAGCCTCTGATGATAATTTTAACACAAGGTCACACTTCGCTCATTTTTCCATTATCCACATGTTTATGATTTTCTTTTCTTTTATAGGTATATATAAACATATACCACTGTGAACAAAAAGTAAGGTGAATTTAATTATAAAATATAAATTGTTTATTTATTATTCCAAATCAATTTCATACCCTTCAATGTAATGTCCGTCCGATAAAACACACTTTTTCCAACGCTTTTTCCAGTCCTCGAAACAGTCGGAATAGTCTTTTTCCTGCATAACCTTCAAGACCTTCCTCGATTCGGTTTTTATCTCCTCAATCGTGTCAAAACGGCGTCTCCGCATTGACCTTTTGAGTTTTCTGAATAGCCAGAAGTCGCACGGAGCCAAATCAGGCGAATACGGTGGTCGCGGAACGATATGAGTCCAGTTTTTGACAAAAAAGTCGTGAAGAACCAATGCAGTATGACATGGTGCATTATCGTGATGAAGGAACCAAGAGTTGTTCGCCCATAATTCCGGCCGTTGCAGACGAATAGCTTCACGCAAACGACGCATAACGCTCAAATAATATTATTTGTTAACAGTTTGGCCCGGCGGAAGGAATTCATAGTGCACCACACCACGATAATCAAAGAATACTGTCAACATGACCCTGATTTTCGATCTTGCTTCACCTTTTGCACGATATTCACTGGATTGGTCGGTGGTTTCAGGGTCGTATGCGTAAATCCCAAGTCTCGTCTCCAGTAATGATGCATTTCAAGTGGTCCTGATAGTCAGACAGCAAAGTTTCACAAACATCAACGCGACGCTTTTTTTTCCCCAAAAAATTGATCGATTTTGGCACCAATCGAGACTTGACGCGTTTGAGACACAAAACATTCTTCAAAATGGTTTGGGCTGAGCCAAATGAGATTCCAGCATTGTCAGCGAGATCTCTAATTGTCCATCGACGATTTTCAAGCACCAAATCTTTGACTTTCTGGTCGTGGCCCTCGTCGGTAGACGTTGATGGTCGTACAGAGCGCGGATCGTCTTCTTTGAACTCGTTGTATCACTTATAAACGTTTTTTTGTGCCATAGTTTGATCACCACAGGCTTTCCGCAACATTTTCAACGTGTCCGCACAAGAATATTCGTTCCGCAAACAAAATTTGATGCAAGTTCTTTGCTCAATAAAATCACCCATTGCAAAAATCGAAAAATTCACATTTGGTTGTTTACAAAAACACGTGTAACTCGGAGATAATTAAACCTTTTAAGAAACAGAAGCTTGGCAAATATTATAAACAGTCCTACCAACCTAGGAAAAAAAATTACCTGCCTTCCTAATAACCGAGAGTTTTAAATGACAATTTCACCTTACTTTTTGATCACAGTGGTATAACAATTGTAGAACGAACGTTTTCCCGGTGTAGAAATTTAGTAAAAGTTTCTCGGTTTTCCAGCCACGTAAACTCGTCGATAGCACGCGGCGTTTCGACGACATGCAGCGTCATCATCTTCTGGCGAAGTGCCGAGTTAGAAGATGATGACGCCGCATGTTACCGAAACGTCGCGTGCTACCGACGAGTTTACGTGGCTGGAAGCCCGAGAAACTTTTACTAATATATAACAATATTTCGTATTTCACTTGGACATTGGTCCAATTTTATAGGCTCCGTGAAGTTATTATAGTGACATAGTACAAGGATATAAATAAGTAAACTAACACAACCCTCAGAAAAATATAAGTTAGTTGCATTTAATATTTCATGAGTGTGTGCTTTATTGTATTAAAATTTTCAAAGTAAGTCATTAAATATTAAACGTAATATATATATTAACAAACTTTTAGTTTTATGGATTAATTGGCAGAGAATTAATATATCAATTTATAAAATGACAGTCAACTTTTAATTTAAGCTAAGTTATGTAAATTAATTTATTATTTTATAAATTGTATCGCTAATATACATTTTTCTTGTGAAAAAGCTATTTTTTTATGTAGTTTGATGTGAAATAGTTGACCATAAATAATAAGAACTGTAATAAAATTAACGTGTCTGTATTCTCTATGGTGGAGTCGGTAAGTCATGATTTCTGCAGAAATTATATTAGCCTAGAAATATTTTTATACAATATAAAATATAAATTTTATTTGTTAGGTTATTTTTAGAATTTCTTTTTATCGTATACATATCACTAATATTGTGTGGAACTTTATATTAAATATCGGAAAACAATTTAATAATTAATAAACCTAATTTTTGACTCGTCTACTTTTTGTTTCTTGTATAAAAAATTGTAAGCATTTGAATTTCTGACGAATAAATTACAAATACAAATAGCTTTATTGTTATGTAAGTCTACAAACAGATTTTTGGAAGATACGGAGCACATTAGTTTTTTTTTAAGGTTTACGCTTATAACCTTAAAGTTTTAAGCACTGTGAGCCAATCTTCTAGCAATTAAAAATTGAGTTTATTCTTAAAGATGAAATCTTTGGGTCTTTTATTTTTCGTATTTGGTTCTGTTTTCTTCTAATCAGTTGTATAATTATTTTTAAACACCCGCATATTTTTTCTCTATTTACATTTTCAATGACGCCTCGAAGATACTATTTTCTAATGGATACATTTCCAACCTTTTCATTATTCCATTATCCACGTAAGTCTGATTGATAGCATATTTTATGCAAAATTATTTTTTAAACAGCGTGAAGCGTGTCCAAGCCTGATATACATCTGAGTTTTCAGTGCAGCAACACGCGGAGCTCTCTTCCAAACCACATCACAAAGTTGAGATTAAATTATGATAAAATGTTATTTTTTACTAACCATTAAAAGAAGTTTTTATAATTTCAAAAAAAAAAATTAATCTTAATATTTTAATTTAGCAGCACAAAAACGTTTCTGTTTCACCTTCAGGCTGTATCAGCCTAAAAATGTTGTCCATGTTATAAAAGTTTCCTCAGTTTCACTATTAATATTATTTTGAGACGAAAAAAATCGATTAAATTTCTATTATATTTTCTATTGTATTTTTCAAATGAATGAACCAGCAAAATTTGACGGAAATATATTTTAATAAAATTAAATATTAGAACATATTAATAAAAAAAAATATTCGGCTCTAATCTGAGTTTAAAGCGCACATGTTTAAAAATTATCTCAAAACCATTTTAATCCTGTATTTATATCCCAAAAATAATTTATATTCAGATTTGTAACATAAATGTACCGTTTGAGGTACAAAAAAAAAGAGGAACAATACGTCGTGCTAAGGTTTATTAAGATGTTATAATATTAAATTTTATTAAATTATATTTCTTACGAATTTGGCTGGTTTATTCATTTATAATTTAATTGAATTTTGTTAAGTTTAATTTTTTTTTCTAAATTAAATTTATTTCACGTAATGAAAAATGTGTAGAAGTGTTTCCTAGCCTCTATTTGGATTTAAATTTATTGACAACGGTTTTGATAAATTTATGATGCACAAATTCACGAAGATATTATTTGAAATAAGTTTAAAAATTTTGTAATCTCTGTAGTTGACGAATTATTCTAAATCGTCAACGCAACTTCTCGGCCACTTACGTATTCATCTTAATAAATATAAAAAAAAAACTTGTCCTGCACCAGTTTTCTGAATTTCAGGTTTCATATGCTCTTGTGTTTCAC
This sequence comes from Zhengitettix transpicula, assembly GCA_037074705.1. Classification (NCBI taxonomy): domain Eukaryota; kingdom Metazoa; phylum Arthropoda; class Insecta; order Orthoptera; family Tetrigidae; genus Zhengitettix; species Zhengitettix transpicula. The sequence goes on along the minus strand of CM073596.1, from coordinate 33,424,334 downwards.
AGCTTGAACGTTGTAAATAAAAATAAACTCGCTGAAGTAAATAGAATCTTTTTTTTGTTTCAGTCCAGATGATTTTCTTGTCGTCCTTAAGCATCTTATTAATTCTTTTTGCTGAAAAAATTGTATTTCTGTGCAATCTCTGTCTTTATAATCCTACGACAGCTGCATAATATTAGTAGTATATTGTTGTAAAATACTTACGTATGGAATCAGAATGTGTGGATTTTTTCCCCTCCATCAGAACGTCTCTAAACATTTTACTACCGAAATCTTCCAGTAATGATTGTTATTCACTTTTTCTTCAGATCGGATGTTCGTGGAGATTAAACCAGAAAATTCTGTTATTGACGGCTGGTAAACGCAGCACTGTTTAAGACTTGAAGAGACGGTAAAAATTCCTCCGGATCGCAATCGATCGCTGTGACTAAACATTTTTGGTTCTCACCTAAGATGAAACTGCAATTTGGATATTTATTTAAAGATATTGACGCGTCCGTTTAGCAAATTCAGAACGATTTATAAATCCAAATTTAGTAATCTCTCGAGCACTGGCTTTAAATTTCTCGTTGATTAAAATTTACATCATGTTACGTTTGTTTAAATTTTCGGAGGTTTAATTCCGGTAGCGACATTTAGTTTCACTATCGCTCGATAAATTAATCGGCCGCGGAAAATATAGTGAACGTTACCTGAGCCCATCGTTTAAGTGGTTGTTGGCTTTCCTTCTTCTGGGCCGATTTGTGCTGTTCGCACGAAAAGAACTATCTGTCTGGACGTCGTTTCTGCAAGCCTCCCTTTAAATTCTCGCATAACGTGTCCATTAAATCGCGACGATACGGCCGTGACGACTAGATCTACTTCAAAGTTACAGAATGGTCCACTTATCGCAGTCTTCGAAGGTAGTTACCCGTTTACGAACTCTTTTACGAGCCCTTTACTACGGAGCCAGCGATTTTCTGCGGTGACCAATCTAATAGGAAAAAAAACTTGAAGCTTCATTCTTTTTCGAAATGTCGTGGCCGTAGTTCGTTAGCAGTTTTCTGGCCGAGAAGTTAAGCAATTGTCTGGCAATCTGCATAACATGAAACGTTAGCGAACCACAACACATTAAAAAATAAAAGTATATTACGGTGAATTCGACATTTTAATTGCTACTTCTTCTTGCTCATTCCACTTTTAGTTTATCCTACCGAAAACATTATCTAGAAGTACTTTAATTTTAAACCGTACTGAACTGATATTCTTTTTATGACATTTTAAAACCGCGAAGTCGTCTAATGCATGTAAAATAACACATTCGAGCTCTAGTTCGTCCAGGTGACGCGGACTTTAAAAATATAACTACATCTAAACCATATTTTATTTTTCACATGTAATATAAAATGATCAGAAAGCAAAAATCACGATCCCAGAATCTCCGGTTGGTGTGTGGTCGCTCTACCATCTGAGCTACCCGCGTAGACTCCACACCACGAGACTTCTCCGTCTAATTGAATGGCTTGATTGAAGAATGTGTATACGTGTACGTTAATTGTTGAGATTCTCGTCACAGCCTGCAAGTTAATGTCAAAGAGCATCTACATTCACTCTCGCTGATCTTGTATGAAGGCCAGCATGAACATTTTTCATCCGAAAAATTTTCTATACGTCAAGCAATGTCAGAGAATTAAAAATCATAATTTAACAGTGTGATCTGAGAGTTCCTCAGGTCCTGTAACAGGATCAGCAGTGATGAGATGAAAGAGACAATTGAATCCAGACTCAATTTTCTTCAAGTTCTGGTATTTACGTCCTTCAAACTCTTGTGATGATCCTTTAATCTTCTCAGAATCACTTTCAGGAGCTTTCTGTTATCTTAATAAATGGAAATGACAAAAATTACCTTCACCTGCTTGCCCTGAAAATAGTTTTGAATGATTTTACACGGTTCCACATTTCATGTTCATTCAATTTGCCAAATAAATCAGCCCAAAACATCATCTGACATTTCAACTCCTCACATCCAATTTTTGGCAACATTATCAGGAGCGTCCAGAAATCTCGGCTCAACGCGCATTTTTCTTGGCGGCCCACAAAAACTCTGTGGCCGGCCACAATTTGCTCACCCCTCGACTAAATCCCTCACCGCACGGCCTCATTTCAGAACTTCAATGAAGAATTGATCTAAGGGGTAGTGTAATGAACAGAAGAAATGTGTTGCTAATGACCTGGCCCTTGATGGGACAATAAATAAAGTGAAGCTGAGCCGTGTTGGCTGCACTGAGGCACCCAAATAGAAATACTGTAAGTTTGCATTTGAAATTAGATCTGTTTTATGTCAAAATATACGTCTCATTTTGTGGATCCATAATTCGCAAGATATCACAAAAGTAAATGATGGTTTGCATAAGTATCGCTCTGGAATTACAAATTAGAAGTGGAGGTCCGGGGTCGATTCTCGGTCCGGTAGAGATGATATATATATCTCATAAAGTAATTATATATTTAATATATACAGTAGAAAAATATAGTAATAATATAATTTTTAAATGTACATAATTAGTATGACACGGATTAATTCTAACATTTATTGCTTTAATTTTTGTTCATGTAAATTTTTCTCATTTATCATTACATCAAAAATACATTATTGGGCTGCAAAACATTTCAATTGTTTATAATAAATTATTTTAGCATTTAAAAGGTTTCTTCTACTTAAGTGTGCCACTAAATTTCTCAGACCAAGAATAGTTGCCATTAAAATTACTTCATAACGGATTTTTTTTTTAAAAAAATGTAAGAAAACCCTCAATTATCTAATAAAGCCGTGTTCCATAATTTTTTTTGAAATCTCTGCGTCCTTATTCTCGATAAAGTATGTATCGGTACAATTGTATTTATATTTTTAATTAATTTTATAAATTGTTATTCGAAATGGAGTTATTTAATCGGAATGTGCTACCTCTAATAACAATTCACTTTTAGTAATAAGTTTTCTAAGTGAAATAAAGGGATTTTCCTTTGTTTACATTGATATATATAATTACATTCCAGAGCTGAAGAAATGATTTCAAACGAAGCTCAGCTTCGAAGGTCATGGAACTGAATTAAATTATCAGTTAGATAAGCCTGTTTTCAGGTCTATACAATAGATGGAGGAGTAGACTTGGATAGCTCAAGGTGGGAGAGCGACCACGTTCGAAGTGCAGGTCCGGGTTCGATACCCGAATCGGTAGAGATTTTATATATATTATAAAATAAATACATATTAATATATATATAATAGAAAAATATATTAATATATATAATAGAAAAATATATTAATATATATAATAGAAAAATATATTAATATATATAATAGAAAAATATATTAATACATATAATAGAAAAATATATTAATATACATAATAGAAAAATATATATTAATATGTATTTTAAATATATAATTATATTGCTTTAATACTGCCATTTTTGTTCACAGAACTTTTATCATTTATATTTTACATTATCTCAAAAATATATTCTTTCATAAATCTACTTTCTCATTCTGCTAGTGTAGAACTCATAAAATTTATTCAGAATTTTAGCTTGTTATCTTATTTCCTTTTTTTTTCCTCATTTATAAATTACAACTACGCTGTTTTACATAAAATATTAATTTGTAAATTTAAAATTCTTAGTTTTATTTTCCTCCATATTTCTTTTTATAATTTTTTTAGATTTATGACGTGTCGTATTACCTCAATAGAGACCTAACTGAATCAAAAATATCGAAGAGTTTCAGTGAAGACATGCAGAATAATAAGTCTGGAGGACAATAAATGCTTACAGTCATGTTATCTTGGCAACGTGTGAGATTTTGCATAACAATAGAATGGCCTCGAACGCGATGCAATAAATTATCTTACACCTCTTACATTGTGTAATTTGACTGTTTTTCGTCTACATCAGTTCGTCGGTTTCCTCAAATAAAATATTGCGGGCCATACTATAAAAATCAATATCTTCATTCTGTTTCACCATCAGAATAAAAAAAATTGTCATTAAATAAGACACTTCATATGTAATACGAATGATGCTCTTCTTCGTTAACAGACGTTAAGTAGGGTGGCAGAACTGGACTTCTCCCTTCCTCGTGAGTGGAAGCCATAATTGTTTTATATGTTGCTATTGGGGGTTTTTCTCTGAAACATTTCCCGTAAACTCGTCCCTCAATTGATTTCTCATGTCGAAGCACGAGTCCTATAATTTCAGGTCGCCTACTTTTTGTTTCAAGAGTCATCTTCCATTTCCTCTTTCTAATTCTTCATTTCTTACCTCCTCTCTCTGTCTTATGTTTTACTTTCTTCTGTAACACTATTTATTAATCAGAAACTGTTCGCTCCCACAAGCCGAGGCACCTCGGCTTGTTTTGAGAGGTGTATGTTCCGGGGTCACCATTGGTACAGTCGGCGAGCTGCCTCCTAAACTGGTCGAGGTACGGAGAAGGGAATGCTGCGTCCATACAGCAAACTCTTCTCCTGCTAGGTAGGATCCTTAAACTATAGCCCGAGGGCCCTAGTTAACCCTTGGCTACCTTCCTCTACCCTTCCGCAACCCCCCTTTCAAATTCCTTCCTATGCTTTTAAAGGGGTGTTGCCCAACGTGGATTACCCTCATGTAGCCTGTTGCTCTAAAAATAAAAAATAAAAATAAAAACTGTTCGCTCAGGAAGGAAACTGTAGCAATGGACTTTCGACGCCAAAATTCCACACTCACATGGTCCTGAAGTCACTACACGTGGAGGCGCAAATAAGGATTGCAAGATCACTGCAAGCTGAGAAAACACCGGGTCCGTTCACCCCTTAGTGAAGACAGCTTACTTAGTTCAGCCGCTTCAGAATGAACGGCTGCCGGTAACGTAATCGCCCGAATCCAAACACTGAAATCAACGACGGCTGCTCACTGAAATAAGGCTTTTCTTGATCTGATGCTCAAAGAAAGATGGACTACAGGTTCTCGGACGTAAAAGCCGGAAACTGAGCACGCAATAATACTCTAAGGGCACAATTGGACTGCTCAGAAGCTCAACAACCGTTAACCAGACGGAAGCAGCGGATTTGGTTTCCAATTGTATTATCACAGTGTCCATTGGATTAGTTTGAAGTCTGATAATAATAATAAGTTTATTTAATTGCACCTTGTTTTCATATCTGTTATTTAGGATTACTCCTCCATCTCCTTATCCAGGATTGTTGTTAGTACCAAAATAGATGATAAGATATTCTCCAATCCAAATTTCGCGATCAAATTTCTTCTATTCCTCAGATATCGTTTTAATCTTTACATTTCTATTTACACGTTTATTTAATGAAGTCATCACATCCCATGTTCCTATTCTCCTTTGGTTTTTGTACCTCGGAGGGGAGCCTCTAGAGTTTCCCCTCCCAGACATCTTCCAGCTGAACAGGTTCATCAGTCTTTAGAGGAATTTTTCTTACACCAAGGACAAGAGGGTGTCCTGTCCTCTAAACGCTCTTCCAGTCTCCGAAGAGGCCGTTGGAGTTTGTTAGAGGGATGACCACTTATACCGGTGGTCACTCGGTCGGTCGCAGTTTACCGTCTTACCCGGGACTTTTCATATTAAATTTCAATTAAATATTTTCTACATTAAATTCGCGTTAGACGAATAAGAGCTGTAGTAGGACGACTTTGAATAAAAAAAAACATTTTTCTTTAAATACGAAAACTTTGTGACCGTAGATTATCTTCCATATTGGGCGTTGTGAGACAGACTTGAATCAAAAATTATTTTAAGGAGACGAAAAAGGCAGTTTCAAGATTTTGAACGAGGACGGTGGATTTTATTTTCCGATATTGCACAAAGACTTCGCACGGGGCACGATTGGTAGTGGTCACGTGAGTGTAGCATCCACAAAATACTTTACAATTAATGTTTTGTTATGTTTAGTGACTTTCGAAAACCTAGTAATATAATAAATTGATGTGTATACAATCTTAAAAGCGTCGAGAAAATGAAGCAAATTTTGCACACACGTTACTTACGATCCAGAAACAAACACTGTGGGATTTGGTATGTACTGACGGTGCTAGCGAGTGTGAAGTTGGACAAACTTGCTCGTCAGACGTTCCACGGTGCATCACAGTGTAGCCACGTCTGTGTTGTTTAGAACTTGTCATCAAACGAGGCCAATATCCTTTCACAACATTCAACATTCCAGTGTCACAAAACTTCCATTAAACTTTGACGTTGTAAGAAACTATGTAGACAAGTCGTTAACAGTAAAATTACGAAATATCATTTAAAGCTGGGTTCAAGTAATGCTCGCTAGATGAAAAATACAGCCAGAGGGGAAAAGAACTCTACTTTAACCGGAATCTTTAATCCACATCTCCAAAGATTGTTGTTCTGTACTTTATTTACTCGTTTTATAAATATTTGAATTTTAAGACCACTAAACAAGGATTAAAATTTGTTCAGAGTTTTCACGTTCGTGCCAATATTTTGAATTAATTGAACTACAATTTGGTTAATATAATTATGATAATCATTTAGTTGTCACAGAAATGTGTTCGGATCTAATTAAAATTGCAGTCCAAACAATTGTTTTCTATTTTACACTCAACGTAAGAGAGCAGATAAGTTTTAACGTTCATATTTAGTAGCAAATCCGCGAATATTAAGTACCTCATTAACCACTCACTTTGTATTAATCATGCTTACGACGTTCCGAGTTACATCCTTCAGGAAACTCGTGAGTTCTAGAATCTTTGTCCGTCCGTAATATTCATCTATAAACTGTACTGTACGGTTGAGTTATCCTTCGATATTTATTTATAATTTGAATTCATATAAAGATACAAACTTAAGTTTCCATTTAATTTGCCTTGTTCTTGAGCCCTGTCTGGTCGCCATGCTGAAGGCTCCTTGTCTTGACGACCTGGGCCATGAACTTTGCAGAATCTTTGGCGGTCCGTGGTCGTTCAGGATCGTTGAAATCCACGTGGTACAGGCCAAACTTGATGCTGGAACAATCTCACATTGTCAGTCAAGCCTACAAAAAAGTATTGTACCTTAATATTTACTGCTGATGTTTCGTACCTGAGACCGTCCGTCCACTCGAAGTTGTCCATCAGACTCCAGGCAGAGTAGCCAATTACATTGCAGTCGTCGGTGTGGATGGCTTTCAGAATTTCACCCAAATATTCCTAGTAAGATCCGTGAATTATTTTACTTAAAAAAATTAGTAATGTAGACCAAAAGACTTATTTAATGTTTTCCAAAATAATTATCAAATTAGGTGTGAGGTTGAATTGTCAGTTCTTTCTGAAGACGTGTTGGGCACCAAACTTACTATAAATTGGGAAAATTTTGGAACTATAGGTAAAGTTATCAATTATAAATCAAGATTAGCTTTTGAGATGTCATCAAACATAATCTAACTAAATGTCAAAACCGAAACCGATTTGTTTTGTAATATTTATAATAATTTATTTCATCAAACATAAATCTTCCAATTTATTAATAAATTTCTAAAATTTGGTCCACATAATTAATTTTCTTTGTCAATTTAAAATTCAATTAGATTTTGCAATGATTTCTGTACAACGTTTCTTGTAAAAACCTGATGAGGACAAACGTGTAGTATTATTTATTAAATTATAATTTTAAAAGTAAGGTTTCGGCTATTTTATTTATTAAAATAAAAGATTCACTGACTAACAGGAAATAAATATCCATTGTTAGTTGTGATGCGTGATTGACACTGGAGAAAGATTGCAAATTTAAATAATAATTGATATTACACATGACTATACCCTTGTTTAATAGAGTCCTACAAAATTTTTATTTAAATGTATATTATATTAAAATGTCAAGATTTTAAATTAGTCCGTCAGTTATTCTAACCATATTTATCTGTAAAAACTGATAATTTAATTATTTAAATTCAGAGCTTGTTCATTATTGTAAACAAGAGGATGTCATATATAAACATGTCAGAAAAAGTTTGCCTAAGGATATATTTAATTAAATTATCAGTTTTTACACAAGAATATGCCCTGACGAACTATTTTTAAACCTTGACATTTACATTAAAATAAAAATTAAAAAGGGTTTAATCATTTATAATATGGCACATTTATTCCTTTGTCGTTTTTATTAAACAAATAATAGTTAATGTAACGTGCATAAGCCCTGTAAGAATTTCAAGAAATTTGGCGGGTCAAATATGAGCCTGGCAAAGCGAGTCAAGGAAACGGCAACGGAAACGGAAATAACCCTGTGTTCCATAGTCTTAGACGGCGAGAAATTAACTATTGATAGCGAGAATTCCTTGATGGCAGAATGGTCTCACCTTAAAATATTTAATTCTTTCCTGATCGTGAATGCCGCCATTGTCAGAGTATCCGTTTTCCGTGATGAACACCGGAGCGTTTCCGTATTCGTTTCTTATCCAGTTCAGCAGTTTCCGCAGTCCCCAGGGAACAACCTTGAAATAGAGACAAGGTCAAAGAAGGTAAAGGGATAAAAATGATCTCTTGATACATTTTATCTACTCGCCTTCAACCACCAGCTTCTCGCAGTTGGCCAAGAAGGGTCAGCGGTCATTGAGATTCCGGTGTCTCGGAGCCAGTAGTCGTCCTTTCCAGGAGTGACGAGCGCTGAAGTGTAATGATTCAGACCAAGGAAATCCGCAGTTCCTAAGAAACATAATCAAAGTTTGGTAAAGATGTCATTTCTCGAGTAATAACGTCAACGAGTGAGCCTATATCGTGCTCATCGAAATTAGCGTTAAGATCACCAAAAAATATGAAGCAAAGGTATTAAGTTCGCAAAATCATCCCACAAAGGAATAATTAATTAATATTATAATTTTTTGTACGATTTTATTGTATTAAAAATTATTTTCTAGTATAGTGACCATTTTACCTCTGATTTTAGCGATCCACTCTTCACTTAGAGGAGGGAGCCGAGGACGAGTTTGTCCTTTTTGCTTCGTGATCTTAGCGTACAACATCTTCACTTTATCCGGATAGTCTCCCTCTTTACTAAATATTGGATGGGCATATGTTCCCAACTGCAAAAAAAAAAGTTTATCATTTTCTAATGTATATTATGTCCAACATAGCTAATTTAACAGAACAAATTATTGATAATTATCCTTCAAGAAAATAAAATTTATGTTAAATTGTTAATTTATGCAATTTACCCCTAAATTTTTAATTACTCACAAAATTAAATGAAAAACAAATTCTTCATTTTCAAAATCATTATTTTAGAATTTTTCCGAGCTTTCGGCAGCTTTCCAAATTCATCTGTACCAATAAAATTTTTTTCAGAACCCTTCACATTTTAATACATACAAATTTAAAAATGTATAATTTGTTTTTTAAATATATAAATTTTATAATTGATTTAATTTACAAATTTATAAAAGAAGTATATGTATGATTATTTTTAAGATGCAAATGGTTCTGATTTTTTTTATTTGTTCAGATTAATATGGAAAAAGTTACACCAAATTCTAAATTAAAAAATTTCAAATTAAAAATTAATATTTTCCTTGAAATTTCTGACTGATTAAAAACATTAGGTTAAAATACAAAAAATAGCCATTTTTCATAAATGTTGTTTTAAAGATGAGTACACGAGGCCAAAAGGACTTTACATCCAAACTTAGAAATTTTTTGTTTTAAATAACTCTATTCATGAATATATCAATACTGTAAAAGTTTGGTAATTATAAAATTTTGTCTACATAATTCAATTTCTTTGTTAGTTTAATCCGTCAATTTAACCTTTGAATTTATTTTAATTTCCTTGTGCTGAAGTGCCTACAGATAATTATTTTTGTTTGCACAAGCCTGATGAGCGTCCACATCAGGGCCGAAAAATGTATAACTATTAATTAAATTTTAATTTCAAAAGTCTGTTTTCGGATATTTTACTGAATAAAACAATAAGAGGTTCATTGAACAAAAAATATCCTTGTTAGTTGGCACAGGTGACGTATTAGGGATTAATGCAAATAAAATACATTTTAGTAAAGATTATAGAAACATTCTTCAAAAGTATGTAAATGGTCTCTCAAAAATGTATTTAGCCTATTCCTAAAGATTCTTGCTGCTCAGTTCAATAGAGTAATTTATGTATTTATCCTTACCTAACGGCTTTCACCTCCTCTCAACATAATAGGCCCACAAATAATATTAGTATATCACGTATATAAGAGAAGGTAAATTTTTTTTATATCATTGTTGAATATATACTCTATATAAGCATAAATCATGTTCCGATGAATACCATGGTTATTTAATTTACTCTTACGTCTAATTGAAGAGCCAATTCGGAAGCTTCCTGATCTTCTTTGGAGTCTGATTTCGGCTCGAACCAGTACGAATGCAACGTTATTCCAATTTTACCTAAAAGGAACGAAAAATATTTGTGAAACTTTTATTTTATGGCGAACAAGAAGAATTACACAAGAATAGTTTATTGCACAATGAAAAAGTTAAGTGTTCTTTTGTTAGAAAGTATTTTACTACATTCAATTTAAACGTCAAGTGAAGTAATGATTTTGAGATTAAATTATTATCCTGTATTTTTTTTGGGTGTAGTCAGGCTATGTATAGGGTAATCCACATAGTGGCAACTCCCCTCTTGTAGCATAGGAAAAGGTATTGAAAGGGGGAATGCGGAAAGGTAGAGGAAGGTAGCCAAGGGTTATTTAGGGCCCCCGGCAATTCACCTAAAAGTGATGCGGGAGAGGGGTTAGCTGTGGGGTCGCAGCTTTCCCCTCGCCGTGCCTTGACCAATTTAGGATGCAGCTGGTCGACTATTCCAATAGGAATAGCGGAAAACTCTTACCGTATGCCCAAGGTCTGCGACCCCAGAACATACACCTCTCAAAACAGGCCGAGGTGCCTCGGCATATGGGAACCTTAGTTCAAAAAACCTTCACAAGGCATCCCCATTATTTTTATTTATTTATATATTTTTTGCACTGTTCGTTGGTGCCTGCGAGCGATCAAAGAAAGCTGTGAATAATTTTAAAATAATTGTTGAAAAAAACTACAAATATTTCTATATGATCTTAATTTTTATACATAACGAAATATAAATATATAATCAAATATAAACACAATAAAATTCATAGAAATTTAAATATAATGAATAAAACTTAAAAATAGCAAAATAATAATATTTTGATTAAAGACCAGATCGGGAGTGGATACCCGAATAAACCACTAACACCTTCTTTCTACGAAAACGGGATGAAACATATCTATATGCTGGAAAATGCATTTATTAAATATGAAAAGTTTCAAGAGAGTTAGATGAAATTTTTTAGAGTCCAAGCACTGAATCTAAAACTGGTATTTGTCTAACAAAATAAGCACATGCGTATTAAATCAGAAAATTACTCTTAAGTTCGATAATTAAATTCAATGTAAATTTAATTATTAAAATTAACGTTACATTAAATATCTATTCTCCAACTAATTGCCTTATATATTTAATTTATTTATAAATTAGGAAATTGTGAATTCTATCACCCGTTTCATTTTTTTATTCATTAAATTAACGTTGTAGCTGTATAGGTTATAGGCCAAACATACAGCACAATACATCAAATACAGTAGATTCTTCATGAAACGCTCGCTCCATATTTTTATATTATTAGTTTATTTATAATAGTTGTATTTACCTGATTTCAATCGAATCGTAAATGAATAAACCAGCGAATTTGACAGAAACATTTTAATTAAATAAAAATTAGCAGGTGCAAGTATAAAAAAATTTGACATGTTGGCTTTTTTAAGTTTTAATATAATTTGTATTTTGTAATGTCAATAAAATAATTAAAATGTTGTGAAGAAATTTTTACATTGCAGTGCTCATTTTGATTTCATTATTTTTTTTCTAACAAGTCATTTATTTAATTTATTTCTCTTTAAAAGCCTTTTAAACTTTATAGGGATTACATCTTCCCACCATGTTTGTAATTGGACCCTGGAAATAAGAAAGTGTAAATGAAAAGATCTTGATCTTCCTCACCTTTTTGTGAAGGCCTGAACTCTTTGTCGTAGAGATGGTACACTTGAGCGTGTGCTTGTAGGAAGACCCTCGTTGCGATCAAGTTGCCTGCCTGTTCGTAGAGCGTGTATAGCGGAGCGGCTACGACGCCCTCTGAATAAGAGATTCCCATGTGTCTGGGCTCGTTCACGGTGATCCACCACTTCACCTGCCACCAAACCCACGGTAATATTACGGTTGATCGATTAGATTAAAAATTTAAGTCAAATCACTATTTAGCGTGACAGTTAATGTCAAAATTCGCACTAGGCATAAAATAATCCCCCCCCCCCAATTACAATAGTATTGTAGTAGTTAACTCTGAAAAACAAAGCAAACATTTAGTATCTTTACGATTATTCAAATATATGAAATTAAACACATTTAAAGAAAATTGTAAAAATGAAAAACGTGAGTACGGTCAAGTTTTTCATTTTTTTCCGATTTCACAAAAATAGGTATAGATTTGTAAAATCCAAAATTTTACCGCTTCGGTGACTATTTTGGAAGAAATTAAGCTTAAAATCGACACGTAGTAAAATTCCGATCCACATCGTATAATAACCTCAAATAGAAATGAGACAAACGTTCCAAACGTGATGCGTACTAAAGGGGATTGTTATTAAATATTTTGTAATTCTTGTTAACATTTTTGTATTTATTTAATTTATTTTCATTTCGAATTTTTTGTAGCACATTAATTTATATAAATGAATAAATAAGACAAATTTGTCAAAAATATAATTTGAATGATATAATTAAAAATGTACGATCACAGCCAAATTTATAAGATGTAATTTATTAACAGGAAACTTAAAATCGTGATCTATCAAGGACTTAATCAGGGGTAAAATGATATAATTTAAATAAAAATGTTTCACACAAGTGTTGACTTAAAAATTATATGTTTAAAACTGATATAAAATAGATATAAATTACAATTTCCAAGAATTTCCTGGTCCTGCCATTAATATTATAAAAATTGATTATGTAGAAATGAATTTCTAAGGGATACTTCACGTTTAGTTGATGGTGAGACGGCTGATCATTTTAGTGCCACTGTTCAATTAGTGGAATATTATTGATGTTGATAGAATAATAAAAGAAAATTTAAAAGAAGAAAAATACAAGTGACAATAAAATAATTTGACCTTATTAGGGATGACAAAAATATAATTAATTATATAATACAAAAGTAAAATGTAAAGTCCCAAGTTGGTAAGAACTAAGAATATTGGTTTTGAGAATCGTGAAACCAATACAAGGATTTTTATTGCAGCCACTAAGGGAAAATTGGAATAAGTGACCGGAAACAATATTTAATTTTAGGGGATGAGTGATTGTAACGTCTCTGGGCTTGTAAAATATTTTTATCTGTTTCTGTATTTTTTAAATGAAATAATTTGTGTTTGAAATCTTTTTTGAGCTGTGAAGCCTAATAAAATTAAGTTAAAAGTTATTGTTTTTGACTTACCCTGTCTCCGAAAAGTGTAAACAAAAGTCTTGCAAAATCTTCGAATAAATCTATCATCACTGGATTCATCCAGCCTCCCATTTCCATCAGAGGTTGCGGCAGGTCCCAGTGTTGCATGGTTAGCTGGAATGTTAAAAATTCACATTTAATCCACAAAATAAGCCATGAAATAAATTTAATGCGATAAACGAGTCGTTCCACTTAAAGATCGATGACTTACCAGACTGGGAAGAGTTCTCAGGGTTTCCACCCGCGACATTTCAACGTCCAACAGCTTCGTCGTCAATTCTCCGTTCGCATGGAAGCTGTTGGTCGTCGAAACGTCGCTACTGTTGTATCCGGGATGTAAACCTTACATCTCTATCCACGACCCAACAATGTCTAAAGCGTAGGAACTCCGATAAATGTACACAGCTCTCATCGTTGAACTGTATTTTATGTATGAAATGAACACTTAAAGCAGACAGCGCAAGAATACCTGCCGATATGGACCTCCCTCCTAAATAAATGTATAGAATTAGGAAGTATACCAGACGAATGGAAAAGGTCAACAATCAAGCTATTATACAAGGGAAAAGGAGACGCAGAGAACCCAAACGCGTATAGAGGAACAGCCATGGAATCCACACCACTGAAACTCCTAACAGGAATCCTCGCCAAGAGACTGGCAGAGAAGCTAGAACCCTTTCTACCAGAGGAACAATTTGGTTTTAGAAAGGGAAAGTCCACGACCCTGGAAGTAGAAAACCTGTTTGGACAAATAAAAAAGACGATAGAAAGACCAAAAGGTTTTTGTTGACTACTCAAAAGCATTCGATCTGGTTAACAGATAGACAAACTGGAGGAACTAATTGGAAGAACGAGCACAACGATCCTGATATCAAATATACTGGCAGAAAACCATATACAGATAAATGATGGAATAGGCGTATCAGACTGGCTGTCACAGACGAACGGTGTCCTCCAAGGCGACCCACTCAGTCCTATCCTGTTTAACGTTCTCACGAACGATGTCACCAAAGGAATGGCAGGAACAAGCACGTATATATACGCTGATGACATGGCCATCGCAGCGACAGATATCGACAATCTGCAAGTATCGGTAAACACACTGAGTGAATGGACGGAGAGAAATGATGTGCAGATAAATGAAGAGAAGACGGAGTTGGTAGTGTTCAGGAAAGGAGGAAGACTCACTGAAGCAGAGAACGTCAAATGCAATGGTAAACGACTCAAGAGGACTAACAACTTTAAATATCTAGGCATCACAATCCAAACAACGGGAAGGAGTTTCAGACTGCATATAAGATCTAGAGCAGTGGCGGCCACTAGAGCTATGAATGAAATCAGAAACATAACACAACTATCGATCAGCACAGCGATGGACCTGTTTAGGCTAAAGATACTACCTGTTCTGACGTATGGCCTAGAATTAGTAGGAGAATACCTCAAGTACAGACAACTGGAAGAACTGGAGCGGGTAAAGGCTAGATACCTGAAAAGAATTTTAGGAGTTCCACAAAATTCAAGATCGAGGCTAGTGTACGAGCTTACCAGGGAGACCTTCCTAATAGAGGATTTAAGATATGATCTGATACTACCAGCTGGTTCCAGCTTCAGACAGCTTTTATAGGATCTGTATGAGAGGAAACGGACATACCGGAGGACTTCTATGCAACATCTGCTATGCAGGACAGGACATGGATGGACGCTAACCATGAACTACGGCACACGAAGACGAGACTGGCGATCCATGGCTTTCACCATAAAGTGTGCTTAAACAAAGTATTTCATGAACCAAAAGACGAGTGTGTGTGTGTGAGTTGTGTTTAGAAGCTTGTGAAAGATATATTGTAAAATGTAGGAATAGACGAAAATCTATCGTAGCTTACAGCAAGGAAAGGTTGTAAAATAATGCACGGCATGTGTGCGCTTCCAATATATTATTATTATATTTTACGTAGTAGTTAGTTGTTCAAAGGCGATTTTTTTTTTAAACGTAACATTCTTCTGAATGTAACACTGTATTTAACTTGTGCCTTAAATTTTATTTCCAACACACAGACCATGGTTCTGTTAATGACAACCTATGTTAATGCGACATTAAACTATTTTGATAAAAAAAACACCGGCCACAATTTTGCGATGTATGTATAAAATAAACATTATTCAGTATTGCATAAGGTACGAACGTGAAAGGAAAGAGTTCCTGGGAGATGCAGAAATCAACGAGATGATAGATCCTCCGACGTACCAGACGAACATTATTAAATTCTTCTAAGATATATATAGAAATAAGTTTTTAAACGATATAAACAAGCAAAAGAAATAATATAAACGGAAACAAACAAGCGTATGGTAAATGTAAATAACATAATGTAAACGTGTATAAATTTGTATGTCTGTAATAAAGACATATAGTAGCTAATTATTCATGACACTAACGAAATAAATTATTCTGTACCAAAAATACTACTAAAATTTACAAATATACATCAATTGTTTTGCAAAGCAATATTTCAATTAATGTAAAAACAGACATAGAATTCACAAATTACTATAACTATATACTAATTTAAGAAAATTTTTTTTTTTTTCAAAAACTGGTTATTTATATTAACTTTATATATATTATGAACGTATGCAAATAATGTTTTACTCTACGTGTTTTAAATAAATTAACAACCATTATAACAAATAATTAAAATATTTTATTCAACACAACTACGTTTCTGTACCTTCTTGTACTATTACGGTTGTTTATGTTCTTATTTTTAATGATTAACAGTTACGAAAATAAAAATAAATAATTATAATAATAAACCAGTATAATTAATAATTATAAAAAAACGAGTTAAATTTTTTGTCAATTTATCAAATATAGCAGAAAAAAGCTATGATATTAAACATGATTGATAAGATTTACTATTATCAAACAAGTTAAAATATTTAAATTGTTCAAAAATATTTTAATAAATAATCCTTACATATAAACAATCAAATTGAATTGATAAACAAATGAAAATCTCAATTTAAGGAGAATAAAACTTAAAAATAATAATTCTAAAATGTTACTTAAAGTATTTTTGTATATATTACCGTATTATGGGAAAACAAGTGAAAATTAAAAAAAAATATATGGTAATAAATTATAAATTTAAGACCATTTCTTAAATTAATAACAAAAAAAATTAAATACACAATTAATTTTGGTCAACATAATTGTGGTAAATTGTGGATATGGAAACCTAAACGTGACTCGAAACTAGATTAAAATAATACAAGAACGATTACAATACGGATTCTTAATTTTGTCCCTGCACATAAATTAGAAAAAGTTGATTCCAATAATTTTGAGATTTTAGACACTGAACAAAATTTATTAAAAAGGAATTTAACAGAACTGATGAATATAAAAACTGATGTAAACACACTAAATTCACATAATAATAACTTAAATTTGAGTAATATCATAATCTATTAGTTGTTAACTTTTGATATATTATTTTTAATATAAAAAATTATAATTATTTTGGTATAAATTTGCAATTTAATTGGGGAAAACTTGATAATTGGTAATATTTATTATTAAAATACAATGAAGCTGAAAATTTATGATTTGATTATAAATATTACATTGTTTAAGATTTTTATTCCTCACAACATTTAAGGAAGAAAAATATTGTTGTTTTTCACATTAGATAAATTTTTATATAAAAAAATTATTTATTTGTAATTTGATATATTATATTGTTTGTTCTTTACACCGATTACGAGAAAACATTCTCGTATCATACAATGAAAACATAAACAAACTGATGAACGTACAGAAACGTCGTTGAGTTGAATAACATATTTTAATTGTGTGTCGTAAGTTTCTTTAATTTATCTTAATGTAAACCTATCTATTTTACGTATTTGAAACCATATATAAAAAGACTAGTATTTTTAATAACTTTTTAAGCATTTTAAGGTTTTGTCTGTATCATAATGATAACTACAGACTTATTTTTAATTTATTTGAGATTTATTAATAAAAGGTAAATTATAAAAAAATTGTCTATTTACGAGACGTAATTACTAATAATATTTACACTTACAGTATCACATATTTCTTTAGACTTTTGACATCACGTTATCGATAAATGTGAACGTTGTTTTGTAAATAATCGACTCTTACTATGGTATAAAAAGTTTATCGCTTTTATGTTGAATAACAACTGTTACATATCACAGCTGAATATGGCAGTGGAGCTTCTTTTAATTAAACAAACAATATTTTGAGACAGTATAAGGTTCATTAATTATTTATACAGAGTTCCATAAAGGCCCAGTTAGTTTATTCAAATAGTAAAATAATTCGATTCACGTTCAAATTTGGTTTTACTAAAAAATAATGAATTCTAACTGCTTGGTTTTCAGACTGATTGGAGACACTGTGATTTAATTATTTACAGAGAAAATATCAGAAATTGTGTTACTTTACGAATTAAATTCCTGGATGTATATTTATATAAGCTGGAGGAAAGTTGATGAATAATGGTATTATTTTACAAGAAACGTGTAAAAGGTGTCTGCGTGCAAGAGCAGAAAACAGGTCCTGCGACCTTACAAAGAAATTTAGTTTTTACTCGCCAGGAATCATAAAGAAGTTATTTCTGTTATAATTGGATTGCCATACGTAAAAAAGCCATACCGTTCAAGTCATATAATTGTCTAAGGACGTGTAGAAGGGGGCCTTGTATTTAGGGGACCTGTGTAAATGTTCCAGCTGGATTTTTTTTGTTTGTGTTTGTATGTGCACATTAAATGCTTAAGAGTTTCCAGATCGACTGAGGTACATCGAAAAGATCTGTATGAGAAAATGATTGAGGGTATATTTGAACATAAAGTTTTAACGACTAATATACAGATGGCCTCGTCCGGCTGTTGTTCAGCCACCCAGCCCCCCCCCCCCCACATTATCTTACCATTGGCTGTATTCCATTTGCTATCAGCTCATCAATTAGCTTGTTGTAGTAGTCTATACCGGCCTGGTTCACGGTGGTTATAGCCCCAGAAGGAAGAATTCTAGACCAGCTCACTGAAAACCGGTACACATCCACCTACAGGGAAAGAACAACAAGAAGTTACTTATAAATACTGTACGTAGAACTGTTTCATTTCCCCTATGAGCATTAAATTAAAACAGCAACATTGTTTTTATTAAATGTGAACCAATTCATTCACAGAAGAGGTTCACTGTCCTATAAATTTTCCCAATTACATTGAAATAGGTATTATTTAAGATATGAAGACATGGAAAGAAATACTGAGATCAAATTAAATAACTACATGTATTCCCACGATACCGTAGATTAGTGTCAGGAGTAATATAACATTAGAAAATGATTTTTAGGAAGTATATTTGGACTGAAATACACAATAATAAATTTTTTTTTTGGTCTGTGAATTTAGAAAAGTAATCGGGTATAATGTCGGACTCATAAGAGGAATAAATGCGTGTATGAATTTGCACCCCTGAACACCTGAACGTCAACTTAATCGGCATGGTGAATGTCAGTATTCAACTCAGTGACCCACCAAACCATTATTATATCTCTTCCTTCCATCCCTGCCCTTAGAGGTACTCAACTACCATTCCATGGTTATAAATTGAAAACGAAACTACATCGACAGTGACACTATTAACGTCAGCGACCCTGAAAAATATTTGTACCACGCTGATATTGATCGTTTTTGCGTTAATTTGAAACGCCACCTCCTTCATTCCCCATCCCGGGAACTTATACAGTGTCTTATCTCCACAGTGTTTGGTCCCGGATCGTAAGTATACGACGTTCGGTTGAAATTGCTCCACGCTATGCAGACTTCGTGAGGATCATACGCAAGTACATACTATTTAATTAGAATTTTATTTTTCGTTAAAGGTCGTAAATGAATTATATAATATAGATTCTTTATCCTCCAGAAACTTCAACACACTCGGCAAGTTAGGACATCAAGAAAAACTATTTTACTTTCGAGATGAAAAATAGATATCGGCTTCTGATAAAATATGAGACGGTTTCAGTATACTACTTACACCTAATTCCTTGAGCATCTTCACGTCTTCCTTGTATCGGTGGTACGAGTCACACGCAATGTCTGCATTCGATTGGTCGGCAATGACTTCCGGCTTGGAGTGACACATTCTATCCCACATTGTTTCTCCTTTACCTACAAGCAATAAACGTGTAATATCACACTGCTTCTTGTTCTGAGAACGGCTAATATTTAATAATAGAAAAATATACTTGAAAAAAGCATTACACACCTACGTGTACGTAAATAAATGTAAATAACTCTCAATAAAATGGTGTGAAATAATTTCAAGAATCCAGTCCTATCTGTATGATTATAAAACAATAAATAATTGAGAGACCAATACTCTCATATGAGAATAGTTCGATTTATCGTCCATTTTTCTCATGAATCATGCATTTTGATACAGCTTTATTAAACATTAGCTGGGTTCCCGGCGTTGCCCGAGAAGTCATTTATCTATAACCCCCGATATGACTCAAATTTCGGCTGCTTTTGCGCTATTTTTATGTACCACTACTCCAACCCTAATCATTATAATTAACCCTGGAAAATATTTATTCAACGCAAATATCTGCCGTGCTTGCATGTTCCAAAATTTGCACCCTGCTACCCCTGCATCTGAGGGGTAAATGCCAATTTACTAAACTCAGTGACATCCATAACCTTTGATTTGACTCCAATCTCGGTTGTATTCAAGTTATTTTACTGTAAAGCATCTCCATCCCAAACCCGAAGGGTGCCCTTTTTCCCAGGTCGTAGGGAATGATAATTGCATTCAGATAACATCGGTAGAAACACTATCAATATCTTTGATCCCTAAAAATATTTATCCGACTCAAATATCGGCTGTTTTAGCATGTTTAAATATTTCCACCCCCGCTTATTGGGGTGGTAGACGCGTCTCACCCCGACAGTGTTTGTTTCCTGGTCGCAAAGAACACGTGTACGAAATTTGGTGAAACTTTCTCCACCGGTGTAGATTTGTATAAGGAACATATATATATATATACATATAAACATACAAACAAGCACTCTGCTTTATTTATTAGATTAAACGATTTAAAAATTAGTATTTACATTTTTAAACAATACTTTTAACAAATATTAAGTGAATTATGGGTAACATTAATTTTATTTTTCTCGTTAAAAAATGGCTGTAATCTAAAAAACTAATACATTTTAAAAATTACCTCTACAACCCATTTAAATTTTTGCTATTTAGCTAACATGTGGTAAAGTTATACTTTTCAACTCAAATACTTTGTGGGGGTCAACTTGTGAGTTTAAGAGGAAATTCTAAACTTTTTCAATCTATCTGGACAAAATAAATCTCAATTCCAAATTTCATCAATTCATTCGTCAGTCAGATTCCACTTCTCTTGTAACATAATTTTGTCGAACAGAATATAATCCCAGCAAACGTCGATCGCGTGTCATTTTAAAGCGCAAAATATTTATTATTAAACGCATATATTTTTAGAGAAATACCACGTCAGCAGGCGCAAGTATTTATCCGTGTTACACGGAGAATGTAAACACGTAGCGCGCGGCGTTACGGCGTGACGTACTCCGTTTGTGTCGCGGAGAGGTCAGTGACACCTCTATCGCGGTGCTTGATAACCTTATAATGGTTAACGGTTCGTTCCAATTTCTAACCGTTTATATTTGAACAGATTCAGTTAGATTAATTTTTAATCATTATAATATTGAAAGTAACACAAGGTAAGGAAATAAACTAACTGATATCTGCAAATAATGATTTTATGAAACATAATATAATTGATTAAAACTAAAAGAAAGAAGGAGGGAAGGACAAATACTCTGATTTAAATATAATTTTACGGACATTTTTGGTTTAACTGTGAAATTAAAAGAAAAAAATGAAGAAATGGTAAAAAAATAAATAATAAGAGTTAACGAAATTAGTATTTAAATAATTAAGGCAACTATGACGGTTATTGCTACGATGGTCTTAATATAATTTAAATGAATTGTAGAATATAATATTTTATATATATATCCTTAAAGGGAAAGTAACAGTTTTTAAAATGATTTCAATTTTGTTAAATATAAATTACCGTCTTCTTCCCAAGCTCCTTCAATCTGAAACGCTGCAGTCGCAGCCCCAAACAGGAACCCTGGCGGAAATTTGTTCATGATTTTACGAGGAAAGCGTTCTGAAAATATTAACATTCGTATAATTAAAATCAGAAGGAAATTGTTACCATTTTTAAAAAATAATTAAATTTGATCATTATAATAACAAAAGCAATAATAACAAAGGCAATACAAACATTATGTTTTATTAGAAGACAATGAACATTTTTTTAATCACAAAAAGAGTTAAAGACATATCACCTACTAGAAAAAACGAGTATTGATATTTGGGTCGAAAATTTGTACTCCGTACAACAATAATTTTATTTAAAATAATTGAAACTGTGAAACACATATTTTATTGAACAGTCACTTCTATGTTCGTTTTGGCTGATCCATTCATTGGTTATTATTATATCATATCTACTAAGCAATTTACTATTTAATAAATCTA
Source organism: Zhengitettix transpicula (assembly GCA_037074705.1). Taxonomy (NCBI): domain Eukaryota; kingdom Metazoa; phylum Arthropoda; class Insecta; order Orthoptera; family Tetrigidae; genus Zhengitettix; species Zhengitettix transpicula. The sequence continues at coordinate 33,402,164 of CM073596.1, read as the reverse complement.
ACGAGGAAATTTACTGTAATGAGTAGAAACTCTAGAAACAGATATACATTCAATATTGATTGAATTATAGTTAAATAATCTAATCAGCTGAATGTCAAATATTGTAAATAAATTTAACATGGATTTATTTAATATAGAAAAAGCGAATTAATAAAATTCATTTACAATAATATTCTTATGTATGAATGATCTACAGAAGCTTCATTTATGCATATTACTAATTAGTTATATAGTTTGATATTGAAATAATTAGAATTTATGATTAAAAAAGTGATTTAAGTGCATAATATTTTTTTTCCAACTGGATACAAGGTCAGTAAAATCGAAATAAATAATTGAAGAATATTTTTCAAGATTGTTACTTTAATTAATAATACCTGCAATGAGGCCTAAATAAACATTTGGTGCCAGCTAAAAGAAAAATTAAAGTTTATGGAAACCTAAAATCAAATATTCTAAAAAAGGAAATTACTGTCCTTGATATATATAATTAACCTTTATCTGAAGTCTGTAAGATTCTATTTAACATTAAAAGTCCGCGATTTTTATTCCTGCTTTTTTTTATATTACAATCACATCTACAGAAATAATTACAGTTTCTTGATTTTCTGGACATTATTCAATTTCCCACGCATAAAGACTGAATAGCCTAAACGCTTCATATGTTTTTTCTAGCAGTTACCACCCTAATTCTTCCAATTTTAGAGGCTCATAACCATTCAGGCCGTAGATATAGCTTGCATTTCTGTACTTTTCCCAATTAATGTATCAAGTTTTATCGTACAGGGATACCGTATTCCATTAGTGGCCTCCCTTTATAATCCACTACGTATGAACTTATACGAGTAAAGTTCGACCTGATTGTTAGAACACTCATAAAAAACTAATATAAACGGAAAGATTCTACTTACTGCGTAATTCGTATGCAACAAGATATAATATTCATAGCAAGTTACATGATTGTAGGAATCATTACTGCGTACCTTTCAACCGTGTTCGACCGAGCAGCCAAACTGGACGAATCACCTGTCAGTAAACACGCGAATTTCCCAGCCTTCCAGGTCTCAGAAGTTACAAGCACGCATTCAGACCGCAAAGTTCCTGTTTGTTTACTTTCTTCCTTCTACTAGCCGATAATAAACCAGAACTGGGACAGAAAAGTATCACACCATTTATTTTAACCGAGGAGAAAACCTAGCGAATTTTGAAACTGCATCGAATAATTTCAAAACAATTTTCCTGATGAAAGTGCCAGGAATTTTTGATTAACACATTTTATTTATCGTTCGAGGTTTGTGATTATGAGTTTTGCATTCGTTATCAAATGAGTGTTGCGCCGTTGCTCGCGATAATTGCTTGGGCAAGGTTATGAGTTTAGTTCAACTGTGTGTTTCTCTAGTATATGCTCATTAAGGAATATTATAATAATATAATTATCAATATCACTGCAACACGAAAAATAGTTTCGGTTCTGTTATTATTTTAAATAAAAGTAATTATTTGTTGCTACTAGAAATTATACAAACCCTAAGTAGCTATTTTTTAACATATTTTATTCACGACTTAATTTAATTATATTATATTAAATATATATCTTATTGCAACGAAGACTTTATGGATTTTAAATTATATATAAATTAAAAATAATAAGAACACGTATCTAACGATTCTTCTGTGGATGAATGGGAACAGTTTTGAGACAATAAATTCAACAATTTCGAGATACGAGACAAATATAATTTTTTCCTGACAACAAATTATTAAAATATGCTATAACGGTCTACATTGGAGACGAATAAATAATTTACGGGATGGTTGAGATTCATAATGTTACTCTCGAGGTGAAAAAACGGCATAAAGACAGCTCTAGGGGAGGGGTGAAAGGGGGGTGATGAAAAATTGCGATAACGACCAAGATTGTTGTCGAATCCGGTGTTATGGTAGCCGTTGAGTTTTATTCAGGATATTCCAGGAGGATTACGTTACAGTTTCTTTCACAATATGTGATAAAACAATCATAAATGTTGCTGATGTTACCTGTACCGGTTAATGAATGAACAGTTTTATTTTATTTTTAACATTCCATACAATCTCGCATAAAATTTAATTTCATAATCTAAGATTTTACCATTAAGTTCTGTAGTTCCTTGAATTGTCATACTTACTGATAACTTAATGTTTGTCTGAAGGTTATTTTAAATTAGAATCGTGTTTGTTCAGACGAGTTTTTAACGCTCTTTTTGTTTGTCCTATGTAACAAGCGTTGCAGGCTCGACAGGCAATTTTGTTTCTTATATTATCTAAATTATTGATATATTCTTTGCAGTTCTTGTTTTCGTTTACTAATAGTGTACGCAATAATGACCCTTTTCGTAGATTTAGTTATCTATAGTAATATTTGTAAGGGAAAGAAACGCAGTAATTTATAAGCAATGTAGACATTTGTTTACAATGATGATGAATAACAAGCACGTTAATGTCCTAAGGCACGATATGGTAATATTCAGGCTTCCTGGAAAGATAATTTTTTTATATAGTTACAAATGTTTTTTACATTCTTTAAACTAACCTTCAGTTTCTTACAAAATGCCATGAGTTAGCGACAATTAAAAATCATTGCTTTGTAATGCGTGTATATATATATTATGAATTTCAATGCAGTTTATACTGTTTTATTGTTGTTATATCTTTCCCTAATGTTTTTAGATCAGTCAATATTATTTTTAAAAAATGAATTTTTTTTATTTATTTTGAATGTTGGCAAGTGGAGATTTTTGGAAATTTACCATAGTCCTCTCCATATTGTACTTGTCTTTTGGTATTGTAATCCTTATATTGTGATCATCGTTATATAAATGTAATCAGTCTAATTATTTTTCAATAATTCATTCGTCACAAGTTTATGATATTCCTAAATAAAATGTTATTCATACAAAGACTTTGTTTTAATCTTATTGTAACCTCACCACTCTTGAGTTGAAACTAAATAACCACGTTGTACTTTAAGAGGGAATAAATGCAATTATTTAAACACTTAAAAATCATTTCAGTAGTTTTTGAGTTTGACTTTCAAACAGGGAGACAAAAAGATTAGCCGTATCATTTAAAAAAAATAATTAATTAAAGGATCAGGATGAAAAATTTTACACCGCAGCGGGAATAGAGGCTTAGAACATGCTACGTGGTGCTGCTACCATCTGAGCTACTCTGGTCGACTTATGTGAGTTTCGTGATTTCTCCATCGGTTTTATGGACCTGAAAATCGGCTAACCTACGATTTCCTAAATCAGATTTTTCACGGCCTAGTTTAAGGACTGATTCAGTTTCATAGCAGTTCGATTGAAAGTTTTTTAGGCTGATAGAAATTTTAAAATATTGTTGTGGATGCATCTTTAATAAGTATAATAAGTGATAGGAGGAGAACTTTTACTTGTTTTTAGAGTAATTGGCTAATCCACTTGGTGGCAAATCTCCTAGAAAGGGATTTGAAAGGGGGGATGCGTAAGGGTAGAGGAAGGTAGCCAAGGGTTAACTAAGGTCCCGGACTGTTTTTTAAGGAGCCTACCCGGCAATTCGCCTAAAACTGATGCAGGAAAAACCCTAAAGAAACCTCCATTTTTTTTTTAAGATAACAGGCTACATGAAGGTAATCCACATGGTGGGAACTCCCCTTAAATAGCATTGGAAGGGATTTGAAAGGGGGGATGTGGAAGGGTAGAGGAAGGTAGCCAAGGGTTAACTAAGGTCCCCGGACTGTTTTTTAAGGAGCCTACCCGGCAATTCGCCTAAAACTGATGCAGGCAAAACCCTAAATAAACCTCCATTTTTTTATTTTTTTTTAAGGTAACAGGCTACATGAGGGTAATTCAAATGGTGGGAACTCCCCTTTAATAGCATTGGAAGGGATTTGAAAGGGGGGATGTGGAAGGGTAGAGGAAGGTAGCCAAGGGTTAACTAAGGTCCCCGGACTGTTTTTTAAGGAGCCTACCCGGCAATTCGCCTAAAACTGATGCAGGCAAAACCCTAAATAAACCTCCATTTTTTTATTTTTTTTTAAGGTAACAGGCTACATGAGGGTAATCCAAATGGTGGGAACTCCCCTTTAATAGCATTGGAAGGGATTTGAAAGGGGGGATGTGGAAGGGTAGAGGAAGGTAGCCAAGGGTTAACTAAGGTCCCCGGACTGTTTTTTAAGGAGCCTACCCGGCAATTCGCCTAAAACTGATGCAGGCAAAACCCTAAATAAACCTCCATTTTTTTATTTTTTTTTAAGGTAACAGGCTACATGAGGGTAATTCAAATGGTGGGAACTCCCCTTTAATAGCATTGGAAGGGATTTGAAAGGGGGGATGTGGAAGGGTAGAGGAAGGTAGCCAAGGGTTAACTAAGGTCCCCGGACTGTTTTTTAAGGAGCCTACCCGGCAATTCGCCTAAAACTGATGCAGGCAAAACCCTAAATAAACCTCCATTTTTTTATTTTTTTTAAGGTAACAGGCTACATGAGGGTAATCCACATGGTGGGAACTCCCCTTTAATAGCATTGGAAGGGATTTGAAAGGGGGGATGTGGAAGGGTAGAGGAAGGTATCCAAGGGTTAACTAAGGTCCCCGGACTGTTTTTTAAGGAGCCTACCCGGCAATTCGCCTAAAACTGATGCAGGCAAAACACAAAAGAAACCTCCATTTTTTTTATTTTTTTTTTAAGGTAACAGGCTACATGAGGGTAATCCACATGGTGGGAACTCCCCTTTAATAGCATTGGAAGGGATTTGAAAGGGGGGATGTGGAAGGGTAGAGGAAGGTAGCCAAGGGTTAACTAAGGTCCCCGGACTGCTTTTTAAGGATCCTACCCGGCATTCACCTAAAAATAATGAAGGGAAAACCCTAGAAAAACCTGCAACAGGTAGGTCGGGCATTTGGTACTTGTCCCACGTCCTTCCGATAGCGGGAGCAGAGTTTGCTATGGGGACGCAGCATTCCCTCCTCCGTATCTCGACCAGTTTAGGAGGCAGCTGGCCGACTGTTCCAATGGGAACAGGTCTGTGACCCCGGAACATACACCTCTGAAAACAGACCGAGGTGCCTCGGCTTGCGGGAACCTTAGTTCAAAAACGGAGAGAGGAAAAGGCATCCCCAAAGGTAGCCCCTTCCTACAAGGTTCTGCATGCGAGAGAACATCCCTCGCAGGTACTGCCTGCGAGAGAATAGCCCTCGCAGACCAGCTTCGAGAAACCTCCATCAGGTTGATCGAGCTTTTGTTACTTGTCCAACGCCCTTACAATGGCGAGAATGGCGTTTAAAAGATAAAAAATAAAACTTTTACGAAGCACCACAAGAGATAAATTAATTCTTTAAATAACATGGATCGAGAGAAAACTCTGTATTTCAACTAATGTTATTTTTTTTATGTAATGAAACTGATATTGGTATCTTGAAGTCCCGATAGTAATTCGTTTCGTGGCAAGATTCAGAGAGCAAATAAATTCGTAACAATTCAATTTGACTTTACCGCCATTGAAGATGGTCATGGTGTCACTCTGTTATTTACGATCTGATGAATTATGAATTTCACGTGTGCAGCAAATAATCTCGTAAACGATTATCATTAAGTTTTTTATGTCGTACTCTAGTGGAATTAGGATTTGGCGTGACAATGACCCTCGAAGATTCTGGTGTTTCCTCGCGCCGAACGAAATAAAAGCAACTGGCCGTAATTTTCGCAATTATTTTAAGGTTTTCATTATCCACCAGTGGAAAAGGTTTTGGTTCGAATTGCTTTACTGATAACCTTTTGTTGCTCAAATGCCTGTTAAAATACCAGTCGACTGAGCTTTTCTAATTACGTGTTTTGCTCTCTGTAGCGCGGAACAGTATTACCGACGTTTGTGGAAGTGTAAAGAAGACAGTATGTAACGTAAGTATATTGCAAGGGTATTCCTTAATGTCACATCATATATATATTGAAACCGTCAATAATTTACCCGTTCACTCATCATTTCTAAGTTTCGACGTGAAAATTCAGAGAAGACTTCGAAGTAAACAAAAAAAATTCACAGTAAAATTTGCGAAAAATTTGTAATAACTGAAATGGAAACTTTTCTATCGACTCTTCATATTAGAATTATTTACAGAAATTTCCTGAAAACGTATTTTGTTGAACAAAACAGGATCACTTATCTATGTAACTGAAATTTGTTTAGAACAGAGTGATTTCAGTGTACAATAGTATTATATCATACGAAACATCTCTCAGGTTGATTCCATTCGTTTTTCACAAACGGTAGAACCGATTTCGATTAAAAGTAATTTATTTGCTATCCGCCATCTGATATTAAATGACGATCTTTTTAAAAACCTGATTTTTAACTTCCACGACAATGTTTTTCGTTCTCTTTGCAGAAAGAAGATTTTTCTCGTAAGTGGCATTTAACAACGTTTAGAAGAAGATGGTCGTGTATTAATTTTATAAAATCGATATTTGTCTTAGATTCATGTGTAAAATACTACAGGTCATAAAAATGGATATATAAAATATTGTTAAGCTCAATAATTACATTTAAAGGGAAAGTATGTATACTAAATAGACCCAACGTTACGTCACGACTTTGACATTTCATCAGGAAGGTAAATCTAAATTAAAGCGGATAAAATGAGCCTAATTAAATAAATCAAATCCATAGAATATATTAACCTTCTTCTTGATGTAATTGGTGTTTAATTAGAATTATTACGATTATAGTAAGTGTAATAATTAATTATAAAAATAATTAGAATTATATTAACCCTAATTTAAATTCAATGATACCAGGAAGAAAAACAAATTATATGTAAAGATAAAATTAATTTACGAGCCAATAAATCAGCCTATTATATTAATTTTAATTTACAAGATCAAAGTCAAACATATAACACACGACAAATAAATTTTAAATTATTTAGAATTTTCTTGCAACATACCCAGAGTAAAATTTTTATATTCTATAGATTTATTAAATGAGGCTTATATTATTGACCTGGTTAATTACTGAATCGGGACGATACTTTGTGCGTATAGTTTTGTAAACATCTTTTCACTGTAAATTTAATTATTTATCTTAGAACTATACTAAATTATATTTTCTGACATATTATAGTTAGAACCGAGAAATTAAAAACTGGACCAATGAGATATAAAAGACATTTCGTACAGATTCTCATGAGAAGCAAAGCTTCAAGGTTGTGGAAAGAGTCAGACAATTTATATTGGAACTATAACCTATAACTTAATTTACATAATAATGAATAATATAACGTGAAACAAGTATATTGTATTTATCAGATTAATAAAATTAATTTTGTACAGTATAAAATCAATATAATAATGATTTTTACTTTGAAATATTTTAGTAATAGTTCATGATAATAAATTACAACCATTGTATTAAAATTACAAGTATTCGTATGTATACAATTATTTTAGAAATTATCATTTACAAAGTGGCTAAAAATATATTTTTTAAAATACATTTTGAATATTACTAAAGAGTTTCTTAATTATTTATTGTTATAAAAAAGTTTGTTTAAAATTGATAATTTTTTTTCTTGTACTATCTGGGTGCCCGGCGTTGCTCGTGTACTTATTTATATAAACTCGAAAAAGTATTTAATTGAATACTTAAATATATTCCTTGAGTATTTCAGGATATAATTGTCGCTCAGTCTTCATACATTACGAAATATTACATTGATGAAATTGTTAGCTAGACTCACAACTAATATAGCGCGAAAATTAACTTACATTTTCTTCAAGGTTGGTAAAGTAATTCGTATTCTTCTTTATTATCATTCGATGGAATATTGCTGTATAAAATTATACTTTTTATTTAAAGAACATATTTCTGCTTTATTTCATTCCTAATAAAGGATATATTTCCTTTGTTCGTTGCGTAGTAACGTCTTTCTCTCGCGTGACGTCATTGTCTCTTGGCGCGCAGTAATTTAATATTTAATGATCACGGTTTTTAATTATAATTCTTTCCACATGTATGCTAGGCGTTTCTCACCCTCACAGTACCGTTTCTCGTGTTTTGAAGAATTTGTGTACCAATTTTTGTTGCAATCTATCCACGCTTTTAAATTTGTATAGAAATTAACGTAAATACATACATACGTACATACATACATACATACAAATATACATCCTTTTTTATTATATAGATTAAATTAATACATATTCGAGTCAGTACTAGATTTATCATAATTGTTTATTACAATACCAGCAATGAATAAATGAAGTGTCTGAGAGAGTAAGTATACTGAATTACTTCAATTTCTCCTTACATGAATTTCTAGAACTTTCCTGACACATCATCATAATTACATGCTTTTGAGCTACACCCATGAAGTTAACCCAAAATATATAACAGGGGAAATACGCCATATAAACTAGTTTTTCAGTTTTCGTATCACTGAAAACGTTGCTGAGCTACAGTGCTATTTCCTTTCAAATTAAGTTTATTTTGTAGTGAAAAATCATCTAGGCACTTCTACTTCATTAATCACATTCCTTTCTACAGTTACTGGCTTTAATGTATAATTTACTGTGTGAAATATGCGTTCTATTACAGCTCAGTGTTACACCGCTTACAGAAAACCAATTATTAAATGTATTAGCAAGTAGTTATTCTATTATTTTATCATCTTCTGCAAAAAAGCGTTAGAGTCTGAATTCAGAATTTTTGAATGTTAAATATGGTGGATCTAAAACAGTCCTGTCAACCTTTATATTTTCCCAGACTGAAATGGAATAATAGTATTATTTATCGGATCCATCACCAAACCGTATCGGTAAGAACCGTGCACAATGTGTTTCACTCCTGTACATCAAGGACGAGGCTTACAACTAACAGTAAAACAAAAAGCGTAGCCACGCTTCACCGCTGAAATTGGGGGAATATAAGTGAACTAACCTCAGTGCAGAGACCGCGAACGAAGTCTAGAGAAAGCCACTTGTTGACTATGTTTGCTTCCATTGTGCGATAAAGTCGAATGACCTCCTTCACTAAGCTGCGCTGAACGTGTCTCAGCTCACATATTCGTAGAAAGCTTTGAAAATGTCGGAACGTATATTTACAACAAAATTCTGCGACGGACCGTGTTGATTTATTTAAGTTTCATTAAAAGAACATATCCAAAGTGATTAGTTCACGTCATACTATGACAGGCTCAAAGTCTATAGTTGAAGGGAAAATTCGCCTGCAAGCATCAGGAAAGTTTGTCACCGGGCTTTTCCCAATGCAATTAAATAAATCTTTCTAAGAGAGAGAAGACTTTCCCGGTGTAAATTATGAATTCCCAAGAATTATTTTATATTTTATAATGGTACCCACAAAAATTATAACAATAATAAATATTTAACATGGTTGGAACCCGTGAACTTTCAACATTACATCAATTTTCTATAATAAATAGAAATGGTTCCAAATGGGTTTTGCTTTACTGATAACCTTTTGTTGCTCAAATGCTCATAATTCACCCTTACAAAAAACTATTACCTTATTTTAAAATCATTAATTTATTTGATAAACTATGAGCAGTTACTTTATATAACAACTTAACCATGTACTAGTCCGTAAGGGAAAAAAACATTGTATAAATAAGCTTCACTTAACCAGGTAGTCGCTAATTACCTCTGGACCCAAAAAAAATATTACGTTATTTCAAAGTCATTTATTTGATAAACTATGAGCAGTTACTTTATATAACAACTTAACCATGTACTAGTCCGTAAGGGAAAAAAAATTGTATAATCAAGCTTCACTTAACCAGTTAGTCGTTAATTACTTCTGGAGTTGATGCGACTCAAAATAAAGATAATATAAAAAAAACCGACGGTCACAGAATTAGGAAGCCACAATCCACTGAGAAAGAGAGTTTCCTTAATATATTGTCCTGAACAGTAGACATTTAATTTTAATTGTGAATAAGATTATGTGTGGTCAGTCAAGTCATAAGCAATTTTATTTAAATGAATAAAAATTACGATAAACCTAAAACGTCTCATCCGCAATACTTTTAGGACTTCTTCAGATTTCTTTGATAATAAAATTCCTTCTAAATTTCGTAAGATGATGTTGAATTTAACAGTGGTGTGAAAAAAAATAATCTTCGTTACGTCATATCTATTTAATAAAGTGGTTTCTGACTTGTTTGGATACAGACAATGCTACTTAAACTTAATTGTAAGTATTATTACGTCATTTTTAAGCAGCTTTTAATAAATTAGAAGAGGAAACCAAGGCTTGGTTCTAAAAAATTCAGCGACCAAGTCAACTTTATTTTTATAATGATATTCTTGGGCTACAGGAAACCATTTTTTGTGAGATCAATTACAAAACTTATATTTATTTACTAAGAAAATGCCTTGCCTCGAAAATATAATTCAGAGGGTGACATTAAAATATTCCTCCTCATGAAGTCTGGAATCCAAGAGGGCACAGTATTAGGGTGTATTTTCCAAAAACTGTTGATTAGTCAACCATTTTGAAGACAATGCTAGTATATTACAAAAAATTTACAAAACCATGATACCAGAAGCAAGTAACTATAATTTACATAATTCATTCAAATATTTTGTAATTGGTTTGACGATCGACCGCGAGAAAAAAATATTTTATGCAGTTTCACACACAACATTGACTAAAATATAAATGAAACTACATGTTGTAAATTCCTAGTTCTCCTACAGAGTAATAAATTAACTTGGTCTGATCATATAAATGAAATACTAAAGAAACTCAGCTGAGCCACATATCCAGTTAAGAATTATGACAAACCTGAATTATTTTAAAAAACGAAAAATAGTTAACTTTCCATAATTACATTCTGTTTAGTCGTAATTATATTCTGGGTCAATTCAACAGGCAAAGACATGGTTATTGTAGCTCAAAAACTTGTCAGGTCGCATCACGAACCTCGTGTAGAAGTCTCTTAAAAAAATGGGTATTTGTCCTCCGTCGTGGCATTTACTACTTAATGTTATATGTGGTAATAAATAGGCACTTATTTAATAACAATTCTGATATTCATTACCTCAACACATGAAACAATCTTAATCTGTATAAAAATGTCAGTAGCCACATTATTGTGTCAATTATTCAAGAATTTCGATCTTTAACAAACTTCCACGACGAATTAAACAGATGTATAATAATGAAGACAATTTAAATCCGAGCTAACTTTATCTCTCCTCAGACTGATACTTACAATAGCCTGGCCACAAGATTGCGCTACTAATTACAATTATTCAATAATTTAGAAATTTATTTGGTTAGATACATTGGTTATTATTACAGTATATATATCTTATAAATAAAGCAGAGTGTTTGTATGTATGTATATATATTTGTATGTTCCTAATACAAATCTACACCAGTGGAGTAAATTTCACCAAATTTCGTGCACGTGTTCTTTGCGATCAGGAAACGAACACTGTCGGGGTGAGACGCGTCTACACACCTCAGAAGCGGGGGTACACAGAGGTGGAAATATTTAAACACGCCAAAAAATTTTAAAAACATGTGGACTTGCAGTTTTTTGCGTCAAATAAATATAGTTCGGCATAAATGAGATTCATAAAATTTCTCTACATATTCTCTGAGTATAAATTCAACCCCTTTCGGGCTTAGGAAGGGAGCACCCTTAAGGGTGGGCGTGAAGTGGCATTACATAAAAAGAAAGTAGAAACTATTGTGTTTAGAGTGGAATCCGGGGTTATAGTTGTCACTGAGTTTATTTATACCGATGTTGTGTATAATTTCAACCCCTGTGCGGGGAACAAACTTAGGACTGGGGTGGAGGTACTTAAAATAAAATAAAATGCAAAAACAACCGAGATTTGAATCGATGAGGAGACTATGAATGTCGCTGAGTCTAATTGTGACAACCTGGGTAACGCGACGGGTTTGGGAGGTGGTGGCCGAGGGTAGAAATTTTCAGACAATGTAATCGGCTGGTTTTGTGTGGAATAAATACTTTTTGATTATCGCACATTTGTCATCTTCTAACATGTAAAAACATGTAAAAAATACAATGCCTGCAACCCCCTTCGGCATGGGAGGTGAGCACATTTAGGGATAGGGTTCGAGGAACGTTACATAAAAATAGCGCAAAAGCAACCGAAATTAGAGTCATATTGGGGGTTATGGATAAATGACATATCGGACAACGCCGGGCACCCAGCTAGTATATATATATACATATACTGTGACTTGTTATTCTTATTCTTAACTGTATTAAATTTGGTTTAGAAAAAACTGCAATAACTTACACTAGATTTGAAATAATTTTTAAAAAACCAGAGGAGTTGTGAAAAAACTTTTGCTCCTCAGAAAAATTTAAAAAAATCAAAATACAGAGTATAACCCAATAAAGAATAGTTTGTATGAATAAACTGGTTACGACAGCTTACTGGGCCAGTGCAATTATGCGCAGACTTCAGTACGTTTCTCTCAGTGAAAGAATTTATGGAAGATTCTGAGCTGTTTAATTATGAATTTAAAATGATATCATATTAGTTCAAAATCAAATAATTTTAAATAGTTAGCATGCCCGATTAATAATAGAAATGAATTAATTTGTAGGAAATTATTTACATAATAAACTAAATTATACAAAAAATGTCCAACCAGAGAATTCAACATCCTTCTGTAGAGGAACTATGAAAAATGACATTGATTTCTTGTAAAGCTGAGTGACAGATTTACTTGGAGGACAGTTCTGTATTTTTCTGTAAATAAACACGCAAGCGGTACAAATTGCTCTGATGCTGTATTTTCCAGAGAACACTTACAAAAAAAAAAATAGAAAACCGTAACATTGTTCAGAACTTCCCAAAAATTCTTTCAAGGTTTTTATTCACGATAAGTAATAAATGAAAATCACTATAACGTAATTTCTCTTCTTGTAATTGATACAGTCTGTTTCATGCAGCAAACTAGTCGTCTAGTAACTTTCTGTGCTTCGCAACATTCGCCAACCATCGCGCTGAATCTTTTGGAGTGCGTGGTCTGTCTGGGTGATTGAAATCCACGCTATACAACCCAAATTTCACGCTGAAAGTTGAAAAATAAATCTGTATTCAGATAAAAATCAGTATGAGGCTTAGTGAACAAACAAAACAATCTTCTATATAATAAAAAAGGATGTATATTTGTATGTATGTATGTATGTATTTACGTTGTTCTTTATACAAATTTAAAAGCGTGGATAGATTGCAACAAAAATTGGTACACATATTCTTCAAAACACGAGAAACGGTACTGTGAGGGTGAGAAACCCCTATCATACATGTGGAAAGAATTATAATTAAAAACCGTGATCATTAAATATTAAATTACTGCGCGCCAAGAGACAATGACGTCACGAGAGAGAGAGACGTTACTACGCAACGAACAAAGGAAATACCTCCTTTATTAGGAATGAACTAAAGCAGAAATATTTTCTTTAAATAAAAAGTATAATTTTATACAGCAATACTCCATCGAATGGTAATAAAGAAGAATACGAATTACTTTACCATCCTTGGGGAAAATGTAAGTTAATTTTCGCGCTATATTAGTTGTGAGTCTAGCTAACAATTTCATCAATGTAATATTTCGTAATGTATGAAGACTGAGTGACGATTATATCCTGAAATACTCAAGGAATATATTTAAGTATTCAATTACATACTTTTTCGAGTTTATATAAATAAGTACACGAGCAACGCCGGGCACCCAGCTAGTAAACAAATAAATTTTTGAATATATAAATATTTCTGTTGTATGTAAATATATTGTAGTAACCAATAAATCTTTAAGATATCTGCAAATATTTTTGCTTCCATTAGAACTCAAAAAACCGCTAAGCACGACACGCAGCAAAGAAAGCAAAACCTTTTGCAAAAATGCTGTGTTGTATTTATTTTATCACTTAATTTGGTCTTTATTGATATTTTTGTGTCCGTTTCACCGTTCAGCGAATTGATTAATTAGCCCCAGAACAGAAAGAATACAGAAAAAAAATGATAACGCCACTGCGTCTTGAGATGGAACATGGAATGTTAGATATGAACTTTAATTCAGTAAAATGTTCTGTGAGACCCAAAGTAGGTAGATAAAATGTGATACAGTTGTTCAAACAATACCTGTATCCCAGGAACCATTCGAAGTTGTCCATCAAAGCCCAAGCTGTGTAGCCGAACACATTGCAGCCATCTTCGTAGATGCTGTCTAGCATGGCACGCAGATACGACTTAAACAAAAGATGTTTCCAGTAAATAAAATATATATAAGTTTAATTTATCATAGCAATAATACAGTGTTTCTCACATAGTAAGACAGCGACCTCAACTCATCTTACTAATCTACACCCAAGGCTCTGATGTTATCTTATATTGAGAATAACCTTTTACAGATACTAATTGCATTTACTTTCACTCTTGTATAATCTTGTACTTTCATCCTATAGCCAAACCATTGGAATTTCTGTAAATGATATAAATACCTTTTTGGCGTGGTGGTAAATAATGGTCTTCCGGCCACGTAGATATGACCAGTTAAAACTCTAACATCTAGGTTTCTATATATCTACTTAAGTTAATCTTTATAAAAATTAAAACGCGTGGACAGTATGTTACGAATCTTTTTTTTTATGGCAACAGACTACATGAGGGTAACTCCCCTTTAATAGCATAGGAAGGGTTTTTTTAAGGGGGGATGCGGAAGGGTAGAGGAAGGTAGCCAAGGGTTACTAGGGCCCCCGGACTATGGTTTAAGGATTCTACCAGGCATTCGCCTAAAGAAATGCAGGGAAAACCCTACAAAAACCTGCATCAGGTAGGTCGGGCATTGGGTACTTGTCCCACGCCCTTCCGATAGCGGGAGATGAGTTTGCTGTGGGGGCGCAGCATTCCCTTCTCCGTGCCTCGATCTGCTTACGAGGCAGCTGGCCGACTATTCCAATGGGAATAGCGGACAAATTCTTATAAACTAGAGAAACGGTACTTTGTGAGTGAGAAACCCCTAGCATAAATGTGGAAAGAATTATAATTCAAAAACGTCATAACATTGTGTTAAATTACTGCGCGCGCCACGACAGAGAGACGTTACTACTCGTAACAAAAGAAATAGTTCCCGTAATGAAATAAAGCAGAAATATTTTCATTGAATAAAAAGTAAAATTCCCATCCAACAACACTTCATCGAATGATACGAATATACTTTACGGTCCTTCCGGTAAATTTAATTTAATTTCAGTGCCATATTAGTTAAGTCCAATATGGCCACCATTCATATTCATTGTGAATCTAGCTAAGAATTTCATCAATTTAATCTTTCGTAATGTTTGAAGACTGAGTGACAATTACAGGAGCATTCAAATAAAAATATTACAGATCAACTGTGGGGAGAAATTGGGGCCCTATGAGCTTTCTTGATAACTAATCATTAGATGAAATATCCACATGAAAGACAAAAATGATGATATAAATTCCACACAACATAAAATGACTTCTGAGTTTGTCAGCTGTATCGTGCGGTTGTGTCGCTCCAGACTTTTGTTTTTACAATCACCTGACGAAAGGTGCAAAGTGACCAGAAATGTTGTGTGGTATTTAAATCATCATTTTTCTGTGTCACTTTGCCATATCCTCTAATTATTACAATGTAAAGAGATGTAGTATTTTTTAATTCTTGATAATTTAAACCAGAACAACAAAAGTGATTTATTTAGAATCAAGTTCCACGGAACAGGCATCACCAATGCTGTAGAAGTTTATTTTTAAGAAACATAAAATTATATTCTACAGTAAATAGATTTCACGAAGATCTGATTTATTTGCAATTTTTAAATGTATATTTGATCTCTCAAAGTAGACGTAAGGTGACTGATTTTCATTATGAGTGATTGGACGATACTAACCTTCAAATAACTGATCCTCCCCTCGTCGTTAAGACAGCCCGTGTTGTCATTGAAGCCATTTTCTGTCACTATTACAGGAGGATTGTTATAGTTCACTTTGACCCAGTTTAGAACGCGACGTAGTCCCCAAGGAGCGACCTGAAATATCGATATAAACACCTGATAATAATACTTAAATTCCAAATTACAGTAGTAACAGCTCGCTGTAAACTAAGCTGTACCAATTGGATGCTAATATATGAAAATTAACTGTCAAACTTAAATGTATCTGTTACGTTACGTCACTAGGTTGTGTACATGATGACGTCATAGACGGTTTTCTCTGTAACCTCGACTCTGAATTGTGATATAGATATTTATGACGTATTATGTATTGTACATTTACAAAAGAACCGCAGGCTTCGAACTGCAATAACCCTTTTTTTGTTCTTTCTGAAGACCATTAAGAAGAGCCTTGGCCCTGACTCTCCTCATCCATGACACATTCCGGTGTTTTTGGAGTAGCACGTGGTCAGCGTAGTCAGTCACACTCCAGTTTTCCTGACAATAACAAACATCCATGCCAATGCTGGGATTCGAACGTCTGTAATACGAGGCAATGGCGCTGGCTACTAAGCCACAGCATTTACCGATTAAATATATTAATTTAAATATAATAATTGATAATTTTGTTTCATTGCAGTGCCCAAAACAGGTATTTATTACAATAAAAAAATTAAAGGCATTCAAGCGTTTCGAACTAACCCGAGCTTACCCGACCGCTAACTCGCATTTGCCTGAATGCATAAAACTGAAACCCAACGCCTAATGTATTTTTTATATTTAAAAATAAGATCGGCACCACAAAGGATGGCAGTGCTGTGGGAGTCAAGGATGGATCCACGAAAGTATCCGCACCACTGTCGTTGAAGAACCTTCCTCCATATTCTTTTCCTTTGCTAGCTTTGAGGGTTGTGTAATGGTTCAATCCAAAGAAGTCTGAGGATCCTGAAAAATTCGAGAGAGGATTGACTTCAGTCGTAAAATATGTAGCTGTTTCAGGTTGTAATGTTGCAGTTTTGTAAAAGTTCATTTTGGATTTTATTGGGAATAATTTAAAAAATTTATTACGGTGGAATAAACATTTTATATTAAACCTGGGCTATCCTGCTGTCCCTTCCACATCCCCCCTTTCATTTTTTCCTATGCTAATAAAGCGGAGGTGTCACCATCGGGTAACTTGTCTCTTATAAGCTAACAATAACGTAGTGATTAATTACTTCATACTCGAATTTATAAAATGAATCGTTGATAGTTATGATTAAAATGGCTGTTTTATCACATTTTCTACACAGCTTTATCTTGAAAGGAAAAGTAATAAGCAACTTACACGTCAAATACTATTAAATACGCAGAGAAATTAAATGCTTATGGTGCGCTTTTCGTTATCCATTTGTACAAAATATTTTTTTTGTAACTGTTGCCTAAATTACTGCCTGGAAGCATGGGAATGTGGCTTGCCGGGGTCGAGCAGCAGACACAAGACAATGGCGGGGTGGATTGGAAAATCCGAAAGTCCCGCAAGCGAGGTCAGGGTCGGCCAAGGAAGGGGTAGATGACCGGGAGACTATGGCCCTAAAATAGATGGAAATGGGTCACGTGTGCACAAGGACCAACCAGGAGAGAGGGATTTTGAGGAGGCAGAGAAAGAAGTCTGCGAACACGAGGAGATGAATGTGGACCGTCGGTGAGAGTGGTCGGAGAGATGAATTTGGACCGTCGGTGAGAGTGGTCAGGGGGAGTTGATCCTGAAAGATTTTGGTTTTGCACGTGGGTCTCCGGTCTTCTGCGAATGCTGATGAGACAGATAGCCGCCAACGGAAGTCGACCCTGTCCGAGCTGCAGACCTGGTAAGTCGTGTTCCATGCTTCCGGGTATCGCGTCGGTTTGCCACGAGGAAAACCACGGTTAATCTTGAGAAAGGGAGGGGGTTACATGCATCCCTGGCAGGCTGGAGAGCTTTTCGTTTTGTATAAATTCTGAGAAAATGAATTATTGTTTTTTTTAATAACTAAATATTGCATTTCCCTTTCCTGCAAGAACAATTCTTGCAGGTGGCGCCCAACAAATAGTTAATTTAACCGTAAGCTCACCACTTGCTAAAGGCAGGAATATATCTGGATTGGGATTTTAACACGTACATTTATTCCGAGTATTAGGAAGTGCATATTTTTTTTAATAATTAGGGAAAAAATTTATTCAGACCCAGAATAAAGCTTTGGTACGAAATATTGAACACCGTATAATAATTGTCACCTTTAATCTTCTGAATCCAATCGTCAGTCAGCGGTGGGACCCAGGGCCTGGTCAGACCTCTTTCCTGGCTGATTTTTCTAGAATACGCCTTAACGACCTCATGGTAGTCCCCATTTTCGCTGAAGATCGGATGAGCATATATGCCAATCTGCGTAAAGAGTCGTCAAGTGGACAAACATTTATAATGGCCAGTATATGAATAAGTATAAAGGGAGTTCTTCTGTAATCAGACTCGGTGATAAATCGCTTTACCAAGATTTTAATTGGTAAGTAGTTGAAATGAAGTAAAAATCGGGTAATTCACAACTAAGTTCGCTTAATATGACCACTTTATTGATCATACATAATCCCTATATTATTTCTTCATTACACTATTCTACGTATTTATCTGTTCCTCTTACCATGATGTGAAAAAGGCACTCAGCTGCTTCCACGTCTCCTTCCGAATCGGTCGCGGCTTCGAAATTTACGGAATCGAGGGCAATGCCAATTTTACCTGTAAGTAGAGCAATTCAGAACCGTTTCTTATCGAGAAAATGCTGCAGCATTAATCGGAGTCACGAGGGGGAAGGCCAGAACGACAGGGAACAGTTCTTTAATGGACCAGGATGGAAGAACACCAAGTGGATCAATGCGTGCAAAGTGAGACCAATGAAAATTACGACCCACGTATGTTGATCTATATTGTGTCTCACCTTGTTGGATCTCCCTAAACTGCTGGTCGTAGAGGTGGTAGACCTGAGCGTGGCCTTGGAGCATCGTTTTGGCGGTTAAGTATTTACCCCCAACGTCGTACAGGTCCAGCGAAGGCGCAGTGGTCATTTGGTGAGAATATCCAAGGGTGACGCTGTGCGGCTCATTGATCGTCACCCACCACTTGACCTGCACATAAATTTTGGGGTGGAACCAATAGAAACATCGCATATAAGAAAACTTGTCTAGCTAAGATGACAGAGTAATACTGTTGAGGTTCAGTTGACTCTTATTGACACAAGTGTCCTGGGAATCCGATATTTTTTTTCGAACGCGAGCAGAGCACCCTAAGGAGGCAAGACCAGCAGGAATACCTGTCATAATTGCTGATGTCGGTATGAGCCAAGAGTTGCATTGTGGTACATAATAGAACAACGCCTTTCAAGCAGACTCAGCCAAATGACAGTAAGGCACAAAGTGCCTGCCTGAAGCCAGTATTTGCTCAAATATGTTCACGATTAAGCGACTGTGAACTCATTAATAAATGTAGAAAAATTTAATAAGTTGAAAACAAACGTGGAAGTAAACAGATCCAAGATAGATGCCGATAGGCGAATAATTTCTAATCTTTCTCCGAAGGTTGGAAATAAATAAATGGAAAACGACAAATAGTGAAGAGGAAATCTTTTAGGAACAAAAATAAATAATTAATTATATCACCCGGGGATTTATTTATAAAATTAGATTTCTTATATAAGATAATTGAAATCACATCGAAGAATAATTAAATTGACTAGGTTTCTGGTATTTCTTATTTATTAGAGATATATTGTCTTACGAATACGTATAATAATAATACAAGTATTCGTAGTATATGTATTTATCCATTATACATTTAACCCTAAGCGAAATACAGGAGTTGTATATCAATTATAATTTAATCATAGAAATTAAATGTTAATTGCATGATGACTACCTTAGGGAAATGTCACAATATCATCAACAAGAAACGTTCATACGTGAATATACATAAAATACGATTATATTATGCTTACGTGATCTCAATGGCAACTATAATAACTTACGTCTCCGCTAAACAATCAAGAAAAAAATTATCTTAGAGAGTAAGTCACATATATAACACAAACGAAACAAACATTTCGTTTCATAACAAGATAACTACACTAACCAGGTGTCTCGTATATTTTAGCCTCAATTAAGATAGTCAGATCAGAGAAAAACGTATTGTTGGTATTGCAAATACAGAAAAAAATGATACTAAAATAATCAGAGGTTTATAATTATTGGTTTCAACACATTCTGTGTTTGACATTATTAATGTTTCAAAGCACAGAAACTCACAAGTAGATAATATTAAGGTTTTACGCAGGTTAGATAAATAATTATGTTCCTTTGTTCAAAATAAGATTAGCTCAATGCTGTTTGATAAAGCGTATCTGTTACAGTGACAGACACGTAAGTGGAATAGTTGTCAACAAAGTGAACATAACGTAGGCCGGATTATTTATTTAATAAATCTTCAACAATTTAAATTAAACGAAAATAAAATAAACTGAGGTTATATCTTGTAGACAATATTACTCTAATAAATACTGATCAGAAAGCGTAGCGGGAAGTTGATCCACGAAGTCAATTTATTAATCTGTAAATCTTAGGATTTTTTGTAAGTTAAATCTACATAATTTTGTTGTTGTTATAAGAATCCTATACGTATTGAAGCCTGCTGCCATGTATAAATTTGAATAGGATTTGTAATAATGCTATAAATAATATTTTAATAATTTAGGATAAAATCGACAGTTAAACCAAGAGATCAAATGTATGTGGGTTTAATAATATATAATTAAATTTATAATTATTTTATAATAATTAAATTGTGTAATATTTAGTAATTTTGTAGATAAATCTAATTTTGTTAAAAACCACGTAGTTCATTGCATACGTAATCAGATCCATATTTTTTTAATATTACAACAGAGTTGTCCTTTGTCAAGTTTTGATCAGTTTTCACTGGAATTAAATCCAGTCTTAAAAATAAATTCTTTACATACAGGGTGTACCATGTGATAGTGTTTCAGGATTTAGAGGGTCATCTTTCAACTTCTCCGTAATTTTTTTCTACAACAATCACTTTTTAAAATTATTCTTTCTTCAGCATAATAAGAGGGGAGGAAGATGAAGAAGATTTAGACAGTGTATATATATATATAGGGTAACCCACATAGTGACAACTCCCCTCCTATAGCATAGGAAAGGGAGTGAAAGGTAGCCAAGCATTAACTAGGGCCCCCGGGCTCTAATTTAAAGGATCCTACCCAGCAATTCACCTGAAAGTGATGCAGGACAAACCCTAGAAAAACCTGCATCAGGTTGGTCAGGCATTTGGTACTTGTCCCACGCCCTTACGATGGCGGGAGAGGTTTTTGTTTAGGGGACGCAGCTTTCCCCTCTCCGTGTCTTGACCAGTTTAGGAGGCAGCTGGCCGACTATTCCAGTATTGTATTGTTTCTTAGCCTCTAAAAATCGGCGAGGAGCAGACAAGAAATGACCCGCAGTGCCACTCACCCATTCTAAAACAGTACTAATTCTAAAGTTCTTATTATAAACGTGGAAATAGCTAAAAATGTCATACCCTGTCTCCAAAATTTTCGAACAAAATTTTGGCGTAATCTTCAAAGTAATCGACCATGATCGGGTTTGTCCAACCTCCCATTTCTTGCAATTGTTGCGGCATATCCCAGTGGAATATCGTCACCTGCAAAGATTCACGTGTAAAATATTTCATCCGTATGAATAAGGGAAAGTACGAATTTAATATTATACAGCATATGATTAGAATACTGAGGATAAATGAACAAGATGAAATGAGAATTGACGAAATATTAGAGTTTCAACCCCACTGGGGTTATAAACATTTTATATATATTTTTTATACGCGACTTGTTACTGTTCGAAACCTTCAAAAGATATCAGTTTGCTTGAATTATGTTTACTGAAATCCTACGTCCTTTCTCATAAACGACCGACCTAAAATTATATTTTTTATACCTTATAATCTTGTTATTCAAAATGAAAAATTTACGACTGATTGAAAATAATGAATTAGAAATATAGACAATTCAGACAAAAAAGTGATCATATAAAGACCACACAACGTTTCTGGGATCCTTGTTCGTTTCATCATTTATATTATCACTTTTTTTGTCTTAAATGGCTACCTTTCTTATTAATTATTTTGTTATTTAATAAATAAACTGACACACCGCCAAATTGACAGAAAAATGTGTATTACTCAACTAAAACAAAAAAAATCAGTACAATATTACGACGTTTCGTTCATAATTTTGGAATTCATCACATAATAGGGAAGTTTTGAATGTTTGCATTTATGAAAAAGTTTAATATAAATTTAGTGTCATGGACAACGCCTCATGACTATTACAACCGGAATCCATACGTTCAAAACTGTCTGTTACCTGATGAGGTCCCAAAATTCTATTGATTTTTGGTTTTACTTGACATTTTTATCTGAAATGTTGGCAGTTTTCTGTTTATTCGTTACATTGGAAATTGTCAGATTATATTTTGTTATTCAAGAGAAACAAAAGAACTATTTTGTTGTCATGACAAGGACGCGATACCCCAAAATAGTAAATAGAATCCCTTGCCTCTAATGCGAGAAAATTTATAATGCAACAGAATATCTTACACGTTTAATCTTTGATTTCCATACTTGCCAATTTTTTAGTTTGTCTTACGCCAGTGATTGGCAAAATACCTAAAGTCAAGTCGAAACGTTATACAACTTAAAGTATAAAGAATAAAAAAAAATTACCATTCAGAAAGAATACTAATCAAAAGTTTAATAGATATTCTGAGAAAAATATGCAATATATTTATATATGTATTTATTAACTCATAAACATAAGGCAAAAAAAATGCGAATCCTTTTTCCAAATTTGCAATAGTCGATTCACTCTCTCTGAATGCTTTGTGAAGAAGAGTTGTAGGCCGTATTAGACTTTAATGTTGGGTATCTTATCCGCCACCAAGTTACGTACCATGGGTTCGATGCCGTTCGACAAGAGCTCGTTGATCAGATTGTTATAGTAATCTATGCCCGGTTGATTTATCAGGTGGGCGCCGCCCGTGGGCAAAATCCGTGACCAACATATGGAAAAGCGGTAGAAATCCATCTGAAACGGAAACAACTCTATGGAATTTAAGAAAAATTAACAATACTTTTGTATTCCATCACAAATATTTTTTATACCACCATAAATAATTATCAAAAAAAAATTATTTCAGAAATATTATCCATAATCATCTCTACAACTTAATATAATTTTGTAAACGTTTTCTATCCAACAAGAATCACATATAAATTCTCATTATAAAAATTACCCGTGTAATTATATAATTATAGACCACCAACAAAATTAAATTTGTATTGAAAATTTTAAATAATTAATGTTACAAAAATCATGATAAATAAAAATATAGCAGTTGGAATACAAAAACATAAATAAATCACATATCAGTGACATTAAAATTAAAATTATTGAAAACAACAGTTACAGCTATTTTATCAAATATTAATGTGACGTAAGTTAAAAATTTAAAAGTAAAAGATTACATTATTATAGTCCCAAAGTTAAAATTGATTAATTCCCTACTGACAGGAACAGTTATTGTATGAGAACTTAAGACGACTTTGACTTAAAATCCTGAAAGCTTCTGATGAAGAAAAACATTAAAATGTGAATTTTACTGTAATTATATAATTTTTATATTTTTAAACACTTTTATCATTTACAATAATCTATCAGGATATTCGTTAAAATAATTTTACATTTTTTTTAGGGCAACAGGCTACATGAGGGTGATCCACGTTGGGCAACACCCCTTTAATAACATAGGAAGGGATTTCAAAGGGGGATGCGGAAGGGTAGAGGAAGGTAGCCAAGGGTTAATCAAGGCCCCCGGGCTATATTTTAACGATTCTACCCGGTATTCGCCTAAAGAAATGCAGGGAAAACCCTAGAAAAACTTGCATCAGGTAGGTCGGGCATTGGATACTTGTCCCACGCCCTTCCGATAGCGGGAGAGGAGTTTTCTGTGGGGACGCAGCATTCCCTTCTCCGTGCCTCGACCAGTATAGGAGGCAGCTGGCTGACTATTCCAATGGGAATAGCGGACAACTCTTACCCAAGGTCTGTGACCCCGGAACAGGCCGAGGTGCCTCGGCTTGTGGGAATCTTAGTTCAAAAACGGAGAGGAAAAGGCATCCCTAAAAATAGCCCCTTCGTATCTCTCCTACAAGGTTCTGCCTGCGAGAGAACATCCCTCGCAAGTATTGCCTGCGAGAGAATAGCCCTCGCAGACTTAATGACCGTACATATTTTTATATATGATTTTATAAAATATTAAAGTTAATAAAGCTAAACGACGGTAAGATATTGTAATAAATAGGTATCACATGTTAAAATGATTTTATATTTAATTCAGTTTTATTGTAAGATTATTACTGTTGTAAAAGGGACTAATCTAGTATTTTTGGCGCTAGATAGCAAAATTGATAATACTACTTTTTTGTATTGTTGGGAGATACAACAGCTAATTCCATACACCGTCATCTATCGAACATTTTGACTGGACCACTGTTTAATATATCAAAACTTAGAGACTTTATGATTGGGTGCATTTTCGGAGGCGTTGGGACTGCACGAGCGAAACATCAGAATCACGGTATTTGGTTATTCGTGATGGGCTGGAACGGATCAGATCGCGTATGTCCGCGGGCAACACAGTCGTTGTAAAACCACAGTTACAGCATATTTTCATAGTTGCTATTGCTTCAATATAGTAGAATAGAAGAGTTCTGAACAGAGATTTTGAGCTGCTGGTTGCCAGATGAAGGAATTTATCTGCGTGAACGGAACGGACCGGAGGCTGGAGCGAACCAGTGAAATATTTTAGCCACTTTATTTACAGTGGAATCCAAAAACTCTGTTTTCAAGATAGTGGAATTATTTCACAGTACCGTAAAAGTGTCTCTCATTATTTTTAAATTAAATTTATCTACAGGGGCTAAATATAATTTATTTATTGTTTCGCAATTAAATTTTGTGTCAATTCAGTAATTAATGTATTGTAAGTAAATTTGTAGAAATTCAAAACCTTGTTATCATTTATGTCCTAGAAATTTACGTAAATGTCGGATGAGTTGTTAGTGGCTGTCAGATGTCAGCAAAGGAGAAACAGCTGGCAGGAGTGTTCAAAGAAATGTTTTATAATTATTACATGTATGCAAGCAGAAAAAATTAATTAATAATTGAATCTATAAAAATGGAAATTTATTTTTTTATTAAATCGAAAATTGAAATAAAATTAAGCATACGTGTCGTAAAGTTGAATTAATTATTGTTAAATCAGCCACAGTCTTACCCCCAGTTCCTTGACCATCCTGACGTCTTCCTTGTACCGGTGGTACGAATCACAAGCGACGTCCCCATTGGAAGCATCGATTACTGACTCAGGTCTTCCGTGGCACTGACGGTCCCAGTTCGATTCCCCTTTACCTGGGAACATAATAGAAGTATCGATACAAAGAACCTCAATACCTCCACATCAACTTTGCTCTTTTAATGTCTTATAATTTCCAGGTGCATTACCTCACTCCTTGATTATTACCAATTAATTTAATTTTAGCTGCCATTCCCTCAGTTATTAAAAAATTAAAAGATATAATTAATCCAGCGATTAATTTGTTAGTTTAACTTTATTCTAAACAACAATATAGTTACGTATAGCACTTTACGGTGAGCGTTTTGAGCAATTACCGTCTTCGTTCCAACCTCCTTCAATCTGATATGCCGATGTACCAACGCCTAGCATAAAGCCTGGTGGAAAAGTAACTTCTATATTCTTTGATGCCATTGCTGCGGAAAACAAACAGAAAAAGATGGTATTTATCATTCTGAAGGTCGCTTTGTTTAACAGAATCTACGTGGAAAATATGTTAATATGGTTAAGAAACGGAATTAATGCAGTGGGCTGTTGTAAAGCACAGCGTTACGGTGCCGACATAGTTTGAAATTGATACGAATTACCTATGTAAATTTTTATTAAGATTAATTAGTTCTACTAAGAACTGATAATTAAAAATCAATACTAAAGGAAAACAACAGATTCGTATATATATATATATATATATATATATATATATATATATTGTAATAATTAAATATATAATGAATGTGGCGTTTCTAAATGAAAGAACTTAAGTGAAAGTTATTATACAAGATTTATTATCAATTTTAAAACAAGTATAAAATACACAAAATATTTGGGATCTCAGGGTCTTGAACTGGGTTTGATAAATGGCAGAATTACATTTACCTTTTATGGAAATCAATGCGTCTGAACATAGACGAAATTTGTTGAGGAAGAAATAATACTAAAGATTGAATTTAACAATTTCAATTTTATCAAGAATTAACGATCTCATTTTATCGATAATTAAATAATTAAAGAACGATCTGACTTTTATCTTGTAAACACGGTTTACAAATAATTTTAAAGTTTTTTTCTACTTACGGCCGCCCAGGTCTCATTTTTAGTTTTTCGTGCACAATTTTGGGGACATCACTGATTCTAAGTTCTCACAGACTCTAAATGTTCACAGGCTCTAATTGGCGTTGTTTGTTAGTTGGTTTAACACAAATTGGTTGGTTCTCGATGCTTTACTGCAACGAGTTGCTCTGTCTCCTTTCCGACTGAATATTGCTTTACTTTTTAATATTTGAAAGCATGTTTGTGACTGGACCACATTCTTTTCGTTCTGACTGCCGACTGTAAAACTTTTCGTCTGGTCTATTCGCTGTCTGCTGCCCGACTGTACTGTTCAAATTTTCATGACTTGGAATTTTGGTCTTTTCTCCTTGCTGCCTACTGCCCGACTGCCTATTTCCTGACTGTTCGTTCGTCTCGCAAGTTTTTGAGCGCGTAGAACCTTCTCCGACTCATCAACAATGTTTTCTTTGCCTTGCCGGTTTGTTGCGGCGTCCGCTCTATATCCACTAATAATGAGTCCTCTACAATTCAACTTTTCAATTAGAACAAGGTCGTAATTACCAATTCTTCATTATATATATATAATACTAATTATTAAAAAATAATTAACTTGTGTTCCTGAGTCTTGGTTTAATAATGTGAGATGACGACATCAAACGTCACTGAGTTGCGTTCGCATTACTTCGCAACTCTCCACAGCATTAAATTCTAGGCACTTCGGATGAAATACTATATTATTATACCGTTTCACGATGGTTTGTTTTTTGATCTATAGAAAACTGCCTGGGTCTTTAAACGCATCGAAAGGAATGTTAAACAAGTCTTTGAAGACAATTTTCACCATTAGTACTTACATTACCATTCACAGATTCAGGAATGTTGTTTTTTTAACTCCGGATCAATTAATGTTACCCCAAAGTTCAGGCCTGCTTTTAAACTTGCTAATCAACTATCTACTCAAGAAACTTTTCTAATTGACCCGAGCTTACCCGACTGCCAACCCGAATGTAAACGAATGCTTAAATTATCATAAACCGCGTATTGTATTACAGCGTATTCACTTTCAATACACGAATAATAATTTCACCTTCACATCAAACAAAAAAAAATTAAAGCTTCAAGATCGAATTGTTTCCATTTGGCGATTCCCGTTCCAAAATTGATATTTGAAAGTGAAAGTTTCTGTGCTTTCCCACAATACTCCTAAACACACGAATTATAACAATTTCCTAAAGACGTATTTAAAGATCTCACAACTATTTAAAGCTGTTAGATAGAGAACTTGTAAAATTTTATGGATGTATTTTATTTTCAATTGTAAAACGGATAACACAAATATTTAAAATGCATAATTGGTTATGAAATTGTAAAACATTTAAGAGTCTCTTTTTTTTGTTTACTAAATACTAAATATTTTAATTAGCCTAGTTTTTACGGAGTGATCGTAAATCAATTTTAGGAATAACTGTGGATCTATTGTTGTACCCTGTGGTTAACTGCGCTCACAACAGTTGTTTGCGTATTATCTGATTGAATTCAATCGTTACGTTCCAATAAGTTTTCCCGACGTTAATTATAGTGAAATTAAACTATGTCGTCTTTGACAGTCCCTCCTCTCTTATTTTCCTAGCATCTACGGGTACGCTTTTACAAGCGTTTATTAAAGAATACGCATTGTGTGCGCATTTACTGTAAAGGTTTCAGCTATATAAAGGCGCAATAAAAGAATAGCAATGACTGTTATTTTCATGGGCGTACGTGAGGTACTGTAACTAAATAAAAATAAATTGGCATGGATTCTCCGTGATCACCACCTTGAAATTGAAGTGTCTTATAGATGAAGAAATCAATTTTAGAAACAGTAAATGGACTTTAGAGACGGACACGGCGTTCATCTGTAACGACTGTTGTGCATAACTCAATTTGTTTTATTTAATCACCATTTTAATCCTTTATTTATAACTTTTACTTTCCAGAAGAAGATTAAAATGTTTTTCTGTACGATATTACTAGTATACTTGTTAATATTTTACGGTATTTAATATATATAAAAAAATTAAATTCAAAATAACATATTTTAAAAACTAATTAATTAGTAAAATCGATTATTTCTGCATGTTATCAGGTAAATATTGATATTAAAATGAAAAAAACTTTTCGTATAATTTACAATTAACTTATACTCAATATAGAAACTGACTTCATAATATTTCTTCGTAGTATCATCAGTCGGAAATAATTTAAATACAAACAATAATATTGTAGTGACTGAAGAAATTTTTATAGAACCACGACAAACCTTTCAGAGAGAAACAGCCTGAAGAGGGTATGGAAACGTTGTTGTGTTGTTAATTAAAAATTTTATGAAGAATAAAAAAAAATTAAACTATGAAACAGGCTAATAATTAAATATATCTGACTAATATTGAATTACGTATATGAAACAGTGCAGACATTACCGTGGTGTCGGCTGCAGCAGGAGTTGTAAATATTTCACTCCGAAAGTGAGTGGGGGGGGGGGGGTTACATTCAAGTCAAATTACCTTATCAAAAAAATAGCCAGGAAGATAAATGCACTAAATATTTACATGATAATTCACAAGGTTGTATGTGGAAATCAAGGTTTACGTTCTTGCAAAGTTAACAATGTGCTAACACACTTCCGCGTTGAAGAAGACATTAACATTTTATGCATACAAATAATACAGATATTTTAAAAGAACATTTTAACAATGTCCGGTGAATTTTTTCTTAACTGTGAAATTTTTGCGTGAGACTTTATGCAGTAAACGAATATAGCTTAGAAAGTATTGAATTCATAATGATATTGTACTAAAAAAAACAACTCACAGAAACATTTAACGCCGCACTGTACCCACAAAAACCTAAAAAAAAGGCACGTAAATTAAAAAAAAGAAACTGATATAAGTATAAGAATACGCACCCCTCAGTATGAGTGAATCATTAACAATAACTCAGAAATTTTGAGGGCACGGGTTCTTTTATTTCAATAATTGAAACTGACTCATCACCCTGCCTCCACTTCTATACTGTAAAGGAATATGTAGAAGTGGAATATTTTAATTATTAATTAAATTATATTTTTTTACTCCCGTTATCTTAATTATAATAAAATTAATATTCATTTATATACTAAAGAAATATTTATAATATCAAAAATATCTCAGACAGGCAAAGTGAAAATTGTACATTTAAGTTGTTATGCTATTGAATTAAACTTTAATGATAAATAAAAAATAATTAATTATATAAAACATCGAAAGTTTTTATTTTACGTCTGTTTTTGAATTAATAAACCTTCTTATCTCCTTCTATAAAGAGAAGGAATTTACAAATTATTAATATATGGACTAATTAAGAAATTAATGGTCTGCGAGGGCTATTCTCTCGCAGGCAGTACCTACGAGGGATGTTCTCTCGCAGGCAGAAACTTGTAGGAGAGACAGGTAGGGGTTACCTTGGGGTATTTACCCTCATGTAGCCTGTTACCCTAAAAAAAAAGAGGATGCCTTTTCCTCTCTCCGTTTTTAAACTTAAGTTCCGACAAGCCGTGGTGCCTCTGCCTGTTTTGCGAGGTGTATGTTCCGGGGTCACAGACCATGGGCATACTGTAAGAGTTGTTTTTCTCTGTTCCCATTGGAACAGTTGGCCATCTGCCTCCTTAACTGGTTGGGGAATGGAGAAGGGAATGATGCGTCCCCACAGCAAACTCCTCTTCCGCTATCGGAATGGCGTGGGACAAGTACCCAATGCCCGACCTACCCAATGCAGGTTTTTCTAAGGTTTTCCCTGCATTTCTTTAGGCGAATGCCGGGTAGGATCCTTAAAATATAGCCCGGGGGCCCTAGTTAACCCTTGGCTACCTTCTTCTACCCTTACAAATCACTTCCTATGCTATTAAAGGAGAGTTGCCACCATGTTGTTTACCCTCATGTAGCCTGCTACCCTAAAAAAAGGGACTAATTATATAAAGTAAACAAAGACAAACAAAAAAAATGTGAATATATTAACATTGTAATTGTTTTTAGTACAAATTTATTATAATAACTTGGTAAGTTATTATTTTTTTGTTTGCGTTAGTTTCTCATAGTTTACTTTGTGTAATTAGTCCTTATATTAATAATTTGTAAATATTCCTCTTTATGATAATACCTGAAGAAGATACGTCGAAATGTCTTAACGCTATAAATAAAAAATAAAGTTTCTGTAAAAGGTCATTAATTTATTAATGTCTGTTGATAAATACGAGGAAAAGAACATTTTTCGAGCATGATAATTTATAAAAGAATGTAAAAATGTATAGAAAATTACTTGCAATTAATTACATAAAATCTCTAAGGTGCGATAGCTTATAATTACTGATACATTACAATAACAAATATAATCAGCATGTGCTATTAAATGTAACATCATCCTGATAGAAAGGTAATAAAGCTCGAGTAAAACATTTTCGCTCATTTCATAGTCTGGAACCATTGAAGGATTCACGTAATGTGAGCATGTTGTATGCCATGTACTTATTTTTCCGGAATTTTTGGGGTCCAAAATTACGAGATTTAGGGCTGTATTTAGAAGAAATTAAAATTTTAGTTCTTTCAAAATCTTGACCCAATTAAGTGTCATTCAAAACGTCATTAATATTAGTTCAACTGCTTCCCATATAACGTGCTTATCTTGAAGAAAAATTTTAACGGGTCAAAATTTATGATAATTATGTAATATTGACTTTTTATCTAGGAAACGTCGTTCACTTTTCATTTTAAGACTAATTAAAATTATTGTGACTATGTTTCTTGTGCTTCCTTGTCACTACGCAATTATTTTGACAAAAATGTGCTCGTCGAAAATACTTCTTTATATTTCCATACTACCTTCTCGTGCTTACCTCAATTAATATTAGCTTTAAAACTTCCATTTATCTATACATACCAAGATTTTTTTAATCCTTAATATTCACACCCAGAGTTTCATATTATTTTTATAAGATGTTTTCATTAATACCAACATAACTTCCAATTTCTCTGTAAAATCATAATAATATAAGTAGACAAATATATTTACGAAGTTGATATTTATATGATATTAAATCTTAACAATAGTCTATATAATGGATACTTGATGCAGTTTTAAGTTGCTCCGGATTTACTTGCAAGGATGTCATTTATAAATATGATAAAATTTATTTGTCAAGTGAAATGAATTGCGTTTCTCACACTTATTAGAATACAAACAATCCAACTTTACCTTAAATGATATCAAGAAAAAAATTGTATTATATTTATTTCGAAAATTAGACTTGTTTTTTATTAATATTTTTTATTATCTATATATATATATATATATATATATGATATTATATATATATATATAATATTATATATATATTATAT
This sequence comes from Zhengitettix transpicula, assembly GCA_037074705.1. Classification (NCBI taxonomy): domain Eukaryota; kingdom Metazoa; phylum Arthropoda; class Insecta; order Orthoptera; family Tetrigidae; genus Zhengitettix; species Zhengitettix transpicula. Next base: position 33,370,231 of record CM073596.1, on the reverse strand, counting down.
ATAATATATATATATATATAATATTATATATATATATATATAAATAAACACCTGATGCAGTCCAAAAATATGCATACTTTTACTGTAAAGCTATTTAATGTATTTAACAATACTTTTCTGATATATTTGACTAATATATTTATTATACTAATATATTTTAGAAGTGTTATACGAGTTCAAATATGAAAGCCAAATATGGAAATAATCTGCATTTGTAGTAAAGTAATCTTTAAGTCGCTAAATACGACTAATTTTATTAACTCGACACAAAAATAGATTATAAATAAACTTGACTACTCAAATCTCGTTAGAAAAAATAAATATTGCTGTAAAGTTCCTTGAAAATGCATTGAAATTGGGATAAACGTGATTTTTTTCTAAAAAGAACCTATATTTAATGATAAATGTTACCAACAAATATAATATCTAATGGGAGATGTTTCTAATAGAATTTTTTCTATTTTTCTAAATTCTATTATGGCAGAACTTGAAGATCAATATTTAAATAAATTAAAAAGTAGAACTTTAACATACCACAGAAAATAATTTTTTTAAAATTAAAAATGGGTACTAATGGTTGTAAAATATATCTCATTATTAAAATCTGGCGTCAAAATAAAATATTATTTAATAATAATTTATCATTCACGAATACCCTGTATTAAGTTGGAAGCTGAAATTATTATGTTATGGAGTATTTTTTATTAATTTTAATTCATATATTAAGTGAGATAACTGTGATAAATAAAGTATGTCCTGGAGCTGTATATATTATAGGATTGAGCATTAGGTAAGTCGTACCTTAACTGGTTATCAGTTTTTCCTTTGTAGATAATATTAATTATATACTTAAGAAACTCTTGACAGTTAATATCAGGTATTATTTTTATGTGATCCTAATTGGAATCAAACGTCCTAACAGATCAATCTTAAAGAATGGTCAAGTAGCTTCATTTTTCCATTAGAATTATCTAATTGCCCAGAGTATCTTCGTATATAATACATGATATATGCACATCCTTTCTTACCTTGTGAGCCACCTACTGAACTACATACTTATCTGTCCACCTATCAACACTGGTTCCCTTTTAGTTTGACATTAGCTCACGCTTTCAAATTCTCACAAACACATGCATGTTACTGGCTAGTCCTGCGAATACAACATACAACATTCAGAGTCACTACGGTCAGGTTTTGTTTCCTAGTCAATTTTTTGATTCTGATTTGCAAATTCATCAAAAACGCTTTAAATATTTCGTTGCGTATTTCTAGTTGTATAAAATTAAATTGATAAAGGGTTTTATTTTACGTGTATAAATATAACAGCATAAAACGTTCAAAACGCCTAAAAAATATGCATATCAGGAGTTAAAGTTCTCGGAATAAACTATTTTTCGCAGTCGGAAGAAGGAAATTTTCGAGCAGCCTCAGACAAATATTTTGATATTGCGAGACAATTTATTTAGTAATGAATATTGATACATTCATTTTTACAGCTCTTAAGCACAGATGACGTGGCGGTTCCTGTTCGGCCAATGACGTCATAGGCTCAACAGCAGCTTGCCTATTTACAGTTTTACTTACCCTTCATATAATAAATATAATGTATACTTTATCTGGTCAATCAATTAAACCATTTTATGTTTTTAAATTATTAAAATATTACATATTATTTATTATGATTTTATTTTATATTTTAAATTAATATTCGAGCTCATATAACGACATATGGTGACAGTAAAGGTTTATATAATAAATGAATAAAAACTTCAACTGTAAAAAAAAATCATTGATGACTTTTTAAACCCTCAAAGGTTTTAATCAGTCTCAATTACACACAATAAGTATTTTTCAGCTGAAATAAGGGGGTTAAGGTCACACATTTATAAATTTTCTGCACAAAATCTGAATTATTTCAATAAATTAATTACATTGACTATTAAAAATTTTATATTTACACCTGAATACGTTCTAAAATTGAATCTAATTTTATAAATATATTCTAATTTTTAATGTAATAAAAATAGAATTATACAAAATTTCTCTGATTTATTAATCAATAATTTTCATTTTTTTTATATAATTCTGATTGCCCAGTCGAAAGTTTAATAAAAATTTTATTGAAAATTGTTATCTTATTATCTGTGCACTATAACGAAAATTATCTGTGACATTGAAATAATTCAGTGCTAAAATAGTTAAATTTTAATAACGCTAAATTAAAAATTTAATATCGTCGTTTGAATTTATAAATATATTAAGACTGGAATCTCTATAAAAATTAGTGATATTTATGAATATTCCTATTTAATGAAATCGGTTACAGATGCAATTAATTCCGTTTAGTGAAATATTTTAAAATGTGAAGCTAAGGTATTATTATATTTATAGATGACTATAGATTTTCTGTTGAAACGTTTTACACATCAAAAGAGATATTTCGTTAAAGAAATACAACCGTGAACATTAATTTTTTTTATAGTTTCCACAGCATACTTTTCTTTAAATTTGTTCATCTTGCCCCGTTTCATGAAAATAATGTCTCGAGAATGACGTTTCGTTTACTGTGATAACTTTTTTCATTAAACATTCTCGGGTATTCAGCCGGGTTAAAACTGATTTATACATAATTTACCCTGGGAAAGTCTGTTATTTTCGTAACTTACGCACTTAACCTAAACTATTATTGTTTTCATGTACAATTTATGTTTTATCCTTTATCTTCTAACTCTAGTATTAAAGAAAACATTAAATAGAATCACAATAAATTTTTTGCTCGTATAGAGATTATTTTTTACATGAGATATTTAATATTATGAGTGATAAATTACAATTTCTGGAAAAGCATCAAGTGAATTTTTACGTACAGTGATAATGTGCATTTTTTAAGAATAATCATTCGTTTTAAAGAATGAAAAACCACACTGAACGCGACCAGGAGCTTCCAGTATTGTCCTGGACTTGATAAGAGGAAGCTTATATTTAAATATTGAGAGAACGACTCCTGGTAATTTTTGCAAACATCTTGGCTGAGTCCCTCGCAGTTCTCGGTCTCTCTGGATCGTCGAAGTCGACTCGGTACAACCCGAATCTGGGCCTGGAAAACGAGTAACATTTAGCCGTGAAAATGCAGTCTATAAAGTTCCGCAAAGAGGGGAATGTATATTTTTTATTTATTTTACCCGTAACCTAACATCCACTCGAAGTTGTCCATGAGGCTCCAAGCTGTGTATCCGATGACCGCACATCCGTCCTCGTGAATTGCTTTCAGCATCTCTCTGAGGTAATCCTAGCGAAAAGAAAAAAAGGTTCAATATAACAAACATCAGTCACCGCATTGAAGCTTGAATTGTAATTATAACCTCCAAGACATCGGCAAGGCACGATACGGGATAATAAAACTAGGTGACGATGAGTTTCTTCAAGATAATCGCAAGAAAGCCGATGTGATGAACTTCAATGGTCTACAAATTAGTTAAAAGAGAAATTCACCTTTCTTACCAAAAGTTCGATAATCATATCTGATAAAGACATTTTGATGACTAATATTTATCCGGTAGATTTTATCCAGAAATATATCAACACAAATCAGGCCTACTCGTTCAAAAAGTTTTATCATTCTGCCTTCCATAAATAAATTAGTTTATTTTTAATCCCAAAATATTGAAATATACAAAACAAACAATTCTTTATCATTTATTATAAAATTTTGCGAATATTATATCAATAATTTAGATAAGCTTAATTTAATATACAAAATTTCCTGTTTGTTTCATGGGACAAACGAAAAGGACATTACAAACTAGCATAAAAGAACAAATTCCTAATTTAAAACAACCTTGTGCGATTCAGTTCTCAGTAAACATGTCAACTCAAACAACCACAGTTTTCAATTGAAATAATGAAAGGATATTAAATTATGATATCAATAACTACACCAGATTAATTGTCTGAAATGTGTGACACTAAATCCAGTTATTGTTAAAACTAATATAAATAATCCTTGTTTTTGTTTATTTGCAGTGTACACCTGATAAGGTCCTCAGATTATGGGTTATTTAATTTTTTTAATATAAATAAATATTAAAATTTATCACAAACATATATGTATTTTAATAAAATAAAATTTTTAACATATTAATAAGATAAAAATTTCACGATGTATCGTTTCTTTTTAGAACGTCTCCATGTTCAATATTTTTGTATTTGTACAATTTAGCGCACAATAGTTTATTCGTCACTGATGATTGGCTCATCCAATTGCAAAACATCTAACGCGTATTTAACTTCCACACAGAATCCCATTTTGAATATCTATTCATCCCTTGAATATACGCATCATGAATTCGGAGAATAAGTTAAATTTATCTTCGATAAGGCCAATTGATTTTTTGCTAACAATTTAACTATAAAACGGCCACAATTGTTACCTCGGAAATAAATTTGTTTTAACTGCAATATATATGCATTAAAAAAGCAAGTGTGTTGTGACATTAACGGACAACACTAAAGCGAAATATTTTGAAAAACAATCATTTATTATTTTTCTGACCACTAAAGGGTTATATTTACGGTTTTTGCAATATTAGAATATTAAACTATTTTAAAAAGCTAATATTAAATATATAGTGTGTTAAATTAAGTAAATTTAAATAGGCCTATCATATTATATTTCATTTTTTGTCAGCCATAAGTATATATTTTAATTACGACATTACCACATCTAATTAATGATTTTTATGGATTATGTATCTTAGTTTTTCTTATATTATTTCTGACGTATAAATGTTCTATTACTATGTTTTCTAATTTTCTTATACATAGATTTTTCATATTTGTATATATATTTCTTATTTGCGTTCTATTTCTCACTGATGTAGCTTTATTAATTATTTTTAGGGCAACAGGTTACATGAGGGTGATCCACATTGGGCAACTCCCCTTTAAATGCATAGGAAGGAATTCGAAAGGGGGGATGCGGAAGGGTGGAGGAAGGTAGCCAAGGGTTACTAGGGTCCCCGGGCTATGGTTTAAGGATCCTACGCGGCATTCGCCTAAAGAAATGTAGGGAAAACCCTAGAAAAACTTGCATCAGGTTGGTCGGGAATTGGGTACTTGTCCCACGCCCTTCCAATAGTGGGAGAGGAGTTTGCTGTGGGGACGCAGCCTCGACCAGTTTAGGAGGCAGATGACCGACTATTCCAATGGGAATAGCGAACAACTCTTACCGTATGCTCAAGGTCTGTGACCCCGGAACATACACCTCTCAAAACAGGCCGAGGTGCCTCGGCTTGTGGGAACCTTAGTTCAAAAACGGAGAGGAAAATGCATACACAAAGGCAGCCCCTTCGTATCTATCCTAAAAGGTTCTGCCTGCGAGAGAAAATCCCTCGCAGGTTACCTGCGAAAGAATCCTATCGCAGGCATCTCGGCGTCGTTTCCATGCTTTATTTTATTTTTTTATTTTTTTGGGCAACAGGCTACATGAGGGTGATCCACATTGGGCAACTCCCCTTTAATAGCATAGGAAGGGATTTGAAAGGGGGGATGTAAATATTCACAATTTTACAATTTTTTTACTCAAAGTAGAATTATTATATAAGTATATAAGTTGATTGATAATGACATGCGTTGATGGAAGCCATAGAACTTGTTTTCCTTTCTATTGAACTATAAATATTCATACGAGGTAGGATAAAGCATAATCATGCAAATTTCAAATGAGATAATCAAGCCTTTAATTATTTAGAAAAAAGAATTGCATGCGGCCAGGTTTTCCACAAGTCAGCTGCATATCAGAACATTTCCTTTCAAAATTATTGTTCTGTGAAACAGATATGATAATTTATTGTAATGTAATCAAGGGACTGCGTGAATCAAGTCGCGAAGTAAGGCCTTGTAATTTATCTGAAGGAGTTTCATTTATCCGTCCTCACTTTAACGTGTATTTTCCACAACTTAGAACCATTATTAAAGTTTACGAAACAAAGAATTTACATTCACTGTTGATCAACTTCAAATCTTTTATCTGTTTTTTACTTTTCTAACAAATAATTTTTCCTTATTAGTTTTATTGAACAGTGCCTTGGTATTTAATTCTTTAAATAACGACAGAAAAGAATCGTAGCCACCAGACATAACTACAAATTCATTCACTTTAATAAACTGAATTTTAAACAGTTTTCAGTGTAATCAAGATACCTTGAAATAATTTATTCTGTTTTCATCACTCAAGGTGTCCTCCAATTCGGAATAACCATTCTCTGTAACAAAGACGTCTGCATTGTCATACTCTTCCTTCAGTACTTGAAGCATTTTCCGAAGTCCCCATGGCACGCTCTACGGAAAAAAATATATAATTTTTTTATTATTAAGAAAGAGTATACTGTGCTTAGTTCTAATGAAAATAAAGATTATTTATACCTACTAACCATTACGGTATCTGAAGTTAAAATTTTAAAAATTATATATATATATAAATATATATATATATATATATATACATATATATATATATATATATATATATATATATATATTGTAATGCCAATTAATTAGGCCATTAATTGTTTGGACATAAAATTCTAATTGTTTTATAAATCCATTATAGCGGTCTGATCGAACAAAGCAACAATGAGAGAAGCGAGCTCACTTTGCTTTGTCGAAAAGTCAAAAATGGCGTATGCGCGCTAAAACTCGAGAGAACTAGGAGGCAGTTTGCAGAAAAACATCGTGAGGAGCAGAACAAGTAATATAACTGTTGTTGGTGGCAGGACATTTCAGACAAAGGAACAAATATTACAAGAGCAGAGACTAGTCTTCGTTAATATATTATTAAACAAAGTTGTGAATTTAAGACAAAGTAAAAACATTCACGGAAGTATTACATCGTAAATATCGCTAAGTAAAAGCATTTTACGTCTACAGCCAGCCGGAATTGTAAAGTTGCAGTTTAAGTCCAAAGCGGTAAAAGACTAACAAATCTACGAATCATAGGATTCGTATAAAGCAAGCAGACATCTGATAGCTGACATTCAGAAGGATCATCCGAGTCCCTGGGAGCCTATCAATTTGACTTTAATAGTGTAAAATCTGTGAGTCGACTTTTAGAAGCAGTGTATAATTTTGCAATAGTGTACTCCCGAAAACAAAAAGAATGCTGGAACCAGCTGGACAGATGTAAGTAACAAAACCAAAACTAATGATCAATTGTAAACGTAATTAAAGGATAGAGTCAGATTTAGTTCTCTTTTAATTGTCAATCAGAGTTAATATCTTTACTTTTAAATTTCTTTCTATCGACATATTGTTTAGGTAAAATGTGAACTGTTTGTTAATAATTTGTTGTGTCCATTGTCAAACCCAGTAGAGGCCCTGAGAGAATGAGATCTCAAATTTTGTGTTTGTAATCATCTTTTGTTGCCACAAAATAAATAAATATTTTGTTTGTTAATTTCGATCTTTTCATTTAATAAAAGCCTTCCATTTAATTATTACATAAATGGCGCTTCACGTGAGGTAAATTCTTTAAATTAAAAATAAATTAAAACTTCTATTATTTGATTATTACATTTTGGCTACCACAACGTGGGTCAAATTAAACGCTTAAATTGTTGTTTATTACAATATATATATTGTATGTATATATTGTAATGTATATGTATCGCGTTTTTAAATAATTGCATAATTAATTCCGTTTTCTTTGTAAGATCTATAATATTGTAATGATGAGTAATGATTGCTTTGCGTTAGTTCGGAAAATGGTTCGAATGATATTTTTGTATTGTTGGGAAAGACAACGGCTCATTCATCCGTAATCAGAGTCTTGACATTTCGATTGGTCTAATTTTTTACAGCTCAACAAAAAATATTTGTTGTGATTGGGTGAATTTTCAGAAGAGCAGAGACAGCACGGGTGAAACACATCTGAGAGGAACTCGGTAACTGTATTTGACTGATATCGGTCAAATTTGATATTGCTGACGTTACCGTTGTTGTAAGTATACACATTGTCATTAATCACTACACGCACAGCAAAGTTAGCGGCTTTGTGTTATTTATAATTTTTAATATTTACTCTTGTGCACATTATCTTGATAAGAAATAATATCATTTTGTAATTACATATGGCGGAATTACACATATTATACGCGGTTGCAGATTAAATCTATTGGCACACAAATAAACTGATTTAAAATTCATCAATAATATTCAGTGTTTCCTGTTAATAAATATACTGTAATTAAATTTCTAATTATTAAAAACCCTGATTGTATATATATTAAAAAATACGTAAATATACGCAAGTTCGTGACATCAGTGTTGTTCAGAACAGCAGAGAAGATAATCATGAAGATAATATTTCTGACAATGTCAATTATAATACAATCACTAACAGGACCATCGTTTCAATATTTTCGTCTTCATTTGTGGCTCTAATAAGTAATAATTATTTTTACGCTTTCACTGCAGAAAAATGAATACTGCACACATTATTAAATAGATTGTGATAATATTGGTCTGATCACTCACGTTGAAATATTGAAGAGCAGTCTTTTGGCTGTTTGGATAGTCCTTAAGTTCTATGTTTAAAGTACGAATAATAGATTTATCTTCACAGTACTTGACCATAATGGTGCTGTAGTGGTTGAGACCAATAAAATCTGATGAACCTGTAAAGATAAAATGATATTAAATAAAATATTGAAACGAGACGTGGAATAAATAGGGGAATAATTATCATTAGAGTTAAAATTAATAATTTATTACACACCCATGGACGTAATCTTCTGATCATAAAAGAATTGTAATGAACAGCATTGTGATGTGATAATAAATCAAATCGACGTTTCTTTGCCGAATTCAACACTATTGTGTGTTTTGGAAAAATTCAAACTCACTCGTATCGACTTCATATTTAAAATAATAATTACCGTAGAATATTTAACTTTGTTTAGGTAAATGAATCTATATAATAAAAAAGAATGTATATTTGTATGTATGTATGTATTTACGTTAAACTCTATACAGATTTAAACGCGTGGACAGATTGCATGAAGAATTGGTAGACATATTCTACAAAACACGAGAAACAGTACTTTGGGTATGAGAACCGACTAGCATTAAGGTGGAAATAATTATAATTAAAAAATTTGAACATTTTGTGTTAAATTACTACGCGGCAAGATACCGTGACGTCACTGCAAACGCGAGAGAGAGTCGTTTCTACGCGACGGTACTGCACAACAACAAAATAGTAGTGAAATGAAGCAGAAATATTTTGATTGAATAAAAAGTATAACTATATGCGGCAATACTTCATCTAATGATAATAAAGAAACAATTTGAAATACTTTACGATCCTTGCGGAAATGTAAGTTAATTTTCCTGCCATATTAGTGACTCGGACATTTGTTTACATTAGGAATGTAGTTAACAATTTCATAAATTTAATATTTACTAATGTCTGAAGGCTGTGGGACAATTATATTCTGTAATACTCAATTTTTTTTGGGGGGGGGGGGAGGGATTGATGCAATAAAATTCAAAGTATTTTATAGCTGTTCAATTAATGCACTGTCGGACGAAAGAATGTACGGGACTAGGAACAATTAGATTTAGGTTGTCACTTCTTGACTAAAGATTAATTTAATACTTTTTCGGGGTTATATAAATAAGTACACGGGCAACGCCGGGCACCCAGCTAGTATTTAATAATTATTTGTTCCAGTAACCCGAGCGTCCCTGAGATCCTGATTATGATATTTAAATAAAAAAATAATCTGAGAAAATACTGTTCACCTTTAATCTTTTTAATCCATTCCTCACCAAGTTCTGGAAGCACAGGCCTGCTCAACCCAAATCTCTGAGTCATTTCTTCACACATTTCTTTTGTGAAATCAGAAAAACCACCATTTTTGCTAAATATTGGATGTGTGTAAAGGAATACCTGTAAAAGTACAGTATTTCAAGTTTTTTTATTCTAATGGAAATGGATCATTTGCTTTGTCCACTCACAGATATCTCCATTATACTCTTAGAGCTTTTAATATCTTCCTCAGACTTTGTGAATGGAACACTATAGGGTCCTGTAACCGTCAATCCAATTTTCCCTGAAAATTAAAAATGTGTAGGCGAAGTAACAAACGTCAAATGTCTCTATATCATTTACTGAACTAGGGAGGAACGGGATTGTTATATCGAGAAAGAAATGTACAGAAAAGTTTGTGCTACCATTCTGTTGCATGAATTCTGTCTTGTAGACGTGGTACACCTGGGCGTGAGCTTTGAGAATGTTTGTTGAGCACATTATATAAGCCCCGTATTGATGAAGATTCAAGAGAGGTGCAGTCGACAGCTTTTCCGAGTAACCCATGCTGACGCTGGCAGGTTCATTGATAGTGAACCACCATTTCACCTGCGAAAATTCGGAACGGTCCAAATTACAACACACAACAAATCTTCTATTTTTTTCTACTACTTCTTAAGTAGGGTTATCAAAGTTTCGTGCCTTGATCTGGATGGTTCCATCGAATCATAATCGTAATGCAACAAAACTGGTTTATTGGGTCTGTTGTGTTTCATCAAGTAACTGTTGGATATTTAACTCCCTTTTACACCTTTTTTTTTCTCACAAATCAGTCTCAGAAATCAGGACTCACCCTGTCTCCGAAGTGCTGGAACAAAATTCGAGCGTAATCTTCAAAGTAATCTATGATCATGGAATTCAGCCATCCTCCCATCTCTTGCAAGGCTTGAGGCAAATCCCAGTGGAACATTGTTGCCTGCAACAATGACGTACGGTCTTCAAGATCTCGGAACTTTCGTTTTTCGCGGATATTATACCAGTTACGTTTCTTTACGAACCATGGGCTGGATTCCATTGTCCAGCAGTTCGTCTATTAAGCGGTTGTAATAGTCAATCCCTAATTGGTTTACATTACTCGCGATCCCCGTAGGAAGAATTCTGGTCCAGGAGATGGAAAATCTGTAGAAATCCACCTGGAAGGCGATAATTTATGTTTAGAAGACTTTAAAGATCTCGAATATAGTATGAGAAGAATAAGCCGACAAAAGTATTCTTACTGAGAATATTGCAAGAAAGACAACTAATCATTATTTACTTAAGACTGAGTGAGAATTGTTTAGTGTTTGGATAACGGAAACGTAGAGCAAAAATGGAAAAGACTTCGAAACAAAATACGGAATGAATATAATTCATTCGGCAACGGTTGATATATTAGTAGAATCTCACCAAAAAAGAAATAAACGTTTCAAATAAAATTAGCGGGAAAGTGAATGAATTATGGATGGATCATTAAACTAGTAAATTTGAATTATTATATAGTAAAGCAGAGATAAAAACATTTAAACTTAAAATATAAAAACTAGAAACGCCAGCGAAAATTTTCAAAGTCCACTGTGCTGTCAATGAAATAAATACATATGTAAATATGTTACTGCAGTTCTGAAATTAAATAATATCAGAAATGGAATTTTAAGAATATAAAATAATTTTTACCAGCTCTCTATAAATCAGTACGTACGTAGAATTAATAAATAAAATGACCAATGATGCAGAAAAAATTTGATGCGAAATCAAACGACATTTCGTTCCTGTTTCTCAACTTATTAACGTGTACAAAGATAAGAAAACAATTTATCAATTATACTTGTACAAGATGATAAATTTGGTATTGATGAATATGTAAAATTATATTTTTATGTGAACAAGATACACGTTGAATTCGTGTAATATTATGCACTTTCAATAAATAATAAACATCGTGTGTATTAAATTGTTTCGGACTTATCTTCTATATAATAAAAAAGGATGTATATTTGTATGTATGTATGTATGTATTTACGTTGTTCTTTATACAAATTTTATCGCGTGGACAGAATGCAACAAAAATTGGTACACATATTCTTCAAAATACGAGAACCGGTACTGTGAGGGTGAGAAACGCCTAACATACATGTGGAAAGAATTATAATTAAAAACCGTGATCATTAAATATTAAATTACTGCGCGCCAAGAGACAATGACGTCACGCGAGAGAGAGACGTTACTACGCAACGAACAAAGGAAATATTTCCTTTATTAGGAATGAAATAAAGCAGAAATATTTTCTTTAAATAAAAAGTATAATTTTATACAGCAATACTCCATCGAATGGTAATAAAGAAGAATACGAATTACTTTACCATCCTTGCGGAAAATGTAAGTTAATTTTCGCGCTATATTAGTTGTGAGTCCAGCTAACAATTTCATCAATGTAATATTTCGTAATGTATGAAGACTGAGTGACAATTGACAATTATATCCTGAAATACTCAAGGAATATATTTAAGTATTCAATTAAATACTTTTTCGAGTTTATATAAATAAGTACACGAGCAACGCCGGACACCCAGCTAGTATGTAATAAAACAATTTATGACTTTGTAAGGACACACTTTGTATTTAACTTTTATACCTTCTTGTACCACCCTACTATAAATCTAATCAATTTTAAATACCTCCTCTGTATGAAAATAGCTGAAGAAGATACAAAAAAATATCGAAACGTCGTCATAATAAACATTAAAAATAAAAAATTGTCTGTTTTATTAATTCAAAAAAAATATATATCTGGTTATATTCGAAGTTACTAGTTGTTTATATAGTCATAAATTCTTGTAACGATGTTTCACCCCGAGTTCCTTGATCATCTGGACGTCCTCTTGGTACCGGTGGTAAGAATCACAGGCCACGTCCCCATTCTCACATCTGGGAATCGTTTCTGGCTTTGTATGGCAAAGATGGTCCCAAACCGACTCACCTTTTCCTGGAATGAACGTAGGGAAACGTCAGAATCACAAACCCAAACAAATAAGAAAAGATATACCATTAGTCGAATCGGTGCTCCATTAAAAATAACTGCACACGACAAAGAACTGTACGTTAACTCAGGTAGTAAACATTCATATAATATGTCGGCCTGTTAGTCGTTATAAGCAGTAAAACATCTCATATTTCTGGGAATTTGAAATTTCTTTGTGTTTTAATTTTTTTTAAATAAGACTGAATAATCTTGTTTGAATAAGTGATAACCACATACCATCTTCATTCCAGGCACCTTCCACTTGGTATGCAGAAGTCGCCACTCCTAACAGGAATCCTGGAGGAAATTTAAGGTTCTCCGAAGTCATGTTGCACCATTTAAGTCTAGAAAGATGTGAAACATACGTTTCTCCATACGTTGTTGCAGTAATGACAAACAAGATCTTAAATATGGTTTTTCTATAGCAGACTGTACAGTGATGAAACTTTATGAGGGCTATGACCCAAAGTAATAAAAGAATAAGGTATGTTGCACACGAAAAAATTAAAAATTGTGAAGGAAACTACACGGCAAATGTGAAGCCAAGTGCTTCATAAGAAAGGAAACATGACCCATGTATGAATTGTTCTAATTGATATATTAATAACATGGAAAGGTCCTAGCCACGGACACTATTACACCTGGAAGCAACTATATGACCGAATAATTACCTGATACTTTCAGAATCCAATATGAAATAAAGTTTGAACCGATAAGAACCGAAACGTTATCGAACATGAGAAAAAAATAAATATAACGGCCAAACTGTCAGAAATTTTTTATTATCTATCTATTAATTAATAGCATAAATTTTGTCATCTGATGAACACTGAAAATAAGGCGAGACGTTAATAATTGCTTAATTCTAAAATTTTCTGAAAAATTTTCAATTTTTCTGTTAAATTTCATGGTATACTCTTCAATTATTCAGTTCCAATACGTTATTCAATATGATATAACACAAGTTTGAATATATTTTAAAAGCATGGTTTCGTTTCCGTGGCTGCTGCAACAAATTCTTATTTATTTATTGTTTTATCACAGTCAGAAAAACAAATAATTTAGTAAATAAATTGGTATTATGTAGTGTCCTGTCAAGCTTGAACAATCACAGCCCTCATGAATTATGGAAAACAACAAGACGTGAAGGAAATACTATTTGAATATTTTTTATATATAAGTAGAATATTTATTGTTACAATGTTTTAGTCTGAAGGCTGTCGGAAAAATATTAAAGTATTTTCAGTGACTGAATATAAAATAAAAACTGAATTATGATAATGAAATCCCTCGACCTTACTGTCTTATATTGGTATACAACGGTTGTTTTAGGATTAATTACGTATTTTGGGAGATTTAAAAATTAATTTAAATAAGTGCTTACACTTTTGGTCAATGAGTATTAGAATATTATTTCATTTTCAAGGTGATTCAGAGAGTCTTGGCATTCATGAAGACGTGGACATTTTAATTCAGGTCTTCCAATGAGTTTTCAATTTTTTTTAAAATGAATATATTCTAAATTTATTATTCTAAAAATTTCAAGACTCTAATTGAGAGCTTAAATTCTCTACATCACGTGAATTGATCTCAGTATAAATTTAGTATTTTAAATGTCTATTGGATTAAGAATAGTGAAAACAAGGATTTTTTACGAAGAAATTTGGACAATATAAGACGAACGTTTATTAACGTCTGCCGTAATTAAACTAATTCTTTACCAGATAAAGAATTATTTGTGGACAGTTTAAATAATACCACGAACATTGACGGTGAGATTAACAGGATTCCCTTCAAGATAAATATTGAGAACGGGCAAAGGGCAACAGCGTGAGAACAAATCCAAAGACAAACAGAACTTACCTTTTAATTTTGACTTATTTAACACCCCAGGGACCCCGAAAGTGAAGACAACCAGATTTGGCTGTCGCCCTGGTTCAGAGGTACGTGACAGTAATATCTGAAACGTTTACCAAGGTTTTATTTGCCACACGTAACTTTAGTAGACACCGATTCACGTAACAGCGAATAAAAGAGTGTTGTAAATTACTCTAGAGTTATACAAACAATCTGTTTGCTGTATTATTACATAAAGGGGATTATTAGTTCTCCAAAATTTATTTGTTTCTGAGATTTAAGGAAGTAAATAATTCATGCGAAGCTTGAAGAAAATGTTGTTTTGATTCTTTATTAGATAAAGCATTAGTTTAATTACTGCAGACATTAACTTTCGCCTTATATTGTCCAAAAGTTCCAAAGGTACAGTAATTACCAACGGTTCAGGTCGGTTATTTATAGAAATACTCGCTGAGTGGTACGTTGCCCGGGTATTTATTTAAATTAAGCCGGAGTAGGAATTGATTCGACACTAACCTCTTGGAATCATTTTATTTATTAAAACAATTTATTTAACCAGTAACAATAGCGCCAGTGTTTGGAACATTTATCCATTTACGGTCCCATCCCCGACCTAACCCCGCGGCATCTAACTTCAAACAATCCACGACGATGACTGACGTTATTCAGGAACTCTCCTAACACATGGGATAAAAGTGTCTAAAAAATCACGATGATTTAAAAGAGTAAAAAAAAACTACTCGCGGTACCTTAAAGGAGTAAAGAAATACAACACTTAACTAAATAGAGATCAAAATAGAGAAAATAACAATTTTACCCAGTACCTTAATAGAGTCAAAACTACTCCAGTTACCTTTTCTCTACCGCGTCCATTTCAACGCAGTCGAACCTAAAACTTCATCAACAACCATTATTAATGCGAGCATTAAACTAAGCGACTCCTATAACCCGGGAGTAGGCGCTAATATCAGTCTTTTCTGCATTATTTTTTATGTAAATCCCTTTAATCACCATCCGCACCATAGTCCCTTGCATTTTGAAGTTGAAATTAGACACTTAAGAGTTCTATAATCACATTATCAAATTAACCGACCCCGGAAACGTTTAATTCGACGCTTATAGTGGCCGTTTAGGAATGTTTTTAAATTGCACTCCATCCACCCCGCCCCTAGAGGCGGTAGGTGTGTCATAACCCCTAAGTGTTTGTTCCTGGATCGTAAGTACCACGTGTATAAAGTTTGGTAGAAATTTCTCTACGCGTTTAAGATTGTGAACGGAAATTTGTTTTACCCACTTCCGCACCCACTCCTAGAGGTTGAACAGCATCTTAACCAGTATGGTAACTCATTGACTTCTATAACCCTGGATTTGACTCCAAACTAGGTTCTTTTGCGTTATTTTTATGTAACTCCCCTCTGTGTTGCTGACTTCCCATCCTGCCGTAAAGGGTTGAAATTAAACACTAAAACATCTGTATTTTTATGTATGTATGTATGTATTCAAATTTCACCCCCGGCCACGCCGAAAACTTCGCTTCGAAAACCCGACAGAAACCCCGATCATAGTTTTATCGCAATCGAATGAATAGTTTAGGAATGCATAGTGGACACACAGACAGACACTCATTTTTATATATAGATTTGAATCTAATAAATATGATTTACCAACTAGCAATTAAGACTCACGACACCAACTCTGATATCTGCAGATACTCGTTCAAGGTCTTCTCTCTCGTAATTAGCCATGATTATGGTCAGAAATAACTTAATTCACTCGGCAACGTCTTTGAGACTTCGAAAGGCACCGCCAGTAAACTATCTCTAAATTTGTGCTAGTCTGTGACTGTGTTCTTAGCCGAAGATAAAGTGTCCGTGCCTTCAGAGTTCTTATCCAGTCACGTTACTGCCGATTCTGCAGGTTGCATAATCCACCGCTACAATATCTCTCGAAATTTTGTACAATTGTCCTACTAATGACAGGGAGAAACAGGTTATATGATATTGACATTTCTTTCCTCCCACTCTTATTAACAGCAGATATTATCCCCAGTGTTTTTCATCAGTCTCCAATTTGAATAATATTAAAAATTATTAAACAAAAAAAGATGAAATTCCAGTAAACGACAAAATGGACCTTATTTATAAATTTCCTTGTAAAGATTATGAAAGAAACTACATTAGCCATGCTACTATCAGAATTCATAAACATAAAAACAATTTATAACCTAATACCTAAACAAATACCACATTGTCCTTGCACAATTTGAACTGAAATTAAGTAGGTTATGAAAATTACCTAAGAAAATAAACGAAAAATGAAAACGAAAAAAATCAATATATATTGTAGTAATTGGTAATTAAAACATTGTTCTAATTGGAAAGTTGGCTTGTAGAGGACTCATTATTGGAGGATATAGAGCGGACGCCGCAACAATTCGGCGAGGAAAAGAAATCATTGATGAGGTTCTACGCGCTCAAAATCTACGAGACGAACGGACAGTCAGAAATGTGCAGTCGGGCATAGAACAGCGAGGTGTAAAGACCAAAACTTTTCATGTTATAAAAAGTTTTGCAGTCGGGCGTACAACAGCGAGGTGTAAAGACTAGAAAATTCATATTATAAAAGGTTTTGCAGTCGGGAAGGAGAGAGTGAAACTAATGTTGTAATCGGTGGCCGAGCATAAATTCAACCTGCTGGCCATAGACAAACCAAGGAAGTACATTTTCCAACTAAAGTCACGAGATCTGCAAATCCAGGTTGCAGCAAAGCATCGAGAATCTACCAATTTGTGTTAGACCAACTAACAAAACTACGCCAATTAGAATTTTTTGACATTTAGAGTCTGTGAGTAATAGAATCAGTGATATCCCCAAATTTTGTGCACGAAAAACCTAAAATGAGACCTGGGCGTAAGTAGAAAACTTTAAAATCATATTGTAAACCTCTTTTAAAAGATAAAAGTCAGATCGTTCTTTAATTTTAATTATTTAATTATTACATTTAAATTCAATCTGTAGTGTTATTTCTTCCACAACAAAGTTCGTCTATGCTTCAGACGAATTAACTTCCATAAAAGCTAAATGTAATTTGATTGTATAAATTCACCCATTTATCAAACCCAGTTTAAGACCCTGAGATCCCAAATATTATTGTGTATTTAAAATTGTTAATAAATTTGTTTAATTGTTTTCCCTTAATAGTTCTTTTTATTTAGCCACAGCCATTTGTAGTTATATTTAATTATTACAATATATTCAAAAATAAGAAAGGTATGAATGCAAGGCAATAAAGTCTTGAGAACAACACACCACTGAAGTCCCACTACTTTCTCCAACGCAAAGACAAAAAAATTAGTAGCATCGTAAAAGGGTAATCAATTGCCTGGGGTGAAGCGGGAAGAATATAGGGACAAAAATATGTGATCAAGTTGGTGATGGGAAGAAGAAGAGACACAAATGAGTTGACAATTGCCCATCGTTTTTACAACCAACCTTCCTGTTAATCATCAGCTGAAGAATAAGTTAAACGAATAACAAAGCCATTACACATATTACTCTGGTTACGCCATACATGTCAGATTTAATTACCCGAATCAATGAACCTAAAAACAATTTTTAGAAGCACCAATCAAAAACCGCCATGACAACGCAGTAGATTTATCACTAACCAATAAAACTTGCCTGTCATATTTTATTTCTCACGAACCAATGACGTAATTTTTAGATTCAGCTTACGTCATGGACTCTGATGATTAAGATAGATATGATTTTTAGTCACGATACTTCTGATAAAATACTAGTATCTTTTAATTTTCAACAGTTTTATAATATTATCCTAATAATATTAGTAAATTTGTAATTCCTGAATAATATTATATGCAATAATTTCAACAGTTTAGGAATTCATGTTTATGGAAACTTCATAAATATAATACGGAATAAAATAAATATTACGAAATATATTTATGACTCCTTGTATATCATAGAAAAATTTAATTACCCATGCACTAAAAATGTAATTCGCTGATAATTCATTGACATAGTTAAAATTCTATTAATATAATAAATTTAAAACGATTATTTTTAGTATATCCCTCAGTAAGTTGAAAAAAGCTAAGATAGATTAATAAAAATTTTAATTAATAATGTAACCTACTGTATTTTATTCGTGTCATTTTCGAAGAATGAAGAAATTTAAAGTGTGACTATGTTCTATTGTGGAGTCAGGAACGATGTTGTATTTCGATCGCAAAACTTTGCTTGCTGGAAACCGATACAGGAAGATTCTACGAGGGAAGAAATACATTTTACGAAAAATTGAACGTTTGTGTAATAAATTAAATATATGGGTCATTGTTAACTATTGTCAATATATATATATTGGATTCCTGTTCAATTGTAAATGTGTTCTACAAAATTTTTATTTTATTTCTTTGTACGATTTACTATTGCAATTTTGCCCAAAGCTCCAATTTTCAAAATTAAATAATTTGAAAATTATTACTTAGTTTTTCTTATTCAAAAAACAACAAAAGCAACAAATAATCGTATATCAGTCATATTAAAAATGGTAAATTCTTGAAATAATTATTTTATTTCACCCGTTGCAGTTAAATATAATAAGTGGCATGAAACTATATTGTAATTATACTCGTACAGTATGTGTTCTAAATTTAAAAGTTTTTGACTTATTATAAAAATGAGGGGAATTAATAGAATCATTTTTGAACTGGAACTTTAAGCTATATTTTTATAATAATAATAATAATGGCGTCATAAGAGTTTTATTTTATAACATATTAAATTCAACGTGTGGTTACAAAACGGGAACCGAGTAAGGCAGAAGCCGTAGGGAAATATGGAAGAAACCCGCATATAAAGGCCAGGTAAGGTACCTTTAAGAGTTTTCCGCTATTCCCATTGGAATACTCAGCCAGCTGCCTCCTAAACTGGTCGAGGCACGAGAAGGGAATGCTGCGTCCCCACAGCAAACTCTTCTCCCGCTATAGGAAGGGCGTGGGACAAGTACCCGATGCCCGACCTACCTGATGCAGGTTTTTCTAGGGTTTTCCCTGCATCACTTTTAGGCGAAATGCCGGGTAGGATCCTTAAACCGTAGCTTGGGGGCCCTGGTTAACCTTCGCTACCTTCCTCCACCCTTCCGCATCCCCCCTTTCAAATCCCTTTCCTATGCTATAAGAGGAGAGTTGTCACTATGTGGATTACCCTATACATAGCCTGTCAACACCCCCCGCCCCCCAAAAAAAGAAAAGTAAAAAAGGATAAGAGATATTATTTGTGTTTTGATATCGCAAAAAAGAACCGCCATTCTTTATCTAGAGGACGACAAGAAATAATTGAAAGATACTGAGACGAAGAGTGAAATTTTTTTGTGACGATGATGCAGCCAACTTGTTTGTTGACATTTCTGGACGGGAAAACGGGAAAACGAATATTAAAATGCAGGAGGAGAAAGATTTTAATTTTCAAATTAAATTTCATATATCATTAATAAATCTCGATTAATATTGTATAGTACAAAACATAAAAAAGCGTTATGAAGTAAATCAATATTATGTATACATTCAAATCTTATGTCTAATAAAGGTAATGTAATTTAGCTATAAAAATGGTGGATAATTTCAAATCATGAAATAATGTCAGTCGTTGAGTAATTTTCCCCTTACAGCTGAAGCAGTGTAGGTCGCAGCTCGAAACTGTAAAAACTGCAGTTGGTAATCTCGATAAATCTTTTATTTTTATGCATTACGAGTTTAAAATTTTAAGTCCCAACATAAAGAATGAATTTTATAGTTATGAATTACGCTCCTAGCTCTTTTTAAGTCCAATCATAACGTAAAAGTTTATATTTATAAAAAAAACGTAAGTAAGAAAAATGACTACGCATTACTAGTTCTAAAAATATAAGCTCATTAAATTCCTAATAACGAAAATAAAAAATACTAATTTAAATAACCATTAAAACGGAAACTACTCGTACAATAAAAAGAGAGGGAACGGCGATCCGAGAAAATGACGAAATGATTGGATGAGGTTCAAATTTACGAGTTTTGAACTGCTTTTCAAATTAATAGCCGAAACAAATATTTGGAATGGAGGTCGTCTACAAGCACATCATTTTGTAATGTTTACAGCAATCCATAAACATTTCATAGAATAGTCTTCGTTCTTCTTGGGTTTATCGATTTTAGTTAATTTTTTCTAATTTTTCTTTTGATCGAAACGACGAAAAACAGTTTTTTATTGCCCCTTTTTTAAGAATCGTACTAATAAACGCTTTACACATGAAATTAGAGTTAATACTTTTTTCCTGATTTATCGTACAATGCCTTCAATGTTTTTTAAAAATGGTAATTGCTGAAATAAATTCAAATTTGTAGGATATCAAAAAGAAACGATCAAATTACAACGTTATTATCAAAGCATAATTTTTGTTATTTCGTCATAAAGAATAAAATAAAAATCAATTAACAAGAACCATAGAGTAAATCAACTTTTAACTTAATATAAAAAAGGTTTTTAATATAGACTTTTACCGGTACGAATTTTTTAAAATTCTTAAAATTTGTTGAAAATCTGTTTTTAATTAATGAAGAGAGCCACGGGTATGAAACCTGTAGTCGCTTGTGGCTTTAGTGTGACATGTCACATGACGCTATCATATAATTTATATCGTATTTCGTTTCTCGGGTAAATGGAAATGTCAGCGATATAAACTCCTTGAATAAAGAATATCGTGGGCCGAGAGCGGAGACTCTGTGCCGCTATATTCAAATACACGACTTGAATAAACGTTAAGTAATATTGGAGTACTGCAGCAATGAATGGGCAGATTAAATGTTAAATTGCTTTGAGAAGACTCAAATATTTAATCAAGCGATACAGCTTGACGTGGCCAAAGAATAAAAACTGGTCTCGATGAGCATTTTTATTGCTCTTTGGCATGGAACATGCTTTATTTAATTTTTTGATAATTATAACCAAGAGTCTTGGCGATACAATAGTATTAAAGAGGATCATTTGTAATGTATGGTTGCTATTTTTAACTTCTAAAACGATTAAGGGTCATTGCATTAAAGTACCATTCAATTCGATAGGAAGTTTAATAGAAACTTTGGTTCAATTTGATTACAGGAGTGCAAATAGTAAAAAGTTTATCATCCTAAAATAGGCTTGATTAAAGATTTATGTGTTAAATTATTTAGCTTCTTCCACTCAACATTTAGATGAATAGTTATTAATTATATTTCATATTGTAACCAAGATTTGATCGTTAAGTTGTCGATGGTTGATCGCAATGACGTCATCATCTGACGTCATCCAGCCAACCGAGATCCCGTTTCCTTGAGTCTTCTGTGATACATCTTCCTGTCACCTACATGAAAACCAAACTTCGCTGTATTGTGACGGTCCAATAGTTCAATTGGCAATAAAAACTGAGTTTTTGGGCGATTACACGATATCACAACCTGAGGTACCCTGAGACTAATGCGTACAATCAATTTACGAAATGAAGTAAAGCATTTTTTTTAGGTTAATAATTCAGAGCATCTCTAAATAATGTAAATTCATTGATTATTATGTCTGTATATGATTCGTAAAAAAGAATAGATTATTTAATTTAAGAGGAAACATGGAGTCAAACTGAAACCTCAGACTCATATTTATGGATAACAATCTAAAAACGGTATCTTATAGTTTTATTTTGAGTCTGTGTTGGTTGTACTGGTGACGTCTAATATTGGCAGGAAAACTATTTACATTAAACATTTAATGAACGCCCTTTTACGATTTTCGCCAGCTCCCTTGCGGATTTCTTGGGTGTTCTTCGCCTGTCAGGATCGCTGAAATCGACGTGGTAAAGTCCGAACTTGGGTCTGAAACAGTACATTTAAAGGTGAACGCACTATAACCGGGTTCCTGAGTAATTTAAAGTGCAAATAAGAACTACCTGTAACCGAACGTCCACTCAAAGTTGTCCATTAGGCTCCAGGCCGTGTATCCGATCACCTTGCAACCATCCTCGTGTATGGCTTTCAACATTTCCCCTAAATACCCCTGTTAAAATTACAGAATTTATTTCACGGTAGTCCATCAATGTTCTATACTCAAATTTTAAAGAAAAATTCTTATGAAAATGAATTAAAAATATACATGAAACTACTTCCACTTAAAATCTTGATTCCACAATTTATTCACATAGAATCGATAATTTCAAGTTTTCAACCCTCATGTGTTTGGAAAGTCACGATACTTCTGATAAAATATTCGTATCTTTTAATTTGCAACAGTTTTATAATATTATCCTAAAAAATATTAGTGAATTTATAATACCTGAATAATGTTATATGCAATAATTTCAACAGTTTAGGAATTTATGTTTATGGATACTTGATTAATATAATGCGGAATAAAATAAATATTACGAAATATATTTATGGTTAATTGTATATCATAGAAAAATGTAATTATCAATGCACTAAAAATGTAATTAGCTGATAATTCATTCTCATAGTTAAAATTTTATTAATATAATAAATTTAAAATGATTATTTTTAGTATATCCCTCAGTAAGTTGAAAAATTTTCTCGTGTTTTCCGAGATCAGAGTCCTTGGAACAGTAATTTTTACCTCTGATCCTAATGGAACAGTCGGGCAGCTGCCTCCTAAATTAGTATAGACATGGAGAATGTAATGCTGCATCTCCACAGCAAACCACACTCCCGTCGTCGGATTGTGTAGTTCTTTGTGAAAGTCTACAAATTCTTTGAGCCACTTCAGACTTGGACTTGTACTTCAAATAGTACAATCTGATTTATATTGTTGCCTCTTGCTGATTTACAGGTAAAGTATTATTATGATGACTAAAATTTCCGCGACGTTCAAAATCTCAGGAGTCATTTTTCTCAAGATGAAACCCAAAACAATGGATGAAGTTCACCCAGATGAAAAAATCGCATAAAATTACACATGGCCAATATGAATTATGAAAGATATTTTACATTGAAACTTATGGAACACCATTCCGAAGTAATAGTGGAACAAAAAAAAAATAATGTTTTACCCTGTAGAAATCGACTCTTTCTTGATCATCCAGTTCCCCAGTTTGGTCAGAAAATCCGTTCTCAGTGATAAATATATCCGGGTTTTCATAATGTTCCTTCGTCCAGCAAAGAATTTTACGCAAACCCGACGGTTCAACCTGTAAATACAATATGGATCAGACGTAAGTATTTATATGTATATATATATATATATATATATATATATAGAACCTCACATTAAAATTGTTTTCTTCATCCCATCATCAGGTACAAATGTTAAAATAATGTTTATTGAACTATAAAGCAACCTTGATTTTATAAACTTTATTTATTTACTTGTAATTGTTACTTCAGATCTCCATCCAGTATAAACACTCAGAATATTTTAATCTGTGATAATAAATAGATGAAGCAGCAGATTGGTAGTTGGAAGAGTCTATTTCTTTGGCCCATTCAAAAATGAGACATTCAATGGAAAGTTTTTATGGTTTTACTTTTCATTACTTCTTAACACGGACCAACCAAATTAAAATTTCTTATCTTTTTGTTTTTGTTATTTCTTCTAAAGTTAATCCGTTAAATTGTAGACAATTCTTCAGCTTGTTATGTATCACGTTTTATTAATTAAATTTACACTGAGATTTAAATAACTTTTACAATCGTTTGAGCAACTATAATGGACGGGTATTCGCCGGTAATTCCACCATCAGCCGAAAATAGTTTTATGGTTCTCAGTGCCAAACTGTAGGGGCTTCTAACCGGACCACTACTGTATGGAAAGGCGTGGGTTTAATCCGATCAAGGCATCGAGATGGTGCAAATCTATGGAATCGACGTCATAAATAAAGCAGACTTGTGATTTTCCCTACATTTTTTAAAAACGCCTATAGAAAATCTGATGGACAAGAACATGTCACCAGAGATTAAGGCCGGACGGGAAGTCAGTCTTAGTACACTGAAAGGGTTAGCCGACCGCCACCTGAGACACTGCCAAGGCAACAACGACCACCTTCTGAGGAACTCCAGTCATGATTAAACCATCTCTATACATCTCAGGATTGCGAAGACAACTTTCTTTAATCCTAAAATAGATTTTCATCTTTGGCCTGTCAAGGATCAGATCCAGTTTCCATCTGCATTAAATACATTAGATTGAAAATTAAGATTTCTAGGAACTGGGACCGATCGACCTGATCTGGCGCCCAACGAGTTTTCTGTAACTGTTGGTTAATAATTTGTCATAGGTTGATTTTTTTTTTACTTTTGTGAAATTTGGTTTCCGAATTTCTTGTAATATAGTAGTCTACACGTGCCCTCTTATCATAAAGTCTCTTCCGCATAGCGGACCTAAGTGGGCGCAGCTGTAAGAACGCTGAGTCTATTGAAGTCAACACTTTAGGTCCCGTGAGTAACGATACCCACGGCAGCAGAAATCTTCCTCTCTTCCGCCTAGCGGACATAAGTGGGCGCAGCTGTAATAACACTGAGTCTAGTGAAGTCAACACTTTAGGTGCCATATGCAGCAATGCACACGGCAGCAGAAATCTTCCTCTCTGTAAGAGTTCTCATTGGAGACTTAAAATCATCAGGGAGGGGGAAAGGAGCCTTCGAATTGTTCAGAGCTTCTTGGGAACGGCAGTCGTGATCAAACCTCCAGACGGGTCGGTGGCTCCTGGTGATATCCACCAGTTTGTCTTACTTTATTTTATTTCTAACTATTAAATCTCTTTATTCTTCATCAACACTTATTTGACTGAAGTGCAGCGAAACACCAACCACTACGCCTAGGTTCAATTAGTTGAACCCGAACCCTCACGTTACCGACTTTCCTATTTCCTGTTCTTAATTCTTCCTTTATCCTCTAGATCGGTAGCCAGGTGAGCTAACGGAGGTATAGCTCGGTTGGTGAACGATCTATCTGGACTTCCCATTTCCAACTGCTGGAATGTTACATGATGGCAGTGCTGGAATGTTACATTATTATAAAATACCGTAAAGAAAGGCATCGCTGTAACCGGCAGGTCAGGCTGAGGGCACACACTGACGTCGATGCCCTTCACCAGTTGTAATGTGTCGTCTTCGACAATGAGCATGGTTGTGTAGTAATTCAGCCCAAGAAAGTCTGACGATCCTAACAACAATAGAGACGTCTTAAATATATTTCTCATTAATTTAAAAGTAATGAACAATAATTGAATTTATAAATAATTAATTAACTTCAGTTCGTAACATCACAATGTATTATACTAAAGTGAATATCTTACGAGAGGTACCACGTAGTTGATGAATAATATTTTACGAATAGAGCAATTAGGAATAAGTAGGTCCTTAAACCCGTGTGATTATAAATCAGCGGACAATCACATCATTTACCTTTAATTATTTATTTACAATTTTCTCATGCTCGGTTGTGACAGTAAATATTTATTAATATTTAAATCGTAGTTTACAAACACTAGATAGTGGAAATTTCTACATAAAATGGATAGTTTTGCCTTGCTTAAACTACTTAATCGTATCAAGTTGCATTCATCACTAACATTATTTCAAGGGAATATATTTATTTTATTTATCAGTTACAAGAAACTTCAACATATAATATTGTAATTAATTTGATGATTTACGATTTTAAATTTAGAAATTAACACCGATCTTCTGATATTCTCGTAAATGCTTCAAAATCGACTGCAGACTCCAACGGTACAAAATTACCGGATGCAACCAAAAAACGGCACCAATTACCCAAAATTTATGAAGTGGAAAAGAAATAAAAAATTAACCCGTTCCTCCGGATTAGTGAGAATGTATCTTTGTTGTTATGTAGAGATTTCATTTGTAAATGATCAGGTGTACAGTGATAATGGGAAAGCACTGAGCTGACGGGAAATATAATTTTCAATCACAACTATTGCAGAATGAACATTTTAGATAAAAATCATTATTAGAAGTGAATATAGAAAAATAAAACTATGACGAAGGGAACTGAGGACGCTTATTCTCTTTTATTTTTCCAATGCCTAATTTGCAACTACTAATTATGTTTTAAAAATAATGGAAAATAATAATAAATACAAAAATTATAAAAGGTAACCTGAAGGAAGAGGAGGCTAGAACCCTATTCAAAGTCACTCACACTGTACTCAAACGAAAAATCAAGACACAAGTCCTGGTGGTGATAAAGGTAAAGAGTGGACCCAAAAGTCTTCAAGTTAGAAATATCTAACATTTGTAATAAAACTTAGACGAAACCAGGATACCTGAAATGAGTAAATTTCACCAACAATCGTATTTTCAGTAAAAAAAACTTTCTATTTTTGGAAAATATTTGTTTCAGTGAGATTCACAAATAGACTTTGTTTAGGGCAACAGGCTAGATGAGGGTAATCCACGTTGGGCAACTCCCCTTTAATAGCATAGGAAGGGGTTTGAAAGGGGGGATGCGGAAGGGTAGAGGAAGGTAGCCAAGGGTTAACTACGGCCCCCGGGCTATATTTTAAGGATCCTACCCGGCATTCGCTTAAAGAAATGCAGGGAAAACCCTAGAAAAACCTGCATCAGGCAGGTCGGGCATTGGGTACTTGTCCCACGCCCTTCCGATGGCGGGAGAGGAGTTTGCTGTGGGGACGCAGCATTCCGTTATGCGTACCTCGACCAGTTTAGGAGGCAGCTGGCCGACTGTTCCAATGAGAATAGCGGACAACTCTTACCGTATGCCCAAGGTCTGTGACACCGGAACATACACCTCTCAAAACAGGCCGAGGTGCCTCGGCTTGTGGGAACCTTAGTTCAAAAACGGAGAGGAAAAGGCATCCCCAAAGGTAGCCCCTTCGTATCTCTCCTACAAGGTTCTGCCTGCGAGAGAACATCCCTCGCAGGTATTGCCTGCGAGAGAATAGC
The DNA here is from genome assembly GCA_037074705.1 of Zhengitettix transpicula. NCBI lineage: Eukaryota > Metazoa > Arthropoda > Insecta > Orthoptera > Tetrigidae > Zhengitettix > Zhengitettix transpicula. The sequence goes on along the minus strand of CM073596.1, from coordinate 33,342,547 downwards.
CCTCGCAGACCCTTCTGGGTCAAAAATAGACTCAAATTGCCAACTATTCATATTTATGTATAATATTATTCAACTTACAGAAATCGTTATTATACTTTTCTAAGCTAAACAACGAAAAATCAAATCTGATCTAAATTGGTTATGTTATATTGTAATTTATTTTATTGTTCCTCAAATGATACCTTTTAGTTTATTTTTCCATTCGTCATCCAGGACCGGAATAATTGGTCTCCTTATGCACTTCTTCGATGCAATATCTTCTACAAGTCGTTCTAGACACGTTGGGTAACCCCCATCTTTACTGAATATGGGATGAGCAAATACACCAAACTGGAATATAAAATCGTATCCTCAATGCTACGCTAAAACTAGATATGGAAAGAGTATCGAGTATTTATAATTTAGTTTACACTTAGATGCATGCTGAGATTCGCTAAGTCACGATCTTCTTGCGAATCGGAGCGAGGAACAGCAAATGCTGTTACCAAAGAGATCCCAACTTTCCCTAAAATAAAATAAAATTAATAGGACCATCACTATTATTTTTCATTTAGCGTCAAGGTTTTAATACTGATTGTATGGGGCGTGATACAATTATTTCAGAAAATCTAAAAAGACTGAAATAAAGATACTGAAGGTAAACTAGTGAATTAATCTCATGAAAAATAGCTTTCTGTATTACAATAAATTTTTTTTTATGTATTGACAGCAGACTCACGACACATAAATATCAACAACGTTTGTAAATCTGACTTGCCTTGCTGCAGCTCCTTAAATTCGTTGATGTACATGTGGTAAACCTGAGCGTGTGCGCGGATGATGTTGTTGGCACACCTGAAGAAAGCCCACTGTTCGTGAAGGTCTAATAAAGGTGCTGACGTGCATGCTTGTGAGTAGCCGACAGAGATGCTATAGGGTTCGTTTATAGTCACCCACAACTTGACCTGTGCACAAGAATATTACAGTAATTTAAATGCAGTTTATGAACAAAATACTGAGAATTTTGAGATATTATAAGAATAAATGCAATCAAGAAGACAACTGAGGAAAGACACGAGAATAAATCTCGTAAATTAAAGAAAGAAGAAGAAATGATGTAACAAGAGACATTGCAGAGTGGCTAGAAGGAAACAACTACAGCAAAGATGATTGCTACCCAACCATCTCCTCAGAACTAAGGCTAATCTATATCTACAAAACCTACCCTTGACCTATAATAACCCCGGAAAAATATTCACCGTCGCCTCGAAAACTCACAATTCAAGTGCTGTAATACTTAACGAAATACAAAAATCAACAATTATAAATAGACTCGCCTCAGCTACTTCAGCCGAAATCCTATCTATTGGAAATCAAAATGGCCAAGAAATCCAAAGTTAAAAACCTCATCATGCTAACCGATTCCATGGAAGCCATCAAGCAGATTCAAAACCCTTACTTCCTAAACAGAAGAATTAACTTTATTAGTCAAACTCCAAAATAGACTTCAACTGGTCACGGATACCTGAACACTCAGGAATCATGGGCGGCTGAAGCGAACTCATCTCAGCCCTCAACTTCAATTCCAATCTTCTCAGCTCAAGATATCTTCAAAGAAGCCAAAATAGAAATTAACACAGCCTGGCAACGAACTAGGAAGGCTGACAACCACGGACCAATCCACCAGGAGCTCCATATAAACAACGCTCCAGAAGACAGAAAATCATCATTTCCCGCTTGAGAAAGCTCCACACAAAATTAACACATTCACATATTTTTTCCAGGGAACCTCAAACCCTAACCATCATTAAAACTCGTTTTGATTGCACCAAATACGCGGACAAAAGAAGGACTACTTTGGACAGTGCATCTAGAACGGATCTCTGCACAAACCTGGAAGCCATCAAAGGACTCACCAAATTTGTCGAAACAATTGGAGTCGCTCCCCTTCATCTGATGATACAACAACAATATCACTAGCAAACCATTAACACCCCAATTAGTTAAATACCTAATGTGGTCGTCAATAACTTTATCGTGGACGCGATCAGAAAAACATTGTTTTTTTAGAGTAACAGCCTACATGAGGGAAATCCACATGGTGGAAATTCCCCTTCAATATAAAAGTGATGCAGGACAAACCCTAGAAAATCTGCATCAGGTGGGTACATGTCCAACGCCTTTGCTGTGGGAACGCAGCATTCTCTTCTCCATGCCCAAACAGTTTAGGAGGCAGCTGGCCGACTATTCCTATAGAAAGAGCGGGCAACTCTTACCGTATGCCTAAGGTCCGAGAACTGTTATTTCCAAACAAACGTTCACGTTCAAATATTTCATTAATACATTTATTTTAGCGAAGGATGCTTACCCGGTCCCCAAAAGCTTGGAATAATACCCTTGCGTAGTCTTCGAAGTATTCGACCATCAAGGGATTCATCCATCCGCCCATGTCCTGGAGCGCTTGAGGAAGATCCCAGTGGTACATCGTCACCTGCAAGCACGTGTACGTTGAAACCTATTTCTCTTCCTTCCCAGAGAAGTCTAAGCCACTCTGGCTTACCATTGGCTGAATGCCATTGCTCAGAAGTTCATCGATGAGGCGATTGTAATATTCAATTCCTTTCCTGTTAACTTTCGACAAATATCCGTTGGGCAGAATTCGAGTCCATGAAATAGAGAATCTGTAAAAGTCCACCTGAAAGCGGAAATACGACTGAATGAATCAAGTTTTTATAAATGTCATCCTTAGAAATGACAGTGTTTGAACGGAGACATTCTGTTCCCATGCCATCCAATGTACGTACCCCCATTTCCTTCACCATATTAACATCTTCCTTATACAGATGATAAGAATCGCAAGCCACGTCTCCGTTTTCGCAATTATGAACTTTTTGCGGTTCAGAGTGGCACAAGTGGTCCCACATTGACTCGCCTTTGCCTGAAATAAATCGAAAATATATTGTAATGACAATTAATTAAGACATTAATTGTGAAATTAAAAATATAAATTGTTTGAGAAATCCTTTGTAGCGGCAGGAGCCTTTGAAACAACAATATAAAAGCCGGCTCAGTTCCTTTGTCGGAAGGTCCGTCAAAATGGCGTATGCGCGCTCAAATTGCGAGACGAGAGGACAGTTTGCATTAAGATATTGAGGAGTTCTGTTCGCATGGAGATTTGGTGAAAGAGAGTTCACGGAAAGACCTCGTCGAGGTATAACAGTTTTGGAAGGAGAATTCAACAGGGTTGGCAATTAGCAGGACAAAGGAAAACATTCATAAAAGTATAACGTCGTAACCTTCTAAGAAAAAGCAGTTTTTTTGTGTCCATAGCCGACCAAAATAGCAAAAGTTTCGGTTTAAGTCCGGAACAATAAAGACTACCCAATCGACGAATCGTAGAATTCACCTAAGGCGAACCGATAGATGACGAAAGGAGGATCATCCGAGTTCCTGACGACAAATAAAAATTTTGATTTAGAATCTGTGAGTTTAGAAGCAGTGTAAAACCCACAATAGTGTTTTCGAAAATTAAAGGTACGCTGGAATGCTGGGCAGACGTGAGTAATCATTTAAAAAAATAATTAATTATGTATATTTTTGATTAAAATTGTTAATCAGAATCAATCTTTTTACTTTTAATTTCGTTCACAATTAAATTTCGTTCTAGTTTAATTGACGAGTAAACTTCTTTTCTTTTAATTGTAATTTGTTTTTTTAAGATTATAAAAATAATAGATGTATCCATTTTTTAAATTACAATATACATACTTAACACTATAATAAATCCTATTTTAAATTATGTTTATTACAATGCTACATTTTTCTCAAGAAATGTAGTTTTATGACACGAATAAATACTTAAATGTGGCATTTTTAAATGAAAACGTCGAAGTTTGAGAAGGATAACATTATTTCAAAATCATTCTCCGAATTTATTCTACTTCTGCGTGCAATTGTTCGCTTCAACGTACATATAGGGAACACCAATGGTTACATTGACGTAGTCCACAGTATCCAATAACATTTACGAAATTTCTGATTAAAGAATGATTTTGATATAAATAATATAGAGATTTTAATTTTTCTGACAAAATGTCAAATATAAGCTGTTTGTATATTTACAATAAATACATATCTGAGTCATTAAATAATTTTCACGGCGTTTTGAAGAGTTATGATTTTTTTTAAAACTTCTCATACTAGGGTAAAGCTAAATGAGAGTCAAAGAATTATATAATCTACTTAAATCTAACAGAAAATACTTTTCCTCTTTCATTATCAATTTCTTTCTTAAATTTTCTAAAACCTTAAGAAATTAACTGGCCGAATTGTTCCTTAATCTCATTATATTACGTTTCCAATTCCTTAACCTCAGATATGTATTCCAATAAATTTCTTTCTATAAATTTATTTGATTTATTTATTATCCAACAGCCACTTGTTTCTGTTATTAAATTGTTATTTCCTAACACAGACTGATATAGTTAAAAACCGCTATTTAATAGAGACATTTCTAAAGCAATGTCTATATTTAATTCTATTAATAATTCGACTTACGTTATGGAATAATGAAATTTCTAAGAAAGACATTCAGTGGTGTTTCAAATTAATTTGACTGTTAAATACTGAGGTATTAAATATATTTTATTGTTTCTGTTTAAAGTAGCTCACGTTCTCAAATTTAAAATCAGGCATAACAGTTTGACGACTGAATGTGTCAATGAATTATTTTTATTCTATTCCAACCGTAATTTATTTCCCTTATATTAAGCATCATACATTTCCTTTACGAAACATTAACTTAAACTTTACAATCACCATTTCAATAGCTTCCCCTCCAATTAAGGGCGTGAATTTTAGATCTCACTCCTATTTATTGATTCAAATATTAGTATTAAAGGTCAATGCATTCATATAATGTCGTGATGTTGATAGGTATTACAACTATAATATATGCGATTCGTGTGTTTCTTTGCATAAGAGATATTCGGGTTGGCGGTCGGGTAAGCTCGGGTTAATAAGGAAGCCTTATTAGTCACGAATATATATACATATTATATATATATATTGTAGTAATTGGTAATTGAGGCATTGTTCTAATTGAAAAGTTGATTTGTAGAGGACTCATTATTGGTGGATATAGCGGACGCCGCAACAAACCGGCAATGCAAAGAAAGTATTGTTGATCGGTCGAGAAAGTTTTACGCGCTCAAAATTTACGAGACGAACGAACAGTCAGGCAATGAACGGCGAGGTGTAAAGACCACAAAATTCTAATACACGAAAAGTTGAACAATTTAGTCAGTCAGCAGCGAAAATGAAAAAGGTCTAATTTAAAGAACGAGAAAGTGTCCCAGTAACCAGTACGCTGTTATATCAAAAATGCAGAAATTGAACTAGTTTTCAGTCAACAGACAAAACAATGAGGTGCATTTTCAACAAAAATCCACGAGACCTACGAATCCAGGTTGCAGTAAATCATCGAGAATCGACAAAGTTATTTTAAACCAACTAACAAACTACGCTAATTAGAGTCTGTGAACATTTAGAGTCTGTGAGCACTTAGAATCAGTGATATCCCCAAAATTGTGCACGAAAAGTTAAAATGAGACCTGGGCTGCCGTAAGTAGAAAGAAAACTTTAAAATAATTGTAAACCACGTTTAAAAGATAAACGTCAGATCGTTCTTTAATTATCGATAAAATGAGATCTTTAATTATTCAGATCATTCTTTATTTCTTGATAAAAAATTAAAATTGTTTAAATTCAATCTTTAGTATTATTTCTTCAGCAACAAATTTCGTCTATGTTCAGACGCATTGATTCCCATATAAAGTAAATGTAATTTTTGTGATTTTTATTATATAAATTCTGCCATTATCAAACCCAGTTCAAGACCCTGAGATCCCAAATATTTTGTGATTTGAAGACTTGTTTTAAAATTGTTAATAAAACTTGTTTAATAGTTTTCACGTTTTCATTTAAAAACGCCACATAATTCATATCATGAATTATTGTCAAAAGATAACAAAAGTTAGTTTATAAATTATTACAATATATTATATGCATATTATATATATATATATATATATTATATAATAAATTATCTTTTCGTGCAACAAAATGCATAAATGTGTGCAGTGGGACGATATTAATAGTTACATAGTCAAGAAATCACTTGATAGAGTCTCAAGCTATTACTGGATCTGCGAAAGGTAATGTAAAGTCATAATTGACTTATCGCTTTCAGTGACTAGATTGTCATTTATTTGTACAGAATATAATATTAAATAATTTTGAGAGAGTCGATTTTAAACGGAAAACAAGACTTTCACAGAATTAGGACAGCAAATCAGTGGTTATAAGTCACGTGATCTCACACTTTGACAATTCCACCGAGAAATATATTTTCACGGCTTACTTGCAGGAAACGCAACTCTAAGTATAGTGACGTCACTAACTGGTGGAACAGCCTTTTACATGCTCGTAAGCCTCGATTAGACCTGGACTTATCTACATAAGTTGATTAACTTATAACTATAGTAGTTTGAGTGTGTTTTTCTTCGTTATTTAAAAACTATATTAAAAGCTAATTAAGTTATCTCAGGCCAATGGACTACAAATGAATGTCGGTTATTAGATTCCTATATTTTTTATTCTATTAGGAAATTATTTATAGGGAATTTCACATACCATCGACATTCCAGCCACCTTCAATCTGATAAGCTGAAGTTGCTACGCCGAACAGGAATCCAGGAGGAAAATCCTTCTGGTCACTCGAATCCATGACTCTCTCTCTCTTTCTCTCTCCCTCTCTCTCTCTCTAACTGCAAGAATAAAATTTAGTAGAGGTCAAGTAATCGTGTAAATCATGAAATAGTGAAGACTGATGTAATCGCTGCACTTACACCGTTATCGTGTTTGAAAGAAACAAATTCAATTTCTTGCTCTTTCCATTTTATCGATTTGTAAACGTATAGAAACTAATTACAGCCACAGAGACGTCGACTTCAAGCTTCAACAGTTGTGAAGTCAATTAGTCAACGAATGTCTCTGTTTTATTTAGATAAGATACAACACTTGATAGGTTTCTCGGAGCAAAGTCTTCTTCTAGTTGAGAATAAATACACTCACACGAACTGTTTAAGGGAGATAAATGATGTGTGTAATCAGAGTCGCATATTATAAACACGAAATTTATTGGTCCACAATTTTGTTTTATCTTAGAGGTTGTATGTAATTTTGAGCTTCGCGGTGACCTTGTCGAAAGCAAAAATGGTAGCAAAATGAAATTAAGTTTTATACGTGACGCCACGAGAATAAAATTATGATTGCTGAGCTGACCACCGTGGTTAGTTTTCGTGAAAGACGCATTAAAACAGGAAAAAGAAGCTTGTATAACTTTACCGTATGGTATCAATGATGAAATAAAGGCGGTATTAAACGATATATCAATATAATATATATATATATATATATATATATATATTGTAATAATTTATAATTTAATAATGGTTGGGCGCTTTTAAATGAACAACTATTAACTTTAAACAACTAACTAAATTTATTATCAAATTTTAAAAACAAGTATAAAATACACAAAATATTTGGGATCTCAGGGTCTTGAACTGGGTTTGATAAATGGCAGAATTTATATAATCAAAATTACATTTACTTTTTATAGGAATCAATACGTCAGAACATAGACGAAATTTGTTGCGGAAGAAAATAATACTAAAGATTGAATTTAACAATTTCAATTTTATCAAGAATTAACAATCTCATTCTATCGGTAATTAAATAATTAAAGAACGATCTGACTTTTATCTTTTAAACACGGTTTACAAATTATTTTAAAGTTTTTCTCTACTTACGGCCGCCCAGGTCTCATTTTTAGTTTTTCGTGCACAATTTTGGGAACATCACTGATTCTAAGTTCTCACAGACTCTAATTGGCGTTGTTTGTTAGTTGGTTTAACACAAATTGGTTGGTTCTCGATGCTTTACTGCAACCTGGATTTGTAGATCTCGTGGCTTTAGTTGACAATGGACTTCATTGGTTTGTCTGAATATTGCTTTACTTTTTAATAACTGAACGCATGTTTGTGACTGGACCACATTCTTTCGTTCTGACTGCCGACTGTAAAACGCTCAATGAGTTCTTTTCGTCCGTTCTATTCGCTGTCTGCTGACCGACTGTACTGTTCAAATTTTTATGCCTTGGAATTTTGGTCTTTTCTCCTCGCTGCTTACTGCCCGACTACTACATTTCGTCTCGGAGATTTTGAGCGCGTAAACTCTCTCAACTGATCAACAATGTTTTCTTTGCCTCGCCGGATTGTTGCGGCGTCCGCTCTATATCCACTAATAACGAGTCCTCTACAATCCAACTTTCCAATTAGAACAATGTCTTAATTACCAATTACTACAATATATATATATATATATATATATATATATACAATAATCCAGGACTGGAATTTTCAAGAAAAATGTAATTAAAAAATATGGAACGAATGATTCCTTTTTTTATATATTCATGAGTTCCCATGGCTTCATCCAAGTATAATGTATTGTGTTGAACAATCATTACCTTAATTTTCTTACTCATATGTAATACGTTAAATATATTATGTGTATCAAATATATAAAATTAAATTAGTTCAGTATAATTATTATTTGTTTCACTCCAAAATATTTCAATAATGAAACACTACTGCTAGCATTGAATTAATGATCCAGATGTTTGTATTCGTACAATTATTTTCCAAAAAATGATTTTAGAGTAGGAGTGGATGAGTATAATTTTTTTTAATGGTGGTTCGTTAAAGATTTTAACAAACTGACCATCCCATTTTTATTTCTTGTATATATCTAAATATCTACAAATTATTGCGTTGATACTTCTTCCATTATTTGATGTTCATACATTTTTTTTGTCATCAACACTAAAACAGACTAAAGAATGACACTAAACCATGAAACACTGTAGAGTCGCTTCACTAACGCTCGCCCACAACAGAGCTGAACGAATCTACAGGGACAAAATTAACCAATGCATGTTAAAAATTACACTTTTACCGTTTTAACCGCAGTTGACGTGGCGGCTTCTGATTGGTGCTCTGTGGTTCACGTTCCGCTACTTTTGTTTCGTTACGCTCGTATTTCCCAATGAAAACTTAACCCTATCGCGTCTTTATCACATGAAAAATACTTGCAGTTATTTTCAATTGGTACGAAAAAGTTCTCGTTGGATGGCAAGAAACTTTTGTAGCCCAAGAAAAGTTATGTCATCTGCATCGCGTCCGTATTTCTGTGGTTCAACGTCAACTGAGATTCAACAAACATGTTGGTTAGGAGTATCGACTCCAGAAAACTCCTGAAGATGGAATTCCAAAAGTTGACTGAGCAACTACACTATACATTTAAGTAAATTTATTCTATGTTTCCGTTTGCGTTTTATTTTCCAAGGTAATCATAATAAACTATTTATTTCATGTTCTTTAATCGCAAAATATCGGCCATAAAAAATTACTATTCTCCATCAAGAGATGAAGATAGCTCAGTTAAATGCTGAGGAGTAATCTTCCTGCGCGATAACAAATATCGCTCTGTTTTCTAGGAAAAGCAAATAGAGAAAACCAGATGACTACCGTAAGACAAGTAGCAGAGTTCCTTTAAAAGTATATGTACGTATACGACACATTGTAGCCTGTAAAATTAAAAATACCGAATAAATTGAATTTGCAATGTTCAGAGTACGTAAAAATAATACCAAAAAAAAATTATACCTCATAAAATTAATGGAGGAAAAGTTTAATAAGAACTTACAGTTGTTCAGGCTTGTAAAGTCTCCGCGTCCCGAGTGTTCAGTTCTGGCCAAAAGAGAGTGGAATTTAATAACGGACAGCAGACACTTCTGTATCATTCACGATGATAGCTGCCTTATCGTTTCGCAAAGTCGGTCTCTAACTGATTGCATCAAGGACTTTTCCACCAAAACACGTGGAATGCCAAACTCGTTATTCAACGTCTAATTTTATCGCAAACGCGGAAATGTTGTGAGGTATTTACACCCCACACGTTTCTCCGTTATCTAAAATTGTGCCAGATTGTTCAATGAACTTGACTTTTTCTTCGTGCTTCGGCCAATGAATCCGTCGTTAATATTTATTTTCCGCACACTCATATATTCTGGTTTATTATTGTTTTGCTACATGGAGTAAATCATCTAGTGATTCAATAGAATGGAATTAAAACCATTTTCGACAGATCCTCATGATGCTCTTAAAGTGATAATTTTATATTGTCCTGAACCTACAAATAAAAAAGTAATTTACATAATAGTCATAGTATTTTATCAGGATCAAATGATAAAAATTAAATTTTTACTGTACAAAAATCAATATACTTATTTAACTTTAAGATATTACAAAAATTAAGTTTACAAATAGTTGATTACTATTTACACAATTGTATTACGATGTCATTTTTATTTACCAATACAATTATTTTCCAAAAAGATGTGTTTCATAATTCTTTAATTTTATCAGGACGTTTGTTAAAAATTGTTAATTGAGGTGCAACTGGAAAAAAAATCTACGAATTTTACATTTGAGTTAATTAGCAGAGAATTTCAATTTATAACTTTTCAACTACTTTTTAGGAATGAAAAAAATAATACAAATGACTATGTAAAACTGAGCATTAATTTTTATTAATAATCATAGCATCTGTACACAAATAACAAAAATCTCTTTGTACAATTATTTTTATCTGATTTCATGCTCTTTTACCAGAGAGCGGAAGAATTTGTTAGAAATTTCAGATAGATTTCGACTATACAAATATTTTATTACAATCAAACTTAGAAGCATGAATATGTTTCATTGGAGATATATATATATATATATATATATAGTGTGTGTGTGTGTGCTCCAGTAGGATGTTCTGTGACGACGTAAATAATCTATCATGACGCATCGACGGCCACGGTCACCACTTATACAACTTTAGCCTCACATAAAACAACTTCAACCTCTTAAAACGCGGTATATATTGTTCGAACTGATATAATAAGAAATTTGTTATGCTAATTCACCAAAGACGACCGTTTCGTAAAGTAAGAGGAGCGCAACGTAAGTAAAAATGATTTACCAGTCTGTAAGTCAATATCAGAGCACCAATCAGAAGTCCCCACGTCAACGACTGCAACAGCTGTAAAACTGTAGTTTAATTATGTCTCAATGGAAATATGAGGAACCTATTCGTTAGGATCTCCCACAGGCAAGCGTTAGTGAAGCATGGTTAACCGCCAACTGCCTCCTAAACTGGTCGAGGCACGGAGAATACTGCGTCCCCACAGTAAACCCCTCTCCCACCGTCGAAAGAGTGTGGGACAGGTATCCAATGCCCAACCTACCTGATGCAGGCTTTGTAGGGTTTGTCCTGCATCGAATGCCGGGTAGGGATCCTTAAACTATAGGCCGGGGACCCTCGTTTAACCTTTGGCTACCTTCCGCATCCTCCCTTTCAAATCCCGTCCTATGCTATTAAAGGCGATTTGCCACCTCATGTAGCCTGTTACTCTAAAATATGTTGACTGCTAATGAGTTATTTTAATCAGATAACCATGGTTCTATCATATATTTGAATGAATCACAGTCAGCCGATATTCACAGAAAAAATATACCTACTATCCAGGACTCAAAGATAATGAATGTTTATTGTTTCCTTGTGATAAATAACAAAAAACTTAAAGCATTATTACTTTAAGATATGACGCTTAACCGCATGTTTCTTCCTCTTAAGTTTCAGAACATTATTCAAAATATGAAAAATAGTTAAGATATTAAGTAATTACTGCCGATAATAATAAGCACCAACAATAAAATACTCATTAGTATCGGGGAAAATATCTTCTTGATAATTTAGTAATCTACTTTTGTTAACAATGTTGAAAAATAATGGATAGTAATACATATTAATTTATGAAATTATATCTCACGTTTCCTGACAGTTGTTTTTAAAAAGATACGGAAACGGTAACTTTTACAAACACCTATTTATAAATTAATTATTTCTGCAGATTGTATATCTTGAAATTGATTCATTCTCTTCATACGTTTATTTGCCTTATTGCTTTATATTTCACATTTACATATATACGTAATTGTTTCCATAATCACATTTATAGCTTTAAACAATGGAATCAAAATAATTTGAATCGCATGTACTATTTTGTTCTGATTTTTGAAACGAATAAATTTATAGACACTATTTTAAATAAAATACATTAAATAAAATAAGTTGGTGTGACATCAAACTGCAATAAAAAAAAATCTGGAAAAAGATCCAAAATATTTTATTAATTATTAATAGTTTATTTGACCGTATCTTTATTTAACATAACAATTCTTATTTTTAGACAGTTTCCAATAATATTTATTCAGTCTGAGATTCTCGGCTGAAATTCGTATATCAGTCTTGAGTTCATCCTTTTTGACCCTTTTTATGTAATTTTAGTTGTTTAAGCCTTTATAAATAAAAAGGAATATACTACGCGGGCTTTGCTTGTTATGTTAAAGTCTACGTTCTTTTGCGATCTTTGCTAGTTCCCGAGCAGAGTCTCTGGGAACTCGGGGTCTGTTTGGGTCATTGAAATCCACGTAGTGCAGTCCAAATCTAGCACTGAAAAACAAATTTAAAATTTTAGTTAATTCATAAGTGTTTACAAATCAATGTTCAAAATGTCGAAATGGGAATAGGAATCAGTGTTGAATTTAAATTTTAGTAATGGGTGAATTTATTGCCCGTACACAAAAAATAATACTAAAATCGTAAATTAATGTCGTTAACATTGACAATTAAAATCATAGGCGTAAATAATGAACCTTAAAACAATATTTAGTTTATATTTGCTAAGTTTTATGTCATTTTTTGTTCATTTATCCATTTCAGATTCCTGAGGCCTGTACCAGCCTTTGGCTTGTTAACCCTATCCACTGGTGCGATTCGCTGCACTAAATTAGAAGATAAAACACTGCCTCGCAGGAGCGTACTAGTTGGATCTTTGAAACACACAATTGTTTAGGCTTCTACGCCTTTAAGTTCAGTGACTTAAAGCCATCGACGTCATCCAGACGCACCTTCAGATACAATTCCTTTGTGTTCTTATATGTTACTTAAAATTTTAGTTCCAGGAATTGATTCAAAACTAATTTTTAAAAAATGTATCAATCACCTATAAATCTGAATCTTATTCTTGATGACAGAGTGGAATTTATATGAAACATCATTACGTGATATAATTTTATACCAAATCTGTTGATATTCATAATAATCGTCACACTAAGCTGAAATATTTAAAACCATTCACCTGTAGCCTTCTGTCCACTCGAAATTATCCATCAGACTCCAGGCAGTGTACCCAATAACATTACAACCATCTTCGTGTATAACTTTCAGAATTTCCTTTAGGCTATCCTGGAAACAGGAATTAAACACTAATCTATATTGTTTCACGGAAATGCAAGATGAAAAAAAGTTGGCCAATTTTTAAATAAAATTCTCTTTTTAAAGTTCATGTCTGTTTATCGCAGATAATTAGTTCATAAATTAGCTAAAAAATATACCCTGAAGTATCCAATACGTTCTAAGTCGTGAACGTCGGTGGAGTCACTGGTGTATCCATTCTCCGTGACCATCACTGTAGGATTGTCATATTGATCTTTGATCCATCGAAAGACTTCGCGGAATCCCCACGGAACGTTCTGAAATTAGCATAAACTACTGTACTTCAAATGTCCAGAAATATTAAAATTTCATTTATATTCCGTCATACAATAGAAAAAATTTGGCTACATGATAGGTAAATTTGGGGAAACTTAATCTCAAAGTCGCAAAAAAAAAATTAAAAATTCTTTCGTTTGGGCAACGGTTGATGAATTCATTCATAAGATATAATTATTTTAGATTTTCATATGTAGGCTACGTAGTATCGACTTTATTTAAGTTGTCCATTCATGTTACGACAGACTTGTCTATTAAAGACATCAATGATTTTTGGTATACTATAATACTTATAAAAAATCCGCGGTAAAATTAATTTAATTCTCCTACATCCGCAAATTACTTTTCTTTTAAAGGCTTCTTTATGCTACATATATTTAAAATATGAACAAGGGATGTTTTAATTGAATATTGAATACCGTGCGAAAAGTACAATTACTTGCAACTGAAGAAAGTATTTTCTTTGTTGCGAAGACGAATAGACGATATATATTAATTTTAAAAAATTTAAAATGTATTTTTTTTTGCAATTTACTAACCGAGAAATATTTAATATACATTTTAGGCCAACTTGGGTCCACTTCTATTTTAATCTTGGCCCCGCAGAAGTGGACGTAGTTGGGTGACGAATCCGGTATTACCCACACGGTTGTATAATAGTTCAAACCAAAAAAATCCGCAGAACCTAAATGATAGAAATAAGAGATTATTAATGTTGAATGTTGTTAATTTATTCAATTATTCAAATAATTGAAATCCATTTTTAGAGGTTTTGAATAATAAAATGAAGTATTGCATATGTATTATGTTTAAAATAAGCTAAAGGTTGATAACATTTTATTTTTTGGGTGTAATTGTAGGTCAATTTAATATTAATATTCAACATTAACTCAGTATTGAAATATATATGCGAGGTACTTGATATTGAAATAATACCTTTAAGTTTAATCTTCAATTCCGGAGAAAGTGTCGGTAATATCGGTCTCGTACGTCCTTCCTCTTTAGCTATTTCGACACAGAATTTTTTTATTTCGTCTGGATAATCCCCGTTCTTACTGAAAATCGGATGAGCGAAAATTCCAACCTACAGGGTAAATGCTTTATAAAAATAAAATAACATCTGAGACATTCTAAATTATTTTTTAGGCAACGTTGTAATAAAAAAATTCAACTAATTTTATATACAATGTGTTGTTTTTAATTTTGTCTACAGTTTGCGTGACTGGAATGTTGTTGGGTTTTCTGCCTGCCCGCTCGTGCTCAGGTATTTGAATTTATTGAATATTACTTACAATGAAATGGTGGACATAAATTTCTTAGATGCGATTCACCCACACTGCATTTCATGTAATTAATTTAAGTAATGTTCAATAAATTTTTAATTAATTGTATTATACATTATTATGTTTGTAAATTTTTTTTGGAATCATTTAATTGACTTTACAGCACCTGAAGAGGTCAATAAATTTTTAGAATGTTTTTCTATTATAATGTTTAAAAATTTAATTTAATAATAAATTTATAACCATGTGTGTAGAAATATCTTAGTTATTATTGTAAATGTACCATTAATATAAAATAAATTAACTTTAAATACATTAAATTTTTTTAAAACCAATTTGTATTCCAAAAAAGGTTATTGCAACGTTACCTACCGTCATTTGCATTGCTAGTTTGGATGTAGCCAGGTCATCCTCTGAATCCGACTTGGGTGCGCAATAATTACAAGCTAACGAGATACCCACTTTCCCTGCAATTTAGAGAAACTTATTGGAGTATCGCTTCCATTTTTTTCCGATTAAAACTTTTGTAATATTGCCTTTAATATTGTATGATGAATACAAATTAATTACAAAATTATTTTTAAAAAAATCCAAAGGCTCAGAAAGGGAGCTTTAGTAACTTATTTGAATTGAGCTTTATTACTTATTCTGTGAGAAACTAGTAAGCAAAGTACTGGAAAAATAATGAAACAGTAAAATAGTAACCTTCGTTCTAACGAGGAAAAATACTTAGACTATACATGAATTGTTTTTGCCTATAGGCCTACATAAGTTATAGTTCAGACAAAGAATATGTAAAACATATGATGATGCCACTGTTATATAAGGACCTGAGTTCTTTGCCGCTGTAGAGTTTTTAGCTAGGATTTGGGGTGAACGTTCTTTTATTCTTCTTTTTATGGGGAAGTGAAGGACGCAGACGTTTTTAATTTTTTATATTTTGATGCTGGTTGGCGCAGACATTTTTTTATTGTTTTGGAGTGGGGTAAAGTAATCCCTTTCAGGAAAAATATTTAATTGGGAGTTTTTATTCATTGGTTGCGTTGTTGGCTTTGTTTATTTTTTATTGTGAAACAAGAGATTTTTAATAATAATATTAATAATTAATTCATACTGAATGCCATATTTAGGCTTCGATTTCCTACTGATCCGGGATGGGTCGACTAAAGTGAGAACATCGAGAGTTGAGAGTCATGGATAATTTCCGAGGGACTAAAGAATTGTTTTAAAAATTAGTTGGATTGTATATTGTTAACCCTACCACCAGTTTTTAGGGTAACAGGTTACATGAGGGTAATCCACATGGTGGCAAGACCCCTTTCATAGCATGGGAATATTTCCGTGGGGTAGCAGCATTCCCTTCTCAGTATCTGGACCAGTTTAGGAGGCAACTAGCCGACTGTTCCAATGATTTGCCCAAGGTCTGTGACACCTTGCGAGAGAATTCAAGTAGGAGTGATAGCGAAATTGTTTACTAGAAGGAACGAGGACGTTTGGAAAGATTTTTATTATATCTACGTATTTAAGACTGGTCCTTGGTGTCAGAATAGTCGAATAAATTAATTGTTAACTTATTATACTGTGAATATCTTCCGATACCGTTCTGGAGTTCCAGGAATTCTTCTTTATAGATATGATACACCTGGGCGTGAGCTCGAAGGAGGTTGTGAGCCCCCAAGAAAAATACTTGATGTTGAGACAACATGAGGAACGGTGCTGAACTGAAAGCACTGTTGAGGCCAGCACAAATGGTCAATGGTTCATTTAAGGTAACCCACCACTTGACCTGGAAATGCGACCACAAAAAAATTATATTTGTGAATAGATATTCTTCTTCTCATAATCAATGTTCATTGAAAACTTAATTTTAATAATTCATGCCCGTACAATGGTCTGCATGATTTAAAAAGCACTTGATACAGTCCCGAGTACTTCCTGGATCAATAAATTTTGCGTCTCAACTTACCCTGTCGCCGAAGAGAGAGAATAAAGTGCGCGCATAGTCCACATAGTAATCGATTATAACTTCGTTCAACCATCCCCCCATATCTTGCAATGGTTGAGGTAGATCCCAGTGATATATTGTAACCTGAGGATGCAAAAAAAAGGGAAAATTAAAACCATGAAATGTCCGCACTGTCGTGAAATTCTGATAATTCTCCCCTTTACGAAAAAATATTTAATTATAAAGGCGCAAAATGATATATTTTTATACATTATGATCCTCAATAACATTAGTGGGTTGGCTCAGCTTAAATTCATTCCCTTCCGAAAAACACATTTAGCTAAAAGATGAGATTTCAGTTGCCCCACAATGAAAATAAAACATAGTGGAAATAACGTTAATTTTTAGTTGTATTTTTATCTGAAATTAGCGGAATAAATAAAATGGCCACTACGTCAGAAAGAATTTAACACCTCACAATGGAATTAAATCCTAAATTGCTAAATCACGGCGTTTCGTTCCTATTTTGAAATATCGTCAGGTTACAAAGAAGTATATATTTTGTGTTGAAGAATTGTAACTTTTTCCTGTTAAAAACTCTCTTCTAACAAATAAAATTTTGAATGAAATTTCTAAATTCCTTTCACATATAACGTAACAGAAAAAAAAATTATATTCAAAATAACGTATCAATACTAATTTTTTTTTATCTTAATATAAGCTTGGACACATGATCAAGTTCTAAAACAGGAATGAAACGTCGTGAACTATTAAATTGTCGGCCTTTTTATACATTTAATTGTAATTTATGTCTTTATAGAGCCTGTTAGATTTGAGAGGACGGCTTTCGTACCATTGGTTGAATATTATTTGCCAGGAGCTCGTTGATTAGATTGTTGTAGTAGTCAACACCGTGCTGGTTAACTTTGCTTGCAATTGCAGTAGGTAATAATCGGGGCCACGATATTGAGAACCTATAGAAATCCATCTGGAAAAATTTATTTATTTTTAGTGATATATGAGGGCCATCCACGTGGTGGTTAACCCCCCCCCCCCCTCAATAGGAAGAGAAATGGGGGATGTAAAAGGGAGAGCAAAGGAATAAATTATTAGGATTTATTTAGTTACATTTATCACACCTTGCGAGTGAAAACTTCAAAACCTTGTGATAAACGTTTGTTGACGGTCGTAACAGTCATTTTTGTGACAAGATTTTCCTAGAACTGGAAACACAATGATAAAAGCCACACATGTTTATCAATGAAGGAAAAGCGTGAAAAATAACGATAAGAATAAGAAAACCTTTCGGTAGTAACCCGAGTTTCAAGGAAGTGTTAAACGAGTTTGCAGTGCATCGTCTGTAATGAGTTTACTTTTCCACTGGCTACCTTATCTTCAAACATTTAAAGATTTATAATGAATTATTCAATTTCTTTAGAGAAAGACGTCCACCCTACGACTAAAAACAATAGAGGAGTGGCGCTATATATATATATATATATATAGTATAATTAATAATTATTACAATCGACCCCCTCGTTGGGCGCCAATTGCAATAATTTTTAATTCTTTGCAATAAAATCATTACAATAATGAAAAGTATAGTAAAATAATTATTTCTTGAAGCATAAAGAAGCAAAACATTAAAAAAAACGCTACGTGTCAACTGTCATTACAAATTGGAAATTACAAATTGTAAATAAATTTGTAGAAATTAATCCTAGCCTTTGCCTTATTCGGACCTTTGGAATGAGATAAACTGTGAAATGGCTTAACTGATTCTCAAGGTAAAACATAGTCTATATAATTTGCCGATTTTACAGTAAAGGGTTAGAGACTTTAGAAAAAAGCCATAACAGTTTAATGAGGAATATAATTGGTATTTATTCGTGGAGCTAACGTTCAACGTTGTTGACGCTCAAGTAGTTAATTTATAATTAAAATAACGTAAATTATAAGTGAAATATGTTATTAGAAAAATTGAATGAATTTATTCATGTATTAAGTTATAGAAAATATATGTTGAGAAATATAAAAACGACAATTAGATTATCAGAAAAAAATTGTAAAATATTGGAAGTATCTTAATGATAGTGATTTAAATGCAATTTTTTTAATCCATGAAAATTGTAATTTCTCATGAATGTTAGGAAATGTTACTTTAATACCTAATCATATTAAACAGATGAACTATGAATTTTGAATTTATGTGATCGGTTGAAAGATTTGTCTTACAACGAGGTAAATCGTACATAATAATCTTACCCCCATTTCTTTGACCATTGCAACGTCTTCTTTATACCGGTTGTAGGAATCACAAGCTACGTCTCCATTGTCACGATTTGATATTCTGTCTGGTTTTGTATGACAGGCGTGGTCCCAAATAGATTCACCTTTACCTTTGACACAAATGATTGAGCCTCTTTACTATCAGTAAATTTTCGAACTGTCAGAAATCATAAAATAACATACTTATTCGAAATTGGAACTAATCTTAAGGTAATGGTTTTATATGTTAAAGAGTCAGTGAACTGGTAAACGAATCAAACCATGAATGAAGCAATTCTGTCTTGAATAAAATTTAATTATTTCTGTCGATATCGATCATTACCATCGACGTTCCAGGCTCCTTCAATTTGGTACGCTGAAGTTGCCACGCCAAAGAGGAAACCAGGAGGAAATTTCATTTCATCGTCGGAACTCATCGTCTCTTAAAATCTGGAGATAAAAACAGAATACAAGACTATCGAAAGATATTCCTATGTAGTTAATTATTTACGGTTTATCCGACCTGCGGGGAGAAGCAAATCCAAAATGTTTGTAAAGGATCAATCACACAGTAAAGATATAATTTTAATCAGACTCAACTTGTAACTGAAGGAAATCATGGAAACGTTTTCAAGATTCTGTCTAATCAGAATGTCCAAACTACTGCCAATAAATCTACGTGAAAGTATTATATAAACTAAAATATATTAAATATTAGTATAACCTTCTATAATATGTCTGTATGGAATTTATTAAAAATTCTACTTTCAAAGTAAATGAGCAATTGCAAGTAACTGTATTAAATTTAGTTAATCTTCTTACTTGCTCATTAATACAATTACCAAAATTGCATACTGACTCAGACTCTCATTAGTTATGCAATTCATTGACAAAAATGTACTTTTTCTGAACACTTGTCTCCCAGATTTGCTTACCAAGGGTTTCGGATCAAATGTAAAGTGAACAAAAGATAGACAAGTGACCTCCGCAACTAATAGACAAGGAAGTATCATTTCGTCTGAAGAATATAGAGAAAGATTTCACAAGCTCAAGCCGTAGAGGTTATAAAATTAAATTAGTATTGTAACTGGAGCAGAAACAAAAGGCCACCGTCCAGAATCCAATTGAACTCTCTTTTGTTTTGATACGTAAGCACGTGAACAAGCCTGAAGGTAGAAATTAACTAAAGGTTTAATTTAATTCAAGATTATAGAGAAAGCTTTCACAAGCTCAAGCCAAAGAGGCCATGCAATTAAATTAGTATTGTAACATGAGCAGAACAGAGAAACATTTTCCTCCAAAAAGGTCATCCTCCAGAATCCAATTGAAAACATTTTTGTTTTGACAAGTAAGCACGTGAACATGTCAAGCCTGTAGGTAGAAATAAACTAAAGGTTCTTAAGACGAAAGAGAAACATTGTTGTACAAGAAAAGACAAGATAAACAGATTAAGTGAGGTACATGGCAACGTGTCAATTCTGACTATAATGGATTTTGTGAGTTTTTGGTGCTGAAGATATCGGTTTCAAAATCGAATGCAGAGGACGAATTGAATTCGTTTACCACTTTGGCTAAAAAGTCTGAGATACCCCTCTACGATCTAACGCCTCCGAGACCTTTCAAAGTATTTTGCTGATCATTACAATTGCACGTTGTTCTTGCATCACTGGAAGAAGATGTAGAAATTGATCCAGAAAAATCTGAAATTGAAATCTTTATTTCATAATCGTTAACTCAAGATTTTTGTATCCGTTGCTAATTTTCTCGGTTCGAAATTTATTCTAATGCAGTAAATAAGATTCACTTTTACCTCTCTTTCTGGAGAAAGCCAACTTTTCGTGATTTGTGCCTTCTTGGACAGTTGTGGTGTCGTTTGTCGTTTGTCAGGTGCTCCCGCCGTGATATACGGCAATGTAAATTCTTATCTGGTAAGCATTATATCTCTTGAATACTTAACACTGTGAAGGCCCTATGCGATGTGATAAAAGGCTGGTGCAAATCGTAACTGCAGGAATAAAAGCAGTTCGCAATTAAATATTACTCATCAACCAGGCTCTTTGCTATCCGTAATCCACTTTCCAGCTCAAAAACATAGTTCAGTGTATTCCGTGCAATATTCCTCGTTTCTCAAACACCGCAGAAGCACATGCCCAACGTTTGCATATTCCATATGAATATGCATTACAAAGGAATATTTAGAAAGTACGTACTTTCCCCGTGCAACTGTCTACATTTCTGGATAATGAAATATCCAGGCCGTTTAGTATACGAGAATTAAATCTCAATTTTAAATTTATTTCAAATTATGACTTCATCAAAAAGCCTATCAACAGAATACGAAAGTTAAAATCAACGATACTGATGAATAACTTCCCAATTAACAGCAACAAAATTTACTTTACAGTATTTTGGGATTTTTTACAATCAACAATTGTTCATTTATTCTGATCTCATCAAGAATCTACGTATTATTTCTAAAATGAATTCATCGGTCAGCTTGTTTGTTCAGAATAATAAAGACAATATTCATAAAATGTAAACACAATACAGTTCATAAAATTACTAAATGTTAAATTGGGCGAACAAAAAAAGTTTTGAACTATTTTGAAATTTTCAGAGATAAAGAAAATCCTGTCTCAAATAATTGGTCCATCATAACCATATATTTCATTTTGAGACGAATATTTTATACTACGAAATTGATTATTCAAACATGAATATTATGTTAAATAAAAATTAATCGCTAAACTCTTAAATGGTCTGTCACATTTTTTAAAATTATTTGGTTGGTAACTGACTATCTTCGAACCTTCCAGTTGTTTTTGTTTAATACAATCCAGTAACCCATAAGAAATGTTATGTCCTAACGTTTGAAAATAACCTTAAATTTGTTTATATACTGCCACATATAGTTATTAGGACTGAAGAAGTTCATATATAACAAGATTCTTTGCACAAACTGGAGTGTGTAAAATAAATTTATTGACACCAATTCCGTGTAATTAAACTATGGAATCTTCCAGATAAATCCCTCTCGTATGACATTTAATTTAACTACAAAATACATGTGAGGACTACGGATCGGCCGGAAATTGTTATTAACAATATGAAACAATGAATTTGAATATATATTTAGCAACGCCGCTTCAAGCCAACTGCTTCCAGGCCACAGCACCAATTACTAAAAGTAATGATTGATTCAGGTAAAATTAATATTTCGCCGACTTAAATGGAATGTAAATTACCTTTGAGTATGTACCTAAGGCATATATATATATATATATATATATATATATATATATATATATATATAATTTTGCCTAAATCGCCAAACATTAATCCGGCAGGGCTGGTTCAACGCTGGTTCGGAGGACCTCCAACCTGACGAAAGCATCAAGTGCCAATAATATACTTATTGCCAGGCTTCGAAAAACCGACGGCAGTACAATCTTAAATTCAACACCCTTCTCCACTTTGCTACAGCAATCTGCATTGCCCAAAGCCACCATAGGAGGTGTGGAGATAGGATTTGCTGGCAGAGCTATCTTAGATAGACGGCTTTTCTCAGGCATTTAGTCTCAAATATATCGACTCCTGAGGCCTATACCAGCCTTTGGCTTATTTACCCCAACTACTCGTCGTTTCGCTGCACTAAATTCTAAGGCAAAAAACTGCCCTTCAGAAGCATACAAGTTGTATTCTTGGTGAAGCACACAGTTTATAAGGATCCTACTGCCTTGACCTTCATACGTAAACTACTAACGTTAACGACGTGAACGCTCTGTGAATATAGACAGAGCATCTAACTGAAGCACAGTAACGATGTGCTTAGTTCGAATCACAACATTCAACTCAGCTGATGCCGTTAACGAAACGTAGCGATATAAACAAGACCAACTGCCGTACAGACAAAACAACGTCTACTGTACCCTAACGATTACGGGATACGACTCAACTGAATACAGTTCATCAGAAAACAGAATGAGTACAAAGTTGAATTGTTTATGAGTTTATTTATATTTCTAAAAGAATACATGAACTTACTATTTAATTTGATATGCTGATGCGTCAAATGTGTGTAACATTTCATCAAGTTTCTCCTGAAAATTATAAACATTCATTTGCGGATAACATTCTTCTTCTGGCGATAACGGCAACTTGTCTTGCAGATTCTTTGGCTCTTCGAGGACGCTCTGGATCATTAAAGTCCACATGGTATAGTCCAAACTTTGCACTGCAAAGATTGTTTCCAAAGTAAAAATAATTAAGTGTTACTCAAAGCTCGAAATCAACGAAATAATTCTGAGTTTTGTGTTTCACCTGTATCCTCCAAGCCATTCAAAATTATCCATCAAACACCAAATGGTGAAACCAATCACATTGCACTTGTCCAAGTAAATGGCCTTGAGAGCTTCACGAAGATAATTCTAAACAGAATAATAATGTTAAAGACATTTCCAATGAGATAAAACAGTATTTCAATAGTTAATTGTCCGTGTTAGTTACGTCAGTACTTGGGGGAGGAAATAACACATGGCAAGACATTTATGTCTTTTCTATAAACACTTTTAATTTTGCGAAGACGTAAAATTTTAAATACTCCATTATTTTATTTTCTGACACACGAAACTTTAATTGAGCCTCAGATCAAAATTTAACATGTCTGAGATAAACAATGAATCCTTAAATAGGAAACAGGCAGGACAATTATGTTAATGGAATTTTTTTCTTTTCTATGAACACTTTTAATTTTACGAAGACGTGTAAAATTTTTAATACTCCATTAGTTTCTTTTCTCGCCCACGAAACTTTAATTGAGCCTCAGATAAAAATTTAACGTGTCTGAGATAATCAATGAATTCTTAAATAGGAAACAAAATGATTGCCCACAGATACGACAAGAAAAAACATTTCAGCTCAACAATATCTACTATAAATTATACATGTAGGCTTTGTTAATTTTAAGCATAATTAATTAATTAATTTTTAGATTAAATTATTTTGGAAGCTGCAATATTTCGATGTTTCCATTACGTATTACTCTGATGAAACTATAAAGTCTCGACGTCGCAATCAGAAAGTTACGAATTGTAATAAATTTCCTTCTAATAAATACGTTTACTGTTATTACTGGCCATTTCCTATTCTACTTCTTGGTCACTTTATAATCAAAATTATCTTGTTCATTATCACAATTTAAGGTATTTTTGAGGTCGCGTATTGTTTACGTTGAACGTCGCCTCATAAATCTGCTTGTAAATTATTTCAATGAAGTCCGACTTGGAGAGTCGTACGATCGACTATTCCAAGGTCTACGCCAAGGTCTGTGAATGGTTCCGACAAATACATTCACAGAATCTAGGAGGAATTTTATTCAGTTGTGTTACTTGATCGAGTGTGCCTCCATTGGAAAAAGTAAATTCCTCTATCTGAGAGTCCCAGAACTTAATCATTATATTCTTATCACCAGGAGAATATATCCTACTCATATAAATGCTGAATTTTTCTATAAAAATTTTCCCTCGGAATTTTTTTAAATGCTGCAAGTTCTAGTTTCAGAGTTCAGCAACTCTTCCCGATTCATAAAATATAATTATATGGATAACATCAGCATTAGTTCCAATGTTTTAGGTCCGAATCTATTGGATTGGAGCATATTACGTAGTTCTCAAAACTACGTAAATTATTACGGTTCCTTCTCAAAAAAGAGAATAGACAGAGAATAAATGTGGTACAGGGAAAAAAATATATTTTATAAAAAATACCTTAATGTGTAAATAATTAAAAGGAAATAAAACTAAACGACAATCCTCCCTGATTCTTAAATATAATTTCCTTGCCTTTATATAATCCACTCTGGTTTGGTCGTGCAAATGTCCTTCATCCGCCATCCCGATCTCAGTCACCATTACTGGGGGGTTACCGTATTGGTTCTTGATCCAGTGTAACATATTCCGCAGTGACGAAGGTACAACCTGCCGAAAAAAAATCTAATACTTATCATAGACAAGCAAGCCTGAACCCATCAGACATCGCCCTCATTCGAGAAATATACGACTTGATCAGTTTGGACAACCTGAGCTATGGTTACGTGATGTTCATTTATATCAAGCAAAACGTATATAGAATTGTAAGCTCACCTTAAAATATGGTAAAATCGTCGAAGGCCAAGTTGGATCAAAGGACACTTTTATTCCAGCGTCACGGAGAAAGAAAGACACCGGATCTCCGAAGGATGTGAGAAAAGCGAAGTAAAAGTTGAGCCCCAAAAAGTCCGCGGAACCTGGAAAAAAAAAGTTGAATAATCTAATAAACATGAATGTGAATGACTGATGCCTCTCTCGTGTGAATTGCGATAAAATTAAATGACTTACAAATGACTTTCATTCCTCTGAGGGAAAATGGTCTTAAAAATCTGAAACTGATTTAGTCACAATAATACGATGCAAATTTTACTTGGTCAAGTCAAGTGTTGAGTAAACTAATTATGTATTTTTTAAAATATAAAAACGTCTAAACTAGTCTAAAATTAACAAATAGATAACGACGTAGCCATTACGCAGACAATATTAGGTTATAAAATAAATAGCACACCTTTGTTGCTTTCATCAGTTGTATTTCAGGAAGCTCTTGCTATTTTCAACCTCTGATGAAAGTCTGTTTAATGGCTACTTTATTATCCACCAAAGTTTAATTTCTGAATAAAATCACTAACATTTATTAATTTTCGTTAAGTCTAACATACTCAACATTGCGGCTTACATTTTCTTTACGTATTTCAAAATCTATTTTCTGCTAAAAACCGACTTTGTTTCAATGTTTTAGACACTATTACAAATTGTAACTCAGCTTTGGCTTCGTTCGGACTGAAATAGTATATTAAAATGAAAAAAATTACGTCTGATTGAAAATATTGAATAATAAAGATAGCCAATTCAGACAAAAAGGGTAATATAAATACCACACAACGTTTCTGGGATCCTTGCTCCTTTCGTCAGGTGCTGAGAGAGCATGTTGTCAACTGTCAAGTGCAGTTGTGTTTCTCTAGGCTCTTCTTAGCACCTGACGAAAGGAACAAGGATTCCAGAAACGTTGTGTGGTATTTATATTACCCTTTTTGTCTGAATTGGCTATCTTTCTTAATCATGAAATAATAAATTATGGTCTTCCATCCATGTTATTTTAACATAATTATGATGTGATTAGTATTGAAGTTTTTGTACTTTATCTCGAGAAAAAAATGTAACAATTAAATTTTAATATCTGCGGTTTGACATGTCTCATTTAACTGAATTAAGATTTTTCTCCACCGCTAGTCAGTTTTTATGTCTTCAATTGTTGCAGTGTTTCCGTTCAAGAGTGAGACGAATCTTTCTATAGGATCTTTAACTTGTTGGAAATCGGTTATTGAGAACTGATTTTTGTCTTACATGGACGAGTTTGATTTGAACGAAACGCTAATGGGTCAGTCAGGAATTAAAACTCATTGCCTTCTTTAGTCATTGTTAATTTACGCGAGTCCTTAGGCATACCTTTAATCTTCTTGATCCATTCGTCAGTAAGCGGCTGCAGACAACAACGCCGGAGTCCTTTCTCCTTGCTTATTCGATCACAAAGTTCTTTTACCTCTCTGGGGTAGTCGCCCTCAACGCCGAAAATTGGGTGTAAAATGACCCCAAGCTGAAAGCCGAAACAAGTCGTGTGAGTAAGCACTTGGTGATGGACCTGCCGTGTTATTCACATTTCTCTCTCTTATACCCGAAACTGTTGGGCCAATTCTGCAGATTTTGCATCTTCTGGTGAGTCTGTTGCTGGGATAAACCAGGCGGTGTCTGCTACCAATCCAATTTTACCTGGAATATATTTTTATATAAATTTCTAAGTGTAGTAAAGTTAGAATATTTTCAGGTACAAACTCATAATCAACGCTAGATAAAAATTGAAAATAATTTTACGAAATGTTATGCTCATCAGCAATGAAAGGTTTTAAGATAGTGAAAAATGGGGAATGCATGAAGACTAAGATATATGGTGAAAAGAATGGAGAGAGTCATGTAGAAATTCAAAGACTGTTTTTTCATGACACGTACAATGAATTTGTCTACAAGAGGAATTCTTTCATTAAATAAAAATTATAACAAAAAGTAGATAACTCATTCCCATAATTTGCAGGGAGAAAACACCACCAAGATCACATTCTCGACATTTGATACCGTCTAAATAATCCTCTGTCCAAATCAGGATTATTCTCACAGATTTCAGATACTCTGGGACTTGCTTTAAGATCACGGCCACATTCAAGTTATCTTGAGGCAAGAACGACTCAATGAACTTCGATCGAATCTCCTTGCCGTAAGACATTCCATCATCCCATGACATGACTTGTTAAAGATGTGTTCTTAACCAAGAAAAAAAAGCTTCAACTTAATTTTCTTGGTGTCAGAAATTATTCTAGATAATCGGTTCCCCCGCCAGCAACGGTTTTTAATTTGCGTGCTAAATTTGTGTCTCGCTACACACCTTTTTGACTTGATCGGAATTCGTCGCTGTACATGTGGTACACATTCGCGTGGGCTTTCAGAACGTTTTCGATTATCAAGTAATATGTCCCTTGTTCTCGGAGTTGCAGAAGCGGCGCGCCGGTTTCCTTTTCGCTCACACTCATGCAGATGTTCATTGGCTCGTTAAAGGTCATCCAGATTTTAACCTGAAAATTACGTCATCGTGTAAAACTTAATTTCGTACGATACAAAGCAAAAGGTATTATGAATATTTGCAACGGAATAAGGAAATATTGGAACTGCTGGCCAAATTAGTGTTACAATTTTTATCTGTTTAATCTCTACGTTAAGAAACTTGTTAGTTTGGAACATTAAAGAGTTTCTGAAATTGTACATATTGTAATGCCAATTAATTAAGACATTAATTGTGAATTTGAAAATTTAAATTGTTAGAGAAATCCTTTGTGGCGGCGGTCCAGAACATAACAACAATAGACAAGCCTGGTTCCTTTGTCGGAAGGCCCGCAAAATGGCGTATGCGCGCTAAAATTGCGAGACGGGAGTCAGTTGGCAGGAAGGTTTGGTTCATATACAGGTCGCATTAAGATATTGAGGAGTCAGTTTGTATTATTATTTGGTGAGATGCAGTTCG
This sequence comes from Zhengitettix transpicula, assembly GCA_037074705.1. Lineage (NCBI taxonomy): Eukaryota > Metazoa > Arthropoda > Insecta > Orthoptera > Tetrigidae > Zhengitettix > Zhengitettix transpicula. Next base: position 33,314,128 of record CM073596.1, on the reverse strand, counting down.
CATTACGATATGGTGAAGAACAGTTCGAAAGGTTTGATGAGATAGAGTTTGCGGTGGGACGTCGTCGAAGTAGTAACTGTTAATTGGAGACGATAGCGCAGCTAGCAGGAAGGCAAGGACAAAATAAACATTCACTACAACATAACGACAAAACCTGCTAAGTAAAAAAAGCTGATTTGTGCACATAGCCGGCCAGAGTTAGCAGAAGTTTCGGTTTAAGTCCGGAACAATAAAGACTACCCAATCGACGAATCGCAGAAGTCACCCAAGGTGAGCGGTCAACCGTTAGAGACGAAAGGAGGTTCATCAGGGTTCCTGACGACATATAAAAATATTGATTTAGAATCTGTGAGTTTTAGAAGCAGTGCAAAACCCGCAATAGTGTTTTCAAAAATTAAAGGTATCCTGGAATGCTGGGCAGCCGTGAGTAACAATATAAAAATAACTAATTATGTAAACCTGATTAAAAGATAGCCGTCAGTTTTCGTTCTCTTCTTATTGGTTAAAATTGTCAATCAGAGTGAATTTTTTTAGATTAATTTCGTTCACAATTAAATTTTGTTCTAATTTAATTTACAAGTAACTTTATTTTTCTTTAATTGTAAATTGTTGATAAGATTATAAATATAATGATTCGCCATTGTCAAACCCAGTAAAGACTTTGATATATATTTAAATTTGTAATTGTTTAAATTATTGCCAATAAATATTTTGTAAAGTTAATTATATTTTCATTTAAAAAGCCCTTTTAATTTGATTATTACAATATAGAGTACAGAATTGTGTGAAACTGCAACAATTTCAAAACTGTTGAAAAACAATGAATTGAAAAATAATACGAAAAAGTTCTAGGATTGTACGGAGCATCTCAAAATGCGGAACATTTTGAGCACGTGAATGCAGTTGCATAGAAGGGTAACCCCAGAGGATAGTCCAAAGGAAACATAAAACAGAGAAAAAATATCTTTAATTCTCAACGTAATCTCATTGTAGCGATGTTCATGAGCATTGATAACCTGTTGAAAATGTCACCCTTCCAGGTCCTCAAAACAGCCATCAACCGCAGACTACACATCGTTGTTGGAAAATCTTTTATCACCGAGAGCATTCATAAAGTTTGGAAAGAGAAAATGATCCAAAGGAGCTAAATGTGGCGTGAGAAAGAAATTCCAACTGTAACTCATTTCCATTGTGTGGATCTTCGTCTCAATTTTTGGCGTGGTCACTTCATTTGATCGACCATTGCGATGGACGGTCTCGTTTATACTACACCACCCAATATTTGATTGTTGTAAACGAAGGAGCAGATTCCCCCAGAGTAGAATCTAACTCGGCATTGATATTGATTGATTGGACTGAGACCTTTCATAAGAAAGTATTTTATCACATGACGTTGACCAGATTTCCCAATTTTTAGAAATTCACTGAGAGCGTTCATGTATTACATTATTCAAAATATACGTAAGGGGCAATCTGAAGCTTGGCTACTATAAATGTTTGGACATAAATGAAATATGGTCATGTTGAACTTTAACAAATCTTAGTGTCACACAAACACTGAACAATGTAGGGTTTTCAAACGTCAGCTTGTGACAGTCTTCTCGCTATCAGCCGTAGAATGTCTCCGACGGTCCAATTCGTAGAACGGCTTACCTGCGGTAGTAGGAAATAACTTTTGGAAAACAACAGCCCTTTCCATGCTAAGCTAATTTATTAAAGATATGTACAATTAAAAGTTTGCCCCCGACTAGCCAGTTATGAAAACTCTAGGATTATTGTGTCAAGCTAGGCGCGAGAAACGATTTATAAAACCATGAAATATGCAATATTGGTTACCAGACTGGGGTCTCTGCAACACAGCGACGTCCCTCGCAGCTGGTCATCGATGTCTGCCTCGTGGAGTCTCGCTGGTAAATTCTCAAAAAACCCAAGAGCAACCGCTCACTGCAACTTTTCCAGTCAGAATCCTTGACCAGGCATCCACTTCTCCCGACCTGTGGGACCAACTGTTTCCCTATTGGTCCATTTAATTTATTATGGACCAATCACAGATCTTAGGCAAACCGACGTAGAGAATTTCAACAGCGAGACCCTCTGCACCTGCTGTTTGTTGACGGAAAAACCACCCGATGGAGGTACAGTTACGATCCCCAGCCTGACTGGCACAAAACGGTACTTTTTGCTGATGTTGGATAAACATGGTTGCTCACGCGTTTAAACAAACTGACTAAAATATCAGTAAAATCAATGAAAAGACGCCTACCCTAAATAACGCGCTATAAGCTTTATAAGGTTGCAGCTTTAACCTCTTTTGTTTTTCAAGCAACAACCCGCCATCTAATACGTCAGGTCGGTTACTCCTGGGGCTACCCTCGTACGCTCAGGGGGAGAAACAGATCAGAGTAGGTGATAAAGAGAGTTGAAATGTACCTCTTGTGTGAGAAGAAGACGTAAGAGGACGGGAAACCACAACCAAATAAGTCACATGACTGAAGATTCGAAGAACCGTACCCGATCACCGTAGTTACTGAACAAAACTCTGGCGTAATCTTCGAATATGTCTACGATCGCAGGATTCGTCCAGCCTCCCATTTCTTGCAGCGGCTGCGGAAGGTCCCAGTGGAACATTGTTACCACTGGTTGTATTCCATTAGCTAACAGCTCATCTATGAGGTTGCTGTAGAAGTTTACACCAGCCTGGTTTACAATGTGAGCCATACCAGTGGGCAATATGCGTGGCCACGATATAGAGAAGCGGTAAAAGTCCACCTGGAAATATGAAAAACAACTTCAAGAATTGTAAATCTGAAAAGAAAAAAAAGTAGGCCTACAAAGTTTATCAATTATCAAGCATACACTTTCCCTGAAAATTTAAAGGGTCGCCATATTAACGAATCTTAAACACTTTTCAGCTTGGGAGTTGCTATTCTGGGCAATTACAGCTCTTTAGGCGAATGCCGGGTAGGATTCTTAAACTATAGCCCGGGGGCCCTTGTTAACCCTTGGCTACCTTCCTCTACCCTTCCGCATCCCCCCCTTTCAGATCCCTTCCTATGCTATTAAAGGGGAGTTTCCACCATGTGGATTACCCTCATGTAGCCTGTTACCCTAAAAAAAATGGCGCTGTCAGTTTATATTTAAATAAATTAATATGTTGGATTCACTTAATATTATTTTAAATTTTAGAGCTAGATACTCAATCCCCTGCAAATAAATTTGATTTTTAGGGGATACAAAAATTGAAAATAAAAACTATTACTGCATAAGCTTAGCAATTATTAACTGACAAACTATGGCGTGTTTGTTGCCAAGTCCTACCCCAAGCTCTTTGACGCATTGCACATCTTCCTTGTATCGGTGGTACGAATCACAGGCCACGTCTCCGGAATCACCGTTCTTTATCACGTCTGGTCTCTCGTGGCATAAACGGTCCCATATAGACTCTCCCTTACCTGGAAAATAAATCAGAATACGTTTTTCAGAGAACTCTCTGGATTCGAACCGTGCAGAAATTCCCAAGTTTATTTACAGAAAAACATCAGAAAAAAGTCTTCGATCAAAGAGAATCCATTTCTTAATTACAGTTACTTTCAGGAATACGTATTTCAATGCCAAGGGCACTAAGAAAAATTATTTATCTGCTGTGAAAAACCATAATGTTTTATACTTTAAGCTATAAAATATACCAAATAATCGGGGCCGGACCCATGAATGGGTCTGCGAGGGCTATTCTCTCGCAGGCAGAACCTCGCAGGAGAGACACGAAGGGGCTACCTTTGGGGATGCCTTTCCCTCTCCGTTTTTGAACTAAGGTTCCCACAGGCCGAGGCACCTCGGCCTGTTTTGAGAGGTGTATGTTGCGGAGTTACAGTAAGAGTTGTTCGCTGTTCCCATTGGAACAGTCGGCCAGCTGCCTCCTAAACTGGTCGAGGTACGGAGAAGGGAACGTTGCGTCCCCACAGCAAACTCTTCTGTCGCTATCGGAAGGGCGTGGAACAAGTGCCCAATGCCCGACCTACCTGATGCAGGTTTTTCTATGGTTTTCCCTGCATTACTTTTAGGCGAATGCCGGGTAGGATCCTTAAACTATAGCCCGGGGGCCGTAGTTAACCCTTGGCTACCTTCCTCTACCCTTCCGCACCCCCCCCCCTTTCAGATCCCTTCCTATGCTATTAAAGGGGAGTTGCCACCATGTGGATTACCCTCGACTTAGTGGTCAGAAAAATATTCGTCGATATATACAAAAGTGCTCAGCTTCAGTAATTGTAAAATAGACGCGGGTTTTTAATAATAAAATAATAATAAAAACTGAAAGAGGTCCGCGATTTATAAGAAAGAAAATCTAAACTAAATGTTACAAGACGGACATAATCAAGTGCGAATTCGCATTTAAAATATAAATTTAAAGAAGAAAACAATATTTATGATTTTCAAACTCTAGCCCACGAGTTCAACTGAATTTTATCGAAATAAATGTAATATATTAACGTTACTAAAGACGAAATTATTAGAAAAATAACGGATTTTGGAGGATCGGCTTAACATAACAAAAAAATATATTCAATTTGTTGGTATATTTTATTGGCACAGTATTACGAACACTTCTGAGGATTAGTTCCGTGTAAAATTTTAAATATTCGTATTTCTGTATTACAAGTAAATAGAGTAATTTGTAACAGCTGAAATAGTTTAGAGGAAGATTTGTTTCATAACCTGCGATTGTGACATTGTCCCTATATTCACGTTTGTAAGCATAGATAATATTTAAATTACTCCCGTATCTATATTCTCCATTACGACTAAGTACTTAATTGTTTTATAGAAGAAAATGACTAATTAAATTATCTTTCCTGTGTCATTCATTCGTTTCCTGTTTAGTTAAGAAAGTTTGCTGAAATCGATATTGATGAGCTTTAATTCAATATGATGAATTTTTATTACCATTGTACGTACCTTATTTATTTTTGTGATAGAAGTTAAAGTGCTTCCTTAATTATTTATAATTTATACGTATTTATTTTTAAAATGTAAATATTTTTTCCAACTGACTTATTTTTATTGATTGGTATTGTTAGTGAATGACAGAAGGTAGAAAAATAAATGTTAATATATTCGTCTCTTACCATCGACATTCCATGCCCCTTCAGTCTGGTAAGAGGATGATCCGACGCCGAACAGAAAACCGGGAGGTAAGTTAAATTCTTTACCACTCATCCTACCTGCCAACAAACAAAAATCTTAATAAGTAATGAATTTACAAACATTTTAACTTTAGAAATTACAATACGAAAGGCATCTCACGGACATGAAGTCGGTAGTCCAGGTTCTAACTGTCGATTGACAACTTTTCTAGAAAAGGGGGGGGGGGTAGGGTAACAGGCTACATTAGGGTAATCCACATGGTGGCAACTCCCCTTTAATAGCATAGGAAGGGATTTGAAAGGGGGGATGTGGAAGGGTAGAGGAAGGTAGCCAAGGGTTAACTAGGGCCCCCGGTCTATATTTTAAGGATCGTACCCGGCAGCCGCCTTAAGAAATGCAGGGAAAACCCTAGAAAACCCTGCATCAGGTAGGTCGGGCGTTGGATACTTGTCCCACGCCCTTCCGATAGCGGGAGAGTAATTTGCTGCAGGGACGCAGCATTCTCTTCACCGTGCCTCGAACAGTTTAGGAGGCAGCTGGCCGACTATTCCAATAATCAAAAACCGCTAAACACGAAGCGAGAAACTGATTCTTAATACGGTTCATTTAATATTTTTTATGGACACATAACTGACGGAAACAGTATACTGGAATGGAAAAAACGAAGGCGAAGGAGAAATATAACAGAACGGATTAATTGAATGACATGTAAATTAAAGTGCAATTTTAAGGTTTAAAGATCACAAAATATAAGGGCCAGAAGAATTCACACTTGATTCACAACGTAAATGGTCGTGAGGGCAGACGATAGCAATAAAAAATTATAACACAGGTGGAGTGATGACACAGTGTGTATAAATATTCTCGTGTACAGAAATTATCCCAGGATCGGCGGACATAGCAAAAATGACAGCTGATATTTTGACACATAGGTTTTATCTCCCTCGCCACTGTACATGTGGTTAACCAAAATACCCGTAATTAAATTTTTTCTTATATAACGAAACTATTAATGGTTGATTCTAGCAATGGAGACGTCAAATTAATAAAATACAACATTATCCAAAATTTGAGCGCGGACTGTTTCTCTTCCTCTTGAGTAGGCTACAAATGTTCTTTTAACTGTACATACCCTTCTTTTTTATCAACTTTTAAGAATCCGTGATATTCGAACAGACTTACCGTAGATATGATTCCTGTATTGCAAATCTGGTTACTGGACTGTGTTACTAGCAAGTTAGTTGAAGCATTTGCAAGCAAGTCAGATAACGCTTATCAGGAAGCCTAGTTAACTAGGTAAAAATGTAAAGTTGGAGGTTCAAGTATGACACTCACAAAAACATATGTTTGAAAGAATTAAAATGCAAGATTGCAAATGTCGATATTGGTATTCATATTATTCCATAAGTCATACTGAGACTCAATTTTCTTTATTGTAGTTTACTAGAAGTAATGAGAGAGACATTAGAAAAGTGCCCCCCCCCACATCTTCTTTCAAATGATGTCCAGCCTTTTACGCGGAAAATATTAATCCTGTAGACCAGACATCTCGTAAATGTCAAATCAAAATGTACATGACTGAGCAAAAAACTATCTTAATATCTGCAAAACGTATTATAACAATGGCTTTTCTCAACGCGATAAACTTTTGATTTGTTCAAATCACAAATAAATGTTCTTTTGCCTAAGTATCTTGGATTGAAACGACTAAGAAAATAATAATCGCGAAATAATTTTTACTATTATCTGAAGATAATTTATTCATTAAAAAAGTAAATATTTTAAACTTCTTAAAATGTTATCACTTTCGCGTAAAAAAAATTCAACGCAATTTATTGTAACTTAAGTTTGCAGCCTGAAAATATAACGCATTAAAATGTAGTTTCCTTAGAAATTGCAAAATATTAGCATCTATTTTCTTTGTAATTTGTACTTCTCCACTGTCGTAATTTTCCGGTATAAAAGTTTCCAAACACAACTGGATCAAACAATTATTAATAATGCATTATTTGCATGAAAACTTATTTATGAATAATGAATAAGAAAGATAGCTAATACAGACAAAAAGGGTATTATAAATACCACACAACGTTTCTGGGATCCTTGTCCCTTTTGTCAGGTGGTAAGAAGAGCCTAGAACCCAGAAACGTGTGGTATTTATATTACCTTTTTTTTCGGTATTGGCTACCTTTCTTATTCATTATTTTCTATCATACGTAAATTTTTCATTTTAAAACTTCTTATCATAAGCTGTAAAATGTACAAGTAGAATTCTAAAAAATGTTTTGTTGTAATCTTTCCAAACTGCTCGCCAACAATATCAGTAACCCGTTTCTGTACTTCTCATGAACAAGATACATTTCGCCTCAGTTTTGCACATTTCAAGTAATTTTTATATATAAACATCTTCCGTAAGGCACTGAAAATGAGCACTAGCTGTTTAAAATTGTGAAACTGTGTCAAGATGTATGGAAAGTGGAACTAGTTATACATACTAATGTCAGCTTTTCAAAGTCTCTGGTAAATATATTTGTCAATTACTCGGTCCCAAAGGACCCCAGCAGTCTTGGTTGCATCCAACTATTGTCAGAAATAAGTTGAAAAATTATGAAAAAAACCATCTCTTAAAATTCTCTTCAATATTTTACATCCCAATAGTGTGAAGTTAGCAAATTTTCAATTATTCAAGATCATGGTAAGTTTTCAAAGCCTTATTTTCATATGCAAATACAATTCTCATAATTTCATGAAACCTTGAAATACCAAAACATTCACAAGTGCATAAAATTAGGAAAGTATCAAACCTTTTCTATCTTCATATATAATTGTATTACAATGTAAAATTCCTTTACTACAAAAAGAGCAATGCGTATGAATACTTTCCAAAATGACCATGCAATGATCTACGATATCGAACATCCTTCTCGTCATTTTATAAAAATAAACCGTAAAACCATAATTATTACATACAAGCCATATTTAAAATTGATCAATTAGGTACACATTTTAAAAGTGAACAAATGTTTTCATTCAAAAGGTTTATTTCAACACTTTATGATGAAAATATGAAAAATAAATAAATTAGAAAATATTAATTATTTGAACAATAAATATGTTTATGTCATAAACTTTAGCACACTCACTAATCATATTTAAAAGTGTTTTTTCATACTAACTCTGTCAAAAAAATAAAGACAACTAACTATACACAAAAATGACAGTTCAGGTTCAAAGGCACATTTATAAACTTGCTTGACCCATGATTAGATGCTGATTTTCAGTATACAACTGCTTCACAGAGGTCAGGTCATCATCAACATTTAATTCGAGTACAGGTGCTGGAGCATTTCCTGATTTTAATAGCCAGTGCTCATATGCATCATGTAATTCTGTTAGATAATTTAGAGAAACTGTCATTTCTTCACTCCTATTACGCTGTTTGATTCTTTCGTACACAATTGAAGGTGAACTCCGCAAATAAACTGCAACATAAATGTTTGCATAAATTAACAGAAGTAAAAAAATATATTTTAATGGATTGTAGCCAAATCTGAACGCAATACAGAAACAGTATTCAATTTTCATAATTAAGCTTCAGTTAAATTTAGAAGCTATTGTATTAGACTTGCAACAAAAATATCTAGAACTTTAATCAAATAACTTCATAAACTCATACTTTCAACCGAGTGTAGAAAAATTATTACCAATGAGATCTAGTTTTATATCCATGTTTTCTTCTATCCAATTGTACCATTCACACAAAACTGCATATTCGGGTTCCTGAAGAAATTTGTTCTTGTAAGCCATCTCAACAAAACAGAATCTATAATCCAAAACAGACAAGTTCACAAGGAGTAAAATTTAATAAAGCATAGTGAGAAAAAATAAGTTACCGATTATTCTGTAGAGATCTTTCAAACATCTGAACAGGTTTAATTGATTTTTGATTTTGTATATTTAGCCTGCTCAGTTGAACATAGCTCTGGAACATAAAATTCCATCGCCCTATGTTTTTATAAGACAGATCCAAAAGATTGTGACCCTGAACATTTCTCCAGAGATCAACAGGTTCCTGTAAATTTTAAATTATATTTATTATACATGGCTAAAAATGTACGCAATTACATATAATGCAGTGCTAACTTCTACGTTATTACAGCTGTAGCTTTCATATGATTAAATGCAGGAATTGCATATTATTCTCTATAAAAAAAACAAGAAACAAATATGTCCAATATTTTTCAATTTTTCGGACACGTTTTATAAAGTTTCAAAGTTTAAACAATCACACGTTTAGGTAAAAATACTTTGATATATACTTACTAAATATGTATCAATGTCAGGGAAACTGGCAAAGTGTCTAATCAATGTGGATTTACCACAAGCAATATTCCCTTCTATGGAAACTCTGAATTGTTTATTCTCTTTATTTACAACATCCATCGGAAGCAAGCAAGCCGAGAATCTTTTTGGCAATTTATCACATAAATGTTTCACAGATCCGATGTGCCTGGGTAGTTAATGATAACCATTTACTTGTTAAAATGTCTCAAATACGATTAGTTATAGATGTTAAAAGTTAAATGGGCAAATTTGAGTCACATAACATTCTCCGAAACGTATACTCAGTCTTACCTCTTTTGTATACAAATAGGTATTGAAATATTTTTGTAAATCATCAGTTATTTGGCGCCAAGGAAACATACCTTGGCACAAAGTGTCAAGTAATACCAACATGACAGATTGTTAACCTCTAAAGTGAAATACGAAGTAAATGAAGTTTAGCCTTCCTAATTAAATTATAGAAAAACTCGTTTTTTACACCCCAGATAGCAAATAATAGCAGCCAAAACTGAACGGAGTGAAAATAAATCTGTCCCTTAACTTTTATTAATTTTATTGCAATAGTATATTTTCAAAGCGGCATTAGCGACTTGTATAACGAATCTACATAATTAATTGGTATAATATGACATTAAGTGTAAACCTTACCATTTTCTCCCTTTTTCTTTCCTTTATAAATATGTGAATTCAACTCTGTGTATGTAATAACTGTAAATGGAACTAATGTTTTTTTTTCTAATGTATTTAATAATTGTAGATATAGAACGTCTAAATAACGTCTGAATAACAAATACAATTATCTATGTAAATAATATTTTTATGCATCATGTAAATCATCTTTTATTTTTTATATAACATTTTAATTAGCAATAAAATTTTTCCAATATTATATTGTTCACTTGTCATAATTAAGCAAAAGAAGTGTTCCCAATAAATGTCTCTCTTGTTGTTGCTTTTTCATAATATAAACAGAGAACAGAAATATTGTTGATGTTTGATCGCAAACAAAACATTTCAATGTAAACAGATATATACATTTTTTTTTATTTACTTGGACAATTTAGCTTAAAGCTAATTACATATTGTACAAAATAACTATTTGCCTACCACTATTTTTTATCTCAAACAATTAATATTTTTTAAATACATTTACACTATTCATATTCTTTACTGTATAGGCAACTCATTATATAATATTAACCCTTTATCAAACATGGAGTTTTTATTACTTCTTAGATTCAATAAAAATTTCCTTTACCCCTGGTGTTAAGATTATGGACATCTAATTTTCGTTTTATAAAAATATTTAAATACTTTGGTAACTTCCCCTTATCTATTCGATAAATAAAAACTAACACGTCATACAACATTTGATCCCTAACATTTAACAATTCTAATTTATTTAAGATATTCTGAATCTTACTATATTTATTTTCATTCAAGACATCTCTTAATCATCTATTCCATCCATATTACTTCTAATTTATTCATAACATTACTACTTATATAAACATACATAAGGAAATACTCTGATTTAAATACTGTTCTTTAGCTTTAAGGGGCCAAATGTTTCTTAAAGACTACTTTCTATTGCCTTGTTTTTGTCATACTTTGTATATTTATTAAATTTTAGCTCACAGTTAATAATTACTCCTAGGAAATTAAGATGTTTAACCCACTGTTTCACCTCATTTCCTACAACTATATTAATTTAATACTTATATACATATATTTGGCTTTCTCAGTATTCAAACTTAACTTATTGACATATAACCAATTTATAATATTTACAAGCTCAACATTAATTTTATTTACAATGTCTTTACAATTTTTACCAGATACAAAAATCAGGGTGTCATCAGCAAACAGATAAAATTTTTTACCTCCTTCACTACTTTCGGTAATTTATATATTTACAAAATTAATAACAGTGGACCTAATTTACTGCCTTGAGGCACCCCAAATTAACTTCCATTAGAGTTTTATTATAGAACTAGAAAATAGAACTAATAAATATCTTTAGGCCGCCTGTAAAATTGGGAATCCTGAAAATGTTATCTACAGTACTGTACCCTAGGATTATGCATAGTGTTTTCTATGTAACTTGTACTCCATAAATAAATAACATTTATTCATTTTTAGACAGATATTGAAAATATTATTTTAGCAGTTAGTTATACCAACATGGTGTTATAACATTAGACAAAGAAAAACACCATACCTGACAGTTACACTTTTATTGTCTGCATCTACACATGCATTCACACATTAAAGCAACCTAAGTGTAACATCATGAATTTTTTTTCTTTCCTCCTTATTCATCATCCTTAAATATTTGGCAATAAGGAAGTAAAGTTTTAACAGTATGCTTATAAAACAAGTTAGTTTAATTTGAAATAACTTTATTGTCATTAAAATTACATCAGAGTTTTCATGAATGAAACACAAACATAAAAATTATATAAATAAATTAACAAAAATAGTTTCTTGACTCCTATATTATCAGTAAAAATAAATTCACAATTAAAAGTGAATATCTTTTTTAAAATTTGTTAAATTTTAGGAGATAATTTTTAATAGTGAGAATCATTTCTTTTTCATCTTGTACTGTTTGCCTTTATGTGGTAGTCTGGAAATACATGTCTTGCATACAGAATATAGTATTAACAAAATAAAAGACAAAAGTATTCCCAGTATTGACAGAATATCTAGTAAGAGGTATTGAGGCCAATTAAGGGACAGTGCAGCCGAATGCAAATGATTAGCTCCATTATGCCTCAATACATATTCAATCCAGTACGTAGCACGTTTAAGGGGGGTCTCTGGTTGATCCTTGAAGATTTCAGATAAATGCTGAGCTTTTTTAGAATACCTATAAGGAAATATTCAAATTTCAATTTAAACTGACAGTTGTTTTTGTATTACTATTAACTAATGTATTTGATTGTGCCTTACCAGTAATAGTAATATAAAGTATGTTGCATGCAAAATATTTTGACCTGCATTTTACAATCAATATCCAGATGTAGGCTAGTACAATTATAATTCTTATACCTTTTTGTAATTTACTTACTTGGGATTTTGTAGGATTTCATTAACAGCCCACAGCACAGATTGTTCCGTAACATTGTCAAAGTCAAGTTTTATTGCATAACCTTGCCTTTGTGCTCGGGCACTGTTTAAGAGCTGATCACCAAATACTGGAATCCCAACAACAGGTACTCCATGGTATACTGATTCTTGTAGACTGAGCTTCCCTCCATGAGATAAAAACATTTTGATGTTCTTATGAGCTGAAAGTAGTCATATTATTTTTTACATGAATGATCTGTAATGATTTGTGTAAATTACCATCACCACCACCCTTCTCTTTGTTTCATAATTTGTGGCTCACATGTTAATAAATAGACATACATATTGATTTTATATTCAAGTAAGAATTGCATCTAATTTGTTTCCAGAAAAAAATATTTTATAAATTTACAGTTCTAATTCTAAAATATATTTTACTGTATTAAAAATCAAATTTAGATGAAACAAGATGAGAGTGAATAAAATGACAGTAACAAACTACTAATATTGAAAATGAAAGAAATGAAATACCATGAAAATAATTTGAAATAATATCAATTTTTGGTGTTCCCAACATTTATTTAGTTCAACACAACTTATAAAAGTAATTATATTTTACTTCTGTGGTCCATGTGCTCAAATTGTTGTTATGCTTCATAAATGATCCCATCAGTATATATCGATGGATTTGTTGTGTTAGAACTATTGCCACTTAACAGTCCTGCCTGAGCTTTAAATCAACACTGTAAAGACAACAACCAATTGGATGGTACCATCTATCTGCTGAAGAATGGTGATGATACATTCTAGAATTTCTTTATATTCTGTGCTATGTACATCATAATTATCCATGCCTATAACTTGACTGTCATTATCATAATTGTCTTTATATAAATATGCATTTATATGCAATCAAAATAATTCTAATCTTTATTTTCTGTTCCTGTTCTATCGAGAATTAGTAAAAGGCAAGTCTTTTGATTTTAGGTCATGATCAATTATTCCAGAAAACTTTGAATCTTATAATTTCATATTTGGAAAAATAAAATAATAATAGCAGATCAAATCAAAAGTGAATATTATTTGAATAGATAACACACCAAGTATATCTGACTGAGGTAGCCACTTCGATAAATATACATTGCTTGGCAAGCCTGGCATTGTATCCTGGTCCCACTTCCATAATATACGTTGCTTTAATTTGGAAAATGCTGAAATAAAAGCAATTCTCTTGTCTTCAGGCATTAGTGCACTCGCCAAATTTGTACCCAGACTGAAAAATATGGCCCCATCATTAGCTTCATCCAAATATTTCTTTAATTCCTGAAACATGTAACATATTGAAAACTTGTACTTATAAATGTATGGGATTGTTGCAATCAATTTCAATTAATGTCAAAGTATTAAAGCCTTTATTCACCAAAATGATTTATAATATAGAAAATATGTTAAGATTAGTCAAACTATGAAAATTCAAAGCAATATTTATTCTGAGAATATCAGTTCTGTCACCATTCATTAAATATAGAGGATAATGACTAAAAAAATTGTGCTGACTTTTTTTAGATGTGTAAATGTCAGTGCTCATATTACAATAATAATAAATTTTACTCAAAGTCAGTTCTTAAGCTTTTAAATTTTGTCTCTAAAAATAAAAACAACACACACTATATGAGGTGAAAGATTGAACATAAATTTCTACAAATTGTAAAATGGAAATTACTCATCTTAGAATACTTAACTTTGCAAATTCAAAGTTATTCCATCATATGTCCAACAAAAAGGCACATCGAGTAGTAGACAACTATATGATTTCTATCTTATGATAAAGGAAGAATTAATAATTACTTACCAATGGAAGTTCTTTTGCAACCCTTAGATGGAGTCCTCCAATTTCTATTGTGTTTGGTGTTAATGGTATTGCATAATCAAGTGATGGATGAGTATTTAACATTAAGAGAGAAGCATTTTTTCGAATATCTGATACACTAGGTAATAAGTTTGAATGCTTGAGGTAAGTTTTCATTATGGTATTGGCTTTGGGTTCAAAAATAAATAATCGAGCAAGCTTTGCAAAAATGAAAAATAAGGTATTGTCCAGCCGTTCAAAGAATGTCATTTTGTCATCATAATCAACATACATATCAGGTACGTATGAGCAAGTTATCGGATTTCCAACTATTTCTCCATACATTGCAGATAATGTATTTGGACTAAGGTAAATCAGTGGAGCATTATATTTGTAAACAAAACCAAGGAAGCTGTCACTCAAAAATGGTTGCATGATCACAAGGTCAAATTTCTCATTAGAATTCAAAAATGTTTGCACATCACCTGACTTGATTGCAACCTCACTCATTATTGGCCAGCCATTCATTACTCGCATTACAACTGAATATTTACTTAAATGCCCAGAATCATAAATATTTTCTTGACCACTTTTAGCTGAAAATAAAATAATATTCTTTCTTATAAAAAATCTCAATATATTTATAAGCCATTTTGAGTATGTTAGCACTTACATAAATTACTCAAGGACATTGCCCCTAGATCAATGTTCTTAATATTAGGATTTTGCAACTCTTTCCCATTATAGGTCATGGCTGTTATTTGGTGACCATTTTTTATTAGCTCTAACATAAGAGGTTTCTGGAAGAGAACATGACTTTTACTTGGCAAGTCCAATATCCACAATATATGTGCACTCCATATCTGCCCAGGTACAAGAATAAGGAACAAAATAACATTTATTGGCTCCATCTGTGAAAATAAATAATGATCATCCTATTTAATTGCATTAAATTCAAACTTAAATATTCAGAATAAAAATCAATAGACTTAAATAGCCAGGAATAATGAAAATATGTGACAAAATTAGTAGAAACATTATATTAATAAACAGAAACAAAAATAAATGTTCTCATCTTCCAAGCATAATAGCAGCATTTGAAAATAAGAATTGCTTAGAATGAAAAAAATAACTGAATACTGCAAGTAAATTACATTCATGTGAAGCTTGCAGAGTTGATTACAAAGAGAAATGTTTTTATTAAGTGGGAAGATGGTGTACTTGTAGGTACATTAATATGCTAATTTTCTAATAAATAAAAATATACAATTAAATTAGTAAAATTAATGTATTTTATATATTGAAGTTTTATATTATTACAATTGTAAAATATTAATGTAGACTGCAAAACTAGAGAAAGAATAATTTGTGATATGTAGTTTATTTTCATAAATATTTCTTCAACCTTGCAGTTACATTCATAAATAATTATTTATTCTCTGTAAAATTATAATTTGTACATTTTAATGACCAATTTGCACTGTTTAATTACATATGCAATTTAGTTTCTCAGAATCTTCAGTCGCAACATATGAAGAAATTTGTAAAATAAGCACCACAAACTGTACAGTCTTCAGAACCACACTTATGCACCAGGAAAGGGAAAATTAAACATTCAGATTATTTCTTAAATACGAAAAAATGCTCAGTTGCCCTTGCATTCCATGATTCATTGATTTCAATGTAGTCTCCTTGTTTCTATCTAAATTTTAGTTTAGTTACATTACAAGTATAAAAACCAAAACGAGTGTTTTGTATTTTTCCGAGTAGAATAGTAATCAAAGGGAAATAATTATCGCTGAAGTATATCTTACCCAACGTGATAATAAGATCATTGACACAGAAGATTATAAAATGTAAACAGCATCTGCACAAGGTTTGGGTCGTGTCTTCTCATAAGCATTATCTTTCCCCACTACGCACCAGAAACTTGAGTAATACCGTGAAGCTTTTCCTGATATCAAGGAAGTATCTCCCATTGGTCCAGGTTAAGCCACCAAGGTCGTTGTTTCATCCGCACCCAGACCTTCACTGTTACTAACGTTTGGATTCAGCTTCACTCATTCATTGTGAATATATATAGAAATTTCTCTGTCCACCGGCAATATCGAGAGAAATGCCGGAGAAGAATGTAAAAGTAGCATATCTAATGCTATCTAAAGGGTACCTGGCATGATGATACTGATACACGAACGGAAAGTAACTACAACCACCGATGGCAATGTCGTATTCGCATAATGTGTACTAGAAATGACAATAATTCGGGAAGTAATTACGTGAAGCCAGAAAATAAATAAGATTGATAACTGAGGCAGTGTTCAAGAAACTTGAAAACATAATAGTGGACAACAATACTCTAGCTGGTAGACCAACATATATTCTTGATAGATCTGTCCGACCAGAAGTCTATTAACCGACAAAGCTTTCACTGTTACGAACGTTTGACTTTACCTTGGTTCATTCATTGTGAATATATATAGAAATTTCTCTGTCCACAGACAATATCGAGAGTAATGCTGGAGAAGTATATAAAAGTAGCTAAGGTTACCATTATTGGCATTCAATTTTTCCCGCGCTCAGAATTCAGGACGCTATGATCACGTGGCTACTACACCTATAAATTTATATATTTATTAGATGCCAATGTCATGATATTTAAAAATCTTCCGTTTGGATTTTTAATATTAAGATAAAATAGCCAATGACAGACAGACAAAAAGGAAGTGACTAATATAAAAACAACACAACATTTTTGGAAACTTAGTTCATTTTTATTTTTCACTTTTGGTTTTCGAGTTTGTCAACTGTATTGTGCAGTTGTGTCACTTTTGTCACTTTTTTAATACCTGAAGAAATGGACAACGTTTCCAGGAACTTTGTGTTGTATTTATATTCATTACTTCATTTTGGCTGTCATTTTCTGGCTATTTTATCTTATTACTATATTTCAAAACAGACATTACATTTCTGTTTTGAATTTGTCAAAGTATTAACATCATCAGATTTGATTGTATAATCAGTTTTGCATTATTAGCAAAAAATATTATTCAAGGGGAAAAATAAACAGGAAGTTATTTTTAAAACATGAACCACTCCTGTTAGTGTTCCAAATAGTTACGTAAAATAAATTTCTGCAATCCTTGAAACAGTTTCTCCTCAATGTGCTTTTTTTTATCTATGTTGAGTCACTTAAATACTCTTAAATAAAGCCATTCATTTGATACTGTATCTTAGGATTCGAATAACTTTTAATATACCCCAATTATTCATTTTTCTCTCATCTCATTTTCTGTTATTAGCAATAGAATTACTCAAAATCATTAGCCCAATTATTTCAATTAATTACACAAATATTTATCTCAATGTTGTATAGCAGGAATGTAATATTGATATTTAATCGATTATAATAAAAATATTCAGGGAGATAAACCACACATTGTCTGTATTGTCAAAAAATTTAATAGGCTGAAGCTTTCAATCTATTTGGTCATTTTCTACTTGTTCTAGCAGAAAAATCAGAATTGCCATATATCAGTTAACATTCAACAACATATCCTCCATATAATCAGATAAAAATTATTAATTTTTTAAACAATATATGAGACTGTGTGTGGTTTTCCTCCTTGAATATTAATCTTTGAACAGTCTATATCAATCAAATGCTTAGAAATGAATTTGTTATTCAAAGTTTTATTAACTGGTATTCAAAAGGAAGAAAAATATGTTTTTTCAGTAGTTATTTCCAAGTAATAATCTCTATAATAAAATGGGTTTTCAGATTCTAATTACCAGATTTAAAATGCATATTCCATTGTCCATCATTTGGACTTACCCTGTAAAACATTTGGCATTGTTATACTACTCTACTGTACCTGGTATGTCCGGATTATCTAAAGATTCAATACAAGCCTATTTTCAAATACACAAATAGATTTTAACAATTCCTTAATAATACGATAACTAACACTCAATGTCACATGACATCTTGTAGAGATTACATGAAAGAAAACTGCTTTTCTTAAACTTCTAAATGAATCCTTTAACACTGATCACACAGACTTTAATAATACAATGTGCAATCAAATTAAATATTCAAGAACAATTTTTAGCAATTCACTTTATTAGTTTATTTCAAATTAATGACAAATAATTGACAGAAGTGTTCAATTTTCAATAGTTTAAGGAAAAAGCAGATACTCTTAGACAATACTGAAATACACTTGAAGAAAGGTATCGAGAAACTTTGTTTGCCTTTTATATTATTACTTCTTTGTCTGTATTTGGCCATCTTTCTTACTATTAAAATTTCTGGATGTTAATGAATTTCTACCTGCAGTAATTAAAAACACATGAAATATTGAATAAAAACACATACGTTACACTTGCAAACTCTAAAAGAAAGTGATAGAAGATGTAGAAAAGATAAAGTTCTGGGTATTTTGGTAAACAATAAATTGAATTTGAAAAAATTATATAAATGATGTAATAAATTAATTTTGCTCAATAGTCTAAGTTGTCAGTATCATTTCAAATTATGTTGATATGAAATCTACAAAACTAATATATATGTCATATTGTCATTCTATAATATCGTATGGCATTATAATGGGGTTAATCTACAGGGAAGGTCTTAGCCATTTTACAACAAAAACATGTCACTAGAATAAGTAAGATTAAATCTCCGACTTAATTTGAGGACTGCCAAAAGAATGAAGTATTCTTTGTTCACTTAAGCCAATTTATGTCTTCATTGATGTCACTTGTTTTTAATAGTCACAACAAATTTATTACCAATGTGTCCTATATGCATTGTATACAAGTTATATAAATTAATTTATATTAAAATTCTAAGTTTTTAACTGTTGTGCAAAATTTAGTGAATTTTAGGAGTATTTTTTAAATTAAACTTCCAGCCAGCATTTAAAGACTTACTAAATGATATTATTATATCGAAATGTGAACTAGTATCTTGTTCTTGATGCAGGAATTTATTGATCGTTAACCTTAATAATATACTGTATATAGTTGCATGAACTATTAGTTATTCAAACTATAATCTTATGTGTGTAAATTGTTACCATATAGGCTACAATTATTTTACGTAAATCAAAAAATGTAATTGTAGTGCAATTAAAGCATGTTATATGACTTAAATGATCACACTTCATTTTATTTGTAATAAATTAATTACAAGTTAAGAATCCAATTTCATTTTTGTCTGGAGTATTGTCAAGAACCTATGGATCTACAGATTTATATTAGCGGATTTTTTTGTAGTTAATCTATCAGATATATATATATATATATATATATATATATATATATATATATATATATATATATATATATATATGCAGATGTGAGGGGGAAATGGTATTTTAAGAGCTACTTGTTAATAACAAAACGCAAACTGTTGTAAATGAAAGATAATCTCATCACCAGATTTCTAACAGTCTGCAATTATATATTAGATGTCGAACCGAAGCTATCTAATTTCGTTTTATCAAAATACGCCAGAAAGGATTAACAAAGTTGTTTGAAAAACTAGCAATGGTAATTCTCTATTATGTCCCTGAAGTAGCGTCTTGAAAAGTTGCTTCATGGATGACTTCGCCATCGTGTTCGGAAAGTAATTGAATTTAATCCACCCACTGTGATTATTATTGAGACAGTTTAAAACTGGTTGAGAAACCCTTTCTCGTTGTTTTTTTTCTCAATGCCTATCATTTCGTATACCGCTGAGTTGACTACTGAAATATTCACGATATCAATGAATATAACATCAAGTCGGAGTAAGTAGAGAAATTTCTGATAAACCCCACTTAATAATTTTTTTCTGATGGAAAATTTCAAAACTCATATATTCAATTTTTGAGCTTTCTGTTAGTAATAATATTTATATTTGCAGCCCGGATAAGATGAAACGTAAGTAAGAATGTAAACAATTTTTTTGCTGATCATTGCTCGTTGTTACCCTTCAATAACGGTTGTCTATTTTCGGATTAAGTAGCTAGGAATACTACAACTATTCAAATTAAATATGTGCGAGAAATAACCTAATAAAAAAAATTAATTTCTAGTTGAAAATAAATCGTAGATGGTAGTGTAAAATACACACGGAGAAAAATATTATTAAATTATCGTAATAATTTTTCGTAATTATAATATTTTTTAGACTTGCATAAACCGACGTTAACAACGAGATCCGTGAAAGTATTTTTTTAAATATTAAATATAGCAACTTATTTTCTCTTTTCCATGAATATCATCTTGAAACTTTCTGCAGGAATGTCAAGTGAAGAAGATCAAGATTCTGCAATTGGACAACCTGAGAGGAATTCTCCATTTTGGCTGAATATGTTATTCTTGAGATTTGCTGGTCTCTGGCCTCCGTGTTCCAGATTTTGGAAGTATACCTATCATCTCCTTTCCTTTCTGGGATTTTGTGCAAGCGTGTGGCTTGTCGTTGGAGAATTGGGAGCCATTGTTCACTATTGGGGAGATCTGGATCGTATAACGTTACTGGTTGGCGTGGGATCAGGTGCCTTGTGCGCCATCATAAAAGCGGTTATTTTTGTCTACCGCTTTGCCGACATACGAAAGCTGGTTCTAAGCATGAACTCGCTCATACAGAGGCAAAAACACAGCTCACAGAATAAGAATATAATAGAAATACTTAAAAAATCTCAACATTACGCGTGGAAGGTATCTGGTATATTGACTTTAGTTGGAACTATGGTGATGCTGCTGTGGGATGTTATGCCGCTGTTGCAGAAAATTTTAGATGGTACAGGCGGAAATCTTCCTATTAATATTTGGTTGCCTTACAATTATACGGCAGTTCACGGCTACGGAACCACGTACATGTTCCAGGTATTTGCTTTGTATGCAATTGGGCAAGTCCTCACGAGTGTCGACGTTCTGCTATTCACGATTATGATTCTCACAACCGCACAGCTTCAAATATTGTGCCTGAACCTCTCAAACTTGAGAATTTCTGGTGAAGGTGAAGTTCCAATCATATCGGACAGTAAAGAATTGGGACAGCAAAAACGGCGCCCTTCAAACAATAAAAATGTCATCCTCCACAACTTTCAAATGAAATGTGATGAATACTCAACGCTATGCAAATTCGTGAAACACCATCAAGATATTATCAGGTACTGGACATTACGTTTTAAAATATAAATAATGCTCAGGTCAGAAATTGAGTCATTTTCTTCTTTCTCAGGATTGTGGATAGCACGGAAAATGTTATGAATTCAATTGTATTACCACAGTTCGTTTCGGATTTGCTGATGATCTGCTTGGCACTCTACCAGTCGATGGAGGTAATGTTCGATATAAGCAAATAATTTTATTTGTGAATTTGATAAAATTCACTTGTTTTCATGCAGCTAAATTTGTTTTCGTAATCCCTCAATTTTTCTTTTGCAGACCAACAATATGAATGTGGTGCTAAGCAATTTTACATTGTTGCTTGGCGTGATATTCCATTTATTTCTCTATTGTTGGCATGCTGAGGTTCTGCTTCAGCAGGTAAATTTAATTTATAAACAATAAGAGGACAGCCAATTCAGACATAAAGGGTAATAGTTTGAGTGTTGTCAGCTGACAAGTGCAGTTGTGTTTCTCTAGGCTCTTCTTTGCACCTGACAAAAGGAACAAGATCCCAGAAACGATGTGTGTTATTTATTGTAGTAATTGGTAATTAAGGCATTGTTCTAATTGAAAAGTTGAATTGTAGAGGACTCATTATTGGTGGATATAGCGGACGCCGCAACAAACCGGCAAGGCAAAGAAAGCATTGTTGATCGGTCGAGAAGGTTTTACGCGCTCAAAATTTACGAGACGAACGAATAGTCGGGCAGCAGACAGCAAATAGAACAGACGAAAAGAACGAACAGTCAGGCAATGAACGGCGAGATGTAAAGGCCACAAAATTCTAATACACGAAAAGTTGAACAATTTAGTCAGTCAGCAGCGAGAATGAGAAAGGTCTAATTTAAAGAACGAGAGAATGTGTTCCAGTAACCAGTACGCTGTTATATTGAAAATGCAGAAACTAAATCAATCTTCAGTCAACAGACAAAACCAGTGAGTGGCATTTTCAACATGACTCACGAGATCTACGAATCCAGTTTGCAGTAAATCATCGATAATCGACAAATTTATTCTAAACCAACTAACAAACTACGCTAATTAGAGTCTGTGAACATTTAGAGTCTGTGAGAACTTAGAATCAGTGATATCCCCAAAATTGTGCACGAAAAGTTAAAATGAGACCTGGGCTGCCGTAAGTAGAAAGAAAACTTTAAAATCATTGTAAACCACGTTTAAAAGATAAACGTCAGATCGTTCTTTAATTATTCGGATCTTTCTTTATTTACCGATAAAATGAGATCTTTAATTATTCAGATCATTTTTTATTTCTTGATAAAAATTGAAATTGTTTAAATTCAATCTTTAGTATTATTTTCTTCAGTAACAAATTTCGACTATGTTCAGACGCATTGATTCCCATATAAAGTAAATGTAATTTTTGTGATTTTGATTATATAAATTCTGCCATTTATCAAACCCAATTCAAGACCCTGGGATCCCAAATATTTTTGTAATTTGAATACTTGTTTTAAAATTGTTCATAAATCTTGTTTAATAGTTTTCACGTAATAGTTCTTTTCATTTAAAAACGCCACATAATTCATATCATGAATAATTTGTAATAATTTATTTAATTATTACAAATTTATTACAGACGAAAGGAACAAGGATCCCAGAAACGATGTGTGTTATTTATATTACCCCTTTTTGTCTGAATTGGCTATCTTTCTTATTCATTATTTTTTAATCAGACGTAAATGTTTTCATCAATTTATAAAGGTGTGAACTAAAAATATTGCAATTATTTGCTGTAATATGTTGACCATAAACTTCATTTCTAAAACATTAAATCGTTTAGCGTACTTTTAAATTTATAAATTTCAATTAGCGGTATACAAATTATTTTGCAATCATATTATGCAATTAGTTAATATAGGAATTTGGTATCATTTAGTTCCCATATCAAAAAAATCAACAAATTAGACTATTTAATTGTCTATATTTCGAATTGAGGTACGGATAAAATATTTTCATTACTGTACATTTTTTTTTATGACGAGGGACAGCATGCATTAGGAATATTTTACTGTTCTCTTTTTTTATAAATATTTTTAATTGTCCACTTGTCACACAGAATTCGAGGTTGGTGATTTTTTTGTGACTTTAATGATTAAAAAAGGATCTGTTATTTATTTAAATCTCCAAAGGTGACTTTATATAAGCTATATTTGCAAACTGAGTAATTAAATATTATTATCAAATTGTTTTAGATAATGATTTATATTTTTAATTCGCAAAAATATTGAAATAAATGAAACTATTAAACATTCCTCCTTTAACGAGTACTTCAAATTGTTTATTTACATGTTTTGGTTACTTTCAGAGTCAGAAAGTCACATTAGCGGCATATAACGGAAATTGGGTTGATTCTACTCAAAGTTTCAAAAGTTGTTTATTAACTCTAATGACAAGGTCGCAGAAACCGCTAATTTTGACTTACGGAAAATTTTCTGCCATATCTAAAGGAACATTTTTAGCTGTAAGTACATTACAGGTTCCTGGTGTTTCTTTCCTTTTATTGGCACTATAACCCAATGTGAGTTTTGGCCTTATTAACAACTTTCTTCCATTCCGCCCTCTCCTGTGTCAGTCTCCGCCATCCTCTTTCTTTCATGGTTTGTATATCCTTCTCGATGTCATCTACCAATCTTCCTACGTATATTAGTTATAATGATTAATTTCAGACGTCTTAACTTATTGTCTAAGACGTTTCAGTGTTTTTACTAAGCATGTTAATTTTATTAATCCATGTCACACATCTCAAACGTTTCCCTTACTAATACCTATCCATTTTATATATTCTGATTCCGTCGTTATTTCGCTCTCCTACTCTACGTGTTGTCAGTCATCCTCAGTTCTACGTTATGTAATGTCTGAAATTTCTTTATCTATGTCCAGGTATTGGTGACATACATTTATAATTAGAAATTTCTGTTCTTAAAAATAGAAGCCACTAGGTGTATTGTCATTCAAGTCACAGATTACGTAATTAATCTGCTTGTGAAATGTGAAATGCATTAAAAAATAATCCAATCCATAAAAATGTTATCAACATTACATGTTACGTTCTCACTGATTTTAATTCTATGTCAGCAAAGTATTATTTTTGTTTCAGGTACTAAATGCATCTTATTCATATTATGCAATATTAAGTCACATCAACAAACACAAAATGTAGAACAATATTAAAACACGACGCAGTGAAACAAAAAAATTGTACAAGAGTGGTTATGAATGGGTCTCATTGTTAACGGTCAATAAAGCAGGAAAAATCCATACATATTATTCCTGTAAGGTATACATGAATTTTAACTTAATTTCGAATCGTTTCCTACGTTTGTCAGTCATCTGCATCAGGAAGAAGGTCTCTGTGCCTCGACCAGTTTAGTAAGCAGCTGTCTGACTTTTCCAACAGGACCAGTGGACAACTCTCACCGTATGCCCAAGGACTGCCACTCCAGAATATACACCTCCCAAAACTGAACGAGGTACCACGGCTTGGTGGGAACCTTAGTTATAAACCAGATACACGAGAGCGGAGACCAGCTCCCACAGGCTTCCTGCTGTCTCTTACTGATTTTTTTTAGAGTCAGGCTAAATGAGGTTAAACTACGTCTTAGCAACTCCCCTTGAATAGTATAGGGGGAGCTCGGGAGGGTAGAGCAAGGTAGCCAAAGGGATCTCAAGGTATAGTTTAAGGATCTTACCTGGCATTGGCCTAAATGTAATGTAAGACAAACCCTTGAAAACCTGCATCAGGTGTCTGGAACTTGGTACTAGTCCCACGCCCTTCCGATGGTGGGTGGGGACACATTGAGCTGATGGCTTCTGGACGGTTCTCAGGCATCGACGTCACGTAGTTACACAAAAAAATTGTTTCTGTCGTAGTTTTACCCCTAATATAAAACATTTAACTTAAATAATTACTTCTTTCAACATTACTAGTCTTCCTCCACTTTTTAGTGTACTTTTGTATCATTTTTGAGTTTTACGCGAGTTTTTTTTTACTTTATTTCCAAGCTAAATAAAAACGATGGACGATATCGCGAGCTAGGGAACTATGGACACCGGACGTTAAGGTATAGCACATCCATCGTCATTGCTTTTTATGACGGGTATTAACCTCCTCCGACAAGACAATGGCCTCAAGTCATGGACAGGAACAGACCGCCATCTCCAACTTCCGCGAACACGAGGCGGCGTTTACACTTTTAAAACTCTGTAGTAATACATACGGCAACCCCCCGCAATTTCCAAGGTTGGCCAGTCATAGACCTCGGGAGACAAAGACTGCACGCACTCTTATTCTCATTTGCTTCGTGCCGTATCGAGGAAGAGGGGAAACTTCAGACCGTAAAAATTATTCCATTTAACGCTTGGTGCACTTTTCCAAGAGCAGTACG
This sequence comes from Zhengitettix transpicula, assembly GCA_037074705.1. Lineage (NCBI taxonomy): Eukaryota > Metazoa > Arthropoda > Insecta > Orthoptera > Tetrigidae > Zhengitettix > Zhengitettix transpicula. Next base: position 33,288,154 of record CM073596.1, on the reverse strand, counting down.
AAAGGTAGATCATAATTAATAAAAGATTGTAAGTTTATTAGTGTTTGTAAAACACACGAGACTCTTTTTTTCCGTACTACTTCCGGAACGGTTGACGAGCAATACTTCACAGGTGACTAAATGGCTAAGGTATTCCCTCAACAAAAATTTAAATTATGCTTCGTTATTCAAGCGACGTTTCTTGCATAGTGTTTTATCAAAAGTACACACTTGCCTGCTTCTGCATATAGTGTTACATTGATATTTAACGAGAGATATACTGGTGAATGTGCTTGCGCACTAGTGACCAACTGGTTTGTTGCAATGGAATCATTTCTCTTCTGCTTTGAACACCCCCGAACTTAGAACCAGATGTCCGGAATCCAGGCTCCGTTTTCCTGACCATCATCACTAGTTTGTTGCAATGGAATCATTTCCCTTCTGCTTTGAACACCCCCGAACTTAGAACCAGATGTCCGGAATCCAGTCTCCGTTCTCCTGACCATCATCACTAGTTTGTTGCAATGGAATCATTTCCCTTCTGCTTTGAACACCCCCGAACTTAGAACCAGATGTCCGGAATCCAGTCTCCGTTCTCCTGACCATCATTACTAGTTTGTTGCAATGGAATCATTTCCCTTCTGCTTTGAACACCCCCGAACTTAGAACCAGATGTCAGGAATCCAGTCTCCGATCTCCTGACCATCATCGGTATGTTATTGCAGAAAAAATCTTAAGAGATGGCGTTGCTAGTAAAAAAAATATTTTCTAGGAAGTATAATCTCTCAATACTCTGTCAAACTTTAGTTGGGTGAATTTCATAACACATCTAACTCAGATTTTAAGTCCATTTATAATAGGGAGAATGAATTTAAACTAGCTTTCTCGTCCAGAGGTGAATAGCATCTTTAAGGGAGTCACGACGTCAAAAATTATAGACAGAATCCAGGATATGGTGTTGTGTGATCGAGTCAAACTGCGCCATTTTGTTGAGATCACAGGCTCAGTGGGTTCTGATTGCATGAAAAGGTGTCCCAAAAGAATAACTCTAAGATTGTTCTCGGTGGAGAATATACGTAATTGTGTTGACTGGTTTGGCTGTTTCTCGTCACGAACATTACGAGTTTCTATCCGATGAATAAATTTAGGAAATTCTTTACTCCAGAGACCAAACTACAGTAGAAACAGTTTGTTTCTACCGGTTAACCGGCTCTGAAGAAAGCAAAGATAATGAATTTGCTCGGGAAGGTGATGATCATGATTTTTGGGATGATTGTGGAAGTATTCGGAGCTAATATTTCGGAAAAGGAGACTATTATGCTTTGTTATTTGCCCGTTTTACCCAAGAAATAAAAGAATGCCCCTGCTTCAAGACAATTCCCGTGCACAATTTTTCGGATTTTAGTTCGAATTGTTTTCGCATCCAACTGGTTCACTGAAAAAAAATTCATTTCGAAGATAATCCTTGCAACATAGGCCTCGGAAGGTTTCAAACAGTAGCGCTGGTCGAAGTGTATTGAACTGTAGAAATACAGCTGATTGAACCAAAATGAAAATGTTCTTCTAGTGCTTTGTAAGTACTCATAGACCTACGTAGCGTTTGTGTGGTGCAAGATTTCCATTTGGATGTTCAACGACGCTGTTGCTTATACAGATATATATTAATGTTTCTGGTACGTTCAGAAATAACATATCAGGGAAGTAGTGTCACGTTGCATCACGTCCTGATACCAGCAAAGGCATCAGTTGGGTCACGCTTCTTTGACTACCAAATGGAGGATGGTGTTGCGTAAGTTATAAGGAGGGGCAACGTCTCCAATTATTACAGAACAACGCAAGATGGGATTGGGTAATTCAGAAACTAATTCTCTCAAATATGGAGTTAATTAAATGGTCACGTCACCGAATTCCGCGAAGTTTTCCTCCGTTATGTAAACTTAATACAGTTCGAAAGTTGTCACAGCTTAAGAGGCAGGAATGATCTCAGTGTACTTTAGGATTTTATGATCGACTCTGAAAAAAAATACATTCTATGGATTCAAGGTTCATGTAGTGCCAAGCCAGAACGCTTTGTCCGGCAACCGGTTATTCCAAATAATTGTTCAGAAATATTGATTTTGTCCACAGATAAATTAATATTACAGCAAGAAATATAATTATCAATATGAAATCCACACGGAAATTATAAGGTAAAATTAAATGTAATTTGAATGCGCAAATTCAGAAACTCAGGATCATTGACCAAGTGTTTAGCAGGAATACTTCAAATAAATTTTAGTGCTATTTACTAACGTTAATTGGAGCATTGGTATTACATTGCTTATTATTGTCACATTTGAATTTTAGTGTCATAATGGAATTAAATAATAATAAATTTACATATAAAGATTTACTCAGGTTTGAGATTGAGGTGTTTCTCCTCAAATTTACGATTTAAATGCATGGTCTTGAACCTTCATGGCCAAAAACAGATTGATGTTTTCTAATTCCAAAAGAATAATTTTAAATATCTGTCATTTAAAATCAGCTCTTCGCATTTCTACTTAACTCCGTAGCAACTGTCCCTATTTTAAACCCAATTATAGACTGATTCGTTTTAATCTTCGTAAAGGATCCCATATTACAACAGTTCTGTTTTGCAGAACCCGTCGTACAAGTCAAAACGAGTCAATTTTTTTTTTAGTGTAACAATGGATATTTGAAATCTTTTCATGTCGGAAGCATGCGTAATGGGGCAAAGATCCTCATCTGGCTATGTGAGCAGTCCACTGGAACGAAGCGACCTCCGTGACGTCATATCTGTCCAGCGTGCTTCCGGGAACCACTCCCCCCCACACCAAAGACACGATAACTTGTTAACAGATGCACTTATTTATTCAAAGAAATTATTTAAACAATTATAATGCATAAATTTCAGTCACCGCTGGGTGAGTCGATATTTGGGGCTTCCACTTTCCACTGTCTGATAGGCGGTAAAATAATAAGGTAAACGAAAAAAAAAGTTTAAAATAGGATGATGACTGTTTTGAAGATAAATAACCAATAACAAATAGAGAGATGAAAGACGTTTTGATGATGCGAAATTAAATATCGATGTAGTAGGTTAAGCAAAACCGGAGAAGGACAAACTATTAATCAAAATGCTCGTATAAACATTTTCTTGAGGGATAAAAAACATTTTCTTGTTTTTTTCTAAATTTAATTTTTAGTACCGAAACTCATAAGATTTCTACTGCAAATTCACCTTCGAATCCTTTCTATCAAACAAAGGAATACCTAAACACTTTAAATTCAGACAATTCAGGCAAAATTTATTGGTAAATGCACGATACATACTACTTTAACCCCTAAGGAAACAGATTTACATTTTAAAATTTATATTAGTTTTAATATGTAGCATTTCAGATATCATTATGATGATCGGGTTCCCTGATCTATATTTTTTTTCATAATTAAGCACAGGATTATTGTTAAAAACATTGTTATTAATAGCAATGTATTTATCAATGGAAAGTTTATATATTCAACATAACGAAAGGTATCTTTGATAATAAATTTATCAGGTCGAACAAAAGGCGATCATAAAACTAGTTTATTAGATATGGAAAGTAAAGCAACAGTGACGCTTACAAGAGTTGAATTACCAATATCAAAGAATCGGAGCAGTAAGAAATGGCTTTAACCATATTACTTTTTGCTTTAATATTATAAAATTTATTCTAGTGTGAAACATTTTTATTTGTAACGTTAAAAGAATAAGTGTTAAAATTATTATAATTCGAATAATCCTTCAAAACATTCTAAAAGAAAGTTTTATTGGCTATATGTTTATTAAATTACGCTTTCTTCTAATTATTGCGTTTGTATCACCTGATGAAGCCTCAAATTCGAGACGAAACGTTTTGTGTACATACTTTCACTGTAACTGCAATTATTGAACTTAACAACAGATAAAAAATCTTATTTCTAAAAATTATTTAGTTTGTAATAGTTTTATCCGTTAGAGATGGAAATGAAGGTGGTGTTCCGCGGGCCAGCATAAATTATCTGGGATCATGTGATGTTCTCCGTTTTTAGGAGCAAGGTTGTTCAATTATCGGGGCTTGTAGACAAGTTGGAATATTTCTCACATGTATTACGGTAGAAATGAATATTATAACTGGGCCCCTCATGTAGACTGTTGCCCTAAAAAAATATATATATATTATTATTTTGAGAGGTGTATGTTCCGGGGTCACAGACTTTGGGCATACGGTAAGAGTTGTTCACTGTTCCCATTGAAACAGTCGGCCATCTGCCTCCTAAACTGGTCGAGGTACGGAGAAGGAAATGCTGCGTCCCCACAGAAAACTCCTCTCCCGCTATCGGAAGGCCGTGGGACAAGTACCCAATGCCCGACCTACCAGATGCAGGTTTTTCTAGGGTTTTTCCTGCATTACTTTTAGGCGAATGCCGGGTGGGATCCTTAAACTATAGCCCGGGGGCCCTAATTAACCCTTGGCTACCTTCCTCTTCCCTTCCGAATCCCCCCTTTCAGATCCCTTCCTATGCTATTAAAAGGGAGTTGCCACCAAGGGGATTACCCTCATGTAGCCTGCCCCCCCCCCCCAAAAAAAAGAAGATATTATTATAGTACTTCTGGCACCAATCGTACTATTATTTAATACAAGTACAATAGCAATAATGGGGAATCACAAATGATGCTACTTTTTTTCTCATGCCTCATTTAGTACTGAAAGTGCGCATCGATAAAGTGACAATCAGCGAAAGCATAATCACCGAGCAAAGAGATTTTTTAAATATTCTGTAGAATATAATGCGCTAATAGGTGGGAGATGAAGGTCAGCTTGAAGTAATTATGGTTTATTCAAATATATTTCTATGAATAAAACGAGCTGCATACTGAGCAGAGCAACATGCACAAGCAAGTCGAACAGTTACTGCAATCGATTTCAAAAAACCCTAATTTGCCGCACAAAAGCTTGCAGAACGTAAATAATAGCTTAGTGTATTTAACAATGCGGCTCATCAAGCTGAAAAGCTGGCAAATGCGTGACAGGAATAGCTTCGAGGTTCAGGTTCATGGAACTCGAGCGGGAAATAATTGATGGAAAACCGCAGGATATGCAACACGCAAAACAAATTATTTGAAAATAAAAGTTGAAATATTTACTAGTATTCTAGTTTGTCCTTAATCATAAAACTGTTGAATTCGGTGAATATCAAATTTGGAAGACAAAGACAACTATTAAATTTATAAAAAAACTAATTTTTTATCAAGTCAGAAAAGTGATATCTGATGGAATGTGATCGAATTTCAGAATATATAAGCTATTTATGATATAATTAAATTTTTAGAGAAAAACTGTCATTGTATTCCCTATGAATGTAGAGAATCTTCCGTTGAAAACATAATCTTAACTTTTTAAATACATTCCTAAAGTAAAATGATTTCTTTACAATTTTTCAAGCCGGTTGAGAAATAGCAAAAACAGTGCAATAAAATTAGATTAGGAAGAGCAAATTTGGCACAATTATAGATATGTTAGTTTTTTCCATCACATATTAAATACATCATGCTTTTGTTATTTTTCAAATGCTGAATTTTACAGTAAAAGTTATCCATAGTTTTGGTCTGACAATTTCCTAAAATTTATATAACAGATTTTGCTAAGAATAATTTTCTCTCTTTGAAAATTCATTTTAAGTTGTTAAATCCTTACCAGTTTTCTTTTGAAAATATATAAACTGCCTGTGCTCTCCATCATAGATTTTTCATTACGGATTTTCATTGTTAAAAAAATACTTACGTGTCTATTCTTCAAATGATGGGTAACTTCTGTCTTTTAAAGTTCTAAAGTACTCGAATAGTTAAAAGCTGCGATCTCAAATCGACGGCTACGTGGAAACGTTCGATCACTGACACAATTAATCGTTGATTAATGTGAATGTATGTATTTACTTCTTAAAGTCATACGCCTAATGGACGAAATCGTAACTATGTTTCCTCAGCGGAAAACAAGTAAGGCATTAAAACAACATTTAACGTTTAACTTATTTTTCTTTATAAACGACTTGGGAGAACAATAAATGCGAATTTCGAATTTTTGCTTATTCTAAGGAATTATCGACTCAATTTTATTACAAATAACACTGACGATTACTTTTCCCATCGTTGAAAAACTTGTTAAAAATTATTTATGACTTACACTTATACAGATCTACGGTTCGTTCTACATAACTACGGTGGATATCAGAAGTCGAACTACTGTAAAATATTATAATTTTTTCATAGAATTATTACCCAGCCAAAAAATGTCAATAAAATAATAAATTATAACATAGGAATGACATAAAAATTGGCACCTCTTCATGTGATAATATAAATATTTTACAAGTTTGGAAATCTAAAAATTTAGAGACAAAGAGAGATTTTAAACGCGGTATTTACAATATTATTCTGTGATGACTTATCAAAAATTACCATTTATTTCGAGGCATATAAATACATAATGTTGAGGAGAAAATTTTTAGACGTGTGAACTTTACTCACACATTACAGCCGAAGTGACTGCTATATACATGACGATGTTGAGCGTGATGTTAATATTTAAAATTAATAATAGACATTTTTAAAAATATGATAAAAATAATTGATAGCAAGCAATCACAAATTCTACTTAAATTATTAGTATCATTAATAACAGAAAAGTATTTACAGTAATTTTGATGATCAAAGGACAAATTAATAATGGTCCAATTTTGTTTTATAACACGCAGGATAATTTAACGTTTCCTCGAGTAATGAGAGGCAAGTGTTTAAAACTTACGAAAACAAATACGGATTTTGAAAGAAGTTCCAGAAGTTGCATTCAGAGATAATTTGTTTGACGTCTAAGAGTACAGAGGAAATATTATTAAAGATGGCCAAATACAGACAAAAATAAGTGATAATATAAATACCACACAACGTTTTCCTTGACCCGTTCTTCAGGTGCTAAAAAGAGCCTAGAGAGACACAACTGCACTTGTCAGTTGACAAAACTCAAAAGCACAAATTATATCTATAACACAAAATTTATTTCTTTACGTCCGTATTGATTAAATTGAATAATAAATTAATCGTGTGGAACCTTAATCAGGCTCATTAGCATCGAAACGTGTAGCTTTTTAATTAAATTATAATTTAAAACAATTATCTAAAAGGGAGAATATGGCAAAAACTATAATTTTGAATGAATGATAAGATATCAATTCCGAGTAAAGTTGTAAGACGAATTTTAGATGGAGGATTTCAAGTGGAACGTAAGAGGATTAATTACACAATTTAATTAATAAAACATTACTAATTTTTAAGTGATTCTGATGGTTAGTCCACATAACTTAATATCAGTTCCTGTCTATAGGTGATAAATTTAAATTTTAAAAAAAAATTATATTTAATGTTTGCGTAATCTATAACGTCGTATTTTTATCCAGTTAGAGCGTCATCTTTGTTTGAGAAGCGCAAATCAGACTTCAGTATCTCTACGCTTTAGCGGAAACGCAGGCTCCTTTGATATCAGACCTTGAAGTAGACTCTGAGACCTCGGAGGGGGAAAGCCTTGTGCGGAAAGGCGTAAATAAATTTCTGTAATTACCCGCACAACGAATTTGCAATACATATATATTTTAGAGGAGCAGTTGTAATTACAGCGAAATGAGAATACGTTACGTAGGCAGAATCGAGCAAGGTTAGTGGCTCCTTGATGCATATGAATGAGTCGACACTCTTCGCTGCACCTCAACCTTGCACGCAGGAGAAGCAAATCTAATGAGGTAATTCCCAACGTTATTAGATGACACATTATTACCGAATCCGTGAAAAAAAAAAAATTTTGTGGTGGAACGAAAAATATATGAACATACACAATACGACGATAGTCAAGCATGAACCTGTTTACAAAGACGGGACTCACTACCCTATTCCACAATATCGTAATTCTATTTTAGATTAATGAAATGCCGAAAAAAGACTTATAAAATTATAATTTAATTATTAAAGCTACATGTTACAAGCCTGATGAAGGTCCACACGATTCACTTTTACCAAACCTGTTTTATAGAATTGAACAAAAGCCAATATACTCTCTTCATAGAAAGTATTAAATTTAATATATTTTCGAGATCAAAGTAATGTTGTATACACATAGACCATTATTAATTTGTTCTTTGATAATCGAATAATATGTTAAATTTTTATTTTGGAACTATTTAAGCATATATTTATGACTAGATATTAATTATATTAAATAAATGAGGAAGTACCTATCATGTTCCTAAGAAAGTGTTATTAATCCAAGACATTATTTTATTTTTAATAAATAATTTGCCTAAAACAATTGTTTTAAAATTATAATTTCGCCAATAAAACGTGAGAATTTACTAGTCGGGACGTTGCCATCTGCACCAAATTGGAAAAGTTACGTCATTATTCTCAATTCACAAAATCTTACGTGAAAGTGAAGTAGGAATGGAGGGAATGCAGTCATACTCGTAATATACGTCTTCAATTATTATTAGTACAAAAAAGACAATGGTGTTGTCAATGTTTATAAAGCAGTACCGAGGTTATTAGTACAGTAATTGTTATTAAATCAAAGACAATAAAATTGTCCCAAGACAATAATTCACGTGTCACGAATTTCCCTCTAACCCTGTCTCCTCTTGACTTGAATTTGGCAAACTATATTGTGCTTTGAGAAAGTATAAATACAAATATGAAAAATTGTTTTCCCATTTTTTGGGCTAATCCAGATCAAATGATATTTATTTGATGTAATAATTTATTTTGGCCTTTGCCTAAATAAACTCCATCGATAGTTTTGATAATTTATTATACTTTCATATTTTTATACTATTTTTAATATTCTCCGTAAAGTATCCTGCTTATATCACTTCTTCCAGTTCTCTCACTATTAAAATGAAAAAAATTACGTCTGATTGAAAATAATGAATAAGAAAGATAGCCAATACAGACAAAAATACCACAGAACGTTTCTGGGATCCTTGTCACTTTGGTCAAGTGCTAAGAAGAGCCTAGTGAAAGACAACTGCAATGGTCAACTGACAACACTCGAAAAGCCTTTCTCACTATTATTTCAATTTATGTACGACGCCCTGTGTCGATAATTTAAATTTTTCACATTACTGCATCCGTCAACATAGTTTATTTTGTTACCAAATTTTAATTCCTGTAATTCCCGGAATATAATATGGTATACAACTTTTATACACAAGTGCGTACAGTAGACATTGACTTTTATGATAATCCACAAATGTTATGCGTCACTGAATCTCGTACCCATATTTTAACTTTTAAGTTGTCTTTTATTGTGCTTGGACCCCTATTTAATTTTTATCAAAAATTTAATTATTTACTGATCCGTCAGGTCATAAACAAAATGTGTCGAGATGTGTCTAATAGTAACAAAATACATGTATGTGATTGAACATAAAGGTAACTAGTATCATAAATGAAGTTACTGCTTCCAATAAGTTTCAGGTTGGAAGTCCGAATCTGGTGTTTGAAATTAAGAACAAAAATTCATTTTCCAATTTCAGGATTGGTGATGGGCATCTTCAGGTAGTTTTGAGTTCCTCACCTATAGGTAATTGTTTTTTGTCATTCAAGAGGTTCACGCCTCTGAAAAAATCCTTGGACTTTTAATTCCTTCTATCAACAGTCTCAAAACATTTTTTTAAATTGTCAATTTATTAACTTTCGCGCTTTTTAATAACATCTCTTACGTTATGAAAATAATTCACACAATTCTCAATTACTTTCCTAGAATACGAAATAAGATACAGTTCCAGAATTACCCAAGACGCATAAAAGCTAATAGAAAACCTCACCGTACATAGTACATGAAACACAGTGGAAAATAAGTGCAAAAATAATTTATATTCTTCTTACTGTTTAAATATCCCCAATAAAAATTCCTGGTTGTTTAAAATAATACATGTTACGTCACAAGACTTTTTTCCTGTTATAAACGAAACAAAAATATAAAGCGGATAGGAAAATAAACTTACCAAGAAAAAGTTTGTATATAAACAGGGTGTCCTTATTTTTGGTTCTACCAAATAAAGGAGTTAACTCTGATACAAGAAATAAATTATTTGTAGAATTTAGAATACAATTTAATTATTATAGGTTAGAGTTTCTTAAAAAAAACTTCAGATTTCAAAAAAATATATTGTCACTTGAAAAATTTTAAAATAATGTACAACAAAATTTGTTGTCGATGATTTAATATAATGTTTATTTACCTGTGGATATGAAGTGCTACTGCTTTTAGTAATAATAACAGATACTAAATTGGATACACTACGATTTTTAATTTTCTACTAATTTCCCCTCATATTCACTTTTAATATACATAATAATATTATATATTGTTTCATTTGTTTATTTGTTACTTTTATTTTTTATTATATACTAGCTGGGTGCCCAGCGTTGCTCGTGTACTTATTTATATAAACTCGAAAAAGTATTTAATTGAATACTTAAATATATTCCTCGAGTATTTCAGGATATAATCGTCACTCAGTCTTCATACATTACGAAATATTACATTGATGAAATTGTTAGCTAGACTCACAACTAATACAGCGCGAAAATTAACTTACATTTCCCCCAAGGATGGTAAAGTAATTCGTATTCTTCATTATTATCATTCGATGGAATATTGCTGTATAAAATTATACTTTTTATTATAAAAAATATTTCTGCTTTATTTCATTCCTAATAAAGGAGATATTTCCTTTGTTCGTTGCGTAGTAACGTCTTTCTCTCGCGTGACGTCATTGTCTCTTGGCGCGCAGTAATTTAATATTTAATGATCACGGTTTTTAATTATAATTCTTTCCACATGTATGCTAGGCGTTTCTCACCCTCACAGTACCGTTTCTCGTGTTTTGAAGAATATGTGTACCAATTTTTGTTGCAATCTATCCACGCTTTTAAATTTGAATAGAAATTAACGTAAATACATACATACATACAAATATACATCCTTTTTTATTATATAGATTTGTATTTTCGCATATTACTATTTGTGTTTTCTTTCCCATTGGAATATTTTCCTAATTGTGTATATTTCATTGCTGTATTTTATGTGCATTAAATTGTCGTACTTTCATAGTTGAGCATTGATGGATCAATAAATCTGAATTTAAATATAAAAAAAAACTTACTCTTGGTAGAATGTAGCATATCGCTTACTTGAATTGAAGTAGAAAAACATTTGCAAATTGGATACCAGATTCTTGAATTCAGAACTCTGGGAAATATTAATAAACCTTGACGTGAACTTATTGTGGATATTTATATTTTACTTGATGAAGTGGGAGAAGATTTCACTTTATATCATCAATGAAAGGAATTTATATGTATCGATTCTTTAGCATCAAAGGTCTGAAACTGAACCGATCATATTCTAGTAGAATTAGCCTCACTGTAAATAATGCGATTTTTTATGGATTAATTTTTCGTTAAGGGCGGTTATAGTAGGGTTGGAAGTGGATAAATTATTATTTAATATTTGAGACTTGTCTCATCCTGGAAGACTGGTTTCATAAATATCTGTAGTAATGTAAATGGTTGAATTTTTCATGTAGTAGAATCACGTATTGTTTGACGAACCCCCCCTCGTGTTCAGTTGCAGGTTTTGTTTATGTGACTCGTGAAGTGGAGGGAGGTTCCACGAGGATGGACGCACTTCCCTTGCTATATAACAAGCTGGGCCCTCGCAACTCTTTCCAGTCTGGCCGGAAGATGTGATGAGAACACTCAGCATGAACACTCGCCGGTTTAACTCCTATGTGAGTACTCAAACATTCACAAATAATTAACTTAACACGATTCCACCATTAACGACAATCTCAATGCTCAGGAAAACTTGCATTACGTCCAGTACGTTGATATTAACATAGTAGAAGGTGGGGAAAGGTGGATTTGATACCCGAACATATTAAAAGTTGAGATCGTCGGGACTAAAATTTATTAATCCAAGGCAGTGATTTTTAGAAAATTTTTTTGCATAATTTGATAATATGCTATACAAAATGTCTACTAGTGTAACTTAAATTTTATCTTGTGCGAAATAAAAGTTAGGATTATTATAAAGACCGCATAGTAGACTTCCTTATGATATTCTGAGAGTTGCTTGGATCATTCCCGCCTGAAACCATAAATATTTGGAATAAACTGGCAAAATTTTTGTGATTTTACATTTAAAGATCACAAGGGAAAAAATTAAATATAATACAATGCTATTAACGAAAGTGATATGTCCGTAATTGTATAGCATGTATCTCATAACTGTTTTTATTACATTATTGATATTGGTTTATATAACATTTTAAATCGCAAGTTACTGATAGGATGAGATAGCATGTAAGTTAATTCCTTGCACTTAAAATCAGGAAACAATTCGAAATAATTAAGGGAGTAACTGTTGCTGAAAAATAACTTTCAGGAAATTAAGGGGAAACTTACACTACAAATACGACCGTATCAAAATTCGTAAAAGAACCAAAACTTCGTTTCGAATAAAATTTTTTCACACTTATTTAGATAATTAAATGCAGCCGGTTTGTTTTTAATAAGTTATTAAATTTTTATAAAGGATTTTCAAGGTGTGTAATGTCGACCCATTCACAGAAAAATATTTTTTTTGATAAGACAAACTTTTATTTATTATTTTCTAAGGTATTGTGCAACAACGAAATTATGTATAAAACATATGGGCTCTGGAAAAATCAATGACTTATCCGATAGACGAAATAGTTTCTCTTTCCTCTCGAATGGAGAAAAAAACTTGGTCTTACTTTGTTATTCTGATAGATATACATGAAGCCAATAAATACTGCTTTAGTTGTGCAGCATGAGCTACACACTTATTATTTTCATTGTTAATTATAACTTTATAAATAGATCCTTTACAAAAAGTTAAATATGCGTACAAAACGAAAATATATGGGATGGGGTTTTTATAAGAATACAATTCTCGCAAAATATTTTCGAAATAATAATAATAATTTGAGACGTCTAATAATTTAACGAACGAATATTCGTGGAACTGTAGAGAAACGTGGGACTTATCCTTGGATTAGGTGTATTACAATTTTTCTCTTCACTATGAAGGATACTTTCACAAATTAATATAAATGAATATACCGTTTTTCCTAATCATAATTATTCGAAGAGTATCAATTAAATTTGTGGCTGTAATAGTAAATAAATACGTTTCTGTTTTCAATTACAATTGATGAGTAACATGTGGGAGTTTTTGCCACGCATTGTTGCCATAGCAAATTACTCTTGTCACGGCCAATTCACAAAAATGACAGAGGCCAACCGTAGGACATAATGGTCATGTAACGGTATATTTTACGTCTACCAGTATTGACAAATTTTAATTCTTCTTATAACGAAACATATTCTCTGCTTACGTGCACTATTCAATAAAAAGATTAGTTAGTATTCACTGTTTTACTCTGAATGAAGTATATGGGTTGTTTGTAATTACATGTTCCTCGTGTATTGGTCTGAAGATTCGTATACACACTCAGATTTGCTGATATGCCGGTATTGGATGAATAAAATTGTCTTATTATTTGGCATTCTACAGCCATACAAACATTTTTCAGATTTTATACGCTTCAATATTATTCTAATGTTAGTGCTTCAACAACATACAGTTTATTACAGTTGTTTCTCGTATCCACTAAATTTTTTACATGTTACCTAAAGGCTATTAATTTAATTAACATTTTCAGCCGTTTAATTATTTAATGAACATGACGAATCATTTTTTTAGGGCAACAGGCTACATGAGGGTGATTCACATTGGGCAACTCCCCTTTAATAGCATACGAAGGGATTAGAAAGGGGGGATGCGGAAAGGTTGCGGAAGGTAACCAAGGGTTAACTAGGGCCCCCGGGCTATATTTTAAGGATCCTACCCGGCATTCGCCTAAAGAAATGCAGGAAAAACCCTAGAAAAACCTGCATCGGGTAGGTCGGGCATTGGGTACTTGTCCCACGCCCTTCCGATAGCGGTAGAGGAGTTTTCTGTGGGGACGCAGCATTCCCTTCGCCGTGCCTCGACCAGTTTAGGAGGCATCTGGCCGACTATTCCAATGGGAAAAGCGAACAACTCTTACCGTATGCCCAAGGTCTGAGAACCCGGAACATACACCGCTCAAAACAGTCCGAGGTGCCTCGGCTTGTGGGAACCGTAGTTCAAAAACGGTAGCCCCTTCGTATCTCTTCTAAAAGGTTCTACCTGCGAGAGAAAATCCCTCTCAGGTTATTTTTCACTGGACTTTTTTTTTTACAGTTACAACCCTTTAACTGTGGGAGTTAATATGGTTTTTTGCTTCTAAACAAATAAAACACAAAATATTATAAAATTATTTTTGAAGAATGGAAGCCTGTGAGAGCTTTCTCTCGCAGGTGAACCTTCCCAGTGAGCACTGGAGGAGACTACCATTGGGGATGCCTTGGATTTTTGAACTAATGTTCCAACAAGCCGAAGGCACCTCGGATTGTTTTCAGAAGTATATGTTCAGGGGTCGCAAATCTTGGGCATACGGTAAGAGTTGTCCGCTATTGCTATTGGAATAGTCGGCCAGCTGCCTCCTAAACTGGTCGAGACACGGAGAAGGGAATGTTGCGTCCCCATAGCAAACCCCTCCTCCAGCTATCGGAAGACCGTGGGACAATTACCCAATGCCCGACCTACGTGATGCAGTTTTTTCTAGGGTTTTTCCCAGCATCACTTTTATGCGAATTGCCGGGTAGGATCCTTAAAACATCGGGGGCCCCTAGTTAACCCTTGTCTACCTTCCTCTACCCTTCCGCACACCCCTTTCAAATCCTTTCCTATGCTATTAAAGAGGAGTTCCCACGATGTGGATTACCCTCATGTAGCCTGTTACTGTAAATAAAAATTAGTTTCGTGTATATGTATATATATATATATATATATATATATATATATATATATTTGTGTGTCAGTAGCACAGCGTAAGTACCGTGGATGAAGAAATGTTATTTTGTAGCGAAGGTTAACAAAACATTAACATGAGAATATTTAATCTCCCGGTGTTTGACCTCTGTCTGTCACACAGACTGTGACGGGTTGACAACCGGTGTTTATGCTGACTCGACAAATGTTGGTGATGCAACCAGATTGTATAAGATGGACGAGATAGGAAGCAGGATCGCTGTCCTATTGATGTGTAGCAGGGGAATAATTGTTCTAAAACTCCATTTTCTCGTTTAAACGAAGACTGATTTGAGGAAGATCACGAATTTCGACAAGATTGGCACAAAACTACTCATAGTATCCCGTAAATAATATATATGTAAATACGGATAGTGTATGAATCAAAGAATTCTGTAAACATGCCTTATGTAGACATCAACATTTTTTTTGGTCTTATACCCCGTCATATAATAATGTACGCCGCCAATGCACGAAAAGGTTTTGTATCTTCCATTACAAAAAAAAATCATTTTTAGGCCCAATGTTTAGGCTATATTTCCCCATAAGTAACACACTTACTTTTCGTCAATTGTAATTAAAGGCTCTGGAATTTTTTGAAAAGATGTTAGTGATGAAATTAATTACGTCACAGGGGTCAAGGAAATTATTTTAAAATATTACTTTATCTTGTGGACAGGTGAAGTCTTTTGGAAGGGACAATGGCGAACAACTGTCATTCAGAAGCGAAATATTTTGGAGTCCACCATTTAATTACGTCTTTTAGCGCACATAAACTATATTTAGGACACACGAGAGGCTATTTTGTCACAGTATATAATTTTTGTACTAAATTTTTTTTTCGAAAGTTGACAACTCACTGTATTTTATTGTATTATATTTATTTAGTTACAATTTGGCAATTGCTTTGTGAGAGTTTTTTACAGTATACGTTTCACAATTACACTTCTAAGTAGAATATATATATATGTTTGTGTGTGTGTGTGTGTGATAAGACTCCGTTATTTTAAATTTTACGAGAATGAAACGGAAATAAAATAAGCCAGGAACCAAGCGTTCTTTTAAGACATTTAACTTCACTATAATCATGTTTTTTTATGAAATTTGGTTATGCTGACCATATAAGAAATTGAAAAGTAATATAATAAAATATAGTTTAATAACACAAAGTATTTTTAGTCTGTCTCTAAAATGATTAGCGCTATTTGGAAAAGTCGTTAGTTTTTTTTGGTATGCAAAGTCACGTTTTGATCAGTTAATAAACGAAAAATTTCCTATGTCCGTTCGTTTCAATTTTTCTTTAATTTTGAAAGGACGATCTTTTTTTTTTGGAGGTATTAACCCGTTTTGGAGATGTTTCCCTAGTGTAGGGAGAGGTCTCGGAGATTTTATAAAGCCTTGATTCGGATGGGAATGAACAGTTTTGAAACGGGAATAAGTAGTAGTTTATAAGATTTAACGCTGAATCAGATTTTTTTTAAAAAAATATATCTGTGTTTCCTAAACGTAGGTACCTCACTCATTATGCGCCCACTATACCCTGTTTGAATCAGCGTTATTATTTTATAAATGCCCTGAAATATTTTGAATAGGTCACAGATTTGGATAATTTATCGGTTTTTCTTCCTTCTCTTACATCATAATTCATGTTTTAAAATTTAATGTTCAATGATTACATGTTATTGAGTGTTCTGCCTACTGACACGTCCTTGGACTTGGACTGCTAATTTCCTTCTCTACCTTGCCCTGTCCTTTACTTCTTCCTTCATCACCCAATACCTATTTGTATCTCCTTTAACATCGTCTAGTAGCTACAGTCTGCTTCGAAATAATCTCGAATTAAATCATTTATCCTTATTTCTCCGATCCAGTTCGCTTTTCACTTAAAAAACTGGAGCTCATCTCATATACTCGTCTTTGAACCTCTTCAGTTTTACCATTTCTGTCCACTATATTTTTAAATTTTTGCTTCAACACCTTGTTTCATAACTTTTCAGTTATTTCTTTTAATTCTTTCTTAACGGCCTTTTTTTTTGGGGGGGGGGGGGGCAACAGGCTACAAGAGGGTAATCCTCGTTGGGCAACTCACCTTTACTAGCATAGGAAGGGGTTTGAAAGGGGGAATGCGAAAGGGTAGAGGAACGTAGCCATGGGTTAACTAGGGCCCCCGGGCTATATTTTAAGGATCCTACCCCGCATTCGCCTAAAGAAATGCAGGACAAACCCTAGAAAAACCGGCATCGGGTAGGTCGGGCATTGAGTGCTTGTCGCACGCCCTTCCGATAGCGGGAGAGGAGTTTGCTGTGGGGACGCAGCATTCTCTTCTCCGTGCCTCGACCAGTTTAGGAGGCAGCTGGCCGACTATTCCAATGGGAATAGCAAACAACTCTTACCGTATGCCCAAGGTCTGTGACCCCGGAACATACACCTCTCAAAACAGGCCTAGGTGCCTCGGCTTGTGGGAACCTTAGTTCAAAAACGGAGAGGAAAAGGCATCCCCAAATGTAGCCCCTTCGTATCTCTCCTACAATGTTCTGCCTGCGAGAGAACATCCTTCGCAGGTTACCTGCGAGAGAATCCTCTCGCAGGTTACTTAACGCCCATGTTTCCAATTAATTAAAATCCTTTCTTTTCCAGGTTCTGCCTAAATTCTAGATTCAATTTTATTGTCAAACATGTAATTTCTGTTTAATGAATTCTTAAAATTAATTTAAGGGTGAAGTAAGTTAAAATAACTCTCTATACATTTTTAAATGCGGGAAAATTCAATCAGTGATAATTACATAAAAAATATATTGTTTCGTAATTCAATTCTGTTTCTAAGATCAATCTTTTCACGTACCCTAGATTGAGGCTCTTTTTGATCCTTTCACGATGGTCCATTCCTCTGAATTTAATAAAAAAATTTATATGTTTAATTGATTATTTATAAATTAATTTATGCTTCAATCTGTTCGGCAACAGAGATTTAGAAACTCATTATTCTTTAAATGGTGAACTTAGAAGATAGTCACTCACGGAAGATGCACTATTATACGATTAGTTAAGTGCACGAAAATATAAATTTAAAAGAATATTGAAAAATTAAGGAGTCGGTATTATTAATTGAATTCTAATATGGGAAGGGCAAATACTATGTTCTTAGGTTCAGTAATTATTCTTTTGGTATAGATTCACAGGAATTGCACATTGATACATAATTTAAGATTACCCATGTTTCGCGTAGATTTTATAAATGGCCAGATAAGCCAAACCACATATCAGGAAACTGAAAACCCTTTTGTCTGATGTGTGTCGATTTCTTAAGCACCTGTATTCCACCCACCATGATATTCTCTTAGCCTTGTCGTAATGTATTCCTCATTCTCGAGGTAAAGACGTGAGTGGAAAGTGATCGAACATTAATGTCGTAATGTAAAAAACTCCTGAATTTTAGTTAATGTGAGTTCTATAAAATATATACTTCGACCAACGAAGTTTTTATTTTAAAAAATAACACTAGTGAGTACCCTATTGAAACTATGTTTTAAATAATAATCAAATTTTCGCATTAGAAATAATAAACTAGATACTTATAGACTTGAGTCTATCCAATGTAGTCTTTCGGGTCCGTGTACACTTTACTTACGCATTGTTCTCTCCACAGCACATTACACAATATCAGTTGATTTTCTCCTGTTAAGTCTTCTGGTACGGTGTTGATTGACCAGAAGTTGAAGACTAATCTTATGCTTCCCATCAAACCTTTCGTTCATGGTTGGAATCTGAGGATCTCTGTGGTGAACCGGTATTTCGGATATACCACGGAGTATTCATTGTTTCGTACACCCTTTATCCTGAAATGATTGGGACCATAGCACGATACTTTAGTTTCAATGTTTGATAGTAAATCAGTACTTTGTTGGAAATTGAATGTTTGACGTTTCTTCCAATTATCCAATAGTTGTGTCTATGTTTTCTGCTTAATTCCACTTTTTTCTTCTTCTTAGTATGCTCTATCCATCTAAGTTTTGGTGTCTAGAGTCATTTCGAGATACTTGAAGTTTATATAATTTATATTTAGAGACGGTGAGTCTTTTGATGGATTATTTGTAAAGACAATATGGATAGTATTATCCTCCATTGTTTAGGCCATTCAAAGCTTTCATTACTGTTGCCTTCTAGATAAAACATTTTGGCCTTTTTCTACAGCAGGTATCACGTTTTCATCTGCATTATAACCATCTCAGTTCGTTCCAATTTTTGGGTTATCTCCATTATATAACAAGTAGAGGATAGTACCCAGGACGCTACCTTGGGTCACTCCCACTCTTATCTCTTTCATATCCGAGTATTCTTCTTCATGTTTAATTATGAATAATCTGACTTATGAATGATGTTAATATATTTAAATATTACTTTGAGAACAATTTGTTTAGTTTACGTAAGTTAAAGAAGTGACAATTGGAGTAAATTCGCTTCCGGTATTTATGATACTTTGGTTTATGTCCTCATAGATTCTTACTGAAATAATAGATAGGGACTCGTACGTTCAACGTTAGGCGGCGTCCCGCATCGAAACCTGAACTCTTCATTACGTCAGTGACGTGGAGTCCTCGGGGTTCGGTTGATGCCCGAGTAGTTACCTCACCTTTATTGCTTCCCTCAGACGGACGGACGCCCAATTGTCAAAGTTTGACACGGATTTCGCGAGGTGCTATTCATTTGTATCGCGCAAGCGTGACTGGGCTCTCGTGCGTGCTAATGGTCAATTTCCGACTGTCTGTTGCGACACACGTGGAAGAGAAATCGGTTACCAGCCGTGAAAAAGTTTCGCACTGAGCCCGGACACGTCCACAGACGAACCTACTAGGGTAGATTCTTCCAGATTTTAATCAAATCTGTATAGCGAATATTGAATCATCCGTCTCCTGCCTTGCTCTTCCCATTAACATTTTGCAGCTTTTCGTTCCCACACAACCAGAGACATCACCTGCACCCTAAAATGTTTTTCTCTTTAGTATTTTATATATTTTGATTTATGTATTTGTATTAAATTCAGTAACAAACACTTTCATTTTGAAGTACCTTCCAGAATCATCATATTCGTTTTATGTTTATTATATTCATTATCACCCCTTGCTATTTTATGACACTGACCCTTTTAGCATTTTTCCTGTCTGGGTTCATCAACGTTACTACACTAAACAATCAGTTCTTCGTCTTTCGTAATCGTTTCCACATACATTTTTATATAGTCCAATACCGTTTTCTGTTCAGAATTTATTATTGTTTCTCTCGAATAATCTATGATTTACGAGGCGAATACTAAAGGCCTACCATTAAGAATGTTAGATATAAAACAGTCAAGTTGACAACATTTCTTTCAAATAGCAGTGGTCTTGTTTAACTGTATTCGACTAATCAATCATTATTCTATAATTAGACGAAATAATAAAATAGTGTTATGGAAGTGCGTTTACTGCGAAAGACGTTTCGTGCACTCCGCAAAAAAAACTGGGAAATGTTGACCTGACCATTGTTCAAGTCTAATGTGACGGTGCTACATGTCACACAGCGCGCAAAACTGACACATTTTTTGCATGAATAATTTCCTTGAAAGACTATTTCACGGAATGGTGTTATGATGCAGCTGCCAATGTCATGCGAAGTAACCCGATTGGACTTCTTGCTGTGAGGTTACGTGAAACTGACCTTCAACATAACATCACACGAAACATTCCCAATTTACAACGCGATAGAGTGTAAGAGTGGCCAGAATAAATTCAAAAAAACAAAGTAGAAAATTTGGAAGATGTTATTCCTTAATAAAAATGTCAAAGGTAGCTTTTTAATATGTAATCAAGAAATACAGATTTTTAATTGTGTCGCAATTGAAAGTTCCAATATTGTTAACGGTAGACCTTTAAAATTCTTTGCTACATCTGAATTAATGCAGAATATAACTACTATTCTTAGAAACCAGTTAATAAAGATATATATTAACGAATTTGATTTTAATATTGGAATCAAAATATTAAACAAACTAAAACCTAGTTACAAATTAATTTACGTATTAATAAAATATTTGTATGTTTTCTTCAATCAGTAATATAAAATTTGAATACGTCAAAATGCTTTCAATAATTTTAATTACGAAAGTAGATATATTAAAAGTGAACTAAGCACACAAAATTCATTCTAACAAAATTTAACTTAAATTAAATATTAAAAAATTCCATTGAAAACCGTTCAAAATATAATACAGATTTACTTAAACATATGTCAAAATAACTTTGTAAATTTATAATACAACTACTTCATAAAGAATTTGATTTTTCATTTAATGGCGGTGTTGTAAACATTCTTGTGTGTGGCGAAATTCATACCATTCTTTCATTTTGGTTGCTTTATAACATAAAATATAGAAACTAAAAGGAAACTTTACAACTCAAAATTCTGAAATTGTTTTAAGCGTTTCGCGTTTTGAACGTGTTCATGGTTTTAATATAGTAATTGCTATGTTTGTGTGGTGTAGGCTGTGGCGTGTGTGGTGTCGTTGCTGACAACCACCACAACGAGCGAAGTTACTCCTGGCTACGGCGCCATCGAGGCCCGAAGGGAACCGTACTACGCCAAGAATCTTGTCTATCTGCCTCGAGCAGACTGGAATAAATCTGGTCTGGACACAGCAGCAGCGGCTTCAGCTCCAGCGGGATATAGAGGAAACGGCTACGACAATTTAGGTCCAGGCGGCGGTTCGTGGAAAGATCCGCCTGCGAGGTGGGGAACGGAGAGACACAGTTACGGATCTTGGGACAGAGGAGCAGGAGGAGCAGGAGGAGGAGGAGGAGGTGGTGGTGGTGGTAGTGGTGGTGGCGGAGATAGATACGGTAGCGGGAGTTGGGCTGGGGGATCGTCTGGAGGCGGCGGAAGTAACTGGGGTGGAGGTAGTGGAAGTTGGGGTGGGTCACCAGGGGGCGGAACCGGAAGTGGAGGCAGTTGGGGAGGTGGACCACCTGGGGGTGCAAGTGGAGGCAATTGGGGTGGACCACCAGGAGGGCCACCGGGAGGCCCATCGGGAGGGCCACCCGGAGGCAGTTGGGGAGGACCTCCAGGTGGTGGCGGAAGTGGCGGTAGTTGGAGTGGTCCCCCTGGTGGCGGTAGTGGAGGTAGTGGAGGCAGTTGGGGTGGACCTCCATCAGGGGGAAATCCCGGTAGCTGGGGAGGCCCTCAAGGAGGTGGAAGTGGAGGAAGCTGGGCCGGTGGATCGAGTGGAAGCTGGGGAGGGTCTCCCGGAGGAAGTAATAGTGGTAGTTGGGGCGGAGGACCCGTTGGTCCAGGGGGGCCATGGTCAAGTTCTTCTGGAGGCATGAAAGGTGGTTGGGGAAGTAGCTCTGGCGGAGGAGGAGGAAGAGGCCCCGGATCAAGTTGGGGTTCAGGTGCGAACGACAGGTGGGGTTCGCCTGCTTCCAACGGCCCTGAAAGGTGGGGACCCGGAGGCGATAGATGGTCATCCGGGGGGAGTAGATGGTCTAGTGGAGGCAGCGATTGGGGAAATGGTGGAGACAGATACGGGGGTGGAGCTGATAGATACGGTGGTGGGGACAGGTATGGGGGCGGTGATAGATACGCGGGCGGTGATAGGTATGGCGATGCTGAACACCACCACCACCACCAAGGTCCGGCTGGCGGAGGCACACCTGGATGGTACGGTTCATCTACCCAACAAGGATCTTGGGGCCCTAGTAGAGACTCCGAACCTTCTCCAAGGCCTGGCGGTTGGGCATCAGATAGGGCACCGTACGGTCCAGCTGGAGGAGGCGGAGGCGGAGGCGGAGGAAGCTGGGATCGTGGACCCAGCTATGGCGGCGGCGGTGGCAGCTGGGCTGGCGGCGGACAAAGACCTTGGGACAAGGATAATGGAAGGCCGCCTTCCGGAGGTGGATACGGTGGGTGAGTGCGACGTCTAACACAGCATGCTAGCAGCACTAACAGCACCCGCAACGCTGTTCTCTGTGTCCACCACTTTTTCACTTCTTGATCTTGCGGTGAAGGGAATCAGAATTCTTCATTATCTGATCAAATACTGTCTTATTGCATAGAACGCTACGAGATACTTTTTTTATTTTCCTTTCTCAAAAGAGAAATTAAAATTCATATATATTAAACGCTTATGCTTATAATTGTGCTTGCTTTTTGTGCCTTCAATTATAAACATAAAATTAAATAAATATAACAATTTTAAAAAATCGTGCTTGTGGTTCGCAAATGGCGAGTCTGTAGAAGCGATCATTTTGTTGGGCGATGTTAACTATATATTTTCCTTCAAAAAATATAAATTTATATTAAGTGATTGATAATGTATAACTTGTTAATTTTTATAATTTTCTTCAATGTTTTTAATGTCATAAATTTAAATCTTCATTTTCAAAACTTTAATTTAGAATTTTGCGGAGCTTTCGGAAGTTTGCCATATTTTTTTTAAAAAATACAAATTTTTTTCAGAACCATTTGCATGGTAACAAGGTACTCACATTATAAAAAAATTATATAAAGTTTTTATTTAAATTAATTACATATTTAGTGCTTTTTAAAGTAAACAATTAACTTTCAAAATATTTTACAATAATTTTCACGCAAAATCATCAGTGCACAAAACTTCAACTTGCCCAAAAATTATAGTTCCTCTTTTGGAATTGAGAATTTATGTCCGCATCGTTTGAGGATTTTGAGTAATTACGAAACTTTTTTGAGAATTAATGGTTTACTTTAAAAAAATATTGAACTTATAATTGATTTAATTTAAAATTTTATATAATTGTTTAATATGTGACATTCTTGTTAGAATGCAAATGGTTTCTGAAAAATGTTTTTATTTTTACAAATAAATAGGACAAACCGCCGAAATCTAGCAAGATTCTAAGTTAGAGTTTTGTAAATGATGAATTCCTTTATCACTGATTAAAACATTCAGATAAATTATTATTATTAACTATATATTTTCCTTTATGAAGAATTTGAAATAAGAAAGCTGTCTATTTAAAACTTTTTTCCTTCACTTTTCATAAATGAGTCAAACGAAAGCGATTATCTCTAAGATGGAAGTAAAACTTATATGGACACCACATGAATAATCGTCTTGTAGCTCGTCACACTCGAAAAAGGATCATACCTAATTTTACAGCGAATACGCACTGTTTTACGTGATAGCAAGAATCCTATATCCGAATAACTCGTAAAATTTGTGAGTGTTAAGTTACCAACTTTTTCACGGTTCTATGAAGACTCTGTAGATGATCACAGAACACTTAATTCATTCTGCCAATTTTTCAATTTAACAATTTAATCCATGTTGCCACAAATTTCACTTTCAAGTATTTTAAGAATATTTATAAATGTACAGTAGTTGTATAGATTTAATGCATTGATCGCAGTTCGCGTCCGGACCTGTGTCAAGGCGGGCACGAGCACCAACACCCCCACGGATCCGGAGGCGGCGGGGGCGGCACTGAACAGCCGGACGAGGGCGGCGGGCAGCACGGAAGTCGCTCACCAGTGCCCTACCTGAACTACCTGCACTCGGCCACCACCAGGAGCACGGGGGCCCTCGCCCCCACGGCCACCCCCGCAGACGATAAGGCCGCTACGCCCACAACCAGCTCCTAGTGCGTGTAGTACACCCTTCTTTATAAAATTAGTATTTAAGGACGAGTAATAAAAATGTACATCGATTTTTTTCACAAATATATAAAAAAACGTAGCATAAAAATCTTCTCAAGATGGCCCCACTCTTATCGTGAACATTTGATACAGTCAGGGTGAGTGCGAAAAGGCTACCATCAGAGCAACGGATTTTAGTAACATCTTCGAAACTCTTAGAAGACCCACAGCTAATATGTAGATTCATAGATTTGAATAGGGATTAATAAACTACCCTTTTTAGAAAAAAAAAATATTGCTGTTCGACTTTTCAATTGTCTGAAGGCAGAAGAGGAAGTGAACAAGTACACAAATGTAAGAGTAAGATAGATATTTATCTAAAAATAGACGTAGGTAAAATACGAATCTAATATAAAGGAGAGAGAAACCTGAAAGTTGAACACGCAGATAATTAGTGGGATTCTGTACAGCCACGATTAATCTTATATTTCAAAACAGAATGAAAATTGGTAATTAAAAATATTAATTCCTGTGTTTTCTAAGCTTGGTCATCGATTCAATAGGCTATAGAGAGAAGTACTGAAACTACGATTACATTAATATGATTGGATGTATAATTAATTATTAAGCATGACTGATAGTAGATTATAGGAAAAAATTATTGTGGTCGTTTTTTTTAAAAAATAAACTGAAATACATTTATAACAAAATAGAAAACTAAGAGGATAGACTTTTATATTGTGACGAAGATGCTTTAATGGAAGATAGCGATCGACCCTTGGGAACTGTTGTAGTCCTTGACCCATTCCAAAAAAACACATCTCACTTCCGTTGTAGAAGAGGAATCGCGCGTATGTATCCTTGGATGTTGAGGATGTCCTTGTGCCATCTCCTCAAACTGAACTCAACTGGAAGCATACAGCTAACTGCTAATAAAATACATCAAAAAGTCTCTAATTCTCCCACAAAATCCTGGAACTTTCCTTGGATATGCGTTTAATTATATGCACGAGGAACACGATTCGACCATCTTTTAGAACGAAGTATTTTTTAGCAGCGTGCTGCAATTAATTTTTTTCAGCATTCCAGAAAGAAGAAGATGTAACATTCAACTGATCCAAACATCACCATCGGTCAATTAAAATAAAATAAAATACACCAGGTTGTAGGGAAGAAGGACAACTGCCATAATAAATCGAAAACCATTAAATTTCATTGTTAATAAAAACTTTGAGTGTTTTCTAGCAGATATGTTCATGTAAAAGCACTGAATCAAATTTTCCAACATAAACGATTGTGGTTGTCAGTGCCTATAACGTACGTAGTAAATAATTCTGAAAATTTTACCAATAAAAGGTTTTTCCTTCTTGTAGCTGTTGAGCCACGAATGGGTTTCATATTTTCCGTAAAACAGTAAATAAATTTTACCACACTAGAAATTTTATCTTTATATTCATCTTTATCCCAAGTTTACACGACCTCTATCAGCTATTAAACAATGTTCTTAGTATTATATTGCAGTTTTACCTCATTTTTCTGTTGATATATTTTCCAAGGTTACGTTTAATTTCAATTTAAAGTACGGTATTTTTACAATAGCGACAGATGTAACCACCATTACGATCTTTACGATTTCCATAACCCTGATTTTTTATGTCTAGTTATTTTTTTAAATACAACATATGTTAAACAGTTTTTACCAACCAGTTTCGAAAATACATAACGCCAATATTTTATACAACAATCCCAAGCACTTACCGTGAATTTGAAAAATAAATATTGTAGAATCAAAGGTAAAATTAATAAGATTAATTGAGATTCTGAAACATGTAGTATTTTTAAAAGAGGAAACAAACAGTAAATGACCGATGAGAGACATTAAACGACAATTTTGTCTAAAAATTAGCGTTTTTAAACTGGTAGAAACAAATTCACTAAACAATTAAGTAGAATATTTTCGATTATTTTAATATTGCTGTTTATCTGACAATAATAATACAACACATAAAGAAATATAATGGACAAACAGAAAAGGTATATTAATATCCAATGTGATTAATACAATACGGCACTACGTTTTATTCCTAATTTGATACTTCATTGAGAAAGTGAAAAATAGAAAAGATGAAACTTTAATGAATGATTAATGTTGTGATCTAAAATTTCTTCAAAGACATTAAAATTCAAAGAAAACATTTCAGCATATGTTGCTTAAATTGTGATTTTAGTATATATATATATATATATACATATATATAACAAATTAAAACTTAAAAATAGATTTTATAAACTTCTAAGATTTTCAATGATAAGGCTTCAAATTTTTATATCATATAAAATAATGTTGAATGAATTTTAAAATCATGATCTTGCTTTCATACATATTATAGCGGGAAAAAATTGTGCTTTTTGGAAACGGTTTTAAGTTAAGAGAGCAAAATATTGATGAAACTATTTAGAATTAAATAATAACATCTAGTAAAGAATGTAGTCGAGAATGAATTCAGCCTTTTTGGGCTTCTAACCGAGTAGACGATTATATTCGCAACGATGGCAGTGAACGTCATCGAAACGTCGTGAATAATATCTAGGTTAATAGGTTAAATTAATTTTAAGTCAATCATAAATGAGTAAACCAGTCAACTTGGCTGTAACATTTAAGTAAATTATCATTCCTTTGTTTTGCAAAAATATAAAAAATATTGGTAAGTTTATTTTAAAGCTCTGAATGTAATGTATTTCTAGTCAGATAAATAATTAAATTTTTTCCCAGAATTTCATCAAGGTACTTTACACAGAAAATAGCACACAGCTTTAGAAATTTCACAACAATTTTTAATTATTTATGTGACAAGGAATAAATTATATTCAGACTTGGAAAAACCAACAACATTTTTTTTAAAAAAATTAACAGCTGAAGAGGTTCAAAAACAAAGTAACGGTACGTGTGGCTAATTTTTATTTTGTTACAATTAGTTAATTAAAATAACAATGTATTATAATTTAATAAACATCGGCCAATTTCAAGTCAGAAAAAAATAATATAATAATGTAAAATTAAACGACGTTTCATCGCTTATTTTGCGACCTCATCAGGTTCAAGTTTAAATTTTTTTTGATAGACTGGTTTTTTTAAAACTTGAAGCTGAGGAGGTCGCAAAATAAGCGATGAAACGTTGTTGAATTTTACATTAATAAATTATTTTTTCTGATATTGGCTGATGTCTTTTATTTGTTTTATCAATAGTCAGACTATATATATATATATATATATATATATATATATATATATATACATATATATAATGTATCATATATTTTATTCATGTTGTTCGTATCATTTTGTTACGTTTGTTTCTGTAGTATTCACTTGAATTTCCGTCATTTACCAGAAATGCTTATTATAATTGGTACCGTGATCAGCAAAACACATTTTTAAATACGTAAATTTGAAGACATGGTTTTGACCTACATTCAAACACGTCTTCAAACCGCACGGCAGTTTTTGGACAGCTTAATTCTCATCTTAATACGCCATATTGTCTAAAATAATAAATAAATATGGTCACGAAGACTACATACTTGATTACAAAAGTTTATGAATTTCACGGGTATGAAAACAAGAGGAAGCTGTAGGACACTTGCTGCTCGTATGATTAATTCCTTGGGGTTACTTCCGGCGAGGCGGCCTGTGACCTCAATTCCGGTGCCAGCATCACAATGGCAGATGCCTTATCTGAGGACAGCCGTGGCCCAGTGAACCTGGCCAGCCAGCCGTGTCGCCAACGGAAGTCACACACGCACCCTTGCACCTTCACTTACACCGAACACAATACGCGTAGTTTGGCCGAGGCCCTCGACTCTGCCCCATTGCGTGCTGCTGACACATCAGCATCGCTATCAGTTATTTAAACACACATATCACACAGTAACGTCAAATGTTTACGCTTTCTTCCGGTCGGCTCTGAATTGTACCACATTCCTAATTTCGAATAATATGGTAGATAACCAAATGCAGGAAACATAAGTTCTTGGCTCTTCTTAACACCTGAAGAAAGGGACAAGAATCCCAGAAACGTTGTGTGGTATTGATATTTATTACTTATTGTTGTCTGTATTTGGCTATCTGTCATATTATTAATTTTCTTTCCGACATATTTTTTTTTTCATTTCGTTCCTAATTTCTGTTTTCGTGGTCAAGAGAACTCGGATCCTATGTTCCGCTATATCCATAACACTCCTTACTGCTTATCACAAATGAATCGTTAAGACATGATTCGAAAACGCTGAGTACTATTTCAATAATAGAAATAACCTTCTCTGCGATTCCTATAACTTAATTTAACATTTAAATTTTTAAAATATTTTCCAAATACGTTTAATACGTACAAGCTGCGAATTAGGTTCAATAATGACAGTATAATTGTAATTAATTTTACATATATTCAAATAGAGCGTTCATGGGCATTTTTAATGTATAAAAATATTGACAGAGTATTTTTATAGTCTTTTTCTAGACTCATAAATTCGTATTTATAATTTTACGGAATTTTTTTCATTTGAGCTCTCTACACATGGAACTTTCAACCATGCTGTAATTTATTTACCGTTTCCCTAAGGAATGTAACACGCACGTAAATGAAAATGTGATACAAACGGAAAACGTACAGAATAGAAATGTATCCCTCATAATTAAGAACTTTTATAACCCGAAATGACTAAGTTCTACCTATGATATTTTCCTGTCTTTCGCTTCCAAGGTTCCTAGAGTAATTTTGAATGGTATACGTTCCGTGGTAGCAGGAAGAGTTGTTCTCTGTTATCATTGGACCAGTCGACAAACTGTCCCCAAATCCGGTCTAGGCAAGGAGCCTGGAAAGTTAAGTCCCCCACAAAAAGACCTGATCTACGTGGGACAAGTACCAAGTGTCCAACCAACCTGATGAAGCTTCCTCTATGGTTTTCCCTGCATCACTTTTAGGCGGGGGCCTGAGAGGATCCTTCGACTATAGTCAGGGAGCCCTGCGTAAGCCTTGGCTACCTATCTCGCCGTTCCGCGTCCCTTCCCATGCTATTAAAGGGGAGCCGCCATCAAAGTGGATAACTCCCATTCAGTCTATCACCCAAACAAAAAAAAAATCACAAATAAGATTTTCATTGTTCTTACGAAATTATTGCTTAATCGTTTCAGAATAAAATATTTCGACCAATCGTATTATTCAAAAAATATTCTATGATTTAATATATATATATATATATATATATATATATATATAATATTTAATAGGATGACCCAAATCTGATTCCATTCTTGTCGCTTCTATTCTGAGATCATTTAACTAAATATTAACATGGGTTTTCCCGGTGTATGTGATTTATTTTCACTTGAAGAAGATAGCAGCGACCGCCGTCGAAACGTCGTGTAATTAGTTTCACCATTAACAAAGTAGAATCAACAAGATTGGAATCTGATTTGGATCAGGCAAGGATGCACGAGTAAAATGAATAAACTCAGTTATTATATTAAAGTAATATTTAATTATCTATATACGCAAAGGTTCCTATGGTTTTATTGAGGCAGTTGAATATTTATATTAATTTTGCGTTACAAATATGCCTGATTCTTTAATAAACTTGAGGAAAAATGTTCGAGAACCAAACCTGCCAGACTCGTGTATACACAAGCGTGTTAGTTGGATTGCCTACAATCGCGGCGCAATAAATTAGAATAATTTCTTTCATGTTATCGCTAAAAGCAACTTAAAGTTAATTATTTCCTTTTTTACAACTGCCATGTTTCAATATACTTTTGATATATTCGGACCATACACAGTTACTTTACAATTCTCAAAATTAATAAAGTACTTTTTAAAATAATAGATATTATATCAAAAGTAACTTAAATTAGAAGTTAACAGATTACAATTTCAAAGTAGTAAAAATAAAATAAATATTAAATCTATTATGAAAATCTAGTTACCTATTTTAATCCAAGAAATTCCCTGTTGCGGATTGTTGGAACCCGGAAAAAGTTAAATTCTAATACGATCTATAATATTTCTATTCTTGACATCAAAGCATTACAATATGTTTAATGCATTGTTATTCTATTCCTATTTCTACACGCACAAATTGTAACCGTTACAATTATTATATTTATATATATATGCATATTATTATACAGTTAAAGATAATCCATTTTTCGTTGTCAAGTCAGTTTTAAAGCAAAAAATTGGGTGCTCATTCCCCGTATATCATACTTATCAAACCTATAATAATGTGTAATTTTAAAATTATGGTTTACTGAATTATTTAAATTGATTTGTAAATATGAACTAACTGTGATTAACTGTTAGTGAAGCCTCTGTGTAAATGGTTTTATATGGGATTTTAGTCAGATTATTAACTTAATCTGTCACAAATAATAAAAGTGCACATTTAAGAGGTGCTTAGAGAATGCAACCCGCGAAGCAGTGAAGTCGAATTAGTTGCGTATAAAGACAGGCTCATAAGGCAAGAAAGAGAGAGACTCTCAAATATAAATTATTTAAGTAAATATAATTTATTATTTAAATAACAATTTTGTCACCAGACTGATATAAAATGTAATTATTATGTCATAGTTACATGTATTCTGATATTTTTGAAGAAAATTGAGCCAGTTAAGATTTTAATATAATAATGTAATACATAGTTCTAAATAGAAATATGTTGCATTAATTATTCCGCTGATATGACTCTTCTGAAGATTGTTGGATACGATTAATTAGTGTAACAATATTCTGTAAACAGTATTTAAATCAGTGACGATTCCTGAAACTCCTGAAAGAATAGGGGGAGAATTTTCTGAAAATATTTTCCTGGCATGTCTGTTTTGTGGTGTCGTCGGAAATAATTCATATGTTAAATTATTTCTGGAGAACATAAAATGTAAAATACGACACGTGTTAATATATATTAAAGAAACTCGTTCTCTCACACAACATCCATTAACAGTTAGAATCCAAAGCGTTTCAACTCATCGTTCTTGAGTTTCGTTTTTACCCCTAATTTTCTGGTTTGCTACTCTTTCCCATGCGAAGCTGTCTTTGGAAAAAGAGCCACTGCAATTTTCGAACAGGAAGTCTCTACTTGGTTCACCTGTAATTGACGTAATTGTTAAGAAGGGCTCTTCTTTTATTTTTTGTGTCTTTTATCCTTGTCTATCAGACACACCTTCTCGCGTGAGGATGATTGGAATTAAACCGCCAATTTAGAGAACACCGGCATTCCTTTGAAAGGAGGAAACGATCATATAATTCTTTACAACTATTCCATCATTTGTGGTCTAATCGAAAATAAATCTACTCATATCAATAATATTATGCTTCATCATAATTTACTAAAGTTATAATCGTGTCCGATTTATATGATAATTAACCTATAGATAATGAAGTACAGAATACAGAACATTGCAAAAAATGGTTTTAACACAGTTAATAAAATATTGATAATTATGTTTTATAGATACAAAAAAAATTATTTTTTTCACTTTCTCCATCACAAACAAAATTTAGTTCATCAACCAATTTTTTTAATGAATTTCTGATATTTTAAACAACGTTCTTCAATATTTTAAAAAATATTACGTTATAACTAATACAATATTTTAGTATTTAACTTGAAAATAACATTTAATCAATGTTAAATAGAATGGAAAAAATATTATTTATAAATAACGATATAACCAAAAATAAACAGAATTAGTTTATTTTTGTCTATATCATTTAAGTATCCTTAAAATCATACAGACGATATTATATTTTAAAAATAAAATTTTTACATTTCACCATTGCAAATATAATCTTTTTAGAAAATTAAAAAATACAGTGTGACGTCAACAGAAAGAAAGCTGAAATTCTCTTAAAAAGTTATCGATTATATTATATATTAAAGGATATTATAATGCAAATTTATTTTATAGTACAAAAAGTGTGACAAAATTTTCTGTATGTCACAATAATTTCACTACTTTCGGATTTTTCATTTCCTTCCTATTTTCCCTTTTTGAGCGTGAATTTGAGTTGTTTCTTCTGAATTCTCGACCAGCGTAATTGAGGGAAATTACATTTCAACGCGCGATTTTAAAACTATTCGTCATTTATTATTAACGCACTCATGAGTTCTTAATTTATTTGACAAATTCAATTTTTTAAAGAAATTATTCCCAGGTTCATTTCTAACATTTCAATTGTGGTGGAGCAATGCCATTTATAAAACTTACGACTTAAGTAAAGGAATATTAGTAATTAAATATCGTTTTTGAAACTTCTTAATGAGTAACATATTAAAAGTTAGATTTATACCAATCGTATACCAGGACAATTATAAATGTCAATGTTTCCTATATATATATATATAGATAGATAGATATAGATATATATGTATATATATATATATATATATATATATATATATATATATAAACTATCTGTTGTTGGCTCCA
Source organism: Zhengitettix transpicula (assembly GCA_037074705.1). Taxonomy (NCBI): domain Eukaryota; kingdom Metazoa; phylum Arthropoda; class Insecta; order Orthoptera; family Tetrigidae; genus Zhengitettix; species Zhengitettix transpicula. The sequence goes on along the minus strand of CM073596.1, from coordinate 33,254,992 downwards.
GATATCTTAATAAGCATCGATTCCTCAAATCCGAATATAAAAATGTACTTTTTAAGTAATTTCGCGTCAAATATCCAAGTAAGAGGGTATTTACAATTATCACGATGTTTCTCGGATGTTGGTAAAGAGATATAATTTGCATACCTCATCGGTTGCAAGACCTTGGAGAGAAACGTGCTTGCATAATGTTATCAATGAAGGCGGAAACGAGCAAATTATGTGACGCTGCATTAAGAGCGAAACCTGAAAGCAGACAGGCTCATGTGAAAGGATAGATTCAAGACACACAAGAGGATAAAGGCACTGTAATCAAAAATATCTTGCGGCTGCGTGTTCGGACACGCTTGAACGTTGAATTTAAAATTGGTTTTAAGTTCCTTAATTCGAGTTTTTAAAGAGCGTTTCGTTTGGCCAATATAACACGCATTGCAATATAAAGATTTTATTTTGTAAATAACATGCTTATCTAAAATGTTATATTTTCCACAAAGTTTAAATTATTGGAAGATTTAAAAATCTAATACCGCAATTTCAATGTTGTCAAAAAATTTCCATTGATTAGTATTCGGGTTTTTAATTGGAGAATTGTTAATTTCGTACATAATTAAAATCACTCTAATTTTGATATATTTGTAAATATAATAATACATAAAAACAAATGACCAATTTTTTTATTGCATATAAAAAGTTTTATAAAGATTAAAACCGATATCTAGTGATAATTTTTATTTTATTAAAATGTACTGATTTTTATTTAGAATATATTATAAGATTCAGAGGCTTCAATATTCTCGTAGAAGTCAGATCCGTATACAGACCTTTAAGTTTGAATTTCCTGGTAGAATTAAATCGACTTGCTTATCTACTCCTGTAACGCTTTGCTAAGATTTCCTGAAAGCAATTTACAACTTTTACCACAAAATGTCACTTGGTTCTGTATAATTAGTAAGGATGATTGATGAGGAATTTCAATCGGGGAAACCCATTAACTAATTTGTCTGTCATTAGCAGACAACGGGAGCATGGTCTCCGTCCAGGTGCGACGAGGACTTTTACGATATTTGTGTTGCTGTGAGTGGCAAACACTAGACACTCGAGTGCGGCCATTGCCTCGTCAAACATATACAGACCTGCCGCAATATAAACACGAGTTTCAAGGCGACATATACAAACAAAATGCAGACGATCCGGAGCCGTCAGCCTTTGATGCTGGGAAACCTCTTGCTCAAATGTATTAAGAAAACAAACCGTTCTTTTGAAATATTAACATAAGAGTGGAAAAAATATTACCAGAACTGGTTCGTCACCATGCAAAAGTATATAAATCTAAAAGGCGGATATTTAGCGAAACTTAAAAACGATCTGATAAAAAAAAAATCTTTTAATTGTTTTTGTAGAAAATTAAAAGACAGTTCGTGTGAATTTCAACCCACTCTAAAAATAAAAACTACGGCCGTAGCTGACATTGTATATGAGTACTATTTACTGATAGTTCAAGAATATTTAAGTAGATTATTTATTTCACTTATATTCCCAATTAACCTAATTTATGTAGATTGATTCACTGAACTGTACAGACGGTCAATACTAGTGTATACGAACTGAATAGGACTGACTGTAGCAACGATGAGCCGTAAGTTTATATATATTAGTAAAAACAAATTCATTACACGTTCATCCCATAACTTTAAGTTAAAAGCAATGTTTTCTTTTATGTATTCAGAACAACAAATTGCTCTTCCATTATAATATACGTAATTTAATTAATGTAAACAATATAATTTGTTTCGTGTGTTATATGGTTTGCAAGTGGCTTATTTTGTGCACTGCACTACGGAAAGACGTTCTCGGGAATTGAATAAATAAGGTGACTAGTCGTGGTTACTACGGACCTGACCAAAGGCAATCAGTGTGTACAACTTTAATACATAATATTTCTTAAAAAAAAAATCACGCTACTTCATCAGTCAGTTGTTAAACATTGTTGTAGGTATGAAAATGTTTTTTGAAGTTGTACAGTTTAATTTTTCCGACTAAGTTACAAAAAGGCCTGAAAGATTCTATTGAAGTAACTGATTTAATGAACAAAAAAAAGATTAATTGTGTAAAGAGCAAAGAAATGGCTAAAACAGTTTTCACCAAAGTGTTAATTATTCTGAAGTATTAGTATGAGTCGCAGATACAATTATTGAGTGCTAGGGTCAAGTGAATCTTTTTTTTTAGTAACAGGAGGGTAATCCACAAGGTGGCAACTCCCCTTTAATAACATAGGAAGGGATTTGAAAGTCGGAATGCGTAAGGGTAACCTAGGGCCACCAAGCTCTAGTTTAAGGATCATACCAAGCATTCGCCTAAAAGTGATGCAGGACAAACGCTAGGAAACCTGCATCAGGTAGGACGGGCATTTGGTACGTGTCCCACGCCCTTCATATGGCGGGTTAGGGGTTTGCTGTGGGAACGCAGCATATCCCTCACCGTGCCTTTACCAGATTAGAAGGCAGCTGGCCGACTGTTCCACTACCTTAACGAAATACACAAAATACTATAACAGTTGACGAACGGAAAACTCAAGATAAGTGATTTTCTTGTATTATAACTTCAAAGCTAAAATTAATTCTCTTTGAAATATTTTTCAATTATTTTTTGATAGTGATTAATTGTTGAACATTCTGTAAATATTTGAATAGTTTAATACCTTATTAATAAAAATTTACAGTAATTCAATATAATTCCCTAGTTATAATCAGGCATAAAGAAAAACCCTTCGTTTCCAAATATTTTGAGTAAAAGAAAAGCTTTCAATATCTGCCATAGTCATATGTTCAATTACCCATTTTTTAGGTTTTTGCTTAAAACTTAAGCTAACATATACTATATTCTTCAATACAAATTATGACAATTATCAAATTCTCAATATAAAAAACACTAATCAAACTTTAAAACAATTATAACATCTTATCATGCTATGTTTTGTGTTCCGAGTTAACAGACCTAATTAGTCAATTGATCTATCTGTATTCCTGACATATTTGGACATCGACTGAATTACGGATGTTCCTGAATATTTTGCACTTATTTTGCCATTAACAAATAATTAATTAAAATACAAATGAGTTTGACATTAATCTTATCTCAGGAATACTGATTTATTATTATGTATTTCTTATACAGAAACATAAAATATAACATGAATGTGTGTATATACAATTAATTGTATATATTACTGAGTGTTTTAAATTTTTATTTGTGTGTTTCAGTTTAGTATTTTCATTAATTAGATCAGTAAAATTAATTGTTGTGATTTAGAATGAAGAATGGAAATAACGCTATAATTGTATATTTTAAATTTTGTTCACTTATGAATATGGCATAACCTATGTTGAAAGATTTTTCAAGTACTGAATTAATTACATTTTTGATGTTATACTTTGTAACTGATTATAATCTGGGGTTTTGATGAATTACAGGTACTTCAGTGGTACATTTACCTGGTTTTAAGGCACAATCATGATTTTAATTAATTTTACTTGAATTGATTCAGATTGGTGACAAGTCTAATTTCGTTGATTAATACTATAGCATAGTGTCTTATTATATTTTTGCTTCTTGGATGGACATGGTTTTTGTATGAACTTATTACAACCCACAAGCTTTCGAAGGATAAATTCAGGGGTGCTAACGTTGGACCGTTGTAGACAACCATACTGTTAAATTCTTTATTTATTTTAGTTGGCGTAATTTGTTTAACATTACAGGTAAAAATAATATTTTTTTTTGTGGAAATTGTTCCAACCGTTTTTAATCCCTGGATCCAGCACGGAGAACCGTACAATGTTTGGCCGTGAGATTAATGGAAGCGTGCGCGACGAAATCAGATGAATCTTTAGTGTTCATATTACCAGATCGTATTGGCCTGCGAAACGGCAGTTGTTAACACAAGCAGATTAATGGGTAGATAAATCGCCACACAATAATGGCTGCAATCATTTTCCCATTATTACAACACGAAGATCACTGTTTACGAACAAGGTCTGCTTCTGAACACGTTCTTACGCATTCTTTGTGTCAGTAAATTATGCAGTTTTTCCCTAATGGAAAATTTTACCATGTTTCACTACTTCTAGGTTTTAAGTTCTATTCTTTGCTATAATCGTTCAGATACACATTTTTTGAACATCAACTGGTTTAGAAAAATCAACATAATGAGGCAAATTACTAAATTTTCATTCGTATCACCCAATTAGAATACAAAATAGCTGTAACATACAATATTATAGATGGTCGATATTAATTTTAAACCTTCAATTTTACAATAAAATAGTCTATTTCGCGCGATTATTATTTGCATTCTATTCGCTTCCTAATAGCAATAATAGATTAAATTAGGAGGGGAAGAAATTTTTAAACATGTTAACCGGCCGATTTTTTTGTCAAATTTCAGGATCAATGAGATTCATAACATTTCTCTACATTTTTTCTATTTATAATCTCAACTCCTATCGGAATTGAGAGGGGATCACCCTTAAGGGTGGAGGTGGAGTGGCATAACATAAAAATAACGCAAAATAAATCGAGTTTGGAGTCTAATGCGGTGTTATAGAAGCCACTGAGTTAAATTATGAGATTAAACTTGCAGTTTAACCTCCCCCAAGCGGGGGTGGACGGGAGAGGAAATTTTTCAAACATCTTAAACTGTCGATATTTACATGGAATAAATATTTGTCGGGGTGAATGACATTAATAGCATTTTTACCGATTTTGTTTTTGCACAATTTCAACACATTTAGGCAGGGAATGAGAGCACTATTAAGGGTGGGGTGGAGGGGCGTTAAATAAAAATAACGCAAAAACAACCAAGATTCGAATCAAATCGTGGTTATGAATGTCGCCGAGTTTATTTATGAGAACCAGGCCGATATTTGCGTCAAACAAATATTTTTCCGAGTCAGTGAGATTCATAATCCTTCTCTACATGTTGTCTGCATGTCTTTCGGCATGGGAGAGGCATCACGCTTAGGGTTAGTGATGGAGGGAAGTTACAAGAAAATAACGCAAAAGCAACCGAGATCGGAGTAAAATCGGTGGTTATGGATATATATACCACCCGGGCAACGCCAACACCCAGCTCGTCTTGAATAAAAAGGACCATTGACTGTTCAACGTATACAATGCATGTCGTGCTAAGAGCTTCGTTTCCTTATATGAAAAATTAGTTCTTAGGGTTAGGATTATCTTTTAACGCAGGCATTTTTCTGCGAAGTATGCTACTGATACCTATTTAAATAAAATAAAATTAAGTGTTTTGAACCGTATCTCCAAAACGGAGTAGACTATTAAGAATCCCATATTCTAATACAGTTCGTACGAACCCTGGGAATATTTTAAGAGAACTAATTTATTTACTGAACGTCGGCCTCGCAATCGGATACTCGGATACGATAAAGTCTTTACTGTCGGGCGGGGTATAAAACTAATGGAACGCGGCATTCTCGAATTCTTTGAGAGCCGCGCACAATAAAGGCAGGAGCAAATAGAAGGCGTGACCAAAGAGTTTCTCTGCACAATGGTCGCGACGTGCCGGGTGCAGAATGCTAATAAGGCTCGCGTTTACGACAGGTGAAAGGGCTACCTACGAATCTCAACAAAGACGGTAAAGGATCAATTCTCAGAAAGATTATTCTCAAACAACGGGGCATGATTTCGGTGCTACCTTCACAAAGGTCGAATAATATCGAACGATTTACAGTAAAACGCAGTACGACATTATTTGAATAATATACAAAATACAGTCGCGGCCATTATGAGTATATAAGGCCAGAACAAGAAATCAGCAAGTGGATTACCCTAATGTAACCTGTTACTCTTATATAGAGTTTAAAAATTAATAATATTACAGCCCCACGTTGGATTGTCAAATCATGTGTTACTCAAAATTATTTATTACAACACGTTGCGAACAATTTATGTAGTATTCGAATTTTAAAGGAAAAAATAATTAACATGATTTATTACATCTCTTTACAGATAATAAGGAAAATATTTATTACAAATTTCGATTTAATTTAATTTTTGTACGTGTATTTTAAAAAAATGCCACAGCTTTTAATGAGACTCAAAACTTTAGGGTCGCTTACTGGGCCTCTACTAATTATTTGAAATTAGCACCAAAAGAGTTACAAAACAATACTAATTAAATCTACAATAATTGAAATAACAACATTGTGAATTTACTTAGCAATCAAACCATTGATAAACATACTGTGAAAATAAAAATAAAGGATTAAGTGAAATGTTAAAAGTTAGTTTAGCACATAAAACTTTTATAATGATAACTGAACGCAATTTAAATACTGAGCTTTGAAATTTACGTTCTTGCGTGGAGAATGTATTTTTTTCTATCAGGGCGTGGTCTGTCCTTTTCGCTCAGACATGTCCAAGGAAAGACGAATAATTATTTTTTTTATTTCCTTTCGTCGGCCCAAATTGAACGTCCTTGTTTAAAATGAGGGTGACAATCTCGTTCTTTGTTACAGACACACAGTAATTCGGTCACATTTGGTAACTACCACTAATATAATTCCACGTGAAAGGCCTCTTTTTGTCGACTTCTTTCTTATTAAAGGAACCGTGTCACATGTAACGAAAGTAAGTCCCCGTCCATTGACCACTCAATCAACAGGCAGTAAACAGGTAAATATTGCTTTATCATTGCGCTCAATCATTTGCTGTATTTACTAATACGTCTGTTATAGAAATTGTTACATTTACACAAAAGAAGTACCGTAACATTATGATCTTCATGCAGTGAAAAGGTCATACAGGGAATAACGGCAACCAATATTTCAGGTAATAAAATGAAAAATATACGTCTGTTTTGAAAATTAATAATAAGATAGAATAGTCAAATTTAGACAAAAGAAGTGATGATATAAATACCACACAACATTTATGGACACCTTGTTCCTTTCTTAATAAAATTATTACCTTCAAGGACAGAACAATCAGCAGAAATATATATATATATATATATTGATATTTATTTTTACTGCATAAGCAGTTGAAATTTTTAAAAATGTATACCTGAAATATTATTATCAGAAAATCGACAGAGTAAATAAAATAAATGGTCATAATGTTATGACTCATAACATTAACAAATACGTATTTCAATAATTAACAGAATTAAAAATTACGTAATGATCCAGCTATTTCAAATGAACATCGTACTGAATGAATTACTCAGGGGTATATATAGGACTCATTATAAAATAACAAAATTCCGGAAAGATTGTGAACAGGTGGGTATAGAAAAAAATAATCTGCTAAAAATAGGATCTGATTTTATAAATTTTAAGTATATAAAATTATAACCAGTATAATTTCTTAGTTATCATATATTTATTTAGTTATCTATTATGGTTTCACGCTGTAGTAGAGGAAACAATGGATTGATTGTGATTAGAGTTATCCTTAGTATTCTTATTTATGGTTTAAATGAATTCAGTCTATATATAACCAGGATATTAAAACTCTTTCTTGAAGATGGTTTGGGAATTCTTTCTTTCACAGAAAACTCGGTGCCACGTGTGTTTCAGCCAATGACGGGTCATTACCCTCTTCGTTTGTTTGTCCCTCCATCTCTATGAGAACTTCCCGTCGTTTGTTTTAACAGACGTGACATGTTCTCTGGACATCTCTGAATGGATTGTAAGGAACATTTTGACATTTATCTTCGGCGGCAGAATTTCCTGTTTCTCCAACTCTCACACGTGGCCGATACAGTATCACAGTCACGTCGAGTCAAGATCCATGTCAACGTTTCGTCAGCTTGATTGTTAGTCACAAAGAGTTAGCAATGCTTCAGACGGACTTTCTAGTGCCCTACTGTGAATTTTGTAAAGCACCTGGGCGCAATACCTGGATGAAATCTGAATCTCAAGCCGACGAGGAGTTGGATTTCCGATGGCAACAAAAGGTCATGTTGTAAAAGTAAAACGTTTCGCAAAGTTTACAACCAATAAGATAACGAATTATTTAAACAGTTAATTTGGAATGTACCAAATCCTGTTTTATGAGCTGCGATGAAATGTGAAACTTCACGAGGACAAATTTTGGTAATTTTAATGAATAACTTCACTGAGAAAAGAATGTCTGAAAGTATTTTTGTATAGGTATACAGCATTTCTTAAACATTCTCTCCAATTACGTCACTAATCGATCCTACACAGTTCAAACAGACAAGCACTTGTCTCCAGTACTTCCTAATCTCTCAAGGAAGTGTAACTGGTCCATTGCTCAACTCCATCTACACCCACGATATTCCTATTATCCCCTCTAATACCCCCTCAATATTCGCAGACGATTTCGCCATCACCTCTCACCAACACGACTACCAAACCGTGTCAAACCAGCTTCAAACGTCCTTAAACCTCATCTCAATCTGGACCAACGACTGGCGCATAGTCATCACAATCCTTCCAAATCCGTAGCCTTTCCCTTCTCCCTAAAAAGAAAAGGCTAAGACCTATTAATTACTAAATATTCCCATAAATACGTCGGTCTCACCCTCGACTCCAATCCCTTCACACTTTCCACCTTAAAAAAAATAATACTCCACAGATTACGCAAATTTATACCATTACTGAACCCGAAATCTCCTTCATCCCTCTCAACAAAGAAAACTCCTTTACACATCCCTCATATATCCCCTCTGGTCTTATGTCTGTTACCTCTGGGGTTAGACCGCTACTACCCACATAAATATAATCCAAATATCCCAAAATAAAATCCTTCGCTTTATAGCTAACTGTCCTTGGTACGTTACTATCCAAAATGACCTAAATATTCTCTCAACCCCAAAAACCGTAATTCAAACCGCCCTAATCCAACGTAATAGAAATCTCCACCATTTCAATCCCATTATCTCAATTACAGAATTGCACCCTCCTCTACCCAAACCCCTCAGAAGATTAAAAAGAAAACGACAAATTGACCTGGCAACCACCGTAAATTAAAAATTTCTTAACGTCCTCTTCAACCACTCAGTAAAGAAGCAACTATATTTCTTCAACTTAATTTTAACATTTTAACGTCAACAATGTATAAAATTGTAAAATCTTCGGATTAAAAAATTTTTCTGTATATTAATAAAAAAAAGGTATACAGCAGAAAGACGAAAGACCATGTCTTATCGAGAAATGTAGACAACTTGAGAAAATTGGTGAATAACACAGATATTCAAAGATGTGGATGATATAAACAGAAAAGTGAGGAAAGTGTGACGTTGAATGAGTTGAATGGTTGTTAACCTCGGTATAAATGAAAGATTTTTTTTTAGGGCAACAGGCTACATGAGGGTGATCCACATTGGGCAACTCCCCTTTAATAGCATAGGAAGGGATTTGAAAGGGGGGGATGCGGAAGGGTAGAGGAAGGTAGCCAAGGATTACTAGGGCCCCCGGGCTATGGTTTAAGGATTCTACCCGGCATTCGCCTATAGAAATGCAGGGAAAACCCTAGAAAAACCTGCATCGGGTAGGTCGGGCATTCGGTTATTGTCCCACGCCCTTCCGATAGCGGGAGAGGAGTTTTCTGTGGGGTCGCAGCATTCCCTTCTCCGTGCCTCGACCAGTTTAGGAGGCAGCTGGCCGACTATTCCAATGAGAATAGCGGACAACTCTTACCATATGCCCAAGGTCTGTGACCCCGGAACATACACCTCTCAGAACAGGTCAAGGTGCCTCGGCTTGTGGGAACCTTAGTTCAAAAACGTAGAGGAAAAGGCGTACCCAAAGGTAGCCCCTTCGTATCTCTCCTAAAAGGTTCTGCCTGCGAGAGAACATCCCTCGCAGGTATTGCCTGCGAGAGAATATCCCTTGCAGGTCTTGTTTCGGTGTATTTGTGAGTAAATGAAAGACTGATCCTGGAGTTCTTGAGGAAGCAGAAGTTATGAAAGAACAGAGAGTAAATGAGAAAAAAACAAAAATAGTCGATCTACAAGATAAAAGAGAGTAAATTAATAGAGGAGTACAAGTTAATAGAGGTGTATAGTTAATATTTTTTAGCCAAGTAAAGTCGAAAGTGCAGGTCCATCACTGCGAAGACAGCTTAACGATCACCATGACTCGATTATTCGTAAGCTATACAAAAAGTACGACGTTTCCAAAAATTAATTTACCATTCAATAAACTTATATTATATATGTATTTAGATTTTTATACTGTAGGAATTATGCTGCGATACATTAAATTATCCTCCATACAATTTATTCTTATTTAGGTACACATGTCGACAAAACGTATTTTTGGAAAATAAATTTAGAATAAATTTAATCTAAGTACAGGGTATTTTAATTTACCTTTATGATGATTTGTATTTTAGAATTAGAATAAAAGGGGAAAACTAACTTACTTATCAGTGAGATTGGTCTAATCCTCCCGGATCTAGCGCTGGATCCTGGACGTTAAACCGGTGATAAATTGTAACCTTTCTCCGCTGTTATGGTCAGAGCAACACAGTTGATATTGTGAGTTTGTTGTGTCTGGCTGAGGTAACCTTGACCTGGCTTCCGGTGCATCGCGTTCATCCACTTTCTCCGCCTCGGTTCCGCTTCGTCGTCTATTCCAGTCGTGTCCCACTTAGAACACTTGCGCTCATGTGTTTATCCCCCATAAACTATTCCAGCAATGCATCGTGACCCATATTATACTTTCAACTGGCTAAGAAACACTTTTCGTCCTCTGTTGTCGAGGACCACTAATTGCCATTTCGTCAATACTTTGTAATTTCTCGTCACGAATTAATCCACTATTTGTTATTAACACGAATTTGTATTATAGTATGAATACAGTTCTACAAACCTTAACGTAACCGGCGGAGCGTCACGATAGCGCATTTATGTAAAGAATAACGCAAATTCACGCCTAAAACTAGTTTGGAAAGAGAACAATGAATGGAACTGTAGATACAAAGAAAAACTTTCCGCAACCCATCTACAGATTTTTTCTTTGATCCTATTCTCATTGGTTTCATATTTGTCCCCTATTATATGTTAAAATTCTTATATTTCTTATTCACTGTCTTTTCTGCTACAAAGTGAGTTTTATAAATCAATATTTTTCTTTTTTTTTTACTCTTAATACGATTTAATTCATTGCGGTAGTTGGTCTTTTTTATAACTTTTTCTTAATATTCATATGTTTTAATTACTTTTCATTTTCCCAATTATGCATTATATCCATCCTGTATTTTAATCATATTTTAATTTATTATTTACTTGTCACTATTTCCAATTTACTTACCCATCAAGTTTATTTTTCTGACAAACTCTCAGACTTCTCCTTTCCTGTACTATCGATCTCGTGTTTTAAAGCAAGTAATTAACATGATTGCTTATAGATATTATTTTTGTTGTTCCAATTTTATATTCATTGCCTGTGATTCATTCACATCGATTGCTATCTGATTTTAACTTCGACACCTTTTTTTTTCTATTCTTCCTTAATTTTACATTTTCCTACATCTTCTTCAGCAATATTTCACTCACGTAATTACCTTATCACAATCAATTCCATCTCGCCGTATCCTAAAATTTGAAATATATTTTAATTCCAAGCTAAGATATTATTTATTTCATGTGATTTTTGTTATGTAGATCAAGAACTACTGCTAGTAAGAAATTTTCTACCTCATGAGGATTGATTCGACACACAGTTTTCAGTCGCAAGAGTAAAGTTCGAGAAAATATATCAAAAACTTTACAGAGAATATTATTAACTTGCGAAAAGAATTACAGGATAATGAAAAAAATTAATTTAACGTCTCAACTGTAGTTTTGAGTTCGTTCTTATCAGGGCGTTAGTATTTTCTACTCCAATGTAAATAAATGCCACACTCCCTGATATAGAACAGTTAAAAATAATAGGACAATATAAAGATGCAAGTCAGTCATTGTTTTTTTAAGAACAAAACTTAATGCATTTATGTAAAATATTCAGCATTTACTTTACAAGTTTGGCGATAAAGTTCTTGGATTTAGGTTCTTCACCCTACCGCAGTACCACCTTTGGTAAATAGTCGGTAAGCCAACACGAGGTAAACGTCGGGAGAATAATTTTCCAACGGAAACCTCAAGAAATCTCTTGTTGAAATCACACTGAGCTTCATATTTCGTTAGTATTAATATTTTACTTGCCAACCCTACGTACCTAAATATTGACCGCAAAGTTAGCTATGTCGGCAACCGACGTAGAAAGGAACTTTTCAAGTTATTAACAAGTTTCCTCATTAATCATCCATGCGACTATTTAAGTATTCGCTTCGACAAACGATTTAGACCATTTCTGGAGTTCGTTCTAAAACTCGTTTTATTCCCAGATGCTTCTAATCCTCTATAGAAACCAGAAATGTTCACATCTGTTTGAATATCTCATCTAACCAATATATATTTGTCAAATCTATCTAATAAATAAAGCAGAGTATTCGTATGTATGTATGTTTGTTTGTATGTTCCTTATACAAATCTACACCGGTGGAGCAAATTTCACCAAATTTCGTACACGTGTTCTTTGCGACCAGGAAACAAACACTGTCAGGGTGAAACACGTCTACCACCCCCGGGAGCGGGTGAGGATGGAGCTGAAAATATTCGCACATGCTAAAACGGCTGATATTTGAGTCAAATTTTTAGGGGTCAATGAGACTGATAGTATTGTTTCTACCAGTGTTATCTGAGTATGTATTCAACCACTTACAACAAGGGAACGGTGTCGAATTTTTGAAACCTGCAAACACGGCCGATATTAGCGTTGAATAAATATTTATCACATAAAAATAATTAAAAAAACAATCGATATTATCGTCGAATCCGGGGTTATGGATATCTCTCAGTTTAATTATGACATTAGACTTACAGTTTAACTCTCCCGAGTAGGGGTGGACGGTGTTGGACATTTTCAAACATGTTAAATGGTCGATATTCGCGTCGAGTAAATATTTTTCGGTATCAATGAAATTCATAATATTTCATTACACGTTCTCTGTGTATAATTTCAACCCCTAACGGCATGTGAGGGGAGCACGGTTATACGAGGCGTTTGGCTGGGCGTTTCGTAAAAATAACGCGAATACGATAGAGATTTGAGACAAATCCCGGGATATGGATGTTGCTGAGTATAATTGTGCAAATCAACTTTTTGTTTTTCCAACAGTATAGTTGGTGGACGGGGGTGGAAATTTTGTAACATGTTAAAACTTTTTCGGGGTCAATTACTTCAACCCCCTTTCGGCTAGGAGGTTAGCACATTTAGGGATAGGGGGTCGAAGTGCGTTACATAAAAATAACGCAATAGCAGAAAAGATTGGAGCCAAATCGGGGGCTATGTATATATGACAACCAGGACAACGCTTGTCACCCAGCTAGAATATAAGTAAGAGGTAACTGTAATAAATATCAACGCTACACTCGATGGGAAATAAACTTGGCAGTTTAAGATGCTGTTAATAAAGAGGGAAGTAATTGTTAATCCACGGAGACGAAATTACATATTACATATTAAATACTATATTTAGGTGAAAACTATCCAGTATTTAAGTATAATTTGCCACAATTAGATATGAAATATTAATTCAGAATTATCCCTTGATCAAAATTTCTAAGACATGAACACATCAATTAAGGATGCTATTTCGGAAATAAATCATTCTGTGTCAATTGTTGACATTTCATGGAACTCCAGCTTATCAAAATTCTCCAGATTTTACCCAAATGAACGTTTCACTCCGGATAGTGACGGATTCAACTAATTCACTGTCCAGAGTAAGAAATCACTCTCAAGAATTTTGAAAAAAATTATAACTCAATACCGAGCTTGGAAAAATTTGGAGAATCTGTGTTAGTGAATGATTGGAAATTGAACTCTTATGTAGTAGATACATTTTACAAAATAATGTGAAAACTCAAACCATTTTGTATTGGGCTCTTTGCACCAATCGTGGTAGGGCTTATGTATTTATTTCCTTATTCTCTAACCCTGAACGTAAACCAGTCTTAAACTGCCGATGCAAATACACATTCCAAGTACAATTTTTATACTTAATCTATTCTACGTGGCAATATTATTTGGCCCACAAACAACCTAACACAAGATAACTATTACCCATTGGCCTTAAGGCTCTGCCAGATGGTGAATACCAACCTGTAGGACCTCGACGCATTCAAGGAAATCAAGGATAACATTCTGATTTTTTGTTTATCCGAAGATTCCAAGTCAGTGTAAGTATATCGAATATTGGATACGGACTGTCTGCAGCACCAAAAATAAATATGTTATCAATTTTAGCTACGTTTCGTCGTTATTCTGTGTTGCTTCAGGATTATTTTAATTATTACCTCAAAAAAATGGACCGAGTATGTGCACGTATCCAGGAAAATAACTGCAGCAAATTTTAATTCTAAACACACAAGTTCTTAGGGTTTATTATGGATCGGTCCAGAACCACCTAGGATCAATACCAAGAAAATTGTTGACCAGACCGAGTAAACAATTGTTAACAAAGAGTTTAAGTATGTAACTTAGAGAGTATTGGAATTGCAGATAAAATGTGTAACAGGAGAAAGCAAGAGAACGGTGTCGAATTTTTGAAACCTGCAAACACGGCCGATATTAGCGTTAAATAAATATTTATAACATAAAATAATGCAAAAACAATCGATATTATAGTCGAATCCGGGGTTATGGATACCTCTCAGTTTAATTATGACATTCGACTTACCGTTTAACTCCCCCGAGGAGGGGTGGACGGTGTTGGACATTTTCAAACATGTTAAATGGTCGATATTTGCGTCGAATAAATATTTTTCGGTATCAATGAAATTTATAATATTTCTTTACACGTTCTCTGTGTATAATTTCAACCCCTAACGGCATGTGAGGGGAGCACGGTTAGTTGAGGGGTTTGGTGGGGCGTTTCGTCAAAATAACGTGATTAGGATAGAGATTTGAGACAAATCCGGAGATATGGGTGTTGCTGAGTAAAATTATGCAAATCAACTTTTAGGTTTACCAACAGTATAGTTGGCTATTTAAATTGACTAATGAAGGAAGATAATTTGAAAGCTTTATAAAATGATCGAATTTAAGAGAAAATTAAGAGGCAAATTATCTTAAAATAATGAGTATTATATGATATAACGAGTAGTGTTTGCAAAAATAATGGTTATCAAGGATAAAATTTAAGATTTAATATAATATATATATTATCAAATAAATTATCAATACGTCATAAAAATTTATTAAAACAAAAATTCGTTTGAATACAACTTTTCGTCCACAATTTTGGAACAATACAAATTTATAGAATAATATTTATTTCTATGATTTGGTCAATTTACATTTATAATTTGTCATATAAATTTTTCTATTAGGTATTTAACCTGATTACACGAAGAAGTCTCAAAATTGTGGACGAAACTTTGTATTTTTTGGTTTAATAATTTTTTCTGATATATAGGCTTCATTGCTGATTTATTTATTTATTAAGAGTTTAATGATTTATCTCTATTTTGTGTTGGTTTATTCAGGACGATTAATCCAAAGATCATTCAAGATTTACCTAATAATGTAATGTTAAGCTATGACTAAACATATATAATTGACAGAATGTAGCGTCCGTGAAAACTGGATATCATATGTTTTTTCTTATTTATTTATGAAAAGTAGTAGATATTTTGAAGATAATTAGAGAAGCTTACAAGTAAGTTGAGCTGAAAGTTAGTTGTAATAGTTGAGGTGTCTGAGCAGTTAGCTGGGAGATGTTAGTTGAATCTCGTGACCTAGTTGAATGTTAAAAGTTGACAGAACCTAAGAGTTATTTAAAAGCTGAGTTAGTTGATGGTGTCCGGCCTTCGAGGATGTATTCATACACGCTGGTGTGAAAACAACTATATATTTTGGCCTGCAACTGGGGAACGCAGTCCAGAGACCATAGAACAAAGGAAGTCGATCGTCTTCGTGCATCGTGAGACAGATAAAGAATTGTAAAATATAAACTTCATAGAAATTAAATTTGTAGGATAAAATTTGTATGATAAAAAAACAATAATATTTATTAATTCTTTAAAAATCAAATTTTACACTATTTTTATGATATGTAAGGAACCAGTTACGAAGTCTATATGTAATGTTGGTCGCAAATGCACTTAAACTCTTTTACTAAATTATTCTTGGAGGGGGTCATCTTTAATATATTTCTTAGCGATTCCATCGTCAGAGTGTCTTTGTAAGTGTGCGAGGGCGTCTGTGGTGAATAACGTGAGCGGTTTCTCTGTTCCTTGTTTTGTTACGTCTTCGTGACCGGATGCGGCTGGCACCGCCGTCGTGGTTTCGTATTTTTCGCCGCAGGATTTCCTCCTTCGAAGACATTCAAATACGATTTGAACGTAAGGAACTTCTGAGCTTGGCGGGTAACGATTGCGTCTACAGAAGGTTGTTCTTCCTAACGAACGTCAGAGTGTTTCCTACACGATATCCCTGAAATTTCTATGACTCCAAAGTAGCGTCATATCAGTTAGTCTGCTTTCCGATTCAATTTATTCCCGGCAATGACAACCTGACGAATTGATAGAATACGTTAAAGATGTTCTGAAGGCTATTATTTACGATCCTTTTCATTATTATTTTTTTAAAAAAACCAATACTTGCACTACGGTCGAAGTTTATTTGTTAATGAATAATTTATCTCACTTTACAGCCAGACACCCACTTAAATTATTCAACATTTTATTTTATGTTCAAGTCCAATAAATTGTGACCGTCGTGATAGTCCATTCTACTGATACAAGTCAAAAGTTGTGGATATTTTGAATGTGATTACGTTCAATCACGTTTCCTGCACATTAAACCACTTTTCTTTTATAATACTTGCCAATGTGTAATGTAAGTTTTATTTAATAATTTTTTTTCTTTAATATTGTTGTTGGTGTAGCTTTGAGACCAGAGCATTATAAAGACCAGTCAGTGAGGCTCAAGAATGCAGAGATTGTAAATGTTGCCACGGATTATTGTCGAAATCGTATGCAGACAGAACTTAGGCAGAAACAGTGTTTTGGGGGGGGGGCCCTGACCGGAGTGGTCACGCCAGAGTGTTTTGGGGGGGGACCTGACCGGAGTGGTCACGGCAGAGTGTTTTGAGGGTCTGACCGGTCAGGTCATGTCATAGTTTTGGAGACCAGCCGTGGGTTCTCGTATATAATGGTGATTTCAGTAAAGTATAAGCTGAACAAAGGCTGAATATAACACATTTGGCATTACCGCAGTTCTTTAGCAATCCTCAGCGACGTTAAGTACGACAACGTAAAGCTCGTGAACAGTTGTTAGAGTGGCGCCGGAAATTTTGTGAAGTTTAAGGATATAGAAATCACTGTGATGGCCTGTAAATTAAATAGTTTTCTTTAAAAATAAAATCACTTTACCAGAACAGCTCTAAATAACAATTGTATGTAGAAACGTAATTTTGTAAACTTTTATGCAAATATAATTTACTGACAGATTTCTCTAGATTTGTCGGATTCTTTCATAAAATTTTGTTATTGTAAATAAAATTTGTATTCTCTTTTGTAACTTTTGGTGACAACTGAAAATCAATATATTTATTTGAGGCCCTGTAAGCGTCCCTGAAGTTTTGATTCTCATTAAAGCAGAGGCATTTGTTAAAAACATAAAATGTACAAAATTCAATGTAAATCTAAATTGTAATCTTTTGTTCAATTTCAAGCAAAAATCCTATTTCCTTTTCGGCCTGTTCTGAGAGGTGTATGTTCCGGGGTCACAGACCTTAAGCATACCGTAAGAGTTGTTCGCTATTCCCATTGGAATACTCGGCTAAGCTGCCTCCTAAACTGGTCGAGTTACGGAGAAGGGAATGCTGCGTCCCCACAGCAAACTCCTCTTCCGCTATCGGAAGGACGTGGAACAAGTATCCAATGCCCGACCTACCTGATGCAGGTTTTTCTAGGGTTTTTCCTGTATTTCTTTAAGCGAATGCCGGGTAGAATCCTTAAAATATAGCCCGGGGGCCGTAGTTAACCCTTGGCTACCTTCCTCTACCCTTCCGCATCCCCCCTTTCAAATCCCTTCCTATTCTATTAAAGGGGAGTTGCCCAAAGTGGATCACCCTCATGTAGCCTGTAGACCTAAAAAAAAGGTGAAAATTTACATTATTATGCAGGCATAACTGACCTATGATTAATAAAATACGTTGATGATGGATTGGACTTTTAATTATGATTTCAGTAAGCAGCCCTTTTATTATCTTCTGTTCCGAATTGTTCTGTACTTTATTCAAGTAAGACTATCAAAATCGTTATACAGCAGTTTTTCATTCCTTATTATACAGGGAATGACGAATAGTCCCTATAACAGACTCTTCATCTGCATCTCCGTCTGCAGGGTAAATTAATTATTGTGGCTCAATATCGTTCTTAAAATGAACCAGGATGAAATCTATTTTATTCTATCTCCTGTCAAGTTATCAATTTCAAGAAAATAAAATAAAAAATGAACGACCTTCCGCAACTTGATGGAACAGATATATTGACACAAAATTTTCTTCCTTATATTAAGTAGAAAACTTCAGGCAGCATTTAATTTAATAATTTACAACGTTTCGTTCGAGATAGTATGTTACAGCAGACACCGGAAATAAGGATTATTACTGTTTTAAAAAAATGTACTTTTAGTTTTAACTCATAGCCTATACTTCGAAAAAAAAAGTTTTTAAAAATCAGTAACTCCTCCAAATTTGCAGCCGCTTTTCGAATTAGTCTTATAATTCACGTATACATTTTAATCTGAACATAAAACGTTATATTAATATTCTCGAAATATACTTACGTATGTAAAACAATGAATTATTTTACACTTGAATGAATAGTAACTCAAATTAAGCAGAAAACTCATAAAATTTTCAGTCAAACAATTGTCGGCTTTGTATAAAAATATACAAAAACTTTCTACATAATAGGTTTAATGAGCTCTTTGTTCACAAAGTCTTTCTGCAAGCTTTCTTTCTCCATTATGTACGATGATTTATGAAAAGTCACAAAAAATGACCTGTGAACAATATTGCGTTACAGAAAAATGTTTTTGTGATTAAATAGGTCGACAAAGGTGTAATGAAAATGTTCTGTAGCGTACTGTATACGTAATAAACGTCATTAGACCATTCTGATAAGGATGGGAAATTTTAAGCGACATATAATGACTGGCGACTAGTACTGGGTAGTGTGTTTAACATGTATATGTTTTGGGGTTGGCTTCAATTAAACGTATTTTTAACGTCACAAGAATTAGTTAGGCTCTTAACGTGACATTTCGAGATGTGGTGATACTTTTTAGTATGAGAGATCTCTATCAAGGAGAACGAGAACTTCTTCAACAGAGCCCTTACGATCTGTATTTTGTTACGTACATCGAACGTTTAACTCAATCTTTTACGACATTACTATTTTGTATTTAAAGAAGGGACGTCCTTCCAATGATTTACCAGGTATGGATATATATAATTATAATGTTGAGAGTTTTTAAGAAGTCAATAAATTATCAGAATGCGACCGAGGCATAGTGACATTTCGCAACACTTAAGTTGCAAGGAAAACCGTAAAGTACAAGTTCATTATCTGAAAATGTGCTGAAAAGAGAAACAAAGCGACTGCTATTTACATCACAATACTTTTTTTAAACACCTTGCGAGTTTTTCATCGCTCTTTTTACCACCGTGAACTTTTAGAAAATTTAATTTCACTTTTTATGAGCTGTGGAGTATGGAAACATATATTCATGACTCGAACTTTATTAATAATTTCACGATTTGGTGGTGAGCAGCTCTGTATTCATATAGAATATGAAGGAAATGATGTAAATGATCATAGTATGTTTTAAATTTGTTGACATAGGTCATATCCATAAATGTAAGTTATAAGCATTCATTATTTTTTTATATATTCTCTGCTATGTTTATACTATTTAGTATGCGTTTCCTATCCCTACCTGGTCTTTCTTCCCTATTTTTACTCAGACTCGAAAATTACTTGCAATAAATAATTACCGTGATTGGTGAATGTTTTATATGTCCCGTCGTACTAATTATTTTACAATATTATGTAATAAATATACATAAAATGTTGTATTTCGCTGTCGTTTTTGTTACATATTAGAATAATTAAATTTTATATTCAACACTTTTATTCTATATACATTTTACTCTTTAATTAGCTGCGCCTGCTTGACGGTACCATGAAGTTCAAATGATAAGCGAAAGGACATTACAGTTGTCCGTAGCCAATCATTCTAAGATATTTTGACAATTTCTCAAAACCCGAATTATAGTCTTAAAATTCAGCAAACTATGTAGCGTATTTTCAAAGATTGAAGACTTTCCCGGTGTAAATTGTTGGATATAAAGTACTCGGTTTTCACACGGGTTTAATGGATTGAAACGCGACGTTTCGACGAATAAAAGCTCTGTCGTCATGGTTGTGCACTACCATAAAATAAAATAAATACAAAAATTCATTGGGATCTGATGATTTTTTTTATCCGTACCTAATAATTTTGAGATATTTGAATTTTTTCGTAATTACGTAATTTACGTAATAAATATTGTAGTAGTGCCTTTGTAGTTACACCTAACACTCGTTTATCTCTTGATAAAACCTAACACGTTTGCTCGTTTATCTTTTGATCGTGGTGAAAAAGAGTCTTTGATATTTGTTCTAGAAAATGACGACAGAGCTTTTAGTTGTCGAAACGTCGCGTTTTAATCTATTAAACCCGTGTGAAAATCGAGAACATTTTATCCAACTATATGGCGTCTTTTGTTCTTTGAGAAAGTAGAAAATAAATATAAATATTCATTGGAATCTGTTTTTTTTTGTTATCCGTAGCGAATAATATAGTTATATGAATTTTTACGTAATAAATATTGTAGTAGTTCCTTTGTAGTTACACCTAACACTCGTTTATCTCTTGATCGTGGTGTAAAAGAGTCTCTTATATTTCGCCTAGAAAATGATGACGGAGCTTGTAGTCGTCGAAACGGCGCGTTTTAATATATTAAACCCGTGTGAAATTCGAGAACATTTTATCCAACTATATGGCGTCTTTTGTTCTTTGAGAAAGTAGAAAATAAATATACATTTTCATTGGAATCTGTTTTTTTTTGTTATCCGTAGCGAATAATATATTTATATAATTCTTTACGTAATAAATATTGTAGTAGTGCCTTTGTAGTTACACCTAACACGTTCGCTCGTTTATCTTTTGATCGAGGTAAAAAAGGGTCTCTGATATTACGCCTAGAAGATGACGACGGAGCTTTTAGTCGTTGAAACGTCGCGTTTTAATTTATTAAACCCGTGAAAAACCGAGAACTTTTTATCCAACTATATGGCGTCTTTTGTTCTCTGAGAGAGTAGTAAAATAAATACAAAAATTAATTGTAATCTGTTTGTCTTTGTTATTCGTAGTGAATAATATATTTATATAATTCTTTACGTAATAAATATTGTAGTAGTGCCTTTATATTTACACCTAACACTTTCGCTCGTTTATCTTTGATCGTGGTAAAAAAGAGTCTCTGATATTTCGCATAGAAGATGACGACGGAGCTTTAAGTCGTCGAAACGTCGCGTTTTAATCTATTAAACTCGTGTATAAACCGATAACTTTTTATCCAACTATATGGCGTCTTTTGTTCTTTGAGAGAGTAGTAAAATAAATACAAAAATTAATTGTAATCTGTTTGTCTTTGTTATTCGTAGTGAATAATATATTTATATAATTCTTTACGTAATAAATATTGTAGTAGTGCCTTTATATTTACACCTAACACTTTCGCTCGTTTATCTTTGATCGTGGTAAAAAAGAGTCTCTGATATTTCGCATAGAAGATGACGACGGAGCTTTTAGTCGTTGAAACGTCGCGTTTTAATTTATTAAACCCGTGTAAAAACCGAGAACTTTTTATCCAACTATATGGCGTCTTTTGTTCTCTGAGAAAGTAGAAAATAAATATAAATATTCATTGGAATCTGTTTTTTTTTGTTATCCGTAGCGAATAATATAGTTATATGAATAATATAGTTATAAGAATTTTTACGTAATAAATATTGTAGTAGTGCCTTTGTAGTTACACCTAACGCGTTCGCTCGTTTATCTTTTGATCGTGGTGTAAAAGAGTCTCTGATATTTCGATTGCCACAGTTGTCACGCGTGATTTTAACGTTGAATCGGTAGCCAGCATGTGATATTGATAAGAGAGTACGGTTTTACGAACCCCGGCCGCGGAGGAGGAGCGTGGCGGGGGTGTGGTAGCGTATATATACGTGCGCCAGGTTATCTGGAGGACCGGCAGAATGGTGTCGGCAGCGGCGGTGCTGCCGTGCTTGTTTGCGGCAGTGTTGGTAGTGCTGGCTGCGAACAGCAAGGAGCGACTGATCTGGAGGGAAGAGTTCCAGTCCCTGGACACGTGCATCTGGGACCACCTGGTCACGGCCAGCCGCGGATTCAACAGCGAGTTCCAGTACTACCGCAACAATCGCAGCAACAGGTGAGTACACGTGCACTACTGCTTAAGATCATTAATCAGTATGTATGAATTATCACCTGATTACTACTCATATGCAACAATCACTTAACGATCTTTCTACAAACTCATTTCCATTGAATTCAGAACATTTTTTTTATTTATAAACTGAAAATAAACCGTTTGTAAGTGAACACTATACCTACATTTAAATCACTCGAGGGCAGTTTATTTCTGAAATTATAGAAATCAATTAATTACGTGTGGTGTTAAACGCTTCCCATTTTAATTCCCCGGAAATTTGGATACATTATTATAAGAAATATTTTTCCCATCTGATTTATAAAAAAACGCTAATTGTCTTGCTCATTTAAACGGGACTCAAAAACGGCAGTACGGTTTTAAACGAATATTCGTGACCTACTGTGGTGTAGGGGTCAGCGTGACTGCCTCACGTCACAGAGGGCCCGGGTTCGAATCATGGATGTTTGTGTGAAAATCTCGGCAAATCAGTTCCACGACTAGCTAATAACTAGAGCTGTTGATGCGACTGTAAATAAATCAATATATATATTATATATATATGATAATATTTATGTTTGTATTTCTACTTTCTCGAGGTACTAAATACGCCACTAATATGTCGAATTTCAAGACTAATAGAAAGCGGAAAGTTACAAGAAACTCAAACATATTTGAAATATTGGCACTGTCTTTGGAACATTTTTTTTATAAACCAGATAGTTGCTTTGTCTTTGGATTAATAACACTTGAAGGCGGATATTATACGTGTGACAAGTGCGAATTAAAAGTGAAGAAGAGGATGCTAATACAACAGTATTGGCTGCAATTACAGAATATCTCTTACATCTTCATAAGTAATATTTATATGTTCCTTTTCTTTTTCGAAATACGGGTATAATAGCTACAAATGTCTCGAACAAACTGATACGATCCCCGACATAGAACGTTTCGTAATGCCATATAATCATCATAAAACGAGTCAGTCTTTAAATATAATACCATTGCCTCATTTATATAGGGTAACACCAAAGAACTTAAGTGTTTACGAATTACCTAAAGGTGTGGAATAAATAGTTATATTTTAAACTAGTAACAAAAATTTTCAATCAGTGATTCAAAAAAAATTTTAAGTAATTTTGAAACGATAAATTAATGTATCCATGTTTTAAATATTTATATTATTTTAGACATTTAAATTAAAGAATGTTCTTGTATTGAAAACTATAAAAAAACGTTGATATATTATTTTAATTAGCTTAATAATTGCAATGATGATTCCCAGTAATTACTAAATCAAAACGGTCGTAAAATTTGATGGCTCGAATAATTATGTTATAAATATTATTCAGTATTTTATTTTTAATGATACTTAGGAAGTATAGTGCCGGAAAATAACACGCTGATTGAATACAGTCTTTCTCTGTGTAAATGTGATAAGTATAATTAGCCATAGGACGACCTTTTCAAAGTTCACTGGTTGGCTAAAACAAGCATTACGAATGTTAGAAAAGGTTTAAAAAGGGACAGCTGAATTTACAAATAACAAAATCCTTATCAAATTGTTCTGGTTAGAATAAATTTCTACTAATGGTAACTGTGTATTTACCTACTACGTGAAAACCAATAATTGACGACACTGGAAATTATGTAATAAACATACAAAAAATATAAATTATAAACGAATAGGGTCAGAGAGAATCTCAAATAAAAATCGGAAAATAATAACAAAAAACTTATATTTACACGTCAATGTCGAAGTGGATTTTACGGTTTTGTTTTTATAATTTTTATGGCACTAATATTAAGATGTTATTATAAAATAATTATTAAATTTAATTAAAATTACAGGTTAACTTATATGTAATTTTTATTTAATTTAGATTACGTGTCTACATTAAATTTCATGTAATTAAATATTAAACGAGTATTATGGTCATAACACATTCTTCGTTCCTCATCATATGTAAACTATAACGTATATACAAGGTAAACAAAATTAGAACTGCAGTTTCGCCTTGGCGCGATTAGTCGCAACGTTTAAGCTAGTTCCAATATTTATTAAAAAAAACGAAGGGTTTTTCAGATTCAGTTGCTGTAGAAGGAGCTGTCGGGTTTCCACACGGGTAAAACGTTCATTAATAAGCGACGTTTCGACGACCATTATCTCTGTCGACATTTTCCAGCGAAGTGGTACATAAAGACAGCGCTGTTGGTTGACGAAACGTCGCGTCTTTACGATTGTGTGGACACTTGACAGTTCTTTCAATATAAAACCGATACTTTTGGATAATATTGCATACAATCTTTTGCAAAATAATTGTTCAAGTCATTGAAACGGTTCCGTAATACGAATACGTTATTAAAATTTCAAATTGTAATTCAAATATATTAGTGACGTAAAAATAAACTTCTTCATAAAATAAAGATTACAATAACCGTGAACAGGATAGTAGTTTTATTGGGTACGTGATCGCAAAAGCTAATTTCGATTAAATAAAGTCTTAGCGTCACATTTACAAATACTTTCCTCATTCCTTCTTGCTATTTGTATTCTCATCTAAATTTATCAGCAGAGTATATATTGAATAATAAGACATATGTAACATTATATGAACAATTTAAAAAAAATTGAATTTTAATTTTAATTCATTAGATTTTAGTTATATCGTTGAATTTAAAGAGAAAGGCGCAACTAAGAAAAAATTGTGAGGGAAAAATAGTACCGTGAATCCGAAAGATTCACGATAATTGTGTCTAATTTTCCCCTTTATTGTATTATTTAATAATAATTATACTCACGGCGTCGTGTTTGACGAATCAGTCAAATTTTGTATGCGTTTGCTTTAAATTAATTCCGAAAATTACGACCATGTATGAACATATTATTCTGTATGTACCAAGAGTACATTAAGTGAATTTATTAAATATATTTTCTAAATTTTAAGACTGGTCTGTAAATTTTGAATGTGGTAATTTAATAAAATATTCACCTGACGGCGGAGACGAATTTCAGAGAAACGTGTTTTAATAAAGAATTGATCTCGTTGATAAACAGAGATTCTTTTATTAGTATATTTGTACTAGTCAACTCTGTCGTAATTGCCTTATTCGTAAAAATTAGGGGATTTAACACTTTTAAAATCTTATATATTTTAAAAGTTTCGTTTTAGTCCAAAGGGTTATTTTCCGTTTATTTAAATAATATCAACTAAACCAGTGACATTTAAAAAGTTTTTCCCTGCAGGAATTCTGCAAGTTTAGGTATCTCCAGGCAGTAAATTCAAATTCATGTTCCTTTTATCATACACATAAAAAAACGTGTTTTTATAAATAATTGGGTTGCACAGAGAATCCGAAAAAATGTTTCAATTCACATATATATTTGTTTAAACATTTTATCGTAATTAAGTAATTGATTTAGGGTATTTAAAACTATGGTATGATATTAGCTCGGTAATATGTGATATATATTTAAAGACGATAATTTGCCCACTATACATTTCATATTCCTTAGAACGAACTGGGTAACGTTAAATTGAACTTATATTTCTTACTTTTAACCACCTCTATTTCATTAGTTGACAGTCCGGAAGTTTCGTTGTCAACATGATGGCTCGCCGTGGTTCTAAATCCATTTAATGCTCCAAGCATCCAAATCGGGTTCTTGATAATAAATCAGTGTCGGTGTCTCCATGACTTTGCGGAATACCTTAGAAGTCACTGATGTATTTGCGGAAGTTTAACCGTGCTTCCCCCATTGTCTGTAAACCGGTGGAAGGTCTTTTCATTGAGAGGTTCTGTGATCGATCCCTCGCACCCAGCATCAGTGTCTGAGGTTTGGCCGTGACGTAATGCCAAGGTTAGCAAAGCCGTGCATAGCGCAGGCAGCAGGTGCAAGGACAGCCACGTCTATCCTTATCCTCCATGGATTTGCCTCTTTAACAGCTGTTTCGTGCCGCTTGCGTAATGTGGTGGCTGACTCGCTTCACTAAAAATCTACGTTTCACAAACGGAAAGCGAGCGAGTTTCTACTGGTTCGTCACGAAAACGTTTGTGGGAAACGTGATCTGTTTCTCAACATTGGGATTATCAGAGTTAAGGCGCCAACTTTGGCATGAACGAATTCATTCGTCACCGAAATTCAACTAAACATAAACCCTGTCTTTAACATATTGTCGAGATAACCACAGCAGGTAGAAATTTCACAGTATAAAGTTAGGAATGCATTCGTTAGAATATTATATCTAGATTTTAATATATTAAGTACTGAATTACAATTCAACAAGTTGTGTATTACGTTCTTTACCCATGGATGAACAACGTAAGTTAGTAGATTTTTTTAAGCAGGCTTCGTAACGTCCAACGTCATCGTTTGATCACAATGGACGTAAAGTGGAGCAACGGTTCTAGCTCCACACATAACCCGCTGACAGCGTTTAATCCAAAGAAATCTAAGATCTTCCCATCAGTACGGAAGGTAATGAAATAAACTCTTTTGAAGTGTAAATCATTCAAAGCTCGGCACGATGTTATCCAAGAGCTGATGCACCAATGTTGATCACTGCTTCATCAATCTCATTTGAGGACGTTCCCTGAAAATATTTTGAGAGAATATTCTAATACTTGAAAGGACTGGACGGAGAAAGATTGGACAGAATTGAGTCACTTTTACAATTTATTTACATTTGACGTTTATTTAGTGCTGTGGACCTCGCGGCCTAATGGACCAAAAAAAATGAGAAACATGAGGAAGTACAATAAAAAAATTGAGCATGTTGTAAGGATGCAAAAAAAGGCACGAAGAAAAATAATTCCAATAGGGGAAAAAAAATCTAATATAGTTGTTTGTAAACCTTAGTTCAGCGTATGTGTTCAGAATATGTGAATAAGCTTGAATGCATTGAGGTACATTATATTTATTCACAGGATTTCTTCCCGAATCCTTTTCAAATTCAAGATTTGGCCTTTTCCCATATTCTTTGCTTTAATTATAAAGAGAAAAAGAACCAACCATCCGTAAAACTGTGTCAATGTCAGTTTTAATCAGTTTATCTTAAACTACTAACCATAAGAAATCTGTGGTTTTGAGGTGGATTGTTTCTATTTTCTGATTTTTCTTTCGTAACATAACTAAAATATAGCTATGGCATCTCTAAATTTATGCCCAATTATCTCTTTCTGATTTAACGGATGTTAGTGGTTGTACGAAGCAAAATTTCAATTTCATCTTGACTTCATTCTGTCAAGAAATTTGGGCGGATTACAGCAGATCACGATTAATTCAAGGACTTAGAATCCATTACAACCAGAGGAATGTAATCAACAACGCAGGAGAAAGGTCAAATCAACGTGCTTTCAAAAATATGTCAAAATTTAGCGTGGTAATCGCTGGGACCTGATCGTATCTTCGTGTAGCGTTTCGTTCTCCGAAATCAGGGTCACGACTTCGATCCCAAAGCGGGGATGAAACTCTTAAAAAAACATTGCCCCTTAATTAGTTAGGCTTAGGATGATTTTTCAGACCCATGGAAGAACAGATAAGAATTTTAAAAAATTCTCAATATAATTCCTTTTTAAACTGCAGGATCAGAGCTATATTTGTTTTAGCAGTAATTCATACAATTGTTTATGACCAACAATGAAGAAATGCTCTTGAGAGTTCTGATAAAATATACAATGTGTCAAAAATATGTCACTTTTGGACGCTCCAGTTGTCATGAATTCTTGATCTGAGCAACTGTTTGTATTATAAGATGTCTTGAAACGAACGTGATCAACCTTTGCTGCATCAGTAAATAAATTAGCAAACCAAAATTTACCACACTGTCTTTCCCCGTAATCCTGAGAGTCCTGTCCCGTTTGCTCCTTCCAGACGTGTTTATAGTCTTTGTTTCGGGACGTTGGCAGCCTGCACTGGCCTTGATACGTTACGTTGCAGGGTCCACCTTTTCAAAAAGTCACTCTGGAGGCATGCCATTTACAGAGAGCCCTGTCTGAAAAACCACTCTATTTAGTTGTCGTGGTTCAAACACCCGAGATAAATAAAGCTGTGATTCTAGTCAACTTTTAAGACTTTTACCGTAATTTAGCGTTTGACATTTTTATTAAAACTGCCCGGCTTTATAAGCAAAATTATACGGTTGCATGGGATAAAAATAAGATAATAAATAAGAAAAATACATTAAAAATTGACAAAATGGGTAGATTAATGGAAACCTTTTATTTTTGGCTGTTACAGTGTATAAGGAAGATAAACCGCAATTTTCTTTCTGGCTATGAAGAACTGTTTATATGAAATGTTCCTTCGCGGCGCAAGTCCCCCCGCTAAATTGATTTTCAGTTGTTTCAGAAATTTCTTAATTATTTATTGTCAGTCGCATAAAGAAATAATAGAGTAAATTTCTTCAAACCGTTTATTTCAAAATTGAAAAACATTCGGCGCTTGCCATCATGTTTAATTGTACAAAAGATTTTTTTTATAAATTCCAACAATAAAAAAAATACAAAATTATAGAAACGCAGTGTATTTGTACTTTTTATTGTAGGTATTTTTATACAAAAATCTTTTGGATTTTGAAACTTACGGTGGCAAACGCCGAAAACTTTTCAAAACTTAAATAAATGGTTCGAAGAAATTTACCTTGTTATTTCTTTATATGACTGATAAAAAATATGAGGTTATATAATTAAGGGATTCCCAAATACGTCAATCTTAGTAAATTCATAAAAATGGTTGATTTAGAAAAATATTTTAGTAATTTGACGTGACGTTAACCTTCATGATTTTTTGGTAAAACCGAAGATAGCTTATCCCATACAATTTTAGCTAGTCCTGAATTATTTTCTATCTGGAGACAACATGATGGTTACTTGTTTGAAAAAGGGGCATCCTAAATCTGCAGTTTAGCGTATTCGACAGATGTTACGTGTTATGCGGTGAATAAATTAGAAATGCGTTTTCAGAAAACTATAAACGATCTGTGCATGGATATGTTTTATTGAGTTTTCGGTTTCGCTTAAAACTAACTAGATCAACCTGCGTAGATTTTTGATCGATGCAGCCACATGTCGTTTAAAGAAAATAAATCGTGATTATACGTGATCGAACAATAAACTCCGAAAATAATCATCTTATATCAGGCTTGAGGTGTCTGAAATTATCGACGCTTCACCGTCACGATTAAAGTGCCTTTACCCTCAATTACAACATAATATTTTTAAAAATTTGTGTAAATGCGACTGTACTGTACATTTTAAATGCAGCAGTTTTCTGCGAATGGTAGTATTAAAAATTTTTAAAAAGCAAATAAAACGTTTTTTCTCATAAATATCCGAAAAGATCTCTATAAAACATTGCTTCTCAGGCAGTTCCTGATGAAATATAACAATTTTGTTTACCTTTAGGTGTATGAAAATGAACATGAATCTTACTGTTAAATCAGGACAGTTTTTTTAAAAATTTTAATCTATTACAAACACAAACACTAACAATTGCACATTTGTATAACTTCAAATGAGTTAAAATATATCTGTACTTTTAATATTAATTAAGAAGTGCTTATGTTATCCTTACGGTATCTATACTTGTTAAGTTGGAAGCTATTTTATTCAATTCCTATAAAATTTTTCTTTTAGTTGTAGTTAAAAATTATCGTAATCATTTGTAAAGTCATCGGCAGTACACCGCAATTTTTTTCTTAAAATTTAAAAATACTGTGCATTCACTATGAACGTGTTTAGAATTTCTATTCCCTGTGCGACTCCTGCTTAATTTCCGTGGAGTTTGAATTTGGCGTTTAACTCCGGGCATAACTGATGATGTGTGGCGTTATTAGCGTACCTTGACTATTCAAGGTTATAGAAGGTTTAATAGCGGAGAAGGACGTGTGCGGTTTAATAATAGTGAAAAATGAAATTCACTGACGTAATCTATTACCGTTTGTTCGACGCACGCTTTTGTGGGAATACATCATTTATCTGATCCATTCCAGGATAAACATTAAGGAGAGTCACTCTAATTTATCATGTGTCTCGGTTACGATTCCTCTGTGAAGGACGCAAGAGAAGCCTTTCACCTCACCAATTCAGTGGTTGTCCAAATTCTGGGTCTTCAGTAACGCGAAACGGCCGCCAGATGATCTCGTCGTAGGAACGCGAGGGTACAGAAGTGATCTACCACTGTAAAGTACAATGGGTTGAGCCCGTCAGAAAACGCAATGTTAACGGCAGGTACAATTGTGTGCGTGTTACTGGTTATTAAGAACTCGAGCAGTTTAAATTGTATATCGAGCAGCTTTTGCAGGTGAAATTTGATTTCCCAGAGAGCTCTGGAGGACCTTTGGGTTTTTTGAACTAAAGAAACAAGCAGAGGCAGCTCGGCTGGTTGTGAGAGGTGTATGTTCCAGGGCCGCAGACCTTGGGCATACGGTAAGAGTTGTTCGCTATTAGTACTGGAATAGTCGGCCAGCTGCCTCCTAAATTGGTCCAAGGCACGGAGAGGGGAATGCTGCGACCGCACCACAACCCCTCTTCCGCCATTGGAAGGGCGTGGGAAAAGTACTCAATGCCCGACCTACCTGATGCAGGTTTTCTAGGGTTTGTCCTGCATCACTTTTAGGCGAATGTCGCGTAGGATCCATAAAGCATAACCCTTGGGTACCTTTCACATATCCCCCCTTTAAAATCCCTTCCTATGCTAATAAAGAGGTGTTGCCACCATCTGGATTACCCTCATATAGCCTATTACTCTAAAAAAAACAGGAGAGCTGAAGGCAGGTACCTATGGGGAACCTTATTTTCTCTCTGCTTTTTAATGAAGTGTTCCATCAGCCGAGCGGTCCTAGAGTTTGATTATACCGTAAGTGTAGATTTGTTCTCTAGTCCCATATGAAGAGGTCGAGGCATGGAGACGGGAATGCTGCGTCTGCACAGCAAACCCCACTTCAATGATCCCAAAGGATTCGGACAAGGACCGAGATACCGACATACCTGATGCAGGTTTCTCTATGGTTTTTCTCTGCATCACATTTCAGCTAACTGAAGCATTCTTAAATTGCAGTCCGTAGACCCAAGTTATCCCATGGCTACCTTGCTTTCGCTTCCGCAGCACCTCTCTCAAATTACTTCATATGTTATTAAAGGTGATGAGAGTATCACGTGGACTACCATCATGTAGTTAGTCACACACAAAAATAATACTTCTATATCTATAATGTAATGGCATAAGGAAATTGAATAAACAATTAAAGACTTAAAAAAAGTTGGTGAATTCCAAAAATTTCCCCCGTTCCTCCTCAGAAAAATAATTTTGAAGACTACTTGAAGTTTAAATTCTTCAGTGTGTAATTTATAAGCACACACCACTAATTTTAAAAAATTATACAAATTTATCACTGCGATATCAGTTATGTAGAGAGAAAAATTTATATAGCCGAGGTCAGAAAACCTTTAATTACAGTAGAATCACATGTAATATGAAAATAACAATGTTTTCTTTCAAGATAGGAAGAACGTATCTCGAAGACTACAGCGAGTGTGTCAACACGAGTGTCGCCTGAAAGGAATTCTTTGTTCATGTATTGAGGGCAACGAAAGTTTAGGAGGCGTTTCTTTGCTGTAGGAAGTCATCCACTGACAAATGCCCGTGACATAACTGAGCTTCGGCCTTGGCCCCAACACACACACACACACACTGATCTAAGTCGTACAAGTACCTCATTCCTTTGACGTCCTCTCACTCCTCAACAAAGGAATAAGACAATCATCTCTGTTGCGTTAAAATCCACATTAATGCTCTCTGGCGAAAAGGGCTGTTGTTGTAAATCCGAGAATGTCGGGGATGAGGAGAGTTTTGTAACTGACGCTGTAACGCCACATTTATTTTGTCACACTACATTCGTTACACATATTTGTGGAGCATGTGATCTCAGAAACAACAAGGTGCCTTCTGCAATAAAGACTGATTGAAACGTAAACACTGAACCAATACTACTGAAAAAATAAATGTGAGATTTGGAATTAGTTTCCTATAACGGTATAAATCAGCACTAAGAAAATATTTTTTTAAATCTGAGACCTAAAGTGTCTTCAGAACAATAAAAACTGTTCCGAAAACACCTATGGCGCCCCAAAACTCATGTTTTTAAGTTAGCAAAAGTTCCGTTTCTAATAATAATCACACTATAGCTTGGAAAGGGGCGTGGAATTGACGTCACAGACTATAACGGAAATCTACAATATTTTAGGAATTATAAAATCACTGTATAGACGGAAAACACATAATTATGTGGTATTTTGTATTATAGTTTATAAAATTAAAAGTAAGATTTATTCAAAGTGTTGTATTGGACAAACCAAACGTGTTAAAAGAAACCAGAATTAATCAACATAATACACATTGCAAGCTTTCAGGTGGTAACTTCTTAATATATACGATCATTTATATATATATATATGACTTGGAAAATCTGATTGTAAACCCCATTGAACGTAAATTAATCCATATATTTTCCCAATTTTCAAGAGGGGAATTCTGCGCTCATACTAAGGTAATAATATTAAAGATAATAGAACCCCGAACAAAAATAAGTAACAATAAAAATTTGGAGAAATTAATTAATCAGAGGATTGATTAGAATTAATTTGGAAGCGAATAATATATTTATTGCGAAATATGAGTATTTGCTTCAGATACGGTTTCAAGATAACTAAAAATGTACTCGTAGGAAAATAAGATAACGTAATTAAACCCTACAATAATCCTGAGTAGAAGTTCGATCGGAAAATTTTGTCTTTAATTTTTGAACTTGTTTTAAGAAGCATTTGAAATATTATAAGAAAAATAGTTTGCAGTAAAATTTAAAATTTGTGTTTATACAGTATATACGGGCATTTAAACGAGTCGCTATGGTTTATCACCGTTTCAATTACAGCGTAGTTTTATAAAAAAAAAATTGTGTGTAGAAAAAGATAAAACTGATGCAATGAATACGAAATATTTTTAGAGATAATTATTAATAATTTTATTTTTCCTATCGTCCTAATCTGCAGTGCTCAATTGTTATACAACAAACAGAAAGAATATAAGAGCAAGCCTAAACATTTTCGATTACACTTATAGGAGTCGATAATAATGATATTACTATACTTAAAAATATATCAGACAATATTCAACGATTTAAAAATGATAAAATAAAATCGGTAACAGACCTAACGAAATTTTTTTGGCACTCCCATTAATAAATTATTAGAATAGATCTTCTATAAATAATATTACTTAATGTATCGAAAAATATTGTAATAATCAAAAATGATGGACTTTTAAATTAAAAATTATTCAAATTTACAAACAAACAAATTTCTTAGCAATAAATTTAAACACAATTACACAATTTTAAAATATCTTAGGGTCTCTACTGGGTTTGATAATGGCGAATCATTTTATTTCTCAACTTAAACACAAATTCCAATTTTTTAAAAAAAAGATTTTCTCATCAATTAACTATGACGAAATTTACTTGTCAACGAAATTAAACTCAAAAGAATTTACAATTTTTAATCAAAAGAAGAGAACGAGATCTGACGTCTATCTTTTAATCAGGTTTACATAATTATTTATTTTATATTGTTACACACTACAACATTCCAGGATAACTTGTACTTGACGAAACACTATGGCGGGTTTTTGCACTGCTTCTAAAAAATCACAGATTCTAAAATTAATATTTTAGATCAAAAATCAGGAACCAGGATAATCTTTCTTTCGTCTCTATCTCGATTGACTTCTGCTCGGCTGTGTGCACCAAAAACTGTTTGTGTTTATCAGGTTTCGTAGTTCTGCTCATGTGAATATTCGTGATGTTTCTCTGCAAATTTCCTTTGAATATTTGAAATTGTCTTATCTATTTCAACTCGACCAATTTCTGTCGTGTCTGACTGCCCACTGCTTCTACTTAACTTTACTTTTTAAAATAATATCTCGTCTATTTTAATACAAACTGTAATTGACCAAACCTTCCAGCCAACTCTAACTACTCAATATATTCATTCCTGCTACCAAACCTTCCTGCTAATGCGACCTGAACTCTACCATATCATAATGTGAACTTGACTCTCTCCTAATTTTGAGCGCGCATTGCTTCTTTCGACAAAGGAAACAATACTTGGCTACTTTGTTACTGTGTTCTGTACCGCCGTCAAGAATAGATTTCTCAAATAATTTATTTTTTAATTTCTCAATTAATGCCTTAATTAATTGGCATTACAATATATTTTATAGGATATACGAAATAACAGTTATACGGTATTACAATTTCGCATTGCAATGAAAATATAGTGATCAGTTATTAACCGAAATGCACATGTTTCGGCGTCAAATCTGCTTTGAACTTTGACTTGAACCGGGATCTTGCATACTAACCTCCTACTCTGTAATTCAGGTCGCGTTTGTTGTTTGCAATTTGATGGCAGCATTGCTTGTCCTGTGACTGCATCACGCAAAACAGATTAGAATCTACGGCGTCGACCTCGGCGAGGATTAAGTAGGTAACAGGTTCCTGAGGACTCCCACGGGGAGGTCGATTACGCTCACGTACCCGTAGCATACTGGGAAAAAATATTGTTGATGTCTATAAATACAGACAATCCCTTACTTCAAGAGTTCAACGGTTGTTCATGTTATATTACCAGAAAATGAACGCTAAATTATGGTTGCAAATTTTAAAATCGTATACAAGCGAGTTTAAAGAGAAATATAATAACTAATTTAGTTATAAACCGAGATAAGTTAGTAACGAAGATAGTGGTTAAGATGAGAAAATTTAAATAGTTACAGGCAGCGAATGGGGGTCTCAAATACATGTTTCTATCGGCAAACATCGGGACTCCGAGAAAATTTCAGGAATTACCGGTAAATTAATATTTTATTCCATCAAGTAACTTAAATAATATGACTGATAATTATTTCATATTATGACCACGGATTCTCAGCCAATCATTCGGAAGTATGCGGTGTCG
This sequence comes from Zhengitettix transpicula, assembly GCA_037074705.1. NCBI lineage: Eukaryota > Metazoa > Arthropoda > Insecta > Orthoptera > Tetrigidae > Zhengitettix > Zhengitettix transpicula. Next base: position 33,219,373 of record CM073596.1, on the reverse strand, counting down.
ATATTCGTATATTTGCATACGTAGTATATGAGTTGGATAGAGTTTGAGGTCTATATATTCATATCGGTAAACAAAAATATTTTTTCATAAGTTGAATAAGAAGTGAAAATTTATTGGATATATTTTTATAAGGAAATACGAATTCCATAAAATAACACCGCAAGTAAATTTGTTTCTAGACATTGGAAAAATATTTAACTATTATTTTTAATTTAAGGGATTAAGTATAGGAAAAGGTTTCATGGTGTAAATATATGAAAGATTATAAACTTTAACAAACAATAGATTTATTTTTAATACTTTAAATTAATTACACAATTTAAAAATATATCTCAGGGTCTCTACTGGGTTTGATAATGGCGAATCATTTTATTTCTCAACTTAAACACATATTCCAATTTAAAAGATAAAAGATTTACTAGTCAATTAATTAGGATGAAATTTACTTGTCAGCGAAGTTAAACTAAAAAGATGGATTATAATTAAAAAATTTAAATCAAAAGAAGAAAACGAAATCTGACGTTTTTTTTATCAGGTTTACATAATTAGTAGTTTTTTTATATTGTTACTCACGGCTGCCCAGCATTCCAGGATACCTTTAATTGTCGAAGCACTATGACGGGTTTTTGCACTTCCTCTAAAACGCACAGATTCTAAATTAATATTTTTAGATCAAAACTCAGGAACCAGGATGATCCTCCTTTCGTCTCTCTCTCGGTTGACTTCTGATAATTCTGCCCGGATATGTTCACAAGACTGTTTGTGCTTAGCAGGTTTCGTAGTTCTGCTTGAGTGAATATTTCGTCTTCAGCAAAATGTTCAGGCACCAATCAACTCTGTTGATGGGTAATTCTCGATATTTCTCTGCAACTTTACTTTAAATATTTGAAATTGTCCTGTCTATTTCAACACGACCAATTTTTGTCGTGTCTGACTGCCAACTCAAACTTCTCAATACCTTCCTTCGACCTGCATCTGACCAAGCTTTCCTGCTAACTAACTCCCGTCTCGCAATTTTGAGCGCGCATTACTTCTTCCGACAAAGAAACAATGCTCTTCTTGTCTATTGTTGTTCTGTTCTGTACCGCCGTCAAGAATAGATTTCTCAAACAATTTAGATTTCCAAATTCACAATTAATGTCTTAATTAATTGGCATTACAATATTTATAATAAATTACTCATTAAAATGAACAATTAATTCCAAATTTCACATTTAATCAGTGAATGTTCTGGAAATGGAAAATTAAAACACCATGTATGATAATATTCAATGCAGCAATTGTCACAACAAGAAGTAACTATGGGAAAGTGTTCTGGTTTTATGCGACAAATGTTACCGATTGTATATCGAGATGACTTCGACGTGACGAGGAAAACTGTGGAGTGCTTATATTGAAGTAACTGTTCTTCTGTAAAATAACTTTTCATAACGCAAAATTTGTGCAATATCCTACTGTCAATCGCTCCAAATTTTTTTTCGTACGCCATTATTACAAATTTCCACATCACTAATTCTTCCAAATTTTCAAAGAATATTAAATATCCATCATTTACAGATCTACTACTACTCTTTCCCGCTTTATTAGAAGCCCCAAGGACCCTCTAGACACCTACAGCAAACATTGCCTTGTTTACTAAATCTTTTGCTGTAGTTGTAATTCCTGCTACATAGGGCAAACAAAACGTTCCCTTGATACACACGTTTCAAGGAACATATTTCTGATATCAAACAATCTGTAGTCTCCAAATATATCATCAATTCGAAACATATATTTGATTGGCGACATGCTAAGATTTTAGACATTGATATTCATTCGAGACTCATTTCAGAGATGCTTCAGATTAAATAAAACATCACAGCTATTAATGTACAAACAGACTCTATGAAACTCAGCAATTGCTACGATCCCTTATTATTGTACAAAACCTTCTGCTTTCTCATTGACGTTGCTCCCTTATTGTTAGGCCACCCCTTCGGCTCTCTCGTTGTTGCGCTTCCGTCGCTTTTGAGTTTTGTCAACTGACGAGGGCAGTTGTGTCACTCTAGGCTCTTCTTAGCACCTGATGAAAGGGACAAGGATCCCAGAAACGTTGTGTGGTATTTATGTTACCACTTATTTTCTCTGAATTGGCTATTATTCTAATTAATTATTTTCAATCAGACGTAAATTTTTTCATTTTAAAATTTTTTGTTTGACTATTTTTTTACATGGATATACTCCATTTATGTATGTCTTCTTTCGTGTTAACCGGTGTTTACAATCGTGGTTTCATAAGGGCAACTCCGTTTTACACCTTTATAGGCGCCCGGAGCTCAGAATTCAGCCGTAAATTTGCGTCTTGGGAACTGGTGTGAAATGTAAAACTCGTTTTCTGAGGCAACGGAATGAATGAAACAATCTTAATTAACTTCAGATACTAGTTCGTATTATGCAAGGGTGCGAATATCTCAGCCTTGGGAAACGGATTCTTCCACGAGATATCTGGGAAAGTAAATTGAGACAACATTGCATCTGCCAGTGGCGCGAGATCCTACAGCTCAAAACTTTTCATTTCTACGTAGTGGCACTCTGGGAAAACGATGGAAAAACTAATGCACAACACGGGAACGTGGTTTTGTTTAAAATCTCAAACATTATTTTTTAATTTCGTATATCCTATAAATGCAAGGTATATTTGAATATAATAACTCTAACAATTTATTAATCGGAATGTCAAAATCAAATCCAATAAAAAAACGTATGTTTTACACCTTCAGTAGGCTGGAGCAGCGACCTTTTAATAAACTGTATGAAAAAAAAACTTGTCTCCAATATTCCAAAAAAGTTACGTATTAAATCAGACTAAGGAAAGTATTTTAGAAAAAATAAAGGGCAAGGGTGTTGTTGACTTTACAATTCAGTTATATTTATATATTGCGGGAACGAGAATAAAGTAATCGAAATATTCAAAGTAGGAATGAATACAGATTTAAAGATTCCTCAAGTTTATCTAAAACTTTAAGTTAATTACAATTAATTATTTTTTTATTAAAATTTAAAAGCTTATAAACGGATAAGTGTAATGTGAATGATTTTTTTTATTGACGCCAGCCTAAATTTATTTTATTTTTAGAATGCTGAACGATTAAATATGATACTAATCTATAATTGACTTGGTTTGTTGCTAATTTTACTCTCCTCTTTTTCAATACGGTACAGATCTGTGACTTCTAAATACTTCTCTGATTTATAATAACTTTTGATAAAGATATTAACGGAAACTAAATTTGTAACTCGTCTATAGTCTTCATTATATAGCTATTAATGTTAATTAAAACTGGCAGTAGTTTAAAAAAAATTAATCGTCTGGAAACGTAAATTGGAAAACAACAAATTCATGTTAGTTTTAGTATAATTAGCATCAGGAAAATGTAATATAAATATCAAGCAGCTAACCACTCTGTGGTGTTGCCAGATTACCCCCCTTACTGCCCGTTAACGTGTAAGTTATTAGACACAACGTTCGGAAACGTAGCCAGAATAGTCCGTGACCTTGGTATTACATTTTCGTGACACAGATTATAGTATACGAGAATGAACGGACGTGACCCATAGATAATCAAATTAAGCTCAGATTATGGGAACAAAGTGCGGAATTGATCTATCGAAGAACAAGATTGTCCATTGAGGCAAATGTTCTATAAATTTGTATGTGGAGAAAACTTTTTTTCCCTTCTTTCTACATTAATTCGGGGGTGCACAAAGTCTGCACGAAACTCGTTTAATGGCTTTAATATAGGATTAAATCAGACAATTTAAATATATAGCAACCGTAGAAAATGTTAGTAATTTAAAAAGATTTAACAAACATAGGTTTTTTGAGAGTTTGTGTTTTGGTGGAATAAGTCTCTTCACAAAAGGTAGCAAATTAAATGAATTTCTAAGTTCTTTTGCTCATTAGAAATTAATCACTTTAAAATATTTTCCGAAAATACAGACTAATACAAATTGTGGAGGTCGTTATCACTGAGAATTCTTCAGTGCTGGATAGAACAAGATGCAGAAACTCGTGACGTATAAATACAAAGAAGTCGAAATGTTATGCCTCGAAGAACAGTTTCCTTTAATTATAGGACAAAAACAGGGCCTGGAACGTTAAAGTAGACATTAACCTATTCCCTGTGGATAAATCGTGTTCTAGAACGCGATACGATTCGTTCTGTGTTTATATATATAAAAAATGGTGAAGCAAGAGTGAATAGACTTCACGGTTGCAGGCCGGTACTGATCGAGACACTTTCACCGGAGAAAGTAACTTATTCTTTTAGCTGCCAGTAGGAGGGTCGACTAGCCGGTTCTTCCCACGCTATATTTGCACTTCCTAGTTCACCAATCTAAAGCTTTTAAACTTAATTTCGTAATCTACAAGACCTTTTGTAGCAGTATAACGATACTAATGTCCTAATTTAAACAGGGTGTCTAAATTTCTGTTTCCCTGTTAAATAACCTTGTTTGAATAAACGAAGCTCTGAAAAATAAAACTACTAATAAATTATACTCATTTAAAGCCCACGTAGATACAATCCTGTTTTGATAAATAGCCCGTGATCTGCATGATTTTGTAGAATAACTCTGTCCAGGGTGATAGCAATTTATATCCAGTCAAGCAACAAAAAATTTATTTTACTGCCTGTAATTGAACTACGAAAGTCCATATTTTTGCGAACAAAATATTTAGTATTTTCTCATTACCTGTGAAGAAATGTTTGTATAGAAATAAAGCTACTAAACTGTACACAGAATATATCTTATAATTATCCCCATATTACAAAGGCTTTTAACTGAGAATTTATTAAAAGTAAGGGGGGTATTATAAATTTTTGCTAAAAATCACTCCGATCTCGATCGAAATACTACGGGACCTCCCGAATGAGTTTAGTTGTATTATTATACGCAATGTACTGAATTTCTCCAGTTTCTAAACGATTTGACATAATAATAGGTTACAAAATTTTTATTCACCCTATTTAATTGAACGTATTGTCCCCATGGTTTGTCAAGTGTTTTAGAGTCAAAGAATTTTTTATACAGTTAAATTTTACTGTCAAATGGTATGTAACGTTTAAATGACGAAGCAAGAGGTTAGAAAAATCGAATAATTTATTTAGTTGATCAGGAATGAGATTGGAGGAGATCAGTGAAAACGAAGGAGTAGGACAAAGAGAACGTAATAGGATAAATAAACCAAGCATAGCAGAAGATAAGCTATCAGAGAAGGGTTCCACATACCGAGCTGCTCAAAATAAACCAAAAAAAATGGGATGGATGAATTCTAAATGTACCAATTGAAATACTATATTTTGGAAACAATAGAGGCTTTAAAGTTCAACAATGACCAATCCACAATGTCAGAAAGGAAAAAAGTGTAATTGTATACGTTTTAGAACCGCGTGGAAAGTTGAAAAATATTAGCTTTGCATGTTGATGATGCAGCAAAATGAGAAAAGACATTAGAGATGGTGGATGGTGCTCAGCGGACGTCGGCGAATTGGCGTTTCTACGCAAGGAGGAGGCGGAGCTCCTTACCGTGTGTTCCGTTTCAAGGTACCTGATATGAGATTGAGAATCAAAATTTTCTCCAATTCTTTAAGGTGGCTAGATAGTTATAAATACAAATAACGTTACTTAACTCGGAAGCATCATCCCGAAACAGGTCTGGAACTGTTAAATATGAACACAATGGCAGATGTTTCAGTCGGCGATTGGAATCAGAAGGAGGTATTTTCCAATGTATCGTGAAAAAGTACTGTGATTCCTTCCCTGGAACTAATTTTAGCGATGTACGAATCCCAGTGACACGGTTAGGTGCCTTGATGAACCCTCCAACAAAATTTATAGTATATTTCATGACAAAACTCTTAGAGCATGCAGTTGCGAACTTTTTTTGTTTTATTTCCGCGAGTGGGTCTGCCTCCGGAGGTTCATTGAGCCTTCATCTTCCAAGGCCAATTCGCCAAGCACGTCCGAGGCCTTACGTAACTCCAGGAGAAAGTGCTTCGCTCTTCCGCCGACCCAGTTGCCCGCATTCTCCATTCCATCAGAGTAACCAATTTCAGCCAAAAATTCCGCCCTTTGATTAGAATTTTACGTAACGCAAGCAAGAAACACGTTTGTGCGTGTCGACCAATGAACGGTTGTATGAAAAAGAGGTGACTATGCCTCACCTGGGTCTCTGCTCTCTTACTGGTAGAGCTGCTGCATACAAAAAAACTAGATCGTGAGTTCAAACCAGGTCAAGTCTTTCAAATTTCAAACAGTTTTGGGACAAACATCCTCTGTTATACTCAGCTGACTCAGCTAAATTTCTGGTACACGGCCATTACATATCGTGGAAGAACAGGATTCCAGCCATTGTAGTTCAAGTTTAAGAAGTCACAATGTTGTTGACGTATTGAAGAAACAATTTTTCTAGATATTTCTGCCTGGATCCTCTCAATAATTAATAACATCCATATTTGAGTAAATCTATCACAGAGATAGTGAAATTAGAGCCTTTGGGAATTTTTTAACAAGAATAACTTAACACTATTTTACAGGTTATGAAATGAAAACTTTCAGGTGGGAAACCAAATGGTATCATCGCCTAACGTTGGTGAAGTGTGTAGGAAATTGGAGAAGTGAAAGACAGGTCAAGAAAACCGACAATATTACATCCTTGGCCTCTACATACATTAAAATGATAGTTCAATAATTTATTAAAGTGTTACAGGTCGTTTTTAATCCATTAATTAATACCATTCTGAAGTTAAACATATTTCATCTTCATCACCCCGATACTTGAAATTTCTCTCATTTCCTGGACCAATGTTTTTCCGCAACCAGTTTGTTCTTTTGCAACCATTTTTCACTTTCTAAGATTAACGTCACTAATCTATGAAGTGTCCACATTGAGATATGTTTTAAAAATGTTGGGAACTTAAAGAATATTGAAATCGGATTCCAACTTTTCTGTGGTTCTCATTAAAAATTCTTGGAGATCCGTTTGGATTCACAGTCCAGCTGCCTTCGATTTACAGTTATTGGACAGGAGCCTTAATATTTTGTATTTTTGTCAGTAAATAATACCAAACGAATCATCCCGAGACCGATGGAAATTAATTTCGATCCACTCGTACCTAATTGGTAGATCATGGACAATTTTTCGTGAATCCGATGTTCTCACCTTCCGACATATATTTCCTTCATATGATCACCTCCGAGTCTTTTGAACAGATCGATATGTTGGCAGTGGATCAACATTCCTAGCTTTCTCCGTCTACAGAACGGCAATATCACTAAGTGGAACGCCTATAGTCAGTCCCGTATGCCCCAAGCAGTTTGCAACAACGATTATAATTACGAAACAACGTCGCACAGGATCATAGTCACGTCTAAAAACACCCAATATCGTAAATTAAAACTTTCTATGCTCCACATTTTGAGAAGCAAAGAACTGCAATTAAGTCTTCGATGGTTCAATAAACGTTTCGGGGACGCAGCTTAACATGTGTGATTTACACCTGTTGGCGAATCCGTTGCTTACGTAGACTGTCTTTTCCACTACCTTACAGGAAATAGAACCAGATAGAAACTGCATTATTACATTTTTAGTTTTTCTTCATATAATTATTCTTTTTTGTTACATTATCTTAATATACTTGTTTTTGTGGTAGTCAGTCAACAGACTGGTTTAATGCAGATCTCCGTGCTAATCTATCTATCTCTTCTATTCTTACCCCACACTCTAATAATACTAATTTAACGAACCTTTCGTGTCTCACAATGTGGCATATTAGTCTATCCCTTCTTTTAGTCAGTGTCCTCTATAGCGTTCTCTCTTCACCCATTCTATTTGAGGTTTCCTGACAGACTGCAGCCCTTCTTGATTATTGTCTTTTTTTCGTGTCCATAAATTCGAATTACTGCTGTCTGACTTCTGCATACGTTAGAGATAACCCTACATTCTCAGTATTTTATTCCAATCAACTTGAAAATGCTAACTGGGTCCAATTCACTTATCAAAAGCGATATATATATATATATATATATATATATATATATGTATATATTGTAATGCCAATTAATTAGTACATTAATTGTTTGAACATAAAATTTAAATTGCTTGAGAAATCTATTTTAGCGGTCTGATTGAACAAAGCGACAATAGAAAAGCCGAGCTCTGTTTCTTTGTCGGAAGGTCAAAATGGCGTATGCGCGCTAAAACTCGAGACGAGGATAGTTCAGTTGGTGATTAGAATTTAATGTCGGGACATTTCGGAAGACGAAACAAGTGATACTAGATCAGAGACTAGCCGTCGTTTATTGTATTATTATTAAACATAGTTGTGAGTTGAAGACAAAGTAAAGCATTCACGAAAGAATTACATCGAAACTTGCTAAGTATAAGCAGTTTTACGTCCATAGCCAGCCAGAAATAGTAAAATTTCAGTTTTAGTCCAAAGCACTAAAGACTAGCAAATCTACAAACCACAGAATTCACCTAAGGCAAGCAGAATTCACCTGTTGCAAGCATTCAACAGATAGATGACAAAAAAGGAGGATCATCCGAGTTCCTGACATCCTATCAATTTGACTAGAATCAGTGTAAAATCTGTGAATCTTAGAATCAGTGTAAAATCACGCAATAGTGTATTTTCGAAAACAAAAGGTATGCTGGAAACAACTGGACAGATGTGAGTAACAAATTACAAAATAATGATTTATGTAAACGTAATTAAAAGATAGAAGTCAGATTTCGTTCTATTTAAAATTGTTAATCAGAGTTAATCTCTTTACTTTTAATTTCGTTCTATTTTAATTGTCAAGTTAATTTCTTTTATTTTATTCGACGTATTGTTCAGGTCAATGTGATTTGTTTGTTAATATGATTTTTAAACATAATTGATGTGTCCAATATCAAACCCAGTGAAGACCCTGAGAAATTAATATTTTAAATTTGTAATTGTTTTAAAATTATTGCCACAAAATAAATAAATATTGTTTGTAAATTTTATTAATTCTTTTATTTAATTAACACCCTCCATTAAATTATTACATAAATAGCTTCAACGAGAGGCGAATTCTTTAAATTCATTTAATTAAATCAATTAAACGACGTATTAATTGTGTATATTACAATATATATATATAAAAATATTTTAGTATACAATTTAAGACCATCATCAGGTCACTCCCCGGCGTCGACTTATTGTGACCACCATCGGTCGATCTCCCAAACCAGACTGTTGATTCGCCAAAGTTCTGCGTATTACACAGGCCACCGTTAAGAATAGAGACTGGAAACCATTCTAATCTCCACATTCTTGCGCCACACTCATTGTTCCTTAAAATGATACGGCCTCAATATTACGCCGACAATGAAATATTATAGAAAAAATTTTATAAAAAAAATTCATTACAATATATATTCTGACCATTAAGAAAACTAATAAATTAATTAACATCAGTCAATTCTAAGACGGAAAAAATTATTAATTAAATTAACAACGTATAACCCCTTATTTTGCGACCTCATCAGGTTCATGTTTAAAACTACAATAAAAACAATTACAATGATTATAATAACTTTTTAAATAAATATTTTGCAGGCAACAAAAAATTTACATTTTTTTATAATTATAAAATGTTGATAGAACAGATAATTTTATGAACCTGATGAGGTAGCAAAATAAGCGATGAAACGTTATTAATTTAACTAATAATTTTTTTCTTACTTAAAATTGGCCGATGTTTATTTATTATCCAAAACTTTTTCCAGTTCTACAAATGGGATGACAATGGGCCTGTTTTTCTTTATCGTGTCCTCTAGAATCAATCGTAGAGTCAATATGGTTTCCCTTAAACCAAACTGACATTTTCGTAATTTTCATTCTGCCTGACCTTCAATTCTTATACACTAAAACATTTTTAATTATTGATAGTTAAAAAACCATTAACCAGCCTTGAAACATTTTTATTGATTTTAATGAGAGCTTTCGATAATAGTCATTATTAATCTGTAGTTTAATATGACTGGAGTGCCTTTATATGATTTTATTGCTGATCGTCAAGCGACTCTGTTTTTATTCCCAACGACTTGTAAATGTAAATGAACTCATGTCGTATGAAACTACAGATTGATAATGGCAATTGTTGAAAGCTTATGTTAAAATAAATAAAATTGTTTGGATGCATGTTAATGGTTTCTTTGAATTGTTAATAATTGAAATTAATAAAACAGTCCAATTGCATTCAAATGGTTACAACAGACCATTTAGTAATATCAGATTTTTAATAGCATAATCATGGACAGAATATAAATTTAAACAATATAAAATAGTAAGAAAAATATATTTATGTACATGTATATTTAACTTCTTCAGTCATTATTCACATACTTTTTGTAACTCCATGTAAGTTACCACTGCTTTAAATTTTTTTTAGGTAACAGGCTACATGAGGGTAATCCACATAGTGGCAATTCCCCTTTAATAGCATAGGAAGAGATCTGAAAGGGGGGATGCGGAAGGGTAGAGGAAGGTAGCCAAGGGTTAACTAGGGCTCCCGGGCTAAATTTTAAGGATCCTACCTGGCATTTGCCTAAAGAAATGCAGGAAAAACCCTATAAAACCTGCATCAGGTAGGTCGGGCATTGGATACTTGTTCCACGCCCTTCCGATAGCGGGAGAGGAGTTTGCTGTGGGGTCGCAGCTTTTCCCTCACCGTGCCTTGACCAGTTTAGGAGGCAGCTGGTTGACTATTCCAATAGGAATAGCGGACAAATCTTACCGTATGCTCAAAGTTTGCGACCCCGGATCATACACCTCTCAAAACAGGCCGTAAATTTTTTTTTAGGGTAACAGGCTACATGAGGGTAATCCACATGGTGACAACTCCCCTTTAATAGCATAGGAAGGGATTCCTCTACGGAATAGTAGAGGAAGGTAGTTAAGAGTTAACTAGGGCCCCCGGGCTATATTTTAAGGATCCTACCCGGCATTCGCCTAAAAGTAACGCAGGGAAAACCCTAGAAAAACCAGCATGAGGTAGGTCGGGCATTGGGTATTTGTCCCACGCCCTTCCGATAGCGGGAGAAGAGTTTGCTGTGGGGACGCAGCATTCACATCTCCGTACCTCGCCCAGTTTAGGAGGCAGCTGGCCGACTCCCCTGACTTCATATTTCACTTCGCTTAATACACAACTACAAGAAATTTTTCAAATTATTCTATATGTTCATTAAATTTCATATTTTCTTCTATAAATATAACCAAACATTTTTTAAAGAAAGTCCCAATCTAAAATTATTTATTCAGGGCTCTGTTGTTTAATTGTCATAATTATATATAATATAAAGGAAATTAGGACTACTTAGTCTTAATTTAATGTTACAATACTATTCTTATGTTCAAAATTATGTTCGTAATCGTCTGTATAAAACACCCAATATAAAAACATTTATACATTATTAATTAAGTACTTGTTGAAATTACAATGAAAGGATAAAATCATAAAATTCCAGAAAATCCTAAAAACAAGAGAATTAAGAATTATTTAAAATAAAAATATTTTATTTGTTATTAAAGACTGATTAAGAAACCAATTGAATTGAGTAGAATCGAAAAGGGAATGAAAATGTGCCATGAAATATTTGAACAGTTTGCCAGACACTTTTTTAGGTAGTCCTGTAAAGAAGAAACAGTAAGAGTAAAAAGTAGTTGGGACCTTAATTGCAGGAAAGAAAAAGTGTGGAACCAAACACGACTGTAGTAAGGTGATGTGAAACAACATTAAAAGTTATTGTTCTGTGAACGAGTTTCACTAATATACTGCAAATTTGTTTGTGTTTACAAATAGTTGAAGTGAACGGCATTGTAATTGCTGACGTCATAGTGACGCAAGAGTCGATAAATGTAGGGCGGAGAGAAACGCATCGTTACACCGGCTTCGTTGGTTTCTTTCTTCCGAGGATGACCCTGAACAACACCGCGAAGGATCCAAAGCATTTAAACTCGCGCACAATTACCTATAGCCGTAAATAACAGTCTCTCTTCTAAGAAGACTACCGATGTCGACCAGAATACGGAAGCTTGCTGACTTCGAAACGACCTTCGAAGATGATTTTTTTACCTTCCACGTACGAGGATAAATAAGACCATGAATCTATTATAGTTTCCTTCAAGCGTGTTCAACTTCAAGGCTATTCAAACACATTTTATGCGGTTCTATATATACTAAAGCTAAATATAAATTAATGGTCAAAGTTTCTCTGCCGGTCCAAATAATATTTAGTCTGAAATATTCGTGACGTAGGAATCTTTGAGACAACTAACCGAATCTTGACAGACCAAAGATTTTTTAATCAAACGACTCGTTTTGGAGCTCTCTAAATGTTACGCTAATGAAACTGACCTCTTTACAAGTTATGGAAATTTTAGTCTACCATTTATAGTAGCAGAACTTTAAAACGCGACACACTGAAATGAACACGTAATAATTCATATTTCTTTTTAAATACTAAAAGCCATATTTTTACATTTATTTTTAGAAAATAACACGATTTAAATGCCATTCATAGTAAATCCGATTGAGATGTTCCAAACTGTCCAGTTCTGTCACCAATAATGCAGTCTCAACCCTGATATTAATGTATTGGTATTGACAACGAAAATTCAGTTCGAATCTCAATACGTTTTTAGCCTTTCTATATTTTCAAACATGTATGTAATTGAAATTTTTAGGGAAGTGCAACGTGAAACGTTGAGTAAAGGTATGTGGAAAAACTAAAAAAAAATTGTTTTTAGTCCTTTAGCCTTAATTACCGAGTCCTCCGACGCTATATACGTACGGGGACTCGTACAGAGATTTGACCACATAGCTCAGTACGTGTTGCGTCAAGACCGCACGAGATTTTTCGCGTAATGTGGCGCCAGGCCGAAAATATTGTAATAATTAAATATTATAATGGCTGAATTAAACAAATGAAAAAAAACACAAATTTTACATTTACTTTTTATGGGAATCAAAGCGTCTGAACATAGACGAAATTTGTTGCGGAAGAAATAATACTAAAGATTGAATTTAACAATTTCAATTTTATCAAGAGTTAACGATCTCATTTTATCGATAATTAAATAATTAAAATTAAAGAACGATCTGACTTTTATCTTTTAATCACGGTTTACAAATTATTTTAAAGTTTTTCTCTACTTACGGCCGCCCAGGTCTCATTTTTAGTTTTTCGTGCACAATTTTGGGGAAATCACTGATTCTAAGTTCTCACAGACTCTAAAGGTTCACAGGCTCTAATTGGCGTTGTTTGTTAGTTGGTTTAACACAAATTGGTTGGTTCTCGATGCTTTACTGGATTTGTAGATCTCGTGGCTTTAGTTGACCATGGACTTCATTGGTTTGTCTGAATATTGCTTTACTTTTTAATAACTGAAAGCATGTTTGTGACTGGGCCACAATCTTTCGTTCTGACTGCCGACTGTAAAACTTTCAATGAGTTCATTTCGTCCGTTCTATTCGCTGTCTGCTGACCGACTGTACTGTTCAAATTTTTATGACTTGGAATTTTGGTCTTTTCTCCTCGCTGCTTACTGCCCGACTACTACATTTCGTCTCGTAGATTTTGAGCGCGTAAACTCTCTCAACTGATCAACAATGTTTTCTTTGCCTCGCCGGATTGTTGCGGCGTCCGCTCTATATCCACTAATAACGAGTCCTCTACAATCCAACTTTCCAATTAGAACAATGTCTTAATTACCAATTACTACAATATATTCATGTTAATACAATTAAAACGGATAACAAACATATGTGAGGTTATTTCAAATCCTTTTCTGATTGCCAAGCATTCACCAGATTTTTTACGGGGTACGGTAGAGCTTCATTCCTGCAGAAGATCCGGGAGTGGTGCGCTATCTGGAATTGAAATGTCTTTGAGGATTGACTGGAACCACGACGGCTATTTTATTGAATAGGTCACGCCGCCGATTGTGCCGATGCAGATGAGGATGCACCTGCTTATCGGGCGGGTGAAATGGCCGAGGTAATTCGAGATGACGATGGTCGAGGTGGGCCAACGACCACGACCACGGGACATCCGTGAGTCCGTGAACCTCTCCGTGACCTTGCCCACGCCGAACGTAATTGCACACTACTCCGCTCGCAAACAAACACGCGAAGAGTTGCCTCACGAACTTCTCTGTCTCCGAAGCGGTGGTCTTCAGTATCTCTTACACAAAGCTTGGCAAAATACGGGGAAACTCACCGTGTCTGTGAAAAATATATTTTACTTATCCTCAATCTGGGAACCATTTTAGACTGGTGACATCAAACTCTTCACAACGCCAAATTTAATTGTGCAACCGTTTCCACTATATACATACATCAGTTCTATTCAATTATAAGAGCTCAAGTAGCTGTGAGTTTAGCTGCAAAATAAGTCGGCTAATTGTCTAACAACCTATCGATATATATGAGGACTAATAATCTCTTACACTTAGCACGTAACCATCATACTTGGATTTCGATTAAATTGAATTTTCTTCCCCCTTAATAGGTTTGTTTTCACTTATGGTGTTGCACTCATCTGATCCTGGCACAATAATGAATCATAATTTTTCTTCGAGTGTTCCATAAGCCGATATCAATACACATTTAAGGGAGAGGAATTAAGAATTTCGAAGGTGTGACGTAACTACGCTTATAACGTGGAGAAGAAACTCCGGTAATCAAATCAATGCAATAATTATGTATGATTGGTTTAGACCCCTACAGACATGAACTAATCGGTTGAAACCATTATCAGTTCAAAAATTTCTCGGTTTCCTCTATAGGGCGAAACGCATATGCCGATAGATGGAAAAATATTCCTTCAAGCCTTTGATTTAATTAAACTTTTAACACAAAATCCATTACTTACCTGGTGTTGAACAAGATGCTCCTCTCAGGGTCCAAGTGGGCTCGTGTTGATGTCTTCCAATGCCGGATCGATTCGTATTGTTCTAATACTTTTGAAGAAAACTACAATAATTTATTTGAATTATCAATTTATTATCCTCAACTACATCTCCTACAAAACTCACTCTATCACTCACAGACAGACAAAACCACAACACAAACATCCTCCCTCCATTCACCACTTCCAAAGCCCACCGGTCTCCAAAGATATATATTACAGGTATACGAAGATATACGAACTCAATCATGGATTATCTTAGGGACCTGAAAGTGATTGATGTCATCTAATATAGACATATTAGATTTCATATCATATAATGTAAATAATATTGTACCTCAGGCGCAGCCAACGTCTGTATCTAATGAAACCACAGTGTAAAAAAAACGTAGTAGTAATTTGTAAAGTGAATCATGGTCACTAATAACCACGTCGATTGATGTTACCATAAACTAAATATTTCTTAAAAAAGATATACGTTACAAGCTCGTTGTTACTTAGTAAACATGGCCATGCCACAGTTGACTTAAACTACAGTAGAACGGAACTACATAAACCGTTTTCTTTGTTCAGGAGACAATTCTGGAATATTATCTGGTTAATGAAAGCCCATGTAGTAATATACCATTTAAATGTATTATTAGAATCAGTGAAATATAATTGGATATAAATTGACCCACTTATTTGTGGAAATTTCTCCCCAACTTTGTTGGATATATGTTACAATTTCTTGGAAAGCAAATTGAACGATAGAGCCACGGATCATGAACATTATTCTGGTCTTCCAGAATTTTCTGGTTCCTCTCTAGCTTATTTTGTCTGCATACAATCAATTGAATGTATCTGGTTGTCCATGAGTACAGTTGAAGTCAGGTTATTGTATCGCAGAACGAGTAGTTTTTCCTCGAGCTTTACCTTTTGCTGTGAAGGTGCCACAAAACGGTGATGATCACAGAGGATGGTTGGTGTCCTTGGAAGGACGTTGCTCTTTCGCAATTCATCACCAGGTCGCCATTTGTAGGTCCAGGCAGCAGGGTCGAGGACCTAGAACAAGTTCGCTGGCTCATGACATCACCCCAGTGAGTCGTGAAGGGCTGCTCCCCCGAAATTGCCGTCCGCACGACCGACCAGTCGTAAACGTTTATGGTGCAGGTCACTCAACCCTAATGGCATCACTCGTTAGGAATTGGGAGGCACTGGTATTCCAAGGGTGTGGCATAGGTGTCTAGCGCCTAGGGCGAGAACCAGCTGGGCAGAGTCCGGGGGTTATAAAGGAGAAAACATTTTAACAACTGGACCAACAGCTGGTTTTCGCCTCGCGAATTCAACGCTGTTGAGCAGGAATCCAAGGATAATTAAAACCACTTCTTTGCCTCATCATTAATAATTAAGAGACAAAGGATTTCCGACAAAGGATAGAAAGAAAGATAGAGGTATAGAAGAAAAATGACACTAAATAAATACTAATTTGTACAGAATACTCAACTCAAACAAACGAAACATCAAGATCTGGATGCGGATGGAGACTGAGAACCAGCGGTGGACAATCTGGAGGTTATAAAACAGAAACTTTTCAACAAATAATTAAGGGCTATTCTAAATTCGATTCGTCGGGTCTGTTGAAAACGATCACATGGATGTACGGTATATTAATAAAAAGATAGACTATAAAACATAATTTATGAAGAGAAAGGAAGAGATAGGTAGAGGAAAGAAATCAATGAAACTAAAAATTGCGTATTATTTTTTAAACGTTTTATATTCCAGACCCAAATTTTTCGTTAGTATATATGTATAATTCTGTATATTTGAAAATAAAAGAATGGAGTGTAGTACTATGGAATAAATTCTTTGTTGACTGAATTAGCATGTTAAAGGTTGCAAAATATTTTTTAAAATGTCCCATATCAATATCGGTCATTTTGGATGATCTTTTACATTTAAATTGAAATTATGGTTCATGAAACGACAATTTATTGGTTGAATATTTGTTATCGAAAGAACAAAACTTATTTAAGGTAAATGTTTGCTTTTTTTGTGTATATGGATAATTTAGAAGAGATCAGTTAATGAAAAATGGTGTACGAGGAAGTGTTAAATCAGACATTATTTTCATCATGTTCCTTTGTACCTCACATTGGAGAAAAAATTTTTTCGTTAAAACAGTCGATTGAAATTTAAATCTCTGATATCGGAATACGATTGAATGCAAACTTTAAATACAGTCGCATGCGTGCTCGATTGTTGCACGAATTGTTTTAGGTTTATGAAGTCACTGGAACTTGTGAATGGAAGTTTATTTTGTCGGTCAGTAGCCTTCAGACCGTCTGTGTTTGCCTCAACGAACGCCGTCACAGTGAAGATAATAGGAGGTGTATTGACAGTTGTAGATACAATACTCGTCTATGTAGACTCTAAAAGAGTGTCACTGGCCTAGACATGTCGATAATCTGAACCAACAACAATTACTAGTTCGACGTCACAAAATTTTACAAATAGCTAACATAACAAGGAAATTTATAATACCGAAAATACGTGAGTTAATCTACTCCATCGACAGACTTTACAAGAAATTATAAATTCTTAAATATTTTTTTATAATTTGCCGGTAGATTGGTTTTATTATTTAGGTACTCCAGAAGTTGACTCAAACCATTAGCGCTGTTAAATTGTGAAAATAACTAACTTTCACTCGCAAGGCTGCTTTGCCAGTCTCATATTTGACTACAGGGTAGATTTCTAATCCACAAAATCTCACTCGGTGACTATTTTTCACACACTTGTAAAATATTAGGTATAAATTTGTTTTTAGAGCATTGTTCCGACTCTTAAGGAAATATCGATGCAAATGAAGAAATTTAAAATCAGTTAACTAGACTACAAATATTATCTTTACAAAAAAAAGTTATATACGGAAATATTCATGTCAATGATACCATTGAAATTAAAATTAAACCGAAATTAAATACAAAACCAATTAAAATCGATTTTCTGTGTTATTAAAAAATGTATACTTAGTTTCCTAATGAGTACGACGTGAACCGTGGACTATAAATAAATTAATAATTTGTTTTTTCTATGTTTCCGAAATCACTGTTACAAATCTTGCTACCAAATGCTATTGTAGTGTAAATTGTAACTCAGAAGTGAATTTGATCCTCAATTTTCTTATCATCTATTCTCTTTTTTTTTAACAAAAAAAATGCTTAGTAACGGTAACACTAAATTTTCATTAAACTAGAAATTTTGCTTTTTAATTATTTTATTTAAAAATAACAAATTTGTGTATATTGATTGAATGGTGATTTTTCTTCTTTTTAGCTATGTTAAGGACGGAATTTTGTACCTGAGGCCGACCTTTACTGCCGACGACTACGGCGAGGACTTCCTATACAAGGGGTCCTTAAACGACATATATTGCAACCTGCGACCTTGCACCTCGTAAGTAAATAACGAGATTTTGATAAGCTTTACAAGTCGTTATGAAACAAGTGGCATTCTGAAGGCCAACTCTATTCTGAGTGAAATATCTAAAGCACCGCCTTCTCTTTGTAAAGGACCAAAATGGAAGTTTTACTTTCTACAACAAACATCATTCTTTTTTGGTATTATTTTTTTGTTGCTCTATTTCTTGCAGTCATTTCAACATTTGGTTATGCACTATGGTTCCATTCAAAGGCAATTTATTAATATTTTTTTAGAGTTCCTTATTTTGTGCCTGTTTTTGGAATTCGAGAAAACTGTTTGTCTCAATGTCGACGTGTCGGCAAATAAGAAAATTTCGATTGTCTCCATAAAATAATTACGGGAATGATGTCAGCGGTATTACGATGAATTTCTCCCATGTGTCCAAGAGAGAATAACTTATAATATTTTCTGTAGGCATTGGGACCTGATTCACACGAGTTTACGTCTCTGATGCAGACGTGGCTTACATAACAGAGGCAGGTTCCCAGACACTTATCTGGACCTGTATGTAATTCCATCTGTACTTCAAGAATTTTGCATCGTTCCAGTGGCTTCGATTGCGTTTCAAATCCCTTCAAAGTAAAATTAACAGGATTCAATAAACACAACCACTTAAACTATGGACATGTATTATTACCCAAACAATTCTGAAATAATTGTTCTGTTTATAATTATGGTAGAGTTTTTATTTTCGCAGATGAGATTATTTGTAGGTTAAAGTTTTGTTTATCGTCAATAAATAATCTTGAAGTAAATGAACTTAAGTTAGTGGTGTTTCGTACGTATGAGATTTCAGCTGCATCATTTGAGTCACGGTAGTAGAACATGAAATATCATACCACGGTTATGGTTAAATTCCATCTATATGAATAAAATGCTTATCTGAATTTCGGCTCGTCTGGAAAAGATAAATTGAAAAACGGCTACATAGACTTCGATGAATTACAACATTTGTATTTATTATTTCTTAAATTACAACATATTGCCTATATTTGGAAGTTAGAGGAAAATCGGGACACATTCGATAACTATCGTTTTTGGATTGATAACACTTGAAGACGGTAAAACAATTAATTTCATGAGATAAATATTCGTGGGAGAATAACGGATACTTTTAATCTTCTTAGAATTACCTTTAATTAAATTGTCCTTCATGAATCAACGAAGCAAAAGACGGTTAATACGCCTAGTATTTTTTATGCTGCAAGCAAGTAGGTTTCATAAGCTTAGAATTAAGGTTGGAAATATTTGTAGTTGTTTATAATATTTATCGTCTGTCATCCATATTTTGTGAGCACAGTGACGTCTCGTTCGTGTTACATTTTATCAGGATTCATGTATTATTGTGTGTAATTTATGTCATTATAGATACGTTATATAATTGATGTGAAAATGCCCACATCACAGACTTTTTTTTCTGTATTTTTGTACAATTAAATATTAAAATAAACGTTTTGAAAATAAAATTAATCCTCCTTTCGTAAATCGTCTTAAAATCTTCTTAATACTTCATTAATACGCATTAATTTAATTTTTTTAAATAACGTATTCATTTGTAATAAACTTTGTTCAACCCTTACTGTCAAGCATTGTGTCCACCAGCTTATGGAGTTGATGTAGAAGGAACGAAATCGTTTCAATGATAGTGGAGAATGAGTTTTTCATCCCTTCCGTTTTATTGATGCTTCCTTCTTAACTACATTTTTTTTTATAACTTATCATTATTCTTTTAGAGGTCTCAATTTTGTCTATATATTTCTCGTTAGTTCCTGCTTTAGCGTAAAGTTTATTTCAAACATTAAAATTTTGATCAATTTTATCAATACGTTTCTGTACATTAATATTTTTAATTCGATATGCATAGCGTCGTGAAAATCAATTAGGAATTACCGACATCTTTAACCAATACTATGTTATGTTTTCTACGGTATAGTTATAGAATTGTGAGAAGCTCTCCGTCAAGTTAGATCATCAGAAATAGCACGAATTGAGTGACAGGCTTTACTGTCCAGGATGTGCGAGAATTCCTTGGCTGAAGACATTAAGTCACTACACACTTTCCGAACAAAAGATTTCTTGCAGTATGAGCGTGCAATGTTCAAGGAACTTCCTTGACTTGTTGACTATCACTTTACCGTCGAGTAGGAACACATTAATAACCCCTTTTACATTGTGGATACGTGTTGAAGATATTTAATAAGACTACGAAATACATTGGTTAAAAACTTCGAGGAAAATATAATATGACGATACAAGGTGATTACGCATGTTACTTAATGAATTTAAATTAGACTTTCCATCGCAAACTAACCCAGTGCCCCTGTAAAAATGAAAAATATTAGGCCTACTCTTCTTTCTCAAAATGTTACTTCCAAAACAAGCCCGCAGGTTCAAAACGATTTTACATATGCCTGGCCACGTATTCATATATAAGAGTATATACGAAGTAAAAAAGCCTGAGCGTCTATAGGTGGGAAGCAAAGACAGTAAGGACACAGATAAACTTCCAGTTTTTATTTGCAGCATGTGGAGAAGATTATGCTACATATAGGTTATTATATAGGTTGTAATTAAATCGTAGAGTTCTCGTGCTTAGCTGTTGTGTAAGTACGGGGACTGTAAGAATAATTAGTAAATATATATCAGGTGTGAGTAGGATAACGAACTAAATCGACATAGAGCTGCACTAAACACGTAATGAAAATTTATGAGGAGGTGTTTAATTAAGAATTTAAGTGAAATGAGTAATAGTTGAATATTATGTTAATAATAGGTTTGAAACCCAACCATGACTTTACGGTCAAATTACATTTAACCTTACACACTTATTAGCACTAATTATTTTTGATTAAGACAAAATATAGAGGCGTATCTATTTTGCTACAGTCTACTCGTAACCGATGACGTTATATATAAGCATATATATATATATATATATATATATATATATATATATATATGGATAAAAGGAAAAACCTGGGAAACAATTGTCTTAGAGACAGGATGATCATCCTTGGAAAGCAGACGACCTTACTCGAAAGTCCAGCTGTAGTGTCTGCGGTTTCTCTATTTGAAAGGTACTGCAAGTTTCCCGTCCTTCAGGGACGGATGTTACAGCTAAATTCCTGCAAGTTGAAGGACGGGATTGTCAACACAAACAGCATTTGCTTTTCTATTGTTTGAATGAGAAGTTCCATTATAAGAACTTGATCAGCAACGATGGATGTGATATTTTAGGACCGATTCTGACATCTTAAACTTTTATTTTTCAGTTCTTCTGGCCAGGATATTGTGGTTCCCATCCAATCCGCACGGATCAGGACGATTAATTCTTTCAGCTTTCGGTATGGTAGACTCGAAGTTCGAGCCCAAATGCCTCGTGGAGACTGGATTTGGCCAGGTAATTTACTTTAATAATTTCTTTTTTTTCAATAACACACTTCATACCCTTTTTTTTCTTCAACGCAACATTTTTCTAACAATCATAATCAGAATGACTGTGTTAACTTCCGAACGACAAAACCAAACCTTGTACTTATTCACTTAGATCGCTAAAAAAACAAACGTAGGTCTAATGTACGGTTTTTAATTTCTTGACTTTAGGTTCATGTTCTATATATATCCCTTCTTGTTCACAGCTATCTGGATGAAGCCGGAGGAAAACGCTTATGGCGGCTGGCCCGCTTCTGGAGAGATTGACGTCGTCGAGTGTCGCGGCAACCGTAAACTTACCAACTACCTCGGACAATCCATGGGCATCGACAAGATGACAGCCGCGCTACACTTCGGACCAAACTCCTCGTACAACATCTGGAGACCTACTTATTGGGAGCAGTAAGTTGGTTAGCAGTAAAAGTTAACTGAATCACTACACCTCATAAAACACACAGGCTTGGTGGAATCAATATATTCTGTAACAATAAACTTCGTCTTAAATATATCTTATATATATTTGCAGAAAAAATATTCAACTAATCCAAAACTATGGATTCCCCATATTTTTACTGGAATAAAGGAAGATAAGTGGAGCTTTGAACAGGTATCGTTGTTTGGGAGATCAATTTTAAAGAGGAATCGAAATTGGAAACTGAGGGTCGTGTACCTACTTTGCATTTAATGATTTTTATTCAGGTTCCGAAGTTTGTTTACTATGATATTGAGTGACATTCCGTGGCTGTTTTCTGGAATTGCATTTTCGTTTGGCTATAAACGCTACTTCAGTATATACTTGCCCGCGCAAACAAGTGTTAGATGTGTTGCCTACACAACAGGCGTTGATCGGTGGTTCGTTTTAATTTGTACACAGCTAAAGAACGAATATTTGGCAACTAATTTTATCGGAATATAATAATTTCTCTTACCCTCTCCAGCACAGTACTTCGGTTTTTCTTCATGTTATGACGGCTTATATCCAGACCGTAATATTTAGTGTTGACTAAATTCTTGTTTACCTAGAGGCAATACAAATGTGCAAAGTGTGTGTCTCATTCACATGTAAAAAAAATACAGTAATGGAGACGAACACAATCGATTAATACGCCATTACGTTTACAGTCATTTCAAACCATTGTTTTTTTTTCACACGCCGCCTTTGGGAACAGTTGGTAATTAATTATTGAAGTCATGCCGCTTTCGGTACTGGGCTCAGGTTTTTTTATGAATGGAGACCTTCACGACTGGGCGTGTCTACGAGGAGTTCTTTATAAGAACAACCTCGCTATGATCTCGATTCAAGGGCAACGCTTCCCTTCTCTCTCATTCCTTCAGTCGGTGAGGAAGATAGAACTTGTATGTATGATGAGTGAACTAGAATACTGAGAACGCTTTTAAATTATGCCATTCATCTTTCGTAATGGCATACATTTATTATAGCGCAATGAGGTTCAAATAAACCCGTCAGCTACAGAAAGAGTCTTCTCTTTAATAGTCACATTAATTTTACTCATCGATAAATTAAAGAGGTATTCTTCCTTCATCGTCTATTAGGCACTATCTACTTAGTCATTATCTAGCATTTAGTGTTGTTTTCAGACGCAAGGACGTCTGGAATTTGAATCGAACCCTTGATAATTTAATTAGTTGACATATATTAAAGACCAAAAAAATAAAACAACGTGATACAAATATAATCTGAGTCATTAGTATAGGAAACAATCAATATTTCAATCATTATATTACCTTCCTTTATTTCCGTAATTGTCTGCGAAAAAAAATTGCTAATATTGGTCTCTTGTAACTTCTTGGAATATGGAAAAATAATTTTACATTATTAAAGAGGTAAATTATAGTTGAAGTCACATAAGAATTGACTGAATGAAGTATTAAAGAATCATTACTATATTCTCAATATAACTCATATAGTTTGGTTTTAATTGTTTCTGTCATACTAGGTTGTTCAATTATGTTTTTAAAGACGTAAATCTGTTCATATTTCTTGCTTCTTAAAAATTATAAGTATAAAATCATAAGAAACTGATTCACATAATGTCCTAAAAAAATTTATAATATTTCGACGAAGGCTCGAAGGTCATGGTTGGATTAACTAGTCAGAGTCAGGATGGTATTCGTAATGTTCTTGTGTCAATGTTGGAAAATTCTACTCTTGGAATAATAATGTACGGCAATAAATAACACTAACTTCAATAAAGAATGTAGTCTTTCTCGTTGTAGAGAAAGAATAAAGTATTCTAGGGCTTCTAACCGAGTAAACAATTGTATTCGCGACGTTTCGATGACGTTCACTGCCATCGACCTCTAGAAATGGCAGTAAACGGCAGTGAAAGGGCAAGAAGACTTTATTCACTAACTTCAATCTTCAAAAGTCACTCAACGATTAGTACTACGGCAGGCGTTTTATTTTAAAATGATAATTAAATGCAGTGAGGCTGATGCAGGTTTTTCTAGGATTTTCCCTGCATCACTTTTAGGCGAATTGCCGGGTAGGATCCTTAAACCATAGCCCGGGGGCCCTAGTTAACCCTTGGCTACCTTCCTCTACCTTCCAATGCTATTAAAGGGGAGTTGCCACCATGTGGATTACCCTCATGTGACATCAATTAACACTTTATTTTAGATTTCCGTGTTTTAGAATCTTTCAAAATTATCTTCGTGCTATTTTACTAAACAGATCAATTTCCAAAAGGATTTGGTTGAAGACACTTTTACGTTATAAATACATATCGATTGTTTCCAGGACTCTGAAAGATGGCAAGGACTTTGCAGACGATTTCCACATCTACGGACTGGTGTGGAAGGAAGACTCAATCACCATCACCGTAGATGGTAAAACCATCGGATCTGTGGCCGCAACTCCAGGAGGCTTCTGGAAGCTTGGGAACTTCGACGTCTCGCCCGGAGGTGAAAACATTTGGGCTAAAGGGGGACCGCTAGCTCCCTTCGACAAAAAGGTTTGTTTTCCTCAACAAACGCAAAATTCACTTAATTGGAACTTGTAATTTTGTAACTTTTCTCTCGGAAAAAATAATAATAGCCACTTAATCCCTTCTTCAAAAATAACAGTTCTGTCACAACCGGAGACAAAAATCTGAGTAACATATATACATCAGTCTGGGCGCCTGAATTGTTTAATAACTGTTAAAGCATCAATGTTTCTGGTTGAAAAAATGCTGAATGATAAATATTTTAACATGCGTTCCTGATTTTTAAAATAATTGTGTGTTATTGAAAATTATAAATTGGTCTAACATGCTTGGGTCAGGAAATTGTTTATTAAATTCAAAATTTTTTGAATATCTTTGTTGTTCTTTTGAAAATATTTTTTTCTCGCATCACACAAAAAATTTGTTCGCACCTAATATTTAATCCCTATATCTATATGTCTGTCAATGGATTAACTAACCTTCAATTCATTTTTTGTTCAATTTTTGCAACTTTGAGAAAGTTGACACATTTCCTCTTTCTTGATTTAAGGACTTTTTTCTTCAGTGATATTATCCTTCATGTTACAATTATATGATAAGTTTCTGTATTCGTTCCAATATTTTTCAACATTGGTAAATTCAAACTAACAATTTGCAAGTGCACTTAAAGAATATCGCTGTGGCAATAAGCAAATATTGGAGGAACTAATTTAAACATATGGAATTAGCCAAGATTATTAGAAATTCACTAATATGATTCGAGTTCCGAGCTTAAGAGTCCCTCCCAACTTCCTTCCTGAAAACAACCCAAGGGTTTACAATTGGAAACCACTGTAAATTTAAGTTCTCACATATCACCTTGTTTTTAATTTTATCGGCATATCCCATTCAAGTGTCATCCATTTTCTGAATATTAAATAATATTAAAATATTATCTATAACTTAAAAACCAACCATTGCTATTAAATTTAAATTTATGATTGAAAATACAGGGTGTCGTTCAAACCTCCCACATTTCATATACCCAAGGGAAGAAAACTACATTAGATATGATAATTAAATTGCATCCTATGCAAGAGCATCTCAAAGAATCTATTTAATAATTATCAGTATATTTCTACATTTGTAGCACGAAGAATATCGAGTCTGTATTCAATTTCTTGCCATGTTCTTCGTAACAATACGCTGTAGTATTCGTCAGTATGGTTTGTCGTTCGGCATCACAAAGTTTAGTAAGTACACCAGTGACTGAGTTTGTATACTTACAAAGTGCAAATTCTGCAACATATGATTTATATGGTACAATTTCATTATGATATTTCCTGTAGTTTATTTTTTGAGGTTTGAAAGTAATATTAATTACAGTCGTGGTAGACGTCTTCAAGTGTATCAACTTTCCTTATGTCGGTTGTATACGTATGTTTACAATCTTGGGTCATTCACAGTTGTGAATAACATTATCATTTGTCCGCAGTTCTTCATAATTATGAACGTGGCCGTGGGCGGTAGATTCTTCTCTGATAATCTTCGCAACTATCCTCTGCCAAAGCCGTGGAACTGGACTTCTCCTTCGCCTATGAAGGACTTTTGGCGACATCGTGACTGGTGGATGCCCACATGGAAAGGTGAAGAGGCGGCTATGAAGGTGGACTATGTGCGAATCTACACCTTCGACGACCCCGTCGAGAAATCTGCTCAGACCAACAGAATGTGGAGTCCTGGTCACGATCGGGAAGTAAGACCCACTAACATAAGCAAGAACACCCAACCGGTCACCACAACGCCCAAACCGAGCACAAAAACGACTACTGTGCGCAACATTACTAAAAAAATTCCGGAAGTGACGACGTACCGTAGGCCCGACGTGCTTCCGGTCCGTGCTGCCACGGACAGACCAGCAGTCACTTTCAGCGATCTATGGACCACGAGACTTGCCATCAACCAGACGCAACTCCCTGTCAGTACTCGCCTGGTCTTCCAGATTCCGCCTCAACCACCTGCGGTGAGATACGATAACCAGGCGGCCACCACCAGACTAGATTACCTCGCACCTTCTTCTTTAACTAGTTGGAGGAATTTATTTCTTCGAAGGGGCTAATCTTTCCTAATTACCATCAATATTTCTTGCCTAGTCATTGCGCCTTTTCCAACTGAAAGCCGCATCGTATCCGCTTTGATATCAGTTTTTTTCACAAGTACTTCCCCGACGTAATAGGGTGATAGATTTTACAAAATGCACGATTTATGTAACTTTACATCAGCCGGTATTACCAATTGAAAATGTGTCATGATGAGTCTTGATCCACATGCCACTAGTCTCGCTCGTGTGTCAAATTTCCTCATCACCGATCACAAACGTAAATTAACATAGATATGTCTTGTTCACTTAAAATGATTCATTATTGCAATATTTTAAATCTCATCCCTGAATTTTAATTTAAACAATTGAGCAAAAAGGAAGTCTGTACATGCATCTACCAAAATGTGCAAATTGAAAAAGTTTCTGGTATAACAATTACTGACACTTTAATATCGAGATTTAAGTTTCGTTTATACAACTGGAATGTTTCACTTCAATTATATTTTCTCAGTTACCCATATATTTTTAGAACTCAAATATTTATTTTAATTGTGGGTCACAAAACTAAATATTTATATGACTATCAGGTCATTTGACGTAAATGAGATTAAAATTTTTTACTTATTTATTGCTTGTACTCTAACTTTGATAACTTGGGTGATAATTCTTGTTGTCCCTGCTACACAAATTTCTGATACCTGAACTAATTGACAATGTGCATAAAACTGTATATAAAATTCCAAATGAGCAAAACATTAAGAAAAGTATACAGCAGTGATTAATTTTAAAAGTGTAAATGGAATAATCAACAATGGCTAAACATTGTCTATTTCAGAACCTACCATAAAAGTAGGGAGTACTTGTGAAATATCCTAGGTGTGACTCAAAGTATTTTAGAATATTTATTATTGTACAGAATAGTGTAACGATGAATGAAAACTTGATTTTTTGCTTAAGTGTGTGAGAAATGATAATTCTGTAATTTCCTTCCATTTATAAAATAAAGTGAGTGTATTATTAGACACAATCGAGCAGGAAAATCTGAATATAATCAACAGCATCATGTTTTTGTGAAAATGATCTGTTTATATATATATATATTTTCTGAAGATGCACTACAACAAATACCTATGTAATATCTACAAAAACTATTAAATGTTTGAAATATTATTTATTTCTAGACAGAAACAAGTATCAGAGTCAAATAGTAAATTTGATAAGAGGATGTAAAGTGGTAGAATTATGATTACCCGTGTTTGATACCTCACCATTATTGTACATAGTTTATTCTGTAAAGGAATGTAAGAGTCTGTGATGTTTCAATAAATATAAAAATTAATTTTTTCCAATATACTTCTGATTCATCTATGATATATTGGCAAAGTAATCATATAATGATTATTTTCAAATAATTATCTCCTGCTACTGTTACATTGAATAAGATGTATATAGGATGTAAATTAACATTTAAATTAAATTTATTTCATAAGATACAGCAGTGATTACTGTCAGTAATTTTTTAACAGCAAGTGATCAAAATGTCTTAATCATCCAAAGTAAAATTGGTACAATTTCATAGACCCAAATTTAAAATAGCAGCTCGAATTAAAAACATGTCGTTACAAATACTAAATTGATTCAGATGTCAACAGGTAAGATAATTGCTATTTTTTCACAGTTATTGATTCCAAATATTATATTCAGAATATTTTGTTCACTACAAAGAAGCATATTTGGGATTGTAGGTGTAAAGTGATACTAATTGATAGTTGCTTCAACACATGACAGAAAAAGAAATAATATTAAGAAAAACGATGGAAGAAACCACCATTCTCTATAAAATAATATAAGAAATAGCTCCTAAATCTGTGCTATATGCAAGTGTGATTGAAAAAATGTATAACCATTTAATATATTTATCAATGAAGAATATTGAAAATTTCGTTGAATCATCTGGTATAGATTATATTGAGTAAGATAGAGAAGTAGGTTATTATTTATTCATCCACTAGATCATACATAATGATTAATTCAAAGTTTCAAAACTTATATTTTTTTTGTTTCCTGAAGCAGAGGAATAGCCATATTCCCGTATGGTAGGTTGAACACAACCACAGACATAAACGTTAAATAATTGAAAATAAAACAATTTTTTTTTAAAAAAATTTTTATTAGGTAACAGACTACATGAGGGTAATCCATATGGTGGCAACTCCCCTTTAAAAGCATAGGAAGGGATTTGAAAGGGGGGATGCGGAAGGGTAGGGTAAGGTAGCCAAGGGTTAGCTAGGACCCCCGGGCTGTGGTGGTGTCTCCAATTTACAGAAGAAAAAAAAATTACATCCAATTCGGGTTGATTTCCTTTGTCATGTTGGCAACGAAAAGGCATATGTACTCTGTCACTTGGTAATACTCCTATATTTGACAAAGAACAATACTACTTTGTTAAAGTATATATTTTAACGAAGAAAGTTATACTGTTGACAACCGTTTATCATACAAAGTTCATCAAATAAGAAGTATTAACGTAGTTATTAAATGTCATTTAAAATCCGAATTTCAACGAAGTTTCCGTAGTGTAGTGGTTATCACGTGCGCTTCACACGCGCAAGGTCCCCGGTTCGATCCCGGGCGGAAACAATTTTTTTTATTATAAACAATCAAGTTGTCATTTTAATATCTTCAAAAAATTCATCAATATTTTTCATTTTATTTAGCGTTTTGATGTACAACTAAATATAAAATTCTACTTAAACGATTACTGTAATAATAAAACTTATTTGGGAATATACCAGTAATTTCCAAATAGTGTCATTCAAACTTCTACTTCAATTTCAACCCAATGTGCAAAATACATTAGCAATACAATTTTATTTGAATTATTAGTTACAAAGTTATTCACTTGGAATTTCTTTCCGACTATTAATATGCTTCGCAGCAGGCGCTAGTGGTTACCCCTTATTGGAGCTCACGTAACTGAGGAGGAATGTGGAGTGGCGGTGTTGTGGACTACGTCTGTCATTGTTAATATCAAACATCAGTAAATGATAAATATTAAATTGTTTATGTATATATTGCTGTGCTTATCATCTTCGTATCAGTGTCTTTGCTCTTTGTTTATTGGAAGGTAAAGAATGTTTGAATTAATTAGACAATAGTTACCGTCAGTAATGCAATAATGTAATTGTTATTAGAATTGACAAGAGGTTGTAAGATGGATCATTTTAGAATTAATAATGGTTTGTTTGTTCTATTGCTCTTTATAACAAGAAACACGTGCATTGTATTTATTTATTTATAAGCGAAGCGCAAATACTTATAACAAATTACAACAACAAAAATTGTTTATTCCTGAAGTATAATGGTTTTTTTTTCTGCACTTGTCAAACCGCCTGTCACAAAATTAATTATGTGTTTAGTTTACAATCATAAACACAACTGGAAATAAATTCAGTTCAACAATAGTTATTATTCATGTTTTCGCTTTTTACTATACTTAATGAATAATCGCATTTGTTATGGTGTGCCCGCGATGTACATATTTCCCATTGCTAAAATCTTAATCATTTTTTATCTTACGATAGCTTATGTGATTATTAAATAAATTAATAATTGACATTAGATTGTGTAAGTATTTAAAACATTCAAATTAAATATAATTACCTGATATGACCATTGATGTTAC
The DNA here is from genome assembly GCA_037074705.1 of Zhengitettix transpicula. Classification (NCBI taxonomy): domain Eukaryota; kingdom Metazoa; phylum Arthropoda; class Insecta; order Orthoptera; family Tetrigidae; genus Zhengitettix; species Zhengitettix transpicula. The sequence continues at coordinate 33,188,777 of CM073596.1, read as the reverse complement.
TGTACTCAAACAATTTTTCATTTGACATAAATTATGTATGTTTCAATTAAATGTTTCACATAAAAACGAAACATTGGTTTTGGACAACAAATCCATTGCATTTGTTCATAAGTGGTAAATGCTCTTGATCAATTTTCTACCAATATATTATTATGTATGGTTTAATTAAGGGCCATGACATTTAGTGCCCTTAATCTTTTTTAAAAAATTATTATACTACATAACCAATACACATGAAAGAATTGATTGGAATCTCAAAACAAATTTTTATTTCATTCTTACCATAGATAAACTCATTTTTATGTTGCAACATATTTTTGTGGTACTTCATCATTGTAGTGGAGGGCTCCTAGCCTACATCAGGTTGAGCAGGATCTGTCCAAAACATGTCTGAAATTCACTTGTACAAATCTCATCTGGCAGTTGTGCATATCAAATAGGGCCCCAGGTCTTCGAAATAATTAAGAATGTGACTGATTGAATATGACCACAAATATAAAAAGTGAGTTATGGAATCAAACAAGAAAGGTTGTTTAATCATATTAGTACATGCACAAATTAAACATTGCATAAGAGAAAGAAAACTAATTATCCTGATTGAGGATTTAATGTATCTTTTTTTGTTGTATATATCTTATCTAAGTAATCACAATTATTCTATTTGCTACATATGAACATGTAAAACTGCTATATTACGTGTTTTGATCATATTACACCTTTATTCCTTTTTCTATTTTATTCAGGTATAATGGAGAACATAATTAAAGAAGCATTAGGGACAGTAACTTTAAAACCAAGTGGTAAAGGAGGGGGTGGTTGTATTAATGATGGTGAAGCATATTTTACAGACACAGGCACAATATTTGTCAAACGAAATAGCAAATCACAAGTAAGCAATTTAATTCTAAAAATATTAATTTCAGCTTTACATATTTATTCCTGTTTCATGTATAATATGATTTTAATTATCGTTATTTAATATACTAATACCATGATTTTTAAGCTGTTAGATATGGACAGTGTGTTGATATACTGAAAGTAATTAAAAATATTATATACTACACAAAAAGTTTATTTCAGTGTAATTCAACTTAAATTAATTTTCATGTGATTTATAATGTATTCAATTTAACCTTATAGTATGTCAGATAAATAAATAGACAAATAACAGACAAAAATAAGTGTTAAGTAAATGCCACACCACATATCTGCATACCTTGTTGCTTCCATTAGGTGATTCACTTCGTCTCCTGGTTTGTGCGGTATTGTTTTATGGCTCTTGTGTTTTTCGAATCACCTGATGAAAGCAAAAAGGATTGCAGAAATGTTTTATGATATGTATCACCTTTTATTTTGCTGTTTATTTATCAAATAAGTATCTTTATACTATACAGATATTTGAATTTAATGAAACTTTGTTGTCAGTATTTTATACTTAATTTCAATCTTCACACTTAATGGCTATTAATGCCTCAAATCCTTTTGTTCTGTTCTTGTATTATTAATATGCATGCTTCAATATAATATCTTACTATAAACTAAATTCTGACTTGGATATTTATATTTTAGTATTGGAACTCATATATAGAGGCAATATTTGATGATAAATAAGAGTCGAATTCAAATATTTCTCCCTTTAATGATTTTACTTAATGTACGTCCTTGTCTTTTTAAGCTTCCATTTCATATTCCAAAATGTTCATGCATTTAATTTCAACCTAATTTTTCATTTCATAATAAATGTTTCTTAAAAATATTCATTATTGTGCCTCTATTCCCTTTTTCTGCCTCCTCAATGTCAAGTGTTTTTATTCCTATGACATAATTAAATAGTTTTCAACTGAGTTAGAACTGTAACATCTGCATTTTACTGAATCTGCTATTGGAATGATATTATTTGTTAATTACATTGTCTGCCCAAGTAATGAATTTAAACCATGAAATATATTAAAAGTAATAATGTAAAGTTTTAAAATAATAAACGGAAATTGTGTTCATATAGTTTTAGTATTCTGACACAACACAATATCAGTGTGTCCACTAAGACTATTTCGTAAGGTCTGTGAAAATACAGTGTAATGTAGTATAGACCATATATGCACTTTATGTGATTTAAAAGAGACATGGTTATGTGAAAGAAATATAAATGAAAATAAATTACTTAACAAAAACTTAATAATGAAGAAACCAGCTGCTAAATTTATTTCAGGCCAAGCATGTATTTCATAATGATATTCTGACTATTAAGACAAATTATAAATAAACACATCCAATTTGAAGTCAGAAAAAATATATTTCACTAAATTTGTGACCTGTTGGGGTATTAAGTTTAACAAAATTTTGATAGTCAGGTCGTTCTCCCTTCACTGCTGTGGCCAAATTTTTTTTCAGGTATGAAGTTAAACAGTCAAGGGAAAATGACCTGACTCAAAATTTTGTTAAACTTCATATGTGAAGTGGTCACAAATTTAGCGACAAATTGTAGAATATTTTTCTATAAATATATATATTTTTTCTGATTTAAAATTGGCTGTTGTTTATTTATAATTTGTCTTATTAGTCAGAATATCATTATTAAATAGATGGTTTGCCTGAAATGATTTTCACATGTTGTCTCTTCATTATTAACGTTTTGTTAAATATTTTATTTTCTTTATTTTCATTTATATTTCTTTCACATACCCATGTCTTTTTTAAATCATAAAAAGTGCACATATGGTGTTATGACAAAAAAATTTAAAAAACATGTTTTAATTTAATTAACAAATTGGTAATGTGGTTTGTTTCTGACAATTTTTGTATCTAGGCCAAACGAATGTTTGATGGAGAATTTGAGAGTTTGCAAGCAATTGCTGCAACAAATACTATTCCTGTTCCTGAACCACTGGTAGTTTTAGATAACCCTCATGGAGGCGCAGTAATAGCTATGGAATATCTTGATATGAAGGGACTTCGAAAATATTCCAAGGAATTGGGCCATCAGCTGGCTAAATTACATCTTAATAACTCAGATGTTGCTAAGCTACATAAACCAGGATTTATTGGTAAAGAAGAGAAAGCTTATGTTGATAAGTTTGGATTCCATGCGACAACATGTTGTGGGTATTTACCTCTGGAGAATGAATGGTGTGATAACTGGGTTGTAAGTTTTCCATACTTTCCTCTTAACTTGATTACCATTACATTTCTTAAAAATTTTCTCTTTCCTCAGACATTTTTCATCAGACAAAGGCTTGAACCTCAGTTTAGAATGATAGAGAAGAATGTAAGTATGTAATTTAATTTTTAAACTGGATACAGTTCATGTAGTTTTGTAATTATGGTATACATTAATACAATTAAAATACCACATGTTGAGTATGACACAGTCATTAAGTTAAAAGTATTAGAAAAGAGTCACTTTGTAATTGTTACATAGAAAATGATGAATATTTTTTCATTATGCTTTATTCTGATATTAACAATAGCTGTAGACCAGTCTTTCTTTCCTAAAGTGTTCTGTAGTGATCACTTGAATTTTATATTATTTCTTAGTCTTTAACAGTAGAACTGAATATTGTTTTGATATATTATGGATTGAATGATTAAGTAAAAAAACAGATACCTTTCTTTGTTCCACTAGATCTGCTGACTATGTCTCATATTTTGTTTCTTTATTGGTTCTATATTACAATTGTTGAGAACAACATGTATGAAAAGGTAGAGCTTACATGCATATTCATATTCTAGATCTTGGTGATCTTATTTGCCTTTTTATGGATGTAGGCTGTTCAATTGGTTTTTTAAACAAACATGTTCATTCAGACAGTTATAATGTCACATGAGTTGATTAAAATAGCTGCATTGATTGTTGTTAAAGTTTTCTTTAGCTTAAGTTCCTTGAAACAGTTGATATTTAAATATATTAATTCAATGGCATATCTGACTTAAAGATCCAATATCACCCATAACTACTATAAAGTCTGTGAACAGATAAAACCATAAATCATATTGCATTTTCACATTGCCATTATGGTGCCTTTGACATATTTCAAATAGTTTACATGTTTCATTTTAATTGAAATAAATCTGTATCCTTAAAAATTTATTTAACCAGTTGTAACGTTATTTAAATATATTAGTGCCAAGATAAGGAAATTCTCAATTGTATAAAGCTGTAAAATATGCACAATTTTTTAAACATGAAAAAATGTGACGGGGAAGAAACTGAGAATCAGAAAAGTGAGAGTTGATTGTATGTATTCTTTACTTTAAAGACTTTTCCATTGCTACTACACATAATTTGTTTTCCAAAAGAAAGAAATACTATTTGTTTTCATAGTATGCAGATAGTGAAACCATGGAGCTTTGGTCTGAGCTACAACTCAAAATTCACAAATTCTTTGAAGGAATTAAAATTGAACCATCATTACTACATGGTGATTTGTGGAGTGGAAACATGGCTGAAACTATTAGTGGACCAGGTAAAAGATTGAAAGTATTTACTACCAATTTTCTTGTAATAAAAAGTCCTGTAAGAAAATTCAATATTTAACTGTGTTAAAAAATTAAAGACCACTGTAAATTTTTGTGTTCCAGTTATTTTTGATCCTGCATCATTCTATGGTCATCATGAATTTGAATTTGGTATCATATCGATGTTTGGAGGGTTTCCTAAATCATTTTTTGATGGTTATTTTGAACTGATACCCAAGGATCCTGGTTTCAATTTGAGAAATAATCTGTACCAACTCTTTCACAACTTAAACCATTGGTTAGTACTGTAATTAATGGAATTTACTAACATGTTTAAACAAAAAATTATCATTTAATACATTACACAGTTAACATTATATAATTTTTGTTTGAAGTGTGGTATGATTATCATGCACAATTATATTTATTGCACATGAAGAAACTGAGTGATTTAATGTGAGACATTTCATTTTTATTAAATCATGATAAAATTATCCCAATGCACTTATTGCCAGTAATATAAATTTCAACTGTACAGAGCTGGTACCACACAGACATTAACAATTATTTGGCACCATACGCATCCAGTAAATCCTCCAACTCTCTCTTCCAAATGAGAGGTTCTCCTTTTTCTTGAAACTTTGCCATCTAGTTTTAGCAGATAAGCATATTGTCTTTTCCATTAAATTTAATACTTTATATCTGATGTTAGTGTGCTATTACATCACTATTTAACTCTGTGTTTTATTAAGTTGTACTTCCGGTTCTGTTATGAATAAACAAAGAAGTTAATTGTTAGGTATTGGTAGTGGGGCTTTATTTAGTGTTCAATACCACTTTATGTTAATTGATATTTCAAGATTAATAGCCAAGATAAAATATTTTTGAGTTATTATGACAATTTTAGTCTACTTATCACTTGGAAAAGGTTATTAAACACACAAATAGTTTGATTTTGTTTTCTGAAGTAGAACAATTGTGATAATTATCATATACACTTTTTTTCTACATTACAGGAATCATTTCGGGAAAGGATACAGAGGATCTTCGCTCTCATTAATGAAAACTTTGTTGAAGTGAATTGCAATTATATTTGGTGCAAAAACAGTGAAGTTTTGTCTGTGTTAAAACTATTTTATGGATGTCGAGACATTAAAATGTGAAGAAAATTTCAGTGTAGCTTATAATTTTTTCATTGGTTGGTACCAATGTATATCAGATCACAAGTTTTAATCACTTGAATAAGAAGAAAATTAGAACTATTTGGTTGAATAGGCATATCACATTTCCAGTATAGCTTTTCTTTAAAAAAAAACCATATTAACTTTTGTCCTAATCAAAATAAACTGTTTTAAGTTTATTCGGTTCAAACTGCTTCTTTCATAAATCAGTTTGTCCAAGTATTATTTCAATACATTGTTTTAGTAATATATGTTTTAATATTCCTTTAGCCAACTTTTCCTTTTATACCTTTTCATTCGTTAGTTCTCAATGATTTGAATTGTATGCTACGTGTTACACTTCTTATCCTTCACATTATATTTGTATCACTTTTTTACCTTAGCATTAACAAATTATCAATCCAATCAGAATTCTTCAGACTCGCAAAAGTATAATATTCAACTTATTCTTGAACCAAAGTATTTCTGTATCTATACTTTCAAACTATCCAGATTTTCATTCCAAATGAACTTATACTTTGTTTTTTAGAAAATTGCTTTATCTGGACTTATAATAATTAAAAATGCAATATTATAAGCAGCAAGGTAAAACATTTTGAACTGTGTGTGTTTAGTCATCTCATTTGAGCACTTTTTGTATGTTTGCACCCAGTTTTCCTTAATTCACTAGAAGTACTGATTTTTATTTAATACCAACATAGGTTTTTTGTTTTCAGTGTTGTCATCTGAGCAAACAAAGTAAATCTAATTTAAGAAATTATGGTAACTTGAGAGACAAGTTAGATGAAATGGAAATAAAGGTGGCACAGTTATGTAGACTTTGAATTTGTACATTATTTATTTAAATACACAATGGAGGTTTCATTGACCTACAGTTAACATTTTTCTCTATTTTATTTACTGCGACTGCAGAAAAATTTTTAACAGTCACATTTACAACAAACTATACATTAATCAATTTAATTAATGATCATCTGTTTCATAGCCTTCAGGAAGAGCATTAACACGAGGGTTGTGGAATAATGAGTGGTTGCCATCACCCCATGGAAAACGCTGGAAAAAAATTTGAAATTTATTGAAAATAATTTTTCAATGTCTCAATAATGCATATAAATGAAATTTTAAAGACCAGCAATTCATATATTTAAATTACATTAAACTAATAAAAAAAATTGTGAAGTTGAATTATTAGTATTTTCTCACAGCAAGATAACCATTGTATAATTTTACTTTCTCTGTCTTCTTTCAAAACAAAACCTATGTGTGTAAATGAAAACATCAGATTAAGCAACTTTATTGAGAAGTCAAATCAATTCTTCAACCTGATAAGAATTATTAGGTTAGCCTTTGTGCAAATTTTCATTCTTCACGCAGACGTAACAGGGATTATATGAGAAGTGAAAGTTTCCTAAAGTACAATTTAAAATAATGTTTAACAGTAACTGGCAATTTTATACTTGAAAGAAGTTACCTTGTTCCTGATTCTTAGATGCTCATATGGAATGAACTCAGGGCGTTTGTGGTGGGCATGTTCTTCTTGGTGCTTTAGATATACGTTCACCATACACAAAATAACTGAAGGTAATGCAACGAAGAATGACAAATTTCTCCAGAGTTTCGAACCTCCGCCTAAATACAGAATAAAATAATTTTCGAACAAAATTCGTATTTAAACAATATCAAAGTTCAAGTTATACAACCTCCATGGCCTGCCACTGCGGATGGGCCAAGAGAATTAGCCAATTTAGGAGCACTAGAGGAAATCGTCCTCTGCAATATATTCTGCATAGCTGCAGCCATTTTAAGGAAATGAGCTATCGAGAGGTTCGCAAAGAACTATAATCAGAGAAGGCATACAACTTTATTTGAAGAGATAACCAATCATTTATATTCTACAAATAATATTTGTGAATAAAATAGAAGTGAACCGATTTTAAGTATTGTTTTGTAGAAGTTTAAATATTTTAACTGTTGAAGTTTTATGTTCAAATTGATTAAATAGAACTGTACGAAAAAACACTTTAACTATAATCTTTGGTAAAAAATGAATAACAGAAGGCAAACCAAATTGCTTTAAAATGAGGTTAACTTTCGAATACAAATAAATAAATGTGCATTTACCATGTCCGTGTCTTTGTAGCTTATGACGTACAATATTTCTTATTTATGGGTAATTCAAACGAAAAGAAGTCACGGGATATCCCTCCTCCTAAAACTAGTAAAAAATCTCGATTACCGTACATAAGTCAGGTAATATTTTAAGTTTTAATGTTAACACAATTAATTGACGACCCTTATTACTTACAATTTTGAAGTGAGCAGATTTTTCGATCAACAGTTGTGATCGTAGTCAGTAGTGAACTTTTAAAGTTGAATGTTGTCACTCATTTTGTTTGATTTGTTTCTGACCCAATTGAAGTTAAACAAGAAATCTACTATAATCTTCATATTTTTATGAGCAAGTTGTATTAGACGTTCTCATCCCAATTCTTTTTATTCGTATGTCATGATTTGTTGGATATTTATGAGCTATTTCAGAACTGTTTTAAATGTAATGATTGATCCATATGTTGGGGTGAAGGAAGCATTATGCAACTATTCGTGATTCTTTCACGTATTTGAATGATTTATGTTTCTGAAGATTCTTCTGTTTGTCAGATTCATGGTATATTATAGAATTGATTGGGAAGATTTGTTCTAATGCACTGTCCTCCCATCAGTTGAAGTCTTGAATTTCTAGAATTTGAATCAATGAGTTTGAAGGTATACATATTTAAAATTTAGGATTTCATTTCATGAATGCTATTTGTATTGGTGTGAGCCAATAATCATTTACATAATAGACTGTATGCCATACGTTGGCTTACCTGCTTAGACTGTATTTCTTGATTTCATTATGGTTATGTGAATTAGTTTGTTGTAAATACTTTGAAAGCCATTTGAGTTGTACACAAATATATATCTAGCAGGTTGAATGAATAAATTGAATAACTGTTACTTTATCATATAAATTATTTTAACATATAAAATATCAAAATAATTATTGGAATTTTCATTCAACTCGTAATAAAATATATCCATATCATATAAGTTACAGTTTTTAGTTTGTAAGTAATTTTCAGTCATCCTTTCCCTTACATTAGCAGTTTCTGTTTTAAATTTCAATAGTATGTTTTCAAATATTTAAATACTAAGGACAATATCTGGCCATAGCTCAAGATTTGTTATGCACTTAACTCTACGTCTTCTTTTTCATTCATATAGGCATATTAAATGTATATATTTTTCATTAGCATTTTGCTTCTCAATAATTTTTTCCTATTATTTGCGTTTCAGTTTAGCCTTACCAGCTTCAGAAATGATGTCAGTGCCCGTTCATATGCCAGTGCCATTAGCCAGCAATCAGCATATAGTGTATCTAGACCTTGGTCAAGAGTCTCTAGAAGGAGGTAAGTGTTATTTTTGTGTACTTTTTTGTATTTGGTGGTATTGTATATTGTAAATATTGGTGTTTCAGATGGAATGAGTCAACACTCTCAGATCCACTTGAAGCTTCTAAGACAGCTTGGCCAGTCCCCTATATTGAAGCTGTATTTCTACCAGAATTTAAAATTAAAGGTGATATAACTGAGAAAGACTTTGAGGTATGTTTTAGCAATTTGTATTTCTGGAATATTGTCAGTTTTAGTTTTCTAATTTCTTTTCTTATTACTTTTTATCATCTACTCTGATATACAAAAATAATTTATCAATTCTTTTCCATTAATCTAACATTTTAAGCTTTTCCACTCAATGTTTAGAAAGTAATGAAGCAATTACTATAATTTCCCTAAACTCAGGCTATAATTTTTATGAAATTTAATCTGCACTCGTTCCTCAACTAACTTAAACTTCAACTTTATTATTTTAATTAACTGTTCTTGGTTGTTATCAAACTTCCACTCAAGTAATATTCTTTACCTACAGTATAATTTGCTCAGATACATTCGAATCTCTTCCACAAATGGTACTATTAAACAACTTTATATAAATTCCTTATTATACATCCTTCTAAGAATTTATTATTATTATTCTACTCGCTTGCTGAGATCATTCATTTTAAGGGTATTAAATCTCTTCAGACACAACTCACTGTTAATGATTGGTTTCTAATATTTAATATAATTGTTTTAATTGATTCAATTGAATACTGATTTTTCAGTGGTGGAAGATGTGCTAATTTAAAAGTGTTCCAATGAAGTATCTCATTGAATTTAAAATCTTAATTTAATAGTTTTCATGAAATTATTCTTTAATTTTTTTCAGGTAATCAATATTATTTCTAAAGGAGCCTTTGGAAAAGTTTACTTGACTGTGAAGAAGGATAGTAGAGAAAAGTTTGCACTTAAAATTTTGTCAAAAGCACAGGTAACTACAGAATATACAGTCATACAATATAATATTTATCTGAGATTAAAGAGAACCCATATTATTCATTATTAAATTTGTTTATAAAAGGTATGTTATCATACATGTTTGTATGATCTTAATTTATTGATACATTTACAAAGAAAATGAAATTCAGGGCTCATTACCTGGAAAACAAACTAAACATAATACTGTATCTTCTTTTGTTCACATAGTAATATTAAAGAGTATAAAATATTTACTATTTTCTTTGTTACAGTAACAAAATTATTCACTATAATTTTCTTTGATAGACATATTTATCTGTCTTTAATGTAATTAAAACTGTATGAATGCAGCCAACTTTCTCATTTGTAATTTATTAACAAATAAAATTCATACAACTTTTCATCCTCAATCTAGCTAGGACTTAATCAGCTGTACAATGCCGTAATTCATTTCTATATTTTGCCACATTCCAAAAGTATTCGTCAAAATTGAAGATATGTAAATAAATATATAAATTGTGTAGAATTTATTTATATATGATCAATTTTGGTAAATATTTATGGAATAATGTGGCAATTCATGGAAATTAATTACACAATTGTACACCTGAAGAAGTTGTAAATTGAGGACTAAACCTATGTTTTTGTTAATAAATTATATCTGATAAATTTGCTTGTTTTTATACATTTATAATTTTATTTGTTTAGTGTTTTGTATATATTTTATTTGCCATTAAAAGTACAATTCAAATTAATTTGTTAGTTTTTCTCTGTAATCATATTCATTTTCTTACAGATCATTTCACAAAATTCAGTTGACCAGGTGAAAGATGAGGTGAGAATCCAAAGCATGTGTGGTCACAATCCATTTATTGTTAACTGCCCATTTTTTTGGCAAAGTAGAAAGCAGTTGTTCATAGGTGAGGACACATTACACAAATAATATAATTTTTCTTTGTTCAATTCTTTAAAGATATAGTTTGCTAATAACCCATGTACTCCATTACTTTGTTACACATTTATATCTATAGATGTCATCGGCAAGTATGTGTGCCAAAAGTTCTAATATTGATATGTAAGTGTTCTTTACTTGTGTGTGCCAGTATTTTCATTCATTTTCTCCAACAATTCTTAGTTATAATTATAATTTATTTGTGGATTATACAACATCACAGTTACAATGTTCCTTGGGAATCTAGTGTTACATTCCAATTTGCATACAATGTTATTTTAAAAAAATAATTGTGTTAAATTACTTTATTTTCAGTTACCAATTATGTTCCTGGGGGTGAATTACTACAACTTTGTCAAGAGTATGGTGCTCTCCCCGAAGAATTAGTTAGACTGTACATAGCAGAAATAGCTTTTGCACTTGGTAAGACATTTATTATAAAATTCTGATTATTTAGTGTTTATTCCATTTTTTTCTGGTAAAATGTTGTAAAGGATTGTTTCTGAAAAGTAAATAGTGGAAGATATTTCATTACCTGAAAGTGAAGTGCGGTGTCGCCATGAGGAACTGAAGGTTGTTCTTCAAATTTTCGGAGACTCTCAGCCTCCTTCTTCAGGACAGAGTGTTACACCATTCCGTGCCCCGGCCAGCTGCGGACTGCGGAGTTTTGACCGCCGCACGGCCAGTAGCCCATAAACAATCAACACCCCACCAAGCCACTACCTTTCTCTCTCAAGGGAAGGTTGTGGCATAGGAAAGGTTAGGATACAGATCATTCATACAAAGCATCCTATGTATACATATATGCTTGAACATACAAATACACACAAACATGCACAGACAGACACACACACACATGTATGTATACTTATACATACATGAGCCTGCTCATACATACTCACATGGTCTCATGAAAGTGGGGATGGTACATAGGAAGGGCACTATTTACAGGATGTTGAGTCCAAGACATGTTGGAATGATAGTTCCCATAGATGGAGTTCTGCCTCTGATGAATCGGGGGGTACAGCTTTAAAGGATGGTGAGTGTGAAGCATTGGTCGAAATTGTTTATGTTGTGGTTATGGGTGTGAGCAGCTACTGGTAATTGGATTTTAGATAGTTTGACAGTGCTGTGGTGGTTGGCTATACGTTCAGGGAGGGTTCTTTTGGTTTGGCCTATATAGAAGGCAGGGCAGAGTCTGCAGTTAGATGGTGTGCGAGGAGAGGATGGGGATATTTTCTTTGATTTTGAATGTTGTCCTCTCCTTACACACCATCTACCAAGTTAACCTTGAGAGAGAAAGTTAGTGGCTTGGTGGGGTGTTGATTGTTTATGGGCTACTCCAGTCTGCAGCCAGCCGGTGCACGGAATGGTGTAACACTCCCTCCTGAAGAAGGAGGCTGAGTGTCTCCGAAAATTTGAAGAACAACCTTCAGTTCCTCATGGTGACACCGCACTTCACTTTCAGGTAAGCCACAACCTATCTCTCTGTCCTTTCCATACCAATATTGCAATTATTTTTGACAATGTCACATCCTTAATATTACAATTTTTGTATATATATACTTCATTCCCTCTACTCTATCCATTCCTCCACTAAAACTATTAATTGTCCACAATAAGACTGTCTATATTTGCCTGGTCAGGAACTTGACCCGGTGGCCGAGATGGTTAAGGCGTCTGTGTACTAAGCAGAATACGTGGGTTCAAGTCCCGCCTGGGTCAAATATTTTCAGTCTTTCCTTCTTCTTCCATCCTTCTCTCTGCTTTGAACATATGCTTTTCTATGTGAGTAATTCTTCGCCCGAGCATATGAATTCACATAAAGCGCAATCCTCCTATTTCTCCTATTTATTTCTATCCTTCCTCACTATCCAAGTTTAAATGTGAATTAGTTCCTTAATGGATTCTCCTAATATTGTATATATATATATATATATATACTAGCTGGGTGCCCGGCGTTGCCCGAGATGTCATTTATCTATAACCCCCGATATGACTCCAATTTCGGCTGCTTTTGCGCAATTTTTGTGTAACGCTACTCGAACCCTAATCATTATAATTAACTCTGAAAAATATTTCTTCAACGCAAATATCTGCCGTGTTTGCATGTTCCAAAATTTGCACCCCACTACCCCTGCATCTGAGGGGTAAATGCCAATTTGAATGTCGTAACTAAACACAGTGACTTCCATAACCTTTGATTTGACTCCAATCTCGGTTGTATTCGCGTTATTTTACTGTAAAGCATCTCCACCCCAAACCCGAAGGGTGTCTTTTTCACAGGGCGTAGGGGATGAAAATTGTATTCAGATAACATTGGTAGAAACACTATCAATATCTTTGACCCCTAAAAATATTTATTCGACTCAAATATCGGCTGTTTTAGTATGTTTAAATATTTCCACCCCCGCTTCTGGGGGTGGAAGACGCGTCTCACCCCGACAGTGTTTGTTTCCTGGTCGCAAAGAACACGTGTACGAAATTTGGTGAAAATTGCTCGACTGGTGTAGATTTGTATTTTATTTAGAAAACGTTTGTATGGGAAATAGAAAAGGGCTGTTTTTAGGGTTTTCCCGGAAATTATTCGATTTTTTCTCGCCTTTTAAACCTTCCCTAGACCTCCACGAACATTTCAAGACTAAGATAAGATAAATCCGTTCAGCCGTTCTCGAGTTTTAGTGAGACTAACGAACAGCAATTCATTTATATATATATATATATATATATATATATATATATATATATATATATATATATGTATATATAAATGAATGTCAACTTGAATGAGCATAAATATTTACAATATATACTTGGTTTATCAGGCATATAGTTTTTAACACAAAGAGTCGTACTCTGTCCTCAAAAATTTGAAAAACGTCCTCATGTTTCATACAATATAATATTTATCTTTACTTTCTATACAAAATGTTTTAATTATTTGGACAATGACACATCCATATTTGTGTTAATATTTATGATAGATAGCAAGTAAGTATAATGTGACATTGTCCAATTAATTAACGCACTTGAACGAGAAACAGGGCTAGACAGCAACTGACTTTAAAATGACATTCCACATCACCAGTCACGTAGGCAATAATGTGTCAGATTATTGAGGTCTTATTAAACCTTCTTCCTCAGTACAGTCGGACAACATTATGTGGCCAGCCAGCACACATAATTGATAGGGATTGAACAGAAATTAAGGCTTTGTGTTGCCATATCAGAGATGGAATAGTCTAAACTTTTGGGTCTCATCGTCTTGGAACTGGGGAATATGTAATTAATATGCTTTAGTATTTGCACAGTCCTTCAGTTTAAGTGCATACTGTTTCCTTTTCTCTTTCTTTTAATAAAAACTTTCTATATATGCAGTAAAGTAAAGTGTTCTGATTTTTCGTTTTATCAATTTCAGATTTTTTGCACAATGCTGGTGTTATTTATCGAGATCTGAAACTGGAAAATATACTTATAGATTCTGATGGGCATTTGCAACTGATTGATTTTGGACTTGCCAAATGGCTGAAGTATGGAGCACGGACAACAACCATTTGTGGGACTCTGCAATATATGGGTAAGTATTGGCAAAAAGTGTAACATTTAATTGTAGTATGTTACTAGAACAATTGGTAAGTTAGACTTGTGGATCAAGTTGTGTTGAGACAAATTGTTAACTCCTCCAAGATACAATATAAAATGTATCTTGAAAAAATCTTTAAGCAACTGAATCATCCCAAATTGTTTTAGTGGAGGAATGGATAGAGTAGAGGGAATGAATAATAAATTATTCCTTAATGGAAGCTCCTAATACTTCATTCCCTCTACTCTATCCATTTCTCCACTAAATCAACTAATTGTCCGCAATAAGACTGTCTATATTTGCCTGGTCAGGAACTTGACCCGGTGGCCGAGATGGTTAAAGGGTTAAGGCAACTGTGTACTAAGCTGAATACGTAGTTTCAAATCCTGCCTGGGTCAAATACTTTCAGTCTTTCCTTCTTCTTCCATCCTTCTCTCTGCTTTGAACATATGCTTTTCTATGTGCGTAATTCAACGCCTGAGCATATGAATTCACATAAAGCGTAATCCTCCGGTTTTTCCTATTTATTTCTATCCTTCCTCACTATCCAAGTTTGAATGTGACTTTGTCACAAAATTAGTTCCAATTCCTTAATGGATTCTCCTAATGTAGAGCCTCCGAAAATTTGAAGAACAACCTTCAGTTCCTCATGGCGACACCGCACTTCACTTTCAGGTAAGCCACAACCTATCTCTCTGTCCTTTATATATATACACACACACACACATACACATAAATATACATTTATATATATATATGTATGTATGTAAACTCTGTTGCTTACTTAGAATTACGTGTAGTAAAACTAGAAAAAATATACAAATTTAAAGAATATGATGTGAGGTTTATGAGTGAAAACTTAGATAAATTTATGAGGAAGTTAAATTGTTATTCTGCAGTTCTGATCCTTCTGACTACAGACTAAAATGTGGCAATTAAAATAAAACTAGAACAAAGAGAACAATCTCACTAATAGAAAGGTAATTTCACCATTAATAAGGAAAAATGGCACACTGACTCTTTTAACTATTGTAATATACTATTGTAATATACTATATATCCCACATTCTTTATTGGTTGAACTAAGTTTAGTTAAATAGTTTACTGTTTTAAACTTTATACAGGATTCCTATGTTACTGTTGAAATAAAGGTTTGTGGAATTATTAGGGGTTAAGGTTGATAGTTATAATTTATATTATTTATTTTTAATTTGAGAAACTTGATTCAATCTGCCTTTGTGATGAATAACTGTGTGCTATGTTTTATTTTGCAATTACTTTAATATTAAAATTTTGTTTTAAGTTGTTCAGTGAAATATATTTAAATTGTTTGTAAAAATGCTTTCTGATTAAAAGTACACTTTTTATCAATTCTGATTATATTTTAATTGTGAAACAAAATAAAATCCTATATATCCCTTAATTTGTTGTGCTTACTCTTTTATGATGTAAGGCAAGAAGTGTTGCCTCAAAAATTTGAAGAAAAAAGAGATTTTGCTTATAGGGGATCTGTGGATATTAATTAGACAAACTGTACAAACTGTTTCTACTAATGATATATATATATATATATATATATATATATATATGTATATGTATATACATAATTTCAATTCAATTCCAAGGAGTACCCATAAGGGTGGGGGTGGAGGGTCTTTACAAGAAAATAACATGAATACAACCAAGATTGGATGCAAATCTGGAGTTATAGATGTCGTTGAGTTTAATTATGACATTCAGGGTGGGGATGGATGTGATGGGAATTTTAATAATATTTAATAACCAATATTTTTCATGGTCAAAGATATTGATGGTATATCTACCAATGGCCTTTGTTTATAATTACTACCCCTTTCAGTATAAGAGGGGAACACTCTTAGGGATGGAGGTAAGGGGCATTACAAGAAAATTTTGAGACAACAAGATTGGAGTTTAATCTGGGGTTATGGATGTCGCTGAGTTTAATTATGACAACTTGGGCAACGCTGGGCACCCAGCTAGTCTGAGATAAAGCAGAAAATATTGATGTTCAAAGCAGTCGCATTGGAAATCAAGGCATTGAAAGACAGGTTGATGTTATGCAGTAAAATTCTATTACAGGCTGAAAATATATGTAATCTGAATGTTTGTTAACCTGAACATCCTGTACACAAATATGTATGCAGAAGAATTCTAATATCAAATTCAATTTGAAATTTGAAAATATCGTTTTTCCCATATTATTCATTTCTCATGTTACCATTTGTTTGTTTTGGATTATTCTGATAAATACTCAAGTAAAGTTGAATATATTTTTTTGTGTTTTTAATTTTAAAATCTTGTTGAATGTGTAAAATTTGTTCTCTTAATTTTATGGGAATTCACTGTATATTGTGTTGTGAGTTAATTCAACCTGTACATTACTTACCTTGAAATTAGTACTTTTGAAATAATTTAATGAAAAATTTATAAGTAACAATCTTTCCTGCATCCTACAAATTTAAAACTATTGTTTGGCATATTGTTAATGTTTGATGTAGCTGTCCGTGTTTTGCTTAATTTGGTAATTATATTGGGTAGTGTTTGGTTCTTTTGCTAGCACCCGATGTTGTAAGCTTGGAACCTTACGGACATGCAGTTGACTGGTGGTCACTTGGCGTTGTAATGTGTTGCCTACTCACAGGGGAGGTATGTAGATTTTTTTGTAATATATTTTTAAGCATGTTTTGCATGTGTGGTGGATGTGTATTGTTATTCAAAATACTTTCATAACATGTTTAATCAAAGTATGAATTAATAAATTCATACTTGAATATATCAGTAATACACGATAGTCATTAAATTGTCTGAGACTTTGCTCACATCTTATTTGAATTTGTCAAAGTATTTTATATGATAAATTTTGTCTGAAATATGTCAAGAAGTTGAAAATATTTAAACACAACAAATTATGGCTGCTCATCAACATCCACAGCACTGTCATACTCAGTCCTGTTTCTAAACGATTATGAGGTAATTACTACCGCTAAACAAATTATATTTTATGAACAATTGGCTGACTTGGAGCGACACAATAAATAGCTCCAATAGCGCGCCATGATGATTCAAAGCCCCCCCCCCCCCCCGCGCCCCCTTTCCTCTATTGGTCGTAAATCTACAAAGAAATCGTCAAATTTTTCAGGTGAAGTTACTGCTTTTTCTTTTAAAGCATTAGCAGCCCAAAGTCAGACGTCGGCATTCTAATCAGGCTGTCTGAGGACTACTTGTTTCCTTCTTGTTTGGCCGAGACGGAAGAACCCCAAACGTGTTAGGTGAAAGGCCATGTATAATGCATCGCAGCACTGGAAACGGCTTTTAGTACCTCACCGCCTACCACAACACAGAAAGAACAATGCTCGAAAGTGTAACGACTTTAGTCGCGTGTCTCTCATTCCGCATTCTCTTTTTTTTTGGCAGTCGTCCGAGGTTATTATATATGATTTGGATAAATATTCGGAAAAATGAATTCCTAGCTCTTATCTTCATTTTTTATTGTATCTTGAAGCTTTAACTGAGGAATGTAGACACAAAAAATTTTCAGAACTGCTGTGGTCATTTTTATTTCCATATTTGCATATTTGTGAACTGACTTACAAAAAGGACCGAACAAAATGGTTTTAAAATCGACGAAGAAGTTGTCCGCCAACAGAACAGTATAGTTATGGGCACATAAGATTTATTCGAAACGTAAATAATGACAAAAGTATTTGAACACGCCGGATACAGAAAGTTGTTAACACTATGTCATCAAGATTTTCGGTTTGCAACTGAATCTGTCACTCACAAAATCACACTTAGAAACACATCATCTAAGTTTCATTGAAGATAATGCGGACCCAAGGAATGTTGGAACAATTCTAAACTTTTACGGTACTATTTTTATTATATTCTGTTTGATTGGCAGTTATTATGAATTGTGGAAATGAGAATAGAGCACTGCAACTGCAGAATTATTTGATAAATATTTAAATTCACTTCAATTTGTATTGTCAGTTTTCGTGAATAATTTTTATTAAGTATGAATGAAACGTGTTGTTTATGCCTCCTCTTATTTACTGTAATTCCTACTGTAGTGTGACTCATCTGCATACGTGATTCCTCATCCTCCAGAAAATCTTAAATCTGATACACCAGTTTTCTTTCCAATAGTATCTTCGTTTCCGTTCAAGTAAGAGGTTGGAGAGTTACCATGACTATTCTTGTTCGAAAATGTCTGGCAACTGTTGGCACTATTATCTAGTTTCCATGATATTGCCGAGTGCCAGATACCAGCGCTGGAACAATAAGGTGGTATAATACTGACATGTGAAAGGAATTCCTTTATTTTATCACCGAGGTTTCCCACGTCACACATGGCTATTCGGCCCTATCTTACGTGCCTTTAACAAAACCTTCAAGTTGTCAATAAAACGGGAAACAAAAACTGCTTTCCTCTCCCACAGTTTTCTACAATATACCTACATGAGTTAATAGCCATAAATCCTATAAATTCTGCTTCCCTGCTAACAACTATTTTATGGCTTGGGTACTTGCTGGTTTATTTTCACACTTCTTCCTTGGCTCTCTTAAGTTCCTCTGAGAGCCTTTGTCCATGTAGCAATTTTATTTATTTATAGCTATATTTGTGAAATACGAAACAAACTGGTATTAACTTAATCATATAGGTCTAATTTCATTTTACCTGAAAATGAATCACATCCTTGATATGAAAATAGCATTTTTCTAAAGTAAATAAATTTTTCATCTCTTTGTTGATTCTTCGAACCGATCCAAGTTTAATTTATACTGGTAAATCCAAAATTCGGTGATGTCTTCCTAATGAGGCTAGTTTATATATAAAACCTTTGTACATTCTTTATTCAGTTCCGTTCGTTTCTTTAATATGAAACTATACTGATCGACCCGAAGTTGTTATCGATTTAAATTTTAATTACCAAAACTCTGCGATATCGACGCACTGCTGTTATTGACGGGTTTAAGAAATTGAATAACAATTCTTCTCAAAATTGATCGTCTAGCAGAGAATCCTGATCGTGCTCTCTTAACAAGAATCACCTATGGCTTGGCAGTCCAGAACGTGCCTGATGAGTGTCCCGATCAATTATCCGATGCAGTTATGGACCGAGCCTCATCTAAATTGCTTCTCATTGTAGCACCGATTGGATCACGCCTCTTAGACAGCAAGGGACCACGCAAACTCATTTCGTTCCTTCTCACCTGGCGCCAAAGAAATGAATAGCATCGTTCGTTGGCCCCTCGTTCACATGACAATGAACCGTAGCGCTGCAAGTCAAAACAGACACACCACGCTCCTGGTCAACAAACCGAGAAATTGCACTACACAAAGGAAAAGTCTTGAGTAGCCCATAATGAGTTAGGGCAGGTCGCCCATTTTCTCCTATAACCGAAAGGAAACATTGCTGTACTCAGGATAAATTACAGTGTTTTGAGGAGGGAAATTAATACTGTATTGTCATTAAAAGCTTTTCCCCTACCAACCTTTCCTATCTATAGTACGGTCAGTATAAATATAATATAGGTCCATCTCTCTTCATGAAACCGGACTGAAAGTAAACTCGGTAACAAATTCCCCGGGAAAGGTTCTCAAAGATTTCCGAAAGGAATTTGAGTAAATAAAGACAGTCCCTTGACTGGAGGATCTGTCCAAGGGCAGAGCGTCGAAGATCTTATAATACGTCGTAACGTCTCTTCAACTTCTTCCTTCTTTTTTGGTTGGATTTATTTAATTCAACACCTTTCCTATTTAAATTATTTTCGCCTGAAATATTATATTTCAAACAGTCGTTTCTGTAGGTCATGGCTCATACGAATGTAGTACCAGAAATCTTTATTCCTCAACATAGGCTCCTCTTAGCTTGATTCACTTTTCCCAGCAATGCTAAACAGATTCCATATCCTGTTTAACGTGAGAAGCATCAAGCTGTTGCAAGTAGCCATCAACCGCTAACTCCACTTCTTCATTGTTGGCAAACCCTATTATACCATTTTTCCAAGTTTGGACGGAGAAGATAATTCATCCTTTAACTCATTGATTTTCGCCACCGCGATAATTGATGTCCATGGTGATGAAACAATACTAAATGTGGTCGGTTTTTTTCTTGATTTCTCATCACTCATACTCTGCAATAAACTCGGTAAATATTCGCTGTTGATTGTTCTTCCTTTCTGAAGAATGAATGAATGAAAAATATTCCACGCGCATTCCAAAAAACTGATTCCATGACTTCGCCAGCAGATGGAACTGTCTTCGCTTTTTTTGGAGCCGATTCTCCCCTGCATCGTTTTTAAGTGTTCCTTCGTCTAAGGTGTGAAGTGGTTGACGCAGTTTACTCAAAAACTGCGATTTGTCGCTGTCAAATACTGCCAAACACTCGATTGAAACGTCCTCACGACACTATGTTTCTTCCACTGTTAACGAACGCGGCAATCATCTTGCTTACAGCTTTCTCATGTCCTATTTTTTAGTCAATATGTGATGTACAGCCCTTATTGAAAAGGCTTTCTTGTCTGCTAGCTCGCGCACTTTCAGCCGACTGTCATCCAATAAAATTTAGTGGATTTTCATCGCCGTTTCTGGCGTGGTCACTTTAGCTGGTTATGTTGCTCCTGGCAGCTCGTACGGAGTTGTTTAAACTTTGCCACCCAATATTTTATTGTTGTAAACGAAATAGCTGATTTCCCCAGAGTAGAATCTAGCTCGACTCTGATATTGATTGGACGGAGACATTTGAAATGAAAGTATTGTATCGCATAACTATGACCAATTTTTTTTCTTTACAAATTCACTGACATCCTTCAGTATTGATGGCTGTGAAGCGACTTCAAACTTCAGCTTTGTAAGGTTAGTACTTTAGGCCAGTTTTGTTTTTCGAACGTCAGGTCGGGTTATTCTGGAACTACCCTCGTATCTAAAAATATTATTTATATTAGATATTAAATTATAATCCATTCAAGAATTCACTCCGTCGAACACAACTGCATTGCAAGTTATTGGTTGTTAGTCATTTCGGTTGTTCGCATTTTACGAGGAAGAGAATTGTTCAACGTTACTATGTTGCTTTCCGCACATTTGGTTAATTTGCAGGAGCTTTGTTGACACTCGAAGAAAATACACAAATTATATTGCACGAGCGTTCTTCACCGGAACGAAGCCTGTTGATGCGAAAAAGCGAGGGCCGGTAATCGGTTGGACGCTGTGATGCGCATGACCAATGGGATAACAACAGCCGAACAATAAAAAGAGTAATTTACAACCTTGAGGCAAGTTAAGTTCATCACTTGACGTTTTCTTCTAGAAAAAAAACGAGAAACGTGAAGTATTACTAAAATAAACATAAATATATTTATTCGCGTGTAGTAACGAAAAGTTTTATTATCACGTTAAAGACGATTTACATATACTAAGGGAACCTAAAACAAGAATTAATACTGACTCTGCTTCACCATTCTTTTACTAGAATTATATATACATCGAATAAGCTTAAATTTATTAAAAATGGTTGTTTCTGAGACTGCTGTTAAGAAACAAAGCTTGGAATAGTAAAAATGCATTTAGCATTTATGATGAGTGTTCAAAATGGCGAACAGGAAACGAGACAACAGGATGTGAAATATAATGTGCGCAGCAATTATGCATCAACGTAAAGAGTCCGTGAAATGTAATGGCGTGCAACTTGATCTCGTACAGCCGCCTCAGTAAATCATGAAGGCGGAGTAGAAGGACATGTCAGCTATTGTTGTTGGTCCGTTGTTGCCAAGTGGACTTGTCGTAAAATACACAGTATAATTATAGATGTATGGATACAGCTAAATTCGTGAGATGTAATTTATTAATAAAAATGTAGAATTAAGATAACGTTTCATCCATCAATATAGAACTTCATCAGTAGTTTCCATATATTGTCACATTATTCCATAAATATGAAAAATTGATGTTATAAAATAAATAACGCAAAATTTATTTCATAATATAGATCAACTAGAAAATATGATGAGACGTGGGGAATAAAGTACGACACAGAATTTTATAGAACGTAA
Organism: Zhengitettix transpicula; assembly: GCA_037074705.1. Lineage (NCBI taxonomy): Eukaryota > Metazoa > Arthropoda > Insecta > Orthoptera > Tetrigidae > Zhengitettix > Zhengitettix transpicula. The sequence continues at coordinate 33,166,136 of CM073596.1, read as the reverse complement.
AAATATCATTAACTTCATAAAATCCCAGAGATTAAATTGGATTGGACATGCACATTGGATAGAAGTCATCAGACTGGTGAAAATATATTTTACTGGATATCACCAATGGATACACGAAAGAAAGGAAAATCAAAATAGAGGTGATAGGATAATGTACACTCAATTTTAAAACTTGTGTAAATTAGAAACTGGAAGACTTGTACCCAGGACAGGAAGGCAAAAGTTGAGAAGGCCAAAACATTCTGAAATTATTATTGTAGCACCTGAAGAAGAAAACTTCCTGATGTAGGTCAGAACTGGAATATTCCGTATTTTTTGGCATCTGATACACAACTGACGAAGTGAAGAACGGGCACCATGATAGGAGAATCCTTGGCTTGTGTCTTAGTCACGTACCACTAAGGAGGATTGAAGCAAAAGCCATCGCAAAGTAAATTAAAGTATTCCTTATTTTATTACAAAGAAGTATTTTTAACTGGGTCCGATAAATCGTCAACAGAATAGTGGCGTGTCTACTTTACTAGTTTCTGACCTAATACCAATTTCACAGTTTCAATCAGGTTTATTGACATATTCTAAAGAGATATCTTGTCAACATACTAAAGGAGTGGCTTCACTTCTGCATGTCATAGTAACAGCTTCGCAATTCGTCATTGCCTTTCTGTTTTATATGAATGATTCGTTGAGATCCAGTTTAGTACGTATCTCAGTTTAGTGTAGACACTCGTCAAGATCAACAAGCTCATAAATTCATAGGTCTCCGCCAGCGGTAATAGTCTGACATGCAAACCTTCACAGCTGGTGATAGGATCTAATCGAGCGTTTATAAAGGAATTTGTGGCTAAATGTTGGAGGGCAAGCAAGTGAGGCTGTGCTTCCGTGTAGATTGTTTGCTGTCCCGGTGACATTGGAGATTCGTGTCGTGTTTCGCCGTTGTATGCTAACCACCAGTGAGTCACAGGTCTGCGCTGCCAGGTACCAGCGTCATGGCGTCATCAGCCATCTAGACCGTGACATTGGCCATCGTGCTCGAACAGCATAACCATTCATTCAATTACTCAATGCGATCCTTAATCAGTCTATAGGAAATTTGTAAGACCGACATCAGTATCGAAATGTGAACGTAAATGATTCCAAACGCAGGTTAGAGGGATCCTAACATAATAGATAAACTGTTTGTTATCTTCCAAGTTCATTCATTCTTGAAAGTTGCCTTGCAAGCCAAAAGCATCGCTACGTCTCCAGAGTTCAAGAAAATTATGCCCAATTGTATAGTGTGGTTCAGTAATTTGGTGATGATAATTAAAAATCTTTTATAATTCCTTCCTTCGTTTTTAAACCTCGTTCTTTGAAAGTTAGAAATATTACCGTTGGGTCGGTTGGTGACTGACGGTTTTCTCCCACCTCATTGCACTATTCCGAAGAAAAAACATTCCACTTGATCCTCGCCCTGCGCCTAATCAATAACTCTGTAATATGGATGTCGCAAGGTGGTTGTGTATTCACAGGCCCGTTTCTGTAACCTTGCCGTCGGTGTGATTCCTGCAACCAGTTTTTTCTGTGACGCAATTCATTGCATACATTACGTGGAAAAAAAATTAGATCCGTCATTTTACTCAGAGCAACAAGCATAAATCTTTGCTTCTTCACACCAGTGAAGAACAGTATTATGCGACGGAAACAATTGTTTTCCCGATTTAAGAGGAATATTTTCCTAAATACTATCAAGAAATTTGTATGGCTTCATTAACGTACGATGTCCGAAATGTTGTAAAGCAGAGAAACGAAACTTTTCTCAAACACTACAAAATAATATGATATTCTCACGTGACATTTAATTCTTAGCATTGATTCCTATTACAAGTGTCATTATGACATTGGAATTTAAAATAAAATAAACTTGGGGTGGAACGGACTTTAAGAAACGAAATCAGACGTTATCTCAGTGGCGGTGTATGTTTAGAACTGTTCATATGTTTGGATACTACATTTGATTGGCAATGCTAAGATTTTAGACATTGACACTAGGTACAATTCCAGACTCATTTCAGAGATGCTTCACATTAAATCAAACATGACAGCTATTAATGTACAAACAGATACTATTAAACTCAATAATTGCTATGATCCCTTATTTTTACGCTAAACCTTCTGTTTTCCCATGTCGTTGCTCTCTTATTGTTACGCTAACCATTTGGCTCTACCATTGTCGTTACGTTTTCGTCGCTTTTGAGTGTTGTCAACTGAACTGTGCAGTTGTGTTTCTCTAGGCTCTTCTTAGCACCTGACGAAAGGAACAAGGATCCCAGAAACGTTGTGTGGTATTTATATTACTCTTTTTTGCCTGTATTGGATATCTTTCTTATTCATTAATTATCAATCTTGTTTTATAATAGTTTATATTTTCAGAACGAAAATAATAATCATTCATTTTTGGTAAAATAAACAAGTCACAATCTAAGGTTATTTTAAAGAAAACAAAATTTAAGAGATATAGTGCGAAAATCTGCCGCACGACCCTGAATTCAAAACTGCTCAGTGGCTTGTTCCGAAAATTAACTTTATTTAAAATATTTACTGAGTAAAATACTTTCGGATTACAAATGGTAAATAATTCCTCGTTTAAAAATTAGACGCTATTGAAAATTATGTAGAAAGAATTGGAATTGTAGAATATTACGTGCCGGATTAGAGGGTTGGTAACACTATCACGGATGTAGTTTTTATTTTATTTTACACATTTATCATCATGAAAATGGTTGCTTGCGGTGCCTTCAAAAACTCACGAGCCGCCACTGTCTAGCAGTATAATTTTTTTACGCCTTATTCATTAATGCTACGTGTTCAGTCAGCACCTCATGGGTTAATAAACTAAAGAATCAGTTTATAATTAAATGAATAAAAAAATTTTAATATGGTTGACGGCGTCACATGACGTGGTTGACAAAATGTCAACCTCATAATTTGTGGGTGTATTTTTTTATCTTCTTAGGGTACCAGTTATATTTTGGTCTCTGTATAGTTCAATATTGTATTTTGTTACTCTTTTAACGTACTGGAGAGTGTTTTTAGACTTTATTAAGTTAGCGGTATTATTTTTCTCTATTAATTAGGCGTGATTTTTTAGACACTTATTTTATGTAGTATGATAAATCCCGGGTTTTTAAAATACATTTAGTCATCATTTTGGTTTATTTGAGAGTTTAGGTCTGGGAGGGGAACTTAAATGGCTAAATGTTCCAAACAGTGACGCTATTGATGAAATAATGAAATGATATTACTTCTCCGGGATTATTTAAAAATATACCCGGGCAAAGACGGGCACTCAGCTATTACTTTATAAAATGAGTAACACCATATATTTTGAAGCATTTAATGCAATATTCAAAACGTGATAAAGACACGCAAACAGAAATAATAATAATCTGAAATTTGCAACGTCATTAACGTAGATAAATCTGTGTTTCACGACGGAATCTCCTTTAGGCCTAATATTTAAATTACCCTCTTATCCTGTTGTCTGTTAATCAATTACAGTCTAATTTGATTAAATCTTGCCCACAGGTTCATCACCACTATAATAATTTATCAGTTTTATTTCTTGGTCTCTTTGGTAAAACGCCATTATATCGTTGAATCGTCTCTGATAATTTCATTTACTTATTCAACTATTCTTTCCAATATTTTCGTGTGCAACTTTCGGATTACAAATTATTTTCGAATTAGTTATTTGACTCGGTGCCATTCTCTACGTTTGAAACTCAGTAAACAAATTTCACGAGAATGCCTCTGAAATCCAACGGTGCTTCTTTTACTGCAGGCTTGTGATTGTGAGGATCCATGTGTAGTCATCAGTTGCTAATAGTAGTTTCCATACTCTGGCGTCATTATCACGTATTATATTTCCACATTGTAAAAAAAAATCGTTAACATTATTTTTATTGTATATTTCACTTAACTGAAAGAATTGCAGCATCTATTTCATTTCTATGTTATGATTCCCAATATTCTTTGTAGTTCAATAAGCTATTTCTTCGTTTTGGAAAACAAATCGATCAGAAATTAAAATTATATATTAGTAATTTTTTTATTTACTGATATTTTCGGTATAGAGATATTTCGAGTCGCTTGCAGCTTAATGTTAATCCGCTGATTTTAGTTTATGCTCCTTAACCTGTGGCTGAATGGAATTGTAAAATCTTTGAATGTGTGGTTGCATCATCTTAGGCGCGTTTCTAAATGTGAACGCGTGACAGTTATTAAGTTTGTTTTGCCGTTTCTAAAGGTGAAGCCGGTTTTCTGCGCATATGTGTATATAGTTTAAGGACGACATCAATGGCCTCCGCAAGAGAATTATGAATTATATTCTTGGATGCGGGTTTCGCGAATCTCGAAGGTTATGATCTTTGCAAAGGGGTGAAGGTCAAAATTAGTGACCTACTTACAGACTACAGAAATTCGGAAATTGGCATTCGAGGAGGACAGTTATATAATTATTTCTATAGTAAATCCCAGTATGAATTTTTATAACGATCATTCACAGTTTTTAATAATACAAAAAGTTATTTTTCATAACATCTTTCATAAACAACTCAATACGTTTTTGTACATATTTGCACCCTCTTGAGTCTGTTTCTGACTGACAGGTTTGTCATGGTGTTATTAACGTTTCATCAGTCTGGCTATGAATATTACTAGTTATTTTTCTACGGCAACGGAACATCATACTTATTGAATTAAAATAATAAAAATAGCAGCCTTTTATACAGAAAAAAATTCTAGTACTCAAATTTTAAACACGACGTTTCGTACCTAATAGGACATCTTCAGGTGTATCTTACAATTATCTAAACAAATAAATTGAGAAACAATAACAGTCATTTCGTTTGCAACGTTATAAAATTTTGACAACTTAAAATTTTCGGTAACACTGTAAATTATAAATGTATTTTTAAGAATTATCGTTTTGTAAGACTTTGTTTCTTAATTTATTTGTATAAATAATTGTATCATCCGTACACCTGTAGAGGTCTCAAACAGGGACGAAACGACGTGTTTAAAATTTGAATTTTTAAATTTGTTTTAACTAAAAGGCTATTTTTTTTACTTAATTTAAATATGAAGTCAGATAGTTATAAATATCTAACTTATTGTTTACTTATTATACAAATTTCTATTTTACTTAATTTATGAAATCAGATAACAGCAACAGTACAATTATTACTTCTATTTTGTTGTAATTGATTCATTGTTGTTTTTTATTCTGTTTGGAATCAATACAATGATTATTGTGACTGAGTATTTTTAACCTCAATTTCAGTAAATAATTTTTTTAAAATTACTTATAAATTATAATCAGTCTAAGTCCAAAAGTATCTTCACTTTCAAATATGTCACAGTTAAATATATTAATGATTCGCGAACTCTATTTAGAATTATATTTTATCTATAGTCTTCATTCCTTTATTTGTATTGTCACGTTTCACCTCTATAATTTTTTGAACGGATTCATTTTCCAATGTCATAAAAACTCGTGCATTACATTTTACCTGTTTGAGGTGTCTGTGTCTTTAATGAATATGAATCTTAATAGCTGGTCCTGTCGTTGACCTTTTACCCTTGATGAGGAACGTCACTTATTCGTGGGACGTGCTTGTCCTCGGGTATATGACAGTTGCTAGACTGAAATTGACGTCATGGCACACTATTGGTATTCTCTCTTTGGAGTCTGCACCTTCCTGTTTCGCAAATAGCCTAACGTACTTTACCACGTGGAGTCGGTGCTTTGTCTGTTACTTTGGATAGTTATGTCAGGTTTTTGGAGAAAAAAAAAGGTATTATCAGTCGTGTATCTGATTTGACGGGTTTCTCGTTATTGCCTTAAGTTCTTCTATTTTATCTCGAAATACCAAAAAATATATATTCATAATGTGTCACTGTTAACTATTACTGCGGCTCCTTTGTGTATTGAGAATGAACGATGTATTACTAACTACATTAATAGTAAGTATCCTTACCTCATAGCTCTCGGCGAATATTGTTATTTAGTTCTACGAAAAGTAGGAAGAGAAAATATACTGTTTTCAACCGCAAGATCCTCTTTGTGTTCAGTATTTCGCGTTGCAAAAAAGAATTATCTTGAGATATTCATATAGTACAATCGCTCTCACATTCTAAAGATTGGGAGATTCTTATGGTTTTTAATCCGAAGATAGTGATGACGTCACTTTATTTTTTTAAAAGACATAAACGCCTTTTTAAAAGAAATTATTTTAGATTCAAGATATAATTGAGGTTGAAATTAGATGAAAATACTAGCAATAACAATTATTATTTGAGTTGTTTGAAAGTGGCCAATAAATTATACAAGCAAATATCCAACAAGCATGGCGTCGGTAAATCCAAATTCATACTTCCAATAACCTATGAAGAGTCACTCATTATGTAGAATGAGTTTAAATTATCTCGAGTTATCATGATATATCTTTGCAAATAATATTAGTGTAAATAATATTTTACTAAACGTCTACTTTTTATTTATAAGATAATTTATATAAATTAACAACAATTATAACAGACATTTAAAAAATATTATTCAACACAACGACAAGTCTGTCTTTCATCAGGTTGTTTATGTTATGTTTCTACGATAACACAATTTTTTTTATCGTAAGTGGTGTAAAGAATAAAAAATATACTATTTCAAATAAAAAAATTTGTATAACATTATCTCTTCTTCTAAAAATTTATCTAATACGAGAAAAACCGAGAAAATCTTCGATCTTTGAACAATATTAAATGTTGTGAGGAATACAAAAATATAAAACAATAATTAAAATTAAATCATAAATTTTCAGCATTCTTGTACCTTAATAAAAAATGTTAATAATCGTAAAGTAATTATGGACATAATTTTTTTTTCAAAATAAAATGATATGTTTATAGACAAAAAATACAATTTTTTTAAAAAAAATTTACCAAAAGAAAAATATATTACTTAATTTTAAGGTATCATTATGTATATTTAGAGTGCTTGTAGTTGTAATATGCAACTTTCCATTTTGTTCAATGTCTAAAATTTCAACGTATCTAATTTATGTATAGTGACAACATTATATTTTTAATTTTTGTGATTGTTTTTCAGCTTTTTATCTCGTTTCAAGAGCACGTTTATTTTATCCTATTTAATGTATTTCACAATTATTTTGACCACAATTAATTTTATATATAAAATTTTTTTAATTTTCTCTTTACCTCTTTTTATAATCTGTAGATTGCTTTAGATTTTGAAAATGACCTCAAAAATAAATTTTATTAACATATTCTGAAATTTTTACTTCTTTTTCCGTAATACGGTAATATCATAAAATGTTTACGTAGTTTCTTAGTTCGATCGTTCTCTTCTTAACTTTAGGATTCTTTTTATGGTCATTAAGTCTTTTTTATACATGTTTATTTATTAAGTTTATAATGGGAAGAATTATTAAATAAATATATTTAGCAATTGTAATATTCTCTTTGAGATATTGTTTTTGGAATTAATTTTTGGAAGAAGTAAAAACTGTTTTATAAATTTGTGATTTGAAATATATTGTTCGTTCTTTACACTACTTATGACAAAAAATTCTGTTACCGTAGAAACATAACAAAAACAACCTGATAGTATATAAGTATATAAATGTACAGAAACTTGTTGAATAAAATATTTTAATAATACTTTTATTAGAAAAAATCAATATACTTCTTAGGTTATACTTGAAAAAAATCTTGTTTGATAGTCTTGAAACTTTGAAGAATTTATAACCTAAATATAGCTTTAATAGTATACTTTAAACCAAGCAAGCTTCTACGTCATAGAGATATTTTCCTGGTCTACCTTGAAAACGGCGTGACTACCTACGGAACCTATTAATTGTGTCTGGTTCTGTTTCTTTGTTCGAGGAATAACACGTGATATAAAACCATCATATTCAGTGCCACGATGATCCACAGAAGTCGGAAAAATTTCGATCAGGTTCGGACCTCACATTTTCGTTAGTCTAAGTTATTGTTAAGCTTTCTAAAATTCACTGAAGTTTCTGAAAGCCATTTGTAGCCATTAGAAGCCGTCCTGATGAATCTACAAATATATCCTCACATCTTGATATTTATTTTGATTTTTGAAAATCGTGCTTGGAAGTTATCCCAGTAACTGGTATTATTGCGTGGTAAAAGGACTTTTAGTTATTTCTCTGTTAGGCCTTATTTCCCTTTATAAAAAGTTGTTGGGAAGTGGCTACGCAATGCAGATGATGTGTTCGCGGTGCAAAAAAAAACGCATTTATATTGGCAAGTCTTCCTCGAAGTAATAAAGTGTTCAACAGTGACTAACACACCACGCTGTTCTGCATCGCACAATATTGTTGAAGGTTCGCAATGCCAGGGAACGAGAAAGACTTGTGTGATGGCAATGCAATGTAATTTACGTGACGGGTTTCCATGAATATCTTCTGAGGTATAACGGACAGCCGAGGTTGAGCGTAGGGTCAAAGAAAGTAATCAGTTTCGCTACCATTTTTTTTACTGAAACATAGAAAGTCAGAAATCGTAAGGGAAACAAGCTGCAGTTTTATTGAAGTAATCCACCTAAGATAGGAATTGTAATTACGATAATATCGAAATATAGCTTGTTTGTTTGTCTTAAAACCGTACACACAGATGAATTATTCCAAAATGTATGTAAATTTATTTAAATGTAGATGTAGGGCGACCCAACTAAAGTATCTGGGAAAACACAATTTTCCGGATATTATTTCTGATAACAAAATGAAAAAACAATATGAATTGTTTCGAATCGTATCCATCAATTAAAGCATCTAAAATTTTCTAAGTCTAATATTCATGATATTTTCCTAATATTTTTGGTCAGACAAAATACAAAAAAAAATTTATTCAAACCATTTATTTAAATGTTGAATTAAATTTTGGCGAGGGCCACCACAAGCTTTTAATTCATAACATTTTTGTATAAAATTCCTGCAATACAAATCCACAATTTAACTCGTATAGAATCTAATTAATAATTTAAAATTACTATCTTACTGTCACGGTGATGTAATAATTTCCTGAGGAGCTGGTAATTATGTTTTACAACTTCCGGAATAATTATGAATCATGTTTTTTTTTCAATATAATTTTTTTTTCTTTATGAATGTATGTAACTAAAACCGATTTTAGTTTGTATAGTGTAAATTATTAATAAAAACAGACCACTAAAAAATTATAATTTAAATAACTTTAATTTAGCATGTTCCTGTACGCAAATGGACCCTCATCAGATCAGATTAAAGATAAACAGAGTCTCTTTATTTATAATTTTTTTTATTTCAGTACGAATGTGCACCCTCAAAATAATGAGAATATCTTTATTTTTAACCTGATGAGTGTCGAAATTCGGGCTCAAACGTGTTAAATTAAATGAACTGAAAATATAATTTTTTTAATTGTCTGTTGTGGCTTTATTAATAATTTAAAGTAGGTCTTCCATATATTGTCGGCCTAAACTAATTTTAATTACTGCGTCAGCCAATCACTTACATCCATTCAAGTTATCGTTGGCATGTGTGTCATTTATATTGTTGCGATAACATAGAATTAAATATGTATAACTATTAATTGAAAAAGTTATTCGCCTTTAAAAAAAATTCCGTTATACAATTTTGGTATAATGCTGTACGATATCAGCGCACTCCTTTTCGTATATTTTTTGTTATTATGTGATTTTTGTATATATAGGCATATTGTATCTTGGTTTATCACTCGACGAGTTGTTTAGGGGCTGGGTGTTGAATGTTGTATACTTTTCAGGGGTTCCTAACGAAAGGAGTTGTAATCTTGCCCTTCAAATGGCGGTGGTGTGTGAATTATCCACATCCGCTTCCTTGAACACCGCCTTGGTCTTCGTAATCGCGTGTTCATCTCCTAATGTCCTGTTTCCTGCCCGTAAACCGTTTTATTTCCTGTATCTCACGTCCTTTACACTATAGACCTTTGCACTTGGTCACCGTGCCTTTCCTTGGTCTCCTTATGTAGGATAGACTAACATTCTGAGAACATATGTAAAACATTGTAATGTCTATACCTTTTTCGATTATTACCTATTTTAATATCCCAAGGATGATATTATATCGAATTCCACGTTCGCTAACTTCTCCTTCAACTCCAAGTATATCATTTAATTAATTTCTACTAACCGGATGCTTTTTTTCTGTTTTATGCGTTCTTTAGGAACAATGAATTATTTTCATTCGTAAATATAAGACATGTTTTTTCGTATCACTAAATAAATTAAATTAATCCAAAAACTGAATTAATCGGTGACGTACATTAAAATGAAAAGAAAATCATTCATACAATTGCTTTGACATTATAATTGAAAGAATGGTTACTTGTTTCTTACACATTTCAGTAAAATGGTAAAACTTTCAATTGGTTCGTTAACCTCATTGGTGCAGCTATGCGTAAGACCGGTGGTATGTTGAAAAGGAATGTAAAATACTTTGACTAAGTTAAACTTTGAAAAGAAGTTACAGCCTCTTATGGGCGGCATACGTGACAAGGATCAATAATAAGTAGTCACGGATATTTGGAAAATAACTACAGCCATTTATATATAAATTGTATAAGTCACTGAATTATTCGCGTTTTCAAACACTTAATCTGTGTGAATTAATTAATTTATGCAATTAATATTACACTAAGTTTCAATTAAAAATAAAATTGTAAGCCTTAATTTTAAAAACAACACAAACAAACTGTTCGATCTACAACAAAAATTTGTTTTTGTTTTTCCCCTGAAAATTTAAAGATTCAATCGGTGAGTAGTATCACCTTTCATTTCATTTTTAACACAACTTCGCCCTTTCCCAGAACCTATTAGTTATGTTTATTAAAAAAAAGAAACTTAAATATCCATTTAAATATAATTGGCTCTTATATTAATTTAAATTATTGATTATTCAAACAAACTATTAAGCAGCCTCCAAACACTATTACTTATTTAATAAGAGCATTCGAAAATTGCCATTATCGATCTGTAAAATAAATGAAATTATAAAATTTTTCTGTGAGCGAAGACTACATTAACATGTTTCTAAATAATGGAAAAATTATTATATAAAATATTTTATATAGTCATATTAACATATAAATTATATTGCTTTCTGTTTCTGTAGTATTTTGGTTGTAATATATCGTACATATACTTCAAAATGATTTACAAATTACTAACATTTATATATATATATATATGAAAATACATAATATTTTATTTGCTTGGAGTTTTTTTGTATGTAAGTTAAAAACAGTCAGGCACAAAAAAAGAATTCAAAAAATATTTTGTCAATGATCGTCAAGTGACTTTCCTTTCAATGCATTTCATTATTGTTGATCGATATATCGAAATAACATTGTTTCCCGAGTATATCTCACTACATTCTTAATGAATAATAACGACCTATTTTATATTAATATTTTAATCACGATATTTTTATTCGTTATTTATTATGTTTTCATAGTGTACGTATATTTCAGACCCTTCTAATTTACAGTTAACTAAAATGGTTCTATTTCAATTTATACAAATGTAGTTAAATAAAGTTAATGTCTTAAGTAATTTTGCTAGGAAATTATTCCGATCCCCTAAAGTTAAGTACAGAGACTAGTATTTTCATACCTCCGTGCGTTTCTCTCTTTTCTAATTCTTTGTTTTGAAACAGGCTAGAGGAAGGTACTCCACGTGATTAACAGCATAAGGTGGAAATTTGAAAGGGGTACAGTTTAAGGATCCTACCAAGCATTAGCCTAAAAATGATGAAGAGTATACCATATAAACTCTGCATTAGAGAGGTCGGGAATTTGGTACTTGTCCCACGCACTTCTGACGGTTTGGGGGTTTTCTGTGGGGACGCAGCCTCGACCAGTTTAGGAGGCAGCTGGCCGACTGTTCATATGAACAACTCTTACCTTACACCAAGGTCAGCGTCTCAAAACATCGGCTTGTGGGAATCTTAGTTCTAAAGCGCACCGTTGTGTTTATATCAAGACTTTTTCTATAATTGACTTGCTTTCCTAAAGTTTTAACAATTATTCCAATAATGTGTATACAGCAGTCTTCCACACTCAGTTATATGATGATAATTTTGCTGTTGGAGGATGAAGATTGTTTCGAAGTTTGACGCTCTTTTTAAATGGTAAGGTTGTACAGAAGGTAGCGTGAGGGATTCGTTGTATGGGGAGTCTTAAAAAGTAGTCATCGTCGAGCTATACTTAACAAAAAAAGGTGCAGGGATCTAACAATTATCTGGTAAAATCTATGTCCACACAATCCTAAAAGGGGTTTAAACAGAAAAAGGTTATATAGACAAAACAAACGCACAGGCACCGAACTAACATTTAGATAGTAAATGCTAATCATTCTACAAACACCTACAAAGCAGTTCAAACCGAGCAGACACTTCGCGGTAAGAACTTGGATACTACAAACTGTATGAGTCAGTGTTGCTGCTGCTGATGAGGCACTTCTTCTTACAGACCCAATAACGTTATCGCTTCAGCATAATCTGTACACAAAGACGTGGCTATGAGACTGCCTCATCTGGACAGTGGAGAACTTTTGGAGGCTAATATTTGAATCAAACGCAACATCACCGTTAATGTGAAGTTAAAGTAACAGCAACAAATAAAAAACTTATATAATGTAGCCGAAGATGAATGGTTGTCGATGACATGACATGCGTACGAGTCCCGGGTTCCTGGTGTTAGTACGCTAGGATATTTATGAAGTCACCTCCGAGGCGTGGACTTTATTTAGAAGCGACGGACGTAGGCGTAAGTGCGTAGATGGTATCAGCGGTTGGTGCATAATTGAACACATGAGCTTTTGTCCAGGCTGGCAGTCGCCCAGTTCAGAGCCAACCTGCGTCATGAGTTGTAAGGCGGAAGAGACAAAACCTGACCTGGAAATATGCGGATGATTAGATCCTCAGACTGGGCTTCGACTACTTCATTCAATTCGATTCAGGTCCCTGCCGTGCGTCGGAAAAAGCCTAGTAACAGTACAGATAGGCATTTAACAACAAAAAAAGTCAGCAACAACTGCAAAGCCTAGTCCAGGTTGGGCTAATTCTCAAGTCCAAGAGCTAGTTCTTCTCTTGTAACGCAACAGGATTCTCGACAAGCCAAATCTAGAATTCTTGGTAGTATACCTGACGTTACTGTTAGCGACCGCTTTGTACTTTTCATATTAGAAATATTTTGTGCTTCTTCCGCAGACAGATTGTCTATTTCCATATCTAGATAGAAGAAAAGTCTCGATTAATTTTAGAGTAGTAAGTTGAGGGTGGGTAAGGACAAGGAACCAACTTATTAAATACTTTCCCGGTTTAACTGAAGCTTGTAGTAATGATGATAAAATATCTTACATTTAAAATAATATAAACAAACGGCCGTGAGTCAGAAAATTGTTTATTAATTTTTTTTTGTTAATAAACAGTTTTCTGAAGCAGTGTTTCTTGACTTCTGTCCTGGTAAACAAGGCTTCGAATGTTGTCGTCGTCTTTTACCTGAAGATTATCTTTAATAATGTTGTTATAGTCATAAAAAAAACAGTTTATTGTTGAGCTAGTGAATGTTTACATAAAGTTTATGTTTTTAAAAAAAGTAAAAAAGACAGGCTCGCGAAGGACTGTCCAGTGAACTTCACTTTTATGTCCGAGTGCCCCCGAAGGGAAATGAATTTTGTTCTTTTTGTCAATGTCGTTCTTCTGGAACCAGACTATCGGTTGTCATAATACCTTTATCATTATAAATAATTATTTATAAATAAATACAATTCAGTTTGTTGTCCAATTTGAACATAACAGAGTGAACACATGTCTGAACACATTTCTATTAATTTTCGTGCGTGTATTTCTACTGTCTCAAGATACAAAATATGCTGTATAGTTTGCAAAATTTCAAGTCAAGAGTCGAGGTTTAGAGTAAAGTCGAAATGGATTGGAATTAATGACTACGGATAACTTTATTGTCTTTGGATTAATAAAACATCCTATAGGAACGTCTCAATCCATAATTTTAGCAGGATTGAAAATCCGAACCTACAAATACATTTGCCACCAGATGAGTGAAATTAAGTGCTATTTAAATAATTTATTTTTTACAATTACAGTTTACTTTCCGTTTTTAAAAAAAATCACTTTTTAATAAGTCATATTGTGGAAAAACAATTTAATCAGGCTGTTATAATAATTTCAGTTATTCGTAATTAAAAACAGCTTTCAAACAATTTTATGAAAATTAATTGAAGTGTGTTCACTCTGTTCTGTTCAAATTGGACAACAAACTGAATTATATTTATTTATAAGTAATATAAATAATTATTTATAATGATAAAGGCATTATGACAACCGATAGTCTGGTTCCGGAAGAACGAATTTGCCAAAATGAACAAAATTCATTTCCCCTCAGGGGCACTCGGACATAAAACTGAAGTTCACTGGACAGTCCTTCGCGAGCCTGTCTTTTTTACTTTTTTTAAAAAATAAACTTTATGTAAACATTAACTAGCCGCACATTTGATCTGTAGCGCAACAATAAACGTGCTTTTAATGATAGCTTTCAATAATTATCATCATAATTAATGTAACATATCCATATGACATAAATTTATTATATAAATTTTCATAAAACACAAAACTTTTTTCCCTATAGTTGGCCCAGAGGTGTTGGTGTTGCAAGGAGTCTAAATTTTCATATTTGGTTAATTATGAACTGAAGAGGTCTCTTATCATAGGATAGAAAAGTTTGTGTTTTATGTAAATTTATATAGTAAATATCTGTCTTATGGTTATGTCATATTAATTATATTTATACAAGTGAGATTATTTTTTATTTATAATTGTCATTATAAATCTGCAAAATTAAATTACATTATTTTCACATTAATTGGTACAATATTTCCAACAACATTTTTATGAAATTTATTTTGAAATCATTAAATTGCAACTTTTATATTAATTTAAATTATAACTTAGATTCGCCGAAGTAATTTAAATAGAAGTGCTTTAGTTAACTGTAAATAAGAGGGAGCTGAATTATACCTCCATTACGGAGATATAATTAATAGCTTACTGGAATAAAAGACAATTTAATTAAACTATTAATATAAGATGGATCGTAATTATTAATTTTTACGCTCACAATAATTGTTTTGAATTTCCGTGAGCACTGTAGAAGCACCCAGTGGCTAGGATATATTCTCATTCGTTTTAATTTTTACTATACTGTGAGGGTGAATTTCAGCTCTACGATTTTTCCCTTTAGGAAGAAATATCAGCCTATAATCTTGTAATTGGTGCTTGTGCTGACTTATGTATTTAAAGAAACCTGCGTCGGTGTTGTTCCCGTGCGGGAAGTGAGGGCGGTACGGTCGCGCGTAGTTGCAGCGGCGACTGATGCACCAGTGCATCTGTTTGGGCTGGATGCAGCGCGATGCGGACAGTGGCCCTTGCGCGGGTGAATGCCCCCGCAACCTCAGACGGGTTTTCTTGTGTCTTCGGCATTCCAGCCTCTGGAATGTTCTCCCCGCGCTACGGCGAATTTCAGGCCTCTTCCTATCATCAGTATAGACGCGTAAACAATCATTAACTGGCGACATCATCGTCCGAACACGACTCTCAAAGTAGCCTTTCTCACACCTCTGCCAATTAAGCTTCAGAAACGACGCCAAACATTACAGTTAGTAGATGAGACATGTCCAAAATAAAGAAGATATTCTTGGGGTGTATTAAGTAACCAAAATAAATACGAAGTAGATGGCCAAGAAGAGACAGAGGTAGCTGAAAGGGAATTAAAATGAATCATGCATTAAATTCAGTCATTAGACAACGAACATTCTCAATATTTATTTTTTCTAAAAAAAACTAATTATGGGAGTAGTTTGATTTATCTGCGGAAATATACCCTAAGATATCGTAAATTTTTAGAGATGGAATACGACGTGTATAAATAAATTGAATATATTATTTCTCATGGTTGAGCAGTGCCAGTAATTCTTGATATCGTTAGTACGGTAGGGTGTACATTTAAGTAAGGGTAAATTTTTTTATATGAAATAGCTTACTGTAAAACTCTCTTCCACAACGTATATAAATTTCAATGTTCAGTCATAACTACTATCATCTATAACCTTTTATCGTAATTTGTTAAACTTTGGTAGTCTGATAAAAGCTTCTATTATTTTAACGTTTCAACTTATGTGATTTTTTTTATCGTTGCTAAATTTTTAAATTGTAATTTCCATTAATGTATAATTTTGTTGTTCTTCGTGATTATATCCGTCCATCCTCAAGCTTGTTATTCGACGTACCTTTATACTGAAAAGAGCATGTATATTACCGCAAATTGTTGTTTAATCGCAAATACAGGGAGCCTACTACGTCAATGAGTTATTTTATCCACCATAAAAACTCTGGATAAATGGCAATATTATTGGCCAGCCCCCTTCCCCCCCCCCCCAAAAAAAAAAACAGGACTAAAGAATATTTTTCCGGTCACATAACATATTGACGAAGTTTTTGGTATCTTTCGTTTTCTTGTCTGTTATTTATGCTCGTGAATTTTGTATTTTGTGTGTTTAAGCTAAGGGATCGTTTTAATGTTTCAACTTTGATAAATGACTGAAATTACGACCGGAACGTGTGCACAGTTTTTGTTAATTTAATTAATTTATTTCAAAAAATAATCTCTCTGGGACTAAGTTTCTGACTGTTGTTGACAATCAACGCACGGCAGAGTATATTTTGACTTTTGCTCCTCCTTTTACAGAATCTGACTATTATAATATTTTTGCATTCGTTTTTGTATCAAACACTGCAGCGATGTAAGTTGAAGCTATAAACGTAGAAAGTACCAACATATATATTTTTTAATATCACTACTGTTTTAATATTACTTTTGTTCTTTTCTTGTTTCAAGGACTGAATGAATTACCGTATATTTGCCTATGATCTAAATTATCTTCATTATAAGGCATTGGCCGTCATGGCTGTGCCGACAGACTAATAGACTGCGCGCCGAGCCTCGTAATGAGAACAAATAATATATAGAGCTAACGAACTCCGGTCTTACAACAAAGGATCGCATATAGACACATTGTTTGGGAATTAGGGGCAAGAAACCCTGCGACCTGAAGTAGCCTTGAAGTCGCTGCTTCGACGTTTCCCGTACCAAAGACAACCTTGTCAGACAATTTGAAAAATATTCAGTGACCCATTTAAACTCTTTTGTTATAATCATTTCCTGACCGTTCATTTGTAGGGCTGCCTCCAACGTTACTCTTCGATCGAATGAAGAGGTTAGTTACAAAATGGTCGGCCAAATTATATTTCCCTGTAGAAATAATATTGTAATCTTATTTACAGTGATCTGCTGCATAATTCTCAGCCGTTTTTAGTTAGTTTTGAACAACAGAAAAAAGTATTCTGCTCAATCTAATCGGGTCTATATTAGGATCATTTTTAACTTAGTGAACGGCTAAAAATTACTCGTAGTCACTTAGAGGTAGGATAGTCGGCGAACCACGGGATTGCTGTGTTTGGGCCAGAAAGTCTGAATCAGTTTGCAAAATGCCATCTTCCCTGAACTCGTCTCTATTGGCAAAAATATAATTACATTCCCACTGTTATCAAGTGATGACAACGTTCTCCACCGAATGATGCCTCCAGTCCTTTTTTTATCGCGCATATTTTCTTAACAGATAACGTATTTCGCAGGGTCGAAAACAGTAGACGTTGTTTACGTAATTATTACATTTATAGTACTAGATTCACACACATATTATATAATATTCAGTGTTGAGTTCATTGTCGTAATTCATTTTAATGATATATTTCCTTACACTATTCTGTCAGCGTTGCTCTTCCCATATTAGAACAGATTATTTGCTTATGTTCAAAGGGAAGGTGCTAATTAAATTTAAGGAGATTTTAATGATACGTATTTATTGATTTTATAAACGTGACTATAAATATCCAACCATAATGAATATGTGTTATTTCAAATTAGTTTCCGGAGTTGACAATTAGCTTTCAGTAAACAAAGGACATTTTTCATATATTTAAGTAAATCCTAGTAGTGAATAAACTAAAAAAGAAAATATATATATATATATATAGTAATAATCAAAATTTATATCTACGGATAAATTTTATTATAATTTATTAAAAAATTGGTGCTTCAACGTTGGGCGAAATATATATTTTATAAATTTTATTTTGTTTATTGAAATATATATATATAATATATATAATATCAAACAATTTTACAGTCGCAATATATTTGCGTGTTTCATATGAGGTTTCGTGTTAATTAGATATTATCGTTAATTTATAAAATAAAAACAAATAGAAACAGGATTATAATTCTACCATATTAATTTTGTCAACAATAAATGGTAGAAAATAATTGGTTTCACATTTTAATATGCATCGATTTTGATTCGTTTCCATTTGTTCTTATCTTACAGATGATAATATATATTTAAATATATAACAAATAGATGTTGAACGTCTTAGTTTATAATAATATACCAAGTGACATTTTTTTATGGTGTGATAGGAATCGTGCTAAGTGTACGTGCGTGTATACGTGTTGTAGTATACGTACAGATTTTGATCCGTATTTTCCATGAATATGTGGGAAACTTGTCCAAGTCGGTGAGGTCAGAGCGGAAGATGTGAGGTTGGCTACCTTAATTAGGCAGAGATTCCCTTATCTAGATGCAACGAAGGTCTCCCGTGAGAACTAAACCCCGTGCCATTGTCCGGGCAGATCTATCTCTCAACCTCAGGGAACTTTTCTTAGAATATCAATTATCCTCAAATACAAAAACCTGTAGTTCTTAAAACTGCAGGTTTTTTTTAATCGTCTTCATTAAAACTCTGCGATTCAGTGATGAAAGTGAGAAAGATCCAAAGACTTGAGAAATAAATTCTCCAGTTGCTAATAAGAGTTTTTTTCACCTGTATCTATATGATTCAGTCATTAACTTGCTTCATCAACCCAGCTTCATTCACCAGTAAGAATTACAAATGTACATTCAGATGACGCCCAGCCATATTTTGGAAAAAACTGAAAATGATGAGTAAGTTTTCCCAATAGTGCTTCTTGGTGGGTCACAATCAGTTTCGAGGTATCGTTATGTAGTAGTTTTGTATCTTCTTACAATTGTTGCAAGGATCCAACGTATTTTAAAACTCTCAATGACTTGTTGGGAAATGCTCTGTTAAATAGGTTAGCATCTGCTCCCACTTTCATTCGCTTCAGAATAAACCGAAGAAAGGAGGCGTTCGTTTTTGTCAGACACTTTGTTTTAATTATTGGTGAGGAAGGAGGTTATTGTGAGGAGTGACTGAGCAACGAAAGCTCCAGCCAGCGAGGGAGATAATTGGCCGCAGATCCAGGGTGACTGCCCCCTTGGCCTGGAACCTGGTTGCGGTTTCTCCGGGACAGAGAAAGTGCACCTTGAACTTGCTGCTCGTCCCCCTTTCTCTCACAGGGATAATCATCCCTCGGATAGGGCCAGGATAAATGCCTGTTGCTTCTTCAATCAGGTATCTGAATTGTAGTTCGACAATCTCAATTAATTTTTATCTTAAACTATCCGACTTACACCAAAGTTTGTGAAAAGAGTTCATGTTTAAATCCAAAGAAACAATTGTACCATAGTCGTTATGTAAATATTCAGATATAAGAGGAGAGCTGAATAAATAAAATATCACAAGCACATAAAAGTTGTAAAAATTCTAGAAATTATAACGAAAACAAATTTTAATGACTCCAAGGTCAAATGACAATGGGCTTATACAATCTTATTATTTTAAACGTAAAGGAGCAAGAACCTCCACAGTCTCCAATTTAAAGTATGGTACCAAACCCAGGCTGAAAAATTGAGCTAAGCCGCGAAAAATCAGAGTAGATCCATCGTAACTGTAAACTTATAAAACGTTATACTGCATCTAGTTTTTATACAGAGATTCTTTCGGTCAAATCTAGTTATTACGTGGATCTGTATTTTTGTAATTGCTGACATCAAAGCCCTTTGTCATTATTTAATAATTTTATTGTATTTTATGATATAATACAGTCGCGGATTTGATTATTACAACATTTAGATTTAAAATAAGAATTGTATCAATTTGTGTTTTGAAATATTTTCAACCACTTGAGATAAAAATACTGTTGTCTTTCGTTTTGATTTATTTTATTTTAATTTTTCTTGTATAAATGTGAAATATTGTATTTTTTTACGTCGCCACTTGGAATTTTCGCACTTTTAAGTTCTCTGTAGAAACATGACAATTAACCTTTATAGTCAGACTGAGGAGACGTTTACACATTAAAACAAACCTTTCTTTCTAACAGACTACAGCGTGAAGAGTGCATATTTATTTACTGAATCGTTGTGCTGTTAAATACAAATTTTTATTGTCAATAAAAAAATGTTTTTTAATAGTTGTTTATTGGATCTGATTATTAGAAATAGTCGTTAAAATAACATGTTAATTAAATTTTTGATGCGTAGTTTGACCAGATCAAGCACATATATATTGTTAGGGAATGAAACACCCTTTTTTTATTGACTGTAGTTACCTTAGAAAAGTGAAAATACCTTTTTCCTCTGCAGATCACTTCCATATAACTTTCAAAATTCTAAAGTCAGATTTGTCTCTACGATTTAAAAAATTCAGCCACTTTTTCCTTTGTTGATTGAGGCAGGATTAATTCGTTCTGTACAGTATTTCAGCTCTTTGCGTTTAATGAAGCTAAATCCCACCAGTGCCCTTTGCATAAGACGCGAGTTGACTTTTATTAGAGGTAAGTCACGTTTTTCATAGTCATAGAAAAGGTCATTTAACGGGATCCCTGTGCGATCTATGTGTGGTGTTGAAGGAAACTATTCGTAACGTAAAATATTGTGTGCTTTGTTGTTAGAGGGAAAGGTTGTTTTTGTGTATCCAACGTGAAATATCGTCGTGACAACTTATCACGTTACAGAAGTGTTGTAACAAGTCATTAGAGAGACGACACTGTTAGCAGGAATTGTGCTTCATGAGATGACTCCTATTGCCCCATTACTTTTATCTATATTTATGGGTATTTTCATTATTATAATTAAAAATATAGTTTTATTTGACTTGTATTAAATATAATAAATGGAAATTGTCCAAAAATCAGAATATATTTGTTAACATTAAAATTAACAAAAATGCATACCGATTCATTCCTTTGGTTGGGAATCTCTTCAGATGTAAAAAAATTAAAATACGTTGTAAACTTGAATAAAACAATTTAACAGAAAATTATTTTCATGGGGGGTGTTTAAATTGTTTTATTCTAATTTACAACATATTTTAATTTGTTATAGATCTGAAGAGATCCCTAAACATAACGATGAAACGGTATCCATTTTAGTTAATTTTTAAATTTTAATGTTTATAAATAAATTATGGCCAATTTTTGGCCAATTTCCTTTCTTCTTTGTTTCTGACAGCACATTTTTATGTGCCTTAGAAACAAAATTAACGTGTGATAAATACAATAATAGTTTATCACGCGTGTTGATAGAGATTATAAAATAGATAATATACCTAGTAACTTAAAAAATTAATTTATACTCTGCGGGGTGAGAAAAAGTTTCTCACCATCAAGATCGTCTGTCATCAGGAATCAACAACGGAAGAGTCGCTTCCAATAAAATTATTCTATTTTTTTAATCCACTATCCACACGTGTGATCTATGAAGATGTGCCGTTGATTAAATCTGAGATACTTTCAGTATTTTGTTGTGACTTGATGACATTTGCAATGCTAATACCACGAGAGTGTGTGAGCGCGGGATGCCCCGGAGAACCTGCTAACTCTTGCATCATTGGACACGCCTCATCGGTTCTCGTAATTCAGTGGTCAGCTACAACTCGGAGAAAACTCTACAAGACAGGAGGAAATATATGTGTTGCAAGACGCAGTTAGGACGTGTCTGTCTTAATATCTCGGAAAGGAAAGGAAAGCGAATGTGTTAATCTTAAATTGGCCAAGTTGAGGCAAAACTTTCGTTTGATGTAAGAAAATATTGCAATGCTGACAGTGATCTATAGCTATCTATCGTGAGACAAAGATCTTCTGCGAATGACTTATAATTTTCTATTATAGTATTCTGCTTAATCTTTGGATGTGGTTTCGTGTGATCTGATATATAAATGCTCTACAAACTGAATTGCTTTGGTCAGAAGTTAACGAAGGCTTTATTACTCTCCCATTTATTTAAATAATTTTAATAATTAAATATAATAAACAAAAAAAATTGCCAAATATTTTAAAGACAATAAGAACTGTTAATTATTAATAAAGCCACTACGTGTTTCAGTTCAAAGTCCTGACTTTGAAAAATAATACATATAATATTTATTAATAGTACTTTAAATTACATCTGAAGCTGATTTTATTAAGCAAAAATGTAATTATTGGAAAAAAAAAATTTCAATACATTTTTTTGTTTTTAACAATTTCCATAATTTAATTTCAGAGAAATAAATATTATTCACCATATGAAAGTTCGTGTAATGAAACGTGTAGTGATGTTATTAATAATTATTTATTTATTTATATAATATATGAAAACAGACGGAAAATTTCATCATTATTTTGACTAGACACTTAATTTCTGACAAATTTGTGGAAACATATTTCAAATACTCCTACACTTTTCCGTATTCTCGTTTCATTCTCACAATATCATACTTTCCATTCTTACGTGAAAAATGTTCCGCAATACTATTTTCATATTTTAAGGCGAAATTGATTTTTAATGGCGCAGTTCTCTCAACGTTGCTGCAAAAAATTCAGTTTCCTTCTTTAATATTTAAAAAATATTACAATTGATATTTGTCACAATTTTTGTTCATGTGTAATTTAAATGGCACGTTTTGCCTTTATATTTTGATGATAGTATCCTGTTTTAATGATTATTCATTCCGTTTCTAAAATCTCACTATTTGGTTTTAATTCACTTGCAAGTATAAATTTTTTTCATAATAAATTTGTCTTCGTGAGACCAATTTACAATATATTTGTCTTCGATATTTCTCGCGCGAATCTATACACCTGTGACTTATTTCTATTTTGAACCAATATTTTATTTCTCAAACGTTCAAATAGTAAATTGAAGGTAATTAACTATACGAATTGTTAAAGTCTTTTTTTTTTCGATCTTCAGAGTCCCAACGCTTGAGATATAATAGATATTTATGTATAAAGGTCATATATTGCGAATGGAAAATCTGGTGTTCCATTTATTTAATAACGCTACGTTCCAAAAATTAAAATGATTGACTTTGCTTCACGTTAATTTATTATTAGTGCATTGGTTTGATATCATTTATTAACGGTGTATTTCCTGTCCGTTTGTTATTGTTATTTTTTCTCCCTCATATTATTTCCGATTTTTAACTACGACGTTTGGACAAAATTTCCCACTGCCGTGTGTATCACATATGTTCTTTACAAAAATAATTCTGTGCCTTGTGAAAAATTACGTCACTTCGACGCTAATTTCTCATGATAACCTGTCTAATGTATGTACGACGACTCAATCTACTTCCCGTATTTTTACATCATCAAGTAGAGAGGAAGTCGATTTTCTTTCCTACTGCAAATACCTACGAAGTTTCTCAATTATCGAACAAGTACCATAGCGTTCCTATAATCAGAATGAACCTCGGGGATTGACTTGCACTTGCAATGAGACAAGACACTTTTTCATTATTTTATGTTTACGATTTATTGTGATTTTTAAAATCGATTGAAGTTCTTATACAAAATTTGGTCCTTTAATGTATATTACATTACGTAAAATTCAAAGGATAATTATTCAGTTGCTATAAGTCTAATAAGTTAGAATGAATGAAGAGGAACGGGGTTTCAAACCAAAAAACAAGCTATGTAATGCAACTGTAAAATTATAATTTAAGCTGTATAGACTTTACCATATCAGAATTGTTCTAATAAAATATGAAACTTCAGAAAGCTACAGATGCAATAAGTGGTGACCTCAAGGAAGAAGTTGAATTCAAAGTACAAAGTGACACAGTGCAATCAGAAAGTTCCGGTGCTGATAAAACCGCCAAAATTTCTGCTAATCCACTCGGGTTGAGATCATCATCACGATAAATCCGAAGTGTTTGCAATGATTGGTTGTGGTCCGTAACGGACCTTTGGGGATCTGGCAGGCGTGTTGCAACGAGGACCCTCCTCAGCCTTGTGTATCACAACACGACCAGCACGACGGAAGAATGCACACAAAAACATAGCCCTTTTTCTCCAGCATCAGGCCATTAAGCCCCATTGCTGGCCGTGTACCTCCTCAGGAAATTGCCTGGTTCGAACTCCCATGCCCTAACAGGCCCTTGGGATGAGCGACTCATCATTCAAGTTATCACCCGTAATTATGTACCCAGTAGCTTTGTGTAAAATATTTCAAGATGTTCCCAAACAAGAATGAATCATGATAAATATTAAATTCAATATAGAATTGTTACGTTGCTTTTCTATATTATACTTCTGTCCTTAGACAAGCCGTCTAGAGCAATCACGGAAAGATATGATAAAATTGAACTTACATCTTTTATTATTCAACAATTAATTCTTTTGACGTCAAATATATTTAATATTAAAATTAAACTAGGCGATTAAAAGTATTATATATTTATATAGCCAAACATACCAGCTGAACGGAACACGTTTTTTCGATTATGCTAATAGTATTAAATTATGATGTCAATAATCGTTGACAGCTCTAAGCATATTAATTATGTCAATATGTTGTTTTATTAAATGGTGAGTTACTTAGCTACGGAAACTGAGAGATGCAATTCTTCTAAAGCTTAAAAGTATTGGAAACAGATTCATCTACGGGCTACAGTATTAATTTACTTCTGCAGTGTGGCCTAATACTGATAACTTTTTTTTCCTTAGTAGGAAACGTTGAATTAAACATTTCCTCGACACTTGAGGGATCAAAAACTCTTAATATTCAATTTGCTGAAATTCCACTTGCATTGGATGGACATTCGAAAAACATTTCTGAGCACCATAGACTTTGAATCCGCTATACTTAGTCATCATCTGTCAAAAAAAAAATCCAATTAGCGAAGCATATTCCCTTGGTGACCAATTTAAGTCTTGAGATTTCGTGACGTAGCGAATCCACTTATCTCATGTACGGTACTTGGCAAAACGAAGCAATGACCGAGAGGAAAAAGTTTGGGGAATCCGATTTCGTGACGCTGATCGCTACTCCAGAGATTACTTTGTAAACGTTTGGCAGTAAATTATCCACGGGTAAATATTATACTTTCCGTCATTACATTAGTAAATGTTTGAATAAACCACACCCAGTCATTGGATGTCTTTGGTATTAATGGTGAGCACCAAAACTGTTGTGTATGGACTAGTTCAGGTTGACAACTTGATCGGGGTCTTATATTTTAGATATTCCGTGATGTTGAGTATTTTCCTGTTTCAATCTACACTGTTTCTTGACGTAGTTATCCAATATGCGGGGTTTTGGAACCGGGATCACGCGAACCGATCTTAACCTGGTGTGGAAACGTTGAGACATTAGAGTCCATATTTTCTTCCTCCAAACACTCTTCCATACGTCGAACCCTGATTCAGATAATACGATGTTTATTAATTTGTTTGGAATTTTGAAAAAAATATTCTGATCTCTATCTAGATTGATATAACAGATTCATGGAACAGACTTTTAGAAGAAAAAATGTCCATATTTGCGGGACTCGCCATGAAGTACTGGTTTAGACTTCGGCAATCTTCCGTGAAGCAGGTGGGTGTCCAGGCTTTGAGATCATTGTAGTCGCGTTTGAGTCATAGTTTTTCCAAACACGTATGGAGACTCTTTGTCTATAAACGTCGAGTGGGGTACATAGCCCTTGGAGGGTACTTTGTGCGCGGGAATGTGGATCGCCCGCGGCTGCTGGCCTTGCAGCTGGTCGGCGATTGGGCGCTTCTTGTCGACCTTTTTGGTGGGCTTCGACACGCTGTCGATACCGAGTGACTCAGTGCGGCTGTCGAAAGTGACTGCCTGTCTGCCTTGCCCTTGAACCTCGCGATTTTCTCCCGCGCTTTCACTGCCTATCGGCACTTGCAGTTTCCCATTCACCCTTTCGCGCCTTCGCGAGGCGTCTTATTAAGATGTGTTTCTCCGGATTCGTTCCGGCGTCGCGCCGTGTTTTCTGTGCACCAGGTAGCTCAAGCTCAAGGCCAGCGGCAAACAAAGTATTGCTTCCACACCTGTCCTCCGCGCTCCCATCTGCGATAGACCATTTAGGATTTTTTAAAAAACGTTTAATATAATTTTTAATCTTAAAACTTAATTCAATTATTAAGAATTTAACGAAAATATTGGATATCAACCGAATTAATTATCTAATATCATATCGTTATTCACCCATGTTATTTACTCCTATATATTTACTCTTTTATATTAAGAGGATTTTGTTATCATTTCGTTTTTAGTCACCCTCTCTAATGTTTTTAATTTCTACCGTCATTCTTCAGATTATTCTACAGAAAAGCTTTATTTAGTTGTTTGATATGTCTGGTAAAAATGTAACAAAAAGTTGTTGTTTTTTTTTTCTAGAAAACTTACTTTATTTCTCAACATCGGGCATCGTCTCCTTCTTTGAACATATATTTGGCCCAGCGTGTTTCCAAATTTTTCAACCCATCACAAATATCAAACTCTGCAAAATACTCCGTCACGGCCTCATTTGATAAATATTTCTTCCCACCAAGCCAAATTTTCAAGTTCTGGAATAAGAAGAAGTCACTTGGTCTGGTATTAAAAACCAATTCGAATCCCAACTCGTACACTTTCGCCAATGAGACTACGCTGGCGCATTGTCCTGGTGAAATAGCACTTTCCTAGCCGCCAATCTTGGTCGTTTCTCAATCAGCCCTTTTTTCAAATGATCCAACAGAGCAGCATAATAGAGCCCAGTTATGGTTGTGACCTTTTCCAAGAAATCTAAATATTATACCCTGAGAATCCCAAAAGACAGTGGCCATCATCTTTCCAGCTGAACGGTATTCGCCTTTTTCGGTGCACTTTCATCAGCTTTTGTCCGTTGTTTTGATTGTTGTTTGGTCGCTGGAGTGTAGTGATGGATCCAAGTTTCATCGACGGTTAGGAATCTGCGCAAAAGGTCTTGTACGCCTAAACATGAATAAATTCTGCGCTGAAATGTTTTTCCGAATCCGGTTTTGGTCCATTGTCAACAGTCGCGGCACCCATCGGGCACAAAAATTTATCCTGGACAGTTTTTCTACTGTCTGTTCGTCTAGTTCTCAACACCAGGTTATAATCTTCCACTACGAACTATATTACATGCCTTTCTCACCCTTTTAGTTGCTTTAATCCGCTTTTTACTATTTTTATGTACAAATTAAACGCTTGAAGCAGTACAACACAGATTATTTAGAATTGTTTCCCATTGATATGATTAAATGGTCCCTTTAATTGTCACACCAATATTAACTGATATTATTCATTAAATACTCCATGGTAGAAATCTAAAAAATAAGTAATGTCATGAAATTAATTTACAAACGGCGCTTTACGTCAGGTCCGTTACTTCTGTTAAGGAAGTCACAACCGTCGCACAAATCATTCCTCCATGGGACTTGAAGTGTCCACCCTTGCGTCAGATCTGATTAGCCCGTCGGACGTAGCTCATGGCGCACCTCGTCTGGTTAGCTTTCCACCCTGTTCGAAAGCGAAGTGGCACTCTTTATGTGGCCCACTTTTAGCAGACTGCCTGGAGCTGGGATGATTTCACCGCCGTCACGTCCGCGGAACTCGTTTATGTTTACCTTGATTTATCCTTAATTTTCTTGTCGCGACTTAATAGGCGCACCTGTTACGGCTTGCCAGCTCCTCTCCTGTTCGTGTTTCCCCGGGTTTTTCATGCAAACATTGCTGTGACCTTGCTCGCTGACTCAACTCCCACCTTTGATACGCAGCTATTAACGTGTGCTGTGAGCTGGAACCGTAGCAAGTAAACAACGGCTCCCAAGTGGGAAGCTCAGTACGAGTCATTTATTTATCATCAGGTATTTTTATTATTATTATTGTATCCGGCATACAGTAGAAATTAAACCCCTTCCTACAATTGAGAGTTGAGATATTTTAATGTGAATCAAGACTGGAATAATATTTTGTATTTCCGTTGTCTGCCAGCTGCAAGACAAATGATTATAACGCATGGTAGTTTTGGATCTAAATGTTATAGTATGACCCCGAAAAGTAAAATATGATACCGAACAGTGTACATTTAAGACTATTATGTGACGGGTTTGAATGTTAGTAACTATATGTAGATGAAAAAAAATTGTTTACGGTTCAAAGGGTTATTTACAGTGTCTACAATTGATACGGTGAAAAATAAATAATTTTTTCTTCAATGTGTTACGTATAGAACATTGTTCCTGTATCAGTTTTTCTCTTTGATATATATTTTTTTCTTTTTGACCATCTCTAAGATTACACGCCTAAATTATCGTTTACTCATGACAACAAAGATGATCAGGGTTCTTTTACTGAAAGATTTTACTAGAAAGAAACCTTTTTCTCTCTACCAAACAAAAAATAACTGGAGACGGCAGTTAGATATTCCTAGAAACTTTCTTAGAGGTATATATGTAAGAATTAAAATAAGTTTCATTATTAATTGAATTAATATTGTTTTATCAGTTGAAGAAAATTAAAAATTATAATTTTGAACCATTTATTTTTTGTCGTAGAAGCTTTCAGCAAGATCAACATCAACTTAATTTCCAAAAACAAGTTTTGTAAATTCCTTATAATATAATGTTAAATTGTATTGAATTTATAAGGCTGAAAATTTAATGAAAATGTCAAGTTTATTCAGATTTCTATATTATTTTGGATACTGATTTAAAATATACCGCAATTAAATTAATAATAAGATAATAAATACCAGCCTTATTAAATTGACAGTAGTTAATGAAATTATGAAACTATTTTCAGTGTAATCGGTTCAACCGTTTATGAAAACCGAATATAGTCTGGGCTTATGAACGTTCGACATTTTGTCTCAACGTTTTATGTTCTTAATAGGTTTTTATAACAATTATAAGTTTTGCCGAAATCGTTTCGATGTAATAAATTTATCGTCACAGACAGGAATTTAGTTTACATCGATGTACAAATACAGTTAAAACTATTTATTATTCAGTCATAAGGATGTCTAAACGCTACTTCGTTCACTATCAGAAATGTAGAAAACGTTTGCTGGTTCAGAATACTGCTAAAAATATTGATTCCAAGTTGCAATCAATGTTTTTCTCGTAAGAAACCATTCACGGTTTCAATACCATAACATCCGTAACGTAAACGGCTATATAATTTCTTACCGTAATTTTAGAATATTATATTATCTGGTAAGTGAATTATGTGCCTCGGACCATTTTTCCAAACTGTGTGACTTTAATAACTGGTTAATCGTCTAGTTGTGCTGGTTTATTATTTTAATTTGGTAATTTTTTTATTGTACTTTGCTTGCTCTGTATAATCATACTATAATTCTAATAATTTGAAAATACCTCATCTGTAGAAGAATTCGTGAAGATCTTACAAAAAATGAACGAAACGTCGTCATAATATAAATAAAAAATAAATAAGTGTCTGTATAAGGTCTTGTACTGTTTCATTAATATTGAGTCTTATTACATAACTTATTAATTTCGATTAAATTTTATATTGCCGTCTGCATTTTCACCGTACGTTGTTTTTTTGCATTTACATGAAGTAATAAATATGCAAATGAATCAAGAAATTATTAAGAGACCGCAAGCTTTCACTTTCTTGGGGAAACGTGACACTGGTGAACCCTTACGTTGTCCTCAATTGTAGATCCTTCCTTTTTTTTCGATCAGCATGAAAGGCTCGGTACGCATCCCGAACACTACCCACGTCTGGAGGGTTGCATAACTGTTGGTCTTGTACTTGCAGCACGGAGGCCTGTGAGAATATGGAAAATGTTATTCATGTTCAAATACAAACAAGTAGATAAAATTTAAAAGCAGGACGTTTCACCAGGCATCGCAGATCTCATCAGGTGCAATACAACTGTTTAAATAGTTTCAAATTTGGTGAAATCTGCGACGCTATGTGCAACGAACTGCTTTTAAATTTTATCTACTTGTCTCTATTTGGCCATTTTCAGCAATAATTTAAGTTATTTTCTGGTTTCTGATGTTATGCCTGAATTCTCATTGTTCGCATGTTTGTTACTGTCAATTTTTAATGGTTTGATTGCAAGTACTTATTTGCTTAATTTAACCGTGCTTTCAAAAAAAAGCAGCTCATTTTATTCATCTCTTGCCTCCTGTATATGAAAATGATTCACTACTTTTTATATTTTATCTGTTTTTATACAAATATAAAACCACACAGCTTCTGGCCTTTGATATCTAAATTTATCATCTCCTACAAGTACAAATTTTCTCAGTTGGGCTTCAATTTTTCTGTCTATACCATCTCTTTTTAGAAATAAGTTCCGAAGTTGCGCAGAATTCTTCTCGTAGT
The DNA here is from genome assembly GCA_037074705.1 of Zhengitettix transpicula. Taxonomy (NCBI): domain Eukaryota; kingdom Metazoa; phylum Arthropoda; class Insecta; order Orthoptera; family Tetrigidae; genus Zhengitettix; species Zhengitettix transpicula. Next base: position 33,135,412 of record CM073596.1, on the reverse strand, counting down.
TTTTATTTATGTTCCAAGCATGGCTGACAATGGTCGTATGTTAAACTTTTCCTGCCCTCCAATAGATACGGTTTTATAATGTTACTGTTTTTTCTGAGGATTTTTTTTGCATACTTTTACCAGAAGCTGCGTGTTACGTACACCGGAACTAGTTTTGTAAATATATTTCAGCAATATATTCTCTGTTTTTATGATGTCAGCATCTTCATTATAGAATATGGTTGAAGAAAATGTATTCTACTATTTTAAAATAAAAGTTGTTCAAAACACTGTCTTATATACAAGTTGTGAGAAAAACTATGTTTTATCGAAGAAAAGGATCTGGACAATGAATGAAGTAAAATAGTTTGATTATACACTGTAAGTCAGTTAGAAAACTTTTCATGGTAATAATGGTGAATCTGTGAGGTTGGATTACAATAACTTTCAAGTTTTACTATAAAATTGATTTATTTTTCATTATCTTAAATACAGGCACACTACATGTGACGTTTCAACAATGGTGATTCTGCAATGAATTCTTAATAACTTCTAAAGTCTAAAATGAGAAACATAGTCGTCGTCCGTCGTAAAGGCGTCGAATCAGACATCTAGTGTAAATGGAGACAGGAGTCATTCGTCATTCGCAGGCACCCACGTTCGCACAACCACTTATTAATTTATAGTAAAGTTAAAAGGGGAGCAACGCCTCCACACAAATTCTCTCTCTCTGTGTTTGGGCTCAAGTTTCACACGAATGCAAGGTGTGAGTACAGCAGAAATAATTTAGCCTGATATGTACAGAAAGTGACCGCTATTCGTGTGGAACGAGCCAAGCTGTGAAGAGCTGGCGCCCCGTAGAGGGGCCACGCTGCCGAAAAATTATACCACTGGCTCCGTCTTGATCTTCTTGTCGTCCTTCTTCACGTCAGTTGGCTTCTTCTCTTTCTTCTCCTCTACGGTTTCCCTCCTCAGGCGCACGTGTTCCTCTTTGGCGGGCTCTTCCACCTTGGCAGGTTCCTTCTCGGGCTCCTCCTTCTTCGGGATCTCAGCCGGGATGGGCTTGGCAATCTCCACAGGCTTGGGTTCCTCCACCTTCACGGGTTCGTCAACTTTGGCGGGCTCTTCCTTCTTGGGGATGGTCTCTGCCTTTATGGGTTCGTCAAGCTTAATTTTGGGCTCCTCAGGTTGGACTTTGGGTTCCTCTAGCTTGACTTTGGGTTCCTCAACCTTGGGCTCCTCGAGCTTGACCTTTGGTTCTTCTGGCTTTATCTTGGGTTCCTCCACTTTAACCTCGTCAGCCTTGACGGTCTCGGCGGTCTTTAGTGGTTCCTCTACCTTGACGTGCTCTTCCACCTTGACGGGCTCCTCGACTTTCTTCACCACCGTCTCCTCGGTCTTAAGAGGAACTTCCTTCATCGGTGCCTCTTCTTCCTTCTTGATTTCTACGGGTTTCTCAGGCTCGGTGGCCTTGGGAACGTCTTCTGGCTTGGGTTCCTCAAGGGCTGGTTTCTCAGGCAGTTTCTCCTCTAATTTGGGAGCCTCTTCTTTCTTCTCCTCAGCAAGTACAGCGGGCTTAGGGTCCGACGTCGCGGCGGGAACAGGTTCCTCCACCTTTACCGGCGTTTCCTTAACTTCAGTGGTGACGGTGGGGTAATCAGCGATTACCAGAGGCACCACAGGGCGAGGCGCTTCGTCCACGGGCATCGCCAGGGCGAAGCCCAACACCGCCATGCTCACAAGTACGACCTTCATCCTGAAACAGACAGCGTGGTGTGAGGAATGCAAGGCCGTCAGCAGAAAGCTTCATGACGCAATAGGCCGCGCAGAGAAAGCACTTTCGCTATCACTATAGATAGTTTACGGTTATCTCTACAAATACATCACGTCTCTAGATTTTTGTAGTAGCGTGCCACTTAATATCGAATTCTTCATAATTATCAGATTTCAACGCGAGTATTTGTAATGTAATATTACGCGTCTGTATTACAACGGCTTTCTCTGTCATCAGATAGACGATGGATCATATTACATACCTTACGAGAGGGAAATCCGAGAATAGTTATTAAATTTAGATCGGAAAAGTCTTCAGTCTCAGATGTATAATCATATGTACGAAAGTAAATAATTTCAAGTTATAATATAACTTTATCTTTAAAAAAAAAATACTTTGAATGTACACGAGATTGTTAAATACTGAATGACAAAAATAATGGAAACAGACGAAAATATTCGGATAGCTTGGAATAAATGTTTTTAAAGCAATAAAAGATTGGTATAGAACACAAATTACACGAAAAGAAATAAAATAATTTTTAAATGGAAGTCTATTTTTTTTTACTGTTTGAGGCTTTAGCGTTTGTATTAATGCAGGCACATGCAGTTAAATAAAGTAATACTTGAAGTTGCTAAGAAATTCTGGAGCAAAATATTTTGAGTACTCTTATATTTTCCTATTATATCGAATATCACAAATATTTTCCTATTTTTAAATTAAGAATTACCAATAGACACATTAAAAAACTAATTTTTCTTATATAATAAAATTTAAATTTTATATTTAAAGTATTTTGCTCGATAAAAAGTATAAATAATATTTTCACCACGTTTAAAATAAGTTTGATCTATTGTATTCCTGGTGACGATTTAACAATTGTTTCGTATAAAAATAAAATTAACCGGATTTTAAATATTATTCCTAATAAAATAAGCTTATATTTATTTATTATTATTCATTTACTTAAGTTTGTCTAAAATTATATTATAATATAGTATCACCGATTTTTTGCCGCTAAAAGTATGAACGGGAAGTTATTTTCATGTCACAAATTCGAAAAATGATCAACACAGTTTCCAGCGCACTCGAGCGTCTAACTAAATTTGAAATAAATTCTATTATTCAGATTGTAGATCATATCTCTGTATGTAAGTTAATATTCTTCGATGCTTCTTGGAGTAAGAAGCTGCAAGTGGAAAAACATGTCTACGGATTGTTTGCTATATAAACTTTATAGCAATTTATTTCACGCTTCGTGTTAGAATTAGATTAGACGTGGCTGTTTATTAAAACTGGATATAACATTTGATAACTGATGCTTAAAATGTTTATGGAATCTCAAAATGCCGGGAAAAATTGTTTCTGAAAATTTGTGTGTTTTAGAAAAAAGTTAATTCATACTGTAGAAGCAAAATATCGAAAGAGAATGGAAAAGCGCATTGGTAGAAATTATTTTTGATGTTTTATAAATGCATAACATTATTTTATAGGTTAGACGCTGTAATTGAGTCATTATCAAGCTTGTTATTTTTATTCGCCTGTTCAGCCGTCGAGAAATATTACTAAAACGTTTCGGCCCATTTACTGATCTCCTAACTTCAGCCTAGGATCGTCTGATGTTCTAGTAAATTACCAGGAGTTATGCAAACAAATTCGTGCAATATTTGTTTCACGGAACCTAAGTTACTCGATGAGATTCGAAGAATCGAGATGAAGCCGCGGAGACTTTAACGCGCGTGTTGAACACGAGCCTTACCTGACTGTAGTTTCTGCGGGACCTCGTCTATGAAGAACCTATTGCACTCACTGGCGAATTAGCCGGCAGCGGGCCGCGCCGTCTCTTATAAGCGTCTGGGCCGTGGAGGGGAGGTCCCCCTCTGGTCAGCTACAGGTCGAGGGCCCCCACCAGCAGGAAGTTGCGGCTCCTCCACCGACTATTAGGTCAAACCCTAGCTCTCGCACCATCCCTTAACCGAAGCTCTGTCTCCGGAGTCCCGACGGCTAATGGGGACGGCCAGTAGCAGCTTGCCAACTTACTTATTTAGGCTCTCCCCGCCCTGCTACTAATCAATCAGGACTCATCACTTCATTCAACAGATATGACGTGTGGCTGGATCCCTTCTTTCTCGATCTAATCCCTGAAATTTTATAATTAGGCTTAACTGGCACGACTGTCAGGGCAAACTCAAAATAATTCTCTGAAGACAAAATTAAATGGATTTCTATTTTGTTGAAATCGTTCAAATGCTGACGAAGCATTTATATTCCTTTCTGGAAAAGACTAAATTATGAATAAAGCTTTAAATAAATTGAGTATATATTTTACTTGAAATACATTTAAGTTGAACGTTTTAAAAACTAAATTTATGTATATTGGTATGAAAGTAAGATGTGATAAATTAAATTATAGTTGTAAAATAGTGATACATAATAGTAAAATAAATTTAGTAACCAATTTCAAATATTTAGGAATTTTTTTCGATCAAAATATGAACATGGCTAGTCATACAGATTATGTATGTAGAAAAATATGTAAAACTATTTTATATATCATTGTGATGTTCTGCCAATTTTTAGTTATCCATCTATTGTATGATGTTACAGATACAGATATTTATAGGATTAATAAGTTGCAAAATAGAGCGTTAGGAATCATTTCTTTCCAAGCAGTATTAATGATATATCAACAAGCTGTTGCCATTGTATTTAAAATAAAGCTATAAGTATTATAGAAAACCCATGACATTTTACAAGTAATCTTTTTTTTTAAGGTAACAGGCTACATGAGGGTAATCCACATGGTGGCAACTTCCCTTTAATAGCATACGAAGGGATCTGAAAGGGGAGATGCGGAAAGGTAGAGGAAGGTAGCCAAGGGGTTAACTAGGGCCCCCGGGCTATGGTTTAAGGATCCTACCCGGCAATTCGTCTAAAAGTGATGCAGGGAAAACCCTAGAAAAACCTGCATCAGGTAGGTCGGGCATTTGGTACTTGTCCCACGCCCTTCCCTATGGGGGGAGAGGGATTAGCTGTGAGATCGCAGCTTTCCCCTCTCCGTGCCTTGACCAGTTTAGGAGGCAGCTGGCCGACTATTCCAATAGGAATAGCGGACAACTCTTACCGTATGCCCAAGGTCTGAGAGCCTGGAGTAATCTGCGGAGTACATTTTGATAAGAGGTTTCGAGAATTTAACTGCCGAAAGAAATCATAAACTGTGATACAATTCGGAAATTTGCGAATTTTTTATTTTATTATTCTTAATGTGGTTAAAATTGTATGCATTGTAAATAAGTAGCTTTATTGCTAAATAAAATTATTATAATACATCAGTTCGAAAATTTTCATGCGTGTTTGTGGAACGAAAATCGGCAATAATATAAAAATTATTTTTATTCTTCGTCGAAAGAAGTAGAAATAAACGTTTCAGAATAGTCTATTAAAAGTGTAGATATTTACTAAACAAAACTTTAATTTAATATTTCCGTGTTCACGAAGTGATATATATATATATATTTTTAATTTTAACTTTACAGTTTATCTACATTCATTTATTATCTTATCTAAGAGAAAAGATCTCTAGAGAGTTTTTAAATTTATCAATCCTGAGAAAATTTTAAAATAACCTACTTATCAATAGGGAAAATGAAATATTCTCTTCAAGATGAAAAATTTACGTCTGATCAAAAATTAATAATAAGAAAGATATCCAAATACAGACAAAAGAAGTGATAATATAAATACCACACAACGTTTCAGGAAGCCTTGTTCCTTTCTTCACGTGCAGAAAAAACGCCTTGTGCGACACAACTTCAAAAGCTGACTAGTGCAGTTGTGTCGTTCTAGGCTCTTGGGTTTTTCCTGCACTTGAAGAAAGGAACAAGGCTTCCTGAAACGTTGTGTGGTATTTATATTATCACTTCTTTTGTCTGTATTTGGCTATCTTTCTTATTATTACTCGATCAATATCTACGAATTACTATAGTTCATTTTTATTTGGATTTTGACTATGGTATATATTAATATTAGGTGTATTTTTGTTCGAGAATCCATTGCCTAAATGGAATAAGGTCTCGTTTGCCGCAGGTGTGATTGTTATTCTTTCTTCCCTGAAGACATACAGATTATTTTACTGCTCGAAACGTCGGATTCCTGAGACATAGGAATACTCTTAATACTAGCGTTCCAGTTGTACGAGTACGGGGTAAAGGAATAAACTTTCCTATACCAACTGCAATTTTGAATATATTATAATATCGTGTCTTTTCCAGTCGCAATGATTTCAGCCACTGGAACATGCTTTCATCTTGCCAGATATATAGGTTTTTCGATACGTACGGTTCTATTGTACACTTATATGTGGCTTATATTCTCAAAAAAAGTAGTTTTGGCTTTGCATTTGAACAATGGATTTCGCCAGGTTCGTTAAATTGAATAAAAATACGACTTAAACGTTTGTGTTCCATAAAAAATATATTGTGAAAGGTTCAGTTATATTAAAATTCTATTAACGAAATGATGCGTGGTCAACGGGACACATCCAAGGTCGTAATCATGGATTCGTCTACTTTATTTACCTCACGAAAGGTTAGCATTTGGCAGTTAGCGGTGTTTGAACTCGGGATCACGACGTTGGCTCGCTGTAACGTCCCGGAATCTAATCCCGGTGGGGGCAGCGATCTTGCCAAAATCCGCAGTGGGCCAACGTGTCAAGAATATGATCATAAAGTAAATTCTTTGGAAGAAAATTGATTATAATCTTCGTTCATGAAATAATCAGTTTTCTATCGTTTCGCATTATAAAAATTTAAGAGAGACCGTCGAATTAAAAAATTATTTTGAAGACGAATAATGAATATTTTGGGGAATATAAAAATGTTGTGTACTGGCTGTATTTACAAAATGTATGGAAAGAAATATAAATGTTCAATGTGATCTAGAATACTCTTCATTGCTTCTTGGTGATATCGCGGGAGCAATTATTTTATCCCTTTCAATTTTTTTTTTTTGGGGGGGGGGGCAACAGGCTACATGAGGGTAATCCACGTTGGGCAACTCCCCTTTAATAGCATAGGAAGGGATTTGAAAGGGGGGATGCGGAAGGGTAGAGGAAGGTAGCCAAGGGTTAACTAGGGCCCCCGGGCTACATTTTAAGGATCCTACCCGGCATTCGCCTAAAGAAATGCAGGGAAAACCCTAGAAAAACCTGCATTAGGTAGTTCGGGCATTTGGTACTTGTCCCACGCCCTTCCGATAGCGGGAGAGGAGTTAAACCATCGTCAGATATAATTTAAAGTCCCATAAATAACAATAGGAGAAATCAATTTGAGGATGAGTGTCCACGAATAACTAGACTTACAATGGCTGTTCGTGAGTTGAAAAATTAATTAACAAACGAATATTATGAAATATAAAATACCTCCAATGTTATATGTCGTGAAAATGATAGGGATAGCGTATTAAATACGCCAAATGCTTAGCTAGTTTGCTTTATTTTTAATTAAGATTCCACGTAGACGCAGTTTAGCTCATATTGGCTTTTACGACTAAAGCATTTAAAAGTATCCCGTCCCCTTTTTCATGTTGCTGGCAGGTAACTAGTTTGAGGAATATGCCGTCAGGAATGCGCCCTTCATATATATTGCGTGTCTCTTAATGTGTTCTCTGTGTGAAATTTTTTCTGGATGAATCACCACTATAACTAATCGAGTACTCTTGCATTCCTAGGCAATTAACTATTATGGTAGCAGTTACCCTTATAAAAATGTAGTTGTAGAATAAGAGGACGTGGCATCTGAACCTCAGTAATCTGATGCTATCAATCCTATATTTTGTACTAGAAAAAATTAGTAGTGGAATATTTTTTATTAATTTATACCCCACGTTGGGCGCCAATTGTAATATTTCAGGGTAGCCAAATATTTAATATATATTTTAAAAATTCATCTTTGAATATTACAATTGACAACTAAATAAATATTACAATTATTTCCCAGTGGTATGGAATGACGTTAACTTGGGGAGTAAATTAATAGAAACTATAAATATTGTAGAAGAATGTGTCAATTAATATATCAAAATATAAATTAAACGTTGGAGAAGAACATTTAACAGCGTTATTAGGATTGTTGAAATATTCCGAATAAAATATTTGTGACTGTTAAAGTCTTGACAAGATTAATGTAGTTATATGCTTGGTGTACAAAAAGAAAATACTTGACGCAATTTAAATATTTCTTTAGAAAGTGCACTTACTACGTTCAGTCTCACAACTGAGAAACCGGTGGAAAAGTCTTTGGAAAAGACTTTACGTCTTATGCTTAAAAAATGGGGTGCATAGCTGGAGAAAATTATTGCGGATCACGATGGTTTCAATGAGTGGTCATATGTGTATATAGGTAATACGAAGAGAATTTACTATTGTAAGGACTTGACTTCGCTACCCATCGATTGCTTAATTTAAATTTTAATGGCTCGCGAACGATTCTCCTGTTATAATTCAAGATCTCTTGACGTCTGGAAGGCATTTATTGTAATACTTCTCCAATATTTAACGTGTCAACGATTCTTCTTGGATTGCGATCCCGTCTAGACGTTTCTTTTGGGATGCTGTGGTTAGTGAGTGGCCATGATGATGACGGCGTTCACGTACATTGTTCTTTCCCACGGACGCCACGGCCGCCGGAAACAGTGCGTCGGAATACGCAATGACGCGCCGGAAGTGGCCAGGAGTCTGGAAGGCTGCTCGCGGTATCTCCAGGTCGAGAATGCAAGTGCAAGGGGCCACCAAGTGGAAAATGGGGCCGTGATTTAGACCATTAAGCTCAAGTTCAGCTCTAACAAGTTTCAATTCACTGCGGATTGTTATGCAATTATGTCGCCTACTGCGCCAAAATACGGGAGGTCGCTGCAGCACGGCCAACGTCGTGGGAAGTGGGGAGAGATTCTGGAACCTTCCATGTCCCCGATCCCCGGCAACACTCACCAGGTTTAGTGTGATTATGGACGAGACCAGCAACGACAGAAACATTCAATTTCGTACAGTCCGTCAGTACAATGAATCCTGAATTCTGCAGAGGTTTACAGGTATTCAAAACAGCCCGTTCTAAGTTAACGAGTTTGCTAGTAATGAATAAACTCCCTGATTTGGTTTTATGCGCAGTAAAGTTCCTATGTCCCGAAAACATAAAGGAAACAAAACATTATCTAAAATTAAAATGTAAAACGCCCGTGTTAAAAGTATAATAATTAGATAAATAAGAAGCCAAATAACAGACAAAAGTAAAATAATAAATGCCACAGACAGTTTCTGAAATCCTTGTTGCTTTCCCATTGGAACAGTCGGCCAACTGCCTCCTAAACTGGTCAAGGCCCGGAGAATGGAATGCTGCGTCCCCACATCAAACCCCTCTCCTGTTATCAGAAGGGCGAGGGACAAGTACCCAATGCCCGACCTAGCTGATGCAGGTTTCTAGGCTTTGTCCTGTATCACTTTTAGGCGAATGCCAGGTAGGATCCGTAAACCATAGCCCAGGCGCCCTAGTTAACCCTTGGCTACCTTCGTCTACCCTTCCTCATCCCCCTTTCAAAATCCCTTCCTATGCTATTAAAGCGGAATTGCCACCATGAGTTTTACCCTGATGTAGCTTGTTACTCCAAACAAAAAACGACACAAATTAAGTGACGAACTCAAAAACCTTGACTTGTGCGATGTGTCAGTCGTCCTTACGACTCTTGCGTTTCTTAAATCACCTGACGAAAGCAACAAGGTTTACAGACACGTTGAGTGGTATTTATTTGGCACTGTTATTTGGCTACTTGTTTTATCTAATAATAAATACTTAGACCATATTAACTGGAGAGGCTCCAAATTTTTCTTTCTGAACAAGCGTTGGTCACTTTCTTTTCCTATCTTTTCATAAATGTCTAATTCTTACTCGCAAACTATACTTAAATTTTCTACAATCGAGTGCTTTTTATATTTATTACGGTTTTAACGTTTCATTTTCTCCGTATAATAAACAATGGAACACATGTAAAATACTTTCAGAGCAGTGGTAATTTGTAATTGGTAGTAAAAGTACTATCTCAGATATATTTAACGACTTTTAGTAGACCATTATTGTAGTCAGACTGAGAAACCGTTTATAACACATAACAGACCTGAAAGGGGTACTAATATGTACTGAAACTTGTGTTATTAATTCAGGATTTTTTGATTAATTTTTTTTTATTTCTACAAAGAGGTTAAAAAGTTCGTGTATAATAACAGATTGTTAATTCAGACGTAAAAATGAAATATTATAATATCATACTTCCGCTGCATTGCTGTTTGACGACGAATGATTTTGTAACACACGATGATCTAGCTTTGAAGAACAACGGTTTTAGAGAGAAATTTCTTGACGAGGATTGTTTAAAACGACAGACAATCTGTGCGTGACACTCACCGTCCTCTCAATCAATATTGACAGCCCCCCTTTATATAACTTGTCATGAGAAGAAACACGTGACTACATCACGGCCGCTGAATCGAAATTGGTCACAATTCGAATCCTAGTGATTGTTCGAACTTATAAACTCAATATAAATGGCAGGGGCGATATTAATTAACGATTTATTTACGAAACTAAGTAAGGCAAAAATTATTATTTGTGACGAATTTTAAGGCTCCTAAATTTTTTTTTTCTCAACGCCTGTTGTAGCATGAAGAATGTAAAAATTACTGAGATATCGTCATGCTTTAATTTCCTTCTAGTTCATAATGCGGGCTATTACAGCTCTCCTCTGTTAATATGCATTAACAGCGAACCACGTGCAATGCTCGTGACGGAGGCGTCTGATGATGACGCTAGCAACGGTTGTGGTTGCAGGACTGTTTATGATTCCCTTGCCCTCAGCTCGCAAACCAGACCATTGCGGTCTCCGTGAATACTTTAAACGTCGTAAAGTTTTTCATGGGTTTTACAAAGACAGAACACCGCCTTGTCTCCGCTAATCTTTTGCTCCTTCCACCAAGAATGCGGTACTTAAATATTCAATAAAACAAAAGCTAACGGGGCTATGTATTGGTTTTATCTAAAAGTTTTTATATCGAATTTTATTTGAAAAATATCGACTATTTCTGAATAAGACAATGAAGACGGATACCATCATTAGATATGTCTTAAAGCAGCAATAAATACAAATCGCTAACATGTCTGATCCAGATAAACACTAATGGCGCTGAACTTATTTCAATGAATTTTCATATTTGTGTTTCTACTTCCTTGCAGGGACATCATAGGATAAATAGTTTGCCCAATATCCAGCCAGGAGTGTAAAGTCAGTACAGCTGAATTATTGGCACGGATTGAGTTGTCTTTTGATTAATAACATATTATTAATTAATCTAATTTATTCTTCTAACGCTCAGATAGTTCGTTAATGCAGTAACAGTTTTCCTGACAAAATACTAATATTCTAAATGCTCAAAATGTATTTCGGGAACGATAAGTAAAGCAGAAGTACCAAATAATGTGTTTTGACGCATGCCAAATTTTATTTTACTGTAGTATACTTCAGTGTTCGATTTATAACAACGTCTAATAATTTAATGCACATTATTCTTTAACAATAATATAGTTATAGATACAATGTCTATGTTTCTACGGCATCGTAGTTTATTCCAAACACTTTGATTGAACCAGTGTGTATTGGGAGTCTGACTACAGGCATCTGCGTATATCCTGGATGTTTACATCGTGTTTTCGTTACTGCAAGCTTTTATTTTGACAAGGCCGTTGCTCAAAGACGTCTAACGAGACCTCTACAAATATTGGTTACAATACCGGAGTTGCTTTACGCGTAAACCTTTGCTCCAAGTCTTCAGTATTGGTTTCAATTTACAAAGAAATAAAGTTAATTTGTATTTAACGTCTGACGATTAATTTGAAAATAATTTCACAATAATTACACAAAAAAAAATAATATAATTAGAAAAATGAAATACTAACGTTGTAACGTTTCGGCGTTGTATTTCATTTTCTAACTATATTATTTTTGTCTGCGTTCATAGGAAAAATCTGGACTTGTTATAGCAGCAGGCTGAATTTACTTGTCAATGGAATACTGTCAAAATATTTATGTTCTTTGAAATCGATAAAATTCTGCATAACCATGAAGATATCAAAGGACGCAGAATGCAACAAAACAATTCTTTTTTCTAGCCTAACATGTTAGTTGAAAAATCAAATTAAGATTGCCAAGAAAGTGAAGTAGACTATTTATGTTTAATTAAATTAAATTTAAGCCTGAAAACAGTAACGATTTAATTATAAATGTATCAAGACAGCCAAATTAGTCAGAAATAACTTTTTAAGAAAATATTTTGCCATTATTTTATTTTTCTTTATTAAGAAAAACATAAAATGTTGCTGAAATATTTTGTTAATAAATTATTTCTTATTTGACTGTGTTTATACATTTATAATTACATTTAAGTCAGATAAATATGACGATTAGGGTTTAAATCGACTCAAGAGAGTCGACATACGTACGAAAGAACGCTCTGATTAATTTTTTTAAAATAAAATTATTTCAGTACTTTTTGGTCGTGTATTCTGATAATTGGATTATGGTTGGTTAGGCCGGTCGGAAAAGATGTAGCAAATGTGCTGTGAGAAAATGAGTAAATAAAATTATTTCTAAAAATTGTGAATTAGGATTCAGTTTCAATCAACGAGGGAATTCCTGTTTGGGAAATTACAATATATATATCAAATTTATTTTAGGCCGAATAGAGGTTTAATCTCTTTTTTAAGCACCGACAAAACTCACTCACATAAATATAATTTTCTAGGATTGCTGCCTCGGGCATTATTTTGCCTTTTTTTTTTTACTGAAAATAATTAAGTTACTTAAATCATTCCCTTCGCCCCTGACTTAATTGTGAAAAGCGGAGTTTTCGTACGGGCCAGCTAGTAATATATTTCGGCTTGGAATTGACATAATAGAAAGACGATGCAGGGGAATTAGTAATTAATTCCATATTTAAAAATTGTCGTAGTATATCCAACAACGTAATTATTTTCCTTGAACGGTATCGATGGTCATTATTCGCTTATCAACGTAGTAATCGCATAATCCTTACACTTCACTGCTTTATAAATTCTTCTTTTATTTGAATGGCCACTTAAACATCAGCAATTAATTTTGGGTACTGTTCAAGGATTTAATTACCATATTAAGTGTTTGTGTTGACGATGCTGAAATGAAATGCCTTTCACATTATTTTCAGACATAAACTCCCAATTATCTCGAAAGATCAAAATGTTCACTGCAGAACCTTTTGACAAAATTTGAGAGGAAGTTGACTTTTTAGTGAGTGTTAGTGTGAGGTCGTTCACGTGTTCTGGGAGTCTGACTTAGCGAAGCACCGCTAACGCCGTCCGCACACAGAGCTGTTAGCCTTCGGGCTAATGAATATGATTATGGCGATAGCGAATACGGCCGTGCAACAAAGGACTTATGTAACCTCTTCTAGTCTGTTATCATACGATACCGCTCCGTTACAAAAAAAAACAACCGTAAATTAATAAAATTACTCTCTTGGAAACACTCAAAAATTCAATTTGGTATTTTATATAGGGTTTATCAACTTCTGGAACAAAAGATATGACCTTATTTTAGCATGAATATTTTTTTGGGAATGTAAAGTCAGGTAAACCGTGGTCGCAACCCGCGACGCGTCACGATACTACATTCCCTTAAATTTCCATGGTCACGACGGTTGGTCTGCGACCAGGTATAGTGAGTATTAAATAAAATTTTATTTTTTGTCTGTTTTTAATAATTAAAAAAACATTATTAATCATACAATTGTCCACAGATCAACGTTTCTGTACGTATTTGTGTACCTTCTTCAGGCTGTGTCTGACTAAAAGGTTGGTTTTGATGTTATAAACGTTTCCTGACTCTAGCTAAGAATATTACTTTCTAGATTTCTACGGTAACGGAATATCAAACTAATTAATATTTAATTTTAGTTATTATACACAATAAGATTTTATTTAGCTTAATAAATAAGGTAAAATATGAAAATAATTATATACATTTCCTTTACGTGACCTGTAAAAAAATGTCGTTTATATGTAACTTTTAAATATTGTGTTGATCCCATCACCTATCGGAATTTTTGCTTGACTTAGTTATCTGATTTATTAATTTGTATATAATCCACACTTATCGGTGATAAATTTACTCAGACCCAGAATTACTGGACTAGTTGGTACTTAGTGAAGCCTGAACCGAATAAAAATACATTCAAGCTTCTATGTTTTAGGATTTTCGCACTATAAAATATCCGGGCCAATCGTAAAAATTTTGTGATCAGTAATATCATAGGACTTTATGTTCTGTTCATTGTAGTATCAATTCTTTTCGCACAAAAAAATCGCTAATAGTTTCTGGAAAATTCGTTAGTCTACTCGTAATAGAACTTTGTTGATAATATATGTAAATTAACCTGTCATTTATAATTCAATATAGAATGGCCAGAAATCCTGAAATAAAAAATAATTCCAATACTGCGACGTTTTGTCCACTATTTTGGGACTTTATTAGGTAACAGACATAAACCAGAAAAGTTTATACGATAAATTAGAAATGTAAACAATTTACTTAAATAAATTCATAAAATTAATTTCCTTAAAATTATATTTTAATGAAATTAATTTATTTTTATTAATTTAAATAATTTATTTAACTAGATCGTCAATTTTTATTTCTAATAAATTAGAAATGTAAAACTAACAATTGAGTAAAATAAATTCATCAAATTCATTTCCTTAAAATTATATTTTAATAAAATTAATTTATATTTATTAATTTAAATAATTTATTAAAGTAGATTGCCAATTTTTTATTTCTAATTTATTGTATAAATTTTGGTTATCTGAGACTGTTACCTAATGAAGTTGCAAAATAATTGACGGAACGTCGCAGTATTCTAATTATTATTTGTTTTAATTGAATAATAAAAATTTAATTTTCTGAGAAATTGGCAGTTCCGCTTTGTATTTGTTGTTATTAAATTTGACGCTGTAGTCAACTGCATAATTTTATAATATTTATAAGGAGATATAAGAAGATATATATATGGTTGTTATTGGTGAAGTTAAAATTAAATTAATTAAAATCATTAAGAAAAATAAAGCATTATAAATTTCCTGCTAGCGGAGGAGTCTTTGCGCAGTCCTGAAATCAAGACGAGATAAGTTCGTCAGGACTACTGAAAGCTGAAATAGGACTGCATTATGGTGGGTTACTTACTGTTTTAACTTTTAATGTAGACGATTAGTGACGGTGGGCCGTTGTAAACCATCGGGATAATCAGGATTATCAGCGAAGAATGGCGAATGAGGTTGTAGAAGCAGTACCAGGAACAGATTAGCCCAGGATAGTGCGAGTCCGTTATCTGGGACTTCCCCGAGTTGGCAAGTGGGGCGGCTGTAAAGAGCCCGGGGCCGCCATATAAACACCGGGGTTTTTGTCTGCTGATGAACTTGGCGAGGGTCGTTTACCCATCATAACGGAAGAAATATACGTCTAAACTCTACCTACCGTTTATGGCTACAATTTGCCACCCTTTGCATCACGGCATCAGGACTGCCCTTATCTTTGGAATCCTCTCCAACATATTTTATTATACTCCTTTACGAATACAAGCTGGGTCTATGAAATAATTGTCCAACTTTTATTCTTGTGCGCTTTTGAAAAGTCTCCCGTAATTTACAAATGCATTAATTTGCTCTGTCTCTAGGAACATTAGGATTTTCGTGTCGTGACTAAATCTTTCTTATATTTCTGAGGACCAACATAGTTATTGTGTGACGACTCAGCTTAGACGTTTGGAATTCAGTCTTTGCCTTGGTCCTCGTACTACCAGGACGAAACAATCTTTCCTCTGTGTCCGCTCCATAGTCACAAGGAACTTGGCGTAGATTGCTGTGTGAAATCAACAAACATACTTTGCAGTTGAACTTTGAATGTAACTGATACGGTGCCATAGATTTTCGCTCCAATGACCAAAGCACCAATCAGAAGCCTCCGCGTCAATGTGTAGATTTAAACGTAAATTACCCATTAGTCGATTTATTGCAAAAAAATTTATTTATTTTATGAACAACGAAGATAATTATTTATTACGTAATGCACTTATAGACTTATTAAATGATAATGAAGAGTGCAATTTATTGATTGTATCCTTATATTTTTACTAGTTACTTAAGGAAAAGAAGAAGGTGAAGATAGGCTTTATATAGGGTAATCCACATAGTGACCACTTCCCTCTTACAGCATAGAAAATGGATTGTGGAAAGGTGGAGCAAGGTAGACAAGGGTTAAGTATGGCCTCCGGGCTGTAGTTTAAGGATCCTACCCGGCAATTCGCCTTAGCGAATTAGGGAAAACCCTTCTACTTTTTTACCTTAAAAGTAAATATAATAATCATATTACACAAATCGTCCAATAATTCGAATAAATTATATCTGCTTAATACGGCTCTTCCGAAACACGTAACAAAATAATTTCCTTCATTAATTTAATCTTCTGTGTAGCCAAAGTTTTATTCAAACAATATTTTTTCTGTTCCATAATTGTATTAAGTTTCTTTGTTCTTTTGTTGTTGTTAATTTTAGTTCTATATTTTTCGAGTGTTTAGTAACATCCAAGTCTGTCTATGGCGTTCGAAGCTTTGTGGATGCTTGCTATATATACGGTTTCTTGAGAAACTGGAGGAAATACGGAATTGATATATCATTCCTGTTCATTCTCATCTTGAGAAAGCACTAAATAATAACATATCAGCAACCCAACTTTGTATAATTAATTTAAAAAATTATTTAATCCGATTTTTTTTTTTGGTATTTTTGTCAGTTCATTTGAATATAGTTACGAGACTTCACGTGCTCTTGAGCAATAGGTGGCGCCGTGCCGAAGAAAAAGATCTCTTATTAAGGAGAAGAACCTGTTCGAATCCTTGTTCGTCAATCCTGATTTGTGTTTCTCCGAACTGTTGACTCAGTGTTAGGTCAGTGCCTCTCCCTTCGCCATCCTCTTCAAAACTACATCATAAACCCATGACTCCGAATTGTGCTTAAACAAAAAATGCATGTTATACCGAAAAATTGAGATTTCTTCGCGATCATCAACTCAACTTTTAGCAATAATTATTATGACAAATAAACCTTGATGCTTCGATGTGAAACATTTTCAAAATTGATTAGTGTATATAAATTAGAAATTTATCCCTTATTCTATCAACAGTTATATTTGATACAATTTTATCTGCCTGTTATTTAAATATTTTTAAAGTATAATATGATATTAATAATACGGTGTATATTTCTTGGAGTCAGCATTTTTACCATATCAACATTACATTTCAGTTCGTACGATTATTTTGAGAGCATGTGTTGGGTTATAAAAGCCAGTTGGTGATGTAGCCTATTAATTTTAGAATGTAATCCAGCAATAATATAAATAATCATGTGTCCAATTAGTTTCTTAAATGTGATATAATAGTACAAATCCGTTTGTCTTTGGATTTTAACTAAAGGTAGTCATGCCATTGCTTGTCGGGCTGAGATTTTAACAGCATACGCTTTACCTTTGCCTGTACTTGAATCCTAATTAGGGATGAGTATAATTGATTTACAGCAGGTTTTCTAAAAATAAATTTTTTTTACTAAATAAATTTATAGAATTCTACGGTTTTCGTTTAATTTCAGTTCCCTCCAATTCGCCAAGTATCATGTGAAACAGAATTTCAGATTTGCATTCAAATAATTTATGTACATAAACTGAGCTGATAAAAACCATTGGAAGTGAAATGAATATAAAAAACATCTCTCTGTTTTTGGGGGACAATTTTTTATGGAATTATTCAGGTGATCGAGATATATTTCACTATATGTGCCATAAGTCAATTTACGTTAATTTTAACGGAGATACAATCAAACTTTTAACGGGTGCCAAAATCTGTTATTTCACAACTAGAAAACTTTGCTCGCATGCCAAGAGACACAGTAAGAAGGTTTTCTTTTTTGTAAATCATACTCTGTAATTTTCCTCCTGAATCTTCAGGAATCCAAAATTTATCATGAACATGTTTTTATTCTGGCGTTCAACATATAAAACACTAAGAAGAAACAGATACAGTATCAAGGCGACATCTATGGATGAGTAGGAGAATTGCACGGACGCTGCCGACGCGGTCTCCATCGTACACGACGTTTACTTCTACAACGACGGCCTTGTGAAGACTACCAATAACATGCTTTTCAACTACATTAATCTTTTTGGCGATAAGTAAAGCTAAATACGTGTTCAATATTCGAACTGAATTGACAAATATGTTCCTCCAATTCTTCTGTGAATCCTCTGATGGTGGTGATTTCCGTCAGTGTCAGTGTTCTGATGCGTGGAAATTTAGGTGATGTTGGATTAGTCTTTTGAACCTGATTACATTGATAATTTAAAAACACTTTTAATAGAATATTTCTAATTCAGTTCTTTTCGTGAATGGAAACACGAGGTCCGATGAATAATCGTAGCTAATTTGTCACGCCGTCAACACAATGTCTCGAAAGATGTCATCCGATGGATATGTCTTGACAATATTAATGCGGAACCGTCAATAAGGAACTGTCGATTGTTCGAAAAAGACTTGGGCAGCGATATTGTAGCATATATTTACTTGGCGATACCTTCTTCATCTGGAAGAATCAAGAGACTTCCGACGGTTCCAATGGACCAACATTCCAAAAGATGCGTTCCAGAAATGTCTGCAACAAAGACCAGACACCTGAGGTCACACTAAATATATGTTGTAAGATTACATTCATTTTTACCGACAAAGGTTAAATGTACAATGTTATTAAGAAACCTCCGCTATTCTGTCGTATATGGTGAAAGTTCATCCTGTTGCTTAAATTAAACTAATCTTTTAGAAATTCCATATTAGTCTCCCAGACTTAGTAAGACCGTATCAGCATCCTTTGATTTGAATGGCACTTTAATTGCTCAGATTGTGACAGTGGAAGGACTTGGCTGATGGTGAACAAACTCCCATGTTTGGCGGAAGGCGCCTGCATCCGTTGCGATCTTTATGGCTTGTCTCCGGGTCTGGTCTTCTACATCCGGCACACAGGAAAGCTTTTAGGAATCTTCAGACAGATAGGAGAAAACTGACTTCTTCATTTCACTATGTGGCCATTGTATGCGATAATATGAAATTATTAGTGTTTCTTTGGAAAGAATGTCGTTTAGGCAATACATTAGGAATGTTCTGTGTTGAGAATTTCTTTTGCAGATACACAGGGGTGTGATCAATTAACGCTGAGGCCAGTGACCATTTCGATTTCGTAACGGTGAATTCTGTTTCAGCGTTAATAGTCCCCGAGTTTCACAGTTTGACAGTTTCAAGCTGACGTAAAAATCTGGAGACAGGCGAGAAACACAAACGACCGTTCACCGTTTCCTAAAAAATATTAAATGTAGAAATTTTTCCGTGGGAATTAAATTCATTCATATGACATACTTTTACTCTAATCTCATTAAAAGTACTCTCCGTGTGTCTAAAACTTCTCTATTTTTTCCTTATTAAGTCTAAGTTGAATTTTTTATTTACTTCAACCATTTACATTTCAGAGAAATAAATATCCTTTCACTATCAAATAATTTTTATTTATTTTGAATAAAACTGCTGAAGTAATTTTATTAATTTTTACTGTTTGGTCCCCATTAACATTTTAAAGAAATAAAAATCCTTTCGAAAGTATGTAAATATTTTTAGACAATTTTCATACACAGAACACTAATTTAAATATTTAAGAATTATTACAATTTTTTAAATATTATTTTATTGGAAGCATTTTGCAGCTCAACAGACGTCTTTAAATATTAATACCCAATTAACATTTATTACGAAATTTCCAACAAAATCGTCAAAACAGTATATATGGTTAAATATTGACGTCTGTCCCGGTGTAATTGTTCGATAAACAGTTCTCGGTATTCACTCGGGTGTAGCATATTTAAACGCGACGTTTCGACGACTAAAATCTCTGTCGTCATCTTCTAGGGGACATGAATTTATTTTTATTATGTTTTTATTATTATTATTATTATTATTATTATTATTCGCCTAGAAGATCATCTTCTAGGCGAAATGAATTTATTTTTATTATGTTATTATTATTATTATTATTCGCCTAGAAGATGATTTTAGTCGTCGAAACGTCGTGCTTAAATATGCTACACCCGAGTGAATACCGAGAACCTTTTATCGAGTATATATGCTTGATTTGATGCGAATAATATAATTTACGGCTTAGCTAAGAACATGAGACTTTCTCGCGTTATCTTGTGGGCCTTCAATAACTTAATGATTTATGTAGCATAACGTACAATTTAAAAAAATTCTGGAAGTCTCGAATGTACCAAAGTTTGCCGGCTTCTTTGCTACAATGTCCAGAATCATCAACCAGGATGAACAAATACTAGATAGACCCGGCAACACAGCAGGAGCAGGATATCACCAAACACCAAAGATATGCATATATCAATCTAAACACACTTTTAATCAGCCTTACGCCTCGACTAATCACTCTTACTATCGATGATCTGCGTAACTGACTAGTATGCAACCTCCCGCTAGTCTGATGCAGTGACTGACTCCTTCCCGCAAAATTGTACTGTTAATTTTTCTTTTGCTTACTACGTGGTTGGTGGATCTAGAACATTCTCGCGGGTTCACGTTCTCCGTCACGCCAAAAATAATGGTGCCTTAACAATAACACCGCCAATTATTTCATTGCGAACACAAAATAAAAATAAATTCATTTCCGTATTTAATTAAGGACAAATGTCTGTGCGAATTAAAGGCTTTTCCATCATTTATCTGAACTGTGAAGCTTCTTTACATTCTAACATGTTTATGGCATAGATTCAACACAAATGTAAAATATTTAACCGTTTGAGGTACAATAAATTTGCTTTCATTTCTGTATTATACTCTGTATTACATTCGTTAGTACTGTAAAACTTTCGACGTTGATGCATGTAAACACGTGAGCTCTATGTAACAGAGTTGTCTGTAGTAATTTAAGCAGGATTCAACGAACAAGTTGACCGGTCTCCTCGTGGTCGCTATTTTTAGCTTCTATGATAATTTGTCTGTACTTCACCAGTCACCGACTACATTACGTAAACACGGATCTGGTATAATTGCCGCTTTTGCTTTCTCCTTTGTTTTTTAATCCATTTAGAACTCTTAGAAAAGCAGTAAGAACATTTTAATTCATAAAATTCTGACTTCTAATAAAGATTTGATTTATTATCTTCGATAATTTTTGAGGTGTGATATGTCACGTTTTTATGAGATATCCAAATTCACAAAAGGTTATTTCTCCAAATTAAATAAATTCAGTGATATTGTGGGAATGTTTCTCTAATGAACATCGCAATTACTGAGTAGAATGCCTTGTTCTCGCTATACATTGCCGTATTTTCAGGACATTTCCCTTCATTTATTGAATTTGTTTGTTCATTAATTCTTCTGAACTGCTGAAGAGTTGATAAAAATTATATTTAGGTATGTAGTATTTCTAATGACATATATATTTGGGGATGAAGGTCAGCGGTAGCACCCTGCTATTCGCAAGTGCGTTTAGGGTGGTAAGGGCGCGTGGGAGGCTGTTGACCCCGGGTCACGGCCGCGGTTACGAAATGGCAGACCGTTGAGTCCACGTGCAGAGGAATCGCAGTGCGGTGCTATTCTGGGAGCCGGAGAGACGGCATTCCTGCGCCGTTCCGTTCCGCTAGCGGTCACCTGAGTTCACGCAGCTTCCGTCTCAGTCTCACTCTTCCCTCCACTTCCATGCAAGCTTCTACCCTCATCCTCGCACTCCGAATATGTCCGCAACACTTAACATCTCAGCAGCTGCGGTAAGAGGAGCGATACGTTATAAACGTAATTATTTTCTTTAAAATTATTATATAGAAGTATAAAACCGACGCTTGTCATTATTTACTAGTTTAGGAATACATTTTTTCCAGCGTCTCGGTAAATTCTCGTTCTCTTTTGTGTGTGTGTGTGTGTAGAAGATGAACGCTTCGTCATGAGCCATTACTCAGGAAAACCTTTCGACTGTATCTTTATCGTCTTAACGTCCTCCAAATCCCCTTTTCAGGGCCCGAAGAGGTGATACTCAAGGTGAATGGACTTTAGGAAGGGTGTTCCAGAGGAGTCCACCATATTTCCTCCAGTTTTCTTTGAGTTAAGACCCAGCACACTTCAGCCGATAATCCAGTTTCATTTCGTCCAATGGCTGACAGTAATAGGCAGTATTTACGGCACGAGTAAACAAAAATGCCCTTGCAGACCCAAAACATCGCGGAATTCTGACTTTCTGCTCCTGCTGGTGCCTCCCCCATCATTCACCACTCCATACCGCTTTTTTTTTCTACTCAGCCGAGTACATTCATTGCTAGTGACGATTTTGGCGTCAAAGCACTTTTGGGTGATGATCATGTTGTCGAGGGGTCTGTGGTCCAATGGTTCATGATCCTGTCTTCCTCCTTCTACGAAAGAAGGTCGAGTGCTTCCCTACACGCTCAAAATCGTGTATTTATATATTGTGATATTGCACATTTAAGAAAATAATTTTCTTTGCGTTTATATGTTTGATCATCCATAGTAAATCCCCATTCTTCAGCTCTTTCCGTCCACTGTTCATTTAGCAAATCAGCAAACCTGTTCAAAAAGCCAGAACTAAGTAGGGCGCTCGTTCTTATGCTGAGAAGTGATTTCATGCCTACACCAGAGATGAACACAATTTTGATACAGGATCAATTCACCCTCCAAGCTTCACTCAAATCATTCAACCCTCAACTTCATCTCTTACCCATTCTCTAGGCGCCCTTTTCAGTTCTCCATCCACTACTTATCTGCCGATTTCCTTCTCTCCTTAACACGGGCTTATATATTATTATTTATCAGATATTTTATTTAAATAATATTGAAGACCGACAGCGAATATTCGTTTCTCATTTTCTGAAAAATGGGATATATTATATGGAAAAGCGTCTGTTCAGGGTCTCATCTAATGGTCAGCGAAATTCGCTTGACCACATGGGTCTCTGATTCGAATCTCGACACGGGGACGGATTTACTTCATCGAATTTTTCTCTTCACATGGGCCATTTCTTTTATTTGCCTGTAACCGAATTTATTTTCTTTCCTGATGATTTTCTTTTCTATTTACACATCTTCCTTGCTCAGTTTCAGGTGATCTTTGATTTTATTTTATTATCCAGCATTTTAATGCCGGATGAGTATTTCCAATATCGTACTTGTCACGAACATAATTGACAACTTTTTCATTTTTAGAATTATGTTTGAATTAGTATGTTTTAGAACGAATACAAAACACCTCTACATAAATTTAATAGCCACAACAATAAAAAACAGAAACAGGAAATATATTACAGAGAGTTGGTAATTTTATACTACTAATGATATTTAAAATGTATATTACATAAAGGTGAACAACGCGATACGTAACAGAATAGTTATATACGTTAAAATTATTTAATTTAACACTTTTTGCCTTTAAAACGATTGATTGATATGTACAGGAAGTATACCTGAAAGGTATACCTGAAATTCGGCACAAAACAATACAATATAATGAAACCCAAATGACTGTGAAATGAGAGAAATAAATTTGACTGTTGTGAAACTTTATTTTCCTAAAGTATTATTATTTTATTTACAATCTCAGATCAAGATAAAATATGAACCAAAATATCACATATTTTGCATACAAATATGATAAAATGTTTTAAAGAATAATCCTGAGAGAATTTTCACCATATAAGATAAAGGAATTTAGCTATGGACACAGCTGATTATTGGAAAAATTTGTACGGCGTTATCTGATGGGACACTATATGCAGTATGAAATAATAGTAAAGTTAATAATCGACAAAGTAAAATCCATTCTTAATTTTTTTTGTTTTAATAATTTTAATTTTCTGAGAAATTGCCCGCTTTGATGTTTATTTATTAAATTGTAAATGTCAGATTAACTTAAACATTTTAGTTTTTAGAATTACAACTAGAATTAACAATATTAAATACATTAATATTCACACTAAATATGAAATTTATTTTGTGATAATTAAGTTATTCTCACAAAAGTTCCCCGTTTACACTGTGACTCATTTCACCACTCTTACTTTCATAAGGCAACTTGTCCTCGTCGGACTAGTGTTGAGTTTGAATCAGGTAATAAACAAAGTAAGTAAGGAAAAACAAGTAATTAATTACTAATAATTATTACATGAATTACAGAGCTTTATAATGCCAGTAGTTTTATTAGTTGCCATTAATTGAGAAATTCGCACTGCGTAATTGAATATTACAGTATTTATGGAATCTGTCAAGTGTTAATAAATACACTTCCCTTTTGGACGTCGACAGTCAACAGTTTGCTTCTACCACTCGTTGACAACGTTGCAGACAGTCGTCGCAAATCGCAAAAACTCGTTGAGTGAGTCAGATGTGAGGACACTGTCGAGTAAAAGCCGCTCAGCGTGCCAATATTTATGCCCTACTGTTTGCATCCGTTTCCGCAATACACCTCGCGAATGCATAGTCTTGCATTTTGATGATGTTTCCTGACACACCGGACGCTAGTGACGCGTTACAGCGACTGCGTCTTCGAAGAATGGAACCATTTTAAATACCAGAAAGATTAGTTATTCATCCTATGTAAATTAATTTCTCGTCAAATAATTATAAAATTTCTTAGTCTGTATTTTAAGTCGGGCAGTTTTGTTGCAAGTAGATCAGAATCTTAGATAACTGTCTACTGAGAAGTATATATAATTCATTGTTGTGAAATCGCTTTCCATAAAAACCGGCAATATGACTGTAGAATTAACTGAAATTAGTAGGCTTATATGTTAAAGGTATATTCAGAATCCAGTGTGTATCTTCTGCTACAATTTTCCCAATACCTTCCATTTAATCTATAAGAATAAGATAAGAATTTTGAAATACCTTAATTTTTGGACGTCCTACACTGGCTAACAATATTTTTTATGTGATCAAACTATTTCCACACACACACACACACACACACACACACATATATATATATATATATATTGTAGTAATTGGTAATTAAGACATTGTTCTAATTGGAAAGTTGGATTGTAGAGGACTCATTATTAGTGGATATAGAGCGGACGCCGCAACAATCCGACAAGGCAAAGAAAACATTGTTGAGGTTCTACGCGCTCAAAATCTACGAGACGAAGAGGACAGTCGGGCAGTAAGCAGCGAGGAGAAAAGACAAAAATTCCAAGGCATAAAAATTTGAACAGTACAGTCGGTCAGCAGACAGCGAATAGAACGGACGAAAAGAACTCATTGAAAGTTTTACAGTCGGCAGTCAGAACGAAAGATTGTGGCCCAGTCACAAACATGCTTTCAATTATTAAAAAGTAAAGCAATATCCAGACAAACCAATGAAGTCCATTGTCAACTAAAGCCACGAGATCTAAAAATCCAGGTTGCAGTAAAGCATCGAGAACCAACCAATTTGTGTTAAACCAACTAACAAACAACGCCAATTAGAGTCTGTGAGAACTTAGAATCAGTGATGTCCCCAAAATTGTGCACGAAAAACTAAAAATGAGACCTGGGCGGCCGTAAGTAGAGAAAACTTTAAAATAATTTGTAAACCGTGTTTAAAAGATAAAAGTCAGATCGTTCTTTAATTTTAATTATTTAATTATCGATAAAATGAGATCCTTAATTCTTGATAAAATTGAAATTGTTGAATTCAATCTTTAGTATTATTTCTTCCGCAACAAATTTCGACTATGTTCAGACGCATTGATTTTTATAAAAAGTAAATGTAATTTTGATTATTTAAATTCTGCCATTTATCAAACCCAGATCAAGACCCTGAGATCCCAAATATTTTGTGTATTTTATACTTGTTTTTAAAATTGATAATAAATTTTGTTTGTTCTTTAAAGTTATTAGTGTATTTCATTTAAGCCACATTCATATATTATATTTAATTATTACAATATATATATATATATATATATATTATATGTATATATTGTAATACACAAAAAATGGACTTTTAAATGAAAAATTATTCAACTTTACAAACAATAGATTTATTTTTAATTTTTAAAAATACAATTACACAATTTAAAAATATCTCAGGGTCTTTACTGGGTTTGATAATGGCGAATCATTTTATTTCTCAACTTAAACACAAATTCCAATTTAATAGAGAAAAGATTTACTCGTCTGTTAACTATGACGAAATTTGCTTGTCAACGAAATTAAACTAAAAAGATGGATTCTAATTTACAAATTTTAAATTAAAAGAAGGGAACGAAATCTGACGTCTATCCTTTAAGCAGGTTTACATAATTATTTATTTTATATTGTTACTCACGGCTGCATTCCAGGATACCTGGTATTTGACGAGACACCATGGCGGGGTTTTGCACTGCTTCTAAAAAATCACAGATTCTAAAATTAATATTTTTAGATAAAAAATCAGGAACCAGAATGAACCTTCTTTTCGTCTCTCCCTCGGTTGACTTCTGCTCGGCTATGTGCACCAAAAACTGTTTGTGTTTAGCAGGTTTCGTAGTTCAGCTCAAATGAACATATCGTCTTGAGCAAAATGTTCAGGGTCCAATCAAAGCTGTTGATTGGTAATTCTCGATGTTTCTCTGCAAATTTCCTTTGAATATTTGAAATTGTCTTGTCTAATTCAACTCGATCAACTTCTGTCGTGTCTGACTCCTCACTGCTTCTACTTAAGTTTACTTTTTTAAAAGAATATCTCGTCTATTTTAATACGACCTGTGCTTGACCAAACCTTCCAGCCAACTAAATACTGCGAACTGAACTTTACCAAAGCATAAATAGCGAATTCACACTAGTTGCTCTGTCTCCTTCCCGACTGAATATTGCTTTACTTTTTAATATTTGAAAGTATGTTTGTGACTGGACCACATTCTTTCGTTCTGACTGCCGACTGTAAAACTTTTCGTCTGGTCTATTCGCTGTCTGCTGCCCAACTATACTGTTCAAATTTTCATGACTTGGAATTTTAGTCTTTTCTCCTCGCTGCCTACGGCCCGACTGTACTCTTCGTCTCGTAGATTTTGAGCGCGTAAACTCTCTCAACTGATCAACAATGTTTTCTTTGCCTCGCCGGATTGTTGCGGCGTCCGCTCTATATCCACTAATAATGAGTCCTCTACAATCCAACTTTCCAAATAAAACAATGTTTTAATTACCAATTACTACAATATATATATATACTAGCTGGGTGTTCGGCGTTGATCGAGATGTCATTTATCTATAACCCCCGATATGACTCCAATTTCGACTGCTTTTGCGCAATTTTTATGTAACGCTACTCGAACCCTAATCATTATAATTAACTCTGAAAAATATTTCTTCAACGCAAATATCTGCCGTGTTTGCATGTTCCAAAATTTGCACCCCCCACCCCTGCATCTGAGGGGTAAATGCCAATTTGAATGTCGTAACTAAGCACAGTGACTTCCATAACCTTTGATTTGACTCCAATCTCGGTTGTATTCGCGTTATTTTACTGTAAAGCATCTCCACCCCAAACGCGAAAGGTGTCCTTTTCACAGGGCGTAGGGGATGAAAATTGTATTCAGATAACATTGGTAGAAACACTATCAATATCTTTGATCCCTAAAAATATTTATCCGACTCAAATATCGGCTGTTTTAGTATGTTTAAATATTTCCACCCCCGCTTCTGGGGGTGGAAGACGCGTCTCACCCCAACAGTGTTTGTTTCCTGGTCGCAAAGAACACGTTTACGAAATTTGGTGAAAATTGCTCGACTGGTGTAGATTTGTATTTTATTTAGAAAACGTTTGTATGGGAAATAGAAAAGGGCTGTTTTTAGGGTTTTCCCGGAAATTATTCGATTTGTTCTCGCCTTTTAAACCTTTCCTAGACCTCCACGAACATTTCAAGACTAAGATAAGATAAATCCGTTCAGCCGTTCTCGAGTTTTAGTGAGACTAACGAACAGCAATTCATTTTTATATATATAGATAGATATATATAGCATTTATAGCTCAACGCAGCTTACTTGGCGGGATGCGCAGATGCATGTCTTTCGTTTCCCGTCCGCGTCGTCAATTGCGATCATTTGATTTCAGCCAACTGGAAATTGTCGAGTTTCTGTACTGCAATGAGCAAATTGGTATTCAGAATACAGATTTTTGGATGCAAACCATTGAAGGAGGCAGTTGCTACGTAAACAAGCGAGAGAATTGTGTTTAATGGTTTCGAATACTTTATGAATGAGAATCAGCAAACAACAATAGCACGTGATCCACGGCTGCGACGTTTTCGCATCATCAAACCAAGAGAGTTGCAGTATGTATTTTTGGATTAAAATCTATATTAGTTTTCCGATTACCGGGATTACTTAATTACGTTTTTTTTATTAAGTTGTTTCTGGTAAGTGAGTGAGTGTAAACGTTATTTATTCCTGTTTGCTCAATGCAAGCAGGCGACCCGCATTACAAATTGCTTCGGAATATAGAAGATCATTCCGAAAGTAGAGTTTACCGTTAACGGTGAAGTAATTTAATAAAAATGCAGATTATTTTAATAACTCAGCTTTTCGTTGCCGCTCTTAAATTTGGTTTTTTGTTTCCCGTAAGGCTGCAACGGTCATAAAAATAGTCTGAGGTGAATAATAAGTCTCGTTTGGCGGAGGCAGATGAGGATGCACCTGAGAGAGGAGTGCCGGAGGTGTCTGCCAGCAGGATTATGCGAGCAAGCAGTGCATGAAGGGCAGTATCGCGCCATGCATCTTGCATGGGCCGTTGCCTCATTCACACCCACAACAAACCCTCGAGTAGGTCTGTGCAGTACATCGACTCCACGCAGTTCTAGTTTTTGGATTCAATTCCTTCTTCCGCGCTGGACATCTTCATAAAAATCCTTTCATCAATTGAAATTAATTAGCTAACTTCAGGGGTTCATGATATTTGAATATTAAGCAAATCACAACGTTACGTAGGTAACCTATTAATGTTGTTGATGCTTCCAATGGTTCTTCTCTTTTCTGCATATTTAGAACGTAACTACGTAATTTTTTTTTAACGTTGACTGTTCCGAATGGTGTGGACGGATATAAACAAAAATGTCGTATTATAGAATGTAGAAAGTTGAGACCATGTCCAGTTGTTACGAATTCAAGTTACTAAGTTATTTGTCTTTTTAGTTCTACGTTGTTATTTGTAGGAAATATATTTTGCATACCCTCAGACGTGTCGTGTTATTTAATATTTGTCTATGCCATGTTTGTTGGATTTTCCTCTCCGTTTTTGAACTAAGGTTCCCACAAGCCGAGGCACCTCGACCTGTTCTGAGAGGTGTATGTTCCGGGGTCACAGACCTTGGGCATACGTTAAGAGTTGTCCGCTATTCCCATTGGAATAGCTGCCTATTCTAAACTGGTCGAGGCACGGAGAAGGGAATGCTGCGTCCCCACAGCAAACTCCTCTCCCGCTATCGGAAGGGCGTGGGATAAGTACCAATGCCCGACCTACCTGATGCAGGTTTTTCTAGGGTTTTCCCTGCATTTCTTTTGGCGAATGCCGGGTAGGATCCTTAAACTATAGCCCGGAGGCCCTAGTTAACTATTGGCTACCTTCCTCTACCCTCCCGCATACCCCCTTTTAAAACCTTTCCTATGCTATTAAAGGGGAGTTGCCCAACTTGGATTACCCTCATGTAGCCTGTTGCCCTAAAAAAAAAAGAAGAGTGACCGTAGTTTTAGTTTTGTTCTGTAGTCTGTTAATTTCTTACTATTAATAATTATATATATATATATGTGTGTATGTGTGTATTCTGAATATTAAGAAAACTAATAAATAAATATCAGCCAATTTTAAGTCAGAAAAAATCATTTATTAAATTAACGTTAATTTGCGACCTCATAAAATTCCAGTTTTTTTTAAAAAAAAATTGTCCATCAATATATTTTTAAATTGATTCTGATGAGGTCTCCAATTAAGCGACGAAACGTTGTTAATTTAATAAATTCTTTGTATTTATTATTATGTTTATCAGTTGTAGATGCCATATATTCAAATAGAATTCTATATACTATTTTTTCTCTACAATAATTACTGACAGTAATTATCTGGTATTATTATTTCGTTATATTGCCAATTTTTTGTTCCTGATCGCTTCTCATCGTTATTTTGAATGCCGACTCTGTGCAGGAAGTGATATATGTTGAACTTAAATATTCTTTGAGTATATTGGTAAGATAGGAAGAAAATGAAATGCTCCAACAGAAAAGCTCTAAAAAGCCGAGATAGAGAACCAAGAATTATCAGTTCTCATGAAAAGGATACAGAAGTGTCAACTTTCCCTGTGGGAGAAGGTTGCAGTTCTGGAAAGATGGTTGCCCTTCACTAGCATTCCTGGGCTGGGACTCCGCCATTCTCATTGTGAAAGATTGTCCGTACAAGATTCGTCAGAAAGTCTATTCACAGACAATACCTTCAAGTTACCACCAGGGTGCCGTGAGATAGGAAGCCAACTGGCGCAACACTTCATCAAGGTTTCCGACGCAGTTGTGGAATATTGAATTTTAAGAGTCCGTCAACTTCAAATGAGACTCCCGGTCACTGGTTGCGGATAACTCGACACCCCCTGGTCTCGAGTGGTTGCTTAATATAATTGGAAAGCCATTGTGGCATCCACCTTGGTCACACATGAGATTCCGTCTCTTGATCTGGCTCGCTGGATGGATCGAGATCTTTAAAAGATGGTGGAGTGCGTCGTGCCGTAGATAGCACTGTGCGTGGAGCAGGTTCGATGTGCGTTGACCGGGAGGGCAGGAAATTCCCCAGAACTTGTTTCATATATACCGTCGTGCCGTGGCACGCAGCAAATATGAAAACGTCCAGCTCAATTCGTTTATGTTCCCCCCTCGACCAGTTGCTGGACGACGCCGTTTTTCAAGTCTATTTATACGAGGCAGCCGCTAATGAGGCCATGGATCTCTGTGAATCTCTTTTACGGCAGGAAATGTTGTGGTTTTGCCACCAATAATGGTTTCGTTTTATAACCCTCCCGTAACCATAATCCCTTTTGTCGGTGTTTAACGAGGCTTCCTCATTTTATTTTCCTTGCCGTTACTGCTCAATAATTCATGTGGATGTAGATCGTTTCGTCGGACGAATGCAGTGCGAATCAAAACATGAATATTTTAATATATAATCACACACAAAGTTGTAAATGAGTCACTAAGCATTTCATACATTAACGCAAGAACCACGTCTTCATTCTTGTTCCACCATACGATAAACACTAATACTTTTTTTTATTAAATCAAGTATTTTTCTTTTATATGACTCACGAAATTATATTTATAACTGTATTATATTAAATTCACAAATTCGTTATCATTACAACTGGATACAAGCAATTTCTTTTCGTTTGTACGATAATTAACATTCATTAAAATGTGATACACTTATTTCTGATTATTCTTGCCAGTGATAAATGGCGTTAAAACAGTTCCAACGTCATAATTATTTACATATATTTCAAGAACAGAATAAATACTTCCAATCGAAGCACAGCACCAACACTATGTTACTCAATTAAAGGATAAGAATGCTAAAATCTCGACCGGGTGAGGATTGAACTGGGACCTCCGCTTCGTAAGCGATGCTCTTACCATCTGAGCTACCCTGGTCGGTTCCCGGTTAGGAGCGAGCTTCCTCCATCAATTGTATAGACCTGAACGCAGACTTCTACAATTTAAATTTTTCATGGCCTAAATTTTTTCATTCCATGAAGAATGGATATTGTGTGACTTAATTCAAGAACTGAAGAAATGTTTCCAATCGAATCGCAGCAGTAGGCAAATCTGACTGACGGGGAGTCGACCAGGGTAGCTCAGATGGTAAGAGCACCGAGTACGAAGCTGAGGGCCTGGGGTAGATTCCCGGTTCGATCGAGAATTTCCCATCCTGATCATTCGTTAATTAAATATATTTATTCAAATGTGATTTAGGCTATATGTATTTATAAAGCTTTTTATTATCGAAATTTCAACCTATTGAAGCATTATCCCAGTCCATGCGAAGAACCTGAATGGAAAAGATTCTTTCTTGGTTGACAGAGTAGTTGCTATTTACACGATAATTTTATAGTATATTGCTGATACTTCAGGTAACAATTTATAGTACTGATGTGCTTCTTATTAATTCATTAGATTAAAAAGATAATTGCATCCGGTTATTTAATTATATATTCCTATTATTCTTGGTAATTTCTGAGAAAATTACATCAACCTGAAGAGTTTTATGACGTAATGTACGGGTATTTTTCTTACGTCTTTGGAACTAAATACAATGATACGATTATATTTATGGTTCTTGGAATTAGCCGACTTTCTTAAAAATCACGAGGACATCACGTGAGGTGAATATATTTTTTTTTTTTCAAATAGCATTTTGACTATTGTGTTACGACTTTGTGATGATATTTTATTATGTGATGCTAGTAAAATAAAGGTATACTTGAGAGTTAGACCTTGGTATCTGGCATTCCGGTTTTGTTGTCTGTTGAGGTCAGAGGATTGCGTCACCTGGGGTAATTGATTTGGAATTTTCTTGTCGTCTGAACGGCGATGGGGAGGAAGTTCGCAAGGCCAGCGAGCGTCCAGTCACGGAATCTGCATTCTGACGGCCACTTCCGCCGCCGACAATTACGCCACCTAGGCCCGCGGGGTTAAGGGTTAATTACAGTTAGTCTAAGAAAGTGGGAAACGTACGAAGCCGTCCTGACGTCACGAAAATAAGTTTCTAAATCTGAAAATAACGCATTAAGTAGCCGATACTTGCATAATTACTAACTCGCGGATTTTTTGTAACAGTGAAGAGCCCTTTGGGACGTTTTATTAAGTAATTCTTATATGTTCAAGTTTTTAATCAAAAGCCGCCGTCTATAATTCGTCATTCGTACTCACGTAGGTAACATGTTGTCGTTTTTAGCTGTAATAAAAAATTGACGAAATTTAATGACCTTGTCAATTAAGTGTCGAATGATGAATGTTTTTAATACGATCAGTGTGTGGATTTCCTGACATACTCAACACTTTTGTAAGAGGACGCAGGTAGTCATTACAGGTGATACACATGATTGTAACAAAACAAAACACAGTAGAAATAAATACTTTATTATTCTTCTACAACTTTAGTGTGAGATAAAGTCACTGAATCGTGTTCGCTGAAGTATCTCATTCTCCATTATATCGCCGAAACAGTAATATACATATATATGTAATAATTAAAAGAAATCCTTTAATTAATTTAACTATTTAATGAATATCCCTCACTTTGAAGCTCCATTATGTAATAATTAAATAGGTAGCTCTTTTAATTTAAATAAAATAATCAACAAGAATTTAAAGCATATAATTATATATTTCCACTTTGTTGCTTTAACTCACAAACAATTACAATTTAAAATATTAGATCTGAGGGTCTTTACTGGGTTTGATAATGGACACAACAAATTGTTTCAAACATCTTATTAACAAACAGTTTACAATTCACCTATACAATATGTCGATAGAAAGAAATTAACTTGACAATTAAACTAGAACGAAATCTAAAAAGTAAAGAGATTAACTCTGATTAACAATTAAAAAGAGAACAAAATCTGACTTCTACCCTTTAATTACGTTTACATAAATCATTATTTTGTATTTTGTTACTCACGTCTGTCCAGCTGGTTCCCGTATTCCTGTTTGTTTTCGGGAGTACACTATTGCAAAATGTTTACACTGATTCTAGTATCGGCTCACAGATTTTACACTCTTTAAGTAAACCTTGATAGGCTCCCAGGAACTCGGATGATCCTCCTTTTTGTCAGCTATCTGGTGACCGCTTGCCTGGTATGAATCCTGTGATTCATAGATTTGCTAGTCTTTTTACCGCTTGGGACTTAAACTGCAACTTTACTATTCCTGGCTGGCTACAGACGTAAAAACTGCACTCCTTTCCTGGCTGCTGATAGACGTAAAAAAATGCTAGCTTAGCGATATTTACGGGATAATACTTCCGTGAATGTTTTTACTTTGTCTTAAATTCCCAACTTTGTATAATGATACATTAAACAACGGCTAGTCTCTGCTCTAGAATCATTTGTTCCGTCCATCGAAATGTCCCGTCACCAACTAACTCTGTTAAATTCTAGTCACCAACTAACTATCGTAGTCTCGAGTTTTAGCGCGCATACGCCATTTTGACTTTCCGACAAAGTAACAAAGCTTTGGAAGCTCCTGCCGCTACAATTAAATTTTATTAAAACCAATTAATGGCCTAATTAATTGGCATTACAATATATATATATATATATATATATATTAACTGACCAATTAAAACACTATATTATTTCCCTAAAAATATGTTTTAACGCTTGGAGTCGGGCCACAGGTTGTTTGGTCCTGGTTACGAAAAGAATTCACTTTCTAATAGGCATTGGATTTGGTTTTTTATCTTTGGAAAGTTTTTTTTCAGACCCTGGGATCAGTGGATGAAAAACTGTAAACGACAAAGCAATTGTTAGGGAATTTGTGTTATTCTTCTATCATAGTTGCTTCGTGATTGAGTGTCCTGCATGGAAAAATATTCACAAGGATCAAGAATATGGAAAATCTTAAATTTTTATAGGATTATTAAAGTTAATTCAACCCAATTTTTTATTGATTAATTCCGTGGCATTCTCCGACTTATAAACACATTTTCCATTCCAAGCTGAAAACTTTTCTGGCACCCAACAATATAATCTAATGAGTTGCGTCACCATTGGCGACAAGTATGTATTGCGCTTAACTTAAAACCCGGGTGCTACATATAATGGCGCCCAACGTGGGGCGCCATTATTATTAACGCCAGCAAAATGTCTTTTTCAAGTTGAAGGATTGATTGAAGCCAGGATCATTCACGGATGAGATACATCTCATTCTGTCATATGTCAGCAACTGTCATTAAATCTGAATTCTTATATATTCTGATACTTTGAGACAAAATTTATTTCATCCCGTGTTTAATCTTCTACGGATGAGCGAACAACAAAGCAAGTAACAAAAAATTTCACTGTTTACAGTTTACGGCCTTCAGATTCACGACGAAAACAAGAATGAAAAAATCTTACCAAAGATAAAACAACAAAACCCAGCGACTATAGCCTTCTTTCTTTCCTTCCCAGGACTAGTGAAGAACTGTCCTGAGTTTCTCAAAGCTTAAAATATTTTTTAAGGGAATTATGTAGTGTTACAATGACATGTTGCAATACTTATATATATATATATATATATATATATATATATATTGTAGTATTCATTTTAAAATAATGAAGCCAAAAGCGGTCAAATTATTTTTATAATCAAATAATGACTTAATAAATTAAATACAAAACGAAGAAATATTAAGAAATTAATTAAATCTGACAGTATGAAATTCTTATACTAGATTTACAATCAAATTATCAGAGCAGCTCTCATAAAACACTACTTATTCACTTCACTAATAATTTAAAAGGCTTTGATTTACCAGGCTATGGTATTTCAGTATTCACTACCGAAGTCCGCAGAATGAACCGAATCTCCACATTACCACAGACAATGAAGTCCTACAGAATGTTTAGCGGATAAACTGATCGTTTCAAATCGTCGCCGAGTAATTTATATATCTCTCATCAACTTGTACTTTTTAAAGCCTTATTCCATAACTTTAGTTTTACTTTGCTAAATTTCCGGCCAACTCTGACCAACGGACACGTCTCCAACATTCCTTCTACAACTTTTCCAACCTCTAGCAGCCGACTGTACTTTACTGTCCTGGTTCTTATCACAGACTGTACACTTTACTGTTGCATTTAATACGCAGGCTGAACACGACCACTACTGACCGGTTCCCATTACAGACTCCTACTTCCTTCAAAGATTTTTCACCTCAAAACGCCGCCGACAATAATACGCCTGAAAACTCCACATTGTTATTTAATATTTACCTATGTTATGTTTGTTGAAGCGTGACCGTGGTTTTAGTTTTTTTCTGTAGTCTGTTAATTTCTTACTATTAATAATTTTATATATATATATATATATATATATATATATATATATTGTAATAATCAAATAATGACGTTTAATTTACCCCACGTTGTGGTAGCCATTTTGTAATATACCCTAAAGATGGGCTTTTTAAATGAAAGATTAATAAAATTTACAAACAAAAGATTTTTATTGTGTCAGTAAATCAAACAGTTACAAATTTATAATGTTGAATTTCTCACGGTCTTCACTGGGTTTGATAATGGACGAATCAATAATATTTATAATCTTATCAACAAATTACAATTAAAAGAAAAGAAAATTTACTCAATTAAACTGGAACGAAATTAAAAGTAAAAAGATTGACTCTCATAAACAATTTTAATCAAAAAGAGAACGAAATCTGACGGCTATCTTTCAATTTCGTTTACATAATTAATTGTTTTTTTTAATTGTTACTCACGTCTGCCCAGCATTCCAGCGTACCTTTAATTTTCGAAAACACTATTGTGGGGTTTTACACTGCTTCTTCTAAACTCACAGATTCTACACCAATTTTTAAGCCAAAAATTTATATGTCGTCAGGAACTCGGATGATCCTCCTTCGTCATCTATCGGTTGACCGCTCGCCCTAGGTGACTTCTGCGATTTGTCGATTGGGTAGTCTTTATTGCTCCGGACTTAAACCGAAACTTTTGCTATTTCTCGCCGGCTATGGATACAAATACTGCTTTTTCTTAGCAGGTTTCGACGTTATACTTTTATGAATGTTTTACTTTGTCCTGCTAATTGCCAACCCTGTTGAATTCTCCTTCCAAAAACTGTTATACCTCGACGAGGTTTTCCGAGAACTGTATCTCACCACTGCGAACTGTACCTCACCAAATATCCCTGCGAACTGTATCTCGTCTCGCTATTTAGCGCGCATACGCCATTTTGACGGACCTTCCGACAAAGGAACAGAGCCGGGTTTTGTATTGTTGTTTCAAAGGCTCCTGCCGCTACAAAGGATTTCTCAAACAATTTATATTTTCAATTTTACAATTAATGTATTAATTAATTGGCATTACAATATATGTATATATATATATATATTCTGAATATTGAGAAAACTAATAAATAAATATCAGCCAATTTTAAGTCAGGAAAAATAATTTATTAAATTAACGTTTCATCGCTTATTTTGCGACCTCATAAAATTCCAGCTTATTAAAAAAAAAATTGATGTTCAGGTCATTTTATGCTGAATTCCGTGGCAAAAATGTCCATAATTTTTTTTTTAACTTGACCCTGATGAGGTCGCAAATTAAGCGATGAAACGTTGTTAATTTAATAAATTCTTTGTATTTATTATTATGTTTATCAGTGGTAACTTCAGTGGTATTAAAATAGAAATCTATATACAATTTTTTCTATACTATAATTACTGTCAGTAGTTTCTACTATCTGGTATTATTACCTCAGTATTTTTACCAATATAACTTTCGTTATAGTACCAAATTTTTTTCCTGATCGCTTCTTCATCGTTATTTTGAATGCCGACTCTGTGCAGGATGTGATATATGTTAAAGTTAAATATTCTTCGAGTATATTGGTAAGATTGGAATAAAATGAAATGCTCCAACAGAAAAGCTCTAAAATTAAAAATGCGAGATAGAGGACCAAGAATTATCAGTTCTCATGAAAAGGAGACAGAAGCGTCAACTTTCCCTGCCAAGTGGGAGAAGGTTGCAGTTGTGACAGTTTTAAAATCTCATTTGATCCCTCCCGTGGACAGAGGTAAAAGCCGGAACCATCCTCAAGGATGAGTTGTTTTGTTGACGGGGAAAGGCCTCCTTTGTGTGGAATCGTTGTGTAACCTCAAAGCGTAGTCGGGGAAACAATTACTTGGCCCTGTTCGCGTAATTGCACGCGTATCTTCCCCGTGACTGTCTTGTGTGCTTCATCCAGACTCGGCGCCAGTCCTCATTGTGACATCTGTACCATTGAAGTGACGCACGTGCATGCAAAAAACAATATGACCTATATTTCGTAATTTAAATCCTTACAGTAGTCAGAAGGACGGTTAAAAATGCAACAGCAATAATTTTAATGAGCTATGTCAGTTTTACCATCATTAGCTGTCGGCGTTAATAAGCTGCTTGTGAAGTTAATTAGGACGCAGGTATTAATCAGAGTGAAAAAGAAGTAATGTACATGCCAAAATATCCGTCGTCTAGCTATGACTATCAGGCACCGATTATATATCAGGGGAAGATGACAGAATTATTAGAGAAAATTGCTCGAAGAAGCCGACATGGAATAAGAAGTAAAAGACCTCATTTACCTTCAATGCATGTAAGTCAAAGTGAGAAATTATTTTTAATTAAATCAAAAGTTCCTCCCTTTGTTCCTTTGCCTTTTTTAACACTTTATTTCCTTCTAATAGACATCCATATTCTTATAAAATACAAAGAAGACTTTAAACAAAACAAAAATTCACCCATATCATTAAAGAGTTTGCGAGGAATTTCAAATAAGTCCGATGCTGTGGTTTTTGCAAATATATCTCGAAGTGCCTCAAAGAGTCGGAAGTTTCTTTTAGTTAAATTTACGAAGAACCCGTAATTTAATACTATTTCTCATTAAACGTCACTGAGTTGCTTTCGCACTCCGCTAAAATCACACTTTGTGTATAACCCCACCACGCTCAACGGTATGTTTATTATGTTATATATCTTATAAATTACAGTAAAAAAATATGTCTTTTAAATTAATTCTTCTATAACACTTGCAGAACGTTGAGATGGAACACATTTGCTATTTTTGGGTAGGCTGCCGTTTTAGTTGCACGTTCTTTGTTGTTGTTGTGGTTGATTCAAGCTTTCTCTATGGCGGTGGAAGATCCCAACTCTGATCTCACATGTATGAAAAGGGTTCTAATATTCGTTAGCTATTCCTTTGAAAATCGACAGGTGATGTGTTTACTTTGACCAACTGACTTCGTAA
This sequence comes from Zhengitettix transpicula, assembly GCA_037074705.1. NCBI lineage: Eukaryota > Metazoa > Arthropoda > Insecta > Orthoptera > Tetrigidae > Zhengitettix > Zhengitettix transpicula. The sequence goes on along the minus strand of CM073596.1, from coordinate 33,096,434 downwards.
AACGTTTTTCTTTTCCCTTCTTGCCGCTCGTTTGATTCATTGATTTCTTTTATGCACATTTAGTAAAAACAAATTGAACGTTGACTGCTCCGAGTGGTTATAAAAGTGTGGACGGATATAAACAAAAATGTCGTGTTATAGAATATAGAAAGTCGAGGCCGTGTCCAGTCGTTACGAAATCACGTTACGAAGCCATTTTTTTATTTTTAGTTCTACGTTGTTATTTGTAGGAAATATATTTTGCATACCCTCAGACGTGACGTGTTATTTAATATTAGCCTAAGGTATGTTTGTTGAAGAGTGGAAATAGTTTTGTTCTGCAGTCTGCTATTTTCTTAATATTAATAATGATATATATATATATATATATATAACGTGACTATTGAGTAAACTAATAAATAAATATCAGCCAATTTTAAGTTATAAAAAATAATTTATTAAATTAACGTTTCATCGCTTAATTTGCGACCACATCAAGTTCAAGATTTAAAAAAAAAATTGATGGACAGGTCATTTTATGCTGACTGCTGTGGCAAAAATATCCATCAATTTTTTAACTTGATCATGACGAGGTCGCAAATTAAGTGATGAAACGTTGTTAATTTAATACATTATTTTCTCTGACTTTAAATTGGCTGATGTTTATTTATTTCTTACTGTTATCCCAAATTTATTATCAGTAGAGAAAAGTACAGTAAAAACGGAAGTACTGTCAAGTTAAATATCATTAGTTACCCATGTACTTACTTGGGAGCTGAAAAATGGGACCTCTTTTCGGCCCAAGAAAAGTGATATATAAGTTATTCAGCTCTCATGTGAAAATCCCGCTCGAAGCCTGTTATTTTGCGAGCTGAAAATTCTTCCGAAAGGAGCTAAATGACAACCGCTATTCCTTAATCTGAGCTATAAATTATTTGTTCTTGTTTTCGCGAACGGGGTGCAGGATTCCTAACGGCTTGCAGATTTCGGAGCCGCGCTGTTATTACGGAGTCACGAGCGGGATGACGTGGTCGGAACAGGAAAAAGAAATATGCAAAGCAGAGGGTTCATTTGCATAATAGCCTGCTTGCTGCCTGCTGCCTGTTTATAAATATAATGCACGAAAGTGGCAGATGTGGGGCGATCAAGGACGGTGGAGGTCGAAACAGGACAGCAGCTCTGGATTAATTAAGTCACTCACTTCGATCCAAAATAATGCGGTACACTGCTTACATCATATACTGTCAAATCCATTCTCTGTATTATTTTTTAGTAAGATCAAAAATATTTTATATTTTTAAAAAACATTGTCAAGTACCATCTTGTTTGGTTATATATACTTCTTTCGTATCCAACCACATTAAATTCTCTTTATATCGTTATTTTCTTAGATATATAAACCACAGGATCTTTCGGCATTTGCCATAATCATCTGCTTTTTTAAAAAAAACATCAATCATACATACATAATTTTACATACAACATATAATTATTATTTTTGTCATATCAGTGCAGTAAATCACACTTTTGCAAAACAAAAAAAAACACTATGAAATAAAATAACATCAGCCTACTTAGATATTCATGTTCGTCCAAGTAAAATCCTATAAATGTTTACATAATTGTAATATAAATTATCATGTTTGTGAAATTTGATTTTCTTGGAATTAAGAATTTGAATTTATATCATTTAATTGAATTTATCAACACCTGATGAGGTCTAAAATTTTTTAGATGAAACGTCGTTCTATTTTTAACAAAATTTCGATTTTAATGTTTTACTTTTGTATTCGTAATAATTTTTTGACTTAATAGGCTGATGCTTTTTTCATTTCTTTAAAGAAGCCAGATAAAAGATAACTGTTGAAAAGTCACTATCACGATCAGTACAACAAACAGAAAAATATTTGTCTAATCCACCGATAAAAGACTTGTATTTTACTATTAATATTATAAATGACGAAAACTTAAATCACAGTCACATACAAAATTTATTTTAATGTCATTTACATTAAAATGTCAGGATTTGAAATCACGTCACAAGGTTTCGGTTACTTTAACCATATTCATCTGTAAAATGATTAACTACAGCATTAGATTAAATTATGTGTGTACCTATGTTAATAAATGGTCACAGAGATTTAATTATATTTTTAATACCTGATAATTTAATTATACCAACTCATTTCCAGATATGTCAGATGAATATGGTTAAAGTAACCGAAATCTTCTGACGAGAAATTTTAAATCCTGACATTTTAAATGAATTGGAAATTAAATTGGTTCAATTAAATTATCAGTTATGCAAAATATAATTAAATCTCTGTGACATAATTTATTAACATATGTACACACATAATTTAATCTAATGCTGTAGTTAATCATTTTACAGATGAATATGGTTAAAGTAACAGAATTCTTCCGACATTCAATTTTAAATCCTGAGATTTTAATGAAAATTACATTAAAATAAATTTTATATGTGACTGTGTATTAAGGGTTTTATCTTTCATAATATTAATTTAAACATTTATAGGATTTTACTTAGACGAACATGAATATCTAAGTAGGCTTATTTTATTTCATAGTGTTTTTTTGTTTAGCAAAAGTGTGTTTTACTGCACTGATGTGCGTCGTTGGATTTGACACATTGGCTTCTGTTGCTTAATTGTGCCTCAAAAAAAGTGGGAATAATTTTAAAAGAAAGCGCAATACATAGAAATAAATTGTAAAAGGCCACTTAGTAGGTTAAAATTTTTCTAAGATTTTCGCTAGCAAATTGTTTTCTGATATTAGAATTATCACTCAGTTAAGTTCTTGGTTATTGATTTTTAGTTCTAATGGTTCAGGTATATTCACATTTAACTAATTTAGGAAATTTCTCCAAATTGTTTTTGGACCATTTCAACGTCAATATAAATTTTGGAATTATTTTTGTTCGTGAGACGCTTTTCAAAATATGTCTTTAAGTCCAACATCCACAGTTTCTCAATATTCTGGGTGTATTGGTATACATTGGTCGACCTTTATGCTATAAAACTCCATAATTGTGTAGATCGTTACCAGTTATTTGTTGTTGCTTTTAGACGTCTCAGTACGTAAAGTTGTAAATTGGAATTACAATTTTTTTTATTTAGGGGAACATTTTTCATTACCAATATTTGAACTTGTATATCTGTATTTTTTAATTTGGGAGGAGTCATAAAAATAAATGGTTTGAGACGGGAATTCCCTGTGATCCAAGTGATATGGAACCCATGAAAGTCTTTATAATTGCGTTTACCTTGGGAAGCAAATGGCATCAGGCCGGCTAAATACCAGAAGTAAGAGACTGGTACCAACGATACGGTGTGTCTTCACAATGCGGAAGAGGCCTTGATAATCATCAGAGTCCTTCGAAATTCTTCGTTTAATAAATAAATAACGTGATGCTGGTGGTATTCTAATGATCAACGTACGGCCACGCGAATCATAATTAATTGCTAATAATACTTTTTAAAAAAGCATGTGAAGTTATAGTGGAGAAACTTATGCTCAATACAGTTTGAAATTATTTATTGTTTGTCTGTGGTTGAAAAAAAAACATTTTCATAACGTCTTCTCCTGTCGAGGCTTCTTCAGTCCCGGTAACCTTTGAATTAAAAAATCAAATGGTGGCAGAAATTTAAGTTCAGTTACGTAAACTTCGGACGATTCCTTAACGAATATTAAAAAGAAAGTGTCGACATTCAAACATGGATTTTTTAAATAGTATTGGAGGATGTCCTTCGAATGTTCCCATCGATCTTGACTGACTCAAACCAACATTTGGATCCGTGCACGTCAAAACGTTCGCTTCCTGGAGAAGCATTCATGAGGAAAATCAGAAGAAATAGTGCGCAGTCAATTCAATTCGATTGTCCTTCGCGGTTTAAAGTCCCAGAACTCTACTACGCAGAATTTTGAAGTTACTCAGAAAAAGGGCTCTTTTGTGAAAATCTAACACGACTCATTTTTTTTCTCTCGATATTTAATAATATATATTTAATAATAATAGTTATTTTTTTGTTTTGTTAACAGGTTTCACTGTCGATAATTTGACCTGGTAACTTTTTAATTTAATTGAATACCACTATTTTCCATTCGGAATTATATTGTCGCCGTTCTTCAGACGTCTGCATTATTAAAGTAATAATTTTTTGATTGTATCTTTGAATCCGTCGCTAATATTCTAGGAATTTTTTTTTTCAAGAAATCACTTATAATATCTCTCATCTCAATACGCAAGCATCCACCATTTCTTTTTGGGCTTTCGAACTGCCCATACTTCATTTACTGTACATACTTAATACATACATCACTAGAAAATAATGTCCTTAGTTTGTTTTATCATACTTTCGGAGCCCTTTTCTGTGCTAAATCGCGGTAATATTGGTACCTAAATTGCAAAATATTTTCACATCTTCCTTCCGATTCTGAATTTATTTTAATATGGTTTATTTCACTAAATTATTTATTTGTGGTAGTATTTGCATTTTTTTAAATGTATTTTCACGTAGATTCGCCTTCCCATTTTAATAGATCTTCTGATTATATCTTCTTCTGCAACTTAATGACAATGTCTGTTGTAAATTTTAAAGCAGGTAATTTGACCTCGTCGTATTTTTAGGTCCCTTACAGATTTACCTTCATTGCTAGTTCACCACTAAACAATAATCCTTGTCTTAATTTTCTCATTTTATTAATCTTAATTAGTGCTTATAGAAGCTGTAGACAATTTTTGGGGGTTAGTTAACTGGCTACACGTTCACATTTCCGCGAGTATATTTTCAATGCATCACTGCACCGCTCTTTCGAGAATTTTTTTTTATTATTATTATTTTGTATTGGAGACACGTTGATAGTCATATTGAAGTTGAAGACGCTCTTTTGGAGGATTTATTCGTCTCATCCGCGACACCCGATTCGTGAAAATCTCGTCGAAAACGACGCTAAGTTTTCTTCGATGATGTAGTAGGAATCGAATAGAATAACTTTGGAAGTTAACCACCCACGAGTATTTCCGCTCAGAGCTCAACATTAATTTCACATCAACTTTCCCAAAATATATTTGTTTTTATTAACGATCTTCCAGAAATAGAATCTGATATACGATAATCATAGCTGTGGTGAGCCTTCAAAAACAAAAAACACGAAATCGAAAAATTAATTACTGGAGAAACAATTGAAAATTACAAAAAAAAAAGAATCAGTAACTTTGTAAAATATTTAATTTTGATATTTATTTGTACAGAAAAAAGTATATTTTTTAAAACATTTACAAATCAACCGTAATCTAATATATAAAAATATTATTTAATAATTATCAAAATTACCTGTGTAATTCTTTAACTGGACTATTCTGCAATATATCAATTTTTATTTAATGAGGTCAAATACATTTGGTATAAGATTCGTGTTGAATTCTGGATTTTTTAAAAAAATTATTTTTTTATGTACAGTTGAATATTGCCGAAAGACGCAGCTTTACAAAATTTATTTATTTAAAAAATTATTAAATAGTGGTATTTTTTAAAATACAATGGGTGCTACTTGGGTGATAAAATAAAAAAGCATCATTAAATCATGTCAGTCTAGTTAAATTTAAAATCTGAAAAAAATTTATAAAACTATAAATATTATCTACGTTATTGTATTTAATAAGTCTGTTTGAAGAAAAACTTTTTAAAATAAATCGTTTTTATAGTTTTAGTTTTTAAATTATTTTTCAGAGCAGGTGATAATTTGGTTGTCCTTAAAATGTTAGCTATTCTCATTAGCGACTTTATACAGTTTTTGCGTTTTACTTATCGGGGAACTAATTTTGTGGGGGGGGGGTTCTCTGAGTGTGACCACACACACACACACACACAACACTCAATTCGAACCCTGGACCTCTGTGGTGGGTGGCAGTGACGCTGACCACTTGGAGGGAAAATTTGGCTTTTCAGTCAATATATGCCCACTTATTCTGTTTTTGTATAAATGTGCAGTTGTTTTAAAAATTCAGTTGAATTTTCCAGGCTTTTCCATGCCGATAAAAGTCCAGATTCTTCCTAATTGAGATTTATATTTTTAGGCATGTTTGGAATGAAATCCTTCCCTCGTACCTTATCTTGAGACCAGTTCTTCAATTATCTAGTTTTAGTTTACATTTGTGAGAATCGAAACAAAGAAAAATTTTATGCGGACACAGAATGAAACATGTCTGCGTAAAGCCGTCCATGAAATAGATTGATGTGGAAAAGTGATATCTGTCGGGTCAGATGGATTTCCTCTGGATGCGGGGCGCGTCTTCCCGTGGAGTGGTAGAAGAAGTGGCCTCGCTTAATAAGGGAAAGACAGCAGAGGAGGTTATTGACTCGCGCCGTCTGAGCTAACGGCGCCGGAAGTGCACGCGAGATTGGTGTCGACGAACCCCCGACGCTGCTTGTGACGAAAGTGAGAACCTGTTCCCGCTATCTATAAATAGATCGGCGCCCCGTCCCATTACCGAAGAATGCTGGCGGCCCTCGGCCATCGTCCAGACAACTCACCACCACCCGTAGTCAAGCTACAGCCATTATATTCCATGTTGGTACCCGCTCGCGTTCCCCTTTCCTGCGGTGACTAAATATTATCAAAGTAATTCCAGTTTCGATACTTTAATATCACACAAAGAACTGTTGCTGCAGACATACACTAATGCATAAACTTTCTTCTGGTATTCAGAACCCTTGGTGACCGAAACAGCTGCCATCGTCAGTCTGATTAATCACGAGGTTGTTGAAATAATTCGATTTTTTTGGGGGGGTGGGGGCACCTTACCAGAGCCTTCGAGTCCTGTTTCTCATAAGGATCCATGGGAAACGACTAATGCACTTACAGCCAACACATCATTTGATTGATGAATTCAGTCTTCCTTCAGGTTTTCCAAAGTCTAAGAACGTTTTTGTGCTCCCAAATCATATATGTTTAGTCCTTAAGAATGATCATCACCACTGTCCCACAGCCTTCCGTCTTATGTCACCGTGTCAAACTCCACTTAATATTTAACCTCCTCTGTTCTGTTGGTAGTAATCGTATTATTCCCAATATCATTGTAGCAGCAGGTTTCTAGCATGCCCATATTTTTGCAGGAACTTCACACTAGGGTTTTATTCTGTCACAATTCCCATTAATTTAAGGATGCAGACTTTCTCTGTGTAACGAACGAATAAAATCTTCTCGGGCTTCTAACCGACGTTGAACATTGTCGAAACGTCGCGCATACAATTTTTCACTCGGTTAGAAGCCCGAGAGGATTTTATTCACCATTCTCATTATTTTCTCTCTCTATTTCGAATTTCATTGTGTGTTTATGCTGAATTTTTTTTGGGTAACAGGCTACATAAGGGTAATCAACATGGCGGCAACTCTCCTTTAATAGCATAGGAAAGGATTTGAAGGGGGGGGGGTAGATCAAGGTAGGCAAGGGTTAACCCCCGGGCTGTATTTTAAGGATACTACCCGGCATTAGCATGAAAGTGATGCAGGACAAACCCTAGGTAGGATGGGCAGTAGGTACTTGTCCCACGTCCTTCCGAAGGCGGGAGAGGTGTTTGCTGTGTGGACGCAGCATTCCCTTCTCCGTGCCTCGACCAGTTTATGAGGCAGCTGGCCGACTATTCCAATGGGAATAGCAGATAACTCTTACCGTATGCCCAAGGTCTGCGACCCCGGAACATACCCCTCTCAAAACAGGCCGAGGTACCTCGGCATATGGGAACCTTAGTTCAAAAAAAAACAACAGAGAAATGTGAAGGCATCCCCAAAGGTAGCCTCCGCCAGAGCTCTCTGGGAAGGTTTACCTGCAAGAAAATACAGTCATTCTCTTAATCTTAGCCTGATTTCACGACATGACCGTGTGCCAGAGGCGTTATGATCCAAGTGGGGCGAGTTTCGACCTGACCCTACAAGTGGGGCGCCGCTCTTGGCGCCAGGTAACCTCCTTCCACGTGATCCATCCACCTTACCGTCCTCTCTTTGGCACTTTACTTCTCTGTTCTAATCTTTTTTTCCCCTCCAAGCCTCTTCCGGCAAGTACTAACGCTGTCCCGCGTGAAAATCTGATCTCGGTCACACTTTCATTAGGAGAAGCAAAGCTACAATGTTATGGAAAACGTCAGGTTATTTTTCATTTACATTAAATAATAGTTCATTATGAACAAGTCTGCTAAAGATATTTTTCATGCAGACGTCTTCTGATAATGACTGAATATTATATATTGTACAGGCCACCAATGTGTAATGAAAGTATTTTTTATATAATTTCTTTAATATTTGCATTGTCGGCGTAATAATGTGGAATGCTGGAGACGTATTACTGTCGGTGTTTTTATGAGGTTGAAAGCAGAGACGAGAGAACGAGGAGTTCGTAACTATAGCCGACCGATGGTGGTCATGGCGAGTCTTTTGTAGAGGACACGCCAGTAGTGGTTGCATTCAGCCTATGTATTAAATGAAACTGTAACGTGGAGGACAGTAAAGTACAATCGTCAGTTTTCGTTAATATCCACTACAGTAAAGTAACTGATAGATGTATGATGAAAAAAATCTATAACGAATGTTGGAGACGTGTCCGGTGGTCAGTTGGCCCTAACTTTAGCAACGTGAAAATTAGAGTTATGGAGTAAGATTATGAAAAGTGATTATAAGTTAATGGGAGAAATATAACCCAGCGGCAATTTAAAACTGATCAACATTCTATAGGACTTCATTATCTGCGGTAATGTGGTTGTGAACAGTGAATACCATGGCATGTTATATAAAATCCGTTTAAATAACCAAAGAAGTGTTTAAGCAGTGTGTTATGAGAGCAGCTCTGGTGATTTGGTATGTAAAAATAATGTAAAAAAAAATTCGTATCGTCAGTTTTCTTTATATTTCTCTGGATTTCAGATTTATTTAGATTTTTTGATGTTATTTCTCTTGTAAATTAAATTACTTATATTTGGTGATAATTAAGAATTACTGTAACTACGTATTAGACGCCTAATAAGCTGCCCTGGAATTTCACTAAAAGCTGTGGCTATTATTTAAAAGTTAATGTACAGAATCCAAACTAAATAGAAATTTGTATTAAATGTTTTATTCTGAAAAGTTAATTGCTTAAATTCATTTATAAATATGTAATAAATTTTTTATCCCGTCGTGGTGGCATTGTTAGTCTACCATTGCAGTTTTTGCCATCATTTAATTAAATTTTTTATAATATTGTTTGACGCCGCAACGTGAGGCTTTTTATTATATTAATTTGATTATTACATTAATTATTACATTAATTGACAGTCCAACGTGGGGTATTATACTTCTTCAGTTGTTTATTGTAATATATAAAATTTTTATTTTCTAGAGTTTATTAATTGTTGCTAATAAATTCATTGGGCCGTTAATAATAACATCAATGAATGTATAATTTGGAACTGAGAAAGTAAGCGTCATTCATTTTGGAAATATCAAACGAAGACTTTCCCAGGCTGAAATCGCGAGAACTGCACGTTAATCTTCGAAATAGTCTTACATAATTTTGTTAGTTAATATTTAAATATATTTTCTTTAAATTTCAGATTGGTAATACTCCACTTCAGTAAATAATTTTTTTTCTTAAATTTATAATTAAAGTCTCGTCTCGTTTTTAACAATTAATGAGGTCCAAATAAGGGACGGAACGTCGTTATATATTTTTGTTGTATTAATTGCTCTTTCAATTATTAATTTTTTCTGACTATTATTGTAGTTTTTATATTACCATGGTATGATTCCGACCTTGATAATTTATTTATGTTTTTTTTCAATCCAATAATATATTTTTCTATAGGTACAGGCTCCAAAGAGTATTTTCATTTACTAGAAACCAATTAATAATATATTTGAATATATGGTTGACATTTTGTTCTAGATTTCATCTGTTTTGAATTATTAAGCTTATTTCATCTGAAAAGAAAGAACAGTTAGGCATACATAATTAATTAGTTTCAGCTGATAAAAATTGAGAACAGCGGACCTTAAATATAACCTTCTGTATTGATTTTTGAACGAGTTTAAATGTTTGGTTCGATCTGATAAAAAATTAGCTTTGCTCAGTTTAAATAAATTGGCTGTTGTTATGAATACTTAGATAGTGGAAACGCTTATAAACAAAGTATGTAACGGTGGGAGACTAATTTATCTTTAGTTTAATTTCATCAAATATATAATTACATATCATCAAAGTCTAGATATTCAATTTTTGATGGAAAATTTCCTTTCTTGTGTAAAAGAACGTTCTTTAAGGCCGAATCTTTCGTAGTTGTATTTTCCAGGTGTTGGTCCCCTCAAATTTGCCCAGGTAAAGGCAGGGAACAGGTACAAGATTTTTAATGATAGATATCAAATGACAGTAATGAAATATTTTGTACTGATAGATTCCTGTACTACATTTAAACTCTCCGAATTCGCTTCGCATTATACGACCAGGATTTTCATTAAGGGTCAAATCTGAACTTAACCTGAGGCTTTGCCATTACATATTCTAAAAATACTTCAGTCTCGAGTGCCAATTACATTTTCTGTGTTACTTTTACCTTACTCGAGCTCCTTCTTCGGCAACTAATGCGTGGAACGATAAAAGGAATTTACGGAGTAACAAGTTTTGTATGTAGATGATATCTTGCTCTCATTAATTAAGGAAATACTCTTTAACCATCAGGCAGATGCTTTCTGCATACCTTAATAACTTGCGTACTTATCTTCTTTTGGTATTTAGTCAATTGCACCTAAGAATATAATAATCGTTGTGCAAGATGGATTAATTTTAAATTGAACTTTGTTGCTTATATTCTCACAGTTACTCATTGTTATACTTGTTCTTGAATCTTAATTTCTCATTATTTTCCGACGCAAACTTCAGTTTAATATCATTGCGTCAGCGTTGATCGATTACAAAAGAACTAGATTTCAATACCAATGTTGTTATTCCACAGTACCCTGCACCCGGGGTGAGTCGGTGTGAGGACGGAGAAAGTTCGTCTAGCAGGCCACCAGGTGCTCTTCCAGAAGGATTTGTGCTACAACCTTCAGCGCGATCACTGCTGATCAGACTCCTGGAACCAGAACCCAGAGCTAGACTCAGGTCCCTGATGAACCTCCAGCAGCAGGCCTTCTTTAAGGGGTTTTCATTTGAAGACGCAAGGGCGAAAAAGGTGGGTGATCTAAACTGGCTCAATTTTCCAGTTTACTTCATAGATGAAAGTTCATAAATTAAACAGTTAACAGTAAACCTAACTGTAAAGTCAAAGATTGAAAACTTTCCCGATGTAATTGTTGGATAAAAGTTCTCGATTTTCACACTGGTTTAATAGATTAAAACGCGACGTTTCGACAACTAAAAGCTCTGTCATCTTCTAGGCGAAGAATAATATAATATAATATTTGTACTTCGCCTAAAAGGTGACGACAGAGCTTTTAGTCGTAGAAACTACTCGTTTTAATCTATTAAACCCGTGTGAAAACCGAGAACTTTTTATCTAACTGTAAAGTCTTAGCTGTCTTCTTTTGCAGTCCCAAATTGGTTCCCTACACAATCCTAAAGTATACATTTAATTCAATTCCTAACATTTCAATTACATCTTAGTAAATAAGTATTTTCTAAAAAAAGAGATCCACAGGCTAATTTTTGAAATCTGGAGAAACCACCAAATAATGAGGCAATAATAATCACAGTCTTTAAGAAAGGAAACAAATATGAGTAAAAACTATCGACCTATTTCACAGTTAAATATAGCCTATAAAATCTTCGCAATTATTCTAAATAATAGATTGACCGCAATTGTTGAAAAGTAAATAAGCGATTATCAAGCTGGGGTTCGACCAAAAAGATCCACAATTGGCAACATCTTTGTAATCAGACAGATCCTCGAGAAGTGCTATGAACATGGAATAGAGCTATATAACATGTTTATAGATTATACCCAAGCATTCAAATCCATACAGAGAGATAAAATAATGGAAAGTTTAACTAAATATGAGATACCATGCAAACTGAGACAATTAATAAGTCTAATGTTGATAGAAACAAAGGTAAGAGTGAAAATGAATAATAATCTCAGTGAAGAATTTGAGGTAGATTTTAGTGTTAACCAAGGGGGCCCCTTATCAGCGACATTATTTAGTCTGATTATAGATATAATGTCTCAGTCAGACAACAGAGGTAGTATCACAAACAGATTAAATCGATGACCTATTGATAACCACAAGAACCAAAATAGCAATGCAAACTTTCAACAGCATTGAGATTGGGATGGTATGGACACCTATGTCGTATGAATGAAGACAGAGTGGTAAAAAAGATCTGGAATCCACTAACAGCAAGGAAAAGGGGAAGACCCAGTAACAGATGAAGAGATGATATACTCCAAGACATCAAGCAGATGAAGGTTAAGAACTGGATAGAACTTGTACAAGATAGGAAGAAATGGAGAGCAGTAGTGGAACAGGCCAAAACATTCCACAAAGGAACGCTGTAACACCATATCGATAACAACAACAAATAAATATTTCCAAACTATTAATATTTCACCATTTATTTAGCTGGTAATATACTCAAAAATAGAATGCTTAGTTATTGTTTTTCTTCTGATCATATTAAATCCATCTCATAAATTAATTAAACTATAAAAATTGTACTTTTTTAAAAAATTAACATAAATAAAATGATGCCTTCAGTGAATCAGAAATTCACATTTTTATTAGTGATTATTATATGTGTTTCACCATTGTGTTGGTTAAAAGAAATGAGAATCATACTCAATATACATTCCAGTAATTCAATAAGTTATAGATTGTCCATAATTTTGGTGGAGCTTGAAATGAAATTAATTATTTTCACCTAAGCTCCTGAACAGTTGTAGTCTTATTATACACAGTATTAATTTTTTTTTAACTTCGTTGGCTTCATAACACAGAAAAAAAAAACTCATATAAATAGTCAGACATTGTTTGGGATCTAATTTTAGGAAGCTTTAATGAACTGACAACCACCACAGTTAATATTGGAGTATGTTAATTGACTTTAACAGCTGCATAATCAATGCTAAATGAATATACCAGGCACAAAGTGTTTGCTAATTATCTCATCATCTAGAACAAAAACTGTCAGACTTCTAATTTTATTGCGATGGCAAAATAGAAAATAATTTCCATAATATTTTAACTTAAATACTGTTAAGATTGGATCATAAATTAATTATTAATAATACAAATAAAAGTGTAATTTATAATAAAAATTTGATATTCAGTTTTCCTTAACTATAATTGAATTTTTGGTATATATTCAATTTTTGATTAATGTCATCCCTTCAACTTACCTTTGTAATTTGTACTCAATGGTAAACAAAGGTTAACAAAAAACTATATAAACAAATTAAATAAGCAATATAAGACATGCTCCACTATTATGTTATATTTACCTAGATAATTAGATAAAAATAATTTCAGACTGTATCAGTTCCTGAAAATTTTGTATTCAGAGATTCCTTGATTGCCATCATTATTAATTGCTTGGTTCAAGTTTGCCAGAAACTTTATTATTTTCGAAAATTCCTTAATCTTGTGTACAATTTATATGACGATGAATATCGAAACAATATTGAACATCTGTGGGTTGATTCAAAATGTATTTGTTGCTAAAATTTTATATTCATAATTCAAAATAAGAAGGTACATAAATTATTCTTACCTTTTTCTATTTGTAAAAAAAGTTCATAAAATATTTTTGTTACTCAAAATATTAACAAACTTTCAGGAAAAAAGGCCCTAAATTGTGTATATGGAAACATATTTACTCCAAGATTATTTTATCATTGTTAGTATTTATTTATGTAAATATGTGCCACTTAACCTTTTCATAAATTGATTGTCCTCTATAAATTAAACTTATGCTTCTCGTTTTGTAAGGTTCACTGAGGTTCAGTTCAGACTTAAAACTTTTTACAATGCTTTTACAATATTATTAAAGGGTATGGTGACCAATTCTTACCATGCATTCAATATATATGGATACTAATTTTAACTGTGTAATTTTCAGTATTCTCCTAATCAGATTTTGGAAAAATATTTCCCTGGAGGTCCAACAACACCCTCATCTGTGAATTCTGCTGAGTACTCATTTAGGGATTTCAGTTCTTATATGATGAACAGCTGACAGGGTAAGACTATCCAAGCTTAATATTTATAATTAAACATGATAATTACAGTGTGTTGATCATCACATAATTATAAACTTTTTTTAATTGACTGATAATAAATAGAAATTGCAATGTCATTAATAAACCATAAATGTATCCCAAAATAAAATTTTGTTGACTTCATTAAATTCCTTGGAATGGAATTTCATATAGCATAAAATTAACAATTATTAATTGTCTAAATTAAATAATAAATTCAAAAGCCTTAATTCAATTGTAAAATGGATGTAATATATATAAAGAATAACAATATTATCTCAATTTATTTCTAATTTATTCTTTGCATTCATTATACAAATTACATTTCTATTCCAATCAATTTATATGTATTTAAATTTTCCTAACCTTCTCTCATACTGTCTCTTTTTAACAGTTTTAAATGCAAATAAGGTAGTTTAAACTATAATTGTAATGCATTGGTTCCATAACTTGGATTTGAAATTTGATGACAGAATTCGATTTAATATTTTCTTAATATCTACTGAGTCGGTTCATTGTCTGGTTTCAAGAGAAATATGTATATGACTTCTGTCATCAAATTTGCCCACCCCAAAAAAATTAAGTACAAGAGCTCTTATTTTGTTTTCTCTTGCTGTTAGAACAAAACAAATTTAATGGTAAAGTGAGTTATTATCAGAGATGTCAATATATTTTTTGAAATGTAGGTTTTATTTTCATTAATTGTGCTCTGCATGAGCTACTTAGCTATATTATGCTACATTGTTGTATTTCTAATATAATTATATTTATAGTGATTTCTACAGATTAATGATACATTTTTGTTTCAGGAAGTAAGGCTGACCACATGCATTAGTTGTGCCTGAAGAAGCCTAGTTAAACCTCAATTTGCAGTTATTATACCTCAGTTAAGGGTTGTGACCAGTTGCATTTGTTTATAAAGTATTTATCTTACTAATAAAATATTTTGTTTTTGTAAATAATTAAAGGCAACTTGCATTAAAATAATTCCCTTTATCTCTCAACCAATATTTTTTTTACAAACTATTAGTTTGAGAGTATTAAATGGTATATATTTGTATGTGTTTATAAGTTTATTTATCTAGTTGCTATGAATAATTTCATAAAGCATATCATATGCAGCATTTATGCAATGTATATTTCTCAAAGGCTGTGTTGCTGTGAAGCTATAAGAATAATGGGATCTAGGCTTAAAATTATTGCCTTCGTTAACAGTTGAATTAGGCAAGATAACCAATGGTAAATGTCAACAATGTTCTTGGATAGAAATACAGTAGGACAAATAGAAATAATCAGTTATTCAAATTATGGATGAACAAATTGCAAATTATTAATTTATAAAATCTTTAAAATATGTTTTAGAAAGCCTTATATTTCACTTAAATGTTGAGATTCTGCTTAATACCTTCTTCTATTAACAAACACTATGTATGCAACCATTATTGCTTTCATGGCTAGTTCAACATTACTATCAATTCCCACACCCAAATTGTAGCAAAAGACAATGAAAATACAGGATCACAAAGTGGTCACCTTTGAAAATTTCCCAGTTAACTTTTAATCAGAACTTACATTCACAATAAAGACATTTAAAGAAACTAATTCCTAAAATGGTCCAGTTGGAGTTGATTCCTCAAATTTTTTTGTACTATATAAGATGTTTACAAAATTTGCCTAGTTCTTTTTCACTTCTATAATTTGTGGATTCTGAATAAAAATGTATATCTGTTTTTTTTATATATTATTTATTTAATATTTACTAACTTAACATCTTTGAATTCTGAATTGTTATATAGATAAATCTATGCATAAATGATGTATTAGAAGAAAAATATTTTCCAATAAATTACCCAATGGACAAATAAATTTTGTCTGGTGTGGCGCCAATGCCATTTTGTGTTCTGATTGGAACTCGAAGAGGAACACCATAGGTACCAGAGCTTGAATCGTCAAACATAGTGTTTGTCATTGCACTCTGAGTTTTTCTAGTCTTTCTTTGACTGCTGTAGACGTGTTTATTCATTTAAATAGTGTGAAAAAAACTAGGAGCAGTTGTTTTTCTTGAAACAAAATTGAGTGCAATAAAAGTGATGCATGAAGCTCAGTCGATTATATAAAAGCCATGATGGAATATTTGCTGCTTGGAAGATATTAAAATAAGTGAAATGAATGAAGAAACTAAAGTCTGACAATAAACCAGTGTTGAAACTTCACTTACCGACTCATATTCGTGAATGGTGTAAAATTGAAGATGTTCAAATGGAGCTCAGTGAAGGCTCATTTACTGGACACCAACCCGCAGCATAGTGGCGAGTACGATGCCGACAGATAGGAACGAAAATACTTCACTTTGGTGGTTTAAAATCAATTGAGTAAACTCTTGACCAACAAGGGGAGTCCACACCACATGATCTGTTACTTTGTTTCACGGAATGCAAAGACCACAGAATTGCATCACAGGCTTTTACTGAAAATAATTTTCTTCTACTTTGGTAAAATATGTTTATTTTTGTCCAAGGTATTTTATTAAATGTGTTTAATTATTTTTGTACATACATATTAAATTTTTTTAATGTTATTCTAAATATGATTATTTTACCTCAATGTTAGAATACTCTCCGAGGTTGTCCTGGTCCCAATTACCTTGGATAATCAGACTTCTACTGTATATCCTTTTTCCTTTCTTTCTAACAACAACAGTGATTGGTGAATATATCACGATTTATCGATCAGCCATTGCTACGTTACAGAATTACCAATTATTAATTTCTAAGGAAAAAGTTTCTTGATGGGCTTCGATCGTAAATTAAAGCTATATTTTTCCAAAATTATTGTATTTACGTACTCCTAGTTTTATTTTAAATTGCTTGACAGACCTGGTTTTAATTTATAAATTTTTAAGAACCGTTTCAACGTCTGTATTGACGAAGAGATTCTACAGACGGAAATTTACTCATTGGAGCCCAAGTTAAAGTGGAGTATTTTTGAGACAATTGTTTCAGCAGGTGAGTTAGTTTTGTGTCGGTACCTTAAGGTCACATAATAAAACAGACTTTTTTTGTAAAAAATTAGATTTGGGTGAATATATTCTGTTTTGTGTAACTCTTTATTTCATATTACTATTCTTAAATTATTTATGCCTTTGTCAATCCAATGTAGCTAAGCTGTCATCACTTTTAACATGGCGTTGTGGATGTACTTCAACATGGTGGGTAATTACAATAAGACACCACTTTGGTCCGTTACAGTGTCAGAGGTATGTAAGAAAATATTTCTCAGTTTCACTAAACTTAAACTTAGACCATAGACAAGATGTTTAGGAATGTGTTCAATAGTATTATTAAAATGTTTATTTATTAACCGAATTAATCATTAAATAAACCAGCTAACTTATAACAAACAATATAATAAAAAAAAGTTTCTCTATTGTCAAATAATAAATTTTAAATTATGCATTCCCTTTAGTTTCCTTAGTAAAAGTTGACTACATCAGCTTATAATTTTTTTGAGTATTAGTATGTTGTAATCATACCAGTATAAAGGATTACTAATTTCATTCTTGTGGTACGACAACCCTCGTACATTTCAACAAAAATTGCTGTTTAACTCAAACATCAACTGGGAGCACTTCTGGATTCTGATGTTTTCCACCATTGTATCCATCCAGCCACAAGGTCTTTTCTTCTTGCTTTTTCAGCATGTACTCACTTTAGGACTCTTCTTTCAATCTCATCATGTCCAAACTAATGCAACTGCCTAATCATGTTCTGTAATTACATGAATCTGAATTTCTCTCTGTCTCGCAACAAATTTGAAATCAATCACTGATTTATTTTCCTTTCTCAAAATCAATATCTAGTAATTTTCTGGCTGTTACTTTTTTGAACCCTGTATTACCTATATTCAAACCATTTCTTTCACGAACTTTTTAATATTTCGATAACTGGTTAACACCAATTATCTCTACTTTATTTTGTTTTCAAGTGCCTATGTGGGCATTCATGTCTCTTATTTTAACAACTTCTTTGTCATAAATATGCCAGTCCATTTCTTCCAAAAACTCCTGAAAGTTTTCTTCCACATACTAATGTCTGAGGCTCGTATATAGAGAAAAATCTTTACTCCACTCCACATATCCAGGGTAATTTTCATTATTCAAACATTAACATTGCACACTTTCTGTATGATACCATGTATCCTCTCAAGATAAAAGCTACTCCAATTTTGCTTGGTGGTTAGGTCCTTCATATGAAACAAATTGAAACCCTTTAAACAGTCTCTTTTGTCTCATTTCTTTACCCTTTGTCTAATTCATCCCCATCAATCAAAAGTCATTGTTCTTCATGTCTTCAATTAGTTCCTCTATGTTGCCATCGAGGGCCACATCATTTAAGATCACTATTTTTGTCACTAGTTGTCTACTTCTCACAGATATCCCAGTTCATCACCTCACAGTATGTGCTAAGTATTTCAAAGGATCTGACTCCTTCTCAATCATTTTTAAGCTGTTATGAGTTTACTATGTTTCCTTCCACCCCTAACATGCATACATGCAGCATAGGGATTTGTCTGTTAAAATATTCAAGGTAATTGGTAAGGGAAGATAGACAGTTGGTGGCTTACCAGAAACTGAAGTTCTGCTTTACTGTTCAGGACTGGAGGGAATTCTTAATTAATTTGTATTGGTTGGTCTCCTTCCTCTGGGGAATCACATCTCTTATGCCATGCCATCTGGCATGTTTTTCTTGAATAAGATGGCTAAAACTATAATTTGAGGAATTTCCTTCTGTTATGAATTGTGACTCTGACCATCTACTTCAGTTAGACCACCACATTTCCCTCTTCTTCTACTTACCTATTTTCATTAAATATATTTAAGAAAGTTATCAGTTACAAAGGCAGACACAAAGATTGGTAACATAATGTTGTAAATGTTTTTATGTAGCATACCTTAGTATCTAAATCAGACAAACAAAAATAATTTTTAACCCACGTTTCAATATCATCATACGAAAAGAATGGTATGGTCATTGGGCCACACTACACATGAACAAAAATATTATTTTACTTTAATTAAATGAATTCTCTCTTGGTTAGTATCCCATATAGCACATATAGGCAATTATATTTTAATCCTCATCAATTTATGATCAACTATACAATCTTCTCCATTACCACTGTGTGTCTGGTAAACAAAACCTATACCAATACAGTAGATACAAGTAAAAACTATCATACAGTAGAGCTCCTGTCCTTCCATTGAGATATTAATGATTATTAGTCCTCTTACTCTTATTACCGATCATTACATAAACTTTGACCCCCACAACAGTCAAAATATCCATCTCTTTTTTTTCTTTAGCTCGTGACAAATGTATTGAAAGCACCTGTATCAATACTTGCCCTTCTCATGCCATCTCCCTTAAATTCCACATTAAAATACAACAAACCCGTATCGCCTTGTTTAGTTCTGTTTTCAGCAACATGTTTACACAACAAATCCTGGCCAGTTACCAATATGGTATTATTTGACATAATTTATAGTCCCTTACTTGCACTTTTCCAAAAAGGGGACCTGCCTGTGAAGAAGACTTTGGTTTTACACCCTCTAGGAGATATTCCCCATATGCATCATTCTTTTTCCCAGTTTAATTACACCAGTTGCCTATGGTAATACTGTTTCTGATTTTTGATAGTATTAATCTCCTTACATTTTCTCTCCCATAATCTCACCATTAATGATTCATTTATTTCGTCTATATCCATTCAAAAGCTTCAACAAACCCAACAGCTTTACTAATTATTTCCCAATCACTTCTTTCCAAAATAAAGCTTGACTTTTTCACTAGCTCATTTACAGTCAAAGCGTTGTACAAATACTTCTTGTTTTTCTTATCATAGCAATGCAATATTACTCTCTAGGGCCATGTTTCTTATTAATTACCCTTATATCTCCCCTTATGAACCTGCTCATCCACACTCAATATGTCACACATCTCATATTTCTTACTTTGGACCTCTACTTGGCTCTCTATGACATTTAATTTACCGTCTAAATCAGACTTGAGTTCCAATATCATCTCATTAAAATATCTGATATACTTTCTTTTATATTGTATTCTTACTTTCATCCAGAGAGTAATAAGATTTTCGTGACTCAAACACGACCTTTCTCTTAGGACCCCAGGCACATTCTTGTCCAGATTCTGTGTTCTCACATCTAAAAGTTTTATTCGCATCGTACATGTTGATTTGTCTTGTTAATCTTGCGAAGATAATTGGTTTCTTTCCCACCGTAGTCAAGCCCGTAAAGAGACGGACCTGTAGACATCCCTCCACTGGCCACAAGGAAAGCACGTGTGAACGTTTTTACACATTTTCCCCATTTGAAATGCAACCCTAGAATTATTAATTTCAGTTCCAATTTGCTGCATGTTTACAATTATCGCCTCACAATCCGTGATAAATTTGTTGTAATAAATCTGTGAATATTTAATTTGTAAACGTTGCTATGCATTCGAATTTTTCTCTGTTTCAAACAACTTCCTCTACAGGTGACGCCTATTCAGGTAGGCAACCCAAATGACAGAACCGACGCAGGGTTGCCTACGTACGGGGATCCAATCCACTCAAACATGTTTAGTTCTTCCAATTGTGGAAATGAATCCCAGATTATAAAGAGTCAATTTACACTTTTAATAAATTATCCCAGTTACCAAAGAAATTACCAGAATAGTAAAATTTATTTTTCCCTCATTCCTTAGTACCAATAGAATTACTCAGAAGATAGTAAAACACGTGGGATTTTATTATTAAATCGTCTTATAAATTATTTTCTCTTTTGATAACAATTTCCAATAAAAAACACGTCAAGTCTTCAATCAGGAATGGGTACAATTTATATTAGTCGTCAAAAGAAGATGAAAGGCGACTAGGAAGTGAGTTTATTCTTTTACAGGTTAATTTGCCACAAAGGAATTACCTCAATGAAGCAGTTGCTACACCTCTCTGCTAAACTGGCCACAATTACAGGAATGAAAGATAATTCACTCGTCATTTAATTATTAAAAGAAAGTGAATTTAAATCACAAAACGAAAACCATGCGAGAGGGGTAAGCCTGCGAGAGGATTTCTCGCAGGTGAACCTTCCCAGAGAGCTCTGGCGGGGGCTACCTTTGGGGATGCTCTCACATCTCTCTGGTTTTTTTGAACTAAGGTTCCCACATGCCGAGGCACCTCGGCCTGTTTTGAGAGGTGTATGTTCCGGGGTCGCAGACCTTGGGCATACGGCAAGAGTTGTCCGCTATTCCTATTGGAATAGTCGGCCAGCTGCCTCCTAAACTGGTCGAGGCACGGAGAAGGGAATGCTGCGTCCCCACAGCAAACTCCTCTCCCGCTATCGGAAGGGCGTGGGACAAGTACCCAATGCCAGACCTACCTGATGCAAGTTTTTCTAGGGTTTTCCCTACATCACTTTTAGGCAAATTGCCGGGTAGGATCCTTAAACCATAGCCCGGGGGCCCTAGTAAACCTTGGCTACCTTCCTCTACCCTTCCGCATCCCCCATTTCAAATCCCTTCCTATGCTATTAAAGGGGAGTTGCCCTAAGTGGATTACCCTCATGTAGTCTGTTGCCATAAAAAAAACATTGTTTAAATCCACTATAGAAATTAAAATGTGGATACTTGTAAATTGCTGAATAATGAGTATTCCTCGTTAAATTTTGCTTTTAATTTAACACATTGAGCCGACGTCGTTAGTTTAATTTCTTCGTTTCATAAATTTGGATTCCGTTGCAGGTGATTAAGAAATCAATTTATTAGCTTCGTTTTACAGTTTCTACTTTCCGTATTTTTTACTTTTTCCAGGTGTAGTTCTGCTTGACCTTTGGACGGTTTCTCGAGGTTTCAAGATGGAGGACACACGTAGCGACTGTTTTTGTATGAGCTATGAAGGCTAAATGAAGCAAAGCTTATTATTCCTCACCCAATTATCTCGTTTTCTCTCCGCAGCTTGTCGAAGATCTAAATTAAGCCAAGCCATCGACACAATTCAAGAGGAATACGATGGTTTACACTCCCGAATGAGAAACGAGCGTTTCGGTGTTTGAAGGAAAAATAGCCGTCACGTTAAGTACATTCTCGGCCTGCTCCAATTCATCACGAATGAGCCAGTGAGGTCACTGTGGTGGTAGCCGCGCTCTCATTGGCCACAGGCAGCCAACCTAAAGTGTATGGTGTTAGTAATAAACACGTATTACATCTTTTTATTTGATATACCAGCCTCTCATGAAGTACGCAAGTAGCTGTAATACGTCAAAGATGGTAAATAAAATCAATTGCGTAGTTTTGAATGGTAAAGGTCACAATAGTGATGTAGGTATTTTTTTTTATATAATAACGGTACCATCGGCATTTTTCCTTCTGGTTTTATGAAATTAAGGTATTTAGATGTTGGAGTTAAGACGGTAAAATTACTTGTGCCAACGAGTATGAAGTTGGTAGCACTGGATGTAAAAAGCGGAAAATGAAAAATGTTTTCAGTGTTGTTTGAAATGGTAGCATTTAGTTGTAAGTGTGAGGTGGAGCCTCCCCATAAGTTTTTTTCGTTAATTCTACGTTTCTTTTGTTCTCTTCCCTCCTTTACTTCTCTTAATTCCTGTCTTTTTACGTTCCGTCACACAGCCCACGAAATTTGTATTAAAGACTCTGGCCATATATACAATTTTTATTATTTCATACGTTTATACGAAATTAGCGCAATGCCTGTACTTTAGCTGCTGCGTGTTTCAGGTGAAGGGTTTTGTATGAGTTCTAAAGATTCAACCTTCGTCGCAAGCCAGTGGCTGAGGTGGTTAAAGCCTGGACACGTGGATGTGGAGTTTCCAGGTTCGAACCTCGTTCACAGTGCTACTATTTTTGGTATTTCTCATTCGTATTTTAGCCCTCACGGCCGAGGTTTGCGACTCTTAAGGGAAATTAAAACGTCT
The DNA here is from genome assembly GCA_037074705.1 of Zhengitettix transpicula. Classification (NCBI taxonomy): domain Eukaryota; kingdom Metazoa; phylum Arthropoda; class Insecta; order Orthoptera; family Tetrigidae; genus Zhengitettix; species Zhengitettix transpicula. The sequence continues at coordinate 33,073,226 of CM073596.1, read as the reverse complement.
AAACTTCGCATCGTCCGTGGCTCAGTGGATAGAATTCAGGTCTGTGTAACGCAATGATTCTGTGCGTAGCCAGCTGTGGGTTCGAGTCTCGGCGGGGTCCTTACTCCGAAGCATCTCGTCTCAGCTTCCACTTTCGCTCGGCTTCGAGTGTCCTCTGCCTTCCCCTCGGGGTCGGCGAAGTTGTAAGCAGAAGTCCTGGGAGTGTGGCGGAGTAAGGTTTTTGTATTTTTTCCAATTATTTTATTTTTGGAGTTTTATATTGACAATAAAGAGCCTTTTTTCCTGTCCTTTACAATTACAACAAGTATCAAAAACACCAGTAAACTAATTTAACGTGAGACGACGTTTAAAACTAAATATATTGATAATAAAGTGTCTGTTTTGCCTCGCGTTTACAATTACTAATAGTTTCAAAACCTCAGAGAATCTATAAAATATGTGGCGACGTTTAATGCTGAATATATTAATACTATTCCTTTGTTTCTTCAATCATCCGCCTTTCAGTGACGTACATTAACAACAACAAAATATTGTGTGCTGAGAAATGTATCTATCGCTAAATAAATAGACGTATTTTTATTAAGCGTTCCTTTACGCGTAAGGCAGCTAAACAATCACACGAAATGTTTTAGGGTTACGCAATATATATATATATATATATATATATATATATATATATATATATTATTAATATAACCTGACACGAGGAGTAAGAAGTACGTTTTACCAACATTAAAAAACAAGTTATGTGCTGACAAATATATCAAACGTTAAATAAATAGATATAGTATATTTATTAATTGTTCATAACGCGTACGAAATAAAGAGCCTTTTTTCCTGTCCTTTACAATTTGAAGTTTCGGGAACACCAGAGCAAATTTAAATGTGAAACGACGTTAAATGCTTTTAAACGTATTAACAATATTGCTGTGTTTCGTCAATTCTGCTCCTCCGTTCAATGATTAAAAACATGAAAACAATTAAGTGTTCCCAACTATAATATCATTTGTTACATTATAAACATATGAAATTAAGAAGTAAATTTATTAATCGTTCCTTTACGCGTAAACTGCATAACAAAAATTAAAGTTTAACCAAAAAAATGTCGATGCGAAAGTTTATTTTATTTTTTCCAATTGTTTTATTTTTATTGTTGATATGGAGCCTTTTGTTTCTGGGCGTTTAAATTTACAAGTTTCAGGAACACCAGAAAACTTAATAAACATGAGACGACGACGTTTAATACTGAAGAATATGAGGAAATATTTATTACATTGTTAATCTCTCCTGCGTTCAACGATAAAATAACAAAAACAAACTGTGGGTTGACAAATAAATATATGAAATTAATAAATATGTTCCTTTATGCGTAAGGAAGCAGCAGCAATGCAGCAAAGGAACCCCCAACCAAACAAGTTTTGGAACGAAATTTAAGCGAGAAAAGGGAACTAGATTCAGACTTGAGCACCAGGATAGTGTAAGGGCTGAGGAGGTGGCGAGTATTAGGAGCTAAGAGGGTGAGCAGGTAGCGTGTATTAGGAGCTAAGAGGGTGAGCAGGTGGCGCGTCCACGAGCTGCAACCACGTGACCTTCTGGCGCGGAGATCGGCTGACCACGCGACCTACTCGGCCCTTACACTATCCTGGTACTCCGCTCGAAATATTCGCTGAATTCTCGCTACAATTTCCATCCAAATCCTCCTCACTCACTCACTACTCTCCATTTTCTTTTTTGGTTTGCTTGTTAAATAAATAAATAAATAAATGTTAGGCGTAAATGACAAACAATTAATTATTATATATGTATGTATATTCATTATTTCTTTCATGTATTATATAACATTATATAACGTGTAAAAAATAATAACGTGTTGTAATAATTGTAAACCTCAAACAAACCAATGAAGAATGCTTGGTGTTTGTTATCAATATAAAATCAAAATTAAAAACATTGGAAGAATTTCTAAAAACTTACGCGGTTAACATCTGTTTTTACTCACCTCAGGAACACACGATTAAAAATATAATTCTTAATTTCATCTATTTATTTAAGGACTAATATAATATATTGGTCAACCCATAATTTGTGTTATTTAATCATAACAATTGAGAATTGTTGAAACACAGCAATATGAAACTACTCTCACGTTTAATTAGTTTCCTGCTGTTTTTGATACTAGTTGTAATTGTAAACGCCAGGCCAAAAAGGCTCTTTATTAGCAATATAAAACAAAATTAAAATATTTCAAAATTGTCATAAAACTTTCGCAGTACACATTTTTTTTGTTAATCTTTAAAGATTGTTTTTCAATCTTACGCGTAAAGGAACTATTAATAAATAAATACATATACTTAATTTCATCTATTTATTTTTAATGGGTCAACACAATCTATTTTTTACGTTGTTAATGCGTGTATAATTTATATAAATCATTAAACGGAGGAGGATTGAAGACACGCAGCCAGCAATATTATTAACATATATTTAGTATTCAACGTCGTCTCTCGTTTAATTCATTTTCTGGTGTTCCTGAAACGTGTAATTGTAATCGCCAGGCAAATCAGACTCTTAATTATCAATATAAATTTAAAAAAAGAATTGGAAGAATTTCTAAAACATTCGCAGTACACATTTTTTCTGTTAATCTTTAAAGATAGTTTTTCTGTCTTACGCGTAAAGGAACGATGTATAAATATGCTTCTTAATTTCGCTCTTTATATTACAAGAAGAATTTTTGGTATTCCATACGTTTATAGGAAATTAGCGCAATATCTGTACTTTAGCTGCTGCGTGTTTCAGGTGAAGGGTTTTGTATGAGTTCTAAAGCTTCAACCTTCGTCGCAAGTCAGTGGCTGAGGTGGTTAAAGCCTGGACACGTGGCGGTGGAGGTTCCGGGTTCGAGCCTCGCTCACAGCGCTACTAGTTTTGGTATTTCTCATTCGTATTTTAGCCCTCACGGCCGAGATTTGCGACTCTTAAAGGAAATTAAAACATCTAAACTTCACCTCGTCCGTGGCTCAGTGGATAGAATTCAGGTGTGTAACGCAATGATTCTGTGCGTAGCAGGCTGGGGGTTCGAGTCTCGGCGGGGTCCTTACTCCGAAGCATCTCCTCTCTGCTTCCACTTTCGCTCGGCTTCGAGTGTCCTCTGCCTTCCCCTCGGGGTCGGCGAAAATGAAGGCAGAATTCCTGGGAGTGTGGCGGAGTAAGTTTTTTGATATTTTCCCAGTTTTTTTTTGGGGGGGTTATATTGATAATAATTTTTTTTTCCCCTGGAGTTTACAATTACAACAGGAATCAAAAACACCAGTAAACGAATTTAACGTGAGAAGACGTTTAATGCTGAATATATTAATAATATTGCTGTGTTTCGTCAATTCGCCTCCTTAACGACATATTATTATATCAATCTTTAAATAAATAGACAAAATTAAGAAGCATATTTATTAATACTTCCTTTACGCGTAAGACAGCAGCAAAATTATCTTTAAAGATTAACAGAAAAAATGTGTACTGCGAATGTTTTAGAAATTCTTCCAATTCTTTTTTTAAAAATTATATTGATTTGCCTGGCGATTACAATTACACGTTTCAGGAACACCAGAAAATGAATTAAACGAGAGACGACGTTGAATACTAAATATATGTTAATAATATTGCTGGCTGCGTGTCTTCAATCCTCCTCCATTTAATGATTTATATAAATTATACACGCATTAACAACGTAAAAAATTAAATTATGTTTTGACAAATATGTATATCATTCATTAAATAAATAGATTAATTAAATTAAGTATATTTATTAATCGTTTTCCTTTACGCGTCGTAAATCAAGGCAAGTAAGTTTGGTTAACGAAATTTAAGCGAGAAAAGGGAACTCGATTCAGGCTAGAGAACCAGGATAGTGTAAGAGCCGAGGAGGTGGCGAGTATTAGGAGCTAAGAGGGTGCGCAGGTGGCGCGTCCACGAGCTGCAAACACGTGACCTTCTGGCGCGGAGCTCGGCCTGACCACGCGACCTACTTGGCCCTTACACTATCCTGGTACTCCGCTCGAAGTATTCGCTGTATTCTTGCTACAATTTCCACCATCCAAACAAACCAACTCATTTTCTTTTTTGGTTTGTTTGTTAAATAAATAAATGTTAGGCGTAAATGACAAACAATTAATTATTATATATGTATGTATATATTCATTATTTCTTTCATGTATTATATAACATTATATAACGTGTAAAAAATAATAACGTGTTGTAATAATTGTAAACCTCAAACAAACCAATGAAGAATGCTTGATGTTATCAATATAAAATCAAAATTAAAAACATTGGAAGAATTTCTAAAATATTTCGCGGTTAACATTTGTTTTTACTCACCTCATGAACACACGATTAAAAATATATTTCTTAATTTCATCTATTTATTTAAGGACTAATATAATATATTGGTCAACCCATAATTTGTGTTATTTAATCATAACAATTGAGAATTGTTGAAACACAGCAATATGAAACTACTCTCACGTTTAATTAGTTTCCTGGTGTTTTTGATACTAGTTGTAATTGTAAACGCCAGGCCAAAAAGGCTCTTTATTAGCAATTTTAAAACAAAATTAAAATATTTCAAAATTGTCATAAAACTTTCGCAGTACACATTTTTTTTGTTAATCTTTAAAGATTGATTTTCAATCTTACGCGTAAAGGAACTATTAATAAATAAATACATATACTTAATTTCATCTATTTATTTTTAATGGGTCAACACAATCTATTTTTTACGTTGTTAATGCGTGTATAATTTATATAAACCATTGAACGGAGGAGGATTGAAGACACGCAGCCAGCAGCAATATTATTAACATATATTTAGTATTCAACGTCGTCTCTCGTTTAATTCATTTTCTGGTGTTCCTGAAACGTGTAATTGTAATCGCCAGGCAAATCAGACTCTTAATTATCAATATAAATTTAAAAAAAAGAATTGGTAGAATTTCTAAAAACATTCGCAGTACACATTTTTTCTGTTAATCTTTAAAGATAGTTTTTCTGTCTTACGCGTAAAGGAACGATGTATAAATATGCTTCTTAATTTCGCTCTTTATATTACAAGAAGAATTTCTGGTATTCCATACGTTTATAGGAAATTAGCGCAATACCTGTACTTTAGCTGCTGCGTGTTTCAGGTGAAGGGTTTTGTATGAGTTCTAAAGCTTCAACCTTCGTCGCAAGCCAGTGGCTGAGGTCGTTAAAGCCTGGACACGTGGATATGGATGTTCCGGGTTCGAGCCTCGCTCACAGCGCTACTAGTTTTGGTATTTCTCATTCGTATTTTAGCCCTCACGGCCGAGATTTGAGACTCTTAAAGGAAATTAAAACATCTAAACTTCACCTCGTCCGTGGCTCAGTGGATAGAATTCAGGTCTATGTAACGCAATGATTCTGTGCGTAGCAGGCTGGGGGTTCGAGTCTCGGCGGGGTCCTTACTCCGAAGCATCTCCTCTCTGCTTCCACTTTCGCTCGGCTTCGAGTGTCCTCTGCCTTCCCCTCGGGGTCGGCGAAAATGAAGGCAGAATTCCTGGGAGTAAGGTTTTTGATTTTTATTAATTTTTTCTTAATTTTTGTTTTATATTGATAATAAAGAGCATTTTTTGCTTTGCGTTTACAATTACTACAAGTATCAAAAACACCAGTAAACTAATTCAACGTGAGACGACGTTTAATGCTGAATATATTAATAATATTGCTGTGTTTCGTCAATTCTCCTCCTTAACGACATAAGATAACTTTGTCAGTTCGCTTATTGAAATTTTCATAGTGCTCCTACTTTATTTAAAAAAATTAATATAAACTACATCATCGCTCATACCGCACAGCAGCACCAATTCAATGTATATACGTTTATATCTAGAATATATATTCAGGCGGAAAGTGAACAAATATAATATAGAAAAGACAAATTGTATTGGTTAAAAATTAAATAAAATGTGTGCATAGGCGTTTTTATCTTATATTAATAAATGGGGTCAACTCGTGTTGATTTTTCCAGGTGATTGAAGGTCATAATAAAGACATTTTGTTAAAGAAAAACATGTACTTTCCTTTATTAATATTGTAGTGAGCAAATTTAAGCCCAAATTTGGTAATGCGTTGAGAATTTCTAGGCTGAGGCACGTGGGACAATATCAAATAAATTTATACTCTGATTAATTAATGAATCGTCGTTTCTGTTTTTCATGTTTTTTCTGTTACAATATTTAAATTTTTTATTAATAATACATTTCAAAAGTACCTAACCTTAAAGTTTGTTCTGGAATAAATACCGACGATTCTTCCTCTATTTACTCTTTTTTTTTAAAAACCGTTTTTGTCCTTTTTATTCAGCCGACACGTTTTATGCATATTGATGTTTTCTGAAGTTTTAGTAATTTGTCATCCTCTGCAACTTTCTGCACTTTGAAGAAAAAGTTGAGAATTCTTAACGCCCGGGAGATTCGCAGCCTGGATCCGTTTTGCAGGTGAGGAAGGATTCAATTAATCATCTTTATATATTTACTTCTTTTCGTTCTGCCTTCCTGTTTTTTTTTTTGTTAATTATATGTGTCATTTTTTCTCTTCCCTCCTTTACTTCTCTTTATTCCTGCCTTTCTACGTTCCGTCATACAGCCCATGAAATTTGTATTTAAGGCTCTGGCTATATATACAATGGATGGAAGAATGTCGTATTGGGGTTGGAGTCGTCTCGGGTAGCCCAGTGGTTAGTGCGTCGGTGTACTAGAAGGAGACCAGAGATTTCTCCCCTCTGATCCTTTAATATTTTTTTATACTCAACGTAGTACGTAAATTAAATCGGAATAATTTTATTCACGATTCAAAGTAAATTATCATCTTCATCCAAACAATGGATTCTTTGTAACGAAGTGTCTCGAGAAATAAAATATTAATTACATAACATAATATAATAAGTATTAAGAAAGGTCATTGCGAATAAATCTCTATGGAGCATGTTATTGGGATCCTTATAGAAAACACCACATTGATGGCCTGGAAAAATTCCTGAGGGGAACAGAAGAATTTGTAATATGGGGACCTGGTCAGGGGCACGATGAGGTGAAGCAATTAGGATGGGAATCTATAGCAAATAGACGGAAGAAAGACAAGCTTAGCACTATATTTAAATTGTAAAAGCGTGTAAAGGGTTACAGAGGGGATGAGCAGAATATTTATTATTAAAACACCGGATTCGTGTTCAGCAACGTCGCTTCCTTAAGAAAAAACGTTTTCAAAAAATCGTTTTCGAAAAAACGTTTTCGAAAAAAAAAATGTTTGGTATTCCATACGTTTATACGAAATTAGGTCTATTTTGAGAATCGTGTCTGAGACGTATTTCAATGTTTCCTCTGTGACCACGTGGGCCGTTTGCAGGGAAGTTAGTTTTGACTAATGGTCGAAGGTAAACTGTCTGTAAGTAACAAGTCACGTGTCCCATGACTATATAAACTACGTGCAGCAGGGCTTGGGTTTCATTCTGGAAGTATCCGCGGCCCCTGTTACTCGACTCCATTGGATAACGTCTAGAGAAGTGCTGGAATAGTCGGTGGCGGCGTCGGCCCTGGAACTGCAGCCGTTTTTTCTCGTATTCTGGTAAGATACTGAGATCCCAAATATTATTGTGTATTTAAAATGGGTAATAAATTTTTTTAATTGTTTTCCCTTAATAGTCTTTTCATTTTAAAAGACGCCATTTATTTTTAAATTATTACAATATTTTATAAATAACCTTGTTTTTTTTTTCAACGGTAATAAACTCCAAGATTGTAATCTTCTACAAATTTCGGTAATAAGAATTCAATCGATTAAGTTCAATGCTAGTGATTTATATTCTTAAACTTGACTCGAAATCCTGAATTTTCAGTCCTGGCTCGTGAGATTCTTTTTACCCATCTGTTCGTTAACGGTCGTAGGAGATTTGCTCAACTAAAGACTTTATACGTCTTTCTTGTTCGCAATGACTTCGTGAAACAGATGACCGTCGTTACTGGTTATTAGTATAAGTATTGAAAGATTTCTGTAATTTTTAAATCTGTTGGCGGATCTTTTCTCTGATGCTTGATGGGTTTCATTACAATTGGTAAGTTTCTGCCAATGAAATTGCGTACGCGTTTCGCACTGTAACATGACGCTGTGGACGAACGTTTCTAACAAACGGGGTTTGTGTTCTGGATTTTCAGCAAGAGTTGTTGAATGTCCACTGATTTGGCTCCTGAGGACCCACTTTAATTTGACGAAGAATCTGATAAGTTGCTGGAAGCCTCGTTTCAAACTCATTCGTTTGTGGCCTCTGAATTTTGGAAGAGGCAAGTGAGTATAAATTGCCAGTGTGACTGTGCAAGGAGATGGGATGTTTTCTTTAAAGGAGTGGAGCAGAGGAAATCGAGCGGCAACGCCAGACGTCGTGCAGAGAAATCATCTCGCCAGGATCTGAAATCTGGCCAATGTTACATCGTCAAAGATTGAAGCATTTCCCGGTGTAGTTGTTCAATGTATTGTTCTCGGAGTTCAACCGGGTTTTGCGTAATTATATTAGAACGCAACGTTTCGACGACTAAAAGCTCTGTCGTGTCATCTTCTAGGCGAAGTGCCGGAACTCTTTATTTTTTTTTTTATTTATTTAGGGCAACAGGCTACATGAGGGTAATCTACCTTGGGCAACTCCTCTTTAATAGCATGGGAAGGGATGCGGATGGGTAGAGGAAGGTAGCCAAGGGTTACTAGGGCCCCCGGGCTATATTTTAAGGATCCTACCCGGCATTCGCCTAAAGAAATGCAGGGAAAACCCTAGAAAAACCGGCATTGGGTAGGTCGGGCATTGGGTACTTGTCCCACGCCCTTCCGATAGCGGGGGAGGAGTTTGCTGTGGGGACGTAGCATTTCCCTTCTCCGTGCCTCGACCAGTTTAGGAGGCAGCTGGCCGACTATTCCAATGGGAATAGCGGACAACTCTTACCGTATGCCCAAGGTCTGTGACCCCGGAACATACACCTCTCGGAACAGGCCGAGGTGCCTCGGCTTGTGGGAGCCTTAGTTCAAAACTGCTGTGGAGGCGAGGACCGACGCATTTCCCAATGGCGCGGCGTCTCTGGACCTTGGGAGATTTTGGTTTTTCCTGAAATCGTGACCTGGGATGGAAGTTGTGAGGACGACGAGTGCTGGATGCTTCTGCGACCCCTCATTCAGGTTCGTTTTTGACATTTGGTGCTCTTAAATTGCTTAGTTTCGCGTTTAACGAAGTGAATCTCAATTGTTTTTTATTATTGCAGTTACTTTTCAGATTGGAAGATGCGCGAACGGGGGATCCACGACATCAATTGTACATCTCATCCGCCAGCTGTTGCGGAGAGGCAGAAAAAGAGGTCGCAGAGAGCAACTAGACTCCGCGGATAACCACAGCGTTATACTAAGAATCGTCATCAACTTCCATTGCTGTACGAGATACTTTTTGAGTAAATACAATACGAGTTCAGTTCGTTCTGAACAATGGGCCAGTGTACATGATATTTTGAAAAGATTAAATAAAACTTTATAAAAAAAACCGGTAGTCATTAATCGCAACCCGTACTATTATTACGCATATTAAATTTTCTTCCCGTGTGGTGTCTCAACTTATAAATCGGCCACATATGTATGTGAACGTAACTATAACACAGCAACCTAGACCCACCACGAGCCCACGACTACATCTAGAACACACCCTCGTCGCCCCCATCAGCCCCCTCGCCGCCCTTTCACCCCTTCTTTCACCCAAACACCCTTTTTTTTCACCTAAAACACCCCTTCGACGCCCGCGTTACTCATTTTGACCGCCTGTTCCCCAAAAAAACTGAAACAAAAAATTGAACCGGCTCAGGGAAAGACGACGAATAAGTGTTCAATTAAAACCAATACACTTGTGTTTTTTTAAAAAATAGACATAAACTATGATGCTTGATTTAAATTTGTTTCAGCAGCAAACGAGAGTTTATCATTTTATGTAATAAATGTATTTCCTTAGAACCAGTTAATAATGAATTTCAACAAGAATAAAACAGTTCTATTCAAGTCAAAGAAGCCAGAGATCATTTTGCAGACGTTTAACTTTAAATTATGGACCATTTATGTGGGGGAGGCTTCACCTCACGCCTACAACTAAATGCTACCATTTCCAACAACACTGAAAAAATTATGAATTTTCCGTTTTGTACATCCAGTGCTGCCAACTTCATACACGTTACTCACTAATAATTTTACCGTCTTAACTCTAACATCTTCTTTACTTTCACCCTGTCTGTATGCAGAATTGGAACAGACTGAAAATGTATTTAAAGTTACCGCAAATTTACGTACAAACACCGAAAGGTTTGTCTTACATTAGCGATTGCAATTTTAACTGTAATATCTGTATCTTCAACCTCCGTACCCAATGGACGAGTCACACGATGAAAATACGTGCAAGTAAAGTAAACAATTTCGTTTTGTTCGAGAAATTAAAGTAAAATGATTATTCCATTATTTTACTGAGGAAATTGGAAGCATAATCTTAAAGAATAATAATAAATTAAAGAAAACAGGCATTGGATAGAATTCAGGTCTGTGTAACGCAATGATTATGTGCGTAGCAGGCTGTGGGTTCGAGTCTCGGCGGGGTCCTTACTCCGAAGCATTTCCTCTCTGCTTCCACTTTCGCTCGGCTTCGAGTGTCCTCGGGGTCGGCGAAAATGAAGGCAGAATTCCTGGGAGTAAGGTTTTTGTTTTTAATTAATTCTTTATTTTTATTTTGTTTTATATTGATAATAAAGAGCATTTTTTGCTGTACGTTTACAATTACTACAAGTATCAAAAACACCAGTAAACTAATTCAACGTGAGACGACGTTTAATGCTGAATATATTAATAATATTGCTGTGTTTCGTCAATTCTCCTCCTTAACTACATAAAACTAATATTATATCAATCTTTAAATAAATAGACAAAATTAAGAAGCATATTTACTAATAGTTCCTTTACGCGTAAGACTGGAAAAACTATCTTTAAAGATTAAATGAAAAAATGTGTACTGCGAATGTTTTTAGAAATTCTTCCAATTTTTTTAAAAATTTATATTGATAATTAAGAGTCTGATTTGCCTGGCGATTACAATTACAAGTTTCAGGAACACCAGAAAATGAATTAAACGAGAGACGACGTTTAATGCTAAATATATGTTAATAATATTGCTGGCTGTGTGTCTTGAATCCTCCTCCGTTCAATGGTTTATATAAATTATACACGCATTAACAACGTAAAAAATAAATTGTGTGTTCACTTATATATATATATATATATATATATATATATATATATATATAAATTGTTAAATAAATAGTTGAAATTAAGAATATTTATTTATTTATCAATCATTCCTTTACGCGTAAGGCGCCCTTGCTTAAAGAAACAAGAAACGCATTTTTGTACTCGGAAAATTTAACGAGAAAAGGGAGCTCGATTAAAACTTGAGCACCAGGCTAGTGTAAGAGCCTGTTTGTTAAATAAAAATAAGGAACAATTCATTATATATATATATATATATATATATATATATATATATATATTCATTATTTCTTTCACGTATTATATTTATCGAAAAACAATTTATTTTTATGTTGTTAATGCGTAAATCATTGTAACGTTTAAAAGTTAATAATAACGTGCTGTAACATTGTAAACTACAAGCCAATGAATGCTTGGAAGAATTTCTAAAAACTTTCGCAGTTGAAATTTTATTTTGCTCAGATTCCGCGTAAAAGAACGCACGATTAAAAATATAATTATTAATTTCATCTATTTATTTAAGGACCAATATATTAAATCAACCCATAAATTCGATTATTTAATCATAACAATTAAGAATTGATGAAACACAGCAATATTATTAATATATTTAGCTTTAAACTACTCTCACGTTTAATTAGTTTTCTGATTGATGTTTTTGATACTAGTTGTAATTTGTAAACGCACAATAATATGTACGGCGGCTGTAAGACAGAATTTTAAATATTGAAATCATTTTTTATATTTAAATATTCAAATATTTGTAATATTGCGAAGGAATTACCCTTAATTTCAGACTAAGAATAAATAAATAAGATTTTATACAAATTACTTTCCAGATTAAATTTTTAAATATTTTATTAGAGCTATTAAAATTAAGAAACATTTCAGTAACCGAACTAAGGCACAATTGAAACTGAGAATATAATAATCACATTGCCTTTTTCACTCGTCCAGTTCACTCGTTAGAATGTAAAATGATTTAAATTAATTGAATACGTAAACAATTAAAAAGCCATGTCGACTAAATTCCTAGTTTTAATTGAGAACTGGTATTGAATGAACAACGATAAATTATGTTAAAGAATCAATGTTATAAAAAAGCTTCTTATTCTGCAAATAAATAAATGAATAAAAAAAAGGAAAGAAAGATGGCCGACGGCCGAGCATTGCGAGTTTGGGACGACGAAAAGCCTGGATTTTTAGAATTGAGAGATAGGATAGTAGAAGGTGTCAGGAGGTCTTTGTATTCGGAGCGGCAGAAGGTGAGCAGGTGGCGGAGAAAAAAGCCGTGATTTTGCCAAACCCCTGTGTGCCATCGTCTCGCTCCCTCTCTCTCACTCATTGACCCTCTCTCTCTCTCATGGGAAGAACCTACCCCACAGGGATTCGGCAAAATCTCGACTTTTTCTTAGCCACCTGCTCACATTCTGCCGCTCCTAAGACAAAGACCTCCTGACACCTTCTACTATCCTATCTCTCGATTCTGAAATCCAGGCTTTTCGTCGTCCCAAACTCGCAATGCTCGGCCGTCGGCCATCTTTCTTTTCCTTTCTTTTTTTACTATTCATTTATTCATTTCAGAATAAGAAGCTTTTTTATAATAGTGATTTTGTAACATAATTTATCTTTATAATTATTTATGTATAATTATATTAGTATTGAAAATAATAATTTATATAAAAAGTCAAATAACAAATAAAATATTTTTATTTTATTTTATCGTTGATCATTCAATACCAGGAAGGTCTCAATTAAAACTAGAAATTTAGTCGCAAAGACTCTTGTCTAATAAATACATGGATTTTTAATTGGTTAAGTATTCAATTAATTTAAATCATTTTACTTTCAAAACACGTGAACTCGACGTGTGAAAGGCAATGTGATTGATTATTATATTCTCAGTTTCAATTAAGATCAGAGAATTAATTACACTCAATTGATAAAATATCAAAGGTTAATTTAAAATGTTTCTTAAATTTAATAGCGCTAATAAAATATGTAAAAATTTAATATTAAATACACAATGCGGAAAGTAATTTGTATATAAAATCTTATTTTTTTCCTTAGTCTGAAATGAAGAATAATTCCTTTGCTATATTTGAATATTTATATATAAAAAATGAATTTAATATTTAAAATTCTGTCTTGCAGCCCTACTTACTATTGTGCGTGGAAAATGCATCACGTTGATGGCATAGTGCTGCACTGCTATTGATGTAATTTTACATGTTACTTTATTAAAATTGGAAAATTGAGTACATTAAAATATATATTGCATATGTTATTAGCATCTTACATTTATTTGTGTAACTAATTCGAACGCGTAAATTAAATGCATAAATTACTGCCCCACTAAAGTGATATTTCTGCTGTCCATATTAAATAATTTATTTAACAATTCATATATACATAATTTTATTTACAATAGTAGTGGATTGAAATTCCTTTGCGGTACTCGAAAACATTTTTGGAACTTTGTACTGAAGCCGTTGGCGACGACGAACTTCTAAATAAACGGTTAATGTTTTTCGTGCCTCACATCACACCAAATACAAAAAGTTGAGTATTTTAGGAGGCTAATTAAGTACTTCATAATTTATCCCATTACCTTAAATAACCGTATATATCGTTTTTGAAGCATATAATAAGAAGAAATTCAGGTAATTAATTTGGTAGGTCAAACTTTTTTATTTATTTCTTGTATTGCTAAATTTCGTCTTGAGATCTGATAAACTCAATTATTTAAATCTGAACTTTGTTCACGTTTCATCCATTGTGTTGCAGAAATTCGATTTGTGAAGGAATATAACTTCGAGGCCCGATTAGAAAGAACGAGTAATACAGGGAACGAGGTCTATGAGGGGTGGGGGCTGTTGTTGGTGTTGCTGCCTTTCACTTCTTCCTGAGTTCTGACCGTGGCAACTACAAACTTGATGGCTCCATTCAGCCCAGCAGCTACTGAGGTATGCATTGCTCATGCTTTATTACGTGTCTTACACTGCAAGAACATGTCTCAAAATAACGTTTGAGATTTTAATTATATTAATTGTATATTATCAGACAATATGTAAGCTTTTATAAGCAGATTTTATATCCAATTAGTGAAACTTCCAACTTTCCTTGACGGTTGCAATCTAAAGGCGGCTCCCAATTAAGAATCGCGTTCGTAATTTCGCCAAAATAAATCTTTTATTTCTAGGATTTGGGCAACCAAATCTATCCTGAACACAATTTGACAGCTTCTCTTGGTCTTCGGGAAGAAATATTTCAGCAGAGTTTCACTTATTTTCTCAAATCGTATGTTGAATCTTCGTAGCTGGTTCCTAATAGCGCGTGCATCATTGCCACTAGGAATATTTGTGTGCGGTAAAATGAAACACTGTGGGATTTGCATTTTTTGGTTTTGAAGATTTATGTAATTGGTGTGGAATCTGTGGGTATAATTTTTTTGTACGATATTTGTTGCGGGATGTCAGATCAGAAAAAAACGTTACTTTCATTTACGCGGAGAAAAAAAATAATTAAATGTAGTCTGATATTTATATATTTTATTTAACATTTGTAGCTAATATTGACAATTTTAATACGGTTGAAAGGAAGTTGTGTTGGTGAAACTTTAATAATTAGAGAGAACAATTAGATATTTGTGACATCGCCACATTCATCATGGCTGCCAACATGTGGGCCATGTTCATATGTTAAAAGCAGATTTTCGTAGCATTTTTCAAAGTAGTTCATAATTGTCTATTTATGTAGTAACATTTTAGAGGCACATTTGAATTTTTATATAAATTTCTAGTTGTGTGCGTGAAATCAGTAATTTTTAGCCGAAATCTGTTCGTGAAACGGAAAATGAAATAAATATTAATGAATTATAACGAACAAATTTATTCGGATGTTTAGTTTAATATGGATATGACATTCCCCAATAATTTATTGCAAAAGTCCCTTCTACTGTTAATAAAAAAACTTATTGATATAATATATTACCAAAATTGGCTAATCTTTACTGAACGTCACGGAGCCGAAAATTTTTTTTACAGTGTTTTCTGGATAATAGACTAAGTTTATTATCTTAAAAATATGACTCTTTTCTGCATTTTCGGTTTTATAGAGTACCCTTAAAGTTCTCTTTTTACAAAACAATTTTTTAGTTGTTCCCCATGCTTCTAAGCCATTATATTGAAGGAAATATAATCTCATAGTAAGCCTTTAACATTGATTGATATTTATCAATGGGGTCAGTATTTAATTTCAAATGTATTGTTATTCCTAATAATTGAAAACTGAAGCAATATTTACATTAATTTCTGGAAGATAGTTTTCCATATGATGGGTAGCATCTAAATACATTAAACCTGATTTTGTTATTTGTCGTCCATTATTGACAAAATTATTTGAAGTCTTCCACACTGGTTCATTTTGAACATTAAGATTGCTTAGTGTTCTACAGCATAAGAAAGACATCTGCATAAAAGACAGAAGGCTTTATATAAGTTCATCCATTCAGTCCTTTATGTATAAAATAAACAGTACCAGACCTATTACCGAGATTGGGTAAACTAGTTTAACTTTCAATAATGATGTATTTTTGTCTTTAATACCCATACAAGTTAGCTTTCAGAGTATATAATTGTCAAAAATTAGAAAAGCCCAGCAACATTTTCCCAACTACTCAGTTTAATTCTAGTAATTTTGTCCTTAAATAACTCCTTCCACTTTTATCTCTGCATTTAGTGTAGGGATTGATCATTTCAATAAAACCAAACCTTGGCAATGGTCATTTTTGATCTGAATTACCTTTGCATAATTTCTACATTATCTTAAAATTTTCAAACCTGTCTCAATAATGTAATGTGTGATTTTAAACTTTGCCAATTTATTTAAATTTCCCCCTTATTTTGATATATTTGAGCACAAAATTATTAACCTGATTTGGTATATGGATACATGTAATAGTAGTGTTTGGCTTAGAATTCTAATTAGGTTTTCCATTGTTTGCAGCACCAGACATTGGGTTCCTGAGCATTTATCCTTCAAGGGAGCGACAAAGTTGTGGAGAGGGTAGCGGCCAGGATAAAATGGAGAAGGTGCCACATGGGCGTGGTCAGAGGACAATAGTGGAGCCATAACGGGAAACTTCAATTTCACATGGAAACTGGCAGACTTGGGAGAGAAGTTTAGCATCCACCAGTTCAGTGTCTGTGCAGAACAGGACACTCGCAAGAAATTAACCAGTAAGGGTGAAGTTCACTTACCTTCTGTATGACTGAGTAATTCTTGACTAATTGTTGACTAATAAATATAAATTAAAAAAAGGAATGTCCAGTGTCTTTCAGTATAAATTGAATGTAATTTAAAAAAATCTAGATTTTGAACTAGATATAATCTGAAGAATGTATCACATACTTTACCTATATAGTGGGTCCTTAATCACTTCATTGTTTCCTCACTTGAAATTGTCATGAACTAAAACCCTGTTTTCACTTTAATTAAATCCTAACAATTTAATTTAAAATAGTTGGTTTCATTGTAAGTTTAAGACTTTATTGGTCCACAATGGTCAATCTTTCTTAGATATTCAGGTAATAATTTTCTCTAATTCTAAATTCTTATATTTTATGCAAATGTTGATAGCAACTACTTTAGGTTTGATTTTGAATACTACATTGAGCAATTTGCCTGAATTAATTTAGTGTGCTTTGTACAATTGTACCCAGCATGGGTTTTAGTGGCTTCAAGTTTCCTCTATTCTGCTCTGTAATGCAGTTCTGTCATCCATTATTATTCCACATATCTATCCACTGGTTTTGTGGCCTTCCTCTGTAACCTTGCAGTATCCATACTAAGGACAATATTTTCTTATTCTGGTCCCATGAATCTTGACCAGAACCCTGTGTCCAAATGTCCTGAACTGTTATTCATCAGATTGTATCATGTGTAATCTATGTCTGGCCTAATCATGATCCCAATTCCTGTTTAGGAGGCAGTTTTATTTCTGTTGACTGAATTTGTCCTATTATTAGTTTACAGATAGTAAAGGTTGTGTAACAGTTCTAAATTAAAACCTGCTGCTGGTGAAATTCATGTACTTTGTCTTCATTTTCTTCATAGTAAGATGTCTAGTTTGTGTAGTCTGTCAAGTGAGACTTTCTGATCATTGCATGCATTTAAGAGTTTACTTTGAGCCTATATAAGCAGATATTTGCAGCTTGTATATGACTGCAGTTGTAGACTGACTGGTTTATTAATGCTAAACCATTTTCTCAGTTCTCAATCAATTTGCATTGCAGCCTTGGAACCAGTTAATGTTGCTTGAATATATGAAACATATTTAGAGATACTAACTATAGATTACTTCCAAAGTTGTAAAATTTAAATTAAGATCTTGGGTTTGAAAAATTATTTTGTATCAAGATGTTAATATTTAATTTTGTTTTTGCAGATTGACTCCTTATTTGGGAAGAGGATGGAGTTGTACATTTGTTGGTGAGTTTTAATGACCACTTTTTTTTTATCTTACTAGGTGAAGTGTTCTAATTGTATTTTCTTTTGTTTCAGGATTTGGCCAATTGTTCCTGTTGTGCTGGTGTTACAAGAAGTCTATATTGTAAAATTTTCTGTCTTCAATTAATGTTTTGTCTTTTCAAACTTTTACATGAAAGTAAAATTAAATTGTTAAAATAAAATGTCTTGTATTTTTGAATGGTCTAGGATTTATATAATAAATGTAAGAATTTTTATTTTCAAAAGTAATTTTAAATGATCTAGGATATATAATAAATCTAATGTAAATTTCAGAATAAATGTTTATTTTCATTTTATATTTCAAAATTAACAATTTGTTTCAATTACAATTAACAAAAATAGTTGGTTGTAGCTGTTGTGAGATGTTTGGCCAACCATTCCAGCTGTGAAGGCCAAAAAAGGCACTAAAAAAAGTGCCCTAAGTCCAACTCAAAAAAAAATCTTTTCTGTTCAACATTGAAACTTTTTAGCTTCCACAGCTTCCCAGTCCAGCGTTTTGAGGAGCGAATGGACGAAGGGTTTAAAGCCCCCAGTCTATACACTCCTCGACAAAAATCTGAAACTAGTAGTACATAAAACATGAGATAAAAATAAACCAAGTTCCCAATAGCTATTATTTGGAGATAGTTTATTTCTGGGCACACCGATACGGAGAGGAGCTGCAATTACTTGGAGATAGTTTATTTCTGGGCACACCGATACGGAAAGGAGCTGCAATTACTTGGAGATAGTTTATTTCTGGGCACACCACTACGGAAAGGAGCTGCAATTACTTGGAGATAGTTTATTTCTGGGCACACCGATACGGAGAGGAGCTGCAATTACTTGGAGATAGTTTATTTCTGGGCACACCGATACGGAGAGGAGCTGCAATTACTTGGAGATAGTTTATTTCTGGGCACACCGATACGGAAAGGAGCTGCAATTACTTGGAGATAGTTTATTTCTGGGCACACCGATACGGAAAGGAGCTGCAATTACTTGGAGATAGTTTATTTCTGGACAAGGAGCTGCAATTACTTGGAGATAGTTTATTTCTGGGCACACCGATACGGAGAGGAGCTGCAATTACTTGGAGATAGTTTATTTCTGGACAAGGAGCTGCAATTACTTGGAGATAGTTTATTTCTGGGCACACCGATACGGAGAGGAGCTGCAATTACTTGGAGATAGTTTATTTCTGGGCACACCGCTATGGAAAGGAGCTGCAATTACTTGGAGATAGTTCATTTCTGGGCACACCGATAGCTTGGCAAACTACAATGTAAACCTACTGGATTGTTTAAAACACTGGAGACAGTTTTTTTTATTATTATTGGACTCCCCAATACAGCAAGAAACTATGATGATTCTACTACAGTTGTACTAGAAAGATATGTAGCTGCACATTGTTGAAGGAGAGTGTGTTTAATGTTAAGAGAACTGAGTTATAAATAGATAAGGCTTAAATGACACAAGATTATAGATTGAAGGTAGAATTGGCATACAATGATAAAACTTTGTATTTGAAACAATTCATTCATCTAGAATAGACACAATGAGAAATAGCTTCTTAAGGTTGAGATGATTACAGATTGAAAGAGTAGAATTAACAAAGATAAAACATTGTGTTTGAACTGATACATTCATCTGAAATTCACACAGCATGAGGAATTTCATCTTAAGATATAATGTGAACGTGTTCACAAAATGAGAAGTGATTAAACAAGATACATTTTAAGTTATGGGCCACTACATAATAAATTCTTATATCGCCAGTCACGGATTCTCTAAACAGTTAATCTGGGCACTAAAAATAAAATCCAGGAAAATGTTAAACAATATGTAGTCTCAGTTTTTTGAAGAAAATTGCTGTGTAGAAATAGGAATTAGTGTCTAAGAACACACCCAAATATTTTGGCAGAGGAACAAGATTATGTGATTCCAATCTTAAACAGACAAGGTCTAGCTTGCCATAGGGCAGAAGAAATGATGATACCTAATGACAACTGCTAAAATAAATAAATAAATAAGAAAACTCAAAGAATGTAATAGGAAACAAGTGATTCTTTTATTGAAGTCTTGTAATTAGATTTTTATGGTAGAAGGCTAAAGAAGTTATGAAATAGGTATAGTGCCGAACAGTCAGAAGGCAAAGAATGAAGTACTTTCACATTATCCTCTCTTTTTGGACAGTTGGTTACTTTTATCAAAACAAGAAGCATAATGCCATAGTTATTTTTTTTTAAATTCTCAACACCCTTTTTTGTGGACCAAGGAAACAAGACTGAGAGCACGAGAAGCTTGCCTCTTGGAGCAATTTGTAGACATGCAGAATCCTGCAGGTTAACTTGTTTGTGAATCAGACAAGTGCAGCAATAGTAACTGGAAGACTGGTTCAGTCAAAAGAACATTGATATGTAAAGCTCAATTAAAGATGTATTCAAGAATGACAATATACGGGTCATTAGGCTGTGTTAATTGTTGAAAAAACCAAATTGGGTGCTGAAGATGTGAATAACAGACAAAAAAATTAAATAAAGACAGGTGAAGTAATAGAAACAGTGGCAGAAATGTCAATATAGTCACCACAATGATAGAGTAATAGACACATTCTGAAACTTGGAAAGGGGAGCTAATTTAGGAAAAGGAAAACTTTAAACTATCTTTCATGTGTCAGGAATCATTCTTCTCACACATTTAACCCTGGGAGTGGAACAATAACGAATTAGAATTGTTGAAAATTTTAGAACTGCAGGAATGAGGTACATAATATTGCAGTGAGCCTGACAGCCTGTATTGTTTCCACTGAATCTAGAGAATTTTTTATACATGCTCTATGGACAGAGTTTTCTGGATTCAATCGGAGTGAGGGGAGTCAAATGTAGTTGGTGGTCTAAATGATTTGTAAATAGTGTGCAAAGATTGTAAAAAATTTAATAATATTGGCATAAATTTACCAATGTATTTGAACAAAAAAACAAACCTGAGTTCATTATGATATGTAGATGAAAAAAGGTAGTTGGAGTACCCAAAAATTGAAGTGTATTGTTAGCTTTTTAAATAAGGAGAGAGTTTTACATAATATCTTTACAGGAATATCTATATACAGATGAGAATAAGAATAGAATGTGAGTAGACGTGTCTAAATAAATCAGTTGACAATAAAGAATGTTTTATATAGCAATCATGCCATCAAGACATTAGAGCCAGATGGAAATACTAAAAAGAAAATAATCTAAATCCATGTATCTACAGTAAGAGTTCATTCTGTTTGCGTCCAGACCTGAGCATAGTCACTCTGATTAGTTGTTTAAAATGTGGTCAAATGGAAAATTACAAAAGGAAATAAATATGACAGAAAAGGGTTTTCAATTTTTTTTTAAAAAAAATGAAGATCTGAGACTAATCAGTTAAAACACAACATATCTAATTACACATGACTGAAGAACCATAAACCACACATAGAAAACTTGATAAATCTAGCTTTTGTCCATTTACTACTGATAATTATATGCCAAAATAAAAAAATGGTCATTTTAAAATGTGTAAAACATAACAAATTAATGTAGGGATAGCCAACACTTTGAGGATCTACAGAAAATTGATAAAATAATTTAAATTTTCAAATCAAATCATGAAAGAAAAGCTTATAAATACCTATCAATTTTTAAATTGACAAAAGCCACATTAATGTTCACCATAAACAAGAGTGAGACAAACTCACCCAAACTGGAGGTTGTCTTCTACCAACAGAAGCTGCTTCCAGCCCAATATCTGAAGGCCTGCACGAGTCCTGCAAGAATATAAAAACATTTAATACATATATCTATCTTACCATCATTTTAATCTCTACTTAGTAATTTTTACCAAAGTGTACACTAAAATAGATTCTTTTGGACAGTAAAAAATAGACTAGAATTGATTTATCCAAAGGAATTAATCAATCATACTAAGATAAACTTTTTCTTTGATTATATTTAATTCAATCAATTTAAATTAATAGTGTGAGACTTACCTGGAGATAATTTATGATTTGAGGAAAGATTTATGGTTCTTCCAACATTTAAGTAGGAAATCTAATTCCATGCTTGACACCTTGCATCTAAAAAAAAAGTGTCATATGTGAATAAACTAACTTCAGGGTTACCTCATTCCTACAAGCTTATGATAGTTGATAAACTTGAATTAAAAAGAGGTTTCAGTTTGCACAATTTTGTTGAATATTATATAAACCTTAACATTTAAAATGATTATAATATTTCTTTTAGAAGGTAAAATAATAAACAAATAGCAAAAACATCTTATGAGACCTGTTGTCATCTGCTGTCAATAGCCACAAAAGTTTTCGAGTTAATTACTGGGTTAGATGGATAACAAAGTAATTAAAAAATTAGAACATACCCGTTCGTATTATTTATCTACCATTGACTTTTGTTAATTCTGAACTTGTCTTAAATCGGGTATTTCAGATAACAAGAAAAATTCAGTTCTAATTATGGGGATAAAGATTCCATAACATTAAAGAACGATTATTTAAACGATCAAAACTCAAGAAAGTGATATAACACACAAGAGCAATTAATTAACTTACGAAATACCGCCTCCAATATTTAGATGATGATCCTCTTCGCTGATACATCGCGGCAGAGTGCCAATAGTGCCAACTTAAGCATTTTTGTTTGAAATGGAGTTTTCTGTTTTAGTATTTTTTAATTGCAATATACGAATGAATAATTTTTGGAAACAACAGAAGGCCAAAAGCATGATTAGGATAATGTATAAATTAGTTTTTTAATTAATTTTTTGACGTAGTTCAGAAGAATCCACTAGATGTTGATGTTCCTTGTCCGTCGTCTGCAATTGTCGTCTGCTTGGGTGCTGTTGCGGTAATAGTTGCGGTGTCTGTGACGTCACTGTATTGATGACGTCACGATTTTTAATATAAATACCACACGTTTATAGAATCCTTGTTCCTATCGTCAGATGAAAAGTGACTATTATTCTTAATATATATATATATATATATATATATATATATATATATATATATATATATATATAGTGGTAATTAAGAATATCTAATTATTTAATAAACAAATTTTTACAATTTTGATTATATATATAAAAAAGTAATGATAAAATAATTTTCGACGTTCTATATAAGGAAATGATGGCAAATCCTCCTGTAGAAATGAGGAAATTCATTGTCTGACATTTTTACATTTTGGAACTATCCAAACTACTTGGGTGCTATATATGGAAAAAATATGACCGTATGAACCCCTATACAGCGAGTCCTTATTATAAAACTATGAAAAGGTTGTTTTAAAAACATTTTTCGTTTTTTTGGCACTACATATTACGCATTTTTAAATAAATAATTCAACAAAAAAAACATAGTTCTTTACAGCGAGAAATTTAACAAAACACACAAGACTATCCCCTTACGCTTTTTAAAATAAATTTTTCAACAAAAAACAGCGTTTTCTCATATGAGGAATTAATAAAATAAATACTAGCGGTGTGAGCGAGGCTCGAACCCGAAACCTCCACATCCACGTGTCCAGGCTCCCCTGAAGTTGAGGCCGACGTTGTCATTCCGTCGATGAATCCTTGTTACGTCCTTCGAAGTGACTGGAAGAATTTCAAGGGTACTTATTATTATTACTGAGAAAATCGTCACAATGAACAATATGTCTAGTCGTTCCACGAATTCAACCAGCTCCATCTAGTTCTTTGATTACATATTAATGTAAAATTCAAAAAATCTCTGAATCATTTGTAAAGCATGAGGTAGTCTTAAAAGTTTCTCTAGACCCTTGTACGTAGGCAACCCGTCGTCAGAGTTTACACTTGGGTTGCCTACCTGACAGGCGCTTAGCCGTGACGCTGTAATTATAAGCTTCGCTATGAGATCAAAAATAACAACGTGCAAATTATAAATTCAAATCCCACACTAGCCTCTCCTCCCCTCTGTAATGATACAAAACATAGATGTATCTAGGAAGAATGGATATTTATGTAGTACACACCCCCACTTCTCGTCGGCGTCTAAAACCAGCTACGATTTGAAATTTCTTTAAACTGTGGTCCATGTTGGAGTTAAAGAAGGGAATAAAGTGCGATAAATGGTTAAAATCGATTTCCAAAGTAACGGGAGAAATAATTGGGAATATAAAACCTTCAGTCGATTGCTGAAAACCACGAATAGAACCTTTATTTATGAACGTATAATAATATATCTGTAGAAAAAAATGGAGGGTATTGCAGTTTCTAAGATAATTGTGCGAGTGTAAGCTAACAAAGGGAGAAAAATACTAACTGCAAAGAAATAATAAAGGTTGTAGAATACAAGAGCCCATTACTCAAAAAGTGTTGGAACGGAGCAGCTGATACGAAATATTTAAAATAACGAAAAAAAACGAGGAATAAAGGAGTGAAACATATCTGATTTACATTCAGTGTCCTCAAAAGAGATAAGAAAATTAAAACCAATGAAAGGCATCAATCAGCTTGCTTGCACACAGACGGGAAATAAACTCAGAGCAGAGAAATGATCACAAAGGAAAAGACGTTAGAGAAAACAGATATTAATCAACGAGTCAGTTTTTACGTTGATCGCAGATATTTCAGTTTGAATACAGGGATAAATTCACCTTTAAAGTCAAATCCAGTGAGAGTCTTCCATGAGACGGTCTCAGCTTCAAGGACCTCATTGTCGGTCTCCAGGTAGGATTCTTTTGAACTTGAGCCCCACGTGTAGACATCAGCCACCATGGAATATAAATAAAAAACAATTAGTATGTTTCATATTCACAGAAATAAATAAATAAGTGTATTTCCGTACAATTTTGAAATGAGTATATGAATATCTGAACTCACCTTTGCACGTAAAATCAAATTTGAGAAGTTTGATCACGACACAGGCTTAAACAATATTTAGAGAAAAATCTTTCAGGTCATAAACATAACAACTTAAAATGGTAAATCGATTTTGGATCGAGTCTGACCTGAGAAATTTGTTTCGAATTCTATGTAAACAGTTTCAATCCAGAACAGGAAGAAGTCCGTCGAAAATAATGTCCTCTCTTTCCTGAATCAAAATGAATTTATATGTATTTAGTTCAAATGTTCGTTAGTCTTCAAGTCGTGCATTCTTCACGTGCAGAGGAACACAGAAAAAGTCAGAGGAATATCAACGATGACAAATTAAAGCTCCGTAGATTTATTACAACAAATTTATCAAGGATTGTGAGGTGACAATTGAGACACAAGGAACCGTGGAACTAGAAAAATTCCATCGTCGGTTTTCAGTAAAAGTAAATATTAGGAGAAAGACATTTGAAGTATAAAATATCCAGAGACGAATTATGAATATGGCGAATCTTGTCGCAACCGTGCAGTATGTTTTTTAAAAATAACTCTTTACGGGCGGTATGAAGTTTAGTGTAAAGTTCCTACTTTGCCTCCTTGCAGCCCGTACAAGGAAGAATGTCTACAAGCTTGCCTGGGAAGTTCTCTTCCTTTAGTGTCAGAGCTGAAGAAACGTCTTCAAGAGACTGGCTTGTCTACAGTTTGAAAGAAACCCTCCTCGGAGAATAAAATTGAGGTCAGGAGAGTCGCCGCGAATAATTATTAACATAAGAATAAACTGCAATGGCCGGTTTAAAGTGTGCAAACGTCAACGTCACTTATTACTGGATACTGAATGACGGAGGAGATCAAGATACAATTCGAAATTTCCTGAAAAAAATTAGCGGAGTTGACAACGAAACAAAACTTACATATTAAAACCGACGGTCAACTAATTTAGTTACGGATGAAATTACCAAGCAAATTAAGAAAAAAATTAAAATAATGCATTTATTTTAGTTTAATATGTAAATAGAAAACATGGAGTTGTGTCAAACACGAACCTGAATGCAGAAGCGCAGATTTATTGATCTTTATTAATCTCCATTCCTTTTCCTTCCCGGCCAGGAAGAGCTCAGGATAAACGTGAAAAAATTTTAATAGCACATCGACATTCGACCGTTGCGAAATGTACTTGTTTTCGTCTCCGTATATAGTCAAATCTAGATGATTTATCTACGTACTTACGTATATATATATATATATACACGGCTGTAGAATGAGAGAGAAATTACAAGTAATTATAATAACTTTTAAGTGGATTACATTACCCTATTTGTATTTTAATACAAAATACATTTATCTGCAAACCTGTTCTGTCTGAAGAAGGGTGGTGAGGCCTTTGAGAATTTGACACAGTCAATACTACTACCTAGCCTGGTGACATCAACTATCAATTTAAGGGAAATCAGACTTTCCAATCGAGTTGAATTAATTAATTTGACAAAGTCAATAAATAAATAAATATATATATATATACATGTATACTTAGTAATTAATATTTTGAATCTAAATAGTTGCAAGCATTGCCCACACTAATGAATCAGTGAAGATGAACAGAGTTTAACACTACGTGACATATTGGATTTAATCTTCAGTCATTCAAATTTTAATTCTGTTGTTGAGTTCATAAACATTCCTATATCAAGGATATGTTATTCCTTCCACAGGGGTAATAATTTACATTAATTTTGCTCTCATATGATTATATATTGATCATATATTAAGCTATATGAAATAGGTTTTTTTCAGTATTTGAAATTATTACTGTATATTAATTCTTCTGTATATTATTAATTTTGCAGAATTGCTGTTTATGCAAACTTAATTACCATTGACACTCCTCATATAAATTTCTGAATTCCAACAGGGAAAATTTTACACATGAAGTATGGTACTATTATTGAGTTATATTTTCATCAATAATATACTGTCAATTTAGTCGTTAATATCAGCAACAATGATAGGTGAATTAATAAGGGTAATTAATAACAAACATGGCCCTATAGAGTAATATTGCATTGCTATGATAAGAAAAACAAGAAGTATTTGTACAACGCTTTGACTGTAAATGAGCTAGTGAAAAAGTCAAGCTTTATTTTGGAAAGAAGTGATTGGGAAATAATTAGTAAAGATGTTGGGTTCGTTGAAGCATTTTTATAGAGGAAATAAATAAATAATTAATGGTGACATTATGGGAGAGAAAATGTAAGGAGATTAATACTATCAAAAATCAGAAAGAGTATTCATTACCATAGGCAACTGGTGTAATTAAATTGTAATTCAAGCAGAAGAATGAATGAGTTTTCCATTTTATTTTGGGCTACGTGCCCCCGCAACTGAGAAGCTTGAACTTGTCGATTTCGCAGTAGGATAGCAGAGGAAGCAAGGAGGTGTTGCATTGAGCTAATAAGAACCGTCATTCCTGGATCCTTTTTATGCTCTCCTTGTAGATTCCTGCAAGGTTTGGTAACAGGACAGTAAAGCAAAGAAAAAGGTGTCGAAAATTCCTGATAATCAAGACACCGACTACATTTTTATACTACCCTGTTAATTTGGGATTTATTCGCAATAAGAAAGTGGTTCGCAAAAAACCATGTGGAAAAAAAAGGCACATTGCTACACACTACTAAATGTTTATTCAAGGAAAAAAATGTCCCAAATGTTTATAAAATAGAATAAATAAATATAATAGCCAGGCAGTCAGGACATGTTCTCTCTCTCTCTCTCTCTCTCTATACATTGGTCTGCTAAAAAATTAACATTAGCTCCGGCTTGGTTATAAAGTCCTCCTTCTCAACAGGGTAATGTGGGCGGTTCAGTAGCTATTCAAGAACAGAGTCTATTTCCGCACTGTGTAAAAAATTCTACTTTTGAAGGCACTTTACAGAAATTGTGATGCTTACTTTACTTGTGGCGTCAGGCGACTTGCAGTGGGTCACTGGTCTTGTTGTAGTCTCAGCACATCTTCTTCGGCCTCCCCGCGATGGACGTCCCTCCAAAACCTTTGTTGCTTCTCGCTCGCCTGAATTTTCCACCCTCTCGACTCTCTCACACTTTCCGTCCTCTATCTCTCGGTCTGCCTGCGTCTGTCAACTTTCACCCGGAAAGGGTCCTGTAAACCGCGATTTCTTTTGGCCTCTCGGTCAAGCACACGTGCACGTTAAATGTATTCCTCCTCAGGCCCGCGGACACAAGGGCGGCCACTTAGGGTTGTTATTCACTACAAAATATATATATATATATATATATAGACTGGTATTGTGCACCCACACGAAGTTGGGTTTTCAAAGTGTTAGGAAACTTTAAAGGGGTGAAATTGAAAAACATGCTAAAACGGCCGATATTAGCGTCAATTAATTACTTTTCGGGGTATCTGTGGTTAATAGTTTCTATCCAGATATTTTTACATAAAAACAGTCTATATTGGTGTCAAATCCAGGGTTATAGAATTAAATGAGTTTAATTATGATATTCTATGTCAGTTAACTTGTAGATCAGTCCCTA
The DNA here is from genome assembly GCA_037074705.1 of Zhengitettix transpicula. Lineage (NCBI taxonomy): Eukaryota > Metazoa > Arthropoda > Insecta > Orthoptera > Tetrigidae > Zhengitettix > Zhengitettix transpicula. The sequence continues at coordinate 33,044,954 of CM073596.1, read as the reverse complement.
AGTGTGCGGGTGCGTGAAAGGCAGTTACATAAAGTAACGAGTAAACAGAGACTGGTATTGAAACTGGGGTTCATCATCGTCTTCAATTCGGACATTTACCATAATGGTTAAGATGTAGTTCAGCACTTATGAGTAGGGGTGTAAGGAAGTGAAACAAATTTCCATTTACTATATTAAAACTGTAAACAAATTTCTATCAAACTTTATACTCATTACTTACGATCCAGGAACTCACCTAATTCCTCTCAGGGCGAGTGGATTTTAAACACATACCTAAATGGTCATTATTAACATAGAATAAAATATTTCCAGGGTCGCTTAATTTGATATGGTCATTCAAGATTTTTTGTGTGTCTACTTTCAACTCCAAAAAGCAAGGGAGGGAAGCACCCTTACCCGTACAGGTAGTGGTGGAAGGGGTTAACATAAAAAATAATGCAAAATAGACCTATATTATTTTTGATTATGATTGTGGTGTCACAGAGTTTAATTCGGATATTAATCATGGTGGTTGATGAAATTTATGTTTCTCTTTGTGAAGATGGATGCACTTTAGAAAAGGTTACTCGTCGTAGTTTTGACCCTCTTAAGGTAAAGTGGCTGAAACAAGCTAAAATTTTTATTTTCTTAGGGTACTCTATAGTTGGGTCTCTATTTAATTAACAGTTTTATTTCTTTACTCCTTTAAGGTTCCTGGAATAGTTTCACACTTTATTAAGTTATTGAGTATTTTTTACTGTTTAAATTCGTCGTGATTATCAGACACTTTTATATTATGTAGTAGGATGATTCCCGAATACTGTCAGTCATCATAGTGGTTTATTATAAGTTAGATGCTGAGGGGTTAGGTCAGGGAGGGACAGTAAATAGATAAATTTTATAACACTGGCACTCATCCAGGATTAAAAAAATTTTCAATGGTTTGCATTGACATTGAAATTTATACTCATGTCAAATTTTTGTAGTGATTTGTTTATATTAACTGTCAAGATCTCTTAAATTAGCATGTTCCATAATATAATTTAATATGATATAAAATAATTTTGAATAAAATTCGAAATGCATGGTCTGACCTCCATGTCAGTTATAACAGTTTTTCATATCATTATTAACATAGAATTATTATAAAATTTAATTAAAACCAGATTTCAAAATATTTTAAGAAATTTTTATCAGAAGAATTAATTATATTATTCAGAAATTATAAATCCCCAATTAGAGATGGAACACATGATTTTTTCTTCAATTAATCTCTAATAATAGTTCCAATGTCAATATAATCATTGAAGTCATTATTTAATATTAAATTTGCTCTGACTTATTGGACACTATCCCTTGGTAATTTTTTAAAATTATGTGTGAGATAAAATATCAGTTAAAACACAACTTAAAATTAATAAAAACAATTCTATCTCATTTCATTTATCTGCTGTAGAACATGAGAACATTAGCATGAGCCACCATTGGGTAGCAGTATGCTGATTCATTCCCATTCTTTATTGGGAAATTACTGGAGAAAATTAAAATCTCCAGGTTGTTATTGAATAGGGACTTACCTCCACATTTTGTTGATTGATTAATGGAATACTAATTCAGGATGACTAGACTATATATTACCTTGATTCTCCTCAATTTAATAGATATGAAATATTATAAAATTATAATGTGCAAAGGTAATACCTAGAAATAAAGAAAACATGATACACCAAAGAAAATTTACATGATGCAGCTATAAATTATGTAATAATATTTAATATATGTCAAACTACAACAAAGTTTTTAAGAATACAGAAATGTTTGCTCTGAGAACATCATACATATGATTAGCAAAATAAAAGAATATATATATATATATATATATATATATATATATATATATATATATATACTGTGTAGTTTATAAAATTCAAATTCTTTAATTTTGTTAATAAACAACAGCCAATTTAAAGTCAGAAAATAGATCTTTATTAATGGCAAAATTTCAACCTTAAGAGGTCACAAAGTAATGACGAAATGTAGTTTAATTTTCCATAAATAAATATCAATTTTCTGACTTCAAATTGGCTTTTGTTTAATTATAAGTTGTCTCAATAATCAGAATATATATATAGGAACTGAAGGTTGTTCCGTATGGCGACACCGTACTTCACTTTCAGGTAAGCCACAACCTATCTCTTTTTCCTTTCCATGCCAATATTGCAATTATATATATATTCTGATTATTGAGACAACTTATAATTAAACAAAAGCCAATTTGAAGTCAGAAAATTGATATTTATTTATGGAAAATTAAACTACATTTCGTCATTACTTTGTGACCTCTTTAGGTTGAAATTTTGCCATTAATAAAGATCTATTTTCTGACTTTAAATTGGCTGTTGTTTATTTACAAAAATAAAGAATTTGAATTTTATAATTTACACAGTTTATATAACTAAATAAGTTAAATTCTAACCACATAAACCCATCCAAGGAGCCTATAATAGATTAATCAGGAATACGCAGTTAATTGAGTCAATCATGGTTAGTCACCTCAGGTGTCATGCTTTTATTCAAGATCAATAAACAAGTTTTTCAGAAAAAACTTTAATTGCTTACATTCACATAATTTAAAGAATAAATTTAGATTCAAAGTTAACAATTAATTTCCTCTAGGCGAATATAATATAAGATATAAACATGTATGTATGATGTGACATTGTCACATTTAGTCAATTGATGTGAACAGGAAAGAATGAATGACTTATCTGAAATTGAGAGTCGGTGTTGCCATGTCGAAGAGGTAACTCATCAAATTTTCGGTTTCATTAGCCTCCTTCCTGCCGACTGCATGGTATTCACTTATGGGAAGGGTTATGTAAGCAACATTAAACAACAAAAGAAAAATAACAGTATCTCAACTTTATTACACATTTGTAGAAATATAATTTGTTTTTCACAATAAAAGGACACTTCATTGATTTATTAAGGTTAGTTTTTAAAACAAATTTTACATGGAAAGAAATTTAGTACAAAATATAAATATTTACTAAATCATTAGAGCTACCCTTTTATAATAATTTGCCTGGTCTTATTTATATGACATATATATATATATTTGGCAAATCAATAATTTAAGCCTACAAATGATTAGTTATTACCATTTGGAACTGAAAAAAATTAAGGATAAGGACATTTTACCAGAGTCACTCTCTGATATAATTCCAACAAATAGTTCTGTAAACTAGTACTGGAGTTTCAGTTAAAATAAAAAGTCAGCTTAGTTTAATAAATAAAACACCATTAAATGCTGTGGTTGTGGTGAAATTAGAAAATGAATAAGAGTACAAAAACACTCATGAAACTGATAAAGAAATAATTAACTAAAATAAAACTTATAAATGCAGATACCTAACTAGCAACCTACATTAAATTTAAAATTCACTAATTTTCAACAATTACTTCCAAAATATGACCCATGGTAAATTGTATATCTCCTTTCAAAAAAAAAAAAGTACTCAACAGACAAATAGTATAACTTTATCGTCAATGTAACAATGCAGTAATACCTACATTAAGGATTTCTATTCAATCTACTTAACAAAGCACCATTTTCATCATTGTTATGGAAGTAGATTGTTACATTGAAACTGCTAAAACATTTTTTCTACATGTATAAAAAGACGAGTCGTTGTGCTCCGAGAACTTCACTTATGACAATCAGAAAATTACATGTGCGAATTTACCATTCTGGACGGGATATGTAGGGTCGTTATGAACGAAGCTCTCATTTCCTCTGATATCATGAGGAGAAATTAAATTTTTTCCTCCTTTCAATATAAACTGCTGAAAAGTTATGCAGCAGCAAGAATATGTAGATAAATAGTTTTGAGCTTTAAATCACAAAATATTATTTACAAATATTCCTGGCTATTATTATTATATTAGACAATATTTTCCTTTATAACAAATTACTGAAAACGAAATGTGCAGCACCATTTTGTATAGATCAATCAGTACAGGAACACAAAAGTAAGACCCAAGCAAAACACACAATTTTCTCTCTCATATAACTGGGATTCTTATTTTTTTTTTTCACAAAAATATAGCATTATACAGTTTAACTGAGAATTGGTACAAGGTGTCTAAAAATATTTGTTGTTCTATTATATTTACAGAGCAATATAAAATTATAAAATTGATTCACCTGTAATGACCAGCATAATTGTACCTCACCCCTTATAACTTCTGCTGTGGTTTCCTTATGTGCACCTAAATATCATTTCTGTGCATAAATATTTCATACACGTATAGGAGAAAATTTGGACGTGGCATGAGACTTAAGGTAACCGTGGTAACAATTTTTAAACTAATGACTCAGAAGTCCAAATCCCAATTTGAAAGTTCATCTGGTGGAATGTCTATGTCCTTGGGATAGACATCAAAGTTCGATGAATCTGTGGGCCCACGGACCTGGAAATAATATGGTATATTAGATCACAACCCAACCAGTCTGTTTTTTGTATCCTTGGTCTTAAAAAGGTGACCCATTACCTGTTGTAAGATTGGGCCAACAAGTGTTCGCTGTTTCAAGCCGTCCCAGTCAAATCCTTGGAACCATCTGAAAATTAACATATGTTCAACTGATCAGAAATGAAAATCATTTCAATGAAATCTTAAATGTTAATGTAGTAACTGATAAGCCAATATTCATTTTCCTATGTTACTTATAAATCAGGACCAAATTGAGGTTTTAAGGACATTTTTAACAGTTAATCTTAATAATTTTACAATACAGAATCATTTTATTTGGAGGAAATTTTATACACTTCTTACTGTAGTTTATTTTTGTGCTTACTAAATAATTACATTATCATTCACAAATGTGGCTTTTCTGTCAGTAGCCACCCAATATATCAAAAACCTTTTCTATTTTTATTCTACAAAAACAAAATAGTGACAGACTACTATGAAAAACACTAGTTCCTTTTAAGTTTGCTTGTGTATAGTTCACCTATATCCTGGGAACAGTTTGAATTTAAATGCTATATGAATAATTTTGTACTTTACAGCCATAGTTATGTTTTTCATTGCTATAACAATCTATGCTTTAAGTATGAGAATTGCAAAATAACACCACCAAAAAGTTTAACTTTTTTCATGTTTTTACTGTTTACTCAGTTTCACTCAATCAAAATTATTAATTCTTATCCAAACATCAAGTTACTCACTTGTGCTTTTTGATGTCCTGTATGCCTCCCCGCTGGTAACCAAGCCTTTCAGATGGAGCATCTCGACACAAGCGTTTGATAAGTGACTGTGCTGTTCTTGTTATGTGCCTTGGGAAGTCCACCATGTCTATTCCTTTCAAGATAATGTTATATGTCTTCATAGGGTCTGCTGCTGTAAATGGAGGCCTAAAACAACAAGAAAGTATCTGAAACAAATTTTCATTCCAAATGAACCTAATTAGTTACAATGGGAATAAATTATATGGTATAAATTTATAATTTAATCAAAACAGCCATTTAAATGAAGCTATTAAATGTTATGTTCATTCTAATAATGACCACACAAATTTTAAATTAATAGATGTTAGAATATTCAAGAATGATACATAATTATTTGTAAAATAGAATTTATTTTAACCCAAATGGAATTAAACTATGACAATTTGTTTTTCATATATAATTGTGCGGAGTGATTTTATCATTGTATCAATGTAGGAATCGTCTGTAATTATACATCAGGTTAAGTTTAAGAAATGAATGATTAATAGAAGAATGCTTTATATTTCATTTGTCAGTTAAAGAAAGAGATAACATAATTCACTTTGTTCAAATCTGAAAATTAATTTTACATTAAATTTAAGTATATTCTTGTGTTAAGATCAAATAATAGAATATTTACCATATTCATCTGTTATTCTTAGTTTTTATCATCAGTGTGTCATTTATTTAATTTGTATAATTAAGTAATTAGCATACAGTGTTCAGCCTCTGTATATTTATGATTTTAACAACTTACGTTCCTGTGAGTAATTCATGCATAAGGATTCCTAGTGACCAGTAGTCTACTGCTCGGTCGTGGCCCTTGTTCAGGATAATTTCAGGTGCAACATATTCTGGGGTACCACAAAAAGTCCAGGTCTTTGCACTATAACCAAGACGTTTGGAGAATCCAAAATCGACCTGCAGAAGAAAAATAAATTATTTTGTTGATTCCTAACAAATAATACTGCGATCTTTATTTAATCAAAAAATTCAAAACTTTATAGAAATTAAAATAGAAATTAGATAGAAAATTATCATCTTTTTGATAATGATGTTTTGATTTGATATATCATATGTCCCTCTCATGCACATTTGAGCATAAACTAGTTAAAACATTTCAGGTCAAGTCTTCATGTTCATTATACTGGTAGAACAAATCTAATACTTAAATACCCTTTCACACCACTGCAAACACACTAGCAGTAAACTTGTTCATATTGTTCTGGAACTATTAGATACATCTTTGAAGTAGAACAAAACAAAATGTGCTAAAGATTAAAGAAATAAAACACAATTTAACCATTTGTTGCACATCATCAACAGTTACCCGTGATATATCATCAACAGATATATAAAATAAATAATATTTAGTGAAAGTAAACAATGTACAATAATTACATAAAATAGTCAAATGACAAATGAAGTGGTGATATAAATACTACAAGTTTCTAGAAACTAGTTATTATATTTTAAAACATATATATTATATTCTCATTTTAAACAATTTTCACTTAAGTTTTTTTTTTAATTTAGCAAGTATTTTTGATGAGAACAAAAGGTAGATATGGTTTGTTTTGAATAAAATGCATCCTACAAATGCTTCTAAAATAAAAATATTTATCAATCAATCCTGAAACAAAGCATTAATGTTTCTTTGCGAATGCTTTACCCTGTATCATATTTAAAATGTTATCAACAAAATATAAAGAATTATTTAGTAGAAAATTTTGTAGGGCATAGTAATTGTTAACATCATAATTCATATTAATTATGAGATTAACAAACAGATAATGAACCCAATAAATGGACAAAATTAAGTGATAAGATAAATATCACACATTAATAGACATTTTTATATTTTCAATTATGACATTAAATTGTGCTTTTATACATTTTAGAAAGAGTTTCTGGATCTTCAATCATTATGGGTGACAAGGAATGAAAATGAGATATGAATATTTTGTATTTTCACATTCCTCTGCAAAGTCAAAGCATTTGTAGTACCATTTCCAAAATTCTTGTCAAATTTAATATAACGTGAAAGGTGGAGATGGCAACCAATAATTTATTTAAAAATTTGATAATGTATTCAAAAGATGTTAAGAGATTCAAAGAATATATTCTTTTGTGAATGAGAACTTTGTCTTTCAGTGTTTTGTGTATGTGTGTGTTCATGTGTGTCATTTTAGAATTTTTATCATAGGGATGGCAAGTAATTCTCTATTTTAATCTTAAAAGCAACTATACTCACAAGTTTAACATATCCTTGTGAATCTAGGAGGAGGTTCTCGGGCTTCAGATCTCTGTAGATTATACCTCTGGCATGAAGGTATTCAAAGGCCTCTGTGACACAGGCTGTTACAAAGCGTGTTGTGTGGTCATCAAAACAGCCTCTGTCTCTAAGAATGGTCCACACTTCACCACCTAGGCAAGCTTCCAGAAGCATGTAAACATACTTGGAGTCTCGGAATGTTCTATACATCCTGGAAAATAGATTTGTCATTTATTTCTCATGTCTGTCAAATAATGTTCTTCTGAAGTATTTTCTCAACAAGTTAATGTTGAATAAGGAACGTAGGTTTTCCCGGTGTAGTTGCTGAATGAAGTTCTCTCGGGATTCCAACCGGGTAGCGTAGTTTTGTAAACACAACGTTTCGATGGCTTGCACCGCCATCTTCTTCAGGTGAAGTTAATGTTGTGTTGTCATTTTCAGTTGGACATATTACCTTTGTTTTTTTTGTTGTAACATCTTTGATTTTTGTTCTACTAACATGTTACTGGTAAGTGCTTTGAAACCATGTTGTTGTATATATTAGTAAATTTGATTTCAGTTATTGTATATAAATTAAAATGTTATATTGTGTTGTATTGCATTATTTTATTGGGTGAACCTCAAATGTTAAGACTGTTAATAATGAATAAAATACATTACACACACATTAAACATTTGGATTGTATTATTTTTCATAAAATACTTATATCACTTGAGAGATTAGAAATATTTCCGACCTCAATCAGTGATTTATTCTGAGTAAATAATTTGGTAAGGAATCTGAATTTCTGATCGACCCAGTATGTTAGTACACACTTTCCAACCAACATATTATTTGTTTTTCGAAATTACAGTTCACACATATTTGTAGGCTGTAGTTGATTTATAATTAATTACTTTAATGATTATCATTTTGCTACACATATAATTTAATTAATAAAAAATTAGTAATATCTGTTATCTGATTGCAAAAACAAAAAGTCTGAATAAGATAATTAAATAATTATTTCATGCCACAAAATAAGTTGCTACTTAAATTTAATGTGCATGTTGTTTCTGATAATTTAAAAGTTTTACTTTATTAATAATAATTTCAAATCATTTAACAGTCTTTTACTCTTTTACACATTTTTTTAATAGTTCATAAAGTAAATTTAGGGATACATTTGAAGACTGTAAACCAGCAAGTAGCAATGACTGACCTGCAAATGAATGGACTTCTGCAACTCATCATAATGTTTTTTTCACTGAACACATGTTCCTGCTGTTGTGTCTCTACAATGTGCTGTTTCTTGAGGCACTTAAGGGCAAATGTAAGGCTCTTGTCATACATGTACTGGACTAGTTCAACCCTGCCAAATCCTCCAACGCCCAAGGTGGCAATTACATCCAAATCATCCAGTCTTATGTAGTCATGCTCTGAAGTGAGAAGTGACATTACAAAAATTATTAATGCATAATAATTTTTTACTACAATTGTGACATTTCCAAAATGTGTTGAAAAATACACTTGAAAACTACTTCAATAAAGATCAATTATTGTTAAGATACCAGCAAAAAATTATTTGATATTTTCTATTTAATAAGGTGCAATATATGAGTACAAGTTTAATGTGTAAGATAAGATAAATTTGTAAAAATCTCAATTGTTGGTAATGAAATGTTCTTTTAAATCTTAATGTGAAGACCAGGAAATAAAAATTACTTATTTGTTTGAAAATAATTTGCCTTGTAAGAGCAAATTAAATTATTTGTTTGATGGTGGAAAGTTCAGTGGCTGTATACATGTAATTTTATTCAAGACATTACCTTGCTCACTGTCTGCATGTATACTGAATGAACTGGAAGGCCTCGACAAGCCTCGACTCTCATCCCCATAGTCTTTCTCATGCAGCTCACTGAGATCCCCAATCAGTTGGATAAAGGATTCCCTGTCTAGAGTCAAGCATTCAACTCCAGGAGAAAGAGCAATGATGCTAGCTGTCCTACAATCTTCTTTTAGGAGTGCTTGTTCACCAAAGTAGTCACCACGTCCCAGAGTCCTTATCTCTTCTTCTTCCCTCCAGCCAGGTAGTCTCTGTGTTACTTTCACACAACCCCCACTGATTATGAAAAATGTATCACCACTGGCTCCCTGCCGTATGATATGTGCACCAGCTGGATAAAACTCCTAGAGAAGAATATATAAAGTATAATCTAATTAGCTTGAGCATAGTTATAATTTTGTAATTATATAACAAACATTACTTTTAAGAAGGTGGAAAATTGTCTTATATACTACTGTTTCCAAACATCAAAATTATCTCACCCTTCATTATTATTTATTCTATAAAATGAATAATTATATTAATACATTATGCATTTGTGAGTGGAAAATAGAAAATTGTTACTGACCACTTCAAGGACATCTGCTATCTTAGCGAGGACATCATTGCTTAGATCTCTGAGAAGTGGAACACTCCTGAGGAAGTTAACATTGTCTTCCAGCCGCTGTAGGCCTGTGCGCATCATTATTTGTTGGAAAACTCTTCTGTCGAGCACCCAGACTTTGGCATCAGAGACCACTGGAAACAGCAGATTTTTGTTAACAATGAAATTCATTTACATCCATGTTAAGATACAGCAATTAATATAGTTCTGAATGCAACACTAGTTTGTTCTACATATCGAATTAATATGCTTCTCTGTGCCACATCACCATAGTTCACAAAATTTTAATTTAGCTACAGTCTACATCAAATATAAGCATATGGAGAACAAAATAAGATCTTTTTACCTATCAAAATATCTAAATCAATTAAGTGAACATAAAACTTACCTTGTATGGATGCAGTACGGGTGCAATTGTACAAAATAGCCAATTCTCCAAATGCTTTCCCAGGTCCCATCCTCCCAAGGACTTTGTCTTCCTTTATAACCTCAAAGTCTCCTTCAGCAGACACATACAGATGAGAACCTAAAGCAGAAAATTTATAAGAAACTGAAAGTGCTTAAAATTTAAAATGAAATAAAGCTTTATGTACCTTCATTGTAATTCTTAGTAATCTCACATTAATTAAATGTTTAACAAGTCATTAATTTAAAATACTTGTGGCTATTAATAAGTAATTTTTTTCTTGGAGATATTAAATTATTTTCTGTTTTATTATTTTCTCTTATGTTTCTGATCTACCTATAGCTTAGAAAATTATTTATACCTTAAAACAGAAATAATTCATTCAAAAATCACAGTTATAAATACTGATTGGCACCATTCCTATAAGTCATCAATCACTGATTCAAAATCCTAAACCATTACTTAATCCTAATTCACCGTTATCCATTTCAATGAAAAAATTACTTTATATATCCCTTATTGCTCAATTATGGAAGTATGGCTGTAGATTTGGGGCTCCACATCCAAAACACATGTCAAGAAGATCCAAATATCTCAAAACATAATCCTTCATTATATCACAAACTGCCCCTGGTACTTCTCAAATTCCTGCATCCATAGTGACCTCAATATTCCATATATCAATCAAATAATAACCAAAAACATACTTCTCCAATAAAAAAAGACATAAATCACCCCAACCCATTAATTTTAAATACAGTGCCTCTCCTCCACTTCCCATACAACATGGCTGATTAAAAAGAAAGAGACCTGTAGACCAAATTAATAATTAATGTAATACATAAGATCAGGGTGTGAAACAAAATGCTCCACAAGATATATATTGTGTAATATAACATGAACCTATATCACAACTATAAAATATTTAGATTTTAAAGTTCCCTGTAATAAATAATAATAATAAAACATTACTATTAAATAATTGTTTACAGACTATCTTTATATGAATATAAAAATTTCAATCTGTTATCAACAATGAAAACTCTGAATAATAAATGAGCTATTTAAAATTGTATTTCTATTTTTTTAACAATAAGATCCTTCTGGAAAAGATTGCTTTTGATAAACAATGTTAAAATCTTAGAACATGTTTCTTAACAGAGTTTTCAGGTAATAACTACTAGAAGGATCGTTTGCATAATAGAAAATTGGTTATTGATTTGTGTTAAACAGTATATTAAGTCAGTATAATTTAGAAATATATATAAGAAATAACCTTATGTCATAATAGAACAAAACATGGTTATTCAAATATTATAAACTTTGTTGAATTTATCCATGGACTATTATAATGATGCATTATTATTAATTTAGTTTATTTGCATAAGTTTAGAGCAGAAAGTTATGAACTAAATGAGATTAGAGGATGTTCTCTTTCTTATATACGATTAAAAGTATTTCCAATTTTTCTTGTTTTGTAAAGTTAGACTTCTCATACACACAAAGTTGAACAACTTAATGTCTATAATTTACCTACCTGCTTCTCCTTCTCTTATCACATAACTGCCTTTGGAGTACTCTAAAGGATACATTGAATCCACCAATTCCCGTACTTGGCTGGAGTCTAGATTCTTAAGGAAGTCATTGTCCATGATGGCATCTTTTATGAGTTGCTTTGATCTGAAAAAGATTTATTTATTCTTAATAACATCATAATTCTTTAGTAGATGATTTTTTAGTAAAAAAATACTATAAACAAGTTTTTTTGGTGGAGAAATTGAATGCTTGAACACAATACAAACAATTCCATTCCTAAATAAAAGAAAGTATTCAGCACATGTTTTATAGTATGTCATGAATTATCTCAGTTTGATACAATCAAAAAATTGAACAAAAGTCTTCAATATTTCCCAATTGGTAGACTCCTGATATGTAGGAAAATGAAGAGTAGTTTCTATTTATGATTAACACACAAAGTTCTAAGGTTCTGCAACAGAGTGTAATATATTTTTAAAGATGGGAAATATAGTTGGAACAAGAAATAGTAAAAGATCAAATGTTCTTGCAATTATGATGTGTCACAAGAAAGTTCCTGGAGTTAACATTTTATCAGAATGAGAGTGGTTATCACTGTCAACTTTACGAGTAAACTGACCTGAAGTCCTTCTCATAGCGCTGTATCTGAATGTCTTCTGCAGTTTGCCCCACCTCGGTGCTCTCTCCTGAGACACCTTGTTTCTTGTTGGTACTAACTGGTGGCTGCAGCTGTCCTGCCATTCCATGTTGGTCCTGGAGAGATGCAAGAAGGTCTCCATCCTGAGTGAAGCTTGTAGCTTGTTGTAAGACACTCTAAAATACAAAAAAAAAATAGTATTTGACTATGCTTCTGTGAAAAACATACAATTTCTTGTATTTGCATATTCTATTAAAAATCACATGTTTGAATTTAACATGAACAGATGACTATTTTTCCCCCATATAATGATTGTAAGTACAGACATACAAGAGAAAGAACAGCTAATATTTTTAAACATTCAAGATATTCTTGGAAAAACTTCATAGATCAGTCTAACAACACTTTCTGATTAAGAAACTATCTCTCATGCCCCGAATAATAACCCTCAAAATTATACCTAATGTCAATAAGAAGTGAAAGTATGCAAAGTAAAATTAATCTCTAATGATTATACCACTGGACTTAATTTGTTTGCAAATGTATTAATGTGCAATCCATTTAATTTATTATCCACTCATAATCCCAAAATTTTGAGCTCTCTGAGACATTTTCGATGTCACCCACAAAAAGTATAACCTCAGAAAATTAATCAGTTTTGGTTAGTAATCCATAAAAAGAGCAATTAACCCAGAATGGAACCTTTTGGAACCTCTACTTTTATTTGTTACCAAAGAGACTGGACATTTTACCAGAATATGAGTCATTTTGTAACTTTTTGTTTCCTCTAACTTTAATATGACATAACTCAAAATACTTTAATAACTGCAATTTTACATTCAGTACATTCAATTTCTCAAAATACATCAGATCCAAAATTATCTCATATCTCCTTCACGTCCAGAATTCTTGGCTCAAGGTGGTTTTTTCTGACCACCAATTGTCCAGTAAACCTTCATAAGGAGTTTTAGTTCCCACTAGTATATTTTAATGGCTATTTGTGACCAAACTTCAATTGCAATGAAGCTGTGTTTTGGACAGCCATAGTTGTGACATTTAATTCCTTCGCTGGGAGCCATGGATTGGCTGTAATTTAACTCCATAATCATCAGTGTTTAAATTTCATTGGCTTGGGGGTGGGTTATGGTAAAGGAGAAGACATTGCACTTTTTGTTAGTGGGGGAAATGCTGCCAGTAATACGAGTGAACCATAATTTTAAAATGAAACAATGCATAGTTCCAAAGAAACCTATGACATATCATATTTTCTAGCAGCAGATAGTGTCATGTGCAAACCAGAGATAGCAGGATTGTGAGACAAGTGCAAAAATATTTTTACAAGATTTTTGGTCAAGTCTCCTCCTAAATAGGCAATAGTGTCACATAATATACTGAAATTGTAGGTATTTATTAATTCCACTATATTTATTTTTGCGAGTTTTATTCACATCCTTGAAAAACTGAATTTACGACCTAACTTGCGCAATTTTGCCTTACCTCATTGCGCAAGATATGAGTCGTTGGCTGCATAAAGGAGTTGAAAGGAGGGAGTTAGTAGGTAACACATGGAGTGTAGAAAGTGTATCCAAAAACAGTGGATATTCTGTTAAACAACTCATAAATCATGACTCTCCGAGGGATAATTTTTAAATTTATTGAAAATTACAAAATCACATAATTTATTGTGGGACAAGAGCAATCAAAAATAATAATAAAAATCTGACGATTGTTGCATTAGATGGATTGTTGAAGAAATGCAATCATATTTCACCAAAGACGACGCTAAAGCATAGAAAAGACAGTTCTGTTTAGGGGTCAGTATATCCTATTTTGCAGTTCTCAAAGAAACGGAATTTTGAAACTTTAAAAACTAAAATCTGAGGCTGACTTTACCTGCTTTAATTTATCAGACATTGCATCCCTGAAACGAGTGTTTTGCTTAGCGCTTTTGGGCTCAAAATGTTCTATTGAATTGAAGTTATTTTGTGACATTGGAAAGATAATTAATTATTTTATAATCCTTATGTTTAAAGTAGTCCTTCGCCCAGGCTTTCGTACTAATCGTTTTCTTTTTTCTACGTTTTAATACAATGGAATCAATGAGTCCAAGTAACATTCCTGCGTCAAAGATGATAAATTATTGGGCAGTGATTGACAGCGTTTGTTAGGTTTATCAAGAGCAGAAGGTTGGCCTGGATGGGACACGTACTTAGGATGGATGAAAGCACAACACCTAGACGGATTATGGACTGGAAGCCAGTCGGGAGGAGGAAAAGGGGGAGACCCAGGACATGATGAGTAGAAGACACTGAGAAGGATATACAAACCATGAAAGTAAGAGGATGGCGGAGACTGACACAGGAGTGGGCGGAATGGAAGAAAATTGTTAATAAGGCCAAAACTCACATTGAGTTATAGTGCCAATAAAAAGAAAGAAAGATTGACAGCGTGACTCCAAGATGAATGAATAGTTGCAACGAAGCTGCAACGTAAGTTCAATTGAAAGAAGAAGACGAAAGCGCAGAAATGGGATTTTTTTTTAGTATAATTGTGGAAAGCTCTTCAGAAAGCATAAATACAATGCATTCTGCAAATATCGCTCGTATCAAGGTGAACGATAGGGAAACGAAACTTTCTAAACACTTAAACCACCTGACGATAAATGCATCAGTTTCCGAGACATGAATTCTCCATTCTCACTAGGTCGCAGCGTGTCACTGTCGAGATGGTGTCGCAATTATTCGTGGGCCCTCATTAGCCGCGGCGGCTAACAGCGCAATTATGGCGGCCGCAACTCTCGACCCCAGAGCATCCTCGTCGCCATCGCTAACAACGCAAGCAACAACCACCTTTGCCTCCGGCCATCAGCAATGCTGGCAGTCCCACAAGCCTTATCCATACAACTATATAGCTGCTGTAAGAGATGTAAGCCAAACTAAAAATGGGAGAGAGATCCTGAATTCGTGGCTAATTGACACAGTAATGGTGTTTGTATTATCTTCGTCATCATTATTAATCTACGCAACGAATTATTTAAGCACGTACGGCAACCACAAATCACACATACCAGAGAAATCAATTCTGATGAGAGTTTACAAGCTTATTCTGATTAAAAAAATTGATTTTCACGATACTCAACCCTGTTTTCAAGTAACAAATTCAAATTCCGCTAGTCTTGTACAAATATTGAGCAGAGGTCGCGCTAGTGATGTTTAACAGGAATTAGAGCTTGCAGCATAACTGCACTAATAAAGTAGAGAAAACCAAAGTGCTGGCATATAATTGGAAACTGTTTCCCGATTAAGTCAATTCAAGACTCCATTAATCTTCATAATTCTATCATACAACTTGATTTTGATACCAATGGCTTGTGACCATAGCCCGGGGGCCCTAGTTAACCCTTGGCTACCTTCCTCTACCCTTCCGCATCCCCCCTTTCAAACCTAGATAGTTCTCTCAATAGTGTCTCAAAGTTTCATATTGATTTTATCATTTCCTGTTACGTAAGTAATAACATTAAATTAATTAAAGGATTCCTGCCAAACTATTTTAAATACAAATAATGAAATATTATTTCAGAAAATTTTAACCAATTTCGTCTTCTTCTTATCATGAAGTCCAAACTGACATGTAAGAAATCTGGGATTCAAGAGCAATTTTGTGACGGACATAGATTCTCATTTATGTAAATATTATGTCATATTGTGTGGGTCAAGAAATACGAACTTCGAGAAAACGATTATACAGTAGTCCTAATTGCTAGGTATTTGAGGAAATGAACCCTTCAATTTATAATGGTATTATTTTACTATATAAAATTTCATAGAAAAAAACCTGAGATTGATAATAATTCTCTTGCTGCAACAGGTTTAAATAAATGAAATGAGACTTAAAATAAAAGAGTCGAAATTGATAACTGATTAAAATTTCGACTTTATCATTTCCAGTATAATAATTTTATTAATTTCGGCTTTATTAATTCAAGTCTAATTTCCTTTATTTAAATATGATTCAACCAATTAACGTTCATAAATCTCAGTTTTTTCTATTGATTCTATATACTAAAATAATTATTATGAATATATGATAATTTAAACGTATCTTTGCTAATTCTCTAAGGTATTTAATAAACTACTGAGTCTGAGTAACGAGTGGTATCAGTTCATATTCCCGCCATTAATTATAAGATTATTATTAAAACTTGATGCATGAAACTTTTGTTTGATACTTTTAATGGTATTAATTATTATAAGTTGTCATAATAAATTTAAAATTTACTATTTCCATATTTACTGATACACAGTAAGATTTTTTTTTTAAAAAAAATACTACGTTACGCTAGTTTAATGGCTTAAGAATTTTTTGTATTAGTTCTGAATATTACACGAATACGTTTTCTTTTCAAATTCAGTGCGGACCTGAACCGATGAGACAAATATATTTTAATATGTACGGAATGAGACGGAAAGGTTTATTCAACTTTTCAAGACCTGATCATGTAGGAATTCAAGATATTGATTTAAAAGACCTGAAATTCCGTGGTGTAGCCTGCGCCGATCTCTGCTGTTTGCAAATGCTCAATAATTCAGGAACACGGGAGATGAAGAGACTGTAGTGACACGGGAATTAAACAGTAACCTGTGTTCCTGAGAATTTGCTTCAAGGAAGAGCTGAGAAATGTGTTCATCGACTGAACGTTCTGTACACGAATTCAGAACCATATTTCGATGTAGGACATTATTCTTCATTGTTAAAAAATAACAAAGTCCAGGTAATGTTCAACATTTCACCGAGTAATCCATTAGACATTAACACACGTGTCAATGAAGGAATATTCATGAAAGGACAATAAGGGTCAGATTACAGATTTTAACAATAATGAACAGCTAAACCTATCGAAAGTAGAAGAACTTAAAAAAAAACATATCTTTATTAAAATTAAAAATGGATATTTTTCTGTTTTATTCCCAATATTTTTATCAATCGCCATTTTAATAAGAAAACTAAATAATTATCTAAAATATTTAATTTTTAAGCAGAATTTTATTTATAATATTTCTAAAAAACATTTTCAATTCAACAATAATATCATATATAAAAATATTTAACATCACTTATCCTCAATTATCAAAATGACCTGTGTAATTCTTTAATTAACCTGCAATAAGTCCAATTTATTAGGTACATAGGAAAATCATTAAATCTCGGAGTAAATTAAATATTTTAAGAAAATTATTAATTAGTTTGATAAATAATATGGGACTGATAAGAAACATTGGGGATAGAATACAAAAACATTAATAAATCATACATCACTCAAATTAAATTCGATCTTCTTTAAGAAAAATTCAAAATTGATTATCATGATTTAAGTGTTGATGAAATATTAAAATAAATGGCCCATAAATGATTATATATGGTACAAACTTAAACCTGGATCCTGATTTCCAGGTCTAATATTTTTATTTGATTCAGTTATAATTGCTGATTACTATAACTTTCAATAAAGCTGTGGCATTTAAGTAAAAATTTTGTACTAAATCCAACTAAATATAAATTTATAATAAACGTTTTGTACCTAAACTTTATTGTATACATTATTTCATTTATCTTAATTCACTTATCACATTAATTGGCCACAACGTGTTTTTTTGCTTGATCTTTTAAACTACTATACATTGTAAGGCCAATTAATTACGACATTAATTGTTTCAACATAAAAATCTAAATTGTTTGAGAAACCTATTATAGCGGCAAGAGCTTTTGGAACAACAATATAAACCCGGCTCTGTTCCTTTGTCGGAAGGTCCGTCAAAATGGTGTATGCTCGCTCAAATTGCGAGACGAGAGTTCAGTTCACAGGAAGATTTGGTGAGATATATGATATATGGTGGGAAATATTGAAAATTAGCATTCAACAGAGTTGGGTGGTGCTTGAACATTTCTCAGGACAAAGTAAACATTCACAATAGCATAACGTCGAAACCTGTTAAATAAAAGCAGTTTTTGTATCCATAGCCGGCCAGAAACAGTAAAATCTCAGTTTGAGGTCAATGCAGTAAAGATTGGTAAATCTGAAAACCACGGAGTTCACCTAAGGCAAGCAGAAGTCACCTAGGGCGAGCGGTCAACCGATAGATGTCGAGAGGAGGATCATCCGAGTTCCTGACGACATTTAAAAATTTTGATTTAGAATCTGTGAGTTTAGAAGCAGTGTAAAACCCCGCAATAGTGGTTTCTGAAAATGAAAGGTATGCTGGAATGCTGGGCAGACGTGAGTAACAATTTACAAAACAATTAATTATGTAAATGTAATTGAAAGATAGCCGTCAGATTTCGTTCTCTTTTTGATTAAAATTGTTAATCAGAGTCAAGCTTTTTACTTTTAATTTCGTTCACAATTACACTTCGTTCTAGTTTAATTGACGAGTAAATTTCTTTTCTTTTAATTGTGATTTGTTGATGATAAGATTATAAATATTATTGATTTGTCTATTATCAAACCCAGTGAAGACCCTGAGAAATTCAATATTTTAAATTTGTAATTGAGTTATTGTATAATAAAAATATTGTTTGTAAATCTTATTAATTTTTCATTTAAAAAGCCCATCTATAGGGTATATTACAATATATATATATATATATATATATATATATATATAACTCTTTCGTAATTATTATTTTCAATAGGAGTGGAAGAAAATAGAAATAATAGACATGTAAAGAGGCAAAAATATACTGAAGGATAGGCCTAACTAAAAATATGGACGATAACTAAATATGTATTATCTATATTAAATTTATATATTACAATTAGAAAGAATATGTAGTTTATGAATTTAAATGTATCTTATCTTGTGGACAGAAAAAATCGAAACTGAAAATTGTTATCATTCGTACGTTTTTCACAAAATTCAGGTCGCACGTCATAAGTAAGCTAAAATAATGCGAAAATATATTCATGTTTAGCGATTTATTTTGTAATGTACTAACAGTTGATCTTCGACGTATTATAACTGAAAACATTCTAAATATTTCAATGACAGAAAACCTAAATCTAGAACACAACGGCAGATATTGGAATGAAGTTTTATTATGAAGCTGTTTGTATTAATTTAATTTTTAGTCATAACTTGACAGAGTAGACGTGGATAAAGGAACGATAGTGTCCGAAACAGACATCAGTTAGGTAAGCAGCAGAGCCTCCTCTGACACATCCAATTAACTGCGGATTCTATCCATTACATCTCGAAATGCGTAGTGTCGTTTATATTGCCCGACTAGGCCTATTCGAATTAAACATAAGCCTTCCTAGACTAGATATAGGCTAAATAATCCATCAACAATAACGTTAGAAATTTATATGAAAGCGGAAAAGAAAATTCGTAATTCTATTGTAATTTATTGAGTGAGTTTTTTAAGTTTTATTGTAAACTTTGATAGTTGCTTCTTGGAAGTACACGAAGTCTTGGTCTACACCTCTTTGAGTGAGAATTTACCACTGTGAACAAAAATTAAGGTGAATTTATTTATAAAATATAATTTATTTATTTATTCTTCCAAATCAATTTTATCCCCTTCAAAGTAATCCCCGTCCGATAAAACGCACTTTTTCCAACGCTTTTTCCAGTCCTCGAAACAGTCGGAATAGTCTTTTTCCGGATAGCCTTCAAGACCTTCTTCGATTCGGTTTTTATCTCCTCAATCGTGTCAAAACGGCGTCCCTGCCTTGGCCTTTTGAGTTTGCTGAATAGGCAGAAGTCGCACGGAGCCAAATCAGGCGAATACGGTGGTTGCGGAACGATATGAGTCGAGTTTTTGGCAAAAAAGTCGCGAAGAACCAATGCAGTATGACGTGGTGCATTATCGTGATGAAGGAACCAAGAGTTGTTCGCCCATAATTCCGGCCGTTTCAGACGAATAGCTTCACGCAAACGACGCATAACGCTTAAATAATATTCTTTGTTGACAGTTTGGCCCGGCGGAAGGAATTCATAGTGCACCACACCACGATAATCAAAGAAAACTGTCAACATGACCTTGATTTTCGATCGACTTTGCCGTGGTCTTTTCGTTCTTGCTTCACCTTTTGCACGATATTCGCTGGATTGGTCGGTGGTTTCAAGGTCGTATGCGTAAATCCAAGTCTCGTCTCCAGTAATGATGCAATCCAAGTGGTCCTGATAGTCAGACAGCGAAGTTTCACACACGTCAACACGACGCTTTTTTCCAAAAAATTGATCGATTTTGGCAGCAACCGAGACTTGACGCGTTTGAGACACAAAACATTCTTCAAAATGGTTTGGGCTGAGGCAAATGATATTCTAACACTATCAGCGAGATCTCTAATCGTCCATCGACGATTTTCAAGCACCAAATCTTTGATCTTTTGGACGTGGCCCTCGTCGGTAGACGTTGATGGTCGTCCAGAGCGCGGTTCGTCTTCAACGCGTTCTCGGCCCTCTTTGAACTCGTTGTACCACTTATAAACGTTTTTTTTGTGCCATAGTTTGATCACCAAAGGCTTTCCACAACATTTTCAACGTGTCCGCACAAGAATATTCGTTCCGGATAAAAAATTTTATGCAAGTTCTTTGCTCAACAAAATCATCCATTGAAAAAAATCGAAAAATTCACTTTTGGTTGTTACAAAAACACGTGTAATCGGAGATATTTAAACCTTTTAAAAAAAAGACGCTTGGCAAAATATTATAGACAGTCCTACCAACCTAGGAAAAAAAAATACCTGCCTTCCTAATACCCGGGAATTTTAAATTACAACTTCACCTTTTTTTTTATCAGAGTGGTAGACTGTCAATAATATCTTCAATTACGAGATTGCATACGTGACAATTAGTGGATCAATCAAGGGAAAGGTGTGGATCGAGCCTGTTATTAGCAAGATCTCAATTAAACGGAAATGTGTGTGTGCGCGGATGCTTTGTTTTATTGAGTGGAACGTGATACGCAAGTTTATTTTCGCAAAGGCCGCTCCCTTATATTGACAGGGGAAATGAGTTGAATCAACTTCCTGTTCTGAGGAACTTCGGCCTCAATCTTTCAGGTTACTGTGTGGTACCGTAGAAATTTTGTGAATATAAACACTATTTTATTTTCTGTTTCAATTATTAAGCTTCGCAACCGCAACAATTTATGGCTGAAAAATTTAGCCGTTGAGAAGTCATAAATCTCCCATAGTTTCAAATATAAAATTTGGAACGTCGCTTATCAACAATTAAAAACGTTTGGTAAATAAACTAAAAACAATGAAAATTTAGCCCACATTAATATTAAAACATAGTCTACTAAACATCAATACGGTACGACCTGTGCAGTACTCCAGAAACTACAGTTTCCACCAGAAGAGGAATCTTTCCGGATTTCTACAAACTGACTTTGTGTTGTGCTGGAGACAACTGTCCAAACTGAACACAGTTATGGCAGAAAAAGTAAACGAGGGGGTGATGTGTAAGCTTAACCTGCCCCGTAAAGAATAAGCCACAAAAAAATCTTTAAGTAGCGTCTCTGCTGCATGGCCCAAAATCCCGCGAGAAAGACAGGTTCGTAGCATTTCCGTTCTTGAGTTATTTAAAAATATAGTTTATAATTTTTAATATTTTATATAATGTGACCATTATTTATAAATAAATAATCAATATAGCCAATGTGTCAGAAAAAATTATGAAACCAAATATTGGTTACAATTTTTAATTTAGAGCCAGCCAGCGTCTTTTGACGGTTGTAGTCGTCTATAACGAATTTTTGGTTTGATAACCCAACAACTTTATATTTAATCAATTTTTCTGACATATTGGCTATATTGTTTATTAGTTTTTAATTTTTGTTTAATTTATATATAATCTTTCTAAATTTATTGCGTTTCCCTCAGCCTTTCCAATTAAATATTACTAAATTGTAACGAAAACTTCAAGATTGCACTTCGTTTTTAAGTTGTATCGTGTACCACTTTTCGAAAAGATGAAACAGATTCAAATAGTACTCGGTTCGTGCCCATGTATGGTTAAATAGAATGGAATAAAATTTAAGTTTAAATTCAAACACATCTATTTTTTTTAGGGTAACAGGCTACATGAGGGTAATCCACATAGTGGCAACTCCCCTTTAATAGCATAGGAAGGGATATGAAATGGGGGATGCGGAAGGGTAGAGGAAGGTAGCCAAGGGTTAACTAGGGTCCCCGGGCTATGGTTTAAGGATCCTACCCGGCAATTCGCCTGAAAGTGATGTAGGGGAAACCCTAGAAAAACCTGCATCAGGTAGGTCTGGCATTGGGTACTTGTCCCACGCCCTTCCGATAGCGGGAGAGGAGTTTGCCGTGGGGACGCAGCATTCCCTTCTCCGTACCTCGACCAGTTTAGGAGGCAGCTGGCTGACTGTTCCAATGGGAACAGAGAACAACTTACCGAATGGCCAAGGTCTGTGACCCCGGAACATACACCTCTCAAAACAGGCCCAGGTGCCTCGGCATGTGGGAACCTTAGTTCAAAAACGGAGATTTTTTTTTTTTAGGGCAACAGGCTACATGAGGGTAATCCACTTTGGGCAACTCGCCTTTAATAGCATAGGAAGGGATTTGAAAGGGGGGATGCGGAAGGGTAGAGGAAGGTAGCCAAGGGTTACTAGGGCCCCCGGGCTATGGTTTAAGGATCCTACCCGGCATTCGCCGAAAGAAATGCAGGGAAAACCCTAGAAAAACCTGCACCAGGTAGGTCGGCATTGAGTACTGGTCCCACGCCCTTCCGATAGCGGGAGAGGAGTTTGCTGTGGGGAGGTAGCCCCTTCCTGTCTCTCCTACAAGGTTCTGCCTGCAAGTTTTTTTTTTTTTTTTGGGGGCAACAGGCTACATGAGGGTGATCAAAATTGGGCAACTCCCCTTTAATAGCATAGGAAGGGATTAGAAAGGGGGGATGCGGAAGGGTAGAGGAAGGTAGCCAAGGGTTACTAGGGCCCCCGGGCTATGGTTTAAGGATCCTACCCGGCATTCGCCGAAAGAAATGCAGGGAAAACCCTAGAAAAACCTGCACCAGGTAGGTCGGCATTGAGTACTGGTCCCACGCCCTTCCGATAGCGGGAGAGGAGTTTGCTGTGGGGAGGTAGCCCCTTCCTGTCTCTCCTACAAGGTTCTGCCTGCGAGTTTTTTTTATTTTTTCCGGTCTACAGGCTACATGAGGGTAATCCACATTGGGCAACTCCCCTTTAATAGCATAGGAAGGGATTAGAAAGGGGGGATAAGGAAGGGTAGAGGAAGGTAGCCAAGGGTTAACTAGGGCCCCCGGGCTATGGTTTAAGGATCCTACCCGCCATTCGCCGAAAGAAATGCAGGGAAAACCCTAGAAAAACCTGCATCGGGTAGGTCGGGCATTGGGTACTTGTCCCACGCCCTTCCGATAGCGGGAGAGGAGTTTGCCGTGGGGACGCAGCATTCCCTTCGCCGTACCTCGACCAGTTTAGGAGGCAGCTGGCCGACTATTCCAATGGGAATAGCGAACAACTCTTACCGTATGCCCAAGGTCTGCGACCCCGGAACATACACCTCTCAAAACAGGCCGAGGTGCCTCGGCTTGTGGGAACCTTAGTTCAAAAACGGTGAGGAAAAGGCATACCCAAAGGTAGCCCCTTCGTATCTCTCCTAAAAGGTTCTGCCTTCGAGAGAACTACCAAATATTAAATAATTTTTAATTCAACTTTTAACTTTAAGTATACCTTAGTTAATTCCATAGAATGACAACCGCATTTATGATATTTTTATAGAGGGTCCTGTAAACTATTGGAGGCTCAAATATTGCAGAATATTTTTTCCAAAACCAATAATACGAAGACTAGGTAAATCGAATACGTTTTAATCGGTCTTGTCTATCGGTTTCAAGTTCTCAAGAGCTATTTAAGAAAACATAGACCAACTTCAAGGCAAGACTTCGTATCAAAAACAATTCGTCTACCTTCCAGTTACGAGCTTGGGCTCAGAATCATATCAGCTCTATATTATGTGACAATCTGTCCAGACTGGACCGAGTTCAATACATCCATTCCCTTTAACTCATCTTTTAAACCCCCTGCAGACCGCCGTTCCGACAACGCATGTAATTTCAATTAATTGACGTCGCTCTTGTTATTACTATTCTGGATAGTCCTTCGAACATGACGAAACAAAATTTTCCGGTCCGCCGCACTATCAACTCGGATTTGCGAGTGGACAATGACGAAATGCAATCACTGCTTTCCTGACCCTGAAAAAAAAACACTTTCTCTCTGCGTCCTGTTTGATATGCATTTTTCATCAAGTTTAGTTACATACTTCTAAGCACTTAACTCATTAAAAGTTCTTTGACACTTTCATGTTCAAACTGGATTAATCCATCGCTATTTTATTTTCTCAATGCGTTACAAATTATTTTTTAATTGTTGCTTATGAAGTGTTCTGTTTCCTAAACAAAAGGAACAAAAATATAATCAATAAAATGAACTCTTAAAATGTATACAAATCGAACCTTGCAATAATCACGGTGGTTAACGAAATTTTATGGACGTGGACGTGGTTGACAAAAGGTTACCCGGAGTAGTTTTAATCCTCTTACGGTACGGAATAATTTTTTTTATTTTCTTAGGGTACCAGCTAAATTTTTTTTCTCTATTTAGTTAAAGTTTTGTACATTTTTTACTACTTTACGGTACCGGGAGTAGTTTTACACTTTATTACGTTAGAGCGTATTTTTTTTGTTTAAATCGTTGTCATTTTTAGACACTTATATTTTATGTAGTATGATAATTCCCGGATACCATCAGTCATCGTCGTGGTTTATTTGAAGTTAGATGCCGAGGGCTTAGGTCGGGAACCGGAACGTAAATGGGTAAATGTTGCAAACACTGGCGCTATTTATGCTGGTTAAATTAAATGTTTACAAAGGTTAGTGTCGAATTAATTCGTTCTTCAATGAATACCCGGGCAACGCCGTGCTCTCAGCTAGTTAGATATACAAATTATGTTAGATGTATATGAATTTATATAACAATTTTTGTGAGAAACATACATATTTAATTTTTATGTGAACTTTTCTATATATATATAGTAATGCCAATTAATTAAGAGCAGGAGCCTTTGAAACAACAATAGAAAAGCCGGCTCAGTTCCTTTGTCGATAGATCCGTCAAAATGGCGTATGCGCGCTCAAATTGCGAGACGAGAGTACAGTTTGTATTAAGATATTGAGGAGTACAGTTTTGCATCCAGATACTGAGGAGTACAGTTCGTAGGGAGATTTGTTGAGAGACGGTTCACGGAAAGACCTCGTCGAGGTATAACAGTTTTTGGAAGGAGAATTCAACATGGTGGACAAAGTAAAACATTGATAAAAGTATAACGTCGAAACCTGCACACAAAAGGCAGTTTTTGAGTCCATAGCCGGCCAGAAATAGCAAAAGTTTCGGTTTAAGTCCGGAATAATAGACTATCCAATCGACTAATCGTAGAGTTCACCTAAGGCGAGCGGTCAACCGATAGATGACGAAAGGAGTTTCATCCGAGTTCCTGACGACACATAAAAATTTTGATTTAGAATCTGTGAGTTTAGAAGCAGTGTAAAACCTAAAATAGAGTTCTCGAAAATAAAGGTACGATGGAATGTTGGTCAGAGGTGAGTAACAATTTACGAAAGAATTAATTATGTAAACGTAATTGAAAGATAGCCGTCAGATTTCGTTCTCTTCTTTTTGATTAAAATTGTTAATCAGAGTCAATCTTTTCACTTTTAAATATGGTCTCATTTTAAATGTCCTAGTTTAATTGACGAGTAAACTCCTTTCTTTTAATTGTAATTTGTTGATAAGATTATAAATATTATTGATTCGTCCATTATCAAACCCAGTGGAGACCCTGAGAAATTCAATATTATAAATTTTGTAATTGTTTGAGTTATTGCCACAATAAATATTTTGTTTGTAAATTTAATTAAGTTTTCATTTAAAAGCCTATCATTTGAGTATATATTAATATATATATATATATATATATATATATATATTGTAATAAAAAAGTATAAACTACTAATGCTGTGGCTAAATAAAAAGATTTATTACGTGAAAACTACAAACAATTTTATTATCAAATTAAAACACATAAAATTACACAATAATATTTCGAATCTCAGGGTCTTTATCTGGGTTTGATAAATAGGTGAATTTTATACAATTTATACAATCAATTACATTTAGCTTTTTAGGTAAATTAATTCGTCTGAACATCGACGAAATTAATTGCGGACGAAAATAAGACTAATGATTGAATTTAAATTAAAGAACTAAACAATTAAAGAAGTAAATAATTAACGAAGTGAATAATTAAAGAAACGAAATAGTTAAATAACGATCTGACATATCTTTTAAAGGTGGTTTACAATCAATTTTAAAGTTTACTACTTACGGCCGCCCAGGTCTCATTTTTGGGTTTTCTGTGCACACGATTTGGGGATATCACTGATTCTACTCATTAGAATTTGAACACACGGTAGTTGCTCTGGATCTCTGCTATCCTGGAACCTCGATCATCTCACCCTCAGCCAGTTTCCGGACGTAGGTCTCCTCAAAGTCTCTCTATGCAAAAATTTGTTCAGTTTGGGAAGCAAAACTTCTGCTTCCAAACTGCGATTTTATAAGTCTCTCCGTCAAAACTGGTTACTTGCGTTTTATGTAAACTATTAGCTCGCCGTTGGACTTCCTAGATAGCCCTGTTCATAATTCTGGATCCGCAAACTTTTACTGTTTCTATTTCTCTATGTGGACCGAACTGCTATGTCCCAGTTCTCGACGTAGACTTTTTCCTTTCGCGTCTTGCCGCTGACTTTTCCGTTTCGCTTCTCGCCGTTGACTGACTAAACTTTTTATAATCTGAATTTTCTGAATTGATGTCTGCCTGCATCTGTGTCTGCCGTCCGACTAACCAACTTCGTCTCGTAGATTTTGAGCGCGTACACTCTCTTAACTCCAACAATACATTCTTTGTCTCGCCGCCTTATTGCGGCGTATGCTTTATCCCAATAATAAGTCCTCTACAATCCAACTTTATAATTATAATAATGAATTAATTACTAATTACTACAATACATATATATCCTTAAAAACGTACACTCCGCACTATTTTCAAGGCGTTGAGGGAGGTGATTCGGCTTGGAGTGACGTAAACGATAAATTGCATAGAAAGCAAAGACCACCAGGGGGAAAAAGATACGTAAGGAAGGAAAGGTCAGATATTCGTAAATTCTCATTTATAAACAGAAGAATTGAAAGTTGGGACCGTTAACTCCCGAACAAGTGAACATACTTTTATAAGAAAATGTTATCAAATAATATATTTTGGAATGGTAGAACAGTTAAACTTATTTAAAGATGAAATTTATGCAATAAAGATATATTAATTTTCATGTGTGTTTTAAAACTGATTTATTTTTAACTCTGTATATAACGATAGTTGAATGGAATGGATAACTTAATAATAAAAAATAAATGTAATAATAAAAAGTGTGACATAAATGTTGTAATAAATAATAAAATATAAAACATCTATGTTAAAAGTATGCTAATTGGGTGAAGAAATAGCCAAATAGTAGGCATAATTAATTGGTATTGTAATACCACATAACGTTTCAACAATCCTTGTTGCTTTCGTGGGGTGATTAAAAATCGTAAGAGCTGTACAACGAGCTCCAAAGCCGTCTTTATATAATGGGCTTGGCTTATATTGCACATTTTCATATGTTTTCCTGATCCTTTTTATTCCACAACCCGGAACAAATATGATATTTTCTCCAGTGAGAAGGGAAGAAGAAGAAGACTAGACCACGTCATGCGAGCAAAGCAAAGTGAACTCCACCCAGAAGCATTTAAAGGACAATCTTCACAGAGCTGAGAGCTCGGGGCGAATCTTGATTAAGACGCCGTACAATCACACCTAGCCCGTGGCTAACACGACAGGTGTCTCACAAGTAATCTCCATTGTTCAAGGAACAATGAATGGTACATTCCAAACTATTTGAACTAGCAAGCGCTTCTATGACAGTTTTACTTGTCGAAATTTCTTTTCGCGCATACGCCTTGGGTTGTTTAACGCTTTACCAAAGCAGATCACTGGGAACAAGGAACAAAAAGAACCGTTAAATATGGAACGTGAATCAACCGTAATGCCATTTAGTTTAACGCCGGTTCCTGCCTTCTTGATATTTCGCAGTAATAAAAAAAACATTCCATAAGACGCATTGACGCTTCGTAAAATCTTTGTATGATGAAAAATATATTGTGGTGACAATCAATGTGTAATGAAAGGTTTTTGTTTATAATTTCTTTAATATTTGAATTATCGGCGTAATAATCGTGACCCAGATATTGTAAACAACAGTCAGGGAGTGTTGGAGACGTATTATTGTCGGCGTTTTTTTTTTAGGTTGACAGCAGGGACGAGAGAACGAGGAGTTCGTAATGAAAGCCGACCGATGGTGGTCATGGCGAGTCTGCTGTGGAGGACCCCCCAGTGGTGGTCGCATTCAGCCAATGTATTAAAGGAAACTGTTAAGTGGAGAGGTTGAATTAATATCCAGGACAGTAAAGTACAATCGTCAGTTTTCATCAATATCCAGGACAGTAAATTCGGTCGATAGATGAACGATGAAAAGGTTCTAGAACGAATGTTGGAAACGTGTACGGTGGTCAGTTGGCCGGAACTTTAGCAACGTGAAAATTAGAGTTACGGAGTAAGATTATGAAAAGTGATTATAAGTTAATGGGAGAAATATAACCCAGCGGCGATTTAAAACTGATCAACATTCTATAGGACTTCATTATCTGTGGTTGTGAACAGTGAATACCATGGCCTGTTAAATAAAACTAGAGAAGTGTATAAGCAGTGTGTTATGAGAGCAGCTCTGATAATCTGGTATGCAAAAAATATTTCCATTGTAAAACTTACATAAAAATTGCGTACCGTCAGATTTCTCTGAATTTTATTTTTTATGTGAACATTTTCTTGTAAATTTAATTATTATTTTTGTAACATTTTGGTTTTCATTTCATTTGGTGATAATTGCAAATTACTGTAACTATTAGAGGTCCTATAAGCGTCCCTGATGAATTAAGAATTTCACTAAAAGCTGTGGAAATTATGTTTATGTACAGAATTCAAACTAAATAGAAATTTTGTGTTAAATATTTTATATTTAAAAGTTACTTGTTAAAATTCATTTATAAATCCCATCAATTATCCACATCATGGTGGCATTGTTAGTCTACCATTACAGGTTTTTTTTGCATTATTTCTTTAAATTATTTATTACGCCGCAACGTGAGTTTATTTTATATCATTAAATTGTTTATTACTTTATTTTCGTAGCTGAAGCATGTCAAATATTATATTCAGTTTTAATTTGGTTTTACTGTTCCTTAATACTTTCCACATATGTATTTTAGTAATTTTTTCCCATTCTTCTACAGGTTTGTCCAGTTGGATCCTGACGTCTCTTTAATGTCCCCAATGTCTTCCTATTGGTTAGTTGTGGTCTCGTTCCACCATGGCTGAAACTCTGTCCCTAAAGAAGTCATTTTATAAAGGACGCATTACACTATTTAATCCTCCGTTACTTGTATTTTGTATTCAACCGTTCCCGTTTTTAATCACGTCATTGTCACCTGAATTCCGACGGTGGCTGACGAATACGTTGTGTGGAGGAAGTAACGTGAAAGTCTAACGAGCTGCGAGGTGTCAGGTGATTGACTAGGGACACGTGAGATGCGTTCTCGGATAGAGGTAACAGGATACGCTTCAGATGTGGGAACCCATTTACTTCCAGTTGCACGTCTGACTTCTCAACACTGACTTCATCCTAGTATTATCAGAGACCCCGTGCATTAATCACGAATGTGGGCACTAACAACGGCACAGCCAAAGAGATGCAATCGACCGCTGATCCAGCTCCAGAAACCGAGAGTAAAACATTTTCGTTTCATGGAAAGCATAGTTCGGGATACAAAAATGCTCATGACATATTATAAATATTTTTAAAATTGCATCAATTGAATGCAAAATAATTGTAAAATTATTAAATGATTTCACAGACGAACTCTAGGTTTCTGAGTAACGCCATAAAATTCCTGTTGGAGACTTCAAAATATTTCGAATAGTTACCTTTAAAATTACAATTTTTTAAAAAAATTCTCGGAGGCCTAATTAAGTAAACATTGACATTTTTCACCAATTATTTATTTATCAAAATCGTTGAAGTGAGCTGGTTGCTAATATATTACCAATTATTTTTAAAGTTTACAGAATTGTGCAGGCTGACGAACTCATTTTATAAATTTAACCCCCTACATGGCATCAAGTCTGGAACAAAGTCAGGACCAATCTACGAAACATTAACATCCGTTGTTAATTATTTGTCTAGACTCATCTGATGGAACCATAAGCTTGGATTTTGTAACTAGCTCCATAGTCGATTTTTTTAGGGTTTTATTATACGAAGAAGTGGTCTAATTCTTAAACTGTTTTCCTTGAAGACTACCGTAATCAAATAATGCGTAGACTGAAAATATTGAAACTAGATAATATAAAAAAATTATTCTCATAATCTATCTAAAGAAAATAAGAAACATACATTTAAATCCTTGATTGTGTCAAGTTCCCTGTGGCGCAACATGGAAAATTTTGGGCATCATTAAATGGACAAAAATCATTTTACAATAGTATTTGATGGCTTATTAAATATAATTATTGAAGTGATAAAAAATATTTTTCTTTTGTAAAACAGGATACTTGAGGGTAATCCGAGTGGTGTTCTTTTCCCTTTAATAGCTTAGAAAGGAATATCAAGGTAGCCAAGAGTTTACTAGGGCTCCCGGACTATAGTTTAAGGATCCTTTCCGGTTTTCGCACAAATTTGTTGCAGGGAAAACATTTAAGAGACCAGCATCAGTTAGGTCTGGGCTCTCTGTACTGGTCCACGCTCTTCTTCATGACTGGACGGGGGTTTTCTGTGGGGATGCAGCATTTTCTTCTCCACGTCTCGACCAGGTTTGAAAGCAGCTGGCTGACTGTTCTAATTAAATTTTTCAGAGAGCTTTCTCATGTTTATCTATAAGGACATAATATGGTTTAGTTAAAGTTTATGGCTTTCTTTGTCGCCTGTGTATATTTAAAACCTCAGCGTATATTGACTGATTTATGCCAGACAACTCTGATTGGTCAACCCCTTCCTTCCCCCTAGATAACACAACTGATTGCGTACTTCTCGTTTACGAAGATTTACTTCAAAAAACGATTCTACTGTACAATTAAATACATGTCTTGTCCGCTGGGATTATTGCTGCAAGTTACACTCTTGCACTTATAAGCTCACTGGGAAAGAAATTGAAGAACATTAATGGAATAATATTACGGGCAGGTTGTACGACTACTCAGATACTAGATGTTGCAAGACTTGTTTTTGAACAACCAAATTAGTACCACCAAGAAACAAGCGTTAGATGACTAAAGTTCGCTGTACGACTATTAGAAATATTTCATATACGCGCAACGTGACAATAATAGGAACTGTTTCTCACAAATTATTATCATAGAGTGTTCTTCTATCTCTTGTATTGTGACGGTCTCTGTGACTAGTAGTTAGAACATAATTAGTAACATGCATGTTACTGTCGCACCCGAGCAATCACGAAAGTTCAGATAAAAAAATTTTACGTGCGTCGTTCCGACTTATCAAATTATTCTGCGTGATTATTTCCGCTGTCAAAATTCATTCTTCTGACCCCAGTGCGTATTTGGAGTGGTTTTGGCATCGTGTCCTTGGATAAAGGGCGCCGTCGGCATTGTCTGGGCTCCACACTTCAAACAGTCCTCCAGCCGCGTCCACGAGCCGTGACGCACTTCAAAGGAGGCACCAAAGGAACAGACCGACTAAGGCCATTCTCTCCAACAAACACACTTGTTTCGCGTTGTTCTCTTAACTACTTTTCGAGTGATCAACTCTCGTTGTTTATCTACACTGAAGCCGTTGTTTTAAACTGTGCGTCCAGGAGTGGAATTCAGACGTGGTAAATGGTCTTGAAGCCTCGTCACTACCTCCGTTACGGTGTCCGACTCCTCCACTACCTTCAGGCTGAGATCTTGCCGTCCTTGAAGACTTGAACGTAGAAAGGGTCCATTTCAAGGGATCTCCAGAGCCTCAACCCCGACTCTAAACTATATTGAACTCAATGACACAAGTAATTAACGACCCGTAAAACAGACAATAACAACAACAGACGTTAATTTTTATTTATTGAGTCTATGCTTTAAGAATACATAAAAAACCAGGTTATGATTTCGTTTGACCCAGCAAACCTGTTTTACGTACCAATGAATCACTGGTTCCGCTTCTATGTCTGCGGAACAACCAAAATGCTATTTGCAATTTGGAAGGTGAGGGATGATGTTTCGTTACGTGATCGACCTAGCACATAGCCTTTTGGCCTACAGGGGAACGGAAAAGGACTTAAAGCGAATGTAGCGTATCAGAATCCGTGTCAAGTAAGGTAACTCGGTCGTCCTACGGAACATTGTACTTAAATCTTACAATTAATGCACGGGAACGCGAAATATTAAAAACATTTCTCAGAAAGAGTATTCGTGCCAATTACTAAGAACTAATTGAACATTTACCATTACAATCCTTTTTGCTGTCTGATAGTTCACTCTTGGTAGGTTCCATTACATCTATCCTAATTATTTCTTTTTTACTGTCCTTTCATTTTTCTTTCACATGATCGTAAGCTTTTTGATAATATATATACAGGCAAGTACAGCATAAGTATCTAAGAGGAAGAAAATAGATTTAGAGAACTAGGTGCCTGCATTGGATTACGCTAGTTTCGTCTTCTCGACGACTGTGTCCTGCTTACAAAATGGCCTTCGTCTTTGTCGCTTAACGTTTCATTGGTTCCCGCTTATAAATTACTAAGTACACAGTTTATCCCGTCTCCAAGCTGAGTGTTCCAATACCTGCCTCTTGACATCACAGTACCTGGTACGACTTGAATATCATAAAATTTCTTCAATGTGCGTTTTATTTTTTCATTTCCACACATTCAATTAAGTTTAAAAAAGGACGATTTGAGTCGCCCCGTGCAAGGAAAAGAAAACAAGTAATTTTTCTACTAGCCAAAACATGAAATATCATCTTGTTGATCATGACTTGTAATGAACCAGTAGCTGAAGCCCAATGTCTTTAATTGTATTAGTATGAAATTCGATGACACGTTATGTGAATGCACCTATAGAAAACACTAGGTCAGAGAAAATACGACAAAGACTATCGCAAACAGTAGTTTTTCGTTATTTTTTGTTGAAGAAGTCAGCAGGCTCGTTAATCCGTCAGTTAAACAGGAAAAACGACTGTGTTAATCTAACTGTATCAAAACTTTGTCCGTATAATAACCCAAATAAACTTTTTTAGTTTTATATGGGACTATTTGTAACTTGATTTACTTAAAAAAATTATTTCAATAATGTATGTATGTAAAATATTAACAGAATAAATTTTAACTTATTGAAGGTAAATCGTATTGCGATTAAAGACACAATTCTGTTTATATTTAAAAGAAACAATAGACAAATTATTTATCATTTAATAACTCGTCGGTCAGGATTCTGGAAAATCCATTCCAAGAAAAATGGAGACTACTACATTTTTCACAATGACAACAGTATTAAAAGAATATTACAAGGCTTAAGAGGATACTCGATAAATTGGATGCTCCACATCAGGACACTTAAAGAAAAATTAAGCTGTGGAATTACGTTGTTGAATGCAGTGGAGCAGGATTCTGCATAATTTCATGACATTTACGTAAAAAAATCTTTGAAAGCGTTGTTAAAATACGCATGAAAAGCATCAAACATGTGCTTCTCCGAAAATTTAAATTCCTGAACCTGTCGAGTCCAAAAAAAATTGTACTTTTTAAATTTACCAGTCAAGCATCTTAAAATTTTAAGGAATTTAATCATTTACGTCAAATGTATAATTACATTCAATTCATATTTAATAAATAATAATTAGTGTTCTTAATATTAATCTCATAAAAGCTAAGAAAAGTAACGTACGTAATTCTAAATTGTGTTTAAGTGTAACACATTTGTTTGATTTGTAACAGTCATACAGGACTTTGTCCGTAATCAGAATATTTTATTTCTTAATTATCTATTCAGAAATTCGTCTAGGCTTTGTGACTAATCAGAGAGTCTTTGTACGTCTACAATCAATATATCATTGTAGTTAAGATAATTGTCTATTTTTATATTACGATTATTTTGAGCGTTTAAACCCATTGTAACAAACAATATTGATAAAGACACGATGTGAATGCTTACTCACAAAACACCAACGTGTAAAACGAATCACTCTGTGGATTAGCCCCAGTTCACCAGAGGGAGGTTGTAATGCAAATTACTTGCGAGTATTGGCGCCACAGGCAATTATTAGCTTCCATTAAAATTGTTTCCACGTCACCAATCGCAGCTGTGAAATACTCGCGACCACATATTAGACAACGAGAGTGAAGCCAGACAAAAATAGCAGACAAACGATTTGTGGTTCGCCCTTTAATTACTTGCTGTTGATAATGCAAACGTTACACGTGAAACCAATTTAAGTCTATTTGTCGTGCATTCCACTGAAATATTAAATACGAATATCGCTAATTAAACCATTGTTTTGGTTGCAAGCTGTAGATTACATAAATCTAATAATAAAATTAGACACGTGGAAAATCGATTAAAGTCGCAATTATGTACTTATTCTCATGTTGATTAAAAAAGGGACCACAATATTAGAAATACTATACAATAAGATTCCAATCATCGTAATTGAAGTCAAGTCACTAGGCATAAAACATTAAACCGAAGAATTAAACGCAGGTAAAATATACTTCAAATGAAAACTGTGCATGATTCATTTGGAAGTATCGAACTAATTAGATTTTTTTGCCTGCTATTGCCTGTTGCTCTCGATACTAAAATGTTTATTGTATCGTTTAAAGATGGAACCAGTTCCTTCCTATGCTATTATAGGCTACAAATCTCACAGGAGTCAATAAAGAACGAACCTCGTTAGTAAATCATCTCAAAACGAACATTAACACCCAGACCTCTTTTTTACCGTTTATCGTTCCACGTCGACACGAACGTCCTCGTGCGCGATGTTGAGCTAATTCAACATGTAAATTAGTCACAAATACTAACAAGACTATAGAACTATATTATGTTTCACATATTTTTTCTTATCTCCTGTCTGACAAAATACGAAAACTATGTACATCAAATAAATCACTTTTCTTAAATTCTACTAAGAAAATGTACGCAGCCAAAAATAGAGATCTTAGATATAACATGAAAAGTGTGTTACAGAAATGTGTTATCCATAACTTGTTTTGCAATAAATTTCCTGTAATTTGCAAAAAAACAAAAAAAAACTGTCACGTTTGTAGTCGTAAATTATCTGACAAAAGCGGCAAGTGAAACTTTGCGTAGATTTTAGCCCTGAAAAGTTCCGATTGCGACGCAAATTTGCGTCGGGATAAGATATATGAAGTTGGCTGGTTTTAGGACTTCGAACTTACAGGTGTCGCCAAAACCAAGACGGAGATAAACCTATATCAACCGTTAGCCAATAACTAAACAATTCTAAACGTGAGGTAGGCTGCCAGATTTCTGAATTTGTACTTTTCAGATTAAATGAAATACTGCAAGCGCGACAGTATATGTGTACCTAAACGGACGATACAAATGACCACAAAGCACCAATCAGACGCCACAATGTAAACGTGCAGATTTAAACATACATTACTCGGTAAACTAATTCGCAGTCCTATTGGAATAGTCGGCCAGCTGCCTCCTAAACCCGTCAAGGCACAGAGAGAGGAAAGCTGCGATCCCACAGCTAACCCCTCCCCCGCCATCGGAAGGGCGTGGGACAAGTACCAAATGCCCGACCTACCTGATGAAGGTTTTTCTAGGGTTTTCCCTGCATCGTTTTTAGGCGAATTGCCAGGTAGAATCCTTAAACCGTAGCCCGGGGGCCCTAGTTAACCCTTGGCTACCTTCCTCTACCCTTCCGCATCCCTTTTTTCAAATCCCTTCCTATGCTATTAAAAGGGGGTTGCCACCACGTGAATTACCCCTGATGTAGCCTGTTACCACCAAAATATAATACGATAATGTTGTAAATTATGGAATCCAACTGTATAAATTATAACAAGTATTGTTGATGTATAATCGCCAATTTCGGAAACAGTAAAATAATTTATATTTCATCAACTACATGAAGTTGAACGTTTAGACACACTATTATTATTTTTTATAAATATATCATTTAACCGTCAGCAATTTAGATTCAATAACAATATAAAAAATAACAAGGATCTATATTTATAGCTTATTCCTGTTTTTCTCTAATGTTTCATTGACGAATTCATAGAAATAATATTTTATTTTTACGTCAGTTTTTATTAATAAGATATATTTAACGACAATTTTAACATTTTGTTATTATAATTTTATTAATCAATCGTTAATGGATTCAGACACTTAAGCGATTGTTTTTTATATTTAATTAATATTTTATTTCCTACGTTTGTTTTCAATAACATAATTTTACAGAACATTTGAAAAGACTATTATAATTATTTTATGAATGAGTAATTAATGGTTTTACACACATTCTTCTGTCGTGTGTCCATATTTAAATAATATTTATAAAACCGACATTAAACACTGGACATATGACCGAAGAAAGTGTATGAAACCATTAATTATTTATTAATAAAACAATTATTTTAAATTTGTCGTTAAATACATTCTTCTGAATAAATTAGTCTTTAAATCACATCTAACGCATTTTTTTGATTCATTACGAACCAATTTTAGATACAAATTTTTGTATTATTCATACTTGAGTGTCTGATGTATTAAACTCGATATATTAACGTAATACTGAATTTAAGGGAGGGGGGGGGATATGTTTCGACAGGAAATCTGTGGATTGATATGAGATATGTTCAATAACTAATCTAACAAATTTCATACACAACTGCAATTACCTGAGGAGATTTTAGTTTCGGCTCAGTTACCGATGAAATGAAACTGATAAAAATTACGGAAACGCGAACGTTGATACGTACAAAATATATTTTTCCCAGTGGTAAACATTCATAGAAATAAAAGACATTGTTGCTTTAATCCCGCTGGAGATTTGTTTTATTTTTTAACCACCATATTTCTGATCAATTTGTCCGCTAAGCGTGGCGAGTGCGCACTTTGCATAACACGTGATCTCTAGCCGCCGCCGCCGCCGCCGCCGCCGCATTTTGTTGGCCACTTGTTTGGCCAGATTTGTTTGCACACTTCAAAAAGACTTGGACCCGGGTTTTACGACCGGGATCCCACAAACGTTGGCGAACTTCCAAAGCAAACACTTCGCGGTGGAAAGGTGAAATATTGTTACCGACGCTTATCTTTGGAAACATGCTGATGCTCATTCCAACTCGTCTCGTTTTTCTGTTTTATTCCTTTCATATTTATTGCTGCTGGAGAATTCTTTGAATCTATTCCAAGTTATTCGGGGATTAAAAAAAAAGTAAAAAAATGTTTTTGACTGGGTAAAGGTGTCTTACTTTGAAGTGCTACAGTACCTATTTAGCCACATTGCTTCATGTATCAAGTGTACTGTCTTCATATGATTCGAAGACGGAATTACACACACGAAATATTTTTCTCTGACCGAAATGATCCAAGTTGAAGCTTCCAGTGAACTTATTTTGAACACTCAACGGCGATCCAACGTGGAATGACGTGTGTCGGGGCAATGCAGAAAATTGAAGAAATAAAAAATGTTAATAGAAAAAAAAAAGGGAACTGATAAAACGAAAGAACAAAGCATGACGGATGAAATCTATATAATAAAAAAGGATGTTTATTTGTATGTATGTATGTATGTATTTACGTTGTTCTTTATACAAATTTTATCCCGTGGACAGAATTCAACAAAAATTGGTATATATATTCTGCCAAAATCGAGAACCGGTACTGTGGGAGTGAGAAACCCCTAGAATAAACGTGGAAATAATTATAATTGTAATAAGTTACGAATTAGTGTTAAATTACTGCGCGAGATGATGACGTCATAAGTTTTCAAGACATTGACGCATCCTAAATATAGTTCTGTATTTCGTAATGAAATAAAGCAGAAATATTTTGATTGAATAAAAAGTAAAATTTTTTCCAGTATTACTCCATCGAATAGTAATAAAAAAACAATACGAAACACTTTACCATCCTTGCGCAAAGTTAATTTGGAATACTTCATTATCCCGCTATCTTTGATAAAGCCAATATGGCGCCTTATAATACATTCAAATGTGTGTCGGTCGAGATTTATAAAATTTCATAATATAACGTACTATTGTATCCTGTATAATATTTCAGAAGATAATAAGATTTGTCTAAGGTACGACTGCTGAATTATATGTTTGTAATTATAAAAGTATTGAAAATGACGTACGGAACTCCGAAAGTTTTTATGGTCGTTATTCAATTAATGCACTCTCAGTCAAAGGTATGTACAGAAATAGGAACATTTAAATTGAATTAAAAGTACAATTAATTATACTTTACGCAACGTATTTGTATAAATGTAAACAAATTATTGCGTGCAATTTGTGTCGTGAAACAAAAATTTGAGGTTAGGATAGCAGTATTTGTTTTCCATTTTTGGGAACGACGTTATAGATGATCAATTTCTGAGAAATGAAGCTGAGCAAATATATTTTGATTGAATAATAAGTATAATTAAATCTACCAATACCACATCGAGTGATAAATATAATTTATTATGAAAGGTTATACAATCCATGGCATTAATTTTCTTTTAAATAACTTGACTTTTGACGTGGAATATTTAACGGGATCAGGGACCAATATGTTTCCCAATTATATCTTGCAATACGCACTGGAAGATACATAGAATTATGATAAAAACAATACTTAAATGTTCAAAATTGATATTTTTTTATTGAAGACAGCGTATTTCGTAATGTTTTGCATTAATT
Organism: Zhengitettix transpicula; assembly: GCA_037074705.1. Lineage (NCBI taxonomy): Eukaryota > Metazoa > Arthropoda > Insecta > Orthoptera > Tetrigidae > Zhengitettix > Zhengitettix transpicula. The sequence goes on along the minus strand of CM073596.1, from coordinate 33,005,286 downwards.
TTATACAATGCTACCAACTGCAGATTGCTAAAACCACCAAATAGTTTAATTTCAGATGGAAAAATTATATGTCTACAAATTTAATAATTGTTTTAAATAGTGTATGTATATCTATCTATCTATATATATTATATAAAATTGTCTTATACGGGTATGTTCGAAGAGCGTTACATAAAAATAGCGCAAAAGCAACCGAAATTGGAGTGTATCGGGACATCTCGGGCAACGCCGGGCACCCAGCTAGTGAATAAATAAAATGTAATTCCATCGCTTCTAATGATAAATTTACCGAAAGAACTAGATAAGAGAAGCAAACAAATTAACGTTAGTTTCGCATCTATCGTTTTCAAATTAGGCAGGCTCTGAAATTCGCAATAACGACTAGTCGTGTCGCAGGTGAAAGTCGGTCAGCGGTACGCGATATGTAAATTCGCGATTGTTCAAATCGGCAAAGATAAGGGCGGAAGGGTCAAGGAACTCGGACTCCTGCGTGACTGGGGTCACTTTTGTGTTCTCCCTGGGGACGGGTTGATTCACAACAGCTTGTCTTTGTGTCCGTCCCCAGAGCATTTCAGAAATTATTTTGTCTGAGAAAACCGATCTCGTACGGCGACTTCGACGCCATGCTAGTATGGTGGCTCAATAGTTTCCTGGACAGGCGTAAAACAAGATATACTGTGCTGTAAATCAAAAGATGATGCAACGCTTTTCTTGCTTCGGCTTGCATCTCAGCATAAATAACAATATGTATCAACACATTTGAACAGTATAAACTAACAAAACGGCTGAAAAGATTTCAATTAATTTTCAATGTGCAACAAAAATTAGCCGAATTTCAAGTCACAAGGGAATTCTTAGAGAAAACGTAATTCACATTGTGATTATTGCATTGTCTTTTTATTAATGACTCTTTCTTTTTAAATGTCACTGCTACTTCTTTATAAACAAAATAAGTACATTGTTGAAAGTTTTAATTTAACGTCCGTTTTGAATTAATGAAACAATTGATGACCTCTACAGACACTTTTAATTATTTACTAGTTGGGTGCCCAGCGTTGCCCGTGTACTTATTTATATAACCCCGAAAGAGTATTTAATTCTATATTAATCTGTAGTCAAGAATTTGATTTAACCTAAATCTAAATGTTCCTAGTTCCGATTATACTTTCGACCGATAGTGCATTAATTTAACAGCTACAAAATACATTGAATTTCATTGCATCATTCCCAACAAACATTCCTTCCAATTTCTTCTTAAATATACTCCACAAGTATTGCAGGACATAATTGTCCCTCAGTCTTCAGACATTACGAACGATTAAATTGATGAAATTGTTACCTAGATTCATAATGAAAACAATTGGTCGCCATATTGGCGTCACTAATAACACACGAAAGTTAACTTAAATTTCTCGCAAGGATTGTAAAGTATTTCGTATTGTTTTTTTATCATTCTATGGAGTATTTCTGGATAAAATTTTACTTTTTATTCAATGAAAATATTTCTGCTTCATTTCATTACGGAAAAAGGAACTATTTCCTTTGGACGTCGCGTAGTAACGTCTCTCGCGTGACGTCATGGTGTATTGTAATTTAACACTAAATGATCACATGATTATAATTCCACCTTTACGCTAGGGGGTTTTTAATCCCCGCAGTACCGTTTCTCGTGTTTTTAAGAATATCTGTACTAATTTTTGTTCTGTCAACGTGCTTAAATCTGTATAGAGATGAATGAAAATACATACATACAAATATACAACTTTTTTTTATATATTGTAATAATTTAAATATAATATGAATGTGGCGTTTCTAAATGAAAGAACTTAAGTGAAAACTATTAAACAAGATTTATTAACAATTTTAAAACAAGTATAAAATACACAAAATATTTGGGATCTCAGGGTCTTGAACTGGGTTTGATAAATGGCAGAATTTATATAATCAAAATTACATTTACTTTTTTATGGAAATCAATGCGTCTGAACATAGACGAAATTTTTTGCGGAAGAAATAATACTAAAGATTGAATTTAAACAATTTTAATTTTATCAAGAATTAAGGATCTCATTTTATCGATAATTAAATAATTAAAGAACGATCTGACTTTTATCTTTTAACCACGGTTTACAAATGATTTTAAAGTTTTTCTCTACTTACGGCCGCCCAGGTCTCTTTTTAGCTTTTCGTCCACAATTTTGGGGACATCACTGATTCTAAGTACTTACAGACTCTAAATGTTCACAGGCTCTAATTGGCGTTGTTTGTTAGTTGGTTTAACACAAATTGGTTGGTTCTCGATGCATGATGAATCTACGCTCGACCACCGAATACACACTAGTTGCTTTGTCTCCTTCCCGACTGAATCTTGCTTTACTTTTTAATATTTGAAAGCATGTTTGTGACTGGACCACATTCTTTCGTTCTGACTGCCGACTGTAAAACTTTTCGTCTGATCTATTCGCTGTCTGCTGCCCGACTGTACAGCTTTCAAACTGCTTGCTGTCCGCTGCCCGACTGAATTCTTCGTCTCGTAAATTTTTGAGCGCGTAAAACCTTCCCAACCGATCAACAATGTTTTCTTTGTCTTGCCGGTTTGTTGCGGCGTCCGCTCTATATCCACTAATAATGAGTCCTCTACAATTCAACTTTTCAATTAGAACAATGCCTTAATTACCAATTACTACAATATATAGACAGTTTTATATTGTAACGACGTTTTTATAACTGAAGAGGATACAAAATGGTATCGAAACGTCGCTTAGTCACAAAATAAACAAAAACCGTCTGAAGGTGGTCATAAATTGTTTCAATAACTACATTGCATTTGAATTAATAACACTTCAAGTATTTTGATTTCTATGTAGACTTCTATGAGTAGACATTAACTTTTCCCCTCCATTTTGGAGCTTATTCTTCCTGTATAAATTATATAATTGTTAGAAAAAAAAACATCTAGAAACAGTCAGAAAATAAAATATATTTTATTAAAACATTAAAAAAAATGTCTAAGTATGGCTATAAAAGCCGGATGAAGTATATTAATCTGGAAAAGCTAAGATATACAAGGACGAAAATGATGAGCTGCATTGTCAAAGAAAGTAAGAAAGAAACTGGATATGAAATTTATTGATAATGGTGTTCCAATGCCCGATTTTGAAAATAAATGCGTGAAATAAAAAAGACAGAAAAAATAGGAATTATATCTAGACGAAAAAACAAACGATATAAAGAAAGATAGAAATGATTGACCCAAACATAAAAATCTAAACAGAAAGTACGAAAACTGGTCTGCATTCTCTTAAGTATACCGAATTATTCTAAATTTATTGGAATGATAATGTCTGTAATATATTATTAAATAAAAATAAAACGCCGAAACAACATTATATTAAAAATGAACAATTTTAACACACCTGAAACTGTTTCAAATATCCAAAGGCACCTGTTTGTGTTTAATGCAATTAAATAATACAGTTAGAGGCTGTAAAATCATTTATTGTTTTATTCTGCATTTCCCGAGCACTCCTAATTTTTCTTTCTGTATTTAATATCTTCAATAGTTGAAAATTATATTAAAAAAACAACAGCGCGTGTGGAAAAATGGCGAATTATCATCACAGTTCTTTTAATGAATTAAACAGGGTCAACGATGAAAAAAAAATTCGAAACGGTTCCCGACGGGATTTTTCAATCCCAAAGCGTAAAATACAATTTTCACAACAAAGTACGTCAATGTTTGTTTTTTTTGTTCGCTTCGCTAGTCAGAATTGTAAATTGCGTAGCTTATATCGCGCCCACGCAGTAATCAACAATTGTAGTCTGCGTAATCGAATGAAAGTCTAATTGAAATTAAGGGCTAAATTAAAAATACACAGGCAGGTGACGCAGTCGGAAAATTTCACAATAACCCGGAATCCACACGTCAGCCCGCATAAAAAGAAATTAAGTGATCGGAAGGGAAACGGTTTAAATAGAATTTTACCGAAACGTGTAAAAAAGAATAAACTCGCTTCTCAGGGAATTTATCAACTGAAGAAGTAGTCCATACATCAGCAACACGCCACAGATGTTTATCATTATCTAATCTGTATACTATCAATTTTAACTGCTGTTCATGCAAACGTGTACACGAAAATCTAAGTAACGGTGATACGGACGTTTCATCTATATAAATAAAATAATACATTTGTCTCAACGTCGTTCAGAGTCGGGTTATTTCTGCTTATCTTCCCGTTTCAGGTGTCAGGGATCTGAAAATTGCATTCACGTTATTTTTTTTTTATAGAATAACAAGTTACACGAGGATAATCCACGAGGTGGATTCCTGTCACACTGAATTAGTTCGCTTTTCACACGAAAACTGCGGTGAGAATGTCCTTAGTAATATAAAAAAAACCATCCGCCATGTGCAAACAAAATGGTGGACTTTACAACTAAACGGTCGGAACGATTTCGACTAAACTTCGTTATTCTTTCTTTTTAACAAGTAACGTTTTTAGTAGGTTGTTGTCAAGAGTAAGCGAGAAGTAGCCATATTGAGTATCAAATATTTAATAAATATAAAACAATGATCTAAATAAACTTAACAAAAAAACAACTAATAATGTCATTTGAAAAAGAACGACCAATCTACCGTTAAATAATATCTCGTTAATGTTTTCCTTTCGTCTAATGTACCATATTATACAAATTACTGCAAATTTGTACGCTGATACAAACCGGACTTTCGCTCGACATTAATTAAATTTGCTAAACGTTTACCCAAGTTCCCCGAACTGTTAAATAAATGCCTCGCGTTAATTCAAATGTAACGAATTTAAGTGACTGAGTTAAAAACTGCTTCATATGCAAAGCACTCGCTTGTTTCAACTTCTATATTTTACACTTTAAATTCAACTATCAGTATTTCTAATTTGCCTTGTAAAAACAAAATCACGAGTCTGTGTTATGATATGACGATGTTAATACAGAACGGTATTCTGCAATCAACATGATTTATGGTTTCGCGGTAGAGACAAGGTAATATTTTATTCTTGAAAGAATTGAAAAATTCCTGTCTGGAAGGTAAATTAATTTCACGATAGAGAATAACATGAACGTCAATAAAAAGGAAAGTTTGCAATTTTAATTCTCCATTTCCAAACCGTCCTAGCAATTTACACTGTTGTAACTGACACTAAAAAAAATAATATATTATGAGCAAGAAGTCAGTTAATAATTAATTATAAACAAAAATAACTTGCACATTATAATATCGCAGGCAATTTCTAATTTTCGTGGACCTCATCAGGCGTGCACTACAAATAAACTGAAATAACGATATAAGAAAGATAAGAGAATAAAAAATTATTTGAGGACAGTCATAACTTTTTCTGAGATTATTAGTATCGGTTTTAAGATTATTGGATGAACAATTGGAATGTGTAAACATTTCATACATTAATCTCACATAAAATTTTATTTCAGAATGTAATACATTATTTCAATCAAAACTGTGGTTCTGCGAGTTCATGTGTTTAATGAGCACTGAACGTTTGCCACTAGGTTGTTTTAAATTAGAAATCTTTTTTTGAGGGGAGTTTTAATGTCCGTTCCGCTTGTCCTATGTAACAAACGTCGCAGTCTTTACAGGAAATTTTATTATTTTTATCTAAATTATTGATATAATCTTTGCTGTTATTTTTATATATATCTATCAAAGTTGTACGATTTAAATAATTCAATTAAATTAAAATTTATATTCTTTATAAATCGAAGACTGCTAAAAAATTTGAAACTGTAGGCCTGATGGGTAAGTTGTTACGATATTTGATTTTGTGCAGTCTTGTTTCTTGATATACTGGATAAAAAATAGTCATAAAAATGTCGGAAATTAGTTATTATAATGCAAACTTTGGTGGGAATCACTTTCTTCACTAAAGAACGCGTTTTTAGAAATAACTGATGGCTGGAGTGAAAATTAAGAACCAATGCAGAAAACGTCGGTTCGAGAAACCAATTAGTTTCATCGAAATGGAGACATTATGAAAAAATAAAGCTGCGTTTATTTTCAATTTCGTTCTACTATAATTATTAAACACAACGGTTAACTGGTCAACCAGAGTTTTGGGAACAACACCAAAGATAACAACGTATCTGAAAAAATAAAGGGGTTTGGAATCAGGTAGAGACTGGCTAGTCTCACATGATGATTTCGGCGGAAAAAAAGGTTAATCTTGCTTGGGTATTTAGAGTTACGTAGAAAAATTTGTAGTCCGGGGATTTAAGTATGAGAAACAGCGCAACGATTTTGCTTTACACGATCAGATACTTCACATTTGACTCTCCAATCACCATCCTGTAAAGGACCGTAAAATTTATTTTAATTTTAAAAATTAGTGACAATTCAGTTAGGCACAGTTTGAAAATATATAATGTCGAAGACGGTTTGTAATGACTACTGTTGTTCTCATACAAATGTCCTATTTTAAACACTAACTCGGGTGGTGTTTGGCTGATGAAATCAACCACGAGTAATTTGGATAATGACTTCGATTATTATTCAGGTCTGAAAACTTGGTATCAATGACAAGGCTTCACTCTTTGTAGAAGGGTTGGGTGTGCCCTGTTTTCATTGATGGGAGGAAGGAAACGGTAGTCCCATCCCGTCCATTAGATCCCAAGGCTGCTAACATCAGCTCTCACTTTCCTACTATCTTTTCCATAAATCGTAACTCCAAAATGTATAAATCGTTGAGGAGTTCATCTCCATAATATTATTCTTCTAAATATAATGTGCCTTTAACCTATTCCACAGTACCTAAACTGAAAGATAAAGATAAAATAAATTCACAATTATTACCGTGTAATTCTGTAAGCCATATTCATGGAGTACCAGTTGTAGAGGAGTGGGTTGGAAATATACTATCGTGACGCATCGCCGGTCACGATCACGGTTTATTGTATATTTAACCTCCAATAAAACAAAGCCGTATTCGTATTAATGTGTACTGGAAATTCTTTGATAACCGATACAAAATGCCATAATTACGTAATTTTGGTGTATATTTTCTATTAACGAAATATTACAGTGATTTATAAAGTATTCAAAACTCTTTCGAAAATAAAACGTCAATACGATTACATACGAAATATATATTTAGAACGTTTCGTGAACCCAGGCCTCGTTGTGCACAAATATCGAGTCCTGCGAAGCTGTCGTATGAGGAAAATATTATAAGGCGCCGCTTTGAGAATGATTTAGTGAAAAGTGGAACAGGAGTTTCGAGCCTATTTTTATGTACACGAAATTTGAAATGGGAGAACAAATTTTCTGAACTGCAACCCGCCAAGCACTGGCGACAAAGAAGATGTGTAATCGAAAGTAAGGGGCAATGTGGGACATTGAAAATATGCAACTGAATTTTTAAAAATGTGTCAAAGAAATGTGCTGATAGTGAAGTTTTAAAGAAGGCTATATATTAAAATATGGGTTGATGATGAAGGAAAGTAAATATAAAGAAAAAATTTTGGTCTGAATGAAAATTAATAATACGGAAGATAGCCAAATACAGACAGACAAGAAAGGGACAAGGAGTCCGGAAACGTAGCGTTGTATTATTTCGCTGTATTTGGCTATATTTTTTATTATATTTTATACACAATATTCTGAAAAATTCAAGCAGTATAGTAGAAAATCGTCTCTCAGACACTATAGAGAATCTGGGCTTCAAGTGTATGAAAAAATAGGTTCATTGTGCATGCATTATAATTATTTATTATATTCTGTAACTATCAAATTCCATGTTTATTTGAATGTAAATCTGGTACTCCCAATTAATTAATCTAAAACAAATTGTAACGTTGCATACGAGATCCCAGCCAGATTTTGCCCGTTGGGGTTAATAAGAATAATTGTTATCTTGTACCCAGCTGGCCAAGAGGATTAAGAAAAGGCCTCGTTATTTACCTAATTGACTTTTGTCAGTCAAACTTAGATTTGATTTATTTGATATTTTATTTTAAAATATAAAATACATTAATTTTATGCACAATTACAAGAGAAATGATACCAAACTATCCATAATTTACTGAATGGAAGTCGAATATAGCAGCCATGTTTGGTGCAACATTATTTTGAAACCACGTAAATTCAAATATTCTATATTCCACTAACCTTCGAATGTTATTTACATTATTAAAGTAAATTGTAGATAAATTTTTTATTTCATGAATTTTGACTAGTTATTTTATTAAATTAAAGATTTTTTGTACCATTCTTCTTGTAATAATGTTTATAATTTGATATATATTAAATATTTTAAGATAAAATAAATCGATGTTTTATCCTCAGAATCCAGCCACAGACTACGTGAGTTTACACGAGACCAGCCGCACGCCCTAGTGCTAATAACATAGTTGTGATCTTGGAGGCACCGCGGATCAACGAAGATCAACGCAAGTGTTCCATAAGAACGCACAACGCGCAGTTCAACGTGGAACGACTCAAAATGTAGTGCCAGAAACGTGATAGGAACTCAACCGAGTAAAACGGTTGTGTCTGCCTAATATCATAAATTGTTAATATACGAGAATAAATAACACTGAACGACACATCACTTGCAAAATCATTAGTAAACATTATTATGTGTTCTGGGTACTGCCAGGTCTGTAAATTTCTATCTGCATCTTACGCTGTTCTAAGTTTCTTTCTTCATCACCCAATATTTTATTTCTTCTTCTTCTTCCAGAACTTGGAACGCCTTCGATATCCTAGCAGTATAAGTAACCTAGATTAATTTACTCATTACGATCTATACAAAATTATTACTGGCCATGGAGAATTGAATTATATTTTTATGTAAGAATTTACAGTCTGAAAGCGATCTCAGTTCAGAAAATCAGGTAGCTTTATTTCTTCAGAATATTTGAAAAGTTAACCCAATTAAAATAGACAATTAAAGGTCGGAAGGTATCGACTGTTCCAAGTAGTTCAATTAAAACTGAGCTTCTGAGCATCAAATACGAGTGCTGCACAGATTGGTTGGAATGTACTGAAATATTTGCCCTTTTTTGCACATGCCGCGGGCCAGGCGGCTTTGTTAGTGACAGAAGCAGCAAGAGCGAGGCCCTGGCGGCAGTTTGAAGAGATAAAAGCCCGCGGTGGTTCTGCAGTGGCCGTAGCCCTCGGCTATCCTGTTTCAAGCAGACCCAGCAACAACACCGAAACAAAGAATCACTGCTTCTTCGTGAGAAAAAGAAAACACACATCTAAAATCTTGCCTTGGTCTTAAAAAAAATTTTTTTTTTGAAACGAAACAGGCTCCAACAACAATTTTCAGTAGTCCAAAGCAAAAGAATAGTTTTACGACCGGATCGAATTTAATTCGTCGAAGAATATTAGTTTTTAATTCTTGAAATAGTCAAGAGTTAGGAAGCGCCCGTCGTTTTGGATTTTAAATGCGAAAGATAAAAAATTAGTGTAATTTTGTATGCCCTCAATGAAGAATTCGTAACATCTCTGTTACGTCAAATATTTTCCCCCACTGGGTCTATTTTTCTGACCTGCTGATCTTTGCGCCAGCGCTAGTTCCCTTGGTACAATTCCCAGTGTCTCATAAAAAGTTCAGTCCGGCTAATTTCAGTTACATATATTCTAGCCCACATCAAACGGGTTTGATGAAAAGATGGTGCAAAGTGTCTACCGAAATAGCTATGTTCGTGTGCGTCTGCATTTCGGAGTGAATCAGCGTTCGCAGTATGACTCGGAAATACAAAATCTACAATTAGCTAAATCCTATAAGTTTCCATTCATTAGAAAAAAATTAAGTAATTTTTTAAATTGGTTTCTATCGGAAAAAATTCGAAAGCAATACGGTCTCGACGAGGGAAGCTGAATCACTTCAACGTATATATTTTAACATGCGTGTCATCCAGTTTCGATTTTTTGCGACTGTATAATATTTTAATTACTGTAAAGACTTGATTTATTTCAGGGTAGTATAGATGGTGGGTTGTTGTTTGAAAAAAAATTAGTAATCTCATAAGGCTTAAGTCTGAAGACGCTACACTGACAGCCATCTAACGCGAACGCTCTCAGAAAATTTGTTAACACGAGAAAAAATTGGTCACGGTTAAGTGAAACAATATTTCAAAGCTCTCAGTCCAGCCGATACCAAAGTCGAGCTAGATTCTACTCTGGAGGAATCTGATCCTTCGTTTACAACAATGAATTGCAGAGTTTAAACGAGGCCGTAAGATATCGCAGTGGTCGACCACAGCGATTTTTTTTTGGATTTTTTTAGGGCAACAGGCTTCATGAGGGTAATCCACGTTGGGCAACTCCCCTTTAATAGCATAAGAAGGGGTTTGAAATGGGGGATGCGGAAGGGTAGAGGAAGGTAGCCAAGGGTTAACTAGGGCCCCCGGGCTATATTTTAAGGATCCTACCCGGCATTCGCCTAAAAGTAATGCAGGGAAAACCCTAGAAAAACCTGTATCAGGTAGGTCGGGCATTGGGTTCTTGTCCCACGCCCTTCCGATAGCGGGAGAGGAGTTTGCTGTCGGGACGCAGCATTCCCTTCTCCGTCCCTCGACCAGTTTAGGAGGCAGCTGGCCGACTGTTCCAATGGGAACAGCGAACAACTCTTACCGTATGCCCAAGGTCTGTGACCCCGGAACATACACCTCTCAAAACAGGCCGAGGTGCCTCGGCTTGTGGGAACCTTAGTTCAAAAACGGAGAGGAAAAGGCATCCCCAAAGGTAACCCCTTCGTATCACTCCTACAAGGTTCATCCTGCGAGAGAACATCCCTCGCAGGTACTGCCTGCGAGAGATAGCCCTCGCAGTACAGTGACATGACGTCGAAAATCCATAAAATAATATTGGATGACCATCTACAAGTGCGAGAGTTAGGAGACAAAGTGGGAATTTCAAAAAAGTGCTGTACATTGCGTATTGGCTCAAAATTTGGTCATGAGAAACCTGTACCCAAGATGGGTTCCACATTTGCTTGCAATGGAACCAAAACAGGGTCCTAATGATGTTTCAATCGAGTGTTTGGCGATGTTTCACACCAATAAAGCCGAGATTCATAATCGTGGACGAAAATTGGTCCATCACTTCACACCTCAGACGAAGGAACAATCAGAACAACGGTCGGAAAGACAGTTCCATCTGCTGGCAAGGTTTTTTGGGATGCGCATGGAACTTTGATTACCATCAGAAAGGAAAAATAATCAACGGTGAATATTACACGAACTTATTGCAGCGTTTGAGACCTGGAATCAAGAAAAAAAAGACAACATTTGGCGAAATTGAATGTATGGATGCACCAATTCACGCAACAATTATCGCGAAGGCCGAAATCAATTGATTTAATTTGGAATTGCTTCCTCACGCACTCTATTGGCCAGATTCGGCTCGCTCGGATTATTTTCTCTTTCCAAACTTGAAAAAGTGGCTCGGAGTTGAAGATTTGACAACGATGAAGAAGTGGAGTCTATTTTGAGTGGCTCAGTGGTTCTCACTTTGAACAGGGTATCGAAGCTGGGGAACATCGCTGGGGAAAGTGGTTCGAACTAAAAGGAGACTACGTTGAGATATAGAGATATTTTTTCCGAAAATTGTTATGTTTTCGTTGTTAGTTCAGCTACTTCTGGGATTACCCTCGTAAGTTAAGTAATTATTCAAGGTTTTTTTTTTTTAAAAAAAGGGAAATTTTATCAAAGTACGAACGCGACTGTCGGTGCGTAACGTAACTCAAACTGTACTTGCAACTTATTTTATCTACTTACTTCAGACGTACTTGCAAAAATTAATGACAGATATCTACATCAGTTTTGTTTGTGTATACCGAAAAAATTTCGGTCTGGAGTGAATTTCGAACTTTTCCACTAAAGCAAACACCGAACGTATTAATAGTATATTCATGATTCGAACTAAATTGGCAAAGTCAACAAGTCTCACTTTTTTCTTTACATTAGTGGACAGCTTAATCGGTAAAACCCACGTTCTTGGAGTAATTTGCGAGTCCGACGAGGATGCAAAAAATAGTGGCGGTAAATATTCGTGTGGACCGGAATACGGGTGACAGAATTATGGGACGATCTTTCGTTCGTGATGAATATCACGAACCATTATCTCGACATGTTGCAAAAAAAAGAGAATCATCACGAGCAAAGGTAACTTCCACGTTTACGTTCAGCAAGATGGATCTCCATCTCATGTGAGTACCCACGTACTCCAGTTGTTAGATCAGCAGTTTCCATGTGATTGGATGGTCCGGCGTCCGATAACCCAGATCGCATCCCACTCGACTTTTATCAAAGGGATTATTGAAGGCCATGGTGCTCGACAGCAGATAAAAAGCAAGTAACGATTACCAGTTTTCCTTATACGTGTTCTTATCAGTAGTGGCAGACAGGTTTTCAAATAATGGTCACCATGAATGGAATTTTTTTTAAAAATGGTACTGGAATTCCTTATAAAAGTTTACTCTTTTTACGTCTGGAACAGCGGACCGTGTAGTTATAATTTTCATTGTTTAGTCTATAACATCTTAAAATATACATCAACTCCGTATAATTCTGATATACAGTCGGGTTGGAATGATGACTAACACGTAATTCTCAAGCTATAAATAGTTATTAGTCGTTTCCATGAATTTTCTGCTGTTTTATAGGAATAATTAAAATAATTATAATAATAAAAAATGAAACTAATTCTGAGTATATTAAATATAGTTAGTGGAAATTGGTCAACGGTCAGAATATCTATTTATAAACATTACAAGTTACATATATTAACTAAAATTCATCGTAACGCGTCTTCCCTTTTATTAAGGACCTCTTCAGACGTACATGATTACAGAAACATTTAAAATATGTTGCAACTGTTTAAATTTAATTAAAAAACATTTGATTTATTCAAAAACTTTCAACGAAAGTGAATGGAGGGGATTAATTATTTTAACTGATTTTTTTATTCAAATGTAAATATTTAGAACATTGATTCTTTTATAGGTAGAGATCCCTAATCAAAGGGAAGAAACGTTACAAATATTTTAGTTGATATATGTAACTTATAATATTTATAAATAAATATTCTGACTAATAGAAAATTTCCACTGATTATAGAAAAAAAAATTATAAACGTCTGATGTAAAAATATACTAATTAGATGAATAAATATCCAAATAACAGACAAAAATAAGTGCTAAATAAATACTATACAACGTTCCTTCAATCCTTGTTGCTTACGTCAGGTGATTAAAAAAACATAACAGTCGTAAGAACGACACCGCACAAATAACGAACTCAAAAATCAGCAGTCTAAGGTGTAATTATGAAGGAGAAACAGAGAGAAATGTTTGTAGAATAATTAAAGAACGCCGGATATTCACTGTAATAACAAAACAATCATAAGCAGTTCTATTAAATCAACTCTAAACTTCAGAACTGATAGCAACCTATAAAGTTAAATCAGGTTTTCATAGATTAGTTACATTGGTTTAGTTTTCCTCTATATTGTTATCCGTTTCTGTTGTGGTGGATTTAAATATTTCACGGCTGAAATATGTTTTAATTTCTCAATTCCTATACGAGTTGTTAAAATCTGTGGGTGGTGCTAAGACATTTGAAACAAGGTGAAGAACAACAGTTTATAGGAAAGAAAAATTAAGGTACGCCAGTTACGGCCTGACAAAGTGAAGAAGAAAAAACATTTTAACTGGATGAAAAATGGGTAGCACAACAAATGACGGAGTGAGAAACATTTGTCCACCATCTTTTTATTGCATTCTCTTAGCGTGCAGTTTGTTTTGGCACTCGACAGGTCCGCAAGTATTCCTCTGATGTATTTGTGTGTGTAAAAAGAACATGACTGAGAGCAAATTGTTTAAATGTTGTTTGTGACGTCGCCTTATTTCAACAGATGCCAGGTGTATTCTTCTTACTTGCTTGTCAGATCCAAATTCCTGAAATTCATACACAGTTAGGGTTATAATCACCTGTTGTTGTTTTTTGGCGGTAGGTCCTGGAACCAGGATACGAAGCGGGTTTTAACATTCCAACTGATATGAGGGCAGGGGCAGAGCTTAGCTGGCGGAAATACGTGGGGCTTCCAACCTCACCGATCAATCTCATCACGAAACATACACAGCTGTTAAGCCTTCGGTAAGTTACTCCTCCTGTCTGACAGATCGCCCGTCAAGTTCATCTGGAGATGGTCCTGTAACTGGTGGCAAATAACACCAAATGGTGGAACTTTAATCTTGTCACCGTCGTCAAATATTCGTCACTTCTGAACGTTCCTTTCGCAAACCCATTTTCCTAATTCGTTGTACTTAATTCACTGTTTTTTTGTTGTTGTAAATATCAAACGTTTTGTAATAATTTATTGCTGGGGAGATTTTTACTTTTATGTATGTAGTTGAAGCTTAATCTAAAAATAATAATTATATGCTTTTTATGTAATAGATATATTTAACAACTAGCTGGGTGCCCGGCGTTGCCCGAGATGTCATTTATCTATAACCCCCGATATGACTCCAATTTCGGCTGCTTTTGCGCAATTTTTATGTAACGCTACTCGAACCCTAATCATTATAATTAACTCTGAAAAATATTTCTTCAACGCAAATATCTGCCGTGTTTGCATGTTCCAAAATTTGCACCCCGCTACCCCTGCATCTGAGGGGTAAATGCCAATTTGAATGTCGTAACTAAACACAGTGACTTCCATAACCTTTGATTTGACTCCAATCTCGGTTGTATTCGCGTTATTTTACTGTAAAGCATCTCCACCCCAAACCCGAAGGGTGTCCTTTTCACAGGGCGTAGGGGATGAAAATTGTATTCAGATAACATTGGTAGAAACACTATCAATATCTTTGACCCCTAAAAATATTTATCCGACTCAAATATCGGCTGTTTTAGTATGTTTAAATATTTCCACTCCCGCTTCTGGGGGTGGAAGACGCGTCTCACCCCGACAGTGTTTGTTTCCTGGTCGCAAAGAACACGTGTACGAAATTTGGTGAAAATTGCTCGACTGGTGTAGATTTGTATTTTATTTAGAAAACGTTTGTATGGGAAATATAAAAGGGCTGTTTTTAGGGTTTTCCCGGAAATTATTCGATTTTTTCTCGCCTTTTAAACCTTCCCTAGACCTCCACGAACATTTAAAGACTAAGATAAGATAAATCCGTTCAGCCGTTCTCGAGTTTTAGTCAGACTAACGAACAGCAATTCATTTTTATATATATAGAAGATTCACATATTTGATCAGAAAAAATCAATATTCATACTGTGAAATGTGTAACAGTTTTTCTCAGGGGATGGAGGGCTCAAAATTCTGTGGATAATCGAAAATATTTTTAACCGTGTACTACTGTGGTTCTGTGACACCGACTTCGACTTGGAATATTATCTCAATATTTTACCGGTTCTTTCCGGGATCTTCCAGATAATCCGCTTTTCAGATAGTCCAAACGGTGCTGTCGCTCGTCTACTGAACTGTAAAGTAAGACCACAGCTGGTCAGTCTGTTTGGCAAAGTCGTCTTCCAACTTTCAATTCGACTGAACTACTACGTCTAATTCAAAACCAAGTTCTTGACTTACTAACTCAATAAGTGCCTTTCTCCCTTCTGTGTCTCAACTTCCTCGACCAGTCAACTCCTTTGCTCCGTCTCTAGTACTGAACTTCTGCCTGCTCTGCAGATCACCTTGGTGAGCAAATGTAGCTCCTAACTGATCTAGAACTCTTCGACAATACTAGCCTATGAAACTCGTATCCGTGCATCCACAAATTTGAATATTAAAATGAAAAAAAAAATTACGTCTGATTGAAAATAATGAATGAGAAAGATAGCCAATACAGACAAAATTTGAATATTATTTTTGGTAACTCCCACTGCGGGGTTGGCACGTCTAATGTCCAAGTCCAACGGGAGCTCACGTTCTTCAGGGCGCGAGAATCTCTGCGAAAAATTCGCGTGTGTTACAATCTTGGGAAGAGAGATTTATTTTGCCACATGAGCGCCTTCTTGATCATCGTCAATTCTCTTCAAGCAACGCTTTCATTCACTACCTTCGTTCCGTACAATGACCTGGCCAGTCCGGACAAGTCTGTGTTAAAATATACTAATTATATAAATAAGTAGCCAATTAACATACAACAAACTACTTCTCTTTATTTTAACACTAGCTGGTTGCCCGGCGTTGCTCGTGTACTTATTTATATAAACTCGAAAAAGTATTTAATTGAATACTTAAATATATTCCTTGAGTAGTTCAGGATATAATTGTCACTCAGTCTTCATACATTACGAAATATTACATTGATGAAATTGTTAGCTAGACTCACAACTAATATAGCGCGAAAATTAACTTACATTTTCCGCAAGGATGGTAAAGTAATTCGTATTCTTCTTTGTTATCATTCGATGGAGTATTGCTGTATAAAATTATATTTTTTATTTAAAGAAAATATTTCTGCTTTATTTCATTCCTGATAAAGGAGAATTTCCTTTGTTCGTTGCGTAGTAACGTCTTTCTCTCGCGTGACGTCATTGTCTCTTGGCGCGCAGTAATTTAACATTTAATGATCACGGTTTTTAATTATAATTCTTTCCACCTTTATGCTATGGGTTTGTCACCCCCACAGTACCGGTTCTCGATTTTGGCAGAATACGTATACCAATTTTTGTTGCATTCTGTCCACGCGATAAAATTTGTATAAAGAACAACGTAAATACATACATACATACATACATACATACAAATATACATCCTTTTTTATTATATAGATAGATAAATATTCTCTATTGGAGTCGTATTAAATCGTAGCCTACCGGCGACGCATCACGAAAGCACATTAATATTATTCTTGGTAACTCCCACTACGGGGTTGTCACGGCTAATTCCAAGTCCCTAGGAGTGGCCACAAATTATCCTACAATTATGTGATGGTCTGTGACCACGCACAATCACGTTTCCCGCGCATCAACATGTGTCGAAAAATAACGAGGACCCATATTCCACACATAGTTTGCATAGTAAAACCGAAACCCAATGAAACATATTTAAACTTAGATTTTAAGCTTCGCTTGAAACTAATTTCTTATGTAGAAGCGAATTAAAATGGAGTGAAGAATGATTACTTCGAGATATCGAACGAACTCTGTATTGAAACCGGACCTGAATTTATTACGCCTTCGTATTCATTTGGCTGATTCCATGGTTTCAAATGTTCATCGCGGAATTTTGATTAGTTCTAAATAAATTGGTGGCCAATATTTTTACATACAACAGGAGGTAGATATTATCATAAACTAGACGCCCACTTAATATAAATTTGTTGAATTATGGAGAGAGAAAAATTAAAACGTTGGAAATTCCTATACTTAGAAAAATAAACTTAAGTGATTTAATACACATTGTAAATATAAACATAAATGCACAAGTTTTTAATAAGTGATTTCACAAAACTGCATCCAATGCCCTTTATTTGTATTTACAGATATTTACTTCGTAAGTAATAGACTCGTAATATAAATAAATAGATAAAAAATAACGTGCTGAAAATGGTTTATTACCAGCCTATTTCATGCCATACTAATCACTTTGCGAAACGCTTGACTTTTAAATTCAAATTATTTAATTTGCATCCAAATGTCTATTAACATAAGTTAGACGAATGTAATCTTAATTTGCAATCTGACCTTCGTCCGCTCCGAAGCTGCGCCTTTTAAAGAAATACAGAGTTCAACAACAAGAAGGTTGTTGTGATTTTTATCCTTTTTTCCTGTATATATTTGTGCCAAGTGCCCGCGTCAACTTTATGTGAGATATAACTCATTCCAATGGGTTCACGGTCTGCAGAATACGTGACCGCATGCTGGAGCTTCGATGGCCAATTTTCAAAATAGAATTTCAGTCAGAACCCCACAATATATTCCGTCTAGATAACCTCTGGTGCAGGCACTGTAGATTAATGAGCATATATTTATATAATAGTACTAGCTGGGTGCCCAGCGTTGCCCGAGATGTCATTTATCTATAACCCCCGATATGACTCCAATTTCAGCTGCTTTTGCGCAATTTTTATGTAACGCTACTCGAACCCTAATAATTATAATTAACTCTGAAAAATATTTCTTCAACGCAAATATCTGCCGTGTTTGCATGTTTCAAAATTTTCACCCCGCTACCCCTGCATCTGAAGGGTAAATGCCAATTTGAATGTCGTAACTAAACACAGTGACTTCCATAACCTTTGATTTGACTCCAATCTCGGTTGTATTTGCGTTATTTTACTGTAAAGCATCTCCACCCCAAACCCGAAGGGTGTCCTTTTCACAGGGCGTAGGGGATGAAAATTGTATTCAGATAACATTGGTAGAAACACTATAAATATCTTTGACCCCTAAATATATTTATCCGACTCAAATATCGGCTGTTTTAGTATGTTTAAATATTTCCACCCCCGCTTCTGGGGGTGGAAGACGCGTCTCACCCCGACAGTGTTTGTTTCCTGGTCGCAAAGAACACGTGTACGAAATTTGGTGAAAATTGCTCGACTGGTGTAGATTTGTATTTTATTTAGAAAACGTTTGTATGGGAAATAGAAAAGGGCTGTTTTTAGGGTTTTCCCGGAAACTATTCGATTTTTTCTCGCCTTTTAAACCTTCCCTAGACCTCCACGAACATTTCAAGACTAAGATAAGATAAATCCGTTCAGCCGTTCTCGAGTTTTAGTGAGACTAACGAACAGCAATTCATTTTTATATATATAGAAGATATTAATTTTAATTATAAACTAAAGCTATTATGCAGGAAACCGCCTACATGGTGACATGTCTTAAAATATATTAAAAGTAAAAAATCTAAATTTGGGAAAAATGATCAAAGAAGCACATTTTTTGTCATAGTTCCTCACACGCACACAATTAATGGGCCGAGGAGAACAAAGGCAAGTCAAGGTTAAAATTCAACAGCCACCTTATAGTTCAACGAGGGTGACCACAGTTTGAAACTTAAACACAGCCACCCTGAGACGTAAGTTGGAGGAGGAGGGGGGCGGATATTCTTTTGTTACCAGAAGAAAGAATGGCTCACGAAAATTACCCGGAGCAGAGTTAAATATAGACGAGAGCTTTTAAGAGAAACGAATTCGAGGCTACTTTTCAAGAAAGTGGCAGTTTCATATATTGTAAGTACCTCATGTTAACGACTAAATTGTCGTACTGGTATTGAACGAAGTTGTTGAGAGAGAGGTTTGGACGAATTCTACAGAAATGAGAAACCCTGATTTCTGTGGTCAAATCCGGGTAAGGAGCCTTAAGCGTTCAGAAATTCAGAGCTTCCACTTTCGACTCTCCTTCTCTTGACTTAAAATTCATAAAACTATAAATTACGTCAAGACAGTAGAAATATAACTACGAAAAATCACTGAAATCTGGTGAGCAGTTGAGCTTATCCACTTCATTATGGTCGATAAACAAATATATTAGTTTTATTTATATACCAGGGCAATCCCAGAAGTACCAGACTTGACATATAGATGGATAGCTCTTGTTTGAGATACTTACGTTTGAAAAGTCTCAGCCCGATCAATATCAAAGTCGATTCAACACTGGGGGAATGTGCTCCTAAGTTTACAACAACAAAATATTGGTTTGCAGAGTTTAAACGAGACCGTTTGAGTTGTGGTCCGCCACATTAAGTGACCAGGCCAAAAACGTTGACGAAAATCCAGAAAATCGTATTGAATGACCGTTGACAAAGTGCGCGACAAGGTAGACATTTAAAAAAATGCTGTACATCGCATATTGACCGCAAATTTGGACATGAGAAAGATATGGGTCAGATGGTTGCCGCGTTTCCGTACAGTAGAACAAAAACAGCGTCGTGAAGGTGTTTCGATCGAGATGATGGCTAAACTGTGACTGGTTCACGTCGTTGACTGTTACGTTTTTGCCATAATATTTTAATATGTATTTAAGTATGATAGAACTGATACTGTGTTAGAGGGAAAGTAGAGCTTGATATAACATAGGGCTAGGTTAGATAAACTAGCATTTTCGATAAAGAATTAAGAGAATTTAAAGGAAAATTTATGTGGTGTCTGTTAACATTTTTATTAAGTATCTTTTGCTATATAAATTATTATTATTCCGTGGCGGATAGCTGAATAAAAATGGTGCTTTTTTTGGCCTCACAATACGGTTACTAGCTTTAGGAGTTCCTGATCTGCGTCCTTTTATATACACGTGTATGGTTTATTAGCTTAAAAATGTTTAAATGAATGGTCAATTCAGAAAATTTTTGTTCTGAAATAAATTAAGTGCAGCGGAAAGTAGCCGTAATGATAAGTAGGAAAAATACCAACAAAAAAAAAAAGACGAATTCATGATTTAGCACCGTCGGAAATAGTAAGGACCAACTAAGTCAGAATAAAATATTTACTACAAAATTAACAAATTCTTAAAAAAAAAACACTGCGTTTCGGAGACCTTACGACATACTGAGTTACTACGTGAATTAGAACTCAGGTCATCGTCCTCGGATGTGGAGTGTGGATTTGTGGACCGCCAAGATTACGTGATAATTGTTACGGCTTATTTTATGTAGCACATAAATCTAAACACGAACGTCACGTCAGAAGCTTACAACATGCGAGGCCAGCCTCAATGGCTCCATCACTCACTTTACATCGTCGGCGTTTCGAAGAGTATTCAAACATTTACGTGGAAGCAGTTTCTAGGATAGGTCAATCTCGGGCTATTAGTGCAGTAACAGGAATGTTAGATGTTGAACGCGCTCTCATGTGCATTACAAATTGCCAATATGCTGTCGTGCATGAAAGCATGCTGGCCATTTACGTTTACACATGTGCTTAGACGCTCACACAAGAAAGGATGAAGACGTGCGAGGGCCACTGAAGTTAGCGACGGCGGAATTCGCTGAAACGTTGCAGATGAAGAAGACTTCTTCAGTGTTGAGGGTCCTTTCATTATACCTTTGACAACACCTCGACCCGAGTCTCGTTCACTTCAATTATAAAAAAATCTGCATTTATATTTTGTCAGAAAGTCTCTTCCCTACTATCATGTAAACTAAACATAAAATTTTAAAAGTATCTTCTGTAATAATATTTATAATTTGAATAAAAATATTTTTTTTCTTCCATAGAGGTATTAGCGATTCCAAATATTAATTCAATTTTTTCCACGTACTTAGCAAATCTCAATTTTGTGTGGCAAAAATTCGAAATTATTTTCATGAATTCCAATTCATCTCCTCCCTCCATACCTCCTGACCATTTTCTCGTTAAAATGGACTCGAGAGGCGTCATACAGGTTTATTCATATTGGTATACGTCTTAATCCTAGAAGTGAACCTTTCAAAGGAAAATTTTAATATTTAAAAAAAAATTAAATGCGCGGTAGGAAATGTTAAAATAATGTGACATTTTCATACGCGTTCATGGTTATGGTACCAATAAGTAATGATTTTATACTAAAATTTATTATTTTTTCTTTGGATTATTTTCACAATGGTATACGTCTTGATGCGAGAAGTGAACTTTTCTGGAGTAAATTTTACGATTTAAAAAAAAATTTAATGCGCGCTAGGATATGTTTAAATAAAGTGGCATTTTAGTATAAAATCATTACTTATTGGTACCATAACCATGGACGCGTACGAAAATGCCACTTTATTTAAGCATATCCTAGCAAGCATTTAATTTTTTTTTAAATATTAAAATTTAAGGATAAAATCATTACTTATTCGTACTGTAACTATGGACGCTAATGAAAACGCTCCTTTATTTCAAAATTACCTAGCGCGCATTTAATTTTTTTTAAACGTAAAATTTTCTCTCGATTTAAAGCATTAAAATAATCCTTTGTAAATGTTGTCTTTAAATCCTTATGACTTTATGATTCAATCCAGTAAACGTTGTTAGTTTCCATTCTATAGTGTATTGTAGTTGTCAACGACTGGTAGAACTGTACGAAACTCTCCTGCTGCTCTGAATAATTCACCCTGAAGACGAACAGAGTTTTCTGTAATATTCTTCCTTGTTGAATTATTTCTAAATATTTCCATACTCTTCTCAGTATTGCAACATTCAATTTTTAGTCACACAACTGATAACCCGATTATTATTATCACGGAAATGGCATCACATAACTAGTATTTTCCATTTTACACAACTTTTTACCTGGTAGAAATCCTGGGGTTTACGGAGACACTAACAGCCAACGTTTTCTCTGTACTTCAAGAACTTCCACCCTTAACAATAATAAAGATAGCCAAATACAGACAAAATTAGTGATAATATAAATACAACACAACGTTTCTGGGATACTTATCCCTGACGATTGCAGTTGTGTCGCTCTAGGCTCATCTTAGCACCTGAAGAAAGGTACAAGGATCAGAGAAACGTGGTGTGGTATTTATATTATCACTCGCTTTGTCTGTATTTGAATATCTTTCTTATTAATTTTCAATCAGACGTAATTTTTTTCATTTCAACTGTTATCCTTTTTCAAATTAATATCTATTGCCTTGTCGTTGATTGGGGCCGCGGGGGAGGGGGGGGGGGGGTTAACGACATAAAGAAGTACCAATGATATTCCTAAAAGAAGTGTTATTAATCAATCCGGTTATCATTAGGCCTTAATACTAATTATTTTTACTTTCCTCAAAAACCACTCTCTTGGCTTGACATCAGTCATGTTTATAGACGTGAAAGTAGATATAAAAAAAATGTGTAAAACCTTTTATATTAGTTCAGCTGATGTTTATTTTATCCTGTTAACATGTTGATGTTGTATTTAAGTTTTTGTTTCACTTAGACACAAAAGAATTCTGCTCCGTTATTTCTGGATTGAGGCCATGATACAACTCGATACATCACATTGTCCCAGTAAATTCTTCATGCGACTTCGTCCGAAAATATTTGGGCCTCAATGGAAATTATTTTACCAGAAATAAAACTAAAGGATAGAAATAAAATATAATAATTAGGTGAAACCGTCAAATACTATTTCAGATAATTAAAATTATAGGATTTGTTGTTACATTCTACTGCTTTCAATTTTTTTTTCCGCTCAGAATCCTGCGGATGTCGATCTCGGTTAGTGTTTGTGCTTTCTGTGCACGAGTGCACAGGTATTGCATTCAAGTACGCCAAAAAAAAAGCGGAAGCAATGTACGAGTCGAAACCGGCTCCGGACCACCCATGTCCCTCACAACCTCATCAACAACGGCCAAAACATTGGAAAATTGCCCAGAAATCATCCAAGGGCTACGAACTTGACGGTTGCTCGGGAGCAGATGGTCGGACGAGTTGATTGAACGGATCATCGATGTAAAACATGTCCGGCGTAATTAAAAACATTTACCATCTTAAACACGCCATGTTCTCGTAAGTGACAAATTTAAAGTTTTCCCAACCGGGCAATGAATATTCGATGTCCGAAAAACGGTAGATTTATTTTGTAACACCTTGGCCTACTTCCAAAACGATTTATTCTCAAAAGGAAAACGACAAATCTGGAAACAGCGACGATAGCCTCAACCAAAAAATTTCAATCGACGAGGCTCACTATTGTCGTCGTTAATGCCTTGTTCGTTGTGTAATAAAACAATGTCACCAGTTCAGACATTTTTACGGCTCATGAATGTCTTACTGGAATCCGTTGAATACCTGCGTCAAAGTGAAAAATGGAAAGACACTTAACAAATATGCTTACATACACGTTTTTCAGTCGTAAATTAAGAAAGTATCCAGTATACTGAACAGCAGAATAACGAGACTCATATTCGACACATTCAATTTGTTTTAATGTCAGCTTATTAGCGACGACAAAGTACTTGCCTCTGCTTCTGCAATTTATCAAATAAGACTTGAGCTGGAAAATGTTTAACGTTCATTTATTTTTACATCATTCCTTATTAGCTGCTTCTCTCGGTCCGAGGTCCGTGCGTATATACAATAAATCATAGTTATGTAGCACGGTTAGTGTCACGGAACTGGACTTTTAACGAAACTGTTTTAAAATTTATAAAACTATCTGTAACAGTTACAAAAACGGTGATATTCACAAGTAGGGATGATTATGTCACAGACTGTGATTGGACAAGTCTGAGATTCCAGGAGACATATGGAAGCCATTTTGACTCTCGGACCTGCCGTAAAAGGTTGTATAAATTTTTAATAATTTTAATAGCCAATAAAGCATCGAGTTACGGCAGTGTGTAACGCTACTACAATATTTTTTACAATAAAAAAACGACACACTAGAAAATAAATTTGCATGCAGTTAATGCCAACCAGCCATGCGTGAAGTAACAAGGAGCAAACACTACGGCGATTATACAAACTTTATTGTAATGAACACGTGGTCTGACCCGAGGACGTGAGCAGGAAGTCTTGAGGGAATTTCGCAACAAACTTTCCTGAACGTTAACACATTCAAAGTCACGAAAAGGTGACCAAGGGGAATGAATGAACTAAAAGTTTTTTTGGAGAATTCTCCGCAATTAATAAATAAATAAACATGAGCCAATTTTAAGTCAGAAATAAAGGAGAATTTATTCAATAGACCTTTCATCGCCTAATGTGACGACTTCATCAGGTTACCAATTTTTTTTAAAAATTATGAGGTCGTAAATTAAGCGATGAAAGATTGTTATTGAATAAATTATCCTTTAATTTCTGACTTAAAATTGGCTCGTGTTTATTTATTTATTAGTTTTCTATTAGTCAGAATACATATTTATATAATTCTCTGCCATTGCTACTGCAAATCGACTGATTTTTAGCTAAATACTGGATGAGAATCAAAAATGAAAATCGGTTGGTCAAAGAGAAATTTGAGAGATTATGAGAAAACGCAGTAAAAGAAATAATCCTACTTTGAACAGTAAAACTCTGTTCATCTTCAGGAAAAAGTGTTAAAAATCAGAGCTGGGCACAACAGTCCGAACACTCAACGGAATAAACCTTCACGATTCAGCTTATTCCAGACAGTGATGCCTTCGTGTCTGACTTGTGCCCAGCTCTGATTGTTAATCTCTTCTCCGCGAAAGCCGGCCAGAGTTTTATAATGTTCGAAACGAAGGATTATTCCACTTTTTCTTTTTCCCCTCTCATAATCTCCACACTATATTTCTTCACTAAATATTGACTTCAACTAACTTCAAAACCAGAAAAAGAGAAGTTTGTTATAAAAAAAAATAACGAATTGCTAAAATTAACTCGCAACAAAGGGTTTTTGAAGGGTGCTTTATTCACCTCAGCATTTGTGAAGCGGAAAAAATATAAAGTCAGGAGCGGTGAGACAGAGGTATGTAAGAAGTTATGGGGCAGTGTACAACTGTGTGCCTGGAAACTTCAGATAGTTCCGACTCATACAACGTTTGCCGGAGAAAACGCCCACGACCGCGGAGGTCGCAGAAATCATCTCGTCAGGATAAAAAGAAAATTAGGTTATTCTGAGTGATTAGTTTTACTACCTTGAGGTCATTTTTTTATATCTATCCTTTATTTCAAAAAGTTTGACTTTTGTATAATATTATAATATTAAAGCAGAAGAAAATTATAAAGTTTATATATATATTAAATGCACGACGTTTCGTCCTCTTCTAGGACGTCGGCAAGTATAACAATATTTATCATTTTGAAGATAATCCAAGAGTAATATTTAGAGACAAGGTTTTGTGGACGAAACGTCGTGGTTGTGGACGAAACGTCGTGTATTTTAATATATATATTTTTTCTAACTAAAGACCCTTTATATATTTTATTTCTACTCTGGTTATTTAATTTTCTAAACTATTTAACTGTGTTAAGTCTTGTTTCCAATGAAATACTATTTGTTAATATCCAAACGTATTTTTGGTTCCAAATTAAAAACTATTATTAATACCAAAGATAGTCAAATACAGTCAAAATATATGATAATATAAATAGCACATAACGTTTCTGGGATCCATGTCCCTTTGTTCAGGTGTTAAAAAGAGACTAGAGCGACACAACTGCACTCGTCAGTTGACAGAACTCGAAAAATTTTATCACTTATTTTTGTCTGTATTCGGCTACCTTTTTTATTATTAACTAGCTACGAGCACCGCATTGCCCGGGTTTTTATATATAAACTCGGCGACATGCATAAACCCCGGATCTTACTCCAATCTGGGTTGTGTTTGCGTTATTTTTATGTAACGCCTCTCCAGCACCATCCCTGAAGGTGCTCCCGACCCATACCGCAAGGGGTTGGAATTATACACATAATTATCTGGAGACACGCTATCTAACTCATTTACCCCCAAAAATTTTATTTTGACAAAAATATTGGCCATTTTAATATTTTTGAAATTTTCCACCACCGCTCCAAGGGGCTAAACGGCAAATTGAATCTCATAATTAAACTCAGTGACATGGATAACCCCGGATTTTACTCCAACCTCTCAACATCTGCAGAAACAGTATCCATTTCATTGACCCCGAAACATATATATCCGACGCAAATATCGGCCGTTTGATCATTTTTGAAATTTCCAACCCCGACCACCCCCGCCCCTGGGGGTGGTAGTCGTGTCTTAACCCTACAGTGTTTGTTTCCGTTTTCTAAAGGAACACGTGTACAAAATTTGGTTAAATTTGCTCCACGTGTGCAGTTTTGTATGCGGAATATACACACACACACAAACTGTCAATTTTATTAATTAGATTTTCATTCAGACGTAATTTTTCGTCATTTCAAAAACTATTATTCTCGTATCAGATGGAGTCAACCTCGGGATAATGTTGCCTTGGGCGATTTCTAGAGTTTGACGATTACGTCGAAGTCAGTGGTTGGGTTTTTGTATCGGAAGCATACAGAGTGGTCCTCGTAAAGTGTCAAGTTCCGGGAATCGATCTCGGGACTCGAAACCATTGAGTCACGGACCTCGCCGTTTTTACGATGTTCTGTACGTGAAAACTCGCTTCCTGGAATGCAGGGCGTTTGACCTAAAGTATCCCAAGCTCGTTGCTCTCCACGTGCTGCAATCTAATCAGCAAATCTTGAATATCTTGAGCAACGGCGGGATCTGGTTCCTCAGAGCTATCGGGAAAGATATATCTGTGGAGCTGCCACGTACAAATGGTCAAAACATTAAGTTTTAAATATTTTCTATTGCTGTAATGGGCTTCCAGCGATCTCTCCTTCCGAAGTATTAAATTTCCTAGGTTTCCATTCGCGAACTGGTGTAGGCGACGCCAACCTGTTTATATGCATTTTTTTTTGCCTTAATAATCGTTATTCTCAACACCGCGTGGTTTTCCTGTCCCCCGACCTCATTACACTTTCAAATATAACACATTCTTCATGCTGCTCGAAGTGTTCGTCTACGTCATTTGAAATTTGCCGCATTTCGGAGAAAAAAAGTGTAAGTATATTGCAAAATTGCGTTTAAGTGTCGCATACTAAGAGCTTCAAGTTCCGTCCAGCTTAAATTCCGAATCAGGGAAAGAAGGAATATCTGAAGAACTGCAGTTCAGCGAGGCTAAAGAATAATTACGACGATAAATAAGTAATGGCTGCGGTTCCCTTAATGATGAATTCAGTTTAATAAAAGAGAAGTAGAGCGTAGAAATTGAAGATAAAGAAACATAAAATCAGCCATATGGAAAAAAAAGGAAAGTCGTAGGGTTCAATCAAAATGATTGATATTATACAGTAGACAGAGTAATTGAAAATTTATCTAAATTAAAGCTGTTTAGATCCGTATACCGACTCATCCACCAATATGAAGCGAGACTTTAAATTAGAGATTCCAATCATTACCCAACCACCCCGCCCAGGTTTAGCCTCCAATTTTTTCAGTTACGTAGCCAAATCCTCGTCTCTCATAAATCATTGCATATCCCGCAAATGATCAACCTAACAGATTGCACAGAAAAAAATGACCTGGTCCTAAAATCCCAATAAATAATATTATGTGGAATTAAAGTTTGAGAAAAATTTCTTGAATAATTTCCGTAAGGAAATTAACAAAATCGTTTCCAGATTCTCAAATTTGTAAAAAAAAAAATCCTGGCGTCTTTCTACCCGCGGATGAACATGCACATCAATTTTGGAAACTTAAATAATTCTAATGGACCACTGACAGCTTGGAATATGATTTATTCACCTGATAAAACTAAGTATTAAAAAAAATTGTTGATAAATAAATCCAATTACGTCTTAAATCAGAATTAATTTTTTTTTCAATAACAAATTGGTCTCTACAAAGAAAATAGAGGCAAAACCTCTAAAACGCTTAAGGTGTCAAACTATAACTGGCGTGGAGGAATGTCCAATGAAGTCTTTCACGTTGAAAATGTTAGTTTTGTGTGAAATTGTATACTAAGCGAAATTGATTGGCAGAAGGACAAACAAGTTGCTAAATGATAAACTAAGTAACGTGAATACTTTACGAATGCTGCGTCGTGTGTTGTTGTTGGCTTAAAGACTACCGAGAATTCCAAATAAAATATTTCCAGACAACTAATTTCTCAATCTCCGTACGAGAAGCGTTTCTGACACGTGAGTCTGTGGCAACGTCGCTATTTATCCTTCCCGCGTGTTCTCTGAGCAGTGGAATCAGAGGACCGCACTCGGAACTGCGGCCAACTCTAGTTACAGTATTCAGATACTTCACGCAACAAGACTGGGTCCGTAAGAATGCACTGAGAATATTACGACTCTCGATATTCAGCTCAGAAATAAGAGTTGGTATCGTTATATGATTTTTTTCCTTCTAATATTAAATTTCTCATTCGTTGGACATAAAAAAAATGTTTAAAACCAGGTTTCAGAAACAATTAATCGTTGATGAGTGTCAAGGGACAAAGGTGAGGTTCAGTTAAATTGATTTAGATCCAGTTATCAGTCCTTATCACGTTTCACAGCTTTCAATACCCTTGACGTCTACCTGCCTTATTTCGGCATTCCACACAAAAAAATCCGCTTATGTAA
The DNA here is from genome assembly GCA_037074705.1 of Zhengitettix transpicula. Classification (NCBI taxonomy): domain Eukaryota; kingdom Metazoa; phylum Arthropoda; class Insecta; order Orthoptera; family Tetrigidae; genus Zhengitettix; species Zhengitettix transpicula. Next base: position 32,976,282 of record CM073596.1, on the reverse strand, counting down.
AAAAAGAATTATTCCTTACACAGAGTCCTGCATATATATTTTTCCCAACAAATATATTTTAATGTTATATTTACAAAGCATTAGTTTGCATGCTGTTTGCCAACGAAGAATCCATTTACTTCGGGCAATCAGCCTTGTGAAGTACAGTTACCATTATATTGTTATTTAAAGTAAAAAAAGCGAGAATTATCTAAATCAAAGTGGTAGAGTCTGAAAATCTGATTTTCTATTCCTATTCATCAGGTCTGAAATTGCACGAACAGAACAACCTATATTTATAGTCCGCCGGGGTCAGGTATACAATTCGTTAGGGGGTGCAAAAAAAAACAGTCGCTCGGCATGGTTCCGTAGAAGCTTTCCGGAACCGGTGGAACACAAGTGTAAAACAACACAAAATCAAATAATCTTTAAATTATTTATATACAACGTGTTCTTTTTTTTAGGAAGGTTATTTTTTTATTAATCCTACTCGCTCACGAATTTACAGAGACTTCATTCGGGATGTCGGATTTTAGAACGACTCTTAAACCTGTGTGTTTGTAAGTAATAATATCTACGCTGTAGACACAGTGTGGCAGCTCGAAGTATGGGGTTGTTATAAACGTTGTAAATTACTCTGAATCAATGGGCGGGGTAGATGAGGAACGAGCGCGTGTGCCCTTAGGCCTCTTAGTGTGCGTGTGTTCGGCCAAAATACCAATCTTAATCACACGCAGCATGCAGTCGGGGTCTGTGTGTAAACAAAATTTTGTTTCTGTTGAGAATGATCACTTTTAAACCGTCGGCGACGTAACAGGAAGCCGAGTTGTCACGGTTGTAATGAGATGTGAATGGAGTAGTAAGCGTACCTTGAGCTTGTGCACTTCCCTCTGCAGCCGCAGGACCTCCTGCTCGCGGTTCTTGAGTTCGCGGCGCAGCCCCAACACCTCCGCGCCCAGAGCCTCCGCCTTGTTCTGCCACTCGGCGGCGTCGCGACGCAGCTGCGGCACGAGCCCGCGCAGGTAGTCGTAGTCGTCGGGAAGCGGCGGCGCCTTGGCCGACGCGGCGCCGTTGCCCATGTAGGCGAGCGCGGTGGCGCGGTGGTAGTGCAGCACGTCCGCGGGGCACGCGCCCGCGCCGTCGCCATGGCCCTCCCAGCAGCGACTAGTCGGCGCGACCTCTGCCGGCGCGTCCTGCGCAGTCGCCGCCATGCCGCTGCAACAGAGCGTTGCCTTACCGACATGCATCGCCTTTACCTCTCAAATTAAACTATAAAGCTCATACACAACCGTCGGACGCACCTCATAATTTTTTCTCTTTCTAGCTCCTCAAAGGAGCAAAAATTAAGGTTTGACGGTTTATCGACAAAAAAAATTATTATATAGATAAATAAAATAAAATAATGAAAAATTCATGTCTGATAGAAAATTAATTATAATAAAGATAGTCAAATACAGACAAAAGAAGTTATGATATAAATACCACACAACGTTTCTAGAAGCCTTCCTTCAGATGCAGAAAATATGATAGAGCCGAGAGAGACACAACTGCCCTAGTCAGTTGACAAAACTGGAAATAGTTCTTAAATATTTTCTGCGTCTGAAGAAAAGAACAAAGCTTTCAGAAACGTCGTGTGGTATTTATATTATCACTTTTTTGTCGTATTTGGAAATTAATACTTTTATATAGATAAAATAAATAATAAAAAATTCACGTCTGATAGAAAATTAAGAATATTAAAGATAGCGAAATACAGACAATAAAAACAAAACATTTCTGGAAGCCTTCCTTCAGGTGCAAAAAATATGTAAGAGCCGAGAAAGACACAACTGCAAACTAGTCATTTCACAAAACTGAAAATAATTCTTAAATATTTTCTGCACCAGAAGAAACGAACAAGGCTTCAAAAAACGTCGTGTGGTACTTATATTATCGCTTCTTTTGTCTGAATTTGGAAATTAATATTAATATTATTATTATAGAGATAAATTAAATAATAAAAAATTCACGTCTGATAGAAAATTAATAATAATAAAGATAGCGAAATACAGTTAAAATAAACGTTTCTGGAAGCCTTCCTTCAGGTGCAGAAAATATGACAGAGCCGAGAGAGACACAACTGCCCTAGTCAGTTGACAAAACTGGAAATAGTTCTTAAATATTTTCTGCGTCTGAAGAAACGTCGTGTGGTATTTTTATTATCACTTTTTTGTCGTATTTGGAAATTAATACTTTTATATAGATAAAATAAATAATAAAAAATTCACGTCGGATAGAAAATTAATAATATTAAAGATAGCGAAATACAGACAAGAAAAACAAAACGTTTCTGGAAGCCTTCCTTCAGGTGCAAAAAATATGTAAGAACACTAGTCATTTCAGAAAACTGAAAGTAATTCTTAAATATTTTCTGCACCAGAAGGAACGAACAAGGCTTCAAAAAACGTCGTGTTGTATTTATATTATCGCTTCTTTTGTCTGAATTTGGAAATTAATATTATTATTATATAGATAAATTAATTAATAAAAAATTCACGTCTGATAGAAAATTAATAATATTAAAGATAGCGAAATACAGACAAGAAAAACAAAACGTTTCTGGAAGCCTTCCTTCAGGTGCAAAAAATATGTAAGAACACTAGTCATTTCAGAAAACTGAAAGTAATTCTTAAATATTTTCTGCACCAGAAGAAACGAACAAGGCTTCAAAAAACGTCGTGTGGTATTTATATTATCGCTTCTTTTGTCTGAATTTGGAAATTAATATTAATAGTATTATTATAGAGATAAATTAAATAATAAAAAATTCACGTCTGATAGAAAATTAATAATAATAAAGATAGCGAAATACAGTTAAAATAAACGTTTCTGGAAGCCTCCCTTCAGATGCAGAAAATATGATAGAGCCGAGAGAGACACAACTGCCCTAGTCAGTTGACAAAACAGGAAAAAGTTCTTAAATATTTGCTGCGTCTGAAGAAAAGAACAAAGCTTCCAGAAACGTCGTGTGGTATTTATATTATCACTTTTTTGTCGTAATTGGAAATTAATACTTTTATATAGATAAAATAAATAATAAAAAAATTCACGTCTGTTGTCGTATTTGTAAATTAATATTATTATACAGATAAATTAAATACTAAAAATTCACTTACGTAAACCAACAGTGCATTTTAAATTTGACAACATAGCGAGTAAAAGATTCGTGAAAGTCACTAAAGAAAATGTGGGAAAACCTTTTGCAATTGTTCTGGATAACACAGTCTTAACAGTACCTACAATACGTGAGCCAATTTTAAATGGAGAGGGAGAAATTAGCGGTAATTTCACTGAAAAACAAGCAAGCGAACTTGCAATACTAAGAGCCGAGAGAGACACAACTACCCCCCCAAAACTAGTCTGTTGACAAAACTGGAAAGAGTTCTTAAATATTTTCTGCACCAGAAGAAACGAACAAGGCTTCTAGAAACGTCCTGTGGTATTTATATTATCACTTATTTTGTCAGTATTTGAAAATTAATATTATTATATAGATAAATTAAATAATAAAAAATTCACGTCTGATAGAAAATTAATAATAAGAAAGATACCCAAATACGGACAAAAGAAGTGATAATGCAAATATCACACGTTTCTGGAAGCCTTCCTTCAGGTGCAGAAAATATGTAAGAGCAGAGAGAGAGACAACTGCACTAGTTATTGAAAAGAGTACTTAAATATTTTCTGCACCAGAAGAAACGAACAAGTCTTCCAGAAACGTCGTGTGGTTTTCATATTATCACTTCTTTTGTCTATATTAGGCTATCTTATAATAAATTAACGACCTTTTTTTATCAGATATTTTAAAATATCTTATTCAACGCAACTAAACAATCGCAAAGTAAAATATATGATTATTAATTACATGTACCTTTACTGAGATAGTTCTAGCATGGAATCTTGTATTTCAAAATCTGGGCAAAATCAAGACTTTATATATAAAATAATAGTATTCTCTGGATAATTCTTATAATTATAGCTTCTGTTTACGTTTCATTCATCAGCAAATCCGAAACCGATGTAATCATAATTACTGTCGACTTTGTTTACTTTTAACATGTTGAAGAAAAAGAATCTTATGACGGACAATAGTATATAAAAAAATTTTGTATGTTAACTTTCGATCTTCAGTGGATCGTATTCATGCGTTCCCTAATACACATATATTCTAAAAATACTTTAAAAGTTGTGTTACTACGTACTTTTTTCGTATATACTGTCATAAGGTTATTTTACTTCAACATCCATCTATATAAATTAACCTAATCAATTTTTTTTTAAAAAAAACAATCTATTTCGGTGAAACTTTCTTTCTTTCTAAAAATTATTGGCATCCATCGGTTAGATGCTCCAGAAACTGTCAATACCTAGTCATGCATTAACAAGAAACTGGGATGGTAGGTAAATTATGCTACCAGGAAGGAGTGGAATACTTTGCACTTTGTAATGAGAACTCTCAATTTTGGAAATACAGAGTCCAAAGAAATAGAATTTATATTATTAAAACAACCCTGACGGAATCAGGTAAAATATTTTAGGAAGGGTGCGGAAAAAAGTCCGCGAAATTCGTACATATAGGACCTGTGCATGGGAGCGAAAAGTAAAGCTGCTAGGGTGGGATAATATACACACAAAAAGGTAAATTGTCAGGATACACGAGTTCTTTTAAAACCTTAGAGTTCGGAATAGAAAGAAATAACCGACTCGGTACGGGAGGACTGATCACTTTTCCAAAATAAAGACCAGGCAGCCAAAAATAGATGTTGGAAAATACTCATTCCTAATTTTTTTTAGGATAACAGGCTAAATGAGGGTAATCCCCTTTAATAGCATAGGAAGGGATTTGAAAGGGCGGATGCGGAAGGGTAGACGAAGATAGCCAAGGATTAACTAGGGCCCCCGGGCTATAGTTTAAGGATCCTACCCGGCATTCGCCTAAAAGTAATGCAGGGAAAACCCTAGGAAAACCTGTATCAGGTAGGTCGGGCATTGGGTACTTGTCCCACGCCCTTCCGATAGCGGGAGAAGAGTTTGCTGTGGGGACTGGAAAGATTTACCTGGAAGAGTTATTCCTCTAACTGAAAGAAATTTTAGACTCCATCGAAACTCTATTGAATTTAGGTTCATGTATTGTAGTGAAGGGTTATTTCTTCGTAAAATCAATCAGATTCACAACCCATTAATAAAAAAACTTAAGTGTGTGATCTGTATTTTCAGGTATAATTCCAGTTTTATTTTTAAAGACAGAATAAGTTTATTCTTATATTTATATTTTGATCTTCAATTAATATTATCCTTTGTATAATTTTTATTATTGAAATACTGTCTTTACGTGCTATTTATTTATTTTATGTAAGTATTCTTATTTATTGTAATTTCATGTATCTGCCATCGGGCAAACTGTTGAATTGTAGATCATATATAGGGGGGTTCCAGTGGGATTCCTAAATTTTCCCGACGACGATACTCAGAAAGTAATAATATTCGATAAAACAATTACACGACATGCGAACATTTTTCAAAGGATCAGTCGCTCGAAATACAAAACCCGTAAAGCGACTCCCCGATAAGTACAATTATTTGAAGAGTGCAAAATCATAAAAGGGAATTTTACCTTTTATATCCGAAGAAATTCTCTATTTTCGAAGTCACAATTTTTTCAAACACAGGCGCTAACGTTGTGTAACCTGACAATATCAGGAGAGGGAAAGAGATAAAGTGCTCATTAATTTAATATCTCATCTAATATTAATTGTAGCAATACACGTATGAAGAGCCCTGTGGTGGTGGTCGCCCTGGCTATTCTATATCTATTTCACTTAATATTATTAACACACCAAGAACAGAAATTACATGCACAAAGTCGAAAATTACGAAAAAGTCTGTCGTACGAATGAAATAAAAATTCAGTAAAAACGAAATGGCTACAGTTTTCTGTAGGCAACTGAGCAGAATACCTACATCAATGACATGCTTTCTACTCGCATCTTCTTAGCTGAGGAGATATACTTCGTTGGCTTCCTCGCACGCGAAACAATTAGCGACGACCTCCCACATTTGTCAGAGAACTTGGGAGATTCCACCCACCTCAAAAAAACATTTTTGTAAGTATTAAGTCAAACATTATCAGCCTGAACCTGTATCATAAGTTTCTATTTCCGGAAAAAGAAATTAATTAGATGTGCGAGTTGTCTCTGACGTCATTCAAGCATTGCAAGATGCCTGAAAATCGACCGAAAATTATCCGTGCTTGTAAGTCCAACCATGGAACCACAGAATGCAGTCATCACAACGGAACGAGTTTACAAGCCTAAGAAGGCTCTGAGCAAGTTTGGTGTCTTAGTGCTGTGAACCAGAAACGCGACCGAACCGACTTATCTGAGGAGTGTTTGGGTCGAGTTACTCGCAACCAACCACCACGACACTCCTGATTCAAAATGACAAAGCCCCGAAAACATGATACTGCAAAATTAGAAATGAGAAATCCCGGAGTTTGAATTGCAATGAAAATGGTGTTCTTAATTCATGGATGCCATTTTCTGGTGTTTGTGAGTTTTGGAATCATTAGTGAGAGAGTGAAAAGTCGACTAAGTGAGGTATGTGAGAGATGGCGGATGAATTCCCTACGTTTCGAACAGAAAAAAGTATCAGTTCGTATCCAAGTATCAGTGACCTACGAGCAGTAAATGAAAAACCGCAGCACTTACGTGCAATGTCGAACAGAGGCATATTAATGAGTTTGTGCACATAAATGTTGCCAGTCAATTTGAAATGAGTTGTGATTCAGAGCAAACATGAAACCATGGAACTACTTAAAATTAAAAAATAGGTTGATATCAATTAACGACATTAACACTTCACATAATCTGCCGATGTGTTAACTGCGACCTCATAAAAAGTGATTTAAAGGTAGGAAAATTGGATATTTTCGTGAGAAAAACTTTAATAAATACGAGTACTTTATGTAACTGTCTCATAGACTGACGGAAGACAAGAACAAGAAATAAAGATCCCAAGAGCTGGAAAATCACTGGAGTCTCCATCACCACAAGCCAGGATGTGAATTATTTACCAGATTATTGTAAATACTTACAAATTTATGAACAAAACTGTACAATGTTTTTAAGAATAAATTTTTTAAAAAAAACTGTTTTAGAGTGAGTGTTGCCTCTCTAAAATTAACCTTACATTCAGAACTTTATATCCTCTCCTAAACAGAAAATCCCCACTCGCCCTCAGCACAAAACGCCTAGTATATCTCTCCATAATTCAACCCACCTGGTCCTACGCCTCATCCATATGGGGAGCAACAGCCAAAACCCATTCAGCCAAAATCCAAACCAAACAAAACATAATCCTTCGCACCATCACTAACTCTCCCTGGTACCTCAGAAATTCCATCATCCACCACAACATCAAACTTCCCCAAGTCAACTCAATAATCACCAAATCCGTAACCTCATTAATCAAAAGCACCTTCAATCATCCCAACACCACGATCCAGCAATTCCATTGCAACCCTCCCCCACCCCCACACGCACGTCGCCTCAAGAGAAAACGCCCTATCGACCTCATCCTTCCCCCAGAACACTGGCACCTCCTAACCCACCCCGTCCTCATACCCGCAGACCCTACCCACCCATTCCATCCATCCCATCAAATTCAACATCACCAGCGATCCCTCATAACTCAACAATGTATGTCCCTCTGACACCCAAACTAAAGTACAAGAAAAAATTTGCAAAATTAGGTTAATTGCTGGATTAAGTACCAAGTTCCCAGGTTAATTATGTACATAATTTTAATTGTATATACTCTAATACTTTATGGAACAACAAATAATCGTATGATAAAAGTTTTGTCAAATAAATCCAAAAAAAAAGTGAGTGTTGACTTTGTGTCGAGTAGTTATGTTTTAACACACTACGATGTTTACAAACAAATTAAAGTGTGTCGACGGGGAAAATCACGCAAATATACCACAGCAGCGAACCAGAATAACATAATTCAAAAATTTCAATAAAATATATCTACAAATAATTTCGCCTTCAAAACCAGATTACAGCGTTTATATTTACCATTTCTCTAAAAATAGTTCTCCAAAAAGGCAGTATTATAATTTTTCCGGAATAAATAATATGAATATTGTAACTAAGCAGTTTTAATGTATTAATTTAGAAATTGTAATCAGTAAAGTCGGGAACAGCTGAGCGTGAGATGAGGAGACGCAGTACGCGTTTTTAGTCAGTGAATCGTTTATAAATGTAGTAAATCGTTCTATCTTACAGTTTACTGACAAAAGCAGTTCGGATTGACAGCAGCAACCGACGAATTCCGTCCGGAGAGTGCAGAAGAACGGAAGACGTGAATAATGGTAATTGACAGATAAGAAATTAAATATAAAATATATAAATGAATGATTTTAACTAATGAAATTAACATTACTTGACTAAAGATATAATTAAAAATGCACAGAATGAAAATATGCACCAATCTCTTTAAGGTATTCATTTCTGGAAATTAAAACTTTCAACATATCACGGAAATCAGTGCTTCATTCATTTTTCAACACAAATTTGATATTTAAGTCCTTGCCATACTCCTCCAAACATCCTCTCTAGACTCGGGTTCCAGAAAACTACAAATCGCCCTCAATGATATTGAAAGCTGGGCTAAAAAATGGAGAATCAGCAAAAACTCTACCAAATCCACAATCATTCCCTTCACCCTTAAAATCAAGCATTCCCTCAACCACTCCTTTTTTCTCAATGGCACCAAAAATACCTATCCAACAAACTACACCATATCCTTGATTCCAAATTATCATGGAAACCTCACATAGCCCACATTACCTCCAGAATCAACAACAAAATAAAACATCTCTTCCCTCTTATCAACAGAAAATCTCCCATATCCCTTAGCACCAAAAGACTCCTCTATCTATCCTTAATCCGCCCCATATAGTCGTACTCATGTGCCATATGGGGATCCACTGCCTATTCCCACTCCAACAAAATACAAACCAAACAAAACAAAATTCTCCGTTTAATATCAAATTCCCCTGGTACTTTCGCAACTCGGTTATCCACAAAATCCTGCCATAATTCATAAATCTACCATAAATAGCTCCACCATCAACCATCCAAATGCCACCATTGAGCTATTCTACAGTAACCACCCCCCCCCCTCCTTCACAAAATCGCAGACTAAAACGTAAACTCCCAATTGACATCCTCCCCCTAAATCACTCCGGAATTACCTAACTCTAGCCCCTCCTACCAACTGGCACTACATACTCCCTAAATATCCGTTCTTCCCATTTTCCCCATAACCTCCTTAACGCTTTTCAAACATGAAGTTTCCCCAATGACCAGTTCGATCTCTAACATCATGCCGGCTTATATGTTAATATGCGGTAAACAAATTAATCGGTTTCTCTCGTCTCTAACTTGGAATGTCAAGGGTCACATCCAAGTTTACATGTGAAATATTTACAAATTGTAAATACCTTATGTTTTATTTGTTTAATTTTTACAATTGTAAATACTTTTATTATATTATTATCACAACTGTAAAGTCTACGGACTAAAAGTTAATTTTAATAAATCCAAAAAAAATGTCGCTCCGCAATTTTATTAAAATTACATTACTTTTATAATGTGTTTTAAAACATTTCTTCCATACCCGTAGTGTGTTTATTCAACTATTTCTATCTAGTCGTAATTGATCAATTCTACCTTTTAAATTCTTATAGTTAGGTGAAGTCCTACAACTTTAGTTCCTTAAAGTCCTATTCAGAAACGAGTATTTACATACGTTCTTCAGCACGTTGCTCTATTTATTTTATTGTAAAAGAGTGTCACATTTAGCAAAATAATTTCCTATAACTTAAGTTCGAAAAAATTTCCAGTCCCTTAAAGTCCTGTTCAGAAACGAGTATTTACATACGTTCTTCAGCACGTTGCTCTATTTATTTTATTGTAAAAGAGTGTCACATTTAGCAAAATAATTTCCTATAACTTAAGTTCGAAAAAAATTCCAGTCCCTTAAAGTCCTGTTCAGAAACGAGTATTTACATACGTTCTTCAGCACGTTGCTCTATTTATTTTATTGTAAAAGTGTGGTCATATTTAGCAAAATAATTTGGTGGGTCTGTAAAGATGCGTACTTCGTTCCAGGCCGCACTATTAGCGTAATTTTTAAAAGCACAAATTCTAGTCACCTTTGTCCATCCTGCAAATGGTTTCCATATACGATTATTATGATCTATTTTACCCACCTTAGACTGAACTATATATACAGTACGTTACACATCATTTTTCATTTCCAAAGCTTCCGGAGAAAATATATTTGTTCCACAATTTAAATATTAATTGTATAACGTTTAAATAAATTTGTAAAAATATTTTATAAACGAACAATAATAAAATAAAATTATTATATAAAGTATAAACGGAGAAAATATATTTGTTCCACAATTGAAATATTAAATGTATAACGTTTCAATAAATTCGTAAAAATATTTTATATAGTATAAACGAACAATCTATATAATAAAAAAGGATGTATATTTGTATGTATGTATGTATTTACGTTGTTCTTTATACAAATTTTATCGCGTGGACAGAATGCAACAAAAATTGGTAAACGTATTCTGCCAAAATCGAGAACCGGTACTGTGGGGGTGACAAACCACTAGCATAAATGTGAAAAGAATCATAATTTTAAAAAGTGATCATTAAGTGATAAATTACTGCGCGCCAATATATCATGACATCACGCGACAGAGAGAGACGTTACTACGCGACGAACAAAGGAAATAGTTCAATTTTTCCGTAATGAAATGAAGCAGAAATATTTTCATTGAATAAAAGTATAATTCTATCCAGTAATACTCCATCGAGTGATAATAAAAAACAATACAATCGTTGCGGAAAATGTTAGTTAATTTAGTGAGTGCAATATGGCCACCATTTCTTTACATTTGGAATATAGCTATCAATTTGATCACTTCAATCCTGCGTAATGTGCGAATACTGATGGACAATTATATCCTGCAATACTCAAGAAGTACTGTCTGAAGACTTACTGACAATTATATTTCTAAAGAATAACGATGGTATGTTTGTTGCTATTATGCAATTAAATTCTATGTATCTTATAGCTATTGAATTAATGCAGTATATTTATGTATTGGTAAAGAAATTCGAAGGTATGTTTGTTGAGATTGATGCAATAAAATTCAATGTATTTTATAGCTGTTCAATTAAAGCACTATTGGTCGAAATTGTGTACGGAACTAGGAATAGTTAGATTTAGGTTGTGTCTTCTTGACTAAAGATTAATATAGAATTAAATTCTTTTTCGGGTTTATATAAATAAGACACGGGCAACGCCGGGCACTCAGCTAGTAATAAAATAAAATTATTATATAAAGTATAAACGGAGGTACTCATATTCTCTCGAAAAGGAACACGTTCCGTGAATTTTCCGACGTCACACGCCGTAAATTTACAGAGGAAACATAAAAACCATTGGGTGGCGATATTTCCAGCTACAGTGGCTCCCTTTGAAGTCGGTAACAGCCTCGTGGAAAGCAGGTCGATGTCAAACCAGAAACAATCTTAGCACTTTGCTTTAGTTGGACCAACAGTTTGTCACTAAATTTCAAGTTAGAGCAAAAATTTCATGTGTCGTAAAACAGTTTCAGTTCGTGTAACTATGTTTGTGCGGATTCGTAATATTTCACGGAAATACGTTCCTCCGGAAAAGAGTTGGACTTATTAAATTGCAGTGGGTGTTAGACGTAATTACATGTGAATCTATTATTTAATAGTTTGATGACACAAAGAAAAACACGTGAGGGAAACTTCCGTCGGCCTCAAACTAATAATAATGTTGATCACCAAAAAAACGGTTCACAAACTGCCATTTTAGACCATGGTAATTCCAATTCTCAGTGGACGTTTTTTTTGTATTATATTACTGAGTTTAAAGGTTTATCCAGCATTTCTTAGGAACTCAGAATTCGCAACAAATAAAAATACTGTAATAACAAATTATCTGTAAACATGTGATGTGTGATGTTTTAGTATGAAGATGTTCGTAAGAGTGCCGTTATTTGTATGCGAGCAAACTAGAGCAATCAGATTCTGAGAAGGAAATGCCTGGTGCGTGATGTCACCGAATACCAGGAGAGAAACCAACGAATGGACCTTGAAGAAAATAAAAAAAAATTGTGAAAAATAAACCAACAAAAGGCGATGAGAGGACCTTTAAATGGAATGAGTTAGTCACAGACATCTCACTGTAACTGGTTTAATACGTCAATGTCTTCATTAACAAAAAAAAAAAATACAGTGATTCAGCAAATCAACTTTTTGTAGAATAGTCGCTGTCTTCCCCTTTTAATTTCCCACACTCTACTTTCTACGCCTGTCTTTTCTAATTCTTGGTGACTCAAATTCGCCTCACTAATTTGTCTCTTCATTTAGTGATATTTTCCATGTTAGTGATCAGACCGAGAAATTGGTCATTTCATGACGAAATATTTATCACCGTAATAGCTTTTCCAAAACTCTCACATTCTCCACGGAGAATACTTCTTCAACGTAATATTTAATTAATCTATTCCTAATGGCAGTAAATCACGACGTATTGATATCACCATGAGTCTGATTGTCCAGACGACCTCTTTTTTTTTTAGGTGTAGACAGGCTATGTATAAGGTGATCCACATATTGGCAACTCCCATCTTATAGGTTAGGAAATGGATTTGAAAGGGGGGATACGGAAGGATAGAAGAAGGTAGCCAAGGGTTAACTAGGGCCCACGGGCTATGGTTTAAGGATCCTACCCAGCAATTCGCCTAAACGTGATGAAGGGATATATATTGAAATTATGGTATTCAACTTATTTTTTTATATTTTCTTTTTCAAGACAAATATGGAATATGTTGAAAACTCCTTCAAGAATAAAATTCAATAAATATTTCGAAGAAAGTGAAACGTCTTTTCCTTATGTGACTAATTAAAACCTGGCGTTACGATTAAATTAGAGTAAATTAAATCTTTCTTATTAAAATTATAATATTCAAATATTATAAGAACTGTATATATATTTAATTATGACGGTGCTAATCCCTGACATTTTTTTACAATTATATTTTTACATAATACAGTTGTTAAATTAAGATAATTTAATAAATTTGATACAAATTAGTGGATTGTTGCGTCATTAATCTTATAATCATGTATATGTGTATTTAGAAATAATAACACTTTAAATTGATATATCTATTAATGACATGAAGATGCCAACATTCAGAACATACCTGCAATTACTTTACTTTGTTGAGTTTACTTTAATAAATTGTATAAGGTCGTCTGGTAAATCAGAATCATCAGAGCTTGAGCATACGGTAAGAGTGGTCCGCTATTCATATTGGAATAGTCGGCCAGCTGCCTCCTAAAACCAGTCAAGGCACGGCGAGGGGAAAGCTGCGACCCCACAGCAAACCCGCCATCGCGGAAGTGTGTGGAACAAATACCAAATGCCCGACCTACCTTATGCAGGTTTTTCTAGTCACATAAGTAAAAGAAGTTTCACTTTCTCCAAAATATTTATTGAATTTTATGCTTGAAGGAGTTTTCGACATATTCCGTATTAGTCTTGAAGAAGAAAATATATAAAAAATAAGTTGAATACCATAATTACAATATACTTCAACTAGATTAGAATATTTATTTTACTAATATACTTATTACTAGTGCTACTTCAACCATAAAATTTAATAAATGTTTCGAAGAAAGAAAAAAACTGTTTCATTTATGTGGCTGGCGAGGGCTACAAATTAAAATAAATTTAAAAATATTTTTCTAATTTAATTACTATTTATAGCAGTACTTTATACTAATGTTGAAAAGTCACGCAAATATTTATTTGTAAGTCAGACCCTAATTTTTTTGATGACTCAAGCGTTGATTTAACATTTTGTAAGGAAATTTATGTTTGTGTTTTTTTTTGTAAAGAACATCTTTGCTTATTTTTTACTCGAATAAAGTTAAGTTGATGATGTTTTCATAGGAAGAACAACACATTATCAACACTTCGACACAGAAAGTATTTGTGAGTAATATTAAATGTAATATTATTTATATATAATACTGACAAGCTGGTGAATTATATCCACATAATAATTATGTGGGAAAATTGACAACTCGTTTCACTCTTGACGCGCTACCTGTGGACGTGTACGTAAACCACTACGGCGCCGATGCGGAGAGTAGATGATCTTATTCAACGATGGTCGAGGTGGAGGCTGTGAATGTTTCTCAACTGCATCTTTGTGACCATAAATAAGTCTATAAACGAATAAAGTTTTCTCGGTCTTCAAACTGAGTAAACAATTGTATTTGCGACGTTTCGATGACGTTCACTGCCATCGTCTTCTAGCAATAGTCCTAGAATTTCTGAACGTCATCGAAACGTCGGAAATACAGTTGTTTACTCGGTTAGAAGCCGGACAAGACTTTATTCATGATCTACACCGAGAAAGACTACATTCTAATCCTATAAACGTTTTCACGATTCTAAATCTATTAATAAAGTTAGTAAATTTCTCTAATTTTTTCCTTTACATTATCTAAAAGATAAATCTATATATTTTAATGCCTTGAAGGAAAGGCATTGTTTCAGATTAATGGTCTTGGCCGTCAGAGGAAGTTGTAATGTTGTGTACTTAGGATTGGTATTGAGGAGTCAGGGCAAGGCACATGCGGGTGGCCTGTCGCAAGATAAATCTGTTAAGGCAGGCATTGTTTCTGATTAATGGCCTGGACAGTTCACTTGTTTACTTAGGATTGAGGATGCAGTTTGGGCGGTCTGGAGAATTTAGAACAGCGCACGTGTGTGCGGGGGTGAGAAGACAAGTCCAAAGTAATTGAGGGTGCAAAGACAAATTAGACCTGTCTCGATTGTCGGCTTTGGGACAAGACAGAGTAGCTAGATATTTGCTAACTAAGGAACTGCTACTGCAGAATGTAAATCTCGGGATAATGGAGGAAACTGTCATCGGGCAGTTGCGACGTAGTTTTGGAACAAAGGAGAAAAGAAGAGACTGTGATATATAAGCAAGAGCGGCTTTTGAAAAAGTTAGTTGAGTGTTGGAGTTAGAGTTGTGGAGGCGTACGGCGAGCACCGAAAATGGAGAAATTTTGCAGCCTGCGAGAGAAATAGCAAAATATTCAACGATAAACATTTTTGTATGCTGAAGGCTAATCTGTTGTAATATCAAAATTAGACCATTGTCTATAAAGTGTGTGTGTACGAACGAGCCAAATTTTCCTGAGTAATCGTAAGTTGAAATTTCATGGTATTAATACGTGTAAACGGAATTAAAAGATACAGTCAGATATCGTTCTTTTCTTTTGTGTTAATAAAATAAACTCTTTAAATTTAAAATCAACCTTATAGAGTAAGTTCGTCGTTAATTAATTACGTCTATACCAAGACGATTAAATATTTCTTTTTAATTTAAAGATTTGATTACTTAAATGTTCTGTCCGTTATCAAACCCAGTAAAGACCCATGAGAGATTGAGATTCTTTGTTTTATTTAAATTGTATAGATTGCTAATTTTTGATAAATAAATTGTTTGTTGTAAATAAAATTTAATTTTTTTATTATGACACCCGTATGATTATTACAATATATATTAGAAAAGTATATTTTGGTTTAAATATGGGGTATCAGCTTTATTTTTTGTAGTTTCCTATCTTTTCAGTCAATTTAATGAATATCCGAAAGTTTTCCTTTCTAGGTTTATTTAAAACATACTCGGTCATTCTAATCATTTTAATCTGCTTATCAATACCATTCTACCTCATCACTCTTACGGAGATTAATTGATTACCTACCACATTCAATTTCACCTAATTCACCCATATCCCCTTTCCAAATGGATAGATAATGTAGAACGCAAATGCCAAGGCTGTCAGGTGAGGTGAAATATTACGGTACTAAATGAGGAATTGTACATGTTTAATGTATGAGATAATTTGTGGTGCAAAGTAGTAGTTAGAAAGGGAATGCAGGAGACTGTGCAGGACAAGACAGGCCAGTCCGTCAGCATTCCGGGATAAGTGGAGGAGGCGTCCGAACACCTGACCTCTCACCACGGTACATGACGGAACGAACGCTACGTTCTCACACGCACAAACTTATATTACCATAGGAGACTTACAGAACTAGTTTATAGATCCAAAAGAGTGAAGGCTACCGCGCTTTAATTGAGATATGAAATACTCTCCACTGTATCGAAGCGGTAAATTCTTGTTACAACGACACCTAATTGGTTCATGACAACACCAGGGAAGATTAATAAGTACTTACAAAAAACATACAATTTGGGTTGATTCATTTTTATTTTTCAACACAATCACCTCTATTCACTTCGCCCAAAGGCTCTCCAACGTTTTCAAGCCGTCCCAAAAGTTCGTAAAAGAGTTGATATCCATTACGATATCCTCGACCGACGAGAATTTTTTTCCGGCTCAGGTTATGAAAAATAAAAAAGTCTCGATGTACTTTTTGCTTTATTTCTCGGCTCAAGTGGTGCGATAACGACACGTATATGGTCGTGAGATATAACATGAGATGTGAGGAAGCCGTAGAAGAAGGGAGCATTGTCGTCAGTTGGGAACTGCCTCTAGGAGAATCTAGAACTATAACATATACTGAACCGAGCGCAATATAATTCCTTGCGTTAAAGTTTTGAGAATAGTTGCCGTAACAATGGTTCGTTTTAAACTCAGCTTCGACCTACAGGGCAGTTGACCACTGCACATCGTATTTAGACATGACTAGCTATTTCTCGTCAGCTATCGACCTCATACAAAAAACAATTTTGGCCATTACCTTCGTCATCCAATAACACACACACTATAATGAGGCAAAATAGTGGATGTGATTTATTTACAATTTACGAAGGCGAAAAATTAACAACAATGACTTCCCCATGCGCCATTATTGCTTTTTTGTTGAAAACCTACACGTGGTCAGAATTCTTTCCGTAGTTATTTTTAAGCGAAGCGTATTCCACGTAATTCAGGTCAGTTATTAAGCTTCATTTTAAATGTATAGTTTTTATTGTGTAATTGCTAGACATCACAGCGTGTCGCATTTATAGTTATGATCCCATGTTTACCGAAAAATCAAACTGAAATTTAATATATTAAATATGAAGAAAGAGAAAACGTTTTATAAGACAGTTAAGGTAGGAATATTATTCCATATAACTTCCAATTCTTTGCATCCTAAATAGATATTTTAAATTTCCTTTTTATGCTGAAATTTCGTCGAAGAGAGAAAATATTTTCATAGACCAGTCCCGTCTGTGAAACTGCAGGACGAGAATGTGACAACTGAACGGCAGCTTCATGAATTATGAATTCACGACGCACCGTACCCGGTTGCCAGTATTAATATTATTTCAGGAACATGAATAACTCAGAAGGCGGCTCCGCGGGATTCATCACCCTGCCATTTAACTAATACTGATGAGGAACAGCACCGCTGCTAAAAATAATATGATAAAATTTCAGAAAACTGTAACTCTTATCTTAAAATATTATTTATCCCAGAAAAATAAGTCATAGACAGAGATAACTGTAAGGAATGCTTAAAAATTCACACGGATAAAGAGTGGCAAAAGTCACCTCTTAGAAGGATAAGCGTCTTCAAACGCTATGAAAGAAAAGGAACCTCAAAAAGTATTTAATACTGTTAATGCAAATACGAAAGTTAGTTATTGTATACCAAATTAAATTAAACTTGTAGCGCCGTATGAGGACTCATTGAAACAAATGTATTTTTCCTTCCCAGTTAAGAAGAAGAATTGTTTTGGAGGAGACGGAGTAGCAGACACACTTTGACCTTGTTGACACAAGTGTTTCGGGGAGTTTCAAAATGGTTGTAATCTTGGAGACGACACGATCAATTGTCTTAATGACGAAGCTGGGAGTAAAGATGGTGGTCGGAAATAAAATGCAGGAGACGTGCTTCCTGTCGGACTGTTAGCTTCAGGCGTGTTAGATCCCAGAGTTGCATAGTGGTACATCGTGAGGCTCTGTGGTACGACGACGCCCTAGTACACGATAGTAAAGTTGCTTATATATGTGAATAAATAACAGTTAAGGAGAAACTAATTCTAAAATAAATAATGAACTAAAAGTAACATATATTGTAAAAATAATGCATTTTTAGGACAGTTAAAATATTAATTTTTCATAGTAGATAAGGAAGTAGCCAATTAACAAACAAAATTAGGTGATGAAATAAAACATAGTTTTGACTAAGTAAAACGAATGGCGTGGTATTTTTATCACTTAATTTTGTGTGTTATTTGGCTATCTATTTATGGATCTAATTAGTTTTCTTCCAATATAAACCATTTTATATTTTAACATTAATTACACTCCTTAAAATACGACGATTAGTGGGACTTGCCGTTTTAAAGTATGACTAGTCACGACCAATGATCTGCTAAATGTCAACCAGAAAGGAACAGGACCAGATTCCCGCTATTACCCGAATACTTCATATATTATGTAAATTATTTTTGAATAACTGGCTGGACTCGATCGACTCCACCATTACATTAACAGAAAACGTGTTTCGAATACACTTTGGGTAGTAATCTCAAATTAATCCGTCTCTTTATCAAATTATTATAATTTTTTTTAGGTAACAGGCTACATGAGGGTAATCCACGTTGGGCAACTCCCCTTTAATAGCATAGGAAGGGATTTGAAAGGGGGGATGCGGAATTTTTTTTTATGGCAACAGACTACATGAGGGTGATCCACATTGAGCAACTCCCCTTTAATAGCATAGGAAGGGATTTGAAAGGGGGAATGCGGAAGGTTGAGGAAGGTAGCCAAGGGTTACGAGGGCCCCCGGGCTATATTTTAAGGATCATACCCGGCATTCGCCTAAAGAAATGAAGGGAAAACCTTAGAAAAACCTGCATCGGGTAGGTCGGGCATTGGGTACTTGTCCCACGCCCTTCCGATAGCGGGAGAGGAGTTTTCTGTGGGGACGCAGCATTCCCTTCTCCGTGCCTCGACCAGTTTAGGAGGCAGCTGGCCGACTATTCCAATGGGAATAGCGGACAACTCTTACCGTATGCCCAAGGTCTGTGAACCCGGAACATAACCTCTCAAAACAGGCCGAGGTGCCTCGGCTTGTGGGAACCTTAGTTCAAAAACGGAGAGAGGAAAAGGCATCCGTAAAGGTAGCCCCCTTCCATCTCGACTACAAGGTTCTGCCATTTAAATTATTTTGTTTCACAGAGACTATAATACACAGACTTCGTAAAAGACAATAGAGAACATATAAAGTGTTTCAAATAAATATAACAAGTTAGGAGCGCAAACCCAAGTACGACATAACTTTGTCAACGTATTAACTTTAAAAAGAAAATTATTAAATCAATTATTCATAAACAGTGAAAGCGAGTATGAGAAAATAATAAAATATACACAAAAAAAGTGATTATGGGAGTGATCATTAACGAATGTTAGAAATGTACGTCTTGTATGAAGAAAAAAGTTGAGATAAATTAATTAGATAAAAAAAGCAGCGAATTATGTGATAAAATAAACAGCAAACAACGTTTCTGCGATCCTTGTTGCTTTCGCTATGCGAATTTTGCGATTTTAAATCACCTGACGACAGCAACAAGGATTTCAGAAACGTATTGCGCTATTTAATTCATCACTTAATATTGTCGACTTATATCACACACATTTTTATATTTTCAAAGCCGCAAATTAATGATTGTATGTAATGTAAACCAAATAAGTTTAGATAGACAGTCATTTTTATGGCAAACACGCCATTAAAAGTCGCATAATTATGGTGATTTGTGAGAACAGAAGAAAGGTGAGCTGTGTGTTGATGTGAAAGGGAAAAACAAGTTAGGTGTTGTAAAATAAAAAGTTAGCAACTTTAAAGTGCAGTGTATAGTGAATTTAATAAATCATAGCAATTTCAGGTAGGTACCGTGAGAGGAAACGACTGATAACTAGTTAGTGATGATAGAGCACAGTAAATGCGTATTTATAGCCTACAATTATAATGAATACACTAATTCGAGTATTAAAATATTTCTAAATGAAAAACCAATAAAAGACGGGTGACTTGCTTCTTGAGCTCGTTTCCAAATCTGTTTCTGGAAGGTAGGAGCATACCTGGTCAGGCTTGTATCAGTGAGGTCGATCCTTGACCACCAGGGGGCGCCACGCCCTCACCGTGGCCTCAAATCAAGCCATCAAGAGACAGCCCTGGTCACACTAATTAGCTACAACCCCGATAACACTAATACCGTAATGCTTTCTGTCATCACGCCCTTTCACAGTCTCGTGAGTAAACGAAGTACTTCCGGCGGAAAACATACTGAAAATCATGACAAAAATAAAAGAAATAAGCTTCATCCGAAACTGTTTTAATACACGTGTATTTAAATCATACCCGTTAAACAAATTCAGAATTTTCTTCATTTCGCTTCCAATCGGCACGTAACCTCCAGTTAAGATTAACAGAAAGCGGGTAATTTTACCTACGCATGACTTCAGCACAATTAAGCAATTCTATAATTAAAATTTCCTCTGATTCCTAATTTTCACTATCCCTAATTTTACCAGAATAGACTAGTTTATTTGAAAGTAGTAACAACTCACGACCCCATTTCAAAGAATCGACTCAATTTTTTTCTACTTTAATCGCTAATTGTGGACATGCAGACGTTACTCAAGTCAACCCTGACACGCCATATTACATTGAGCGGCTCCATACATCATCGTGAAAAACGTACAAGGGAAGTTTTCATTTGGAAGCAAGGACGGGCACAATGTGAGAAGAAAGTAATTAATATATGTATAATGAGCGGTGAATGGCGAAGCATTTTCGAAGAATTGCCCGACGAAGCGCAACACGAGCTCGTAGCCTTACGCTAAAAATAACAAACAACAATAATTGAGAACTTATTTAAAAACCTATTATTAACTAGTAATACAAGACTTCTGTACTAAAATGGTCAGTTTAACTATAAAAGGAGTTTTCGTTCCTTCCAGACATATTCACCTGGAAAGAACGGAAAATAGAGAGTACGATGCATCACACGACATTTTATAAACACTTACATTTACTTGTTAACAATACATCGACTCTGTAATGAATAAGTCCGGAAAGAACTAAAATTAAACTGACAAGTTTTGAATATTATTTTAGGTCATAAAAGGTTTTTAACTTGTTATATTTATTTGAAACACTTTATATTTTCTCTATTGTCTTTTACGAAGTCTGTTTGTTATAGTCTCTGTGAAACAAAATAACCTATTGGAATAGTCGGCCAGCTGCCTCCTAAACAGGCCAAGGCTAGCGAGGGGTAAGCTGCGTCCCCACAACAAACTCCTCTCCCGTCATCGGAAGGGCGTGGGACAAGTACCAAATGCCCGACCTACCCGATGCAGGTTTTTTATAGGGTTTGTCCTGCATTACTTTTAGACGAATGCCGGGTAGGATCCTTAAAATATAGCCCGGGGGCCCTAGTAACCCTTGGCTACCTTCCTACACCCTACCGCATCCCCCCTTTCAAATCCATTTCCTATGCTATAAGAGGGGAGTTGCCACTATGTGGATTGCCCTATACATAGCCTATCTACACCCAAAAAAAAAAATAAAAAATAAAAATAATTAAAATAGACATTAGAAGGCCTGCGAGGACTATTCTCTCGCAGGCAGTACCTGCGAGGGATATTCTCTCGCATGTAGAACCTTCTAGGAGAGATACGAAGGGGCTACCTTTGGGGATGCCTTTTCCTCTCCGTTTTTGAACTAAGGTTCCGACATGCCGAGGCACCTCGGCCTGTTCTGAGAGGTGTATGTTCCGGGGTCACTGACCTTGGGCATACGGTAAGAGTTGTCCGCTATTCCCATTGCAATAGTCGGCCAGCTGCCTCCTAAACTGGTCGAGGCACGGAGAAGGGAATGCTGCGTCCCCACAGCAAACTCCTCTCCCGCTATCGGAAGGGCGGGGGACAAGTACCCAATGCCCGACCTACCTGATGCAGGTTTTTCTAGGGTTTTCCCTGCATTTTTTTAGGCGAATGCCAGGTAGGAAAATATAGCCCGTGGGGCCTGTTAACCCTTGACTACCTTCCTCTACCCTTCCGCATCCCGCCTTTCAAATCCCTTCCTAAGCTATTAAAGGTGAGTTGCCCAATGTGGATCACCCTCATGTACCTTATTGCCCTAAAAAAAATTAATAATAATTAAAATAATAATTCGATAAATAGACTGATTAATTTGAGATTACTTCCCAAAGTGTATTCGAAACACGTTTTCTGTTAATGTAATGGTGGAGTCGATCGAGTCCAGGCAGTTATTACAAAATAATTTACATAATGTATGAAGTATTCGGGTATTAGCGAGAATCTGGTCCTGTTGCTTTCTGGTTGACATTTAGCAGATCTTTGGTCGTGACTGGCCATAGTTTAGAACTACAAGTCCCACTAATCGTTTGATTATATTTTAACAAGAGTAATTAATGTTAAAATATAAAAAGGTCTATATTGGAAAAAGACTAATTAGATCAATAAATAGCCAATTAACAGAGAAAATTAAGTGTTAAAAATACCACGGCATTTGTATTACTTAGTCGAAACTATGATTTATTTCATCAGCTAATTTTGTTTGTACAAATCGGGAAAACGAGCTTTGGACAAGTTTGTCGGGCAAACGACCGGATCCATTTTTAAGTACTAATACAAGTTAGCTGTCTCTTCGACGATGGTTTATATATTAGCGAAGGAAACTTGAGCTGTAAATAAAGCTGATTCGCGACTGATGTGTGAGTACTGTGGATGACTATACATGATGCTGGCCGTTTAATGAGCAACGGCGTCATTTTTCCAGAAATTTCCAATTACATTGCCGGGTTTTGCAAGTGCTTCATGAAAGAATGTCGATGACGTCACTATTCGTACTTAGCTAAAATATTACCTCAGCACTATGAACATCATTATATTAATTAATGCATCAATTAGGTTTACATCCGAAGCCGGGTTCTTGTACCTTTTCAACATTACTAGAGTAAGGCCCTGCAGATGAAGTTTACTGTAAAAATGTACTTCACGATTACAAATTAAGTTACGATGGCCGATGAGGTGCTGTTGATTGCTTTCAATTTCGTGCAGTCAGAGAAGTGCTCAGCTATTTAACGCACTTAGCAGTTGTTATTTGCAAAGTTGTGCAGTTACCGGGTGCAGTCGTGGGAGTTTCCAGTGCAATTCATGAGAGGTCTCGACGGACGACCTTCTGGTCTGACCCGCGTATTCTGAGAAACGCTCCTTATTGTTGCCCAGACCTTGCATTGTTCTTTCCGCTGACCTGATCTCGGCTTCATCTCAAAGAAAAGCACTGGCACAGATACTGTAACACACGAGTGTACGAATGCTAGCGGTATTTCCAGATTATTTTTGCGGTCTATATCGGGCCGTTACACGTCAAATCGACAGGAAAAAATATAAACTTTTCAGATTCACGTCAAGGAATTCAAATTATATTTATAATATTAATTGTATATATGACGAGATAAAAAAAAATATTTTTCATATTTTTTGTCACCGAGTAGGACGCTTTAACAACAACTAAATATAGCAACATGATTTCACTATGATTCTATTATGACATGTTCACCACACGTATTAAACTTAAGTAAGATACCACATTATTAATAAATAAATACAGCCCAGCCAATTTTGAGTAAAAAAAGGGGGGATTTTATTACATTAACAACGTTACATCGCTTAATTTCCGACCTCATCAGGTTCCAATTTTTAAAAAAAATTATCAATAAAATTGTTGATGGCGTGGCCGATTTTCGGACGAGGCAGTCAACATAAAAAATAATAATTTTAAATTGGAACCTGACGAGGTCGCAAATTAAGCGATGAAACGTTGTTAATGTAATAAATTCTCCCCTTTTCTGACATAAAATTGGCTGATGTGTATTTATTTATTAGTTTTCTCATTAGTCAGAATACATTTTTATATTCATTGTACAACATTATTATTATTATTATTGAGCTACTATTGGGAATTTGCCTACGTAAATAAAATAATACAAAACTAACATATATACAATTAAATGGGTAACCTAAATCAACTGTCTTTTTAAAGCTTTTATTATTATTATTTACTTGCAAAAAAGCCGAATTATCCCCCCCCCCTCCTGATTTCATTCCACTACACTTTACTTTTTTTTTTGATCTTACGTTTTGTAAGTCACTTCACTTCACTAAGCTGACCAGATAAAAAATTAATTAAGTGTAATAAGAAAATACATGTAATGCCCCATGATTATTGTAGTTTCCTTAGCCTTCGTCTAAACTGATTGGTTCTATTAGAAAAAGCCGTCAGTAATTCTGCAGGCAATTAATTCCAGTGTATCTTTAACAGTAAAAATAAGTTTTTATTGTTAGATATTAATAGAGAGCCTTCGCCTATATTTTCCGATATCAATCCACAAAATATTTTATATTTTTGAATGATAATGACAATAATAACCGGAAGTTATCTTCAGAAATAGTAGTATGAAAAACTACTTTCTTAATGTTAAAGACGGTTCTTATTGTGTGTATATAAAATTAATATAGAACAAGTCTTGATAAAATAAATATGAAATCAATATTTTTTTTCGAGATTTTAAAAAAAAAAAGTTTTGGCAATATTCAAAGTTAAATAAATTTATGATTGGCCTGAACTGTTGCTGTTCACAAATCTTTCCGAAAAACATATGAAAGTGCGTCGTAATAGCTGTGAAATTAATTCAAAGGCTGACTCTTACAGGTGTTGAGAAGTTTAAGAATCGAATACCTAAACAAAACTACTGAAAAAAAAATTCTGAAAAACAAAACAAAACATTTTCTGCGTATAATTACTTTTGTGAATTATTTTGAAATTGGTGAAGGTCAAATTGTTAGGCTTGAATGATAATTCTAATAATTTTAACTTTCACAGGTTTCGGGGTGAACTAATTGAAAGAGGTTTTTTTTTTTTGGTTTTCAACCGGGTGGCGTTGTAGAAACACGACGTTTCGTTTAATAACTTTGTCTGCAACACTCACTTCGCCTGCATGTGCGCCCTTCAAGAACTTTCTGTCCGAAATTCTATTATTTATTTAAATAACAGGAAAAATACTGGAAGTAATTGTTATTCACAGAACCGTACTACAAGCTTTATATTATCGTATTTATATAAAAATTGTTTTCTTTAAATTCGTAGATATTCATGCTTACAGAACTCATCTATACCAATGTTTTTATTTTATACTTGTGCTCTTGGAAAACGAAACGTTGTGTGAATATATATTTTTATTTTATAAAGTTGTTTCTGACATGTTAGCCAGTTTATTTAATGATTAATTTAATTTCAGTCAGATAAACATAACAATAATCTAATAAACTTTTGCTGTAAACTGGAATAATGGTGATGAGTAGATCGTAGAATTATATAGAAATATAATACTATGCGTTGTGATTGCGAAAAGGTCCGAATAAATTTGCACGTTTGGGAACGTTCGTACAACCTAGTGGGGAAACGGTGAAACTACTAGCTCCGTTCGTTCAAACCTTAGCCACCAGGTTGCACTACTACCTGGCGACTTTACGAGAAGCCAACGGCGGCGGATTTGTTATGTAAATTCATTTTTACAATTTATTCTACATAGCATCTGTTGCTAAACACAAGTCAATTTACTTTACATCCTCCAGTTATTTATGTCCTTTCAGAAATCATTCTTCAAATTATTTTGAAACGGAGAAACTGATCGAAATAGGTGTAATTGGCGAGGGAAAATATATTTCACTTCGAAATCGATTTGGTTTTTCATGCTTTTTATTCCTGTGCTATTTAGTTCATGTTTCTGTCCCAAACATGTCCTTTCCACTGGTCGTCTAGTCTCCTTGGATTCCAGTATAAAAAACTCTACACTTCTCAGTGATGTCCTTCCAACCACCGATACAGTGGTATTTGTTGTAAGAAGAAATTATAAGTTCTCAGTATCGGTAAATTGGCTACATTTCTCCAAATTATGCATTCCGTTCACTCACTTTAGAAGCTTCGTATCACTTTCATTGACTTCATCATTTACTTTTGGACGAGAATAGATCCCCATCAGAAAAAAGTTTCAAGAATGTACAAAAGGCATTCATTTTACATTGCTATTGGGCCTATAATTTATCATTTAATTCAATAAGAATCAGGGATTATAAAATAACGTATTTCATCTACAACAAATATATATACTTATATATATATATATATATATACCTATTTTAATTTTTACTGTAAAATATTCTAATAATTAAAGACTATGTATATTGCATGCTAAGTCTCTCTCTCTCTCTCTCTCTCTCTCTCTCTCTATATATATATATATATATATATATATATATATATATATATATATATATTGGCTATGGGTAAGTACCCAATGCCCGACATACCTGATGCAGGTTTTTCTAGGGTTTTCCCTGCATCACTTTTAGGCGAATTGCCGGGTAGGATCCTTAAACCATAGCCCGGGGACCCTAGTAACCCTTGGCTACCTTCCTCTACCCTTCCGCATCCCCCCTTTCAAATCCCTTCCTATGGTATAAAAGGGGAGTTGCCCAATGTGGATCACCCTCATGTAGCCTGTTGCTCTAAAAAAACTCCATTCGTATTTCTGCCAGTACGAGTTCGGCTCAAATTGTTTAATTTTTTGCAACGTCTAAGCCACTTAAGTGAAGCTTTCGTTGCATCTATGCAGACATAGAAAACCCACATCCTGCCACAGGCAATTTCCTATTGCAATGCACATAAGCCTTCCTAACAGAAATATCTGTATGTAAAAAAATATATATATAATCTCTTATGGTGCCCACGATACTCTATTTAATTATACTTTAAAAATCATGCGAATATTTACGTTGGTTTCCCAATTTGCATTATCAAATTTTATAGGTAGAGTGGCTGATAAGAAAATTCTATAAAGTACTGGTCGAGTCACGGATGAAACAATCCTAGATATCTCATCAATGAAAGGAAGTTTCTTCGTGACAATTACCGAAGCCTTAACGAACTCAATCTAAAACTTAAATCCGGCGTTCGTTATCAATATGAAAAATCCTTTACGTATCTCTGCTAATAGTGTCTACTTAATGTTGGAGATGTAAACAGTCTGATGAAGAATCCGGATAGGACGATATATATTACGAATTACTATCAGAATTTATTTTTTATTAGAAAATGTGCTATAAAATAGTAAATACGAATGAATCCATACATATATATAATTAAAAAAAATTATTAACTACAAATTACATTGAAATTATGAAATAGAAATAGAAATAGGAAAATAGATGAGTATATCAATATGAGCACAAATATTACTGCAACAATTTTAGATTCCCACATTTTTGTATGACGAGATATAAAATGCACTGTAATACTGCTGACCATGTGCTTGTTAACTATAGAACGTTATTAAAATCCATTCCTGTCCTGGAACCAAGAATGTTTTACGAGAAACATTTCTTGCGGATTACAGTTTGATTTTCTGTTAAACGTAATATATCTATAAATAATGATCGGATTCAAGAAGACATGAAAAATTATGATAAAAGCTGGAATAAATAGGATTAATTTACGTACAATGACGATTAAATGGCCATTCAGAAGATGCATTTCAATTAAATATGTTTGAGGACCAAAATAAAATGGGGGAGACAGACAAATAATATTTTAAGGAAACAAGCGAATCTGGAGATGCAAAAGCATTGTGATTGTCTGTAACTGGTGTCAGAACCCTAGAATACTAAGAAAATACGTGAAATAACGGAAAACAGTCCGAGGACACCAACTAGAACATATCACAGTTGATCGGTTGGATTTTTGTAACCTCAAAATTAATCGAGGTGTGAAGTTGTTATTTAACTACAGCTAGTTGGCTTCATGTAAGTAATTTCCCCGTCAGGATGTCACACGAGAACTCGAATATAAAAGTCTATCACCAACTAGCTGAGCTTGGCGGCTTTCGAAACCCAAGTGCGTGCGTTGAAACCAGATATTGGTAGAAAAAAACTGGGAGGGGACACTCTTCGACCCTGGATATCCACGGGTCCAAGTTAAATCTAATCTAATTAAATTTTTTAAAAATAGCCTCGGTTAAACTCAAATATAAGATGAGTAAAAATTCCAGAATCTGTAGTGATGTGACGTCAAACAAGATTGAAAAATAAAAATCATTAGCATTACAGATGGACGATCTAATTGAGAGAATTAATTTATGAATGGTTTACAGTGGAATATTTGGGAATTTACAGTTGAAAAAGTATGCCTGAAATTTATTTAACATCCTTCCTTTTTTGTTTTCGAAACAGGCTAGAACAATGTAAAAAATATATTAAGAAAAAATATTGTCACATCTGAACAGGTCCAATTATATATCAATTCGCAAAATGTGTGTAATTAAAAAATAAACAGGGAAATTCGCTGCAGAAGCTAGTTAAAATTAATTTAAACAAGGTAAGATCCAGACTGACGAGCTCTTCCCAGTGGGTTTGATCCAATCCCGATCATATCCGTTCTGGCCATCTCAAATCACCACGTGACCTGCTCTGTAATATCCAGTTTCCAAATTAATTGCATAATTACTGACATAAGAGGTTTTTTTCGCCTACAGGTTTGTGATGTAGACTTGTGTAAGTAATTTTGTTTCCCCCTGAGCGTGTTTGAGCTGCGAAGTTGGTGGAGTTCCCGCAGGAACCGCAGAAGTGCGGGAGACTCGACATTTGGGTTCTTGTTTGCAGGGGTTCAGTAACATCCGGCGAGACAATCAGCTTAATTTAACGTACTCGCCACTTCTTCTCCACATAAAGGCTTATACAACATCTGCAGAACAGTGACTTATCTTACAGTAATCCGGCCATACTCTACAAGACAACTGCATGGATTTATGCTACTATAAGACACTACCGCCGTAAGTTATAACATTATCGACAATTGGAAAACAGATACACTGCCAAGATATTTATTTATATCTACTGCTGAAGAAAAGAAAAGAGATTAACGGAAGTAATGACAATAATTGTGTAATGATACTGGTACGAATGAAGCCTAACAAAATAAATAATAACATTATAAACTACTGTTCGGTACGTTTGAGATATAAATAAATTTTTTTAGGGCAACAGGCTACATGAGGGTAATTCACTTAGGGCAACTCCCCTTTAATAGCATAGGAAGGGATTTGAAATGGGGGAAGCAGAAGGGTAGAGGAAGGTAGCCAAGGGTTAACTAGGGCCCCGGGCTATATTTTAAGGATCCTACCCGGCATTCGCCTAAAGAAATGCAGGTAAAACCCTAGAAATACCTGCATCAGGTAGGTCGGGCATTGGGTACTTGTCCCACGCCCTTCCGATAGCGGGAGAGGAGTTTGCTGTGGGGACGCAGCATTCTCTTCTCCGTGCCTCGACCAGTTTAGGAGGCAGCTGGCCTACTATTCCAATGGGAATAGCGGACAACTCTTACTGTATGCCCAAGGTCTGTGACCCCGGAACATACACCTCTCAAAACAGGCCGAGGAGCCTCGGCTTGTGGGAACCTTAGTTCAAAAACGGAGAGGAAAAGGCACACCCGAAGGTAGCCTCTTCGAATCTCTCCTAAAGGTTCTGCCTGCGAGAGAACATCCCTCGCAGGTTACCTGCGAGAGAATCCTCTCGCAGGCTTAGCGATCAACTAGATATAAATAAATAAATAAAAACAATAATATTATAGCACATTCTTAATTCCACTTGAAAGAGAAATAACTTTTTTTGGTCTCAGGTTTATCTACAATCTGTCTGTTTAATCGCAGACTATAAGTACATATTATGTCAATACTTGAATTAATGCTTAACTAACTACTATGAATAATACATTCTTGAAGAATTATGCTCCTGTCAGTAATTTTTAGATATAAAAGTATAAAACGACAAATATTAGTATACCATAAAATTACTTGAAATTTTAAAAATATATATCCTTATTACTTTTAGTTTGAATCTATTAAAAATAACAATAAATCAATAAAATATTTTAAAAAATTATGTTTATAAAATAACAATTAAATATATGATTATCTTCGACACGATAGCATTTTATTTATTTAGAAATATATTTATTATTAAGAAATATATGTAACATGATACTGTATTCCTAGTTATTTTGTTCCAGTGACTGTTGTGTTCTTTCGTAGAGCTATTTAATACATTTAATTACAGCGTTGAGGAAACAAAGTAGAAAACTATGTAGGTTATGTTGTACATAGAGAAATCAGAAATAAAATTCATTAATCCCTCTTAACTTTAGTTCGTTCCAACGTTCAGCACGTTATCATACTGTAGAATATGTTAAGGGAAAATTCGCAGGGTATGAAATTGAACAGCGAAGTGCGCCAGCCCCAGCTTGCAGATTTAGTGTATGCGTAACTTCCGGAATAACGTCCTGTGTGATAGTCCGGGCTGTGATAGCGAAGGCGAAAAACCTCTAAATTGCTCGTGGAATTGCGTGTCGATGTGGGGCAGAGCTGGTAGTGTAATATCAGTCAGCCAGATGCGGTCAGAGGCGACATCCCACTGAGATCATGTTGTAGTCACAAAAGCGAAGCCTTTCATAGCCGGCACAATATGGCGGGAAAATTTAGAATAAGGAACGAAGCTATAGTTGTGGTTTATTTTCCAACAATGGCTTCTTATGTCACTTGGGATCTCTTCTGGGACGTGAATCATTTAGTCGCCACTGAAAACCTGTTCATCTTTAATCGTTTAACGATAGAATGCCCAAATCATTTCTTCACTCCACACCTCGGATATCAATGGCAACTTACTCTCATTCGGTAATAGATGTCGGTGAGTTTAAGTATGGCATTCAATTTGCCATTTAACCCCCAGGGGCGGGGATGGACGTCGGTGGATCAAACATGTTGATCGACCGACATTTGCGTCAAATGTATCATTTAAATTCATAATATTTCAGTAGATATTCTCCGTTTATAATTTCAACCCCTATTGGCATGAGACAGAAGCACGCTTAAGGGTGGGGTTTGGTGAAGCTTTACATGAAAATAACGCGAATAGACCGAGATTCGACTCAATTCTGGGGGTTATGGATGTTGCTGAATTTCATTGTGACAAACTGGATAACGCGTAAGGGAAGAAATTTTCAAACAATGTAGCCGGCCGAATTTTGTTTAACCCACAGTAGCGGGGGATGAGATTTTCGAACACGTTCAAACAGCGATATATTCGTCAAATGATATTATTCCAGAGTCAATTACTTCAACACCATTTGGAATGGGAGGTGAACACATTTAGGAGTAAGGGTTGAGTTGCGTTGCATAAAAATATCGCAAAAGCTACATATATTTGAGTCAAATCGGGGGTTATGGATAAATGACATCTCGGGCAACGCCGGGCACTCAGATATATAAATAAAAATCAGCACTTATTCACTGAGCTGCAGCGACATTTTCCCAGTAGTTGCAGACTTGTCGAAAGCTCAATATGTACGTGATTGGTCAGAACAATGAAGTCGACAATCGTCCAATGACAATCACGAGAGATTAATGGCGTATTTGAGGGTCAAGTCCGGATTGGCGCTAAAAAAATATTGAACGCTGATTGGTCAGAGAAACGGGAGTCCAGAATCTTCCAAATACATTATAATTGCCATTGAAGGGTTGTATGAAGTTTATTAATACTCTCTGGGTGGAAATATAAAGGGAAAACAAAAATGTAAATAACAATCACTGAGATGCAGCGACATTTCCCCCGTCGTTACCGGCTTGTATTAACCCAAGTGTTACGAGAATGGTCAGAACAATGAATACGACAATCGTCCAATGACAATCACGAGAGATTAATGGCGGCCTTGAGGGTCAAGTCCGGATTGGCCTTAAAAATAAATGGGGCCCGGAACGTAAATAGTCAACATTCGTCATCTCAAGGGGGTGGAGTAATGTTTGAATATCGAACTCTGATTGGTCCGACAACTAATAGTCGAGAATCTTCTAAATACATTTTCAGCGCAATTGAAGGGTGGATTAAAGTTTATTAATACACATTCCCAGTATCTTTCTCAGCTTATACAATTCTAAATCATTAATTAATATTTGTTTAATTACATGAATAATATCGTAAAATAAAGAATTGAGTCTTTTTCCTGGTTGGCTGAATCAAAATGAGACAAAAGGACTATTTACAGGCTGAATCTCACCTGGAGCTGAAAAGACAATTGATATCGTTTAATCTAGGTCTGTGTTATATTGATTTATTTATTTGTATATAATAATTATTATTTTTTTCGAATATAATTTCTGTATAAAGTATTGTACACGAAAATGGGAAATACAGGCCAAAACGCTCTTATCTTCTCCTTATAAATAAAACAGTGTGTTTGTGTGTGTGTGTGAGTGACGTAGTGCATACAAATCTACACCCGTGGAGCAAATTTCGTACACGTTTTCCATGCGACCAGGAAACAAACACTGTCGGGGTGAGACACGACTACCACCCCCAGGAGCGGGGGTGTAAATATTCAAGCATGCTATAACGGCCGGTATTTGCGTTAAAGACATATTTTCAGGGTTAATTAGATTGATAATATTTCTACCTATGTTGTTTCTTTATATTTTCAACCTCATTTCGACATGGGACGGACGCTTTGAGGTTCGGGTGGAAGGGCGATACATAAAAATATTGCAAAAACAGCCGAGATTCGAGATAAATTCGGGTTTATGGATGTGTCTGAGATTAATTATGACATTAAACTTTTTTTAACCCTCAGTAGCAGGGGTGGACGGAGATAGAATTTTTTGAACATATTTATACGGCCGATATTTTCGTTGAAAGAAACTTTTTCAGGGTCAATTTGTTCAAACCCTTTCGGAATGGAAGGTGAGCACATTTAGGGATACGGGTTGAGGTGCAGTACATAAAAATAACGCAAAAGTAAGGGAAATTAGAGTCAAATCGTTAATATGACAACCCGGTCAACGCCGGGCACCCAGCTATTCATTTTAAAAAAATTACTGTTAAAGAATTGAATATAAAGTTATAATGATTTCTTAAAGAAAACAATATCGGTATGAAATTATACGTTAGTTTGAGGCTATTTTTTACAATTAATAAATAAACAAGTTTTGTAGTTTTTCCTTCTCCCCGATCTCGTCGTCTACATTCTGAAAATTGAGGGTAGTGACACGGACTCTTCCGAGGTGAATCTTTTTGGGGATTGTAGAGGTCTATGACCGGATACAATGTGGCAGGTATAAATATCAGCGCTAATTCGTCTTGGCTCTGCTCTATGCAGATCTAATTGGAGACACAGACACCTGTCCCTTCCTTTAATTAGGACCTGACCAACTTTCTTTATATTTATTGAGCTTTGCTTACAAATGGATAAAAAAAAGTTAAATGTAATTATGGTCAGCGTGAAAATATTAGATCTACTTAATATTAAAAGTGGTTCGTATTCCGTGTAAGTGGAAGATTTATAGTGTTTTTAGAGCAAGTTTATTAAACGTGGAAACAGCATGGAACAGTAAGGAACATGTTCCTACTGTGATTTCTTACAATTCAGATTGTTGATAAGAATTCCCGATGACATTTCTTAAGTTGTGAGAATGGCTCATCGGTTTGAATTGGAGTGAAACGTGGAAGGTAAGTAATAATAAAGACTGGTAAAATAGCCATAAAAATTTGAATAATAAATATTAGCGTTCACACACAATCAGTGAGAGGAATAAACTTTGGAGAATTGGAGAAGTATTGTGTGTGAGGTATGATCTATAAATATCCATAAGAAAAGTTGTTTGTTACTCGGAAATTTAATAGGAACTTTAAAATTGAATTAAGTAAAAAAAATTGATAATTAATAATATCACTACACAGCTTATAAATAAATTTAAAATGTACGGAAAGATTTTTATCTTGGGTATTTGTTAAGATGGAAGGAATAAATTCAGATTTATGATCATTCAATAAAACGGATCATGTAGGATAAGCTCAGAAAAAATCCACCAAACAAACGTATGCTGGTGTTTGATTATACGGTGACTATACCTTTGAATCACACATAATTATATATTTAGTAAATAGTTGATAAAGAATTTTTATAACAATCAGAATTAAAGTATTTCACTGTTCTGCTGAATCTCACTCTACATTGTCGAAGTAAATACCGTTCTAATTATATAGTAATATTTAATGCGATATCATGTAGACACAGTATAAAGTGCATTTATAATTTTTAAAGTGTTTATAATTATATTTCATGCAAGAGGAAGTGTTTGTAATAATCTGGAATTATTACCGCCGTGTTTAGAAAACTCTTGGGTAAGCAATAAATTACATCGCTGTAAGAACAGCTAACACGCTGATAAAACGCAATTTATAGCAACGTTCAAGGGACCATTTTCATAATAGAACAGGAACAACTATCACCACTTGCACGAATCGCCATTTATAACATTAGGGACCATTCACAATGACGAAGCTTTGTAGTAAAAATTAATCTATCTTTATTTAATATTTGAAATATTAAATATTCCTCTGGCTATTCACATTTAATATTTTTATTGAAAGCAATACTTTACACAATTACGACAACATATTATTAAAAGGATAACATTATCTAAATTTATATTAAAATAATTTTAGATAAACATAATAATTCATCTCAGTGTGTGGGTTTATGGAGAAGGTTAAATAAATAAAAATCAAAAATAAAAGATAAATATAACACTGGCAAACATTCAGACTTCTAATTAATAGAACGCATCGATCACGTCAACCCGATTGGCGACCCTGATGAGTGAAATCCTGCGGCGTCTGCGATCTTTGACGTCTTTCCCATAACTTTTTGTTGCTGTCACCGAATATGTGAACAAAACAGTCGCGGAAACTGTATAAAAATAATTTATGTGTCGAGTACTGGATTAAATTAGAAAAAAAAATTACCGCTAATAATGGAAGAGCTTCGTACTGCAACACGTTTATTTTTCATTTATTAATTTTGAACATCTTGTTACATCACAGAATAAACTGTTCACATATTATTAGCGGTAATTTTTTCTAATTTAATCCAGTACTCGACATTTAAATTATTTTTATTCAGTTACCGCGACTGTATTTTCAAGTACGTAAAAAAGCAAAATACATTGTGTTTTATCAGTAAAACCATATAGTGCTTGTTTGTGACCTATACAAGCCATGTTCTTTGCTATGACTGTTCTACATAATTCCTTAATTATTTCTATCCACAATGTATGCTCTAAACTGTCCGCTATACAATAAGATACTACGCGTAAATATTCTATTTCTCGGGGATTTTTGCAGTTCTTACCATTACAAACAAAAATTTCAAGTGACGTGACCAAAGCCCTTTCACAAAATGAAGGCAGTTTTACAGACATCTGACGTACATTTTTGTGACAAAAGGAATTCTGCTCTCAGGTTATTCGTCACCTTCGTAAACAAATTTTTCTTAAAAAGAAAAATAAACTATCCGTCAAAATTTATTTCCCGACAACAGTTGTGTCGTTTAGTTACAGTTCCACAGGCTTAATTCAGCTTTGTGCAAATGTTGGCTGCGTCAAAGTGATGTGGCACTTTTTAAAGTGATTGACGGGAGTGTGTTCAGTGTACAGTAACAAGGGTATCCGGATACAAAAACAGTCAAATAACTTAAACTGAAGCTTTCAGAAAGATATTATAGTTGTTTTTAGAGTGACATGAGGGTAATCCACATGGTGGCTAGTCCCCTTGAATAGGATAGAAAGAGATTTGAAAGGGGGGATTCGCAAGGGTACAGGAAGGTAGACAATCCGGCCCCCGGGCTATAATTTAAGGATTATCCCCGGGATTATCCTAAAAGTGATGCAGGACAACCCTAGAAAACCTGCATCAGGTTGTTCTGGCATTGGGAACTTGTCCAACGCCCTTCCGATGAAGGTAGAGGGGCTCGACCAGTTTAGGAGGCAGCTGGCCGACTGTTTCAATTAAGTTAGACAAGCTAATATGAAAAATTTTGATACCAACGTCTGTGAGAGTTCAAAATTTTAAAACAAATATAAAAATGTATAATGGATTTTGTTTGCATCAGTATTGAAGATAAAATTGGCCAGAAACCTAAATTCAAATATATTTATCCACCAGAAGTCATCCTCCATTCCAGAAACAAAAGTACCCAGTATTACAACTCCCTAATTTCGCACTGTATTATAATCGCCCCATCCCAGACTTGTTAAAGTCAATGCATAAATTGAAATATATCGTTTGGATATCTTCCCCCTCCCCCCAAAAAACTACAAAAAATCCTAATCTGAGTCAGTCTTTAATAACTTATTTCTTTCACTCCTATGAGTTATTCATCTATAATATGATATAATAATTCTTGTTTTTTCTTTAAAGAAAGCAAGGATTAACACTGATAAATTATCATATAATAATTAACATGATTAAACGTCATTATACATACCTTCTGTAGCTAAATTGCAACCATTTCTGTAAGTCAAAGATAATACGTACCGGAATATAAGAAACATATTGGTAAGGATGTACGTAATTTATTTTATTTGTACTGATTTCTTTCTTTTTTAATTTATTTATATTTCCAAAATATTTGCCTATCTCATTCCGACCTATTCTGTTATTTACAATCTCATTTCTCTTTAAATTATTTAACACTTCAATAGTTCTCAGTTAATTTTATTATCAGAATGTGTGACTGAAAACAAAAGCTGCACAGTGAACGAAACTACAGTGAAGTGTCCTTTTAGTTTAACTGAACCACACCTATGAATAACTGTATTCAATACATAATAGATATGTATTCAATATTTTTTAATCTTATTAATTTCAGGTTAAATCTAGCCAATTAAATTTTTTGTAATGATCTAAAATTGATCCAGGAACAGAAATGTGCCAAGGAAAACCCGGATTCGAATCTCCTTGGCGACTGGCAGAGCAGCAGATCTTAGCTTGCCAAAGAGCTGACTCACACGATTCAGAATTAAGAAGCGAAACTGCTGCTTGTGAACAAATTGCTCGCTCAGACAGTTTACTCAGCTGGCGAGTACTCAGGGAGCATAAATTTTCCTTCCAATATGCCCTCACAAACGGAGACGTTATTCAAGGATTTGGACGAAAGTAGTAGTAATATTGAATTTTCCCCATCAATTCCGATATTTGCAGGCAATTTATACCAAGACAGGTCTACATACGAGAAAACATAATAGATAGAATAAAAAATAATAACGTACAAACCATACACATTAAATACGGGAAACTTAAAGAGAGTCGAAAAATCAAATATCTAGGGTAATATATACTAGCAGGAGGTTCGAATAAGGCAGAAAACTTGAGTGAGCATACAAACACACACACTATAAGATGAGAAGAATATCGTGACAGGCCAAACTCAGTAGTACTACCGGAAGCACTATACGCATCAGAAACGACCACACTAAGAGCGTATGGTATCACGGAACAGAAAAAAATAGAACGCAATATTCTCAGAAAAATATGTGGAGCAACACGTAGAGATGATATATGGTTGAAGCGGCTTAACAAGGAACTATATGAACATACAGACAGACGTATGGCGTATGACCAGAAAACTCAGACTAATATTTTACGGCCACATACAGAAAATGAAATCAATAGACTCACAAAGAGGATCCTAAATGGGGTAAACAGTTTAATGAAGAATCCCAATTGGTATAAAGAAACGGTAGTAATCAACAGGGAAATGATACGAGAAAGAGAAAAATTTAGAAACATAGTTATGAACACGAAAACGGTAAGAGGTAGACGGGAAGAACAAGGACGGAACACAGGAAATAGTGGTACAGCAAAAGAATGAAGAGATGTTGGGAAGAGAAGAAAAAATGTGTATTTTGGATAAACATGAGAGAATCAAGTTAAATCGCTGTCCTTAAGTACAAAATTACTAATTATATATATATAATTTGTAACAATCAAAATTTATGATTATTAAATTTAAATTTTATTTGACCCACGTTAGAGCACAAATTTGTAATAAACAAAATAAAAGTTAATTTTATATGTTTTGCCCCATGTTGAAGCACCAATTTTGTAATAAACAAAAATAAATGATAATTAAATTTATCTGTAGATAAGCCCCACGTTGATGTACCAATTTTTGTTAACAAATAAAATTTTAAAATGAAAACAACAATTTAAATATATAACAAAACAAATTTACCATATCTTAGTTGAAATTTTATAAATTGATATTGTTGTGCCACGGCTTAATTTTCAGGGCCACCAATAACGATAGTTACATAAATGACAATTGAATCTTACAAGGCAAAAATATTCCTGACTTAAATTATTATTATTTTAAATGAAATTATCGAAATTTGAAATATTTATATTTACACTACAAGGTTTACAAAATTCTTTTTATTTAATTTACCCTTGTCTGTTCATCTGGGCTCGTCTTCGGTTAATTTAAATTTAATAATCATGTAATTTGTTTATTACAAATTTGGTACCTCAACGTGGGGATCGTCTTCATTTAAAAATCTAATTAAATAAAATTTGATTATCACAATATATATGACAGAATCTGTTTGTCTACGGAAAGGGTACAGATCTAATCTATTGGAACTATTCTGTTGTAATAAATATTCACATTCCCAATCCACGGTCCACTAAATGAGGTTCCTGATGAAAAGCACCAAGTCTTTCACATATTATTTTAGTGGTAATGAAACAAAAATTCATCAAGTGATTATTGGATGCTAATGGAAATAAGACTTGAGACGGCTTATTGCGTGGTTGGTGTCGTCTCAGGCATCCATCGTTGGCATTAGGTACGAAGCGATTTTTTCATCATCACACTTCTACACTGCAAGATGATTGCGTCTCTCTCATACCTACACACTACTTGAATTACAACACCCGTATAAGATCCAGATGGTGCAGGAATTAAAGCCACGAAACCGTCGATTGGTCACTGGAACAACTGAATTGTGTTCAGCGGTGCGGCACATTTTTGGTGTGTCGATTATTTTAATAATCAAAACTGTGGAAGAAAAATGTACCCTTTTGCTGTGGTTGGTAAAAAAATATACGATCGATGGAAATCGTTCCTGGATTCAACATGTTGACGCTACGTACCACACCCTAACTTCAGTCATCGAGTTATGGAAATCAAAATTTGTCAATAAATGGACGTGCTAGTTGGTGTCCACGACCATCGAATTTGCCCTCTCTGAATTAGTTACTTTTTTTCTTTCTTTTTTTTTTCAACGTTGCACAACTCCCCTTTAATAGCATAGGAAGGGATTTGAAAGGGGGATGCGGAAGGGTAGAGGAATGTAGCCAAGGGTTAACTAGGGCCCCCGGGCTATATTTTAAGGATCCTAACCGGTATTCGCCTAAAGAAATGCAGGGAAAACCCTAGAAAAACCTGTATCAGGTAGGTCGGGCATTGGGTGCTTGTCCCACGTTCTTCTGATAGCGGGAGAGGAGCTTGCTGTGGGGACGCAGCATTCTCTTCTCCGTGCCTCGACCAGTTTAGGAGGCAGCTGATCGACTATTCCAATGGGAATAGTTCTTTGTGGGGCTCTTGTTGATGCTGATATACCTGTGTCAGCCAACGCCTTGACAGCCAAAATTGATCGTGGTACTCGTGACATACGGCATCGAAAAATTGTTGGAGAAATTGGCTTCGCAAATTATCTTTATAAGAGGAATTTGTTGCGTACATTTTGTCAAACAATAATATCCAATAAAAACTATTGTGAAATAATTACTTCTTTGAGCTGCATATTCAAAGTTACTGTTCTATCGTATCTTAAAATGCGTAATTCTGCAATTATAATTTTTACTTATTTATAGATTTCCTCTTACTATCTTAATTCTTCACTTATTACAGACCTTCAGGTGGTCAATTCCAAGCGTTCGGCCGATTTGCTAAATAACCATTAACATATATCGGAGGCCGTCAGCCTAACAACGAAATCCATTTTGGAAGTGACACAACTTAACGGTGTAGTTACGAAAACTCCCTCTACATCCATATGGCACAAGAGCGAAACACGACTAAAATTGGCAAAATTATGAACCTGTAAACTCACAATATTTATCTTCCATCACACTTGTAAATAAACCGTGACTCCCTTTAGGATGTTATTTATAAGAAGTACGCGACGTTATTTGCGAGATGTTCCGTACATGGCTAAGACTGAGATATTCTGATTTTCCCGCCAATGCTTACAAGGTTTCTGCTTTCACAAGAGGACGAAATATGTTCGTCTGCAACAAGAAATTCGGGTCACCAGCAGGCTTCAACCCATAAAGGAGGCACTGTTAGGAAAGTCCATAACTGGATACTATTTACACAGGAAGGCTGCCAGAATGAGTTCCATTCCAAAACGAACTTCTGCTAATACTTCTATATATATCAGCACCACCATCTTAGAAAAGCAATACGAGAAATACACAAAACACGCACATGTTAAATTTACAATATTCAAAGACTGGAGAAACACTAAATTATAGTTCCTGTGTTAACATATATTATACTTTTAATATTCAACTAATTAATCATTGTATTGAAATAATTCATCTGGCGTTTAACAGAGCTAATTTCTGACATTGGTGAAGTCTCTTGTTAGCGTTGACAATGAAGCAATATTCTCAGTTCCAAGTGTACGACGACTGCTATCAATGGTAGATAAGTTATTTTTGTTTTTGACTCATCTAAACTCCGTTGTTTAATAACTTCTTCTGTTTCCTCTAGAACTCCAGGATCATTCTCTCATTTATACCGAGGTTAACAGCCATTCAACTCATTTAACGTCACAGTTTCCTCAGTTTTCTGTTTAGAAAATCCACAACTTGTAATATCTGTGTTATTCACCCATTTTCTCCAGCTGTCTGCATTTTTCGATAAGCCAATATATGGTTTTTCGTCTTCCTGCTTTATACCTTTTTTTATTAATATACAGAAAAAATTTTAATCCGAAGATTTTACAATTGTTATACATTGCTGACGTTAACATGTTGAAATTAACTTGAAGAAATATAGTTGATCCTTGACTGAGTGGTTGAAGAGGAAGTTAAGAAATTTTTAATTTACGGTGGTTGCCAGCTCAATTTGTCGTTTTATTTTTAACCTTCTAAGGGGTTTAGGTGGAGGGGGATTGGATTCTGTATTACAGACAATGGGATTAAAGTGTTGGATATTTCTATTACGTTCAATAAGGGCAGTTTTAATTATAGTTTTTTGGGTTGAGGGAATATTTACGTCATTGTGTATTCTGGTATTAATAACGTACCAAGGACAGTTAGTTATAAAGCGGAGGATTTTATTTTGGGATATTTGGATTTTATTTACGTGGGTGGTAGCGGCCTAACACCAGATGTAACAGGAATAAAACCAGAGGGTATATATGAGGGATGTGTAAAGTATTTTTTTTTTGTTGAGGTGGATAAATGATATTTCGGGTTAAGTGACGGTTTTAATTTGTGGAATCTGTGGAGTATTATTTTTTTAAGGTGGGAAGTGTGAAGTTTCGAGTCGAGGGTTAGGCCGAGGTATTTATGGGAATATTTAATAGGGTTAGTGGAGTTGTAAATAGTGACTGATAGATCGTAGCATTTTCTTCTTAGGGAGAAGGGAATGGTTACGGATTTGGAAGGATTAATGACTATACGCCCGTAGTTGGCCCAGATTGAGATGAGTTTTAAGGATGTTTGAAGGTGGTTTGTTGCGGTTTGGTAGACGTCTGCGTGAGAAGTGATAGCGATATTGTCTGCGAATATTGAAGTGGTAGTAGAGGGGATAATAGGAATATCGTGGGTGTAGATGGAGGAGAGGAACGAACCAATTACACTTCCTTGAGAGAATAGGATGTAGTGGAGAGAAGTGATTGTCTATTTTAACTCTGTAGGATTGATTGATGACGTAATTGGAGGTAAAGTTTAAATATTGTTTAAAGAGGTGGGGTTTTACTTTAAACAGAAGGGAAGGGTAGTGAACTTTATCGAAGGTTTTTTCGGAATCTAGGAATGTCGCTATATAGATACTTTTTTCTTGGAAGGAATTGCTAATCGTTTCTGTCAGAATGTTTATCAGTGAAGTGATTGTTCCGGAAGCCAAATTTTTGGCCAAATTCTAGGCAGGCGGAGTTTTTTGAAGACTTTAGAAAGAATTGGGAGGAGGCTGATTTTTCTATAGTTGGTCTATAGCTTTTCGGCTTTGTTAATCATTATTATTATATCTAATTTACAGGTTATTGGGAATTTTTTAGGTTATTAATATTGCGTTATATATGTTAGTTAGTAGGACGAGGGCTTTTATGGGAAGATTTTTGAGGTGGTTTGAGTTGATTTAGGCCGTTTTCATGCTGTTTCTTTTTTAACTTCGATATTGTTTTGACTACATTGTTTAAGGTGAATAGGGGTGGCGGGTTTAGATCTTTTGAGCATTGTGGTACGTATATTACGTTTCTATATAATTAAACCGATGGCTATGTGGAACCAGCAAACAATTGACTATATAAGTTAGTCACATTTGTGATTATCCGTCTATTCGCCGCCCGGAAGAAAGGATTCCGAGGACATTGAAGATGAATAACCGCTACCGTTAACTATTCGCTCCTGAATAGATATTCACGAATCCGTTTGTGTCGTCCCTTTGCTTTGTCGTTGGAGTCTCGTTTACTCGCTGTTGTTACGGCTGCTGCCGAAATTACCCAACATCCGTTCCGCAATACAATTACACTGTGAGGGCGAACCTTAGGCCAGATTACGTCACTAAAACACTCCTCCGTATCTGAATGTGTGTTATTTATGGACTGATCAGTTGTTAGAGCCCTTCACGTCTCACAGTGCAAATTTTAATTATTAGCCATCATGAACATTTACCACTGTAGTTATTTAATTCCTCGGAAATTTGGTTTAATTTCACACAAGCGTATTTAAGAAAGATTAGAAAAAAATAACAGGTAACAAAATTAGTTCATAAATGTAGACCTCAAAAGAGCCTCAAACAAATGTCCTGCATTTGAATGTCTCGTTCGTGATGCAAATCAGGGAATGTTTCTTACGTCCACGGAGGACAAGAAATACGGCAGGAAATTTTAGCTGTGTAACATCAGAGTGCCATAAATTATTGAAGGTTGCGGACAAAGTAACAACATAATTGCTTCAAACTTAAGAATATTTACACCGTCTTTTGAGACAGCTTCCATGTAATATATATTTTAAATTCATATTTCTTAGCTAAAATAGAGCAGAGTTCTGCGGTAATTTTAATCATTAAACAATTCCGTGTCAGAATAATATGCATAAAAAACAATTAAAGTGAAATCTGATATGTTTTATGGTGAATTCATTTATTTTAAGCGACATATTTCACAAAAATAGGTACTAATGTTAGGACTATATTCTCATGAAAAAATAAAATAAACCATGTTGGGTAACGACATAAAAATATAACTAACAAATCCAATTTTCTTGCAAATCGGAAACTGTCGTATGCTTCTCAAGTTTAGAAATCAATTTCGAACATCATTATAAAAACTGTAACTCAGACAAATCTTCAGCTATCTTAGACATTAATTAATATAAATACAAACATATACTAAAAATTTCAGTAACAGCCCTTTTAATACTTAATCATTTTCTTCTTAAATTCATTTAGTTGCGTTTGTGTAGCTTTGTTTATAGTCTTCTATAGTTTTATTACTGTAAAAAACATGGTTATTGTATCTGTCTCGAAGTTACCTCAGTTTCGAAAACATTGTATATATCAGTTTTTGTGCGAATAATATAGTCTCGCTGCCGGATTTTTGAAAAGTTATCAATCAATTCTGAGGTCTAAGTAAAGTTGGTCATTGCCTAAGAACAGTTCATCTAAAACGATACCTTGGAGTCAGGAGACTAAATCAATATACGAGATTTCATAGAAACGTAGGATACTTCTGGCCTCGTAATTATTGGACACGGAGATACGCATCTTGAATTGGCTTGGCAACGACACGTTAAAAATACTACTTTGCCAAGTAGGTCACGCCGAAAGAATTCACACGTGTAGGAAACACAGTAACATATTTAATGAGCTATAAGGTTAATTTATTAGGTGCTACGTCGATCACGAAAATATCAAGATTGTCGGCCTATTGATTAACAACTGTGATTTTAAAAATTAATTAATTTCTTCTACTAAATAACGTACATGGTGGAGACAATACTATAATATGGAAATATACCCATTCGGTATTTCACCAAGTTCTCGTTACTTATCTGAAATAAATATAACTTTGCTACGTCTTCAAAAATTGAGCCAAAGAAATGACAGCCTCCTCGTTCATTAAGACTACTACTTCTTGCAAGTATGTACGATATCAAATACTTATTGCCTCAGTCGCTCATTGTTTTCAATAATCAGCATGCCCCAGAAGTTTGAAATTAAAATTTATAGGCAAGTACTATTTCTCATTCATACACCATGGAAGTATCTCCTAACCATTTTTATAGTCTTCCATCGGGTAAAGACGACATTGCTTGACCCGTCCAAATTCCTGGCATTAAAGCTAACACATACACTAAGGCTTTCATTTTTCTTACGTAGCCTTGAGTAGAGGGACAACCCGTCAAATTAATGTGAGCGTCAGTCCGTGATGGGACACGCGGCATCAACCTAGCTAAATACAAGATAACGAAATGTTAGAAAACAATATAAGACATC
This sequence comes from Zhengitettix transpicula, assembly GCA_037074705.1. NCBI lineage: Eukaryota > Metazoa > Arthropoda > Insecta > Orthoptera > Tetrigidae > Zhengitettix > Zhengitettix transpicula. The sequence continues at coordinate 32,931,390 of CM073596.1, read as the reverse complement.
CTCTGAAGTTGTGGTAACGGAGGAAACGCTACACGCCTGAAAACTTCGTACTTAACTCCAACGGATACTTAAATACAGCGAATACATTGAAAGAGGATTTGAGAAATTTGTGTATTACAACCTTCATAAGATAAAATTCTGATAATTTCCTTTCATAAGTTCACTTAATAGATTATTAAATACATGCATAAAGATAAAAGGGGTCATTGGACGGGAGGAACGAAATAAAAGGGAAAACCCGTTATATACTAAATTCCTAAATAAGAGCACATGTTCTCTTGAATTAATACACGTTTTAGACAGTGACATGGAAAAAATGTGGCGCTGCCGAGTTTGATGGGATGTTGTGCAAAATGAGAAATGGGAGAATTATTCTGGAGTGGCAGATAAAAAAAATCGAGATTGAACATCTAATATTAAACGGCTTAAGTTGATACAGGTTCATGACTACAACAGACAATTGAAGTCGAATAGGTTTGACATTTCATGAAGCCAGCTTAACGATCGCCATATTCCGAAAGTTAGTGTATAATTCACAACAAACGATCGCATAAAACCGTTCTACGATTTTACCATTTATTCGTATTTTAATTTTCTATTTAATCAACATCTTCCGTTCATTTAACATTTACACTTAATTTATCGCCCAAAGACTCAGAGTAATTTTTGTAGTTATTCTTCTGTGCAATTAAACTCCATATATTTTCTGTAAGTAATTTTATATTGTTTAAATAAATTTTAATTTTGGTTCATACTCAAATATTTTATATTTATATACTCAAAATCACAAAAACCAAAATATAATTGTTACAACTGACTATCCCACACAAAGTTGCTTTACTTCATACTACATGGGATGCCACAACGCCATTGTTCCGCGGTCAAAAGAAAAACAGACTGAAGGAACTGACCCAAAAATATATGGTCGTGTTGAATAATGGCCAGATACTTGCTTTTCCAGGTGGCTGGAAAATATCCGGCTCGCCTGGTACGAAGAAAACATTTTTTTCTAAGTTTGACAGTGGCTTCGCAATTTGTCTTGGCAGAAGGCAAGTTCTCGAAGAAAATACATTGTTTGTACTTTGTGGAAGCTGAGTGACAGGGGATAAAATATGGATTTATTAATCACACGCTAACTTCATGGAACCTCAGTGATGTCCACAATTAATTCCACGACTTGATGTTGTCCGTAAGTTCGGATCAAATTTATTTACATAGCCATTGTCCAGGTGTTAAATTTACAAAGAAGTGAGTCTGATAAATTTATGATATTTTACTATTTTATGAATGCCTGAGATTAAGTCAACTGTATGCTTTTGTGTTGGTTGTTTAAAGTGATGTTAAATTCAAGAACATTATGCATGCTTTCAAACAAGCACATCACTAAGGCTAATAATCTCATATTTGGAATATTTTCATGTATTCTTTTAAAAAATTAGTTTTTCAAATGTAAACCCCCTCCTAATGAACCGAAATTAAAGTTATTAAGATTTCATTTATGTATAGTATTCTTTAACGAAAAAACTATCCATTTCCTTCACGTGGTCAAATTTCCCAACACAGCAAAAATTATCGACAAATTAAATCCATACTAGATTTGAAAGAGAAAGTCATTCCTGAACTCCGTTATAACAACCAATCAAATTCGCTTAATTTTAAAAATCCTACAGCTGTGAATCTGAACGCAATGATCCTCGCCAAAAACCGATATTACCTGTGGTTCCCAGATAACGGTTTATGTAGGAGTACAACGTTCCCGGCTATTTGTACAAGTGTTTACGATTGCCATCAGACACTGTCACCCATCCACGGATTTCGGTTCCAAGAGCTACAAAGAATTTAGTTATCCTATTTCTAATTTTAACGTGAATATCAGCTACTTAAATCTACAAGGAAAAACAACGCTTCTTTCATTAGGGACCGAGTTGTCTTGTAAAATGATCTCTGGAATTTTACTCGTATTATTCATTATTTACAGAAACAAGCATCCAGTGTAATCGGGACTAGGAAGAGAAAACAATCAAAGAAAATTAACGAACAACAACGTAGTCTATTCTTGTCCATTCTTTAAATGTGCCGACACACTAATAAACAAGTTCAAAATAGAACTCCATCGTTTATCTAGTCAAAACCTTTACCTCACATTAAATAATAGGCAGGAAATTAGAGTATTAAATAAATCGTACAGAATTATCCTAAATTGAATTTAATATATTTATAATTAATCCGGTTTCAAATAAGAATCGAACCCTTGTGCATAATTCAATGATTCATTGTGACTAACGGGTACAAAATAACACTTTTGAGTTATTTTAAGTATTTTTATTTGGAGGTATACACATATCGTTCTCTTGTTCCTGTTGCCGTTGAATATGTAAACCTTGCTTGCTTGCTTCCCCAAAAATAGGAGAAAATAGCACAACAGACTGCCGAAAGCGCAAATAATAATCTTTATCAATGTTTCAAACTATATTTTTGTATTTAAGGTACAATATAACATTTAATAACCGTCATCGGTATTTATATAACTCCTATTTGTGTAATTACTATATATTTTTTATAATTTCACCTTCTATTATAACATAAATAAAAATAAGTTAATTATTATTCAAATGTTTTTGGGATTTAGTTTTTTGTTATTCACATAACAATCAATGTTATGTACCTCAAAAGAAATTAAAATATTTTCTAGTTCATATATGAACATTTATTGTTTCACTAAATGTTTTTTAACGTACGAATATTAAAAATACACTATGTTATTAACAAATGTGCCGCTTTCGGGGCATAGTTTTTATTTCCCGCTGATATTCGATATTGACATGTCTATTATATTTTAAAATATATACACTTATTTGCGTATTAAATCTAAGCTCACCGTATGAATGTTTAAGATATTTGAGGTCAGGCCGATGCGACCCCAATTCACTTACCTGCAACATAAACATAGATAAACAGATTATAAGACAATGTAGAATTTGACATTACATTTATTTATGATATGCATTCTGTACATTTTTTAATATGAATAGAAGGAAACAGAATCGCATACAACCAGTTTTTTTTTATCTGATATGGATCAAAACGAATTCGGAATTCATTTTCATGTTTAAATTCCCGAGTATTGTAATTAATGCACAATAGAAAACTTGGAATGCTAAGGTGATAAATTAGAGGCATTTTCTCCTCATGAAGTAAGGAATCGAACGTAGGAATGACTTTACATTACTTAAGACGTAAATAGAAAAATAAGTGTTTTCTTCGAAGTTCGGTTACGAGAATAAGAGAGTGGAATATATATCAGTGTGAACAAATGATATATATTTAGAACATAATGAAGATAAAACCAATTGAGAATGTACCCTTATAAAGATATCATTAACAATGAAAATAATGTTTCACAAGTTAATTGATATTGATGAAACGATAAATGAAGGATTTAGCTATATTCTGATGGTATAGTTGAGACTGAAAAATTGTTGAAAAGTGGGTAATTCCTGATAATTGTGACATTTAAACAGTAATATTATAATAATTTTCCATAGATGCCCATGAGAAGAAAATATTTAAGAGAAGAGTTTTACGTAGTTCTGGACTTGTAATTAATAACTTAAAGTAAAATTTTTAAGCAGTTACATAAAATATTTACGTAAATATCCAACTATGTATTTTAGAATAAATAAAATATTAACTAATGTTGGCCAACAAAAGCACTCTTGTATTTAGACCGACAGTGTTAGAAATAAAATAACACGAAATAAACAATTTTATATTCTCATATCAAGACAGGTATCAATCACTTAAAAAATCACTAATGCATTCGCAATCATTTATTATATGCCTTTATGTACAATTTTTTTTTTGCAATTTATATGATAGATTTCGAAATATATTTCTATTTGTTCTTATATTACAGAAGAAATAATTCCTAATGAAACCGAAAGCTTAAAAAATAAAACACATAAATATATAACAAATTATTGCGTCTGTATAAGTAGTTATTTTAATACATAAATAATTTTTTATTAATATAGATTATTTTTTATAATTTATTAAATACGTTAACATGGAAAGATTACTAAAATCTCATGCTATTTTCAATGTTGTACTGAAATTATACCTTTATGTATATACGTTTTCCATAAACTTGAGATACATACATGTGAAGGCTAAGTAGAAATTTCTGGATCTCGCTTCTGAATGTGGTAGGATAGTTTCTAATTTGTTAAATGTAATCAAGTATTATGTTACAAATAATTTATTTGAGTATCCTGTAACTTTCTGAATTTATTTTATTTTTTCTATTAAATTAATGAATATAAGAGTCATTACTAAATTTATCATAATTGTTGATTGCAAGTTTTTTCTTTCTTATATTAAATGAAAGTATATCTTAATTTATAAAAAATCTTAATTGTTGATTAAACAATATAAAATAAATTGATGTACTATTTAATTTCTTGAATGTCTCTCTACGTGAATTCTGAGAATTATTCTCACATATTACACTAATAAACTCTTTCAGACGTGAATGAATCTATTTCCCAGTGGAATAAATAGAAAATCCGAAGATTATTATTATTATATTATTTAAAGTACAACTTATATGACACGTCGTGATAATAAGAATAATTGCAGTTCTATGGAAGTTCTCAGATAGACTTTATTGTTCCACCTGTATATTTGTAAGGTAAAATTCCTAAATTGCGGTATAAAGAAAATAAGTAAGAAGGGGAAAATGTAAATGGGAAGATTGTCAATAATAAAACAAGGAATAAAAAAGGAATAAGGAAACCTACGTTTTGATCAGTTGAAAAGTAAGTTCAAAATTAGGGTAGAACTTTTAGAGCTTAAGTTAGTACTCTCAATTATCACATCATATCCTTTATCGCCGTTACGGTGTTTGGATCTACTGAGCACAATTAGACATTTATTCTTTTGCTAAGACGCAAATTTCTGGTCGCAAAAGTCAGAAGGAAGTATCACGACCACACGAGTATTATGGGCTTTTGTGAACATAAGCGTGTGTCGTTTGCAACCTGATCGCCGCATTCCGTGGAAGCAGTCTGTTGACGAATGCGTGGCCATTTCTGCCTGAGGGAAAAGATCGATCGCTATCGACAAGTGAAAACAGTCACTAGGACAAAGACCTCTGAAGTGCGTGTGTCACGGATACTCGGGCCACAGTAGCTTGTCAACCAAACAAATTAACAAGAGCCTTACGCAAGCTTTATGTGATTCTGCATCTCTGTGGATCCCGACACTACCACCCTATATATTTATTACTATTTTTTTGTTCAGATAAATTAATCACCTATGATGCTATTCAAAATGTCCGAACGTTTCTAAAAAGTTCCATTGCATTCATAGATCGAATACACAAACCATGAATAACACATTGGACACTCCTGGACGAAACATTGCTTCCATAAAAATTTTACTCTTCGAAATAAAGCTTTCAACCTCAAAAACAATGTGAAACAAAGAAAAGGTTTCAGACAAAGTAAAGGAGAGTTCTCCTGCGTGTACGACATTAGTGTATCAAATAATAACCTGAAGGTTCAGTTCATAAGATTATTCAGGACACGTAAAGACGGTTATAGAATCAGCATTAGTGGAAATAAGTGTAGTCGATTATGGCGAGGAGAGTATATAATTGTAGATAATTTTCTTGAAACTAATTAAGCCTGTGAGAGCTGTTGTTGGCTCTCGCAGGTAGAACCTTATATGAGAGTCCGAGAGAGCTACCTATGGGGATGCCTTCTCCTCTCTCTGATTTTAAACTAAGGTTTCCACAAGCCGAGGCACCTCGCCCTGTATTGAGAGTTGTATGTTCCGGAGTCACAGACCTTGAGCATACGGTAAGAGTTGTCCGCTATTCCCATTGAAATAGTCGGTCAGCTGCCTCCTAAACTGGTCGAGGCACGGAGAATGGAATGCAATACCCTCTCCCGCCATCGGAATGGCGTAGGACTATTGCCCGACCTACCTTATTCAGGTTTTCTATGATTTACCCTACAACACTTTTAATCAATTTCCGGGTAGGATCCTTAAATTACAGCCCAGAGACCCTAGTAAACCCTTCCGCATCCCCCCTTTCAAGTCCCTTCCTATGCTATTAAAGGGGAGTTGCCACCACGTGGATTACCCTCATGTAACCTGTTACTCTAAAAATAATAATAAATTTTTTCTGTATCTATCCGATGAGAACTGGTGCAAAATGAGAATCACTGCATCACGAAAAGTCAGCTTAGCAATCACCCTGTCAAGTGGTGAATTATTATTATATTCGATCGTATGACACATGTCTACGATTCAACCATTTCTTTAGTTATATTTAAGAAACATATAATTTGTAATTTTATCCACATTTATTAAATATTTAATTTCATTTATCATCATTCATAATCACAGAAACTTCCGATTCAGTATGGGTATCTAGTACCAAAGTATCATTTTCACAATTAAATTTAACTTGGGGTAGTGTTGAATAAAGGAAATTCTAGGTTTTATGTCTATTTTGGTGCAAAATTTATTACTAGAAAATGAGTATAATTTTTTTTTAATACGATAGAATATTATTATTCGACTATTGGAATATTACTACTTGGATAGTAGCAGGCAGAAAGTTATCGGCCTTCAAAGTGTTGGAAGAATTGTGACGGACATTGAAACGTGGTAAACTATAATAACATTTCCGATTTCGTTAGTCTTGGTTTACCAAAATAGTTCCAACGAATCCCGTAAGAGACTTTATTCAATGGGAGGAGTTGTACAAATTCCTTGAAAGCCTAAATGTTCTCGTGTATGGAATACCAAACCACACGAAAACAAGGAAAATACATTTCCGTTATAGTAGACTACACGAACATCACTATAGCTTTCAATCAAAGTTTGTTAAAAGACTGTTTACTTATTCCGAATACGTCACTGTTTCTATTTGGTTTCAGAAGATATTACGTGACAGAAATATCGGAACGATGAATGAGGAGAAGCCACGAACCCGCAGTCCTCAATTCACGTATTGTGACATGTGGGTCACGTTACCATTCAGATCATTACCAACAGTTTCATGTATCTAACGAAAAGTAGGTTCTGTTTATGCCGTGGTTTTGATTTATTCTCCTCGGTCTCATCAATACTAAGACTAAGACTGTACTCATTTTGTTTTATATTCTAGGTTCGTTTTTAGCAAAGGAACCCATTATACATAAGCCGTAAACAGATAATCAATTAAATATTCTATTAACAGTCAAAAAATTTAATTGCAATTTTATAAAATAAAAATTTTACTTATCATTAATAATACAATGTACAATCTTTCAAAAATTTCGTTCAGTAATATACTGTATTGCATAGTAATAAACAAATTACATATATTGTGAAACGTATGTAACCATTGATAAAAAGAAAAAAGTGTGTAGTAGGAAGACGTAGTGAAGAAAGGCAGTACTGAGGGAAAATTGAAATGGCGGTCAACATGTAAAATTATTATTTCTCAGCATTTCATTAAATGTACAGGATCTTTGTTGCCATTTAATCCTTTACCAAAATTCCTCATGAAAGTAGTCACGAACATTATCTAATCCTCAAAAAAAAAGTACCAAAGAATTTAAAAATGTTCGCTATTATAAAACGAAAACAAACTAGTTACTTTCTGGCAGAACGATCTTCCGTGTTTACATTTGAGTCATGATAGGGGGTGATCTATGACACACATAACAGTTGTTTACAACTATAAATGAGCAGTTGTTAAGAACCTTTATAACCGTTAGTCGTCTTCAGACGTAATTGCCACCATCAATTTTACTTTTATGATATTCAAGAGCTCGCCGTTTACTACGGCGGCGATCCATGGTAATAAATTATATTAATTTATTATGCTGTTAAGGGAAAAGAAGCACATCAAAGCTTGGAATCACACAGAATCGCGTTAAAGGCAGGAAATTTCGCAAGTGATCTCAAAATTGCTTAGAGCTGTAAATGACAACGGTTTTAAGGTCTGAACAAAAGGGAATTGAGGAGTTGTGACGAACGTGACAATTTCAGAGACACAACTCTCTCAACCGTGTAGAGTTAATCCTTCTAATTCGTGAGAATTTCAACAAAGTGATAGATAGACAGGCATAGCGTTGATATCAGTGAATATTATATAATTGTAAAGCTAGGAATACGTTATTTACGGCAATTATAACGCATGCTAAAGTCGATGCCAACGACCACAGCCGCCATCCCTAAAAATCATCTCGCCAGGATCTCAAACAGTGTTAACTTTGTGTCAAGTGATCTGCCAGCATGATGACTAAAATGTTAACTTACAATGTTTATCTTATTGATTAATTTGTCTCACAACTGTTCCTCACCAGTAACCAACGTAAGTATACGGGCATGCATGTTAAACTAATTTTTTGCATTTACATTAATATTTATCAATAAATATTATATATTATTAAACAGGTCGTTTATAGAGAAACTAAAACTAAAGAAAGGGATGTTAGAAAATATCAGGGCTGAGTTCTTTGGAATAAAGAGGAGTGAGTCGAGGTGAAGAATACGCTCATTGAGTCGAAGATACTTAAAAAAATAATAGGAATGTGAATTTGTTTAGAGTAATGATACATTAAAGTTGAATGAACTGAAAAATTGTAATCGTTGTTAAACGGACAAAATCTGTCACTTTCCTAAATCATATACTCGAATTTTCTTACTGTTTTAAATGTTATCCATATAGGACTCAGATGTCGACCATTACCGGATATTTTTGCGCGCATGAAAATACCATTCTTGTGGGTACTTAAGTTTCACAGGAACAGAATGGATTCTTTTCTACCGTCTAACAAGGTGTTAAAGCACGTTGATGAACAGCGGAATCGTTGAGTATCCGTGAAGTAGAAACGTCAGCGTTAAACCTGAAAGCATGGCGTATCGGGAGGACTGTGCGCTTTGTTTTGGCAGAGGTAACGTAATTAAGTGGATTTATGGTAACTTTACCGCCGGCGCGGCGATTACGCAGTCGTCAGAGCGAGACGGCGTCGGAGGAGCAGGTGCGTGAGTTATGCGTTCTCGCCACGCAAACACTTACTCATGGCACGTCACACACACAAATTAAGGGGCAAGCTATTTTCACCAGCAACGTATGCGTGTAGAAAATTATTCCCCTAAAATGACTCCTTGTAGTCGTCTAGTCATTTCCAAACGGGATTATTCTATAATGTTTCGGTAACAATATTCCTCGACAAAGGATGGATTCATTATTTTTTTTTGGTGGTATGCACACTGATCCCATTAGTCCTGTTGGTACCCAAAACTAGACTAAGCAGTACTGCAAATTTCTGTTATGGAGAAGTACACAGAGAAACATAATATATTGTGAGAATCTTTGAACATATAGAGAGCAGAAAACAGAGGAAAAAGGTATATATTTCGGAGAAATTACGGAAGTCGTGACGAACAGTAAAAAATACCAACGGGAATACCCTTTACCAACGAAGTACCTAAATAATAACAAATGTTCCAAGGGGTAAGACTCGTTGATGAGGCTGTAGCGGTTTTGCTAGAGAGAAAATAATTGAGTGTGGTACTGGAGTGAAAACTGCAAAAACACTCACATGGCGCGTCACACACACAAATTAAGGGGCAAGCTATTTTCACCAGCAACTTATGCGTGTAGAAAAAAAGAGGAGTCTCGAAAATATTCTTATACAAGTCTAAGGTATAAGTAAACTGCGTACAAGTTGATAGAAAATCCGTAAAGCCTCCATACACGAGCTATACCAACGACCCGAGTCCGTTTGGCTTCCGTCCATTTCCCCGAGTCCAAAATTTGAGGCCTATTCACGATCTAACCTCGAGTCAGTCAGTCCATTCAGGTCGATGAGAGATTAGTGTTTGTTTGTGCTAGTCTCCGTTAATTTTGATTAATATGAATGCATTGGAGCATTTGATAGATTATTTTAAGAACTCTACATACCTTGAATTTTTTATTACGTTTTCCTAAGGGTCCTTTGAATGAAATAATTAAAATATATCATCTAGAGTAGCATTATTCATCATTATTAAATGAATTTATTAAAGGCATATTACTCTATAACCTAAAAAATCATAACCACTAATACTCATAATGTTTTGGTAAGTACATACTGATCGAAAATAGGAGAATACGTCGTCACAGATTAACCAAGACTGACAGTGTTTGGCTCGATGCCTCGGGCTCGTGGATTTTGAAGCAAATGAGAATCCAACTTAGCAGCTCAATTCCACTATTCCATCCCAGTTTCCCCACACACGGTTAGATTTTGGATTTGATCGGGGCCATTTGTACTGATGGATCGCTCGTTTTGGGAACCCTTAGGTCATAACGCATCATAGTTAAAATCAGTCTCTACAGAAAATAGAGGTTCTAGACTACTTCTCTGTGAGGACACCTCACTGTTCTTCATGGAGACCCTCTAAGAAGAAAGGTAACAATCACCATGTTTACGTCTTATAAAAGATATGCAAATGCATAACACAAGTCTGGCATTTTTTAATTTGCTAAGTATTGACTGAACATTTACTGACCGTTTAGTTTGATATTTAATTAAGAACTTAATGAACATTTAATAAATATATGAATTTCATTTATCATCTTTAATATAAATAGGAAATGTGGATTTGACGTCTTATATAAAATTAACAATTAATTATAAGACCTTAAAATACAATCCCCATCCAGTTTAACAATGTATATAGAAAATTTACATTAATTATTAGTTCCAGTAGTCCTTAGTTGAAGTATAATAAGTCACCATGAAAATATAGACATATTTTAGATAATTGGATCAAGCAGTTCCTTTGAGTGAGTTTCATTAATACGTGCATTGAATAAAAATTTCAGCGTTCATCTGCCTCATTCCCGCAGATCTCCCTATTTTGAATTTCTACGACACAAGATTGACGTGATATGTACGAGATCACCTTTGGCCTCCAGAGCGTGCGAAACTGTGCCCGTACAATTGGCCTCTCGTTATTCTGTCGTCTCGACTCGTAACGACCAGGAATAAGTTCACTATGACCTCACTGGCTCTGACATCAGAAGCAATAATGTAATATGAAAATTAATTTTATAATTTTCTATGCCCTAATTCATACTTTGCTCTCCTATAACATATTCAATAGTTAATTTTGTGTAAGTTTTGACGGAAATTATATCAAGTATAGAACCCCAAAATTATGCATTTAACGTTCGTGAATTTGAAATAATTTACAGGAAATTAAAAATATACAGTGGTCATTGTTACTGAACTGGGATTAATTATAAGAATACCAAAGCTATTTCCTCAAATGATATAAATATATTCACAGCTGGATTGCACCTAAATCATTTTTTTAATCATATGAATTCTTTAATTAGAGTTCAGTATCCTTCTTGTAAGCTTATTATTTTGCTCAGTCGTAAATTTCACTTTTATCAGCCATTACTAGTCTCCAATCATTAATTTTCTGCTATATATTTCAGAAACATTAATGGTATGCCCTTCACTCCTTTTTCCTATAATCTCAGGAATTTTCCGAAGTGTCATGATCAATAATTCATTATGTGTACTCGATACTGTCTAGTTCTACTGGTTTTTTTTATTTTTTGCATTATTAAATGTCGACACTTCTTCCGTGCACTCTTCTCAAGATAGAAACTGATTCATTAATAGAGATTGACCACATGTGAATCTTGTGATCGGGACCTTGTTCCCGGTATCTAAGTAGGACAGTTATCAGCCATCACGTGTCAGGAAAAAAACTGGAGTAAACGGTCGGGTATGTTTCTTGAAGTCCTAACGAATCTACCAGAATAACAAAAACTTTTAGTCCTAAATACATAAAGAAATGAGAAGCGATACTGTATGATTTTCCAGAACTAAATATATATTGACGAAATAAATAAAATGTTTAGCATCTACAGAAAAATAGAACCACTTGGGCTAAAAGTGTATGATTATCTCATAAGAACAAACTGGAAAATTCATCACGAGTAGTGGTTTGTCTTCCTCGTGATAAGAATGATAAAAGTTGAAATACAATCACCTTTTGCTTAATCGGTGACATTATCTTAATGATTCAAATCAGAAGAGTCGAGATAAAATTCTGACCAAAACGAAAGGTTTATTTTCTTACTTCCTTCTACATTTTCTGCTGACTCAACACACAAATGTTTGAATGACTCCAACATGTTACACTACGCTATTGGGATAAATCTCTATGTTAATACACATATTAACGCCTTCAATCACAATAATTGAATTAGCAACACCCCCCCCCCTCAATGTTACAATCTGTTCGGTTTTAATATAGACCCATTTTCAGGTTATTACACTGTGTGAGGTATAGTTAAGAATAACGTAGGCAGAAAAAAAAGAATACTTACAAAAGTAATATAAAATCGGAGTAAATTCAATATTTGTATATAATCTGTAAGTTGAAACTCCATCTTTCAGAAACATTTACCTTTCCGCTGTTTGGCACAATTATTATTTCGCACTGTACTCCTCCTTTACCTACGTTATTCTTCCTCTTACTCCAGACAATGGAATACCTAAAAAAACGTCGCTGAAGGTTTCAAACTATACTATATTTATATTTGTGAAATGGATAATTTTTTTCGTCTTTCATGCATGCCTTGGTTAACATATTCCAACGATTCATTATTGTACAATATTTTAGGTCTATGTTTACTCATGTAGAAAAATCTAACATTACATTAAACTGAAACATATACGTATTCGCTCAAATATACAAGTACAAACGTCTGGTTAAATGTATAAAAATAAATTGGAGCTCAAAAAGTCACTTACTGAATTCTATGTCATTCGTATTTTTCATTGACGAAAGATGAAAAATTTTATTCGTCAGTATGTTTCCTGAAATATATTTATTATATTACATTTAAGATACTCAAGTTGTGAAAATATGAGAACATAAAGTGATAATCAAAATAAAATAATGCTGTTAAGTTTTACTTATCAATAAATTAATATTACAGTTCCAATTAATTAATCATATTTTTTTTAATAAAAAAAGTGCAATTTTACATAAATCCACTTTCTGAAAATTTCCCTATAAACGGAGGGTGCAAAAAGAGACAGTAGCTAAGGGTTACTAGGGCACCTAGGGTAAATTTTAAGAATCATACACGGCATTCGTCTAAATGTAATGCAGGGAAAAAATCTAGAAATACCTGCATCAGGTAAGTCGGGCTTTCGGTACTTGTCCCACGCCCTTCCGATTGCTGGAGGTGGAGTTCGCTGAAGAAACACAGTATTCTCTACTCATTAATCATCACATTTAAGAAATGGGCCACATGAAAGTGAATTTGATAGTTTTCAACAGAACTGAAAGGTACACGAAGTGTGTAAAAGTCCATCTTAAAAGTAACTGGTAGAGAATCGGGGATAGTGCGTTTATTACTTTGGTCTTACTCGGGCTTTTTTACCCTGAAGACGAGAAAATATTTCTACCGTCCGAGACATTGAATTCTTTTTTCGTTTTTCTGCTCTCTCATACTTTCCTCTACGATAGACAATATCTTTACCATATGCCTCAATACCATTGCCATCAAAATGCACTACAAGTATAAGATCGTAAAATAAATCGGTGGGTTGAAATAAAGAGAAAGCAAGGAGGCTGAATGGAACAGAGAGAAAAATATCAATTGGGGGCTAGGGAAACATATGGAACCGGATTGTGCAATTAAGACTTGAATTGAGAATTGTGGAATTAATATGTAGAATGGGTGTCGAGCAAGCTGGAAACGGATTTATGTGCTGAATTACAGTCTAATTTATTTAACGATAAAAACGATAATCTATCTAAACGATAAAATCGATTATAAGTCATTCTCAAAGTTATGAATTCCTGGTACTTTTATTACATACATATTCTTACAATCTTCGGAAATGGCACTTTTAATTTTTCTGGCAATATTCAACTTTATTGAACGTACGTAAATATATAAAATTATTTAATGTAAGTAAGCCTGCCCGGGGTAGGTTTACATCTCCGAAACAGTTGACGTGGCTGAGACCAGTCGCATTAGTGAGTGTGTATGCGACGCGACGCAAGGTCGCCCCCCCCCCTCCCCCTTTCCTCGTCGCCTGCTCACCGGCGCTTCCTCCCGCAAATTGCTCGCCCTGGCCCAATTCTGCCAATAGTCACCCGCCAATCTACGTCGCTGCATGCCTGCATAACTGCACTGTAAAGAAACACGACATGGCTTTTACGACAACGGGTATTCTCGTGGCTATAACGCGAGGGCAGAAATAACTCTCTTGCGAACACAAACGTTAATAATTTCAAGTGGCTGTTGAAGGACCCCGACTGATCAGACTTCAAGTACTGTAGGAACTTATTTAAAATCATGTTATTGACTGATAATTTCGAATGAAGGAATATTTACGCAACTACTGACAACTCTCAAGCAAGCAAATATTAATAATTGCATAAATAGAAAAATGAATAGAAAAATTATTTGTCCGTAAAAATCACTTAGTATTATTTTTAAAAGATACTTGATATTCTTGACGCTACATTTATCAATATGCCTTTTGGAGAAGTCGGTGAGCGACAGGGAGTTGGACATAAACCAAAATTTCTAACACTTATTATATTTGTATTACTATTTTCTCAAGGAACAAATTAAGCTACAAAGGTTTATCGAATTAATGGTTACGGATAATTGCATTGTCTTTGGATTAATAAGACATGAAGACTGATATTATGCGTGAGATAAATACAGGGTGCAGAAAAAGTCAAACTTTTCAAAATATACACATTCGACCAAAAAACAAAGAACAGGTGCCTTTTATTTTTCAGGAAGCTATTCTCTTCCGAGTTGGATCGTGAGGAGGGGGGGAGGGGTAGGACTCTAAAATCTTGCACTTTAATAAGCAGCAGTCCCCTTATCGGTTTATCAGAAGGGGGTAAAAAATTCTAGTGTCAGTTCTTTTTCAAAATTTCCAAGTTGCCCCGCCAAGGAGGTTTGGGGTTGTAGACGGGTCCATTCTGGCGACATTGTACAGCTTTTTTAAATATATAGAACACGTTTATAGTCCGTTTTAAATTATAAGTCCTTTTTACCCAGTTTTGTCTAGTATCGAAAAAAAAGTTCATTATTTTTTTATGGAGAACCGGAATCTGTAATAAAAAAAATAGGGGATTCCCATTTAAGATTTAAAATTTTCCCTCGTCCTACTCCAGGGGGGTTGATTTGGTTTCATTTAATTGCTTTTAAAAAAATATTAAACTCGTTTTTTTGTTTTTTCGATCTAATGTGTATTTCTCGAGACATTCGACCGTTCCGGAACGTTTCCGCACCCTGTATGTGAAGTGAAGAAGGGTGCCATGAAAACAGTTTTAATCGCAGTGGACTTCAAACTCAACCGTAGTATTTGTACGTCAGCCCACGAGGCTGACTAGAATCGCGGTTTTCTCCGGAAAAGCCCATGACTCCAGGTTCACAATCTTCAGTGTTAATTGAACTCTGCCCCCGCGCGGTGGGAACAGAAACAAACAAATATCCAGACCGCCTCCTGAAATAAAACGCTTATTTACTTTGTGGAAATGGCGCCTATGCCAAAAAGAAGAGCAAATATTTACCTTCGGGTAGAAATCTCTCTAGCAGACTAGCAAGAAGGGAAGTGGGAAGTGTGATAACAACTTACAACGACCGCAATATCATGCAACGCCTCAGGTTATGTCTTACAAATATAGACTAAACGATTTAACTATTCTCATTACATTTCAATAACCTTTTGAATTTTTTATATCCAAAAATATTCAATGCACGATCTTCTACAAATTTTTCTTCAGGAGAAATACTCAGGGTACAGAAAATTATGGTTTATCATCTTTTTGTGGATTTAGATTCTAATTAAACTGCTGTTTATATTTTGAGGTAAATAATAAAAGTAAAAACTTGAAAAGAGTCTTCATTTAAATTTCACTATATATTAATTTATTATATAACATTCATTCTAGCGATTGGGTTCTACAAAACAGAGATATATTTACAGGAAAATTTCGTCGTCACTTCAGAAAAAAAATTGAAGACAGGCTCTTTAAACATTTCTCACGAGAACATATAGTGTAATCATTTTATGTGAGGGGTGGATAAACTGAAAAATAATTATTTTAATTACGAAGAAAGGTGGAAAATATTTTCGAGAGAACTGGGAATGGTTCTGTTCACATTCTATCATGACGGAATTCGTAGGCTAGCTTTAGTAACAAAGCATATCTGTTTAAATTATTAATTAAAAAATTATTTTATTTTATAACAATTTATTTTACAATATAAAACTATTAGCAGAAATTACCACTAAAATATTGTAGGCCTAATTAAATTAAAATCCAGGTTCTCGGTGGTTACAGCATCAGAATTTTTTTCTTATTAGTAATATTGAATTGAGTTCATTTATTTATTAAAATTTGTTTAAATGAAAAATTAAATAGAATATAAAATTGTGAATGAAATTTTATTTATAAAACAGAATTGTAGGCTTGTGTTATACGATCGTAACTTCCATATCTCACTAACCGTGGGACATTGGTGATTGTTATGCTGGCGTCACTAAAGAAATCAGCTATGAACCCTTTTACACTTCACGCTCGACTCCAGTTTATCGTCTTGACATTAAATATCAACATATATATTTTTCTCTTAGATATTAGTCTATATATTCTTCCAGTTTTCTTTTCTCCGCTCCATTATCATTCTCATTGGATGAAACACTCCTTGCACCTCGCCTTCGTCTCAAATTTCCAGATGTCGATTCGCCATTTATAGAGCCACTGCCTCAAGGAACGTCTGTTGTTGATAATTTTTGAGACAAAGGGTGAGTACAATTTATTGTCTCTCATTCTCAGTTCCAGCTGCTGGCATTCCTGCTCTCTCGTCTTTTGATGATGCTCACTGAGGTTAACTGATGATATGTGGACTTGAGCCATAGAATTATTAATTATATATTACAATAGTCAACGATAACGAGTCGAGAATAAAACCAGTTATATTAAGGTTTCATTTACAAGAATTTGCCAGTAAAACTGTTTTTTACTTACTTAAGTTACATATTAACATGAAAGTACTCATCCTTTTAAGGGGATTTGCATGTTAGGACACATTGAGTCATCATGTATAATGAAGGAAGAATATGAATATCATATGCCTGGAAAAATTCCCAGAAATGTCTGTTTCATTTATCCATGGAATTTCCCAGAATAACAGATTTCCGATCTGGAGATAATAGTGGTCTCATAGGCCCGAGTCAATTTTTATAATATTCCAACCTGACTGTTATCTGGTTTACAATAAATTTGAATATATATATTTACGGTTCTCTGTATTCCTAGAGTCTTGAATAGTTAAGTTTGGTCGCCAAGTTCCCCGGTGAATGACTGGGAGAGTAATGTTATGCAGGTTAAGTTGTTTAGTTCTTGCTATGTAATTGTTTCTCCAAGGGGAGTAGCTGGTACTGCCTGGAACTGCGCCATTAGAGACGTTGCTCTAATAAGTCCCAAGGCTACCTCACACATTCACGTGGTCCATATCGATGTCTGCACACTATTAATAAAGTCAAGTTGCTTAAGATTGTGTTCCAGAAGGAGTAGGAAATAACTCGGTAAATGTAGGGATTGATTTAGGAATGGTGGAATCAACAGTAAATCATCTATATCAAAAAGAATTCCATAACAAAACAAATTTTAAAGAACAAGCAATTCAAATAACACAGAATAATTAGGTAGAGGTAAAACTACAACGAGCGTGATTTGAATCGCCAAAATTGGTAGAAAGTTAAGACAAATAATACATTACATCAATATTTTAATACAAGCACTCAGGTTACAGCTGACCAAACACAATTTACTGCTGTTTTAGCAATTCTATCGCAAGACAAACCGTGCTCATAATTACCAAAAAAATCGCACATGCGTATCAAAGCTCACTTTCGAGTCATCAAATCGCTTGTATGAAGCACCAAATGCCAAATTTTGTGTTCTTTTAATCTAAGCAGTCGATTGGTTCATAAAATGAAATAGTAGTTTTCACATAACACTCGTAGTTTATTCTTTAACACTGGAAATTTCATGGGCATGCGGTAAAAGTTGTTCCCATTGGAACAGTCGGCCAGCTGCCTCAGAAACTGGTCGAGGAACGGAGAAGAGAAAGTTGCATCCCGCCATCGGAAGGGCGTGGGACACGTACCAAGTGCCCGACCTACCTAATGCAGGTTTTCTGAGGTTTATCCGCAATACCTTTTAGCGAATTCCGAGTAGTATCCTTAAACTACAGCTCGGGGGCCTTAGTTAACCTTTGTCTACTTTACACATCCCACCTTTCAAATACCATCCTATGTTATTAATTGTGAGTTACCACCTCGTAGAATACACTCATGTAAAAATCTCTAAAAAATAAAAAAACTACATAAACGAATCATTGCCACTAAGAATAAATATACATAATTAATACGTCTCAAAAGTAGGAATATATAAAGAATATAAAGAAGCTTTTGCCTGATCTTTTTGCCCTGAATTCACAAATGAGTACTAAATTCCAGGCAATTACTTCTTTATATATTTTATTCGGGTCCATTGTGGGATTTAACGAAGGAGGAATGTTTGGAAGCTTCACTGAAGGAAATTTCCCAATTGCCAAAAGAATCTAATGCAATGTTGCTCTTACCAAATAAAGACGATCATGAATACACGGATCAAGAACAAATTGCAAAATTAACATATAAATTTGTCCTGAGGTAGTCTGGATTCACATTAAGCTAAGTTTGAAAGCCCCAAAAGAAGAATCGGGAGGATTTAAAAGTAGATGGCAAATAAGTATGCTACTTTGAAGTGTTAGCGAAAAATACGGAGAATCTGGGTTAAAGGTTTCTATCATTAAATAACAGTCATAAGATACGAAATACGGATCTTGTAGCCTACAGCGAGATGAATTAAGTACAATATTCTCAACTAATCTACAAATCGAAATTGACGCTGGCAATCGCCAAGAGTGTCAGCAACCCGCGCAACAAATTATTTCTCCTCGACTCAAAAAAATATAAATAACTATTCGAAGACTATATAAACATTCTAAAAGAAGTACAGTGAATCAGATACAGATGACTAAGATTAAGAATGGTCACGAATAGATCAGACAGTCTTGTATAAAGCGCGTGGGACGTGTATCGAGCAATTGACTCGTCTATAGTTGCTGATTTTCATCGACCCTGCTTGATAATGTCCATGATGGAACTTCTTCAATGGTCAACATCTCTTTAGAGCACAGAACTGATAACAAAGACCGAATAATCGATTTTTATGAAGTCATGATTTTGGTAGGAAACACTATGATGCGGACTGGAAGTGTGTATGCGTATTTGCGTAGAAGGCTGCGTAGTGTTTTCCCACTTATCTACACCTGCATAGCAACGGGAGTCTTATCTGGACGCATATGCCACCATGCTACGGACTCCATTCACCAGTAAGGTACCTCTAACCAAAACATCATTGCATACATAAAGTTAAGGAAAAAATACTGTTTGTTAGGAGAAAGAATATCGCAGACGATAGTCTAGTTAGTATATTTAAATTGCAGTAATTTTATAATACTTAAACACACACGGCTGAAATGACTCTAATTTTATTGCCTACCTTAGCGATCACCCTATAACCGCCGTAGACATTAAACTATGCTCAACCTACTCAAATTTGTTGGATATTTTTTCAAGGCAAAGACTGTCAGTATGAATAACTGGGTTCTTAATTCGAGACCTGTCTTTGAATCATAATTTACTCCTTCAGTTTCTGTACATCTTCCTCTCGAAGTAACTGCGATATTTCCATGTTACTATTTTTGAGAATACTTTGAAACCAGTTAGTGTCTTCGAGGAAAACATTGGCAAAATATTGGAGACTAACTTATGTACCGTCGCATATGACGCACATTAAGGCAACACCG
Source organism: Zhengitettix transpicula (assembly GCA_037074705.1). Lineage (NCBI taxonomy): Eukaryota > Metazoa > Arthropoda > Insecta > Orthoptera > Tetrigidae > Zhengitettix > Zhengitettix transpicula. The sequence goes on along the minus strand of CM073596.1, from coordinate 32,911,409 downwards.
AAGTTTCTGAGGAAGTTTTTCGAGGCTCAACCGACTCTTGATGACACAAGTGTCCAAGAGGGTCGTTCTTTTCCGCGTGTAGGATATCGTGAATGGAAGTAGGTTACGGTTATCTCCGCCAAATAAGAGTAATTGCTATTTAGGGGAAATTTAGCCTGGTGTTGAAGACTTGGTGTCACATCGAATAGTTTGGGTTTCAATACAAAGAGAATAAATGAAATAATTGTAAAATAATTAATAATTTACACCGTTAGATTCTTGAACTAACGAAACGTGGCTCCAGGATGTTTTTCTCGTCACACGGTATTCCTTTACCATCTTATAAAAGAAACGAGAATTATACAGGATTTAAGAAGGTGCTGAATCCTATTATGGAACGAGATAAACGTGAATCTATAATGGTCTGTCCAGTTTTTGTATCCGGATGGAAGTTGCTTAATGAGCGGATTGGTTTTCAGCGCCTGACAGGCCGATGTTGTGGAAATCCAATCCGCCGTGTCTTCGGAAGGCCTCACAGTAGGCAGTCTGTGACGCAACGCCACTTGATCTGGGATCTGACACATGGAGCTCCGACTTTCCCACCACATTTCGTTTCTCAGATCTTCAACTTCAAAGGAAACGACTACCGTCTTTATTCGCAATTTTTATGACCGCCGTGAAGTCAGGAGTTCCGCAATGTTGATATGAACCTCGACAATAGTCTCGTTTGTTCTTGGGACATCGTAACTGTCAGACGTGTACACAGATAGAGGTAGAGGCAGAAACTGACTCAGTGGGGTCAAGAGCCGTCATAAAGCAAAACGTGTTATCCATTCATAATAGATTTTTACATACAGGGCTGAATGTCGGTTTACATATTTTTGTTTCTTATTACTGGAATGACTGTTCCAAAAATTTTCACCACGAGAGATATCTAAGATTTTAATCTCAATTTCATGAAAAAAAAGAGACGCTAAGCAAAAACGTTATTAGTTTTTCCGTTTAAATTCTGCGGTTCATTTTTTCATTGTTTAATGTGATAATTAAATCCTCTTTTTTAGAGTACACATGGTGGCAACTCCCCTTTAATAACATAGGAAAGGATTTAAAAGGGGGGATTCGGAAGGGCAGAGGAAGGTAGAAAAGGGCTCCCGGGCTATAGTTCATGGATCCTACCCAGAATTCGCCTAAAAGTGATGTAGGACAAGCCCTAGAAAACCTGCATCAGGTAGGTCGGGCAGTAGGTACTTGTCTCACGCCCTTTCGATGACGGGAGAGGGGATTGATGTGGGGACGCATCATTCCCTTCATCGTGCCTAGACCAGTTTCGGAGGCAGCTGGCCGACTATTCCAATGGGAACAAGGTCTTCGACTCCGGAAAATACACCTCTCAAAACAGGCCGATGTGCCTCGGCTGAAAGTTATTTCCTAGGACTTCATATTTGAAGCAATTAATGCGTTTCAATTTCATCTACAAGAATGTAGAAAATGAAACTAATATTCTGTCCGCGTCGTGTATGCGGAGGTTTGCATGGCTTCACGCTAATATCATTTTACTAGGTCACCAGTCACAGTTTTAGCCTTGGGGATGGAGGAGTTAAGTAGTTCGAGGAGTCGAAGGGCAGACTGCAGTATTTGTACGAGGTATACGTGTATGGAAGTAGGGCACCCGCCTGCAAATTGGACGCGGCGAACTGCTTCCCAACACGAAACCTGACCTAATATACGTAAGCAAAATCGTTACGTCCGCTTCGAATGCAGCAAACATCAATCATAATTTTTTGTTACACAAAGGGGCAATTTTCAATACACGTTGAGACTTCAGGGAACTTACAAGGTATTCAATTTTGAAATAATCCGTCGCTCTACAAGACAAACGAAAAAGAAAAACCCAAACTTATTCGCACTGAAGACAAACTGAATTTTTTTTTACTGTTCGAAAAGTCTTTGGTTCTTTTTGTGTGTTTCTTAATCTCGCTTCGTCCGACCTTTCAACAACTCCGAGTGGATCAAAGCAAATCTATCAGTGTTATTTCTAGATTATTTAGATATTGTATTTTTTTTACTGGAAAATAGTAGTTGTGAATAAACCATTTGAGAACTCTGTTTCTTCCATGGCAACCATAATTCATTACTATTTGTTCATATTTGAATTTTCAATCCTTTTAAGTATTTACGAGGGACTTAAGGAATGTTCACTGACTGACACAAAGATGGCGCTAGAAGTTACGAACGACGATTAGAAGCTGATGGCATACTACAGCTTCAACCATGTTTATTTAATTGTTTGATTTAATAAACCATTAATAATAAGAAATATAGCCAAATTCAGACGAAAGAAGTGATGATATAAATACCACACAACGTTTATGGAAGCCTTGTTCCTTTCTTCAGGGGCAGAAAAACGCAAGAGCCTAGAGACAACGCTCAAAATAATTTATTTTTTTTTCAACTGCGTTGTGCAGATGTGTCTCTAGACTGTTGCGTTTTTTCTGCACCTGAAAAAAGTACAAGGCTTCCAGAAACGTTGTGTGGTATTTAAATTATCGCTTCTTTTGCCTGTTTTTGGCTATCTTATTTTTATTATTTTAACAATTGTAATAATCTGACTTTTTTAAAAATAAATGTTATAAACATCAGCCTATGAGTCAGAAAAAAATTTATTATCAAACAAAAAAAATCATTTTATTTAACAAACAGAGCGTTTAATCCCTGATTTGAACCTCTGAATTTAGCTATCTTAATTATTATTAATTTTCAATCAGACTTACATTTTTCATTTCTATTGTGTTTATTGATAAATGTAAATAAGATATTCGAGCAGTTATAAATTTGTAATTTGACTTATGGCATTTAGGACGGCCAGCAACGGTAACGACCGATCGTTGATTGTAGATATACGAGTTTGCTGACATTGCAAGGATATCGGTAGATCGTGCCCACGATATTTTACGTGAACGTTTTGGTATGAAAAAGCAGTCAGCGCGATGGATGTCGCGTGTGTAAACCATTAACAATAGACGTACTCGAATGAACATTACTCAGCAGTGTTTACCACTTTTTAAACGCACTTCAATCGAGTTTTTAAACATTCAGATTTTGTTGATGAAATTTAATAATTACACGCATGAGTAAAAACAAAAATCCAGACACTGGGTCAAAACTGGGAAGTGATCCGAAGGCTGGAGAAACTACAAATTGCGCCACAAGCATCATATTTGCCAGACTTCTCTCCCAGAATCTAAATAAATTACTTGGAGAACTAAGATTTTTAGGAGCTTGGAAAAACAACTACTGTTCGAAGTTTGAGTAATCGTTTTACACTAAATGGTAAAGAAACTGGAAAAGTGATCGAATTAGGTAAGTGTATTTATTTATATGGAGAGAATGAATTAGTAAACCTTTTTTTTCTCTCAAAGAATTTTCCGATACACCTGGGTAAAATCATTTTCTCCCGTTATTTTCATATCGTATACAGTCAATCCAAGTCTAGGAACCTTGAGGATTCTCAATTGTTGGTGTACCTGCATATATAGGTTCTCCTGGACACCTTTCAGTTAGTTTACTTTCACCATTCCACACACATATATATAACCTCATCTGTTTTATATTTTTTTATATAAACTTATACTTGTTTTTGCTTGTGCTTTGCCACTCACCAGTAATTACATACGCTTGTTCCAAGAAAAGTTGATCCTCATGACAGCCTTCCTCCGATCTCCCTATGACGTGTATTTTTATGTTTTTCTTTTCTCTGTGTGACCTAATGCTGGCGCGTTGTAAGAGTGTCTCGGTTTTCTCCTCGGCTCCTGTTCTTTGGCCCGGAACAGTTGCGCAAGCGTGGTTTGACGTCAGCCGGAGCGTGTGGTGTTCCTGAGGTTACGTTGGCGCGAGCTATTTGAAGACTAATGTCCCGTGGGTCTCTCTGTAAACCCGCGGTGTCGTCGCCCCATTAGTCACCTCTGCTGGCGGGTCATTAACTGCCTGTCAAAGAACCACGAGGCCCAGAGAGGGAACTTTCCACTCACAACAAGGTCGCAAGCACCAGCGACTTCAAGGTCCTTAAATCTCCCATAGCACACTGGTAGATTATGGTCCGCTCGGTATTCACGGGATCATGTGTAAGATGTGTGGATTTTATTATTCATCATCGTCTTCTCGTCACTCGGGATGTCCCGGATTCGATTCCCGATCCGGTCGACGATTTACCATCCACATACCTTAAAAGAAATCCATTTTCGATAGGGTGACTTTAATCTTTCATTTGCCCTGGTGCAAATTAACGCAGTTGCTTTATGGTAATGGTTGTTAGTCTGCCTGTCAGCGTCCCAATTCTTTAAAAACCTATCTTAAGTATCATAGGAAAACGAATGCTATATGAAATTTAATTTAATTTAGATAAGATGTTTAGTCGAAGTATGGAATTTTATGTAAGTGTATAATTAATATAAAAATAATAAATAAAATTAATAAGTATCATTAATTAATTAATTAATAAAAATAATTAAAATAAAAGACGCTGCAACAGTACTCCGTGAAAATAGTTGTGGAAGTTTTCAATTTTTCGTGTTAATCTGGTAGTCATAATCTCATGAAATTTCCTCGTTTCACGCAATCTTGATTTGTCCCTGAGTTCGTAATATTATTCCGCGAATCATGTTTCCAATTATTCAACTGTTACTCAGTTTTCCTTAAAGCTTTACTTGCATGTTTTTAAATCACATGAGTGACTACGAACATGTTTCAATTTTTTTTTAAAAAAAAAAAAATAGTATGCACCATAAGGTGACTATAAAGCTTACAGGAACTAAATTTAAAAATTCTCGTAAAAATTTTCCCCACTATATTTTTTTTTTCAATAAAGATTTTCTTTCAACTTGTAGAATTAAATTTGAAACTATTGTTTTTTTATAATAGGATGGTTCCTCGGACACAACGGCATATCAGAACGTTCAAATATCTACCTGCTATCATGTAAAATTCATAATATAATGTCCACATAACATTTTAAAATACAATTGACCGGCAAATTTGGCAAATTTAAGATTTACAAATGGTAATTAAAAGAATTCCGTTAAATATGAATATGACAAAATGTGTCTTTTAAATAATTTAAAAAAATTAAAGATTGAAATAAAACTTTTATAAGTGACTTTTAAAAGGTTTTTGTTTTGTTTTCTATATTACTCTTTGGTGATAAAATGAGTTTCGCTATTACTAAATCTTACCAGTATCCGGGCACGTGTAATTAAGAATTAAAAACTATTTTAAGCTTCACTAAGCGAAATACAGAGAACTGACAACCTTGGCCCATGCCTATTTTCTGCTAGAATAAAATAAGTATATCATTACCACAGTGCGATATTTCCTGCGCCATCGAAGTTGGCAGAGTTCGCGTAAGTCTGGCCTCACTTTCTAAATCAGAGTCTCTGCGTTTTCGCTGCTCATAAATCCCGAAGTCGCACATGAAAGGGATCCCTTGACACACACTCAAGGAAGTCCGAATTACGCTAATGATGATACTTTCGTCACGAATAATAACGGTACCGAGCACGGATTATTTATAAAATACCTAGAACGTAAAATTGCCTATTCCTGTAACATTTCTTGAGGGTGATGGGAATGGCGTCACATCAGCCATTAAAAATGTGAGAATATTAGTGTCGAAAAATGTAAAAGGACATATTTTTTAATAATTGAGGGAAACAATAAATAAATATCAGAAGAAAGTAAGAGACCAGATTGAAAATCAAATGGCTTTTACATAACTTTAACCAATGAGGAAAAATCAATCTCAACTCTGGCTAGTGTTTGAGAGTAATTTAAACTCAGGATTAGAATTTTCTGCTTGAAAGCGTTTTATACTTAAGAAAACTAAAAATCTAAGAACATAGAAACAGTGGATAAAATAAAGGCATTACATAAACGTCGGGTTGTTGACAGGGTTACAGCTGAAGAATTGTTACCAGGTATTTATTGTATCAGCGCGTAGGGTCTTAAATAATAGTGCGTAAATGAAATTTTATGGAACGAATCGTAATTCAACATGAGTCATACAGAATGACCGCCTGGGTTGCATATCCCTTTAGGATCAGATAGAAAGATAGGAGAATTGCATTGCTGATGCACCAGATGTCAATCTGGAAATTGCACAAAAACAATCGTTTAGGACCAGTGAGGGGAATTTGTTGTCAACTTCGGTATATGTTATGATAATAGCTCGAAGTGTGCTGCTGTATTACTGGAATGTTATGCAGGGATTCATCTTATCTGCGGCGTTACAACCAGCCAAGACGCGATAACACGCAGTTCACAGATAACCCGTGGGAACGACAGATGCGAGAACCAAAACAATGCTCCCGTAAACGTGTTTAAACTCTTTCTGTTAAAAGTATTGGTTGACGGGCTTCATTTCTAACTATTTTTCTCAAGTCTTCTCTCAATACATTTTTACGACTACTCTCATCCCAGTTTTCTGTTCTAAAGTATGAAAATATAAGAAAAAGTATTGAAAATATACGCGCCAAGGTCTATATATATTTTCATTTTCATTTGTTGAAATAGAAGTCTCTAATATTTCCATATTTCAAAAGTTCTGTTTGAATATTTCATGGTCCTGGTGCTCTCCCATTATTTGCCTATTTCAGAGCTTTTTTTTACATCGTCTTGTTATTTCTGGAGTGTCGGTTTTGTATTCTACATTAATCTCTTGGAACTTATATTCGTTTCTATTTTCCTGAAGTAGATCTGTATAATGTTGTACCCATTCTGATGGTCTTATTAACTGAATATTAGTTTTCTTCCTTTTTGCATTCCTAACATTCTTTAAAAATTATAATAAAATTGAAACCGGAGACGATATTCCAGATGATTAGAATATATCATAAATCACCATTTTTTTTAAAACAGGTGGTAAAAGTTTTTTTTAGGGCAACAGGCTACATGAGGGTAATCCACGTTGGGCAACTCCCCTTTAATAACATAGGAAGGGTTTTGAAAGGGGGGATGCGGAAGGGTAGAGGAAGGTAGCCAAGGGTTAACTAGGGCCCCCGGGCTATATTTTAGGGATCATACCCGGCATTCGCCTAAAGAAATGCAGGGAAAACCCTAGAAAAACCTGCATCAGGTAGGTCGGGCATTGGGTACTTGTCCCACGCCCTTCCGATAGCGGGAGAGAAGTTTGCTGTGGGGACGCAGCATTCCCTTCTCCGTGCCTCGACCAGTTTAGGAGGCAGCTGGCCGACTATTCCAATGGGAATAGCGGACAACTCCTTCAGTATGCCCAAGGTCTGCGACCCCGGAACATACACCTCTCAAAACAGGTCGAGGTGCCTCGGCATGTGGGAACCTTAGTTACAAATATGTTCTAACCATAGAGGTATAAATGTTTTAGCTTCGACAGCGAGAATTTTCAGTAAAATTCTAAATTCTAAAATTAATGAACCAATAGGCCTAATAAGAGAGGTACAATGTGGTTTCCGGAGTGGAAGATCATGATCTGATAACATATTCTGTATTAGATAATCACAAGAGAAGATGCTAATTAAAAATCAAGAACAACATATGGCTTTTATCGGTTTATAAAAGGCTTATGATAGAATCCCTCGACATCTATTATGGTCGGCAATGAGAAATATGAATATCCATGATAAATGGATTAATATTGTTAGGAGAATCTATAATAATACAAAACCCAAAGTTAAAATACAGAATAAACTCACAGTAGAATTAAGAGTGAATAAAGGCTTTAAGCAGGGATGCAGTCTATCACGCATCCCCCCTTTCAAATCCCTTCCTATGCTATTAAAGGGGAGTTGCTCAACGTGGATTACCCTCAGTAGCCTTTTGCCCTAAAAAAAACTATCACAGATATTTTTCAATATTTATTTAGATCAGACACTTAATTTATAGTATAATAAATGTTCTGGAATGGGTATTCCTATAGGAGATAGGATACTACATTCATTGTTGTTCGCCGACGATCAGGTAATATTTGCAAGAGGACATGACATACATGATAAATAAGCTCATGGAAGAATATAAAAAATGGGGACTGAACATAAATTTACTGGAGACAGAATACATGTGTTTAGGAAAAGATGTAGAAGACATTACACTCGAAACAGGAAAAATAAAAAAATGTGAATTTTTTAAATTATTGGGGTCAAATGTAGGAACATGTGAAAGAGATATACAAACTAAAATTGCAAAGGCAAAGAATGCTACCAAGATTTTACACGGAATAATTTGGAATAAAAATTTAACAAAGGAAACAAAAATCAAAACTTATAAGAGCATAATACAGAACATTCTATGTTATGGAAGTGAAACTTGGCCCCTGACAGAATTACAAAAGAACAAAATTAGAACAGTAGAATTCGATTATCTGAGGAGAAGTCTTCAAAAAACCAGGACAGGATAAATTTAGAAATGAGCTCCTTTGGAAAGAAATGAACGTAACCACGTCTGTCGTTAAAAGGATTGAAAATCAAACCCTTAAATGGTTTGGTCACTTACAAAGAATGGAAAATGGAAGATGGCCAAAAGAAATATACCAATGGTCACCTCCTGGAAAAAATAAACGGGACAGACCCAGATTAAAGTGGAAAACCCATGTGAAAACCATAATGGAGGATAGGAATTTGGAAGAGGGAGACTGGAACGACAGACAGAAATGGAAATTGAAGACAGAAAACCTATAAAAGGGGGAAAAGCCAAAGAAGAAGAAGATTTTCAGAAATTCAAAGTGTATAAGCGAATACAGTTATTTGATCATTTGGAGGGTAGCGACAATTGCTATATAACCCTTCAGCTGTCGTCATTGACGATGGTGTAGGCGGCTAAAGCATAAACTTATTAAACTACCAGTAAGCTTCATTTTGAAATTCTGGAGACGAAGACATTTTTATAAAAAAAACAATCACCCAACAATATGCTGCGTGAATGCAGACACGAGCCATCAGACATAGTGATAGGGAAATGGCAGTAATTTGGAAGCAGTGTACTAAAGGGTACTTATCCTTTTTTTTTCGTTATTGGACCAGATTTAGATTGTGTAGGAGACAATAGGGAGATTTCGTTAAAAGAATTTTTCGTCTTCCTTTTTGAAGGCATCACAAGGATCATAGTGGCGTTCCGTCTTCCAGGGTAGGACTTCTGTGCCTCCAGAAATTTCCAAGAATTACATCTTAAGGGCCACTTCGGTCTAAGTAAATTCACGTATTTGAAAGTACTGACTATTGATTCTGAAAATTATGAATTAAAAACTATTTTGATTTATTACAACATTATAATAAATTTCAATTTCACCATTGACACTGATAACCAATATTTACTAAAGGTACAACAGCCCCATTATAATGATTTTCCAGTCAGTGCGATGATGAAGAACGATATGAGCCAGTCAGGCGATCGATGACTAAAGATCAAAGACAACAGCTTGTATCACATCCATAAACTGTCGCAGTTTTCTCGTACCACGCACGTTTACGAAGACTGTAAAGTTAACGGCCGGAGAAACTCCGGAGTTACAAACAATCGTGACGAGCACAATCTCTTGTTAACGTGTGGTTGTCACTGACACAAAAACGTAGTGTTTGTCAACCAATAAAGAAGCTAATGCACATACACGGTTCCTGTTAACTTACCAAACACTTCTAAGCAGGTCCGCCTTCATATGTGATTTATGATTAACTTGAAATACGTTCGACCATCTGAAACATTTTTCTACTATCCTCATTGTACGTGGATTGAATGCCGAAGTCAGAAACCGTGGTCACATGAAAACATTATTCCAGTTGGAATGGACTTTATGTGGATGTGGACTATATAAAAATTAGTTCGTTCCCAGTCAATTCGGAGACTCCGACATTTTCATGCCTTAACTGAGATTCCTATTATTTCCCAAAAGATGAATGTCGAAATTTATCGAGTCTTGAATCGATTGTCAGTATCGATATGAAACTAACAGCATATATTTCACGTTTTAAAATAATATATTTTTTCTGATATCCAATGAATTTAATAGTAATATAGGTGAAAAATTTCCACGCTATACGGTTTGATTATGTTTACAAAATTAAGATCAATAGAGTGGCTTTTCTGAACATCAAGCAAAGAAAATTGAGTGTACCTTAAGGCTCCAGTTATCCGGAAAAGGGTCCTCCAGCTAGAAACTCCACAGAAGTTTAACCAGAAAAGTGTATTGTGTTGGATGTGGAGCTGAGTTGAATACTCTAGTGTGCTTGGAAGCGTTTCCATGTCATGTCCTTTGTCAAGACTTGACGTGTTCCAAATTCCCGATCTGTTCAGACTACTTCTGTTTACTATCGGACCATTAAGTGCGCCGAGCTGTTTTGCTGTCAATCTTTATCTCTCCTTAAAATAAAGCGGTGTGCGAATATTTGGAGCAAAGATTATACCAAGGCTTTATTACACAATTGGAGCTAAAATTTGAAGGCGTTCGTTTGACCACAACGCAACCTTCTAAACCGCAAACCGTAAGTGTTCAGAGAAAGTCTATTTTAGTTTGATCGATGACTTTACCATCAGCCAAAGTTTTATCTCGACAACGCTTTCCCGCTGAAAGTGTAAAAATAAAACGCGACAAAAAAGAAACTTCAAGTAGCAGTTGAAAAATAAAATATTGTTCAGTGCCGAAATTTTTATTTGACGGTTTATGTAATATGATAATTACATTTCCTGGCGGTTAATGTATGTTTTACACGCTCACAGCTTTAATCTCCGTAGACGTGGCGGTTTAGGATTGGTGCTCGGCCAATTATATGGTTTGCTATCTATCAGTGGACTCTGATTTCGTATATCCCAGTCTTGCACCTCATGTAAAAGATTACCCTTCGAGTTAGTGTAGTGAGTGTTAAAGAACAGACCTATTGCGTGGAGTGATGTCCCGTTAGAGCGTTGAAAACTTTGAACGTCACTGGACGAACAATAGTATAATAATAATTAGATTTAATGTAGATGTAAGTTGATGGTTTGTCATATTTGACCAGTTTCAATGTACAGTACAAAATTTTCGTGCCTTGAAATTAAAAAAAAATGTAAAATATTATCTTAAAAATGTGGTTTCTGCCATTTCTGCAGGAAACATGGCAAACGATATAATAACTTCTACATCGGCAAATGTTATTGGAAAGACTGAACAGGGAAGTATAAATTAGCATATACTTTGGTTTCTTCAATATTAACCTTGTCTCTTTGTCCATAGACTCCGTACGAGACCATTATTTATCAAAAGAAACAAAGAAAATCCACGGATCATGCAAGAATATTAACAAACTCGTCATTTTTCCTATAATATTATCGAACCCGAGAATACATTATGTTTTAGTACTCACCCCAGTGATCTCAGAAAATTGTTTATCATATGTCATAAACAGAACTCACCTGAAACAACAAATCGTGATTAATTAAAAAATCATTAAATGTTATGGTACGTTTATTTTGATAAATTAAATGTTTCATTCCACATTAACCATTAAATGGCACAATCATTTTCATCTCAACATCTAAAGAAACTTAATATAATGTGCAGAAAAAGAGTTTCATCAGACGTATCGAAAAACTGCTTTTTTTCTATACAGTAAAGAATTATATATACTAGCTTCAGTTTGTGAATTGCGTACAACTTTTCTTAAGTAAATTACATTTTAAATATTTTGTGAATTTTTATTTTTAATAGGCCAACACTCTGTTCTAGGTAGACAAGGAAAAAAAGAATAATTCAAATTATTACCATCGATAACCAAATAAAATCATGTACATATTGATAATTCAGAAACGACTAAAAAAAGAAGTTTCGTTTCCTAAGTAATGAGACAGTTAAGAACACATTTGAAATTATTTATGAAAAATATTAAAATATGTTTCAAAAAATGTCGGCGAATTAATCTGTTTTCAAGGTTAGCTTTGTAACCCCTTGTATGGGTTCTTCGCACTAACGTCACAGTGCGTCACCTCATAAGTTACTTTGGCGACTCGGCCTCCTCTGCTTCTGGTAGAAGTGGAGCGATTTTATTTTATACGAATCAAAGGAAAAATAAATAAAGAATGATAGTTTTATATTTTCAATCTATATTTTGTTGCGATCTGACTTTTTTAGATTGTACCTTCGTAGTTTGTAATCCACCCGTTACAATTTTCATACTAGTAGAATTATTTCATTCAGCTCACCTTGTCTTGGAGAATATTTTTTTCTCCCTGGCTCTGTACGTTCAACGTGATGAATAATACCATTTAAATTTTTGTACGACTTTGTAAGTTTAGATAATGTTCAGAGAACTGCGAAAGCGTGTCATTTAGTGACAACAGCACCGTTTCCCTTCAAGAATAAAAATTACTTTCTGCTCCCAAGACAACTTTCAACGATTGAGAATTTTGGACTTAGAAGAAAGTAACTCACACTGGAGTTCTGTGTAAAAAATATTATTTGAAACCTAATATGGAGATTTTTTAATATTTGTCGAGACAAGGCTCACCATCAAAATTCAGTGGTTCTAATATCCACCCCTCTAACCCTCTCTAATTAAACATCGAGCACCTGGAACAGTATTGTCAATGGCAAAAGTTAATAAGCGTTTACACACAAATGGTGACCTGAATTACATAGATGGCTAAAATCTAGTCATAAAAATCAGACTATTCTTTCTTAATGCGTCGCAACGAAACCAGAATTATTAATTATTAATAAGTCACTTTCAATACTTATCTCAACTATCAGGGCCAATTATTTTGGCAATTCAACGGAATACTCAGAACTCTTATCTTCCTAGTTATATTTTAACTACATGAAGTATGGAGTTATTTTACGTAATTATGTACTTGTCATACATATGGTACATTTCTTGAGTCGTCACAGTTAGTCCATATAATACCCGTACGTAATTTCATCCCAATTTATTGCGGAAGGTCTTTGGCCGCTGCGTTAGCCGGATTGCCTCCATGTTAATGGGTGATTAACTCCAATTAATACGCACAAATTCCTGCGCACGATTCTAGGACAGCTGCCGACTCAGGACTTGGCACGATGACCACAATGAAAACTCTCCCCTCAGTTTCAAATGAGATTGGACATCGTCGAAGTTGTCAAATTATCACAAAGACAATTAAGAAGCGGCGTGTAACTTACGGCTATTCAAGCATATTAAATTGATATAAAACGAGAAAAAGTGAGACAAAGCACCAAAATTCTACAACCTGTTGGTATATTTCTCTTTCGTTTTTTATTTTCATTGTACAATCATATTCAGTGTTTTTCCAACGTTTTTATTTCTGTTGAAGAATTTTATATCCACATATTCACCACACAGTTGTCAGTTTCTGGTTCAATAAATTATAGCAGTCAAGAAGGGTAAATGAAACCATTTCGCAGTATTCGAGATGAATCCTGGACATGATTGCTCGTAGATTTGGCACAGGAATTCACTCTGTAAGAACCTCCCAAAGCCAAGTCCGAGTCTGGAGCCGGCTATCATTATCTGCCATTTCCTGACAGGTTTGGTCAGCCCTTTCGTATTAGCTTCGCAGATTAGGGGTCAACTCCGCAAACAAATTCACATCACGTAGCCATCAACGCAATCTCACGCAGACCAAACAAATAGCAACCAAACAAACATGGAACGGTTTACAGTTTGAAATTGTTTCTCGACTAGACGGTTCCAGCACGTCTGAAAATTACAGTTTTCAACTCCATAAGAAATAAACGATATCAAATGTCGTAGGTAATCATAGAAACAAAAGCTACGGCGTTTCGTGTAATTTTGTAAATGATCCTATGGCAAATAAATATGCATTTAAAAACTAATAAAAGTAATGTTAGCCTGCGGTTTTTTTTCCATGAAATATAAACACATTGTACCAAAAAATTTCATTTTTTTGATTATTTAATTACATTTCGAACAATTGTCATATGATCTTTACTCAAAATCCTAATTATAAGTAATTTGACATTTGTGTGTAAATTTAATATCATGATTCATTGATTTACATTTTAACGTCCTGTCTTCCCTTTTAATATTGCTCCATTAACTGTTTCTTTCTAAAATGAACTCATTTTCATTTTGAAAAGCTTAAGAATTTTTCTTTTCTGGCATGTTAATACAATGTTGGAAACAAATTAATTAAAAGCATCCAATGCAATTGTTAGTGATTATTTCTATATATATGACACGTCAAATGCGGGTCGCTGATTTTGGCCGGGAAGTGTATCAAGCTCGAAACCAAGCGTTGGGATAATCGAGGATTATTGATTGATAACCGTAAATGAGTGTGAGATAATTACTCGTATTTGGACCCTTTGTGTCTTCTCCAGTCAGTGGCATCTATTCTGTGGCCCATAAAGATAAGATAAATGAAATGAAAGAGTGATTTCGACACGCTACGTCATCACGTTCATATAATTCGTGTACTATGAAGTAGCAACTTCCAAACATTACAATGAGGAGAAATGTATAAAATCAAGGAATTTTATGTGAAGCGAGAGAAAGGGCTTCGATGGCCTTCGGCCCACTGGACTGCTGAGCGAAGCTAATCGGCAATTTCACGAGGTACCCCTCGGAATCTCTTCTCTGAGCGTAAACTCGGAAGATGTGACGACAATGGAGAAGCGGTTCATTGACACAGTGGTCCGGTCCAACGCGTATAAAATATTCCCAGGCAAAATTCCTAGTGAAGTCTCTCTTCTTTCATAAATCCTTTTTTCCACTCCAGTATCATTCGCTTATTTTTCATTGAGCAAAACATCACAACACATAGGTGACTAACCGCCTTGGAACATCGGCTGCAGTTTACTATTTTGCAGAAGAAAGGTATTCTTGGAGTCTCTAGTTTGAGGCACATTTTATCTGTCAGTATTATAACTTCGTTCTTGGCTTTCCGTTTTTCTTCTTCCTTGCCATTTGAAGAATCTCACATATACCAATCATGTTCCAAATACACTTATGCAATATAATAATCAAAAATATATTCTGGAAAGTTATACATACAACTATAAAAAATTTCCTAAGCCACCTTATATATACTTCAAGTCTGTAACTTCACAGGCCGTAGATGTCTCACCTGTCGGTTGACCTTGCTATCTGAATTGATATAGGCTCACAAGATCCCTTGGCCAAAACATGTGAAACTGTGAAATTAACGGTTTTGTTTCTCCGGCTTTAAGTCTCTCACGTAACCGATACGATTAAACGTAGTAATGAAAGTCGATAACTAAAACGTGACGAATCGCTCAGACATCTTTGTTCTACCGGGCTCTTATACGGTTACATGTTAAATGCCACTGCGAAGTCGTGGCTTTCAGGAAGCAATCAAATACGAGATGATGGAAACGCTTTTGCCAAATGATGTAGACACTTGCGTCAATCAGAAAAGCATACATGGTAATTGAAGCTAGAATATTAATTTCAAAAGCTTGGATACGTGAAGAATCTGACAGAAACCCCCAATTATATACTTACGAGACCTAATCAGATCGGCGATGATCGTGATTAATTTCACACGTAAACTCTTTATATCCAAATCCCTAAAAATTATTTATATGACACAGTATTATGGAAATTATTTTAATTTATATTGATGAACTGTCGCATCTGTAATGTAATGTATAAAAACGATTATGTCTTCAAACTTTTAACTTGTAATTGTAAATTGTCACCAACGTAACAGCTATACTCGGTTACAATGAATGCAACGTTGAGCTTGAGCTCTGGATTTAATTTAATAATGTAATCAGTACTGAATATGCTTTCAGTTGCCGGTTCAACGTATGTTATTCTATTTACATTAAAAACCGAAGAGCACGTGTTCAATCCAAGCAAATGAATCAATATTAACATTCTCTAGTTTCACGATATGACTCGATTAAAGAACCTGGACGCCTTTATCGAGTTCTAACAATAATCTATAGAAAATTCGCAAATCGAAGCCCAAATCAATATTTGTGACGACGACTGTTGTGGCGCTTGTATATGAGTAAATCGGGAACCATAATTATCGTACACGAAGCGCACTGATAGCTATTATATGCTCACTTAGCTGTACGGGTATACCAATCAGATCATTGATACCAAATTGAATTAATTAGCATCAGATTGACGGTGAATGGTAATTGATCTGGCAACTGAATTATGTTAAGGAGGCGGAAAATGAGAAATATTTCAATAATTTTACTAAAATCCATTAAGTTAATAGTAAACATATAACAGTTCTTCTTCTAAAGTGACTCATTATTCTTTGTAGACATATTCACGACAATGATGAATCAGTCCTACAGATGACTTCAACATTCACATATATTTCAATACCAATAGTTACAATTTTTAGATTTGATTTTCAAAAGGAATTATTAATTCTATCAATAATAGATATAGTTCGAGTTTCAATTGCGTGGTAAATATAAGTTAAAGTTGAAATTGTTGATAAATATAAAAATAATATGATTAGGATAAAGACAAGTATAAGTTGTAAAATGTCGATCAGATGGAACGGAAGGAAGAAAATTCTCAGTTCCAGGCAGGAAAGAAAACTTCAACCTGATTCAGAACTTCAGAAAGAGATCTTGAGTAGTCACTGAGGCATATTATTTCAAACTTTAAGAAAGCAGTCCTTTCTCCTTAAAAAAAATCTTCCTGCACTCGGCTGGTGCATAAAATCTCTTGCGGTAGTGAAGAACAGGATTTGATATAATGGTGCATATTTCTCATTCGAACGAGAACATTGCCCAAAAAAAAAGCAAGATATCTTCGACCGGGACGAGAATAAAATTGAATTTCATGTTACAACTACTGGTTCATATCGTCAATTACAGAGTCATTAAACGATCACAATAAGACGAAGCCAAATTACCAATAAATGAAATGAGTACGTTCTTAAAATTACGTAACTACTGGACGTAACGTCAATGACTGCCCTTTAATTACAAGAACATATATAATAATACAATTCAAATGTGTTATGCATGTCTTCTTAACCCCTTTTATATAAAAATTCAGCGAACTATATAGTCCGTGTGATACCATCACAAAGTAGAATTACAAAAATAAAAATTCATTGAAATCTATAACTATTTTTAGCAATTTCGTTCAAACTTGGCGAAAAACAAATTCGTTGGCGTTTTAAATATATAACGAATCGTTTATTTTTTTCTTGTTCCTACGAGTATTTTGTGATCTAATTTAAGGACATTTATTACTGTTAATCGTATCTTACCACAACATCGAATAAACAATTTACATTGCAGTTTTTGATTGGTGCTTGCCCTTCTGACTCTGATTGGTCACCGAGAAAGACTGCTAAGATTTTACGATATTTTGTCTCGACTTTCCTTTAACACGTGGTTAACTATATAGCCTATTTAGTACTTTGAGAAAACAGAAATACAAATATTAAAGATCTGATAATCTGTTCAACATGATAGCGTTTTATGTATATAGACAGATGAAAATAACTTTAATAACAGAGAATTCTAGTTTCTGTTTTTATCTATCGATGAGTACATTTCAAAATAAATAACTATTGGAGCTGTCTTTTCACTCTTGGTTTCGGTTTTAAGTATAAATATATTTACATCGAAGAAGGTGCGCCATCTCACCGAAAAAATTATACTAATGAAGACAAATTTAAGTTTTATCTAGCCCGGGAGAGCAGAATAATACAATGTATTCTAACTAAATGCGGAGAGAATTGTAGATGGGGGCATGTGAATGGCTTAGGAAGATATTAAGTGCTCCGAGAAGACACCGTGTGTTTTTTGTTTATTTTCAGTGGAGAGTAATGAGCGGTAGCGAAGCGTCCATTTCCGTATTGCAATCAGCAAGGGTCACCACCATATCTGGTCAGACTATCGCGACCTCCGCCATGACACGCAAAACCACCCAAGATAACAGACTAAAACAGAAGCTGTGATCATTCAGAAAAAATTATACATACATATATATATATATATATACGTTTACAATGATAGGTTACAAAAAGGTGATAATTCGACGCGATTACCATTAAATCTGTCATAAGGAAAACATTACAAGTCTATTTGACATCTCGTTCGAATACTGAAATACTTAATTATGAATATATGAAAACAGGAACTATCTGACAAAAATAGTTTTGTGAAAGAAAATATATGTTGACATAAAGACTTAATTATATTTTATTAGATACAGTGATAATTAAGAGATGATACATGCAATAAATACAGACACGCAAAATGGAAGAATTATAAACGAAAAAAAATGAATTTATAAACCAATGTATTTTAAAATTGACAGAAACTTAGAAACGCATTACGTAAGTTGAATTCTTACAAATAAGAATAGATAGAAGCATAGACGTACCGTTATAGACATGACTTACGGAATGCAAGGGCAGACAGAATGTGGAATAACAGGTCGTTCAAGTCATAAATATAATTCAAACTTCTAAGATGATTTAGAAGTATTATGCTCAGTATTTCATATCGAGGAGTAGGCCTAATATAACTTCATAAAAATAACCGGAAATTCGATACGCGACAAAAGCTAAATTAAAAAAACGAAACGGGATGCAGCTGCTTTCGAATTGTTAACAAATGAAATATTAAAATAATAATTTATACGATATAATTTTCTTTTTGATGAAGATCTAATTTTGATCATGTTCGCTGTTTTAAAGATCGACTCAATCCCTCTTATAACATAGGAAAGGGAGTGAAAGAGGGGATGTGGAAAGGTAGAGCAAGGTAGCCAAGGGTTAACTAGGGCCCCCGGGCTATGGTTTGAGGATCCTACCCGGCAATTCGTCTAAAAGTGATGCAGG
Organism: Zhengitettix transpicula; assembly: GCA_037074705.1. Lineage (NCBI taxonomy): Eukaryota > Metazoa > Arthropoda > Insecta > Orthoptera > Tetrigidae > Zhengitettix > Zhengitettix transpicula. Next base: position 32,892,623 of record CM073596.1, on the reverse strand, counting down.
GAAAACCCTAGAAAAACCTGCATCAGGTAGGTCGGGCATTGGTACTTGTCCCACGCCCTGCCGATAGTTTTTGAGTTTAACTTTTTATATACGGCGTAAGACAGCGAGATTTGAAAGAAAAAAGTGGGAGTGATTGGTGGGACTGACCAATCGGAGCCTTCTATTGTGTCTCAGCCTGCCATAAAATCGTTTTATAGCTTTCATAAAATACAGACTGATTTTAAATATTCTTCCTAATCTATACTGCGGGATGTATATATAATTTAGTTATTTTATATACAAATTTACACGCAAAATTCTGGATACTCGTATTGAAGAGCGGCGGATGAATAAAACATCAAACACTATTGCATAAATTATATCCACCTATTTAATAACGGTCGTTGGTTAATAGCGGCGAAATTCTCTCTATTCCGGTACAGAAAATAATTTTTCAACTACTACACGAAGTTTGACTTCTGTTGCGCGTAATTTTTAGGCACACAATTTTTTTTTTTTTGGTTGCCAACGATAAAAAAATTAATAATGCATCGGAGTTACCGCTGTCTAAATTTTTATATTTAAGTATTTATAATGAATATGTTTGCCGTAAAACTAGTTGCCTTTGCACCTGAATTGCGCCAGAATAAAATAATGTTAGACCATTACAAAATAATTTTTCCCTTCTCATTTAGTTGGATTTAATAATATAAAATCAAAACAGACTGGGAACTTGATAACGCGGTGGAATGGATTATTATATGAATGAAGAGAACGGCATGCTCATTAAACTTATTTAGTATTATATTATTTAATTAAATCTTCAATCTATAAATTCAGCGAGATACTTTACTGGAATTCATTTTTGTTATGTTGCGTAAAGCTGAGTTGATTTGGGGAGAAATCATGCACTCAGCATGAAATATAACGATAATTTCGTAGCCGCCAATTTAGCTTTCTCTCAAGGCAATGCCAACCTGCACATTTCTCGCGTGGTTTTAAACTGCGACATTAATACTCGCTTTGGTAACACGTATTGATGTTAAAGATCATGGAGAAGACGTGAGTTTCAGTTTGCACTGTAATTCTCCATGTACAAGTCTACGTCAATGTTCATTTGTCTCGGCCCTTTTATTATCTGGAGATAAAAACCAACAAACCAATGCGTATGAAACTATCGAGCAATTGACGACCATGAAAGAGTCAGTTGCCCTAAGCGTTTAGGAAGTCTGCCAAGCCAATGATGCTTATCGAACAAAATAAATCAGACCAATCAAAACATTGGGAATAAGAAAACTGAAATTGATTAAGTATGGCCCAAAAGGATAGGAAGCATGGACACTCAGACGAAAGAAAAGGGAAAACGATATAAAAACAAAGAGTACAGAGATATTCTTCGGAGGAAAGCGAAATAGGTCAGTTATCTTCTTAGAAAAATAATTGTATAGGACCAGGACTAAAAAGATTTCTTAATATCGTTGATTCGAAATGACGAGGAAAAATATGGATTTTAAAAAACAGAAGATTATCTGGTGAGCTAAATTTATAGAAAATGTTCTTGGAACTGTTGTAAGACGTAAAACTTAATTATGTTATTTATGAGTGGCCAGCGTGTACAAATAGAAAAAAAAAGACGAAATTAAGGAGACAGTCGACGACGCTTCGAATAAATCAGTGAGACGAATTAAAAATAATAATCGAGGAGCACGAATAAGTACAATCGACTTTTGAAGCAGGAATGAAGGTTATCTTTAACATTCGTGTATGAACCGCGTGTTAGTTTTGTTTAATAATAGCTCCTTGGCTAGCGGCTTTTTACTGATGTCGTAGCCAACTCGCGTGTTAGAAGGAAACCTGATGGCAGTGATTTTTAAACGGCTCTCATGCACATGAACACTTCTCACTTTCAATGCTCGGAAAGATGAAGTAAAAACCCGTGAAACTGCTCAGTATTTTATTATGTGATAAACCCCTGAACTTATGGTATCCCGCAGTGAAAATATTTTCAGCAGTCACAATATTTTTAATTCAATAAATAAAAAATAGATGTGTAAATTTCCTGATCAGTTAAGGTGAATAAAAGACACTGGAAAAATGTGTCCTGTTTTGTCGCAGTAATTACATACAACCTGACTATGGAATTTGAAAGGCAAATACACGCGATGCTAGCACTATAATAAATCAGAGTTAGCAAATCGAGGATAAGGAGTCAGATAATTTTTATAGACGTGGATCATTCGGTTTGTTGATGTATGGACCAACATAAAAAACACCGAGGGTCTGGGCAATTCTCTGGCCGCGATAAACGTATGGAAGTTGGCAGACGGCCCTTGGATTACAAATAAACTAATTTTGTACAACGGAGGATTATGGAAGTAAGTGAAAAGATATTTAAAGAAGACTACAGGGCGAATTATGGTTGGAAGAGATGGATTTAATCATGTTAAAGTGTTCGTTGAAATATTTTCCCATTTAGTTTATTTCGTCGTACTTTTCAATTTATTGCAGTTCACTTATATTCGTACAATATCCTTTACAATTCACTTTATTACTACCACTACGAACTTTAAATATGCTTCATGAGTAATGTTTCAATGTTTCGGTAATCTTCCAAAAACAATTAATTTAAAACGATAAATTGTACAACTGGGGAAGTCTCCCGCTGTTTACTGAAGAAAAGTTTTGTTTCCCAGCAATTTTCATTGTATTTTTAAATCGCCGTCTTGTAACTGTTTATGTATTTGTGAAAAATATTACTACTAATATTGAAGTTATTAAAACGTAACTTCATAACGTTAAGGAATCATTTTAAAAAATGATATTAAGTAAATGTAAATATTAAATTTCATTTTTAGTTACGTAGTACACGGTAAAATAATATAAGTTTAAGTGATTTCTTCCGATCTAGTCAGGTTCACGAGGTACAAACAAAAAGTAATTGAAGCCTGCAAGTGAAGCCTGTATTAGTTTGTAAGCATTAAATGTATTATAAATTCACAGTATTTATTATCCGTGAAAATTGTTTTTCTCCATACTTAAACACGCACACATCTTTTATAACTTTCTTTACGTCGTTAAAAACAAATTAGAGGTATGGGATGAAAGTGGGGAGAGAAAAAACTGTGCAAGTTTTCACACGAAGGCGGACTTAGAAGAAGCAGACAACGGACTGGGGCTAAAGCCAGTTAAGGTGTGTAGAACAAACGTGACACGAAGATATGTTGAACGCGTACGGGAGAGTGTAGTCCGATTTAAGTTAAGCAACTTCAAAAGGAGCGTCTTACATAAGGAGATAAAACAAGTAGAAGAAAGAAAGGGAGCGCCAAAAAAAATGTATAAAACTAAGAGTAAGAACACTCGTTGTGTTAAATATAACATGAACTCAATTTTAGAATCCAACAAATATGTCTGAGAGTTAACAAAAATAAAGTTATTTAATTTCTCCTTCTTAAAAAACTAGTTGGTTATAAGTCATCGGAACATGAATGTAATGTTTTATGTATAATGGCTATCGTGTCGCGATTTATTCCACTTTCCCCTCCAATGAAAAACATTCACATCAAAAATAGGGCTATAAATATCGAGGAGCAGAGAAGTAATACTATGTCAAAATACGAACCTAACTTTATAGTTCTTAAAGTTATGAATGATATACGTGCACAAATATTTCCCAATTCTTATTCATATAATCACTTTTTATATTGATAATTACTATCAATGTTCCTTGTTCTCATGTTACTTGATTTTTTAAGGTGCAGACAGGCTATGTGTAGGATAATCCACATAGTGGCAACTCCCCTCTTATAGCATAGAAAAAGGAGTGAAAGGGGGGATGCGGAAAGGTAGAGCAACGTGACCAAGGGTTAACTAGGGACCCCGGGCTATTCGCCTAAAAGTGATGCAGGGAAAACCATAGAAAAACCTGCATCAGGTAAGTCGGGCATTTGGTACTTGTCCCACGCCCTTCCGATGGCGGGAGAGGGGTTTGCTGTACCTTTACCAGTTTAGGAGGCAGCTGGCCGACTGTTCCAATAGGAATAGCGGACAACTCTTACCGTGTGCCAAAGGTCTGCGATCCCGGAAGATACACCTCTCAAAACAGGCCGAGGTGCCTCGGCATGTGGGAACCTTAGTTCAAAAACCAGAGAGATGTGAAGGATTTGAAAGGGGGGATGCGGAAGGGTAGAGGAAGGTTAAGCAAGCTAGAAAACGCTGCGATTTACAGATATTTCAAAAGCATGTGCCTTGGATTGGAGTCCAATGTCGAATCATCAGTTGATATTATTATCCAAACTCAGGATTAAATTTATTTGATCAGTGAAGCTGATAGTTGTAAAACACTGACTGAAATGAACACTCAACTAAAATATTGCATTAGTACCACGTTCTCAAGTCACATGCATTTGAACCGAAAAAGGAAACACTTTATCGAGATCTCCTCCATTGCCAAGCTTCCTTGAACAACAGGATAGCTGTTATAATTTTTTTATTCGTGACGTGGAAGATAACAATGACTGGAAGACTATTTTAAAATTCTGACCTAAGGTTTATTTTCGTTCAAACTGAGAATATTTGTAATTTACCCAAAATTAAATAAATGTTCGTGAAGTCGTGTATTAAAATAAGATAAAATAAATACAAAATTGTTTCCCGATACTGTTTCACAAAACTTATTAATTGTTTCAAATTAAAAACTATATTAAATCGTTAGTTAAATCTTTTCGCCGCGTTAAATATTCCTGAAATCGTCGATATTTACTCCGGAAACGTATTGGACACGTTTAGGAATTATCTTTTCTCTACTAAAGTTCTATATTTTCCAAGAAACCGTATCCCAATTTATAAATAAATTGAATAAAGAGTTATTATATGTGCCTTTCACAATGCAGATTTGCATTATTCTGATTAGGTTTAATTTCACAAATAGTTTTACGTAATATCAAGAATATATCATATAAATTTAGTACAATGAGGAACATTACCGGTTGATCTAATAATAATAATATTTTATTTGCCCAATGCCTAACAATCAGGATGGAACATCGTCAATACAGAGAAATTTGTTGTACAATTTTATTTTTAGTAATAAACTTACTGTACAGTATTGGTTCACAATCCATAAAATTCATGAAAATAGTAATAAGACCTACTGAGAAGCCATTTTTGTATTTTATTTTTAAATGTTTCTTGATGAATTAAATTCAAAGTCTTTCCCAGTCTGCAGCCCAAGAACATTCTGTTCCTTCTATAATGTTCCTGTAATTTATCCCTTGATAATATTGTATTAATGCTGTATACTCGAATTACCAACGATATTCACAATTTACGATCGTTGACAGTAATAATGATATTATTATCGTGTAAATATATTGACGTACGAGGTTAAACCAGACGTACAGTAACATAAATAGTTCGTTGATATGGTGAACTTTTATTAATGAGCCAATTATTGTCAATATTAATGTTTACCTGATTCGTCATTCGTATCAACTCTACAATACCTATCTATTCTACTCTACCATCCCGGACAATGTTGTAGTTTGTTCAATATTTCCATTGAACGTCCTTTGTAAAGGGCATAAATGTTTAGGAACCACTAACAGACGATATGGAAATACGCCTAATGCGATTTTTCCTTAACTCCGTGTCTTTCTATATATGTAAAAATTATATACATGTATATCTTCTAGCTGTATCTGTGACTTAAAAGAGTCTATCAGCTTCCCGTCGAGGGAGGAGCGTATAATCAACAATTGTAAGTCCCGGAAAAGTAAAGTCCCATAACTACTATCTTTGGCGTGTTCTTCAGCTACTGTAGTCTCTGGCCTTGAATCCTATTATCTGCACGCAAAAGATTGTCGGCACGAGCTTTGCAATTAGCTCACAACTGTTCTTAACCATCGCATTTAAGCCTAAGCCACGCCGCAACTTATTCTACGAATTATTTACGGCAAACTATTCGACATCTGAGTGTAAGCTGTTAAACAATTGAGGAACAGGCATAAAATTTTATATCTCCATTAAAAATAATTATTTATTAATTTAAAGAATGAATTCTCTTATTTTTAGTGAAAATAAATAATATTTGTGAACTTTGTGTGACATAAATGCAGAGTAAATAAGAAAGATAACCAATTTAGACAAAAAGGGTAACATAAATATCACACATGGGATCCTTTGATCCTTTCGTCAGGTGCTAAGAAGATCCTAGAGAAACACAACTGCACTTGTCTAGTCTGATTTTACGACCTCTGACAACGTTACAATATGTGCGAGGATGTAAAAGATTACCACATTTGGGTTACGTCGCTCATGCGTCAGGTATTCTCTGATAATTCGAGAAAAAATTCGTAAAATTGAAAATCAGCAATAGTGAGGTGGGGAGACAAAGGTTAATTGCAGCTGACGACAAAGTGGTCAAGGACTTGGCAGTAGATATTCTAATTGAGAGAGGAACTTAGAGGTGGGCATGCCGTTGCATTGAGCAATTGATTCGCGAGTAAAATAAATTATCTTTATTATATGTCTACACAATTAGGCAATGACAGTCTCAATATTGGATATCTGTGATATAGTTGTCAAATGTTTCGTTAGTTTTTCGACTTTCACAGCGTAAGAGTATTTATTTTGTCAGATTACGAGTAATAGGATCCATGTTTCTGCGTTATGGATTATCCCTTTAATAGCATAAGAAGGGAGGATACCGAAAGGACAGCAAGGTAACCAAGGGTTAAATAGGTCCACCGGGCTATGGTTTAAGGATCCTACCCGGCATTCGCCTAAAAGTGATGCAAGACAAACCCTGCATCAGGTAAATCGGGTTCTCGCCTGTGTCCTACAGATGACTATAGAACGTATGCTTAAATTACACTTAGTCGAACTGCCGGGTCGGATCCTGAAACTAAAGCTGTCTAACACTCGATTACATTGCTACTCGGCTTTGAATTGCAATCTACCCTGGACGTCTCCCGATCCGCAAAAGGTTTATCATTATCCGCTGTCAACGAGGTTAAGATGACGAAACGAATTCTCCTGTCCCTGTATTACAATTTTAAAAACAATAATTGGGTACAAAAGAATTAAAGATGTGCAAAACCAACAACGACAGAGAAAAACAGTAGACTACACAAATATACTTTACGTAAATGGTAAGTTTGGTTAACAAATAGATATTGAAGTAGCCAAAATTAATTGATAAAAAAATTTAAAATTCGTTTTCTAGCTCTTACGATTTTTCAACTTCTACCAAAACGTTGTATGGTATTTATTTTATCACTTAATTTTGTCTGTTTATTGGATACTACATGTTCTATTTTTTAATTTTCATGTATTACAGGCGTTTTAACATTTTCAGTAATTTTATTATTAAAATTATCAATTCCTAAGATTTTAAACAATGATTCATGAATATAATGAGTAAGAAAGACAGCCCATTCAGACAAGAAGGGTAACATAAATACCACACAACGTTTCTGAGATCCTATTGATCCTGACAAATGCAGTTGTGTTTCTCTAGGCTCTTCCTAGCACCTGACGAAAGGAGCAAGGATCCCAGAAACGTTGTGTGGTATTTATGTTACCCTTTTTGTCTGAATTGGCTATCTTTCTTATTCATTATTTTCAATTCGACGTAAATTTTTTTCATTTTGATTCATGAATATGTCAATATTTAAGAATCACACTGTATGGTGTGATTTTTTCTTATTTTTCAGCCAATTCGTGAAAATAACGACGAAATTTTCCAGATAAATATTTTCTAAACTGTCTCTAAAATAAATTAATGAATTAAATTATGGATATGATTCCAAGAAACGATTGATAAGAGCAATAATCCGTAACAAGCAATTAAATGAAATATTTCATTATTGGCCAATCTACAATGATAATTTGAAATTAAATTTGTCTACTGTTACGTGTGTTTGTTACTTATGCAAATATTGTAACTTACTCAGGAAAGAAGTGTTTGTACGCTTTCAAAGCATAACGCACGATAATTACTCTTTGACGCAAGGAAGATAGATGATTTCAACGACCAAAGATCGTCTCAGATGGTGACAGCAATCGGAGAACTGTTTATCGAACAATTACACCGGGAAAGATTTCAATCTTTGGTGACTCAAACAGTTTCAAATTGAGTATCTATACAAAAGTAAACATAAAGAATGCTACAATGAATTAGCGTTCACTTGCGATAATCAGTAAAATTTGAAATAAATATTTTTATGGTAAATTGTTCTTATTTATCTATGATGATGGTATCTAGTAAGCTTCCTCGAGACGTATGTATTTTGTTTGTGTTCATACATTTGCATATAAAAGTGAATTGTCCTGTGCCAAACACAATTACATACTATAAATTAAGAGAGCGCCAACAATTATCTTACTTTATTTACCGCTCCGTTTTGGGTAACCTGATTAATTCACCGACTTTTAAAAATGATACATATAAATTTAACGTCTGATTCAATTAACAAAAATTAATACGACAAATTCAATATGGAGAACAATTACACTGAATAATTTAAATATACCTAATAGAAACCTTTATTTCTGTGTAATTGTTTCTCGTATTAATTTTGTCTGTCGTTTTATTGATTTGTAATAAATTTTAAAATGTAATATATATTATTAAATTAAAGAATGACGATGTTATAAATAACACCGATCGTGATAGGCACTTATAATCTATCTATATATATAAAAATGAATTGCTGTTCGTTAGTCTCACTAAAACTGGAGAACGGCTGAACGGATTTATCTTATCTTAGTCTTGAAATGTTCGTGGAGGTCTAGGGAAGGTTTAAAAGGCGAGAAAAAATCGAATAATTTCCGGGAAAACCCTAAAAACAGCCCTTTTCTATTTCCCATACAAACGTTTTCTAAATAAAATACAAATCTACACCAGTCGAGCAATTTTCACCAATTTTCGTACACGTGTTCTTTGCGAACAAACACTGTCGGGGTGAGACGCGTCTTCCACCCCCAGAAGCGGGGGTGGAAATATTTAAACATACTAAAACAGCCGATATTTGAGTCGGATAAATATTTTTAGGGGTCAAAGATATTGATAGTGTTTCTACCAATGTTATCTGAATACAATTTTCATCCCCTACGCCCTGTGAAAAGGACACCCTTCGGGTTTGGGGTGGAGATGCTTTACAGTAAAATAACGCGAATACAACCGAGATTGGAGTCAAATCAAAGGTTATGGAAGTCACTGTGTTTAGTTACGACATTCAAATTGGCATTTACCCCTCAGGTGCAGGGGTAGCGGGGTGAAAATTTTGGAACATGCAAACACGGCAGATATTTGCGTTGAAGAGTTAATTATAATGATTAGGGTTCGAGTAGCGTTACATAAAAATTGCGCAAAAGCAGCCGAAATTGGAGTCATATCGGGGGTTATAGATAAATGACATCTCGGGAAACGCCGGGCACCCAGCTAGTATATTATAGTTTCAAAACCAATTACAATGTATTCATTTTTACGTATTTTTTAAATTTTAATTTAAAAATGTCTGATTTGATGTTTTGACGTGGTTATTGGAGACTTGGAACTCCGAACGTCTTAGAAAAAATGCGGAACTATTTGAAAAAATTCCAATTATTGGAAAGTTCTGGTGTGTTCAAGATTTCTTTCATAACTAACTTGAAGTTTTTTTCCTACGTTCCGTCCCATATTTGTGTTATAAAACGTTTCCAGGCGGTACCATATGAAGACAGGTTGTGGTTGAGCTCTACCACATTCGACAGCGTGATCCACCATCAGTCCAGTCCGAGTACTCAACACATCCCCAGAAACTGCGCACAAGTCTGTCTGCCTGATTGAAAGTCAAGATGTTCTTTCTCTCATTACACTTTCAGATCTAGTGCTCATAACTCGACTCTTCGTGTATCGCTAAGCGTGTCAGTACGCAACAGGTGTAAATGTGGTATTTCTCGTTGTTGTTTTTTTATGTCGATTAAGATCTCGCCATTTCACAGATGACTATATATTAAATCATTCGATACGTGACTTGGATTAATTTCCTTTGATCAAAGGAAATCCTACCTGCATGTGACTCATATTGAAACCGGAGAATTCTGTAATTTCTTTGGGAGGGGATAACGACGTATTTGTTTGCATTGTGTGACTGTTGCTCGGGTTCCTCTAAACGACTATAACTTACAAAATATTTAATAGCACAATTGCGATATTGTCAAAATAGTTCTGGAATGGAGCTTCTACGTAAAATAGTAATTAATTTTCGTGCATTTATAAATTTCATGTGAGAGAAAAGGTTTTTTTTCTCGTGTTGATTCAGTTAGTGGAAGGAGATAAGAAGGGTTTGTTAAGGTTTACTGATGCAAAACAAAACAAAAAAACGCTTTATTTTAAGGAGCTTAACCGGGGAAAAAAAATAAAGTTGTAGTGGTTACCGTTGCTATGAGGACCGTTGAAGATAACCTCCGCCTCCCTCCTGTGTCACGCGGGACATGAATTAAAGACCTCGTCGTCTCCGGAAGAGCGCAGGACTCGCATCGGACACACTCGTGTTGCGCCGCGCTGCGACAACTGAAGAAGGCGGTGAACACGGGGTCGAGGGAGGGGAAGGGGAAGTACGTCACGCTGCGTCACGACGCGGGAGGGGGAGCAACAGCTGTTCTCCGGGAATCCCCAAACTTCACTGTTGTCTCTCGTAACCACAGACACACACTCTCCTACAAGTGTGCCCTGCCATTTCACACTTAAAGCTGCCATGTTCCACATAACTTGGAAGAGACTGTTTAATGAAAATTAAGGTAATAAAAACCCACTGTACAGTCTCAGGAAAACTTTAAAATCCACGCTGAAGGTTTCTCATGGAGCTTTCGACTTCAAAAAGTCATAGTCATCATTCTCTTGTACATACGATTAATACGAACACTTATATATAAAAAAAACAGAATTCAGTCATCTTATAAAAACATCGGTGTATGTGGTCACATCCAGAAATGATGACTATGACTTTTTGAAGTCGCAAGCCCCATGGAAACCCTTGAGGGTGAATGTTAAAGCTTTACTGTGACTGTACACTAGGTTTTTATTTCTATAAATTCCTCTTTAAGAGATCTCTCCTATCTCAACATGACTCGTTTCTGCTTCTCTGTTGTACTTATTAATTTCGTATCGTTCAAGCATCCAAGTATTGTCATTTATTACTTGGAGTTCGCGTTTGTCAAATTTCCGATACTATATTTGATATAATGAATGGTTAACAATTTAGTTGACACCCGAGTTTCCGTAATAATAACTTTAAAAAATAGTTTGACATTTTGATGGCTAATTTTTATCCGGTAGAGAAATATGTCAACACAAGGCATAATATAATCAAATATCCTAACAACTTACGCAGAAGGATTACTGTATAAAAAAATTCCTTTCCTTCATTCATAAAGAATTCACATTTTAAATTAATTTTTTTTTAAATCGCACAATATTGATGTCATACATAAAACAACCATTTATTTTTAAAATATAAATTAGAATAATGTAAGATTTAAAATTTCCTGTAAATACTAGTAAATAGTACAAACAAAACCGGCATTAAAAACTCGCATGCAAGAATATATTTCTAATTTAAAATAACATTGTGAAAAGCTTTCAGTTCTCAGTAAACATGCCAACTCAAATTACCACAATTTTTATTGGAATAAGGTAATAATTTATAAAATGAAAATAAAAACAGCCAATTTGACAGAAAAAAATATGTATTACTTAACCAAAATAAGAAATTATTACAATCCGACGTTTATCCACAATTTTGGGACTTCATCATATCAGTAAATAAGCAGATAAATGTGGATGAAACCTCGTACTGTAATGGTTTTTTGTTATGGTTGATTAATAGACTTGTTTCTGACACATTGGCTTTTGTATCAAATGATAATTGTCAGATTATATTAAATATTCAGAATCTGACATTAAATCCAATTGTTATGTATAACTTTGTTATGTCATTGTCGCAGTTTATTTGTAGTGCACTCCTGATGTGGTCCAAACGATTGTGGAAGAAACGTAGTATTTTGAAATTCTTGTTAATATAATAATATGCAAGTAAATTTTGTTTAATAATTAATTCTTGGCTATAATATTTAATTAATACCGGTTTTTTTTTCAAATGCGGCCCACCACAAAATTATTCTTATATTAATAATGGATTTGCAACATAGTTTTGTTCAACAAATACATATATCAAAAATAAAATGAAGAAAATGAGAAAATATAAGTGAAATGATAAAGGGAAGAGAGATAGCCAAGCATGGCTTACCTTATCGTGGAAAACGGACGCCACGACCCGCAATGCAGAAATCATATTTCCGGCAGCGTTATCCTCTTTCTTCCTGAGGACCTGACTTCACAATAACTGGCTTGTGACTCCTTATTACTCGTGGCCAATTCTCCATATTCTTTTTTTGTTTTATTGACGCTCATACTACCTGAATGAAACAGTGAAATAAATATATATATATAGTTGGCTCAGTCGATTATTTAAAAGATTCCTTAAATGAGCCATTGAAAATTAGGTTTCTTATGTAAATGCTAATGATATTTAATTATTATATAAAGTATAATTCTTAATGCTATATTTTTCAGGTTTTTTTTTTTGCATTATATTCCTGTTTTCTGTTTGTTTCAACCGTAATCATACTATCTGCCATTTACTCTCTACTACATTAACGTAATTCCCTCATTGCTTTTCCGAACTGACATCGATTGATTTTTGTTTACCTTTATTATTTAACGTTGAATTATTTGGCAAGTATCGGTTTAAACGTGCATATGTTTTTGGCGTAGCGTGAATCGTAAGAAGCGTAACGTCACTCGAAATCGTTACGCACTCGACACGATCTCTAAAGAAAGAAGATGGTACTTCACATGAACACCAACGCCATCTTTATCAGAGATGTAGATGTGAAGTAGCTCAACAGAGCCGAGGAAACTGTATGTCGTGCGTATCATATACCACTCCATTTGAGTGACTGTGTACTTTTGAATAAATTTCACCGAGCGAATTCATAAACTCTTCATGATTCTGACTATTGACGTGAATAAGTTTCACTACTTTTTAACCTGGACGATGTTCTGCCGAGTAACAGTAACCTATGCTTACAACATTCGCGTCAAAATAAATATAATCCTATAAATCATATTTTATTTAAGTCCATTTTTTATCAATAATATAAATAAATTAACAACATTTTTACAGATATTTTAAAGTATTTTATTTGGCACAACGACGTTTCAGTACTTTTTGTATTTTCATCAGTTATTGTGTTTCTACGGTAACCATTTTTTTTGTTACCGTAGAAACATTGAAACCAGATGTACATGAGAAAGTACAAAAAGGTACTGAAACGTCGTTTTGTTAAAAAAACTATTTTAAAATGTCTGTAAAAAGTTAATTTATTTTATGATCGTATAAGTTTTGTTAATACCAAAAAGAAAAAAATTGAATTACAGTGACACAGTATCTGTTATTAGTATTCAGGGGTGTGGTATGATTCCTGAATTGTACAGAATTTGTAATACCATACAATTATTAATTATACCCATTAAATTAAATGTTTTGGTTCCATAATACTATTTACTTAAGGATTAATTTAATATAAATATAAATTATTTAACCGAATAGAAGTGGCTATTAAAATTTTGGTTATTTAATGAACGTGTATTTATTATCACTTAACTGACCATTGGTGAATAAATATTGTAGTAAATAATTTTATAATAGTCGCTGATGTTCTACATAATTTATTTTTCATGGAAGCATTCTACCTACATTGGCCATATTAAACCGAATCTTCCCTAATACTCAATAAGATATTACCTGTAATATGTTGTATGATGATCAGTAGTATTTTATTATTAGTATTATTATTATTATTTTTAGGGCAACAGGCTACATGAGGATGATCCACTTTGGGCAATTCCCCTTTAATAGCATAGGAAGGGATTTGAAAGGGGGGATGCGGAAGGGTAGAGGAAGGTAGCCAAGGGTTACTAGGGCCCCCGGGCTATATTTTAAGGATCCTACCCGGCATTCGCCTAAAGAAATGCAGGGAAAAACATAGAAAAACCTCCATCAGGTAGGTCGGGCATTGGTACTTGTCCCACGCCCTTCCGATAGCGGGAGAGAAGTTTGCTGTGGGGACGCAGCATTCCCTTCTCCGTGCCTCGACTAATAACTAGTATAATATAATATAACATAATAATATACTAATAACTTCTTCCAATTATCCTCAGTTTACAACTGTGAACGACAGTTACATGGTAATGATCTCGTTTCTGGTTAAACGACAGCCTTTTGCCTTGTTTGTATAAATTGTTTTTGTTTCTTATATTAAAATGGTTCGCATCTGATGGCTCTGAATTTTAATGATCGTACGGAATGACACAATAACGACCAATTTTTTTCAAAGTTCCCTGAATGATGTGCTTGAAGAAACTTTTTAACGTAAGTCTAACATACCTTTTTGGAAGGATAAAAATTTTCTCTTCCCATGAAACACTTTCCCACAGAATTTGCTATAACGTCGTACAGCCATCAAATCAGATTATTTTCATGATTTATTCTCGTCAGGATATAACGAGAAACTTGGCATGTCTACGTTAAAGCGTAATCCATTAACTTTTCTCTTCGATGAAGTTTGGAAAAAATCGGGGAAAAAATGGTTGTAAACTGTGGAAAATTATCACTGATCTAAAAAACTGAACAGTGCAGCAATGTTCCTTCCCTGCCCAAGACTCTTTTACTCGGCTAAACGTAAACAGTTCCTCACAATACACGAATAACACGGTTCTTATGCAAGGGCATTACGAAGCCCGATAACGCCCAACACTATCTTTAGAGAACTCCCAGAACACAACCAAAACATCATTTAACATAAAAAAATCGTAAGACTTGGACAATGAAATAAAAATAAATTTATTACTTGAATACTTAAGAAAACCTCCTTGGTAAAGTCTACATATTCCATTAACAGTAGTATAACCACATTCATGGTGTGAAATTAGGTGAAATGTTATACAGATACTAAGCTATCAATAAAACCTGAAAAGTATTTAATTGTTCCTTCTATGTGAACGGGGCGCAATATATTTTACACGATGCTATTTCCAATCCAAAAAATCACAACTACAATGTTATTAAAATATATAAATTAAAATTTCTTACAGCACAAGATAAACGAAAAAAGTAAATTATTTATATACCGAAACATTCTCAAATAATTTGGATATTAAACCGATTTTCAAAGCCATTATTCACAGCAAACTGTAAAACTAGTTTAGAACATTATGGACCTTTCATTCAAAAGCCTTGTCAAAACATTTCTTCTAGCTGAATATACAACTATGAAAAAGACTCATTACTACTCGATCGTTAACTTGTTTGCTCTGAAAGATTGTATAAAAGTCTACACGCAAACTCTATCAATTTCAACCCCCTACACCTCCACCTAACCCCTCCCACCCTGTCCACCCCAACGCGTTGTCCTAGATTGTTATAAATAAACTCAGCGACATCCATAACCACGATATGACACGAATCTCTGTTGTTTTCGCGTTACTTTCTTGTAACGCCCCTCCACTTCCACCCCTAAGCTTGCTCCCCTCCCATTCCGAAAGGGGTTAAAATTATACAAAAACAACGTTGGTAGAAATACTATAAATCTAATTAACCCAGAAAAATATTTATTAAACGCAAATATCTGCATTTTTTACATGTTTCAATATTTACACCCCCGTTCACCCCTCCCCATTGGGGTTAAATGTCATAAATACGCTCAGCGACATCCATAACCTTGGATTTGACTCTAATCTCGGTTGTATTCGCGTTACTTTCCTGTAACGCCCCCCCCCCCCCTCCAGGTGGTCCTTTCCTATGTTGTAAGGGATTTAAATTATACACTTATAGCATCAGTAGAAACACTATCAATCTCTTTGACCTCTAAATTTTTTTATACTTCTCGATTTTCGGCCGTTTGAATATTTTCAGCCCCAATCCTAGTGGTGGTAGACGTTTCTCACCCCGACAGTGTTTGTTTCCCTGTCGCAAAGAACACGTGGTTCGAAATTTGGTGAAATTTGCTTCACGGGTGTAGATTTGTAATAGGAACATAAACACATACAGGCAATTTTATTTAATAGATTACACTAAATATCGTGAGCGGTGAAGCCTTTCTAAAGAACCCGAGACGAAGCGCAACAGGAACAATCCCCAGCAATTTGTTTCGAAACCTAAATCGATCGTGAGCTATTTTCCTTGAGTTTTATTACTGACCAATAAAACTGTGACCCAAGTAGAGGCGGTCCTAATCTGACTCTGATTAATGGCAGAATACGTGTTTATGCTATATAAAATAATTCCCAGTTAAATTAAATAAATTCATAATGGGCGCGGTCTGGAAAATTTCTACTTTTCAATTGGTTTTCAATTTTATCGTAAAAATAAATTCTATGAATAATGCAGTGACGAAGAATGCATATTAATAGAACACAAAATAATATCTATGTTTTGTTGTCAACATCATTTTCGCAATCAAAGCCGCTATGTATTGGAATAAAACTATTCAATTATGGTAGCACTGTTTCATTTCGTACTACATTAATTACAAAGTGATACTACGATTTAATGATAACTATAATTCACTATGCTTTCGTTTCGTTTATGATTCTTATGCAAATCAAAAGATTAATTAAAAGTACAAAATAAAAAAATATTCTACATCCATCAAGTTTTTCATCCCATAAGGAAAATGAATCTATCCTATCCGTAGAGTTCATTTTATTGGGAATAATAATTTATATGAACAAAAAACTTAAACTCTATTCAGTAGTTAGGAAAAGTAAAATAAAAAATTAAATAGAAATTTGTTTAAAGAAGAAAGATAAAACCATTGTAGAATCTAAAGGAATGACATTTCAATAAATTTAAAACATTGGACTGTTGAAACGGAAACCAACAAAAACTCAACTGAACTTGCTTCTTCAAGTTGTGGGGTTAATCCAAATCTCCAGACCAATCAGTACAAGTGCAGAAAAAAATACCATGTTTATAAAGTAAGCCAATTATAGAGAAAATTAATTCACTGAAATAAACTGTTATTTGTGGTGTAAGTAAATTTAATTTGATGCTGACTTCTCCTTTAAATTGAAAAAAAAATAATTCCAGAATAAACATTCTTCAAGTTTCGATAGTATTTCAAGTATTGTATTGAAAAATATTTCAATCCTATGTAAAGTTATCTATTTAATAATAATATAAATGACTACTTTGTGGAATCTTTCCGAGCCGTCTAAAATATACAACAGTGACATCCACATTCTAGAAAAGCATCGCCGATCCAGTTTTCTCTCAAATATTTCAGAAATATATTTACTACGTAGTTAAAAACAGTTTCGATTAGAGATTTTTGTGGCCTTTCCAAATAATTTTATAGAAATGGTCATTGTTCTATGGAGTATTTCCAATTCCTGGTTTTCATCCTTCTTAAGTATCAGGTAACAAAGAGCAACACTGAAAGATTCATGCTAAAATGTTAATATTTTGGGACAAATAAGTTTGAAAAAGTTATATTTTAAGTCTAGTGCTAATTCCGGTATTTAAAAATGACTTGCCAAGAACGACTACTCAATTTTACATATACTGTTTGCAGAATTTTAATGGAGCATAAAAATGACGTCCTTGAAAAAATAGCACAATTTTAACAAAATATACAAAAAAAAACCTAAAACACACAAGGCAATACACTGCCAATTACACGTGGTGAATAATCCATTAAAATGACATTACTTTACTTAACACACTCCAAAACAATATTAAACAGGTATTAAATCAAATTTTCGTTTAGACACACTTATTAGATCAATGAATTAAAAGAATTAGAATTATGTAAAATAAGCCTTCTTGTAAATGTTATTATGGTACATATCAAAAACAGCAATTTAATTTAAAAAGTATTATAAACGGTAATTATAGGATATTATGAAAATTTCTGTACAAATTATGGCTCGTTTCAAACTGTTAATACCTAGTTTTTCGATATGAAAGTTCTAAGGAACTAACATAATACTAATATTGTTTACGAAAAATTTTTATGCTTATTTATTTATGCTCTCAATTAAAATATGAATATCTTTATAAATAAAGAAAATGTAATAATGTTAAAGCAACTGTTGTATTACTTAGTACTATAGTCAACTTACAACAGTCACGAAATACATAACTTTTGCGATCATGCGTAACAGTTATTCTAGTAAACCAAATATTGATTACTAAACCTCTATATTCTCA
This sequence comes from Zhengitettix transpicula, assembly GCA_037074705.1. Lineage (NCBI taxonomy): Eukaryota > Metazoa > Arthropoda > Insecta > Orthoptera > Tetrigidae > Zhengitettix > Zhengitettix transpicula. The sequence goes on along the minus strand of CM073596.1, from coordinate 32,874,327 downwards.
CATTTGTGAAAGCATTATACAATATTCGGCATAGATTAATATTTTGAAGCAAATTTTTAATTCACTTTACTTTAAATCAAAATATAGTAAGTTAATTCCATCGTATACTAACCATGAATCGCAATATTTCATAATTACTGATATCTTAACAGTTAAGTTGTTCTTGTCACGTTAATATGAATTATTGAATCCATCATCATAGTGTCACCTTCATTATATCATTTAAATTTCCCGCGGTTGTTCTCCGATCGTCATAGAATAAAAAAAAGTATTCCATTTTCTACTAGCTTTGTTACAAGTTCATATATCAAACGACCAATGAACTTAACTAAATGGAAAAGAAATACAACTCGTCTTGTCACCCAATCGCAGGATTAACGAATCTAAGATTTTTTTTAAGGTTCAAAGAGAATGTTTTGACTTTAACAGATTAATCTAATAATTGGATAAACTACATATCAGAAGCAGACACTGCTAATAGAATTATAGGCCATAAGTAAATTTTTTCAATATTTAAAAATCTGTTAAATTAAAAGTAGAAAAAGTTTAAGCAGTTAACAAATTCCAGCATGTTACTAAATCTTGAAATCAATACCAAAGTAGAGTCCCATTTTTGTCCAAGTGGTAAAAAGTGAAGGGCATTACTTCTACTGTTGTTAACAAACTTAAAAGAATCTAAAAGCTACATGAAACTTATTTTCATCAATTTATTACTTTAAGAATACTATAATTTGTGCTTTCTTCACAATTTATAACAACTCAATTTCAATATTCTGATATGTTTATGAATACTTTTCTTGCATCATTAACTCTCGATTAAACATCGTATAGTTTATAAAATCTTAACTGATATATAATTTATCTTTCTAAAATTGTGTGAAACAAACTAGAAGTCTGATAGCACCTGATTCTATTAGCAATATAAAAATCTGAAATTGTTGAGAGAAGTGTGTCATTTTTAGAGATATTACTTGTTCTGGCAACTCTATGGGTCCATGATACAAAATAAATAATTAACATATTATAGTTCAAAAATTGGGTCAGAATTTTAAATTATTTAGTCACATTTTCTTCTTTATTTTATTTTTCAACTTTTGTGCATTTAAACTGTCATGGAACATGAAATATGATTTTGTAACAAAAATAAGTAAACATAATTCTTGTACTTATAAATACAGGATTTTTTTTACAAATATAGAAACAAAATTATTAACAGTAACTAGTATCCATGACTCAGTTACAGAAAAGAGACAAATATTGAACATCCAAGATAGTACTTGCAAATTGTCAGTGCTGTATTATACTTATTTAAATAACATAATTGTAATCTTGTACTTTAATAAAAATTCATAAATACACATTCACCTAACCTGTCAAAGGATATTGTGACAATGGTCACATTTTGATACTCACATACCAACAATAATTAACTTAAACATTTAAAACCAGTCTTGGTTTAAGGGGAAAATCACAGACTTATAACAGTAACCATTTTTCTTACTCATGCTCATTTTACAAACACCATTTCTGTTTTTTTGACAAGCCAGTGCTTATCAATCTTAACTGACAAGATACATGAACTAAAAGAAACACCAAGTAATCTCACAAAATTGTGACAATATGCCAGTTCAACTAAAGACAAAAAGTTCAGTTTGCTTGGAATGAGGTAACAAAAAAAGTTTTCTACCACAAATTATCTTATTTAATAATGAGCAATAAGTGGACATTAGACCAGCCAATATTAGTATATACAAGTTTCAAATGAATTTATGACTAAAACCTTGTGGCAGAACATCACATTAAGCACACACTCATGGCATGTGCAAAAAAGCTACTATTCATGCTAAATAAGGATTCTCATGAACATCCATGAAGTATTACTTCAAGCCATAAGAGAAAATAAATTAAGAACTTTGTCCCAATTGAGTAAGACTTCTATGATAAAAGCAGAGAAGACAAATGTCGTACCACAAACCACATTCAGCACCATGCAAAAATACAATAGGGATAAATTCCTGAGACTGTGGTAGCATTATCCTATCAAAGCTGAAAATCTTTACATGGATATATTGTGGGAAAGTGTGTATAGTTGAGATGGCAGCAAAACCATTAAAGAGGGGAAAATATAACTGCTGTAGCCTTCTTCTTCAAAGATAAATACTTTGTAAGTTGGAAACTAATGGCAATTAGATAACTGCTTCTTTGTAGAAACTAATTTTCAATCACATTTTTGATGAGTTCTGTTCACATGATTGTGACAAATGTACACTAAGACATATCACACTACATCAAACAGCTAAACCATGTATACAGAAACGCAAAACAAGATAAACAATACCACTACAATATTATAAATAAATACACCATTATACATGATAATAGGAACTTGTGGTGAATGTGTGTCAGCAGAAAAAAGTCACTCTTCAATATGACCTAGCAAATTATATACAAATACACACTGGAATTGGCCAACCATGCCTATCAAGTGCATGAACAGTCTCTCGCACACAATTTCTGTATCAATAACATATGACTAAATGCAGTACCATCTATGTATATTAAGATGGTTCTACAGTAAGAAGTATGTATACTGATAAACATAATCACTAAAATCACATCAGTAATCTGTAGCTGCAAATATAATTAACCAGGCATCATGTACGACAATTGCTCAAAATAATAAAGGCAGTAATTATGTAGGAAGTATGCAGACTTCTATTTTCAATGTCCAGAACTTGCTGTCACCGACTTCTTACGATTCACATCAGTTGACATGTCACTGACAGGTGTAATCATCAAGACGACTGATGGGTCTAGCTCTATGTCTTGTATGGGGTCTCGCCAGTAGATGAAATTAGAAAAATCCTCAGCAGTATCTTCTGGAGGAGGTGGAAACATCTGGTCTACTATATAGCTCATATTCGAATACCTAAAAAGAAAATTGTGTCAAAAATAGCAATTTACATTTATTCAATATCAAAATAGGCTAACAATTCAATTTATTCTCTTAATTTGCCAAAATATTTAATTGTTACAAGATCTCATATTTCTAGTTGCAATAAACCTTGTCCGATATCCATTAAAAATATCTATATGGAGGCTGCAAAATATTCTTTCACTTTATGTGGCAGCTTAATAAAATATAACAAATCCAAATTAATCTATACATCACTAACAAGCCATTTCAAATCATCTTTATATATTTTAAAACAGTAGTTCATAGTTATATTCAATACTGGCCAAATATCTTGTAAATAACAGAATAACAATAAAAATATACAAAAAATTATAGATATTAAATTCAGTAAAGTGTGCTAAGTGATTCCACAATTAACTATAAATATTGCAAATATGTATCTCACATACAGGAATGTTAAACAAGCACTTTGAATTCATATATTCCAATTTCTAAATTACACATTTCATTTTCATTGCCACAGATACTACGAAACACAAGAGTTTAGGTTCTCAAAATTAATTTTACTGTTCGGTCCAAATATATCTGAAAGAAAACTGTTTTACATGGTAAATAAATGCTCGCCTTCTATTCAGACAGTAAAAAAAGGAAAATAATGGGACATTTAGTGGCCATCTATCGGTTTGAACTAATTTGCCTTAAAACATAAGACAGTTATTTTCACCAAATGAATGCAAAAAATTAGTGGACACTGCAAGTATTAGCATCTGACATCATGAAATAGTGTTTATTATGCAAACAAGTTTCCAAATATTGCATATAGCTGAATCATGCAGAAGGCAAAGCAAATGTTGAAAAAATAAAAAGATTATCACACATTCAAAATGTCAACCATATTAATTAAATTATAAATTGGAACACCACAAGTTAATGGGAATATAGAGGGAACCATTTTTCCCAACAGCTTCACACATTTTATAGTATTAGTGAGACAAACAAGAACTGTCTATTTAAATCCTGTTTATGTGAAAATACTCCAAAAAATCATTGAATTATATCAATATTAGCAACAGAAAAATTATGAACACCAATCCTCGGATTCCAAACTGAACAAAAATTAAATTTTATTTTATTTGAATTCAGAAGTGCCAGTTTTGGCAGGAAAATGAAAGTATTAACATACTTAGTGCATTTCCTTTACTTGAGGTATTCATTGTTTATTTTCTCCCTCAATATAAGGTCATTGTAAAAATGGATTTTTCAAATATAGGTGGACATTATTTTTATGATAAATCTCAGTTGTGTTTCAGATGACAGGCTAATAATAATACTCAATTCATAAAACTTAGTAATTTCCAATAGTATAGATTCCTCATATTGAAAATAACAGCAATAAATGGTAACCAGTAATATATCAGTTTGCAACTGGGCATACAAAATGATAGTATACTTAAATCTCAAGCAAACATTAAAAGTGATTTATAGATTAGATATTGAACTCACAATGAATGCTGATGAAATCCAAAAATAAAGTCTACATTGAAAATAATATTTTATACAAAATGTGAATTGGATGAGGATATAATACAATTATTTTTTCAATTGAAATAATAGAAACAACCTTTCCGAGATGAGAAAGCAACAACCTTTCCAAGATGAGAAAGCAACAACCTGTTCAAGATGTGAAACCAACAGGATTATATAGACAATAAAGTTATAGTTAGGGGAGGAAATAATAAGGGACAGACAAGCACAGACAATGGCCCAGAAGCATCTTAGTGTGTCTCTCTCACTCAAGCTATGAGACCTGTTCTCCATGCAAAAAGGAATAGGTAAGAACACTCCTGTGCACATGCACAGACCACTTCTCAATGGCAAACCTGCTTACCATGGTTGAGTTGGATAAAGAACCTGAGGGTCTACAAGGTGAATGAGGCTTCAATCTCAGAAAAACTTTGGGCACCAAATATGTTCATTTTAATATAGAATAAGTGGAGGGAACAAATCATTCACTATGCAACTTTGCCCAGAATAACTGGAAACAAATAAAAAAAAAGCATCAGAAATGTGGTAAAAATAATAACCACAAATTTCCTCAAAATTATAATCAGATATTCTTTTAATCAGTCATCATAAAACCTTTTAAAACTTAAGCATGTGTGAAATATTAAAAAATCAATAAAGTTGCTGCAACTAATGATTAAATCTACAGCAATCCTGACAGAATCTCATCATGGAGGAAGCAGCAAGAAGCTAAGTTCTACTTACGAAGATTGGAATGTCTGGGTCAGCTCATGCTTCAATTCTCCCTTGTGATTGATGGTGAAGATACGGAAAATAGGAATTCCTACAGCTCTGTAAGCCCATACATCCTGTAAATAAAACAATAAATTATGTACAAAAGCAAAATTTGGACTATTAAAGTATTATCTCATAAAATACTTGGTCTTACTGTTATATATTATTTCAGTATTAGTAACTTTACTGGTAACCCAAATACATATAACTTCTTATTGACCAATTGCCATTAAACCTAACCCTTCCAACAACTGTATATATATATACTAATTTGGTGACAAAATTACATTCAAACTTGGATAGTGAGGAAGGATAAGTAGAAAACCACATTCATTAGAAGAATGTTATCAAAATACTTACATTTATTCTATTTCCATAACCAGCATAGAATGGCTTACTGTTCTCTGGAAACAGAGCCTGTATGTCTCGAAGGCAAGATATTTTAAACTCTTCTGGTTTCTTTTCAATAACCTCCCTATAAAATACAGAACTGAATATTAAACACTTTGTTATTTAAACTTTGAGCAAACAAATAATACTTAATGCATTTAACAATGGTTACAAAATTGATGGGCTTGTGCAATAGTTTATTCAAAACAATAATTTTAGGTTAACAATAGCCATGAAGATGTGTGTTAATAAAAATTAAGTTTCACTCATTTAGTTATTTCATTCATGATTGTGCTCAAAGATTACATTACCTATGAAATGCACTGATAAGACTTGTAGGATTGAGGAGCAGTGGGCCTTCTGGCAAACAAAGATCACCTTGCTTGATGGATCTTAAATATTCCCTGGTCACACGAGCTTGACCTAAAAGCAAAATTTTTACAATATATTGATAATTAAAACATTCAACGATGATTATAGGTAAATAAGAATCACAAATAATAAACTTAAATAAAAGGATAAAATTACTTATATAAATATATCGCAGAATTTCATTAAGTTAGGACTACAGTAACATGTGAAATAAATTTCCTAAATTGACAGTTAAAAGTGAAACAAAAGGTGTGCCGAACACAGTCGTAAATTAAAAAGCATAATTATATATAAGGTATTTTGCTGTTATATTAGTGAAATATTTAATATTATCAGGAGAATAGCTTTAGACTCAGAGAAATAAAAATAAAATATTTTACCAATTGCCCTTGCTGATAAGTATAACAGCTTGTAACCATTGTTCTTTATCTTTGTGAATAGTTGAGCAACACCACTTTGTGCCCAATCCTTGCCCACAATAGGCAGAATGTGCCCAAGGACATCAGATCTGCAACAAAATAAAAAAAATTAATATGGTATTAAAGTCTGAAATCATTTTAAATTAATATGGTATTAAAGTCTGAAATCATTTTAAATTAATATTCAATTAACGCCCATGGCAATACCAGAGGACTATGATATTACTCTCTTCTTAACACTTTTGGCATGTTATTTAAGTTGATGTGTTTGTATGGTTTAGTCTTAGGTTAAGGACCACCTGATATGGTCCACTATATGTGGAGGAAATGCTGTGAAGTATTAATTCAATGTATTATTCTAAACTGTGTGTATTTGGCCATCTTTTTAGCTTTAAAATAAAACAAATATAAGGTTATGTTAATAAAATATGTTTATACAGCATTGATTACAAATGAAACTTTAAGTTCATGTTTTTTAAAAAACTGTTGAATCTATATTTCATGTTATAACTGTGATATTTCCATAATTTTGTAATCCAGCTTTGTATCTTTTCCATTTGTAAATTTTATGATAAGAATTTTATCTTTCTTATATAAGAAATATACATATGACAATGTTTTCATTATAATCTGAAGTTACATAAAACACTGTATGTATTTCAACAATTATTGCAATAATTTTACGAATTTAATTTGTCTATAATGTATGGTATTAACTTACTTTGTTATTGTTCCATCAATATCTGAAATAACAATTTTGTCATCGAAGCGCCACCTATAGATGTGACACTTGCAACGAGTTGTCCCCTGATACGCAGTAGTCACACTGAAGACAACCTCATTAGCACCCTCATTGAGATTAAGACTAGCCTAAAAAGTAAAATAACAATTTACAAGCATGATTTCTAAAATATATAATGAAATTTATGTTTTAATAAAAATTGCATTTCACGCTTACAATCTGATCTGATGAGAGACGAAGAGTTTTGCGATACTTTTCAGGGTGGTCATAGTAACTTCGCTTTTCCAGAGGCTTCTTCAAATTTTGTGACTTTGTACGCCCACCATCTGAATCATCTGAAGAGTTTGATCCACTATAACCTTCCTCCTTAGAACTGAAATGGAGGTAATAAAACATTGTAATGTTTAGTTTGATGTCATAACATCTGATACGTTCAATATACTGCACAATACTAATTTTTAAGACAAAATAATGAAAAATATAAAATTCTCACTCTTTGGAGTTGGGCTTTGGTAAGCTGTTCTGCATGATTTCAGATTCATCTCCTTCAGTACTCTTTGAGGCAGAATTGTGGTTGTTAAATCCTGAAGGCTTGGGAATATCTACAGGTTTTGATGCATCACTTTCAATCACTGAATTTCTGTAAATACAAAGGTACATGAGTTAATTAAATTTGCAATATTAACATGGGAAATAAAGGGATAACACATTTAATTTAAAGGAGAAAATTTTTAATTCAAGCACATGGACAGAAAAACAAATCTTACTGGAATGTAGATGTTTTGGCATCAGTGGAAATTGGAACCTCTACATTAGAAACAGGAACTACTTCTTTAAGAATAGTGAACTTGTCTTGATTGACAATGGGTAAATCCTCCATACATACAGGGCCTGCATTCATTTTCTTTGGTTCACTTGGCCTTCTCCAATAGAACCAAGATGAGTAACCTGATTGTTTCACATCTTTCTTCTGAACTTTCTTGAGAGGCATATAGTCTGCACTTAATCTGTCAATTACAGTCTGTAAAAAATATATAAGTAAATATTATAGAAGACAATTCACTAAATAATATTATAAAACATTGCTGAAGTGAGAGAAGGTTCCAAATTTTGTGGTGAGAGAAAAAACATTGAGAATGGCATTTTAAGGATGAGATGAGGTTATTATCTTATGTCCCCTTACACATACTGCATATTTTGGGAGAAAAAACTTTTGGTTTTCCCCTTTGTTTTGGAGTAAAATGAACATGACACTATAAATGCCTCACACTGTGTGTGTGTGTGTGTGTGTATATATATATATTCATTAAGGAACTAATTCACATTCAAACTTGGATAGTGAGGAAGGATAGAAATAAATAGGAGAAATAGGAGGATTGCGCTTTATTTGAATTCATATGCTTGGGCGAAGAATTACGCACATAGAAAAGCATATGTTCAAAGCAGAGAGAAGGATGGAAGAAGAAGGAAAGACTGAAAATATTTGACCCAGGCGGGACTTGAACCCACGTATTCTGCTTAGTACACAGACGCCTTAACCATCTCGGCCACTGGGTCAAGTTCCCGACCAGGCAAATATAGACAGTCTTATTGTGGACAATTAATAGTTTTTAGTGGAGGAATGGATAGAGTAGAGGGAATGAAGTATTAGGAGCTTCCATTAAGGAATAAATACAATATTAGGAGAATCCATTAAGGAACTAATTCACATTCAAACTTGGATAGTGAGGAAGGATAGAAATAAATGGGAGAAATAGGAGGATTGCGCTTTATTTGAATTCATATGCTCGGGCGAAGAATTACGCACATAGAAAAGCATATGTTCAAAGCAGAGAGAAGGATGGAAGAAGAAGGAAAGACTGAATATATATATATATATATATTGGTATGGAAAGAATAGAGAGATAGGTTGTGGCTTACCTGAAAGTGAAGTGCGGTGTCGCCATGAGGAACTGAAGGTTGTTCTTCAAATTTTCGGAGGCTCTCAGCCTCCTTCTTCAGGGAGGAGTGTTACACCATTCCGTGCACCGGCCGGCTGCGGACTCACGGAATGGTGTAACACTCCTTCCTGAAGAAGGAGGCTGAGAGCCTCCAAAAATTTGAAGAACAACCTTCAGTTCCTCATGGCGACACCGCACTTCACTTTCAGGTAAGCCACAACCTGTCTCTCTACTCTCTATCCTTTCCATACCAATATATATATATATATATATATATATATATATATATATTCATGTTTCTACTCCAAATAGTTGTGCGATTTGATATTTTCACACAACATCACCATAATTGTCAGGATTTAATAAATTGTTTTTGTTCAAGATTGATGGTCGATGCGCCAAGATTTTTATATTACATCCAATATATTTTAATAAAATGTTATATTTAATTGATTTTGATATATTGTAATTATAGTTCTGTCTGCAATTATTTTTGATACAAGTAATCTGACATTTTCAGCTTCATATTTTACTAAAGTACTTTGCAACTCACAAATACTTGGTAAGCTCTAATATTGTGTCAATCAATTTCCAGTGTTTAACCTTAACTGTTTTACAATATCATACATTATATTCAGTTAAACTTAATTTCCAGTAACTGTTAGGTCTATTATATGCAACATGGATCATACCTGAGGCAGAGGTTTCTGGAAGATAACCAATGACATAATTAAGGGGCCAGCTGTCCTCCAGTTGTAGTACTTCCCATTTAGTCTAACCACAAGGTTTGGATTTTCTATCAGCTTAGGATCACCCACAAGATCATTGTGACTGACTAGGTGTTGCAGGAAGTTGTCCTCAGAAGGCCCCGAGTCTGCCAATCCACCACACAGGGACATGGATATTTCACCATAAGACCTTAACAGTAATACAGTCATATAAAGCATTGTGCACTGACATCAAGACTTTGTAATACAGTGAAAACTTATCCTCAACCAGTGTAATAAAATAAACAAAAAATTTGGAGATAATAATAGAAATAAATATATCCTATAATATATTTCCTCAGAGAAAACATTGGAGACATTCATTACTACTATTATTATTATTTACAAATGTCATTCTACAGAGATGGCAGAATGCCAAGTACTACACATAGCTTATATAATTCAGTTAATAATACAAATATTCCATATATGGAATCAAGAAAAATTTCGTACTTTTGTTCAAAAATGGAATGTTTTGGTTCTTCAAAGTCACTATCCAGAGATTTAGGACCACAGATAGCACCTTCAACACTGTTTGGGGACTGAGGCAGTGAAGTTCCATTGCCAGACTCTGCATCTTCCTCATCTCTATGCCTCTGTGATGGGTCTGAAACAAATGTAATTACAACAATGAAGGCATGTCATCACTCTGTAGCTTATCACTGAATCATCTGTGTCTACAAAAGAGAGAGAAGAGAAGCAACCCAGCACACATGCAACAACCAGTACCTTGGGTTGTCTGCAGAGTTACATTCTGCCCCTGCTTGTAGGATGTCGGGAAATACAGTGCAGCCACTTCAGGATCAAGTTCATCCGAGTTGAGGTCTGACAGGTATATTCCCTCTGACTCTGGATTATGTCGTATCCTTTTCGTCTTCTTCATAAAGCTGAACATCCCGCTGAGCATTGAACGCTGAGCCGCCTCTGCAGCTGAAAGCCAAATACAATCCACCGCCATATTGCAGTAGCCAAGCACCATGCTAACGACATGCGTTAAAAATTCCTAGTAAGCCTAAAGAATTAGTAAACACCTCAAACCCAGAAGCAGCCCAGTAATTCTGAACCAGACATACAAACTCAAACACAGTTTCTGAAAAGTAGCACATTATAACAAGCCAATGATCTTAAGAATTTCAGGAAGTTGACAAACATACTGTTTTAGACCTCTGCACCCCAAATTTTACAGACTTGTTCACAATACACATGAATTGCACAATGTTTCATCCCTTGATACTTTCCTAAATAGCCTATTCAGAAATGAACTAATATTTACAACTTGAATTTGATTACTTATGTGGAATAAAATATCTTAGAAACTGAAATGTTTTAAAATGATAATTTAAAATTTACACACCTTCCTGTTGTTGTTTTTGAACTTCTTCATCACTGGACGATATAGCTTCAGGCTCTATCTTCTCTTTGGTGGTACCACGTAGACTCTGAGTACTCATGTTGCGTGGCAATGTGGGAAGCTCACCCCACCGCCATGATTGCTGCATCACACCATGGCCTGTCTGTCCATCTTCTGCTTCAGTACTGACTGACTTAGACTGACGATTCATCTCAAACTCCGTATCTGACTGTACAGGTGAGCTCGGCCGTGAATCATTTGGACTAGCAAACAAAATATAAAAATTTTAGAACATTTTTCACTAATACTTGTTAAATTATTCATTTCCAAACTAAAGAAATGAATTGTAAAGAGGACACAGGGAAAAAATGGAATGGAATTGTAATAAAGCAATTTAAATTCATCAAAAAATTAAGGGTTTCAATATGATAAAGAGAGGCAATTTAAGATCATTGTTGGGTCAGAAGTGTTGGTAGGGAAACTGAAGGCAAAGATCAATTAAGCCCAAAAGTGAAATAGAACATGGGTCACTAACGGAAAGATAAAAAATATTGAATGTCATCAATAAATTATATCATACCTTCGGGTTCTTTCTTTCCCAATTATATAATTTTTTTGTCATATAAACAAACATGTTCATATTTCAAGAAGAGAGGCTAAAAAGCAAACAAAATAACTTTAATTGACAAACCTCAATCCATCTCCTTTATTTTGTTCTCATTGCAAATAGAGGTCAATTTGTATGAAAAAGATCAAACTCTGTGGTGGTATTGTAAATTCCAATGTTTGCAAATTTCAAGTAGCAGACATTTGAATGCAAAATAATACATTTAGCAAAGAATATGTTCAATTCAAAATGTTGAACAAAGTAGGAATTACATTTCCATTCCATAAAGAAAAATTAAGATTGTGTGAAACATATTCACCATATATTAATTATTTTACTGTCCAACTTTATTACTATACTTTCATGCTACAAATCCTGAGTAGCCTCACTACAAAATAGATGTGTAATCTTCTCGTCAGCTAACGAAGTATTGTCATGCACTTTTAATAAGACCATGCACAAAACTTGTTTTTTTATTTCATTTAACTATTTTAAACACTCAATATTCATAGATCATGATGACAACTAACACAATGTAGAGGTGAACTTGGATAAGTAAACACATTCAAATTTCCTAAATAATGAATTGAATCTTCAGACAGTTTCTAAATCAGCAAAAAGATGGCATAGCAACGTGCAAGTATATTGAATTACCACTGCACATCTGCAAGACTCGAAAATGTTTTTGTCAACAATATAAATAAAATCTCATCTGTGACAACCCATGCAACAATTATTTAGAAAATCTTATTCCACAAGACTCATGTCCAAGTGATAATCAATTTAAATAAAGTAAAAACAAAAGGGTACATTCTAGCAAACAACACATCCAACTTTCTTTTATGTACGAGTATGTAGTAAAAGGGAAGTGTTATTTACAAATGGCTGAGGGCTGACGTTAACACTTCGAAGGCCGTGTCAGAAAGAGCAGATTGGATTCTGCAGCACTCAAGAGCTTGACTGTGTCAAAAAGCAAAAAAAGAGGAATCAAACAGTTGTAGCAACCTACATGCAATTTAATTTGAGAAGCATTAATGATAATTATATTTCAGATTTAAAAAATTTAACACTTATGAAAGATAAAAAACCAAACCCACTGAATCAAAACAAAAATTATGTATGGGATGTTATCAAATGAAAACTATAGGGTAGCAAACATAATTAATTATGTAAGTGTACCATTTCTGCAGAAGCAAGCTTCTATTAATTTGGGTAGTAAGAAAAGAAATATGGGATTATTACATGCTGTCTCAACTCCACAATACAGACAGGGTCTTCGAAACATTTTTGAATTCAGCATTTGAGTCCTGGCATAAGTAAGATTGTTCTTTTTACTTATTAAACTTGAAGGCCATCTTCGTGCCAAATTTTTTAATACAAAGGGAGATACAAACCAAACTCTTGTTTAACAAGATTTGAAAATGAATTTATAATCTCCAATATCCTTTTGCATACACAGCCATTGTATTTTTCAAATCTTTTCATTTATTCATACAACAATCAGCTCATTTGTAAGGAGAGCAAAAGATGGAAATGGGTTCCTAATGCTCATTATGAATCCAAGAAACAAAGTTCAATGCCATAACCAATTAAATCATTCAGCCAATGACTTTATACTACACCATTATGCCAAATTATATTAACAGATAATTATATTATTTAAAGAATGTGAGTTCACTAAAACAGCTCCATTTGTAAAATTTTAAAAGAAATTCCATGCACTTCACCAATGCTTTAATAAATTCTTCACAATTTTAAATGCTACAACTCTCCCTCAGTTATTGAATGTAACAAGTTTAAGGTCATCAAATTGGAAATGTGTTAAACAAATACAAATTATTGAAAATGAATATAAAGCTTTTAACAAATAAATAGAGGTCTGTGTAACAATTAAAATTTTGAGAGTAAAAATATATAATTGTGAAGATTGAAGAAACAACAAACTATATTGAAGGAATGGAAAAGGCTCTTATAATTAATGTAATCCAAAATAAGAGATTACTTCATATTATGACATTACTGTTGTGTTTGAATAGTAAAGTGTGATACATATTTGTTTTAAGACTTTTTCTGTACTGTAATCCCAAATAACTCCAAATTCTATTTCTTTGACATATGAACACCCACAAGAATTATGAACAAGATATTTTATTGGTCTGAAAACGGACAAAGATGTAAAAAAGTTTTAGTGTTTTATACATATTTATACACAAACATTTTAAATAATAGTGGAGTTAATATTTTTTTAAAATTAAGAAAAACAAACCTGCAACCAGGAGTAATCTCAGTATCACTGAAGAAGTGGAAATCAGTCTCTGTAGAAGCATTTTGCATTCGTGACAGTTCTACAAGGTTGTTTGCTGCAGCCTTTAACAGTTCACAAGAACTTGACTGAAAATCCACATTACTTATTGTGACTGTTGGATTTGCTGGAGTCTTGCGACAAGTTTCACAGTTTGCAGAGCTGAACACTGTGCTTGTATTGTTATTTATTATAACCCCACCAAGATGACTGCATGTTACTTGTGATTCATTCTAAAGAAAGAAAAATATTTACAAAAATAAACAAAACATGTCACCACCTATATTTGAATCAATGTTGTCAATGACTCTTTTGTACAGGAAACTAAATATTAACTATTATACTGTTATGAAAATGTACAGGAACTTAAAAGAAGACATTTTTTTATATTTATATCTAAAGCTAACAATAAGTACCTGATTGCCTTGTTCCACAAGCTCTGATTGTTCCTTGGAATCACGGCCGGTCTCCGACTGCTCAGATTGCTCAGTTTGACTGCTTGAACTTCCACTACCCTTTTTCTGTCCATTTTTCTTTTTCAAAGACTTCCTTCGCTTTTTGCGGCGGCTGGAAGAAGAACTGGGCTTTTGGTAATCCTCTATAGGTCCAAGACAGTCCTTGTAAGATCCCTTCCTACTGAGGGAAGTAGACTGACTGTCTGCATTGGCATCATCTTCTTCCACAGTACCACTGCCATTCTTATCATCACTCAAATTAATTTCAAGAGAAATGGGCCTAAATTCACCGGTAACAATGCTTATCTTCCGGACCTTCTCTGCAGTCTCCTTATTTTCATCTAAAGTTTCAGCACGAAATGTTTTTACTACCAGTTGATTTGTGGAACTACCATCAATATAAACATCACTAGATATAGTAGTAGGTACAGCAGTGCCTGTCACACATTCATCTTGATGACCAGAAATATCATCAATCATAAACGTCTCTTCTTGAACATCCTGTTTTTCATTGCTTTTCTCTTCCACTATGGTCTGCACATCTTCCAGAATTTCAGTAACAGTAGCTTGGCTTTTGTCCTGGAAATGTACAGGAAAGTAATCTTGTGGGATTGGAGAACAAGCTAGATGTGGAGGTATATATTCATCTTCAAATCCTTGAGCAACTTCTTCAACAAAGAATGCCTCCCCAGATTCACCAAGTTTCATGTGTATATCCTGCGGCTCTCCATTAATCTCAATATCCACCTATAAAAATCAAATGAATAACTGTTTACACATGAACATCATAATAATTCATCAAATGTTGTACATAACTCAGACAAAAGACACATTACCAAAGGTATTCTTGCCTTTATAACAGAATACATAATAATATTTGTTCAGCTTTGACGAACACACAAACACAAAACCTTTTGAGATTTTCAACAATGAAGGAGGTGCTATTTACAATTTTTTAAAGGAGGATGGAGTATAATGTTAAAATATAAGTACAATTATGAACAAACAGTATTCAACACTAACCACTTTTTCTCTGCTCCGGAGTACACCCAATTTCCCGAAACGAACATGAAAGGGAGAACAAGTGAAACTTCCATCTGGCTGTTCGACAACCACAATATCGATTGCTCCTGTCAGAGTAGCGGTGTTAATTTCGTTGTAGAAGTCTCTGAAGTTACTAATGAACTTTCCGATTGCATTTATACTGTACATTACAGCGTCGTTGCACTTCTTAGTCTTGATCAGTCAAAGGTTCTGTACGTAATTTCTTTCTTTTATTCAGTCCTCTCTCATTCTTGTCAATCTAATATGAGATCGTTGGCTCCTAGAGCCAGATCCTGCAAAAATTATAGGTCAATAATTAATAAAAATGAGAAAACTTGTTCAACTAAAATTCGGAAAGGCTAATTCTACTCACCTCTAAACGCCAATATCTATGCAAACGTTTTCTTTGTTCTCTGAAGACAAAAAGAATTTACACCAAATACTTCTGTTTGACACACGAGCGAAATAAATACAGCACGCCAGCGAAGGTTCACTCTTTGTTCATCTGTCAGATACTGCAATGACCTTTGTTACACTAGACACACGTCTCTATGGCACAACGTCGCGCGGATCAATGCGGAACCGTCTGCTCCCAGCGCCGCACAGCTGATTTCTGCGCGCTGTTGCCAAGTGGAAGGCGATGCTGCGGTTTCCCCCACTACAGTCTCCACCTGAAAAGCAGAAAAGCCGATAAGAACTAACGTGCTAAGTCCATACGTAAATTCCCAGTGATCGTTACACCCAGCCACAAGATCAATTCTTAAATAAAATTTTTCAATCCCCTGACCTCTCGTATGAAATTCTTTGTTGTGTTACACGTCACACAAAGACAAAACACGCGATCAACAAAAGTAAATTTGAACTATGATTTACATTGAAATTGGTCTCGGGGGGCAACTAATTTTATTTAAACATGATACAATCCAGAAACAAGATTTCGTTTTGCTCATCTCATCTAAATTCAGTTGTGGGAATTGTCCCTTTTCAAGCTAGCGCATTGATTTAACCTAATGGTACAAACAGCATAATACAATTGAATGTAATTTAGAAACGTCTACATACAATGCGAAGCAAATATTACATAGAAAAATAAATAGCTTAAAAGGAAAAAAAAACATAATTCGACCAACTATTACTCCCGTTCCCTTGAATGTAAACACGATGTTAATTAAAGAAAATTGTACTGTGCTCATTTATTTTTTTTCCTAAAATAAACTGGAGTCTGGTCCCAATTCTGTGTTTTATTCACTTTTAATTTTTTGATAATTTATCGTCACGTGTTTTTGTCTCAAATTTTCATGATAAGAGAAATGTACTGTATTCAAGAGTGAGCTAAGAATCATGAGGTTGAATTCGCATTATCTTAATTTTTGTACCATATTAAAGAAATATATAAACTTGGTATATGTGGTAGTCAGTCAAATCAACTAAGTTTGTAGGATCGTGGAGATTGGGAAAATTGGTGGTAGCATTCCATTCGCATTGTACAGTTTGTTCATGAACTCTAGTGCAGATATGTAACAGCTCTAGTTTTTTATTATTCAGATTGACACCAAAAAAATTGGATTCACTGATTACAATAGGGAATTGCGCGTCACGTGATTACACCTTGCAAACGGTCGTCAATAAGCGTCTTTAATTCATTTCGCGACAAGATTGGAAATTAGGTTAGAACTGTTTTTGTGTGGAGATCCTCGTAGCCGGAGCAGGTGAGGTGAGGAGAAACTGTCCACAGTGGCACGAGGGATTGGCGGCTTCTCTGGTTGGCTGGTTCCTGTGGCCTGAGCCGCCGGCCTTGTCAGCACACGCAACATCCGATGCGTTCGCGCCACCCACTTAAAATGACGTCTCAACAGCTCCGGCCGATTGACGAAAATATCCGGATCGCCATTAGCGTCCAGAAATAATACAATAAAATCCTTGCCGTTTTTCTGTTAATTATACAGTAACGACTCCTGAAGACGGTGCAAACAATGGAAAATATGAAATTCCGACACCTTCACCATCACCACCAGAAGACGTGACCTTAATGCACGATAGTTTTAGCAGTTCACATAGTACTGATGTCTATTTCATGTACCGATGACTATCGATGACTGCAGAATGATGGAAATAAGCTTACGTGCCGCAATGGCCAAGAAAGCATTCACCAAGAAGAGTCCTGAAAAGGCAAATTGAATCTGTAACTGTGGAAGAACCTGATAAAGTGTTACATATGGAACAGAGCTTTGTATGGATCAGAAACATGGGCATTAAGAAAGTTTTCAAATGTTCTAAGACGAGTAAATGAGAAGAGGACCACATTGACATCAAGTTTTAAGAGAAAGGTAATCTGGATATGACTCATTCTAAGGAGAAATAGTATGCTGCATGATATCGAAGGACAAATGGATTGGGTTATAGGTCGCGGAACAAGAAGAGTGCAGTTGAAGTTGAAGGGAGAAAGGAGAAGAAATTGGGTGATGAAGTAGGTAGCTAATGTCAGGAAAGCTTACAGACCAAGTCTGCTGACCTTCCAGTAGTATAAGTATGAAGCTAATTTAACAACTCAGAAACGAGGATTTTAACTGACCCTTGCTGGAAAGGCGTTTATTCCTTCTAGGGGTTACGATACGATGACCTGCGATCAGCGCTATCGCTTACGTGCTGATCGAGACTTCAGGATACTTGTGTCCCATAGGTGTCCCACCACTGTCACCTAGAGCCCAACTCCAGCTGTGACGAACCCTATTCCTCCTTGGGTGCGACTTGGACTCAGTCCGAGTACCAGCTTCCCCGCAGGACGGCCCTGGTCCGTTTGAACCCACCAAGACGGGTCGCAGGGTCACCAACTGTACGTTGCACTTGTCCGAAGGAAACTTGCAGATCCGTCCGGGAGTTGTGGGCTGCGATATGCAGATGTCAAGCAAAGATTATTGGCCAGCCGGATTCCTCAAGAATAATATAACAAAATAATAACACCATAAAAGAAACTCAAGATCGTTACGTTGAATGTTCGATGTTATTTATCGGACAGTTAAATATTTTTATATTTTCTAATGGCAAAATGCTATTAACTTCATGGCCTTCCGACAGGAAAGCCAGGACGTCCTTGCACTATGTTTTGCATTAATGATCAGTTCGCAACGTGTAGAACTGTATAAACAAGGCCTTGCTATGGTATGAGAATGTCACTTCATCATAGTGCCAAGACTGATATCCTTTTTTCTGTTGGCAATCTCTAGCAAAACATTTTCGTCCCAGACGTTTAAATAACTGTTATTAAAATGAATATAGTTTGTCAATTTCAAACATTACTCCACTACAATGGACATTCTTCACAAATGTAGGCATTATTTTACATTCAAATTTCCAGTCGAATCGTTTATTTTCCAATGATATTCTTCTTCGTGTTATTTGACAATAAAGAAAAAATAAATAGTACCAAATATCAGTGCACCCTACAAACTGAATTTTCAACTTGTAGGCTAATATAACATCGGAAGGTTCAATGTAACGGTCTTGTGTTTCTTTTGTGATTTTATTATTTTTTATATTATTATTGACAGGACAGAAACCGCCTGGCTACAAATCTTTGTTTTACATCATAATTGTTCCATGAAGTTCTAAAGTTAGTTGCTACGAACTACTTTACGGGATCAGAATCGTTCTCGATGTATAACCAGGGGCTTTGTTTCCTTTCGCCGTCTATCTCCAAGTAATAATTAAAGATAAGGCTTCTAAAAACACCGAGGACAAGTTCTCTTAGTCACGGGAACGGCTACTGAAGTATTTCTTAACATATTAATTTTCGGAAAATTAGAAACCGTGGTAGTGGACTCTTAAGCGCTTTGGTCACCTTCGTCTTTCAATGTAGAAGGTCGCGGTACGATATCGCTGGCTTACAATTATACATTAGTTCAAGTTTCGAGGCCAGAGCTCTGTATTTAAAAACTGATTTGATACTAAAACTCTCTTTGATTGCACTTCTCTGTAAAGCCACGTCCACGTCCTGCAAAACATTCGCAAACGTTCGTCAACAAGATGTTTGAGCGGCGTGGTCGTGTCCGTGCGCACTCCCCAAAAAATATAAATTGCGTAAAAGACACAACGTTCATTTAATCCAATTCCACCAGGACACAAAGTCTAACTTTGGAAGCTTAAGGATATATGTTATTAAAAAGTATAAATTGGTTTTGCATTTCTGAATTATTTAATTTATTATATTCAAATAAAAAAGAATCTAATATTGTATTTCTTTACTTCTGTACAGTTTAAAATTGAATAATTCTGATGACCGGATCATGTAACTCGATTAATTAAATTATTATTTTAAAGTCAGTTTTCGGCCATTTTATTCACAAATATAGTGAAGTGTTCAAGTGCAACGAATTTGAACCTCGGAAAAAAAAACACTTATTCAAGACTTAAACGCTAGTTGCCACAAGACTTACATAAATAATTGTCAACCTGAACCTAATGTAATAAGCCAGAGGTGTGAAATAGTTTCACATAACCCTCTCCAAATTGATATAGTCTTAGCCATATAATTTCTTATTATATCCTAGCCATGAATTGCATATTACTTGCAGACACAGCTAAATAAAGTTTTAAAAAAATCAAATTTACGATCTAGACCACATCGGTAAAGTGGGTGACGTTTCTTTCCAGGTGGGGGAACGATATATAAAAATATTCTCGATGCGCATATGGTAAAAATGGGAGAATAAAACGTCACTATTTGTAGTGTACACCTGATATGGTCCATTGTGGGAGAAACATAGTGTTGTAGAAATGTTTATTAATATGCGTGTGTATAAGTAATCTCTGTTTATAGTTATTTCTTAACTGGTACTATGGTCATTTTTTATTACAATATAATTGGTACTTTATAAACGAGATAACTGCATTGTCTTTGAGCCACTAACGCTTTATTATGGAACATTAATGGCACTTGACATGTAGTTTAATATCATCGACTGATACGCACTTCTAGTTTTAGAACTCTTCCCGTTCATGTTATTAGTTTGGAGAGGACTGGAAAACGCGCAACTTATTTCGCAGGGAGTAGAATATGCTGCTGTAAGAAGTAGTAGAGGTTTAAGAAGCATCTTTTAAATTTTTGAGCAACTTCAGCATACCTTGCTTCCTGTTTTTTTCTTTCTTTTTTTCTGCACGGACGCCTGTTGGCACGTCGCACGCGTAAACTTCCATGCTGTCCCCGCAAATAAACTATGCATTTTGCAATTTATGCTCGCTTACGCCACGTGAACTGCACCTGCAAAGACTTTGCCAATCTGGCAGAGGACTTGGCCAATATCCTTGGCCGCCATTCACAAAACAGCGACTATTTAAGGACACGCCTGCGCTTGCGTTCTCCGTGAAGATCGAGCTCTCTGAATTATCTGTTAGTAAACATGGTCCCATGCACACAGATGCCGTTGCACAATGTATTGCAGCTGATGTATACACGACTCGTGTAATGTCAAATGGTTGTGTTTGACAAACAATGTGACACGCGAATAATGATGCGCGTAAAGTCCACGCATTTCACATTCCTATCAGAGGTATCAAAACTACCATCTTGACTCTTTCAAAAGGGTCTTGTAAATTATATGATAAAAAAACAACCTTCCGGTTTTTCAGAACTAATTAATAGTGCAGTATATTTTTTACAGGTCTTTTTAAATTATAAGCCACGTTTCTTAAAACTGGAACGATCATATTTTTGTTATGAATTTTCACGGTAGCTTTCGGCTCCATTCGGCATTATCATTCTGTAAAACCTATATTATATATATATATATATATATATATATATATATTATATATATATATAGGCCTAATAATTATAAAATTTATTATTTTGTAAGTCGGGAAAAGTTTAACACCATTTTTAAATAACTTTTTGGCCCAGTGATATTTACGTAAAAGCTGCCAATCAATAAAAATTATTTTACCTTAAAAATGTTTTGATTTTTATGGTACCGATGCAAATAATTAATTTAGATGTTCTCTGTGATATTAATTGAAAACAGCAATTGATTTTAAACCAGCTGGGTGCCCGGTGTTGCCCGAGTAATTATTTATATAAACCCGAAAAGGTATTTAATTCTATATTAATCTTTATTTCCTAGTTCCGTACATACTTTCGACCGATAGTTAACTAATTGAACAACTATAAAATACATTGAATTTTATTGCATCAAACGCAACAAACATACCTTCGGATTTCTTTACGGATACTCCTAGAGTATTACAGGATATAATTTTCCCTCAATATTCAGACAGATTAAATTGATAAAATAGTTACTTAATTTCATAATGTAAACAAGTAGTCGCCATATTGGAGTTAATAATATGGACTAAAAATTAACTTACATTTTTCGCAAGGATCGTAAAGTATTTCGTAATATTTTTATTATCATTTCATTTAGTATTACTGGATAAAATTATACTTTTAATTCAGTGAAAATATTTCTGCTTAATTTCATTACGGAAAAAGGAAGTATATTTCTATGACGCGTGAATGTCTCGTTTGTCTCACGAGACCTACGCAAGATGTGACGTCACGGTCTCTTGGCGCGTAGTAATTTAACACTTTAACTCTTATGGGAAAATTCGTAAAAATATTTCAACTACAATTCTTTTCACCTTTATGCTAGGGGTTTCTCACCCCTACAGTACCGTTTCTCATGTTTTGAAGAATATGTACACCAATTTTTGTTGAAATCAGTTCACGCGTTAAAATTTGTATAGAGATTAATATACATACTGACATACATACAAACATACAAAAATACATCCGTTTTTATTATATAGATATTGACATAAAATTCATTCCGAGTATTTACCACTTTGTTTTTGTATAAATCTCTTGCAATATTTTTCGTTCGTAATTAAGTTCACATTTATGTATGTAATTCATGATTAGTGATGAGACACGAAAACAAAACCATTGTTTTTTTATTATTATTATTTACCGAGATCGCCACATTGTCCGACCAGTTGAGGATCTCATTGCAATTTTGACTGCTGGAAAGAAGCACTTTTGCGATGACATAAAATTTTCATGTCACATTTTTGTAGTTCTTGCCTCAACACGTGACTTCCGACCATACATTCCCACACAAAGATATTTTTATTGTCGCCCTGTATAGTAGGATTATAGTATGAACTACGCTCAACGTCTTTCAACTAATTCACCGTACAACGAATATAGTCAAGGTCTTTTGACTGCTAAGCTAAGAACCTCTAAACCCGACTTTGTTAAGTATGCAGGTAACATTCATAAATTATCAAAAATGCAAAGGTTACAGTCTGATAAAGACGCAGAGAAAATAGTTAATTAGTGTTCACTTGCTTTCCGATGCGGTATAGTACAAACCGATCTGATTGAAATGACGATTATTCTGAAAAATTATTGCACTTGTAGAACAGGAAAATCCCCCCCCCCCCCCCATCATGGTTGTAATATTCCGTGACGTCGCCAGTCGCATGACGCAGCAGTGATCTGTGGACCGCCGGACGCTCATTGCTTCCAAACAAGTCCTCCTAACAAAGAATAAATCTCGGCAGATAGCCTTTGCCAAAGATCACGAGTCTATTTATTTCACCCCGCAACCCTGACCACTCGTTGCTCTTGGTAACTGGATTTCGCCTTGCCGATGTCTCAAAACAAAGTATGTATTTATTTAACCTACAAATGGGCAGTTTGCCCGATCGCAGGGTCGTGATATTACAATATATAAATCTAATTATTTTAAATCAACAAACTAGACGAAAGGCCAGTACTTCGATGCCAAGGTTTTGGACCTCAAAAGACGTTAAAGAAAACATGTAGCCCGGCTCCTTCTTGTCTGTAGCTTATCGCACCCTAGCAGCTTTACTTTCTCACTCCCATGTCCAGGTCCTATCCGTACGAATTTTCAGCATACTTTCCAACGATTTTTTTTATTTTTTCCTATACGGATCCTAGCATGCTGCACCATATTCCATTAGTGGGCAGAATAACGATATACATGTACCCTTTTTGAGAGATTTCATTACAAAGTGCAACGTATTCCATTCCTTCTTTGTAGCTTAAACTACCTCATACACTGTCTTGGTATTTAGAATGTGCCTATGTATTTTTCGCAATACAATTACCAGAAAGTTTGAAAACTATAATTTACTGTATGAGAGATTAAAATCAAAATAAAATAAACGTCGAGTCTTACATTGCATTACAATATAGGAAACGTCACTGAATGGTGTGTCCAGAGAACGGCGCTATATCAACTTCAAACTCAATTAGATAGTAGGAAGGTCGTAAGTAAAGGTCAACAAATGTTTGACGTACGATTAAAAATGACGTTGAAACTAAAGCGGAAAAAATATGCTACGAGTAAGGTCATGATAGGCCTGGAGGACGGATTTGACGTATATTAAATTAAATAGCGAGGGAGATGATATATATTTAATATTTCTCAATGAATCTCAACAGATTTCTTCTTTCAGGACTGCATGAGCAACATCTAAAATTGTCAGTTTAGTTTATATTCTTCTTTTTATTTACACTGCAAACTATTCCACTAATAACCCATTTTATGTCCCGTACTTCTCATACGCTTTGAACGTTGTTCTAGCTAACTGTTTTTAGTGATCCCAGTCAAAAAAATATTATTTTCTTAGGAATTTTTTTTTCACATTACTGCCAAACTAACAAAAAAAACGGAGTCTTATTTTAACGTTGCAGGTAAACGAAATCACGGTGCACAGAGATGACTGATACAAGTAACTTCGATTTTTGAAAATGAACGAGCAAAATAAATATTAATTAATTAAATAGACAACCTATTCTCTCTATACGAACGGTACCAAAAATGTTCCAAGGAGTTATACTGGAAGTAGGAAAAGAAGGAAGTGACTAGGTTGAAGTAGTATTTTTCCCGAGATGAAATGACAAAATTATTTTGGATTGGGAAATGAAAGAGGGATGACGAACAAATCTCTCTCATACTCACTCACACACACACACAGGGGGGGGAAGGGGAGGGGGAGAGAGAGGGAGAGAGAGGGAGAGAGAGGGAGAGAGAGGGAGGGGGAGAGAGGGAGAGAGTAGTAGTAGTAAATATAAGAGAAAAGAGCATACGCAGTATACAGTTTCATAGTTAATACCAGTAAGTCGACTTAAATGAAAGAGAAGGTCCAGAGTGGAGAGTTCATCATTCCTCACCAAGAAGCCAGCTTAACAATCGCCAAGCGCGTGTTGGTGAATTGAACAAAACGCAATTCAGCCTTTTTGCCATTTATTCAAGACCCCGTCAATTTTATTTGCTATTAAATCAAAATTTAATTTGCCATTAAACAACGATTAAAAAATATATATGAACGCTAATAGATTTATTGTATTTAATAGAAACTTTACCGTTTCAGCGCCTTAAATTTATATTATTGTAATAAAACGTAATTGTTTTTAAACCATCATATTTTATCAAAATCTTTCACTTTATTACAAAACGTCAATTTAAAAGTTTGTACAGTCTGAATATTGACGAAGTGCTGAAGTGAGGACAAATTACAAGTTTCCAATTTTACAATGTGAAACTTATCACTCGTCCGTTAATGTTAATATTAAATAATAAAAAAAATAACATAGCACACTCTTTAGTCACAGAATAAATACGATTTTCTCATCCTCAAAATTCGTTCTGTTTAAACGTTTTCCGTTCAAAAGAGAAGTTGAGCACCATTAATGAGGGTTATTAAAATGTCTGAAATAATGAACCTATCATCAAAAGGCAACGTGATTTATTCAGTTCGGCAAACGAGCAAATTGCGTAAGTTTTCAGTGTGAAGAAAAGTTGCCTCGCAACCGTACTTAATGGCGGAGTCTGTCGTCCTCGTCAGATCCTGGTACAAATATTGTAGAATCATCTCCATAGAGTCCTTGAACTTCGTGTAGTCACGGGTAAAAGTCCCTCTAAATTCAGTTTAAGTCCGTTAATATTTTGATATTCTGCCAACGGAGATGAGAATAGCTCTTTTGTTTTGCGGAACTCGTGCAAGCGATAAGCCATTTTTGGCGATGGAAAATCTCAATAATACAAAAACATTTCTTGCCTTTGCTAGTGAGAAAGGCATGGAAGCATGTATTACACTAAAATGGTATTTCATCACTAGCAACTAAAAAATCACGCATATTTAAACAAGAAAAACAAAGACCATTTTACTGAATAAAATATACCCAAGAGCTCTTAGAAATACTGAAAAATAATTTTAAAAGTTAACTTGGGGTGAGAACAATAATGAAATAAATTAAATTAATAATTAGCTTGTAATTTCTTGATATCATCCAACGTTACGAATAAAATCGCTTGTGTTCCGAGCGGAACGTTCAAGTTTTGCGAGCCTCGTCCTTGGTTCGAGGTGGCAAACAAGAGCGTGGGTTCAATCTTCAATGTCATTATCTGTGAACTTCCTGCTGCTGTACGAACACAGTTTTCCCAGTTCCCAGATGTCGCAAACTGACAATGAGTGAGATCAGCTTCCTAACGGACCATCTTTATATTATCATAAATATACTGGCGATTCATCCCCAAATTCAGTAACTATATTATTTTCAATAAGATTTAAAGATGATATGGATAATCTGAATTCGTGAAAAGATCGAAAATTATTCGCGGTTTCTTGAATTTTAAAGCAATGAAAAAAAAATGTAATTCGAAGTTAAACCTCTTTAATTCGAATTTTTTGTCCAGAAATTTCAGTCGAAAATTGTTACTAATATATTAAACTTAATCTCTATGGAACTGATTCCAAAAGGCAGGATTTATCATGCGAGAGGATTATCTCGCAGGTAACATACGACGGATTTTCTCTCGCAGGCAGAACCTTTTAGGAGAGATACGAAGGGGCTACCTTTGGGTATGCCTTTTCCTCTCCGTTTTTGAACTAAGGTTCCCACAAGCCGAGGCACCTCGGCCTGTTTTGAGAGGTGTATGTTCCGGGGTCGCAGACCTTGGGCATACGATAAGAGTTGTTCGCTGTTCCCATTGGAATAGTCGGCCAGCTGCCTCCTAAACTGGTCGAGGCACGGAGAAGGGAATGCTGCGTCCCCACAGCAAACTCCTCTCCCGCTATCGGAAGGGCGTGGGACAAGTACCCAATGCCCGACCTACCTGATGCAGGTTTTTCTAGGGTTTTCCCTGCATTTCTTTAGGCGAATGCCAGGTAGGATCCTTAAAATATAGCCCGGGGGCCCTAGTAACCCTTGGCTACCTCCCTGTACCCTTCCGCATCCCCCCTTTCAAATCCCTTCCTATGCTATTAAAGGGGAGTTGCCCAAAGTGGATCAGCCTCATGTAGCCTGTTGCCCTAAAAAAAAAAGATTCCAAAAGGCAGGATTTATCACGAAAAATGAGAAATCTGGTACCCAAGGTTAGTGAAGATTCCTAACAGAATAAATCAGTTAACTGGAGCATTTTTAGCAACATTTTATTTCATTGACTGTGATCACTGTATATTCTTCTTACCGTAAAAATCAATAAATGTGTTATAGCCATAATTACGAAATAATATTGATAAAATACGCATTTTAGATGTAACTTTCGTAAATCAAATTTTTTTACCCCGTCCCCTCAGCTTCCATTGTATAAGAAATTGTAGTAAATCATCAGTGAAATTTTTAATTATTTAAAAAACTCAATACAATTCGTGGAAGTCGTTATGCCGTGTAACCAGTTAGTAAGTACAAAGTACAGACCGAAAAGATAAAATAATAACGAAAAATCAGTTGCAACGGTCAGCACTTATCGAAATTCATCACAACATACCGTGGAAAATTAATAAATATTGATTACAAATATATGAAATATAAAGATTGGACCCATTTTTTTTAGGTGTGAGGATTTACATGAATGGCGTTTAAATACAGTGCGCGTAAATCTCGAAATAGGATAAGTAAAGAATCCAGAGATGATGACGTCACTGGAACAGCTCTGGTCCCTTAGATAAAGATTAACTGCTGCAAGAAATCAGACATTATCAGACTGTGCGAGTCTAGACACATCATCAGCAAAACTGTGATTGGCTAATTTATGTAAAAAAAATTTAATTTGAAAGTCTCATCAGATGATTCAAATGTGTCGATGCTCGAAAGATGGAGAATCGTTTTGTGTTGATGTACTGAATACAAGAAATTGTAATATTTTTTTTACTGACTCTGGGAACTGTCAACGGGTTACTGAACTTCCAAAGGTGAGTACTGATGTCTAAGTACCTTAGGAAACAGCCAGCTGCTATGGAACGATAATAAATTGTGATCTTTGCTCCGCATTATATCTGAGAGCATATTTCCATTGTCTCTTCGGAAGCGTTGTTGATAGCGTCAGGTGGTATCTGACTGCCGCAGTAGAATCCTAGTTGGAGATTCATTAAGTGGTCGATGGCCTGTCTTCCGGCCATGGAAAACCCCACTGTCGACAAAGACCTCAACACATTTGCCAAGTGTCACCTGTCTTGCCCGGAGATACTAAAAATACCGCTATAAAAACCGTAGGACCCAGACTGAATATGCTGACTGCAGTCACAAATTTCGCGATTCACATTTGTATTCTGAGCCACGAAACAACTCCATTTTCCCAAATTGAGATTCATTTACCCTCGCTATGATATTGTCACCTGCAAAACCAGTGCCACTGATCCGATCCAAACCTAATCCGTGACTATTCCGAACGACATGGAAATCTGGAACTGATGTCCGATTCTCATCACAAACAGATCAGTTGGACGTTCGACTACAGTAACGAGGTTACCTACAATGAAAAAAAATTAATGACGGGAATTTGTTTTCGCCTGTTGATCTGTTTGGTGGTTTAGAATGATCCAGGATTTTCTCACAGACTGGGGCCCTTGTATAAAATCCACCGCACTTATCTCGCTTCTTTTCTGTCAACAAAGGCTTCGCCCAAGCCAATAATAGCGGAGGGAAAAACAATCGATGCTAGGTGAATGACCTCCGGGCCGAGTCGATATTGATGTCGCCTCCCTCGTCAACATCACACACACTTCTGACAGCAACGAAGCATTATGAACTTGAGTACTGTTGCATTGCCCAGACAGCAAAGAGTGACGTCACTCCGAAATCGTTGCGTATGAATACTCAGTCTTCTACCATTCCAGTATCAATATTTTGTTTCTCATTGAGCAAAACCACCACATCAATATCAATCACCTGCTTTCCTTCACGTATTTGATAGAAAATGTGTTCCCTCTGACGATGACTTCGTCCCTAGTATACCTGGAAATAAATAGCTAGTCGTGTAAAATTACGATGTACACTTGCCTGGGGTTGTAGTGGAGGTAGGTCTGGATCTTACTTTAACACGAACCTTTGTTACAGCAACTTGTTGGCATAAAAACTATTCAGAAAACATTGAAGTCAAATTACTTATCCGTATAATGGTGCTGTCTATAAATCCCGTTCGTAAGAAAAAATAATAATATTTTTAAGAATGATAGTTCTCACTTGACAACAATACTCCCCTCCATCTTCTTCCTTCTCTTACTGCCATCACACAATCTCTCGCTACCTATACCTGTGTTTTCGGTTTTCGTGCTCACAGAAATTATCCATTAAAATAGAAGGGCACGTACTTTAACGTCTGATAGGAAACCCGCATCACCTCTCCCCCCCCCCCGCACTCTATTCTTGAACGACTCGACTTCTTGGGCGGGCCAGGGTTCGTATCGGCCGACTTTACTATCTTGCTGAACGTTAAAGTTAAAGATGATAATAAAAATGGCCACAAAGTGTTAGAACTCGTAAATAAATGCTACCCCGAGACTCGCGTGCAAAACTGAATCTATTATCATGTCGATGATCAATGCAATTTCTCCTCGTGACGTCAGGGTGTAGTAAGAGATAACGAGAAAACAGAGAGAAAGCAAGTTACACCTTGCTTACACAATATGTTTCGTAGGGTTCGACGATTAATCTACATTGATTTTCTTCAAATCTAAAAATTACTCAATAAAATAAGTGGATATGTTTTGAAATGGAACCGAGTGACGGTTTCTAAAAAGGCAGATTTATCTTAGAGATTCGAACTTGCGGATTCTAATCGCAAGATGATGGTGGATCTGATAAGTCTGAGGTCGGTTACGTTAAGGTTTCAAAGAAGGAAGGCGCCACAAATTAACGGTTTACGTCGCCGAAGCGAAATGACTTTATTTGGACCCGAGACCATTAAGACGGTAACCTGCAATGTCCTAAACTATTTTGAAATGGTTTAAATTATTGTTTTTATAAAAATTTGAACTTATTTTCTTCTTTTTTTAATTTATGATAAATTAAATTTAATAAATTCATAAAATTTCGAAGAACAAAAAATTAAAAATACTCCCTTTATACCATAATTTTATTACAGAGTTTCACTTAGTTCACTAGCTCTCTCACTTTCCTCCAACTTATAAAAGTGGCAGACATTTTTTTTATATGTTATATGTCACTTTAATCACGAATTTCTATCTGTATTTTTGTTACCTCTCTCAGGATCCTAGTTCAATACATAATTAGCGATTTTTAGCTTCTGCCATCCTATATTCGGCGTCTTCTTTGTTGCGCTCAAGCTTTTCACAAAATAGTTAAAATTTCCGCTCTCAACTGCAAAGAGAAAAAAATTAATAAATATTATTTTCAGTTTACCTACCAATGATTAATTCTGAAAATGTTATAGCCCAGTGTTTCTCTTACTCTCAGTGTTAATTCTCGTGAGAACGACGCGGACATCACAGCTCCGAAGTGATTCACGGTGTTGCGCCTGGAATTGCAATATCCTGCAAGACAAGACAAGACTTGCTCAGGACAGAAGTTTCAACTCCCATTTCCTTCGTGAGCAAACGTTATCGATTTCCCTAATACTGATGGTTACAAAGAAAGCGAGATAACCCTAATTAGTCTTCTGACATTCTCGTAGTCACGTGAATATTGTACCTTTAACCTACATGAACGAATAAATTCTATTTTGAAAATTAGATAAAGAGACAAAATTAGATTCAATCCCTGTTGCTTTCGTCAGGTTGTTCAAAATTGTCAGAGCTGTAAAAACAAAACGTACCGCTCAAACTCAAAAGGAACAAGGGCTTCAAAAAATATTTTTTATTTTACTAACAGCATATATATTGCAATACCTTCGAGACGTCAACTTTAATTTAAAATTAGGAGCTTTCTTTAGTGCCAGTTTTTGTAAAACAATTTCACACGATTATAGTATTAAATCCATCTCGACATCACAGAGCTTGCAACACGTGATTGTTTTTACTGTGAGATCCGTGCAACGTTACTCTCGACGATATTGTTTTCCAAACGTTGTTCAGCGTTCAATCACGGCCTTTATCACGCACAGTGTAAACACCAGATGGTATTTTGCTACAGGTGATGGCGCATAACTGTTTTGGAAGTATTAAACTGACCCGTAAGATGTTCAATTTGGCTTAAATCTGCTAATAATTCAATAAATAAATATATATGTATATTTCGTAAGACTTTGCGTCGCGAAAAGAAAGACAGTTTTGAAATGGAACCGAGTGACAGTTTATGAAATGTCAGATGTATTGCAGAGATTCGAACATGCGGATTCCCATTCCCGAAAAGTCTGAGGTCGATTACGTTGAGTTCTCAAAGAAGGAAGGCGCCACAAATTAACGGTTTACGTCGCCGAAGCGAAATGACTTTCGCTTTTCTTTGGTCCCAGGACCAATAAGACCTGCAATGTCCTGAGCTACTTTGAATAGTTTATTAACTGAAATGGTTTAAATTATTGTGTTTATAAAAACTTGAACTTATATTCTTCTTTTATTAAATTATGTTAAATTAAATGTACCACTCTAATAAATTCTTAAAATTTCGAAGTACAAAAAATTAAAAATACTCCCTTGATACCATAATTTTATTACAGAGTTTCACTTAGTTCACTAGCTCTCTCACTTTCCTGCAACTTATAAAACTTGCAGTCATTTTTTATTTTATCTGTCCCTTTTTTTTCTTATTTTTAAGGCAACAGGCTACATGAGGATAATCCACTTTGGGCAACTCCCCTTTAATAGCATAGGAAGGGATTTGAAAGGGGGGATGCAGAATGGTAGAGGAAGGTAGCCAAGGGTTAACTAGGGCCCCGAGCTATATTTTAAGGATCCTACCCAGCATTCGCCTAAAGAAATGACGGGAAAATCCTTGGAATAGTCGGCCAGCTGCCTCCTAAACTGGTCGAGGCACGGAGAAGGGAATGCTGCGTCCCCACAGCAAACTCCTCTCCCGCTATCGGAAGGGCGTGGGACAAGTACCCAATGCCCGACCTACCCGATGCAGGTTTTCCTAGGGTTTTCCCTGCATTTCTTTAGGCGAATGCCGGGTAGGATCCTTAAACCATAGCCCGGGGGCCCTAGTTAACCCTTGGCTACCTTCCTCTACCCTTCCGCATCCCCCCTTTCTAATCCCTTCCTATGCTATTAAAGGGGAGTTGCCCAAAGGGGATCACCCTCATGTAGCCTGTTGCCCTAAAAAAAAGTATTATTCTTGGAGAGCAGCCGCAGAAAAGCCTATGCTATAAGAGGGGAGTTGACTATATGTGGATTACCCTATACATAGCCTGTCTACACCCAAAAAAAAAATCTGTATTTCGTTACCTTTTTTCAGAATCTTAATTCAATATATAATGAGTGATTTTGAGCTTCTGCCATCATTTATTCGGTTTCTTCTTTGTTGCTCTCAAGCTTTTCACAAAATAGTTATAATTTCCTTTCTCAACTACAAAGGGAAAAAAAATTAATAAATATTATTTTCAGTTTACCTACCCACGATTAATTTAAAATGCGGCCGATTTATTATATTTATATGTAAAATATATTAATAATATACATTCATGTGGTATCAGTATTATTTGACTACCAAGAATTCATTTCGGTTGGATTGTTTTCACTGGGGCAGTGCTGAACAGAGTGGGAAGTGTCTATATGAGGGCAAGGCACAGAGCACGGACCCTCGTAACCTTGCACCGCCCACGCAACTTCCGCCAGAGTCCATCTTGCATTTGCCACGCTACTTCATCCGCCACGTTGCAGTAAAGATGTCGCTAAAATTATATCATGATCCCAGAAGTTCGGTGTTGCAATGAAGACTTGGGTTACTGTTCGACTTTCAAAATCATACTTGAAATAATTCAGCTTCAGGTATTGCTGATAATATTTGCAATTAATTTCAATTAATGAAATGTGTAAATGATTGATTACAGATTCACTACAGTTCGCTCCTCAGTGTCCAGAGCTTCACATTTCTGAAAATAACAAACCAACAGTCGTGGTCCCGTATTGGTTTTTAATAATTTATAATCGTGGAAGAGTCAGTTAAGAATTAATTATAAACAAATATTATGTGCACAAAGCCATATCAACAAAAACTTCTAAAATTCTACGTATCTTCCTCATTTCGTGGGAAAAATCAGGAGTGCATTAAAAATGAACGACAATAAAAAAAAGAAGATACATTGATGTATCTGAGTTTGTGTGTATTGTTTTTAACATTATCGGATTTAAAGAGTAACATTTCAGATATTCACGTCCGATAAGGTTTTTATTACTCGGCTCTTGAATTTATCAATCGATCTGTAACCAATTAAAATCAATTTGATTTAGAGCTCAGTCAGTGCTGTTGTATACGTAAACTTTATATTATTACGGCCTCCCTAATTGCCCTTGCATTTTCTTTTGTTTTATAACACTGTGAAATATACCTGAACTTTAATTTCTCATATATCTATTTTTGTGTTTTCTTATACGTAATTTATTTATATAGTTTATTTATGCTTGCATCTATATAGTTATTTACTTTGTCCTATTTCCTCAGTACAGGAGTATTGGATCTTATAAATAAATTATTTCTGCGAGTTTTACAACTATTTTTATTACATTTTCTAAAGTTAGGTCATTCAAAAGCTTATGCAAGACAAATCTACAGAATCAAAAAACGTGGTTATTTAAAAATAAAATGAAGGAATCAAAAAACGCACTGTGGAAAATTTACATTCTTAAATACGACTGAATTTACCTGTCTGGAGTGTCAGGGGAGATTCGTATCTCACATACGGGGAAAATTTTTAGTAGGAAGTGTAGTTGTACTACTGTCAAAAAGATAAAAACCACATAAAAGTAGTACTAAATGTGCACAACACACAAAAAAAGAGTGAAGTGCAGTGTTAAATATGTACTTATACTAGAATAATCTATGCAACGGAGATAGACTGAAATATATGCAGCATATTTTATTTTAATTTGGATTAATTTTAAATTATATTTTCTGAAAATTCACTAATTTCGTTGTTCGTTATTAGTTCTTTGTGGAACGACGCCAGGTGAGGTTACAACTGTCGGGAATGTTCACCTTGGTAGACATCAGGTCTGTCTTAATCTCATT
The DNA here is from genome assembly GCA_037074705.1 of Zhengitettix transpicula. Lineage (NCBI taxonomy): Eukaryota > Metazoa > Arthropoda > Insecta > Orthoptera > Tetrigidae > Zhengitettix > Zhengitettix transpicula. The sequence goes on along the minus strand of CM073596.1, from coordinate 32,840,293 downwards.
TCCGATTTCGATATTCCGACATGCTGCACTTTAAAAGTTGGCTTTTTCAGTATGAAAGTTATTGTGAAACTTGTATTCGTTGTATATTACAACTCGTCACAATGTTTGAGATTACAAGCAAGGTTATTATTACATAAGTGAGATGTTACGAGAGAATAATACGTAATAAAATTCGCCACCGAATTCTTAAGACGACACCATCGTTTGAAATGTCAAACGAGGTGTTATTTGTGGCTTATCTGGAAGATAACCGATATCAGCCAATTATCATTTTGGATCCGATTGAATTACGCTGGCTCACGTACATTTTCGGCGCAGATAGGAAAGTGCAAGTGTTGGTTTCATCAAAATCCGAAGGTCGCTTTAATTTGGCGAACTTTGCTTATCTACGCCAGCTTGATACAGAACACTTATCTGATTAACGGAGATATTTATGGAATCCAGATATTGCCGCTGTCTACTTGCGAACTTTAATTTACAGAAAAAAACAGATTGTTATTAAGACACGGCTCAGCACGGATCCATCTTATTCAATTACGATTGTAGATGTAATCGCCGTCCTTTGTCTGAGAGTTGGACACACCTGTGCATTCTTCCGAGGACAGCAAAAACATCAATAACCCTGGCTGACTGCTGATCGATGGCAGAAGAGCAAAAAAAAAAATTGGAAACGACCGGTTGAGAATAAAGTACGTTGTTGTTGCTAACAATCTAAATTCGCGGCCGGATGTTATGTCATCGTGACGTCATTCTAGGCGCGTGTGTATTTATTAACCAGTCAACGGCTCAAAAACGAACTCCGGTTATAAAACGAAGCTTTATACTTTCTGGTACCAGTTCTAGCACAAAAACGTTGGAGCTTTGCTACAGACATAGTTAAAAGAAACATAAAACAATTGATGACCTTACAGAGACACTTTTTATTTATATTGCAACCACCTTTCTGTATCTTCTTCAGATATTTTTCCCCACAATATTCCGTTACAATATAAATAAAAAATAAAACGTGTCTGTATACGGTCATCTATTATTTTATTAATTCAAAAACAGACGTTAAATTAAAACTTTTAAGTATAAATAAAATTATTTGACAGTTATATTTAACTGACTTCTATAAATAAATGACAGAAACATAGCCCGTCACGTCTGAAATATATTCTGAATAAAAATGTAATGCATTAGTATAAAAAATATTGGATTCAACTATTTTTGGGCTCAACGTGTGTGCAATTTTAAATTCCGCTACATTCCATATAATTAATTGTAAGTAATGTTCTATACATTTTTACGTAGTAGAATTGTAAAGTATAATGTTTGTACACATTTGTTTTCCTGAGTTTTTTTTAGATTTTTAAATTATATCATTTAAGTCATTTTACAAAGCACAAAATTAGTGATGAAACGTCGTGACTGTTTTAATGTTTTTCCTATTGAAAAGTTTTAAAAAAAATTTATAATAAATTTGATTCCTAATATCTTCAATGGATCTGGTGCATGAATTTTCAGTTATTTTAACATAAATTAATTTCGAAATAAATATTTAATTACGTAACTATCCAGTCAGTGTATAATTAAAACATCGAATTTTAAGCTCGTCAACAAATTTATTTTAATCGGTGGAAAATAATGAAATTTCAATCTAGACAATAAAAGTAATTGTAATGAAACAGAACTCATTGCCCATTTTCATCGTTAATATTTAGTTGGGATCTGTTATTTAAGCAAATAATAGAAGGTTTGAAATGAAAGATTTGTCTAGGTTTGTTTTGAGGAGGTCATTTTATATTAATGCAGCCTCCGAGACGTTATGTCACGTTTTAAATTTTTTTCTGTCGTATTTTAAAATTATTATCCCCTCTACTGCAGTAATTACCTTCTACCTTAATTGTAATATCCTCTCAAGATTGTTGGCCTAGATATACTTTGTAAAGAGCCACGACACGTAAATTTTGACGTAATTTTTTTTCTCATATTTCCCCCAAGTTCAGCTTCAGTAAACTATGTGCTATTCTCACTGCCAACAAACCTGAGGCCACTCTCAGGCTGTGAGAACGCGTACAAAATAAACTAACTAGGTGACCCTTGCAACGACTATCAATTACAACATTTTGTTTGACGTTCCGTTTGAAACGCATGTCGTCGTAAATATGACGGAATCGTGCTTTTAATGTGTCGACAACAGAAGGTGGTAAACACAAAATTGAAAGTTATACTACAAAAGGCGCAGCTTGGTAATGTGCACGTATTGCACAAGTTTAACTTTCTACATTAGCCTAGTGAAGGACGAACTGGCAAAACAGCTCAATGCCACACACGAAAGCTGGGGTTTCCCGAAAGTAATTGTAACAACCGTGTGCAGGTCTCAAAATTGATACGAATTTCGTAATAAGCAGTCAGTAATTAAGGTAATCGTCGCCCTCATTTGTTAGAGTGGACATGAACGGGATTGATGGAGGTTCCATGAACTCTCATATCGTAGGATTCCCAATAGAACAATTTATTTATATGCAATTCCCAATTTATTCTTGTAGAATAATATAAGCTTTCTCATCTTAACAAATTATTTAAAGTAAGATGCTTAAAATAGCCAAAGTCTCGCTCTTATTTCCATATAAAGGTACAAATAAACTACTTATGTTCCTCAAGAAAATAAATTATAGACGTCTAATAAACCGATAAAAGACTTATATTTTACGATTAATATTATAAATAATAAAATAAATTTTATATGCGACTGTTAATAAAGGGTTTTATTATTTATAATATTAATAAATTATAGATTAAACTAATTATATTATTTTTGACAAAAAAAGTAAGTATGCAGTTCTCATCACTTATTCAGATCGTTCTATTTATTACTTTACCTCATTAGAAATATTGTCACATATATTTTAACAGTCTGTAAAATCTACTAAAAACAGTTACATTTACCTGACTTAAATTGAATCATAAATGAGGAAACCAGCCAAACTGACAGAAAAATTTTAATAAAAAAAATAGCTCTACAAATTGTTCCTTTGTTTTTGAACCTCTTTAGAAGCAAATTAAAATTTAGTAAGTTGATTTTTACAAGTCTGAATATATTTCTTTAAATATCAATAAATAATTAATAATTTGTGGAGTAATTTATAAAAACTGTGTGCTTTACCAACAAATTGCAGACGAATTTATTTTATTTCTAATCAAGAAATATTCAGACTCGTAAAAATAAACTTACTAAATTTGTATGTTTGTACTGAAGAGGCTTCAAATCAAAGTAGAGCTAATTTTCATTTTATTAAAATGTTTATAATAAGTTGGCCTGGTTTATTCACTGAAAACATTAGTATAAATATTTATATAAACTGTTTTTTATTTTTCCCATGCCTCTTTCTTCTTTTCGCCTATATTCTTTTCCTCCAATTCCACTAAATTTAGAGTAATTGGTCCTCGTCAATGCGAGGATAGACTTCTCAGGGTTATTATAATGGATCATCTTTATAACAGTATTTGTAATGAAATAAATTGATTTGAGGAATGTAATAGATGGCTGTTTTAAAATTTGAACCTAAATTCACCAGTCTTGGAATTTTAATTGAAGAAAATATTACTTTTTTTAAATCATATCTTAACATTATTACATTGCCACGTTTATTTGATAATTGAATATATGTTTGAACAAATTAATTGAATGCGAGCCTGTTTTTACAATACTTAATTAATTATTGCCCCTCGTACAATAGTTCTCTAGAGCATTAAACTGTTCCGATTTCTGAGATCTTTGATTTATTTATGGTGACTCATTATTTTTTAGAATATTTTACGCAATGAGCCTTATTTTAGAGACGGCCTTCCTAATCTATTTCTTGCCTTCCAATGAAGTCTGGGAGTTAGCGGAAGCCGGGTGGCTAATTTGATAATGGGCTTCATTTTAAGTTCCTTTTGCTGCATCATATTAAATATAAATATTACATTAAATATATATTTTCCAGTTTTAATCAGTTTTCGTATTCAAAGCAACTTGGAACGACACAAACGCAGTTTGTATAAGCTGCCTATTGTACATTATTTTTGTGGAGGGTTTATTAATACCCTGCCTGACCCTGGACAGGAGGAGTCCATTGATGTAGTCCCGCCAGTATCGGCAAGGGAAACATAGACACGTGTAAATATATAGAAAATGTTACTAAATTAATCTCGGCAGTTTGGTCAACCACTACAAAAAAAAAATCCTATTTTTCTTTAATGGCTCCCAAAATGCTTCTAACGTTCACCCTCACCCCCTTATAACTGCTCGGATGTTCCATGTCCAAGATTTTGGGGATTATAATAATTAAGGGTGAATTTGTGAATGACGTTGACGGAGAAAGAAACGGGGTCCTGAAAATTTAACCATTTAAGGAAACCGAGCTTGATTTTGCTCTACCAGAACGATAAAAACAAAATTGAATCGATCATAATTTTTTTTTCAGCAGTTAATTTTTTATGGTTTTCAATTTTTTGTGATGAATTACGAAGATGGTAATGAAGGAAGACTGACAGGAGAAGTACCCAACGAATCGAACAATCGAAGAAAAGTCTACATTTTCGTAAAAGAAATACGAAGTGGAACTATTTATTAAGACAAATTATGCAAAGACTGTTTTTCTGTCTCTCTACGAAAAAACAAAATTCGATGCGTCAGTCTCAATCCGTTTCTTTCTTCCGTTCAAGGGAATTGAATAATCCGCGGTGTAATAATTAATGTGAGATGAGTCGATAATATAAATAAATTATTTTATAACAATATTCCAATTTAGTTTCCACAGTATATAATCACTTAAAATTGTTTTAAAAAAAATTAATTAAAAAGAAAAGGGTCAAGAAATTTTTCTCAGAGTTCTTGAGGATACTTAATCAGAACAGTTTCAATTAATTGATGAAATATCAAAATTTCAGACCTCTTCTCATCGATCGTATATTTTGAGTAACTCCATCCATGGCGATCGTTAAGCTGGCTTCTTGGGATGCAGCGACAACAGCCATGTGTCGTGGTGGCCAAATCTCTCGAACCTGACTGACTGATATCAAGTCGTTGAATATTTATATATTAAAAATGACGATAAAAGTGATGATTGCGAATCTAATGCAATAAAAACGGCCTTTATCGAGCAGCTCTTCTTTATGTTTCTCACTGTTTTACAATGATTTGCTTATACCCAATTTACATCCCTCCTTTCCACGACCTATTGATCTGGAATATGTAACGTCGCATTTGAAATTCGCTTCTGATTGCATGCGGTGAGAACGTTTTGAGTGGTGTGACCAGGTACCTGGGAAACGAACCTCATGTCTCGCAAATTACTTGTTTTCTGGCTACCAATTATCGTGGAACAGAACTGCTGACTTGCTGGATAGTTCCAGCCGGAGTTCGCGGAGGTCAACGCCCCCGCTTCTTCCTCTAATCTCCGAGCAGCAAGCGAGCTAAAAAGAAAATCATAACATTCGCACAGCCGAGAAACATCTGCTACTCCCAGCGTGTGCTTCCGTCATGGGTTATCTCAAGGCGGTGCATCTTCGATACAGCTCTAATAACTATGAGGAAACCAAAGGTCGACAGATTAATAGCATTAGAGCAGCAGAAATGGACGAAATGACTGAAAAGACGAGTACATCACAACGAATAGAAGCAGACCTTGATTATCTGCTAATACTGGGCGATTGGTAGGTCCAAAAAAAAGCGATTGGTAGGTCCAAAAAAAGCGATTAGTAGGTCCAAAAAAGTATCTTCCCACTGCATCCTGGTACGTTTGCCGATTTTATCCCAATCCATTACTCACTCATCCAATTTTTGACCTTGTAGGATTTCAACCGTTGAATTATCCGAGAATTCGATCATGTGATGTCAACTGCCTCATCACGTCCACCTAAACTTTAGTCATCTGGCAATTCTGCCAGATATTCATATGGATTCACCAGGCAATTGAACTCCATTCTTGCTAATTCTGAATGTCAGTCTGTATTTTATTCTTATATTCGTACCTAAATTTCTTTTACTCCTCCATCTCTCGCGTCACAATGGTCATAAATCAATTTATCTTCACGTTTTGTATCTAAATCAATAGAAATCTCGTTCCAAATCTTCACGGTATGGAATTCCTTCTATTAGAAGACTCTGTTCTCCTCTCGCAAAAGATTTTAAATATCGTTAAACGCTGGTGATGATTTAACTACTACTATATTTTTCTGATGTAGTACGTGGATTAAGACATTCGACGATCCTCTGCGATGATTAATCAATGTATCCAAAGCACTATTTGCGAAATATCTGTCGGACTTACTGCGTCTGCCAGAAATAGTCGTGTGAGAGAAAACAGTTTCTTGGCCTTTGGCTGGCTTCTGGGCGAGTATTCACGCGGACAGCACGTGGAATGACTCACTCCTCACGCCTCCACACGTGATGCTCTTAATCTTGACTGTGTTCACGGTTTAGTCGTGGTATGAATTTTATCTGTTGTTCACATTCGTGATGACGTATTCCAACGCGTCCTGTGACAGACTCGTACGTTAACCGCCTGTCCTCATTTTTCCAGTCTCAGAAATATATTCCAAGCAACCTTTCTCTTCATTCCTATCTCAAAAAAATAATGCTGATTAAAGTCGAAACATTTTCAACGGGTCGTCTAAATCACATTACGAGTTGCAAAATCTTCTCTTTAAGGTATTTTAAAACTGCCGCATTAAATTTAAAATACCTCTCTACACAGAACGTGAAAAACTTGAACCAGAATCTCAGAAGTAGAGGTTTCTCATATGCAAAAAAAATACGTATCGAATTGTTCAACATTTTCGTATGATTTCTTTGCTGAATTTTCGTATTGTAACTTCTTATGTTGCAGTATAGTAAGGGAAGAAATATCACAGACCTAGCACCAATCAAAAACAGCTACGTCAACGGTGGTTATAGCTGTAAAAATGTTGATTATACTGATATTAGTTATTAATTTCTCAGTAAAGTCCTCACAATACGATTATAAACCGACCGATTCGTCCCCGTCAACCCTCATCCAAATTAATTTTTGTATTTTAGTTTTGAGAAAATCTATACGAACATCAAGATCGGGAAAAATATAGACGCAATGCTTTATAGATATTCAGATAGAATCAAAACGTAAAATATGGAGGTGCCAATATGCAAAGTAGGGACTGTAAATGTGATGTGAAATTAGAAGTCCATGTTTTTAATTTCTCCCTGGTGAAAGGAACAGTTGTGATTTCTATTTCCAAAGAACGTGGGACGGGATTTAATTCCAGGCTGTCAAATAGTATCTCTGAATCATAAGAAACTGGGCTTGTATCATTTGCCACTGATAGGACTTGAATTGAAGTTGGTCCATTCTTTCTTTTATTTTCATTTCCGGTACCTACAGATAAACTGCCTACCATCGCTCATCCCGTTACTCATCAATGCTTAACTACTGATTAAATGTAATATCTTGATTCTTCTAAGATTTTTTAAATTCTGGACTGAACCGCATTTGTTCTCAAATTTCATTACAGACTGAATTCACTTTTTGGTTGTTGTTGTGTTGAGCGGCAGCAGAGTTCGTTTTTTTAACATTATTATGTGACAGACATTATTTTAGTTAACGAGAAAACAATTGACAGTCCGCTGACGAAACAAAACATCAGTGACGGCCACGTTGCATCAACCTCCCGTGGTCACTCCGACGGAGGTTAAACACGTCACGAATGGTTGCTGAAAGAAAAATATTTCTTCTGTACTCTCCAGATAGACAGTAAAATATTTTATACCTGAAATCCTTCGAAGGAATGACAGAGTGTCTTTTATCACATCATATATTTTGTAATAATTAAATATCATAATATAATGGATGGGCGCTTTTAAATTAACAACTATTAAGTTTAAATAACAAACAAAATTTATTATCAATTTTAAAACAAGTATAAAATACACAAAATATTTGGGATCTCAGGGTCTTGAACTGGGTTTGATAAATGGTAGAATTTAAATTATCAAAATTACATTTACTTTTATGGAAATCAATGCGTCTGAACATAGACGAAATTTGTTGCGGAAGAAATAATACTAAAGATTGAATTTAACAATTTCAATTTTATCAAGAATTAACAATCTCATTATATTGATAATTAAATAATTAAAGAACGATCTGACTTTTATCTTTTAAACACGGTTTACAAATGATTTTAAAGTTTTTCTCTACTTACGGCCGCCCAGGTCTCATTTTAGCTTTTCGTGCACAATTTTGGGGACATCACTGATTCTAAATTCTCACAGACTCTAAATGTTCACAGGATCTAATTGGTGTAATTTGTTAGTTGGTTTAACACAAATTGGTTGGTTCTCGATGCTTTACTGCAACTAGTTGCTCTGTCTCCTTCCCGACTGAATATTGCTTTACTTTTTAATATTTGAAAGCATGTTTGTGACTGGACCACATTCTTTCGTTCTGACTGCGGACTGTAAAACTTTTCGTCTGGTCTATTCGCTGTCTGCTGCCCGACTGTACTGTTCAAATTTTCATGACTTGGAATTTTAGTCTTTTCTCCTCGCTGCTTACTGCCCGACTGTACTCTTCAAATTTTCATGACTTGGAATTATAGTCTTTTCTCCTCGCTGCCTACGGCCCGACTGTACTCTTCGTCTCGTAGATTCTGAGCGCGTAAACTCTCTCAACTGATCAACAATGTTTTCTTTGCCTCGCCGGATTGTTGCGGCGTCCGCTCTATATCCACTAATAATGAGTCCTCTACAATCCAACTTTCCAATTAGATCAATGTCTTAATTACCAATTACTACAATTTATTTTGGGAACGTTATTTGGAGGGACAATAGAATTTTATCCAATTTCCAACCAGTTTATTTCACGCACACTTAAAAAAGGGTTGAAATAAAAAATATTTCCCCCCAACCATGCAACCGGCATTGACGTCAGCTCATTAGCGTTAATTAATATAATTCTTTCTGACCTCATTAAAAGATAAATTCTCAACTCGGAACACGACGCGTTAAATTATTTTCCAGTGACAATCTAAAACATCGTTTCTTGACGACTCCAGACTCAATTGACGAGCGAAAATAATTTACTCTTGTACAGGCCTCGGTGTATCTAATTATAGATAATGTGGACACAGGGAGATGACGTCACTGTTTACTTGGATTATCAAGGGACGTCGGAAACAACTTCTCCACTCCTTACAGAGATAAGCACAATGTAGAACATCCTCACCAATTCTTGGAAAAATATGTCATGTGCTGTCGATTTCCTTTGCGGTTTCAACTACGACACTATTTTTTGCAAATGATGTGAAGAAATAACCTTGACGCGTTGGGACATCGTTCCATTTTAGTATTTACGAAATACTGCTTTCGACATCAATGCTGAATTATCAAAATCGAAGGACTTTTTTATATTTTTTTTAAAATTAAAATATTCAATGAATATCACGTCACTGGAAGCAATATTGTAACGTTTGGTAAACCTTGACACCTTACTTTGATACAGCGAAACTTTCCGCACGTTGTTTTCACTTCCCTGAAACAATTACGTCTGTTTTGGTACTTGTTCCCTCCATTTCGGATGATTTTCATTCCAGTACTAGACGCTTTTGGCGATTATCGTCTACGGTGCCTCCATGTGATCATTTTCAACATAAATTAAATATGGACGCTCGTTCAGTAACGACTTTTTTGTTGAAACGTTTAGTTCATTAAAGGTAGACCGTATTCAATTACATTGTGTCTCGAGGCCGAGGAAGTTTTTTTGCAAAGATACGAACAGTTGGTACACGTTCTTTGGAAAACGCGGCCGCGTGACCTACTTGCAAGGACCGTGTCTATCTGACACTTGCTCGAACAAAGAGGGACGATGAACTGGGCCGACATACACGCGTGCATTTTCCAAGAACGGCGGCTGAATCCTTTGTGACAGCATGCATTTCAATTGCAACAGCGCAATTGATTACGTTAGATGAAATTTGCTTGTATTTTTTGGAACGGTAACAGAAAAATTATAACCTTAAAACACATAAGTAGAAATATTAAGGAAACAAACCGAAATTCAATGCATTTCACCTCAATTAACTTTTCTAATATATTACCCCAGGGCACCCCAAAGTTTTTAAATTTATTTGAAAAAATATTTTATTCCAGTAACATAAATTTCAAAAAAAATAATTAAAGCTTTTCTACATTTCTACTCTGAATTTGATGACGTTTCGGACTTAATTTATTAGTTCCGTAAATATATTCGTATCCAATTTAGTCCTCATCGTCTTGAGGGAACAGAAGAAGTAAAACTGAAACGGTCCACAATGACCGACCGCGATTAGCGGTTTTCAGGGTCAGAAAGATGAAAAGTTACGGCCCCGATGACATTTAAGCATTGGTTTATTAGAGCCTTCTAGAACGTTTCAGAAATGTATAAGGCTCTGTGGATGCTTCTAGAAGGTCATGGAAATGAATAGAGCTCTGTGGAAGCTCCTACAAGATTGTCGGAAAGAACAAACAGGTGAAAATTAATAGTACTCCTTATAGAAGGTCGAGGAAATGAATAGAACTGTAAAGAACCTGTTGGATGTGAAAATGAATAGAAATCTATGGAATCTTCTAGCCTTTCGAATAGAATAGAACTCTGTAAAACCTTCTAGAAGGCCGGTGTAAAGGAATAGTTCTCCGTAGAACCTTCTAGAAGACTGAAAAAAATAATATAACTCTGTAGTAGGAAGGAAATTAATAGAACTCTAAATAACCTTATAGACGGAAATAAATACTACTCCGTATAACATTCTAGAAGATTGTGAACGTGAAAAGATCTCTGTAGAACCTTTCAAAAGGTCGCTGAAAATGAATAGTACTCCGTAAAACCTTCCAGAAAGTTTCGATGAGTTGTAAAGAAAGACTGACTGTATATATCTATATATAATTTTTTTTTGTAGGTGTAGACAGGCTATGTATAGGGTAATCCACATAGTTGCAACTCCCCTTTCATAGCATAGAAAGGGATTTGAAAGGGAGGATGCGGAAGGGTAGAGGAAGGTAGCCAAGGGTTAACTAGGGGCCCCGGGAAATATTTTAAGGATCCCACCCGGCATTCGCCTAAAGAAATGCAGGACAAACCCTAGAAAAACCTGCATCAGATAGTTCGGGCATTGGGTACTTGTCCCACGCCCTTCCGATAGCGGGAGAGGAGTTTTCTGTGGGGACGCAGCATTCCCTTCTCCGTGCCTCGACCTGTTTAGGAGGCAGCTGGCCGACTATTCCAATGGGAATAGCGGACAACTCTTACCGTATGCCCAAGGTCTGTGACCCCGGAACATACACCTCTCAAAACAGGCCGAGGTGCCTCGGCTTGTGGGAACCTTAGTTCAAAAACGGAGAAGAATACACACCTCTTTTTTTTTTTAGGGCAACAGGCTACATGAGGGTGATCCACATTGGGCAACTCCCCTTTAATAGCATAGGAAGGGATTAGAAAGGGGGGATGCGGAAGGGTAGAGGAAGGTAGCCAAGGGTTAACTAGGGCCCCCGGGCTATATTTTAAGGATCCTACCCGGCATTCACCTAAAGGAATGCAGGGAAAACCTTAGAAAAACCTGCATCGGGTAGGTCGGGCATTGGGTACTTGTCCCACGCCCTTCCGATAGCGGGAGAGGAGTTTGCTGTGATATATATATATAATTTATGTGTGTGAGAGAGAGATATGGAATAGTTGTGTATTTGAGGAAGCTCCTGAAACTCAAACCTAAAATTACTCGCGTAATAAAAGTCTTCAAAATAAATGTTTTCAAAAATCTTATTATTCCTGTGAGCCAATTCTAGATACGAACAATTCGTCTCATTGATCCCGCATACGTGTTATTACAATGTAATTAATTTCGGATTCGTTAAATATGCCCCGCAGTTGAGGTTGTAACAGGAATATTATGCTGAAAGTCTTCTTCATTGTTTACAAATAATTCTTATTGAAGAACGCAGGCTAAGTAACTTCGTAAACGGCGTGCAATTCATTGATGGCCGTTTTTTTGCAAAAGAATGAGGAAGAGACAATTTTGGAGGCGGTGTTTATAGAAAGATTCGTATGATATAATGGAGAAGTGAAAAGTCAGTATACCTAAGACGAGGTAATTCACTCACCATCGGTGTAGTAATACTGGAATTATCATTGGACTACTGCTCAAGTGTATGTTACCATGAAATTAATTCCATAGAGTAAAATTTGTTAGGGACGGGGTGGCAAAATGGAGCTTATGGGAATCTACACACCATTTACCAGATTTTTTTTGAGTGACACTGTACTTCTAGGATCCTGCAATATATTTTTTATTAATGTACCACAGGGTGACGTAATTTTTCAGGCATCTGAAATAACTTTTTGCGGTTCCTTGGAAAAATAATTTTAATTACTGTTGAACGGAAGACAGAATTTTATTGTCTAGATAGCGCTGGAGGTATCGCAACAAGTTTGTTTCTGAACCGCATGGCTCATTGATTTCAATTTTACATGAAAAATTTTGAGTAAAAAAAGTATCCGCAAGATGGGTGCCGCGTATTCTCACTTTGCACAGAATAAACGCAATCGAGTGGTCGATTTCTTCCTGGTTTGCGCTTTTTCGTCGCAACTTTGATACGTAACAGTGGGACTTCTGCTGGTGATATGGTTTCTAAGGTAACAAAGAAGGTAAAATATTGACTATTTAGAAAAACGATAAATTGATACTATCACGAGTTGTTATTGGCATGCTTTATCGGGGAAATAAAGAACAGCATACACATATAAGTAAGAAGAAAATCTTCCATCAAGACAATGATGTTATTTGTTATACTGAATTCTTGAAACTCCTTGAAGTAGAAATTATAAAATATAAAACGTCTGTGTTAACATGAAAAATTTACGTCTGAAAATTAATAATAAGGTGCAGAAAAAACACAAGAGCCTCGAGAGTCAACTGAGTCTTACAGTTGTCTCTCTCTTGCGTTTTTTCTACACCTGATGAAAGGACCAAAGCTTGCAGAAATGTTAGATGGTATTTATATTATCACTTATTTTGTCTGTATTTGGCTATCTTTCTTATTATAAAACGCCTGTGTTAAAGGTATACTAATTAGAAAAAAATTGGCCAAATAACAGACAGAATTATGTGATAAATACCACACAACTATTTTGCAATCCTTATTACCTTCATCCAGTAATTAAAAAACCGCACAAAACAGACGACGAACTCATCTTTCATTTGTCTATTTACTGGATACTTTTTATCTAATTATAAATTCCATAAAGGATTGTTTTTAGTAAAAATATAATTATTAATAGGATTTCTTTATTTTTCTATTTCGTAACGTAGTTTTAAACCCCGTTCAATTATATTATGGCAAGTAGGACATGAGGCACTTATGACAAAGGAAGGTAGACAGAATCATGGCTTCCGCTTTCCAGGCCGGAAGCGGCTTCTACAATTCCGTTGAGATACAAAATCTACCGTCCGACGAACCCCACACCTGTCGGAAGCGGATATTACGGAGAAGGAACACACAAAGAGTGACTCTGCTTTCACTATTTAGACTCTGTTTCTTCTCGACAATACCAGAACATTGGACACGGCCGGGAATTACAGTCACGCGACGCGGACCACAGAGACGTTGGAGATTGATCCCAAAACGATATACGAAGGTGTTCCTGGAATTTACTATTGAAACTGGAAAAATTTACAAATATCGGCAGTTCAATTCCTGCTTTTCTCTGCGCAGAAAAATCCAGTCCTTATACAGGCTGAACGAGCCATTTCAGATACCAGCATCCGACCCTTTATGCAATAAATCCCTAGGTTCAAATATATAAATTCCATTCTGAATCCTAAGTGTAGTCAGAAAAAAACAATATGTACCATTAAGCTTATAAAAATCTACAGAAACCTTTTTTTTTCTCGAGAGGGCTTTCAGTCATCCATGTCTTTTACTTGAAAATCAATTCAGCGTATTTTAAACTGTGATTAAGTTAAATGGCTACTTGTAAATTAATTACTGTCTACTTTGATAATATACAGAGCAGTAACTTACCGAGCCTCAATTTTCGACAAACGTAGGTGTTTTCAGTTCCAATGGTCGTCTCCGGAAATAAATCAACAGTCGCTCTGATGTGCAAAACTGCAAAAATTCCAGCACCTGTAATAAAAATATATAGTTATGTCTACGTCTTATTCAACGAGTTTATTAACATAGCATCTTCAGCAACAGTCTGAGAAAAACGAATAAAGTAAGCATTTTAAAGTTAGAAAAAGATATATAATGGAAAAAATACACGGTTGACTTGACTGCATTTCGGCCTCAGAAGTCAAGGGATAAAGTAAGTAACTATCAACATTGTAAAACTTCATATACCTGAAGAGGTCGTAAATAGCGACGAAACGTAGTATTTTTTTCAATTATAAATCTTTTTCTAGCCATTTACTATTTATAACTAGCTGGGTGTCCGACGTTGACCGGGTTGTCATATATCCATAACCCCGATTTGAGTTCGATCTCGATTGATTTTGCGATATTTTTATGTAATGTACCTCGGCCCCTACACTTAAATGTGTTCACGTCCCATGCCGAAAGGGGTTGAAATTATACAAAAACAACATCGGTAGAAATACAATCAATTTCACTGACCCTGATATATATTTAGTCAACTCAAAAATCGGTTGGTTAATATGTTTGAAAATTTCTCCCAAGTACACCTCCGCCCATCCCACTCACCTCCGGCAACCTCCAGCCTCCCCCGCACGTTTCCCATGATGTCATAATGAATCTCAGCGACATCCATAATCAGGATTTGACTCGAATCTCGGTTGTTTTAGCGTTAATTTTAAAAAACGCCCTATCACTCCTACCCCTAAGCGTTCCCCCCCCCCCTTCCATGCCGTAAGGGGGAAAAAAACAAAATCACTAGAATCACTATAATTAACGCAAAAAAATATTTACTCAACGCAAATACCGGCCGTGTTTGCCTGAATCAAAATTTCCACCCATTTAAATGGCAAGTTAAATGTCATAATTAAACTCAGCGACATCCATAACCTTGGATTTGAATCCAATCGCGGGTATATTTGCGTTATTTTTCCTGTAACGCCCGTCCACCCACAAACCCTAGGAGTGCTCATTTCCCATGCTATAAGGGGTTGAAATTATACAAAGATAACGTAGGTAGAAACACTATCAATCTCTTTCACCCAGAAAAATATTTAACCGACTCAAATAGCGGTTGTTTTAGCACGTTTGAAAATTTTCACCCCCGTCCATCTCCGCTTGTGGGAGTGGTAGGCGTGTCTCACCCACGCAGTGTTTGTTTCCTGGTACGAAATTTGGTGAAATATACTCCACGTGTGTATATTTTGATGCGTAACATACATACATACAAACAAATGCTCTATTTTATTTATTCGAAGATTTAGTCTTAAATAGTTAAGATATATATCATTAGATAACGTATGCTTTCCCGGTGTATGGATTTAATAAAAGATTCTCGGTTTATCAACCGGGAAAATTCTTTACTATATTATCGTTAGGTGACTGGAGTGCAGAGACAATTTCGATCAATTTATTCTGCAGACTTCTGCCAGAGACGTCGAAACAGGTAGCTATTTCCGACAATTTTGTATTGTGATTGGTCAAGATTTTTACTGCTACATATGAATATATGTGATATCGGATCCCCACGAACATCAAGACACATCTCTCATTTTATTCAATATGTATTGAACGTAATATTACCGAATTTCTCAATATTCACTTGCAACGAGAACCAAAAGATTCTGACGAGGCGTGTTACTTATCTTCACTGCTCTAGTCGTGGAGCGTGCTTTGTCTCGAAAGCAGTTTCCTTTGGCTAATTGAAACTGTCAGGGCGATCGAGTACACAACTTTTGCAGTCTACTTCACGTGAACAGATCAACTGCGCACGAAATAAGCTGAAAGGATCACGCGCGAAACAAAACTCTACGTCACATTTCCATGCACGAGTGGAAAAGAACTAGGTTTGTTCCCGAACAAAGGGCTTCTTCCTGCAGGGCTTCTCCCAGCGGATATAGCAAAACAAAAATATACCTGCTATCGACGACTCTTCACGAGATTACCTTGTTTCGTCATCGGATCCAATCACATTTCCGTATAAGGGCATTCTATCGCGACTCCTATCGGATTCTTCGCTTCCGATAATAGCATTAAAATTCCCAGTTTATCTTTCCTAAGTTTCCAATCAAGAATCATTGCGATTTCAACAGTAGTCAATATTTTCAATTTAACAATTCCGTCACAAACTTTTTTCACATAAATATAGTATCACATTTAATTGTTTGTAACATATATATATATATATATATATATATATATATATATATGTATATATATACATCCAATTAAAAATATCAGCTGTTCGAAAAAATATATCAATTTTTTTTACTTTTCTGCTATAATTTTTATCGTTTTAATTCATGTCTGCTTTTATATCGATGGACGATTCTGTTCCAGTATCTTCATATCCCACAACTGTCTCTCCATTGTTTATTATACGCCAAGCCTTATAAATATTTATAAACGTAATCAAATCACGTAATTCCCCGTTCTAAAAAAAATTTTCCAACATTTTCCACAGTTTTCCTAAATTGCGGTACTTCTTTATATTTCGTACAAAAGCGTTTCTTAACCAATCCTAAATTTAAGGAAAAATCTCGACCGAGCCGGGAATCGAACCCGGGGTGTGCCTTCTAAAATTGCGCGTAATATCCTTTATATATTTAAGTCCTTAAATTAGGTGTAAATAATGTGATCTAGTAAATAATAGGGGAGTCTGTGCTCAGGGCTATACAGTGGATGGAGAAGTGTCATGTCTATTCGTATAGCTCAGATGGGAGAGCACCCACGTGCGAAGTTGAAATCCCGGTTTCGATTTTTCCCTCCTGGTTTCATGGCCTATACGGCTGGGCTCATTTCAAATAATTTCTTCTGTCTTAGAATGAAATCGTAAATTTAAAAAAGTTATTTTGCTATATAAATAATTGATTCCACAAAAAAAAATTCCTCAAAATTCCATATCACGAATACTTTAAATAATAAAATATTATTTGTTTCTGAACGTATGCCATGTTTTGAACAATGTATAAAATATATCAATTATATACAACTTTCGTTTATGGAATTACTTAAAGCAACAGAATTTTCAGTCCATAATGGTCTAGTTTTCTATGTAACGTGACTGTGGGTTGCGTGCTGACGAGAGGGAATTCCCCGTTCGAGGGCTGCGATCAATGGAGGCTCCCCTCCTCTGCTAATTAGGCAATTAAAACGAGAGCGTGTCCCGGCAAATATTTGTACGATCACGTAACATGATCAGCAATTTTTCGCCTATCGAAGAGTAAACCTCTTTACACGCTATTTGGGGTTTACTGTCGTAATAAAATATTCGATCGTTAGCTGGAGGAACAAGCACCACTGGCATTTGTATAGAAAGTGCTATTAATTATATTTTCCAAATAATTAATTTGTCGATAAAAACCGGTTAATAGCTATTTTCACTTGTAAATCATCATCCACTGTCGTTTATAAAGAACTACCAGTGACATTCCTAAACAGAGTATTAATTCAAAGAAAATGCAGTTGTCTGTATCCAATAATTCAAACGTTCTTTAGCCTTTCTAATACACCCGATTCTTGACTTGTAATTGAACAAACTAAAAACTCCTACGACGAAAAGTATACATACAAATATAAAAATTATTTGAATATCGTTCGAACGGGTCGATAAATATGCACATAATGCCTTTTATTTTTCCATCCTATTAGAAATAAGTTGACTCATTGTAGCACGATTGAGTACACACGTAAGGTAGACAATGGCATTAAAAGGACATTGTAAAAGCCCGGCATCGTAAATCCTAGAGACGATCAAAATAAAGGTTAACTCAAGTGACAAATGCAGTTTTAGGAAATGCCACTGTTAGAAAAATTCACAGGAATGCTTGACCAAAGAAATTAAAGTTCAAGGCCTCGTGGTAGGAAATAATGGGTGACGATTCTCCCATATGGAAGAAAGCGATATAAAAAAGCGGAAGAAAATGCTATCGAGTATTGGTAATAGTCTAACAAATCGAAGAGAAGCATGAACATTAAGTTTGTCCAATAGCTTTTCCGGGACCTGAAGATGTACAGGGACAGAATGTCAGCGTTACGAAAATTTATTTTCATTTAACATATTTTTTAAATGGAATTCAATTGAGTTTCTTTAGATGTTTCTGATGCCATGACTTACCCAGGGATAGAGTTTAATATTTCATTTTGCATTTAATTCTTTGGCTTTCACTTTCCTACATAAAGCAAAACTGTTTGTAGTATGTGTTAATAATTTTAATGTCTAAATAAAAATAATTCGTAATTAAGAAATTAAATACATTTTTATCATTAATTTTACGTGGGAAAATAAATAAGGATGTTGTGTTACATTAATAAAATTATGACTCTTAAAATGTTACATATTGTTTTTTTTTATAAATTGAGCCCGAAAGTATGCAATCATCAAATAGTTTTAACTTAAAATTCCTGAAGAAATTATTTCAATTATTAATAATTATTTCTGTCTATATAGTTAAAATTATTAATTATGTCAAAACAGACATTAAATTAATTTAATTCAACATGTATCAACATGTATCAGTGAACCCTCATCAGGTTTACAATATATTAATATATATTTAGGAAAGATAGTTTGACCATAGTTTCCAGTACAAATTCAATATGGGACACAATTACACAAAATACTGTTAGAGAAAGACGCAAAGCAGCGTCGAGACGTGTTTAAATTATTTTTTGTGGAGTCCTAAATGTTTATCATATAACATTTTTATTAATTGAAGCAGACATTCAATCTGTGTGCATTAATGTATATATTAATGTCCACATAAACACGCGGAATTAAACTAATAATTTAATATATTTATTGTGCACCTGATGAAAGACTGAATAATGTTGAACTCATTAAATTATAATTTTTAATTGTCTGTTTTGGTCTCATTAATAATTTTTCGATTATTCCTCGACCTTTGTAGTTTCAGTACTAGTGCTTAATTTCATTGTACTTTGTGGTCTCAAATTTTGCGATAGAAAACGAGTAGAATGGTAAGGTCCAGTGAAGCGCCACGGTCGGAAGGTTCATACGTCCACGTGGTAACGTTCCTTGAGACTTTCTCTCGAGATGTGGCATAATAGCATGGAGGTCGGCAACAAGTTTTTAAGATGTTCTCCGAGTGGCGTAATGTGACGCAACCAGAACCGCTGGTGATTGTTTTTTTGTTGTTGTTGTACGCAACGGTCAGGAGTCTCTGTGCGGTGAAAGTGACCGAGGCTTTGGCGTCGCTACGCGTCGCGACGTCGCGATCGATACGACCAGGAGACGACGTCGGCGGCGACGTCACGTGACAGGCATCGATCTGCCAACCACGCCCAAGTCCGCGGGGGTTGTGGCATCGTCGGGTTGGACCAAACTACGAAACATCTCTGACGAGACACACAACTTGATTGATTCGGAACATATTTATTTACCCCCAAAAAAAAAATCAGTCCGTTTTCCGACTTTAGTTTCAATTCAATGTACCAGTACGGGAAATTTCAACAACATGGCTACCGCCACTCTACTTTCATAAGTTACCTTACTTGTAATTAACAAGGAAAAGGATTACATTTTATCCAACATGTGGTACCTAACTTATAAAACAATACAATACAATACAAAATAAGCGGTAACAGAATGCCTAGATCTGTGTTATATTTCGGGCGCCATCTTGTATACAAAGTTATACATATTTAAATTTGTAAGAGTGATGAGGCCAACTACTTTCTCAGCGCTTCTCGTCACTCACATAGGTGATTAAATATCACTAATACTCACTCAAGTAAATGTTTACAGAATGCACACACGTGAAAAAGGGTGAGACTTCAAAGATAAAGAAATAGGAAGTCCCTTGGTTAAGTAAATGAAGCTTTTGTGAAGGTATTTTTAATACCATTGGGTCGTGCCCAATTTATAAATGAAATCAAACAGGTTGTTCTTTAGGGAATATAATGTTATTAATTCTGATTATTAATTAATCTGTGTCCATGATGTCCGAAATGTCGCTCAACCGCTCCTTTCTCTCTTTGACTTACTTTTATTTTCGCCTCCAAATCAGTCAATGATTTACCCGAATAATACGATTTACCCAACACGTTATTACGGATCAATCGATTTCTGATTTTCATTGCCAAACTTTCATGTGAAAAATTCACAGCAAAGTGATTGACGAAATGCGTGTCTCGTTTTGTTGAGAGTTGCTGGACTTTTGTTGCATCTGCTGGCGAAAGATTACACAACTTTCTCTTGCCAGATAAATGCGGGAAGAACAGCTTTTTTAAAATCTAAAATAGCGTCCAACGAAACATTTTGCTGTGAAAAAGATCTGTTCCCCACGGATTCTCCATAATTTGGCCCAAGCTGGAAAATAGTCCATTGGAAAAGCTGTGGAAATGCGATATCCGACGAGATTTGGATATATTTGTACAAGCCGGAAATTAAGCAAAATCTACTGCTTTGATGTTCCAAGACGAACTGAATCCAAGAAAATTGGTTCGTTCCTGGAGCACTTCAAGAAATGATCACTTGTTTCTATGGATATACAGCACTTATCGCGATCATTGATTTAGAGATACAGGAATGACTACGAAAACGTCTTTCACCATGATGATGCCAGCTCTGACACAGAACGTAAAAAAAATTGATTATTTGACGTAGAAAAACGTCTCCTTTTCCCTATTCACTTGATTTATCGTCTAAAGACTTGTTTTTTGCCCCGGAATGTCAAAGAAATTATGCGAGGACATCGATTTTCATCAGCTGATGAATCCATCCAAAACCATATTTTTGAGATACCAACATCAGAATGGAAAAAAGCATCCTGTGGGAACTGGTTCTAAACCCTGAAAAATTATATAAATCTTAAAGGCAGATAATTTGGGCTCAAAACGATTCGTATAAATAATTTCTTTTAATTATTTGGTAAATTTTTTTCAATAAACCCAAGTACAATGCTCGCATGTTGTCCCATTATATGAGGGAAATTATAAATATTTGAAACTGGTTGGCAGAGTTGATATATGAAGTGAGAGAGGATTGATGTTTAAAAAGAAGAAGGAAAGACTGAAAAGTAATGAACAATAAAGAAAAATAGGGGTGCAGTGAAAAAACATAAGAAGTAATATATAAAACTTTGTTCATCACCAGGATGAAGCATTCATACAGGACCTCCTGTTACTATTTTGTAACTTATTCCGTAAAATCTTTGAAATATCACATCTTAAGAGCTTAAATTCTCTAACAGTTGACTGGATTTATTACATAGCTATAATTGATAACGGCTGGTCTTATCGGACACATACGGAAGGTCAATAAACGCTCAGGTCGCTTTCGACAGTCTCCTTCTTAATCGCTCATTCATAAACAGTCTTCCCTTACTTAATCGACCGTCGGAACTTGGAATGCAGTACACGCAAGTATATTTTACTGCCGAACTGTCGAGCATCCTCATCGACAGAGTGTCATATAAGTAATTTCGCGAACCTGAGCCGTTCTTTGTCCGAGTCTACCTCGTGTCATTGCGATCAGCATTCAGATGTGATGCGAAACTCAAGGACTCTGCGTGCGTGAGAATGACTCGGAAAATTTGCTTTGCTGTCCAAACAGACAAAGAGTGTTGTCTGACACCATTGTGGGCGACCGCGTGGTAACTCTCAAAGTCAACGTTATAACAACTCTCGAGGTGCTGAATCACGTGCGAAAATATGTTTTACTGACTCCAGCGGTCGCCAGCCACGAACTTCGAGTTACAAACAAGGTTTTGCTTTTATTCACTGCATTGAAATAAATGTTGCGTGATCCATCAAAATAAGCTCTGTTTGAAGACACGTAAACGAAACATGCAAACGTTAAGCGAATACGTAATGTGGTATTATGACCGAATCCTTATACATATCGCCGAATAAATACACACATCTGAATATATCATTGACTATACCGATTGAAATTAAATTTCGTGCATAATAACCTGGAAACATGCGACTCCCTCAGTCAATTTTTCATATCCTCGATGCTCTCCAAACGACAGTTTTAGATGACGATGAAAGAAGGATAATAATCCCTTGCCTCAGAAATATTACCTCTAGCCAAACTGAGTTCATATAAAATCTAGCACCATCTGCGCTTTTAATCATTGGATTTCACAAGTTTGCTATTTAAAATTCACGGCTGATAATTCGGTTTTAAATAGGACGTGCCAGAACTTTAACAACTTTTCTCGAGGGGGGTTATTCGTATTCAGGAAAATTTGTGTAGGGAAAATTTGTAAGTGAAGAAGCACAGCTGTCACAAAGTCACAGAAAACTCTCTTAAAATGAATAAAAAAAGGGTAAACTACAATTAAAAGTAGTGCGACTACAAAAATTTATTGGGATTAAAAAATTCTGAGTAGGGATTCAGAAGACTGAATTATATTTTAAGGATAACTGACTGTAGCACGTGGCAGCAAAGGAGGCGGTTGGCGCAGATTGACGGAGAGGAGGCAAATGCACAAAACGAACCAACGAGGTCAAGCTCTAGGCGCCGCTTAAAACGCTAATTGGATTTTCTGGAGCGTAGATATTCGTATTCAGGAAACACAGTGTCTACCAATTGTAAGGAAAATTTGTAAGTGAAGAAGCACGGCTGTCACAAAGTCACAGAAAACTCTCACAAAAGGAATAAGAAAGGGTAAATTACAGTTAAAAGTAGTGCGACTACAAAAGTTTATTTTAATTATAATATTCTGTGTAGGGATATCGTTTGAGTTGTTTCTTTTCGGAGAACACTGAATTATATTTTTAAGGATAACTGACTGTAGCAGGTGTCAGCAAGGAAGGTGGGTAGCGCAGATTGAGGGAGATGAGGCAAGTCTGACGTTACCACGGTGCTCAAAACGATCTAACGAGGTCAAGCTCTAGACGCAGGCTGACGATAATTGGATTTGGAGGGGGTAAATACGCTTTCTGGGCCGTCATAGAACGTTATCATCTTCTGCTATTATTTATAACGTATTTTTAAATGTTAAAATTAAAACAGGTGTGTTTAATAACACTGCATCAGTATTCCATTTGCGAAATCTTAAATGTTAATCTTTGTTGCGCTGCTGTCGTAATAATAGACAGGTGCAGTTTGCGTTACGAAGGTTGGCAAATTACGAGGCAACAAGCACGCAGGTGGTAGCGAACCGTCTTCAACGAATGTGTTTTGATCTCAGGAAGAGAAAAAAAATCCGAGACACGATCTCCTTAGGAGAACAGAGAAAGTGTGGCGCCGTTGACGAGTATTTTGCGGCCATATTAGCGGAATGAGGGCCTTTGCAAAACGTGTAATCACGCTGTCCTAATTCAAAATGAAAAATAATTACATAGTGATTTGTAAAGTGGGACCTTAGGGCTTTCATAATTCGTGACCATGACAAAGCTTTGATATTTCTTTCTTTTAAATCGCGGAGATAAAATTTCGGTGGCATTGGCCGTTTTGTAAGCGTTGCTTATATGGAAATTTTCTAACCTGGAGTTCAAAACAATGGCTTCACATTTTCATTACTAGCAAGGGAACATTTAAAAAAATTACTGGCTGTCAGAAGAATCATATAAATTATTCCACGGCTCAATAGCTCAATCTTCGTATAAACAAAAGAACTTTGCATTTGCACTGATTGCGAATATCAGAGATTACGAGATGATGCACACTTTATTCTAAGTATACCTTATCTATTTACTCGAGTGTCTTGACATGAGACGCGTGGTCCGCAACTAAATACCACTTAGTAATTTGGAATAATTACCACGTGTAACCATCGTCTTCCAAAACCGATCAAGAAGTTACATAACCGCCTGGGAGTTTAAAAATATATCCATTCTGAAGACAGTGATAATTTCTACTCTAGTTGAAAATACATACGAATAAATTATCAGGTAAAGAAACAGAGTTATTAAAATACGTAACGGACGACACCTCAAGTGAAGAAGATTCATGTTATTGAGTTATGCAAACTTGACTCCTAAACTGATAACTAGATTTTTTTTGCGCGTCAGTTAAAAAACCATAATCGGAGTAAAAGTTCAGTAAAGAAAAACGTAATTCGACTTTTCAAAGGTAATACGAGAAAACGAACCCACGAGAAATACTCCCCAGGAAAAGCAGCCGAACCAGGAATTTTGTTCCTGAGAGGTGGATAAATCATATATATTATTTTTGTTCAGCCGAAATTTGGTTAATGGTATCTACAAATAGGTCATTTTTCAATGTTCCTGTCCCGGCTATTAATTTTTTCTAAGCTTTTCCCTAAAAAATAATAAACTTTTTATAACGGTAACAAATCTTATAAATAAAGCAGAGTGTTTGTATATATATATATATATATATATTTGTTTGTATGTTCCTTATACAAATCTACACCAGTGGAGCAAATTTCACCAAATTTCGTACACGTGTTCTTTGCGACCAGGAAACAAACAATGTTGGGGTGAGACACGTCTACCACCCCCAGGAGCTGGGGTGGATAGGGGTGAAAATATTTAAACATGTTAAACAGCTATTTTTTTGAGTCTGAAAAATATTTTTAGGGGTCAAAGAGA
This sequence comes from Zhengitettix transpicula, assembly GCA_037074705.1. Lineage (NCBI taxonomy): Eukaryota > Metazoa > Arthropoda > Insecta > Orthoptera > Tetrigidae > Zhengitettix > Zhengitettix transpicula. Next base: position 32,815,596 of record CM073596.1, on the reverse strand, counting down.
TTGATAGGAGCACCGATAGAGGGTGGGGTGGACGGGCGTCACAAAAAAATAACACGAATACAATCGAGATTAGAGTCAAATCCAGGGTAACGGATGTCGGTGAGTTTAATTGTGACATTCAAATGGCCATTTAATCCTCAGGGGTGGGGGTGCACGGGGATGGAATTTTTCAAACATGTTAAATGATATATATTTGCTTTAAATAAATAATTATCAGGGTCAATTACGTTGATAGTATCTATTTTTTTTGTAAAATTTCATCCCCTTTCGGCGTGAGAGGGAAGCACGCTTAGGGATGAGTGGACGAGAGTTGAAATATTCAAACATGCCAAAAATCCCGATATTGGAGTCGGAAATAAATATTATATAGGGCTCAAAGAGACCGACAGTGTTCCTACTGATGTTATCTGCGTAAAAATCAACAACCCATTTACTGAATGGGAAAGGAGGAACCTTAGGGGTGCCGGTGGACGGGCGTCACAAGAAAATAACGCGAATACAACCGAGATTGGAGTCAAATCCATGGTTATAGGTGGCTCTGAGTGTAATTATGACATTCAACTGGCCGTTTAACCCCCAAGGGCGGCTACAGTCGGGGGTGGAATTTATAAAACTTGTAATTGAATATTTGCTTTTAATAATTATAGTTATAATTAATTAGATTGATCATATTTCTACTACTTGAGTTGTGTATAATTTCAACCCCTTTCAATGTGGGAGGGGAGCATGGGTATGGGTGGGGAGGGGGTTACATAAAAATAACGAAAAATTTGGGGGTTATGGATAAATCACATCTCGGGCAACGCCGGGCACCCAGCAAGTTTAGAATATAGAACAAAACTTCGCTCACCTTCGGCAAACATCGGCCGACTTCGGAAAACACAGGCTTTAGTAATGAGTTATATTTACTACAGATAATAATTTCCGGCTAAAAATAACAAATAACCTGGATGATCAAGTAAGACTTATTAATTTATTTGATTAAATATGTGTATATATATATATATATATATATATAAGTGATATTTTTATTAGACTGGATTCAATGTGTGTGATTGCGTTTTGGACACAAGAAATAATAAGCTGTTTCGATCCGAGAATTCCACTGCCAGTCCACAAACGAGCGTCTTTTCTGCCAGAAATACCGCAACTGACCTCGGCGGATCTTTTTCGCGATTCCTCCCCTGGCGCCTGCCGCAAATAGAGTCAGGTCTCTCCATCCAGGAGGCTAATCGCACTTTCCTCCGGGTCCCCGAGACTTCGAATTGACAATAACGCCGATGTATGTATGAGTGGTGATAATAAAATAATTGCCGGAGAAGAATGTTAATAACTGCGTAATCAGAGGTAAACGTTATTTTAGTCTCAGCGAATGTCAAATATAACTTAAGATTACAGAATTTGTCAAGTCTACATTTGTTCTAGTATTTAGTTTTAATTTTGTTAAACGCTCAACAGATATTTTCTTGTATGCATGTATCATGCATCTGTACAACTCCTGAGAGGGTAGAAGCCTCGAAACTATTTATTTACGTCGCAGAACTGCAATAATGTCGCTGCGACCTATATATATATATATATTGCAGCCTGAGCGTCAAGTCAGGAGTTGTTGTAGTCAAAAGAGGATATTTGGGGAACTAGTTGCTGTGTTGGTTGGATCCGGGAGTCACTGGTGTGGCGGACGACATCGTGGCACGACGCCCTACAAAGCAGAGCCAAAAAGACACACAACGTTGTATAGAGAATCTTCCTGACTTCCCTTCGACCGTTCCAGGAAATTTCGCACGCCAAATCGCCAGCTGAGTCGCTGCGACGGAAATAGTAGAATATGATATTAGGTAATGGTCAAAACTGTATTCAACCCATGACACACTGATGAAGGGTCACTAAATTACTTATTAACGCATAGATTGTTGAATATTAAATAAACTGTGGCATATTAAGTTAAAATTATATCCAATTATTAATTTATTATCTAATTAAATACGTAATATTTATTCTATAAATTGATTATTTAAACCCTCAACTTTTAAAATATTATTAATAATTAATAATATCACAAAGCGGTAATATAATCAGCAAATTAATTATTAAACTCAGGCTTTTGTTTAATTTAAAATTCACGTACCTAGACTGTAATGAATTAAGTCTCGGAAATAGAGAAATTATAAAAGGATGTTATTTCCTCAAGTCAGACTCGTGGAACATTATATATATTCGAGAAAATTATTCGTTTCGACAACATATATATATAATTTTTTTTTTCATTATTTCAGTTATCTTGGGAAACAATCTTAATTTGTAATTAATTACTGGCTTGAATAAAGTCTTCCCCGCGCTTCTAACCGAGTAAACAATTGTATTTCTATGACTTTCACTGCCATAGACGTCTAGAAATAAACTATTGATATACGACGATGGCAGTGAAGGTCATCGAAACGTCGCGAATTCAATTGTTTACTCGGTTAGAAGCCCGATAAGACTTTATTCATTCTCCACAACGATAAAGACTGCATTATTAATAAGTGGCTTGTTTTTAATGATTTAATTTTGTAGTTTAAAACGCCTGTCGTTAAGACTGGTCAAGCGACAGTGACGTCATATTGGCGACGTCCTGGCAGAGTTACAGTGTATGAGATAACACGAAATTACAGTAAAACCTTGTCCTCTAGCTTCCTGCTTCTATTTGTGACTGCAGACAGGTTGCTTTTTGGGAGTGTGTCCACGTCCAAGGATGCCCGGCTTTCGACCTTGCAAGGGATAAGCGGCAGCACACGTGGGAACAAAGAAACAGGAACCCAAATTCACTGCTAAATAATTGCACACAGGCTCGTCACATTCTTGCAGATAAACAGACCTTAAAAATTACAATTGTGTGCAACTGAAGTTAGAAAAATAATTTATTGTTCTGATCTACAAATAGCTTAATTAGGTATATTTAATTCAGTGTTATTTTTGCTTCGTGTAATATAGGAATTATATTACCGTCAAGATATAGAAGTTGTGAAAATAGGAAGATACACAATGATAATTTCAATTGATTACTAGATGGTCTTTCAATCTCTTTCTAATGCTTATGAAACTTGATTCTTTTATTGTAAACAACGGGTTTACAAAATAAAACACTTGGACTTTCTTAAAAAAAATTATTTAGGTGGAAAGAGCTTTCGGGTACAGATATTAATTTTTGGACTTCGACCAAACGTGGAACTAACACTTTAATTAAATGTCTCTTCTATATTTCTAACAAGGTTTTTTTGACTAATTTGAAGCTTTTTGATCGTTAACCACTCATTTTGGAAAACCGTACGAGTTCTATTTTAATATTTTATCAGTAATTCCGATAGATTAACTTATTATTCAGGTTTAATATATAAGCATAATATATAACGTTTCAAGCTATAATGTACTAAAAATTGGACATGAGAAGAATAACATTTTTTTAATCATTATTTTTATTTTATAAAACTACTTTTGGTGATCTCCTGCCATATATTGGCACAGGAAAGGATAGAAATTGGGTATGCGGAAGGGACAAGGAACCCAAGGGTTAGCTAGAGCCTTTTGAGTGTAATTTAAGGATCCCACCAGACATTCGCCTAAATGTGATCCAGGAAAAGCCCCCCCCCCTCCCCAAAGAAACCTGCATCACGTTGGTCGGACTCTCTGCGCTTGTCCAACGTCATCACGACAACTGGATGTGGGGGTTTTACTCAGAAAAAGAACATTTATTTGCTGTAAATCATCTCCAAGAGATTAATATTTACAGTATGTTTAAATGTAGACGTTGACGTGGCACCTTCTGATTGCTACTTGGCCACTGACGTGGTACGCTGTGACATTACTTCCGTAACAAAAAAAATGTTGTTTTAAATGAAATGTATTACACCTCACAAATTAAACTTCGCAACTATCCTCACATCTGAACAAAGATGAATCAAAAAAATCGTTAAGTTAGACTGCAACGTGAGTTCAAAGAGTTGAAGTCTGCGATGGAAGGTGACTGGAAATGTGTAGCCAGAATAAGTGCTTGTTTCAACGTGTGGTTTAAAGAAAAAATGGGAAGCAAAGAGGAAGAAAAATTGAATAGAGGAGGACAATGGTATCACAACTTCCTCTTTACTAATTTTTTCTTTCTCTTTGCATCCAATATTTTCTCAGAACCTGCCAATGGAACACCAGACCGACATTTTTCAAAGAGAAATAAATACAGTAGTGGACCGTTTCAAAAAAGGACCGCACAAACTAATTTCGACATGTTGATTGGATTTATGGAAATTGGCAAGAAAAATCGTAACGGTCGCTTTGGCCCAGGGCATGGCGAATTTTCCAAGGTTGCTTGTGTAGGAAGTAGCGGTTTTCCCAGACGTAATGGTAGGAATGTAGATCGTAATAAAAAGGTCGTCCTTAAGAGCAAAGAGAACTGGTCCCGTTGCTTTCCCTGCCAGAGGCTAGAAGCCGCGTCACCTTTCGCAATCCGTAACACTGAGGGAATTATCAGTCGAGCGAAACGTTACAAACACTCTCACATCCACATCCAGCAACGATATTCGCTATATCAAGCGTCGAAGAGACGAAACAGGGTCAGTTTAGAGTAATCGTAGCGGAAAACAGTCACCGTGAGTAACAATAGGACTTCAAATCGATTGCTCTGAGACGAGGAGACGTTTCTTCGTGACAGACGCGCACACTCGAGAGAATAACGTGCATTCTGTTGTTTTGAAGCACATTCGCGACTGGTGAAAAAATAAATTCAAGGCTATGTTTTCCAACTGTGATTTTGTTTTGTCCGAATATTTATTTGAGACATTTGGCAGCAGTCCATCTACATTGTAAACAAACGCGTTTACATTCGCACGGGAGGACGCAAATCACGAGTATATTCCTGTGCGAATTTACTGGCAAATTCACCAAACAGCAACTGTCTGTAACTACTGCGTGTACTGTCGAGTATTAAGACAAAATCAGATTTTGTTTTGCACTCCCTTTCTTCATTTGTTAATAGAATATTTTCGGATTCGGTATTTTTCCATAAGAAGTTCGATAATTTCATAGAAAACCTTTTATAATTTTTTTTAGAGTAACAGGCTACATGAGAGTAATCCACGTGGTGGCAACTCCCCTTTAATAGCATAAGAAGGGTTTTGAAAGGGGGGATGCGGTAGGGTAGAGAAAGGTAACTAAGGTTTAACTAGGGCCCCCAGGCTATAGTTAAGGATCTGATGCAGGACATACCCTAGAAATCCTGCACCGGGTAGATCGGGCATTGGGCACTTGTCCCACCCCCCTTCCGATGGCGGGAGAAGAGTTTGCTGTGAGAACGCAGCATTACCTTCTCCGTGCCTCGACTAGTTTAGGAGGCAGCTGGCCGACTGTTCCAATGACAACAGAGGACAACTCTAACCAAGGTCTGCGACCCCGGGACCTCTCAAAGAAGGTCAAGGTGCCTCGGAATGTGGTAACTTTAGTTCAAAAACGGAGAGAGGAAAAGGCATCCACAAATCCTCCGTCTCTCGATAAAGGTTCTCCTTACTAGAGAACAACTCCCTTTTTTATAGTTTGTAAGTAAAAGGAAGAAGAAGAAGCTGTAGGTCGGCTATGTATAGGGTAATCCACATAGTTGCCATTCCCCTCGTATAGCATAGGAAAGAGATTGAAAGGGGGGATGCGGAAAGATAGAGCAAGGTAGCCAAGGGTTTAACTATGGCCCTCGGGCTGCAGTTTAAGGATCCTACCCGACAACTCGCCTAAAAGTGATGCAGGGAAAGCTCTAGAATAACCTGCATCAGGTAGGTCGGGCATTTGGTACTTGTCCCACGCCCAGTAACAAAGTCTGCTGTTCAAGTATTATTCAGAGCAATTTTTTAGAGTGTGAAATAATGATATTAAGGAACTCGTGGACGGAGACAAGTATCGTATAATCAAACCAGGGAACGAAAATCCAGTGAGCCCTCGAACTGCGACGTTGCCACTCCAGTAGAAAAATAGTTGCAGCGTGTGGTGTTGCTGTGAAATATTCTAATTTGTCCCATATGTGTGTTTCTGAATTACCGTACTAGCTTTTCTGCGTGCCTGACAGGTGAGTGGCAACGACGCTCTTTATAGACCCTCCCCTTCTCTTTGTCTCTCAGCACAGCGCTAGCAGACGGCTGCCTTGCGATCTGCGTCGGACTATTCTTCACTAAAAGCTTACACTGCAAAAAAAAAAGTTTTAAGATCAGGAATATGACTGTACACATATAACATAGGTATAAAGGAAAATAATACATTTCACTGATCTACTCGCTGTGGGATCAATTTTAGGACTGCTGAATTTAATTCCTTATAATCTTCAGAGAGTCTAATTCTATATATAAAAAAAGGACGATGAACGTCATTCAAGGGAAAAGCCTCCAGCGTAATTTCGCCCTTAGAACGTGGGTAGTATTTGTGGATGTGCGTCGGATTTACGTCAACCGTCTCGGCGACTCAAGTGGATAATGAACTCAGTCAACAGGCGTTGATTACACAGTGAGAGAGCAAGGTTGTCACTGAATAACCACACACACATACAGCATGTGGAATTTTCTTGCTCACTTTATTCTATGCTCAATATACAAAGAAATGAATTTACACGTATGCACGTTTACCTGTATAAATATATAGATAGGATAAAAGTATATTTCAAACTGATTTAACTATGTTTATATGGACCAGAAATTCAACATCTTTGAATGTGATAAAAATAATACTGTCACTTCTCTACAATCTTAATTTAGGCCATTATAAAATGTAAAAAAAAGGCTATTATTAATTAATCACAGATTTTACGGAATCAAAATAGCGAGAAAAAATACAAAGACATCCTGTAATTCCAAAGATATTACTGTTATCAAAAACTGTATTTAAACCTACAATATTTAATTTTTTGAGCCAGAACTAAACATCCAAGATTTCGTTTATTAATTCTGATAACAAAAAACGATAAATAAATAAATATAATGGCAAATAAGTCATAAATAGTTTAATATTAAAATTTTTAATCAGTTGTTACATATACATCGCAATTAATACGAATAAAAAAAGCTGCGGAAGCCAGAACGTGCCTTTTAAATTTAATTAAAAATTCTTATCAATCATATTAAAAACTTGGAACGTACTAATCGAAGACGTCAGCACTTTACACAGAAATTCTACATCATTGAAGAAATTCTTTATAATGAAAATTGATTATTAAGGTGACATCTTCTTCAACTATTATTTTTGCCTGATGAATTCAAAATTTAGGGACGATACTTAATGATTTTCGATTTGTTTTAATTTCAAAATCAAGTAAATATTTAATATTAGATTACTCACCTATTGGTCTTTATATTTCGTTATTATTCGTCAGATGAAATATATATTTTTCAAATATATTTTCTAGCAAGAATAAAAGAAAATGTGGTAGAAAGCATATAAACGTTAATAATCTAATTCTATGGTAAAATTTATGTTAATACTTCCACGATTTTAGTTTATTAAATCAGTTAACAATACTGTTTTTTTTTCAATACTATGACTAATTTTCTAATTTATTTGGTTATGTTGCAATATATGTTTGTTGTTTTCCGTTGAAGAATTTTGTCTTTTCTTCAGCAACTAATCAAAACGTATTGAATACAATTTTTAAATTTTATTTCACATTATATAATGTGTATATTATTTGGATGCAGATTATTAAATGTGATTGCATCAGACTTCAATTTGCACGTCATACACAACGCAATCAAAATAAAATAAAATTTAACTAGTCCAAACGCATCCAAAATAAGTGGTTGACGTTTCCGGTGTCGTTAAAAATGAGTCCGATGAAAATGAAATGTAATGTAGGTTATGAAATGGAAAGCGGGAAATGATTCACGGTCTGATTCGAGTTATTTACCTTTTTCTACGACTTATGTTCACGGTTCCCGACTTCAGCGGGATTTTTCGCACGGTATCTTATGTAAAGAAATTGACAGGAAATGATTTAAATGTCTAAATTAGCATAAGTTACAGGTAGAAACCTTACCTTATGGGGAAACGATTATTTCAGCGAATCGTGAGCACGCCGGCGTTCATTGAAGCACCAAGAACGTAAACACTGTCCGGGACTGTTTGGGGGCCGAGTCCCTTTTAAACCCTCCGTGGGTGCGTCACGGCATTGACCTTGAGAGTTGTTGTGACCCACATGCGCGCAGAACACGCCTCCCGAACCGACCAATGGCAACGCGAGGTTCTTTCTCGCCTCATGCCACCGTCCAATCGCCGCCGTTTTCACTTTTGATTCTATCGCTGAATAACTTGTTCGTCACTACTACGCTTGTTTACAGTTACTACTGCCGTAGTGCGCAGATCCCACGAGTTACGCAACGGACCTTGACGCCGGCCGTTTTTTGGCATATAGCAACGAGTAGACAGAATAACAAAACAAAAGATGAGCAACTCTCGGCACAGACTCTGGCATCGCAACCCTGCATTTCCTGCACCATAAATCAGTCTCCACTGTTTTGCACCACATCGCAGGTGTAACGAGGTCAATTAGTTACATACACCATCAACATTTTTTATTATTATTAGACAAAACTTTTATCTTACGATTATTTGTTGTTACATAGAGTATTAGAGTATATACAATTAAAATCCTGTACATAATTAACCTGGGAACTTGGCACTTAATCCAGCAATTAACATAATTCTGCAAATTTTTTCTTGTATTTTAATTTGGGTGTCTGAGGGGCATACATTGTTGAGTTATGAGGGATCGCTGGTGATGTTGAATTTGATGGGATGGATGGAATGGGTGGGTGGGGTCTGCGGGTATGAGGACGGGGTGGGTTAGGAGGTTCCAGAGTGTTCTGTGGGAAGGATGAGGTCGATAGGGCGTTTTCTCTTGAGGCGACATGCGTGTGGGGGGTGGTGGAGGGTTGCAATGGAATTGCTGGATCGTGGTGTTGGGATGATTGAAGGTGCTTTTGATTAATGAGGTTACGGATTTGGTGATTATTGGGCTGACTTGGGGAAGTTTAATGTTGTGGTGGATTATGGAATTTCTGAGATACCAGGGAGAAGGATTTTGGCTGAATGGGTTTTGGCTGTTGCTCCCCATATGGATGAGGCGTAGGACCAGATGGGTTGTATTATGAAGAGATATACTAGGCGTTTTGTGCTGAGGGCGAGTGGGGATTTTCTGTTTAGGAGAGGGTATAAAGTTCCGAATTTAAGGTTAATTTTAGAGAGGAGGTGTTTAATGTGGGGTTTCCAAGAGAGTTTTGAATCGAAGAGGAGTCCTAGGTAGGTGGTTTCTGTTTTTGTGGGAATTTCGGCGTTGTTTAGGTAGAGGGGGATGTGCGGAGGAGGATTTTTGGATGTGACGGTTATTGATTTGGTGGGATTTATGCTGATTCGCCATTGCTTGGACCAGTGTTCTAGGTGGCTGAGCGCTGACTGAAGAGGTTGGATATTGGAGGTGAGAGAGGAGGTTTGGTAGGAGATGGCGATGTCGTCTGCGAAAAAGATTGTGCTTGTGGCGGGATGTTGTGGAATATCGTGGGAGAAATACGATGTTGTACAGGAAGGGGGCAATGACGCTTCCTTGGGGGACTCCTGCAGCGATGGGATGGGGTTGGGAGATGTGGTTATTTATCTTGATGGAGAAGGTTCTGTTGGAGAGGTAGTTGAGAAGTATTCTATAATGGGTGTCATTTAAATAATCTTTGATTTTTGAGAGAAGGGAAGGGTGATGAATTTTGTGAACGCTTTTTCTATGTCAATAAAAGTGGTGATACAGGATTTGCGTTGTTCGAAGGAGTTGTTTATGAGGGAGTATAATTGATGGCAGCAGGAATTTTTTGGGCGAAAACCGTATTGTGTGTCAAGAACTAGGAAGGAGAGTTGGTTGATTAAATGAGGGAGTAGTAATTTTTCAAATAGTTTGGAGATTGTAGGAAGGAGACTTATTGGTCGGTAATTTTCAGGGTGGGATTTCGGTTTGTTGGGTTTCGGTAACATGATTATGGTGGCATGTTTCCATTTGGTTGGGTAGTAGGTGGTTCTGAGGATGGCGTTGAAGATATAGGTGATTAGGATTATTGTTTTTTTTGGGAGATGTACCATCAACATGTGTGTTCAACTTATCACACGTTGAGATCCTTCCTAGAAACGACTGTTGTCGCCGCGTGAGTTTACGTTGACTTGTTTATATTTTGAAGGTAGCGATTACGCACTTGTTATTGCCGCAGGTACAAGGCTTCTGTGTTTACTACTAGAGTCTGGGATTGTGAGCAGGACAAACGTTGAAGTGATTCGCTGTTTCGTATTTTTAATATGATAAAATTTCAGTATTTATTTAATGATACACATTTTCAAATAAAAATAAAAATTTTAGAAATCTAAAACGTGAAACCAAATGAAAAAAAAACTTTCAATCACGCTGGATTGACTGTAGCCAATGAACGATTTTTATTTTTATTTTACGATACATATAAAATATAAATATATCAACCTTAACCGAACAGTTTTTACCAGTTTACAAATTTAAATAAATAGTTTTTAATTATTTATTATATCGGAATATTTCCCAGTTTTTTAAAAAAACATTATAACTCTATATTGTAAGAATTTAAAGACGTATAAGTCAAAATATGCTGTTATCGACTCTAAATTACACTTTATATCGAATTATAAAAAACAATTTCAATTTATCAAACACTTGAAATTTTATAAAAAATAACCTTATAACTTTTAATTGTTTCAAAATCAATGCGTATTGTCTATAGTCAGCAGCATGTACGATGACGGCCCAGTTTAGTGTCTTTCTTCACCGGTTCTCCGTTCGCAGCCAATTACCTTCAGTAAGCGCCTAGAGCTTGATCTCGTTAGATGGTCGTTGATAATTTATTCCGCGCCGATCATGGCAATACAGGACTTGCGTCCACTACCTCAATCTGCGTCACCCACCTTCTTTTCTGGTTCCTGTTATAGCTTCTTCTGAAAATTTCATTTCTCATATATATCTTCATTATTTTTTAAAATCTGTATTGACTCTAATAATTTTCTTTTGATATTTAAAACGTCTTGAAAACAAAAAAGCAGTCTTTTAGGCCATTCACGTCTCTTTAGCGTCGTCTCGAGCATTCGTTTTTACTTAGGTTATTATTTGTTCAGGGCAACAAATCTATTGAACTTTTTATCTCCAGTTTGCGCCTATCGTTATTTCGGGTTATTTTCAGTTTTTAATAACTGGATATATTCCTTCTCTTCCACTATTAAAATGAAAGTAGGTGGTCCTTTCTGTGAACAAACCGTAACGACTGAAACATTTTAGGACTTTTTCTGTCCATTATAAACACATTAACTGGCAGGAAGTTTTTTTTCAGCTGGAGACTACTTAGTCTCACTTTTCTGTTACGTATTCATTTATATATATTTATATTGTAATGCCAATTAATTAGGCCATTAATTGTTTGGACATAAAATTTGAATTCTTTGATTAATCCATTATAGCGGCCTGATCGAACAAAACAACAATGGAAAAGCAAGCTCAGCCGCTTTTGTTGAAAAGTCAAAATGAGGTTTTGCGCGCATGAAAGTCGGGCAGTTTACGTCTATAGCCAGCCAGGAAAGTAAGTCAGTTTTTTTTACGTCTGCAGCCAGCTAGGATAGCGTTGGTGATGAAAGATTGCTGTGGACGGATGAGGTTTTTCTGGTGAGCAGCAAGGAGCGGAATAGTAAAGTTGACAGTTTAAGTCTACAGCAAGTTCGCTCCGAAAGAATAAACAGTCAAAATAAATCTTCAAGGAGATACGTTGTAGTTTAAGTCCAAATCAGTAAAAGACTAATAAATCTACGAATCATAGGATTCCTGTAAGGCAAACAGACATCAGATAGCTGACATTCAGGAGGATCATCCGAGTTCCTGGGAGCCTATCAATTTTGACTTCAATAGTGTAAAATCTGTGAGTCGACATTTAGAATCAGTGTATAATTTTGCAATAGTGTACTTCCGAAACCAAAAAGAATGCTGGTACCAGCTGGATACTTCGTGAGTAACAAAACCAAAACTAATGATTAATTGTAAACGCTAATTAAAGGATAAAGTCATATTTCGTTCTCTTTTAAATTGTCAATCAGAGTTAATTTCTTTACTTTTAATTTCTTTCATTCTATCAAACATTGTTTACGTAAATTGTAAAGTGTTTTGTTAATGAGATTTTAAATCAATTTGTTGTGTTCATTATCAAACCCAGTACAGGCCCCGAGGGAAAGATCTCAAATTTTGTTGTAATTATGTTTATTGCCACAAAATAAAAATAAATTTTTATGTTGTAAATTTTGTTTATTATTTCATTTAATAAAGCCTCATATTTGATTATTACATAAATGGCGTTTCAACGTGGGGCAAATTCTTTAAATTAAAAATAAATTAAACGACCGATTGTTAATTATTACAGTATATACATATGTGTGTGTGTGAGAGCGTGTGTGTGTGTGTGTGTGTGTAGTGTAATTAGATTATAATTTGATACATAACTGAAACGGTGACAAACTTGAAAGCCACTAAACAAATTACTTATGCAACCCAAAAAAAAGTATTCTCATTTGTTGATTACTTTACTCCTTTTTTCCTTCGTATAAATTTAAGTACAAGCCTCTGTCACTTCAGCTCAAATTTCTTTCAACCACGCAAATAAAAAATCCAATAATAATATTAGAAACACATTTTCATATTCATCGTCATGAAGTTTCACCTCCTCCAAACGTTTCCGATGGAGTTCGTTTCCTCCGAAGAACAAATCTCGTTCTCTGCGTTTCTTAGTTCCTCTTCATATCTACATTGCCTGTTCAGATTTACCAGACTTTTCTTCGCTTTTTTCTTAGTGTACATGTTTCTGATATGTATAGAGCAAAAACTGTAAACCAGAGCAGTTTTTAAAAAAATTTTTATACATTTATTACATAGATTAGACTATCATTACAATAAATTATGTTGGATAACAAAATAGCTTTATCTACTAAGCTTTAATTCATAGCCTTTTTATTTACTAAGATGGATGGCCAGAGAGAATTCTACCAGAATAGGTAGACTTATGGTGCCAATTAATACTTCGAAGAATGCCTTTTGCAGGCAGCCGCGGCAAAACAACGTGAAAAGCTCGCGAGTAATTTTGCGGAGTTCTCCCCTTCGCTAGTCATAACACACGTAGACGACCCTGCCAACATTGATATCTGTAAATAGGGTGTCTTACGCAACTCCTTGGCTCTAGCAGGCTGAATGGACGGGACGGGACTGACTGCGTGGAAAGTTCCTAGTCTGGCCGGAGCAACGACTTTCACAGTTGCTCTCTTACGACATACAAAACACCCGTCTCCAAAAGGCATCACCTTTAATATTTCAAAAAACACAAAATTCTCATGTACGTGATTTATATCAATTAAGGAATAGATTTACGAATATTTTCCTTCGATCGTTGATAAATTTAATTAACAGTAACGAAATTAAACTTGCATTCAACCCGACATTAAAGTAAATACTTAACACAATTAAAAGATAAAGTAACAATAAATGAAAAATATGTTAATTATAAAATAAATATTGTAGTATAAGAACAAGAATATATAACCAAAAGACAACGCTAATCATAATACTGCATTGCCATCACTCAATTTAAATTTAAAGTAATTAATTTTGAAAATGTAATAATTTCACAAAATCACATTTTATTATTATTTATTTTAAAATGATAAAGATATGTGTTCCAGGAAGCAAAAATGCTTAAACACATAAGCAAAATTTAGAGACAATAATAAGTTTAAAGTTTTTTGATTAATTTACAACACCTTAAAATTTAATTTAGTTGACCACTTGGTGGTAATTCTATTTATTAGGTTTCTCGGATTTAACGGAATACAATTTAAATAGTAATTTAATGATAGAAAATTAAAGTTGAATAAAAAATAAATAATCGAACAAAAAAATCAATTTGAAGTTTCTGTGAGGGTTACGTAAATTGTGGGGTGAACCAAAACAAAGTCTTATATACATGATAATTTTGAATACAATTTCTTTGTTTTCTTTAAATATTTTAGATAAGTGGATACAAATGCAATTATAGCCCAAGTGGTCCATATCAAGGGTGTGCGTTATGTTTTGCAAATATTGTTTTAAATTTGATAAAAATAAAATTGTTCTGACTAATAGATTCGTGTTTTTAACATTTATTTAAACAAAAGCCTGATTATTGTAAATGTGAAACATAATTATAAATTAAAAATAGGGCAATTCCTGACCTGACGGACTGGACTCTGAACTTTGCTACACTTAACAAATCATTACAAAAATAACACGTAATTTGTTTACTTTATTGTTTTTATTATACACCTGAAGTGAATGAGTCGGCTTTTCGGATTGGATGAGATGATAAGTATTTTGGCCGAGCATTCCGGGAAGCATGTTGTTTACCTCTGGCAGCCGAGACCTTGAATGGAGGCTCGTGCTTGTTTACTCTCAAAGATCTTATTGCGCAAGCAGATCTCCGTCACGGTCCGTGTTCTTTCCTTTTCGGCAACCAGAGACAACAATTGGACGTTACCTAACAACTGGCATTGCTTCTGTCTCCATCATTCTTTATAGACGGTCCAAGAACGCCATAATTGTATTTTAAATTGCACCTTGTTCAGTGGATTTTTAAAAATTCTTACAGGAATTTTTCTCAAAACACGGAACTGACCCTTGTTAGAATTCCGTTAATACGTACGGAGGCATAAATATAAGAAATTATCTTTCAATTATTTAATTTATTCTCACTTTCCAAAACCCCAAAATAATAAAAATTATAATTATAAAAATAAACATTTTATAAAATTCATTCCATTTTAACAATACGGTACTATCAAAGATTGAAGCCTTTCTCGGTGTAGTTGTTCAATATTTTGTTCTCGGAGTTAAACTGGGTTTTGCATAATTTTTTTTTTTTTGGGTGTAGACAGACTATGTATAGGGTAATCCACATAGTGGCAACTCCCCTCATATAGCATAGGAAAGGGATTTCAAAGGGGGGATGCGGTAGGGTGTAGGAAGGTAGCCAAGGGTTACTAGGGCCCCCGGGCTATATTTTAAGGATCCTACCCGGCATTCGCCTAAAAGTAATGCAGGACAAACCCTATAAAAAACCTGCATCGGATAGGTCGGGCATTTGGTACTTGTCCCACGCCCTTCCGATGACGGAGAGGAGTTTGCTGTGGGGACGCAGCTTACCCCTCGCCATGCCTTGGCCTGTTTAGGAGGCAGCTGGCCGACTATTCCAATAGGAATAGCGGACAACTATTAGAACGCTCTAATATAATTATGCAAACCAACAGCCTGCGAGAGGATTCTCTCGCAGGTAACCTGCGAGGGATGTTCTCTCGCAGGCAGAAACTTTTAGGTGATACGAAGGGGCTACCTTTGGGTATGCCTTTTCCTCTCCGTTTTTGAACTAAGGTTCCCACAAGCCGAGGCACCTCGGCCTGTTTTGAGAGGTGTATGTTCCGGGGTCGCAGACCTTGGGCATACGGTAAGAGTTGTCCGCTATTCCCATTGGAATAGTCGGCCAGCTGCCTCCTAAACTGGTCGAGGCACGGAGAAGGGAATGCTGCGTCCCCACAGCAAACTCCTCTCCTGCTATCGGAAGGGCGTGGGACAAGTACCCAATGCCCGACCTACCCGATGCAGGTTTTTCTAAGGTTTTCCCTGCATTTCTTTAGGCGAATGTCGGGTAGGATCCTTAAAATATAGCCCGGGGACCCTAGTTAACCCTTGGCTACCTTCCTCTACCCTTCCGCATCCCCCCTTTCAAATCCCATCCTATTCTATTAAAGGGGAGTTGCCCGATGTGGATCACCCTCATGTAGCCTGTTGCCCTAAAAAAAAAAACTTTTCGATATTCCTGCAATTTATTTTAATATAATGTGTTCCATCGGTATTTCCGTACTATATGTATTTAATTTATGGAACTCCGGTAAATTGTTTACACATTTTACTGTTCTGATTAAAACACTCCTAGCCATATGGTGTCTTATTATATCATAGCCGTGAATTGTACATTACTTGCAGGCCCAGCTAACTAAAGCTTCAAAACGTGAAACGGGTGAATAAAAATTATCCAATCCCAATGTTGTTCACAGTATTTTTTTTAATTAGAACGTCACAATAATCTTATCAGTGTATAAATGTGTCAGATTATCATTTCATACGAAAGCAAATGGAAATGAAAACAAGACAATTATACTGGATGATCGGCAGGTAAGCGCTGTTAACACTAACAAATAAACTGGTAATATGTAAAATTGTAATTAAACGTATATGGACTTACGGTAACAGCAATACTGAAATCGTACAAAAGTTTCAAAATAAAGTGTTATGAGTGAAAGAGAAGGTAGGCGTTACCCATGCCAACAGTGAAAGAAGAAATATCGAAATTTAGCTTAAAATATAGCGACCGATTGGAAACATAAGAAAACAGTTCAATGAACCAAACAGAACAATGAAGACGTATAAAAAGATTTAAACTATAAAAAAGCGAAGACAGGTTGTTCAGTAAATGCTTTAGTGTTTGTTCGTCTTTCGTCCACGTACATGTATGAAGTTTTCTCACCTTTCTGGCATCCCTGTTTCACTTCATCATTAATACCAGACATTTGTTTGTTCGCGACAACTATTGAAATGGAATCAAGTAATAATTATGTCAGTTGTTGTAGTGGTTCAGTTTGCATTGACGTGAAGGATGCTGAAATAATGAACTTGACCAGTCTTGACACGAGTTCTTTGTCTGTCTTGACTAGACGCTGATATCTACATATTTCAAGTGCCATATCTGGGAGGAACTATTGCAAATGGGTCAATGTCACGATCAGACTATTTTTGATTAAAATATTGCAACAATCATCTACGTAAGCGAGTTTAAAACTGCTGCTTTGAAGCGACGCTCCGTCACTGATTCCCTTCTTTGTATTTCCTTTCCTCTCTACCTAGGGATAATTTTTTCTATCTGCCAATATTACTTCCTCTATTTCTCCTTCAAATGAGACACTGACTGAACTGATGATTCCAGGGAAAGTACAATTCTTCATATTCGTCCCATATTTACTCCTGTGAATCAACACTTTGCATTCAGGTTCTTAGAATTTGGATTATAGAATTATTTTCTTCGTCCCCAATATCAATTTTATTGTTAAATTAATTTTGTATCGCTAGGTATTTTTTCTTAGACGCAAAATATTTGCATCATTTGGAAGATTCGGTACAAATAAATACAGTTACAAAACATGCAATATACCCAGTTATTGAAAAAAAATCCTGTGAACGAACAGCAGACCTTCAGTAAGTCTATTAAAAAAAATCTTTTAAAACACAAAAAATACTAAAAATATTGCAATAGCACTAATAAAATTTCGCTAAAATTATGATCATAGAAGCAATTAAATAGCAGTTACCTTTAGACTAGTCTATCAAAATGGCTGACAATCAACTGTTGATTGGATAATGGCTTTAATTTATTTTTATAAATTTCTATTCCTTCTTGACTATATTTAATAATCATCATTCTAAACTAAAATTCTTACGTCTTGAACATCAACATTGTTTTGGTTAATGCTATAAATAGAAGAAGAAAGCGATGGTTAGTGGATAAGCGGTCAAACTGAATCATCAATAATTACTTCACTGAATTCATATCCATTAATATTTTTCTCAAACACATCAAAACGAGAATGAATAATCATAGATTCTAAATGAATAATTTAACAGCGGAAAAGGTAAAGAAAAAAAACAGCCTTTTTTGAGAGGATCGTAAAGAAGTGCATAATAGACAGTAACGTAAATGAAAATTTAAACATTTTTTTTATCTTATTAAATTATATCTGTGGTACTAGCAAATCTATTTCAACCTAAAATATATCTCGAAGCCCTATTAATATTTTTTTTTGTATACGTTCTAGGTCACTACCTATCATTATGTGCAATATAGTGCTATAGTACTGCAAATGTGGCATTACTATAATTTTATAGACTTTTCTGGATATCACAGAAGAGAGGACTACTTCTTTTTAAAATAATCAAAACTATGGCTATAAATAAAACCAGAAACCTGCTCACGAGCTACGGTAAAATATTAGTTACGGAACCAGTATAAATTAATTTTTTTGTTGAACGATGCAATTGTCACAGTAAAACAATACGCGGAAATCTGTTTCTGTACTTTGAAAATTTTTCTTTATAAACATTATTACTCTCCTTCATGCCACAGATAGTATTCCGTCTTTTTTATTATTAGTTCAGTTACCGTAAACTTACATAAATTTAACATAGATTTGTAGTTGAATACCGACACAATGTCACCAGGACAAGGCATGCAAATTATATACAGCTACGACATAAATTTTGCTTACTTTACTTTTGTCTTCCTTATTTTCATTTCTTGATAATTCTGTTTCTACTTGACGTTCATATTCACAGCTTAATTTTCCCGGAGTTTGCATTTATCTTTCTTTTGTGTAAAAAAGCTGATATTAACTTGAACTAGACAAAATAAAACGTTTTCATGCGTACAAGTCCTATGCCCGCTTACAGGCAATTGAAGTCGCGGTTTGACACTTCAACTGTTTAAAATTGGCGGCAAAGAGAATGAAATGTGACACTACCGCCATCTAGAGAGAAGTATTCAAAACTTTGATGTGAATATATAGTCCACCGTGGTTGTTTTCGAAACTGTGGCAAGTCGAAATTTGGAAAATATCGAGTTGTATCAATTCTGACGCGGAGGTGCGAAACTTGGCGTAGCCAAATTTGTCAAGTCTAATAAATACAGGAAAATATGTAACTGTTTGATTAAAAAACAATAGTTGACAGCAGTCCCATAGCAAACAGGATTTCCCTTATATTTGCTTAAGGGCTGCTCATTTATAATGAACATTGGGGAAGAAAAAAAAATACTTCCATTTCCACGTAGATAATTCTGATTTTTATAATAACAGGATAAAATATGACATTACGGCTGTTAATTAGAATAAAGAAATTAATTTTCTAGGTGGATGGAAAAAGTTGTATATTTTATTTAAAATAACTGGGTCTGTTTGAAACGAAAAAAAAAATGTTGGTCCGATTTTATTGGCTGGGCTGAAACTGAGCTGCCACTCCCGAACGCTATCCCACTACTGCCTGCTACGGGGACTTTTGGCTGCTGAGTTTCCCCCCTGGCCCGGTACGCCCCTCCTTAGCCAACCTGCACTCCTCAGATTCCTCCAAGGAGTCCATATTGATAGCAGGCTTAGTGCGGACGCTCGGTCAACGTGGTCCACTCAGCTCCAGAACCCCCAGCCTCACACCGTCCTCAACACTCAGCCTCCAGGTAGCTGGATTACAGGAGCACGCCACCACTCCCAGCTGGAATATAGTGTCCCCTATACCATATATATAGTACAATATAATCTTTATATTTATTTTAACTATTAGTTATATATAATTAATATAAATATTTCCATAATCCAATCAGATAACACGTACATTTGCGTTCCTAAGGAAAATTCAAGCTAAATTTAAAATTATATTAATATAAGGAAACATTTAAAATAATTCACCTCTTCTCTACTAGATGTCAGCGCCACTGCCTGTCATGGCGCACATGGCAGTAATCACAGTTTTTTAAAAAAACATATCGATAACTGTATTAAGAAATTCGAGTATTTATTCTATAAAATTTAATTTTTCTTTAGTAATATTATACATGTATTATAATTGTTAATTATTTTCTTGTATTATTCTTTGTAACAGTAAATTTTAATGTTTATATATAAATTTAGACTTTTTGCCATTTTTCAGTAATTTTTCTTTATATTATCCGGTACAGAATTTATTATTGAACGTTTAAATGGCCGACGTCACCATTTTTTTCACATTACCTGAAGAAGATGGTGATACCAGCCATTGAAACGTTGGGTAACCAGGTAGATATTATATAGCAGACTCACTGGTAAAGCCAACGTTCTTAAATGGGAATCAAGTGAATAATCGGTTAATTGAATGTCAGATAATCTTAATTTTAAAAAATCACCCGCTTTGAGGTACCCAATAACGTTTTTATGAACTTACCTTTATAACAGTATAAATATCTAATATTTTATTAATAAAATTGGAAAATCAACAGGAACTGTATTAATAATATAGCCAAAAGAGCCGTAATTTATTAAATACTATGTTCAATGACGTCCTCAGTTGTATGTAATTAATAACATGTGAATTGAATTGATGTAATCTATTGAACATAATTTTTTTTAATTCTTCCAACAACATCCAGAGGTGAAGAATAAATTATGTTGGAAGAATAGAATGAAAATTATCTTCATACAGATAAACTTAAAAACTTTTAATAGAAATTGTGCATTTCATCCCTATTTGCAACCTCTTAAGGTAATAAGTATTACAAAATTTTGATAGTCACGTATGTGCTTCACGGACTGCTGTGACAATATGCATAATTTCTGCATTGTGCATATCGGCCACAACTGTCAAAAATAGCTATGTTATTAGCTAACATGGAAATATTTTCCAATTTGTGTAACATTTAATGGGATTGGTTTACATGTAAATTAAGAGTTTTAATTCAAGTTTCAAATAACATATATTTAAAAACTTCTGTACAAAAAAATAACAATTCCTTCTTATTTAACAGTAAACAATTTCTTAATTGGTAAAACTATCCATGTAAACATACAAGAAATAGAATATATGATAAAAAACTCAAAGAATTTGGTGATGAAGACTATAGATTTGGAGATATAAAAGGACCTTCATTTGAAAAAAACTGAATATTGTGATTTTATGGAACCCCTGAAAAATTTATTATATCTGAAGATGCAGTGAATGATTTGGGCTAGTTTCCAAAAAAAAAAAACCTAGCCGAGAGACTCTTGCAGATACTTATCTGAATGATTTGGAACTAGAATCTAATTTTGTAACTAACTCAACATATGAAGAATATTCTCATGAAGCCTTCAGTGTTCCTGCACTTTACAGGAAATTAACTCCTGGGTTGGCTGCTGAAGTAAATGGATGGCATGATTAAATTAGAGAGAAGCTATGACTAAAGAGATTCCTTTGACCGACATTCACCCTTTTAGATAAACTTTTTTTTTAAAAAAAAAAATTGTTACAATTATTTCAAATGTCTCAAAGTATTGATACTATTTAAGAATTTAGTTCTAGGTGAACAATCTGAAGACATCCACTTCTTGACAACTAATATGTGGGTAAATTTTAATAATGTTGAAACCATTAAATTCAACAATTGTTAATTTAAGTCATCATTCTAGAATTGTTCAATATTTTGAATATGAGTAATAATTTCAATTTCATTCTCAGCAGAAAGAAATTGTTTAGTCATAAAATCGTATAATTTGCTTGAACTATAGAGGATCATTTTCAATTAGGTAGATTTGATTTCACTTTAGAATTGAAGGGACTATGAATTGCCAGCAACATAAAGAGGTAGACAGAATTAATGTCATCCATTCAAACATTTTCAAATATTTAAGTACTAATACTTCAAATAGTCCAAGGCAGCAAAGCTAATATGCTACAATTTATTTAATTAATATAATGGCCAATAGATAAGAAACAATTTAATAGTCCACAAAGAGATTAAATTTTAAATTACAAAATCACCTGATATTTTGTTCCTGTTTTGGAACTTCATCAGGTGTACAAGTATATATTAAGGTAACAAATTGTATTGTAATGAATCTTATTTATACAAAATTTGGAATGAAATTTCCAAATGCATGTCACTTTCGTGCATAATGTAACTGAAAAATTATATTTATGTATTGATTCAACTAATGTCAGATAAATATAATTATTATACTGAATTTGAATTTCACTTTCAACATTGTAATGTGTGATAAGATAAACAAAATTCGTTCTCTTGCTACCAAATATGTTGTTTTGATTATTTAATCTTATTTTGGTAATTGATACATAAGAATAAAATAATCAAAATAATTGGTGTTATAGGAAAAGATATGAAGAGACAGAAGAGTTATAAATGTGAAAACATTCTTCAACTCAATAGTAATGTTTTGGCAGATTTTTAAACTGAATAAATTTTACATCAAAGAACTGAAAATTATATACAATTCACATCTGCCTTAGACACTATTAGTGTAGTGAACATTTAAATATGTAACAAGACCCTAAAACTAAGCTAAATTTTAAAATTGAGCACCATATTAAAATATAAAATGACAAAATATTAACTAAACATTAAAGAATGTCACTGATTATTTTATATATAAAATAGTTCCAGCTTGGTTAGACACATCATATTAGGAAGAAAATAATTTCAAACATAGTTAAAAAAATGTAACAAAATTTTTATAGGATATAAACATATTAATTTGTAAATTAGTGTGAACAGATATTTCTCTTTGACTACAGCTACGATAATGCCTAAGCTGCCTTTGTTACTTGATATTCACAAGGAACAAATTATTATGCGCATTAAAGGAACTTGTTAGCTGAGAAGTAGAGCAACTATATGGCTGAGCTTTGAGTGAAGCTTCTTTTGTTCTATCTGAAGCAACTACTAGGATTAATAAACAGAAACATTGTGGTTATAACATCTTTCATTGCATTCCTGTGCTTTTAAATCAGGGCAACTACTTTAAATTCTGTTACAGTGATTCAGAACTCAATTATTTTCAATTTTGTCATTTTACATTAATCATCTTTATACTAAATTCTATTGCTCATCTTATGATTCCAACCAGCATCAAATATAAACTTATAAATATTTTGAAAAAGTAATTTTCATTCTGTCTCATTCTTCCACTTTTATACCATACATACTATTGCATATCACATACTGGCCATTTATGTACACAAAATATACATTTTCAATTTGATCCATTTGTAATTGGATAGGAAATGGGGACAGAGAGTGGTTGACTTATCTTAAATCGAAAGTTGTATATTTCTGGTAAGTCAACCACTTTCTGTTCCTCTTTCCTATCCAATTGAAACATTATCTTTACTTGTTTTATATATATACAAATTATTCTTGACAAACAGCACATGGTGTTGGATTATATCTCCTCTTTATACCAGAAGATCTGACATCTGCAACATTAAGAAAATTTAACGATAAAATATAAAAAATAATACAGCCATTTATAGGGATAATACTTGTCAAATAGCTTATGTATAATTTTCATCTCTATTCCAGCAATTTTACTCTCTGCAAAGTAAAAGATTTAAATATAAAAAACACCTAAATAATGTTAAGCAATCTGTTTCTAGAACCATTTAATCTTTTATTTGAACTATGAGAAAGTTGTGTTTAGAACTCCTTGAATACAAAGTAATTCAATGTTAAGAATGCAGAAACTAAAATACCTGAGTTACAAAATACTTCAAGAAAGATGCATATCTTTATATTATAGAACATAAACTTACTTCAAACATTACTGTCGAGTGAGGTGTTACTTCCCCTCAGCTTACAGCAGCTGCATTGATCTGAGGAGAATCAAGGATGGCAGGCTGGCTGCCCACATGATTTGACACATGGTTGTTTGTTATACTGTCCAACATCAAACTCTTGTTTCTCAATTCAAAGACTTGTTGTATAGCTTCTCGGAAACACAGGAAATTGTAGTCTATAACACCTGTAAAAAAATATTTCTTCCACTTAAGAATGACCCAATATATATAATACATCTCTCAGAAGTTGATAAAGTCTTATTGCAAATAAAAAATCATACAGCACTTTGGTAATCAGATATTATATTTTGAAAATTTAAATCATTAAACAACATATTTTAAAGGTAATTAAATGAAAGATTAGTCAACTATTAGTTAAGACATTAGGAGATGTTATAATTCTTATCCCTTAATTTAAAACACCGATATGCAGAGTTTTTTTTGGGAAAGTATGCGACAAAATACCCACCTTGCCTGTCAAAATTGTCTTCACGTAGTATACAGACAAGAGCCAAGAACTTGTTCACTTCCCTAAGATACAAAATGGTACCATTGTTCAGTTTTATCAAACTGGAACTTTGTAAGTCAAATGCTGCAGTATCTGTGTCATCTTTTAAACTGAAACCAACATCAAACATGATATAATCTATTATATTGACGACTTCATGCTAAAAGTGTTAACTTATTTCTGTGTAAAAACAAACAAAACCTGTTAGAATTAGTGAAAAATTATAGTTTATTTATTTTATGTTGTGTGCAATGAAATCTAGTAACAAATCTGTTTTAAGATTTACAAAGAAAATTTAAAGACACAAACCCAAATATATATTTTATTACTAGGAAATCAGAATTTTATATAACAAAACTATATCAGGATAAACTTAAAAATAATACACAAAAATACTGAAAACTGTAAAACAAGGTAACTCAGTGTTAAATCCAATGTCATGCCACTGTATCAAACTCACTACTCCGGTGTAAAACTATATTCAAACTCAATAAACCATTTGAATTATCAAGCAAAATGCTGATCAAATTGCCCAATAAATCACATTTCCTTCAACATTACTACTTCAATTAACAACTTGCAGAATCACTCATTTTTGCAATTTTCTTTTATGAAGTGAAATAAATAATTTTATTAATCCTGTGGAAATGAAAACTTTTTAAGAAATAATTATATTGATCAACTAAAATTGCAATGCACTTAACAGAGCTAATTAACTTTCATTATACATTTTCAAGAGTATTTAAAAATTTAAGTAAAAAAAAAAGGCTTATACACGTTATTTATTAATTTTATAATCGAAAGATCGCTTTTACTTTCACATTGAATGATCTAATTTATCATAAAGCAATTTGATAAATAATGTCACGTCATATAACAGCTAGTTTGTAAAGAGAATTTATAGTAAAAATTATAGAGGTGTTGCCTATTTTTCATTTTAATTAAAATAATCACTCCTTACCCATAAATACATGATACATCAATTACAACATCAATCATGTCACAGCACAGTTCATAGCTTTGCATGTCAACTGGTGTGGAATCTGTAGCAATATATATCTTGGATACTACATCAAAAAGAAATGCCTTCTCTATAGCTGAATTCTGAAATCAGAGAAACAAATTATATACAGAAAAAGATAAATCAATTATACTACACACATCTTAAATAAAGTCCTGTTCTAATGTTACAAATTAATTTCATAAATATTCACAAAATATATATTTCTGTATCAATTTAAGTATGAATTTTTTTTGTAAGTGCTGTTAAACATTAATCAAATTGTAACAATATGGAGGTAAGCCATAAGTTGTTGATACTAGAATCAAATTTAATCCATACAAGAAACCCTCTACAAATATGGATGATGGATAACTCTTCCATGGTCCGACAAACATTAATTTTCAAAATGACTTTAAAAAGTACGTATAATTAATTTTAGGTAAAACTATTAATAAATAGTACCGTTTGATAAAATTAAGTCAAGAAAAAAAAGTAAAAAACATTCATACTTTATTAAAAAGAAATGATTGTGGAATATTTTGAAATACAGATGTGAAGTATTTTAGATTGATAAAGTGCTTACAAAATCACATTATTCTATGCAGAATTGTCCAGGGCACAGATCTTCATTGAAAGATTTTCCCCTTTCAAATAATCATTTACTAGAAAAGTAATTTGCACTGTGCTAATGGTTCTTAAAAGAAAATTGGTCTCTCTTGAAATTATATAGAATGTGTAGGTACAGCAATCTTTCTTACCCCCATCATTAATAAGTCAATATACATATAGTAATTTGGTTGTAAAGTACTATTTTTGTAGGTTTTTTTTAATCTATTGTCATTGGATGAACGCAAGATAACTGAACACTATTGCTATACTAGAGTTATTCTATAACAGATAAACCCGTGCTGTAAATTTGACTGGGTTATTCAAGAGAGTAATAATGAAATTTAATACATCTATAGCAAAAATTATCAACATAAACAGCATATTAAATCATAAACCCAACACAAATATGCAAGAATAAATTAACTTACTGAAATCAGTATGTTGAGAAGATTCTCCAATGCTGGGAGTTGGGGAATTAGTTTCTGTACAACTTTACTGAAGGCTTCAAATATACTATGATCATAGATAGAAGTTAAATGAAAGCTCAGGTGAATCTGGTCATAGCCTGAAAGAATTCAAAATCTAGTCTGACATTCCTAAAACATAATAGTTTCTAAGTAATTATAAAATTTTACTTTCAGTATAATTTTTCAAAAATAATTCAAAATTAAAATGACCATTTTAATTTCTAACTATATATTCATAATTTAATCATCTGAACAGATGTTTTACTGCTGTGAGCTAAATATATCAATCAAACCAATAGGTAATGCTCTACAACTCATGTGAAGAGATTTTGCGTTGTTAAAAATTCATCAAAAGACTTACCTGAGTCAGTAAGGTCATCGTTTGCTCGCTGATGTATGTCTCTCTGGATTTCCATTTTGTAGTCATCAGAAAGACCATCAACTTTATGAATAAATACTTCAAATCGAATACTCTGGTTAACCTTGAATGCTTTAGTAACAGTAAGATTAAGTTTTGCTAATGCCTCCATATAGTCATCCTGAGAAAAGTTAAAATATTTTAACATTGTTAAAATTTAAAAAAAAAAACATTTAAATATCAAATTTATTATTGATTAAAGTTACATTTTTGGTATGCTACGAGTTTGTTGTACATATAAACAAATAAATGTCTTTAAGATGAATTTTAGTTCCAGAATTATGCCTCAAGCAAAAAAAAAATATAATAAAGTCAATTGATTTCAAATTAATTAAACCTATATATTGGCAGAACATACGAATTATGGTATGAAACCATTTTGTAACCTAAAATCAAAATAAATTAATATTTGATTAAAAAATTTAATATATACATAAACACCTTGGAATAAAATGAGATTTTATAATAAAAAAATACTGACCTGAGCATCTATAACAAACACAAGAGCACCACAGCCACCAAAGATCATATCAGAGTCAAAGGAAGGATCAAAAAAATCTATTTGTCCTGGAAAATCCCATATCTGGAATTGTACGAAGCTTGAGTTGGAGATGTCATCCTTGGTTATCTTGTTTGTGCTCTCTAAAAACAGTGTCTCATTTGGAGACATCTTATGAAATACAACTTTCTGTATTGAAGATTTCCCACTCCTTAAAAACAAACAAAAACTATTTAAAATAAGCATTACTTTTATCTGTAACTAAGTTTACATTATTATATAGTCAATATTAAAATATGTTAGACAGTGTATATATATTGTAGTAATTAGTAATTAAGACATTGTTATAATTGGAAAGTTGGATTGTAGAGGACTCATTATTAGTGGATAAAGCGGACACCGCAACAAGGCGGCGACGCAAAGAATGTATTGTTGTCAATCGGTTGAGGTATTACGCGCTCAAAATCTACGAGACGAGGAAGTTCAGTTGGGCAGCGGACAGCAAACAGTTCGAAAGCAATCTTGGGTCAGGCAAGGAACGGCGAAGCAGAAGGACCAGCAAAGTTTTTGTACAAAAGTAATAGAGTCAGGAATGTGCAGCCACAACAGTTTGATAGCAGTTACAAACATGCTCTAAAATATTGAAAAAGTAAAACAATCTTCAGTAGGGAAAGAGAAATTTAAATTAACGTCGTAATCGGTGGCAGAGCGGAAATTCAACTTGCTGGCCATAGACCAAATCCAACTAAAACTACACGAGATCTGCAAATCCAGGTTGCAGCAAAGCATCGAGAAACTACGCCAATTAGAATTGTTGACATTTAGAGTCTGTGAATACTAGAATCAGTGATATCCCCAAATTTTGTGCACGAAAAACCTAAAATGAGACCTGGGCGGCCGTAAGTAGAAAAACTTTAAAATCGTATTGTAAACCACTTTTAAAAGATATGTCAGATCGTTCTTTAATTATTTAGTTCTTCAATAATAATTATTTAATTATTACATTTAAATTCAATCTGTAGTGTTATTTTATCCACAACCAAGTTCGTCTATGTTTCAGACGCATTAACTTCCATAAAAGCTAAATGTAATTTGATTGTATAAAATTCACCCATTTATCAAACCTAGATAAAGACCCTGAGATCCCAAATATTATTGTGTATTTAAAATTGATAATAAAAATTGTTTGTAGTTTTTCACGTAATAGTTCTTTTATTTAGCCACAGCCATTTGTAGATATATTAAATTATTACAAGATATATATTATTAATTCATGCCTCACCAGCATGCAGTTCAGATTTTCCTTCCTGATGAAGGGGAATCAGGCCCTCGAAAATTTGAGCTTCCCCCATGCCAGACTGGACCAAATACTGATTTCAGGTAAGTTGACATCACTTTCTCTCTTTCCTATCCTAATGTATTATTTAATTTGACCTCGTCACATTTTCCTTAAGTGTTATATATATAACAGATTAAGAGAAAGTGAGTGTATAAATGTTAAGGATATTAATTATTTTTGATAATTGGTTGGTGAGTGAAGATAAAAATATAGGACAAAGGTTGGGATTACACTCTGAAGAAAGCAGACGCTTTAGGCATAGTAATATGCTCAAAGGAAGCATATGTTCAAGACGTATAGAGGAAAGGAAGAAGAAGGAAAGACTAAATATTTGGCAGGGCCGGGAATCTAACCCAGGTAGTAAAATGTGATGAGATCGAATTAAATAACACATTTAGATATGAAATAGAGACAGTGAGACCGGCTTACCTGAAATCAATAGTTGGTCCAATCTGGCAGTAGTGAGCAAATACTACAAATTTTCTAGGGTATGAACCCTCTTCGTCAGAAGAGAAGGTCTTCACTGTGTGCCCAGCCGACGTGTAAAAATTTGAAATATTTTCACTACTCAGCCCAACTTGACCTACTGTTGATTTCAAGTAAGTCAACTTAGGTGACTATTCCCTATCTAAATATGTTATTTAATTTGACCTAGTCACATTTTCCTTTAGTGATATATGTGTGGATAGCCATGTCAGACAGGAAGAAATATTTCAAATTATCAGAGGTGCAAGACTGCATATCATGTATACATGTCAAATATAAATTTTAAATTCTTAAAAAATTTTAACTTTAGTTTTATTGCACAAATAATAATTATAATTATGAATCTCAGGAACAAGTCAAAATAAAAAATTAACTTTTCTTTTTTTAAGAATATGTTCCGTCTCTCTTTTCAGAGCAATGAAAAATAGTAGTGACCTGCGAAGTCCCATGAGAAGAATTCGTGGCTTCTGCTCTCCTGCAAGTGGTCCTGCTGGTCCATCATTGTCTTGATCAAATGGCCCATAACCAAAATCCTTAGGGAAAGAACCTACATCATATCCTGCAGGATACTGATCATCTTCATCTTGTTCATAGGACTGGAAAATTAGAATAAAATAATTTAAGATTTATATGTTAAATTATTCACAAACATGTACATTGCATAAAAAGTGAATCGAAAGAAATTAAATAATGATTTAAATGCGTAAATAAAATATAAGTATTGCAATGTAATACAACTTAATTAATAATTTTGATTTCTATAAAAAAAACTTCCCAAACCTACCACTTATTTCACAGTATAATTCAAATTCCTTTGCAAGTGTCCAAACTATGTCTCCCTATTCCACCTGAAATATAACTTATTTAAAAATTGAAAAATGGAAGCGACGAAAGATGGCTCACTTGGATCATAGTGAATTAGGTATTTGCCTATGTAAAATGTATGGTAAGATTATCAAATGAAAGAAAATAGTTCACATTTCAAGACTTTTGATCTCCCTATGGATCAAATTATTGACGGATATACTGGTTATCATTTAAGGAAGCAAATTACTCAAATATGTTTTAAGCACATAAAAAATGCATGACAACCCATCATTTCATATGCAGATTTCTAAATAACATATAGAAATAAATATATTAGCATTGTGGTTGATTGCAGGCTTTAATTATACAGTTTCACTAGTTCAGATCAAACTGAATAAAACTTGTAAGCAGATTGTGCTTTGCTAAATAAATATCATGGAAAGAAATGGCTTTACTATTTTAAGCATTTGAAAGTGAATAAAAAATGCTGGCTGTGTTGATAATGGAGCAGAGTAAGGGCAATATTGTGATTAAGCAAACGTTAAGTACAACAAATTTTACACAAATTCTGATGATACATGAATTCTAGTAATATAGCAGCCAGCTAAATATTTTGTTAAATAGATCATAAAAAATAAAATATAAATTAAAACATACCATACGTTTACTGGCATTTGTATTAGCTACATTGGATTTTGAAATGAGTATTTAAAAATTATTTCATGTATTCTGCCTCGTTGAAATTTCTATGGGCTACATTATTACCTACCATTCCTGTTGAAATTAACGAATTGAAAGCCGTCTAAAGTGCAATCACTTTGAGGCAACTGCACAGTTACAATTGACTGTAAACAAATCCACGATAGTAAGCGAACTGTAGACTTCAAATAGTCATATGATCTCAACTACAACGGAAGTTTCATCCGACCAATGTCAATTTCATGAATAAGCTATGATATAAAAAATATAAAAATGAAAGAATATGTTTGAATAGACACTCAAAAATAAATAAAGAGTTATTTTATACAATAGTATGTGGGGTTATGGAGACTCGAAATTGTTACAACTGACAGTCTTCTGACTACAGAGTTGTATTGACATGCCTCTGTAAACTTCTGCACGTGGTCTGCGATCTTGCGCGAAGCTACTATCCTAGACATCATTGTCGCACTTGCATAAATTGTTCACTTCAGTACAGAAAGCACCACTACAAGTCCCACGCTAATTACACAGCATAATAAAGTGACAACAACTTAACGAGTACTAATGCGATGATGTAAAACAACGTGTCAATTTAATTTTTTCTATTTAACAAGTAGTGCTCCTATGCAAAGTTTAACTTCCATCGCTCATTCCTGGAACCAGGAATAATTATTAGCAATGAATAAGCTTGGCATAAAATATTCGTTCGTGGAAAATATCCATTGTAGACCCTTATGAATGATATAATCTCCTCTAGCAAAGCGCTTTTTTTATAATGTCCGCGGAGGGGTAAAGGAGTGGTTGTCCCCCTCTACAAGCTCTCTTTTTTCCCCAGCCCAGTTGTATTCGCTTCGCTCCCACGCCAGTGCTTAAGCTACCGTGAGCACATAGCCATGTTTCTGTAATGTTCTGCGGCAAATGTCAAATACGTTTTTTGAAATGAACTTTTCAATAGTAGTCCTGTTATTTTGTTGTTGTAAGTAAATTTTACACAATTTATCATAATTTTAATTCACAAATCCTTGAAAATTGAATTATTATAAAAAATTCCAACTTATTTTATTTTGTATAAAAAGCTTCCACCCCCCCTCGAGTTCATGAATTTGAAACTAATAACTGTTTGTCTAAACTATTTATGAGCTTTCAATTTTATGACTTGCCGAAACCTTTTATACACTACTTTTCTCTGTTGCAGGTGTCTTTTTCCCATCGGAAGCGCAACATTGGGACAGGCATAGAACTATAGAAAAGACATTCCGAGGGTATTATGGGGACAAAGCTAAACTAGAAACGACGCCGACTCCTACAAAGCAGAGTTCAATTGGTATTCAACTCATGCACATAATCGGATACATTAACTTTCCATCACGGGAACGTTTTTAGGGAGGGAATAGTGACGTAGATAGACGGAGTAGAATGAGAGTACAGTGTAATTTTTTTTGTGACAATTTGCAAAAGGATGTCATTTAATTCGTTTAGTTAATGTCCAAAATTTCTACTTAAGCATACTGATATGTATAAATATTTTATTATCCTTTAAATACTTCTTTTCAGACCTACATGCCATTCAGGATTGTTTATATTTTGTGCTTGAAACACCTTTCATGGTATGGCATCAATGTGTGTTATCTCTACTATAGCCTATGTTTCAATTTACTAATCAGAAATTATGGTAGAATAGTACTTACATACGATTATTTGTAGATTGCCTTATGAACCACATTTTTAATTAATTAACTTTTAATTGTTGCTCTATTTCCATTTTCCTATTTTATCCATCTCATTTCTCACATGTATCTTCATTTTGAAATTAAATCTTTGAATTAAACAAATTCAGGTTATTGTTAAGATACTGAATTTTCTCTACCAAATAATTGGAGCTTTGCAATAAATATTCTCGTAAAATAAATAAAGCTTCATTCTATTACACAAAGAAAGTAAGGACAAAATTATTAGTATGTATAGAAAAGAGAGAAAGTGAGTTACCTGAAATTGAGGGCTGCAGTGTCACCATGTCAACTTCAAAACCTTTTGCTTAATTTTATAAATGTTATAATTATTAAATTTGGGAGCTTGACCAATTTATAGTATAGTACGAGGAGCAGTTTTCAATTATGACAAGTTATTTTAATACCTCTTTTTAACAGCATTATTTCAACTACTTCTGTATTCATAATTTATGAATATTTGAATTGATCTCATTTTTGTATGTTTATGAAAATGTAAAAATGAGAGAAAAGTATCTTGGAGCATTAATTTGGTCTAGTTTTACTTTTCAATACTATGTTGTATAATTCTAATAAAAATGGCATAATAAAATTATGCTTTATTGAATTGAATGTTTTACTTCACCAGTATTATTAAGGACACATGTTTTAATAGTTTATTACCTTCATTTCAGAACCAAAACCAAAACAGAGTGGGCTAGCCCTAGGTGCTTGGGGCATCGTGGTAATTATTTTAGCAATAATCCTGACTGCCACAGGAGTTTACTATGCCATCTTGTTTTACCCCATACTGTGCAAGAAAGAAAATAAATATCAGAACATTGTGCTTACAAATCTATAAAGGTTGTGAAAATAATATCCTTCTCTATCTTGAAGGCTACTTGAATTTTTATCATTTACCAAAAAAGAAGATTGTGATCTTTTTGTATAATTTTTATAGTTTTAAGTATTACCAGTATAACAAAGATGTGGCCATTTGGTACAAATTTTATAAATGCAAAAAGTAATTTCAGTATCATTTACAATACTGAAGTTACAATTATACGGCACCACATCACGTCAGTTTATGTGAATCTGTACTTAACATTACATATACATATTGCATTACCTATTATGTAAAATTTATTCTAACTTGCTTATTTGTTTGTCCCCTGAGTGTATATATATATATACTGTGATGTAGTATATATATATATAATTTGTTTTTTATTGTGGTGTGCGTTTAATGGGAAACATTTTTTTGGAAGAGAGTAATATTTTTAATTTTACAAGAATAGAAAAAAGAAAGAAATATTTAGTGTTTTATGTGAAAGAGAAAGTCTATGTCCACATTTAAATTGCATTAAAATTTTTAATAACTATGGTCCATTGGAAGTCTGACCATGCACCTTTGGTTTATATGTTTTATCTTTCTTCACTTCCTATCCCATTGTATTGTATTAGTTCAACTCATGTCTTATTTTGACTAAGTATATTAGGTTTTTTGTTTTATTTAATTTATAAAGTGTCTACATTTATATTCAGGTGATGTAGTTTGTTTCTTACTTCAGTATTTTTATTTTGTATCAAATGGTAATGAAGTAGACCACAAATTACAAGACTGAATCATGTGGATAAGCTCAGGTCTAAGTACTCATGAAATAATTGTGTGTAATGAAAAAAACAACATATTACCACAGAGTTGTAGTTGTGAAGGGGACAGTACCCCAAATATTTCTTAAAGTTCTCCATATATATATCACTTTAAATGATGTAATAACTTTTTTTAATTTACTGCCTTTACATTGTAACTAAAATCAATTGTACTTAATATGTGTGCCTTACTGTTTGTGATGTCAGTGTACTTAACAAAAAATACTTGCTTGTGAACTGTTATTTATGTCTAGAAATAAATGTGCTTACATGTAGTCATTTTACATTTTCATAAAAATAAAGTTTTAATTTAAAAAAGGTTAACTATTCTTCATTAAAAAAAATACCAAGCCTATTTACTTTGAGAGAATAAAGCTGCCCTGTATCTTTTCAAACAAGTATTATAATTGAATTATTTTACACTGTCTTGTCCTGTCTGATATGTAGAGTTAAATATGACCAAATGCTGCCTTTCTAACCAAAAAGTTATATCATTATCTGTAAGATCTATCCATGCTCAAGATCTTGGGTACCACAAGTTTTGTGAATCCACAAACTAAATGTTTTTTTTTTAAAAGATACGTCGTTTTACAAACTTATTTATGTTACTTGTAGAAACAATAATTATATTTATAATTTATTCAAAGTATATATTTTATACTGATAGGAAAGAGAGCAATGTGACTTACTTGAGTAAAATATTGTAAAAGTTCTATGTCGAGGTGTGGGTTGAATTTGGTGTATGTATATTTGTCGGCCACATCAGCAGTCCAGCTCTGTAAACATCAGTTCTAAAGTTCTCAAGATAAATTTTTGAACAATATTTAGATTCTATAAGTGCAATTTATTTCTCTCTTTTTTTTTTAAAAAAAAAAGTGCAAAAGTTTGAAAATTAAGTGCATACACTCTGAGATGGATCAACAAAGATCTGATTCATGTCACATCAGACAGATATTAAATTAAAAATTATTTTATGTATCCTGAAGGAGGATAACATTTCTGGAAGTTTGAACTACATTTCTTGTCCTGCATGAAAACAAATATTTACTTTGGGGAAAGCCATATAATTTATTTTGACAATCAAATTTTCTGTACTTTCTTAAACAATATATATTTACGAGTAACAAAACTTTATGGGAAGATATTAAACTTAAGGGTGTGGTAGACCATTATATTTAAAAACAATATGTACTGGTTGATCCGAAGATCTGTTGTAATTTTTCAATTACATGCACAAATATGGAGAAAAATTAACATACTAGACAAATTTTGATGAAATAGCAGCTATTTCTGGAGGAAGGATAAAAAAATCATGTTGATGACTGCTAGATTATCAATAAAACAATAGAAGACAAGAGGAAGTTGACCAGCCAAAAACATGGAAGACAGACTAAACTCAGAAGAAAATGGTATGGCATTTGGCCAGAGTATGAAAATCTTTTTTAAAAAACTCATTACATATTTATATGTGCTCATAATTTATAAATTTCTAACTTTGGCACAAGAAAAATATGAATTGATGAGAAAATGCCAAGCTAGTCAGTCAATCAAACTGTCTATTTGCCACCAAATTTTGCTATTATTTGGTTATTATCTTCTTTATAAATTTTCTCACTCTGTATTTCTGATAAATTTGGACCTAAACATAATTTCTGTATCCCAGCAACACAAATCTGCATAATGATCTTTAGCTGACAAAGATAGTGAGCTTACTTAGCAATATGAGGTCAGGAATCTGTAAATGCACTTTCCTTGAAAGACCATTCACGGTTTAAGATAGCTTTCTTTCCCCACTTTTAACTTAACTCTTATTTTAAATCCCCTCTTCTATTTTTCATCCACCTTGTCGAGTTCAAACAAACTTTACTTTATTAAGTTTCAAATGAATCAAATATAGTTTTACATTTGTTTCTTGAATATTGAAAATGTTGATAAGGTGGATATACAAGTGTTTGTATAATGTGTGAAAACTCTGTTGTATAGTGTTCAAACGTCCATGATCCTGGTTGTCTGTGCAGTGCTAGAGGAAGTCATTTTTGACTTTCCCAAGCTGACTGCTGACATCCGATATGTCAGACTTACAAGATAAACCGGCAGACATTGAAGATCTGTGTTCCTCTCCTGGACTGGTCCAACCAATTGATGGTTCTGACAAGGAATTATCTGCATTCAAACTACAGAGGTCCATATGGATGTGGACATGTAAGAAGCCTAAACACTTCTAAACTCAGGACAAGTCAGGAGGAATGTTGATTAGTGTACAAAGATATTGTGTAAAGTAGCGCACAAGGCTCCATGTTTTGTTTTTAGGTGCAGTTTTCCATGTAATGGAGTAAGAAACAACGTACTACAAACTTTTTGGTCACATATATAACCAAATAAAACCAGACAGTATTTTGAAATACATAATAAGAATTTTCACATTTGAAGTAGATGTACACTTTGAAAAATAAGCCAAGTTGCAAATATTCTTGAAACTGTAGGGTAAAGTACAATAATGATAAGTATAGTAAATGTATTTAAATCTTTATTTCATTACAGATAGTTAATTCCAACTTACAAAAACTATTTTTAAGAAAAGAAATTTAACACACAAATGATGTCAAATATACTCTCACAAAATAATTGTGAGGACCAGTGAAATGTGACTTCTGGTGTTTATGAGACTGATTGTTGAAGATATTGCAAACAAAAGTGGGCTGCATTTTATTCTCCTAGCTTGCATTTCAGTCTTGATCTCTCTTAACTTTCACATGGGAAAAATATTAAATTGAAATATTTTCTAGATAAAAACATACAAAAACTGTACTTAAAAATGGTAACTAATAACTTTAATCTACTTTTAATTGACATATCATTTATAACATTTCAATGGTCCTCACTTTATGTACAAATACATTATTTGAAATAAATTCATTCATTCATTCATTCATTTAAGCTACTTATTGCTACAGTCATCTAGCATTCAAAAAATAGGCACTAGAAACATTGAAAATCAATGTACATATACTTGATATGTTGGCTTAATATTTAGGAATTACTCAATAAAAATTATTGCCAAACATATTAGGAAAACTTTAGTTTAATACAATATTATTATCAAGCTAAACACTTGGCCTATAAATTAGAGGTTCATTAATATTAAAGCTTATAAAAATAAGGAACACACAAAAAAATATTGTAAGCACACTTTTACACATTAATAAACATAGTCTTAAATATACCACATACAAACACCAATTCTCCTTAGTCTTCTCAGATGTTAAAATGAAAAGTAAATTTATTATTCTTATTGTATCACTACAAGTATTTATTTAAGGCTCCTCACAGAAATGTGAGATTCATCTGATAACTTTAACTTACTATAATTCCTAATGTAAACTTAAATCCACAACTAGCAATTCAATCATATAATTTTTTTATTAATTATACACACAATATTAACTTCACAAAACAGTTTTAAAACCAAGATAAAGAATTTAAGTAATGGTTCAGCTCTATTAGATCATTCACTTCAATTATATGGTATCATCTAATTGACAAATATTTTTTCCAATAATACAGGAAAATAAAATTAATGCAATTAAAGAATAAAATAAGAACAAAATTTCAGATATATGCTATTACTGTTTTTCCTGTCATATAGATCCAATTTTTTTTAAAAAAAACTTACATTGTGAAATTATATTATTAAATATTACATTTATACATAATTTGACTGAAGATTTCATCACTATCTCACTATAAAATAAATATTTGTTGCAAATTATTCACATATCAATAAAAATATAAATGCAATATGCAATTGAACTGAAACATTTTTTTTACATATTCTTCACATTAATAAATTGATATTTTTGAATAATACTCAACTTATAGCAATATAAAGAAGTTAAAAGTTCCAGAATTTGTTAGAGCATAAGTACTGATGACATTTACTCAAATGTTTTTCTTCAGCAGTAGATTTCTACTTAACTGCATAAATAATCGGTTAATATTTTAATTGTATCAACATTTTACAGATTTTCAGTATAATTTAGTATTAGATAGTTTATAAATGGAAACATATTAAAGAATTTTTTTCCAGGTTATAAATTTGTAATGTTTATAAAATTGAATTTTTATTCACATGATATAAATTTTTCCTCTCAAAGAACAGAATTTTCTTTTTAAACTCACTATCAGACCATTTGCACCAAAAGCTTAAAATATACAAGGTTTTGTTATACAATGATTGTAATAATTTTATCATATAACAATTGAATAAACTACTGACAACAGAACATTTTCATTTCAAGTATTTTTCATAATTAGCAACCATAAATAGTCTCTGGTATTCAACACGGTAATGTTTACTTTACATATCTGCACAGTATTAGTTTCATTTATGTGAACTATTGACACATCAAAGATTTAGTCAATAAGCATATTATTTTATTTGTAAAATGTATACATTTTGATTACAGTTGTTTGTATTTCTACACAATGAACTACCCATGTAATAGAAAATATTACATTGATAAAACATTCACAATTTAACACCTTCAATCTATAGATTATTTTCTTTGGCAATAAGTACAATCAATTGGTGAATGCAAATGCATCACTTGATAAACAGTCACAATGCTCTATTTCATTCTTTTAATAAAATACCAGACAATGAAATATAGGTAACAATTTAATTCTTCCTGGCATCATGTAGTTCTTTCATTCGTTGTACCATTATACATATATGTACCGTATATAAAGATCTTTTGCAACAAATTAGTTGTTGAAGAGATAAGAGAGAGAAAAAATAAAAGGAAGACCAACACACCAATGATGAAAGACACATGTATATATGATATTTTGGAATAATACTCAACTTATAACAATATAAAGAAGTTAAAAGAAATTCAGGATATTTACCATAGTTATCAAGTTATATATTGGATGGTGAGGAAAGACAGAAATAAATAGGAGAAAGGTGGGAATTGCATTCATGTGAATGCATATACTCTGGCACAGAATTACGCACAAAGAAAAGCACAGGTTCAATGTATGGAGAAGGAAGGAAGAAGGAAATACTGACCATATTCGGCCAGGGCGAATATATTAAGGAAAATGTGATGAGGTCAAATTAAATACTAAATTTCTCCTTATCTTGAAATACAAAACTTACCAGAATTCAATTTGATATGTACATTTTCAATTTTGCTCAGATTTTTAACGAAGTATAAATGGTATACCTTTAATAATAACTGAAAATTATGCTTTAATAGTTGTAAAAAAGATAACTGTATAACAAATTAAGACTAAAATGCTGTAAGGTTATTCAGAATGCAATTTAAAGAAAAATATTTTTCAGTAGTAAATCATTCTGATATATTCTTTGTCACATGCTTTTGAGTTCTAGAAAGTCTACTGTTAAGTAAAGAAAAACATAATTAGATTATTCTTGAATAGTATCCTGTCTCTTCATTGCTTAATTGTGCAAAGTGTGCTAAAATATTATTTAAAGTTTTAATTTATTTATTAATGTTTTCAATACTGAAATAAAATAACTAGCTACACCATCATTAATTCAACTTTAAATTAAGAAACAATTATTAATAATAAATAAGTGGGTGAAAACTAAGCCATAGTAGAAAATGTTTTTGTCAATAGAATAGGAATACAAATGGTGTTTCAGATGTGTCACCAATTTTAATATATCAGAATTATTAACAACTATTTGAGCATTTAGGACATGTTTGTCAAGCAATACATTTTAATCAAACCCTGGTGACACTTACTTACAGTAGCATCCCACTATTTGGTCCCCATAACATAAAGCTACTCCTCACATGAATCAGTTATTATAATCCACCATCTGCTAACATGATATTGTAAATTCTCTACAACCACAACAGTATGATATAAATATAGTGTTCTCTCAACCATGGATAAAACATACACTACTGAATTCAATTTCCCAATAATGAAATATACACCAAAATATAGTATTAATTACAGTGTGGCTAATTCAGTAATCTACTTCTATTGTTTCATCTAATTACAGAAGAACACCATTAAAAATCATCCAAACTTTGATTTTCTGTCAACCTCATCCTCTCTCATATATACCTCTGAGAAAATTTGATGACTCTCATCTATATTTTTTAAATAACTTTTGTAAATAACTACTGCTTATGTTTAATCAGTAAGTAGTACATTTGTAGTTTACCCAGTAATCATGTAAAATTAGAGGAACTATATGCAACTTACTTTAAAGTTATAATCATCATATTATTTAATGATTCATAACATAATACATTTGCATAAGAAAAACAGGTCTGATAAAACAGCAAATATTCTTTCAAAATTAATTGACCGAAGGATGAAAAATTTTGTAATTTGCCTACTATATTATAAATACCACAACCGTTTGACAAATCACTAACCCAATTTGAGCCACAATTGTTGACATTGTAATAAAATTGCAAAAGTTAAAAACAATATATTGAGAGTATATATACCACAATTACTCTTAACTCACTTTTGTGTTAATACCGTAATTATTATTAAATTTAGCCATGTAAAATATGGTTAAAAATGAAAAGATTATTATACATACATAAATATATAATTGTGATATTGGTATGGAAAGGAAGGAGAGATAGCTTGTGGCTTACCTGAAAGTGAAATACGAGTTTGAGCTTACCTGAAATTGAAGCACAGTGTAGCCACATGGGACAGAAGGAAGTTCTTCAAATTGTTGGAGGCAGTCTGCAGCCAGCTGGTGCATGGAATGGTGTAAAACTCCTTCCTGAAGAAGGAGGCTGAGGGCCTCCAAAAATTTAATGAACGTCCGTCGGTTCCCTATGCCTACACCACACTTCAATTTCAGGTAAGCCACAAGCTATATCTATTTTCTTCCATACCAATATCACAATTATACACATCTTGAAATTATACAAAAAATTTAAAAGATAATTAACATAGCCTAGTAAGGTTTTTACCTGTAATTACTACAAAACTGCTGAGCCAGAAAAGCAAAATAGCTTAAAACAAAACTAAAATTGTCAATGATTTTAAAGTATTTAATAATCAGTACTTTAGAGAATCATATTTAGATGATATAGTCATGTGTGATCCACGGCGTGTATCTGTGATATAATGCAAGGTTTTAATAATGCCTGCTACTACTATGACCTAAATACATATTTTCCAACTGTTTACATCTTTCAGTTAAATCAAAAATAATATTGATCTGCAATGCTAAGCAAGCTATGTAAATTCTTTTCAAGAATGACAAGTGCTCAGTGTATAATAAAAATAAAACCTATACATATAATTACTAATGAATTACCTCAGGAAATGAACATATTACAGAAAGTGCTTCGAAGATCGTAAGTCCACTAAATACTACAGATTCTTTTAAGCTCTTGCCCTTTGGCAATAACATTATGTAATTATTACAAAAATACGTTAGTCATCAATTATGGAACTGAGCCTTTATCATGTAAAGCACTTTAAAATTAAATATAATACAAAATTTTGTAGTTAAAAAATATTTCTCTCCACACATATAAGTCACTCATATATTCATTACAAGAGGATGGAGTCAGCTGCTCCAGTCACCAGTCTCTCTCAGGGCTCTGGATGTTAACCTCTCTATTTCACTCAGTAGCATCTCTGTCTCAGTATCCAGGTCCCTTTGACATTCTTCACCCATTGATGCCAGTGGTGCCTCTACTGGATCCCACTCCAGAGAATCTGGAGTGGATATACGAGACCATCCTGCGCTGCTTGCACAGGTCTTTCCATTTGTTGCACTTGAGTCACACACATCTTCTTCAACAACTTCAGCATAATGTGTGACATGCATAGGAAGACAATCTTGAAGAAAGAAATTTTTAAAAATCAGAGATAATGACCAAATAAAGTGGGTTTGTGGAACACTAGTGATTCATGAAACATGCTTTGACAGGTCAATAGTTTGATTAAAATTAGATGGCACTAGGCCATTACACAATTACACAAAGGATGTGAACCTTGAATATACCAATCAGAACACTTAAAATGAAGGCCAAACAACCAAAGTTTTCATTGAATTGTATATGAAGTCCAATTGTGACAATGTGTAGTGTGGCACAGTAACCCCAAGTACCTTCTTATTTTAATCACACTATAGACAGTTCTATCCAATTGGTCACTTTGGCTTAAGTTGGACAATTAGTCTCTATAAATATGGAAAATACAGATTTCTTTCCTAATAAACCTTACCATCTTAACATGTAAATTTAAATGTCATGAAAATAAAACAATCTTTCTAAAATACCAGAACCTATAAAACATTTTTATTTATTGTCTCTTACCTTCATGCTCCCACTCAAGATCAAGTGAACTAGGAGGTGTAGAGGTAATACTCCGCTCACGTTTTGAAACTTGATGTACAGCTTTATTGGCTACTAAAGATCTCACATCCAGCGACTGCAAGGGTACATCCATGTCAGAACTGTGGGTGGAAATTTAAATATGTAACATTCTTAAAAAGTCAAAATGATTTTATAATTAATCCACTCACAACAAACCTGATTTACTTTTTTGAATTTTAAATCATTATAATGGTATTGATGGAAATGCGCCAAAACAGTTAATTATTTTTTTGCCCTTCTTTAAAATGTGGTAAGAAAATACAAACCTGGGACAGTTGTTTGTTTCACAATGAGAAATACCATTTCCATTTCTTGTTGGCCAACTGTCATCTGTCAGTTCCAAAATTAAGTCTCTTGAAGGCTGAAATCAAACAGCATTAAGTCAGGGAGAGAATGTTTCCTTGATGTAACAATTAAATAAATAATTCTTGATCCATCTGGGTAGGTCAAGACTCATACAACCTGAAGATGACGGCAGTACCCACCATCAAAACATCTTGGCTTGAGCCTTTACCTACTTGATTGAAAATCTAAGTTATTTATTCAGTAATAGCCGAGTGCCCAGTGTTGCACAGGTATTTATTTAAATCAACCCAAATTAGGAATTGATTTGACACTAACCTCTTGATAAACATTCATTTAACCAGCACCAATAGCACCAGTGTTTGGAACATTTACCTATTTACGTACAAAGAAACCACGACAATGACTGATGTTTTGGGAACTCTTCTTTTAAATAAAATAAAAGTGTTTAAAAAATCACGACAAATTAAAACAGTAAAAAATACTCACTAACTTAATAAAGTCTAAAACTACTCCCAGTAAGGAGAAAAGAAATACAACCATAAACTAAAGAGAGACTAAAAAATAGCTTGTACCCTAAGAAAATAAAAAAATTACCCGGCAACTTAAAGAGGGCCAAAACTACTCCGGGCAACCTTTTCTCAACTGCATCCACCTCCATGAAGAGGAACATAAAATTTCATCAACCACCAAGATTAATGTGAGAATTATACTCGACGACTCCTTATAACCCTGGAATCAAAGCTAATATCAGT
This sequence comes from Zhengitettix transpicula, assembly GCA_037074705.1. Taxonomy (NCBI): domain Eukaryota; kingdom Metazoa; phylum Arthropoda; class Insecta; order Orthoptera; family Tetrigidae; genus Zhengitettix; species Zhengitettix transpicula. Next base: position 32,772,433 of record CM073596.1, on the reverse strand, counting down.
CTTTTTTCATTATTTTTTTAAGTAAACCCCTTCCACCACCACCCGCACTGAGTAGTGCTTTCTACCCCTTGCTTTTTGGAGTTGAAATTAGACACTTAAAAATTCTAGAATTACAATATCAAATTAAGCGACCCCGAAAACATTTTATTCAACATTAATAATGGCTGTTGAGAATGTTTTTAAATGCCGTCCCCAAATACTCCATCCTCTATTCAACATAAGATAGAGTTGTAATATATAATACAGTTGACTTACCTTTTTTCTCCTCAGTGCAAGTATATAAGAAATGCTGCAATCCATGGGAGGACAAAACAAATTAAAATGTATTTATAAATACCAACTACAAATCAGATAATGTTAACTAAACTTATTTTCCTTATTTGAAATATAAATATGTAACTGATTTAGATAGGAAAGGGATAGGAAAGAGAGCCCGAGAACAAATAACTTAGCTTAATTTGATAGTTGGCATGGCCAGGCTTAGAAGAAATAATTGTCAATTTTTGAAATCCTGAGCTCCCTTCTTCAGGACAGTAGGTCTCAACGTTATGCTGGCTGACACAATGTGACATTGTAGAAAAAGTGAACTAAGCAGCCAGACAGCACAATGTTTAGATCTACTTCCCTCTTCCCTGAAGGAGGTGGCTCAGGCCTTCAAAAATTTGACATTATTTATTCTAAGACTAGTTATTCCGACACTTGATTTAAGGTAAGTTAGCAGCTCTCTCTTCACATTTCCTATCCATATGATACTGAATATATATATATATATATATATATATATATATATATATATATATTCAAAAAAATTGAATACTGTTCTAGATTAGTCATAAAATCTGAATACTTATCAAGGACCATAGTAAGAATCTTAATAAGTAAGCACATATCTTACCAACTAGGCCACTTGCTATCATCATTTTCTGCCTGCAAATGGGAAATGGAGAAGATTTTATAATTTCATATCAAATACATATCATTAACTATTTCAGTAAATACTATATATAGTTAATTTGTTTAAGTAATAAACATTATTTGTATTTTAAAACATAATGCAAAATGTTATATAAATTGCTACTTATTGTCTATGCTTAATTCCGTGACTATTATTTCATGTAATTGGCCTGCAAGACAAATATTACTTATATTCTTCATAAAGCTTTAGACTAAGTACTATTTAAATTTGTAAATGTGTAAAATTAATATGACCCAAGTATTTATTAATACCAAATATATTTGCCTGAAATCAAGTACTAATTTTATTATTCAAATACATTATTCCACTAAATTTTTATCAGGATAGAATTCAATTTACTTGTGGCCTGTTGTTTCAGAATTCATTCACCTCCAACGTTCAGCTCTATATAGTTAGTGGAATGGAAAATCTACACATATATCGAACAATCCTAAAATAATGTTATAGTCATCTTAGAAATTTATCCTTGAGCATGTAGTTATATGTATAAGAAACATTATTGGCGAACTACAACATACCACAAATTCTTTAAGTAACTCCTACAACTACAGACAAGCACATGTCATACTACAAATAACTTCCATTAATGAGAAACAAAACAAACTTACTTGTTCTTCATCCACAAGGAAGTCAAACTATGTACACAAAAATAAAACATCTATCAATAACCAATTTCATGTCTAATTATAGAATTAAAGTTTGAATAAACACACAAATTTTAGGATATAATGTAAGTTGACAACCTAATACATCAATCACTTCATAAATCTTTTTAATGAATGGCATGCTTCATATAAGTTTTAAAAAAGTTGTTCTCATTGTTGCAAAAAACAAATTAAAACCACAGTATTTCATCTCATGAAAATTAAGTGAAATAAATAAAATAACCTATTAATGAATCATTTTCACACTTCAGTTTTACTTTTGGCAAAGGGCAGGTATGCTGCTCATTAGTTTTATTATTTACTTTATCAGTTAATATAAAAATCTAAGCATATTGTGTCAATATATTGGTTTCCTTAATTTTGCAGTTAATGTCCATGCCTGCAGACAATATTGTAAATAAAAATGCACAGAAAGAAAATTACTATTAGTTACTTGTCCACTGCCTTAATTGCATCATTTCTAGGATGCTGAACTACAGCTGTAGAGCCTATCCTTTCAATACATCCCACAACTTAAATGTGTGTTCTAGGTCTCATGACATTCTATTATTCCCTTATGTTGAAATCTGAGTTAAAAAGTTAAGGAGAGTACATAATCCCATTTAATTCAATTTCTTCTAGTAATCTAGAACATAATTAATTTTACAGCAATTGGTACACATCACAAATTTTATATCCCCCCCACCCCTTCCCCAGTTATAGTCTATTGTCTGACCACCAAATACCTTGAGAGTACATCTTATATAATATATAAAATAAAAAATAATAAGCAAATAAAGGTTACCTACTTCAACATTTTCTTCTTGAGTTCGAAATGTTGTTTTCTGAGTGTGGTACTTTCTGGAATAGTTTTAAAAAAAGTACCTGAGTATCATTAAAAATTTAGAAGACTCCTAATTAAAAAGTCATGCAAAGTTGCTGCTAAAATGAACCAGACAAAATGTTTATGTAAAAGTGAGATAATTAACTATTAGCTATAATTAACCTTCCAAATATTTGGATTGAAAGTTAAATTATAATAAACCACTTCAAAACTGAATAAAGACCTCAAGTTGTCCACGTCTAAAATAATGTAACGCGGAAATGACATAATAAACCAAAAACTCAATGTATCCAAGATAATTTACATGACACAGTAATGTTACGACCACACAGACATACAACTAGACCTAATGCTGGCTGATTTCTTATAAAAGTTAGCCAAGTTCACATTACTTAAATAGGTAATGCCAATAGTTTTTTAACGTACAATTAAAATGATTATACCCATACTTGTCGCATAATAATAAATGAATTTTTTCATAAGCTTATTAATTTGAATACTAAAAACAGTATTCACCTTTTCGTATTACTGATCCTAAAACAACGCCCCATACACGTTCCCATGTTAAGCCCAGCAGGCTTGTGCTGCAGGCTATTTCAGAGTTCTGTAGCAACATGGAAAATTTGATAATTTCATGTATTTTACAGTTCAAAGCCGCACCTATACGCGCGTGACGCATCGGTCGTGTCCATTGTTAAAGCGCTGTACAAATGTCAATTCTTCGTGAACAGTGACAAATGACAAGCGAGATCAGATGTTTGGTTCATTAAATATTTTACGCGGCACGTGTGAACTTCAATTAAAATAAATTAGGGTTAAAGCATATAGTAATGTGACACTCTTCTTTATCATTTATATAGGTAAATTCTGTGGTTGTGAAGACGGACATGTCACTTACAATGTCAGAAAGTGACGATGAAATACCACAACTATCTTCCCAAGCACTAGCAGCATTACAAGAGTTTTACGACGAAAAGAGACAGAAAGAAGAAAAGCTGAACCAAAGTCTACAATCTAGTGATAACATAAAAACCGCGGAGTTTGAAGAAAATTGGGTAGATATAACTAAAAATTATGCATTATTATTAATAAAAGTTTCACTCGCGTAATATTGTTGTAACAGCGACGTTTTGATGAAAGTGCAAGCCAAAGAAACGCCATTGTTTGATATTACATAGGTGAAAACTCGAGAAACTTAATCTGTACATAGGAATATTATAATTGTAGTACAGTTTATAGAAACTTTGTAATCCCTCAAGATTTTTCTTTCAACGTATACTCAGTTAATTCCCTCGGTCTTCTCGTGTCAAGTAGATCAACTTTAGAAGTAAGCCACCCGCTAAGGTATAATGATGTATTTGTAAATCATATTCATAATTTTTTATATTGTATTTCTATCATTTCCCCATCCATCTTAGATTCCTAAATCATTGCTGTGAAACAACTTTTATTCTGCCATTACTTTGTCTGATGACTTTAGCCATCTTAAACTCCCATGTCTCTTTTTACTATTACGCACTGAGATTCAAACATGTCCATTTCTGCTGTATTGATGTATTATTAGATAAATAAGTAGTAAAAACTTTCTAACAGTATGTATTTATTGCACTTTCAGCAACTGAGTCAGTTTTGGTATGATGATCACACAGCAAAAGCATTGGCTGATGAAGCTATTAAAGCAGCTGGAGAAAATGGCAAAATAGCTTTGCTTTCTTGCCCCACTCTGTATCCTATTGTGAAGCAAAGTTGTGGGGTAACTTCAGGTAAATTTCTAGACATTTAATTGAGAGATTAAATATAAAGAAATGAAACCTAACAGTTTTTAATATATTAACTTTCAAAATCTATTAAATCACAGTAATATAAGCAAGGTCATTAATCCTAATTGATTGTGGTTAAGAAGTAATAAATAATAAATTCCAAAAAAAAGTACTATCATTTTTAAAACGATACTTTTATTTGTACAAAATATATTCTCAGATTTATATGGTTCTCTTTATCTGCATTTTCATGTTCAATTTGTCCATTTTCAACACCAGCGGATTGCCACACAAGTAAACAGCTGAGGCCTTTTTAATCAAAGAACTTTAATATTAAATGCATGTGTTTAATTCCTAATCAAAATTATTAATGTTATTACACTTAATATGGTGTGTGTCTTAGTATACACATATTGAATGTACACTGTACAACTAAAATATTTAGTGAGACCTATCAAATTTGAATTGGCTTGCGGCCTCTCATGCTGAATCTGTCACCTCGTTTCAACATAGTTTCTCATTCTGTTTATATTTTTTGTCTGAATTCAACATATATACTATATAAGCATCCAATTTGACAAATATCAACACACTACATTTTAAAATGAAAAAAATTACATCTGATTGAAAATAATGAGTAGAAAAAGTTTTCCCAGTGTTGTTGCTGCCTTATTGTTATGCTAACCCGACTCTCCCATTGTCGTCGTGTTTTTGTCGCCTGATGAAAGGGACAAGGATCTCAGAAATGTTGTGTGGTATTTATATTACCCTTTTTGTCTGAATTTGCTATCTTTCCTATTCAAACTACATTTTAGCTACTTTCAACAAATAATTCTTATAATGGAAGCTTTCGGCACAAGCCACATTTGAATATAACAAAATTTTATTCATTACTTCTAATTCATCTATGCAATCACAGAGTAAGAATGACTCAAGTTTAAATTTTTTAAAAAGAAAATAAAAAAGCTTACTTGTGTAACAAACTTAAATTTTCTTAAGTTTACAATTGGGTCAGCATTATAGACTTGATAACTAGATAGGCCATAATAGTGAGGTGGACTGTTACTTTATCTACTTTAAAAATTTGTAGACACTCAGTTGTACACTCAAAAAATATTTCAACAATTTGTTTTCATTTTGCCCAAGTTTAGCATATTTCTTATTGATACTTTACACCTGTGGATACAACTTGAAGTTGGTACTGATGATAATTTATAATCCAATTAATAAGAAAATCTAGAAAAGATATGCATCTTTTAAATATCTATATATTAAATTTTATGCTTCTTTGAAGAATTTATTAACCTTAATTTTTCATTGTTATTTGATAATGATACATTAAAATAATTTAATAAACTCAGAAAGTTTATGTTCTTTATATTGTAGTTTTTATATTTCTTTTCTAGTAAATCTGTTTGAATATGACAAAAGATTTTCAATTTATGGAGAAGACTTTGTGCTGTATGACTACAATTCTCCTTTAGATATTCCTCAGTCCCTGGCAAATGAATTTGAAGTGGTTGTTGCAGACCCGCCATTTCTTTCTGAAGAGTGCCTTACTAAAATAGCTATTACTATAAAGTTTATTAGTAAAAGTAAAATAATTCTTTGCACTGGTAAGTAAGGTAATAAACATCAGTCATATTACTGTTACTGAAAATAGTGTTGTACTATGCAATGTCAATTCTTTATGAAAGAGAGCTTACAGAAACTTTTTGTGAATGTCAAACTTTTAGCCATGTTTTTGTTATTTTCATTGATACATATTGTATCACAAATGGTAACATGGCCCTCAGTTACAGTTAAGCCATGTACTGGTTCATATGTATTACTAAGATATGTATTAATTAATGTTACTAATGTTCTCGAAGAAATGATTATATTTTAACTTCTATTTCATGTATTGAAATTCTGCTGTTACAGGTGCTGTAATGGAAGAATTAGCTGGACGGTTACTTGGAGTAAAGAAATGCTCCATGACACTAAGGCACAAAAACAATCTTGCAAATGAATTTGTGTGTTTCAGTAATTATAACGTTGACAACTAATATGCTGTGTAAATAAATTATATATCTTATGTTACATTTACACTTCAGTTTGAGTCTTGATTATTTGGTATGATGACATTTGTATTACTATGTTTGGATATATTACTATTAATTATATTACAAATTTTTAATGATTATATAAACATGACACTACTAAATTTTATCATTAATTAATAAAACAAAAGTAACATGTGTTTCTGACAATTTTGGAATTTGTTATTGATTTTTGAACTCCTTTTGTAGAATGAAAAGTAGTAATTACAGTAGTATAAAATCAAAAAAATCTATTTTAATGGATGTAACGCAAATTGTATAATTATTGTTGCATATACCTGTCAATGGAAAATTTATTCTTGCTTTGGTTAAAACTTGATCTTAAAGATGGCACATTATTTTATCCTTTGTTTTAATTTTACTCTTAAGAACCAAGCATTGCTTCTATCTATATTGTAGTAATCGTAGCTAACTGAAATTGTCGTCCATTATGATTTCATTTAAAATCCATTAACTATGTTCTGACATAAATAATTCAATTTCATGTAACATTAAAATAAGGTTGCCAGATTTCTTGGAAGTCAAACCAGGACATCCACCCTACACACACTAAAAATATCAATAATAATAGATGACCAAGATTTTGAATCGCTTGGGTTGCCATGTAGCTCATATACTTTATATTACATAAAAAATTAACATTTATTATCAAATGGAACAAGAACAAAAAAATAAATGAAAATTTTAGTAGAAGGGGAAAAAACTATTTTAAACAACAATTTAAATATTTTTCATTAGCTTTTGACTCTTGCGTGTTAATGAAATAATATCAGTCTTCATTTTTAGGTTCATAACCATATATTTGGCAATGCTCAAAATCATAATTTTCAATCCTCTGTGGAATGCTTCCAACTACATCTAAAGAAAGTTTACTTCTTTCATCTGTCCATTGAATCTCAATCAACGAGAATTTTCACTACACATTACTGTTACGTCCTGGAATGTAGAAAATATACGCGCACATGCAAATTGCCTTTTTTTTGCGAAAATAATGTCATGCAAAAACTATGTAGGATGGAGAAAAATGTTTAAAAAGTGTACATAATAGAGAAAGTGGAACTTTGGGCGTCTGCAAAGGTTCGTTTGCGACACAAGCCATAACCGGTGACAATCCCGATTTGTCGTGACGTCTGGTAACCCTGAGTAAAATTATGACTATGTTAAAAGTATAGTCCAATAACAGAGAAAATATATACCATACGATATTCTGCAATCGTTGATACTTTCATCAAGTGATTCAAAAAACAAGAGTTTTTGAGTTCGTCGTTATTGAGTTTTTGAATCACCCGGGCACAACAACCTCGATTGCAGTAACGTTGTGTGATTGTATCTCTGATCAGGTCACTTCTTTATACAAATAGTATATATATATATAACACCGTCGTTCCCATTTTAGAGCCGAAATGGCAACAATGGGATTTACGAGAAATTTCGTTATTCAGAACCTTTTACATTAACTTCTATATTGTAGAAGGTTCGCAACTATACGGTCTACATTTATTTATTGCTTACAAAGAATAACCTAACTTTTGATGAAACAGACAGTAAATGGCTTCTTTCTTACCTAAAAACTATGAAGTACTCTCGACTGCAAAATTCGCTGAATTGTACTTCGCTCAACATTGTAAGAAATAATATATCTCATTGAGCACTTTGATTTAGCAAAGAAGTATATGAAGGATTATTACAAAGATAAATATTAACTTACAAAGATATGTATAAACCTGTCTTTGTTAACTTATATATCAAATCTTTGTTAATGCAAAGATATTAGAGGTAGTTTGTTCGTTGTTGTGTACATGGTACAGCTGTCTTGCCGTATCTGCTAAGGAAACCATCTGGTGTCACAGACAAGTTCAATTGAACGCGTTTTATAATGAATGCACCACCAACCTTCGAATCGTTTCTTCTGTTTGGCGAAAAAAAGTATGGCTTTTTTTAATCAAAAGTTGTTAGAAAAAGTAATGTTATGAAAATAATTTACTACACCTTCAGTTTTTGAAAAGGCATACAGTGCTACTTGTTAGTTTGTCTTAAACCTGTTCCTGCAGGTGTCCAGAATTAAACGTTCAATCAATACTTCAGTAACTATATGAATAATTCCTTTTTGCAGAATAATAAAGGAGCAGGATACCAAGGTGCCAAATGCAGCAATCTTTACTATTAATAAAGAAGACCACACCCTTGGAAACATGATTAGAAAGTATGTTCATAATTTTTCTTTGGAATGAGCAAATTATTTGTGATTGAGAAATAGCATATTATTTTCTTGTATCAGACTACTAGTAATTATAATGTGTTACAAATTAGTTTGTCTCTATATCTATCTGAATGTAATCCTAAGGGAACTTCAAGCACACACAACACATACTATTCTGAAGGATGTTTCCTTCATTCTTCACTTACAAACCTCGTGTAAACTGCAAGAAGAATTTTGTGTAATATGATTTTTTAAGTGTGTGATGAATGAAACCTCCTTTCGAATAGTGTTCTTTGTATCAATGAGACGTCATTGCATCCTGCTTGGCAATCTTTAAGCCAAACGATTATGAAAGTTAAGTCTGTATTTTTATTGATTCTTCAGCCAGCTGTTGAAGGACCCCAATGTGCTTTTTGCTGGATACAAGCTGCCTCATCCCCTGGAGCACAAATTTATTATTCGCATCCAGACCACCTCGGACTACTCGCCTCAAGAGGCTCTTACCAACGCAATCACAGACTTGATAGCTGAATTATCACTCTTTGAAGAAAGGTTTAAGGTATGTGTGAAATTATTCATATTCATACAAACAAATTATATGTATAATAGAGATGGGCTATGTAAAAATGAAGAGCAGTCACCCTGGATAGGATATATAATTTGAATTGTAATAATTCTTCACTTTCATTTTCTGTCACATCTAAATTTGGCTATGTTTCTTCTTTTTAATGAAATGAAAGTTATATTTACAGTAAACATGACTGTATGAACAAAATGTAAAATTGGTTCATGATACAAGAGTGTTAATAGATTGTGTGTTGTCACTACGAATTAATATATACTGCTTTGCTAGTCAATTCTTAATTTTTGTATTTTCTTGGTCATATGAGATTTTTCATTAAGTTTATTTATCATCACACACTTCTGTTTCATTTTGTAAATGTCTCAATAGACAAGCTGTTTCTAATTATTGTGTTCATTAATCCATTACTATATTTTAATTCACAAGGACATAATCTGTCACTGTAGATAACTAGGTTTAGTGTCAGCTCTTTGTGTGTTACTATTTAATCTTTTCATTGTTCCAGGAAGCAATCAAGGAGAAAAAAGATGGACTGGATTAGAATTTTTGAATGAAGAAAAATGTTCTACTTATTGTATTATTGTAAATAATTTTTACATATTTATTTTTTAATTAAACCACTTAAATAATACTAATTTTCACTTATTTCTATCTAGCAGGGATGGGGAAAGAATTATTTGACACATATTGAATGGAGTAGTTTATAATAATTCTTTAATTTTAGAAAAGAAATAATTCAGAAAACCATGAATAGAGGTTAGGTGTAAGTAATTGATTGATGCAGATGTTGAATTTCTGTGTCATTTGTTTTACTATTTAAGATACAACTTCTTCAATCGGTAGTAAATTCTGAACACAATATTGGTTGAAATTCATCTTCCTTATCAGTACTTTCATTAGCATAGTATACAGTTATCTTTAATTCCTGTAGAGGAAATATACAGGCACAGGAAACATTACAGTCCAAATTACTGGTTCCTAGCATGTATTTATTTTTTCTGTCTGTATATTGCTCACATTTCTAATCCCAGACAATGGAATACTGAAAAAATCCAATTAATATGTTACCTTGCCATTGCCAACAAGTTTCAAATCTTGTTTTTATTATATTTAAACCCCATTTTTCTTTCTGTTTGCTTTTTTTCCTGTATGTGTTAGCTTCCATTCTTCTCTCTTATAATTATAGGAATCAATTTCCATAAATATATATTAAAATATGAGGGAATAACGTAATAATAGAGGATTTCTGTTTTAATACATGCATTTGATTGATCAAACTTAGTTCTTAGTGTTTAAATGTGGGGGAGTGGGTGGGGGAAATATTTGGTACCAAAGTTTTATTACTGGTAAATATATACACAACTCTTGGTTAACAAAATATGTATTTGTAGAGCATGAGAACTTTAAAACAAGTTTATCCAGGTTTACAGGTGCATGTCACCATTGTCCATCACAGACTCCAAGAAGAGCCCATAAAATATTACTTCTGTACAAGAAAAAATTTAGCTGTTTAAGATCAGCTAATGATATACAAATAATAAATATACCCTATACTGTTGTTTTTAACATTTAAAACAATATCTTATCACAAACTATGTACACATCACAATACCAATATGAATAATAACAGTTTGTTTTAGTGTATCACCAAATACTATACATTTCTATAAATATCTGTACAATACACCATATAAAATCTTCTCAGATTAAAAAAAACAATGAGATGAATCCATCTCTCAGTCAAAAATGTTAAAATGTTTCTCCATCATCACAGTCTGCTGTATCATGGCCAAAAACTGAAGAAAAAGCAAATGATTAATATATAAAGTTCAAATCCATTTAGAAGAAACAGAATGAAAATTGTGATTAAAATTTAAAATGTCTGGTTAAAAGAATAACAATTAGCGAAGAAAAAAATTGGGGCTAAATAAATACCACACAGTGTTGCAATCCTTGTCAATTTCATCAGGTAATTAAAGAACTATATGAACGACACACCAAATGGTTTGTGTGACAAATAATGGATATTTTGTATGACTTAAGACCCAAAACAATTGGGCGATGGTCCACAAGGAACAGGAAAAACTGTCAATGAAACTTTTTTTTTAAGGAAGTCCTTGAAAGACTCAGGAAAAGGATGGCATGTGTGTGACCAAGTATTGCACACAATTGGATGATGTGCTATGATAATGCAGAAAAATCACTGCCGAGGTTCCTTAGTCCCATATTCACTGGATCGCAATACAAAGTGACTGATTTATTTTGACAGTTCATAAAACGCTTGAAAGGATGTCATGTTGGTACTTTGGAACATATACAGATGAGCTTAAGAAACCAGCTGAAAAGTATTCTAGTACTGCTATGAAATATTTTAAAGGGAGTCTAATAAATTCTATTCATTTTATACCTAGAATAGAATTTATGAATAATATTTTACTTTGATTTTTTTATCATCTAAATAAAATTTATGGTTACAAGGTAATCAGTATCATCAAACACACCTCATAAACATACAGCAAGTTTTAGTATCTTAATAAAGTACTAACCATGATTAGGACAGACTTTCCATCAGTTATCAATTCATAAATAATATAATGAATATGTTTTCAAATACTGATTCCATTTGTTTGCCATTAAGTCACAATTTTAACACTATAAACTTTCTCACAAATAATATACATGTATAAAAAATATTTTAAATTATTATTGAACATTAGCTTTTTCAATTTGTAATATTTATGGTAAGAGATTAAAAATAATAGTAACATACCTTCACAACTTTCACAATATGGTCTTTCCTTGGCTTTAGATTTTAGTTTTGGAGATGCTGGAGGAGGTGAATCCATTGCTTGTCGTGGACAATCTTCTGTATCGTGAAGGTCAAACACTTCACAGATGTCACAGTATAATCGGGGTGGTAATGTCTTTGGTGTTATTCCATTCCTATGAATCAACATTAACTGTGACTGTCTTGATTTCCAATTAAATTGTAAAATGAAAAGCATTGTTTACTGATGGTAAACTACAAGTACAGATGTAATAAAATCATTACAGTTGGAACTAATGGTAAAAAGAAAATTTAAACTTCTGTTGTAGGAATTTACAGAACAAATTGATCCTTATTTTATCTAAATAATCACTAAAATAATTTCAATATTCCCAAAAAGAATTCCAATGAAACATCTCAATATATTTTGAAAACACACTGTTCAGCAAGTTCTTCAGGAACAGTAATGTATAACTCTGGTAAAAAGGAATAAGTATCACAAGCAATAAAATGATGATAAAAAAACAGAGTAATGTAAATGAGCTACAAAATTTAAAATATGTATAATTTTTTTAACATGATACAAGAATCTGAATGATGAAATGCAGTCATGTTTGTTTAGTTTCAAGATAGTACAAGTATGATGTGTTTATTATTTGCTTACAAATTCAGTTCATCCACATCTGAAGGCAATACTCCCATTTCCAGAATCTCAACTCGAGCCTTCAACGTTTCATTTTTCTTCTGCATTTCAACAATAACTGAGTTTAGAAAGTCTATCTGACTCTGTGCCAATTCCTGCTCCTCAATAAGCTTCAAGTGTGATGGATCTAAAAAGGGAAACAATATATTGAATGCTGTATTGTTTCCATCTCAAAAAATAAATTTCACAATTTATATATAGACAAATTAAAACAATGTCACCAATGAACTCACCACTACTATTAGCATTCATTTTGGTTTGTGAAGTAATTGTTTCCATTGTTGAAACTTTTTTCTCCAACTGTTTCTTCTCTTTCTCTAAATTTTCAAGCATTATTTTGTATTTCATTGCCTTAGCATTTTCTTCAAGAAGCAGTGATTTCTGCAAAGAAAATTCTCAAATCTCATACATTCTTTGTACAGACTCCAAGTGCAGTTTTCATAACAGACTTGTAATCAAAACCAGGAAAAAATCTATAGTTATATTACATGTTAAAATTTGGTATTGTAACAAGAATATTATTCAAAGCTATAAGAATAAATTAATGGCAAAGAATGCAAGAAAAGTGATAATTAAGAAGAATTATTATGTATGGTAGTTTTTTATTTTGCTGGTATAGAAATTATTGCGAGATTTTTCATTATGTACGAGATATTGAAAGTTTGCAACAGTAGAGTAGATAATATAAGGGAGGAAGCACCGAGACTCCTGACTGAACTCTTCCACTTAATTGAGTCCTACCTATGTAAGCCTGTTAGTTCTGGTTTTGCACCACACTTAAAAAGGATGATAAGATCAGCTCTGAAGTTGACTTATGTTAACAAAACATTTTTATATAATTAGAGAGACATAAATAATAATGTAACAGAAATAGGCCATCTTTTGCCTTTTCCCCATTCAAGTAAAACATCTCCAATTATTACCCTTCAAATTAAAAATGCAGAACTGAAATATTTCTCCTGGGGGTCATTGATGCAAACATTTATAAAGATAATTCAGAAACTGGTTCAAAAGGAAACAAAAGCTTGTTACAATTTAATTTCTGAAAGTAATGCCTACATAATCCACTAAATTAAAATGTTTATTACCCTTGTATTAAAAAATAATTTTATAACATTGGGAATCTGTAATTTTAGCACAAGTATTTTTGAAATATGCACTTCAAATATAAACTCTTGTACACATATTTTAAAAAAATAAACTACCTCTGTTTTTTGTGAAAGCAGTTCTTTTTCTTTCTGCTCCAAAGTAATTTTATTTTGCTCTAATGTCCTTTCAAACTCGAACTTCTCTGCTTCCTTCTTTTTAATGACATCTTGCTCCCTTAAACATTGTAATAAAAGTATTTAATTTAAAAATCAAATATATATACATATATGAAAAAAGTTACAGATATAGTCTCACAACCTTCATAAATATAGAAAAAAATTACAGAGTCAAATTACAATCACTTGATGTCATTGCTTTTAAATGCATTTCTATCAAACATAGGAGTTATGTTGATAAATACTTCAAGAGAAATTAATAGAATTTCCATTACAAAACCCCAAAAATTCTATTAGAGGAAAAATGAAAATTCACTACTCTGTGTTATTTGTAACAATATAGAACAGTTATAAATTATCCACATCCAAGATTCACACTGTAGCCCACCTAAATTTTATACACACATTGAGATTATTTAAAGCCATTAGTTCTTAATGTCTCCGAAACTGAGTTAATCTTGTAGCTTTGATTTACAGTTCACCAGACAAATTGCTCTCTAACTTAATTGAAGGGCTACAAAAAATAATATCCATCTTTGTAATCCCTTAATCTATTTTAAATTTGGTTATTATACTGTATACATGTATCTTGCTGAATTTACTCAACATAAGACAGAAAATCATCTGGAAAGGTAATAATAAATTTTAACTACTGAAGATTGATGAGAACACTAATTTTTTAAGTGAAGTATTATATTTCATTATTCTCTACCAGACAATTTTACACACTGATCCAACCAAATACTTCTCCCTAATGTTTATACATCAGTAAAGAACAAAGCTATATCTTGTCTGTTAAACAGCATGTGAAATGTCAACAAATCTGTTCTTGTTACCTCAACCTGGCCTCCTTCACCTCCTCCTGCAGCAACACAACCTGTGATGTCAGGGTATCTATCACCTCACTCTGCTTTCCCACCAATTCACTTTGGTGTACCCTTTCCTGTTCAGCTTGGTTCAGTTTTTCTAGACTACTGGCCACATGTGCCTCAATTGTTGCATTTATGTCTTTTTCCCTGTGAATTGAAAATATTCATAACTTTTAATCCTAAGTTTGTCTACAGTAAATAATTATCAAAACTGTTACCATACTCACCTCATCATTCCTCAGCCAGTTACATTTGTAATGAATAAAAATAATGTTTTTAGCCTTAACTGACTACATATTTCTGTTGCCTAAACTGAGTATATTAGTAAGAGTACCAGAACATCTAAATATAAATTACAAAAACAATAGCTAGTCTACACAGAAGGATTGAATGTATGTTGTTAGCAACAAATACAAGGTTAATTGAACTACCTTGTGTATTTTAACTTCACTTTTTTAATTTTCTTAGGAAAATATGAGGATGATTAAATTAATTAGTTAGTTTTTTAGTTTAAATTTCAGCCTTGAACATACATACTATATTAACAATTTTTCAATTAATTATTAAAATTCCTCCAGAAAATAAAATAATTTTATTTTCAAGAAATTTAAAAAAGTTAGGCATCATTTTAACCAAAAGAAAATACTTTCAATTGTACATGGCTCAATTCATCACCTGAGTTTTGCTGTTTCCAGATCCTTCTGCAATGATTTCACTTGACTTGTTAAAGACTCAACATTTTCAGAAGCTTGTGACAATGAGTCACTCTTATGAACCAATTCCTCCTTCTGTGATTGCATCTGCTGTAATGTTTGTTGGAGAGTCTGGATTTGTAATTGGTCAACAGCTCTGCAGAAAAAAGAAAAAAATGTCATTTTTGATGTCAGTTGTTTACTGTAGTAATCATTGAACGTACCTGGCAGATTGCAGCTCAGCCAAGGAAGTGTTATACTCAGTTCCTTTCAGATTAATAGAACTAACTAACTTTTCCATTTCTTCAGCTGACTGCAGTAATTTATTTTCCTTTTCTGATAACAGCAACTCAACGGCAGCCTTGCTCTCCAATGCTTGCGTGAGATCTTCAGAGAGAGTGGTCAATTTCACTGCATTCTCTTCCATTTTTTTCCCTGTTAACTCAGCCTCTTCCCTTACCTTTGCTAATTCATGAGTTAAAGATATCACTTGAGAGTCTTTATTACTCAATGAATTTTCTATGATGTTTTTATCTTCCACTAATTTGGCAAGTTCCTGATTAGTGTTTGAGAACTTTATTTTTATTTCTTGAAGAGCTTTCTCGGCAGCTTCAGCTTGTTTCTTTGAACCCTCCAAGGATTCAGTTAATTCCAATACTTCAGAGGACTTTGACTGAAATTCATTTTGGACAATCTGCGCCTGTGCCTGAGCATTTGCCAGTTCTTCTGAAATTTTGCTGAACTGCTCTTCCTTCAATTTTATAGAACTAGAAGCTTCTGAACTAGTCTGTGATATACATTTTAATTCTTCTTCCAGTGCAGATGATTTGTTTTTTATTTCAGAAAGTTGAATTTGTAAATTAGATTTCTCCTCCTCCAGGTGCAAAACTTTATCTTTAAATGCAGCCAGTTCTTCATCTCTTCCCTTCAAGTTATCATCAGATTCTTTCTTCAGATTTGTAAGTTTTTCTATTTCCTGTGAGTGATTAATCTTCAAACTTTCAATTAGCTGTTTCTTTTCTTCATCTGCAGTTATCTGTATCTCTATCAATTTCTTTTCCATCTCTGCTATTCTGTCAGTGTTCTTGTTTAACTCAATTTGCTTTTGCTCACAGTCTGCCAACAACTTCTTGCACTCATTAGAAAGATGTTCTTCTATGGAGCTCTTGTCTTTCATAGCTTCTTCAATTTGGTTTGATAATTTTTCTTTCAATATTGCTGCCTCCTTAGCCATGTCAGACAGCTTTCCTTGTGACTCTGAAGCTTCCTCTTGCACTTTCTCAAGATTCTGCTTTAGCGTCATTTCATTTTTTTTCATTTCTGTTATCACAGTTTCTAATTCCAGCTTCAATTTTTTTTCTAATTCCTTAGATTCTTCTAATTTTTTTACATTATTCTGTTCACTGATTTGTGCTTGCTGCACAGTAATGTCCAACTTGAGCTGCAGTTCCTGTTCTGTCCTGTTTAATTGTTCAGTCACTTGTTCCAATTTGTGTTTCATCATTTCAGATTCCTGGTTTGATGAAATGACAGCTGCCTTAATTACTTCCAATTCTTCATTTTTAAGTCGCAATTCATCATTCAGTGTAGACAACTGTATCGATGAGTCACTACTTGAACCCATTAGTTCAGAAATCCTATCCTCCTGCAATAAAGAAGTTATTTTTAAGGAGCTAAGATCTAGAATATTGATAATTTATGTCAATCTAGTATAGCAATTGTGTGGAAAGAAATGGGAAATATGATGACAGCTTTCACTGCAAATATATAAATAAATAAATTTAGGTTCATGTTATATACATATATGCCCAGCCGGCATGCAGTTCAGACCTTCCTTCCTGACGAAAGGGGCTCAGGCCCTCGAAAATTTGAACTTCCACCTATGCCAGACTGGACCAACTATTGATTTCAAGTAAGTTGGCAACACTGTCAGAGACAATCTTCTCTATACAAATGTGTTATTTAATTTGACCGTGTCACATTTGCCATAAGTGATATATATACACACATATACATATGGAAAATCTGCTGGTTTAGAACAATAATTACAATTAGACCTAATTTATCTGACTTATGACTTCTGAAAGATAATAAGAATTGTTTAATTTAAAAACATCAGAATAGAGAGCTTTTCTCAAATAATATAAAATATAATGCTATGTCTCAAAGTGAATGTACTATGCTAATTAACTAAATTATTTAATCATTTTTACCAGTTTTTGCTTCTGTTGAATCAATTCATTGGATTTTTCATCAGCTGCATTCAACTTTCTCTGCAGGTCACCCACTTCTAGCTGATACTTCTGAACTTCTTTTAGGTGTTCCTTGCCATACTCTTCTAAAGATGATATTTTTCTTTTCAGTTCTATAAATGATGTTAAGAAAAATAATTTTAAAAATGAGAATGTCAAATGTATAACAATGATATATTTAAGTAGGTATAATTTTATGAAATAGTATATTGAGACTTGTATTTGGGTGTTGGTGTTGTGGAGCATTATTATGGTATAGAAATGGAAGAGGAAAAAACAGTGGGAAAGAAAGAATAGAGAAAGAGAGGTGTATAAAATATGGTTGTGTTTATGGCTGTGAAGCTAAATATACCAAAATAATGCTTTATATATATTGAAAACTCTTACCTTCCAATTCTTCTAGTTGAACTTTTATCTGTTCCGCTTTCTGAAACATTTTGTTATCCTGGTCTGACATGGTACCTTTCAGCTTCCTCAATTCTTCATCTCTATCCAAAATTTTACATTCGAGTTCTGATATCACACTCTTTTTGTCTTCCAGAGTTTTGTTATGTGATTCAATAAGCTGCCTTACATTTGTATCAAACTCTTCCTTTGTAGAATGCAAGTTATTTTCCAACAAATTTGAAGAGAGTTCTGCTTCTTGCAACTTTTTTTCCAAATCTTGTACCAGGGACACTTTCTCCTTTAATTTAGCTTCATACTCGGCAGTAGTTTTCAAAAGCTTTTCATCAATTGTTTGCATTGAAGCTGTACTTTCATCAATTTTTTTCTTCAGTTCAAATTGTAATTCATTTACTAAACTAACTTGTTTTTCATATTCGTCAGATTTCAATTTCAGAGCCTGTTTAAGTTCCTCAATAGAACTTTTGAGAGTGTCACAAACCTTCTCTTGATCCTTCAAGAGTGTGTCCTTCTTCATAACTTCTTCTGCTTTGTCTTTCAAAGTACTTTGAGTGTCTTCAAGGTCTTGTTTGAGATTATTTTCTGTTACTTTTAAAGCTGATATTTCTTTCTGAAGCTGTTCTACTTGCTGTTTCATACTGAAGGAGATTTCCTCAATCCTTTTGTTTAGATTAGCTATTTCAGAAAGATTCTGGCTTGTGGTGCTATTTGCTTCTTCACTTTTTGATTTGAGCAACTTTTTAGAATCTTCAAGGTCTAATCGAAGACACTGGGCCTCCCCAATAGCTTTCTCCAACTGAGAACGCAGTTCATCAGCTGAATCATCTTTCTCCTTCAGCAGCGATTCCATTTCTAACCTATGTTCTTCTAGCAACCTATTCTTTTCAACTTCAGCAGAATTGAGAGCTTCCATCAGTTCCTTCTGCAACTTCTCCACATCATCCTTGTGTTTTTTGTGCAGCTTCTGCATTTCTTCCTCTGCCAATTTTCGAGCCTCAGTAAGATGTTGTTGAAGCTGTTCAACCTCCATTCTGTGCTCTTCCCACAGCTTCCTTGCTTCCTCCTCACCTGCTGTCCTGGTTTCAGCCAATTCACTTTTCAAGCTTTCCATTTCTTGTTTATGCTCTTCCAAAAGTCTGACTGATTCTGACTCTGAAGATGTACTAAGTTCAGCCAATTTCAGCTTCAAGTTTTCAGCTTCTTCTTTACTTACAGCAAGTGCTTCTTCTACCTGCTGCAATTGGTTTGCATCTGCTTGCAAAACAGCAAATTTTTCAGTAATTTGTGACAGGCTCTTTTCCAATTCCTCTATTTGGGTCAAACGAGAAGAACAAGTTGCCTGAAAAGCCATTCGAAATATAAATTTAATCAATTACATAAACAATTTATTTTATATTATAACAATAACTAATTTACTTCAGTATCATACAAACAATAAATTAAGTAAAAATTCAGAGAGTGCAAACAAAGCTATGATTCTGTTAGGAATTATTTTTTGAAGAACTGTTAGATTGAATGAATAAACTCTCAAGAGAAAGTTAACAAAGATTGTTATTAATATTGCTTTCAATAGAAAAGACAACTAATTCATCCAATGTTTGAAACAACTACTCCATCTAAGATAAAAAAAGTTTATCTCAATTATCCAATAAAATTCTTTAATTTCAGATAGTCAAAAAGGTTTCAAAATATGTATTTGTAGAATTCAGAACCAAATGGAAGTTGCACCCAAATGCCATATTTCAAAAGAAAAGTCTGGATATGCTAAAAGAATGAAGATGAACAGACAAAATTAACTTACAGGAAATTTTAAAAATTTACGTTGCTCAAAAAGGAAGGTAGCCAATTTAGACAAAAAAGTAATCATATAAATACCACACAATGTTTATGGGATCCTTGTTCCTTTCGTCAGGTGTGAAGAAGAACCTGATCAACTGACAAGCGCAGTTGTGTTGCTCTAGGCTGTTCTTTGCACCTGACGAAAGGGAAAAGGTTCCCAGAAATGTGGTATTTATATTAACACTTTTTTTTTGTCTGAATTGGCTATCTTTCTTATTCATTATTTTCAATCAGACTTCAATTTTTTTCATTTTAATATATGTTGGTGGTTGGATCATAAATGTAACATTTTGAAAATTGTATTATGACAAATACTAACGAAGATAAGGGTAATAGTTATAATTGATGTAAATAGAATAAATCAGTATACAATTCATTCAACTAGGGTTGGGTGAGGAACAAATAGATGAGGTACGACAGAATAGGTTTATGTCTGTTAGTCCTTAAATAGAATTTTCCAGAATTATGTACATACAATAATATGAAATCATTCTACAATTATTAACAATTAAAAACATTAAAATAAAACAAAAGTACCTGTAGAGGATGGCTTAGAATTAATACAAAGTAACTTCTTTACTCTAATTTATGCACTAGTAACATTTGGGATGGGGGGAGGGGGGAATACTCCATTTATTCAACTCTTCATTCTTTACAGTTCAAATCATCAGAAGGTATTACATAAGCCCAGTCATATAATTAAAAACAGTACCATAATAAAAAAAAAAGTTTCTGATTTACAATTTATGGATATTTTTGAGTGAAAAAAAACTTTCTTTTTGGCAATATCTTCCACTAGTGATGGGTGAACACACACAAATATTGTGAAACTTAATATTTGAGATACTTTTAAGGACAAATGTAAATTAAATAAATTAAATTTTGTTTGGATGAAGGACTTCATCTTTCTTTGAAGGAATCATAATACACGAGGAAAACTAACTGTGAATATTAAATGTAATTATCTACTAATTAAACAATTGTATCATATGGCTTATTTATTGAACTTGCAGAGCTGAAAGAAAGCTTTTAAAAGCTAAGGTAGCCTTGTATACAAACCAATATAATAATAAAAAAAGCCAATTAGATTTCCTTCCACCTTACCAAAAAATAACTACGTTTTTATTATTTTGAATTATACCTCCAGGTCACTCTTGACTATAGATTCCTCTTCAAATCTAAACTGCAAGTCTTCCACTTTCCGTTTTTCATCTTCTAAATTATTTGCCAATTCTGAATTTTGTTTTTGGGCTGCTAGTAAAGCCATCTCAATATTATTCAGCTTTGCCTGAGTTGCATTCTGGTACTGAAAACAAACAACAGCCAGTCATATCCACAAGAAGCACTTAACACAATGGAGTGTTTATGGCACTATCTCAATAGTGACTTACCTCTTCAAATTCATTTTTGAATGCAGCCAGCTGTTGCTCAGCCACATCTGCTTGAGTTGCAGCTCGTGTTAGTTCTGTTCTGTTAAGAGCTATCTCTTTTGATAAATGCTCAACCTGAGCAGTTTTCTCCCTCAGAACATCCTATGAAAATGGTTTCACTTTTGTTACAATTTATTCAAAAAAATAAATTCAATCAGACACTCAAATGTCTTTATAAAAACTTAACATTAACACATCATAAGCATATTCAATTTTTGTTTCACTAGTAATAAGAATGAAATTTAACAACATAGCCACCAACTTTTATTTTCCAATACAAATAAGTATTTGATCAAGCAAATCCCTAGTTTACTAAATTAATTATAAGGATGTGGTCAATTTGAAAATAATTTCAATTAAATAAAGAATACAATTGCAACATAAATGTGAAGTAGTCACAGCAAAACAAAAGGAAGATTTATTAAACCATCTGTTTTTTCTGATTTTTGGGTTCCTTAAGATTCCTAAATTGTAGACAGTTTTTACAAATACTAGTAAAAATGCTAAACACACACAGAGCAGTTCTCCTTTTTGACTGGCAACTCTTTCTGTGACATTCATTCCAACTTAACTGGCTTCAACACTTAATTTGGAAGCATTTTTCTGGTGCTCCTTTTTTCCAGACCTCTTTCTATTAAATTATTCATATTTAAAGCTAACTGTGTGTACTAGATTATTTTTAGGTAGTCCATCATACAGAGTCCCATATGACACTGCTTTTTTTCTTCTTCTTAAAGTTGATCATCACTATAAACGTATGGATATGGGACTTGCATCTTTACTGAAAAGATATGAATTCATGTTTCAGTAACCAGATCTTCCAATACCTGGCCCGGAAAAATAATTACTGTGGGGGAAGTGAAGCAAGCATGCAATATTTTGGATAGAATGTTAAGTAAATAATATTTGTGTATGAATGACTCATTTTAGTTTTTAGCCTAACACCTGACAATTTGTGTGTGTGTGTAAAGAAAATCATATTTAAATCTGGAGTATTTGTAATAAAAGTTTTAAGAGATCAACATGCAATATTAATTTATAATTTCAATTGTGAAAATAATTCCGAATACTAAGTTTTGATTAAATCTTAAAAATTTATATTTAATTCAATGCCAATAAGAAAACTATGAAATTCTTTCATGTACCTTTGATATTTGTTGCTGAACTTTAATAAGGGTTAACACAGGCAATACATATCTATACTCATTAATAATTTCTTACTGATATGAATTCATTTATACATAAAACTTAATAGAAATTTTTTGGAATTAATGACAAGAAGTCAAAACACATACTTTGAAAAACAGACCTCTTTTCAAAGAAGCTTTTAATTCATAGTAAAATTGATAATATTATTAATTATAAAAAATAATCTCTCATGGTCCTAAAAGTTTTTAAAGGTGGTCACATACAGGAAAATTGTATGGATGTAGTTTATGAATAAAAGTGATACACACACCATCACTTGTTTTTCTGATAATTTTAATTTCCAAACATATGCAAAATGTTCTCTCCGCTGTTTAAATATTTTTTAAAAAGAAAATATGAATTTTACTTAAAACAATAAATTTGAAAGAAATGTCTTTCTCCTAAAGAAGGAGGCTAATGCCTCTGAAAATTTGAGGAAATTCCTCCTTATTCCTAGGTAAGTCGTCATCACTGCCTATATTTCCTATCTAAATGTGTTATTTAATTTGACCTTGTCACATTTTCCTTAAGTATGTATGTATGTGTTTATATAAATATACATCCGCTGACTGACTTACAGACTGTAAGTCTCTTTCCTGAAGAAGGTGGGCTAAAAGCCCCTGAAAGCTGACTTGTGGTGCTGCTAATCATTAATATGTATAAATTCATTTTTACAAGAATATCAAAAGACTTTGGAAGGGTTGGTAAATGAAGTCAAACAAAGACTTTTAACCTTAAGATACAATGTTTTCAAGTTAGTTACAGATATATAGTTTACATATATGAAAATGGCATATAACAATAGCTAATCTAAGATTCTTACCTGTTCATACAACTTTTATTTATAAGTGGTAATTGCATCATTGACCTGGTTGGTGGTAATTGTATGATTAGGAAGTGAACAGAGACAAACTAACATTACTTAACAAAGGGTTCCAAGCCATAGCTATTGTGTTGTAACACAGAGAAGGCAAAAAAATGTGATAAAAAATTTATGGGTATACAGTCTTCTCAGTGAGAAATGGGATAGGATGTAAGGTATGCTTTAATGCATTTTTTTATTAATTTACATTTCATCGTAAATTACAAATTCATAATTTTATTGACTCCAGTAAATCCAACATTATATACAAATGTTTATTATAAATACATATTATGTTATACGATGTAAAATACTTATTACTTCCATACCAGTTAGAGTATTTTGTTACAGTAAAATAAACAAATGAATAAGAAGGTGCAAAACAGTTTGACATTACTGAAGACCAACAGATGATCAGGATTTTCCTGTACATTTTGTCCATTTAAATATGCCTTTTTATATTTTTTGTTGTTCTTCCATAAACTGTTGTACTGTTTAATAATACAAATTATTCTCGTTTTTCCATAAAATATACAGCTTAGTAAGATGTAAAGCTATTCTCAAACTGACAAAGTTAAAATTAAAGTTTTTTTTTTCACCCACAAAAATAAAAATTGAATATGCTTTGTGTGTTATAAAATTAAAGAAAAGAAGACAACAATAATGCTACTGTGAACACAATAGAAACTCTGTTTCTTTGTCAAATGTAAGAACAGAAAAAATAAATTATTATCTACTGCAGGTTGAATAATTTGAAATGGAAGCAGTATATTACTGGTGCTTCAAGTGCAACAGCAGACCGAATTCACACCCTTACCTGAAGTGATGACTTGGTGGCAGCAGGAGTTGTTGGCATTCGCATGCTACTTCGCTATAAAGTAAATGTCAGTCGCATTAGTAAAATGTTAATAGGATAAAAAGAGAACTGTGCAGTTAATTTTCAATTCAAACATAGCAAATAGCTTTGGTTATGAACAGATCACTTAGATCTGTAATACAAAAACATAAACTAACTTAAAAACAATAAATAAAAAAACCAACCAAAAGGTGCCAAAATTAAATTGTCAAAATAATTTAGTACAGAATTCAATGAAACACAAATATTGTGTCCATCCAAGATTCAAAAGCTGCTACATGTATTGCTATTAATATGCAAATCTTCAATTTGTGTAATTTATTGAAAAAATAACATGTTAAAATTAAGATTATGTTAAAAGTAATGTCTGGATATATTTTTCAACTAACATAACAATTTGTATATTTTCTTGTATAATATAATATGTTCAATATGAAGTTATGAAGCACATAATTGCCTTATTAGTGTAATACAAAGCTTAAATTTTACATAAAACTATTCTTAAAAACAGCAGCTAAAACTGTCAGCACGATATAGGAAATAAAAATCTATTAAAATTTATTAATTTTCATAAGTTAAAAAATAACTCGTGTCTGAGCACATAGATCAAATTAAAATCAACCAGTGGTAAAGAGATATAATAATGAAAAAGTACATTTAATTTATGAAATATGATATACTGAATAGATATGTAAATTAATATCTACTTAATTGTTTCCTAATATAATTCATTCAATATTCAAATGCTTTAACGTCTCCTGCTCTTTAATTCATATACTGAAGTGCTATTACTGCCTATGATAAATGCTTCCTTTGGCATAAACTGGTTCTGGGAGTTTTGCTTTAAATTCTTGTCTAAATTTTAAAAAACATTGGTACCATTGAAATGTTTTTTAAAAAAAACCTTTATAAATAAGACTGAGTTCCAATTTATATAACGGTAATCAAATTGCACAGTATTTTTTCTGAATACCAGATAAGAAAGTTTATTCAACACTATTATTACTTGTAATTACTGAAGCTGATAATACTAAAAACATCTAGTTATATTATTTTTAAAAGGTAATAAAGTCAAGCAAAGAAGAAAAATTAAAAATTCAGAGGGCACTTGTAATTCTTTGATAAAACTAAGTTATTACACTCCCATGCCATGCACATGCACAAGAAAATCATATTTCAAATGGAAATACTACTATAAAATTATTTGGGAAATGTTTATTTATCGATTTACCTTTAATCTGATCCATTAAGAAGGCTCATTTTATAAGATCAATGAGTCATTTCTGCAGTCATGCATCTTGACTTCATGATGGAAAAACAAATCAAATCAAATTTAGAAAATGTATCACCACTCAATTGTGTTTTAAAGAAGCTATGTAATTAAAATAGGGAGCATTATGACCATATATCCCAATTTTTGGCTTTCAGAAGAAAAAATGTTATGTTGGCTGTACTGATCAGTTGCTTTGGTTTGTGTGTGTGTGTTGGGGGGGGGGGGGGTAAATTGTGTTTGTCTCACTGAGGAGAAGAAAAAAGGCTTGAAAAATATCCTCACATAAATTCCTAAATCTCTCATTATAGTAATAACTATAAATTACCATTACACATGTAGTCTTGAAAAAGTACTGAAAAAAGCACAAATTAGCAATGCAGGCAGCAAATCAAGTCTAGGATGGAAAAGGCTCCCTTGTGGCTGGTTTCCACACATGTGGCAACCGCCTACCTGAGCCAGAGATGTGATGCCCAGCCTTACCCTGGCTGACCGGTTTGTTGAAGAAGCAGCACTTGTGATTGACGTCATTGACTCCCGTGAACCTGCCCTCTTCATTGGGGTGACACCACTGGCTCCCTTGTGTACTACACAAGTTGAGGTTCGGCGGCTGGAGGGTGATCGACTCACTTTGTGTACAGGGGCAAATAGACCATATTTTGGCTCACATTGAAAATATCTACAAGAAAATTTAAGATCTCAAAACACCAATAACACAACAATGATATTTAAAACAATTTAGATTGCAAATAATTTGTTATCATGAAGTTGAGCAGGGACCTAATAACAGATTATAATTACTATTTTTTGAATACTAATAATGTTTTTGTAATGAATAAATAATTGATATACAATCATAAAGAAGTAAATCCTGCAACACATTTTTTTCTATCTGTACATTTAATTTACTTAACTCTTTGTTCTTCTAGAAGCAGAATTTTGTGAGTGTGTTAAGACAAGCACTTTTAGACATAGATTTACAATTCTTAAAGGTGTTATAAAAGCTGCAAATGTAAAGTTATGAACAACAACATAATTATAAAATCTGCCTGTGCAGTGCTGTCTGTGTGTGAATTAAAAATACGAAAACTTTAAAATCATATAAGAGGAACAAAGAAATTGAAAATTATGAAATAATGCAATAATACCCGTAGTTATTACCTTTTTCCATCAATAGAACCATCATTTTTCCCTATTGGATCATCCAACTCGACTCCACACCACTCTCCAGAAGCAAATTCTGTCACTCCAATGAAGCGAAGAACACCAGCCTTGGACCCCATACTACTCATTACAATAACCCTCTCTCCTACTTTCAGTTCTCCCATACTGGCAGCAGGTGTAGCTTGATTGTGGTCTGAATTAATTCAATTTTTTTAATATATATATATATATATATATATATATATATATATATATATATATATATATATACACACACACACACACTGAGTATAACAAAAATTAAGCAATTATACAAGTATAAATATTAATTACATCTAAACAAATAAATTGTAGATAAAAACATTATCTGTCAATGAAACTGTACAGGACATATTTAAATTTATTTCAAATCAGTTAGAAACTTTGTGCCATAAAAAATAAAGGATTTGTTTTCAAATTAGTATAAAATAGTGAACAATTAAAATATTTATTTAGAGAAATTAAAAGTTACATATAATACATAAGTTGAAATTCCACGTAATGTTAGTGAAGAAATGTTGCATGGAATTTTAACACATTCATCTACATCAGTCAAATTTTATTATGAAACTTATAATCTTTCTAAATAAATATTCTGACTGTTGGCAATTTTCTACAAATTTGTGGATTTTTTTGTCTTTAATCATAACAAATAAATGAAAATCCTCAAAATCCATCAAATGTAACTATTTACATATTTACTTGTCACTTGTGTGTGTATAAATATAAATCAAATAAGAAAATGTGACACAAATGCCTGGCTGGCACACTGTTAAGACCTACTTATCTGAAGCATGGGGGCTCACGCTCTCAAAAATTTTATTTATATTTATTATTGACTTTTTTATTTGAGTGTGAAATACAGGGCACAGTATACAATTTTTTTGGAGATGTTATACTCAGATTTGTTGACTTTTCAATGTTGATTTTTAACTCAGTCAGGTATTTGAATCACATATGGCTACTACCCCATCTTTGTGGAAGCCTCCTATAATATTCAAGAAAGTTGTCCTCTATCTCTCTTTCCCATTCTACTGCTAACACAAATTATTTTACTTGAGAGTTGGTGTTACCATGCCAGATAGTAAGGAGCATGTCAACTTTCAAGGGTCTTTCCTTCAAGACAACAGGCACAAAATGCAGTAATATCTCTTAAAGGAGGAGGCAGGTCTCTGAAAATTTTAAATGTCTGCTCCTTGACTTTTGTAAAATTGATAATACTTTCCTGTGTTTGTGGCCAAAATATGGTAAATATTTTTCTGATTTTCATTTTCAATAATGATTATATTAATAAAACCCTTAATCGGTCTTCACAAATTTTTATTTTTCTTCTTCTTACAAGACCTTTTGACCACTTTGTGTCATAATCATCTGTCTTCATTAATTTTAATTTAAAAACTTAAAATTATCCTAGTTTCAGAAAGGCTTATCATATATACTATAAATAATTTGGATCTTCTTTTCTTGAACTATATGTTTTCCATTATAAAATTAACACTGTCTAAATACTCAATTAAAAATAAATTAAATTATGTATTTTTGTTATTAAAGCCACATTTTTTAAAGATTAATCTTGTTATTCTACATTACCAGCTTCATAATACCCTGTTGTGTGACAGTCAGCAAATTTTTTCCTCTCTCAAATCTAGGAAATAACTTGAATATGTTTGAGGCTTTGTCTTGCTTCTCTGGTAATGTCTACATTACTAGTACAATATTTATATGCAAAATTTAACATGATATTAAAGTAAACACTGTATAAGTTACATTGATTCAAGTGAATTTATTGGCACAAATATGTTAATTAATATATCAATAGTTAACAAGAATATAGTGTGTTTGAATTATTGTTGTATAAATCTAGTTTCACTCACTGAGAGAGGATGGAGGCTTCCTCAAGACCAGTTCCTTTACACTACCAGCTGGGGAAAGAGGAGTGTGGCTTCCTCTAGGAGACATCAGCCCTGACCCTGGACCACCATTGCTTGTTTTCATGCCATTGCCTGGAACCCCGGTAACACTCTCTTCATCAGCCTCTTGTAGTGGAGCCCTTGTGAGCCTTGTAAGGCGTGAGAAAACTCCTCTCCTAGGTTCACACTGAAAGTAGCGCACTCCAGCAACCTGCCCATCATTCTTTCCTGCACATAAATATGTGATTGTTGCATAAAGAGAATTAAGCATTTTGCTTTATGATTACATATGTAAGGAACAAATAAGAACCAAGTAAATTTAATAAGAGTCATTTGATAAAATGAAATATGAGTGAGCAATTACTCTAATGTCATAAAGCTTAGATATATTCACTTTAATGTTTATTATCACTATAATTATTTATCTGCACACTTTGCATGGATGAAATAATAAGTTTCTTTGACAAATTTTAACTTTACTCTTTTATTACTCACCTACAGGGTCATCTAGCACAACACCAGCCCAATCACCAGGAGCAAATTGAGTTTCACCAATATATGCTATCTGTCCAGGCTTTGTACCTCCAACCCATACTCTGTCACCGATTATGAAACTGTCAGTGTCCTCTGTCAGCACAATACTGGCATCTGCAAATCAAATTTTTGATCCAAAGGTTGATATAACAAAAATATTCAATTTAGAAGAATATGAACAGTTTATTTTCTAAACATTTATTATATTTTCAAAAAGATAAGTTTTGTTCCTTAATTTTCTCAGATGTGTGATAGTTTTTTTCTTTACAAATTATGATGTGTATTCATTAACATAATTAAAATTAAAAACAAGACAGACTGTATAATTTGAAATAATGAAAATGTATTTTATTGTACATAGGATTCAGAAGATATTCTTTATAATTAATACTGCACAACAAATTACTCAAATCAACACATTTAAAAACAAGTATATACTTTAATTAAATTCATTTATATAAGTTCCCGTACTTCATGTAAATAATAATATAAATACATTGGCCAATAATTTAAAAATTGACTTTTTTAATAATGTGTTCAAAGATTTGGAAGCTTTGACAATTTTCAATAAAAGTGCACAAAACAATAAGCAGCACATACCTGATGAACGTCTCACACCTGCTTCACTTAATCTGCGAATATTGTCCCAAAGGGTGTAGTCAGCTGTTGAAGAGGTGGTTGACACAGCTAAGCACAAACCAAGCAACACATGCAATAACATTGATACGGATGGGCCCAACCCATATACCAAAAAAGGAGACATAACATGCAAAATGGAACAACACAAAGACTACAATCTAAGTATACTGCACTAATGTAAAGTATAAGCAAACACTGAAGTACAAAACCAAAGACTAAAACCATATGCATTCTCAGGCTTACATGAAAATTAAAAAATTATATATTAAAATTGGTGTAATATTTTACATATTTTCACAGGGTATCTCAAGATGTATGTTGTAAATACCTCCCCATTACTACTGCCTTATTCTCTATAATGTTTTAGTATGTTTTACAACAAATTCTTTTTTTTACTTATTTACACTTTCTGTCTTCATAGTATTTGCAACAAATAGTTAAATAACTCCAACAAATGTGGATTTTTAAATAAATTACTTTCTTTGGGCAGTATACTTGGGGTGGGGGAAATAAATTTCAGGTGTGATGAACTGTTTTGTCTTCAAAAAACTTAATGCATTTCACTTACTGCAAATCAGCAGTTACACAAATAAGTTGGAATATTTTTTAATTAATGTGTCTAATTCAAAATATTAATATTTCAACTGATTTAAATTATCTTATAAGTGACTCTAATGGGCAACTTTTATTATTTGGTTTTAAGATCATTATTATTAGAATGTTACTTACAGGAGTTTCTTCGGTCTCCACCAATATGTCTTTCAAGAATCTCCATGTCATCTGTGGAACCCTCGTATATATCTATGGCACGTGCAATAAGGAAAACTTACAAGCAGCACAAACAACACAAAGCTTTTCTTATATTAAGGAAACCTCTTCCAGATTGTAACCACATACAGAAAAATAGTAATATGTACCAAAAGAGATTTCAAACAACATTTAAGGTAACATTTGAAAAAGGAAGAACCAAAATGTTCCTCCTATTTTCATATTGTTTCCAGGAAGCAACAAACAAGCACAGTATATTCAACAAACAAGTGCATAAAACCATCAAAAGAAAGTGCAGTGCAGTAAATCATAATGGAGGAGTTGATAAAGTACATACCCATTCAGTGAAGTATTGACATAGTAGTGAGACAGCTTTTAATGTGAACATGTTCTCAATTTCATCTTTTTATATATTTATTTGTATATATTTATTTGTATATATATTTATTTGTATAGTGTGCTCAAATTTTCAATATATATATATATATATATATATATATATATATATATATATATATATATATATATATATATTGTAATAGTGAGAATGTGACATTGTCAAAAATATTGGTATGGAAAGGATAGAGAGATAGGTTGTGGCTTGGTGGGGGTGTTGATTGTTTATGGGCTACTGGCCGTGCGGCGGTCAAATCTCCGCAGTCCGCAGCCGGCCGGTGCACGGAATGGTGTAACACTCCTTCCTGAAGAAGGAGGCTGAGAGCCTCTGAAAATTTGAAGAACAACCTTCAGTTCCTCATGGCGACACCGTACTTCACTTTCAGGTAAGCCACAACCTATCTCTCTATCCTTTCCATACCAATATTTTTGACTATATATATATATATATATATATATATATTCTGGTTTCCAGGTTTTGTGATTTGATATATCATTCTGATTAAATAATAAATATTTAACTACGGGAAAGCAACAAAATGTAATTTAAACTTACTTTTATTAGGAAATTTTTATGTAATTTGGTGAAGACGTTGCACATTATAATTTCTTTGTGACTTTTTTTAAACGAAAGTAATGAGGAAGTAAATATAGAGATAAATTGATAAATAAAATTGATGAGAGAAAATAATTTTATTCGTATAGTTAACTTTCCCATCATCTTGTGATTTTCCAGTAACCATATTTCACCTATTTAAAAACACATTTTTAAGTTATCATGAAATGTTTAAAATTGAAACTATGGCTCTATCTATCTGGTTACGTAGAAATGCACTGCACCGTGAATAAGGCCATATATGGAACCAAGGGAATTATTTTATGACAACGCTTAAACAAGTTAAGAAACTACACTGTAATCTTACACCATATAGATTTTCATTTAATATATCATACAATACCTTATATGGAACAATTATTTCTGTCCACATAAGCTGATTCTTCCTCAGCCAGTCAGCTGTCTAACAATTTCTCGAAACAAATACAATCTGAAATTTACTTCTCTTCATTTATTCTACTTACCAGTAAGTCTTTTCTTAGGTGCCTCTTCACTAATCTTCCTTGTCACAGAAAGGCTGCCATCTATAGGGGCAAAGAAAAATCACTCTACATGCAGCAAATCAAAAAATTAGGAGCAGGTGCAGCATTTCAAGCTGGAATTATTCATGCAGGAGTCTATACAAGTGTTAAATTAAGTTATTTGTCAAATTTCCATAAGATAAAATTATAATATAAATGAGAAAGTTGGACATAATTGTTGCTATATAATTCACATCACAGGAGTTGCTTGAAAGATAAGTATCACATACTACTGGTGGTAAAGAAAATTGAACCGACATTCACACAGCTATTGTTTTCGATAAATAATTTTGGACTAAGGAACGTAGGTTTTCCCGGTGTAGTTGTTGGATGAAGTTCTCTCGGGATTCCAACCGGGTAGCGTAGTTTTGTAAACACAACGTTTCGATGGCTTGCACCGCCATCTTCTACAGGTGAAGTGAAGAAGATGGCGGTGCAAGCCATCGAAACGTTGTGTTTACAAAATTTTGGATTGACTACTACTGAAACTTCACATATATCTGAACGTAATGATATATATTTTATTTTATATACAAGAGTATTACAACAGGGAGATAAATTGGTTGTATATAGCTTTTTTATATCACACAAAGCTCCTGTCCAAACTTTTGAATGTCCAACTTTCCTTTGATCATCTTGTTTTCAAGATCAGATACACAAATGGTATGCCTACAATTTTATATTCGCATTCTTTCGTGACTCGGGTCAGCTCAGCTGGTAGAGCAACTGCATACTTAGCAGTGGTTCCATGTTCGATTCCCGGTTCTGTTTTTTTTTCCATTTTACTTCAATAATTCAGTTCTGACAGTTTGTTAGCGCATTTAATTTCCGCTAACAAATATTATTACTAGTTTCGACTCGCCCATCATCGCTTTCGACGTCGTTTCTTACCTGTCTGCTGATGTGAATTCGTTCCTAATTAACAACATTAAGCGATGACGTGAGTTAAAGTTCATTCGCGCAAACACGTCACTGGTTTCAACCTCTTACTTAATCTACGAATAATAAATAATTATATTTATGGAATAATTATGGGAAAAGGAAAAAATCATTATATTCACAATGTTTACGGCAAATGTCTGAGGTTGAGACCAAGACGATGGTACATAATCTTGGCTAAAGATATACATATATATATACTCAAAGTTAATGGAAATTTAGCGTTTTCGAATGTTTAGTAAAACTTTCTGCGCAGGTGATCTGAAATATTTGCCACTCTTTGTTTCTTAGCTGAATGAGTTTGTTAATTAGGCTTGCTTGGCCTTGTCTTCTCAAAGTTTAGCTGATTAGCGGAGCAGCTGCCGATATAGCTTGTTAAACCTTCCTCAAGATAAATTTATGATTAACAGTAATTTATTATTCTTGACATCTGATGGAAAAATTGTTATCTATCACCTGCCATTCAATAAACAAACGTTTCAGGGAATTAACGCTGAAAATGTATCACTTATCTTGTGTTATATAAATTTGTTCCAAAACAAATAGTACAATATATTGGTTTTCAGTTCCACTTCATCAAATTAAAGTTCTTTTCAAGTCACACACAAATATGAGAACGAAACCGGTAGTTACACTACGTCCATAACCTTGTCCTTTTTCAACGAGGTACAAGGGCCTGAAGAAGGTTATATAGATGCACGAGACAAAAATAAGAAAAATAGCCAATAACAAAAGAAGTGATGATATAAATACCACAGAATATTTCTGGAAACCTTGTTCCTTTCTCCAGGTGCTAAGAAAACTAAAAAAACATAAGAGCCTAGAGCGATACAACTGCACAATTCAATTGACAAAACTCAAATCTACGAAGAAGAAAGCTATTGAGTTCTGTCAACTGAATTGTGCCGCTCTAGGCTCTTATGTTTTTTTAGTTTTCTCAGCAAGGATCAAGGTTTCCAGAAACGTTATGAGGTATTTATACCATCACTTCTTTTGCCTGTATTTGGCTATTTTTCTTATTATTAATTTTCAAAACAGACGTAAATTTTAACACGTGGCACAAGTTCAGTTTAAAATGTAACCGGTACTACAAGACTGATAAACCTTTCTCTATAGTTAAAATTAAAAATATTTTGCGGAAGAAACGGAGAATATTTAAAATACCAAGTATGGGCACAGGAGATAGCAAAACAGAACAGCTCGAAAAATATCCAAATAAATCTGCACGATTCTGACGTCTACTTGATTCTAGGGGGCTACTGAGTAAAAATAAGGAACAGTACCGAACGGGAAGGAGAAGTTTCGTTGAATCTGAAACGCAAAGTACTCGTCCACAGACCCGAGATGAAAGCGGAATAATCGATCGCCAACAGACGGAAGAAATAGAAAAAAATGGGGGTACCACAGAATTAGTTACATAGCAGAAAAAAATGTCACCGATAGAATACAAAAACAAACATAGGTGCTGGAACTGTCGTGTTGGTAAGAATGAAAAATGGAAACGTCAATTCGTGAACTCGACGACGTGTTTCGAAGCGAAGACTGTGTAGTTTTTTTTTTCTTTATTAAGGTGCTTTGAACAACGAGGAAAATCCCTGAGTGAAAGTCGCAAGCAAATAACTTGCGAGTGCTAGATGAAGGTCTTTATAAAATTCCGAAGACTTAAATCAACACAAACATGAAAATATTGACAGAGGATTCGAAAGCCAAAATTCTCTACCGGAGAAGCGACAAGTGAATTTAAACTCGTAGCTTGAAAATTAAGTTTGAAATATTTTTGTGATGTTACCTGCGTCGCTAGCCACAGGCATCCTCTGCCTTTCTTTGCTGATCGTAGACTGAACACTACGTTGCTGGTTCTCGGCGGATAGCTACGTCGTCCCCTCCACAATCCTCCTCGTGCG
The DNA here is from genome assembly GCA_037074705.1 of Zhengitettix transpicula. NCBI lineage: Eukaryota > Metazoa > Arthropoda > Insecta > Orthoptera > Tetrigidae > Zhengitettix > Zhengitettix transpicula. Next base: position 32,737,496 of record CM073596.1, on the reverse strand, counting down.
AAACAGGAGTGTTATCTACCCGAAGCCATACTTTCGGAAACAGTATCTGAATGTAAACGAGCCCCTTAACGTAGTCTCCCATATTTCCAGGCGATTGCCCACACGTCATAGTTTTCAGGATTCCAAATTTAGCTTTATCCAGCCTTGATATCGTGTTTCATCAATAAATGAGCGAAGGTTGTCTCGGTGTCTCCGGGTTCCGGAGATGAATAAATTTCGATATGACTGAACATTCCATACATCCAATTTCAACATTATAGTCCACATTCTTATAACACAACTACCATCACTCACCTGAGCTCATCCCCCAAATCCTGTCATCGCATTGCCGTCATCTAAGGTGTATTTGGCATTTATCTTTACGCCACGTCTGTTACGTTACTCCAGATCCTTTCATTTGATAACCCCCTTGTTAAGAATTGTTGCTGATTTGGAAGTGGCCGCTAAGTTGATAAACCACTATTAAATCGAAAAATCATCGAGTTGCGCTCAAATTAGATCCATGCGTTCTTCATCCGTTCGCTGACCTCCAACGCGAACATTCTGGCTGATGAAGAAGATCTTTTCTTATTTAAGAACGTAGCATCCTTAAGTTTTATACGTAATTATAATCGATCCATATCATTTTTATCTGATATTCTCAGCATTGCGTTACTTCTTTATCCGAAAATTATAAGCACTCTGAAAGATGGATCATAGGCGGCAGAGGAGACTTTCCTTTCGGATTGGTACAGGGAATTTACGTGAAATTAGATGAAAACGCTCCAACTGGAATATGATGATCAATATATGCTTTCCCGGTGTAAATTATTAATAAATTTTTCGCTGTTGAGCACCAGGTTCAGATTTTTTCGACGTTGACCTTCTGTGGTCATTCTCTACTACCGCTGTCTTCATCGAGAAATCTGAACCTTGTGCTCAACCGCGAAAAATTTATTAATAATATGAATATGATGGCTCACTATCACCAGAGTCATCACAGTATGAAGTACCATATTGTTCAATGCTATTCCAATCTTTCCATCTCCACAATCGTACGTCTTCAATTACATCCCCTAATCTGACGAAAGTCGGTGCACTTTGAACTACGAGAATCTTACATTAATTGCCCTAGTTTTTCGCTTTTGGTAAGTCGGTGACGAAGCGCAGGGAACTTATATTTGATGAATTAAACACACTGTCGGTGTTGTGTTGTCGCTCTGTGGCATTGACGGAAGAGACTCGCGTGTCCTACATTGTCACGCTTCTAAGAGGGTCAAGGGTTCGCGTGCCAAGGGCACAGAGACAACGCTTTCGTCTATGAACAAAGGCTTATTGGGAAGATAAAGAAGGTTTCTTCTCGTTCGCATTGTAGCGACGAACGTGATGCTGAAACTTTAACGTCGAGATTTCTCGTAAGCAATGTTTAAGAACGAGGACCTTCTGACAACGATAGAAACTGTTTTTTACTAGATGGTTACAAATCACACAACACCAAATAAAGTTGAAGCCGGAAAAATGTGCTTACAGCACTTGATGTATACATCAAGTCAATATACGATGGGCAGTCGTCCAGTGAGTGCTCTGTAATTGTAGTGGGGGTAGGTAAACTCAGTTTAAAACGAACCTTTGTTACGGCAACTTGGTAGGGTAGTATTATTCTGAAACCATTGACACAATAATATATAGTGCGTTCAGTTCAGGGTAAGCTGTACGTCAAAAAACTCATCTGGAAAAGTTAAGCGTGTAATAAAATGACCTTTCCGCTGTCTTTATATCCCATTCGTAAAAATTTTATAAATAATTTTAAGAAGTATGTTATCGTTACGCCAACTTATCACACCAAGAGGAGTATCCCCAGAGAAAATTACTCCCCTCCACTTTCCTTCCCCTATCGCGCATCTAAAACGCTACGATACTTCTTGCAACCACGAATTTCTGATATTCAGAAGACACCCTGGACCGTTCAGACTTTACGAAATGCTTAAACTTCCACTGGAAGACGAGAAACAGATTACGAATAACTAAATGTCATATATTCTAACCATTTAGAAAATAGTTCTGAAGGGTATTGTAATCTTTAATTTTTAGTTAATAGCTGCTCATTAAAATTTGTGTTTCTTTATTAGAAATGATATAAATTTTAATGCAACCATAAAAACACTTGCACAATTTAAGTCTTTTCGTTTTACGCCTACGTGTATTATAAATTTTAGTCCTGACCATTATTTGAGCAATGATAATCCCTAATCTCAAGATTTCCATGGGCTTGTTGGCTATTATTGAACAGCGGGAAAATTATATATCAGTCTGCAAGTCATAATTGTTAATATAACCTCCTATATGCAGAAATTTTGAGTTTGCTTCCAGCCCAGGCAACGCGGATCTCCTCCACGATGATTACGGCACACCTTCCTTTACGTGGACTGGAATTTCGGACTCTGGAACCTCCTTCGTGGTTTTAGGGCATGCCTCCTTGTCAATCCTTATGCAACTATAATCTCTCAATTTCATCTATGATTAATTCAGAGACTCTCTGGCCAAACTGCCGTATCCCATTACCGACTCTGGACGCTGACTCATCAGACCAATTGTCTATTATTATTGCACCTATAAGATACTCGATAATGGACACTACCGAGGCGTCTAAATCAAGCTTTATTGTTGCTTCTTTCTTCAAATACGAAAATGAATAACGACACGCGACGTACATTCACACATACCAAACAAAATTCCAGTGCCAGCTGGTGCTCATGTTCTACATCACATAAATCAATTTTTTTAAAAAATACTTTAAACTGCTCGCCTTGCGTCACACACGCTACCACTAGTGCATCCAGCTGGTCATATGATGCTACAAGTTTCAGAGCACAGAATTTCTGTCTGGAATTACAAATGCGCATGCGCAGTAAACCATTGCAATACAGAGAATATTTTTCCAATCTACCCATTTGCACAAATACCGAGTTTCCCGTTCCTCCTTATTTCATCAGTCTGTTTTATAAGCACGAATTCTGACCCGTCAGACTGATGTCCAAAAATAGTTCTCGACTTCGAAGGGTAAATATGATACTTTTGTCGAAGTGTTACGACATATTCTTGCACAAAGCCACTATAAACAAAAACATCAAGCTAAGTCGTGGCCAATGGCCTTGGACTGACCTAGTTCCGTGGAGAGGATACTGGCAGCGGGCCATTGGTCATTGCGTGGGAGTACCTTCTGTATCAGGGCCACCCTGGGTCATCGACGAAGCTTCTAGGTGCGCCAATAGCACTGGAGTGTTTGTAAACTACAGAAGATTACACGCATAAAAATAAACAACGGCTTCCAAATTTAAACCTCGATCGCTAGAAGATATGACGCCGGTTTTACCACAACGAAGAACAATGTCAAAATTACAAAAAGCAAGATGAAACTTTTTTGTTATCACATAAGAGTAGCGTTTATATTTTAGTGTGGAATCAAATTTGAAATTTGAAGAACTAATTAATGCTTAGTTTCAAATTTTTTTATGCTGAAATCTAAATTTTTATAAGAATAAACCATTGAAACGTAATTATGAACATATTAAATGAGATATTATTCGTATTATAATTATTGTCTAAGACGAAATTACACAAGGGAATAGTACGTACATACACATTTTTACTGGGGTTTAAATCTGAACAGATCTGCTTGACAATTTTTCTCTCTGATACAGCAAAGGAAGAATGTATGGTCGTGTCTGATTGAGACTGTTTGTCATTCAATACTATGTTAAAATATTACGGAATAATACCTGTCCCGTTCTTGCATTGAAAATATAAATCGTTCTCACACATTAGTATTCACGGAAAGTTACTCTGAATTGCCGATTGAAATTGGTATGTATAGTCACGAAATCTTTGAAAATTTCACAAATGGTTACATTTCTTAAATCTCGAACTTGGAAGCGCAGTAACAATTTAATGGTAATGTGAAGTGATGTGAATCGTGTGAAGTTAACTTGCAGAGACCAATCTCCACTAGAGAGTCCATATTAGTCAGCTTGTCAGAGCATGTTAGGGCGGTTGTACTTAAGAAGGTGATATTTATGGCCAACAGTCCTCTCCAATTATCTTGAGAAGCAGAAAGGTTCAGCGATTATCTTGTCCTACACACAGAATTGGAACTGGCCCAAGAAACGGGCCCTCTTCCTGCAAGCATTCAAGCATCTTTCAGTAATAATTCAATAGAATACAGTATTGAATACCAAACAGCCTCGACGAATCCTTTTCTTTTCCAAACACGAACATAACTCATCTTCGTTGTTGTATTAGAGAGGATAATTGAGCCTAGAGTTACGACAGGTACTGATGATTGACCATAAACTGTTTAAACTGCATAATCAAGGGAAAAGAAACTATGAAAAGGGGCAAGAACTTTGAAACTAAAAATGTCACGCAGTCCTTTGGTTTTTTTGTTTGTTTATAATTTCAACAGTTTCTGATGTTATGGAGAATTTCGGCCCCTTAAAAGTGTTATAATAAATAATGTTCCATATTAAGGATCAGAACATGTTTTGTCTGTCCATTATTGAAGCAAGTGTCCAGGAGGACCTAGTCTTTTTTTTAGTATACAAGTATATTAAAGAAGGCGTCATGCCTGTCACCGAGGGCGGGATTGTCTCGTGTGGGGTGAAGCGCCGTTATATACATTTGCACCCTAATCGAGTAACTGCGGAGTTGTAATCTTGGAGCACCCGCGAGCAGTTATTACTAATAATACAAATTAACACACTTTAGAAACTGAAAAACTGATAAATTATGGAAGATGTTGTTTATGCCTTCCGGTATAAGGCTCGTAAATTCATGTGAACTGCTCGATGATTCAACGAATGCCTACAAAGAAAATAACGGTGGATAGAAAAAAAAAGAAACCAAATGAAGCGGTATCGGGAAGAGAAGTGAAATATGAGCCGCACCAGGGCGTATCAATTTCAAGACAGGAACCGCAGATATTCGTGACAATATCAATGTCCGAACTAAGAGCCACAGTTGTCCGCGGGCTATTTGAAGCATTTTAAAAATATAACTAACCTAATGTTCTCTTCTCATTATTTCTTTTGGCAAGTAAATAACTATAATCCCGACATTTAGTTCTCTACGGACGTAATTTTCATACTACTCACGGTTTGTCTTCGTCCTTTGCTGATTGCAGGATCTAGCAATACAAAGAAATTACATTATTGGATTCATTAGACCAACACGACACTATAAAAACTTATTTGCAAGGCTCCTCAATGTACATAAAAACAATATTTAAATATCAACAGATATCTACATCCATTCGGCGAGTTGAGGATCAGCGGCCGTGCGAGCTCGTCCTAATATTCGTAAACTGGCATTATAATGGCACAGTGATGGCGTCATCAGTTCCTTCCCTGCTGTTCATTCCGAACCCGTACGTCACACCCAACTTTCCTTCAGTGCCGATGACTCACTACCGATCACATTTCGAAATACTTGTACATCAAACGGTGACGTGATGCCTCAGTGATGTCACTGGTCCTTTCGCTGACCACAATCCAGCTATGAAAGGTGGAACCCCTCACTAATTTTAGTCCACCAGTCTTTGTGCCGTACCTACTCGTGCACTGAGGCTACAACCGAGGAAAACTAAACGTGCCGACAGTGCTCTTTAGTGCACGATTTTTGTATATTTTAAAAACTTGAGTTTTTAAGATGTATTTTAATTAATACAATACGGAAAAATATCAAACGTGCCCAAAGAGTCAATTTGGCTCATGATGTTGCACATATTCAACATAAATATAAATAGGTCTCACTTATCAAAAATTCACATTAACTGAATAATTATTATTTTAATGTAATTAGGTGTATTTAGACGCTTAAATTTTCTATCTTAAAAAATAAACACAGAAAATAAATATTCTGAAGTTGACCGGTTGGGAGTTTGCGTTTCAGACGATGGTTTGAGGGTTGCGGGGAGCGACGGCTATGAATGTATTCTATGGTCGGATTTGGATGAATTGGGATACTTTTGATTAGAGTTGATATGGATTTGTTGATTATTGTGTTGATTTGGATCTCTTTATGGATTGTAGAGTTTCTTAGGAACCATGGAGCATTGGTAATGGAACGAAAGATTTTGTTTTGGGTAATTTGGAGCTTTTGTGAGTGGGTTTTGGCGGTGGAGTCCCAGATAGGGCAGGCGTAGGACCAGATTGGATGAAGGAGAGATAGATTAGTCGTTTTGTATTGATTGAGTGTGGGGAGTTTTTGTTTAATAGCGGGTATATGGTTTTTAATTTATTATTAATTTTGGGGATGAGGTTATTATTATGGGTTTGCCATGATAATTTTTTTTGTCAAGGATGAGACCTAGGTAAGTAACTTTTATTTTTGCGGGAACAAGAGTTCCAATGAGGGTGAGAGGTATTTGGACGGGTAAGTTTCTTTTTAGGGTGAAGAGGATTCTCCATTAATTTGGACCAGGAGTCTATGGAATTTAGGGCACTTTGGAGAGGTTGGAGTCCTGTGGTGAGGGAAGAGGTTTCGTAAAGGTTGGTGATGCCATCTGTAAATAGTACAGTTTTGGTTGAGGGATGTTGAGGTACGTCATGGATATATACGTTGAAAAGGAGGTCTAGTAGGCAATGAAATTCTTTATATTTTCGGTATATTTTCTTCCGTATTTGTATAAAGTAAATTTCTGTCAAGATATTCCTAGATACTCAGTGGTTGCCGCTTCCCGTGAATCTTAGTGTGAAAGTAACGTGTTGTGACTTGGTTGCAATTATATTGATTCTCTAGCCTTTCTTGGAAGTATGCTGATGTAATCTCTGGACGTTTATCTAGGATAACTGTATCATCAACAAATGTTTCCCTTACCGCGGTTGTGAACATCGGATACAAGAGCGGGGGACCACCGCCTTGTGGACTCCCGAAAGGATCGGACACAATTATTCCGTTTCTTCGAAAACTCTTGTTCTCACGTATCGCTTATTTAGATAGGATTACAATAAAGACTAATTTTGTGGCGGTAAAAATATTTTGACTTTGAAAAGTAGGCCATGGTGCCAAACTTCACCAAGTGCTTGGTTGACGTCTCAGAATGCTGATGTTTAATTGTTTTATTCCATAGAATTTTTTTTTATTTCTTGAACAATTTGGTGGCACTGTTGTACTCTATGACCCAAAAAATAGCTGTATGATATTAGGAGATTGGTCAATAAATATTTAAGGAGTCACAACATAGTATGACACTAAAAGGATACTATTAAATGAAACACAAGCATGTAATACTTTCCCGGTTGAATAACGAGACTTCTGGGAAATAGTTGGATGTTACGCACCACACGACTTTAAGTTGATCCAGCAATGGGCCGAGGGTGTGGGAAGAGCGTGGGTTCTGAGCCTGCCCGAGACCCTGACTATTATGGAGCGATCGGCGCTCTAATTGCTTCGCTTGGCCGCACCTGCCTAACCCAACTACTACTACGCCACACTCTGCTCCACAACAGGAACATCCGAAATGTAACCCGGACATTGGAAATCAGACCACTCGAGACCATTCACCGTTTCGTAATTACCATATACGCGCCGACCGGAACTTCTACTAACAACGCAGTCGGCAATAAGCGGTAGATATTTTGAGCAAATTTTTAAACCCAGATGTGGCTAATATGACGAGCATATAGACTTCAAAAATAATTTGTGAGGCAGGACCTTGATAACCATTTTATCGAGTTACCATGAATTTGGGATTTAAATCATTTAACGTTAGTAGCGATTTTGTTACTAAATAAATAAAATAAAAAAGCAAAACATTTATAAAATAACTGTTACAGTTTAATTTATTTGCTTCGGATAAGTATCTATAATTACGAAAAAAATTCTGGACTGGTTGGAGAGTTCAACGTGAGTCTTTGCATTTAATTTACCTGGTCGAATGAGACATTGCTTGCTAATTTACCGGTAATTATTATATTTTCTGGCTGGTTTCTCGGTTTATTTCGCCCCAATAAATCTTACACGAAATTTCCCCAAGGTCTGTAGCACTATCAACTTCTTCCTAACTTTCACTGACTAACTCATCTCACTAATCATTATCTTTACTAGCCTACCAACATATTTCTCGAACAGTCTGCTTCCCGTCTCTCACACACTAATAGTTGGATACAAGGGATTTTTCCAAATATTCCTATCTCGTTGGTATAAAAACGTGATCAAATTACCAAAACAGACTGTCAAGACTCCCGCTACAGAACGTTTTAATACCAAATGTCGCTGTAGACCTTTCCCTATCTATTGTGACCTGAATGTTCAGTCACGACCAGTTTCTTACTGCGTCATAGCTATGAACTTCAGTTCATCAGATATAATAATCCGTCGTCATATTTTTGAAAAAGAATTAAGATATAGACCAGAAGAGAATCGAATGTCCCGTCGTGTTGCTCGTGTGAAAATTTTGCTTTTAGATGAACTAATTGAAATTTCTGGTGATGTCTGCAGACTGGATCAACAATCATTACGCATCAAATAATCTGAAACATTCTGTGTACACAAGTATGCGAGAGACTGGGCGTGTGGCAGCTGAGTGAATCACGACTTCTTCAAAACCAGGAGCGTGATCCCAACTTGGACAAGGACAAAGAGCCCCGCTGTAGAAGGTCAGCAGTGTTTACATCGCGTGGATCTGAACCACGCCCCTCAGGAAGCTGCGTGGTGTGACTCACAGAATAATAGCGAGATTAGCGCCTCTTCTGCTACATCCATATCCAGGCAGCACTTAACCCGCTCCTTATTACAACACAGAGCTGTCGACCTTTGTGCTCAGGTCATGAGAGGGGAAAACCAAGTGGAGAAAAGAGAAACTTCTTGGAATATTTTCCGAAGTTGCAAAAATATTCAATCTGTATTGCAGAAAAGTGTAGTACTATAGTAAATGTATGTAACCGACATGATCCGATTTGTGTGGTGTCAGTACTTGGAGCATGCACATTTGGGTATTTGAAACGTGATGTCAATTGATGACGTTGAGCAAGTCACCCAACATTCTCAATAATAAATTGGATCTGAGCTTTTGGTCTCACCTGCCATCCAAGTCTGGTTCAAAGCATATTGTATATTCCGTGGTAAAAGTCCGTTGACTAGTTGTTCCGTAGAGCATTTAATCAGATGTGGTCTCGACCATGTCCAATTATTTTTGAGGATACTGGAATGAACTGAGATCCAGTTTCGGTTACTTAAATTTTCAGATTTTATTCCACTTTATATCTGGTGAGACGTGACGAATCGATCAACCATCTAAGAAAAAGTTTGTTTTATACTTTCATAATCTAAGTTGAACCCTTTTATTGAGAAAATAATGGTTAATCTATGACATAGTACGGCATAAATACCTGAATGGTATTTCTCCCGTTCTCAATCAAACGGAAAACGTTCGTGATAAGAAATCTCGGTCCTTTATACTTTTAAGGATTGATATAAGTGCGATCAACAAAGGGTGACATTAAATCAGCTAGGTTCCTCGACAAGATTCACTTTCAAAATTTGCTATAAAGGCAATAAAATAAGTTGGAACTTCGAAATGCACTCTCCTTCAAAATTACTTATATTCATCATAATCCAACGTGAGATGTTTTGGAGAGGTCGAAGATTAATCGGTAGGAAATGACAACGAAGAAATAAATGATCAACGTAAGAGAGAGAACTTTAAAAGACAACCTGATTATTAAACACGCTCAACATATAATAGAATGAAAGGATGTTAATTAATAGTAATGCAAATATTTTCCTAAATAGCATATTTGCTTTCAGGGCCTCTTAACCAGCGAAACAATTTTTCTTTCATTTCTAATACTATTCAACTATAAACCGTAATTGTAAATAGAATTATTTGTGTTTTTCTTTTTCGATTTTCTAACAAGCCTTACTCATATATAAATTTAGGATTTTTTCTCCTTCTGACAACTTTATATTTTTTTTGTGCAACCTGATTTAATTGTATTTAATTTACCCATTTTTAAAATTCCACTTCTATTTCCGTTCCCTTTGATAATATATTTTGTCCAACAATGTCACATCGGTAAAATTCCTTGATTTTGATCTAAATTATAATAAACGAAACTATTCTTTTAGAGGCATTGCAAGGTAAGGAACGCCTTCTGCCATTGAATCACGAGGTTGTCTCTTCTCCAGTCCAAACTCGGAAAGGCTTGGATTCCTCAACCTTTCCAAAGTCTTGCTAATGCTTTCAGCTGGAACTAGTCTCTCCAAAGCAGTGTTGCCAGTTCTGAAGTTACTTCACTATTCATTATCGTTATATTAGGGGAACTCTTTTAACTTCACCAAAAGGAATTTACTACCATATTATAGATGTATGAAGAAAAAAGAAGTCGTGCACATTTTTTATTTCATGGTCGCAAGTTTGTCAGCATATCTTCATAAGTATTTTCTTTCCGGTAGTCTCCAGCCTTAGATATTTTTCGAAATGGTAACGTTTGTTCTTCGTGTACATTTTAAAATGAATATTTTTAATTAGACGGTAAATATATTACGGTAGTTTTTTTAAACGTGAATATTCCTTACGAATTTTCAGATATCACTCCAAAAAAGCGAATACGACTGTTTGTTACACAGAAGTGAACTAAAAAAATCCTTTCTGACATACAACCTGGGCTCTTTTTTTTTTAACGCGGATCCCCAAATTCCGAGTGGGTCGGCATTACCAACAGCATTCCACAAAGTTAAGTACACGGTGACGTTGAAGCCAACCTTCACGAATCACAAATATGTAGTAGCTTCCTACACAGCATCTAAACTATCGAAATTTGAATTGACAATAGTAGTACAGAACACTGAAGTAAAAGAACTGTCACCAATTTTTACGGGAAGCATGATAATTGAATGTCAAGTAAAGCTCAAAACAGAGGGAGTATGGCAGATGTAGTTTGACACCAATTAAGATTAACAAGGAATGGACTGCATAAATAAAAATATTGTACTCGGTAAAATAAAAAATTTCCAAAGTGATAGCCAAAATAATTTTCAACCAGTAAAACACGAAGGAGAAACACCTCAATTTTCCAATTCCCCATATTTTCCAATGTCGAGCCAATGCTTTCAGCTGGACCTCGAGTCTCCAAAGCAGTGTTGTTCAAAGTTTGGAAGTTGAATAGGAGAATGTTACAATGAAATGATGGATTGCCGACTAACATTCAGGACCGTGGTAGAATAGAAATTGTGAAAGACTTGGACGTGAAAATTGTCGAGTTGAAGACCCACAAAACACAAATCCAAGTTGCATACATTAATGAATTATGGGTTGGTGACTTACGAGAAGGTGCGTCGCTCTTCGTCATTCATCAATCGCACGGCTACTGTTTTTTTCTTGAGAGTTATTCATGGTTGAACATTTATCCTCGTCAGTCGTAGCTCCGTTTGTCTTTCCACTTAGAAGACCGCTTTACATCTTTGCCGTGAGACCGATTAACGCCTCGCTTCCTTCATGGACTTCGTAACCACCATTCATTCTGAACGAATGTGTCACGTCATTTTAAACAAATATACTCCTTGTCTGCGTCATATTTGTTGGCTTCCAGTTTTAGAGGTTCCATACAGGAGAGGCCTCGATATGAATTCAAGAAAATAGTTATACATAAATGATAATGTCGTCATAAATATCGTGTTAGATATTTTAACGTTATTATTTTTTTCTTACACACTAACACTTCCTTTCAAAAGATTCATTACGTTGACTCTACTAGAACAATAACTGAAATTCAATGACAGCGACTTGAATCTAAATTAGGGTATTTAAGATTTCTACAAAATTTTAACAAAATTTAGGTTTGGTTTTTAAAAAACTCTCCCTGTGAAATATTCGTTATAGATAAAACAGTTGTCCACTCTTACTATCAACGGCAGCCAATTGCCGAAGATGATGACAAATATTTAGGATTTTATCGTGAAAAAAAATAAGCAGAAAAAACGCCACTCAGTTTACTGGATGCATGGATAAATATCCAACTCGTGTATCAAATTTTCATCTGGACTTACAGCTGAAACCAGGCGTAATTTTAAATGCCTAGTTTGTTAGAAAATTGTTCAGTAGGAACTTAACCAACAACAAAACAGTTACTTCCCCATCCACGATGGATATTTATTGAAAAAAAATATATATATATTCGTTAGTTGCGGGACTCCTCGCGGTTCTAGTTTCTTTATATCGCTGAAGATTGCAATGTAAAGAGGTCTTAATAGGAAAGACCTTACGTGGAGAATGTATCACTTGTTTTTCTGTCTCATCAGAACGTCTGATCTTTCTACGCGGAAGCTCTCTGTACACTAATATATAATTAACGATCATTAAGACACTTTTTAAAATGAACAATTTATGAATCATAAAAAATTATATTAATACACGAATTTGGCAATGTATGGAAACTGTTAGTTAAATCTATTTTATAATTATTATATAAATCTATTTATAGTCATTACTTGCTCAAATATAAATTTTATTTGGTTTTTTAGGCTTATAATAATTCAAATCCAATGTACACCTGACGAAGTCCTAGTTAAAGGATGCAACCTCATGATAATATTTATGCTTTAAAATTATTTATGACAAATTCGGCTGTTTTCATTCATTTATAAAAAAATTATTTTTGGAGGGCCTTCTGAGTGAAGTAATGGTAGAGTGTTTTGAGAGTCTGACCGGTCTGGTCGCGTATAGATGGAATAGTTTTGGAAACCAGCCGAGGATTTGATTATCAGTTACCATAGACACCTAACAAGTAATCTTCATACCCAGACTGAGGAAACGCTTATAACATCACGATAATCCTTTGTTTCAGTCAGACCACAGCCTGTAGATGGTAAAAATATGTACAGAAAAGTTGTTCTTGTAAATAAAATATGATTAATAATTTTTATTGTATGATATATAATGTCTGTTAATGATCGTTAATTATATATTATTATAAAACGTTAAAATAAAATATTATTTCATTGCAATAAATGTATATGGGCAAATTAAATTGGATCAGTTAAATAATTGGGATAGGCTACTGATGCATTTTGTTGTGCAACGTCATTTACAGTTAAAGAAGCTTTCCCAAGACGTGTGGAGCTTGGGCTGCTGGTGGGAAGTGAGCGAGTACCCTAGCGCTGTGCAAGCAGTACTTACACTTGCACGCTTGGCTAACGGAACGGCACGCTTCCAGGAGCTCTCGTCCTCGTCCTCTCACGGGAAAACAGCTGCGTCATCGGTTCTTCTGGCTCTGAGGAATGCGTGACGCACGACAATTACACGTACTGTGACACAAAATCACAATTATGCAAGAGTAACGCTACATGCGCAAGATAAATACCCCCAAGATGGCCTGTAAGGTTGAAAACTTGAAAAACGCGACACTGGAATAAGACAACGTTACCCTTATTTAATATAGTTTAAACGAAACGCTGCCTGATCGAGGCTTTTATTGTGACTTGGGTAACATCGAAGACTGTGCCTAAATAACCAGATACATGCAACCAAGATCATGGACAATTCTAACTCCGTCAGCATATCAGTGCGCTGCTGAGTAAGTTGCTTTGTTAACTTTCATTATATGTAATTTTCAATTTTATTTAAATCATACTGTGTAGAGTTAACAGTCCAGTGGATGAAAACTCCATTCAGGTTTCCGATTTGATTTTACAGAATTATTTTCATCGTCCCCAATACCAGTTTTGTTGCTAATGTATCCAGGTCGCTAGGTATCAATTTTTTTTTGCTATTATGGAAGATTCATTACAAATAAGTGTATTAAAAAACCATTCAAGTATCAAATTTAGAAAATACCCAGTGAATGAACAGTAAATTGTCTACTGAAACAGAACTTGGACAAAATATATAAAAAAATGGTACAAATAATTTTTTTTAAAAAAATTATGATGAAAGATGTAATGAAATAGAATTTCGTTATGACTATGGCTGGGGCTGACATCCATCTGCTGATTTAACAGTGGCTTCCTGAGGAATTGATCAGTCAGAAAAAACACAATCATTGTATGTCATCTGCAAGTGTCCAATGGAACTATTTTATCTCACAAGGAACATCGACATAGATCCACTGTTATCAATATTCCAACAACGTTCATTCACTGGATAGTTGATCTTTTTTCTACGTTTAATGAATCGTCATCAAACTGTCTCAACTGTTATATAATTTCACGATATAATGCAGATTCGTTTATAGAATAAATTCTGTGAGCATCTTCGAAATGCAAGACAGCAGAAAATCAGATAAAAAAAATATTGAGTCAATCTCCTTCAGGGAAATGGCGACACAGCCATGACAGAAACCAATATAAATGGAATACAAAATGTTCCAAGAGTTGGTGATCTGCTTAACAAGGGATATGGAAAAAAATGTGTCGTCGATGAGGTTGGTCTTTCATGACCATATTAATTATTTTCAAAGTACACAATCATCCTTAGTTGGTTTTTTTATATAAAAACTATGGCTGTTTATGCAAGGTTTACATGGAGACCTGGTCACTTTGAATCAGAGAGTAACTGTGGACCAGATGTTTGAACTGTCTAATATCATAGGGATAAGAGATTTTCATAAATAAGACGGAAGTCGAACGTGAAAGTCCGGATTCAAAAGTTTGTCGCTGCAACAGCAATAAGCCAGCTTAACGATCGCCATGGTTGCCGCATAACAATTTGTAATGTACAATAATTCCGCAATGATTGAATAAATATATGTCTTTCCATGACTATTATTATAGTTCCGACTAAGAGTAAAAAGGAAATTTAATGTGCGTTTTGGTTTAACTAAATTGTGTGTAATTCAGAAAATAAATTTATATTATCGTATTAAATCGTAATATATCATCATCTCTACCCAAAAACCCCAATCATTTTTATTCCAGTTCACTGCTTTGAACAATGGTTTCACAAAGGTGACTTAAAGTGATTTATAAAGGAAATTTGTAGACTGGATGGCTAATAAAGTCGAGATTGATTAACGGAAAGGAGAAGCAGACACAGACATATTAGAAAACGTGTACACCAGGACAAAACAATTTGAGACAGAGTATCACCACTCCAAGCAGGTAAATAATATAATATATGTAAAGTACTCACTGAGCCTGTTGACCGAGGGCGTGGCTGCTGCTGGAAGGGCAGGTTTAGGGTCGACGGTGCAGGGCCGCGCGATCTTCGACGGCGGCCTCAGCCTTGAAGGCTTGGCTTGTGGCTCCATCCCGAACTCTGCCTGCAAGAGAAACAGAAAAAAAATTATACTCAAAGTTGGCCACAAAACGTGTCACATTACACGAGAAATTTATTTACCACACTGTTAGCTAATGTAATATTATGATATAATGTAATTAAAATTACATTTATTCGGATCTTTTAACATCATAAATATTTTAAATCTGGTAGACGTGTTGCAGTTGGTCTGATAAAATAAAATAACGAACCTTTGGACGGCATAGCATACATTTATTTTAATCTCCTTCAAAGTAGCGTCCTTGGCAATCTATACACTTGTCCGTCCATCGTTTTTTTGTTTGTTTTTTAAATTTATTTAACAAAACTTGTATTATAAGATTATTTGTTGGTTAAATATAGTTTTAGTATATACAAATTTAAAATATGTACATAATTTACATGGTAAGTCGGTTAATCCAGCAATTAACCTAAATTTTGTAATTTTTTTATTCTAGTATCTTAATCTGTGTATCTGAGGGGCATACATCGATAAACTAATCCATATCAGAAATGAAGCCATTTACCAAAGAACCGAAAAACTCTAGACACAAATTACATATAATTAACACATCCAAATTGCTTCATTTGCTAGAAATAACGCAAATGAAGATATAAATGTATTTTTTAGTCTGTTTTCTGAGTTAGTTGTGAAGCATGAATTATTAACTAAAATGTATGTATGCATGTATTAAGTCTAAAATCGAAATAAATTTACTATAAATCTTATGGCCTCCCAAAAATCAAGAGAAAAATTATTTGATTACTTTCATTGACTTCCAAAAAGCTTACGACTCAAGAGAACGGGAATACGCCTTCTCTGTACAAAAATATCTAAACCTAGACAACAAAACCCTTACCAACACATGGGAGAACTCTCAAGCCCTTTCGAGTCGAGATTAAAACTTATGTATGGCCAGGAGACCGGCCGTTGTCCTAGAAAAAGTAGCCAGAGTGAAACATGAAGCCAAAGAACAGACCCTAGAACTACAAAAACAAGCAGAAAAAATGGGTCTGATAATCTCCTTCTTAAAGACCAAAAAAAAACTCACCGAAACATTTTAAAGTGGATGAACAATAAATAGAAATGGTCAAAGAATTAGAGAATACCCTCCAGAAAAATAAATATGGATGAATAGACATTCCAACCCACAAAAAACTCGAATTATAATACAGTTATCATACCGGAAGAGCCCCTTACGCAGCCGAAATACTCATCCATCATCAACTGTGACCCAATTGAAAGGCTGGAGATCATAGAAAGGAAGATATTAAGAAAAATCCTAGGCAACAAATTCTATAACAACAAACTAATCCATATCAGAATTGAAGCCATTTACCAAAGAACCGAAAAACTCTAGACACAATGAGAAAAAGAAGAACTGACTTTTATGGAAACAAACCCCAACCAAAAAAAAAATATTGGATTAAAACCGCAACAAAAAAACCGAATTATTTAAGGAAACGGGCTAGAAATTCAAAGAATTCCAAATCACAGAAAATATACTTACAAATAAAACTACCAAAAAATGACAAAGTCAAAACACAAACGAATGATACAAATCTCTGATGTAAGCAAGATCATAAAACAAAATTCTAACACTTCATGAGGTCTTTAATTTGTTTTTTAATCGTGTAATAAAGATCCCAGACTTCCTCAGAGTTACTTCAAAAGAACTAGAAATTTTAAGAAAATAAAATGTTGATTAGTTGTGTGTGGTGGAACCACTTTTTCATAATTGAGAGTTCCAAAGATTATATCGCCTGGGAACTGGGAATGGTTTCCTAGTAAAACTGCTTAGTAATGTTCGGTAAATATCTAGGTGTTTAGGCGGGTGACAGTTGACACGTGACTCAGAACTGAGATGACTTTTATTTACTGAAAGAGAGGTTCCAATTGCTAGTGTAAATTCTGATTAGTAGTTGTCATCGCTAATAGAACAAGTAAACAAAATCCAAACGTGTAGACCATTAAGATCTTTCCAGGATCTCCATAAAGAGAGCTCTTCCTATGTATCAAATTTCAGATACGGTAAACGGGATCGTCTCAGCTCGACGGATAGAACCGATAAAATTCGAAGAGTTCTCAAGATGTTTTGACCGAGTTGAATGTGATGAGAGTATTATCTAATTATCAGGTTGCTAGTGTCGGGCCTGAACGCGAATATTTTGTTTATAGCGTTGGTCTCACTAAAGATGGACCAAACCGCTGATCAGTTTGTAGCTGCAACGATGTAAATGCATTTTGAAATACATTCTGTAGAGGTAAGCTGACACGTTTCCGTGCTTTACCTATAATTCTCCAGGCTTATTTCGCAATTTGAATGTTTGCCGGACCGATACGCGGTAAACAAACGACGGGATACTTTTATCCAGCGTTAAGAGCATTAGCTAGTTGGAGAACGACCATGGGATGTTAATCGCTTCTCTTATCTTACTCGCTTCTCGCATTCACAATTACGCAAGACTCAACATATTTCCCTTGAGTATGACTTAAGACGTTGTAAATACGTAATTCAGCACGAGGAGGGAGGCACTGATGCCTACACTACACGCGGTTACAAATGGACTTCGTATACAACCTAACATAAAAAGCAGTAAAATACACCGCGATTGTTCGGCAACGCTGCTTATTCAGCCCTTCATTTTAAGCATTCTGATTTGTGGATTAGATCCTTAGCGGGAAATTTAATGGGTGTATAAGTTAATTTTTAGAGGTGCATTCTGCACGGTCGCTCATTGTAAGAATACGTCAAGTATAGTCCCCTGGAACAGTCGGCCAGCTGCCTCCTAAACTGGTCGAGGCATGGAGAAAGGAATGCCGAGTTCCCACAGCAAACCCCTCACCCGCCATCGGAAGGGCGTGGGACAAGTACCCAATGTCTGACATACCTGATTAAGGTTTTTCTAGCGTTTGTCCTGCATAGCTTTTAGACGAATGCCGGGTAGGATCCTTAAAACCATAGCCCGGGGGCCCTAGTTAACCCTTGGCTACCTTGCTATACCCTTTTGCATACTCTCTTTCAAATCCTATATGCTATTTAAGGGGAGTTGACACCACGTGGCATTTAGCCTGTTACTCTAAAAAAAAGGAAAAAAATAAATGTTGTTTCAAAGCTCTCTCATTTACAAATGATTAATGGAAATAACTGTAACTCCAAAAACAGATAAAACTTTCATAATCAGGGTAGCAGTCGGTTTATAGACGGTTTGATTACATTAGTTCTCTACTGAGGTTACAAAACATGGAATGGAAGCCTGCGAGGGATGTTCTCTCGCAGGCAGAACCTTGTAGGAGAGATACGAAGGGGCTACCTTTGGGGAGGCCTTTTCCTCTCCGTTTTTGAACTAAGGTTCCCACAAGCCGAGGCACCTTCCTCCACCCTTCCGCATCCCCCCTTTGAAATCCCTTTCCTATGCTATAAGAGGGGAGTTGCCACTATGTGGATTACCCTATACATGGCCTGTCTACACCTAAAAAAAAGTCCGTTCTCTGGTTTTTGAACTAAGGTTTTCACAAGCTGAGGTGTATGTTCCAGGGTCGCAGACCTTCGGCATACGGGAAGAGTTGTCCGCTATTCCTATTGGAACAGTCGGCCAGCTGCCTCCTAAACTGGTCAAGGCACGGAGAGGGAAATTCTGAGACTTCGCTTTTATTGATACTTATTCTGCTTCTTATCGTCGAGCAGCACGACTATTATTACTCGTATTTCAATTTACATCAAATTTATTACCGGCTTCAAACTATGACATTTCCAGTAATTTCGTTATGTTAATTTCAGAAGATAATAAACATATCTGAAGTGAGTGAGAAAATTTCTTTCCTACCTTGTAAAAAGGTGAAAATCGGTTTTTTGTATGTCACTGAGAATTTAAAAGAAGACAAGTCGCGACGATTCGTTTGAAAACTTTATTTCAATGCAGATGAAGTGCGTTAAACTAATATATAGTTTTCAAGTGAAAGTCTTAAAAAATTTCTATACAGGCGACCCTATTAAAATACAAGCGTGGTGAAAACATCTAAGTAATGCTTTTATGACGGGTTTTCTGTTCTACATTGTTCTACTGCCTTACAAAAATTTTAAAGAGTTAATTGGTTAGTGAATAAAAATAACTAGTTGCGTGTTTTCTGGTTTTTATTGGCTCCGATGCACAAGGTCTGTTCGAAATGTCAAGCCTTTCTCCTGTGTGGGCGCAGTCGCCATTGTTCCCGTAATGTCAACTGCTCTGGGATTTCAAAGCTGTATCCCATAAATCTTGCACATGAGATACTGACAAGCGATGGTGAGGGCATGAGTTTTTTCCTCCGGGTCTGGAAGATTTTGTGCATGTTACGTGTCCCCCCCCCCCTCCTGAACTCATTCAGATGTCATTTTATTTAATCGCTACTGTACATTGTCGTTGAATTTCGAAATGCGATAAAACACAAATAGTTGTTACCGACACTTTTAGGCATTGTCTCGGATATTTTTCCTTTTTAAACTGCCTACGACGGTCTTCATAATTAGTGTACATCTACTTACTACAAGTCGAGCAGAATTTTAAAAAGTACTATTTTTTTTTCTCCCGAAAAAATAATTCACGAATTAAGCGGGAAATTTGAAAGTCGGGATTTTATGTCTGCTAGGATTATTAAGGGTTAAAATTTTATATCTATGTATTTATTTATATTTTTAAAAGCGCTTGTTTCCCATTGCCCTACAAAATTGGATTGAAGGGAAGCAGGAAAAAATTTAAGACCAAAGATAATATGTTAAGTTACTCAGGAAAATGTAATGTTCTTCTACATGTAATGTGACAGCGTTCATTAGCTTGGCGTGGACATTGTCGGGTGTTGAAGATGTACGGTCCAGGACAAGTTTATTTTTCATAAAGTAGTAATCGTCGGCCAAATGTCATTGCAGACGATCTTCATCAGGCCCCGTTTAGGAAAGATCCACTTAAAATCTCTCCGTGTGGCCTCCAATCCCACGCAACCTATAATTATCTTAATTGGGAACCACATAATTATCTCAAAGTTACTGCGTGTGCCTCCCAGAACACTGCATTAATATTTAGACGAAATTATACGTTGCGGGATACTTTCTGCGTTTAATATCAAGAAAGTTATCTGGGTAGAAGAATTTCTGGAACATTGTGGAAACGTAGAATTTATTTGGAACACTGAGTTGAATATGTACGTATATAATATTTTTAATAGCACTACGTTCCTCTAAAATATATTGACCGAGGTAGTTTTCCATTAAAATTATAATCGACAATCAAATTTTCTGCTTGCCGTGATCATTCCAGACTTACTGAACACACACATTTCGCGGAATCTGGAATCGAAGCAAAAATTCCATACAAGAAATTCTCTTGTAGAATAATTATCATCCGTTGAGTAGTATTATGTTTGTAATTTAGTTTGTAGTAAACTAGAAGTCTGATGTGTACAAATAGGAAGTGTTGACGAATGTCTGTATTGGCATCAATACCAAAACTTATAAATATCTAGTGGTTTAATTTGCACTTCACATGTTTTTAATAATTTTTTTTTTTTGAAAAAAATTGAAGTATTAAACGAATTGCAGAATGAATGTGATACACAATTCAAAGCCATCTAATTGAACTAAGGAACACTGTTCTAAAGGATTTTATTCCTACGAATAATTATAATCTATTTCGGCATATTCTAGTGCCTTGCAATTTTTGTATATTTATTTCCTTGGCCCTTTTTATACGGGTAGTTTCGAATTTACCTACTCATATTTATGCATTTTTAACTGTTCATTTACGTGTTATTTAATTTTATATTCTTATCATTTTTCAATATCTGAATGATAAACTGCGTGATCCATGTTTTTTTAGGGTAACAGGCTACATGAGGGTAATCCACGTTGGGCAACTCCCCTTTAATAGCATAGGAAGGGATTTGAAAGGGAGGATGCGGAGGGGTAGAGGAAGGTAGCCAAGGGTTAACTAGGGCCCCCGGGCTATATTTTAAGGATCCTACCCGGCATTCGCCTAAAGAAATGCAGGGAAAACCCTAGAAAAACCTGCATCGGGTAGGTCGGGCATTGGGTACTTGTCCCACGCCCTTCCGATAGCGGGAGAGGAGTTTGTTGTGGGGACGCAGCATTCCCTTCTCCGTGCCTCGACGAGTTTAGGAGGCAGCTGGCCGACTATTCCAAGGTCTGCGACCCCGGAACATACACCTCTCAGAATAGGCCGAGGTGCCTCGGCTTGTGGGAACCTTAGTTCAAAAACGGAGAGGAAAAGGCATCCCCAAAGGTAGCCCCTTCGTATCTCTCCTACAAGGTTCTGCCTGCGAGAGAACATCCCTCGCAGGTATTGCCTGCGAGAGAATAGCCCTCGCAGTATCAACAGGGGCGGGAGAGGGGTTTATAATATATAATAAGTACGTTCGCTGTTTACAAGACGACAGTGAGACAAAAGATCAAGGATTCTAGACTCATGTCATAACGTCAGGTGTTCAAATTCCTTTCACAGGTCGCTTGCGATCTTTTATTACCTCATATGATGCAGCACAGGAATTCCGACCTTCGCGTTCCCTTACACAGCTCACGCATAGGTTTAAGTGAATTTCTTCATATGTACAGTTTCTCTTCAATGTTAAACTAAATCTATTAAACGGTTGTTAATAAATATTTCATATAAAGCAAATAAGAAACAAAGTACAAGTTTTTCATGCAGAAATTTGCCTGTGGAATCGTAATAAGATCCTCAAACTCCGTTACTGGGTTTGAGAGTGACATATATCGGTGCATGTTTAAACAAGAATTTGTGATACTTTTTTCAGAAAAATGACTATGGAATCGGATATCTCCAAGAACCATACATAAAAAAATTGTGCCGCAAACATATATCCGCACGACGGTTGCCGCGTTTTCTCACAGTGAAGAATAAACGCAGTCGGTTCAATAATGGGTGCTAGACGATTTTT
The DNA here is from genome assembly GCA_037074705.1 of Zhengitettix transpicula. Lineage (NCBI taxonomy): Eukaryota > Metazoa > Arthropoda > Insecta > Orthoptera > Tetrigidae > Zhengitettix > Zhengitettix transpicula. The sequence goes on along the minus strand of CM073596.1, from coordinate 32,715,321 downwards.
CATCCCAAAAAAGGGGTCAGAAGAAGTACGAACGGTAAATAGATGGTATTGGGTCATTGTTGGACCAAGAAACCCCGAAGTAAATGTTCTTCCACCAAGACAAAGAACTGATGCACATCTGTGACCTGAAAACGACTACTCACGAGAAAGAAATTCACGTTCATCAAGATTATTGATCAGGCCACGTATTCCAGATGCAGGTTGCCCAAAGTTTCCCTATCTCATTTCTGCTTGATATCCAGGCTGTTTTCTTTCGATGAGACAAATATTCTATACTTCAATAATAAAAAGCACAGAAAATGAAAATAAATTATCTTGTGACGGAAAGAGAGATAAATTTTGTTAAGCACATAAAGTTTCCAGGTATTAATGTCGACTGTAAAGTAACACGGGGAAAACACATTGATCAACTATGCAACATAATAAACAGAAATACATATGCATTAAAACGACTGTCATCTATTCTCTCATTAAAATACTTAATGATGACAAAGTCTACTCCCATATCACTTATGGAATAGAAATTTGGTGATGTGCTGCTTGTAATCTCTCAAAATAATTATATTTGGCATGCAAAAAACAGATTCATGTAAACCAATATTCCACAAAAATAAAATACTAGCCGTCTATTCCCTATATATATTAATAACCATTATGATGGTAAATAAATCGAAAATAAACTTCCCAGGTCAAAACAGAGATAACCCTTATAATACTAGGGCTACTGCGGACTATTTCAAAGTGCGGATTAATACCAAAAAAATCTGAGCGTGACCTTTTCGTGAAAGGAATTATATCTATATAATAAAAAAGGATGTATTTTTGTATGTATGTATGCATGTATTTATGTTTATTTCTATACGAATTTAAACGCGTGGACATATTGCAAAAAACAATTGGTACACATATTCTTCAAAACTCTAGAAACGGTACTGTGGGGATGAGACGCAACTTGTATAATTGAAAAACGCGATCATTACTGTGGGCCAAGATACCATGACGTCACGCGAGAGGCAGACGTTACTACGCGGCGAATAAAGGAAATAGTTCCTTTTTTCCGTAATGAAATAAAGCCGAAACATTTTCATTGAATAAAAAGTATATTTTATCCAGCAATACTCCATCGAATGATGATAAAAAAACAATACGATATACTTTACGATCCTTGCGGAAAATGTAAGTTAATGTTCCTGCCATTTTAGTGACTCCAATGTGGCTACCATTTGTTTACATTGTGAATCTAGCCAACAATATGATCAATTGAATCTTTCGTAATGTCTGAAGGCTGAGGGACAATTATATCCTGCCAATACTCAAGGAGTATATTTAAGAAGAAATTCGGATGTTTGTTGGTATTGATGCAATAAAATTCAATGTATTTTTCAGCTGTTTAATTAATGCACTTACAGTTAGATTTAAATTAAATCGCTTCTTGACTAAAGATTAATATAGAATTAAATACTTTTTCGGGTTTATATAAATAAGTACACGGGAAACGCCGGGCACCAAGGTAGTTTTATAATAAACTGCCACTGTACATAAAAGAATTGCAAAGCAAGTCCTTTGCAAAAAAATCTGAAAGAGTATTTAGTAAATAAGGTAATTTATAAGATACACGAGTCATGATAATATGGCTGTAAAACTTTAAACTGTTATAATTTAAATGTTTCTTTTATATTTTACTACTAAATGGTTGCCCAGCGTTGCCTGAGATGTCGTTTATCCATAACCCCCAATTTGTCTCCAATCTAGATAGCTTTTGCATTATTTTTATGTAACACAACTCGGCCCCTATCCCTAAATGTGTTCACCTCCCATTCCGTAGGGGTTTGAACTCGTTGACCCAGAAATAGTTTCATTCAAAGAATAAATCGCCATAAAACGGGGTTTGACTCCAATCTCGATTATATTAACGTTATTTTCCTATAACGCGCGTCCACCCCAAACCCTAAGGGTGCTCCGTTCCCATGATGTAAGGGGTTGAAATTATAGTCAGAAACCTTAGAAACACTATCAATCTCTTTGACCCCTAAAAATATTTATCAGACTCAAATATCGGCTGCTTTAACATGTTTGAATATTTACATCCCCGCTACTGGGCGGGTGGTAGACGTGTCTCAGCCCGACAGTATTTGTTTCCTGGTCGCAAAGAACAGGTGTACGAAATTTGCTCTTTCGGTGTAGATTTGTATAAGGAACATACACACAAACAAATATATACATTGTAATGCAAATTATTTAGGCCATTAATAGTTTGTATTAGAAATTAAATTGTTAGCGAATAAATTGTTAGCGGTATTTTGAGCGACAATAACGCTGAGCTCTGTTGCTTTGAGAAAAGGCCTAAATCGGAAATGCGCACTCAAACTCGAGAGGCACTAGGATAGTTAGTTGAGTTAGTGCCGAAAGATTGAGGTGGACGGATGAAGTTTTGAATCAGCAGCCAGAAAGGACAGCAAGTGGTCGTGTAAGAAACATAGTCGAGACGATCTAAAGTATTTAAAAGTAAAGTTAGTTTCGTTCAGCAGCAAAGAGCGGAATAGCAGAGACTACATTTAGGACCAGCCACGAGAGAATAAATATTTAAAACAAATCTTCACTGAGCTACGTTGCAGTTTAAATCCAAATCGGTAAAAGACTAATAATTTTTCAACTCGTGAGATTCCTGTAAGGCAAGCAGACATCAGATAGCTGACCAAGGAGAGGTTCATCCAAGGCTCCGGAAATTTGTCTGCGTTCTATTCGCCGGTGAGCGTGTACATTCTGTGAGAACTGGAATCTGTGTAAATAACCACTTGCATTCATCGTGATGAGTAGGGGAAACAAAGAATGCTGGTACCAGACGAACAGTATGTAAGTAACAAAAACCAAAACTATGATAATATTGTAAACGCTAATTAAAGGATAGAGTCAGATTTCGTTCGTTCGTTCGCTTTCTTCTAGTTTTCTTTCATTGATTGACTTCTTGTTTTAATTTTAAGCAAATAATATTTTGAATTATTGATTAGTCAAATTCTACTTTTATAGTGTCCTAATTATCAAACCCAGTAAAGACCCTGAAATATTTTGTATAAGGAACATACACACAAACAAATATATATACTGCAATGCCAATTAATTAGACCATTAATTGTTTGTATTAGAAATTAAATTGTTAGCGAATAATTGTAATTGTTTTGATTCTTAAAGCCACAATTCGATAATAAATTATATTTTATTTGTAAATTCTTGTTTAATCATTCATTTAATTAACGCCTATACTTTTGATTAATATTTCATTTAAATTAACGCTATTAGTTGATTATTACAATACGTACATACAAACACACTGTTTTATTATATAGACTAGCTGAGTGCAAGGCGTTGCTCGAGATGTCATTTATCCATAACCCCCCAATTTTTTTCGGTATTTTTATGTAACGCAACTCGACCTCTATCCCTAAATGTGCTATCAGCCAGGTTGCATTGTTTGAAAATTCACTAAATTAAATTCATAATGTGGTACTTAATTTAGTAATTTTCGAAATTAAATAATTAATTTTTATTTAAATTAAAAACTATTTGTTTAATTTTATTTATTTTTCTGCAAATCAATTTTTTTAACGGAATGATGTTGGCGTTCTGATATTCATCTTCTTTGTATTCCGTAATTATTTTTTTAAATCAATAATTACTATACTTACAATAATTAGAAATGTAAAATTATAGTCAATAATTTTTATTCGTTGCATAAGTTTTCACATTAAGTCCCATAAACACAATTAAATGGCTTTCTATAATATGAAGAAAAAAAAAGTAGGTGTCTAATGCAATTTTCGCTCAGTTCCCAATATTCACGTGCATTTCTTGTTCTATGCATCTTAAATAAAATAACTGATAAATTTAACTTCCTAAATAACGCACAGACTCTCATAACGGAAATAATTATAAGAAATTAATAAGAAAGACAGCTTTCCCGGTGTAAATTATTAACTAATTTTTTACGGTTACGTACCAGGTACTGAATGTTGACGTTTTGCAGCCATTCTCCATGGCTGCCTGCAGCTTGTGTGGCGCTGCGTCACGTGTGCGAGGTATACCATATATGGTAGCGGACGTGCTGCGACCTGATTGGCCGTTGAGGATCGGCTGACATTTACTACGCGACATGTGTCCTTGACGCTGTGGTCAGGCGATCCTCAGCGGCCAATCAGGTCGCAGCATGTCCGACTATATATACCCCGCACACGTGACGCAACGCCATACAGGCTGCAGACAGGGGGAGAGAACAACGACCATCAGTTACGTCAGCATCGAGAAATCTGAATCTGGTTCGTAACCGTGAAAAATTTATTAAACATATAAATTGTTACATTAGAAGATGATATCAGCATTCATAATATACCACATATGTCACATAATGTATCAGTATTTAAATTCGAGATAAATTATACTGTGACCAAGCTGATATATTACTACCATGAAAATAAAATCAGAATGGGCAAACGTTGAAAACATCAAAACAAACCTTTCTTCCACTCACACAGCCTGAAGATGTTACAAATATGTACAGAAACGTTTTTGTGTTGTTAATTAAAGATTTTATGATTAATAATTATTTTAAATTATAAAAATCGTCTGTTAATGGCCTTTAAGGATATTCATTGTTAAAAACAGACGTGAAAATAAAATATATGACTAATATTTAAGTATAAAGAGCTGACAATTTGCAGAAAAACAAAATAAATAAAGAATATTTATACATATCAAAACATCATAGTTAGACAGGTTTTTAAAAATATATATGAATGGTTCGACAGCTTAATTTTTTTAAATATAAAAATGATAATCGTAATTGGGTTATTGTTTCCTAAACCCTGTAACTTCTATTACGATTTTGCTTCTAAGCTAAAATGATGACTATGCACCAATTATTATCTGTTTCTGTGCCAGGTCTATTTGTAGAAATGTTATCTGATTTATATTCAAATGACCTAATTATTTTGACTATGTCACATCTCAGAAACCTAAATTTTCACAACTTGATTCAATACATATAAATAATTGATGATTATTCTCTTCAGTAATCATTTATTATTTGGAGCTGACTTACCTATCCTCAACAGTAGGTATAGTTTAAATGGGATTAAATGGTAATAAAAATTTTAAGACCACTTCTTCAGGAGTTTATAGATTAATGATGACTATGCACCAATATTTATCTGTATCTGTGACAGGTCTATTTGTAAAAATATTATCTGATTTATATTCAAAATTTGATTTGATTTACAAGACTTGACTAATATTGATCTAAATCAGATGAATTTTGACATTGTGCACATTAATTTAGATTCCATATTTGGGAATAGCCAGTTAAATTTACATGTGCAATATTTTCCCATTTATCAACTACTATGTATTGCAGAAATTTTCAGCTGGAAAAATATTCTGATTTAAATATCTTCAAATATAAGTTAAAAATATTCCTAGGGAAGAATTGTTATTTTAATGTGAACTGTACTATTGATATGAATAAAGTATTTTGTAATGAAAAATACTTTAATATTATCACTTTTTTCTATGTATTTGGCTATATTTCTTATTATCACTTGTTCATTTGTCATGATCATGGACATAATATCTTTGTGACTCAATGTATCTAACTACATTTATAGATTTAGTTTATGTTACTTCTCATATATCTAAGAACATATATGTATGTGCTGCAGATTCATGATTCATCATTACTGTTTACCAATTTTTTCTGTAACTGTCATAAAAATAGGTTTGATTGTAAAAAAACCATCTGATTTAGATGCAAAATTTGATTCACAGTCAACATATATATTTATCGTATCACAATTATTCCCAATTTGGATATATAGGTTTTTTTTTCTGGAAATAAATGTTGTAAGTAGATCAGAAATTGAAATACGCTCCCATAATCTTTACACATTTACATTCAAATATGTGAAATGATGATATACAAACAATTTTTTTCACAAATATTGATTAAAGAAATTCGTCAGTTTTTATGATTAATAGCTCAGAATTTGTACACTTACGACGACCTTCCCAAATATGAAATATAAATTAGATGATGTATTATTACTCACAGATAATATGAAGCAAAAATTTCTGTTATCCTACTGAAAATCAAACTTTGTTTAATTACATTGCACAAATTACAATTAATTGTACTTTTAATTAAATCTAAATGTTCCTATTTCTTTCCTAACCTTTGACTGACAGTGCATTAATTGAATAACGACAATACCAAAATCTTATTGGGAGTTCCACAAGTCATTTACAATTCTTTAAATACACATAACTCATCAGCCGTACGTTGTACACCTATTATTACGTCCTTAAATATTATACAGGATACAATAGTAATATATGACCAGCAGTAGAGAATGAAATTTTATAAATCTCCGTTGACATTCATTTGAAACGCAGAATGTAAACAAAATGACGCCATATTGGCGTTATTAAAGATGGAGACGATAATTATTTTTTCCAATTAATTTTGCGCAAGGATGATAAAGTATTTAGTATTGTTCTTTATCATCATTCGATGGAGTATTACTGAATAGAATTATACTTTTTTTTCAATGAAAATATTTCTGCAGTATAGGTGCGTATTAACGTCTCACTCTCGTGAGTCTTGTGTGCTGTGACGTCACGATAGCTACGCGCGCAGTAATATTTAACTCGTTCGCAAATATTCGCATTTACTCGTAAATTATATCAACTACAATTCTTTCCACCTTTATGCTAGGGGGTTCTCACCCCCCACAGTACCGGTTCTCGATTTTGGCAGAATATGTATACCAATTTTTGTCCACGCACAAAAATTAGTATAGAAATTAACGTAAATACATGCATACATACAAATATACATCATTTTTTATTATATAGAAGAAGAAGAAAATTAAATCTGACGTTTTCCCGTGTTGTATGTGTATGTGTTGTATGGAAATATAGTTTATATTATTATTATTTACGAAGAGTACCAATTCGATATGTCAAGCAATTACTCCAGGAAAGTAGGCACTATAAAACCAGAATTCGCGCGCCATCCGTTGGAACCATCAGGAAGCAAACTCGCAAAGGACAGAACTTCCCTCTAGTGGCAGAACCAGAAACCTGTACCAGCAGGCATCAGCTGCTGACGTTTAGCGGCCGAGTTCGAAACTACTAGCGTGGTCGGTCTATCGCGCTTATCTATCTAGACCCATAATTAGGAGGGTAGTTTAATTACTTTATCTTGACCTACAAGAACGCTCGAGCATGCGGTCCACACGTGGTGAGGAACAGTGCAGTGCTTCAGAAGAAGCACGGACCCTCTTACACCAATCAGGCTTGGCAAAAAGAGAAGAAGAAAAAAGAATACAGACCGGTATGGCTAGTTTCTGCAGCAAGAATGTTCACAACAAGCTGGCGGCGAACCATTCATGAGCGATTCTAAAATCATGCATTCAAGCGGCTCGGCGGGTTTTTTTTTTGGTAACCGTGAAGAACTGTGCAGTAACACATGAAGTTTTGCGGACCACTTGGCAATCAGGGGATACTGGACAAAATTCATACTAACACTCAATTACCAAGGATTTTCTTGTTAGTATCATCAGCACAAGTGTGGAGGCCACGTCTGTATTTACCTTGGTCGGCCTTGGGACCACACGAATATTGAGAATGACGACCGACTATAAAAACGATATACAGTTGTGCCTGAACAAACAGCCGAGTCGGCGAAGATTGCAGCGCGGACAACACAAATTAATTTAAAATACTAGGCAAAATAGGGAAAAATTATTAATAAAAAATAATTAAAAGATAAATAACGTTTTCCAGAGGTATAGAAAAATATGACAGTTTTAACAATATTATACGGAGAAGACATGACATAGATACAAATGAGATCTGTGGTTGAGATGAGAAACTGAGCGATATGATTGCAATTGAAACAAAAAAAAAATAAACCGTAACGTGTTTTTCCCCTATTGTTTTGTAAGTACCTATTGACCAGGCCACGTGTAACACCTGAACAACGTTATTTCAGCACTGTCAACAATTTCAAAACCTACTTAGATTGAAATTGATGACACTGGTGGGACAACGTTGTTCAGGTGTTACACTTTCTGAATTGGAGAGTATGCTTGACATTAAAAGGGAAGAAAAGATGAAGACTCTTCGTAGTTCGGGCAAGGAGTAACAATTAAGAACGTCAATCTAGTACTACCCTTAATTTGAAATTACATAACGTACTCGTGATTAAATACAGTCGTGTATGTCAAGACATGCCGCTGAGAGAATTCATTTGGATTGAATAAATTTTTCTCGGTTTATCAACCGGTTCAAATTTTTGTGAGAAGACATTCTGGCGACTATCACCATCGGCGTCCATGACGGCGGCAATGAGAGTCGTGGAAACTTTCGTGTTCTGACACGAGAATGCTTTATTAAATCTATTCATCAGGAAAGCCTAACGAAAATCAATTTTGATGAATGGACAAGGAAACCTAGATACCATCTTTATCGAGCTGATCAAACACTTCACAGATATCTCAATCGCCATTCGAATCCTTTTAAAGACACAAGAATTTTTACAGAGATAATGTTGTTGGTGAACTCGTCCATTGCCTGATTTCTAGAATAAATACGAGTTGTAAAAAGTATTATATCAACATAAAGAGGACAGATAATTCAATTAGAGGACGGCATGACGTTTCGAACTGTAAAAAAAGGCTGTTCTTTGAGGAGTAAGGAGCATCAGATCAGACATGCACCTACTCAGTTGTGAATTGCATTATGAATGAAGACACATCAGTAATGTTATATCAGTTAAAAGTTTCGTTGACAACAACAGATTTTAGAAAACATAAAAAGTTACAGTTCTTCGGCCTGAGATCCTCATCAGGTGATATCTGATACCAGATAAGAGTTGCATATAATGTGAAGTAAATGCAGAGGTTGAGTTTCACGTGTCACCTGATGAGGGTCCCAGGGCAAGGACAAAAACATGTAGTGGAACTTCACAACTTCATAAAAAAAAAAGAAACGTGTAGCGAAGTCTTAAAAGTAAGGACCAATGCTGATTTCCCGAACAGTGTGTTACCGGAAATGGCCTTCGTGACAAGAAGAAGCAATTTTAGCTGTGATGTACCGATACAAAAAGTCTATGTTAATTTCTGTTCGTTTCACGGGGTCTATCATGGGTTTCTAGTCGTTGCTCTGCGACTGATCATCAGATTCTCTGCTATTGGATCATTCTCAAACTGTCCGTCAGAGAAATATTTCACTGCGATCCGCTACATCCAAATAACGAGAAATTTGACGCGTTGCAATTTTCACCTAAGCACGGTTCCCGTATTTGAGTATCATCTACCGTGATGATGCTGAGACTATTCCTGAGTGTCTTACGCCACGAGACGCTTTCACCGGAACGCGTCGTCGCATTGGAATCTGCAAGTCCGCCTCCACACACGCTCCAGCGCTTGTATTGCAGACCTCGGCTAGTAATTGGATGACCATGGTGATGACTGAAGGTAGGTGATATCGAAAAAGGTACAAAATAAATTACACCCCCCCCCCGGTAATATGGATTACAGTTAATTACCGATTGTTTAGTAAGTTTTGTTTCAGATAATTTTAGTGTAACCCAATTTCTATTCAGCGATCCAGCCACGTGGCAACTTCCTCGTCGAATAATCAATCTCTCCGTCTTTTCTGGTCTCGTTCGTGCTAAACTACTTTGTTGTTGTATCTTCTCCTTCTCCGGCTTTTCCCCCTTTTACAGGTTTGCCGTCTTCAATTTCCATTTCTGTCCGTCATTCCAATCTCCCTCTTCTAAATTCCTATCCTCCATTATGGTTTTCAGATGGGTTTTCCACTTTAATCTGGGTCTGCCCCGTTTATTTTTCCAGGAGGTGACCATTGGTATATTTATTTTGGCCATCTTCCATTCTTTGTACGTGTCCACACCATTTAAGGGTTTGATTTTCAATCCTTTTAACGACAGACGTGGTTACGTTCATTTATTTCCAAAGGAGCTCATTTCTAATTTTATCTTGTCTTGTTTTTTTGAAGACTTCTCCTCAGATAATCGAATTCTACTGTTCTAATTTCGTTCATTTGTAATTCTGTCAGGGGCCAAGTTTCACTTACATAATGTTCTGTTTTATGCTCTTATAAATTTTGATTTTTGTTTCCTTTGCTAAATTTTTATTCAAAATTATTCCGTGTAAAATCTTGGTAGCATTCTTTGTCATTGCAATTTTTATTTGTATATATCTTTCACATGTTCCTACATTTGTAATTATTGACCCCAAGTATTTAAAAAATTCACATTTTTTTATTTTTCCTGTTTCGAGTGTTATGTCTTCTACATCTTTCCCTAAACACATGTATTCTGTCTTCTGTAAATTTATGTTCCGACCCAATTTTATGAGCTCATGAGCTGACCATCGACATGAGCTTATTTATCATGTCCTCTTCATCTCCTGCAAATATTACCTGACGAACAACAATGAATGTTGTATTCAATGTTGTATCCAGCATTCAATATACAACACAGCCCTCTTCGTCGTAGGGAAACCCAACAAAACCTATCGCATAATTCTTCTATACACTTTAAATTTTTGTATTACCGATAAATTCATTGCTAGAATCCCAGATTTCTAATGTAGTTTTTATTTTCTATACGTTTTTACCAGAGGAACTTGAAATTCTATTTTATTAATAAATTTATTTATTTATTTGTATTTTAATCTGGATTTGAAATTTGTAAACAAAAGATTGTCTAAATTTTGGAAAAGAGGAAATAAAAGCGAATATTGGCGAGTGACTTAATAAGAGTAAAAATCGTTCGTCTTCATGGGAGAAAATGAGTTGAGAATCAGTGGAGTTCGAGCATTCATTATGGATCTATGACACGCCTGACAAAAGTCGGCAGACCATCAAGAGGTACTTTCAGTTTTTCATATCCAATAATAACTCAAAATTCCTATCCGATTGCCTGTCCTAATGAGACATTTGCGATTTATATGAAAAATGAATTATTTTGGGTACATAGAGTTCCAGCTGACATTGTTGACACAAGTGTCCGGGTGGCACGGTCCGTTCAACTTGTGTTTTGTGGTCATGAAACAGTAAAAAAAAAATTTCTGGCTAAAAAGACGCACAACAAAAAAGAAAGGTATACGACAGTAAGCCATGAGTGTGTAACGGTTTAAAAACAGTTACTCCGGAATTTGTTTATGAAACCATTAAAGATTCTTTTGTTTGTTGGATTCAGGTTGACTATTAATACCAGACCAAAGAAATGGGGTCGATTTTATGTTATCGAATAAAATATCCTTGTCTGTCAATCCTACGGCATTCGTCGATTTACCGCACAAAAGAATGAAGCCAAAAAAGTCTCCTCAGCTTTCAGTACTCCAATGATCTGGCACCGCCTCACTCAGCAGATTCGGTCCGGGATTCGATACAGCGACTCCACACCGTCAACGTTCAGTATATCCCACATCTGGTGTTGTTATGGTACTATGGAGACAAATATCTACGTTTAATGATACCAGGTTTACCACCATTTCTCCGAAAAAGATTGACTCAGTACTTGGTATTTCCGTTTTCGTTCTCTGTTGTTCGAACTTTTACAGAAATTGTTACTTTTCTGAGTGCATATCTATATTTTTTAATTCGTGATGTTATACCACTGTACGTTTTACATTGTTTTCAATTTTTTTTCTTCTTTTAAAACTTTATAAGATATTTACAAATTTTAATTATCAAAATTACCGTGGCCATCGACCAGCCTGTACGATTCTGTTCTGCAAAAAACCGGTTCACATATCTCCCAAGAAAGCAGTGTGTCATGTTTGAAGGGCAGGTATGCGAATTCGTCTGGGAGGATGCTTGGCCATTTGAGAGAACTTCCTGCGTGGGGGCCGTGTCCTTAATACTCATCCAGCTTGCAGGGAAACCGTTTCACGCAACCGTCAACTATATAAACCATGTCCAGTTTTTTAAAAGGAAAATTAGTCTTAGAAGAGAATAAAATTAGGCGTTAATGGGATTATGGTTTATTCATGAATCTGCTAAATTATACGCGCAGAGAGGAAGACATGTTAATGTGATATACCTTGTTTTTGAGAAGTGGAGTTCAACTTGCTCTCAAGGTACGTGTTATGGAGTCACTTTGGTTTAACTTGTGTAGAACGAAACGACAAGAGGAAGAGTGTACCAGGAAAGGTTAGTTGGAAACACGGTGCCGAAAAGATTTGAGAAGGATTTCATTCCATCATGAAGAACCTCAAATTACAGGTTTTAGGAATGGTATTTTCATAACTACAGTGACAAAGCTGTATGGACTTTTCATTTACCTCTGATATACTCTTGACATCGTTGAGAGAGTATATCGTTATAAAATAAATATCACTTGAAATTCTCGACAGTAACTTTCGACGATCGTCTTGAGATTTTACTCAACACTTTCTTTGCTAATGACGGCTAAAGAAACGTTTCAGGATTTTTTTTTTTCATCTGACTGGTTTTATGTGCTTGACAACCGAACTCAATCTCATCACCAGCTCAACAGTTGCCAACTTATTTTGCCACCAGGTTGCTTTTTTACTTTACAATCTTTAATTATTTCTATGTTAAGGTTTCGTTCTGTAAATGATTAAGCAGATACTAAAATACCTGATTTAGGGTTCAAGGATTCGTCTCACGAATGTTTGACACCCACATTAACACAGTTGGAAAAAATTATCAAATATGTAGCATCCGAGTCTTTTTTCCTGTTAAGACACCGTGTTAATATTTTTTTTACTGATTTATAACGTTTGCAGTATTTAGATCACGAAATGGACCAGTTACTGAGGCTGCTTTCCATTACTTCAGTTTTCCACCACAAGGCCTCGAACAGCATTCTCCATTGTTCTCGACAGTGCGTAGGATAGGAGGAAATATTGTTTAGTTCTGGATCAAGGCTACAAGGTTGTCTATATCTCAATCAAATTTCTACTTATCGTAAACCTGTTTATAAGTGTAACAACAAATAATCTGCAGATACTGGGTCGTTTGAGTCGTATTCGTGTCTGAAGGAAATTATTCTTTATAAACTGGATGCTTTTTTTTTTCATTTTATGAACAGATTACATAGTTCTACATATTGGAAGGTTCTTCTCCACTATGTTCTGTGCTTCACTCTTCTTCGCCAAATATTATTTCTACCTTCAAGTAGTCTTTTTTCTCCGCACGATCTGGAACTCTATCCGTTTTTCCTTCAATGATAACATGCAGTAAAAAAATTTCTCCTTAGAATTTGTCCGAGCCAGGATGCCTTTCTCTTGTAAAACTGTAATCAAGATGGATCTCTTCTCATTTACGTTTCTTAAATTCTCTTCATTTGTTACGATATCTGTCCACATTATCATTAAATCAATGTGGTTGGCAAATAAGAATAATTAAGTCTAAAATAATATTTGTTCAATTTTTTAATAGTCTGACCATTATATAGATTGCATGAATAATTTGTTGAAGTGAAGAACATGTCTATAATATATACTATAATTAAAATTCTTAAATTTGCCAACCGTGAGGTGCTGGTTGTTCAGAGAATTTGTTACTGATAATTAGTAGATATATTGCTGAGTTGGATAATTCAGGCTGAGAATTCCATTCATGATCATTATTTAAAGTTTATAAGAAAGTAACTTGTGTTGAGACACAATGTAATAAAATTGTCAGGCCATTTTCTCCTTTTCTACGTTTGAAGTTTTCTTTTCTTTAAGTAGTTTGTACATGATGATAGGATGATAGAAAAATTAAAACGTCGAGAAAAATGCGTATTATTGTATTTCATAGTGGGGAAATGGAAGTTGAAATGTCGATCTTCATTGACAAAGTACTATCTGAAGTGAATTTACTATAAATTTAAAATACAGTGTCCAAAAAGTTTTCAGATAAGCGACAGGAAATACGAAAATGTTTCAGGAAAATTTGAATACTGAAATATATCGTTAGCTTTGTGGATGAGTTGCTCCGGCTGCTTTACGCAGTGGCTGAGTTTAAGGAGACCAAACCACGTAACAATGGAACCATCGTGATTCAGCAATCTGGATCCAGCTCCTGGAATTACTGGACTGCTGCTGATTCACTGGCCGGTTTTCCTGTCGCCGCCGGTTTGACGACGATGACTACCAAGGCTTACATCAACACACGCATTTTGATAAAAGTGAATAATATATTAAAAAGCTTAAAATTCTCGGAAAAACACTGCAAACAATCTTCCACTTTCACTTAAAAATCTCTTCATTTTTTTGAATTATTTCTGTTGGCAATTGGTTATCCCTCGGACATAAATAATATTTCGAATTATAATATAATAAGGATACATAAACTGTTCTCTATTTTACCCCTTTCACTCTATTTCCTAGTAAGACATTTTATTAATTTATTATGGGTAAGGAGGATTTACATATCTTACGTTATCATTATCTCGAGCACCTTTTCCAGATAACCATTGATGGCCTTGACTTGCAAGCAGCATTACTGAATCTTCGTCATGTGATGAATTTGTAATTAGACTTTGCTTAAGTGAATTTTCCTAGGCTACTAAATAAAACCACCATTGATACATTGAAATACAGAACAATTCGTAGACAATTACAAGACAACACGTCTGTTTCCTATTTTAGGTGATGCCCATAAATTTTTATGTGCGCTGCTGTAACGAAGAAGATAACTATTTATTTGCCACTCTCATGCAGTGATTAATGGTTAGTCTTAAAAGACTAGTTTCAATGTCAAGCACACAGTTGCTGATATTAAAAAAAATTCTCATCCAGTTGTCAAAATTACTTTAAGGATTTAAATTTTTATTGATTAAGCTGGACACTTCAATACGGTCATGAATATGGATTTGCACTCATAGACCTTGAGAAGACATTAGTCTCTTTTTTTATCTGTATGGGTCGTAAATATACAGCAGCACAGCCATAATTTTAGATATATTAGTTGACGGTTCCTATATATTCATGGGTTCAAGCGGAAACCAAAGAAAACTCATTACTATTTAATTGACTTTACATTAACGACGGTAATGGAAATTGATCTTTATCTGGCATTTAAGCATGATAAAATAAATATATTATGTATGGATATATAATATTTGGGTTTAACTTGCATAAAGGAAGGTACATGCAATTTCTGAATATTTTAAAAAGTATTCATCGCGTGAATCTTGTTAATTTAATTTATTACACTTCTTAGAATCAAAAGCCTACTAATTTAATTTCAATGGCGTCAATAAGAAAATTTGATAATTGGTATGTATTTATTAAATTAGGCTACATTTTTAAAAATCACCTTATGAAGCCCGAAAGACGGAATGAAACGTTGAGTGACTGTTTTGAATATATTAAATTTAACTATATATTTAATATCCATTTCCTAACTTATTGGTCATTATTTATTCTAGTAATAGAAGTTTTTTTCAATTAATTACATCCACAACAACTGTCTTCTAAAAGTGATTTTTCCTTGGTTTGTTACTTTTATTAGGGTTTCTAGGTCTATTGTGCTAAATACGAGTCTTATCCTTAAATAGCTTCAAAATCATTTTATATTTCAAATTAGATTACAGTGGCAAAAAGGTAATTTATTTTTAAATGAAAAAAAAATGTACGTCTGAAAATGAAAATTAATAATACGAAAGCTAGCCGTATACAGACAAAATAAGCGGTGATATAAATACCGCACGACGTTTCTGGGATCATTGTCCCTTTCTTCAGGTGCTAGAAGAGCCTAGAGCGATACACCTGCAGAAAGAGCTGAAGAAAGGGACAATGATCCCAGAAACGTCGTGTGGTATTTATATTATCACTTATTTTGTCTGTATTTAGATATCTTTCTCATTATTAATTTATTTTTAATTCAATAGCGGCTTTCTAAACAAATTATAGCAGTTCTGTGGCACTATATTAAACAGAAAGGAGCAAGCGGCCGAGAACGTATCCTGAAAATTATTAATAGGGCAATGAGACATATTTTAGGTAGAAATAGTTATATCGATAAGGAAATTTTCTAGATATAAAAAAGCAAGTATTTTGAGATGCCATGTTGTTTATATTTAAGTTAGACAATGATAAGTTGCCATGTTACCTTAGGCAGTGTGTAAGAAAAGTGATGTACATTGTTACCAAACTAGAATAAAGATCATTATTATTTATAATGTAGAAATAATGTTAATACTATGAATTCAGTATTTAATATAGGTTTAGTCGGCTGCCAGAAGGGATAAGGAGTTGTTACAAGTATTAATCAATTCAAGGAAAGAGATAATATATAAAAAAATTAGAATATGTCAGTTTTTATTTTTGTTTCGTAATTTAGATATTAGTTAAAGATGAAAAAAGTGGGGAAAAAAATTAAATAATTATGCTGGTGAAAGCACATTAGTTATACGTCGATCAGGAAAATTCGAAAACCACGCTGATTGAGAAAATAAGATTCTCAGAATTTTTAAATAGGAAAAACAATTTTTGTGTAACATATACGATGAGGATTAAGTAACATGCATTTGAACTGCAGCAAAAAATTTACGTTGTGGTCACAAAATCGTCGTCGTATTCATTACAATACGTGTCCGGTTGTTGTGAATTGCGCTTGTTGGCTTGTAGAGTGTACAGGTTCCGCAACAATGCTCTTCGCCTGTGGGAAAGGCTGTCTGTGACGCTCAGCTAAGCGAGAAACGAACCCACCACCCAGCCCCTAATTAGTGGGAGTCTATCAGACAGAGAGCATGTTAACCAAGGTCATCTCATTTCATACGGTGAGAAGACTGTCTAGTTTGAATCGCTGAGAACAAAGCGAACTTTTGTCGCAATGATACCGAAAGTACTGGTTGGACACAAAGAGAGCATTCATCTCTTTGGTTATGCACAGTCGTCATCCTGATTAGGAAAATCAGATTTTATTCTCTGCACTGAACTTCTGGAAGAGTGAGACGCATGAGTTGACGGGATGGTGGCATTCACATTTAAAACGTTACTGTTGCTTCTACGTTGTATTTGCTAATTGCAGATATGAATGAAAACCGGGGAAGAAGTTCCCTACTGTTTAAAATAACACCCCACCTCTCCCAACACTACGTAAACCTTCTCTCCAATTACGTCACCAATGATCGTACAGTGGTAAAATAGACGATCACATCCTATTCTCTCAGGCGTCCCACAAGGAAGTGTAATTGGTCCGTTCCTCTACTCCACCTACACTCACGATATTCCTATTATCCCCTCTACCACCACCACCTCAATATTCGCAAACGATATTTGCTACCACTTCTCACTCACACGACTACCAAACCGCAACAAACCACCTTCAAACATCCTTAAACCTCATCTCAATCTGGGCCAACGACTGGCGTATAGCCACCAATCCTTCCAAATCCGTAACCGTTCCCTTCTCCCTAAAAAGAAAAGGCTACGACCTATCAGTCACTATCGACAACTCCACTATCCCATAAATACCTCGGCCTAACCCTCGACTCCAAGCTAACATGGTCCCTTCACACTTACCACTTTAAAAAAAATAATACTCCACAGATTCCTCAAATTAAAACCATTACTGAACCCGAAATCTCCTTTATCATTCACAACAACAAATAACTCCTTTACTCATCCCTCATATATCCCCTCTGGTTTTATGCCTGTTATATCTGGGGTTCGGCCGCTACCACCCACATAAATAAAATTCAAATATCCCAAAATAAAATACTCCGCTTTATAACTAACGGTCCTTGGTACGTTACACAATGAATTAAATATTTCCGCAGCCCAAAAAACCATAATTCAAACCGCCCTAATCCAACGTAATAGAAATCTCCACCACTTCAATCACATTATCTCTAATACAGAATCCCATCCTCCTCCACCTAAACCCCTCAGAAGGCTAAAAGAAAACTACAAATTGACCTGGGAACCAGCGTAAATTAATATATATTGTAATAATTAATAAATTAATCAATTAGATTTAAAATCTTATAAAAACAAATTCCAATTAAAGATTTACTCGTCAATTAACAAAGACGAAATTTACTTGTCGACGAAATTATACTAAAACGATGGATTCTACTTAACAAATTTTTATCAAAGGAAGGGAACGAAAACTGGCAGCTATCTTTTAATCCGGTTTACATAATTAATTGTTTTATATTGGTACTCACGGCAGCATTCCAGGATACTTTTGACTTACGAAGCACTATGACGGGTTTTTGCACGGCTTCTACTAAAACTCACTGATTCTAAAATTAGTATTTTTAGATCAAAATCAGAAACCAGGAACCCCCTCTTCGTCTCTCCCTCACTCGGTTGACTTCTGCTCGGCTATGTGCACCAAAACTGACGGTGCTTAGCAGGTTTTATAGTTCTGCGTGTGTGAATGTTTTGTCTACACTTCCAGTAAGCTCGTTTCGATTCTCGTTCTCGCCTTTCGTTTTCTTGTTCGTCTCTCGGTACGTGTTTAATCTCCAAGTTCCCAAAGTTCTTTTACGACCACCCGATCGCTGAGGATTCGAAATACGGCCTGAACTATACTGTAACGTGAACTCTTAATGCGACCTGCCTTCCGCCATATCATAACGTGAACTGTTAATGCGACCCGTACTTGACCAAACCTTCCAGCCAACTCTTCAACATTTTAATGCGACCTGCACTGACCAAACCTTCTATCCAAGTGAACAACCGTCTCCTAATTTTGAGCGCGCATTGCTTCTTCCGACAAAGAAACAATGCTCTGGCTGCATTGTTGCTGTGTTCTGTACCGCCGTAAGAATATATTTCTCAAACAATTTATATTTTCGAATTTACAATTAATGTGTTAATTAATTGGCATTATTATATAATTCATAACTTCCTCTTCAACTACTAACTCAAGAAACAACTACTGTTCTTCAATTTAATTTTAACATATTAACGTCATCAATGTATCACAATCGTAACATCGTCGGATTAAAAAAATTTCTGTATATTAAAAACAAAAGGAAGAAGGTAACTGCTTCATAAGCACGCCGGAGAAATGGTGTTTAAATACTAGCAAATAACGCAACGTGTGAGGTACGACGCTGACAAATCACGAGAAAAGACAGCTGCAGTCTGTTCTGTTGGATTAAGAATTATACCGAGGATTACAAACAAAATATAACATTTGTCCCGACAATTAAATTCGCAGTTGTTTTACGAACGTAGCGACGTTTTGTAACAGAAGTATGTGACAGGAGAGTGTGTGGCAACGTCGCAATTTATCGTTCCCTTTTTCGCTGACCATTACTACCCAACTTCCGAACTGCGTCGGACTGTAATGATAGATTTCGGAATGGAATAAGACAGCATAATTTCGTTTAGAAAGTTCATTTCAAACAAACTCATGGCAATGAATTTGTGTGGCACGTGGTCACTTGTTCACCTCGAGAAGAGAAAAGGGGAACCTTCAGAAATGTGTGGATGAAATCCAGATGTCAGAGAAGTAGCTTTTGGAGCATTCTGAAAAGTGGATCTGTAATAATAAACCAAAGAGTGCTGTTCTGAGTGAGGATGCCGTGTTTTGTTTTTTTACAGCCTGACAATGTGATACTAGAAAACCAGACCGTTTAACACTTCGCTCGATCGTTTGGACAAGAATCCACCAGTTGAGAACTTGTCTGAGCTATATGGCTTTGGAAGCCTTTCTCTGGTCGAGTTACCTGAGGCAGCTGCTCCTTTATGAAGCCTGTTCCCTCTTGGGCATAATAGATCCCACTCCCTCTTACACGTCGAGCGGCTTACAGCAGGTGGTGTCCTAACCTTCACACTACATTCAGTATTATTGAGAAACTCGACGGTTAAGTCTTGATATCTTTCGCTTTGAACGTTCATAATAATCGCCGGTTCCACTGTTCGAGTCCAGGATGTCCGGAATTCAAAACATGACTGTCAGTATTAGTCTCGGAGGAAGTTCGCAACAGTTGATTTGTCCGCCCACGGTGTGGCGTGTTGATATAATGTATTTCTTTGTGTACTAATAACAGCAGGTTTTTTGCAAGTACAGTTTCTGGTGGACCCGATATGCTTTGCAGGCTACCCGTATTGCTTAATAAGCGAGCAATTCACGATCTGGAAGGACGGATTCAAAGGCATACACAGTTTTGAAGAGAATCCCAAATTGGACCACCAGTTAGACGATTCTGGTGGTCTTATTCACCCGCAAGCCTCCAAAGTTCAAGGTTAAGTTCCGTGTTTTTTGTGGGGATGGATATGGGCGACTGGCGCAGAACGCGAAGATCGGATTTAGGTAGTAGTTGGACCAAATATTTTATTTCTTACACCTTCTATTGACGCTACCTCACATTAACTGGGATCTGTCAATAATTTGAAAGATGAAACAAATAAAATGATACAGTATTTTTTCTTGTTTCCAACATATAAGTCCTTGATGATATGACTTACTAGCAGCTAAGAACGATTTCAAAACTGGAAACAAAAATGTTTGAACACAATAAATACAACTAAAGGGTCATTCGGACAGTGATTTCGTTTTTTCCCCAACAGAGGACTTGTGCTTTGTCACAGTCAACTTCACACTTAAGTCGCATAATCATTTTATATTTTGACAGCCGATATACCAAGGCTTGCTTGTGAAAAAGTTCAATTGATTTTATGCAGATGTTTTATTTTACCCTTTCAAATATGGAAAGTCAAAAGCAATATTTTCGGCATATTTTACTTTTTTCTTATCTAAAAGGTAAAAATGCTGTTCAAGCAAGAAAAAAATTATCCGATGTGTTTGGAGAAAATGTATTGACAGTACGCCAGTGCCGAAAAAAAATTTCGATGGATCAATTTTGATGTTGAAGATGCACCACGTTCTGGAAGGCCAGTTGAAGCTGATTAAAACACCATAAAGGCATTAATTGATGTAAACCAGCCAATAACAAGTGTGAGATCGTTGAGAGGATAAATTTACCGAATTCGACCGTTCATGATCATTTGAAACGCCTCGGTTTAATCTCAAAGGTCGACATATGGGTTCCTCATGTTCTCACGGAAATAAATTTGAGCCGTCGCGTTGACGTCTGTAATTTACGTCTCAAACGTCAAGAAAATGATCCATTTTTGAAAATCATCATCACTGGAGCAATGTTAAACGCAAGAGATCGTGGAGTAAATGAGCCGGCTCAAAGCACTTCCAATGCCGACATTCACCAAAAAGATGTGATGCTATCTGTTTGGTGGGATTTCAAAGGAATCGTTTTTTTTATAGCTTCTACCGGACATTAGTGTACTGTCATCAGCTGGACAAATTGAATGATTCACTTAAACAGAAAAGACCAGGATTGATCAACAGAAAAGGTGTAGTGTTCCACAGAGATAATGAGAGGCCTCATACAAGTTTGGTAACTCGCGAAAAGCTTTTACAGCTTGGATGTGATGTACTGAAACACCCACCATATGCTCAAGATCTGGCACTTTCTCATTATTATTTGTTCCGGTCTCTACAAAATATTTTAGACGGTAAAACCATTACTTCAAATGAGGTGGTCAGAAATCACCTAGGTCAGTTATTTTGCCAGCAAAGAACAAAAATTTTATAAGCGTGGAAATATGGTAAAAGGTATTGAACCTGAATGGACAATATATAATTCAATAAAATATTTATTCTCTATTAAAAAAAAAGTCTTTCATTTTCATAAAAAACCGAAATGATTTTCCGAACATCCTTATAAATAAAAATTATCATCTAAGCCTTATACAAAATGGCAATAAGATATTTAAAAATATGTCACCCAGAAGTCAATGAACAGTTACTATTTATAGTGTGTGAGAAACATTTATTTCTGTGTACGGACGAAAGAAACTGACCGTTTGGAACACCTCTATTCATCTTCGGGCAGCAGTTAGGAGTATCGGTTCAGAGCACAACTCAAATATATTTTCCAAATCAGACAATGGGACACTCCCACAAGTTCATGAGAATAAATAATTAGTGAAATAAGATGGAAAAAAATATGGGTTATTTTTTTACAGCTCAATGACATCACTGATAAAAGGAATTACTTTAATACGAAATTGGCAACAAGGGATTTTAATAAAACAAACATTCGTTTAGCGAACAAAATTATACAAACGTGATTAGTGGAATTAAAATTTATGATGGCATCTACTATACATAAATTAAATTCCTGTTATATTACGTCAGCTATATTTATATACTCAAATCAGACTGGTGGGAATAACTGTTAGATATATTACCCTATTAGTATAACTGCCAGTTGAAGTGATTTATGCACTCAGTAGACCTAGCGTGGGTGGAGCACGACGACAGAATCAGATACATAAAAGACCGGTTCTCATTAAGGGCCATCTATATATAGATACTGATTCGTTGATTAAACCTCACAATTGCTCTACGTCATTGTGATAGAAGCGGCAGTAAAGTGTCGTAGATACTATTGCACATTTTTAAGATCCCTTGACTTCTCCGTAACGAATGTTGAGCTCTGCTAAAGCATAAACTAATTGCGTAAGTCGCAGTAAAACGTCTATCCTCCTGTGCCAAACCATTATCAAGCTACTGTGGAATTACAGCGTACAGCCTGAAACTCAAGCATCAGTATCTCAAAAAGCGCCAAGAACATTGATCAACACGCCACGATAAGTCCCGAAAACCCAACTCGGAATAGACACTTACTGAAACGGTAAGTGTTCGATATGGCAACGGCATTAATACACAATCAAACAAACTTAAAAAATATCTCTTTCGACGATGATGACAATCAACGACGACTCAACTGGTAGAAACGTTCGGACCTATCACGTCGACTTATATAATAGTCATATTATTTTAGGGGGGATGCCGAAAAGTAGAGGAAGGTAGCCAAGGGTTAACTAGGGTCCCCGGGCTATATTTTAAGGATCCTACCCGGCATTCGCCTAAAGAAATGCAGGGAAAACCCTAGAAAAACCTGCATCAGGTAGGTCGGGCATTGGGTACTTATCACACGCCCTTCCGATAGCGGAAGAGGAGTTTGCTGTGGGGACGCAGCATTCCCGTCTCCGTGCCTCGACCAGTTTAGGAGGCAGATGGCCGACTATTCCAATGGGAATAGCGGATAACTCTTACCGTATGCCCAAGGTCTGTGACCCCGGAACATACACCTCTCAGAACAGGCCGAGGTGCCTCGGCTTGTGGGAACCTTAGTTCAAAAACGGAGAGGAAAAGACATCCCCAAAGATAGCCCCTTCGTATCTCTCCTACAAGGTTCTATTTCGTGAAACTTAAAAAATAAAACAAGTTTTTATCTAGAATGTGTACTCTTTCGCGGTGGAGGGAATGAATAAAGTATTCTCGGGCTTCTAACCAAATAAACAATTGTATTCGCGACGTTTCGATGACGGCCAATGCCATCGTCTTCTGTCGGTATCAGTTCTGCTGCGACAGCACTCGGGTGTAGTTTTTGAAAAACTGCCTCGGAAAAACTTCTAGTTTGTGTTTTTTTAAACAGGATGTGAAATTAGGTTTTAACATTTAATATACGAGTGTTTTCTTAGTTTCATTCTGTTACTAGTATACTAGTTTTTGTTAAATAACTTTTATAAATTCATTGGTTTCTTGATGATGCATCTTTATTTTGTACAATTTCTTCGCAGGAAAGACCTGATGAAGGTACGAACACGTACCGAAACGTTGTCGTAAATAAATAAAATATTGTCTTATATTGATCAAAAAACTGCATTATTTATTAAATATAATAAGATATTTTTATTGCTAGAAGACTATGGCAGTGGACGTCATCGAAACGTCGCGAATACAATTCTTTACTCAGAACTCCGAGAAGACTTTATTCAACTATTTATGTATCGTATTTATAGCTATAGAGACTTTGGTCAAAGTTTAAAGACGGAGTTTCCCCTATTAAATTATAACTAGCACCCGCTGAAGAGAACCATGCAGCAGTAGCTCTATTGATGACTGACTCACCTTCATTCCTTCGCGTGTCTAGAGATCGGACGTGATTCCATTCACAATAGCCGCATCGCTTTCATTCGTCGCCCAAACTTGCGGCGACTGAAATTTTATTGCTACTTAACAGAAGGCAGTCGTAACACTAAATAATCAACCAAAAAAGACTATAATTCAAACCGCCCTAATCCAACGTAATAGAAATCTCCACCACTTCAATCCCATTATCTCAAATACAGAATCCCATCCTCCTCCACCTAAACCCTTCTGAAGGCTAAAAGGAAACCGACAAATTGACCTGGCAAACACCACAAATTAACAAATATGTATAGTGGTAAACAGTAATTAATGACAATTAAATAGTGTTAACCACAAAATGGCGCCCAACGTGGGTCATATTTTAACTTTGTTTTTATTTAATTTACTTTAATTTGTGATAACTACAAATTAGCGCCCAACGTGGGGCATTGTTTTTATTTAATTGTCATGTTGCATTTTAATGGACACCAGAGTACCGCAAATTGGCACCTCAACGTGGGGCATATTTTAACTTTGTTTTATTTCTTTCATTTGTGTTTACTACTATATATATATATAATTGTAAAATCTTGGGATTAAAAATTTTTCTGTATATTAATATAAAAAAACAATAAATAAGAAAAATAAAATAATGATAATTGAAATTAGAAGCACAGATGTGCTAGCTGTAGAAACCCCTCTTAAGTTCACTGGAGCAAATTTTGGATCAAATACAAAAAAAATCACAAAAATAAAATAAAATAGAAACAAAACAGTTTACAATTAATTTTTGAGACTAAGAAAATGAAAGGAGCAGAAGTATGATAAAGAATAATATTGTGTGGGGGTTATAATGACTGCCTCGCATCACAGAGGTCCCGGGTTCGAATCCCGGCGAGGACTTGGATGTTTGTGTGCGTCAAATCAGTCCCCCGACAATGAAAAATGAGTTCCCATATACTGAGACGCTAATAACCAGAGTTGTTGATGTAAATAAATAAGTATTTAAAAAAATGAATATTGAATACGAGGAAACACTGAAAAGGAGAAACGACCTGGGGATCCTCAAAGTAGAAATGTAAAGCAAATGGACCACTGACGCGACACCTGCAAGTCCTCGTATCTTAACTGCGATAGTTTCTCCGCGTCGCCCTCCTTAAGGTGGCCCCAGGCCGACATCGAACTATTCGCCAACTGTTGCCAAACAGCAGAGATGGAATAAAAAAAGGCGGGCAGGGCCAGTGATCCCAACAGCTGATGCGGTTTTGCGGACAGGTTCAGACTCAGCACAGTGTAACAGCACAGGAAGGAATCTTTAGGTGTGCTTAACAAGAGCAAAATCTTGAATTTCACTCGCGAAAGAGAGAACTTCCGTACTTTAATACGTGAATAATTTAATGAAAAAGAAACTAAATTCAATCTACTCTAATAACGGAAAGTTGAAAAGCCGTAACACTGTATCACTGAAATTTTTTCAATTCGTAAATAAAGCCCTAGATAATGAAAAAATTTACGTCAGATTGAAAATTAATAATAATAAAGATAGCCAAATACAGACAAAATGAGTGATAATATAAATATATTGGGGCGCCATTTTGTGGTAAGGTCGTTTATTGAGACTCCAGATTTGATTAAAAAAATTACTAGAATTTATTATTAATTTGGTTTGATATCAATTTATTTGAATTTATTGACAACATTATCTTGATTCACAAATATTCTAAATTTCATCCACACGTATACAAAATGCACTCAGTACAATTTGAAAATGTCATCGTGGCGATCGAACAATATTTGGTATAATTATTTTTGAATCGAGATAATGTTAATAAATTCAAATAAATTTATACGAAAACAATTAATAAAAAATTATAGTGAACGACAGTTTTCCCGGTGAATCTGTTGTAGATAAAATTCGGGTATGTTAACTTGATAACAATGGCGGAGCTTGCTGTCGAAACGTTATTATGCAACAAACAATTGACCCGGGTTGAGACCCGAGAATTTTATCTACTTTAAATGTACAATTTTTTTTATGAAATCTAGAGTCTCAATAAACGACCTTACCACAAAATGGCGCCCAACGTATTTATATTTTCACTTATTTTGTCTGTAATCGGCTATCTTTCTTATTATTAAAACCCTAGATACTTTCATCGTATATTCGGAATTGAAAAATGTGATTCTAAAAAAAGTTTTCTGTTCTGAAGAAAATAGGATTCTAGTACATAAACAGAAGAAGAATATTCAACCTACAAGCACAACCAAGTGGCGTTAGTACAATAAGAGGACAAAGACAGAAAGAAACTTGTAATAGGAATTATCTTACAGGCAGAAATATTTTCAATGCCAAAATTGAATGTTGTTATGTCGTCAGAGAAGCAAGATTTGAAAATATGTTCCAAAGAATCTCGGACTGAAAAGAAATAGGGGGAAAAACTTAATAATGAATGGCAAAAAAAAATACTAACCCAATTAACATAAAATAAAAATCCCAGGCTGAGCCCCTATTCAAGATGAGAAACCATTGACATTTGATTGAGGAACAAGTCTCTAGAATTGTGTGCGTATGGGTATGAAATATGTACAATAAGAACTGAGCGGAGTAGCCTGGAAGCTTTGGAAATGGGAGGCTGCAGAAGAATATTGACTATGAAACGTAGTGATGATGAAAGGAAAGGAAAAATTTTAGAGCACAGGTGAGGACCATGTCTTTAGGGACCAAATTGGTAGAGCACGTAATGAGACATCAGGAGTTGGTCAATTAGCTGAAGGAAGGAAGATTTGGAGGGCTATATGTAGATCAAGTAAATAAAGATGTCAGGAGTACGAAGTTCTCTGACTTATAATAGGATGGTCCCGGGCAGAGAAAGACTTGACCTACTTAAGAACAATTTTAAAAGATACCTAAATAAATTAATAAAACAGACATGTCAGAAACAATTTAATAAAAAATAACATGTTCCGTCCTTTTCTTTGAAAAAATTTAGCACACAGTTTTAAAAATTTCTCTCCAAAATTTTATTATCATTAAAATTACATAATATTAAAGGAAATAAATTATTTTCTCGGTTTTCGGAAAGGCGTTAACTGTACATAAAAATTTTTTTGTTTTACTCTACCTGAAGAAGTTCTACAAGAAAGGAACGAAACGATGTGTTAATTTGTATTAAAGCTCTTCTGACATGTTGGTCGTTTGATTCATTTATTGATTTAACTGACGTCAGATAAATATGAACATTGATACCTAACTTACCACAGTAATATGTTAATTATAATTTTTTTAAGTATAATAGAGCATTTCATTTTTTAGATTGTGTAATTGTTAATTAAATAAAATGGTCGATGTAGTCGATATTGATGTTGGATAAAACGTCCACACTGTCAAAGTTTTTACTTGAGGATCAAAATTTTGAATGTTTCGTCTACCTGGAGAGCTGAGATGTGAGTTTTTGAGCAAACAAAGGACGACCTTTCTGACACGACGGGGGCAATGAACACTCCACTGAACGCGGCCTTACTCGGATTTGCCCGATCATTCAGCGATAGTAACCTTGGAAACAACGGAACTCGCAGTCAAACTCAGAACTGACTGACAGCATTTTTCCAGGCGATATCGAACTGTCCTAGACGGTTCCTCCACGTGTTGCATGGGGAAACTCTTGTCAATTCCACGTGTGACGGGGCGACGACTGAGTCACTTCTTCACTCGCAGAGACGTCGCAGAACCTGACCTGGTTACTTTGTATCTTGGCAGCAGATCCCAAATATTCTCAAGCCCCCCCAGTCAGCTTAATTTAGATCTCCGAGAACACAAATGATACAGATGGCCAACGTATACGGCATTGTTTTCAAGTATTCAGCACACCCGTTCACTCGACACATTATTCCACAATAATTTATGCTGCTGTCACTGAATCAACCTTTACGAAAATTTTGAAAAAAGCCTGAACATTTAGCTAAAAATCTCCATGACATTATTTGGATTACAACCTCAATTCCTCCAGAGCCTCA
Organism: Zhengitettix transpicula; assembly: GCA_037074705.1. Lineage (NCBI taxonomy): Eukaryota > Metazoa > Arthropoda > Insecta > Orthoptera > Tetrigidae > Zhengitettix > Zhengitettix transpicula. Next base: position 32,687,310 of record CM073596.1, on the reverse strand, counting down.
ACAAAGACGACTTAAAAGAAAACGTCCAGCAGGCCTCCTCTACTAATTAGTTTAAATTTTATAGCTAATTAAACTTTCACATAAATTAAAATAATTCAATGTAATTTAAAAATCGATAATTGTTGTGGACAACCTAATTAGTTTAAATTTTATAGCTAATTAAACTTACACATAAATTAAAATAATTCAATGTAATTTAAAAATCGATAATTGTTGTGGACAACCTAATGGTTGCAAACAACAGCATGGTACCATCTTAATTTCAATAGAATACTTAATAATAATTATCGCGACAAAAAATCGCCAAAGTAATAAGTTAACTGTACAGTAATAAATAAAAAATTATTTGGATCTACTTGGCAATAAATAAACTATCTTAAACCCTACTAATCCACTATAAAAATAGGATATTTAAATAACCAAAAATATTTTTTTAACAATACCTGTATTCAAACTGTTAATATTAATAAACGTTATGGCATCGTCAAACGATGATCATCGTAGCAGACAATTTTTTTCTAATATATACATAATATACTAAAATATGATCAACGTTGATGTCTCCAGCTCTTCGCTCAGTATCAAAGATTCCGTGAGCGCAAGTTGAGACTTTTCATCTTAGTCTTTTAAAATGCAATATTCTCCCAAATTCTCATAAAAGATCCTGTTTCATTATGTGGAAAGAATGTGAAGTGAACCTTTCCAATGACATATACACAGACAAGCGGCAAGGACAGCCCAGCAGAATTTCCGGCCACGTCATTTTGGTTCGTTATTCCCCGGTTGTTGCGGAAACAATGTGTGAACATTCAGCAACAAGAAAAGAAAGACAAGTCATTAGAGACTCACGCCGAGTATCGTCAAACATTCGTAAGAATTGAGATAACGCGACGGAAACAACGAACGCATTAAAATACGTAAAATTACGGTATTGGGGTAGATTCAGCCTTACTCTTGAACAGCCTTCCTAAAAATAAAATTACAACAAGCCAATATTAGACTCACTGGAGTAGTGAAGTAAAACTACGTTGGTAACACTTTTAACTACTTTGGCATATGTTATGGAGCTTCGGAACTGAATATTTCATAACGAACAGATATTGGCTAGCCGTAAGTGGGTTAACAGCCGCAGTTTATCTTTCACGGCATAGCATTTTACTCGCCTCTGTGTATTCACTGTTCTGTGATACTTGACTCTCTCAATGAGAAACTTCCGATATCACATTTCCTGTCCCCTTTAAATGACTTATTATTCTTTCTCCGCACATCAAAATCACTATCGAATAACGCATGACATTTGATCAATACACCTAAATAATCATTCAACTATATATATATATATATATATATATATATATATTGTAATAATCTATTAATGCTGACGTTAATTAAATGAAATTTGCCCCACGTTGGGCGCCATTTTGTAATAATCAACAATGAGGCGTTATTTAAATGAAATAATCAACAAGAATTTAAAACATATAATTATTTATTTCCACTTTGTTGCTTTAACTCACCAACAATTACAATTTAAAATTTTAAATCTCAGGGCCTTCACTGGGTTTGATGATGGACACAACAAGTTGTTTTAAAAAAACTAATTAACACACAGTTTATAATTCGCCTAGGCAATATGTCGATAGGAAGAAATTAAAAGAAACGAAATTAACTCTGATTGACAATTAAAATAGAACTAAATCTGACTTCTATCCTTTAATTACGTTTACATAAATCATTATTTTGTATTTTGTTACTCACATCTGTCCAGCTGGTTCCAGCATTCCTTTTTGTTTTCGGGAGTACACTATTGCAAAATTTTTACACTGATTTTCACTGAAAATCACAGATTTTAATCTCTTTAAGTTAACCTTGGCAGGCTCCCAGGAACTCGGATGATCATCCTTTTTGTCAACTATCTGGTGACCGCTTGCCTTGTATGAATCCTGTGATTCATAGATTTGCTACTCTTTTTACCGCTTAGGAATTAAAACTGCAACTTGACTATTCCTGGCTGGCTACAGACGTAAAAACTGCACTCCTTTCCTGGCTGCTGATAGACGTAAAACCTGCTAACTTAGCGATATTTAAGGGATAATACTTCCGTGATACATTAAACAACGGCTAGTCTCTGCTCTAGAATCATTTGTTCCGTCCTCCGAAATGTCCCGTCACCAACTGAACTATCGTAGTCTCGAGTTTTAGCGCGCATACGCTATTTTGACTTTCCGACAAAGTAACAGAGCCTGGCTCCACTGTCGCTTTGGAAGCTCCTGCCGCTACAATTAAATTTTATGTCCAAACAATTAATGTCCTCCTAATTAATTGGCATTACAATATATATATATATATATTGTGGTAATTAAAACGAAATAATTAATTAATGAACAAAATTTGGAATTGTATTGTTGGCGGCGTAAAAACACACAAGTTATATACAAAAATATGTGGCAATAATGCATGCTTGCTGGGATTGTAGAAGTTCGTTCGCTAGACGCTCATTGCTCCAGAGTGCTCAAGAGTGTATGGTAGGAGACGGTCGAGAAAGGACAGAAATTTAGAAAGTGTCTGGCTGTATGTAATTTAACAGCTCAAATATTCAAAAACGGTCTACAGGTTCCAGTCAGTGAGCAAATAATTACGACGATCCAACGCCAAAAATGTTCGCCATTATTGAACCGTAATAAAAATTTGCTGTGAACTACCGTAACATAAGGGAATACACCAACAAAATACTATTTTTTTCTCAATTGGTAAATCAACGAATGATATTGACGTTTAACATGTCATCCCGACTTGTCAAGTCAAGTAAATTATTTATATTTCTTTTAAAAACAATAAATGCGAATTGTGCATTTTTAAGTTCTGCAGTGAGCGTACGATGTCTATCTGATAACCGTGAAGTAAATCCCCGCTCTGAAGACAATGGCGAATAATAAAGTAGGCTGATCACCATCTGCGTCGTGCTCCAGTTACTTCATTGCTGCTACGGTTTTGCTTGACCACAAAGACGGCGTAAACACCAACTTTCCGTGTAATTGTTAACAAATTTCAAAAAGCAGATTAGATATGTTCGAAAATAATTTTTTTAAAAATAAAAAAAATATGCAAAGATAGATAAATGATTGGTAAAATTTTTTGTAGAAGAGAACAAAACACAGAAGCAGTAAGTAACCCGAAAAAAGTTTGCATTTTAAAATATTCTTGTGTTATGAAGAGCAATTATTCATTTATGCAGCGTGAACGTGCTCCGAGTGTAGGAAGTTATTCAAGGTCACGCGTCAGCTGATCCCCTACGAGGGAGATACGGCACGCTCAGACTTCACAACAACTTGTGTTCTAGTTTGCGATCGTACGACTCCTCCGTTCCACCGGTAACCTATTCACCTATGATACATCCTGCTATCCCAGATCTCCGTACAGCCTTCTGTCAGACTACAGGAATATATTCATCCCACAGTATTTATCTAAGGGGAATACAGAGAATGGTTTAAAATTAATTCAAAATAAAACTGTAGAAATATTTCTAGCCTTTGTAATTCTGTCGGAAATGAAAGCAGATTAGCAGACCGAATTAGTATCAAATTTTGGGCAATAAATCCTGAATACCTGACGATTGGAGGAATAAGAGTTGTTCCTAACTCTGACTTAAAACCTTAATAAAAATAAGAGCTTCGTAATAATATAGAGCCTGCGAAACAGATGTGTTGAACGAAATAGTACGTAAACGTAGAGGACGAGACCCTTAGGGGTGGGGGTGGACGGACGTTACAAGAAAATAACGCGAATACAGCCGTGATTAGAGTCAAATCCAGGGATATGGATGTCGCTGAGTTTAATTATAACACTCGATTCACCATTTAACCCACAGGGGCGGGGGTGGAAATTTTGAAACATGTAATCACTGGCCGATATTAGCGTTGAATAAATACTTTTCGGTGTCAATGAGTGTCTAGATGTTCTCTGTATATATTTCCAACCTCTATCGGATTGGGAGAGCACCCTTAAGTTTAGGGATGGAGTTGCATGACATAACGCAAAAACAAGCGATATTCGAGTCAAATCCGGGATTATGGATGTCGCCGAGTTTAATTGTGACATTCAACTATTTGTTTAACCCACAGGAGTGGGTCTGGGTGGCAGGGGAATTTTCGAACATGTTAAAATGGCCGATATATTCGTCGAGTGAAACTTTTTAAGGGTCAATGAGTACAACGGCTTTCGACATGGGAGGTGAGCACGTTTAGGGATAGGAGCCGAGGTGCGTTACATAAAAATAACGCAAAAGTAACCGAGATTGGAGTCAAATCGGGGGTTATAGGTATATGACATAATAATATTAATTATTGAAATGTATAATTGCATTGTTTAATAAAGAGTAGTATAATTGACTTACGTAGTTTGAGAAAAAGATGTTTATCTACGCGCAATTACTCTTCTAAAAAACAAGGTATTTAACAAAGGAAAGTGGTTGAACGTGAAAGCTTCAGAGACAGAACGGTTGAAACGGAGTCTCACATACAAGAATTTGTTACACGGAAGGTACGGGTAAAAATAAATTAGATAACTAAAAATTAATGCTGGTAGAAGATAGTGTGAGTAAATCTCACGCATCACTTCCGTTAATTTCACAATTATCGGAGGAAGAATCCGTACAAGTACCTGTATCAGAGGACATGTGCATCTTTCCTCCAGAAGCCCCGTAAGCACGCCTACTCAGCCACATTGCAACACTGCAATCGATATTCAACTATCAACGGGTCACAAAAGAAAGTGCTCGTAAAGTAGTTTGTGGCCTCAATGGCCAACCAAAGTGACAAAGAGCTGAATTTTGGAATTAAAACATTTTTATGAACGATAGAAAAACAATAGAAGTACGGCAAATTATACAGAATCGAAATATTTAACCGTCGCCATGTTGAACTATATGCAAGTAACAACAATCGTCTGGATATATCTCAAGCGTCTTACAGAGTCAGCAGAACAACACACAATGAATGAACAGTCGAGCTGGCATTGATCTTTTTAAAGCACCGTTGCGGAAGTGACGTTATCAAGCGTCTATTCAATTCCGTGAGACTTACATGAAGCTGTGTTTGATAAACAAACGACATTTACTGCCATCCATTTTTTACTGATTTCTCTAACATTTCCAAAGCACACAAGTCGACTTGCTGAAGCTCGGTGTGTTCCTCCACGGCAAGATATTATATATGTAAGGCCGTTTGCTAAGCACCAGAGTATATTTCAACGAGGTGTAACAAACACACAGGTTACTTCACGCTCTCGTGGCAGCCATATAAAGAATGTGACTAGTCCTGGAAATAACCCAGGCTAAATCGAGAACTGCAGACACGAGGAAGTGCAGGCGCAACAAGTGTTTCCGCGAGATCGCGTGACGATGTCTCATTCACAAATGCGTCTCACAAGGGCGGCAGAGAGAAAAAGGACACGGCTGTATTCATTTACTAGCATACACGATGTGAAATGCGGGAACGAAATAGAAATTGCAACACCACGAAAGATCGCCTAGGAGTTACCTGTAATTAAAACAGAATGTGTTGCAATAGGTTTTCTATAACAAAAGAATAATAAGATAGCCAAATACAGACAAGAGAAGTGATAATATAAGTACCACACAACGTTTCTGGAAGCCTTGTTCCTTTCGTCAGGTGCAGAAGAAACGAAACAGCCTAGAGAGACAAAACTACAAAACTCAGTTGACAAAAGTCGTTCAACTTCCAATTATTTTTTATTCCTTACTTTGTATATAAGATTTCGGACTTATGTAATGTTCTGCAATCCTAACATATTCTCTCTTATTTACGTAAATAGTCTTCCTTATATTCTCCCTCATCCTATTACATGTCATTTCAAATATGTACACTTTAAATCACTATTTATGTATCCTTAACATGTAGGGTATTTATGTATACCACATTCATACATTTTTAAGTAATATCAATTTGACTTGTCCTATTCCCTCATCCGAGGACTAGTGGAACTAATAAATCAAATCTAATCTAATAATCAAAGTCATTCTCAACCAAGAAAAGCGTATTTCATAAACAAGTCCTTAGCAAATTTAAATAAAATCGTGATTTAATTAATAATTATTTTCTTATGTTTCAAATTACAACCCCCCCCCCCACTCGGCCCCTGTCCTGTGGGTTAAACAGACAGTTGAATGTCACAATTAAACTCGGCGACATCCGTAATCCCGGTTTTGACTCGAATCTCGCTTGTTTTTGCATATGTCATGCAACTCCACCTCAAACCTTAAGGATGCTCTCCCAAGCCGGTAGGGGTTGGAAATATATATATATATATATATATATATATATATATATATATATATATATATACAGACAACAACTAGAGAAATGTGAAACTCATTGACACCGAAAAGTATTTATTCAACACTAATATCGGACATTGATTGCATGTTTTAAAATTTCCACCCCCGACCCTGGGGGTTAAATGGCCAATTGAATGACATAATTAAACTCAGCGACATCCATAACCCTGGATTTGACTGTAATTGTATTCGCGTTATTTTCTTGAAACGCCCGTCCACCCCCATCCCTAAGGGTCTCGTCCTCTACGTTTACGTACTATTTCATTCAACACATCTGTTTTGCAGGGTCAATATTATTACGATGCTTTTATTTTTATTGAGTACCTAGTTCCAGGTTTAAAGACAGAGGAACAATTATCTTATTCCTCCAATCGTCAAGTATTCAGGAATTATTTCCCAGAATTTGGTAATAATTCGATCTGCTAATTTGAACTCTTATTCATATGCTGTATTTACCGACAGAATTACGAAGGCTGGAAATATTTCTGCGGTTTTATTTTGAATTAATTTTAAATCGTTCTCTGTACTCTGTACTCTCACAGAGTACAGACATATTAAAAAAAATTCAATTATATAGCTGCAGTTCATTTAGTTGTGGAAGAAAATATATTTCAGTATCATTGATTAAATAAATCAAGAATACCGTGGGGATCAGAATACGATTTCACACGCTGTGATCGCTCTTCAAAGGCATTAAAAATAGTGAAAAGAGAAAAAATAAAGGTGCAAAAGAATAAAAATATGATACGGATGAGGACTATAAAGAAAATATAGTTTATGTAGACATTACAAAAGAGTGGTAAAAAATAATTGGTTGACGAGTAAAGGGGGGAGGAATTCAGATGTGAAAGAGAAGACTAAAAAATAAGCGGGAAATACTGCAAAATAGTGACGAAAATTTTAAGTGTGTGGATGATACACGACACGATGACCTCAGAGATTCTCGGCGGAAGCGGCTCCACGCATCTGCTTCCTGGAGAGCATCTGCAGAATGTACTTGCAGTCAAGTACCACAGTAAACTCAATCACGAGCTTCATGATATGCCATTTTTACTCTAACAAATGTAAAGCCCTGTCCCATCATCCAATTATAGCACTTACATGTGGTGAATGGATTAGAAAAATTTGTAATTTTAAAATACAAATCATAGAACTTGCTGATTTGGGTACCTGAATTACAGATTCTTCGTGGTTTATGCAGGAATAAGACAAGAAAGTTATAACAATAATTTAGGTTGTGATTCCATTGGAACTTTGTCTTCAAACCACGCAGTCGAAGGGTTACAAAGTACATCTACATCATCGTATGTACATTCTTAGTGAATGAAAGAGCGAGATTGCTAATGGAGCTGGTTAAATCATTCATTACTTCTATTTCCACAAATTATCCAATGTATCCATAATTTTGCGCGAATCTGTTGTAGTGGAGAGGTAAGCGTCATTACGTAACGTCACAAATATCGCGAGTAGGTATTTGTATTTCTCATTCTCACTTTCACCAAGATCCCGCTCCAGCGCCACTGCATCGAGCGCTGCAGCGAGAGTGCATCTCTCATCAAACCGGCGGAAAGCAACGGTAAAACCGTCGACGTAATAAATCTCCAGATAAAGTCAAGGTTCTCTAATATTTCTGGAACCAATTTATTTCCTTTGTTAATAATTCTTTAAAGTTGAATTTTTGCACTGAACCAATCGACGGACCGTTTGAGGAACATTTACAGATACAAATTATTAGATAGTGCACAGTGGTAAAAAGAAAATTTTTCTCGTGGTACGAAGAATTTGTCGCAAGGAGCAACACATTTCAACAATTATCAGGAGAATTATCTAGTATGTAAGATGGAGGCCTTTCACAAGATCGGACTTGAAGGACGAACCGTATCCTGTATGCAGTCATGAAAAACTGCAATGTTCCGGATGCATGCATCGACTTTTGTCGTTCAGTCATATATAAGGAAAACTGAAGTGAGGGCACGAGAGAAAGACTGACCCACAATTTTAATTGATCCGCTTCTGCTCGGGACGTTTCAACTTAAGTGGACTGCAAACCTATCGAGTGTCAGAGGACGCCAATAAATCACAAGCGCAGTATTAAAATCGTTCGCTTACTAACTTTAAGAACATACACACACAAAAATATTCTAATTTAGTATAATGACTAAAATAATTTTTCTCTTAATTGCTGAATTTTTTTTAATTCGAAGATTTTACAATTGTGATACATAGATGACGTTAACATGTTAAAATTAACTTCAAGAAATGTAGTTGCTTCTTGAGTGAGTAGTTGAAGAGGAAGTTATGAATTGTATATAAATTATATTATATATATTAATTTACGGTGGTTGTCAGGTCAATTTGTCATTTTCTTTTTGGCCTTCTGAGGGATTTAGGTGGAGGAGGATGGGATTGAAGTGGTGAAGATTTCTATTACTTTGGATTAGGGCGGTTTGAATTATGGTTTTTTTGGTTGAGGGAATATTTAAGTCATTGTGGATTCTAGAGTAAGTAACGTACCAGAGACAGATAAAGTGGAGTATATTATTTTGGGATATTTGAATTTTATTTGTGGGTGGTAGCGGCCGAACCACAGATGTAACAGGCATAAAACCAGAGGGGATATATGAGGGATGAGTAAAGGAGTTTTTTGTTGTTGTGAAGGAGATTTCGAATTCAGCACTGGTTTTAATTTGTGGAATCTGTGGAGTATTATTTTTTTTTAAGGTGGGAAGTGTGAAGGGACCATGTTAGAAGATTTCTAAGCTAATAATACAAAAAACTAAAAGTTAATAAACAAACTATAACATCAAATGCTGAGGAAAATCATTTGAAAACGACGCATGCTAATATGGGAAATGTGAAGTCGAAAACCAGAATGGAAATTAAATGTGGTCAAAAACGTGAATTTATTCTCATATTACAAATAAATTAACAATCTGCGTTTCTTCAAGAATTAATCGTCAGCTCCCCAAGTTAGCCGCTGAACATTGTAAAGATATCTAAGGGAATTGCTGAATTTGAAAACTTCTAAAACATTAAGTTAATTTACTTCTTCGTGACCGGGACTTTAGGGTATCAACGACTTTTATAGCGAAAATGTTAATTATAGGAATCTATCGAATTCGTTTCCATTTCAATAACGTATGTAATGATCAATTATATTTACATGCAGTCTTAAAAAAATATAAGTAACACAAATAAGATATTCATTGGGTAGTTAGCAGTAAAGACATTTTTACACCCGTGAATCCAGATAGCAGGGCCCAGACTTCCCACCCAGAAGTTAACAGCTCCTGTGCCAGATATGCTTGGAATGCTGAATTTCTCAGCGATGCAGGGTCTCAACCCTGACGATTCGACAAAGACCTTAGATTGACTATTTCGTTTACACTAAACTATGTTTTTTATATAAAAAATGATTAGACTGGTTTAATGTTGTTCCGATAAACTCTAATATAATGTTTTCTTGTTGGCAGCAAGCCTTAATTACGAAGGATTCGATAATTTCCCAAAATGCAGCTTTATTCTAAAATGTTCATTTCAATACGAAGTGTAGAGGTGAACAAAACATTTATGAAAATATTGATGGTGAAAGAAATATAAGTAGAATTCAGTAGTAGAAATATATATAAATAATACCTTAAACAAATTGATAGAAGATGCAGTCTGCGAAAACAATGGGATTTTGATGGGGATGGAACAGCAACGACGCTCCATGACCTTGTGAGTTGCGACTAAGAGGAACTCAGCCAACTGATAAAGCAGGCGCCAATAGTCTTGTTCATGACTACTTCTTTCTCCGAACTGCCAGTTCGATTTCAGTCGACCATGTACATAGTAACGGAATTGGAATGCGATGAAAGAAAGTCAAAGCAGAAGAAACAGGCTAATTAATGGGGACCGCGTAGCGAAACAGAACGCTATTCAACATTGTAATAGAAAGTAGCGAGGGTGTGAAAGTCGTCTAGAGAAAGGACCATATGAACAATTAAAACATCCGTGTGTGTCGCCCCCACTCGTCATTGGCTAACAAAGACTCTTAATGTACAATTTTTAACGTAGGTCCACGTTTGCTCGGAATACGCTAAATGAGGGTCTTTTTCCTTCAATAGCACAGAAGAGGTTTGAAATGGGGATGCGGAAGAAAAATCAAGCTAGAAAAGGACTATCGTTTACGGATCTTGACCGGTATTCGCCTAGAAGTGATGCAGGACTAGCATCCAGAAAGCCTGAATCACGGAAGTCGGGCTCTCAGTACTTTTCCAATGCCTCCAATTGGATTTGCTGTGGGGATGCAGCATTCCCACCTCCATGCCTCGACAGGGTTTGCAGGCAGCTGGCCGACAGTGATCGGAACTGACACGTGCTCAACGCCTACGATCCCGGAGCTCACAACTGTAGTTGTCTCGTCTTATGGGAACCTCAATTCAATAGCACAGAGAGAAGAAGGAATCCCCACTGCTGGGCTCCTTCGATCTTCTAATAAGAACCTCTTTCTCTAAAATCCCGCATTTTGTAGTAATAGGCTACATTAGGGTCATCCACGTGGTGACCTCTGGCCTTTAATAGAATAAGAAGGGAAGGAAATGAGGGAGGGAGGGAGGGAGGTAGGTCCGCATTGATAAATACGTAACTTTTCCCTTCCACTGTAAGAAAAAAGTGCATTACGTAAAACTTTTTTTTTCAAAGTTAGTCAGAGAAAAATAAGCAGTACTTGCATGTAATTATTAGCCACGTTCGACAGATAAGAATTTGGCAATCATTATTAATTATTTATACACAAATGAAAGTTACAGACGTTATGGTAAATATTATAAAGAAAATAAACCGCAGTCTACTCAAGAAAATTAACTTCTTACTAGAATTAGAAATACCAGGAAGGCATTGCCAGTATTTCTTGAGCTGCATAAGAGGTCGGCGGTAGGAATGTGGAACAAAATTAATACTTCCAGCATTTTATCGGCCTTGAATTATTTATCCCCGCATATGCATAAAAGGTTTATTGTAATATCAAGATTATCATAAAGGTATTACAACCTTCATACTCCTAATTTCGAGCCCAAAAACTTACCAGCCCACCACCCCAATGAATCAATAGTAATTTTTAAGATTAAAAATATTTCAAAAAAATAACATGAATGTAGTTAAAATCTTTCAAATAGTTTCCACTAATACTAGGATATATGAAGAGGGAAATATCGCCGGGTACAAGAACATTTCAGTGACTTAAGCTCTAAATTGAATGAAAAATGTCATTAAATACGAAAACAATAAAAAAAACTGAAGTGCCAAGTAATTTACAGAAATTTCAGTACGCATTTACTTTTGTAATATAGGAAAAGGGAAACTCGGAAATGCCACCGCAATATGTCAAAGAAAACTCCAAAGTTCTCTACCATTAATGTTTATATTTGAATATATTTTTATTTATAGTTCATATATTTTCAGTGACGCCTAATTGCAATTTACGTTCATTTCAGGAGTTTACTACATATTTTTTTTAGTGATGACATGATGATAGTTTTCCACGTGAAAAATGTAAGGGAGTAAAACGAAAAAAACAATAACATGCTCCCACAGTTAACGTGGAAACAAATGGTAGAATCCCGATATGAAGCTCAATCACTACTAATTCCGTTGTTCTCAGCTTCAACTAAATGGGTACGTACAAGATACCCGTGGACAAACGCTGTGATTTTCATTAACTTGAAAATTTTGCATCAGAAGAATTATATTAGTCTATTTTATATTTCAAAGGGCAGTTGCCCTTTAATTTCACTAAATCGAAATTTTTTAAAAAAATATCAAATTTCAAGGTCAAATTAAAAAAATATATTTAAAAATCAGAAATAGGCAGGTTTTTTTTCAAAAATGCGGGATACGTCAAACAACTTCAAAATAAAAAAATCATACTTATATGATCGAAATCTTACCTCAGTTTTCTGCATGCAAGACCGGGCACCTATCCAGGACAACCAACATTGCCAAATTACGCAAGGTCGGCCGATAGAAATAGATCACGGGACAGCCGGTGGATGGCGGGATGAGTTCGACGGAAGATAAAAAAATTATCCCAACGAATTCCACATAACAATGCAAATTTGCCCTTTGTGTGTCAGTAGCCCACTGGAGTTTCATTATAGCACCACGAGCATATAATTCAGTAAAATTATATAAAATAGCGGAAAATATTATCCTAGATTAATCCAGTTTCATCGCTGTTTATGAAATCATCAAACATAAGATTGGTTTCATGTAGTTCTCCAACTGGTTCTATACCTTGCTAATTAGAGTACTTCCCACGCTAATTACCAACATGAATCATGTCCTTGATCCTCCCAGCCGTTGGCTCGCTCACCAAACCGATAACTTCATTCGTTGCTAACCCAGGAAATGTTAGGACTCGTCCAGTTCTGACTTTCAACGTTTCCCTGGAAAATAACCGTTTCAAAACGTTTCGAAACGTGGAATTTTTCTTAGTTTCCCATTATTTTCTATTATAATCCGATTTCCGATCATATATTTACCAATATATTAGAGAAAATCCAAAACTCTGAGCTAAATGGTAGTGAGATAATCTGTTGTTCCAATTAAACTGTGCTTAGTGATAAGTCAGGTATATAGAACCGGAATAAACTACGCCCACGCTTGTCGCTCATTTCCGCTATAAAATGTGCTGCTTCCGGACTAGGACTGGTCTCACAATTTTTTTGGTAAATATTAACTGTGCGACAAAGGAAAATATTATCAGGAAATCGTGGCATTGATATATACATATCGTAATGTGAAGATGCAAACTATCGAATATGCATTTTTCGAAAAAAAAAAATATATTCAATACTCGTAACATTTTAGAAAAGCGCAGTAAACCTACATTAATTCAGATAAGTGGAATATCCCGGAAATGTCATGTATCACATTTCAGGGTATATTTACTAATTATTGACGCCAAACATTTTAACTACTTGGAATTTTGACGCAAGTTATATATTCGTTCAGATTGATTTCTAAACTTAAGTTGATTTACGTAATATATATTCATTACAGTGAATTACAATAGCCAGAATGAAGCAACTAAATTTAAAGTGTAGGCCTATAATTTTTTTCTTTGAGTGACAAGCTACACGAGGGTAATCCACGTGGTGGCAACTTCCCTTTAATAGCATAGGAAGGGATTTGAAAGTAGGAAATTTAGATGGGTAGAGGAAGGTAGCCAAATGTTAACTATGGCCCCCAGGCAGTAGTTTTTAAGGATCGCCGAAAACTGATGCAAGACAACCTCTATAAAACCTGCATCAGATAGGTAGGGTTCTTGGTAATTGTCCCAATTACAACGTGGACAACTCTTACCGTATGCCCAAAGTCAGAGGTGCCTTAGGTTGTGGGAACATTGGTTCTTAAAATGTATAATACCGTCATTGTAAGAGAAATACACATTTTTATAACATCAGCCTGTAGAAACGCTTGGAAAACATATAATGGTATAAATACTTTGCTGTAAGTATCGAAAGGGAACTGTGGCAAAGGCAACCAAGTAATGATTGGCTACAATGAGAGAAATGCGCCCTAAAAATGACTAGGGTCACATTGACAACTTCCATCAAACTTAAAGTATTATATCGTATTTAGTTTGTTCGCTGTCAATTCGAATGATGTCGATCTGCTACATGGATGCAGTACTGGATAATGCGAGGAAAGTGTGACTTAAAAACTGTATCGGAGTGCATGCATGATACGAATTGTTAGATGAATTAGACCCTAGGTGCGGATTCTAAAACGACTTAGGAAACTAATAAATTGTATAATCCAGAAAAATGGCTTACAACAATACTCTAACAATTTAGAGTAGTAATTTATTTCTATATCAGCCACAGGAATGTGAAGATAACAGAAGCACTGACACCACTGTCCAGAGATAATGAGTTTCTAGTGAATACAATATCAGCTTTTTTGGATCTCTATGTTCCTGATACAGATATTAATAGAGCATTTTGACTTATATGAAAATAGAAATTTAATTCACAAGAAACAAAAGCCAAACGAATACTAAAACTGGCAATTATTTTTTTTAAAAAAAAACATCGGTTAGTCGAACAATTGTGGTACCATCCCTTAAATGTAAATATTCTGAACGTAATGAAACAATTTCGATGAAGCCTATAACCATATGGGGAAAAATACGACGTGGTTCTGACGTCAATAGAGTCGCGGGCAACGCAAATCTATTTGTCATGTTGCCAATATCAGTTCCACCAAACAGTTTAATATTAAAACATACAAAAATATTTCGGCAGCGGCGTACAAGTTAAAGACTTCATCATCTTTGCTCAACGCCATGACGAAACAGCTGATCGCATGACCCCTGCACTCTAATTCGCAGCGGTAAATGTCTATTAAACGTTAACAAGGACAAACTGAGTTTGTAACGTCGTAAAAGAAATACACAACATTTACTGTTATATCAGCTTAAAAATTCATCCTGAACTACACAAAGCTAATTGGATCCCTTATTAACTAAATACAAATATCGTGAACTTTCACTTTCGGGAAGTAAGGCGTTATACAATCTGATATCGTAATAAATTCTAAAACTTAATTACGGTACGTGTTACATTCCCAATAATGAAGACTTCAGAGAAAATAAACTTGTACAGTATTCACAGAGAGAGAAAATACAAAACTTCTAACTTGACACCGGTCTGTAAAATAATATTTTTCTCAATGGAACAGCTAGCTGGATAGATGACATACGATCGATACTGCTACTGTTATAAAGCATGAATGGTACTCTTATATTTAGCTTTTGCGCGGGAGTTTTCACTTATGGAGAGCATTAGAAGTAAGGATACCTTCCATTGGTCATATTTTATGACATTATTAAGTAACTACATAAGATTTCTGAAAATTTGAAGGTAAATATAGTCATTTATCCTGAAGAAAGTTAATAAGCGTTAGATATTACATAATTAATTTGTTTTATAAAATTCAACTTAAGTTAAGGTGAGATAGATTATTGATATATGGGCCATTCTTTAACTGGTATACAAGTTTGTTTGAAATTAATTAAATTTGACTTACAGTTAAATTTATACAAGCGACTTCATGAGCACATGACTGGAAGTTGCCACGAAGCACAGACAATAACCATATACACTCACACGCAACCACCACCAACCATCTCTCACACCGCACTGTTGTCAACTGAGGCTTTCCAGATTCGCCCAAAGGTGGCCCTGCTGTTCTCTTCCTGTTCCACAGCGTATGGACGGCTGCAAGTTCCATACAACGATGCCCCTCTCACTTTCCAATTTATGGCTTGTTATCGATTATGAAATGAAATCGAAAATATTTCAAGAGAAATGAAACTAGTTTACAAAAATGTTGACAAAGAGGGAGAAGGGTGAGTGAAGATCAAAATCTTTATACGAGTGGAGGTTATGTTACATGATACATACATGTCAGCCAGTTATGGAAATTCGTTATATATTTTTAATTATTAGACGAATTGTTCCCTTTCAGGAGTGTCTCCCTTATACCAGAAGAGCCGGAAGATATGTGGCATGCATATAACTTGATAAGTGAGGGAGACTGTGTCAGGGCATCTACAATACGGTACGTTCGTATGTAAAAGGTGCATTCGTAGTGTACAATAGAATATAAGTAAATCAACTGTGTGTTTTTAACAGTTTTTTTTGTCTTGTGCTGAAACAGAAAAGTGCAAAATGAATCGTCTACAGGTTCGTCTACAAGCAACAGAATACGTACTACTCTTACAATTCGTGTGGAAACAATTGATTTTGACACCCAGGCTTGCATGTTACGTCTTAAAGGAAGGAATATAGAAGAAAACCAATATGTAAAAGTAAGCCATATGTCACTATTGTGAGATAGACTACATGTAAATATTTCATGATTGTACCCTTCCTAATGAACTGATGATATTTATTTTAAATTCTTAATATTATAGACACAAGTTTGTCCTCAGCTGTTTAACCATTTTTACTATATGTTAAAGTGCTGTACTAATCTATTGGTAAAAACCTGTAAAAGATACACAAACTCCCATCAGGTGCTGTTTTATTTTAGAAACTACAAATCTCATCTATAAACACTGTTAAAATCTTTTGTTGTTCATTTAGTTCATCACCAGTTGTTTTAATATATCATATAAACAAAAATGATTTGTGATTCTCACAAAAGTTGTTTCCAAATACTGTTACATATTATTATGATATATTCCTATAATTATTTCCTCTACATTGTTTGCAAAATTGTATCAATTTAATTGAGCATATGTAATAGAAGAGTAAAATTTTGTGTAAAGCAAATTATTAGTATATTTTAATTATTATGTTTTATGTAAAATGTCTCCAATTTCAGATGGGAGCATATCATACTTTGGATTTGGAAGTAAACCGTAAGTTTGCACTCTCAAAGCCAGAGTGGGATTCTGTTTCCTTGGAACGAGTGGATATGGCTTGTGACCCTACACAGGTATATGTTGAATTATGCTATAATTAATTATTTTACTTTTCATTTGAAAGAATATGTAACCATTAATGTATAAATCAAAATACAACAATCCCTTCATTTCCTAAAGTATTACATTATAACACACTATTGTTAGTTATTTGGTTAAATACGCTGCATTTGTTATTTTACATTTT
Organism: Zhengitettix transpicula; assembly: GCA_037074705.1. Classification (NCBI taxonomy): domain Eukaryota; kingdom Metazoa; phylum Arthropoda; class Insecta; order Orthoptera; family Tetrigidae; genus Zhengitettix; species Zhengitettix transpicula. The sequence continues at coordinate 32,670,291 of CM073596.1, read as the reverse complement.
TTTATTCAACATTGAGAAACAGATTTACTGCTAACATAACTTTTAGCCACTAGTCTGTTATTAATTAATACCATAATCTGAAATTATGTTGGTATTATATTCATAAACTAAGGCAAACATTCATTTTACTTAGTTACTCCATTGAAGTTAGAAAACTAGTATTTTACGAATATTTTTGTGTCCTGACAATTAAATTGTAAACTTGATATTTAAATGTTTTATGGTGTATTACATAAACCAGGATAAATTTTGATTCTATTAATGGAAAACTGCATTGTTCCATTTGTTCCAAATGTCAGAAATAAAATGTCAGCTGTTAAACTTACTTCACACCATATTTATGAATGCTATACCAGGTTGCTTTGTTTCTTCCATATTTTCATCTTTGTAGTTGTTATAATTTGTTCTTGTAGAATGCTGATGTTGCGGCTGTGGTCATGCAAGAAGGATTGGCCCACATATGTTTGATCACATCCAGTATGACATTAGTACGAGCAAAGATTGATCAAAGTATTCCTCGGAAAAGGAAAGGAAATGTCCAACAACATGAAAAGGTCTGAATGCTTTCATAAATCCCTGGTAACATCAGTTGCCTTAAATAAATTACTAACCATGTTTTTTTTAGAAGTTTTAATTCTTTGATATAAGTTTTTAACTCCTTTGCAATTTTATATTGTGTTATTTGCTATTTTGAGTTCCTCAACACTCCCCCCTCTGTAGGTACATTGTTTTCTTCTGGTTTGTTGGTCTGAGTTGGAAGGAAAATAAATTTTATTAAGCTTTTCAATATAGTCTCGTCCATTATTTAAACAGAACAATAGGCACTTATGCAACTTAAACATTTTTAGATATATTATAGAATGTACAAATAATTATTTGGCTATATCCTGTAAATAATGTGGCAATCACCAGAAGAAAAGAGTGGAAGAGACATAGGTACGACAGAAAAAGATGTACTTGAAGATATTGGAGAATGACAAAAATTAAATTTTGTATTCTGGATGGTACTAATTATCAGAAGGGAAATGTAAGTGCCACATGTAATAGTAAGCCAAGAATGGAGTGAAATGAAGCATATAAAAAATTCATTAGGGCAGTACAAATACATGTAATCAGGCATTGGACAATATTTATATTAGGGATTATAATTATTATTTAGTTATTGTATTCATATATGTGCTATCTTATATTTTTTGTCCGTGCTACTACTATTAATTTGGTTTTTAAATAAACCAGTTTTATGTGTTTGTTGGTTTTCAGGGATTGGCAAGATATTTTGAGAGTGTAATGCAAGGCATTTTGAGGCATATTAATTTTGACATAGTTAAATGTGTACTCATTGCCAGCCCTGGTTTTGTGCGTGACCAATTCTTTGACTATATGATGCAGCAGGCAATCAAACTGGATAACAAGCTATTATTGGAGAACAAAAGCAAATTTATGCTTATACATGCTTCAAGTGGATTCAAACATTCTCTACGAGGTATTGTTTAATTCATAATGGATGTGATATTTCTGAAAGTAAGTTATGTTCAAGTGTTGTGAAGACGGAACAAATTAAAGGTGTTTCAGCAGCTAGATTTCTTTATGTAAATATAATATATATATATATATATATATATATATATATATATATATAACAATGGGCATACTACTATAATATAAGTACAAAATACTATCACAATTTTCTTTCACATTTTGAGTTTTAAGGTGTATGTTTGTCATTTCAGTTGAGACCAAGGGTCTGATATAATGTTAACTTATGTGCCAGCATACAAATCCTAAAAGCACACAAAAACTAAAGAAAACACTCTACTGACTAATTCTTTAACAAGATTTGTGAAATAAAATGACCAAGAAGGCTACACTCGATTTCTAGTTGAAAATTGGGACACCATTAGTTGTTTGTAAATAAATCGTGTAATAAGTCAATGGGTTACCTGAAATTGAGGGCATATGTCACCATGACAGACAGTAGACTAGAAATTTTTGGAGGTGTTAGCCTCCTTCCAAGGGAGATCAAATATCTGTGCCTCATGCCAGTCAACTACACAGTAATAAATTCTAACTGTGAACCAGCTATTTGTAGCAATTAACCCCCAAAAAGTTAATGACTCTCTCAAGGAGAGGCCTCAAGGAAAAGTAAGGATGTTTGACATGGTGACTCTGGTCCCCAATTTCAGATAATCCATTAACTGTCTGTTTTGATTATATTGAGAATGCCACATAATCCTTACTTTCTTTACATTAAATTTGTATAATTCAATACACAAGCTATTATTTTACTTCTCATTGTGACAACATTATCTTGGAGAATTTAATACAATTCCATACATTTCTTCATTTTACTGTAGTAAAAACCCCAAATTTTTATTAACTTATTTATGGAAAACATTCTAAATTTATTTAATGAGTATTGTCATTTATTAAAATGTTGTTACAGAAGTATTAACAGATCCATCAGTTGTTGCCAAAATGGCTGATACTAAAGCATCAGGTGAAGTCAGAGCTCTTGAAGCTTTCTACACAATGTTGCAGACAGAACCAGCAAAAGCATTCTATGGGATAAAACATGTGGAATCTGCAAAGGAAGCACAGGCTATTGAAACACTTTTGATTTCAGATAATCTTTTTAGGTAAGAAAATATACATTTTGATTTTATATATAAATATTTATCTCTATATTGTGCTATGTGGTATTACTCTTTATATAAATAAATTGGTTAAAATGTAATACAGAACATCACAATTATGGTCGTCATAACATTAACCATGCATACATCAAAGGGACCACCAATAATATTCACACTACTAATCAAAAGTTCTCTTGCACAAGTTATCAGTAAATAGATTTAAACCAGTGAGCAAGAAATGTTCATGCAACTTCTGAGGAATATGAATCACAGGAAGGTGAATATATCTTGGTTAGAAATATACAAGTCTCTTTAAAGAAAAGCTGGAATCTCAATACCATAATACCGTATATTGAACATGTATAGAACCACATCCACTTCTCAATATTTATGTCATTTGTTGTTACTAGATACTTCAGTTTTATAAATTTAAATATTTCCTTCCCAATGGCTCAATATATTCAGAAGATTTCATTAAAAAATAAATAGAGCTTAGCTAAACATCAGGCCTAAGGTCATGTCAAGTTATTTATTTTATTCATGAAGAAAAAAATGGGCGGCTGCTCAGACCAGTAAGCTATCCCTTGCCAACTCTTGGCCTGATACATTCCTCCGAAGACCTCAATTCAGCTCAACTACAATTTACAAGTCACTTTTTCTTCATAGCCAAATTATAGGAATGTTTTTCTTTATGATTAAAAATAATTAACATGGCCTTAGGCCTGATGTATATAGTTATATTTTTTAATTAATACTTCCAAAAACCTATCATCAATTTACATTAAATGTCCCTTATTAATTAGTTTCTAGAATTAGGATATGAAGAAAAAGTGACTTGTAAATTGTAGGTGAGCCGAATTGTCAGGAGGAATGTTATACCGTGTCGGGAGTTGAAGTATAGCTTAGTGGTCTGAGCAGCCCCCTGGTAAGTGGAAAGTCCTGGGTTCATTTTCTGGTCTGGTCAAGTTTTCTGCTCAATTAAAATTTATATTTAGAAGTTTAATTTACTCAACTTGTGCTTCAGAAAGGATATCATGTAAATTTCAATTCTCTTTTATAATTGGCAGTGATTTGTTTTCATTCCAGATTTTGGCTTATTAAACAATACTATTACATTTCAGAATACAAGATGTGAAACAGAGGAAGAGATATGTTGCCTTGGTAGACAGTGTCCGTGAATTTGGTGGAGATGTGAAGTTATTTTCCAGTATGCACGTGTCTGGAGAGCGTAAGTTAATGCCATTTACTTCCAATCACTATAGCATAAGTACCACACTAAATTGACCCCAAATTTACTTAGTCATGTTATAGCAAACTTTACATGCTCTTCTCAAACTTGTCTGAGAAAGAGAAACTTTGGAATGTTCTCCCATTTATGTAGACCAATAGTACATTCATTTCTATTCCAAAATAAGCCCTTTCCCTTCAATTTGTATTGTTAACATTTTCTGGATTAGGGAATATTTTGAGCTGCACATCTTCAGTACATCAAGTTTAAATTTCACCATTAACATCCCCATCAACATTTCCATTAGTGCTATTTAAATACATTTATAATGGTCATAATTGCAGAATATATATTTACTTTGAAACAATTACCACATATTTATAAAATTGTCTTGTTTTAATAATCATGGGCTGACAGATAATTAGTTTTACTATATTTTAGTTTAATTTTTCTATTCCTAGAATTGGACCAGATTACTGGTGTTGCAGCCATATTACGGTTCCCAATGCCAGAGTTAGAGGATGAAGATAATAGTGGGGATGAAAAAGAGCCATAATTTCTGTTAAGGCAACGCTATTTTTGGTTGTATTGAGTGTATTTATTGCATAAAAGTATGTAAAGTAACATTGTACCTCTTTATTTGTAATGGTTTACAAAACTGGTGTAATATTTTCCAAAATACATGTTGACATCCACTGTTGCTATATTTCTAAACTTTTATCAGCATTTTCTACGAAACAAGTAATATATAATTACCCAATAATACAAAATATGGGCTACTATGTCTGCAATGGAGATAAATTTACTGTCAAAATTCACTATTGAACACACACATCCAGGCAGACAACAAATTTGTAGAAGGTAGATACCAAAGTAAAATACGTCATTTGTAAATGTGGCGGTTAATACCCGAGTGTACTATCCCACATTTTTGTCTAAAGATACGTAACTCAGGGTTTAAGGAAGTCTGTGTCCACCTTCTCAATGCCAGAGTGGTCCGAGTAATTTATTCAACACTTAAGAGAATTCTGGGATAGAGGATGCCAAAATGAAGCAAAAACCTCATTATCTCTCAAATGAATTCATATAAGAATAGCCCACTCTGGTATTAACTACCTCAAATAGTACCAAGTGTGCTGTATAGTTTTGGTCATCACATTGTATAGATAACATTTAAGGTAATATAGGAGATTGGGAATTTATTCATATAAATAATGAAGTAAACAATCAATTTCTAATTGTCTTACTACACTTGATTGAAGCAATAAATTCTGCATGATCTATTTTACAGAAGCAAATCCAAAATGTAAAACTTCTTGCAGGAATTTTAAGCTTGTTCTCAAATGATAAGCAATATAATTTTTCTGATCCCGAATGATTGGCTACAACCAAATTATGATTTAAAATAACTTATAATTCATAATTAGTAGACGTAGAGCAATGGTTGATTTATAATCTTTAATAAAAATATTTTATGATACATCATTAAGATTAATATATTCAGGTAATTGTCCAAACTGAAGATGCAGCATTTACTGCTGCCTGGAGTTGTTCCTTTCGATTCTGTCTTTTCTTTTTCTTCTCATCATCATCAATCCTTTTCCTCTTTTTATTCAAAAGCCAAGCCTCCTTTCCTCTTTCAGTACGACCCTGCATCATGCTACGGTATAGTTTTCGGTGCTTCTTCTTAATCATCTTTTCCCTCAGCCGGTATTCCTGTCTTTCCAGTCTCACTTTTTCATTGGGATCTACCACAGAGACTGAACCAGAACTGACTGACATTTTACTTTTCTGAAGAAGAAAAAAATGGCCATTATTTTTAATTCCTGATATTAAAATTTTAGATTTACCAAATTTATTTATAAAAATTTCACATGCAGCAATACTTACCTTTGCCAATCGTAATTTCTCAGCTTCGTCAACATCAATATCTTCATTAGCATCATCTTGCACAGAGTCCACAGTTTCATCATTACAATTGTGTGCTTCTTCTGCATCAGAAGGTTCTTCCTCTGAGTCACTAGACAATGCCTCATCTGAAAGAAGAATAAATTATTTTATTTTTAAGTGCTTAATACCTATTAGCCCGTAAATCATGTGATAATGAAAATCTATAAAAATTTACATTTTTCATCAAATTTCAGAGTAATGAAAAACTTCTTAACTTTATACAATAAAAAATGGTTCAATCAGTGCAAATAATACCATTTGTTTAAGTAAATAGTTTACTTATAGATACGCTAAACACAGTTGACCCAAAATTGTACTTTCCTGGTATTAATTATAATCACTATCAAAACAGAACTAAAAGTAGGAAAATACTAATGATGAATATAAGTTACCTTCACAGTGCACCAAGGACGGATCTTCAAGTTCTTTCTCTTCAGGAGGCACATACTGCTCATCCCTGGTTTTATCAATAAAGGGTGATAAATGTGGTGGCAATGTAACTCCCATGAAGTACTTCTCCACTGGCAACAGTTGTCTAGCGTTTACAGAGTCAAAAACCCACTGGGGTTGTATGTAGTACCTAAGTACAGATTTATAGTGTCATGGAAGAATGGCTAGTAAATAAAAAACTAAAAAATACAATTGAATAATTCTATAATTACACCCCCAAAAATTTGAGCTTTCTTCCTTTCTGACTTTGTAACAATTTCAGGTAAGCCAGTGATTTGCTGTCTCTTTCCTGTCTGTCAATTAGATTGAGTGTCACATCAACCTTGGTATCTTACTAGCTGTTACCTACAAACAAATACACACTCCACCTAACCACCATCTTTCCCTCTGAAAGGAAGGTCATAGCAAACAAAGTGATAAATAGGAAAGAAAGACAGCATAGCTGACTTATCTGAAATCAACAGTTCGTCAGTGCAGAAATAAAAATCAAATTTTTAAGGACCTGAGCCTCATTCATCAGAAAAGGTCTGAACTGCATGCTAACCGAACCAAACTCTTGATTTCAGGGTTAAGTTGACTTAGCTGTCTCTCTTTACTATCTAAATGTGATAATTAATTTGACCATGTCACATTTCCCTTAAGTATTATATATATTTGTATGTGGGGTGTTAATTGTTTATGGGCTACCAGCTGTGCGGCGGTCAAAACTCTGCAGCCGGCCGGTGCACGAAATGGTGTAATACTCCTTCCTGAAGGAGGAGGCTGAGAGCCTCCAAAAATTTGAAGAAATACCTGCAGTTCCTTATGGCAACACCGCACTTCACATTCAGCTAAGCCACAACCTATCTCTCTCTGTCCTCTCCATACCAATATTGCAATTATTTTTGACAATGTCACATCCTTACTAATATAATATATATACTTGTAACACAGACAGGAAAGAGAGAGACCCAAGTCGATCCACCTGAAATCAACAGTTCGGATGTGGAGTTAAAATATTTGGAATTTTATAGGACCTGAGCCCCCTTCATCAGGACAGAAGATATATATAAAACTTTTATTGTGACTGTACATTACTTGCAGGGAAAACAACATCAAACATTCTCATTAACACTAAATGCTTCAGGTAATCAATCTAGCATACCTGGAAATGTACTGCTTGTCCAAATTTGGTCGGTCAACTATCTGATGAGTTATTGTTTCATCAATTTCATCAAATGTTGATCCAACGAACAGAGTTTTATCCCACGATACCTCGCCTCCAAAGCAACGAATTATGAACACAAGAGGTTCACGAGGAACTTCTCTGTTAACAAAAAATTTGAGACCTTTGAACAAAACCTTAAGATTCTTAACTTTTTCCATTTCTAATTTTGCTTCTTCCATTTTATCTGAATCTTCCAACTAAAAACAAAAGTATGCATTAACTAACAAACAAAAATTAATTTTCTAGCGAGTAGAAAGAATATTGAATCATACTGAAGGGAACTGGTCAACTTCAGCCTCCTCTTCTTCAGTTACATCATTTGAATTGCGGGCAATAGGTACATTGAGAGCAGCAATGCGTTCCGAAACATAGTACTCCTCATCAACTAGCGATTTTTCTGAATCACCCACTATAACAGTATATTCTTGTAATTAAACATGGTTCAATTGTATATCATAAATACTTACTTTCAACAAACAAGTATATAATCATAAATTGCCGTTTTATTGAAGTCAAGCAACAAATTTACAGTTTTGATATGAAATTGGTTACACAGATTAAATTATGAATAGAAGCCAATGCTTTCAATAGTCTGTATTACAACATGAAAGTTTATTATGGGGATCAATGACATTTCTGAGACAATATAATTAAAACTTTAAAATGGGAAAATTAAAATTACATCAATTTTATTAATACTCTTAGAACAATTTGTCAACCATATGCTCAAAATTGGTTAATTATCAGTTTTCAAACCTAGCTTTATTTCATTCTTTCATAAATTATGCAAACATAGGCTAGAGTTAATTCTACAACCTTTGACTTTACCTGAAAATCCAGAAAATTTTGGTGGATAGTACAGATTCAAAGAATGGTATAAGCGGTAATTTACAAATCCCAACATCACAAGGTAAAATTCAACAAATATTGATAGTACACGAAAATCAACTTCTTCTCTTGACTGTGGCTGCAATAAAACAGTTTACTTTATTAAAATCTAACATAAGAAAGTTTAATTTGAAAGAAAATCACTTCACGGGATAGCAATCCCAGATTTTAATATATTATTTTGTACTATTTCAAAGAAACATCCTAAAACCAGAGGATAAACACAAAGATAATATGAATGGCAAATTACCTAAGGTTTCCTGAAATGCTTGTTTGAAACTGGTCCATATAAAAACAAGTGTTCACAAATTTGCAAGTCACAGTAGTTATAACACAGTTTCCCCTCTCTCCAAAAATTGCATCATCACATTTGATAAACATTTTGTTAAGACTATTTTTTAAATAAGTATGCATTCTCATTTGTGTTACTTATGGTGTTCAAAATTCAGAAGAGTAAGATTTTTACTATTGAACCATGAATATTTATGAAGAGAAAGATAAAACAACTTCATATGAATAATTAATCTTGTACGTAGCTCCTTAAAAGTCTAAAAATGGTGTTAAGTATATCCTTCATTTCATTTCCAGAAAGTAAAAAATTTTATATTTCTTTAAAAGACTCCTTAATTCCAAATAATAAACCAGTGTTGAAATTTACCTGAAAACTAAAGTGATGTGGAACAATCCATGTTACAGTTTGACCCTTTATCTCTGCCTGATAGTAATAACCTTTAATGGAAATAAACACTTTACGTAAAGAGCGTGATGCAATGACATAGTGCAAAAATTCCACTGTTAGACGACGACAAAGAATCGATTGGTCACGAGGTACATGTTTCAGAGATGGAAATGTAGCAAACAAAAACAGAAGGGTTAAACAGTCATCTAAATCACGAATAGCATCAATAAATGTTGGATAACGCTCTTTTACAATGTGGTCCAGTTTCATTTGGGGGTGATTATCAAGGAGACGTTTCATTGTTTCCACATCATGAATCGCTTTTGCTCGTCCAATTCTCCTACCATAAACCTGGAAGTAAACAAAGATATTAAACTACCAGAAGCTAGATACTGATTTGAATGTGCAAGTCGAATTTCAAAATGTATAATTAATTAAAATTGCCAAAACATTAAATGAATCATATATACATAATTAACTGAACAATAATATAGTAAATGGATTAAGATTCAAACCTTAAGGTCTCTCAATTTCCAAATGATAGGTTCATGCATTAAAAACTGAATATCTTTTTTGTGGTACAATGTTTTAATCCCAGTGGCACCTTTTTGAGCCTTTTTCCTGTTTCGTGGTTCTCTGGGATAAATTCCTTTCAAGATACAAAGCTTCCTAAAGTTTTTAAGTGACAACTGAAGTATCCGCATTGCAGCTTTCCTGGATAAATATTGCGCTCCTTCGCCTGATTCATACTGTAAAAAAGATACACGATAATCACGCACATGTACGTAAATTGAACTACTTCTACGGTTTCGTTCTGTAAAAATGACATGATAATCAGACACATATATGTATATATAAGAAATTTAATAACCTTCTTCTTTCGTTTCGAAACCATTTCTAAGTGTGCACAAACTGTAAAAGTATATAAGTTCTTGCTCAGTTGACTTTCTACAGACAATCCTAACCTATCCTTTATTACAAAACACGTGTATTGTATAAGATCTTTGCTGATCACAAAATATATACTTATTTTTTGGGGCAAAGGAGTGTTGTTTATATATATCTTTGGTTTTGGGCATAATTAAGTAATACACCCGAATAATTCCTCACGTTAACCATGAGCTTTCTTCGGAAATATAATGGTCTTCGTGGTTTTTTCCCTGTTGTTTGTTTATTGTAGTTGAAACTGCATTCCTCGTCCCGTGTAAGGACGTCCACGTTTACATGAGATTGAGTTTATAACTGATGTATTATTATTAAAAAATCAATAAAAAATACACTGGTATTCATCATCTACAAACTAGTAACGTTGCTGACAATTCCCATTTATCCGCATTAACTCTTCCATTCGTTGCTAAACTAGCAGAAAAGATCCGCAGAAATGCTGTAAAGTAGAAAATTAAATCAATATTGACCAATTACAACACACTCCGCAATAAAATGAGCTGCATTAGACGCGTTAGTCTTCATTTAATTGTTTGTAGATATAATAAACAACCGTCAAAGTCTATAAATTACTTAAATTTATTTTCGTTTAAGATACATCACTGTTGAAACTTTTTTGATGTTATAATAATGATTGTTCATGATAAAATTGGTATTATGGATTGCAACCTATGAATGTATTGAATGGTTGGAGTTTCTCATTATGTAATTGTTCTACACAATCATCTCAGGAAGTCAACCATGTGGTATTGTTAATTTGCTGCGACGTTTCAATAACTGGCACCGTTGCCATATTCAGGTGAAGCATATTAATATATTAACGGTTTGTGAAATTTAACATAAATTACATGATATAAGATTGGTAATTGTAACATTTTTAATGAAAAGACACATGACAAAAATGGATCCTAGATGTGCGAGCGATTATTCGATTCACTTAAAAATAATAATTCAAATACTCAAACCTCTTGATTATGTCCAATATTACGATATTGGATTGTGAAAATAAGAATAAATTAATCGACAGCAATTTAACTGATAAAAGCAAATGTGGACATGTATGGGAACAAAAAATAGACTAGCGTCTCGCACTCAATAAGGAATTTTCATTGTTGCGCAGGAAATACGTTTTCTGGAATAGAAATGCACACATATTTTGTTTTATACAAGTGGTTTGCGTTCCTACAAATTAGCGGGAATTATAAGAACTTGTGGCTTCTAATATAAGCTAATTTGTTGCGAATATCACCGTATTTACCTACCTTTCTGTTTCTTTTGGACAGAGGGCAAAGTGCGCCGTAATCCGTTTTTTTTGTTATATTTTACAAAGAGCCAGGCGTACATAAAAAAATTCAATTTTTTTTATTTAATGTAATTCAAGTCACACATAAGAATACATGTAAAAAATATAATTCTGAAAAAGAAAAAACTTATTTCAAATTCTTTGATATTATGATACATTCAAAATCAAATATGATCATCATATATTTATTGATAAAATCTAATTACACTCTTAATATTTTGATGGTGGCATGAGGTTCCAAAATTCAATCATAGAAATTATTTTTTAATGCGAGCTATACTCGACTTAATGTAGAGCCACTCCTGGTGCCACATTTTACCATTATGCATTATGAGTATGAATTGTCTTTAAATATATATCAGAATGAAAGTGTAAGGACATAAATAATTATTAATTCAAGAAATCACTCATTTACACTTCACTATTTAAATTAGAATGTAAGCTTTTTATCTTTGTTACCTGAAAATGAATTGATTTGCAATTTACTGGGAGGAAGATTAATAAATCATTTATATTTAGAACAAAATGCATTGACTGCTCCCTAAACAAAAAAATGATATGGGCAGCTCTTTGAAGCAGAATATTAAAAAAAATTAAGAAAAGAAGTCAGAGAATTGTAAGCCTGCCTCTTAAATTCTGGAATATTTATCTGATTTTGTCTGTTTTATAAATCAATACCAGTTGCCCATCATGGGATGCAGCCCTGTTGTTTTAAGGAAACTGGATTAGGCCTTTTAATATTTGATATGCTCCTTACTGTGTGGCATAATTATACCAGCTCTCTCAATTTCAGGTAGTGGGGAAGGAAATGGTCAACAAGTTAAATAAGCCCTTTGAACATGAAAAGCTACCAGATTTGTTAAAAGTTTAGTGTGTTATTCCTATTAAAAAGGTGCCAAACAGTATAAATCAATGTGACATGTGTCCTATAAATTTGTTACTAGTGTTAGATAAAATGATGGAGTCCATTTTGTTCACTGAAATTAAGAAGCTAGTTGATGATAATAATATTTTAAGCAATTATCAGTCAGGTTTTAGAGAAAAGCATTCTACTGAATCTGTGCTTCAGTTTGTTGTAGAACTAAAGAGAGAGAGAGAGAGAGAGATGAAAAATGTAACTGTAGCAGTGTATTTAGCTCTAAAAAGAGCATTCAAAACAAGAGATAGATTGATAATTAAGCTAGATACATACAGAATTAGAGACAAGATATTGGGTTGGTTGTGAGATTATTTTAAACACAGAACCCAACATGTAAAAATAGCTGAAAGCTGTTTCAGCAAGACTGATATGTTTGGTGTGGCCCAAGGGATCAAGTTGGGTCCTCTTTTGTTTATATTGTATATAAATGATCTCCCTAGGTACATAAGAAAGTGTAGTATACATCTTGTGCTGATGACACTTTATTTTACTTAATTGGATGTGACTTAAATTCTGTGTTAAATTTTTTGAATAGTGATTTGTTAATTGTATCAGAATGGTTAAAGGTTAATAAGTTGTTGTTAAATGTAAATAAGACAAAAAGTATATTAGTTAGTAATAGAATCAACATTAATATTGGACAAGTGAATATTTATATTGATTACTGCCCGATAGAATGTGTACATAGCTTCTAGTATCTTGGGTTTATGATAGACAATAAGTTAAAATTGAATGAGCATGCAGAATTAATTATTAAGAAATTAGCCACATCTGCAGTACTGTAGATAGTGACCTAGATCATATCCAAAATATTAGGAATAGGGCAATGAGATATATTTTAGGTAGAAATAGATATGCTAGTGCCTCCGATATACTATGTGAACTAAATTGGCTGGATATAAGGCAGCAAATATTTTGTGATGACATGTTGTTTACATTTAAGTTACAGAATGATAAGTTACCATGTTATCTTGAGAATCTAATGAATAGAACAGTGATATACATTGTTACCAAACTAGGAATAAGGAAAATTATTACTTAGAATGTAGAAATAAAAGTAGTGCCATGCTTTACTTTCAATGAAAAGGCTGTATAAATACTTGTAAAATCAGCAAATTCATATAGTGTAAATTAAGATGGTTTGAATTGCTGAGCCGCCAATGTGTTCCCATTTAATAATAATTTAACTATGACACATCCTGAAGAGCTGCAAGTACTATTCCACAACCAGAAACATCTTGGGTAACATCAAATTATCAGACCTAGCAACATCTGCAATCTAATTTAAACATAACTATATATTGTATATCGTAACCTATGTAAACCAATGATGTGGTCACTAATGACAATCTTGTAAATGTGACAGTAAACTCTAAAAAAAATGCAAGTTGCAAATATAGAAGAATTAGGAAATTAAAATGAAGTAAAGTACTTTCATGAATACAAACAAATACTTTAAATGATGTTATATATTTGGTTGTATGAGAGGTGAATGTAATATTATTTATATATTCAAAGTAATTAAATAATATTTTTTTGTGTTATACTTTGCTTACTGTATTTTGTGATATTCTATGACATGTTTCGAAGGGAAAAGTGTTATTTCTAGTTCGGTTATAATGCACAGAAAGGGACATATTTAATTGCAATCACATTCCTTAAATATATATCAATTACTAAATATTGTTCGTGGAATTGACGAATGTTTCAAATTTTGTCCTTATTCCCTTGTCATTTATTTATTATAACAGCAGATAAATAGCTTGTCAGAATATTTTTGATAACCTACCCCCAATCAACTAACGCACCTTCGTAGACGGTGATAAATATATTACGAGTTCGATTAAATTACATAAAAAAGGTACTAATTGTGGTTAACACATCAACGAATAAAAGGTAATGCAACTAATATTCTATCTGGTAATATTCATTTGAAACTGACGTGAGGTACGCTAACCCAAACAAAGTTAAAATTCTCAGGTTAAATTTTAAAAAGGAAGTAGTTTCACTACAGCCAACAGAACCAATTCCAATACCCGAATCTTAATAACCAATAAGTTAAATAACGGGATTTCACTGTTGAGGTTTCTAAATATTCACTTTTATTCGTTGTACAAGTCGAACTTGTTTCGTGAAGGTTTTTCTAGCCTTTGGTACTATAAATATTAAAGCGAAATACGTTGTTGTCATGTAATGAAGTTGTTGGCACTGTATGCGCCTGTGTGCCACACGTGGGTTAGGTTAGCGGTAGCACTTCAAGAAGGTGAGATGCAATGTTGTAACTTTCATTTGTTCGAAAGAAAAAATACTTCCGCAAGATTTCAAGACTGGCAGACTAAGATGGAGATTTGCCTCCTTTCGTTAAGTTTAAGTGCTGTAATGCAGAAATTTCCCAAAACTTCATTTAGTGTGTCAAGATGGCTGCTGCAGTCGCAGCGTTGGCCGATGTGAAGCCTGGGACAGCCGCCAAGAATCAGTACAGGGTCCGGTCAAAAATTTCAGTTATTTCACGCATTTCCCTACTCACTGCTACATTATTTATAGCTGTTAAATGATCGTAACATATTGGTGAAGCATTCCGGATAGTGTTTGAATCCTGAAATCGTGTGTTAGGGATAATAACTGAAGAAATAGTATGCCCCAGGTACGGGAAACGGAGGCGTATGATGCGGGCGAGGCCGCGTAGCGAACCGGCGGGTGTCGGGGGCCTGGCCGCCATATCGTGCTGCCCCGTCCCCGGTGACGTGCAACGGTGGATCTCAACAGGGAAAATATCGTATCCGTCTGCGATGTGCCACTGATATGTTAATATTTGAGCAAACGTTGTTCGTATGTTGTCGGACTTGCAAAAGATTTTAATATTTGTGTTATATAAATTAGGAGGAGTATTTGGGGACCTGACTTGGGCGGATCGCGCAACGTACACTGTCGGGGAAAGTTTTCTGATTTAGGGTAGAAAATGATGATTGTGTTGTGCCATTTCTAACGCATTTGTAGAGAGTGACTTAAATATTAGCTAAATAATGTCTTCGAGAGATCAGTGTTTGGAAAAAGTAAGCGTTATATAAAATTTCGTGTTAGAGAAATCGTGTTAAATTCATTTTTCTCAATGCTGCCAGGGCATTAGCTATTAATTTCTAAGAATATTTTGAAGCACTTCTGTTTCTAACTACAAAAATGCTAGTCGAATAATCCAAAACAGTTTTAACTGCCTATGTCGGTTCAGAACTAGATTAAAAAGTATCAATCTCAATTTTCTCAAAACATTTGTATTAAAATGTGACATATAGTTTTCACTCTGTTATTTGTATGACCTCCAATTTGCCACAAATTATGTTTGAATTTGCATTTCAGGAATTGTATAACCATAAACAAAACATGGTGTCAAAGAAAAAACGTCCTCCCCCTGGCTTGGATCCCATTGATGCAAGTAAGAAGTTAAAATCTGGAGATATTGCTGGTACGAGTTCTGTTGAATCAACTAAGAGTGTTTCCAAAGCAAGTGGAGCTACGTCAAAAAAGACAGTAATATCAAAAGATATAGAAATTAAAATGGATGATGATGATGATGATTTGGTTGCTCATCATAACAATGCAGGAATGGATGGTAAATACTCCATTTGACATTTGTGTTTAAAGCTATCATACATTAATTTTTCACTAACACAAAATAAGTCATTTTAAAATAAAAAATTTACGTCCGATTGAAAATTAAAAATAAGACACCTTTCTTCTCTATAGTATTCTGTCTTGCAATTGTACACAAACTTAAAAATTGTTTTAAATTAATTATAAATATAATTTTTTTTCTTTTTAGTTCTTTATTTTAAATATTGCCAAAGTTACTTAGTAAATAATTCATTATATTAGTACAATTTGTGTTATTCCAAGCATTTAATATTGTCTTAGTTAGATTTTTAAATGTTATAAGCAATTTATTTTAATTCGTACAGCTTTTCTTGTTATTAATCCTTTCGAAAGAATAGAATCTAAATTTAATTTTTCTGAATGTACTTGTATATTAATTATTCTCACAATTTTTTTTCAATAATAGATATTCCAGACTGGCCAGAAACAGATCTTATGGAACTAATGAAACGGATGGAGAATAATATTCCTGCCAAGGACAGTCTTCGTTTTGATTCTCGTGCTGAGAAGCTCAATTGGGAGGAGGTTTGTGCAGAGCTAAATGAACTTTTATTTTGTTTACTAATTTGTTTGCTAAGATAATTCTATTTGTTCTTAGATTAGTTTTGCGAGTTACTCACCTTCACAGTGCAAAGAAATGTGGTTTAAGATACAAAAAAGACTTAGAAGGTTCAGACTTTTGAAAGAGTTGTTGGAAGATGGAAAATCTTGGGTATCTAAACCATGGACTAATTTTTATCGTAGTGAGAGGCAGGTTAGTAGCTTTTAATTTAATATTGTAATTTCAATAGCTTCTTATCAAAACAATGAAAAGGGGATTTGTGTTTATGTCCATGAAAAAGCATGTATATTCAGTTTATTAGTAGTTTTGTGAACTACATGTTGATTTTCAATTAATTAACAATATTTTATTTTCTAATCATTTATAAATTATTGGAAGCTTAATGTTGCCTCTGTTACAGAACCGTCATCCTGACCTGCCTAGAAGGCCATTGTCTACATATATGTTGTTCTACTTGGACAAGAAAGATAAGGTTGCAAAAGAGAATCCTGGACTTGAAATGGTAATACTAGTTCTCAGTTCATATTAATAAATAGGTAATATGAATCACTACATTTAATATTTCTTATATTTCAGACTAATGTTTCAAAGTATATAGCAGAAATGTACAAGAAATTGCCTGCAAAAAGGAAACAAAAGTACATTGATATGGCAGCTGCTCAAAGGAAAGAGTATGAAGAAAAAATTGAAGTATTTTAGTAAGTTTTTTGTTTGTGTATTTGCTTTCTGTTTAGAAACTGATATTTCTTCTTATAACTATGTCAGCCTGAACTTAAGAGCTGGCAAGTACAACATTCAGTCCTGGTGAAGTGGGCTTTGGACCTTGAAAATTTGACTTGTTATTGTTTCCATCTTATTGTTATAAACATACAATGTTTAGGATTTACATATATTGGTGAAGAAGTCATATTGGATAGTGAGGAAAGATAGAAATATGGGAGAAAGATGAGTCTGGGTTCAATTCCTGGATGTAACTTCTTTCTCCTTAAGAAGTAGGCTAACACCTCTGAGTGGCAACACCAATTTTCAGTTTCAAGCAAGGCTTCTCCTTTCTTTCTTTCCATGCCACCCTAAAACTCTCCTACTTACGTAGGGTTTCCAACCTTGCAGTAGGAACAGGTGCCATGTCTGCCTTATCTTTAAACCTGCCACAATCCTCCACAGACAGCCGCCTGTAAAATCTAAGCAAACATTACCTGTCTCTCCTCCCAAATCATCTACCAGATTAATTGAAAACTCTGTCCTGCTTTCTATATTGGCCAAACAAAGTGACCTCTGCCTGAATGCACTGCTAACCAGACTGGCAAACTGTCTAAAACCCAATTCCCAATAGCTGCTCATGCCCAAAGTTTCAACTGCAACAATTTTGACCCTCCTTAAAGCCCTACTCCAACCCCAACTTCTAAACTCCGTCTTTGGGAACTCTCTTTCCAGCTTATATAGTGGTCATTATGGCAATGGTTGTGATGTGTTGAAATCTTGTTTCAGCATAATATTATTTTTTAAATTTATTCGTCAAAACATTTATCCTGAGATTATTAGTTGGTTACATATATTTTACAGTATATACAATTTAAATTATATACATAATTAACATGGGAACTTTGTAATTTGGTTAATTCAGCAATGAACCTTATTTTGTAATTTTTTATTGTAACTTAATTTGTTTATCTGAGGGTTACTGTTGATGTTGAGTTTGATTAAATGATGGTGGATTAGGAGGTGCCAGAGTGTTCGGGGGGAAGGATGAGGTCGATAGGGCGTTTTCTTTTGAGGTGACGTGTGTGTAGTGGTGGTGGAAAGTTGCTGAATTGTAATCTTAGGGTGGTTGAAGATGCCTTTGATTAGTGAGGTCACGGATTTGGTGAATAAGGAGTTGACTTTGGGAAGTTTCATGTTGTTGTGGATGATTGAATTTCTGAGGTACCAGAGTTAGTAATGGTGCGAATGATTATGTTTTCTTTTGTTTGGATTTTGGCTGTTGCTCCTCTTATGGATGAGGCGTAGGACCAAGGTGGATTCTATTATGGAAAGATATACTAGGCATTTTGTACTGAGGGTCATTGGGGCTTTCCTGTTTAGGAGGGGATTAGAGTTCTGAATTTAAGGTTGATTTTGGAGAGGAAGTGTTTAATGTGTGGTTTCCATGAGAGCGTTGCATCAAAGAGGAGTCCTAGGTAGGTGGTTTCTGTTTTTGTGATTCACCATTGTTTGGACCAAACTCTAGGTGCGTGAGTGCTGATGGAAGAGGTTGGATATTGGAGGTGAGAGGGGAGGTGTGTTCAGAGATGTCAATATCATCTGCAAAGAAGATTCTGCTAGTGGCGGGATGTTGTGGGAGAAGATGTTGTATGGAAAGGGGAAATAACGCTTCCTTGGGGGAAACCTGCAGCATTGGGAAATGTTGGAGAGGTAGTTGAGGAGTATTTTATAGTGGGTGTCATTTAGGTACTTTGATTTTTGAAAGAAAGGAAGGGTGATGGATTTTGTTGAAAGCTTTTTCAATATCTATAAAAGTGGTGATACATGATTTGTGTTGTTCGAAGGAGTTGTTTACGAGGTTGGAGAGGCAGCAGGAATATTTTGGTCGAAAACCATGTTTTGTGTCAGTAACTAGGAAGGAGAGTTGGTTGATTAAATGAGAGAGAAGTAATTTTTTGAATAGTTTGGAAATTGTAGGAAGGAGACTTAATGATCGGTAATTTTCAGGGTGGGATTTTGGCTTGTTTGGTTTCGGTAACATGATAATGGTGGTGTAGTAGGTGGTTCTGAGGATGGCATTGAAGATATAGGTGATAAGTATTATTGTTTTTTTGGGGGGGGGGGGGGTGCAATCATGTCCTGGCGAATATTTTTTTTTAGTTTTTTTATTATTGGTTAATTTGGGGAGGGGTGAAAAGTTTAGAGATGGGGATAGTGAGAATTGTTATAATGATTACTATTACATGTTCTGGTCTACTATCTTCTTTTACTTTTTAACTTCTTATTCTTTCCTTAAGTTCAATGTATTTGTTTGTATGTGGGAGTTGTCCTTGCAATACATCCTACAGTCCAGTTTCATACTAGCCACCTCTGTTTTCATAAGTAAACATGAGCGTATATGCATATGGGGTAATGTGGATGTGTGTGCATGAGTAATTGTATGTATGTGAGAATGTATGTGTTGTACCTGATAATTAATGCTTTCTTGTGTTTATATTTATGGTGTGGGTATATACATGTATATGCACTTAATTGTGTGTGATTGTTTGTGTGTGTTTCCCTGGAACATAACCTTTTCCATTACCCTCCCTTGAAAGAGAAAGTTAGTGGCTGGGGAGGTGTCCATTGTATATGGGTTACAGAAAGCCACGTGTAGTGAAAACTCCACATTGCCAACCAGAGCATGGAATGCATTTCCCTTCTCCAATAGAAGGAGGCTAAGGCCTCCAAAAATTTTAAGAACTTCACTCTGTCTGGAGTGGCAATGCCGATTTTGAATTTCAGGTAAGCCACTGCCTTTCTCTCTTTATAAAAACCTCAATTCCCAATAACTGCTAATGCTGAGAACTGTTATACCAACAGTTTTGATGCACATTAATCCTTTTTAATGCTTGAAGAAAATTGGTGAAGTTCTGTAAAGTTATAGGATACAAAAAAATTTTGGTTTTTCATGTTTGGAAGGATTGTTCTCAAATATGGATTTAACATTTGAGAAATTGGACAGCAGGACTTCTAGGAGAGTGAGAGAAGTGTGTATCAATTGTGAATGTTATTTGATTGGAACGTTTTAACAAGTGAAAGAAAATAACTTGGGTTAAGCAAAATAATTATACTATTATGAAAGCTAGAGAGAGTTATTTCAGTTCAACATTGTTGAGTTTTGTACATTAGCATTGACTGTGTGACATACTGTTAATGTTACCAGAGATAAATTCAACACTCACCGAATTTGGTGGTAATGCTTTAAGTGAAGTTGACTGTAAGTTCATTTGTGATTTGAGTGAACTCATTTTATCACATTACATATACTTTCAGCAATGATCACCCAGAACTTATTCCAAAGGCAGTTCAATTAAAGGATTCCAAATCACATTCCAATTCATTGGAATCGGGTCCAAGGAAGCCTCAGACACCATTCAAAGTAAGTGTCTTATTTTACTTCAATTTAATACTTCGAACATCATCATTGTTTGTTCTTATCTTTAAGTGTTTTTAAAATTGATCCTTAATCATTTATTTTCAAGTTATTTTGTAATGAGAAATTGGAGCAACATAAGAATGATACCAATTTTGATCGTAATCAAATAATTGACAGTTGCAAAGAACAGTGGAGGGACATGTCTGATAAGAAGAAAATAGTGTGGATCAATTGGGCATTGGAAGAGGAAGCTAAGTATCAGGTAAGAACCATATTTTTTAAGCTTGATGCTAATTTATTTCTTATATTAGGATTATAACAATTGAATTGAAATAATACAAAATAAGGCAAATTTAAATTAGAATCAATTTCTAAAACAAAATATGAGAAGAATTTATTACTCCCTGAATTGGAATGAGGTTAAATTGTAATAACAAATTAAAAAATAATCTACTTAAGATTTATTAATTGCTAATAAATGACTTAAGTGTTACATATTTACTGTGACTTTTAAACAAATGTTAAATAAGGTATGTAAACTGACTTTGAAGATCCAGTATTGATAAGCATGTCAAGTCTCATTATAATCACATAATAGGTTGTACAGTGTGGTCAAATATAGTGTCACATTTTCTTTAAGTGTTTCATGTGTGTGTGTGTTTATATATATATTTTCGATTCTTATGTGGGATAATGTGTGTTGCATGGGCTAAATTAGTAAGTGTTAATGGTCGTTTCAGGATGTTAAAAGGAATAGTATGTTATTGGAAGTATATGAAATAGAAATCAGCACATCATCTGCAAAATTTGAGAGATCTGAGCTGACTCACCATGAAACCTTGAAGTAAAGTAACAAACTTTACACAGTTAACAGGATAGTTCAAATTTTATTAGGTTATGTATGTTAAAAGCCTAGTCATAGAAAATTGTTGGCTTTCATTGCATCAACATATAAAGTAATTCAAATTGTATTAGGTAGAACTAGATAATCTAAATATTCACTATTAATAAGGATAATTGACTATAGGAAAGAGGAAGTTCTATTGTTTACCTGAGATTGTAGATTAGTTACTATGTTGAACAGGACATGTAGTTCAAATTTTCAGAGGTGGTCTGTCAATCTCCTAAAATAGATAACACCAGTATAGCAAAGTAGGACAGGAAACAGTTCTCAAAGTTTTGGAGGTGTTATTCTCCTTCCACGGGAGATAGGTGGTCTGAACCTAATGCTAGCAGACTTCAAGGTCAGCCGTAAATCCTTATAATGTGATTCAAGAATAGTAAAGAATAAATTACATGTAATATAAGTTTTTACTGTCTTGTGCTGAATTATTTTTCTGTAACCTGCCTAGTTTTTCTTAAAAATTTGTTGTTTATTATATTATATGTCCAATTTCTGATTGATTTCTAGGAAGAATTAAAATTGTACATGGCAGAAAATCCTGATTTTGTTCCTACATCAGTAAAAGCTGTTTTAACAAAAGAAGAGAAATCTCTCAAAGAAAGGTGAGAATTGTATAGATGCTTCTCAGCAAATGTAATTCAATTTGTGTTTACATTGCAGTTAGTCATGCTAGGTCCAGTGGGGGAAAACTTTTTTTTTATTAGAAAACTATTGTAAATGAAATTGCAGGTTTTTAATGTCACAAAATATTGCTTTTATTTTATATTGTGTTTTTAATCAAAAAATTATAATCGCTAATTTTGAAAACAAAGCATCAGTCCATGGTCATATTCATTAATCAATCCAGTATGTTCCAGTGGTTAAAAATGTAGTTATTTATTTCTTTTAGATTTATTTGATTTTTTGAAGTATTCAATTGCTGAAGAATCTGGAAGAAGCTCTTTGTGCTGAATTACATATGTCTTTAAAAGAAACTGAAGTTAAGGAGTTATGCAGTCTAAAGCTAGCTTTTTCAAATATTTTGCCTTGTAGAGTATTCTGTACCATTACAAAATGTTATATTCTTAAATATTTTCAGGCAACTTTCAGTATACAATAATAGGTCATCAGATTAACAAAACTAGTTGAATTATTCTATTTGGTAGTAGATAAACTGTTGATAGTAGTAGCAAAGTAGATATTAAAAGTCAGACAACATAGGCAAGTGAAGCTTTCTCAACAAAGAGGGTTTTTCTTACATCTAATATAATTTTGGATACTAGTCCAAATCATTTCTAAAAGTGTTTATCTGTAGTGTGGCATTGTATGGGAGCAAAACTTGGACATACAGCAGTGCTGAACAAAAAGTAATATAATCCTTTAAAATGTGGTATTATACAAAAATGCTGAAAGTCAGTCATGCAGGTAAATTGTGTCACAAATCAGGAAGTTGTGAATAAAATATTAAGGATGATACTGATTGAAAGAAGGAATAAGCTAATGCACCACATTTGGAGGCATGAATCACTGGATAGATTAACATCGAGAGCTGCAAACCAGTCTGTGGACTGACTACCGTGACAAAACCTCTGCCCCCTTCCACTTAAACATGCGACTCAACTGACATCGGGAGTGTGCCTGAACACTTACGTGACACTGAAAATGATGGATTTGACATAATAATAGCTATTTAGGAGCAATTTTTTCCCTTCTCTCCCATCGTCCTTGTTCAGAGGGTACAATGAATGTCGCTATCCAATTCAGCAAACCCAAAAACTCTTGAATACAACACCAATATTGGTCCTTTTACATGTTATAAAATAGTTCCTTCAAACTCCCAACTCATTTTAGATAGGTTGTACCTCATTTTAACCAGCAACAGATATATCACTGATTGTTAAGAGAAGCAAAAGTGAAACATATGCCTGCTGCTGTAAGCAAGTCAATAATACTTCTAGTACCTTGAGAATAAAATATCTCTTGGTACCCTGGAAGAGAAAAAAAATACTCCCAGTACTGTAAGATAGTAAAATAAGAATTAAATGTTTTTTCCTTGGTCATTTATAATATTTTATAATTAACACCTTGCCCCACCACATACCAATGGGAGTTGAACTTGTGACTTAACCGGCACTGGGATCATATCACTGTTCAATTCAATGACACTGAGATATATGGATTTGACACCAATCCTGACTCTTTTGGACTTTTCATAATTGATTCCTTCTGATAAACATTACTTTTTTAAATTTGTCTCAAACTACATCGAGAGTTATAGTATTCACCTCGGTGATCTCAAAAAGTATGTATTTCACATTATTATCAGTAATTTTTGCATTATTATTAAATTCCATGCCCTTCCACCCCACTTCTATTTCAAGGGAAACTGAACTTCAACTTAAGAAACAAAAACTGTAAAACCTTGGTCATTTTCACATTATTTTATGTTTCTGCTTTCCACCACCACCCTTAGAGGTGTCTTACCCCTAGTGTGTTTGTTCCTGGATCATAAGTTGGATGTATACTAAGTTTGGTTGCAATAGTTCTACACATTTAAGACCGTATGTGTTAGGTAGATAGAAACATATCTATTCATTATATAAATGTTTTGTTTTTAGCATTGAATCAAAATTTCTCATATAAAATGATTATATTAGTAGTTAATTGTTATATGTCCCACAATTTAAGCTATCAAATTGTGTAACAAATTTTTGTATACATTGCAGAAAAATGTTATTGTGCCTTCAATCTTGATATTGTATACATTCTAAACCACAAAATTGTAATTATGAATTTAATTAGCAGCCTTTTGAATCTGTTCAAATTTTAGTATTATTTTTCCCTTTCCATAATTTTATTGTTGTTTCTTTCAAAGGATTGCAGGAAAGCCAGAGAAACCCCCAAATTCTGGATACAGTTTGTTTTCTCGTTTGATGCTTGTCAGCCCTGACATGAAAAAGGTGCCTCCAAAAGAACGCATGGCTCAAGTATCAAGGCTTTGGAAATGCCTTGCTGAGGATCAAAAGAAAAAGTACCAAGAACAAGTAGTGCATGTAAGTACTCTTTCAGCTGAAGCAATATGATTTTTTTTGGTTGCAATTATTGATTTGTTAATTATTTTACAAAAATAACACAATGTGTTTACTGTTGGCTTGTTTCTTGCTAAGCTATAAAATTGGTTTATATACTACCCAGTCTATTATTTGTGATTAATACTAAATCAGTTAAGTTACTGTACAAGTGTGACACAAATTTGAGGTCATTTCTTAAGATGTTTAATCAATTTTGCATTTTTGAGTAATTATGGTTTGTGTTCCATAATCTAGAATCAGTGCCCTCTCAAGTATGTTACTGATAGAAGCCAAAGTTGTATTAGTGTGCAGATATGTATATTTATGTTTTTTTCAGATGCTTGACCAATACAAATTAGAATATGCTACCTACCTTGAGTCCTTACCTGAAGAGAAGAGGAAAGAGGAATTGTTAAACAATGCACCAAAGAGAAAGCCTCCAGTAGCTAAGGCAGTACCTGTGGCACCTCCCCAACCAAAGAAGGCAAGTAACCATGTGATTTTTTAAAAATTGTACTGTACAAAGGTGGTGTACCTAATTATTAAGCCAGGTGTGAAGGCCTCAATGGTGGACTCTTTAGAATAATTTGAATCTAGTATGTTTATTCCATTAAGGAATGTTGCAACTCTTGAGCCCAGCTCTGATTGTTGCTGCATTTCCCTGAAGATGAACAGAGTTTTATACTGTTTGAAATGTAGAATTATTCCTTCTTCCACACAATTTTTCTACTATATACAATGGAACACCTAATTATTTCTTCATCAAATATTTTAAATAAGTTTCTAACTTCATCATCATAAATTTCTTCTTTACAGGAAGTACCAAAGCCAAAGAAGACACCAAAACCTGCAACTGAAGGCAATACCCTGTTCAAAGGGGAACCTGAGCCACCACCACTGTAAGTAATCGATTCTCATTCCTGTTATGGTTATATATATATATATATATATATATATATATATATATAGTGTTGCTAGATAAGTCTTATGTTACAGGAACCCTTACAAACTTTTTCTGAAGACTTTTATGACTGATGCTACACATATACTTCCTGAAAATCGTGTGAAAGAAGCCCCTAGATATTGGCAAATGCTTCCAGCATCTGATAAGGAGAAACAAAGCAAGAGGTTGAATGATATTAAACAGAAGTACATAAAGGAGTATGAGAAGTTCCTTAAAGTAAGATATGGTCCTTCTTATTTTCTCTGATAATTTTTTGGTTTTGATTTAGCATGTACAACTTCTATGTAATTTACTTTTGCTCACATTCAAGAAATGACAAAAATTCTATACCAACTAAAAATGTACTTGTACCTGTAGATTTTTCAATATTGTTCCCCATTAATGTACAACAGTTGATGACATTTTAATAAGTTGTAATATTCTCACCTCATCCAGACCGAACCAATTATTGATTTCAGGTAAGTCAACTTCGCTGTCTCTCTTTCCTATCTAAATCTGTTATTTAATTTCGCCTCGTCACATTTAAGTGTTCTCTCTCTCTGTCTCTCTCTCTCTCTCTCTCTATATATATATATATATATAGGAGCATGTTGTTGACACATGGGACCGAAGTCACAGAATGGTGTAACACTCTTTCCTGAAGAAGGAGGCTGATAGCCTCTGAAAATTTGAGTCCCGTGTGGCTACACTATGCTTCAATTTCAGGTAAGTCACAAACTCTCTCTCCTTTCCATACCAATGATCACAATTATTTTGACAATGTCATTTATTCATATATATATAACACATTTGGATGAGAGAGAGAAAGATAGCAATGCCAACTTACCTGAAATCAGTAGTTTGGTCCAGTCTGCCGTATGTGAAGTTCAAATTTTTGAGGGTCTGAGCCCCCTTCGTAAGGAAGTAAGATTTGAGCTGCATGCCGGCCAGGCATGAATTGTATATATTTCTAATAAGTTTTTATTTTAATCTTTGACAGAGTCTATCTCAGGAGGAGCTGAAGGAGTATTCTATGCAAAAAGCTAAGATGAAGCAAATGGAGGAAATTCAGTCATCAGATGATTCAGATACGGATGAAGAAGAGGAGGAAGAAGAGGAAAATGGGAGTAAAAATAGTGATGCTGAAAATACTGAAAAGGTAATTAGTTTTACGTGAATTTGCTTCTTAAATTAATAAAATACTTTTGGTGATATTTTCTTTTGTGTAATTACAGGTCTGGTTATCTTAGAAGCAAATTAGAAGTTAGTTTGTAAGATATGTAGTGAAATTAGGTAAAGTGAGAACTTCTATAACAAACTCTGTAGTTAATCTGTTCAGAGCAGATGAGAGTGAGAAACCCTTATATATTTTAACTGTACTAGCATGATCATTATATGAAGAGAATCATTATGTAATATCTATGAAATATTACTTTAGTAAGAAGAGGGAGAATGAAAATTAATGGCTTGTCTAAAATTCAGGGCCAGTGTTGCCATGTCTCTTTCCAATATGATATTCATACATACATTCATATATATAACAGATAAACAAAGCCAATAGAGTGTAGAGTAGGGAAAAGAAAGTTCTTTGAGGATGTAGTTTCTAGAGGCGGAGTACAGCGACTTAGGAATTTCTAGGGTTGGCTCAGTGTGGTGAAAAATGTTTGCATTGTCCTGTGTGAGCAGCTATTATAAATTTTGTTTTCTGCAGATTGACAGTGCTGTTGTAGAACCTGAGTAGACTTGTTAGAATTTTTTAAAATAAGTTTTTCTTAATAGTTGGATAACAGTCTCACATAGCTTATGTTGAAAACAGAGTTAAGTTTAGTAATTCTTAGATGATAATGTCAGGGGTAAAAGTAGTCTTTTATGATGCTCAAGGTTTTTTATTTTAATTAATATTTATTGTCACGGTTGGCATTACGTTTTGTCCTCAGGAATCTGAGTCAGGTGAGAACTCATCCTCGGAGTGTGACAGCAATTCAGATGACTCCAGTGACTCTGACAGTGATGCTGACAAAGGGAAGAAGAACTCCGACACTTCTAGCAGCTCTTCAAGTGATAGCGACTCTGACTAGGTGTGATTTTATTCTCGAAAGTGAATTCTTAGTCATGATAAAAGATTTTTTTTGTGGAACTGATTTATAAGCAGCAAACACAAAATAACTGGAAAGTGTTTTAAATAATGGTTGTTTCTGCACTTCAAATTTGCTTACAAGATGTGTTATCTTTTTGCTACAGTTGTGTACAATCCCTATGTATTAATGTTATTTCCCGTGTATAACACAATTCTGAAACACCTTATTTCTCATTACATAATTAATTTTATGAAGAGGGTATTGAACATTTTATAAATATATTTGTTGCAGTTCTCTGAACATTTTGTGTCAACCTTGATGATTTAATACATTGTGAAAATAATTGTCTGCAGTTTACAAGTTCTTGTGGAACATTTTGTAGTAATACCATATCATATTTGATTCCCTATTGTTAAAGAAAACCTCTTCTGGGAACTTTTATTTATGAATACATTTTCACCTGGTGAAAGCAGTTTTACAATTAATAGTAATATTTTGGTGGCCACAATTCTAAGCTTATTTATTGTTCATATCAATTGATTATATTATAAATTACCAATAACATTAATTTTATTGTACATTATCACAGAATTAACATTATAGATTAACTATTACATGACAGCTTGAATATTACAAGGCCTGGTCAAATCTAATAAATATTTTTTTAAATTTGAATTTACATTTGAATTTACATTTTGAAGTGCAGCAATTGTGCATCTTGTAAGCAGATTTTTCAATCCATCACCTAGATTTGTGTATAGTGAGATTAATCAAAAGTGATTATGAATTTTAATATTATATTGTCTTGAGAAAATGCTCTTAGATACTGCCACACGAAAGCAATTATTCTCATTTATAATTCAGTGCAAGTTTGGACTAGTGAGAACATAAGTGTTCACAAGGTGAAAGCAATGCGCCTTTTATATTTTTAATCAATGTGCAACACTGTTAAATGTACATAATAAGATGTGTGCTTGTTTATATTGCATGTAAGTACAAAAGCATTCTGGAGGGCGTGCATTTAAGCACATGTACATAGTCAAATAAATATATATATATATTTAATATATATTACATAATGCTGTATTGTTAGTATCTGACATTTTTATATAGGGAAATATTTCACAAAGAGTACTAATAACTCACAATTCTACCAAATCAAAATTTTGATATTATAGTTAACAACTCTGATCAAGTGAATGGGTAAATTAGTAGCTACCATACATTTTGTGGGTATATACTACCAATTTTTGATTTTATATACTTTATTAGGATAATTATAAAAATAAACTTATTTTTAATTAATATTTTTCTGCAATTATAATTTATTTGCACAGAAGACAATGATGTGTTTAATTGCCCATGCTGGGTTACAAACATGGCAATGGGTTAATGTTGACATAAGAACTATTATGTTACAAGAAAGGGAAACTGTTAAATGTTCACTTTAATTCAAATTAAAGAAACAATAGTTTCAACTACTGCACATATTTGCCTCACTTTAATACCTCAATGTTTGTGTTGAAGAAAAGACAATTCTATATATTCAATTTACTTGTTGAATTTATAGTAAATAAAAATGTTAAAGTACTGACTTATCTATTTTTAATCTCTATCTTAATATATTGGACAGTGTTTACAACACGTACAAAACAATGATCCTATGAAGTATAGGCATGACAGGTTCCAAATATATAGAATAGTATTGTGGTGTAACATGATGTATGCCTGCATTACTACAGAATCTAAATTACCAGTTTTTTTCAACAACATTTCTTGTGAGTGAAATGTTAAAATTCAACTTATGAAAATCAAGAGTACATCTCCACCCGACTAAAAAAAGTTACTTCAGGGGTTGAATGATATTTAAGCTTTTTGTAAGAATATAAAAAAATATTAGCATACAATACACAAATCTCTTACAATTTGAGTGGATCATTAAAGATTTTGTGGGAATTATGATTTATTTTAATGAATGGTGACCGTAATACTTCATTGGCATAATGAGAAAGAATGCATTTCCATGTTAGGAGAAACTACAATTAGTGTAGTTGAATTACAGTGTAAGCTGAAATGTTTATAAACATGCTTTTGTAGGGCAATACAGCAACATGTAAATGAATTTAAATTGTGAACTAATGTGACTACCTTCACAATTAATCCAGGATACAAACTTCTCAAAAGAGGTTTAACTGAATGGAATCAGATTGAATACTGATAATTTACCTCTACTGGGCTTTCATTTTTTTCTAAATTAAAATTTTCAGTTGTCAATTACTATAAAATCTAAACTTATCCACAATTTCAACATTCATTCCTGTAAGCAATATCCTCTCATTCAAGATTCTTCAGACTGAAATTGGCTAGCATAATAATAATTCTGTTTCAATATACACAAAGTTATATCATTTTTATTTTCAAATTGTTGTATTTACTTGTTGAAGTCTTGAATAAGGAAAAAATAAATTTTCATTATCTGAACAATATTTGTTTTTATTTTAATGAGACATTTAATTGGATACAAATGAAGTCCAAAATTGATACAAATTAAAAAAAAAAGCTAATTTGAGATTCTTAAGGTTCAATTACATAGTTTGTTATGAGCTCAAAAATATAAATTTCTTAAGAGTCAAGGTAAAATAAATTAATCAGTCTTTATCATTTAACCAATTTGTTTTTGAGACCGAATGACCACAAAAACTCATATCACATAAAATTATTAATACAGTCACCAGAAAAAGTACAATACTTTTGATGTCAATTTCACTCCCTTTGAATTGTATACACAAAATCCTATTTGTCTTTTTACTACTTTAGGGTGAATACAAGCATTCACCCAAAATCCTAATAACTGTTGAACCTATTTGTAAAATGTTCAATATGTTACCTTTATTTATAATAAATATAACACAAATGATTCAAGGGAAAGTATATGAAATCCATGTTAGTGATGTGTTTAAAAATAGGTTCAACTTTTAAAGGAAAGACTTCTCCTACTGACACAAATTCCAATAGACAGTTAAACAATAATACCAGTCCTCAGCCCATGGGGACCTACTACTTGTGCAAAAACATCTCAGGTCTTGTACTATACCTCAAGTGTCTATTTGGAAGTGGTAATTGCCACACCAATCGCCAAACCAACTGCGAATGAAGCAAGGAATATGTGAATTTCTTCAACTTGGAAGTAATCTTTATCACCAATGACACTGTGGTACCACTTCTTGGCAGATCGCTGTTTCTTCCTCAAAGTTTCTTCAGCCTTGTCCAAATTTCGATCCACCATGCGCTCAACCTAGCGAAGTAAACACTAATATCATTAAGACAAGATAATATAATATTTACTAGTATGCTGTAATTTGGCAATTAAAAGGATAAACATTTCACTTGTAACAAAGCAAATTTAATCCTGAAGAAACAATTATTTCACATATTTTATCAGAAGATTTCATTCCATTTATAAAATACAGAAGCCTAAAAAATCACTAATTATAGTTGATTTGATTAAAATAAAATTCAAGATTTATAACACTTTTATTTATCAAACCATAACACTATTTTGAAATTAAATAAACTTTATATATACAAGCTTTTTTCTGAACTGATTAAGTTGTATCATCCTCATAACACGGCAATACAACATTTATAATTACACATTGTGATGTTAGAATAATATGCAATATGTGTCAGAAGATGGATATTTGAAACATTGAATATGTTCTAGTTGGTTGGTAAGAAACACAGTAGCACACAAAATTAATTGCTACTTTGATCCCCAACAGTACTTCTAGTTTTACAACTTACATAAAAAATTCAAAATTGTGCGTAATAAGTATGGCTCAATATATCATAATTATTAGATTTATGCAAAACTTTAAATTTGTTTGAAAGATTAGTAACTGTTAAATAGTTTTCAAAATCATAAGTATTAATTACAAAAATGAATTATTTCAGAAAGTTAATGACAAGAATAAAGTAGAGTGAATGGGTGGCTCCTAAACAGCCAATACAAAAAAGTTACTAATCTGTTGTATAGAATACATTATTTTTAATTTATATTGCACTATAAAGCTATTTAACATCTACAGGTAAGAGAAATTAATTAAACCATGACAACATATTAGCCAGATTTTAGAAATATATTTATTTATTTTCAATCATTTAAATTAAATTTCTTGCTTTTTCATAACATTACTTCTTAATCAAGTTACTTGTTGTACATTAATTAAACTTCAAACACATAGATATGAAAATAAAATTACCAATGAAGAAAAAAACAATATGGGTATAAAGGTGACAGAAGAATAAAAAAGGACAGACAACTATAATTGTACATATGCTTCTGTACATAACATCTGTGGGTGTTTTCAAAACCAGAAAAAGTAATGAACACAAATGGAAGCACAATCTTGGAGACAATTAAAGAGTACATTAATATCTAAATATTTATACATATGTTAGTCACAGTTTTCAATCTGTGGGAATGAAATGCAATGAGTAGATATAAAAAAATGCATAAACTCTTATGCAGGTTAAAATTCAAATAAGTTTACTGTTAGAAACAAAATAGCAATGTTCATCTTATTGTTAAACCAAAACAAGGAATTTTGATCTTACCTAACCTACAGCAGTAAAATACTTAAAAGCAGATAGATTTTTAAGAGAAGGCAACTCCTAAGAAAAACCCCCCTACAAACCCAGTGGCAGCAAATGTATTCTCACGAGCAAAGGAACCCACCTGAAACAAGCAAGATAGGATCAATTCAACAACAGAAATCAATATCACAAAAAAAACATTAATTAGCTAATTAATAGTTTGGTAAAACTGGCCACAAACTGTAGTGGTGCTTGCATTTTAAATATTAACTCATTATAAAATTGAATATAAAAGAGAAATCATTCCTAGGTTAATTAGGCATTCCAATTGCTTGGAGACAAATTATCAGAATAATCTAGCACAAGTCATGAAACTAAGACTGGGAGTAATCTGATTTTAAAAATATGGTTTATTAAACTATTTATTAGAAATTTCTTTCATTCACTAATTTCGCCTAATGAAAAATTTTGCACACAATTTGCAATGAAAGCAATAAAACTAAATCAAATCTATTCTGACCCATTTAAATAATACTTCCTTCCTCACTATGATCACCATTTGGGAATTATGTTGTGTTTTAAAAAAGGTTTGAAAACAATCATATTATAGTCAAAGATTACCAAACAATAATGGCATAAATCAATAATTCTTAAATTACAGTGCATATTAGGAACTAGAACATGAAAATAAAAAAACTTCAATCTTTAATAACTTCAAACACCTTACCTTATCCATCCACTTTGGACCCTGCCCAGATGTCTTCTCTTCCACTTTGTCTGTGATTTTGTCCACTTGCCTATTAAGTCTGTCCCAGTTAACCCTAATGTAGCCTTTGTGGTTGGCTATTTGTAATAATATAATACTACCTCCAACAACTAAGGCTGCAGCTTTTCCTACCTTCATTGTTATGAAGCCAGTGCACCTGTTACAAACAATTGTAATCATCTGAACAGAACAGATAAGGCCATTAATAAGGAGTTTATATAAAGACATTAAGGTAAATTTGTGAAAAGGTCAAATCAAATAACACATTTGGATAGGAAAGAGAGCAACTGACTTACCTAAAATCACATTATTTTAGATTTATTCTTTTACATAAAATATGTGATACAGGTGAAGAATAAAATAAAAATAAAACTAATATGTAACCAATTCTTTCATGTATTTATGCAAATTAAAAAAGAGAGAGAATGCAGTATAGTATACTTTATCAGTTTTTCTTGAAATTAAGTTGTTTCATTTTATTAATTTGCTATACTTTTGTTTTTATTAATTTCATCTGCAGCTACATATTTCCTATGTTTCTATGATCAGATTGGGAGATCTGCATTTCCCAGAGCAGCATATTTATTTATAGGTATTACCTATTACCAAAATTGGTAAATATATATGGAAATTTTATGTAAGTTATGATTGTGAACTTTAGTTTGTTGATGTATATGTCAAGTTTAAGGAACTCTCACTCACACTCGCTCTGTGTGTGTACGAGTTATTGTACTTTCATAATAAATTATCCTTCCCATGAAATGCTGTGATTAGATTTAAAAAATTGTAATGTAAGTAAAAATTTTACCATCCAGACGCTGTTCCAATAATAAGTTGTTTCGTTGCAGACGCTTTTCCAACATCTCCCAGAATTTTGTCAATAATGCTCTTAGTTTCTTTCGATAGTTCGTCCATGTCAACTATATCGTCCTTGTTAGATTTTGCTTTTCGTGCAGCCGGTGAACTCATCTCTCTTAAGGTAAATATACTGAAAAACATGGAAACAATGTGACATTAAAACTGCGTACTTGATGAAGGCGCACCTTAAGTCTAATTATAACTATTATTTCACACTTTTGTTTCTTAGACTGGACAGACGTTATTAGGAAATGAGGTATGCATTATTAACAAACCTTTTAACAGCTAATATTTTGTTTCAACAAGATTATAACCAAGACTTGACCCCTTTGAAGATATTCGCAAAATACTTTCCCTGCGCACACGATATAACTGATTACCAAATCGAAGCCGAGAGGCACATATTAACAGCTGACTGCAAGAATTGCATGTCTGCCACTACCAAAGCATTAAAAGTTTCTTTCTATTATGAACTCTGGAGGGGGTCACTAGGAGAGCAAAGAGGAGGTGCAGCTTCACGTTCGAGTGACCTTCAGCATTTTATTACTTTAGACTAAATATTTTGTTTGCGCAGAGCTTTTGTATAAACGATGTGAACATTGTGCGTATTATAAAGCTTACATTTGCGAACGTTTGTATTAAATCGTATTGCAATACATTTAAGTGTAAAATAAGACCGACATTTAATGTCCTGTTTTCGAATCCCCCTTCAGCGCTCTGTCTGGGAGTATCAGGCGCGTGGATATTCTTCTGGAGGAGTTTGTGGTTATTAGTGAAAGTGTTTATTATTCAGAGTGAAAGTGAAATCCTTTACAATGCAAGGGTGTTTTGGATCCAATGATTAACTCCTAGAAATTTTCTGTGCTGCCACAAAAATGGCTCAAGAATCAGACGAAATAAATTTAACAAATCAGGAATTGCAGGTGCTGTCGGAACTTGACAGGTAAACAACATGGCCACTAATCATCTGCTGAACCAAAATACAGTCTGCTAATGTGTAGTTTATTGCCATAAAACGTTTACGTCGCTTATTTAATGAAGTTTACAAACCAGGGTTTGAAATTTGCACATCCCCTCTTTGACCCACTTCATTTCTCGTTAGTTAAGATTCAACTCATAGAGTGCATTGGTTACATTTTTAGTAATTCTCTTACTTACAAAGTGTATATCAGAAATATTTTAATCTTATCGATAAATTTCTGACAGCATTAACTGCAAAACAATGTCCCAACATGTTTGACCTACATAACACCAATGTTCCAGAAGTTCAGGCCTAAAACGTTATTAATTTAAAACAAAACAATTTTAATAGGCAAGTTTGGGTCAGTAGTACAATCAATAAATATAGATATGCAGGAACACTTATTCTGAATAGTTAAATTAGTTGTAATATGGTTAAACAGACTTCTAAATTGAAACTTGATAGTTACTGTAAATTTATTAAATCAATGGTTATATTTCCTACATAAAATAGTATTAGACAAGAAAAATGCTTCTCATGCACCAAGTTTACTTTATGTACACACTGTGGTGATCTTTTTGTAATAAGAAATTGTATTTTATTTCACAGAAATATAATAATATACATTTCTAAGAGAAACAACCTACACATAAAATTCTTATTTGACATTTAGGGAACTGTACATGGTCATGTTAAAACCATTAGGCACAAATAAACTTGGTCACATTTTATGATTTTTAAATTTTTGTGCTTTCATTAAGTAATTTACAATTATGATCTTGAGCAAATTTATCAAATTGATTTTTAATAAATTAGTTGTCTTTGAATATGTAAATAATTCCAATTCTGTGTATGGTACATCAATTATATAGATTAATTTAATGTAAAAATTACAATCAGCAAGATGCTGAATAAATTGTACTCACAAAATCAAGTGACCATTTAATTGCAATAATGGTTATAATTATGATACTAATCATCCTTGAATAATTATCAAAATCATTTTATTTCAAAAACTTAACAAAATTACAGAGTACAGAAATCCAGTTTTACATAAAAGTAATTAATACAAGTATACTGACACACCCATCAAATTAAGCACAATTTTAATTATTTTAAAGAAAACACTTATTCCATATATGTATTCATTACATTACAGCCGGCAGTTTGGTTTTCTTAAACTCAACTCCCCAGAACAAACAAAGAAAAAGGAGCTTGTTATGAAGGTAATAGTTATTCATTTCTCATTAAAATTATTAATTCTGTATTATTTATTAATCAAAAAAATATTTAAGACTAACATATACTGGGAGTGAAATATTTTAAAGTAATTAGATAAACTTATAGTAATTATTTTAAACTTCACATTCATCTATCCAGTATGAGCTTAAGATGTAAACAATTGGAAGATTTACTTTATTGTTTATTCGATTTTATACAGGCTGTTAAGTATTTAGAAAGAATGCTAGTTCAAGCACAGAACCAGAAAGAGAGAAACAAGCACATAGAAAAAGATGAGAACTCTGCTCAAAAGGAAATCAATATTGACCCAAAGACATACTGCAAACTGGGTCATTTCCATTTACTTTTGGAGGACTATGCCAAAGGTAATGGAATCTATGAAAGTCACCTGTGATCTAAATTTAAAACTTAAGCAATATATGTATTCAAATATTTGTTGTTTTCAGCAATGTCTGCATACCAAAAGTTTTTTGGCCTGAAGCCTGACTACTGGAAAGATGCCAATTTCCTGTATGGCCAAGGTCTTGTCTACTTCCATTTCAATGCGTTCCAGTGGTAAGTAATATCTTCCGTTCTTTTGGACAAAATTAAATGGCTTGTTAAACCTTTCAGTAAAAAAAACTGATGTGATGTACTAAGGTGAGGAGGTGTAAAGATGACCTTGACTTCTGCCTCCACCAGATCAGATATTTGATTAAAGGAACAGACCAATTGTCATTTTTGTGAGAAATTATAAATATATGTAATCATATCACGATTGACTTCAGTAGCAATTGGGAAGGAATGCAATAAGTGGAAAGTGGTTGTGTTTTCCACCGCCAGATTTCTCGTGAGGTATATGGAACAGCTCCAATTATTATTCATTTAAAGGAATAATCGAGCTCAACAATTGCCTTCGAAACTTTCGTTTTCTAAATGTCGACGTGAAAGGGTTGTGCAGAATGCTATAGTCTGCAAGTTCCTTGGCCCAGACAGGTTGATGACCCTTTTCCGGTTGTTGGCACGTGTTCCCGTAAAGCTCGGCGCTGTTCAGAGATGGCGTTGTCAGTAGGTGCATGTAAAGTGTCATTTTTTCTCTCGCCGGCAGATGACAGATCTGCCTGCAAAACTATATTACTTGCTCACACACACATTTTCTATTTTTAAAGCTAGCCAGAGCCACCACTTGTTGCAGCAATTTCGGTTTACGCGATTCTCATCTTGAGGAGAGACCAATCTACTTGCGCAATATTCCAAGAAATATGTTGTAAGCAAAGCAGCGAGCTAGTAGAACTATTTAATGCCTATATTTGGATGTCACTAGACTGTGTAGGCCCTTATTTTGGACCTGCAGTGTATACGTGCGTCCGGCAGAAGCCGCAATGGCTCCCGGAGTGCGTGCGGCGTTGCCACGTCTTCGCGGGGTCGTTCACTTAGCGTGCTGCAGACAGCAGAACACCAAAATAAACCGGTTGGAACGGAACGGGATGGGAACTGGAGCCAAGGTCGGGCGAAAGGCTTCTCACTTTCGTTTCTTCGGCAAATCCTAACAATTCTCGCAATGGTTCTCCAAGACTATACTTAAATGTCCTGGCCATTGTATAAAGCGGCTTTTAAGCAACCTTGTAAGGTTGGAAAACCTTCAGCCTTAAAACCCGAAAATATTTCGTTCCAAAAGCGAGTAAATAATGTAGTGTAGTCCCCTTTGTACGGAGGGTTGTGTGCGTAGCAGTGCGTCATAAGAAGCGTGGGTGTTGGAAGGCATTTTAAATGACAACCCACGTATAGCTCCACCTAGTGACCTTCGGCGGTAAGCCACACCAAGCCAAGGTTGTTATGTGTCGCAATTAGCCAGTCTCTTCAGCTTATTTATTATATGACGATAGACTGCCTCTCGTAGACTTGTACTAGGACATGAGGCAGTAATTTTAAATTAGTTCCGGTCGTCAATGAATACTGGCAAGCAATTGAACCACAATATCCTTGTTTACATGTTTTAATTCAGCAAAGAAAGAATTAATAAGCGACAAAATAGATCATATTAAATTAAGTTGGGATATGTATTTGTGTCACGACAGAAATTAAGGTATTGGTAGAATTTTATTTCTTTTAACAATTAGTGGAATCTGTTTGTTTTATTCCCCTCTGTTTCCCAACTATCAAAAGTACCTCCAAAAATACAAACGAAATGGCACGAATCCAGTCCGCCAGGTCTGTCTACAGGTGTCATGACCGATGTGTCTAGATAATTTAACTTTTTTTTGAATATGGTTTTGGACTACTTTTAATCACAAAAAAAGTGTCGAAAGATAAATCCAAAGCATTTTGTTTACTCAGAAGCCGTGTTATTAAGTGTTTGTTGGCATTGTTTTGATTTGAAGTTTCGTCCCATTTGTGTGGATTTCTAATAATACGGGAAAAAAATTAAAGATACTGAGCGCAGACCATTAAAATAGCTATATAAATACCAATATTTCGTGATTGAGTCAATTAATAAGGTAATAATTTCCAATTAATCATAAGCAGTCCTCACAATCGTTTTTATGACAAACGTTCTCAGAGTTACTCCAAATTTACAGGTAACCTACCGATATAAAAATATGAACCTGTGAAACGTGGGTTGAAATTTCAACTAGTGTTAATAAAGTTTTCTAATTCCCCAGTGGCGAAATATGAGAGTATATTGAAGAGATTGGAGAAAATGACGCCATATTTTACTGCAGTACGCTGGTTCATTTAGTGCATAAATTATCCGGGTGTTACATTGTATAGTGGAAAAAACGTATTAGGGAGTGAAAGAATGATCCTACGTTTCGAACCGGAAAAACTCTGTTCATCTTCAGGGTTAAGAATACGCTCGCTTAGCTGGGGAAAAGTTGAGCTTCGATCAATGAATGAAATGAATCGTTCACTGGCTGAGTTACAAAACAATGAATGGTTATGAAAGTTATCATTTTATGTAATTTAATTTAACATATAAAACACCTTAATTTTCAATTAGTAGAAAGAAAACGGCTTCGGACTGAGTTAAGAACTTTCGACAACAAAAAATGTTTAGTTTCAATCTAAATTGAGCAAAATAAAAATAATCATGCATTTAAATACCAGCCTAACTGAGACGTCAT
This sequence comes from Zhengitettix transpicula, assembly GCA_037074705.1. Lineage (NCBI taxonomy): Eukaryota > Metazoa > Arthropoda > Insecta > Orthoptera > Tetrigidae > Zhengitettix > Zhengitettix transpicula. Next base: position 32,631,257 of record CM073596.1, on the reverse strand, counting down.
TTCCGGTAATTTGCGTGCTTTAAAAATAAATTTTGAGTCTCAGTTTTAGATTTTAATAAATAACAAACGATTGTCAGTGGAAAGTTACAGTTACACAAATATCATAATTGAAGCGGTTAATGCCAGAGTGGGCTATCCCCTTTCTGAACGTATTTGAGATAAAGGGGTATTTAGTTTTTGCTTCACATTTATGTCAACGTCATTCCCAGGATTATTTCTGAAGCCACATCTTGAGTGTTAAATAAACTACACTAGACCACTATGAGAAGATGGACACAGCAATGTGGGATAGCCCACTCTGGCTCAATTATAATGTTTTCATGGCGTGAATTACCTATGTATGTCACTTATTGTGTAAGTTTTTAGGATAAATCTCAATATTAAATACAGTTAAAATGTCTAATTTAATTATTCATGTTAGTTATTGTGCTTCATGATTTATTGTTTATTTTAATGATTTACTTACTTCGTTGAAAAATAAGTGTTACACATCGATTAAAATAAAGCTTATATTTACAGTGGATTAAACACTTTTTTATTACTGCCATAATAATTTTTCTAAAGTCTGGACCTAGTCCACATACTGAATACAAGGCGTGCACGTCAACCCGTGAATTTTGTTCAGGTACGTTGGCCGTGAATTATCGTGGTGGTCGCCATCCCAGACCATAATGATACGTTGAGCATGAGTGCAAACCGCAAATAAAGGTGGGATTTTGTATGACTCGAGAAGGTTTCAGTGGAAGAATTTTCCCTTCGGTTAGAGGGCCGTGGCGTGACGGACTGATTACCAGCTTTCACCGGGAATTCCCTTATCACAGGTAACTTCCGCCAAACAATAGGCGCCGTTACCCTATAGCCTACTTCCATCGACAAGTGAATACTAGTACTACTTTCAATTTATTTTATTGTTGCTTTATATATCCATTTAGAGTGTAAGTGTATTTCTTCAAAATATATCAATAATAAGCAAGTCTTTTATCATTTTAAATTAAATTTTAAATGAGGCCAGGTCCGTGTACTGTATTAAAATATATAAAATAGGATAAATAAAATGTTGGAAACAAACTACTGTACTTTAATATGAAAAAAATATATACCACTGTGAACAAAAAGTAAGGTGAATTTATTTATAAAATATAAATTCTTTATTTATTCTTCCAAATCAATTTCATCCCCTTCAAAGTCATCCCCGACCGATAAAACGCACTTTTTCCAACGCTGTATCCAGTCCTCGAAACAGTCGGATTTTTTTTTTACGATATAGCCTTCAAGGCCTTCTTCGATTAGGTTTTTATCTCCTCAATCATGTCAAAACGGCGTCCCTGCATTGGCCTTTTTAGTTTGCTGAATAGCCAGAAGTCGCATGGAGCTAAATCAGGCGAATACGGTGGTTGCGGAACGATATGAGTCGCGAAGAACCAATGCAGTATGACGTGGTGCATTATCGTGATGAAGGAACCAAGAGTTGTTCGCCCATAATTCCGGCCGTTTCAGACGAATAGCTTCACGCAAACGACGCATAACTGTCAAATAATATTCTTTGTTGACAGTTTGGTCCGGCGGAAGGAATTCATAGTGCACCACACCACGATAATCAAAGAAAACTGTCAACATGACCTTGATTTTCGATCTTGCTTCACCTTTTGCACGATATTCGCTGGATTGGTCGGTGGTTTAAGGGTCGTATGTGTAAATCCAAGTCTCGTCTTCAGTAATGATGCATTTCAAGTGGTCCTGATAGTCTGACAGCAAAGTTTCACACACATCAACGCGACGCTTTTTTTCCAAAAAATTGAGCGATTTTGGCACCCATCGAGACTTGACGCGTTTGAGACACAAAACATTCTTCAAAATGGTTTGGACTGAGCCAAATGATATTCCAACACTATCAGCGAGATCTCTAATTGTCCATCGACGATTTTCAAGCACCAAATCTTTGATTTTTTGGACGTGGCCCTCGTCGGTAGACGTTGATGGTCGTCCAGAGCGCGGTTCGTCTTCAACGCGTTCTCGGCCCTCTTTGAACTCGTTGTACCACTTATAAACGTTTTTTTGTGCCATAGTTTGATCACCAAAGGCCTTCCGCAACATTTTCAACGTGTCCGCACAAGAATATTCCTTCCGCAAACAAAATTTGATGCAAGTTCCTGCTCAACAAAATCACGCATTGCAAAAACACGTGTAACTCGGAGATAATTAAACCCTTTAACAAACAGACGCTTGGCAAATATTGTAGACAGTCCTACCAACCTAAGGAAAAAATTTACCTGCCTTCCTAATACCCGAGAGTTTTAAATGACAATTTCACCTTACTTTTTGATCACAGTGGTATATGCTTAGAAACTAATACGTTCAGTTAGTCAAAACAATAACAATTTGAATTTCAATTGCTTTTTCGACATTTTAAACATTACTCATATTGTAAGATAAGCATTTATAAATTTTACAATAAATTGTTTCTGAAATGAGACGCTTAAAAATATTTAAAATGTCATTGATATTCTGAAAAGATCTTTATGATGATAACGTACTTTTCCTGTGTGATTGCTTTTTCTTAAAAAAAAAAGAACACGACGAGCTTAGCAGCGGCTCTGACGTCACACCCTTTCCAATATGAAGACATATTCAGTGTCGGCGAATTTTGCTGCAGAAACGTCACATTTACCGGCTAAAAGTATATTAAACAGAATGTTGTGTTCATACCTGACTCAACTGACCAGCGCCATGGACCGTTGTTAACAACCAACTAGGATCTTATGTGGAAAGATAAACCATGTCAGACAGCATCCTGTAATATATAAAATGAAAAGCACTGCGTTAGAAAGCAACCGAAATATTTAGTAGTACAGTACTACAGTTGATATAACACAAAGAAAGAAAAAAATGTGTTTATTAGTGATAAGTACAGTGCAGTGAAGTAACGAAAGGGAATGTCGAAGTTCTTGGTCGTAATTAGGAAGATGGTGTGAACAATTCTCGCTTCTGATCTAAGAGCCAGAATTAGTAATAATGAGCTTTGTGTCTTAGCTCTTTGTTTTTTTAATTTACAATATTCGCAATATTTATTTCTGTAAATAGTTTATATGAGCAATACGTGATATTGCTAAATGCATTGCTCATTTGCATTAAATTTCGTTTGGAAGAAAATTCCATAATTAGCATTAGGAGTCCGTTAGTCACGATGTTACGAAAGCTCTCGCCTTCATTGTGTTGCATCGGGATTTTATTATGAAATGAATAGTCCGTAACAATGTACGACAGAAGTGCATTGATACAGCATTTTCTCTCCCGAATCGTGAGCAAAATTTGAACTGAAAACTAAATAGTGTCCTTAATTAGTACAGAAATATTTAAGGTATTTTTGACGAGTCGTGAAATAAAACTGGACCGGTTGAAACGAAAAGGCCGAGATTCGGACAGTCACTCGAATGCAATTTATAGGGGCAATTAGGGCGATTTGTTGAGTTATGCGCGGAAGTCTCTTTGTTCCCAGTAACCTTGAAAATTCCCGTCCGTCCACGGGCATCGACTCCTGCGGTAAAGAACTAATGGAGCAGGATCCCATGCATGCGGGAGTCATCGCACTACATAACAGTACACAGAGGGTGTAAAGACACGATAAACTTACACGAATTGACCATAAAATCTCAAACTCGTCAAGAATGTCCACAAACTTTAATTGCAGAAATCCTCCTCCTCGCCCCCCCCCCTTTTTCCCAGAGAATGAACATTGCTGAAATAGACTAGAATATTAATAAGAGCTGAGAAATTTCGATGGTCCTTGAGAACTAAACTAGTTCCTTTGGACACCTACAGATGGCATCCAATCATTGAATTTATTTTCTGGCTGGTCTATTCCTGAGGAACCCATTGTCAAATCAACAGTTGGTTGTCAGCCATAGCCTTGTCTGAGCTTAAGTGTTATTTCATTGCATATTTGATCATAATTTTAGGAAACTATTATTGACTATTTTGTGCAAGTAGAGTGGCTTTTAATGAACAATTTACTGGAGGTTTGCCGTTCATTCACCGAATATTTTGTATATTTCATACTTAAATGTTTTTTAATACATTTATTTGTAGCGCATATTCCAAATATTTAGTGCCTGAGAAAATACCTGGCGATACAAAAGTCATTAACAACACTGTTGGGGACGAGAAAAATCATTCTAATAAAATCTAATCTGAGACACTGAATGCACTGGAGTGTTCACCCTAGAGTGCAAGCACGAATTTATTCTGTGCGATGCCCAGAAAAGGAAGGCATTCGTTCATCCCACAGTGTAATTTTGAGATGAAAACAAATCATTCTGTGAAAGAATTTTCAGGAAAACAAAAGTTTCCTTGACTTCGTTGACGGCAACGAATAGAATATGCAACTCGTGATATATAAAATATAAACATGAACCTCCGTTTATTTTCAGTTGATATTTCAGCCCAGTGTTTTCATGTTATATTTCTTCATTTTAATGTAGGAGTCACAACAGAGCCTGACATCGGTAAGCAGATTCTTCTCAATCAAGACAGAGAAATCGAAGTCAAAACACTTGTTACTTTCAGTAAGAAATATTGGACACGAAATCATTCTTCGTTTTATATATATATATATATATATATTGATATTGGAGTTATCTGGCTGTATAACTCCAAAAGTTGACTGAGAGGTTAGCTGAATAAAGATCATACACGACAAAACTACAGTCAATATCGTAGAAAAATATTCTGCCTTAAATTCATTTTAGAGAATTGGGAAATTAAAAGTCTGATCATAGCATGAAAAGGAAAAAATCAAGTTCTGTCACAAGAATCACGGATTTTTATAAACAAAAAGAAAATCTATAACGAATTACTGTTCACAGTTGAATGCCAGGATATAGAACCTCGTCATATTTCCTGTCAGAAAAAGGATTTTACGTAGACAACCTTCATTAAAAGTTTGCTTCACCTTGCAAAACCGATAAGGATACGCATAACTCATGAATAAGAAAGATAGCCAATTCAGACAAAAAGGTAATATAAATACCACACAACGTTTCTGGAATCCTTGTTCCTTTCATCAGGTGCTTAGAAGAGCCTAGAGACTCATTTCAGAGATGCTTCACATTAAATCAAATATCACAACTTTAATGTACAGACACTAATAAACTAAGGCTTTTGAGTGTTGTAAAACTGACCTTTGCAGTTGTGTTTCTCTAGGCTGTTCTTAGCACCTGACGAAAGGAACAAGGATCCCAGAAACGTCGTGTGGTATTTATAATACATTTTTGTCTCAATTGGCTACCTTTCATATTCATTATTTTCAATCAGACGTAATTTATTTCATTTGATACGTATAACTACTACCGTGTATCAACTACAAGTAAAATTGAAACGAAATGTCTGTGTAAAATGACAATGGAATCGTTTCAAACGTTACCACGAAAACAACTATTCAGGGTGATGCAGGTGGAAATAAGGTATTCCATTGTGCTTGGGGGACTGTCGGATTACTTGTCAGGGGGCAAGGTGCTTACGCGAGGACAAGTAGGTTTTAGGCAAATGTTTAGTGAGAGTCGTCACCTGCCCCATGCACCTGTTCTATGGTTTTCAACTAAAACTCGTTCTATACATAGTCAAATCTGCGGCTCCTGCCGTAGCCAACAGAACTAGAACAATTTATACGCACATTTGTTGCCATTTTCGGACGACAAATTTTCAAACAAAACGGGCTTCAATACAGAAAAGAAAAGCAGCCGTATTTTTATATATATTTACATACATTCATGCACGAAAAATTATTCGTAGTAGTTGGTGTCGAGAAGGTATTGTGGTATCTACGTCGTGGAGAAGAGTAAAGTATAGCGGCTAAGTGAAAGTGCGGTAGAGAGTGAATCAAGATGAGGGAAAGGAATCAAACAGTTTCAACGTTTCGAACACTCCTGTCTTCAGGGAAAGAAGGGTTAAGAATCCAGAGATGGTCACGCGAGCCTCAGCACTTTAAATCTAGTGGTGTATGTTACCAAGTAGAAATCAGGATACACAACACTGTGGTTGTAATTACTTCGCTGAGGCGTGTGAAATGCGTAATTTAAAGTCTGAGGATAATTGGTAGGAGATTCCAGGAACACATTCAGAAAAGTGGTATTTCCTGCTGTCGGAAACGCCTTTTCCTGAAGCATGGCGTCACAGCTGAAGGAAATCGTTCAGATTTCATAACAAAAGTCTGCAAACTCCCACGTGTGTGTGTGTGACGTCATGACTGCGCAGGTCAGGTCTGATCTGAGCTTTAGAATTCCATTGGGTCAATGAACAGAATTAGACAATTCCATGTATTCCTGTTGTTAATGTTCGTTGCCTAGAAATTTATTTCGGTGCAACTGTTGTAACAGACTTGCAAAAAAAAATTGCGTTGTCATTTACTTCCGAAAATTTTCGCCATCATATTACAGTTTTAAAATAAACAAAAAATTAACGTCTGTTGAAAATATTATCATTAAAACTACCTTTATAACGGACAAAATTAAAAACGAAAGACTTCAAATAAGTCAAATTTAAAGCTGCCGACGCGGATTAGCGTCGTTTTGTAACGGCGAATAATTTAACAACAAACTAAAATCAGAGATAAAAACTAAGAACCAAGGATCTTAAAACAAAATATCATATAGCTTGTTGTGACTTTCTGTGTTAATATTAAACGTGGCAAAGAAAGTCACAACAAGTTATATGATATTTTGCTGTAAGTTCTTTGGCTCTGCGATTTTAGTTGGTTGTCTGCTACAGTCTTAAATTATTCGCTAAACCGCGTTGAAACATCCGGCAGGTTTAAATTTTACGTATTTTAAGTTTTTAAGGTCATTTTAATATAATTATATCACGGTTTTTTTTGCAAAAGATACTTACTTCAATCGTCAATCGTCAACTTTAAATTTTCAACCAATCTGTGTTTTGTAATTTCTGGGGATGTATATAGTTTTCTTTCTTCGTAAACGACGATTCTTCATGGGGGCAAGAAACTATTGTCCTCGCGTGATTGATGTTTGAAGTGATGACTCGAGCATGAATATATACGGGCACTATAAAACACAAATACGGAAAATCTTCAGAAATAGTTACTGTACACTTCCTATCTCCGGGACGCCTCACAACATTTTATAAACATGAAAGGAAAAAATGTAGGTCACGCGTTTCTGTGGACGAGATGCGTCAACGTACAACCTTCTCGGAAATGAAACTCTTGTCAATGGAAGCGGTGACGGGGCGAGACTACGTCACGTACGCGCGCTCGTTTTTCCTCTCGGGAGTAATTTGCGTGGGTGTGACATCAGACAGTGATTCATTAGCGACGGGCAGATAACTTTGAATCATCTTCACAGAATACCCCAAGATTATAAAGCAGCGTTGAATACCCCGAGTTTCTCATTGGCGAAAAACACTGCGGTTTCTCGCATGACAAGTCCGAGAATTGCAACTAAATTCAATTGAAAGATGTCATACTGGAAGAAGCGAGTTCCTCAGATAATTTCAATAGTACCACGGCTTGGGATTAAATCTGAAAATATTTTGAAGTGTATCAAAGGAAACAATCAACTTATTCCAACCAGATGATCCACTGGGACGAATCAGGGTGACTCCTAGTCACCAGCGGGGTATTTCAATTCTTCGCTGGACCACTTTGGTTGAATTAACGCGTAAACCTGCTCACGAGAAAATTTTGCTGTTAAGAGTGTGACGCTAGATTGTAACAAAGGATATGGGTAAAATAATTCAATTCGAATGAATGATCTTCCACAAAAAAAAAATAGCTTCAGAAGGAGGGGGAATCTATTGTTGAATCTATACAATAGTAACAATGCAGATTTTGGGATGCGGAACCCCACTGGGCATCATAGGGAGTCCGGAAAAGAGGTTTGCAATTTGAAGAGGTACGGAATGATGAATTCAGTTGTAAGTCTTCCAAGAGAAATTGTGAGAGACACATTTGATGATAATGTGGGAAAATAACCTTGTGACTGATCAGACAATATTGTAATTAATAATGAGAAAAATTGCTAAATACAGACAAAATAAGTGATGATATAAATACAACGCAACGTTTCTGGAACCTTGTTCATTTCTTCAGGTGCTATGAAAACTAAAAAACATAACAGACTAGAGCGACTCAAGTACACAATTCATTTGACAAAACTCAAAAATTCCGTCTTGTGGTATTTATATCACCACTTCTTTTGCCTGTATATGGCTATTTTTCTCATTATTAATTTTCTAACAGACGTAAATTTTTCATTTTAATATTGTAATTAATTGAACTTCAAACGTCCTAGTTGGGAAAATTGCATGCTATTTTCTAAATATAAATTAAACGACCCTACCCGGTTGGAATCCCGAGAAAACTTTATCCAGCAGTTACACCGGGAAAACCTATGCTCCTTATTAATTAAGACTTACAGTTTTAATTGTATCGATTTTTAATGTTTAACAAAACTGGCAATATAAATTCCGATAATTGTGAAAATATGATATAATTTTTTGGTATGTTATAAATTTGGTAGCTCCAATAGCTAGGAACAAAATTATATTTTCAGAACAACATACTACAATAATATATTATATGAATTAAGAATGGAGCTGAAGGCTAAATATGTTGAAAATAAGATACTAATAAAAATTAAGATGCAAAACATTTAAGATTACCAATTATATTACAACTCCCAATTTCCAAATTCTGTGGCCCAATAACGTAGAAATTACGGTGTCTGTAGGCTTTAACAACACAGCAAAAATCAATAGTCGCTTTTACACAATTCGACCCTCCAGCATTTTATTATGCCTTCCCTTTGGAATTCTGGATGAAATGTCTATCCGTTAATTACGATGACGATCTCCAAAATATAAATTTCTGAATTAAAATTAAACAAGGAAAATATACGCGCAATTTCAATTATTCGGAGCGATTATTAACAGTTGCACAGCCAAAGGTTAAGAATAAAAGGGCAAAAATAAACACAAATTCGAAGGCAGCGTAGAGAGGAACTGAACTTACTTCAGCACTGCAATATTTCAACAGCCTGGAAGTCCGTGACAGGTAGTCTTTCTTTGACCCAATGTTGAATAGAAAGCTGTCGACAATACACAATGCTTATTAGCATTCTCCATACCTGGCCCATTTAGTGTTTTCAGGGCTGTATTTTTAAGTACTTTCGCTCAGAAGAAATCTTGTCAGCTAGATCGGCGTGAATGCGTGTTGAATCGTGAAAGTATCTCACGAAAACGTGTGAAACGGGTGACTCTGTGGACAAATATTCTGTGCAATGTGCTGAAAGTTACATTCCGTAATGATTAATTAGAAAAGGAGGGTTTGTCAGGGAGTACTTGTTGAAATCCCAATATGAAACACCAGATAGAATCATTGAAGAAAAAAGTGCAGAAAATGGCCGTAACAAGTATGATGGGAATTATCAGATAAAATGAGGGCGAGAACACGACCATTCACTACTGCCTAGTTATGTCGGTATATGAAATCGTAATTTAAAAATTAAAAGAAGGGACAGTTAACGCACAGGGGAACGTTTTTATTCTTAAACTAGCTGGATGTCGGCGTTGCCCCAGTTGTTATATATATTTATAACTCACGATTAGACTCCAATTTCGGTTACTTTTACGTTAAATGTATGTAACGAACTTCGCCCCCATCCCTAAATTTGCTCAACTCAAATGCCGAAAGGGGCTGAACTCATTGACCCCGAAAAAGTTCCTTTCGTAAATCATACCGTCCGTTTCAACATAAACTTTGAATGTCATAATTAAATTCAGAGATATCGATACCCCCAGATTATTCCAATCGTATTAGCGTTATTTTAATGTAACACCCCACCAAACCCCACCCCTAAGCTTGCTGACAGGAATAAAACTTAGTGACATTCAAAACCGTGGATTGTTTTGAATAATTTTAAGTAATGCCAAACCACCCCCATCCTTAAGGATTCTTCCCTCCCAAGCTCGGAAGGGGTTGAAATTATACACGGAAAATATGTAAAGTCATAATTAAATTCAGTGATATCCATAACCTTGGATTTGACTCCAATATCGGTTGTATTCGCGTTATTTTCCTCTAACGGATCGCCATCCCTAAGGGTGCTCCTTTCCCATTATATTTGGGGTTGGAATTATACAAACATTACATCGGTAGAAACACTATCTAACTCTTTGACACCGAAAAATATTTATTCGGCTCGAATATAGGTCGTTTTAGCTTGTACGAAATTCTTCATCCCCGTCCACCCTCGCTCCTGGGGGTTGTAGTCGTGTCTCACCCCGACAATGTTTGTCTCCTGGTCGCACGTGTACGAAATATGCTCCACGGATGTAGATTTGTATGCGGAACATACACTTATTTTTATTTAATGGATATGACGGTAACTAACTGGAATATATTATCTTCAGCTCTGTATTGAAATAGTCCTATTGAGGTCAATAAATTTCTTTCAAATTTAAGTTAATAAAACGGTAGAGCAACCAACAAAAAACCTTATAATTGTACACAAAGGAAATAAAAACATGTAAATTGAAGTGCAACGTGAAATATGAAATTAAAATATTCTATCGAGTGATTTTATTTTTAAGCAAAACTAAATTCTATTTAAAGGGAAACGGACGTTTTTTTTAGTATTTTATGTTTCAATACATGTTTACTTTAAATTTCTATTTCTTTGCAGTAAGAAATTCATTCACTCATTCATTCATAATAGAACTATTAAAAAAAACACCGCCAGGTGACCTTGAAACGCTACTGACACACTAAGCTTGAAACCCAAAGGCAGGAAGTGGTCGGCAACCACTAAGAATAACTTCCGATCGTACACCCAGAACCTGAGTTTGTAGCCAAGAATCTCACAGTAAAAAGGCCAGCTCTTTCAAAACTGGCCCTTGTAAGCGACCTAATTTAAGAAGCGACTTTACAGCCTGCCAAATTGATTGCAGAGTTTACGAAAGTGTTGCGGAATCGTCATCGGAAATGGTAGACTTGAGCAATGCGAGAAAGGACACGACCGAACACCATTTGTGCCAAATGGAACGGTGCAACGTATTTATTACTGGTAGAAAGAGGTGGGGATACGGCTGTTATAAATTTAATATTCCATTATAAGATAAAAGGATCTATCTAAGGACTATTTAGAGTCGGGAAGACAGATTCCAATATTTCCTTTCAACATCTCTACCAGGTATTTATTTCCTGTTACGCGTATTTCGTGCCCTTGTGCAAATCCTCCGATCTCGTTCATCCAAATGGCCAATTTCCTTTCTAATATTAGCCCCCAAATTTTCAACCCCAGAATCCTTCTGCTACGGAAATGTTATTTCGCTGTAACACAATTGTTTCCTCCCATCTGAATACAGCTGCGATTTCGCTGGCTGCTTTTGCCGACTGTTATTTCGCGATACAAATTATACATCCTTCAACACGTTTTTCTTTTGGTAATATTTAGTTTTTTCATCTCACTCTTGACTGGTCCCAGGAACGTCGTGGGGTTCAATTTTGTCTCTTTAGGATATTTCATCTAATTAAAAATAACTTTACTTAAAACAAAACTATTTTTGTGAGTGAAATAAATTATTGGATGACAAGATAACGACGCATTTTTAATTGGTACTAGGAAAGATGAAAAATTGAAAACAAAACCTGCTTCAGTCGCAAGAGTTAGTTTACTTCATTTAAGGCGGAGGTGATGAAAATATTGGCATCGAAGGGGATGAAGACATTGACAGAATTTGACAAATCGGTCAAAACTAGAAAATCAATGAAGTGATGCCAACACTCTTCCCTCTATCCGAAGTGGATTCGAAAATTCTCGTTTCTTATAAAGATAATATTTAGTTTATTTCCTTACTGTGGAAGTTAAGATGTTGACGTTGTTGTTTGCTGAGAATCACGAGCAACTCCTGCTTTCTCCCCTGCATCGTGGGTCCCCCTTCTTCCCTTCCCTCTGGGGACAGCTGCCATGTCTTTACCCAACACCGAGGAAACGGTAATGGATATACCTAGCGACGACGAGAGGAAAGGAAGGGACGGGACGATACGAGCGAGATACGGGGGGGGGGGACGAGGATAGCATAGCTCAACTCAATATTACTTCCGTGGAGGGTACAAAGTTAGCTCGGAAAAAAGGGAATTTATCGCGTCTAAAAATGAACAGATAATCAATACCTGTAACGGAAAGAAACGTGCATTCCCTGCTCAACGACGGAAATAAGGTACCATCACAAGATAACTCCCCCCACCCTCCCCCGCGCGCACCACCACTAGGGTATTTACAATTATATGGTTTGAAGACAAATAACGAAATCAAACAAAGCGAACAAGACAGCGAAAGACAAAGTAATGGTATATAAGACGGGGAATAGAACGTAATGAAGACGACGAAAAAAATGAAATGATTAATCTAAATTTCTTTATAATAAATTAAAGTAACACACTAAACTCTAAAGTATTAAGACTTCGTTGTTTTTTTGATAACTGAATTTAATGGCACAGGTGACGAGGTTCCAACCAGGGATGAAACGCCGTGTTTGTTAAATATCGCGGATTAAATTTGATAATAATTTTTTTCTGACTCACAGCCTGGTGTTTTTCTTAAAAAAAAATTAAAAAGACGTCAGCTTATTACAGTTGTTGAAAGAATAATAGTAATATCGATAGCCAGAAACAGACAAAAGAAGTGATAATATGAATACTACACAACGTTTCTTCAGGTGCAGAAAAAACGCAAGAGCCTAGAGACACAACTGCATGCGTCAGCTGACAAATGTAAAATATTTACTGTATAATAAAGATAGCCAATACAGACAAAAAAGGGTAATATAAATACCACACAACGTTTCTGGGATCCTTGTTCCTTTCGTCAGGTGCTAAGGAGAGCCTAGAGAAACACAACTGCACTGGTCAGTAGACAACACTCAAAAGCAATGTATTTATCTGACTTAACACATACTATTATGTTTCTTATTCATTATTTTCAATCAGACGTAAATTTATTCATTTTAAAATTATTTACTTTTGAGGTTTGTCAACTGTTGTGCGGTTGTGTCACTCTAGGATCTTTCGTGTTTTTTTTTTGCACCTGAAGAAAGAAACGAGGCTTTCAGAAACGGTGTGTGGTATCATTGTAACTTCTTTTGTCTGTTTTTGGCTATCTTTCTTATTATTAGCTTATAATCGGACGTACATTTTTCATATTTGTTAAAAGAAATTATCGTAGAAATGTTTGAACACAGCTAAATTAGTCAGAAATATTTTATCAACAAAAAACTTAATTTACAACGTTTAGTCCTCAATCTATGGCATCATCGGGTGTACAATGTAGTAAATCTAAAAATTATTTAAAATAAATTTAACTTATAATTATAATTTATTGACAAATTCTTCTGTAACATCAACATTGGGCCGTAATTGAATAAGTCGACAATATATGCACATTAAATATTAAACATAATTTTTATGTCGTCAAATTTTCAGCCAAACTTGTTTAAAAATAATTATTATTTTGATTTTTAGATTTGCTCTATTGTACACCACAAGAAGTCTTAATTTGAGCACGAAACGTTGTTAATTTTTAATCTTTTTTATGAATAAATAATTTTTCACTAATTTGGCTGTGTCCGTCGTACATTTATAATTATATTTAAGTCGGATAAATACAACTATGGAAGGAGATTGGTTCAACTTACCAACAGTAAAGAGAAACTGTTCGGTGTCAAGAAGGCGAACCACGGAAGTCTGTGCACGCAACAATGCTGCTAGCTAAACAATCACGATTTTCAAAATTACTTTTAAAATATCAACAGTCTGTGTTATAAAATTAAAAATGTAGCTACTTATCAAACAAAATATATACCACAGCATTTCTGCAATCCTTATTGATATCGTCAGGCGTTTAAAAAACGGACAAGCCACGTGACGACCTCATACTTATTTTTTTTCCCTTTCTACTGTTAAATTGTCACCACCATGTTGTACTGAATAAATTTTAAATCCACAATGAGTCAATGTACTGCAACTTCACTGTTTACAAAAGCATTAAAGAAACGTGTCTCACGACCTATTCTTAAGCGTCCGTTATTAATTCGGCTACTTCTCTTAATAAATACAAAATCGTTCAAATTTAATATTTAACGTATTTTTCTTTCATTAAAATATTTATTACCGGAGAAAAGTCAGAAATATAGTCCTTTAAATGGAGAGGATCAAATTTCGTCTTTCCCTGGTGTTCCCAAACACGTAGCCAATATCCTAAAAACAGAGATACTTCAACCCAAAATGGCTCTATAAATAATTAATTTAAATGTCCGTCAATTGAAACCTAATTGTAAATAAATAAACCGACCGACACTCCAAACAATTTAACAATATAAATATGATTCAGTTGGTCTAAGACGAATATAACTTTTAATTGTAAATACTTTCCATTGTTGAATAATAAAGATGGCCAATGCAGATAAAAAATGGTAATATAAATACCACACAACGTTTCTCGGATCCTTGTCCCTTTCGTTAGGTGCTAAGAAGAGTAGAGAAACACAACTGCACTGGTTAGTTGACAACACTCAAAAGCCAGTGCAGCTCTTCTTAGCACCTGACGAAAGGAACAAGGATCCCAGAAACGTTGTATGGTATTGATCACAATATCTCGTAAAATCGAATATTAGAAATTAAAGACCCGTAGAACAGAAATCAATTTATATAATGTTCAAAATTAATCTCTGTTATACGAGTCGTTAATTTCTTGTGTTCTTTGAAATCCGAAGGAAACGAAATATTTCCGACGCGTTTTTCAAGGCCCCTTCTCAATGAAAACGTAGATACTGTGAGCGAATCGTGATTCTCGCGGCCGGAAATATGCGGTAGAGGGAACACAAAACGATTTAACGACAGGAAGCAAGTCGCTAAAAGTAGTACGCATGCTTGAAAGCTGTGACTCACCTGAAGAGCTAACTGCACCCTTCCCGTCGAGTGAGCTTTCCCTTGTGACCGGCAACAATGTGAGGCTCCACCTGCATGGCAGCTGCAACAAAGGAAAACGGTTGCAATCACGGGAGTTACAAAACACCGACGTAATCGCGGTCAAACAAAATTATTTATCTCATAAGGTAACCAGTCCCGGGTAACCATTGCTCAACGTAAACAGCGATTGGGAAATTACACAAAGTTGAAACAAAAGCACATCACGTGGGCTCGCATGGACAAAGATGTTCATTTCGCAACTCGCATTGTCTTACTGAAATATCGTACGTAGTTGCGACAGGTGAATATTTTGTACGGATGTTGTTGAACGTTTTCTCTAGTTCTCTATCCAACTGTAAATTACATAAAGTAGTTTTTATTTTACGTTTGACCCTTGCCAACATCGGGAAAAAAAATAGTTACTGGTTCTTTGTTTTTTTCTTCTGTTTATTACTTACGTCGTAAGATAATCATTAGTCGTAGGACAGCAATTACAGAATATATAGTGAGTTAGGATGATCGACGTTGAGGACGACAACGCGATGGTTTCGGAACGTCACATTCTTGTATGCGGAAGCGGAAAGGTCGTCGAACGCGATTAAACGGCACACTAGCATCGTTGACCTTGAGGTACACGAGTGTGTATCGGTACTGGTTAGAGATTAGTGTAGTTACCTCGCTGGTAGTCGGTCTAGCTGGGCGGTGTGTTGACAGCGTTCGAGAGTGAACTGTGGAGTGGCAGAGGTTTTAGAGGAGGCGAGGGCAAGCACCGTTAGACGGGGAGCCTCTACTCGTCAAAGCTCTTTGCGACTGTCGCCCACGTCACGCCCGTACTGCCGCAGGTGCCACGATAACGCTCAAGATGATGTCGATTAACTGTGTTGATCACCTGTGCTCGTAACCGGGAGTAACCTTTGTCGAGATCAACGTCCATTGCGCAACGAACCGGCCCGTTTGGCATCTTCCTCTCACCGAGTGAAGTGGCCACTCCGCAAGGTTAGATCGTCCAGCACTTGCTCAAATAATAATACGATAAAATGAAAAAAAAATTACGTCTGATTGAAAATAATGAATAAGAAAGATAGCCAATTCAGACAAAAATATCACACAACGTTTCTGGGACCCTTGTGCCTTTCGTCAGGTACTAAGCAGAGCCTAGAGCGACACAACTTTGACTTTTGTCAACTGACAGTACAGTTGTGTTGCTCTAGGCTCTTCTTATCACCTGACGAAAAGAACAAGGATCCCATAAACGTTGTATGCTATTTATATTACCCTTTTTGTCTGAATTGACTATCTTTATTATTCAATAATACGATAATATATAAAATTTAAACACATTTTCTTTATTAATTAGTAGATATATTTCGATTTTATGTCACCTAATCTCTAACAGATATATAAGATTATTTGTATCTCGCCTCTTCACAACCAAACTTGATTTACGTACCAATAACAAATATTATTGAGTGTTCTGCCTGTGGCATGTCCTTGTTCTTGTCCTGTAAATTTCCTTCTCCACCTTGCTGCCATGTCCTTTAACGTCTTACTTCATCAGCCAATATCTTCTTTCTCTCCTCGTCTAGCAGCTGCACATTTTTTTTTTCTTCGTCCACTACCTGGAACTCCAAGTATCCTTCGATGATGTCGTGCAGAAAACAGTTTCTCTTTGGATGTGTTCGATCCAGTTTACGTGCCTCTTAAATTGTAGTTAAGATGGGCCTCTTCTCATTTACTCTTCTTGGAACTTTATTTTTTACCGTCACTGTCCATCTTATTTCTTTCAATCTTCTCCAACGCTACATTCTCAAAACTTTCAAGATATTTCTTCTTTTTCTTTGTCGTACGTGTTTCTGATACATCCGTAATTCTAGTTTCGATTTACTTGTTAGCAGTTTTATTTTCTTGGCCATGTATGTGATATTTTCTGTAGCCAACGTTCGTTTTATAAAAAACCCTTGGCTACCTTCCTCTACCTTTACGCATCCCCCCCTTTGAATCCCTTTCTTATGCTATAAAAGGGAAGTGGCCACGATGTGGTTTACCTTGTATGTAGCCTATGTACATCTTCTTATTATTCAAATGAATTGATAACCCAAGACTGGACATCTAAACATTCCAAATCTTTCTCGTGTCAAGTGGTCAGTGCAGATTTAAATACCATCGACATTAATCACATATATTTCAACAACGGGAAGTTAAAATGAAATATTCTAAGTATCGAATATAATTTCGGTTTTTAGTGGAAATAAATCATTTTCCTTGTAATTACATTCACTTAATAATTAAATAAAATTTTTAAAACAAATCCTGCTGAGTGAAAGTTAAAGATATATTACTCGTTTCGAAACTGTAAGTATTATTTTATTTATATAGAGGTTTGTAAGCTTGATTTAGACTAGTTCACGAGCTGTGTCTGGTGCAAATTTTACACGAAGTTGTTTAATGGATTTAAATTTTAAATAATGTTAATGCATACTCCAGCAAAGTCCAACTTGCACTAATTAAACATTTAAACATATGCAGTTAATGTCAAGGTTACTTTAACTAAGAATACACAAGTGTGTTACAGCTTATGCCACGTTGATTCGTGCCACAAAAATAACAAGGTCGGCCTCGCTTTGATTAGTTTATCTGTTGTCATTAAAATTATCGCAGAGATTGCAATCTCCCGACTACCATTTTTCTGTCATCAATCGTACGACCTTTGATCTTAATCTCATCGTATATTTTCTTACCACTGTCTAATTGTGTGTTTATGGCGTTTACTACAATACTGTGCTTTCTCGTTACTTATTTATTGCTACCAGCCTTATCCGATTTCATTGCCATATTTACAGTCTTGTTCTTGAAAATAGCTCCAATATCTTCTGCGATCTCACGTTTGGAGTTTTCTCACACGTGCTCATCCTTTCTTGCCCCCCCCCCTCCCTCCCCTAAGTAATAAGGCTCACTCCTTCCAACACATTCGAATCTATTACATGTGTAATAAAGTTTATAACATTAAATGTATACTCAAAAAGTATATTTACTTCTGTAAACGAGACAAGTGGTTGTTTATTCATTAATTGGAGCTTTCGACTTATTAAATCAAATTCATCTTTTACAAAATTAAAAATGTCTCGTTTTAATATTTAAACACATGCCGGGAAAGTAAATTATTTGCTGAATTTATACACACTGAGTGCTGAATCGTACGTTCAAATACACGAACAATTTGTCGCAATCTTACGTCTCAAAATTTGTATCCACAAGGGCAAAGCCTGAGTGTCCTTAATTACCATATTTCAAATTCTTTAGAGAATTGATTTTGATTCTAATAGAAGCACACTCAACGACATTGTATTAGAATTTTTTTTAATTACATATGTTTTATTGGATGGTAAACTGATATCAATCGCGTTTATTACCGGCGATGCGTCACGATAGTTCATTTACGTGAATTTCCGATGCTTAAAATGTTTCCACGATGGGTAAACCGACAATATTAACGACATTGAGTGTATAGAATACAAGTTTGACCTTCGTACGTTGTGTACGTACCGACTCCAAGACTTCGCTTACAACTAATTTTTACGGCGGCAACACTAAATTTTATCGTTCGTTTTTGTATCAAATCTTTAATTGTAATCAACTTTGGCTAGTGGTGAATGGAGGTTATTTATTCCAGATTAAGGAATTAATCGGAATCAGAGGGTGGATTGATTTAAGCCCTGGACGGGGTTGTGGGGAAAACGCCGACCCTTGCTACGATTAAAATTGCTCCCCACGCCATTGAAAAGGGGAAGGGAAGGGGTTCCATTGTGCGATGTTGCTAGTTTTACGGCTACATTTATACGTTTAGTCTTACAGGCGGTATAGAAACGTAATGAATGGCAGACGAAGAACAAAAAATACGCTACGTATGTTACAACAGAACAACGCAACGCCTTAAAAAGCGGAAGGCAGACAAAGAAATTTTACATGTATCCGACGTCCCTGTCCCTGCTATTAGTGAGGTTCAAAATGTTTGTTTTCGACGAGAACTGGCAAAAAAATTGACCGCGAAGGTCTCGACGAATTATTGCTTTTGCTCGGAATCTTATTATACGTTCTTCTCTCAAATCCTTATAACCCCCCTCCCCCCCCTGGTATTCTGAAATTCAGATTTTACACAGTGACTGTAGTAGACGTTGACTCGTTTTTTTATATAAATGAAAGCGTGGAGTTAACGTCATATTTAAAATTTTAACACTGAAATGATTGGCATTTCAGTCCACTCAAATGACGAGTCCTCGGTCAAGAAATCCGCTCGTTTATCTTATCGCAAATGCTATTGTAAAAGTGTAATGTTACTGCTATTAACCTACTTAGACAATATTTATTAAACAGTAATTTGTAGTTTTCCTTATTGAGGAAGTGATATGGAATAATGACATTGAGAATGTTTCCTGAAATATAGCTATTATGGGATCTTTTATTAATTTAGATTTATTATTCATTCCATTAGTCCTCGGTCGAGGAAATAGGACACGTCCAATATAAGATTACATGAGAAGAATAATTATTACAAATACACGGTTTAAAAAACAAACATTGTACTATACCAAAAAAAAATTATAAGATTTGAAACGACATTAAACATTTTACTTTAGAAAAAAATATAAATGATTTAAAACTACGTTAAATATATTAATACCACAGTAATAAGTAATTAAAGAAATAATAAGTGTTTTAATTCATCTACAGTTTCCATTCGACGGAGTTTCCAGTAGAAAATCTTACATCGATTCCCGTCGAACATGAAAAAGAAAATAAGATACAGATCAAAGGTGTGATTATGAGACCCGAGTTTACAACAGTTAATGTTTCTACAACACAACAGTTTGCCTCGTTATAGCTTATGTTTTCGTACGTCACTGGTTACCCCCTTGGCTCCCTCGCTATCACTTTAGAATCCTCAGGTGGATATTGTAGCCTGTAACTCTAAATATGTTGTAATATTCAATTAATGAAATAATAAAATGCCACCACGTTGCAGCGCCACATTATGTGGTATACAAAAAATATTATAAGATAGTCCACACGTTGCTGCTCCAAATTATGTAGTATACAAGGTAAATAAAATATTAAAATGCCCCACGTTGAGCGCCAAATTATGTAATATTCGAAATATTAGTAAACAAGCTCCACGTTAGAGTGCCAAATTTTCTAGTATTCGAACTTTTAAAAAGATGAAAGTTAACAGGATTGTACCTTAAAATTAAACAAAATATTATTTAATTACAATTTCGATGTATTCAGAAGTTTTGATTGTCATTAAAGCTGAGGCATTTGTTAAAAACATAAAATGACCAAATTTCAATGTAATTCTGTATTGAAATTAATTAATCTTTTGTTATGTTAACATTTTAATACTTTTCAAATATCCGGGATTCACTTCTACAGATTCTGTGCTTCATACCGTGTAACTGAACTTTGTTTTCAATCCCAAATTCGTCTAGAACATCTTGATATATTTTTGACTGTGTTCCTTAATGGTAATTTTGTTTCTCAAACGTCAGAATTCCAATATACAACGATTAAGTAATAGCTGTTATCAAAAATTCAGCTGAGAAAAATAATTGTATGCGTGTGAGGGTGATGGCTGGTAGATGTTTGAACAGTTGGGGGCGGCGATAGAGTGAGAGTACAGCTGGCTTTTTGTTTGCGGGCGGAGCTCGTGCTTATCTATCATGGCTTTCCATATGGATGTAGGCCAGAGTTATCCAACCATGTATCGTCATATATACCTACTTTATCACGTGGAGGGTCCGAGATGTCTTCGTGATGAGATGTTTTCAGCGGTCATCGCGTTGCATCTCTCTCCCTGGACAATTTACTAGCCATGAAGATGTGGTTGGTCCTTTGATTCTGGTGGGTAAACCAACAAATCATAAACTGTTGCCAACTAAATTTCTGCTGTTTCATTTTTCCAGACGACAAATGCAGGGAAACAAAGTACTTATTTTCTGTATTGTTAACTTATCTGACAACAATATCTTCAGACCTTCAAAAATAATTTTTCTGTTTTTATTTTCCCGAAACCTGTAATTACTTCCTGAAACTTGTAATTAGTGTTTTTTATATATTTATTTTCAAATTCGTGTAATAATTTTATATTAGTCAATTTAATAATTTTCTGACTGATAATCAGTATCGATCGGATGGGGTTAATGACCTTAATAAGATTTGATTTTAAATCAGTAAATTTTATTTACTTGGAAATCACATTTAACTTATATTTCTGTTTGGTCTTGATGCTCTATTTATTTTCATCTAAAAAATTTCTCATAGTTCAATTATTAAAAGGCGTCTTTCCTTCAAATTAATTGAAACTATATTCCAAAAATATATTTTTTTGAGTCAGAAAAAAGAATTGATTAAATTAACAACGGTTAATAACTTAATTTGCGACCTCATGAGGTTCACGTTTTCGCCCACTTGAACTTGACCTGATGATGTCACAAATTAAGCGATGAAACGTTGTTAATTCAAGAAATACTTTTTTCTGACTCAAAAAAATATATTTTTTGGAGTATCGTTTCAATTAATTTGAAACAAAGACGCTTTTTGTAATTGAACTATGAGCAATTTTTAGATAAACATGAATAGAACTTCAGGACCAAACAGAAATATAAGTTAAATTTGATTTGATATGCAAGGCGATTTGAGGTTAAAATTTACCGTTTTTAAATCAAATCCTATAACGATCATTAAGCCCATTCTTTTTTCGATAGTCAGAATACATATTATATATATAAAATTATATAATTTTATTTCACGGGCGCTTTGACGACCTCTTATGTAGATGACAGTGACATACCACTTGTATTATTGGCTTTGCATTACCAGTTCCGAAATTATCACGCCATTAAATCTTTTTCCCAACGTTCGATTTTTTTTTCTGTAGAAGTTTCTTTTAATCGTTTATTTCAATCAGTTGGCGACTTATCTTCCTTCAGTATTTAGATGTATTCTTCTTCCTTATTATTCTCAATTCATTAATTTGCATAACACACAATTTATCATTTAATAGCGAGCATGTAATGTTGTTATGTAGGAAACCTTTTCTTAATCGTTCTTAGTGATTTTCTATCATTCCTACTTTACTGACCGCCCCCATTATTATTCGGGTTATTCTTCAAAAAATCGAATAATTTTTACTCTTTTAGTGAAAATTAACCAAGTTTAAATTTGATTTGTTGAGAAACCTTCCTTTGTTCTATTTCGTGTTATTTCGCCCCATCTTCTGTGTAATGACTGTGTTCGTATTCTTTTCGGTAGCATCTACATTCCTTCAACATGAACAGTTGTATTGCCCCAATATTGAATAGTTTTTCGTAAAGCTCCTCTGTGCTTCTCCAAACGCAACTTTCCTGTCTCCTGCTGTAACTTTCGTCTACCTGGCGGAATGTCTGCAAGCCTTCAGACCTTTGCACATTGTACCGTGAACCAATTTCGCGGCATGCGGGTACCGCGGTTATTTATCCCCGCACCTGTTCCGAAGAGGGATTATTTTGGATCTGGCAGTCGTTTGGCTGGATGACTCGGTTGAGTGCCGTCATGTGGGTTGTAGATGGAGGCAGAACAAAGGTAGTGAAGTGCCCTGTTGAACCCGGCAGCTGTCGCGGAACCTTCCGCAGGTGTTCCTCGCAGCAGATCACGCTACATTACCTGTTCCAAATCATTATGTGTATACATAATAAACTCCCTTGTTCCAACTATCACTTTCTCCGATGATTATCTGGTCGTCTCCTTACCACCTTGTGCTTCACGTTGACTGTTAGACGTCAGCCTCCAGCGGACTGCTGATGAAACAGGGTAGCATTCATGTCAAAATACACGTGCCCAACTCTCATCCCCCTTATTGACTGGTCCTGACTGTCAAATAATTGGCAACTGATCCAACAGCCATGACTCCATCGCGCCAAAAAATTTTCCCCGTAATTATGTCCTTACCCTGCGACTGCCAGTTCTAGAACATTCTTTTGTACACATTTTTCTTGCATAGCCGACACTTTTGAACTGTGTTTCGCCGTCATTGTTTTGATTACAATAAGTGCAGACGTGGTTCGTGTTTTCAAGCAGACTTCGACATTAGCCAATCTTTTGTTATGTCCCACTCGTATTTGGATCAAATTCCAATAAACTAGGCTAAACCAGAACTGCCTGACACATCAACGACGCAGTTGCTGAAGTTAGAAACCAGAAGTTTGCCATATAGGTTCCCTTTGCCAACCACTAATGAAAGTATTATTAAAAATTCAGTATCTTAAAGGGCGAAAGAGGATAGGGAAGGGGTGTAAAGGAAATTTCAACAAATAAAAATCCCTGAAAAATTCGCAGATAACTTTTTTATTGCCATAGGAAACAATGATTATTCTGAGAAAAACCTCTTCAATTTTCTAAGTGGCGCGGAGTATCTTTCCCGTCACGGAAATGACACCGAGAAAACATCATTGGATCATTGTACCAATAGCAAACATATTATTAGAGACCGACGGTTTTCTCGGTGAAGCTGTTGTAGATCAAATTCTCGGGTCTCAACCCGGGGCAATTGTTTGTTGAATAACAACATAATCATCAGGTTAATCCGATGACGAGGGCGGAGCTTACTGTCGAAACGTTGTTATTCAACAAACAATTGGCCCAGGTTGAGACCCGAGAATTTGATCTGAAACATATTATTGTTTATAAAATTGTCTTATTATGAGCAATCCAAACATTCTTTATCATATTGATTACGTTAACAATTTGTATGAGCCAACCGTGAATGCCGGAAACACACACTTGTTTCATAAGTCCAACTCAGAATCTTCTTGATATTTTCAAAGTTACTCGTGTTTCCTGTTAACGTATTCTTTCCGGCCCCGTGAAACTAAAGCAGGAGCTGCTTTTCTGTGAAAATGACGGATCTGTATGAAAGCAGGAAGTCGGTTCAAAATTCTAACTGGTAACGTTTTGTTCGCCAATTAAAGTCAGCCGGGGGAAAAAAGTGTTTTATAACTTGTTGAATACTGCGTGTAATACATCGTCTGACCACTTCCTGCTGATGGCATCTTTCGGACGACTAAACTGGCGGAAGTGAGATAGCGTGAGGTCCTGGCTGGACGTAGATTATCAGAGTACACGTGAAAGTTTCACCCATTCTTAATCCACGCTTGACAATTTCCTGTTAATTCATTATATACACTTAATACGAATGCGGATAAGCCTAACTATTCATAATGTAAGATTGATCGTCACTCTGTTCTTGAACTAGAGTGCAAAATAGTTATGGAAACGGTGACCTAAGGGAAAACTAAAAATTCGAGGGTAATTCCAGAAGTACGTGACCTGACGTACAGAAGATAATTGTTTGAAAAACAAAAGTGATCTAAAGTTCCAACCTGATATAGATGAATTTAGAAGACGCTACATGTTTCCCTTTTAATATTTATTGACTACAAGTGTAATTGAACTTTCTTTTACAGATTAAAAGTTCGGTATTTACTTTTTTTTAGAGACACGAAGGTACTGGAATTTAATGTATTATTTTCCTTTAATTTAATTTCACTTGAAATCATCCAGGTGGAGTCCTCGGGTCCATCTATCTGCTGCCCAGCTACACTTCAATACGAAAAGCTTGTAATTTAAATAGTATTTTCGACCATAAAGCAACAAAAATATTTATATT
This sequence comes from Zhengitettix transpicula, assembly GCA_037074705.1. Lineage (NCBI taxonomy): Eukaryota > Metazoa > Arthropoda > Insecta > Orthoptera > Tetrigidae > Zhengitettix > Zhengitettix transpicula. Next base: position 32,606,583 of record CM073596.1, on the reverse strand, counting down.
TTTAATTAAAACATATTTGAGTCCTCAAAATATCTTCCGTTTTTTAATTTGCAATAATAAATAATTATTTGCCTTCTTAAATATACCAATATAATCAATGAGGATCCGCATTGGCCGAAACATGTCTTAATTAATAGAAAATACTAACAACATATTCACATTCATAAACCTATCTCACAATGTGTGTGCCCAGTGTCGCGTTTCTTTCTCCTTCTTCAATGGCAGGTGGCCGAGTTGTTAGTTGTTAATTTTCTAGCTTCCTACTCAAAGTCGACAGCTGACGTATAACACAAAAAAATAGCAAATACCTGGGTGGAAAAGGAAACCATTCATATAACTTCCAGAATAGATGAGACTGTATAACAGCCGCTGTAAGGGTAAATGTAGAGTAGCTAAAACGGTATTTCCCAGAATGGGAGCTTTCCTTAGCTTTGCATGTTTCATGGAACGACAAAGGAAAGAGAGTGTTACATCACGAAGAGGTCACAGATCGTTACTGTGCACCGTGGAAGCACAAAACCTTGCATCTCGAAGCCTTACCAACCTACCCTAAATCTAAGGGAATCTAAATATAATTCTCTGATTTTATTAAGGGAATCAATTATATCTGAATACGGGGCACTGAACTTCAATTATTTTTTTTAAATCGATGTATATCTGTAGTCCATTTTCCATGTATTATATTTAAGGAGTCATGCATAATTAATTTTTATTATTATTATTTTCGCAGTTTTATATATTATTTATTTAATTAATGTATATGACGTATTTCCATGCACGACTAACGGAACCAAGAAATAAAATCTGTATTTCTATGCAATCATATGTTTTTAGGAAATTAACAGCGTGGAAGGTTCTTATTTGATTCTGTACTGAGTCAATCATTACACTAACCCATTTACCGAGTGAGCCTTATCACATTAGCGTGTTGCTCGTCCATGTCACTCTACTAATTGTCAGTCAAAGTGCTTATGTGATATCGGCTCTTTTCTAATATCCGTGATTGCCTTTGTACACCCAGAAAGTGAACATTGCGACTGGTTCTTTTCGTATATTATATACATTATTTCACTTCTGAATGGAAACCTTGTCTGATTACTTATCTCTGTGATAGTAACGACAAGATATCAATTTTATACGAAGGCTATTTTCAAGGCTAGCAAATTTGAAAAAAAAATTACCTACCGAAATGGAGCATGAGGTTTCAGTTCCGTTAAGTCGTTTTAACGCAATATCAGTAGTCCGTCACTAGGACTAAGTTTGTAAGATCGGTGGGAACTGTGTTCGTCGCTGGAAGTAAGATTTGAAAATATTTGCATAGAAAAAGGCAACACCCAAAGCAAACTGGGAGGGAACTGTATTATCTTCTTAGAACTGCAAATATATTCACCGTTAAAAGTCACGCGTCCATTTTCGCAAGCCCTTCCGAAGGGACAAACTCAGCTCCAATCTACTTTTAAGTTCATCTTCCCCCACAGACTTCTGAATTATTAATCGCATACGCCTCAGCGCCCCAGGAAAGAAACAAATAAAAATACTTCTACTAAACCGAGTTCGTTTTTGAGGTGCAAGTGGGGTCGTTCATTGCCCTGCCAGAGAGGGACGGAGATGCTCGAGAAAGGCGAACTAATTGAAGGGTTGCTCCAAGAGCCAGGTAGCTTCCCCCCCCTTCCCCCCATTTTTTTCTATGCAGGTAATTTAATGATTGGTTGAAGAGGACGGAAAACAAGAGGTCCGTATCGCTTGAAGGGTTTGATGAGACATGGCAACAAATACAAAATAAATCTTCATCAATGGCGATAATATAATATTATAATACGTTTGAATTTTCATTTGCGAAAATAAATAGTTAGAGGATGGTCGATATTTTTACACTACTTAATTCGACTTTCTGATATAATCATTGCGATCATATTTTGTACTTAATATCAATTAATATTTGTATGTAATATTTATAAGGGATCCGTAACAATTAATGCATTAGTTGTATATGTCACCTGTTTCGGAGGCTATAAAATAAAATAAAAATTACTTGAAAACATAAAAAAATCTTGTAAGCTTTTGAGAAGAAATTTATGTAACTAACTGAATACGTGGCCGCAAAATATATACCTCGTGCCTTACTCCTTTTCACAAGACAGTCCAAGAGAGAAAAGGGTCATTCAAATCAATCTCTATAACCCGGCGGTCTTTTACAAAATCTAATAAGTCTAAATGAGTATAAAAACCATAATTATTAATACTAAGTGTAAATCAATGTAGAATGTGTCTTAAACACACCTTGGTCTTTATTAACGTTTCTCAATCTGGCAAGAAAAACTGGTGTTTGGTCGCCACGCTTGTTTAAGTGAAATTTAATATTTTTTATTCATTCATTCCTCAGTGTCAATCGATTTTTTTAAAATGAGATGATTGGTTTGTGATAGATAAAATATGATTGCAATTCTTAAACAAATTTTCGCAATATTCAATTCGTGAATTAATTTATGAGAGTATGAGTCACGTTAAACATGACGAAAAATGAAACACTAGCGTCGCTTCACTAACGCTTGCCTGCCAGATTGTCCAATTTATAATCGGTTTGCGATAAGTCTACTGATATTTATGTTTAAATCTACGCAACGTTTATATGGTGGCTTCTTAATGGTGCTCGACCGTTGAAGTGGTAAGGCGTGATGTCACTTCCGCTGCACAAAATATCATGTAGCTCAGAGTCTTAAAAGTTTAACTGAAAAAAAAGTCCCACATGATCAGAACATATCAAATCACCCTCACCTATGATTACATGTTTTCATAACGAATACCGATAACTTGAATACGACGAATAGAATGAAACTATTGTCATATAGAAAATAAATCCGAACATGTTGAGTTTAGAAATGTAGGGCAGTCCATAGGAAATGAAGATCCAGAGAAATAGTTGCGGGATATGTGAGGGAAAAAACCGAAGTTGAAAAAGCGATGCGGGAGCAATGGCGTCATATCCAGGTGAAGGCAGACTTAAGGCGGAGGAAGTAGTCAATTGACGGCATCTTGCAGGATTTCCTGCAGCCGGCCGGCACCTGCACCAGGCACCTGCATTACCCAAACCCTGGACCTCCGTTTCCAAACGCAAATAGAGAAACTCGATTCGAATGCTAGATAACTGGGCAGGGAAAAATAAGCAGAATGCATAACATTTCACGCCAACCACCGTGAAAAGAAGACGGAGAATCGACGGGGGGAAAAACCTTAACCGTGTTGGGCGGATGGAAATTCCAACGGCCATTTCCCCATGAGAAGTCCCCGAGCTTTTCTCAAAAGAAGGCGTGGGGAGCGGAACTATTGTGCCTCTTGCGATTCTTCCTCACAAACGCAATGCCCACTTTATTGTTAGGGAAGGAATACAATCGAAATACCACCCCCGCCCCGGTCCGCTTGGAAACGCTTCGGAATCTATTCGGCCCGCTGATCAGATTCAAATGTCCCGTCCTGTTGCACCAACCGAGAGTTGTTTCGAATCGTCAAGCTTGCTAACATTTCTGAAAGGAATTGGATGTTTCGAGCACTAAGATGCCAAAGAGGGTACCGTGGCTGTACATTACTTCAGTCTCTTGGATATCTCTCTTATAAATTTAAATATAATGGCGGGTGCTGATTGTCCTCAGAGAAATTATATCTTAAGTGCGGAAGGGAAAGTAATTCAAACAGAAGAAAGACTTTTTCTTATTAGTGTGACAGGCTACATGAGGGTTATTCGCTTTGACGGCTCTCTCCTTTAATAGCATAGAAAGAGATGGAAAAGGGGGCGGGGGGGATGTGGAAGGTAGAACAAGGTAGCAAAGGGGTGACTAGGCCCCCGGGCTATAGTTTAATATGGGAAGTATGATTCCAACGAAAATGTCTGTATGCAGTTCTCGATTTATTTTTGTTTTTATCGCAGCAGACGTGGAGTTTTAAAGATGGATTAAAAAAAAAGAATAGACGTATTTGGAGACTTGAAATACCACGAATCTAATTTTCATAAAATGGACATTAAGCAAATAGAGATTCAATACGACCTTCTTAGAGTTGTAATAGATTACATCAAAGGCTAAGATATTCGGAAATACAGATTATGGAAAGTAGACCTTGGCTGAATGTACTGTGATAAACGCTAGGTACAAATTATTCCGTTTATTATACCTTATCTGCACATTTTACAGGTACGCGTTGAAATTGGAATGTTCCAGTTTGACCGCTGATTGGAGCTGTTTTTACTATCTACTAAGCAAGAAGTTGTTAATTTATAATATGAAGATTGGTGCATTCCGGGAATAAGGGACATTGTGTCGTCCACGTTTAACCTCCAAATCAACATTTGATCTAAATTACCTGTCATACATTGTATATAAAATATATATGATTTTTAGAAGAGTAATAAAAATGTCACTCTATTGCATACATCATATAATTTCTGTGTATATAAATTGCAAATTATTAGCAGGAGTAATTATCAACATTTTTTCGAATGTTTGAAATTTTAAAAAAACACTATATTGTCTAAATGTTATAAGCTCAACTAAACATATGTGTAACGGAACTTCATTCTGAAATAGTTACTTGACATTTATTAATACTTCACACTTTAATTTGATGAATAACATTATTCAAATAATTTAATGTTTACCCAGGAATCTGACTGAAATATTTTCTTGAATATATACGCAAATGAAAATGGCTTGAGAATTGTGTGCGATATCTGAAAAGCACATTCCATATAAATTTATTATGAATAAAAATTTAAAACATTATAATAGAAAAAGAAACGTTTAAACCGACACGACGTTTCATCGCTATTTTTTTTGACCGCTGCAGGGGTTGTAAATTCAATTAATTGTTATAATTTCAAATTCGTAATCTAAAAGTTTTAGTCACCTGGTTTCATGCTGGGCTTGGGTTTTTGAATCGCCTGAGTAAAGCAACAAGGATTGCAGGAGCTTAATTATGTCCGTTAGTGGCTATTAATTTATCTAATAAGTATGACAATCACGAAGGATTGGTCGCTCGTCCCGTTCGGTTAATTTTGGGTTCGGAAGCAGCTCCAAGACAGGAAACCCATCGTGCCATGGTCAATGGTGTAGCCTACTTGCAGGCAGACTCCAGGAATAGTCGCGGTAAAATTAGCAGCAACTGGGTCACACAACCAGCACATTTCCACCATCTTCCTCAGTACCTGTAAACATCTCATTATAGCTTCCGCTGTCAGAAATTCCTCAGAGAAATTCTATGACTGGCTCTTATCATTGCCAAGTTTCAAAGTCAATTGAAAATGTATATCCTGGATAAAGTGTTCATGATAGTACATCGTCATTCGTTCTCTTCGATTTAACTTCTTTTTTTTTTGTGTGTGTATCTGTTCCCGTATCACCTATTTTCCGTTGGTTGCGCAAAGACTTCCACTCAGACGAGTTCTGTGAATTGATTATGTAGCACTCTTGGCATTTCTTATTTATATTCCATTCTGATGGAAATTCCAATTAACTTTGGCATGCTGTATTTATTAATTGATGGTATCACGTTATGAAAATCGTCCACGTTCCTGCATCCGATAAGCTTTATAAGTTGTATTTACTAAAATTTCAACCAAAAATTCACACATTCTTATATGTAATCGTTGTCTTACATTTTTAAAGTCTAATAGCAGTATCTGCTTCAATTTTTAGTTTTATTACTATTTTATTTTACTGTTATTACAGTACATGTAACTTTATTGTGGATTCTGTATGGCGTTATTTTATGCCGTATTTTCCTCTTAGTATTCAAATTATTTAATTACGTGTGTAACAACGTATACAAATACTTTGAAATTTTTCCTAAATACATGGGTGATAATTTTTTTCTCGGGCGCATTTTAGTTTCAGTCTGCGCTTATTTATATTTATAAAACATCCTGATTTCTGTCAGGACGTAATTAAAAAACATTGTTGTAAGCCCTTTACGAATCTAAAAAATAATATTTCTGGGTGTAGTTTTTTTTTAAAATAATTTTCTCTTGCACCTCGGATTTATTTTTCCTTCTCTTCTATGCATATTTCCGCAATAAGTATGTGGAAACGTCATTGCAGTTTTCTCCTGACGCATCCTGTGAATTAGTGTGGCATAAACTCGAAGGCTGACACTTGTCTGTAGCATTGTTTCTCAAGCAGCTGAAACACTAGCCTCAGTGACGGGAGATAGCACTTACGAATGTGTTTAAGTAACCTTAAACGCGGCCATAAATGTTTGTACGACCGCTCCGAAGGAGCGCCAGGTTGCTTCAATAAAACTGATAAATGGAGAGAGGGAAATTGACATCAGAAATGTTGTACGACAGTGTTGTAGTTTATCGCGACCGCTGTGTAATATTTATGCTCAAATAAAGGTTTGAAGCGGTCATAAAAATATGGTCTTACTATTACAGATCCATTATATTGTTTTCTTGGGGGATATTGAACATGTGACACACCTGTTGGATACAAGGAAGAAAAAAATAGACTACAATTTTATTTTAAGACGAGCTAAAGACAAACAATATAGAAATTGTTCGGGATTACGTGGAACGATGAAAGAATTTGCGTTTGGTGGAAGACAAAGATTGAAAGTAAGAGTATTAGAAAATAAACGCCTTACGTTTGTTTGTATTGTGGGAAGAAGGACATGAAAATCTGGAAATGCCAAAAGTAGAAGAAATTGGTTCTGTAGAAAGTTATTTTTCGAGAAGTGTCCTAAGATTCCATGTCATAGGTGAAATTTGGTTTTAGGCATCAGTAAACACTTATACTATAAAGGTCAAACGTGTAAGTGACGCATGGATCAACTTGTCCAGATCCTACGAGACCTCTCGATGATCCAAAGTGTTCGTTCGCCCTAAATAACTGTATTTACTCAGGTAGCTAATTTTCTTAATTAGGGAAAATTGTGGGAATTCTCTTTACACACTTAGAGTGAGTTATATGTTTGAGTTTAGGCAAAATTCATCACTAAAAACATAGACGTATGTCTGATTATGAAGTAAGGTTCTCACAAGCCGAGAAGTTTTGAGAAATGAGCGTCCGGAGTCACTGATCTTGGGCATACGGTAAAAGTTGTCTGCTGTTCCTATTGGAACAGTCGACCAGATGTCCTTTAAACTGGTCGAGGCATGGAGAAGGGAATGCTGCAACCCCCCCCCCCCCCCCGCTACTCCCAAAGGAAACCCCACTCCAGTCAACGGAAGGACGTGGGACAAGTACAAAGGACACAATCTGACTAATTCAATTTTCTTTTTATAAAGGCAGTTAATTCTGAAGCACAATATAAAATTTTTGTTCATTTTAAACATTATTAAACTAAGTTTTTTTAATAAAAAACACTCGTGTCCAATTTCACTAAATAAATATGCAATTAGTGCGATTTTGGTTCTACGTGGTTATGTACTTAAGCTGATTATCAATCCTTCTCGTCTTGGACTTCAAACTACCATGATTAATATTAGAACCACACGTGTTTTTACATCCGATATTTCTCTGCTATCATTTTTTTCATAATTATTTAATATTAGTGAACCCTTCAGGGGATGCTTATAAAACATCTGAAATATTTGGGTAATTGTCTTGATTATTTGTTGAAGTATCGGAAACTTCAAAGTTGGATCGCGATTTACAGAACCAAAATTTTTGGGACGGAAATAAGGAATGTAACCTGTATTCTGGTTGTTTGTGACTCTATACCCAAAGATTTAGATTAACAGCACTTGGGTTTGTGCTGCGACACTTGAGTGATTGCTGGGTAAGATCCTTACATTATAGGCTGGGGTCCCTTGTCTACCTTACTATTTCTCCAAATATCTTCGTGTGATATTAAAGGGGAGTTGCCAACACGTGGATTAACCTCATGTAACCTGTCACTCTAAAAGAATCAGGAATCTTATGTCGTACTTTCAAATTATTTAAATCGACACAAAGCTGTATTTGCATAAATTTACTACTGCGGCATAGAGTTCGATGGAGTTTGATGGGTAAATAAAATAATACATAAATAGCTTTAATTATTTTTACTGAGATGGCGAGAGCATAGATCCTGACCGGTAGAAGGCAAGGGGAACGTGCGGGGAATGTATTAGTAATAAAAAAAAAGGAAGTGTAATATGCACAAACAATTTTAGGCTGCGACAATTTGTAATAAAACTAATCGAGTAAATGACGGTTTAATGATTAATATTGTGTATCGAAACAGGTCCTACACGAATGACTAATTAAACGACGGCACGCACTATCTGCTTCACGTTGCTGACCTCTACCTGTTTCGTCCTTCAGTTCCGAAAATATTCTACTCGCAACTAACCGTTATGTAATAAACGCTGCCACGTACCGCAGCACAGACCTAGAAATAATCTTTTCGGTGATGTTTCCAATATTTAATATTGGCATTAATAGTCGTTCAACTATAGCACAATGAACAATAGCCGATGCAAATAGTCATAAGACTGTGTCATCGCCGCTTTCCCTGATATTACAACGAAAAATAGCCGATTCGTCAAAGTTATGTTACGTTCCAGGCAGCATGAGTCTGTGAAAGATAAGCAGCGTCATAATTCCGAGCTTCTGTGATTGTGATGCGGAAACCGAGAGATTGGCAAGTGTCCCAGAATAACTCGTCTGCTATTATTACTCTATTAGCAACTACGCTGACGTAATGCGCCAGAGTTCCTTGTTACGTAGTTGACAATACGTCATAGAAGGTTAACGTAACCCCGTGCCGGGGCAGCACACAAAGAACGAAGGCACAAAAGATGAATTCAAGCCCTCGTTGGAGCGCTGTAAACACCATTAACAGAAGTAGGGAGTTCTCTGCTTTTACACAATTCACCAAGTTTGACAATAGAGTGGTAAGAAACTTAATATCTACATAAAGGCCGTTGCTGTATAACGAACACAGTCTATTTTGAAATTCCATTATAGCTAGGTCAAGCAGCGATGTGAATAATGACGATAATATTTCAGAAAAATATTATAACGTTATTAACCTAATTGAAAGATTATCCGCATAATTTTAATCAACAAATGTCTTTAAAATTTTCTATAAGTATTAATGAAAAATTCTAGTTCTAAACTTTAATAATAAATCGTAGAAAAGTGTAAAGTCAATTTTTACTTATAAATCCTATTAATGGCTTAATATTGACAGCATTAGTATGTTAATATATAATTAATATATCACATTAGAATATTCCATATTTATTTAACTTCACAGAGTATAGCCAACGTAAGTTAAAAGTCTGGAGTATCTCCACAGTTTACTACCTTAGGCGTTAGTCGACTGTCTTTATTATTGTTGATATTACCGCTGCATTCAAATGACAAGCGCATAACACTAACAATTTTAGGTTAGTTTTGTCGTGTCGGACAGTAGCTGTAATAGAAATTCGATCTCTTGGGAAGCAAGAAAGCGGGTTCTTTCCAGACACGGTCCAGTGAGGCCATACGGGACTGTGGTGAGTATGAAACGTCAAACTTCAGTCGTACTTTGCAGTGTTTCGTGGAGCGAATTCTAATCAGGAACCCCCCCCCCCCCTACCTTTTCACGGCGAGTGGTGTGTGAATTTCCCTTGCGGAAATAACTTCATGTACTCTATTACCGGTACATGAATTCATTGTCAGCGCTTGCGTAAAATACTCAATTTTTTTTCTTTGCTTACACTAAATTGCGAGACGCCATTTTGGAGATTTTAAAATTGATTTACGTGTATTTGCGAGTGCCAAGTTAATTATTAGTATTATATTTTAATCACATAATAATGTTTCTAATGCCAATTAAGTCTTTTTTTAAAAAAAAATCTGACAGATTAAAGGTGAGCTGAATATATATTTTGCCAACCAAAAAGAGTAAAATATTCTTTTATAAAAGCCACATTGCTGTTTTTCTCGCTGCCTTGTTTACAAAGGATTACTGCTTCGTTAATTATCGCTCAGTTAATAATTCTCAGTTGAAATTATTTTTGTTTTCCTAAAAATAGCACTTATATGACGGTTTTAAACGGAAGTAATATTAAATTCCTTATCAATTGCTTCCTAAAGTTGTACATGAAATATCGCACGCCCAATTTCTGAAATTTTATCTTTATGTTATACTGAATTTGATCTAAGAATCATTGACTACGGAGGCTTAGGATTTGGCTACAGGAGGCTGAAGCGAAAGTAATGCGGAAGGTTAAAACTGTTTTTTTGAATAGGTTTGACGAGGGTTGGTGTTCCATATTTTAGCTCGCACGTGGTTTTCATTTGCCTCCCACGTTGCCGTGTCCCTCTACGAGGGGTTCGCAGTGGTGAGGAGCATCCCTGTTGCTGAGGGCTGGGGGCTTGGCTACGTCGCCGTATTGATTAACTCGAGCGGCGTTGCCAAGTCGCAAACTAGGCCAGAGCCCCACCGCGCGCCACAAATTCATAAACAATTTACCTGGCGTTGTTTTCATTCGCTCCAGCAGACGGGATTAAAGTGGGCCTACTCGTTTCCGTTCTCACGGAGGTCCCGGTCACATTGTGTTCACCCTGATTCAATTGAAATCCACGGTGTCATTAAAACGCAAAAGTCGCGCGTGTGCGAATTCAGCCTTGACGGCCAGGTTTGTAAACCAAGAATAGCAGACAAAATATTTTAGTTCTGAATCCGAAGTGGAAAAGTTGACAAATGAAGAAATCTGATGGCTAGGTTATACGCAGGACACTAAACGCGGAGCGAATTTCCCGTAACAATAAAACGCAAAAATATAGCGAAAGGAGAATTCCTTAAGCAGGACGTTACAGAGAAAACTGTTTTTCTTAAATGGGTTCCCTGAAGCTCTTAATATATCACCAACAGTAGGCTTTAAAAAAATTATTGAATTGTATCGAGCGATATTTTACAATTAATGTTCGTATCTTGGAGTAATAATGAATATGGATGTAAACAATTAATATATTTAGATTTAAACTACACTGTCGGGTAACCTAGATTAAATTAACACAGTACCATTGAAGAAATTTTTGGACCATTCTGATGAGCCAAGATGGAAAAGCATATTTTTATGCATCCTGGAATAAAGCGAGCTGTCATGTGAAGAAGAAAACCGGCATTTCGAACTGGAGATTTACTTCGTCTTCGGGGTGCTGTTCTTCTCAATCTTTGGCAGAGAGTCACAACCAACCAGATTACAGGTTATGTTCCTTATTTGAGTCCCAAAATTCTGGCTCTGTAAAACGCGATCCAACTTTGAAGTTTCCGATACTTGAACAAATAATCAAGACAATTACCCAAATATTTCAGTTGTTTTGATCAGCATCTCGTGAAGGGTTCATAAGTATGCAAAAAAATGACAGCAGAGGAATATAGGATGTAAAACACGTGGGGTTCTAATATTAATCATGGTAGTTTGAAACACGTTGTTTTCTATATAAAAAAAATTAATTTTATAATGTTTAAAATGAACAAAAATTTTATATTGTGCTTCAGAATTAACTACCTTTATAAAAAAAACGCATTTACCATAAATAAGTTCTGAATAACTATAACAGGAAAGATTCTAAACAATAGTTTCCATTTATTTATCGGAGATTTATATTTATTTTGTTCGATTGTTTATCTACAGTACAGAAGTGTATTTATTTAAGGAATCTAAACATTGGTTTCTGAGGGTATGATTTCAGAATTCACTGTATCCCGTCTATTTTCAAGAAGCATTTGAATTTCAGAATCATCTTCTTACCCAGAATTAAATACTGCAGCTCATCGAAATGTATGGAGGTTATTTGATATTGCAGCTCGGACACATTCGAGGTAGAAATCCAAGAAATGGATACAGTGATTACTGCAATTTTTAATGTTACGTTTGCTTTTTTCCTTATTATTGTTTCCTAATATGATGGTTGAGTGGACCTAAAATTTTACTAAACTATATAATAATGAAGCTCTTTTCGCTCCGGCTCGTAATAAAATTTAATAAAGCATTGATATATTACAGACAACGCAGTGGATATAAATATTGTGAATTTGTTCGTAATGTTGGCTTTTGTTATCTACGGACACGGCCATAACAATACCGAAACATATTTTCGGACCTCCCTTTTGTTCAGAAAACCTGCATCACGTCATCGGCGAAAAAACACCTGAAATATATGAAGAACTGAAGCATAAAATTATTTACCTAGTCCCAGTTAAGTAATTTGGTTAATTAAAAAAAAGGTACAGAATATCGTAATTAAATGATGAACATTTGAAGGTACTGCAGCAACATGTGAGAAAAGTGACCCACATCTTGCTAAAATTACAAATGGAGGATATTCAATGTTGATCAATACATGGCTGATGGATATTATCAGCGTGTGTTTGGCTGTCGTGATTTTCTCCGGTATAAATCTGTTTAAAGTACTAAAATTGTGTGTTACATATAATTATGTTGTTGGTTATGGATGGCGTCCAGGTGGTGAGTGGTGGTGCGTGTGCTGGTGCGTGTTTATTTTGCCGCCCCAGTTGCGTACGGGTCAAGGTCACGCCTGCTGGACCACTGCCCCCCCTCCTCCCCCTTTCCTCGCGGACTTTTAAAAGGCCCACGAGTGCATGCCGTCCGCCATTTAAAACTGGACCTGCGCGCACCTCGCACGTGTCCTTGCGAACAATGCCACTGGCCGGTGGTGACACGACCGATTTCAAGATCAATCCACCTTACGCTGCTGCACTCTCAATTTCCATACCTAAATAATGTAAGGAGCAGATATTAAGGTGATCTCTGGTCAAACTTATCAATGGCAGAAGAATAAAATTCGAGCATGTAATTGATTGTAAAAGCATGTCGTAGAAAAGAATCAATGAAGCATTCAAAGGTGAAAACGCTGAAATAGTAAGCAGAGGAAGACACATCACAGACACACAGTGTCTCGAGATAGTTAAGAACGGAGTGTAATAATTAAACCAAAATAGTGTTGTCCTTTGTTTAGCGACAACTGGTAAGAAAGACGGAGTAGCCAAACAGTATTGGTAACCTTCTAGCGTTTTTCAAAAACTTGACTACACTAAAAATTTTGCATAAATTAGACAAACAGAGATATCATGTCTAACATTGAGATAAATAGAGGATTCTAACTACAGATTGGATCTACCAAATCTTAAGTTTAAAAACTGACTACTGAATATTTCTTCGGGTTATTTTATCAAGTTAAAGTTTGATGTCGAATATTGTTTTTCGTGATTTCCGTCTTCTTGTTAACGGAATTTGGAGGTGAAGACAAACTTAATATTGAAGGGAATAGACAAGGAACGTTGTGGAAGACGAGTGTAGTTTTCACATAATTACTATTAGTACACTTGTAAGATATGGTTCGGGCCAGGTCTTGAATAGACTTAGATTGATATGGATAAGTTTAACGCATAATAATGATTATGTATTACCAATAAGTTATTCGTAATGCTTTGGAGACCTTTGGTAATTTGGCTGTCTTTCTAGAGATTGGACAATGCAGACCGCTTACAATGAAGCATAAATAAGATTTTTTTTGTGTGTATTTGTAGCTTTCTCATTCTCTCATTTCTTGTGTTATTATTTCTAACTTCAGTTTTTTTTCTTCAAACGTCTGTTATACTTGTCTTACCTCCCTTTTAATTTTCTAAATGACAACTATCAGCGAACAACATAGGATCATTTTCAAATATGTCTACACACCTACGGAGAAGTTACGACACATGCGTGGCTTGCGGCCACGGTTTACGAATGGCGTGAGGTCGTCTTTAACACAGGATGTAAGGTGGTCGTAAGGATCGCGGAATTCCTGGTTGCATGCGTTCCCGTGACGTCATAGATGCGGTTGTTGAACCCGGCCAGGTTCATGAACTGCAGGCGGCGAGCCCGTGACGCAGAGAGGTGGACGGGCGCTGATTGGCTGTCGGAGTGACGTCACGGCACGAGGCCCAATCGAGCCTCGGGGGCCGTCGACTCGCATCCCGGGGAAGACCGCCTAAAGCCGACGTGTTGTTGACCCTCGACGCCGACAATCCGTATCGCAAAAGAATAAAATATTCGCAGGGAAGTATAGTATAGCGACGACTGGTATTGAGTGCATGAAGAAGGTCGCTTGTCGACGTTCGGCAGCCGCGATTGATAAAATGATGTGGAGGCCGACATATTAGGGCCGATCACTGTCGTTTGTGTACGTATTAAACGATAGGTACGAGGCGGGGTGAGGGATAAAGGGCGCGCTAGTCTCCCCTCCCCCCTCCCTGCGCGCGCATGGACTCGCCCGGCTCGTGGGGCAGACAAAGGAAGCGAGCCAGTCTGAGCGCAGAGCGCGACAAGGGGCGAAGGCGAGTGCACGTGTGTGTGTGGTGCGTCGGGCGGAGTGCGTGAGTGCGGCGGACGATGAGTGACAACCACTGCCTTACTACTATCTATTGCTCAAGCCACTAGTGTTCACGATTCGAGTTACGTCAGATGGTAAGTGTTTCCGCGCGACTTCCGGAAGTATGCGTATCTATTCCAGGTAAAGCCGGAGATGTGGTTTTTTGTCGCCCTGTCTTCCCCGGTGGACGCCTGTCAGCCAGCGCGGAGTATAGGCGCCGCGTTGCCCCCTCCTTTGTTGGCTAGGAGCGCGGAAGTAACTGTATTTATAGCGCATCAGCTGCCGTCCGCCATTTTCCCAGTGACATATTGCACGTCACCACCGACACCTTTACTCCGCGCTGTTGCCACGCCTCTCTCGGAGAAGCTACTCTTAGCTCTTCAAAGTAACGCAGTCTGCTTGAACTGTGAAGTTGCGGTGCTCCGGTAACGTGGCTATTGTTACGTAAGTCGTGACGTATACCGATGAACACATCTCGAACGAGTACTTATTACTCATTTCGCGTTATTCAATGCGGAAGGAAAGTCCTTCAAGGCAGTTTAGTGTCATTGGTAAGTTTGTGAAAGAAGAATCCGCGATAGCGAGTACGTTCCGGTCGTGTCTGTTAACCTAGTTCTACTTGTAGCTAGCGTGTCGTGATAGCAGGTGTGGCGAACTGGGACGCAGGAAGTGCGGCCCTGATAAGTGCTCTTGCCGGTTCCCAGGTACGCCCCTGCGATAAATCTGACGCACCGTGTCCGTCTCCGGGTTGTTTATGGAGTGACTGGAAAACCCGAGACTAATGGACGTGTCGACGTTTCTGGATTCTTTCTAGCACGACTCCTGATTTATGGGTCGCTGTAAATCTGGCACATTCCAAACTAGTATGAATAGATGGACGGCCACGTGCCAGTACCAAGTTCCGGAGAGCTCTCATCCCCGAATCGCTCTCCTTGGGACAGGGAAAGTGGTTCTGGCCGGTTCCAGGGCCTTGGTTCGTAACCCTGTCCGTAATTGATTCACAGACACTGAGCACTTGTTAGACAAACATTCCCTTATTATTTTGCATTCAGATCATTTTATTTACGTTCTTTCATATTAATTTATTTTGAAAGATAATTAAAGGGAAAATATTTTCGGATGTATCGTTGTCTAAGTTGCCGCAGAATTAAGTAATTTCTGAAGGACTTTGTCAAAATTCACGAAATTCTCTAAATCAAAGAACGGAATTCTCGAAAATTCTGTGAAACTACATATCTTAAATAACAATTTTACATCGATTTTCTTCACATTTTAGTTATTGTAGGTGTCAATATTTGACCGCGTCAACCCTATTTAGTACTCCTTTAAAAAGAGTTTTTCCAAGGGGGGTTTCCTGAAGACAAACGTGACACGTTTTCTTTCGGCCCCGATAGGAATGTTTTTTATCCCTGGGAATTGGTTTACCGTTTGTTTAATCCGCTGCTTATCGTCTCGCCTTTGCCCATAATTATTTTTTCGGCTGTTTCGTACTTTGGTCCAGTGAATCCTCTGTATTCTGAAGAGAAAAAAAACTTGCCTTGTTTATATTAGCTTTTATTTAGTATTAAACATCAATCGAGTGAGGAAACAAGGTATATCTTTAGTATTCTTTTTTTTTCTTGTCGAAAATGTGATGTTTTTAAACAGTTTCCTGTCTTGTCAGAGAGTGACTTTTTATTTTACTGAATGATTCATGGTGCCTTGCCAAATACTAAAGTTCAACGGTCAGGAAAGGGGGAATAAAACTTTCTGTAAATTTCCTTACATGTACTACTGACCTGTTTTTAAATACAATTACTTAAGTATGCAACTCTATCTAATTTAATGATCAATTCGAGATTTAAAAATAATATCGTTCAGTGTCCAGTTAATTGGTTTCTGGTTGAAATGCTCGCTTTAAATTACATCAAATTGTTCAAATTAATCATTGTTGTCCGAAACATTTTCGGCCATGGTCAACGCTTTGGTTGTCTCTTATCTGCTGACCTTTGCACACGTGTCTAATCATACTTTTGTCCTGCCACTATTACATGAACCACTCCTACTTTTCTAGATAAAATTCTCGGGTCTCAACCCGGGCCTATTGTTTGTTGAATAACAACGTTTCGACGGCAAGCTCCGCCATCGTCATCAGGTTAACTATCAGAATATCATAGTTAACCTGATGACGATGGCGGAGCTTGCCGTCGAAACGTTGTTATTCAACAAACCATAGGCCCGGGTTGAGACCCGAGAATTTTATCTAGAACAGATTCACCGGGAAAGCCGTAGCTCTCCACTCCTACTTTATTTCCTATTTAGCATTTAATTTACTTAATTCATGTAATATTTCTATGTTCAGTTCTAAACTGTGGAGTCTGAAAGTTACGTATCGTCCGAGACTAGTGAGATACGTGTACTTACGTAAGCATTATTGCCGCATCCGATGCAGTTGACCCGCATGCAATTTCCGGCCCAAATTCCGCAGCTGCCTAGCTGTTGCGAATTAGCCCGCTTCCGTTCGCTCCACCCGTTAGCGAATTCTACCATTTCAGGGTAACAGAGGATCAAAAGCCGAATATGGGAACGACTTTGGAGAAGACACTTTCAAACATTCGTGATGATGGTGATTCCACTAGAAAGGAGGCATTAACGTTGTAAAACTATTTACAGTATTCGGATTAGTTCTTTAGTGGTACTTACACGTGAATTGAAACGTAGAATTAACCGTGTCTGCTTACCACAAATCTATTGAGATGATTGCGGAATAAAGTTTTTTTCACGTATCAAACGATTATTTTACTTCTACACGTATAAAGTTCCGCTACAAAACAGCCACAATGTACTTTATCTCCATCCCAGGAAACCGGATTTATGTTCTTACGGTGAGGGCACTCGAGGAAAAAGTATTGTCAATGCCCTATTTCTGGCATGAAAGTCTTCGAAAGTTTAGAAAGTCAACAAAGGGTATCACATATTTGTTCTTCGTTGCTGAAATATTTATAAGAACCCTTGTTTAATCACGTGGAAAGTATCTCCGTTTGGCTGTTCTTTATTGGATATGTCTTTGTCTAACAACGAAATTATTAAGATAATAGTTTTCATTACATCATCACCGTAAACAGTCCTGTAAGACTACTAATTCTGTACATCACTTTTGAAAAGCGTAGCTTTACTATCCCAAATATCAACGCAAATAAAGTTATATTTTTATTAGTCAGGCCATTTTAAGGAAAAACTAATTTATAAATTTCCAGTATTTTTTTTTAAGAGTCTGTCACGTTGCTACGCGGCCGGAAGTGCGTACCCTCGCTGCGGCAACATCGCCACCCGCCCGCCTTTGTTGCCCTTCGCCATCGTCTTTCAGTTCCTCTTTTTTACGTTCGTTTGTGGTGGGGAGACAACTCGATAAAAGGAAGAAGACCAAGCGGGAACAGGGGAAGGAAATCGGCCATTCCGTGCACCTGCGCGTGTCCTGGCCCGGCAACACAAACGCCCTAACAGCCGGTGCTCTTACATCTAACAAAGATTTTATTCGGAAAATAATTTGATCGGTATAAAACAAAATAATCCAAAGCAACTCGATAGATTTCCACTGTTATATCCGTAACGCAATCAGACCTGTTCGTCCTAGTCTTGTGTTATAAACGGTTTGAAAATTTCTAAACTGAAATGGTCTATTATTCGTTGTTGTCTCCATCTTCAATTTCTCTAAACTGACCTTTTCGAAACTAGTGCTATTAATTACCACGAGTTTATATGAACAACCGAATATCCCTTAGGCATTTTTAAACTTCATCTGTTTATATTCGCAAGATTTAATTTCTTCAGCAAACCCCTCTCCCGCCATCGGAAGGGCGTCGGACAAGTACCAAATGCCCGACCTACCTGATGCAGGTTTTTCTAGGGTTTTCCCTGCATCACTTTTAGGCGAATTGTCGAGTAGGATCCTTAAACCATAGCCCGGGGATCTAGTTAACCCTTCTCTACCCTTCCGCATCCCCTCTTTCGAATCCCTTTCCTATGCTATAGGAGAGGAGTTGCCACTATACATAGCCTGTCTACACCTCAAAAAAAAATTCTTTTCAGGTTCTGTTCCAGTTATTGGCCAATCAATTTCTTTCTTCATCTATTATTTTGGATCCTGCTCCAATTCATCAATTCACTTTCAAGAATGAAATTAATATTGTCATGCCCTTATTCGATAAATCCACCGATCATCTAGCGAACATTATACACTCTTTTAGTAACTACCATAAAATAATTTTAAGTTATTTCTATAGACGACTAGAGTTCATTTTGGCTCTAACTTTTGGGAGATTTACCAATGGGTGCAAGTGTTTTAAAAAGGGTTCCGTAATATTAAGTTTTATTTAATTAATCACCATATAATTTTGAATACTGAAATATGTCCAAATTTTGAGGGAGGTATATGCGATTGCTTGAAAATGTGGTCCACTTTCGTTTTCCGTGTTCTGAATAAATTCCCTTCCTCTTACGATTCTGATGATATGTAAAAAGTGTAACTTAATTTTTAGTCTACTGTAATTTTTATAAGTCCAAAAATGGGTTAAAATTATTTTTATTAATTGCGATCCTTTCGATAAATATCCAGCGGTTTATTCCCAATCTCTCAAATTCTTTCATCAAGTTTATTTATATTAGATCATTTCTATTAGCAATATGTTGTGAAGATTAGTACGGTTACTCGTAAAATGATAAATGAAAGTGAGTTTTGCCTGTAATGGCCTGGGCACAGTGTTTAAAGAATGGCAATAAGTAAACAATAAAAGATTTGAACTCATCCTAGGCAAAATTTACGTATTGCCATTCTACTGGCACTGCCCTGAATTAATCATCAAATTCCGACGTCGATGTATTTGTTATTTTAATAATTAATCTGAGAATCGCGAAATGTTTCTGTTCGTACAGACTATGGGAATTGTGATTGAGATATAAACTGTTATCAATGCAAAATAGGTTTCCGGACGAATAGGTCTTGTAGGTATTCTTTGTTCGCATGACGTGTGCATTGGCATTCTGATTTTGGAAACTGCCGACCTTGGCCTGTCAATCGCTCCCACCACCCCTACGAAGCTCTCCTTTTCTTCGTTCCCTCGAGCTTTGTGAGGGATGGAGGGTCCTCATTGTGCCTGTAAACAAGGCTCTGAATTGGTTACGCTTGGGGTAGGTTCCGGGCCAGTCGTGTCGTGGGCCTCTGTCAGTGCGTCCAGGTACACGCTCTCTCTCCACATACCGGGGCTACAACAGGTAAATCTCTCATAACTTCCGTTTGAACTTAATCGTAGATGTAAGGGATAGATGCAGCAGCAGAGAAACCAAAAATGAGAATCATCTTGCAGGTGGACTCAATTACCTTCACACTTATTTATGTATACCGTTCCCTGAAGCTGTGTAATTTTCAACGTTCTTTAATTCCCGTCTTTAAAAAATCTATTTTTATGTCTTACTGCCTTACTACCGTTTAATTCCGTCTACCACTAATGCGACCGATTTCATTTATTTTTACGTGCCGTGGAACATAATTTTCTTATGTCAAAGATAGAATAGGTTAGTCGCCATTACAGTTATATGTGATTACTATGTATTTTTAATTAGACTGTAGTTCCTTTAATTGTGGAATTTTTACGCAAATTTTATCTTCTTTAAAAACTCATCCACATTTATTTAAAATTTAAGATTTTACTCTTCTGAGACTGTTCCACGAATAGGATGTCTTTGACGCCTGACTTATTGCATAGGTGTTAGAATCCATGGCTAGTACTTGGTGGACAATTACAAATTTATTTTCAACGATTGTGGCCGATCGTGTGTTTTTAATATACTTCGGAAGATGTTCCAGCGATTTGTTAATCGTAAACTTGCCATTATCAAGGCTTCGTTTTATTTAATTACAAGAATAGCTTAACATTTATACCCAAAAAAACATACGCCTGGGTTAGTTTATACGTGAAGTTTTAAATATATTACACAATACGGATTAAATTATTGTGTGCAGTGAAAATCGTAGTTTGATTATGGATAGCGTAAAAGAGTGCGTGTACTACACCTAAAAGTTTTATTATGATATAATTTGATTAATTTCGTTATTTTTCCAATATTGTGGGAGTGACTTGATCAGAAATGTAACCAAAGTTCTGCAGTTTCTCGTGTTCTGGAACAATGAACGCCAAAACACTTTACTACTTTGTTTCGTCAGTATTCTCACTTCTTTAACGTTTACCAAATATTTTACTAGTCAATTAAATTAATAAAAAGAAAGTTCATTTAACTTTTACTGGGTGCTTAAGTGTGTATGTTTCAACGGAAAGAGATTTGGTTAAGGGAGACGATGTCGTTTAGAATTCAACGCAAACTGAATTTTTATAAACGAATTGTCTATAATAAAATAAATTATGAGAGTCTGAAAAAAAATTCAACGTTTCGAGCACTCGAAAAAGTCTTCTATTATACACAACTTCTGTATCAAATGTCTCGACAAACTTCAATACCAGGATAATGAAGTTAATCCTCAAGAAAATAAGTTTGAATTACGGTAGTTGATTGAAAACGACCTGATTTCCGTTGTGCTATTAGCATAGCCGTTATATGCAAGTTTATATGAACGTCAAACATATGGTAGACAAAAGATCTTATATCGAATTGATTACGGATTGAATCTTTATATAAATAGAATACCCAAGGTTGGTAATTGCAGAAGGAAAATTTGTGAAAGTTACTATTTTTACAACTTGGAGATGAAAGGACGGCGTAGATAATTATTACTTTCGCCAAGGTTCAGGGAAATTGTTGAGAATCGTATTGGAATTGAAAGAAATCTATTAAAGCGAGTGTGTGATAAGACAAGATTTTGGATAGTGTCTATTACTAATTCAAACGTACTCTACAATATTGGAACGTATTTCTATTTTTCAATCTAAATTATAAAATTATTGAATATATTAAATTATTAAATATAAATTATATAAATCATCCTATACGCTAATGCTAATTCGGTCCATTGAAACTTAAATGTGGTACATTCAGGTCCATGCACCATTTCCTAAATTCCGCTTCTGAATGTTTATTCTTGTAAATAGTTTCGTTTGGATTATTGCACTTGGTAATTATCGAATAGTATCTGTATCATAGCCTGGCGCGGTCCTGAGTGCATTCATCAGTAAAGTTTCGCGAACATCAACCTTTCGATACTTTATTGTTCATCATTTGACAAATTTAACAAGATAGTCACTTTATTATAGCATTTCCATCCAAAAGACAGCCACGGATCCCTGCTATTAGCGAGTACTCGTTCGAGGCATGATTACTCTGTAATTTCTCCTACTAAGGATAGTTCTTGTTTACGGAGGTCGCCCGAGCAAATAGTTTTCGATTTCAACGTACGTGAGTTTCTCTTCCTGTTAAAGCGGATTTTTTTTGGATGCGTTGGCAAGTTACGCAGCAGTGTAACAGCCCAACAAGCGGTAATTTATCGTGGAGCGACGACCACGGCAGCTGAGGCCCGTCTACCTGGAAGCAGCTGCGGGCCGCGGGCCAGGTGGAGTCCCAGCGCCTGGCTATCGATTGGCCGACGATTTTCTTGCGGGCCGCCGTGAGTCACGGCCATCTGGCAGCCGCGGCGTGACCTTGAGGGCTGAGGGCGCGAGGAGCCTCGGTCGCCCGGCAACGCAAGGCGCCCGGTCGATATGAGGAGCCCATCTTGCCTTCTCGCCGCCCTTACGCACGTACAATTTGGCACGTAGGCCCCATTGCCATACCCGAGCTCGGACTTCTCGTATCACATTTCATTACTATGTAGAAAATTATGCTCATGAAACCTAATTTATATCGACACTTTTAATAATAAAAGTATGGGAATAATGGATTTACTAAATAGGGTTTCCATTGACTGCTACAAATGGAAGGCAAGATTGTAGCAGATTAAGTGAATAGATCGAACAGGAGTGGAAATAGGAAAATGAACCAAAGTGTTGATGAGAAAGAACAAATCGAGAAAAGACGAAAAAGCCCTGCGATTCTAACGGTAACTTAAACTCTGTCTTCAGGCTGAAGGTAAAGATTTCTGTAGTCATATAGACAAACCCAAAATTTTAGTCTTCCAATTCTGCCAATATAAAACTGGATAGTATTCTAATTATGAAATCCGTGAGCGCCCAGCTTAATTGAATATTTGTAATTGATTGGCTTTTGTTTAGAATTAAGAACACATGTACTACACAATATAATATTCTGCTTTCAGATATATTCCTATAAATTGTTATTAACCTTAACTAATTCTAGGGATAATTACTCGCTTGATTCGTCACGTCTTGCATACTTTTCTTTAACCGCAAGTAATTTTTTTCTGACGTATGCGGTAAAAAAGTTTGATACTCTCCAATCAGCAAAAATGTGTATTTGTTGGCGAGTGTGTAAGAAGCCAATGTTTTGTTGTCAAGTCTACAGTTAATAGGATAAAATTGTTTATCTGCCCTTGAACCGTTTTATGCTATAGGAAATACGCTTAAAGATTGTTTTGGAAGGAATAACCAAGTTTCCGGTACAGTTTGTCTTTCGCATATATTCAACGTGTGTCGTTGATTGTGGATGAACACGTCGTGATTCGTAGCAAGTAATCGATTCGAGCCCCCGTTGCAACTGTTGCACATTTAAATAATCGTCGGGGTCCTTGCTCTCGAGTCTTGTAGCGGCTGCCTCAATCGTTCCGACGAAGTCAATATTTACCCTTCAAATAGCTCGCAGCTTCCTCCCGTCTCGGAGCCGACGATTATAGATTGATAGCGCTCTTTTCCTTTACCATATCAATTCAAACTCATTGAGATGAATAACGCGGAAGAGAATACTTGTGGAGCATTGGATCAATTGAACGTATTTTATTACTAAATATTAAGTGATCAGGGTGTTTTCGCACATCGATGTTTTACTTACAGGCGGTGTTCTTATTAAGAATTAACTGAAAGGGCGTATCGTTGTCGCCGTAGGTTGCAGAGTACATTCTTTAAAATCCAGTTGGAGTTCCAAAGTGTGTCTGCAACAGTTAACAGCATGCTTGATGATATTAACTGTAAATAAACTGAGTTTCTTCGTATTTATTGTTTCGACCGATGTATGGGGTTTTTCCCCGCCCGTAAAGTAAAACAGGAGTCGTGGACAACGAGACGGCGTTGACGAAGGAAGAAGAGATCTGCACGCCGGCGATGCAATCAATGTCAGTCTGTTGCCGCGGGACGCGTGTTTTATTGGTCCTGCGGGATGCGCGCGCAGCTATATAGTCGTTGCCTGGCAACGCGCTGTTTGCTGACGTACCGCTCGGTTCTTTAATTTTTAAGTGCATGTGCCTGCGCTGTTGCCAGATTACTGACGGCGTGCCTGCACTGATAAGCCATCCTCGTATGAACTTCTAGCCTCAGACCTATTCCCATTGTCGACTTTCTCCGAGGTTTTAGTGAGTTACGTGTTTTGTACTCCCTCTCATTTGTCGTTACTTGCTGGCACACCTGCACTTTCGTCTACCGCTTTGTCATGGTACCGTCTCTTTAATTCCCTTTGTTACGCTCGGCATGCCACTGTAGAATTATGCTCGCTAACGTTATTCAACTTGGCTTTGAGGCAAGAACGTAGGCTACAATTAGTAAAGTAGACAAGAAACGGGGCGTTAAAACAACGAGAAGGCTATACTTTGTGGTACGATGACCTTTTGACCCCAAAAACCTAGGAAATCGACGTGCATGTATATTACGAAGTGCCCGAATTGAGAGCATTTAATTCATACCACTGCATCGCTTCTTTTTATCGATATTATCTTAATGGATTCTACGATATTCATTTGTCCCAGTTGAATCTTTAAGATGTAATGTAAAAGAAGGAAGATTGCTGCACGAACCGAAGTGACACCACTGCACTTAAATAAATAATTGGATCAAAGGATTTTGTTTACTTAACACGGTTTTCTTTTTAATTTATATCGGTACGTTTCGGCAACTAAATTTTACCGATTGTCCGCAAGACTTTTTACCCCTACTTTCACTGTAATTATCGTCGGGTAAGTCATCTCAAATAATGGCATATGCTGATAACGTGGTAATAATATCAAGAACAACTAAAGCAGCAGAGGAGGCATATAAAGAAACATGCCAAAACGGTTGATCTAGAAATAAACTTTAAAAAAACAAAAATGATGATTCAGTCGCGCAGTCAATTAGGTAAAAAAAAGGATGGATGGAGATGTGATAGAAATAAGAGATGACTTTATATATCTGGGATCCAAATTCCACAAAAATGGAGATGAATGGCATGAAATTAGGAGAAGAATGGACTTGGCAAATAAATCGAATTTCTCACTACTACTACTACTGGCTTTCAAACTAAGAACAACACACAGAATAACAAAAATGAGGATGATCAGGCAAATACTATATTATGAAAGTGAGGGCTGGACACTAAACAAGAAAGAGGAGATAGCGATTAAAATCTTTGAAAGAAAGATCCTAAGGAGAATTTGGGGCCCAAAAAAATGAAAATGGCATATGAAGACACGGATATAACAAGGAAATATATGACCTATATAAAGAACCAAGCATCGCAACAGCTATTAGTTTAAAGAGAATGGAATGGATAAGACACGTGTAACGCATGGGAAAAGAAAGGATGCCTTTCAAGACATTATACAATGATAATATGGAAGGTAAAAGAAAGGCAGGAAAACCAAGGAACAGATGGATAGACGAAGTAGCGAAGGACATCAAAAGGATGATGGATTTGAGGAACAGAAGGAGAATAGCTTTAAACAGAGAAGTTTGGAGGAAGCTACTATTGTAGGTCGAGGCACGATATCGGGCTGTGGAACCATAGAAAAATAAGAAGAATTTAGTTAAACGACGCATTTAAATTCTATAAAGCCGGAAATGCTAGTTTCATGGAATAACTGAAAAGTAACAATTTTATAGTCACTTCTCCAATGATCTGCTGATATTTTATTTCCTCGTTTAATCAGAGTTAACTATTTCGAAACTTAGCAACGTGAAACGGGGAACTTGCAGAAGAAGGATCGATAACATGAAATTTATATAAGAAAATCCCGTGTTTAAGCGATGTCTTAGCTAGATTTCTTGAGTGGATTTTTATGACGTCTTATTATTTCGACTTCTAAAATTTCGTTTAATGCATGGAACGTTAAACATATTCAGATGAGAAGATTTTAAGTTTTTACCTTAAAAAAAAAACTTGTCTATATGGGGCGTGACTTAATTTACGGAAATGCAAGTGCATATGTAAACACGCGGCAAGATATGACGTGGGCATGGATGCGCGTAGGTCATGGTTCTGCCATCTATCTCAAGGACGCGCCTCATCGAGGAGCCGCATCCGCCTCGAAAATATCTACTCAGACGTAACTTTCGCTTTCAGTTAGAACTTTCGCAGTGCCGCCACGTTCGTTAACCGTATAGTAAGCATTTCAGTTACATGAACACGAGGGTATGTTTTTTTTTTTTCTATAAAATTTCCAACTGGGTCATGCTGCAGAAGTCATCAAAATTCGGCGAATGCGATCCAGTCATCGTGAGTTCACCAGAAGACTGACTGGGCTTTCATCTAACATCTACACATACAATATCGCATACCAACCGTAATATTTTTAGACAAAGACGTAATTTTTATAATTATAATCCACAATATAAAGATGTAATGATATATTCAGTGTCTATATACCAATTATTAGTTCGAACACACAAGTTTTATTGCTTCCGTTGTGGTTCATTTTTGTTGCCACTTGTTGCTTTAAAATGCATATTTCCGCATTAAATAAGTGGATCTTATGATACTACGTCCAAGATCAGCACAACTGCATTGCTGACTGTACACAAAATTAGTTTCTAAGCATCCTATGTTGTGGTTGTAAACAGAGAAGCTCGAATCTCACCGATAATGACGATAGCTACATTTTGAGTTCAAAATTAGAGAATCATTCAAATGAAAACTGCAATATACATTAACAATTTTTTTAAAATGGCTTCCGCTTGTTTGTAGACACTCGTCCATTCGTCGGATCATCGCACTATTTGTAATACACCCATAAGATGTAGAATAATTACGAATGTTTCCAAGAAATGGTTATTGGAATTGTCTGTTTTATGTGGCACCACACACACAAATCCCAAGGATTTGACGCGCGGGAACGCTAGAGTCTAGGCACTAGTCCGATTCATGCCAAACTATACATCTTGTACATTGTGGTTAAAATGTGCTGGTACGCCATAATAATAAATCACTTGTTTCTTATTTGCAAAGGCACATAATGTGTTTCAATAACTTAATATAATCACAAGTTTGTATAGTATGGCCTTTCAGTGTCATTATTTCAGAATGATGTTCATCTTTGTCCTTGTTCTAAAACGACTCTGAAATTGCCTTATCAAAATAGATTCTCTATTATTTGTTCCATTTGGATACTATAATAATTAAATACTGCTTGATACTCTGTAAGTAGTAATTTCTTCTGTTGTAAGGGGTGATATTCTTAAGACTGGTCTGAATTGTCCTGTAGTTTCCATTCTCATAGAAAAACAACATGAAATAAATTCATTTATTTTAATAACTCATTTTAAGGTTTTATTTTATTGATAAAAATTTATACAACAAAGTAGATTTAATTTTTCTGCAGTTACACTTGTAAGACAAAGAATTATGTTAGTTACTGGTAAGTACTGTACGAGATCTGCTTCGTTGTTGTAGGGCTGTGAAGGCGTTCCAGCAAGTTCTGTACGTGGATCCAGGCTTCTCCCGTGCCAATGAAGTCCACCTGCGTCTGGGGTTGATGTTCAAAGTGAACAGCGACTGGGAATCAGCTTTGAAACACTTACAGTTGTCTCTGATCGACGCCAGCCCATGTACCTTCTCCAAACTAGAGAGTGAGTGTTCACCTCGCTTACATTGTCCATCTAGTGTCTGGCATTGATAGACTACGAAGTCTCACTAAAACACATGTTTCAGTTCGCTTCCACATTGCCCATCTGTACGAGGTTCAAGGAAAATACAAAAGTGCCAAGGAAAACTACGAACAGCTACTGCGAGAGAAGGAACTCCCGACGCACCTCAAGGCAGACATATGTCGGCAGTTGGGTAAGTCACTTTGTATTTAATCTTTCTACATATGTTTTCATGCATGTCCCTTTCTCCCAAATCTCTCACTTTTGAAATATTTATGCAAATAAGCATTTTATTAATTTAAATTTTAATCAACACCTGTTTTTGTAATGTTTATGAATTTGAGTTTTTTTATAATTTAAAAGTTTGTTACGTAGACTTTTTTCGACATTATGCAGGTTGGATGTACCATTGTGTAGAGTCACTAGGCGAAAAGAATCAGCGTGAGAGCGTAGCTATCCACTGCCTGCAAAAGTCCATAGAAGCGGACCCCAAGTCCGGACAGTCCCTGTACCTTCTGGGTAGGTGTTTTGCAAGCATAGGGAAAGTTCATGATGCATTCATTGCGTACCGTAACTCAGTTGAGAAGTCTGAGGGAAATGCTGACACCTGGTGCTCTATAGGGTGAGTGGCGCCTACCGAGACACTTCTTGCGTTAGTCGTTCATAGCTGCAATCTGTGTGTTGA
Organism: Zhengitettix transpicula; assembly: GCA_037074705.1. Taxonomy (NCBI): domain Eukaryota; kingdom Metazoa; phylum Arthropoda; class Insecta; order Orthoptera; family Tetrigidae; genus Zhengitettix; species Zhengitettix transpicula. The sequence continues at coordinate 32,578,630 of CM073596.1, read as the reverse complement.
CTTGTATTGTTTGTTTGTCCAGTGTCCTTTATCAGCAACAGAATCAGCCTATGGACGCTCTGCAAGCTTACATATGTGCCGTTCAACTTGACAAGAGCCACACTGCCGCTTGGACTAATTTGGGTGAGAATCATAATATTATACCCTTTTATATTATATTTATAATTAGATCACTGGTATGGAAAGGAAAGGGAGAAAGTTTATGGCTTTCCAGAAATTAAAAAATTGTGTAGCAATATGGTACCAAAGGACGTTCTTAAAACTTTCGGTGACTCTCAGCCTGCTTTATCAGGAAGGAGTGTCACAGCATTCTGTGAACCGGCCGGCTACGGAGAGAGGAACAAAGAGCTGTTATTTAAAGTGTATATTTGATCATTTTCAGGATTGAGACTAAGTGTCAATCATTGCCGTTTAAGTCTATTTTTAACAACTACTGGCATGTGAGGGTTTGAGAGGTGAGGGAGGGTTAATATAACACATCCCAAATAGCTGTTTTCTCTCAATTACTCTTTTTCCAGGACTGTTTGCCAGCATTGGCACTCGATGGAGATTAAGTCAGTTAGGGAGATTGTTGGTGAGGAGGGGTGAAAATATAATGTTCCAAAATACTGTGATTAATGTAGAATTCATTGTTTTCATAATTGCTAAGATGAACAGTGACAAAATTTAGGTTAAGGTAGAGTTTAGCCCCTCCATAATGGGGATGAGAAGGGGTTAATTATAAAATGCCCAAACTGACAAATTTGTGTCTTTTCTGTAGTACCAAGTTGATTGGTAACATTCCAGATGTTATTGAAGTTAAACATCAGCCACAATCCGTTTCAGGAGATGAGAGGTGGGAAAATAATACTGTACTAAATGACAGAGATTGGTGTCTTCATAAGTTTGAGGTTGCTGATTTGAATACTAACAGTTATGCTGAAGTTTGGCCGCCATTGACTTGGAAAGGTGTATGTATGAATTGACCAAAATGACCCGTGTTACAGTTGAATCCGAAGTTTTGGTGTTGTCAAGATGAACAGCGACACCACTGACTGCAGTTAAGTAATATGTTCAGCCCCCATCAGTATGTGAATATGTGAGAAGGGGTTGGGTTTTGTAGTATTCAAAATGACTTGGAGATTATAGAATAAATTCTTTTCCATATTTAATAAATTTGGGATGAATTTATATCTGGGCAACAAAATATAAAATTAAATGTTAAAATACATGACTTAGTGTACATAATTTACACTATTTACTTGGTATAAATTCCTTATAGTTCCACACTTAAACATTACAATCCACTCCAATAGGTTACCTAAACAATGTTGAGAGGTTAAATATCCATTGCATATTAAAAATTTCTAGATTCTTAGTTTGATTACATATTCTTAAGTGAAGAGTAATCTTCATGCCAGTCATCAGACATGAATTTTCTTGGAATATGAAATATTTATAAAAGCAATAAATTGTATGATGAAGCCACTTTTACAAATTGTTAACAGTGAGTTAAAATGTAAAAACATGAAGTAATGTTTTAATGAATATAATTCAAAATATATTGATAAGCGATTGTGCAAAATAATAATTTTATTAAAATAACAATGTTTATCTTTGGACAAACATTAATATCAGGTGACATTTGATCTACACAATTGTCATTGTAGATCGTTATAATAATATATTCATATAAGTGTATTGGATTGAAGAATTTCAGACTTGTAATAATTTTTCAATTTTGCGCACAGGTATTTTATACGAAAGTTGTAATCAGCCAAACGACGCTTTTGCGTGTTATATAAATGCTACACGAGGATCAGGAGGGAGTGCAGGAGGTCCCACGAGCCCTAATTCGAGTTTAAATAGTGCTGCATTGTCGCTGGGATCACAGCCGAACAGAGCACTGGGGGGAATGAATCCCAACCTCAGTCAGAGAATAAAGTTCCTACAGAGTCACCTGGCCAATGCACCGATGCCTAGCATCACAAGCAAGTAAGTTGTACACTTCCAATTAAGTAATGTTTTCATAACTTCAACTTTTCTGTTCCTTCTAAATTATAATACTTTTCCCTTTCAATTATAATTAATTACAACCTACTCAGTCCATCCAATATGTTACTTTTTTCAATGCATTTGACAAAGTGATTATTCACCATGATTTTTAAGGAATTTGTGATCAATACTTTCATTAATAATAATTCATGTATCTTTTTTAGGCGTCGGCAATTGCCGTCAATTGAAGAAGCCTGGAATTTACCAATTTCAGCTGAAATGTCTTCTAGGCAACAGCAGCAGAATCAGGCATTGGTTCAGCAAAGAGGAGTAAATGGGCCTTTTCAGAAGAACTATCCACAGGTAATGGTTTTGAGCATCTAATCTTTCTTGTTGCATTATTGAAAGGAAACTGTGTAGTTAAAATATAAAATAAGTTATATTGAATAATAAATTTCTTATTGTTACTTTTCACAGTGATGTGTATTCCCAAAATATTGCTACTGTTCATTTACCTTCTTAGTAACTTTCAAGAGTTAATTGATCTTACACTTACTTTTTTTATATTTCTTCTAAATCGTCATATACCTTTGTATACAGAACATTTGTTTAGAATTTAAGAACAATGCTAAGATTTTATTTTTAATATTTATTTCATTTCTAGTCAGGACAGCAACAACAGTTCCATAATGGACTGAATGGTCATCAGGTATCACCACAAGGGCCACCGCCACCTTATCCAGCTCAATCAAATCCAGTTGCTGCCAAAAGATTCAAGGTAGTTTAAGGTGTTATAATTTATATTTTATAATTTTCTAATCATATTGGGTGTATGTATGTTGCCTTCAGCAATGTAGTTTATAAACTACACTAGATTAGAGAATTTAAAAGGATTGAAAAATGCAAGGTTTTAGCCCATTGGAGTTAGCTTATTAAATCTGAATGTAAATAAGTGAATGCCACTCCAAACAATTTCAAATTCTCTAGACTTGTGGAATTCATCTTCAACTCGCTGTAAAGCCACCTTCTCTCTCTCTCTCTCTCTCTCTCCCTCTCCTAACTAATTATGTATTAAATGAATTTAAACATGTTAATCTACGTTAACTTTATCTTATAGACTGGAGGGGAAGTTGTGGAAACAAGTCCTCCAGGAGCTAGAGTGGCACCTACGGGCACACAACAGCAGAGGACAGTGCCACCCCAGATGTTCATGACACAACAACAGTTACAAATGCTGCAATATCTACAGCAGAATGTTTCGAATCTTACTCCACAACAACAGGTGCTGATTCTCATATGATTGTCTTAATATGAATTGAATTGAAGCAAAAACTGGTACTATATTGGTCTCATCTGCAGGGTATGCTCCAACAACTACAACACCAATACCGTCTAATGCAACAGCAACAGCTGAAACTTCAACAACAACAACAGCAGCAGCAGCAGCAGCAAAGAGTACAGGCAGGTGTTGTGAGGCAGCCTCAACCAACACCAGGACAGTATGGCCCGTATCACCAAAACTCTGTAATAAAAACGTACTCCATGCCCCAACAGACGGTGAGTATAGGATCTGTGTGTGGATCTTGGTGATTAGAAAATATTTGTCCTATATTTAGTATCTTTCTATTCAATATAGTTTTACCAAATAAGATACTTTACAGTTTCCATGTGCATATTAAGAAATTTATTATCTTATTTTATAAGAATAAGATGTATGTTTTCTATTCACATGCTGATTCATTCACAGCAGGGTTCTGTGGCGCCTCAGACTGGATTTACTGACAACGGTGTTGGCTACTCTGCTGCTACACCAAATACTCAACAGTCACCAGGAATGCCTTATAAGAGTGCCACCGTGGAACACCAATTAACATATCAACAACGAACTCCAACACAGATTCAACCGTATCAGTTTGCAAATCCTGCAGGAAATACTGGATTTACACAGGTAATCTCCCATATGAATATATCATAGATCTAACATTTTAAGAAGCTAAATTTTCACATTAAAGTATTTCATTATCCAATGACATTGATTATTTTTGCCTCTAAAAGGCCTTTTTATCAGTGTTTTTGGCACTGTCAATTTTATTGCTATTCTATATGACACATCTTTCCTTAATGAATTGGATTACATATAGTTGAAAGAATGTGGAACACAGCAATAATTTTTAACTAATGGTTCACAGTTTTATAAATGCCAAAATATTTTAAAATCTCCTTGGTTCTAACAACAAAATTCTCAACATCTTACATTATGAATAACCATAATGTTTATATCTTTGCAAATGTTTTGTGACATTTTGGTTGAATATTATTTGAATTTAAAAAGTCAGATTGAGAAAAAAGTATTTCTAATCCATAAGAACAAAAAGACTTGAGTTATCAATATATGATATCAAGTTAAATGTGCACCAGTACTGTGGAGCATAAGATTTCATTCTGATTCTTGTCTTAAACATTTCAGATATCGTCTACAACTACACCCCATGGAACTCCCCCTGCTCACACTCCTCATGATGGAGCAACTTACCACCATACATTTCCACAAGCAAATTCTCCTTCTGCGAAGGAACTTGCTGTAAGTGATCAAGAACTGCAGGCTCTTCTGTCACAGAAAGATATAGCTACCTCTTTAGCTGAAGATTTGTTAAAACATTTTGGTTCTGGAAATGAAGACTTGGATGTGAAAGTGGAAGAACCCGTATCTACACCAACAGTTCCCAACACTTCTGTGCCGGCTCAACAAAATTCAAATACATTGAGCTCTGGACCTTTTTCACCTTCTAATTTGCAAGAAAATACCACAACTTCTGGAACTACTACCGTAACTGTTAGTTCTACTGTTCCCACTACTACAGATTCTGCAACAGTGAAACCTCCTTCACCTATTGTAACTTCGGAAACCAGCCCAAAAGCTGATCAGACAAAGGTCACAACACCTACTCCTGTTCTGTCTCCAATACATGAAATTAAAGCAGAAACTAAACCTGATCCAGTGGTTTTGAATAGTCACAGAATTACACCAACTTTGAAACAAGAATTGAAGGTGGAAGCAGCTGTTCTAGAGTTCTCTCAGATATGTGACTCTCAACCTGAAACTGAATTTAGCATTGACATGGATGCTAAATCTGTAATTGAAGCATGCAGGTAATTTTATAGGAGCAATATAATTATATTGTTTAGGTCAGCTGTACAACATAACCACGCTATTTTTTGTAGTATTAATGTTTTTGCTATTGGGATTATTCTTAATAATTTTTTAAAGATCCTTTTGGTTCCAATATTAGAATTGCACCTTGTGATTAATAATTATTATTATATGATCAGTGTTATTGATTTGCCCAAATTTATTGTTTACAGGGGTCAAGGTTTGAATGGTGTTTCTAACTGCAGCATCTTGTCCGATAAAGCTCCACCACCACAACCACCAGATCCTCCACTTCACCAACTCACAAGAGAACAGTTGTTGCCACCAACACCTTCAGTTTACTTGGAGCATAAGAAAGATGCATTCAGTCCTCAACTACAGGAATTTTGTCTGAAGCATCCAATTGCTGTAGTTCGTGGACTTGCTGCAGCTCTCAAATTAGGTATGCTAATATTCCTTAAAATGTGTATTAGTTAAGTTGTTGAAGAAATAGTAATTACTAGCAATGAATTGAATGCCTGTTCTAATTGTTTGCACTGTTCACTTGAATAAATTCTGCTTTTTTATATTTTACACAACTATAACGATAGGTTTAATAAAATATTTCCCAAATGAAATATACAACATACATTAAAACTAAAATGAATGACAAGTTGTATCAGAATACAATAGTATAATTAACATGCATGAGACAGCATTTAGATGGTATATACAAGAAATGTTTAAATGAGGCTTCACCATTTTTACTTTTGGTATAGTTTCTATTAACCAATTATTATATAATTACTTTTTTTTTCAGATTTGGGTTTATTTTCTACCAAAACTCTGGTGGAGGCAAATCCAGATCACAGTGTGGAAGTTAGAACACAGATGCAGCAAACATCAGATGAAAATTGGGATCCACAACAGGGTAGAAAAGTGTGGGCTTGCATAAGCCACCGGTCTCATACCACAATAGCAAAATATGCTCAGTACCAAGCGTCTTCTTTCCAAGACAGTCTCAAGGTAGGTTGTCAAGTTGAAGCCTTTGTCAGTTTAAAATAAATTTATAATGTACATATACTGTCCATTTTCTGTCAAGAGCATATAAAAATGAATTTATATATGAAGAAGTCATAAAATTATTGAGTTGAATAATAAAAAAAATATATTTAATATTGAATAAATTACATTTACAGTGAAAATCTTAGTAAAGATAAACCACACAATGTTTCATCATTTTGGACCTATTCAGGTGATACAATTTTATTCTTCAGCAGAAAGACCTTACACAATGTCCATGACCAAAATTTACTTACATTATTTGTAACACAAGCAACTGAAATCTGCCTGACAACAATGGCAGAGCATGCCATCTAAACATTGTGAATAAAATAAATATTTTACTCAGTTATCTGAAAATGCTTTATTCATATATTTGAACAAGTTGATATGTGTACTTACATTATTTTTCTTGATTTTAAATTTAGGAAGAGGGTGAGAGGACAGGAGGGACACACAACAGTAATCTGTCAGATTCAGATTCAAAAGACTCAACTGGAAATATCCGTAGGAAAAAGGGAAGTGCTTGTGGTGGCACATCTGGAAACAAGACAGGTCCAAAAATGCTGAGGTTTGGCACAAATGTTGATCTGTCAGATGAACGGAAATGGAGACCACAGTTGCAGGAACTGATGAAGCTACCAGCATTTGCCAGGGTTGTTTCAGCTGGAAATATGCTTTCTCATGTAGGGCATGTTATTTTGGGAATGAATACTGTACAGCTGTATATGAAGGTAAATAATTTTTTTCTAAAGTATAGTTTTTGAAATGGTTGTTATAACTTATACTTGAATAATAATAATAATAATAATTATTATTATTATTATACTAACCAGTTTTTACTGGTATCTGTTCTTCATTGTTCGGTTAGTATCCAAGCTGGTAGGAATCGCAAAGATATCTTGCTTTTTGTAGTTGTGCTGTTCTGATATGAAGACCCATACAATCCATATATGTTTGAAGGCTTGATAGTAAAGCTCCAACAATTATAGTGGCCTTTTACCAGAACCATCCAATTTCAATTTGATTCACATAATTTTTTCTGCTTCTTGGAGCTTAATTTCACTGGGCACTGCTATATCAATAATCCAGACTCTCGTTTTTTTTGTTGTTTTTTTTTTCTTGGCCACTGTTAGGTCCTGTGGATCAAGTAGCGTCCATTTGGATTTGAAAGTGCCACAGGATTTTGACTTGATGATATCCAATTATTTTCTCTAACTTATGCTCCCACCAGTTTTTGTTTATTGGAAAATTGTACTTTTTCATAAATTCCAACAGATTATTGATATATCCTCAAAATTTATTTCACATCATTGTTGTTTTTAAGTTTTGTAATGGACTGTACTGAATTTTAATCTTCTGCTATAGCCATAGATTGAGAATTGTTTTTTAAATTCGCAGTGTGCTAACACCTATTTTGCTTCAATTTATTAAATTATTAAAATGATTTTGAATATAATATTTCTTAATTTGTTTTCATTGTAAGGTGAATTTGGTAGATATAATATAGTATAAGTGTTATTGCTTTTAGGTTCCTGGCAGCAGAACTCCAGGTCACCAAGAGAATAACAATTTTTGCTCAATTAATATCAATATAGGACCTGGGGATTGTGAGTGGTTTGCTGTACCTGATGCATATTGGGGAGCAGTATACAGTTTGTGTGAAAGGTTGGTTATTCATTTTTTAAAAAAGTGTATTTTTAGTAAAACCATTGTCATATTAATACTCTTTATAAATGTTCTAGAAATAACATTAATTACCTTCATGGTTCATGGTGGCCTTCTCTGGAAGACTTGTATGAAGAGCACATTCCTGTCTACAGATTCATGCAAAGGCCTGGTGATTTGGTTTGGGTGAATGCTGGTGAGTAATTTAAAAAACATTTTTAATTAAGACATGGAATTGAGTATTAAGTTAGATCAATATTTTAAATTAAATAATTGGAAAATACAGTTCAGTATTATCATCAATATTATAAAATTGTAGAGAAAATTATTTTATAATATTAATGGTGTATTTATTTTTTAGTGTTTAGACTATCATAGTATTTAATTAGTATTTTATTTATCACTAAAAATTGTATCCCTCAATGTGTTTCCTTTTTTCTCAAATCATATAATAACCTTAATTGATTTTAAGGTTGTGTACACTGGGTTCAAGCTATTGGGTGGTGCAACAACATTGCATGGAATGTTGGACCCCTGACAGCAAGGCAATATCAACTTGCAATTGAACGTTATGAATGGAACAAGTTGCAGAGCTTCAAGAGTATTGTTCCGATGGTTCACTTGTCATGGAATTTAGCTCGTAACATAAAAGTCTCAGATCCAAAACTTTTTGAACTTATCAAGTAAGTATTCTGTTTCATATTCTAAATTGTGGGGTCTCAGAGCTTTACTATAAACAATTGGAATTGCTGCATTCTAGACATGACATGAATGAAAATTATTTTAATATCTACTAGTTGAGAGAACCATTTTCAGCAGTTTTTTTTTCATCATATATCATTAAGAAACCAGCCTAGTGGAGTTTCTTTACATGTAGAAACAAATAAAGTGAGGTTTTAAATTGGCTCAAGCCTTGGAAGACAGATTAACCTCTCAATTTGTTTCCAATACTGTAACTCCAAATTTATGGTGGCAAAGTTGGCAAACCGCATCTATAAAAGCAAGTTAGTTGACATTTAATTCTATGTTTGTGTTTCTCATTTATGAAACTGTTTTTCAGAAACTGCTTGCTGAGAACACTAAGACAATGTGCCCTTATTTTGGAATTTGTCAAGTCTAAAGGAGTGGAAGTGCGTTTTCATGGGCGTGGAAAGAATGAAGCTTCTCACTACTGTGGACAGTGTGAGGTAAGTCATTTAAACAACAAATTTTATATTTATATATTGAATATATAACTGGATATATATTTTTCATAGATTGAGGTGTTCAATATACTATTTATAAGAGAACAAGAGAAGAGACATGTAGTTCACTGTATGGATTGTGCAAGAAAGCAAGCGCCCAGCCTAGAAGGATTTGTTTGTCTCGAGGAGTATAGCATGGAGGAACTCATGGAAGTCTTTGACCATTTCACTTTGCACGATCCAGTGAGTAAAATCTTTCTAAAATTTTGTTTCTTAACTATTCTTAAACTTCAATTTACCAATAAGTACTGTGTTCCTTGTAGCATTTCATTTCCACAGTTAGCAGTTGCATATATTAATAAATATTTTACTTTTTTCCAGAAGAGCCCCATAAATCAGCCAACTTTACCATCATGATGATATGAGCACTTAGATACTACAAGAAATGAATGGACACGTAGTTCATAATTGATCTCGGGAGTATCGTTCATTGTCATATGAATAGAAAATTTACTCTGAAATTAGGGAGAAATGTGTACATTTACTCAAATGTTAGTATGAGCAACTAGTTTTCAGATATTTATTTTAATATTGATGCAGGAAAATACACATATTTTAAAGATATTTACAAGGTATACACAAGATTCAGGGCATATAAGTGATATTAAAATGTACCAATCTGTGTTTATGTTCACCAGTTATCCTGTCAAATAATGCAATAGTGACTTGAATTGTAAATATAGAATATAATGAATTCTGTATATATGTTTCTACTCTTAGGAGCACATAAAAAAAAACAGAGTATAAACACGGGTGATCTCATCTTATATCCTGTCCTTCATTGAGGAAAGACATTGTTTTGTGTGTTTGTGTGAGTGTCTGTGAGTGACTGTATATAATGTATTGACAGAAAAGTTTAAATTAAAATTATAAGAACAGTCCCATCTTGTTGTGCTGATCTCAGTTTCAAGGAACTGAGTGTGATCCGTAACATGCAGGTGTAGATGACTCTGTGGATAGAATTGACAAGCAATTGAGTCCTAAAAATGAAATGCCTCCAACAGTGTAGAGAATTGGAATGAGTCTGTGTGCACCCAAGTGTATTTCATGTGAACTTTAAGTATTTTATTGTAGTGTTAATGAGAAAAAATTATACTGCAGGGCATTATTGTTATAGAAGTTTCACTTATGGATCACATCTGATAACATCTGTATTCTCCTAAACTACTTTTTATTTTTGAAGAAGAGTTGAAGAAAGTGATGCAATATTTAAAATTGTGATTTATGTGATAAGACTGACCTTCACTGCCAAAAGGAAGTTAACTTTGTTTAATTATTTTAGCTATAAATTGTGCTGATTTAGAAAAAGAAGCTGGAGAACTGTCTTATATTTGCAGTTACCACTCTATATTGTTTTCATGCACAGGATTTGTTGTTAGAAAAACTCAAATTTTTTGAGAGAGAAAATTTGCTATTCACTGCCACTAGATTATTTGCATTAATTTCATAATGCAGGCTTGTTAAAATTTTAGAAATATATTTAAAAGAATTAAATAGCTTTCTTTTATTTGTATAATATTAAAAACATATGGGATGTTCTATTTGATATTGTAAAGCTGTGTTTTGTTTGTGATGGTAGACTGAATTTAGATCTTGTAAATAATTTATGATGGACTACATAGAATATTAATTATGTGTATCATAATAAATTCTTACTTCCAGAGGTGAAGAATGGATATTTATACAAAAACATCTGGAGTGTGAACTTTAATTAGATTGTAAAATTTGAAGAACCATAACTTCCTATAGTAAAACATCCCTTTAATGTATTTTAATTAAATTGATCCCTAGTTTTAATCCATGAGAGTTATACATCTTGTTTTAGAATTGTTGTATATTTTGCTATGTTAATATTTTCCAGAGTACTTTATCTTCCATTAATAAATTATGTATATGTAATTTCATAAAACTTTAACATCTTTATAGAAGTGATCTGTTGAGTAAATATCTTTTATAATTATCTGATATTTTTAATTTTGTAGGAGAACTTCCTCTATCTGAAGTATTTATAATGTCTGTATTTTTTAAGCATTTCCTGGCTGTGAACTATCCCAACAATTTTGTCATAGTTATTTAATTTTTGCAGTATAAGCAACACATCCAGTGAATTGTTTAAGATCCACAGTGAAAGTCTAAACTTAATAGAATATCATGATATATATTAAATTGCATATAAATTAACTTTTATCATGAACCATGCTGAATAAGTTATTTTTCTTAAATTTGTTCACAAATTTCCATAAAAAATATTTTTAAGTTAATTTGCAAAGAGCTTGAGCTATATTTCTGTGGACCTAAGGAAACCCTTATGACTTCATTGGTTGAAGTGACAAATTATTGTATTCTAATATATACATATATATAAATAAAAAGTATATATAGATAAATTTTAAAAATAGAAGTCTCATATGAAATATACCTTGTATTATTTATATATAATTATTTATCTTCAAATTTATTGAAACAGGGAATAACTAAGTAACTGTTTACATTATTAGCAATCCTTTTTATTTAAAAAATACAGATGGAGCTGATGTGCTAACACTATTACATTTTATACTGTAAATGCTCTTGTGAAAGATATCACATGCACAACAAATAATCTACAGTTATTGGCTTGCATTTTAATAAAACATGAATATTGAAACCAATAATTAATGACCCTGACCAATTCCTTATTTCACCATCTGCCAAATAGATATTTAACAATAAGTTATGTTTCTATATTCTGACTAAACATACCAATTGTACAAAACTAAGTTGCATACAGGTTTCATTTTTTATATTGTGCTGATGATATTTTTCATGTTTTGATATATGCTGAATGTCCATCCTGAAGCAGCGAGAAAGTTGGTAAAGCACTAAGTGCCTTTTAAACCAGTTTTGCCTTTCCACTAGTTCATTATAAAACTAGTTTACATGTTTGAAAAGTAATGACTTGATCATTGCACAGTTCCTTACTCAAAATTTGTCAGGTTTATATTTAAATCATCAGCACAATTCATTACGTGATCCATTTGATTGCATGTTTTTGTGTAAATTGTAACAGGAAAATCAATCACGAATTCTGTTTTAAATAACACTGAAAAGCTTTGATGTTGCAATAAATGTACTATATTTTTTTTTCTTTCATACACAATTGATTTTTTATGATTTGCATCAACATGTTTTCCAATATCAGAACAGAATACAGTATTTTGACTTATAAAGTATTGCGGCTCTATTCTATCACATCATCAAAAGTAAACATTGATGCTTTGCTAATATTTTCACAAGTTTTTTATTAGAATGCACAAGTGTGTAATATATGCAAATACATATAGTAAATCATACATTAAATTTTATTTCTCTGTGACCTTTGACTGAAAATATAATTAAAAGGTTCAATTTCATTCATTGTGTGAAAAGGGTACCGAAACTTCTGTATTTTGTTGTTTGTAATTGTGTATTTTCCATTTTGGAGACAAGTTGAGTGTAGTCGCTTTTAAAAGAAAACTGGTGGTTCACATTTTTTTAAAAATTTTGATGATACTGCATGAAAGTTTTCAAGGGGCCTGAACAATTTACACAATGTTATAGTTAAATTTTACTGTTATTACAGTGCAACATATCGTAAATGAAGGCTTTAAACTCTTACCCAAAGCTTGTTAACTTAAATATTTGTAGTGCATGGGATACTTGCTTAGCAATTAGATAGACTAAGCACATCATATTAAGACATTTGATCAATAAATAGTGTTATTGTGTGTCTTCATAATTATATTTTGTAAGAGTGAAAATGTAAACCTGTGATGTACATTATGTATGAATTCATCACTGCCAGTCATTTGTGATAAGCAAATACTTTTTGTTTTGAGAAATAATTTAACACCAGATAATATACACTGCCTCTCAAACCCAGTCACTCATGTGACATTATAGTTGGAGAGAAGGTGATTGGGCTACATTTTTTTTTCAATTTTTGTCTTAATATTACAGATGCCCAACACACTGAAATGTAGGGTGATATTTTGTATGAATCCAGTTGTTGAAAAACCATATTTCTGTGTACATAATAGTGTATTAAATCACATTGTGCCAAAGTATATAATTATAAGGAGTCAATAGTTCTGGATTCATTCTCAAGCAATATTAACCTTTTGATGCAGCAATTTTTATTTTGCCTAGAAAGTTCACATAAAAGTGACTCAACAATTTTGCTGAAAAGAAAGGTACTCAAATGCTGCAAACATTTCAATTAGTGAGTTTTAATGCAGATTTTGATGAGACAATCAGCTTCTCTTCACTTAAAGAACATTCAGTGCCTTGTAGCCATGATACTTTATATAACTGTACATTGATCTCCAAACTTACCAAACCATGTTTGCCATTATCAATACCTTTCCACGTGTGTTATATAATATATTGTAAAATAGCAACCCTTAAAGTAAATTTTTCATTTCATTTGTAAATTTTTTTTTAAATGTGTTGTAATTATAATTCTATAGTGGCTTCATTTTGGCAACATTGTCAAAATTCCTGATAATGGAAATAAATTTTAGCTATGAAATAGGAGTGTGATGGTGTATTCCCCTTCCTATTCCAATTTTAAGTCCTTTTTTTAGTCTTCCATCAAATGGAGAAAGGGAATACAAAAAATAATAATTTCTATACTATTTTTGCAGTTTATAAAATTATGGTACCTGAGTGTTGTGTATGTACCCTTAATAGAGTATGGTATATAGGTAATTTGATGAATGCACAAATTGTGTGTATAGAAAACGAGATTTTTGATTACCTAATTATCAAAATGTAGCTTATGTGTGTTGTCTCTTTTTAGCAGGGCTCCTTTACTGTATTAAGGCAGAATTTTTTTCTGCAACAACTGCCACACAATAGCTATTGCAAGTTATAGTTATGAGGATATGAATGTCAAGTGTTCACATCCACTTAGATAACCTATCACAAAACGAGAGTAACACTAAAAAATTCCTGAAATGGTTGAACAAACCACATTATGCAAACAATATTAATATTGGAAGTGGAGCAAAATATATTTTGACAAATGAAGTTTGTCACTGGAGCAATAAAGATGACTTGAATTCTACGAGTAACAAAGAACGGATGCATTGGAGCCATAATTTAATTTTGCTACTATGGTGTTTGCTCTAAAAAAAAAAAAAACTTACTGGACTGATCAATGTAAATGTAAAACTCTTATTTTGTGAGTGTAGAATATCCTTTAAATTCTATGTAGGATTAGATAGGAATTAAGGTCAAACATTCTATTCAATGTTTTGAATTGTAGACAAGGAAAGTCTATTAGTTTGTATGTGTTTAGAGTAAGACATTTCAGAAACTACTCAATTGTTTATCTTGATCAGTAATTGTATTCATCAGACATCTATTCTATAATCTACCTTAACACCTTCATAGTCAAATCTAAAGAATTCTCAGTGGTGCTTTCATTTTTGATATATTGCTATGAAAGAATAGATAAATTTTTATTGTTGTAGGTAATATACACACTGAAAAATCATTTTCTTCCTCACTGATTAGGTAAAATTTGTCATAATACGCAATGCAATTTAAATAGATAGCGGAGAAAAATATATATATATAAAACCAATATTGAATTTAATTGTTGACTTTTTTAGAAACTTATCTTATATAATGCAGTAATTTTTTTTATGTATTTAGAACAATTCAGATAGGGGATTTTAAGAAATATGTGAAAATAAGTTCTGAATATTAACAATTTTATTTTCATTACAGCTATTAGTACATTTATATGGAAATTTCTTCAACCATTTTACAAATAATTTTTCTAGGAAAGTTGAAATTGTTTAATACCTCACTACATAATTTGAAGATAGTATCGATGTTCTGGACATATTGTTTTTAACAATTTTCATAGTATATTGAATAAACATTTACAAAAGATAAGATATAATCACAATGAGTAAATACTTTTGATTATTTCAAATTATTTTAATATTCAACTTTCTTAGAATGAATGGTAAACATTTCATATGAGTAACATTTTATATACTTGCATACATAATCACACAAATTTTGCTAAATAATTTCTCATTTTCCTTATACATGACAGATAAGACAATATTAAATAATTGAATAAGAAATGGAGAGGGAGAATATCACTTATTGGTGTATTAACTCTACCTTGAGGTATGAATCTTTAACACTTGGGTAGCCCATAATCTCTCGTAAATATCCTTATATAAGAATACAAATTTTACATGAATTCCAATTTTCTATTGAAAATGAAATTTATAAGGTTGTAACTTCAGGAGCAAAACCTCACAACTTGTGATTATCAGACTGGTATTCTTAAAAGAAGACTTGAATACTGAAAGAAATGATGTTACTATCAAGGAAATGACAAGCGGTAAACATATCCAATTATTTTCTTCGTGTTGGGACAAGAGATATTCATAGATTTATTCTATTCTCCCCACACTGAGAGTAATGTTGTTCATAACAAATTACAGATACCAATTTCAATCATGTTATGGGAGAAATGAGTATTCAATTTGGTGATGTAATCAAAGAGCACATAGAAAAATTCACAGAATCAATGTTACTGATAACATTCTGTTGATATATAAAGATATAAGCATAAAATGACATGGTCAAATAATTGGATGGAATAATAGTAATTATGACATGACTTGCAGGTTTCCATGAGGTTGGGCTTTCACAGAAATCAGGTAAGCAAAGTTTTCTGTCTCCCTTTCCCACAAATAAATGAGTAGATACAGATCTTCACAGAAGAAAATTTAATTACGTATATCAAACAATGCATAATCATACTTAGTTTAGCAAAAGACAATAAATGTGACAAATTAACAATGTAATGACTAAATTATACATTTCTTCTAGATAAATACCTTTATTTATAAGAAAATTGAGGCAATAATTTGTGTAAATAATGGTATAGATTTAGTCTTAACTTTATCACATCATGAATATCATATTTCTAAAAATATTAACTCACTTTAAAATAGACTTCAGCTCTTTTTGTTTTGAATTACATTATACAACATAATGCAGATTTATTTAAAATGTTAACAATTGTCAAATTCTTATTCCAGTCTAACTACTTTACTCATACAGCACATGTATAAAGCTCTTACAATCATATTTAAATGTGCTACCATGTATCTGTGTCCTCACATATCTCAGGATGCAGTCTAAGATCACATCTATTAAATTAATTCTAAACATACCACGAGCACAGTCATTTGGGAAAACTAAAGAATGTATCAACCAAAGCTAGCTAATATATGTGTTATAATAATTATGTCCAACCTCAGTTAAACAAACTAGTTAAATTTTATCATATGCTGATGAACTTTATGCATGTTGTAAAAAATAAATGAAAATAAAAACAAACTAGAAAAAACTATTAAATTTATACAATTTCCTGAAATAAATTATATATATAACTTAAATAAAATGTCACAAGGTCAAATTAAGCAACACATTTGGATAGAGAGACAGCGATGTCAACTAACCTGAAATCTACGGTTGGTTCAGTCGGGCTGAGCAGTAAAAGTATTTGAAATGTTTGACGGCATGAGCCCCTTCGTCAGGAAAGAAGTTCTGAACAGCGTGCTGGCCAGGCACAATTTGAAATCAGACCTTTCCTGGGAGCTTAGGCCCTTGAAAATTTGAAATATTTTTACTGCTCAGCCCAACTGCTGATTTCAGGGTGCTTACTTCACTCTCGCTTTCCTGTCTAAATGTGTTTGTTATATATGTAAATTTATACAGAAAAATTATTTATCACAGAGTTGTAAAAATTCAAGTATTTGTAATTTGGTTAAATTATTAATCATATCGAATTAAATGTATTAATAAAAAGCTGAATATTTTATTTCTGGTTTCCAGTACTTACAAACTTAAATCTTGCGATGAGAATCATAACATAATCTATATAAAATTTTGTTCATCAAATGCAAGTTTAAATTAATATTCAAAAATCTGGGTCTCAAAAGTGCTTATTAGCACACTTCAGAACACTGAATATCAAAAACTTAAGAAAACACAAAAATTATTTATATCTGGATATTAATATCTACCTATGAAATGTGATATAAATGTAAAATAATGAAAAGTTATATACAAACAGCAAATCTTAAAAGATTGGCTTGAGAAGGCACATAATGAAAATAATGTTAAATAATATAAAAATGCCAACAGATTCTGCAACATTATACTTCACTTTTGTGCAATACCTTTTCAGCGTTCATATACATAAAATATGGCACAGTCAAGTAATTGATATGGGTATGAAAGAGAAATATGATGTGGTTTAACTGAGCATTAAAGATTGACTCCATGAGTGTTTTTATTGTTTAATGGGGCAGTCACAAATAGAGATTCTAGATTAACATAATGTCAAATCTACAACCAAAAGTCACTTGTAACATTTCTTTCACTCTGTCTGTGACACATTTCTATAGTCATATTTTTTTGGTGTATTAAAAAATTATGTATTAGCCTTACTGCAGCTTACACAAATGTGAAATAGGAAACTCAAAGAAATTGTGATGAATGCTATTTTCTTCAGCTGATTCACCATCCAGCCGACTACAGACTGAACAGTTCAGTAGATATATTGACCTGCTGTTCAGCTTGCAATCATAGGACGCCGAATTTTCTGCTGCTGATGAGCTTTTCTATCACAAAAATGTCTAGGTTATTTACAATTGTGGATACTTGTATTAAGGAACGCCATGATTTCGTGCTCTTTTTACCTTCACAAAAATACGACCATAACAAACTCCTGCTGATTTTAAATATGTCACACACACACACAAAAATGGCCCCTGGCCACACAACACTTTCACTCGTTTGGAAGCCTAGAATGACTTCTTCCAACAATAACAATGATAAAAGCTTTCTTTCTACATAAACATATCAATTGTTAATATTATCAGAAAATGTCCATATAATTCCAAATATTGTTAGTTTAACATAAAATATGCCATATTTAACGCATTAAGCTCTATTCACAAATACAAGACATGATTTTTAACATGGGGAAAACCTTAAATTTAACACTGATTGACTATTTGTTGCTTTATGGTCAACTTATTTATTACCTCCTCAGATCAAAAATTGATAGTAGTATTTTGAGAACTGAAAACTTCTTTTGGTCTCTGATATTCTAGTTTTGCTCATTACTGACCTAAGTTTCACTAACCTTGATTCAATAAAATTAAATGGTACAAAAAAATGCAAAATTATTCACACACAACATATTGAACATTGCCAATACAATGGACACTAACAAAAAATACCACAATGCATAAAAAATAGTTAAATAGCCATTGCGTTATTGGGAAACAATTAATTAAACCTCATCCAGAGTATGTGTGTGTGTGTGTGTATGTGTATATATATATATATATATATATATAATTAAGATAATTGGTATAGAAAGAGAGATATATTAAATACATAAGTCAACAATGCTGAATATAGTCTTCAAAACAAGTAATTAAAATTGGCCAAGGTTCATTTCTTTATGGACTACTTTACTTCCACTGGAAATTATGTACTGTATTCTGATACAAACCACAAGAAATTGATATGAATAGCAACAGAATGAATGAAAGCTTTAAATTGTAAATACCAATATATAATAGGATTACTATGAATTAATAAAAATGGAATTACTCATAAAAATAAAATTAATAAACTATGTATCTAATATTTATTTGTAATTGGTTTATTATAAAATTAACAAAACGGTTGACTAAATATGACAGTGTCAAAGTTAAATTTCAGATAATTTTTTTTGTCACCATAATACAATAATTTATACAACACATTTACTAAAAATACAGTGAATGTACCTGGAAACAATTTACGAAAATTAAAAAAAATGGTCAATTCTCACAAAAGCTTAATTTTTACAATTACAAATGTTGCATTAATATGATTGTCTCTCCAAAGCAATGTTGGTACAGGAAAAGGGTTCTACTGAAGGCATGTAAACTTTTGCTTTTCCTATCTCCAAATCTTATTTCCTGTAAAAGGAAGAACATTTTAAAGCTTTTCCCTCATCATGGTCTTTTTTAATAAACAAAGATACAATTCAATAATACACATTAAGTTGCAACACTGACTTAATTAAAAAAGTGTTCAAATGCAAATATAATAGCAATGACAAATATTTAATAAACATACACACAGACACATTTAACTGAAGGAAAGTTTGAGAAAAGTACAAAACAAACTTATTAAGCAACACTCAATACACACAGATGTCATTGTACTACAATACTTTCTCTGCTACTATATATCCAATATCTTGACCAATATGTGGTATTCGAGTAGGACCCAATTGAAGTAGCACTAGAAATGTTATTATTCCGATATTATACTTATAAGACACTTTACGGGCAGTCTTCTTTCAAATAATTTTCAGATGAGGGGATAAAAATTTAAAGAAATATGTAGTAATATGTCATGTGAAAATTTAATTTCCAAGCATTAAAAAGGTTAAAAGGAAATGTAAAAAATAGTTCACTCCACCATACATTAAAATAAACATGGTGTCTTATGCTCTAACTACATCTCTTTATCAATCTCAAAATAATTACACTTTTCTGGGGTTTTTTACTTTAAAATTAGTAACATCCATTATTTATATATAATTTTATCACAACAATATTTACTTTAATATTAGAAATATATAACAAAAGGATTTCAACCAACTATATGAAAAAAATTGGGGTCACCTGTAACCATCTTCTTAAATAAATTCTATTATTTAGTCAATAACAAATTATTTCTTGATGTTATATTATCCAAATATTAAAATTTTAAAATCTGTTTGGAATAAACTACATACACAGCTTCATAGCAAACAATACTTTTACTTACACACACATCTATGTATGTGTGTGTGTGTATATATATATATATATATATATATAAGAAACTCCAACATACCTAAATGTTAAAGATGTATCCCAAGAGGTAGAGAAGCAGACCTGCTAATTGATGAGCTTTTAGGTTAAAATATCCAAGTTTCTCTAAACACTACCTCCTGGGATTCATTTTCAACACTAAGGTAAGCACAGTATCTATTTTTCTCACCTAAATAATATATATATATATATAAGTCTCACTAAATATTAATACCAATATTAAGACAAATTTGAAACGACTAGTGTTTCTCAAACTCATTTCGAGTTAATTTACTTAAGCATAAAAAGGTATTTTACATATACCTTTCATGTCTAACAAGTATTTCAATTTTGCAGCAATTATTAGACGCAATTACATACTTTACATTTGTCACATCAAATTATCACCTTCAGACCTTTCTGAAATATGGAATCATTTCAATCTAGGTAATTTGTACTTCATCAAAACAACTGCTGCATAAAATTATGCCCATAGATACAAATATTAAACATACATATTAATATGTACATACATTTAAATAATACATTTTAAAAATATTGTCACTTGATATATTACATAGCTCTGTATGGCCCTTGCATTTTTAAAAAATGGATTACTAACGACGGTCCCCCTGCTACAATTTCAGGGGGAATTTGAGTCAGGGGACAGTTCTCAATACTCATGATCTGTAAATTACTGCAAAGTGCCAATTCAAATGGCAGATTATGCAAGTTTGGATTATCATTTATATACAGTGACTCCAAATTCTCAAGAGTCCCAATTTCTTCTGGAAGATATGATAAATTATTCTCACCAACACTTAGAAATGCAAGATTTGTCAAGTGACCTATTGCTCTGGGTAGCGTTGTAACCTGATTGGACTGTAGTATCAGCTTCTGTAAATCTCGTAAGAAACCAATTTCATTTGGCAGAATATCAATTTTATTCTCTTCCAAATCAAGAACTCTAAGTTTCCTTAGATTGCCAATGCTTGCTGGGATCCTTTTCAAAAGATTGTTTGAAAGAATAAGAACCTCTAAACAATTCAAATACTGTATATCATCTGGAATTTTAGTCAACTGATTTGTCCCTAGATTTAGCTCCACCATATTCACCCAGGTCCCAACATCCAAAGGGAGAGATGTTAATTGATTTTCTTTCATATTGAGCTTGGTTAAATGTTTGGCACGAGAAAAAATACCATATGGAATCTTGTCAATTAAATTGTGCTCTAGATTAATTGAGTCAACATTTGTAAATTGTGCAGGACCTCCAGATGGGTATGACGTAAATGCATTCCTCGACAAAGTTATACTTGTCAGGCATGATAAACTTGACAAAAGTCCATCTGGAAGTTGTGATATATTATTTCCTTCCACATTAAATTCATCCATGTGCACACAATTACTAAGAGATCTCGGTATAGCACTCAACTGGTTGTACCTGAGTCCCAGCCTTAGTAGAGATTGAAGATTTCCAATTGACTCTGGGATATCTAAAAGATCATTGTGCTGCAAATCCAATGTAGAAAGTTGAATACAGTATCCAATTTCCATTGGTAGGTGTTCCAAGTGATTATGAGAAACATCAAAAGTAACAAGATTTACTAACTTTCCAATGCCTGCAGGTAACTCTTTTATTTTGTTCTCTCTTAAGCTTAACATAGTTAAGTTTGTCAGATTTCTGATATCATCACCAACAACTTTTATTCGATTAAATCTCAGAAATAGCGTAGTTAGTGAGGTTAATTTGTAAACTACATCAGGAATTTCATTCAACTTGTTGTGCCTCAAATCTAGAACCTTTAAAGACTTTAAACCCGCAAGAGCATCAGGCAAACTAGTAAGTGAATTTTCACTGAGGGCTAGTGTCTGTAAATTCACTAAACAACCAATTTCTGGAGGCAATGTCACCAATTTATTTCCATATAAATAAAATTCCACGAGATGTGTTAAATCTCTTACAGTTGGAGGCAGCTGCACAATACTTGACTTGCTTAAGTCCAATCTTGTAACACCATCTTCTTTACACCGTAAAAAGTCCTTGGCCACATCCAAATCAGCTAAAACAGGCCTGCTTTTCTTGACAGTTGGCTTTGGTTTATTTGACTCCGGATGTTTCACAGTGACAACCTTGGGCCTTGCTCCATCTCCACCGCTTAATGAAGCCGATGACAGTTTCTTTTCCTTTATACTTTCCTTAGAATCTTTAGTAGATGATGTTGGAAACGACGTACCAGACGCTTGTTCTGCCGATTCCGGCATGATTGTGGTTGTTGTTGCGAATTATCACCTATTTTCGCGGCTAATCGATATATAGTTTCACCATGAAATATACTTTACTAACGCAGACAAAGAGCTTGTAACGAAATATCATACGAATAGCAAACTACATAACGTCGAAGATACACTTAATACAAAGGCCTTACTCAGAGCCCGATGCAATCATTCAAAATATCGTTTTGTCTGACCGATATAACAGGCTTCACAACCCAAAGATTCATTTTTGTATAGTACATTGTGTTTCTATACAAAAATTTAACACAATTAAATTATTATATTAATCAAATATTAGCCTAACACTGTACACCGGTAAGACAAAACGAAAGATTCAAACTATAATTAAAGAACATTTTGATAATTTAAAATAACCTTTGGATAAAACTGTTCTAACCAAACGTTGATATAAAAGTAATCATAAAATGCATTGGATTACTACAACAATCTTAGATAATAAGATAAAATAGCCAAATAGCAGACAAAGTTAAATGATATAAAAACCACCCGACATCTCTAGAAACTTTGCGTCAGGTAATTAAAAAAACACAAGAGCCAGGAGTAACACAACCGCACAATATAGTTGACAAACTCAAAAGCTTTATTCTGTCTGCTATTATATCTTATTATAATAATTCCAAACTGACGTATTATATTTTCATTTCTAAATTCTTAGATGTTGAAAGCAATTATTATCCACGATTGATGAGTGAAATGCCACATATTAGATCTAATAAAAATTCAATCCATGTAAAAACAGATACAGAAAATTTAAATTCCATTGACGATTCGGTTTTATTATAATTTAAAATAATGTATTTTTGCAACTTTGAATGTTAGTTAATCTAAATTCTTTCACAGAAAAAAATATTTTTTTTTTATCAAACCTGCAGTTTTATTTATGCGTAAGCAGTAAGTGACAACGTATGAGCTTAATGCATTAAGAGGTTCGGTTTTTTACTGTACCATACGTCGAACTTTCAATGGAAAACTTAGCGTAAATACACCTTGGCTAGATACATAATACAATTACAGAAATTTGTAATAATTTTTATGTATTCAGTCGAATGAATTGGTTTAATTTTTTTTACCAGAAATATGCCATCCTCAAACCTGCTGCATTTTAAATGCAATTATGAAAATATAATCTTCATTATTTCTCATATAAAATGACCAAGCATGTAAACTATCTACGAAAAAAATCAACACAAATATCGGTACCAAGTTGGGAACGATTACCTACGAAGCTGATTTTCGCAGCCAAATTATCTAGTTTACCAGAACCCAATAGCATGATGTGAATAACACTCGAGTGTGCGCGTCACGACGCAGTATTGCGAAATATGCTGTGTCACAAAAATAATAACTGCTGCTTGACACATTTAGCTCTTTGAACTTTGTACAAAGGTTGTTGGGGGCTTGTCGCTCCATCAGCTGTTGTGCTCAAGGTTTGCGTTACTCCAGTAGGTATCTGAAGTTATCGTCAGTGATACGACAATGCTACGATACGGAAAATTTCTGATTGTTTCACAGAAGCTGCTCATACAAGTTACTGAGAAGAATGCAAGGTAAAGTAGTCCACATATATTTATTACAAGTCTTTTATGTATCTATTATTTAAGTAGTTTGTGTTTTATTAAATTTGATAATAACTTACCCCTTCAAGTACTACAACTGTCATTAAAATTTCATTAGGATTACATTTATAATATTGATAAATCAGAACTAGAAGTAGAAATTCATGTTTTGCAATATAATTCAGTTAAATCACATTTAAATTGTTATTGGGATAATTCTGTTGATTATCACGTCCCAATTGATGTGGTCGTATGTTACCATACACCTATATAAAATGTTCTTTAATTCTATTGTATTGTCATTTTATATAAGGAATTTGAGCAAGGAAATTTTCAATATTAAAATTAGCAGGTTTGGAAGAAACTGTCATGATATTGAACAAAATATAAAGTCGTAAAACATACTGAGTAATTACTACTAATGTAGTTTATATTTTATCAATTTACTAATCAAAACATTGATGCTGTAAAAATATTAGACTTCACATACAATTTCAAACTAATTTATTTTCAACTTTGTTTGTGTTTGAGAATTATTAAAGTCTTAAATTTTAAGAAACACAGACAGAATGCTTTAAAACTGACCTGACAAAACAGCCCAATCCCTGCCCCACCATCCACACCAAATTCCATCTCAGACTGCAATATAAAATAATTGGAACATCCATATATACTTCATACAGAATTGAAAGCATTGGTAGATTTTTCATTAATAATCTTTAAAACAATTTTCTGTATTATGTATCAAATATGTTTGCTACTAGATCATAGTTAATATGTGACTTTTTAGAAGTCTAAAAGAAAATTATGATAGCTATAAAATGTACTTCAATGTAAATAATATAAATATTAATTTCATCTATTTATTATTTACACTTTTCATAATTGAGGTACTAGATCTTTTAGTAAACTTAAGAGAATATGATATACTTTGATGTTGTATGAGTTAATATTAAATCAGTCAGAAAACTTAATTTGTTGCAAAACTACAGATGTCTTGCAACTGCTGCTAAGGCAGCTACAAAAGGAGATGATCCTCAAACAAGTAAACCTGGTGTGAAGGAATCTCAGTCTTTCATGATGAACCTGTTTCGTGGCAACTTAGAAACAACCCAAGTGTTTCCATATCCTGATGTATTAAATGATGAGCAGAAGGATACTTTAAAAATGCTTATTGATCCATGTAATAAATTTTTCCAGGTACTGTTTTTCTTTCATTCAATTTACTGTTCATGTGAAGGATAGGAGATGGAGTGTAACAGATGTAAAGAACAAAAAAATAGTTGTATCTAAAATCTACATAATTTTACTTTTTAATATTTATACAAAGTGTTCAATGATTCTATAGACACTGCCTGAAGTTATAAGTAATTGAAATCTTTTAATGTATTTGCTTCACAGTTTATTCATCAAACAGTTTGCTGTAATTATAAAGGCACTTACCTGAAAATTCAGATATGTGGAAAACTATCAGTTTTCTGATATATAATGATAGCACTTCATTTTCACAGGAAGTTAATGACCCTGCAAAAAATGATGCATTGGAAAAGGTGGAAGAAAAATCTTTGGATGGCTTGTGGGATTTGGGTTGTTTTGGACTTCAAGTACCATCTGAACTGGGTGGCCTAGGGCTGTCCAATACACAGTATGCCCGTTTAGTTGAAATTGTTGGAAGCCATGATTTGGGAGTAGGGATTACACTTGGCGCACACCAGTCAATAGGCTTTAAGGTAATGAACTGGAATATTGTAATTAATTTGTATAATATAAAATATGATTTAAATTTGTTTGTTCCCAGGGAATACTTCTGTTTGGAACACCAGAACAAAAAAATAAATATTTACCAAGAGTCAGCACTGGAAAACAATTTGCAGCATTTTGCCTGACAGAACCCTCTTCTGGCAGTGATGCCGGTTCTATTAGGTGAGAAACGTTTACATGTGGTAACTCATAGTTGTAGAATGTTTGAAGTATAAGTTGTTATTCTATATCTCCGTTCACCAATATTTGTTGTACTTGTATTTAAAATGGAACATTGATCACTTCATCTCTTAGTGCACCTTAAGAAATCCCATAGATTTTCAATATAATACATATATTCCTATAAAATTTAAATATGACAGGAGTCGAGCCGTCCTCTCACCTGATGGGAAACATTATATTTTGAATGGAAGCAAGATATGGATTAGTAATGGAGGAATGGCTGAGGTTATGACTGTATTTGCTCAGACCTCTGTCAAAGACAAAGAAACTGGTAAGTCATGTTTATTTCTACATTGTTTATTAATTTATTTAATATGGTTATTGTATCAGAATATAAATGTACATTTATATAAATGCTTGAGAACAGCCAAATTTGTAAGAAATAGTTTAATTACATATAAATTAAACAATGTTTTGTTCTCATTCTAGGACTTCATCAGGTGTATAATAAATTTGCATTTAATAATTTACATACATAGCCAAATTATACTATTAATATCAGCCAAATATTTATGTGTAAATAATTTTGTTAAAATTCGAAGGCATGCCTATCTGCAAAGCCTGTTGTAACTACTGTACACTTTATTTTCTCTTTACTAACAATTAAAGGAATGTAACAAATGTATTTAACCAAGAATGTTTCCTTACGTTTTTTAACATAGTTGTAAGTAAAAAATGAAAACTTTACGTCTGTTTGAAAATAATGAATAAGAAAGATATCCATTTTAGACAAGAAAGTGAGAATATAAATACCACAAAACGTTTCTGGTATCCTTGTCACTTTTGTCAGGTGCGCAGAAGAGACTAGAGCGACACATCTCAAAAGCGACAAAAACGTAACAACAATGGGAGAGCCGAAGGGTTAGTTTAATAATAAGGGAGCAACAACAATGGGAAAACAGAATGTTTAGCGTATAATAAGGGATCATAGCTGTGATGAACTACCATTCTTTGCATGTATCCAATAAATATTGATCTAGAAATGTATCATCATTGCAGAACAAATATGTCAATGAGCTTTCCCTTGCATAAAACAACATTTTGTAAAGAAATTACCCTATCATCTCGTAAATCTATGTTCTCTGATTTTCAAATATATGGACTTTCCTGTAATAAAAATTGTATCATTAATACCCTCTGCCCTTACAACTAGTCCACTACTCTAATATAAATTTGATAGTTTTTTAAAAAAATTTCGTTTTAATTGTTCCTTTTCATGCAATGTTTTATACTCTTCAAATTTGAACTTTGAGTCATTATTGCAGGAGAGGAGCGAGATAAAGTAACAGCATTCATTGTTGAACGATCATTTGGTGGTGTTACATCTGGACCTCCTGAGAAGAAAATGGGTATCAAGGCATCCAATACAGCTGAGGTGTATTATGAGGATGTAAAGATACCAATAGAAAATGTGTTGGGAGGAGTTGGTCAGGGTTTCAAAGTATGGACAGCAAATTCGTAGGCACAGAAAGTGTCTACAATTAAATTATCTTTATTACTGATATGTTATTTAAGTGCATTTTTTCAATTGCAATAGGTAGCTATGAACATTTTAAACAATGGTCGATTTGGTATGGCTGCTGCACTTGCTGGCACTATGAGAGCAGTTTCCAAGAAGGCTGTAGAGCATGCAACTACGAGAACCCAATTTGGTCGACGTATTGACTCTTATGGTGCCATACAAGAGAAGCTGGCTCGAATGTCGATGTTACAATATATCACAGAATCATTGGCTTACATGATTAGTGGTAACATGGATAGGGGATCTATCGACTTCCAACTTGAGGCTGCAATTTCAAAGGTTGGTTAATGTGTGTGATGCAGAAGAAATTATTTTTAAATTCTCTTGTGAAAGCCTTATTACAGAATGTACGATTTATAATACTACTTCTATAAGAAGAGTCATTATATTTGCAGAAAATTGCAACAACAATGCTATGCTGTAACTCTGTGAAACATTTTTATAAGAAAAATTGTACTTTGATATTTATTTGTTTTTCCCTGATAATTTTTTAAGTATTAATTCATTATTTGTTCTTAGGTTTTTGCCTCAGAAGCTGCATGGACAGTTACAGATGAAGCCATTCAGGTCCTTGGAGGAATGGGTTTTATGAAAGACTGTGGACTAGAGAGAGTTTTAAGAGATTTGAGAATATTTAGGATATTTGAAGGAACTAATGATATATTGAGATTATTTGTTGTTTTAACAGGTATATTTATTATAATCATAATACTTAATATGTTTTCAGTTCTAACTTTATCCTCCCAATTAGAGGGTAAAAATTAAATCTGGTTTAAGTTGTTTCCCAGACAAGTTTGTTAACTAGGAATTGTTTTTATCAGTTTCTTAAATTAATATAATGATAAAAAGTTAACAGAATTATTTATTGATTTCTAAATCTTTATTGAAACCTATAAAGTATGAAATTGTTTTGTATATAATGAACTTATTTCATATTTCAATATATCATATTTATTTCATACAATTTTTTGTATTCAGAGTTTGAAAGCTATCATACATATGCTTGTTGGGAGAAAGAAACAGAATTATTTGTTGTTTGTGGCTTTATTACTTATAATTTTCTTGTTAATATCAATCGTGACAGTTTTTTTTGTAAATGAAAGATCAGTTTACAAAACTAGTTTCAATCCAATCCATATTATGCATCATTCAAGTTATAATTATAAGATATTTCTTACATTATATATTTAAAACTGTCATTTTATGTATATCATCCCCATGTTTTAGTAATTACAATGCTTTCTCCTCAACTACTCAATCTAGTCAGAACAGTACTAATTTATAATCATTTCTTGTGAAATGATGATATAGAAGTTCAGATTTGTAAAATATACTTTTATTTCTTATATGTAAGACAAATTGATTTCCATGTGGTGTGTTACTATGAATTTGTTTTTGCCCAGGTATTCAGTATGCAGGAGCCCACTTGCGTGAATTGCAGAAAGCATTTAAGAATCCAGCTGCAAATTTAGGTCTCATATTTGGTGAGGCTACAAAGAGAGCTTTCCAATCAGTGGGTCTATCTAGCCCACCTTCGATGACACATCTGGTACATGCAAATCTGGCTTCTTCGGCTGTGCTTGCTTCTAAGGTGTATATAATACATTTTTTGTCCACTGAAATTATAGTTATGAAAACTGGTCATTAGAACTCAGGAAATTAAGCAATGTGGCTGCATTTCAGATTATATCAAAGTACAATGTTTCAGAGTATTTCTGCGTTCGGGAGCTCAATTGAATCCTTGTTGATCAAGCATGGTAAAGGTGTAATAGAAGAACAGTTCATTCTCAACAGACTTGCAAACTCCGCCATTGACATTTACACCATGGTGGTAATACTTTCACGAGCAACAAAGTCTCTCAACCAGAATTTGCCTTCTGCACAGCAAGAGCAACTCATGACTGAAATATGGTGCAGTGAAGTAAGATTTTATTTCCTATATAACTTCAACATGCTGATATTGCAATTTGTTACTTTTCTCAAGTTATGAATTAAAATTTCTCAATTATATTTGATTTTACGTGTTCTATTTTTTTGGTCTGAATTGCCTATCTTTGTTATTCATGACCCAATTTACTAGTTTTTCCCTTACCATATTTATTTGCTATAAATGTATGTATGTAATCTTACACGACAAAGAATGGCTTTTAAACCAATCGTTTTACTTTATTTTGAATATCTAATCATAATTTGGTAAACTTTACTGAAAATACATTGTGTAAATGTCTTCAAATATTTAAATTTCTTGTTAATAAATTTTTTACAGGCATCTCAACGAGTGACACAGAACCTCCAAGCAGTATCATCTGCCGAAACACTGACCAATTTCCAGAAATTGAGTAAAGTGTCCAAGAATGTATGTGATAATGGTGAAATCATCTCCATAAATCCCCTAAATTTGTAAGGATATATAAAGCCAATATTCTAAATATAATGTGTATGAGCTGTTCCTACAAATTATTTTTAATGGAAGGATTTACATAAATGTTTGCAACTATTTTCTATGGTTAGAATTATCAGTATTATTTTACTTGTCTATCGAGTTTCGAAATGTTAAGTCTCAAGTGAATTGAGAACTAACAATGTAAATATTACTCTTCACATTTTTAAGCAGCGGTGTTTTGTAATAAGAACATTTTATATTAAATTCTCAATTTTTAAAATAATTCAATGAATCATTGAATTGAATCCAGATAGTGCTAAAATTAAATACAATTGTATCAGAATATCATTCCTAACTATTTGTAAAATAATATACTAGAAAAGCTCTCTTCAAATTGTGAATAACTTTTGCAAGTAGTTATGAAAGAGTAATGATATATTTGTTCATCTTAATTTGTAGGTATTGGTCTGCCCTATATATTACAAACAATTATTGAATAAATTTGTACAAAATGTTTCAAATTAATGTAACTGAAAATATTTTGTGACTATGGCTCTATATGTATGATAGTAACAATTGTTATTCAATGCAATATATATTGGTAAAAATATATTTATTTTTGCACCTGTTTTATATTTGATACATTAAAAATATATTTTTTGTGGAAATTGGCAATTGATTTCATTACATGTATGCAAGTTATTGGATAACTTCTACTTGCCTGCCAAAACTAGATCTGAAGACTTCGTTTATCTTAAAATAATAATGAAATCATTAGCAAATTTAGGAATAATTGCAATCCAACTTCAAATATAACAATTTATGAAAAAATTAGATCTGATTAAAAATAATGAATAAGAAAGATAGCCAATTCAGACAAAAAATATACATACCACACAGTTATGGGATCCTTGTCAACTGACAAGTGTTGTGTCACTCTAGGCTCTTCTTTGCAGCTGAGGAAAGGGACACGGGGATCCAGGAAACGTGTAGTATTTATATTGCAACTTTTTTGTCTGTATTAACTTATTATTCATTATAACAATTTACACTTTATGAAAAAATCTTTATATACATTAATTTAATACAGTCTAGTAATACTTTTATGAGCATATTTACATAATTATAATTTGTGATACAAAAAGTAATCCAAAGTTTGGGAAGGCTAGAAGTCCTTAAATCTTATTAATGTCAAGAGAATAAAATACTGTGAGACATGCATCAAAAAGTCCCTAACCATGTACAATAGGAAGATAGTATTGCACCAATATAATAAAAAAAATTTACCAGTTTATATTCACTCATTGTAAACATGAATCATTCCTTCAAATTGTTCATATTACTTAAAATTCTGCATCTAATGTAAATACATGTTCATCTCGGTTTGACATCACACCAAATTTATGATATTCACCAACTTTCTTCTCAAAAAAATTTGTTTTACCTTCTAATGAAATGTGCTCCATAAAATCAAATGGATTTTCAGAGTTGTAAACCTGCAAAAGAGAAAAAAAAGTACTTTATCTTCTAATTGAGTTATAAAATTAATATATTAGGACACAAAGTGCTTTGAAATTTTTTCTATTGTAGATAAATTATAATTAGTGTATACCTTTGAGCAACCTAACTCCACAAGTAGCCTGTCTGCAACAAATTCTATGTATTTCTTCATAAGACCACAGTTCATTCCTATCATAGCTACTGGTAAAGACTCTGTGAGGAATTCCTGTTCTATTTTTACAGCATCCATTATTATACATTTGATTTCTTCTTCACTAGGCTTCTGTACAACGTGCTTGAACATCAGACATGCAAAGTCACAATGCAAACCCTGTCAACAAAAGATTCATTTACAACTGCCACAATAAAACTCCCAAAATAAAACAGTTGGACTTATAAATGCTTATATAAACATACTTCATCACGGGAAATGAGTTCATTGCTGAATGTTAATCCCGGCATGAGGCCTCTTTTCTTCAGCCAAAAGATAGCTGCAAAACTGCCAGAGAAGAAAATACCTTCTACTGCTGCAAATGCAATTACTCTCTCAGCAAAAGTCGCAGACTCATCGCCAATCCATTGCAATGCCCAATCTGCCTTCTTTTTCACACAAGGAAGAGTCTCAATTGCATTGAATAAAAAGTTCCTGAACAAAGACAACACGATACTCAGTAATGTAACACATTCAAGATGACATATCTAAGTAATACAGCTAACCTTTCTGCAGAGTCCTTGATGTAAGTGTCAATAAGAAGACTATACATTTCAGAATGAACATTTTCCATTGCAATTTGAAATCCATAGAAGCAACGTGCTTCCGTTACTTGTACCTCTTGGCTAAATCTTTCAACTAGATTTTCATTTACAATACCATCACTTGCAGCAAAAAATGCTAGCACATGGGAGATAAAATGTTTTTCCTCAGGTTTCAATAAAGCCCAATGTACAAGATCCTGGAATGTAATTAGATCTAATAAAACGAGTAGACTATAAACATGCTTGTTTTAATATTTTCACATGTATAAAAGACTTGTCAATTAGAATAATTAATCTAAATATTTAGTGTTAATGCAACAATTACATGAATATTTTCAAATAAACAGTTTTCAAGTAAAAATAAGTGACAACCTCCGAGAATAAAAAGGTGAAATTGAGACAAATTTGAGCAATATATTAGAGAATCAGAACTTACCTTTGATAAATCTACCTCTTCTGCAGTCCAAAATGAGGCTTCTGCTTTCTTGTACATTTGCCAAATATCGTAATATTGAATAGGAAAAATCACAAATCTCCGCGGATTATCTCTTAGAAGAGGTTCCAGTTGAACATCAAAGTTCTTTTTATTCGGCTTCTTGATGTCCATTTCTTCATTGTCAGCAATCTAAAGCATAAAAGCAGTTAGCCAAAGCGAGGACGAGGTTTCCTTAGTCTTGTACAATTACTTTAACTTACCTCTTTGGTTAATTGCGTATTTCGATTACTTTCAAGCAAGATACCGCCTTTCGTACTTCCATGTTGTTCCTTGAAATCATACCATATTTATTACAATCATTCCACAGTGGAAGTGAAAATACCTCCACAAAATCTAAAGGTTAGTACTCACTTTAATTTTCAGCTTCAGGGATGAAAGACTGTCACTAACATTTTCCTTATTCACGTTTGATTCTTGCATCATGTTACAAGAAAATACCCTACCACAAGTAGTCAGATCGAATGTTAGTCAAGAAGTTCGCGTTGCACTTGGCGTCTAGGATCTTCTTTTCGCGGCAAAAGTCCAGCTGTTGATGTATCAGCCAATAGAATTGATTGTCGAGTCGCATTGAAGCCACGTTTACGATAAAGTTTATAATCATTAACAGTTATAGAATTATTTATTAAACATAAGAAGCAACAAAGTATCTAAGAGTAGATGAAAGAAACTTTAGTAGATTGCTTAAATATTTGATTCAACTCAAATAGTTTATTTCGATTTGATTCACAGACTTGGCAACCGCACCAAATAAAAGAAAACGCGCCAGTATTAGATTGGTATTGGGCGGGTAAATTTTCCCGCCTGTCTATTAGTCATACCTTAATATTCATTTTGTTTGCACTACATCTCGTAGAGTATTTTTTCAATTTATTGGATGTATGTATTCACATATAATATCTAAAATGCCTTAGAATATAATTTCACTTTTCTTATATATTAGTGTAGTAGCATAAAGTGAAATTCGTGATGTAAGAAGACTTCCTCTTATCGGACATGTTATAGCGCACTGTTAAATGTGGACAGAACACCGATTTCAATTTCATCTTTAACTTGCGTGAGCTTTTTATTTGGATTTAATTTCTTTAAAATTGTTAAAATACAATTAAATTTAAAAGGAATGTTGGTCAGATAATAGGATGGAAACCTTTTCGAACAACTCGAAAAAGAATTCTAACGAATTAATGTTTATATATTCATAGACAAGGGTTATCTCAAGAAGGAAATTAATATTGTATGTTAAGTTATTTCATATTTTTTCGGTGAATGCATATAAGCAAGAATATTATTTTGTTCCTGAGGAATAAATAAACTTTTAATTATTCATGTTTCTATCAAATTTCCAACATTTCATATAATTAGTTATACGCATTCATATTTGTAAAAATTATGCCTACATTTGTGTTGATTTATATGTGTTTTCACCAATTGAGTTCGTCCATGCATAATGAAACAACTAGTCACCATATTAGCCTAGAGCGACACAACTGCAAAACTCAAAAGCGACGAAAACACAACGACAATGGGAGAGCCGAAGGTTTAGCGTAACAATAAGGGAGCAACGACAATGGGAAAACAGAAGGTTCAGCGTATAATAAGGGATCATAGCAATTATATAATAATATATTGGAAGCGCACACATGCCGTGCATTACATTACAACCTTTCCTTGCTGTAAGCTACGATAGATTATCGTCTATTCCTACATTTTACCATATATCTTTCACAAGCTTCTAAACACAATTCACACACACACTCGTCTTTTGGTTCATGAAATACTTTGTTTAAGCACACTTTATGGTGAAAGCCATGGATCGCCAGTCTCGTCTTCGTGTGGCGTAGTTCATGGTTGGCTTCCATCCATGTCCTGTCCTGCATAGTAGATGTTGCATAGAAGTCCTCCGGTATGTTCCTTTTCCTCTCATACAGATCCTGTAAAAGCTGTATGAAGCTGGAACCAGCTGGTAGTATCAGATCATATCTTAAATCCTCTATTAGGAAGGTAAGCTCGTACACTAGCCTCGATCTTGAATTTTGTGGAACTCCTAAAATTCTTTTCAGGTATCTAGCCTTTACCCGCTCCAGTTCTTCCAGTTGTCTGTACATGAGGTATTCTCCTACTAATTCTAGGCCATACGTCAGAACAGGTAGTATCTTTAGCCTAAACAGGTCCATCGCTGTGCTGATCGATAGTTGTGTTATGTTTCTGATTTCATTCATAGCTCTAGTGGCCGCCACTGCTCTAGATGTTATATGCAGTCTGAAACTCCTTCCCGTTGTTTGGATTGTGATGGCTAGATATTTAAAGTTGTTAGCCCTCTTGAGTAGTTTACCATTGAATTTGACGTTCTCTGCTTCAGTGAGTCTTCCTCCTTTCCTGAACACTACCAACTCCGTCTTCTCTTCATTTATCTGTACATCATTTCTCTCCGCCCATTCACTTAGAGTGTTTACCGATACTTGCAGATTGTCGATATCTGTCGCTGCGATGGCCATGTCATCAGCGTATATGTACGTGCTTGTTCCTGCCATTCCTTTTGTAACATCGTTCGTGAGAACGTTAAACAGGATAGGACTGAGTTGGTCGCCTTGGAGGACACCGTTCGTCTGTGACAGCCAGTCTGATACGCCTATTCCATCATTTATCTGTATATGGTTTTCTGCCCATTATATTTGATATCAGGATCGTTGTGCTCGTTCTTCCAATTAGTTCCTCCAGTTTGTCTATTAATACTTTTCTGTTAACCAGATCAAATGCTTTTGAGTAGTCAACAAACACCACATATAGTTTTCCTTTTGGTCTTTCTATCGTCTGTTTTATTTGTCCAAACAGGTTTTCTACTGCCAGGATCGTGGACTTTCCCTTTCTAAAACCAAATTGTTCCTCTGGTAGAAGGGGTTCCAGCTTCTCTGCCAGTCTCTTGGCGAGGATTCCTGTTAGGAGTTTCAGTGGTGTGGATTCCATGGCTATTCCTCTATACGCGTTTGGGTTCTCTGTGTCTCCTTTTCCTTTGTATAATAGCTTGATTGATGACTTTTTCCATTCGTCTGGTATACTTCCTAATTCTATACATTTATTTAGGAGGGAGGTCCATATCGGCAGATATTCTTGCGCTGTTTGCTTTAAGTGTTCATTTCTTATTCCATCAATTCCTGGTGCTCTGTTGTTCCTCATTTTCTGTATCGCTCTCGCAATTTCCTCTGTGGTGAAGATCTCGTCAGCTTGTGGAGTCTTAGGTGTCTTTATCAAGGGCCTTGTTTCTTTTGAGCAGATTGTTTTTCTTATATGGTCTTTCCATGTTTCCATGGGGATGTTGGGTTGTATTTTCTGCCTTTTCGGTCTCAGAGCTCGGTAGGGGTATTCTTTTGCCTCCTCTACCATTTTTTTATGTTCTTCTTCCAGGTGTGGCTTTTTCTTCTTTCTTATTAGGTCCTTGTCATAGCAATTATCGAGTTTAATAATATCTGTACATTAATAGCTGTAATGTTTGATTTATTGTGAAGCATTTATGAAAAGAGTCTGGAATTGTACCTGGTGTCAATGTCTAAAATCTTAGCATTTTGCTAATCAAAAGTATGATTAGAATTGTTGAGTTCTATGCAGGTTTTTTATGAGATTGCTATGAAAAAGAGAAAGGTGTTTTGTGGTTTGAATTTTTGGAATTTTCAAGTAGAGTTTGAGTTATGTGATTCCTGATTTTATTGTGTTGGGAATAGAGAGAAATGGATTGAGATTTGTTGATGTGGTGGGTGAACTGAAATTGTTTCCAAGTGATATTACGTCAAGAACGCTCTAGGCTTTTCTTCGCACCTGAGGAAAGGGAGAAGGATCTCAGAAACGTTGTGTGGTATTATAACTTTTTTGTCTGAATTGGCTATCTTTCTTATTCATTAACCAAATATATTAAATTATAATTACTAAAAAATATTTCGTATTAATTTTTTTATAATCATTCGATGTCTCATGAAGTGCGTATTGAAGGATATGATTGGGCCAAAGTCTAGTTTGATAGACGAATCATGGTCCGTGATATAATATCTCATGTTACACATTTCAATGACGTTTACAAATTAAACGGAAATAAGGCTCCATCAATTAGTGTATAAATACAATTAATGGAAAAATGAACATTATTATTTGTCCAAGCGTTTAATTTTTTATGAATAATATACAATCACACATATATCCCTTTTTATTATATAGAAGTAGATAGCAGTATATACTCACTAATTGTATTCAATGGAATTAATATTATTGAACCTTTAATTCATTAATATTTGTTTATCAAATATAATTTTAAGATCTTAATCAGATTTATTTTGTGTGAATAACGCGTCCATATCCCATTTAAGAGAATAACGTCATAAATACAAGATTTACTAATATATCCAAAAATAATAATTAAAAATTAAGAGATTATTTAAGGTTAATGTACAGAATAAAATAAAACATTTTATCGTATCCTACTTTATACAGTTTGATTTCCATTATTGAAAATTGAGAATCGGCAATTATAGAAATGTAATTATAATTTTTCGTATTTTTATTAATAGCCAACAACGGAAGTGGATGCATTGCCGTACTTTATAAAAAGAGAAAAAATAAAGAAATATTACTACAATTAAAAGTGTCATAATGGAAATAAAGCTTTAAAATTAAATATTGGAAATAAATAAATAGTTGCCAAGTTCACTGCGAGACTGGGATATTACGATTTCTATGTTGCTTCTCCCCATGTTGGGGTTTATATCTCTGACTCGTAAAAAGTGCAATTATAAGTCTACCAATTTTCTGTTGTTTATATTTTGTGACACATACATGTTACCAGTATTATTCAAGAGATCCGTTTAGATTGTAATCGTTTACAAATGTCGTGTAATGAAGCTGTACAAGCAACAAATGATGATGCCAGCGAATGTAAACGAAGTGCTGTTGAACTTGGCTACTGGGAAGATCCCTATATTTCATTATTTGTTAGAAGCTGTGAGAGGAAAGCGCCCGAAATTAATCGCGGTTATTATGCCCGTGTAAAAGGCGTTGGAAAATTCATAGACTCGTTCTTAAAGGTGATATGTTTGTAGTTATATATACGTTTATATCGTTTTATACTATTTATTTGAATCATTATCCTAAAACCATGGATATTAAATTCCTATTGACTATAAGTTGACAATTATTTTTTAAATTTTATTCATTTAGCGGAGTTAATTATTCTCGAAATTGTTTAGCTCGTGTTAAGATGAAAATGATAGAGATTACTGAATCTCATAGTTCCATGTTGGTATGAAGTTAATGAGACTGAATATTTGAAAAATACTGTGATCCAAATGTTCATTAAAATGAATAGTTTAATGCGATTCTATAGCTTATTTTAATGATAATTTTTTGTTACTTCCAGTTGGGTAAAGGGAAATGTCAAATTGTCAATTTGGGCTCTGGATTTGACACATTGTACTGGAGATTAAAAGATTCAAATGCAATTCCAAGTAATTTTGTTGAACTAGACTACCCATCCGTGACAGCAAGAAAATGTTTTCTTATTAAAAGGAATATAAAGTTATTGGAAAATATAGTCAGCGAGGGTAACATTTTATACTACTTTAAATTTGAATTATGTAGAAATAAGAGTATAAATGTCTGTATAAAATATAATAATTGGATGAAATAGCCAAATACAGACAAATTAACTGATGATATAAATACCACTCAACGTTTCTTGGATCCTTGTCCCTTTTGTCAGGTGATTGTAAAAAAACACGACCCAAGAGCGACACAACCACAACTATCTTTTGTGTGATTATGTTGCTCCTGGATCTCACATTTTTTTCGATCACATGAGGAATGAACAAGGATCCCAGAAACATTTAGTGGTATTTATATCATCAGTTAATTTGTTTGTATTTGGTTATTTTATCTAAATATAAATATGAGTTGCCCACAGATAAGGTAAATAGTTATCAAGTACATGTTGCACACTAGAGTTCTGTTTGCCTAAGAGTGATGCAGGGAAAACCCTAGAAAAACCTGCATCAGGTAGGTCAGACATTTGGTACTTGTCCCACGCTCTTCCGATGGCGGGAGAGGGATTCGCTGTGGGGTCGCAGCTTTCCCCTCGCCATGCCCTGACCGGTTTAGAATCTTGTACTCTTCTATATGAAGGCTCTCATGTCATGGATGTGTAGAGAGAGACACAGATGTTATTGCCTTCATTTAGAGAATACAATTTCAAATAATTTTTTAATAGAAACAGGACTCCAGTGTGCGTTCACCTGAAATTCTAAATTTCTAAAGTATTTTATCTTCCTCATACATATAGGTGGATTATTTAAATTTATCATTGACATCCAATAGTTGTTTGAATTATTTTTAGCAACTTCAGAAATGTCTTGAATTTCTGGTTCAGTATTTACTGTTATATAATAGTTTTGTCTTCCAGATGGTGAAGTAAAGCTTAGTGCAACAGACCTTCATGCTTCCAACTATCACATTGTTGGTGTTGATCTAAGAAACATTCAGGAAGTTGAGTCAAAACTGAATGAATCAGAAATCAGATATGACCTTCCAACTTTATTTGTAGCTGAATGTGTTTTGGTGTACATTGAAACTCCTCAAGTTGCACAGCTATTGTCCTGGATAGCACAGAAGTTTAGTTCAGCTTTGTTTGTGAACTATGAGCAGGTTTGTGATAAAGAATTTTTTTAAAATTCAATCCAACAACACATTTATATTTATTGTTTCAAATTTATTTCAGGTGAATATGACTGATAAGTTTGGAGATGTTATGCTAACAAACTTGCGAGCCCGTGGCTGTTTGTTGGCAGGAGTATCGTCTTGTCGGTCTTTAGAAACGCAGAAAGACAGGTGTGTAACAATGTAGACAAATCATTACTATCATATTGGACTAGATTTTCATTTTTCAAATGTTTTCAGGAACAGTGGAAAAATAATGTCATGTGCATTTCTTATCATTCATTTTTTGTTAATATCTATAACAATTGCACATTATTGAATGATTCTATTTTCTCTTTCTAAGGTTTCTTTCTACTAAGTGGGAAGGAGTTAGGGCATGGGATATGGTACAAGTATATGCTTCCATACCAAGCAGTGAGCGCCAACGCATTGAGCGAATAGAATTTCTGGACGAGCAGGAACTCTTGGTTCAGCTTTTCCAACACTACTGCATCACTGTAGGATGGAATGGAAAAATATTTTCAGATATTGACATTACATAAGCACTAAAATTTCCACTTTTGACTTAATCAGTAACACACTATAATTTTGTAAATGGCTGGTCATATTTAGTAACACAAAAGATAAATATTTGTTGTTTATGTATAATTTCTGTGTGTAGTGTGTCGTAATTATAAGTGTGTGTGAATTATCTCTTATCTTTCTTTTACTGTGGGCATTACCGAGGAATCTTAGAAAAAAATAATCGGAATTAGGGTTTAAAGGTTAGTAAAAGGACTTCCTGTATGCTATTTTATTATTTTGCAAAACAATTTCACTTTATTTCTATAATAATTAATACATTTTCTTTCCTTTCAGTAATGCCAGCTGTGTTTAACATTGCAGTTGTTATTGAAGGTCAACGTGAGTGACAAAGACAGCTCTTTCAGTTTGAAAACATTTGGATTAAAAAAACAATTGATGTATCTGTAATTCTATACATTGCTTAACACCCATGTATGTTGCGCCCTGGAATTATTGTAAAATTAACTTATTGTTAATTGCTGAACATTTATATGTACTGTTACAACCTTTCTTTTGATTAGTATAATTATATAATATATTGTATGTTTGAAATTAAAAATTTATTCTCCATTCATTTGATTCCATCATGTCTACTTTTATAAAATTTTAATTTAATAATAGCCTTCATCCTCCCCCAGTATAATTTATTCTTTTCATATTTGTAACAATTAAACTTCATTTGTCAAAAT
This sequence comes from Zhengitettix transpicula, assembly GCA_037074705.1. NCBI lineage: Eukaryota > Metazoa > Arthropoda > Insecta > Orthoptera > Tetrigidae > Zhengitettix > Zhengitettix transpicula. The sequence continues at coordinate 32,538,193 of CM073596.1, read as the reverse complement.
AATTGTTATAATGTTTCCACTGTGGTCGTTGTTCAATCAACGCACATTTCAAAAGCTGACTTTTCCAGTGTTGTCCATATACGTTACCAACTGTTCATATTGAAACCAGATATTTGATTTTTGAACATATTCTCTTATATTATATTAAGATTTGTGATCATTATCCAACATTAGTTAAAATAATTATGAGAAATATTGCATGATAATTTTATCAACTTTATAATGAACACAATCAAAATTTAATAATGGTTAGATAAGTAAAATCGTGTATCAATGTTTGAATGTTATTCCAGTGTATTAGTCTCCACCACTCAATACCTGATATTTGAAAGTTCTCTCTCTGTGTAAATTTCACCTAAAACCAATTTGTTTGACTTTCTCGTGTGTGTATACAAAACACATAAATACAGTGAACAGGCACAATTTCAAGTAGTAAGCAAACTTCACACCAAACAAAATTTAGGTTTTCACTGTGAATAAAATTGAAATTTAATTTTTCAATTGCATATTTATATTACAGCTATACAATATTTCATAAAATAACTCATTTCATAAATTCTTATAAACCACACAGTATATTAATACAATTGGTATGACTTGTTTAAGTAGCAATACACAAGGTTCCTGGATTGCTTTTTTCCACTAATATACATATATCAAGTTATATTAAATAAATGTCAATTTTCATTGTATTTTTAAATATTTGTATGTAAACTGTACCAAATTTAGGAAGGTTAATATTAAAGGTTGTATAAGCATAGATATAGAACTCATTGAACAGACCTTACTATTTATTATTAATACATATTTCCTACAATATTATGGCAGTGTAATTTTATAATGCTGCATTTTGTCAATAATACTGCACACGTCAAAACAAGTAAAAAATCAGAAAACGTCAGCCTTGCAGTGAGAAATAGTTTGCACAACAAATTCCAAATTTACTACATTTCTGGATAAAAATTACGAAACTATTTAAAAAAAAGATGAGGTTTTCGTAAGTTTTCCTTTTGTGTAAATTCTTTGTCACTATAACAATCAAGAGCATCTGTGGCTATATAACAAAAGAAGTTAAGACAACAATACATTTCAAAATTTTCCGTAATATGTAGACGGTAAACTGTAATTCATTTTCAGCCTTTCTAGTTATTTCAAAATTTTGTAGTTCATTTGACATTACTTGAAAGCTCGATAGAAAATGAGTTCCTTTACAGACTGCACAAAAAAACAAGAAATATGGCAAAAATCAGGTATGTTAATTAATACTTTGAATGTCATCGTGCTGATATTTTACAATGAAACAACTGCAAATCATAAATCACGCAACGAAATAGTCTGTGTCATTTCCACCAGTTTCTAACTTGTATTCGGTTTTTGTATGATATTGAAATCGAACTTTCTTCTAAAAATTTTACTTTAAACCACTCTTGAACCGAAACTTAATCTTAAATATATAATTTTAACAATTAATTCGTTCTGATACGTATTTCACATCTATTAAAAATGCCGAACTTTTAATTGCTCCAATATTTTTTCTTTGTACACATGTCTGGTAATTAATTGCTATATTACTTTTGTTCTGTGACATATGATAGCTGATGTCAAAGCAAGGCAAGGATTGGAAAAAACCAATTCTTAGAGAAGAATTTTATTGGGTATTTTTTTCAGTACACCGGCTTATTTTAACTAAATTAATTTGTATTTATGTAGTGATTTGTTATATGATCTATATTAAATTCTACAAGTTTTATTTCTTATGTTATATTCTATTTTTTTTATGTTTGTTTTATATTTGTTAATGAAATTTGATATAATTTGTATAGCTTTGAAACGTATGGAGCAATTTTAACCAACCTTGTTACACATAATTTACAATCTGGGCACAACAGTGCCTGTTGGTGGCGGGGAACACGTAAAAATAATGCGAAAACAGCAAATAATACTGTAGAATCCGTAGTTCATCGATCGCCGATATTAATAGTTAAACCGTTGAAGTGAAGTACTTTTTTAGCACCTATCGACAAGGAGGTAGAGTTTGAGAAGGGGTTAACAATGAACCATGAAAATGACCAAAGTAGGTATTGAATACGTTGTTATGGGTAAGCTGATTCATGACTACCCCTGCGCTGTTTAAGTTGGTCAAAGAGGCGGTTAAATATTCAGATACTTTCTTGACACGAATAGGAGATTGCGAAACAGATATTCATCTCCAATAAATAGTTCTCGGAATACACAAGGGTTTTGCATATTTATATTTACACGCAACGTTTCGACGACTGAAAGCACTGTCGTCATCTTTATATTTTGTGGTTATCTTCCTCTGTGTTACTTCATATTACTGTTTCAACATTTGTGATATCACTATCACGAAGTGTATTCCATTAGAGTATCGAGATTATATTATGGGAGTTCAGCGATACTGTAAATGACGCTTTACGCATTATATTATGTAGATATTTTACAGGTTAGGATTAAAGTCACGAGAGGACTCAACTATCTTGTCAATCTAAATAGTGCGATAGGGCTGTCGTACACTATGATGAAGATAATCACGTTTCTCTACAAGGTGATCAACATTTGTGATAGTTGCTTTCATGATAGAAACTATCAACGTGTAATTAAGGCTTAACTTAATATTTATAATGAAACTGTAATACGTCTGTTTTGAAATATAATAAGATAAAATAGCCAAATGACAGACAAAATAAAGTGATGATATAAATACCACACAAAGTTTCTGGAAATTTCCTTTCTTTTTTTGCTAAAAAAAAAAGAGGCAAGAGCAACACAACCGCACAATACAGTTGACAACTCAAAAGCCTCCATAAACGTGTGGTATTTATATCATCACTTAATTTGGTCTGTCATTTGGCTATTTTATCTTATTATTAATCTTAGTTAATGAAAAAATAAGACGAATGGATAGCAGAAAAACAAATTAAGAAAAACTATAACTCGATTTTTCTAATTATCATTGTACATTATTTCTCAGTTGGACGTTCAGAGTTGCAAAAGAATTCGTGTGTTGTAGTGGAAAACATGCTTCATCGCGTACAGAGAGCTGAGAATCGTGTTAACAGTCTGGAGAAGGAGCTAAATTCCTTGGGGCTCCGCATGAACGCGGCCAAGGACTTCATCGAACAAGTGGTAAGTTCATCACTCTTAGATCTTAATCCCACAATGTCACTGTAGTTATGATTAATAAATAACCTGACATATCCCGGCAGAACAGCAAGGAGAAACAATGGCGCGCCTCCTTCCACAGCAGAAGGTTATAACTAAGAAGAAGACGATTCGGCGCAAGTCATCTGGACGAAAGAAGTCGAAGAATGAGGAACTCAGCGGAATGGAGGCGGCCATCTTGGCAGCCATCTTCGGCTATTAGGAGGTACAACTTTCATAACAAAACAGCATTGAAATATTATAATATTTAACGTCTTATATAATAAAAATAAAAAATCAATTTTTTTATTAACAAAAACTATTACAAATCTGAAAAGTTATAAAAATCTGGCAAAGTTATCGAAATCTGGCGGTAAACGATATTTACTGACAGGTTTACAGATGAATGTTTTTTTACATACCATTTTGTTACGTTGTTTTGGTTTGTGCACACGTGATTTATTTTAATTTTATGCAACACTAATTACACTAATAGGCCATAGCACTGATTTTGTCCTCTACTCACTTTCCAACACTTTGTTTGTATTGTCACGCTCAGTTTGCTGTGAAAAACTTTAATGAAACATGATCGCAGAATTCGACCACCACCAGACTACCACTGTCAAGTCCTCCAAAACACACACACACACTGAATATTTGACAACTGGGATACATTCTGCTCTCTCAACTTCTGACTGACTGCCGTAGCAGCGGTGACATCTAACTGGAGGTCCAGCCTCCTCTTGTAGTTGTCGGAGTTCCTTCCTCGTGGAATCTGCTCCGCGATGACGAGATATATTATGCCTATAACATACTAATATTCTGTCATTACTAAAATGTCATTATTTGGATAAATCATTCATACATAACAATTGTAATTGCCTTTACGGCTACCTAACTGTTCGATTCACACTCTCATTCATTCACTCTTATATCGCTGCTGCTGTTGTAAGTTCTTCGCCTTCCGCTACGTTTCTCGGTCGACGCTCTCCGTTCTTTCTAATTTTTGGAGGGGAAAGGGAGGATGAGAAATAAATAAGAGAAAATAAATATAAAAATAGATAAATATTTAAATTAATATTAGCATATATGTATGAATGTATATATATATAAAAAGAAATATTCAAAATAATCTGAGAATGGTTAATATATCACATTGACGTACGAGCTGTAAAGGGGCTCGTAGTTACCTAATAAGTTAAAATTTTAAAAATAACAGGGCGATACTTACAGGAAGATCGACAAGGGTCGGTTCCTGTTTACCTTTCTTTCGGGGTCGTAGCAGCCTAGCGATGAGACCAGCTCATTGCTAGACGCAATGACCTTACGGAATTTACAAGGATCCGTTCCCATAGGTTGCTCATCCCTGCCAGGTCCCAGACTACGGCGTTGGAGGTCCGTGGCGGGAGGTTCAGCGCTCGCCGGAGGCACTTCCTCTCCAAGGCGAAGATCGTCTCTATGTGAGACTCCGCAGCGCAGGCCCATACTGGTGGGTGAGGCGTACTCCATGATCGGTCGGATGAGCGATATGTAGATGGAGAGCCCCACTCTCGGTGACAGCTTCGAACTAGAATTAAAAATCGGATATAAGACATTTAACCTGGCTGTTACCTTTTTTTTAATATCATTAACGTGGTGTTTCCACGTCAGCCTTGTATCTAAGGTTACCCCCAGATACTTAGCTTTCGTGGTCCACGGGATAACTTCTCCAAAGAGCCGCAGAACAGGCTTGTCCGGTCGACGTCGGGTGATCAGCAGCGCCTGGCTCTTCGACGCGTTGATCTTCACCCTCCAGTTGGTGGCCCACCGTTGAATCTTCTCTAGTCCTGCGTTGAGTCGCTTTCCCACGACGTGCTCGTCCCACGATGCCGTGATGATTGCAGTGTCGTCCGCGTATTGCGCGATGTCTGCTCCAGTTCCTGGCTTCGGGATGTCCGCGGTGAAGACGTTGTACAGGACAGGTCCGAGGACGCTGCCCTGCGGAACGCCTGCCAGGATGCTCCTTCTTGATGAAAGAACCTCGCCCACCCTTACTGAGAAGGTTCGCATCTGAAGGTAGTGACCTATGATGCGCACGTAGCAACTTGGAACGGCGGACCGCGCCAACTTGAACATAAGCCCCGACTGCCAGACGGAGTCGAAGGCTTTCGCGACATCAAGGAGCACCACACCACAGTGCTGGCCCCTGTTCAAGGCAAGAGAGGCTCTCTCGACGACCCTCATGATCTGCTGCGTCGTGCCGTGGCCTACTGCCGTAAATTTCTGAGCGTCCATATATGCTTTCTCGACAATTCACCTCGCAACCATGATCGTATCTGCATTCTCGCCAAACAATACTGTTCTTTACTAGGTCATGACATATTTGTAAACTCTGCAATATATATACCTTTAGTATAGTATTGGTATATACATACCAATTTGTCGTTTTATAGCTTATGTGGCTTCAATAATATTTTGAAATTATTACCTTAGCGTTTTTTCCCACGTTGTTTTCGAGCCTATTTTTAATTTGATACTACTAGACTTTTTAAATTTATTTTTTGCATTAAGTTAATATCATTATTTTACTGTCAGGTTAAATAATATGCTGTGCAACAAAAAAAAACTTCTAAAAAAATTTATAAAAATTTACCTGACATGATGACATGATGATATATTAACAGATGTCAGTCACTCTAGTAAGAAGACTGTCGGATAGTTTTATTCTGTAGCGAAGAGTGAAAATTTAGAGGAAATGCGGCCCCGTTTACACTACGCAAAACTTGCCTGACCGACAAAGCAGATATATATGTATATATATATGTATGAATCGGACGAACTGTGCTGGTCAGCAGTAAGGCAAGTCTCCTGGAGGGGGAAGTGACCAGCGTGGACCCGTGATGCCTTCGTGGAAGTTAGGAGAGTAGCATACGCGAGGAGGTCAGCGGAACCTCCAGAAGCCGCCTGGTCGCCTGGTGTGCCAGGCCTTGCAGTTATGAATTATGGGAAGGACGCGTGTGTGGGACTCATATGTGGTTGGTCCAAGACGGCAGTCGTCTCAAGGGAAACAGCCGGTCTCGCAGCTTTGACGTGAAATCATCAATAGAGCTTGACGGACGTTTGTTACTCGTCAAATAAAAGCCATATGTACCAGGCTAGCAGAAAAAGCAAGCAGTTAGCGGCTCATTAACATGCCCCTACGGAACGTAACACGTCCTACTACTCGCTGCCATCCTGTGCGGCGGGCCGCCAAAAAGCGCCAAATAACCGCTGGGCAAATAAAACCCCGATGGGTGGCGGTTACAAGGTCTAGCAAATATCCGCTAGGGAAATAACGTCTCAACTGAACAGGTCAGTAGAGAAAACGGGGAGGCAGTCGATCACCTCCTCGCATTTCTGCTTTTCTAGTTCAAAGACCGCCAAATATCCACAGCGCCACGGTCAGCTGCAGAGTTTATTAAAAATAAATCACATACAAAAAAGTTCATTTATAATTATTGTGTAGACACACGCTCAGAAATATTTATATATACGTATAATATAATTAATTATTTATATTTTATAATGTAATTAATGTAATATAATTATATATATTTTTCAATATTATAAATATTATAATTAATTATATATATTTTACATAAATTATAAACATATAATTTATAAGTTTTTTCTGCAGATTTACAACTGCGGACACAAAAAAATAACATTTCTTTCGGTCATGTCAGTTGATACATAGGTGTGCTTAAGTGTTATATCCAAATTTACCAAATATTTAAATGGTTTAACAATATACATCTGAAAGGGTCTTTAAATTAAGGGATGACACTTATGTATTTTAGTTTATTGTAATTCTCGAAGAAAAAAATTATTAGTCAATTTCCAACGTTGTAAACTGGACTTTTCCCTTGAAAAAAAACTGTCCGGAAGGTTAATTTCCTATATTATAAACAATGGAATATCCGATAGTATCTTAACTAAATTCTTCCAACAAACTTAAAAAAATACTAGATAAATTTATCTTTATTAATTTAATTAATAAAAAAATGACATCCGACAGTATTATTTATGATATATTGATCATTTTATTTCTTTCTTAAAAATTAAGTTAACGAAATAGAGGCTGAGAAAAACATTTAATAAATTTCGTAATTTTTATTTCGTCAAGGTATTGTTTGATTTCATCAAAAGTATAAGTAAAACCTGCATTTGTATTTCAGCTTAATCTATCAACAGAAGTACAAGTACTCTTTGGACACTGGATTTGTTGGTTAATTGCACTGAAAACTGCGTTTAATATATGTGAATTACCCTTTTTTTTATATAGTGAACATTAGATATTAAAAGATGCAGGGTATCTTTTATTGAGAAATTGTAAACGAATTTGATAAATATTCTAGCATTAGTGCTGCTATCTTGTAGCGACGAACTGAAATGTGCAAAATTTGGACTGATAAATAGTCTGACTGATTCTGTCATCTGTTAGCGACAAACTGAACTATGCTTAAGAAAGTTATCATTTCACATATGCCATTAAAAACGTTGGGATGGTTAACAATGTGCATCAAATACTTTATTTATAGTTTCATGATAATTAAAAATATACTCATATGAACAGCGTACATAAACACTTATTTTTAGTGTACAATATATAGACCTTTGACAACCGATGTTCATAGCTGGGAGTGGTGGCGTGCTCCTGTAATCCAGCTACCTGGAGGCTGAGTGTTGAGGACGGTGTGAGGCTGGGGGTTCTGAAGTTGAGTGGACCACGTTGACCGAGCGTCCGCACTAAGCCTGCTATCAATATGGACTCCTTGGAGGAATCCGAGGAGTGCAGGTTGGCTAAGGAGGGGCGTACCGGGCCAGGGGGGAAACTCAGCAACCAAAAGTCCCCGTAGAAGGCAGTAGTGGGATAGCGTTCGGGAGTGGCAGCTCAGTTTCAGCCCAGCCAATAAAATCGAACCAACATTTTTTATTTTCGAAAACTAATGAAATACTATAAAATATAATTGATTAAAATATGATTCCTACAATTTTTGAGAATATAATTTATTAATTTTTTTGGACCAAATTATATTTTAACAGGGATTTTTCTCATTCCTTCGAGGAATTGAATTCAAACAATGTTGTTATTTATAATCTTAAGCTTTTTTATTTTAATAATCATTGATGTCTCCCAATTAACAAACAACTGTATGTTGCAAATTGACTTCGACACTGTTGTCGTGTTTTTTACTGTCAACTAAACGGAAAATTAACATTTTTCTCCTCCTTTCTGTCATTTATAAAATTTATTTCACTCAATTTTTTTGAAGACAAAAATTTAAAATGTTTTAAACAAATGCAGTTATAAATACAATTATAATAATTAAGATAATTGAATTCAATAAGTTATTTCAAGTTTGCTTCTATACTTATTTTTTGGTTCTAAACTATTGATCCTGTTACATGTTTGATTCTAGGGTTAACTGTCAGAACTTCCTTTCTGTCACAATAAGTACACCTTGGTCCAACAGAAATGATTCTTAATGTGTACATGTCAGAAACAGCCAATCCAAGTGACGTAATTTATTCATTAAAGCAGCCAGCAATACTCGTAGTCAATGAAAGACAACGAGGCATTACAGTGACCAAAAATAAATAGTTAAATGTGAGTGCAATATATATTACTTATTATACTATAATATTTTCATTTGAATCGAATAACTTCATACTGAATTTATTATGTTTTCTCTTAGAGAAAAACTGTATGAGCAAACATTGTAGCAGTAAAGCTGTATAAATTGCCTCAGATTTGTTTGGTGAAACAAATGTCCAATAAACTTCACTGATCAGGGTCATTTCAATAAGTAGAGACACAATCTTTTGACATAATTTTTGCACTTGTTTCAAGTCAGAATCTCTCACGAAACATTAAATACTTGTTCAAATCATTAACTGAAATTTTATCTTCCAAATTAGTTTCAAAGTATACTGTTTTCTAGTTAAATGTTTTGGTATTATTGTGTACACAAATGAAAAGTTAATAAAGGAAGGCTGAATAGTTCACTAAAGGTTTTATTTGCTTTATATAAAGTTTGAAAATATTTTTGTAGTGTAGAAATATTTCTGGTAATTTTAGCTGAAACTAATATTGATAAAAAAAAGCTTCATAAACCCGACATGACACTTAGTTTTGTCAATTCATACCACAACACAGTTGTTTAATAATTACAAAACTCATAGCATATGCATTTTCAACAGTAGAAAAATTGGTAATTGTATTTTTCTGAGCGGACATTAAATTGTGTGAATTCATTAATTTGGGTTTAGATACTTGTATGTAAAATATTTCAAGGCAGATGCAGGGATTCCTTGAGTACTATTATTAAAACTCCAGTTTTGGCAGGAAATCAAGTAAGTATATCAGGAAAGCCCTTTTTTGAAGGCAATTTTGATTTTTTTTAAAACATCCTTAAATTTATGACAACCACAAAAATAAGTAATTTAATTTATATAAAAATAGTTTATTATACATATTTGGTTTCATACATTGTAAAATCCAGTAAAAATTTAATTATTCTAAGTAAAACTCCTCAGTTTTTATAAACCTCGGCAAAAATATGGAGTAAGTTATTCTCTTTTTTTTGTGTGTAATAAATATAACCATTCTAGTTCTTAAAAAAATAGCTAACTGATTATTGTTTCATATGAAATTTATCTTGCACTGTTTGTTATTGTTTTCTTTACATTTAAACATTATTAATATATATTCAGTCATATATAATGTTACATTGGATGGTGAATAAAGTATTCCATTACCTGAGTAAGGAGAACAAAGGAGGGGAGCAAAAAATCACAAAGAAGACAGTATTAGAAACAGCAGAAAGAAAAATCAACAAAAGTCAATAAGAAGACAAATCAAATAAGATTTGAGTGAAATAAAAACTGGAGATATGTTGGAAATGTTGTAATGAAACATTATTTTGTCAACATTCTGATAAAGCATTTTATCTTTCAATTGATGAACTAAATTGTTTTAGTGTTGTATAAGCAGCAGTCTTTCATATGGTTACAGTTAGGCGTTCTTTGGTATCAATCACATTTCTTATATATTATAAAATATATGAATCAACTGAAGTGTAACACCAAAATAGTTTCTTACTTTGGCTATGAACTATATTTTGTTATATTGATTGCATAAATCATCCCATCAAATTAAATTTCATAATTTGAATAATAGATTAATATGCCTGGTACAGTTATTTTTTCTGTAATGATTGCAATTAAATGATAAGCTACCCCCTACAGAGAGAAATGTAGTGAGTTGTGTTTATGTAGTCATAACTAATAATAACTATGTCTATTAAACTACAGCTCAACATGAGCTTCCTCAGCTGAGAGTGTTTCCTTTATTTGATCAGCTGCTAAGAACCAATCTTCATACACTTTACGAGGATCCACCATCCAGTGCTTGTGAAATGATACTGGTTCTTGGGATTTCAGATAGCTTTCTGAATAGTCCTGAGGTCTGGCCTTAAAAAAAAACCACAATAAACCATACCATTAGTTACCCAATGTAATCAAATACTTTTTAGAATGTTAAGTTACATTTTTAGCTGTTTTATTTAATAACCATAATGATAAATAATATTGGAAAGTATAGACAGTTATTCTTTATTTTGACGTTTAAAGCATTTATTTTTGTAGTGGTTACAAATACTGCATTTAAACAATGGTTGTTGCTAAAATATGGGACAATAATACAGTAAAAGAACAGGATTTTCTCCTTACCTGATGGAACATTGGTGAATGAATTATTGGAATACCCAACCGACTAAGACATATGCCCAGAAACATATCATCTGGTGTGCTAGGATTAGGACAAAGGCATTCACTAGATCCTGCAATGAGTTTCACAGCTGGAAGACTCAGCACCATTCCACCTCCTCCAGTAATGTAGTTATAACCAAAATTGGAAAGACGAACATTGTAGCCATATCTTTCCCCTAAAGAGATGGGACTTGTCCAGGAAAAGCAGGTCAACAATTGTTGCAGGCGGGATACACTGTAAAGTTATGGATTAAATCTCCACAAAGTATAGGTACATAAACACTATTTCTACCTAGTGGTGAAACTGTATTCTAGTTTTACAAATGAATCAAATCAAAACCATAAAAATACTTGTTTTATTCCACACTTGTTTGTGGTGTGATCTATTTATTGAAAACTAATTTTAATATAAGTCAATTTACCTTAATATAGTGTCATCATCTACTATAAACAACCACTTTAAATTTGGATTTCTATTGGCTTCTGTTGCAGTTAAGTTAATAATAGCAAATGTTTTTTCACAATGACCAGTTTCAGTGTTAGGAATTCCCAAATCTATTGTGGGAATAGACTTATCTGTAATGAATAAAGCAATGATGAGAATGAGTACAGAATATTTATTATAAATCAGTGAAAGAAACAAACCTTCCAGGTCACTGTAAAAGACAATATTTGTAGCATGTTGGCCCCATGTATCTTTTATCACTGGCAAACGATCTCCATGAAATTTATGATATGATTTAACAGCAAATGTAATAGATTCTTTACGAACAAGGGGTCCCTAAAACAAAAGTAGTTTCTTTTTAATTTTTAAAAAGTATTAGGAAAATATTTATAATGATTGGTAAGAATTTTATTATGACTTTTCACTAATGCACAATTAAAATTGAACAAACATATTTTGTTTCAGACAAAGCACTTTTTTCTTCAAGGTTTAGTTGTAGAGGTTTTTATTTCACCCTATGTTAAATGCATCTATAATTTTAACTGAGCTTCATAAACTACACTAGATTATTATTTTTTATACTTTTTGGAAGTAATAGATGTGATTACAGGATTGGAAAATTACAAGATATATTTATTAATTTAGTTAATCTTAGAGATTACTTATGACTATAATATATTATTATATTATTTTACACTTTCACATAAAGATGTAATATTGTCAAAAATAATTGCAATAATGGTATGGAAAGGAAAGAGAGATAGCGTGTGGCTTACCTGAAAGGGAAGTATGGTGTAGCCATAGGGAATCGAAGGTAGTTCTTATATATATATATATATATATATATATATATATATATTAATTTTAGAATCGTCACCCTCCTTCCTGAAGTGAGATGTGCACTGTCTGGTCGACTGGTGCATTATAATGTTGTTTGATAAATTTAAGAATGGGACTGATACCATAATTACATTGGGACAAGTATGCTACAAGCTTGTAATAAATTCTGAAGTTACATTTATTGTTTGATATTATTTCAAGTGATGTTATCAATGTGACCTTTTAAGTTATTGGAATCTTATTATTATTATTATTAGGACTCACACATAGTTCAAATGGTTTGGTGTATGTAGCACAATGAGGATCAGCTCTAAGACACAGTAGAGAGGAATGCTGGAGGGTTGGTCCTTGTCCTTCATCCCAGATGAATTTAGCAAGCTCATGTGATGCATCTATAGAAAAATCTGAACTGTTGGGTTTTTCTTTAACCAACTGTATAGTTAACCTATGAGAAATAGACTGATGTTACAATATGGTATTAATATTCAACATGAAGAATTACTGTAAAGTTATAAATCTCATATATTTATATTAACATAAATAACCATTTAAACAGTCCCAATATATTTGTTTTTTATATAAGCATTTGCCTAAATTAGCTATCATTATTTTTAAGTATTAATAAAAACTTAGAGAAACAAAATTCAAAAGCTTTATTTGCATGAAGAACAATAGATTAAAAATAATTGACTCATTTTGCACATTTCTGTTTAGATTATTTTTATATGTTTTATATAAACAACCAATTAGCACTGGAACATTATTTTTCCACTGAGATAATTTAGAAAATTAGAATGGCAGTTACCCACATTGTCAGTTAATAAATACATGTTGTAAAATACTTTCAAGGACATTATTTTTAATATGTATAAAAATGATCTAATGAGAGGTCAAACAAATTGGTTTTTGAGTAATAATTAACTTACACATGATGATGGAACTTAAATAAAGTACACAAATATATTGTAACCAGATATGCAGTTATTTCTTGTTTATAAAATAAATAATTATTGATATAATAATAATAATATACAACAAACACAAATACTTTCAGTTCTTATTTTAGTGGAACAAGATGAAGAATTGTATACCCTCACTCTGTCATGATAAGAAGAAATATAAGACTTTCCAAACTTTCTTTAAATAAATTATACTTGTTAGGCTTAAAGAAATGAAAAAAATGTATACATATGTATACATTCTTTATCCAAGGCTTGACAGCCCATTGAGGCCATTGGCCTACTGGGACTGCCAGTGTCACCTTCAATGACACATTATGTATTTAGAAGTGATACATGGTCAGTTTGTCAATTCTCCTTCAGTCTTAAACCCCAGTTTGTAAAAATTACTAGAATATGTTGATTAAGAATATAATTATATGGGTATTAAAAAGTGTGCTCTGTATTGGATGTAGGCACATAACTTGTAAAATATTGGTACCAAGATTTTGCCTGTACTGGATGTGTTTCGAGTTTTCAAAATGTAGAAATATGGCACATAAGCATGAATTTTTAAAAATAATTTACAGTTTAACATTGATTTTATATTTTTAAAGATTTATTTTAAACTATTCACTATTTTAATTCACTCAAGTTTTATTGACCTGTGTTGTTATAATGCATAATTTTGTGAAAATACAAAGTCATTAAAACTGTTACAGAATTTGCTCATGCATAAATAAGGCATACTTAAATATACCACCTTTTAATCAGGGAAACAGTCATAGAAAAACCTGTGTACAAGTGGGGGTACTTGAACTTAGTAGGGTTTTCCAAGAATGCAAAGTGATGGATGATAGTTGCCTCTTTATCATGTAATGCATGGCCCAGCCACATTTCCTGAAAGAAAAATGTACACTTTGATGTTTGGTCCTTTTTTGGTGATAATTTATAAACTTTTACAGTAAATATCCAAATTAAGTACATATTTTTTCTTTACTTAAGTATAACAGTCTTCTTTGTTTTGAATAAACTTCTAAGTAAGAGAAAAGTACTTTGGAACTTGTAAATCATGTTGGTCTATAATGTGATGTAATACATTATATATACAATATCACTATCATTTCCAACTAACCAAAATTTTTCATAAATAATTTGTTTCCTAATTACTGGTACAAGTAGTTTTTGCAATTAATTATAATTATATTTAAATGTGATTACTAATAATTATATTTTTTTTTGTAAATTGAAAAAATTAAAAGTTACCAAAAATATATGTATTTATTTGAAAAGTTTGTTGATATTTAAGTATTAAGAGGCATATACCTTGGATGCATTATGTTGTTTGAGGATTCGTAGTAAATTCCCTAATTTAATGTTAGTCTGGCTATAACAAAAATATATCCAGTTTGTGTCATTTTGGTGTATCTCCAAAATCCTGAAACAAAACATTGAGAATTGTCTACATATCTATTTTGATAAATATTTTGTAACTATTTATTCAAGGAATATTGTATAACCTTGGTAACAAAGGCAAGATGGTCCAAGCACCTGGATGAGGGAAATCCTCATGACTCAGATATACTACAATACTGTCAAACTGTAAGAATATATAACAAGCTAAATAAAAGTCAATCAATTTATATGTTAAAATTGGAATTTACAACATGATAACAGAGGATTTAATAATTTGTTGTATGAACCATTGGTTTTGACCGATACTGAAAATGAATGCAATTTACTGTTTGAATCATCGATTTCAACACACCTGACCATTAGTAATTGTATCACTTTTATTTGGAGTAAAAAGGATTAGTATATACCTTGGTAACATTAATAAAGAGCATTGTTATGTAGTAAGGTAATTCTGACATAAATACCTGTGTGGCACTCTGTTGGAGAAGGTCCTCCTTCAACTTATGTGCTTGGGAAATGTGATATTCATCCTCTTGACTGAGCACAACAAACACTACTTCATTGACCACTGTAAATGAAACGAGCGATACCTAAACATTCATACACACCCCTATACACATATATGGCTGTGTGGCTGGCCACCACAACGTTAAGTTCTACTGTCATGAGGAAGACCTTACAAAATTAGATATGTTATAAGTTAGGTCAACCCCTCTCTATCTTTCCTGTCTAAATAAGTTAATTTGATGTCACATTGTTATTATATAAGCAATGAAAGATGATGTGACATTTTCAAATTAACTCATATGGACAAGAAAGAGAGGGGTTGACTTACCTTATATTGATAGTTGATGTTGTCACGCTAATTTGTCGTCAATATGAGATAAAGCATTTCTCTTTCCTTTAAATATCAATTACATATATAATTATCGATAGGAAAAAGTGGTACCATGTCAGACAGGAAACACACACAAACAATAGCAGGAACATTTTTAAGGAGTCCAAATAATTAGGAATTAATTGATTAGGTTATTAGAAAGATACAAGTTACAAGCAACAGGTGATTGAACGAGATTGATACGTGTTCATATTCTAATTTGTTAAATTTTATAGCTTGTGAATTGAATTGTTTTTACAATAACATTAAGCATTTTTACAATAAGTTAATATAATACACTCACCTGACGCTTCTATGTTGTAAGTAAAGATCAAAAACGAAATAACTAAACCTGAAAATAAAAGTAACATATTTAAATTTAGATGACACTGCATGTTATGAGACTATTGGAAGATGGCATGCAGCAAGCAAATTAGTTGTAATGTTGAATGCCCATGAAACCCATTGTTTAAAATATTTTTTACCAACAAACACTTGATTACAATAAAAATAACCCTTAGGTGCAGTTTTGAAAAAATCACAAAGAGATGTATATCACATTCTTATACATACATTATCCTAATTTGGAGTTCTAACAAATCATTTAATAAAAATGACTGCTATCTTCATAACAGACCCAGTACATGGTTGGAAAATCATAATATCTGTATGGTGTAACAAAGATTGTCTCTAATCGTTACTGTGGTGTAGAAAGTGTATATTTATTTTGATGAATATGAAGGAACGAATTACTGTGAAAAGTAGGGTAGTTGCTAACCAAAAATACATGACACCAATAATTTATAATAAGCAGTTTTTATGATGTATTGTGCAAGATCATTTATCAATGAGTTACATAAAAAAATATTCAGAAAATCATGTATTGGCAAATATTTTCTTGAAAATTAACAATGCCTATAATATAGGTACAAATACATTGTATGAAAGTGCTATATTCGGTATTACTGTCAGTTCAACTATTGAAACGAATTTTAGTAGTTCTAGTTACATATACATGAAAAGATAATAACTGGCATGAATGTACCTAAGGGAATCATCTAGATGGTTAACTTGATAAAGACAAAGATTCACATTTCCTTCTATTTATTTTCCAAATCACGTTATGCACTAGTTTGTGATGTAAATTTTTTGATAGTTCTTTATAATATTTGTCGATTGCGGTTTTAAAAACGAAACAAAACCACTGTACTGTTAGAAACGCGATTTTTATAGAACTTTGTATCGCAAGAAAATCTGAAATATTGAAAAGCGTAGTAAAATAATCTATTTATAATATCAAAATTATACGTATGGTAAATCCCCTATTATTTAGAAATATAGACGTTAATGAAACGTGTCCTCGGTAGTATAGTGGTCAGTATCCCCGCCTGTCACGCGGGAGACCGGGGTTCGATTCCCCGCCGGGGAGGTTTTTTTTTGTTGACATTAATTTTATATTTACTATTCTATAATACTTTGGTTCTGAAGAAAAACAATTCGGTTGACGTGTTGTTGAATTTGATTTCACATACTTGTTAAAATTGCAGTTGATATAAATGTTTGTTATGATTGCTGTAATTAAGAATTTCATTTTATTTACATAACTTAAAAATTGTGACACATTGTATCACAATTAAAACAAACATTAGCAATTCAGATAAGGGTTAATTATATTATTTCTCATGAACCATTGCTTTGTCATTTCCTATTTATTTTATATTCCAAATAAATTATAAAACAATGTCATATTTGTATAGATTACACAAATATTTTAATAAATTTGATTGTGTGGGGGGGGGGAGGAGGGGGGAGGCAGGATGCTGAAAATTACTGGTTGTAAGTACACAGCTATATTCTTCTACATCTTTTGTTACATTTCTAACCATGATTGCTGTATTTATAATTCTGAGCAACATATTTTTTTATAATAAAATATCATACACAAAAAGTCAAATGTAAAAAAAATACCCTGATTTACATAACTGATAAATAGGCAATCTTATTCAATTTATTAATCAAATTAAAATTTAAGAAAACTGTTGTTTTAAATGTTTTTATTAACATAACGTTTATCGATTATCAGACTTAAAATATTTTCATTTTTACAGGATCACTGCATTTACTCCATTGATAAATATTATATATTTGTATGAAAGTGCTTTATTTCATGTTATATATTATAATGTTTACTTATGTTCTTGAATATATTTCTACACATAATTAAACTTCAACTTGTGGAAATTTGATTTGTGTGTAACCAGTTCAATATATCACAACTTGTCAACTATTCTTAGATCCCCTGTTTTTACTAACTCAAAACCCTAAGAGTAATTTTCTGTAGTTATTGCCATTCAACACTTAGTTTATTGCAAACAATATATAGAGTCCTTGGGAAACCCCTATTATTTTACTTTCCAAGGATGTATTATTCAAAAGAATAATGGTACCACTGTGAAACTTTAAATATAATTTACTGAGCATCTATACTTATTTCCCACAAATCCATACTTATATATACTTATAAATGTAAAATTTATTCTACTCTGCTCCTTAAATTGATTGTGAATTACTTTGTTCAGTATACAATTGAAGGGAGAATGGACAGAACAATATTCCTGCAATGTGAAGAATCTTATAGAGAAAAATACTTTTTAACACGTGCAAGTTATATTCAACTTCTGCACAAATTATATTGTTGAAGGCATTCTACCAAATGAATGGAAACTTATTTTAACACATGAGATACGAACAATTAAATTGTTTTTGTTATCAACATATATAAATTTCATTTGGTAACAAATCTTCAAATTATTTTGTGAATAATGAAAAGGAAATAATTTTAAATAATGTTTATTTAAAATAATATATTTTATAAATACAGCAATATTTCTAAATATACAAAAGTATTTTACCACCCACATTTTCCATCAGTCATTAAAAATACTATATTTTGAAAATATTCTTCATACCTTGCAATATATATTTACAAAATTGACTGAAAAATTGACAAATTAACTATACATAAGTTATACATTTTTACAATGAGACATTATTTTTTTCAGGAAATATTAATAAAGTTTTTAACTTGCCAGTATACATTTATTATTTTAAATCATAAAAATCTGAGACCTGCTAATGTAACAAGTTTAAATTATGGAAAATAGTAAGAATATTTTCTATAAGTTATCACAGAGTCCAATTATATAAATATTTTAGCTTTCTCTAGGTATAGCAATTATCACTTCAAAATACAGTACTTTCTTATGCACTGTTCACCCAAGAACACTTAAATGTTGACATGAGCACTCATTTTATAAAATTTTAGTACATTGTGTTTGTCATGTATGTGAGGTGCAACAAGATTGTTATAGTCCTTAACCAAACAGGCTGCTGACAAAATTGTTGAGACCACTGCTGATGGAGGAAAGGATTCCTCCATTACTACCTGATGGTTTACTCACTGGGGCCCCAACACCAGGCCGATGGTAGTATGTGGAACCAGTGACTTGTGGAGGACGAAAAAACCCATCATTTCTCTGAGAAAAACAAATAAATATATAGTCAAAATAAATATACATTCTCAAAATAATTAATATGGACAGGAAAGAGAGAGACAGTCAATATCTTATGTGAAATTGAGGGCTGGTGTCACCATTTCAGACAGGAAAAAGTGAAAATTTTTATAGCTGTTAACTTCCTTCCTCAGGAGTTTATGCCAGCAGACTGAATAGTGCTAGCCTCTGAAAAATACAACTATTTCCTGTCTGACTTGGTGAAATTGTTCCTCATTTTTAGGTGTCAGCCTTTGTCACTGTCTTCTCTCTTCTATGTCATCATCAATTATTTAAATATATAACCAAAAAACTAATTTATTGTATAAAATAAAAGGTAAATTAGAACTTATAACAAGAGTGGCAAAATATAAGCAATAAATAATTATCATCATACTTGAAATTTTTTGTTGTTGAAAATATTTCGTCTAATTAGTAAATTATATCTAGAACAATATTTTAAAGAGATAACAGTTAGATAAACTATAAAATGTGGTGAATATATATTTCCAATTCTGTTTTGCTTCTGAATGTAGGTTTAACTTAGTGTTATATTGTGATATTGGTATGGAAAGGAAAGAGGGATAGCTTATGGTTTACCTGAAAGTGAAGTACGGTGTAGCCTTAGGGAACTGAAGAACTACCTTCAGTTCCCTATGGCTACACCGTACTTCACTTTCAGCTAAGCCACTAGCTATCTCTATTTCTTTCCATACCAATATTGCAATTATATATATTTATATATGCCTGTAGTTAACATATAAACATATTCATATTTTTTTTGTTAATATTATTATTGTATTTCCATCACCAAATTAGAATTATAGTTCATTCATATTTCAGTGGTAGTTCCAGTGTTTGATTTATATATTAACATTTTAATAAAAACCAAATGCAGGTCAATTTAAAATTGTTAGGTAGAGCTTCATGAATATTATATTTACAACATATGAAAATTTCTTGAATGTTCAAAATTAGTAATTCACAAGATATTATTTGCATTCTCTAATTAAAATTATTAATTAATGATGATAATTTTAGGTTTATCCATCACAAATTGCATGCACACACATTTTATACTAAATTTAGGTGAAGGAACTAAGGTGATGCGTTTACTCTACTTACTAAGAAGATTAAACTGATTCTAAAATAAAGGGAAGGTAAGTGGACCATCAATATGTGGGACAGCTTCCTGATACTCAATATCTTGCCGCTGCAACTGAAATCATTCATAAATTTACAAAAGCTCTAAACCAGAGGAAAGTTATTAATGTAAAATATATATCAATATTGTATTTATATCATGCAAAATACCATTCCAATTATTACAAATATAAATGTTGAAGTAAATAGCTTGAAAACAGTCAAAGGTATTCTAAATAACTTATTTTACTAGGATGCTTTTTGGCTACAGTTGGCCGTACTATATTTACCCTAAAATTTAATAAAATATTCTCATACAAACTAAAATATGTTAAAAAAGTTATGTTGTGTTCCATTCTAAGCATTCTTGTTGATAACACATCTTCCAGTTTATAACTGTTGTAAACTGGATAACATGTTATCAACATGAAATTAATTGTAAGAATTGAAAGAAGTACTTAGTATGGAAACCACATAACTTTTTAAAGAACCTTTAGTATGCACGTATTTTTTAAAATATAAGGGAAAATCTGGATGAATATGGCCATCTGTAGGCTGAAAGATTCCATACAAAATAAAAGATTTAAAATACTGATGACTTATAACGTTATTTATTAAAACATTTATCCACCATTGGCCAGATCAACCTGATACAAACAAATGAAATATTAGTATAAAGGAACAAAGAGATGGCAACTAGTACAACATATACATAGCAATAACCATTTATAATTGAAAGCACTTAAAGAACATAAGACCTGTAAACAATTAACATGCATATAAATATATATACAAATACATTCCTGTATTTTATAAATATGAATGGCTTTTAGAAGAGTAAGAGAAAAATATATTAGAACAATGGTTAAGAGTATGGGAGACTATAGGAAAATGCCAATATTATTGAGGTTGATAGTGCATCCACAACAGATCACTTTTAGTTGATATAGAATGCATGGCATCATCTTAATTTTATTTTGTTAATCGTATGTATGTGTGGAATTTTAGACAGGGCAGATGTGACATCTGTTTCTACCATATGGAAGGCAATGAGGATTTATGAGAGAGTATGAGTGAGGGGTCTGAATGGGTGGATGGGAGAATGTTCCAGAAGTAGGTGGGTGTCAACAGATAACCTTTATGAAATGGGAAGTGTTTGAGGAGAAATTATTTTTATCTAAGGGCAGAATTGCAGCCAAGTGGAATAGGATATAGGCAGATGTATAAGTAATTTATATTATTAAACTTCCAATTGAAGATTAAAATTTACTATTGTATACCATCATATACTCAGTCTGATTTGCATTAGTTTATGTGAGCTCTATATTATGAAAAACATTGATTTTGGAAAGCGTTCTAGTTTTGTTTAGCATTGTCTTTACAAGTATTTTTTTTTGTAATAGAAATCATGTTGGGAGATAATAATTTGAATTCAGAAAAATAATATTTTTCTTTCTGTTTCATTGACCCTTATTATGAAATATATAAATATTAAAACATCTAATTTTATCAGTATTAGCTTTATTACTCACAATTACTGAACAAATTCTTAATATTTTCTTATGCACTAGTTTACTGTGTTACCAAATGCTGCTATATATTTAGTTAAAACACAATAGTATTATGAACTAACTACTGATAAAAGAGAGCATAAAAATGCATAACAGAAGCTCAGAAGTAAAATATTCAATTATAACAAAACACTTACCAGTATATTTCCACATTTAATATAAAACAATCAAGAAAGGCATGTTTTAAAAATAAAATATTGCATTATTAAAATCAATATATTTGGATATATTTGAGAATTAACAACATTTACTAACATGACACAGATTTGTAAGCTTTCATAGTATTTTCTGTTGTGAGAGCTCACTTCAGCTGTCATGTAATTGCATGTATTTTCATTGGTTAAAATCACAATAAAAATTAATATTTTATTCTTACAATATTTGTATACTTAGTTTGATTATATATATAAGCAAATAAAGGCAATTTGATGTCAAAATAATTCAATTGCATAGGAAAGAGGGACACAGAGCAGCTGACACACATATACATACATATTAGTATAAGGAAACATAGTTAAATTAATTAACTCATTTGTTAACGTTTGTCATTTTGCTGTTGCCCTGCCTGGTGACTCCAACTTTGATTTAACGTAAGTCAGCCGTTCTCTATCCATCTTTCTGATTCAATGTAATTATATATACACACACATGTAAGGATGGGACATTGTCAATGCCACAGCTGGCAGGCACATAGGATGTCTCCTCTTTATTCTGAAGAAGGATGCTAACACCTCTGAAATGTTTGAAGAACTTCCTCCTGTGCTGAATGGCAATGCCAAGCTTCAATTTTGCCTGTCTCACTTTCCTTTAATTATTTTGATAATGTTAAGAATTATAATTATTAAGTGACGAAGTCAAATTGTTAATTGTATAGTGAGGAAATATAGAAATATAGGACAAAGGTTGGGAACACACTCTGAAGAAAGAATATGCTTTAGGCATAGTTATATGTTCAAGTCATCGAGAAAAGAAGGAAAGACTGAAAATATTCGGCAGGGCCAGGTTTTGAACCCAGGTACTTTTACTTTGTACACAAATGCTCTACCACTGAGCTTCTGTGCCTTTCCCAAGACCTAATGAATATTATTAGGTGTAGATGGTGGAATGGATAGAGCAGAGGGCGTGAAGAGTTTTCATCCATTAAGAAATAATTAAGAAATTTAATATAGTTGGTGGCTTACCTGAAATTAAAGTTTGGAATAGCCACTCAGGACAAAAGGATGTTCTTTAAATTTTTAAAGACTCTCAGTCCCTTGGTTCAGGGAAGAATGCCATATTCCATGCACAAGCCGGCTGTGGACTATGCACAGAATGTGACACACTTTTCTGGAAAAAGGGGATGCGAGCCTCTGAAAATTTAAAAAACATCCTTCTGTCCTAAGTGGCTACACTGAGCTTAAATTTCAGGTAAGCCACCAACTATCTACCTTTCCTTTCCAATTATCTCAATTATTTTGACAATGTCACATTCATTTATATAAATATAATCACTAGAATTACTTGAGAACCTGTCATATTAAATACATTATTATTAAAGTTAGTTAACAGTAAGTATAGAAATTTAGCTACATAGGAATTACGTTTAACTATATCTAAAAATAAACTATATGACTTATTAATTACATATATACTGTCACTAACTAGCATCTTCAAGTCCAGTTAACCTTTAGTTGGAATTATTATTTTTTGATAAATGACATTACTGAAAATAGGTTTCTATGTTATTTATCTGTTATCAAATATAGATTTCATTAGTTGGGCTTATTGGAAAATAAACACTGGCAGTTTGCATGGTGCAAATAAAAAAGTAGTCTTAGTATGATAATTTCCTCATATCATCAAACTTTGTTTATGTTTGTGAACACAATTATTTTATTTAATATTATATTGAATAATAAATGAATGAATTATCAAGTATTATGTTGCAACTCATTTGGGCAGGACCCACTTTCCAGCTATATGAGTTAATTTATTTCATTTCACATTATCTTTACTTGCTTTATATATATATACAACTATATACATAATTGAAGAGACTTTAAAATATAAATGAAAATGATGTAACGATGTGTCATTTAATATGCAACCTATAAAATATCATTTGATATAATTAAATGATTATCTCAATATACTGAGATAATTGAATATTAAGATTTCACATGTAAAATCATCTATAAATTGTTTGGTTAAAAAAGTAATTTCAATTTCCTCTCACAAAATTCTAACAGTTTTATCTTAAAAGCTTTATTAAATTAAAAACAAACTGTAGCACTTATAGGCTTTGGGTTTTTCATTAAACATCATTAAATTTACAAAGTTTTGCCCTGCTTAAGGACTATACATATATTTGATATGTAGCTTTTACAGGTTTTTCATCATGTAAATTGAATGTTGATCTGTGTACAAATATATAAAAGCCACTATTAGCCACTTTTGTTATGTTATGAAAACAACTGTATTCTTCAAGTCAAAGAACACAATATAATATGTACTACACAGAAGATGCAATTTATAAGAACTGGAATATAAAGTTGTTTATAAAAATAGGTATTCCATTATTTGATTTGAAATCAACTTCATGTATATTAATATGACAAAATACAAAACCACATGTCTGTAATGTAACAATTTTAAGAATTTTCAGGGGTCAACAAACTTTTTGGAGAATATACCGCTTAAACACATTTTCTATATTCTTCATAAAGTATAATGTATCAAACAAAAATATCATTCTATACATTGATTATTGCTTTTAAATTCAATACAAGATTACTTCCATGTGTGCAGCTCTATCATGCTTGGAAAATATAAGGCAGAACATTATAAATATACATTAAAACATTTTTAATACATCATGCAATGTATCACATTTTTTGCTTTTCTTAATTACTCTATTGAAAGACAATCTCAAGATTGATCCTTGAGAGTTTGACACTTTTCAATGTTAGCATGTCACAAAAATTTCTCATATTCAAGGTATTTGAAATTAAGAAATTAATTTTAATCTGCACCACAGGCTTTAGAATATATATATATATATACAGGAGAAATAGGAGGATTGCGCTTTATGTGAATTCATATGCTCGGACGAAGAAATATGCACATAGAAAAGCATATGTTCAAAGCAGAGAGAAGGTCTTCCATCCTTCTCTCTGCTTTGAACATATGCTTTTCTATGTGCGTATTTCTTCGCCCGAGCATATGAATTCACATAAAGCGCAATCCTCCTATTTCTCCTATTTATTTCTATCCTTCCTCACTATCCAAGTTTGAATGTGAATTAGTTCCTAAATGGATTCTCCTCTATATATATATATATATATATATATATATATATATATATATATATAGAGAGAGAGAGAGAGAGAGAGAGATAAAATAGTGATAGGTAAATAGTTCTAAATAGCTTAAAGCTAAATTATCAAAATAAATAAATAACATATATGTATATAATAATAATAATAATAATAATAATAATAATAATAAAATCTCATGGGAGATGAGTGCACACCAAATGTTTTGAATAACTAAAATTCAGAATATCACAGAAGAATGGCATTTTTTGAAGGTGTTGAAGTTAGAAAAAATAGAAGAATAAACTTGTATGGCCATATTTTTATATGTAACATTGTCATACATTGAAAATATATGTGTCTTTCAGAGTACCAGAGAAGCAAATGAACCATCTGTTATCAAACCCCTTCTGTTATATATATATATAACTGTGCATGTAATTCATGTATACCATACATCATTTACTAAATTAGTTGCAAACCTTGTCCTGCTTTCTATATCAGCCAAATAAAACAGCTTCTTCCAGAACATTGCTAACCACCACAGCATGGTCAAACAGTCCAAACCCCATTTTCCAATAGCTGTTCATTCCCAAAGCCACAACACCAACCATTTTGATGAGTGCTTCACACTGACACTCCTTACAGCCTTCCCCCCTCCCTGGTTCATCAGGGAATTCTCTCTTCAACACATGCTTCATTCAGGCTACATCCTGGACTCAACCGCAACATCCTCTAATATTATTATTGTAATAATTATAAAATCATATAAATATAATATAAAATATAGTTATAATAAGAATAAATAATTATTTCTGAAATGTCACACACTTACATTACATTTTACCATCAACATCTTATTTGTGTGTGTGTAATATACATGTTTATATATATATATATATATATATATATATATATATATATTGGTATGGAAAGGATAGAGAGATAGGTTGTGGCTTACCTGAAAGTGAAGTACGGTGTCGCCATGAGGAACTGAAGGTTGTTCTTCAAATTTTCGGAGGCTCTCAGCCTCCTTCTTCAGGAAGGAGTGTTACACCATTCCGTGCACCGGCCGGCTGCGGAGTCCGCAGCCGGCCGGTGCACGGAATGGTGTAACACTCCTTCCTGAAGAAGGAGGCTGAGAGCCTCCGCAAATTTGAAGAACAACCTTCAGTTCCTCATGGCGACACCGTACTTCACTTTCAGGTAAGCCACAACCTATCTCTCTATCCTTTCCATACCAATATTTTTGACAATGTCACATTCTCACTATTACAATATATATATATATATATATATATATATATATAGAGAGAGAGAGAGAGAGAGAGAGAGAGAGAGAGAGAGAGAGAGAGAGTGAAAGTTGTATCTTTGTAGGGTGTTGTCTGTTGCTGTCAAATGGCTGGTGCACCAGTATTTGAATTCAACACTGCACCAGGCTGGCTGGTATACAGTTCAGATCTTCCTTCCTGACAAAGGGGGTTAAGCTCCTTGAAAATTTGAACTTCCACCTATGCCAGATAAGTTGGTATTCCTGTCTCTCTTTCTTATCAGGAGCTTGCAAATTTGACATGTTATTTTTTCCCAGCCTGGCTGCACTAACTGTTAGCTGTTCTTTATCCCTGTTTCCTATGGAACTGGAAATTAATTTGACAATGTGATACTATCCTTGTTTGACCATTATTCTGTAGCAAATATTAGCAAAAGTTTTCATTATTAATTGCAAATAACTTAATTCTTTGCTCAAATATTATGTGAGGTATAAAAACAAGGTGCATTGCCGATTTGACAACAGATGGTGCACAATTTTAAAATATTCTATACATTGTTGTTTACCTTTCTATTCAATATCACATAAATAATTCTTTTCGTTTTATTACAAGTTATGTTATTAAAAATTCAAGCATGTGTTTCATTGTATTTACATCACAAATTTAAATTGCATTTGTGAAACAAATTCCAGAAATAAGTAGCCCTGTACTACACTTCTAACAGGCACAATTTAGTTTAGAATGGAACAGGGTTTCTCATTTTCTCACTCAACCTTAAAATTATATATACATATTTATTTTAGCCAAATTCTAATTTTCTCATAAAAGTTCCCAAAGTCACAATGAAACCAACATTGTGTTTTTTTATTAAACTAATTATAATATCAAATCTTTTAGAAAATTTTAAAATTATTCCTAAGACAAAGCTTACAATAACTATTTTTTCATATAAATATAAGTATTACTTAAATCTCTCACTATTATGTCTATAAAATAATTTTTGTCTGACTTGACATGATGCATCTGGGTCCAGCCCAGAGTGGTGTTTGAGAAACCTGAGGTGGGAAGCAAGCTCTTGCCTAGCAAAAACCACAGATTGAGGCCAGTAGACACAAGGCAAAACTGTGAGCACTTGGAAGGATCCTTCCCACCCCAGCACTAGTCAGGTGAGGAGAGGTTCCTTGTGGAGGGCAATAGTAAGAGTATGGTGGAGATTCTGGCCCATCACCATCACTACCTTTGTCCACTTCCCCCCTATCCCCACCCAAGCCCCCTGTCACTCCTGGCTGGGTGAAGGTTGTTAGTTGACCTCCCATAGGGGAAGAGGTCATTTGTGATATCTTCCTTTGCCAATGACCCTTGACATTTGAAACTTCCTCACCTACCTTGGCAGGATGTAGAGTCACATTGAGGAGGGTTGGGTGCTGCTCTACAACAGTAAACTCAATCTCTCTTGGTAAGTAACCTTCTGCATAAACCTGTAAGTTAAAATGACTCAAAAGTCTTACTTGTTATTTTAAGAATCAACTTATAGTTAATGTATAATTAAAAATTGATATTTTTAATTAACTAAGGAAATATACTTTAAATTGGCATTCATATATTGTGGTGACCACCAATGTGTATAATGAAAAGATTTTTATAATTTCTTTAATATTTGTATTGTCAGCATTATATTATGAACCAGGTATTCTCAGCAGCATTTTGAGATGAAAAAGCTTTGATGAGAGTTCAGTACAGTATCCAGTCTGCAATAGCAGGTGACCAGTGGCTATCATGGCCAGCCTGCAATAAGAACCAGGACAGTAAAGACAGTTGACTGGTAGATGTTGGGTGAAAAAGTTCTAGAAGGAATATTAGAGACGTGTCCGGTGGTCAGTTGGCTAGAAATTTAGCAAAGTAAAACTAAAGTTATGGATTAGGTTTTGAAAAGCGGTAATAAATTGATGAGAGATATAACTCTGCAGAAATTTAAAACTGATTGGGTTATCTGCTAAAACATTCTGTAGGACTTCATTGTCTGTGGTTATTTGGAGATATGGTTTATTGTGCTGATGTAGGTTGTGAATGGTGATATACCATGGCCTGTTAAATAAAATCCTTTTAAATTATTGGTGAAGTGAATAAGTAGTGTTTTATGAGAGCAGCTCTGATGATTAGTATGTTCAAAATTTCCATTGTAAACCTAGAATAAAAATTGTGTACCATCAGATTTCTTAAGATTTCCTAAATTTTCTTCTGATTTCTATAGAATTTTCCCATGTTAATATTTCTTATGTAAATCTAATTCAATATTTTGTAACATTTTGTTTTTATTTTATTTGGTTATAATTTTGGATAACTATAACTGTTAAAGGCCTGATAAGTGACCCCAAAGATTTAAGAATTTCAATAACACTGTGGCATTTATGTAAAAGTTTTGTACAAAATCCAACTAAATATAAATTTGGAAAAAAACATTTTCTATTTAAAATTAGGGTATATAAATTATTTCATATATCTTTAATTTTCTAATCACATTATTTGGCCACAATGTGGCTTTGTTAAGATCTTTTAATTGGTATACTACAATATATTCTATCAATTTTAAAGATGAACAAAGGGAAACATGATATTAATTGAATATATGAAAATATAGTAAAACACATAACACAAATTTACTATATTTGTGTATATTGTTCATAATAAACCCAATAAGGAGTTGAAGGAAATGTAATGAATTAACTACAAAGTGGACAAAAAATATGTACTTCTAAATTGTAAGACCCAGGCATCAGGATTCTCCAAAACTCTCCATACTTTGTTGTCTGGAAGCCAACATCCCTACCCTTCACTTTTAATGAGACTTTCTCTACAGGATTGCCATTCTCATCCATCACAAAGCCCTGGACTCCACGGTGTGCTTCTGCAAGGAACTTCACTAGACTCTGCAGACAATAACACCAATTATAAACTGAAATATAAAATTTACTATGTTTTTGCATGAAGTTTGCATTTTTTCCTACCATCCTATTCTCCTCCCAAAATTTAGGTAGTTCTGATGCCCTTGGATATTTGCAGCATGACAGTTCAAGTGTCACTTCCATACATCCATACCAGACATAATTGAAGTCTTGCATTCCACCTGAAATTAAAATTTACGTATGTATAATAAATTGGAAAAATAATTTATGATTTCAGTCACTGCTAATGAATGAGATAACATCCCCAAAATGTCATATTTTATACCTTGCAGTTTCTTTCTTTTCATGATCAGTTACACCATACTCTTTCTTTCCTACCAAATTGATTGCCATTGAAGAATACAGAATACAAAGTGTGCAAAATACAGTTAATAGGTGATAAGAATTATAAAAATTATGAACTCTACTGGTGAATTATAGAAGCCTTATGCATTTATATTTGATTTATGTGTATCCAAACTGGATGAGAATTAACAAAGACAAGTTGCCATTTTAAGATATAATATAAATACAAATGTTAATTTTAAGAACTTACCAGTCAGTGGATACCAAGCAGCCCCATTTGTGATACCATGGTTAAAGGCAGGAGCACCATTTTTGCATGCCTGACCCTGTCGCATCGCAGGGTGGTGATTAGAATAAGTCAAGGCCAGGTGTTTAAAAACATCGTCATCAGGTGTGAGGGATGGTGTGGCAGCATAGCTCTGAAACACTAAGGAATAACAAATAAGTTCAACTAAAATCTGAAAGGGGTTGAATAATAAATGCTTGGTTGTGTTTTAGGAAACTGGTTATAAAAACACCTTCTCATTTTATTATTTGAAGGAAATATATGTGAGACATTGTTTCAATTATTAATACTTAATTTGATCTATGGTTTACTGCCAGTTAATATATTTATTTTTCTCTTAAATTTTTTAAAGTATTAGTTGTAACTTCAGATAAACATTTTATAAACTAAAGTGTTTGTTCTGGAATAACTATTATGATTTTGTATCATAATAATATTTACAATACAAACAATAAATGAATAATATGCTATTATAGGATCAGATTATTTTTTACAATAATATTTTTATAATATAATTATAGTTGCATGGGAATTTTATATAACTAGTTGTGTGAAGATAAAATATTAGTATTCAAACACTGTATGTAGATAAAGCAGATTGTGGAAAGGATATATTGCCATTTGGAAATGAATCACAGGCAAAGAGTATTAAAGTAATGGTGCTAAAGAAATGAAACATAAAAATGCCAAAATTAAAAGAAATGTTATATTGGATGAATGTAAAGTGAATATGGTTTTATCTGAATAGTAGAATTTAGAACTAAATAATCAGTTAATTACTTTAGAAAAATAATGTGAACAAATAACCTTGTATTTTTACTGCTTACCATAATTTTAAACACTACTTTAATCAGGCAAAGATTCACCGGGAGAGTTAATTTTACTAAGTCTCTAATTATATTCACACATTATGAAATATTTGTTGTTATTACACATTTAATCAAGTAGTACTACTGTTCCAGGAATTAATAGAACCATGTTCATATATGTTTTAAATAATAAGAATATATACTAATAAGATAAGAAGAAAGTGCTAATTTATTATAAAACATTCTATCATCCAATGTTAATTTTATTTCTCAGTATGACATATAGTGAATTGTATACAGTTGATGCTTTTAGAGCTTTGATATTATTTTGAAAATGTATTAGGGGACTGTTAATTTCAAATTTGGACTTCATAAGCGATCCAGTAGCTGTATTTATGAATTTTAGTGCTGATTAATGAAAAAAATGAAAGAATGAAGAAGATATTAGACCGAAGATTTTCCCAGTGTGTATTCTGGATAAACAGTTCTTGGGTTTCCACTTGGGTTAAAGTAAGCTTAAGCCATGGACATTAGACAGCTTGAAAGCAGCAGTCAGGGAACATTTGAACTATGAAACATGTTGGAAAGTGAAGTAATGAATAACAAAATATTTAAAAAGAATCATATATGAAACAAAACTTACAAAAATCTAACTAAGAGAAGTGGAAATTTTTAGAGTTATATTTTTAGGGGCTTAGGAATTAGAAATTTGAAAGTGTTGTGATTTTAAGTAAAGCAGAGAGCAAAAACAATAAGGAAAGAGTTACCAAAGTTTTAAAGGAAAATTATAGAACAACTGGTACATGTTTTAATACAGCTTATCATATGACAGGCCATTCATACACAAATAATAATAATAATCAATTGATGGAATCTTTTTAAAATGAGAGCATATATTAGTAATTTGATTTACTTCTCAATTGATAGTATGCATCATATGTGAAAATAAGTACTTTTATATGTACCAAATAATTAATATTTTTGGAAAATGATGCTTTATAATGAATTTAATAACAATGAAACCGCTTTGTCAACAAACAAACTATGAACTACTGAACTAGAGAAAATGCAGCTGTTAATAATACTATATTCTGTAGTTAATGCTTGAGCTTCCCCAGTTGCATGCTACACCAGCCATCAGCCCACTGTACGTGATTACTGCTCACCACTGGCGACCCTACTAGCTCCCAGCATGGCAGCCACACCCATGCCCACCTGACCTCCAATTTGTTTGATAGTGTTTCCGACTGAAAAAGGGTGCAAGAAAAGTCTTGTCTAAGACACATCATTTTATTATCAGTCTCATTATTTATACACAGTCACGGAAGACTTTCTCAATGATCATCAGCAGACAGATGCCTAGACCAATTAATTTAATAAAGGGAATAGGGGAAAGATTCTTTCTTTATTCAAGCCTACTGGGGCAATTGTGAACAGTGGTGGGTTTATCTAATGGCAGAACTATTAGACGACAATGGGTCATGCAATAAACTACATTAAAACCAGTACTTGACTTATAACAGAGTAATTTAAGTAAAAATAGAAGAATCAGTGCTCTCCAAAGTATCCAATATTAAATTGTGACAAATAAGAAGAAATTGACAGCTGAGGGAGAATGAGCTACATGTGCATGCCTCAAACTAGTCTACAGTGTAAGATCAACTTCAGCTAAAAACTTTCATATTTATTGATACAACTATTTTACCATACTAGAATATTATGAGAACTTAAGACAATGAATGACCTAATCTGCTTCTAATTTTGAATTTATACTTTTCTGTTATTAAGCACATTTATCTTCGTTATAGGATTAATTTATACAAATTCCATAGCTCATATTTACATATCATGCAAAATCTCATCATTAAATTATAATGATGAAATTATTTTCCTTAGGCAATGAAAATGATTTTGAAATCAGAATCTGAAGCTACTTACAATTTAAGGATAAAATTCAAGGGGTAACATTGTTTGTTTGTATAGAAATAATTTTGTGTTTCATAATAGTATATGTAATTCTTTAGATGAACTAGTAAAGAATGGTTGAAGTAATTTAATGAATAATTGAATTTTTGTAATCTTATTTATTTACTTTAATTTTATAAGTAAGCTATAATTGATAGTTTTTAATTGTTTTAAATAATTTACACTACTAATCATTAAGATTCACCTATTAAATTTTTCTCCTTTTTATCCGAAAATTAAAAAAAATTAAGTGAACTAAAAACGTTGAACGTGCTCTAATTTATCTGTTGTCAAAGCAATTAATCCTTGGTGAGAATGATTGTAATTTTTTGCCACCACAGATAATTATAACTATTACTTATCATTTCATGTTTAACACTGTAATTTTATTTGATATACATATATGAAAATGAATATTACTACAGTTATTTTGACCACTAATGCAATTGTTTTCCATATTGTATGTTAAAATTTTAATTTACAAATCATATGGCAAACATTATTAAAGCTATATTAAAGGTACAAAATTGGAATGGGTTCCATTCCTTTGCTCTAAAGCTCACTCTAGTAAAAATCACACTATCTGCAACATTTCATTTTATGAGACGATGAAAAATTTTATTTGCATAGACCATTATATTCTTATTGTACGTAAATGTTACTTTCATGAAAATTTTAAAAATGTTTCTTATGATCATTATGCTTACAGATTCCTATGTCTAAAGGTATATTTTTTCATAAGTTGCATAATATTAAGAATTTTTAAGTTTTCTATTTGTATAATTTTGCTTATTGCATAATAATTTTGTTCAAATTATTGAATAAACAAAGACAGCAATCTAATTACAATAAAGATTGTGAAATCTTTATGGGTCAAAGTGGCATAAACTGTGTTTGATATACATATATGAATATATACATATATGAATATATACTCATATATGAATATATATGTATATATACAAAAGTCTAAAGGAAATTACATATGCTGCAAATGTAAAGCAAACATAAAAAATATTTGAAACTGCAAAATCAAATTTGTGACACACTTATCACTGAACATTAATATTAATTTTTGTCCAAATCATGCAGCAATAAATTTTATATCATAATTTAAATGCTTTGAAATTGAAAGATGTCCTAATGTGAACAATTAAATTTGTTTCATTTCAAGAAGAAACTAGTCAAAATGCCAAAGCATCTAGACAATAGTGTATGGCAAATGAAAAATAACTACAATAAAGAAAACAAGCTACATGCAAAGAAATTGGTTCAGAATGCAACCTATATTAACCAAAAATATATTTTAAAACAAAATATAAAGAAGTAGTGATGTGGAATCAAACTATTGAGAATATTACTTACTTAACATCTAAACTAAACATACAAATAATGTTCATACAATCTCTGAATACATTAAATCATTGAGGT
Organism: Zhengitettix transpicula; assembly: GCA_037074705.1. NCBI lineage: Eukaryota > Metazoa > Arthropoda > Insecta > Orthoptera > Tetrigidae > Zhengitettix > Zhengitettix transpicula. The sequence goes on along the minus strand of CM073596.1, from coordinate 32,504,156 downwards.
AACTTAGAAAGTGCACATAAGAGCAAAATTTATTTCTAAAGCAAAAGAGTGCTATTTTTTCTTTAAAAGTCAGATAACTAAATAATGTTTGCTAAAAAATTCAACACAATCATGCACACTTTTAGGAATACAGTACAGATGTTACAATTTATGTCATGCATATAATTAAAGTTAAACAGTGACATCTTAATACTTAGGATTTTTCAAATTATAAATAAATTAAAGAAAGAAAAGCTTTTCTTTTGTCAGATACAAAAGGAATATAAGGAGGAAATCTGTATGAAAGGTGTTGATTGTGTGGAAGAATGATGAAGCAATATGGAATAATTACTCAGGTGAAATAATGAAGTGAAATGGATTTACAATGAATATTTATTAACAGTTATGTTTAACTGAGCATTGAAAAGCTTTAGTAATGTCACAATTAAAGCAACATGTATATGGTTGGCTAAATTATATATTTCTTGTTTTATTATATATATAATATGAAAAAAAACTATAATTTTGTATTTTATTCAAACATCTTAGATAAAAATATTTTTTAATGGATTTATAATCCAATAATAAAGTATTTGATTAATTTTGCCTGTTTAATAATATGCAATATTATTAATTTTATTATATCTTTCTATTTATTATAGGTTATCAGAAACTAAGAGAACGCTAACTACATTGGATGGCTAAGAGAATCTGTGCAGTTGTCAACTCACCTGCACACATTGGGGACGATCTACACATTCCTTTTGAGAAGCAAGAATAAAGCATCACACGACAAGCATTAATAATTTTGATCCGAAGTTCTCATTTTCAATTATTATTATATCCTCAACACAAGAATGTGGGAGAAAAGCATATAGATTGAAAGGGCTATCTCGTGTGTCAACAACTAATAATAAATTATATATTTATTATTTAAATTTATGTTATTTATTATTATTTTAATTATTATCATTCAGAAATTTTACAAACATTTTAATTAAAATGGTCACATACAATTACTTTCACTTCTTTATGGGAAGCAATCCCTCCTAATTTAGTATATCTACATTGTCTACCTACTTGAGTTTGGTGTGTTATCAAATGGGTAGCTTGCTACAAGAGCGCCACCATGCAGCCCTCCAGACAGTACAAACTGTATTTTTGAAATCCAGTCCTTTACAGCATCTGTTTCAGGCTGGCCCCTTTTATTGTTCTGTTTAAAATAGTCTGGAAAGTTCCTGTTCAAGTCAAAACCTCTTGCATTGTACCTAAAATATTCAAAATATAGAATCTTTAAATTCTCAAAGGTGTTGATTCTTTTTAACTGGTCATGGAAATCAGCAAAAAATATACTGATAATAATAGAAGAGAATCTTTGGTTAATCATAGATACATATGTGCCTTTAACATTATGACATTTATGACCTTCTGCAAGTAAGATTTAAATCAAATTCTTGTAGTTTTATTATTAATTTAATTTAAATAGCTAAAAAAGGTACTGATAAATTATAAATAGTAAGATTATTAAAGTTAGTTTCTTTGATAAATATTGTACAATTTTAAAGTTTACTAACTACTATATGGAATATTTCCCTGATTTTTGAGTTCATTGTTACATTTAATTTCTTTCTTGCTATTGATTTTAGTGGTATATTTTTGTGATGTGTAGGAAACCATACTATTACATTTTATATTCAGAATTCAGTTCAATGTAAAAGTTGTTTGTTTCTTGTAATTGTGTTACATATTTATATTGAATAAATCGAATTATTCACATCTAAATGATTTCAATAAATTATGATATTATGTTAATTTTGTTGATTTATCCATTTAGGTCTCTTTACTGAAAAAAATCCATCAAAAGGCAGTTAGAATCACAATGTTTTAGAATTGGGTTTACCTAAATTAAGTTTATTTTATCTTGAGAATTTAAATAATTATGATATTATTATTAACCATTAATAATTTTCTTTGATAACAAAATATTCCTGTTCTTAGCTATGGCATGTTATATATTAAAAATTCTTAAGTTGAAACTACCTGCATGCATGTCTTACCTGCCCTGACCACCATCACACTGACCCTCCCGTGCGACTTCAAACCCATCTGGATTCATCGAGGGTAATATGTGAATTCTTGTGTTGTCCAACAACCATTTCACATATGGATCTGTGCTGTAACTTCTGACCAAATACTGTAAGTAAAAGGTAAAAGTTAACTTACAATAACATTGGGATTCATTTTTTAAAAATTGAATATTTATTGAGAAGACATTTTTTTTGCATTGATAGAAACAAATTTACAAATTTTGAATAAAAAGTTCTCTGGTTTAACCTGGGTAGCCTTTGAAAACTAGCAAAGCCTTCATTCTCCAATAACAATTGTACATGAAAAATTTGCCAAATACTTGTGATTATCTATAATGATATTCTTTCTCATAGGGCAAATATAATTTCCACTGTTCTACTTATCTTATATTAACATTTTTTTCCATTACTGATAATCATTAAAATTTTTAGTTGCCAATTTGTGTTTAAATAAATTAAATTTTGTGCATTATTTGCTATGAATATTGATATAACATAAAAATCGATAATATATCACTCTGTTTTTTTGGACATGTTCTAAGATGACACGAAGAGGCAACTTATTATTAACAATAGACATAATTAATATTATTTTCAGATAGTACAAAAGTAAAACAGTTATCTGTGTGTTTAATTTGTAATCAGTATAAAGAACTGTTTTTAGAAACTTACACTTATGAGATACAACATGAGTTCCCTGCCAACAGCCTCATTACCATGCATATTAGCAACATATTTGACATCAGGTTTTCCAATCATGTGCTCATAGGGAGATGAAGAGACAACCATCACCCACAAGTCACGACCTGAAAATAAATTACATTTAGATACGGCTCATGTAAAGTTCTTATTTCATTAATAATGTAATTAACCGGTCCAACAACTGGACACATCATAATAAATATAATAAACTCTGAATTTTTGTTTTGATAATTATACTTTAGAGATATTTATTTCATTTATATAATTTAGTTTCATATATCCTAAAAATTATTTTTTTCAAATGTATTTTCAAGGTTATGTACAACTCAAGATAAAAAAATTAAATTTATCTATGAGTAGTGTAAAACACAACTGATATTTAAGTTAACAAATATCAAGTTAAATACTTGTACTGTGGACACATGATAGCACAAAAGGTCCATGTTTTCCTTTATCTGGCATTGTGCATGATCAACTCATCTTCATTATTGTAAATGTTACTGCACTTATAAATTAAGATGTTAAATATTTGCTTTCTTATACTTCATCATGATGTCAAACTGAATAATTCCTTGCTTAAGAGTTTTCAGTCTCTGATATTAATCGTTTGAATTGACTTTCATCCTGATGAAAAAACCTTTTTTGTCCATCAGTTTCCATATTTTTCTTATTTTTATAAACATTTATTTTCTCACATAAGAACCTGCAATTTTCAGGGCTAAACACAAGATTTCCCAGACTCACGATTTCTTTTTTCTGCCTTTAAATATGTTGTATATGGTTTCTGTCTATAATGGTATATGGTTTCTGTCTATAAATTAGCTCATGCATTACTGTCACTTTATGCTTAATAGTACAAACTATATATGACAAAAAGCAGTCTTATTAAAATATAATTCTATAAATTGTCAACTTGAAATATTTCCCTACTGCTGGATCTATTAATACTTTGTAATTTTCTTTCTTATTTTACATCTGGAAACTGGCTCCATCTTATGATTTCTTGAATATTAATAGTATATTCTGTTGTTCATTCAGAAAGCTTATTTCATTATGTGATTTTTTCAATAATCATTTTAACTTTCCAGTCAGTCTTACTTGTTGTATATAATGCAGCAGTAATCCAAACAAATAAGGCAAATGAGGGAAATTTCAAATGAGGAGAACAGTCAACGTGTATTTAATCCAAATGGTGATTTGATTAAATAAGATAAACATGTTTTTAAGTGCATTGTAAGTGTCTATCTATCTCTTAACACATTTGAGTCATATTACTTATGTATTATGTGTTTTAATCACACTACCATTACTTAGTTTTTCAAGAATAACAATTATATTAGAAGACAGATCCTGATAATTTGTATAATTTTTGTAAGTTACCCCACTGTTTTTAATCAGTCAGCAATTTAAATGAAAACTAATTCATCATTTTCAAAATAATTAATTTAGTATTTTGTGGACTTTTCAGCAGTTTGCCATAATCAACAGTGCATAGGAAAATAACAACTTTAAAATCATTTACATTTTAACAATAATCCCTTATATAAAAATTTATAACTGTTGGCTTTATCATGGTTTTATATAAGTTTATTTTAACTATATATATATATATATATATATATATATATATAATTGCAATATTGGTATGGAAAGGAAAGAGAGATAGGTTGTGGCTTACCTGAAAGTGAAGTGCGGTGTCGCCATAAGGAACTGAAGGTTGTTCTTCAAATTTTCGGAGGCTATCAGCCTGTGGACTGCCAGTGCACGGACTGGTGTAACACTTCTTCCTGAAGAAGGAGGCTGAGAGCCTCCGTAAATTTGAAGAACCTTCAGTTCCTTATGGCGACACCACACTTCACTTTCAGGTAAGCCACAACCTATCTCTCTTTCCTTTCCATACCAATATTGCAATTTTTTTTGACAATGTCACATCCTTACTAATATCATATATACATATATGGTTACATTGTAATAACATATATTACCAACTATTACAAGCTACTGTCCATTTTGAAAGTTATCCAGGATCCTATATATTTATAACTTGTACAAAATGAATATCATTTATGACCAATTCCTTTCTCACACCTATATTCCTTGTAACTTTTTCTCCTGATTTATAATTAGTCCTGCTTGTGTGACTGCACAAGTATGACACATTATCAAATTAGCTTGTTCAAGTTATATTGTTCTGCTAGGGCTGATTTCATGGCTTTTTCCTAAACGATGTTAAACAGGACTGTTAATAAGGCTTCTTCCTGTTTCTAATCTTTTTGACTGTAAATGCTTCAGAAGGCTGTTCTTTGATTTTAATTTTAATTCTCGAGTGATCTAGTGACATATTACATCTGTTATTTTTAATTATTTGGTTTAATAGAGTCATCGCTGACTTACACTACTTTTATCATTGAACGCGGAAAGTGGATTGTGGGAAGTTTTACCTTGCACGGACTTGCCGATGGAGTAGAGAGCCGTAAGCGAGGGGTACTTGACGGACGTAGTGCGGAGGAACTTGGTCATCTCGTCGTAATTGTGGTACTTGGCACCCACAGTTATGTCAGCGCCTCCGTCCAGGGCGGTGGGATACTGCTGTCGGTATCCCACAGCCCTGAGAGAGCTCCCTCCCCCGGCGTCGTCGTCTTTGTCGGCGTCTGCTGTGGGGCCGGAGTATGCTATCCGGGGCGACGCCTCCAGGCCCATCGCCTCCTCCACGGCCCACACCAGCAGGTACACGAACAGCACCAGCAGGCACGAGTTCAGGATGGTCGCCGGCCGCATGCCTCTGTAACAACCGGTATCCGTTCATTATAGAGAACATTGCGTCGTGTGGTACGACAAATAAATAAGATAAAGTAACGAGAATATTCGAGGATAGAAATAGACGTTTCGCATTGTACATTAGGTGCATAATAAGAAGAAATGATGTGAATACAGCCGAAATCAAGATAGACTTAAGAATAATCCCGAAGAAGACAAATAAATTTGTAGTCGAGATATAACATTTCAAAATGCAAAATTAACGAAGGATAGATGATTATAAATATGCCGCAATTCCTCTCAGACGATGAGAGTCGACGGATGAAGTATAAATGGACGTAATTCCATAGTAATCATATCTAATACCACTAAAATTATGAGAAAAATGTTCTATCAGTATAGAATTATAAACATACGTAATATTAAAGTAACAAGAACAAGTAAATGGAATTAAGAAGTATTAGATTTTAGACATTGACACCATGTACAATTCCAGACTCATTTCAGAGATGCTTCACATTAAATCAAACATCACTGCCATTAATGTACAAACAGACACAATGACACTCAATAATTGCTACGATCCCTTATTGTTACGCCAACCCTTCGGCTCTCCCATTGTCGTTGCGTTTTCGTCGCTTTAGAGTGTTGTCAACTGACCAGTACAGTTGTGTTTCTCTAGGCTATTCTTAACACCTGACGAAAGGTACAAGGATCACAGAAACGTTGTGTGGTATTTATAGTATCACTTATTTTCTCTGTATTGGCTATCTTTCTTATTCATTATTTTCTATCAGACCTTTAAATATTTTCATATTATGGAATTAATCTTATATAAAGATATCTGTACGCAAGTGAATTTTATGTCGGCGTTTATTTCATTCAACGAATGAAACTAACGCAAAAGATAACTGGCTGAATATAACTCTCACACTACATCAACGTCATCAGGTAAAATCTGCAGCATTGACGTATTCATTGTTCCTTTCGTCAGGTGCTAAGAAGAGCCTAGAGACACAACTGCACTCAATAACACTCAAAAGCGACGAAAACGCAACGACAATGGGAAAACAGTAGGTTTAGCGTAATAATAAGGGACCATAGCTATTATTGAGTTTAATAGTGACTGTACATTAATAGCTGTGATGTTTGATTTAATGTGAAGCGTCTTTGAAATGAGTCTGGAATTGTATCTGGAATATTAGCATTTTGCCAATCAAATATATGTTTAGAATTGATGATATGTTTAGATACTACAGATTGTTTATCAATAGGAAGTTTGATATTAGACATACGTCTGCTGTTCATGTGTTTACGACTTACAGGAATTATATTTATGTGTTTAAGACTGTTTATGACTGAACAAAATCCTACTTTCACTCGTCTCCAAACACCTCAAACCTAATTTTTTCTCGTACTCCCTTGTTACAAATTTCTACATCACAAATTTGTCCAAATATTGAAAGAATATCTAGTATCCATCATTTACAGACCCACTAATACCCTTTCATACTTGATTAAAAACCACAAGGACCCACTTGACACCTACAGAAAACATTGTGTTATTTACAAAATCACTTGCTCTAATTGTAATTCCTGCTACATAGGGCAAACAAAACGTTCCCTTAGTACCCGTATCAAGGAACATATGTATAATATCAAACTTCTCAACGATAAAAATCTGTAGTCTCCAAACATATAATCGATTCTAAACATACATTTGATTGGCAGAATGCTAAGATTTTAGACCTTGACACCAGGTACAATTCCAGACTCATTTAAGAGATGCTTCACATGAATTAAATCAAACATCACAGCTATTAATGTACAAACAGACACTATTAAACTCAATAATTGCTATGATCCCTTATTATTTCGCCAAACCTACTGTTTTCCCATTGTCGTTGCGTTTTCGTCGCTTTTGAGTGTTGACAACTGACCAGTGCAGTTGTGTTTCTCTAGGATCTTCTTAGCACCTGACGAAAGGTACAAGGATCCCAGAAACGTTGTGTGGTATTTATATTATCACTTATTTTGTCTGTATTAGCTATCTTTCTTATTCATTATTTTCAAACAGACGTAATTTTTTCATTTCATAGTAACGTATTCAACTGAGCAATCGCCAATTAATTTCATGACTGTAAAGTAGATCTTCCTGTGGAAAAAGGATCTTTTATAGACTTTCTCTTTTCGAGATGCGAGAGACATTGCATCGGTTTCTGAGATAGTTTTTTTTTTCCAGAGCGTATTAAAGAGTGTAGGTATTCCGATTGGGTGGCTTGTGAGGAGCACAGGACTTGGTCCCGCGGCGCCGTGCATTGTCTGGGAAATGAGCTCGCTGTGGAATTGTCTACGGACCGGGACGGGACGGGACGAGGCGAGACGCCGCGGGGAAGGCGTCGCGAACAATGCCGGCGCTGGCTCGGGTCACTTGACCATCTCGCTGCATTCCAACGACAGTTGATCTACTACTCTTCTTTTAATAAAAAAACTATTGCGAGTGATAAAGTGAAGGTTAGTATCCATATTTGTGACTGAACAAAAATTACATGATATGATTATGTACAAATTTCAAAGACTAAAGTCTTGAAAACCACTTTTTAATCAATTTTCTTGTAACTGCGTATTTTACTTTAAACAGCAATGTAATCTATATAAATGTATTCAGCGTCCGGGGTTGCAACGATCTCTTCGCGGTTTTTCAGTCGATTGGCATTTTCTTTTCCTGTGACTATCTAAGTTGTTCTAAATTGAAGTGATGTTCTCGAATCAAATAGTCTTATTTAAATGAGCCCGCGATTAACCTGATATCAGGAATAGCTGTACGACCAAAAGGACGTTTGAAACATTCTCGGCGCTAGTATCCACAAATGCCACTTCATAGTTCAACTATTATCTGCTAGACTATAAAGTTTCAATCAAGGACGGTTCGGAAAGTTCTCGGCCTGAGATAGAGTTGTCACAAAACGGCGATTTGCATTTCTGCTATAACAAAATTTTAACCACATTCCTTCAGTTGTACTGATTGTACAATTGTATTGATTCCAGAGAAATAACGAAGTGAAAAATCGCGTTAAATTAATATTCGAGCAGTTATAAAACACATCTGTGTCCTTATTACATTCTCCAATTCACCCAGTTTCCGACAGGTTTAACTCAGCTATTGCTCATTTTAGTTTCTTCTTTCTTTTCTGATTTTTTTATCATAATAGTTTTTAAGCAATTTCATTTTAGAGCAACAGGCTACATGAGGGTAATCCACGTTGGGCAACTCCCCTTTAATAGCATAGGAAGGGATTTGAAAGGAGGAATGCGGAAGGGTGGAGGAAGGTAGCCAAGGGTTAACTAGGGCCCCCGGGCTATATTTTAAGGATCCTACCCGGCATTCGCCTAAAGAAATGCAGGGAAAACCCTAGAAAAACCTGCATCAGGCAGGTCGGGCATTGGGTACTTGTCCCACGCCCTTCCGATAGCGGGAGAGGAGTTTGCTGTGGGCACGCAGCATTCCCTTCTCCGTGCCTCGACCAGTTTAGGAGGCAGCTGGCCGACTATTCCAATGGGAATAGAGGACAACTCTTACGGTATTCCCAAGGTCTGAGACCCCGGAACTTACACCTCTCTAAACAGGCCGAGGTGCCTCGGCTTGTGGGAACCTTAGTTCAAAAACGGAGAGGAAAAGACATCCCCATAGGTAGCCCCTTCGTATCTCTCCTACAAGGTTCTACCTCCGAGAGGATATCCCTCGCAGGTACTGCCTGCGTTTTTTTTAGGGCAACAGGCTACATGAGGGTAATCCAAGTTGGGCAACTCCCCTTTAATAGCATAGGAAGGGTTTTGAAAGGGGGTATGCGGAAGGGTAGAGGAAGGTAGCCAAGGGTTAATTAGGGCCCCCGGGCTATATTTTAAGGATCCTACCCGGCATTCGCCTAAAGAAATGCAGGGAAAACCCTAGAAAAACCTGCGTCAGGTAGGTCGGGCATTGGGTACTTGTCCCACGCCCTTCCGATAGCGGGAGAGGAGTTTGCTGTGGGGACGCATCATTCTCTTCTCCGTGCCTCGACCTGTTTGGTAAAAAAACTTTTTTACTCACGCCGAACAGTTTTGAACCACAAGCAGTATGTTTCGAGGAACGTAGTTCTGCCGACGACCACGGTCAATTATATTCTCTAGTAATATTCTTTTTCAGAACTTTTATATATTTTACATTTTAAATAGAATAAAATAATGGACAATACAATTCGATTACCAAGAAGGACGGTCAGAAATATTGATGTCTCAAAGGTTTGAGAATGTGTGTGACGGTACACGTGGTTGAGGTCGTTACCTACTGTCTTATCAGATTCAGAGGGTTTTGGAACGGTTAAAGAATGACGGGGCAATTGTCAGCGTGAAGAATGATCCTGTCCAGAATGCACGTTTCCGTTGACGAGGCGGAGGACCGCGTCAAACTATTTGTGCGTCTGGTGACCAGAAGGAAATAAGAAAGATCATCGCTACAGTGGAACAAATCGCGGACGACGTAAGAGATGGATGTGGTAAATGGCACCCAAACAGGAAGGGGACGTGACGTTGGCCGAGTGAGCGAGTGACCTTGGCTCTGTGGATCAATGCCGTGACCCCTGACATTCCAAACGTCCTCCCCGCATTGCTACTGGGGTAACTGCCTCCTCCCGCTTAATGTTTTATCGAACCACGTGATGCGACACATGGCCCGCTGGAACTCCAACCACCACGTGTCTCATTGGCTCACCAGCAAAATCAACGGTTCCCGTGGTCCAGGCTCTTCAAGTTACGTAAAAACTCTTCATTTTCAATGGAGGTTAATAGAAGTTCTGCTTGGTTAATCCGTGACAAATAAAAGAAGCTTGATTTCCGTATTTTAAAAATTTGTTGACAGTGAAGTCAATCGATAGAAAGTTTTTATGGTATCAGAACTGAAGGGGTGTTAAGAAGAGAAGAGAACATAAACTCTCTGATAGTCATCAGGGACAGATGAAGATAACAGAGCAGTCTGACCAACGAGGACCGACTATTTTTTTTTATGGTAACAGGCTACATGAGGGTAATCCACATGGTGGCAACTCCCCTTTAATAGCATAGGAAATGATTTCAAAGGGAGGATTCAGAAGGGTAGAGGAAGGTAGCAAGGGTTAACTAGGGCCCGCGGACTATGGTTTAAGGAACCTACCCGGCAATTTGCCTAAAAGTGATGCAAGCAAAACCCTAGAAAAACCTGCATCAGGTAGGTCGGGCATTTGGTAATTGTCCCACTCCCTTCCGATGGCGGGAGTGGGGTTAGCCGTGGGGTCGCAGCAATCCCCTCTCCGTTCCTAGACCTGTTTAGGAGGCAGCTGGCCGACTATTCCAATGGGACAACTCACCGTATTCCCAAGGTCTGCGACCCCGAAACATATACCTCTCAAAACAGGCCGAGGTGCCTCGGCAGTCGGAACCTAAGTTCAAAAAAATCTGAGAGATGTGAAGGCATCCCCAAAGGTAGCCCTCCAGAGCTCTCTGGGAAGGTTCGCCTGCGAGGGCATTCTCTCGCAGGCTTCCTTCCATCTTAGGACCGATTCTTTTTTTTTAGGGCAACAGGCTACATGTGGATAATCCACGTTGGGCAACTCCCCTTTAATAGCATAGGAAGGGATTTGAAAGGGGGATGCGGAAGGGTAGAGGAAGGTAGCCAAGGGTTAACTAGGGCCCCCGGGCTATATTTTAAGGATCCTACCCGGCATTCGCCTAAAGAAATGCAGGGAAAATCCTAGAAAAACCTGCATCAGGCAGGTCGGGCATTGCGTACTTGTCCCACGCCCTTCCGATAGCGGGAGAGGAGTTTGCTGTGGGGACGCAGCATTCCCTTCTCCGTGCCTCGACTAGTTTACGAGACAGCTGGCCGACTATTCCAATGGGAATAGTGGACAACTCTTACCGTATGCCCAAGGTCTGTGACCCCGGAACATACACCTCTCAGAACAGGCCGAGGTGCCTCGGCTTGTGGGAACCTTAGTTCAAAAACGGAGAGGAAAAGGCATCCCCAAAGGTAGCCCCTTCGTGTCTCTCCTACAAGGTTCTACCTGCGAGAGAATAGCCCTCGCAGGCCTTTTCAGGACCGATTGTCTTTGCTTTCTTATTTTGGTGAGTAAACGCAATAATTGATCTGTGAGTGGGATATCGCTATAATGAACAGGAATTATAGGGTCAGTGGTGAAAGAATTTCTGTGTCGTTGCTGATACCTTCAACTTCTCTTTTACTTCAAATGATGGGCAAAAAGCATCATTATCATAATATAGCATTTGCGTCCTAAAAGGAACACTGTATCAAGTTCTTTGTAAAGACATCTTATTCACTCTTACATGTCTCTCCAACCATAATTTAGGTAAGTCGCGGATACGCTTTGGTCGTGACTCCGAGTAACGGCTTCGTTCCACCTTCTGCGCATCCAGTTCCGCTTGTTAAGTCGCATCCAGATGAGCGACGGTGATGAAGAAGGGAAAAAGGACGAGGGGCGAAGATTTGCGCTACACCATTGTCTAAAAGATAACTTACAATCCTCTTTAACAGACTCATAAGCTTCGAATAGCTTTCCTTCTGATCCCACCATGGAACCATTTCAGCTTTCAAGCTATCTGGTCTTTTAATGGTGACTTAGTTAAATTATAATGTATTTTGGCATCGATACGAGTGCGATTCTGTTGTTAATCATCAGCTAATAGCATTACGGGGTTATTAGAAAAGATATAGTTAGGGACAAGAAAAAGAGCTTAGCCTACGCTACGGTTCTCGTATTCTTCAAGCTCTTTGTGAACTCGGCATTCTTGTTGTACGTATTTGCAAAGTTGGTCTTGTCCTGATTGGTTACATTAATACTACTCGGTGCATGATAACGTATTAATTAAAAGCAAAGCGGACGAGAGATGGGAGTTTTCGGCTGAAGGTATAGGTTTAAAATGTTAAATTTACTCTCATTGTTTTACCTATTTAAAAGAAAACATTACGTCCGAAATTATATGTATAACATAAAAATTTTGAAAGTTAAAACTATGACAATATTCTGTATTTTCTTTAGATTTTTGGTGAATTTATTTCTTCCTATCTGCTGTGTTGATTCATTATAATTACTAACGTTCTTTTTTTTAACACTTGCTGACCAAAATCAGTGTTGAAAATATTGCATTTTTTTACGTAAACAAGATGATCAAAGGATAGGTTGGGATTTATTTGCATTTTAAGATATTGTAATAAACAGGCGTCTATAAATAAAATAAAAGATTTTTACGGGAAACAATTAAACAAATTTATTAACGAAGTTAAAACACATATAATATTTCGGATCTCAGGGTCTTTATCTGGGTTTGATAAACGGGTGAACTTTATACAATCAATTACATTTAGTTACATTTAGCATTTTAGGTAAATTAATTCGTCTGAACCGCGACGAATTTTGTTGCGGACGAAAATAAGATTAAAGATTGAATTTAAATTACAGAACTAAACAATTAAAGAAGTAAATAATTAACGAAGTGAATAATTAAAGAAACGAAATAATTAAAGAACGATCTGACATATATTTTAAAGGTGGTTTACAATAAATTTTAGAGTTTTCTACTTACGGCCGCCCAGTTCTCAATTTTGGGTTTTCTGTCCACACGATTTGGGGATATCACTGATTCTACTCATTAGAATTTTAACACACGGTAGTTGCTCTGGATCTCTGCTATTCTGGAACCTCGATCATCTCACCCTCAGCCAGTTTCCGGACGTAGATCTCCCCGAAGTCTCTCGATGCGAAAAATTAGTTCAGTTTGTGAAGCAAAACTTCTGCTTCCAAACTGCGATTTTATAAGTCTCTGTCAAAACTGTTTACTTGCGTTTTATGTAAACTATTATATCTCGCCGTTGGACTTCCTAGATAGCCCTACTCATAATTTGGGATCCGCAGACTTTTTATAATATGAATTTGCTGAATTGATGTCTGCCTGCATCTGTGTCTGCCGTCCGACTTTTTCGTTTCGCTTCTCGCCGTTGACTGCCTAAACTTTTTATAATCTGAATTTTCTGAATTGATATCTGCCCGCAACTGTGTCCGCCGTCCAACTAACTAACTTCGTCTCGTCGATTTTGAGCGCGTACAATCTCAACAATGTTTCTTTGTTCTTGCGTGCCGCCTTGTTGCGGTGTCCGCTTTATATCCAATAATAAGTCCTCTACAATCCAACTTTATAATTATAATAATGAATTAATTACTAATTACTACAATATATTAGGAAATAGTACAGCTTACTTCAGATTAAACCAAATTTTTTGGTGTGACAGTATTGAAATAAAATTTATTACTAATTAAATTTTTGGGTTCGATATATGGAAACATCTATAGAAGGTCTATGTTTCAGCAATAAGCTTTAGCATCATCGACGGGAATTTCGAACGGCAAAAATCGCATTGGCTCTAGGAAAACAGGACGAACCTAAAACCCTTGTTCTCCCCATTTTGTCTCTCGTGACTAATCACAGGACAAGATCAGGGGATCACGAAAGCGGAAAAGAAATTGAAGCGCTGGTGGTTTAACTTAAGAACATGAACAGTGAGAGCGGATATTCGAGATACAGGATTTCTGACACAGTCATTAAGTTGTACGGCGTGGTTTTGTTAAGTTTAAGGTGCCCCCAAGGGCTTCGAGATTTACTTTGGCTTCCAGAACTACGCACCTCATTTCATTGGTTCAAAATCACGCGATAAACTACGACGAGATCCTGCAAAATATTTTTTGGACCAAATTGTAAAGCGATTGTAACCATTGTAATTTTTCGGTTCTGAGGGATTTCACCGTTATCTTCCAGATTTCTCGGAACACTTATTTTTATTTCATTATGGAGTAACGTAATATTTAGATGGCTTTAGATTTAATTTTTCTTTGTCAATGGAGAATTTTATATTAAGTTACTAGTGTTTTTCCTTCACTCTATTTTTTCTTTTCTTCCTATTTATATATAATTAATGATCTCCTAATAGCAGACCGTGGAACAGTTCACCAACACTAAAAAAATTTGTGTGTTACTCAGGTATATAAAAACTTTTTTGTTTCTCTACTTTGAAACAACCATCATGTGTGAGATGTTTGCTAAATTGCCACTAAATCAATGGTACCAGATATTTTCTTTATCCCTGAACGAACTTTCCTCTCTTTCCCAATACCAAACTATCACTCGTCCCCAAATATCTCAATCCAATTTTTTTCTCGTACTCCCTTATTACAAATATATACATCACAAATTCGTTAAATTTTTAAAGAATTTCGGATATCCATCATTTACTCTTTACTACTTGATTAAAAACCACAAGGACCCTCTTGACACCTACAGCAAAGATTGTGTTGTTTACAAAATCACTTGTTCTAATTGTAATTCCTGCTACATAGGGCAAACAAAACGTTCCTTTAGTACCCGTATCAATGAACATATGTCTAATATCAAAGACAATCTGCAGTCTCCAAATATATAATCAATTCTAAACATACATTTGATTGGCAGAATGCTAATATTTTAGACATTGACACCAGGTACAATTCGAGACTCATATCAGAGATCCTTCACATTAAATCTAACATCACAGCAATTAATGTACAGACACTATGAAACTCAAAACTTGCTATGATCCCTTATTATTACGCTAAACCTTCTGCTGTCCCATTGTTGTTACGTTTTCCTTACTTTTGAGTTTTTTTCAACTGACGAGTGCAGTTGTGTCGCTCTAGGCTCTTCTTCGCACCTGGTGAAAGGGACAAGGATCCCAGAAACGTTGTGTGGTATATATATTATCACTTATTTTCTCTGTATTAGCTATCTTTCTTATTCATTATTTTCAAACAGTCTTTTAAATTTTTTCATATTATGGAATTAATCTTATATAAAGATATCTGTACGCAAGTGAATCTTATGTCGGCGTTTATTTCATTCCACGAATGAAACTAACGCAAAACATAACTGGTTGAATATAACTCTCATACTACATCAACGTCATCAGGTAAAATCTGCAGCATTAACGTATTCATTGTTCCTTTCTTCAGGTGCTAAGAAGAGCCTAGAGAAACACAACTGCACTCAATAACACTCAAAAGCGACGAAAACACAACGACAATGGGAAAACAGTAGGTTTAGCGTAATAATAAGGGACCATAGCTATTATTGAGTTTAGTAGTGTCTGTTTGTACATTAATAGCGGTGATGTTTGATTTAATGTGAAGCGTCTTTGAAATGAGTCTGGAATTGTATCTGGAATATTAGAATTTTGCCAATCAAATATATGTTTAGATTTGATGATATGTTTGGATACTACAGATTGTTTATCAATAGGAAGTTTGATATTAGACATACGTCTGCTGTTCATGTGTTTAAGACTTACAGGAATTATATTTATGTGTTTAAGACTGTTTATGACAGAACAAAATCCTACTTTCACTCGTCTCCAAACACCTCAAACCTAATTTTTTCTCGTACTCCCTCATTAGAAATTTCTACTTCACAAATTTGTCCAAATATTCAAAGAATATTAAGTATCCATCATTTACAGACCCACTAATACCCTTTCATACTTGATTAAAAACCACAAGGACCCACTTGACACGTACAGCAAACATTGTGTAGTTTACAAACCCTCTTGCTCTAATTGTAATTCCTGCTACATAGGGCAAACAAAACGTTCCCTTAATACACACGTATCAAAGAACATATATCTAATATCAAACTTCCTATTGATAAACAACCTGTAGTCTCCAAACATATAAAAATTCTAAACATACATTTGATTGGTAAAATGCTAAGATTTTAGACATTGACACCAGGTACAATTCCAGACTCATTTCAAAGACGCTTCACATTAAATCAAACGTCACAGCAATTAATGTACAAACAGACACTATTAAACTCAATAATAGCTATGGTCCCTTATTATTACGCTAAACCTACTGTTTTCCCATTGTCGTTGAGTTTTCGTCGCTTTTGAGTGTTGTCAACTGACGAGTGCAGTTGTGTCGCTGTAAGCTCTCCTTCGCACCCGGTGAAAGGGACAAGGATCCCAGAAACGTTGAGTGGTATTTATATTATCACTTATTTTGTCTTGATTTGTTTATCTTTATTATTATAAAGTGACAACTGAGGTATTTATAAGATTAAAGTCCATATATATTGAAGTAGAACTCTATTGTGCGTGTTTGTCGGGCCATTTGAACTAAAAAACGAACGCGATTCAGCAACGTAGGCTGTATAGTTTGCCGAATGTCAAGTCAAGAGCGGCGATTGGTGGAACGTCGTTTGAATTATTAGTTACGGATAACTGCAATGACATTTAATTAATAACTTTCTTTAGGAATATAGACACTTTTTCGTGAAGTTTTATGTAGGCATAGCTGGAATACATAAACAAGAAAATGGGAATCTGTTTCTTGCGATGAAAAACATGAAGTTACGGTCCAGTACGAGTAGAACTGAGAAATCACTGAAGGATGAACCGGTGGTACCAGGATTGCAAGTTGGCGTGTACGGAGCTTCAATATTCTCTAAGGCTATTTACGTTGTGTGTTGGGCATTCAATTGGAAAGGGCCAGACAGTATGCATAAACTCTACGAGGCGATATTACGCATCCAGAATTACCTCGGTACCTACGGTAGATCACTCATTATTCCTGAAAGAATCTGATGCGTTTTAAACTCATGTTCGCCCATAGCAAAACTATCATGATTTTTTCTATGAGAAATAATCGTGTCCGTACGATCTTGATCCTGACTCGATCGTGATCGTAATTTCTTCAGTCTCAGAGGACTGTACGTTACAGATCGAAAGTATAAACCTGTTTCATCTGGATTCTCCTCTCTTCGTGTTCCATCAATGCAGTGCTACACTACCGGTAGTTCTCCGTTGTGATACACCGGGCCAATTAGCGGTTAATAATTGAGTACTGGTCGTTCATATACGAGAATAAAAACATCGCGGAAGGTTCTTAACGCTAGATTTTGGTATATATGCTGCGTATAACTTTTATTTACCTCGTTACTTGATCCCGTGTAAAGTTTTTTGATTTAATACTTCTTGTTAATCCTTGTCTCCATCTAATAAGCATCGTCCTACAAATAACGACAAAAATTTTGTTTACGTACCAATACACTTTCCTTAAGAAGAACAGTAAATTGGGAAGACTGAATTTGAAGTTTAATTTTTTTCAAATGGATGACTGCAGCCTCAACTGTTCAGCTGCTTTTCCGGAAAGCGAACAAAATCCCTGTCCAGGCTATTAAATTTAGGGTTTGGAACGTGGAAGGGGCGGAATTTCGAAGACTTATTTTATTATCATTTCTTCTTCTTTCAGTAATACTTTTGTTTATATTGTAGTAATTGGTAATTAAGACATTGTTCTAATTGAAAAGTTGAATTGTAGAGGACTCATTATTAGTGGATATAGAGCGGACGCCGCAACAAACCGGCAAGGCAAAGAAAACATTGTTGATGAGTCGAGAGGGTTCTACGCGCTCAAAACTTGCGAGACGAACGAACAGTCAGGAAATGTACAGTCGGGCAGTAGGCAGCGAGGAGAAAAGACTAAAATTCCAAGTCATGAAAATTTGAACAGTACAGTCGGGCAGCAGACAGCGAATAGACCAGACGAAAAGTTTTACAGTCGGCAGTCAGAACGAAAGAATGTGGTCCAGTCACAAACATGCTTTCAAATATTAAAAAGTAAAGCAATATTCAGTCGGGAAGGAGACAGAGCAACTAGTTGCAGTAAAGCATCGAGAACCAACCAATTTGTGTTAAACCAACTAACAAACAACGCCAATTAGAGCCTGTGAACATTTAGAGTCTGTGAGTGTTTAGAATCAGTGATGTCCCCAAAATTGTGCACGAAAAACTAAAAATGAGACCTGGGCGGACGTAAGTAGAAAAAAACTTTAAAATAATTTGTAAACCGTGTTTAAAAGATAAAAGTCAGATCGTTCTTTAATTATTTAATTATCGATAAAATGAGATCGTTAATTCTTGATAAAATTGAAATTGTTAAATTCAATCTTTAGTATTATTTCTTCCGCAACAAATTTCGTCTATGTTCAGACGCTTTGATTTCCATAAAAAGTAAATGTAATTTTGATTATATAAATTCTGCCATTTATCAAACCCAGTTCAAGACCCTGAGATCCCAAATATTTTGTGTATTTTATACTTGTTTTAAAATTGATAATAAATCTTGTTTAATAACTTTCACTTAAGTTCTTTCATTTAGAAACGCCACTTCATATTATATTTTAATTATTACAATATATTTGTTTTACACTGCCACCGGGAACGATCCCAATCACAACAGGTAATATACGTACATACATTATCATAAAAAAAACGAGATCATCTTAAAACTGGTAGAATGACGCGACCCGGACTTCCAACGATTGGCTTAACAAATTGGAGACTTGAATGGGTTGATATGATACGATAAATATCATCCGATTTGCCTAGGGGTTTCCACATCATTGTGGCAGTTTTAGTATTGAGTTATAAAACTTTCGAGGCGGCTTCCGTAACATTTGATTGATAAAAGGAAATTTACGTTCTTCGTAGAGCATAATGACCTCATGCGTATTATAAGCCTCATTAAAACATAAAAAAAGTCGTATAATCGATGTTATTGTAAAATAAATCCGAGGATTACACGGGTAAGATTGAAAATTAATTCTATTTTCTCAAAGTTAACTTCTGGAAATTTATAATGATAGCTGCCGGGACGGGAGGAAAATCCTGTGAGTCTTCCCCGAACAGTCACGGAGAAAGCTGTCTCATGTCCTCCTTTACCTCCGTGAGTGAAGTAAAAGACCTCTTCTTTTCTAGAAACGCTGTTCGTTGATCTTTCCAGAGCATGCCGTGTTCAGGATTTGCAGCTGGCCTCGAAGGCAAGGACAGACAAACCCTGGGGCCAGGCAGAACACTGATCGAAGACAAGAAAACAATTCCCAGAGAAGTAAGCGTCGGACTTCAATACCTAAATTATAAAATTTTTAACAGTGTCGATGTCGCCGCGTGAGTGTTTTATATAACCAATAGACTGTTTAAAATTACAGCTGGAAAGTGCGAAATGCCACTTTACGCTGCGTGACGGATTGTTTATTGTTCAAAACCTATTAGAATTACACTTTTGAAGTTTGAAGACGCTACATTGTTTTACGTTTGTTTGACAGCCATCAATCGTGAACGCCCTCATTGAATTCGTAAAACTGGAAAAATCTGGTCGTCGTTACGTGATACATAACTTTGATTCGAGAGGTCTCAGTCCAACCAATATCAAAGTCGAACTGTATTCTGATCCTCCGCTTAGAACAATACAATATTGTGTGACAGTTTAAGCGGCGCTGTGCGACCTGCCAAGACGATTATCGAACAATGGTCGAACGAATGAATTGACCGCGCCAGAAATGGTGACGAAAGTCCACAAAATGATTTTGGATGACCGTCGACTGAAAGTACGCGAGCTAGCAAAGTATTGACTGAAAATTTGGACATGAGAAAGCTGTGAGAAAAATGAGTGCCGCGTTTTCTTTCAATGGAACAAAATTATCGTCGTGAGGATGTTTCAATAGAGTGTTTTGGTGACGCCATGTGGTCGAGTTTTTTTTTGCGTCGATTCGTAACCGTGGATGAGAAATACGGTCCATCACTTCAATCTTGAGACATAGGAATAGGGAAGAATCCGCGCCATTGAAGACGAAGACAGTTTCATCGGCTGGCAAGGTTAGTTTTTGGGGATGCGGTTGGAATAATTTTCATTGGCTAGCTTCAAAAATGAAAAACAATAAAGGGCGAGAAGTTATTGCGACGTTTGAGTGATGAATCAAGAAAAACGTCGTGGCTCTATCGCGCTCCGGCGGGTGATCAACTTCAACTTACACCAAACTTAAAACAGTACATTGCATTATAGATTCATAAGCTACGTTTTTAATGGGCGGAATAATTATTACTCATGGGGGGTTATTTAAGGCCTTCGAGGAATAATAGCTGGTTGTTCAGATGGCTCACTCATATTTAAGTCAAAATAATTCGAAACTTCACATCTGGAATAGTCTTCGGGGAGTCCAACGTCACATAACCTCTTTTACGGCATCCTCATAAACGTGAATAGCTGTGAGCTTAAGGGCGTAAGAGATCATCGATTCCAGATGAAGCCCACGGCAATATTGTTGCTAAATCTACTCGAATAAAAACTATAAAGAATTACAAATTAGCATTGAGATTGAAAGTTGTTGCCTATGGAATTTGTTGGTGGAATGGACCCTTATTCAGTTGAATAAATTCAGAATTCAAGATAACAGTTTCGAAGACGATCCCTAGTCCAAATAAACACTTCTAGTGATTATAATTCAGTTCAAATAAATATGAAGGAGCACTGTCCACCTACCCTGATTTTTTTTATGTTCTACTTTTAAACCATCAAGCCATTAACGACCCAAGTTTTGAAAGTCGTCGGGTTGAGGCTTAGTAAGAATTGTTGCAGATGCTATAACACCCAACTGGTCGAATTATGATTGTCCGCATTCCCACTGACCGTCGTTTCTCGCATGATTGGCATCAACGGCAAGTTAATCACATGGATTTAAATTAGTAAAATAAAAGATAATGGAAAAAAAGTATGAATATAACACATTATTGCGTAATTTATTCATTATCTGGCATCGTTGTTGTATCGAAAATTTATCAAGCATATATATTCGTTGAATTATTTTCGTTGGTTTGGTTTCCGAAAAACATTTATATTCGGGGAAAACTTTGTTAATAATAATTATTTATTATTAACAATTACAGTAAAGGTTATTGGTACATTACTTTTCACTTGAAAATATCTATATTTCAATAAAGGCATACGTCTATGAAGCTGTTTATAATAAATAACTGTTTCGTACACTCAAATGCAGACTTGCGAAATGGAAAAAGATTAATAGGTACAGAATTATGCCTTTTTTAATTTTTATAATTCCTATAACTTGAAGACTGCAGCGGATTTGAAAATATATTTCACATCTGTATATATAAATTTTTTCTTTAATTATTAGCGGCGTAACTTCCTGAAGGTCAGAGCATTGTAAAGAACAGCATTGATTGGCGCGAGAATGCAGAGACTATAATATGTGCTACAAATTGCTGTCGAGAAAGCGTATATAAGACTCTCAGAACTTTGGACAGTCGTAGTGTGTGTTTGGGAGACAAAGGAGTATGTTGTGACGAATCAGTTGGAAAGAGTACAGTACAGTGCCAGAGAGCAGTGCATGTTTTGGAGGGCTTGACCCGTATGGTAGTCATAGCTTGAGTCTGTGGTGTTAGAATTCAGCAAAGTATAAGTTGAATATATCAGCTCCTCTATGAAAGGGATTTTGCACAGCAATCTGAGTGTGACAATACGTAGCAAAGTAGAAAGGCGCCTACAGTGTTGGAAAGTGAGACGGTAATAAAATCAGTGCTATGGCCTGTCACTGAAAGTAGTGTTCTATAAAAATTAAAATAATCGCGTGTTTACAAACCATCTCTAAATAAATGGTATGTAAAAACAAAACACTTTCTTCTTAAATATCGTTCACCGCCAGATTTATATAACTTTGTCAGATTTTTATAACTTTTCAGATTTCTATAGTTTTTTTTGTTGGTATAAAATTTTGGTATTTTAAATTTAAATGCATTTTTTTCCTTTTGTAATTGTTGTGAGATTTGCGAATCACTGTCTTCATTCGAGGCCATAAGCGGCCATGAAATTTAGATTTTCATGAAAACAGGTATTTACTTAAAACATGTAATATGTAAATTCAACGAAAAACAAAATTTGTCAAATAAATAATCTTTGATATCTTTTAAATATTTTGGTTTAATTTCAGATTACTTCCTTTGTTTCTTTAATAAAATGATGTATACCACATAATCTGGCTCTCTTATTTAATAACTTTTGTATAACACAATATATATATATATATATATATATATATATATATATATATATATATATGGAAATAATTATCCGCTGTTCCTATCGGAAGAGTCGGCCAGCTGCCTCCAAAATTGGTCGAGGCATGGAGAAGGGAATGCTGCTTCCACATAACTAACCCCACTCCCGTCAACGAAAGAGCGTGGGACAAGTACCACGAGACTGACCTACCTGGTGCAGGTTTTCTAAGGTTTGCCCTGCATCAGTTTTGGACGAATGCGGGGTAGGATCCTTAAACTACTGTACAGACGCCCTGGCTACCTTGCTGTCCCTTTAAAATCGCTTCCTGTTCTATCAAAGCGGAGTTGCCAGTACGCGGGATACCAACATGTAAATCTCGTCCACTATTTTGTCACTTCCTATGTAGTTGCTCAACTATATACGACAGCATACCGGACAATTAAATTTTATGAAATATGCACACCGCTTCACTAATGAAATTTCGTATCTTAATCATATATATACCATATACGCAAACGGGTATAATGAAAATAGATTTTAATTTCAAATGACTCGGAGCAGTTTTAATTATTTTTTCTCACACCTTTTGTAGTTATTTGCGAATTTATTGAATCATTTTGTCTAGATAACTTAAATAATTTCAACCAATACGTACTTATAATGTGCTTAAAAGCAACATCAGTACTGTGCAAGTTTGACATTTTAAAACTGTCGTCAGTCCATAATTTAAGCTAATAGATTAATTCGACATCTGCCCTAAGTCCTCCTCAGTGTGTAGCCATAACTAAGCTTGATTGATATTTGCCTTGCTCGTGGAATGGAGTTTTTGCCATCGCCCGGGCATATGAAGAATGTATTTCATACAGCGTGAATCAGGAGTTTGACGAATCACTTCGACGTCGAAAAAAAAAAAAGATATTACAATTCCTCTGATTACGTGCGAACAAATTAATGTCTTCGTCTTTTCCATTTGAACTCTTTGCACTGGCGATGTTTACAGATTTTGCGTCAAGTTCTGTGTTATCCTCGTGTTTTCAACTACCTGCAGAAAATTAAAGTAATACGGTGAGATGCACACAAATAAAATAGTTTTTTTTTGTATGTGGTATTGCTATATAAAAATGTGCAAGAAAACTGTGTGTTTACATTTCACATGTTGTATGCAAGCAGCAGAAATTGGACCAAGAAACTTAAAATTCATGGCCAGCACGTCACATAAAATACCGTAAGTAGTGCTTCATTGAACTTTACTATAATTTCCTGAAATTTACACTTCGAATTCGTCACAATTCGAAGCACGTATGTAACTAAAAATGCGTTCATAATTGTTCCGTGAAGTGCTTATTACAATTAAAGAATGTCACAAATGCAGGGAAGATATTCTGTCAATGTAAAATAATTTTTGTCTGTCCTGAAAGGAAAACGGTCAGATGGATTTCCAATAAACCTTTTGTATACCACAATATCGAGAACAAATTACGCGACGTTCCAACCTCGATTTTCTCGTTTTTCACAATAAAACTGTCGATAATATCCATAAATATTTTTTCTTTGTTGTATGGAACCCCAAGTCTCGTAAGATGAAATCTGCCATTCTGAGACAAAATAACGAACGTTACAAAACCAGTGAAGTAGGTGAACTTTGTAAACTCAAATCAGAAATTATTAAGATAAAAAAATTAAATTAATTTTCATAGTTACGCCCCGAAAATAAAAGTTATGTGCTTGTAAGTAAAAAAAAACTGGTCGTTGTGGCTGACGTATAGTTTGACGTCTTCATTTTAATACCCAGGAATTCCCTGATCCTGCTGACTGTTGTCTGCTATCGATTATGTAGGGCTGGGTCGTGTTTCTCGTCAACAAGACGCATTTGCTTTGCATAAATTAGTGGATATTCTCGACATTGTTCAAGGAGCTGAACGTGGGCTTCCTTACTGCCCGAAGATTTTTCAACTTCCACGGAAGTATGTAAACAGTTATTCTGCATGTATCACAGACAATTACCTCCTCGATCTATTCTTATACATTTTTTCCTCTTTTAAAGTTTTTTTTAATGCTTTATTGCAGACTGTCAGATGCATTAGTATTTACCACTGTGATCAAAAGGTAAGGTGAAATTGCCATTTAAAACTCCCGGGTATTAGGAAGGCAGGTAAATGTTTTTTCCTAGGTTGGTAGGACTGTCTATAATATTTGACAAGCGTCTGTTTGTTAAAAGGTTTAATTATCTCCGAGTTACACGTGTTTTTGTAAACAATCAAAAGTGAATTTTTCGATTTTTGGATGATTTTGTTGAGCAAAGAACTTGCATCAGTTTTTGTTTGCGGAACGAATATTCTTGTGCGGACACGTTGAAAATGTTGCGGAAGGCCTTTGGTGATCAAACTATGGCACAAAAAAACGTTTATAAGTGATACAACGAGTTCAAAGAGGGCCGAGAACGCGTTGAAGACGAACCGCACTCTGGACGACCATCAACGTCTACCGACGAGGGCCACGTCCAAAAAATCAAAGATTTGGTGCTTGAAAATCGTCGATGGACAATTAGAGATCACGCTGATAGTGTTGGAATATCATTTGGCTCAGCCCAAAACATTTTGAAGAATATTTTGTGTCTCAAACGCGCCAAGTCTCGATTGGTGCCAAAACCACTCAATTTTTTGGAAAAAAAAGCGTCGCGTTGATGTGTGTGAAACTTTGCTGTCTGACTATCAGGACCACTTGAAATGCATCATTACTGGAGACGAGGCTTGGATTTACGCATACGACCCTGAAACCACCGACCAATCCAGCGAATATCGTGCAAAAGGTGAAGCAAGACCGAAAATCAAGGTCATGTTGACAGTTTTATTTGATTATCGTGGTGTGGTGCTCAATGAATTCCTTCCGCCGGGCCAAACTGTCAACAAAGAATATTATTTGAGGGTTATGCGTCGTTTGCGTGAAGCTATTCGTCTGAAACGGCCGGAATTATGGGCGAACAACTCTTGGTTCCTTCATCACGATAATGCACCATGTAATACTGCATTGGTTCTTCGCGACTCATATCGTTCCGCAACCACCGTATTCGCCTGATTTGGCTCCGTGCGACTTCTGACTATTCAACAAACTCAAAAGGCCAATGTGGGGACGCCGTTTTGACACAATTGAGGAGATAAAAACCGAATCGAAGAAGATCTTGAATGCTATACCGGAAAAAGACTATTCCGACTGTTTCGAGGACTGGAAAAAAAAGTGCGTTTTATCGGACGGGGATTACTTTGAAGGGGATGAAATTGATTTGGAAGAATAAATAAAGAATTTATATTTTAAAAATAAATTCACCTTACTTTTTGTTCACAGTGGTATATATACCAATGCCCAGTAATGTTTAGAGAATTAATTGACAATATCGTCATCCGAGATCTTTTCAACCTTGATGGTACAAGTGAAGAAGTTGTTTCAGGTGACACGATTACTTTGCAGCTGAAGATAAATGTCAACATTTATTTGAACCAAATGATTACTTGTAGAGGTTAATGTTATAAAGGAGACCAAATAAAACAGCCTTCAGTATAAAAAAAATACACTAATAATTTGAACAACATTTATGACACTTTATTTTTGTAATTCTTTAATTTGTATGTTGTTATAGTTTTAAATTCTAAATTGTTCCACTGTAAATCGCACTCAACAATGTAACTGAGTTTTTTTTTACTGGTCGTTCATTTCTGTCATAGCAGTCAGTGGAGAACGACCCTGAATATCGAAATTTGAAAATCCACCAAAATTTATATTAATATATTAACTGAAAATTTTATTTTAATTAATTTTATTATGCTTGTTTTATAACTTTTTACATTCAGGGTTGGCAAATAGCGACGAAACGTTGTATACTTTATATTAAAAATCATTTTCTGACGTTTAAAGACTGTGGTTTATTTATAACTTTTAATTAAGACCGAGAAGAATATTTACTGGGTCTAATTACCGATACTATTAATAGATTTGAATCATAAAAAGAGGCAACTTGTTGGAAGCACTTTATTCAAATGAAAATTATCACCACGCATTTTTTTTGTTTTGGAACCTCTGCTGGTGAAAAAATATATAAAAAAATTGGTTAGTTTATTTTACATGGCTGAATATAATTTACGTAACGTAAACAAATAATTGAATTTTTGTGGAGAAATTTCTAAAGGTGTTTCCTTTTACGCACACATTTGCAGCCGAATTTCTCATAAAAAAATTGTTATTTATTTATTTTTAAAACTTTTCAGGAACGATACATAATACTAATTTTATATTTTATTAAAACATGTTAATTTTTGTTTTATTAAAATGCTTCTGAGATGGTTTATCCTTTTACTTTTATTAATTCTGGTTGCTAATCGCAGTCATTATAGAATTTTTTTTAGGACAATATGAAAGCATTATCTTGTTGCTACTGCAAATTTTATTCAGATACAGTGAAATTTACATTTCGTTCGTCAAATATGATATTCACGATGGAACACAAGAAGTACCACGTCATTTGATTGTGATTGCATGATGGAAGCCAAGAGAAGCTTCTTGATATGATGGGAGATTGCATGATGGAAGCCCAAGAAGTGCCTCTTGATATGATGGTAGATTGCATGATGGAGGATGTCTCGGGAATAGGAATGTATAGGACTTTCGCATCCCTGCTGACCTAGTGACTGGGATCCACGTGTCCCAACTGTACCTTGGTGACGTCATGCATTCCCCAGGCAGGAAACGGAGCCGTTATTTAACCTGGATCAGCTGCAGCAACCCAGTTGCATCAGCCCCACATGTGTGTCGTGAAAGTCTCGTGCGAGATTGCTTCTATTTTGATGTCCGTGTTCCAATTAATGCTTCATTCACGGTTACGATGATTCTTCGAGACTCAAAAAGTCAGTTCGATTCTCTGATGAGTGTGAAAACGTTTCGTTTTGGTTCCATGTATTCTTCAATCTTCACGGAATAGCTGCCACGCTCAAAACGTTTGCAAGTCTTCTCTTATAACATTACTTCCGCAATATATTTTATTTTGTCAAAGCAACCTTTTCCGTATACTCAGCTTTCTTCTTGGCACTGCCTATTTTTCTTCAAATATTGTTCCCCAAAGAACCAAAATAAATGATTTCCCTCACTCGTAATTTTAATTTTCAGTCAGTCAGTAATTGGTAAATATTAATAGAAATATTTATCTAACTTCTTTCAATAATAAATGAATAAACTTTCCAAATGCGCCATAAATATATTTTATGTTTGAAGATAATAAAAATTATCACTACTTATCGTTCCTCTTTTTTTTGGAACCTCTTCAGGTAAATATATAAAATAATTTTAAAAATCTGAAAATAACTTATTTATATCTCAAGAAATAAAATTATTCAGAGTTGTTGATTAATTTTACATACACACCTGAAAAGATTCCAAAAATAATAGATTTTAATAAAATAAAATATTGAAACATATTAATAAAAATTATCACTACGTATCGTTCCTTTTTTGGAACCTCTTCAGGTGAATACATAAAATAATTTTAAAAATCTGAAAATAATTTATTCATATCTCAAGAAATAAAATAATTCAGAGTTTTTTTTACATACACACCTGAAGAAGCTACAAAAAAAAATAGATTTTAATAAAATAAAATATTGAAACATATTAATAAAAATTATCACTGCGTATCGTTCCTTTTTTTCGAAACCTCTTCAGGTGAATATATAAAATAATTTAAAAAATTGAATATAATTTATTTATATCTCAAGAAATAAAATTATTCAGAGTTGTTAATTAATTTTACATACACACCTAAAGATATAAAAAAACGATGTGTCCTGATAATTGTTATGAATATATTTCTGAGCAATTTGGCTATTTTATTATTTATAATTTGTAAAGATGTTATCGGGTATTCCACTGCCCATAATAAAGGAATTTATTAATTGTGAAATGCAGAAGGAAAATCGAACCTTATGAACATTACAAAACAATTTTCGTCTTCAAGGAGGGGGGGGGGGGGTTAAGGTTAGTCGTATAGAACTCTTTGTATCTTTTAGAAGAATTTAAACGACTACTCTAAAAATTTTGTTTCTTGGTTACTACTATTTTCGACGGATTACAATTCCCATTGCGATTAAAAAGTCACAGGGGAAGTAAATTCATGTTGCGAAGAGTATTTAATATCGTCATGTTATTGGTTCTGGAAGTAAAACTATAAATATTGTTAATCATCAAGTTTTGAATTAAATTAATATCACTTGTCATTGGGCAAAGAAGCTGTGGTGATACTTTATAAAAGTATTCGATAATTTTACTGTTTTGTTGGGATAAATAAAATAACCTGGAAACATCGGATAGTAAATTTATAAATAAAACTTACACGCGATTATTTTGCACATTTCCTAGAATGGAGCAGAAACATCGGTGAATTTTAGCAGCATTTTTTTTCACCCTTTGTGTTCACACCTGTGGTTGAGCGATAAATTTTAAATCAAGGTCTTTAATGTTAGTTTCTATAAAATAAATCTGTCTTTACGAAAAAAATTAAATAACATTTAAAATGCAGGTTTAACGTATTGGATATTTTGTTCAAAATTTTAGCTACTAAGAGCTTGACGAATGTTCCACGAAGCGAAACTGTGATTCAAACCTGTTATCCTCGCCCAAGAAGCTGGTGGAAATAAAAACCAGATACTAGAATATGTGTACGAGTATTAAAGATGTATATATATATATATTTAGCTATACAAAGCCTTTTATTCGAGTGGAAACAAAACAACTTGAGTTGTTTGGATAACCGAAAGACTTATCCCCACTGCAGGTAGCAAGAAATAATTTAATCTCATTGCTCCCGGTTTTTTGTTATCACACTCATTAACGCGGTATCGTGAACAACCCCATTTTTTTGTAAGTGATAAACGTTAAAGAGAAAGTTGTCATTAAACTACTTCGGTTTAAAAGATCGCAATTTGCAATTATATTAGGAAGCCAGATTAATTGGAAGAGCGCGTGGAGAAATACTTGAGGATTTTGAGCATTTGTCCATTTCTACGAAGATTTTGTCAACTAGAAGCTAGCTTGAATTTCTGATTATACATTTAAAAAGCAGAATTGTCGTCTTATACAACTGCAATTGTTTTGCATCAAACTACATGTTAGAGTCTCAAGTACCCCAGAAACTTCCAAATTGGATAAGTTTTACATATTTAATGGAACGAACATGGTAAAAATGAAGTGAAAGCAGCAGAAGTAAGAACGAATAGAGACGTACAAATATACCGTAGGAACAATTCTAATACGAGTGGTAGCCTACTTACGGAACAATAGAAGCCAGACAATTTTCTAACAAACTCACGTAAAAGGTTAAAACCGTCCGTTTAGACCCCCGACTATTTGCAACGAGTGTCCGAGTTTCTTCGTAATTACGAGGGTCTTCTTTTATTTTAAGAGATTGTAAAAAACAAATAAAATACTCATTTTATTATTATAAAGAATCTAAATTACATTACATAACTAAACTAAAACATACAATATTAATAGAAAAAAATATCCTGACATATCGTTTTGCTTTTCAAGATAGGAAACTACGTCGGATTTTAAACCACTAAATTAATGCACTGTCTAAATTGTTAAATTGTCAACTTTTCGAAGGACGTTATTTATATGAGTATCTCGAAGATGACATTCCAAATTTATGCACACGTCACTAACGCCGGGCTCGATTTTTCTTATGATTACAACTTTTTCACTGATCGAAATACACTTAAGTTGCACAGAATTTTAACTGAACTCTCATGGAAGGGTTTTATTTTTGTCTGTTCGTACTGCCAACTGTGGTTTACAGGACACGACGGATTGTTGCAACGCCTTCGCAAAGTAAATTACAGAAGATTTTTTTTTACATAGGCCGGGTATTGTTTTCGAAAACTGATTCAATTTTTAGATTCAATCATCCCATCTGAAGTAACAGCTCATGTTATTATGTCTGAAAGAGTTGGCCTTGAATTTAATAAGCGCCTACTGTTCTATTGGCAAGTAGTGGATATTGGACTGAATTCCATAAAGTGCGTAATACCAGAACGCTGGATCCCAAGGCCAATGAAATCCAGGTCATCGGTTCTGTCACCGTTGTAAGCGTTGTAGATTCCACAAAAACGACAATTATAGCTCACCGGATGTGCTCTTTCGCTCATCCTGTTTCCGGAGGTTACTCGCAGAACAACATCGGTGAATTAGAATATATGTATATCGAATTAATATGTTCTGGAATCGAAAGAAGCCTGTAAGAGATTTCTCTCGCAGGTGAACCTTCCCAGAGATCTCTAGAGGGATGCCTTTTCCTCTCTCTGATTTTTTGAAATAAAATTGGAATAGTCGGCCAGCTGCCTCCTAAACTGGTCGAGACGTGGACAGGGGAATGCTGCGGCGTCACAGAAAACCCTTCTCCGCCATCGGAAAGGCGTGGGACAAGTACCAAAAGCCCGACCTACCTGACGCAGGTTTTTCTAGGATTTTCTCTGCATCACATTTAGGCAAATTGCCGGGTAGGATCCTTCAAATATAGCCCTGCGGCCCTAGTTAGCCGTTGGCTACCTTCCTCCACTCTTTCGCAACCCTCTTTCAATCCCTTTCCTATGCTATAAGATGGGAGTGTTCTTCTTCTTCTGTTCTGAAATAGAGCTCTCTAATTGCCATGTCATATTTACAGATCATTTAACTCATGTTGGAAAACACTGAGACATGATCGAGCTGACCATATAAAATCATTGCCCCAGAACTACCAATCTAACAAAACAAAAAATGTGGAAACATATTTCTTTCTTTACGTAGTATCCTTTCTGCTCGAGCCAATTCTCCCGGTGATGATATCCATCATCCGCATACTCTAATTCTTCATTTTTGATAACGTAAACTCGTCTATTTTGGTCATTGCAATAATATATGTGTTATGAAACCAAAATTCCTTTTTCGCAATATGCGTTCGTTTTTTTCCTCGATTTATTTGATTTATTTGACGCGCATCCCAACCTGACGTCATAACCTTGCCAGCATATAGAAACTATCTTCCGTTTCTTTGGAGCCGATTCCCCGCATTCAGTCCATTGTTTTGACTATTTCTTCGTGTCATGCGTGAAGTGATGCACCCATGTCTATGAATTGACGCAAAAACTCGGCGTTATTGCTGTGAAACATACCCAATAAGTCCTCACGACGCTGATTTTGGCCTTTGTCAAACAAACGTAGCAACAATCTTGCGCACAGCTTTCTCATGTTCAATTTTTCAGTCAATATGCGCCGCTTTGATTTGCCAACCGTGTCTGCTAGGTCGCGCATTTGCGGTCGACGGTCGTCACTGTGAATATTCGTCAGTGGACACTTCATTTGGTAGATGTTCGCGGTGGCAACTCGTTTTTAACTCTGTCACCCATTGAGGACCTAGGCCTACCAGAACAGCTGCCATACTGTCATCTTACATGACACGTTCAGGGTGTTTTGGACAGTCACGTGGTCAGCCTAGCGGTTCTCCTTCAGATGCATAACCCCTAATTCTCGTGACCATGTCAAGCACATGTCGAACCCAGGACCTCTGTGGTGCGAGGTGTTGGTTGCATTTATTAATATACTAGCTGGGTGCCCGGCGTTGCCCGTGTATTTATTTATATAAACCTGAAAAAGTATTTAATTCTATATTAATCTTCAGTCAAGAAGTGATTCAACCTAAACCTAACTGTTCCTAGTTCCGTACAAACTTTCGACCGATAGTGCATTAATTTAACAGCTATAAAATACATTGAATTTTATTGCATCAAAGCCAACAAACGTACCGCCGAATTTCTTCTTAAATATACTCCTTGCAGGATATAATTGTCACTCAGTCTTCTGACATTACGAAAGATTAAGTTGACGAGATTATTATCTAGATTCATGATGTAACTAAATAGTGGCCATATTAGAGTCATTAATATGGAGCGAAAATTAACTTATATTTTCCGCAAGA
Organism: Zhengitettix transpicula; assembly: GCA_037074705.1. Lineage (NCBI taxonomy): Eukaryota > Metazoa > Arthropoda > Insecta > Orthoptera > Tetrigidae > Zhengitettix > Zhengitettix transpicula. The sequence goes on along the minus strand of CM073596.1, from coordinate 32,471,676 downwards.
ATCGTGAACTACTTCCTATTGTTTTTATTATTATTATTCGAAGGAGTATTATACTTTTTATTCAATTAAAATATTTCTGCTTCATTACGAAGAAAGGAACTATTTACTTTGTTGTGCAGTATCGTCGCGTGAAAACGTCTCTCGCGCGCGTATGCTGTGACGTCATGATTTCTTGACGCGTAGTAATTTAACATAATTTAATTATAATTCTTTTTTACCTTTATGCTACAGGTTTCTCACCCCCACAGTACCGTTTCGTCGTTTGAAGAATATGTGTACCAATTTTTGTTGCAATCTGTCCACGCGTTTAAATTTGTATAGAAATTATCGGAAATACATACATACAAATATACATCCTTTTTTATTATACAGATATTTTTTAATATATTTTCATTGAGTATATTTCCATCGAACGTTTCCGTTGTGGAAAAATTTGATACAGAATGTATCTGAAAAATAATTTAACATCAACAAATTTGGCTTATTGTAATGAGACGTATTCAAATGAAAATATAATGAATTGATAAAGAGTAGGCCTATATACGTTTTTTAAGCTTGTACGTAAGTGTATGTCGTGATTCATTTTAAAGATATTTTTTTCCTGGGTAATAGGAAAATTAATTTCCTAAATTTCATTTATAAATTGCAAGAATTTAGTGTAATTGTTCGCAATGATGTTCATTTTCCTTACTCTTGTAAATATTAACTTATTATCATACTCGTATTACTTAATTTCAGATTTAGTTTTACAACTATTTATGTCAAATAACACACAAAATTATTCCAGAAAAGGACATTTTATTAAATACACGTAGCAGAATTTAGTATTTAAACACAATCTACAATCCATTTTTAAGTTTTAATTGAACGCCTGTTTCGAATTAATCAAACAATTGATGACCTCATACAGACACAGTTAGTAACTTGTTTCGTATAGTTGTGCTAGTTTACTGTGTTAATTTGATAAGTTGTTTATTATTTCTTTTTTTTGTATGCACTTTAGCTTACCTTTGTTTACTTTGTACAATTATGCTATAAATCTGCTCAATTGTATTTACCTCTTCTGTAGGAAAATACCTGAAGAAGATACAAAAATGTCTCGAAACGTCGTCATAATTAAAAATGAAATGTATAAGGTCCTCATTTATTTTATTAATCCATATTTAAAATGAAAAACTGCATTAAGTGATTTAGAAGTGTAATGGCTATATTTGTTTGACTTCAATATAATTATTAATGCATGAAATCAGCCAAATTTGTCATAAATAATTTAATAACAAATATTAACACAACTTTTCGTCCTCAATCTTGGACTTCATCAGATGTGCGATGAATTATAAATAATTTCCATACATTGCCAAATTATTTGATTAATATCAGCAAAATATTGATATTACAGCGGACATTGCAGGTAAAGCAATTGGAATTTTTACGCAAGATTTATCTATACTTGACTAATATTAATAGAATAATTTGGCAATGTATGCAAATTATTTATAATACTGCAAATCCATCGCACATCTGATGAAGTCCTAGGTTGAGGACAAAAAGTTGTGTTAATTTTTATGTTTTTAATTTATTTATGACAAATTTGGCTCCTTTCACGCATTTATGTAATTTTAAATCCCTCGTCTGTGCAAACATCTCTAGTCGTGATATTACCGAATTGATTATTTCGTGGCGGACGGATTGAATCGTAAGCGAACAAGGAGCTTGATACTTGTCGATTATCTGTGATTGTGCGACGAGGCAGATGTCGCCCGTATGCGAGCAGAGCACGTTCAATTTCGCAATAATGGCGGACCTGTTACTAAGGGTACTGCCGTTAACTCCTAGATATTTCCCGTGGCTTTCCCTGGTCATTAGCACCTGTCGCAGAGCTCCAAGTGCGAAAGCAAGGCTGCACTATATGACGCCATGACGCACGGGGTAAGGTATCGAAAATTAATTAAAACCGCCAGAACGCGCATTCGTAACAAAGATGATGAGATGTTTGCTTACCATACGGTTGACGGGGAAGTAAAAGAATATACATACGGACATTGGAAAAGTGATGTTGTTCTCTTGGTGACACGGAATCTTTGAAAAAAGTACTTTTTGGGTTATATTATTAACTAGCTAGGTGCCCGGCGTTGCTCGTGTACTTATTTATATAAACTCGAAAAAGTATTTAATTGATTACTTAAATATATTCCTTGAGTATTTCAGGATAAAATCGTCACTCAGTCTTCATACATTACGAAATATTACATTTATGAAATTGTTAGCTAGACTCACAACTAATACAGCGTGAAAATTAACTTACATTTTCCCCAAGGATGGTAAAGTAATTCGTATTCTTCTTTATTATCATTCGATGGAATATTTCTGTATAAAATTATACTTTTTATTTAAAGAAAATATTTCTGCTTTATTTAATTCCTAATAAAGGAGATATTTCCTTTGTTCGTTGCGTAGTAACGTCTTTCTCTCGCGTGACGTCATTGTCTCTTGGCGCGCAGTAATTTAATATTTAATGATCACGGTTTTTAATTATAATTCTTTCCACATGTATACTTTATATTAAATAAAAATATTTTTGCTTTATTTCATTACGAAATACAGAACTATATTTTTATGATGCGTCAATGTTTTGCCAATGACGTCACCGTCTCTTGGCGCGCAGTAATTTAACACTAATTCGTAACTTATTTCAATTATAATTATTTCCACGTTTATTCTACGGGTTTCTCACCCCCACAGTACCGGTTCTCGATTTTGGCAGAATACGTATACCAATTTTTGTTGCATTCTGTCCACGCGATAAAATTTGTATAAAGAACAACGTAAATACATACATACATACATACATACAAATATACACGCTATTTTATTATATAGATTATTATATTATTAATTACTTTCTGGATGTTAGAAATAAACAGGGAAGCTAGTACTCGATTTAAGAAGTAAAATTTAGATAGTGGTGATAATTATTAATTTTTTCTAAATTATCTAATTTGAATGATGTAAAAATGACAGAATATTGGTTTAAAAAGCATAATTGGACGATTTATTTTTTTTCAAACGAAAGATATGGTTTAAATACTGGCAGATAAAGAATGAACTGTGATGAAGGATTTGGAAGTCTTGTGTGTCCCTTTACTAGATTTTAAACCAATATACTACTACAGATATGTTAATATTTTTAGCATCATCCCCAATACCAATCACCATTGTCAATTTATGCTCTGAAGAGGTAGCGAATGAAATGAGAATAGTTACCATATGCTTTTAGCTCGTGCGGTAAGTTCATGACTATTTCAAATGATTGAAAATATGTTTGAGGATGGTTTCGGAAAAATTCCTGATAATATTAAAATAATTAACCGATGAGTTTCGATATTAGCTTACATTCTGAGGCAAGTTTTTAAGAGACGAGTGGAAGCTTTATTGGTTCGCAACATCTAGTTAGGATCTTTGAAGAGATGCTTCTGTGGATCACAGGATGAAACATTTTGGATAGAAATCTTTTAACGACAAAATGAAAACTAGGACGCATTTAGATTGAATGGACAAGGAAATTGGCTTCAAGCTTGTTTCTTTTTGGAAGACAATTTTACAGTTCATTGTCTTTTATCGCAGAGATTCGACAGACCACTCCAGTTTTCGATTGTTATACGGCGAATGTCAATATCACTTCATTCCGAAGTACATACAACTTTAAAAGTATTTCGTCATTTCCTTTCATTCTAATCGAAATCTTCCCTCTCTTTTAACGAGTTTAGAAATTATGTGGGCTGCGATAGAGAACTCATTACCTTGATTCTGTCCGCATTTTGGAAGCCAACCGTCATTCTCCTGGTGTTCCTTCACAAGAATACGTCTTCTTAGCTTAATCATTCTTCATAATGCTATATATTAAACCCCCAAAACTTTCTATCCTTTTTTTTCGAATTTTTTTTTTTTTTTCGAATTAATCAAACAATTGATGACCTCATACAGACACAGTTAGTAACTTGCTTCGTATAGTTGTGCTAGTTTACTGTGTTAATTTGATAAGTTGTTTATTACTTCTTTTGTGTGTGTGTGTGTGTACTTTAGCTTGCCTTCGTTTACTTTGTACAATTATACTATAAATATAATCAATTGTATTGACCTCCTCTGTAGGAAAATATCTGATGAAGCTACGAAAAGGTCTCGAAGCGTCGTCATAATTAAAAATAAAAAGTATAAGGTCATCATTTATTTTATTAATCCATATTTAAAATGAAAAACTGCATTAAGTGATTTAGAAGTGTATTAGCTATATTTGTTTGACTTCAATATAATTATTAATGCATGACATCAGCCAAATTTGTCATAAATAATTTAATAACAAATATTAACACAACTTTTCGTCCTCAATCTTGGACTTCATCAGATGTGCGATGTATTATAAATAATTTCTATACATACAAAAGGAAAACTTGGATGCATTTAGATTGAATGGACAAGGCTTCAAGCTTTCGGGCTACTCATGGTTTAAGTTTCTTTTTGGAAGACAATTTTACAGTTCATTGTCTTTTATCGCAGAGATTCGACAGACCACTCCAGTTTTCGATTGCTATACGGTGAATGACAAAGTCATTTCATTCCGAAGTACATACAACTTTAAAAGTATTTCGTAATTTCCTTTCATTCTAATCGAAATCTTCCCTCTCTTTTAACGAGTTTAGAAATTCTGCGGGCTGCGATAGAGAACTCATTACCTTGATTCTATCCGCATTTTGCTAGCCAACCGTCATTCTCCTGGTGTTCCTTCTCAAGAAGGCTTAATCGTTCTTCATAATGCTATATTAAACCCCCCAAATTTTTCTATCCTTTTTCTTTGCAACTCGTTGCCAGTTTTTACTCGAAATAATTCTCATTGCAACCAACTGAAGTCTTTTAGTTTCTTCCCATATCATGGCAGAGAAGTAAAACGGTTGAACTCTGATCTTGATACATTAAAAATATTATTTTTTACAATTTTTTTTTTTTTAAAAATAATAATGATCACCTGATAAAACATACAGTTTTATTGTCCAAATTATTGATTTATGGTGTTTAAAACAATAATGTCGTAATCGATAAAAATAGAGAAAAATATAATATTGCTTGTGACTGTGTTTGGATGTTACAGGATAAAGCCAATGTAGTTTTACTAGTAACAGAGGGGGGGGGGATCTCGCTGTAAACCACCACGCTAAAATATTCCAATTAGCGGTGAATGTAGTTAAAAAGTGTAACGGCCTGTCCTAATTCATATGAATTATCCAGGGAAAACTTGGATATCTGTTACTGTATTCTATCATCCCACTTTGCTAAAAGTGTTGAAGTCTCACTGAGTGTATAAAACAGCTATCTCTTATATATTCAATACTGACGTAAGGCTGCCGTAGTAACCCGAGCTTACCCGATCGCCAACCGGAACGCACAAAGAAACACAGTAATTGCTTATTATAGGTACTATTACACTTGAATCAACCACTTCCTTCTGTAATTTTTCTTAATTATTTTACGTGGAATTTTATTCCTTATATATATATAATTTATTTTATTTCTTCAAACTTTCGTTTACTGTCCACACTTGAAATGGTGTCGAAGTAAGACTGATGCCGTTTAGATCTTCGACTTCCTTGTAAATCATGTTTATTAATGAAGTCCACATTTCCTAGAACTGTTTCATTTTATGACGGCAATTAAGTGCACAAGCGAAAAACAAAAGAATATGACTAGCAGACAGTTTAAACGATACTTAAGTAATATAAGCCTTAGGTTCGAACAAAAGCATACTGTGTCTAATTGGTAATAAAGCAATTCTAAGCAGTAAGAGTTACCTCATTGTAGTTTCTAAAACGGCGAAGAAATCTCAGATGCAGACCATACATAAAATCGTATTCCTGAACATAATCATACAAGGAAAATATTAGTTACAATATTAATTAACGAAATAAAAATATGATATATTAAAAAATATTTACATATTTACAAATAAAAAAAAACAGACCATCACCAATAAATATGAGTAGCATAAATGAAATTTCAATATTAACTAGAGGTAATTTAGTGTAGAAACTTTGTGAAGGTTACAATTTTGTTATTCTTATATAATGAAATAATATTTTTTACAAAATAAAGGATTTTATTTTTATAAATTAAATTAATAGATTTATATTTTTGGTGTGTTCCAAGTTCATGTTATCATTTTACAAATAATTTAGAATTTTACAATTGGGTAATTAAATTTTTTTACACGCTTCTACGCGTTAGTTTGGTTACATACTGCAACTTTAAATACATTTCCCATTTGCGTTTTTCTTTAAATATATTTTTTAAAAAATTGGCCAATAGTTTGATTTGTAATACTTGACTGATCTTGAGGATTTTGTGTCCGAATTCTTTCATTTTTTCCCGCAAAGAAATTTAACTGATTCGAGGGGAAAGAACAAGGTGATTAAATTCCTGAACTATATGCTGTATTTGAATTCTGTAAATTGCCATTATACAAACATTTAAATTTGTAGACGTTTAATGATCATCTCAGTCTCTTGGGCTGCGTTCACAAAATCTAGACTATGGGTGGTCAGTTTTGATTATTGCTTCCATAATAATTTTCGAAACCCTACATATCTTAATTTTGTGTATTTATGGTTACATACATTTTTACAAATTTTTGCTATTATTTCGGGGGATGAACAGTTTATTAGTTAGAAAGATAGCCAAATACAGACAAAATAAGTGAACACAACGTTTCTGGGATCCCTGTCCATTTCTTCGGGTGCTAAGAAGAGCCTTTTTCAGTTTTGTCAACTGACGAGTGCAGTTGTGTCGCTCTAGGCTCCTGATGAAATGGATAAGGATCCCAGAAACGTTGTGTTCACTTATTTTGTCTGTATGACGGAATTTATGATTATTAGAAAGAAAAGTAATGTTTGATCAATTATGACGCTGAATTCAACTTTTAATTTATTTCGCTATTTGGTTAAAACGTAATTAACGTAAACAAATAAGAACTTCGAATTGGAAGAAAACAGGATGCCTTATCCCAATTTTTTTAATATTTTTTATTTGTCCACAATTTGCACAAATTTTAATTCTTAAATAGTTAAAAACTTCAAAATCAAGTAATATTTCAATAAATTCAAATTTATTATTTATTTAGGATCTTTAATTAGAGCGGAAAATGGCGAACGTTATTTTGTGAACAGAGCACGCAGTTGTTTAACTGTATTACACTGAACTGTAGAGCAACCTATTTCAAATAGAGCTTACAGAATTCAAGTACTGTATATATAATTTAAGAAAAATATATCGTTATGATTTTGTAACACCATTTTGGAATTTATAGGATCTCTGGTTTCATATCTGCCAACGAACCACGTTGAAGTGCCCTTTATATTTTATTAGCTCGTGTATTTCACATATCATGTAATAAATTCGGCGAGGATTTTCGTTGGGTCTAGTTACTTTTAACGACGCTCTTTGTTGCTGTTTAAAAGGACAATTATTTGGATATAGTTTTGACGTCACTCATGTAAGTTGTCAATTTGCTGAATGCTCAAATCCCGGTCAGAATCATCCGAGTCCTTAGATTTCCAACATGCAAAAGCCAACGAAGCGGACAGAGGTACAAAATCCAAAGTTTACAGTTCAAATCTGAATAGGGGAAGAAGAAAATAGACCCAAACATCCTTAGTATATGGAGGCAAGTCCAAGATTTTGAACTTACATCATGAACACATCTACGCTCAAATCTTTAATATACAGTTTTTTTTAGGAGAGTTTTACTAAGAGGATGACGGAAATTACCGCTTCTTACTAATAATATTACAAATCGCAAGGATTAAAATTATTTAGACTTATACCTTTGCTAAATTGTTCTTGTCAGTGTAGAACGTACGATGCTTTTTTATATTCAGATGCGGTCAAAAATGCCGGTTCGCCCAATAGTGGAATATTATATATATATATAATATATAAAACGAATTCTTGTTGTCTTCATTTTCATGTTATTCTTTATCAAGACAATTTCAGAAACATCAGATTTTGACCAACTGATAATGGAGAGAGCGCTTTCCCTCGGTAAGAAGAATGCTTTTTCGTGGGACTTCATCTTCAGATGATAAATGCGTCCCTTGTTTAGGGGCCAGACCCTTGACGGTCATGGTCTACAAACCTTTCTTTCTTTCCTCTTCGCTCCTTTGTTATCCGAATTGGACAGGCGTCAAACATGTCAAGTGGCTATTTCATGTCAAGGAATTGGACAAGTTCGAAAAATTTCTACACGAGTTACGCTTCCAACCGTCGAGTCATTAACGAGCGTATATTTTACAGACATTTTGTTCATTACGCTACATAAAACATGCCTTAAAAAACAAAACTTTCGCGTACAAATTCGGGTAGGAAATATATATTTTTTAAATTTCTCTGCAGTACCTGGATACATAGCGTATTTTTTCCCTCCATATTAACGATTTAGTTTTTGTTGGCACAACGCTAATTAGTTAACAGTTTCTAATTAACATAACCGCTAATGATATTACCGTTTCCATAAAGCATCTATTTAGTTGACGTTACGAGTAAAAGTGCTCCGACAGGCTTAATTGAAATACACTTTTTGAATATACGAGTGTCTTTTCTGAATGTAAAATATTACAATTGATTTTGTATTGTAATAAGAAATTAATAATTGCAACAGTAGGTAAAACGCTGTATTTTTTTTATTTCGGTTTAAAATATCCTTTGTTGTCTGTCCCCGTAACAATGTGCCATTTTGAATTCTGAAATGTTAACTTTTTGGTGAAGTACAAATGTTTTACGAATTTTATTTATCGACACGTTCTCTGCTCGAATAAGAAGAAAATATCTTGTATTCCTGGCTGGTATTCCGAAAATTTCCATCACTACCGTGAAATTTTGTCTCTCTCTCTCCTCTCTCTCTCTTTTTAGGGCAACAGGCTAGCGGGAGACGAGTTTGCTGTGGGGACGCAGCATTCCCTTCTCCGTGCCTCGACCAGTTTAGGAGGCAGCTGGCCGACGATTCCAATGGGAATAGCGGACAACTCTTACCGTATGCCCAAGGTCTGTGATCCCGGAACATACACCTCTCAAAACAGGCCGAGGCGCCTCGGCTTGTGGGAACCTTAGTTCAAAAACGGAGAGGAAAAGGCATCCCCAAAGGTAGCCCCTTCGTATCGCTCCTACAAGGTTCTGCCTGCGACAGAACATCACTCGCAGTCCCTCATCTCTTTACTTATAACATTAGAATTTGAAAACGAATATTAGTTTGAAACTCTTCGAACTCTAAAATCCTCGACAGAAAAATTGAGCACCCCTTCCTGAATAAAATTTAGAAATTTATCATTTATTTATGAGGACAAGGGAATAAGAATTGGAATAACTGCAATATGGCCGAATTAATCCTCCGAACCAAAAGTAACTAAATAAGAAAAAAGGACTGAACCAACCATCACCTGGACAGAGAGAACAAGACTTTCAGAATACGACTCCGTAGACAGTAGAAGATTTCAATATAGATAAGAACTGTATAGTATTAGACAGCTGAGAATGAAGCTCGAATATTTCTATGTAGTATTCCTATGAGAACAGTATTTTTGAATTTATGTTGATAACTTCCTGTATTCTTCTTTTTGCGCCTTAGTAAGACGCATGTTTTCGGTTTTCGTCCATTTCTTTTCGACAAATTGTATAGACATATTTTTAACGAAGTCCCACAAAACTAAAAGCCTTTCAATTACGATTAAATTAACTTATTGCAATTTTTAAATCTGAATCTCCAAGATACGCGGGGCAATTTTTTTTCTTTACTTTGAAAATTGTTGTGAATCAAAGTATTCATATAATAATATAAAAATGAATACACACTTTAACAGTCACTTATAATAATCTTATATTAAGGTTATTAAGTTAATTTTTTCAATTATTTAAAAAACAGGAGCTCTCGACATATTTGTTATATTCACCTGTAAAGAAACCCTATTCCTTGAAATTATAAAAATAATTTTATAAGCAACTGTTAACGTTTTCTTATTTTTATATTATTAACAAAAAAGGTGTTTTCCAAGTGAATAATAAAAGTATTCAGTTATTTAATATTCGACGTGGAACAACTCTGTTAATTTAGTAACAAGATCTTTCGACAGGTCCAGCGATTTTAACGGACCCTTTAATGAAATAATTTTTCAATTAAACCAGTCGGTAATTCGTATGAACTACTGAAGTGTGGAATCAAATAAAAAAATATTCTAGTTATGAAAAATTATAACAAAAATAAAATAACTTGTTCTCTTAGTGAAGTATTTTATTTTAAAATTTAATGGATTTTTTCAAAAACCAAACTTTACGCATGTGGTATAATTGTGATACACATTTAGTTTAATATTAGATTAGCTCTTTTATATACAGTTTTAATGGTTACAATTGCGAAAGCTCAAATCGCAATGAGTATTTGACATATGTTTGTGTCATCACATTGTTTTGTAATGTTTAAAAATTCCAATCGCAAGTTAGCTTTTTGAAATAATAAAACATTTAAAATCTGGATATTTAATCACGTTATTCTGCCTTAATCATATATAAATAATAGTGTTTCAGATTAAAGTCAATATTATTTTTTTTGTCGTCAGAAAATGTTAATACCGGACATAGAGTACCTGTACTGTTCTTAAAGTTACGATCTACAAACGTAAGTATGGCAACTATTAAAATATACCTTTAGTGCTATCGAACATTCAAATATGTGTGGAACCCCCAATATTGCTAAAAACTCCTGAATATTTGTAACGTTTTATTAAAAATTATTACTTCAAAGACTGTAAATTGGTATTTTAAAATTTTGTAAATGATGGAAGACTTTAAAATTGAATTCATGAATTGTTCTTATTCCACTGGATACGAACTAAGTGGAATCTGGTTAAAGCTACTCGGAAATGGCGACTAATGAGCGTTGATCAATAGGGGGCACATATCGAAGAAGGCCTGATTGAGTACGTGACGAAATGAAATTACAGCGATAAGTAAAAGGAAATGTAGAATAATACAATTGAAAAAGAATAATTTAGAAGATTGTAACTTACGACTTTCCACCACAATGAAATACTAAATTAATCATGTTTTGATTCGAGACTGGTTCGAGTCAGAAGGTTTTTTTTTTACTGAAGAAGTCCAATCCGTAAATTTACTAAATAATACGTAGAATATGAGTAACGTAATAGTGATGACGTTTTGCATCGTAGTTGCTGCATTAATAATATAAAAGAATTTTTTAATATCTACCCTACTGATGGTAAAGGTTGAGAGACAAATGGATGGATTCACATCTGTTGTCTAAACAAATTATATTAATTGAAACATAAAATGGCCTTTAATTTTACAGACATTAAATTTACACGCGTTCACTTTTCTGATTTGAAACACCTTGATGTTTACCAAGATATGTACTATATTTGATTAGAATGTTTTCATGAATTAAAATGGTAAAACAGTTATATTAAGTTGCACTCGTGATGTATTAATTTAATATAATTAAATAATTTAGTGTCAATAAAACGAATTCCTATAAATTTAAATTATTTTGTTAAATAATTTATTTTTATATTATCTTTCTAAAATACAAGTGAAATACTCCTGAAGTTATTTAAAAGAAAAGATGAAATGAGAATTAATTTAAAGTTACGAAATTTTTAAACGTTTCTAAAATTCAAGATCGTTTTCTATTATTCCTGTAATACTAAGGGAAATATTCACAAAGTATATTGATGATTATTATTATATGCACATTCGTTTATTTCTTTTCATTCACTTCAGGTATTTGTTAATATCACTCATTTAAATTGTGCCCCTGGGTAGTAAAACATACAATGCACATTTTGTATGGTCACTTGACCTACAGGGTGTCCCAAACTTAAGTCTGTATTAACATAAATATGTTTTTAGCTTGGCGTCAATCGCAAAAATAAACCAACGGGAATCTGTTACGCTCTAGCCGTGAAGTCTATTGCGAGGAGTGGAAATTTCACGCTAAAGACTTTTAATGTATAGGAAAGAACTGTTTCTGTATTTAATGTTGCCCTTCGTGCGTGTTTCGTAGCAGGTCAGTACAATCATAAATGAGGCAAAAAGCATCTTCGTGGTGAATTCTAGTTCTCAAAATCTATTTATGATAAAATAGGTTAAAATATGCTACATGTGAGCTGAATTTAATTTCTTTTTGCCTACCAAGTTCCAAACTTTTTGTGTTCCATAGTTAATTAATGAGGTATTCCACAAAAACGGGTACTTACCTTTGAGACACCCTGTTTACATTAAACCCAATTCTTTTGATTTACTGAAGTTCGGCGTGACTGAAGCCAGGCTGTGGACTCACGATACCGACGTGTTCGCACGATCATTTCAACAAACCTTCGGTTTCTACAGATACATCGAATTGACATTTTCATAAGTATAACCCGAACGAGCACTTTAGTGAACGATGAAGTGGTTACATAAACGAAAATAATGTGAATGTACATTTTGTGGAAAAAAAAGAACCTTGAGCCAGGACAGAGCAATATAGAGAACCACATTAAATCAGTCACTGTAATGAAAAGCGCACTTTGCGTGTTGCTTAACATAGGTGGTTCTGCAATGTGGCCATTTTCGACTCCAGGGTTAAACAAGTTTGCCGATCAGAAATTATGAATGCTGTAATGCGTAAGATGAGTTCTCTCTGACTGACGTCACCTTTTTTTTCTTTCCGTTATTAAATTCCACGTAAGTTGGTTCGCAAGCCACAACACTTCCGCAATATATAAATGTCAAGGCGTTTATTGTTTCACGGAACAATCACGGTTACCTTATCGGGTTTGTCAACTTGAGACATAAAAATTTGCAAGTTCTACAAAACAATTTGGAATATTAACCTCAGGTTTGTAACAAACAAATTCGTTCAGTTATAATTCCGACGGTAATAGCAGTGTTTAATGCTAGTAATATAGTGTTGGTAATTACGTTTCTTTAATCGTCAACGAATGTCAAACACACGCACGCAAAGTGACCGTCGTGGTCCTGAATTCGAAACTGGAGGACTTCAAGTTTCCCATTTCTACCTTATACGTTGCTAAGAGAATTTGGATCAGCGAATGGAAAACCGTTTATCTACGAAAAGATTGAATTTATTTTAGTTGTATTGATGTTGTATTCTTAAATGAAAAATTTATATGGGCACAACATGAGTGTGGGCAGTAATTTTTAATTAGTAATTTACTAAGAAACAGGAGAGCCATGAAACTTCCCGTAAATAAATTAAAACACCGCCAGATTAAAACATAAGTGACGTCAATTGTAGACCTGAGTTCGAGTACGGACCGTGACCACGAATATCGTTTATGCAGCCAGAGATCAAAAATAATTATTTTGTATGCGGTACAGTTACGGACACAATCTTACGGAAATGCAGCAATTTTTTTTAAAGAATGATGGAGACAATACGAGTATATGGGTCATAACTCGTACGTAACTCTGGTTACCTGTGTTTCCTGGACACCGGCTGAGTTAGAACTGGAAGCAGGAACAGCAGCTTCGGCGGTCCCGCTTCCCCTCCCCCTCTCCTCACCACTCACCCCTTCCCCGCCACCGCCCCCCCTCCCACTCCGTCCCACTGTCACTTTCGGGCAGGCACCTGTCCCCGTATGCAGCGCGCTAACGCTAAGCCCGTACACTAACGGGCTTTCATTTATAAACCATACAACAGGATTTGTCAGCTATAACAAGAGTATATTTTCCGGCACTTCACTACTTGCTGATTAATTACAAAGCAGACCACGTAACGCCCTACTTCAAGACGTTCATTGTATCACAAAGAAGAGCGAAGATTAAACAATTAGAATTTCAACGTAAAAACCTGATATTTACGAGGAATATTAGGTCTTAGAAAGAAGAAAAGAAATTATTTCTAATTTCTATGTTATTTTTCATCATGGTCTTGTTTCAAATGAATGCACTTAGTCCATACATCTTCCAGATTAAATTATTTCTTCCACAACTAGACGTTTGTCTTAGCTATGACAAATGGAATCAAATCATCGTCCATCAAGGTATTTCGGAAACCAGAAAGAATCTCTTGTCCGAGATTAATCTGGCGAGCATGGTGCATTTGGAAAACAATGCGTGCATAATTTTGAATGCGGAATTAATTGCACAGCTGTCGCAGTAAGAATCATTAATGACGATAAACCTAGTTGAAACATGACCACCGACATTACGTTTTTGTCTGCAGACTCTCAGCGGTGTCATCAAGTTTACTGTTTGTACGTACGTAAAGGATGCGAGGAAGCTTGTGGACTTCGTTGCATTGAAGATAATTTTTGACATGACGCCGACCATTTTTTTTCTTCCAAATATACTTCCATCTCCCTTGTCTTGTTTTGAATTTTTTTTAAGTTCCCACAGCGCACCTTTCATTTGTTCACTTGAGCAGGGTTTTTCTTCTACGTATTAAAATTGCGACTCACAAAAACTACTGTCTCGTTTGCTTCCTAAAATAATTAAATTTTATCGAAGTCAGTTATCAACTTTTTTCCATGCATCTCTGAAAAATACTACGAGTATTTTGGAGTTCTCAGTTTTCTTTGCTCTGTACTGCGGCACCGTTGTAATTGCAATGTTTGTAGCACTTCGCTCTCCTTCCTCTATTTTTCGTCTAAATTAGTGACACGCGGCGAATTTGAATTTCGTGGTCTCGAAGAAACTCCAGTTCACCGGAGTACCATAGCTAGGTACGAGTGCATGCAACTCTTCTGGTGTAAACAATATTTAAGGAAAGCGTAATGTCATGATTACTAACGAGAAGAGCGTCTGGAGAAACAGCGTCCTTCGAAGAAATTAGGTACTCCGTGACATCATGCTGGAAAAGGTTTTCATTAATCAATTAATTCTGCGAAAAGAAGAACTGGACTGAAAAAAAAAAGTATCCGCTGTTTCAAAGTAGGTGTCAATAAACTTAAAATTTTATGAAAACATGAAATGAGTCAATCAATTAAATAAATTGTAAGAAACCAGAAACAGATATTCTGTTTTGGATTTAAGGGGCGATTAAAGAATACTTATTGGATTTCATGTGAAATTATGATGTATTTTCTGTTTGTATAAAATCTGAGAACTTTAGGACCAGAAACGGCCACTGTGTCAAATATCGTTTATGCAACACTCAAAAAAAAATATTTAAACGCAATGTTTATTTCACTATTAATTTCTATTAAATAAAATGGCTCCTCCTATTACACGGTGTTTAACGAATAATTCTATTTTATATTCATCCCAAATACTCGGAAAGCTTTAATTTTTAACTTAATGAAGCCTTTAAGTGTCAAAGTGTACAATTTATTAAGTTCAAACAACTTTACACTGAGCCTTACTACGAAGAGCAACTCAGAATAAATTTGTTTCCCAAGTGAAATATATCAAAGCTAAATCATTACTGTCTTTAAAAATAAATTTTGTTCTAACAGTAACAGACAGCATTAACAAGGTTAATTATGTTCATACTTCCTGTTTTTGTAAAAGTACGAAAAGTTTCTATTGCTACTAAAATAAAGAGACGAGGTTTCATTCTTTTCGGAAATGAAATATTAATTTAAAAATTAAGTGAAATATCGTCAAAACACGCACATTTAAAGTAAAAAGACGAGGTTTGATTCTTTTCGGAAATAAAATATTAATTTAAATATTAAGTGAAATATCGTCAACACACGCACATTTAAAGTAAAATTGCGTCTGCGTTCGGGTAAGAAACTAAGCTTAGGAGTTAAAATTGTTAGCACTTTACGTATTATCTATTTAGAGTTTCGAAAGTATCTGGTTTCTTATAAGCTACATTATTTTGGTATTAATGAAGTATAGGTTTGAAATAAGAAGAGGAGAGGTATGTGAATATTAGTTTAAAAACAGTGGGACAATTTGAATTATTCGTTAGAGAAATTGTAAAGAAAATTAATAAATAAATAAACATCAGCCAATTTGAAGTTAAAAAAAAAGAGTTTATAAATGTAAATTAACAAAAAACGTTTCGTCGCTTGTTGTGCAACCTCATGATGTTCAAGTTTTTTTAAAAAATATTCATAAACAAAATAAGCGATGAATTGTTTTTTAATTTTATATTATTAACTCTTTTTTCGACTTAAAATTGGCTGATGTTTATTTATTTGTTTATTCAATAGTCAGATTATAATTATTGTAAGGAAAATTGTTTCTTTATTTAATATCCGATAATAGTCGAATAAATATTTTCTCACTGCGTGCTACATGCAGGAATCATCACTTGAAGAAATACGTTTTGTACTTCTCACCTATTAAGAGTTACTTATTATCTGTGGTTTCCAACTGCCTCCTCTATCGACAATATTTTTTTTACTGTATATATCAGATTGACGTCTTATAACGGAACCTACATGGTTATTAAAGTGCTTGCTCTGAAGTGAACGCTATCATGATACTGTAATGGCAAATAACTCAGGTCCTCGTGTAACAATGACTTAATCGTCAAATCTTGTCCACCAATATATATTCACTTTATTTGTTTTTCACCAACTATTGGTATAATTTATTTTCGCCTTACCGTTGTTTATAAAAGTGATGGAATTCATTAAAACTTATCCTCTTTATAATATTCGATGAATTATGTTAGCGACGTCGGAGGTGATTACATCGGAACTGTTTTTTTTCCAAAAAGTCTTAATCAGCAATGTATTCCTTATCCTTAAAGTTATGTCTCAGAAAAAGCGCAGTTCTCTATGAAATGTAGAGAAAGTTTGTTGAAGAGTTGGAAGCGGATTATCGAGGTAATCTGTGACGTCTGGAGTTCTCAAGGATGAACGCTTACAGCTGTCTGCGCATAACAAACTATTTCCTTCAGAATTTCCCAGATGCGAGATCACTAATGCAAAAACTGATGCTCCCTCTGAGGAAGAGCTGGTGATAATTCACATCAACTTTGCTTTATGGATGGAATATCCCTGGGTGTACTAGGCACAGCTCACGAATTCTGACGCGAACGGCGTATAATATTTCTAGAAACCTGACTGGAACGTAATTTTTAATTATGTATTCGTTTATTTTTATGCAGAAATGTGTTAGCTTAACTATAAACAAAATCACTGTGCGTTTATTAAGAGTCGTTAACCTGAGAATAGCGGGATATAAGTAGTGAACTACAGATTTTAAAGTATATGAAGACTTATGTATGGAAGCTGATAATCTGGAATAAACTCAATTTAGTAGATTTATTTCCTAAAGAAGTATTTGTGCTGTTGTTCTCCGATTCCTGACCTATTCCACTGTATACGAACAAAATTGTGACTCTTCGACACCTTGATTTTTTTGCATCCTTTCATCATTTCAAATTTTCTCTATTATAAACGACATAGATAACAAACCTCAAAATGAGAACAAACACTTTGTCTGTTGAACAGTCCAAGAAAAATAATTCTTGCGTCTTAACCTGAGCCGTGTTTGAGAAAACGTTTCGACGGCAAGCTCCACCATCGTCTTCAGGTCTACTTTTTTTTTTACAACGATTGGCCTGGGTGAAACCGAATAATTATATTTAGAACAGATTCACTGGGCAACCTTTGCTCTCTCATGCTGGAAGCTAAATTAAAAACCGAAGGTCGATGAAACCTGGACAGCAACAAAACGCTAAATTTAAGACCAACAGATAATTATTTTGATAATATAAAGATGTCTGTATTAGATGAAAATTAAAAAAAATTAAGTATGCAATAAACGGACACAATTCAGTGAGAAATTCTTATTATTTTCTGTTTATTGGTTTATCCATTATATCTTAGATAATTATGTTGTTATAAAAAGCACTAATTTCAACATGAATCATAATCTAAATCTACCAGAAATTTTATCTCTTCAGCTATCATTAAATAAGCCCCTGTAATCTTTGGCATTTAATAAATAAGTTCCACCTTATTTCTTTGCCAATCTATATAATAAAAAAGGATGTATATTTGTATGTATGTATGTATGTATGTAAGTATGTATGTATGTATGTATGTATGTATTTACGATAAATTCTATACAAATTTAAAAGCGTGGACAGATTGCAACAAAAATTGGTACACATATTCTTCAAAACACGAGAAACGGTACTGTGAGGGTGAGAAACGCCTAGCATACATGTGGAAAGAATTATAATTAAAAACCGTGATCATTAAATGTTAAATTACTGCGCGCCAAGAGACAATGACGTCACGCGAGAGAAAGACGTTACTACGCAACGAACAAAGGAAATATCTCCTTTATCAGGAATGAAATAAAGCAGAAATATTTTCTTTAAATAAAAAGTATAATTTTATACAGCAATACTCCATCGAATGGTAATAAAGAAGAATACTAATTACTTTACCATCCTTGCGGAAAATGTAAGTTAATTTTCGCGCTATATTAGTTGTGAGTCTAGCTAACAATTTCATCAATGTAATATTTCGTAATGTATGAAGACTGAGTGACAATTGACAATTATATCCTGAAATACTCAAGGAATATATTTAAGTATTCAATTAAATACTTTTTCGAGTTTATATAAATAAGTACACGAGCAACGCCGAGCAACCAGCTAGTAGTAAATAATTTTGTTGTAAGCAATTAGACTTTTTTTTGGTAGAATATACTTGTAGGATAATTTATGATATTTTAGATTTTATCAAAATAAAATATTAGTCACTATCGGGAATCGAACAAACGCTCACTATTTTATAAGCTTTGTACCTCAGATAAAGAGTCACGCGATTTGAACTTAGTGGTGTTTCTTCTCTGATGTATTATACCTACGCAACTGTTATGGTCAAAATTTACGACCAAACAACTAAGTAATAGTTGCCTATCCTATTTACAGTAAAAAAACGAATTATCTTTCTATCTCTTACCGTTAACTTTCTATAGCATAAATTTGTAATTGCAAAAAAGGTAATAACTACGGATAGGAGGTCGAATAATGCGACTCTCAAAAAGAGATATTTAATTTAAGACCGTGGTTAGCTTCTAGACACAGATATGTAGTCTCTATTTATATATTTATATATATATATATATATATATATATATATATATATATATATGAGGGGTGTTATCATTTTAAAATAAGTTAAAAGGTTGAAAAAGATTAGAATCTTCTAATGTAGTATTGGTTGGTCTAATTTTAATCAAGTAAATATTTTAATGCTATTTTTTGTATATTTTCGGAGTAATAACGCAAAATACATAAAAATAATGGTCGATAAGACAGAGCAAGTTTAACACTGAATATTCATTTCAACGGTTACATTCTCATTGAAATTAATACAAATAGACAAATAGAAAGAAACGTTTCGTCCCTAACTTGTCAATGTAATGATTGTTTAAAAAGATGAGACCTTAATAATTAATTTTTTAGATAAAAATATGTTGTAACTTGCATCGAAGTGAATTTTAAATATTGTTCAAAATTCCATCATATTAAAGTGTTTTCATACAGTCAAATTTATATAAAAAAAAATTTAATTTTCCTGGTCTCATCTTTTTTAACTGTTAAGTTCACCTGAGGACGTTCCATAAACGTTTTTTTTCAATTTATATATTTGAAAGAATTGTAATGTCAGTGTACTCATAGAAGTAAATATTTAATATTGAACTTGTTCTGAGTTATCGGCCGTTATATTTCTTTATTACTAGCTGGGTGCCCGGCGTAGACCGGGTTGTCATCTATACGTTTTGACTCTATTTTCAGTTACTTTTGCGTTATTTTTATGTACCGCACCTCAACCCGTATCCCTAAATGTGGCTCACCTTCCATGCCGTAAGGGGTTGAACTCATTGACCCCGAGATACGCAACACTATCGTGTACAATATTTTCTAAAGAAATTATATTCGAAAAAATAATAATTATTATATATATAAGTAAATAAATATTTATAACAGCGTAGATTAAACTATATCAATTCAACAATATTTTAATAAATTCGCATTGAGATGATTCTCTTCTCAGCTCCAGGTGAGATTCAATCTGTAAATACTCCTGCTGTTTCATTTTTATTCAGCCAACCAGGAATAAAACTCATTTTTTATTTTACGATATTATTCATATATTTTAAAAAATGTTATTTAATGATTTAGAATTGTATAAGCTGAGAAAGATACTGGGAATGTGTATTAATAAACTTTAATCCGCCCTTTAATTGCGCTTAAAATGTGTTTAGAAGATTCTCGACTGTTAGTTGTTCCTTCGGTTTGTCGGACCAATCAGAGTTCGATATTGAAACATTACTCCACCCCCTAGAGATGACGAATGTTGACTGTTTACGTTCGGGGCCCCATTTCTTTTTATAGCCAATCCGGACTTGACCTTCAAATCCGCCATTAATCTCTCGTGATTGTCATTGGACGATTGTCGTCTTCATTGTTCTGACCATTCACGTAACACCCGAGTTATCTGGAACTACTGGGAAAATGTCGCTGCATCTCAGTGAGTTACTGTTATTTATATATTTATTTTCCCTTTATATTTCCACCCAGTGTGTATTAATAAACTTAATTCAACCCTTAATTAAAATGTATTTGGAAGATTCTCGACTATCCGTCTTGCCGCCCGTTCACTGACCAATCAGAGTTAAATATTTTTTTAGCGCCAATCCGGACTTGACCATCAAATCCGCCCATTAATCTGTCGTGATTGTCATTGGACGATTGTCGTCTTCATTGTTCTGACCATTCACGTAACACCTGAGTTTACTACAACTGCGGGGGAAAATGTCGCTGCATCTCAGTGAATTATTGATGATTGTTATTTCTATATCTTGGTGCCAGGCGTTGCCCGAGATTTCATTTATCCATAACCTCCGATTTGACACAAATCTATGTAGCTTTTGCTTTATTTTTATGTAACAGCTACTCGAAACCTACCTCTAAATGTGTTCACCTCCAATTCCAAATGGTGTTAAACTCATTGACCCTTAAATGGTTTCTTTCAACGAATATATCGCCGTTTGAACATGTTCGAAAATTTCGACCCCCGCTACTGTGGGTTAAACAAAAATCGACCGGTTACATTGTTTGAAAATTTCCACCCCTGGCGGTTAAATGACCAATTGAATGCCATAATTAAACTCACCGTCATCCATTACCCTGGATTTGATTCCAATCTCGGTTGTATTCGCGTTATTTTCTTGTAAAGCTCGTCCACCCCCACCGCTCAGGACGGTTCTTTCCCATGTTAAAAGGGGTTGAAATTATAACATCGGTAGAAACACTGTCGGTCTTTCTGATCCCTAAAATTATTTATCCGACTCAAATATCGGCTGTTTTAGCATGTTTAAATTATTTCGCCTCCGCTCGTGGGGGTGGTAGACGCGTCTCACTCCGACAGTGTTAGTTTACTGGTTGAAAAGAACACGTGTACAAAATTTGGTGAATTTTGCTCCTTAGGTGTAGATTTGTATAAGGAACATACAAATATACATACATACATACATACAAACACTCTGCTTTATTTATTAGATTTTGTTATACGTCAGATAAAATACCAATTTTAAATATAATAAAATTATAAAATATAAAACGTCTGTGTAAAAGTATGATAATTAGATAAATAAATAGGCTTTTGATCAATTTTAGTTCTTGCGTTTTCTTGAATCACCTGACGAAAGCAACAAGGATTACAAAAATGATGTGTTTTATTTTTGTCTGTTATTTTGCTATTTATTTATCTAATTTAAGTATCAAGTATAAAGGCATTAATAATACCATGAGCGTGGAATTGATTCTGGAGACAGTTTAGAGAATGGATGGTCTGTGGCTTTGAGTATTGCTCAGGTTGCAAACAAGTCATAATCAACGAGACTGCCGCTGTTTAGGGTGGGAAGAGAAATGAGGTAAGACTGTCCGTCCTTTATCGTCTGGGATGGACAAATACGGAAGTGCAGCACGCAAAGAGACCATGCAAAATTGATTAACGTAATAGAAACCAGCGATGACTGTTCTATACGGTGTTGAGATTTTTTGAAGCGTGGCGCTAGCAGAGTTGATCTGTCTCGAGAAAAGTGGGCCGATGAAACGGTCGGAAGTAGTCCACGACACCGATCATCAACGACAGGCGTGTCAAAGACTCTGTCTGGCTGCGGACCACTGATCATTAACCGTTAATAAATGAACCTTGGACACGGAACCGGCTCCAAGGCTGAGTCACCGTGGATTACAAACGTAACTATTTTATTTCTGCTTGTTTATTTTCTTTTACCAGGCATGTGGACAGTGTCTGTTGTGACTGAAACTCCCTCGACTCAACCATGACCAATTAATATTGTTTGTATTACATGATAAAGCAATTAATTCTGTCACTGAAAAGAGTAATGTCACCTCAAGTAAAGGAATATCCAGGGATTTACTTGTCACTTTTTGTTTTATTAAATAACATCTTGGACAAACTTAGGTCAAAGTTGTATAAAATCTGTACCTGTATCTCTTATAGAGAGCCTTCATTGTTGTCACCTTCCAAGAGAATTAAATATTTATTGAGAAATATGTAGCAATATTTTTTATTCAAGATTGAGATGCTAAAAATGATAAAATTGGAAATTGACTCTTCAGCCTCAGTTTTTAATGTTCTCTTATTTATATAATGTATTGATTGACACAGACACACTCTCTCCGTATATATGTCAACAGAAATTTCGGTGTTTCCCGGCTATTTATATTAGATCATAGAATGAGTTAATTCTACACTAATCTCTACAATTACCCGCGTCACACCCGCCTCTACTCTACTCTCAGATCGGATCTGAATCCAGAGATCACTTACCACTCCTTATTTCCATCTCGTGGACTGACAAAATTTAATTAACCCGGAGCATTAATGTTATAAATAAATTTGTGTGACCTTTAGAAAAAAAATAGTTATGTTTTTATATTTGCGAAGTCTAGTTTGGATGGCAGCAGCGTCAGAGTTCAATTAATATTACTATAAATTACTTTTTAAACTAATCGTCTGGAATACAACAGACGGTTCGTGTTAATTGGTGAATTCTCGTATATTCCATTTTAGCGGTCGGGTAAACTCGGGTTGCTTCGGGAGGTAAAACGCCAGTATTGAATATATTTGTATAATGGATAGATTGTGTAATTAGGGTCCAATAAAGAATACAACATTTTAAACCAATTAAAACTAACAATTATAATTTATTACAGCCAGAGATTATAATTATAAAAAATATATTTCTGGGTTAATAATTCAAATGATTGTAAATGCAATATGTTGTACTATGAACCTGGTGTAATAATAT
This sequence comes from Zhengitettix transpicula, assembly GCA_037074705.1. Lineage (NCBI taxonomy): Eukaryota > Metazoa > Arthropoda > Insecta > Orthoptera > Tetrigidae > Zhengitettix > Zhengitettix transpicula. The sequence goes on along the minus strand of CM073596.1, from coordinate 32,448,354 downwards.
TAAATCATGCACTCCTTTCATTCAGTTTTATGCAAAACTTCCATAACTCAAGAATTAGTAGAAGAAAGGTAGACAGTCACAGACAGAACTTTCTTTTTAAATTTGAATTATTATTGAAGAGCACAAACACTTCTGTTGGTAGTCAAATTTTAGAATTATTTGAACAAAAAAATAGATGCTGAAATATTATGATTATAAATTTGCAATTTCAGGTACACATGAACATCTAATAATATGTCAAATTTAAAAAGAAAGTTTTGTATATATATATATATATATATATATGTATAGTATTTAAATATTAAAATGATAGGATTGTTTTAATAAGAATCAAGATTTTAAAATAGACTAACAAATTAATTTATTAACGCAAATTATTAAATTTACACAAGTTATTAAGGCAAATAAATTTCAATTTTTGTTGTCTATTTTAAAATCTTGATTCTTATTAAAACAATCCTATCATTTTAATATTTAAATACTACAAATTGGCGAGCGCCCCACGTTGGGCGCCAATTTGTGGTAATTAGCGTCCAATAAAGAATACACCATGTTAAACCAATTAAAATAAATTATTAAAATTTATTACAGCCAAAGATTATAATTTAAAAAAATATATTTCTGGATTAATAATTCAAATTTTTGTAAATGTAATATGCTGTACTATGAACCTGACGTTATAATATTAAATCATGCATTCCTTTCAATCAGTTTTGTGAGCTGATTGTATGCAAAACTTCCATAACTCAAGAATTAGTAGAAGAAAGGTAGACAGTCACAGACAAAACGTTCTTTTTAAATTTGACATATTATTAGCTGTCCATGTGTACCTGAAATGGAAAAGTTATAATCACAATATTTCAGCATCTAATTTTTTGTTCAAATAATTCTAAAATTTGACTACCAACAGAAGTGTTTATGCTCATAAATAATAAATCAAATTTTAATAGAAAGTTTTGTCTGTGACTGTCTACCTTTCTTCTACTAATTCTTAAGTTATGGAAGTTTTGCATATAATCCAGCTCATAAAACTGAATGAAAGGAATGCATGATTTAATATTATTACACCAGGCTCATAGTACAACATATTGGATTTACAATCATTTGAATTATTAACCCAGAAATATATTTTTTATAATTATAATCTCTGACTAATAAATTGTAATTGTTAGTTTTAATTGGTTTAACAGGTTGTATTCTTTATTGGACGCTAATTACCAATATATATATAACCTATCCATTATACAAATATATTCAATACTGTCATTTTACCTCCCGAAGCAACCCGAGTTTACCCTAAAGTGGAATATACGAGAATTCACCAATTAACACGAACCGTCTGTTGTATTCCAGATGATTCGTTTAAAACGTAATTTATAGTAATATTAATTGAACTCTGACGCTGGATGGCAATCCAAACTAGACTTTGCAAATATAAAAACATAACTAATTACCTGAAGTACCTGCGCTGGTAATTCTCCCTACACTTTACTTTTTGACCCACAATAAATGCTGATGGGGCAAGAGTACCCCGGAGATTTACAACTGACCACTGTTAGTGGAACAGTGACACCGTCAGCGAGGATAAGATAATGTAATATGAAGGCGATGTTCGGAGCTCCAGTTCCGCCCGCAGCCGAAAACAAGTTGGGTGTTGGTAACGGGGATATATTACCTGGGTCAAGGTCTCCGCTCTGTCCCGTTACGAAAGAGTTTGGTCCTCATTGTGTCCAGACACTCGGAGCGAGCGAAGTCTCTAGAAGGTCTCTTTATACGTTTGCACCAGACTGTCGATAATTGAGTTTAGCTTGCGGTTTTACGATTGACTTTTTCTCCACTAACCGTCTTATCTTCACAGTTAATACTGAAAACACATTGATAATTGATCTTCAGTGTTATAATCATTGTTCTGCGTTTTTTACGTAACACCACGGCATTAACACTGGGCGCTGTAATATTTGCTGCTCTAACCAGACGGTACTGGATTGAATAATTTTTTCAGTCATCAAATTCGTGCTTTAACCTTTATTTCATGATCAATCTTTGGATTATAGTGATCTGAAAAAAGGTAAAACCATAAAATAATTGATGAGCAGGAACCATCAATACTACATTTTACACTCCCATAAACCATTCCTTCTAGCTAAAATGAGATTTACCTGCTTATTGATTAAAATCGCGCACACCGTAGTCATAGAACATCGAGAACAGTCATCCACTAGTGTCCCACAGTTCACGGTATACAGCAACCCCGTGAATTCAATGCCATTCCACTGAATATTTATTTTCAGCAAGTGGCGACTAGTGCGTAGGTGCTCATGTGCAGAACAAATAATTTTTATTTTATTTTTTTCTTAGGAAAACAGGCTACATGAGGGTAATCCACATCGTGACAACTCTCCTTTAATAGCATAGGATTTGAAAGGGGGGATGCGGAAGGTTAGAGGAAGGTGGCCAAGGGTTAACCAGTGCCCCCGGACTATAGTTTAAGGATCCTACCCAGCATTCGCCTAAAAGTAATGCAGGACAAAGCATAGAAAATCTGCATCAGGAAGGTCGGGCAGTGGGTACTTTTTATTACGCCCTTCCGATAGCGGGAGAGGAGTTTGCTGCGGGGACGCAGCATTCCCTTCTCCGAGCCACGACCAGTTTAGGAGGCAGCTGGCCGACTATTCCAATGGGAACACAGAAAAATTCTTACCGTATGCCCAAGGTCTGTGATCCTGGAATATTCACCTCTGAAAGGTGCCACGGCTTGTGGGAACCTTAGTTCACAAACGGAGAGAGGAAAAGGCATCCCCAAATGTAGTCCCTTCCGTCTCTCCTACAAGGTTCTGCCTACGCGAGAACATCCCTCGCAAGTTCTGGCTGCGAGAGAATATCCCTCGCAGATCTGGTTTCAAATATTTTTTTTTTTTGGGATCAGGCTACATGAGGGTAATCCAAATGGTGGCAACTCTCCTTTAATAACATAGGAAGGGATTTGAAAGGGGGGATGTTGAAGGGTTAACTAGGGCCCCCGGACTATGGTTTAAGGATCCTACCCGGCAATTCACCTAAAAGTGATGCACGGAAAACCCTAGAAAAACCTGCATCAGGTAGGTCGGTCATTTGGTACTTGTCCCACGCCCTTCCTATGTCGGGAGAGGGGTTCGCTGTTTATTATTTTATTTTTAATGTAACAAGGTACAGGAGGGTAATCCACAATGTGGCAATTCCTCTTTAATAGCATAGGAAGCGATTTGAAAGGGGGGATGATTTTTTTTTTAGGGCAACAGGCTACATGAGGGTGATCCACATTGGGCAACTCCCCTTTAATAGCATAGGAAGGGATTAGAAAGGGGGGATGCGGAAGGGTAGAGGAAGGTAGCCAAGGGTTAACTAGGGCCCCCGGGCTATATTTTAAGGATCCTACCCGGCATTCGCCTAAAGAAATGCAGGGAAAACCCTAGAAAAACCTGCATCGGGTAGGTCGGGCATTTGGTACTTGTCCCATGCCCTTCCGATGACGGGAGAGGAGTTTGCTGTGGGAACGCAGCTTACCCCTCGCCATGCCTTGGCCTGTTTAGGAGGCAGCTGGCCGACTATTCCAATAGGAATAGCGGACAACTCTTGCTGTATGCCCAAGGTCTGCGACCCCGGAACATACACCTCTCAAAACAGACCGAGGTGCCTCGGCATGTGGGAACCTGATTTTTTTTTAGGGCAATAGGCTACATGAGGGTAATCCACTTAGGGCAACTCCCCTTTAATAGCATAGGAAGGGATTTGAAAGGGGGGATGCGGAAGGGTAGAGGAAGGTAGCCAAGGGTTAACTAGGGCCCCCGGGCTATATTTTAAGGATCCTACCCGGCATTCGCCTAAAGGAATGCCTGAGCCCCTCAATTTTTTTTTAACTTTATATATTTGTGTTTTGACAGTGAGAGTTCATGCTTAAGAGTTCTAAAACTTCAAACTGTCCTCTTAGGCGCGCACTCGCTAACTATTGCAGCGAGTTGCTGTGTTTACTTAGAAGAAAAATCTGGAATGAGAAATGCGCATGCTCCTTATTCCGTTTCGCCACTATGTAACTCCTCTCGAGATTCGACCAACTGCCTCCATTCCTTGCTCAGCGACAATGTTGTGGCTTGTTCATAAAATTACCTTTATTTAAAATATTTACGAAGCAAAAGTACTTTTGTGCTTCAAATGCTATTATCAGTTATACACCGTTACAAACGGTGTCGAGAGAAATGTAGCATATTACAGGTGGGAGTATTGGTAACACTATCTCTGTTGTAGTGCTTGAAGTATTTTACATAGCTATCCTCGTAAAAATGATTGCTTTTGTTATGACGCGCATAACTTACATAACCGCCCACTGTAAAGGTAATGACTTCAATCACGGTTGTGGTTGCCTAGAAATAAATTAAACTACAGACTAAATAACAATCTAAAATATATTACACGCATCTTACGTTTTCTATTTTTTAAAATTATTTTAAGAGATTAAAAACCGCAACAGTTAAACTCGAATCATTACCGTAAATTTCAAAATTGACATAAATTATAACTGTATTTTTTTTCTTTGTTTATTTCTAAGTTCGATATTCATTCTTTAAAACAACACATTTCTTGTTAATGGGGAAATATTCCTTCAGGCTTTCTACTATCTTACGTTTTCGTGTTCGTCGTTTTTAATTTGTTTTCCGAGTGGAGAGAATTCAGAAGACCTAAGATATGGCTAAATCTCACTTATGATTGTCTGCTTTAGTTTATCTTTCGTGGGACTAGCAACTTGAGAGGGAATGCTTGTCTCAGCCACATCCTGTTTCCAACCCATGTTGTACGAACACAGGAAATCTGGGGAGAACTTTCAGAAATTCCCGTTCCTCCCTGGCCGACTTGCACGGCCGTTGTAATTGTTCAGGAAATGCGTCTCCCGATGCCCTGAAACTCTGGGGATTACGCGGACTTGTGCGCTGACTAAGCTTCTCTGGGAAAACTCCGACACTCAACCAACAGTCCGACTTTCACTTGCGAAGCCGAGTTGTTGACCCCTGATATCAGAAAAAAATGAACTGTTTTACCATTATTCGATAGCGAGATTTTTTTTAATGATTCAAGCTCATATAATATTTGGAGATATTTATTTTTCTAAAAAAATAGGGTTTCCTTAAATAACCATATATATTGTAGTAATTGGTAATTAAGGCATTGTTCTAATTGAAAAGTTGAATTGTAGAGGACTCATTATTGGTGGATATAGAGGACGCCGCAACAAACCGGCAAGGCAAAGCAAGCATTGTTGATCGGTCGAGAAGGTTCTACGCGCTCAAAATTTACGAGACGAACGTATAGTCGGGCAGCAGACAGCAAATAGAACAGACGAAAAAAACGAACAGTCAGGCAATGAACGGTGAGGTGTAAAGACCACAAAATTCTAATACACGAAAAGTTGAACAATTTAGTCAGTCAGCAGCGAGAATGAAAAAGGGCTAATTTAAGGAACGAGAAAGTGTTCCAGTAACCAGTACGCTGTTATATCAAATCGCAGAAACTAAATAAATCCTCAGTCAACAGACAAAACCAGTGAGTTGCATTTTCAACATGACTCACGAGATCTACAAATCCAGTTTGCAGTAAATCATCGAGAATCAACCAATCCATTTTAAACCAACTAACAAACTACGCTAATTAGAGTCTGTGAACATTTAGAGTCTGTGAGTAATTAGAATCTGTGAAAACCCCAAAATTGTGCACGAAAAGTAAAATGAGTCCTGGGCTGCCGTAAGTAGAAAGAAAACTTTAAAATCATTGTAAACCACCTTTAAAAGATAAACGTCAGATCGTTCTTTAATTATCGATAAAATGAGATCTTTAATTATTCAGTTCATTCTTTAATTATCGATAAAATGAGATCTTTAATTATTCAGATCATTTTTTTTTATTACTTGATAAAAATTGAAATTGTTTAAATTGAATCTTTAGTATTATTTCTTCAGCAACAAATTTCGTCTATGTTCAGACGCATTGATTCCCATATAAAGTAAATGTAATTTTTGTGATTTTGATTATATAAATTCTGCCATTATCAAACCCAGTTCAAGACCCTAAAATCCCAAATATTTTGTGATTTGAATACTTGTTTTAAAATTGTTAATAAATCTTGTTTTATAGTTTTCACGTAATAGTTCTTTTCATTTAAAAACGACACATAATTAATATCTTGAATTATTGTCAAAAGATACAAGCTATGTATATAAATTATTACAATATATACATATATATATATATATATATATATATATATATCTTAGTCAAATAAAATTTTCCCCCTTATTTGTAATAGTTTTTTAAGTAAGACGTTGACAAAAAACTACCCCTTTTCAGTTTTTAAAAATTGTTTCTGATCCCTAAATATTTATTCCCTTTGTGGTATATAGACAAATTATTTTAAAAAACATACCAATGAACAGTTTTAAGTGTTGTTATTCAATATAAAAAAACAGAATCACAGTACGTATAGATTATTTACAAAAAACATTTTTCCCGTATAATGACGTTAAAATGCATAAAAACAAAACATTACTGGTCTGTTTTATATATATTGTAATAATTAAATATAATATTATGAATGTGGCTTTTCTAAATGAAAGAACGTAAGTGAAAACTATTAAACAAGATTTATTAACAATTTTAAAACAAGTATAAAATACACAAAATATTTGGGATCTCAGGGTCTTGAACTGGGTTTGATAAATGGCAGAATTTATATAATCAAAATTACATTTATTTTTTATGGAAATCAATGCGTCTGAACATAGACGAAATTTGTTGCGGAAGAAATAATACTAAAGATTGAATTTAAACAATTTTAATTTTATCAAGAATTAAGGATCTCATTTTATCGATAATTAAATAATTAAAGAACGATCTGACTTTTATCTTTTAAACACGGTTTACGAATGATTTTAAAGTTTTTCTCTACTTACGGCCCGCCCAGGTCTCTTTTTAGCTTTTCGTGCACAATTTTGGGGACATCACTGATTCTAAGTACTCACAGACTCTAAATGTTCACAGGCTCTAATTGGCGTTGTTTGTTAGTTGGTTTAACACAAATCGGTTGGTTCTCGATGCTTTACTGCAACCTGGATTTGTAGATCTCGTGACTTTAGTTGGAAATGGACTTCATTGGTTTGTCTATGGCCAGCATGATGAATCTACGCTCGACCACCGAATACACACTAGTTGCTCTGTGTCCTTCCCGACTGAATATTGCTTTACTTTTTAATAATTGGAAAGCATGTTTGTGACTGGACCACATTCTTTCGTTCCGACTGCCGACTGTAAAACTTTTCGTCTGATCTATTCGCTGTCTGCTGCCCGACTGAACTGTTCGTCTCTTAAATTTTGAGCGCGTAAAAACCCTCTCGACCGATCAACAATGCTTTCTTTGCCTTGCCGGTTTGTTGCGGCGTCCGCTCTATATCCACTAATAATGAGTCCTCTACAATTCAACTTTTCAATTAGAACAATGCCTTAATTACCAATTACTACAATATATGTATATTATTACGTATTGATATAGTACAATTTGAAGTATAATTAATAATTTTACATTTTATTTTCAAATTACAAGGAACAATAAATGTATTGAGATAATACAGTGCTTTAATTCAAGAAATGATGTAATTTTCCTTCTCATTAAGTTAATAATTTCTGCATATTGGAGACCATATTATTTTCTCTGTTTAAATATAAATGGATCGATTCGGCTATTGTAGGTTTATTTCGACAATCATTTCTATGTATTGCTGTATCCTGCAGTTTTCATGCTACTTTTACAAGTTATTTTGTTATTTTCTTTTATATAATCAACGATTTGCCAATTATCCTCTTCTTTCCACAGATTAAAACTTTCGATATCTCATGGCAGAAATATTCCGAGTAAAATGTACGTTACAGTAACAACTAAGAAATAATTTTCTCCCCTGAAGTGGGGACATTTCAACAAAATAGAGCGATAAAAATCTATCATTTTAAGGGGAGAATTCTCGTGACGTAGAAATACATGCTTTTATGCTGAAAGAGACGGTGTTTTCATGAAACATGAGTTTGTCTTCCTAAGCGGCGCGGATTATCTTTTTCCACCACGAAAGTTTCGTTGCGGTCTATCACGTCAATTCCATAAACGCACTGCATAAAGGACGAACATATAACGTAGCTTATAAGTCTGAATAAGGACCGTGTTCAGTGTTACATTGGGTGATGAAACGTGCCTTAAGAACTAGGATTGACGATAAGGTTGCTTGACGCAAACCTTCCGTTATTTGGTATTGAACTCCTTGATAATGTATCAAACCGTATTGTGTTTTTCTGTATTTCATGTATTCATTATTTATTATGTTTTTAGGTTTCGCTTTTTGATGTTTCAACGTTAACAAATGTTTAGAATTGAGACCGGAATGTATGCACTAATTGTTCTTGTTAACAAAGAGCTTTTGAGCTTCGGGCTGTTTTTTTTTAAAAAAAAAAAATATCAACGCATGACAATATATTATTTTACTTTTTCACTTTCACCGCCGTAGTAATATTTTTGTGCTAGTTTTCTTTTACGAAACACCGACACGAAGCAGGGTTATTCTAATAATATCGTTGTTGGTATCGAATCGCGTTTCATTATAACCTCAAAAATGCAGCCACATATTACTGATTTCTTTCTGCCCAAAAACATTGCTTGACCTTAATCCAGGTATTTGGTTCAGACGCTGAACCTTGATCTAAACAGGATGTGTGATGCATGTAAGGCCACCCACGTAACAGCTGCTCTGTCAAAAATAAATTCTATAAAATACATTCAACCAGATTTCGTGAATCCCGACATCTACATCACTTTCAACACGAAATTTGTGAGTTTACATATTACGTTTAATTTTCTACGTTTTTTTTTCGGAAGTATATGCGTTGATATTTTTTAAAACAACAGCTACAGAGTTGGTCCAATGCTCTTTGTTAACAAGAACAATTAGTGCATAAATTCCGGTCTCAATTCTAAACCTTTATCAGCATCACTATTTGCAAACATCAAAAAAGTGTATCCTCAAAACGTAATGAAATACAGAAAAACACAATACGGTTATAAACAGTATCAAGGAGTTCAGTACCAAACAACGGAAAGTTTGCGACAGGCAACCTTATCGTCAATCCTAATTATTAAGGCACGTTTCATCGTCCAATGTAACACTGCAAACAGTCCTTATTTCTTCAGACTTATAAGCTACGTTATATGTTTGTCCTTTATGCAGTGCGTTTATGGAATTGACGTGATAGACTGTAAGGATACTTTCGTGGTGGGAAAGATAATCCGCGCCGCTTAGGAAGAAAAACTCATGTTTCATGAAAACACTGTCTCTTTCTGCATAAAAGCAGAGATTATGTAATTTATATACACACAATAATAAATTATTGAAGTCAGATATGTTATGTTGGACTATCATGCGTTAGTATCTTGGCTAATATGAGTATGAGTGTATCGTAACGGAAGGAGTGTAAAGCCACGGACGGGAAGTCATTACACTCTGATTACGTCATTAGGAAGGCCAAAATTAGAAGCCGCTGCGGTAGCGGCGTGTAGATTAAAACATACAGTATTTATTAATACCTCTAGTATGTGACTAAAGGAATACTAGAATTGGAATAGTCGGCCAGCTGCCTCCTAAACTGGTTGAGGCGTGGAGAATGGACGGGCGTGGGACAAGTATCAAATGCCCGACCTACCTGATGCAGATTTTTCTAGGGTTCTATTCCCATTGGAATAGTCGGCCAGCTGCCTCCTGAACTGGTCGAGGCACGGAGAAGGGAATTCTGTTCCTCTCCCGCTATCGGAAGGGGTTGGGACAAGTACCCAATGCCCGACCTACCTGATGCAGGTTTTTCTAGGGTTTTCGCTGCATTTCTTTAGGCTAATGCCAGGTAGGATCCTTAAAATATAGCCCTGGGGCCCTAGTTACCTTTGGCTACCTTCTTCCACCCTTCCACATCCCCCCTTTCAAATCCATTCCTATGCAATTAAAGGAAGTTGCCCAACGTGAATTACCCTTATGTAGTCCGTTGCCCTAAAAAAAACGCAGGCAGTACCTGCGAGGGATATCCTCTCGGAGGTAGAACCTTGTAGGAGAGATACGAAGGGGCTACCTATGGGGATGTCTTTTCCTCTCCGTTTTTGAACTAAGGTTCCCACAAGCCGAGGCACCTCGGCCTGTTTAGAGAGGTGTAAGTTCCGGGGTCTCAGACCTTGGGCATACCATAAGAGTTGTCCGCCATTCCCATTGGAATAGTCGGCCAGCTGCTTAGTAAACTAGTCGAAGCTCGGAGAAGGGAATACTCAGTGCCCACAGCAAACTCCTTTCCCGCTAACGGAAGGGCGTGGGACAAGTACCCAATGCCCGACCTACGTGATGCAGGTTTTTCTAGGGTTTTCCCTGCATTTCTTTAGGCGAATGCCAGGTAGGATCCTTAAAATATAGCCCTGGGGCCCTAGTTAATCCTTGGCTACCTTCCTCTACCCTTCCGCACCCCCCCCCCTTTCAAATCCCTTCCTATGCTATTAAAGAGGAGTTGCCCAACGTGGATTACCCTCATGTAGCCTGTTGCCCTAAAAAAAAACAAAAAAAACCTTGCCTACCTTCCTCTACCTTCCCGCATCCCACCTTTCAGTCCGTTTCCTATGCTATTAGAGGGGAGTTTCCACCACGTAAGTTACCCTATTCATAGCCTGTCTGTACACTCTTATTTTTTTCTTTCAAATGAGGGGAACTCATGTTAACTGAGTTTTGTTGTTGTTGCGAGGAGGCATTTATTTCACAGTAGCTTGCTGCATGCATTACAGACTCAAAGGTTCTAAACCGTAGTAGCCGGGGTCGGGTTTGACACGTCTACGGATCGTAATCGACCACTTGTGCACACGGACATTGGTTTTCTCTGCTCTCATTTGAGCTGAAAGTCGGGAACGTTGCGCCCCCACAGAAAACACAAACTACAGTCGTCGGAACGGCGTGGGACAAGCAACGTGAGCTACTTGATTCTGGTTTCCCGAGAAATTTCACAGTATCGCATTTAGAATCTAGATTACTTGGTTACCTACTTTACTGACTGAGTAGTATTATTTTTTTACGTTGACATCCGCTGCGTCTCTAATTTTAGTCCGGTTGTTGTTTGCATACTTCGGTATGTGGAACATTCCTTTCATGCGATAATATTGACTCGCTGCCGAGGTAAATAAACCTGTGACTTAAAGTAAACCATTACAGGACCATTATGGTTGAGTGCCGTTCGTGAGGTTCCTATTCCATGCTGCTCTAAGCCTGCCTCTTGTGAAGCTTGCGGTCTGTGTAGAGAGTGTTTAAGCACACGTCCATCAGTCATCCTTGACATTATGCAGGACAGATTTGGGCGGACGAGGTACAAGTCTCGCTTCCCTACAAGGCGGCCAGTTTTCGACGACAAATTAAACTATCACTGATTTTTTCTTCTCGCTTTAACAGTTCTGAAGGACCTTTCGAGCCAAGAAACTATCGCTTGGTTGGATAATTTTATCGGACTCGCAATATTTAAAAGGGACGCTGCTCTTCGCAGGCGTGAAGAAAGTGCACGGGGATTTCCCTGGGGGATTCCTCCGTGTGGCGTGCATTACGCGTGCAGACAAGGGAACAGCGGATTGCTGTCTCGCTACTTTCTCCTGGCACAACTACAGAAAATCGAATTTTGCCTCACGAATGAATTTCGACAATATTCGCTTTCGAAACGCTGTTATCACAAGCATGTCGTCCACTTCCCCAGAGCAGTGGTCAAAACTTCCTGTCTTGCGATAGTGACGTGGTTCGCCCGTAACGAGTTATCTGATTGGCGTGGATAATCGCAACATCCACGTGCATGTTTATTTAACCAGAGCAATGAATTATGTATCGGTGACACTTGTGTGGTTCTGTAAACAGGACTCAAAACCACACACTATTACTGTGAGTTTTGTTTAGTCAACAGAACTGGGACTGTTTTTCCGGAAGCTCACTAGTCTATTTCGGAAATATTGGAGGACATTTCCTTTTCCTGGAGGATTATTACCGCTATGGTTTCCCGTTGTCTTCCGCCGATTTCATGCGAGATACGACCAATGCTGTGCTGGAGCGGCACAATGGGTTTGCTGATGCTGAAAGTGAGAAAGACAAATGTATGCCCTTACCGGAACTGAGGGCACTGACGTTCAGGTCGGCGATTATAATATCCTGTACGTAAATAATAAATAGGTGATACGCTCGTCAAAAGGTTCAAAGAGTGAACGATCTGAAAACCCCACCCCACTGTTCGATTCAAGTTAAATTTGAACTCTTCTTGCACTTGAAATTATCTTCTTCTTCTTCAGCTTTTCCCCCTTTTATATGATTTCCGTCTTCAATTTCCATTTCTGTCTGTCGTTCCAACCTCCCTCTTCCAAATTACTATCCTCCATTATGGTTTTCACATGGGTTTCCCACTTTAATCTGGGTCTGCCCCGTTTATTTTTTCCAGGAAGTTACCATTGGTATATTTCTTTTCGCCATCTTCCATTTTCCATTCTTTGTACGTGACTATACCATTTATGGGTTTGATTTTCAATCCTTTTAACGTTGCTCTCGTCTGGTGATTCAGAAATGGGACTATTTCAGTGACGGAGGAAAATGTTGACAGTTTGAAATTAGATTTAGATGTAAAAGAAAATATAATTGAATGTAAATAATTAATATATAAAAATTCTAGAAAGGTATCGTCCGAACCGTGACGTAATGATAGTTAAAATATTTATTTACAGGCTCAGGATGGAAAATTTTTGACCATACTGGGAATCCAAACCAGGATCTCCTTTCTCCTTGGTTTAAACCATTGTTGCTACGATCATTTTAAACACACTATCCATTCTTCATTCAATTCCAAAATTAAATTGTCTGTGAACCTGTCTTCAGGTTTGTATAAAGGCTGGAGAAAATCGCCCCTGGGCAGCTCAAATGGATAGAACATAACGTACAATGTGGAGGTCCTTGGTTTGATTCCTGGTCCGGTTAAGATTTTTCCACCCTGATTTTTAAATTCGGTTTCATAGCCTTCTGCTCTTGTATTGGGCGTTATTAATTAATATTTTTCATAAATTTTAATAGACTTATTAATACAATTTTGGAGTGCATTGTTAATAGTTTTATGACTGCCTTGGATAATAGGTTCACTCATGAGTGAGTATTTCTGTATAAATATATATATATATATATTAGTACATGATATACGTATATAAAGTAGGTAAAGAATGGGAAATCTATAAGACTGAACGGTTCTGATACGATAGCAGAAAAATTCCGTTCTGTCCATCTTGAAAAGTTAACAAATGAACTCTGAATATGCTACAATTCATCAGGGAAAATCAGGGAAAATATCTTAGTTCTATTCTATATGAAAATATCGTTGTTACATAAAAAGTACGTCCAGTTGTCAAAAATAATCTCAAATTGTATGTCTATTAATCAGGAAACTTATAATTTGAATAATGACTAAAATCATTGACTTTGTCAATTGACTTGGAATGATTTTTATTTAGATGTCTCATTTAGTCAAACCTAAAAACATAATCATCTTTACTACAGAAGGTCATTCAACTAATTCCACGGAAACTGTATTCTTTGAAGCTATCGGCCAGCTGCCTCCTAAACTGGTCGAGGTACGCAGAAAGGAATGCTGCGTCCCCACAGCGAACTCTACTCCTGCTATCGGAAGGGCGTGGGACAAGTAGGTCGGGTGACCTACCTGATGCAGGTTTTTCTAGGGGTTTTCCTGCATTACTTTTAGGCGAATGCCGGGTAGGATCCTTAAAATATAGCCCGAGGGCCCTAGTTTACCCTTGGCTGCCTTCCTCTACCCTTCCACATCCCCCCTTTCAGATCCCTTCCTATGCTATGGAAGGGGCGTTGCCTCCATGTGGATTACCCTCATGTAGCCTGTTACACTAAAAAAAATAAAAAAGATTTTATAAAAGTTTAAATTAAATTTTCAAATGAGACTTCTCGATTTTACTTGGTTTGTAGTTTGCGAATCAAGTAGTGGTTTATAACAAAATAATCTGGCCGCAACTGGATTCCTTATCGACTAATAAAACGGGAACGGGTCGATTTTGAACCCCAGAAGTGCGAGATCGCTCCTATATTCATAATATCCAAGTCATAAATACCTACCTCTTCTTTATCTGAGCCCTTTGTTGGAATAATTTATGCTCGAACAATTCCCCATGTGACCAATTTAAAAGTACGAAAGATGTTTTCTTTACATTTTCATTGCCGTAACTAGTTTACAATCCTGTGTTGCAGAGCAAATATCATTAGTTATACTTAAAAATTGATTTATTAATATCTTATCCTCCAATGCAAAATATACAGAGATTTTTCTGTGAAATGTATAATGTTTAGTTAATATATTAAATTGTCTTGCATCCTGAATTTCCCATCACACTTTAATTTGATCACTATACTCCCATGAATCTATTATTTGCAGAAATTCATTCCTTATTCAGTTTGTATTATTATGAAACCCTGATAGCATCATTTCTAGAAATATCTTAGCCAATTGAAATACATAATTGATGGTGCTAGTAAGTTTTTGGATCATGGTTCTGTGACTGAAGTAATAGAAATACTGTCATGCGTAATTAAATTTCTACGGATTAATTCGGAGCAGACCAAGAGCTGCTGAAAAATAAATTTTAATTCAAACGCTGTCAATATTAAATTTGACAAGAAAATATCAACAAATGATGTATTTTATTTTACGTTTATTTTGGTATTTCTGTATATATCCTTGGTTTTATATTTTTGTTTTCCTTATCATGTATGTTCAAATTGTGTTAGAGAAAGACGCTAAGTGGCATCAAATTATCCATCTATATTTAACTTTTTGTGTGTAATAAGGTCGTATTGTTTTTTATTAATCGAATATGACGTTAAATCTATATGTTATCGTTGTAATTATTTTTCTATATAGTTTAATACCATGAATTCTCGCAGAACTTGTGAATTCTTAATGAAAGTCTTATAACATTCAACTTTTTATGTATTTCCGTTGAGTCCTGTTTTTAATATTATTATTATTTTCCGTCTCTTTAATGGGGATGATTCGATACTATTTTTTTCTTCTAATTCCTATTAAGCGTCAATATTGATTTTGTTATTATTTGCAACTTGTCATTTATATGTTATTAAAACATTATTTCAAATAATAATAAAGCCTTATGTTTAACGAAAGTAAGTGTTGGGAATTTTTTTTTGGTAAATTGCAATTTTTCGGTTGAACCTGGGAAAATTAGCAGATCACCTTGATGTTGTTTGGAACGTGACCTTGGGGTAAACCCGAAAACTCTTCCTTGTTGATGTGTATCTATAACTTATGGGAGATAATGGACTTTTCTAAAAATATTTATGTCAGTGCTGCCAATATTCCAGCGATAATACCACTGGACATACATATATAACCAAATTAGATCTATCTTGGTTTGCTAAAAAATTCCCTAAAATTTTAAAGTAAGCGGCGGTTACATTCCATTATTGATGTGTTAAGGAATGAATACGTCCAAGAATGACTCTAATAACATTTGAAAAACAAATAAAAAAGAAGCCTAAATCTAATACTTCAGGATATTTTCACGGAGTATACGAAAATTCACTTTTAATTTGTGTTTGTCGTCTATAGTCTGAAAAAATACTTGACAAATCACGCTGAAAATGTCCGATTTTGTTCCTGACAAATCCGGGAGAGTTTAATAGACTGGTTAGAATAACAAAAATTTATGGAAGTGCTGCGGAAAATATCTGTGAATATATTTGTATAACGCTGTTGTAGTTATATAACTGGACGTTGAGCTGTGGTTAATTATTAAAATGTTTACTGAAACTTAGTTCTTGATTTGTACATTAATCGATCAAGAAATGGATTTAGATTCTAAAGAACATAATGAGTAAAAATTAACGCAAAGATTACAACTGATACATTTCCACCGGAAAGTAAATTTTATCCATTAGTTATAATAAATTCCACTAATGTCCATAAAAGAAGGCTGTTTTTATATAGTTGTTCAATTGTTGTTGCATAACAATGCCGTCAAAACAAGAAAAATAAACGAAAAAAAACACAAAAAGAGCCAAGAGAATTTGAGAAAAATCGAGAAATGAAACTGAACGACGAAACGAAGGAAATAAACTAGGTATGACAGAATAACGTTCTACATAATCGGGAAAACAGCAATAGGGAAGCATTTTCGGTACTGACAGTTATATATAAATCATTATAAAATTAGATTTTAATTTTTAATTCAAACCGGCGTATATCAAATATTTTCGTGCCACATACCTAAAAACAAGTAATATACATTTATTACGGGTTAGTGTTGTAGTTTTATTGAAAAAATAATTTTAGACATTAGTATTCTTTTATAACTTACCGTGCAACTGAAGTGCTACTATTATTTATTGAAAACCCCTTCGAATTGTTTTGAGTATGCAATGTAACGGAGCGAAGTGCACGATGGGTTACATACCTCTAAGGCGCATGAATTTAATAAAATATAATTTTGCTGGTTGCATCCAGCTATTAACATAATTGTCTTTAGAATTTAGAATTTCTACACTGTTATTCAATTTCTGAGAGCGGATTATAAATATATTTTTCTAGATTACGTATTACAAATTTTACAAAAAGACATAAACCTGAGTCATCGAGGTATCTTAAATTGAAGTACACTCAGAAGCACTTTTATCATTGAAAATATTTCGGATGAAATATATTAATTACAGAAAACGATTTTTTAGTATAAGATTTGACATATATTTCAGTCCGTTTGATAGAATTTAGAATAATTATATTTTATTCGAGCAAATTTACTATGGAAATGAATAATGGAAACGTATTAGTTTTTGTGTTTTATTATTATAATAGCAATTTTAATTTTTGAGTTGGTTTGATTTATGGTTTATATATTTCTATTTATTACGGTGAAGAGTATTAGTTGTGTAGTATTATTGAAAAAATAATTTTCGTCACTAGTATTTATTTTTAACTTACCGTGCAATTGTAATGGTAGTACTATTTATTGACACCCCCTTTCAATTGTTTTGAGTATGCAATGTAATGGAGCGAAGTGTACGATGTGTTGCATGCCTCACAGGCGCTATTTACATTAATCAAGTATAATTTAGCTGGTTGCATCCAGCTATTAAAAAAAATTGTCTTAAGAATTTCAAATGTCCACACTGTTATTAGATTCCTGAGTGCGGATTTTAAATTTATATTTTCCTAGATTACGTATTATAAGTTTTACAAAAAGACAAAACCATGAGTCGTCCAGGTATCTTAAATTGAAGTAAATGATCTTATTCAGAAGCACTTCTATCATGGAAAATATTTCGGATGGAGTATATTAATTACAGAATATGATTTCTTAGTAAAAGATTATTTATTTATTTATTATTTATTTCAGTCCGTTTTTGAGATTTTAGAATCATCATATTTTATTAGAGTAAATTTACTATGGAAATATGTAATGGAAACGTACTAGGTTTTATGTTTTATTATTTTAGCAATTATATTTTTGATGTGGTTTGATTTATAGTTTTTCTAGATTTATTACGGTTAAGAGTATGTGTTGTAGTTTTTTTGAAAAAATAATTTTCGCCATTAGTGTTCATTTTTAACCCACCGTACAATTATAATGGTAGTACTATTTATTGAGAACCCCTTTTTATTGTTTTGAGTATGCAATGTGATGTGTACGATGGGTTGCATGTCTCACAGGCGCCATTTACATCAGTTAATTATAATTTTCCTTGTTGCATCCAGCTATAAACAAAATTGTCTTCAGAATTTAAAATTTCTACATTGTTATTCGATTCGTGAGAGCGGATTTTAAATATATTTTTCTAGATTACGTATTGTAAGTTTTACAAGAAGAGTCGTCGCGGTATCTTAAAGTGATGTACACTCACTTACTCAGAAACATATTTATCATGACGAATATTTCGGAACAATTATATGAACTTTAGTTCACGATTTATTAGTAAAAGATTGAACATTTTTTTCAGTCCGTTTGTGAGAAATTTGTGAATGATCATATTTTATTAGAACAAATTTTTTAGGGAATGTATAATGGAAACGTACTAGGTTTTGTGTTTTATTATTATAGAAATTTAATTTTAGAACTGGTTTTCATTTATTAATTAAATTAAATAACACTAATTTAGTCAAAGTATATAAAAAACTGGAGTTTTTTTAAAAAAATTATCTCTAATGAAGGAAACTTAAACTTTTTTTTGCCCTGATAATATGTTCTACAATAGGAATAAACTCATTTGGAAACCGTAAGATTATATATTTTTTAAGTGATGTCTAATGAAATTTCTCCGTTTTCAGAACATTTTTTAGCACCGTATAATAGAGCAATTCTTCGTGTACGATAGGAAATAAGTAAAGTAGTTATAAAAATCACTACAGAAATTTGCCAGGGTAAATTTTTATTTTAATATTTCCTTAGATACAATACAACGATTTTCGGGACATTTCGATAAAACTAACGTCTTTACAGATAATTTATCGACATTTTCAGTCCTTTGCCTTTCACATGGGAGATGATGGTATTAAAAATAATTATTTTCCTCTAAATATTCGAGTACGGCACCTGCTTTCTAGAGTATTTGTTCTTTGATCCGTACTTATAGTAGAACAGAAACTATGTAATGTTCACTACATGCACTGAAATTTTAAAGTTTTTGTATCGTATCGACTGCAAGCTTTTCTTTGTCAACACGTTCCATCTTCTGCAAGGAGGGTGCAGACTCTGTGAGAGCCAAGCAAAGACCAGTATTGGATTTCTGAAGCCTTTACTTAGGAAAATCCTGCGTAAGCTAATCTCGCACGCTCACAACGATCCTTACTACTGTCCGGGATGAAATTATCCTGTAGTAACTCAACAAAATTGACAATGATTGGACACACAAAATGTTACTAAAAATATCCAAAGCAAATATTTCACTGGAAGGAATATATTTGTATCGTATATTTAAAAGAAATTTTCTTTAGTTTTCCATTAATAATTAAATAAATGTTACTATATTATCGCTATAATAAAATAATTTTGTAAAGGTAGAAGGGCTAGAATATGTTTTTGAAGATCGCAGTAATGGCATTAACGAAGGTAGTGCAAAATTTGATTTAAAAAGGCTCAATATATTACCGTAAATTAATATCTGATCTGCGTTTAATTTTCCTTATTTTTCAAAAGAATTATTTCTGTGTTACGGAAAATATTCGTTCTGTATATTTAAATTTGTATCTTATTTTTTCACAATGATTTAAATTGATTTATTACATCATTATAATTTCAATTCCTTCATTTATGAAGGTAACACTTAAGATCAATAAAACTAACCTCAGCGAATTTGAGTTTGGTGTTTATAAAATTGTTCCTGTGTAAAATACTATTTTTTTTAAATAAAAAATTATGGTTATAAATTTTACCGTATTGTTTTTTGATTTTTAAATTAATTAGGAGTATATGTTTTAAGAATCCAGATGATTTTTACCGTTCAATCATTTTACTACGACTGTTACTTTTGTGTATTTAAATAATTATTGAGTTAATTCAAATCACTTATTAGTAAAATATGACAATCTTTACTTAGGGAATTAATTTGAAAATTTAACAAACATTTTATTTTCAAATAATAAAATTAAATTTTTATGTTTTCACGAAATAGAAGTTTATTTTTAAACTGATTAGACTTAAATAGGGAAATTTATTTAAAGTAATTAATAATCTTTCCAAAATTAATTTTAACTGGGAAAATAACCTTGTTTGTTTGAACATATGATAATGATTTTAGAGATAAAAAAGGTTTTTTAATTACATAAAAATACTTTACTAACAAAAATGTTTAAATTTAAGTCAGGTATGAAGACGACTACAACAACAATTTTTAAGATATTAGAGGCAAAATAATGCGTACATATCGTACATGATGTCGTAATAATAGGAAGCCAGTAGAAAACAACAGTAAAATAATAATAAAGTGTGAATAATTACGCGTCGCGTTACTTAACTTCATGTAGTCATTGAAAAATAAATTATTTTCTTTTCTGGAGCGGAACGGAAAATCTTTGGATTTCCTGCAAACAATTTTATTGAATAGATACAAGTAATTTATTTAATTTAGTTTCAGAAATATTGTTATTACAATTAAATGTCTATTTGTAGTGAAAATTAGATGGTATAAATCGTTTCACTAATATTTGTTTAACGTTAACTGGTAATTATTCATATCTTAGTGTATGATGTAATTAATCGTAATTTTCGTTGCTCAGCAAAAGCATGGTGTAGTACTTACAGTTATTTAATTGTAATAGACGACTCTATATATAATATTACTCTATACAGACGAAATAAGCCTAATATAGAGCGGATTAGAGGCCGCATCAAGAAGAATTAGTTTGAAATTGTTTCTGCTGTTATTGATGAAACTTATATTTCACTAACATATTCTATATTCACTCGATGAATATTGCGCGCGGGAGCTGTCTCTCCTGACGCTGTAGCACTGTCAAAGATTCTATAGCAGTGGAATTATTGTTGCCGTATATTACTATGCCGAAAAAAATTGCTTTCGGCTCAGTGATTATTGAATCGAGAGATGGAGAGACGCCTCCAGTGAAGAAAGCGGCTGAAGGAAATGAAATCTGTATCGGAATACGAGCAGCGTTGAATATTTCGCCGGCGAAGTGCTGAGGTGTGAAGAAAAATGGGATGGAACGTTCTCCAAGAATTACAAGGATATATCTCGCGCCGTGCGATTCACAAATATCCCGAGCGTACTCTGGGAGACTGCGTTTTGGAACCGAATTGAAAATTACTACCTCAACTTTTATTATGACTTATTACATTATGAAAGTAATGACGCCAAAAAATGATTGTCAATGAAAGACGGCGAAGCGACGACTGCAATAAAGGAATGGCCGTCACTATTAATCTGATCTCGTGCCTGGTCAAAATTTCTCATTCAAAAAATTCAAGACATCAAAATGTTTGGCCTATTTGAAATAAATACAGATTACATTGCATTCTTGAAAAGTGATATATGTAACGAATAATAACCAGAGTCATGAAATAATTTAAAGCAGTAGTTCTGTAATACTAAAGATTAAAGAATTATAGAAGTTGGAAATAAATCGTTCCATATGTGAACTGTCTGCTCCATTAGTTCGGTCAATAGACGCCACTAGCACGTCCATTTGAAATTTAGGTCAACAATGTTGACGTTACAAACTACTGGAAAATCACTACTGTTCTGCCAATATACACATCGGGATCAAGGCCGTTCAGCCTGACGCCGGTAGTGTGCAAACAGGTAGAACGGCAGAATATTTGTGGAGGGATTGGGAAAAAATTGGGTGGATAAACTCTGGACAACTTGTGTTTCGGCCGGAATATTCGTGTGACAGCCAATTAGCTACGGTTTGTCAGGATCTTGCGGACATTGTTGGTGATGGAGGAGGAATTGGCGCAGGAGTGATCAATAGCTTTGTATGTTGTACTTTACTAGTCAAGCTTAACAGGTCCGGAGTGGACCTTCACACAGTTCGATGAATCGGGGAGGTTTAGAAAAATGAAAAGTAGGGTCAATGAAGAACTCTCAAATCCACATCCGGTTGCCAGAAGGGAGCGTAATTGGTTCATTAATATTTATAGTGTTTATGGGCGATCAAGCGAAGGAATGTAACGAAATATTAAATTATTCGTGGAAAACAGCATTTTTTTTAAAAAAAGAGGATATAAACGGTCTTCAAGGATATTTACTCAATATGTATATCTAATACTAAAGAATAAAGAATTATAGAAGTTAGAAACTAATCGTTCCATATGTGAACTGTCTGCTCCATTAGTTCGGTATATATATATATATATATATATATATATATATATATATATATATTGTAGTAATTGGTAATTAAGCCATTGTTCTAATTGAGAAGTTGAATTGTAGAGGACTCATTATTGGTGGATATAGCGGACGCCGCAACTAACCGGCAATGCAAAGAAAGTATTGTTGATCGGTCGAGAAGGTTTTACGCGCTCAAAATTTACGAGACGAACGAACAGTTGGGCAGCGGACAGCAAGTAGAACAGAGTAAAAGAACGAACAGTTGGGCAGTAAACGGCGAGTTGTACAGATTAAAATTCTAATTCACTAAAACTTGAACAATCTTTGTCAGTCAGCAGTGAAGACTGAAAGTTCTAATTTAAAGAACGAGAAAGTGTTCCAGTAACCAGTACGCTGTTATATCAAAATGCAGAAACTGAACTAGTCTTCAGTCAACAGACAAAACCAATGAGGTGCATTTTCAACAAAAATCCACGAGACCTACAAATCCAGGTTGCAGTAAATCATCGAGAATCGACAAATTTATTTTAAACCAACTAACAAACTACGCTAATTAGAGTCTGTGAACATTTAGAGTCTGTGAGTACTTAGAATCAGTGACATCCCCAAAATTGTGCACGAAAAGTTAAAATGAGACCTGGGCTGACGTAAGTAGAAAGAAAACTTTAAAATCATTGTAAACCACGTTTAAAAGATAAACGTCAGATCGTTCTTTAATTATCGATAAAATGAGATATTTAATTATGCAGATCATTCTTTATTTCTTGATAAAAATTGAAATTGTTTAAATTCAATCTTTGGTATTATTTCTTCAGCAACAAATTTCGTCTATGTTCAGACGCATTGATTCCCATATAAAGCAAATGTAATTTTTGTGATTTTGTTTATATAAATTCTGCCATTATCAAACCCAGTTCAAGACCCTGAGATCCCAAATATTTTGTAATTTGAATACTTGTTTTAAAATTGTTATTAAATCTTGTTTAATAGTTTTCACGTAATAGTTCTTTTAATTTGAAAACGCCACATAATTCACATCTTGAATTATTGTAAAAAAAGCTATAAATAAAAATATATTATTAATTATTACAATATATTTAGAGTAACAGTCTAGAGGAAGATAATCCCCATGAAAAACACAGGAAGGGATTTGAAATGGGGGATGCGGAAGGGTGGAGGAACGTAGCCAAGGGTTAACTACGGACCCCGGGTTATGGCTTAAGAATCCTAACCCGACATTCGCCCAAAAGCGATGCAGGACAAACCCTAGGAAACCTGCATCAGGTAGGTCCGGCATTGGGTACTTGTCCCACGCCCTTCCGATAGCGGGAGAGGGGTTTGATGTGGGGACGCAGTGCCTCGACCGGTTTAGGATGCAGCTGGCCGACTGTTCCAATGGGAATACCAAACAACTCTTACCGTATGCCCAAGATTTGTGACCCCGTAACATACACCTCTCAGAACAGGCCGAGGTGCCTTGGGTTGTGGGAACTGTTTAAAAAATGGCTCACAAATAACAATGTGACGTGAATGAAAGTGAGGATTCTGAATAATTTTGTTATTATTGTTATGTTTGTTGTTCTCAACTACCACGAGGGTAAATCCCAATTTTAGTAATAATACTCTAGCATGAGAAGCACTAAATAGGATAACGTTGAAACTTTCCTCGATTCTTTCTGCAACTTTATCCCATGAAAAGTGTGAAAAATAATGTCATGGATGACGTGTGGGATTTGGTGGTCTGTTCCTGACGTCGCGACGCCTTGAGGACCGCAAGCAGCTCGACTTGATGTGAGCTATTCTGTTTGAAGTGTTTTTTTTAAGGACTCTTCGGCGCTAGACCGTGCCTTGCTACTACGTTTTAAGCATTTACTTGCACGCGGACCGTATTGCAAAACTTTGGATCGCGTTAATTACACAAGTTGCTCAGAACTGTGGATGGAAGTCTGCCGTGGAACTGCTGCAACGTTTACAACGAGTACATCGCCCCGAAGCAGACGCCTGCAAACATGTTACAGAGTTTGCGATTCCTCTCCGCAACGTTTCCTCACTCTGGGAAACCGGTTGCTCTGCTGTAAATCCACAAAGACAACAGATTCATAAACTAGCCTTCCAAACGAAATTAATTCTCCAAAAAAAAAGTGTCTGCTCGTCTTACCCCCAGTCTCTTGACTACTTTCTAAATATTTTATCCTCTTGCAAATCCTTTAAAAGTATTCACCTATAAATTAAGCATGACACATCATTATTTAGATTTTTTCAATTATAATAATCTGCCTTCATATTTAATTTAAATAATAAAAGTAGCACAATTTTAGTCAGAGAAAAGTTTGATATTCAATTTAAAACGTAATAAATATTAAACACAACGTTTCGTCCCTGATCCATACATCTGAAGAGGTCCTAATCAGGGACGAAACGTCGTGTTCAATTTATTATATTTTAAATTCAAAATTCAAGTTTTTTTCTGATTAAAATGCTGCTATTTTTATATTTAACTAGCTGGGTACCCGGCGTTTCCCGGTATGTCGTATATCTATAACACCCATTTGACTCCAATCTCGATTGTGTTTGCGTTATTTTTACATAAATTAGTTAAATGTCATAATTAAACACAGTGACAAATATATCTTCGGATAAGACTCGAAACTTGAATGTTTGCGTAATTTCATGTAATACCACTCTACCCCAACCCTTAATGGTGCACCACTCCCATTCCTAAATTAAGTTGAAATTATACACAGATAACATGTAGTGAAATTTTATGAATGCTATTGATCCAGAATTATATTGATTCGACGCAAAAATAGGCCGGGTAGCATGTTTGAAATTTTCTCTCCCCGCCCTCCCCCTCTCATCACCGCCAATTCCCACCGTCGGCTGTTTTAGCAAGTTTAAATATTTCCACCCCGACCACCCCCTCTTCTGGGGGTGGTAGACGCCTCTCACCCCAACAGTGTTTGTTTCCTGGTCGCAAAGAACACGTGTACGAAATTTGGTGAAATTTTCTGCATCGGTTTAGATTTGGATTCTACACCCCAAACCCTAAGGGTGCTCTTTCCCCAGGGTGTAGAGGATGAAAATTATATTCAGATAACATCGGTAGAAACACTATCAATATCTTTGACCCCTAAAAATATTTATCCGACTAAAATATCGACTGGTTTAGCATGTTGAAATATATCCACGGCGCTTCTGGGGGTGGTAGACGCCTCTCACCCCGAAAGTGTTTGTTTCCTGGTCGTAAAGAACACGTGTACGAAATTTGTTGAAATTTTCTGCACCGGTGTAGATTTGTATAAGAAAATTACAAATATATATATATATATATAAATATACATACATACATACATACATACACTCATTTTTATTTATAAGATTAATTTTTTTCAGTATCATAAAATGTACACATCTCAAGGAAAACTAATAAGCGATTTACTTACAAAAGTAGTATATATATTTTGTTTAAATAGCTTTCAAATTTGTTTCGTACTATAATTCATTGATCACCCTGGTAACTATTAATGATTAATGGTCTCCTCGACTCAGACCAGAAAAATAATTTATATATTAATATTAAGGTATTGCAGATAGCTGTTTGATCTGTAATATAATACCTTTAAATATTTGAATAGTTTAATTTTATTATGACGGATTTATATTAATTAAATATAATTGATTAAAAACCGCAAGTCTCAAAGTAAAAACACTTCTACTTTCTTCAGTCATTTATTTAATTCAGAAGTCCGCAAATACCATCGACTTCAAATGGTGTTATAATTATTTTAATGATTAATTCAATAAAATTAATTGTTCTACTTTATAATGCAGAATGTAACTATATTTTTATTATTTTACTTTTCATCTTTAACATAAGAAAATATTGGCCGCATGAAGAAGAAGGAATTTAAAAGTGTTTTACTTTGTGACCTGGGGATTTGGACGAATAATAGTAAATTAATATAAAACAGTTTTACTGAAACTAGACTATTCAAATATTTGTTCTGTAACCTCTTTCTATAGCAATACTAGAACCAAAAACATGTAAACATGGGATTGAGACTTAAAGTTTCGCTGCGTGTCGCACAAATGTCTATTTGTCGCAATGCTTAAAAAAACTTCCCTCTCTCACGTTTTTAACTTATTACTAATAACGAATTAGATGTTTAAAAGTAAAACAGTCGCAAGGGTATGTATTACTGAAAAATTATTATTGAACTTGTTTCGCAAGAAACGCAACCATTTTTAATATATATATATATATAAATAAATAATTTGATATAACTAACACGGAGTTGATAGCCATCTTTAATCCACTTAATACAAATACAAAATATTTAATTCACTCATAGATTTAAAGGATGAACTATTTAATTCCTTCGACATCAATTCATAAACACGAACAGATAAACCATATATTTGGGGAAATCATTTTTAAATAATTTGTTTTACCTTCGTATAAATTGATTTTGAAATAGAAATATATTGTAAATATTAACCTTAAGACTGTTTATTTACGTAATCAGTATACTTTTCTGAAGATGTTTAATTTCATATTTTTTTTCAAACACATGAAACCTTTACGGAGAGACCGACTTCTGCTTCATTACATGTTGATTCCTTCAGAGCGGGAGTTGCCATGACAGCTAATCATTTCAATCACCTTAAACTTAAGGCACCTTTCACACGACGATTCCGTGTCTGTCAGCCACGTCTGAAGCAGTCAGACCGGCGAATCACGTCTGCGATTCACGAAATGAGTCGCTCGGGACATGCGGCCTACCTGGGTCTTTAAAGCCTGAAGGTGGCTGACGGCAATGGGCACGTTCACACGGCGAGTCTGTGTATCAGAGTCTCGCTCCCGCTACACGCTCTCATTGCGTATTCTCGATGTTCTATAGCTTTTTTTAATAAAAATTTTATGAAATAATTTTATAAATATTTATAAAATATATAAATAATTCCATGACTTTTCCACATAAATAACAGATGAATATAGCTTACGGAAAAGCCGAAAGCTCCTGTTTGACATTATTTTATTTGTGGACTAATACATGATTTTTAATTTATCATTAATTTTATCAAGCGTCTTCATCTATAAATATTTATGATAATGTGATTGTGTTAGTAATGTTGACAAGTGTTAAAATAAATAAAACTCCGTTTCTATTCGTCCTTCTAACGCGATGATGCTTGGATCTATTTTTTAACTCGTTGTATCAGCAACTCATTCAAATGAAAATATAATACGTCTTTTGTCTAAGTTTATCATAACACTTGGCGGCAATGAGAAACACGTGTATTACCTACCGCTGTCATAAGGTCATCCATTAGTTCTTTGAACAACAAAATGAATGCACCTCTTTGTTCACGTCCTTGGTTTACGGGATGTACTCACTGCTTCCTTTTTCTTTTCCCGGTATTCCACACGAAATAACACAACTAATTTTTCCAAATCGTCCCGGTTTTTCTTTAATTTAAAAGAAAAAGGAAAATGATGACTGGGAGGCTGACGAAATGAGGATGGAGAAGCGACAAGTGCGTTAGACTTTGGTGGGACAGGGTAGGATGGATTATAGGTAGGGGAGGCGACTGTGGCCTTACTTTTTTGTACCACCGACGCGTAAAGGAGACGTGACTCGCGGACACGGAATCGCCGTGTGAAACGAGCCTAGTTTCATTAATCGCAGTAGATGAATTACTATGTTTCTCTATGACGTGACGATGAGGTGTTACGTTGGGAGAAATTAACTGAGAATGCCTGTAAGGAACAAGGTTGGTGTAAAGTCAGTAAGATTTTCTGATTAGCCCGACTTAAAGTAATTTAATTCCCTAGGGAAAGTGGTCTGAGTTTCTCACTGTTTAGGGGTATGGGCTATTTCTTCTGTTTCAATTTAAATTTACGTGATCGTTTATACCCATCTAGATATCACGTTCTCCAACAGTGACCATTTAGTTTTCATCTTTAAGAATTTATTTGAATCGTAGACAAATTAAAATTAAACGAATACTGTTTTGTTAGTCGACGCTTTTTAAGTACCGTAGGGTCAGAATGACAAGGTCAAGGTTCAGTTTACAATTCCTGCGGAATTTTTCGATATTATGAAGGTACTTGCACAAATGAAACGGTTGGACGACAATCAGTAATAAAAGCTAATGGATATGGTTAGAACGTAACTAAATGCAGTTAACGTAACTTTTTTGAGTAATATTGTTCTATAATTGTTTTAAAATATTTAATCGCCTTTATAATCAGAGACTCGGGCCATGTGACTTATTTTGTTGTAGATTCCGCCGATCTTAACCATTCTGATCCTATAATGCGAACAAGATAATCAGTTCTCGCAGTCTTGACCAACCCTCCTTCAGCTTTCGAAGTGGTCTTCCCTTTCATTCATTATCGCATGAAACGTTCCCCGGATAGGAGGGAGTGTGTACTCACCGCATGGCGGCCAGGGGTGTCCCGCTAGCCAGGTCCTACCGGGGCAGGGCTGGCCCGGCGACTGACGGACGTGACGTCACGGCGTCGGTTCCGCCGCGCGTGCGCTGCGTCCTCGGGCGGCGCATCGATACGCCACGTTCAGCGCCACTCCGCGGACGGCGTAGACAAACATTGTCGCCGGAATCCGTTGGCATTTACAGGCCAAACATTAAGGCATGCAGCGTTGATTTGAATCCCAATGTGGCCAACACACACCGTATTCGACCATTCAGAAAAATTCGGTAACGAATAAGATGAATATTTAGTCGACAAACAGTAAGGCGACCGGATTTTTTTAAGTTGTAGACAGGCTATGTATAGGGTAATCCACATAGTGGCAGCTCCCCTCTTGTAGCATAGGAAAAGGAGTGATAGGAGGGAACCCTTGGCTACCTTGCTCTACCTTTCCGCATCCCCCCTTTCACTCCCTTTCCTACGCTATAAGAGGGGAGTTGCCACTATGTGGATTACCCTATACATGGCCTGTCTACACCTTTAAAAAAAAATTACGAAAGAAATCAGAGCTGGAGTCAGCTGTTCGCTATTTTGAGGCGCTCGATGGTTCTCACTACAAACAGAGTATCGAAGTTATTGAACATCGCTGGTAAAAATGTATCCAGTGTACTATGTTAGATTGGGTACTTCTGGGACTATTCTGGTATAAATGAAGTTGAAATGAGAAGAACTTATGGATATAAGCAAACTGTATTTTTTTAGATATAAAAATAATTCATACAGTTATAATAAAATTATACCAAAACAACATAAATAGCATCCATCTTATGGTACGTATATGGGTAACTTAATGAGAATAATTTTGATAAAATTTATAAATTATATATTGTAATAATTTACAAATTGATAATAGATGTGGCGTTTCTAAATGAAAGAACAAACAAAATGTATTAACAAAGTTAAAACACATATAAAATATTTGGGATCTCAGGGTCTTATACTGGGTTTGATAAATGGCTGAATTTATACAATCAAAATTACATTTACCTTTTATGGAAGTTAATGCGTCTGAAACATAGACGAAATTTGTTGTAGAAGAAATAATACT
Source organism: Zhengitettix transpicula (assembly GCA_037074705.1). Lineage (NCBI taxonomy): Eukaryota > Metazoa > Arthropoda > Insecta > Orthoptera > Tetrigidae > Zhengitettix > Zhengitettix transpicula. The sequence continues at coordinate 32,418,839 of CM073596.1, read as the reverse complement.
ACAGATTGAATTTAAACAGTTTTAAATTTATCAAGAATTAACGATCTCATTTTATCGATATTTAAATAATTAAAGAACGATCTGACTTTTATCTTTTAAAAGTGGTTTACAAATGATTTCAAAGTATTTCTCTACTTACGGCCGCCCAGGTCTCATTTTAGGTTTTTCGTGCACAAAATTTGGGGATATCACTGATTCTAAGTACTCACAGACTCTAAATGTCAACAAATTCTAATTGGCGTAGTTTGTTAGTTGGTCTAACACAAATTGGTAGGTTCTCGATGCTTTACTGCAACCTGGATTTGCAGATCTCGTAACTTTAGTTGAAAAGGTCCTTCATTAGTTTGTCTATGGCCAGCATGATGAATTTTCGCTCGACCACCGAATACAACATTAGTTGCACTCTCTCCTTCCCGACTGAAGATTGCTTTACTTTTCAATATTTAAGAGCATGTTTGTGACTGGACCGCATTCTTTCGTTCTGACTGCCCAACTGTAAAACTTTTTATAATATGAATTTTCTGGTCTTTACACGTCGCTGTTCTATGCACGACTGTAAAACTTCGTCTCTTAGATTTTGAGCGCGTAAACTCTCTCAACTGCCCAACAATGTTTTCTTTGCCTCGCCGGATTGTTGCGGCGTCCGCTCTATATCCACTAATAATGAGTACTCTACAATCCAACTTTCCAATTAGAACAATGTCTTAATTACCAATTACTACAATATAAAGCTTGAATATAAAATGCAAAACTTAATTAACTGTAAAACATCTCTGACTCGAACCCGATTCATGATAGTGGCTAAATGATTCTTGCTACATTTGTAAGCCGTAGTCGGCGTAGCGGATTTTCTGTCTCACACTCTGTATGATAAATGATTTGTTATTTTCAATACTCTGACGTGGTAACTGTTTAACTTACACAATATGCTCTTATCTACAGGTTTTCCCCTTCGACATATGCTCCCTTACATAAAATTTTTCAAAAAACCTTCTAAGTTTGAATAAACAAACATTCTTCTCTGTCTATCACCATCTTTCAATCATTTCCAGTAATCAACTGTTGAATTAAATGCAGGCGTTCCTCTGTCGTGTATTTTTGTTGTTTGCTAACATAATATAGGCATGTGAAAGTCCAGAAAAGTCCAAAAATCTACAATTAAAAAATTATTTTAATTTATAAATGGCACAATAAGAAACACCCTGAAGGGAACAACAAGGAAAGAAACGCAAACAAAATTTTATAAAGTTATGGCAGTTCCCACTTTTACTCTACGGGGCGGAAAGCTGGACGCGTAGAAGTAAAGATCTAAGACAACTAGAAATATCAGAAATGAAGTTTCTAAGATCAGTTAAAGGATGCACTAGAAAAGAAAGAATCAGAAATGAAACAATACGAGATGAACTATGCATACAATGAATAACAGAGAAGGTGATCCAACTTTGAGAGAAATGGAAAAAACATGCACATCGGAAGCCGCCACAAAGGATTTCCAAACAAATAATGAAATACAACTCAATAGGAAGAAGGAAAGTGGGAAGACCGTGGAAGAGATGGTGAGACCTGGATTGATAGAAGAAGAAGAAGATTATTTTAATTTGACAAACATCTTTCTGTCCGGATATAGACTCAATCAGGTTTACAATAAAGAGATTTAAAAATATGGAAAGAATCCAAAGCGCAGAAGAATCAAAGATTAAAAAAAGTTTTAAGATTACATTCTGCGGATTACAATTTTACTAAATAAATCATATTTAATTGTTGCTTTTGGTCTAATTAATAACGTACGTTTGTTATCTACACGTTCACGTGGCGGTTTCTGATTGGTACCCGGCCGCTGACGTTAGCGTCACACACAAGGTTATCTATCTGGCAGTAAACATATAAAGTTTAAACATATTGTTGGTGAAGTTGAAGCAAAGGTTCATAGAAATAACATACGATTTTCCGGGGTACTTTTTTTTAGGGCAACAGCCTACATGAGGGTAATCCACGTTGGGCAACTCCCCTTTAATAGCATAGGAAGGGATTTGAAAGGGGGGATGCGGAAGGGTAGAGGAAGGTAGCCAAGGGTTAACTAGGGCCCCCGGGTTATATTTTAAGGATCCTACCCGGCATTCACCTAAAGAAATGCAGGGCATTGGGTACTTGTCCCACGCCCTTCCGATAGTGGGAGAGGAGTTTTCTGTGGGGACGCATCATTCCCTTCGCGTCCAGTTTAGGAGGCAGCTGGCCAACTATTCCAATGGGAATAGCGGACATCTCTTACCGTATCCCCAAGGTCTGCGACCCCGGAACATACACCTCTCAAAACAGGCCGAGGTGCCTCGGCTTGTGGGAACCTTAGTCCAAAAACGGAGAGGAAAAGGCATCCCCAAAGGTAGCCCCTTCGTATCTCTCCTACAAGGTTCTACCTGCGATAGAATAGCCCTCGCAGGCCTTTTTATTCCTGGGATTCTATTTTTTTTTGTTTTTTAGTGCAAAAAGCTACATGAGGGTAATCCACATCGTGGCAACTCCCCTTTAATAACATAGGAAGGGATTTGAAAGGGCGGATGCGGAAGGGTAGAGCAAGGTAGCCAAGGGTTAACTTGGGCCCCCGAGCTATATTTTAAGCATCCTACCCGGCATTCACCTAAAGACATGCAGGGCAAACCCTAGAAAAACCTGCATCAGGTAGGTCGGGCATTGGGTACTTGTCCCAGGCCCTTCCGATAGCGGGAGAGGAGTTTGCTGTAGGGACGCAGCATTACCTTCTCCGTGCCTCGACCAGTTTAGGAGGCAGCTGGCCGACTATTCCAATGGAAATAGCGGACATCTCTTATCGTATGCCCAGTAATTATATGCAATTTCATAGATTTATTTTATGAAACTGTAATTCAATATTTTGTTCTGTCTTACGCAAACGTTAATAATTAATTTTTACGAACGCATGTAAACATTTTGTGGAACTTCGACTTTGAATTAAATCGTGTTATACTTAATTATTGGCCAACACGAGAGAGCAGGCGTGATTTCTAACAGTTTGTTAATTAAGACTTAATTGGACTCTGGGATATTCGCTCTTCGGCAGAATAAGAAAGAAAGTCAATACTGTTCCTGTGGTAAGCGAACTATTTTTTTTATTCCAGGCAAATACCTTTCGTGATGTAAATTCTGAAGACTTTTTTTTTCTTCATGAACCCTGTTTATGAACTTTATAACCGAAGAGAAATTCAATATCCAATGTAATTTTGTTTAGAATGTTTAATTCATGATTGAACACAGGGCGTGTCACGTGGACACGAACTACAGCCTAATATTAGGTTAGTGTGTCGTCATGTCTAGGCAATGCAATGCATTGACTGCTGGAGTCAAAGATCGTAGTGAGGAAATGAGTGGGCATAAAAGTACAACGATAAATTACAGAAAAAAAATATTTTTTAATCAAAATTTTTAGCTAAATTCTATAAAATAATTTGCAAATATATAAGTCGATAATTTAATTTTTCTGTTGCAAAAGAGTGAAATCTTGTTGAAATACCCTTCTTCAAGGATTTTAAATTTAATATGACTGATATGATTTTGTGTATTTATCACTAATATTTTTTTTTGGTCCTTAAGAAAAATAATTAAAATTTTCTGAAACAATCATAAATATTTCTATAATTAACAGCACAAAAATATTTATTTAAAAATTAAACAAATATTTTTGTAAAGAAGACTATGACAATGTTTCAGAAATTTAATTCAAATTTAAATACTTTAGAAAATTAATAAACAGTGTTGTTATTAAATTAGCGACTGATGAAAAACAACGGGGATAGAATACAAATGGCAGCCATAGTTTTCGACGTAAAATAGGGTGATTTTAATTTGGTCGAGTAAAAATAACGCGCGACTATAATAAATTTCTTGCAGTCATTAAAAAATTATTATTCTCGGAGGTAGGGGGAGAGTTTAAGATATTTATAAAGCAGTCACATTAATTGAATTTCTTCAAATGTTTGTTAGTCGCTGGAAATAAAATGCTATAATTTTTCTAGCCATTTATTTTGTTGAAATAGATTTCAACTTTGCCATTTTCGAAAAAAAAATGTTTTTCTGAAATTCCTATAATTAAAACATCCAATTTAACAACCTCCGAATTTCTTTAATAAAATAGAATACTTAAATATACTCCTCGAGTATTGCAGGAAATAATTGTCCCGTAGTCTTCGGCCATTACGAAAGATTAAATATATGAAATTGTTATCTACATTAGCAATGTAAACAAATGGTCGCCATATTGCAGTCCCTTAATATGGCACGAAAATTAACTTACATTTTCCGTAACGATCGATGGAGTATTGCTGGATAAAATTATACTTTTTATTAAATGAAAATATTTCTGCGTTATTTCATTACGGAAAAGTAACTATTTCCTTTGTTCGTCGCGTAGTAACGTCCCTCTAGCGCGAGACGTCACTGTCTCTTGGTGCGCAGTAATTTAACACAAAATTGTCAGGTTTTTAAAATTATATTTATTTCCACGTTTATCCCAGGGTTTTCTCACCCCCACAGTACCGTTTTTATAGGTTTGAAGAATATATGTACCAATTTTTGTTGCAATCTGTCCACGCGTTAAAATTTGTATAGAGATTAACGTAAATACATACATACATACATCCTTTTTTATTATATACTAGCTGAGTGCCCGACGTTGCCCGTGTCTTATTTATATAAACACTAAAAAGAATTTAATTCTATATTAATCTTTGGTCAAGAAGACACAACCCATATCTAACTATTCCTAGTTCCGTACACAATTTCGACCAATAGTGCTTTAATTGAACAGCTATAAAATACATTGAATTATATTGCATCAATCTCAACAAACATACCTCCGAATTTTTTTACCAATACATAAATATACTGCATTAATTTAATAGCTATAAGATTCATAGAATTTAATTGCATAATAGCAACAAACATACCATCGTTATTCTTTAGAAATATAATTCTCCGCGAACAAATAATTGTCAGTACTTCTTGAGTATTGCAGGATATAATTGTCCATCAGTATTCGCACATTACGAAGGATTGAGGTGATCAAATTGATAGCTACATTCCAAATGTAAAGAAATGGTGGCCATATTGCACTCACTAAATTAACTAACATTTTCCGCAACGATTGTAAAGTATTTTGTATTGTTTTTTATTATCACTCGATGGAGTATTACTGGATAGAATTATACTTTTATTCAATGAAAATATTTCTGCTTCATTTCATTACGGAAAAATCGAACTATTTCCTTTGTTCGTCGCGTAGTAACGTCTCTCTCTGTCGCGTGATGTCATGATATATTGGCGCGCAGTAATTTATCACTTTATGATCACTTTTTAAAATTATAATTTTTTTCACATTTATGCTAGTGGTTTGTCACCCCCACAGTACCGGTTCTCGATTTTGGCAGAATACGTATACCAATTTTTGTTGCATACTGTCCACGCGATAAAATTTGTATAAAGAACAACGTAAATACATACATACATACAAATATACATCCTTTTTTATTATATATATATATATATATATATATATATCGAAAATGTAATTGATAAACGTTATTATACTATATTAAAATACTATTTTATTAAATTTAAAATTTTTCCGCTATAAAGTTGAAAGTTTTTGAAAATAAACATTTTAAATGTAAGAGTAGTTATTAATCGCAAAATAATTAATTGATTAAATCCACGTAAATACTAGTTATATGACGATGATGGGAAAGGGGGAGGGGTCATCGATGTTCCTTTGACTCGTTCCGTTCCCAAGTTGGCCGATGGAGTGCAGGCGCTGTGCGAGTATCGATTGTGTCGCACGAATTTTCGACTCTATAAATTAGCCATCGGCACTTAATCAATAGGCTCCTTCTTCTGTTCTTCAATGATAAGTCACGGCGTGACAGAAACTTGCATTATCACCCATTTCCATTATACGACACGGCTGAAAGTTCCTTCGCTACTAAGAAGATAACAAACAAATTACTTGCACTTAAAGGGAAACTTAAAATACAAACGAGTAGGAATTTCGCAGGCCGAGTAAATGAATTATTTGTAATTTGTTATTTAGTTGAAAATATTTGACTTTTGCACGATTTATAGATCCTATTTTTATAAATAAAATAATATAGGTTATATTATTTTTTTATTTTTATTTTTTAGGGTAAGAGGCTACATGAGGGTAATCCACATGGTGGAAACTCCCCTTTAATAGCATAAGAAGGGATTTGAAAGGGGGGATGCGGAAAGGCTGACTAGGGCCCCCGGGATATAGTTTAAGGATCCTACCCGGCATTCGCCGTAAAGTGATTCAGTGAAAACCCTAGAAAAACCTGCATCAGATAGGTTGGTTATATTATAAGGAACAAATGGATGTCGTGCAATATTTTCCCCTGTGTTTACCTGCGAGAGACATTATTATTTTTAACTTGACACACCGTCGTGGCATTCTCTGATTGGTGCTTAGCCGCCGATGTGTTAGGCCGTGAAGCTACGTTACACCCGTATTTTACCCAACTTTCTCAATTACCTATCACAACGTATGCAATTACAATGTTATTAATATTGGTCGGGTTGAGAGTTAACACAATTACTGAAAATTTCCGACATTTTCGTAATCAATATGACCTTGCAATACTTTATCCATTTTTCATTCCACTCCATCATACATACATACATACATACTTACTGTAATTTCGGATTGAGAATACTGAAGTGCCTCGTGTTATAAACATTGTGCCTTGATTGCAACTGCAAATTCTTTTATTTGTTAAATATTCCTGTCACAACTTAAAAAAAATAGAAAGTATTGGACTCATTTAAAACTGATGTAATAAACAGATCTTATCTTCCAAAAGTTGGCATAACCAAAGTCTACATGAGGCAGACAGTCTGCAAGGAAGTGTACTTTAATTTACATAGTAATAAAATCTGTAAATCATGTGAAATATAATGTAATTTTATTTAGATATTCGTCAATTTATATTGTACAAATTGTAATATTCACAAATGATAAGCCTTTAATTTGCCCCACGTTGTGGAAGTCATTTTGTCATATACACTAAAGATGGGCTTTTTAAATGAAAGATTAATAAAATTTACTAACAAAAGATTTATTGTGGCAATAACTCTAACAATTACAAATTTATAATATTAGATTTCTCAGGGTCTTCACTGGGTTTGAATCAATAATATTTGTAATCTTATCATCAACAAATTACAATTAAAAGAAAAAGAAATTTACTCGTCAATTAAACTAGAACGAAATTTAATTGTTAACGAAATTAAAAGTAAAAAGATTGACTCTGATTAACAATTTTAATCATAAAGGACAGAACGAAATCTGACGGCTATCTTTCAATTAAGTTTACATAATTAATTGTTTGTAAATTGTTACTCACGTCTGCCCAGCATTCCAGTGTACCTTTAATTTTCGAAAACACTATTGCGGGTTTTACACTGCTTCTAAACTCACAGATCCTGCACCTCATTTTAAGCCAAAATTTTATATGATGTCAGGAACTTGGAGGATCCTCCTTTCGACATCTATTGGTTGACCGCTCGCCTTAGGTGAATTCTGCGATTTGTCGTTTGGGTAGTCTTTATTGTTCCGGACTTAAACCGAAACTTTTGCTATTTCTGGCCGGCTATGGACACAAAAACTGCTTTTTGTTAGCAGGTTTCGACGTTATACTTTTATGATTGTTTTACTTTGTCCTGCTAATTGTCAAGCCTGTTGAATTCTCCTTCCAAAAACTGTTATACCTCGACGAGGTCTTTCCGTGAACTCTCTCTCAGCAAATCTCCATGTGAACTGTACTTCACCAAACCTTTCTCTGCGAACTGTAATGTCGTCTCGCAATTTAGCGCGCATACGCCATTTTGACTGACCTTCCGACAAAGGTACAGTGCTTGGCTACATTTTCGCTATGTTCTGGACCGCCGCTACAAAGGATTTCTCTAACAATTTAGATTTTTAAATTTAACAATTAATGTCTTAATTAATTGGTATTACAAAGTATTTTAATCTAGTTTTAAATTACTATAATCAAAATGCAAAAATTCTATTACGTCCTCAGCAAATTCCTACAGCTTGTGTGTATAAAATATATATTTATGTTTAATAACAAATGAGTAATTTATAAAAATACATCTTCCTTTCACACACATTTTAAGAGTTAAATCGAAGCATGATTTTGTAGAGGGCACAAGATTAAAATGTTCTTAGACAAAAAAAATGTCTACTCAGGAAGTATCATAAACTTAATAACTACAACAGAGATAGTTGCAAAAATATTTGGTTGTATAAACCAAGAATCAAGTCTGTCCAACAGGAAAAACTATATTCATTAGTTATATGTGTTATTACTGCAAACCTTTCATATAGTTTATAAATTTACTTGAATTGTGTAATTAAATGTTAATATTTCGACAAAGGTAAGTGTAACTGTAGCCAATACAATACTTTTAACTACTTTGTGTAAACTAGTAGCAAGTCGATTAGAGCCGCAAATTGAAGTAATCCCGCCATGGAAGAAACGTTTATCAATATTTTAAAATGGTTATGTGTCACTGTTACATCCCCGCTGATAACAAGTTAAATAAGTGCAGTATCACAAAATTAAAACAATAGTATGACAGTTATATTCACTAAAATGTAAAAGGTCACAAGGATCTCAGTAACGTTGTGTGGTATTTATATTCTCATTTCTTTTCCTGTATTCGGCTATCTTTCTTATTATGAATTGAAATTAAACGTAAGAATATACAAGGACCAAAAACAAGAGATCGCACTGATTTTTATTATCTCCATAAAAAGTCACTTGCACCTAGACGTTATCTCAGACGTGAAATCGCCTGCGTAGCGACGGCTCTGCAATTCCGCGGGACTGAAGCATCAGTTGGGTGGTCTACGCTGCTAGGGGCAACATGAGGCTGGACCAAGGTTTGCGCGCCATTTTAGATAATTAAGAATAATATTAACATTCATTCTGTTACAAACCTGCTTTAGTAAGTAAATGATCTACGCAGGCAATGCCTGATATATATTTATTAATTAATTACTAGTTTGATTTAATAATTCATATATTTGTCAGCACATTTTTTTTTATGTTGTTCATATACATCATTGAAGAAATACTGCAATATTATAAACATATTTAGCGTCGTCTCAAGATTAATGAGTTTTCTGATGTTCCTGAATTTTGTAATTGTAAACTCTAGTCAAAAAAGGCTCTTTATTAGCAATATAAAATCAAAAAATAATTGAAAAAATCAAAAAATACCTTACTCCGACACATGTCCCAGGAATCCTGCTTTCATTGTCGCCAACCCACTGGCCTCAAACCTAGTAATATCCACTGCAAATGACTTTAGCCAAAAACAATTGTAGTTTTTTTGAACACAGCCGGGGCGGTGCAACGAGGTCACGCTTGGGACGAACGTGATGACGTCACGAGTCCACTAATAAGGGTCCTCATTAGTCAAAAGGGTGCAACCTCTTACGTCATTAGCAGAGCGTGCCACAATCGCCCTCCTCACTAACAATGCTATTAAATTAACGTCGAGACCGTCTTCTTATAAGAAAGAATCCATTCCAACTGAGTTGTTAATTTCAATAGGCTTAAACCGTCTACCTGAACGTGCAAACTGGAAAATATTCCTCAAGCGAAATTATTTGAATTTGTGACCAAAAACACTGCATGGACAGGAAACTGCGTAAGAGTTATACAATCGCGTTTATTTTCAAATATAATATACTTACATATATATATATATATATATTGTGCTAATTACGAATATGTAATTATTTAACAAACATTTTCATTATCGGCGGCGTATCTAACCTCAAAGTTTGTTCCTGAATAAATACCGACAATTCTTCCTCTATTTACCCTTTTTTTAAAACGCGTTTTTGGCCATTTTTATTCAGTTGACGCGTTTTATGCTTATTGACGTTTTCTGAAGTTTCAGTAATTTTGTCATCCTCTGCTATTTTCTGTACTTTGAAGAAAAAGTTGAGAATTCTTAACGCCTGGGAGATTCGCAGCCTGGATCCGTTTTGCAGGTGAGGAAGGATTCAGTTAATCATCTTTATATATTTACTTCTTTTCGTTCTGCCTTTCTCTCTTTTCCGTCCTTCCTGTTTTTTCGTTAATTCTACGTTTCATTTTTTCGCTTCCCTCCTATACTTCTCTTTATTCCTGCCTTTCTACGTTCCGTCATACAGCCCATGAAATTTGTATTTAATGCTCTGGCTATATATACAATGGATGGAAGAATGTCGTATTGGGGTAGCAGTCGTCTCGGGTAGCCCAGTGGTTAGTGCGTCGGTGTACTAGCAGGAGACTAGAGATTTCTCCCCTCTGATCCTTTAATATAAATACATTTCCCCCCCTTTTTTACTCAACGTAGTACGTAAATTAAATCGGAATAATTTTATTCACGATTCAAAGTAAATTATCATCTTCATCCAAACAATGGATTCTTTGTAACGAAGTGTCTCGAGAAATAAAATATTTATTACATAACATAATATAATAAGTATTATGAAAGGTCATTGCGAATAAATCTCTATGGAGCATGTTATTGGGATCCTTATAGAAAACACCACATTGAAGGCTTGGAAAAATTTTTGAGGAGAACAGAAATATGTGTAAGATGGGGACCTGTTCAGGGGCACGATGAGGTGAAGCAATTAGGATGGGAATCTATAGCAAATAGACGGAAGAAAGACAAGCTTAGCACTATATTTAAATTGTAAAAGCGAGTAAAGAGTTACAGAGGGGATGAGGAGGTAGGACCAACTTATATTTAAAATCAAAACGAGACCGCAAAAAAATGGCACAATTTACCAGCCTCACTACCTGAGGGAGATTCTTCCAGCAACAAGAAGGTTTAAAAATAATGTCAATTCGTGAGGTGGACAAAATTATTTTCCCTCTAAAATTAACTTCATAGACTATATATCTAAGTTTGGCATTAATTATACGGATTTTATGTAACAATAATTAGATTATAAAAATTTCTTTCAGTAATTCATTTCATTCTGTTTATATTACAAGAAGAATTTTTGGTATTGAATACGTTTATACGAATATATGTCTATTTTATGTATATATAAATATGTATATTAAATGTGATTGAGAATCGTGTCTGAGACGTATTTCAATGTTTCCTTTGCGACCACTTGACTATGGATAATGCTAACAATTTTCAATATTACTCTGGTATATGGCAGCCTTCTTATAGTTGGGTGCCTTTATTTTCAATATTCCGTAGGCTTCAAACCAGTCAAGATGAGTGAACCATTGGCTACTTCTGCCTGTTTGTCTTTTAATAAAATGCTCTACTTTTCAGCAAACATGATGTATTCAGATAAGAGGTTTCTCAGTTTCTCGAATTCATTCGTGATTTCGTGTTTTTTGCTGTAATATAAATCCGCTTTTTCTCAGGTATTTTGATAATCCGACTCTGTACAGTAACTAACGTGTAAATTTACCCTCTGCCTGTAATTACAGAATTGAGTTTTTACTTAATGTTTATCCGTGACTTGTGCATCACAAGGAGGTGACATTAAACAATATGTAAATAATTAAAATGTTTAAAACGTTTTTAAAACTTTCTGATTCTATTTTCCTTTTACCGATTGATACACTTAAAGTTGTAATTTACTTATTTCACAAATACAATCTGCATTCCAGGTTTCACGATTTTCCCAAACTTTCAGGTTTTTTAGTTATGAAGACATTTTCGTTGAATGTTATCTAAAATGATGTACAGATAATTATCATGTGCTTTAAGTTTAATGTGCAGGCGTTTTGTTTAAGAAGTGCCCTAAACCTAGCGCGGAAATATTTTCTATTGGACTTAAGCAAGGCCTGCGAGGGCTATTCTCTCGCAGGAAGTACCTACGAGGGATGTTCTCTCGCAGGTAGAACCTTGTAGGAGAGATACGAAGGGGCAACCTTTGGGGATGCCTTTTCCTGTTCGGATCGGAACCTTCTAGGAGAGATACGAAGGGATGCCTTTTCCTCCCCATGTTTGAACTAAGGTTTCCACGAGCGGAGGCACCTCGGCCTGTTTTAAGAGGTGTATGTGCCGGGGTCACAGACCTTGGGCGTACGGTAAAAGTTGTTCTCTGTTCCCATTGGAACAGTCGCCAGCTGCTTTATAAAATGGTCGAGGTACGGAGAAAGAAATGCTGCGTCCCCACAGCAAACTATTTTCCTGCTATCGGAAGGGCGTGGGACAAGTACCCAATGCCCGACCTACTTGATGCAGGTTTTTCTAGGATTTTCCCTGCATTACTTTTAGGCGAATGCCGGGTAGGATGCTTAAACCGTAGCCCGGGGGTCCTGGTTAACCAATGGCTACCTTGCTCGACCCTTCCACATCCTCCCTTTCAAATCCCTTCCCATGCTATTAAAGGGAAGTTGCTAAATGTGGATTACCCTCATTTAGCCTGTTAACATAAAAAATAAAGTCTTATATGTTTTATAAAATTTCTCGTCTTAAAAAACGCTTTTTTTTAAAAAAAAAATATTATTTAAAAAAGCGTGTTTTATTCAATTTCTCGTTGTAAAGAACTATGTTTTTGTTGAAAAATTTATTTAAAAAGCGTACGGGAATAGTATTGAATGTTTTATTAAATCTCTCGTATTAAACGCTGTTTTCTTGATGAAAAATTTATTTAAAAAATCGTATTAAAAAACGCTGATTTTTTGTTGAAAAATTTATTTTAAAAACGTAAAGGGATAGTCTTGTATGTTTTATTAAATTTCTCGTTGTAAAGAACTAAGTTTTTTTTGTAGAAGAATTGATTTAAAAATGCGTAAGGGGATAGTCTTGTACGTTTTATAAAATTTCTCGTATTAAAAAACGCTGTTTTCTTGTAGAAAAATTTATTTTAGAAAGCGTGTGTTTTATTAAATTTCCCTTTGTAAAAAACTTTGTCTTTTTGTTGAATAATTAATTTAAAAAGGCTAAGGGGATAGTCTTGTATGATTTCTCGTAATAAAAAACGCTGTTTTTTGATTTTTGGACATAAATTTATTTAAAAAAATGGAAGAGGATAGTCTTGTATTTTATATTAAATTTCTAGTTATAAAAAACCGTTTTTTTTAAATATTTATTTAAAAATCGTTAGGAGATAGTCTTGTATGATTTATTAAATTTCTCGTAATAAAAAACGCTGCTTTTTGTTTTTTGTACATAAATTTATTTAAAAAAATGGAAGGGGATAGTCTTGTGTGTTTTATTAAATATCTCATTGTAAAGAAGTATGTTTTTTGTTAAAAAAATATATTTAAAAAAGCGTAAGGAAATTGTCTTGTATGTTTTATTAAATTTCTCGTTGGAAAGAACTTTTTTTTTGTTGAAAAATTTATTTAAAAAAGCGTAAAGGGATAGTCATGTATGTTTTATTAAATTTTCCCCCATTAGTATTTTTCGACTGGCGTTTACTTTTTTTTTTAGGGCAACAGACTACGTGAGTGTGATCCACATTTGTCAACTCCCCTTTAATAGCATTGGGAGGGATTTGAAAGGGTAGAGGAAGGTAGCCAAGGGTTACTAGGTCCCCCGGGCTATGGTTTAAGGATCCTACCCGGCAATTGCCTAATGAAATGCAGGGAAACCTTAGAAAAACCTGCATCAGGTAGGTCGGGCATTTGGTACTTGTCCAACGCCCTTCCGATGGCGGGAGAGTGGTCGGCGTTTACAATTACAATTAGTATCAAAAACACCAGGAAACTAATTTAACGTGAGAGAAGTTTGAAGATAAATATATTAATAATATTGCTGTGTTTCATCAATTCTTAATTGTTTTGATAAATAATGCAAAACTAAAAGGGTCGTTGTGTGTCTGTTTAATGTCGCTTCAATCCATTTGCGATCCTGCAGTATCAAATGTATATTTTTTCAGCTTGGAACTGAGTTGGACGAAGGCAGTCACCCCGTACGGAATCTTTACTTCACCGCCATTTCCAAGTCGACGGGGGATGAAACTACTGCAGCATCTCCTTCTGGAATTCCACAGGGCCGGAAATCATCTAGCGGTTGTTGCATATATGTAATAGTTCTTAGGCAAGATGTTTTTGTATACGAATGTGAAAGTATTTCCCAGGTGGAAGCAATTCACGCATTACCTCAATGAGAAATTAATTCATTCAGAGTGTTATACCTATGTTTCCTTCCAATCCTCTATTATTACAACGTGTAAATTACTTTAAATGGAATTTGGTTTCAGGTAAAACATTTTTGAGTTTTGACGTTGTATACGATTTTAAACTTTTGTTTGTAATTAAAAAATAAAATTAAAAATTAAAATTGAATGGAATGAAAAAATTAAAATAAAAAAATTAAACAAATTTAAAATAGATAAAAAATAAAATATAGTATATATTGGAAAATGGGAGTGCGGGGGATCCACGACATCCATGGTATGTGTGTGGAACTTAGCCTCCTCAGAGCTTCACGCGTTCGTCCATTTGCCGACGAACTTATCGGCAAGCATCGACGATCCATCTACTAGCATCATTGTCTCTTCATCCGCCAGCTGTTGTGGAGAGGCAGAAGAGGAGATTGGGTCGCAGAGAGCAACTAGTCGCTGCGGAAGCCAAAGGATAAACACAGCGTTATACTAAGAATCGTTATGATCTCCCATTGTTGTACGAGATACATTTTGAGTAAATACAATCTGAGTTCAGTTCGTTCTGAACAATTGACCAGTGTACGTGATATTTTGAGAAGATAAATACCCCCTCTCACCGCCAATTCAAGCCTTTTCACCTAAAACTCAAACTCTGAACCCACTCTGAGTCCCAATCACTGCTCTTTCAAACTTTTTTTCCACCTAAAACACCCCCACTGACCACTTTCGACCGCCCCTCACCCCCGTAACCACCACGTCAACCCCTCACTCCCCTTCACCCCTTTCATCACCTAAAAGACACCACCTGACCCCCTTCGACCGCCCATTACTTCCCCCTCACCCGTTTACTGTCCTTAAAAACATTTCTGAGCGCCCATCACCCCCTTCACCTCCCTTTCACCCCATTTATCACCAAAAACAACCCCTCTGACCACCTTCGACCGCCCATAACCCCCTCATTCACCTTTCACCCCTTTTTTCTCCAAAAAACAACCCTTCGACGCTCCGTCACCCCCTTTCACATTTTTCACCAAAAACACCCCCTTTGAACCCTTTTTTCTCCAAAAACACCCTCTCGACGTCCCCTTCACCCCTTTTCAACCCGTTTTCACCAAAAACACACACCCCCTCCGACCCACACGCCTGCTATGCACAGAGTCTTTCAAATGGGAATAGCTAACATTTCTTACCGTATGTCCGAGGTCTGCGACCCCGGAACATACACCTCTCAGAACAGGCCGAGGTGAATCTCTGATTACTTTTTATCCGTGCCAGGACTTGAACCAACCCTGGGAGAGCTTACGCCGCTCCTTTCCACTGTACCCAGTTGACTGACGTCATCGTTGACGTCATCACGCCAACATTTGCACGTTATCGATTAACTGTTGGCGAAAGGCATTTTTAAAACGTTGATTGTAAAAAAAAGTCCAATAATCCGTTAGAATTTCTCAATAAACTGTTAATTTTCCACAATCTGACTTGTGATTTACATCAGCTTGTGTAGGTCATCCTGAGGACGAAGCAGACTTCAGCACTAGCATAAGCATAAAATAAATGTAGAAAAGAGGATAATAAATAGTTTTAAAACTTCTTTGCGCTTGATTCACTTCTCTGCTCTGCTTTACATATTTAGCTAAATCCCCAAAAACCGCACCCTTATTACTTACTATCCTTGGTGCTCGGCGTTGCCACGAGTACTTGTTTATATAAACCCAAATAAGCATTTAAATCTATATTAATCTTTAGTCAAGACGTGATTTAACCTAGATCTAACTGTTCCTAGTTCCGTACATACTTTCAACCTGTAGTACATTAATTCAACAGCTGTAAAATACTTTGAACTTTATCGCATAAGTCCCAACAAACATACCTCAGAATTTCTTCTTAAATATACTCCTTGAGTATTGGCAGGATATAATTGTCCCTCAGTCTTCAGACATTACGAAAGATTAAATTGAAGAAATTCTTAGCTAGATTCTCAATGGAAACAAATAGTCGCCACATTGGAGTCACTAATATGGCACGAACATTATCTTACATTTCCCGTATGTATCGTAAAGTCTTTTGTATTGTTTTGTTATTACCATTCGACGGAGTATTACTGGATAAAATTATACTTTTTATTCAATACAAATATTCCTTCTTATTTCATTACGGCAAAAGGCACTATTTTCTTTGTTCCACGCGTAGTAACGACTCTCGCGTGACGTCATTGTCTCTTCGCACACAGTAATTTAACACTTAATGATCACATTTTTTAATTATAATTCTTTCCACGCTTATGCTAGGGGTCCCCTCCCCCCCCCCCCCCCAACAGTACCGTTTCTCGGGTTTGGAAGAATATGTGTACCCATTTTTTCTGCAATTTGTCCACGCGTTTAAATTTGTATAAAAATTAACGTAAATACGTACATGTATTTGTATATAAATATACATCTCTTTTATTATATTGACTAGCTGGGTGCCCGGTTTGCCCGTGTACGTGTTTATATGAAACCGAAAAAGTATTTAATTTTATATTAATATTAAGTCAAGAAGTGATTTAACCTAAATCTAACTGTTCCGTACATTCTTTAGACCGATAGTGCATTTATTGAAAAGCTATAAAATACATTGAATTTTATTTAATCAAATATACCTCCGAATTTCTTTACGAATATAATACTTGAATATACTCATTGAGTACTGCAGGATATAATTGTCCCTCAGTCTTCAGACATTATGGAAGATTAAATTGATGAAATTATGAGCTATATTCACATTGTAAACAAATAGTCGCCATATTAGTCACGAAAATGGCACGAAAATTAACTTACATTATCTGCAAGGATCATAAAGTATTCGTTTTTTTATTATCATTTAATAGAGTATTACTGGATTTGGTGACTACATGCGAACCACGCATTTTTATTACTATATGTATGTTTTTTTCGAGTATTTCCTGTCGTACGCCACTACGTTTCCTTTGGTCCTCACCTGCCTATTTTTCTTTAATTAAATAATTATTTGATTTAGTATGGTCATTATTATGATTTGTGCAATTCACTCCATTATAGATTCACTCGGTTATAGAAGATTTTGCTCGCGAAATCCACGGGCAGATTCTAGTAAATGTATTGAAGACTCTTAAACCTAATTCCTAGATTCTATCAGACAATTAGAATCGGAAATGGACGCCTCTACTTCGTATTTACATGGAAATTTCCCCGTAGAAATCACCCAGAAATTTTTGAGTTTACCTCATTGTTATTTTATGGGCACATAATTTCCAACTTTACCAACAACTGCGTAACTATAAACTGAAAACTGAGCTTCCAATAATCTTTCAGTTTCCAAACGTTTTTGTTTTATGAGAAGCCCGTTTAATTACGGATCCTTCTACAATTACGTTTCCTTATTATAGAACTTACAGAGACATTCTCAACGTAAAATACCTTTTTGTAACCAATAACGATTATTTCCTTTCACAATTTCTTTTTACCGTCCGTCACCATTTGTTTCATTTGGATAAAGTACCAGAGTAAGCAAATAAGTTTGGTAATTGTAATAATCGGCCAAGAGTCGGTTCTAAATGGAAACTAATTCGCTGAGTGACGTCACTGGCGCGGCCAAGTTCGTAATTAGTGACCACGCATTTATCTTACTCGACGTCACAGTAATTTGCCTTCATGTTGACAATCTTAAAAATGTATCAATCCGGCTTATTTTGATTTGTTTTTTAACAAAAAAAGTATAAGCTGATTTGCTTCAGTATTTTTTGTTAATCTCGGTAAAAATAATTAAATTCGGTGAGGAATAAGTTTTCCAACATCAATTTATATTGTCCACAAAAACTGTTATAATAGAAATTATGTCGGAATCTGAAGTGTTTCTACTCACGCAGCAACGTATCTGTAAACAGAAAAGGGAAGAATTAATGACCAAATGGACAGATCCTGCCGTGAATGTCCCAAAGATTAAGATAATCTACGCTCAAGGTTCCGTTCCTCGGCCTCCAAAGTGCACAAACTTCAAGAAAGGAAAACGTAATTATTCACCAGTTGTTTGTTTATGTATCAAGATAGAATTTCCAGGTTGAAGCAGCTGGTGTTTTATTTTTCTGTCGTCATAAGTCTGTAAATTCATGATATTCCCCTTTTATTCTGTTTTCTAGATAAAGTTTGCATTTAGAAAGACTGAATATATTTAATGTAAAAGATATTCTTTCTCCAGCGATCTGCTGAAAGCTAAATAATTTTAGATTTGGAGCGTCCATGATGTATAGGCAACCCTGCGACACTTCTGTCATTTGAGTTGCCTGTGTCAAAGGCGCGGACTCGATCTCTTTAGTTAACAAAATAATTATTTTTCCGTTATTTCGGATCGGAATCGTTTTGATGGATTTTTCGTTTCATTTCTCCGCCTGCTAGTTATCTTCAAGCAATATATAATCCGTAAACTTTCCATAATTGTGATTTCTTGAGATTATATTTTGTAAATATCCCACTATCTTTGCCATACGAACCAACATTCAGAGCAATAAAATTGTAACTGTAGTGCCAAAAAAACGAAAAATGTTTTTAAAACAACCTTTTCATAGTTTTATAATAAGGACTCGCTGTATAGGGGTTCATACGGTCATATTTTTTCCATATAAAGCACCAAAGTAGTTTGGATAGTTCCAAAATGTAAAAATGTCAGACAATGAATTTCCTCATTTCTTCAGGAGGCTTTGCCATCATTTACCTTATATAGAACGTCGAAAATTATTTTATCATTACTTATATATATACATAATCAAAATTGTAAAAATTTGTTTATTAAATAATTAGATATTCTTAATTACCACAATACATACATATATATATATATATATAAAAGAATAATAGTCACTTTTCATCTGACAAGGATTCTATAAACGTGTGGTATTTATATTAAAAATCGTGAAGTCATCAATACAGTGACGTCACAGACACCGCAACAGCACCCAAGCAGACGACAATTGCAGACGACGGACGAGGAACATCAACATCTAGTGGATTCTTCTGAACTACGTCAAAAAATTAATTAAAAAACTAATTTATACATTATCCTAATCATGCTTTTGGCCTTCTGTTGTTTGCCTTTGACGTTATTCCCAAAAATTATTCATTCGTATATTGCAATTAAAAAAAACTAAAACAGAAAACTCCATTTCAAACAAAAATGCTTAAGTTGGCACTATTGGCACTCTGCCGCGATGTATCAGCGAAGAGGATCATCATGTAAATATTGGAGGCGGTATTTCGTAAGTTAATTAATTGCTCTTGTGTATTATATCACTTTCTTGAGTTTTGATCGTTTAAATAATCGTTCTTTAATGTTATGGAATCTTTATCTCCATAATTAGAACTGAATATTTCTTGTTATCTGAAATACCCAAGTTCAGAATTAACAAAAGTCAATAGTAGATAAATAATACGAAAGGGTGTGTTCTAATTTTTTAATTACTTTGTTATCCATCTAACCCAGTAATTAACTCGAAAACTTTTGTGGCTATTGACAGCAGATGACAATAGGTCTCATAAGATGTTTTTGCTATTTGTTTATTAGTTTACCATCTAAAAGAAATATTATAATCATTTTAAATGTTAAGGTTTATATAATATTCAATAAAATTGTGCAAACTGAAACCTCTTTAATTCAAGTTTATCAACTATCATAAGCTTGTAGGAATGAGGTAACCCTGAAGATAGTAAATGTTAGTTTATTCACATATGACACTTTTCTTTTTAGATGCCAGGTGTCAAGCATGGAATTATATTTCCTACTTAAATGTTGGAAGAACCATAAATCTTTCCTCAAATCATAAATTATCTCCAGGTAAGTCTCACACTATTAATTTAAATTGCTTGAATTAAATATAATCAAAGAAAAAAGTTTATCTTAGTATGATTGATTAATTCCTTTGGATAAATCAATTCTAGTCTATTTTTTACTGTCCAAAAGAATCCATTTTAGTGTACACTTTGGTAAAAATTACTAAGTAGAGATTAAAATGATGGTAAGATAGATATGTGTATTAAATGTTTTTATATTCTTGCAGGACTCGTGCAGGCCTTCAGATATTGGGCTGGGAAGCAGCTTCTGTTGGTAGAAGACAACCTCCAGTTTGGGTGAGTTTGTCTCACTCTTGTTTATGCTGAACATAATGTGGCTTTTGTCAATTTAAAAATTGATAGGTATTTATAAGCTTTTCTTTCATGATTTGATTTGAAAATTTAAATTATTTTATCAATTTTCTGTAGACTTTGATCCTCAAAGTGTTGGCTATCCCTACATTAATTTGTTATATTTAACACATTTTAAAATGACCATTTTTTTATTTTGGCATATAATTATCAGTAGTAAACGGACAAAAGCTAGATTTATCAAGTTTTCTATGTGTGGTTTATGGTTCTTCAGTCACATGTAATTGGATATGTTGTGTTTTAACTGATTAGTCTCAGATCTTCAACTTTTTTTAAAAAAAAATTGAAAACCTTTTTCCGTCATATTTATTTTCTTTTGTAATTTTCCATTTGACCACATTTAAAACAACTAATCAGAGTGACTATGCTCACGTCTGGATGCAAACAGAATGAACTCTTACTGTAGATAAATGGATTTAGATTATTTTCTTTTTAGTATTTCCATCTGGCTCTAATGTCTTGATGGCATGATTGCTATATAAAACATTCTTTATTGTCAACTGATTTATTTAGACACGTCTACTCACATTCTATTCTTATTCTCATCTGTATATAGATATTCCTGTGAAGATATTATGTAAAACTCTCTCCTTATTTAAAAAGCTAACAACACACTTCAATTTTTGGGTAATCCAACTACCATTTTTCATCTACATATCATAATGAACTCAGGTTTGTTTTTTTGTTCAAATACATTGGTAAGTTTATGCCAATATTATTAAATTTTTTACAATCTTTGCACACTATTTACAAATCATTTAGACCACCAACTACATTTGACTCCCCTCACTCCAATTGAATCCAGAAAACTCTGTCCATAGAGCATGTATAAAAAATTCTCTAGATTCAGTGGAAACAATACAGGCTGTCAGGCTCACTGCAATATTATGTACCTCATTCCTGCAGTTCTAACATTTTCAACAATTCTAATTCGTTATTGTTCCACTCCCAGGGTTAAATGTGCGAGAAGAAAGATTTTTGACACATAAAAGATAGTTTAAAGTTTTTCTTTTCCTAAATTAGCTCCCCCTTTCAAGTTTCAGAATGTGTCTATTACTCTATCATTGTGGTGACTATATTGACACTTCTGCCACTGTTTCTATTACTTCACCTGTCTTTATTTTTATTTTTTTGTCTGTTATTCACATCTTCAGCACCCAATTTGGTTCCTTCAACAATTAACACAGCCTAATGACCTGTATATTGTCATTCTTGAATACTTCTTTAATCGAGCTTTACATATCAATGTTCTTTTGACTGATCCAGTCTTCCAGTTACTATTGCTGCACTTGTCTGGTTCACAAACCAGTTAGCTTGCAGGATTCTGCATGTCTACAAATTGCTCCAAGAGGCAAGCTTCTCGTGCTCTCAGTCTTGTTTCCTTGGTCCACAAAAAAGGGTGTTCAGAATTTAAAAAAAAAATAACTATGACATTATGCTTCTTGTTTTGATAAAAGTAACCAACTGTCCAAAAAGAGAGGATAATGTGAAAGTACTTCATTCTTTGCCTTCTGACTGTTTGGCACAATACCTATTTCATAACTTCTTTAGCCTTCTACCATAAAAATCTAATTACAAGACTTCAATAAAAGAATCACTTGTTTCCTATTACATTCTTTGAGTTTTCTTATTTATTTATTTTAGCAGTTGTCATTAGGTATCATTATTTCTTCTGCCCTATTGCAAGCTAGGCCTTGTCTGTTTAAGATCTGAATCACATAATCTTGTTCCTTTCCCAAAATATTTGGGTGTGTTCTTACATACTAATTCGTATTTCTACACAGCAAATTTCTTCAAAAAACTGAGACTACATATTGTTTAACATTTTCCTGGATTTTATTGTTAGTGCCCAGATTAACTGTTTAGAGAATCCGTGACTGGCGATATAAGAATTTATTATGTAGTGGCCCATAACTTAAAATGTATCTTGTTTAATCACTTTTCATTTTGTGAACACGTTCACATTATATCTTAAGATTAAATTCCTCATGCTGTGTGAATTTCAGATGAATGTATTTGTTTAAACACAATTTTTTATCTTTGTTAATTCTACTCTTTCAATCTGTAATCATCTCAACCTTAAGAAGCTATTTCTCATTGTGTCTATTCTACATGAATGAATTGTTTCAAATACGAAGATTTATCATTGTATGCCAATTCTACCTTCAATCTATAATCTTGTCTCATTTAAGCCTTTTGCACTATCTTTACATGATGTTATGAATCTATTTATAACTCAGGTCTCTTAACATTAAACACACTATCCTTCAACAATGTGCAGCTATGTATCTTTCTAGTACAACTGTGGTAGAATCATTATAGTTTCTTGTTGTATTCGGGAGTCCAATAAAAAAAAAAATTATCTCCGGTGTTTTAAACAATTGGTCAGATCACATTGCAGCTCCTTTCCGTAGTGGTGTGCCCAGAAATAAACTATCTCCAAGTAATTGCAGCTCCTTTCCGTAGTGGTGTGCCCGGAAATAAACTATCTCCAAGTAATTGCAGCTCCTTTCTGTAGTGGTGTGCCCAGAAATAAACTATCTCCAAGTAATTGCAGCTCCTTGCCGTATCGGTGTGTCCAGAAATAAACTATCTCCAAGTAATTGCAGCTCCTTGCCGTATCGGTGTGCCCAGAAATAAACTATCTCCAGGTAATTGCAGCTCCTTGCCGTATAAGTGTGCCCAGAAATAAACTATCTCCAGGTAATTGCAGCTCCTTGCCGTATAAGTGTGCCCAGAAATAAACTATCTCCAAGTAATTGCAGCTCCTTGCCGTATAAGTGTGTCCAGAAATAAACTATCTCCAAGTAATTGCAGCTCCTTGCCGTATAAGTGTGCCCAGAAATAAACTATCTCCAAGTAATTGCAGCTCCTTTCTGTAGTGGTGTGCCCAGAAATAAACTATCTCCAAGTAATTGCAGCTCCTTTCCGTAGCGGTGTGTCCAGAAATAAACTATCTCCAAATAATAGCTATTGGGAACTAGGTTTATTTTTATCTCATGTTTTATGTACTACTTGTTTCAGATTTTTGTTGAGGAGTGTATAGACTGGGGGCTTTAAACCCTTTGTCCATTCACTCCTCAAAACGCTGGACTGGGAAGCTGTGGAAGCTGAAAAGTTTCAACGTTGAACAGAAAAGATTTTTTTTTTGAGTTGGACTTAGGGCACTTTTTAGTGCCTTTTTTGGCTTTGAGCCGCTGGAATGGTTGGCCAAACTTCTCACAACAGCTGCATCCAACTAATTTTTATTGGTTTAATTGAATCAAAATTGTTAAATTTGAAATTACTTTTGAAAATAAACATTTATTCCTAAATTTATATTTATTATGTATCCTAGATCATTTGAAAATACTTTCGAACATAAAAATTCTTACATTTATTATATAAATCCTAGACCATTCAAAAATACAAGACATTTTATTTTAACAATTTAATTTTACTTTCATGTACAAGTTTGAAAAAACAGAAAAGTTTACAATATAGACTTCTTGTAACCCCAGCACAACAGGAACAATTGGCCAAATACTGAAACAAAAGAAAATACAATTAAAACACTTCACCTAATAAGATAAAAAAAAATAAGAGTGGTCATGAAAACTCACCAACAAATGTACAACTCCATCCTCTTCACAAATAAGGAGTGAATCTGCAAAAAGAAAAGGAAATATTAACATTGATTAAAAATAATTTAAAATTTTTCTAACCAAAGATCTTAATTGAAATTTTACAACTTCAGAAGTAATCTAGTTAGCATCTCTAAACATGTTTCACATATTCAAGCAACATTAACTGGTTGCAACACTGCAATGCAAATTGATGGAAAACTGAGAAAATGGTTAAGCATTAATAAACCAGTCACAGTCTATAACTGTATTCAATCTGATTAGAAGCAATCAAATATCTGGTTATATACTCAAAGTAAACTCAAATGCATACACAGATCTAGCAATGATCACTAAGTCTCACTTGACAGACTACACAAACTAGAGGTCTTACTATGAAGAAAAAGTACATGAATTTCATCAGCAGCAAGCAGGTTTTAATTTAGAACAGTTACACAACCTTTACTATCTGTAAACTAATAGGACAAATTCTTTCAACTGAAATAATCTGATTTTGGACACAGGGTTCTGGTCAAGATTCATGGGGCCAGAATAAGAAAATATTGTCCTTAGTATGGATACTGCAAGGTTACAGAGGAAGGCCACAAAACCAGTGGATAGATATGTGGAATAATAATGGATGACAGAACTGCATTAGAGAGAGCAGAATAGAAGAAACTTGAAGCCACTAAAACCCATGCTGGGTACAATTGTACAAAGCACACTAAATCAATTCAGGCAAATTGCTCAATGTAGTATTCAAAATCAAACCTAAAGTAGTTGCCATCAACATTTGCATAAAATATAAGAATTTACAATTAGAGGAAATTATCCTGAATATCTAAGAAAGATTGACCATTGTGGATCAATTAAATTTAATTAAAATATAAACATGACATAATGGAAAGTGAAAACAGGGTTTTAGTTCATGACAATTTCAAGTGAGGATGCAATGATGTGATTAAGGACCTGCTATGTAGGTAAAGTATGTGATACATTCTTCAGATTATATCTAGTTCAAAATCTAGATTTTTTTAAACAATTACATTCAATTTATACTGAAAGACACTAGACATTCCTTTTTTTAATTTATATTTATTAGTCAACAAATCTTATAGAATTTTCACTTCATAAATTTATTAAGAATTACTCAGTCATACAGAAGGTAAGTGAGCTTCACCCTTACTGGTTAATTTCTTGTGAGTGTCCTGATCTGCAGACACTGAACTGGTGGATGCTAAACTTCTCTCCCAAGTCTGCCAGTTTCCATGTGAAATATAAGTTTCCCATTATGGCTCCACTATTGTCCTCTGACCACACCCATGTGGAACCTTCTCCATTTTATCCTGGCCGCTACCCTCTCCACAACTTTGTTGCTCCCTTGAAGGATAAATGCTCAGGAACCCAATGTCTGGTGCTGCAAACAATGGAAAACCTAATTAGAATTCTAAGCCAAACACTACAATTACATGTATCCATATACCAAATCAGGTTTATAATTTTGTGCTCAAATATATCAAAATAAGGGGGAAATTTAAATAAATTGGCAAAGTTTAAAATCACACATTACATTATTGAGACAGGTTTTAAAATTTTAAGATAATGCCAAAGGAAATTCAGATGAAAAATGACCAATGCCAAGGTTTTGTTTTATTGAAATGATCAATCCCAACACTAAATGCAGAGATAAAAGTGGAAGGAGTTATTTAAGGACAAAATTACTAGAATTAAACTCAATAGTTGGGAAAATGTTGCTGGGCTTTTCTAATTTTTTACCATTATATACTCTGAAAGTTAACTTGTATGGGTATTAAAGACAAAGATACATCATTATTGAAAGTTAAACTAGTTTACCCAATCTCGGTAATAGGTCTGGTACTGTTTATTTTATACATAAAGGACTGAATGGATGAACTTATATAAAGCCTTCTGTCTTTTATGCAGATGTCTTTCTTATGCTGTAGAACACTAAGCAATCTTAATGTTCAAAATGAACCAGTGTGGAAGACTTCAAATTATTTTGTCAATAATGGACGACAAATAACAAAATCAGGTTTAATGTATTTAGATGCTACCCATCATAATGAAAACTCCAGAAATTAATGTAAAAATTAATGTAAATATTGCTTCAGTTTTCAATTATTACGAATAACAATATATTTGAAATTAAATACTGACCCCATTGATAAATATCAATCAATGTTAAAGGCTTACTATGAGATTATATTTCCTTCAATATAATGGCTTAGGAGCATGGGGAACTAAAAAATTGTTTTGTAAAAAGAGAACTTTAAGGGTACTCTATAAAACCGAAAATGCAGAAAACAGTCATATTTTTAAGATAATAAAGTTAGTCTATTATCCAGAAAACACTGTAAAAAAAATTTTCGGCTCCGTGACGTTCAGTAAAGATTAGCCAATTTTGGTAATATATTATATCAATAAATTTTTTTATTAACAGTAGAAGGGACTTTTGCAATAAATTATTGGGGAATGTCATATCCATATTAAACTAAACATCCGAATAAATTTGTTCGTTATAATTCATTAATATTTATTTCATTTTCCGTTTCACGAACAGATTTCGGCTAAAAATTCAAATGTGCCTCTAAAATGTTACTACATAAATAGACAATTATGAACTACTTTGAAAACTGCTACGAAAATCTGCTTTTAACATATGAATATGTCCCACATGTTGGCAGCCATGATGAAAGTGGCGATGTCACAAATATCTAATTGTTCTCTCTAATTATTAAAGTTTCACCAACACAACTTCCTTTCAACCGTATTAAAATTGTCAATATTATCTACAAATGTTAAATTAAATATATAAATATCAGCCTACATTTAATTATTTTTTTTCTCCGCGTAAATGAAAGTAACGTTTTTTTCTGATCTGACATCCCGCAACAAATATCGTACAAAAAAATTATACCCACAAATTCCACACCAATTGCATAAATCTTCAAAAACAAAAAATGCAAATCCCACAGTGTTTCATTTTACCGCACACAAATATTCCTAGTGGCAATGATGCACGCGCTATTAGGAACCAGCTACGAAGATTCAACATACGATTTGAGACAATAAGTGAAACTCTGCTGAAATATTTCTTCCCGAAGACCAAGAGAGGCTGTCAAATTGTGTTCGGGCTAGATGTGGTTGTCCAAATCCTAGAAATAAAATATTTCTTTTGGCGAAATTACGAACACGATTCTTAATTGGGAGCCGCCTTTAGATTGCAACCGTCAAGGAAAGTTGGAAGTTTCACTAATTGGATATAAAATCTGCTTATAAAAGCTTACATATTGGCTGATAATATACAATTAATACAATTAAAATTTCAAATGTTATTTTGAGACATGTTCTTGCAGTGTAAGACACGTAATAAAGCATGAGCAATGCATACCTCAGTAGCTGCTGGGCTGAATGGAGCCATCAAGTTTGTAGTTGCCACGGTCAGAGCTCAGGAAGAAGTGAAAGGCAGCAACACCAACAACAGCCCCCACCCCTCATAGACCTCGTTCCCTGTATTACACGTTCATTCTAATCGGGCCACGAAGTTATATTCCTTCACAAATCGAATTTCTTCAACACAATGGATGAAACGTGAACCAAGTTCAGGATCTTAATAATTGAGTTTATCAGATCTTAAGACGAAATTTACCAATACAAGTATTTAACTACAAAATAAATAACCTACCAAATTAATTACCTGAATTTCTTATTATTATATGCTTCAAAAAAGATATATACGGTTATTTAAGGTAATAGGATAAATTATGAAGTACTTAATTAGCCTCCTAAAATACTCAACTTTTTGTGTTTGGTGTGATGTTTATTTAGAAGTTCGTCATCGCCAACGGCTTCAGTACAAATTTCCAAAATTGTTTTATTTCTTTATTACATGTTGAAAACTATTTCTCGTACCGCAAAGGAATTTCAATCCACTGCTATTGTAAATAAAATTATGTATATATGAATTGTTAAATAAATTATTTAATATGGACAGCAGAAATATCACTTTAGAGTGGCAGTAATTTATGCATTTAATTTACGCGCTCGAATTAGTTACACAAATAAATGTAAGATGCTAATAACACATGCAAACAATGCAATATTTTTTTTAATGTGCTAAATTTTCCAATTTTAATAAAGTAACGAGGAAAATTACATCAATAGCAGTGCAGCACTTTGCCATCAACGTGATGCATTTTCCACGCACAATAATAAGTAGGGCTGAAAGACAGAATTTTAAATATTGAATTCATTTTTTATATATAAATATTCAAATATTTGTAATAAAGCAAAGGAATTACTCTTCATTTCAGACTAAGGAAAAAAAATTACTTTCCGCATTGTGTATTTAATATTAAATTTTTAAATATTTTATTAGAGCTATTAAATTTAAGAAACATTTTAAATTAACCTTTGATATTTTATCAATTGAGTGTAATTAATTCTCTGAGCTTAATTGAAACTGAGAATATAATAATCAATCACATTGCCTTTTTCACACGTCGAGTTCACGTGTTTTGAAAGTAAAATGATTTAAACTAATTGAATACGTAACCAATTAAAACAATTAAAAGTCCATGTATTTATTAGTCACAGCAGTCAGACAAGAAGAAAGAGTCTTTGCGACTAAATTTCTAGTTTTAATTGAGTGAGACCTGCCTGGTATTGAAGGATCAACGATAAAATAAAATAAAAATATTTTATTCGTTATTTGACTTTTTATATAAATTATTATTTTCAATACTAATATAATTATAGAGATAAATTATGTTACAAAATCAATATTATAAAAAAGCTTCTTATTCTGCAAATAAATAACAACAACACATAAAAAAAAGAACTATAAAGAAAATAAATATGGCGCCGGCCGGCCGAGCGAAGAGAATTTGGGAAGACGAAAAGCCTGGATTTCAGAATCGAGAGATAGGATAGTAGAAGATGTCAGGAGGTCTTTGTATTCGGAGCGGCAGAAGGTGAGCAGGTGGCTAAGAAAAAGTCGAGATTTTGCCAAATCCCTGTGGCGTAGGTTCTTCCCATGAGAGAGAGAGAGAGGGTCAATGAGTGAGAGAGAGGGAGCGAGACGATGGCACACAGGGGTTTGGCAAAATCACGGATTTTTCTCCGCCACCTGCTCACCTTCTGCCGCTCCTAAGACAAAGACCTCCTGACATCTTCTACTATCCTATCTCTCGATTCTGAAAATCCAGGCTTTTCGTCGTCTCAAACTCGCAATGCTCGGCCGTCGGCCATCTTCTTTCTTTCTTTCGTTTCTTTTTTACTATTCATTTATTTATTTATTTGCAGAATAAGAAGTTTTTTCATAACATTGATTCTTTAACATAATTTATCGTTTTTCTTTCAATACCAGTTCTCAATTAAAACTAGGAATTCGTATTCAATTAATTTAAATCATTTTACATTCTAACGAGTGAACTGGACGAGTGAAAAAGGCGATGTGATTATCATATTCTCAGTTTCAATTGTGCTCAGAGAATTAATTACCAAATAAAATATTTTAAGCAAGGCAAGCCTTTCGCGTAAAGGAACGATTGATAATTTAAATAAATATAATTAATTTCATCTATTTATTTAATGGGTCAACACAATCTATTTTTTACGTTGTTAATACGTGTATAATTTATATAAACCATTGAACGGAGGAGGATTCAAGACACGCAGCCAGCAATATTATAATATATATTTAGCATTCAACGTCGTCTCTCATTTAATTCATTTTCTGGTGTTCCTGAAACTTGTAATTGTAATCGCCAGGCAAATCAGACTCTTAATTATCAATATAAAATTTAAAAAAAGAATTGGAAGAATTTCTAAAAACATTCGCAGTACACATTTTTTCTCTTATTTTTTTAAGATAGTTTTGCGGTGTTACGCGTAAAGGAACTATTAATAAATATGCTTCTTAATTTCGTTTATTTATTTAAAGATTGATATATTTGTCAACCCATAATTGAGACTCATTTTACTTTAATTTCTCTAACAAAACGAAATCGTTTACTTTACTTGCACGTATTTTCATCGTGTGACTCGTCCATTGGGTACGGAGGTTGAAGATACAGATATTACGGTTAAAATTGCAGTCGCTAATGTAAGACAAACCCTTCTGTTGTTTGTAGGTAAATTTGCGGTAACATTAAATACATTTTCTGTCTGTTACAATTCTGCATACAGACAGAGTGAAAGAACCGAAAAATATAGTAAACATCAGAATGATAAGATAAAAGATGGGAAAGACATTATTTATAAAAAAAAACATGTAAAAAACTATAACAAAATTTATATAGGACATACAGGAATGAAATTAGAAAATAGAATTTATTAAAAAAAAGGCGAAATGCGTTTTCGAAACCCATAATAAATTTAATAAAAGCATGAGGTACACTGCGAGAATATTAAGGTGATGCATAATGAGAATATTTCCCTAATGTGAAATGTAATGGAAGGAAACTATTAATATCAATCAACATTAATAGGGCACATGCACCTCCCTGAAAATAATCCTGGCGGGGCCCATGTCCGCAATTTTGTAGGAGAAAGCCTTTTTTTTTAGGGCAACAGGCTACATGAGGGTGATCCACGTTGGGGCACTCCCCTTTAATAGCATAGGAAGGGATTTGAAAGGGGGGGATGCGGAAGGGTAGAGGAAGGTAGCCAAGGGTTAACTAGGGCCCCCGGGTTATATTTAAGGATCCTACCCGGCATTCGCCTAAAGAAATGCAGGGAAAATCCTAGAAAAACCTGCATCAGGTAGGTCGGGCATTGGGTACTTCTCCCACGCCCTTCCGATAGCGGGAGAGGAGTTTGCTGTGGGGCCGCAGCATTCCCTTCTCCGTGCCTTGACCAGTTTAGGAGGCAGCTGGCCGACCATTTCAATGGGAATAGCGGACAACTCTTACCGTATGTCTGTGACCCCGGAAGATACACCTCTCAGAACAGGCCGAGGTGCCTCGGCTTGTGGGAACCTTAGTTCAAAAACGGATAGAGGAAAAGGCATCCCCAAAGGTAGCCCCTTCGTATCTCTCCTACAGACTATAAAGCAAACCGGCTGAGTGAAAGAGGACAAAAAGGTGTTAAAATCAAAAGTAAACGAGGAATTTTCATTTATTCAAGATTTATTTTAGAAGAAGAAAAAAGGCAGATGTACTTAATTTGAAAAATTCTGACCAATTAGAACAATTTTATAAAAGTTATGAATCATCTAAATTTCAATTTGTGTAGTGGATTTAAAGAATGTATATTGTTAACGTTTAAAATGCTAAGAAATAAGGGTTAAATACATTTTTACCTTCCTGGTCACCTGTTTGGTACCTGAGATAATTTATTGAAAGTGTAAATTTACCAAATCAAAACTTTATTATCAGGGATTCATTTCTACGATTAGAAGAACTGAACCTGTTTCAGGGGACTAGTGGATTATATCCTTGTACGTAGGCAACCCTTCGTCAGCCTTGTCAGTTCGAATTGGAGTTACCTTGCTCGCGTATCCTGAGATTAGTAATAAAAAATGGAGATGTAGTTATGAAGAATACGTATATCTTATAATCCTGGTTTATACAAGTCATTAAGGGCAGCCTATAACGATTTAATTAAATTGAAATAGTGTTAAACAAGGTGTGGAACTGTGAGAAGGGGTTAAATATAAAAGTCTAAAATAATCCAGAACTTATAACGAATCCAATCCTTCAGAAGATTGCCGAGATTGAGGCCAAAATTAGAGTGAATAAGTCAATTCTGTATAAACAAACGATCAAAATATATGTGAAATTAAAAAGTTATTCTATGAGTGAAAGTATTCATATAATCTCTTTTCTAAGGACACTAGAAACAAAATAGAGACAACTGCAGTTGCCAAGAACAGACACTAGAGGAAATTGTGCGAGTCTAAGCTGACAAAGGGTAGAAAATTCCCAAATCTATATAATAAAAAAGGGAGTATGTTTGTATGTATGTATTTACGTTGTTTTGAATACAAATTTTATCGCGTGGACAGAATGCAACAAAAATTGGTATACGTATTCTGCCAAAATCGAGAACCGGTACTGTGGGGGTGAGAAACCCATAGCATAAAGGTGGAAAGAATTGTAGTTGATTTATTTTTACGAATTTGATGTTATAATTTAGTGTAAAATTAATGCGCGCCAAGAGACCGTGACGTCACATTTATCCGTTGGCGCGTGATACAAACGAGACTTTCACGCGAGACATTCACGCGCCATAAAAGTATAGTTCCTGTTTTTTGTAATGAAAAAAGCAGAAATATTTTCATTGAGTAAAAAGTATAAATATATCCAGCAATGTTCCATCGAATTATACTAGAAAACAATACAAAATACTTTACTATTCATGCGGAAAATGTTAGTTAATTTAGTGAGTGCAATATGGCCACCATTTCTTTACATTTGGAATGTAGCTATCAATTTGATCACTTCAATCCTCCGTAATGTGCGAATACTGATGGGCAATTATATCCTGCAATACTCAAGAAGTACTGTCTGAAGACTTACTGACAATTATTTGTTCGCGGAGAATTATATTTCTAAAGAATAACGATGGTATGTTTGTTGCTATTATGCAATTAAATTCTATGTATCTTATAGCTATTAAATTAATGCACTATCGAATAGGGAACATTTACAAAGTGCAATTAATGTACTTTACGCAACGTATTATCTAAATTGAGAATTGTAAAAAATAAATGTGTGTAATATGTGACGTTCAACAAAATTTTTTAAAGTTCCTTGCCGAAAAAATAAGTTAAATTTTGCAACCATCTTTATTTTTAAAAATATGGCGTCGTTTGTTTACATTCTGTGTTTCGAATGTATGTCGGCGTAGAATTATTTAATTTTATTGTATAAAGCTGGTCATAAAGTTCTATTGTATCTTGTATAATATTTCAGGCGATAACAAGGTACGATTCGTAAGTAATGTGTGTATAAATTCGTACGGAATCGTAAGTAATGTGTGTATAAATACGTACGGAATCCCCAATAAAAAAATTTATATTGTTATTCAAATAATGCACTTTGGGTCAAAAGTATGTACGGAACTAGGAACATTTAGATTGGATTAAAAGTACAATTAATTTTACTGGACAATGTATTTCTGTACAATTGTAAAATTACTGCGTCTAATCTGTGTCGTTAAACAAAATTTTCAGGTTAGGTTAACACAAATTTCTTCTGATTAAATTCTTTGTGAGTGATAATAAATCAGCTAATTTATATACTATTTTTGGGAAGAACGTTTTACCTGCACAATTTCTGAGCTATTAATCATAAGAACTGTCGAATTATTTCTAACGATATTCGTGAAAAAAAATTGTTGTGTGTATATCAGCTGTAAGCCCTATTTCTTAAAAATGATAAATGACCCTACCTAAGATATATACAATTTATGAGCTATTTTCAGCATTTATTTTCAGTATAAAACATTATAAATATCTAAATTGGGAATAATTGTGATAACATATTTTATTTTTTGAGTTATTTTTGAATATATTAAAATCAAAATATTTAAATTAGATGGAAAGCTTATAATATTGAGCTTTTTACCAAAATTTAATACACTCTTCATATAATTGTAGTTTTTTGCATAATTGCTGTGCATATCATGGCATTGTTGTGTATTGTATGTATATGTTCATTGTTAAATTTGATGTATTTTTCCTTCCCTACGTAGCTGACAGTGAATAATAATATTGAATATGTATATATATATATATATATATTTTAGGTAGGGTCATTATCATTTTTAATAAATAGGGCTTACAGCTGATTTTGCCTTAATGTTTCTCATATAACATATTCATACACATTATTTAAAACAATTCCCAAATTTGTATAAATACAAACACACACATACACACAGATATACATACATATATATATATATATATATATATATATATATATATATATATATATATATATATTACATAATAGCTCATAAATGGAAAAATATTACATATGTAAATTTAACTAGCTCTTCCCAAATATGGAATTCAAATTAATGTGCACTACGTCAAAAGTTCATCTGATTGAGATTAATATATGTGATGTTAGGTATGACATTGTTGTGTATTGTATGTATATGTTCATTGTTAAATTTGATGTATTTTTCCTTCCCTACGTAGCTGACAGTGAATAATAATATTGAATATGTATATATATATATATATATTTTAGGTAGGGTCATTCATCATTTTTAAGAAATAGGGCTTACAGCTGATTTTGCCTTGATGTTTCTCATATAACATATTCATACACATTATTTAATTGTAGTTTTTTGCATAATTGCTGTGGATATCATGGCATTGTTGTGTATTGTATGTTTTTGTTCATTGTTAAATTTGATGTATTTTCCTTCTCTAAGTAGCTGACAGTGAATAATAATATTGAATATGTATATATATATATATATATATCTTAGGTAGGGTCATTCATCATTTTTAAGAAATAGGGCTTACAGCTGATTTTGCCTTGATGTTTCTCATATAACATATTCATACACATTATTTAAAACAATTCCCAAATTTGTATAAATACAAACACACACACAGATATATATATATATATATATATATATATATATATATATATTACATAATAGCTCATAAATGGAAAAATATTACATATGTAAATTTAACTAGCTCTTCCCAAATATGGAATCTAAATTAATGTGCACTACGTCAAAAGTTCATCTGATTGAGATTAATATATGTGATGTTAGGTAAGTCAGTTCTAATTATTGAAGCTGATAAATCCATACTGAAGAGTAAAAACATAATTAACTATACATATAGAACCGAATGGTGATAATTTTGTTTTCTGAGATATGTCATAGTCAAAAATATTAAGTCATTTGGATAGGAAATAGAGACAGATTCATTAATATGTTGGGTTTTATCCATAAAGGGGTTAATATGTGATGGTCTTATGCCATTTACATCACGTGTTAACCATTAACCATATAGAATTAATTTCTCTACCAGGGCAATATAAATAAAAACCCTGCACTCAGTTGCCTATGTAAGAAAAAATCATGTATGTTTGTACATTATTTATAAACAATTAAACTTGTGGATAAATTGCAATAATCCTGGGTAGACATATTCTTAAAAATCTGGAAAAACTGTGGGGATAAGACTTGGCGAGGGTAGCGGGGTTGTAAATTAATAAAAACAACAGGTTAAAACAGTCAATATTTGCGTTGAGTAATTATTTGTCGGTGTCATTGGATTTGTTAGTGTTTTTCTGGATGCTGTTTGTGTATAACTTCACCCCCTTCGGCATGAGAAAGGAGCACCCTTACGGGTGGGGGTGGAAATATTCAAACTTGCTAATATTGCAGATATTTTAGGCGGATAAAAATTTTTTGGGGTCAAAGAGATTCATATTGTTTCTACAGATGTTATGTAAGTATAATTTCAACCATTTTTTATTATAGAAAAGGAGCACTCTTACGAGTGTTAGTAGAAAATAACGCGTATACAACCAAGATAGGTGTCAAATCCAGGGTAATGGATGTCGGTGAGTTTAATTTTGACATTCAATTGACAATTTAACCTCGAGGGGCGGAGGGGGACGGGGGTTGAAATTTAAAAACATGAAATTACGGCCGATGTTAGCGTTGAATAAATGTATTTAGGGTTAATTAGTTTGATAGTATACTCATGTTATGTGTGTAAAATTTCAACCACTTGCAGCAGGAGGGGCTGAACGCTTACGGTTGGTGGTGGAGGGGAGTTTCACAGAAAATAACGCTAAAACAACCGAGATTCAAGTCAAATCAAAGGTAATGCCTGACGTTTAGTTTATTTACGACAATTTCGGCAACGCTCGAGGGTTGACTGTGGTGAGAGGAGTTGGGCGGGGGTAGAAATTGTAAATAATGTTTTTAGGCCGTTTATTGCGTCGAATAGATATATTTCGGGATCAATGAGATTAATAAAATTTCTCTATATGGTATTCAGGATTTGGATGGGAGCTGCCCTTAGGGTTGGTGGTGGAGTGGCATTACAAAAAAATAACGCAAAAACAATCGAGATTAGAGTCGAATCCAGGGTTATGGTTGCCGCTGAGTTTAATTATGACATTAAATTCGCCATTTAACGCCAAGGGACGGGGTGGTCAGGGTGGAAATTTTGAAACATGTAATCGAGTTCCGTACTTGCTTTAATAATTATTTTTAGCATAAATTTGATTGATAGTATTTCTACAACTTTATTTTTGTATAATTTTAACAACTTTCAGTTTGTAAGGCGAGCACGGGTAGGTGTGGAGGGGTGTAACAAGAAAATAACGCGAAAACAACCGAGATTCGAGAAAAATCGGGGTTATGGATGTTGCTGAATTTATTTATGACAACCTGGTTAACGCGTAGAGGCGAGCGAGGGTGAGTGGGGCTGGGCGGACGTGGGTGGGGGTATAATATTAAAAAATGTTAACCTATCGATAGTTACGTCAAATAAATATTTAGCGGTGTTAATGACACTAATAATATTTTTTAATATATTCTGTGTATAATTACAACCCTTATCGACTCGAGAGGAAAGAACCATGAAGGGTAGGTTTCATTACATAAAAATAACACACAGAACCGATATAGGAATCGAATATGAGGTTATGGATGCCGCTGAGATTAATTATGACATTCAACTTGCAGTTTAACCCCCACGAGTGGGACTGAAGAGAGATAAAAATTTTCAAACATGTTAATCGGCCCACATTTGCGTCCAATATATATTTTTCGGTATAATTTAAATTCATTATATTAAGGTCGATATT
This sequence comes from Zhengitettix transpicula, assembly GCA_037074705.1. Taxonomy (NCBI): domain Eukaryota; kingdom Metazoa; phylum Arthropoda; class Insecta; order Orthoptera; family Tetrigidae; genus Zhengitettix; species Zhengitettix transpicula. The sequence goes on along the minus strand of CM073596.1, from coordinate 32,382,025 downwards.
CTCTGTGAATAATTTCAATCTCTATCGCCATGGAAGGGGAGCACGCTTTGGGGTGGCGTTTGGTGTTTCGTTACATGAAAATATCGCGAATAGACCAAAGTTTTGTGGTTATGGATGTCGATGAGTTTCATTGTGACAAACTGAATAACGCGCGGTGTGGGTGGGAGGGGGCCTGAACGAAGGTAGAAATTTTCAAACGATGTTACCAGCCGATTTTTGCGTGGAAATTTTTCTTTGTTTAACCTACTGTAGCGGGTCTGGAAATTTTCAAACATGTTAAAACGACGATATATTCGTTCAATGAAACTATTTCAGGGTCAATGAGTTCAACTTCTTTCGGAATGGGAGGTGAACATATTTGGGGATAGGGGTCGAGTTGTGTCATAAAATAACGCAAAAGCTACTTAGATTGGAGTCAAATCGGGGGTTATGGATAAACGACATCTCGGGCAACGCCGGGCACCCAGCTAGTCTATATAATAAAAAAGGATGTATATTTGTATGTATGTATGTATGTATTTACGTTGTTCTTTATACAAATTTTATTGCGTGGACAGAATGCAACAAAAATTGGTATACGTATTCTGCCAAAATCGAGAACCGGTACTGTGGGGGTGAGAAACGCCTAGCATACATGTGGAAAGAATTATAATTAAAAACCGTGATCATTAAATATTAAATTACTGCGCGCAAAGAGACAATGACGTCACGCGAGAGAAAGACGTTACTACGCAACGAACAAAGGAAATATTTCCTTTATTAGGAATGAAATAAAGCAGAAATATGTTCTTTAAATAAAAAGTATAATTTTATACAGCAATACTCCATCGAATGGTAATAAAGAAGAATACGAATTACTTTACCATCCTTGCGGAAAATGTAAGTTAATTTTCGCGCTATATTAGTTGTGAGTCTAGCTAACAATTTCATCAATGTAATATTTCGTAATGTATGAAGACTGAGTGAAAATTGACAATTATATCCTGAAATACTCAAGGAATATATTTAAGTATTCAATTAAATACTTTTTCGAGTTTATATAAATAAGTACACGAGCAACACCGGGCACCTAGCTAGTCTTATAAATAAAAATGAGTGTATGTGTGTATGTTCCTTATACAAATCCACACCCGTGGAGTAAATATCATCAAATTTCGTACACGTGTTCTTTGTGACAAGGAGACGAACACTGTCGGGGTGAGACACGTCTACAACCCTCCCCCCCCCCAGGAGCGGGTGTGGACGGTGGTGGAAAATTTCATACATGCTAAAACGGCTGATATTCTAGCCAAATACATATTTTTCGGTGTCAAAGAGATGGATAGCGTTTCTACAGATTTTATCTGAGTATAATTTCAACCCCTAACAGTATGGAATAGGAGCACCCTTAGCGGTTGGGGTGGTGGTCCGTTAGAGGAAAATAACGCGAATACAACCGAGATTGGAGTCGAATCCAAGGTTATCGATGTCACTGAGTTTAATTATGACATTAAACTTGGCATTAACCCCCAGAGGGCGGGGGTGGAATTATTGGAACATGTAAACACGGCAGATATTTACGTTGAATAAATATTTTTTAGGGTTAATTATACTGATTGTATTTCTACTGATGTTGTTTGTGTATAATTTCAACCCCTTTCGGCATGGGAGGGGAGCACCCTTAAGTGTTGGGGGTTATGGATAAATGACATCTCGGGCGACGCCGGGCACTCAGCTGGTATTGTAATCGCCTACACGCTCCCTCGGATCCTTATAATGGACGAATGCCGACCCGGGCGCCACTGCATGCGCAGAAAAGTTTTATTTTAAATTATACAAACGACATTCGTCTCATTAACATTCGCGATCCACACCAGGGAGCCGATAAACGATTTGCCAGGACTCGTGAGTACTTGAGTCGAGCACGAGACTCTCAATAACTGTATCTCAGGGGTCCTGGCGTAAAATTCAGCTTAATGGACAAATTAGGGTTAATACAAATTACTCGGCACGACTCCTCAATCGCTAAATGTTGCCTTTTCATACACTCTTATTCATATACTTAAATCTAACAAGTCTCCGTAAGGTTGCTGTTTTGGGCAAATTTATCAAATTTATTATGTCCTTTAAGAACACAGCCGGTCATTGGACCCACAACTCTTAATTCGCACTACTTTCACACGGTGCAGGGAAAGGGAGGGAAGTTTGCTTACTGTGCTGCGACGCGTTGTCTTCTGATGATGTCCAGGTTCAGGTTCAGGTGCCTGGCCGGTCGGCTGATCAAATCCACGCACACAGAGCAGCGGCTAAAACACACAGGCGCGACGGCCTACACTTGCTCCGCAATTCACGGTTCTCTCCTCCAAGAACCTCCGCACCAAAATCTCCTACGCGTTCGACCCTTACAGTTCACCAAGAACTGACGACGCCCGCTCTCCTGCCTACCAGGACGCGACTCTGGTCCAAGACGTCGCCTCTGCTTGCCGACGAGCCCTATGTTGGGTAACCACTGTCCCGTCTCCTGGCCCACAGCTTCTCCTTCGCCGTCCAGGACTCGACTCCCTTAATCCGCCTCAGCTGTGTCCAGCCACGGTCCCCTTTGTCCTCGCACGTTCACCACTACGGTCAGGCGTCCCTCGCAAACCCACTTCCTGTTGCCGTAAACTTGGTTCCAAAGACCGGCCGCGTGAAAAATGTTATCTCCAACATTCCCACGACAAGACAATTAGTATTAATGTTTAAAAACACTTATTACAGTATATAATAAAGGTTGGAGAATACACACCGCCATTACGCAGATAGAGGAGAATAAGAGTTGGAACAGAGCAATTGACAGGATATAATAAAATTTAAAAAGTCGAGAAATAAAGTAATGAATTTTATAAAAATCATTACGTCACATTCATAGTCCTCAAGAGAGGTAAGTGAATTAAATTGGGAGCAGAGAAATGAACAAAAAAGGATAAGAGGTTAGTTTAAGATAGATAGATTTATTCTCCATTAGCCCTCTTATGAGAAAATAGGATTCGACACAAATGTTACACAAGCACATAGATAATAAATAAGTATCTAATTACAATACACAAATTACATATAAAATGAATGAATATTAATAGTATTACAAAAAAAAAGTTCAAATCACATTTGTACACACTTTATTTAAGATACACACTCACAGTATTCATCTCCTGTCGCTAGGTACGGAGGGGTGTAGTCATAGATATTTATTAAATAGAAAGCAGAGGCAGGAAAACAGAACCAAAAGAGAGCTGTACACACTATTTACATGTTTGTTACATATTCGGCAATTTTGTAGACAAGGCAGGTCAGTGAATGAGAGACCGATTCAAAAACTCGAGTACGGAGTAGTAAGTTCCATTTACAAGAAAAGTTTTACACTCCTTGACGAATAAGTCGTAATTGTTTATGTTCTTTACATGTTCAGGAAGGCTGTTAAATAGTGCGATACCAGAATAATGAACGCTAGACTCTTACAGACTGAGGCTGACAACTGGACGGTTCCTCCACGATTGTCCCAGTTACTTAACCCAAATAAAAAAAGCCATTATTAGCGTCACTTATTCTTAAAAAAAATAGAGATCAAAGTAAAATACTCATTTACATTAACTTACAGTTTATCTGAATAACTTTTGTCGATGAGACGAGTAAATAAAAATTCACGTCACGCAGTTGCCCTTCCAATCTTTTTTTGTTTTCCAAAGGGATATTCAATAACTGAATACGAAAAAAAACCTGCAAATAAAATCGAAAAAAAATTCCTGGTTTGAAATCTACGTTGACAGTAATTATAAGAATAGAGATGTAATTGTACAGACCAAGTCCCTATGGCCGTAGTGTTCACACGTGGTTTCCTGTGAGTCAGTAATTGCCATTAGGGAGGAGAAATGGAAACTCAAACGGAAAATGTACCAGAAAATACGAGTAACGTGAAATAAGTTGTCAGATGTAGATGGCTTCGATGACTATTTTCCTCCAGCTTGAAATGACAATAAATTACCAGTCAATATTAAATAGGAAAATTTTACACCTATCACACATTGAAAGATATCATTTCTGTGTTGGGAGTATATACCAATATGTATTGGAACACGACAATCTGATAATTAGTCTTGTTCAGTGTGTTTAACGTATTGTCGGCGGCGTTTCTGTGACAATGGTCGCGGAAAACGCTAGAAATTGTAGTTTTTGCAATTCTGTGCTGGAAGGGAGCAGAATGTGCCTGGGCTCCGACGAGAAAGGTCGAGCTTATTACTCGTTGTATGGAAATGTGGAGACAATATAAAAATATTATATCAAACGTTTTCATCATTAATTTAATGAGATGAAGTCTTATTTAGACTCATACAGAGCCAATTAGAGGTGCAAAGTAATATAACATTTATGTAACCCGCAATTTTGCTACAAATTATATATATATATATATATTGGTAAGCAAAGGAATGACAGTAAGTGTGTGGCCCAATTAAAATTTAGTTGTCACTATTCAGAACAGAAGCAAATTCCTCAAAATTTTGGAGAAACACACATAACACGCCGGCCGACTCGGCACAAATGATGTTTCTTCTGAAAAAAGTGGCCGATGCCTCCAAAATTTTAAGGAACTTCTTATTTTACTGAATGTCAGTTTCAGGTACAACACCACCGTTCTACATTTCCTTTACTTATCAATTATCTTAATTACTTTCACAGTCACATCCTTTCTCTGCCACCATATTGTGCCATGATGACCATGAGAGCTTGAGCTTCTGGTAGGGCCACCCAAGCCAGACAGATAAAAGCCGGGTCTCAACCTTATGTAAAGTGTGGTCTGAAGAATAACCTGGCCAGTAGATATAAAATGTATCCTCCTGTTGCACTGGGATGGGATGGAGAATTAGTGACAAAGATAGCGACCTGAAATTCAGTGATCAACGGCAGGGCCGAGAAATAACCCAATGTATGGATAATAAAGCCATTGCAATTAAGGGATTGATAGAGACAAAAGGGACTGAGAAAGCGGCACCATTTTTTTTATGTGGTGGTCAAAATTCAAAAGTTGTGCCACTTTCATCTTGAGACAATAAATTAGATTGAAACTCTTAAACACATCTGTTTATTACTAAATTTAATATGGTTTTGTCTTCTTCAAAGGATGGTTACTGTTCTGATCCATTACAACTCTGGTTCTATGTGGTGACCACAATCATTGAACACTTGTGGGAAATCCAGGGAACCGTTTACCTCGGGTGGAAGAAGAATGTATGGCCCAATAACATGACCGTTCACAATATCTGCCTACATGTCGATATCAAATCTGTGTTGAAATCCCTTACACACACATAACACGAGTGGTGTTGTCTGCACAGACATGGCTGTTTTGAAAACTGATCACAATCCCATGGAAACGGCTTGTTGGTGCAGCGCTGCAGAAGTTGACACAAACGGGGAAAATCGGCTGCATCCTTTGGATATATGGGTGTAGTTTCTAATGCAGAACATCCATTGCATGTATACTCGATAGGTTCTTTTCAACATGGTGCAGTATGGGCGGGAGTGCGTCTTTGGAGCATCAGTTAATCCCTGCTGACAGCAAAGGCACTACTTTACTGAAGCCATTGCATAATTGTGATGAAATGGATATGCAATTGAGTTGGGCATCATAGATAACTATCTTCATAAAGGTGACCAGCAGCTCTTCCATTCAGAATGACCATGTACCTTCTGCAAACGTGCACTCAACCATATTGCTCGGAGACATGTGAATGGGGCTCAATGGTCAAAATGTAGGGTAGACACCAAATGGGTTTCTATTCAAAGCATAGCCTACTCAGATCCCTCTACAAGTCCTTAAAGTTTGTAATGAGAATTTTCGGGAGTCCAGTATATAAAATAAATGTTATTTCAAAATGATTTTTACTTCCCATCCATAACTAAAATAAACCATGTAATTCTTTGTAAGAATAAGTATAGGAAGATCACAGTTCTAGTAAAATATTGTAAAATTAAGCAAAAACTTTAATATGAAATTAGCATGACATGCTTCAGGCAACTTTCAGCAATTTCTTAAAATCACGCATGAAATATCATGCTTTTTAAACAGAAATTTCACTCACTGTTTACCCAAAATTTGAATATTTCTTAGTACAATCCACACAACAGAAAACCAGAATATTTTAACTTTATAAATCTATGGCAAAATAGTGAGATTGTTTTTTTAAACAAATCAAAGTCAAAATCACAATAAAATATGTCTAAAATGTGTCCTTTGTCCAAAGTATGACCGTGTTCCATTTAATGGTAATGAACTAACCTTATTGAAATCATACTTGTTGAACAGAAAATGGGCTGTTGAAATTGATAGATGCATTTCAGAATTTATGGAACTTAAACCTCGTGCTTTATATAATGTACACCAATGGCATTTTTCTGTATCTAGATAATAACAAAATAATGTACGCTGATGACAGCACTCTTCTAACAAGTGCAGATAATCTTGAAGTGCTTCAAGAAAAAATAACAGATGTAAATAAAAACTGCAACGTGGTACCTGTATAATAAATTAAAGGTCAATGATGACAAATCTCAAGTTTTAAAAAAAACAAGTGTAGATAGTGAAATTAACACTGAAATATTTTTGAATGCAACTATCCATCACGAAAGTGTCAAACACTAGAACTTGGAAAAAAATTAAATAGATCCATTTATGCCCAAAGACATAAAAAATTTGTTACTTCCAAAGATGTATTAAAAGTGGCTTATTGTGGACAATTTCACATTATGATGGCACATGGTGCCGTAATATGGGTAATTTAACGCACATCAGGAATTTGTACACTTCAAAAGATAGCCATCATCTTAATGTGGTGTTACAAGCGAATAAAGTTGTATGACACACTTTAAAGAACTCGATGTGCTGACAACCATCTCTCTTCATCCTCGAGTATGTATCCAGTTAAAAACAATCACTCTACAGACAATGAATCTAATACACACATGATACAAGGCAATGTAACTTGCTTGGTCTTCCAAAAACTAGAATGAAAAAGTGTGGCAGTGTGAATGAGCCTAGTTTTTTTAATAAACTTCCGGAACACTATAAATCTGAAAGTACTATTCAAGAGAGAAAACAGTTTGCCAACATTTAATTAAACATAGCTTTTACATTTTTCAAGAATAACTTACATTGTAAATTATGACTATATTAAATATATATTTTTTAATTACTACAAAGTAGTGCATACCAGCTTTCCTTACATACTGGCAATTAACTCTGCTTAATACAGGAAGATGACCAAGTAGTTAAAATTTGTGTGAATGTGTGCAAGTGCATCAATTTGTAAAATGTCATTTTGATTATTCATTAAATATAAATTTTTCACTTTCAAGAAGAAAATGTTAAGTTAACAGTAATTTGGAAGAGGCACTAATTTCAAGTTGTGCTTGTACAGCTTGTGAATTTACTGTGACTAATGCAGTTTATCTAATTGGTTTTAAACATAAATTCATTGCACTGTTATATTGTTCAAAGTTCACTTTTAGCTGGCCAGTCACACCCAAAACATTCAAATTTAACCAATAGAAAGTTTCAAATACACGTAAACCTGCTGAAATACTTGTAAGAAACTGGAAAATAAATTTCAACTAAGAAATAAATTTTAATAAAATTTTCCATTAGCTACATATTAGAGATGCCACATTTTAATGAACATAGCTTGAATTAGGTAATTACAAGCCTTTATTAGCTATATAAGGTGATAAGCATTTTATCCAGAAAATACATTACGATTGTGTTTAAAACACTTCCTAATGTAATCAAATGTACCAACAAAATATATTTTTTGTGTTGTATAAAAAGTTTATCACATTAGCCAAATTGTGAATAAGCAAATGTATTACTAATACTGTTGGAATAAATATTAATAGTTGCAAAACTGTTGATATTATTTGTGACCTTGTTAAATATGAAAGTAAAATTGGCAAAAAAAATTCCTGTGTTCACTTACTTGCCAATATGCAGTCAAGTTGTTTGATCATAGAACAGTTGAGATTTTAACTGATCCTACTACACTACCGCAAAACTACACTTACACTGTTCGCAATGCTAATTTGAGTAACTACACAATCAATTTAGTACAAAATTCACCAATTAGTAAAAATTATGTACAGAATTTGTTGGTTATAATATACTGAAATTTTCTACTACATGTGTAAAGTTAAAATTACATAACTTTCTATTTAAGTATCTAAGACAGACATTTGTAAATGCCTAAGAATAAAAAACATCCATATAAGTGTTTATTTTGCTCATGAAGATATTGAACAAAATACAAACTTGATCAGTAACAGTTCATTTCCTGATTGAAAGAAAATTGTTACAGGTAAAAGTTTTAGTAGACCTTTAGCAAAACATTAGTTTTACAACATTTACTACTATGATCCATTAAATCTTACAATGTTGTAATATTAACAGAACTGTACGAAGGTAAACTTACTAAAGTTTGTCACAAATAAAGAATATTAAATATAATTGTTGAATATAAAATCTTAACATTCATGCATATTCCAGAAATAGTCACGACACATAATATACCACAAAGTAAAATATTTCAATGCAGATATATGTTTCCACATTAATAATTTCATCTTCGGGCCCCTCTCCCTCGCCTTCCTCTACCATCACGGCTTCCTCTTTTACCCGATGGTCCTTTGAAGCGTCCTGATTGAGAGCTTTGGTACTGAGGGAACAATGGAGGTGGACCCCCACGATTGAAAGCAGCTGCACCCACTAAGCCTCTCGTCAAACCAGCTCTGTAAGCCATCTCTTCCCGTTCCAGCATTGCAGCCGCAGCAGCTGCACAGTTGTCAACAAGCAAAGGAGGTCTGCTGCCTCTCATTAGGCGTTGTGAGAATGAAGAGTCAATAGCATCTTCAACATCCCTTCGGAAATCTGAATAGCGACTAAGAGTTAGTTCGTCTGATGAGAAGTCCAGTCTTGGTGGTCGACGACCAGGACCTCCATGATATGGGTTTCCCACAGGAGGGACATAATCCCTATCAAGTAAAGGTGTTGGACCATCATCATATGGGTACGGGTCTCGTGAAGAGCGCAAGGGTAAAGGGTTAAAATCACGTGGATGTTCCAAAAGCCCAGGCCCGTGAGGGAAACCACGGGGCGGCATGGGAGGTGGCATATTACGATGAGCTGCCATGCCACGGCCTCTCATACTACCCCTCATTCCTCGCATAGCAGGACCTGACAATGGTACAGGCATACCTCCACGCATACGCATACCTGAAATAGAAACGAAACATTAAATACACTTGAAATTCCAAATACATTTCATTCATTTTTTTTATAAATGTCAGAAACTTTCAAAGCTTTAAACTATATTTTGGGAAAAGCTCTGCTAAGTTCTAAATAATGTAAGCACCTTTTGAGTACAAAACCCAAAAGTTTTGTCCTTGGTTTAAGGTGCAATAATAGTGTACGAAAGAGAATATAATTTATAAATAATAATACTAGCATATGTTATAACCAGAAAAAAAGTTCAAGTCATGTTGATGTTTTTTCCATTTACAGAAACAACTAATTAACTAAAATTTATCCACTATTTGATTGTGGTCCATTGCAGTGGACATTCCAATTGCTAAACACAACACACCTCATAATCTCTCTATTCTCAATATTGTTAAATCCCTTCATATCAAAACCTCTCTCTCCATATTGTCACAAATTATAAATCACTATATATAAATTATACAGTATATTGAAAGGATAAGGAAAGTTAGATTGTAGTTTGCTCGAATAAGAAACGAACCCACAGTCCAGATAAGCTAGATATTATTAGGCCTGATAATTCAGAAAGTTATTTTATCCACCCCATATGACTCAACAGTTCATGCTGGTAAAGCTAGAGACTCTAGAATGATTTGATGTGAAAATCATACTATAACTCCCCATTCCTATTAAACTAAAAAAAAATGTTCACAATTTGTAATACACAGTTCTGCCCCAGATATTAAAAAATCTTACCTCGACCTCTTCCCATAAGAAGTCCACTCTTCAGTCCACGACCACGACCTCTCAATGTCTTTCGCTGCAGTGGTCTAGGAATTGGATTCTTGGCTTTTGGCAAGGTAGCTGGATCAACTCTTTCTAGCAACATCACCATTTGAGCATGCATTGTGTGAGGAACCACATCAACAGGTATAGTGCGAACAGGCACAAAAGGATTTCCAGCCATTGTATTTTTTCCTGCTGGGCAGCATAAGTCCAGAAAGTTTCTAATGGGAGCTTTGTGATATGAGCATACATATATCATTTTCTGAACATTCTCCATTTTCCGTAATTGGGACATAACTTTTTGATCTGTAAAACAATGAAATTCAATATTGTTATGGCATGCTAGTAAATATTAGACACTTTTCTGAAACCCAAGTCACAAAGCAACCATTACTCACTTAATCCAGTTCTTGGTGGATCCAAAATTGGAACTACATTCTTTCCTTTCAATTTTGGTTCCAGACTAGGAAGAACATCTTCTGCTCTACCAGCTATAAATTCACAATTTGTAATGCCATTTTGTTCAGCATTTCGTTTAGCATCTTCAATATTTTGGGATAGGTACTCTATTCCAAAAACTTGTCCACATTTCTAAAACAATTTAAATTCCAGATTTTTTAAAGCAGACATTAAATCTAATTATCATTTAATTATATTGGCCAAGACTCACCTTTGCTATGCATAAACCAATGCCTCCCGTGCCACAACATAGATCCAAGACAGTTGTCTCTTCATTTGGCTCAACAAGCTCCATAATGGCAGCATACAATACTTCACCACCTTTTGTGTTAACTTGGAAATAGGATGATGGTGACAGGTGGAATGTTAAATCCAGCATTACTTCCTCCAAGTGTGTTTTTCCATATAAATGGTCCATATCAGGCAGAGGCACTCCAATCAACCTATGACACAACACCTCAGCTTATAAAACTTTCAAGTCAATGACAATAAATTCAATAGAGAATAAACAATCTGAGAAATTATTTATCAAAGAATGCTCATACATGATATGAACAATAATTGCCATTACCAAAAATTTACAAAAACAAAATGATGCTTTCAAGGCTTACAATGTTTTTATGAGAAATAATATATACACTTATACACAGATATTAAACATGTATACAAATGAAACTTATAAAATTCAATTCAATATAGTCAACAGTAAACAATTATCACAAATTAAAGGTATGCAACATATCTAATAATTCCACAAAATATTATCATTAATAGAACATGTGTAACTTTGACTGTCCACGTAATATTCTCACAATCCTTTCATGTAGGGAATGTGTTGAGTTACATATACCATAATACATTTGCTTTTAAAGAGTTATTGGCATTAATTCTTGGCTTCTTAAGAACAGGGCAGTTATTGGTTCAATAATTTAACTAGTAAAAATTTTGTAAATTTTATTATATTAACTTAAAATTAATATAGCAGTCTGCTAACATAAGGTACACTACATGTATTCCTGAGGAAGAGAGGGGTTAATGCATATATGAAAATTTGAGAACTAGATGATGTAATATGTTGCCCCCAAACTCATTGTCATTCTTTCCTATCATTTATATATATATATATATAGCAGCCATCTGGTGCACAGAATGGTGTAATACTCCTTCCTGAAGGAGGAGTCTGACAAAATCTGAAAATTTGAAGAACAACCTTCAGTTCCTTATGGCGACACTGCACTTCACTTTCAGGTAAGCCACAACCTATCTCTCTTTCCCTTCCATACCAATATTGCAATTATATATATATATATATATATATATATATATATATATATATATATATATATAAACTTATCCAGAAAGGAAAGAAAGAAAGTTGGCAGCCTACCTGAAATTGAAGTTTGTTGTTTCCATTCAGGACAGGAGGTTCTTTAAATTTTAATGTCAAATCCTTGTGTACATATAAATCAAGTAAAGATAATGTGATATTGTCAAATTAATTAACTTATTTGGATAGGAAAGAGGCATAGAGTCGACAATTGATGTTGCCAGACTAGTAAGAAATAAGAGGATAATTTTTAAGGATTCAAGCCCCCATCATTATGAAAGTAGGACTGAACGTTCAGTGTATACATAGAATTTGCATGGAAAATATGACATATATGATTTTGAGGACTACTCTCGCTACGTTAGGAGAAAGTTTGCCCAAATTTTTGTAGGCTTTAGCTACCTTCTTCAGGGAATTTATTATCAGTAGTGCATAATGTCGGTTTAGAAAGATGAGATTATTAGTTATCAGTTCTTTAGTACAGTTAATTGAATGGCCAGTATATCTGTGGATGCCAGGTATATTTCTAAATCTTTTGAAACCACTTGTACCAGGCACTTCGGCTTTAGCTACCTTCTTCAGGGAATTTATTATCAGTAGTGCATAATGTCAGTTTAGAAAGATGAGATTATTAGTTATCAGTTCTTTAGTACAGTTAATTGAATGGCCAGTATATCTGTGGATGCCAGGTATATTTCTAAATCTTTTGAACCCACTTGTACCAGGCACTTCGGTCTTAACAATAGATGTTTTTTCTCCGTTTTCAAACATTCCCCTAGAGCATTTCTTGTCCCCACAGACTACTAGTCAAGGATTCAAATACAAGGTTTCTATCGAATTATGGGGAATTGCTATGATATACAGCCAATTTGTCATAGAAAATTACTTGATTTTTTCTCTCTCATTAACAATTAACTTAATTCAGATACATATATAGTATTTTAACACTGCAGACTGCATGTGAATGCATCTTTATTGCTTATTAAACTCAAGTCCCAACATCTGGAACCACTCTCCAACCTTTTGAGATATAGACATAATTCTAAATTAAGTAATTTTCTACTTCCTTCCATTTAAACCCAAAATCCTTCCAAGTACAACAAAGGTTACCAAATTTCACTTTTCTGCTTCACATACTATGTACTAATTGCAAGATTGAAGCTATGAACTTCTGTCATACAATACTTACAATATACTCATGGGTAGTCTTCACAACCAATTTTTTCTATTGAATGATATTAAAATTCATAAATTGCTCATATTAGTATAAAATAATTTTGGATTCTAAATAATGCACAGCTGTATTAATAATGTACAAACTAGAAAGATTAAGAAAACAAATAATAAACTACATTCAATACAACCCAATAAGAATAGGCAATGATTTGGATTACAATGAAAAATTTTCAATTTCCTTTTCAGGTGAAAGATTTTTGTAATGTATAATGATGGAATGAAAATTGAAATGGTTAATATTTATTTTTTATAAGGCATAATATTGAATCAGTACAAAGAGAACAAGAGAAAGCAGAATCAAGAATGGTATTTGAGATACGAAACATGACAATTGGGATTGATTTGAGGAGTTCTGGGTCCACGGGTGGAGGACATTCAAGATTGCAGTAGGGAATTGGGAAAGCAATATGTAAACAGTGGTAGACGGAGAATTAACAGTGATTTAACATTATGCATCCACCTTAGCTGATTTTGTGTTCACCTGTCCATTGGAATGTAAACTGATGCTGTAAATGTTCCAAAGTGACCAATAATTTGAGATACCTTAACATCATTAAAGCTATCTCACCACCAAAAACGGTTATTTACTGTCATCTCCTTATCCCATTCCCACTTACAAAGCTATAAGTGACAGCACTTATGATGCCTAGGGCCCGGGTGTTGTTAAATATGTATATATTTGTGTGAATGTGTACATATACACACACAATAAATGTGACTGGAAAAGTGATTCTTTTCCTTAATTTTTTAAATGTATTCCATATTTTAAATGCTAATTAATTATTAATAGAAAGACAAAATGCAAAGATTGGATAATACACCAATTTATAAGTCCAATGAGTATGGTTAAAGTCAAAAGGACAATTGTATGAATTAAATAAAGGCATATTTTTTTCTCATGGAGAATCTAGAAATGGTTGCAAGTAAATCACAATCAACTGTGTTTATAAATCTTGCTTTTCCATAATTAATTCATACATTTAAACACAAGGTAAGCGAAAGTCCACAACTTACTTTTCAGTGAACTTCTGGAAATACAAAGATGTCACATTACAAGCACGGCCTTCCCGATTAACAAAATAATCCCTAATATCATCCTTAAGTTTGCCTAATTCTTCATCACTTAGATTCTGTGGGTGTGCAACAACCACCACCATCATATCACCATTGCTTGTAACACGTACTACAAGATGTCGCCAATATCCCTGGCGGTTTTCGATACTGAAAGGTTCTCTATCCGACTTGCGGACATAGTCTTGGAACAGCTGAAAAGTAGTCATGAAAGTCCATTAATTGGGACACATTCAGAATTCAAAACTAAAAATCAATAATTATCAATTACTATAATATATATTAAGGGAAAATTAGCCTTTTATGAACCGAAATATTACTGGGATGATGCTGTTTTTGTATCTCGACAGCACTGATTTTACAGCTTAAGGAGCACATAGAGCTACCAGTTAAAACTCTGGACTCGTTGCATGCAATACTATTGACCCTACGCTTTCAAAAAATACTTGCGGCACTCCGACATATGGATTTTGCCAGCAAGGCTATCTATCATTAATAGGTTGAGGGCACATATATTATGATCACGAGACCAGCAGGGCTGGTTCAAAATACACCACCACTGCCTTGGTACAACGTGACATTGAAATCCTACCTTCACAGCCTCTCTCATTTGGTCTGGCAAATGTTTTAGAGAATCTGCTGGTCCAACCCCCATTGAGCCATCCTTGTAGTTCTCCAGACGGCATCCCACCGTGCGTTCTTGCGTGTCTGGATTTAGTCCTAGACCGTGACAGTGTAAGCAAGCACGTAGTGTATTGCAGTGTCCAAGCCAAGACAAGGCAAGACTGCTCAGTTTTTGGTAATCAAAAAAGAGACAGTCCTGGACAATTTATTTACACAACTATGTCATTTATGGATTATAGCAGGACACAAAATGTCCCAAATGTAATTTACTTTTACATAGGAAATTATATCATTTCCTGAAAATACGATAAATTAATAGAAGTTAATTAAAGGAATTGTGAACTTTTACCGAAAACTTAAGCACTGAACAAGAGGCCTATGACAAGGTCAGTAACAATTAGCAGCCTCAATTGAATGGAATTTGAAGCCCTTCTCTCCAATGACAGCAGCTGAGGTAAGGGTCAGAACACTACTTACCAATACGAAATTCACATTTGTTGCGATAAGCATCTGTAACAGGAGATGGTCGAATTTCATCCAACTGGAATACCATGCCATCATGCTTTTCTCTCTGTTGTTCAGCCCAACCAGCAAGCTCTGGATTTCTTCTGACAACTAAATCTCCAAGACGGGCAACCATAGACTTTAATTCCTCAGTTTTCTTTTTCAACTGTAAAATGAAAAGTTGTATGTTGATACTTTAGTGTACAATACAAGAGTCTAATAAAACTGTGTTCAATACAGGTTTCTAATAAAATTGTGAAGTTGGCAGGGTAAAAAGTTAATTATCAGTAAATTATTGAATCACCTGTAGCTAATAAATTAGGTAAGTATGGTTACTAACTTGTTCTTCATATGGAATGTTGTGATAGGGAATGGTAGCCATAAGCACTCTTTCTTCAACAGACAAATCCAATTTAGCTTTCTTTGCATCATCTTCTCCATATCCATCCTCATGTTTTCTTTTCTGAGCATCTGTTGTGACAATCTGAAAGTTATAAAGAACACCTTGATTTTAAAAAACTAGAATAGGAATAATATTTTGTTTTAAAATGATCCTGAAAATTATATATGCTCCTTAATCCCCGAGGCAAACATTTGTTAACTATTTAAAATGTCAGTTTTATCTGTATTAATTTCCTTTCTTCACATATATAATTTTCCTCTTTATCGATCATTTTATTCTCACAATTAAGCAATGAAACACTTTTTCAAACATTAAATCCACCATTATCATTATATTTCTAATCCAAAATTAAATATAATTGTATGGGTCAAAGATAATCTGAACTTGAGTAACTAATAATGACACTTATTAAGCTAATAGTTTTACAGATACTGAACATTTTAACACTTTTCCAACTACTCACATTACATGTCAAGGTTTTTTTCCTCCATGTATATTTATTCAAGGCTTTCAATGCCCTTTGCTGTTCTTCAGGAGTACTAAATGTCAAATGCAGCCATGGATTTCCTCTTTTCGGACACCTTACATAATTCAAAGCCAAGCCTAGTTCTTCTTTAACCAATTTCTTGAATTCCTAATAAAAAGTGTGACAATCATTAATTAAATTTGCTGACAATTGAAAACGTGCATATGGTAATAAACATATTAAGTTAATAATAATAATTAGTATGAGTTACATTTTTGGGGTTCTTTTTGGTGTTTTATTGTCTTTGTTTAGTTGTTACGGAGATGGTAAAATGTGATAAATTAATTGAACGAGACTGAGTTTATTATATTTAAAACATGTTCTGTTGTATATTCAAATGAAATGATCCTGAATGTGAAACATAAATGAGTAAGAATATGACATTGTCAAGATAATTGCGATCATTTGTATGGAAAGGAAAGAGAGATAGTTTGTGGCTTACCTGAAATTGAAACACGGTGTAGCCACATGGGACTGAAAGAAACTGCCAGCCAGTGCACAGAATGGTGTAACACTCCTCCTGGAAGAAGGGAGGCTGTGGCTACACTGTGCTTCAGTTTCAGGTAAGCCACAAACTATTGCAATTATATATATAGTGGCCAAGATGGTTAAGGCGTTTACATACTGAGCAGAATATGTGGGTTCAAGTCCATATTTTTAGTACATATGCCATCGTATGATGGCTTTTCACTAAGGTCCGAGAATATCTAGATCAATAGTTTCAGATTTAGATTTGGGAATTGAGGTATAGAATGGTCCTTCAAATGTCCTGTTACGATGTTTACAAATTTAGCAGAGGTGATTAGTATTGACGTAGGATATTTCTGATGTGATATTCTTATCGAAATTACGTTCATGGGCCAGGCTTGGCAAATTCTTGGCTTAGCTTAGTTAGTCTCAGCGTAGCATTCATCTGAAGCAGTCTTGACACTGAGAATAGCATAGAAAAATGGGGTATCAGAGTTTATACTCTAGTTGACTCAAATAATGGCTAGGTTTGTTACATTTTACCATATTATGGATCACTCATAACTGAGCTGTAGGTCAGACCTGATTTGCCCGTTTCTTCAAGAATTCTGATACACCTATATAAAATGTTGGAGAAAATTCCTAATGCTCAGAGGCACAACATGTACACAGACCACTACACTATTTGTGTGTTGGCTCAAGAACTAGCCAACTGAAATGCCACGTTACAGGAACTATCCTAATGAACAGGAAAGATGAAATAGAAAGATAGCCAATTCAGACAAAAAAATGTGACAAGTTTCTTTTGAGTTTTGCCAACTGACAAGTGCAGTTGTGTCGCTCTAGTCTCTTCTTTGCACATGAGGAAAAGGACAAGGATCTCCGAAACGTGCGGTATTTATATTATCACTTTTTTTTGTCGTAATTGGCTAATTTCTTATTCATTATTTTCAATCAGACATTTTTTTTCATTTGAACAGCAATAATTGCCCAGTGAAATAAAACTGCCAAAATTTTAAAAAATCCATGATAGCTTACCAACTAGACAACACTTTACTTTTAGCGAGGAAAGACAAAAGGGCTATATAAAATATATGGACGCTGTCAATCAGACCAATTGGCAGTGATGTATTGTTTTCTGCGAAAATCACTCAAATTGTGGCATAAGCTATTATTTTGGGGCATGGAATTTGCCTACATACTGTATTTATATAAAAAAAAAAAAAGATGGGAAAGGCCACACAATCATTTAAACTTTCGAAAAATGCTTGTGGAGCATTTGAGAAAGCCCTACCACCAGCATCATGAGCAAATGTTGATGCTGTCCACCAATGAACCCCAGCTAAACAGAAAGCTCCATAGTGTGTTAAATGTGGTAAAAAGAGATGGGAAAGTTTGTCTGACAGTAACAAGCCTTACAGTAGACAAGAAATCTTTTATTATTGTGATAGGTGTGCTGACAAACCAAGGATGCATCTTGGGGATTTTGTTTTTACTAAATATCACACAAAAACTAATTGCAGAGTGTAATATTTAACAGAATTTGTTGTATTCACTGTGAAAATAAATAAATTGGTGAAATTGATTATTTGTATACATTTGTTTCACTATAAAATTAGTTTAAACTACCTGTAAAACGCTTTCCTAATAAATGTGAAATTGTCTAGAGTTGCTGGTTTGCCCTTGCAGGAAAGGCTTTGAGTGCAAAGGGTTAAAATGTAAAAAAAAGTCAGAATTGTTCAAATTCAGTCTGAATAATTAAGACAAATTTAATTAAAGTAAGAAACGGCATGAAAAAAGACAATGCTATATATCAATCCTACCAAGTAAAATAGCTCTTGATGTGGAAGCAGTAAAGAAACTAGAAGCACAATTTACTAGTGTCCTGGGTGCATGACACGTAAAAGGCAATGAAATGTTAATTTATAAAATAAATAGAAATATATTGAGGGCTGTATACTTGGCATTCAGCCCTCCCATCACATCAAAACCACCTGCTATAACACCAATTTGAATATAATTGTTCCCATCATAATCGTTTAGCTAATAACTAATGGGGATGACCAAAAACATGAAATTTATTAATGAAATAAATTTGTAAACTTTCATTAATCAAAATGTTAAGATTTTAATTGGGTAGGTTTTAATGAGTGCATACAAAAAAGCAACTTACCCCAAGAGGATAAAATCTTGGTAGACCACCGACTTTAACTTTGTAGGATCCCGTCACTTTCATGGGTTCTTTATCTTCGCCATTAACGTGATCATTCTCTCCATTAACAGCCGCGACTTCGTTTTCTGCTGGCTCTTCTTTCACTTTAACATTAGCTACATCGGCATTTTCTTCTGCACCTTGAACTACGGTATCACTCGTTTGAGCAGGTTCTTCGTCGCCCTCTGCGTTAGTTTCTTTCTTCACCAATGTGTAATCCACTTCCATGGTATCGTTGTTAGGAGCGTCAACGGCGGCGGCAGCCATATTTATAAATCTGTTCTTTACGGGATACTCTAAAAAATAATTTTGAACATTCTAATGAGTCGGTAACAAATTCAAAGAAATTAAATGTCGACAATACAGGAATCATTGAAACAGGAAGACTGGCGTCCATGAACCCCTTCTTTCAAAGTTTCGGTTTCCCACCGGTGGATTTTTACGTTATTTAGTATCGTGCGTAAATTATGTATAACCAGATTTTAACAAATTCTTAAGGTGAACTATACACTTTATGGAAATATATATAACTTCATCAGTTTTAAATTTTTAATAATTTCAAGCTTACCTCTAAACCCGGCGGCTACAGTAAACGCCAAACAACGAAGAATGCTTATACTGCCCCGCACCAATCGGGTGAAGCCTGGGATATCGATTTTGAAGGCCTCGACTACTCAAGTCAACGAAACTTCTCGTAATGATGCATTTATGGGTTGAACGGATACGATGTCCTTAAAAAAATTTTAATATTCTTAAAGAATTACGTTAAACAATCCCAACTATTGCAAATTTACTTTTAACGCTGTAGAAATGGCTATTGATTCAATTGAATCATTTTTACGCAAGCGCAATGACATTGTAATTATTGTTTGGCGGCATATGAGAAAAGGCATATGCACAGTTTGTTAATAAAATTGTGCTTACCGTTTTATGGTAACAATATTCATTATGATGGCTGGTATAGCAGTGATAGGAGGCTACGTTGCCGCCTCGTTCCTTTTATTTAAATATCCTAGTTTAATACACAAGAGAAAAAAAATGAAATTTAGATGCAAACATATAAGTCACAGAGGAGGTAGAGTACCTTATAAGATGTATGAATTCCATATTTTTAATACAAATTTCGAGAGCAAATAATATTTCTCAGTTGAAAATAAAATTCTGAGGTCAAAGTGGAAAACCCATGTACTTATTAATTTTGACACAAACCTAACCTATCTACACATTACTTATAATTCTTATCTTTCCTTCTAGGTGCTGGGGAAAATTATGAGAATACAATGACTGCTTTTAAACGGTATGCCCCTTACTGAACTAGACTTCATATACTTATTTTAATTGTATGTCATGTGCTACATTGAAATACATACTACAGCATTATATTTTGGGAGAAAATATTTCTTAGTAATAATTAACAGTATTGACGTTTAGAGTTAAATCATCACTTTCAGTTTCCAATTTATTAAATATGTACTGTAACTGAGAGCATAACAGTATATAATAATTGACTTCAAAATGAATCGTACACTAGAAGCTGCAGTACCTATTAAATTGAAAGGTAGATATTATTTGAAAATAAAGGAAAAAATCTAATAAGACACATTTAAATATTTCAGATGTGACATTACAAAATTTGTGATTGGCTATATGAGGGTTATCCGCTATGATGGCTGTCCCTTTTAACAGCACGGGAAGTGATAGGAAAGGGGGGGGGGAGTTCAGAAGGTATTGCAAAATAGTAAAGGGGTGACTAGGACCCCCAGGCTGTTTTTTAAGAATTCTACCCAGTAATCACACCCAGAGACAGGTCTGTCATTTGGTGTTTGTCCCACACTCGTCCAATAACAGGAGTTGAGTGTTTGCTGTGGAGGTGTAGCATTCCTGACTTCATGCCTCAAACTGATTTGGAGAGAAACTGGCAGACTGGCACAATAGGAACAGTGAACAGCTTATACTGTATCCCCAACATCTGTAACACTGGTACGTACACCCCTCAAATCTAGACTAGGTGTCATGGTTTATGGAAAACTTATTTTAAAATTCCTGGCTTAAAGCTAGGAAGAGGAAAATCCCAGGCAGGAAGTTATTCCTTCCAGGACTGGATTAACTGGCTTACCTAGTCTTATTAGTACTGAATTGTGAATTTTTTCTTAATATATTTAGATTTTTGTTAAACTGTTTTGAGTTTTAAACTATAGATTTGACACTAATGTGGATCATTCTACTCATCCCATCTCCAGTAACGCCAATCGGGTATAAACTTGTAGTTAGCTAGCTTGATAAATGTCAGCATTGAACTTAACAACTTCCATAACTGTTGATTTGACATAAATTATGACTGTTTTCACATTAGTTTTGCTACCTCCTTCTGCCTTCAACCATGTCCGCAAGGCTTATACTACATTGATAGTAACACTCAATGGATCCAAAAAGTGTATTAAACACAAATACCAGTAGTTTTCACATTATTTTTAAATGCCACCCCAACTCTTAACCCAATAATGCTTTTCCTAGATTCCAAGTATTGTGTACCAGATTTTATTGGATTCTGAGCTAATCTTAACATGTCACTAATTTCTTGAGATATAAGCAAATTACCATACACATAAAAATATGCTAATGATCTTCAACAGCTTTTTAAATTTGACATTATTTCAGGCTGTATACAAAATCATTGTAGTCTCCAGGGAGAGTACTTGATATAAATAACACATTGCTGTAATACCTAAGTGGTGTGTGCCAATATGAATATATATTTGAATATTCCCTTTTTTGCAGTTTGTTAGAATTTGAATAATTTATTGCAGCCAGTCATCAATAAATTCAGGAACCACCATTTCTTATTTGGAGTTTCTGTAAATGAATGGTTAAAATGTCTAATGTTGTGTATTTTGAAGAATAGATAAAAGGAGAGGATTCTTAGCTTAATAATCATTATAAGTTGAATTAAAATAGATTGAGGTTTCTGATATAATGAGTTTGGGCTTACATCCATGGTGCTAAATTTTTAAACAAATAACGTCCTCAACCAGATGTAACAGAATCTCCATGAGACATAGTATTGCTCAATATAACAGTCATGGAACCATTATCTAATGGTTCTAAATACTATTACATGGAAATTAAATCAATATTAATAAGCAGTTCTGTTTTATTTTGTATTCTTCTTCTTGACTAATACCATGTTCCTACCACCTTTAATTTTATATTTTGGAACAGTTTCCTAATATTTAAATTGTTTTCACTATTTTTAAAAATTTAGGATAATATCTTTCCCTCTTTCATGCTGAAAGCTTGATATCTTAAGATGTGTAAGTGAAAAGTGACTATTTTTAATGCCACACATTTAAATTAATATGTGGCTGGTATTTGGCATAATTAGAGTGCATTGCAGTAAATTAAGTTTTTTTATGGAAGTCACAGATACAAGGAATGAAATTATGCAATTTTGATTCATTTTGCTCATTCATATGAGAGCATCATAGATATGTGCATTCTATGTGTATCTTGCAGAAAAAGTAACTTATAACCAATGTTTTTAAGTGAAAATTAAAAAGTGTTACATGAAGACAACAGTTGAATGTGTTTACACTGTAACTGAACATTAAAGTATAAAAGGAAAATACACTAATTATTCAATAATATTGATTAATATCTGTCAAAATTATGATACAGTCAATTTTTGCTTGTTACAGCTTTTTTATTTTCAACTAATAGTCAGTGTATGAAATAAAAGTTGCATGTTGAAAAATCATTCTCCTCACTTAATACTATGAAAAACTGAATAATAAACCATTATTTTATTAGTACCATTGTTGTAGTTGAGTAATAATTATTGTCTGAAAAATGATACTAGTAGAAACTTTGTAATAACATTAAGCTATAATTTGGTTTCTCTTACAGAGCAGTAGCTGTGGGCACTGAAATGCTCGAGTTGGACTGCCACCTGACAAAGGATGGTATAGTTGTGGTTTCCCATGATCACAATTTGCTGCGCTCAACGGGATTTGACCAAGAAATTTCTAATCTTAATTTCAGTGACCTTCCACTATTGAAGCCAGAACTCCCACTTGATTTTGATATAGGTAAAAGTGAAGTTTTATAAGTATGAATGTATAATTGGAACCTGATTGTACATTTACTTGCTCAGTATAATAATTAAAAATTAATTTAATAATTATTTATTAATTTCAGAGAAAACATTTTTGGGATCAGGGGAAGCAGAAGAACGTAGATTTGTATCCCTGAAAGAAGTTTTTCATGCTTTCCCAAATCTCCCAATTAATATTGATATAAAAGTTGACGATGATAATTTAATAAGAGAAGTATCAAAGCTGATCATGGAGTACAACAGAGAAGACTATACTGTGTGGGGAAATTTTAGTGACAAAGTCTGCAAAAAACTGTATGCAGTTGTAAGTATTTTTTCTGTTTTACAAACAAGTAGATGAAAGACAACCTACATCCAATATAAATTGCCATTTATTAAACTTTGGTTACAGAGAGTTTCCTCTTCAACCTGTGATAATTTATGAATACATGGAATTCCAAATTTGATATATGGTTGCTGAACTAGTAGTAATTTAATGCCTCTAATGAGTAACCCAATAATAATAATGTCATCTCTGTCCAGACCATCTTAACAATTGGAATTAACTGACCTGTAATAATTCACAAAAAAGATGAACCAGTTAATTTAAAAATTAGAACATAATTAGTGGGTAGTAGCTGTTTGTTTATTAAACATGTAGAATTGTGAATAAGAAAGATAGCCAATTCAGACAAAAAGAGTATTATAAATACCACACAAGAGCCTAGAGTGACACAACTGCACTTGTCAGTTGACAATGTTGTTGCACTTTCGTCGCTTTTGAGTTTTGTCAAGTGACAAGTGCAGCTGTGTTGCTCTAGGCTCTTTTTAGCACCTGACGAAAGGGACAAGGATCCCAGAAATGTTGTGTGGTATTTATATTACCCTTTTTGTCTGAATTGGCTATCTTTCTTATTCATTACTTTCAATCAGACGTATATATTTTCATGTAGAATTGTATTTACTAAAGAATACTTCAAAATGCAACAGTGTTTACATTGATATGAAATAAGACTAATTTTAATATGGGGAATCAATGACAAATATGAGATGTTTGAAGCCAAATTTATGCCCTCTCAAACAACAATGATGAGTTAAAACTAAAATTCTTGTTTCAAGAATCAATTATGATTATAATTTTTTCCAGTACACACATTTCTTACACTACATTATTATTATACTTACTTGAAGTTGCTTTCTTTTTTGCTTTTGGCAGAACCCTGAAGTGAACATGTTCTTTTCCATGAGAAGGGTTATACACCTGGCACTTCTTCTTTATTCAGGACTTTTGCCATTTGTGCCCATCAAAGAGACTCATCTTGAAATATTCCTGCCAAGTATTTACATGAAGTAAGTAAATAACTTCAGCTTTTGGCATTATATGATTTTTACTTTTTAGTTTATAAAACTAATTTAGATTCAAGTAGTAAGTTTTGAAATATTGAATTGTTTCCTAACTCAATATTTCTTATATATATTATGTTTATAAAGCTAAGGTGAAATTATAAATGATTATAAATTCTTAAAAGTCCAGAGTATTACACTGGATCAAACATCATGCTACATCAGAGTAGGAAGTAATATAATTATAGTTATATACAACATGTTGAGTATTTAGCAGTGTTGCTGCAATGGTTATGTGAGCAAGCAAAAGAAACAGGTATTTCTCATGTTGATTCAACTCTTTTCATGGTTTGTCATGTAAAAATAATATATATAAAAAAGGTTTTCTTGGCATTGCAAAATTAAGCAAGAGCTCTTATGGGTTTAAACTACTTATGGGAATCAAAGAAAAGGGTGAAATTAAAGGGATTACTTTGACAAAATGTCTACTCAAACCAATAGAAAACCAGTTCCAGATCTGACATTATATCCCTTATTACTCAAATTCATCACACTTAAAAAAACTGTTATTTAAGCAAATCTTGTGAATATATTAACAAAAGTTTTGCTATTTATTGTAATCACCAGTCTCTTTAGCAAATGAAGTAAAACTTCGGATGACTGAAAAAATATTGAAATTGACAGGAACATTGTTTGTCATAAAAGTTTCCATTATTTGATATAAAACTATTGAAAACTCAGTATTAGTGTTTATCTTAAATTATATAATGGTATTATTAATTATACTTATGAGATAAAAGTTGTAAAATTTATATTTTACTGGAAGTAGACGGAGGAATAACCCAAGTGCTGCATATCTTCCTCTGCACAACCTCCTGGTCCGTGTTATGGACTTCCTACTAATGCGGAAGAGTCTGTTTCAACACTTGGAGAAAAGGGGAATTCAGGTAATGTTATAACATGAAACCAAATTAAATGAAGGTTATATAGTTACAACTAGCAATATTATTACATTAAAGTAACTACTGTACACAACATGTTGAGTAGATAAATTAAAAATTAAACACAAGTAATTAATAATTTCTGTATAACAGAAATTAAACGAACAAAACATAATTTAAAAGTGAGTAGACATTTTGATCAACAGTTGTGATCTTTTAAATTGTGTATTGTTAAAAATTAATTTAGGTTATTGTTTTTTAAATGGGTTGTTAATTACTTGTGTTAATGTTAATGTTAATATATGATTGTTTTCTTTTAGATACATTATACTCCTAATTACTATTCTCCAATTTGAAATCCATACCGATTTATTCTTTATGTTGATGCATAATACAGTTTTCTTATACAATAAACATGAAAAACACTTGTTTTAAATACAGTGTGTTTGTCTTCCGGATTTGGCATTGTTTATGTAGACTTGAGACAAGCATGTCTTTAAGTAGATGAATAGAGTAGTATCAGCAGATTACAAAGTTTGAACAAGGCTGTGAGATATGGCTACAAGAAGGTGGATTTTCTTTTCATGATATGGCAGGGATGTATGCCCCTTGCACAATGGGTAAAGGGAAGATACAGCCTCCAGAAGACCATTATCCAGTTGAACATAGGTCACTACTGAGAGAAAATACTGCCTTATTCGCTGCATGACTGAAGCATCTCATACTGCATCTACATCAGATATTTTAGCTTCTGTTTGTACCAGAGTGACACAGTTAAGGATAATAAATTAATTACTTGAAGTAGCATTCATGCCACTAACTACAAATCACTTCCAGCTTTGACTTCAGTGATGTCAAGTTAGAATTAACTGGAGGATGTAGTGGAGATCTGTTGTGTTCTCAGGTGAGAGCTGTTTCAGTCTTGGTTCCAATGATGGCTGTATATTGGCTAGGAAGTGGCCAGGTACTCATATGGAAGCACTCTGTCCACAGTGTAGATGCACTGGCCTTTCACCAGAAATTATGGATCTGGGGAACAATTTTTTATAACAAAAGGACCACTTCTGATGTCATCCCTTGCACATTGACAATAGACTTTTACAGTGTTTCTAATGTCAGAAATCTAACAATATACTTTCATAACTTATTATTCTTAGTAGCTTCAAATAATTTGTTTTAATACTTCAATAAATTTGATATGTTCAATTTGTTTCAGACCTACATGTGGGTATTGAATTATGAAGATGAATACAAAGCTGCATTTGAACTAGGGGCCACAGGTGTAATGACCGATTACCCTACTAAACTTAAAAAGTATTTGAATGAAAATCCCCTGTATCACTGATGTTATCCAAAATTAACTGCCAAAGATAACAGCTTTAAGTTCTACAAAGTTTATTTTTAACTGTATGAGCACTATATGTGATACACAAATTCAGATATTGATAGCTTTTGTAAAGACAACCACATTTAAGCTATGCTTTTTAATTGTAATTGTAGATTCATTAAGAATGCTTAATGTTTTAATTTTTATATTTAATATTTGCTACTATAATGATATATGATGTGATTAATTTAAATCTTCTTAACACAAATGAAATGGTATGATGATATTTTGTGTACAGTTTATATGCTATTTACATTTTGAATTATATACATTACTATTTTACAGCCATGAATCATGCATTAAGAATCAAAAAGTTTAAAGTAAATTAATTTTTGTTTAATATTTTTCTTTAAAACTGTAATATAAATTTAGTTTTAATATGCATAATCAGAAATCTATTTTTCTTGTTTTTCAACAGAGTTTCACTGTTGATAGGTGCTCATTTTTAGCTTGTTTTGTAATTTTAACAAATCTGTAATATGTTATAAATCAGTGCTTGCATTTAACGAAGCTTTATCAATGAAATATATTTTAAGTCAGCTAACAAATGTGTTCATTGTGGCAGTATTATAATCTATTAAATGTAGTATATGTTTAACTTGTGTGTTTTTAAGGAGTGAAGGTTTTATTGGTGTATTTCACATATAAACTCTTCTAGTGATTCCATCTGAGTTAAGTCGTTCCAGTCACCCAACATTTACATAGCTATCACCACTATAGTTTTCAGGTGAAGTAAAGATAGCAGTGACAGTTATGGAAATTATGTGCGACAGTTCACCCAGATGGAATCCTGAGAAGAGTTTATACTTATGTGTTACTTGTTGTTTTTCTACTATAAATACAATTTTGTAGTCAGGTAATTCAATAGCATGCATTTTATTTTGAAAGCAGACATAAAAGAAACACTAAAAAAAAGTATAAAATTTATTTGCCTAAACATGTAGAATACTAAAGAGCGTAATTTTTCCCAACGTATATTCTGTATAAAGAGTTCTAGGGTTTCCGGTTGGGTAACGTGATTTGAGCACAACGTTTCCATGGCTGACACCGCCATCTTCGTCAGGTGAACTGTTGTCGAGATTTGGGAAGTGTGTGTTATATACTCATTTCTCAACAACAGTTCACCTGACGAAGATGGCGGTGTCAGCCATGGAAACATTGTGCTCAAATCACGTTACCCAACCGGAAACCCGAGAACTCTTTATACATGTAGAATACTGTTATAAATACTCTCTTTTTTACTTTACACACAAGAAATCTGTAATAAACTTTATTATTTTACCTAAATTTTCATCCAAGTCTAATATTTATTATAATTGTTTCGATTTAGAAAACATCTATAATGCACATATAACTTGATTAATTTTTTAATCATGGGTAAAGCCAGTTTTATTATGTCATTTATGAAATTACAAAATCAATGTTCCAAATTATTTCCAAGAATTTAGTATAGTTACACTATTTATTGAACTGTCATTAATTAAAAATTATTATAATTCTGTATTATTGATAATTTTTGTAATAGTTCAAAGATGAGGATTGTTCAGAAAATCACATTGTTTGATATTTAACATTTATTAGCTATCGACCTCTTCTTTTAATGTCACTATCTAGCATTCCATGTAAAGTTAGCCAATATTGTTTGTAATTTTATTAACTGCTGTAGTCATTAAAAGTTTTATTTATTGTAGTTACTACACTGTGTTACCTAGTCAAACTACTACATATATAATCTATTTTGTTAAATATGAAATAATGAAGTTATCAGCATTGTGGTAATAATTTGCAACCTTGTCATTCACTAATTTTTATTTTGTCATTTTTTCAATACAATTAAAAGACCACGAGAGATTTTTAATTAGGTCAAAACATTAAGATTAAAAAATATTATGGTAGGTTTGATCTCATTTATAATTTAAACTATACAGACAAAAATCATTATTATATCTTTGTTGTATATATTATATGTGATGAATATTGCAAATTTAGAAATTTAATACAATGCAAATTTTCTCCAGAATGTAAATGAATGCCTCTAAGTGTAATTAGTAATCAACATTTCCCATTATTCTTATTAAAATAAATATCAAAGTGCCATGTAATATTTTGCTAAAGGTTTTGTTATTGTTGAATGATAATTATTTAATTATAAAAATCCAATATTCTTATATCACCCTAAGCATACAGTATCTTTGACAAAATGTTTCACATATAAAGAAAGAAGTCAAACTGATCATATAAAAGTATTTAAGTTATCTATGTGAACCTCAGGAATTGTTTCTAACTAGTTGCATCATACTAGGTGAGTGATTCTGAAGGAAGTTTGCCATAACAAAAATGAATAAAATATAAAACTGTAAATATTTCAACTTTTTGTTACTTCTTACCTTATTGTGTGTTTCAAGTTACATTTACTAATTGTTACAAAACAAAAATAGGTTTTAAAATGAAAAAATTAAGTTTGGTTGAAAATAAAGAATAAGAAAGATAGCCAATTCAGACAAAAAGTGGAGTTGTGTTGCTCTAGGCTCTTCTTAGCACCTGACGAAAGGAACAGGATCCCAAAAACATTGTGTGGTATTTATATTACCCTTGTCTGAATTTGACTATCTTTCTTATTCAAAAATATTTTTTTATACAAACTATGTTCTCAATCGTTATACTCATTAATACTTTTGTTGATATTTTTAAGGTTTATCACTCCTGATGTATATTTAATATTAAATTATAAACAAATTCAGATTTTTTTGTGTGAATTGTGGAAGTATTTGATTTATTGTTTTTTAGTGTGCTTTCAAGTTTATTGTCTGCTCCTACTTTATTATAAAGGTTTTTACTTAAGTGTAGTAAGATATGTCATAGATTTAGTATCAGTAAGATTTATGTTGGACTATATACACAACCAATATTAGTTAGATTTTAAATTCGTTATAATTTTTATTGTGTTGATGCAAATTATTATGTTCAAAACATATAGAATATATATATATATATGTGTTATAGAGGGGACAATTATAATTGAATATAAATAGATTATGCCTTGTAGACAACCAAATTTCATAAAAATAATATAAATCTTATCATTTTCCATATTGTCTGAATTTTTTTTTACAGAATTAGTTTCAAGTGAAATATAATCATAGTATGATATTCTATTTGGCTGAGCATATTTAATTCTCTAGTAAATTACTTTGCATAAATATTGGCCTGTTTGAAATTGAAGTAGACAAATACTTAATTTTTTATGAAAACCTTCAATTATATTAGGATATGGAATAGAGAATGAATTACTAGTTTACTTAAAATTTAAAAATGAATTAGATGAGGTAGAGAAATTGGAGGTCTTATCCATTTATTTTGTAATTAATAGGACTGCTTCAATTGAACTTGAGTATTATGTGGCAACAATCCACATCAACAAAGCCTACACTCAATAAAATGTAGCAGTGAAAGAAAAGATAGAAGTTTTGTTTGCAATGAATGACATGTTGGAAGTAGAATACAAATTAAGTTCAGAATCAAAAGAGTTGGCTTCATGTTAGGTGGCAAGGGCAGCATTTTGAAACTGTTTTTTGTTTAATTGATTGTGAAAAGTCATTGACATTGTCCTTAATACTGTATGGAGATTTGTTATGAATGATAGGGTAGCAGGACATCTTAACAGGGATGAAATAAAGAAACAATAATATGCAAACTTGAAAGATTCTAAGTTAGAATGAAATCAAAACCAAGGTCTATCAGTTTTTAAGAATTTTCTGTTCCTATGGAATTTTATTGATAAAAGTGTCAAAACTTTTACATTTTTGACCCATTTATACTTTAAATAATGTCTTTATGTGATAGAAAAAAATGCTGGCTCAAATATTCTCTAATCTATTATCAAAAAAATGAATTTAAATATGACAGTTTGCCATAATTGTTTTTTATGAAAGGTTTTTGAGAAAAATATTGTAATTTGTCAATTTAGAGTGAAACGTGTATGGCAGGCTGCTCAATTATAATTTATTTCTCTAAAACATATTCAATGTATCCGTATCAATTCTAGGGAGTATTTTTTTCATTCTTACTGTAATGTTTACGTATGAGTACACACACACACACAAATATATATATATATATCTTTTTTAAAATAATGTTTCAATTGATGTAAAATTGGCTTTAAGTATATTTGTGTTATTCATATATGGTTGAATATAAATGTTTAGTAAGTATGAAGCTTATTATATCATATTGAATTTACAAAAGCTAATAAATTATGGTAGCATATCAGTCTGGATATTGCTTATGTTTCCGAACACACAATGCAATAATACACATAATTAAAATAATTATAAACTGGTTGCTATATTTCATGAAACGGTAACTAAATTATTAGATAGCAGTACAAAGCATGAACTAGAATTCTGTTTAAGGCTTGGTTTCTATGAGCTAATATATTTCTGACCACATGCAGGGTGCCTCTAATTAACACAAGGTTGGGACCTGGTAATTAGCTGCAGAAGTATTATTTTAATGTATTATATTAATTTTACAAAATTATTTGGAGGTAAGCAGAGAAATGGCTTACAAAATTAATTATTCACTTTCAAGCATACAAGACTACATATATTTTAAAAAAAAGTAAAATATGATCACTGTTATTCTTATTAAGCAGATGCTTTAAAATTAGATTTCGAAAAACTGTCACTTTTAAAGAGATGAAGTAATGTAGGAATTATTAAATTTCTGTATGTTAACTTAATTTCAAAAACTGTGTATACGTCACAAGAAATAGCATGGTAGGTTAGATGTACAATAGCAGAAGACAGAAGATGGAAGAGAGAATTGCAGTTGGAGCTCCTTCTTGGAACATCACCACTATAGTTTTTGCAATCAAAGAGAATAATGTTTCTTATCCATATACCCAGAAGTGAAGTTTTTTATTAGCCTGTCGAGTACCATCAGCAAATCATTTGAATAGAACATCCCTCATAATCAGTAACCAATTTTCAATTTACTTTCCACAATCTGAACGTAATTATATTGGTCAAATTCCTAATCATTAATTAAAACACATTTTGGGATTGTAATACCTTACAGGACACTTTGTTAACATTAGAAGATAGTAATTAATATCATATGAGATTTTATTCATGTGTCTAAGATAATTATGTGCTATAAGTTTTCAGTTTTTGAAATTGGTTTATATTGAAACATAAAAATTTTCTGCTTTATTAAAATGTAAATAAGAAGTCTCCTAATTTTCCACCTATTCTATTTGAACATATACATAACAATGTATTTTATATGAATATTGACTTTTATGAGATTAATAGTTCAGTGACTGGTATGAGTAATAATTGTGGATTATTAGAGCATTTTGTGATTTAATTTATATCTAGATATATTATTATATGTTACACAAAACATAATTTAATTAAAAATTTGAATATGTTCTTATTTTGTTATATTATTATTATAGGTGTTTTATTTTTTAAAAAAATATTGAAAGAATTATTTTATTCATGGAGAATAAATTATCACTAACCACTTCTAAACAATGAAATATTGTTATATTAGTCTGTATAAATCAGATGCAAACCTTGTTATAAAGATTAATTAATTGCAAAAATGAAAATAAATAAATTTATTATTACTATATTATGCTACTCAGCCATAGTTTATAATTTTATCTCAACAACCTGAAATACATTATACTTGTTATTCATTGAATTTCCAACCTTCATTATATGTTTTATTAATATTTTACCAGATAGTGGTAGCATTAAAAATAATAATGAAAAAATATCAGACTATCAATAAAGATTAATAGTTATTAACAAAAATTAAATTTATAACATTTTGAGAGTATAAATACTTGTGTTATTAATAAATAAATTGAAGATTAAAAACTATGCAACCAGAAGAGGTCCCAAAAGAGTACAAAATGAAGTAATTTTAATTTTTGTTAATAAATGTTATACTTTTCTGGATGAGGGCTACATATTTATTTATTTAGGAAAAATATTTTCAAATTTTCCAAAAACTAATTTACCATTTTAAATTAAATATACAAACATTTATATATATATATATATATATATATATATCAAAATTTTATTTTATTTAATAAATAAAATATCTTCAAAAATTAAAATCAATAATTGTATTAGTTTTAATATGTATGTATTTGGATATGAAAGAGAGACAGCGATACCGCTTTACCTGAGATCAGTAGTTTGTCCAGGCTGGTATTGTTGCTCTTTCCTATCCAAATGTGTTATTAAATTTGACCTTGTTACTTTTTCCTTTAGTGTTATATATGTATCAGGATGGGAGATAGTTACGATATCATAGGTTAACTGACCTTTGTAAATGGAATCTAGGAAGTATAAAATTAAGAGAAATTTTTAGAATTGTTATACCATTTCTACATAAGTTAGTTGATCTGCAATAATTACTGGCAACAAGACACTAAATCCATCTCAAGGGAAAATATTACAAAACACAAAATTACATAAAATATTATACTTCATGTTCAATTTATAATCATACTGTCTAACTTGCATTCTTGAGGAACAGACATATTTTCCTAAGTCTATATCATGGGCAGCTTTGCCACAACATCAATATTTGTATCACTTCAAATAATATATATATATATATATATATATATATATATATATATATATATATGTATGTATGTATGTATATATAATATTAGTAAGGATATGACATTGTCAAAAATAATTTCAATCCAACCCTAAACTGAAAGCCATCCTCCTCACTATACTCCCCACCTGCCTAAGGGTTTCCTTCAGACACCCACCCAACCTCCACAATTTACTTGTCCACCCCTGCAAAACCCACACCCCCAACCACCCATGCTGGGTTGCAAACCTTGTGGTAGGAACAAATGCCATCTGCCCTTTCTTACAGCCCACCACAGCCTTTCAAAACCACACAAGAAAATACAAAATCAAAGAAAAAATCACCTGCCGCTCCTCCCACACCACTTACCAAATTAATTGTAGACTCTGCCCTGCATTCTATAAACAAAACCAAAAGACCCCTCCCTGAACAAATAGCCAACCACCGCAGCACTGTCAAACTTTCCAAAATTCAATTCCCATTAGCTGCTCACGCCCAAAGCCACAAAATAAATAATTTTGACCAATGCTTCACACTCACCATCCTTAAAGCTCTACCCCCCGGTTCATCAAAGGCAGCACTCCATCTGTGGGAACTCTCCTTCCAAAATATCTTACAGTCCAGGCAAAGCCCTGGACTCAACATCCTTTAAATAGTGCCCTTACTACCTGCCATCCCCACTTTCATGAGACCATGTGAGTATGTATGAGCATGCTTATGTATGTATGTGAATGTATGTCTGCACATGTTTGTATGTATGTTTAAGCATATATGTATGTATACGGTGCTTTGTATGAATGATCACCATCAGAACCTTTCCTATGACACGACCTTCCCTTGAGAGAGAAAGTTAGTGGCCAGGTGGGGTGTTGATTGTTTATGGGCTACTAGCTGCGTGGCGGTCAAAAGTCTGCAGCTGGTGGTGCACAGAATGGTGTAACACAGCTTCCTGAAGAAGGAGGCTGAGAGGCTCCAAAAATTTGAAGAACAACCTTCGGTTCCTTATGGCTACACCGCACTTCACTTTCAGGTAAGCCACAACCTATCTCTCTTTTCTTTCCATACCAATATTGCTATTATATATATATGAGTAAAGGTATGATATGATATTGTCAAAATAAATTAGATCATTTGTATGGAAAGGAAAGAGAGAGAGTTTGTGGCTTATCTGAAATTGAATCATGGTGTAGTCACATGGGACCAAAGGAAGCTCTTCAAATTTTCATAGGTTCTCAGCCACAAGGCTACACCATGCATCAATTTCAAATAAGCGACACACACATTTGGGTACAGATATTTCTCAATATTTTGATACAACATAGTGTGTTTTTATGTATTAATGTAATTGAGAGAACTTGTATAACATGACTGCAATGAACTTCACTTCTTATTTCTGTCACTCTAATAAAACATAGGCCCTTGTTAAATTTAGATTATAGAAGTTATTCAAATTAACAACAAATAACTATGTAAAAATATTTATTATTTGATTTTCTAAAGGAATATAAGACAGCATAATTTTGACAAACCATTACAACTTTTTTTAATTCTTCTTCAGATTATTGCTTTTAACTTTTCCAAAATGTATTATATTAGTATGATTGACATCCGTTAATTAAGATGAAGATTCTGAAGTTTTGAAATTAAGTATTTTTGTTCATTTTTGAATAAGGATCTCACTTATAACAGCACATTTGTAACACAATTTTTATATTAAGATGATAAATCTCATTATAAATTCCGATGTCATTAATATAATAATTGGCAACAATTAGGAAAAATATTCATATTATCATAGATCATTAGAGGAAAGAATAACACTCTCAGGAATACTATTTTCATATAAGGGTTTGTAAATATTTTATCCAAACAGAAAAGGACTGGTATATATATACATGAACTCTGTCTCTTGTAGAATTGTTTTCAACTAGAGTAAAACATTTATATTTTCCATAAGTTGTTATAGTTTTGGTTCGTACTTTAACACCAAATTAAATTTTAAAGTATATTGGTACACTGGTAAATTCATGCCTTGTAATCTTGATACTAAGCTGTCATTCCTTTTCATGAAAATTTACATGTTTAAAAGTGTTATATGGTGCTTGGCACTTAGAGAATGCTAACTCTGTATTATATGTGATGTAAATGTGCTTTAAATGTTTATTATCCAAGTGACATGTTTATTCATTGATAATTTTATATACAAAAGTATTTATTGTGAAATATATTGAGGCTCATATTCTACAATCTGTTGCTTGAAGTGAAGACAATTAAGCTGAAGAAATTTTATAAATTCAGCATTATATATGAATGAGTAAAAGATTTTTAATAATGAATCATTTGTGTAAGTAGCAGTAACATATTATTTGCATGTAAAATAATATTTGACTATTATATACTCAAATGTTTGTTTTGTAAAGATATCCAAAAATATGTTACTATTTTAAAAATTGTCTATCATTAAATTGTACATTCTTCTACTCTCATAATAAAATAATTTGAAACTGAAACTGAATAATGCATGATCTAACTGTGACAGTAACCAGTGAAGGGAAAAGTTAATGATAAAGATTGTAACTCCTCATTTCAACACATTAAGCTTATTCTCTGTGAACACACAAAGAAAAGTATAGGTTGCTCAGCAATTTCTACACACAATTGCTCAATTGTACTATGATTTATTTAAAAACTGTATGTGTTAGTTTTCATAACAAGCAATAAGATTTTGTCTGAAATTGTTTGCATTGATCTGCGTGTTTATTTTATGATCTTCAACTTTAACAATTTAGTAATTTAAATGTATAACTTGTTAATAAATACTGGATTCCTTAATATTTAATAAAAATTAGCTATGGAACTCTATTTGTTTTTAAAGTAATAATTTTTCCTTATTTAATGTTCCCAAACATTACTGACAGTAAGTGATTATATATATATATATATATATATATATATATATATATATATATATATATATATATAAATATACAGAAAACACATTTAGATAGGAAAGAGAGTCATGCGAAGTCTACTTACCAGAATAAACAGTTGATCCAGTTGGGCTGAGATACAAATTCTCAAAATTTCGGGGGTCTGAGGGACCCCTCTTTCGTCTTGACTAAATTTTCTATTATGGTTACAATCGAGTATAATCGATTTTGCCTGCAAAATGTGAACATACATTTGTAATCAGGTAACTTAAACCTTACGCTTGTGTACTGCAAGTCTTCACCCATATATTTATATTATTTTTCACTTTCTTGTTCTAAAGTACGTAATGACACTACGACTTAGAACTTTTTATTATTATTATTCACGCAATCGCTTGCGTATGTAATATTGAAACGCATGCCATGGCGCAGCTGCTCTGTGACGTCACTGAAATCAGATGCTGGCTCTCAAGACTAAAAATGACATTTCACTTAAAATACTTTCGTTACTCTGTTACTTCCCAACACGCCAACATATTCTACCACGACGAAAGAAGTTTCAATTAAAAAAAATAAGAAACACATATGTTCACATACGTGTTTGCTAATTTATGTACAAGTATCTGGCAATTCGCGCAGTTAAAACACGGACAATTAATTTCTTTGCGTTATTCAGAAACATATATTAACCACGGAAGAACAGCTAATTTGGTTTGTGCGGTGTGCTGTTCTTACGGTTCTTGCATTTTTGCGATCACACGAAGAAAGTAACAAGAATTTAAGAAACGTGATCGGTATTTAATTTAGCACTTATTTTTGTCTTATTAGGCTATTTATTTACCTAATTCAAAAATTAACGTGCTGTTTTGAAAAAAAATCATAATAAGAAAATACAGCGTACACAGACGTTTTATATTTTATTACTTCAAAATAAAAAGATGCGATAAAATTAAATTTTTAACTGATCAAGAATATTTATTTTAAAAACAAGTATTTATTTTTAATCTAAATTTGTTCAGATAAGGTAATTCCCATACTAATCGTCCGTTCCATTGTTGTAAGTATCGATATACGACGTGAGCGACTATTCGATTTACCACGATGCTTGCGCCGCCCTAGCGGCGGAGTTCGGAGACTAACAGTTGAGACATCGATCTGTAAGGGATAGGAGGCGGCATGTCAGGTGAGTGAGTGCCGTATGTAGTCCATGACGCATATTTCGATTTTTTATAAGTTAAAGGTTATGTGAGTCGCGTTGATATTTGAAAAAGGTCGCGCCGCACTGCTGACATATTACTTTTCTCTCATCACCGCGCGAATAGGGAGTGGCGTAGCGATTGTTGCCTGACATTTTCAATATGAAAATGTTGTCTATTTTCTAGGATGGGAATGTGAAAGGCTACGAAGTAAATTAATCAGAGTGATGGGTATATTACGATGCAGGTATTGGACAAATATTAATCGAGTTTCTTAGGAGCGCGAATAGGTCAGACGGTGGTCTCCCGGCTAGACGCGGTGTGTAGTATTGATCTGCGATAGCGGACACGCGGATGCTTCGGGTATGTGGAGAGTGTGCTATTTTCGGTGTGTTCTGGCACAGGCATCGTTGACCCTATCGCCACGAGTCCAAGCTGCCCCAAAAGTGAACAAAACATTATGGTGAATCTTATAAGTGGTTCACACATTTGTGTTTTTTTTTCAGTAGTAAAGGAATAATGTTAGTGAAAACTTATGAGTCATGTAATTACTTGAGACATCATCTATGACTATTTGCGGAATTTTACCGATTCAAGACGTAGAAACGTTGAAAATTTGGCTATCAAAGGAAATTTCTCTGATGGAGGAACAACGTTATGAAAAGACAGACTCTTTTAAAATATTTCCTATTTTAACTGATGATAATATTAAATTAGAAATCACTTTAACTTTCAATTGTAGTCTATTCTTGAAATCAAGGTAAAGGTACCTAAAAATAGAATGCACTTATAATGGTTGTTTCCAAATGCGCAAAACGCTCGATTTCAACGTTTAAACGAAATTTTGATTAAATTGGTTAAGATCTTAAATATCTTGAGTTCAATTGACTGCTAATGCGTAATAAATGTTTTATGATTACTGGCTGGATTCATTTATGATGTAAA
Source organism: Zhengitettix transpicula (assembly GCA_037074705.1). Lineage (NCBI taxonomy): Eukaryota > Metazoa > Arthropoda > Insecta > Orthoptera > Tetrigidae > Zhengitettix > Zhengitettix transpicula. Next base: position 32,343,690 of record CM073596.1, on the reverse strand, counting down.
ATGTAATTAAAACAAATGAGATCGAGACGTCTGTCAGATTCTCAACTGTTTTGGTGCATTCAAAACATGCAACACGCTTCGACCATGAACGTACGAAGCCGTCCTTACAATTTTCAAAAGGCAATTTTCTATGCAGAAACTTCGGAAACGGTCTCTTAAGTTAAGTCATCAGCCTCAACCAACGAAAGGTACGTAACATCTAAAATGAGTATTCAGCCACTTCCATGCCTCACAATGAAAAAAAAATTAGATCCATGTGGAGCAAAACAGAAAAGTACAGATCTAAAGTTTAGGAGTTGGAAGAGAATCTTCAATACAACACCCAAAATCATATGAAATGTTTCTTGCATAAACGTCTACAGACTCCTTATTTTTTTAGGTCGATTTTGAAAACACCACAATATTTATTAGTTGTCTTGTGATTTTACACTTTTTTTAATAATAATGTGTGCTGTTGCCTTGGTTTTTGCAATGTCATTAGTTGGTGTCAACGTTGTTATAACCGATTTCCCACATTTACACACATGGAGAGAGGGAGAGTCCCATGACTGATAAGATTGCAATACCAATGGTGTTGCGTCATCAGTCAATTCTTTGAAATGAGGCAAAAGGATAAAGAAGTTATACAGTGGCAAGTATTGTGCGTTGTAAGTTCAAAAATTTCATATCTGTTTTTAAAAGGGTGCAGAATTTCAACAGAAATAGTTATTAATAATTTCTTCAGACCAAAAACGATGGTTAAATTTTAAAATTTTATATTTTTCAAAGTAATACAGGTTTTTTTTGTGAGAAAAATAAATTTCCTCGTGTCTGTGGAAAAACCCCCCTGAATCAACACGCTTAAAGGTCGGCTCCCCCAGTATCGTGTTACCCTAGCTTCTAAAGTATCACTTGTTGATCTGGTTCACTGCATCTCGCTCAATTAAACAGATACAGGATTTCAGACAGGGCTACATCCCTATATTACACACCCGTGCTTTTCAGTCCACCACTGAATCACTTGATTCAAAGCTACAAGCAGTTTCAATATTAATAGACTTGTCCAAAGCATTTGATGTGATAAATGATGAGCTGCTTAAAATGAGTAGATCAATTTGTATGTAAAAATAATCACAGCCAAAGTCTGAATGTTGTGTGAAGGAAACAAAATTCCTATGGTTGCAGGGTATTTTAAAAAGGAATGTCAAGTAGAAATGACAGTGGAAGACAAAGATAAGAAGACAGGGACGAACAGAGTGAATCCGAGAGGATAATGGACGGATATGAGTCGTCAATATACTGTTGTAGAAAATATGGGTTGAAATAACTGATATGTATGCTGGAGTACCTTTTAATATTTCCTTCTTCTCCTTGGTTTGTCCACATTTACTCTAAAACTTTGCGTTGCTTTCTTCCTGGAATTTGTTTGGTGCCTGTCATTAAAGACAAGCGTATTATGAGATTGTTGTATTATATAATTACATAACTTTCACGCCACATTTGTTGCTACAGTAGCAAGGAGAATGCGATAAAACAGGAAAACAATATGTAACTAACATAAAAACAATTCAGAAAAATAACCGAAAATCATCTTTGTAAAAAGCTAGTTTCCGACGACGTTACAGAAGTTGCCACAGAGCTAATGATAACGATTAAGGAATTATTGAGCATTTTTAACAACGAATATCAAATTTAAGAGGAGATGAATGACAAGTAAAAAATATACATTTAATTTAATAAAATTTTGCATGTGGACTGTTAGGCCGATATTACACCATCAAAGATTTGATATAAGATCTTTGATCAAATATTTTATAAAATATTCTTTGATCAAAGATTAAAAAAGGATTTGAAAGCTACATCAAATATTTTAACACAGTTATCATTCGATTTTTGGCCACTGGAGAAACTTATTCCAGCTCAAAATATTATACAAGAATACCACAATGTACATTAAGCTCTATAATACAAGAAACCTGCGATGCAATTTAAAAAAGCACTTTTTTTCCTGCTAAATATTGGCTTCTCAGCCCATTTAACTTTAATTTTACATCAATATGTGTGCATTCACTGCTGATCACACGGGAAATTTCTTGATACGCTTCTAATATTTTATTTATATTTTGGTAATTTTCGTGTTGAACATTATACAAAAATTCATAACCTTCATATTCAGAAATTAAAGTTTTAATAGCATGAAGTGACCACGTAAACTTAGTTGACGTCATTTTGTAGACTGGTTGTCAATTTTTTTAGCAAATATAGTCGAATGTAGCTAACTTTGATAAAAGATATCTTATAAAAGAAATATTTTATAAAATATAGCCCATTACATTGTAAAATTTCTTTGTCAAAGATATTTTATCAAAGATCTTGTATCAAATCTTTGATGGCCTTATATAGATTCGATTTCTATTTAATGAAACCCTTGTTTTACAATAAGAAATTTTTTTATTTAATGTTAAATCATTAAAATGGTTCTGCGTTTAAATAAAGTATCTTTCGACCTTTGTGTGCAACAATGCAATAATCATGATCCGCTTCCAAAGAACTCTTTATTAAATGAAGTCGCAAAATAGTCCCATAGATACCATTTAAACTTTTAATGTGTGAATATTTTGTCGTCCTTTGGAACTAGCCGCCGTTTTCATTCAGTACATTTTGGGACTTATAATAATGTTCTGAAATTCATAACATTTAATAAAGACCTATATTAAGATTGAAATGTAATCTATACAACTATGTAATTTCCTTAATTTATGACATCTGTATTATATGAGCATAATGAGTTACTTTTAACGTATTCAATTAAATATCTACACGTTTGCTCGCTATCTTGTAATTCGTCTGTCCTGTGTCAGCCGATTCTGATAAGAATGCGGAATTTATATAGAATTTATTGATAGCAATGTTTTTATTTATGATAACATTATGACTACAAAACATCGAACTTCACCTCAGACTTTATAAGTGCCTTATGCAAGATTATCTGCTTACGAAGCTTTTTATAAACTCCGTTATGCCTGTCCTCCATCTCCCTAAACAGACGCTTCGCTGAAAAAGCAAAGGCAGTCTCTAGCAGGCGCGTGACATGAAACAACACATGATGTAACAAACTTCAAAGACTTCTCCATGCCCCGACAGACTACAACTTTTGTGTAACCCGGGAAACATCCATATCTGATATTTAAACCGCCTCTTAACGGAACCTGTCCCTGAAGTTAGACTATTTTCAACTCATGTAAGTCATGTAAGAGACCTACCTAAGAAACATTTTTTTAGAAATTTTATTGAAATTTCGCACATGCAATTGGAAACATGTGCAGAGTTTTATTGAAATAAAGTAAATGGTTCCGCTAGAGCCATACGTTTAAAAAAATTAAAATCTTCGTTATATTTAGATACAGTCTGATGTAAGCATAAGATTAGGCCTCTAATGATATTTAGTACCCAACGAGTTCAAGTTATTCGTACGTAAAATAAAACTATGAAACTCAATACATATTAGCAAGGAAACTCTTTGCTCTCACAAGGTAAAAATATCCATTTAATATATTTCCTTATCGCTTTCAGTGGGGGTTTCAAAGAGACTTAAATTTATTCTTGTATAATTAATGCGAATAAAAAAAGACCATTTAACCTAGGATATATAATAAATTACAATGAATAAGAAAGATAGCCAATACAGACAAATGAGTGATAATATAAATACCACACAACGTTTCTGGGATCCTTGTCCCTTTCGTCAGGCTCTTCTTAGCACCTGACGAAAGGAACAAGGATCACAGAAACGTTGTGCGGTATTAATATTACCTTTTTTTTTTGTCTGTATTGGCTATCTTTCTTATTCATTATTTTCATTCAGACGTAAGTTTTTTCATTTTATAATAAATTACATTTTTACCCCATTACTCTTGAAAGAAAAATTTGAGTTCATTGCGATAATCAATATAACTATAGTATTTAATTTAAAGAATTAGGTTTTGAAACTACACACAAAAATCAATGTGGTGTAGGTGTCAGCGTGACTGCCTCGTATTCACAGAGGTCCCGGGTTCGAATTCCAGCGAGGCCATGGATGAACCTGTACAAACCACATCAATACAACCGGCATGAATTGGTCTTTACAATGAGACAAAAATATAAAAATTGATCTTAACCAAGATTGTGAGAGGTGGCGCGTGAGCAGTAGAAACAGCTGAAAATGGTCCTGGAGGCAGAAAGCTCAGGTGAATAAAACAACATAACAAAAATTGAGGATATTCTGAGCAACATCATACTAAATAACCGTAGGTGTAAAACGTACTTATACAAATTTAACACTAACGGTTTCATCGGACCGTTCGAAGGGGATAAAATTATAAAATGGCTGAACAGATTGAAATGAGTTTCCATATTTGTATTTATACTTTCTCAAGTTGAAACATAACGTATATAGTTTGCCACATTTCAAGTCATTTGTCTGTGTCAACAAGAAGTTGTAAAAAAGTGAACGCTGTTTAATTCTTCTGTAAGTATCTTTGGAAGAAATACAAATTTTATTTCAGTGGTACGATTTCACCAATAACCCAGTGCAATGAAATTATCTCGAGATGTACAAAACATTAGTAAGGAAATAATATACTTCTTTTAGATTTTTAAAAGACACACGTTTTGATTTATTAAAATACAAACATGTTTTAATGATCTTGCCAAGTGACATATCATATGAAAGCCCATTCAAAGAGCTTTTAAATTAAACCAAATTGAACACTAGGTTGATTCATCTTACAATTCTTTATTATCTTCACGACGTGCTGCACACACAAAAAAATTTAGTACTAAAAAATCTGAAAAAAATATTTTTTGTATCACTTCATGGATAAAGTTAAACCAAATATTAATTGAATTTGTTAACTTGATTTACAAAGTGAATTTATTTTTATTGATTAGACGTGGAATGGTCCAGTTGGAATTTAGGTACCGGATTCGAGTATTTGCAGGAGGAGAATTCAGATGTGCGACTGTGGAGGGAGGCGGGGGGGGGGGTGTAGAAGAGGGGAGCAATTACCAAAACAGGATTCAAACAGTCGCAAAAATAGCTTGATGCTGTCGTTAAGATATCAGCTGTCATTATAAACCTGAGTTTTGCATTTGGAAAGACGCCTTAAGCGGAAGTGTTACCTCACCAGTGCGATAGTTAGCCAATTACCTTGTTTCGTAATGCAAGGTATTCATCATCGCCTCTGACAATAGCCTTGGAAACTAGAGGTCCGGCAGGTTTCCTACACTACGAGACTACTCACCCAGTGTCGTCTATACCCGTGTAAACTACATTTGAAATACTCTGGTACGATCTTCGCCGCTTTAACTTGCTCAAGATTTCGAGATATTTATACAGATTGTGGCATTTGTGCTTTCCGTACACGAATGAATCGGTAAACTTGAAACCCATTCTGCCTAGACCAGTTTTGGGCGTCGATTTATACTTGCCCTTCGCGGATTTTCAACAAGAAATGTTATTTTGGTACACAACATCATTTCTCATAATTAAAAATGGCGCCGTGCATTATATTCTTACACAGATAGAGGAAGGCAGTGGGATAAAGATGGTACCATTCTCCTAGTTTACCATTAAACTATCTCGTTGTCAGTCTAGTATGTTATAATCTCGATGAAGTTTTACAGATAATCCAACTTTTCCAGGATTGTGCTGTGTAAAAATTTTCTCTACCTACAGTCTCCATGCGAGCATCGGGGCTTTTCTGCTCTCAGTAAACAGGAAATTGTAAAAAAAAATTAATAACATGCCAGAGAAATATATTAACGGATTAGGATCGAGAAATATCGACCAGCCGGGCAATCGAACTCAGGATATGCTCTTAAAAATGAGCTATCCGTATCGATACTCTCAGTTGAGCCCATTGACAGGTCTCCAGGATTTTTAAAAAAATTAATAACATGCCAGAGAAATATATTAACGGATTAGGATCGAGAAATATCGACCAGCCGGGCAATCGAACTCCGGATATGCTTTTAAAAATGAGATATCTATATCGACTCTGAGTGGCGTCCGTTGACAGGTCTCCAGGATATATTAAAAAAAATAATAACATGCCAGAGAAATATATTAACGGATAAGGATTGAGAAATATCGATCAGTCAGGTTATCGAACTCAGGATATGATCTTAAAAATGAGCTATCCGTATCGATACTCTCAGTTGAGGCTATTGACAGGACTCCATGATTTTTTAAAAAAATTAATAACATTCCAGAAAAATATATTAATGGTTTGGATTGATAAATATCGACCAGGCGGGCAATCGAACTCCGGATATGCTTTTAAAAATGATCTATCCGCATCGACTCTCAGTTGCGTCCATTCGCGGGTCTCCAGGATATAATAAAAAAAAATTAATAACATGCCAGAGAAATATATTAACGGATTAGGATCGAGAAATATGAGAAATATCGATCAGTCAGGCAATCGAACTCAGGATATGCTCTTAAAAATGAGCTATCGTATCGTCTCTCAGTTGCGTCCATTCGCGGGTCTCCAGGATATATTCAAAAAAATTAATAACATGCGAGAGAAATATATTAACGGATTAGGATCGTAAAATATCGACCAGCCGGGCAATCGAATTCCGGATATGCTCTTAAAAATGAGCTATCCGTATCGACTCTCAGTTGCGTCCATTCGCGGGTCCCCATGATATATTAAAAAAATTAATAACATGCCAGAGAAATATATTAACGGATTAGGATCGAGAAATATCGACCAGTCAGGCAATCGAACTCAGGATATGCTCTTAAAAATGAGCTATCCGTATCGATACTCTCAGTTGAGGCCATTGACAGGTCTCCAGGATTTTTTAAGAAATTAACAACATGCCAGAGAAATATATTAACGGATTAGGATCGTGAAATATCGACCAGCCGGGCAATCGAACTCCGGATATGCTTTTAAAAATGAGATATCTATATCGACTCTGAGTGGCGTCCGTTGACAGGTCTCCAGGATTTATTACAAATTAATATTAATAACATGTCAGAGAAATATATTAACAGATTAGGATAGAGAAATATCGACCAGTCGGGCAATCGAAGTCAGAATATGCTCTTAAAAATACCAAAAAGTCCATACATGAGTCAAAAACTTTTTTTTTTCGAGAGTGAACTGTGATTTCCAAGTTTCACAGTTTTCTGTTTACATTGAGCTGTTGTTTCTTGGCAATGGCATGGGATACCAAGGTCAATCTTTGATCGAGGTGAAGTCCTAAGAATTTCACCCGTTCTTTACTGGCACGTGTTGATTGTGTATTGTGGTTTGAGGGCACATCGAGTGTTTGTTGGTGAACGTAATTTACGTATATTTGCTATGAAACAACGTTATAGAATATAAAAATCTCGACCGGACGGGGAATCGAACACAGGAACGGTCCTAATACGTTGAGTTTCATAGCCTTTAGAGCCGAGCTTTAATTGCGAGAAATCCTTCTAGTATAACTCGCTCCTCTTTCGCTGCATTCGTCGTAGAGTGACTTCATTGATCTAATTAATCCAGCTGTTGCGCGAGGGACCTCGCGGCGTATTTTTCATCGAGCCACTTGTGTCCCGGAAGGGCGGATGCAGCACCTTAGCTCAGCTCCGGAGATAAGTATCCTATCGCACTATTGCGTGGGTGAAACGCCTTGACGCCGCTCAAATATCCGGCGAACACCTCGTACAGTCTTCCCACGTCCATGAGTCCTTTATCAACGGACACTTGAACCGGAGTTCTCTTTTTATAGTTTTGAAATTCCATGCATCAATCTAAATATAAAAACAAACAAAATCCTATTTCTTTTAATAACAATGCATGACCAGATGATGCAGACATTACATTAGATACCACAAGTTGAGGAAAGTTTTGGTAATGCACCACAGAGTTTATCTGATCCAGCACCTGGACTTACTGGCTTGTTGACATTGTAAAGAAGTCGGTAGATCATGCCCACAAAATTTCACAAAAGCATTGCAGTGAACATATCTCAGCCGCATTTAGATCTCTTACAGCTTACTATACCCAATTTCATTATTACAAATATAAAAACGTCTCAATTATTTGAATAGTAAGTGGTAAATAACAAACATGTGCATGTTCCAAAGTTTCCACCCCGTCCACCCGCGCCCCTGGGGGTTAAATGGCAAGTTGAATGTCATAATTAAACTCAGGACATCAATAACCTTGGATTTTACTACAATCTCGGTTGTATTCGTGTTATTTTCCTCTAACGGACCTCCACCCCAACCCCTAAGGGTGCTCCTTTCCTATGTTTTAAGGGGTTGAAATTATACAACCATTAATCGGTAGAAATACTATCAATCTCTTTTTTCCGACTCGAATATCGGCCGTTTTAATATGTATGAAATTTTCCACCATCGTCTGCCCCCGTTCCTGGGAGTTATAGGCGTGTCTCACCCCGACAGTGTTTGTCTCCTGGTCGCAAAGAACACGTGTACGAAATTTTCTCCACGGGTGTAGGTTTGTATGCGGAACGTACACTCATTTTTATTTAATAGGTGGGCCGAAGTTGAAAGTAAAGAAATTAATTTGTAAGAATTTGTTTTTGTCAAGCCGAGAACTTTCTGGACCAAAACCCTCGAATTGTGTATCAGTTTAATGTATTTTTTTATCTCTCGAAATGTTGGTTTGTCTCTCCCGCCTCCCCTTCACCCGCATTCACGTCGCCAATAACAGGAGATCCCACTTGCTGACTTTCAGGTAGGAGGTCATTTACCTATAGCTGATCCGAGTTTCCATTGCGGTCGTGACGCATCGCCTCGTCACGTGTAGCAGCGGCGCTAGTGAGGCTTTAAATGTCAGTTTATGCGGGATGACAGCCACCGACGTCAGTCTAAACTAGTCGCCATGCTGCACGTTTACCTCCGTCGGTCACCCAGCCCCTCCCCCACCTCCCCCGTGCCGCCCCCGCGCTCACCCAACAACCCATGCCTGTCCTGCCCACCACAGGGACTCGCCTTCACCGCCGCAGCCTGCCTCAAGTCACCCACCATCGGACAGGTGAGTCCCGAAGTGCGCGTCCATTAGCTAGCCATACACGAACGGATAAAAAGTCCGCAGGGTCGGCCTGTTTGTGAGGGGGGCGTGACGGGCTGCAGGCCCCGCGACTGTCAAGTCACCACTCACGGATATTGAACGGATCTTTATTATAAACTAGTAATTTCTTTCATTTCTGTTTATCACGGTTGAGTGGAGAGAATATATACTCTAAAAATGTAACTGTAGAAAACTTAATTAATGTATACATACAGTAAGGCCTTCACTATGGAATTAAAATCGTGGTTGATATACAAATAAAACGCCACAAATAGGAAATAATATAGTCATTGCGTAATGAATACCTGGAAATTATGGATTCTATAAAAACTATATTACAGAAATAAAATAATAAACACAGCAACCTATTAGTCAGAAAAAAATTCAATCAATATAAAAATAATAATAAAATTTAAATTTTGGATGTTTTGGTCATAGTTTAAAATCCACATATTGTGGAATGAAAATATTATGCCAGATTGACGAGTGAAATGTTACATATTAAATATAATATTATATGTATATTATATGAAATATGTATTTCCACTGTTATACTCTTAGGAGCTGTGCCAATATAACAAACCGCGCGTTAGAAATTTTGTCAACTTAAATTATTTTTATAAAAAAGTAGCTGGGTGCCCGGCGTTGCCCGAGATGTCATTTATCTATAACCCCCGATATGACTCCAATTTCGGCTGCTTTTGCGCAATTTTTATGTAACGCTACTCGAACCCTAATCATTATAATTAACTCTGAAAAATATTTCTTCAACGCATATATCTGCCGTGTTTGCATGTTCCAAAATTTGCACCCCGCTACCCCTGCATCTGAGGGGTAAATGCCAATTTGAATGTCGTAACTAAACACAGTGACTTCCATAACCTTTGATTTGACTCCAATCTCGGTTGTATTCGCGTTATTTTACTGTAAAGCATCTCCACCCCAAACCCGAAGGGTGTCCTTTTCACAGGGCGTAGGGGATGAAAATTGTATTCAGATAACATTGGTAGAAACACTATCAATATCTTTGACCCCTAAAAATATTTATCCGACTCAAATATCGGCTGTTTTAGTATGTTTAAATATTTCCACCCCCGCTTCTCGGGGTGGAAGACGCGTCTCACCCCGACAGTGTTTGTTTCCTGGTCGCAAAGAACACGTGTACGAAATTTGGTGAAAATTTCTCGACTGGTGTATATTTGTATTTTATTTAGAAAACGTTTGTATGGGAAATAGAAAAGGGCTGTTTTTAGGGTTTTCCCGGAAATTATTCGATTTTTTCTCGCCTTTTAAACCTTCCCTAGACTTCCACGAACATTTCAAGACTAAGATAAGCTAAATCCGTTCAGCCGTTCTCGAGTTTTAGAGAGACTAACGAACAGCAATTCATTTTTATATATATAGATGGATTGTAAGCAAGACTAAAAATTATATTTATAAATAATTATCTTGTATTCTTTCAGAATTTGTTTACATAGCATAATGTAACAATTATACACATGAAGAGGTCCCAATCAGAGACGAAACGTCGTGTTTCATATTTCTTATATTTTAAATTGAGTAATTTAATTTTTTCTGACTAATAGGCTTCTATTTTATTTAATTTTGAAGTCGTATACACATGACAGTACAATTCATTGCTTTTGAAGACCGCCGCTCGGTTGTGGATGGCTGGTTTCTTTAGTGCCACAGACCCACATTATATTCTGGCCGCTGTTCAAACGCAATTATCTCATCTGCCACGGAGCGAGCAGCCCTCGTAACACGCGACAAAAGGGGCGTGACGTCACCCCTCGCAAAGAGCGTAGCCGCTGCAGAGCGTACACGAAGCTGTTGGAAACGTAGCGTATGTTAAATTGTCGGTAATTTCATTCCTTGCCAATGCAACTTATGTCCCGTATTGGTCAACGACTCACAATCGGGATAACTAAAAAGAAGCCATGTTGATGTGTTCAGTACTGTCCAACTTGCCAATTTACAGATATTAAAGCATTCCCATTTATTAAACACCTTTGGAATGAGTCTGCTCCCGCGGTCACTGAATTCACTCTATAGCTATATGCACCCCGAATCTTTTGTATTTGGCATTAGCCGTAACCGGGTCCACTGCAGACGTAAGAGCCATATTTTTGGACTTTCAGATATTAAAAAAAAATCGTATAGTGTTGATCAGGGAAAAGTTCTCCGAATTATGAAAGAAGTTGATGCACTTTAAGAAATTGCTGATGTTCAAGCTGCGTATATTTAATGGTAAAATATTCCAATCAGTTTAATAAATATCCTTAGAGTCCAAAACGACGGCGAAGAAAATGGGGAATATAACTAAATGCAAACAAGCCCGTAAACATTCGGGATCGAATACGATATTACAATTGTAGGAGAAATATTCAAAACTTGAAATTTAATTGATTTCTGTAGTGCTCCTGGCGTCAATAATGGGTTTGGGGCATCTTCTTCTTCTTCTATGGTTCCACAGCCTCCAGTAGTAGCTTCCTCCAAACTTCTCTGTCTAAAGCTATTCTATTCCAGTTCCTCAAATCCATCATCCTTTTTATGCCCTTCTCTACTTCGTCTATCCATCTGTTCCTTGGTTTTCCTGCCTTTCTTTTACCTCCCATATCATTGTATAATGTCTTGAAAGGCATCCTTTCTTTTCCCATGCGTTGCACGTGTCTTATCCATTCCATTCTCTTTAATCTAAAGCTGTTGCGATGCTTGGTTCTTTATATAGGTCATATATTTCCTTATTATATATGTGTCTTCATATGCCATTTTCATTTTTTTGGGCCCAAATTCTCCTTAGGATCTTTCTTTCAAAGATGTTAATCGCTATCTCCTCTTTCTTGTTTAGAGTCCAACCCTCACTTTCATAATATAGTGTTTGCCTGATCATGCTCATTTTTGTTATTCTACGTGTTGTTCTTAGTTTGAAAGCTGGCAGTAGTGAGAAATTCGATTTATTTGCCAAGTTCTTTCTTATTATTAATAAATCGAGAAGACGAAGAAATCCTCCGAGGCAATAAACGGTAAAAATAAGGTTCCCATAAGCCGTGATACCTTGTTTGTCTTTGAAGGATTTATGTTCCCCGTCACAAACGTTGGGCATATACGATAAGAGTTGTTCGCTGTTCCGACCTACCTGATGCAGGTTTCACTAGGGTTTTCCCTGCATCACATTAATGTTATTGCGGAGTAGTAACTTTAAAATACTGCCCAGGGGCCCTATTTACCCTTTGGTTACTTTGTTTTACCTTCCACATCCTTTCTTTCCTTCCCTTCCTATGCTATTAAAGGGGAGAGCATTCAAAGCCTATCACTAACAAAAATCCACACGAGGTTAGTCCTAAAGTCCAGCCCAGAAAATAAGTGAAAATAGCAAAATTTAATAGTAATTGAATAGGAGATTGAGTTTGGAGCAATACCGACTGATCTACAAAAAACATACAACATATAGTATTGGCCTAATCATTTTTGTTATTCTACGTGTTGTTCTTAGTTTGAAAGCTGGTAGTAGTGAGAAATACGATTTATTTGCCAAGTTCATTCTTCTCCTGATTTCATGCCGTTCATCTCCATTTTTGTGAAATCTCAGATATATAAAGTCATCGCTTATTTCTATCTCATCTCCATGTCCATCCATCCTTTTTTCCCAAATTAGGGGGGGGGGGCAACTAGGTGTAGATAAAAATGTGAAGATACATTTGTCAATTGAGTTCGACTCGTGAATGTAAAAGCTTGTTTAGGGCTACGAAGTATGTAGTTGAAAAACAAATTCGTAGCCGTTAAAGTTCACGAGATCGCGTAGGAAACGTATAAGATCCCGTACGCCTCCACAGATGTCACGGATTTCGTGTAACTTTCACTTTGACGTCAGAACGCAATGATGAAATGAAATAAACGTGTATGTCGATTGACATGGTGGATTTTATTGTGCTGTAGGATCGAAGTTTCAAAGTCACGACAAATACGAAGATATTTCAGTCCGGAATCGTGATCGTCGACCTCAGTTTGTCCCGAACACTTTTCGTTGCGTGCGCGGTGGAGGTCATCAACCTTTTTCGTCTGTGGACCGGACTCGCTGAGCAGGATGACCGCATTTAAAGTTAACAACTCAAAAAGTCGTTGCAGATTGCATCGATAACTCAAAATATAGCGTACACTAATTTGTTAGGGACTTACATTTAGTCTACTCATAGGAACCGATTTAGAAACGGGATGTTCGGACTTCGTAATGTTTTTTTTACGGATGTACACTGATTGAGGAAATGATTACAAAGCTTTTGTAAAATTAACTCACGGAATCTGAGAGTCACACTTTACATTCCAAGAAAAGGTTCAGAACTGGAATTCATCTCCGTCTTCGTCAGGTGACTGGTTGTGCAAAGACAATTTTGATGAATTTATATTGTGAGGTAAAATAAGTTATAAATAAATACAGTAGAAATTGCCTCGGATCAGCCGTCACCTGACGACGGCGGAGATGAATTTCGCTGAAACGTTCTGTTTTAATAAATAACTGACCCGGATGATAAACCGATAATCTTTTCCACCGGGAAATTATTATTGAAGTATTGGATTTTCCGTGTCCTGTTGAGGGTGATGTTTCTCGTCGTCCGGCAATTAAAGCGGTGGTACTCGTTGCCCTTTGAACTATATGTGGGCGGAGACTTCCTCATCAGGCTCAGTATCATCAGAAGCATGCCTACGGTGACGACGCTGAGGGAAAACGGAGCTGGCCAGGGAGCTTCTGTCAAGATAAAATACGTAAGACACTCGTCAAACCAGACGTGGCTCATTCGCCCCATTTACAAATCCCTTTATCATATATATTTTTTATGACAGACGTCTTTTTTTTATTTCTGTGTACTCAATTCACATTCCGTTTTATGTATTACTCTCAAAACATCGCCATTTTGTGTGTCCGATCAGGAAATAGGCGCAAGGCCTACATCTAATAAACTTTTCTGGCTGAAATTAAGTTTTTTTGTGATTTCTTAAAATGAAACAAAATTTCCGTAATATTACCAGATTAAAAATTACAATCTTCCATAGTCCCCATCACATTTCTAGATCTGTGTTTCCAGCTTATTCGTAAACAGGGATATAAAAAATTAGCAGTCTTCAGGCGTTTTAGTATCTTATTTTTAGTCTGACTGTTTAGGTGTTACGATTTTTTTTTAGAGAAACGCGGACGATTGGTTGCAGAAATGGATTTTTTTAATGTTTGATATTATGGATGAAGAAACACAGATGAACATGGTTTAAAGAGCCGAAAGCTCCTGTGCTTTGATGCGAGTTTTAATAATAAACTGACTATTCCTAGAGGAGCGTTGTGCTTGACGGTTTATATATTAAATTACCCCCAAAAAGTCTTTCAATTAACTGTTATATTTATATTTAATAATGATTTACATCTGTACCATTTAAATTATTGAGGCCAAAACAATTAAAAATTATAAATTAATATAAAAACATGTTTGTAAACGTAATGAGGGCCGTTAAATTATTCAAATTATAATTTTTAATTGACGTTTTGGTCTCATTAATATATTTATATTGGAAATAAGTGTTGCATTTAGTATTTAAAATTTATTGGATGAATTTCAGAAATGATTGCATATTGTAAACAGTCGCCGATTTCAATATTATTTCTTTCTAAATTTCTGCTTGGAAACAGAAATGTCGTTCTTTGCTGACCTTAAATTTAACGTGCATCGTGACGAGATCAACTTCAGAAGCAATCTTCTCTTAATGTTTTTTTTTTCTCACACTTTTCGCGGGAAATTTTAGTTCAAGATCATACTTCACATACAGTTTGAAAGTTCCTCGTTTCTGAAAAATAAACTAGCACAAATACTGAAACATACACGTTAAACTAGTCTCCTCTGCCGTGACGTCATTAAAGAGATTTTATACACCTCAGAATTCTCCCAAGAGTATATTTAAAGTGTACTCTTTTATAATATGACCGAGTATTTATACACCGGGAATTAAATTAAATTAGGCTCTTACAATGTAATCTACACATTGCTAAGGGTACTCAATATCTTTCTTAAATTTTCAAAGCATATGTTTAGCGAACTAAACAATTTTTTAAGAACTTTCAGTTGTTTGGATACCAACACCTTTCTTAAACTGCCACAATAATGCCTTGTCCTCCGGTTCGCATCACAATTCAACCTCCGCACTCTGTGGAGTGTTCTTCGTACCCTTACGTCATCGGCTATTTTCCTCGAAGGGCAAATAGAACAACTCAATAGTCTAAGTAGAAGGTGAAGGGTCGACTCTTTCTGTATATTGTAATCTTCCATGGTGCGCTCGTCTTCCAACTGCCTACCGTTGAAAATAAGTCGTTGGATATGCACAGGAACTCCTTCTCTCAGTTGAATTTTGGCTTTCAAATATGCTATAGTGTCTGTTCCTTTCACATCTATAGCAATCGTTTTTTGTGCCAAATAGTTCACAAAGATCTGCATGTCGTCGTTTCCTGACACGTCAGTAAAACGAAAAGAAAAAAAAAAGCTTTTCCAGACCGAACCATAAATTTATAATAAGCAAAGACGAAGCTTCTGTCTTCCAAAGACGTTATTTCCTTGCGGTTATTTCATTACCGCTGACTAAGATATTGTTCGAGTACTTAAATTGTCAAACCCTTATTTCTATAAGTAAGTGAACATCGATTAACATAAGTTAATATTTATGAAAACTGAATTAATGTAGCTGAGGTGGTATAAAGTTTATTAAGTAGCAACATTGAGTCAGGATAGGCAGAGCCGGGATGACTTAATCCATTGATCCTTTGCTCAAGATGTCAATAAATAATAATATTTGTGGTGGCGAAAATCAACAGATCATCCGACACATGAATTGTCACACTTTGAAATTAAAAAACTTTTACCAGTAAAATAATAAACTTATATTTTTTAAATACAAAACAAAATATTTTGATGGTGAAATTGCTGGGTTTTTTTGCTTTGTTATTATCAACATTTAAAAAGTTCTCGTCTAGAAGATGACGACAGAGATTTTAGTCGTCGAAACGTCGCGTTTAAATGTGCTACAGCTCGAGAGGTTTCAGATGTCGTGTCCACCAAAGCTGCGCAGTCGTCCTCAACCCTTAGGATGAGCTCAGTTGAACACGATTCTTTGCTGCGACAACTAGGAACTGTTAATACTATTCTAAAAACATTGACGCAAAGAAATATATTGTGCTCAGTGTAGGTAAATTTTGTCTTTATTTATGTTATGAAAATTTTTGTACTATTATTACTATTATCATTAGTTTCCAGGATGCAAAGTGAAACTATTAAACAAAAATTAGGAGGCAGCAAAATTATCCACAGCCAAAGTAGGGAAATTATTTCTAACGTATACAAATTCATAAGAAGGGAATGTGAGAGCGGGAATCCGATAAAACTTAAGTATCCAAGCTCGTGTTGCGGAGGCAACTGGAATATCTATCAGAAGCTTTATAAATGAAACGAGTATCAGAGTAGCGGGACCACTTTTTCAACTCCACAAATGGTACGGTGTAGGAAAAAAAAATAATTCTGAAGTGGACGATTTTGATAAATGCGTCATTCGCCGAACAGTAAATGACTTTCATTTAACTAAAAAGGAGCGACCGACAATAAAGTCCGTATTAAATGTTCTTAAGGGAAAAATTGGTTTTCAAGGTAGCTCTTGGACTCTCCGGATAATTTTACGAAAGCTTGGATTCCATTCAGGTACTAATGGGAAGTTACTGAGAAAAATTAGATTAAACTACTCCGAAGTCTAGAACAATATAGAAGTGAAGGAAGGCCGATTGTTTTAATGTATTTCCCAGTCTGCTATCCAGACCTTCGCGTCTGACGAAAGAGTTTGGGAATTGTTAAATTTATAGGGGTTGAGAGTGACAGGCTTTGTTTATTCACTTGCTGGGGCATTTCAAGTTTTTGTCGGAACGAATCGGAGATTTACAAAGGTCCGAAACGTTAACACTACAGCCTTGCTGGTTGGCGTCTTTAAATTTAGTTTTAAATAAATTAGGTTCTAAATAACCTATACCAAATTTATGAAAATTGAATTAATGATTTTCTAAATTTATCTCCATTCGAAATCAGTTTATTGGATCCGTATATAATGTAAACACTCGCCTGCCAATAATTAACTTTCCACTTGGACTAATTGTTAGCTGCAGATGTGAACATTGCGACCGTCCTGTAGTGTGTCGGTTATTGCCCTGGGTAAAGCCAAGAAATCAATTAAATGTTCCAAAACGTCACAAAAAATTGTTTGGTTGTGGAAATCTAGAGCAGCAATCGCATGGATCTGTTTCATAAAAAAAATAGAAAAAAACATATAATATGATGCTGTATTGTTTAAGATTACATACCGTCGTAGAAACTATTTAGAATTGTGAGAAATTGAACTGTAAGTATATCTGTTAATTAAGAACCAAATAGAAAAATAATAAAAAATTTAAATTGTATCTCAGGATTGTCACATGCGCGAACTTCAAGCGACTTATTTTGAAATCGTCCGAATACGTTCTCCATCCATCCAATTTCAAAGGGGGAATATTATGTGGTGCGCTTTTCACATTCAACTGGAATATCAAGTCTTTATAAATTTTATTCTGAATTTCTTACGTGGTAGACGACTGAGGACAATTGCGGGACGGATTAGGGAAATCCACAGGTCCCGCAAACAAGGCCATGGACGGTCAAGAAAGATATGGTCCTAAATTAGAATAAAGTATGGGTCACGTGCGGATGAGGACCAATCAGGACACAGTGATTGTGAGAGGGACGACCTCAGTGGACTTGTGCACGTTCTGCTGCTGCAGCCACAGTCACTAACGGTAGACACTTCCCTCTCAGCTTCCACTTTCGCTCGGCTTCGAGTGTCCTATGCCTTCCCCTCGCCATTTTTATTTTTATGGATTTATATTGATGATAAAGAGCCTCTTTTACCTGTCCTTTGCAATTACAACATGTTTCAGAAACTCCAGTAAACTAATGAAACGTGAGACGATGATAATATATTAATTATATTTAACTGAGTCGCAAGTGATGTTGTGTGTAATCTTGAGGTTCTCGGACGGTCATAATTACATTTTGGGGGCGCTTTCTGTATCTAACGCCGTAAGAGATCGCTGTAGCTGAAGGTTCCTCACGGCGTTAATATTTCTGTGTCTCATACGTATTTATTCACTGTCGTGAATCCGACCCTTAGAAGTGATTAAAGCCTTCAACCTTCGCCTCATTCCGTAGCTCTGTGGTTAGAGTCCAGGTGAGTGCAACTTGCGCCGAAGGCTCCGTGTTCGAGCCTCAATAACATCTTCCATTTTTATCAGTTTCTTCCAGATCTTTAGCTGTCACCGTCGAGGTTTGCGTTTCTTAAGGGAGATTCAAGCTTCCAAACTTCACCTCTCTCAGTGGCTCAGTGGTTCGAGTCCAGGTGAGTGTAACTGGAGCCTAAGGTTCCGGGTTCGAGCCTACTAACAGCTTACATTTTTCCTGTTTGTTCCAGATCTTTACCAGTCACCGTCGAGGTTTGCGACTCATAAAGGCGATTCAACCCTTCATCCTTCAGCTCACTAAGTGGCTCAGTGGTTCGAGTCCAGGTGAGAGTAACTGGAGCCTGACGTTCCGCGTTCGAGCCTACTAACAGTTTCCTTTTTTTTCTGTTTCTTCCAGATCTTTTAACAGTTATAAGGGATAAGGGATATCAAATCTTCCAAACTTCACCTCGCCAGTGGCTCAGTGGTTGAATTCTGGTCAGTAACGCATTGCGCAGTAGCTGACTATGGGTTCGAGTCCTGGCGCCTTCGCAACTATTTCTGAAGGATCTGTCCCTCAGTTTCTCTCTACCCCGATTGTTTCTTTGATGGCGGCCGCCCCTCGGGGTCGGGAGGAGTTGAGGGGCAGATAAAAAGTAAGTAAGAAATAGTTGCGAAGGACGGCCCTTTTGTTTTTTTTCCCCAATTTTTTTTCTTTTATTTTTTGCTAATAAAGAATCGGTTTGCCTGGAATTTACAACAACTTTCAGATACACCTCTTTTCAGTGACATTATTTCTTTATTGGCAAAATAAAAAAAATATGCGGAAAATGCGGATATTGGAAAAAAATAAAAAATACTTCGCAACTGTTTCTAACTGATCTCTGCCCGTCAATTGCTCCGACCCCCGAGGGGGGCGGGCTGGTTGGGAGAAACTCGGGGGGCCGAGCGGATTTGGAAAGCAGAGATGTTTTAGAAACAGTTGCGAAGCCGCCAGGACTCGAACCCAGACCAGCTACGCACAGAATTATTGCGTTACACTGACCCAGACTCTAACCACAGAGCCACTGGCGATTCGAAGTTTGGAAGCTTTAATCTCCCTTATGAGTCGCAAACCTCGACGGTGACTGGTAAAGACCTGGAACAGAAAAAATGTTAGCTGTTAGTAGGCTGGAACCCGGAACCTTCGGCTCCAGTTACACTCACCACTGAGCCACTGAGTGAGGTGAAGATTGAGTGAGGTGAAGGCTTGAATCTCGCTTAAGTGTCGCAAACCTCGACAGTGACAGGTAAAGATGTAGAAAAAACAGAAAAAATGTAAGTTGTTAGTAGGCTCGAACCCGGAGCCTTCGGCTCCAGTTACACTCACCGGGACTCGAACCAATGAGCCACTGAGCGAGGTGAATATTGAAGGCTTGAATCTCATGCCATTTCCTTTGTAAAATAATGGAATAATCATTTTACCTTAATTTCTCGCACAAGACAGCAGATTGGTTCCTTTAGTTGCACGCATTTTCATCGTCCATTTGGGGCGGGGACGAAAAATGAATAGAAATGACATTTAAAAATGCAATTGTTCACAAGTTAATTTATTTATCGAATGTTACAATTTAGAGAAAACTTCGATACAATTTTTAAATCATATCAAGTCTTTCCTTACAAGTGAATATGTTATATATATATATATATATATATATATATATATTAATCACTCTTTATTACGGGGAAAATGAAGGAATTTAAATTGAACAATTATTTATAAACATAACAATTAAATTTATTTAATAAATTGTAGTCGTCGTTGATTAACAATTCTTTGATCCCTCGGCTTTTGCCAGAACTCAATTATCGGGCCTCTAACAAGTATATTACAAAAATATGAAATTTAATTTACAACAAAAGAATTATTCCCAATCTGAAATATTTTCATAAAGTTATCGGATTCTGATTGAAATCTGACGGTAGATATTTGCATATAAAGTTTACGGATGAAAAAATTGTTCTTATTACTTACCGTTGTGTGGTCTTCACGTAATTTGTTTTTTGATTAATTTTTGGTTATTAACTCCACTCTTCACTAACAGTCCACTTGCACTGATTCTACTTTATTACTGTTTGCAAACACTTAGAACACTGTCGATGTCTTTCTGTTTCTGAATATATAATTGTCTGTAGCTCACACACCGCTCCCTCTGTGAATATTTTTCTTATGGCCATCTTACAAGCCTTATTTTGATAATTACATTTATTATACCTTATTTTATGGGTCTTCTAGGCGCTACATAATAATTTAAAGCAATTGGTTTACAAACTTTTCATTTATGATACCTTCATTTGATTACAATCTGGCCAAGAGGCAATATTATACAATAGGGGAGGAATCTAGGGTATGTAAATGGGGGGGAGGGGGGAAATTTTTTTCTGCCAAAAATGGCAGTTTTAAGACCGGAAAATAAAAAATTGTATGAAGACGAGTAATTTGTAAGATATGTGAATTTAATTAATACTAAAATTCATCAACGAGAGAGCAGGTGTGACGTCATAGTATCCCACTAATTGTATAAGTTCTACAACTTTAATGCACTCACTGAAGGAAAAAAAAACAATATTTCTTAAGCACAAAACACTAAAATCACAGCATATTTCCTCGAGGACCACGTGAAGACTGAATGGATAAAGGCCCAATTTTTCCTTATCCCCACCCTTATGCTCTTTTAAAACGAATAAATGCTTACTTTTAATAATCATTTGAGAATAAGAAGTTATCATAAGTTGTTACATAAATGTTTATTAAATAAAATAATATATATGAGTATGAAGTATTTATACAAATTCTGATTTTGTATATTTACATAAATAATCAAACTTTACGCCTTAGTTCAAGATCTTATCAACAGATGTCATTCCTAGTTGAAACTTTGCGAGAGGCGAGCCTCCTCCTAGTCTAGTGACGTTCTACTGTGACGTCACATCTGCTAATACTTAATTAGCTGTATCTCCCAAAGTATACATGTGAGGGAAAAAAGTTATGTAGCAATTCGAGTTGTAAATGGTCAAAGATTGCTTTACGATGGAATACATTTGAATCGCAGCAATTTAAAATCATTTTTACATACGAATTTAAGTATTTCTCAAAATCTATATGTTTTTTAAAAAAATTAATTAACAATTCATCATGTAAATTGCTTAACGATGGTCGAAATTTGAATCACAGCCATTTAGATTCGTAATTACGTACAATTTTTTATATATCTCGGAAACTATACATTTCCGCAAAAAATTATTTAATTATTAAATTAGTAAATGATCAAAGAATGCGCAACGATGGGAGGTATTTCAATAAAAAAGTTTGGACGTGATTTTTAAGAAAAAATTACAAGTAACCTACATGTTTAGAAATATATGGTAAAATAGCGCGATTTTTAAATACGAAATAGATTATATACATTTATCTTCCTATCGTACTTATCCCACTTTATAAACCCACATAGTTACGAACGCCAATATACATGTACAGAACATTGATAATTATCAATTCTCCAAAAATAAGGGTGTGTTTTAATGGTATTATAATGCAGCAATTAAAAAAATAATTGATTTTCAAGTCAATTAGTGAAGAATACCATAATTGAAAAAAAATTGCTAATAACGAAGTTGAAAAATACTTGGAACCACCCGGAACCGATCCCGGGCCTCCTGCTCCGAACGTAAACTCTTCAACCACAGCCACGACACAATTTACAATTGGTGGTTCATATACGTATATATATTTCGCGACACCAATTCTGACAATGCCACATCATCCTTGAAATCCACCTTTGTTCACAAATGCGTGATGATTATTGGAAAGCGCTCTTCGCGAAAGCCTCAGTGACCTTGGAAAGCGCTCCTCATTGGCTCCTCGGGCCTATCCGTGACGTCACACAAGGACGTCACACCTGCTAATTCGTAATTAAACCTATCTTCGTAAGTATATGTTTCCGCAAAAAAAAGTTATTTAAGAATTCGACTTGTAAATGGTCGGAAAGTGGTTTACGATGGCTGATATTTTGTAGTGGGGGTAACGAAGACCTAAGTTCAACACGATTCTTTGCTGCGACAACTAGGAACTGTTAATACTATTCTAAAAACATTGACGCAAAGAAATATATTGTACTCAGTGCACGTAAATTTAATCTTTATTTATGTTATGAAAATTAATCTATTATATTCAACTTACTTCACAGTCTGCTATCCAGGCCTACGCGTCTGACAAAACAGTTTGGGAATTGTTAAATTTATAGTGACAGTGAGAGTGACAGGCTTTGTTTATTCACTTGCTGGGGCATTTCAAGTTTTTGTCGGAACGAATCGGAGATTGACAAAGGTCCGAAACGTTAACACTACAGCCTTGCTGGTTGGCGTCTTTAAATTTAGTTTCAAATTAATTAGGTCCTAAATCATCTATACGATATGTATTAAAATTGAATTAATGATTTTCTAAATTTATCTCCATTCGAAATCAGTTTATTGGATCCGTATATAATGTAAACACTCGCCTGCCAATAATTAACTATCTACTTGGACTAATTGTTAGCTGCAGATGTGAACATTGCGACCGTCCTGTAATGTGTCGGTTATGGTTTCTCCTTTGTTGTTGTATTGCTCTGGGTAAAGCTAAGAAATCAATTAATTGTTCCAAAACGTCACAAAAAATTGTTTGGTTGTGGAAATCTAGAGCAGCAATCGCGTGGATCTGTTGTGTGAAAAAAATATATATCTCATATCAAAGATTTAATCCGACATTAAACGAACGGTATAAAAATGGCGACCTAAATTCAAACACAGAATTTTTTACTCTTACAATTTTGCAACCTACTCCTTCCATTTCGTATCTTCAATCACTTATTAACCTGATATGCACAATATTCCTTTTCCTCATTCATTTGCAGTTTATAGAAAATGAAATACTCGAATAATACCTTTGCCAGCTTCATTCCACCACTGGGAAATAACTTTCATTCTGAAGTTTCAGGATAATCCGCAAAATTTAAGAGCTGATAAGTGCAGGGTGCCTGTTTATCCCGTTCGTAATGACACAATGAATTTTTTAAAAAAATGGTGGTAGCGTCTCCCCAACAACTTCCCTAAGAGAAGTTCTCCGCTGACCATCATCTCATTTCCCCTACATCGCGCAGGTCGTACGCCAGGCCAAACCTCTCGAGCTGTACACCGGTGTGAAAACTGTTTATCCAACAATCACATCGGAAAATACTTCAATCTTTGAACATTTAAAAATCTTGGATTGAAAAAAATTTACCAAATCAGACAGAATATAGAAAAGAATTATAGGTACGTTTTCTCTGACATTGCAGAACTCGTTAAACGCATCTGACGTGTTCTGAAATGTCAAGAGGAAACTTGCTGTAATTTTTTTCTATATTCTGTCTGATGCCAATTTTTTCCATTCATTAATCAATTAAACACACGAAAGTGCCAATTTTATTTTGTTCCCGAGTAAAATATAAGTGGACTGTTCTTCTAGGACATGTTTATCCTGTTAATAATTCTATTGTTTCAATACGCATCCCTATAATTCCTTTTTAATGATCCTTTTTTCAATTGTAGTCTTCAAATTCATTAAATAAATACAACTTACAACCCTTAAAAAATATTCTTATGATTACATAATTTTTTAGAATAAATTTTTCAAACCGATTAATTTTTATAGATTTAACAGAATCTAATTACATTAAGAAAGTGTTTTAAAGAAAATAATTTATTTCAAGTTTGAATGTAAAAAATCAGAGTATTAAATCATGAACCCATTTCTGCTACGAATGCTTCTTTATGAGTCAGTTTTGACCACTGGAAAATCTTTGATAGCGCCACGACTGAAGAATGTGTGACCACGGAGGTTGTCCTTCATTGTCGGAAAAAGTCCAAAATCTTTAAGAGCCAGGTCAAGTAAACAGGGAGAATGAGAAACCACTTCCAAATTGTTTTCAACGAAGTAGCCGCTGTTCCTGTAATTAAAATGTCGCCAATTCCTGTATCAACTCACACTGATAGATTTGTGTGTGCTGTTCAGTGTTCCCATCATACATAACGAGTGTCAGCGTATTTGAAAACAAACTGCATGTTTATATGTTCCCAGTCCTCAGAAAAAAATCAGAGATCCAGAACTTGAACACACCTTGTACGGACATGTTTTTCCATTAAAAAAACAATTAAATGCTTGGATTGCAAATGGTCACATTGTATAATACATATTTGTTCTTGAATGTCAATGTGTGAGTGCCTGACTGTTTGCTCCAGGGAGACAGGGACTACATCGGTTTTGCCACGCTGCCGGAGCAGGTGCACCGCAAATCTGTCAAGAGGGGTTTCGAGTTCACCCTCATGGTGGTTGGGGAATCTGGACTGGGCAAGTCCACCCTGGTAAACAGTCTCTTCCTATCTGATCTGTACAAGGAGCGTCGGGTACCTGATGTCAGTGGTAAGAACCTATTTGGTGGTTTCTATGAGCATTGTCAGCTGCTTAATGTTAGTTTTCATTAATGTTGTGTTATTTAGTCCGTCATTTTCTAAATTTAAAAATTCATAAAAAAAACCTTTTAAATTTTTTCCATGACCAAGTATAGTTAAAATTGGATATTTTTACCACTTCTTGTGGTCTTTTTATCTAAAAGTGTAATCGTATACGAAAAAATTATGCTGGCCAATGAATTGTAGCTGAATTGTGAAGATGCATGAAGCAAACTAGATGAAACAAAAAAGAAATATGACATGACCCACATTCAGATCCTTTGTTGCTAAAAGTATGGTAAAATTAGCAAAAAAAATTGACTATTTATATTTTGATTGTTATATAATTTTATTGATACAAATCAGTCAACATTAGAGACATCAATATGCATTTTGGCAAAGTTTCAACTAAATCTTGATAGTAATAGACTTCATGTTATGGAAAGGGAATGTAAGCCTTTATTTAATGTGACTTTTTAAACAACATTAACACTTATTTTCAGATTAAATATTTGCAATATGAGTGTTATTCCACCAAATCAATTTAGTGCAACATGTTGTCTTAGTATACAAAACATCATGTTTACCAACTACATATTCAGTCAACTTTTGGCATGCAGAACAATATTTAGGTTATTTTTGTTTGAGGTATGAGACTACTTAGTTGTGAAATGACATTGAAATTGGAGATGATCGACTGGGAATCTAAGTTGAGTTGACATGCCTGACTATTTGTCTGAACACTTGTAGCCATCAATAATATATTTTGTCAAATAAAATGTATGATCATATATTGAAAATGTGAATGTATAAATTAACAAGTAAGTAAAGATTAAAAATTCTTTTTCAGAACGTGTTGAGAAAACTACCAATATTGAGAAGAAAACAATGGATATAGAAGAGAGAGGAGTACGATTACGGCTTACTGTTGTTGATACTCCTGGTAAGTTATTTTTCTCAAAAACAATATTTTATAATCAAACCCAATATATACAACAATAACTAAATACTATTATTCAAAAGTTCAATTTCTGTATACATATGTATACATCATAAAATAAAGAATACTTTATAGTACTTATATATATATACTTGTATATAAACTTATATAAATATTTTTGATGGTATTGTAAATAATTGCATTGGTACATTATGTATAGAAGATTTTTTAAATTTAATCGAATTATAAATGTTCACAATAAATATTGTTACTTTTCATCAGAACTAGTGTTACAAAACACAATATAGGATTGTTACAATTAGGTTATTCAATTTTCATAATATTCAGTAATACATGTACTGTCTTAACGTCCTTTGACACATTTTATGAATTGAAATCAATAACTTAGCAACTCTTAAATTATCCCTTGATAACTCCCTCTTCAGAACATGAATAAAATCCATTAATTATGAAATACGATTTCTGGCCCTAGTACAATGCCTATATTCACTGACAATTGCTACTTCTATTTTAACATTCTCAGTGAAAATATTATGTCTATAGTGGGTCTTAGTCTTCTCTATATCAGAAACTTTCAAGTTCACAAAAGTTCTTACCAGGAAATGAAAACAAATGTCTGATAAAAGAAAAAAACATTGTACATGAAAGTATTGAAAATTCATCTAAATCCTCATGTATAGAAAATTAATTAAATATTACTTAAGTATATAATACTATACAGTATTATTACTTCAAAATAAATAAATTCAATTTGGGTTAAATATGTAACAGGTTTTGGTGATGCAGTAAACTGTGAAGACAGCTGGCGATCCTGCTGTTCCTATGTTGATGAACAGTTTCAACAATATTTCAGGGATGAAAGTGGCCTCAACAGAAAGAATATTCAGGATAATCGGGTCCATTGCTGTCTGTATTTTGTACCCCCATATGGGCATGGGTGAGTCTTTTAACAACCTTGATAATAATTCTCATAACTATTAGATCATAATCCCATAATTTATGTGGAACTTTTCCTTTTGTGCCAATTGAGTTATATATTATGTAATTTACAGAAGTGTATAACTAGACTTCCAAATCATCTGTAAGCATTAACTGCACCTTATAAATAGTATGTAAGACTTAAGAAAACTTCTTGGGTTTGATTTGGATAACTTGGTCTGTCCTTTGTCACCTATTAATGTCATTTCTGTTGTGAAATAGGCAAATCCTCTTATGGGTAATCAAATTTCTTACTCAAGTCATTGAAACCTACCTAATGAGATTAGCCTGTTTGAAACCCAACAACTTTCAATCCTTATGTATGCATGTATAAATATTATTTCATTTATGGAAGCATTATATGCACATATTTATTCAGATATGTTGCCAATTTACATTCCCCTGAATTAATCCTATGGCCATTATTATTTTTCTTATACAATTGCACATTTATTACAGACTGAGGCAGCTGGATCTTGAATTCATGCGCAGGCTACATAGAAAAGTTAATATTGTTCCAGTTATAGCCAAGGCAGATACACTGACAGCAGCTGAAGTACGAAGATTGAAAGAAAGAATAATGGCTGATATTGAAGACCATAAAATACAGGTTAGTTTTATACAGGGGTTTCAATCTTGAATGTAATATGTGAAAGAATTAAAGATGCCTGTGTTTATGAATATATCAAAAGTGTAGCTACTCCTTGATATATACAATAAAATTGCAATATATCAGAATCATGAAATTATACACACGTGGGTTTTCAATTTGTAGCAGAAATATTTATAATTCTAGGATATGAAGCCATAATTCAAAATTTCACTAGATAACTAATATTTTTTTTTACTTTAAATCATGAAATTAATGGAATTAAATAATCAATCAACTACAGAAATATGACACTCTGTAAAAATTGAGAAATATAAGAGCTGTTCGCTGGATTGCAATCTCAAAATTTTTCTAAATGTCCAAGATATATATTTCCACAATTATGAAAATAACTTATTGTGTCAGATATACCAGTTCCCAGACTGTGATACTGATGAAGATGAGGATTTCAAGCAACAAGACCGCGAGCTTAAGGCTTGTATACCATTTGCAGTTGTTGGAAGCAACACAGTCCTTGAAGTTTCAGGAAAAAGAGTTAGAGGTCGCCAGTATCCGTGGGGTGTTGTGGAAGGTAAAATTGGATCAAAATTAAAAGAAAATTTATTGATGAAGTTTTTATATCTGATTTTACATTAGACTTCTTATATACTGTACTTTTCTATTTAATTAAAAGAGACATATACCATTCTTATGGTCTGTTTCAATTCATCAATTGGATATTTTTTCCTGTTCCTTAGTAAAAAAAACATTACTTTTTCTAGTATTAAGTAAAAATTACATTCTGCAATTAATTATGGAGTACATGCCATTACTTTTAATGTATGTAATACCTGTAAATCATAACAGATTACAAAAAGTTTGGATCATAAGTTATAAGCTGCAGGGTCATAACAGAATATGTATGAGAAAATATTGTGAGCCATTTCATGCATATAAAATATGTTTTTTTTACAAAATAGCTAATAAAATACGCTAGGTATAATTAAAAATAAATTTTTTGTTTCTATTTTATGATTTGGTAATTTTTCCAACCATAGTGGAGAACCCAAAACACAGTGATTTCATTAAATTGCGCACAATGCTGATATCGACACATATGCAAGATCTTAAAGATGTAACACAGGATGTTCACTATGAAAACTTCAGGGCACAATGTATCTCTCAGATATCTCAGCAAGCTATTCGAGAGAGAAGGTACCTTATTATTACTGTATTCATTATTATATTTTAGTTAAGTCAGTGCAGTTATTTGAAGATAATATACAAAATGCATTTACTCCTAACAGTTTAACTTTCATGCTGCAGTTTTCCTCAGTCATTAAAATCAGTCCATGAAGTTCTAACTTATCTCTTGTAAGAAGTTTACAAAACTAAATCATATTTTAATTCTAAGTACGATAAATTGTTTCTGATAATACAGTTCATTGAAATTATTTGATTAAAAATTTATTGAAATATTCTCCATAAACTGGATGATGGTAGTCAATAATTATTATTATTATTGAGACAAAAACAGACAATTAAAGTTATAATTTAATGAAACATAAGGTTTCTGTTTAATGTGGACCCTCATCAGGTTTACAGTAAAGATCTTTATTTATAATTTAATTAATGTAATTATACTTTTTAACTACCTACTTTAGCCTCATTAACAGTTTAAACTTAAAAGAATAAGATCACTGATAATGTTTCAAGCTACATAAAAGTACTTAGAAAAAAAGCATTAATCAAGTTAAAAAGTAGGATTCCTAGAAAAATATTTCACAACTATTGGTAATAAAAAATTACTCCTAAATAAATTAATTGAAATATTTTAGCACATGTTTAGTTTAAATTGGTAAAATATAAGAAAAATTATTGTTTGGAAATTTTATTTCTGCAAAATGGTTTGTGTGAATCAACAAGATTTCCAACACTTGCCTAGAAAATAATTATTCTTCTCATGTTAGTGCTGCTATCAGTCATTATTATTTCCATACATAAAAATGTCTTGCACTCTAATTTTAAGATTAATCTTTTCCCAATATTTTAATGTGATCCTTTTCTTTAATTATTATTTCAGTTATTTATTTATTTTGTAGCAAACTGAAGAGGGATTCTGGTCCAGCTTTTGAAACTACAACAATCAGTGATACAGACAGGCTCCTTCTTCAGAAAGATGAAGAGGTAAGCCTTTATTTGGATCAAGTTGAAAATTTAATATTAATTTGTATAAATTGTATATTAAATGCATATTTCCACACATCAAAGGAGATAAACTATGCTGCTTTTATTCGATTCTCAGTTGTTGTGGGCTCCAGTGTACACAAGATTACCTGGCAATACATTTAATAGTGGTTGAATCAATAATTTGGTTACATTGGATATTAACTATTTTAGTTGAGAATCATTATCATTTGGGCAGTATAGTATTGTATAAGGAATCAATTTGCTTTTTTTTTAACAATGAAAATGAAAGCAGAAAATCAATGAGTCAGGTTATATGAATTTTAAACTTTTTTATCCTGGGCCCAAAAGCTAATCATAATTCACCTTAAAGTTCTATATTAAAGACAAATATTTTATTCATAAACATCAAATATAAGGAATTGACCAAATTGCCTGGAGCATGATATGAATTTGTTTTATAGTAATTTATTGCACAAAATTACTGAATATTTTTATTACATTGCAATTCCTCATCTTTGTCAAATTTTTTACCAACCAAATCTTCAGTCTTATAAACTAAAGAGTTGGTACTGAATCATATATTGTCATTTATTAAAAATAGGTTTACAAGTAAGTTTTCCCCTCCCATTAAAATACCTTAGTCAAATTACAGTGATGACATACTTGGTTAACGATGAGTGGCTGTTAACAACAAATGCTTTGATTATGTGAAGTTCTCTAAGAATCAGGATTATTTGCTTGCTTTTAGATGATACTCATTTTATAGATGTTTTCAAATTTTTTACTTTCCTTTATTGTTAATATGACCGCCTAATGTATTTCATAGATCCCACTTGTTTTCAGGATTATATCATCATTCACTGGTTTGTGTAGCAGTTCTGCCTTAAATTTCCTTAAGGAGTACCATTGTTATGAGCCTACAGTTTTCAATTTCTTCATTTCAGATCAGACGTATGCAGGACATGCTAACTCAAATGCAAGAGAGGTTAAAGGCTACTGGAGCTGGTCCAATGTTTCGCCAGATGAGTCCAGGACGTCAGCATCAAGAGCCCCCAGATCACAGGGATAGTGTTGTCAATGTATAACAACATGCAACACCATTGATTATCTGACAGATTTACTACTAATACTACAACTGCCAATGAGTAATTTTGTTATTGTTATTCACAATTTTTTATTATTATCTGTCTAAGATTGCAGCACTTACATAAACCTTATATGTGCCTAAAAAGTGGAAGCATACAGAATTTGATGTCAGCAACTGCAGCTACAATCATTCTTCCATACTATACAACAGTTGCATATAGCAATTGTATACACACTACAAATTGGCAACTGTTATTTTTCTCTTAATATTATGGAAACACATTTAGCATAAGGAATAGGAAATGAGAATTAACAATGTCTTAAATAATTAACATGTCTCAGGTGGATTGAATTAATTCAATAATGTATTTGCATTGAATTTAGTGGTATTATTATAGTGGGTGCCTATGTACAGAAATTAATACTCCAGCTAATAAATGAGTTTGAAATTTCACTATTAAGCCTTTATGACTGATGCTTGAGCATAGTTGTGTAATAGAAGAATTAGTGACATGCAACAAAGATACTTACACAGTTTTTAAATATTTTATTCGAAACAAAATAATGGGCAATTGTTTAATTGGAAGAAATGGGGATCTATAAAATATTTCTTAATTAATTTCAGGAATTGATGGATTTATTAACCAAAATTCATTGGCAAAATGAAAGTATTGAATTTTCTGATAGGATTGGCCGAGAATAGTTAAAAGCGCAGATTCTTAGCTAAATGTTTTTCCTTTTCTGAACACCAATTGCATTATGGAAATTATAATTCTTAATTGTATAATCTTATATTGATTATCCTTACCAAAACAAGCACTATATTTGAAATCAAAATTATATGATGGAATAAATTTTTCTGTTTGGCAATTTTACAGAGTACACCCATAACTAACTTTACGGCCTACATACTTAATGTAAAAATTGGGCCATAAAGTGAAAAGACTTATGATAAATCAATAATTTTGATGCAAACCCATACAAATTTAATTGGAGCTGTTCATTTTTTAAATAAAATAATATAGTCTTTAGTTCATAAATTATTTTATTATAATTATTATTTTTTTAATTACAATTTAATGTCGCATTAACCTTTTGGTCATTAGCGACTTAAATCTGTTAAGTTCTACATTTGTATAACATTTAAATTACTTTAAACAAATCCGTTTTTATCGTCAAGCCCATGAGGTTGTTTATTGCTGCTGATGAGTTGCAAATCTCCATCATTAAATGGGCGGCTATGGTTGATCTTCTTATCTCGCTATATTTGGGGCAGTCAAAGAGGACATGAGGAATTGTTGTGGGCTCCTTGCATGAGCTGCATACCGGCTGTGGAGATCTGGAAATCAAGAATGAAAGAGTGAAACTGGAGTGCAATGTTCTTATTCTGATTTCCTATAAAAAATGTTTACTTAAAAATGAAAGTACAAAAAATGTAATAATAAACAGTAATCCAAAAAATAAAAATAAACATAAATTAAAGAACAAAATAAATCATATGTATATATTTATACATATAAAAAAATGTTTAGAAACTATTTTAATCTGATGACAAACATCAACTCAAAGAATCACCAAGTTGTTATGTGTCACTATTTGCCATGTAACAGAACATTGTGGGCCTTAAATGCAAAAAGTATTATAATTTGAAAAGGCTGTAATAGCAACCTACCATATAAAGAGCGGCCATATATAGTGAAGTATAGGTGTATTACAAAACAAATTAAGATATTTATTCAGTCCACCGAGTTACGCTTTATAATTTTTCTTATTTAAGTTTCATATATGTACTAATATATTTCTAAATGTAGGAAAATAATTTAAGAAATCAAACTTTGATACATCTGAACAAAAGTTTGCATATATGTTATTTTCAATATGCAATATGTCTCTGGATTTGGTTTCTCTGATATAAATTGCCTTAAGTACAGTGATAGAAGACTAAAATGAATGTGACACCTTAAATGAAATAGGAATTAAAAGGTCTTTTGCAATAAAATTCAAAACCTAGGTTAACCACAAAGAGATGTTGAAAGAATATTTTTTGTCAATATGAAACATATGTGCAATGAAATTATAAATCATACAAATTTCTTCTTTATGGGATGATTAGTCAAATAGGTAGTACATCTCTTTATTGGAATACTAATATAATTTTTTATTCATCTAGCCATTTTGCATAGTGTGTTTTCATTTATTGATTCCATATCCATATTCAGTACCATATATAAAATAAATTATACATTCTTAGACTCTTTTAATATAAAGTAGTTATTTCTTTTACCTACATAAACTGCCTGTGAAAGCCTTGAAAATTACAAAAGCTCATTTACATGTTACATATAACAACACGTATCCCTCAATGACATCTTTACACTGGAGGACTTTATAATTACAATTTATGTATCAATTTCAAATTTTTACGCACAAACTGCCAGTGTTATAAAAAATTGGTTGATTTTTGTAGATTTGAGCAAGTTGAATAATTTATTATCAGTGTCAAAGGTTGGGGGCACGTTTCACAATTAACAATGACGTACCTGTCGACCAGAATGTCGAGCTAGAGACTAGAATAATATGTTGAGTATGTACACATTTTTATAAAATTTTATATAGTTGTACTTCTATTCTTTGGCATATCAAAATGTCATAGTGTGTTTTTGTCTTTGATTCAAGATTCCTTGCTGGACTCTCATTTTGCAGATGTCGGCAATCCAATGAAAGGACAAAATGTAGAGTATGCATTTGTAATTTTAGGGTGCATATAAGAAAAGTCTGAATAATTTACAGTACAATGACATTTGGACCATTTAACTATTGCTGCTTGGCACAGTACATTTTGTACTTTTGTGTTTCATACTTTATTATATATTATTGTAATTATTTGTGTGATGTGTTTTTGTAACACACCGAAAGACTTTATATACTCTATTTATAGTAGATTGTGCAATATTGTAAAAAAAATAAAAATAAAATGGTAATACAAAAATGAAATTGCATTTGATTGTATTAAGCAGCTAAACAAAGTATATCCTTAATAAGAAATCATATCCTGTTTGCAGAAAAATCTATAAACATTAAGAAAATGAATCAAGACTAAAGAAATCAAATATATTTAAATGCATAGTTTATTCCTGTCGTTAATTTGCTCGCAGGCCTGAATTTCTTAACAGTTCCAAAGTGAAACCTATTCAATGAGACTTCTCTATAAACATCACAAAAAAACAATATCAGACAGATAAACAGGTATGTGGTTTAAAAGGGCAAACCAGAAAAAATTAAAGGAAACCTAGTCATACGTACAAAGAGAACTGATCTAAAAAAATTTCCAAACTAAATTTCTTGACACACTGAAAGCAAGATATAGAAAAGATTCAAGGGAAGTTATTAATGAAAATGTGTACAGAGTAATATAATTCAGAAACCTATGAAAGAAAATTCAAGCCATCCTAAAATTAAATTTGTAACAAAAGTAATTGAAACAATTTGTCAATTAACTACTTTTTATCAGTATTTCTATTGTTGATATAAGAAAGTGAGAACAATAAAAGGTAAAATGTATTTATTAGGTTTCTAAGTAATATTTTTTTGCAGAGAATACCCATTGAAACTAACTCATTTTGAAAAACATATTGTAACATCAAATCTCAGGATATAATATATTATTGACAATTGAAAATATATGGAATAAGAGGTGTGGGGAAAAAATTGTTAACTGCATTTCATTAAGCAATACATAGAAATTTTTCATAAAAGCACAGATTTCGATACAAACCAACATCGGAATAATAAAATATGTAGTGCCACTAAACTTAACTTTAGCCCTACTTACTTTTGAAAATATAAACTACTTAAAAATAAGATGTTTAATTATTGAATGCTTATGCTGCCCTCTTACACTGCTGTCTGATGGCAAAGTATGTTCCAATGGCAGAGTTCTTAACAGCCCCTTTGGTTTGTATAGTGAAACAAACAGCATAATCTGAATATAAAATTTTATAACTGAGTAGATTTTAATATAAAAAATATTACATCGATTCATTACAAAAGACAAAAACATTTGTTGACAAGTAACAAGTAATATGATACACAATGACAACATTTAATTTTCCATATCCTGAAAATGGTGAATAAAATTTAAATGAAATGTGGGTGCATGCTTGTGTTACAAATAAAACTTGGAAGATTGCAAACTTGGAAATTGGTTGAGTAAATGTTTGAAAAATTATTAACAGTATTTGGAGTTGAAAAACATTTGATGATTGTACGAGTTTGTTACCGATTTATAGATTCGACAGGTCGATTCAAGGGCAGAGACTGTAAAGTCAAGATCGCTACAAAATAAACAACCAAGTGCATGAGCCTGTGGGAGCTGTGTTCTTAGCTCTCGCAGACGGACCTCTTCTTGAGAGATGGGGACAACTATCTTTGAGGATGCTTCCTCTCTTTGCTTTTAAACCTAGGTTCCTACAAGCTGAGGCACCTCTGTCTGTTTTGAGAGGTGTATGCTCCAGAGTCACAGACATGAGACATATGGTAAGAATAGTTCACTGTTCCTATTAGAACAGTCGGTCAGCTGTCTCCTAAGCTGGCAGAGACATGAATAAGGCAGTGTTGCGCCCTACTTTCTCCTGCTATTGGAAGGGCATGGGACAAGTACCAAGCATCCAACCTACCTGATGTAGGTTTTTTGAGGCTTGTCCTGCATCACTTTTTAGTGAATGCCGAGTAGGATCCTTAAACGATAGCCCGAGTGCCTGACTTAATCCTTTGCTATCTTGCTCTATCCTTCTGCATCCCCCCTTTCAAATCTCTTCCTATGCTATTAAAGGGGTGTTGCCACCATGTGGATTACTATCACACAAACTGTTACCCTAGAAACATATTCCCACTCACGGGCACAGTCACAGTTCTGGTGTACAAAAGAAAAGCTTAATTCTTTTAGCCAATAATGAAATCATCATCACAGGTACATTCACTGAGAAATCATGATCGACTCTCTGACCGAGTAGCTGTATCAAAAACAACTTAACAAACAAGAACATCATTAAACTTCCATCCCATGTGTTAGGTATATACTTTACTTATAGTAAATATAAGCAGTT
This sequence comes from Zhengitettix transpicula, assembly GCA_037074705.1. Classification (NCBI taxonomy): domain Eukaryota; kingdom Metazoa; phylum Arthropoda; class Insecta; order Orthoptera; family Tetrigidae; genus Zhengitettix; species Zhengitettix transpicula. Next base: position 32,307,947 of record CM073596.1, on the reverse strand, counting down.
ATCGGCGAATAGCCGAAGCAAAGTACGAATACCAAATCATGGTAATAATAAAAGAATTACCTTTCGTGGAAGATTCAATATCCACATGTATGAATAGGACACACCTGTAACTGGACAGTGATTTTATTGTTGATATGAACTGACTAGTGTGAAACTACACTAATTTTAATTGACCGGAAACACAAATTATAAAATACCAAGGGTACTAAGTTATTGCAACAAAAAAAGTGAAAACGATCGATTGTAACCATTATGTCCAACATCCATCCCAGCTCCTCCAGAAAAGGCGGCTCTGCTATCTTAATTAAAAGCTCTATAAACCACAACCAACTCCCTTCAATATCCCTCCCAGATCTTCAACTAACTCAAATAACACTCAACACAACCACCTCATCAAACACAACGTCCTCATTAACATCTCCTCATTCTACTCTGCTCCAGCCAACGAAATCACATCTGACACCTGGAAAAAGCTACTCTCCTCTTGCTACTCTCCCTATGTAATACGAGTAGATTACAACGCTAAACACCAGAACTTTGGATCCAGAACTTCCAATACCAGAGGTAAAGACCTCAACTGCATCCTCTCCAAACTCCATATCCAAATAATACATCCTACCGAACCAACTTACTACCCAGACAGCCTCAAATCACCAGACATACTAGACTTCTTCATCTGCTACAAAACCACTCAATACCTTTCCAACCCACAAATACTCCATGATCTTAGTTCCGATCACCTACCAGTCATAGCACAGCTAAATATATCCCTTCCTCCCAACACCTCCAATCACAGACCCAATAACACATTAACTAACTGGATCCACTTCTCTCAAATAATAGAAAAACTAACAATCCTCAATATCCCACTGAAGACGCCCTCCGACATAGACCTAGCCCTAAATCACTTACAATATATCATCATCACCTCTGCCACTATAGCCTCCCACCAAAAAGCACCAAAACCCCACCCAAAATACCCACATCAAAACCAAATTGAAAACCTACTCCAAGGGAAAAAATCTCTGTGAAAACAATGGTGCAGTACCAAAAACCCCATAGTCAAACGCCAATACAATGACGCCACCAGACAACTACTGAATGACACCAGCGACTCAAAACACTATAACTACCTTCAACAACTCAATGCAGCTGACAAATCACTATGGCAATGCCATATCTTCATTGCCATCCTCAGAACCACCTACTACACAACCAAATGGAAACATGCCACCATAATCATGCTACCCAAACCCAATAAACCAAAATCCCATCCTGAAAATTACCGACCAATACGTCTCCTTCCTACAATCTCCAAACTATTTGAAAAATTACTTCTCCCACATTTAATCAACGAACTCTCCTTCCTAGTTCCTGACACAATACAGTTTTTGTCCAAAACATTCCCGCAGTCATCAATTATACTCCCTCTCCAACCTCATAAACAACTCCTTAGAACAATGCAAATCCTGCATCACCACTTTTATAGACATAGAAAAAGCATTTGATAAAATTCATCACCCTTCCCTTCTCTCAAAAATCAAAGATCACCTTAATGACACCCATTATGGAATACTCCTAAACTACCTCTCCAAAAGAACCTTCTTCATCAAAATAAACAACCAAATTTCCCAACCCCACCCCATCGCTGCAGGTGTCCCCCAAGGAAGCGTCATTGCCCCCTTCCTATACATCTTCTTCCACGATATTCCACAACATCCCGCCACAAGCATAATCTTTTTTGCAGACGACATATACAACCACTTCAGTCAGTGCTCAGCCACCTAGAACACTGGTCCAAACAGTGGCGAATCAGCATAAATCTCACCAAATCAGTAACCATCCCACTCACACTATCCAAAAATCCTCCTCCGCACATCCCCCTCTATTTAAACAACGCCGAAATACCTACCAAAACAGAAACCACCTACCTGGGACTCCTCTTTGATTCAAAACTCTCTTGGAAACCCCACATTAAACACCTCCTCTCTAAAATTAACCTTAAATTCAGAACTTTATATCCTCTCCTAAACAGGAAATCCCCACTCGCCCTCAGCACAAAACGCCTAGTATATCTCTCCATAATTCAACCCACCTGGTCTTACGCCTCATCCATATGGGGAGCAACAGCCAAAATCCAAACCAAACAAAACATAATCCTTCGCACCATCACTAACTCTCCCTGGTACCTCAGAAATTCCATAATCCACCACAACATTAAACTACCCCAAGTCAACTCAATAATCACCAAATCCGTAACCTCATTAATCAAAAGCACCTTCAACCATCGCAACACCACGATCCAGCAATTCCATTGCAATCCTCCCCCACCCCCACACGCACGTCACCTCAAGAGAAAATGCCCTATCGACCTCATCCTTCCCCCAGAACACTCTGGCACTTCATAACCCACCTCATCCTCATACTCACAGACCCCACCCACCCATTCCATCCATCCCATCAAATTCAACATCACCAGCGAACCCTCATAACCTAACTATGTATGCAACCTTCCCCAATTAATATTCCAGTAAACACCCATCTCATCTTCCACCCCAAACCCCTCAGAACAACAAATCAAGAACTCAAGGCCTGGAAAGTCACAGGACTCTCCACCTACAGAAGCTACCATATGAATTATTTACACATAATTTTTGTAAATACTTGTAAATTTTATTAACCAAACTGTATAATCGAAAAATAAAAGTTAAAAAAAAACGTCCTACACAATATAAACATATATGTTTCGCTGCTTACCTCAAAGCTGCCGGACGTGCACTGGAATACGTCATCCACATATCTGCTTATGTCGTTGCACTTCCTGAAACAGTCATTCACGATCGCTCGAACGTCCAAATGAAACTCCAAAAACTAGCCGTGAGCGGGGAAAAAACAAATCAACGGCGTGGAGTTACAGGATGAATTGAATTTCCTTCGTTCAGTGCAAAATCCGTCACTATGTTCGAGAATTGTAAAAGTCAAGTGAAGATCGCTGGTCCTTTTAGTCACCAATTCAAAAATATTCTCCGCTGTCGTTCTTTCATGTAGAAGCCATAATTGAAAACTCTTCATACGCATGTTAATTTATTTTTTTGGAGGGAGAAGGGGGGGGGGGAGAATGACTTAATAAATCAGCGCCTCATCACAGATAAAAATATGTGCCAAATCATTCACTATACTAATTCCTTCTTGACAAGATTTTCAATAAAAATCTGTGTTTTAATGGCTTCCTCTTCAATTGCCCTTATGTAATGAGGAAACTGACATACTTTAAAATCCTTTACATTTTCTGGCATCTCTAAGAATGTGATTAGGAATCATTTGAAGATCAAAACAACTCTTAACGTTTTGTTCGAATTCTTCGATTAAAAGGCCCACGTCAAGTACTAGGGGAAAAACAGCGAAAAAGTTGTTAGTACGAAGTTTTTTTAAAAAAAAAATAAGAGTGTTACTACGGGATACAGCGCAATGCAACTATCCTGTATCGTACTTAATAGTTTCTCCAGTCTGAAGGTCCCAATAATAACTTATTCAAGATACGAGGGTGAATCAAACATAAACAAGACTTATTTTTTAAAATATTTATTTTGATTTTAAACGTACAAACAATCATAGTTTATTTTTCTACATAATCTCCTGATTCATAAACACATTTTTCCCAGCGAATAGGTAATTTTTTAATTCCTTCCACGTAAAAAGAGTCAGGTCGTGTTTGTAGCCAATTGCGCACATATGCTTCAACCTCATTATCGCTGTGGAATTTTTGCCCTCCCAAAGCTTCCTTGAGAGGACCAAAGACATGGAAGTCGCAGGTAGACAGGTCTGGACTGTATGGAGGGTGTTCCAGTGTCTCCCAACCCAGTTGCTCCAATTTTTGTACGGTCAGGGCTGCTGTATGGGGGCGAGCATTGTCATGGAGGAGAATCACTTTTCTCATCGGAAGGTCTCGTCTGTTGCGGCGATATGCAAGTCTGACCTCAGTCAAAATTTGGCAGTAGTATGCCGCATTAATTGTTCTGCGCTCATGCAAAAATTCAAGGTGCAGCAGGCCACGCTGGTCAAAAAAAACGGTAGCCAAAACCTTGCCAGCCGATAATCGTGACTTGGCTTTCACTGGTCCGGTTTCTCCTTTCTTCCTCCACTCCATACTCGCTTGTTTCGACTCAGGGGTGCAGTGATGCACCCACGTTTCATCACAGGTGACAATGTGAGAAAGAAATGGGTCTCCTTCTTCCCGAAATCGTGCAAGAAGACGCTCACACACTTGAAAACGATTCAGTTTCTGGTCAACTGTGAGAAGGCGAGGAACCCACCTGGCACACACCTTGCGATACCCTAGCTCCTCTGAGAGTATAGAGTAAGTGCTCCCATAACTTATTCCAACCTCAATTGCAATATCCGAAGTTGTTAGACGCCTATCACCTTCAACAAGTTGACGAACACTGTCGATGTTGCCCGCTGTAATGCTGGTGCGGGGTCTGCGGTCATGGCTTTCATTTTCAACACGTTCACGGCCGTCCACGAACTGTTTATGCCAAGCAAACACTCTAGCTCGCGACAGCGTCTCTTCCCCGAACTGTGCAGTCAATCTTCTCAAGATTCTTCTGCAGCTAAAAACTTGATAACAATACGCAACAGCACCCAAGCAGACGACAACTTCAGACGACGGACGAGGAACATCAACATCTAGTGGATTCTTCTGAACTACGTCAACAAAATTAATTAAAAAACTAATTTATACATTATCTTAATCATGTTTTTGGCCTTCTGTTGTTTGCCTTTGACGTTATTCCCAAATATTATTTATTCGTATATTGCAATTAAAAAAAACTAAAACGGAAAACTCAATTTCAAACCAAAATGCTTAAGTTGGCACTATTGGCACTCTGCCGCGATGTATCAGCGAAGAGGATCATCATGTAAATAAATATTGGAGGCGGTATTTCGTAAGTTAATTAATTGCTCTTGTGTGTTATATCACTTTCCTGAGTTTTGATCGTTTAAATAATCGTTCTTTAATGTTATGGAATCTTTATCCCCATAATTAGAACGGAATATTTCTTGTTATCTGAAATACCCGATTTAAGACAAGTTCAGAATTAACAAAAGTCAATAGTAGATAAATAATACGAACGGGTGTGTTCTAATTTTTTAATTACTTTGTTATCCATCGAACCCAGTAATTAACTCGAAAACTTTTGTGGCTATTGACAGCAGATGACAGTAGGTCTCATAAAATGTTTTTGCTATTTGTTTATTAGTTTACCATCTAAAAGAAATATTATAATCATTTTAAATGTTAAGGTTTATATAATATTCAACAAAATTGTGCAAACTGAAACCTCTTTTTAATTCAAGTTTATCAACTATCATAAGCTTGTAGGAATGAGGTAACCCTGAAGTTAGTTTATTCACATATGACACTTTTTTTTAGATGCCAGGTGTCAAGCACGGAATTAGATTTCCTACTTCAATGTTGGAAGAACCATAAATCTTTCCTCAAATCATAAATTATCTCCAGGTAAGTCTCACACTATTAATTTAAATTGCTTGAATTAAATATAATCAAAGAAAAAAGTTTATCTTAATACAATTGATTAATTCCTTTGGATAAATCAATTCTAGTCTATTTTTTACTGTCCAAAAGAATCCATTTTAGTGTACACTTTGGTAAAAATTACTAAGTAGAAATTAAAATGATGATAAGATAGATATGTGTATTAAATGTTTTGATATTCTTGCAGAACTCGTGTAGGCCTTCAGATATTGGGCTGGGAAGCAGCTTCTGTTGGTAGAAGACAACCTCCAGTTTGGGTGAGTTTGTCTCACTCTTGTTTATGCTGAACATTAATGTGGCTTATGTCAATTTAAAAATTGATAGGTATTTATAAGCTTTTCTTTCATGATTTGATTTGAAAATTTAAATTATTTTATCAATTTTCTGTAGATTTTGATCCTCAAAGTGTAGGCTATCCCTACATTAATTTGTTATATTTAACACATTTTAAAATGACCATTTTTTTATTTTGGCATATAATTATCAGTAGTAAACGGACAAAAGCTAGATTTATCAAGGTTTCTATGTGTGGTTTATGGTTCTTCAGTCACATGTAATTGGATATGTTGTGTTTTAACTGATTAGTCTCAGATCTTCAACTTTTTTTTAAAAAAAATTGAAAACCTTTTTCCGTCATATTTATTTTCTTTTGTAATTTTCCATTTGACCACATTTAAAACAACTAATCAGAGTGACTATGCTCACGTCTGGATGCAAACAGAATGAACTCTTACTGTAGATAAATGGATTTAGATTATTTTCTTTTTAGTATTTCCATCTGGCTCTAATGTCTTGATGGCATGATTGCTATATAAAACATTCTTTATTGTCAACTGATTTATTTAGACACGTCTACTCACATTCTATTCTTATTCTCATCTGTATATAGATATTCCTGTGAAGATATTATGTAAAACTCTCTCCTTATTTAAAAAGCTAACAACACACTTCAATTTTTGGGTACTCCAACTACCTTTTTTCATCTACATATCATAATGAATTCAGGTTTGTTTTTTGTTCAAATACATTGGTAAGTTTATTATGCCAATATTATTAAATTTTTTACAATCTTTGAACACTATTTACAAATCATTTAGACCACCAACTACATTTGACTCCCCTCACTCGAATTGAATCCAGAAAACTGTCCATAGAGCATCTATAAAACATTCTCTAGATTCAATGGAAACAATACAGGCTGTCAGGCTCACTGCAATATTATGTACCTCATTCCTGCAGTTCTAAAATTTTCAACAATTCTAATTCGTTATTGTTCCACTCCCAGGGTTAAATGTGTGAGAAGAAAGATTCCTGACACATAAAATATAGTTTAAAGTTTTTCTTTTCCTAAATTAGCTCCCCCTTCCAAGAATCAGAATATGTGTATTACTCTATCATTGTGGTGACTATATTGACACTTCTGCCACTGTTTCTATGACTTTGCCTGTCTTTATTTAATTTTTTTGTCTGTTATTCACATCTTCAGCACCCAATTTGGTTTCTTCAACAATTAACACAGCCTAATGACCTGTATATTGTCATTCTTGAATACATCTTTAATTGAGCTTTACATATTAATGTTCTCTTGACTGAACCAGTCTTCCAGTTACTATTGCTGCACTTGTCTGATTCACAAACAAGTTTACTTGTAGGATTATTCATGTTTACAAATTGCTCCAAGAGGCATCTTCTCGTGCTCTCAGTCTTGTTTCCTTGGTCCACAAAAAAGGGTGTTCAGATTTTTTAAAAAAACAAACTATGGCATTATGCTTCTTGTTTTGATAAAAATAACCAACTGTCCAAAAAGAGAGGATAATGTGAAAGTACTTCATTCTTTGCCTTCTGACAGTTTGGCACAATACCTATTTCATATCTTCTTTAGTCTTCTACCATAAAAATCTAATTACAAGACTTCAATAAAAGAATCACTTGTTTCCTATTACATTCTTTGAGTTTTCTTATTTATTTATTTTAGCAGTTGTCATTATTTCTTCTGCCCTATTGCAAGCTAGGCCTTGTCTGTTCCTCTGCCAAAATATTTGGGTGTGTTCTTAGACACTAATTCCTATTTCTACACAGCAATTTTCTTCAAAAAACTGAGACTACATATTGTTTAACATTTTCCCGGATTTTATTGTTAGTGTCCAGATTAACTGTTTAGAGAATCTGTGACTGGTGATATAAAAATTTATTATGTAGTGGCCCATAACTTAAAATTATTGATTAATCACTTTTCGTTTTGTGAACAGGTTCACATTATATCTTAAGATGAAATTCCTCATGCTGTGTGTATCAGTTCAAACACAATGTTTTATCTTTGTTAATTCTACTCTTTCAATCTGTAATCATCTCAACCTTAAGAAGCTATTTCTCATTGTATCTATTCTAGATGAATGAATTGTTTCAAATACAAAGTTTTATCATTGTATGCCAATTCTACCTTCAATCTATAAATCTTGTCTCATTTAAGCCTTTTGCACTATCTTTACATGATGGTATGAATCTATTTATAACTCAGGTCTCTTAACATTAATAACACACTCCTTCAACAATGTGCAGCTATGTATCTTTCTAGTACAACTGTAGTAGAATCATCATAGTTTCTTACTGTATTTGAGAGTCCACTAAAAAAAAAACTATCCACTGTTTTAAACAATCCAGTTGGTTCACATTGTAGTTTGCCAAGCTATCCGTGTGCCTAGAAATAAACTATCTCCAAGTAATTGCAGCTCCTTTCTGTAGTGGTGTGCCCAGAAATAAACTATCTCCAAGTAATTGCAGCTCCTTTCCGTATCGGTGTGCCCAGAAATAAACTATCTCCAAGTAATTGCAGCTCCTTTCTGTATAAGTGTGCCCAGAAATAAACTATCTCCAAGTAATCGCAGCTCCTTTCTGTAGTGGTGTGCCCAGAAATAAACTATCTCCAAGTATTTGCAGCTCCTTGCCCAGAAATAAACTATCTCCAAGTAATTGCAGCTCCTCTCCGTAGTGGTGTGCCCAGAAATGAACTATCTCCAAGTAATTGCAGCTCCTTTCCTTAGTGGTGTGCCCAGAAATAAACTATCTCCAAGTAATTGCAGCTCCTTTCCTTATCGGTGTGCCCAGAAATAAACTATCTCCAAGTAATTTCAGCTCCTTGCCGTATCGGTGTGCCCCGAAATAAACTATCTCCAAGTAATTTCAGCTCCTTGCCCAGAAATAAACTATCTCCAAGTAATTGCAGCTCCTTTCCGTAATGGTGTGCCCAGAAATAAACTATCTCCAAGTAATTGCAGCTCCTTTCTGTAGTGGTGTGCCCAGAAATAAACTATCTCCAAGTAATTGCAGCTCCTTTCCGTATAAGTGTGCCCAGAAATAAACTATCTCCAAGTAATTGCAGCTCCTTTCTGTAGTGGTGTGCCCAGAAATAAACTATCTCCAAGTATTTGCAGCTCCTCTCCGTAGTGGTGTGCCCAGAAATGAACTATCTCCAAGTAATTGCAGCTCCTTTCCTTAGTGGTGTGCCCAGAAATAAACTATCTCCAAGTAATTGCAGCTCCTTTCCTTATCGGTGTGCCCAGAAATAAACTATCTCCAAGTAATTGCAGCTCCTTTCTGTAGTGGTGTGCCCAGAAATAAACTATCTCCAAATAATAGCCATTGGGAACTAGGTTTATTTTTATCTCATATTTTATGTACTACTTGTTTCAGATTTTTGTTGAGGAGTGTATAGACTGGGGGCTTTAAACCCTTTGTCCATTCGCTCCTCAAAACGCTGGACTGGGAAGCTGTGGAAGCTAAAAAGTTTCAACGTTGAACAGAAAAGATTTTTTTTTGAGTTGGACTTAGGGCACTTTTTTTAGTGCCTTTTTTGGCCTTCCCAGCTGGAATTGTTGGCCAAACTTCTCACAGCAGCTAAAGCCAGCTGTTTTTGTTTGTTGTAATTGAAGCAAATTGTAAAATTTGAAATTACTTTTGAAAATAAACATTTGTTCTTAAATTTATATTGGATTTATTATATATCCTAGATCATTTGAAATTACTTTTGAACAAGAAAATTCTTACAATTATATAAATCCTAGACCATTCAAAAATACAAGACATTTTATTTTAACAATTTAATTTTACTTTCATATACAAGTTTCAAAAACAGAAAATTTTACAATATAGACTTCTTGTAACCCCAGCACAACAGGAACAATTGACCAAATCCTGAAACAAAAGAAAATACAATTAAAACACTTCACCTAATAAGATAAAAAAAAATAAGAGTGGTCATGAAAACTCACCAACAAATGTACAACTCCATCCTCTTCAAATAAACAATCAATCTGCAAAAAGAAAAGGAAATATTAAAATTTTACAACTTCAGAAGTAATCTAGTTAGCATCTCTAAACATGTTCAAGCAACATTAACTGCTTCCAAGGCTGCAATGCAAATTGATGGACAACTGAGAAAATGCTGTAGTATTAATAAACCAGTAACTCTACAACTGTATTCAATCTGACTACAAGCAGTCAAATATCTAGTCATAAATGCATACACAGATCTAGCAATGATCACCAAGTCTCGCTTGACAGACTACACAAACTAGAGGTCTTACTATGAAGAAAAAGTACATGAATTTACAACAGGTACACAACCTTCACTATCTGGAAACTAATATTAATAAGACAAATTCTGTCAACTGAAATAAAACTGCCTGTAGTTTGTAGTTCAAATCATCATTAGGCCAACCATAGCCTAGACATGAAACAATCTGATGAATAACAGTTCACGACATTTGGACACAGGGTTCTGCTCAACATTTATGGGGCCAGAATAACAAAAGATTGTCCTTAGTATGGATACTGCAAGGTTACAGAGGAAGGCCACAAAACCAGTGGATAGATATGTGGAATAACAATGGATGACAGAACTGCATTAGAGAGCAGAATAGAGGAAACTTGAAGCCACTAAAACCCATGCTGGGTACAATTGTACAAAGCACACTAAATTAATTCAGGCAAATTGCTCAATGTAGTATTCAAAATAAAACCTAAAGTAGTTGCTATCAACATTTGCATAAAATATAAGAATTTTGAATTAGAGGAAATTATCCTGAATATCTAAGAAAGATTGACCATTGTGGATCAATTAAATTTAATTAAAATATAAACATGACATAATGGAAAGTGAAAACAGTTTTAGTTCATGACCATTTCAAGTGAGGAAGCAATGAAGTGATTAAAGACCTGCTATATAGGTAAAGTATGTGATATGTTCTTCAGATTATATCTAGTTCAAAATCTCAAGTTTTTTTAAAACAATTACATTTAATTTATACTGAAAGACACTAGACATTCCTTTTTTTTATTTATATTTATTAGTCAACAAATCTTATAGAATTTTCACTTTATAAATTTATTAAGAATTACTCAGTCATACAGAAGGTAAGTGGGCTTCACCCTTACTGGTTAATTTCTTGCGAGTGTCCTGTTCTGCACAGACACTGAACTGGTGGATGCTAAACTTCTCTCCCAAGTCTGACAGTTTTCATGTGAAATTGAAGTTTCCAGTTATGGCTCCACTATTGTCCTCTGACCACACCCATGTGGCACCTTCTCCATTTTATCCTGGCCGCTACCATCTCCACAACTGTCACTCCCTTGAAGGATAAATGCTCAGGAACGCAATGTCTGGTGATGCAAACAATGGAAAACCTAATTAGAATTCTAAGCCAAACACTACTATTACATGTATCCATATACCAAATCAGGTTTATAATTTTGTGCTCAAATATATCAAAATAAGGGGGAAATTTAAATAAATTGGCAAAGTTTAAAATCACACATTACATTATTGAGACAGGTTTTAAAATTGTAAGATAATGCAGAAATTATGCCAAAGGAAATTCAGATGAAAAATTACCAATGCCAAGGTTTGGTTTTATTGAAATGATCAATCCCAACACTAAATGCAGAGATAAAAGTGGAAGGAGTTATTTAAGGACAAAATTACTAGAATTAAACTGAATAGTTGGGAAAATATTGCTGGGCTTTTCTAATTTTTTACCATTATATACTCTGAAAGCTAACTTGTATGGGTATTAAAGACAAAGATACATCATTATTGAAAGTTAAACTAGTTTACCCAATCTCAGTAATAGGTCTGGTACTGTTTATTTTATACATAAAGGACTGAATGGATGAACTTATATAAAGCCTTCTGTCTTTTATGCAGATGTCTTTCTTATGCTGTAGAACACTAAGCAATCTGAATGTTCAAAATGAACCAGTATGGAAGACTTCAAATTATTTTGTCAATAATGGACAACAAATAACAAAATCAGGTTTAATGTATTTAGATGCTACCCATCATATGGAAAACTATCCTCCAGAAATTAATGTAAATATTGCTTCAGTTTTCAATTATTACGAATAACAATACATTTGAAATTAAATATTGACCACATTGATAAATATCAAAGTGTTAAAGGCTTAATATGAGATTATATTTCCTTCAATATAATGGCTTAGAAGCATGGGGAACAACTAAAAAATTGTTTTGTAAAGAGAGAACTTTAAGGGTACTCTATAAAACCGAAAATGCAGAAAACAGTCATATTTTTAAGATAATAGTCATGACAGAATGATTTATATGTATTTAAAGTTATCCTTATACAAGACATTGTCTACACATTACCATAAATCTGGTACAATAATTATCAGAAGACATTAAGTAGTTGAATGGGAACAGTTACAAGTCTGCCATCAAAATTATTTTAATGAAATGTTCTCATTAAAGACTTTGTAACTCACTATATAAGATGTGTAACATTTAGAAAACATTTACAAATTTTGGTAATATATTATATCAATAAATTTTTTGATTAACAGTAGAAGGGACTTGTGCAATAAATTATTGGGGAATGTCATATCCATCCGAATAAATTTGTTCGTCATAATTCATTAATATTTACTTCATTTTACGTTTCACGAACAGATTTCGGCTAAAAATTACTGATTTCACGCACACAACTAGAAATTTATATAAAAATTCAAATGTGCCTCTAAAATTTTACTACATAAATAGACAATTATAAACTACATTGAAAAATGCTACGAAAATCTGCTTTTAACATATGAATATGGCCCACATGTTGGCAGCCATGGTGAAAGTCACAAATATCTAATTGTTCACTCTTTAATTATTAAAGTTTCACCAACACAACTTCCTTTCAACCGTATTAAAATTGTCAATATTATCTACAAATGTTAAATAAAATATATAAATATCAGCAGACATTTAATTTTTTTTTTCTTCGCGTAAATGAAAGTAAGCTTCAGGCTAACGTTTTTTTCTGATCTGACATCCCGCAACAAATATCGTACAAAAAAAATTATACCCACAAATTCCACACCAATTGCATAAATCTTCAAAAACAAAAAATGCTAATCCCACAGTGTTTCATTTTACCGCACACAAATATTCCTAGTGGCAATGATGCACGCGCTATTAGGAACCAGCTACGAAGATTCAACATACGATTTGAGACAATAAGTGAAACTCTGCTGAAATATTTCTTCCCGAAGACCAAGAGAAGCTGTCAAATTGTGTTCAGGATAGATTTGGTTGCCCAAATCCTAGAAATAAAATATTTCTTTTGGCGAAATTACGAACGCGATTCTTAATTGGGAGCCGCCTTTAGATTGCAACCGTCAAGGAAAGTTGGAAGTTTCACTAATTGGATATAAAATCTGCTTATAAAAGCTTACATATTGTCTGATAATATACAATTAATATAATTAAAATTTCAAACGTTATTTTGAGACATGTTCTTGCAGTGTAAGACACGTAATAAAGCATGAGCAATGCATACCTCAGTAGCTGCTGGGCTGAATGGAGCCATCAAGTTTGTAGTTGCCACGGTCAGAACTCAGGAAGAAGTGAAAGGCAGCAACACCAACAACAGCCCCCACCCCTCATAGACCTCGTTCCCTGTATTACACGTTCATTCTAATCGGGCCACGAAGTTATATTCCTTCACAAATCGAATTTCTGCAACACAATGGATGAATTGAGTTTATCAGATCTCAAGACGAAATTTACCAATACAAGTATTTAAGAAATAAATAAAAAAGTTTGACCTACCAAATTAATTACCTGAATTTCTTCTTATTATATGCTTCAAAAACGATATATACGGTTATTTAAGGTAATGGGATAAATTATGAAGTATTTAATTAGCCTCCTAAAATACTCAACTTTTTGTATTTGGTGTGATGCTTATTTAGAAGTACGTCATCGCCAACGGCTTCAGTACAAATTTCCAAAAATGTTTTCGAGTACCGCAAAGGAATTTCAATCCACTGCTATTGTAAATAAAATTATGTATATATGAATTGTTAAATAAATTATTTAATATGGACAGCAGAAATATCACTTTAGAGTGGCAGTAATTTAAGCATTTAATTTACGCGCTCGAATTAGTTACACAAATAAATGTAAGATGCTAATAACATATGCAAACAATGCAATATATTTTTTAATGTACTAAATTTTCCACTTTTAATAAAGTAACAAGTAAAATTACATCAGTAGCAGTGCAGTACTATGCCATCAACGTGATGCATTTTCCACGCACAATAATAAGTAGGGCTGTAAGACAGAATTTTAAATATTAAATTCATTTTTTATATATAAATATTCAAATAGAGCAAAGGAATTATTCTTCATTTCAGACTAAGGAAAAAAATAAGATTTTACACTAATTACTTTCCGCATTTTGTATTTAATATTAAATTTTTACATATTTTATTAGAGTTATTAAATTTAAGAAACATTTTAAATTAACCTTTGATATTTTATCAATTGAGTGTAATTAATTCTCTGAGCACAATTGAAACTGAGAATATAATAATCAATCACATTGCCCTTCACACGTCGAGTTCACGTGTTTTGAAAGTAAAATGATTTAAATTAATTGAATAGTTAACCAATTAAAAATCCATGTATTTATTAGACAAGAGTCTTTGCGACTAAATTTCTAGTTTTAATTGAGACCTGCCTGGTATTGAATGATCAACGATAAAATAAAATAAAAATATTTTATTTGTTATTTGACTTTTTATATAAATTATTATTTTCAATACTAATATAATTATACATAAATAATTATAAAGATAAATTATGTTACAAAATCAATATTATAAAAAAGCTTCTTATTCTGCAAATAAATAAACACATAAAAAAAGAACTTCAAAGAAAGAAAAATAATATATATATCCGGCCGAGCGAAGAGAATTTTGGGACGACGAAGCCTGGATTTCAGAATCGAGAGATAGGATAGTAGAAGGTGTCAGGAGGTCTTTGTATTCGGAGCGGCAGAAGGTGAGCAGGTGGCTAAGAAAAAGTCGAGATTTTGCCAAATCCCTGTGGGGTAGGTTCTTCCCATGAGAGAGAGAGAGAGAGGGTCAATGAGTGAGAGAGAGGGAGCGAGACGATGGCACACAGGGGTTTGGCAAAATCACGGATTTTTCTCCGCCACCTGCTCACCTTCTGCCGCTCCTAAGACAAAGACCTCCTGACACCTTCTACTATCCTATCTCTCAATTCTAAAAATCCGGGCATTTCGTCGTCCCAAACTCGCAATGCTCAGCCGTCGGCCATCTTTCTTTCCTTTCTTTTTTACTTACTATTCATTCATTTATTTATTTGCAGAATAAGAAAGAAGCTTTTTCATAACATTGATTCTTTAACATAATTTATCGTTGTTCATTCAATACCAGTTCTCAATTAAAACTAGGAATTTAGTCGCAAAGACTCTTTCTTGTCCGACATGGCTTTTTAATTGTTTACGTATTCAATTAATTTAAATCATTTTACATTCTAACGAGTGAACTGGACGAGTGAAAAAGGCAATGTGATTATTATATTCTCAGTTTCAATTGTGCCTTAGTTCGGTTACTGAAATGTTTCTTAATTTTAATAGCTCTAATAAAATATTTAAAAATTTAATCTGGAAAGTAATTTGTATAAAATCTTATTTATTTATTCTTAGTCTGAAATTAAGGGTAATTCCTTCGCAATATTACAAATATTTGAATATTTAAATATAAAAAATGATTTCAATATTTAAAATTCTGTCTTACAGCCGCCGTACATATTATTGTGCGTTTACAAATTACAACTAGTATCAAAAACATCAATCAGAAAACTAATTAAACGTGAGAGTAGTTTAAAGCTAAATATATTAATAATATTGCTGTGTTTCATCAATTCTCAATTGTTATGATTAAATAATCGAATTTATGGGTTGATTTAATATATTGGTCCTTAAATAAATACATGAAATTAATAATTATATTTTTAATCGTGCGTTCCTTTACGCGGAAGCTGAGCAAAATAAAATTTCAACTGCGAAAGTTTTTAGAAATTCTTCCAAGCATTCATTGGCTTGTAGTTTACAATGTTACAGCACGTTATTATTAACTTTTAAACGTCACAATGATTTACGCATTAACAACATAAAAATAAATTGTTTTTCAATAAATATAATACGTGAAAGAAATAATGTATATATATATATATAATGAATTGTTCCTTATTTTTATTTAACAAACAGGCTCTTACACTAGCCTGGTGCTCAAGTTTTAATCGAGCTCCCTTTTCTCGTTAAATTTTCCGATTACAAAAATGCGTTTCTTGTTTCTTTAAGCAAGGGCGCCTTACGCGTAAAGGAACGATTGATAAATAAATAAATATTCTTAATTTCATCTATTTATTTAACAATATATATATATGTATATATATGTGTGTGTGAAAACACAATTTATTTTTTACGTTGTTAATGCGTGTATAATTTATATAAATCATAGAACGGATGAGGATTGAAGACACTCAGCCAGCAATATTATTAATATATATTTAGCATTAAACGTCGTCTCTCGTTTAATTCATTTTCTGGTGTTCCTGAAACTTGTAATTGTAAACGCGAGGCAAATCAGACTCTTAATTATCAATATAAAATTTAAAAAAAGAATTGGAAGAATTTCTAAAAACATTCGCAGTACACACACATTTTTTCTGTTGTTAATCTTTAAAGATAGTTTTTCCAGTCTTACACGTAAAGTTACTATTAATAAACATGCTTCTTAATTTCTTTCGTCTATTTATTTATATTTGTCAACCGAGAATTGTTTTATGAGGTTAAGGAGGAGAATTGACGAAACACAGCAATATTATTAATATATTCAGCATTAAACGTCGTCTCACGTTAAATTAGTTTACTGGTGTTTTTGATACTTGTAGTAATTGTAAACGCCAAGAAAAAACTGCTCTTTATTATCAATATAAAACCAAAAAAAAAAGGAATTCTGCCTTCATTTTCGCCGACCCCGAGGGGAAGGCAGAGAACACTCGAAGCCGAGCGAAAGTGGAAGCAGAGAGGAGATGCTTTGGAGTAAGGACCCCGCCGAGACTCGAACCCACAGCCTGCTACGCACAGAATCATTGCGTTACACCGGCCTGAATTCTATCCACAGTGCCACGGACGAAGCGAAGTTTAGATGTTTTAATTTCGCTAACGTAAATATGAATAAGAAATAGAAAAAAAAATAGTAGCGCAGTGAGCGAGGCCCGAACCCGGAACCTCCAGATCCACGAGTCCAGGCTTTAACCACCTCAGCCACTGGCTTGCGACGAAGACTGAATCTTTAGAACTCATACAAAAACCTCCCCCCTTCACCTGAAACCCTCAACAGCTAAAGTACAGGTATTACGCAAATTTCGTATAAACGTATGGAATACCATACCATATATATATATATATATATATATATATATATATATATATATATAGCCAGAGCCTTTAATACAAATTTCGTGGGCTGTGTGACGGAACGTAGAAAGACAGGAATTAAGAGACGTAAAGGAGGGAAGAGAACAAATGAAACGTAGAATTAAAGAAAAAACTTATGGGGAGGCTCCACCTCACACTTACAACTAAATGCTACAATTTCAAACAACACTGAAAACATTTTTCATTTTCCGCTTTTTACATTCAGTGCTACCAACTTCATACTCGTTGGCACTAGCAATTTTACCGTCTTAACTCCAACATTTTCTTTACACTCTAAATACCTTAATTTCATAAAACCAGAAGGAAAAATGCCGATGGTACCGTTTTTATTGTAAAAAATACCTACATCACTATTGTGACGGTTCTTACACTTTAGCCCTTTACCATTTAAAACTTACGCAATTGATTTTATTTTCCATCTTTGACGTATTACAGCTACTTGCGTACTTCATGAGAGGCTGGTATATCAAATAAAAAGATGTAATACGTGTTTATTACTAACACCATACACTGTAGGTTGGCTGCCTGTGGCCAATGAGAGCGCGGCTACCACCACAGTGACCTCACTGGCTCATTCGTGATGAATTGGAGCAGGCCGAGAATGTACTTACCGTGACGGCAATTTTTCCTTCAAACACCGAAACGCTCGTTTCTCATTCGGGAGTGTAAACCATCGTATTCCTCTTGAATTGTGTCGATGGCTTGGCTTGATTTAGATCTTCGACAAGCTGCGGAGAGAAAACGAGATAATTGGGTGAGGAATAATAAGCTTTGCTTCTTTTAGTCTTCATAGCTCATACAAAAACAGTCGGTACGTGTGTCCTCCATCTTGAAACCTCGAGAAGCCGTCCAAAGGTCAAGCAGAACTAGATCTGGGAAAAGTAAAAAATACGGAAAGTAGAAACTGTAAAACGAAGCTAATAAATTGATTTCTTCATCACCTGCAACGGAATCCAGTCTGCGATGATAGAAAATACCTAGCGCTGAAGAACACTCAACTTTTTCAAAGTTCACAACAAGATATCCAAATTTATGAAACGAAGAAATTAAACTAACGACGTCGGCTCAATGTGTTAAATTAAAAGCAAAATTTAACGAGAAATACTCATTATTCAGCAATTTACAAGTATCCACATTTTAATTTCTGTAGTGGATTTAAACAATTTTTTTTGTGATTTAAATTCACTTTCTTTTAATAATTAAACGACGAGTGAATTATCTTTCATTCCTGTAATTGTGGCCAGTTTAGCAGAGAGGTGTAGCAACTGCTTTCTTGAGGTCGTTCCTTTGTGGAAAATTAACCTGTAAAAGAATAAACTCACTTCCTAGTCTCCTTTCATCTTCTTTTGACGACTAATATAAATTGTACCCAAATTCCTGATTGAAGACTTGACGTGTTTTTTATTGAAATTGTTATCAAAAATTCTATAAATGGAAAATAATTTATAAGACGATTTAATAATAAACTCCCACGTGTTTTACTATCTTGTGAGTAATTCTATTGGTACTAAGGAATGAGGGAAAAATAAATTTTACTATTCTGGTAATTTCTTTGGTAACTGGAATAATTTATTAAAAGTGTAAATTGACACTTTATGATCTGGGATTCATTTCCACAATTGGAAGAACTAAACATCGTTTGAGTGGATTGGATCCTCGTACATAGGCAACCCTGCGTCGGTTCTGTCATTTGGGTTGCCTACCTGAATAGGCGTCACCTGTAGAGGAAGTTGTTTGAAACAGAGAAAAATTCTAATGCATAGCAACGTTTACAAATTAAATATTCACAGATTTATTACAACAAATTTATCACGGTTTGTGAGGCGATAATTGTAAACATGCAGAAAATTGGAACTGAAATTAATTCAGGTTGCATTTCAAATGGGGAAAAAGTAGAAAAACTTTCACATGTGCTTTCCTTGTGGCCAGTGGAGGGATGTCTACAGGTCCGTCTCTTTACAGTCGCTTGACTACGGTGGGAAAGAAACCAATTATCTTCGCAAGATTAACAAGACAAATCAACATGTACGATGCGAATAA
Source organism: Zhengitettix transpicula (assembly GCA_037074705.1). Taxonomy (NCBI): domain Eukaryota; kingdom Metazoa; phylum Arthropoda; class Insecta; order Orthoptera; family Tetrigidae; genus Zhengitettix; species Zhengitettix transpicula. The sequence goes on along the minus strand of CM073596.1, from coordinate 32,288,528 downwards.
AACTTTTAGATGTGAGAACACAGAATCTGGACAGGAATGTGCCTGGGGGTCCTAAGAGAAAGGTCGTGTTTGAGTCACGAAAATCTTATTACTCTCTGGATGAAAGAAAGAAAACAATATAAAAAAAGTATATAAGATATTTTAATGAGAACTCAAGTCTGATTTAGACGGTAAATTAAATGTCATACAGAGCCAAGTAGAGGTGCAAAGTAAGAAATATGAGATGTGTGACATATTGAGTGTGGATGAGCAGGTTCATAAGGGGAGATATAAGGGTAATTAATAACAAACATGGTCCTATAGAGTAATATTGCATTGCTATGAAAAGAAAAACAAGAAGTATTTGTACAACGCTTTGACTGTAAATGAGCTAGTGAAAAAGTCAAGCTTTATTTTGGAAAGAAGTGATTGGGAAATAATTAGTAAAGCTGTTGGGTTTGTTGAAAATTTTGAATGGATATAGACGAAATAAATGAATCATTAATGGTGAGATTATGGGAGAGAAAATGTAAGGAGATTAATACTATCAAAAATCAGAAACAGTATTACCATAGGCAACTGGTGTAATTAAACTGGGAAAAAGAATGATACATATGGGGAATATCTCCTAGAGGGTGGAAAACCAAAGTCTTCTTCACAGGCAGGTCCCCTTTTTGGAAAAGTGCAAGTAAGGGACTATAAATGATGTCAAATAATACCATATTGGTAACTGGTCAGGATTTGTTGCGTAAACATGTTGCTGAAAACAGAAGTAAACAAGGTGATACGGGTTTGTTGTATTTTAATGTGGAATTTAAGGGAAATGGCATGAGAAGGGCAAGTATTGATACAGGTGCTTTAAATACATGTCACGAGCTAAAGAAAAAAAATTGATGGATATTTTGGCTGTTGTGGGGGTCAAAGTTTATGTAATGATTGGTAATAAGAGTAAGAGGACTAATAATCATTAATATCTCAATGGAAGGACAGGAGCTCTAGTGTATGATAGTTAAGTTTTTACTTGTATCTACTGTATTGGTATAGGTTTTGTTTACCAGACACACGGTGGTAATGGACAAGATTGTATGTTATGTCTATGGTTGATCATAAATTGATTAGGATTAAAATATAATTGCCTATATGTGCTATATGGGATACTAACCAAGAGAGAATTCATTCAATTAAAGTAAAATAATATTTTTGTTCATGTGGAATGCGGCCCAATGACCATACCATTTTTTTCATATGATGATATTGAAACGTGGGTTAAAAATTATTTTTGTTTGTCTGATTTAGAACTGCCTAACTGTTCTTTTTTTTTCAGATGGAACAAGCCTAATAATTAAAAACATGAAATCTAAAACAAAATGTCAAGCATATATTCAAATATATTATTAATTGGTTTCTAGTAAATGAAAAAACTCTTTGGAGCCTGTACCTATATATATGATATTATATATTATTGGATTGAAAAAAACAAAAACAAATAAATTATTAAGGTCGGAATCATACCATGGTAATATAAAAACTACAATAATAGTCAGGAAAAAATTAATAATTGAAAGAGCAATTAATACAACAAAAATATATATCGACGTTCCGTCCCTAATTTGGGACTTATTAATTGTTAAAAACGAGATGAGACTTTAATTAAAAATTTAATAAAAAAAATTATTTACTGAAGTGGAGTATTACCAATCTGAAATTTAAAGAAAATATATTTAAATATTTACTAACAAAATTATGTAAGACTATTTCGAAGATTAACGTGCAGTTCTCGCGATTCCAACCGGGAAAGTCTTCGTTTGATAATATTTCAAAAATGAATGACGCTTACTTTCTCAGTTCCAATTTATACATTAATTGATGTTATTATTAACGGCCCCAATGAATTTATTAGCAACAATTAATAAACTCTAGAAAATAAAATTTTATAAATTATAATAAACAACTGAAGAAGTCTAATACCCCACGTTGGAGTGTTAATTAATGTAACATTCAAATTAATATAATAAAAAGCCTCACGTTGCGGCGTCAAATAATATTATAAACAATTTAATTAAATGATGGTAAAAACTGTAATGGTAGACTAACAATGCCACCACGACGGGATAAAAAATTATTTATAAACGAATTTAAGCAATTAACTTTTAAGAATAAAACATTTAATACAAATTTCTATTTAGTTTGGATTCTGTACATTAACTTTTAAATAATCGTATGTTAAAAACCTAATTTTTTTGTGTTTCCTCAATTTGTGATATAAGGCAACAGAAGCACAGACAAGGAACTTTTCAACTACTTATGACCGTTTAAATCAAAACAATAATGAAAAAAAAAAAATACTTGAGCACTAATAAACACCGCAGCATGATCTTGTTGTGACGTCATGCGAACCAAAGGCCTTGAAAGAGGGAGTGACATAATTGCGCCGACTTACATACAAAGTATCGCTTTAAAAAGCTTTGCATTATTTTATGTGGTTTTTGGAGTAAACAGAATTTTCTGATAGGTTTTAAACGTCATCTGTTCTTCTCACAGTGCGATCCCTCAGATGTATGACAGGGTAGGTCTGTATTTTTTAAGTCACATTTCACTTTATACTTTCATTATCCTTACTCGACTCAAAATCCACCTCTTTCTTTTCCATATCGGATCTTGAAACAGTTCATAACTTATATTTCTACATTAAATCCGCTACTGTCCTTAATTTCACGTCCAAACTAGGAATTTGTATTTACGAAGCTGAACTTTATACAGAATTTTGGGAAGAAAAATACCATTAAATTTTTATTACGGCACTATTTATTGCAAACTATAACATTATCATTCTGAACAGGTTACTCGTCCTCATATCCGTCAGGTAACGCATTTTTCTTTGGATTGTGAAACAATGTTTTATTCCCATCTCCCCACGGAAACCTCTGAAAAAAAGCAACAGGAGAATTACTTGTAATCAGTACAAACATTCAAAAAGTCTTCATAAATATATATATATATATATATATATAAATATATATAAATATATATATATATATAAATATATATATATATATATATATATATATTGTAATGCCAATTAATTAGGACATTAATTGTTTCAACATAAAAATTTAAATTGTTTGAGAAATCTTTTGTAGCGGCAGGAGCTTTTGAAACAACAATAGAAAATCCGGCTCTGTTCCTTTGTCGGAAGGTCCGTCAAAATGGGGCATGCGCGCTCAAATTGCGAGACGAGAGATACAGTTTTCAGGAAGGTTTGGTGAAGTACAGTTCGCAGTGGTGAGATACAGTTCACGGAAAGACAGGGTTGGCAATCAGCAAGACAAAGTAAAACATTCATAAATGTATAACGTCGGAACCTGCTAAGAAAAAGCAGTTTTTGTGTCCGTAGCCGGTCAGAAATAGCAAAAGATCCGGTTTAAGTCCCGAACAATAAAGACTACCCAATTGACAAATCGCAGAATTCACCTAAGGCGAGCGGTCAACCGATAGATGACGAAAGGAGGATCATCCGAGTTCCTGACGACATATAAAATTTTGGCTTTAAAATTTGGTGTAGAATCTGTGAGTTTAGAAGCAGTGTAAAACCCGCAATAGTGGTTTCGAAAATTTAAGGTATGCTGGAATGCTGGACAGACGTAACAATAAAAAAACAATTAATTATGTAAACGTAATTGAAAAATAGCCGTCAGATTTCGTTCTCTTTTTGATTAAAATTGTTAATCAGAGTCAAGCTTTTTACTTTTAATTTCGTTCACAATTAAACTTCGTTCTAGTTTAATTGACGAGTAAATTTCTTCACTTTTAATAGTAATTTGTTGTTGATAAGATTATAAATATTATTGATTGGTCCATTATCAAACCCAGTGAAGACCCTGAGATATTCAATATTATAAATTTGTAATTGTTTGAGTTATTTCCACAATAAAAATATTGTTTGTAAATTTTTATTTATCTTTCATTTAAAAGCCCATCATTAGTGAATATTACAAAATGGCTACTACAACGTGGGGCAAATTAAATTGAAGGCTCATATTAGTGTATATTACAATATATTAAATATAAAATTAAAAAGGCCATTAATCGTTTTAATTAAATTGGATTGTTAGCGGTACGAGTTGCCAAAGAACAACAATGGACGGTAACTCTGTGTCGGCGGAGCCTTTGTTGTGAACTACGTACTGTACGATAGTTAGTTAGTCTGCGGTGAAAGGCGAGACAGATCAGTCCGGCAAAGGTTACGGTAAAATGTGGATGCTGATTTAAAAGTATGAATAGCGCGGTCCAAGAACTCCAACTGCGAGATCTATTAGTTTACATAAACCGCGAGTTACCAGTTTTAACGGAGAGACTCAAATAATAATCGCAAATTTGGAAGCAAAAGGTTTTGTTTCACACAGACTGAACTAAATTTCACATAGAGGCATCAAGGAGGGCTGACCGAGGGGCGGCTGATCCAAAGTTCCAGGTGGCAGAGAACGAGAACATCGACCGAGTGTATTTAAATTTTATTGTGTAGAATCAGTGAAAGGCCTTTTTAGTGAGTGTTGTCCTCAAGCTCCAAGAATCAGAACTGGTACCAGAAAAACATTCGTAAGTACAAAACAATTATTTAAAATCTGTAAACGAGGATTTCGTTCGTTTTTCTTTTCATTTAGTTTCTTTCATTTCTTTTATTTTCATATTGTATTAAGATAGCTTCAATGAGTTTGAATTGTTAATTTAGTTTATTAGATTGGATTGTTCTGAATATCAAACCCAGTAATGACCCTGAGATAAAGAGAATTTCGACGTATTTGATTGTAAAATATAAAGTTGTATTTTTCCTAGAACGCCACGAATTGCAAAATTGAAATAAAATATTGTTTGATAACTTGATGAAATTCGGCGTAAAAAGTAGGGATTACAATTTGTACTTTCAAAGAATAAATGTTTAAATCTTAATAATTTTGTTAATTAATTCTTTTAATTAAGACCATCATTTTAATTATTACATAAATTGGTTTCATCAACTTGGAGCAAATTAATTAATTTAAATCTCCTTTTAATTATTACAATATATATATATATATATATATATATATATATCACCTAATCTTACTTTCCCTTCATATATCCATTAACCTCGAAATGTTTTCCCCCCTTTAATTTTACTTTCTTCTAAAATGGTTTAGACCACTAGACAAAGTAAACCTCGTCATATTCACCCCTGTACACCACTACTATTGAACTTTATGTTACAGTCATAAATCTTCCAACTTCTGTGTTTAATAAAGCTACGGTTTCCTTGGAAAGCGACGCCGCTTTTTAGCGGCCGTAATATAACGGTTGATGACATCAATCAAACGTAAGTATTACAGGAATTTTTATCAATAGGAAGGGACGTACTGTGTTCATATATATGATACGTAATACGAAAAAGTTTTTATTCGATACTTATTAATAAATATTGATACTTAATGTAATAAAGTAGGACAATTGTGTGTAATATTGAAAAAAAAATTATGACTGGGGCCGATACGCATCCCAACGCTACAATATACGAGGGTGAATCAAATATAAACGAGACTTTTGGACCTGCGCGCGCAATAGTGATGGAAGAACGTTCCGCTGTTATTGGCTGTTAGGTTGGTTTGTCAGGAGTGGGGGAAGCACGTGACTCATCATCATAGACTCGCTCAGTGTCCATCGCTACGATGTCCGAGCAGGAGGTACCTCCCTCTATTGCGCAAAGTATTGTTATCAAGTTTTTAGCTGCAGAAGGTGTAAAACCGGCCGAAATCTTGAGAAGATTGACTGCACAGTTCGGGGAAGAGACGCTGTCGCGAGCTAGAGTGTTTGCTTGGCATAAACAGTTCGTGGAGGGCCGTGAACGTGACCGCAGACCCCGCACCAGCATTACAGCGGGCAACATCGACAGTGTTCGTCAACTTGTTGAAGGTGATAGGCGTCTAACAACTTCGGATATTGCAATTGAGGTTGGAAAAAATTATGGGAGCACTTACTCTATACTCTCAGAGGAGCTACGGTATCGCAAGGTCCTTCTCACAGTTGACCAGAAACTGAATCGTTTTCAAGTGTGTGAGCGTCTTCTTGCACGATTTCGGGAAGAAGGAGACCCATTTCTTTGTCACATTGTCACCTGTGATGAAACGTAAGTCGAAACAAGCGACTATGGAGTGGAGGAAGAAAGGAGAAACCGGACCAGTGAAAGCCAAGTCACGATTATCGGCTGGCAAGGTTTTGGCTACCGTTTTTTTTGACCAGCGTGGCCTGCTGCACCTTGATTTATTGCATGAGCGCAGAACAATTAATGCGGCATACTACTGCCAAATTTTGACTGAGGTCAGACTTGCATATCGCCGCAAAAGACGAGACCTTCCGATGAGAAAAGTGATTCTCCTCCATGACAATGCTCGCCCCCATACAGCAGCCCTGACGGTACAAAAATTGGAGCAACTGGGTTGGGAGACACTGGAACACCCTCCATACAGTCCAGACCTATCTCCCTGCGACTTCCATGTCTTTGGTCCTCTCAAGGAAGCTTTGGGAGGGCAAAAATTCCACAGCGATAATGAGGTTGAAGCATATGTGCGCAATTGGCTACAAACACGACCTGACTCTTTTTACGTGGAAGGAATTAAAAAATTACCTATACGCTGGGAAAAATGTGTTTACAAATCAGGAGATTATGTAGAAAAATAAACTATGATTGTTTGTGCGTTTAAAATCAAAATAAATATTTTAAAAAATTAGTCTAGTTTATATTTGATTCACCCTCGTACTAACGTCCGAAACAAGAACGCGCCTGCTTCAAATTTTCATCCTCTGGACGGACGTTTTATTACGTCGTTTGGATTACTTTACCCGCTCCAAAACAATAAAAAAACCTGTTTCGATCACTAAATAATTTGCGCCATTCACTTATCCATAATAAAATAATAATAATACAAATCCTATGCTGAAGAGGGCTTCTGGTAACAGGGCTTCTTAGTAACAAAGATATCATTACGTGCGCCGCAACCCGTCGTATATACTACCGCTAGTGAGCCAGGAACGATTTCCTAGGAAACCTTAGCTTGACCAAGAATGCATTAATTACGTTTGTGCTGCTCAAAACTTACAATTTTTAATTAATTATAATGAAATTTTTTGAAGAATAAAATTAATTTAGAAGAGTGATTGTTTTTCTTACCCTTGCACGTAAACGTAGGTGTTCGTAAGGTATGAATGGCGGTCTCTGATAGTTACGTTCTTCCTCTTGGACATTCTTCAAAATCCAAAGTGACGCCGCAATCACACCAGGAAGAACGCCCAGAAGACTAATCATGCGATATTTACTCGCTACTCCTGAAACTAAAACATCCATATGATTAATGTGGCCAGGGATATATATATATATATAAATTAATAAAAAATTTAAGTGGCCATGCGCAATGACGTCATCCGCAATACTGCACACGTCGTCTACCCATAAACATGGACTCGGTACCGATAGTATTTTACGGAAATGCAAAATCAGTACTGATGCAACAAATTATTGGAGGAAATATATGTGTTACGCCTATATGATGATAATAATCCTATTAGGCCTATTTATACAAATATTTGTAATTTTTAAAGAAAATTCCCTGCATTATGGACGAACGTTCTGTTATCGTAAATCATAATGTTATTCTATTTTATTCAAATAATTGTTATTATTTCCATACTTATATTCCCTTCAGTAAAGAAATGATACATTGACCAGTAAGGCAGATAATTATGAATGTGGGATGTGATACAAAGAAAAGACGAACGAGTATTATACCCAATCACATGAAAATGGACCGTGATATAAATATTTGCGTTTAATAATTTATTTTTGTTCTGAGAGCGAAAATTACAAACCGTAAAACTATTGTCTACAGTAATATGCAAACGTAGTATTTTTTTAAATATTTATATAGGACTACCAATAGTAAATTAATATAATAGGCATTGCAATGCAAAGTAGTATGCCATTTGTTAAAAATTATCTTGTAATAGTATTAATAATAGGGATTTTATAAACTGTTTCAGTTGTGCGTTTGTATTATCCTTTGGCTATTTGCCAATAATTAAATTGAAATAAACCGAGATGGTTGCCAATGACATATCACGAAGTTATCCTTTGCAATACAACTACACGACGAAATATGGCAGGTCCAAGTTATTAGTTTTAACTGAGACGTTCCACTTCCAATAAGACTACGATAGTCATTTGTACGAATTGTATTAAAGTTTCAAGTTTGAAATATTGGTAACTTACCTTTATGAGCGTCGCATTTTGTCGCTTTCGAGGATAGCCTCCTCAAGCAATATCCAAGTTTGTTAGCAGACTCCATCACATTGGACGTTTTTTTCCAGGCGTTATATTTCAAGAATTACATGAATATCGGATAAATGTGGCCTTTAACCGAAATTTATATTTTTCAATTCAAGTTTCAAATTGATCACTTCAGTGAGTTTTGTTTCCAGTGTACATTACGTCACTTCTGCGAGCATTGTTAACATTAACAACATCGCTGTTACATTAGACCTACAACTTTTTCAAAGTTACTCTTTTGTATTGACAATTTCTAATCTAACACTTTAGTAAAAGTAGCACTATTGTACGTGTCAATTATTAAATTATTTCGTATACAATCACTGCAAACTAATAACTTTTCTTAAGTCAGCAACTAAAGGAATAATGCATTTTAACTCATTGCTATTTTACAATTAAGTATTCCTTAATTTTTGTAATTAAAGTTCAATGACACCTCCAAAGAAAAAGCCGTCTTATAATTCCTGATAGTGCCTCCAATTATTAAGATATATCATCTTAATAATGCTTTAAAAAGTAGAAATTGTAATTATTGCATAAAACTCGAATGAAGTTAAATAAGTTTACATAATATTATTATATATGTATCACAAACATTTTTTTTTATTAGACAAAACTTTTATCTTACGATTATTTGTTGTTACATAAAGTATTAGAGAATATACAATTAAAATTATGTACATAATTAACCTGGGAACTTGGCACTTAAGTTAATCCAGCAATTAACATAATTTTGCAATTTTTTTCTTGTATTTTAAATTGGGTGTCTGAGGAGCTTACATTGTTGAGTTATGAGGGATCGCTGGTGACGTTGAATTTGATGGGATGGATGGAATGGGTGGGTGGGGTCTGCGGGTATGAGGATGGGGTGGGTTAGGAAGTGCCAGTGTGTTCTTGGGGAAGGTTGAAGTCGATAGGGCGTTTTCTCTTGAGGCGACATGTGTGTGGGGGTGGGGGAGGATTGCAATGGAATTGCTGGATCATGGTGTTAGGATGGTTGAAGGTGCTTTTGATTAATGAGGTTACAGATTTGGTGATTATTGAGTTGACTTGGGGAAGTTTAATGTTGTGGTGGATTATGGAATTTCTGAGGTACCAGGGAATGGGTTTTGGCTGTTGCTCCCCATTTGGATGAGGGGAAGGACCAGGTGGGTTGAATTATGGAGAGATATACTAGGCATTTTGTGCTGAGGGCGAGTGGGGATTTTCTGTTTAGGAGAGGATATAAAGTTCTGAATTTAAGGTTAATTTTAGAGAGGAGGTGTTTAATGTGGTGTTTCCAAGAGAGTTTTGAATCGAAGAGGAGTTCCAGGTAGGTGGTTTCTGTTTTGGCATTGTTTAAATAGAGGGGGATATGCGGAGGAGGATTTTTGGATAGTGTGAATGGGACGGTTACTGATTTGGTGGGATTCATGCTGATTCGCCATTGTTTGGACCAGATAACAACCATTGAACCTAGCATTACGAAATGGTTCTCGGGTTACTACCTGGATAATCTTTGTGAACAGCAACGTTTTGGCGGCTAGCAAGGTCATCTTCTTCCAGGACTTCAGCTTTCAAGAATATGACAGTGCTAGCCGTCGAATCACCGCTTTTTACTGAGAATACTCGGGTGGAAACACGAGAATCAGTTCTTGATTTAATTCACAGAGAAATCCTTCGATCTTTGATTGAATCTAGCAGCTTATCATGGTTTTATTTGCAATTCGAAAATAACGTATAACATTTTTTTCTTCAGTTTATATTCATCTGGATCAAGCATCTGGATCATGTTACAGCATTAAATCGTGATAGACTCAGACATCCTTCAAAATTACTAATAGGAGGATGTTACACTAAAACATAGCCATGTTGCCTTTTGTTTACACGAATTAAGTGATGGGTTTATTGGGATAAAATAAAAATATTTTGATTAAATAACATTATTAAAAGTTTTATTAAGCAATTATCACATTTTAAACCTTTGCTCATTTTTAAGTATTACATGACACAGTAGAACAAATAATATTTGTTATAGGTACAAAAGCATTGGTTTCATTAGTACATTCACTCCAAACTGCAGAGCGTGCCACTTGTATCCCTACACCAAAAAAGACAAAACTACAGGAACTATCACAGTAACATATAGCAATTCATATATAGAGACATTTCTGACGAAAAAGAATCCAAAGCAAACGGAAAAATATCCCCTCAGAAATGGATGGCGTCTTTCCATAGTGTGAGGTGGCTACATTGCTGAATATTTAGCACAGGAGATGAGTCCAGACGATTTGGACCATTGAGCACCAATCATAACCTGGACTAAGCCTCTTTCATGTGATACCTTCACACAGTCAAATGTCAGACTTAGCCATCCCACAAAATTACTAACAGGAGCATGTTATACACTAAAACTTACTCATGTTAAAAACTTTGTACGTATTCACAGAATATACATCACTCTCGCCGATTTCCAAAAAGAAAATAAACAAGTGGCTGAGTAACCTGTGTTTGTTGGTAACTTTAAGCAACAATCTGTACAGAGTGGTACGCTCTGCATCACTCTTCATTTACCTTGACATTTTACACAGAATGTACTGTTATTTCAACTTGGCAGTCTTTTACTAAAGTAATAATAAAATAAATATTAATATGAAATAGCAGTATGAAATATAAAAACTGTTTACCCAATCTTTTATTAGCATTGTTTAAATTATGTTTTAAATAATTTGTTTGCACATTAAATTCAAAAAAAAATTTTTTTCTTTGTTATGCTGTTAATGTATTATAAAATTGGTCTCGAGACTTTCATACAGTTTTTATATATAATTTATTATCCGATTCCTAACGATAATCTATAAAACTTCTGTTTCGATCAATAATTAGCACGACTCCCAGCCTTTGGGATAAAGAAGTTGGCAATAAAACATTTGGTACGAACGCAACATAAATCTTATATACATTCATATTTATAACATAATTATAATTCTACAAATCCTCCAATGGCTTATAATTGGGCAGTGAGAATGACCACAATAGTGGGTAGTAGTCTGTAATATAAAAGTGGATGTATTTTGAACTAGATTTCCAAATGATATAGTATCGAAGAAAAAAAAATTTCATGCACAGGAAATGGTATCTCAATTCTATTTACAAAATCCACCACCAATGCTATATGAAATATAATCCCTACTATCAATTTATGAAATTAAAAATTACATAAAGCCATCGGAGGAGATGATAAGGTGAAAAATGCATTTCAAATCAAAAATTATTATTTACTATATAATGATTTGTAATGCATTTTGGACAACTGAGCTCTAAGCACATATCGCAGTTCTGTTTTCAGAATTGTGCATATTGCACTACAGTCAACCAGTACGTCTAATTAGGATAAAAATCGGAACACATTCATCCCCATCTGTTTAGTGAGCCATTATCGTAGGCTCAGTTATAACAGTCATGACTTCGAAGTGAGGCTAAATTACGATGCATAATCTGGGGAGGGTTCCGTCACTGGTTCTGGGGTTGTAAAGAGGGGGTTGGGGAACTCCGGTGGGTGAGGGAGTGGACCTGCAATCTTAGGCCTCCTACGGTATGCCATGAGCCAGCAGGAAACAGCCACAGCAACAGCAACCAGTGCTAGCAGAGCTGTGATGACTAATGCGATGATGAAACCAATCATAGAGACACAAATATCTTCAACTTGCTGCATGTCAGGTGCTGAAATAAAATAAATATTATACTGATGAGATAATTATAAATACATCTATATCTATCTATCTATCTATATATATAACTTGAGTTATTATGAAGGTAGAATTTAAAGTATATATTTATTTAACTTGTTCCTGTACCTTCAGTTTGAGCTGTGTATCTCTCCTCTCGTCTTTCGAATGTGAGTATTGCATTGGACTGTATGGTTATCTCCTCTCTTAGTTGACCCTCATAGATGGATTCAGCCACCGCAACTTCAGTGTCATTGCGTGATCGAATTTCACGTCGCCGCCGGCCAAATGCATTAGACTCATGACAGTTTACCTGGAAATTGTGAATGTTTATTTTGTTTCCTCTCCCATTCTTGTTACATAAAATAAAAAATAATAGTCTATGCTTAGTGTGTACTGATTTATGCCAATTTTACTAACACTAAAATAAAAACACAAATATATATATATATATATATATATATATATATATATATAAACACACACACACACACATATATTACACTTAAGGAAAATGTGATGAAGTCACATTAAATAACACATTAGGATAGGAAATGATGGCAGTGATGTCGACTTATCTGAAACCAGTTGATGGTCCAGTCTGGCATAGGTGTAACTTCAAAATTTAGAGGACAAGAGCCCAAAAAAAGTGTTATATATATGTATATGTATGTATGTATAGATTTATATAATTTGTGACTAGCTGGCACGCAATTCAGACCTTTCCTGATAAAGGGGACTCGGGGTCCTGACCAATTGGACCAACTTTTGATTTCATGTAAGTTGGTTATGCTGTCTCTCTTTCCTATCTAAATATGCTATTTAATTTGACCTTGTCACATTTTTCTTAAGTGCTATATAAAAATTTATTCATTTGGATGGGAAACACATTTTTTTCCTTAATTTGAACAATATAATAATATTTGAAGTTACTTACTGGCTGGCACTTTCCAAAGCAAACTCTGATATTGCATTGGAATCTTATATTATCACTGCTTGGGAATTTGAAAGCATTAAAACTGGCAAGCAAAGACAGTGTGTCTGGATTGTATTCCCATTCTCCAAATATGGTAGGATCAGCAGCACAGCCATTTTCATCTGTTACAATATACTCATTTTCAATGTTGTCTTCTACTGTCTTTGCTATGCAGCTTCTAGCAAATCCACCATATATACCTGGATACATTAAGGAGAATTAATTTGGTATCTTATTCGAATTCAAATTATTTAAATAGTAAATAATCATATTAATTTTAAATTTATCAGAAATGTATTTTTACTTGAAGGCTGAACTTCAACTTGTAGCTGCAGATTGTCTCCAATTTCCGCAGAATTAATCTCCTGTCCTGTTTTAGTGACTATCTTCATGATACATGTAGGAGGAGGTCCGGTGTTGGCTATGGTTCCAGCAGTTGTTAGCATAGAAACATTGAAGCCCAATGTCACATTTTGCTCTCCAGTCTGGTACTCACATTTGATGTGATATGCCTGAGCTTTGTAGGTAACCAACTTAGGGTGTTTCTGGATAACCAATACAAAGCTTGCTTCTCTCTGGAAATACATATCCTACCTCCTTAAATACTGATCAATTTTTATATGTTAGCAAAAAAAATAAACAGAGCATGTCAATTGAATTTAAAACAGATAAATTCATAATATAAACATAGTATAAAATGATTGCATCTTATAATTCCTTGTTAACCTTCTGTTGACACAGTCTGCTGAAGTTTTAAAGTAAAGAACTTACATTTACATGGATCAAGCCACAGTTGCCAAAGTTAACTTTAAAAATCTCTGTTCCTGGGGCAGCATCATTTTGTGAGATAACTCTACGGCATTGTTCATCCTTGCTGTGTCCTTTCACATAAAGCACACCATCAAAACCTTGGTCACTGAGACGTATGGCCACCTGTATTCCATCTGACAGACAGCTGACAACTATTTCAGGTACAGGGAAGTCAGTTCGGGCAACGATTGTGCTGTCTATAAAAGGTAAAAATAATTATTAATATAAACAGAAATTGTGTTCTTATAAACATAAAATAAACATTCAAACATTTATTAATATATTTCAGCACATAATTGATGTTTTTACAAGTGTTCAATGCAGAGGAGAGCACTGAATGTATCAGGGAACATCACTCATTGTTGCCACATTTCAGAAAAAAAAATTAATCAATATTTTTCTTAACAGCATTCATATTATTTGATGTGAAAATTTAATTTTAATTTAATTTAATATTATATTTAATATTATACTTTTAGAAATATTATCTCTTGTGGTAGTATGATCTACTCACTGCAAAATACTTCTGGATTGCCTGTAGTTCCAGATGGACAGACGCAAACAGCCTGGTGGTTACTTGCATTACAGATGGCATTCACTCCACAGTGTTTTTTCATGCAAGGATTTTCACATGTTTTTGTTTCAGGATCACAAAATCGACTATCTGCACAATCTTCATCCCTTTCGCATTCCACAACTGAAATGAAAATTTATGTTAGTTTCATATTGTTTACAAAAATTTTCTGTTTTCAGTTTCAAGGAATATCTCACCTTTAACACATTTGCCTGTAGAATCTAATCTGTATCCAAACTCAGTTGGGCACACACATTTTCCTCTTTCATCTATAATCATGCCCTTTTCGAGAGCACACACACAGCGACCATTTTCATCAACTTTGAGTCCTTTTTCTATAGGACAGCTAATACAATCATCATTTTCATTTAGGCCAGTGCCTGGACCACAAACACAGTTACCTAACTCATCACGGACTTGTCCTTTTCCAATTGGACAGATTTGAACTGTAACAAATAATTCATGTTTAATTGTGTCAGGTTACAGGTAAACAATGAATGACTTTTTTTTTTAAATATACAGAAAATTTTACAATTGTGATACATTGATGACGTTAACATGCTAAAATTAACATGAAGAAATATAGTTGCTTCTTGATTTAGCCTTCTGAGGGGTTTAGGGTGGGATTCTGTATTTGAGATAATGGGATTGGTGGAGATGTCTATTATGTTGGATTAGGGCAATTTGAATTAGGGTTTTTTTGGTTGTGGGAATATTTAGGTCATTGTGGATTATAGAGTTAGTAATGTACCAAGGACCGTTAGTTATGAAGCGGTGTATTTTATTTTGGGATTTTTGAATTTTATTTATGTGGGTGGTAGCGGCTGAACCCCAGATATAACAGACATAAAACCAGAGGGGATATATGACGGATGTGTAAAGGAGTTTTTTTGTTGTGAAGGATAAAGGAGATTTCGGGTTCAGTAATGGTTTTAATTTGAAGAATCTGTTGAGTATTATTTTTTTAAGTGGGAAGTGTGAAGGGACCATGGTAGTTGGGAGTTGAGGATTAGGCCAAGGTATTTATGGGAAGATTTAGTAGGGATAGTCAGGGATGATGTGAAATATTTTTTACTCACTTTTATCACATTGGATAGCGGCATTCCCTTGGTAGCCTGGTAAGCACTCACAGATCATTGTGCGAATTGGTGTTGTGTCTAGAACTTTGCATGATGCGTCTACCCCACAGGGAGATGTTACATTGCAAGGATTCACACAAGCTTCATTGATACAAGCTGTCTGTGAGGGACAATCAGAATCTCCACGGCAACCAACATGCTCTGTGAAGTTTAATCTTAATAAGTACCTTGGTAAAAACTAGGAGATTAGGAAAATGCAACAAAAATGATTGAAATTATTTGCAAAGAATTATAAATTAAATTATTGAGAATATGATCATATACAGACAGAACAAAATAAAACTTAGAAACACACAATTTCATCTCACTTTGCAGATATTTTCAAGTGTGCTTACATTTTTGTACTTCCACCAGCCGACTGCTGAAAAACTTCATCAATGAATGACTGGTATCAGTTCATAGGTTTTTAGTACACTTGAAAATATCTGCAAAGTCAGATAAAACATTTTTTTTGTTCAGTTTTAATAATTTTTACTTTGTTCTGTCTACATATAATATATGTTATATTATTGTGGCATTATATTTATAGGTTGAAGAGCTTGCCAAAAGTAGAAAAATGTGGTAGTAATGAAATTTGACAAAGTGAAAATCTCTTAAATTATTTGCAATGACAGAGGAGTGAAGTTTGCAATCTGGTTTTATATTAGTTTTGACAAATTGAAAAATGAATGGATTATCTCATATTTAGAAATATTTGTTAAAACAGTGGATAAGGTATTAATTACTAATCTAGCTCACTGCATTCTATTTATTTTCAACCATTAAGCGCTATATTGTTTGCAACACTTTGAATGAAATTAATTTAGATTACAGTAAGTATAAAGAGAGGAGAAAAGGTTGCATAGTATCCAGTGCTTTTGACAACATGAAGTCTAGGGTGAACTATTTGAAACTTACTTTCTTCACATCCTGTTCCTGAATCAGCTACAAAACCAGGTGGACAAGAACACTGCACCTTGTGCCGATACACTGTGCACTCTGCAGGGACAGCACATGGATTACCAACTTCACAAGGATTTACACACTTCTCTGACACGCAAGCTTTCTCTCCTGGACAATCCGAATTTGAACGGCAACCCAGAACAATGCATGCCACATTGGGATTACCCACAAATCCTGGAGGACACTCACAAGTGGCCCTGTGAGATGCACCATAGCAAGTAGCTCCAGTACCACACGAACTACCATCAGCTGCACAAACTGGCACACAATTTCTGTTCACACAAGAGTGTTGTCCAGAACAATCATCATCACTTCGGCATCCCACTGTAATACAATGGAAATAAATAATCCAAAATCTTCTTTTAATTTACAAAATCAATTCTTTTATATTTACAATAAAACTATAAAGACTGTTAATGGCATATAAACTTGTGTAAACTGTTTTGGCAGATAATAGATTCATTATAATTACACAAACCTAAATACACTGTTCAGTTATCATGTATGAAAAATTACACAAAAAACGGAAATATACAGATGATTATGTTACCCTGTTTTAATTTAAAACAACATTTATAATAATGAAACATGAATTTAAATTTCAAATAAAATTACCTTTTTGACATTCAATATTGGGATTGCCATCATATCCTTGTTTGCAGGCACACACTGGTTTATGTTCTCTCACCCTGCACTCCGCATTAGATCCGCAATTACATGGGTTACGACATAGGCCTCTGACACAGGCTTTTTCCTCTGGACAGTCATCATCAGTGGAACACTCTCCCACTGCAATTACAGGTGGTGTTGCATGGCAGGTTCCACTACCACTGCTGACATACCCTCCAGGGCAAACACATATCATAGTACGTACTGGAACAGAACCTGACACAAGACATTCAGCTGGACGTTGACAAGGTGATAACACCCTGCATGGATCTTGACAACGTTCATCAAGACAGGCAAGTCTAGTTGGACATTCAGGATCTGATCGGCATTCAGGACGTGGTTCTGGTCTACAGCCTACATAAGGGTTTCCGGTATACCCTTGAGGACAGCGGCATATTGCCAAATGATTCTGTGCATGACATTTGGCACCAAATCCACAAGCTGTTCCATACAGACATGGGTCCACACATTGAGCATTTAGGCAAGTACGGTCATTAGGACAATCTCCACTACTCCTACAACCGATAACATGGCAGCGGTCCCGAGGGTTACCCCGATAGCCACTCAAGCAGCGACACTCTGCACGATTAGCATATGTATAACATTCTGCATTTGTGCCACATGGATTGTTGATCAGGCAAGGGTCAACACAATTGCTATTTATGCAAGATTTTCCAGATTCACACTCAGAGTCACTTCGACATCCAACTGCAAAATATATTAAATATAATCAATAAATTTGCAAAAAGTAGTCTATATTATATGCTCATTAACATATTCCTATTGCCTATATTCTGAAGGCACATAATTTATCATTAAATAAGTAATTAATTCTAAACAAATCTGCAATTCAGTGATATCATCACACAATTACTATTTTGTAGGATTAAAATATTTCAAGGTTTTATATTAATCAACACTGGAAATAATTTAGATATTATAATATTATAACAGTAATTAGATGTCCTGATAGCATTATTAAAATGATAAAATAAATATATACCTGCATAGCAGGCAATATTGGGATTTCCTTCAAATCCATTTTCACATGAGCATATTGGTCTGTGATTTTGGACGTAGCAGTTGGCATGAGTTCCACAGTCACAAGGATTTCGACACATACGGTTAATACAAGTTTCGTTACTAGGGCAATCACTTTCTGTTGTGCATCCAGGTGGTATTGGGACAATCACTGTGAAGTACAAAATATGAATGAAATCTCTTTCCAATTTAATAAAGAAAGGAATAATCACAATCAGATAATTAAATCCAATTCACATTAGAATTTCCAATTTGTTGTGAATATTGTGCTAATTTAATTATTATGGTTTTAATTGTAAAGATGATGAAGTATGTTACATTTTTATAAACTATTATAGCAACATGTCAATGAATAAGTTGAATAAAGTTTCATTTGAAATAACTTCAGGTAATGTAAATGTGAAAGTTTATTGTTATTTACCTGGCCTACATTCTCCATCAGTACCAGGTACCCAGCCTTCAGGACATGTGCAAATCATGGTTCTTACTGGTACAGTATCAAGAACACTGCATCTGGCAGTGCTGGAACATGGTGTCAACTCACGACAGGGATCAACACACTTGTTCAGGATGCATGCTTCCTTGCTAGGACAATCAATGTCAAATCTGCATTCTGGTCCTTGCTCTACAGGAGGTGGGCGTCGTTCACAATATGCTAATGGATTTCCTATGGGGTAGTCTTCAGGACACCGACAGCCTGCAGCATGGTTTTGCACAAAACAGACAGCATTAGATGCACAAGGAGAATCAACAGCACAAGGGTCAACACATCTGCGTCCGACACAAGCACGATCTCCAGGACAGTCTCCATCCACACGGCACTCTATCCTTTCACAGTGCTCAAAAGGATTGCCAGCATAACCTGATGGGCATCTACAAGCTGCACGGTGAGAATCTCCGTAGCATTCTGCATTTATTGCACAAGGAACACCCAAAATACAAGGATTGATACATTCACCATTGTAGCACTGTTGATCGTTGGCACATTCATGATCAGACTGGCACCCAACTGAAATAAAATAAATGTTATAAGGACAGTGAAAGAATAAAGTGTGTATAAAAAGTAATATGACACATTCTTCTTCTAGAAATATGATACTTCAATTATTAATTTTGAGTAGTCTGTAACAGACTATTGTGCCTATAATGATATGTATTTATAAATATTGCAGCAAATAAAAATATATGTATTGAAGATGAGTTTTTTTTATATACAGTTGTATTATGTGCTTTTTCTATACTACCTTTGAAGCACCCTGTGAGAGGATTTCCTGAAAAGCCTTGTTGACAGTAGCAAATGGGGTAGTGGTTGGCAACCTTGCATTCTGCATTAGGGCCACAGTTACAAGGGTTTACACAAATCCTGTTAACACAACTCTCTTGAAGAGAACATTCAGAATTTGAAGTACATCCCACTGTAATACCAGTAACTGCAACAATTAAAAAATGTTATATCATTACTGAGTATAAAAAATATATTTTAAATACAGGTGTCTCTCAAATCAAGAATATTAGCATTGATGCATATATTTTTTATTGTTAATCTGTACATAATATAATCTCAACTTTGCTAATAATAACTACTTGAAAGTATATTTCACAAGTTACTTACCAGGCCTGCATTCGTCATGTGGATTTCCTTCATATCCTACAGGGCACTTGCAAATTGGTGCATGATTTTCTACATGACAGAAAGAGGATGGTGCACATGGGCGAGGATCTACTGCACATGGGTTCACACACAAGTGACGGTCACATCTACGATCTTGAGAGCAGTCGTCATCATGAGTACACTCAGGTGGAGGAGGTGGAGGCGCGATGGGCACTAGTAAAATGATTTTGCACATCAGTAAATTCACCAAAAATCTTATTTGTATTTTAATAATAATAATAATGGACTGTTTGCAACATATCTCAATCATTTAAATTGTATATTTGGAGCAAAAGTGTAAGGAATGAGACTTAAAAAAAAGAAATGAACAGAATTCTTTAAAAATGAAATTGCAGTCAACTTACTGAAACTGCATTCAAAGTGAGGGTTGCCAGTGTACCCTGGTGGACAAGAGCACACTGCCCTGTGGCTTTGAGAGTTGCACAGAGCATTAATCCCACAAGTAGCTGAACGGCAAGCATCTACACAGTAGCCTCGAATACATTTATCAAGATCTCCACAATCTGAGTCTACAATGCACTGTGGCGGAGCTGGAACTGCAGAAATACAAATGATATTAGCAAAACATGGGACAATAAACATATTAAAAATTACATTTTTAAAATGAATAAAATTTTTCATGGAAACATACAAAGTGAATTTTTACATCAATTAGTTACAAGGGATGAATTTTGTTAAATGTTAAATGCAGAATTTCACATTATTTAAAAATAATTAAATAAATTTGAAATACAATGATTATTCATTTGCTTGAGTAATGTAATGCTTAAATCATAAACCAATAATTTTATTTTCAGAATTCAGTTTAAGGCTCGATTGACAATTTGTTCAAAACTAAAGCTCATGAACCAAGTAAAAGTCATCCTTAAGTGAAATATCTATTATAATAATTGTACTTTATTATACAAGATACATTTATTCTATGAAGTGTGAACATTTTTTCTATAAAGCATAGTAAATTTACCTATTGGATGGCAATGCCCATCAGAGTCAACAACAGTGTCACGTGGGCATTGACACATGATGGTCCTCAGTGGTAATGTGTCAAGAACACGACACTCCTGATCAGGTAAGCAGACTGATGCCGTTGTGCAAGGGTTTTGACACTGGCTAGTAATACAGGCCATACGTGAAGGGCAATCTTGGTCTGCAGTACACTCTACATGAACCACTGGAACTCTAGGAGCTGCAACAACAATATCAAATTAGTGTTTTTTAGTTTTAGGACTGAAAAATTAATATTTTTACTAGAATTTATTGTTGACACTTTTAGATGTTTAACTTTTTAAACTGATTATAATTAACTTTTCGCTGCTTACGTTGATGTTACTAAGAAAGCCCTTTTATGAAAATAAAACTTATTTACTAAATAATTGTTAATTAATATGTGTTTTTAATTTATAGTTACCATTGCATTCTATATATGGGTTACCAGAGGTGCCATGAGGACACACACAGGTAGGCTGGTGGTCTTTTCCAATGCATACCGCACTGCTAGCACAAGTGTCTTCATCACACACGGGTCGACAAACTCTGTTTAGCCTATCACATGCTTCATGACTGGCACAATCTTCATTGTACTGGCACACTGCTGCTATACAGGCCAACATGGGATCACCTTGCATTCCATCAGGACAGTTGCAATGAGCTCGGTGGGCCTGTGCAAAGCACTCTGCACCCCGTCCACATTGGATTTGAGTACAGGGATCAATACAGTTCCCTCCTATGCAAGCCTTGTCATAGACACAGTCATCATCCTTAGAGCATTGTGCTATGAATGGAAAAAAAATTATATACAGGTTATATATTAATTAAAGTAACAGTGAAATTTCAGAAAATTATTTACGACATACGTTTGTAACACTGAACTTGAGGATTTCCACCCCATCCATCTGGACATCTACATACTGCTCTGTGCTGAATACCAATGCACTCAGCCTCTGTACCACAAGGTGATCCAAAATTGCACGGGTCCTGGCACATCTGATTTATACATGAACGATCTTGAGGGCATTCCAAATCAGATAGACATTGAGGCTGCTCTGTGGGAACTGAAAATATAAGCACTTATAAGTATATATGTTATCACATTTGAAGATAAGTAAGTTATGTATCATCATCTATCTATGTGTCTGTGTGACTTTGTCAGAATAATTAAAACAATTGGTACTGAAAGCCAGGCTGAAGAAATAACATGCCAAATATTTGAAGGCCTGAGACCACCTCTTTAGTACAGAAGGACTGAAATTCAGATGAAATTTGAAATATTATTTCTTCCCCACTTTACTGGACTAACTGTTGATTTAAGGTAAGTCAGCTACTCTCTGACCCTTATCCCTGTCCAAATAAGTTAATTACAATGACTTTGCCACATTTCCTTATTTGCAATGCACGAGTAGGAGATAATACCTGTATAACAATTTATAAAAGGGTTTCCTGTCAGTTGAGCTGGGCATATGCAGCTACTTTTGTGGTTCACGGCACGGCATTCAGCATTGCTGGCACATGGATTAGCTGCTATACACGGGTTAACACACTGTCTGTTGATGCAAGTGTTTGTCTGTGGACAGTCTTCATCACTCTTGCATCCTGGCTCCTCTATCACATAAATATTAAAACATCATGAAATTCAATGATGTAATTAACTATACACATTTAAATTAATTTTTATATAATTTTAATAAACAATATGAAACTCAATAAGAAAAACTAATCAAAATATTGTCATAAACAATAATGTAAAAATATTTCAAGTTTATATTAGTAAATCAATTAACATCATTGGTTGAATATGAATTAACATAAAAAAAACATTTACTATATTTAGAAAAGAAGCAGAAATGGTTTCATGAATAATTAAGAATCATGTTAGGAAACTAATATTCCAATACTGAATTTACAACAGGTTCATAATGCAATATGAGTGTGCTCAATTAGTATTTACTAAGCAGTGCAAAATAAAGCTATGTTAAAATTTTTTATTTAAAATCATGAAAAGAATTTTATTTTGTTAATGTATCTACATGCAACATGTTGCTGTTTTATTAAGGATGGGGAGGTTAATAATTGACTTTGTTGTTAGAATCATTATCATTCAGCACATCGTGTATTATGCCAACCTGTAAAACATAATAAAAGGATGTTAGTTTAAAATTTGTAACAATTTATTAGTAATTCTGTTGATTTCTAATCTTAACACAAGTTTAAGACCTCACCTAATTTACATTCTACGTCAGCATCCCCAACAAAGCCTGGAGAACACTGGCATGACATTGTCCTCAAAGGCAGTGTATCAACCACTGTGCACACAGCATTTGGTACACATGGTTTTGTCTCCACACAAGGGTTGCGACAGAATCCACTAAAGCAAGCCAACTTGCTCAAACAGTCTGCGTCAGATGTACATTGAGGTGGTGCTTCAACAGGTTCTGTCATAACAATTTTATTATTATTTTGACAGTTTTAGTTAAAGAAATTATAAATCAGAATACTGCAATGTGAGTTACCTTTGGAACAGAGAGCATTAGGATTGCCTGTATATCCAGGAGGGCAACGACATGTTGGGAGATGATTTGTGACAGTGCAAAGAGCTCCTGGAGCACATGCACAAGGGTCTTCACAGCGCTTATCACGACAAGCTAGATGGAATGGACAATCACCGTCACTTATGCATTCAGGACGGAGACAAATATTCTGAGGGTTACCCAAGAAACCATCTGGACAGTAGCAACGAGCAAGATGGTTACGGTCTGCACGGCATACGGCATTGGTGCCACATTGTGTGTAAGTACAAGGATTGGCACACTGACGATTAACACATGCTTCGGTTGGTGGACAGTCAGAGTCAGAACGACAGCCAACTACAAAAGAAGGATGTATCTCAGTTTAAAACATGGGGTTAAACAGTTTATATTATCAATATAAATTAGATTTAAAACACTTTTTCTGTGAATGACAAGTATTAATGAAGGAAAAATAATTAAAATACAGAAATGAAAGACAGGTACTCACTCTCATAGCAGAATCCTTGGGCATTTCCTGTGAAGCCATTCTTGCATGAGCACAATGGTCGATGAAGTTGAACTCTACATTCTGCATTGGCACCACAAGTATTTGGATATTCAACACACGGATCACGACATGCCTGGTTGATGCAGGCCTTATCATTTGTACATTCATTGTTCTCTGTGCATTCAGGTTTTTGTACTAAGGGAAGAAATGTTATATTTAATTCCCATTTCTTCCAATTAAATACAAATGATATACAAAAGTATTAAAATGAATCATAATAGTAAAACCTCTTTAATTTGTTGACTGTGGTTATAACTATCCAAAATACTCACAATTGTTCATTAGTTATAATTTGTATATCACAGTTCAAAAGCATTGTGCTGCAGTAGCAGATTACTGAAATGTTACCTTTGTATATGTAAAGGTATGTGTATCTTCTCATTAGCAATATGCACTGCATTACTTAAGGAATAGTGTGAGGAAAGTGATATGGTTACCTAATTTACTGTTTAAAGTGACAGTTACTTAGAATGTGTATTTGGCTAATGTCCAATTCCAAACCATTTTAAATATTATTTTTGGTGTGTTTTGAAAGACCATTCCTGTAATGTGACTGATTCTGAAATTTATTTGTGAGAACTATAAATACCACAGAACTGTAAAGCTGTCAAAAAACAAATTTCCAATATAGCTGCTCATGCCAAAAGCTACAACACCAACAATTTCAACCAATACTTCACACTGACCCTCCTTAAAGCCTTACCCCCAACTTATCTGATGCTGAACTTCATCTTTGGGAACTCTGCTTCCAACACATCTTACAATCTAGGCAAAGTTCTGGTTTCAACATACTCTAATATTATTGTAATAGTCATTACTGTAGTAGTTATAATATTGTATTACAATCTTGTATCAGTATAATATTCTAATAATCTGTTTAATCCTTTCCCCAATCTCACTTGTTTACTCTTTAACTTCCTTTCCCTTATTTTTTACCTTTCATTGCGATGTGTATGTGTCTGTTTGTATGTGTGTATGCATGTATGTATTTCTCCATTGTTGTAACCTTTCATTGAGAGAGAGAGAGAGAGAGAGAGAATTGTTGGAATTTGTTGGATGTCGATTGTTGGTGTTTGAATTTGTCAATTCACGTCTATTCAACACACAGTTCAGACCTTTCCTGACAAAGGGGACTCAGATACTAAAAAATTTGAAATTTTATTTAATGCTTAGCTTTACTGAACCAACTGTTGATTTCAGGCAAGTCAAGTACAGTGTCTCTCTTTCCTATCCAAATGTGTAAATTAGTTTGACATTGTCACATTTTCCGGAAGTACACATTTGGATTCCTTATTTACACATTCAGATAGAAAAGAGACACCTTGAATCAACAGTTGGTCCAGTCTGACTGTACAGAAGTAAAAATTAGGACCTGAGCACCCTTCATCAGGATAGTAGGTATTAACTAATGCCAGCCGGGCACAAATTAACAAATTTAAACCACAAGCTGTTAGATAACAACAACTGACAAACAACAAAGTCAAGAACTCTCTCTCTCTCAATGAAAGGTAACAAAAATGGAAAAATAATGGAATTCTACATATTATGTACACACAGACTAGAGTGGAAAGTAATAAGTAACGAAAAGGAAGCTAGTAAGTAGGATCACTCAGGTGTGCTGCAAAAGGATTGTCCTATGATACCAAAACCATGGATGTGTTGGTTATCAGTATTTGGGCATAAAGTAAAGGTAAATTTGAACAAATTGGAAATTATTTTTCATCAAAGCTTATTTATAAATTTTGAGATGAATATTATATAGTTCATTTAATTTTTAGGGAAAAACATTCTTGGCTCTACCATTGTTACATGAAACTGTCATGTTACATGACTGCATTTGGAGTGGCAACGTTGCTGTCCACTAAACTACAGCTTCTTTACAGTAACAAGTTCGGAGACAAATATTTCCAAGTCCTAACTCATTTTTGGAAAATCCTTATTATTGACTCCCTAAATCCTTTACAACTTAGGTTTACTATTTTTAGACTAGTATCAAAAATCTTCCTGGTCTCTCTAGTTACCATACCAGAATAAAAAGTGTGATCTGGAAATGAATATTGAAGGATGAAGAGTTAACATAATGCAGATTTATTTTTGTATTAAGGCTGAACATTACTTTACTAAATATTCCCCGATTCTAGAAAAAATTACTTCCTAGTTTATAATTTTTCATTACCTGGTTCAGCTGGCCTTAAGTGACATTCATGTCGAGGTGAACCCTCATAACCTTCAGGGCAAGAACAGACAGCTATGTGATTAACTGTCTGGCACAATGCATTTATTCCACATGCGTCAACACATGGATCTCTACAATGCTGGCCAAAGCAGGCCTTGTGTCGAGGACAGTCCTGGTTGATGAGACATTCAGGGTATGTGCAAACTGCAGCTTCATTTACTACACGACACTGCCCATTACTTGAACATGGTGATGGGTAACATGGGTCCCTTGGAGGTGCTGAAAATTGAAAGAAGGTACTAGTTTCAGAACCTAGCAAGGTTTTGTAAATCAATAATAATACCTACCTTCAAAGTGAGCATTTCATATATAAAAAAATGTTTGAAATAACACTACTACCTCTTTATTAAATAATAATTTAATTATTTCTGTTTTTCAGAAATCCAGATTTTTATATACAACAAATAGTAATTCATTTCAAAATTGAATCCTGTTGTAAATAGTTAATGGATGTTGTAGAAAAAACATGAATGACCTTAAGAAATGACAGTATGGATAACAATAATCAATCCAGATATGATGTACAATAGAAGTTAAATCGTGTTAAAAAGGAATCATGCTGTAGACAGTGAGTCGATGTTGTAGAAAAGACAGCAATAATTTGAAAATTGGCAAGATGGGTAACAATAAAACTTGAAAATATAGTAAAGACAAAATATTTATGTAAATTTCACTGCCTCTTATTTGATGAGTTTCTTAAAATTCTTATATCCGAGAATAATTTATATTAAAATGTATATACACATTTGAATCTAAACAAATCTAAATTAAGATATGATACAGATTAAGGTACCTAATTAATATACGGTGGTTTCCTAATTACAAATTGAAGAAGCAGACAAATTGGTTACTTCTGTTCATTTCTTAAAACCAATACACAAGAACCACAACATTTTACAGTTACCTTTCTTTGTTATTTGCTTTATTTTTCTTACTTCTACTTGGAAATAAGTTAGTGATATTTTTATTAAAAAAATAATAAAATAACAAAGTTTAGTACATATTTTCTTATGAAATGTAACTTCAATTGAATTGTTTTTGAATGCTTTACTCACCTGGTTGCTCCTTGCACTCAGCAAATGGATCTCCAATTAATGGAGGTGGACAGCTGCATACAGGGCTGTGATTAATTGTCTGACATATGGCTCCATAGCCACAAACTCCTGGGCAAGGATCAACACACTTAGTTGCCACACAAGCTCTGTTGCGTGGACAATCAGGATTTATAGTACATTCAGGACGGCAGTTGGGTGGTAAACCCAGGTAATTGGGCAAGCACACACAAACAGCACTGCCAGATGTAGAGTGGCAGATGGCGTTGGGTCCACATGGAGATGGTTGACATGGATCTGTCTCCACAGGTATTTCTACAGTGGAAATAACATCTTGTGAAACTCATTACAGAACTACAAATGACCTCAAAACATTATCATTAAGTGTTATATATATTTGTGTGTGTATGTTAATTAACTCATTTGAGTAGGAAATATGAGCAGAGAACAGCTGATTTCCTTAAATCAACAGTTGGTCCAGTAAGGCTGTGAACAAATAGTATTTCAAACATCCGAGGGCCTGAGTTCTCTTATTCAGAACAATATGTCTGAACGTTAAGCCAGCCAGCTGGCTGCACAGTCTGATAGCACACATTTAAGATCTACTGAATAAGGCATACTCAGGTCCTCAAAAATTTGAGTTGATATTTCTGTCCAGCCTGAATCAACCAACTGCTGCTTCTCTTTCCTATCCAAATGAGTTAGGTTATACATATATATATATATATATATATATATATATATATATATATATATATATACACACACACACACATTGAACAAAAAAGTTTCAGTTCCAACTATTCACAATATTTTTACACTGTTAGGGTTTGGAGTTATATAAACGATAACAAATACTGAAACAAAAAAGTTTCAGTTCCTACTACTCTCAATATTTTTAATAAACCTCCTTGATGTATATGTTATATGTATGTATATCTAAAATATGACAAAAATAAAAACTGAGGTTAAGTGTCCTTCAAACTTGTGCCAATAAGTTTCATTTACAAATTTCGTATTTTAAACTTAGTCCGCCTGGGTTCATTCAAAATTTTTGTTAAAATCTCAATACATAGAAATAAGAAAATATTGAAATGTGATTTGTCACTGAACAAACCGATCTTAAGTCACATGTTCCAAGACATTGGCATTTGTTCTGTATGCAGGCACAGTTCATTGGGAAATCTGAACTCACTAGACATTTTGGTTTGAACATGGATTTCCAAAAAAAATTAGGGATGCATTATCAATTTTATTATATAAACTTTGCAAGCCAATATTGTCTAAAATATAATATAAATATCAAAAAAATTAAAATAAAACACAAAGTTATACTATATCTTTTCTTATCTATTAGAATTACCTATGTAAGTACACATAAAAATATTTACTGAAAGTAAGAGATTTGATGACATTCAGAACTTAGTTGTTATTTAAGATTTTAACAAAAACACTTACGAGGAACTACTTGACATAGTCTGAAAGCATCGCCTGAGGTTCCCTCAGGACAGGAACAGATTGGAATGTGATTTGTCACTGAACAGACAGATCCTATTCCACATGTTCCAGGACATGGGTCTTGGCACTTATTCTGTATACAGGCACGGTTCATTGGGCAGTCTGAGCTTACAAGGCATTCAGGTCTGCACATCTCATATGGGTTTCCAAAATATTCAAGGATGCATTCACAAGTTCCAAAGG
This sequence comes from Zhengitettix transpicula, assembly GCA_037074705.1. Taxonomy (NCBI): domain Eukaryota; kingdom Metazoa; phylum Arthropoda; class Insecta; order Orthoptera; family Tetrigidae; genus Zhengitettix; species Zhengitettix transpicula. The sequence continues at coordinate 32,259,609 of CM073596.1, read as the reverse complement.
ACCCCTCAACACGACAGTGAGCATTTGGACCACATGGTGAAGGATTACATGGGTTGATTGGTTTTGAAGGTGCTGTAGCTGTGGAAAGAAAAACAATAATTCTTTTTAAAATTAGAAATCTTATACAATGATGCATTACACAGTTATCTTCTAAGTATCAGAGTTTAATGAAATATTAATGACACGTTATTTAAGTGTAAGTTAAAAAATTATTGGCAAATAATTCCAACAATTAAAATGTAATGGTGCAATAAACTGGTTTGAGGAAACATAAAAACTGTTTTTTGAAGGTGAAGTTTAAGGGAAGAAAAACCACGAATTCAGTCATCATATTTTTGACAAATTTAGATTTAATAAATTTTTAGTCACATATACAGGATCTTTTGACCTATTTATTGGACATAATGAACTGTAATGTATGACTTACATCATTGCTCTCTAAATTGTAGATTTAAAATGGTTATATCTGAAGAGGTTCCCGAAGAGGACAAATGAGATAAATTTTATATAAATTGTATAAATAATCTTCTGACTCGAGGTCAGTTATTTATGTATATTATAATAATAAATGTTTAGGTGTTTTAGGTCATTGTAAAGATCAATATAGTATTGGGTAGGTGAATGACAGTTAATGTTTTTCTATAATAATTGACAATATTTCTGAGAATTCCAGCAATAAAAAAGTTCCTAAAGGTGTATATTAGTGTCATATGTTGATGGCTGAATATCTTAATAATTTCTAAAAAAATATTTTATTCAATAAGAATATGCTATATTTTCAACTGATATCTACGGTAAATGAAAATTTGACATTGAGCTTAGGTCTTCTGTGGAGTATATAGACAATTCCATGAAGTTATGTTGGAAGTATATTTAAGATATAATTGGGGTTATTTTTAATAAACGGAAAAAATAGGTATTCTGTTTATACAAGGAAATTTTAAGGGTAATTAATGTATCACAATCTACTTAGAACCTTGATAACTGTGTAATGATCAATAACAATATAAACAACATAAAACATGCACATACTCAAAAAATGCATAATAATCATATCATGTCATATCATATCATATCATATCATGCTAAACATGCAATTTATCATTCAAAATGCATCATGCACAAGAAATAACATGCTGTAATGAAACATGCATAGAAACAAAAACAATATTACAATACATAAATTGTACACTAAATTAAACATTAACTTAATCAAGTAAAATAAAATAAAATTATACCAAACTTTATCACTCATCAGAACTACATTAGTGGAAGCTATTGTGTGAGACTGTTTTGAGTTCTCTGTTCAATATGTAAGTGGAATATACTTGCACACAATACTACTAATTTCATGACTAGTTTTCTGCCATTAGTATAATTTAGAGCATACTGAAATTGTATAATTCAGTAAGTACAAAAATAGCTGCTAAACCTACTCCAAAAACAGACATCCCATGTCCTTTCAACTAGCAAAAACCCAAACCAGCATTTGAATCATAAAAAAAAGTATAATCCTAACCACCACTTTTTTCTAATGACGGCTGGACACTATCTCTTTTTTCCTTTCCATACTAATTATAGATAGATAGGTCAGAGAGACAGTGAAGTCGACTTATGTGAAATCAATATTTGATTTCACATAAGTCTGGCTGAGGAGAGAGAATAATACAAGTTTTCGAGGACCTGAGCCCTCTTTGTTAAGAGAGAATATCTGAACTGTGTGCCGGCCAGGCACAAATTATTCTGCCACAATATTATGTGTCTGGGCAGCACACAGTTCAGAGCCTCTATCCTGACTAATAGGCTCAGGCCCTAAAAAATTCGTAATGTTCATTCTCCTCAGCCTGACTGGACCAACTATATATATATATATATATATATATATATATATATATATATATATATATATATATATATATATATATAATTGTGATATTGGTATGGAAAGGAAACAGAGAGAGTTTGTGGCTTACCTGAAAGTGAAGTACGGTGTAGCCATAGGGAACTGAAGGTAGGTCTTCAAATTTTCATAGGCTCTCAGCTTCCTTCTTCATGAAGGAGTGTTTCCATGCACCGGCTGGCTGCAGAAATCTGAGTACTACCTTCGGTTTACTATTGCTACACCATAGTTCTCTTTCAGGTAAGTCATAAGTTATCTCTCTTTCCTTTCCATACCAATAACACAATTATTTTTGACAATGTTATATCCTTACTAATATAATGTAAGAAATACTTAATAAATTTAACTTTTCTAGTTTATGTAACATGACATCAACCTTAAAGGCTATATAACATCTACAATAAAGTTAACCATTCAATATAACAAATAGTAAAAAAAAAATTATAAAGCAGACACTGAAATATTTTCTTTAGTGTAATAATTGCTACAATTATAAACAGCTTAATATGTTAAGAAATACAAATAATTTTTTCAACAAAAATTCTGTGTGCAATATTATGGCTACACATTTGATAAAATTATTTAATGTTAAATATGCTAAATTAGAGCATTAATATTAATTAATATGGTTTGATTTTGCTAAGGTTAGAGAAATATTAACTTATTAAATTAAATTAATCTTGAAGAATCTTGTGTTGTGATCTTTCTTCTATAGCTTACGTTGGACAAATGGGATGCAGGCTGTGAATGGATCACCAGTAAATCGTTCTGGGCACACACAGTTGGGAATGTGGTTGATGACTCGGCAGTCTGCACCAGCTCCACAAGAACCTGGACATGGATCACGACACTGTTGGTGGAGACAGGCTTGTGATGAACTGCAATCCATGTTGGTTATACACTCAGGGCGGCAATGTGGTGGTGAGCTGACAAAGCCCTCCACACAACTACATAGAGGGCTGTGACCATCTGGTGATATTTTGCAAATAGAATTTGACCCACAGGGTGATGGCTGGCATGGATTTAGGGGCTCTGGCGTTGGAGGTGGAATTGCTGCTGTAATAAAAGGTTTGTTCATAAAAAGTAAATCTTTTCTTGCAGTAAGGAGTATGATATATATATATATATATATATATATATATATATATATATATATATATATATATATATATATATAAATTACTTACATATGAAATAACATCTTGAGAAGGCATCTCCAGTGTAACCTGTAGGACAACTGCAGATTGGATTGTGGTTTATTACAGCACATCTAGCACCAACCCCACAAGTACCAGGGCAAGGGTCAATGCATTTATGGTTGATACAGGCTTGTATCTGAGAACACTCTGTGCTCACTACACACTCTGGTCGGCAGGTTGGGGGACTTCCTACGAATCCCACAATACATGAACAGATCGGCTGCCCATTAATTTCTCGACACTGACTATTCTGACCGCACGGAGATGGATTGCATGGCTGTTTCACTGGAGGTGCTGTAAAATAGGCTTGAGTTTAATTTAGAGTTTATTGTCACACAATAAAACTGAATGATTAAGAAACATACATGGAATGGCTCTACACTGAACAAATGCATTTCCAGATGTTCCTTCAGGGCAACTACAGACTGGTATATGGTTCACAACATCACACAGAGCTCCTTCGCCACATGTTCCTGGACAGGGATCTGTACACTTATTCCTTATACATGCCTTGGTTCGATCACAGTCTGTGCTAAGGACACATTCTGGTCGGCAACCAAAGTATGGGTCTCCATAGTATTCTGGGAGGCAAATGCAAGTGCCATCTCTGCACTCCGCATTAGAACCACATGGGGAAGGGCTGCACTTATTAACAGGTACTGGGATAGCTGCTAGAGTAAAAATAATATTTGTAGTGCATTCATGATTGTAGAACACTAAATACATAATAACTTTTGTATACTCACGAGTTTGTGGATTTGGGTAACAGTGTTGAAATGGGTCTCCTGTGTAACCTTCAGGACATACACAAACTGGAGTATGATTGATAACATTGCATTGAGCCTCAAAACCACAGGAACCAGGGCAAGGATCACGGCACTTTTCTCTTAGGCATGCAAGATTATGTGGACACTCAGTGTTGATAACACACTCTGGCCGGCAGTTAGGTGGACTTCCAATGTAGTTAATGAGGCAGGAACAAGATGGAGAGCCTCCAATATCTCTACACTGAGAATTTGGACCACATGGTGATGGAACACAGGGATTAACATATTCAGTTGGAGGTTGAGAGACAGGAGCTGAAATAAAGAGAATAAATATGTTCTGCACTTAAACTTTACAAGTGAAAATAATAATTGATTAGATATATTAGTAAATAACATTTTCAACTTACGAGGTATTATATAACACCTGCTGAAAGGATCACCAGTGTATCCAGCTTGACAGCTACATATAGGACTGTGATTTATAACTTCACAACGTGTGTTCAATCCACATGTTCCAGGGCACGGATCTCCACATTTCTGATTGATGCAAGCTCTGTTTTGGGGGCACTCTGAACTGACTACACACTCTGGTCTACAACCAGGAGGGCTGCCAATGTATGAAGGTGAACAAGAGCACACAGCTTGACTGTTTATCTGCCGACACTGGCTATTTGGTCCACAAGGATTGGGAAAACATGGATCTTTCTCTGATGATTGAACTGGTTCTGAAACAAGAAGAAAGGAATGCAATAAAAGCACTAGAGTAAATAATACAATTTTATATTATAAGTTTAACTACTTACGTTGCTGAATAGGTTGAATGTTGCAATATCTGAATGGATCTCCAGAGTACCCAGCAAAACAGGTGCAGGTAGGCAAATGGTTCACAGTATGACAGTCAGCATTTTGTCCACATGTACCCGGACAGGGATCAATACATTTGTTATGAATACAAGCCCGATTTGGGGTACAATCCGTATTCAGTACACACTCAGGACGACAGCCTTCATATGGGTTTCCTATATAGTCTGGCAAACATGTGCAGGATCCAGCACCATTTTGTTCTCTGCATATTGCATTTGATCCACAAGGTGATGGTAGACAAGGTGTAGATGTTTCCGCTGGACGAGCAATAACAACTACAAGAAAAGCGCATAATTTTGATATTATTTCTGCAAAGTTATAGTTAATAATGTGCTAAAAAAAAAATTTCCTACCTTCAGGTTCATAGCACATTACAAATGGATCACCACCATATGTAGGTAGGCAAACACAGTTTGGTGTGTGGCTTATTACATGACATTCAGCATTTGTGCCACAAGAACCAGGGCACGGATCTCTACATTTCTGTTTGATACATGCAAGGCTGCTAGCACACTCACTGCTACTAACACATTCTGGCCTACAATTAGGAGGCAAACCAATGAAATCTGGCAAACATGAGCATGAAGGATTATCTCCAGCCACTTGACACACTGAATTTGGACCGCAAGGTGAAGGCTGGCAAGGATTGATTGAGACCGGTGGGTACTCGGCTGAAAAATTAATTTTTTTCACAGATTATTATTATAAAATCATTAATTACATAATATATATATATATATATATATATATAAAACATTAAATATACTTACGTATAAGGTGACAATGAATAAATGGGTCACCAGTAAACCTAGCAGGACAGATGCATATAGGATTGTGGTTTACCACTTCACATTGAGCTCCAATGCCACATGTTCCTGGGCAGGGATTGTGACACTTTTGATTGAGGCATGCCTCATTTTGGGCACACTCTGAACTCATTACACACTCTGGTCTGCATGAAGGTGGACTTCCAATGAATCCTAATACACATGAACACACTGCCTGGCCACTTATCTCTCTACACTGGCTGTTTGGTCCACAAGGTGATGGACTACATGGCTGCGTTTTTGGTGGAGCTGTGAAAGTTTGCACTTTAATTAATTCAATTTTAGACATACAAAAAAGTAACATAATGAATGTTAGAAGTAACATAATGTAATTTTTCTGGTAGCTTACGTGGAATTGGTCTACAGTGGATGAAGGCATTACCAGACATTCCTTCAGGGCAGCTACATATGGGAATATGATTTATAACTTCACATCTGGCATCTTGCCCACAAGTACCAGGACAAGGATTTGCACATTTGTTTCGTATACAAGCTTTTGTTCTTTCACAATCAGTACTCAGAACACATTCTGGATGACAACCCGAGTATGGATCTCCTTGATATTCAGGAAGACAGGTACATATACCATCGCTGCATTGAGCATTTGATCCACAAGGTGATGGGTTGCAGGGGTCAGCGGGAAGAGGTATGGGCACTGTAAACAAATATTGTCAATCATTAAAATGCTGTTCTAAGTTAAATTTCTACACTAAGAGACTTTGATTAAACTTACGGGGTGGTGGTGAAAGATAACAATTTGTGAATGGATCCCCAGTGTAGCCCGTAGGACATGTACACACAGGAGTATGATTGATAACATTGCATTGTGCACCAGCTCCACAAGATCCAGGACATGGATCTCTGCACTTTTCTCTAAGACAAGCAAAATTACTGGCACAATCTGCATTGATTACACACTCAGGCCTGCAGTTTGGTGGAGAACCTATATAATTTGTTAGACAGGAACAGGAAGGTGTATCACCCACTGCCTGGCAAATAGAATTAGGACCACAAGGTGACGGATTACAGGGATTGATTGGTTTTGGAGCTTCTACAGGTTCTGAAAAAGAAAAAAAGTCAAATATAAATATCTGTTAGCTACAAAAACTCAACCAAATTAAAAATATATATATTTACCTGGGATAGCATAACACCTGGTGAAAGGATCACCAGTGTAAGCAGTCTGACAACTACAAATAGGACTGTGGTTTATGACTTCACAGCGAGCATTTAGCCCACATGTTCCTGGGCATGGATCCACACACTTCTGATTAACACAAGCCCTGTTTTGTGGGCACTCAGAGCTAACAACACACTCAGGTCGACAACCAGGAGGACTTCCCATATAATTTGGCAAACATGAACACACAGCTTGTTGGTTAAATTCTCTGCACTGGCTATTTGGACCACACGGCGATGGAATGCATGGATTTCCTGGTTCAGCTTTAACAGCTGATACAAAATAATAGATTCAAAATTAACACCAAAAGTGAAACTGAAATCTTAATTTATGTAAAATTACTTACGCTCTTGAATGTTGCAAAATCTGAAAGGATCGCCTGTGTATCCTTGCCTGCAGGTGCAAGATGGCAAGTGGTTCACAACTTGACAGTCTGCATTTTGACCACATGTTCCTGGACATGGGTCCTGGCATTTATTTCGAATGCAAGCCTTGTTAGACGCACAATCAGTGTTCACAACACACTCTGGGCGACAGCCTTCATATGGATTTCCTATATGCTCTGGCAAACAGCTACAAGAACCAGCACCATTTTGTTCCCTGCAGACAGCATTTGCTCCACAAGGTGAAGGCACGCAAGGAGTAGGCCTTTCACTGGGCAGTGATTGGGCTGTGAAGAATATAAAGGACTCACTAACTCTGTTATTTATGTCTTACTTTCTATGGAATTGTGAAGGTGTACTTTGCACTTACGCTGTGTGAAACACTGAGTAAATGGGTCACCAGAGTAGCCAGGAAGACATATGCAGTTTGGTGTGTGGCTGATAACTCTGCACTCAGCATTGGCTCCACACGACCCTGGGCATGGGTCACGGCATTTCTGGCTCATACAAGCGAGGTGGCTGGCACACTCACTGTTACTGATGCACTCAGGCCTGCAGTTGGGGGGAGAACCTTTGAATTCTGGAAGGCAGGAGCATGACGGACTGTCTCCCACAACTTGACACACAGCATTTGGTCCACATGGAGATGGTTGACATGGATTAACAGGTGGTGCAGGAGGTAATTCCACTGTAAAAGAATTGTGCTCAAGTATACCTATGAAGGAACAGTGGGATGGTATTTATATATATATAAATTAACAACATTACACTTACGAACAGGTTGACATCGAACAAAAGGATCGCCGGTGTATCTCACAGGGCAGCTACATATGGGGTTATGGTTAACAACTTCACATCGTGCTGATATACCGCATGTTCCCAGACAAGGGTTACGACACTTGAGGTTACTGCATGCCTCATTCTGTGCACATTCTGAGCTTACTACACATTCTGGTCTGCATGAAGGAGGACTTCCTAGGTATCCCAAAACACAGGAACACACTGCCTGGCCATTTATTTCTCGGCATTGGCTGTTTGGTCCACATGGAGATGGGTTGCATGGTTGTGTGATGACAGGTGCTGATAGGATAAGTAAAATATTGAAGTTTGGTATAATTTGTGATTAAATGTTTATAAATGTACGTTGATCTTACATAACTGGAAGTCTTTTCTTCCTTTAAATAATTTTACACATTGAAACGTATGAACCAAATTTTATTATATTTTGAAATAATAACTTACGTGGAATTGGTCTGCACTGTATAAAAGCATTTCCGGACATTCCTTCTGGACAGCTGCAGATGGGAATATGGTTTATCACATCACATCTGGCATCTTGTCCACAGGTTCCGGGACAAGGATCCACACATTTATTCCTGATACAAGCCTTGCTCCTGTCACAATCTGTGCTCAGGACACACTCAGGGCGGCATCCTGAGTATGGATCTCCTTGATATTCTGGTAAACATGTGCAAGAACCATCCCTGCATTGTGCATTTGGTCCACAAGGTGAAGGGTTGCATGGGTCAACTTCCACAGGAGCTTGTTCTATAATCAAATTATGTGTAAAAATCTTGACTGTAAGTTTATTGTCAGAATGGATATGTATGAGTGATTATACATATTGTACCTGGTGGTTTTGGGTAACAGTTTGTAAATGGATCTCCAGTGTATCCTTCAGGGCAAGTGCATACAGGAGTGTGATTTATTACAGCACAATTAGCTGCTGTTCCACACGATCCAGGACAAGGATCTCTGCACTTGTTCCTTATACATGCCACGTTACTGGGGCAATCTGGATTTATAGTGCACTCTGGTTTGCAGTTTGGTGGTGATCCAACAAAATTTTCCAAACAAGAACAAGCTGCAGATCCACCAACATTGTTGCACTGGGAATTTGGCCCACAGGGTGAAGGCAAGCATGGATTTACTGGTCGCGGAGTCTCAGATGGGGTGGGTGCTATAAATGTTATCAAATTTTATTACAATCACAAATTGATTACAACAACTAATTTAAATGATAAAATAGACAAGTTAAAACTTACGAGGAACAAGGAAGCAGCGTGTAAATGCATCGCCTGTGTAACCAGGAAGGCAACTACAGATTGGACTGTGGTTGATCACCTCACACCGTGAATTAATTCCACACGAACCAGGACAAGGATCTACACATTTTTGATTAATGCAAGCTCTATTTTGATGGCATTCAGAGCTAACAACACATTCTGGACGACAAGTGGGAGGAGTGCCAATGTAATTTGTCAAACAAGAACACACTGCCTGTTCATTTACTTCTCTACATTGACTGTTAGGTCCACATGGTGATGGTAAGCATGGTTTATTAGGTTCTGCTTTAATGGCTGAAAACAAATTAAATTAACAAATTTCTTTATATGTTCAAAGGACAATATAAATTTGATTAAATAATGGAGTTTATTAGGTAACTTACGTTCTTGAATGTTACAAAACCTAAAAGGATCTCCTGTATACCCAGGTCTGCATACACATGATGGTAAATGGTTCACAACTTGACAATCTGCATTCTGGCCACATGTTCCAGGACAAGGATCTTGGCATTTATTCCTTATACATGCCTTGTTTGAAACACAATCTGTATTGACAACACATTCTGGACGACAACCTTCATATGGATTACCAATATAATCTGGAAGGCAACTGCAGGACCCAGCACTATTCTGTTCCTTACAAACTGAATTTGCTCCACACGGTGATGGAATGCATGGTGTTGGCCTTTCTTCAGGAATCCTTACAGCTGTATTATATTAATATAAAAATAAGTACATCTATAAATAGTTGAATCAACTAAAAGTAAAATGTTTATAAAAATTACTTACACAGAATGATGCACTGAGTAAATGGATCACCAGTGTATTCTGGGAGACATACACAGTTTGGTGTATGACTCACAACTCTACACTCTGCATTGGATCCACATGATCCAGGGCAAGGGTCTTGGCATTTAAGCCTGATACAAGCAAGGTGACTAGCACACTCACTGTTGCTAACACATTCGGGTCTGCAATTAGGGGGGACACCCTTAAACTCTGGCAGACAGGAACATGACGGGCTATCTCCAATTACTTGGCATAATGAATTTGGTCCGCATGGTGAAGGCTGGCAAGGATTTACAGGTGGTTGAAGAGGTGTTTCAACTACCAAAAATAAAATATACAAATAAAACTAAAAGAATTATGTGGAAAATAAATAAATAAAACAGTAAACAAGGAAATATGCTCACCAATAGGTTGACATCTGACAAAAGGATCTCCAGAAGTTCTAGCGGGACAACTGCATATGGGATTGTGGTTGACAACTTCACAACGGGCACCAAATCCACAAGTACCAGGACAGGGATTTACACACTTCTGATTGCTGCAAGCCTCATTCTGAGCACATTCAGCACTCACTACACACTCTGGTCGGCAAGCTGGAGGACTGCCAAGGTATCCTGGTACGCAGGAACACACAGATTGGCCATTGACTTCATGACACTTGCTGTTGGGACCACATGGTGATGGGTTGCATGGTTGTGATGCAACTGGAGCTACATTGAAGTAAAATGACATATTAGAGATTTTATATATAATACTAGTCATTATACATATATAAATTTTAATTTTGTTGCTTTTATGCATAAAATCAATTGTTATTCATACTATAAATATACAATAATATCTTAAATCAATTATGTGGACTATGAAAGAAAAGAAAAACAACAATTATAGATTTTCTTAAGTACATTTGTATCTTCTACTATATTAATTTGTGTAATGCTATTTTCTTTATATAATAAATACAAAACTTTATTCATATGTTATTGCATCTACACATTTTTCCTTCCCAAACTCAAGAACATAACAACATGTAACTATACATAAAATTCATATTTACAGGAAAGAGAGATATAATACATGCCTTCCCTGAAATTTCTTCAAATTTTTGGAGGCTCTCAGCCTCCTTCCTGAAGAAGGAGGTTGAGAGCCTCCAAAAATTTGAAGAAATACCTTCAGTTTCTTATGGCGACGCCACACTTCATGTCAGGTAAGCCACAACCTATCTCTCTGTCCTATCCATACCAATATTTTATATATATATATATATATTTCTCAGTGTGTGTGTGTAATATATTGCCCATGTATTTATTTATATTGTCCCAGAAAATAAATTAATTTCACACTTATTTCTGAGACAACATGTGATTTATGTGGAATTGGAAGTATCACTATTCAACTCACTGACACTGAAAACAATTTAGTATAGGGAATTTTGGGAAATTTACCCCTTCAGCCCCCACCATGCCAAAGAAGAGTACACTTTTTCAATTTATAAGGCATGATGAATGTCACTATCCAACAAAGTAAACCATAAAACTCAGATTTAGACATCATTCTCAGACTATTTCAACATTTATAATTAACCTCTTGCCAACACCACTCCATACTGAAAGTGCCAACCTTGAAGTTAACCAACATGGTAAATATCAGTATTCAATGCAATGAGTTCAAACACCTTGGAATCAACAGAAATTGCAAGCCATTACACTCTTCAATATATTGTTCTCGGAGTTCAACCGGGTTTTGCATAATTGTAGAACGCAACATTTCGACGACTAAAAGCTCTGTTGTCATCTTCTAGGCGAATAACTCCGAGAACAATATATTGAACAACTGCACCGGGAAAGGCTTCAATCTTTGATCATTACACTCTTTTTTGTCACTCTTCCATACTGATGGCGACTGTTAGAATTAGAATTAATGATTCCTGTAATCTTGGATTAATCACCAATCTTGATTACTTTTGAATTATTTTTGTTATTCCCTACTGACTCCACTCCAAGAGGTGTCCTTCCATGCCAATAGGGCATGAAATTAGACATTAACTGCATCAATACTGACACTTTTAGTCTCAGAAATCCTGAAAACTATTTATTCAAGACTAATGTCAATTGTTTTTACACATCTCTAAAAAGCAACTCCCACTCCATAGTTTGTTCCCAGATCATAACTCACATGTGTATGAAGTTTAGGTTGCCATTGCGTTACATATATTTATATTTGTATGTGGAACATAAACAAAAGCTAGATATTGCGGTATTCCTTACGTGGGATTGGTCTGCACTGAATAAATGCATTTCCTGACATTCCTTCAGGGCAACTGCAAATTGGTATATGGTTTACAACATCACATTGAGCATCTTGTCCACAGGTTCCAGGACATGGATCAGCACATTTGTTCCTGATACAGGTTTTAGTCTTTGCGCAATCTGTACTCAAGATGCATTCTGGCCTACATCCAATATATGGATCACCCTGATATTCAGGTAAACAAGTGCAAGAACCATCTCTACATTGTGTATTAGGTCCACATGGTGATGGAATGCATGGATCACTCTCGACATCTGGTGCTTGTTCTGGGAGCAACAAACAATGGTAAATTATATAGAAAATAAAGTTTATTTAATCATCAAAATAAATTTATCTTACCTGGTGGCTTTGGATAACAATTTGAGAATGGATCCCCAGTGTAGCCCGTAGGACATGTACACACAGGAGTATGATTGATAACATTGCATTGTGCACCAGCTCCACAAGATCCAGGACATGGATCTCTACACTTCTCTCTCACACAGGCTTTGTTGCTAGGACACTCCGAGTTTATGGAACACTCAGGTCGGCAGTTTGGTGGAGAGTTAATGTAATTTGGCAAGCATGCACAAGATGCTGAATGACCCACATCAGTACATTGAGAATTGGGCCCACAAGGTGATGGAATACATGGATTTTGATATGGTGGAGGTGAAACAGGCTTCTGCACAGCTATTAAACAAATAAAATAAAAATATATCAATGTGTTATAAAACCTAAATTAAAAATTATTCATTTTCTAAAAATATGTGTACTTAATACTTATACTTTCCAATTTTCAAATGACAATCTATGGGTATTCACCTGGAATGGCATAACACCTGGTGAAAGGATCACCAGTGTAAGCAGTCTGACAACTACAAATAGGACTGTGGTTTATGACTTCACAGCGAGCATTTAGCCCACATGTTCCTGGGCATGGATCCACACACTTCTGATTAACACAAGCCCTGTTTTGTGGGCACTCAGAACTAACAACACACTCAGGTCGACAACCAGGAGGACTTCCCATATAATTTGGCAAACATGAACACACAGCTTGTTGGTTAAATTCTCTGCACTGGCTATTTGGACCACACGGTGATGGAATGCATGGATTTCCTGGTTCAGCTTTAACAGCTGATACAAAATAATAGATTCAAAATTAACACCAAAAGTGAAACTGAAATCTTAATTTATGTAAAATTACTTACGCTCTTGAATGTTGCAAAATCTGAAAGGATCGCCTGTGTATCCTTGCCTGCAGGTGCAAGATGGCAAGTGGTTCACAACTTGACAGTCTGCATTTTGACCACATGTTCCTGGACATGGGTCCTGGCATTTATTTCGAATGCAAGCCTTGTTAGACGCACAATCAGTGTTCACAACACACTCTGGGCGACAGCCTTCATATGGATTTCCTATATGCTCTGGCAAACAGCTACAAGAACCAGCACCATTTTGTTCCCTGCAGACAGCATTTGCTCCACAAGGTGAAGGCACGCAAGGAGTAGGCCTTTCACTGGGCAGTGATTGGGCTGTGAAGAATATAAAGAACTCACTAACTCTGTTATTTATGTCTTACTTTCTATGGAATTGTGAAGGTGTACTTTGCACTTACGCTGTGTGAAACACTGAGTAAATGGGTCACCAGAGTAGCCAGGAAGACATATGCAGTTTGGTGTGTGGCTGATAACTCTGCACTCAGCATTGGCTCCACACGACCCTGGGCATGGGTCACGGCATTTCTGGCTCATACAAGCGAGGTGGCTGGCACACTCACTGTTACTGATGCACTCAGGCCTGCAGTTGGGGGGAGAACCTTTGAATTCTGGAAGGCAGGAGCATGACGGACTGTCTCCCACAACTTGACACACAGCATTTGGTCCACATGGAGATGGTTGACATGGATTAACAGGTGGTGCAGGAGGTAATTCCACTGTAAAAGAATTGTGCTCAAGTATACCTATGAAGGAACAGTGGGATGGTATTTATATATATATAAATTAACAACATTACACTTACGAACAGGTTGACATCGAACAAAAGGATCGCCGGTGTATCTCACAGGGCAGCTACATATGGGGTTATGGTTAACAACTTCACATCGTGCTGATATACCGCATGTTCCCAGACAAGGGTTACGACACTTGAGGTTACTGCATGCCTCATTCTGTGCACATTCTGAGCTTACTACACATTCTGGTCTGCATGAAGGAGGACTTCCTAGGTATCCCAAAACACAGGAACACACTGCCTGGCCATTTATTTCTCGGCATTGGCTGTTTGGTCCACATGGAGATGGGTTGCATGGTTGTGTGATGACAGGTGCTGATAGGATAAGTAAAATATTGAAGTTTGGTATAATTTGTGATTAAATGTTTATAAATGTACGTTGATCTTACATAACTGGAAGTCTTTTCTTCCTTTAAATAATTTTACACATTGAAACGTATGAACCAAATTTTATTATATTTTGAAATAATAACTTACGTGGAATTGGTCTGCACTGTATAAAAGCATTTCCGGACATTCCTTCTGGACAGCTGCAGATGGGAATATGGTTTATCACATCACATCTGGCATCTTGTCCACAGGTTCCGGGACAAGGATCCACACATTTATTCCTGATACAAGCCTTGCTCCTGTCACAATCTGTGCTCAGGACACACTCAGGGCGGCATCCTGAGTATGGATCTCCTTGATATTCTGGTAAACATGTGCAAGAACCATCCCTGCATTGTGCATTTGGTCCACAAGGTGAAGGGTTGCATGGGTCAACTTCCACAGGAGCTTGTTCTATAATCAAATTATGTGTAAAAATCTTGACTGTAAGTTTATTGTCAGAATGGATATGTATGAGTGATTATACATATTGTACCTGGTGGTTTTGGGTAACAGTTTGTAAATGGATCTCCAGTGTATCCTTCTGGGCAAGTACAAACAGGAGTATGGTTTACAATATTACACTGAGCTCCAGCTCCACAAGATCCTGGACAGGGATCTCTGCACTTCTCCCTGATACAAGCCTTATTACTGGGGCATTCTGCACTGATTGTGCATTCTGGTCTACAATTTGGAGGTGAACCCATGTAGTTTGGTAAACATGAGCAAGATGGGGAGCCATGTACATCTCTACACTGGGAGTTTGACCCACAAGGAGAAGGTACACAAGGGTTTATGTATATTGGTGGTGTTGACGCTGGTGGAGGAGCTATAAAATAAAACATTTTTATTAAACTGAAAGTATTAAACAATTAATATATGTTTAAATTATTATGATTATTCACTCTGTATATAGTTGTATTTTTATATGGTCTGACAAATACAATATCGCCTATTCTGGCCTACTTTGAATATATTGAAGATTCAAAAAAGATTGTGTTACCTGGAATCAGAAAGCATCGAGTAAATGGCTCTCCTGTGTATCCTGTCAGACAGCTACAAATGGGACTGTGGTTAATAGCTTCACAGCGTGCATTGAGGCCACAAGTACCAGGACAGGGATCTGAGCACTTTTGACTTATACAGGCTTTATTTTGAGAACATTCTGAGCTGACAACACATTCTGGTCTACAAGCAGGAGGAGTGCCAATATATTTTTCCAAACATGAGCAAACTGCTTGGCCATTGACCTCCCTGCATTTGCTATTTGGCCCACATGGACTTGGGAAGCATACATCTTTTGGTTGCACTTCTTCAGCTGTAATATAAAAATAAAGTTTAGCCAATGTTTTGTTTACAATACTTCTAATATAATATCAATGAAATTTTGTCTGAGCTTACAAAGAGGTGGAATAATGTTGCAGTATCGGAAAGGGTCCCCTGTATAACCATTGTAGCAAGTGCATAGTGGTAAGTGATTGACAACTTGACACTCTGCATTCTGTCCACAGGTGCCAGGACATGGATTCTGGCATTTATTTTGTATACATGCCATGCTAGGTGCACAATCTGTATTCAGTACACACTCAGGGCGACAACCTTCATAAGGGTTACCTATGTACTCAGGCAAACAAGTACAAGAGCCAGCGCCAATCTGTTCCTTGCAAACAGCATTTGCTCCACACGGAGAGGGTGAACATGGAGATGGATTTTGTTCAATTGGAGCCACTGAAAGTTCAGATTTATTAGTCAGGAGTAATTTTCATTAAATATAAATGAACAATTGGTACAAATAATGATATTATGCACACATATATGTTAAACTGATACAGTAAACTTATGAAATTCTGATGAATTGTTATGATTATTTGAATGACAGATCATTTAAACTTGGTAGAATATATACAAATTGTGAAGATTTGTGTTGAATATAATGTAATAGCCTACTACAAGTGAGAAATTTTACAGTCTGGTGATATTTCATACCTTGACCCACAAAACAAAGATACTGAAATCAAATACATCTAACTCATACCATTCCAGATCATATGTAATAAAATTAGAAGTCAACAATGGTATTAAATTATTAGTTTTATCAGGAATTTTTCCTAGAATGATGCAACATCCTTTTAGTATATTATTTATAAAACATTATTAATTATTCACGCTTCTAATATCTTAAAGTTTTAAAATTTTCTGCATCAACTTTTATCCATAAATGGGCACTATTTAATAAAAACAAAGTTTAAAGTTTCACAAATTTATCTTTGTTAGTGAAATTAGTGATTTTTGAATGTTTTTTTTTCTGGCAATTCTTACTGGCCTGCTCTAATATTTAATGACACTAATCAGAAAGTATGTGGAATGAGCCATTGTTTGGGGTGACTACAAGGCATTGCATGAGAGAAATTGTGTTTAAAGTAAGAGAATTACAGTTGCAGTGGAAATTTAAATAATTTAATGTCAATAAAAAGAATAAATCAGATCTCAAACCTGTAGGACCATATGAGGCTAAGACAGCTCATAAGTATTTGAAACATGGGCACGTAGAAAATAACAGAACTAAGCAGCAAAGTGCACTGGTATCAAGAAAAATGAGCCCGAAGTATACAAATTTAGTATATGTGAAAATAACACTGCCAGACAATTTTATATTTATTACTGGAATATTCCAAGATAAAAATACTCTGTGAGACACAGATTTTCACAATTTTTTCTAGTATTGTCTAAGGACCTGAGGATCAAAATTCAAAAATAATACTTTATCTTCAAGTCTGGCAATAAATAAATAAATAAATAAATAAATAAATAAATATATATATATATATATATATATATATATACTCATACATACATGTGTGCATAAATATTCAAATTCACAATTCCCTTATGTAGCAATATGTTACTACTTATAATATTGTTTATTTTGTTTAGTAGAAAATCAATACTACAGAAGCAATGTTATTAGAAAGTTATACATATATATAAAAGAATCATACTCCACTCATTCAAACAAATGACAAAGATTAATTAACACTAAAATTGAAATAATAATAATCATAAGAAATTATAAACATTAAATTCAAATTGAACTCTTAATTACACATAAGTTCTATTTAAATAATTGAGTAAATTATAAACTAATTTCAATCTGTTTTACAAGAAGTTTGAACATAAGATATTTATTATAAATATATATTATATATTCTAATTTTATTGGTCAATAAAATTGTTTATACAATGATATAAAAATAAAATTCTGGTTATTGCAATCAGTTAGCCAAGTATAACAGAGAACTGCTTTTTATTTATAAATTCAGCAAAGACTAATATATAAACAATTTATAAAACATTCAATATATTGTTAAATACCACTATAAATTGGGTGTGATAATATTTCATAATATTTACAACACAGAACCAAATTACTGAATTTTAATAAATCATTATTTACACAATGTGGTAACAAAATTTCAGCTATTAATTAAAATAAATGTTCCAATTTTTCTAAACAATTTCTGAATAAACTTTAATTAAGGATATTAAAATGAGTGGTTGAAACAAATTTATTTAATTACTCACCATTCAACAAGTGAACTAACATGTTTTTATTACAAAGAAGACTTAGAAGTGATTGAATTCTTTTGTACAGTAGGAAGATTAGTTGGAATTGGTGGGATTATTGAAAATTGTAGGTGATGAGGCTAGGGGTTTGAGCAGCTATTGTGTTTTAGACAATGCTGCAGTAGTTAGCAAAGCATTCAGGAAGAGACTGTTTTGTTTGGCTGATATATAAAGTATGCAATTAATCTGGAAAATGTTTTCTTTGATTTTATAGATGGCTATTTGTGAATGATTTTGGAGGATTGTAGTAGACTGAAGGCACCTCTTCCTACTGCAAGGCTGGAAACCCAGCTTAAGTGGGGAATATAATTTAATACGTGATAATTGTTATGGACAACCTAATGATAGCAACCAACCACATGTTACCATATTAATTTCAATAGAATACTTCATCATTATTATCACAACTGTAAAATTGCAAAATAAGAAGTTAACTGTACATTTAAAAAGTGGGGGAGCAATAAGGTGGGACATACAAGGGAGGCAGTGGTTGTGTGATCACCTGAAGGGAATCATAGGCCATGTGGACAGTATTGTCAGAAGGATTTATATATCTGGGTTGGTTTGCTGTCCAGTGTAGGCCAGTTGCAGAATTGAGTTGAGAATTTGTAGTCAAGGAAAGTAGGTTTTGGTGAAGGGTGGATTGTTTTTTATTTTGGTCAAGAGTGAGTTTTATCAGTTGGACAGTGGATAGGAATTGTGATATTTTCTTCAGGAGAAGGTTTGTAGGATATTTGCTAGGTGACCAGACTGTTTCAAGTGGTGCAAATACTAGCTCTCCTAAGGATTAAGGTGTATGGGAGGGAGTGCTTGGTGTATTCATGATGACATCTAGTGAAGTGAAGGTATTGTAAGGTGTTGGTAGGTTTAATATGAACTGATGTGGAGTTTAGGCCAAAACGGATGTTTCAAGAAAGGTGATGTTAGTGGGGGAGTTGTTCCAAGTGAACTTAACAGGGAATTTGGTGTTAACATTTTGTAGAAAATCAGTAAGGCCATCTAGTACATGGCTCCATAGAATGATGATATCATCTATGAACCAGAATTAGGTTAAAGTTACAGCAGATGAATGTAAGTGTTGCTGTTCCAGTAGTTCCATGAACAGGTTGGCATAGGAAGGGGTCATTTCAGTGCCCATAGCTGTACCACATTTTTGGTGGTAGATGTTGTCAAGGAAAGAAAAATAATTCTTTGTTAAGAAAATCTTGTGGGGTAATCAGAAAATCAATGGTTGAGAAGGAATTTTGTTGCCTGTGAGGCAAGAGATATACAAGTACCACCAGGCCATTAGCATGGGAATGTTAGTGTAAAGAGAGATAACTTCTACGGCAGCCAGTAGGACATTGGGTTGAAGTTATTTTGGGAGTTCATTGAGAAGAATATGGTTTGTGTCTTGAGCAAACAAAGGTAGTTTTTCCAATATTAGTTGGGGAGATATTCTAAAGCAGAAATATAAATGGGTGACAATTTTTTATGTAAGTCATGTGTTTATATTTCAGAAGTATTAGAAGCATTGGGGTCAGTAGGGATAGGTTTATAAGTTCTGTCATCTCCCAGCTGCTGAAGTAACGACTCTCCAGGTCCATGACAATGATAGTGGAGCACTCGTCAGCCAATAAAATAACAACTTTGCTATTAAAAGGATGCAGAACGCTGTTTATTGGCCATGGGTTAAGTTAGAATAATTGTGAAGAGAGAAAAGAAAGAATAGAGAAATTATGTAGGAAACTAGAATGCAGGTACAGGTTTCAGTCATATGGTTAGTGGTGGTTTTGCATGTGATACTATGAAAGGTTCATTAAATTTTAAAATGCAAGTCTGTGGTGTTAAGTGGAACTAGGTAATCTGGGGGATTCTTAGACATTTAAATAACAACAATAAATGGACAGATAAAACAGAGATCCTTAGAAAAAAATAGCTTCCAATGATTGTTTTATACATATACACACACAATATTGGTATGGAAAGGAAAGAGAGATACGTTGTGGCTTACCTGAAAGTGGAGTGCGGTGTCACCATAAGGAACTGAAGTTTGTTCTTCAAATTTTCAGAGGCTCTCAACCTCCTTCTTCAGGAAGGAGTGTTACACAATTCTGTGTACCGGAGTCCGCAGCCGGCCTGTGCACAAAATGGTGTAACACTCCGTCCTGAAGAAAAAGGCCGAGAGCCTCTGAAAATTTGAAGAACAGCTTTCAGTTCCTTATGGCAACACCGAACTACACTTTCAGGTAAGCCACAACCTCCGTATCTTTCCATTCCATACCAAAATTGCAATTACATATATATATATATATATATATATATCTGTGTGTGTGTGAGTGAGAGAGAGAGAGAGAGAAAGGAAGTGACATTGTAAAAATAATTGCTCTCAAGCCCATATAACACAGTAGTTTAGACTGTCATATACTAGCAAAACAGGCCACTTTCATCTTCCCTAATGGGGAAGGTAAATACAAACATAGGAAAGGATTTGATATCAATAAGCAGTGGCTCATACTTACTAATATATTAAAAAAAATGCATATATATATATATATATATATATATATATATATATATATATACATACATATATATATGTATATGTATATATATATATACATATACATATATGTATATATATATATATATATATATATATATATATATATATATATATATATATATATATACACACATATACATACATATATATGTATATATGTGTGTATACATATATATATATATATATATATATATATATATATATATATATATATGTATATATATACTAGCTGGGTGCCCGGCGTTGCCCAAGATGTCATTTATCTATAACCCCCGATATGACTCCAATTTTGGCTGCTTTTGGGCAATTTTTATGTAACGCTACTCGAACCCTAATCATTATAATTAACTCTGAAAAATATTTCTTCAACGCAAATATTTTCTGTGTTTGCATGTTCCAAAATTTGCACCCCGCTACCCCTGCATCTGAGGGGTAAATGCCAATTTGAATGTCGTAACTAAACACAGTGACTTCCATAACCTTTGATTTGACTCCAATCTCGGTTGTATTCGCGTTATTTTACTGTAAAGCATCTCCACCCCAAACCCGAAGGGTGTCCTTTTCACAGGGCGTAGGGGATGAAAATTGTATTCAGATAACATTGGTAGAAACACTATCAATATCTTTGACCCCTAAAAATATTTATCCGACTCAAATATCGGCTGTTTTAGTATGTTTAAATATTTCCACCCCCGCATCTGGGGGTGGAAGACGCGTCTCACACCGACAGTGTTTGTTTCCTGGTCGCAATGAACACGTGTACGAAATTTGGTGAAAATTGCTCGACTGATGTAGATTTGTATTTTATTTAGAAAACGTTTGTATGGGAAATAGAAAAGGGCTGTTTTTAGGGTTTTCCCGGAAATTATTCGATTTTTTCTCGCCTTTTAAACCTTCCCTAGACCTCCACGAACATTTCAAGACTAAGATAAGATAAATCCGTTCAGCCGTTCTCGAGTTTTAGTGAGACTAACGAACAGCAATTCATTTTTATATATATATATATATATATATATATATATATATATATATACACATATATACATATATATTCACACACACAGTTGGATAACAAAAAGAGACAGCAATTACAGATTTCCTGAAATAAATAATTGTGACAGTCTGACTTAAATAGTAGTTCAAATTTTTTAAGGGCCTAAGCCCTGTTCGTCACACTATTGCTAATTTGTACAATCCTGTAAACCCTACTCGACTGAAACAACTATTGATTTCAGGTCAGTTGTCTTCAGTGTCCATCCTTCTTATCTAATTGCGTTGTATATCTACCTATCTATCTATCTATCAATCTATCCATGTATATATACACACACATGAATATGTAAATTTACATACTTAAATTAATAATTGTAACTCAATTACAGAAAGAACACAAAACCCTTAAATTATATAATAGTGATAATATCCTGAAACACACACACAAAAAATTATCCTCCAAATATAACTAAACTAAAATTAAATAAATTAACAAATAAAAGGAAAGTATAAATAGCATACAAAATATATAAAATAATTTATATATAAAACTATAAAAAAATTGTATACAGAAAAATTATAAAAATATAATACAAACAGATAATTAATAATAAAAACTAATAATATAATGAGATTGTGCTTCCAATAATATAAAAATAAATTAAAGGCTAAATAATATAAGAGTTAGCAATCACCAAAATAAAGAAAGGTAAGAAAAAAAACATGCATCAGGAAAATAAAAGGCTTACACTGCATAAGCAAACATTGGGTAAAGGGGTCCCCTGTGTAACCAAACAAACACAAACAATTAGGAGTGTGACTGACGACCCTGCACTCTGAATTTGCACCACAAGTTCCCGGACAGGGGTCCCTGCACTTCTGGCCAACACAGGCTAGGTGGCTGGCACACTCGCTGTTGCTCACACATTCTGGTCGGCAGTTGGGCGGCGAACCCTTGTATTCGGGCAGGCAAGAGCACGACGGGCTGTCACCAACCACTTTGCACTGCGCATACGGGCCGCAGGGTGACGGCTGACAAGGATTCTGTGGAGCCTGGACGGGAGCCTCAGCTGCAAGCAAGCAAGCAAACAATCTCTTAATTGGGGCTGCACAAGCACAACCACTGTCTCTTTCCCAAGCAAATAAGCATTTTCCATACGTATAGGGTAGCAACGGGAGAAGGGATCTCCCGTGTATCTCTGGGGGCAGCTGCAGATGGGGTTGTGGTTAACAACTTCGCACCGAGCCCCAATTCCACAGGTTCCCGGGCAGGGGTTGCGGCACTTGAGGTTGCTACAAGCCTCGTTCTGGGCACATTCAGAACTGACTACACACTCCGGTCTGCAGGAAGGAGGGCTTCCCAGGTAACCTGGCACGCAAGAGCACACGGCCTGGCCATTTATCTCCCGGCACTGGCTGTTAGGTCCGCACGGAGAAGGATTGCACGGTTGAGTCACAACAGGTGCTGAAATGGAGAAAGAAAGCAGATTAGCACGATTTACAGCTCAGAGATAACACTTCTAAGGTTGGACCCCAGACATACGTACGTGGTATAGGTCTGCACAGTACAAACGCATTCCCTGACATTCCCTCCGGGCAACTGCAAATCGGAATGTGGTTCACCACGTCACACCTGGCGTCTTGTCCACAGGTGCCGGGACATGGATCCGCACATTTGTTCCTGATACATGCCTTGCTCCTGTCACAGTCTGTGCTCATGACACACTCCGGACGGCATCCCGAGTATGGGTCGCCTTGATATTCTGGCAAACAAGTGCAAGAACCGTCCCTGCACTGCGCATTTGGCCCACAAGGTGAAGGGTTGCATGGGTCAACTTCCAACGGCGCTTGTTCTGAAACCAAGGACACAATTAATTACAGGGCCCGGTCTCCGTTTCCAAGTACGTACGGGACATAAACAGGAAATACTAAATATCAAACCTGGTGGTTTCGGAGAACAGCTTGTAAACGGATCACCCGTATACCCTTCAGGACAAGTGCACACCGGCGTATGGTTGATGACGCTGCACTGGGCTCCAGCTCCACACGACCCCGGACACGGGTCCCTGCACTTTTCCCTCATGCAGGCCTTATTACTTGGGCAGTCCGAGTTAATGGAACACTCTGGCCGGCAGTTGGGCGGCGATCCCAAGTAATTTGGTCTGCAGGAACAGGACGGACTTCCACCAATATCCCTGCACTCAGAATTCGGGCCACAAGGCGATGGAAAGCAAGGGTTCACGATCACGGGTGCGGCGGGTTTCGGCGGAGCTGCAAAAGACAAGAGACAAACAATTACTCCACTGCAGGAATGGGTCAATTAAGGCAAACAACCATCGTACGAAACTTACGTGGAATGGGGAAGCACCTAGAAAAGGCGTCTCCAGTATATCCTTGCTTACACGAACAGATGGGGCTGTGGTTTATAACCTGGCACTGAGCATTCAGACCACAGGGGCCTGGACAGGGATTCACACATTTCTGGTTCATGCAGGCCTTGTTCTGTGGGCACTCTGAGCTCACAACACACTCGGGCCTGCAGCCTGGGGGACTTCCAATGTAAGAAGGCTGGCATGAACAGACAGCCTGTCCGTTTACTTGTTTGCACTGGCTGTTTGGACCGCAGGGCGATGGCGAACAAGGATCACCAGGCTCAGCAAGTACGGCTGTAACACAATCAAAGCTGTCGTGAGGTTACGTAGGGACGCATACCAACACACCTGGCTAGCAAAGCTCCGAGTCTTACGTTCTGGTGGTTGAACGTTGCAGTATCTGAAGGGGTCTCCTGTATATCCAGGTCTGCAAGTGCACGACGGAAGGTGGTTAACCACCTGGCAGTCGGCGTTCTGGCCACATGTTCCAGGACAAGGATCTTGGCACTTGTTTCTGATGCAGGCCCTGTTAGGCGCACAATCGGTATTCAACACACACTCTGGCCGGCAGCCTTCGTATGGGTTGCCAACGTACTCGGGAAGGCAAGTACAAGAACCGGCCCCATTCTGTTCCCTGCAGACAGCATTCGACCCGCAAGGAGACGGAGAGCAAGGCGTCGGCCTCTCCTCAGGTACGGACACTGCAACAATACTAACTCTCGTACAGCTGCCCCGATAAAACAGAGCGAATTTAAACTATCCAGATATGGCTCTTACACTGCTGCACAACACATTGGGTGAAAGGATCTCCCGTGTAGCCACTACTGCAAACGCAGGTCGGTGTGTGGCTGACGACCCTGCACTCTGCATTCGCACCGCAAGTTCCCGGGCAGGGGTCCCTGCACTTCTGGCCAACACAGGCCAGGTGGCTGGCACACTCGCTGTTGCTCACACATTCTGGTCGGCAGTTGGTCGGCGAACCCTTGTATTCGGGCAGGCAAGAGCACGACGGGCTGTCACCAACCACTTTGCACTGCGCATACGGGCCGCAGGGTGACGGCTGACAAGGATTCTGTGGAGCCTGGACGGGAGCCTCAGCTGCAAGCAAGCAAGCAAACAATCTCTTAATTTTGGCTGCACAAGCACAACCACTGTCTCTTTCCCAAGCAAATAAGCATTTTCCATACGTATAGGGTAGCAACGGGAGAAGGGATCTCCCGTGTATCTCTGGGGGCAGCTGCAGATGGGGTTGTGGTTAACAACTTCGCACCGAGCCCCAATTCCACAGGTTCCCGGGCAGGGGTTGCGGCACTTGAGGTTGCTACAAGCCTCGTTCTGGGCACATTCAGAACTGACTACACACTCCGGTCTGCAGGAAGGAGGGCTTCCCAGGTAACCTGGCACGCAAGAGCACACGGCCTGGCCATTTATCTCCCGGCACTGGCTGTTAGGTCCGCACGGAGAAGGATTGCACGGTTGAGTCACAACAGGTGCTGAAATGGAGAAAGAAAGCAGATTAGCACGATTTACAGCTCAGAGATAACACTTCTAAGGTTGGACCCCAGACATACGTACGTGGTATAGGTCTGCACAGTACAAACGCATTCCCTGACATTCCCTCCGGGCAACTGCAAATCGGAATGTGGTTCACCACGTCACACCTGGCGTCTTGTCCACAGGTGCCGGGACATGGATCCGCACATTTGTTCCTGATACATGCCTTGCTCCTGTCACAGTCTGTGCTCATGACACACTCCGGACGGCATCCCGAGTATGGGTCGCCTTGATATTCTGGCAAACAAGTGCAAGAACCGTCCCTGCACTGCGCATTTGGCCCACAAGGTGAAGGGTTGCATGGGTCAACTTCCAACGGCGCTTGTTCTGAAACCAAGGACACAATTAATTACAGGGCCCGGTCTCCGTTTCCAAGTACGTACGGGACATAAACAGGAAATACTAAATATCAAACCTGGTGGTTTCGGAGAACAGCTTGTAAACGGATCACCCGTATACCCTTCAGGACAAGTGCACACCGGCGTATGGTTGATGACGCTGCACTGGGCTCCAGCTCCACACGACCCCGGACACGGGTCCCTGCACTTTTCCCTCATGCAGGCCTTATTACTTGGGCAGTCCGAGTTAATGGAACACTCGGGCCGGCAGTTGGGCGGCGATCCCAAGTAATTTGGTCTGCAGGAACAGGACGGACTTCCACCAATATCCCTGCACTCAGAATTCGGGCCACAAGGCGATGGAAAGCAAGGGTTCACGATCACGGGTGCGGCGGGTTTCGGCGGAGCTGCAAAAGACAAGAGACAAACAATTACTCCACTGCAGGAATGGGTCAATTAAGGCAAACAACCATCGTACGAAACTTACGTGGAATGGGGAAGCACCTAGAAAAGGCGTCTCCAGTATATCCTTGCTTACACGAACAGATGGGGCTGTGGTTTATAACCTGGCACTGAGCATTCAGACCACAGGGGCCTGGACAGGGATTCACACATTTCTGGTTCGTGCAGGCCTTGTTCTGTGGGCACTCTGAGCTCACAACACACTCGGGCCTGCAGCCTGGGGGACTTCCAATGTAAGAAGGCTGGCATGAACAGACAGCCTGTCCGTTTACTTGTTTGCACTGGCTGTTTGGACCGCAGGGCGATGGCGAACAAGGATCACCTGACTCAGCAAGTACGGCTGTAACACAATCAAAGCTGTCGTGAGGTTACGTAGGGACGCATACCAACACACCTGGCTAGCAAAGCTCCGAGTCTTACGTTCTGGTGGTTGAACGTTGCAGTATCTGAAGGGGTCTCCTGTATATCCAGGTCTGCAAGTGCACGACGGAAGGTGGTTAACCACCTGGCAGTCGGCGTTCTGGCCACATGTTCCAGGACAAGGATCTTGGCACTTGTTTCTGATGCAGGCCCTGTTAGGCGCACAATCGGTATTCAACACACACTCTGGCCGGCAGCCTTCGTATGGGTTGCCAACGTACTCGGGAAGGCAAGTACAAGAACCGGCCCCATTCTGTTCCCTGCAGACAGCATTCGACCCGCAAGGAGACGGTGAGCAAGGCGTCGGCCTCTCCTCAGGTACGGACACTGCAACAATACTAACTCTCGTACAGCTGCCCCGATAAAACAGAGCGAATTTAAACTATCCAGATATGGCTCTTACACTGCTGCACAACACATTGGGTGAAAGGATCTCCCGTGTAGCCACTACTGCAAACGCAGGTCGGTGTGTGGCTGACGACCCTGCACTCTGCATTCGCACCGCAAGTTCCCGGGCAGGGGTCCCTGCACTTCTGGCCAACACAGGCCAGGTGGCTGGCACACTCGCTGTTGCTCACACATTCTGGTCGGCAGTTGGGCGGCGAACCCTTGTATTCGGGCAGGCAAGAGCACGACGGGCTGTCACCAACCACTTTGCACTGCGCATACGGGCCGCAGGGTGACGGCTGACAAGGATTCTGTGGGGCCTGGACGGGAGCCTCAGCTGCAAGCAAGCAAGCAAACAATCTCTTAATTGGGGCTGCACAAGCACAACCACTGTCTCTTTCCCAAGCAAATAAGCATTTTCCATACGTATAGGGTAGCAACGGGAGAAGGGATCTCCCGTGTATCTCTGGGGGCAGCTGCAGATGGGGTTGTGGTTAACAACTTCGCACCGAGCCCCAATTCCACAGGTTCCCGGGCAGGGGTTGCGGCACTTGAGGTTGCTACAAGCCTCGTTCTGGGCACATTCAGAACTGACTACACACTCCGGTCTGCAGGAAGGAGGGCTTCCCAGGTAACCTGGCACGCAAGAGCACACGGCCTGGCCATTTATCTCCCGGCACTGGCTGTTAGGTCCGCACGGAGAAGGATTGCACGGTTGAGTCACAACAGGTGCTGAAATGGAGAAAGAAAGCAGATTAGCACGATTTACAGCTCAGAGATAACACTTCTAAGGTTGGACCCCAGACATACGTACGTGGAATAGGTCTGCACAGTACAAACGCATTCCCTGACATTCCCTCCGGGCAACTGCAAATCGGAATGTGGTTCACCACGTCACACCTGGCGTCTTGTCCACAGGTGCCGGGACATGGATCCGCACATTTGTTCCTGATACATGCCTTGCTCCTGTCACAGTCTGTGCTCATGACACACTCCGGACGGCATCCCGAGTATGGGTCGCCTTGATATTCTGGCAAACAAGTGCAAGAACCGTCCCTGCACTGCGCATTTGGCCCACAAGGTGAAGGGTTGCATGGGTCAACTTCCAACGGCGCTTGTTCTGAAACCAAGGACACAATTAATTACAGGGCCCGGTCTCCGTTTCCAAGTACGTACGGGACATAAACAGGAAATACTAAATATCAAACCTGGTGGTTTCGGAGAACAGCTTGTAAACGGATCACCCGTATACCCTTCAGGACAAGTGCACACCGGCGTATGGTTGATGACGCTGCACTGGGCTCCAGCTCCACACGACCCCGGACACGGGTCCCTGCACTTTTCCCTCATGCAGGCCTTATTACTTGGGCAGTCCGAGTTAATGGAACACTCGGGCCGGCAGTTGGGCGGCGATCCCAAGTAATTTGGTCTGCAGGAACAGGACGGACTTCCACCAATATCCCTGCACTCAGAATTCGGGCCACAAGGCGATGGAAAGCAAGGGTTCACGATCACGGGTGCGGCGGGTTTCGGCGGAGCTGCAAAAGACAAGAGACAAACAATTACTCCACTGCAGGAATGGGTCAATTAAGGCAAACAACCATCGTACGAAACTTACGTGGAATGGGGAAGCACCTAGAAAAGGCGTCTCCAGTATATCCTTGCTTACACGAACAGATGGGGCTGTGGTTTATAACCTGGCACTGAGCATTCAGACCACAGGGGCCTGGACAGGGATTCACACATTTCTGGTTCGTGCAGGCCTTGTTCTGTGGGCACTCTGAGCTCACAACACACTCGGGCCTGCAGCCTGGGGGACTTCCAATGTAAGAAGGCTGGCATGAACAGACAGCCTGTCCGTTTACTTGTTTGCACTGGCTGTTTGGACCGCAGGGCGATGGCGAACAAGGATCACCTGGCTCAGCAAGTACGGCTGTAACACAATCAAAGCTGTCGTGAGGTTACGTAGGGACGCATACCAACACACCTGGCTAGCAAAGCTCCGAGTCTTACGTTCTGGTGGTTGAACGTTGCAGTATCTGAAGGGGTCTCCTGTATATCCAGGTCTGCAAGTGCACGACGGAAGGTGGTTAACCACCTGGCAGTCGGCGTTCTGGCCACATGTTCCAGGACAAGGATCTTGGCACTTGTTTCTGATGCAGGCCCTGTTAGGCGCACAATCGGTATTCAACACACACTCTGGCCGGCAGCCTTCGTATGGGTTGCCAACGTACTCGGGAAGGCAAGTACAAGAACCGGCCCCATTCTGTTCCCTGCAGACAGCATTCGACCCGCAAGGAGACGGTGAGCAAGGCGTCGGCCTCTCCTCAGGTACGGACACTGCAACAATACTAACTCTCGTACAGCTGCCCCGATAAAACAGAGTGAATTTAAACTATCCAGATATGGCTCTTACACTGCTGCACAACACATTGGGTGAAAGGATCTCCCGTGTAGCCACTACTGCAAACGCAGGTCGGTGTGTGGCTGACGACCCTGCACTCTGCATTCGCACCGCAAGTTCCCGGGCAGGGGTCCCTGCACTTCTGGCCAACACAGGCCAGGTGGCTGGCACACTCGCTGTTGCTCACACATTCTGGTCGGCAGTTGGGCGGCGAACCCTTGTATTCGGGCAGGCAAGAGCACGACGGGCTGTCACCAACCACTTTGCACTGCGCATACGGGCCGCAGGGTGACGGCTGACAAGGATTCTGTGGAGCCTGGACGGGAGCCTCAGCTGCAAGCAAGCAAGCAAACAATCTCTTAATTGGGGCTGCACAAGCACAACCACTGTCTCTTTCCCAAGCAAATAAGCATTTTCCATACGTATAGGGTAGCAACGGGAGAAGGGATCTCCCGTGTATCTCTGGGGGCAGCTGCAGATGGGGTTGTGGTTAACAACTTCGCACCGAGCCCCAATTCCACAGGTTCCCGGGCAGGGGTTGCGGCACTTGAGGTTGCTACAAGCCTCGTTCTGGGCACATTCAGAACTGACTACACACTCCGGTCTGCAGGAAGGAGGGCTTCCCAGGTAACCTGGCACGCAAGAGCACACGGCCTGGCCATTTATCTCCCGGCACTGGCTGTTAGGTCCGCACGGAGAAGGATTGCACGGTTGAGTCACAACAGGTGCTGAAATGGAGAAAGAAAGCAGATTAGCACGATTTACAGCTCAGAGATAACACTTCTAAGGTTGGACCCCAGACATACGTACGTGGTATAGGTCTGCACAGTACAAACGCATTCCCTGACATTCCCTCCGGGCAACTGCAAATCGGAATGTGGTTCACCACGTCACACCTGGCGTCTTGTCCACAGGTGCCGGGACATGGATCCGCACATTTGTTCCTGATACATGCCTTGCTCCTGTCACAGTCTGTGCTCATGACACACTCCGGACGGCATCCCGAGTATGGGTCGCCTTGATATTCTGGCAAACAAGTGCAAGAACCGTCCCTGCACTGCGCATTTGGCCCACAAGGTGAAGGGTTGCATGGGTCAACTTCCAACGGCGCTTGTTCTGAAACCAAGGACACAATTAATTACAGGGCCCGGTCTCCGTTTCCAAGTACGTACGGGACATAAACAGGAAATACTAAATATCAAACCTGGTGGTTTCGGAGAACAGCTTGTAAACGGATCACCCGTATACCCTTCAGGACAAGTGCACACCGGCGTATGGTTGATGACGCTGCACTGGGCTCCAGCTCCACACGACCCCGGACACGGGTCCCTGCACTTTTCCCTCATGCAGGCCTTATTACTTGGGCAGTCCGAGTTAATGGAACACTCGGGCCGGCAGTTGGGCGGCGATCCCAAGTAATTTGGTCTGCAGGAACAGGACGGACTTCCACCAATATCCCTGCACTCAGAATTCGGGCCACAAGGCGATGGAAAGCAAGGGTTCACGATCACGGGTGCGGCGGGTTTCGGCGGAGCTGCAAAAGACAAGAGACAAACAATTACTCCACTGCAGGAATGGGTCAATTAAGGCAAACAACCATCGTACGAAACTTACGTGGAATGGGGAAGCACCTAGAAAAGGCGTCTCCAGTATATCCTTGCTTACACGAACAGATGGGGCTGTGGTTTATAACCTGGCACTGAGCATTCAGACCACAGGGGCCTGGACAGGGATTCACACATTTCTGGTTCGTGCAGGCCTTGTTCTGTGGGCACTCTGAGCTCACAACACACTCGGGCCTGCAGCCTGGGGGACTTCCAATGTAAGAAGGCTGGCATGAACAGACAGCCTGTCCGTTTACTTGTTTGCACTGGCTGTTTGGACCGCAGGGCGATGGCGAACAAGGATCACCAGGCTCAGCAAGTACGGCTGTAACACAATCAAAGCTGTCGTGAGGTTACGTAGGGACGCATACCAACACACCTGGCTAGCAAAGCTCCGAGTCTTACGTTCTGGTGGTTGAACGTTGCAGTATCTGAAGGGGTCTCCTGTATATCCAGGTCTGCAAGTGCACGACGGAAGGTGGTTAACCACCTGGCAGTCGGCGTTCTGGCCACATGTTCCAGGACAAGGATCTTGGCACTTGTTTCTGATGCAGGCCCTGTTAGGCGCACAATCGGTATTCAACACACACTCTGGCCGGCAGCCTTCGTATGGGTTGCCAACGTACTCGGGAAGGCAAGTACAAGAACCGGCCCCATTCTGTTCCCTGCAGACAGCATTCGACCCGCAAGGAGACGGTGAGCAAGGCGTCGGCCTCTCCTCAGGTACGGACACTGCAACAATACTAACTCTCGTACAGCTGCCCCGATAAAACAGAGTGAATTTAAACTATCCAGATATGGCTCTTACACTGCTGCACAACACATTGGGTGAAAGGATCTCCCGTGTAGCCACTACTGCAAACGCAGGTCGGTGTGTGGCTGACGACCCTGCACTCTGCATTCGCACCGCAAGTTCCCGGGCAGGGGTCCCTGCACTTCTGGCCAACACAGGCCAGGTGGCTGGCACACTCGCTGTTGCTCACACATTCTGGTCGGCAGTTGGGCGGCGAACCCTTGTATTCGGGCAGGCAAGAGCACGACGGGCTGTCACCAACCACTTTGCACTGCGCATACGGGCCGCAGGGTGACGGCTGACAAGGATTCTGTGGAGCCTGGACGGGAGCCTCAGCTGCAAGCAAGCAAGCAAACAATCTCTTAATTGGGGCTGCACAAGCACAACCACTGTCTCTTTCCCAAGCAAATAAGCATTTTCCATACGTATAGGGTAGCAACGGGAGAAGGGATCTCCCGTGTATCTCTGGGGGCAGCTGCAGATGGGGTTGTGGTTAACAACTTCGCACCGAGCCCCAATTCCACAGGTTCCCGGGCAGGGGTTGCGGCACTTGAGGTTGCTACAAGCCTCGTTCTGGGCACATTCAGAACTGACTACACACTCCGGTCTGCAGGAAGGAGGGCTTCCCAGGTAACCTGGCACGCAAGAGCACACGGCCTGGCCATTTATCTCCCGGCACTGGCTGTTAGGTCCGCACGGAGAAGGATTGCACGGTTGAGTCACAACAGGTGCTGAAATGGAGAAAGAAAGCAGATTAGCACGATTTACAGCTCAGAGATAACACTTCTAAGGTTGGACCCCAGACATACGTACGTGGTATAGGTCTGCACAGTACAAACGCATTCCCTGACATTCCCTCCGGGCAACTGCAAATCGGAATGTGGTTCACCACGTCACACCTGGCGTCTTGTCCACAGGTGCCGGGACATGGATCCGCACATTTGTTCCTGATACATGCCTTGCTCCTGTCACAGTCTGTGCTCATGACACACTCCGGACGGCATCCCGAGTATGGGTCGCCTTGATATTCTGGCAAACAAGTGCAAGAACCGTCCCTGCACTGCGCATTTGGCCCACAAGGTGAAGGGTTGCATGGGTCAACTTCCAACGGCGCTTGTTCTGAAACCAAGGACACAATTAATTACAGGGCCCGGTCTCCGTTTCCAAGTACGTACGGGACATAAACAGGAAATACTAAATATCAAACCTGGTGGTTTCGGAGAACAGCTTGTAAACGGATCACCCGTATACCCTTCAGGACAAGTGCACACCGGCGTATGGTTGATGACGCTGCACTGGGCTCCAGCTCCACACGACCCCGGACACGGGTCCCTGCACTTTTCCCTCATGCAGGCCTTATTACTTGGGCAGTCCGAGTTAATGGAACACTCGGGCCGGCAGTTGGGCGGCGATCCCAAGTAATTTGGTCTGCAGGAACAGGACGGACTTCCACCAATATCCCTGCACTCAGAATTCGGGCCACAAGGTGATGGCAAGCAAGGGTTCACGATAACGGGTGCGGCGGGTTTCGGCGGAGCTGCAAAAGACAAGAGACAAACAATTACTCCACTGCAGGAATGGGTCAATTAAGGCAAACAACCATCGTACGAAACTTACGTGGAATGGGGAAGCACCTAGAAAAGGCGTCTCCAGTATATCCTTGCTTACACGAACAGATGGGGCTGTGGTTTATAACCTGGCACTGAGCATTCAGACCACAGGGGCCTGGACAGGGATTCACACATTTCTGGTTCGTGCAGGCCTTGTTCTGTGGGCACTCTGAGCTCACAACACACTCGGGCCTGCAGCCTGGGGGACTTCCAATGTAAGAAGGCTGGCATGAACAGACAGCCTGTCCGTTTACTTGTTTGCACTGGCTGTTTGGACCGCAGGGCGATGGCGAACAAGGATCACCAGGCTCAGCAAGTACGGCTGTAACACAATCAAAGCTGTCGTGAGGTTACGTAGGGACGCATACCAACACACCTGGCTAGCAAAGCTCCGAGTCTTACGTTCTGGTGGTTGAACGTTGCAGTATCTGAAGGGGTCTCCTGTATATCCAGGTCTGCAAGTGCACGACGGAAGGTGGTTAACCACCTGGCAGTCGGCGTTCTGGCCACATGTTCCAGGACAAGGATCTTGGCACTTGTTTCTGATGCAGGCCCTGTTAGGCGCACAATCGGTATTCAACACACACTCTGGCCGGCAGCCTTCGTATGGGTTGCCAACGTACTCGGGAAGGCAAGTACAAGAACCGGCCCCATTCTGTTCCCTGCAGACAGCATTCGACCCGCAAGGAGACGGTGAGCAAGGCGTCGGCCTCTCCTCAGGTACGGACACTGCAACAATACTAACTCTCGTACAGCTGCCCCGATAAAACAGAGTGAATTTAAACTATCCAGATATGGCTCTTACACTGCTGCACAACACATTGGGTGAAAGGATCTCCCGTGTAGCCACTACTGCAAACGCAGGTCGGTGTGTGGCTGACGACCCTGCACTCTGCATTCGCACCGCAAGTTCCCGGGCAGGGGTCCCTGCACTTCTGGCCAACACAGGCCAGGTGGCTGGCACACTCGCTGTTGCTCACACATTCTGGTCGGCAGTTGGGCGGCGAACCCTTGTATTCGGGCAGGCAAGAGCACGACGGGCTGTCACCAACCACTTTGCACTGCGCATACGGGCCGCAGGGTGACGGCTGACAAGGATTCTGTGGAGCCTGGACGGGAGCCTCAGCTGCAAGCAAGCAAGCAAACAATCTCTTAATTGGGGCTGCACAAGCACAACCACTGTCTCTTTCCCAAGCAAATAAGCATTTTCCATACGTATAGGGTAGCAACGGGAGAAGGGATCTCCCGTGTATCTCTGGGGGCAGCTGCAGATGGGGTTGTGGTTAACAACTTCGCACCGAGCCCCAATTCCACAGGTTCCCGGGCAGGGGTTGCGGCACTTGAGGTTGCTACAAGCCTCGTTCTGGGCACATTCAGAACTGACTACACACTCCGGTCTGCAGGAAGGAGGGCTTCCCAGGTAACCTGGCACGCAAGAGCACACGGCCTGGCCATTTATCTCCCGGCACTGGCTGTTAGGTCCGCACGGAGAAGGATTGCACGGTTGAGTCACAACAGGTGCTGAAATGGAGAAAGAAAGCAGATTAGCACGATTTACAGCTCAGAGATAACACTTCTAAGGTTGGACCCCAGACATACGTACGTGGTATAGGTCTGCACAGTACAAACGCATTCCCTGACATTCCCTCCGGGCAACTGCAAATCGGAATGTGGTTCACCACGTCACACCTGGCGTCTTGTCCACAGGTGCCGGGACATGGATCCGCACATTTGTTCCTGATACATGCCTTGCTCCTGTCACAGTCTGTGCTCATGACACACTCCGGACGGCATCCCGAGTATGGGTCGCCTTGATATTCTGGCAAACAAGTGCAAGAACCGTCCCTGCACTGCGCATTTGGCCCACAAGGTGAAGGGTTGCATGGGTCAACTTCCAACGGCGCTTGTTCTGAAACCAAGGACACAATTAATTACAGGGCCCGGTCTCCGTTTCCAAGTACGTACGGGACATAAACAGGAAATACTAAATATCAAACCTGGTGGTTTCGGAGAACAGCTTGTAAACGGATCACCCGTATACCCTTCAGGACAAGTGCACACCGGCGTATGGTTGATGACGCTGCACTGGGCTCCAGCTCCACACGACCCCGGACACGGGTCCCTGCACTTTTCCCTCATGCAGGCCTTATTACTTGGGCAGTCCGAGTTAATGGAACACTCGGGCCGGCAGTTGGGCGGCGATCCCAAGTAATTTGGTCTGCAGGAACAGGACGGACTTCCACCAATATCCCTGCACTCAGAATTCGGGCCACAAGGTGATGGCAAGCAAGGGTTCACGATAACGGGTGCGGCGGGTTTCGGCGGAGCTGCAAAAGACAAGAGACAAACAATTACTCCACTGCAGGAATGGGTCAATTAAGGCAAACAACCATCGTACGAAACTTACGTGGAATGGGGAAGCACCTAGAAAAGGCGTCTCCAGTATATCCTTGCTTACACGAACAGATGGGGCTGTGGTTTATAACCTGGCACTGAGCATTCAGACCACAGGGGCCTGGACAGGGATTCACACATTTCTGGTTCGTGCAGGCCTTGTTCTGTGGGCACTCTGAGCTCACAACACACTCGGGCCTGCAGCCTGGGGGACTTCCAATGTAAGAAGGCTGGCATGAACAGACAGCCTGTCCGTTTACTTGTTTGCACTGGCTGTTTGGACCGCAGGGCGATGGCGAACAAGGATCACCAGGCTCAGCAAGTACGGCTGTAACACAATCAAAGCTGTCGTGAGGTTACGTAGGGACGCATACCAACACACCTGGCTAGCAAAGCTCCGAGTCTTACGTTCTGGTGGTTGAACGTTGCAGTATCTGAAGGGGTCTCCTGTATATCCAGGTCTGCAAGTGCACGACGGAAGGTGGTTAACCACCTGGCAGTCGGCGTTCTGGCCACATGTTCCAGGACAAGGATCTTGGCACTTGTTTCTGATGCAGGCCCTGTTAGGCGCACAATCGGTATTCAACACACACTCTGGCCGGCAGCCTTCGTATGGGTTGCCAACGTACTCGGGAAGGCAAGTACAAGAACCGGCCCCATTCTGTTCCCTGCAGACAGCATTCGACCCGCAAGGAGACGGTGAGCAAGGCGTCGGCCTCTCCTCAGGTACGGACACTGCAACAATACTAACTCTCGTACAGCTGCCCCGATAAAACAGAGTGAATTTAAACTATCCAGATATGGCTCTTACACTGCTGCACAACACATTGGGTGAAAGGATCTCCCGTGTAGCCACTACTGCAAACGCAGGTCGGTGTGTGGCTGACGACCCTGCACTCTGCATTCGCACCGCAAGTTCCCGGGCAGGGGTCCCTGCACTTCTGGCCAACACAGGCCAGGTGGCTGGCACACTCGCTGTTGCTCACACATTCTGGTCGGCAGTTGGGCGGCGAACCCTTGTATTCGGGCAGGCAAGAGCACGACGGGCTGTCACCAACCACTTTGCACTGCGCATACGGGCCGCAGGGTGACGGCTGACAAGGATTCTGTGGAGCCTGGACGGGAGCCTCAGCTGCAAGCAAGCAAGCAAACAATCTCTTAATTGGGGCTGCACAAGCACAACCACTGTCTCTTTCCCAAGCAAATAAGCATTTTCCATACGTATAGGGTAGCAACGGGAGAAGGGATCTCCCGTGTATCTCTGGGGGCAGCTGCAGATGGGGTTGTGGTTAACAACTTCGCACCGAGCCCCAATTCCACAGGTTCCCGGGCAGGGGTTGCGGCACTTGAGGTTGCTACAAGCCTCGTTCTGGGCACATTCAGAACTGACTACACACTCCGGTCTGCAGGAAGGAGGGCTTCCCAGGTAACCTGGCACGCAAGAGCACACGGCCTGGCCATTTATCTCCCGGCACTGGCTGTTAGGTCCGCACGGAGAAGGATTGCACGGTTGAGTCACAACAGGTGCTGAAATGGAGAAAGAAAGCAGATTAGCACGATTTACAGCTCAGAGATAACACTTCTAAGGTTGGACCCCAGACATACGTACGTGGTATAGGTCTGCACAGTACAAACGCATTCCCTGACATTCCCTCCGGGCAACTGCAAATCGGAATGTGGTTCACCACGTCACACCTGGCGTCTTGTCCACAGGTGCCGGGACATGGATCCGCACATTTGTTCCTGATACATGCCTTGCTCCTGTCACAGTCTGTGCTCATGACACACTCCGGACGGCATCCCGAGTATGGGTCGCCTTGATATTCTGGCAAACAAGTGCAAGAACCGTCCCTGCACTGCGCATTTGGCCCACAAGGTGAAGGGTTGCATGGGTCAACTTCCAACGGCGCTTGTTCTGAAACCAAGGACACAATTAATTACAGGGCCCGGTCTCCGTTTCCAAGTACGTACGGGACATAAACAGGAAATACTAAATATCAAACCTGGTGGTTTCGGAGAACAGCTTGTAAACGGATCACCCGTATACCCTTCAGGACAAGTGCACACCGGCGTATGGTTGATGACGCTGCACTGGGCTCCAGCTCCACACGACCCCGGACACGGGTCCCTGCACTTTTCCCTCATGCAGGCCTTATTACTTGGGCAGTCCGAGTTAATGGAACACTCGGGCCGGCAGTTGGGCGGCGATCCCAAGTAATTTGGTCTGCAGGAACAGGACGGACTTCCACCAATATCCCTGCACTCAGAATTCGGGCCACAAGGTGATGGCAAGCAAGGGTTCACGATAACGGGTGCGGCGGGTTTCGGCGGAGCTGCAAAAGACAAGAGACAAACAATTACTCCACTGCAGGAATGGGTCAATTAAGGCAAACAACCATCGTACGAAACTTACGTGGAATGGGGAAGCACCTAGAAAAGGCGTCTCCAGTATATCCTTGCTTACACGAACAGATGGGGCTGTGGTTTATAACCTGGCACTGAGCATTCAGACCACAGGGGCCTGGACAGGGATTCACACATTTCTGGTTCGTGCAGGCCTTGTTCTGTGGGCACTCTGAGCTCACAACACACTCGGGCCTGCAGCCTGGGGGACTTCCAATGTAAGAAGGCTGGCATGAACAGACAGCCTGTCCGTTTACTTGTTTGCACTGGCTGTTTGGACCGCAGGGCGATGGCGAACAAGGATCACCAGGCTCAGCAAGTACGGCTGTAACACAATCAAAGCTGTCGTGAGGTTACGTAGGGACGCATACCAACACACCTGGCTAGCAAAGCTCCGAGTCTTACGTTCTGGTGGTTGAACGTTGCAGTATCTGAAGGGGTCTCCTGTATATCCAGGTCTGCAAGTGCACGACGGAAGGTGGTTAACCACCTGGCAGTCGGCGTTCTGGCCACATGTTCCAGGACAAGGATCTTGGCACTTGTTTCTGATGCAGGCCCTGTTAGGCGCACAATCGGTATTCAACACACACTCTGGCCGGCAGCCTTCGTATGGGTTGCCAACGTACTCGGGAAGGCAAGTACAAGAACCGGCCCCATTCTGTTCCCTGCAGACAGCATTCGACCCGCAAGGAGACGGTGAGCAAGGCGTCGGCCTCTCCTCAGGTACGGACACTGCAACAATACTAACTCTCGTACAGCTGCCCCGATAAAACAGAGTGAATTTAAACTATCCAGATATGGCTCTTACACTGCTGCACAACACATTGGGTGAAAGGATCTCCCGTGTAGCCACTACTGCAAACGCAGGTCGGTGTGTGGCTGACGACCCTGCACTCTGCATTCGCACCGCAAGTTCCCGGGCAGGGGTCCCTGCACTTCTGGCCAACACAGGCCAGGTGGCTGGCACACTCGCTGTTGCTCACACATTCTGGTCGGCAGTTGGGCGGCGAACCCTTGTATTCGGGCAGGCAAGAGCACGACGGGCTGTCACCAACCACTTTGCACTGCGCATACGGGCCGCAGGGTGACGGCTGACAAGGATTCTGTGGAGCCTGGACGGGAGCCTCAGCTGCAAGCAAGCAAGCAAACAATCTCTTAATTGGGGCTGCACAAGCACAACCACTGTCTCTTTCCCAAGCAAATAAGCATTTTCCATACGTATAGGGTAGCAACGGGAGAAGGGATCTCCCGTGTATCTCTGGGGGCAGCTGCAGATGGGGTTGTGGTTAACAACTTCGCACCGAGCCCCAATTCCACAGGTTCCCGGGCAGGGGTTGCGGCACTTGAGGTTGCTACAAGCCTCGTTCTGGGCACATTCAGAACTGACTACACACTCCGGTCTGCAGGAAGGAGGGCTTCCCAGGTAACCTGGCACGCAAGAGCACACGGCCTGGCCATTTATCTCCCGGCACTGGCTGTTAGGTCCGCACGGAGAAGGATTGCACGGTTGAGTCACAACAGGTGCTGAAATGGAGAAAGAAAGCAGATTAGCACGATTTACAGCTCAGAGATAACACTTCTAAGGTTGGACCCCAGACATACGTACGTGGTATAGGTCTGCACAGTACAAACGCATTCCCTGACATTCCCTCCGGGCAACTGCAAATCGGAATGTGGTTCACCACGTCACACCTGGCGTCTTGTCCACAGGTGCCGGGACATGGATCCGCACATTTGTTCCTGATACATGCCTTGCTCCTGTCACAGTCTGTGCTCATGACACACTCCGGACGGCATCCCGAGTATGGGTCGCCTTGATATTCTGGCAAACAAGTGCAAGAACCGTCCCTGCACTGCGCATTTGGCCCACAAGGTGAAGGGTTGCATGGGTCAACTTCCAACGGCGCTTGTTCTGAAACCAAGGACACAATTAATTACAGGGCCCGGTCTCCGTTTCCAAGTACGTACGGGACATAAACAGGAAATACTAAATATCAAACCTGGTGGTTTCGGAGAACAGCTTGTAAACGGATCACCCGTATACCCTTCAGGACAAGTGCACACCGGCGTATGGTTGATGACGCTGCACTGGGCTCCAGCTCCACACGACCCCGGACACGGGTCCCTGCACTTTTCCCTCATGCAGGCCTTATTACTTGGGCAGTCCGAGTTAATGGAACACTCGGGCCGGCAGTTGGGCGGCGATCCCAAGTAATTTGGTCTGCAGGAACAGGACGGACTTCCACCAATATCCCTGCACTCAGAATTCGGGCCACAAGGTGATGGCAAGCAAGGGTTCACGATAACGGGTGCGGCGGGTTTCGGCGGAGCTGCAAAAGACAAGAGACAAACAATTACTCCACTGCAGGAATGGGTCAATTAAGGCAAACAACCATCGTACGAAACTTACGTGGAATGGGGAAGCACCTAGAAAAGGCGTCTCCAGTATATCCTTGCTTACACGAACAGATGGGGCTGTGGTTTATAACCTGGCACTGAGCATTCAGACCACAGGGGCCTGGACAGGGATTCACACATTTCTGGTTCGTGCAGGCCTTGTTCTGTGGGCACTCTGAGCTCACAACACACTCGGGCCTGCAGCCTGGGGGACTTCCAATGTAAGAAGGCTGGCATGAACAGACAGCCTGTCCGTTTACTTGTTTGCACTGGCTGTTTGGACCGCAGGGCGATGGCGAACAAGGATCACCAGGCTCAGCAAGTACGGCTGTAACACAATCAAAGCTGTCGTGAGGTTACGTAGGGACGCATACCAACACACCTGGCTAGCAAAGCTCCGAGTCTTACGTTCTGGTGGTTGAACGTTGCAGTATCTGAAGGGGTCTCCTGTATATCCAGGTCTGCAAGTGCACGACGGAAGGTGGTTAACCACCTGGCAGTCGGCGTTCTGGCCACATGTTCCAGGACAAGGATCTTGGCACTTGTTTCTGATGCAGGCCCTGTTAGGCGCACAATCGGTATTCAACACACACTCTGGCCGGCAGCCTTCGTATGGGTTGCCAACGTACTCGGGAAGGCAAGTACAAGAACCGGCCCCATTCTGTTCCCTGCAGACAGCATTCGACCCGCAAGGAGACGGTGAGCAAGGCGTCGGCCTCTCCTCAGGTACGGACACTGCAACAATACTAACTCTCGTACAGCTGCCCCGATAAAACAGAGTGAATTTAAACTATCCAGATATGGCTCTTACACTGCTGCACAACACATTGGGTGAAAGGATCTCCCGTGTAGCCACTACTGCAAACGCAGGTCGGTGTGTGGCTGACGACCCTGCACTCTGCATTCGCACCGCAAGTTCCCGGGCAGGGGTCCCTGCACTTCTGGCCAACACAGGCCAGGTGGCTGGCACACTCGCTGTTGCTCACACATTCTGGTCGGCAGTTGGGCGGCGAACCCTTGTATTCGGGCAGGCAAGAGCACGACGGGCTGTCACCAACCACTTTGCACTGCGCATACGGGCCGCAGGGTGACGGCTGACAAGGATTCTGTGGAGCCTGGACGGGAGCCTCAGCTGCAAGCAAGCAAGCAAACAATCTCTTAATTGGGGCTGCACAAGCACAACCACTGTCTCTTTCCCAAGCAAATAAGCATTTTCCATACGTATAGGGTAGCAACGGGAGAAGGGATCTCCCGTGTATCTCTGGGGGCAGCTGCAGATGGGGTTGTGGTTAACAACTTCGCACCGAGCCCCAATTCCACAGGTTCCCGGGCAGGGGTTGCGGCACTTGAGGTTGCTACAAGCCTCGTTCTGGGCACATTCAGAACTGACTACACACTCCGGTCTGCAGGAAGGAGGGCTTCCCAGGTAACCTGGCACGCAAGAGCACACGGCCTGGCCATTTATCTCCCGGCACTGGCTGTTAGGTCCGCACGGAGAAGGATTGCACGGTTGAGTCACAACAGGTGCTGAAATGGAGAAAGAAAGCAGATTAGCACGATTTACAGCTCAGAGATAACACTTCTAAGGTTGGA
The DNA here is from genome assembly GCA_037074705.1 of Zhengitettix transpicula. Classification (NCBI taxonomy): domain Eukaryota; kingdom Metazoa; phylum Arthropoda; class Insecta; order Orthoptera; family Tetrigidae; genus Zhengitettix; species Zhengitettix transpicula. Next base: position 32,217,067 of record CM073596.1, on the reverse strand, counting down.
CCCCAGACATACGTACGTGGTATAGGTCTGCACAGTACAAACGCATTCCCTGACATTCCCTCCGGGCAACTGCAAATCGGAATGTGGTTCACCACGTCACACCTGGCGTCTTGTCCACAGGTGCCGGGACATGGATCCGCACATTTGTTCCTGATACATGCCTTGCTCCTGTCACAGTCTGTGCTCATGACACACTCCGGACGGCATCCCGAGTATGGGTCGCCTTGATATTCTGGCAAACAAGTGCAAGAACCGTCCCTGCACTGCGCATTTGGCCCACAAGGTGAAGGGTTGCATGGGTCAACTTCCAACGGCGCTTGTTCTGAAACCAAGGACACAATTAATTACAGGGCCCGGTCTCCGTTTCCAAGTACGTACGGGACATAAACAGGAAATACTAAATATCAAACCTGGTGGTTTCGGAGAACAGCTTGTAAACGGATCACCCGTATACCCTTCAGGACAAGTGCACACCGGCGTATGGTTGATGACGCTGCACTGGGCTCCAGCTCCACACGACCCCGGACACGGGTCCCTGCACTTTTCCCTCATGCAGGCCTTATTACTTGGGCAGTCCGAGTTAATGGAACACTCGGGCCGGCAGTTGGGCGGCGATCCCAAGTAATTTGGTCTGCAGGAACAGGACGGACTTCCACCAATATCCCTGCACTCAGAATTCGGGCCACAAGGTGATGGCAAGCAAGGGTTCACGATAACGGGTGCGGCGGGTTTCGGCGGAGCTGCAAAAGACAAGAGACAAACAATTACTCCACTGCAGGAATGGGTCAATTAAGGCAAACAACCATCGTACGAAACTTACGTGGAATGGGGAAGCACCTAGAAAAGGCGTCTCCAGTATATCCTTGCTTACACGAACAGATGGGGCTGTGGTTTATAACCTGGCACTGAGCATTCAGACCACAGGGGCCTGGACAGGGATTCACACATTTCTGGTTCGTGCAGGCCTTGTTCTGTGGGCACTCTGAGCTCACAACACACTCGGGCCTGCAGCCTGGGGGACTTCCAATGTAAGAAGGCTGGCATGAACAGACAGCCTGTCCGTTTACTTGTTTGCACTGGCTGTTTGGACCGCAGGGCGATGGCGAACAAGGATCACCAGGCTCAGCAAGTACGGCTGTAACACAATCAAAGCTGTCGTGAGGTTACGTAGGGACGCATACCAACACACCTGGCTAGCAAAGCTCCGAGTCTTACGTTCTGGTGGTTGAACGTTGCAGTATCTGAAGGGGTCTCCTGTATATCCAGGTCTGCAAGTGCACGACGGAAGGTGGTTAACCACCTGGCAGTCGGCGTTCTGGCCACATGTTCCAGGACAAGGATCTTGGCACTTGTTTCTGATGCAGGCCCTGTTAGGCGCACAATCGGTATTCAACACACACTCTGGCCGGCAGCCTTCGTATGGGTTGCCAACGTACTCGGGAAGGCAAGTACAAGAACCGGCCCCATTCTGTTCCCTGCAGACAGCATTCGACCCGCAAGGAGACGGTGAGCAAGGCGTCGGCCTCTCCTCAGGTACGGACACTGCAACAATACTAACTCTCGTACAGCTGCCCCGATAAAACAGAGTGAATTTAAACTATCCAGATATGGCTCTTACACTGCTGCACAACACATTGGGTGAAAGGATCTCCCGTGTAGCCACTACTGCAAACGCAGGTCGGTGTGTGGCTGACGACCCTGCACTCTGCATTCGCACCGCAAGTTCCCGGGCAGGGGTCCCTGCACTTCTGGCCAACACAGGCCAGGTGGCTGGCACACTCGCTGTTGCTCACACATTCTGGTCGGCAGTTGGGCGGCGAACCCTTGTATTCGGGCAGGCAAGAGCACGACGGGCTGTCACCAACCACTTTGCACTGCGCATACGGGCCGCAGGGTGACGGCTGACAAGGATTCTGTGGAGCCTGGACGGGAGCCTCAGCTGCAAGCAAGCAAGCAAACAATCTCTTAATTGGGGCTGCACAAGCACAACCACTGTCTCTTTCCCAAGCAAATAAGCATTTTCCATACGTATAGGGTAGCAACGGGAGAAGGGATCTCCCGTGTATCTCTGGGGGCAGCTGCAGATGGGGTTGTGGTTAACAACTTCGCACCGAGCCCCAATTCCACAGGTTCCCGGGCAGGGGTTGCGGCACTTGAGGTTGCTACAAGCCTCGTTCTGGGCACATTCAGAACTGACTACACACTCCGGTCTGCAGGAAGGAGGGCTTCCCAGGTAACCTGGCACGCAAGAGCACACGGCCTGGCCATTTATCTCCCGGCACTGGCTGTTAGGTCCGCACGGAGAAGGATTGCACGGTTGAGTCACAACAGGTGCTGAAATGGAGAAAGAAAGCAGATTAGCACGATTTACAGCTCAGAGATAACACTTCTAAGGTTGGACCCCAGACATACGTACGTGGTATAGGTCTGCACAGTACAAACGCATTCCCTGACATTCCCTCCGGGCAACTGCAAATCGGAATGTGGTTCACCACGTCACACCTGGCGTCTTGTCCACAGGTGCCGGGACATGGATCCGCACATTTGTTCCTGATACATGCCTTGCTCCTGTCACAGTCTGTGCTCATGACACACTCCGGACGGCATCCCGAGTATGGGTCGCCTTGATATTCTGGCAAACAAGTGCAAGAACCGTCCCTGCACTGCGCATTTGGCCCACAAGGTGAAGGGTTGCATGGGTCAACTTCCAACGGCGCTTGTTCTGAAACCAAGGACACAATTAATTACAGGGCCCGGTCTCCGTTTCCAAGTACGTACGGGACATAAACAGGAAATACTAAATATCAAACCTGGTGGTTTCGGAGAACAGCTTGTAAACGGATCACCCGTATACCCTTCAGGACAAGTGCACACCGGCGTATGGTTGATGACGCTGCACTGGGCTCCAGCTCCACACGACCCCGGACACGGGTCCCTGCACTTTTCCCTCATGCAGGCCTTATTACTTGGGCAGTCCGAGTTAATGGAACACTCGGGCCGGCAGTTGGGCGGCGATCCCAAGTAATTTGGTCTGCAGGAACAGGACGGACTTCCACCAATATCCCTGCACTCAGAATTCGGGCCACAAGGTGATGGCAAGCAAGGGTTCACGATAACGGGTGCGGCGGGTTTCGGCGGAGCTGCAAAAGACAAGAGACAAACAATTACTCCACTGCAGGAATGGGTCAATTAAGGCAAACAACCATCGTACGAAACTTACGTGGAATGGGGAAGCACCTAGAAAAGGCGTCTCCAGTATATCCTTGCTTACACGAACAGATGGGGCTGTGGTTTATAACCTGGCACTGAGCATTCAGACCACAGGGGCCTGGACAGGGATTCACACATTTCTGGTTCGTGCAGGCCTTGTTCTGTGGGCACTCTGAGCTCACAACACACTCGGGCCTGCAGCCTGGGGGACTTCCAATGTAAGAAGGCTGGCATGAACAGACAGCCTGTCCGTTTACTTGTTTGCACTGGCTGTTTGGACCGCAGGGCGATGGCGAACAAGGATCACCAGGCTCAGCAAGTACGGCTGTAACACAATCAAAGCTGTCGTGAGGTTACGTAGGGACGCATACCAACACACCTGGCTAGCAAAGCTCCGAGTCTTACGTTCTGGTGGTTGAACGTTGCAGTATCTGAAGGGGTCTCCTGTATATCCAGGTCTGCAAGTGCACGACGGAAGGTGGTTAACCACCTGGCAGTCGGCGTTCTGGCCACATGTTCCAGGACAAGGATCTTGGCACTTGTTTCTGATGCAGGCCCTGTTAGGCGCACAATCGGTATTCAACACACACTCTGGCCGGCAGCCTTCGTATGGGTTGCCAACGTACTCGGGAAGGCAAGTACAAGAACCGGCCCCATTCTGTTCCCTGCAGACAGCATTCGACCCGCAAGGAGACGGTGAGCAAGGCGTCGGCCTCTCCTCAGGTACGGACACTGCAACAATACTAACTCTCGTACAGCTGCCCCGATAAAACAGAGTGAATTTAAACTATCCAGATATGGCTCTTACACTGCTGCACAACACATTGGGTGAAAGGATCTCCCGTGTAGCCACTACTGCAAACGCAGGTCGGTGTGTGGCTGACGACCCTGCACTCTGCATTCGCACCGCAAGTTCCCGGGCAGGGGTCCCTGCACTTCTGGCCAACACAGGCCAGGTGGCTGGCACACTCGCTGTTGCTCACACATTCTGGTCGGCAGTTGGGCGGCGAACCCTTGTATTCGGGCAGGCAAGAGCACGACGGGCTGTCACCAACCACTTTGCACTGCGCATACGGGCCGCAGGGTGACGGCTGACAAGGATTCTGTGGAGCCTGGACGGGAGCCTCAGCTGCAAGCAAGCAAGCAAACAATCTCTTAATTGGGGCTGCACAAGCACAACCACTGTCTCTTTCCCAAGCAAATAAGCATTTTCCATACGTATAGGGTAGCAACGGGAGAAGGGATCTCCCGTGTATCTCTGGGGGCAGCTGCAGATGGGGTTGTGGTTAACAACTTCGCACCGAGCCCCAATTCCACAGGTTCCCGGGCAGGGGTTGCGGCACTTGAGGTTGCTACAAGCCTCGTTCTGGGCACATTCAGAACTGACTACACACTCCGGTCTGCAGGAAGGAGGGCTTCCCAGGTAACCTGGCACGCAAGAGCACACGGCCTGGCCATTTATCTCCCGGCACTGGCTGTTAGGGCCACAAGGTGAAGGTGTGCAGGGTTTGTTGGCAGTTAACGCTGGAATAGGTCAAAATTTATTTTAGCATGTTTTTTTTTTTTTTTGCTTTGAATAGAATTTTTTCTACTTGAAATATATTTTTAGTCTTACATGTTTTAATATATATTCTGGTTTTATTACTATATGATATTGTTATAAAAATCTTTCAAGTATATTGGATTTTTTGTTTTTGTACTGTAGCGATAATGTAGCATGTGTTTTTAAATATATGTATGAATTTGGCATTAGAATATGAAATTTATATAAAAATCGGCTTATGTGTACAATACCATACTTTTATTTATGTTTTTATTTATAATTTTTCTCATAAGGTAATATATATAATAGCGCATATGACTTTATTTTACTCAGAATGGTATTATTGTTCGAAAATGGTGAATCGGTATTAATTCTACTAAATCCATTATCATTCTGTTTTCCGTTAAAACCAAGTATTCCCTCAACCACCACTTTTTTCGAAACGGCATTATAATATTTACACAACAAACTATATATATATATATATATATATATATATATATATATATTGAAATGTTATAAAAAATTAATTAATAATCGTAAGGATTTAATGGAAGTTTTTCTTCCGCTCACTTGATGACGTTGCATGTCCGCTCAAGTGTCGCACTTTCTCTCAGTAGTTATTCTATTTCGTACGACGGGAGATGTGGATCGTACAACATAAATTGCAATTTGTGTTGTGGTATGCCGAATTAAAATCTGTCGTAGCAGGTCAACGTAAATGGCGTACTTTACATCCCGGAGAGAAGGTCCCAGATGATAAAGTTTTGAATTGATGGATGAAACAATTTAATGAAACTGGAATCATAGCAGGACGAGTAACCACTTCAGACGAAAATTTCGAACGCAGAAGGCAGTCCTATGATTTAAGTCCTAAAATTTCTATTGCTCGTCAAAGTTTAGTATTAGGTATTCGTCGTAATAAACACATTTTGGGATCGCAGTAACGAAAATCCATCAGTACACATACGTTTGTGGTTCTTCACGATCGAGTTCTTGCGCCTATCCATTTCACAGAGATTTGCTAGATGTTTTTGTATTTCCGCATATTGATGATTTGGAAGCTGCAACTCGGAACAAGCCGAGTTTCATGTTCGGCGGAGCTCCTCCACATTCTCCCTATCTGCACGTGAAGCATTGAATGAGAAGTTCCCCAACTCAACGATTGGACGAGATGGTCCAAATTCCGTGGTTTCCACGAAGCCAAGACCTTACACTGCTAAGCTTCTTCAAGGGATACATTAAGAATTTTTTTTCTTTTCTTTTTAGGATAACGGGCTACATGATGGTAATCCACGTTGGGCAACTCCCCTTTAATAGCATAGGAAGGGATTAGAAAGGGGGGATGCGGAAGGGTAGGGGAAGGTGGCCAAGGGTAAACTAGGGCCCCCGGGCTATAGTTTAAGGATACTACCCGGCATTCTCCTAAAAGTAATGCAGGGAAAACCCAAGAAAAACTTGCATCAGGTAGGTCGGGCATTGGGTACTTGTCCCACGCCCTTCCGATAGCGGGAGAGGAGCAGCATTTCCTTCTCCGTGCCTCAACCAGTTTAGGAGGCAGCTGGCCGACTATTCCAATGGGAATAGCGGACAACTCTTACCGTATGCCCAAGGTCTGTGACCCCGGAACATACACCTCTCAAAACAGGCCGAGGTGCCTCGGCTCGTGGGAACCTTAGTTCAAAAACGGAGAGGAAAAGGCTTCCCCAAAGGTAGCCCCTTCGTATCTCTCCTACAAGTTTCTGCCAGCGAGAGAACATCCCTCGCAGGTTAACTGCGAGAGAATCCTCTCGCAGGCTTCTCTGTATATTATCATTTCAAAAAATTCATAAGGAAAATATATTATTATAGAGTGGCCTGCGAGAGGATTCTCTCGCAGGTAACCTGCGAGGGATATTCTCTCGCAGGTCGAACCTTTTAGGAGAGATACGAAGGGGCTACCTTTGGGGATGCCTTTTCCTCTCCATTTTTTAACTAAGGTTCCCACGAGCCGAGGCACCTCGGTCTGTTTTGAGAGGTGTATGTTCCGGGGTCACAGACCTTGGGCATACGGTAAGAGTTGTCCGCTATTCTCATTGGAATAGTCGCCCAGCTGCCTCCTAAACTGGTTGAGGCACGGAGAAGGGAATGCTGCTCCTCTCCCGCTATCGGAAGGGCGTGGGACAAGTACCCAATGCCCGACCTACCTGATGCAGGTTTTTCTAAGGTTTTCCCTGCATTTCTTTAGGCGAATGCCGGGTAGGATCCTTAAACCATAGCCCGGGGGCCCTAGTTAACCCTTGCCTAACTTCCTCTACCCTTCTGCATCCCCCCTTTCAAATACCTTCCTATGCTATTAAAGTGGAGTTGCCCAATGTGGATCACGCTCATGTAGCCTGTTGCCCTTTTTTTTTTTTAAAAAAAAAGAGGATATATATATATATATATTGTAGTAATTGGTAATTAAGACATTGTGCTAATTGGAAAGTTGGATTGTAGAGGACTCATTATTAGTGGATATAGAGTGGACGCCGCAACAAGGCGGCAACGCAAAGAAAGTATTGTTGTCGATCGGCTGAGAATTTTAGGCGCTCAAAATCTAGGAGACGAGGAGTGCAGTCGGGCATAGAACAGCGAGGTGAAAAGACCAGAAAATTCATGTTATAAAAAGTTTGGCAGTCGGACATAGAACAGCGAGGTGTAAAGACCAAAACTTTTCATGTTATAAAAAGTTTTGCAGTCGGGGAGGAGAGAGTGAAACTAATGTTGTAATCGGTGGCCGAGCATAAATTCAACCTGCTGGCCATAGACAAACCAATGAAGTACATTTCCAACTAAAGTCACGAGATCTGCAAATCCAGATTGCAGCAAAGCATCGACCAATTTGTGTTAGACCAACTAACAAACAACGCCAATTAGAATTTGTTGACATTTAGAGTTTGTGAGTACTAGAATCAGTGATATCCCCAAATTTTGTGCTCGAAAAACCTAAAATGAGACCTGGGCGGCCGTAAGTAGAAAAACTTTAAAATCATATTGTAAACCGTTTTTAAAAGATAAAAGTCAGATCGTTCTTTAATTTTAATTATTTAATTATCGATAAAATGAGATCGTTAATTCCTGATGAAATTTAAAACTGTTTAAATTCAATCTGTAGTATTATTTCTTCCACAACAAATTTCGTCTATGTTTCAGACGCATTAACTTCCATAAAAGGTAAATGTAATTTTGATTGTATAAATTCAGCCATTTATCAAACCCAGTTTAAGACCCTGAGATCCCAAATATTATTGTGTATTTAAAATTGCTAATAAATTTGTTTAATTGTTTTCCCTAATAATCTTTTTATTTTAAAGCACCCACTTTATATAATTATTACAATATATATATATATATATATATATATATATATTATAGATAACATCGTATCGGTCGTTGACGATATTGCACCAATAAAACTAAGTTCACGAAAACTTGGATTACTGAAGGTATTTGAATATCTCGTGTAAATCAATGTCGCCTTTATAAATTAAAAGAAATAAATACAAGCGCTGAATTTATCAAAAAATATATCACATTTATAAGAAAGTTATCACTGCTGCTAAAAATCTAGGTAATGCAAAATACATTGTTCTCTCGGATAGTAATGTAAAAGCGAATTGAAACGTTATCAACGATACCTAGGATAAATCTAAAAACCGTAACGATATACAACTTATAAAGAACGAATACCCAATAGCAAGCAAAGAAGCAGCACGTGAATTTAACTCGTATTTTATTCATGTTTCTCGTGATATGTTAGAGAAATCATGTATACAGGAACGTAATATGTCCAACTTCTACATGAATCCAGAACACCGGTTCCTAAGTCTTTCTTTCTACTCCCGATCAACAAAGTGAGATTATTAACATAATAAAAAACTTAAAATACATGTGACATATATGGAGTCAGCGGTAAATTTGTTAAACGCTGCTGTAACAAAATCTCAATTCCAATGCAGTTCATATTTAACTTCTGCTTTACGTCTGGTATATTTCCGGTTCCTCTAAATCACGCGAAAGTCATATCATTGCACAGAAAAGGGTTCTACAACAGACGTCTCCAATTATCGCCCTATTTCGCTTTTGCCAATATTCTGACCTTTTACAAAGTGTTTGATTTAATAGATCATGACATTTTACTCCGGAAATTAGATTTCTATGGAATCAAAGGAGTTCCCCTTTCTTTATTGCGATCTTACTTTGCAAAATAGGCGCCAAAAAGTTGCGATTGTAAACTCGAATGGAAATGAACATCTGTCACAGAATGGGAAACAATGACCTGCGGTGTCCCTCAGGGCTCAATTTTGGGACCCTTACTTTTCATCATACACATTAACGATCTACCAAATTATGTAGATCCCTTAAAATTAGTCCTTTACGCTGACGTCACAAATTTAGTAACTCGGAAACGTTGCGTGAGAAACTAGAGTCGTTTGAATCTGTGGTTAACTGCAGACTAATTTTCTCTTAATCTAGAGAAAACTAAATTCGTTACCTTCACTTCACTTCGAACAAAAACGGTTTAATTTCTAATTCGGAGAACATTTCGGAGTACGCACCTTTTCTTGGTCTGTTGATTGACAATAAATTGAAATGGAATCACCAAATAAATAATAAACTCTCGGGAAAACGTAGCAAAATTTGCTTCACATTACGAGTGATATATCTACATCTAAAATGGTATATCATGCATATTTTCATTGTCATGTCTTACGGCATAGCAAACTGGGGTAGTTCACATCGTGTGTTTGGAATTTTTAAACTTCAAAACGGGGCAGTACGAACCATATCGGATGTGGATTGGAATCCCAGTTGCAAGCCTTTGTTTCGGAATCTTGGGATTTTAACATTGCCTTGAACGTATATTCAAGAAATTTTAAAGTTTGTCTGAAGAAACATCAATTTATATGCCCTAAACGGAGCAAATCATTTATGTAACACTAGAAATCGCTCTGGACTCCGCACAGCCTTTTTGAAAATTTTGATATAAAAGAATTGTACGTAAAATTTTTATAAATAATTGGTAATAAATCCATCGTATATTTTGGTACCGTCAATTTTCATCTTGCATTGGATCAAATAGGGGGTTATTCTATAAATTTTAATATTACGTTAAATTAAATTTGAAATATTCTTTAAATTCCTATATTTTGTTGTATTGAATTGAAGATATACTAACAAAGCATATTTCGTTCCACTACTATTCCCAGGCCGGGTAAAGCAACCCGAGATATTAAATTGTAAAATTAGACGTGGCAAAATTTATGTAATAAATTCGTAATAAATCATCGAATTGAATTATCTATTAAATATTTACTAATTAAAATTCTGAGTTGTCATTTATCAATTCATTCGTTAATATTAAGAACCAGTATTATCTTGAAACATTTCGATGAGTGAATATTACAGTAATTGTTTCCCCATCTGCGGGAAAAGTCTAGTTAAAATTATTTAATTAGTTCAATTTATATATTAAATAAAATAATTCTGACTTCATTTTTAAATTACAGATTTCTTTCGTATAGTTGTCTATTTGTTAATAAGTATTAAAAAATTTTTTTTTGTAGATTTCCTGTTTTAAAAAGAATTGTGTTTTATAATTGTAACATCTATACACCTGAAGAGGACCCAATCAGGGACGAAACGCCGTGTTTAAAATTTGAATATTATATTTTTTTCTGAAAATGTATAAAAGCTACAGTGTTGAATGACGTCCGATTGCAAAGCTGCGTGCGAGTCTATATCTCCAAATATAGATTAATTTGTTTCAAAGAAGAAATGCAAAATTATTTTAATAAGTTTCCTTGTAGTAAATATTTTTAGCTGCTTTTTATAGTATTTACATACTTAGTTTTGTTTCCTATTGCTGTCTATTTGTTCAATTTGTTAAATAAACACAAAAAATTTTAAATTTGTAGTTTGAAAAATGAAAACGTTTATTTGAAATTGGTCGAGTTCCTTTTAAGCGTATAGAGGACACACACAAACAAACAATGGCGTTTTTATATATATATAAAAAAATTCAGTTGTGCTGCAGTTCAGCCCCTATGTGTGGGGATGGGGGGCGAAGAGGGTTAAAGGTTGTTACATAAAAGTAATCAGTAAAAAATCGATATTGGTATCAAATCTGGACTTATGGAAGTCACCAAGTTTAATCCTGACACCATACTGCTTAAGATGTAGTTCAAACCCTAGGTAGAAGGCGGTGAAACAAATTTCCGCGTACAATACAGTAATGTCTATCAAAATGTTCTATGTAAAGTTAAGGTACCACAAGTATTTTTGGACTTTAATAAGTTAGCCATATGTGGACAGTATTTCTTATTTTCTTAAGGTACCAGAAGTATTCTTGACTCCCATAATATACTATTTTCACTCTTTTTATTTGTCGTGCTGTTTTAGACTCTTATCTAATGTAATACAAGAATTCCTGAGATGTGAAAGTACTGTAAGTCATCAACCTGATTTATTTCAAGGTAGTTCCTATCGGTTTAGGTCAGCAAGGAGTTCGTAAATGGATAAATGTTCGAAACAGTGAAGTCACAGGGATCTGTTATAATATATCAAATACAGATGTGATTTGGACCCTCCTTAAAACTTTATCATTGGATGCTGAACTCTATCTTTGGGAACTCTCCTTCCAGCACATCTTACAGTCTAGGGAAAGTCCTCGACTGAACATCCTCTAATATTATTATAATACTCATTTTGGCAGTAGTTATAATATTATGTTGAAATCTTTTATCAATATCCTTTTCTTTTTACCTTCCACTCTAATGTGTTGGTTTGTATGTGTGTGTGCATGTATGTGTTTATGTATTCTTCCACTGTTGTGACGTTTCCTTGAGAGGGAGAGACATTTGTTGGCTTTGTTGGGTGTCGATAGTTGCTGTCTAATACATGGTGCACCTTTGCTTGAATTCATTAAGTTGTGACCCCTCAAATATTTGAATTATTTACCTCAGCCTGAATATTTAAAAGTGTTATTTAATTTGATCTTGTCAAATTTTCCTTAACTGTTTTATATATATACATACTGAAAACAATTTGATGAGCATCTAATTAATAAAAAATTGGTGAACTAATGGTGCTCTGGTGCAAAAATCATGGAGATAACAAAAATATTGAAACCCATCACAATGGAAGCAAGCATTCATTATAATGATCCCCAAAACAAATAAAAATAAATCAATCGCCAAGAACTAATGCCCAATCAGTCTCTCACCGTCCACTTCCAAACTCTTAGAAAAACAACTCCTCCACAAACTCAGCAAACAACTCTCCCGCCTAATTCCCAACAACCCAATATGGATTCCGCCACAAGCAATCCTGTACCTACCAATTATATACAGTACCTAACTATATAAACAAATCTTTTGAAACACGAAAATCCTGTATCGCCACATTCATCAACGTAGAAAAGTCATTTGATAAAATACATCATTCCTTCCTCCTCTCAATGACACCCACTACAAATTACTGAAAAATTACCTCGAAAACTACATGTTCACAGTCAAATTAATTACACCCACTCCAAACCCCACCCCATCACTGTGGGCATCCTCCACAGAAGCATCTCCTCTCCCGTCCTGTTCAACGTATATATCCATGACGCCCCTCAACCAATACTGTATTATTTGCAGATGATATCACCATCCTGTACCAAATCTCTTTCCTCACCACAGGATTCCAATCTCTCCAAAGTGCTCTAAATTCCCTAGAATAATGGTCCAAACAATGGAGAGTCAACATCAGTCCCACCAAATCCTCTATCCTACACTTCACCCTAAAAAGAAGCCCACCCACCCAAATCCCTCTTACCCTCAATGGAACTCTTATTCCCACAAAAACAAAAGTAACTTATCTAGGTCTTACCCTTGACCCAAAATCATCCTGGAAAGCCCATATTAATAACCTCATTCCCAAAATTAACAATAAATTCAAAACCCTATACCCACTATTAATCAAAACTCCCCTCTCTCAATCAATACTAAACAACTAATCTACCTCTCCTTCATCCAACCCATCTGGTCCTAAGCCTGCCCTATCTGGGGCTCCACCACTAAAACCCCCACACAAAAGCTTCAAAATACCCAAATGAAATCCTTCGCTCCATTACCAATGCTCTGTGGTTCCTAAGAAACTCTACAATCCACTTAGACATCCAAATCAACACCATAAACAACAAACCCATATCAACTCTAATCAAAAGCACCCCAAATCATCCAAATCAGGCACTTCCTGACAAATCGTCTTCTGATCAACCACAATATAACCTCCCTGCCTGATAACCCACCTATGCCATTCTCTATGCAACAATCCAAACTTTTTGAATAATAACAAAACACCCATCTCATCTTCCCCCCAAACCCCTCAGAACTACAAATCAAGAACTCAAGGGCTGGAAAGTCACTGGACTCTCCACTCAGACAAACTAATATGTAAATTTTTACCATAATTTTTGTAAATACTTGTAAATTTGTGAACCAAACCATATAATCGAAAGAAAAGTTTTTAAGAATTATAACAAAAAATAATAATTAAAAAAAGAGATTAATATAAATATTATAGTAGTAGAGATTCAGAGATGTATATAAAATCTACGGTTGCATTTTAAGGCAGGTGGATAAGTGGAAAGCATACATCTAGTCTAGTCATTTAATCTCACAAACATATTTTTTTAACTTTAATGGATTGCGTTCTTCTTATGAATATTAGATCAGCTAAATGTAGTTGAAACCTTGATATTTGGCAAAAAATATCTGTTCAAAAAGATATTTTTATATGTAGTGACATCATATTGAATGTTTTTTTCTGTTTTTAATACAAAAAATAATAATGAAAAGAAGTTGTAAGTGTAAGATTTTTCAAGTTAAAATTATCACATCTATGAGATATTTTACAAAGACATGAAAATATATTTAACACATTATTCAAGAAAATCACAGCAGAAAGGAATAAAAATTATTATTAAATGTTGTGAAAGAATACCCTATGATTATTGTCCTTACATAGAAATGATATATGCAGCTCAATTATAAAATGATAAAACATATTTTATTTATTGATAAAATATACATTATAAAAAACGTAAATCTACATATCCTGTCATAATTTAGTACTTAATTTATGCTATGACAATATACATACGTGGGGTAATTCGGCAGAAGACAAATGCATTTCCAGATGTTCCTTCTGGGCAACTGCAAATTGGAATGTGATTTAATACAGTACACAGAGCATTTTCTCCACAAGTGCCAGGGCATGGGTCAGAACACTTATTCTTCATACAGGACTTAGACCTGCTACACTCTGTGTTTAACACACATTCTGGCCTACAACCTATGTACGGATCTCCCTGATATTCTTCCAGGCAACTACATAATCCTTCCCTACATAGTGCATTCTGTCCACATGGAGATGGATTGCATGGATTTGTTTCTACTGGAACTATATCTGCAAATACATTCGACTCCTTAAAATAAGAAAATAATTTTTTAGCACAAAAATCATTGAATTATTTATTTACCATGTGGCTTTGGGTGGCAACTTGCAAAGGCATCTCCCACATAGCCTTCAGGACAGGTGCAGATTGGAGTATGATTGATAACTTCACAACGGGCTCCGGAGCCACAGGACCCAGGGCATGGGTCTCTACACTTCTCCCTTATACATGCTCTGTTACTTGGACATTCAGAGTTAATAACACATTCTGGGCGACAGTTTGGAGGCATTCCAATATAATTTGGTTGACAAGAACATGAAGGAGAACCACCAACTTCACGACACACAGAGTAAAGTCCACATGGAGAAGGCATGCATGGGTCAAAATACACAGATTGTATTGGTTCTGGTGGAGGTGCTAGAATAAAATTTGTTATTGGAATAACATGCAAAATGGAACATATAATACACTGAATGATAAAAGAAATAAAGAAATGTAATATATTAAATCACTGAAGAAACCTTTTTCAAATACAAATAATATAAATTTCATTAGTGGGGTTCCACATCATAAAAGTCTCAATAATATAAAGAAAGTTAATTTTGTATGCATTACTTGTGTATGTACGACTTCATAGTGAAGTCATTCTACAAAAATAGTAGCTATTAACTGAACTCTTCTTCTATGGAAAAATTAAATACAAAGATGAAAAGAGTCTTTGGTTGCCAATTACATTGAAAGTATACAAAATGTATACATCGTTGATCTTATGATTTATGTGCACATAAATACTGTTTAATAGTCAATATAATGTACATCTTTTGGCGGTCTTGGTGAATGGGATTGAAAAAAATAATGAATCATGTAAATACATTTCATATGTTACACTGTAACAGACAATTAAACTGAATGTAGTCTCAATAGATAAATAAATTACTCAAAAGGTGTAAAGGGCCTTTGGTAGTCTCATTGTATATAAAAAAAAACGAAGGTTTAAAAAGGTGTAAAGGGCCTTTGACAGAGACAATGTATTAAAAATAAAGGCTTAAAAAGGTGTAAAAGGCCTTTGGCAGTCTTTAATTCAACACAAGAATGCAAAATACAACAACATTGTTAATTCAAACCAATGCAGTCGACTAGGATGAAGTACAGTACTATATAATGAATGAAGTGGTTTGTGCCTCCCAAAATAAAAAACATGTATTCCTGTCTTAAAAGGTGACACCAGACCATAATCACAGATAAGCCAATAATTCTCTGTATATATACACAAGGAGCAGTCCTATTCTGTTTCGAGGAATAATTGAATTGAGTTGCGTAATACAAAACTTATTTGACTAACTCTGTTTTATATATTTAATAATGTTTCCTCAGTGATCAATATTTTTTCCAAACAGATATTCCATTTTAGAAAGTCAAGAGAAGTATTTTAATGTTTTGGTAAAATAAATTAAAGGAAAAGAAGAAAGAAACATGCTTACGTGGAATTGCATAACATCTGGAAAATGGATCTCCAGTATACCCTGGATTACAGCTACAAATGGGACTGTGGTTCTTGACTTGACATCGAGTTCTAAGACCACAGGGTCCAGGGCAAGGGTCAACACATTTCTGATTTATGCATGCTCGGTTCTGTGGGCACTCGCTACTAGAAACACACTCAGGTCGACATTGGGGTGCACTGCCAACGTAATTCTGTAGGCAAGAACATGCAGCCTGCCCACTTACGTCTCTACACTTGCTATAAGGTCCACATGGGGATGGATGGCATGGGTCAGTCTTCTCAATTATAGGTGCTATACACAAATAGAAATGATGACATACAGAAACATGCAAATATACACATCATGCTTGAAGTTATTTATTAATTTACATAAAAAGGAAGTGAAGAAATTGCAGAGACATAGTTCTAGAATTTATTCATACAGTGACTGTCCCCAGAGAAAGAAGAATATCACCTAAGATAAACTACAATATGTATATATCTCTTTATGATAATTTATATGGCTATAATATGTTAGGAATGCTTATGGTTAAACACCAGAAATTGAATTGAAGCTCAGCATTTCCATTCAGGACAGGAAGAATTTCTTGAAATTTTCCGTCTTCTGGAGAGAGATGACTCATTCCATATGCCAGTATACCCTGGAGTCTGGAGTGAGTCATTTCTCTTCTGAAGAAGGAAGCTAATTCCACCAAGAACTTGAAGAACTTCCTCCTGTCCTGAATGGCAACGCCAAGCTTCAATTTCAAGTAAGCAACTTCCTTTCTCTTTCCTTTCCAAACCAATTATTTTAATTATTCTGACAATGTCACATCCTTACTCGAGTGTTACATTCCATTTTTAGCAAGAATTAATTTGTGCCCGGCCGGCTCACAGTTTAGACCTACTTTCCTTATGAAGGGGGCTCAGGCCCTAAATCGATAGTTGACATAGAAATTAGTTTTTTATTACTATCTAGCCTGGTGACATTAACTATTGATTTAAGGTAATTCAGCAACTATCTATCTCTCTTTCTTATCAAATTAATTTGACAATTCACATCATCCTAATTTGAGTGTGTATATATAGCCTGAGATGCAGTCCTCTTCTGTCCTGATGTAGAGGGCTTAGGCCCTTGAAAACTTGTCATGCATCTTTCTATCCAACGTGACATAACCAATTCTCAATTTAATGTAAGTCACACTATCTTTCTTTCCTTTCCGTATTAATTAATTAGGAATTGTCACATAATCCTTTGTTAGGTTCCATTTTTACCACTAGATCCCGATAGATTACAGGTCTGTAAATTTATCTCAAAACTCAACTATACCCTTAATATGAATAATGTTTCACTGTATTTATAACAAAATGTAACCAAGCTTAACTGATTCATATAATGACAATTTTTGAACACTGGTTCCAGCTACTTAAAATAACACATTTAAACTCTGCAATTTCTGGAACATGAAAAGAAACAAACATTTGAAGTCAAGATTATTATAGAATATGGTTGGTTATCTTACATTGAAGAAGTTGAAGATTACAGAATCTGAAGGGATCTCCAGTATAACCAGGTTGGCAAGTGCAAGAGGGCAAATGGTTGACCACATGGCACAGAGCATTTGATCCACAAGTGCCAGGACATGGATCCAGGCACTTGCTACGGATGCAAGCCTTGTCAGGAGCACAGTCTGAGCTCAAGACACACTCTGGTCTACACCCTTCATAGGGATTGCCAATGTATTCTGGCAGGCACATGCAAGAACCTGCTCCATTTTGTTCCCTACAAACTGCATTTGCTCCACAGGGAGACGGTGTGCAAGGAGTTGGTCTCTCCTGCAGAAGTGGCGCAGCTGGAAGTGAGTAATAGAGTCAGAGGCTGGTTAAAGTACTTGGTTAAGAGTATGTGAGGTGCTAGTGGATGAGTTCTCTAGAGATTATCTACGACAGCAAAGCATTAGTAGTTAGGAGTGGTGAGTGCTAATTTGTACAAAACATTTAGTATCACACTCTGAACATTTATTTTAAATTTTTATACACTGGAAGCACTATCTCTTACAGAATATTGACATAATATTATTTGTATTAGTACAATATTATTATTATTAACACAACTGATAACTACATAAGCAGAGATATTTAAGTCAATAAAATAAAGTTCTGTATTCCATAAAGGAATCCATATTCTCTGCATATTCAGCTACCAATTACATTTGACAATACTTATATAATATTAAAAGTTACAGTAAATAATATTACAACATAACTATATTTACTTTTTATATAAATAATATTACTCATATAAACTTTAGATAATCAAATCGCTGTAAGTCTGAAAAATACATGAAAAATACATAAAAAATATCAGCTAAAAAAACAAGAAATTACTTGCAGAATGTGGATGCTGTCTCCTCTTCTTTGTCCATATTCTACACACTGCATGGGGTCAAGGGATTATAAAAATATTTAAAACTTTTAATTTCTGTCCTTTTTATATGTTAAAATAATTAATTGAATGAAAACAAACTGAAACTCGTATGAAAATTATCATGTATAAAAAATAAATACTTAAAATTTATTCTTAAAATCTGTATCAAGTTTATTAATGTTGAAAAATTATTTAAATTTTGCACAGTATTTTAATACAAGAATTTACATGGAAATAAAATGAAGGACATTTTAATTAACACATTATTTAAAGTAGACAACCACAAAATCAAGCGAAATACTTAATTTAATCAATTATTTTTACAAGGGCTCAGTGGTGGACAATTGTGTAGAACATGGACTGATGTAATTCTGCAGTGACGATGATGGGGGTTCTTACCTTTGTTGAATAAACCCCTTTCCATGCATTTCCTGTGAAGAGATTAAGAAATACAGATGCACATGCATTCGTTAACACATTCACTTAACACTCAGGGAAGGAGGATGTAGCATGCAACATGCAAAAAAAAAACTGTTAGCATTCACAAGGAATTTGGAGATTTACCTCTTTGAAACAATAGTTTTGGTGAAAACTATCTTCAAAAATTAAGTATTTTGAATAGGGATTTATGCTAGCATTGACGAGTATGTCTATTCAACAAAATCTTTTTTAAATTTATCGGCCTTACAATATTTTTCTAAAAATATAGATAAAAGATTTTTATTTTCAAACTACATTAATGGAAAACAATTTTAAAGTCTTTATGATGTACAACAGATTCCTCAACCCAGACTGGAACAACTATTGTTTTCTGGTAAGTTAACTAAGCTGTTTCTCTTTCTTATCTAAATGAATGTACATATACATATGTATGTATATAAGCAGATCTGCCCGCAAAAGAGACAAATGGAAATTTAAAAAATTCAATAAGAACCTTATCAATAAACTGAGTAGAAAATAAAAGGAATGATAAATATTTGAAATTGTAAAATTTTAGAAACTAACTTCATAAAATCAAGTTAAATCATATGTTTTTTTGTTTTGAAGTCACTTAATAGCACTCCAATAAAATGTATGAGGCCCCAATGAGAACCAAACTTATTAATATAAATGGTATCATGCAACATGCAAACAAATAGTTGCACCATGCAATAATTGGACTGATAACAAAATGCACTACAATTCTGATAAAAACATGCTTATATTTCAGGGACTGTTTCCCATTTGGGCCTCATGAATAATTAATTGAATACTCCTGGGACCAAAAAACTTGGCTCAAACTGACACAATATAGCTACTAAGAAAATCAACTCCTTCAACATAATTAAATTTCACAAGATTACAATAAACAAATTTTGGCCTGTTTCTTTGTGATCTGTGGAAATAAAAAAACACTAAATGATTTACACAATTGCACTTCAGAAAATAAGAATATTATGACCACAAATTCATGTTCCTTTGTTGGCCTACAGTGGGCATTTCAATTTAAAGATAATGGAAAAAATTTCAAATTCCATGGAGGAATATATATATATATATGCACTGAATGATGTAACACTACTTCCTAAAGGAAGAGGCTGAGAGCCTCTGAATGTTTGTAGAACAACCTTCGGTTCCCTATGGCTACACTACACTTCAGTTTCAGGTAAGACACAACCTATCTCTCTTTCCTTTCCATACCAATATCACAATTATTTTTGAAAATGTCATATCCCTACTAATAATATTAATATTAATATTAATATTAATATAAATATATATATATATATATATATATATATATATATATATATTTGAATTTGAACACACAGTGCAGTACTTCAGATCCAATGAATTTACTACAGAATACTATAAATTAGACCATCTATTAAAGATTCCCAAAACCAACCAGATATGAGCCAACAATTTACTACCATTTTCTAGTGTATATCCCACAACTATTTTCAGCAGAATAAATAGGAAGTATTATTTACCATATGTATTCCTCTCTAACCTAACAAATCAAAGAATCATTGTGTGATTAATTTAATTCCATTATATTTAAGTGAAAATTGTTAAACATTGAGATCCTTATCCTTGGAAATAACCAAATATCTTGCAAATCAATATTTCAAAATATAAACTAGCAGATAAGGGTACATCAATGATCATAAATTCATTTTTAAAACTTCTCTGCCATGTAAAGAAGGCCACAAAAAATATCACAAATTAAAATTAGATATTTATTCATTCATAGAAAACCAATAATAATCCCTGTCACTTGGTATTCATTATTATATGAGTAGAACAATAACTTTTCTTAAAATTTCATATTTTCACTCAGCTTACACTTGAGAAATTTTGAAGCTAAAAACTCTTCCTGCAATGATATTGGCCTCTGAACTATCCAAATTCTGTAAAATCATTACATTGCTTATGCAGAGTTAGCAGACTGTTCACAGTTGGTTTGAACTGAATGCCATACTTGTACATGAACTAGTTCATTGACAAAGATATAAAATGACTTGAGCCCAAAATATGAACAGTTTTCTTTTTTGGAAATATAAAAATGTCTGCATTAAATTAAGACTAATTAGATAAAGAAGTAGACAATTATCACACAAAATTAACTGATGAAATAAATAGAACACATAATTTTCGGCAATCTGTCATGTTTTGTCTGATGATTAAAAATAAATAAAAGCTTTAAGAATGACACAACACACAAACCAGCTAATGAGTGTTTTAATAACCTGACTAAGGCAACATTGTGTGATATTTATTTTATCACTTATTTTTCTCTAAGAATTGCCTACTTATTATCTAATTATTTTCTCGTATGAAAGATATAATATTCCTTCTTCTCGTTTATATATTCTTAATGTTTAGTATTGGTAGCGTCACCTCTATTAATTCTAAAACTTTTTCATCTTTACCTTTCCATCAAAATTCAGTGTGCCACTTATCCCAACTCTTACAAAAACTTAACAATGGGAAATAAAATGATAACACGTAATATGACTTTAGTTTCCAGATAAAATTAATATGAGAAAAAATTACACAGAAAATAAATTAAACATGCTGGATGTTTTGGTGCTGCATTGTGTCTTTATCTAATAGTAATTGAAGATTGAAATCATTCTAAGTTCAAATGCTGTTACAGAAAGATGCAAAACATCATTGGCGCATCCAGCTATAATTAAATTATTTTCTGTGTAATTGTTTCTCATATTAAATTTGTCTGGAAACTAGTGTATTATTAATTCTTATTTATTAAATCAGACAAATAAAACTCTTATACTCTACCTCTGAGATTAGTCAATATGAACTGTGAGAGAGAAAACAGTTCATTGAGATGAGAAGAATTTTCAAACATTGTGCTAACACAGCTTGAATGGAATCTGATACATCTAGCATTTTCTTAGCTCTTTCTTGCATGAGTATGCTTATAATAGTTTTCACTTTATGGATACTCTGTTTTGTGGCTGATGTTTAACTGATAGGTTAAACGGTTGTTTCTAACAAGACACTTGTATATGGGGATGTGAACACAGTGAAGTGCAATTGTTGTTAAATAACATTTTAAGATGTGCAAAATACTAACTTTGCTATAACAATCATTATTTCAAATTTATGAAATTGATTTGACATGAAGCATACATTTGTTGAGGAGCCCTTGACTTTACTAGAGTAAATGAGTGTTGTATATTATAATTTGATAACAAATACTTCTTCTCTTTGACCTACTTCAGGTATTTTGGTCAGTATATAATTAAAATAAAGGGTTTTACAATCAGACAATACAAAAAACTGAACAACTAGCTTGTGATTGAACAAAAAGGCAATAATAAAATTCATATTTACCAGATTTATATTAGAAAAAGATATGCTTTGTCTGTCAGGTTATATATCAGTCTTTCTCCAAGTTCTCTTGTGAAAATGCTACAGCATGCAACAAGCAAAAAGAAATAAATTAAATAGTTTCCTACCTGGTGTTGGTATGCAGCTTGTAAATGGATCACCAGTGTAGCCTTCATAGCACGAGCAGACCGGAATATGATTTATTACGGAACAACGAGCATTACTTCCACACGAACCCGGACACGGATCAGTACACTTTTGATTTACACATGCCAAATGGCTTCCACACTCTGGATTTATGGTACATTCAGGGCGACAATTTGGAGGTGCTCCTATATAATTAGGCAGACAAGTGCAAGCGGGGCTTTCCCCTCGGACTTGACATTGAGCATTTGGACCACATGGAGATGGCAAACATGGGCTCTCTGGCTGATTTGGTTTTGTTTGTTCTGAAAGGGAAATAAATAATACTTTCATTATGTTAAACACAAATACAAAATAATAGTCGATTGAAATAAAAGCAATGTACCTTGTATGTGATAGCATCTACTGAATGGGTCTCCTGTGTTACCAACAGTGCAACTACATATAGGGTTGTGATTAACTACATGGCATTGAGCATTCACTCCACATGTTCCAGGACATGGATCATGGCACTTATTGGAGAGACAAGCTTGATTAAGTTGACACTCGGAGCTTACAACACACTCAGGTCTACAAGAGGGTGGAGATCCTACAAGGCCAGGTTGACATGAGCAAACAGCATGCCCATCTATTGGTCGACAAAGTCCACCAGGTCCACAAGGTGAAGGCTGACATGGATCTCGAGTTTCTGCATAATAAAAACATTTATAAATGTTTTGTAATTCATAAAAAAGCAAAAATTATTCCTAGAACTAGAATCATATGTTTAGACTTATATATTGATAAAAAATGATAACTTTAATATATTAAATGACAAAATTAGATAATTATTTATAACGGTTTGCTTTTATAATCATTAATTTATATGTGTTATAATTTCAAATTCTAAATTGTTTCCCCTGTAAACAGCACCCAACAACATAAATTAATTTTTACTGGTCATTCTCATTTTAAATTGTACATTTCAGCCACAGAAGTCAGCAGAGATTGATCTGTCTATCAAATTTTTGTAAGTCTAACAAATTTATATTGTTTGTTTTTTATCTGCCAAATGTTTCTTAAAAATGTTATTCTAATCATTGTAATTGTTTTGTTCTTTTTGTAGTTTTAAACTTGAACCTGATGAGGTCACCAAATAAGCGACAAAACGTTGTTTAATTTTACATTAAGAAATTCTTTTGTCTGACTTAAAATTGGCTGATGTTTATTTATTTAAAATTAGAGAAACATGACAAAGTAATGCTTTACTTGAAAAATACAGTGGAACTTCTAGTTATGAACTTAATTTGTCCCTGAACTTTGGTCATGTCCTGAACTAACTTACCCTCTTGCACAATAATCGGATGGCAAGCCACAAATGGATCTCCAGATGTTCTCTCAGGGCAAGAGCAAGATGGCACATGATTAATCACATCACAAATAGCTCCTTGGCCACATGTTCCTATGCATGGGTCTATACACTTTTGATTGCTGCATGCTTGATTACGAGAACATTCATTGTTTGTAGTGC
This sequence comes from Zhengitettix transpicula, assembly GCA_037074705.1. Classification (NCBI taxonomy): domain Eukaryota; kingdom Metazoa; phylum Arthropoda; class Insecta; order Orthoptera; family Tetrigidae; genus Zhengitettix; species Zhengitettix transpicula. The sequence continues at coordinate 32,193,443 of CM073596.1, read as the reverse complement.
ATTCAGGTCGACAGCCACTATATGGATCACCAAAGTAGTAATTCAGGCAATTGCATATGCCATCATTGCAATTGGTATTAGGGCCGCAAGGTGATGGATTGCAAGGATCCTGAGCAACTACAGGCGATTCCTCTGCACAGAATATGCAATTACACAGTTGATTAATAATAATATACTCATAGTGAATATATTTTTCATTTAAGTCAAGAAAAAGTGAAATTCAGATGATGATACATACCTTTGAATGGAGAACATTGGGTGAAAGGGTCACCAGAGTATCCTTGTGAGCATGTGCAAGTTGGTATATGGTTTTGGACTCTGCACTCAGCTCCTACACCACAAGATCCAACACATGGGTCCCGACACTTCTCAGAGATGCAAGCTTGAGTTGATGGACAGTCTGTATTAACAGCACATTCTGGTCTGCATGATGGCGGGGCTCCTATATACCCTATTCGACACTGGCAAGCAGGCCTGTCTGCATTAGGTCTGCATTCAGAATAGGGTCCACAAGGTGACGGTTGGCAGGGATTTACTGGGGTACTGGGAGGTGTTGGTAATGGAGGAGGAAGAGGATAACATTTAGCAAATGGATCACCAGTAAGAGTGGGAGGACAGCTGCAAATTGGATTATGGTTTATAACCTGACAACGTGCATTGATTCCACAAGTTCCGGGGCATGGATCTGTGCATTTAAACCTGTGGCATGCCCTATTCTGAGGACATTCAGAGTTAACAACACACTCTGGACGGCAGTTTGGAGGGGTTCCAGTGTAATCAGATTGACATGAACAAACAGCTTGACCGTTTAAGTTGCGGCACTGGCTGTTTGGACCACATGGTGATGGCTGGCATGGATTGCTTGGCTGCTCTAATACCGGTGCTGTAAAATAAATAAATAAACCTCTTTATGTGTTACAATATAATTTCACTGTTACAGCTTAATTTAAATAGAGGGTTATACAGTAACATTTTTATTTAGAAATTTAACACACATTAATTTTTATTAGTATGAACTTTTGTTTGTAGTTAATGTAAATTGATATAAAAAGAAAAGGACATGTAAAGGAAAGTTTGTGAATTATTTAGTTTGGACAAGTTTCTTGTTCCTTTAGACAGATTATTACAAGGGTGTTTAAAAAAATTTTAATGTCCAGTCATATTGTGCCCACATTAAGTGACACACAATGATTTGGCATCCTACAAATAATTGAAGATCTACATGCTTGAATATGTCTCAAAATATCATCTTTATATAGATTCCAACATTTGTTAATAATATTGTCCTTTATTTCTTTATCATTGGGTCAATCCATGTAAAACCTAAAGGAGGCATTTAAAAGGTCTCAAATCATTTTTAAGTCTTGTGCTCTATTATATTTTTTAAGAGGAAGAAATATTAAAGTTGTGTTGCAATACTTTCTTTGGGAAAAAAATCCTAAATTTTTCTAATAATTTGTTTTCTAATTGAACTTACAACTTAACATATTTTTGGTCTGAACATGAGTTATAGATGGTTTTATTGAGAATAAAATGGATTTAATTGAAAGATGATATCTCAATACACCAAAAAGTTATTTAACCTATCGCTAACCTCTGAAAAAAAAGGGGGCTGCCCTCGTAAACAAAATGCCCGATAAAATCCAAAGTAGTAATAATAAAATTGTAAAAAAAAAATCACTTTGTGTTCCTAGATACATAGACAAATAGAAAATCCATATGTAAACATAAAATAAATTTGTCAGAAACTAATTATTTTATCATTTTTTATTTAGTATGGATTGACCCTATTATGAGTTACAAATATATCACATTATTCTAATGGTTCTAGTGTTTGAATTGCCATTCTGATTATTAACATTCTGGCACCACATTTATTTCATCATTTTGTTTTCCTACTATTTGAAAAGTATAAAAAAATGCTTCTGAACCAAGTGTTCCTCAATCAGAGAACACTAATTTACTATATCAGTAGTATTGCTTTAAGTAACCAATGTAATTGTAATACAAACTGTTTTAATATATCAATGTTTAACAATTGTGTTATCTGTGTCTTAATTCATGGTCTCAAAGAATTAATAAATCTGCCAATCATGAGCTATAATGAGCACAAAAACGGATATACCTTGTGAAGCCTGAAGTCGACAGGTAGTGAATGGGTCACCTTCATATCCTTGTAAGCATGTACAAGTTGGAATATGGTTTACTACAGAGCATTGTGCTTGGAATCCACAAACACCTGGACATGGATCAACACAACGGTTGCGAGAACAAGCCTTGTTTGTAGGACAGTCAGAGCTGAGTACACACTCTGGACGACAGCCTTCATAGGGGTTCCCTTGGTAGTCATCCAGGCATTTGCAAGAACCAGCACCATTACGCTCTTGGCAAACAGCATTCTGACCACAAGGTGATGGCTCACATGGATTAGATACTTCTACAGGAGCTGTGAATAAAATTATATTTTTAAGAACATGGACACTGCACTGCAATCAAACCAGATATAAAAATATTCTTCCCACAATATTCACCACCTATCCAAGTGTTACCTTCAGGTGGCCTGCCAACCTCCACAACATTCTCCACCGTTGTAGGCCACACTCGAAAACTCCTCTACTTAAGCTGGGTTGCCAACCTTTCAGAAAGAACAGACACCTGTCTGTCCAATCCTTCAACCTATTCAATTCTTTCCTGGTCTAAATTGTTGGTGTTGTGTCTTTGGACATGAGAAACTATTGGGAATTGGGCTTTGTACAGTTTCACAGTGATGCAATAGTTAGCCACGTGTTTAGGAAGAAGTCCTTATGTTTTGCAAATATATAAACCAGAACAGAGTCTGCAATTAATCTAGTAAATGATGTGGGGGGAGGGGCAGGAAATGTTTTCTTTGATTTTGTTGGTGGCTATTTGTGGAGGATTTTGGAAGTTTTAGAATTCATAGCATATTGTGTGTATGTCAAATTAGTTTCGGAACTTCTCTTATCAAAAAATCCATGTTGATTTGTTGATAAATATGGTTGTATAATAGATTAATTTTTTTTTAACAATAATAGCTTCAAAGAACTTAGGAACACAATTCAATATTGACATAGGTCTACAATTCAAAATTTTTTGTTTATCTCCAGATTTATGAATAGAAGTTATATAAGCTGATTTCAAACAATTTGGGTACACACTTTCTAATAGTGATTTATCAAATAATACTTTAAGAAGATAAGAGAAAATATAATTACATTTTTTTATAAATATTGGTGGAATACCATCAGGCCCACACTATTTATAATGCCTAATTCATTTATCAATTTTAATTTATACATTGGCATTGCTTGTAAAACAGTCAGTAGTGGATATCATCTTCTTTGGTGCCTTGCTAAATACGGCTCCAAAGAAGCACTTTTGAAAGATTATTATGGTGTCCTCTTCCCATTATTGTCTTATGGGATACAAGTATGGAGAGAAACAACAAAGGGTAATCTAAACAGAATTTTCATGCTATGAAAAAGAGCAGTTAGAGTAATGTGTAAAATGGGGTACATGTAGAAATGTTTATGTGGAAAATAAAATCTTAACAATCGATATATATATATATATATATATATATATATATATATATATATATATATATATAACTCATTTGGATAGGAAAGAGAGACAGTGATGCCGACTTATCTGCAATCAGTAGTTGGTCCAGTCTGGCAGGTCTTTCTTCCTGACACAGGGAGCTCAGGCCCTCGAAAATTTGAACTTCCACCTATGACAGATAGGACCAACTATTGATTTCAGGTAAGTTGGCATTGCTGTCTCTCTTTCCTATCCAAATGTGTTATTTAATTTGACCTCATCACATTTTCCTTATTGTATATATGGCATTGTCAAAAACAATTGCAATCTTGGTATGGAAAGGAAAAAGAGATAGTTTGTGGCTTACCTGAAATTGAAGCATGGTGTGGAAGTTCTTCAAATTTTCAGAGGCTCTCAGCCAGTATGGTAAATAACCACAACACTTGTAGGAGAAGCTACGAGGGTAGTCTGAAAAGTTTCCGACCCAACAATGATAAAAGATATTTTATTTTTATTTTTTCAAACATAGTCTCCTTGCAACTCTACACACTTCTCCCAGAGATGCTCCCATCTCTGTAACCCGTCCAAAGTGTACTCGGCATTTTTCTCTGCAAAATAATTGCCATCTTCACGTTGAGGTTGGAAACTTTTCAGACCACCCTCGTATATTCACCAAATAAGGATGAAACATACTAATGAAAGCCCATATATCAGTGGAGCAAGCTCATATAACAAGTTACCAACTGACATTAAGGGTTTAAATGGGAGAAACTTCAAAATTGGTGTAAAAGAATTTATAATAATTAACTGTCTGTACACCTTAGGCAAATTTTAGTATATAGACCTATCTGCGTTATGCTCAACATTGGGGGACCTCTAAAAAGTAGGCGGAGACTTGTTGATTGTTGGCATGATGCCATGTGTGTGGTAGTGAATATGTCACCAATTGATCTGTTAGCAGATGAACAAAACAGGATATGCCATCATGGGCACATAAATTTACATCCCAACTCAGTTGTGGAATTAGTGACAATGGTGAAATGACAAAAACGATTAAACAAACCAACCAAAGGAAAGTGGATATTTTGTCTTATCCCTGACCTCAACATTTGGACAAACAGGAAAATGTGGTAGTGAGGTATGCTGCATGTGTGATAAAAAAGCTCTGACAAGAAGAGTGAGAAAGGGAAGCGTGCCCATTGAGCCAAAATTAACATCCGCCCAGACATGATGAAGATGTGTTGCCAATCAATCCTGTGAAGAAATTCCTGACAGCGGTTCCATAGTGTGAATGAGTACAAAAGGTTTGGGTTTTTGTGGACATTAATCTGATTGAGTTCCACATAACCTCAAGTACTGAGGTATGCGTAAATGCATTTGAATTGCCCAATTTTTAAAAAATGGCCTATCTAAGTTATGAAATATAATTGATAGAATTAAAGTGAGAAGTCTTAATTTTAAGGTCATATTTTAAATAAAAAATAAAAATATGTTAGTTAATTGTGAATTTTACTCTAAATACAAACAAAAAATTTGATGTGATAGAATTTTTTAGGTAATTTTTCATTTCTACCAAGTTGAAATCTATAACAAAATGTATAAAAATCCTATGCAGGTTTTTACTTGCTGACCTGTGTTATTAAATTCAAATTGAATTATATTATATAATCATTTTTGAATGTTTTACATGTGAAAAAGGCTGTTGAAAAATGAAGTTACATATAAGGAATTCAATAAAGTGTTTAATATAAAATGATAGACACAGAAACCTTCTCTTCCAAGGAGAAACTGAATTAACAAGAAATAACATGATTAATGAAACTTCTGTATAATATAAATTATACCCAACATAAATTTATGTAGTTCTTAAATGGACAATAAAATAAATTAATCCAAATATTTGACTGATAACACGTTGAATAAATTTTCAATCTTAAAAAAGACTACTCACATTTATATGGTGTGCACTGAACAAATGGATCCCCAGAGAAGCCAACTGCACAAATGCAGGTTACAGCATGACTAATCACTCGGCATTCAGCATTTAATCCACAGGAACCTGGGCATGGGTCATGGCATTTGTTGTTTATGCATGCCTGATTTGATGGACAGTCAGGACTAATAACACATTCAGGTCTGCAGTTAGGAGGTGTACCCACATAGTTTGGCAGACAAGAGCAAGCTGGACTGTTGCCCGAGACTTGGCAAAGAGCATTAGGGCCACATGGCATTGGTAGGCATGGATTTTCTGGTGAATCTTCTTTAGGAGGAACTGTGAATATAGATTTCACTAAATTTTAAGAACATAGCATACATAAATAGTATATTTAATTCAAATATACTTTAAATCTATACAATAATAAACAATCAAATATAACATACTTACTTGGAATGTCATAACAACTTCTGAAAGGATCACCAGTTTGTCCTTCTCGGCAACTACATATTGGACTGTGGTTTATAACTTCACATCGAGCTCCTAGTCCACAAGATCCAAGACAAGGATCTGTACACTTTCTGTTGACGCAAGCTCGAGTTTGAGGACATTCATTACTAACTATGCACTCAGGTCTACAAGAAGGAGGAGAACCAATGTACCCTGCAAGGCAAGAACAAGCAGCATGGCCATCTACTGGTCTGCACTGACTGTTTGACCCACATGGAGTAGGCTGGCATGGGTTTATTTGACTCATTGGTGGTCCTATTAACAAACAGACAAATCAAGCTTGTTTAAAACAACAATAAAGTATCTTAATAGTATTTTACAGCTGTTCAAGAAATAATGATGATTATTATTTGTCTTTTAGACTTATCAGAGAAGAGAAAGTTTAACTGATCTAAAAACACAAGTGATACGAATTTGAGTTCATAGGATACTCCATAAAGTGAAACTTACTTTTCTCCACAGGTTTGCAGTTTGTAAATGGATCACCAGTAAATCCTTCACTACACGCACAGACTGGGATGTGGTTGACAACTTCACAGACTGCATTTTGACCACAAGTTCCAATGCAAGGGTCTCGACACTTGTTACGAAGACAAGAAAGATGGCGTGGACATTCAGTACTTAGTACACATTCAGGCCGACATTCTTCATATGGATTACCACTGTACTCTTGAATGCACTGACATTCTCCAGCACCCCTACATATGGCATTAGGTCCACATGGGGATGGATTACATGGGTCCAGATTTTCAACAGGAGCAGTTGGCGGTGGAAGAGGATCACAACGGAAGAAAGGGTCTCCAGTTAGTCCAGTTGCACATGTACATACTGGCACATGATTCAGAACTCTGCATTCAGCACCATGACCACAGGAGCCTGGGCAGGGATCTCTACAACGTTGTTGAATGCAAGCTAGTTGACTTGGGCAGTCTGAGCTCAGGACACACTCAGGGCGGCAATTTGGAGGTGAACCAATGTAATCCGGAATACAGGAACATGCTGGTGTACCAGCCACAATTTGACATTGAGCATTTGGTCCACATGGAGAAGGTGTGCAAGATGGTGGTCGTTCGGTTATAGGTGCTTCTGTTGTGGGAGCTATGAAAGACAAATAAAGGATTACATTAATTATTTTTTTATAAAAATTTAATTTAATTCAATTCTAATATACACAAGGAACAATTTATACCAATATTATGAATTTAAAATAATGGATATATCTTATAATACAATTTTACAGCAATACTACACATTACATTTAATTCAGAACTGTAATTTTGACCAAGTATTAAATAGTACCAAACAAGTAATTTCACATATTAATCTAAGCAGGTATGTGTGTTCCAAATAGTTTAAATCAGGAATACTTCTATACATACAGCAGAATTTCAAAATAATAAAAACACAAACTTTTTTAACATTAATAAAAATTTAGTATAATAATTCATTATGTTAAAAATGATGACTGCTTTGATTAAGTATCAGTTAAATCTAATTATTAGGCTTTTTAATCAAGCATTATATTACGGTACTTATTTGTGCATGTAGTGCTGTTGTGTAAGATGTGCAGATCTATTTTGTAGTCTAATTTTTGGGGAAAATAGTTTTAGAAAAGAAGTTATCAATTTGTTGTAAAAATAAATGTTTTATATTTTTCAATTTATATATTTTCTTGCAGATGACATTAATGATACAAAAATTGTCCTACACTAACAAAGCTTGTTATATGGGTCTAATAATGAGCCAGGAACTAACACATCTGACAGGGATTAAATCCATCTAGCAACAACAAATAAGGGAAAGTAAGCCATTTTGGCTATTTTCAGAATAATCATTTTCCAAGTATACACGGGAAACATGTTTTTAAGATTGCAGACCAAAGATTTATCCTAGTGAAGAAAGTGGATGAAATTCTTTAGTGAATCAAGGTGGGTATGTTCATGCAATGTTTTGAAGACTGTAATCAAACTTTTGTGTGTTTTCAACAACTTACCTGCTGGAATCTTAGAAGAATATAATCCACATGGTTTTCAGAGTATACACAGTCTATAATTATTACATGCTCCTCATTTTTTAGTAAGAAATTTTGGGTAAAAAAGGTGTGCAGCATATACAAGTAAATTACTATGTTACCCATGAACTTCTAGCTGATGTAAGAAAAATTATTACTAACAATCCTTATAAAGTTTCAATATTGTTGTTTTATCCACACAACCTTCTGTCTATTACAAGTCTATAATAAGCATGATTTAAGAAATGCTATAATACTTACGTAAAGGTGTACAATGCACAAAAGGATCCCCAGTGAAGCCAGATGGGCAAGCACAGATAGGGCTGTGATTGCGAGTACTGCATTGTGCCCTCACACCACATGTGTTAGGGCACGGATCTGAGCACTTCTGCTTGATGCAAGCTAGATTTTGTGGACATTCAGAGTTGACAACACATTCTGGCCTGCATGAAGGTGGTGTACCAATATATCCTTGTACACAAGAGCACACAGACTGGTCATTAACAGCACGGCACTGGCTGTTTGGACCACAAGGTGATGGTTGGCAAGGGCTTAGAGGTAGCCTTGGAGGTGACGCTGTGAAAAAGCAGTGTAGGCATACATAAAACATTAACAATCATGGAAAAAATTATGTATTGTATTTTAGAACTTTAAATATAAGAATAAAACAATAACTTTCATGGAGATTATTATGTACAGCATATTTGAGAATCCTTTGTAATGTAACAAAATAGTTCCTCATGTCCATAGTTTTGCAAATTATATTTCTTGTAAGAGAAGCAATAATTCATGCTTCAATTTTATGTTAAATATATTTTACAAAATCCAAGCAAAACAAATGTAATACAATTTTTGACGTTTTTGAATGAAGTGAAAGGGGGAACAATACTTATACAACAAAACTTTTAGTGGACAAATAGGCACATTAAGTTTACATTACAACAGCAATATTTTATGACTGGCAAAATTAGGGTGAATGGTGTAGTATGCACAATGCATGCTAAGAACATTACTAGTAAATGTATGGTAATGCAACAGTAATATATAGTGTACTTTAATATTGCATTAAAAAAATTCATATTTTAAAATCAGGTGTGCATTATCATCATCATTATTTTAATCCTTTAACGAAATAATATATAAAAATAAGATAGTAATGTTATTTCTATGTGTGACCAATCTGTTATATTTAAAAAACTATTTAGAGATGAATATGACATAAATTGCGAAAACCTGGTGGGATTTTAAATTCTAATGTTCAAAATATTTTAATAAAACTTGTATTTGAGAGTGTACAGTGAATTTTTAATATTTCAGGTTTATTACCTATGGAAATAAATGGTCCTTGCAAGCTTTAATTTGTTAGACTACCTAACGTGGTAGGTGCCCTATAATCTATTACAAAGTCATAAATTTTAATATTCAAAAAATTATATTTTTACTCTAATAAAAGTGTGCAGTAATGAATTAATATAATTTTCAAATACTTGTTGTGGCAACAATCAACATTTATTTATTTACTCATGTTACAATAACTTAATGAAAATTTCAGAACACTTACGCATTACAGGTCGACATGAGAAAAATGGATCGCCAGTGTAGTTAGGTGGGCAAGTGCAAACTGGTATGTGGTTAGTAATAGAGCAGAGAGCATCTGAACCACATGTTCCAGGGCAAGGGTCTGCACACTTAAATCCAATGCAAGCTTTAATAGTTGGACAGTCAGTGTTCACTTCACATTCCCGACGGCATCCTTTCTCAGCATTGTAGGGATCACCTTCATAACCAGGAAGGCATGAGCATGAGCCAGCATTTCCACGTTCACGACATTCTGCATTTGGCCCACAAGGAGATGGAAGGCAAGGGCTGATTACAGGTGTTCGTTCGGTGGCTAAAAACATTCAAATATTAAATATAAACCACAGAAGCAGATAAATGTGACATATCAATAAATTTTCTTGTTTGTTAATAAACATAATTAAAAACCAATAATTCATGGAATTATAATTTATTAATTCATCAAATTTTTTTAGCTATAGTCATCTGTTTACTCAACCTCCATAAAACCATTGTTTGCTTATCCCAGCAATCACTTGACTGTCATTACCACTTGAGTGGTAAGCAGATGAGTATGGAGGCTGCCAAAATCAATTGCTAAATAGTGTTGACAAATTAATAAAGGATAATTTGATGGCTTATTGTTTTTTAATTATTTTATATACTCTCCTAAAAAGTCTTATTAAAGTCAATTTTACAAAAACATTTTACTTTATTGTATTATATCAGACATTTTAATGATTACAACAGCCTTGAAGTCAGAAAACATGTATTTAATTACCTTGCAGATTTTGATTTTTAAAAACTAAACATTCCAACATTTGTTTCAGCTTTCTGTAATTAAGTAAGCCTAAATATACACTGAAAATAAAATATTGTACATATTGTTCATTTTCATTTGGTTTTTGTTTGAATTTATTTTTTTAAAAAAACAAAGAAGCTAGAGAATCGAACACAAAACTGCAAAGTGCAAAAGATGCTTATGCACACCACAAAATGGCAGGTAAAAAAATAAACTGAACATAAAAAAATATTGACAGCCTATTTTCAACTCTCTAAATATAGAAAAAAAACTTGGGTTAACAAATAACAAATAAATAAATTTTGTCAGCAACCATCATTGGTTGATTTGCTATGATCCCCTTTATGGCTAATTGTGACTTGTATATTATATGACAAGTAAATAATTGACTATTGTCATTTTCAAATGGGAGCTGATTTGACCTTGAAGTCCTCTCTTGGACCAATAAATCATATACTTCCAACACTGTCAAGTATTACTGTCCACACAGCTGCAGTCATAATTTGTTTGATTCATTATTGCGAAGTGGCAATGTTTGTTTAATTCTCGGTTATCATTCACTGACAAATAGAATGACTCCCATTTCCAAAGAATTATAAATTTTCATTTTGTTGTGTTCTCCAAGTTATGTTTTCTTAAAATGCTTAATACATAAAACAAATAAGCATTAACATTTTAACCATACAACCTGCAACTTAATACAAACGGCTGCAATAAAATTGTATGTTTATATACTCATGTTATAACAATTATCAATCCTTACATGGTGGTGATGGTATGCAATTAACATCTGCATTTCCCATGTATCCTTGAGGGCAAGTGCAAATGGCATGGTGGTTGATAACAGAACACATGGCTAAGAAGCCACAAGCTCCTTTGCATGGATCAACACAGCGTTCATTTTGGCATGCTAAGTATCTTGAGCAATCAAAATCAGTAGTGCATTCTGCACGGCAGTTTGGAGCACGGCCAATGAAGTTAGGGAGACAAGAGCAAGCTGCTTGTGACCCAACAAGCCTACATTGAGAATTAGGTCCACAGGGAGAAGGCACACAGGGATTACCAACTTCTTTAGGAGTAGTAGATAACACTGAAATAAGGAGAAAAAAAGGTTGCAAGAAAAGCAGTGAAGAACTAGATAGATAATTGAGAAAATAGAACAGTTAATTAAAATTTAAAACACTGATTATCATTCATTAAACAGTTGAAGTAAAAGATATGTTCAGTGCAATATATAAATAATTCACCCACACAGTCACAGAAATATATAAGGCACAGATTACAGAAGCAGTAAAAGACAAAATTAAACAGATTAATTCCTCAAGTGTAGTTTTTGATACAAAATTATTATTCACTTTTAGCTAATTTTATAATCATCATTATAGTTTATTATTTAAATACAGTTCTACCAATTATTCTGCAGTCTATAGAATTTATCTTACATTTTCGTACTACTTACAAATATTAAGCAACAGAAATAATTACAATTTAAGTTTCTCTATGCAAGTATATGTTTAATTAAAATTATGATAATTTCAATAAGAATGATACAGTTTAATTTGATGAAATATAGTGAGGGAAATTATTTGACTAAATTTTTTCTATGGTACCGGTATAAGCAACATGAATGAAAGTAGTGCAACATCTATTAAGATAAAAGTAATTATTTTATATATAAAATAAACTTTGCATGATTTAGTACTTAAATATACATGGAAGTATGAAATATAGAACAAAGAATTAATTAATAAAAGAGTATATATAAGTCAAATAAAATGTAAAAAACTTGTGTAATATGTAAAAGAAGAAAAAAGAAGCTTACATTCTTCTTTCCTGCACCTAGAGAAAGGATCACCAGTAGTCCCTGGAGGACAACTACATATTGGATTATGGTTGACAACTTGGCATCGAGCATTAATACCACAAGTACCAGGGCATGGGTCAACACACTTCTGTTTTACACATGCAAGATTCTGTTGGCATTCTGAACTGATGACACACTCTGGGCGACAAGAAGGAGGTGCGCCAATGTAGCCCAACATGCAGGAACATACCGCATGGCCATTGATGGAGCGACACTGACTATTAGGACCACATGGGGATGGTTGACAAGGGTTACTTGGTTCAGCAACAGCTGTTGAATATCAGAGAACAGTTGCAAAAGAAGAGAACAAAGTTTTAAGTAAGAAGAAAAGTAATGTATTTATGTAACAATCAAAGACTAAATTTCTCATAAATATAATAATTGTAACTATAAAGGTGTCCATTCAAAATAAATCAATATGATCAAGACAATATCGTACACAAACTGAGATAGAAGTTAACAATAACATGTTTTTTTTTATTAAAAATTTATGTTTGATTGAAAATAATGAATAAGAAAGATAGCCAATTCAGACAAAAAAGTGTTAATATAAGTACCACACAATGTTTCTTGGAATCCTTGTCCCTATCGTTAGGTGTGAAGAACAGTCTAGAGCGACAACTGCAGTTGTCAGTTGACAAAACTCAAAAGCTTTTGAGTATATTCCTTAATGGATTCTCCTAATACTTTATTCCCTCTACTCTATCCATTACTCCTTTAAATAACTATTTATCCATAATAAGAATGTCTATATTTTCCTGGTCAGGAACTTGATCTGGTGGCCGAGGTGGTCAAGGCGTCTGTGTACTGAGCCGATCATGCAAGTTCAAATCCTGCCTGGGTCAAATATTTTCAGTCTTTCCTTCTTCTTCTTCCTTCCTTCTCCCTGCTTTAAACATATGCTTTTCTATGTGCATGATTATATTCCTGAGCATATGAATAAAGTGTAATCCTCCTATTTATTTCTATCTTTCCTCACTATCCAAGTTCGTCTCCAAATTAGTTCCTATTCCTTAATGAACGCTCCTAATATTGTGTATATATAACATAATAGTTAGTTAGGAAAGATAGAAATATAGGAGAAAGGTTGGGAATACGCTCTGAAGAAAGCACTCACTTCTATGCTACAGCATATGCTTTCTGCAGAGCGTATTCCAAACCTTTCTCCTGTATTTCTATCTTTCGTAAGAACCCAATTATCGAATGTGACTTCATCACCAATACATAAATCCTTAACATTTTAATTATTCCTTAATGGATGATCCAAACACTTCACTCCCTCTTCTCTAACCATTCCACCTACACCACCTGTAATAAGATCGACTATATTTGCAATGGATAATATAAACACCAGACAATGTTTCTGGAAGCCTTGTGCCTTTCCTCAGGTGCAGAAAAAACACAAGAGCTTAGAAAGACACAACTGCACAAGTCCCAGGTTTGATTCCCAGTTGTCAAATATATTCAGTCTATATTTTTTCTTCCATTTGTCTCCACCCTGTGAACATATACTTTCCTTGGGGCACATTTCTATGCCTTAACATATGCTTTATTTAGAGCATATTACCACCTTTCTCCCATTTCCTTGCTATCTAATTATCAACTGTGACTTTGTCACCAAAATATAAATCCTTAACATTGTGTGTGTGTCTATATATATATATATATATATATATATATATATATATATACATGAAGTAAGTGTTTCAGATTAATTCAAATGGATAGGAAAGATGGCTAGAGAGTGGGTGACTTATCTTTGATCTTAAGTTTGAATTGCCAGGCTAGGAACCAGTAACGTCAATTTTTCGAGGGCCTGGCTGATACACAGTTTAGACCTCCTAGCCTGAAGAAGGGTGTTCAGGTCCTCAAAAATTTGATATTTTATTTCTTCCCAGTCTGACTGAACCAACTGTTAATTTAAGTAAGTCAGCTACCATGTATCTTATCCAAATGAGTTAATTAATTTTATATTATTACATTATGCTTAAATTGAATCACATAACAGCTATATCTGATTAAAGTACTGAACAAGAATTTGAAATTAAGAAATAATAGGACAGAATAAATGGAAGATTTCTTACTGGGTTCCATTTTCAAGCATGCAGTGAGAGGATTTCCTGAGTAATCAGACAAACAACTGCAAGAGGGAGAGTGGTTGATTACTCGGCACTCTGCATTGAGTCCACAAACTCCTGGACATGGATCTCTACATTTATTGTCAATGCAGGCTTTATTGCGGTCACAATCTGAATTTATTACACATTCTGGTCTACAGCCTGTATATGGGTCACCAAAGTACTCAGGTATACAGACACAAGAACCAGCTCCATTTCTCTCCTTGCAAACAGCATTTGCTCCACATGGAGATGGATTGCAGGGATTCCTAGGTCCTTCAGTAGGCACTGGTACTGCAATTATTGATAAAAATGAGGTAATACTCAGTATTTTTGGAATGATAATTTCATGTTTTCAAATGAAGAGTTCAACTCATGTTTATTAAGTAAGAAAATAATAATAGAGTTAAATAGATTTATAAATTGGGTTCCATACAAATACAATATTTTATTTGTACCTTTCATGAAATTGTGCAAAAATATTAAAATCTAGGTGCAGTCTAAAGTTCATCAAGTTCCAACCTTCCTAACAATGTGATGGTTTAATAATGATATATATATATTCTGACTATTTAAGATGAATTATATTTGCAACAGCCGTTTTGAAGTCACAAAAAGATATTTAATTGAAATTCCATGATCACTTATTTGTGACCTCATCACATTTTAATAAATTTTGAAAGTCAGGGATAGTTTGAGGTCACAAATTAGTGACAAAAATAGCAAAATTTCTATTAAATATCTTTTTCTGACTTCAAAAAGGCTGTTGTTTATTTATAAATTGATGGTTTATTTTTAAACTGAATAGTGATATAGATATTAAATAATCAATTCTTTTAGTAGATGTGAAAATTATATAATAATTTGTAATGCATTTCTTACACAGGTGTACTGGAGAACATCCTGAAAATGGGTCACCAGTAAAACCCTGTTGGCAGTAACACATGGGTGCATGCTTTACCACAACACATGTAGTGTGTGGCCCACATGACCCAGGACATGGGTCACGACAGCGTTCACTTTGACAAGCAAGAGTACTAGGACAGTCAGCACTCATAGTGCACTCTGGTCTGCAGTTTGGTGGGCGCCCAATGAAATTAGGTAAACATGAACAAGCTGGAGAGTTGCCCACTACACGACACTGAGAATTTGGACCACAGGGTGAAGGTACACAAGGATTGCCGCTTGGTGGCTGCTGAACAGTAGGTTCTAGAAAATAAAGTCAAAATTCTATAAGAAAGAACTAAAGCTTTCAAGTGAGTACTCTACATACAGAAAGAGAAGTAGGAAAATTCTTTTGAACTGTGTTTAGCAATGAATTTGCATGTATTATTGGCATTAACTGTTAAATTGACCTTGACTTAATTGTAATCATATACTTATTGAGAGAGATATGTGAGCAATCTCTCACCCAATTAATAGTCTTAATAATCCTGAGTGGTCTCAAAATAATAATGTAACTCACATTACTCAAATCCATTATTAATAATGAAACTTGTTAAAATACCACTATTAAAATTAATCTATTTTTACAAAATAGTAAGTTGCTAATACTCATTTATATATGAATGTAAGATATAATTTAGGTTCCCTTAAAGCCACACAAAATAATTACTGAACACAGTGAAGCATATTCACAAGGAAATGTCTTACTTTCTTCCTTGACACAACGTGAGAAAGGATCTCCAGTAAAGCTGGGAGCACAGCTGCAGATGGGATTGTGATTAACAACTTGACAACGAGCATTCTGGCCACATGTACCAGGACAAGGATCAGCACATTTTTGGTTGATGCATGCTTTGTCTTGTGCACATTCTGTACTCACAACACACTCTGGCTTGCAATTTGGTGGTGCACCAATATAATTTGTTTGGCAAGAACAAACTGCATGCTCATTTGTTACCCGACAGTTGCTAAAAGGCCCACATGGTGAGGGCTTGCATGGATTTTGTGGCTGATCTTCTTTTGGTGCTAATAGAAAAATGATAAAGACAGGATTAAAAGTAGCAAGACATGCACTGAGAAGTAAAACTGAGAAAAAGTCTTTAAGAAAGAAACCAGATACCAAAAAAATGAAGTTATTATTTAAAATGAAAATTTTTTTATACTTTTTAAATAAATAATAATAATTGATATATTTTAAGTTCATTTATTGAGAAAAAGAGTGACACTAAGAATCTTACTAGATGGAGGAAGATGGCAAGAATTAAGAGGGTTTCCAATGTATCCAGAAAGACAGTTGCAAGAAGGAGCGTGGTTTATGACACGACATTCAGCATTTAGACCACAAGTTCCTGGACATGGATCTCTGCATTTGTTATTCACACAGGCTTTACTTCTATCACAATCTGTGTTTAACACACACTCTGGGCGACAACCCGAATATGGATCTCCAAAATATTCTGGTAGACAAGAACAGGAACCTGCACCATTACGCTCTTTGCAAATAGCATTAGCCCCACATGGTGATGGATTGCAAGGATTCCTTGGAGCCTCAACAGGAGATTGTGCTGTAATTTGTGTAAATTTGTGTTCATGTTTTAGATATTTTCTATTTTGTATTGATCAAATATTTACAATGTAATACATTCTTACTTGGTATTGGAGAACAGCCTGCAAAGGGATCACCTGTAAATCCAGACAGACATTTGCACACTGGAGCATGTTTTACAACTACACAGGTTGTCTGAGTACCACATGATCCAGGGCAAGGGTCTCTGCACCTCTCAGCCTGGCAGGCTAAAGAACTAGGGCATTCAGCATTAATAGTGCACTCTGGTCTGCAATTTGGTGGACGACCAACATAATTTGCTAAACATGAGCATGCAGGAGTGTGGCCAATAACACGACACTGAGAATTGGAGCCACAAGGTGAAGGTACACATGGATTACCACTAGGGCGCAGCTCGACAATGGGTTCTAGAAAAGAAGACAGAGAGAAAGACATAGGAGACAGATTTCAGAGAAAGAGACATACTGCTGTTTAAAATAAAGATTTATATTTTTCTCAAATCTGAGGTTAAATGGTGAAATTAGAATTAAAAATTGAAGTAAATCAATACAAGAGATTTTACTAACCACGATGGAAACCTTTTTTGTATTTCATATATACAATAGTCACCAAAAATAAGTGACCAAATAAAAATGATTAACAAGTTCCCTTATCTGTTTTGAATAATTTAGTGCTTTTACTTATAAGTAAATAATTTTATACCCTGATTTGAAGTCTAACGTAGCATTCATGTTGTTACTATTTTTTGTATTTGTTTATTGTGACCACTGCAATAATTAGACCACTTCAGACATGGTATAAACACACTTGCACATTACAGTAAATAATTCTAAGTATTTGTTTTTATTTACATTTATTGAAAAATAAATGAAGGCTCAAATTATTTCTACATTTTGAAAAAAAAATTTAGGTTTGTAAGGGAAACATGACAAGTAAAATAAAATTTTATTAGTCCAAGCTTACAACACACTGCCATATGTTCCTGACCACCCATACATCATCTGCCAATTTTTTTAAAACATAGGTGTATTAAACTTTGAGACAAATTTTCTTTCTGTTTTGAAGCTCTGTTTCAATATAAAACCAACAGACTTTCAATTCATATTATTAAATTTTTAAAGGAGTTTCCATTTAAAGACACTATACTTATATATGTGTATATATGTGTAAATAATTATTATTTATTCATAACTTGTCGTAGATATATTTTTATTATGTGACACAATCAATTCTTATTGCAGACAAATTAATGTATTATAAGTATGTGAAATAGTTAAACAGATACAAAAGATGGCATATATTATAAATGAAATAAGAATTAAGAGTTGACAAATTGTTTTCTGGAAATATTTAAGTCTGGAACATTTTTGTATTCATGGATTAAATATGTTACTCAATTAATTTGTCTCTAACTTTGAGTTGATTGTATTTGTTGTTACTATCATTGTCAATAATTACAAAGTTGAACCAATTAAAATAATATTTTTATTCTGATTATGTTTTATGATAACTGTGTGCTTATAATGGGGATTTAATGTTGTTGAAATACTCTTTGCTTCTGGCAGTTACAAATGTTTATGTATGCCTTGATAAACGTGTAGATATTATTATTTATCTATGTCTATTAATTGCAAGCTTTTAGGATTTAGAAAAATTTGATAGAATTTTTTTATATGTAAGCTCTTATATATGTATCTCACGCAGTGCCAACATTTTCGGTATATACTATTTCTGAAAAGCGCCCATGTTCAATGATAGAATATACATAATTATTTCATGTCTACTAGGCAATATATATTTGAAGTAATATCCATTGCTATAAGAATGATATACTTTCACTTTACAATAATATAGTAAACTATCATGGCCACAATTTTGAACAAACAAAAAAAATTTTAACGGTCCCACAGCCCACAGATGAAGATTATGAAAAATAATAGGGAAGAGTTCAGTTCCATACTATTCAATAATTAATAAGGAAGAAAATAAATTGAAATAAGAGTGTCTTACTTTCTTCTTTGACACAGCGAGAGAAAGGGTCTCCAGTAAAACCTGGAGAACAACTGCATATGGGATTGTGGTTAACAACTTGACACCTTGCATTGAGACCACATGTTCCTGGACAAGGATCAACACATTTCTGGTTTATGCATGCTTTATCTTGAGGGCATTCTGTGCTTACTACACACTCAGGTTTACAACCTGGTGGACTACCAATGTAACCACTTTGACAAGAGCAAACAGCATGTCCATTTGCAATTCGACAGTTACTAAAGGGTCCACATGGTGAAGGCTTGCATGGATTCTGTGTTGGTTCTTCCTTTGGAACTAAATCATAAAAAGGACAGAATTCAAAGATATGTCCACAATTCATTATAGAAATTAGAGCACTCTATACGCCACCTCCCAAACTAACAATGCATAATAACACTATTTAATTAAATGAATTAACATTCAGAAACATATTATATAATCAAATATTATTTAAGTTCCATGTTACCTCGACTTTCAAAAATAGAAAAAATAGAAAAAGTCTTACTAGATGGAGGAAGATGACAAGAATTAAGAGGGTTTCCAATGTATCCAGAAAGACAGCTGCAGGAAGGAGCATGGTTTATGACACGACATTCAGCATTTAGACCACAAGTTCCTGGACATGGATCTCTGCATTTGTTATTCACACAGGCTTTACTTCTATCACAATCTGTGTTTAACACACACTCTGGGCGACAACCCGAATATGGATCTCCAAAATATTCTGGTAGACAAGAGCAGGAACCTGCACCATTACGCTCTTTACAAATAGCATTAGCCCCACATGGTGATGGATTACAAGGATCTCTCATAGTCTCGATGGGTGCCTGAGCTGTAATGTGTATATTGGCCATATAATACAAATATTTTCAAAATATAACTATCACCTTTGAAAAATATAGCTTTCTTACTTGGCACTATAGAGCATCCTGCAAAGGGGTCCCCAGTGTATCCTGGCAAACATTTGCACATAGGAGCATGTTTAACCACTACACAGGATGTGTGTGTACCACATGATCCAGGACAAGGATCTCTACATCGTTCTGACTGGCAGGCCAAAGAACTAGGACACTCTGCATTAATTGTGCACTCAGGCCTGCAGTTTGGTGGACGACCAATATAATTAGGTAAACAGGAACAAGCTGGAGTTCGGCCAATTACACGACATTGAGAATTGGGGCCACAAGGTGAGGGTACGCAAGGGTTGCCAGAAGGTGGCTGTTGTAGAGGAGGTTCTGACAAAAGAAAATAAATAAAAAATGTTAACATTTAAGATACAGATTATAGAAAGTTATGAGGTATTAAATTTTTTGTGAGGTATATAGGTGACAAGATATTCTTACTTTCTTCTTTCACACAACGAATAAATGGGTCTCCAGTGAGTCCTGCAGTGCAACTACAAATTGGATTGTGATTGACAACTTGACATCGAGCATTAATTCCACATGTACCAGGACATGGATCAATACATCTCTGATTAGTACATGCTTTATCTTGAGGACAATCTGCACTGACTATGCACTCAGGTCGACATGAAGGAGGTGATCCTATGTAGCCTCTCTGACAAGAGCAAATGGCGTGCTCATTTAACACACGGCAGATGCTGTATGGACCACATGGTGATGGTTCACAAGGATTTTTTGGAGCTTCTGGGACTAGAGAAAAGAAATGTATAGTAGGTGAAAGTAAAATTGTGCAGACAAGAATAGGAAGATAATTATAAATAAAAATAAAATTCTGCAACAAAGAGTAGAAGGAAAATTATAATTTCAATCTTAGTTCCAGAACTTTTATTTCCTATCACAACTATTAAGTCTAAATAAAAACCATTTAAAACAAATAATTGATACAAAGACATAAGAATATTCAGAGAAAAAGAAAATATTATTTAAAAAATTACTGAAAATACCAAATAAAATAAGTTTCATGCTATAACACCAAATAAGGTAATAAGTCCAAAAATTAATGTAGCCAGCATTATGAATGATATCTCTTTAAATAACAGTGAATGCCATTACTGTTTTATTAAATGACAAACAAGAATTGTCTGCATTTTCATTTAATCCAATAAATGTGTTGAAAAGGCATTCCTAAACCAATTATACTGAATACTATTCAGGAATAATTAAATACAATTTCCACAATAAACATAAAAATGACAAAATTTGAACATGTAGGACAATACTGGCTAAATTCATTTCAGACTGCGTATTAAAAATAATAAAATTGATATTTAAGTTGAATAGAGGAAAGTAAAACATACACAAGAATGAAAAAGAAACTGAAAAAACAGTGCCTTACTAGCAGGAAGAAGCTGGCAACTAACAAGAGGGTTGCCAATATAGCCAGAAATACAGCTACAGGAAGGTGCATGATTCATGACATGGCACTCAGCATTCAATCCACAAGTTCCAGGACAAGGATCTCTGCATTTGTTATTTACACATGCTTTAGTTTTAATACAATCTGTATTGAGAACACATTCTGGACGACAACCAGAGTATGGATCTCCAAAGTACTCAGGAATGCATGTGCAAGAACCAGCACTATTGCGCTCTTTGCAGATTGCATTAGCTCCACAGGGAGATGGATTACATGGATTCCGAGTTTCAATCGGAATCTCTGAAATTTTCAATAGAAGAAATATTTGTCAATTAAGTCACAAATTACTGTTAACTTTCAAATCTACTTTCTACTGACCTTTAAACCTAAGTATTGTCAGCACTTAATCCATTTAAAATTTTAAAATATTACAGACCTAAATTATTACATGAAAATTTTATAAATTTGTAATTAGATAATTTACAGCATTTTACTCTAATTAAACAGCAAATAAATAAATTTATTTTTATATAAAAAAACCTGACTTTATCACTAAAAAGTCAAATAATATTCCCTTTTCCTGCACTAAAAAAATAAACAATGGTTTTGGAGCTTTAATCTAGATACCCTCTCAGCTTAACATTGGCGGGTTTGTATAATTAGTGGGTGTTGGTAGTTTTGCCTTACTTGTAGGAGCCTGGGTACATCCAGAAAATGGATCCCCAATGTGGCCTGGCAAACAGGTGCACACAGGATTGTGATTAACAACCCTGCAAATAGCAAGTGGTCCACATGATCCAGGACATGGATCTCTGCAACGCTCTCTTTGGCATGACAAGTGTCTTGAGCACTCTGAATCAATTGTACATTCTGGTCTGCAGTTTGGAGCACGGCCTACAAAGCCAGAGAGGCAGCTACAAGCTGGATTTCCACCCAGCAAACGACATTGAGAGTTGGGTCCACAAGGAGAAGGGAGACAAGGGTTAGCACTAGCGACTTCCACAGGTTGTGCTATGAAATTTAAAAAAGTAGAAAAAGTAAAATAGTTAATTAAGTTTTAAACAAATTGTAGGAATTATTAAGCTCAAATATA
Organism: Zhengitettix transpicula; assembly: GCA_037074705.1. Lineage (NCBI taxonomy): Eukaryota > Metazoa > Arthropoda > Insecta > Orthoptera > Tetrigidae > Zhengitettix > Zhengitettix transpicula. The sequence goes on along the minus strand of CM073596.1, from coordinate 32,171,124 downwards.
TAAACTTTTTGAGTAAGTCATTTTTAAAAAGTTAGTAATTTAAAAAGCAAAAGAAAGTCTTACAATTAAGCTCAAAGAGAACCTCACTAACATGAACTATCTTTTGACTTTTGGCGCTTTCAAGGTTGTAGAGTTTTATTTATTTGGTAAAGAAATTATTTGTTTACAGTAGAAAAAATATAAGGTAATTTAAGAATGAAAAAGGATAGAGTTGTATGTTTTGAACAGTATAAAACTCTGTTTGTCTTCAGGGGGAAAGGGTAAATGCTGGGCACAGTAGTCGGAACATTCCTTAGTAAAATTTAGGGGTTTGCTTTTACATCTGTTTTATATCTCCACATAAATGACCTGAAGAAGGTACAAATATGTACGGAAATGTTTTGTTTCCTGAATTAATTAAATAAACTGTCTGTAACATGTCATCAACTGCATTATATAATATTTAATATACTCCAGACAGTAAACTGTCATGGTTATTGTATCTAACAGCACACGTCCAAATAGTCAGTCATCTCTTAGAATTTAGTTGGTTTATTTGATTTATGAGTGTTTTGCCTTATAAGCCCACATTTGATTCTTAACTCTTTATTTTGAATAAAACAGAGTTTAATACTGTTCAAAATATTTTTCTACTATATACAACAGTACAAACAACCATTTCTTTACCAAATATTGCAACACCATTGTCAACAAACTACAAAATTGCTTTATTTGTATGAATAATTTAAAGCACAATTTTCAACTACACTACATTACGGTTCAAAATTATTAAAAATAAATTTAATCAAATCAAATAAGTGCTTTTGGAAAATTATTGGAATTATACAAATCGGATATTTAAAAAATTAAGTCATATATGATAATTAATTAATATACTTGTTCTACATCAGATTCAAATTAAATTCTTCAAGTAATTTCTACAAATTAAATATTATTTTTGAGTTAACTTTATGGCTGCAGTGTTTGCAAATTTAATTAAGTTCTGATTAATGAGGTTCGGTGGAAATAGTTATTTTAAGTCAGCTAGAATGAACATTATTGTTTTATGTATATAGAAAAAATATTAAAGAAAAGATTAGATATATTAAACAAGGTATCAGTAATTTTATTACTGTTATATTAAAAAATAATAAGATTGGGAATTTTCCAGATAAAAGAAAAATTCTCATTTAAATATATGTACGTATGTATGTATATGTGTGTGTGTGTGTGTGTGTGTGTGTGTGTGTGTGTTTATATATAGAATACATATGGATAGGAAAGAGAGTCAGCGATACCAGCTTACCTAGTCTGGCTTAGGTGCAAGTTCCAAATTATTGAGGGCCTGGAGGATGGAATTGATTTTCGGTAGTCCAGCAAAACTTTTGTCCACATAAAACCCGCAAACATGCTCCAATACCTGCACTTCACAAGTTGCCAACCAAACCACACAAAACGCACCCTTGCATACAGTCTAGCCCTTAGAGGAGCACATATTTGCTCTACCTGGAATAGTATGGCCTCTTACACCAACCAGATCCTTAATACCTTCATCAATATAAACTATCCCAGAGACCTCCTCCAAAAACAGATAACCCATGCCCTATCAAATCTCCAAACACCCACCCCCATTCTGGATCAAAACAAGAAAAGTAGTCCACCCCTCACAGCAATCTACTTCTCAGGACTGCAATAAATAAATTCCATTCTCTGCCTAGCATACACTGGACTGCAATCCAACCCTGACCTTGAAACTATCCTCCCCACTGTACTTCCCACATGCCCAAGGCTTGCCTTCAGACGCCCACCCAACCTCCTCTATTTACTTGTCCACCCGTGTAAAACCCTCCATTTTATATAGGGCAAACAAAAATACCCCTCCATGAATGAATAGCCAACCACCCACAGCACTGTCAACCTTTCCAAAATTCAATTCACAGTAGCTGCTCATGCCAAAAGCCACAATACAAACAATTTTGACCAATGCTGCACACTCACCATCCTTAAAGCTCTACCCCCTATCCCCCTCTCTGATTTATCAGAGGCAGAACTCCATCTGTGGGAAGTCTCCTTCCAATAGTCCAGGCAAAGCCCTGTACTCAACATCCTTTAAATAGTGTCCTTCATACCTGCAACCCCTACTTACATGTGTCCATGTGAGTATGTGTGAGTATGCATAAACATGTGTGTTTGTATATGGGTGCATGCATGTCTGTATATGTATGTATAGACATATAGTAGTATGTATAAAATGTTATGTATAAATGATCACAATCAGAACCTTTCCTATGCCACAACCTTCCCTTGAGAGAGAAAGTTAGTGGCCTGGTGGGGTGTTCATTGTTTATATAGCCATGCGGTGGTCAAAACTCAGATCTTTCTTCTCGATTCAGGGGGCTCAAACCCTCAAAAATTTGTACTTCCAACTATGCCAGACTGGACCAACTACTCATTTCTGGTAAGTCGTCATCACTGTCTATCTTAAAGTGTTTTATATACATGTATATATATATAAACATGCTCACACACAGACATATGTACATACATAAAGCATGCCTATATTAATAATTTAAACTGTTATTCAACTCAGAATATTTAGTTTAATAAATTAAATTTTTATGAAGAAGCTTACTTTTAAATCTGATACACCGTGAAAAAGGATCACCAGTGAACCCAAGAGAGCAGCTACAGATAGGGTTGTGATTAACAACTTGACAACGTGCATTGAATCCACATGTGCCTGGGCATGGATCAACACAAGTCTGTTTCATACATGCTCTATTCAGTGGGCACTCGGCACTAGTGAGGCACTCTGGCCTGCATAAGGGCGGTGACCCTAGACAGCCTAAATGGCATCTGCATGCAGCATGTCCATCAATAACACGGCAGTTACTGTAGGGCCCACATGGGCTTGGAGAGCATGGGTTAAGAGTTTGATCTATCAGCACAACTGGCAGAAGGAAATTGTAAAGTTTTAAGAAGTGCTCAAATTTTATTAATGTACTCACAGATTAACATTATATTTATCACACATAGAAAAAGTATAAGAACATAAAGACATACTAAGATTTTCAGAGCAAAAGTAACTGCTTAACTATAATATCTTTTATGTGAGTTTTTGAATTGACATCCAGTTCATACTATAATTCATAGCCTTAAAATTGATTACCATGAATTAATGTGATGAGTTATAGGAGCTACTTCTGTGAGTACATTAAAAGTACAGAATTTTAAAAATGTGAAATCAATTAAGTACTTTAATAAGAAAATAGAGGCTGAAGAAGTTAATTCAAAGTCATTAGAAAATTAAACTTTGTACAGAATTCATTCACTAAATAAATATTAATGAAATATAAGGGACAGTCAAATGAAAACTGAACACCCGCAATAACATTCCTCCCAATAGTTGGCAACACTGTAGTTACATATTGATAATGCCATCAGCGGGGTAGGAGAATGCATAGTGAAAACACACAGCTCCACAAAGTTGTTTCCTTATTGCTCTAGAGGTGAGCATAGTAAAAAGTGTGTTTGTCAAGCATTGGAAATGGAGTCAAACAAATAGTATATGTTTCTGTCACATAACATCACATGGGGCGAAACATGGTGCCACCATTTTGAGCCCGAGAGCAAAAGACAAAGCCAACAAACAATGGAAACACAAAAATTCTCCCCCACCAAAGAAATCCAATGCTATCCATATTGTCAATCTGGTGAGGGATAAAATTCAGACATTTGGCTTAAACATTCTCTGTAGAGCCCATATCTTTCTCCGTGTGGTTTCCACATGTTTGTCGACCTGAAAACTTTGATTGACATCGGTTTCATTCAGGCAATGAAGTGTAAGAGTGGGTGAGGTTGTGGATCTGTCAGCAACTTACCTCTTTCTTCAAGACTGGAATTGATTGTCTTGCCTCCTAGTGGGATACATGTATTAACACTTTTGGCAATTACTTTTGAATGAAACAATTTCAATTATCACTTTGTAGTGGGTGTTCAGTTTTCATTTAACTGCCCCTCATACTTTATATAAATATTAAAATTTTAATATATTTACAGAACATATACAAATTAATTAAAACTGGATTAGGATAGAAAAATCTCAACTGGACCACCAATTGACCCAGGACCTCTGCTAAGTATGCAGTCACTCAAACCACTGACATGGTTAGAGCAGCTGCACACTTAGCAGAGGTCCTGGGTTCAATTCCTGGTCAGGTCAAAATTTATCTATCTTTATCTGTTGATTCAGTTTCATAACCATTAGAGCTGAGCTTTGACTGAAAGCATTTCATATGTTCTTTTTAAAAAATGTTATTATTAAAGAGTTTCAAGTTAATCTTTAGTATATTCAAATAATAGCTTTAAACAGTTTAATTAAGAGAGAATATATTATTTACATCAAATTAAATATTGCATTCTGTACTTATATTCCATCTAAACAGTAACTAAATGCAATATTAATTTTCAATGAGAAACAGAATAAGTTAATTGTTTAAGATATGTTAGTTCTAGAGAAAGATGTAAATTCTTACTACTAGTAACAGGAAAGCAAGCTCGGATAGCATCACCAGTGAAGCCAGGGTGGCAGGTGCAAGATGGAACATGATTGACAACATTACAGTCTGCTTTGAGACCACAAGTTCCAAGGCATGGATCTCGGCATCTGTTGTTGACACAAGTTTGAGAACGGGGGCAGTCACTACTAAGGACACATTCAGGCCGGCAACCAATATATGGATCACCAAAATAATTTGCCTGACAAGAACATGCTCCAGCACCATTTCTCTCCCTACATATAGCATTAGAGCCACAGGGTGAAGGGCTACAAGGTCGACGAGGAGCTGCGTGAAGTATAACTGTTGTGAAAATAACCAAAGAGGTCATTGAACATTGTCTTCAGCCAAAAATTACAAACATAAATATGTGAGGCAAAGAAAAATATTTTTCATGATTATAATGTTCTGCAATAGAAATAATCTTCTGTAAACTTACCTAAAAACTGAAAATTGATGATACAAATTAATATTTAGTAACATGTAGTAGCGTCAGCCTTTCAAAAACTGCAATAATGTTTTTAGTAATTGTCACAGATATTTATACACACAAATACTAAAAACCCATAATTGCGCTGTAAAATTTAGATAAGGAGAATATTATAATAAAAAGTACTCACTTTGAGCAGGATTGCAACCAGAAAATGGGTCTCCTTCAAATCCTGGGTTACACGAACACACCGGCTGATGGTTGTGAACCACACACTGAGAATTAAAGCCACAAGAGCCAGCACAGGGATCTCGGCACTTGTTACGAATGCACGCAAGGTGTGATGGACAGTCTTCATGTATTAAGCACTCAGGGCGGCATGCTGGTGGAGCACCAAGCATACCAGCCATACAGCTACAAACGGGGCGATTGTCTGCTATACGACATTCTGCATTAGGACCACAGGGTGATGGCATGCAAGGATTTTTCATTATAGGTGGCATAGGTGCTGCAAAATAAATGAAAATTTATATATGAGATTAATAAAGATAGGCACTATTTAATAATTGGTAACTTATTTCTAATAGATTTTATAAAGTATGCCACACTGACTTAAGATTGAATAATAATACCACTCAGAGAAGTTTTGATCTCCCAACACATAGCATCAATTAACTTATTCTCACCTTCTTCGATGCAGCGAATAAATGGATCCCCTGTAAAATGTGGTGGGCAGCTGCATATAGGATTGTGATTAACAACTTGGCATTGTGCTTGTAAGCCACATGTTCCAGGACATGGATCACGGCACTTTTGGCTCATGCAGGCACGGTTTTGAGGGCATTCAGAACTAACAACACACTCGGGTCTGCAGGACGGAGGAGATCCCAAATAACCTTCTTGGCAGGAGCATACAGCATGTCCACCAACAACACGGCAAAGACTGTTAGGTCCACAAGGTGTAGGTAAACATGGATCAACCTCTGTTTGAACATACAATTAATTTATTGAAATATATGTTTAAACCCATAACACAAATTATAAATACTATTGGTTAGTAATAATAACTATAAACACTTCAACTAACTGTGAATTTCTTATTATTGATAATACTTACTCACAAATATTAAGGAATATATACATAATATATATAAAAAAGTAAAAAAAAAATGAATACCACAAAATAATAACCATTATTATTAAAAATAACTTTGTATAAATATAATAAATACAATACAATATTTCATAGTTTATGAAATCAAATTAAATATTAACAAAACATAGTTTGGTGTTTTAATATGGATAGAAAGAGAGAGTGGGATAACATGTTTTCATTTGAATGAATACTCCAGACAGAATATGTAATTCAAATTTTTAGAGGGGCCATCCTCCTTTCTCACGAGACTAATTAAACATTGCATATTTTAACCAAATGCATATAAAATAGTGTAATTGCTTAATTGGGAATACACTTGAAACCTTGATTAAGCATGAGACTGTTGTGTAAAAATAACTGACTTGAAATATACTATAATCAATAGTAAAATAATAGAATTCATTATCTATTTACTTTTCAATGGCGACCATTATTAGATAACTTGTGTATATGATACTGACCTTTGACAGGTTCCTGTAGATGGCAGGACTGGAATGGGTCACCTTTGTAGCCAGGTACACAAGAGCAGATAGGTACATGGTTAACTACAACACAGTCTGCATTGATACCACAAAGCCCTTGACAGGGGTTTCTACAGTGTTTAGAAATGCAGGCAAGCTGGCTGGCACAGTCAGAATTAATTACACACTCGGGCTGACAACCAGCTCCATATGGATTACCAATATTAGGAGGAATACAGATGCACTGAACGGCTCCATTCTGAGATGAACATCGTGCATTCACACCACAAGGGGATGGATTACACGGATCAATATGCAATGGTGGCAGTGAAACTGGAAATAAATATTTTTCTATAAAATATTTATCAGATTTAAATTTAAGACTACTTTTATTAACAAAAAATTCAATCCATTTTTATTTATTTCTGATTGGTTTTAAAATTTTGTAGAAATAATTATATAACTAAGATTTATTATTAAATGTAATAGTAACTACCAACTGTAAATACAAGAATGAAATAAATTATCTAAATTAATTCCTTCTCACCTGTAGGTACTTTGGTGCATCCTATAAAAGCATCACCTTCATATCCAGGAAGACAACTGCAGATAGGTGTATGATTAACAACATCACATTTTGCATTAGATCCACATATGTGATCACAAGGATTTTGACATTTTTCACTAATGCATGCTTTGTTTGGAGGACACTCTTGGCTCATGACACACTCTGGACGACAATATGGTGGGCTCCCAATATAATTTGTATTGCAAGAGCACACTGGGCGACCTTGCTTAACCTGACATATAGAATTTGGACCACATGGAGACGGGCTGCATGGATCTCCCGGAATCTTTGGGTATCCCTCAGCTGTAGACAGACGTAAATACTTCCTTGTTATAGAATAATAAGTATACATTAATATTAATACATAAAAATGGCCAATTACAGATAATATTGGAACCAAAAACCAGTAATCTTTCGAAATTTCCTCCGACAATTGGCAGGCCTTCTCAAGAATGAAGTACAAATAATTTTATTTCATACCTCCTGATCACACCACCTGTTGATATAAGGTAAGTCAAATGGCCTCTGTCTCTCTTTCCCAAAATGTGTTAATTAATTTGACCTTGTCACATTATGCTATGTGCTATAGGTAAAATTTTTTTACAATTATTATGAAATGTTTCAAAACATTCTGCACATTTGTTGTCCCAATTATTGTCCATTTTAAAAACAAATATTTTCTGACATGAATTTTAAATATTATGATCACCTTTACTGTAATAATTAGCTTCCACCAACTTACTGTAATAACCTTCCAGAATTTTTGGGACTACCTACTACCTACTACCTTTAGGTGTAAATTTGGCATAATATTTCTTAACTTTTCCAATCTAGTTGGACTTTCTCATTTACATTGCTTAACAAATTTTGCTACTCCCCTTTGTACTCTTTCAAATGTCTCAATGTGATATATTCCAAATGGATTCAAGGATATAGAGCCACATGCTTTCCTAGTAATCTAAATGGGTCACATTACTGGATTTTTACAAAAGGGTTCAGACAAAGTAATTCATATGAAGAATGGTAAAATAATAAGATTTATACACACCAGGAGGAATTCTGTTGCAGCTAGTAAAAGGATCTCCTTCAAAACCTGAGGGACAGCTACAAATTGGGTTGTGATTTACAACAATGCAAGTGGCTCCCAGACCACATGTTCCTGGGCAGGGATCTGTGCATTGTTGGTTCACACAAGCTTTATTCTGGTGGCAATCAGAACTGATGACACATTCAGGTTTGCATACAGGAGGTGAACCTTGATAACCAGGAAGGCAAGAACATGCAGCAAACCCTTGAGATGAAACAAGGCACCTGCTGAATGGTCCACAAGGTGAAGGGGAGCAAGGATTTCCTGGCGTAACTGGCTCTGCAAATAGACGAAGAGAAATATGGTGTGTGTGTGTGTGTGTGTTTATATATATATATATATATATATATATATATATATATATATATGATGCAAATACTTTTTTTTATATAAGAAATACAGTAAAACATACCTTGCTTAAATGGATAACAAGTGACAAATGGATCTCCAGAGTGTTCAGGTGGGCAGTAACAGACTGGGAAGTGGTTGATTGTTTCACAATATGCATTCAAGCCACATGCTCCAATGCAAGGATTCTGACACTTACTACTGATGCAAGCTTTGTTCATTGTGCAATCAGAATTGAGCACACATTCTGGTTGGCAGGCTAGATATGGGTTTCCAAAAAAGTTTGGCTTACAGACACAAGTAGTGGCACCACCTTGTTCTCTACACACAGCATTAGCTCCACAGTGTTGGATAGAACATGAATCTGTCTTGTCGCTAAGAGCTGTGGAACCAGAAAAAGATTAATTTTATAAGCAGGTGCAAAACAGAATAATGACAATTAATCAAATATCATCACATTATCATTTCATTGTAATAATAAAAATAATATTTCACCAATGACATATTTTTAAATTAAATACAGTTCCATTTCTCAAGACTACTATTACGCAGCATATATCTTTCCTTAATAATGTACCTAATATCTGACTATGAAAAATAAAAATGTATGTATATGAGTATGTTCCACATACATTCTGAAACATACAAAGCAATTTCAAACAAACCTGTCAAACATATGACTTACAATCAGGGAAAATACTGTGTGGGTAGACACCCCTCGCAACAATAAGGATTGAAGTGGAAGGAGGTGACATGAAATAATCCAAAAATGACTGAGATTTGTGTCAAATCTATATTTTTGTGGATTGTGGGAGATTAACAATTTTATACACACTAATGATGGTTAAGACTGAGCCCCTTTCAAGATGTTCATGATTGTGAGAACATGTTAATTAAAAAATGTCTTGAGATACGTGTCATATATAAGATTGAAATAAATAAATACCTAGAGAATGTGAGCAGTCATCTAGTATGACTATATATATAAAAAAGAAACCTTTTATGATAATTGAAATATTTTTAAATCATTTTTGTTAACGTCAATTTTAATACAACAAAGTTTAGAATATCTCAACAAACCTCATGCTATAATGTAAGTAATTAATAATATAAAGTCTTTAACAACCATAACAGGACAAATTTTTAATTATCTGGAAAACATGTTTAACAATGCTGGTGAAAATAATATAAATATAAAAGATTATTTTTTAGCTTTAAAAAGGAGCTGCTATACAAATGAGACCTGAAAGATGAGGAATAAGACAAGTCCTAGAAAAATAGATGGTTTTGAATGTACGATATATATTTAAGAAAGTTGAGAAGAAGTCAGATTTTGAAAGAAGAGCTTAAAAAATATGTACACAGCATAAGACAATTGTATGTTCTGCTACATGTTAAATCTTTAAAGCCTTACTTAAATAAATATTACCTGGTTGGTTGCAATGCTCAAAAGGATTTCCAACCAGAGGAGTTTGGCAGCTACAAACAGGGGTATGTCTAATGACAGTACAACTTGCACCAACACCACACGTCCCTGGACATGGATCGCGGCATTGCCTGCTCATACAAGCAAGGTTGAAGGGGCAATCAGAGTTGGAAAGACATTCAGGTCTGCAAGGTAGTCCTGTGCAAGGTTTGCAGATAGCAATTTGTGTGCCATATACTTCACATGTATCACCATTGGCACATGGAGATGGCTGGCAAGGTCTGGATACATTAACAGAAGGTGTCACCGCTGAAACATCCCACATTAATTACTATTCCAATCAAAACACAGAAAGATTTAATTAACATGGTTTTAGTGCAGAAACGTATGGACTCACGTTTTGGTATACATTGTACAAATGCATATCCTGTGTAATTGGGAGGACAATCACATACAGCTGTGTGATCTCTCACTGTACATATAGCATGCAAGCCACAAAGACCATTTGTACCACAGGGATTGTGACATTTTCCATCAAAACATGCAAGATGTTGTGGGCAGTCGGAGTTCAGAACACATTCAGGTTTGCATCCAGATTGAGGATCTCCAAAGAAACCTTCAATACAAGAACAAACTGCACGCCCTCCAAGTTCCTGGCAATTAGTGTTTGGCCCACAAGGGCTTGGCATACAAGGTGTAGCTGCAGGCAGCGGAACTGAATAAAAAATATATAGAAACCAAAATTATTAACACTTCTGATAATTGTTAAAGTAATAAACATAAAGTGAGTAATAATACAGTTCTCAATTTTAATTTAATTTAATTTCCTACAAATGTAATTAATAATGTCATAGGCCATATTACTATTTAAAAAAGTGCAAAAATTGAATAGAATAAATCCATACTAAAGATACAAGTTTAGTTTATTTATTTATTTCTAACAACTTATATAAAATTATAGAAATAGTAAATGTAATTCAAATGTACAAGTTGTTCCAAAGGTGTACCTGGTAGGGGAGAGCAACGCATGAGAGGATTTCCGGTAAGTCCATGAATACAAGTGCAAACAGGATGATGCTTTTCTACTCGACATGTAGCCCCAATACCACAGGAACCTGGACAAGGATCTCTACAGCGCAATCCTGTACAGGCAAGTGTCAGAGAGCAATCATCATCTGTCCGGCACTCTGGTCCTCCACACCCAGAAATACTGGTAGGATCCCCACTGAGGCCCTCAGGACAGTGACACATATGTCGTCCTTCATTTGTGATGCTACATACAGCATTAGGCCCACAGGGGTTTGGATCACATACATTCGATGGTAAGGGTTGACAACCTGTATAAGCATCACCAGTAAAACCAAATTTGCAGTAACACTGCTCCCGGCTTGCAGCTACAATGTAGCAGTCTGCATTTAATCCACAAGGACCTGGATTACAAAGTGCCTTCGTTGGTTCTAAAAGTGAAAAAGATTTTGTCAATAATGTAGAAGTTGGAAAATATATATATATATATATATATATATATATATATATATATATATATATATATATATATATATAGGAAAATATGATGAGGTCAAATTAAATAATACATTAGGATAGGAAAGAAGCTTACCTGAAATCAGTAGTTGGTCCAGTTGGCATAGAACTGTGTGCCTGCTGGGCACGTATTGATTAATTGAAATTTATTTCATTTCATTAGACAGCAACAATCGACACCCAAAAAAGTCAACAACACACTCTCTCTCTCTCTCTCTCTCTCTCTCTCTCTCTCTCTCTCTAGGAAAGGTCACAACAATGAAAAAGGAAATAACGGGAAAAAAATGGAAAAATACAATCATGCGTACATACATACATTCCTACATACAAACAAACAAATTGAGTTAAAGGAAATAAGTTAAAAAGTAGAAGAATGATAACAGGAAAAGGAAAGACCGGAACTATTAATAGTAATCATTATAACAATTATAATAATATTATGCTGAAACAACAGACATTAAACCTGCTCCTCCCGCAAGGTTGGCAACTAGGCTTCAGTAGGGGAATTTTAGGGTGTGGCCTGCAAGGGCGAACAACAATATTGTGAAGATTGGGAGGGCGCCTGAAGGCAACCCTTGGGCAGGTGGGGAGTATAGTGGGAAGGATATTATATATATATATATATATATATATATATATATATATATATATATATACACACACAATATTAGGAGAATCCATTAAGGAAATGGAACTAATTTGGTGACAAAGTCACATTCAAACTTTGATAGTGAGGAAGGATAGGAGAAAATAGGAGGATTAGATATATATATATAAGGAAAATGTGACAAGCTCATATTAATTAACACATTTAGATAGGAAATTTGATGCTGACTTACCAGAATAGTTGGTAGAGTCAGGCAGAGGTGGCAGAAAAATACAAATTTTCGAGGGTCTGAGCCCCCTTTATCAGGAAGGAAGGTATGAACTGAAGGCCGGTCAGACATGAATTGATGAATTCAAACTTAGATGCACAAGCCATTAGACAACAAAAATCAACACACAACAAAGACAACACTCTGTCTCCCTCTCAAGGAAAGGTCACAACAATGGAAAGATAACAGAAAAATACATACACACATACATACGGTTGATTAAATCAACTTTGCTGTCTATATTCCCTATCTAAATTTGTTATATATATCCATTTGAATTATTTTGAACCCATTATCTTTATATTCTATGTTATTTTAAATGGAGATTAATTTCAATTTATATGCCACAAACATAAAACTAAACACTTTGTTTGAATTATGAAGGTTTGGAATAGTTAAAGAATTGACAAAATGTCTTACCTGAACAACTTTTATAAGGATTCCCAACAGTATTTTCTGGGCAGTAGCAAGATGGTTCCCTGTTAGGATCACATACAGCATTTATGCCACATGGATTAGGTTCACATGGATTTCGTCTTTCTACACAGCCACGAATTGTATTAGGACTCTCCAAAAATCCTGGCAGGCACGTACACTTTGCAAAGCCATTGCTGAGGATGGCACACTGAGTGTTTGGACCACAGGGTGAAGGGTCACAAGGATTTGCTGGTAAGCTGCAAGGTTTCTGTGGTGGATTACCCTCATATTCTGGTAAACAAAAGCACAATGGTACTCCATTTACAATTCGACAGCCAGAAAACGGTCCACATGGATTTGGCTGACATTTGTCTCCCTCAGGAACTGGAAAGATGAAATCTTTAAGTACCACACTTTATACGTGGTGTAACACCTAAATATTAAATTATTACTTACTACAAATTTTGAAGGGATTTCCCGTCATTCCTTTTGGACAAAAGCATATAGGGTTTCCATTGTCAATTTCACATTTTGCATTCTTACCACAAGGATTTGGGTTGCAAGGATTGCTGGGTGCTGAAAATATTATTAGTGTTACAAATAACATACTCATAAAATGGTTGGAAGATGTAATAGAAACTAACAGTTGGAAAGTAAAAAATTGTAATAATTTTGGGTTAACTTTCAATAAATAAACTGTAAAAATCATTTACAAGGTTTTCAAGAATAAATTTAATGAACAAAACTTTATTTTCAAAAATGATGTTTCTATAGAACAATTGCATAAAATTGAAAAAAAAGTGAGATTGTTCAAGAAAGACCTGAGATTTACTCAAATTTGTCACACTTCAGCCATTCTGAAGTAAGAAAATAAAACCTCCAAAAATTTGAAGTATGTGGCATGCCTATAACTTTTAACAAATCTTCATTCTCATATGATCCATCTACTCTCTTCTTTGTATATATATATAGTGAGGAAAGATAGAAATAAATACGATAAAAGTGGGAATACACTATATGTGAGAGCATATGCTCATTGCATTGGACATATGCTTTTCTTTGTGCACAATTCTACGTCCAAGCATATGCTTTCACATATAGCATATTCCCACCTTTCTCCTATTTATTTCTATCTGTCCTCACTATCCATTATCCTGTGTGACTTCACCATCAAGTTAAAGTTCCTAACATTGTAAATATTCCTTAGTGGATACTCCTAATTCTTCACTCCACATTAATTATTGTTTATATGAATGCTAGATGACTCCACTTTTTAACAGTATATTGAACTTAATAAATTAGTGAAACTAACATAAACTAGTACACAATTACTGTGAAACATTACCTTGGCAAGAAATATCAGGGTTACCAGTAAAACCTAGTGGGCATTTACAAATCGGCTTATGTTTGACGACATTGCAGCCTGCACCAAGACCACACTTGCAAGGACTCTGGCAATGACCATTAACACATGCTTCAGTTGAAAGGCAATCATTGTCACCTCGACAACCAGTAACTAATAGAGAGTAAAAGATTTTACTTATTTGTTTTATAATACAAAATTAATTTAGTATCTAAATTCGAGTGCAGCAAACTTTTCATAAAAGCAACATAAGATGGCATGTGATATTAATTTTTAAGTTTCTTATTCAAGTTGAGTTACCTTTATCACACTGGATGTATGGGTTTCCTGAATAGCTAGATGGACATTTACATTCAACACCATGATTTACTGGAATGCATTCAGCATTAGTACCACATGAATCCTCAAAGCATGGACTCATACACCGTCTGTTTAACCTGTCACAAAGTTTGTCTGGTGGACAGTCTTCATTATACTGACAAATATTTACTGGTGATATTACTGCAAAATTTAAAATTTTTATAATATTGTGGCAGGTGCTACATCTCAATTCCAATTAACATTTAATCAAGTACCTGGCACACATCCAACATAGCCATTTCCATGGAAACCTTCTGAACAGCTGCAGTCTGAACCATGGTTGGTATTGATGCACACAGCATTGGTCGCACATGGGTTGTGAACATCACAAGGACGTTGACATGCTTTTCCGATGCATGCTTCCGTCACAGGACAGTCATTGTTGCTAGTGCAACTTACTACATGGGAGCAATACAACAGTGAGCAAGTGCAAGAAAAAATGATAACAATTAAAAGGTAAAAGTAAGAAGAAGAATCTGCCTAAAACACTACATATTTACATATAATATTGTAATTTTTATACAATATTTACAATGAAAATATTCAAAATAATATTTTAAATATACTACATAAATAAATTGTCTCCCATACTGTTGGTTAAAATTTGTTATTTGGATGAATCTGTTATTACATATTAATATGATTTTTTTAATTTGTAAGCCTTACTGTAGAGAGAATCATTTTCCAAAACTAGTTAAATACTAACAATTAGTAAGTGTTATACATAATTAATTAAGCAACATTTCAACATTAAATTTACATGAAAATTACTGGTATTTGATTAGTGCATTTATTTGATTTTAAACATCACACTTCTCTATCCCCAGTGTTACTTGGACAATACCACTATTACAATTCTAGGTAGCAAATAAAAACATTCAAGTTAAGAGAAATAGTTAAATTAATATAGTAAAGTGAAATTATGTTTAAATAGCATTGAGTATTAAGTTAAAGACAAAATTATAAATGTCAATAACACCATCATTTAGTAATTTTATTATTTGATAGCAAGTTATGAATTTCTAAAAGAAAAGAATATTGTCACACTGCAGTATAACAATGTAGTAAAAATTGACAATGATGTGTCAAAAAAACACAATTCATTTTCATATTTTAAGTAAATAATTTTTACCTAATTTATGATTTAATTATTTGCACTTGGAGAATGAAAATGTAATGTATATTTGTGCCGAACAGCTACAACTCAAGTTTTTCCTTTAATTTCCAATCAATTGTAGAGAAAAAATTTGGTAAAAAGCTTCTTATCTGCAAATTGATTTCTGAATATGAAATTTAAGTGTACATAAAACTGTTTAATACACCTATTTTTCCATCTGAAAAATTCCCTTTTTCAAGTTCAGTTAAAACATGGTATCCTGCTTAGATGTTTGAAACAATATAAAATGCCTTGACATAAATGAAAGAACTGGAGACCAATTAAATCTTTGAAACATTATTACTTGATAAATTTAAATTTAATTGCTGAAATCTTAGTGCCAATATTCTAAAAGACAAAATGATTCTCTCTTCCAGTAGCTGCTTAAACAACATTGAAAGCATTGACAATCTGTTTATTTTTTAATTATATATTTTTGACAGTATTGGGACAATGGAAAAAATAGGATATTGCAGACAATAATTATTTTAGTGGCCTTACATGGTTCAGATTGAAAGCATTTAACAGCTGGGTTCCCCTCGTATCCACTTGGACAAGTGCAAACTGGCCTGTGTGCCATAGCCTGGCATTTGGCAGTTGGGGCACAGGCTTTAGCAAACTCACATGGATCCTGGCAAAGAGACTCATAACATGCCTCCATATCAAGACAGTCCGTGTCTGACTGGCAAGGGCTTGGTATTTTAGTTGTGCCTGGGGGTGCTGTTTAAATGGAAAGGTGAGGTGAGGGGAAAGGTGAATAATACATATATTAGTTTTGATTGATCATTACAAATTAATGAGTTTAAATGCTAATGAAATATGACACCAATATAAGCGATTTAGTTCCCATTAAACATAAATTAAGAAAGTGATGGAAAAATATATACAACCAAAAGATATTTGTAGTGTCATATATACTTTTAGAATTATTTAGCCATATAAATTTAATCATATCACAAATAATTACACAAGTTAATTTGTTACTGTACAATATTAAGGTGAATAAAAAAAAATTCAAAAGGAATTATCTTTACAGATTATTTCAGCTACTGAAAAGTTTTTAGCAGTATTTTAGTGCTTTAATATATATTGTTCTATAAGAAAAAGAAGTATATATAATAACAGATCTAAAGAAATTCTCTACTTATCTTACAAATCATTTCAACCTACTGAAATTTTATTTTTATAAACACTACTTTAGTGCTTTAATATTTATTGTGCTATAAGAAGTATATATAGTAACAGAGCTAAAGAAATTTTCTACTTATCTCACAGATCACTTCAAGCTATTGAAAATTTATTTTTTAGCAAATATTTTAGTGCTTTATTTATCTTTTCCTATAAGAACAAGGACTATATAAAGTAACAGAGCTAAAGAAATTCTCAAATAAAAACACCAACTGAAATGGACAGGTAAGATAAAGGTATTTGCTTTTTGAGTTTGTGTTTGTTGAGTGATATGTATACCTCTTTGACAATCCGTGGAAGAATTTCCAGCCATTCCCATTGGGCATGAGCAAAGTGTACTCTGGTTTGAAAAAGTACAAATTGCACCAGGAGTGCATGCACCTTCACAAGAGTTTGTACACACTCCATTTCTGCAGAACTCTGTCACAGGACAATCTTCATTGGCAATACAGGATTTATTAAGTATGTTGGTGGTCAGTTCTATGTCTGTCACAGTACTGGTATATATTTCAGTGCTAGATGCAAAACTTCTAGTATTGTCAGATTGGGTAGTCAGCTCACCTCCAGAAAAAGTGACTTCAAATTCAGTAGTTGAAGTAACCTCGGTCATTTCTACAGTTGTTTCATTTGGTTGGACTGTAGATAAAAAATCAGGCTCAGTGGAAATTGAAATAGATTCAGTAGTGTCCAAAAGTTCAGGAATATGTTTTGATAGAATGACCGTTGTTCCAGTATATACTGTTGTTCCTTGGAGTGATACACCAACATTAGTAGTAATTTCTGTTGCCACATCACCCATTGTAACAGTTTTATCTAATTCTGTTTCAGTTGTTGTGACTGAAGGTGTTGTACTGAATGCTTCTTCAGTAGTGCCATTAACAGCTGCAAAATTTGTAAATTGGGTAGTTTCTTGAAATGTATGTGTTGTTTCCGGAATGTTAGTAGGAAGTGTAATTTCAGGAACCGATGTCATTCCAATTGTTGTCTCAGAAATTGTTATTGGGAATGTTGTTGTTTCTAGGACTGTAGCTGGAGATGTTACAGGGATTGTTGATTCTTGGACTGTAACTGGTGATGTTACAGGGATTGTTGTATCTGGGACTGTAGCTGGAGATGTTACAGGTAATGTTGTTTCTGGGACTGTAGCTGGGGATGTTAGAGGTAATGTTGTTTCTGGGACTGTAGCTGGGGATGTTACAGGTAATGTTGTTTCTGGGACTGTAACTGGGGATGTTACAGGTAATGTTGTTTCTGGGATTGTAGCTGGAGATGTTACAGGTAATGTTGTTTCTGGGACTGTAGCTGGAGATGTTACAGGTAATATTGTTTCTGGGACAGTAGCTGGAGATGTTACAGGGAGGGTTGTTTCTGGGACTGTAGCTGGAGATGTTACAGGTAATGTTGTTTCTGGGACAGTAGCTGGAGATGTTACAGGGAGGGTTGTTTCTGGGACTGTACCTGGGGATGTTACAGGGATTGTTGTATCTGGGGATGTTACAGGTAATGTTGTATCTGGGACTGTTACTGGGGATGTTACAGAAAGGGTTGTTTCTGGAACTGTAGCTGGTGTTGTGACATGGAGGGTTGTTTCTGGGACTGTAACTGGAGATGTTACAGGTAATGTGGTTTCTGGCACTGTAACTGGGGATGTTACAGGTAATGTTGTTTCTGGGACTGTAGCTGGAGATGTTACAGGTAATGTTGTTTCTGGGACTGTAGCTGGAGATGTTACAGGTATTGTTTCTGGGACTGTAGCTGGAGATGTTACAGGTAATATTGTTTCTGGGACAGTAGCTGGAGATGTTACTGGGATGGTTGTTTCTGGGACAGTAGCTGGAGATGTTACAAGGAGGGTTGTTTCTGGGACTGTAGCTGGAGATGTTACAGGTAATGTTGTTTCTGGGACAGTAGCTGGAGATGTTACAGGGAGGGTTGTTTCTGGGACTGTACCTGGGGATGTGCCAGGGACTGTTGTTTCTGGGACTGTAGCTGGGGATGTGCCAGGGACTGTTGTTTCTGGGACTGTAACTGGGGATGTTACAGGTAATGATGTTTCTGGGACAGTAGCTGGAGATGTTACAGGGAGGGTTGTTTCTGGGGCAGTAGCAGGAGATGTTACAGGTAATGTTGTTTCTGGGACAGTAGCTGGAGATGTTACAGGGAGGGTTGTTTCTGGGACAGTAGCTGGAGATGTTACAGGTATTGTTGTTTCTGGGACTGTATCTGGAGATGTTACAGGTAATGTTGTGTCTGGAACAGTAGCTGGAGATGTTACAGGTAATGTTGTGTCTGGAACAGTAGCTGGAGATGTTACAGGTAATGTTGTTTCTGGGACTGTAGGGGGCGATGTTACAGGGAAGGTTGTTTCTGGGACTGTAGCTGGAGATGTTACAGATAATGTTGTTTCTGGAACTGTAGCTGGAGATGTTACAGGTAATGTTGTTTCTGGAACTGTAGCTGGAGATGTTACAGGTAATGTTGTTTCTGGGACTGTATCTGGAGATGTTACAGGTAATGTTGTTTCTGGAACTGTAGCTGGGGATGTTACAGGTATTGTTGTTTCTGGGACAGTAGCTGGAGATGTTACAGGGAGGGTTGTTTCTGGGACTGTAGCTGGAGATGTTACAGGGAGGGTTGTTTCTGGGACTGTAGCTGGGGATGTGACAGGGAGGGTTGTTTCTGGAACTGTAGCTGGATATGTTACAGTGAATGTTGTTTCAGTAGCTGTTCCTGTATTTGCTATAGGCATTTCTTTTGTTGTTACGGGGAGAGTGATCCCAATATCTTTGCCTGTAAATGTAACAGAAAGTGTGGTTTCTCGGTCTGTTTCTGATGTGACTTCATTATCTGAGTCAATATTTATTATTGGAGTTGTTTTTTCTAAAATGGTCACAGTAGTCCCATTCTCTTTTTCTATATATGATGGAATCATTGTCTGATTTTCTATTGGCATGGTAGATGTTGTGATTTCAGGTGGCATAGTTCGGGATTCTATTGTTAATTTTGTTGAACTGCCAATAGTTGTTGCTATAAATTCTGTAGCAGTTTCCATTGATATAGAGATAGGTGGATTTTCAGGTATTGTCATTGTTGTCTCAGGTACTTGCTGAGAAGTAATTGGAACAGATGTTTCAGTTTCAATATTTGGGGAAATCATTTCAAATGTTGTGGGTTCTGTTAGTTCTGGTTCAACAACACTAATTTTTGAATATTTTGATGTGCTGTTTTCTTCTGTGTGTTCTGTTGTTTCAATATTAATTGAATCTATAAGTCCTCTACCCGTTGTTTGAGGTAGACCTGAAGTAACCCTATTTTCAATAGTTGTCACTTCTTCTGGAGGGGAAGACAACAATGTAGTTGGTTCTATTAAAGATATTGTATCAGCAGTACTTGTTTCCGTAGTTGCAATGAATATCTGTGATGCTGTCTCAATAATATTGGTGGGCATAGTTCTAGTAGTGGTTTCTTCTACAGTAGTTATAATGTTAGTTGTCGGTGGTAACTCAGTAGGAATTGTCATAGTGGATTCTGTAAAGTCAGGACTAGCCTGTGTAGCAACCATAGGGGTGGTGGATTCCGTTGACTCTGTTACTACGAATGTGAAGAAGCAAAACAAACAATAAAAGTTAGTATTTTTTAGATGAAAAGAAAATTATTGTAGGATAAATACAATAGTGGAACAAGATACTAGAATGTATGTACATTTAAATACATTTATGACAAAACACAGTATTCACAGCACAATTATTTTTATACTCATAAGTAGACTTGTTAGAAGTAAAGTATCTCTCAATACTTAGCAAAATATTCTCATTATAAACAAAAATAATATAGAATCATATAATAACAAAAAAAAGTTCTATATAAGCTTTCAACTTGCATAATGAAACCTTATAGAATTCAATTTTGATTTACAATTATCTAAATCTTGTGCATAAGAATACTGCAATGATATTCTACATAGATGAAAAAAGACTCATTAGATAAACTAGAAAGTTTAACGTTTTATTGAAATTATTTACATATATATAGGATTTATTAAAGTAAGTTTATCACTATTGTTAGCTACTTTGATTGACAATCAGTGTGGGTCATGAAACCAATTACCCAAAGCAAAGAAACAGAAAAATAATGTACCACCACCTCAAACCTGAAAAGCCACAGCCATACACAAAGGTAGCCTAGGAAATTTATGTACAAATGAATTCTTTTTTGAAGAAAAGAACAATAATAAAACAATAAATTAAATTTTATTCAAAGGTAAAAAAACAGAATAATTTCAAACAGCCTGAAGATGAACTATATTTTAAATCTTTGAACTTCCATTTTATTTAATTAGACAATTGTAAATTGATGACAATACATCTTATATGTGTGAATATGGCTTTAATTAATAATCAGCATGAATATAATTTTTATAGATTTTAATGGTTTTAATGTTTTAAAAATCACACTTAAGAGATAAAGAATAAAATAAATTATATAATTTATTGAAAGCTCTCAATTAAAGTAACCAAATTTGAGACTAGTGTGTTTTTTATTGA
Organism: Zhengitettix transpicula; assembly: GCA_037074705.1. NCBI lineage: Eukaryota > Metazoa > Arthropoda > Insecta > Orthoptera > Tetrigidae > Zhengitettix > Zhengitettix transpicula. Next base: position 32,149,668 of record CM073596.1, on the reverse strand, counting down.
ATCATAAGCATCTGATAACTTCCTCACAACTTATAAATAAAAAATATTTTTGAAGTTTAATTATATATACCGATACTTAAAGTTAACTTTTGTGTAATGAATGTCCCTTCCCATTGTGAACATATGTTGTGTTTCCAAAATAGGTCAAAATATTAAAGTTACATAATTTTTAGCAAACAGCTATATTATTGTCATAGGACTTCTTTTTAAAATAATTATTTGATGCAATGGTAAATTTAAAAAAAACAAGACACAATTACATTCCTTCAATATTTTATGCAATAGTTCTGTGCTAAATAAGTGCTTTTAATATTTGCATAATTATACTTGAAATGACACTAAATAATTGCAAAAAAAGTGAATTCAAGTGTATACATGTTAATTGTGTATGTTTCTGATTTTCAGACATTATTTGGATTATTTTATTGTAGTATCATTTTAATTTGATTCATTTGACATTTTTACATGATGTAAATTAATGGCTCAACAGAAATATTTTGATAATGAATTGTTCTCAATTCAAAATAGTAATATAGCATCTTGAAGTAGGTTCCATCAATCTCAGAGTATGTATATATATGTATATATATATGGTGACAAAGTCACATTCAAACTTGGATAGTGAGGAAGGATAGAAATAAATAGGAGAAATAGGAGGATTACGCTTTATGTGAATTCATATGCTCAGGTGAAGAATTACACTCATTGAAAAGCATATGTTCAAAGCAGAGAGAAGGATGGAAGAAGAAGGAAAGACTGGAAATATTTGATCCAGGCAGAATTTGAACCCACATATTCTGCTCAGTACAGAGACACCTTAACCATCTCAGCCACCGGGTCAAGTTCCTGACCAGGCAAATATAGACAGTCTTATTGTGGACAATTAGTTGTTTTAGTGGAGGAATGGATAGAGTAGAATGTGACTTTGTCACCAAATTAGTTCCAATTCCTTAATGGATTCTCCTACCATTGTATTTATTCCTTAATGGAAGCTCCTAGTACTTCATTCCCTCTATATATATTTAAAAAGCATGTAATATTCGGACAATTAATGTGTCTTCTTGGGGGAGGATGGGGGGTGGGCAAAGGTATTTTCAGGTAAGAAGAATATGAATCAGAATATATAAAAACACCTGTATTAAGTGAAATTTAACAAAAGATAATGAAGTAGCCAGTAAACATGCATAGGCTTTAGAGTTCATCATCTGGTTTGTGTGTCACAATTTTTCATCTGATGAAAGCAACAAGGATTGCAGAAATAAATCTATTATTTAATTTATCACTTAATTTGGTATGTTTATTGGCTACTTCATTATCTTTTTGTTAATGGCAATCAGACTGAGTACACAAGTCAAATTATTCCTTAAATAAATAAACCTACTAAATTCAGTCTACTCCAGAGAGATGGCTAATGAGACTTCACATTAAACAAAACAAATAGTCATTGCTTCTTGAAGATTCATTTTCAGAATGACACCTAACAGAAAATGGACTCATAGCCTTAGCTTTGTATCCTTATAAATATAACCACTGTAAACAGTTGGAACCTGTCATGCATTGGTCAAAACATTGGCATTTTAAAAATAAAGAAAATATAAATATCACTTCAGTGAGAAATCTAAAACCTCATGCTCATGCATTATTCAGTATAAACACAATTTTGTGAGATAGGCAACAGATAATTACAAAATTATACAACATTAATATTGGATATAGTATAAACAATAATAGAATTAATGCATTATTACACTGTGATCATTCTTGTGGCTTATTCAGTGTGAAGTCTAATAGAACTTAATAGATTTAATAAAGGAACTGTGATCTTATTTACAAGAAATATAAATCAATTATTACAATCTCTCTTCCTAATATGAACAATAGAAAATATTTTTTTGTAGAAATTTAAGTATTTACAACATTTGATAATAGATATCCCAAGATCTAAAATATTCTGTTGGAAACCTAAGTTGGCATCATCTTGATAATAAATTTGAGTTTTTCCCTTTCTTCTCTTTCTTCTTAAGGTCAAATATGCTATTTAAGTTTTCACTGATATTGTAGACTGTTGAATGAGGAGAAAGCTAAATGTTATTTTGAAATTAGTCAGATATCATTTAGCCTTAAAGAGGTTTCTATGTCCACTTTACCTATTTCATTATAAATAATTCAGGAGAATAAAAACATGAATGTAAAGGAAAAAGAGGACAGTATATCATGATTATTATTGTATGCAGGACAAAACAGCAACATGTTAAACTGCTCCCTACTTACGATATAAATGTTATGCTTACCTTTATAGCAGGCGCCAGTGGTAGGATCACAGGACATGCCTTGAGGGCAATGTTCACATCCTGTTACACTTGCTTCAGTACCTAAAAATAAGTTAGATTAGGTCATATCTTACGTTATGAAACTATTATAAAAAATGTCATACTCACTGCTTGGAACACAATGACAACCATCACACTGTAGTCCTTTACGACAATCAGCTGACTTCTGGCACTGACAAACTGTAAACCATTTATTAATAATAATTAAAACTAAACTGAATTATGTTAATGAGATCACTAGCAATAATAACTAGAAATAAGCTGCATTGATTAATATACAATATATACAGATTAATTAAATTTGGAAGATATTTGACACACTTAAAAATTGTGAAACACAAAAACAAACCAACATGAGATCAAAAATACTTAATAAATAAATAAAAGTCAACATGTCAGAAACAGTATAATAAAAAATACTACAACATTTTTTGCCTTTAATTTTGAAAACTTCTTCACGTGTAGTAAAACAAAAATTATTGATGAATATAATTTATTTCCTGTAATATTACATAATTTCAATAAATAATTAAAGATGGGAAATAAATTTCTATAATATTCTGTTGGAAACCTAAGTTGGCATCATCTTGTGCTTTTCAGGCCCAAAGCAACTGAAATTTCTTTTCCAGATTTTATTACTTATTAAAATTACAGGATAAAATTATATTCATCAATATATTTTTGTTTTACTACATCTCACCTGGAGAAGTTCCAAAATACTTCACATTTCTAACAATAGTGTAGGAAATTCAAAATAATACAGTTTGAACACAAGATTTAATAACAAAATGACAACTGTAAAATGATACTCTTTTCTCATGCTTTCTTCTTTCCATCTTGTATATTTTGACAGTTCAATTTTTGTGCAATAAATATTCTTTAAAAATATAAACCATTAATGTGTACCTTCTACACTACATAAATAAATTCTATCTCAAACCAACATTGTAGTTAAAAACTTAACTATGGAATGTACTTTTTTGTCTTACCTTTGACACACACTGGTTGGTGATTGTGCACTTGACAGTCTTGCTGGTTACTGCAAGGATTTGATAAACTGCATTGATTTTGGCATTTGTTATTTATGCACGCCAAATGTTCAGGACAGTCTTCATTTTTCAAACAGCTAACCACTGTAGTATAGAAACTTGGTAATGTACACTTAGAATATGAAAAATTACAATAAAATAATGAATTATTTGATATTAAAGAAGTGGCAAAACAAATACAGTCCACAAAATAGAATAATAAAAATATTCAATCAAAATGTAACTATATGGCCATAATTTTGTAAAACTTAAATGCTAATAAACATTTATAAAAACTGTAATTTTGCCACTTTTGAGAAACATTCTCAATGATTAAATTTATTTTTAAACACAAATACAGGCATGATAAATTACTTTTGTGTACTTAGTCAACAAAAATCATATGTAAGTCAAAGCTTAATTTAAAACTAGGTTTACCCAACACCATGTGAATCTGATTGTAACATTAGTGTTTGTTTCTTATATACATGCTCATCATGAACATACCATTCATTTTACCTTTCTTTAACATGCACCACATGCAAAAACAGCAAAACTTGTTCATGTATTTACACAAAATAGAAAGAAGATATGAAGTCTGATTGAACCTGTAGAGGTGTTTTTACTTTTAAAATTGGATATACCTCAGGAAAATATAAAATAAAGATTAAAGACACTCAAAAACAATATTATTCAAGATATTAACAAATGTAGATTTCCCCGGTGAATGTAATTTTCTCAGGTTCCAACCTGGGTTAGACCTTCTGTGACACTAATGGTGTTGTGTTTCACACAAGATATAACCTATGTTCAAACCCAAGAACACTACATTCATCTGATACAAGATAAGTGGAAGTCACTGTAAAAACAAAATATAAATTTACAGAATGGTGAAGAATTTAAAATATGTATCTATACTAAAATAAAAGCAGTGAAGATGGGCTCCAAAATGTTGTATTCAAAATGCAATTAACTTTTATGCAGAGAAAATATTTCCACAGCAAATATTATGTAAGCAGCAGATGGAAGTTGAAGTATAAAACTAATTCAGGGAAGGGGAACTCATGAATCTGTAACATCTTATTCTTGATTTTGTGCACTAATTACAACACTATGAATTCTAAACATTGATATTACTTGCACTTCTAATACTTGCATTGAAAACTTTGAAAATTATAATTACTTCTTCAAAATACCAATAGAAAATTAAACTAACAATTCAAGAAGTAATTCTAAAATTGAAAATATATCCATATGTTGACTCTTAACTTTCATGACTGGCATAGCCATTTAAATATTTATTTTCTCTATATACTTTTTTGGTAATAGTAATCTAATAAATATATTACATTGTGAAAAAAATATTTGGACTATTATGACCCACAAAAAATAAAAACTGATACTAATTTATGAAGAATAATCAAGCTTCAAAATTTCAAACCTGCTGAACTTGTCCAAATTAAGTACGTCATCAGATGTTTACAATTTATTACACAATTCCTATTTATCTATAAGACATTTTCACTTTCCCTACAACCAATGATTACCTACTATTAGCTAAAAGATACATGTACTAAAGATTAAAAATAAAGTAAAAAAGAATTAGAATTCAGATATTCTATCACTATCCAAATCTCAATTAATGGGTCAAAGCACAATTTATAATTGTTTCTTCACTCCTTTATTCCAAACAGCGAAAGTAAGTGTTTCAAGAAACTAAAATTCAACTGCACCTTCCTCTGTACATTTACCAATATGGTTTCTTTTTTAACAAGAGTAAGTGTCTCACACTACAAGTATAGATGAGAAAAATAGATTCTTGCTGAAGTTGTAAGCACATTCATATTAAATCAATTTACTGAAGCAATTGCAACAGATGACAGATATTACAAGTAAAAGGACAGAGCTAACGCCTCAATGCAGGGAGCTTTTTAAATCACACGGGGTAAGAGTCGTGTTTACCTGGGACAGTTTTACATTCAATAGTAGAGACAGTCTGATTCTCAATAGAAGGGCACAAGCACACAGGATTATGATCCCTGATGTCACAATGAACACCACTAGGGCAGGGTTTGAAGTAAATGCATGGGTTCTGGCAAATGTGTTTGATGCACGTTTTATGATAGGAGCATTGACTGGAATAATCACAAGAGCCATCAAGTATGGGTTGTTTGGTAGAATGCAAATCAATACTATCAGAAATTAAGATCTGATTTACTGCTGTAGTATACATAGTTTCGTTATCAATTCTGCCAAAACGATCAGTAGTTACCTGCCAGGTAGTTTCGGTTGAATCATAATTAATGGGATAATTAGTTTCTAAGGTAGAAAAATTTCTAACGGGAACAGTGGTTGAAAATAGTGAAGTTGTTGTCAATTCATAAGAATATACTTCATTCGAATCACCTTGACTTGAAGAAACTGGTGTGATAACTTGAAAAACTGATGCACTAGAATTTTGAGTACTCATTTTACCAGAAATTTGATCTCCTTGAGATACCTCAAAATTATATCCAGGTATTAGTGTCCTATTTGTAACACTTTCACTAGACGAAGGAATTGAATTATCAACATGACCAGAATTGCAACAAGGCCCAAATGATACTGAATATTCCACCTGTGTACCATTTTTGAGTACATCATATTGTAGTTTAGGAGGCATGGTAAGACTTGATCCACTAGATGTGCCATATGAAAAACTAACTTCTTCCGTAGAGGAAGGAGTAGTAAATATCGACTCATTCATTTTCGTAGGAGAGTAAGAAGTGACACGTGATTCAGTATTACGTTCATAAACAATGGATGTTGGAGTGGTAGATAAACCAGTTTCATAGTCAATTTTGAAAGATGTCACATTATTCTGTTTGGTAGCTGTACTGTATGGTGTTTTAAAAGAGTGTGTAACAGATTCAGTGCTTATTTTTGATTCTCTTGAAGTACCGTATGACAGTGTAGATTTATCAGTATTAAAGCCAGATGTATCTTGCTCTGTTTGTGTCTTAGTCTCAGATTCAGGAACATTGGAAACGGTTGTTGAAGTAAATCTTTGTTCTATTGACGAACCTGCTTGCGTTATAAAGTGTGATTCTGTGGATATTGAATTATTAGAAGACATCTTTGTAGTGTACACGGATTCACTTGCATTTGACTTAGCAATGGGTTCCATTTCAGGTGATAAGGAACCCGTAACAGTTGTAAATGCAGTGCCATTCATTTTTGTAGGAGAATAAGAAATGTCATGAGATTCTGTATTATGTTTATCTTCAAAGAATGTTGAAGTGGTAGAATAACCTCTTTCATTATCAATTTTGATAGATGTTGCAGTATTTTCTGTTGTAGCTACAGTGTAGGGTGGTTTAATAGATTCAGTGTTTATGTTTGATTCACTCGATGTTCCATATGAGTGTGTTGAAGTGGTAGAGTAACCTGTTTCATTATCAGTTTTGATAGATGTTGCAGTATTTCCTTTTGTATCTATACTGTGGGTTGGTATACCAGATTCAGTGTTTATGTTTGATTTCCTCGATGTTCCATATGAGACTGTAGTTTTCCCAGTATAAGAGCCATATGTATCTTCCTCCGTTTGTGTCTCAGTCTCAGATTCAGGAACATTGGAAATGGTTGTTGATGTGAATCTTTCTTCTGTTGACGAACCGGTTTGTGTTGAAAACTGTGATTCTGGAGATTTTGTATTATCAATAGGTTTCTTTGTTGTGTACAGTGATTCACTTGAATTTGACTGAGTAATGGGTACCGTTTCAGGTGATAAGGAACCTGTAACTGTTGTAAATGAAGTGCCAGTCATTTTTGTAGGAGAATAAGAAGTGACATGAGATTCTGTATTATGTTTATCTTCAAAGGATGTTGAAGTGGTAGAATAACCTGTTTCATTATCAATTTTGATAGATGTTGCAGTTTTTTCTGTTGTAGCTACAGTGTAGGGTGGTTTAATAGATTCAGTGTTTACGTTTGATTCTTTCGATGTTCCATATGAGTGTGTTGAAGTGGTAGAATAACCTGTTTCATTATCAATTTTGATAGATGTTGCAGTATTTCCTTTTGTATCTATACTGTGGGTTGGTATAACTGATTCAGTGTTTAAGTTTGATTCTCTCGATGTTACATATAAGAGTGTAGTTTTCCCAGTATACGAGGCATATGTATCTTCCTCTGTTTGTGTCTCAGTCTCAGATTCAGGAACATTGGAAATGGTTGTTGAAGTGAATCTTTGTTCTGTTGACGAACCTAATTGTGTTGAAAACTGTGATTCTGTGGATATTGTATTAGCAATAGGTTTCTTTGTTGTGTACAGTGATTCACTTGCATTTGACTGAGTAATGGGTACCGTTTCAGGTGATAAGGAACCTGTAACTGTTGTAAATGAAGTGCCATTCATTTTTGTAGGAGAATAAGAAGTGACATGAAATTCTGTATTATGTTCATCTTCAAATGATGTGGAAGTGGTAGAATAACCCGTTTCATTATTAATTTTGATAGATGTTACAGTATTTTCTTTTGTAGCTATACTCTGGGTTGGTATAACAGATTCAGTGTTTATGTTTGATTCCCTTGATGTTCCATATGAGAGTGTAGTTTTCCCAGTATAAGAGCCAGTTGTATCTTCCTCTGTTTGTGTCTCAGTCTCCGATTCAAAAACATTGGAAATGGTTGTTGAAGTGAATCTTTGTTCTGTTGACAAACCTAATTGTGTTGAAAACTGAGATTCTGTGGATATTGTATAATCAATAGGTTTCTTTGTTGTGTACAGTGATTCACTTGCATTTGACTGAGTAATGGGTACCGTTTCAGGTGATAAGGAACCTGTAACTGTTGTAAATGAAGTGCCATTCATTTTTGTAGGAGAATAAGAAGTGACATGAGATTCTGTATTATGTTTATCTTCAAAGATTGTTGAAGTGGTAGAATAACCTGTTTCATTATCAATTTTGTTAGATGTTGCAGTTTTTTCTGTTGTAGCTACAGTGTAGGGTGGTTTAATAGATTCAGTGTTTATGTTTGATTCTCTCGATGTTCCATATGAGTGTGTTGAAGGGGTAGAATAACCTGTTTCATTATCAATATTGATAGATGTTGCAGTATTTCCTTTTGTATCTATACTGTGGGTTGGTATAACAGATTCCGTGTTTATGATTGATTTCATCGATGTTCCATATGAGAGTGTAGTTTTCCCAGTATAAGAGCCACTTGTATCTTCCTCTGTTTGTCTCTCAGTCTCAGATTCAAAAACATTGGAAATGGTTGTTGAAGTGAATCTTTGTTCTACTGACGAACCTGATTGTGTTGAAAACTGTGATTCTGTGGATATTATATAATCAATAGGTTTCTTTGTTGTGTACAGTGATTCACTTGCATTTGACTTAGCAATGGGTACCGTTTCAGGTGATAAGGAGCCCGTAACAGTTATAAATGCAGTGCCATTCATTTTTGTAGGAGAATAAGAAGTGACATGATATTCAATATAATGTTTACCTTCAAAGGATGTTGAAGTGGTAGAATAACCAGTTCCATTATCAATTTTGACAGATGTTGGAGTATTTTCTGTTGCAGCTACAGTGTAGGGTGGTTTAACAGATTCAGTGTTTAAGTTTGATTTCCTTGATGTTACATATGAGAGTGTAGTTTTCCCAGTATAAGAGCCATATGTATCTTCCTCCGTTTGTGTCTTACTCTCAGATTCAGGAACATTGGAAATGGTTGATGAAGTGAATCTTTGTTCTGTTGACAAACCTAATTGTGTTGAAAACTGTGATTCTGTGGATATTGTATTAGCAATAGGTTTCTTTGTTGTGTACAGTGATTCACTTGCATTTGACTGAGTAATGGGTACCGTTTCAGGTGATAAGGAGCCCGTAACAGTTGTAAATGCTGTGCCATTCATTTTTGTAGGAGAATAAGAAGTGCCATGAGATTCTGTATCATGTTTATCTTCAAAGGATGTTGAAGTGGTAGAATAACCAATTCCATTATCAATTTTTACAGATGTTGGAGTATTTTCTGTTGCAGCTATAGTGTAGGGTGGTTTAACAGATTCAGTGTTTATGTTTGATTCTCTCGATGTTCCATATGAGTGTGTTGAAGGGGTAGAATGACCGGTTTCATTATCAATTTTGATAGATGTTACACTATTTTCTTTTGTAGCTTTACTGTGGGTTGGTATAACAGATTCAGTGTTTATGTTTGATTCCCTTGATGTTCCATATGAGAGTGTAGTTTTCCCAGTATAAGAGCCAGTTGTATCTTCCTCCGTTTGTGTCTCAGTCTCAGATTCAAAAACATTGGAAATGGTTGTTGAAGTGAATCTTTGTTCTACTGACGAAACTGATGGTGTTGAAAACTGAGATTCTGTGGATATTGTATTAGCAATAGGTTTCTTTGTTGTGTAGAGTGATTCACTTGCATTTGACTTAGCAATGGGTACCGTTTCAGGTGATAAGGAGCCCGTAACAGTTGTAAATGCTGTGCCATTCATTTTTGTAGGAGAATAAGAAGTGCCATGAGATTCTGTATCATGTTTATCTTCAAAGGATGTTGAAGTGGTAGAATAACCAATTCCATTATCAATTTTTACAGATGTTGGAGTATTTTCTGTTGCAGCTATAGTGTAGGGTGGTTTAACAGATTCAGTGTTTAAGTTTGATTCCCTTGATGTTACATATGAGAGTGTAGTTTTCCCAGTATAAGAGCCAGTTGTATCTTCCTCCGTTTGTGTCTTAGTCTCAGATTCAGGAACATTATAAATGGTTGTTGAAGTGAATCTTTGTTCTGTTGACGAACCTAATTGTGTTGAAAACTGTGATTCTGTGGATATTGTATTAGCAATAGGTTTCTTTGTTGTGTACAGTGATTCACTTGCATTTGACTTAGCAATGGGTACCGTTTCAGGTGACAAGGAGCCCTTAACAGTTGTAAATGAAGTGCCATTCATTTTTGTAGGAGAATAAGAAGTGACATGAAATTCTGTATTATGTTCATCTTCAAAGGATGTGGAAGTGGTAGAATAACCCGTTTCATTATTAATTTTGATAGATGTTACACTATTTTCTTTTGTAGGTATACTCTGGGTTGGTATAACAGATTCAGTGTTTATGTTTGAGTCCCTTGATGTTCCATATGAGAGTGTAGTTTTCCCAGTATAAGAGCCAGTTGTATCTTCCTCTGTTTGTGTCTCAGTCTCAGATTCAAAAACATTGGAAATGGTTGTTGAAGTGAATCTTTGTTCTACTGACGAAACTGATTGTGTTGAAAACTGTGATTCTGTGGATATTGTATAATCAATAGGTTTCTTTGTTGTGTACAGTGATTCACTTGCATTTGACTGAGTAATGGGTACCGTTTCAGGTGATAAGGAACCTGTAACTGCTGTAAATGAAGTGCCATTCATTTTTGTAGGAGAATAAGAAGTGACATGAGATTCTGTATTATGTTTATCTTCAAAGATTGTTGAAGTGGTAGAATAACCTGTTTCATTATCAATTTTGTTAGATGTTGCAGTTTTTTCTGTTGTAGCTACAGTGTAGGGTGGTTTAATAGATTCAGTGTTTATGTTTGATTGTCTCGATGTTCCATATGAGTGTGTTGAAGGGGTAGAATAACCTGTTTCATTATCAATATTGATAGATGTTGCAGTATTTCCTTTTGTATCTATACTGTGGGTTGGTATAACAGATTCCGTGTTTATGTTTGATTTCATCGATGTTCCATATGAGAGTGTAGTTTTCCCAGTATAAGAGCCACTTGTATCTTCCTCTGTTTGTGTCTCAGTCTCAGATTCAAAAACATTGGAAATGGTTGTTGAAGTGAATCTTTGTTCTACTGACGAACCTGATTGTGTTGAAAACTGTGATTCTGTGGATATTGTATAATCAATAGGTTTCTTTGTTGTGTACAGTGATTCACTTGCATTTGACTTAGCAATGGGTACCGTTTCAGGTGATAAGGAGCCCGTAACAGTTGTAAATGCAGTGCCATTCATTTTTGTAGGAGAATAAGAAGTGACATTAGATTCTGTATCATGTTTATCTTCAAAGGATGTTGAAGTGGTAGAATAACCAGTTCCATTATCAATTTTGACAGATGTTGGAGTATTTTCTGTTGCAGCTACAGTGTAGGGTGGTTTAACAGATTCAGTGCTTAAGTTTGATTTCCTTGATGTTACATATGAGAGTGTAGTTTTCCCAGTATAAGAGCCATATGTATATTCCTCCGTTTGTGTCTTACTCTCAGATTCCGGAACATTGGAAATGGTTGTTGAAGTGAATCTTTGTTCTGTTGACAAACCTAATTGTGTTGAAAACTGTGATTCTGTGGATATTGTATTAGCAATAGGTTTCTTTGTTGTGTACAGTGATTCACTTGCATTTGACTGAGTAATGGGTACCGTTTCAGGTGATAAGGAACCTGTAACTGTTGTAAATGAAGTGCCATTCATTTTTGTAGGAGAATAAGAAGTGACATGAAATTCTGTATTATGTTCATCTTCAAATGATGTGGAAGTGGTAGAATAACCCGTTTCATTATTAATTTTGATAGATGTTACACTATTTTCTTTTGTAGCTATACTCTGGGTTGGTATAACAGATTCAGTGTTTATGTTTGATTCCCTTGATGTTCCATATGAGAGTGTAGTTTTCCCAGTATAAGAGCCAGTTGTATCTTCCTCTGTTTGTGTCTCAGTCTCAGATTCAAAAACATTGGAAATGGTTGTTGAAGTGAATCTTTGTTCTGTTGACAAACCCAATTGTGTTGAAAACTGAGATTCTGTGGATATTGTATAATCAATAGGTTTCTTTGTTGTGTACAGTGATTCACTTGCATTTGACTTAGCAATGGGTACCGTTTCAGGTGATAAGGAGGCCGTAACAGTTGTAAATGCAGTGCCATTCATTTTTGTAGGAGAATAAGAAGTGACATGAGATTCTGTATCATGTTTATCTTCAAAGGATGTTGAAATGGTAGAATAACCAGTTCCATTATCAATTTTGACAGATGTTGGAGTATTTTCTGTTGCAGCTACAGTGTAGGGTGGTTTAACAGATTCAGTGGTTAAGTTTGATTTCCTTGATGTTACATATGAGAGTGTAGTTTTCCCAGTATAAGAGCCATATGTATCTTCCTCCGTTTGTGTCTTACTCTCAGATTCAGGAACATTGGAAATGGTTGTTGAAGTGAATCTTTGTTCTGTTGACAAACCTAATTGTGTTGAAAACTGTGATTCTGTGGATATTGTATTAGCAATAGGTTTCTTTGTTGTGTACAGTGATTCACTTGCATTTGACCGAGTAATGGGTACCGTTTCAGGTGATAAGGAACCTGTAACTGTTGTAAATGAAGTGCCATTCATTTTTGTAGGAGAATAAGAAGTGACATGAGATTCTGTATTATGTTTATCTTCAAAGGATGTTGAAGTGGTAGAATAACCTGTTTCATTATCAATTTTGTTAGATGTTGCAGTTTTTTCTGTTGTAGCTACAGTGTAGGGCGGTTTAATAGATTCAGTGTTTATGTTTGATTCTCTCGATGTTCCATATGAGTGTGTTGAAGGGGTAGAATGACCGGTTTCATTATCAATTTTGATAGATGTTACACTATTTTCTTTTGTAGCTATACTGTGGGTTGGTATAACAGATTCAGTGTTTATGTTTGATTCCCTTGATGTTCCATATGAGAGTGTAGTTTTCCCAGTATAAGAGCCAGTTGTATCTTCCTCCGTTTGTGTCTCAGTCTCAGATTCAAAAACATTGGAAATGGTTGTTGAAGTGAATCTTTGTTCTACTGACGAAACTGATGGTGTTGAAAACTGAGATTCTGTGGATATTGTATTAGCAATAGGTTTCTTTGTTGTGTACAGTGATTCACTTGCATTTGACCGAGTAATGGGTACCGTTTCTGGTGATAAGGAACCTGTAACTGTTGTAAATGAAGTGCCATTCATTTTTGTAGGAGAATAAGAAGTGACACGAGATTCTGTATTATGTTTATCTTCAAAGGATGTTGAAGTGGTAGAATAACCTGTTTCATTATCAATTTTCTTAGATGTTGCAGTTTTTTCTGTTGTAGCTACAGTGTAGGGTGGTTTAATAGATTCAGTGTTTATGTTAGATTCTCTCGATGTTCCATATGAGTGTGTTGAAGTGGTAGAATAACCTGTTTCATTATCAATTTTGATAGATGTTGCAGTATTTCCTTTTGTATCTATACTGTGGGTTGGTATAACAGATTCAGTGTTTATGTTTGATTTCGTCGATGTTCCATATGAGAGTGTAGTTTTCCCAGTATAAGAGCCAGTTGTATCTTCCTCCGTTTGTGTCTCAGTCTCAGATTCAAAAACATTGGAAATGGTTGTTGAAGTGAATCTTTGTTTTACTGACGAACCTGAAAACTGTGATTCTGTGGATATTGTATAATCAATAGGTTTCTTTGTTGTGTACAGTGATTCACTTGCATTTGACTTAGCAATGGGTACTGTTTCAAGCGATAATGAATCTGTAACTGTTCTAAATTTTGCCTCATTTATTTTCGTAGGTGAATATGCAGTGACACGTGATTCAGAATTATGTTCATCTGCAAGTGATGGTGGAATGGTAGAATAACCCGTTTCATAGTCAATAATGAAAGATGTTGCAGCATTCTGTTTGGTAGCTATACTGTAGGGTGGTTTAAAAGGCAGCGTAACAGATTCAGTACTTATGTTTGAAACTCTTGAAGATCCATATGACGGTGTAGATTTACCAGTATAAAAGCCAGATGTATGTTTCTGAATCTCAGACTCAGGAATAATGGAAGTGGATGTAGAAGTGAATGTTTGTTCTATTGAAGAAGCTGATTGTGTTGTAATGGTTGATGTTGTTGGTGCTGTAATATTACTTGATTTTCTTGTTGTGTAGAGAGACTTACTTTCATTTGTTTTAGCTATGGATATTTTTTCTGTTGTTAATGAACTGGTAGCTGTTGTAAATGTATCCTCATTAATTTTTGTAGGAGAATACGAAGTTGTAGGTGATTCTGTATTATGCTCATATTTGAGGGAAGTTGTAAGGGAGGAATCAACTGTTTTGTTCTCTAGTTTGAATGACTTTGAGTAATTCTCTTTCTGAGGTGTACTTTTGTGTGTGTTAAATGGTATGGTAACATAATTGATGTTTACTTTTGATTCGTTTGATATTCCATATGAAAGTGTGAATGTACCACTAGATGATTCAGATTTATGTTCCTCTGTTTGTGGCTCATACATGAACTCTGGAACTATGGAGCTGCTTGTTGCAGCCAATGTTTGTTCTAATATTGGAGGACCTGAATCTTTGAATATTTCTGTTTTATCATTGGCTATGTTTTCTGTGCGTCCAGTTTCATTGTCAGTTGACTTAGTAGTGTGTATTTTTTCAGTTGATACTGATTCTGGCATTGTTCTAAAGGTTGCCTTATTCATTGTTGTGGGAGGGTAAGTTGCTAAGTGTGTTTCTGTATCATGTTCATATTCAAGTGAAGTTTTGATGGTAGTATAGTCGGTCTCATTCTCCAAACTGAAATATGAAGTGAATTTCTCTGTAGAAACTGCAGTATGGGCTGGGATTAAAGGCATGGTAACCGATTTAGTGGTGAAGGTTGATTCTTTAGAAGTTGCTGATATGAGTGTGACGTTTCCAGTAGAGGGGGCAGATTTGTCCTCCACTGTTGATGTGTCATACCTAGGCCTCAATGTTGGTATTGTTTCCTCAGATGATTTAGAATCTGTTTCCTCTATCTTTGTTTCTGAAAATTGTGAGGTAGTATGAGTGCTAGAAGTTGCTTCACTTTTTGGGGCAAGCGAAAAATAAGTCGTTAGTGGTTCAGTAATAAGTTCTTCGTCTGGGGAATGTTCAATAGTAGAATAAGTTGCGTAATTTTTTGTAACGTATATCATAGTGTTATTTGATATATTTGGAACATTATTTATTTCTATCAAGGAACACTTTTGATGAGGGTTACCCTCATATCCATTTGGACAGTAGCATTCAGGTTTGTGTGCTAGTACCCTACATTGAGCAATCAGACCACACGTGTTGTTGCAAGGATCTACACATTCTCCTCTAATGCAGGCCAGTGCATCACTGCACTCGACATCCATTGTGCATGTGACTGGTGCAGAAGTGCTGATAGCTGTGAATAACCAACATAATTTACATATATACAACATATATTTACAGTGCCATTATATACAGGTTAGTAGTAAATAAGATACTTGATTAGTTGTTAAATAATGTCTACTTTAATGTTAGAATGATTAGTGTTAGCTGCAGGTAATAATTCACAAACTATGAACATTGCTAGTAACTAAATATGAAAAACCTGTATTTACAAATGAAAAGTGAAATGAAGATGTAAATGGACACTAAAGGAGTTTTAAGAAAACAAATAGACTGTGGAAGAGGGCAAAGTTTCATTTTAAGTCATTTCTAGGCAAATGTATTTTTGTTTTGAAAAGTTCATGTGAACAATTAGTGATGTTTAAATTTTTAAATTTAAGTCTTCTGTCTTTAAATAATTTATTTCCATTTTTTCTTTAAGTTTAACAATCAATTACATTTTTTCCTTTTTTAAAAAGTATTGTAATTAAAACCAAACCAAATAACATTTAATTAGTTATTCTAGTCCCATTCCTCACTTAATTTAAAATTCGTCCCTCAAAAATTTAGGCCTCCATAATTGTTTACCTTTTTGGCATCCATACTTTGAATCAGTTACAAAGCCTGAAGGACAAAACTTGCAGATAGGCTTGTGGTCCTCCACATAGCAGGGCGCATCAGCACATGTTGCGTTGGCACAGGGGTCGATACAACGAAATCCCCTGCAGGCCATGTCAGGGGGGCAACCGTTGTCTCGCAGACAGATGGAGAGTACTGGATTACAGTTTCGCATACAGATGCACACAGGGTGGTGATTCAACACATCACAAATTTTGTCTGAGTCACAAGGAGGCTTTTTATGAACAATGCATGGGTTCTGGCATCTGCTGTGAATGCAAGCAAGATTTGATGCACATTCGTCATCACGTGCACATTCTGTCCTGTCTGGAGCACAGGTTAGCTCACCTGCCTCACTCACTATGAATCCTGACTTGCACACACACATTGGTCTGTGTTGACGGACTTCACATTTCTTGTTGGCGTCACATGCCAGTGTGTTGGTAACAGAGTGACATGGATCATAACACTCAGATGTTGCATGGTTGCATGCCAAATTCTGTGCACAATCTGAATCATATATACAGCCTGATATTGGAGTGTTTGGTCGTGGTATAGCAGTCTCACACTTTGGATCAGGCTGGCAATTTAAATGTGGCATGCCTACATAACACTGGGGACATGAACACCTTGGACGGTGTAAAACTGAACGGCATAATGCATTTTCACCACAGGCCCCCCGTAAAGTGCATGGATCCACACACTGATTGTTTATACAAGCCTTCTCATTTGGACAGTCACGATCACTCAAGCACACGTGTTCTATATTCAGTAGGGAAAAAACATGTAAGGATAAGGAATAAAGAACAGTAACTATAAGAACTGTGAAAGGAAACATTTCTCACACATAAATATTGTAAAACATGCTTTCTCTGTTCGATAAAGAAGACAGTCTGAGATAAGACTATGAAGGAAAATAAAGCCATGAAAGTTTTATTACAACAGTTACTCCAGTACCTTTAAAGCAGGTATATTTACAAATTAAGCCCACATTGAAATACAGTTTGATTACTTAATTATTGTACATTTATGTGAGAATGTTCCTTTCACAGTTCCCAATCTGACTTATCTTAATATTTTACACTACAAGGTTACAATTATTGTGTAAGGTATGTACAGGGTGAGCTATATTGGAGGGGATTGAAAGCAGATGTAAGCTACTGCTGAAACTGAAGACACATCTAAATATACAAAATTAGGTAACTTGATTTCATTCAACGGTTTTTAAATATACTTCATCAAATTAATTATCTTTTAATATGATTTATAATCTTGCAATTATTGACTAAATTATCAGTTTTGTGCCAAATTTGGAAAAAGAATCAACAAAGGTTATGACAAGACAGATTGGAATTCTGTGGTAACATTCCACACTATGCTTATCACTAAAGCTAGAATTATGGGAAGGAACCTATTTATTTATGTATGCATGGTGTATGTGTGTGTATATATATATATATATATATATATACACTAGAGGAAAATGTGACAAGGCCAAATTGAATAACTCATTTGCATAGGAAAGAGTACAGTGTAGCCGACCTACCTGAAATCAACAGCTGGTCCATTCAGCTGGGCAAAAAAAAACCTTATTTTTAAAGAATCTGAGCCCCTTTCATCAAATTGGTAGGCCTGAAATGTGGGCCAGCAGGACACACAATTTAGACCAATGGTCCTCATGAATGGCAGTCAGATCCATAAAAATTTGAATTTTACACATCTGCACAGACTGGCTGGAGCAACTGTTGATCAAAGGTAAGTCGGCTACCCTGTATCTCTGTCCTGTACAATTGTGTCAATTAATTTGACCTTGTCACATTATATATATATTCCATGCACCGGCTAGCTGCGGACTGTGGAGTTTTGACCACCGCACGGCTTGTAGCTCATAAAACTCCACAGTCAGCAGCCAGTTGGTTCATGGAATGGTGTAACACTCCTTCCTGAAGAAGGAGGCTGATAGCCTCCAAAAATTTTAAGAACCTCCAGTTCCTTATGGTGACACCGCACTTCACTTTCAGGTAAGCCACAACCTATCTCTTTTACCTTTCCATACTTGCAATTATTTTTGACAATGTCACATCCTTACTAATATCATATATATATATATATATATATATATATATATATATATATATATATATATATATATATATAAAGTGACAAGGTCAAATTAAATAACACATTTGGATAGGTAAGAAAGACAGCGATGCTGAAATCAGTAGTTCATCTAGTCTGGCATAGGTGGAAGTTCAAATTTTCGATATATATATATATATAAAATTGCAATATTGGTATGGAAAGGAAAGAGAGATAGGTTGTGGCTTACCTGAAAGTGAAGTGCAGTGAGGAACTGAAGAACAACATTCAGTATTCATGGCGACACCGCACTTCACTTTCAGGTAAGCCACAACCTATCTCTCTTTCCTTTCCATGCCAATAACACAAATATTTTCGACAATGTCATATTTTTACTATATATATATATATATTCTTACTCTCTCTCTCTCTCTCTCTCTCTCTCTCTCTCTCTCTATATATATATATATATATATATATATATATATATATATACATATATATTTCATATATTATGTGCAAAATGTCATATGAATAAAGTTAGAGTGCTTGAGGTTTGATAATGGTATCAGTGAAAATTAATAGGGTTATAAATATGCCATACTCCATATAATACATTAAAGTTACATTACGTGCAAAATAATACTTCAGTGTTAATTACAATTATAAAAACAAATCTGCAGCAAATTATTAAGCTGCTCACTTAATATTAGAAGAAGCTGCCAATATTCAAAATCCTACAAATCATGCTAAATGGTTATGCAATATTTTTGGGTTTGATTGTGCCCATATTCAGTAATGGATATTAAACTCCCTGATTCAATATGTACACAAATATATTTGTCCCTGTATCTGAAATATTATTATTTGTCGAGTTACAATATCATGTAACATTACTGATATAGCTTACATAAATAAGCAAAATATACATCATGCTCAATGTAGACATCGGTTAATTCCTACCTGAATGGCATTCTACTTCGGGCCGACCTGTTGTACCAGGTGGACAACGACATACAAATGCAGCACCTTCCCTAATGCATTCAGCTCCTTTACCACAACCTTCAGTGCGACAATCAGCGGGGGTATGATCTGGAGAGCCTGTATGAAAAAATTCATATAGGCATCTCAAATTTTCACAGTCATTTTCATTAAGGAATAATAAAAAATATACTCACATTCTCTGTTAGGATTTCCAACAGGATGACTTGTAGGGCAGTAGCACTCAGCATTCCCACGATTGTTGAGACGACAAGCTGCATTCACTCCACACCGTTTTCCAAGGCATTTGTCTATCAAACCACCTTCACATAAGCATCCGTTGTATGGATCACCTGTACATCCAGACTGGCAACTGCATTCAAATCCATTTGCCAAATCTTTGCAACGTGTATTATCACCACATGGATTGCGGAGACACTGGTCTCCAGTACCTAAAATTAAAATTAATTTGAAACCAAGTTGAACAGAAATTCTATGAGCCACAAATTAGTAAATACATAGAATTTGGCATTAATACTTTGAAAGAAAGTACAAGAATAGGCATAAAACTTCAAGAGTCTTAGTTTGGCATGGTATGAATAACAATGTGATTTTGAATTCAAATAACTCAACAGACATTTTAAGTACATATATTACGAAATATTAAACTAAAAGAAAATATAATACCAACTTTTTTTACATTCAATCTCTGGATTCCCATAATAACCGGGTGGACAAGAACACTGAGCATTTCTACGAAGCACACGACATTGAGCATTTGTTCCACATGCTCCGTTTTCAAGACAAGGGTTCCGACATTCTCTATTTGGTCCACATCGCTTATTGTTTTCACAGTCAGAGTCAGAAGAGCATTCATAAGGTGAACATTTTTGGCTGGGTTCACCTTGGTAGCCATCAGGACAGAGACAAACAGCACGATGATCTGAAACTCGGCACAGTGCATTTTGTCCACAAGGAGGTTTCCCAGCTATGCATGGATCATGACACTGACCAGATGGAGAACAGGCTTTGTCATTACTACAATCAGCATGTGTTCGACAGCCTGGTAAGCAAACACCTGTGCTGCTACATAGTTGACCCTGTACAATAAAAAACAATATGGCTTGGATTAATCTTAGAATTTCACAATAAGACACAATACTTTCAATTTCAATAAATCTGTACAAAAATTTAAAGGCATTGGTGTATATAGAACAAAATAATAACAGTTCTTACTAACATTACTGGTGAAGTAAAATGAAATACTAAAGTCACTTGACAAAAGGTAAAAATGGTGTCTTAAGGATGCACACACTACTTCCACAGTTAATCTTCTCTTCAAAGTCTGAACTGGAAAACTATTGGAATTAAAACCTCACCTGAAGACAAGTGTTGCCAACACCACAGCGCATTCTACAGCTTCCTTGAACACATGATTCTCCACAGGAGCAATCATCTGCACTACTACATGTCTTTGTGCATAGACCAGATTTGTCACACTCTTCACAGCCTGGGCTAGTAGATGAGCACTTTAATGGTAGTTTAGTGCAGGCAGAAAGTGGATCTCCAAGGTATCCAACTGGGCAACTGCACTGTACTCCATGATTTATGGCCCGACATTCAGCACACATACCACATGCTTCTGGAGTATCGCAAGGACCTGTGAAATCATTTTAGTCATGAACTCCTTGAGAATAACAATGAAATATTAATGTAAACCGTGGAATAAATAATATCCTTAATAATAACATACTAGATAGTGTACATTCATACATTAAAAAGCATAAAAAATTCTCAGTTGTGAATATAGATTTTGTTTGGTAGTGAAGCTGCTGTGGAGACATTAATGTTACAATATTTAGTAGTCACAATTGTTGAATGTAATTAGACAATTAAAACAGATGACATGAAAAAGTTTAGAAATAATTACAACATTGGAAAATTAAAATTACCAACTGATTCAGATTTCCCCAAAATATATTGGCCAGATTTTAAATTAAAAGTAATCTATAATCATTAATCACTAGAGAGAAGTGTAGATTAATTGTGTCCAATACCACGAAAAAATCCTAAATAAAAAGTAGGAAAAATTAACTTGCGGAAATTAATATTTAGTTGGTTATTTTGGCAACAATTTCATAATGTAGGAAAGTCTTTTGGTCAAGTTTTATAATTGGAAAACAGAATTAATTATTGAATAAGCTTTGGAAGCTAATAATATAAAATGTGAGGTAAGTGCAAGGAATATTTAAATTTAAAAATATATTTTTATATTCTTGTAACAAAAAGAAATTGGTCATGAATTTGTCCCATCTGGTTTCAGAACTGCTTATTACACTAAGTCAAAATAAGAATGACATACTGTGAGAGGTACGTTATATTATTTTCATTTAGAATACTTGCAGTAGATTTCAGAAATTTACATTTGATGTTCTAACTTACTTTTACATTGATTGGAAATGCAAGCCTGGTTATCTGGGCAGGAGTTATCTGTTCTGCATCCAACATCACATAAGCGGTTTTCACATATTTGCTTGGGACCACAAGAAGAATCACTATTACAGACAGTCTTGCAAAGGCCACCATCACATTTTTCATCAGATAAGCAGTTAAGATCATTTTTGCATACAGTTTGGCACATTCCAAAGTAGCAGGTCTGGTCCTTAGAGCAATCAGCTTCAATCTGACAGGAAGATGATGGCTGTCGACAACTGGCATCAGGATTTCCTGTTAGGGGATCAGGACAACTGCATTTCTTCTGGTGGTTAGTCATTGTACAGATAGCATTAGTGCCACATACTGTTGGTGAAGTACACAAATCTTGACATTGATTGTTAATGCAAGCTCTATCAACTGGGCAGCTTGAATCACTGCGACAGCCTGTAACGCAGACCAGTCCCTGACACAATTCTCCATTGCGACAATCATCATCACGCCTGCACATAGGTGTACAAACACCAGCAAGTGGATCACAACGTTCATTACTTAAACAGCCAGTATCAGTTGCACAGACAGGCCGGCACATACCATACTGACATGTAAAAGTATTAGGGCATTCTCTGTTTTCTACACAAGGTGATGCAGGTGTCCTTACACAAGCAATCTTAGCAGTTGGACTTGGTACCAGACCGATAGGACATGAGCAACTAGCCCTTTGGTTTGAAACTGAACAAATAGCATGGGGTCCACAAGGTGAGCCAGAACAAGGGTTAACACACCGACCATCGCGACATTGTTCATTGGCAGAACAGTCTTCATCTGATTTGCAACCAAAGATACACATGTTGCTTTGACAGATGTGTCCCAAAAAACAGTCATTGTGAACACGACATGTTAAAATACAGTTGCCCTTAAGGCATCTTTCATTGAACGCACAGTCAGTGTCTGCTCTGCAAGCTGGAAGGCACATACTGTCCCGACAAGTGTTTCCTTCAATACAATCACTATTTGACTCGCAAGAAATTGGAATCCTTACACATTCTACATTTTGATTGCCAGTGAAGCCTGCTGGGCAGGAACATTGCTTTAAATGATTCAGAACACGACATTCTGCATTCATTCCACATGCAGACTTAAGTTCACATGGGTTGCGACACTGTCCCTGGAGACACAGTTCAGTGAGGCCACATTCAGCATCTGCCTGACAGAATGGTTTGCATGTTTCTCCATAGCAGTAAGTGTTTGTTGGACAATCTCCACTGCTCTTACAAGCTACAGGCTTAAGTCTGCATCCAATGGTGAAGTCATTTGGATTGCCCTCATATCCATTTCTGCATCTACAAGCACCCACATGAGCTTTTGCAACACATTCAGCATTCGGTCCACATAGTGTGTTCTCACAAGCATTTCTGCATTTTGGCTCAGCATCTTCCTTAAAACACTCAGCGGTGACAGGACAGTCATCGTTCTTCTCACATTCAACAGGTGCTCGGCAGCCTTCAACTAGTGGGTCACCTACAGTTCCAGGTGGGCAAGAACAACGGAAAGAACCACGGGAATTATGGCAGGTTGCCTTTGGACTACAGGGACTACTGACACAGAAATCAATAAGTTCACAACCTAGGTGTGCATCTCCAGTAAAGCCAGGTTGGCAATAGCATACAGGTTTATGGTTCTCAGAAGAGCATATGGCATTCTGACCACACTGATTCTCAGTAGAACAGGCAACCTTACAGTTAAAGTTATCACATAGTTTGTCACTTGAACAATCATTATCTGTCTTGCATTCTATAACTTGGCAACCAGAGAGAGCATCTCCATGAAAACCAAGTTTGCAGGAACAGGTGGCTTCATGATTTTGAGAATTGCACTCTGCATTTCGCCCACAAGCTACAGGTTCATCACATGCATTTTGACATTGGGCCTAAAAAAATACAAAAATTGTTAAGCAATATTTATGAAAATAAAATTGTGAATATATAATATTGTATTGTTATCATAAAATGTTTATTAATTCCAATAAAAGACACGTACATTGAGCTGAGAAAATTAGTTATTGAAGAAAGGAATCTTCAACTTTTAATTACCACTCAACCCTCAAATACTAAGTTGAATAAGACAAAGAATCATACCTGTCCTAGAGCATTCTCTTTACACTTCTCTGAATCTTTACAATCACTATCTAAATGGCATTCCACTTCCTGAACACATATGCTGTTCTGACAAAACTGGTTTACAGGACAGCTTGAATTACTTTTGCATGTTGGCTGACAGACTCCTTGGATGCACAGTTGGTCTGAGATACATTCTCTAGCACTAGTACATTGAGCTGCAACATACATGTTCAATTAGAAAGGCTGTAATGTAAATCTTAAAATTACAAACAAGCTTTGAACAATTTATTAGCTCATACAGTTCATGAATGCTAAGCCAGAATATGCAATACTTAGAATGTTTGACTTGCTGGAAGTATTTTTTTTTACATTTCTTTTGCAATTGTTAATAAGAAAACTAATTATGAAGCAAGGAAACAATAATTTGACTAGTAAATGAATTATGATTGTGTTGTAATATGTGCCATGCTACAACATTTTGTGATAATTTTTAACACAGTACACAATTAGAAAGGCTAGTTAGGATTTAAAATAAGCAATCCAATTTTCATATGAATTAATTAATTTTCTTACATTTGCATATTCCATTGTTGCAGACAGTTCCCGTAGGACACTGAGAATCTGCTCCACAATACTGTACAGACACACAGCCAAGAACTGGATCTCCTGTAGTTCCAGGTTGACAAGAACAAACACCAACATGATGTGCAGCAATGCAGTCAGCTTGTGGTCCACAAACATTTGGTAAAGTACATGGATCAATACAGTGAAAATCTATACAAGCTTTGTCATTTGTGCAATCATTGCTATCAGAGCACTCTAACCTAACACATTCCACCTGTCAATACCAAATAAAAATCAATATTAACAATTAAAAATATCGGACTTTATATTTTAAAAATAACAACAAAATAGTCTGTATTTAAGACTATTTAAATATTTAATTTAAATATCAATAATTATATTTCTACATCAAGCAAATTGGCCCCACAGTTCTCAAATTAAACACAAAACACTTGCATATGTAGTAATTACTGTATAGAAAATTGGTAGTATTAACCTGGTACTTTAATATGGAATGCACTGTTCAACTAGTGCAATGTAAAAATATATTATAGTGTTCCACAATAACTGTGTGTATGCTGAAGTACTGTGCAACGTTATAGCGTTATAGAGGTACTAGTACTGACTGCAATTTGCCACAAGTACTGGATGCATATAGATCTGCTTTCTCATATGCAAAGATACATAGAAATTTCCAACATAGATCTTCATTTAACCTTTCAACATCAATTGGTATAAATAACTTATCATCTCTAAAACATAACTTATAAATCAAATATTCTAATGACCTTTGCATCTCCTTTTGTCAGGGCTGGACAACGACAAACTGGGGTGTGGTCAACAACGGAACACTCTGCATTTATACCACATACTTTAGGTATGTCACAGGGGTTATAACAGCGATTGTCTATGCAGGATGCTGTAGAAGGACAATCAGATTGTGTGAAACAGTCTCCTGGTTTCCTACATCCTATTTTCAATGGATCCCCAACCAATCCATCTGCGCACTGGCAGGTAAAGCTTCCAGGAATATTTCGGCAACTATAAAGATAAAAAAATTCATAATTAAATTAGAAGGTAATTTAAAAGAAAATATAAATATACTTTAAGAAATAAATAATAACCAAGTAATTCTACATCCTACTGTACACATTATCACAGTCAATTTCATGAGCTTTCTTTGCTGTGTCTAACACCAGACACTATGTATAAATGTCCAAAAATATTACTCTGCTTTTAATCAATATAATCCAATTTGGTACATTTTCCTGTATTCTGTTTCAGAAAGAATCACTTGGAATTTCAATTGTCTTATAAAGTAGGCTTTTCCCCCCAATTTTGATCTGTAATTATCATAC
The DNA here is from genome assembly GCA_037074705.1 of Zhengitettix transpicula. Classification (NCBI taxonomy): domain Eukaryota; kingdom Metazoa; phylum Arthropoda; class Insecta; order Orthoptera; family Tetrigidae; genus Zhengitettix; species Zhengitettix transpicula. Next base: position 32,124,035 of record CM073596.1, on the reverse strand, counting down.
AATACAAACATTGTCAGCTTTCTCTTCAAATGAAAGTGTTTAATGACAACGTGAATTTTTTTTTACCATCGTCTCCCCCTGACTACACATCTACCTTTACAGAAGGCTGCCAACAATAAACTTCAACTGGCATATGTTTACAACTTTTAGGAATATCTTTGAAAGAATGATGTTTACCAAAAATGGTGTAAAAGAGAAAAATTTCCCGCTCTTTCATAAAAATTGACCTTACTTATTGAAGAACCCTCAAAATATTTAAACAATCTAAAATCTTAGGATAAAAGTTTATAATAACTAAATACAGAAACCTAATATTTGTAAATACAAATATTTTTATTGTTTTTTATGAGAAGTAGCATAAGTAGTTGAACAGATACATACATGGCTGTAGAATGACAAGGTTTCCCAGCACACTCATCAATATCAATACATTTTCCATTAACAATAGTGTAACCGTCAAAGCAGGAACATACTGCCAAATGATTTTTGCTGGTACAAGAACCACGGCCACAGTTAATTACATCACAAGGATCTGAAATGTTAAATAAGGGATTTTATATACAGCAAACAAGATATATGTAAATAGAATAAAGACACAATGCCCAAAATTAAATTAATAGAAACTAATAAAAAATTGATGATAAAGATAAGGAAGTTTAATTACAATACTTAAAAATTCAGAAATTAGATGTTATCTTTTCTAAATAAATAATAATATAATAAGTGTAAATTGGCCAAAAGTTTGAATTTATTTACAAACATTAAAATTTGTAATCAATTAATTTACATATTGTTTCTTCCCTTTGTTTAAGGAACCTTTTTATATGTACCTAAAAATTACTTAAGAAAAACAATAGTAGATTGAATCCCAAACAAATAAATTAATTAATCAAGTATCATATGGTTACTTACATTATTACAGAAATATTAAAATATGTTGTAAATCTGTATAAAATGTTCTACCAGAAAATATATACACATAATCAACTTCCATGGTCGAAATAAGAGAAAACAATGCCAAGCAAACACTTCACAAAACTTACATTGTTGTAACTGATTTTTTTAAACACATTAATTAAACATTCAAAATTGTCAGCAAACATTATTTTCAATCATAACAACACCAAACAATAAATGTAATTTAATATTTGTGTATCTGTATTTACATTAATTGAATTTATATTAAGCCTAATTAAGCTCATCAAACATGGATAATTTTTTTTTTTCATTTCAAGCATTGACATTGATGGAGGATTTCTAATTTTTTTTTCTGTTAAATGTTTTCATCAAATTTACAACATATTTTAATATTTCTTTCATAATGTAAGTAACCATATGATACTCAATTAATTAATTTATTTGTTAGGGATTAATTTATATATATATATATATATATATATATATATATATAATTATATTTCTTATATAGATACATCTGAAGAGATCCCTAAACAAAGGGAAGAAACATTATGTAAGTTAGTTAATTGTAAATTTTAATGTTTATAAATAAATTCTGTCCTCTGGCTAATTTCCACCAATTATATTTAATACAAGTCAGATAAAGTTTCAATTTTTAATTGTAAATAAATATATACTAACTTGTACATTTGTTGCTTGAAACATCACAATGCTTCTCTGGACTGCAATCCTCATCAGTTGTGCATTCAACTTTAAAACAGCCTAGCTGGGGGTCTGTTGGATCACCTAAATGTCCAACAGGACATGAGCAAATGGCAGCATGATCAAATACATTGCAGACTGCATTGGGACCACAGTGTGTAGATACACCAGAACTACAAGGGTCTGAACAGTGGCCATTTACACAGGAAAGAGAATCAACACAGTCACCATTCTGTACACAGCTGCCAGGTAGACGACATCCAGGATCAATGAATGGATCTCCAACCATATTATCTGGACAAGAGCAGCGATAAGACCCAGGTATATTGATACAGGAGGCTGTTGGATGGCATGGCTTATCTTCACATTCATTGACATCCACACATCCTGAATGTCCCGATGTAAAACCAATTCCACACCTGTAGGAGTTGAAAATTTTAATAAATCATTTACTACTCCAACAGTTTACTAGAGTAATAATTTTTATGGTGCACTATATTAATAACATTTTCTGTTTATTGAGTTACATACAAGTATATTTACTTATTAATCAATTTGAGAATTAACAAAAGTTAATTTGTATAATTATTCCATGTAAAAAGAAACTTGTTCAAATTCAATACATATTTCATAAATATTATATAATTTATACTTATTTATACACATATGTATTATCAACATATACTTTCACTCATAGTGGCACCAATTATACTAACCTGCAATTGCCTCGAATACACACTTGATCCAATCTACAATCACCATCAGAGCCACATCCAGCCTGGCAGACTCCATCCACACAGACCTCTCCCTGCAGACAATTGCTTGCTGTGTGGCATACTCTGACACACACATTATCCACACCACAACGTTCTCCTGTGGCACAGCCAGAGGGACATGGCCAACTACAAAAACCTTTTTGACAGTTGTATCCTGTCAAGCAATCAGAAGAAGCTGAACAGATTGAAGGCAAACGAATACATCCTTGTTGAGGGGCTGGACTACCAGCAAATCCATCAGGGCAGCGGCATTCTGTTGCATGATTCACACAATGACATAAAGCATTTGGCCCACAGGCTCCTTCAAGAAGGCAAGGATCTAAAATAGAATACGTTAGTTAGAATACTTCATAAGAAATATGTATTTAATATAAAAAATTATAAATCATTTTATGATGTAATATACTACTGACAAATGTTTCCCAAATTATTTTTAATTAATTTACTTTTTTTTGACATTTACAGAAAGAATTGTTTATTCTTTGTTCTATATTTTGGAATGTACATACAAACAGGATCTAAACAATTATGTATCAGGAAGAACTTAATAAATTAATTATATTTAGAAGAAAATTGTTGAATCACTTTCATATGTAGAAGTACTAAAGGATTTGTGGTTGTATTATGCTGAAGCCCCAACAGAATGGAGTTTATTCAAACTCAGATTGTTAATATTCAGCTGAGACTATGAACCTGTTGAAATGAATTAGACCAGTATATATATATATATATATATATTGGTATGGAAAGGATAGAGAGATAGGTTGTCCTCATGGCGACACCGCACTTCTCTTTCAGGTAAGCCACAACCTATCTCTCTATCCTTTCCATACCAATATTTTTGACAATGTCACATTCTCACTATTACAATATATATATATATATATATATATATATATATATATATATATTGTAATGCCTGTTAAGTGAGGCATTGTTTGTGACGGATAGACTGGACTGTTGGAAGGGCAATTTTTGTAACGTATTTATTTAGGTTCTTGAAAACGCTGGTCTTGAGAATTCGGAACCGTGCACGTGCGTGTGGCCTTTCTCAAACTAAATCTGGGGCGCAATTTAGTGCTTTTTAAGTGAGGCATTGTGTCTGATTGATGGTATGGACTGTTGGGGGGGGGGGCGGTTTTGTAACGTGTTTATTTAGGTCTTGAGGGTGCAGTTTGGGTGGTCTTGACATTTCGAAACCATGCACGTGCGTGTGGGGGTGCAAAAGACAAGTCCAAAGTAATTGAGGGTCCTGTCTCGATTGTCGGCTTTTGACATGTCAGAGTAGTTAGCCATTTGCTGACTACGGAACTGCAGCTGCATAATATAAATCTCGGGATAATGGAAGAATCTGTCAACTGGCATTTGCGACGAAGTTTTGGAACAATGGACAAAGGAAGAGACTGGTAGGATATAAGAGAGGAGATAAGCTTTTGAGAGGCTAGTCATGAGGCGATCACCTAAGCTGGTGGACGTGATGGTTAGTTATTCTGCAACCACTGAAGATAGTGGATGTGTTTAAGAGAGGGTCCGTGAGAGAGTTATTTGGCGATCACCGAAGCTGGAGACTATGACTAAGAGAGACAACGTTTAAGGGAGGAGAATGTGTTATAAGTTGCAGTCTGCGAGAGAAATAGCCAAATATTCATTGATAAACATTTTGTATGCTGAAGTCTAATCTATTCTATTCTCAAATTAGACCACTGTCTTCGATTGTAGGAGACCAGGACACTGCAGCCAGCGTCTAGTAATCTTCAGAACGAGCAAATAATATGTCCTTCACGAACGGAGAACCAACTTTTGTCAAACCAACAGGGTCTGTTAGAATCAGTGTTTAAAACGGCCAGTATATAAAGTGTGTGTGTACGAACGAGCCAAATTTTCCTGAGTAATCGTAAGTTAAAATTTCATGGTATTCATATATGTAAACCGAATTAAAAGATAAAGTCAGATATCGTTCTTTTCTTTTGTGTTAATAAAATAAACTATTTCAAATCAATCTTGTAGAATAAGTTCATCAAAAATTAATTTCGTCTATGTCTAGACGAATAAATATTTCCTTTTAATTTAAAGCTAAATTTTGTTTCTTTGATTATGTTTAAATGTTCTGCCGTTATCAAACCCAGTTAAGACCTTTGAGAGAATGAGATCCTTTTTATATTTGTTTAATTGTATAAGTCTTTCAAGTATTGTTAAATAAAATTTTGTTTGTTTTAAAGTCTATAATTTTTCATTTAAAAAGCCCATTATTTGATTATTACAATATATATATCCTTTTTATTTGTAAGTGAAGCGTTGTGTTCATATTTTCTAATAGGATAGAAAGTATTAAAATCACCCAAACAAGTTCTGGTCATGGTCAATGTGTATTTGACTGACAAAGTCTCAAAGATCACTTGTACAAAAAGTGTTATGAACTTTGTGTTAGTAATTTTGATAAGAGCTGAGATCCAAAAATATGGTATGCTTCATGTGTTATACACATCATTTTAATTAGAATTCCCACAATTTAGAGCATCATTTACCTTATCGTTATATTTGTTAACATTATGGGAATAATGAATAAAAAAACACTTAACAAATGTAAAATTATTTCATTACAATTTTTAGAAAACAAAATTCATATATTCTTAAAATTAACCACTTTAAGATATTTTCGAATTTTTTAAACTGTATCACCTGAAGAATTACCAAAAAATGAAATGTTGTGATATGTAAGAAGAAAGTAACTGTTTAATTAAATGTTTTCGAACTTAGTGTCTACCACATTTATTTGGTAATCCTTAATTTGTCAGATATAATATAATAAATTTATACAGTTATATATCTAAAAAATATTATCTTCAATGACGCCAACCTTACACAGTGAAGTGTTTATTCACATTATTTGGGACATACCTTGACACTTATTGTTAATACAGGCCTCTTCACTAGGACAGTCTTTGCTTGACCGACAACCCAAAAGGCAGGATCCATTAATACAGGCTTGTCCAGTCAAGCATTGTGTGTGACCAACACATGGCATAATGCAGAGATTTTGATGGCATCTTTCACCGTTGGAACAGTCTTCTGAATTGCGACAAGCAACTGAAATAAAGTAAATGAAAAAAGTCATTTATGAATACATTTCTAGACAACACTATGAAATTATAAAATCAAATTTTTAGAAAACAAAAATAAAGGCCAATTATTAAAATTGGTTTCAGATGATAATGTATCATCAATATTTATAAATATTTAAATTTATAATGACAGACAGTCTAAAACAAGATTCTCTGGAGCAATTGTGGATTATATTAATTTAAGACCATTTTTAAAGTGAATTAATCTTATGTCCATTCATAATTAAATTACTGAGAATGAAATTAATTATATCACCAATTCATTTAAACACAAAGTTCTAGAGAATATTGAGAAAAAACTTTCAATGTATAGGCTTCTTCCAAAATATTAATAAATTTTCAAAATATCTTTCTCAAATTAATGATAACATAAAAATAAGATTAACTGAATTTTATATACATACCTTTACATTGGCCATTGTGACAAATATCCCCAAGGCAATCAGAATCACTATTGCAAATTGCAGGACTTCTAACACAACCTCCAACAGGCCCATAAGGACCTGCTTCAAATTTTGGTGGGCATGAACAAACAGGTTTTCTATCAACAACATTACAGAGTGAATTAGGTCCACATGCCCCTTCACAAGGATTTATACATTTACCACCTTGGCATACAGAGTGTAATGGACAATCCTTATCCCCTCCAGGACAGTTTCCCACAGGTCGGCACCCAGTGGTTGCTGGATCACCAATATTATTAGGAGGGCAATGGCAAGAATAACCTCCACCAGGTGCTACATCACAAACTGCCGAAGGATGACAGGGATTTGGAGAACATACTGATGAAGGTGTACATTCAATTTCTGGATTTCCACGAAATCCAGATGGGCACTGGCAAACAGCCCGGTGGTCTTCAGCAATACAAACAGCATTTTCACCACAAGAATCTTCTTCGCACACATCATAGCATGTGTGAGTTAGCCTATTACACAACTGTGATGGTGGACAGTCAATATTGTATACACAAGGTACAGAGCGACAGCCAGATTTTACATCATTTGGATCTCCTGCATATGGTCCAGGTGGGCAACGACATTGTGCCACATGGTTGTTTGCAACACAAAGTGCATGTGGTCCACAAGAAATTAAGTCACAAGCTGGAATGCAAGAGAAAGTACCAGAGCTGTGATCTTCACGACATACTTCCCTCTCAGAACACTGTGCATCTATTGTGCACTGATTCCTTAATGCTGGCCTACATCCAGAACGGTCATTGGGATTCCCAATAAAACCAGGTAAACATTCACAGCGTCCCTTATGTAAAGTAGCAATACACTCAGAGTTAGCAGGACATGTGAATGCAGTGCACACATGGGAGCACTTGAGGACTCCAAGGGCATCTGGGTGGCAAGCTGCAGTTGGCTGACAATCTGAGTCTGATGTACAATCTGGAAGGGAGGGTTTCTCACAGGCAGATGTGACAGGGTTCCAAACAAAGCCTCCTCGGCAATGACAAACTGGCTGCCCAATGTCATCCAGTTTGCAAATTTCATTTATAGCACAAGCTACATTGAGGCAAGGGTCCACACAGAAATGTGTTCCATCAAAATTGATGGAACAAATTTGACCATCTGGGCAGTCATTGTTAGCATCACATTGAGCTTTTGATATCAATATATTCTGTTGGCAACCCACTATAAGGTCTCCTGGATTTCCAACAAATCCATCGGCACAGATACATGATGAATGATGATTGTCTGCTACACACAGTGCATTAGGGCCACACTGAACATGCATACATGCATCAACACACTTTCTAACTCCTTTTCCAATCTGGAAGCAAATTTCTCCACTGCCACAATTGAGATCATTCTGGCACTGTCCTCGTAACTCACATCCAGTTTTTTTATCATCAGGATTCCCATTATATCCTGGAGGACAGATGCATTTTCCAGAGTCACAGGTTGCTTTGGGTCCACACAAGATATTTGCACATAAATTCTTGCATTTCCCACCATCACAAGAGAACCTAAATAACATCTTACAGTTAGAAATTGATATAAACTTTTCTATCCTATCAAATACATTTTATTCCTTCCTAGAATTAAACAATAACATTTGATTTAAAATATAGATGAAATAAAGTTCTTACCCTGGTGGACAAGCAACATCTTTACTGCATTTACATGAATCAGGATTCTGACAAATGCCTTCTCCTAAAGGTAAGCACAGAACAAATGGATTGCCCACATAACCCTCTTTACAGCGACAGTCATAGCTTCCAGGAGTATTGATGCAAACAGCAGTGTTACCACAAGCACCATTACTGCATTCATCTATATCTGTAAATTGGTAACTCAATATAAATTTTACAGGTCCTTGTGAATATATAAATATTAATATTATACAGAATTTTTTAAAAAAATTACAGAAAACTTGGAAAATAATTCCTTAATATAATATGAGAGTAAAGGTTGTTCTAACACTCCTCCCTGAAGGAGGAGGCTGAGAGCCTCCAATAATTTGAGGAAGAACCTTCAGTTCCTTATTGCGACACCACACTTCACTTTCAGGTAATCCACAATCTATCACTCTTTCCTTTCAATACCAATATTACAATTACTTTTGACAATGTCATATCCTTACTAATATATATATATATATATATATATATATATATATATATATATATATATATATATATATATATATATATTGGTATGGAAAGGATAGAGAGATAGGTTGTGGCTTACCTGAAAGTGAAGTGCGGTGTCGCCATGAGGAACTGAAGGTTGTTCTTCAAATTTTCGGAGGCTCTCAAATTTGAAGAACAACCTTCAGTTCCTCATGGCGACACCGCACTTCACTTTCAGGTAAGCCACACCCTATCTCTCTATCCTTTCCATACCAATATTTTTGACAATGTCACATTCTCACTATTACAATTAATATATATATATATATATATATAGAGAGAGAGAGAGAGAGAGAGAGAGAGAGAGAGAGAGAGAGAGATATTCAGACATCACAATCACCAAATAGGTTGATTAATTTGAATTGTACATTTTCTAGAAAAGGTAAAATAATATAGCCCCTTTTCTTACTAATTTTAATGGAGGGTGAATTATTTTATATATAATTTAGTTGAATCTACTTTTAATATGTTCATTAATGAAACTATGGGGTTAGAATTTAAAGAAAGAATGTTAAAAATTTTGTTCAAATTATCTTTATTGTGGAATATGTGGTGAGATAATTTAACAGCCTTATCAATTAAATTAAAAAATATTGCTCTTTTTTGTTGTTTTATGTATGTTAAATACAAATTTAATATTCTACCTGCATAGGTAGTTTATGGAACCAATTAGTAAAAAATTTATTGTTATGATGAAAAATAGAAACTTCAAAAAAGTTAATAGAATAATTATGTTTTACATTTAAAACATTTATTTGCTTCTTTGTTTGGAATTCAATCTTATTATTGTTTTTCATTATACCTGTTGAATAATTTTTGATAATATCTTAAGCAGTCCCTAAACAAAGGGAAGAATTTTAATTTATGTATTATATGTAACTTTTAATCTTTATAAATAAATATTCTGATGGTTGGCCATTTTCTTTTCATTTGAAAATGCATCAATATTTAAAAACAATAAGTCCGCTTTCATACAGATGCATTGTGAAGAAATTAAAGATCTTACCTTGACACTGTACATAGGGATTGCCTCCAAATCCTGGAGGACAAACACATTCTATGCCGGTACTTCCATCTTTACACTGAGCACCTAAACCACAGGTCATGCTTGAGCATGACTTCTTATTCTGTGGCCCACAACCTTCATATGGGTTTCCAATGGTTCCAGGATTGCAGACACATTGATTCACAAAACCATATTCACAATGAGCATTGGTTCCACAAGTTGGAGTACAAACCGGTGGGGTGAAAGCTATGAAATAAAATTTGAAACATTGTCAATAACAAATATAAATTTAATAACAAAACAGAAATTTTCTTTTAAAATATTTATAATGTTTAAGAGTATAAAAATAATTAAGATCTAGATAAGAATACTTACGTGGCATACAAATAAGATCTGGATTTCCAATAAAGAATGGATCACAGACACACTTATTTGTATTTTTATCACATGTAGCTCCTACACCACAAACAACTCCTTCACATCTCTCCTTACAACGTCCCCCAATGCAAACACTTGGTTCTGCACATGGGTTGCTGACTGAGCAAACATCAGGAACACAAAGCCCCCCTGGGAAAGGATTGCCTATAAATCCATCAATACATTTGCAGGTAGGGCCAGCTGATGTTGCAATGCACTGGGCACCATGGCCACAAATAATTCCACTGCACACTGAGGAGAGATTAAAGAAAAGGATAATTATTATATATGAGGGATTAGTTTATTTAATGTACATTGAATAAAAATAGAAACCTATAGTCAGAACAAATTAATTATTCAACTTAAAACATATTTACTATGGTTTAATTTGAATAATAGGCTGCTATTTTTATTATTTCATTTAAATGTGAAGCCAGATTGTTATAATTGTTACATTGATTAAAATTTAAATCTGTTTCTATTCCTCATTGCTGTGGACTTTTTGACCTCAAAATACTTTAACCCATGACAACAGCTTCATGAATTGGAATATATGTAGACATCAACTCAGTATCATTGAGTCATTTTATCTGAGTACATGAAATACATCAAGATGACTTTGGTATTCCCAAAAAAAAAGAAGCAATGCTTACATATTCCATTTCCATATCCTAACTTATATTTTTATACTCACATGAAACACATTCACCAGTTGCTCCTTCTGTGTAACCAACAGCACAACGGCACCATGCAGCATGGTTCTCTGGTTCGCAGTAAGCATTAGGACCACATGGTAACTTGTTGCATGGGTTCACACAAACACCAACCTCACAGACCAGAGGTCCAGCACATTGTTCATTAGTACTACATTCTGTTTTAGGTGCCTCTCCAGAGATAATACCTATAATAATAAAACATATTGATACAAACCATAGGTGGTATAAGTTTCAGATTTTAATAAAGTTTCAGATTTTAATAAAGAAATGAAACTCTTTTGCCTTCACTTTAATATGCTTTAATATACTAAACAAAATCAATCACTTCATATAGACCAGAACAAATAATAAAAAGTTATTTTAGGAAAGTGCACGAGACACATTGCTTCAGAAACATATCAGAATGAAAGACTTCAGAATTGGACTGCATTGAGAACAAATGCCTCTTGGAATATTGCCCAAATACACTTTCTAGCACATTTAATGAATTTATGAATAAATAATTCAAAACTTACATCCAGAACGATAAGGATCACCAGTCATGCCATGGGCACAGACACACTTGAATCCTCCTTTTTCATTTAGACAATGGGCTCCATATGCACAAGGATTTTCTAAACATTCATTAATATCTACACAACCATTTATTGGGTCTCCCTTGTATCCAGTCTGACACATGCATTTTGGAGGATCACTTGGAGTGCATTTGGCATTGATACCACAAGGAAATCTTTCACAAGGACCTGTTAAAATATAAAGTAAAGAGAGAACATGAACAAGTCATATTATAGCTACAAAAATTTATCAAATTAAATAATAAATAAGTTGTAAATAATTCTCTAGAAGCATTAAGCTTATAGATATAAATGATGTCAATATATTAAAATTGTTATGATTAAATAATTTTAACCAACATATACAATTATTTTGGCCTCTAAGATGTACTAACCATTGTAAATAATGCAAAAAGATTTTAGTACTAACATATTTGCTTACTTTTGCATTTGTTACCATCAAGAAGATCCATGAAGAAAGGAGGAGGACAGACACATTCTCCAGGTTGAACACACTTCTCATTAGGAGAGCAATCACTATCACTTACACATCGAACTTGGTCTGGTGAACAAACACCATTGAAAGGATCCCCACTATACCCATGAGGACATATACATTTATATGAACCAGGAGCATTTAAGCACTCTGCTCCATAGCCACACACTTGTCTGCCTTCTATGCATTCATTCACATCTATAAACAGAAAAAGGAGTGTTAATTAAACATTTTGCAATATTCTTTATAATTTCTAATTTAAAGAACATCATACTAAGCAATTAATTCCATTCTCTGAATACAAGTTAGGCCTCTGTTTTATATCATCAACATTTTCAAAACAGCATCATATATTCAATAATTTATCTGTGCTTCTTTTTATGTAATTATTACAATTTTTAACTAGTTTAAATATGTAACTTTCATGTCAAATAATTATGAAGTTACTTTCCATTTTTCAATAAAATGATGATGTTTGATTTGAACACTTCAACCATCACCTAATTATATACAATGTAATACTTCAAGCTTACTATACTGTCACAAATTTGGAAGATAATTGCAAAAATCAACTTCAATTTTAAAATTATATGCTTAACCTGATTACTTGCCTTCACAAGATCCATCTTGTATTGTACGATAACCTTTGGGACAGGCGCAATAACTGACACCACCAGCAATAGTTATACATTCTGCACCTGGAGGACACTTCTCACCTTTGGAGCAGCCAGCTAATACACAATTGCCATTTACAATTTGGTAAGGTGGTTGACACTGACACTCTAAAGTGTTGCATTCTGAAAGTAATCACATACACACAAACTTCAAAACTTTGCTATTTAACTACAATTCACATAGAATGAGAATTGGTAGTTTCACAAATAGTTTAACAGAAACAATATTCACTACTGAATTAATACATAAAGGAATGGTTTTTTTTCGATAGCTTACCTTCACACAACAAGAATGGATTTCCATTGAAGCCAGGAGGGCATTGACATTCGTAACTACCAGGTAAGTTCTTGCACAGTGCATTCAATCCACAAGCAGGCTTGTCTCGAAGTTCAAGACATTCATTAATATCTCTGCAATGCCCAGTGGTTGGATTCCTCACATAGCCTCTTTGGCATAAGCATACACTGCTCCCAACAAACTCATCCCGAATACACTGTTCCCCTCTTGGACAGGGTTTATCCTGTGAACAAATGAATGGTAGTTCTGGTCGTGAACATCCACCACGATATGGATCACCACTCCAACCTCCAGGGCACTGGCAGGAGAAGCTTCCTAGTTCATTGTGGCACACAGCTCCTTCAGCACAAGGAGAACCATGACACTCATCAATATCAATGCAGCTACCAGTCACTCCACCTCCTGTAAAGCCATTGGCACAAAGGCAGCGAGCTATTCCATTTGTCAGCATACAGTGTGCATTTGGACCACAATAAGTTGTCTCACAAGGATCTGTAAATTAAATATTTATATTATAATGACTCATTTGTAAATTTACTACATAAAATGTCAATAAAATGATTTAATTTAGAATAAGCTAAAAAATAAAGTTATAGGAAAATATGATAATACTTACGTCTGCATTGAGGACCAATATTAGGTTCAGGGCATCGGCAATGTCTTTTTTCATCACAGACAGCATTTCCAGGGCAATCAGAGTCTGAATGGCATGTCACAATACCTACACACTTAACAGATGGATCAGGATCTGGAATGGATCCTGCAGGACATTCACACACAAAGGAACCTGGAATATTATGGCAAATTGCACCAGGCCCACAGGTGTCTGTCCGTGAACACTCATCAATATCTGTAAAAACCAAAATTATAATTTCTAACTAAACATAACCTTAGGCATTTTAGTCTCAAGAAATTAATTTTTATGAACATTGCCACATTTCCTAATGTTCAAATAATGACTTTACATAGTATACTTTATCACCATGCTATTTCAAACACTTAGCTTACATCAATAAAAATTCACTTTGGATCAGATTCAAAATTAAGTTTGTGAATAAATGATTTAGATAAGTAATTTTTTTTTAATTTGAAAGAATTTATCTTCAACATGGTAGCAGTTTTACTTTTGAAACATGACACTAATCACAAACTTTTGAGTGTTTATTTACTGTTGAATAAATAGTTTATTCATTTTTACTTACCAAGACACTGTTTCAAACCATTTCCTGTATATCCTGGTGGACACTGACATGAGTAACTTCCCAAAGTATTTGTGCAGATAGCATTTGTTCCACAACGTCCAAATGGCCCATGAGATTTTTCACACTCATTGATATCTGAACAAATAACAGTAAATTAATTGATCAATAACAATATATAATCTAAGTTATTTTTTGTTAAGCTTATATAATTTTTTCAAAATTAACAGTTTCATGAATTTCAATTACCAACACAGCCAGCGGCTATATCACTTGGGTTGAAGGACCAGCCATCCTCACAAATACAGTACGCTTCCTGGCCATCAGGTTTACAAAATGCATGATCACCACATTTGACATCTTCACAAGGAGCTATAAAAAGAAAACAAACTTTTGAGCACTTTCGTCTCACCTGGTTATACACGACATCAAAACAACTTGAATATTTTTGCAAATGCACAGAATTTAAAATAACAGAGACTTCTGGACATAAAAATTAAACACCTATCCAGCTGGGCACGAATTGATTAATTCAAATTAAAGTGCACCATCCGTTAGACTGCAACAATCGAAACCCAACAAAGTCAACAACACATTTATATATATATATATATATATATATATATATATATATATATATATATATATATATATATATATATATATCTGTGTGTGTTTATTTACCTTTACATTGAATTCTTGGTGGGGATCCTACGTATCCTTGTTCGCAGTCACAGTGGAATCCTCCAGGAGTGTTAGTGCAGACAGAGAAATGCCCACAAGGACTCGTCCTGCATTCATCAACATCTACACAAATTGCTCCACGAGCATCAAATCCTTTCTGGCAAAAGCACTGCCCTTCAATACATTCAGCATTGTTAACACAATCAAAGTTTGTGTGGCATAAAATATTGACGTCTATCTGTTCACATGCAACTTTTGGATCTGGTTTTCCAGTATAGCCTTGAGGACAGATACAATTGTAACCAGGAACAGCATTCTCACAGAGGGCATTAGAACCACATGGCTTGTTCAGTGCAACACACTCATTTATATCTGTAAGCATTAATTTATTAGAAAATATTTTATAACGATTAAAATAGTAAATTCATCTTAAATAGACACAAACCTGAGCACCCACTAAATGGATCGCCTGTATAATCTTCTTTGCAGGTGCAAATGTAACTACCCACAGTATCTGTACATATAGTATTATCCCCACAAGGATTATCCACACATTCATTAACATCTGTACAAAGAAATATGTTCAATAATAAATTCCATAGACACATATTATAGAATACCCAAAATTGTAATACACAGTAAAAAGTCTAAAATGCATATATATATATATATATATATAGAAACACTGATTAAAAAGACTTAACTTTGCCAAATAATTCTCTATAATAACAAAACTAAAAGTTATGCTCTAAATTAGAAATAATTTATGAATTATTTTGAAAGTACTGCAATAATTTTAGTAATCGAGGATGTAATGAATAAGAAAACAAGATAATAAGATGTAATAAAGTGGATTCTATTTCAATAATATTATCAATTATAAGTTTAATTGTTCATAGTACTTAAATAAATGTATATCTAACTACTACCAATTGGCAATTTATATGGACAATTTTATTATTAATATTATTGGCACATGTAACATACATGCAATAACCACACACTAATTTACAAAAGTAACTTGTGAAGGATGTGTACACAATACCCGTCCATATATACACAGTTGAGAAAGAAATTTATTCTAGTAATGCCAAAAAAGGATGACTATTATGATAAAAAAGAAGAATATCTAATATATATATATATATATATATATACACACACGCACACACACGCACACACTTGACAAAACATATTACTACACCACAATAATAACATAAAGGTGTCTAACTACAGGATAAATATCATCACTAAATATTCTTTCATTTAGATAAGTGCTTGTGAAGTCCAAATCCATGAAATAATGTTGACTACTGAAAGAGAAAATAAGCTAAAGAAATATCTGCAAGAAAATAAAAGACGATGTAGTACAGACTTATAGTCACAAAGAAAAGATTACACAGCTAGATAACTGTATGAAAATTCAAGATGATGAATTATTGGGATAAACTGAGGTAACATTTGTGTTATTAACTGAAAAAACAAAATAAGAAACAGTAGACACCCTACAAAATCTACAAAAAGAAAATGTTTTAATAAGAAAGCTGATATTCTACAGAAACACTTAAGGAAAATGTGTCAGGGTCAAATTAAATAACATAATTACATAGGAAGGAGAGACAACAAAGTAGAGACTCACCTGAAATCAATAGTTGGTCCAGTCAAGCAGAGGTGACAGAATAGTATAAATTTTCGAGTGACTGAGCCCCCCCCCCCCCCCCTTCTTCAGGATGAAAGGCCTAGCCAGGCATGCAATTCAGACCTTTCTTCCTGAAGAAAATTTGTACCATTCTGTCACCTCTACTCGACTGGGCCAACTATTGATTTCAGGGTAATAGACTTCGCTGTCACTCTTTCCTATCCAAATGTATTATTTAATTAGACTTCATCTCATTTTCCTACATATATATATATATATATATATATATATATATATATATATATATAAACAATTGATATAAAAAGGAAGGAGAGAAAGCTGTTGGCTTACCTGAAACTGAAGCTTGGAATTGCCATTCAGGACAGGAGGAAGTCAAATTTTTGGAAGTGTAAGCCCCTGTCCACAGAAGTAAGACAAGATATCCCATGAGTAAGATGACAAATGGGATGTCTCATCTTTCTCCCGAGCAAAGTGGGCCAATGGCTCCAAAAGTTAGAAGAACTTCCTTCTGTCATGAATAACAATGCCAAGCTTCAAATTCAGGTAAACCAACATTTTTCTCTCTTTCATTTATATACCAATTGTTTGTATATTGGACAAGAAAGAAGACAGGATACAAAGTGGTAGGTTTACCATTGCCCAACAGTTGGTTTAACCAGGATACAGGGGTGCTCAGTCCTCAATAAATAAGCAGGTTATTATTTCCCATCCTGGCAACACCATCTGTTGATTAATGGTAAGTCAGCACCTCTCTCTATCTTTATTTCTTGTACAAATGAATATATATATAAGATCCAATCTGACTTTGCAGCCAATTTATCAAGTAAAACAGGGAATATAGTAATTTTCACTATATTTGGAAAAAGACAAATTTCAGATTTGCAAAAGAACATGCTCAAGTCTTCTTCAATACATAACATATAGGTCAGACAAGACACAAAATTGTTTGACCATAAAACAGTGTGAATTGTAACTCAAGACAGATGAACAATTGAAGGTACACCAAAAACAGTTTGGAAATGTTAGAAAATAGCAATATGATATGGCTGCGGGAGAATAATTAGAGGAACAGAACTAACTTTCACAAAACAGATGACCATGTCCACTAAATCCATGAGGACAAAGACACTTGTAGGACCCAGGGACATTTAAACATTTTGCATTGATACCACAGCTCCCTGAATTACTGCACTCGTTGATATCAAAACAGCCAACATGAGGATCTCCTGTGTATCCAGATGGACAGCTGCATTTGAAACTGCCTGCTATGTTTAAGCATTTGGCACCATCTCCACACGGGCTTGAAGAACACTCATTCATGTCTGTGGATATTTATGTGGTATTTGATAACATGAGTTAGGAAAATGTCAAAAATGCTCACACTCAAAGTTTTACTCATAAGAAATATAAGTTCATAATAACATAACATAAAAATAAGGAAACAAAAACCTAGTTCATCAATGAGAGTAAAAATCCTTTATGTATGTGGTTTAAAATAATGTATCTTAGCATTTTATGAGTTAGTGTAAAAGTTGTTAAATATGTTTTTAACCGTTTAATCTAAATTGTTTTATTTAAATTATTGATGAACCTATTACTCTCATTTCTACAACAGCTTACTAGTTGGTTATTTTTCAGTAAAAATATATACTGACTTTCATAGATTATCCTGTAACTAAACTGAATATTTGTAAATTGTATATGAAGTTGTGGTTTATTTACTGTACTATAATTTGAAGTTCCAATACTACTGCTATCAATTACATTGCTTCAGTAGTATATATAGTAATCTCAAATTTCTTTCATATTGTGTATATAATTTCACAAATCATTAGCAACATATTGTATAAATCCACACAGCTATTAATTCCTACGAAATTTTGTTAACTTTATATTAGATTATAATTTAACTTAATATGATGTAAATTATCATGGCCATGCTGCTTCAATTATTACTGTGATTTCATCTCTTTTATGTATGTGTTTAAACTAAGTAACAGTTTCCAAAAATTTCCAATAACAACAATGATGATAATAGAAGAAAAATATACAATATATAAACTTTAAAATTACAGGTTTTAATATTTACCAAATATATACAATGATTAAATACTTACAATTATGATAAAATTCAATGTTACTAATGATGTTATAATATTAGTTTGATTACATTTTAATGTTTACACATTAAATATAAACTGTTTATAGACTTTACCATTACAAGAATCCAGTGGATCACCATCAAATCCTGGAGGGCAAGCACAGCGGAAACTCCCAGGCATGTTTGTACAAATTGCACTTCGGCCACATGGACTTCTGGCACATTCGTCAGAATCAGCACAGCCAGAAGTGTAAGCATTTCCATCAAATCCATAAGGACACTCACATTTGTGACCTCCAATTGTGTTTTTACATATTGCACCTGGTCCACATGCATCAGGCTCACTACATTCATCCCTATCAACACACTAAAGAAAAGAACATTTCAAAATTCACCATGATTAGAAATGATTATAGTTTAATTTCTCTTTACATCCAGTTACTATAGTCGGAGTTTAGGTTTCTTGTAATATGCATTGTATGAACTATAGAAAGAAATTTGAGGCAACAGAACTGCAAAAGTCAATGTTGAAATTAAAAATTGCTAAGACTTTGTAACATACCCCATCATATGGATTTCCTATAAAGCCATCCAGACAACTGCAGGAATAATTTCCAGGTACATTATCACATTTGGCATTAATTCCACAAGCATCAGGTAGTTCACATTCATTTATATCTGAATAGAAGAAAAACATATTATGTAAATAACTTAAATTTATATAATTAATAAAATTGATAATTCTGCAAATAGGAATAAATTTTTTGCAATATCTCAATTCAGCAAATCTTAGGCATTCCACATAATTTATTATTGAGAATATTTTACTAATCTACTAAGTTTTGTTAAATATTATTATGTAAAATTGTGAAATTTGTTCACAGTAGGGTAATGACATTCTTGTAAGTGTTAATTGACAAAAAGCCATAGCTTTCACTCATACACTAGCTTTGAATGTACTTCTTCCCTGTAAGATGAATCATTTTCCTTGGTGATTGAAATGTTGGGGTATTTTCAACTTACTTTTATATTACCTTTAAGTATATTTCTCTCATTTCCATGGATCATTACCCTTTTTATTATCAAATCATATTTGTTTTTACTTCTGCTGTTTCAAATAATGTAAAGATTCTTGATTTTCTATTGTTAATTTCTTTGTTCTCTTTACTCATATAATGGAACATCCGATTAACACATTAATATAAAGTTGATTGAAAAATGCTAACAAATAAGATTCATGTGGAACATTTCCATCGTTTGATTACTGCTGGAGTATATCTCAAAGCTAATAAGTCTGATAAAAGATCATTAATTACCAAATTAACTTACTGTTCTCCTTTTATTTTTATTTACATTTCAACTTTACTTTCTCTATCTTAAATATACACTCCCTTAACAATTGAAAAGTTCTTACAATTTATTCCTTCGCTTAAATTCAATTTTCCTCATTTCATCCACTTCATATGATTGAAAAAAATATATGTTATGACTGCAGATGAATCTATTTTAATTTATTATTTATACAACAGGAAGTCACAGGTGATAGATGGAATTTTCACTTTGTGAAGTGGATGTTTTGTCCATGAATAATGACGAGACTTACCTTTACATTCGATTTCACCATCGCCTTCGTAGCCAGGGTTGCACTTGCAGAAAAAATGAGCAGGAAGGTTACAACACTCAGCATTAGCCACACACCGAGCAGCTATCGCTGGGTCTTGACATTCATCGATATCTAAAAAGTTAGTTATAAAATAATGTCATGTTATGTTAAATAGTCCTTAATAGTCATAGAAGATGTTATGGTATTTGAATGATACACACTTAGTTTCTGTGTTACCAAATTTGTAGCATAACTTTGAATCCTTGGATTTTAATATAGGCACAAAACATGATTTTTTTTAAACTTTATAATAATTTCCAAAACTTAAAAGTTAATAATATTTGTATGGTATAAACTTGCAAGATAACAATGGATATGATGATTTATTTCACTTTCAGTAGCTGAAAATCAAATTTACCTAAGGAGTAAATTAAAGCTGCAGTATCTGAAATTGTCAGCTAAATCAAAATATGAAAATAAAACTTTTAAAAATTATTAAAAACCTATCAAAGAAATATGTATAACTGAAATAAATTGTACTATGGCTTTTCATTATCGAATAAAAAAAAGCAAAAATTCATTAAAGATAAATGTAGCAATACTATTATGTGGTCTTAAAAAATACTTCAAATATATTCAGTTCAATGTAATCATAAATTGCTCCCTGATGAACCAGTGTCATCATAAATTAAGAAAGGAACTTGTTAGAAATTACTGCCCAATTTCTTGTTTTTAGAATCTTCTACAATATATAAGTCTTTTATTAAATTGGCCTACTGAAGCTTAATTCGGTTTAAGAGAAGAATAACTATATTAATAATAAGAATGATAGCCAAATACAGACAAAAGAAGTGATGTTTGTGTATGTAAACAAATACAATGACCACTCTGTAATATGAAGTACAGATGTACAATGTACTAAAATTCTTAGTGTTACCCGTCAATAAATTTAATCAAGGTCATTGAAATGAAATTAAGCTCATCACCTATGCTATTAGTTTCTGTCAAATTCCTGTGATAAAAACAAGAAAATTATTACTCCCTTCAAATCTTTCACTCTTCTTTATTGACAGACACCTTTAAGCTCTAGTGCAATTTTTTAAGGGAAAAGTGAATTCTTATTCTTCAGAAAAAATGTGAAATTGAGTTTTTAAAAACCTGAAATCCTTCTTACATATTGATATTTATCTGACATAGAGTACAATAAAAATATTTTTATTCTGGATACAATAGGCATGCCTTGCCAAATCTTTAAGATTTATTCAAAATTCATTCATATATTAAAACATCATTTTTCAAACCCAATAAATGAAAATCTTGTATGTGTGCACATCAAATTTATCTGAATATTCAACATCATTGAAGAAAGTTTAGATCACTTGAAGATAATGGCAATGACTGTCGAAATGTCTTGTATCTACAATGTTTTCACCCTGTTGGAACTTCTGGTTAATGGTGTTATATTGCTGTAACTGTATTGTCAATTGGCCATTATATTTATTAATTCTTCTTGCATGCTAGCATATGTAATCATCTTATTTATAATAGCAATTGATGTGCACTAATTTTATGCAATAACCAGAAAACAACTTATAAAACCAATATCCATCACTTACTATTACATAGGATGAAATTCTATTTATTTACGTCAATTTTATAGATTAATTCATAAAACTAGATTTAATATCATAAAATAAGTTACAATGTATAGTTACTGTAAAATTATTTTATGAATAAGAAAGACAGCCAATTCAGACAAAAAGGTTAATATAAATACCACACAACGTTTCTGGGATGCTTGTACCATTCCTCAGGTGCTCAGAAGAGCCTAGAGAAACACAACTGTACTTGTCAGTTGTCAACTGACATGTGCAATTGTGTTGCTCTAGGTTCTTCTTAGCACCTGACGAAAGGAACAAAGATCCCAGTGTGTGGTATTTATATTACCCTTCTTGTCTGAATTGGTTATCTTTCTTATTCATCATTTTCAATCAGACGTGATTTTTTTCATTTTAAAATTATTTTATATTAAAATTAGTGAAAAAAATATAATTGAATAATATTTTTAATAGGCAGAAGTTCGTTCCACATTTATGAAGGCAGAATTCTCTACCCGATCTGTGAAATATAATTTGATACGAATACAGTTACTTTCTTTTTGTTGTTTGCCTTATTCAGGTCCATAATAATAATAATTTAGTTTTGATGGCTGTAGATCAAGCAGAAGTTTTGTAATAATAATATGAGCTAAATGCCGGCAAGATTAATTTTATTTCATCTGATACTTGTCACATGATCAACAGTTCCAATTGGGTTGTTTTTGAAGTTGCAGATCGACAATCGAATTGCATTTATTGAATACAGAATCGATATATTGTAGGCATTATTGTGGCCAATTTCTAGTCGTTCTGTTAAACACATGGTCTGCGGTAAGTGAATCGTGAAAGTAGAACCAGTCGGGTGAAACTGGTCTTTTTAGGCGGCACTTGGGTCAAGGAAATCGACTACTTCGTTTATAACGGGAACTAAATTCATTTCATATATATATATATATATATTTTCCCTAATAAATACATTTATCAGGAGTGCGTCTGCACGAGGGACTAGTCACTGCTCCTTTAACATCTCATTCTGTGAAAATTATGCGTCTACAATTAATTAAACTAAATACACAAAATAATCAAATGCTTCAGTTCTCCATTCCACGTATTGATTGAATTAATATTTAATTAATGTTTTTATAATAATAAGCAACGTTAGAATTTTCCAAATATATGCAAGTTATACAGGCAAACATTATTGAACGTGTAGATACGTTTTGCAGGTTTAATTTCAAAACGAATATCATGCTCATAAAAATTTGTCACATTACAAGTAATTAATTCATAAAAACTAGATCCACAAATTCAAATTTTTTATATAATGTAATGGAATATTTTAATAAGTCACATATAAGAAGATAAAAATATAATTAATAAAAATAAAATATATTTTTAAATTTTAATAATGAAAACCGAATCAAACGAAAATATGAAAATATTAATAAACTTCTGTAACCTGATTTATTTCCATGTAATTGGCCACAAACAGAAAATTCGTGCAACGTTTCTTTTACCGGCAAACCACAAAAACAAACGTTGGATGAATTTTCTAATTAATTGTCTATTTGTGGCAAATTACATGCAAATATTGAAAACATTTATTAATAAAAAGTACAACTACAATCTTTGGGAAATTCAATACGGCTTGTTTTTGTCTCAGAACCTTAATGTAACATGTTGACATCAACACTACGAAAATGGTGTACTTTGCGAATTTTCATTACCTTGTGTGTTATGGCATTGCAAATTGGGACAATTGCTCCAGGAGCATTGAAATATTCAAGTTGCAAAAGCGTGCCATTAGAATACTTTCTAATAAGGATAATAAATCTAGTTGTAAACCGTTTTTCAAAAATCTGCGAATATTAACTCTTCCCAGCATGTTTATTCACGAAATTCCTAAGTTCGTTAAGGGGTACATGAATCTTTTCCAAACGAATAGAGTGTCTCACGGTTATGAGACTAGAAATCGCTCAGGTCTAAGATCTTTGCTCTCTACCAGAGAAGTATTCACTACTCAGAGATATTTTTATACAATAGTCGTCCTTCATATGTGAAGAGCAATAATAACTAGAGTTTTGGTATTCAGTGTAAAATATTCTGAAAGACGCGTTTTACTCAGTACAGGAGTTTCTTGATTGTTCCCCTAATAATGAATTATATTTTGTTATACTGCAAAAGCGTTCAATCTGTTGTACATAAAATTACTTGCTTAGTCTCTGTTGGTCTTTTCTGCTCTTTGTTTCATGTACGGCCTGAAGTTTCTACGGAAGGGCAAATTCCTTGTCGCTCTGTTTCGTGTCGTTTGTGTTTCCTTCTAGTGAGCCTGTGTCAGGTTTTGATGTTTATTCTCGTAATTCTATATTTTATGATAGTTAATTCTCTAATCATTAATTTTTTACTTGAGCATATTGAATTTTTTTTCAGTACTGTAAATATTATGCCCTTAGATTGAAAAAGAATTATTATTTTTGTTATTATTACTGTGTATGTCGGACAGGGAAATTTTGTGTTCCCGATTTTTAGTATTTTTTTGTATAATTCTAATTGTTTATAATTGTAGCATCCAATAATTATATTGTAATTTTGTGTAATGATGTATCTTATTTCCTCATACCAGGAGGTCTCTTATTGAGATCTTGTAGAACGAAAACAATTCAGACAGAATTTCTTCCCAAAAATGCCATATGCCATTTTTTTAAAAAATTTAATAAGATTTATTGTAAATTATTCGTATTGTCAGATGAATCGACTGATGTTCCAACGCGTGACTGACTCAACAGCTGTTTCGCTGCAGTAGTAAACTTTGACGATCGGATTTTCCCTTGGTCGGATATAATAGTTTTAGACAAACTTTTATGACACAATTCTTATTAGTAGACGCTGCAGTTTCAACCCTTGAGAGCCTCACGGTCGATTTAAACGAAAATGTGGCGAGTGGGTGAAAGTAAGGCGCGCCCAACTCGGACATCATCCAGCCAAGCCATCATTCTTATCCGTTACGAATGAGTGCTTTTGGAAGTTAGATCGTCAAGTTTTTAAGTACGGCAGAATTCCAAGTCATCTGAAGGTTGCCGATTTTGGTTAAGATCGTGGCATATCTCTATAACAACTCCGCGAAATACGTTGTCGCCCTTACTCGAATTCAATTCGGTTCAAACGTTTCCTCCACACATCCCCCTTGCGACAGTTTCGGAGCTTCCCTTTTGTCTTCAAAAATCCCAGGGCATTGACACTAACCGAGAGAATGACGTGAAGGCAAGGCGTCACTGCACTGACATTCATGAACCATTTTACGTCTCTCTTGATCACGTGGGTCGGAACAAATCGTGCGAGACGAAACGGACACGCAACAATGAGTGATTTTGAGAGAAGTGTAGGATCACTGAAGACTGACCCGATTATGACAACGAGGCAAAAATTGTCGCCGGCTCTTCGTTCCAAACACTTCATGTGCAGATTGAAACGTACTGCAGCAGTTATAGAGGCGCCAACAGATCTTAAAGAACTTGATGTGGACACGTACATAACGACGAGACAACTTGAATATAGGAGTATGTTTGGGCGGATGTCTCGTAATACCATATTGTCTACTGAGGACGCATGTGGCACGCGGATGCAGGATCTGGGCCAAGGTTCCACAGAATAACACTCTCCCATTGTACTCACTCGTTTCCTGCGAGTAATGGTTTGTCTTTGTAACATTCAAACTTGCAGCTTCGTGTACCATACATTTATTTATTAACCAATTTGTATTATATACATAAAGGGTGACAGTGAAGGAAGCCTGCGAGAGAATTCTCTCGCAGGTTAACCTTCCCAGAGAGCTCTGGCGGAGGCTACCATTGGGGATGCCTTCACATCTCTCTGGTTTTTTGAACTAAGGTTCCCACATGCCGAGGCACCTCGGCCTGTTTTGAGAGGTGTATGTTCCGGGGTCGAAGACCTTGGGCATACGGTAAGAGTTGTCGGCTATTCCTATTGGAATAGTCGGCAGCTGCCTCCTGAACCGGTCAAGGCACGGTGAGGGGAAAGCTGCGACCCCACAGCTAACCCCTCTCGCGCCATCGGAAGGGCGTGGGACAAGTACCAAATGCCCGATCTACCTGATGCAGGTTTTTCTAGGGTTTTCCCTGCATTACTTTTAGGCGAATTGCCGGGTAGGATCCTAAAACCATAGCCCGGGGCCCTAGTTAACCCTTGGCTACCTTCCTCAATTCTTCTGAATGCCCCCCCTTTCAAATCACTTCCTATGCTATTAAAGGGGAGTTGCCACCATGTGGATTACCCTCATGTAGCCTGTTACCTATATATATATATATATATATATATATATATATATATATATATATATATATTTACATAAAGGGCCGTAGACTCAGTCGACAAACGGCCGGTGTTGCAGTTTTTGGTAGAGCGTATTGGAATACCGGACGTTTTCATCACCTTAATGCGAACGCAATTCATTGAAACGTTAAAAACATCTGGGTCTAGGAAAGCGTGTAACTATCAGCATTCAATTTGATTGTGGTTTAATTATCATGAGGACTTTCATAGAGATAGAGCACATAACCGACTGTTCTTTGATAATGTTTCAGAAAATAATTATGTTCAATTTTTATATCGTAAGGCGTAGAGCAGGAAAAAGCGTGAATTGTATGTTTTGAAAAATAGTTGGTTCAAACAAATACATAATAAACTTATTTAATTTATGGGACTAGCCATATTCTTTTTCAAAAGAGGTTCGTTTTAAACCTGCTCGGCTCGGCGCGTAGTGATTCACTTTGCCGCAACAATAGAAACAAGCCGTGGAGAGATGTAATTCTTTACAACAATGAAGACTGGAACATAGAAATTAACGTGTGTTTAACTATAATAATATTAAAAACGACATTGGTTCTGACAAACTTAAAATAGAGAAACAAAAACTAAGATAATGAATAAGAAAGAGAGCCAATTCAGACAAAAAAGTGATAATATAAATACCACACATCGTTTCTGGTGTCCCTTTCCTCAGATGCGAAGAGCCAGAGCGACACAACTACACTCGTCATTTGACAATATTTTTTTTCATTTTAAAAACAAGATAATTTAAATTTCAAAGTGCCGGACGTTTCGACGCGTATTGGCGTTTTTTTCTAACGGCGAATAACTTATTAACTTCGTTTTAGCTTACGTCATTAAGTTATTCGCCGTTAGAAAAAGACGCCAATCCGCGTCGAAACGTCTGGAACTTTTACATTTAAATTTTCGTTGTTTTTGTTTCTCTATTTTAAGTTTGTCTGTACGAAGATCTCAACACGCCGGCCAGTACTTAAAGTGCTCGCAACTTTGAAATATTGCCGGCCCAGATGTATGTATTGCCGAAAATGTTGCTGGATTTAGAGCAATATTGCCCGGCCGTAAAAAGTTATTTGTTTACAGGCCCCTCAGCGTACTTTTTAAAGCAAACATTCAAAGTCGCGCATTGACATTCTGGTGAAGTTTTTAAATAAGTAATTGTCAAGAATTAATTCGCTGCTTAAATTGTGAAGTGTTTCGTTTGTTTAAATAAGTTCGAATCAAGGTTCTTCTTTAATTACTTGAAATTTTTTATAACAATTAATCCTGCGCTAATAAGCATTTCATTTTCGGCCATTGTTGTAGTACTACGTGAACGCGGGAAACGCTGTAACCAGAGTATTGCCGGGATATTGTTGGCAACATATTTCCCGGCCATACTTGCCGGTCACACATTGCCGGGCCATAGTTTCAAACTGCAAAAACGAGCCATTAGAATAATTATATCAGGTTGAGATGCTAGAGAAAGCTGCAGACCTCTGTTCAAAATACTTCATATTCTGACTCTACCTAGCGCTTACATATTAGAAATACTCAAATTTGTTAAACGCAACTTGAATCTTTTTGCAAGTAACGGGGACAATCATGGAGAGGAACCGTTCAGTTGTCAGTCTCAGTCTCTACGAGTCTAGCGTTCATTATTCCGGTATCGCACTATTTAACAGCCTTCCTGAACATCAACAGCTAATTCGTCAAGGACTGTAAAACGTTTCTTGTAAATGGAACAAAACTATTCCGTACACGAATTTTTGAATCGGTCTCGCATTCGCTGAACTGCCTTGCCTACAAAATTGCAGAATATGCCAGTAATATTTAAATAGTTTTTTCCCCCTTTTGGTTCTGTTTCCTGCCGCTGCTTTCTGTTTTAGTAAATATCCATGACGACATCCCTCTGTACTTACCGACTGGAGATGAATACCAGAAGTGATAAGTGTTTCTTAAAGATAGTGGTGACTTATTGCTATGAATATTTGTGTGTAACTTATTAATTATTACTATTAATATTAATTCATTTTATATATATAATTTATCTATTGCACATTTGTGACGAATCCTATTTCTTCATTAAATGGCTAATGGAGAATAAATCTATCTATCTAAAATATTGCCGGCAATGTTCAATTTTTGTTTGACGGACGCGAGGTATTATGGACTTAAGTATTGTTTGGTAGTTTGGTGAATCGATGGCTGTGTAGCTGACTAAGGAACGGATGAATTGTTGTGTATGTTAGAGCTGAGGAAAGTGAACTTACCCTGGCAGGAGAAGCCGTCGCCCGAGTAACCTGGGTAGCAGGAGCAGTGGAAACTACCCATCGTGTTGGTGCAGTGGGCGAAGACATCGCAGGGTCGAAACTTGCACTCGTTTTCGTCGGGAACTTCGCACCCGCAGCCGCCGAAGCCGTCGTTGCAGTGGCACTGCGAGTCCAGGCACGCTCCGTTCTGGCAGGGCGCCTGGCACGTAGGGCTGCCCCCGTGATGGCCGCAGTCGTCTGCAACAAACACACGCAACGTCACAATTCAACCCTCTACGAGTTCATTCAAAGCCCGGTACCTCAGAAATTCCATCGTCCAACACGACATCAAACTTCCACAAGTCAACTCCCCTAATCACCAAATCCGCAACCTCACTTATCAAGAGCACCTTCAACCATCCTAACACCACGATCCAGCAATTCCGTAGCAACCCTCCTTCACCACTACACTCACGACGCCTCAAGAGAAAACGCCCTTCCCCCCAGAACACTCGGGCACCTCCTAACCCACCCCATCTTTACACCCACAGACCCCACCTACCCATTCCATCAAACCCATCAAATTCAACATCACCAGTGAACCCTCATAGCCCATCACTGTATGCCCCTCAGACACACAAATTAAGATACAAAAATATTTTTTTTTTGCAAAATGTAGGTTAATTGATGAATTAACCTAATTACCATCCTACCATGTAAATTTTGTACATATTTAAAAATCTTATATACTGTAACTATATTTAACCAACAAATAATCATATGATAAAAGTTTTGTCAAATAATTTTTAAAAATATTCTAAAGGTGCGTTTACACGTGCGAGTTTCTTACTCTCGAGTGTGTCAGATGTACTCTCGAGAGTAAAACTCGCAAGTTTTCTCCGCGATCTCGGAGAGTACTCTCAAGCATTCAACAAAATTTGAATTGGCTGAGAGTAATATGGCCGTAACGGTATAGAATGGACCCACGAGGATGTTTGCAAGCTTTATTTTTTTTTACAAACATTACAACGTTATCGTGAAATAATGAATAAGAAAGATAGCCAATACAGACAAAAAGGGTAATATAAATACTACACTTGTCTGAATTGGCTATTTTTCTTATTCATAATTTCAATCAGACGTAATTTTTTTTTCATTATCATGAACTAATTCAATTTCAAATAATGTCTCTGTTTGAGCTAGGGTAATTACTAAGGTGAATAAGAATTTGTGTAGACATGCAGCATTCTGTTGGTTCAAACAACTTTATAAGTTCGAACTTCTTTACAAAACACATTTTCTTTGAACGATAAAACAAAGATATTCTCAGAACAAAAGTAAGAAATAATTTTCACATAAAAAGATAATATACAATTTTATTGAATATCGTTCACAGGTAACATTGTATCCGCTGGCCAATGACGTCATCGCACCTCGCAGTAAGTCTCCCGCTGCTCACAGAAACACTGGATTTTGGTGACCAAGAAAATATTTTTCGGTTCAATCAATACCAACATACATTATCAATCCTTTATGTTAATCATGTTTTCATTTTAATTACAGGGTTCTCAGGAACTTAAAAAATTAAAATTGCGGAAGTGGAACTGAAGATAAAAAAATAACTAAAAAAGCTGCTGGTACTCCTCTTTTCCTTGTTTTTTTTTAGAGTAACAGGCTACATGAGGGTAATCCACATGATGGCAACTCTCTTTCATAGCATAGGAAGGGATTTGAAAGTGGGGGATGCGGAAAGGTAGAAGAAGGTATCCAAGGGTTAACTAGGGCCCCGGGCTATAGTTTAAGGATCCTACCCGGCATTCGCCTAAAAGTAATGCAGGACAAACCCTAGAAAAACCTGCATCATGTAGGTCGGGTATTGGGTACTTGTCCCACGCTCTTCCGACAGCGGGAGAGGAGTTTGCTGTGGGGACGCAGCATTACCTTCTCCGTGCCTCGACCAGTTTAGGAAGCAGCTGGCCGACTGTTCCAATGGAAACAGCGAACAACTCTTAGCGTATGCCCAAGGTCTGTGACCCCGGAACATACACTTCTCAAAACAGGCCGAGGTGCCTCGGCTTGTGGGAACCTTAGTTCAAAAACGGAGAGAGGATAATATTATAATTAGTGTATATATTTTTATTTAATGTAATTAGATAGGGTTGAGAGTAAAGTCTGAAACGTGCCTGATCCAGAGGACTCAGAGTACGAGGGTGCAACATGACAACGGCCAGAGATACACGCAAGGTAACTGTCAAGTGTCTCAATCCTTGACGTAGTCCGTGGCTAAACCTGAGATTAAATGGATCTGATATTTTCGTCCGGTAAGCTGGATATGTATAAATTGGAAATATTTGGCCATTTTCAAATACATCATTAATAAATCCCTTTACTTTATCAATTATATAAACCCACCGTTACAGTTAATATCTTCTTTGTTAAAATTTTCTTTGTAAATAATCATTTATATTGGGCTCAAAAGTACCTGATCTGACGTATAGAGTGAACAGAAATTCTGATAGAAATAAATAATTCAAAAATTGGGAATGAGTTAAGAAGAAATTTTAATGTCTTTCTAGTGGAGAGATTTAAGAAAAGAGAATTCAGAAACTGGTTGTCTGTATTTTCAGCGGAATGAGTGTTCTGTATTTCAGAGTCCATCGAGGAATGTCAAAAAGGTTGCATTTTGCGTTTCTGGAGTTATATCCGTGGCTTTGTCCACGAATAAAGACTAGAAATGATCGACAGGATAAAAAAAGAGTTTTGTTACATTCAGGTTGCGAATTAACAAGTTGGACGAGTCATCTGACATCTGAGAACTCTAGTCGGGTCCGGAATGGGACCAGTTTCCCGCGATGGATTTGGATGAAACCTCCAACCGATTAGTTTTAATCCTATTCTTGTAGAAAAATCCCTCCGTGCATTGGTATCTTGGGAAATAATTACTGCGATGCTGTCACTGACCGTTATCCCGACGCGTCGTCGGCGTCGTCCCCGAATGGCCATTGTCTACGGAAATGGAATGTATTATTCAAGACACAGCGCGGACCTACATCTTCCACCCTGCGGAAGAAAGCTGACTCAGGGAACGGCGCACGAATATTAACGAACGGACCGGAAACTGTGGACAATGGCGTCTTCTCTGAATAACGGAAGCTGAGGGGGCGTTTACCTTGCACCAATGATTCGTGCAGGTTCTCTAATAATTATTCGGTGAAAAGTCTTAGGCTGGAACCAGAGATATATGACGACCTTCAGATTTTATCCACGAAAATTACAAGCTCGCCGGCCCAGCATCCTATAAAATTTTATAAATAATGCCTGTTATGCAAATTCGAATTAATGCTTATCAAAACTTATAGGGTTATATTTTTAAACCTTGTCTAGGAAGCCCGAGGCTACAACGGAAAGGGACGATGGAGGTTTTTCCGTTGCATTTCCGGATGACATCTGCTGGTTACGTAAGCAAATCCCGTGCCCGGGGGCCCTAGTTAACCTTTGGCTACTTTCCTCTACCCTTCCGAATCTCCTCTTTCAAATCCCTTCCTATGCTATTAAAGGGGAGTTGCCACCATGTGGATTACCCTCATGTAGCCTGTTACCCGAAAACAAAACAAAATTATCGGCCTGTTGTCTGCGACGGCTATTCTCTCGCAGGCAGTACCTGCGAGGGATGTTCTCTCGCAGGCAAAACCTTGTAGGAGAGACAGGTAGGGGCTACCTTTGGGGATGCCTTTTCCTCTCTCCGTTTTTGAACTAAGGTTCCCTCAAGCCAAGGCACCTCGGCCTGTTTTTGTGAGGTGTATGTTCCGGGGTCACAGACCTTGGGCATACGCTAAGTGTTGTCCGCTGTTTCCATTGGAACTGTTGGCCAGCTGCCTCCTAAAATGGTCGATGTACGGAGAAGGGAATGCTGCGTCCCGACAGCAAACTCTTCTCCCGCTATCGGAAGGGCGTGGGACAAGTACCCAATATCCGACCTACCTGATGCAGGTTTTCTAGGGTTTTCCCTCCATTAATTTTAGGTGAATGCCGGGTAGGATCCTTAAACTATAGTCCCGGGGCCATAGTTAACCCTTAACTACCTTCCTCTACTATTCCGTAGAGGAATCCCTTCCCATGCTACTAAAGGGGAGTTGCCACCATGTGGATTACCCTCATGTCGCCTGTTACCCTAAAAAAAATTTACGGCCTGTTTTGAGAGGTGTATGATCCGGGGTCGCAAACTTTGGGCATACGGTAAGACTTGTCCGCTATTCCTATTGGAATAGTCAACCAGCTGCCTCCTAAACTGGTAAAGGCACGGCGAGGGAAAAGCTGCGACCCCACAGCAAACCCCTATCCCGCCATCGGAAGGGTGTGGGACAAGTACCAAATGCCCGACCTACCCGATGCAGATTTTTCTAGGGTTTTCCCTGCATTACTTTTAGGCGAATTGCCGGGTAGGATCCTTAAACCATAGCCCGGGGTCCTAGTTATCCCTTGGCTACCTTCCTCTACCTTTCCGCATCCCCCATTCACTCATTTTCCTATGCTATAAGAGGGAAGTTTCCACTATGTGGATTACCCTATACATAGCCTGTCTACATCTTAAAAAAAAATTAATTGTAATTTATTTGCATTCTACCCTGAGATTTTCTAATTGAACTAAGCGCATTTCGTATATGTGTGGATGAAATGTATAATATTTCGTATAATTATTAATAAATCAAATAATAAATAAATTAAAATTAATTATTTATAAAATTATTAGAGGCTGAATATAAAGACCGTACCACATTAGTTTAAAATAACATAGAGCATTAGTCATACAAGAACAAAACTTTATAGTTGTTAACCTTTATTTAATACTTTTATGTTCTAGTTACACTGATATACTTAAAATATATCGATTAGTGATTTAAAATTATTACAGTACCTCTTCTGTTCTGATATTTCTTAAACGAATCGAATGCAGTCTTAAAAACTTTACGTACGCTTTTCTTAGAACGAACCAGCAAAACGACCTAGCTCAATACATCCTACAGAAATTTTTTCCACGGCCCTTCGCTCTGAAAGAAGGAGTCTTGTCATTTTCCATCGTTACGGTGTGTTTGTTCTTGAGTTATTTACGAAGCGAGCAAGTACCTGAAGGATTTAAAGAAGCTATTTGTGAATCTACTTATTAAGAAGCGAGTCTCTTGTCGGAAGTAAGTGTTCCCTGTCACTGTTTATGGGAGGTGAATACGTCGATACGAGAGGGCTTTGAACGAGGAAGGAGTTCGCGAGTTTTGCCACTGACTCGCTGAGGAGAGCGCAATGAACCGCCGCTCTAACTGTTAAACCGGTTCTCAATTTACATTTATGCATCCCATCCCTTACACAGGCCCCTTCCATGTACCCATGATAAATATTAAAATCTTCGGAAGATTTTTCGGAGCGTCTCGACAATAGAAGAAAGGAGCTTTGATTACGGCGGCCAACAATACATCCGCGTCATGAAGGTGTCGCACATTTGTCGCCGCCTCGCGTCGTTAATGGGGCACGTGATATGTTATTTTTCACCATATAAACGTACCTCATCTTGTACCTAGTCTCCAAATTTAGGATCTCAATCCCCTTGCACTGGACGTTAGATTGTGGACATCGACAAGATAGATTTGGCGGGTCGTTGGAACCAAACAGCTTTGTATTAAATTGTCAGGTAAAGAATAACATTCAAATATGCTTAAAGGACACATTGTCGTGTTTCAAACTATTGTAGAATCGTAAACGTCAACATCGCCCAAGTGGGGTATGCAACCATCCACGGCGTTGTCCCACGAGAGAAGCAGACTTCCAAGGATGTGTTTCATATCAGAAACGGAATCTTTAATACTAATACTAATTTAAACAGAAAACAAAATCCTCGGTACACAATGTTACAGGAATGATTGTTTTATAAACATATTATGTCAATTTTTTAAAATTGAATTTAAACGATTAAAAAAATTAAATTTTACACTACGTTCGTTTATCATTAATAAGATAAATTTAATAAATTAACGCCCATTATAATTGATAATTAAAATATTTTATTCAATACAACGACGTTTCTTTACAATTTTTTTGCATGCACCAGGTTGTTTATGTTATGTTCTACGGCCGTTTTCCTCAATTTAAAGAAAGAATCAAGCAATATTAATGGATTCAGAAACAAATAATATTTTAATTTACATTGTTTTACTAATGAGATAAATTAAATCAATCAAAGACAGCATATTAGACAATTAAAATATTTTATTCAACGTTTTTTTTACTATTATTATATTTTTATTTTATTCAACGTAACGTACATAAACGTCGCTGCGTTGCATAAAATAATTTAATTGCCGATAATTATTTAATTGTTTCGCTTGTGATTTTTTTTTTATATATTTATTTTAAAAATAGGAGTAGGAGCTGCCGCTAGTTGCAAGAACATTACTGAGAAAAATTTGCCTTTAAACGTGGATTTGCTTGGGTTTCGTTCGAGCGAATGTTGTGTTGACGTTTGAAGCAGACGGTGCAATATTTCCAAATTTTCGCAACAAAAAGAAAAAGCACGAAATTGCTCTGAGGGGAATCAAATAATTGGTGAAGTTTTTTCCAAAATCGGGAATGACTATCCGACGCTCGTCTCGGTTAACTATAGACTTTGGACCACTAAAAGACCTACAACAATACTATTTAACAGATTCATTGAATACGACTGTCAGATCAACGGTTCTGCGTAGGCGTAGAGCTTTGAAAAGCTGTCGTAGCAACTAAAAAACTAAAAAAAAAATCTAAAGCGAAGAGAAAAACGTTTTGGTAACAGCGACCCAAGTTTACGAACCTGTCGATTTGATATTTGTAAACCTGTATGATTCTATAATCTTGACTTTTAATATTTATCCTTTTTTTTAGTAGTTTCGTGCATTCCTTCGATAAAATTTGTGACTCCAAATTCTGCTTGTGTTCTCGGAAATCTATTCTTATTTAATCCCCAATATTCAGAATCGCAATCCTATGAATAACTTTTGCAAATATTTCATGAGTTTTCCTTTTATATAGATTTACTTACTGGTGCAGCGCAGTTCTTTGCGAAGTTCGTCCGAGGCCATAAAGCAGTCCGAGGTTCCATCGCACAGTTTGGACACCTCGTACAGTTGCAGCACGTCCGTCGATTCGTTTACT
Source organism: Zhengitettix transpicula (assembly GCA_037074705.1). NCBI lineage: Eukaryota > Metazoa > Arthropoda > Insecta > Orthoptera > Tetrigidae > Zhengitettix > Zhengitettix transpicula. The sequence goes on along the minus strand of CM073596.1, from coordinate 32,089,125 downwards.
TGGCACCCGAAATAACCGTCTTCCAGGTTCAAGAAGAAAATTTCGCGTTTAATTCCGAAACCTATTCCGCCACCGTACGATAGCACCTGTAACAAAAGAAAAACAGGGTGTGGTTAGAGACCTGCATAAAATATTGTTAAATTTGGTTTTAAAAATATGTAAACAGCATAAATATCAGAAATGGAAATAGGGAGACGTCAAATGTTTTAGTTGGGCGCAATACGGAATGCGGGTCGTCTGCTGGCACTGCACAGTGTGAGAAACAGAGGGGCAGAGGGAAATATAAGTAGCTACATTGACACACACTCAAGCTTTCTTATTTATGGTGTACCCAATTATACTGATAAATAAATTTATCTAGTATTTTACGTTCAATGTCATGTATAACAAAACTCGGGGGCAATTATTGGCGTAGTTTTCATGTACTCTCAGTTTTCCAATTTATACCTTCAAATATAAATGTTCATTAAAACGATTAAATTCCGAGGTGAAAGTAGCTGCAATTCTCTTTGTTGGTGAGGCAATTCTTTGGCAATTTAAAACGATATGTCAAATTTAGACTTTTGTAGGGGATACAAATCAGTTCTGTTCGATTATAAAACAAAAAATGTACTTGGATGTGAGAAATATTTATTTCTATGAAAAAGTGGAAACAAATTAGTCTGGTTGATAATTTTTTTGTTCCAAACAGATCCAATGTTGAATTATGTTCTTTAATCACGCACCGCGACGGAAATGTGTTGTAGATTATAATATTTGGTGGTATCAATTTGATAATTTCAGAGAGTTAGTTAAAAATTTTAGATAATTTCGAACATCTTACATTTCATAGCGAAAGCAAATTATGAAGTTACGTCTTCTGTATTGTAAATGATTTTATTAATTTAACAAAAAAAATGTTTTCACTGTCTCTATGAGATGTACTTGCATATAAAGATATTTTCTCGTAGTTTCATGTGAGCAATTAAATACTGCGTGTATGATTGCATTTAGGAAAAGCGACTGGATCTACAGTTTTTTGGGAATAGTTTCTTGCAAAATGGATAAGGGTAAGAAATAAACTATTACATAAATTCTAAAATTCAGTAATTTAATTCCCACGACAATGGTAGAATACTCCAGAATGAACAACGGAAATATTATAATGATTTGAATTTGAAATTTAATGACACCGGTAGATTTAAAACGCCGCAGGACGTCGACAGTCTGATGTGAAATCGTCAAGTTAACATTTGACAACCTATGTTCAGTGGATCCGTCTGAGAACGAAACATTTTTGTTTATTATTTTATGTGCTTGTAAAAACGTCGTTGTGTATTTGTATTCGTACGTACATGTCAGTAAATTATGTCAGTTTAAATTATTGTCGCATAAATAAAATGGCGCCCAACGTGTGGGTCCGATACGGGTTGCGCTCTGAACCTATGCTGCTTACTACATGCAATGTTGTTTACTGTTATAATGGAATTAATATTCCTCCTACTCCTGAAACTAATTTCGCGAAATATCAGGGTGCATATAATTATTCAAACTGGAGTGAATATGTAGTTTGAGAAAAAAATGTGAATGAAAGTATATTAAATTATTTAGATGCTCAACCATTTAGTTATAAGATATTAATGAAATTCAAATAAACGTTATAACTCAATCGTAATATATTTTATTAGGAGGTAGCTGGAATCAGCTCACTACTTGTATTTAAGTAAAGTCCCATGTCATTTAAGGTCAATATTCGGTAGACGTTAATGCAATTGAGTATCGTCGCAGTGCATAATTCCCTCATTCTTCTAAACTTTAATGGTTGTCTTCACCTGGCCGGTGTCTTTTGAGGAGGCTTCAAACTGGCCTGAGCTTATTGGTGCGTACAGCCGAAACCTGATGCTAAACGAACACCACAAAGCCGCAGACGACCTATATCGGAAAACACACTTTCCTTCTCGCAAGTAAATTCCGGACAAGTTTCATCGCAAGTACTGGTCATTCCAGCTGAAAGAGAAGTGAGCGTACCCGGAAGACGGACCGGAGGGAGTGCTCCAACTTCGCGGAAGACATGGTTGTTAATTTGCTTGTTGTAAGGTCGTTAACGCCTACAACGGATCTCGCGCTGGCTGTTGGTAAGTTCCTGTGGGTGTTGGGATTAGTTGGCATTGCTATTTAAAAGCTCTACCTCACTCGTAGTTGCCAACGGGAAAGGTACCATCGGCCATTAATTTTTCAACGAAACGTTTTCGTGATACATTCAGGCCTACAGACTTAGCACATTCTATACCGTTCGCTCTTAGTCTATTGAACAGTATTAATGAAAATTATTAATTTTATTATCTCAACAATAGTGAGACTTTTTATGTATACCATAACGTCCCACCTCAAAATTGAATGCGCATAGGAAATTCACCATTTAATATATATCGACATACTAAAACGGAAATAATCAGTAAAGATCAAAACTGACCCGGAATAAGTCTATAGAATGTAGACACCTTTTGTATATTATTATTTAGCGGGTTGGCAGCGAATCAGTAGTACTGCGGTATTATTTATAAATAAGCGTCTAAACAATCAGTCTAGCCTGAGTGTGTGAGCTGAGGTACAACTCAGTCGAAGTCTGGGACTAATAACGAAGGGGTCGCTATTCCTGCTTGTATCTTACCAGAGGAGATCTGTGTGTGTTCAGCTGTTTGTACGAGTAGACGACCGAGGGGCGTACGAGACTCGACAGAGACCGTATTGCAGGCATGTATGTAATGTGTGAGTAATAAGTCATCCTGATAAATGAATAAAAGAGTATAAACGATCGGTCCAAACAAAACAATCCTACAATTCTATGAGAAAGAGTATAAACGATCGATCCAAACAAAACAATCCTATAAGAAACGCATTTAAGGTTGACAAAAATAAAATCTCTACAGGGAAACACAGAATTATGGCCATTACAAAATTTAATATTCCAGTCGTTTTGTGATGAAAAACGTATAAAATAGAATTTACTTTCGGGGGCCCTAGTTAACCCTCGGCTACCTTTCTCCAACCTTCCGCATCCCCCCTTTCAAATCCCTTTCCTAAGCTATAAGAGGGGAGTTTCCACTATGTGGATTACCCTACACATAGCCTGTCTACACCCAAAATAAATAAATAAAAAGTTATTCAAGAAGCCTCAAGCCCGGGGGCCCTAGTTAACCCTTAGCTACCTTGCTCTACCTTTTCGCATCCCACCTTTCACTTCCTTTCCTAAGCTATAAGAGGGGAGTTGCCACTATTTGGATTACACTGTACATAGCCTGTCTACACCTTCTTCTTTTTCAAAGTAAGGCAAGAAACCTCAAGAAAGCCTGTGTCACAGGTGAACATTCCCAGAGAGCTCTGGTGGAGGCTACCTTTGGGTATGCCTTCTCCTCTCTCTGGTATTTTGAACTAAGGTTACCACAATCCGAGGCACCTCGGCCTGTTTTGAGGTAGTATAATCCGGGGTCGCAGCCCTTCGGCATTCGGTAAGAGTTGTCCGATGATCCTATTGGAACAGTCGGCCAGCTGCCTCCTAAACTGCTAGAGGCACGGAGAACAGAATGTTGCGTCCACACAGCGAACTTTTCTCCCGTCATCGAAAGGGCGTGGGACAAGTACCAAATGCCTGACCTACCTCATGCAGTTTTTTTTGGATTTTCCCTGCATCACTTTTAGGCGAATTGCCGGGTAGAATCGTTAAACCATATCCCGGGGTCCCTAGTTAACCCTCGGCTTTCCTTCCTCTACCTTTCCGCATCCCCCCTTTCAAATCTCTTCCTACGCTATTAAAGAGGAGTTGCACCATGTGGATTACCCTCATGTAGCCTGTTACTCTGTTATTGATGTCATTATTTATTAAAATTGCCTTACGCTTGACCACAATTTAGAAAAAACGGCGGAATTTTAAAAAATTAAAACAAATTTATTACGATATTCCTAGTAATCGGTTTGTTGGCTTGAGTGACAGACTCGATACAATTTCACTCCATATTTTCGAAAATGAAGAGAAAACAAAAGTATGAAAACTTTCCTTAAAAAAGGTTTTGTTTCTACAAGTCTGTTTCATATGATTTTAAATTATTACTGTAATTCAGGGGGGGAGGAAGTCTTTATTTCGTCATTGAGACGGCAGAATCTCCGTTTCCTTGTGTATATATTTTATGGTATTACCAGAGCCTTAGGGTCTTCTAAATAGAGAAGTAATATGAATTGAGAAAATGTTGAGAGGATACGACAAGTGCCCACTGTATTCGCTAACACGTGGATAATTTATCAGGTAGTATGCAGTGTTCACATACAAATCGTTTTTGTAAATAGCAAAGTAAAGCACCATTTATCTTTTGAGTTCATCACCTCGTTCGTGCGGTGTGTGGTTCTTACGGCTCTTTGCGTTTTCTGAATCACCCGGCGAAAGCAACAAGGACTGCAGTAACGTTGTGGTGTATTTAATATAAAACTTATTTTGTCTCTTATTTGACTATTTGTTTATCTCAATAGTAAAGCATCATTTGTTTTCTACAAGTTAATTCAATGACGAGACTGTCTGCAGCTTCGAAGGATGGACAGACTGTTAAAATACTCCAGTACAAGATGTGTGATGAAATTATAGTCATCAACGGACGTTTAAATTTCGTATTGGGAAAGTCAATGGCAAATGCAGGTCCATGCCATATGTCGGTTCTCTGGAGCAGACGGGGCCAATACAATCAATCAGAACCACTCAGATCCGGTTACCCACAGTTGCGCAACAAAAAGAGAAAAAATTTTCACGTTGGCCTTTATCTGTCGAGACAGCTGCACGATTAACAGCACAGGTCTACGTCAGAAGTGTGTTCCTACTGAACGGGGAAATCGAGAGACATTCAGATAAGGAAGGGTAGTGCCGTCGTTTCATCACCGACGAACTGGACATCCTTCACTTTCTTCGACGAAAGCGCTCTCTACAAAGCAGACCATTGTACAAATACAACTTCTGGAGAAAGGAAAACGATGGTAGACAACAGTTTCATAGCATTCACAAGGAGAGGTAGAAACGATCTCATCGTCTACGATCCTAGTCCATGCATCATGCAAAGCATGCCAAACTATTTTGTCCGAAATTCAGATAACTTCCTATTCAACCTCTGTTAGAAGACCCTAAGGCACTGGTAATACCATAAAAAATATAAACACGATAACTGAGATTCTATCGTCTCGATGGCGAAATAAAGACTTTTTTTAGCCTGAATTACAGTAATAATTTAAAATAATTGTTAATGAATATTATCGTGCCTGTGTTATTTATAAGTGAAATTTAATTATGGTCATATACAGACAGCATAAAGTAAAACATTTTAAAATCAAAACGTCCCGCCATGCATACAAAAAAACTTATGAACTTTTCATATTATAATATTTTAATTAATAAAACAATTGATGAACTGTGTGAATTAAATAACACGTTAATCGTTTAGTTGTGCTAGTTTATTATAGTAATTTGGTAAGTTATTTGTTGTTTCTTTTTGTATACTTTAGCTTGTCTTTGCTTACTTTGTACAATTATACTATAAATCCAATCATTTGTAATACCTCCTCTGTAGGAAAATCGCCTGAAGAAGAAACAAAAAGGTATCGAAACATCGTCGTAATATAAATAAAAAATAAATAGTGTCTGTAACAGGTCATCAATTGTTTTATTTTCGAAACAGACGTGAAATTGAAAAATATTTCAATTAAATTAATTGTAATAAAAGTAGGTGTATAAGGACAATTCCTGGATGAAAGGAAACGCGGTGTATTCTAGTGAATAGTGAGAAATAAAAATATATAATCATCGGTGTCAATGTCAGATTATTTGATAATAGATCTATCAGGGGGCGGGGGACTATTTTAACGACAGCCGATTGTGTACATTTTTTGTATATATGCAAACCGTTGTGCAAGTAATAAACAATATATAGGGCTTATTTAACGATCTTATTTTTTATTAAAAATACCGTGGCCGCTTGTCGCCAGGAAATGTCAAGTCTAGAATACGCACGTCAATAATTTATTGTAGGAATGAGAAATGTGACATTTTAAGCAACTGAAAATTGAAATTATCACAGTTTAAAATATGTATTGTATAGGAAATGTCTACCGCAAATATGTCAGTATGACGTCGATTATGAGCGAAGTTCGATGAAGCGATTCCTGGAAAAGCCTTTCCGATTCCTGGGCCTAGAACTCGGTCACAGACATGTATTGACGTGACATAATTTGGATTTACTTTTTAGTACAACCGTTCATGACAGACACGGCAACGTTTTGTGTCAGCGACGTTTGAGGTGACTCGTGATATGCAACCCGCGGCACAGGGTTGACAATCCAAATTGCGCTAAAGGATCAAATGAAAATGTTTCCGCTCTGAATATGTCCACACAGTGGGAAATAAAGTCGTTAGTACCTAAGATATTTATTTTTCAGATTCTCCCACGTCAAGGGAACTATGAAATAAATGAATGAAGTGTGCGTTGTTCTCTGCGTGATAGGGCCTAACCAGCACATGTACTCGTCGGATCGTGACCATCTTTGAATAGAATTTTTTGCTTAAGTGATTTTCGCCATTAGCTTTGGAGCTTGCATCGGTGGTTCGGAGAAATGTCCTGCGCAGGCGCGGCCGCCATAGCTTTCTCTTCAGCGGCCTTGTCGGCTCTGGCGATTTACGACTGGGTCTAACACAGCTGTTGAACAAGACCTTTCTATTTTAACCATTTGCAAAAAAAAAGAGACGGTATTTTTCTTCCATTCAACGAATATATTTGTGCAGAAAAAGGACGCACATCATAAATCTCCCGGGCACCTGCGTAACGAGTTCTTGAAACCAAAAATCTGCCATCTTCATGGGTAATTCTGAATAAAATCGTCGTTATCAGCAATTGAAGAAAATTTTCACAAGTTATGTCAGAAAGAACTTGTATTTCTGGCATTTTTGCCATAACCTGGACACTATAACAAGCGTTAAGGTCTAATTAATCATAATTACAACCTGACATCTCATGGAGAAATGAGCTAGCAATCGATTATGGCTGATCTTGGAATAAACTAAAACATAAAATTTTATATAATATTGACCTATAGTGTCAATGTTGGCTAAAGTCGTTCGTTTACCGAAAGTCCGTGTTCACTCATGACAGAATTACGATTGCAGTTGTATAGTTTATTACAGCTTATCTTAGCTGCAAAAGTTTTCCATTTAGGATTCGTTAAAAAAATATTCCATATTAATATTTAAATTGATCTGACAATTATAATTTAATAATTAAACATAAAAATTTTCCAGAAAAAAGTATTGTTAAACTAAAAAAAATAATTAAAATATTAAGACGTTTCGTCTACAATTTTGAAACTGTCACTACCCTAAATTTATATTTTGACATCTAATTTTAACATATGCTTACATTACCAGATGAAATCCTAAAATTGTGGACGAGACGTCCTTATATTGTAATTATTTTTTGTTTTAGTTGAATAATTTTTGTTTTAGTTGAATAATTTCTGACAAATTGGATGTTTCTCAGTTTATTAATTAAATATTCCATCCTACCCTACAGCGACCAACACCTGATATAATTAACAGACTGTTTTTAGCCTGGTGATGATTCGCGACGAGGATATATATTTTTCAAAGAATGTATTTTCACAGCAACATACATCGTTGCAACGTTAAACTCAGTTCCTCTACTACTCCATTTAAAAGCAAATATAAATTCAAAATTCATGTTATATTTAGGAGTGACAAACTATTCTTATTTGGTAAAAATACAGGACTGATATTATATTATCTCTTGTAACTAAATGAATATAAGAGATAAATAAGTCCAGTGTGTTTAACGGATTCGACTGGAAAATCAAAGATCACGCTTTTACAAAGTAAAACTAAAATGTTACCTCATTTTCATTAAACTAAACGCCTGTACGAAAAAGTGAATTCTACGAGTATTATTAGCAAATAATGTACACGTAATCTTCTTCAAGGAACCAATAATAATTCAGAAGTAGTATCTGCGCGTTATCTATTTTTTTTACACGCAAATTTAAGAGATTCCTTGAGTTTGTTGTCATGATTCTGAAAGTTAGTAGTTCATCCAAGTAAGTGGGACTATATGCACAAATAAATAACCTGGCAAAATTGGAATGCATCAGCGATTCCAAACCGGTTTACTTATTAATTTTTGTATATAACCTAGCACAATATTGTGTTTAGTAATAGGTGAGAGGAGCACGTGAAGTGAAATGACGTGGTTCGAACGCCGGGCCTTTCTATCCGCAGCCTTGGTCTCCTGGGTCATTCTTCTGGAAATATAAGCGATCACCTTAGCGGTATTTTGCGAGTGACGTATTACTTGGAGCCACGCGCATGCGCAATGGCCAGAGTAAAACGTAACGGTCGTCAAGGTTCCAGATACCGCACTTATATAAGGCTATCTTGATGTTGAGGCCAGTCACTCTTTTTGAGTTACTCCTGGTCTGTACGGAGCTACACGGGCCGGGGAATACTGCTTTAATTAGGAAGGAGTCACGAAAAGACGGCGGCGCAGTTGGAGCCAAATTGCTCCTTAATTCCATTCTTTCTTCAGGAAGCCACGACCGGATCAGAACGCGGGAATGTACACTCCCTGACTGAACTTCTTTGGACCTGGCGAAATTTGAGCTTAGTGAAGCGATTAATGAGTCACTTTCCCTCTGTCAACGTGTGCTCGACTTTCGCGCATAGCTCCAGCATTCAATTGGCCACACGATCAGGACTTCTCTATCTAAACGTTCGTAGAAAGAATATACTATTTCTCTGAAAATATTATGCCGTGAAAAAAGAATTGATTTATCTCAGGAAAGTACAGATGAAAAGCAAGTAATTACATGCCAAAACACAGTGGATGACAGGTTGAAAAAAAAATTGAAAAATATGCAAAACAAAAAATTGTATGTCAAATATTAATAAAACAACGAATTTTTCCATTTTATGAAGAACCTTCATTCGGTGCGAATAATCGAAAGTTGATAAAAAAATTAAGTTAAATATGACCACTTCGAGACTCGTGGGCTTTGTTATTTGTGAATGTCTGAGTTTAAAATTTTAAAAGACGAATGACTGAACGATTAAAAAAACACATGCGTGCGTTGAAGGACCAAAAAATTTAATTTGCACATTTTGAAAAAATTCAGTTTTGCTAGAAATGCCATTATTTTCCGAAAAATTGAGTGTTTAGTTTCAGATAATACTGACATTGACTCAATTAAATTCACTGATGCCTGGACTGATTATTCGTTTTCTTTTTGAATGGACTCAATTTCTAAACCTTGATTACTTCGATTTTAGGAATCATTAGTAATTAATTATTTTATAAGTAATGGATTTGTCAGGTGGAATAAGTGTTAGTCTGAGTACAGGCTCTCCGCTACCAAAGTCTGCAGATCGGTTTCACGGTCGAAAAGGAAGAGTCCAGGGCGTGCCAGCGACTTTCTCCGGTGACGGATCCAGACGGGAATACTAACTCCTTTGGTCGATCGGTGCCCCTCCCCTCCTTGCATGCCGATTACGTCACGTCTCGGGATACGCCACTTTCCGGAAGCCAGACACACGCTGAGGAATTTTGCCGATCATCGACGCGAGTTTTGGTCGAGTGTGTGAAAGACTGTGTGAAGCATTTGATATTTACAGTGTAAGGCCGTGAATTAACGCGTTCCACAACTGATTGGGCAATACAATCCTTTGGAAAGGCAGAGAGGTGGAGCCGGCTTGTAAAAGGAATCCGATTATGGCTATACCGAGAGGATAATTGATGTATTATACATAACAGGACATACTTTAAGCTTATACATGTTTTATATTTGTTTCCTTTACTTCAATCCACAACTAAATGATTTTAAACACAATCTATTTAGCCACATAAATGGAAACTCGTGTATAATGTTGATCATCCTTAACGAATTTCAGGAATTTTATAGCAATATATAGCTTTAGATTGTAGTACGATAGAGTGTATCCTTTATAACTTCGCTAACAAAAAGTACATGTTAGAGTTAAAAGCAGATGCAAACTGCCCACTGTTTAGAATCCTCCAGAAATTACAAAATAATTTTTTTCTTAAATAATCAAAGACTGATGGTTGCAGTGATTATAAGACTGATACGAAAAATATCCAAAATATTCTTCTTCGTTGGCTTTTCCTCCCTTTTATAGCTTTTCTGTCTTCAATTTCCATTTCTCTCTGTCGTTCCAATCGCCCTCTTCCAAATTCCTATCCTCCATTATGGTTTTCACATGGGTTTTCCACTTTAATCTGGGTCTACACCGTTTATTTTTTCCAGGAGGTGACCATCGGTATATTTCTTTTGCTCATATTCCAATTTCCCTTCTTTGTACGTGACCATACCATTTAAGGGTTTGATTTTCAATCCTTTTAACGACAGATGTGGTTACGTTCATTTCTTTCCAAAGGAGTTCATTTCTAATTTTGTTCTGTTTTGTTCTTTGAATACTTCTCAGATAATCCAATTCTACTGTTCTAATTTTGTTCTTTTGTAATTCTGTCAGGGTCCAAGTTTCACTTCCACAACACAGAATGTTCTGTATTATGCTCTTATAAATTTTGATTTTTGTTTCCTTTGTTAAATTTTTATTCCAAATTATTCCGTGTAAAATCTTGGTAGCATTTGCCATTTGCAATTTTATTTTGTATATCTCTTTCACATGTTCCTACATTTGTAATTATTGACGCCAAGTATTTAAAAATTCACATTTTTTTTCCTGTTTCGAGTGTTTCGAATATTAAGATTGTAAATAAAAAATCATCGGAGGAGTGAGAGACAAAGAAGAAACCTATAATTTAGCACAGTATTGAAAAACTGTCCAGGGTGAAGCATTCAGAACATTAGAACACTCTTGGAGTAGTTCCAGTTTTGTGACAGCTGTTTCTTTGGTACCGTATGAATGGAGACGGTATTGTGATAGGATCGAATGAGATTGGGTGGTTTTTGGAGTCTGGGGTGTGTCATACTTAAATGACAAGGCCATGAACTCAGCTGATGCTCTGAAAGTGTGGGTACTGAGGGGCCATTTTCTTCCGATGGTATTCTTCAACCAATTCCGAATTGACAATGTCGATGAAGTACGCTGTTATTCACTTGATAGTGAATGAGAACCGTGAACAGCAATGCTAGTGCGGTTTGTAACCCAAGGCCAGCCAGCCAGATCTCTGACAGCTACGCTACTGGACCATAGCAACGGCAGAGGCGCCCACTGGCTACACCGTTGCAATTAACCGAAACCAAGAGCCATTACGTAAGACGTCAAGGAACCAGTTCTGCAAGGACTGCAAGGCCAAGATGGCCGATTAACGGGACACCGAATATAGCGGATATCACTAAGCCATGAGCTGCATTATCAGATCTTCCACGAGGCTCGCATTTACTCCAAATTCACACGTAACAATTACCTGTCCGTTAATTACGAATGCGGGGTACGGGAAGAGTTGGCTCATATACTGGCACATGAACGAACCTTTCAAAATTGTGAAACAGTAAAGACTGAGTGATCAGAATCAACAAGTATAACAATTCTTCCATGTTCCTGTTACCCCATGTAAGGAGAATCTTCAAACGTACTTCCTCTACATATTTTAAATGAATTTATTTCAAGTCATTAACAATATGGTAAAAAGAACTGTTGACGTTGATGAGCAGAAAAAACCAAAAACAGTCTCCAAGTTTTTAATTTGATTAAATAATTAGTTGGAAGCTGTCAACTCCTTTGTTATAATCATCCTGAATGAACAATAAAACGTTACTACTTATATAAAAATAAACATCAAGTTACGAATACATTGCAAAACCATCAGCAACTGTCCTATAATTAAAATCACAATAACTTTAAAAAATATTAGTACCGATAGGTACTTAGTCACTAATATAAAACTATGTTGTTTATTCAACAAGGTCTGTTCTTAAACTGCTCCATTATGTGACTCAGTGTGTATAATTACAATTTAATAAAATTAAAAACTTGGAGACTGTTTTTGGTTTTTGTCTGCTCATTAACGCCATTATTTTTTTAATTTCCCGTGTTTTAATTCATTAATGGTGTTGGTAATAAACAATTATGATACATTTAGTACTAATTAGGATATACATTCTTTTAAACAGGAAATAAAAATAATTAAGAAACACGAGTTGCTATCAAAATTAAGTTTAAAAAATTTCTACTCAGCCCCTGTAAAATATATTTTTGGTTTATTTATTAATAAATTTGTAGTCTTAGTACACTGGTATAAATAGTAACAAAAATTGGTAGTCTTTCATAATCGAAATATTTTAGAGTAAAAACAATAATTATATTGTAAAAATTACATTTTAATCATTTGATTCAGACAAACATTTTTTTCTTAGTATACAAGTCTCTTTTGGAAAATTAAGTTATTAATTGATTAGATGATCGGGAAAAGAATTTAAATTCTTTGCTTCTCAAGAGGATGTATGGAAAATTAATTTATTCTATTCAAGTTCAATTGTACAAGTTACTTCAATTCAACATCGATAAATTAAAAATTTCGGCTAGGGGTTGTTAATTATGTTTCATATTGACATTTTAAACCAGTTAATTTATTAACTGGTCGAAATTATCCAACATGTTTAATTAATTACGCCTCAGATTTGACAGGAATAAAATGCGAAAGTCGATTTCTCTAATATGCAAATAATCCACTAACATTTGGATTTTATCTGGGATTTAGACGCTAGTGAAAGTATCTAGTAGTTTCTTAACTGATTTGATTCGACTCTCATTTTAAAATACACCATCCATATTTAGCTGTCGTATGATACTAATTCCGTCTCCTAGCGTCAGTGATCGATAAATAAATTTTCCACGACTTCATCGTACATTTCCATGCTCTTTGAATCATTTTCTCCCTCGCAAGTGCTTTCAGACACACGTTCGGCGTTTTTCAGCCCTCCGGTTTCTGCTTAGACTCGATGGCCTTACTCTTTCGCCAATAACAAGTTCTCATAACTGCTTTAAACTTGCTATCTTCCACGTACAGCGAATAATTTGGTAGAAGAATTCCTCGTTTCGACGAAGGAGCTCGACAGGTGCAATCTCACTGATTCTAGACTAGCTTCCGCTAAAGACTAGACAAAACCACGAATTAAAGGTACCTCAAATTTGCCTGAGGTAGTAATTTTCAGATACACTTGATTGGTGACGCAGAGGGGGGATCTTGAGGTTCGACTCAAACATTATACAGCTCTCAATATAATTTCGGAAACCTTTTCCTGTTACAAGAATGAGATCTGAACCCCACGTGTTTTAAAAATTCTATACAGTTATTTCCCGAGGATGTCGTTTATGATTGAAGGTCAACGCCATTTTTCGTGGGTGCTTTCGTGTTTTCGGAACACCCCCGTGTCTCAGGCTTCCGGTGGCTCCAGGTGAAGGATCTGCAAGATGAGGAAGCGTACGACAGCCCGGATGTGTCCCGAGAGATGCGTGCACTTTTACGGTACCGAAATTGCTGGAGCGATGGTGTGCGTGAGGTGGCCTGGAGTTTGTTGACCCGCTCGAGTCCAGAACCCACCGACGGGTTCCCGCGTTCTCTGGACGAAACGAAACAGGCATGCGGATCATATATCACTTCTCAAATTACTCCCAAGAAAGACAATTTTGGATCAACGGATTCGACGGCTGAACGTCTGAAAAGTGAACGTACAAAAAAAGAGCCTCGATAATGTTTCCAGTTCTTGAATAATAAAGATCCGTACAAAGTCTAAAAATAAATAAAAATGGTCACAATTTTAAGCGAAGCCTAAAACATCGGGACTTGAATATTGAGTCTATGCAATCCACTTCTATTCCATGTCAGAAATATACCCAGATAAGGAGTTAAAATATTTTTTAATACGAATATCAGTGTTGTAATTTATTTACATGTTATATCGTCAGAAATTCACATGAATATATTATCGTGACGATTTATACGATTTTACTTTTCAATAAATCATGTTAATATAATAATATAGCGTTAGTATAATTTTTTTTTTGCTTTATAACCAAACTTTCACGAGCGAGCTTTGTTTCCTTACTCGATAAAGATTAAGCAATAAATAAAATTGACAAAATAACGAAAGTTAAACAAAAAAAAATTGATTCAGTAAAGTCAAACAAAATTTTAGATTCATGATGATTATATATTGGCAGAAAATTGACGTACGATTGACTAAACAAAATAGGAAATATGACACACGTATGGAATGTGTCATTGGAATGATCATGGATGAAGGCCGAGTCAAGACTTACGAATGGTTCCAAAACACTATCAAATACCGAAATTGTGAAATAATGTTGAAAGCACACTTAAAGAATTTTTAACTTCATTGGGAAGAATTTTTTCTCTGTTCTTCGAAGAGGTTTAGATTGTTGAATAATCGGACGTTATGAATATCAATCTATAGTCGAGTTATCAAGTAATAGTACTAACCTCTCTCACAATTCCAATGGGAACCCGAAACTATCCATTTCATTACTAAAAAACAACCTTTGGGTACAGTCGAAGAGAATGGAAAATAGATCACCTCATTTGGATTTCTTCCACCCGTCAGGAGGAAAGTAAATTCATGTATCCATACAGACTTTTAAACGAAAGTTCTTGTTATGGACAAAATCCCGCGAATCGTTATGCATTTTTTTTAGTAAGGAGCGGATGCTGTGGTCCTTTCGCCGGCGATCGTGGTCCACGGAACGTTGACCTTGTGACGTCACTCCGAGGCACAAGTGAGTTCCACGCTTCAGACTGTGCACGGAGAAATGGTAATATAAGAACGAGTTCTGTTTTTTTTTTCTGTAAACGGGACTGATGTAATATAAAGGAACTTTACCGCGGAAGAACGGTTTGACAGATCATCATACCTAAAAAAAAGCTTATTTTTTTATTCTCTTTTTATCTTGCCCTATCTTTCTTACCAACCAACTTAATTGCAATCAGTCTGTTGATGACAAAACCTGCTCTTATATTTACAAAGATAAATGAGACGATTTGTCCAAGGAAAATAATATATTGGGGAAGAAATAATGAGTTAATCATGATGTGCAGAGGACATGAAACGAAGTGGTGTGTCCAGAAAAGGTATTCTATAAATTCATTAAATAATGTCTGCGCAAGTGATTGCTGAGACCAAGAGAACGGAATTACCCGCAGTGACGAAGAACTTATGGAATTCAGAACACACTGAGAGTTTTAGAAGTGCTGCGTTACGAATGAATATTTACATTAAGTATAATGACGTGTAGGTTCTGAATAAACAGGATCGTAGGCATTTATAATTTCCTGTTCAGAGAATCGTTTCCAATTTCTTATGCTGCCGTTTGCACATACAACCTCAGCGGGTTGCCTATAGTATAAAGGGGCGTGGTCTGAGTGCTATCTAAGAAGAGAATCATTTTTAATAATTGTCTATTCCACCTTAAATGTCAGACCAAAATTAATTGAGCAACAAATAAATACAAATAATTTCCTTTAGATAGTGTACGAAAAGTACGTGATTATACTGAAAAAAAAAACAAATAAATTTTTAATTACTTAATCACGGATATAAAAACCCATATTTCTGTTTTACAATAATGACGAACTGAGAAACTAAATACTTTACTTATTAACATGAAAATAAGGGATAAATAATTTTATTTCTGGTTAATATAAAACCTTCCTTAGATTATTCGAAGATGAATACTTTGTATGTGAATAAATCAGCGAAAGTTTTAGAAAAATTATAATAAAATTAAAATGAGCACACGTATAGTTCCCTTTGTTTTGTAAGTCTGAATATAATTTATCTAACTCTAAATCATTAATATACTTCCGCAATTTTATATTTTTTGTTAAATATTCAGTAAATCAATAATACAAATGTTTCGTTTCTAAATTTCATAAAAGTAGCTTCGGTACATCATAAAATTAAACACTGATAAAATTTTTCTAATAAATTAAAGTAAATAATGACTACAATTAGAATTTTTTATGAGTGTGACTTTATGCCTAACAATGTTAAACACATTAATCTTAATACTTTAAAGATCATTTGCAATATTATATTCAGGATTGTAAAAATCAATACCCAATATTTTTTTTAACATTTCCACCTGAAGAGGTTCCACAACAAAGAAGCGATATATAGTGCCAAATTTTGTTTTCTTAATGTTTGACAATTTGGCTGGTTTATTCATTTATGATTCAATTGAAGTCAGATAAATACAACTGCTAAAATCTTGTATAAAACTACATTTCAAATGCTAATGACGTTCGTATCCCGATTTCATTTATTTTTATAAAAGATTTATTTCGCAACATATTAATTCTCAATATTTAACACTTAATATTTTTTGATCCTGTGATGGCATATATTGGAAATATTTTGAAATTTTAAAAAAAGTTTCTGCTAGACTTGAGCAATTTTTCAATTTGGTCTGTGAAAACCATATAATTTCCTTTTACATTTTATAAAATACATGTCGAGATCACTTAAACCATTTACAAATTATTCACGAATGCCTTCGGCAACTCTAATATTCTAACAATCCTTACAATAATATTTCCTGGAAGATTTGCCGAAATAAGAGAAATATGTAAATTCTCTGACAACGTGGCTGATAAACTCGTGTCTTGACGGTTTTATCAAAGTGCCTCGCGTTTGTCCAATTTGGACGCAAAGCGCCTTATCACGTGCATCAAAGAAACAACGGCCCACTTCGGAATACTACAGAGGTGTTTCAAGTCGAAGTCACGTCACAATATGAAAGCACGTATAGCGATATATCTTAGCGTGGCGTGAGAAAGGCGCTCGGAGAAGATACGTATCGTGATCGAGGGTCAAGGTCCTCCATCTAAGAACCTAGCACTGACATACACTGCAAAAATGGCGTTAAATATTTTTCGATGTATTTCCAGTCATATTCTAATCGGATTAGTAACATACAAGAAGACTATCTGAAGATATTTGATGCTCGGTCAGATCACCACATGCAATCCTATCAACACCAAAGATCTGCAACGCACTGATAACTCGTGCTTCTAACCCAGAGGTCGCTGAACTCTTTGGACTATAGACCTACAAACATGTATAAAAATTTCTTTTCGACCCCTCACATATTTACTTTTAGTGGCTTATTTGTATTGCAAACAATTTTTATTAACTTATTTTTCAATTTGACATTTATTAATATACGTCATACGAATGCTATAATAATCATTTTAATAAGTATTCTGACTCACAAGTACCGGTGATACCGTTGGTATTACCAATCTTTGTTGACATAACAGTGTCTCCTTAATTGAAAAGTATAATTGGAATTTTTTCACTTTCAGACAGTATAATGTAAAAGAAATAAACAAAAAAAACATGACGTTTCCTCTGACATTGGCTCAAGGAAACCTGTGAGAGGATTCGCTCGCAGATAAACCTTCACAGAGAGCTTTGGAGGAGGCTACCTTTGGGGATGCCTTCACATCTCTCTGGTTTTTTGAATTAAGGTTCCCACCTGCCAGGCACCTCGACCTGTTCTGAGAGGTGTATGTTGCGGGGTCACAGACCTTGGGCATAGGGTAAGAGTTGTCCGCTATTGCTATTGGAATAGTCGGCCAGCTGCCTCCTAAACTGGTCAAGGCACTGCGAGAGGAAAGCAGCGGCCCTACAGTAAACTCCTCTCCCGCCATCGGAAGGGCGTGGGACAAGTACCAAACGCCCGACCTACCTGATGCAGGTTTTTCTAGGGATTTCCCTGCATCACTTTTAGGCGAACTGCCGGGTAGGATCCTTAAACCATATCCCGGAGGCCCTAGTTAACCCTTGGTTACTTTGCATTCCGCATTCCCCCCTTTCACTCCCTTTCCTTTGCTATAAGAGGGGAGTTGCCACTATGTGGATTACCCTATACATAGCCCGTCTACACCTTCTTCATCCTCTGACATTGCAGAACTCGTCAGGTGTACTAGAAACCAGAAATTAAAACAATGTTTTTCCAATTCGAGTCTCGTTATTAATTTATTTAATTTTAAAACAAAAATCCCATCACAGCCTTGGCTTATCCGTTACGGTGATTTGGAGATTATGCCTGTCGCTTCTGATATTTGGTTAAAATCATAACTGAAAACGCTTCACGAATTCGAATTAAATTCTCGGTGGTTTACCAGTGTTGCGCTTCGTCGAAACTCGAAACGCCGCTCATGACACCTCGATTAATATTAGTGATCGACCATTTCGGCGACCGCTGCTCTAATCTAAGATTCTATTCGATGTCCGGCCTTAATCGAAGCCTTTTTTATAGTAAAATTTTAGAGAATTTTTTTTAAATTAAAGATTTAACAATTGAGATACATTTATGACGTTAACATGTTAAAATTAACTTGAAGAAATGTAGTTGCTTCTTGAGTGAGTTGTTGAAGAGGAAGTTATGAATTACATATCTATATTAATTTACTGTGGTTGCCGGGTCAATTTGTCGTTTTATTTTTAACCATCTGAGGGGTTTAGGTGGAGGAGGTTGGAATTCTGTATTAGAGTTAATGGGATTGAAGTGGTGGAGATTTCTATTACGTTGGATTAGGGCGGTTTGAATTATGGTGTGTGGGTTGAGGGAATATTTAGGTCATTGTGGATTCTAGTGTTAGTAACGTACCAAGAACAGTTAGTTATAAAGCGGAGTATTTTATTTTGCGATATTTGAATTTTATTTATGTGGGTGGTAGCGGTCGAACCCCAGATATAACAGGCATGAAACCAGAGAGGATATATGAGGGATATTTTTTTGTTGTGAAGGATAAAGGAGATCTCGGGTTTAGTAATGGTTTTAATTTGTGGAATCTGTGGAGTATTATTTTTTGAAGGTGGGAAGTGTGAAGGGACCATGTTAGCTTGGAGTCGAGGGTTAGGCCGAGGTATTTATGGGATAGTGGAATTGTTGATAGTGACTGATAGGTCGTAGCCTTTTCTTTTTAGGGAGAAGGGAACGGTTACGGATTTGGGAGGATTGGTGACTATGCGCCAGTTGTTGGCCCAGATTGAAATAAGGTTTGAGGATGTTTGTAGGAGGTTTGTTGCGGTTTGGTAGTCGTGTGCGTGAGAAGTGACAGCGATATCGTCTGCGATTATTGAGGAGGTAGTAGAGGGGATAATATGAATGTCGTGGGTGTAGATGGAGTAGAGGAACGGACCAATTGCACTTCTTTGCGGGACGCCTGAAAGAATAGGATGTAGTGGAGAGAAGTGATTGTGTATTTTAACTCTGTAGGATCGATTGGTGACGTAATGGCATATATAGTGGGGTTTGTGAGAATCGAAGCTGGAGTAAAATGCAAAATTCGTGAGTTTCCGAGTTTACCGAAGAGAAGTTTCGAGCCGTAAAAGCGACCGGGCCGTTGCAACGTGAGTTCCGAGGAGGCGGGAAAGCTGAGTGCGTCCTCCTTTCAGAGAAGAGGGTCACTGCCGCTGTCCTACTCATGGAGCCAGCCACCATTGTCTCTATTCTCCGGGAAGGACGCTGCTGGAAGCCGGAGTGCGCACGCGAGTTATGTAACTACAGCTAACTGGGAAACCAGTCGGTGTCTTCGAGAGTCTGCTTGAGCAACTGGTGGGGGAGAGACGGACGAGAAGGTGCCATCGCAATCCATTCATTGGAAATGCAGCTAGACGTGACAACCTTGGCGAGCAGCGAACCATTCGACGGACTCATCAGCGACACGCACTTTGCTGAACGTTTTCTGACTACCCCAAAATAGTGATACAATGAACACAACTCCTGCCTACAAAGTCTGCTCAGGAATATATAATAATTGTGAGCAGTGCAACGTGTGTATCATATAAATCAACAAAATATATTCCTACAAAAGATTGTCGAAACCATCGTGAAAGCGTTTTAATTGGCGGGACCAACAGCCACGATCAAAACGGTATTTACAAAAAAAATTTAAGGTGCAACTACTAATAAAGTTATTTCAAATTGGATAAAAGAACTCTGAAAAAGCCAAAACTGAGGTGTAGATTTTCCTGATCTTCTTTTAAAATTACATTTTTTTCTTATTTCCGTAAATCTTCCTCGAAATGTTATTTTTTGTTATCATAGCATTATTAAATAACGTAAAAATAATAATGGGAGCTTTCCCGTATTTCTAACACGCTGATTGAAAGAATCAGGTAAAATCCATCATATATATATATATATAATATAGTAAATAGTAGAACTATTCATGATGATATGTTCGAATCAAAATATACTGAAATGTTCGTAATGATGGGAAATCTAATTGATAGGCGCATAACATTTAACTTCTACTCTTAATATGCAATAAGTGTAAAGGAGGTTAAACAAAATGTGCTCCAAAATATATATATAGTATAATATAAAATATACAAATATCACATAATTAGACTGTTAAGTTTTCTGAATTAAAAAAACAAACAAACAAAACTATGACTTCGAAGATGATATTCACACGAGCAACGCTGCATCGGTTAATATGTAAATAATTCGTTTTGGATATATTTCCCATTATATCGGAGTGGTAAAACAGGAAGTTGATCCAAGTGAGCAATTTACGGTTTCTCTAAAATCCTTGACGTAAACGGGCGAGACATAACTGCGACATAATGGGACGCATTTCCGGTAACTGCAACGGATTCAAGGTTAGTTCCTTTGTTTTATTCACGTAAATTCATGAAATTACTTTTTTTTTCCTACCAAGACAGATTAAATCTAAGATTCAAATTACTCCACTTGTCTTTCATAGCCACAGAACCTTTCTGAGTCCGAAACTTTACATTCTAGCAAGTGCCGAAGAATTCATAAGGAATAAATCTCGATTTCAATTCGGAGAACGATTTCATTTTATGAAAGTGAAAAGGCGTGTCCTTTTTTTTTGTAATAAGGAGAGACCTTGTGATATGATCATAACCTTTCAAATAATAGAAAGTTATACAGTTTTCCACTAGTTTGTAATGAATACGAGGAAAATAGGTATGACAATTTTCGATAAATATATATTAACAAGGCCTATTATAAATTTTTATAAAGTTGATATCGAAGTAATGGAAGGGTATTAATAATATAAAATTGAACGGAAAGTAATAGTTTCGCTGACATAATTCTAAACATTTATAATTGCCCAAAAAAGGCGAGATTTAACTGTTTCCGCACTATCGGTACGAGTTTGTTCACTACAATTACCAGTAGCTTTTCCTGCGTCAATTACGCAATCATACCGTCATCACAAATAAGACTAAAACATCAACAAGCTCTGAGTAAGTCGCCATATTTCTTGTATGTCACATATAGAAAATACTCTAGTCAATTTACGTATTTATATTTACTCTTAGAGTCATTCCTCACAGTAGGAAGTCACCGGGCTAAAGTTGGCTGTTACGCCTATCGTTCAACTTCTAACAGACTCAAATAACTTACGCAAACAACTCTCGAGTACAGAGAATCTGTAATAGAATACAAGGTTTGCGAGAATTTGTGCGTTCGGGTGCATTCCAGTCGGAGTTTGGGTCCTTTGGGTTAGTACGGAATTCGTTAAATTCGTTTTGTTTACCATAAATTCATAGAATTATATACGTGTATTAAAAAAATTATGTAGAAGAGTGCGAACGCAATTTAGTGACGTCATACTATTAGGCCGTCGTCCATGCACACAAACTGATTAATTGAAAAGTATAGCAATACTTTCTGTATGTATGAGTTCGTTCAATATTGATGTTTACTTTACATATAGTGAGGGTGAAATATACTAAGAGATTTCTGACTTCGGTAATTGTTATCAATGAGCAGACGTCTCTACGCTTTTTTTTAAAAAAACTATATTAATAGGTATAAATTCTCCTGGAGTATTACAACGGGTCAGCGTTACCAGTTTATACATTTAAGCGACTGAAATCAATGCAACCTCCTCCAGCAGTCAGCGATCAAGTTGAGACAGTTATTAAAATAAAAAATATTAATTTATCGAGTGCTCCTGTAAATATCCTATAGGTAATTTAATTTTTGTAAATTAAGGGCAGAGGCGTGCCTCTCAATTGAACTCCGTTGGGAATTTTATTCTTTACGCGAGATCTGAAACCTACAAATATTGTACATATCAGAGAGAACATCGCCCTGAGAAATAAAATTAATCGGTCGTAAAAAAAATATTGATGAAAATTGCTAGAAACTGAGGCAGTGATGACAGGCTGTCACAATTTTCTTCGACAACTGACTGGAAACTAGTTGGTGAAGTCGCTAATATGACGAGTTATTACAGCATATAAGTGGTCGTTGGTAAAAACAAACGCCTTCGAGATATGACACGGCAAGGAAATTGTTTCTACAGGAGAGCTGTTGCGAAAACTGCAGAATATTATGTTTAGAGAGTGTTCGCAAGAGATACAAAGGAAAATTTTAACAGGTGGTTGTAAGTCAATTTTGTACTGACTTTAAAGTAAAAAATTGCTTTGGGTATAGTTCAAAATTAAAAGAAACACAAATAATATCGCGTAAAATATACAGTTGTATTTAGTTTGAAGGCTTGATAATCATGAGTAATTTTAAACCTTTACGCAATATTTTTTTCCTAATGACATTTACGTCGCTTTTGAATATTCTCAATGCAGTAATAAGAAAGCTAAAATGTACCCAATCTGCGGATATATATGGCATCTCAAGCAAAGTCGTGAACTACTGTGCCGAAGTCATAGCTACTCCCCTTCAAATCATATTCAACGCGTGTCTTTCTACCGGCATTTTTCCCGACTCTCTTAAAGCTGCTAAAGTTATTCCGATCTTCAAAAAGGGTTCGCCCACCGACGCATCAAATTACAGACCAATTTCTCTACTTCCGATATTTTCAAAAATACTAGAAAAAATTTTACACAAAAAGTTACTTGAATTCTTGACGAAGTATAAAGTAATTACTCCTGCTCAACACGGCTTCCTCAAACAAAAATCCACGAGCACCGCTATGTACGAGTTTATTCAGAGTATACAAAATTCCCTTGATGAAAAACTGAAGGTAGCCGGAATTTTTGCTGATCTCTCGAAGGCATTTGATCTTGTAGACCACAGCATACTCCTCCAAAAACTAGAATATTATGGGATCAGAGGCAACGCTTTGGCACTCTTTGAATCTTATCTCAACAATCGGAAACAGAAGGTAGCCTTAAAAAACAAAGCTGGTGAGGTGCACTTGTCAGAATGGGAGGGCATTTCTTGTGGCGTGCCTCAGGGCTCAATATTAGGTCCCCTGCTTTTTCTTTTGTATATTAACGATCTTCCAGAATATATGGACCCTATAAAATCTGTCTTATACGCAGATGACACTAATTTGTTAATTACGGACATTGATTTAAATAATCTCAATGCGAAGATTGAGACTGCATCTAGAGACCTAAATACTTGGTTCGCCGCCAATAAATTAACACTCAATGTACAGAAAACTAAGTTAGTTCGTTTTACAACAGAAACCAACAACATCGTAACGGATAAGTTCTCTGATCATGCGACTTTCCTCGGCTTGCAAGTCGACATGAAATTAAAATGGAACTTGCACATTGATCGCCTCGTGCGCAAACTTAGTTCTGTTTGTTACTCATTGAGACTATTGACGCAACAAGTTGATACCAAAACTGCTTCACTAGTCTACTTTGCCTACTTTCATTCACATATGTGTTACGGTATTGCCAACTGGGGCAATTGTTCTCGTAGTGTGGATGTCTTCAAACTGCAAAAACGAGCCATTAGAATTATATCAGATTCAGATGCTAGAGAAAGCTGCAGGCCGCTGTTCAAAAGACTCCATATTCTGACTCTACCTAGCGCTTACATATTAGAAATACTAAAATTTGTTAAACGCAACATGAACCTTTTTGCAAGTAACGGGGACAATCATGGCTATGACACAAGAAACCGTTCAGTTCTTAGGTCTGACAAGCACAGCCTCAGTCTCTATGAGTCTAGCGTTCATTATTCCGGTATCGCACTATTTAACAGCCTTCCTGATCATGTAAAGAACATCAACAACTACAACTTATTCGTAAAGGAGTGTAAAACTTACCTTGTCAATGGAACTTATTACTCCGTACACGAATTTTTGAATCGGTCTGACATTCGTTGAACTGCCTTGCCTACAAAATTGCCGAATATGCTATAAATATGTAAATAGTTTGTCCAGTTTTCCCCTTTTGGTTCTGTTTTCCTGCCTCTGCTTTCTGTTTTAGTAAATATCTATGACGACATCCCTCCGTACCTAGCGACAGGAGATTAATACCAGGAAGTGATTTGTGTCGTGTGCGTGTTTCCTAAAAATAGTGTGTATGATTGTAGTGACTAGACTAATATAAACAGATATGAATTTTTGTGTGTGTTTTTGTGTATTATAAGTTTATATGCATTTTATCTACTGTACATTTGTGACGAATCCTATTTCCTCTTTAGAGGGCTAATGGTGAATAAATCTATCTATCTATCTATCTATCTATCTATCTATCTATCTATCTATCTATCTATCTATCTATCTATCTATCTAAAACATTAAAATTACAAAATAAAGAAAATGAGGAGGTAGCGGACGTTCGTACACTGAATGAATGTTCGGTTTCCATTTCAGTCTAGATAGGATCAGGAATATATGATTGTGTGAGGTAGAGAAGGTTCTATGCTTGTGATGTTTAAAACCTTCGGCAGTGTTGATTATTAAATGGACTGATTTAAACTCTTCAAGGACAAACGCCGAGTGAAAGAAGTAGCGATTGCGGTCTTCGTGGGAAGAAGTGCGTGGGCGGTTGCCTCGCACAACCGTATTAGGAGAGGACACTTTGCCGCTCACACAGGCTTACCATTATTTGAGCCCTTTAATACTTTGTCTAACACACTTTAAGATTTAAAAATGTTAAACACTGTTCCTCTCACATAGTTTCCATTTTCTAGCTTCTGATCAAGCATGCACTTTTTCTCTTAGATTAAACTAGGAGCCGTTCTGGCTGCAGCTGTGTGGACGATAATATGAAAAAGTCGCACGAATTTGATTCGAGGGCACAACGAAGAGCTTCAAGGTCAAATCGGCTCCCATTTGAAAATAACTATAATTTATTGAATTCTTGATTTCCCTCACACAGAATTACTTTCTGAAAAAATGTCTGGATAATCTTTCTACTTTTGTTAGCGATTTATTGCAACGTGTATAAGGAACAGACTGTCTCCTATTCTGTGACCCATCAGAGTCGACACTAAAATACACTTCCAAAGTGTCGGATAAGAAAACATAAGTAGGATCAAAACGAGAATGTAATAATTCAATATCCTTCGAACATTCCCAGAGCTGACAACGGTTGATAATCAATGTCTGTATATACATAAATATTTTCCAGTATCTATTTGAAATCAACTGAAATTTTCACAATTATAACAATGTTTACACCCAAATAGAAAAGTTGACGAGAAAAATAGAAGCGAACTTATTTCTCTAGTTGAAAGAAATACGTGCAGCGTCTAGACGACTAATGGAAATCGTTCATGAAGGTAAGCAACCATCCGAAACAACCAACGCAAACAAGAAACAGGGGAAAGTAACAAACATCCAGTAACATCCAGGAATTTTCTCTTAACTCAAGCATTAAACAGCGGACTAAAGAACGAACAACTTTACTTACGCCCTCTTCTCGTTAGTCAAATATTTTTAATGATTTATCCATGCTAGAAAAAAATACGGTTCTTTTAACAAGCAAAAAACTATTAATATTCAAAACTTACACAGAACAAGTTGTATTAAATAAACGTTAAATTGCTAAATTGAATATTCACAATTTTTATAAAACTCCAATAAATACTGTATTACAGAAAATCAATTGCATCATTTGCTATACGGGACAAACAAATGGAGCATCAACATAATAGTCTTTACGATGAATACTGAGTTGTATAAAGTAATTTAAATGTTATACAAATGTAAAAGTTAACAGATGTAAGTCGCTAATGACCAAAAGGATAATGCGTCATTAAATTGTAATTAAAAAAATACTACAATCAAAGAACATTAATTCTACTCTGCACTGTCATACAGTTATCACTAAACATATTTTACGCCTTGATTAGTCACAGTTTGAAATCAGTGACGAATAAATCAACTGAAAAACGTGACTGTATTGAAATGATTTATATTCACAGCTACTTCAGGAGTTTATGAATATGACAAATTTATTAAAAATTTCGTACTTAAATGACATATAATGTATCTGTTTAAAGTGACACAATATCACAGTCGTATATTATAGTTTATGAAAATATTGAATTATTTATCAATTTTCCTTCATTTACAAATAGTTCATGATATTAAGAAGGGAAATTTGTCGACGGGTTCTTGTTAAATAGCAGGCCAATATATTTATTTAACGTATTTACAAGCTTTCAGTTGTTTCTCTGCCTTGTGGTCTCGAGGAAGACCACGGTTCAATCGTCATTTTCGTTGTTTAGATCTGATGCAGGCACTACAGTAAATACAGAGAGTGAGCGCCGAGTATGGAACTGATACTACGGGAGGACGTCTTTCAGGGGTCAACAATCAATCACGTGAGATGAGCTTATCTCAGATCGTACTAACGACTTTGTTTTCATTGTATTTGCCGTGAGGCGAATCTGGCGGTTCTTCCTGTTACCAATTGGTTTTGGGTTGTAGTGGTCGTTCCTAACGACGGGAAAGCGCGGTGAAGGATGGCTTTAATTACCTGAGACGTGGCCTCGGGGGAGAGAGAAAGCACAAGGCGGATGGGGATGGAAATGCCAAAAGGAATTAATTATAGCTTAACACAAGTCGCAAAAGGAGGAGAGTTCACCGAGTTCAATTACGCAATTTCGTCCAACTTGCGTTAATAAAATTTTTATTTATTTTAAAAACTACACGATTCGGCTCTTTTGAGTCCTCAGACTGTTCCTTGACATCGTTAAGAAACCCCGGATCCATTTGGATAGACGATATTATTAATTAATTATTAAATTGCGACATGTTTCAATCGTCATGTGGACCTTCAGCAGGCAAAGATAACACAGTAAAACTTAATACAGAGATAGTATTGTACGAAAAATAATTTATAATTGTAATTAAGTGATACAGAATTAGTAAACAGAAAGTAGACAAACGTAGTGAAAAAATACCTAAAAATTTACGATTAATAAAATATGGGGTTGTAAATAGTACTTAATGATTCGGATCTGTTTTTATATTTCATAAATATATTTCATAAATTAGTCTGCATTAATAGCTGGTTTCTTAATCTAAAATACGACAATTGTCGCAATTTATCTGGTTATTATTATCTATAATTTATTTTGATACAATCGAAAGTCTGTTCTTGCGTTAATCTTACATTGTGTTTGTGTTCTTTGTTTTCCAGAGTTATTTTAGTATGCTCTACATATTCTAATTTATAAACTATTAATTTATTTTTATTGACTAAATCTTTATGTTATGAACTATAGTGGAAATATTGGTTATGTGATTTGAAAAATTAAATGGTTTGAACACGCGATCATGATAAAATCGGATCGATTTCTGATCACCTGGACGTATAAAACGTTCGCTTGTCCTCCCACCAAAATTAAATAATAAATTTTTAACTTAAAGCCAAACCTAACTTGTAAATAGTAACTGTAGTACATGTGGAAACTTAACATTATAATGAGAACAATTACGGATCAAAGGACTTGAGACACGTCCTTCACAGAAAGATCATTGAAATTGAAACAATGGCCTCTGACAGCGGTTTGCTACAACAGTCTAATGATCGTAAAAGTCTGATATAAGAACCTGTCAGGAAACAAGTCGAACCTCGTAATAAATTCGAAATGGATGTAACTAGGAAAAGTGTTATATATAACTGACTCACCACACTATTCTGACCTGTCCAGATGTCAAAAAAGAAATATTTGCTTCACGTTAAAGAAATTCATGATTTGAAGTGCCAATAGACAACTAAGTAGGTCACAGATGCAAATTTCCGCACAGCAAGAAGACCTTTCACTGCCCTTGAGGTTAAGTACCACACAACCCGTTCCAAATATTCTTACGACGTCATAAAATGATTTTAAAAAAAATCTTCCTATATGATTTAAAATTTCCCGTACCGTTGAAGGAGCGTCCGAAAGATTTTATGCGTGTTTCGTACTCACTTGTTTACCTTCACAGCGAGCTGACATGCGTCAAATGTGAAAGTTGAGAGACTTATTTGTCGTGTGATCTTTCCAAGTTTCCTGCTGCACACGGGGTCCTCACTCGGGTCGTCAGTTTCAAATGTCAGTCAACGAACTTAAGCAACAGCTATAAACCTCACGGCAATCATGTTACTGCAGCTCAATTAAAATACGAAAATTATTGATAGTACAAAACATTAAAACACTAAACGGATAATGAAAACTACCGAACAGGTAGAAAAACTGATCAAGTAGAAAAATTTCTTTTCGAATAAGGGGATGTTTATTAAATTATTTTCAACATAGGAAGAATTATATTGAAAAAAATGGTATGGCTGGAAAGCCTAGAAAAAAAAATTAAAAGGAGGACAGCTGAATAAATTAAATACCTGGTTGAATCTCAAAATTGTTATCGTCATTCTAAAGTTTTCCTTTAAATAAAATCATGGAAAATGAGAAACTCGGTACATTTTCTGAAGTCATCCTCATCATTGTTCTAAATTATTTATTTTCCCATTACCAATAAATATTATTCTAACAGTAAAAATTAAGCTCGAGAGGATTTAGACTTCAAGAAGTTGTCGTTAAAATATAAATTATTTTTCTGTTGCCCAAAAATGTTGAGTATTCACCAGGAAGTCTTATTAAATAAATTAATATCGTCAATGTATTCCGCAATATATTTATTAAATTTCTTTTCAAGATACAGAAGAAGCGTAAATATGAAAATTCAAAATAATAATTTTAATAAAAAATGGTCGTTTACTCTTCACTGTAAATTATTCAGTCTGTATATTACAGTACGAGGTAAATAGTCTTTTATTTTAAAGTGCGCGAGGGGTGACCAGCCAATGTGAGTTTTTTTAATATGAAACAGCCCTACTGATGTACAGTAATTCCTTCATTAGCATAGGGAGATCCAGTAAGGGGGTTTGTGGAGGGGAGAGATGCGCAGCAATGGATTTTCGAAATGAAAAAACTAAAATAACTGATATAAATGTTAAATTTGGACTGTATCGTTATATATATATATATATATGAGGTGTTATCAAACCCATCGTTGAAATTTTTGAGTTCAAGGGCATAGATGAAAGACTTACTTTTAAATATGGAATTACATTTGAATGAACACCGACTAAAAAATTTTAAAAATGAACCAAACATATATATAAAACAAGGGGTATATTCTTGGTGATTTTTGGGTTATACAAGTTTATCTGAATGTGACCATCACTGGAGACACTGGAAATGCGGCTGGAGAACCGCTACGCCATAACAATAAGACTTGCAGGGTCAATCAACTCCAAGCCTCGCGGACCGTGGCCACAAGAAGGTGAAACAACAAGAAATTGTGGCGAAAAAAGCGAAGAATGTTAAACACCTGGTCCGACTATTTGGTGGTCGAAACCACCTCAAATCCGACCGCATTGCGTACTTCAGATGTCTTATTCCAAGTCCAATCGCAGCTCGGTTAATTTTCAACGGACATTTACGAATCGTGTTATATATACTTCCGAAAATAGTTTTGATTTTATGAACGATTTTGTTTTCCTTCACAACAACAATTAGAGATGGGAGATTGCAGTAGCCTGTTCCTTCTACTCTGAAGGAGATTCTCTGCCATCAGGATCATCCCCACAGCAAACTCCTCTCCCGCTATCGGAAGGGCGTGGGACAAGTACCCAATGCCCGACCTACCTGATGCAGGTTTTTATAGGGTTTCCCTTCATTTCTTTAGGCGAATGCCGGGTAGGATCCTTAAACCATAGCCCGGGGGCCCTAGTAACCCTTGGCTACCCTTCCGCATCCATCCTTTCAAATCCCTTCCTATGCTATTAAAGGGAAGTTGCCCAATGTGGATCACCCTCATGTAGCCTGTTGTCCTAAAAAAAAGGGTGGAAGGAAACGAGGACATGGGCTAAACAGAGTTCGCTACTACGTCACTGCCTAGCAAATCAACGACCAAATCAGAAGCACATATTACCATAATACGTCTTTATTTAAATCTGTTTATCATCACATTTTCACTACTTCTATTCCTCGACAGAAGACGTAGTAATTGGTACTGAATAAATTACATGTCTATTTAATAAGACTTTTTGATGAATGCCATACATTTTTATTCTCCAGCAGATGAAAACAAATTAATTTTCAGGGGCTTCATTAAAGTAATAGTGTGTAGGTATATTTGTCTCTCTTCAGACTTGTGCAGCTATTGAGATATGTGGACAGCTGGAAGGGTGCGTGTCTTGGACCCGCGGATGGCCACTTTCGCTTCCCACGGCGCAAGGCCACCGGGAAGGTTGTTACTCCGCAATCCTCCCTGGAATACCGCAAACAGACGTGCAGATCGCGCTCTCGTCGGACATGAATACGGTCCTTTACATCGCTCAAAAATGCCGCTAGTCTCATCCCCCTTTTCCTTTGTTTCTGTCCTTTTCTGATCAAATCTTTAAAACATCTTAAAGATCTAAATTACACTGATAATACACTCGTAACCGTGACAATTGTACGTTTGGTCCTATTTATTTACGTTAAACATTTCATAGTCTCTTCAATTACCCTATAAGCCTAAGTGCATTCGCCAAAAACTAATTTGCGTAATTTGAAGTAAAGCTCTTGAGAGTCACGTATCAACAAATAATTCAAAATTGTACAGTATTATTGCGAGAAGCGAAAACAACTTATATGAACAAGACTAATCACTGTAAATTACACAGAGAGTAAGTGATTACTGTGCTTAATAAACCTCCGGACAACATTAAACAGTTAAGAGATGATAATAAATTTCAAAAAGAACAAATCGTGCTTCATTATAAGGATTCATACTAAAATAAACCGTCTGCAAAAAAAATTATAGCACATGTAGTTTTATTTTATTTAACAGGAATCAGAATCATACAATCTATGGGCTTTTGTTGTTGGCTTAGAATTCATTTACATAAATGAATTAATTACTGTCCTGATGGGGTCCTCTCGACTTATTGGTCCCCAGTTACCACGTTTTCAGGTCAATTGGCCAGAATTTCTTCACTCGTCTGTCGATTCTGTGTATCTTGACCGTATTGCATTTGCTCGCACACCCCCATAATTCAATGCCGAAGGCCAAGATCGGTTTTATGATGGGTTTGTATATAATTATTTTATTTTCAAGAGATAGATTTGACCTTCTACCAATCAGCCAGTATAGCTCACGAAGGTATATGCCCATTTGTTTATTTTTATTTTCTATATGTACCTTCCAACTTAGTTTCGAGTCGAGATGCATTACAAGATATTTCACATGTGCCGATACCAGGAGTTGTAAGGTGAAGATTAATTTAAAGGGGATAGTAAATAATAAATGTCGAGTATTACAGTTCTACACTGTTGAAGTCGTGCTTCTCTAGTAATATGGTGTGTGTTTGATTATTTCATGGACCCATGACGTCATAAACATCGCCCTCTATACAATCACCCTTTTAAGAATTACACAACAACATAAAAACACAAGCAAAAATTTAAACATGATAAATAAGTCTCTCCTGAATTCTATCCCACCGCTGCCACCATGTTTTATTAGTCAATTATTTTATTAATTATCGTCATGGCCCAATTACGTCATAAAAAGCGCCCTCAATACAGTATGCAATACTCGTCTAACTTCAAGTCGATTCCAATATAATACTTTTAACATTCCATGATTGCAATTTATCTCTTCGCGTGTCACGACTATGGAACTGTTTAACAGAGTAAAGCCACTTTCATCGAATGTCATCGTGATTTCGTGTGTCAACGAGAATTGAGAATTCCTCATTGATAAACGGTGATAGTATTGCGTATTATTTGCTTAATTAATCAGTTATGAGAAAGGGGCAGAACAATCCGTGCCGAGGAACCGCATTGTTCTCCGTTCGCACAATGGAAAAGGCAGAGAGACCCGCGGTCGAGCCCCAGCGATCGGATCTGGGACTGGAGTGAAAACCGCTCACTGGCCCGACCTTGATCCTCGTCCAGGTGCGAATTTTCGCAAAGGGCGCGGCGAAGCAGCTAATCTGGCGACAATGTGCAACATTCCAGGCGGCTTACCTGCGCCAACCGCGGGGGTCTTGACTCGGTCACAATGGGTCAATTAAAATTAATAGGGACC
The DNA here is from genome assembly GCA_037074705.1 of Zhengitettix transpicula. Lineage (NCBI taxonomy): Eukaryota > Metazoa > Arthropoda > Insecta > Orthoptera > Tetrigidae > Zhengitettix > Zhengitettix transpicula. Next base: position 32,056,780 of record CM073596.1, on the reverse strand, counting down.
GCAAGAAACCCGTGCGCCTGCATCGATCAACACCTGTCCTGACACCTTATAAAAGTCTAATCATTTCTCACTCCCCGCCAGACGACTTCGTCACCAGTACATTTCAGACCGCAAAGAAACCAGATCAACGAAGGAAAAATTACCTCCTGACTGGGAACGTCGGAACCATGAAGATTGGACAATAATAACTGGAAAATAAATCCTTATATTTTTTGTTGTTTTTTATTAGTAGAAGGTCTGAGAAAATTCAGCGTGTACTATATTGCAAGACGCGACGGAAATATTTTTCTTTTCACGTCTGATCATCAGCTCCTACACAATCGAGCCGATAACTATTAGATTTAGTGCTCTATTATTTTTAGTTTTTTTTTTTGGTAGTCGAAAATAGTGATCATACTTTCCAAACGAGTGACAGTCCGCAAGAATTTCTCACTGAGAGACCCGTAATTTTATTACACATTTATTGTTGATTTCTCTCGTCTGCACACTTGAATCCGAGTTGCAGTGTCTGCCGCAATACACGATCAGCATTGAGAATTTTTGGAGAATAAGGAGGAGGCAGTTCGGTTTCGCTGCTCTCTTGATATGCATAACGCACGACACGAGAAGGAAGTTGGCCAATCTGAGGGTTTTAGGCGGCTGAGCTGTTTCTCCTGCTCGCCAGGTTTAATTTCGACACTGAGCAGCCGCCACAGTGGATTCATTAGCGGTACACGGAGCAGGTTTCGCAACGACGACCGTCCTTGATGCAAACGTTCGAACGCGAGCCGTTTCGGGAGCGCGCATGTGGCAGGATCCTGACCAAGGATAAGTGATTGTCGACAAATTTCAAACTTACTTCGCAAATTGGAAAATTGCGTCTGATGTTCTAGAACAGGTCACGATTACATCCAAAGCGGGTCTATTAGTTTTCCGGTAGAGTAAATTGAGGACTTGCTCTATATCGTATAAGGCGACAAGAAATCAGCATCGTGTGATTTCATTAATATTTCTTTTTATAAATTATAGCTAGCCTTTCTTTTGTAACATTATCCCGCTATAATAACTGATTTAATTTTATGATAATGAATTATCTTTTCACAAAACATTTACGAGACTATATAATCTCGAGCTTAATTTCTTATTCAACCTTACAAGAGCACATAAGAACTTTCACTTTCAACTTTTTAAATAATTGAAAGTAAATATCAATATGTCCCATAATCATTCTACTTCTCTAGGTATTGGTCCAGAGTGTATTTTACATTTCGCATTCAGACTCTTCCCTTGTCGACCATTTATTCTATTTTTCCATGAACTAAATGAAACACCTAATCGACGTTAGAACAATTAAATTAACCTATTTTGTATTATTTAAAATTATTTTCATTTACAATATATATATATATATATATATATATATATATATATATAACCCTTTAGTTTTAAAAAACTAATTGGTAAAAAACCAGTATTTTCGAGATGACTTATGCCGTATTTTCATTATTAGAATAATTTTAAAAAAAATTGTTTCCAATTGTTTTTGTAGCCCAGTAAATACAATAACATAATTAATCGTTTGTTTCGTATTTATCAGGACAAATGCCTAATTACTATATGACTTACATGCTTAAATTGTCGTAGCACAGGTAAACGTTATTTTAATATAATGTGACATCACACAGCTTTCATTTGTTACGTTTCTCCAAGTAAAAAATGTAATGGAATATATAAATAGATTAAATATTACGAAATGTGTTTATAATATAATAATTAGATTTATAAATCCTAATGCGAAACAAACTTAATTGTTTTATAATATGAAATTTCGTTATAATCTGTGCAAAACGTTAGATAAAAGGAGAATAAAGTTTAAAATATATTATACTATTCGTACTTAATGTAACCCAATTAGCATTGCACTCTGAGACTAAAAATCATCGATTATATTTTAAAATTGGATTTGAAACACGCCATAGGCCTACGTGTATTCTCGTCGATTTCGCATCGAAATTAGTCTTGAAGGTAAACTGAAATGTCTGAGCCTATCCACACCTCTGCTGGTGCTGTGTAAACAGAGGTTATTGCTGTAACGGTATTTAACTTTACACGCAAACATCAGCGTTTGTCAAGCGTTTTCGCGGAATCGAAACTCTGCCCTGAGAGACTTCAACGCGTGGATAAAACAGAAACATGGCGATAATCTCCGAAAGGGCCTTCTGAAATTTGATCTACTTCGAGCGGGATTGGGCAAGCAGACTGGCCGGTCAGGTTAATTGCTGACGTTTAATGTAAGCAGGTAGCGAAAGTTTTGCTGACGGTTAAGATGCTACATATACGTTGCATCACTCCACTCTACAATCCTGCAGTAATGCGTCTGGTAACACCAATACCACGCTCTTTAACCTGCGGTATCAGGTGGAGTCAATGACCAATCTCAAGCATGTAATTCGCAACGATCTTAATATTAACCATGTACCATTCCAATCATTTACCGTTGAAAGGAAAATAAATAATGAAAATTCGTTAATTTAAGCTTAATGGAGCTTCAGACCATTAAATATTTAAGATTACTAACGTTTTCAGAAAATCAAATTATTTGAAGACGAAACCACGAGAGTGAATGTTTTAAAGTTAAATTGCAAAGCCCTAATAGTTTATAGCAAATCTACAAAGTCATATTGCGAAATTTGTGACGGGATTACACTTGAATAGATTTTATGTTTTCTATTATTTGGTACAGAAATGACAATGCACGAATAAAGAAGCCAGTATGATTTATACACAAGTGAAATAATTATTTGCTTGAAAATCCCTGGAATGACTATAAATCAACGAGTATTAGAGACTTCCATCGACAATAACTACTTGTACTCTGAAAGTCTGTTGATAATAATCTCGACTTTAATAACAATCTAAGGACGGTTCGGTTTCTGATAAAATTAATTGATAATCCAGGGATTCTCAGCGAAGTACCACTACACTAATAATGACTTCCATGACGTTCATAACATTAATAATTGAGGTGTAAATATTTTCATATTTCCTATGGACATTTTGTTTTTTTTACTGCAAATGATCTTATTCACCCTTGAATCTTTGTAATTCCGAATTAGTATATTATTCTATTAAGCAGATCCGTTTAATATAAACTATGAAACGGAGAGTTGTGACAATAAAGTAGAATATTTCTAATACCTCCAGAATTTGGTTTCATTGTTAGGGGGGCTGTAGAGAAGGATAAAATTAGTACATTTTGCGTAGTAGATGATGCGTGTATAAAAACGTATAATCAAGGAGTTGGCTGTAAATACGCTCCATGAAATGAAGCTGAAGAACCGCATAAAACCAGACATGTACATAATAACTTGACAAGATTTCTAAGGATGCTTCAAGAATTCAAGACGTTATTAACGTAATTGCCCTCAGCTGAAAATTTAAATGTTGCGTTCTCACAGAAATATTTGTGAGGGAGGGGTCGCTGGACCACGGACGGCGGCAGGATGTTGGTCTAAGATTCGCAAGCACGCGGAAGAGACCTGCCATCACCCGGCCGTTGACTCTGCAAATATCCGGCGGCCATTGCCCTGCAATACTCAGGGAGAGGACAGACGGTCATATGAAATATAACGCGAAACGTCCTCTACCGACCTATCAAATTTGGATGACATCAAATAAATAATTTTGATGAGTTTATCCCGGAAACTTTATTAAAGAGCGATTCTCCTTCTCGCCCGCAGAATATTTGCGGTTAAGAGAAGCGTCAGCAAGGAATCTGAAGTATGAAGCGAGAGACTTCAACGCGCGGCTGGAACAGAATCCCGACGAGAAGTTTTAGGAGAGCAGAGGTCCACATCTGAACATTCGGGATTTAATTATAATTTCTAAACTCCATTATACCATGTCTGACTGAATGATCGCATAACTGCATTGACAGGGAAAATTATTACAAAAAATATATAAATTCAGTTTTAGCTTTGTCTCAGTTTATTTTTGGAAGATGTCTCGTGTTTGTTTTAGAATGCACATTAAATAATGTTAAAAATAATGACAATTACAAAGTACCAGGAAATTCAATTCATATATTTTATAAAAAGGTACTACAGATGATTATTAAAGTTTAAGTCACAGACAGTAAATGATTGATTGAATGGCAATATCTGAATAAAAAGCAAATGTTCGGGGCTGGGATTGAATATGGGAATATGGAATTAAAGACACATATAATTTAAGCAGTAAGTGGCGTCTAAATTTTCAGTCGTTAATATATTTATATTTTTTACCTGAAACAGAAGTGACCTAAATTTACAAAAAAAAAAAAATAGTCCGCGATCTAATTTTCAAGTAACAGCAAACATTACGAAGGCCACAGACTTCGTTATTTCCATCAGGTTGCGGAACTACACTTGGCTGTTTCAAGGTTAGATTTTCGCATGAAAATCCTAACATATTAATTACATGTATCATCTTCCTTGCAAACAGGATGCAGTAACTGCCATTAAATCTCCGGTTAAGATGTTGGACTTCCGCTTTCCATAATTAGAATAACAAATCCTGTATGATGGAATGAAGTACACGACTGTTCTCCAGAAGTGGGTCATATTTTTCATCTGAGGAATTTTTTTATATAAGTGAAACGTTAAGAAACTTATCTATTGGCCCCTTTGAATTTGTAATTATACTTGTTGTACGTATCACATGGCCTGTACAGTTTGGCAAATTTCAAGTTCAGTGTCGGGGGTTTAGAGAAAAATCAAAGACAAGGAATAGTTGTGGCAGAAAGAGTGCCTAGTGGTCAAACATTTAATGGAAGAACACGTTTTGGGGAATTACGTGAACGTGTTGGAGTAAGTGCGCTGATTCGTGAATGAATGTGTGAATCTTGCAACAGGTCATCGCGTCTGTCCACAACACCTTTTAAAAGAACGCTTTTTTAGGTCAAACTCGTACTCGACCCTGTTCCCCTGATTTATCAAAATGTGGTTTACTCGACAAAATCCAGTCGGAGATTCGACAGTGGAAAAGGTACAAACGAAAATGATATACAGAAGTGCTTTTTATAGTTCAAGGAATGTGTTCAGAAGTTGGCTGAGTCAATATAGCCCTACTACTACGGAAGCCATAGGTACGTTTACATAGGTGAATAAACAGAGTTCATCAGTCTCGTTTTTTTGTCATGTGTACGCTTCCTCTGTGACCAAAGAAGGTAGTTTCGGTAGTACTGTGGGAGTGATAACAAAATCGACCATATCTCAGAATTCCTTGAGTTACAATGGGCGGGGGGGGGGGGAACCGAATGCCAAATCATGGAGGTCGGATTGCGTTGAGCGTCTGGCCGCGGTCTAACTACGTGCGTTGTGTGCAAGTCCGGGTTCGAACTCCGGCCACCGGGGCGTCGCGTCGCCGCAGGGCCCCCGACCCCAGCGCCTCTACCGGGAGGCTTGGACTTCCTGCCAAGGACTTCTTCGCCTAACCGGTCCGACCCTATTTATAGGGTCTCGATCGCCTGCTTTGGTAGCGGCGCGCCCAAGGCTGGACTCACTTGGCCATCATCCGGACCACACGACCTTGTCAGAGCTGCTACTGATCACCCAGTCACATCCACGAGGAGCTCGCGGACGACGCCTACTCCCAGAGAAGGCGTTGCTGGAATCCCCTGTCTCAATGCTTCCTTGTTCGGAAAGGGAAGGGATAAATTAATCCAGGAATCCGTTCTTCAATATATTAAATGAATATGTTTACACGAGCTGGGTGCCCGTCTTTCATACGAGAAAGAAAACTGGGCTGTTCATTCAACCTTTGGCGCCAAACATTATTACCAATTTATTCTGATAGTCCAGGATTTGGATCTTCTTTCTATACCGCGTTGCCCATTGATCCACTATCAAAATTTTTGTAATTTAATACTTTGTCATATCTTGGCTCTGTTCATAATCTTACTTTACAGCTATTTCGCAGAAAATAATTCGTTTACCTTTCAATACATGCCTCTTAAAAAAATATTAATCGGGAAGACTGAAACGTTATATCTTTAAATGGTGAAAATCAATTTAAAATGCCTCAAAGTTAATAACTGCTTCAAATAAAAAATAATTGAGCCATTTTTATGTAAAGAGCAATTTGAATCAGATTTTGGGTCGTTTGCCATTTAGACTCAAGCAGGTGGGCAGCAGTTTGATTTCGTTACGAACCTTTTTACGCTTCTATGCAACAAAAAAAAGTAATCGAAACAAGTTTGACCGTTTTCTTGGGAACATCGAACAAAGACGGCGTCATATCAGTTTCGGATTCCTCTAATTCATAAAAAGTAAAGGTATATCAAAATCTAGGTGTTCTGAGCAGCGTACAGACGTAACTATTAATTTATTTTTGTTGAATGAAAATGAAGACACTCCACTAAATGAGGTACTGGAGGATTTGTGCTACTATGAACAACCCAGGCTGATAGTTTACGAATAACATCGGAGAAGAAGAGAATATAATATGAACCCCATTTGATATTTTTTACATGAACAGGTGTCATAATAAATAAGCGGATCGTGGTTAATATATGTGTGATATAATGTGAATAATAGTTTACAAGACATTCGAGAAAAATTAATGAAATGTAGAAGTCAATTTTCATAGAGGAGACCAAACGGGAGGTCATTCGAAAAGCTCTGTAGAGAAATTTTTGTCGTATATCCTGATTTATTTACACTTATAAACCTACCAGATTTCGAACCTACTGGTTTTAATATATTAAAAATATATATTTAACGACAATTTTAACAGACTATTCTATCATTCAAAAAATATTTTATTAATCAATAATTAACGTTTCCGTACACATTTGTGCTCTCATCAGGTTGGCTATGAATTTTATCTGTTATGTTTCTAGCATTTCTATAAAATTAATACGAAAAAAACCTTAGTGTGTGTACAAAAATACTCTAATACGCACTAAATGTTATAAAAAAGTAAACTACAGTGAGTAATCAAGTAACCTAAAGCTCCTTAATCTTAAATACTCGATAAACTAATTATATCTATCTTTAGTAATAAGTATTATTTTCTCAGAGTCAGTCAGAAACAAACGTGTTGGATAGTAAAAAATGTGTAAATGAGTATCAGCACGGAAAGTTCTAAGAAGTTGCACATGGATGGTAAATTTATTGTAAAATTGTTTCTGAGCAGACCGTGGCGCAAGGACTAAGACACAGTAAACATTTTGGGAATAGTTGCTAACTAGAAAATTTCTAAGTTGAAGCAAATATTAATTTCAGGCAATTCTACCTGAAAAAGTTAGAGTATATATGGATCAGAAATTTAGAACCACACACGTTATGAATAAAAGGCTGTTTTGCAATAAATATCAAAGGAGATGTTTAAATGAAAAACATTTCAGGTTAATAAGATACGATGCGCATTTAAGAATATAAAGCATACGAGTTTCCTCTTTGTGGAACTACTGGTCAGATAAAACATTGTCGGCGCACGTTCTCCTTTGTCAGGATTTCCTTATAAGAATTACTTTCTTATGCAGACGAAGTCCTACACAGTAGAATGATGATGGTGGTAGTTGCCACAAGATAATGGATGACGTGCCCATAACAAACAAGCTGAAAGGACAGATGTTGGAGGAGAGCGTGTAGGGACTTGAGAGATTTGCGTCATCGCCTGCGTCCGATCTCTGCGAGTGTGAAACTGCCGTGGACCACACCCAACACGACCCACTTCCCGGGGCGTGGGTGGCGACTATACTTGCACTTACCTCGGTCGTTGTCAGCGCGATCCAGACCACCAGGGGCAGCAGGATTTTCATTTTTGCTGTGAACAAAAAGAGAACCACAAGGTTAATCACCCATGCACGCAGATCAGAGAGTGACTCATTCTAGAACGTAGGTGCCGGGAATAACTGTGCCTTCTGGTGCTTGTGCAGTCGCAAATGGAATGCGTTGGTATTTATTATTACCGCTTGTTTAGTCATATAAAAGCTTAAATTTTTAATACGTTGGCCAAGCATGCAACTACTTAATTTAGGAAAAACGAAGACCAAATTCAACGGCCCGACGCTACTCTCAGAACCCTGAATTGACTTTGATGGTGCTGAAGCCGTTTTTACACTTTCCTACCCAACAATCCACCAACTGTTGTGCGATTGATGCTGAAAGGTTATGAGAGTCACAGGTGAACGCTACGAACTGGCTTATATGAGCTTCTGGAGAACCTTAAAAAGTCGACAATGAAAATAACAATACCATTTTTTATTGAAAGAAAATTAATATTCCAGTAGCTCAAAATGGAAATAGTAAGCTTGAGCCTGGAAGAACGTTCCAGCCCGTTTGGACATTCCCAACACTTATTACATTGTTCCACTGTTATTAATTAGATAACCCATGATAATCCTTTTTTAATTTAAACTTTTTATATAAGGGGTAACATCACCCTGGTGTAAAGGAAGTGACGTTGTTACAAACAAATATTTTTCTTCTCCGAGCAACGAAGGGAATTATTAATTGCTAGACACTCTGTAAGGCTTTAAAATAATTTCTTGATGAATTTAAATTTAATATGACTGATATATGAATTATTGTTGTTTTTTGTATTCTATCCGCAATGTTTTTTCTCAGTCGCATTTTAATACGAAAACTAATTAATAATTTTCTAAAATTTTGAATTTAGGAAGTCTGGAGTTTTTGGCTATATTGCCATTAATATGTAAAGAGAAAAATATTTTTTATATAAATATTAGTTAATAAAAATTGCATCAAGAATCTCCTATATGTAAACATATTTCACAGCATCACTTATTCCCAATTATCAAAATGGTAACTATACAAATGTTCACTGCGACAGATTAAAAACATTAAGGATAGAATAAAAAACAGCATTAAAATCAATGTGAGTAGATTCAAAAGTGACTGGTGGATATCGACAAACATCAGTTAAAAGTAATGGCGAAAATCTTGAAATATGATGTATTAAGTGTGAAGGTGTTGACGCACTAAACCAAACGAAAATATTTCTATAATACTGTGATTTTCATTGAGTTATTGAATAGACGAAAGATACACGACGTTTAATTTATAGAAATAGTAATTCCTAAAAATCATACAAGGAAATGAAACGTAATAACTGGGACTAAATTAGGAATAAGATTAAGAATATAAATGTATAATAAAGAAAATATAATATCTGCATCAAGACTAAAATTGTCGGGAAAGAACTATAACGAAGAGTACGAGAACTCTAAGGAGGAACTAAGTAGTGATAAAAATTTCGTCACCAAGTGGAAAGTGAAATAAAAAAACTCTTCACGTAAATGACACGCAAAATACATTAGCGGGGCAATGAGATGTAGGGCGCATTGTTGATTAATAGGGGAAAGCAGGGAGTCGTTAATGAATTGAAAGCTAGATCCACAATACACGCGTAAAGAGAAGATATGAATCGGTGAAAAGTACAACCACAGCCGCGGTTCGATCAATTTGAAAACAGTAGGCATGTGAAACATATTTACACTAAGTAAGGAGAAGGTTGCGACATCTAAGACATTTCTGAGTAAATTGCAGCGGTCTTTATTGACTCACCGTGTTACTGGACTTACTTGCTGCCCAGATCACACACACATTGCCGTTGCTCAACACACATCTAAAGCAGCAAGTACAACCTCTATGGGTACCTACTGACTCAAATAGAAATAGCATAATCCCAACCTCACATGAAAAATCATATCAGCTAGCCCAAGGAGAATATTTATATAAAAATATTTTATACCCTAAATACCATAAATAAAACAATAAAACGTGTATAATTCTGTGGTATGAAGTCAAGTGTCAATAAACGTTCTAGCGTTCTTCTTCTTAAAAAGTAAGTTATTTAAAAAATGTCCGTATAGACGATATTACGTGTAAAGATAATTTATTTATTGACAATTGACTGGAGAGTGTCGGTAATTCAATTTCTGACAGTGGTATGTCAATTCCGGGAAATCGCCGATGCTATTGATTGAGCCTCTTTCAGGTGGTTTCTTAACACACTAACTTTAAATCGTGTCTCATTACACAGGCCTGCATTTGATCTACAAAGTTTATTATAACCAAAACTTCTAGACTCACGTTTGACTTTGTTATAACAGAATTTTTCTCGACCTGCAACCCGAGTACATCCAAATCCGCAAATTCATACGAAACGGATACATGAAGGAAAGAACAATCTCTGAAGAACAAATTAAATGGCACGTTGCGATTTTTGGAATTAAATAATAATAAAAAATTTAATTTATGTCTGATCTGGAATACAGAGCAATGAAATTAAAATTTACTTTAGAATATGTGTAATATGGCTGTTGCAGTAAATAATCTAAGTCATAAAGTCTAAGTCAGAAAAAGACGCAAAAAAGGTAAACTATTGCAAAAAAAAATGCAACCAGCATTAAAATTCGAAAGTCTTACGAGAGAAGTCTATGAAAGAAGAAGATATATAGGGTAATCCACATAGTGGCCACTCGCCTCTTATAGCATAGGAAAGAGATTGTGGATATGTAGAGCAAAGTACCCAAGGTATTGCTAGGGCAATTCGCCTAAAAGTGATTCAGAAACCATAGAAAACCATAGAAAAACCTGCATCAGGTACATTGTGTACTTGTCCCACTCCCTGCAAATGGCGGGAGAGGGGTTTCCTGTGGGGACGCAGCATTTCCCACTCTGTGCCTCAACCAGTTTAGGAGGCATCTGTCCGACTATCCCAATAGGAATAGCGGACAACTCTTACGACAGATTAATTTTGAAATGTAAGTAGATACAGAGAAACTACGGGAAAATTGGTTAAATAAAATATATATAGTTTGAATGTAGGTAAAATAAATAGAGAAGAAAAGAAAAACTATCGGTTATATTAGTTGACGCATGGCTTCTGCTTTAGTTGAGTGACTTGAGAATAATACAGAATAAGACAAATACGAGTTTCATGAGACAGAAACTTGTGCCTGAGTGACACCCATTTTGTCTTACAGATTACATGGAGGTTTCGTTTTTGTACAATATAACATCGTAAAACCGTTTCTGGGTCAGGTGAAAACGAGTTGTTTGTGCTTCTCGCCTGCGACAAGATTCAAACCACAGTCTCTGTGTAATGCACCATGCCACTACAAACCGAAGAAACGCTTTCTACGCCCGAGCCGTGATCGAAGGCTACAAAAACAAGGCGTGGGTGGGCTTGTAAGAGCACCGCCGGCTCCTATACAAACATCTACTGGATAATCGAGTCTTGCAGTGCGACTATGCAAACGCCAGGAATTTTTTCCAACGTTTCTCTAGGAAAGATGATCACATTTGAAGACGTATTCTTGGCCACACGCCTAAGAGAACTTTACGTCATATCTGGTGAATAAGGATTTCCAACAAGGTATAAGTTGATATTTTTTTCTATGCTGAATAATGAGAACACAGCGGAAAATGAAGGGTAAAGTTGCAACTGATATATCAATTTATTTACGGAGCCATAGAAGGAGGGCTTGTGATGTTTACGTAATCGGTCTCGCCTTTCGATTTTACGTCCTCTAAGTCGCTTATGAATTTTCAATTAAATAAAACAGAGTGTATGTATGTTCCGAATACAAATCTACATCCGTGGAGCAAATTTCTCCAAATTTCGTATACGTCTTCTTTACGACCAGGAAAAAAAAACACTGTCAGGGTGAGACACGTCTACCACTCCCAGGAGGTGGAAATATTTATACATGCTAAAACGGCCGATATTTGAGACGGATAAATATTTTTCTGGGTCAATGAGATTAATAATGTTTCTCCAATGTTATCTGAGAATAATTTCAACTCCTTACAGCATGGGAAGGGGAGGGGGTGGAGAGGCGTTACATAACATTAACGCAAAAACAACCGAGATTCGAATCAAATCGGGTTGTCGCTGAAGGAGAGCACCCTTCAGGGCGGGGGTGGTGTGAAATTTCATAAAAAATAACGCGAAAGCAATCGAGATTGGAGTCGAATGCGGGGTTATGGTTGTCGCTGAGTTTAATTATGATATTCAACCTGCTATTTAACCCCTAAGGGCGTTAGTGGACGAGGTCGAAAATTTTTCAATATGAAAACGAGGCAGAAATATTCGTCGAAATAAATTTTTAGGGGAAAATTAGTTCAACTTCTTTCGGCGTGGAAGGTGAGCACATTTAGGAATAGGGGTTGACGTGCGTTAAATAAAAATAACTCATAAGCAAGTTAGTCAAACAGAGTGAAACCGGGCGTTATTGATATATGAAAAACTTGGCAACGCCGGCCACCCAGCTAGTTATATATATATAATCAAGTTTGATTTTTTGGTAGTGTTAGAACCCTAAACCAATTAATTATTTGGGAAACGTCGTAGTTCTCATTTATTGGACTCATGAACTTCGGAACTGACATCCGCAGATCCGTGACCAATGAACTTTTTTGATATACTGTATATATTTACATTGCGCTGAATCATATCAGATCATATGCATGCTGACACATTTTTCGCGAAGAAAAACCAAGATGCCATCTGGAAGGGGTTTTAATACCGCCCGCACTGACATTTCGGAGTCTCGTTTTCATTATTTGAACCAGTTTAATTCAGCTCTTACGATTTCGTCATAGTTTCCTCTCGTTACTTTTATGATTTCGACTTATAACGGTTTTGATAAGATATAATTCTGTTTCTGTCCGTTTGGATTTGTAAAAAGTAAATTACGGTCATCTCTTATTGAAACTACCGAACCCTGTCAGTACCAACGTAAATTACGCTACAGTGACTCCATCAGTAACGTGTAATTGTTCTGTTTCATTTCCAACGTCCCTTTCCACCCACTTGTTTGTCAATGAGGAAGTTAATTTGTTTTAAAGGGGACGATTGAGTGTAATGTGAAAACATGTTGGGGAAAAGCAGTGATTTACGTAAAGAATGAACAACTATTTGGGACATCTGGAGGTGACATCACATAGAGAGTGTACGAGAATAATACGGCACGATGCTTACACGTGTTCTTCGGGAAAACACATCCTACATACGGCTCTCCAAATCCGTTGAAAGAAAGCGACCGAGGAGCCAAGTTTGGCGTTGCGAAAGGCTGCGTAACTTTCTCCGGAGACAAGTAACGCAACGCGCACTGACCGGACTCGTGCAGCTTGTCGATATTTATTTCGAGCATTATTGTTTCGGTGAAACATCGCATTGTCCCAATATCTGCTCGCAAACCGTTTCGAATTCCTTGGGAAGGAGCAGCTGTGACGCCCTCTTCTGGAGGCCATATACGGAACGGAGAAAGCCGTGTGCTATGGGATAGAGAGAGAGAGAGAGAGAGAAAATTATAAGCTACGACCTGTTAGCAAATGTCGCCGCGACATTCACACCGAAACTAAATGACTTCTGACAATTTATAGAGTGGAATAATACGAGAAGCTATGCATGTAGACACGTTGCCTGCGAACAAACAACACTTACGTAACAGTTAGATAGCATCTTGAAGGGGTTTTAATACCGCCCGCATTATATTTTGGAGCTTAAACATGATGTCAAAATTAAACAAGGAAACATTACAGATTATAATCAAAAAGTAAAAGTAGGGAAGCCAAGTGAACTGAAAGAATGGCTGAGAATTCGACTCGGTGCAAATGTTTGCGTTGTCATCGTCCGATGATTTCAGAGCATTTAAATAACAAGCAAAAATAATTTTAAAAATTATATAGATTAAGATTTGGTAGATGAAAATTAAAGACTAGTCTGCAGACTAGTTTTTAATGGTAGGAATACTGAAGCTATTATATAAAAAAAATCTTCCGGTGCTAAAGAATCGAAGCAGCAAGTCTTCTGGAACGGAATTTAATTAAAGAAACGCATTACAGATGAACCCAAGGTCTCACATAACATATAAAACGTTTAGCTCAAATTTGAGCAATTTTGAAAAATATTAAATTTACTTTAAAAAGGCATTAAAAGGCATTAAAAAATTTTCGTTCTCACTACAGGCCTGAACAATGCTCAACAAACTAAAATCCGGCTTTTGGAATAAAACATGGAGTAAATATTTTTATAGTCTGTTTCATTGTCTTATTTTAAAAATTTGAATTATATTTTTCCACAGGCGGAAAATATTCAACACTAATAAAATTATTGTTCGAGACAGAGTAGATTTTCCTGACATTTCATGCCAAATGATTTCATAAAAACCAATTCCTACGTTGACGAATTATGAACTCTCTGAAGTATTTAAGGGTGGAAATAAATTAACCTATCTTTGTTGTACTTAAGCGCTTTTTACTGAAATTACGTTCTCAATTCCTCAACGAAGACGACTCCACCAGACCTCCTTTACTAATTTCTGTTTAAATTGTATAGATAATTAAAATTAGACCTTAATTAAAAGAATTAGATATAATTTAATAAGTGATAATTGTTATTGATAACCTAATGGTTGCTACCAACTGCATGTTACCATGTTAATTTCAACACTTAATCATTATAATGACAAATAAAAAAATCGGAAAGATAAGAAGTTGACTGAAGAATAAAAATGGGCTTTTTAAAAATTCAGTATTGTGTTACCGACCCAATAATTAACATTTTCGAGCAGTATACGTTATTGTACAATTAAATTTTTGTGTAAGTAAACAAATATATATATATATATATATACGTATTAACATTAAGTAACAATTTATTGATAAGTCTTTTCATATATACACCAATGGCAGTCAATATAACAATTATTCTGTTTAAGATACTCAACCACTGATAAAATCCCACGGCCTCGATATTTTACGAAAATTCCGATATAAGGAAATGAAAATTGATCTAGAAGAGTAGCGTAAAATGATAAGAGAAAGTATGTTTTGAAGAAAAAAATCTACTTTTGCTTTGATAATACTGGAAAGTCAGAGAAAATAATTTATTAAGAATAGGGAGAACTGTCCCGGTAACCACAAACTGTTCAGGAATATGCTAAAAATTCTCGTCGTTCGCTATGACAAAATTAAACGGCACAAGACAGAAACTAAAATTGTTTAGGCGCTCTGAAAGAAAACCAAATGTTAGTAGAATGAAAAGGAGCTCGCTCTGTTGAACTTTAAACTTATTACTTTTGCCGGATCTAGGCAATAAAATGCAGTCAGTGGGACAGTTGAAGGAGATCGAGAATCGGGGCAGTTGCGAAAGATTTCGAGGACCACGTGTGTTGCAATAGGTTTCTGGCCGTACTCCGGCCTCTTGCTGGTCGTCACAGGGCCCCGGGATGAGGGAAAGGAAAAGCTGGACGGTCGGTATTGCCCACGTCCCGGAGAAAGTAACACTCCCGCTGGCCCGTTAGGGGCGAAAGTCCCGGCAAACAGATCCGACGCCGATAGCGCTGCCCCGAATTTATGCATCCTGCTTCACAATTCCTGGTCACCAACTGTTAAACCCTACATTTGTTTATTTTATCGACCTTGATTATGAACACCTATATCTTATTACTGAAGGCCTGAAGTCATGGCCGAAAAATAAGTAACCTGGAAGCTTTGTAAAAGATAGTTACGTTAAGAAATAAGTTTCAAATAATTTTACAAAGATATTTTATATAGTAATTCACTATATACATTTTTAAGAAACAATATTTAATGCCCACATAAATATGGAAAACAATTGTATTGTAAATTCATGTAAGAAATATATTCTTTGAACCGTTGCCAGAATCTGCGTTTTATATACCTGAAGAACACCCATATGCGGATATATTGTGATTAATAAATCGAACATAAAGCTATTATCAGTCTCTTTAATGACCGTGAATTCAATCATTATGCTACCTTCAGAAGTTTATAAATTCGCATACCGATTGTGATCAGATTATTTTAAGGATTTCAGGAAAAAATCCTAATCCTAATTTTATTCAGGTTAAGTGAAGACGATCATTATTTATAGGAATACTTTAACTCTTTTTAATAATTTAAATATAGTGACCGAGAAAATCGACCCACGTGGTGGCAAATTCCCTTTAATACCATAGGAAGGGATTTGAAAGGGGGGAAGAGTAGATAAAGGTAGCCAAGGGTTGACTAGGGCCCCCGGGCTATGGTTTAAGTTTCCCACCCGTTAATTCGTCTAAAAGTGATACAGGGAAAACCCTAGAAAATGTTTCATTGGGCAGGTTGGGCATTTGATAATTGTCCCACGCCCTTCCGATGGCGGGAGAGGGGTTTGCTGTGGGTACGCAGCATTCCTTTCTCCGTGCCTCGACCAGTTTAGGAGGCAGCTGGCCGACTGTTCCAATAGGAATAGAGGACAACTCTTACCCTATGATCAAGGTCTGCGACCCCGGAAAATACACCTCTAGAAACAGACCAAAGTGCCTAGGCTTGTGGGAACCTTAGTTCAAAAAACCAGAGAGAGGAAATGGCATCCCCATAGGTTTCAAATTGGGCACCATGTATGGATGTGGAACGTGGAAATATGATTGTGATAGAAGTTTACAGAGAAGTGGCATTGAAAGTGGTTGAAGCATAGACTAATAGACAATTCAGAAAGCAAAGATGGATGAAAATGAAATTATAATGATAAAGAGGTTTTATACACTAACGGTCAGACTCCAAAGTAAATAAACTAGTTATTCGGTGCAATTTGGGGTTCAGTGTATAATAAAATTTATGGTAGAAAAAAACTATTACTATATGAGGCTTTAAGAATTAATAAAATTAGCATGAAGATTGTAAGATTCATCCATGCATTCCCTCGGCACTACAAGCTTACATACACATGAGTTTGATTTCTGGTGTGATGACTCGACCTATAGGAAGGTCTCAATTTGTTGGGGTAAAGAAACGTGGAAGATCCAGCAAAACCGGAGCAATGTTATATGTTTGCATTGCACTCAGAGACAGGCTTGTTACTTGTAGATTGCGAAAAAGAAAGCATCGCGCTGGTATTCGCACGGACGATTGGAGAAAAGACGGTGGAAAGCGCCGGGCTTAGAAGAATCAGTAACCACAACTACTACAGTACCATCGCTTCTGAGAGAGAAGATAAGTCAGAGGTCGTCTGGGAAGGGCGTTTTACAATTCCTCTCGTCAGAACAGGAACTGGTAGCTCGAGAGTTCACCTGGTGAAAGCAAAGATCTTCGCACTGAGACGAATGAGAGCTTACGAATCGTTGAGATAATCGATTATACAGGAATTATCATTAAATTGAATCTCCACAAAGGATCATTACCAACATAACATGTATCTTGCAGAGAGTAGCTCTCGAGTATACTGACCTCATATACAACTGTTCTGAAGACTTTCCCGTAAAACAAATTTTTATTACATCTTCGTATAATATTCCTGGAAATATTGGATGGATAATTTTTTTTACATCTTTAACAAAACTACGCAATGGTATTATAGCTTCTTCGTAGCTTCGTAACTGCGTAAGTTGTTTACTTCCTCCTTTTTATTATAATATATATTAATTCTGTTAAAGTAAATCGAGGTTCTGTTAGTTATTTAATCACCTAACAGAACTAATCACTATAAATGCAGGTTCTAGGGTCACAATGACTTTCTCAACATCCAACTGGCCGTGGCCGCGACTGCAGCCATGAGATTTTTTTTTTGGATCAGTTCGATCACATTTTTATAACATCCCGACGCTGGCAGCAATTGAATTTCATTGAGAGTAAAATTAAATTCAATGATTTCACTGCTCGCTGGAAAACAACAATTTAATACAAATATATGATTTTCTGGCCCCATATCGTGTACGGTAAAAAATTCAAAACCATTCGTTCCGTCTATCTGACTCATTTTCTATGAAGGCATGTAATAACTGTCCGTACCCGGCAATTAACTACTGAAAGTGTTATTAATCCAAATAACAATGCAGTTATCTGTACTTGCTCAAATGTGCCTAGAAAATCGTCAAACTATATAGGGTATATATAGTACCTCGAGAATGTAGAAATACTTGTATGAAAAATCTCTTTGCTGTTGACTTAAAACGGCCGAAAAGCAGTCAGACAAAAAGGGACAGATACAAACAACTGAATAACTTATTTTAAGTTACTAATAATGATAAATTAAATTTGGCGAAATGTGATAATTGACTAGTTGGTATAGTTTTACTATTGTGGCAAAGACATCTTAAAGTTATTTTGAAAACTTAGTTAATTTTATTTTTTCAAACTTTTATTAATTGAACACTTCCTGAAACGGAAATCCAATATGGACATTAAAATCTGAAAGGAAAGAAATGTAACGAAACTGAGTATCATATCTAAAGTCTACTGTTAAAATTTAAGAACGTCTGATAATTAACAAATAGATATTTAAGTTATCCGTAAACAGGGTAATTTAATTAATTTATTGGTACAGAACTTATTTTTATATCGATTTATTTACAGTCGCACCAACAGCACAGGTTATTAACGACATATTAAGGGAACTCATTCTGCTTTGTCGGGGACCTGATTTGACGAGTTTCTCTCACGCAAAGAACCATCCATGCCCTAGCCGGGATTCGAAGCCGGGACCTCTGTGATGCGAGGCAGTCACGTTGACCACTTCACCACATCTATCACGTCAATGTTAATGTTTTTTGAGAGACAAAACATTTTGACGATATCTTCATAGATATTACAACATTTTCTCAGTTGAGGATGGATAAAAAGCTAAGTTTATCGATAAAGGTCAGATGTATGATAAAAACAAAATAGTTCTTGAAAATAATGAATTCAAAAATTATTCCTAATTCGTGTTGTCTTTTATGAAAATGTTAACCAGTTTTTTTTGGTCAGTTATCTGAGTTGGTTGGATGAATGGCTTGAGAAATATTGTGGAAGTTTGTTTAAAGAAATCCTTGCAGAATTTATTATAGAGAAAGTTCGTTCGCGATGTTGGTCCGGATCATCAATTTCACGCGACAAATGTTACGAAGTTGAGCCTTTTTACAGAAATAGCTTGTTAAAATATCTGCAGTTGTAGTTGGAGACCATGGCTCTGGAAAAGGAGTCTGTCTGTAGCGACAAGTCGTCGAAGGCCGTTTTCCGATCGCCGCCCCCGCCGAAAGTTCAGCGAGCGCAAGCTGCACTGATTGGCGACATAAGAAACTAGTTTTCCGCTTGCTCGTTGGCCGTGCCTTTCACCGATTGTCCCCCGGAACCTGGCAGCTACAGATGTGGAGCGGAGGTAGATTTGCGTAAGGCTCGGCGTGAGCTCATCTTTACCTCATCCTTCACGCGTCTCTTCGCTACGAATATACGTACACGTCGCGATTGCGTGATATAGCAAGGACAGCCGGGCGATTGCGCCAGTTATGGAAAATATCTGTTCAATAATTAATTTTCCGTTAACTACTGTCGCTGGAGACATTTCCAAAAACATATATTCGGCCTGAATTGTAATGAAAGTTAACGGAGGGGTTTAAAAAAAAACTTTAACAAAAGGAAGGGTTGACAAAAATTATTACAGACGATGAAATATTTTTTAAACTGGGACACGAACTTAAGGTTCAGAATAAAATCAAAGAATTAAACACTCTTATAATTTTTAAGCTGTCGTTTTCGTACTAACTTCATTAATTTTCATCTTACGTCTGAGACCCCTCAGATATCAAAATAAGTAACAATTGCTTGTCGTTTCAGTCTTGTGAAGTTAAATGAATGTGTTGTGTAAAGACTCTACGATGGTTCTAAGCCGTATGGTGACACACGGGTTAAGATTGACGTTATTATCCTTATATTTTACGAGATAACTAATGCAAAAAGGAACGAAAGAGTCATAAATAAATAACAATGGAGTAAGGCAAAAATGCTGCTGGTTCTCACTATTAAGGATATATTTACCTACTGTTAATTAAATTTAATAGACTGAACAAGTTTCTTTCAATCGATCATGAAAAAAATGGTGTCTAGAAATATAAGCAAGATGAGTGCCGCGTACGCTTTCAGTACAGAATAAACGTGATCTCGGTTTTCAATTGTATGACTTATTTGGCGAGTTCCTACGACGATACGTAACGTTTCAGGAAACATACGTCAATGCTTTCTAGAAACATCAGTCGGTTTCTGCAGGCTTCGATGAAGGAAAATACAGCGAAATCGGATTGGAAAAAAAAATACAGACAAGAATATTGAGAGTCATTATTGGACTGTTATGGTAAATAATTACCATTAACATCCGTTTTTAATTAATAAAACAATTGATGACCTTATACAAACACGTTTTATTTTTTATTTTTAATTATGACGACGTTTCGATACCTTCTTCCGGTATTTTCGAAATTAACACAGTAAACCAGCACAATTAAACGAAACTAGTTGCTAAATTCGCACAGTATTTGGAACGACGGGTCCGAGGCACACAATTCACTTAACGCTAGCAAGAAAATACCTGAAGAAGATACAAGAAGGTATCGAAACGTCGTCATAATTAAAAGTAAAAGGTGTCTGTATAATGTCATCAATTGTTTTATTGTTGTTGGAAAGAAGTCAAGAGAAACGATCACATGTTGTCTTCCATCAAAACATGGCCAAATTTTTCGTATTGAAGTTTCAACTATCGCCTCCACCGTATTCGTAGGATTTTGACCCCTGCAACTACAATTTGACAACGTGAAAAAGTGGCTCGCCGCGGTCATTATTATGCACCTTTCGGGGAAAAAAATTTTAACGACTTGAATAAGTTGGAGTAACGCTGGGCGAAACAATTTTTTTTTGTCAATGCTTCCATAGCTCAATTCTTGACATATCAAATTCACTCCATTATTTAGTTTTTATAAAATTATTGTTACGTTCTTCCACTATCCTTAGCCTTCGCCGTACCGCCTGTAACTAGTTCCGACAGCCTCAGTAGACGTCCCCGAACCTGCCTCATATACTCGTCAATATCTGCCAAAATTGTGTGTTTTATAATCAATTTATCAATCAAAGGTTTCAGTTACATACTTGAAATGCCGCAAGATGTAAAACATCAGCAATTACACTTCAAATCAAGACGTGTTGAACGTAAAGTCGACCAGGACATATTTTTTCTTCGGAATTCCGAGCGACATCTACCTCGTCTGAGCAAGAGGTGAAGAACACTTGACCTTGGATTGAACGCCACGCGTTCCGATACCGAGAAGAGAGCTACAATTTCAATCCATTAAACGTCTAAAAGCCCCTAAACGTGCGCGGTATCGAACAGCACGGGCAATTTTCAGAATAAAAGGACTACGGGCGAGCGCGGAGATTACGTCCATCTTTCTCGTGTTACTTTTGTGGAATGTATTTTTATGCGGAGGCGGGGGTGGTGGCATGGGAAGAGTGAAAGGTGCTTATAAAGACGTCTCTAAAAGGAGGGAAAACCGTGTCTGCAAAAGATGAAGATATCGCACCTGCAGAGTCGCAGAAATCCCTTATGATGAAGTCAGACGCAAAAAAAAAAGGAGAATCCAAGCCCCGACACCCTTTCCAAGGACAGGGCTGTCCAGAAAGCGGTGCCGACAAAAGCAGAAAATTAGCGAAACCATTTAATTGTGGTTGCGACGGAGCGGCCAGTCACTTGTTCCCAGCGCTCGTCGTCGTTCACGCCGTCGCCCATGCGTGAGCATGCGTGTTTTACGCAGGAATGTGATGCGTGCCGCGCCCTCTCTCGCACACGCCCACGCTGCCCACGTCCAGCAACGATCTAACCGCGGAACAGGTGGCGAGAAAGATTGCATCTCGGTCCGACACCCGAGAAGCCTCGAAGGAAACTTTCCCTCTCGAGGGGTGAGTCTGACCCACATTCGAGGTGGAGGTGAGGGTCGTTCTTTTTTTTTTTTTATCGGCCGCCCGCCGAGTCAGAAAGTGGAAGGGTCGACGAAAGTGAGGGTTGAGAGTCATTTGTTGCAGCAGTATTAACAAGCTCGCCAACAAGATAGCCAGACGTCGCTAGCAAAAAAAAGGGGGCAAATTACAACAACCATAAGGAATCCATTGCGGGGATTCTCTAGTAGGTAGCTACGGTAGTTCTGCGGTTCCAGACTAATTGACAATAGAATTTCGGCAAGTTGAAAAGAATTAGCTTCTCCGTACATAACGTACATTTATACTGCCTAAATTCTGATTTTAATTGTCATCAATAAAATCGATAAGAATCTATCAAATGAGTCAAATATGAATTTAGTGTATTTTATTCAGGAAAAAACAACAATCTATACAAATAACGTACTGTTGAACGGATTAAAATTAAATGCGGCTGAAATTATTTCAATAAAGTTTCTTATTTGTAGTCCTACTTTCGCAAGGCTCAACATAGGCTATAAAGTTTTCCGTATTTCTAGTCAAGATTGCGGAGATTACAGGAAAGTTTTTTTTTAATAAAGTACGTCATAGTAAACTACGACATCACGTCTTTGAGCGACTAATAACCAATCAAAAAACGCCACGTTAAAAGTTTATACACTGCAATTCTGAGGTACAACTAACAATATTAAATAGTTGAAAGTTTTTACGTCCGTTTTTCAATTAATAAATCAGACACTTAATTTTTTTTTGTGTGCCTGTCAATGGTCATTAACTGATTTATTAATATTAAATAGTCCTAAACCTCTACAAGAAAAAGATAGTTATTAATCTATACTTAAACATTTTATGTATAACATTTTGCAGGTGATAAACACTAACGTTATTAAAATGGAACGAAATAAACTGAAAAAACGTTACCAGATGTGTGGTAAAAATATTCTCATAAAATGTTTTCACTTTGTTCGTCTGAAGCGTGATTGAAATAACTATCGTAGATTTTTATTAATGACGCTGTATATACGCATATATGTACATAGATTAAATGTTTTATATCGAACTGTGATATTTTTACTGTTAATATCTTCCGATATAGATTTTTATTAATTTTTCGTGCATTTTGATTCCTAATGATATTAGTTTACATTTATTTACATTTAACCTGCAATTACGAAACGTATATTCGCTCCTTAACATATTCGAATCAATATATTTTACAGGAGTATAAAGTCATTTAAATCTTTACTATAACGATGCGTCACGATGGTACAATTACCCGAGTTCTCGACAATGTATATTACATATATACGAAGGTACCATATGCACGACTAAAATAAAATAAATATGACTTTAAAACTGGATAAAACGACTATATTTCTGACGCTGAGCGTATCTTAATGCAAACGGGTTGATCTTTGAATGTTGTATAGGATGTTAAATTGTTTTCCACACATGAAGGTAAGTTTTGTTTTGAAATGTGAAAATTGGATGTTGATGGCAGTTTCCCGAACCGAGGGAGAGGAAGAGTCAATGTTTAACTAAGATAAAAGTTGATTTATGTAGTCTGTAAATGTGGAAGGCAAGAAAAGTTGTACACTGTTAGACTTGACCAGAGGTTAGTCTTCTTTTCTCCGTAAACCTGGGCAATGAACATACATGCTCTTTGGAAGTCGAGGAAATAAGGCGTTTATTACTCTCCTCCCTTTGGTAAACAATCCGCAATTGGTCACGGCTACAAGCTCAATAAAGAAGCCATAGCGACAGCTTGTGTGTTAGAAGAAACGCACGCAGGCCATCCGACGCACATGAGTCGCCGTCTTAATCGCCTATCACATCGAGACCTGTCGCCGTAAATAAAACTGTTGAAGGGAGCATCAGCGCCATAAATCGGCGGCGAGGCGGCCATATTTGCTCCGCATGGGAAAAGCCCGAGGAGGGCAACGTGAATTTGGAGCGCAGGTGCAACAACCAGCTAAAGGTGACTCATTCAGACCTCAAATAAAGTTCACTCCAAATCACACACTGCTACGTCGCTTTCTAATCTCAGGGCGAAGCAAACGGCATCATGGACTCGAACTCAAAAGAACAACCTCGAATGCTTACGTTTTTACAAGAGTTTTACAAATTTAATTCATTACATTAAAATAAATGAAATTTAATTAATTTCAAGGCACTAAAATTTGTGTGCCGTACATTGAAACTGGTCAAATGTTACCAACCATCAATCTCATATTAAGTCTAATTATTTTCATTACATGAATTTCAAAAATTCAGAAGTCCTATGCTATTAGCAAACTTTCCAAAAATTATTTCATTTTAATAACCTTATTTTCTGAACTCGGCTGCCAAAGATAGATTTTTAATATTTAATAAAGAAATATTGCCTATTTTATGTCGTTTGTACAGTGTAGCGTTTTTGTTAAGTATGTGCCACGCCCTTATTTACTATGGAAATCTGGTTCTGATTTGGCGAAATTTAAAAACTGGGACAAATAATTCGGCGAAATTGAAGATTACGAGCGTCGGACTCGGAAAAGGATAAAAATCTACAAGGCTACGTCGTGAAATTCCGTTCCTTTATCTGCATGGTAAGTCAGCCCCTAATTATAATTAGTCCTCGAATTTGATTAACAAAAATAAATTTAATAATATATAATAGCCAAGAAGTCGGCTAAGAAATAAGGAATTTTTGTTTATAATTAATTCTAAATTGACTTCCTGGCCGTTATATATTATTAATTCTCAAAAGATTTAAATTTATTTAAAAATAAATCTTCTTTTAAATAATATATCGGCGCGTGATAAACGTTGTATTTAAATTTAAATGGCGTAATAAATAATTATTATAGCGTATTATTACGATTTATGACTGATCCTACACGTTTATTTCTTGGTAGGGTCTCTGGAATAGTCTATTTTCAATTAAAAATTGCCAATTTACTGTCACCGATGATATTTTATGAGTCCAACAGGTCGCTCTTAAGAAATTGTGGATAAATCGTATCCTGACCTTTAAGACTATAGAGTCAACGTTTAGGGCGAACCCTAGGGGCAAAAATATAAGTGTAAGGCTGCATATTACGATAACAGTACGAGCCTCGTATAAACCGACATAAATCAAGGAATGAAAATATATTTCACGAGTTGAAAGAGATCGTGTAATTTCTTCGCCTAATTAAAAGTTGAGTATGCTATTTCCTTACAGCGACTTCCAGGCATGATTCTGGAGATAAACTACACTGCGTAAAAATATTAATAAATATTGTTTGTGGCTACGTTTTAAATACTGAAACTTTAAATAAATGTCACGTAACAGCCCAAAAGATGTAGAAAGTGGAAACGACTGAGAAACGCTCTGGCGGAGACATGAAACAGTTTTGACCTTGGTGCTGGTTATTTGTCAAGAACACGCTTCCGTGACTACGGGAAGGAATTGCGGATGAAAAGTACGCGCAAAACTGCTGTCTGGGAGTTTTAAAGACCAGTTTACCGCTGGATGTATTGGACACTGACTTTCTCCCACTGAGTTTCTTGGTGAAGCAGACCTCGATGGCACAATAAAGCACCTGTTCATATCGAACGTGATCTTCTCAAATTCGTACAAATTTATAGCACTACAGTTTCTGGAACATGTCTACACGTTTCCACGAGAAGATGTGTTCCAAAAGTTAGCCAAAAATTTTGATAGACATAAATTAGAGATTAACTACGTATAAAAGTTGTCGAGTAACCTCGTCAATGAGTCTGAATGATGCTTGTTTGACGGAAGGGTCTTCACAAGAGCTACACTACTGCTTATAATGACTTCAGTACAGAGGGCGGGGTGGTTGTATAACAACACAATACTCTGTTCGTGTGAATTTATGCAATCGGGTTGGCGGTCGGGTAAGCTCGGATTAGAACGGAAGGCATACGTCAGTCTCGAATGTTTTATATAATAAATAGCAGCGTTGTACACTCAAATGCAGACCTCAACAAGGGGGGTAAAGAATAATAGAAACAGATTTATATATTATTTAATATGTAAATTACTTATTTGTCTGGTGGTTTATAACAGGTCACTGTTGCCAGTGATACCTGTACAAATATGACATATGGAATTGTGACAGTCAAAAAATTAAATGAGTGTAGAAAATAAGCAAAGGTGGTACGCACTGTACACGTGTAAAGGGCGATTTATGGTTGGAAAAAACTGGCGTGTTCCCGGAAAGCCATAGGAATTACGCATGTGCGTAGGAGTGTGTGTGTTCGTCGTCGTCGTCGGCAGCGGCAGCTGGTGGCACGCACGCATACCTGCGCCACACGTGTGTCTCCCTCCACAACACAAAGGATCCTAGGCTTTTGTTTTATGCGTCGGACCCGGCGCGACTCTGGAGACTGCGACATTAATTACTTCAACCCCTAGTAACGTCATCTCTCAAGCTCACTTTCAACTGTTTTCCTCTCCCCAACAGTTTCCGTTCGATCATCATTTCCTACTTCCCCGTGACACTGTATGAAAATGTGTAATTCACTGAAACGAGTGCATTGCACGATATCTCTTTAATTAAAACGCTAACATGCCCGTACTGAAGGGGAAAAGCTCAAACAACTGAACAAATTTCAGTGGGTAATCACATTTTATTTAGACCTTCTCCAAGCACAACATATGCTATATATTTGTCAAGAGTGGGGCCGGGGGATCGGGGGGGGGGGTGTTAGGGGAATGTCAGAACACACGATAATTGTCTACGGACAGCTACAATGCCGTGGGATGCTTAAAACTTTTCATTTAATTAATATAGACTGATCTCAGATCAATATTCGTGGGGGGGGGGGGGATCGCACAGTCTCATAAAGTGTCAATAATTTTAATAGGAAGAAGATTTCGGCCTAGTTGGTCATTTTAAATCTATTTAGAAAACAACAAAACTCCTCCCAACGTGATAGATGAATAATCTTAATGCTAAAATCTTACAATTATATATGTTTCGTAATTATTAGCCGATTATATAGAGGTTGAAAACCGAATACAACACATTTCTTTATAATCGACGATTTTGTAGAAATTACGAATGAAGATGGATGTTATACGAGTGACTCGGTGGAATTGGGAGTCAATGAGGAGAATGACAATAACACGGTGCAAATATACGGTACACGTCTAATCCCTCCATTACTGTAGTGCTGTTACGTAAGATGGATGAAATACCAAAGTATATACCTCAGGATTTGATATTTCCCTGTGCATGACCGAATTGACATAAATATTTGCTATTTGACTTATGTCACGTTTTACGATATTGCACTGGATTTTATTAATGTTTGAATTATTCGCGACTAATGACTGAATAGTCTCACGTCAACGACGGGTATGCATAGTTAACAATTAGATAAGATAATACCTGAACATACATCAAGTAAACTGTTGCCATTATCTTTATCGTGTCCATAGATATTTTCGGAAAACGAGGACCATAAACGAATCAATTCTAGAGGAAACGTGATTAAAGTACTTCAATTATGTAAGGACTAATTTTTTTTAACCAGAATTGGTTCTTCTAACAATGAGTTTATTTAGAAAAAAAACGTAAGAATATATCGGCAAAATTCAATTTATGCCAATGGCCGTTAAACAAAAGGCAAAAAAAAAGTATTACATAATGGATTCTGTGAGTTACGGGCAGGTGTTCACACACGCAAGATCAATTTAATATGTTTTCGTTCTCAACGACGACTTTGTAAATTAAGTGCAACAATTTTATTTCGCTATACGGTAACTGACTTGCCGCCTGTGCCGTTCAGAACTCAACAACAAATTCATGCCGACTTCTAGAGTATTCCGGAGAGCAAAGCAAAGTAGTATTGGGGCCTCATTAGGAAGATGAGAGAAAGCGCTACCATGGAAATGTAACTCGGTAATACATTTTAGAAAACGTCGCACCAGGAAAATGTAATCTTTGGACAATGAGGTCGTTTCAATGGTCCTCGAGGATTTTATTAATAAAAATGAATATGCGTCAAGATGTATGTAGATTACAGTTTTCTATTGTCTGGAGATTTAGAAATTAAATGAGTGAAGATGAGATTCACAGAAAGTAAGGTTGTGAGATATTGTGGTGAAGTTAACATATGGTCCAATAAAAATAGTATAAAATAAAATTTATCACTATTGATTTGCACTTGACACACACGCAAGTCGTCTTCTAAATCCACCAGGCATCCGTCTTTCATGGATAAATTTGTCGTGTTAGTTTCCTGAGAGTTGAAGCCCAGAATAAGCGCGATGGGGCAATCATATCCATTTCTTTTTACATGAAAAATTGTGGTTGTAATGTCCAAATAACAAGATGGGCGTATAGGGCGGGACTGGTCATAAATGAATATGGCGTAACTCTGACCCACGGCAAGGTTTAGAGGGAAGGGCTGAGTGAGCGTCCATGAACGAGGAATTGCTGCGGTATCATATAACGAGTTGAAAGTAAATACGAACCGTTGCGGAAGAGCGTTGTTAACAAGAATAACAGTTTCTGTTGTGGGGTTTTTTGGGGAAGGGCTCCGCGTGTCGTACACGGGCCCGGGGGACCTTGGAGGTTATGTATCCCAGGCTTGTCGAAGAGACCTGGACAACGCAGGGCTGGTCGGTGTAAGGTTTCCCGTGCAAGGCCAAACCGAGACCTAAGTCTGTGGGAAGACGTTCTTCCGGGGCAAACGGTTTGCCTATCCCAGGGAAAATCTTACGCTGGCCCACATTGAAGACCTCGTCGGCCTTCGGAATGGAAGCTGCCGGCTACGTGGATCGCGGGGCTGTCGGCGATTTATCACTTTCTCTTTTGGAGCGCCACTTTTTTTCCCCCTCTGACACGGGATGGAATCAACGGAGGCCAAAAATATTTTTTTTAAAAAAAAATAATTATACGAGCACTTGTATATTTTCATAAAATTTTAACTACCAAATGTATGCGGTCAAAACCAGATTCTGACCACTTAAACTGTCTTCTCAAGCAATTATTTCCCAGACTTATTCAGATCCATCCCTCGCGCTGCACACGTAAAATTTTGTTTTTATCATTAAATACTACGTATTCGACAGATTAATAATATATCGTATAATCGAGTTAACATGGAACGTCCCTTTCCGACAAGTTTATCGAGAATACATCCAGGGAGATATTCCACGGCTTCCGCTACACGTTTCTCCAGCAGAAACAGATGCAACAGGTGCGTGCGCCACAGGTGAATACTTGAGTACAACATTCGGGTAATTACAGTCATTACGAAACTACGTGACATTTCCAGCGTGTTACAGACAAAACTTTCCCGACCTTCGAGGACGGGCCGAGAAACATATTGCACGGTTAAACAATTTCTTTCCAAGAATTTATGACAACAGCCTCGTATAGGGCCGTATTGTAGAAAGTTCGAACTGGCTTTCGTAAACAGTTTCACACGCAAGCTGATATATCCTCCTTAAGCCGCTTTGGTATTTCGAAGTATTGTATTACAGCGTCCGCAATTGTGAACAGTCCGGTACAGAAGTTGGACTGCAGATGGTATCGGATTTGGTACCAGAGAATCCACATCTTTCAAGTAAAAAATTTAAAGTTATTAAATTAAAGTAATAAATTTCACAACTGGTGAAGTCCTCGGTTGTAGCAAATATTATTAATCAACTAAACAACAATGTTAGTATTTATATAGTCTTCGCCCGGATGAGCATAAGGCTTGTAAGGAAAATGACAGGGAACCTCTAGCACTGTCGTGTAAGTTGCAAATAGATTCCTTTAAATTAGGGGCGGGTAAGAGTTGTACTACTGAAATGTACACCATAAATGTAAGATTTGATACACTACATAATGCTTTAGAAGGAATGTTAGTTTAGTCCACACGAACTGGGTTATGTCGTGTTAGTAGAATTACGGCGTGTTTCCAACCCAGATGGTTTCACGAGTGTCGAATATCACGCATCTACGGTATTAGAGCACCACCTCCGAACGATGTGTTAGTTTTTTTTTTTAGAGCAGGATTATCGCATTAGTATAGGAAGACTTTTTTCGAGGGTGTTCCACTTTGACAGGTGAGGGTAAATTGAGGTGGCGTGGGTTCGAGCCGGGGAACGGTGTCGAGATCGACGAGACCAAGTTACGAGGCGACTGCACAAGACTCACAGGCACAGTAATCCAGAAGGAGCACTTATATCCACACACTGCAGCACATTTACCCGTGGCCATGGCTGGGGTCGCCACAGCAGAGTCCCGGCGCGATCCTATGTCGCGGTTTCTGCCGCTGCACTCGCCAAGTCTTGAGACAGACTGGCTTGGCGCTCTCTTCTCACCGCCTCACCGCGGCAACGCAAGACACGGCCGTGACGTCATGTCTGCCCCGGCGCCATTGGTCGCGCACGTGGAGGAGGGGGCCACGCCGCAACGCCGTACCTTCTACCTTCCACCTTCACATTTAAATTCACTTATAAGCCGTTCGTCCTCTATCCAGGATCGCAACAGCGGAAGCCGATTACAGCGATACATCACTAAGCCCGCGATAATTACGTTCATAGAGTAAATTAAACTATTTTACGCTCTAAAATGTGTCCAACTTGTTGACTAAATGCAATATATTCTCCTTCTAGGATATTTTATACTTAAATGTGATATAAAGTGGATTAATGATTCATTAAACACCGCTGTAATATATTCCTCAAGAAGGCTGCAAATGTTCATAGATATTGGATAAAGTCTTGTCAGGATTCCAGCCGTTTCGAATACCGTCCACATTTTTATCTTCGGCATCTTAGACAATCATCAAAACGTCGCGTGGTATCGACGATGTTATCCGACTGGAGTCCCGAGAAGACTATCGAGTTTCTACACCATTCTACGTTCATACATATGTTCTAAATTTAATTTTATTCGTTGACGGCTTTTTTACCCACATTTTTGTTTTATGTTCAGAATCTCCCTCAAGATTTTATAAAAGCTCTTAAATTTTAACTATTAACTGAGTCTCCACCTAGATACCCTAATAATAATTTTTCTGGTTATTCTTTTCAGTTTTCTTACTATCTGAAGGGACGTGATAGTGAAACAATAAATTTAGTTATCCACATTTTTTTTAAACCCTTCGGTTAGAAAAGTTTCCAAATTATTTATTTATCTACTCCTTACATTTGAATTTAATAAACACATAAATATTAAGAGGCAGATACAATAAATCAGTAATCTAATGACGTTTTAGGATATACATTATAGAAAGTTTGTTCCAATTACCTTCTCTATCCAAATTATCTATCTAAATTATAGCACAATTTTTACTTATCCGAGTATAGCAAATAGAGTTTCAAATTTGAAGATCCGTCATTTAAAATACAAGATTAGAATATTTCGTATCTGATGAAAAAATATCAATAAAATACAGTCATCGCTTCTTTCAAATATAAAATTACAAATTTAACTGTTATGTTCAATTGGCAACTTTAAATGAAGAGAAAAAAATTATAATTCTATTAAGGCAGAAATTTATTTTGAATAAAAATTATAACATTAAAACAGACACGACATAGCATACCTAATTTTTAGGGAATTCGTAATTCAATTAAATGACAACTTCAAATACGTAATAATTAAATACGTGAAATGTAGACGAACGTAAATTTCAAAGGTGCGACTTGAAATTATATCGTTTTATTAAATTTTACAACAGCTGAAGAGGTTAAAAAATTAATGATTAAACGTCGTGTTAGTTTTAATTGTGTTTTTTGTATTATAAATTTTTGACTTAATAGTCCGATGTTACCTTCATAAAATTATAATTTTGCTCAGTACAGGATATGATATAATTGTTATTGTCTTTCTATAAACTCGGATAATTATATAAATGCCTCACATATAGGTCTCAAACGGAACTGGTCTGTGTAGAACGGATTTCAATAGTAGGTAGGCTGGTTGGTACCATAATTGGATTACGAAACCACACTTTAAACGGCGTATATGCTTCGTAGCCTAAGGCTATTCACGTATAAAACCTATGTCATAATACACTAGTTACCTTATAATAAGAGTTGAGAACTGTGCAAAAATGGTCCTCTTAAGTATATGTTCAGGAAGGACACTGGGGAAAAGACAATAATGACCAACTCGCTTACTTATATTATTTAAGGGTTTCCGGTTTGAGCAAAGTAATTTTTCGTATACCAATCCTCTATTTTAAAATTCCCGTTTTTTTTAAAACGATGAATTATATATACCTTATTAATTTGCGCTTCTACCCTATTCTTTCCTTTCATTTTTAAAAATTATCTTGTATACTTGGTATTTCAATGTTGGATGTTTTGTTTAAATATAGTCTTGAATATTTGCAACGTTAATTTTTATTCCTTTCAACAGTAAGTAATAAGACTAGATTTGTAAAGAATGTATGCGGAGAAGTTGTAATTTTCAAAGAAAAGAAAAATCGTAAACTCGGAGGTAACAGTAAAATAGAAGTGACCGAACGTACGGTTAAAAACATTAAAAAATTAGAAGCATTTATACTTTGAATGTATGTTTGGAGGAACAAATAATTATATACTCGGTGAGTATAGAGTGAATTTAGATTTAGAGTATTTTTTTGGTACGTTTAAATAGAATTATAATTATGAAAAAATTGAATTGCAATATACATATAATATATGTAAAAAATATATAATATATTTATAATATAATATTATATGATATGATATATAATATAATATATATTATAATATATAATATATATATATATATATATATATAATATAACCTTAATATTAAAAGGAATGTGAAGGACTGTAAAGATGATATAGAATGAAAACGTAAAATGAAAGATAAGTTCTGTCAAAATTCTTTTCTCAATAAAGTTCATTATGGAATTTTCGTCACAAGGATTTTAAATATGAACGTCGCCTTATTATTACATCAGTTGATTCTTCATTTAACTGCTTTTAATCTATTTTTTATTTTTGTATGGCGTTTTACGTAATTATTTATGAATCTAATATAAAGCTGAAAATTTTATCATGAAGGGTAAAATAGTAATTTATTGATTTTTATAATATTATATATCTAGGAAATAATTGTAATTACCATCAAACCTACTGACAAATTATATCTATCTGTTTGATAAAACTGGTTAATTAATTTCCCTTTCAGACCACGAAATAATTGGTCAAGTAACTCCTCCTGTTCAGTAAAAGAAATTCTAAAAAGAATCAGATATAAATAGTCAGATGATGTATTAACCATCACCGTGTGTTGTTACTAATATTATTTTACTGAAAAAAAGCCAACATGATATATTCAACTACCTACGTTTATATTCTGGCATATTATCAGTTCAAAAACAAATTATAGCTATTTTAAAATTATTTATATATTAAACTAAAATAAAGAAAAATTGTACCCTGATTCCACTTCCTAGAAACTTGGCTTCTATAATACAAGGATCTATGGATCCTGACATTATTATTAATATTTTTATTCCAGGGTAGTCCAAGGTGAACTTCTGACTATTCAAAATTTAGTTTTCTCGGCGAAGCTCCGTAGGAACTGGACAAACTGTATAGGAAGAAGAATGAAGATAATGGACGTAACTTGGCGCCCTCAAGGATAGTGATAGTTGATGATTTTCTCTGGGCAAGTTGGCCGAGGCTATTTTGTCGGCTGGCGCAGAGCTTTCGCAACGCTTAGATCATTGGGGCAGCGCATTCACTTGCAGTGAGTGAAGGACTCAGCTGCAACTCCCACTGCTATGAAAATCCTTGACAACGAAAAAAATAATAATCTTCCAAAAAATGTCAAGATGAGCAAAAATAATTAAATCATGGAGGTACAAAGAAATAAATCATTCGCCACATATATTTGAGAATATGCGACGATATTTTTCTTAAATTAACATTCTTGTATGAGGAGAAAGAGTGCGAGTGTACATCCTTTCGTGCGAAGCTAAGCGTGAAAGCAAGGAAGCGGCTGATCAGTACCCACTGCTACGGTAGAGATTACCATAATGATAGAGAACTAATCAGAAACTGCCATGTAAAGAACGTGTTGTAGCAGTGGTATCACAAGTCGATTAGAAACTGGTGGATTCATTTCTTTCCCACCGCGTCTTTCCATGGGGGTTATCTGTGAACACGCAGCAATCCAGACTTCATTCCTAGGTCAGATTTGGAGGCAGCTGGTTCCCTGCTCCAAAAGGAAGGGAGAAAACTCTTGCCGTATGTCGAAGATCTCTCAAAATTGTCTCGGCGTATGAGAACCTTAATTTAACTGCTATGTGTAATAACCATAGAAAAGGGTGTATAACTATAGCGAGTAGTAATCATGACTTGAATGAGAGTGACAGTAGTTTTGACCATACATGTGTTGTTCCCCTTTAATAGAATAGGAAGATGTAGAAAGGGAAATGTGGATGGAAGAGCAAGGTAGCGAAGGATTAAAACTAGGGTCAGTATGCTATATTTTAATATGCCTAAATGTGATGTAGAGAAAGTCCTAAAGATATAAGCATCAAGTAGGTCGGGCTCGTGGTACTTGTCCCACGCTCTTCCGATGACGTGAGTGGGGGTTTGCTTTAGATACGCAGCATTTCCTAGTTAAGAAGGCAGCTGGCCGACTGTGCCAATAGGAACAATTTTTATTATAATAACAGGCTACATGAGTGAAATCCCCTGCAATGGCGTAGTAATGGATTTGAAAGGAGGGTCACGGACTTGAAATGGAATTATATCGCTAGAAATTCAATGTTTAGAAAGGGAGAGATTTGAACGGGTAAAATGCGTGAATTTATAACGAGTAATTTTGCGTCACGAAATCGCATCTCTATATTTTTTTTCATACCAATCGTCAAATAAATTATGCCAATATTAATTTATTTCATCATCATTGATCTGGGTTTCCAGTGACACTAGTATAGAATACTGTGTATTTATTAAATCATCCAGAATCAATTCTTTTGATGTAATCCCAAAAATCAGTTAAAATCAACAGTAGTCCACACTTATTAAAGTATAGTCAATGAAAACCAGTGGAAGCCCTGAACATTGCGACATCATCTTGACATTACGACTGAGACACACCCAGCACAATAAAATGGATCCGTGGGCAGCGGAGACAATCTGTTAGGCAAACTTATCCACGCTTCTATTGTGGAGACAATTGAGGTAGGGGGACTGTTGGGAAACACTGTCAAAGAAAGTCTTTCAATTTAAATACGTCTCACACTCGAACGCGCCATTTAAAATGTCATTTTTTTTTTACTAGAAGATTCTGAGCTTTACGAGGGAAACCGGTGGCAGATTTACGATCTTCTCCTGAGATCTGTTTCCCCATCAAACTGTCTCCATGAATCTACTACAGAAGGAATAATAGGAAAAGAATAAGCTTACAGGCGACCACAACTAATTTATTTGCGTCTCTTGAAACTAATGGAGGCCGTCTTTCATGACCTTCGACTATACTCACTTTACAATAAAATAATATATTTTTTGACTGCTATAGAATACAATATGGGCGTTTAAGTCGAAATAACTAAGTGCGGAATTTGCACAGAGGTTAAGTTGTGTTCTCCGTTTTTTTTTTAAATTACCGATGACTGACATTTCACATTTTTCCCGTTCTAATAATACTTAAGCTGCTTCCCTAAATTTCAATACCGAATAGAATGAATTTGTACTGTTTTTGAAATTTGTTACCAGTTAGTTAATGAACGCGGATCCTTTTTATTTTTAAACGAGTGAATATTGTACCTTTAACATTCCTCCTATATGTTACTGACCTAATATAACTTGATAAAACTTTAAAATGCCCTTTAAGTAATTTCGTGTCTATCACAATTTTGATCTTCACCAAATAGTAATTCAATTAGAACGTGATGCTTCCAATAAAAAATTAAAACTGATACGGGTAGTGTTATATTTACAGATGCTAATTATTACAGTATTAATGTTGTTTCGGTTAATTTATTGACGAATACAGCATGAATAAACGGTGCCCCCTTCTAAATCTCTGAAGGCTTCACTACTGAGGTTTCCAATACTTTTCTCACTCTTAATTATATTGAAATATATTTTTAAATCAGTCACAAAAAAAAATACAAATGTATAATTAGTCAAATAATTTATTTAGAAGTCGGTGTTCTCAAAATAATCTACAGACTAGTTTTAATTGAAATACTATTACAAAGTTCTTCCGAAATAAAAAATAATAAGAAAAACCTAGAATAATAATAAAACATTTAAACCTATATAATGTAATTATCAAAGCTGACCAATCAAACATATTACCATAAGCATCTAAAAAGTCATTTAATCTGTTCCAATCATTTTTCGGACAATGATCAAATTTAAGGCTTTCATAATGGATGTATTATTATTTCTAAGTGTTTTAAAATGTACAGAGTATGATTAATGTAATTTTTATCAAATATGTTAATTTGAAATTCATTAAATCACAGTTTTAATCGTAGGGATATAAATAATTTAAAATTTATCAATAAGCATAAATTTATTTTTCCAAATATAAAATTACATAGAGCAATATTTAAATCGTAAATTGAGAGATATGAAGGCCTAATTCTCGCGCTTGAATACGAATTACCGATATCTTCCGCATGTACTTAATAATAATCACGAATGGAAACATTCTTCGAAAATATATTAATTGTGAGGATTTAAAATTGATTCAATTAAAATATAGAGTCCAAATGCTTTTACTTATTGCGAATGAAGCTAGAAACTAGTCATGTTAATTGTTGCTTAAGGCTGTTTCTTCTCTGAAAGCGCTAACTGGACAAGCCGAGAAAGTAGTTCTGCTTGTCTCCACACTCTCGTACTGTTTATTTAGTAGAAGTAGGTAAAGCAACTAGAACCTGTCCAAATACTACAGGAACTTCCTGCCAGAAACAGTCCCACGTGTCTCCAGAAGCACTACAATAGTTTGCCGAAAATCAGTTATCGATTTCATCGAGAAGCGATTTGTCAATGTTGTTCATAAAACTGACGTACGGTGCTGTACTAACTTTAAAGAAATTTTTAACAGCCCTGTCATTAGATAATGTGAACATCATCGATTGCTCACATTACACTCGTTACAACGATCCAGGGAAACTCTTCAAAAATAGTAAATGGTCAAGAAAACTATACATAATACACGAATTCACTTTATATAGGATGCCTTTGTATATTATTTCATTCATGTACCATATATGAAAATATCTAATCTTAGTATAACTGGTATTAATCGACATTAAATTAAGTTTTCCAAATTGATAATCTGAAAATTTACAATTTTTTTGAAATATAATTAAATAAAATTTTTTTTGTTATACCTGGAGGATATTTTTTGTAAAAATGAAATGTACATAACAGTTAAATAATTTTCTGTATTTAAATAACAAGTGTAACAGCCACAGGTCAGAATTTTATTTTTATTTTTAATTAATATTTCGTTAATTGTATGCAAGTGAAGATCATATGGAAGAAACATTTTGTGTTTTATGTAAATTTATATAATAAATTTCGGACTTATACCTATGTTACATTAATTATATATATTAACTTTGTTAACATTAAATAGTAGATATAAAGGATCTTTTTATTTATTTATTGTTCCGAAGACTACAAACACCACTTACCGTTATTTACATACAGCGATTAGTATACTAAATTTAATTTAACTACAAAATTTTATCTTTAATTATTAATCTTAAAAAAATAATTTGTGTCAATAAAATCAATTGAAACCAATTTAGAATGAATATCGCATCTAAATTAATTAGAAAATACATATAAATCTACAGGGCAAAACTGTATCACGACTTGTCTAAAAATATATATGCGTTGAAGGTCTGACATTAATTTCTGTATTTACAATTTTTTTAACCCGTACACGGTTAGTATACTACAATTAATTCATTTACAAAACATTTCTCTATCTTTAATTATTCATATTATATATTCACACCTTAAGAAAATTGATGATTTACAGTTTATGTCTCAAATAATAGTGAAAATCAAAAGTCGTTAATTTTATATTTGCAGGATTAAAACACAGTCTATGAGAATGTTTTGAATAATACTCGTTTGTAACTAATATTCTGTCTACGTTTTTAAAATTTGAAAAAAATCAAAATAAATTTAATTAATCGAGTCATAAATTGATATTAATTTAAATTTAATCATTAATTACATTTAATAAATAAGAATGGTTATTCTGACATATTTCATTATTGTTTATATCGATTTTATTATTATGATGTAAAATGACAATTTTTTACAATTTGGCATTAATATGTTATTTAATGGTTTGATTTATTTGATTTCACTCTACAGTGGGGCGACGACGGTGTGGAAGACAAAGATGAGATTCCTGTCTCGTCAACGTGTGGATGGCCTCTTAATTTCTGAAGCTGAGCTGCACTTTCGGGCGTAATGAGATGTTAATAGCTCGACTGTTTGTAACCAAAAATGAAACATGTACCCTGTGAGTGAGCATTGTTCGTGGCATGTTAGTTTCCATTGGTCATTAGTGCAGACTCACAAAGGGAGAGTAATTAAGAGGCCTTGGCCTTGATTTATGACTCCACCCCCGGTCATCTGTTCAAAGATTTTGAGGAAACCTGAGATCATTATGGCCGTTCAATGTTCCGCATACTAAATGTGGCACGTAACAACGGAAACACCTCTCGGTTAATCATTTCTTTCTAGAAGGAAATATTGAATCCCGTAGCTCTCAAGATAAGTGCTGCCCAACCACAGGATGTAATTTGAGCTGTATTATAGACCCCGGAGCACAAATTCAAAATTAGTAAATATTTATGGGACAACTTTAGAAATGTGTAGACTGTTTCTGTTTGGGCGTAATGCAACGTAGTCCGGACAGGTCTTTTCCTTCTTGGCTCCCGATAGCGAATCGAACTGCAGCCGCCCACGAGTGCAACTCTCTTCCCATATGTGGAGTGTTGCTCTCCAGATCCGGACAGGACTAAGGAAGAAAGGCTTTGCACAACCTCTGCTGACAACCCTGTAAGGCGTCGGAGGGTTTCACTTCATCCTCTTCCGGATGCAGAAACTACGCAACTGCATAATACGAATTACTTGGTTTTCCACTTCACTGACTAGTGCTACTGGTAAATCAGCTTACTACGTACTCTTTGGGATTTATAACGGAGAAAAATTCGCCAATCTATAAGCTATGGATATATTGAAAAAGACATAACCATCTCTTCTTTATTTACTACAGCATCAGAAACGCCATTTTTAATGTCAGGGAAGGTCATTCAGTTAGAACTCTGAAACGTAGACATACGTCAAATATACAACGAATGAACAGAATAATTCGTACGCCTCACACTTAATGATTCTAAATATTCATTGCCAGGTTAAAAGTTTCTGGACCAATGGCGATGTATTTTAGGAAAAGATAAAATAATGATTTTTGGCCCTGGTACGTATTAAAAATAATCGGGACATGCTAGTGAAAATTTGTGAACCTTGAAAAATCCTTCCATCGTGTAAAATGAAATAAATTGATTTCGATTTGTAACAGAACTACGGAGATAAAGGAATATTTTAGAATTTACGACCTCCAACTGGCTTTACTAGAAGTTGAAAACTAAGTAAGAAACATTATGCTACTGTTAAAACAATAAATTGACATTCTATAATTTTTAAACAAACGTATGATATTACTTTTATAATAGTCTCATCAAATCAACAGACACAATAAAACCTGCCCATTATTTTCCTAAAAAGAACTATTCATTTAAAATTTCCGTAGTCTTCTTTGAAAATGACATAAATTTCTTAATTTATTTAATTTTGTATATATGAATAAATATATGATCCTCATATGTGACCACACACAAACAGCAGTCTTTTTGCAAGTCCGATTTAAAAAAATAATTTTTTGGTGGAGAAACTATTTCTGATTGATTTTCTTCTTCAGAATCTCAGCTGACCTCATTGACACAAGTGTAACAGGAATGTCCAGTCCGATTGTTTTTGTCCTCGAGTTTGGAAACGCGTCTAGAAGGCAGTTACGTTTGTCTCAGGCATCTAAGAACATTTTCTGGTTTTTCGTGACCTGCGTGGGATGAAGCAGTTAGACTAGTAGTAATCTTGGAGGGGTCGCGAACAGTTGTGTCTTTATGAGGGACCTGTCCGAAACTGTCACCGGCCAAGTCAGAGGCGTCTTCACAGAAACACATTGCAGTAAGATATGAATAGTGCATAATAACACAGTTTGCTAATGTATATTAATAACATAAAATGACATTAAATGATGAAGTAACTGTCAAATCGTAATCAAATGCTGCAATTTTTTTAAAAAATATTCATACAAAGCATTACGAATCACCTCTTTGTAAGTTGGACAACAGTCACATACGTAGTGGAAGGAACAAAAAAAATCTGAAAGTTGTCAGCTAGAACCCACAAGATGATAATTGACGGCGATGACGTGTTTAGGTAAGACAGGGACATTCAGAAGATGGCGATAAACGATTGGAGACAGCTGCAAGTGCAATTAAACTTATTTAATGGAGAGGAAGCTCATAAATTACTTGACGAAGGTAATGATGTTGTAACTCAAATAATTTCAGTAAGTTTCTGTACAGATTTTATAGAAGGCTTTAGGATGTTGTAATTTTCTTCTCAATGCGAAAATTCGCATCCCCGACCTGCGTCAAGGGCACGAAGGCAGGAGAAAGAGAGGGGGGGGGAGCAGGTGGTGTCTGCGGGAGAGCGTGACACGCATGGAGGACTCCAGCCGCACCAGACAGGAAGCAGGGAAACAAAGACACGGAAAATTGAAAGTGTGCGGCCGGATGGACTCGCGCTGCCCAAGAACTGTGCAACACTCGGACACAAGGTGATAAAGGGTGGAAAAGAAATTTACAAGAGGACGGCAATGATCTGATACAGAATATACAATCGTTGTACCCAGAGATGGTTGAATTGTAAAACGAAATCAATAAAATTATAAAAGAAAAAAAACGAAAATTTAGCCCCGTAGCAGGGCGAGTGTTGTAACAAAATATTATTTTGTCCTTTATTTACTACTTAGGTTCACAATATGAGAATATTAATGGATTATAAAATATTAAATTACTTACTGATATTATGAAAAATTATTTACACAGTTCGTACAGGACTGTGTTAGTAAAATACAATTTAATCACCAAATTTTGGTATATAATGCTTTACGGCAAAACATATATTTCAATATAGAGGTTACACAAAATACTTTTAATTTATTAATTAAATCAATGCAATGAATGTCGGCATTAACTAATTTAAAAATAGATTTTTAAGCTTCAGAGCAAGATTTAGTTTATAGATGTTATATTATAAATACTGTTGAAATATTTTTATTATTATGGTTTGTAAATGATAAAGTATGGTTCTAAAAATTATGTCGTACAATGTTCTTCATAATTTTATTTGTGAAGGGTAAAACACTCGGGCAGTGATGCTAAATTGGGGTCTGACTCCTAAAAGGGTTTCTATGAATGGAAAATTTGCTTCGACAATCCTATGGTTTTACGTATTTTCAGACGGGTTCCGACTTGTTAAGTGAAGGGCCCGGATAAATTTTTCAGTTTGGTTTTGAACCTCCTTTATTTAATCCTGTGACAAAGAAATTAAAATTCTACGTCGAAGTTTTCCTCAAATCCCGTGTTTGAAACCTGTTCCCGTATGCTCTGTGACTTTTATCAAGATTCGAAATTAACTGCGTAGTCCAGCAAGGACAGATTTGAGGAGAAAATAAAGACGTGGCGTTGAAGAAAACTGCATGAGCGAACAGTCAAGTTTGGTGCTTTTTAATTTTTTTTGGGGGATTACAGTCTGAGTAAAAATATTTTAATATTACTACTTATACTCTATCATCCTTAGCCGGAAAAAATTATATCGACGGAAGAAGAATCTTAAAGAAATAAGAAAACCAACGAAAATAAGTATATTGGAACGTCCGCCATATAGTCACGATGTAGGACCGTAACCAAAAGTCTACGTACGGCTCTGTATAACAACATAATAAGGTTTAATCAAAATCGGACTTGCCGCTTTGTTACGAAAGTCGAAAAAACTCAGCACGACAAAAAATTAGATTATGCAAATTAATGGTCCCCTAACGCATGAAACTTTAAAATAGACTAAAATTATTCATATAAGATTTTTTTTTAATTTCGCTTAGTTGCACCGTAACTTATTTAATAGCTCATACTACTTTTATTTATAATTCACCTTCGAAGAAAATATTGTCCAAGAGTACATAGTTTTTTTATACTATTTAATGGACTTTGAGATATTTTATTATTTAAATAGCTGAGTGCCCGGCGTTGCCCGTGTCTTATTTATATAAACCCGAAAAAGAATTTAATTCTATATTAATCTTTAGTCAAGAAGACACAACCCATATCTAACTATTCCTAGTTCCGTACACAATTTCGACCAATAGTGCTTTAATTGAACAGCTATAAAATACATTGAACTTTATTGCATCAATCTCAACAAACATACCTTCGAATTTCTTTACCAATACATAAATATACTGCATTAATTTAATAGCTATAAGATACATAGAATTTAATTGCATAATAGCAACAAACATACCGTCGTTATTCTTTAGAAATATAATTCTCCGCGAACAAATAATTGTCAGTAAGTCTTCAGACAGTACTTCTTGAGTATTGCAGGATATAATTGTCCATCAGTATTCGCACATTACGAAGGATTGAAGTGATCAAATTGATAGCTACATTCCAAATGTAAAGAAATGGCCATATTGCACTCACTAAATTAACTAACATTTTCCGCAACGATTGTAAAGTATTTTGTATTGTTTTTTATTATCACTCGATGGAGTATTACTGGATATAATTATACTTTTATTCAATGAAAACATTTCTGCTTCATTTCATTACGGAAAAATCGAACTATTTCCTTTGTTCGTCGCGTAGTAACGTCTCTCTCTGTCGCGTGATGTCATGATATATTGGCGCGCATTAATTTATCACTTAATGATCACTTTTTAAAATTATAATTCTTTTCACATTTATGCTAGTGGTTTGTCACCCCCACAGTACCGGTTCTCGATTTTGGCAGAATACGTATACCAATTTTTGTTGCATTCTATCCACGCGATAAAATTTGTATAAAGAACAACGTAAATACATACATACATACATACATACATACATCCTTTTTTATTATATAGATTAAACAATTTCTGCAGTTTATATAAATTACTATCGCGTCCTCTACGGTCTATTAACATGTATATACACTGGTTTCGAAGATTTTTGACAATGGTGTTGAAATATTTACTGAAAAAATTATAGCGTGGTTTGTTGACAGTAGTAGAAAATTATGGGAGGATGGAAGAAGGAAGAAATAAATAATCCAAAATTTCTAAAAGTCAGACGCAGAATCCAGTACGCTTATTTCGTTAAGGAGTGCCCAGCTTTTCCCTGACGAGGAAAACAGAGTTTTATACTGTTCGAAACGTAGGACTATTTATTTCTTCCTCTTCTCACTCTCGCATAATTTTTTTTACTATAGACACTGAAACACTCGATAATTTCTTCACTAAATATGAAAATCCATGATGAAGTACGAATGGTATTTTTGAGGAAAGCGTTTTACAGTGAAGTAATCCGTAGCCTATACTGTGTTTTAAGTTTTCTGTACTCGACTTAAAATTCTGCAGTATATTCTATTAAAATAGGAATATATATAAAATCGTTAATATCTGTTCTTGAACTAGTGCTGTTTAAACGGACTAACAGTCTGGTTATATTTTTATTTATATAGGTTTGTAGGTCAGTGCTAATGTTTTGTTAGACTGAACCTGCAATTTTTTTTTCGTAAAATTCTCTTCGCTTGTCCTCGTTAGCTGAATTTCGGACTGTATTGTTATCAGTCTCAGCTGTCTGTACTGGTCTCGTCCAAGCGCCACTTCCGTCGTCCTCAACCAAGCGAAGCGTTAAGTGTTAAAGTTATTAGGGACTTCGCTCAACTCACCAGAGCGTGCGTCAACGCTCAACTACCTCCTGGGCCCTCGATAGGCTAACATGTGTTTCCATCTGGGATAACGAAAACAAATCGGAGCACTAAACGTCTGTAGTTTCCGGTTACCTTCCTCCAACTTGCACTGTTCGTTCACATTAAAAACTTATAAGTTGCATATTCCAATTTATTTGAATTATTCCAATATATTTTTTTCTCTTTATTTCACTTGCTAATTTCGTTAACGCTCTACAAGAGTTAAGAGTCTATGAATATTCATTCTCTGTCCTGTTATTACACATCGACAACTCTATTCTCAAATTTCCTTTCCAGCATCGCTCTGAAAACAAAATTTCAGTCTCATTTTCTCTCCATTCATCCTAAATATGAATTAAAAAAGTTCTCCCGCATTATAATTTTTATATTTAAACTGTATAAACAAAGCATCTCGAGAATAGTT
Source organism: Zhengitettix transpicula (assembly GCA_037074705.1). Classification (NCBI taxonomy): domain Eukaryota; kingdom Metazoa; phylum Arthropoda; class Insecta; order Orthoptera; family Tetrigidae; genus Zhengitettix; species Zhengitettix transpicula. Next base: position 32,012,607 of record CM073596.1, on the reverse strand, counting down.
TCACTCTTAATTTTTCGCTTCTCACCTTTATTTCCAAATCTGAAAAGTTACGCTTTTTTATATAACAATTACAATGCTGTAATTTTTAGGAAGTTTCTGAATTTATGTTGAATGCTTCATTCGCATGTTTTAAATTGAAATTATCCCAAAATAATTTGTCTATGTCAATATACAAGTCGTCTTTCCCCTCAAAATCACGATTCAAATTTTATATTTGTTTCTGATAAAGATTTTTCCGTTTTACCTGGAATGAAAAATGCTGCAAAATAAATCTACAAGCTTGACGAAAATAATTTCGTCTCTTGTAACAAACTATACAAATAAAATAAGGACAGACAAATATTTAAATAACAATTGCATTGTTAATTAAAACCACTACAGTTTTTATTCTATTTAAAAAAATTAATGAGTTGGTAATTGAGTTCGTTCCGTAATTCATCAGCAACTAAGTTTCATTCCACCTTCGCGTCACAAACTACTTTAACCTCAAAACGCAATCTCAACTTGCTCCGAGTAATGTAAACATTTACTATTCCAAATATTTGTAAAAGAATTGAAGAATATAAATATAACCAAAAAAATTCCAGTGATAAATTTTTTTAATCATGTGAATAAAGTTTAATATGTAATAATTTCAAATAGATTAATGGAAAGATTGTTATTTATTAATTTGAAGTACTTTTACGTGTAGTTTTTGACAATAATACAAAAAATAATAATGAGTTCTAATATAAAATATTTTTAAACATTTCCCTATTCAAATTTCAACAGTAAGGTAATGCGATTGGAAACAAAATTGAGTTTTATCTGGTTTTGAAAATTAATGACAATGTTGTGATGAAACTGATAGGTGCATTGTTCCGGTATTCCAATGTCTAAGTTAGAAAATACCAAAGTAGAGATAAATAAAAATGCAAGAAGTTATAAAATCTGAGGGAAAGAAGAGTTTTTACTGCTCGAAACGTTCGAAATCTCTTTCTTTTCCACAGCTTCTATCACTTCGCTCTCTTTTGATTATCCGGAAATGTCTACCAAAATTGAATTGGAATTTTTTTGGTTATATTTATATTCTCCAATTCATTTAAAAATATTTGGAGTAGTAAAAGTTACATTACACGGTGAAAGTTAAGATTTTGAGGTTATAGTAGGTTGTGACGCGAAGATGGAATGAAACTTAGTTGCTGTTGGAATAGGGAACGTACTCAATTGTCACACTTATTAAAAAATTTTAAATAGAATTAATTTGAAGTACCGTTAATACCCGGAACTATAATTTTGTAGGGCACGTAATCACGACTGAATCATTAGCAAGTGTTCCATGTGTGAAGAGTCCAGCCTCTCTCTCTCCATAAACGTCCGTTCCGCCTGTCAACTTCCTGGCCTCAAGATAGGAATGACGTAATCTTAACTTGCAGGAGAGTTCAATGACGACGAGGAATAGTTTATAAACGGAATGAAAGACAAAATAACATCATAAGACTGCGAAAATTTAATTAATAAATACATCCGTGGTTTATGGACCTAGAGTAGTTTTAATATTATATAATACATTTTTTTATGTATGAACCCTAAGAGAAGCCTTTATTTATTGACAACCGTCACATTTTTCTTTTAATTTCATCATGTTGATTTGTCTAAACATTATTTATCCGTTTTGTATTGTTGAAAGCGATTTCCTAGGACCCTAGGAGATTAATTCCTGTAATTATGATTGGAAAGGCAGGGTTTAATTACGTTGTCCCAATAAGATTTTAGTTTTTCGTATTTTCTATCCGTTACCCGAGAGAAATATTTCTGTTCGTGACTTTATGAGATCAAGAACCTGTTTCGGAATTTCGATGATTTACGCCTCGACATTTCTACAGCTTTCGTTACAACAATCCGCCATATGCGGTTTCTTATTTTATTACAAAACCTGTGAGAATATAAAGAGAAGATAAATAAGAAAGCAAAGGCCTAAATTTGTGTCTCTATAGTAAAATATTCCTACCAATTTTTAAAGTACGACAACTTTACTCCTTCAATGAAATCTCATTCGTATTTGATTTGGTAAAAATATACTTCTTTCTTCTCTATTATTTTGTGATAATAACGAAATTAATGTTCTAAATTGTAATAATTCATTTTGATAAAGATAGTATTTTTACGTTTGTTTATATGAAATAAATACGGCACCAATAGCAAACAATATTTTTATTTTATTTACGACAACGTTTCGTGTTTGTACCTTCTCAGGTCTTACCTGAAGAGAAATTGTAAAAAATAATTTTGTTGTCATTGAAGGCCAATGAATTTATAAAAGTGGTTGAAGACCTGAGGAAGGTACAAACACGTACCAAAAAAAATTGGTCAGAAAACTGCACGATTCATTTTGATAAATTTTTTATCGTTACACCTTTTAGTATATTTAGTGAATACAACGATTTGCTATACACAAATATGAGTTGAGTACAGAGTGATCGTGGAGACCTTCAACTTTTAATATCTTTAGATTGCTCAACACGTATTACTTTCATTACTTGCAATATGTATGCTTCGCATAGTCACCTGTAATAAGGATGCCTTTGCACACTGATCCGTCAGCAACAAGTCATAATGAATTTGTTACCGCTCATGCGTATAATTCTTTCCTAAATGATTTAGTAACACAGAAAGACAAGGAGAGCGAGAGGCAGATGAAAAAGAGAACTGTTAAATTATTAGTTATAAATTAAAAATATCAAAAAAGTCTAAAAATTTTGTGCTGCATAAATGCAGAATTTTTTCAGGAATAAAAATTTCCTCCAATAAGTTCAATTATAAAACTGATATTTTACTAGTAAAAGTACACAAACTACGGTAGGTTCATGAAATTATGTTGAAATAAAAACTCCGAATTCGTCTCCTAATCGTTTAAAACTAAGAAATATGTAAAGGGTCATTCGTTTTTTCCCCGACAGCGGACTTGATTGTGCTTTGTCACAATCAACTTCACACTTAAGTCGCATAATTATTATATAATTTGACAGCCGATATAACAAAGCTTGCTTGTGTAAAAGTTCGATTGATTCTATGTCGTAGTTTTTTTTGTACCCTTTGAAACATGGAAAGTGAAAAGCAACATTTTCAGCATATTTTACTGTCTGAAAGGTAAAACTGCTGTTGAAGCAAGAAAAAATTATTCGATGTTTATGTAGAAGATGTTTTGACAGAACGCCAGTGCCAAAACTGGTTTGCATAATTCCGATCGAGCAATTTTTGACGTTGAAGGTGCACCACGTTCTGGAAGGCCAGTTTAAGCTGATGAAGACACAATGAATACATTAATTGATGCAAATCGGTCGAATAATAACTCGTGAGATCGCTGAGAGGTTAAATTTATCGAATTTGACCGTTCACGATCATTTGAAACATCTCGGTTTAATCTCAAAGCTCCACATACGGGTTTCTCACGTTCTCACGGAAATAAATTTGAGCCGTCGCGTTGACGTCCGTGATTTGCGTCTCAAACGTCAAGAAAAGGATCCATTTTTGAAACGTATCATCACTGGGGACGAGAACTGAGTTGTCTACAGCAATGTTGAACGCAAGAGATCCTGGAGTAAAAAACATGAACCAGCCCAAAGCACTTCGAAAGCTGATTTTCACCACAACAAAGGTGATGCTATCTGTTAGGTGAGATTTCAAAGGAATCGTTTTTTTCAGCTTCTACCGGACAACAGAACGATCAATTATGAAGTGTGCTGTCATCAGCTGGACAAAATAAATTATTCACTTAAACAGAAAAGGCCAGAATTGATCAACAGAAAAGGTGTAGTGTTCCACCAAGATATCGCGAAACCTCGTACAAGTTTGATAACTCGCGAAAAGCTTTTACAGCTTGGATGTGATACACTGCCACACCCACCATATCTTCCAGATCTGGCACCTTCTCATTATTATTTGTTTCGATCTCTACAAAAAAATTTTAGACGGTAAAACCTTTACTTCAAATGTGGAGGTCAAAAATCATCTGGATCAGTTTTTGTCAGCAAAGAACAAAAATTTTGTGAGCGTGGAATCATTCTACTGCCAGAAAGATGGTAAAAGGAATTGAACCTGAATGGGCAATATATAATTCAATAAAATATTTATTCTCTATAAGAAAATCGTCCTTCATTTCCATAAAAAAACTAAATTACTTTCAGAACCACCTTATTGAAATGATAACTAAAGAAACTGGACAAAAAATTTACTTTTTTACCTAAAAATTACTGACAACTGTTCTCTATGAGTATCCATTTTTTGACGCAGTAAAGTAGCAAGACTCACGAAATGGTTTATTTTTTACAGTGGTCAGACGTGAATTGTCTAGGGTAATTTGGTCACAGTAGATGTAAAATTACTAGCCATCAATACATTAATAGTAATTAGCAGTCGAGATTTCTCTACTCCAGATCCAATGGTCTACCAGGCCAGTATCTGCTCCATTCTTCATCCTATGTGCTCAACCCCCCAAACTCTGCACCTTGTTCATGACAAGAGTAGCGCCAGACTTTGTTTTGACAGAGAAAAATTGTTAAGGGTCAAACACATATATAATATTGTCAATAAAATAAGGACTAAGTGAAAAAGTACACCATCCTTTCCACAGTTAATTTATTTCTTGTAAGATGATAGGTTTTTTCGCTTTGGTCCTTTTAGTGACTAATTCAACTTGGACTTGAGGTGATGATTTATTACTGTCAAAGATTATTTCGCAACTTTCCATCCTACACCCTGGACGCCCAGTTCAACGATCATTCTGTGAAATGTCCCTTCTGAACCCAAAAGGCGCTTGCAAGGCCATCGAGCACAATGCAGACGCGGTCCCGTTGCTGTGACATCAGCCATTGTGTGAATCTGTCGTGGGCCTGACCTTTACCCACATCGACGCCTCGATCATCTAAAAAGCCGGACTTTGATTCACCAAGCGATGGACATGCAAACAGCTTCAAAGTTTTCCAAACCCAAAATCATTTATTCGTATTTGGTTGAGGTGAGGCGGGATGCCTACGGTACTGATATAAAATAAAAAAGTAACGGTTTTTCGTCTTAATAAGAAAAGGGTCATTAGGGAGAGAAAGATCAAGAAACGCGATCCAACGGTACAGCATTAATTGCTCAACGCAACGAAAACCACGCGGTATTTTTATTCCGAGCGGAACAACTTCGTTCGTCTAAGGGACTTTTGCTGTATCGCACTGAGACTTGTATTTTTTTTTTCGTAACGTAGAGAACTCCTCGGATAAGAGCCCACTAATTCAGCAGACCTTACGAAACTCTAAATAGAAATCGCCAAATGCGCTTTTGCTGTTATGGGGTATTTGAATATGAACATGCCGAGAATTTCATGACGCACTCCAAAGACACGCAAATGAACTCCAGAGAGATGGGACAAAATATGCACCACGGCAAAGAATCCTCGTTAATTCATACTCATTTTCAACTTGACATTGCATTTGAAATTATATGGCACCCCGGGGTTCAGGTGTGGAGGGATGCGTTGATGCCACACTACACGTCGTAGCAAAAGGACTTCGTTTACAGCTCAGTAAAAACAATAGAATAGACTGCGATTTTTTTCTACTAATCTACTTTAATGCTACTTTATTTTTGCGCGTTCTGTTGCGTGGTCCTCGCGGGAAATAAAAATCAAGGACTGTCTAATTTTAATCGGTTTATAATAATACAGTTAGTCTGTGGAAGCAGTGAAAATTACAACGATTAAAGCAACAATAATATTTGGAATTATTAATGGGAACTATTACAACAAAATTAAAGACGAACTAATGCAATAATATTAATTTATCAATTTCTCTGCTTATATATATATATATATATATATATATACTTGTATTCCTTCCTTTTTACGAATTTTCACTCAGTCTTTTACATACTTCTTTCCGAAAAGTTTCAAAATTTTGTGCAATAATTAATTATCACACCCTTTTCCTATTTTTCATCCCATTTCTCTTATTACAGTACCTTACTGTAAAATGCACGTTCGTAGTGATGACTCGTGTCTAAAATGTGAGGACAACCGAAGAGGACGATTTTTGTTTTTCTACATTTTAAAAATTAGACTATTTTCTGAAGACACCTGCTTCACTAATAAGTAACAATTATATTGACTGGTGATAGAAATAACAATATGTTCACAACAGAAAGTAAGCTAAAATAGCTGTAGCAGAAGTATGCTATTCTCTTGTTTATATTAATCGAGTCGGGTTGGTTCGTATAATCAAGTAAGACGGTCCTTATTCTATTAATTTATTTTTAATACATATAAATATATTTGCAGTACAAAACCATTTTCAACGTAGTTCTGTGCACGCTGTCTATAATACTTATTTGACTTAAAATGCACAAATACAATTATATATATATATATATATATATATATATATATATATATATATTGATATTGTAGAAGTCGCTATCCTTCTCACGGTAACTGCAGGGAAGCTCAGCGCTGTAGTATTTGATTAGTTGAGCGCCAGATAATTTTTAGAAAAAAAAATTACCAAACCCCAAATTATTTCTTTACGTTATAGTTTTTGGATAAAACATGAAACTCTCTTTTTTACTCAGGCGTGTATATTTTTTATTTATTCACAATCCCCAAAATCAATGACATTACATCATCAAAACCTCATTCTCCTAAAACAAAATCAAAGATAATCCACATTCACCAAAATAAAACCTGTTGCTTAGCAACCAAACTTACTTTTCCTCTTTCACTAATCTATAAAACTCTAAATCTATTAGTAAATTATCCCCTCTCTTTAGAATAAAAATTTCGAGTACCTATTTATTTTATAATTTACAAGTTTCATAGAGATACGAAATTTTAACAATTTCCATACGCTTCTTACATTTCCTTAATTTTACATGAATTATTCACTAAATGTAATGTTAACAATTCTTTTTCATCCTAATTCGTCGATAACTAATATAAATAACCACCATTTTATACGTCAACATGAACCTGTACACTTATTTCTACTATAAAATGGGAATATTATGTTTATTATCCATTTCTGAAAAGACATAACTATTTAATCCTCTACTAGTTACTATTTTATAAGGACCTTCATAAATACTTTGAAACCTTCCTATTATGTTTTTATAAGGATGTGATACTCTCAGTTGTTTGACAAGTACCAAATCTCCCACATTAAATATTTTTGGTCTTGCTTTCTGGCTGTGGCTTCTATATTGAAACTTTTTATTTGCTCTTTCATGACTCTTTCTTCTTCCCCTTCACTTATTATCTCTTCCGGAAAGTGTAATATCATTTCAATTTCCCATTTGCACTCGTTAAACAAATGTAATTCCTTAGGAATTCGACCCGTTACCATACTACAATTATAATTCATATCATCAACCATTTACTATGATCATCTGAAAAAACTTGCCTAAATCCAATTATTACTTGTTTTAATATATATTTCTGCTGGATTTGATTGAGGATGTCTTATTGACGTAACATTTTTTACAACCCCTTCTCTCTCCTTAAAACGTCCCTCCATTCTTTACAGTTATATTGCTTTTCATTATCAGTTAAAATTTTCTTTGGTTTACTCAATAAAATATTCCTAAATCAATTTTTTAAACATGTATTAGCTGTTGCATTTTTTAAACCATACAATTTTACCATTTTAGAAAATATGTGTACAATTACTAATAATAAACACATCCTCCTTTGCTTCTTGGTAACGGTCCTAGTAAATCAATTGCTATCATATCTCCTAGTTCTTGTGCCTACGATATATTTCTATATTTATTTATTTGACAGTTATCACAACTACGAACATATTTTTTAATGTATATATATAGTCCTTCTCGTCTTTGTAGAATGTTCTCAATGAAGTGCGCGGTTTCGAATCTTCTCTTATTTCCCATTGTTGATACTCAAGAAGTATTCATCTCGCTGTGGCCTATAATTTAACAATGAAATATGCAATTCCCCAAGTCCTTAGCTTTTACAGATAGAAGAAGGAAGAAACTAGACTTCCATATTGAACACATACCATACAATGAGAGTTTTGGAAATAAAATATAACTTTACAAAAGAAATTACGCCCATCCTATTTCTCTATTTTACGGTTAGAACCACAAGGATTTTACTATATTAGCGTAACTTTATTAGAAGAGAAGTATTAACTTAAGGTAAACAAAAATAAAATTACGGCAACTTCGTAGGGTAAAAATATTCATTTAGAAAATATATTGAGTTCAATTAAGGATATGTTAGATGCCAAAAAAAAAATCAGACGTAAAGGTTAAGAGATGATAATTACAGGTTGTGATAAAATGATTCCTTTCGTAAGAATATATTTAATGTTTTTGAGAATGATAGTAGCGTTACGCCAGTTTGTCTACAAGATTACGCTAGCCCTGACGACAATACTCCCTTATTTATTTTGAGGAACGTTGAGAAGATTTTCCTCTTGTTGAGAGATATTATAAGTCTCCCTAGTCCACGTACGCAGAGAAAAGGAATGAATAATAGAGTGAACAAAATAATAGAGTTGAACATCAGTGGAATATTTAATTTAAACCCCAAATGTGTGATAAATATATGTTTTCTGAAACTAAAATGGAAACACTCAATAGAATTAACAACTTCAATTAAAATTTAATTTATTTGATCAAGGATGTCAGGTAGTTCATTTCCTTCCAATAAGGATTATATGAGATGTTCAAATTATGTATGTCGCTGAAGGTGAAGTTTTAGAGGAGTCACCGTATATACAAATTCAGCAATAAAGAATAGTTTTATAATAGACCCCAGATTACAGTCATAGGCCGTATAACAGCAAGAATCACGATCAGTTTTCTCCATCATTTACGTCGCTCAGTTATATTTTCCGTTACGACCGTCACAGCACAATATAGCATGTGTTTGGAGTTCCAGTAGGGAACTGTGCCAACCTTCTGACAAACGAACCAAGGCACGGTCGGAATGACAGACCTGGTGAGGCATCCGGCGAGTGTTCCCAGCAGACATACATATGCAAATCAGGTGTGACACTGGCTCCGATTCGGAAGGCGTGGTCCATTGCTCTCGCGCACATATTTGGGTCGCCTGGTGGGTATGAAAGCTTCAGACAGCTACGAGATCACTTCCTCCAACAAAAATTAATGAGTTATATGCATGACATATTCTCATAAAATCCTCTAAGAAGAACTGAAGTACCAATCGGGATAATGCAAATAAACAGGGAACGTAATTCCAAACATCAACTGGTTTTTGGAAATTAATATTTTTTTGTTGTCTGTATCTTACATCATTGTCGCTTGAAAACATTTCGTTTTTCCTTAAGAATATTTTAATGTTGCTTACAACCTTCACGTAATTATAGTAACGTGATCATTTCGCAAAAAAGCAAAATTAAATCTTTTAAGAACTGTTGGAGTTTTGCAAATATAAGGAATTCAGATTTTTTATCTGCAAACAAATTTAATATTTATGATGAATTTTTGTGTTTGAAAGCAAACTGCCTGATATACAACTTTTTGTGAACGTAAGTGACGTCACCACTTACCTAGTCAATGGCCGGGCACCAATAATAAGCCGCCACGTCAATGTGAATATTTAAATATGCTTCGCTTATTAATCACTCTCTGAGTCGAGTTACCATAAACTTATTTTTTAAGGTTTCCCTGTACCGTAGACCTTGGGCATTCGGTAAGAGTTGTTCGCTATTCCCATTGGAATAGTCGGCCAGCTGCCTCCTAAAAGGTCGAGGCACGGAGAAGGGAAAGCTGCGTCCCCACAGCAAACTCCTCTCCCGCTATCGGAAGGGCGTGGGACAAGTACCCAATGCCCAACCTACCCGATGCAGGTTTTTGTAATGTTTTCCCTGCATTTCTTTAGTCAAATGCCGGGTAGGATCCTTATAATATAGGCCGGTGGCCCTAGTTAACCCTTGGCTACCTTCCTCTACCCTTCCGCATCCCCCCTTTCAAATCCCTTCCTATGCTATTAAAGGGGAGTTGCCCAACGTTGATTACCCTCATGTAGCCTGTTGCCCTAAAAAAACATTTAGGCGAATTGCTGGGTAGACTAAAGTCCAGGGGCCCTGGTTGACCTTTGGCTGCCTTGCTGCCGTTCTATCCCTTCCTATGATAACCTCATACCAACCATTACTCATATATGTAATGATTAATCAATTCATAGTCGAATAATACAAACTGAATAATTGATAGTACAAAATTAACGAGCATTTTTTGCTACAAATGATCATTTTTTGTCCTCTACAGAATCCATCACAAACTATATAACATATTATATTTATCTTTTTAATAAGACGTCATGTTGATATTCTAAAATTTTTCTTTGCTAACCGCAGAAAAAAAATTCTCATCAACAACTACAATAAGTTTTATGTTTGTCGCGTAAATGTGATTAAAATCACCGTAATACAATTTATAAATTCGACTTCGCATCATGCAAGTATTAGCTGGTTCGTATAAAAAAGAATGTTCGTTATGATGTAAAAATCGGCCTTTGTTTACAAAGGACATTAACTTCTATATTGAGCAATTTTCAATTTTTTCCAGTAATCATCTAGAATGGCAAGAATGTTTAAAGGTAAGTTCATAAAAAATACAGTGATTCTCACATAAATATTATGTAATTCCCAGTTTGTAATCAGACATTAAGAGAATATTATACTGACATTTCCCGGCCTAAATGTATATAACAACCTTCTTCCCCTGAGGCCTGGATCCTCCCCAAGGATAAGTCATTAACGTTGGCCTTGCTTCTTGTGTTCCTTTGTAAACTGTGACATCACAGGCCCTCTTCTTAAACGAAGGTTACTACCGCGAAAAGGATTTTCCTCTCAACTTTTTCTGTGTACGATTTAGATCCTTTCCCTTTTCCAAAATTGCAAGCCCTGCTTATAATAAAACCTCTCTATCATCATGTGAAGTAAATTTGTCTTTCTCGGCTGATTACTTACACATCTTTATTTTTGTTTATATTTAGATGACTCCTCTAAATCTTCACCTTCAGCGACATATATAATTTGAACATCTAAGATAATCATTATTGGAAGGAAACGAATTACCTGAAATCCAGTGATCAAATAAATTAAATTTTAATTGAAGTTGTTAATTGTATTGAGTATTTCTATTTTTGTTTCGGAAAACATATATATTTATCACACATTTAGGCGTTTAAATTAAATATTCCACTGATGTTCAACTCTGTTATTTGGTTTGCTCTATTATTCATTCCTTTTCTCTGCGTACGTGGACTAGGGAGACTTATAATGTCTCTCAACAAGTGAAAGATCTTCTCAACGTTCCTCAAAATAAATAAGGGAGTATTGTCGTCAGGGCTAACGTAATCTTGTAGACAAGCTGGCGTAACGCTACTATCATTCTCAAAAACATTAAATATATTCTTACGAAAGGAATCATTTTATCACAACCTGTAATTATCATCTCTTAACCTTTACGTCTGATTTTTTTTTGGCATCCAAAATATCCTGAACTGAACTAAATATATTTCCTAAATGAATATTTTTTCACTACGAAGTTGCCGTAATTTTATTTTTGTTTAATACTTCTGTTCTAATAAAGTTACGTTAATATAGTAAAGTACTTGTGGTTCTAACCTTAAAAAGTGATTAATAATTTTCATAATTGAAACTCAAATAAGGCAATTTTTCTTATGCATATATGACGGGGATCAGGTTAAGTACAAAGTAGCAACATTTGTGAGAATATTTAATATTTACGGTATACCAATAAATATACATACTTATAAATCGCAAATTGTAATAGACCCTAGTTACAAAGTTTTTCACTGTGCTTTTAACTCTCTTGGTAATTTTTCGACGTAATATATTCCAAATTAACACATATAATTGATATTAATATGCATCAGAGATTATTCTGACCGATATAGGCACGATACCCAGTAACTATCTATCTGTGTGTGTTAGAATTCTTTTACAACCGAGAACACGATAACTCTGAGGGAGAATCTGTAAATTAAACGGAGAAATTAGCGGCATGTCGTAACGAGGAACATAGGCTGACCACCACGGCACTGCGGTAATGAAAGATAAGCCACGGCGTATTACAGGGGAAGGACTTATCCTCGGTCTAACACAACACACATAGAAAGCAAAGCAACAGCGCGAACTTCCTCGCTTTGCATACAATAGACTGGATCGCAAACTGTGCCGAACTAACTGTGCATGTCTTCTCTAATTACCTCAGGCTCGCATCGGGAAAGACGTACCGACAATTACAAACCATGCGAGCTATGGTTAACGGTGCCCATACATGGAAGACTTGTCGCAAGAATATTCTGAGTGATCATGAGAAGCAGCAGGTTGTGAATACAAAGGAAAAATTCAATCGACGCTTCATCACAACCTGAGAATATCAAAAGCCTACATCAGTTAATTGATATTCCACGACGTTTTACCACGTTCATTAATTTAAAATCTGGTCAATGAGAGTCGCATTCTGGCATTTCTTATATTATAATATAAGAGCCAGGCCATAGTTCCACACTATTTAATACAAAATATGCGATAACTACCTATATTGGCGCCATATAAATATTTTACAGAGTTGCTCAGATTTATACTGTTACTCTCGATGCTTTTAGTACCGAATTTCATACGCTAAAGACAAGAGAACGATATAAGGTAGGGTGAAAGGGGGATAAAATTGCGATAACTACCAAAATTTGTGTCGAATCAAGCGTTTTGAATCTGAGCGACCCAGTAAACTATTTATTAGGTGCCAATATAGGCACAGTTATCGCATATTTTGTACTTTGAAAATACCACCCCTTTCTCCCAGTTACCCTAATTCCGCATGAATATTAAGTGATACGTGTACCAAGGTTGATGGAAATTGTTCCACGCATTAATGAATAACTTAATTTACAAAATGTTCTACTATATTCATATTATGCTTTATTTCGTAAAAAACTTATCAGTCGGTAAAATGACCAGTCGGTGAAATGATCAGTCGGTGAAATGACCAGTCGGTAAAGTAACCAGTCGAGGAAATGACCAGTCGGTGAAATGACCAGTCGAGGGAATGACCAGTCGAGGGAATGACCAGTCGAGGGAATGACCAGTCGCTGAAATGACCAGTCGCTGAAATGACCAGTCGGTGAAATGACCAGTTGCTGAAATGACCAGTCGGGGAAATGACCAGTCGGTTAAATGACCAGTCGAGGAAATGACCAGTCGGTGAAATGACCAGTCGGGGAAATGACCAGTCGGTGAAATGACCAGTCGAGGAAATGACCAGTCGAGGAAATGACCAGTCAGTGAAATGACCAGTCGAGGAAATGACCAGTCGTTGAAATGACCAGTCGGTGAAATGACCCGTCGGGGATATGACCAGTCAGGGAAACGTGAATGGGGATAATGTACTGTCGGGAAAACGTGCATCGTGCAAGAGTGTGTCGGGATTTAGTACTCGACCAGTCTGTATGTGGTCTCATAAGCGAAGCTACATTACTTTGGACTTCTATTAGAGTTAACGGCCTGGGCAAGCTCGTTTGCTTAATCTGAACTAATTTTGATCAATATAAACCGGTCCCCCTTCGTCGTAATCATGCCTGTTTTACATGGAACTGTCTGAGAACCCATTGTTCAGAAGAAGAAGAGTAACAACGAGCCTCAAATACAGGAAGCGCTCGTCTCTGTACAATGGCTCCAAGTTTGCATTTTACCCATAGGTGAGTACGTGGTCCCTTCTTTTTGGAGCGCATCTAACAACCCATTACCTTTCCACGATACGCAATAAGACGGAACTCAGTCTGAGAAGCCCAAAAATTCCCAGCTACTGCCTTTCACAAAAGACCGACGGTAATCGGGCGCAATGTGCAAACTGTAAACGTGTTTGCAACTTCCTTCGTATCCGGTTCCCAGTATCCTCATATCCGATTCCTTCTGTTTATTAAGAGTATTTTCACTCATCAGGACTTGAACGTACCGGAAAAAAATATTTTCCCATATAAAACACTTGTTATATTAGGATGTCCGATCAATAAAGTGACAATTAATTTCGGTTTCAAGATAACAATAAGATTATCGAGATCCAATGAATGTTTACTATATATAAATTTTAGTCATGATCTCGAGAAGCATTAAGGTTCAAGAGATGAATAACTTAGTTCAAAGCGTTTTCTAAATCGACATTCTGGAACAATTATTTTTTTATAAAGAATTAATTATTATTTCGCTCTTATAATTAGAGATATATTCACAAATGTAAATTTTTACAATACGTTTGTAATATATGGAATTTACATAATTTGTAGTAGAGAAATTACTACTGAAACAATGCAACTTCTGTAGAAAGCCCTGTAAGTTTTTTTATTGAATTATAATTGATTTTATTAAATACTTTTTTAATCTGATCAGTTAAGTAATATTGTATAAGGTGTATGTTGTATTGTGTCGGTGCACCACTTCACTTTCTGTTTAATAGCAGCGGGCCTCTGCTACTATCTTTAATTATCAACATTAATAAACGGGAAAGCGAGTGCAAGTGGAAACCTTATGCAATATTCTGCACTCGAAGCGAATCCCTTTGGTCGCTCCTTAAACCGTTTTACGTTTTTATCGCGACTCTTTCCCTGTTACGTAAGCGGTCTGTCTTATTAAGTCCCTTTCTGGAGTCAGGTATGACTAAAATTTATCAGCTGGGTTTATCTGTGCTACCACTGCACGTGGCCTGAATTGCACCTCGGTACTTTCCATGCCGACACCAGTTTCTGCAAGGAGATAATTCAGCCGTCTGGTTCTGTAGTCACAGTTCCAAAAGACCTCCGAATTGTTGAAAAGAAGAAAATAAAGTTCCGTTTGTTGTAATTAGTTCCGTGACTGCTCAAGCACGACTCTTCTTGTCAACTATTGCGACTCAAGACAATTTAAAGCACCTATTTCAGTGATCCACATTGCATCCTTCAGCTATTTTTCGTGTCAACACCTAAAATATTTCGAATGTTTAATAGTCTCCGTACATCCATGGGTCGGTGATAACCAAAGAGATAACTTGAGATATTTTGAAATTGCTTTTTGACGAATCGGACTGTTTTGATAGCGATACATCCTCCTCCGTTTATCCTGCGGCTCTTCTTTCCTCGGAGTGTGGTCACACTTAGCACTTGGTGATGTGGAGGATGAGCCTCGGCTTTCACCGCGGTGTTTGTTCTCATAAGAGCAACTCTTCATGGAACGGAGGCCCTTGCGTCAGACTTGACACCCACTGGGGCGAATGAGGTTCGTCAGGATCTGCTGTATCATTCCTTTAAATGCCAGTATGGTACAGTAACATCGACTAATCCATCCGAGTCGTAGCAGCAACACGCAAACCATAATGGACTCTTTTTAGAAGCAATTAGCCTTCGCAACCACTTCAATTACGCGACAACGCCCCATCACCGATTGATAATTGCTAATAATAATAAAAAGATAGGCTCATTCCAAATACCACCATTTTCTTCCTTTTCTTCTCATTTCATTCCTGACTATTCCTCGGCCACATTCATACTTTTCTCCCTCACTCTTATTAACCTTATTGGTTTGTCAAGAATTAAGAAACTGTGCTTCGAACGATTGTAATGACCTTATCACCTAAGGTTTATTCAGGAATTTTATAATACAGTAGCTGAGTGCCCGGCGTTGCCCGGGATTTTTTTTACAACCATGGTTAATGCGAGAATGAAACTCAATGACTCCTATAACCCCGGAATCGGTCTATTTGCATTACCTTTTATGTAAAACGCTTCCACCACTACTCATACGGAAACGGTGCTTCACTCCCTCGCTTTTTGCAGTTCAAATTAGACACTTGAAAATTCTAGAATTACACTATCAAATTAAGTGACCCGAAAACGTTTTTTTCGGCGCTAATAATGACCATTTAGGAAGGTTTTAAAATTCCACCCACTTCAGCTCCACCCATAGATGTGGCAGGTGTGTCCCTCTGTGTTTCTTCCTGGATCGTAAGTAACTTGTGTATGAAGTTTGGTAGAAATTGGTTTAAACATTTAAGATTGTATAGTGAAATTTGTTTCACTCCCTTTCACCCCCCAATCCTAGGGGCTGAACATCTTAACCAGTATCGTAAACGTCAGAATAAAACTCAGTGTCTTCCATAACACCAGATTCATTACCAGTCTCCGTTGTTTAGTGATTACTTTTTATGTAACGCCCTTTCACCCACTTAAATGACATATTGTATGTCAGAATTAATCTCACTGACTGCTATATTGATTTGACACCAATCTCGGTTGTTTCACGTGATTTTTATTAAACGCCCCTCAACCCCCTCCCTTATTGGTGCATTAAGTAGTTGAAATTGTACACTAAATACATCTGGATAGAAACTATTAAACCAATAGACCCCAAAAAGTAATTTATGGACGCTAATATCGGCCTTTTTTAAATTTCACCCCCTTTCACCCCTTGTGAGTTTCATAACGCTTCGAAAATCCGGCAGAAAAATTTGCACAACACCTAACAAAATATTCATCCTCGGATGAATGGTTTAGGAGCGTATAGTGAACACACAGACATTCATTATATATATATATATATATATATATATATATATATAGAGAGAGAGAGAGAGAGAGAGAGAGAGAGAGATTAAAACATCTGATGATTAATGAATATTCGTATTTTAAAACATTTATATATATTATTTGAATTTAATTGATGAAAAATACTTAAATTCCGTCTTACATACCACTAGGAAAAAATACCTACAGTGGTAGAAATTTTAAAGATAGTTTATTGTTAAATTTTAGGGCGACGTGAATATCGTCCGCGCATGAATACCTTTCACTGGATTTATTTTCGATTCAATACATCGGGGCGTGGAATTCTGCACCTCCGTAGATTTTTCAACCACGATACTGTCACAATACGTGCTTTAACGTGCATGTAAATGTACTATCGTGACGCATCGCGTGTCACGGTCGCGATTTATACGACTTTGCTTTCCAGTAAAACATCCGTTTTAATCAAGACATACAAACTGAACAGCGCTACGACTTCGAATACGAACATTACCAAGCTCGTAATATTTAACTGCAACACGTCAAAAATGTTGCGTGAAACCTTATTCATGAGAACCTATGGGTTTCTTCGCGTTGGTGAGGAAAAGAGTCCAAATAATTACGTAAGTAAATAACGTATTTAATCCGGGAACTTTCTGTAACTACGGTGGGGATTTGCTTCCAGGAGGATTACGTAAGCGGCCAGATTCCTTTCCTTAGGTGACAGTGCACGAGAGGACGGTCTGCGGCGCTGAAGAATGCGCCTCTGGAAAGGTCGGCAAGAGTGGGCGGCGTGATTCAGACCCGCAAGGTCGCTGACTGGAACACGCCACCCACATGGGCGGCACTCTCACTTTGCACAATCTTTCCAGCTACTGGAAAATCCTCAAACTACACCCATCGTCTGAGGATGGACGTCTTCTATTTTGAAATAATTGTAACTCCGATTTGACTATGACGTGGTAATTAATGGAGATACTTTCGAGTTTTCCATTGTCTGAATGTTAAAGCAATAAACTTATGACGAATGAACCCACGATTCTCTTTGTAATGGGTAATAAAGGAGGATTTACAGCCTCAATATTATGAAATTTAGATTAAAATATGAGAATGTCCAAGCTTTTTGAGGCTGAACACAATTACGAATGCAAAGCTATCGAGGCAAACAAACTGATTTCACCTTTCCAAAGTTCAGAATTTTACTGCAGCGATAGTTAATCAGCCCTACTAAATGTTTAAACTATACATTTCCAATGTTTAATAGCGTTTGAATGAATTAGTTGCCACAAAATTCTACGCTGCTTTTTAGAAATTACTTTCATTGCACGTTCCATAGCTGAAGGCCTTGGATGTACGGTTTGTGCTACCTACTCATCACATAGGACCTGCGCTTTCTTTTCTGTCCTGGTTCCGGCACCACTAAGTTTTTTTTAAAAAAACGTTGTTGAATATATACACCTGAATAATAAATATTACAAGGGATGCTTCTCGTAAATCCCAATTTGAAGCCGTGAGAGTCAATCTGGAAGGATGGTAATGGCAGAAGCTAGATTTCATTAAATTGTGGAATCAAGTAAATATACGTCTTAGAATCTTATAAATTATCATTAAATTTCCTAGATTAATGTGAAAAAAGCAGCTGTACTATTTTTTTCGTATTTCTAGAATATCGTTTCGTGAAAAAGAAATACTTTATCCGTTCCAAAATTATTCCAATAAACAATATCGGAAGGGCGTGGGACAAGTACCAAATGCCCGACCTACCCGATGCAGGTTTTTTATAGGGTTTGTCCTGCATTACTTTTAGGCGAATGCCGGGTAGGATCCTTAAAATATAGCTTTGGGGCCCTAGTAACCCTTGGCTACCTTCCTACACCCTACCGCATCCCCCCTTTCAAATCCCTTTCCTATGCTATAAGAGGGGAGTTGCCACTATGTGGATTACCCTATACATAGCCTGTCTACATTCAAAAAAAAAATACTATTTACGCCTAAGCGACAGAAGAGAGAATTTTAATAATTGGTGGCTTTCATTAAAATAATTATGTATTATCCGAAGGATATTGTAGTTTTCTCGTTGTTTAAGTGAAGAGTCTGTGAGTTCCACGGGAAAAATGTGAACGTAAGAAATATATTTAATATTATTATATAATTAACGTCCATATGTTAATATTAAAAAAAATTGGCCAAATTATAGACTTGAATTACTGAAAATATTTCCGACCTGTCTGTAGGTTCATAAAATATTTAGATGAACGAAGAATATAAAGCATATGTGAGAACTAAAGCCAAAAAAAAAACAAAGAGATTCTCTAATATAAATTTGTTGATGACGACAAATAACCAGTTTCGTATCTGTTATAATTTTTCTGTAATTCTTAACACAACAAAAACCAAATGAATATGAGCTATGGGAATATTTAATTTAGTTATCATTTTTAAAATAATAATTTTCATTGTTTTTATTAATTTCCTTAGAAAATAAAAAATTGATGATTTTCATTCAAGACCCAGAACGTTTCTACGGTTTTTGTATATTTGCGGTTGAGGAACTTGGAATTCGTAACATAGAAACTGAGTATCAAGAGGAGCACTAAAAATACGAATTTCTGTACGGTCAATTTAACGGTCAATTTGGCAGAGAGTGGGCCTGGAAGCAGAGGTGTTACCATGTCTAATAGCGATGCGGTTTTAATGACATGTCGGGAAACCCTCGAATAATCATGCATTCCTTCCATTACGAACAGAGTTTTGCAGAGTGAAGGACGTCGGGAAGACGCCAAGGATGAAGCCTTTGTTGTGTAATTGCCTAGGCCCCCTTACGTCACTTCAAATATTAGTCATTACCCTATAATATTAGCACACGTAAGAACACTGACTTGCTCGTCTATCAATTACTATTACTACAGCAAGCTGTCTGTAAAATAAAGGTCGCATATGGAAAAAGATCATAAAAGTGTCAGAGAATAAATTCTTTCTGGAAGTGGAGATTCTTTTGGGAAAATATTAAATGTAATCGACTAGTCATCTTATTCGGCTCAAGATCAAGTATTCCATTGATGCTATTTTAAAAATAAATAAATTTCAACCACAGATTTTGAGATATTGTCCAGTCCACTTGTCGTACACATATATTTCCCTTCTTTGAAATGAGTGTTATGACAAAAATTTTTTTTTTGTGTGTGTGAAATGTACAGATCTGATACACTTATCTAACAAGCATGGAATAATTTCTTCTGTGGCAAAGAAATACTCTCTAAGTTTCTTACTTTTGGTTGTTTCTCCTTCGGCTATATTTTCCGAGGTGGAGATCATTCAGAGCATGAAATTCCAGAGTATTAAATTTTATTGTTTGACTCATGGGAAAAATCGACTGCTCCCCTATTAGTCATTCTGTATTGATGCGCGAATGGTATCCAGGGATTTTCTACATCAATTCCACTTAAATGTGAAGCCATTGTTAGCTCACGCCAAGTGAAAAAAAATATCTCAAGACCTGAGGTTAAGTTATGCACAGTATAAAATACGTTACGATTAAAAAAAAAGTCTCATAAGTGACTACGTAAGTTGTTCAGTTCCTCGTCTTTATTATAATATATATTGTAGTAATTGGTAATTAAGGCATTGTTCCAATTGAAAAGTTGAATTGTAGAGGACTAATTATTAGTGGATATAGAGCGGACGCCGCAACAAACCGGCAAGGCAAAGAAAACAATGTTGATCGGTTGAGAAGGTTTTACGCGCTCAAAATTTACGAGACGAAGAATTTAGTCGGGCAGCGGACAGCAAGCAGTTTGAAAGCTTTACAGTCGGGCAGCAGACAGCGAATAGATCAGACGAAAAGTTTTACAGTCGGCAGTCAGAACGAAAGAATGTGGTCCAGTCACAAACATGCTCTCAAATATTAAAAAGTAAAGCAATATTCAGTCAGGAAGGAGACAGAGCAACTTGTGTGTATTCGGTGGTCGAGTGTAGATTCAGCATGCTGGCCATAGACAAACCAATGAAGTCCATTTTCAACTAAAGTCACGAGATCTACAAATCCAGGTTGCAGTAAAGCATCGAGAACCAACCAATTTGTGTTAAACCAACTAACAAACAACGCCAATTAGAGCCTGTGAACATTTAGAGTCTGTGAGTACTTAGAATCAGTGATGTCCCCAAAATTGTGCACGAAAAGCTAAAAAGAGACCTGGGCGGCCGTAAGTAGAGAAAAACTTTAAAATCATTTGTAAACCGTGTTTAAAAGATAAAAGTCAGATCGTTCTTTAATTATTTAATTATCGATAAAATGAGATCGTTATTTCTTGATAAAATTGAAATTGTTTAAATTCAATCTTTAGTATTATTTCTTCCGCAACAAATTTCGTCAATGTTCAGACGCATTGATTTCCATATAAAGTAAATGTAATTTTTGTGATTTTGATTATATAAATTCTGCCATTTATCAAACCCAGTTCAAGACCCTGAGATCCCAAATATTTTGAGATTTATTAATTGTTTTTAAATTTGGCATAATAAATTTTGTTTGTTCTTTAAAGTTGTTAGTGTATTTCATTTTAAAAGCGCACAGTTCAAGTAAATTATTACAATATTAATTCTGTTATAGTAAATCGAGGTTCTGTTCCTTTCTTAATCAGCTAACAGAACTAATCACTATAACTGTACGTTCTAGGATCACAATGACTTTCGCAACATCCAACTGGCCGTGGCCGCGACTGCAGCCGTGCCAATTTTTTTTTTGTTTAATTTCGATCAACATCCCGACGCTGTCAGCATTAACTAATTCCTTTCTATGTTTGTTACACAAAGCCAATCGGCAAGGAAAAATTAAAATTTGTTGATCGATTTATGTCAAAATAAATTTATCAGCTACAGAGTTTCAAACCACTAGGAACTAGGAAATGATTATAAGGGTTGGACAATACAATGTAATATGTAATCATCAGAGAATTTTTCTTACACGTTATTTGCAGACTTATTTTTTGATTTCCCAGAATTCATTACAAAGCAAAGAAACCTGTGAACGATTTAAAGCGATGGTCTGTTTGCAAATTTTTTATATACTTATCCATAGAGTTCTTAAAATGCATATTAAGGCTCTACGGGATAAATTGTAATTTAAGAGAATAATATTAATAAGTGAATTACAGTGAAATCATCTTTATTCCAGTTTTACGAGAAAGTTTGGAGGTGCAGCCAAGAAAGAAATAAGCAGCTTAATTGACTGAAAACTTTTACTTTCAGTAAATAGTATTGTAGCATTTACGTTGCTTGGAAATCTTTAATTTGAAAAAGGTGTACATGGTTTATTTGGAATTATGACTATAATCCAAAATGGCAGAGATAGTTACATAGTACTGTGTTGTATAACTTTCTGTATTCACATTCTCATATTCATAATAATCATAATTCGACGTAATTCTTCAAGCTGGGGAATATTTTTCAAAATAAACGTTAATTTCAAGCTGAAAAATATTCAAAAATCCTCCTTTTTAAGTAAATTATTTTCAATTCAACAATTCACGTTTGTTTCTCCATTTTTTTGTGCTTGTTCCAAGGTAAATTTGAATTGTTTTTCGATTTAGAGTTATGCCTTTATTTCCACAATAGTCTAATGAAAAATTCTAAACTTTCCACAAATGTTAAGGTGTGGTTGCGCAACTTTAAAAATAATTGGCAGTGTTCCTTTTAATTGGCTTTATCGGGGTCTTGGTGTGGTCGGTATTGAGAGCCCAAGGAGCGGTCCACGTCTTCTGCCTTGTACGGAACTTCCAAGGATTGCAAGTCCTCAGGAGTTTGGACAATGACGTCCAGATTCGCAGCCGTTCGGTATGTAATTACCTCCTCGACAAATTATCAACATTCCGGAGATAAAAACCTTCCCCCCCCCCCAGGGACGGACGAGCAGATCTCATCCCTTTAAAATTATTTTGTCGCCCACTGATCATTGATGATTACTAAAATTGATTTATATTAACTGAATTTAATTTCGGTATAGTAGAATAGCTTTAGAAATATCACTGCTGCCATTTTTCTTACTCTCATGTTTCTGCACACGAGAGCAAGGAGAGAACCTCCAATAGAATTGTTCTATTTGTTTGGATGTTTCTCATAGTTAAATATTTCGGTGCTTAATTAAATTGTTCACAACCTGAATGTACACGTACTCCATTTTTTATACCTATCTCAAATTATACATGTAATGCGTACATTTTCAACAAGTCGACTTACCCGTCTGAATAAAAGTTTCAAATTCAAAGAAAAAAATATTGCCGACGAACTAATCATAGGAGACATCGAATCATCTAGAAGTAGATTAAAATTGGAGCGGCGAATGCAGAGACGTGAAATGAAACTGTGATCCACCAACGCAGATCCGGGACAACTTTACCCGACATTCCCTCCTACCCAACAAAAACTGTTCAAGGAAAGTCTTTAAAACCGGTTGCAACTTATTATGAAAAAATGGCGCAATTATTCCAAGCGTAAATAATAAGAAAAAACACAGATTCACAACCCTAGAAATATTAAATCAGATTTTGGCCAATACTAAGTATTCTGTACAAATTTTAAATTGGTGAAAGTATAATTTTGTATTTATATCAGGATATTTCGTGTATAAATTCATAAAAAAAAATATTTTCCATTGAAATGGTTAAACTTATACTGTCTTGAATATTCAGAAAAATCAATAAATATAAAGAATATTTTGGTGAGAACATTAAGGATTTTACGATCTCAAAAATTGAAGAAAACTACGAAATTAACGATATTTCGTGTCCATACCTACAACCTTTCACGAAAAAGAATATAAAGCCAGGAAACGTGTTGCTTGTATAAAACAACAAATATGAAGAAGAAAAGAGTTTAACAGTTTAATGACCTGAAAATGATTTAAAAATTAACGTATAAATAAATTATTAAGGGAAACGGAAAGTCCACAACAATAGAATATATTTAATTTTATTCCTAATTTACTAATAAAACAGTTGACAATAGTAGTGTCATTTTAAAAATGAATTTCATTAATATTTAATTTTTTCGTCTATTTTTAGAAATCATTTAACGATCATTAACTTTTTAAAAATCAATATTTTATTATGAATCATAAAATCTTTAACACAACAAAAGCGTTTCTGTACGACTAATAATGTTTTTAATTTTGAGAAAGTAAAAATATGTACGTAAACGTTATGTTGTTAATTGGAGATTTTATGATAAATAAAATAATATGACGTATAAAAAATGTTAATTGTCTGTTGATGATAGTAAATTTAATTAAGTTTCACATTTGATGGTAATAACAGTTTTCAGGCGTAAGGACGGTTTTAAATAATTGTGGAAGGGAGAAATACTACATTGCAATACTTTATAATTCAAAAAAAAAAATCTGTATCAGGAAAGTTCTGAAAATTTGCACAGCCGCATTACTGGAGAATAACGACTAGGAATGTGTTGGCTTGTAGAAAGTGCTTCTCTTTGAATTAATAATTCGTCTTATATATTTTTAAGAACAGCAAATATTTTAATAGTTTTTATTGAACATTATATAACAAAAATTTTAAATTAAAAAATACATTACAATTTTCACCGAATAATATTAAATTTGATATTATAAATATGATATTAAAATAATATTTTTTACAAATATTAATAATTAAATGTCACCATGGAACATATTATATGTTAATGTGATTGTTTCTAAGTATATTATTATTTTTTGTGTCAGACTATTCCATAATGTTCCAGAATCCACATTTACTCTTCCTCAGGTTATTTTTCTACTGCGTTTCCACTCCTGGGTATTTTTTATATTTCTTCTATTTCTTTTTTCCTTTGTCGTAACTACTCGGCTGACTGCGCGAGGTGCCGTTGCAATTAGTCCCAGTGATTTACATAATTCAAGGATAAGACTGTTACAGGCACTTTGCTGTCCTTAGTTGTTTTGTCACTGGTTGGAATTAGTCGTCTATGGTCAGAGGTACTCACAACCCCAGCAAAACTGAAGGAGAAAGCTGTGAGAGACAAATATTGAACATTCCTGTTCGCATATGATTCAGAAAAACACTTGGAAGCATTGTGGAAATTTTTTCGTTCCTTTCTCGTTTTATTATATTTTACCGATAACTGAATCCAAGAAAATTAATCTTCACTCCACGTCTGGTTTATTTGTTATGTTGAACGTACATAGATTAGTCGTCAATTTTATCCATGAAGTAAGAATAGTACAGTAATAAAATTCATGCTTGATTTCGAATACTATTCTGCGACAATTACTTCTCCATTTACTAAAATACACAAACACGACTTGACGCACTCGATACAACTCTCGACCACAAAAAAAGGGAATTTTTCCGTGCACCGGAAAAGTGCAAAAATAATGGAGAAAGCACTGTGAATTTTTCCTAATATTTCCAGTCGCATTTTTTAGATGTGTTTGCGAAATTTCGGTTGTAAGGGTGTTAGTTGCTTATTTTTCAATTTAAAATAACGTCTATATTCAAAACACGAGAAAGAACTAAGAGATTGATTATTACCGATGTTCTCTGAGTATAATTTCAACTCCTTACAGCATGGCAAAGGAGCACCCATAGGGATGGGGGTGGACGGGCGTTACAAGAAAATAACGCGAATACAACTGAGATTAGAGGCAAATCGAGGGTTATAGATATCGCTGATTTTATTTATGACAATCTGGGGGTTAGCTGTGGTGGCAGGGGTTGGGCAGAGTTGGGCGAGGGTAGAAATGTTAAATCATGTTAACCGGCCGATTTCTGCGTCGAATAAATATATTTCTGGTTCAATGAGATTCAAAAAATTAATCTACATGTTCTGCGTGTATAATTTCAACCCCTTTCATGATTGGGAGTTGAGCACCCTTGGAGTGGCAATACATGAAATGATACCTTTGTTTAAATTCCCGTAAGCTGTAAGACCGGAAGACTTTTGGAAGAAGAAGTAAGTTAGCATATATTATTCGTAACCAGGACGATTAATTGAGGGTAGGAACAGAGTAAGGCAGTAGTAATTGTTACAACGTAGACGTGACGATATTGCCATAGAATATGACGTGTTACGGACTCTACAGTTTTAGCCGTACTGAAGGTTTAAAAAATATATTAAATCAAGCAATACCAATGTGATTAAATTTTATGAAATGTTGGAATGAATGAAGGTGTAAATTTACCACTGAGTGGCAGAGCTGCGACGGAGTGTGAAAATGTTTCGTTTCCATGAGAAAGTCAATACTTCGGCTGTTTGCACATGTTCGCTCTCTGGGCGTGATCGGGGAAAGGACTTCGTCAAGGATGTCGGGCGAAAGAGGTCGTACACCAAAACCAAAGCGAACACTAGTTTCGCAGATTGGCCCTAATTGCACTAAGGTGGAACTACTTTGCTGGAAATAAAAGTTTCCGTTGGTGAAAGCCCGAGTTTATTTCTATTTCTTCTTCTCGTGTCGCTTCCGGTCCTTCCAAGGCTCCACAGAGGTTCTCGAAGCTGCTCCTAGACTGCATCGCATTACAATATGATTATTCTTTATTTCTCGAGTCAAAATCGATTAGCATAGCAAAGTTTCTTTTTACCGAAGGCCTTGGGACAGCAGCTTATTTCAACAAAGACACACCACACCTTCCATTTGATGTTATCACAAGCAAGATCCTGTGATTATTTTGGTGTTTAATCGTACAGCGAGAGGAGTAGAAGCGTGTGGGACTGAACAGTAGGTGTGTGAGAGCGAAGAGTGAAAGGAAAAAGTCCTGTTAGAGAAGTGGGTGGCTGCGGTGCCTCTTTGGGGTGTCCACCCCCCCACACATCCTTTCCACTGCATAACACGAGGAACGCATTTCATATTCTGTGCCTCTTTTCTATACGCAATCTAATAATATTCATTTATTACTAGCTGGGTGCTCGGCGTTGCCCGTGTACTTATTTCTATAAACACGAAAAAGTAATTAATTCTATATTAATCTTTAGTCAAGAAGCTATTTTACCTAAATCTAAATATTACTAGTTCCGTACATACTTTCGACTGATAGTAAATTAATTTAACTGCTATAAAATACACTGAATTTTATTGCATCAATACCAACAAACATACCTCCGAATTTTTTCTTAAATATATTCTTTGAGTATTGCAGGATATAATTGTCCCTTAGTCTTCAGACATTACGAAAAATTAAATTTATGATATTTTTAACTACATTCACAATGTAAACAAATCGTCGCCATATTGAAGTCACTTAATACAGCACGAAACTTAACTTACATTATTCTCAAGGATTGTAAAGTATTTCGTATTTTTTTTATTATCATTCGATGGAGTATTGATGGATAAAAATATACGTTTTATTCAATCACAATATTTCTCCTTTATTTTATTACGGAAATGGGAACTATTACCTTTGTTCGTCGCGTAGTAACGACTGTCTCTGTCTGGCGTGGCGTCGTTGTATCTTAGCGCGCAGTAATTTAACACAAAATGTTCACATTTTTTAATCATAATTCTTTCGTTCTTTATGCTAGGGGTTTCACACCCCCATAGTACCGTTTCTCGTGATTTGAAGAATATATATACCAATTTTGCTTCCAATCAGTCCACGCGTTTAAATTTGTATAAAGATTAACGTAAATACATACAAATATACATCCTTTTTTATTATATAGCTACGGTGAAATTCCCCAAACACAAAAAATTGCCTTAACGACCGAGAAGACAGACGTTAAACATTAAAACTAGTCTACACAAATAATCGGACAGATTTTCACTTTCTCAATTTTATAACCAAGAATTAAATCTAAAAGACTTTTGAATCAATTAAATTATTAATTTCCAGATGATTAAATATGGAGCTATTTCTGCTATTTTATAATTTTTATAATTTTTATAATTGAGATATATTATTTTGAGGACTGGAATAGGGGGTTGTTTTAAATTTTAACCCAATTTCTGCAAGTCTACGAATATTAATTAAAGACGTTTCAAAGAAATATCACAATGTAGAACGCTGAAATATTCATA
The DNA here is from genome assembly GCA_037074705.1 of Zhengitettix transpicula. Classification (NCBI taxonomy): domain Eukaryota; kingdom Metazoa; phylum Arthropoda; class Insecta; order Orthoptera; family Tetrigidae; genus Zhengitettix; species Zhengitettix transpicula. Next base: position 31,985,023 of record CM073596.1, on the reverse strand, counting down.
TTTCGGATTCGATGAAAGAATTCATAAATTATTTACACCTATACATTTTGCGCAATCCACATTAGGATTATTTTCTCTATACACAGTTACAAATTGTAGTGTAAAAAACTATGGCATTTGTCTAAATCGTCTGTTAGAATTATTGAATCTCAGTTCACTCAGTAAAGGAGGATTAAAAATAGTACCGATAATAAGTTTAAAAGTAATTTTCATTGAATTGAATTAACGCGTAGATTTCAAAAATGGAAAATTTAATAGGTGGATATCAATTCAAATTTGTTGTTAATAAATGTATAAGATAAATCGTAGAATGGGGAAATCATTCTAAGGAATATATATATATATATATATATATATATATATATATATATATATATGTGTGTGTGTGTGTGTGTGTGTGTGTGTGTGTATTGTTGTTGTTGTTTAAGGGGTTAGCAAATAAAGTTATTGCAGAATGAAGAAGTATATAAAGGTAAATCTCTGGCAAGTAGCAAGTAATATTATTTTTATTATTATTTTGCTACTATTGGGCATTTTCCGGGTGGCAAAAATATTAAATATATACATATACAAATATATGGGTAACCTAAACAAACCGTCTTCGTAAAGTTTATTATTATTATTATTATTATTAACCTGCAAAAAACAATTGGAACCCCTTCCCCCCCTGATTTATTTTCAATGCACCTCAATTTTTTTATCTTTCTTTTCATAAATCACTTCAGTTAACCGCTTACTATCCGACTAGATAAAAAATAAAGTTATTATGACTGTAACAGAGTATGAGTGGAATAAGGCAATATAACAATTTTTCTCGAGAAATGTTTGGGTTTTAGCCAATCTGAATACAATTATAATGAACCATTTTCGAGTAATCCGACAAAAAGAATTATTATTTACAAAATAAGATTGTTTACCCGCTTAGAATGCCTCTATCTCGTTATTTTACTTCTAGAAACATATCTTAATTCCAAACTGGTTCAATCCCAGTCTCCTTAAATAATTGAGAATCTCTCGGGGCCACCTATAGTGATATAACGGATAAGAATTCTCACCATTCACTCCACGTAAATTAGTTGTTTGGAAAATCCCTGAAGTGGTATTTACGTAAGACTAGATTATATCCACTTAACGTCTGTATTAAAATGGAAGTCAACGGATGCAGACACGAATCTAGGTGATTAATTATTTAATAACCTTATTTATTCATAAAGAGGGACGGAGGTACAACTCAGCATTTTAATTTTCGTTACGTGTATTCCGAATAAATACAGATACAAAGCAAATTAACTTGTAATTGAATGATATGTGGAATCGTAGAGAAGAAAATAGTCGAACGTGAAATAGCGTGAGTGAAACAATGCTCACTGGTGACTTTGACTTCTCAGAAGCAGTTGCAACCTTCGGAGGAATCGAAAACTGCTATTCTCACTACACTTTTTCTCGTGCTGCATTTAATTCGGCGATAATGAGTATTCCACAGTGTCCAACTATGGGCAAAAGAATAAGAATATGAAGACGAGTAAATGCGTCGTAATATTCTGAGTCACATGGAAAGACCAAATTGCAATAGAGCGAAGATGATCCAAAAAAAACATAAAATTTGTCAACCCGTAATTAATAAAATTAATTAAGAATGAAAACACATTTAAGTAGCTATTACCTGTGAATACTCTGGTTTGTAAGTATATTAATGGAAACTTTCAGAAGCAAATAATCCTATCTGTTGAAACAGATTTTTAATATTCTGTAATCGAAATGTAAAATATAATATTTTTTATCAAGACATTTCTACATATATTTATTACTCTGACTTAGTTTAAGGGGTTATAGCAACATTTGGAATTAAAATAAGATCAACATCATTATGTTTAAACACCCTCATGTCGATTATATAGCAAAGAGATTTATCACAATTAAGATACAACTCGACAATGCAATAAAATTTTCAAGAAAATAAGAATTTTTTTAGGACAACAGGCTACTTGAGGGTAATCCACATAGTGGCAACTCCCCTTTAATAGCATAGGAAGGGATTTGAAAGGGGGGATGCGTAAGGGTAGAGGAAGGTAGCCAAAAGTTAACTAGGGCTCCCGGGGTATGGTTTAAGGATCCTACACGGCATTTGCGTAAAGAAATGCAGGGAAAACCCTAGAAAAACCAGCATCAGGTATGTCGGGCATTGGGTACTTGTCCGACGCCCTTCCGATAGCGGGAGAGGAGTTTGCTGTGGGGACGCAGCATTCCGTTCTCTGTGCCTCGACCAGTTTAGGAGGCAGCTGGCCGACTATTCCAATGGCAATAGTGGACAACTCTTACCGTATGCCCAAGGTCTGTGACCCCGGAACATACACCACTCAGAACAGGCCGAGGTGCATCGGCTCGTGGGAACCTTAGTTCAAAAACGGAGAGGAAAAGGCATCCTCAAAGGTAGCCCCTTCGTATTTCTTCTACAAGGTTCTGCCCGCGAGAGAACATCCCTCGCAGGGTACCTGAGAGAGAATCCTCTCGCCGATGTTTTTTTTTAGGTCAACAGGCTACATGAGGGTGATCCACATTGGGCAACTCCCCTTTAATAGCATAGGAAGGGATTAGAAAGGGGGGATGCGGAAGGGTAGAGGAAGGTAGCCAAGGGCTATGGTTTAAGGATCCTACCCGGCATTCGCCTAAAAAAAATGCTGGGCGACCAGATTAGGAGGCAGCTGGCTGACTATTCTAATGGGAATAGCGGACAACTCTTATCGTATGCCCAAGGTCTGCGACCCCGAAACATACACCTCTCAAAACAGGCCTAGGTACCTCGGCTTGTGGGAACCTTAGTTTAAAAACGGAGATAACATCGTAACGGGAATAAACAGCCTCATGTCGATAATATTGCAAAGAGTTTTATCACAATTAAGATACAACTCGACAATGTAATAAAATTTTCAAGAAAATAAGAAAAATCGCAACCGGAATAGAAGTGCAAAGAGGCCTTGTACTGATTTAAAACGACGCTTCAACGAAAAATTAAGGCTAGTTTATGATTGAAAACTGACGATTAATTGCAAACAAGAAAATACTTGCTACAGGACATTTTTATATTGCAGAGAAAAAGTGAACGATTCCTTCCATTCGGAAGATAATAGGAAATATGTTGGGCAGAAAATAAATATTTTTTTATTTTGAATAATGACACTGAAATTGTTAACATCTTTCGAGCACAGCACAGTAAATTATTTCAAAATAAAATGTGAATGATTTGGAAATCAAAAAAGGATTCTTGAATTTTTTTTTAAAAAAGAGAAATAATGAAAATCAAAAGTTGCAGCCAAAAGTCTAACGTGTAATAAAATAACACAAAGATAAAAGAGACTCTAGATATCGCCAGACATCCTACGAGACCTTCCGATTGAGTTTAGTTGTAATACATGATTCGGTTATACTGTAATAAATAGAAATTGTAATCCATTAGTCCCAATGAAGTAGAAGTCAAATAAAGTAACGGAAGTACATTAGTTTCACTAATAAAAAATCATTTGGAATATATCGTGAACATTGGTTGTGTTAACGAGATAGAAGGAACAGTGGAGTTTATAAGGCACTAGGACGTGGTTACTTGATTCGTTCGAAAAATTTTTTTTGATATACACCAAGTAATTTCTTGTCGATTAATAAAGCGGATGAAGTAGATTTAAGTGAATTCCTGGTAAATATTACTCGAGGAACGTTAGACTGTGAGGAATTTGGTCAAAGGGTCTTTGAAGAAAAAATGTTTAGAACGCTTCTTCTTAACACGTTATTAGAAAATTAAATTCAAAATGTGAAATAAGCTGCTGTGAATGCTAGAATATCGTCATGTCCAAGGTTTTAGTATGAGAAAAATAAGATTTTATGTGAAAACCGTGAGCGAAGTCCAAAATGTCGTGACTGGGAAGGAATATCTCATTCAAGCCCCGGTAATTCGAAGCATTAAGTATTAGGGATGGGAACTGAGGTGGGAGAACTGTTGAACGCCGTCTTCCGTGACTCGGTCGCAAATGACGTCTTAGGGGCCTGCAATTTATGTGGAAAGCGATGTTATGGGCGGAGGAAAGTGATAATGCAGCGAAACCGGGGCACTGGCAATTACGTCCCAGAGGCGTTAATGGCGGAGTCACGAGTGCTCAGAGTATCGCAGCTACGGTCAAGCGAACAGACAGTAGCCAACAACAGCTGCAGTCAGCGTCCAAAATACTCGGACGGTCTAGAAAATCAGGATTAAACTGCCGAGTTTGGAATTTGTAACTGCCTGAAGAGTCATCAATGATACTTGACGATGAGTATGCAGGCGCTTGATCCAAAAAAATGATCAGTCATCATCGAGGCACGACCACCATCTTAGAGTACGTAGCAAACGTAGCTTACAAGTTAAAACTGACAGAAATGTGAAGACACTATCCAATGAGGAAAATCAGGATTAAACCGCTGAGTTTGGAATTTGTAACTGCCAGAAGAGTCATCCATGATACTTGACGATGAGTATGTAGGCGCTTGATCCAAAAAAAATGATCAGTCATCATCGAGGCACGACCACCATCTTAGAGTACGTAACAAACGTTGCTTACAAGTTCAAACTGACAGAAATGTGAAGCCGCTATGTAATGAGCAAAATAAGGATTAAACCGCCGAGTTTGGAATTTGGAACTACCAAAAGAGTCATCAATGATACCTGACGATGAGTATGTAGGCGCTTGATCGAAAAAAATGATCAGTCATCATCGAGGCACGACCACCATCTTAGAGTACGTAACAAACGTTGCTTACAAGTTCAAACTGACAGAAATGTGAAGCCGCTATGTAATGAGCAAAATAAGGATTAAACCGCCGAGTTTGGAATTTGGAACTACCAAAAGAGTCATCAACGATACTTGACGATGAGTATGCAGGCGCTTGATCCGAAAAAAAAAGATCAGTCATCATCGAGGCACGACCACCATCTTAGAGTACGTAACAAACGTTGCTTACAAGTTCAAACTGACAGAAATGTGAAGACGCTATGTAATGAGCAAAATAAGGATTAAACCGCCGAGTTTGGAATTTGTAACTGCCTGAAGAGTCATCAATGATGCTTGACGATGAGTATGTAGGCGCTTGATCCAAAAAAATGATCAGTCATCATCGAGGCACGACCACCATCTTAGAGTACGTAACAAACGTAGCTTACAAGTTCAAACTCACAGAAATGTGAAGGCACTATCTAATGAGGAACTATTCTTAAGGAAGAGAAAACTGAACGAACCTCCATGATGACTTGCTAAGAAGTTACAGATGCATCTCAAGCATATCACCAGAATAAAATGAGCAGAGATTTATAAGGACAATAACGGCTGATACTGACTGATATTGATGAATGAAGCGGTTTAGGAACGAGTCACTCAGATTCTGAAGCCCGGAATATCGAAAACGCTGTCACATCCATTCTACCGATGGGTGGTGAACGGATCAAGTGAAAATCGTCACAGCCATACTACACCAAAGAGGCAAGATTTAAAATAGTTTCTGAATGAATGTGTCCAAAATAAAGTCACAAATATAAAGAAAGAGCACTAGAAATCCGCCAATTGACGAGAAAATCAAATTAATTACTCGGAAACGTCATTAGTGGGGTGGAATGTAAAATCATCATCAATAGCAAAACATAATAAGAAAGATAGCCAAATACAGACAAAAGAAGTGATAATATAAATACCACACAACGTTTCTGGAAGCCTCGTTCCTGTTTTCAGGCGCAGAAAAATGTAAGAGTCGAGAGAGACACAACTGCAAAAAACTAAAGAGTTGACAAAACTCTGCACAAGGCTTCCAGAAACGTTGTGTGGTATTTATATAATCACTTCTTTTCTCTATATTTGGCTTGTTATTAATCAGACATAAATTTTGCACTTCGATAGCAAAAATATAAATAAAGTCACTCACAGAATCACAGCGAATAAAAACAATGCGTTGAATTATTTTTACAGGCATTTCTTTTTTGAACAAAGACTTGGAAAAATTTTATTTACTGCAACACAGACTTGCTTACCATGTAGAACAAGTAAAATAAATATTCTGTTGTTTCTATATAAAACTAATTTCTACAAACGCTGAAGTTGAGTAAAGTTTTGATCTTTAGGCTACAATATAATATTCAATTTCCCCATTTTATTTGTTCAATTTATTTCCCCGAATTTACACGGATAAATTACGATTATTTTACTGTTGGAGTAATTTTCATATTATAGAAACACTGCATCCCAAATAACGTAAAATTGCCATACTAAAAATTTGAGCAAATCATACAGCGGATTTTACACTTATTACATCATTTTTACCTTTGACTAAACAAATTAAATTTATAAAAAGCCATTAATTAATTTTTAAAATAATCACAAGTCAGAAATATTCATGTATTCAATTAATAACTGTTCTTATAGAACTATAACCGGTTTTGTATGATCTTTTCATGTCAAAAACATTAAAAATATTGTAATATTCACAATTAGAGGTCGTTAATTAAATGAAATTTGAAAAATTTGCCTCTCGTTAAAGCTATTAATGTGATAATTAACTGGAAGGCGTTAATTAAATAAAATAATTAATAACATTTACAAACAATATTAATTAATTTTGTGGCAATAATTTAAAAACAATTACAAATTTAAATTATTAGATCTCAGGGTCTTCACTGGGTTTGATAATGGACACATTAATTATGTTTAAAAATATTATTAACAAACAAATCACATTTAAAAGAAAAGAAATTTACTTGTCAATTAAACTAGAATGAAATTTAAAATAAGAACGAAATTAAGAAGTAAAGAGATTAGAACGAATTAACAATTTAAACGGAGAACGAAATCTGACTTCTATCTTTCAATTACGTTTACATAATTAATTATTTTGTATTTTGTTACTCATATTTGTCCAGTTGTCCTTTCGTTTTCGAAATACACTATTGCGGGAACTCGGATGAGCCTCCCTTTTTGTTGTCAACTATCTGTTGACTGCTTGCCTTAGGTGAATTCAGTTTGCCTTTGGTGAATTCGGTGGTTTGTAGATTTGCCAGTCTTTACTGCTTTGGACTCAAACTGAAATTTTACTAGTCTGGCCGGCTATGGACACAAAACTGCTTTTACTTAGCAAGTTTCGACTACGTTATGCTTTCGTGAATGTTTTACTTTGTCCTAAGAAATGTCCAGGCACCAACCAACTCTGTTAAATTCTGATCGCCAACTCTGTTGAATTCTCCTCACAAACTAACAGTTATACATCGACGATGTCTTTCCGCGAACTGAACTATCGTCTCGCATTTTAGCGCGCATACGCCATTTTCGGACCTTCCGACAAAGGAACAGAGCTGGACTACATTGTCGCTATAGAAGCGCCTGCCGCAATAATAGATTTCTCAAACAATTTAAACTTTGATGATCAAACAATTAATGTCCTAATTAATTGGCATTGCAATATCTTATTACTGTTCGATTTCTTGAAAATGATGCTTCATCCACAGTGGAAATTTATTTTCTATTTGTCCACGATTGTAGTGTAACTAGTCACATGTGACCCGCAGTAATTGAGCGGATATAATGTTTGACACTAATTATATATTTTTTATCTGTTTTATCCTACGTTGCGATGATTTACAAGAAAAACAAAACACTAACCTTCATTGTAAAGAAAATGGCAGCCGAGCGTTGCGGACGCAACATCCGACATCGCATCACGTCACGTTTTGAGAAATATCGTCCCATTTTTCGTGATTGATGTCCGTCGCTACGAGCACGTGCGATAACACGCGTAGTCGCTGCAACACAAAAAATAATTACGGATGATGTTGCAGTATATGTCCTTGATAACAACAGTCTTGACGTGTAGAGATGTTAATCTACTACTCCTACTCGCAGCATGTCTATAAAAGCCAGGCGCATAGAACACCCGAGATTCTTAGTAATAGAGAAAGCGAACTAGAGAAAGCCGCAACAGTAATTAAAACAGTTTCGTGTTGTGATCTAAGGTTACGCATTATTACTTCTCCACCATGGACGAAAGAACACGGTAGAGCACCTGAATTAGAACAATATTAAAATGATTCACAATAAGTAGAAAACTTTTTCACTCATCTTTTATTATATAAGCAAAAGTACCTTTTTAAGACCAATTAAATTTCAGTAAATTAAAATATTAATATTAAATTTGGAAAATAGTCATAACTGCTCACTGAATTGCCTGATATAAAACAATATCAGAATCTCACCAATAGATGACGTTAATGCGAGTTGAAGGGTTGGATTTTTGTGTAGCTTTCAAGGAATTTTTTTTTACTGTAACATGAGGGTAAACCACTTAGTGGAAAAGGGATTTGAAAGGGAGGATGTGGAAGGGTAGAGGAAGGTAACCAAGGGTTAACTAAGGCCAGCGAACTGTAGTTTAAGGATCCTACCCGGCATTCGCTTAAAATTGTTGCAGGACCAACCGTAGAAACCTGCATCAGGTCGGTCGGGAATTGGGTACTTGTCCCACGTCCTTCCGATGGCGGAAATGATTTTCTGTGGGAACGCAGCATTTCCTTCTACGTGACTAGACCAGTTAAGAAAGCAGCTGCCGACTGTTCCAAAAGGATCAGCGAACAACTCTTACCGTATGCCGAAGGTATGTGACCCCGGAACATACATTTCTTAAAACAGGCCGAGGTGCCTAAGGTGGCCGAAATTTGTTTTTTAAAACATCAGGTAGGTCGGGCATTGGGTACTTGACCTAAGCCCTTCGGATAGTGGGAGAGGAGTTTGCTGTGGGGACGCAACATTCCCTTCTCCGTGCCTCGACCAGTATAGGAGGCAGCTGGCCGACTATTCCAATGGGAATAGCGGACAACTCTTACCGTATGCCCAAGATCTGTGACCCCATAACATACACCTCTCAAAATATGGCCGAGGTGCCTTTTTTTAAGGGCAACAGGCTACATGAGGGTGATCCACATTGGGAAACTCCCCTTTAATAGCATAGGAAGGGATTTTAAAGGGGTGATGCTGAAGGGTAGAGGAAGGTAGCCAAGGGTTACTAGGGCCCCTGGGCTATGGTTTAAGGATCCTACCCGGCATTCGCCTAAAGAAATGCAGGGAAAACCCTAGAAAAACCTGCATCAGGTAGGTCGGGCATTGGATACTTGTCCCACGCGGGAGAGATACGAAGGGGCTACCCTTGGGTATGCCTTTTCCTCTCCGTTTTTGAACTAAGGTTCCCACAAGCCGAGGCACCTCGGCCTGTTTTGAGAGGTGTATGTTCCGGGGTCGCAGACCTTGGGCATACGGTAAGTGTTGTTCGCTATTCCCATTGGAATAGTCGGCCAGCTGCCTCCTAAACTGGTCGAGGCACGGAGAAGGGAATGCTGCGTCCCCACAGCAAACTCCTCTCCCGTTATCGGAAGGGCGTGGGACAAGTACCCAATGACCGACCTGCCTGAAGCAAGTTTTTCTAGGGTTTTCCCTGCATTTCTTTAGACGAATGCCAGGTAGGATCCTTAAAATATAGCCCGGGGGGCCCTAGTTAACCCTTGGCTACCTTCCTCTACCCTTCCGCATCCCCCCTTTCAAATTCCTTCGTATGCTATTAAAGGGGAGTTGCCCAAAGTTGCCATGTAGCCTGTTGCCCTAAAAATAAAAAAATAAAAATATATATACTTGTAGTATTACAAAATGTAGCTAGAAGTGAAGAGAGATTTTTGAGAGCAAATTTCGTAATTGCACAGTTTGCTCTTCGACAGGTGAATCGCTAGTGAAAGTTGTTCCCTCGTAGGTCAGTCAGAGTCACATAGCAAATCATAAAGTTGTTAAGTCATCAGATGTGAAGTAAACCACTCAATACTTTAACGGTGAACTGTAAAGCCAGTAGGAAGGCACCTGCACTAAATGTCACGGACTCTCAGAAACAGTTAATGATGAAACATTCGAGTTGTCTAATGGCTGCTCGTACAACAAAGAAGCCTTGGGAATAATTAATGCGTTATATAGTTTTTGAAGAGCTTTAATTGTACACTTTCACAACGGCTTGCAGTGAAATTTCTGGTACTTTTCTGCAACCGTATTCTGGATTACTGGTTTACTTAAGTTTTAGTTCTACGCCACCAGTGGAATAATTTTAGTGACCTAAAAAATTGGTTTTATGCCTCCGTAGTCATTTTCAAAATGGCACCAATAGTTTGAATAATAAGACTTCCATGAACAGGAAAATAACGAGTTCAAATAAATAAATGAATTTTTGTCGTCAGTGTAAACATAAATAGTGTAATGGCAGTTATGTAAGGTCATTATCTGAAATTGAAGTAATAAGGATCTTCAGAATTCAAACTTAGGTTTTCCCTACATAGGAAATATATTTATTTCGTCTGTATGTATTTAGTCTACAAACAATTATCGAATAAAATATAATTATTATAAAAAAGCTGATACCTGTAAAATATTTAAATATTAAATAAAGTGCAATATCAATCAGAAAATGCCACTATATACAAATATGAGAATAGTATTCTTCAGAACTAAAAAGGTAAACTGTGTAATTATATCTCAACATAGAGATTATCTACGGAGACAAACTATAGTTAGCAAACTTCACTTTGAGTTATAGTTTTGGGTTTGTGAATCTCTGTACTAACCTATTTTACTAAAGAGAGTACAGATAGAATATAAATTTATTTTCGTTGTAGGGCTTCAGTTTCTATAGCTCTATAAACAAGTCATAAACAGTCGTATGATAGAAGCATTGTTCTGACGTAAGTCGTCGATAATATAAAGGCCAAACGTGTCATGAAAGTATCCCAGCGGCTCTTGCAGGTAAACCGTTCCAGTGATTTATTGGCCTATTAAGAATGAACATTTGCCAACATCCGTTATTTAATGTCTGGTTTTCATTTTGAAAATGTAACGAGTCCTCCCGTACAGGGTAGATTATTTCATCGTACCCCGAATTACCTGCCAACGCAATTTGTATTATTTTTTAGTAACTTTAGAGACAATTGCAAATCACTATAATTATTAGAGGCCCAGAAAGCGGCTCTGAGATTACGAGTATATTAATGCTGTGGCAATTTGTTAAAAACATAAAAATGTACAAAATTTAAAGTAAATAGAAATTGTAATTAAATAATCTTTTGCTATCTCTTTAAAATAATTTTCAATTTAATTTGAAAGGGGCGATCTAGAAGGGTAGTAGCCAAGGGTTAACTAGGGCCACCGGGCTGTAGTTTAAGGATCCTACCCGGCATTCGCTTAAAAGTAAAACAGGACCAACCCTAGAAAATCTGCATCAGGAAGGTAGGGTATTAGGTCCTTGTCCCACGCCCATACGATGGCGGGTGAGGCGTTTTCTGTGAGGTCGCAGCATTCCGTTCTCCGTGCCTCGACCAGTTTAGGAGGCAGCTGGCCGACTGCTCCAATGGGAACAAGGAAAAACTCTTACCGTATGCCCAAGGTCTGTGACCCCCTCTCAAAACAGTTCGAATACCACATGATTTGGCCACAACGTGTTTCTATTATTATTATTATATAAAAGTGAAAACAGCAATATATATGAGGCTCTTGCAATGAACGTCTACGTGAATGTATACAAATTAGGAGTAGCCAAATAACACATAAAATTAAGTGATGAAATAAATACGACACAAATTTTCTGCAGTCGACGTTACATTTATCAACTAAGGGACGAATTGAAAAGCAGAGCTACTTTAATTTAATTTTTGTCTGCTGTTTGGCTATTTCTTTGTCTAAATAATCTGAAATAAGAGAACGTCGGTGAATCTGTTGTAGATAAAATTTTCGGGTCTCAACCCGGGCCAACGGTTTCTTGAATAACAACGTTTCGACACCGAGCCCCTCCACCGTCACCAGTTTAACCTGAATTTTATTCAACAAATCATTGGCCCGGGCTGAGACCCGAGAATTTTATCTAATCTGAAATACTTTGTTGAATACAAAATGTGTTTTAAAAATAATTATATTTATTCAGATGGTTATGGTAATATTTCCAAAAGCTCCGGAATTTCAAAATTAATTAACTTGGTTAATTTATTATTTTTCTCTTATTAAAATAAAATGGTGAATGAAAAAACCTTGGGTGTAGAATATAATATATATATATATATATAAATATTTTTATGTATAGACAATTATGGATTCCGTTTAAGACAATTTTATTGAAGCGCTACACCGTTAGAGAGATATTTTTGTCCTTAAATTTATATCCGCGTTTACATTTGTTCCTTGAGCATATATGATTGTTACGTGAGCCTCGACTACGATAGCGTCTAAATTTTACTTGACACTTTAGATACATTTTTTTTTTTACTATTACTTAAATCATGACGTAGCTACAGATTTATGAAACGTTTCCGTCTGTTCTCTTGCTTGCGGGCAAGAACGGCGAAAGACTCGATAGTTTATCACTATCTGATTATTGCGTCTGTCGCTTCCTTAATATTCTTTTGTTTCGATCACACCGCCCCTGGCACGGACGGCGGATAATTACTTCATTGTTGCAACTAATTAAGGCTAGTCATAGACGTGTCACCTGAACAAAGGCTGGCAGCCATGACCTCTCCTTCCCTCTCTCCATGGGGATATTTGCTTTCCAGCTCTACACTCCACAACTGACACTGAAAACAGAAAACGAAATGCAACACCGTAGTCAGTTTCTTGTTCCCGGTGAGAGGAGCGGACTAGACTCATTTGTCTATGTCCTGAATCGAGGCTTTCATATGGAGATACTGGGAGACCCAGGTGGGGGAGGCTCTAATTAGCTGAAGTGCTTGCTTGTGATGTTCTCCTCGCCCCGGGGTTCTTAATTACGCAATTATCCTCTGTCATGAGCCGAGGTTTGGTGCCGCGTCCTAAATTCAGGTCAGACTTGGCGAAAAATGTAATAAACAAAAGCCACGCGCACGGCAAAATATAACACATAAATCCTGCTAATTCGATTAATTTTAAATTGCAGCAATAATATTAATAACGAAGAGTTTTACCTCGATTTTATTTAACTGCGGGTCACTAGTTACACTACAATCGTGGACAAATAGAAAATAAATTTCCACTGTGGATGAAGCACCATTTTCAATAAATCGAACAGTAATAAGATATTGCAATGCCAATTAATTAGGGCATTAATTGTTTGAACATAAAATTTAAATTGTTTGAGAAATACACTATAGCGGCAGGAGTTTCCAAAGCGAGAAATGTAGCCCAGCTCTGTTCCTTTGTCGGAAGGTCTAAAATGGCGTATCCGCGCTAAAACTCAGAACTATAGTTCAGTTGGTGACTAGAATTTAACAGAGTTGGTTGGTGCCGGGACATTTCGGAGGACGGAACAAGTGATACTAGAGCAGAGACTAGCCGTCGTTTAATGTATTATTATTAGACAAAGTTGTGAGTTGAAGACAAAGTAAAACATTCACGGACGAATTACATCGAAACTTGCTAAGTAAAAGCAGTTTTACGTCCATAGCCAGCCAGAAATAATAAAATTACAGTTTAAGTCCAAAGCGGTAAAAGACTAGCAAATCTACAAACCACAGAATTCATATAAGGCAAGCAGAAGTCATATAAGACAAGCAGTCAACAGATAGCTGACGAAAAGGAGGATCATCCGAGTTCCTGACATCCTATCAATTTTGACTAGAATCAGTGTAAAATCTGTGAATCTTATAATCAGTGTAAAATCTCGCGATAGTGTATTTTCGAAACCAAAAGGTATGCTGGAACCAACTGGACAGATGTGAGTAACAAATTACAAAATAATGATTTATGTAAACGTAATTAAAAGATAGAAGTCAGATTTCGCCCTTCTTTTTAATTGTTAATCAGAGTTAATCTCTTTACTTTTTAATTTCGTTCTATTTTAATTGTCAAGTTAGTTTATTTTCTTTTTAGTTTATCTCTATAGACGTATTGTTTAGGTAAATGTGATTTGTTTGTTAATAAGATTTTTAAATCAAATTGTTGTGTCCCTTATCAAACCCATTAAAGACCCTGAGATTTAATATTTTAAATTTGTAATTGTTTTTAAATGATTGTCACAAAATAAATAAATATTGTTTGTAAATTTTAATTCTTTTATTTAATTAACACCTTCCAGATAATCATTACAATATATTTAACGAATATTCTAAAATCCTTTATAATAACTAAAAAATATTTTATCAATTTATAATCACCGCCGTTTCCCTAGAAATTTGTGCTTTCATCAGGTTGGCTATGAATATAATTTATTATGATTCTACGGTATCAGAAAATATTACAAATTTCCCCTCCGTTACATATAACCCTCATTGACTTATTATATACATCATGAATTTATTTAGATTAATGAATAATAATAATAATAATAAATCAGATAACCGAGAACCAAGTAAAAATCAAAGAGGTGAAGGGAACAATAAAAAAAATTCAAATTACAAATATGTATGAAAATTTAAAAATAAAATACAACGATAAGAGGAACAACAATATTGTTTGCGTAAGTGGTTTAAAAAAGAACTAATAATATAATATCCAAAAAAATATTTCAAAGACTTTGGAAATATTCAATTTATAAGCCAAACCACATGAATTCTGAATTTCGCAATTTAATAAACATTGCAGGAACTTCATTAAAGTCTGATAATAGTTCTTACTTGTGTCTAATTACCCAGAAATTTAATTAAAACAAAACATCCATACCGAAATACATTTATAATCTATCTAATAAGTTAATCCAAGATCGGTGTTTATTCGACAATCTGTAAAAATCAGGTCAACGATGTTTACAGGTCCAATACCTTGACTCAATTCTTCCAATTTCCCTTCAGATTGTAGAATAATTATACAGGTGAATAAACACCCCTTTTGGATATACTTATAGTATACATTTAATGTATTTCCATGGCTGTTATGATTCAACGAAATTTCAGAGTAAAATGGCAATGAGGGCCGGAGGCGTAATTCGGAAAGTAATTTTGTTTTTTACCAACAGAGGACTGCGTTGTGTTTTGCCACAGTCAATTTCACAGTTAAGTCGCATAACCATTATATAATTTGACAGCCAATATAGCAAGGCTTGCTTGTGAAAAAGTTAGATTGATTCTATGCATTAGCTTTTTTTTTGGTACCCTTTCAAATATGGGAAGTGAAACGCAACATTTTCGGAATACTTCACTTTTTTACTATCTAAAAGGTAAAAATTCTGTTCAAGCAAGAAAAAAATTATCCGATGTGTATGTAGAAGATGTATTGACATTACGCCAGTGCCAAAACTGGTTTGAAAAATTTCTATCGAGCAATTTTGATGTTGAAGATGCTCCACGTTCTGGAAGGCCAGTTGAAGCTGATGAAGACACCATAAAGGCATTAATTGATACAAACTGGAGAATAACAACTCGGGGGATCGCCGAGAGGTTAAATGTATCGAATTTGACCGTTCATGATCATTTGAAACGCCTCGGTTTAATCTCAAAGCTCGACATATGGGTTCCTCATGTTCTCACGGAAAGAAATTTAAGCCGTCGCGTTGACGTCTGTGATTTGCGTCTCAAGAAACTGATCAATTTTTGAAGCGCATCATCACTGGGGACGATAACTGAGTTGTCTACAGCAATGTTAAACCAAAGACATCATGGAGTAAAAAAAATGAGCCGATATTCACCAAAAGAAGGGGATGGTATCTGTTTGGTGGGATTTCAAAGGAATCGTTTTGTTAAGCTTCTACCGGACAACAGAACGATCAATTATGAATTTCACTGTCATCAGCTGGACAAATTAAACAGAAAAGACCAGGATTGATCAACAGAAAAGGTGTAGTGTTACATCAAGATAGCGCGAGACCTCATACAAGTTTGGTAAGTCGCCAAAAGCTTTTACAGCTTGCATGTGATGTACTGCCAGACCCACCAAATCCTCCAGATCTGGCACCTTCTCATTATTATGTGTTCCGGTCCCTACAAAACAATTTTAGACGGTAAAACCTTTACTTCAAATGAGGAGGTCAAAAATCACCTAGATGAGTTTTTGCCAGCAAAGAACAAAATTTTATGAGCGTGAAAAGATGGCAAAAGGTATTGAACCTGAACGGACAATATATAATTCAATAAAATATTTATTCTCATTAAGAAAATAGTCTATCATAAAAAAAACAATTCCTTTCCGAACAACCTTTCTATCAGATTTTAATGTAGTATCAACAATTTATATAATTTTTTTCTTCGTCTAAAGAAAATTATGTAAAAGGAAAACAACACTATTCTTCTTTCCTAATATTTGTAATAAATAATAAATAGCAAAATATTGCAATATTTAAAATCAAATAATATAATATTAGTAATATTTTTCATTGACATAGTGACAAAAAGCTTCCAGTAGTTTATTGATATATAATGCATCATGCCTCTAGAACTTTCTATTGGCCAAACTAAATCTTTCCGGTAAGACAGAAAGAAAATACCGCGGGTTGTCTACATCCTGCGCACTTTCATACAGCATAGGGATGAAAACAATTCTAGCAGTGTAAATATGGGCAGTATTCCCGTTGAGTACCGTGGTACCTACTAAAAATATTCATATTGACAAAAGGTGGAAATGAAATTCTGTCAAACGGCCTGGTAACACAGACCATATAACAACATGATTGATTGAATCGAGAAAATTCGCCTAAAAAACAGTTAAAACTACACATATTTATATGACATACTTTTGTATATGTTATATTTAATCGTTTACGTAATGGTAAGGTAGTCCAAGATATACGCGACCTGACTTATAAATGGCTGGTTAGTGTTTGTTTGACAGCCATCAATAGGGAACAGACTCAGTGAATTTGTAAACGGGGAAAAAAATTGGTCGTCGATATGTAAAACAATGGTTTCACCTGAAAGGTCTCAGTCCAACTAACACAAAAGTCGAGCCGAGGGAATCAGCTCGTTTGTTTACAGCAATTAAATATTGGGTGACAGAGTTCAAACGAGCTGCCTAAGACGAACATCTCAAATGAAGCGACCACGTGAAGAAAATCCTGAAGTGGTATTGGATAACCGTCGACTATTATTCCACGCATTAGTGGACAAGGCATGAACTTCAGAAAGTGCTTTACATTGTTTATTGTCTGAAAAATTGGACGCGAGAAAGTTGTGCGCAAGATGGTTGCCGCGTTTGTTAAAACTTAACCAAAAACAGCGATGTTTCAATAGTGTTTGGCGATTCACAACCATGGATGATACATGGATCCATCACTTCACTCCTGAGACAAATGGAGAGTCGAAGCAATGTACTGGAAGGGGAGAATAGAATCGGATCCAAAGAGAGACCCAGGAAGTTCCATCTGCTGGCAAGGTCATGGTGACAGTTTTTTGGGATGTACGTGAAATAATTTTGGTTGATTATCTTCAAAAAGAGGGGAAAATATCAACGGCAAGTATTATGTGAACTTATTGTAGCGTTTGAGTGAATCAAGAAAAGAAGGCAGCACTTGGTGACACATCTATTATCACCAAAAACAATTCCAAAATTTAGCTACCTCGGATTATTTTAGTCTTTACAATTTTGGAAAATTGTTTATTTGCGAACAATGAAGAAGTGGAGTCTGCGGTTGATGGCTATTTTGAGAAGATCGATGGTTCCCAATTTAAACAGGGCATCGAAAGTATTTAACGTCACTCGGAAAAGCATTTCAAGCTAAAAGGAGACTACGTTGAGAATTAAATATAATTTTTTATGTTTTCTTTGCTAGGTTTTGTTATTATGGGACTTCCTTCGTGTCGGTCAGCATGAAGAAAATATTGAGCTGCAACACTTAAAAATTCATCAAGATATTTTCACGCCGGCTTGAGTATGATTTTCACGCTTCTAACGACCGCATCGAGTATTTCCCGGTAAGTGCGTCGTTAGCAACAATTACGTGCACTTCTGCCGCCAAGATTTTCGCCTATTAATCGACCGACGTACAGAAGAAGTGAAAGTTAAAAGGTCGCCGCATCCCGGAGCGTGTCGCAAGCAAATAATACGCCCCTGCAATTAGCCGATACAGATATACGTGCGTTAGAAGCCGAACCTGCTCCTCGTAACGCAAGTGAGGCAACTGAAGACTGGATAGACAGTTCAGACACCGCGCTCTTGCAAAACTAAACTGGGAGAAAGCCAATTACTCTTAAGTCTACATCATTCGTAAATTAACTGCAGGGCAAGCAGTCGATCTTCCATTCCCAACTAGGTTTCCAACTTGGCATTGACAAATATCTTCACTGCGGTGTGTCATAAAAGAAATATATTCTTAAAATATTACTTACTTGAGTTACGTAAAGTAGGTGAAAAAGAAAGTCATTATGCTGCCAAGCGTAGATAAGTAAACCTTGCGAAATTCACTAGAGCTATTACTGTTTTATCGGCATCCTCCTCCTTGACTTGCAATTTTATAGAGACTCACGCAAAATATTCGGGTTCATGTGATATTACTCCGAAGATTATGAAGTTATCCACAGTCAAAAATTCCTCGAACACTCTCCCCCACTCTTAAGTTGAAATTCGGACAACTATACCCCTATGGGGGATGGAAGGGGGGATATTTTCAAAATACAAAATATGCGATAACGGCCTGTATTGGAACCGAATTAATAGTGTATAATAACCCCCTTCCACCCCACCCCTAGGGGTTAAACTTTAACTTAACCCTGCTGGAATGCAATAACTAAACTCAGTGACATCCAAAACACCGGATTCGACACCCAACTTGGGAGTTATCGCAATATTTTGTCACCCAACCTCATACCAGACCTCTTGCCTTGAAATTAGACGTTAAAAAGCACCGAGAGTGGCATTATGAATCTGAGGGACCCCGTAATCTATTTATTTGGTGCCAATATAGGCAGTTGTTGCATATTTTGTATTTTGTAAATGCCACCCCCTTCTACCCCCACCCATAGGGGTGCTGGAGTTATCTTAATTCCGCGAGGTTCTTCCTGGATTTTAAGTGATACGTGTACCAAGTTTGGTTGAAATAGTTCCTCGCATTAATGAACACATTAATTTAAAATTGTTCTACAATATTAATATTTTGTTTTATTTCGTAAATACTCACCCATCGGGAAAATGACCTGTCGGGAAAACGTGCATCGGGGCAAGCGTTTGTCTGTCAAACGGCCGGAAACCCAACTATATAACCTCTCTTGTATGTGGAGAAGGCAGAAATACAAACATGAAAACTGAAATCCATTCAGCCCTTTTTGAGTTTTCCCCGTCCAAACACACACATAGCGATTTATTTATATCAATAATTTACCATAATGTGACTTATGCAGCCCAACTATTCCATTAATTCAAATTAATTTCCATCTCTCGTTATTGTATATTATCATTCTTTATTATTGTTATTATAATAATATCGAACTTTGAATAAATAAACTATTAAAAGCAAATATACTGAATTAACTACGCAGCGGAAAGGAGGATCATGTAACGCATTAATGCTTGTCTTTACTGCTGAATTTCAATGTCTTCCGGGTGAATTACTTATCAACGGTCGTAGAAACAAACTTTATTAATTAATTACTTCATACTTCCTCTATAACTTGGTTAATAGTAGCTATAACCGTTTGTTCTTCATAATGTAATTGTTTCCGTGGTACAGTTTCATACTCGTCGCCCGTATTTGCAACAATACTATTGTGGTGTGGTTTAGTACCTCTTTTATAATTTTGTTAACAGAAATTGCAAATTGGCCTTACAGACACATGAAAATTACCCACCATCGTAAATCGTTTCCAACATGATTTGCTGTAATTTAAAAGGCTAAGGCGATCCGCCCAGACCCCAGTGTTGGTCGAAAACAATTTTTCAAAGTTTTAATTAAACGTCCGTTTTGAATTAATAAAACAATTAATGACCTTATACAAACACTCTTTATTTTTTATTTATATTGTGATAACGTTTCGATACCTTTTTTTACTTGAAGAAGATACAAAAAGGTGTCGAAATGTCGTCATAATACAAATAAAAATAATAAGTGTCTGTATAAGGTCATCAATTGTTTTTATTGTCTAGACCAGTGTTTCCCAACCTTATTTTTACCCTGCCCCACCTAAGTCTTCAAATTCCCCCATAGGTAACATATTTTTTATATTTAAAAATTGAATTAATTTCAAAAAAAGACTATTTACAATTTGTGTTATCACGGTATTTCTAATAATACTATACATAAACGAAGTGGTTATTAATTTTAATCTGAGATCTGAATTTTAAGCTGAATCCCGAGGGTCCTCGGACAGCGTTATATTTTAGGCTCTACAATTACGTGACAAAAACCCCGGAATGAACAGAGACACCGGCTATCATCTTAGCCACGCATTCGATCCACCAGTGCGGCTGACAAACACTCTGATTGGTGGAGGGTGTACAGTGTCTCCCCTCCGTTCAAATGATTGTTCTAAAACCGCGAATTTTCTTAACAACCAAGATAGAGGCATTATTTTTAACACAAAAACGACGGATCGCATTTTTCAATAAATCAAGAAAAATATATTATACCACTGTCAACAAAAAGTAAGGTGAATTTATTTAAAAAATATAAATTCTTTATTTATTCTTCCAAATCAATTTCATCCCCTTCAAAGTAATCTCCGTCCGATAAAGCGCACTTTTTACAAGGATTTTTCCAGTCCTCGAAACAGTCTTTTTCCGGTGTAGCCTTCAAGACCTTCTTCGATTCGGTTTTTAACTCCTCAATCGTGTCAAAACGGCGTCCCCGCATTGGCCTTTTGAGTTTGCTGAATAGCCAGAAGTCGCACGGAGCCAAATCAGGCAAATACAGTGGTCGCGGAACGATATGAGCCGAGGTTTTTGGCAAAAAAAAGTCGCGAAGAACCAATGCAGTATGACATGGTGCATTATCGTGATGAAGGAACCAAGAGTTGTTCGCCCATAATTCCGGCCGTTTCAGACGAATAGCTTCACGCAAACGACGCATAACGCTCAAATAATATTCTTTGTTGACAGTTTGGCCCGGCGGAAGGAATTCATAGTGCACCACACCACGATAATCAAAGAAAACTGTCAACATGACCTTGATTTTCGATCGACTTTGCTGCCGTGGTCTTTTCGGTCTTACTCCACCTTTTGCACGATATTCGGTGGATTGGCCGGTGGTTTCAGGGTCGTATGCGTAAATCCAAGTCTCGTCTCCAGTAATGATGCATTGCAAGTGGCCCTGATAGTCAGACAGCAAAGTTTCACACACATCAACGCGACGCTTTTTTTTCCAAAAAAAATGAGCGGTTTTGGCAGCAACCGAGACTTGACGCGTTTGAGACACAAAACATTCTTCAAAATGGTTTGGGCTGAGCCAAATGATATTCCAACACTATCAGCGAGATCTCTAATTGTCCATCGACTATTTTCAAGCACCAAATCTTTGAATTTTTGGACGTGGCCTTCGTTGGTAGACGTTGATGGTCGTCCAGAGCGCGGTTCGTCTTCAACGCGTTCTCGGCCCTCTTTGAACTCCTTGTACCACTTATAAACTTTTTTTTGCCATAATTTGATCACCAAAGGCCTTCTGCAACATTTTCAACGTGTCCGCACAAGAATATTCGTTCCCAGAAACAAAATTTGATCACCGATTGCAAAAATCGAAAAATTCACTTTTGGTTGTTTACAAAAACACGTGTAACTCGGAGATAATTAAACCTTTTATCAAACAGACGCTTGGCAAATATTATAGACAGTCCTACCAACGTAGGAAAAAAATTTAACTGCATTCCTAATACCCGGGAGTTTTAAATGGCAATTCCACCTTACTTTTTTATCACAGTGGTATAAGTAAATTTGGATTTTTAATTTAAAATTATGTGTAAATTAATTAATAATTTAATTTAATTTAACACGCATTTAAATAAATACCACCACACTATTTTAGTTGTCGGTTCTTTCACTCACATCAAATCAGTTAATATTTCTCACCATTAATGATAAACTCCGCGTATTTACCTGCAACAGGTTTTCTCTTTTCAACAAGACTGAGTGAGACCTTCGTCTGAAACGGCTATATTTCTGAATTTTTTTTTCCCCTTCGTTACTCGATATGGCAGACAACGATTTGGTTCGCTGCAATTCAGAGAAACGAATTTATTTTTTTCCGGTCTCTTTTAATTGTATAAGGTCCACCTTTATAGCTGCAAAGCTATTAGTGAGATTATAACACTCCTCATTATTTTCTGCGGCCTATCATTAACTAGCGAGGTTCCTTAATGAATCTCGCTGCCTGATACCGCAATGTGTTTAAAAACGCATTAATATAAGGCGTTCATTTTCAACAGGTTCTCTAGAAATCTAGACCTCGAAGATTCGGAAAGCGTAAAATAATTATACAACGTAACTGTTATGTAACTTATAGTGGGTCTATCTACATATAGTAAACTGAGAATTTTATACAATTAATTTCAACCTTGTTGGGTCTTACGCAACGAAGACATACACTTCAAGTACCACATGCCCGCCAACAAAAGCCGCATAGCTCGGCCGTGCAATTGTTCCAGTCTCTACACCGAAGAGAATCTTCGGCACGACAATGGTGCAGCTAGGGGCAAAAAGTAACAATACCCGAACCGGTTCTAGACAACCAGGAACGTACAAAGATGCTCGCATTGCTTTAATTATAACTCGTAAAAGCTGACTCTTGGAGATTAAACTCTCAAAGTCGTGTACTCGTCGGTAATTATATTATTTGTCCAGGTCGACGACCTTCCTGAAGTGAAAGGATGCCGAGGGTTTAAAGCTTTAATAGTTTGCGAACTGTTTCGGCCTCCTAAATGGCATTGATGTTTTATATAACATCACTTTCGTTGCCTACAATCAATTAATGATACTTCTACATTTCAGCCAACTGCATTATTCCGATTCGTTCCTCACGTGTATTCGACTCAATCATTTTCAGCGTGAGTTCCTTTCTCCCATTTACCTTGCTCTAGAAGCTTAGGCCTTCGCGATTCTTCACAGAAACTTTAATAATTATCCTTCACGAAGCCCAGATTAAATGGAGGCATATTACAAAACTTTATTTTATGATAGCAAAGAAAAAAAAGGCTGAATGATAGTATTACATATCTACTGTAGTGTTATTCTATTTATTTTTGTAATTAATATCAATTTACTTGCCCTATTTCCTCAAACAACGAGTAATTGAGCTAATAAATCTAACCTTAAATGGCAAAAATTTGGGACAGTGCGTCGTCAGATGAGAACCAGAGTTTTGGATGCAAGGTCAGAAGTGCGCTAGATGGCGAAGTTGGAAACGGGACAGGAGGTTAATGACACTTTTAGTGTGGATATTACATACCGGCGTTGTAAAGGGCTTGTGGAAGATGAATGGCGAAGACCCCCCTGGTCAAGACGCTACCTGAAAATCAGGGAAACGGCGGGTAGCGGCCTCACGGTAAAGCGAGGGCGGTTAAATTTACGATCTGTGAGTCCCTGAAGGCCGGCCAATAGGTCATCCCTGTCACAACAGAGTACCTGCAGGCGTGAACAGACACGACCACAACTACTCCGGACAAATTACCTGCACCTCGAACCTCGTGTTAAACTGCCATCTACAGAGCAATGTTGAAAATAACTGGACATGCTTGACGTGGTGCATAAGTTGGACAAGACCTCGGGGAAGAAAAGAATTGTGCCGGTACTAACTGGGAGAGATTCTCTGTGACTGGCTGAAATCATATATCAATAATGTTGGAAAGCCCAACATTTTAAAAGGAAGAGATCACAGACACCTCATCTCTACAAACTTAAAAAAATGGCATATTTATTGCATATATTCTATCCAGCTCCTAAAATACTTGCTTGTATTTGAGAGGACGCTCCGTGGCAACAGCTAATAAACAAAAATTAAACACAGGAGAGAGCAGAAGGGCGCTGAAAGAAAGTACGTTTCTTTCACGCAGGAGATTGTGCAAAATTTTCAGTTTACCGCCAACGTAAAAACCTTCGAAACATTTCCTGAGACCCCAAACATTTATTTAATTTGTTAAAAGTTTTAATTTAACGTCAGTTTTGAATTAATAAAACAATTGATGACCTTATTCAGCCTCTTTTTATTTTTTTATTATGACGACGTTTTGATACCTTCTTGACTCTTCTTCAGGTATTTTCCAAATTAACAAAATAAACTAGCCCAACTAAACGACACAAAAAATCCAACGTTGTTAATGGAGCCTGACACTTCTTCCGGTCGTGTGCCCATAGATAAAAGTTTTAGTTTAAAGTCAGTTTTGAATTAATAAAAGAATTGATGACCTCATAAAGGCGATAATGATAAACGTAAATGATAACTGAAAACGATATATAAAAATGATAAATGAAAAATGATAAATGAAAATGATAAATGGTAAATGATAAAAGATAAATGAAAAATGATAAATGATAAAGAAAATGATCAATGAAAATGATAAATGTAAATGATAAATGAAAATGATAAATATAAATGAAATTGATAAATGATACATTTATATTAAATTTTCTATATTATATATTCTATATTCTCTACTTATTTTATGTTCTGTATATGTATTTACTATAATCTTTATATAAATTGAACGCGTGGAAGATTACAACAAAAATTGGTACAAATATTCTTCAAACAACGAGAAACGGTACTGTGAAGGTGAGAAACCTGTAGCATAAAGATGGAAATAATTATAACTGATAAATGTGATCATTTTGTGTTAAATTACTGCGCGCCATGAGACCGTGACGTCACGCGAGAGAGAGAGAGAGAGAGAGAGAGAGAGAGAGAGAGAGAGAGAGAGAGACGTTAGTACACGACGAACAAAGGAAATAGTTCAATTTTGCCGCAATGAAATGTAGCTGAAATAGTTTCATTAAACAAAAAGTATAATTTTATCCAGTAATACTCCATCGAGTTTAAAAAAAAACAATACGAAATACTTTACGATCCTTGCGGGAGAATTAAGTTAATTTTCGTTCCATATTAGTGACCCCAATATGGCGACCATTTGTTTACATTGTGAATCTAGCTAAGAATTTCATCAATTTAATCTTTCGTAATGCCTCAAGACTGACGGACAATTATATCTAGCAATACTCAAGGAGTATTCTATTCGTAAAGAAATTCGGTGATATATTTTGTTGGGATTGATGCAATAAAACTTAAAGTATTTTATAGCTGCTCAATTAATGCACTATCGGTCGAAAGTATGAACGGAAGTAGGAACAGTTTGATTTAGGTAAAATCACTTCTTGACTAAAGATTAATGTAGAATTAAATACTTTTTCGTATTTATATAAATAAGTACACGGGCAACGCCGGGCACCAAACTAGTTAAAAATGATAAGTGTTTGTTTATGCTCATCAATTGTTTTATTATTATTCGTATTATGTATACCATTTGATATATTTGTTAAGAGATTGTTGAATGGCCGAAATCTAATGACTACTTTCTTATTCATTCTGTTATGGTGAGGTAATATAAAATCTCTTGTCAGACCAGGTTTCTCTCTGGATCATCTCGGCTGAAGAACGTTTGATGTCGACCGCAGGGGTGTTCTGCTGTAACCTGTGCACAGCCGGCCTCAAAGCATCATCGTATGAGAAGAGTGTGCATGGAAGAGATGGTTATGACGCCTGAGGGGTTTGGAGGTCAGTTAACTCCGTTACCGCTATGTGCTGTTCCGACGCGTGGCCAAGCGAGCGAGAGTAAGACCCGAGTGCGTGCCTCGACCGTTACCAAATTCCAGATAAGAGAGACCACACACTGCCAATACCTGCTCGGCATGCCAAATCAGGGCGCCAGAGTCGCAGCAGCAAACAGAAAGTAACTGGCAACTGGCAAAAAACAATAACCCGATTTCAAATCCTAATCTATTTATTCTACATTTTTTGAGTAGTATCGTAAGGATCGTATCGAATGCGTAAATCACGTTTTAATATCAGATAATAAAATACTTTGAAAATTTCACCATATTATTCTCCAGGAATTGTAATTTTTTAAATAAGTTCATTTCAATTTTCAGATACTTTTTACATCGAACCATAAATTTTGTATTATGAAACTCAGTTCCCGAATTTGAATTTTTTATTCAACTATGCTTAACTAATCGTTCCTGAAGCTGACTTATGGAAGTTTTGGCAGAATCGATCGGCCGACGGAATCTACGGAGGCATCTGGTCCAGGGCCTGTCTGTCCCATATGGTCCGCAGATTAGTGTCTTACGAAACGTGACAGAGGACCGGTCGTTTTAGGAACCGCAAGGACAACTATGACAAATCTCGTTGGAATCTACAGACCGTGAAACTGGAGCCTCTTACAGCGAATATTTATTTATAAACTGCAAAAATTACAAAAATATTTCACTCTACTGTAAATTTACGAGCAAGGAATGAAGTATCCGAGTTTTAAAAGTGTTAAATGCTGCAACCAAAAAACTATAATAGACGAAACCCTTTGAAAATAACATTAAAAATTCCTATATGGAACAGGGCCATCAATCTAATAAATAAAGCAGAGTCTTTGTTTGAATGTATGTTCCTTATAAAAATATACACACGTGTAGAAAATTTAACCAAATTTCGTACACGTGATCTTTGGGACTAAGGGTTCGGGTTGGAGTGGCATTACATAAAATTAACGCAAAAACAATAGAGATTGCAATCGAATCCGGGGTTATGGATGCCACTGTGTTTAATTATGACATTCAACTTATCATTTAACCCCAAGGTGCTGGGGTGGGAATGGAAATTTTTAAATAGGCAAACAGGGCATATATTTGCGTTGAATAATTTTTTTCAGAGTTTCTTAGATTGATAGTATTTCTACCGATGTTGTTTGTGTATAATTTCAACACCTTTCGAACGAGAGAGCGCTTATGCGTGGGGTTTGAGGGGCTTTACAAGAAAATAACGCAAAAACAACAGAGATTCGAGTCAAATCGTTGTTATGGATGTCGGTGAGTTTATTTATGATAACCTGGACAACGTCCGCGGATGGTCGGATCTGAGTAGGCGGGGGTAAAAAAATTTCAAACATGTAAACCGGCCGAATTTTTCGTCGAATAAATATTTTTGTGTCAATGCGATTAATAAAATTTCCCCACATATTGTATGTGTATATCTAAGTGATGTAATTAAATTAGTAGAAATTGGCTAACAGTCAGAATATTTATTTATAGACATAAAATTTACATACATTAACCAAAATGCATCGTAACGTTTCTACCCTAATAATTTTAGATAGCGTCTGAACAGGTTCGGAATCATTTAGTATATTTTTGTAATTTTTGCAGTTTATAAATAAATATTCCCACTGTTAGCCAATTTCTATTAATTTAGATGTAATATAAGTCAGATATCGTTCTAATTTTAATTAGTGAATAATTTTTCTAATTGTATAATTACACGTCAGTTATTAAAGCTTTGGTTCTATATTATTTATAGTTCTATATTATTTATAGTTATTACATGTGAGATATATATATCAATACTAGCTGAGTGCCCGGCGTTGCCCGTGTCTTATTTATATAAACCCGAAAAAGAATTTAATTCTATATTAATCTTTAGTCAAGAAGACACAACCCATATCTAACTATTCCTAGTTCCGTACACAATTTCGACCAATAGTGCTTTAATTGAACAGCTATAAAATACTTTGAATTTTATTGCATCAATCTCAACAAATATATCTCCGAATTTCTTTACCAATACATAAATATACTGCATTAATTTAATAGCTATAAGATACATAGATACATAGCAACAAACATACCATCGTTATTCTTTAGAAATATAATTCTCCGCGAACATATAATTGTCAGTAAGTCTTCAGACAGTACTTCTTGAGTATTGCAGGATATAATTGTCCATCAGTATTCGCACATTACGAAGGATTGAAGTGATCAAATTGATAGCTACATTCCAAATGTAAAGAAATGGTGGCCATATTGCACTCACTAAATTAACTAACATTTTCCGCAACGATTGTAAAGTATTTTGTATTGTTTTTTATTATCACTCGATGGAGTATTACTGGATAGAATTATACTTTTATTCAATGAAAATATTTCTGCTTCATTTCATTACGGAAAAATCGAACTATTTCCTTTGTTCGTCGCGTAGTAACGTCTCTCTCTGTCGCGTGATGTCATGATATATTGGCGCGCAGTAATTTATCACTTAATGATCACTTTTTAAAATTATAATTCTTTTCACATTTATGCTAGTGGTTTGTCACCCCCACAGTACCGGTTCTCGATTTTGGCAGAATACGTATACCAATTTTTGTTGCATTCTGTCCACGCGATAAAATTTGTATAAAGAACAACGTAAATACATACATACATACAAATTTATATAATAAAAAAGGATGTATTATTATTATATAGATAGATTTTGTATTGAATATTTTTTATTGACTACAATTTGTAACATTTTGTAAGATATATTCACAGTTTCTAAATATGCAGACTTCGAAAGTGTACGTATTAATAATTTGGGATTTATCTGGGAGACGCAACTGATTTTTGCCGCCATTGTTATGCATAAGTAGATTCAACGAGACCTCTGAAATCCTCAACAGAGTCAGGATATCGCAGCTCGTGACGATGGCTTTAGTTTAAAGAAAATTTAACAGAGACGTCTAGATAAAATAATTCAACACTTTCATTTTGATTTAGATGATGTGTTTGGAATGGTCAAGTTAACTGGATATACCGCGTTCGTTTGCCAAGAATCTCTGGCTGTGACGAAACCTGCATCTGAAAGCAGCTCACGCAAATCAACCGAGAAAGAAATGCCGCGCGACATTTCCGTCAGGAGACTTCAACTAATCGTTTTCTCCCTTCAAGATGCGGTTAGTTCTGGTGCACCTGGCATTTTGCCGCGAGTGAGGTATGTGAAAGGGTTCTTAATACTCGTGTTATTCCGGTAAATTTCTTTCGTCGTGTGATGTCTGGTCGTAATTCCCGCAAAAACAATGTTTAAAACGTTTTATTTTTAGGGTAACAGTTTACATGAGGGTAATCCACATGGTGGCAACTCCCCTTTAATAGCATAGGAAAGGATTTGAAAAGGGGGTGCGGAAGGGTAGAGGAAGGTATCCAAGGGTTAACAAGGGCCCCCGGCTATAGTTAAAGGATCCTACCCGGCATTAGACTAAAAAGTAATGCAGGGAAAACCCTCGAAAACCTGCATCAGGTTGGTCGGACATTGGGTACTTGTCTCACACCCTTCCGATAGCGAGAAAGGGGTTTGCTGTGGGGACGCAGCATTCCCTTCTCCGTGCCTCGACCAGTTTAGGAGGCAGCTGTCCGACTGTTCCAATTGGAATAGCGAACAACTCTTACCGTATGCCCAAGGTCTGCGACCCCGGAACATACACCTCTCAGAACAAGCCGAGGTGCCTCGGCTTGTGGGAACCTTAGTTCAAAAACGGAGAGAGGGAAAGGCATCCCCTAAAGTCCAACTCTCCTACTTGTTTCAAACGTATTAATATAGTAGTTTCTATTCTATTACTAGTAATGACAACAACAAAAGATTATGCTCAGTTGTCCTGAAAATGAATGTCACGGATTTAATGTGATTCCTCATGAAGTTCTACCTTATTTATCTTCAAGTACACCCGCCGATTCCTCGTCTTAAGATCCACAAAAGACCTGGGTCCCGTTCTTTGACGTTTGTCACGCCAGTTACTTACTGTAAAGCTGTTGCATATTCGCGTTGATGTGTGGATACCTCACATAACAGTCCTACTGACCCCAAACCCTCCGGGTTTGCTCTTCCATTACCGACGACTCGTAAACCACTTGATTCAGTTTCCCCAGAGGCTCCAGCGACCTTCAGAATCGCCGAACCGTTCATTAGCGCGACAGACTCCTTGAACTGCGTCAATTAGCACACATTTAACAGTTGACAGGAGTTGAGAAACAGTGGCCTACCGGTAGAAGTTACCGAAGCGAGGTTCATTCAAAACGAATCACTTCATCTGAGCGTATTCAGTATTCTTCACATTTTACAGATTCTCGGGAAACCGTAGCGGAAAAGAAGTTATTGAAAGATTTGATATGGCTCGATAGAAAAAGCTTCATTCAGAGTCTTGAGGATCCAGGAATACTAATTCATGAAACTACAATCATAAATAGCAATTATACATTTAAGCAAATTGTCTTCATCTCAACACAATACAGTTATAGTACTCAATGATTCAAAACTGTTTTGAGTTTCCTCTTGACTTGAAATTTTTTCCATGGTCAAGTATGATTACAAATATTTTTAACCGAACCTTTGTTACGGCAGCTTGGTATTGTAAAAACTATTCTGAGAGCATTGGCGCAAGACAAAATATTGTGTTTGGTCCAGGATATGTTCAACGGTAAAAATCGCATCAGATAAAAGTTACGAGATTGTAAGTACAAGATTTAATAAAAAAAGTCCCCCCCCATCCCTGTCGACAATGCTCCCCACCATCTACATCCATCTCCTACTGCGCATTTTGTACGTCTTGCTATACCTCACGACCTACACAATTGTTGTAGCAATCCGACCACAGACTTACGGGTTAAAGCTCGAAAGAGATTACCGACTTTAATATAATAATAATGTTTATTTTTCCATGAATTGTATTTATACAATATTAGAAATAGTCTTAAAAAATATAACATATATATATATATATATATATATATATATATATATAACAGTTTTTAATTCGATTATAAATCTTTCATACTATACATAACTTTTTCAGATAGATATTTTTTAGTCAACTTTTAAATTGTTCACCCTGTAATTGTTTTATATAATGCAGTCTGTTACATAATATAATTCCTTTGAAGAAATGGGTCCTTCTCCGTTTTCTGTTAATTCGTCCTAACTCTAAAATAATTGTTCCCTCTAGTTTTTCTAAGGTTAATTAAACTTTGACCCGGGAGAGATTTTTCTTTTTTACCATAGTTATTATTTTATATATAAATATACATACATACATATATATTCATATACAAACATATATATATTGTAATAAATAAATATACCTAATTGCCTTTTTTGTGCAATTAGTAGTCTATCCATATATATATATATATTGTAATAAATAAATATACCTAATTGCCTTTTTTGTGCAAATAGTTGTCTATCCATAAATATATATATATATATATATACATATATATTGTAATAAATAAATATACCTAATTGCCTTTTTTGTGCAAATAGTAGTCTATCCATAAATATATATATATATATATATATATATATATATATATATATTGTAATAAATAAATATGAGGCTTTATTTAATTTAATTTGCCCCACATTGAAGAAGCCATTTATGTAATAATCAAATGGAAGGCTTTTATTAAATAAAAAGTTTAAACAATTAACATATTTTTATTTTATTTTGTGGCAATAATGATGTGGTTGTCCCTATCTAATGCTCTAGATAGTCACTTTAAGGCATATACAGTGCGGTTTACTTTTTTGCGTATATTTCCAGTGTGTTCAACCCAGGATAATTTAAAGTCAAGTTGAAACATACGAATTTTGCTGAATTAACAAGATGGACGTCGGAATGATTTATATTTATTCCCTCCCTTCGAGTGGTTTTAGAATGATTAAATAATATAACATTTGTCTTAGAGGCATTGACTTTCATGTGTCTTAGAGAGATTGACTTTCATTTTGTTCATTGTAAAGTAATTATTTGGTCCGTACTATTTTGTGTGATCAAGCGGAGTTGGATCCTCATTGTTATGCCAGGTAAGGATAGTTGTGTCATCAGCATACGATACAATTTTACTTTCACAGATTGTAGACATATAATGTGGATAATTTCGTAGTTAAACGAAATTTCGTACGCTTCAAATCTGCAGAACCGGAATTCTTTGTCATGTTATAGCACTCGCAAATATAAATAGCTACCTTTATATTGGGTTCTTGATCATCAGAAAATGTCACACATCTTCAGGTTCGTAAAAGTCGCTGGAGCTGATCTTTGAAGAAGCGACTTCGGTTTCTAACATTTAAACAACCAAACAGTGTAGTCTAGCAGAGAAAAATACTTCTTGAGACGATCTAATAGGCAAGGAGTTTCTCTACGTAGTCATAAAATGATTCTGAAGGGAAATCTGAACTGATATCCGTACGTTGAAGGCTCCACGCCTATTCTATTTCAACCATGAAGACGTCTAGAGGCATTGTGCACAAGAATTCAATTACTAAGGGTGGCAATGCCTTCCTGGAAGATAAATATTCTCTTTTCCGTTTCGTGGCGATGTAATTATTGCCCGCCGGAGTGATTGCAGGATCCGTGGCTCGAGTGAATTGGGTTGTTAAGGGAATTCAGCGTAGCGAATCGAATAACAAGCACGCCTGCCCCTGTTTAAATTGTTATCCTCAGCCTGATCGTGAGATCGTTTCTTAGAATACTTCCAATTACACCGCCGTTCTTCTAATTGGTCGTCGTGTCCTCTCTCAATGGTACATTCTCGCCGAAAATGCGCTTCGCGTACGTTTAAAAATCCTGAAGCTCCTAGTGACAAACTAAAATCAGAATTTTTAAAACGTAATTTAAAATAGTTATAGAAATTGGGAAAATAGAAATGAACTCATCGAGAGAAATCAAAAATAAATTTCTTTCCAACTAAACACAATCTAATACAAATACACAATGCGAACCCTACGTCATATTCGCCTTAGTGAGTATTGAATATTGACAGACTGTAAATATAAACCCAAATAGGCATTTAACCTTAAATTAACACTGCTGTATTGAAAAATATTAAACACCCTGTATAAAAATACATAGTTGTTATACTAATAGCTTCGCATGACGTTTGTCTAACATTTTGTACAGTGTTTATAGAAAACAATTAATATAAATTAATTATCTCATGTATAGCTGGAGAGAATAGCGCAGTTCAGAGCTAATTGTGTAATCCACGTCTTTTTAAACCACGGGATTCTGTCTTTTAATTACGACCTGAAAATGCTTACGTAAGTTATTTTTAGATAAACACACAAAAACTATTATTTTTTACATTCTGAATCTCTGATCTATGAACAACATGTTACGTTTAATGGTAAGTCAGCATGAACATTTTAAGTAAATACGTAAACGAAGTACGCCACATACATTAAACATTTCACTTCTTATTAATGAAGAAATTCAAGAAAATTTCCTTCTACTTCTAACATAGATTTATCTAGTAATAATATTTCTCAGTTTTGACATTTGCTAACTGAAGCTCCTTGTTTCGTGTTGCACTGTTCCCATAATTTTCACGTCTGCTGCCATGACTCGAGATCCACATTGTATTCTAATGACTGGGTTTTCACACCATTTACTAATAACAGCGCTCGTGCTCGGGGATTACGCAATCTTAATATTTGTCTTACACATTTCCGAGTAAAGTAGAATGAAACGGAAATGATTTTATTTCAAGTTCAATTTTCTAAAATCACATACATATTTAATCACACAAAAACAATTTCCTTTAATACTCTCTGATTTGTATCCCTTTGTGTTTAATTCAGAATAATACGTTTATGGAACAAGACACCATTATTAATACAAAAAATTGTGGCTTTATAGAATCTGACAACGTACGGGAAAAGGGACATTAAATTCCGAATAATTAGATCATTATTTGAATACAAAAATTTTGTAATAAATATTATTACGCCTAACTACAACAGCATTAAAATAATATTTAAACTGTATGATCAACAGGAACATTGATAAGGACAAAAATAATCTACCCATCTAATTGAACTATTGTATCAGAATCCGTAACCCAGAAATTATAACATCATTAACAAATGTAAGGGCATGTAATCTTTAATTCAATTTTTATGATAATACTAATTATTATAAAAATGATTTCAAATGATTATAGAAGTGTATATAAGACCAAATAAAATATTAAATTAAATTAAACTAAATTAAATTCGGCGATATTATATTTGAAAAATATATTTTTCGAATATATATTCATGTTAAAATTAATTAAACACTCCGACAGTCATTAAAAGATATAAAAATATCAACGGTTATTAAATAAACTAACTGAATAGCTACAAAAATTAAATTAAGAACTTATTGCTGCATGTTCTTTAATTTACTGAAAATAAATAAAATATAGAACGAGGAAATAAACCACACGGTCTCAAATAATGTTAGTAATTTGAACCTATATGGTCATTTTCAACTTGTTTGTCGAGCAGATAAACATAAAGTGGACACTGTAAAGTTAAACATCACAAAATGATCAAACGTGTATTTCCCCTCTAAAATTGATTTGATAATA
The DNA here is from genome assembly GCA_037074705.1 of Zhengitettix transpicula. Classification (NCBI taxonomy): domain Eukaryota; kingdom Metazoa; phylum Arthropoda; class Insecta; order Orthoptera; family Tetrigidae; genus Zhengitettix; species Zhengitettix transpicula. The sequence continues at coordinate 31,950,713 of CM073596.1, read as the reverse complement.
TTCCCCGCTAAAATTTCTTTGAGAAAGGCTATATTAATAAAAAAACAAAAAATCGATGAGAAAATATTTTAATTTTTTCAAGTTATTTAGAACTAGCTAAATGAAAACGAATTAAGGGATATTAAAGGTTTGTAAATTTTTATATTTTGATTTGACGTATTTTTCATTATTTTTAAACCGAATGTCATTATTAGCAATTACTTAATAATGTACGATATATATCTATTCAAAATTTTTCCTCAGTACTATATATATATATATAGTACTGAGGAAAAATTTTGAATGCCTCAAACATGGTATGAAAAATTAAATTAAATTAAATTGTAACGTCTTGGAAAACACGAAATCTGGGTGTTTCAGGTGTGTGAGTGACATCGGTCGGTCTTTTGTTGTGTAAATTTTGTCTGTAAATTGATGACGGTCACTTTCACCCATCTGTTTGGAAGATCGAAGAAGTGGACAGTACCTGACGAGTGCCCGTCACGAACGACTGAAATTTATATATATATATATATATATATATATATATATATATATATATATACATATCGAAAGTAATAGTGCTTCACGTGTATTTAATCAATGTTAAATAGTGAACGAAAGATTTCCCGGTGTAACTGCTGGATAAAGTTTTCTCGGGATTCCAACCGGGTAGCGTCGTTTAATTTCCACAACGTTTCGATGGCTTGCACCGACATCTTCTTCACCTGAAGAATGTTAGATAGTGTTGGTTTTTTTTAAAAAAAAAGCATAAAGTGATTTGGAGAAGTTAAGGTGAAAAGTTTTAGACAGCTAAGTATTGGACCATCACAGGTAAGACAATTAAATTAATATTAATAAAGAAGTATTTATCACAGAGTCACAAAAATTATTTTCATAATGTCCCCACGGAAACCTACCCAGGGTAAAAGTTTATTATATATATTTTAAATTGTACGAGCAAAATTTTGTATTAATTTTTTTGTATTTTCATTTCAAATATCTCATGTTAAAAGTAAATATAGATTTCGCATAGTATAATAAATGAATCATTAATAAAAATCGTTCATTACAATATATATATATATATATATATATATATATATATATATATTCAGAATTGACAGGATGAACAAAAAAAAAGTTATTCTGAAAATTATTTCACGGGGGATGGACTCAAACGAAACTGACTTGAAATTTCCTTCGGCAGAGAGACAAATTTTAAAGAAAATATTTTTCCTTGGGAAAGCTGTAATATTTCTAAAGTTACTGGTCTTTACGAAAATGAAAAATTAAAAGGTGCTTGAAAAAAAGTATAGAAAATTTATGTTTTATATCGAATCACTGAATGTTTAAGAGGTGAAAAGGGAGAGGTACTTTAAAGATCGAGTGTGAAGGGACCTTCAGATACATTAAGGCTAACGGTGGGCTCATGTATTTGGCAATAAACAGTCTTCGAGATAGGGTGATGGTCGATTGACAGACTTGGCTGGCAGACCCTAACTCCTGAGGAACCCCGCCGAATCCCTTGGCCGCGATACGCACATAAACCTCGCCAGGTAAGGTCGCGAGATCGATCCCACGTCCGGATTAAACTGTACGGTACTTAAAGCTTGGAATAATACGAAACACCGACAATAGATGAATTCAAGAACGAGTATCAACATGAAACGTATATTTTACAGACAGATGATCTCATATGGTTTCTAATTGGAATTTTACAATAGCCGTAAAGTAATACAAGTGTGTAATCTATATAATAAAAAAGGATGTATGTATGTATTTACGTTAATCTCTATACATATTTAAACGCGTAGATAGATTGCAACAAAAATTGGTATATATTTCTTCGAACGACGAGAAACGGTACTGCGGAGGTGAGAAAACTGTAGCATAAAGGCGGAAAGAATTATAATTAAAAAATGTGATCATTTTGAGTTAAATTACTGCGCACCAAAAGACTGTGCCGTCACAGAACAGAGAGACGTTACTACGCAACGAACAAAGGAAATAGGTCCTTTATCCGTAATTAAATAAAGCAGAAATATTTTCATTGAATAAAAAGTATAATTTTATCCATCAAATGATAATAAAAAAAACAATACGAAATACTTCACGATCCTTGCGGAAAATGTTCATTTTCGCGCCCTGTTGGTGATTCCAATACGGCGACTGTGTGTTTACATTATGAATCAAGTTAACATCTTCTTCAATTTAATTTTTCGTAATGTCTGAAGACTTCAATAGTCAAGGGATATATTTAAGAAGAAATTCGGAGGTATGTTTGTTGGGACTGATGCAATAAAACTCAAAGTATTTTATAGATGTTCAATTAATTCACTATCGGTCGAAAGTATGTACGGAACTAAGAACAGTTAGATTTAACTTAAATCACTTCTTGACTAAAGATTAATATAGAATTAAATACTTTTTCGGGTTTATATAAATAAGTGCTTGGGCAACGGCCGGGCACACAGCTAGTTGTCAAATAAAGTCAGGTTTAATTTTTATTGGAAATTTTTTCAGTTGTGTCAATCGAATGTCTAAAGCTTCTGACAAATGAGAATTGATTGACGTAATTAAATAATAAAATGGTCAAAACAAACCTAGATTAGACGTAAAAAATAATTACCTCGTAACGTTTCTGCTGTCCTCAGGTGTAGAAGTAAAATCTGCTACTGATTTTACTTTTACTTCTGAGGACAGCAACAACGGTTGCAGAAAGTTAGTGTGGTATTTAATATTCACACGCAATCTTTGTCCGTTTGCTATTATTTTATCGTTAATTTTGAATTTTTACAGACGTATATTGGCCTATATATGTCTATATATCCGTTAATTGACAACACTAATTATCAGTAGGTTTCCTTTCCTATATAATTTTTTTATCTTGATAAACTTACTTCTGAAACTGTAAAAATATTAAGTAGGTGATTAAGATTAATTCCAACTGTTATTGTTTAATAAACAGCTGAGAGAAGAAAGTCTTCCCCATGCGGATGTGAAAGGAAGGAGATTCCTTGCAGGGGCGTCTAATCTGTATACAATAGGCAACGTTAAACTAGAAAAAAAATTTCTAGAGATCTCACAAGCGCGGATACGCGTTCTTGCTTCTTCCTAGCCAGCAGACAAATCATTGATCAAAAAAGCATGTCGATAAATCAGATTTTTAATCGTAAGTGCTCGTATTGAAGGGATTTTTATTATTTTATACAGAATAGGAAGTGAGTTGAAAGATAGAGACGCTGATTGGAGGTTCAAAGAGAGGAAAAAACCACTGGGAAACAAAGTAAATAAAGAAACTATTATACATATATTTTCAAGTCTCAGCATACGATTCCGGACGTTCCTTTGAACATAAACTTTCGAATTGATATCTTATAGTGCCACATGTCGCTTAGTTCAACGACAAAATTCCATATTTCTCACAGAATGGTATTCGAAATATATTATGGTTTTCTGCCATATATAATTTTTCTAGATTTATCGGCGGAATGAAAAGGACTAGACACAATCAGTAATATTGTAATCGCGTGTAACAATTCATTGTTTACCTTCATAACTGCAATCAAAAGCCATTTAAATTCAGTTTTGGCAATATTCAAATACTTAAATTTGAAAATTATTGACAATTATATTGTAGATACTATGACCAAGTTTAAATTATCGTAACTGTAAAGTCTCCGTACTTAAAGTTTGTTTTAATAAAATAAAATAAAAAATTGACGATGATGTGGCGACACGTGTAGAGAAGTTTTGCGGGATTGCGTTTTCAGTGATAAGGTGGGCAAAATAAGAATTGTAACCAACAGACGAAAGACAAAAAGCGGTCTGAAAGTAAGTCACTGACTGAGGTGTTGGAGAATAAGGGTAATCAGGAATAACGACAAGTAATTGCATAAGATAAAATGTATTGCAGAAATGAACGGAAAAGGATCCACCTACATATTGTAAAATGAAGCAACTTTTCTTCATGTGCATTTATAAGAAACTCATTTTGAACTCCCTGACAAAGTTTAAAAACTTGAGCTACAAAACTTTTCTCTCTTGATATCTACCGGCACGACTAACGTTGTTTGGGAGCAAGATCTTTTACGATGCTCCATAAGGCGTGGAATATGGTTGTTTGTGCGCGAGTCTTTGTCCGCTATGCTAAATCACAAAGGGACCATCCAACAGACACAAAAAGATTATGCATGGAGCGCTGCGAATCAAATCGCAGGGGAAAAAGACTTGCCCTTCGCACACAAATATCTCGAAGCAAAGAAGGTGCTTTTGAATTCATACACGAGTAACAAAACAATAGCATAGCATTACGAATGTACAGAAAAATATCCTGTGAAAATATTAACGATTCCATCAGATTTATGCTCCTATTATGACGAATTTTTTTTTTTAAAAAAGGTAAAAATGGTGTATTTCAGTACAAGGTGAAACTACGCAGTTTTAGATTAATGTATTGCACACTTAAATATGATTTGATTTATTTTATTCCATTAGTCCTCGTATGAGGAAATGGGAGACATCATTACATAAAATTATAATATAATTATTAATTATTAATTTTTTCCCCCATTTATCATTTCGACTTATCAATTATTTAACATATCTCTCGGAGTTCCTAATATTAGGCTTGTAATATAATGAAAAATAATAAAATACGTCCTTTGATGCACAGTTATACATTAGTGTTCGACATTACAACATTTTCGTTTTCAGCATATTTTTAATTTCTCAGTCTGTCGTCAAAAATTGAAAACTGATAATCACAAACTTCTATCCCGGTTCTCGGAAAAGGAGTTAAGTAGTCTTTCTCCTTAATTAACTAAACAGTTTAGCAATAAGAACATCGTCTTTGTTATATAGTGATGAATAAAGTATTTCCTCACATAAGATGAACAAATACAAAAGTTATGAACGAAACTAATGAATCTTCAAAATAAAAATCTTTAGGAAGACACTAAGAAAAATAAAATTTAGTAGCGTGCGAGTTAAAAATTAAACGCGAAAGAAGTTAACTTTAAGTAGTCTTTGAAAGTTATTTTGTAACGAAAAAATAAACTTTTCGGGTGTTGAGCAACAAGTGTTATCATTTCAATATAATTTATTCAATAATATTTTATGGTTTCTGCGATATGAATGTTACACTTACATTCATGATATAGACGAAGTGAATGTATAAGCATACGAATTGATATTTTTCTGTCTTGAAATTGTACGTTTAAGTCTTCACTATAAATTCTTTGTTTTTCAGGAAAAAGACAATCGGTTTGCGATAACTGGACTACGAGGAAGATTCAAAAGTAATTAATGTTAAAATCTACCCCGTGACGTGGTGGTTTCTGATTGGTGCACGAACGCAGACTTCTTAAGTTGTAATCCCGTTACATAAAATGTTGTGTATCTCGCAGAATTATTCAGTACATAAAAAGTTTAACTTCAAAAAAAGAAGCATTTCTGGAGATGTTACTAGTAGAAGTATTGACCATTGCACGTAATTTTATTAAATTTTTCTGGACTAATTAAACAAGTTTATATATTGTGGAACCGAACTATACAATGATGTCAAAATAATAGGATTGTAAATAAGCGGAAACAAGACAAAATATATGTAAATTAATAGAACGCAAAAGAAGAAATTTGAGAGTTTGAAAGTAAAGGAGTTTTCCTTTGAGCAAGTAAATGAATTCACTTATCTGGGTTCACAAATAAACAATTTAAATATAATCTCAAACAAAATTAAAACACGAATAATAAATGGAAATAAACGCTATTATGCATATAAAAATTTAATTAGGTCAAAAATTTTAAATAAAAACGCGAAGCTCAAATTTTATAAAACCATTATTAGACCGGTTGTGATTTACGGATGGGAGACACGGACCATGACAAGTACGGACGAAAAGATGTTAGGTGCTTTTGAGCGACGGATGGTGAGAAGGATATACGGCCCTAAAAAGAATAATGATGGTAGCTACAGGATTCTAATGAACCATGAGCTGGACAATCCGATTAATCAAGCAAATATCTTAAGGTACGTGAAGAGTAGAAGAATTGCATGGTTTGGACATGTGATGAGGATGGGTGAGAACAGAACACCTTAGAAAATTATGTTGTGGAAACCCGAGGGACGAAGAATAAGAGGAAGACCTTGGTTGACGGAGTTGAGGACGGTGGGAGTACGAGGATGGAGACGACTGTTGAGAAAGCCAAAACCCATCCAGGGTTGTAAAGCCAAGAATTGAATTGAAAATGTATTGTGAAACGTATCAACGAGGTATTTCTGTGATAACATATCACATACATTTATATTTATTGAGACTACTATTGAGGGAATTTTCCTGATCCCTTGAAATAGTTGGATAAATTATAGTCCCAATACAAGGCTATGGCCACTCTCTTCCGTGTTCTATAAAACTACAGATATTAATTGAAGGATAATGACAGTTTCCAAATCCAAAACGTGTACAGAATATTCCATTCTTGTAGAAGCCTCGACTATTCTGTAGAAGTAACGTAGAATCGTACCCGTAGCGATTGAAATTTGAGAGATTCGCTGTTGCAACGAAACAATTGTCAAAGATATATAACACCATTTGTTGCGAGCACCGACTGTGATTGGTTTTTGTTCGATTTGGAACATGTTCCGAGGAACTGAATTACTGTAGCTTAATGTACGGGACCAGCCGTACAGCAGTTATGACAAGAGGTTCCCAGGACGCCTTTGTTCGCGTCACCTGGTAATGCGTAACCTTGGATGTGAGGCGACATAATGGAGCGTTGTTTGCGAGATGGATTGGACTTTCTGTGCTAATTGAGCACCGGGAGTCCGCTAACGGAGCCACTCCTCAGCCCAGCCAGTGGGCGTCTTCCCGAGGTCGGCGCCAAAGACTCGCCCACCGCGGCGTCAGACCTCTGTGCCGCTGGGTCAATAGCTGCGATGGTCATCTGGACATCAGTCTTGGAATCTTGCCAGGCCTTTATACTCTCACCGTTATCACCTTTAATGATACAGTGTACCGAAGAGAGCCGCTGCATTCTTCCGCTTTGCAGAGACACGGCGGTAGTGAGGCGTAGTACACTACGAAGACCACAAGTCATTTATAAAAAATACTAAAAATTGGATGATCAAGCACTTAATTAATCCTAAAAATCCCTTAAACATTCCGGATTCCGATAAATGTGTTGTATTTAAAAAATAATTGTTATTATTAATTTTTCCTTTGCTATACCTGCAGGTAATACATAAACGTTGTGAAGAAATAAATAATGAACATTTATATACTTTGATGGAGAGGAAGAAAGTAACAGGTGAGAGATAAACTATTTCTAGCGGTATTTATAGGTGTATTTATGATTAAGATGATGAGTAATAATAATTATAATTTGACGTTGATCGTTGTCCCGGCGATAAATATAATGGTAATCATGACGATGGTAGTAATGATGGTCGTGATGCTAATAGATAATTATTATTACTAAAACTGTTACTATTATTTCAATAGTAGCACTATATTAAGGGTCTTATGTTATTATTTTTTAATTCTTCTAAATGATTTATATATATCCCCGATCATTTTATCAGTCGCATTTTCATAAGCGAATGTACTTCTAAACATTTAATTTAAATTCTTTAAGAAAGGTAATTTATTATTAAATGACACACTCACTGTATTGCTTAGATTGGTTGTTAATACCTCGTATAAATCATCTCGCTTATGTGAAAAATTAAGGAAACACAAAACTCAAATACTATTATTTCAATAGTAGAAGTATATTAAGCGTCTTAAATTGTTTTATTTTTAATCATAAGATTCTTCATGATATTCTTCTAAATGATTTTGTATTATATCACCGATCTTTTTGTCAGTCGTATTTTCATAAGAGAATGTATAATTTTCTAAACATTTAATTTAAATTTTTGAATAAAGGTTATTTTTTTTATTAAATGAAACAGTCATTGTATTTCTTTCGATTGGTTGTTAATACCTCGTATAAATCATCTCGTTTATATGTAAAAATAATGAAATACAAAACTCTAATACTATTAATTATGCATCTGAAAATGTTTCTGTAGTAAATTTTATTTTAAAGCTGTGATGACGTGAACGTTCAGAAATGTGGTTAGGATTGTCTAAAAACAACGGGTTGTACTCTTTACGAGTCACGAAGGGTAGTAAATTAATACTCAAGAGAAGAACATTATTTAAAAAAAAAAAACAGACTAGAAACTGACCGATAATGAAAAATGAAAATTCACCTCCTTATAATGCGATCTATTTCACGGGGTTGAAATGCACTATTCTTAATTGATTATACTATGAACGCAATGAGATATATTATTTTTAAACATATCTTTAATTTACATACTTTCCCAGGGCTAGTAATAATAACGAAGGCCACCTGGTCTTATAATTCATTCAGTTCAAAGCCTGAAAAAATATTTTATATTAATTTTTTCTTCAATGGCGAGAATATTTCTTAATTAAAATTTATTGGGAATGTTCAAGTAGTGTGGAGATGTATTGTGATTTTAAGAACATCAATTACAGTGTCGCAAGAGTGACGAAGTCAGCCATGACCTGATATTTGGAAACTGATAGGCAATTTATTAGTAGGCAGTGGTCGAAGGTCTCGTGTAATCCGTTCCTTTTTTATTACGCCAAAACAAATGGCAAGAAAGTTTTACGTTAAGTAGCTATATATATATATATATATATATATATATATATATAATTTTAAAAAATCAAAATGAGTTCAAATATTAATTCGTGTTTTATGCAAGATGTGCACATTTGCTCGGTGGCGAGAGAGTTAAATGCTTTTTATAGTATATATGGTTCTTCGATTCTATCGTAAAATTGTTTGATTTGATTTAGTTTCCCACGATTAAGCTGGATTGAACGACTTTTTATGTGAGGCACATTTTAGTGCTCCAGTCGGGGTTAACACCCGGTCAATTAATATAACGACTTACAGCACTTTGATGTAGTCAGTTCTGTAACTCCAATCCCCGGTAGGTCTTGTGGTTATGATGTTGGCATGCTAATTCATTCTCCCAAGAACATTCTCGTTGCCTATAAAGCAGCTATCTCATTTCCTCTTATTGCCTACGCAAAAATTCTCGTATTAAACGCTTCAGATGCCGACATTCCGCGAGTGATGGGATTGTTGTTTCCCTCCTACATCATTTTATGCACGCTGAACATCGAGCAGGACGATGAAACTAATTAGGCGGAACCTATGTACTGAATTTTTTTCTTGTCGTAACAATTTAATTTAAGAAAAAGAGAGTTCTAACAATTCCTTACACATTTCAGATACAACACACACTCGTTGCATCCTCATAATTTGTACAGTTGTATAAAGTAAGATTCTGCCAATGCCGAGCCTCGACCTACGATTATTGTACGTTGCAAGTTTTATAGATTACATGCAGCGAATTTAAGCGTTCAAGTTCGCTACAAATAAATATAGTTTTTCCTTAAAAAAACGATTCAAATTTTTTTGTCATGAATATTTTTTGTAACTTCATTATCAGACCACTAATATGTAATGAAAGGATTTTTTTATCTTTAATATTTGTACTGTCGGTGTAATAATTATGGCAACAACAGTCAGTGTGGCATATATATATATATATATATTGTAGTGACCACTAATATGTAATGAAAGGATTTTTTTATCTTTAATATTTGTACTGTCGGTGTAATAATTATGGCAACAACAGTCAGTGTGGCATATATATATATATATATATTGTAGTGACCACTAATATGTAATGAAAGGATTTTTTTATCTTTAATATTTGTACTGTCGGTGTAATAATTATGGCAACAACAGTCAGTGTGGCATAAATATATATATATATATATATATATATTGTAGTGACCACTAATATGTAATGAAAGGATTTTTTTTATATCTTTAATATTTGTATTGTAGGTGTAATAATTATGGCAACAAGTCAGTGTGTGTTAAGAATATGGTGTGCTGGGTTCGTATTGTTGTCGGCGTATATGTGAGGTTGAAAGCTTGGACGAGAATAAAAAGCAGTTCGTTTGTAATCAGGACGATGTAGTCGCATTCAGCCTAGAAACAGTAAAGTGGAGAGGCTGCATTAATATCCAGAACAGTAAAGTACAATAGTCAGTTTTCATTCATATCCAGGACAGTGAAGTCGGCTGGTGGATGTAGGATGAAAAAGTTCTAGAAAGAGACCTGAAGACCTGTCCGGTGGTCAGTTGAGCGGAAATTTAGCAACGTGAAAACTAGAGTTATGGAGTGATATTTTCCAAAGTGGTTATAAGCTAATGAGAGAGATATAACCCAACGGCGATTTAAAACTGATCAACATTCTATTCGACTTTATTACCTGTGGTAATGTGGTTATTGTGCTTATTTAGGTTGTGGACAGTGAATACCATGACCTGCGAAATAAAATGCTTTTAAATAACTAGAGAAGTGTATAAACTGTGTGTTATGAGAGCAGCTCTGATAATCTGGTACGTAAAAAGTTACATTGTAAACCTCGTATAAAAATTTGCGAACTGTAAATTTCTCTAGACTTCAGATTTATTTAGATTTTTTTACGTTAACATTTTTTCTTGTAATTTCAATTAATTATTTTTGATTAATTTGATTTAGTGATAATTACTAATTACTGTAACTATTAGAGTCCCAGTAAGGGACCCTGAAGAATTAAGAATTTCACTAAAAGTTGTGGAAATAATTTAAAAGTTTATGTACAGAATCAAAACGATATCTAAAATTGTATTAAATGCTTTATCTTTAAATGTTTAAATTCATTTATAAATCCGATTAAATATCCACATCGTGGTGGCATTGTTAGTCTACCATTACAGTTTTTGGCATCATTTCTTTAATTTGTTTTTACATTAAATTGACGCCTCAACGTAATGTATATTATATTCTTTAAATTGTTTATAACAATATATATATATATATACACGTTCATTTATAAGAATCTATCATCAATAAATTGTAGTTCTTCCTGTAATAGATGACCAATGATGTGGGAACCCCAAAGTAAATCAATTTAAGTGTCAGATTATCAAAGCGTGTTACCCTATAACTGAATCGGATTCCAAAACTGTCTCTGGTAAGTGACGTTAATGGCCAATGCACAAGAAGCGCTGACTTGCCAATTTTATTGACCTCGCACCTACAGTCAGAGTGAAAACACTTTCACGGAACATCCTTCGCCGTTTCTCATGACAATCGCGATACCGTGTCTAAATGTAAAAGAAAGTTAAGGAGACTCCCCCCCCCCCTCCGAAAAAAAAATCCATCACCCACATACCACAATACATCATCAGGACATTTCTGACCCAGTCACTTAATTTTGTTCGCCTTTGCAGCTCGTTTAAACTCTCGCACCCAATATTTTATTGTGGTAAACGATTTCCCCAGAGTAGAATCTAACTCGACATTTTTGGATTGTATCACATAACGATGTTCAATGAGATCATTCACTATGGACGGCTGTCAAACATAAACCAATGAAGCGTATTCAAACTAAATCTTTATAAGGTTGGTACTTCAGACTAATTTGGTTTTTCAATCATCAACCCGCCGTCTATAAGTCACGTTGGGTAATACAGGGGCCACCCTCGTTCGTTATTTGGTGTAGTCACAGACCATCGTAATGAACGCGATGATTGCCACGGGAGGTTGGACTACGGTCACGTTTAACCACATGCGGTCACTGAATCTGGTTTAACAGATTTAAGCAGACCTATGCATCGCTTGGAACCTCTAAATCATTCCTACTACTATGTTTTAGGTAAACTGTGTTGTTTTTCAACTCAAAGCGTCGATGGTAAATCTTGACGAACAAATCAAGTCCTCATGGTTTACGGTCAATCAGTAGCATGTAAAGCCATTGGAAACGATGCCGTCGTCACAACTGACTAAATACACGTAATCGATTTTTTTTGCTATATCTATGGCGCATATAAATTAGTAGTACTATTGTGGCGTTTCCATGTATGATTCTGTAACTAGTTTATGAGGATGAGGACATTTCTATACAAAAATGCGTCTCATGGGTTTAAAGGAATGAATTCGGCCGTTCCGCGTTTCAAAGAACAATTTCTCAGAATGTTTATCGATCTTTGTGGCATACTTAGGATTATCTGGTCGTCGTAGGCCCCTTATGATTATAAAGGCGCTTCTTATTAATGCTTCGAGACACCTAGAATTGCTCTCCAGACATGTATATTCCCGGTCGACTGTCGCATACTATCCCTTTCCCTCGTGGTAACAACTCCGCAGGTGCAAGAAGAATTTAAATTTTTTTTAACAATTGCATTGTTAAAAGACTTCGTGATCTTGGATAGTCAGAACACGTAGTCCATACCGACGAGAGAGTTACGTGTGTAGTTTTAATTGGAGAAATCATAAAGTCAAGATTCCATCGTGCACACGAGGCAGGATGGAAAAACAATTAAAATCGAAATTTTCTACAAACACGTAAACGGATATCCTTCATATTAGCTTATGAAGTGCTAACGAATATAAATAAATAAAACAATGATGTGTCTGTAAATTTGAACAGGATAAACACAAAAAGGGCTGAACAGGTTCCAATGGATTTTTTGTATATGTATTTCTATTTTTTCAAGACTATATAGTTTGCTGAATTTCAAGTAATGAGCAGGAGTATGGCGGAAAGGCAAACTTTATTTAAATTATTGATTACAGATAATTAGGTACGTCTTAGTAAACGAAGAATTAATAACACTCGAAGTCGGATTTTTGAGCCTGTCAGAAAATAGCTGCAATTGAATGAGGATTAAAATAATACTTTATTACGTTGGGTGACGTCATCTATATTATGACTTGACAGACGCCTTCTTACGTTTTAAAATATATTAATCGCTAATTGGGCTTGCTTATCCGGTGGTCGTGTTTTCCAGTTAACTACATATTATCGAGGATGCTTCACTGCCACCAATTAGAAGAAATTGAGAGAGAGACTTGGAGAAGAGGGAAAAAAAAGTAATTTCGAACAGCACGAAACTCTGTCTTCAGGGAAAGGGCTAACAATCAGAGCCTGGCAACAGGAGTCGGAACACTAATGAAATAAACCTACTAGATTTAATTTATTATTGGACCCTCCCGTCTGATTGTCACCCGATAATTTATTTTCCATATAACTAATAACAATTTCTAACAAATTTCAAACCCAGATTACTATCACGTGTTTCATCGAGTGTCATTTCCTCCTCTTTGAATTTTATTCCTCAAACTACCAATACGAAGCTTAAGTAATAATCTTTTATAATCTAAAGGTATTTAATATTGTAAAAAAAATATGGGTAATACAAACATTTATTTTGAACTATAATCTTTACAGTTTTCATGCTTCATAGTTGTATTGTGTATTACGATTCTTTATATCCTCTGAAGGAACATTTTTCTAAGGATTAATAATAAAAACCTTACGTATAAGTTTTCTCTAGTCTTCCGCAACAAGGATTAAAAAATATCCCTAAAACTTATAAAACCAGAGGTTATTTAAAAAAAATCATCAAATTATGGTGCATAGACTCATACTGTAATATAATCGACGGAATACAGATTTAAAATATTTGTAGAAAAAACACCATCGGATCAGGTAGGAAGCAAGTAGCAGAGCATTCGTAAAGTTGAAACAATTAATAATATTTGTAAATAAAAAAAATGAATAGGAACGAAATGAGACCAACGAGTTCCAAGTACAGCCAAAACTTGCCAATCCTGATTATATGGTTCTTCGAGCGGTTGATTCAGTGTTGTCATACTTTCTCCGATCCCAAGGTCCTCGATGGTGCCTCGCAAAATTAGCTACATTTTGATACATCCGGTTTCTCCACAGTCCTGGATCGCTTGAAGCTTGGCTTACTCCGGAAGCGGCGCATAACCGAGTGAATCAGGATGTCGTGTTGTCCCTCGTTGAGGTTCATCAGTCACCGCAGCCTTCATCGGCTTAACGTGCAACTTTCCTGCTGCTGATGTCATCTCCAACCTTCCTCGACATCCGAACACAACTACTATAATAGGTCTTTAGTGGCACGCGACCTCGCAACCCTCCAAACAAGTGTTGCCGTAACCTACTCCAAAATGTCAATTTATAAATGAAGGTGGAAATGGCAATACATTATAGCGTCGACTGTATAAAAATAACATCGTTTTCACTCATAATTATCTATGTTTTTTATAATACTAAAATTAATCAAAGATCTTGAATCGTGATGAACTCCATATTGATAAAAAAAATTACAGCCTTAAAAGTCACACATGCATATGTAATGAAGTGATCAGAGTTTTATAATTACCACAGAAAGATATTCCTTACTTGGAGAATACTTTGGGACAACGTTCTCTAATCAAACCCACACAATTATCGCAGATACTCGCTTCCCTATTTACGAAGACATGTATCAATAAATGGGTATAATAATTAATTTTTATTTTGTTTATATTAGAACATGAATTTTAATGTCAATGGTGGATTTTTTACAGTGATGATGAAGAAGAGAAGACGTAGATAGACTATATGTAGGGTAATCCACATATTGGCCAATATATGGGATAGAAAAGGGGAGATGTGGTATCCAAGGGTTCACTAGGGCCCCCGGGCTGTAGTTTAAGGATCATACCCGGCAATTTGCCTAAAAGTTATGCAGGGAAAACACTAGAAAAATCTGCATCAGGTAGGTCGCGGATTTGGTGCTTGTCCCACGTCCTTCCGATGGCGGTAGAGGGGTTTTCTGTGGGGGCGCAGATTTCCCCTTTCCGTTCCTTAGCCAGTTTGGGAGGCAGCTGGCCGACTATTCCAATAGTAATAGTGGACAACTCTTACCGCATGCCCAAGGTCTGCGACCCCGGATCATACACCTCTAAAAACAGGTCGAGGTGCCTCAGATATACAGTGGTGATATTTTTAAGGCTGTAATGAACTGTTTATTAAATTAATTGAATGTGAGAATTTTCTATATTCGTTATAAAAAGGACGTATAAGCTAGAATCGCATTTTTGCGGAAAGCTTATCTTTGTTTTGGTCTGAAATAATTTAAGAGAAAATAAATAAATTATAAAAGTATTGTGGAGGAATTATTGTTGATGGATTTCCAAAGTTTTCAATTGCAAAATGGCGGAGTCAGAAAGTACAGCCTGAGCAGGAGTTAGCTTGGTGTGGGCATCAAGTTTTATTTTTGTGCATGACGGATTGAACTGATACTCCATCGTATTCATTGTTATGAATATATCGGAAACCATCAGAGCCCTGGCCCTGGACACAGATCTTTGAGAGATAGGAAGAGTATTGCATCTTTTGGTGCCTGGAACGTTTGGTGAGATTTTAACTAAAAGATCCATTAGAAGGTGTTCCATTGCCTTATTTGGGGAATAAATGTCGGAAATGAGAGTGGCAAAGAGAGAAATTAAATTATAAGGGAGTAAGCCAAATGAAATCAGGGTTGCGTAGAAACGTAAGTTCTCAAGCCTACTCGGTTCAGCCTAGATCAAGTAAACGGCTGTCAAAGACTTCCATCGTCTCAGTTTACGTCTGTTGCAAACCTTTTTCACGCAGCAGGAAAAATTCAAATACATGTAAGAAATTTCTGAATTTACATCTGGATAGTCAATATCAATACTAATATTCATGACTTGATAGTATTCCACTTCAGTTAAACGCGATTTTTGTGTCTCATATTCAACAAACATCAGAAATGTGTTAATTTTCTTCAGAATTAATTGAACGCCATTCTCGAAATTCTTTGCGATATTTTATTTGAAAATATAATACCATTTATGTCTGACGGTTTTGAAGGGAATCAGAAGTCGTATGGTGATTCTTTGAGTTCGAATTTAATTTATATTCTGGTAGGCCCATAGCATGGTCTGAATGAACTTGGAAGCCCGAGCAGGTCGGGACACCGAAAGTGAAATTGGACGAGATGAAAGGAGACAGGCGCAAACATTTCCTCACACGGACGAGGCTTGGCGCTTGAATTCGGAATGAGCTCCTTCCTGCCCATTAAAGGAGCTAACAGGCGTGCCAGAAAAAACCGTTGCGTCTGCGCTCTGCAAGCCAACGATGACACCTGTCACCATCAGCCACGACACCTTCGACATTCCTCCGGATACGTGCAAGTGCCTTGTTCCAGGTCTGTCGCGTGCACTCGAGCCGTCCGTATCTTACACTGGCAGCGCAACAAAGAAGCTCAACTGGACCGAACACTACGATGCACACACGTTCACTACGCAGCGATCAATTAATTTTGTTTACAGAGCCAATAACCATGAGTATTATTACTTTTCACCTAGTTGACCCACCAGCATACTCCTGGAAAGTTGACTTATCAAAGCACAGACATTTCTACTGCAGCAAAAAACGAGAAAAATTACCTAAGGAATTGTGAGAACTAAACTTTCATTCTATTTTCTATAGATATATACAGTGATAATTATATTACACAAGTGACAACGATGACTTATATCAAGATTAAACTTTTATTTTTGATTTTTGTCAACTGACAGGTGCAGTTGTGTCGCTCTAGGATCTTCTTCGCACCCGAGGAAAGGGACAAGGATCCCAGAAACGTTGTGTGATCCACTAATACCCTTTCATACATGATTAAAAACCGCAAGGACCCACTTGACACCTACAGCAAACATTCTGTCGTTTACAAATTCTCTTGTTCTAACTGTAATTCCTGCTACATAGGGCAAACAAAACGTTCCCTTAAAACACGTATCAAGGAACGTATATCTAATATCAAACTTCCCATTGATAAACAATCTGTAGTATCCAAACATATAAACAGTTCTAAATATACATTTGATTGGCAAAATTTCAATATTTTAGACATTGACACCAGGCACAATTCCAGACTCATTTCAGAGATGCTTCACATTAAATCAAACATCACAGCTATTAATGTACAAACAGACACTATTAAACTCAATAATTGCTATGATCCCTTATTATTACGCTAAACCTTCTGTTTTCCCATTGTCGTTGCTCCCTTATTGTTAGGCCACCCTTTAGGCCGTCCCATTGTCGTTGCGTTTTCGTCGCTTTTGAGTGTTGGCAACTGACCAGTGCAGTTGTGTTTCTCTAGGCTGTTCTTAGCATCTGACGAAAGGATCCCAGAAACGTTGTGTGGTATTTATATTACCCCTTTATTTTTGTCTGTATTGGCTATCTTTCTTATTCATTATTCAGACGTAAATTATTTTCATTTTAATCAATTTAGTTTTATTTGTCTTGTACTTGTAGAGGGAAAAATGATAATTTAAAACTTAAGCATTTTTGCAGTATTAAATATAAAATATATAAATATTTTCTAATTTCACCCCCATTCTGTCAATGTTTATGGCTGATATTTATAGACCTATTATTATTGAAAATTCTCCAATTTTTCTAGTGGTCCCAAGAAATAAAAAGCCAAATTAGTTTAACAACAAAATTATAAGTCAGGTTCTAATTTGATTTTTTTTAAATATAACAACATCGAACTATGATAAAAAAATATTTGAGATTTCGTAAGATACATATACTAACTCCTCGGGACGTTCAAATGATTTATATTAATACATTCATGGAAATGCCTACTGTATTTAAATTTATCATTGTCCCAAAAATTATTGATTACATTGACTTTATGGAGTTTTACAATTAACTTGACGAAAATATCAAATGATTTGCAAATTAATAACGTTTATTTCCTGCAACTTATATACAAAACGTCTATTTTAATTTACAACACGTAAAAATTTTATAGCTAAGCTTTCGGATATATTAAGCTTTTATAAGGGTTTCAATTTCGCAACTTAGGATGTTATACCATTGAAATTAATTATTATTAAATGACTTGAGCACTTCGTCGTCACGTTGTTTACTAGGTACAGTCACATTTGTAATGCAACGTTTTCATGTAGTTATCTTATCCTGAAAGGAAATTATTTTACAATATGACTTAAAAGATGAGCATGAGTAATCATATAACTGACGGTACTAACGAGTTTTATACGGGAAATAACCTTTTTGTATTCTCTCTATTAGATCAGGCCAATTTAATAGCTAAAAATGATAATTTAAAAAAATCATAATGATAATAGCCAAACAAATAATGTAATCATTAAACAATGATTAGCTAACGAACCTGTAAATTATGGTTTTGGACGCTCATTGTTACAGGACCTGAAGGAGCCACAAAAATTGTTACGACGATGTTCTGATTGAGACTTATTACAGACGCAACCGTCCATTGGACCAATTAAGGTCTCAGAACCCATAATTTACCAATACGAAATGAGATGGCCCAAACTTAATATCAGGTCAACAAAAAACCCTTCATAATAATTATCGTATGAGCACTGATGCACCACGGTATATATTTTCGTAAGGTGAATTGTGTTATTGGCCCAAGATTAGTTTCCAACCATTAGTCATAAGTACATCATAAGGTAACGTAGTCACAATATTTCTGTTTTCTAATTATGTCTTGAAGTTATCACTCGCGTGTTGGTAACCCCTAAACAACACTCACTTAGAAATAACATAAAAGTGAAACAGATTTTAAAATATTATTTTAAGACGCTAAGTTCTAGGAAGGAAGGAAAAAGGTGTAGACAGACTATGTATAGGGTAATCTACACAGTGACAACTCTCCTCTTATAGCATAGGAAAGGTAGAGCATGGTAGCCAAGGGTTAACTAGGGCCCCCGGGCTATGGTTTAAGGATCGTACCCGCCAATTCACCTAAAAGTGATGCACGGAAAACCCTAGAAAAACCTGCATCAGGTAGGTCGGGCATTTGGTACTTGTCCCACGCCCTTCCGATGGCGGGAGAGGGGTTTGCTGTGGCATCGCAGCTTTCCTTTCGTCGTGCCTTGACCAGTTTAGGAGGCAGTTGGCCGACTATTCCAAGAGGAATAGCGGAAAAAGGAATGAAAAGGGGGATGCGGAAAAGATCGATCCCGTTCTTTTTACACGCTGCGAGTTTGGTTGCATCACTTTTAGGCGAATCCCGGGTAGGATCCGGGGGCACTAGTTAACCCTTGGCTATCTTTCTCTCTCTTCCACCTTTCAAATCCGTTACTATTCTATTGCCACCATGTGGATTACCCTCTTGTAGCCTACTACTCTCGAAGCTGCGTAAATAATTTTAAGAAGTAGTAAGGAGAACGAAGTTTGTCAGCTTATCGATTCCATTATCTAAATGACTGTTGATTTTACAAAATGTTGACGGAACACAATTATAAGTCAATGTTCTGAATTTGATTCAACTTTTCCGTCAACAATCTGCCACTATATTTGATAATTGTGCAGGTAACCGACATACCTTCTATTGATTCCATTCATTACCGTAGAAGTCTTTAAAGCACACTTGCAAAGGACGAGTAAAGGGAAAGAAAATAGAGGAATGCCGTACGGAGTGACTCAGCCGGGACAGAGGAAAATGGCGAGCAGCATGAAACAAATCACTAGACGATCCTCCAACCCATTTCCCAACCGCAATTCCTCCTCCCCCAAAATTGAATTGTAGTAAAGACGTGCTTTCAGCACGCTAGTGGTACCATATGGTCCCTCCGGTTGCAAAGTGTGGTAGATCCCGTTGTTGGCGAAATTGCTCTTCCTGTGTCCTGCGTGGGAGCGCCTGGACATCGCCCACGGACCGCTGACTCAGACAGCACCAAGGCCGCAGCATTGTCTTCTACAGTTAGGCTCCTTGCGTAACGGCCTGTTACCTCCCCATCCGCGCATCGAAGTCTCCACCAGTTTCTGTCCCACACTGGCGTTAAAGTCTCCTACGCTTTTCCATCAAAACTAACAAGCTCGATCTGGGACCATTCCGTTTATGCAATTATGAACATGTTCTTACTTAAGCTTTGTTTCTTACTTAAGGTATGTCCGAACTTATTCTTTGAAAAATTAATTCATTTAACTACACAAAATATTTTACAGATTGATAGAGGAAAATATAGCCGAAAACTCGGTTAGTAAACAATAAGGAAAGCAACATTGTTAAAGATGCTTAAATATAATAATACAGTCTTTATATTATATTAAAAAAGAAAATAATAATTTAAAAAATAAAACGTTATTGTATTTTTGTTTAATGTCGTATCTTTTCTCACTCGTAATTCAATCAGCGTAATTATAACTGCTTTTCAAGATGTCAGTATCGTGTAACTCCATTTAAATCGTCTCTCACTCCAATTTACTGTCCGGAACGAACTTTCTTCTATTTTCACCTGAACTATCTCGAAATAGTAAAAGCACAACTGAACACCCAGTTTCCCTCCCAATTAGGGAATAACATGCAATAAATAACTATGGATTTTAAAAGGAAATATTTTTTTAAAGTCTCATTAGCTTTAACAATTTTTCCATCTCTCATTCATACGCCTAGATTCTTCAAATCGTTAATACCAAAATCATCTAGCACCTTATCACGCAATTCTTGAAGAACATATCGACTTTAAATCTCGGTGACATTCTTATTGTCCCCTTCGTAACCAATAACCCAAGAGAGTCGTGTCAGCCTTGACCTTTAGATGCTACATCGATGGCACGAGTCTTGCGTAGGTACGTTATTGTGTATTCGTGGAACATACTTTACACTGGTTGGCTGACAAGTTCTCTGTTCATTTCCTATTTCTTCTTGTAACAACTTAACAAGCTGCGGCTTCTAAACTGCGGACTATAGTCACGCTAAAGAATTTTTATGTAAGTCATGTTTCCCAATAACCTCTAATAATGCGTTCTGAAGAGAGAAGATAAGTGCTGCCGAGTTACATAACGTTTTGCTGTAACCAGTAATATATTGTGGTGTTGTGGGATGCCTCATTCCATCGGACACCATATTTGCGAAATTGTGGGACAATACTCAAAACGACACTTAACAAAAAAAAAACATTAAAAATTAAGTTCACGAATTAACTATTGCTTGATAGGGTTGAAATGAATCTATCATATTTTCCCACAAAATAATTTTGATATTCTGTTGTACCTGTCATTAATTCCAAGACTGACTTAAATATTCATAAAACATATTAAAATAATTTTTATTTGAAACTAACGATTATTGGAAACACTGTAACCATAATGACAGCAAAATAATAATAAACTATCATGGCGAAAGCACGTTTATTGGAAAGTAATATAAAAAATTATATTTATTATGTCGTAGTTATGGAAAACGATCAATTAGTGATTATTATAATGAGTCAAATTAAATTTAGAATATTTGCACAAAATTCTATTTCTTGCTTATTAATTAGAGCGAAGTATACTTTTTTTAAAATATACATTGGCTATGAATTATTTTTTTCAATTCGTTATATTTAACGTGTTACTACATTATAAATATACTTTCCACCTTAATAATTCGCACTGGACGTGCTTCGCCATAATTATTTATTATTACTTTGCTGTTATTCTACGTAGGATATTTCCAATAATTGCTTGTTGCAAATAATTTTTTAAAGTTTTATAAATATTTAAAAGTAGTTGGAAACAATCTGGGAATAAATATTACAGTCACAACTGACTTATACATATAATTATATAAGTATATATTATTTTTCTGAAGAAAATGGCACACTGCACCGAAAGCTCTATTTTTAAGAACAAATATTTTGTTTTTTGTTTAATTTAAATGCTATTTGAGGTTTTAAAATTATTTATTTGTGTTATTCTTTCAACTCCTTCATTTACTTTCTATTGAGAGTAGTTTCAACTCTCCGTTCAATAAAAATCTTAATTATGTCATAAACCCATAATTAACTTGTATTAGTTCTTACATTAGTTTTATTTTAAAAATTTTTACGCCATTCATGACTCAATATATAAAGTATATTGGATGAAATGAACATTACCAGTATCTAAAACAGTTTATATTTTAAGCTAATCTTTTGTTTTTATTTTATGTAATAAACTTTGTTCGAGCAATTTATATAATAGTGAAGATTTTGCGTGTCCTTTAAAGTAACTATTCCATTTCTAAATATTTTTTTCTATTGATTTATAGTATTCCCACAAAAACTGAATGTGTGTGGATGACGTTCTGCTTCTTGTTTCACTAAAGTATTACGACACCCGGACCCATGCAGTCACCAACACCCACGCAGAGAGGCTCCTCTCATCCTAGCAATAACACCATAGATCTAGCAGTGATGCGACCTATCCGGGTTCAATAATAAAAACGAGTATTTCTGTTCGTGATAAATAATTATTTAATTTCTTCACCACGTATTTTATTCGTTCTATCCTAAAAATAGTGCGATAACATTAAGGGAAATAAAGGCCTTTTACAAATACTCTCAATAAAACGTAAGAAAGTTCACGCCTATTTATAGAATTACATCACAAATTGTTACGTTGGCACTGCTAAATTATTTCTTACTGAAGTTTTGTTATTTCGAGATGGTTTCTCATCTATATAATAAAAAAGGATGTATATTTGTATGTATGTATGTATGTATGTATGTATGTATGTATGTATGTATGTATGTATGTATGTATGTATGTATGTATGTATGTATGTATTTACCTCGTTCTTTATACAAATTTTATCGCGTGGACAGAATTCAACAAAAATTGGTATATACATTCTGCCAAAATCGAGAACCGGTACTGTGGGGGTGAGAAACCCCTAGAATAAACGTGGAAATAATTATAATTGAAATAAGTTACGAATTAGTGTTAAATTACTGCGCGAGACGATGACGTCATAAGTTTTCAAGACATTGACGCATCCTAAATATATTTATGTATTTCGTAATGAAATAAAGCAGAAATATTTTGATTGAATAAAAAGTAAAATTTTTTTCCAGTATTATTCCATCGAATAGTAATAAAAAACAATACGAAACACTTTACCATCCTTGCGCAAAGTTAATTTGGAATAGTTAATTATCGCCGCTATATTTAATAAAGCCAATATGGCGCCTTATAATACATTCAAATGTGTGTCGGTCGAGATTTATAAAATTTCATAATATAACGTAGTATTGTATCCTGTATAATATTTCAGAAGATAATAAGATTTGTCTAAGGTACGACTGCTGAATTATATGTTTGTAACTATAAAAGTATTGAAAATGACGTACGGAACTCCGAAAGTTTTTATGGTCGTTATTCAATTAATGCACTATCAGTCAAAGGTATGTACAGAAATAGGAACATTTAAATTGAATTAAAAGTACAATTAATTGTACTTTACGCAACGTATTTCTATAAATTTGTATAAATGTAAACAAATTATTGCGTGCAATTTGTGTCGTAAAACAAAAATTTGAGGTTAGGATAGCAATATTTGTTTTCCATTTTTGGGAACGACGTTATAGATGTTCAATTTCTGAGAAATGAAGCTGAGCAAAAATATTTTGATTGAATAATAAGTATAATTAAATCTGACAATACCACATCGAGTGATAAATATAATTTATTATGAAAGGTTATACAATCCATGGCATTAATTTTCTTTTAAGTAACTTGACTTTTGACGTGGAATATTTCACGGGATCAGGGACCAATATGTTTCCCAAAAATATCTTGCAATACGCACTGGAAGATACATAGAATTATGATAAAAACAATACTTAAATGTTCAAAATTGATATTTTTTATTGAAGACAGCGTATTTCGTAATGTTTTGCACATCTCGGGCAACGCCGGGCACCCAGCTAGTATATAATAAATGTTGTTTTTAAAACAGTAAAAATTTATCTAAATCAACTTCAAAACATATTTCATACTTTTGGAACGTAATGTAATAACATAGCAATACGGTATATTTTGTTTTTTGCAATGTTATATTTCATTATTTACCAACGAAAAGGTTAAAAGATGCATTAAAACCACCGTTATTGAAAATACTATTTAGTGTACTAACCTTTTAAAATCCAAGTACCGACTCATAGAATATATTACTCATTTTAAATCATGTCCAGTATATTATTTTGTTTTTACCGTTTCTTAGGTTTCATTAAATTTTTTTACCGAAGGCCTTAAGTTAATTATTACAGCCAGAATGGCTGACGGGGAGTAACGTGAATGAAAACTGAAGCCGTTGGTCATTAAATGAAGTTTAGCGCCTAAATCTCAATGGCAGTCCCTTAATGGAAAGGAAACGACGTGGTGTATAATTTCTCAAGCCTACCACTTAGACTGAGACCTCCCTGGTTGTCTCCGTGCTCATGTACGACGTAAGGTAAGCTATCGCGACTCCTTTTCTGGATAGGAGTCGAGTCCGTGACGCTGGTAAATGGTCTCCAACTACCAGCTGTCTCGTTAGCCACGTAATCTGAACTGGATCCCAAACCCAGCCACAACAATCGCCTGGCCTAGACATTTAACACGCCACTGACTTCCATGGCCTACGTCAGGTATCTGCATATGATCTCTCCTCCACACTTTTCCCCTGTATCCAAACTCACACACACGCTCCGTCCACTCTAACTTGCCGTTCATCCGAAAAATATTAAGTAGTGTTAAAATGTGACAATTCCTTCATGTTTAACAATGTGAAAACTTCGAGCTCAGAATCAGTGCAATAAATGAAAATTATATATTTGAGAACAAATGTAGATAAGCAAACAACGAGAAATTAATTTTAAGCGAATCCTAAAACCAACGGATATGTTTTATTGGATATATATATATATATATATATATATATATATAAAATAAAAATTTAATTTTTTCAATAGAAAACGCATTAGGCGTTTTTTATTAAATTTTCAAGAATAAAAAAAATATTCAATTTTAACGAGAATTTAAATAAAAACATACGAGGCTATAGCTTTAGGCGTTTTTTATTAAATTTTCAAGAATAAAAATAATATTCAATTTTAACGAGAATTTAAATAACAACATACAAGGCTATAGCCTTAGGCTTTTTTAAATAAATTTACAAGAAAAAATAAAAATTTCATTTTTTCACTAGAATTTAAATAAAAACGTAGGCTTTTTTAAATACATTTACAAGAAAAAATTGAATTTCATTTTTTCACTAGAATTTAAATAAAAACATACAAAGCCTTAGGCTTTTTTAAATAAATTTACAAGAAAAAATAAAAATTTCATTTTTTCACTAGAATTTAAATAAAAACGTACAAGGCTATAGCCTTAGGCTTTTTTTAAATAAATTTACAAGAAAAAATAAAAATTCCATTTTTTCACTATTATTTAAATAAAAACATACAAGGTCATAGCCTTAGGCTTTTTTGAATAAATTTAACAAGAAAAAATAAAAATTTCATTTTTTCACTAGAATTTAAATAAAAATGTACAAGGCTATAGCTTTAGGCGTTTTTTATTAAATTTTCAAGAATAAAAAAGATATTCAATTTTAAATGAATGAAAGATTATAAACTTTAACAAACAATATATATATAAGGACGACTTTCGTTTCCTCTCCCAACGAACACTGCATTAAATAATTCACAATAGTTGTGTAATTGTGTTGCAACTTCCTGCCTTAAAGGAGCTAGACAGAGGTGCGTAAATACGCATCCTTTTATGAAGGATCAGAAACAGTTACAACAGAATAAAAATGATAAAAAATATGTACAATGAGTATCATAATTTCTAAGTCTTATGAATATATATATATATATATATATATATATATATATATATTGTAATAATTACTTAATGATGGACTTTTAAATGAATGAAAGATTATACACTTTAACAAACAATAGCTTTACTTTTAATACTTAAAAAGAATTACACAATTTAAAAATATCTCAGGGTCTCTACTGGGTTTGCTAATGGCGAATCATTTTATTTCTCAACTTAAACACAAATTCAAATTTAAAAGAGAAACGATTTACTCATCAATTAATTAGGACAAAATTTACTTGTCAACGAAATTAAACTAAAAAGATGGATTCTAATTAACAAATTTTAATAAAAAGAAGAAAACGAAATCTGACGTCTATCTTTTAATCAGGTTTACATAATTAGTTGTTTTTATATTACTCACTGCTGCATTCCAGGATACCTTGTAATTGACGAAACACTATGGCGGGGTTTTGCACAGCTTCTAATACTCACAGATTCTAAAATTTCTATTTTTAGATCAAAACTCAGGGTGATCCTCATTTTCGTGTCTCCCTCGGTTGACTTCTGCTAATTCTGCCCGGCTATGTTCACAAGACTGTTCGTGCTTAGCAGTTCTGCTCGAGTGAATATTTCGTCTTGAATAAAATGCTCATGGACCAATCAACGCTGTTGATTGGTAATTCTCGATGTTTCTCTGCAAGTTTACTTTTAAAAGAATATCTCGTCTATTTTAATACGACCATTTCCTGTCGTTTATGCTTACCAACTCTAACTTCTCAATATCTTTCTTGCGATCAAGCCTTCCTGCTAATGCGACCTGAACTCTACCATATCATAATGTGAACTCGACTCTCTCGTAATTTTGAGCGCGCATTGCTTCTTCCGACAAAGGAAACAATACTTGGCTACATTGTTGCTGTGTTCTGTACCGCCGTCAAGAATAGATTTCTCAAACAATTTATTTTTTTAATTTCTCAATTAATGTCTTAATTAATTGGCATTACAATATATATATATCCTGGATGTTCTTTTAACACACATATTGAATTAAATGTACTATCGTGACGCATCACAGGTAGCGGAAGCGTTTTTCACGGCTTTTCCCAGCGTTGCACGGATACTCAAATCTTTACCTATTTACAATCAAATATGTGAAATCATAATGATAAACACATAAAAAATTTTTTTTGAAGAATCTCACTTGAAATAATTCGTCAGTTTTAGCACATTAAAAATCTATTAAATTGAAATGATTAACAAATGTTAGGTATTTATTTTACCATAATTCTGCCTCCTCCAGTACGTACAAAATAGGTAAAATCATGGTACCTTCATTTATGTCATTTCAGTCATTTAAAAGTTAAGTTATTTAAAAGAAAATTAGTTCTACAGATCGTATAATATTTCGTATTGTTTTTCTATCATCATTCGATGCTGGATAAAAATTGTACTTTTTATTCAATCAAAATATTTTTGCTTTATTTCATTACGAAAAAAGGAACTATTTACTTTGTTGTGCAGTATCGTCGCGTAGTAACGTCTCTCGCGTGTGCTGTGACGTCATGATTCCTTGACGCGCAGTAATTTAACACAAAATTATCACATTTTTTAAATGATAATTCTTTACACCTTTATGCTACAGGTTTCACCCCCCCCCCCCCACAGTGCTATTTCTCATGGTTCGAGGAATGTGTGTACCAATTTCTGTTGCAATCTGTCCACGTGTTTAAATATGTATAGAGATTAATGTAAATAGCTACATACATACAAATATACAACCTTTTTTTTAATATATAGAAATCTCCTGGATGTTCTATTAACACATATATTCACTTAAATGAACTATCGCGGACGCATCACGAGTAGCGGAAACGATTTACACGACTTTGCTAAACAATAAAAAAAATTGGTGATAAAACCTTTTCAGATAGTCTTCAAAAATATTCGACACACACATTAATCAGATTCGTTCTCCATAAAAATATATTAAATGTTGCTTTTATAAACCGTCAACAACAGATGTGAATTACATATATAATGTAAATATATATAAGATTTATAACAAATTTATATTTAAAGTTAAATAAAGAAAATAGTAGATAGAAGAGAGTTGTGGAAAGACTAGAGCACAAAACGGAGTCATTCAGTGACTCGTCATTTTCTTCTCAAAGAAGGACGACTTTCGTTTCCTCTCCCAACGGACACTTCCATTAAATAAATCACAATAGTTGTGTAATGGTGTTACAACTTCCTGCCTTAAAGGAGATAGACAGAGGTGCGTAGTTACGCATCCTTTTATGAAGGATCAGAAACAGTTACAACAGAATAGAAATTATTCATATCATGATTTGTATTTAAACTAATAAAATAAATCAGTATTATTTTTAGATGGATTTTATCTATACTTCAAATAATTTATAAAAATATTTAAAAATAGCCGATTTAAAGAAAGATGTATATATAAAAAGGACGTGAAGAGTTATTTCATATCAGAAATGATTTTAATCGTGTATAAATTACCAAAGCAAATCATAAAAAATTGAATAAACATTTATTTTGTAAAAATAGGACAATCGTATCACCATTAAAATATTATACGTTAATGATTAACTATGATTGAACACTTAAGAAAAAATATAAAGAATAATTGACCTTATTCATACATTTTTATATAAAAATATAAACAATTGACACTATACCGACACTTATTATATAAAAAGTGTCTTATAAGGTCATCAATTGTTTTATTTACTTAAAACAAACTTTTAAATTAACTTTCACTTTAAGAAACTTAAACATTGTATTCTTCATACAGGAGTTTACTGAATAGATTTTTTTAAAGGATATTGCTACTAATTGACACAACCATATGCACTGAACACTTCAGTTTCAAAATCAAAATTTGTAGGTCATACAAGGCTCTGTGTCATTAAGACATTTTGATGACGACTGATACAGCTATCACATTCAAAAACGCTCAATTTTCTCACTTTTTGTTACATAATTTCCAGAGTAACGACCTCGCCATCGCTTCGACGACGACGTTCGATTCTAACTGTTTTATGATTTCTCAATTTCCATAGTTGACCGCAGAAATAAAGCGCTGTGGTTTTGCACATCGGCTTTCTAAGATCGACAATCACGCTCTAGTGAAATTTTGCGGTACATAAATAATCTCAACCCATTTGATACGTAGAAGGTTTATGTGCTTAAAAAAAAAAGAAGCAGTGAGTCATTTGCTTACGATAGAAACTAATGCTATATATATATATATATATATATATATATATATATATATATATTATAGTAATTGGTAATTAAGGCATTGTTCTAATTGAAAAGTTGAATTGTAGAGGACTCATTATTAGTGGATATAGCGGACGCCGCAACAAACCGGCAAGGCAAAGAAAGCATTGTTGATCGGTCGAGAAGGTTTTACGCGCTCAAAATTTACGAGACGAACGAACAGTCGGGCAGCAGACAGCAAATAGAACAGACGAAAAGAACGAACAGTCAGGCAATGAACGGCGAGGCATAAAAACCAGCAAAGTCTATTTTACAAAAGTAGTACAGTCAGGCAATGAACGGCGAGGTGTAAAGACCACAAAATTCTAATACACGAAAAGTTGAACAATTTAGTCAGTCAGCAGCGGGAATGAAAAAGGTCTAATTTAAAGAACGAGAGAAAGTGTTCCAGTAACCAGTACGCTGTTATATCAAATTGCAGAAACTAAATCAATCTTCAGTAAACAGACAAAACCAATGAGGTGCATTTTCAACATGACTCACGAGATCTACGAATCCAGTTTCCAGTAAATCATCGAGAATCGACAAATTTATTCTAAACCAACTAACAAACTACGCTAATTAGAGTCTGTGAACATTTAGAGTCTGTGAGTACTTAGAATCAGTGATATCCCCAAAATTGTGCACGAAAAGTTAAAATGAGACCTGGGCTGCCGTAAGTAGAAAGAAAACTTTAAAATTATTGTAAACCACGTTTAAAAGATAAACGTCAGATCGTTCTTTAATTACCGATAAAATGAGATCTTTAATTATTCAGATCATTTTTTTTATTTCTTGATAAAAAATTGAAATTTTTTAAATTCAATCTTTAGCATTATTTCTTCAGCAAAAAAATTCGACTATGTTCAGACGCATTGATTCCCATATAAAGTAAATGTAATTTTTGTGATTTTGATTATATAAATTCTGCCATTTATCAAACCCAGCTCAAGACCTTGAGATCCCCCAAATATTTTTGTAATTTGAATACTTGTTTTAAAATTGTTAATAAATCTTGTTTAATAGTTTTCACGTAATAGTTCATTTTATTTAAAAACGCCACATAATTAATATCTTGAATTATTGTAAAACAAGCAATGTTATTAAATATTACAGTATATATATATATATATATATAGCATGAATTTCAATAATATTGACTATTCTGTATTATTCAAATGCAATTTTAAATTAATAGTGGCATTTAATATTTTGAAAAAAAAATTGAAATCATGTTGAATTATAAATATAAATTTTAGAAAAGTACTATTGGTCACGACAACATATTTATCTGCTGATGTGAGCAGATTCGTAGATTTTTTTATTCCTGTAAATGAAATATTTGTTTCCTTGTAAAAACAATTATTTCAATAATGGGTTATTGTTAAACTGTTATTTAATTACTGCTTGTAAGTGACGATTTGTTGGTGTTAACTAAGGACATGGTGCGACTCAAGGATTCTTCATACCGAGACGAATATTAGGTGGTTGGGCAAGGCAAAGTTAAAGGTCAGACTGCATCATGTGTGTAGGCTGGCCAGATTTGACCCTGAAGACGCCATGCACCGTTCTGCAAGTGGGCACAGAAACGGCTTCACTGTAATCAACCAATCTACAGTTGTCATTATCGTCCATCCTGATCAGAGGAGATAAATTGCAGATCACTATAACTATAACGTGAAGTACAGAAAAATCTCCATTAAATTTTGCAGTGAACATTAAAATCCAATATAAATGGTTCCATGAACTGTAAAAACTAATTTTTCTTGATAAATATAAAAAAATCGAAATACAAATAATAATTTAAAGTTGGGTAACTTTATATATGGTAGTTTGCTGATTGAATTTACTTTCCGATTGAAAAGTAAAATTATTTTGTAGACTTGTTGGATGCTACGAAAAAATTACAACAGCAAAATAAATAAATTGACTGCAAAATTATGGTTTTTTTAAATTGATTTCTAAAATTTGTTCTTGCTCACCTAAAATAACTTGAACAGCTTTGCTACAATATTTGATAGATAAAGTGTTCTTCCATTTATTCCCAGGCGAAGGAAAGCTTCAAGGATGTGCAAAGTGTTGCAGAAAGGTTCTTGGTGAAATGTTCATTCCGATTATATTACGTATGTTCCATTTTCTAACAGTCCATAAATCCCACCACAGTATAGGAGTGGCTAATCAGAATTTTGTGGAGTTCACATTTGAATTTAACTTGATTAACTCTTAATTCCTTAATGTTGGTTGGAAGTTTGTTTTTTAAAAAAATTACTCATAATCACTCCACTTTAAAATGAAAATAATTTACGTCTGATAGAAAATAATGAATAAGAAAGATAGCCAATACAGACAAAACAAAAGAGGAGTTAGTATATGTGTCTTACGATATCCCAAATATTTTTTAATCATAGTACGATGTTTTTATATTTAAAAAAAATTAAAACCTGACTTATAATTTTGTTGTTAAACTAATTTGTCTTTTTATTTCCTGGGACCGCTAGAAAAATTGGAGAATTTTCATTAATAATAGGATTATAAATATCAGCCATAAAACTTGACAAAGTTGGTGAAACTAGAAAATATTTATATATTTTATATTTAATACTGCAAAAAGGCTTAAGTTTTAAATTATCATTTTTCCCTCTACAAGCACAAGACAAATAAAACTAAATTGATTAAAATGAAAATAATTTCTGTCTGATTGAAAATAATGAATAAGAAAGATAGCCAATACAGACAAAAAAAGGGTAGTATAAATACCACACAACGTTTCTGGGATCCTTGAGCAGTGCAGTTGTGTTTCGCTAGGCCCTTCTTAGCACCTGACGAAATGGACAAGTATCCGAGAAACGTTGTGTGGTATTTATACTACCCTTTGTTTTGTCTGTATTGGCTATCTTTCTTATTCACTTTCTTGAGCAACTTTTAAAGTTTATGCGCTAATTTTTTGCGTGTCTTGTATTTAATGAATGTGTTCCAGTGTTTGTACTAAACGTATTGTAATTGTTTTTAGCTAGTGTCATCAATGAATAAATAAATTGATACCAGAATAAGAGTTCCTAAGTTTTTGAATAGCCATCTGCATGATGCACGTAATATAGCCTGACTAATTATTATTATGTCACGCTTTTGAAATAAAAATGTCTTGTATTTACCTGTAGAATTGAACTAGTTTTGTCGTTTTATCAGCATTATTTGATACGATTATAGATACTGAGTTGTTTATTTTATTACTGTTATAATTATTCTACTTTAATTTACCTTCTGCTACAAGTAGTAGTACTTCCCCATCATACTTTTCACAGTTACAGGGTATAAAGTGAAATCGTATTGTCTGTGTTTTGTCGTTATTCAGAAAACGAATTCATATGAGAATATTATTTGCAGTTTTCTCACACTACATCCGTTGCTTTTAATTAATCATCTGCAATAATAACAACTTTCCACTTCTAATTTATTAACCTTGGCAGATTATTTATAAAAATTGGGAAGAGCAGCGAACATAATATTGAGCCTTGTGGTACACCAAACCTTTTAAGTACCCGGTTAGAATTAAATAAAGTTTTCATTGTGACTGTTTGTTTCCTGTGCGATAAATAATACCTAAGACATAAATTAGACAGATTAGTAATTCCATAGGACTCCAGTTTTTCTATTAATATATTGTGATCTACGTTGTCAAATGCTTTTGAGAGATCGAAAAACATTACCAGTGGATGGAGTTCATTTTTAAATTCCTCGAACACTTCATCTTGTAGGGAATATACGGATTGTTCTGTCGCTGTCAATTTTACACAGCAAAAGTTGAATAAAAATTAAAACGGCATAGGTAAAACAACCTGTCTTCAGTAACAAAAGGGTGATATATCGAAAATTTACGTAGAATATGGTGGCAACAATGATTGATCAGTTATTTAAAGAAAATGTCGACAACGTGAATATATATTTAGATTCCTTAGTAAATTTAATCTCGGTTAACGAATAAATTGAAAGAATAAAAAATTCAACAATTAAAGTTAATAGACAAATAAATGAATATATATATATATATATATATATATATATATATATACTGTAATACAGACAACGTTGAGTTATAGAAGTACATCTGGGTGGAAATAACGCAGAAAGAGAATAATTTCCTTAAAAATTACCTTCAGGGGAAACAAGTCAGCATCAAACTCACAGAAGGATTCAGAAATTATGGTGCATGTGACAGGTTTTCTCTATAAAGAAGTAATAATGGTAAAAATTAACACTAAAAAAGAGAAATAAAAATAGGACACTAATTACGGGCATAACATATAATATTGGAGCAGTTTCTATCAACGAATTATTAACGCTGTATTTTAAGATGTGGTACGACGTGATAACACAGAAAATCCAAAAAAAAATATTGAAAATTAATCATGCAAAAATATTAAGGGTCAGGGTTCGAAGTTAGTTATTTTTCCAATTTAATTTATTATCTGCATTAAATATATTGCAGAATTGGCAGTGGGGGCTGATAAAATAAGAATAGAAAAATACTGACGTTCACAAGTCAAGAGCGCGTGTAACCATAAAAATTTTCACTATTTAAATAAAAGTTCAAACATCATACTTTCCTTATTTGCTATTTATGCTGATTGCTTCTTATAATACTTATAAGGATCTGCGACCTTGGTGACCTCACCAAAGGACGGGTAGAGATGGAGAAGCCACTATGGACGCAAGAAAAAGATTAACACAGCTGCCTGACAACTTCGACGTGAAAAAACAAAATACCGGATGCTTAAGGAAGAATCTCATCATACGAGAGGGGAAAGATGTGTTTTCCACAGACCAAGGCCGAAAGACCTGCTCTCAAGAAAAACACAACAATAAAAATGTTCGTAAATATTTGGTTTATCATTTATTCAATCAAGTATGCAACGTTTGTCAGCATCTAATATCCATAAATGAATTATGGATGAATCTATTTACCTTACATAACTTGAAGTGAGACTTTTACAATTATAGACCACTGAATGATCCGAAATATAGTCTTCGTTTAATTACAATCGCAACACTGTACCGTTAAAACGCATTGCTGCCAGAACTGTTTGCCGAAATAGCTCTTTATACAACCAAAGAGGAGTAAAATACCGTTGCGAGTCAAACATAACTTTTAAGAATTTTTAATATTTAATTCTACAATTGTTAACATCCCCGTTTATGTTCAAACTATATCGATATACTGATTCACCATTAATAAACTTACAAATATCAACTTACTTTACCTTAAAGTTAGTCATTGTTGATTAGGTGCTTCGATTAATTTATGAAGTCTTAAAACTAACGTAAGTTAGATGCTTCGTACTGAATGGGACCTTTAAAATTAAATTTATTAATAAGGCCAAATCAGACAATAAAAAATTAAAATTTAATTAACATGCTTCAGTTTTAATGTGGGCCCTCATCAGGTTAACAAAGATATTAAAAATTATAGAAAAAATTGTACATAGATATTACTGGATATCCAAAGATTAAATATTTAAGATAAATAGTATAAAAAGTTGGAAGATTACATATCATAGATAAAAAATATTATAAATAATTCTTAATAAATCAGTGTCCGTTTTGACACCGAGAGAATTTGTATTGTATTATTTCGGAAAGTAATATTTTGTTTGATAGGATGTTCTGAAAGTCTACCGGAATAATTAAGTTGACGGTCCACATTAGTAAAAATTTATTTATATTAGTTTAAAATTTGTAAACCGCTTTATATGTACACGAAACATTTCCGTTGAATTTTTTTTAGGGCAACAGGCTACATGAGAGTAATCCACGTTGGGCAACTCCCCTTTAATAGCATAGGAAGGGATTTGAAAGGGGGGATGCGGAAGGGTAGAGGAAGGTAGCCAAGGGTTACTAGGGCCCCTGGGCTATGGTTTAAGGATCCTACCCGGCATTCGCCTAAAGAAATGCAGGACAAACCCTAGAAAAACCTGCATTAAGTACTTGTCCCACGCCCTTCCGATAGCGGGAGAGGAGTTTGCTGTGGGGACGCAGCATTCCCTTCTCCATGCCTCGACCAGTTTAGGAGGCAGCTGTCCGACTATTACAATGGGAATAGCGGACAACTCTTACCGTATGCCCAAGGTCTGTGACCCCGGAACATACACCAATCAGAACAGGCCGAGGTGCCTCGGCTTGTGGAACCTTAGTTCAAAAACGGAGAGGAAAAGGCATACCCAAAGGTAGCCCCTTCGTATCTCTCCTACAAGGGTCTATAATTTATTATTAATATTATACGTTGTGATAAGCAGTGTAAGGCGTCATCTATGCCATTGTGTTGCAGTGCATAAAATCGTTCTTTACGGATGTCCGGTGACTTGTCCCATAAGTTAAGCTTTCGTTCGTGCCTCCACTTGTAAATCTTCCTATCTCGTACAGGCATTCAATAGTAACGGAGGGTAAAGGAACGACATTTATGAAGACCACGTGGGAGGATTAAAGAGGCCCGGTGCTTGCGAAGTGGAGTGGCCCACGCTTAACTCCCCCGCAACTCGGAGAAAGTTCCAGAGGCTGGCTGACGCAACGCGTGGACCATTTCTACAAAGTCCCAATTTCCACGAGGAAGTCGTAAGTTCGACGGAGGTAATTAGATCCATTCAGAATTGATAATTCCCATGTGTGTCGCGAAATTGTCAGATAGTATGACATCTGGTATGAAAATATTTAAGTAATATACAATGGAAAGTCTTGAAGACTGACTATTCGCCAATACATAAAGGGAAATAAAAGCACAAAGCACTACAAATTTTTTCTTTCATCGACGACCATAGAAAAATACTAGGAAATATCAAACATCAGTTAAGTAGTAAATTTCAGGTGAAATGTAACTCCATTTCAGGGAACTTAGATTTTTTAGGTTAGTAAGACTAGCAAAACACGGAACTGTGTCTGGAAATGTCGGATATTAACAGACTCCAAGGAGGCAATAAATAGATTAACGAGTATGGCGTACAGAAATGGTCGCACTAACCGAATTAGAGAAAATATAGCGAAAATCCACGAAAACGGCAACCAGGTCACTATAGCCTGGATACCGGCCCATAAGGAGATAGAAGGACACGACAGGGCAGATCTTCTAGAGAAGATGGAAGCCGATCAGTAAAGAAGCCAATCTGCACCAGCAGGAACTGCAGAGTAGGACTTAACAAAGAACTGGAGGAAAATTTGAAAAGACCAGTAAAAACAAAAGAATGGGAAGTCATACTAATAAATGTCAGCAGCATCTATAAAATATCGCACCCTAAAGATCTATCACGTTGGCATCTCTGCACCCCTGTTCTACACATTCAGTTTCGATTTCTAGATCTTCGCAGCCATTACGCGGCTCATGCAAGGAGGCCATAACATTCCATATTGTCCTCTTTAACAACCCCCAGATTTAGCGACATAAGATCAACAATAGCCGCCCATACAATGATGGAGCTCTGCAAATCATTTACAGTATTTTACAACCTTATAGAATTTACTATCAAAACTGATTTATATAAAGTAATTTAAATGTAACGCAAATGTAAAACATATGTGAGTCACTAATGACCAATTAATGCGAATATAAATTGTAAATAAATAAATAAGATTAGCAAGAAGGCAAATGATCTTTTATTGATCAGCGACGTAGGCCGCTGCTATTGGTGGATGCAAACTAAATATTTCTAAGATTGAAACTGGAGTATTCAACATATTTCCGCCTATTTAATTGAACTTTGGTTAACTATCGCCAAAAATCTATTAAATTCTTCTAAAAAAAGGAGCTTTGACTACGCTAAAAGCCTTACGTTTTAAATGCAGTGAAAACAGAAAATCAACATTTATTTTACTTTAGCATTTTTTGTTACGTGCACTGGACACCACGAATAAAACACGTAGCGCACCTTTATATCAATTTGCAAATTACTATGAAAACAGTAGCCAAAACAAATGAAATATTCCTCAGGAACTCACGAGAAAGACAAATGAACAAACTCGGTTCCTATTAAATGATTAAAAGTATATGATGTTTAACCTTGATTTTCTTTGTAGAATAATTTTGAGAATGAACCTTGTGATTGCTGTGACTAATAAACTTCACTTAATTTATTTTACGTGCAAAAATCGAATATTTATAATATCATTCAAAATAAAAATGGGGTTTGTTCATAAATGGATTCAGTATTCCTATAATTTTTCCACTAAATTTATTGTGTTTATGAGCAACGACAAACTGTCCTTTAAAAAAAGGCTCTGCCTACTTAAAGATCTGCAAAATGATTTAGTAAATCGATCGATAAACATACGTGCAGACCTATTAAAATTGCGAACTATTAATCAAGCTGTCAAAGTTGTTTGTGGCTCTGCTCAACATTGGCCTACTTACTTATGATTCAAGGCCTAACACACAGACACCTACACCTCCGAATTTCTCAGGCCTGCGGTTACAGCCTTGGTTTAACTATTTAGTACATATTCATTGCACCTTTAACAACAGGATACAGCGGAAAATGGAGATTTTGTAACCCTGGATGTTCTTGGAACAAAACAGATTTCTTAGCAAATTGCAAGATCTGTCGATCTTTGTTAAGTTAATATGGCCCCCCCGTCTCCATTCACCTGATACGGCGTGGGACAAGTACCGAGAGCCCAACCACCTGGTTCAGTTCATTCTAGAGTTTTCCCTTAATCGAAGTTAGGCGAATGCTGAAGCCAGGGAACCTTAGTAACCCCTAATTATTCCTTTATAACACTTACAATGCTATTAAACGGGAGAGGCTCCAACGTGGGTGACTTTCAGGTAGTCTGTTTCGTATAAAAAAATATAACTATTTCATTAAAATAATACATATTTAACAGGTAAGAGTAAACGAGGTAATTTCTTGGTTGATATAGTCACATTGCATGTTCACAACCACTACATCATCAAAGCAAATGTAATACGCAGTTGCCATACTACTGAATTTTGAATAATATATCTGCTTAATATATAAAAGACACCTAAATGTGTGGGGAAAATATTACGCGAGACAGAAGTTTAATTTCTGTCTCGCGTAATATTTTCTCCATACATTTAGGGCAATATATAAAATAATTTTTAATAATATATATGTTTAATATATAAATAATATATAAAAGACACCTATATGTATGGGGTGACAGAAGTTTAATTTCCGTCTGGCATCATATTTTCCCCACACATTTAGGGCAATAAATAATGTTTTTTAATAATACATATATGTTTAATAAGTTTTTTATTAATACCAGATATTTTATTTCGGAGTTTTGAGAAAACTAATTTTTCAAAGACTACACGAAGTTTAATTTCTGTCTCGCCTAATATTTTTGCCACACTTCTAGGGAAATATATAAAAGAATTGTGAATAATGTATGTGTTTAATATATAAATGATATATAAAAGACACCTAAATATGTGGGGAAAATATTGCGGGAGACAGTTTAATTTCTGCCTCACGTAATATTTTCCACAAACATTTATAGGGCAATATATAAAATAATTTTTAATAATATATATGTTTAATAATTTTTTTTTATTCATACCCGATATTTTATCTCGGATTTTGGGGAAAACTAATTTAGTTTTCAAAGACTACAAGAAGTTTAATTTTTGTCTCGCCACACACTTAGGGAAATAAATATTTTTTTTAATAATATATATATGTTTAATTAGTTTTTTATTAATACCAGATATTTTATTTCGGAGTTTTGAAAAAACTAATTTTTCAAAGACTACACGAAGTTTAATTTCTGTCTCGCCTAATATTTTCGCCACACTTTTAGGGCAATATATAAAGGAATTGTGAATAATGTATGTGTTTAATATATAAATAATATATAAAAGACACTTAATGTGAGGGGATAATATTTCGGGAGACAAAGTTTAATTTCTTTCTCACGTAATATTTCCCACAAACATTTAGGGCAATATATAAATTAATTTTTAATAATATATATGTTTAATAATTTTTTTTTATTCATACCAGATATTTTATCTCGGATTTTGGGGAAAACTAATTTAGTTTTCAAAGACAGTTTAATTTCTGTCTCGCGTAATATTTTCGCCACACTTTTAGGGCAATATATAAAGGAATTGTGAATAATGTATGTGTTTAATATATAAATAATATATAAAAGACACCTAAACGTGTGTGGAAAAATAATACGCGAGACAGTAATTAAGCTTCTGTCTCGTGTAATATTTTCCCACACACATTTAGGACAATATATAAAGGAATTCGACACAATTCAAAGACAAGTTCAAGCTTAGTTACAGTCTAATACAGCTTCATCTGCAGTCTTCCTCCACAATTCTCAAAACTGAGTACAGCCATTATCTCTGAAATTCTCAAAATTTCCGTCACAGAAATTCAATTATAAATTCCAGTAACATTAAATAAGTGCATATTAGAATTGTATCAAGTGTAGTTTGAATCTAAACAAATACAGTGCAATAGTTGATTTAGAAAGTCGAAATTCTGAGTTATGTAATACAAACTATTGAGGTTGGTAATATATCACATCACAATTGAAATCGGACAAATCAGATTAAACCTGAATATAACAGCGCCCGGAAGACGTAACTGGTTAGATCTGACAATACGGGTTACGCAAAACGCAGTTTGTGATCCAAGATTACAGGAATTTCACGAGTGCTATGATAAACACGTAATTTATGTTTAACGTCATACAGATATAGTAGAAAGTTAATTATCTTCGTCGACGTATCTGTAAACAATTAAGGTAGATGTGTTCATGTTTGCGAATTCCTTCGAGTGATTTTTGGTTTATTGCGAACATAGAAACAACTATACTGTGTTCTATTACCAAATATTCTCTGTCTGTGAATTCTTCCTGAAGTTCACTTTTATTATAAAGTAGCTGAGTGCCAGGAGTTGCCCGAGTACCCATTTATATAATGCCGAAAAAGTACTTAATTCTATATTAATCTTTAGTCAAGAAGGGATTTAACCTAAATCTAACTGTTCCTAGTTCCGTACACACTTCCGACCGATAGTGTATTAATTCAACAGCAGTAAAATACATTGAATTTTATTGCATCAATCCCCACAAACATCCCTCCGAATTTCTTTACGAATAAAATACTTAATTATATTCATTGAGTATTGCAGGATAAAATTGAACCTGTCTCCATATCTTACGAAAGATTAAATTTATGTAATTGTTACCTAGATTCACAATGTAAACAAATATTCGCCATATTGAAGTCACTAACAAGGCACGAAAATTAACTTACATTTTCTGCAAGGAACGTAAAGTTTTTAGTATTCGATGGAGTATTTTATTCAATTTTTTGCTTTATTTCATTACGGAAAAAGGAACTATTTCCTTTGTTCGACGCGTAGTAACGTCTCTGCCTTGCGTGTACTGTGACGTCATGGTCTCTTGTCGCGCCGTAATTAAACACAAAATGATCACGTTTTTCAATTATAATTCTTTACACATTTATGCTAGGGGTTTTTCACCCTCACAGTACCGTTTCTCGTGTTTTTTTAAGCATATGTGTAACATGATTCGTTTCAGTCGGTCCATGCGTTTAAATTTGTATAAAAATTTAACGTAAATTCATACATACAAATATACATCTTTTTTATTATTAGACTTAAAAAAAAATTATAACTTTTTTCCTCATTTCAACACCAATTTCCGGGATTTTCTCGTGTTGTGCTTCTTTTAACCTTATACACCACTCACGATAGTAGTAGAAATATTTAGTAACGATACGGATGCAAGAAAGTTAATATTTATTTGTTACTAAAATGAAATATAATATCAATTTTTAAATATATATCCTGAAACATATTTAAAAGAAAGGTTATATTCCAAAACAATTATAAAAATTTATTGATTCTCATACTACTTTAATGGCGACGACTAGTATAACAAAGGAGTCGAAACATTTCTGGTGCGAAGCGTAAATTTATTTGGAAACGTGACCCATAACTCAAGGAACGAGCTGCTGTTGATTGAAGTTGCCGGGGAGAAACGCCTACAGTCCATAAACCGAGTAGGATTGTTTTTGTTTTTTTTCGGAGCCAGTAAAACTCTTCAGAACGAATAGAGTCGTAAAACATTGTGCTGGAACCTGTACCACTAAAATGACAGATGGATCCATGCAATTTGCAGCACATTACTTTTCTCATCTTATAAACCCATCTTCTTCTTTTTTTTTCAGAAATAACACAGATATTCTTAGCCGAAACGGTAAGGTTCTATCTCACTTCTTTTACGAGATTTGTATCTAAATGTAAATTGAAGGCACATTCAGTATTTAAATTACATAAAACATTAACAGCTAAACCCTAATTTTAAAGTTAAATAAAATTTCTCTCTTAAGTTAATTATAAATAACCCATATAATAAATATATAAGATGAAATCGATATTTTTATTAAAAACGACCAACCTACAAACAACATTTAATTATCAAATATAGCAGAAAATGTTCATTAAAAACGAAAAATTAATTTTTAGTTGTTAATTTAGTGAAACATTTTTTCCCAGCCAGAATTCTCAAGGAGAAGAAACAAATTAACAGCTTCCGGCCATATCATATATCAAACTTACGATCCTTTCGTTTCCGCTGGTATGCAGTTTTTTGTGATCATAGTCCTTGAGAATGAATCCGTAAACATTATAACTGTATACACCTGAAATATTATCAGCTCCTGTCTGACTTATGACACCAATGGAGTTGCATTCCGTACGTGGGAAAATTTAATATATTTTCAGTAAATCAAAATGATGTTTCAGCAGCCTATGTATGTTATTATTCTATTTTTTTTTGGGTGTAGATAGGCTATGTATAGGGTTATCCACATAGTGGCAACTCCCCTCTTATAGCATAGGAAAGAGATTTGAAAGGGGGGATGCGGTAGGGTGTAGGAAGGTAGCCAAGGGTTACCTAGGGCCCCCGGGCTCTGGTTTAAGGATCCTACCCGGCATTCGCCTAAAAGTAATGCAGGACAAACCCTATAAAAACCTGCATCGGGTAGGTCGGGCATTTGGTACTTGTCCCACGCCCTTCCGATGACGGGAGAGGGGTTTGCTGTGGGGACGCAGCTCACTCCTCGCCATTCCTTGGCCAGTTTAGGAGGCAGCTGGCCGACTATTCCAATAGGAATAGCGGACAACTCTTACCGTATGCCCAAGGTCTGCGACCCCGGAACATACACCCCTCAAAACAGACCGAGGATTATTATTCTACAAAAAGTTTTCATAATATGATTTAAAAGTCTTGTCTCAGAGGATATTAACTTATTTTCTCTGAATTTTGTAACGTTAAACTTTTGTTTCGTAGATCAAAGGAATATTTTGAG
Organism: Zhengitettix transpicula; assembly: GCA_037074705.1. NCBI lineage: Eukaryota > Metazoa > Arthropoda > Insecta > Orthoptera > Tetrigidae > Zhengitettix > Zhengitettix transpicula. Next base: position 31,908,495 of record CM073596.1, on the reverse strand, counting down.
AGTTAAAGGTTTTTCTAGAATCACAGGTCTTTAAAACTATAGCTCAGTCTATAATCACTAATATCTTAATGTAATGACCAGAAGAGCCATGATCAATATCTTACTGTAATCGGACGCTTATATTTTATAGTCAGAATTGAGAAACACAACAGGAAGAAACTGATAGTAGGAAATTACGTTTGCACTTCATGCACCAGTGAAGGTAAAAAACAAAGTTGACATTTCTCAATTACATGGTTCAGTTACTCATTTAGCTGACTAATGGATTAGGTCCGTGAGTCTATTAGTTTTTCCCATCCCCCTCCTAAACTTTAAACTTTCTGGTCTGTTTCTGAAGTGTTCAAGGATTATTTTTTTAAACTTTCAACACTACGTCAAGTCTCAAGGAATTTTTCTATTAAATGGAAAGTATTTGGAATATTGCAAATTATAAACGAATTAAATTCTTCTTTAATTTTCATATTTACATCAATTATCACTCTAATAATAAAGTGTTACTTTTTATAAGTAGTTGTATGGCTTATATAACGACAAATATTTGTTTTCTATGAAAACGGCGAGAGTAGCTGGTACAACGGTCCCGTGGTCCTGAGATCGTACTCTCATAGAGATTTTACAATACTGAAACTGTCAAAACTTAACGATATTATAAATCCACTTTTACAGATGTAATTGTGGAGGACTTCCCATGAGCTGATTGTTTTTAGTTACAGACTACATGAAGGAAACTCACGATGTGACCTATAATATAACATGGAGAGAAATGGTAGCCAAATGTTAAATAGGGATCCATGTTATATTTTAAGGACCCGACACAGAATTCGGTCTATATGTGATGTAGGGAAAACCCTAGTGAAACCTGCATCTCGTGAGTAGAGTTCTCGGAGCTTGATTCCTGACTCCGTTCCTCGGAACAGATTTAGAGGCAGTTGTTTGACTTCCCCCAATGGGGAAGGATAACAACTAAAACCTTGTCTAGGTGCCACGGCTTATTTAGCTAGTCCGGCTAAGAACTAGAGTCAAGAAGACATGATCCTGAGAAGTAGGCTTCCCTGAAATACATTTGCCGCTATCTTACACTCGTTAACTGCTTCAGATTAAAAATTGTCATACCAAAAATTCTATTGTCCCGTATTGACATGATTACAAAGATTTATCTAGTAAAAACTAAAACGTGTCGGAAAATATTTATTAACTAAAAATAAAATAAAACTGAATTTTAGTAAGCAATACTTTACTTTTTTATTACAATGGCCGTTTACATATTTCTACATGACAATTAATTTGGAGTCACGATTAGTTTTGACAGAAATTTGGCATATGTTTGAATATTATCCAGTAATTTCTTTGCTTGAGAAAGATTATTCCTAACAAACTGAGTGATGTTTGATGATAAAAAAAATCAAACCCTTGAATGATGTCATTAAGAGACTAACTTGACTTAATACTCGCATTTAGGTATTAGTTTGTACTACAAAAAATTATTTAAAAATTTCCATCATTCCTATTTGTACATTTATTGATAGATCTAAAAATTACATATGAATAAACTAGATATATAGCATTCAATAAACTCATAACTCGCCCTTAGGAGCAAAATACGTGCATTACATTGGAATTACTTGATAAATACTTCGAGGAAAAATTGTCCAGGAACTGTCTTTTCGGCTTCCTTTGATGTGGCGAAGGTTCCGACTTGGACTCTGGATTGCTTTAGTTTTTATCCTTCACAAAACCGTTAAACTGTCACAAAAAATAGTTTCCAGATAATTAGCTTTTCAACATAAAGTTCTCACGTTTTTCGTCATAAATAGATGCAGAAACTATCTTTGGAAATGGACCCTTTTGTCTTCGAGATGAAAATTATTTGGTTGAATCAGTGAATACCGTTTTACACATTTAATGTGAAGCATTTTTCCCATTTGAATTTCAGTACTCTATTCTATCTTGTTTGTGAAGAAATATATTTGAAGTTTCATTCTTACGCGGTTATTATATAATACGAGCTCCTTAACTGCATTAAATTTTTCCAATAGAAAATTCCTCGAGACATTTACAACCAATATGCTCCTACTGCGATAGGAGTTTTCACGTTTTAAGTTTATTGTCAATGGTATTGAACTAATTATTAAATATATTATCGGATATTCCATGATCTATGTCCTTCAAGATAAAGTTTCATACTGCGTCGAAGCGCATCTCTTTTATTACTTGCTTTATTATTTCATAATTTCAGCCATTATGCGCAATTGGAAAGTCTTATAAATCTTTTCCAGTCTCATATATTTCTTCTTGCAGGTAAGTAGCAATAATGGCATATAATTTATATTACTTAAGTTCTGTACTCGTACAGTTTCATCTTTCACACCTCCGCATTGGAGCTGTCAAACTCAACAATTCATGGCGGCGTAAATTTCAAAAAGTCATTAATTCCAATGGAAATCGGCCATCAATTTTCTTCCGAACGGAAACATGAACATCTATGCTGTATTTCCAGTTTACAACTAGAATAATACATTCCTCTAATAGCCGTCACAATAAAATATGTACGTAAAAATATAATCATTAATTATTATTAAATCAAATTAAAAATGATAAATTTAAATATTAAAATTAAATTTAAAAATACTTTATAAGTAACTGTTCCGCGGAGAAAAGACAAATATGGACTGCTGGGGAATGATAATTTAAAACCACAAGAGGAGAATCTATTTTTAATGTTATTAATATTGAAATCTTTTCAATATCGTAGAAAAACAGGTGAAAACCTTAATACAAAATTATTAAATGCAAATTGAAGAAAGAACTATTCAAAAGAAACTAAGTCTCCAGATTCACATTATAAAATTTATCTTATTTAAGAATTGTTTACAGGACAAGTAAAAATCAAAACTTCTTGACACACAAATTGCAAAATCCTCTATAACGCGTATATCCTCAAATATGCCAAGTTTGCCGAAGAAGTTTTGTTTCGCAGTCTGATAATTTATTAGTTACCTCAAGTTCATTATTTGTAGGAGAAATTTTAGAGAAAAATAGTGGAGGGACAAACACTAAAAAGACACTAACGGTGGATTAGTTCAGTAAGGTGTTATTGAAAGAATTAAACCTCTGTTTATATAAATCATTCTCAGTTATAGTACGTTAATGAATTATTTTACATCAGGAACTAACCCTCAAACATTCTAACATTACGCTAATTTTTTATTTTCATTAGTTCACATTCGAAACCTCGCTTATTATAATTTTATATATGAGACGTTAAAATTACAAAAAAAGCGTATTGGGTATTAAAATTAGGCCTAATAATTTAAAAAACTAATCTGTTATCCAGAGATGAATATTTATAAATAAGAAAACTAAATTTTAATAAATAAACAAATTGTATACAAAATGTACAATCGATAACCTGCATTCATTAGCAAACTTGGAGAAAATATTGTTTCTGCTTCGGTCTGTATCGTAACTTTGTACTAATCTGTTCACTTCAACTACATGAATATTTCCGTGGCCATTACACCAAGGACCTAGTTATTATAATTGTTTTAGGAATTGTAATGGAGTCCTAATATTGCCCACACAGTCGTATATTTTCCCAAAACTCCCCATTGATGAAGGCGTAATAATGGCCACCGGAAGACGATGAGCAACGTTCATGAATTACTCCCACATTCGAGATTATGAATCGCTAAAAAACAGCCCATTTGAAGAGACAGCGTTTCATCTTTTCGAATTTAATTTTGAGTAGACTGCAGAGTGTGGCTCCGGTGCGTAACGCTGCGGACCTCCATGTAACAGATTCGCCACGACGTCTGCGGCAGAAAGGCAGACGTGCGTCCATAAAACCATCCCCGAGAGTAAATCATCTGTACGGGACCACCCACACAAAGACAGGCAATTACCTGCTTCAGTCTCGAGAGTGCGTTCACGCCACACGTCCTAACACCAGTCCCACTACACGAACAAAACCGGCACCATCATAGCTCAACTGGTGAGATTATTGTTTAAAGTTAGAAGCAAATTTTCACTTTCAAAGCATCACAATTATACCCGATAATTGAAATTCCACGGAGAGTGTCACATAGTATGTACGTTTTCTTAAACAAGAACCTAGTTTTTTCCCCTAGATTTCGTAGCCAACATTCTAAGCCAGACAGGTTTCAACATCTGTAATTGTTATACACAATAAAAAATTAAAGACCATGAAATAACAGACTAAAACACAAATGTACTTGCAGAAAACAATTACAGCATTACATTTGATAATTTACACTGTTACAAAATAATTTCCCTCGCGAGAAACATTCAACCAAAGTAAATATATCACAAAATAAGATTATATATATATATATATATATATATATATATTACTCAGTTAATCTCGAAGTGGTCGGCTATCCACAGGACGTAGCGTGTCACATGTTTTGTTTCTAACAGAATCAATAAAAATCTCCTGGTTTTCGTACGACAACTCTAATTTATAAAGGCGTAATGCAGAAAAGAAAATTGATGACTATACGTGTGGAAGGTCAGACATCAAATAAAAAACACTAAATGATTTAAATAATCTTAATAAAATAAAATATTAATTTTAAATATCTTGTGCAGCTTTAACGAACAATTTTTTAATTGCACACGAGTTCGGGGATCCGCGAATAAAATAATAAACAGTTTTACAATGTTTCGACAAGTTATTTGTTTCTGCAACACTTTTTATGCCATGAAGAATGTTTTGAATATTCTCATGCTGTGATTCGACAACCGCGACGGACTTCTGCTGACTATCCAAATTTTTTTAGCCGTTGTCATGGGGAATAAATAAAGTAAAAAAACAACTCGGTGTCCCGCATTTATGTGCCGTAAATTCAAATAATTGTATTAAAAATAGGCAAATAATTAATCAACTTAAAAATACTGTAAATAATTATATTCATAAATTTTAAAAAACGTGGTGTAACGTGGTACATTACAATATACGAGTATCAAGAAGATCAATATCCAGTTTAATATTAGTTATTGTTATAATAATTAATTAGTGGTATTAATATTTGTAAATAATCCGTCTCTACAGCTACAAATTTAAAAATACATATTAGAAGCTTAATAAAACCATCGGAATGGGGGGGGGAGGGTTCTAAGACTTTCATGGCATGAGTGATGTGTAAATGACCAAAATTTCTGTGAAATTTAAATTAATTTAAATCCTAGTTTAATTAAGCGAAACCTAGAATTCTATATGGAAATTCGATGCAGGGAAATGTAATTGATGGCACTAACTTAATGAATTACCAAATTAATATGTGGTATTAAAAAGCCCCGAGACAAAATGGAGCAGGAAATAATTCTGATTTTAGCTTCTTGAGCAGAGATTTTGTTCGGAAAACCGAAAAATATATGAACAAATTTTCCTGAAACGGTAACGTGGACGTTACCTTAAATTAACATTTACAATTTATACAAGTTAAAACTTAACATTTATTCGTCCCAATTTACTGTGATTCATAAGTGGCATGGCCGTCAAATAAAATCTTGAATATCGAGAGTAGGTGAGAGAATATTATATATTTCAGATATACGTATATATTCAAGAAGAAACAAGCAGTATTACTTAAAAAACGCGATTCTAGAAGAATTAATTACGAGTAAAGCGTTAAATAAAATATATAGATCCAAGTCCAGTCCTAACAGTGGTAACAAACAGTTGTGATAAAACGTAACTAACGATAATAACCGTGCGTAATATTTTCATTTCCGTGTAAACAGCAAGTTATATGTTAGTAGTTTTTAAAAATATATTTTAAAGACAAGTTTATCGAACTTCTTAAAAAAATTCAAATGTTAATTACGTTACAACGTTGCATATCAATACTTGGTAATTCTGAAACCAGAATCCGTTGTTTCGTATTCGAAAAAAGAAACTATCTTATTTATTTACGCGTATAATCGATTAATTAATAATTTATTGCATCAAGTACGGGTATTATAATTGCAAAGCAAGATTAAAATATACCGAGTCATCGTCGGGCCCATTTCAGAGGTTAATTAATACAGAACGACGTGTATACTATTTGGTTTTGTTCTGTGAATATCCATCAATATTTAATCCCTTTACGATTTGAGAAATACCGATTATAATTAACTGATAATTGTTTTTTTAATCAATAGCGTTGAACGAAATGTGCCGATAGCCAGTTTAAAGTAGACAAAAAATTGTTGACTAGAAATCTGCAAAGAATACGATTCTAAATATCCCTTCTATTTATGGACAAGAGTTGTAGGAATTTAAATTAATAGAAAAACTACTATTTTCAATAACTATGATATACAAATTCAATATTATATATCGGTAAAATTGTGTGTTACTTTTTAAGAAACAGGAAAAATAAATAAAATATACTTTTAATTTTTTTGACAATAGTTTTACGACTAATTCTGTCAACAATTTGCTACAATTATGACACAATATCTTATTTACTTTGGTTTTTTATCTGACGATATTAAATTCGTTTCGTCCATTGCCTTTATTAGACAGTAGTTTCTTGCCCAAAACACAACGAACTGCAATGAAATAATAACATCAACAAATTTCTCATCACTCATCACTCTTTTCAAAAATACATTTCTTAAAACCATAAACCGTATTTCGTACCACTCCAATCGAAATTTAAAATTCAAAGTTTGTGCAGCACCAAAACACTGATATGATCTTTGATATGTTCGTGCTCGTATTTAAAAGTTAATACACCAATTTAGGTCAATTATAGATCCCTTGTTGACGTTCCAATTTTCGCAAATATATAAAATTTGAAAGTTTATCTTATACAGCCAAGCTGAGTTACATAAGAAGGTCGTGAAGTGTGACCAGGACGTGGTGAAAAGCTGGCAAACGATCAAGGAAAGCCCATGCAAGGAAAGGAGACCGCTTACTTCGACACCCGGCAAATAAAATGCGGTCTTTAATTCGTATAATAAACCCCCGCGTTTATTATTATAATTGGTCTCGATCGCTCTCGGGGGGAAAAATTAAGAATCGAAAGGATAAGCTTCCAAAACTGAATGTTCTGAATCACTCTGGACCGTCTAGACGTTTCTGTCGTTTACAACATTGCGTAATGGTCCTTGGAGGAGAAAATGTATAGTACATGAAAATTAGGCTATTATGAATAAAATTTCAATCAAGGAAAACTTACGTGACTACATTATATGCTGAACCACTCATAACCGGATCGTTATACGGCAATATTTTTGATATTATTATGATCTAGAATAAAAGTGGTGGAATGAAGAATGTTCGACATTACAGTTTTGTAGCATTTGAGAGTGAGAGTTGACTTAGGGCTCGGAGAAAACTTTCAGACATGTAGAAATAGTGGCTCAATTGGACAGACACGGTAGCATCTCATCTAGTTACATTTTGGCAGTCTGATAAAACTAGTTTTCGGGGAAACTGTGTAATATTGCTGCTGGAAGATACGTTTGAGGCTCAGGTGACCCTTGTTGACACAAGTGTTCAGAGGAAACCGTTCGGGTTGCTTCTTTGCGCGTACAGGGCATTTGTCTCTGCAAACGATGGTAAGTGTTAAAAAACAATAAAACTGTTCAACAGAGCTATAGTTTTTCTGACACATACTAGCAAACAATTCTAATACTTCTCTTTATTTCACTTGAAATTTAATTAATTTACTAATGTGATCATACATTTGCGGCCTCGGTATCTACAAGGATTTGGAATATACGGAGCGTTTAGATTTTAATTCTGGATTCCTGTAGAGAATGTAGTTGATGAAAACGTAACTTGTCTTCCTTCGCACAAGATCACAAATTTTCCGCTTAAACTGGCGCCTCTTTGGAACTAAAATACATTTAATAATACCGCATGAAATTTAATTTTATGGTTGGTTCAGCTCATTAGCTTTAAACTATGGACACAGTCACCGTTATGGAAAGCACGTGTGACTTATAGACCAGTATATCTAAGGCCAGTGTCGCCCATAATCGTGTTTGCCATCAAAATGACGTAGAGCTAACATCGAAATCATACATCATTGCTCTCCATGCTTTCATACTATATATATCACAGTTCTCGTTTCATTTAAATTATTTAGAGCGTACAGAACGCAAATTAGATTTAATTACTACTGTCATACTGTTTTCTCTTGCATAAATGTTAAAGTAGCTGGATAGTCAATAAAAAAAATTTAAATATTATAATCGAATACATGATGAAAAACACAATTATTAAAAAATATTTATACAATAGTGACTTGTTAAAAAACAGCATTTCAATTAGTTCTTCATGAGTTCCATAAGAAAACTATGCATAAGAAAGAAAATACGGATGAAACACGAGAATTAAAAATCATATCAGAGAAAATATAATTACATACAAAATAAATTATGGTTTGTAATTACTTTTTTGATAAATTAAATCTTTGTTTAAATATTTTTTGTTGCGATTTTATAATTGTTACCATTGTGTTAAGATATTACACAATACCAATGTATATAAAATTTAAAAAATAAAATATATAAAAAAGAAAGAGAACAGTATAAAATAAAATTGACGGTATATACGTTCAAAATGATGTAAGAAACGAACAGTGAATTATTGACAAAACAATATTAAATATTCAATCAAAAATTTTCAACATTATTTCAATATCATATTAAATATTTCCAACCATCAATAAATTAATAACAAATCAATTATCAAATTAAATTTCTAATCATAAATTTATACAAAATTTCATCAAAAGATAAAAACCTAATTTTAAGGTATCATCATGTGAATTGTATTAACGGTTGTTTTATTAAATAATATTTCTTATAAATTACGTTTTAATCATTTTTATTCAATGTTGAAAATTTTCTACATTATTCCCAACCAATTCATGTTATTGTAATATATATAAAGAGTGATATTACGGTTTAAAGTTTTGTGATTGTTGTAAAAGCACGTTTAGTTTGTCCTATATAACATTTTCCTCCATTATTAAGACGATAATTAATTTTATAATCTACATTGTTATTTTTCTTTTTTAATGACTATTGATTAATGAAAAATTGAATTTTGAAATATGTCGTTAAATATATCTAATATTTAGTATTTCTCCGTAAAACTTTAAACAGTATATTTAATAGAGTAAAATTCGAAACTTCTTCTGCTGTTCGTAAATATATTATTTTAAATTATACTGGAATAATACTAGTAATTTAATTATACTCCTCTCGTATTTGAAAACATTAAAGTTCTTGTGTAATTAAATATGTTAAACTTGAATAAAACCTTCAGAGGCTTCTAACGGAGAGAAAAATTGCACCCGCGATCAGACATCATGTCTTCTAGAAAAGTCTTGCTAGATTCTATTCATTCTTTTACACCGAGAATGACTGAATTCTTTATTATTTTAAACTTATGTGTAACACATTAATATTTGCATCTGTGTTCTATTTCTTAAAAATTTGATTTTCTGGGTCTCGTCATCGATATTATTGAGTCTCCTCGAATATCAATTTTCGATACTTCTAGACTGATTTACATATAATATGATGCGGCACGTAAGAGTGTATTTTGAACACAAACTCCGAAAAGATGCTTCGTAGTTTGAAATTAAATTAAAGGAACACAAAAACAATCGCATAACTTTCAATCGTATTAATCTAACTAATGTGATAACTATACAGTATATATAATTGCAATTCCTCTGATTTCCTAGTTTACTATGAGTTCCATGTCAGTTTCTTCAAATTGAATGTTTAATAATTTTATATTCGATAATTAAAATTAAAATGTCGTCAGTATATGTGATGAAGAATATATCACACTTAGACTATCCGACTAAGGTACATGCCCCCACACGCTTCCACGACACTTAATACATCACACAAATCTGTTTCCATCGGAACACTAATACATTTCCCTTAAAAACAAGTGATTTATATAACAAGCTATCAGCGTAATGTTTGTGCCTGTTAATGGTTACTCATTAGCATATTCATGAAGGTGCGCTATGCTGTTACGTTTGACTTTTAAATCGTTGACCACACAATCTGCGAACTATGACCCCTGAGGTTTTGTACTGACGAGGGAAGGGATGTTCATCTTGAAGGCCAGTAAGGTGACACTGCTACATAGTCGGCATCCCTAAGGATAATTCAGAAATATGACAAGAGCATTGCGTCTCCACGCGCAAGCAGATTTCAAAGTATCGTAGCAATGGAATTCGGACGTGTCCATAATACTGACGGAGTCACTACGACATGTTTAGTGTAGATGTGCGCCGCGTTCCAATCCGTGAACTTCTGCACACGTGCAGCTCACGTCAGGCTGTTCCTTTTGTTTAAAGGCTCTCATTTTGGAAAACGAAGGATTGCAGCATCAAGAAAAAAAATATTAAATTTAGATTTGAATAAGACGGTAAATGTTCAAAATATAAATTGATTTAGCGATTCTACTTTCCCCGGAGACAGCTTTTAATGTTAACCCTCAATTAATTGTTTATCCTTTCAGCAACGTTCCTCTCACAGAAATCAAAGATGAATATGGAAATGCTACCGAATAAATTCTTCTTTGCGAGTCTTCGCCTCCTTAATGGTAGCCTTCCCCCTATTCTTATCTTGAGCCTCTATCGGCCATGCTTTTATTTTCAGTGTTTGTAGGTCCTTCAAAGCTCCATCAAGTCATCTTAGCTTGGGGTCTTCCTTTTCTGTTACAACCTCCTGGCTGTTATAAGGATTATTTTTTACGTTGTTCAACGAGTCTTAGGCATTTAAGCCTATTATTATGGTATGTATTATGTATCATCTTAGCTTGGGGTCTTCCTTTTCTGTTACAACCTCCTGGCTGTTATAAGGACTATTTTTTACGTTGTTCTACGAGTCTTAGGCATTTAAGCCTATTATTATAGTATGTATTATGTATCATCTTAGCTTGGGGTCTTCCTTTTCTGTTACAACCTCCTGGCTGTTATAAGGATTATTTTTAACGTTGTTCTACGAGTCCTAGGTATTTAAGCCTATTATTATGGTATGTATTATGTTAAAATGTTTATACAGTTTATATATCCCATCATTGTACTTTATCTATCTTCTATATAATAAAAAAGGATGTATATTTGTATGTATTTACGTTAATTTCTATACAGATTTAAACGCGTCGACAGATTGCAACAAAAATTGGTACACACATTTTTCAAAACACGAGAAACGGTACTGTGGGGATGAGAAACCCATAGCATAAATGTGGAAAAAATTATAATTGAAATACGTCATAATTTTGTGATAAATTACTGCGCGTCAAGAGATCGTGACGTCACGGGACAGAGAGAGAGAGAGAGACGTTACTACGATACGAACAAAGGAAAAAGTTCCTTTTTCCGTAATGCAAAAATGCAGAAATATTTTCATTGCATAAAAAGTATAATTTTATCCAGTAATATTCCATCGAATGAGAATAAGAAACAATACGAAATACTTTATGATCCTTGCGGAAAGTGTAAGTTGATTTTCATGCCATATTAGTGACTCCAATATGGCTACCATTTGTTTAGATTGCGAATATAGCTAAGAATTTCATCAATTAAATCTTTCGTAATGTCTGAAGACTGAGGGACAATTATATCCTGCAGTACTCAAGGAGTATATTTAAGTATTCTATACGTAAATAAATTCGGAGGTATGTTTGTTAGGATTGATGAAATAAAATTCAATGTATTTTGTAACTGTTTAATAACTCAGTCGAAAGTATATCCGGAATTACGAACAGTTATATTTAGATTAAATTTCTTCTTGACCAAAAATTAATATAGAATTAAATACTTTTTCGGGTTTACATAAATGAGTACACAGGCAACGTCTGGCACATATCATTGTGCTTTATCCTCAATATTAACACAGCCTAAGGAATATGTTTTCGTATATTTTTTAATTTACTTTAATATATTTTCAGACGATTTATGTTTCTAATTGCTTCAAATGTCTAAAATATATAAATTTATTTTTTATAAAATAATATCTGCTAATATAATATTTAAAGTTTTTACTCTTCTTTTTTATCTACAGCGCAGGGCGACGAGTTCCTGACGGCTGTGCGAAAGATAGCGAAATAATTCCGTTGTGAACACTACGCACGCCCTTCCTAATTCGTTCACGCATTATATTCCAGTCAATTTAAATAAGCCAACGTACTCCAGTGGGTGAAACTGTTAGCGTCAGAGGTCTAAGTTCCGAGATTGCTCGGGCAGTGCCAAAAAATAATACATATATGAATAATAGATGTAGCAGAATCCCGACAAGAAAATCGTAGACGATTTAATGTTACATTTTATGAAGAAACGTTTTACAGCAATGTAAAGGATAGTACGAAACATGAACGTAAATTTCAGTTATATACATTGCACGGAATTTGACATTGTTGTATCTGACATTGGAAATTAATTATATATATTGGCCAATGAGGCAGTTAAAAATTAAGTTTATTTGTAGTGCACCCACGATGAGGTCCACAAATTTTGTGGAAGAAACATATTGTTTTAAAAAAATTTATTAATAATTTTTTATTATAATTAAGTTTCTCTGAAACTCCTTTAATTACATATATGATAAATAATGCAATGAACTAAATTTTTTACTAAATACATCCCGGAGATAAAATATTTTACTAAGTAATTTAGTTATTAATTTGGTAAAATTCATTACCCGCATTCGGGAATTTAAAATATTTAATTACCTTGCTATGATTTTTATTTTTACTATAATTCTATTTAAACGGTAATACTTTTTACATTACTGCATTTATTATTATTCTACCGTGATTTTAATCCGCTACCATGTTTTACTTTCTGTTAATGAATATTCATTATTTCTTTGCTTCTTAATATGACATTCAATGCCCTTTGTATTCAAATTTCTGTTAACTTCTTCGTGTGTTACATAGTGTAAAAGGTAATATTTTACTCCCACAATTTTATTGTTAATTTACTCCTAGTCCAAATTGTTGTGGTATTAAGTTTAATCAATACTCGCATTGTCAGCATCGATGAATAAGATTTTTTAACGAACATTTTTTTTATTTATCACAAAATTTTTATTTAATAGCACAACAAACGTTTCGGTACAAATAATCTGTTAGATTAAAATATTGATGTAAAGTTTTTATTTAACGTCTGTTCTTAAATTAATAAATCAGTTAATGTCTTTTACAGACACTTTATTTTTATTTATAGCGTTACGACGTTTCTGTGTGTTTGTATCTTCTTCCGGTATTATCCAAATTATTATAACAAAATAGTACTACCAACAATTACAATGTTGATAATATCGGGTCCAAGGTACAGAATTCACTTCAACATTGTAATTGTTTTTAGTACTAGTTTCTTACAATAATTTGGATAATGCCTGAATAAGATACTAACACGTATCGAAACGTCGTAACGCTATAAATAAAAAATAAAGTGTCTGTAAAAAGTCATTAACTGATTTGTTAAAGTTTAAAAATTTTGAATTAAAAAAAATGTCTGTCATTGATCGTTCAGTATATATTTATATTAACAAGGGGGAAATAGATTGGTCAATCAGTGTGCTTTTCATTCTTAATTTCATTCTTAATTAAATTCCTTGATCAGAAACGTTCTTTGGAGGAAAATAATATTGCGAATTGTAAATTTATTTTATATATATATATATATATATATATTAAGAGTAATGTTATTCAAAACGTTTGTAGAAGAACTCCTTTAGAATTTGGTTATTTATGAATTTAAGTACTTGGAACTATATTATTTTTACGTGAGGCTCAATCCATTATTTGTTTATGTCTGACAAAGCAAATACGTAACGACGTGATTGTCTTTCATGATATTTTACGGTAACAAAGCTACATGGCGACCTCAGCCCAGCCAGTGTTTTTACGTCGTGGATTTTGATATAAGTGTATCCCTTTCGTTTTCGACCTTGAACCCTGTTATCCGATGGACAGTTAGCGAAGGCTGCGGCCGACCTTGGCTGGACACCGCCCCTGACCAAAGCCGCCGCCCACCGCGTCGCCCACCGCCACCGCCCACTGCAGGGTCGAGGAACCGCTACGCAGAGGAGCATCATCCTCGTGGAAAGTACACCCTTCGCTTTCGTAACCACCACAATATTAATCAACCGAAGAGTCATTGGGCAACGCTCGTCCCACTCTTCTAAGGCTACTTTACCAGAAGGACCTTCATGGATACCGGTATTATTTCTTCTACATAAAAGGTGTTACAGGAAAAGAAATAATGGACGGTTCTGCGGTGAAAAACGTCCTGTGCATTCCTCAGAGCAAAGACGTATGAAAATCAAAGACTTAACTACCCCAGATATCCCAATGAAAAAAATCGAAATTTTGGAAAAATTCTGTGAATTGAATATTGTGTGTCTGTGTACCCTACAATACTTTCCTCCGTTATCGGAAAATTAAGAAGTGAATGACTATGTATTGATCATTCAGATTATTTTCGAAATGTAGTGAACAATGCTCCAACGAAGAACCGAGGTGGTGGGGCAGAATAGCGAACAAGCAGGATTTATGTTATACACATATTTCTTACACAAATACATATTAGAAATAATTAATGAACTCACAGTTTTCTAAAACACGAAATATCCCTTCTGGAAGACATCAGTGGTGTCTTATCCCATAAACTATAATAATTTCTGGAGAGTTGAAAATTTTATTTAATAGCAGTATTAAGAATGAAAGAAATATAACGTTTTGAAACTTCAACGTAAGTACTCATTGGGTCTTTTCTTAGAGCATTTAATATATGGTTTTAATGCGAGTTATCCATACCGTAGCCATCACACAGAACAAAGTCTTTGAGAAAGAATACAATAAATTACAATTTCAAAGAGACACGAAAAGGAGCTGGAAAAACACACAAAATATTATCAATAAGAGGCCTAAATGCGTATCAAAATTTAAGAAACTGGCTGAAGATTCAAATTTAAAGTATTTAATTCTAACCCTTACTGATTAAACTGTTTTTCCGACAGTTTAAACGGGATAATTTTTTTAAAAAAAACATCTACCTTTTTTAAAATGATTTTTCATATTTATATTTCTACTTTCTCAAGGTGCAACATAGTGACGCAAACAACTAAAAATTCTAATTTTATTAATTTAATTCAACAACATGTTTGTGTCCCAATTTTGGCCACCAAGAAGTTCACAGTAGAGGTATTAAATTATTAGTATAATTATATCTATTATATAATAGGTGTGATTATATATCTATAATTTAATATATTTATTGTAAACCAGATTAAGAACTAATTCATATTGTTGAATTAAATTAATTAAATTAGAATTTTTGTCAGTTTTGGCCTCATTAATAATTTATAGCCTAGGTAGATTCAAATCAAGAGAGTGGATCACAGAAAAGTCAATGCAGAATTAATTACAGCTTTGGATTGACAGTTTTAACAAACAATATTTTTTAATTTAATTTTAATTAACGTCCCATAAACAACATGGTCATTAGCGACTTATACATTTGATGTTTTACATTTAAGGGTACAGATTACTTACAAATAATTTTTTTAATGGTATAAAGCGTTTTTAATTCGATTTGAAATTCGTCTTATTCATGGTAACCCTGCATAACGGATATCATCAATTATATCTGATGTTTTCCAATATAATATTTATTAAGCTCGAAACTAGCTTAGTTTCCAGACTTACAGAAAGCGTCTGATGTCCAAATCCGGCACAACCAGTTAGTTAATGGTCATTTGAATTGTTAACTTGACTGTGCTAAGTTGCGGAATGCAGACATCCCCCTAGTTGGATAGAATCCAGGAGACGGCGGCGTCCCGTTCTTCCCCCAGATCCATTGCCAAAAGGTCGATCTTTGGAATGTATTCATTCAACCCGAGCCAAGTGAACAGTTTGAATGCTTCGTGTTAAATTTACAATCGCAAAATTACTTAAGAAATCAAGTATAAAACTTCGAAAGAGGGAATTTACAAACAGCAATGAAACGAAGATACAGTCACATGACTGGTGACTCTAAAAAATAAATAAAAGGTAACGATAGGTTGACACTCCGGATAAGTTTAAGGATTACACAGAAAACCAAGATGGCCACTGTTTAGCGAACATTAGAAAGGAAATTCACAGAAATTGTGTAACTATAAGTTAAAAAGACAAATTTACGTCTGATTGAAAATAATGAATAAAAAAGCGAATTAAGACAAAAAAGTGATAATATACAACCACACAACGTTTCTGGGATCCTTGTCCCTTTCGTCAGGTGCGAAAAAGAGCCCTAGAGCGACACAACTGCACTTGTCACTTGACAAAACTCTAAAGCCTTTTGAAACGCCAGAAACGTTGTGTGGTATTTATATTATCACTTTTTTGTCTTTATTAGCTATCTTTCTTATTCACTGTAACTATAAGTGTTCCACTAGGAAAATAATGGTCTGAATTAATAATAATTTTGTTTATTCCAAACAGAGAAACAGTTATAAACTGAAATTCGTTTAAATTAAATTAATTAACTACCATATAAATAACTATAAACTCCTCGTATGAACAGAAAATGTTCATGAGGCATATGTAATAATGGATAGTAAAAAAAATGAAACTAGGGGTAAACATTAAATATTTTTTCAATTTTACTTTGACATAACAGTGAATGAAATGATAGCGGAATACCAAACACAAAAAAATACGTATTACTATTTGATTTTGAAAAGCAGGTTATCCATAAACACGAAAATAAAAACCGGTTCAATTTGGGTTCAAAAAGTTCAAGTATCTTGAGAGGGTTTATTAAGTAAAGACATAAATAATTAATAAAAGTATCACTTGAACGAAAAAAATCTAGGGAATAGTACAGAAAGAAAATCTTTGTGGTGGGGTAATTTACTTTGAAACATTAAAACAGGGACGAAAATGGAGGTCTTCTTAGCTCTGTTCGCCTAAAACCGTTACTTCTGAAGTTATCCTATTGTTTTAGTCGTCTCATTCTCAAACATTCTAAATGTCACATTTCTACGTAATTTTTTTATATATCTTAAATTTTTCTTTAATATTTTACAAAAACGTCTAAGCTTGTCTATAGTCTAGTTTACATTCCCCAGTATAAGCAAAAGCAATTGAAAACGTAACCACCGCGTATGATTACACCACTATATACTTAGAGTAATGATTTGTTTGAAAAACAAAAGCAGTTTATTTTTGCATATTTTATTCTTTCGATATTTTTGTTTTAGCTATACTTAAAAATTGAACGTATCAAATTAAATGATTTTATTCTGAAAAATTTCAACGATGTACACGCTAATAGTTACGAATAGTGAGTATTTTCGATTGCTAATTCAAGTTATCTCATAAGATTAAACTCTAAGATCCATCCAGTTGCTAAAGTAACTTTATGCTGCTTTCTATTTCTCAAGAGTTCACCACTCTTCTTTTAAGATGAGTCTTGGCATCACCAATATTTCCGCTGCACACAATGTTGGCTGTTTTCCTGCTTTCCCCCGCTCTATTCTGTTTGCCTTGCTGACTCACTACGTGGACTCCTACGTAAAGCAATTATCCCTACGAGTGTCTTGCGTCTTTGTAGCTTTCTAATCGTGGGAAGCAAATACCACACCTCTGACCAGAGTCCGATGACTTGTGGCTACTTGGAGCATTTGTAACCACCAAGTCGACTTCCCCTTCCGGTTTTGAGCGTCCGCCGAACCTCAATTAAAAACCTCACGTATATTACTCATTAATCAAAACGGGAAAGTCAACAGCATCGTTTCAAATTTGCATTATTTTTTAGACAGGGATTAATTATACAGTGATATTACATTTTCACAGACAAAACCCGATGAACAAGTGTGGCAGATCTGAAAAAAAAATTATATTATTTTGCTAAACGCGACTTGAAGTACATACGACAATAATATTGGCTACGAAAAGGATGCCTAAGTAACTAACGTTATGTATTTGGAAGTTATGTGAGATCCATCATAAAGGTGGTCGCAAGAGTATCTCAAAGACCGTGGATCACTGCGTATTTTTAATGGAAACCATAAAGTGTGAGTTGTAACTACTATTTATTCTCGGCTGTATTGGTGCATTCCCCACAGAAAAATAAATGGACTGGGTTAATGTTAAAAATTGTGCTTCCGAAAACCGTAAGAGATGACGCGTCTGTAAAGACTAGATCTCAAGTCTGCTAAAAGTTCTTTGGTTTTCGCCAATCGAAGACCTTCGGATAAATTGCAATCCCGCAGACAATCGGTAATTAATATTTGCATCTAAGGTAGGCGGAAAAATATTGAACATGGTCTATAAAACATATTCTTGATAAATAAAACTATAATTTTTGGAATTGATAAAGCCAACCATCTAGATATTCTACTGTTTCTTTTATATGGATACGTGTTCTTAAGATGCTATAGAACACACAAAATACCAATCTATCTTCTATATAATAAAAAAGGATGTATATTTGTATGTATGTATGTATGTATTTACGTTGTTCTTTATACAAATTTTATCGCGTGGACAGAATGCAACAAAAATTGGTATACGTATTCTGCCAAAATCGAGAACCGGTACTGTGGGGGTGACAAACCCATAGCATAAAGGTGGAAAGAATTATAATTTTAAAAAGTGATCATTAAGTAATAAATTACTGCGCGCCAATATATCATGGCATCACGCGACAGAGAGAGACGTTACTACGCGACGAACAAAGGAAATAGTTCGATTTTTCCGTAATGAAATGAAACAGAAATATTTTCATTCAATAAAAGTATAATTCTATCCAGTAATACTCCATCGAGTGATAATAAAAAAACAATACAAAATACTTTACAATCGTTGCGGAAAATGTTAGTTAATTTAGTGAGTGCAATATGGCCACCATTTCTTTACATTTGGAATGTAGCTAACAATTTCATAAATTCAATCTTTCGTAATGTCTGAAGACTGCAATATTCAAGGAGTATATTTATGTATTGGTAAAGAAATTCGGAGGTATGTTTGTTGAGATTGATGCAATAAAATTCAATGTATTTTATAGCTGTTCAATTAAAGCACTATTGGTCGAAATTGTGTACGGAACTAGGAATAGTTAGATTTAGGTTGTGTCTTCTTGACTAAAGATTAATATAGAATTAAATTCTTTTTCGGGTTTATATAAATAAGACACAGGCAACGCCGGGCACCCAGCTAGTCATTAATAAAGCTAAACGTCAGACCTGAAATCGACGAAGAAAAGTATTTCTTTCACCATACCAGTTGCTTATCAAATAATTATTGTAACTGCATGAGCTTTTGTATTATCAACACCCAAACAACATTCTGTACCGTTCCAGCGTGAAACGCTTAGATTTCCTTACGGAATATAATTATTACCTCCTTATCTGTGGTCCATTCGAAATATTAAATAATATACTTAATTAGAAACGCGTAAAAGTGTAACCACAATTTCGCTTGAATTTAAAATTGTTATAAATAAGTCTATTGTAATAAATTCCCAGACAATATTCAAGACAATTAAATCGAATTAAAAAAGGAACTGAGAAAATATTCAATCAATAAGATCAATTGAATTATATTTAATAATTTATAAAGAGCAAGACGTCGGTTGAGAATTAATTATAAACAGAAATGATTTACACAATGTTTTTTAACAAAAATTTATAATACATCAATACGTAATATATCAAATTTTTTACATGGGTATTAAAAAGTTGCCTGAAATAATAAATATTTCTAATTTAAAACAACCACATGAGAAACATTCAGTTCACAGCTATCCTGTCAATTCAAATAATAATTTGATTTGAATAATGAACAATATTAGATTCTAAAATCAAATATTATGTGAGATTAATGGCTGAAATATTACACATTAAATCCAATTTAATCTTTTTACCCACACTTAAATTAACGGCAAAAACTAGAATAAAATGGCTCATAAATTTAGTCAAGAAACAAGAGAGTGAAACATATTCAGAAACAGACGCCTCATCATAATGAAAACAGACTATGACTACAGTACAGTGGAATCTGAAACAGTCCAACAAGTTAATAAAATGAATTATACAATTATTATGAGTAAAAAAATAGGGAATTCTAAATAAATATAAATGTAAGAAACCCACATTTGAAATGTATAATTATTCTTTCAAATTGTTCAAGTGTATGTGTATTATTTGTATCCATGTTAATTGCAGCATACTTATGTAAATAATCACTATTTGTAATTTATTTATGGGTCGCCAATGACCAAGTTGTTAAGGCGACCATTATAAATCCTTAATTTATAAACTCCAATTGTTCACCCATTAATATTACAGCCAATATAAATAATATAAGGATCATTATTTTCAAATAACCTCTTTGGTCTCCTCTTATGTATATATTTGTTATATCGTTGTTTCAGTTTATTTGTATTACACACCTAATGAGGTCCACGGATGTGGAAGAAACATAGTACATAAAATAATTTCCTAATAGGATAATGTGCAACTGATTTTTGTTTACAATTAATTCTTAACTGACTTCTTGACCATTATATATTATTAATTTTCAATGTCAGTTACAACATTTTGAATTATATTTACAATAAAATGAACCTTCCGTAAATAAAAATATGACAAGTGTTATCAATTGTTAATTTAATTTACTTTACAGGTTATTGCATTTCTGTAATACTAATGACTCCTTCTACAGCTTTGAAAACCCAGCATCTAGATTGTTAGATTACTATTTCCTTTGTGGTTACAATTATGTTGTTATATATATACTTTTTGTTATTCTAATTTAAATGCAACCTGCATGTCATCTCGAAATTTTGTCGACGCAGGATGAAGGCCTTGTGAGTAGAAATTGTATCACGACATTAATTCTACCATATGGCATCTACTATATTGTGCTCCACATAATTGGCGCTTAAACTGAATGCAGGAAGGTTACAACTCTCAACAAGGAAATCGTTTAAATAAATTTACTTTAACAAGTAACGCGTAAATTTAATATAACATCTGGCAGCTGTAAAGGTCTAATCCAGGAAAGTGAGTGTGCAATAGTTTCATGAAAACTGCTTTCTCAACGAGCAAGTGCTGAAAATATTTTTCTATTGAATACAGCTCTATAGGCAAAAGTTGGTATTGAGGATAAAATGAGGGGATGTAATTAAGTGCAGCGACATATTTTTACCGTTCATTTCATTTATCCCTTGCCAACTATCTAGCAGATAACAATAAAAAGTTCTCACTGTATATGGGACGAGATATGTAATCATATGCGATATATGTGAAATTTCACTTTACGCTTAAACAACTATAGATATCTGATATAAAAGGAATAACCATCATCTTATATATTTTTTTCTGTTTTGGAATATATTTAATGTCACATGGAGATGTTTCACGCCTGAAACGAAGTATGTTCTATAGTGCTATTAATGTATAATGGCCAAGACGTCAGTTAACAATTAATTAACAGAATTTACTTCCACATTATTATACTAACAAAAATTGTTACTACAGTAGTTTGTTCCATGACCGTGGGCGTCATCAAGCGTGCACTACAAATAAATGGAAACTGATATATTTATATATATATGTATGTATATATAATATGTATATACGTATATATATATTATAAATATATATATATATATATTATATATATTATAAATATATTATAAATATATATTATATATATTATAAATATATTGTAGTAATTGGTAATTAAGACATTGTGCTAATTGGAAAGTTGGATTGTAGAGAACTCATTATTAGTGGATATAGAGTGGACGCCGCAACAAGGCGGCAATGCAAAGAAAGTATTGTTGTCGATCGGCTGAGAATTTTACGCGCTCAAAATTTACGAGACGAGGAGTTCAGTCGGGCATAGAACAGCGAGGTGTAAAGACCAGAAAATTCATATTATAAAAAGTTTTACAGTTGGGCAGTTAGAACGAAAGAATGTGGTCCAGTTACAAACATGCTCTCAAATATTGAAAAATAAAGCAATCTTCAGTCGGGAAGGAGACAGAGCAACTAATGTTGTATTCGGTGGTCGAGCGAAAATTCATCATGCTGGCCATAGACAAACCAATGAAGGACCTTTTCAACTAAAGTTACGAGATCTGAAAATCCAGGTTGGAGTAAAGCATTGAGAACCTACCAATTTGTGTTAAACCAACTAACAAACTACGCCAATTAGAATTTGTTGACATTTAGAGTCTGTGAGAACTTAGAATCAGTGATGTCCCCAAATTTTGTGCACGAAAAACCTAAAATGAGACCTGGGCGGCCGTAAGTAGAGAAAAACTATGAAATCATTTGTAAACCACTTTTAAAAGATAAAAGTCAGATCGTTCTTTAATTATTTAAATATCGATAAAATGAGATCGTTAATTCTTGATCAATTTAAAACTGTTTAAATTCAGTCTGTAGTATTATTTCTTCCACAACAAATTTCGTCTATGTTTCAGACGCATTAACTTCCATAAAAGGTAAATGTAATTTTCATTGTATAAATTCAGCCATTTATCAAACCCAGTTTAAGACCCTGAGATCCCAAATATTATTGTGTATTTAAAATTGTTAATAAATTTGTTTAATTGTTTTCCCTTAATAATCTTTTTGTATTAAAAGACGCCATTTATTTAATTATTACAATATATATATATATATATATATAAGACAATACCATAGAGGTTATTTTACAATACAGTCATAAATGTTGCTGTGATTATTTTATCGGTTTTAATATTAATGGATGAACAATTATATTTAATGTGTAACAATTGTCGCATATTATTTGATTCCAATCAAAATTATAGCTGCTTGAGTTGACGTACGAATGTGTATTGCAAAATTTAGCAATATCTCGAAAACTGTTAGTCGTATCGTATTTAAACCTCGCCTTTGTCTTCCACTCCCTGGTTTCGTTCAGATGAGCCACATTTACGTTAGTTTTTTGCTCAAATTCACGATATCTCGATAACCGTTAGAGATATTAAACTGAAATCTCGCCCATCGTGTTCCATTTCATCGATTCCATACGGATTCGATTTATTTTAAGCCCCTTTACATATTTTTTATTAAAAAATTCGCAATATATCGAATTTAATGACCTTTTTGTTTTCCTATGTAACAAACTTTGGAGCCTTTACATGAAATTTTAAATAAATATTATAAATATTACGTTTATCTAAAATTATTGATACAATCTTTGCAGTTTTTTATAATGAATGGAAAAATAATTGGATGTTTTATATATAATATGATTCAGTGACATTTAAATAATTCAATTAACATAATACGTATATTCTTTATACTTGGAAGAATGATAACATTTTTTTGAAACGGTATTACTAATGTGTCCTTTCTTAGAATATATGCACCATTGTGCTGATATATTTCTACCGGACAAAAATAATCCTCAAAAATATCTAACTATTTTATAACATATTACGGAAACTTGGAAGGGAAAAGCGAATCTCTGTGTCAACTGAATTGTACAGTTTTTGAAATAATGGATGGTTGGAATGAAAATTAAGAACACTTAAAACAAACCGTCGGTTTGAGAAACCAATTTATTTCTTTGCTCAGAAACGTCCAGAAAATTAGATTTATTGTCAATATCGTAGATGAATGGAAGCTTAGCGATATAATTATTAAAGACTCTGATTAAATGATCAACGAAATCTTTAGAAACAATATAAAAGATGTCGCCATATCTGGAAAAGAAACGAATGCTTGCAAACAAGTAGGGTCTGGAAAGTTTTTCTAAATCACGCAAGACGATTTAAGCGGAATATATATATATATATATATATATATATATATATACCCAGTGTTGAACTGTTGATCTGGTGATAATTGATGTCGTTTCAAGAAAAATATCGGTATAGATTTAGCATGTAGTTAATCTCATGGTGAGGAGTAGACGAGTATTTGGGGGGAAAAATGTGCCATTTTGCTTTCAAACAATAAATGACCCGATTTTTGGGGATACAATTAAAAAACAACAGCAGAAATTAATAAGTGATAATAAGGAATAGTTGGTTTTTTCTGTAGTAAATAAAATTATTATATGAATCCAAATGTTGTCCGTATTAACCAATGACCGCCGAAGGTTGCTAGACTGCGTAAATCCAACAAAATTGGCAGATCTGTAATTTGAGTCACGTGGAAGCTGTCGTTAAGTTTCAGTTTGGGGATCTGTAGGCCGTGGAGAAAGCCAAGTCAGACCCGGCCCCGAATTGCGCCAGTGAGACCCACGCCGAGCTACGTCGTGGCACAGTTTCCCCAGGACACCCATACGCCGACTTACACTCAGATTCCGTGAGGTTTTCAAACGGTTGAGGACACAAACTGGCTGTGGCGACAGCCAGACACCAACTGTCGTGACCTTCTACAATGGCAGAAACACGTTTTCAAGGCTACAAATCTTTAAAAGAAGAGATTTTTTTGTCTCTCAATAGTAAAACTTTCACATGTTTTCAGTCTATGTTCACGAGTTAGGGCTCGAGGTATTTGCCTTGCAGACAGAATCATTCTACATCAGTAGCTCATGTACTCAGTTATGGTCCACTTAAATAGATTATCATTGGAATACGTTCCGAGCTTTTGGTTTCCCGAACTTACTACCATACTCATTTTCTCGCCTTTATTTTTAGGGTAACAGGCAACATGAGGGTAATCCACGTTGGCCAACTCCCCTTTAATAGCATAGGAAGGGATTTGAAAGGGGGGATGCGAAAGGGTAGAGGAAGGTAGCCAAGGGTTAACTAGGGCCCCCGGGCTATATTTTAAGGATCCTACCCGGCATTCGCCTAAAAGTAATGCAGGGAAACCCCTAAAAAAACCTGCATCAGGTAGGTCGGGCATTTGGTACTTGTCCCACGCCCTTACGATAGCGGGAGAGGAGAGTTTGCTGTGGGGACGCAGCATTCCCTTCTCCGAGCCTCGACCAGTTTAGGAGGCAGCTGGCCGACTATTCCAACGGGAATAGCGGGCAACTCTTTCCGCATGCCCAAGGTGTTTGACCCCGAAACATACACCTCTTAAAAAATGCCGAGGTGCCTCGGCCTGTGGGAACCTTAGTTAAAAAAAACAGAGAGAGGAGAAGGAATCCCCAAAGGTAGCCTCCTCCAGAGCTCTCTGGGAAGGTTCATCTGCGAGAGATAAGCCCTCGTAGGCTTCTTCCTAAAATTCCTCGGATTTTTTATTATTTTTTAACCTCGATACACTATAGCAACTTTTTATTGTGCTGTCCGTCTACTAATAAACTAGAAATAATAGAAAAAATCGGTTATTATCCTTTTTACGTTCCACAGCATTTGTTTTATGTTAATTATATATCACTGTTCAGTGGTCACAAATTTCTCTCATCGGCTCAGCCAGGAGTCCAGCAATGTACTTGACTGTGACTACTGATATCTGTAAGTTTCGACCTTCCTAATTAAACTTTTCATAGTTTTTTAATTGTTTAAATCTCTATAAAGCGTAATGAAAAAAAATATGTTTCTTGCCTCTAATATACAAAATTATTGTAATTTCGGTTGAGGGTATTTAAGTGTTTCAACATTGATAAAGATCTAAAAATTAAGTTCGAAACGACTGTTGTCTAGAAAATATATTCATAATTTGAATTTAATTTTAATTATTAACGGTCCTTAATTTAGTATTTGTTATTACTAGTACACTGGCATTAACAACTGTTGACTAATCGCGGATACGGTTATAGTTTTTAAATAATAACACCATAAAGATAAGAACCATCCAGTCACATCAATTGACTTAAATTTTTTTAGGGCAACAGGCTAAATGAGGGTAATCTACGTTAGGCAACTCCCCTTTAATAGCACAGGAAGGGATTTAAAAAGGGGGGATGTGGAAGGGTAGAGGAAGGTTGCCAAGGGTTTACTAGGGCCCCCGGGCTATATTTTAAGGATCCTACCCGGCATTCGCCTAAAGAAATGCAGAAAAAACCCTAGGAAAACCTGTATCAGGTAGGTCGGGCATTGGGTACTTGTCCCACGCCCTTCCGATAGCGGGAGGAGTTTGCTGTGGGGACGCAGCATTCCCTTCTCCGTGTGTCGTCCAGTTTAGGAGGCAGCTGGCCGACTATTCCAATGGGAATAGCTGACAACTCTTACCGTATGCCCAAGGTCTGTGACCCCGGAACATACACCTCTGAAAACAGGCCGAGGTGCCTCGGCTTATGGGAACCTTAGTTCAAAAACGGAGAGGAAAAGGCATCCCCAAAGGTAGCCCCTTCGTATCTCTCCTGCAAGGTTCTTCCTGCGAGTGAACATCCATCGCAGGTATCGCCTGCGAGAGAATAGCCCTCGCAGACCTATGAATTGACATCATTTTTTTTAAGGCCACAGGCTACATGAGGGTAATCCACTAATTTGGCAAAATTATATATAATAATTTCACTCAAATATCTGCTGGAAAAAGATCATACATAATCAAGCAAACGATTACACATCTTTCTGTGCCGCTGCACGCTTTTGAAGACCATCACTTATAAAAAATTATTTTGAATGAATAATTCTTGGGCTTCCACCCGGGTCATAGTTGGATTGAGCCACGACGTTTCGATGGATCTCTCACCCATCTTATTCAATCGAAACGTCGTGGCCCAATCCAACTATGACCCGGGTGGAAGCCCAAGATATGTACGTTCCCCATATTCACCGTGAAAGTCTACTATTTTAACTTGATGCGTCACGACAGTACATTTACGTGAATTTCCGTTGTCACAGAAGTAAATGGATTTTAAGCAATGCTAAAATACAATAAAATATATTCAAGTTCCTATGTTTTACGTTTCACATGATTAGTTGTAATTATTGGAGAAAGTAGAACAAACTTGGGCAGTATTAAAAGAAAAATAAATTCTCAGAACTTCGGGAATTGTTTTTTAATGGGGACTCACAGAAATTGGTACCATGAAACAGTAAATCTGTAGCATGTGATGCAGGTCGCCGCTTTTTTAAAAAAAATTTCTGTTGGTAATAGTGATTACGAATTCAATTTGAGAGCTGTCGAGTACGTTCGGGAAATGAGGTCTGATGAACGGAGATTGTTGAAGCACTTAGCCTAACAAGCTGCATCTTGGGTTTTTCCTCAAACACACGACAAGCTGTTCGTAAACTTAGTGTGTGTCATTTGAAATGTGTTAATCTGAAACAAATTGCTGTTTATAATGATAAAAAAAAAGGTTGAATGTGCAGACACTGGCGAAACGAAGTGATGAGAAGCAAGAATACAAAGTAAATGTCCATAATCTTTGCGTAGCTCAGATGTCCAGCAGGATTGTAAAGTTTACAGCGTGCTGTGGCCATTTATCCCGCAGTAAATGCTTATTGCCCCCAAGTCGAAATTGCCTCTTTTTAATCCAAGTTGGCAGAGCACGAGTTTCGGCGTAACAACGGAAGCGTGATGAGTCAACATTACCTTCGAACAGCTACTGCCTTGTGGAATACAAGTAGTGATAGGCTTTACACGGTGTATTACTACTTTGTGTTCTTGACAGCTTCTGGAATTAGGCGAAGTCATTCTGTATAAGGACACCTCTG
Source organism: Zhengitettix transpicula (assembly GCA_037074705.1). Lineage (NCBI taxonomy): Eukaryota > Metazoa > Arthropoda > Insecta > Orthoptera > Tetrigidae > Zhengitettix > Zhengitettix transpicula. The sequence continues at coordinate 31,880,905 of CM073596.1, read as the reverse complement.
TCGTGCAAGCAGACGGAATGTTTCATTTCGACTCAGCAAATATTAAACTTGCAAATATAAGTTCAAACGTAGTGCTAGACTGGAAGTCATTGTACTTTAAATGAACCCACTGCATCAGTGCTGAGACGTCTTCATCGACGTAGAGTAGGGATTGTTTCATTATCCCCTTAATATGCTGCGATTGGCTGAAATAAACCGTCATCAGTGTCGCTGAGGATGATCTGGGTTACAGAGTCATGTTGCAGTCAGTGTCAGAAAAATTGAACGCGTCTTCCAGAATGCAACAAGCAATACACCAGTAGTACGGAGCATATATTCGTCTCTAATTGACTATTAAAAAAAACTATCTCCTCCGATTACAAGACGTCTAACGAGGCATGTACAGTTCCCAAATTCGATTAATCACTTACCTTTATTGTTCTTATTTTATTCGGCATATTCTGAGTTTAACTTACAAAATTATGTAGCCTATAACAAAATATCAATTTGCGAGTCGCTAACTAAAATATTTATGCAAGGCTTAAAATTTAATATCGACCAGCTTTATGTTTCAATGTAATCCTACTTTGGAAATAGTTTTTCATTTCAAATGTGAAATATGTTGGCGTAAAACCATAGGTTGTCTTAAAACGGCAAGTGAGTTTGTAACCGACAAATTCAAACGTAAATATTTGTTATACTATTCGTTAATATAAATCACAAAAGCCTGCTATTTCAAATTAAACTTGAGAGAACAGGGTTTATTAATATTCTATGGAAACATAATTCGTCAAACACTACCGATATATCAATGTGGCTATATTGCGTCATTATTTAAATTGGATGAAATTCTCTCGGGATTCCAGCCGGGTAAGATTGTCGACAATCTTGAATCCCGAGAGAATTTCATACAACATTAAAACACCGGGAAAACCTACGTTTGACTATTATTTAAATTGTTAGAAATAAGTGTTCCGATAAGAAGTGGTTGATTATAAATCACAAGAATACTACTTTTCGTATATTTTGCCCCAATACGAAGAACTGTTTTATTTGTTGTTTACGAGTGTTCTTGTACGCAAAATTTCAGTTTCAATTCCAAAAACTATTACATTAGATGTAAATCTATATAATAAAAAAGGATGTATATTTGTATGTATGTATGTATGTATTTACGTTGTTCTTTATACAAATTTTATCGCGTGGACAGAATGCAACAAAAATTGGTACACATATTCTTCAAAATACGAGAAACGGTACTGTGAGGGTGAGAAACGCCTAGCATACATGTGGAAAGAATTATAATTAAAAACCGTGATCATTAAATATTAAATTACTGCGCGCCAAGAGACAATGACGTCACGCGAGAGAAAGACGTTACTACGCAACGAACAAAGGAAATATTTCCTTTATTAGGAATGAAATAAAGCAGAAATATTTTCTTCAGCAATACTCCATCGAATGGTAATAAAGAAGAATACGAATTACTTTACCATCCTTGCGGAAAATGTAAGTTAATTTTCGCGCTATATTAGTTGTGAGTCTAGCTAACAATTTCATCAATGTAATATTTCGTAATGTATGAAGACTGAGTGACAATTGACAATTATATCCTGAAATACTCAGGGAATATAGTTAAGTATTCAATTAAATACTTTTTCGAGTTTATATAAATAAGTACACGAGCAACGCCGGGCACCCAGCTAGTTTATTATAATTAGGCGGGGCAGAAAATCTTGAAACTTATTTCCGATCGTATCACAATCTTTATAGGTAACTGAGATGTTGGAACGATAAATTTATCAGGCAACTAAAATGTGTGGCATTTACTTAATATGGAAAAGGTTCTTCAGAATAAATTAAAGGGAATGCTGGAGACTGTCTCGACTGCTGCATAATGATCGGGTGAAACGCACGGTAATGTGCAAGTGAAACGTGTAAAACTAGAACGTCTGAAACCAGAATACAGGCAGTTTTTATAAATATAATTCACGTGACTGCTGAAAATTTGGACTACGGCCAAAGAGTTGGAGGTGTCATCAGATGGACAGGGATAATTTTACCATTATAAGAGGGAACATTTTGACATCCGAGATTTTTCACAGTCTAAAAATGGTTGTGCAGACGGAGAAACGAGTCTGTAAGATGTAGGACTCTTGTGATCACATGGAAAGAGATCGGGACGATCTAAGACGACCACAGCGGCGAGACACGCAAATAGTTTTGAGTAACGACAGTGCACGGAAGTGTTGGATTCCCGTTAGCCTGAGACTAATGCTGTTCATTTGTGCAGTGGCAGATGGAGCCTGGCAGACCCTAATAGCCTTGCTCCCTGTACTTTGCGAGGAACCGCGCCTCCAGGCTTTCTTCTTGTGTGGCAAATTCAGTCCCGTCTGCTCTGCGGTTTCACAGGATGTCTTCATCCCAATTTGCGGACTATTTATTACACCCCGAAGAACCGACCTAATATCCAGCAAATTAATGGCTGCAGCTCATCGAGCTTCTTTGATATTGTTGGTTCAGTTTACAATCTCAGAATCGACTGCAGTAACAATATTGTTGGACGACAAAACGTCTTGGTACAGGAAAATAATTTTCTTTATAGACACTAAAAATCAAAATGATTACATAATAATATTTTTTAAGTTCAATATCACATTTTTCATCGAAAACAGACAGGCTCTTATATGACACTAAGGTCATACTTTCCGGATATATATTTTAGACTCGTGACTGGTTTTCCGCGCTAGTTTCACAATATCACAAACCATAATTATATATTACACTATGATCGCTTTTGATACCCTCCAACATGTGTGAGTCTAAGACTGCCAGCATTTCAAAACGGAACAATGATATCTATGGGACATAATCAACATTTGCGTAATAAAAATTAAAAACATCCTTTGTCATTTCTGTTTAGAAAATAGATTGAAATGCCCTCCATAGTTTTGTTGACGAAATTCCAATGGCTGGACTCTCTTTCGCACATACCGCACAGTGACATTCTGTGGAATGTCACGAATTTATCATGGCTTATTTCCTCCTATTTGACATAACCACACGGGAAGAAGTCCAGAATGTGTCAGATCACACAACTTTGGAGTCAAATTCACATCGCCGTCCTGTAAGGAAAAAACCTTCTTGCCGCAGTGAAGCAGCGCGCTGTGACATGTGGCACCGTTCCGTTGCAAAAAAAAAAGATACTACGCACAAAACATCTATCGCACCGAACACGAATTTTTATAATACTGTTTTTCCGCCAATTGTTGAATAGTAAGTTATAATAATAATAATAATAATATATTGGAAGCGCACACATGTCGTGCATTACATTACAACCTTTCCTTGCTGCAAGCTACGATAGATTTAAGTCTATTCCTACATTTTACAATATGATATCTCTCACAGGCTTCTAAACACAATTCACACACACACACACACACTCGTCTTTTGGTTCATGAAATACTTTGTTTAAGCACACTTTATGGTGAAAGCCATGGATCGCCAGTCTCGTCTTCGTGTGGCGTAGTTCATGGTTGGCTTCCATCCATGTCCTGTCCTGCATAGCAGATGTTGCATAGAAGTCCTCCGGTATGTTCCGTTTCCTCTCATACAGATCCTGTAAAAGCTGTGTGAAGCTGGAACCAGCTGGTAGTATCAGATCATATCTTAAATCCTCTATTAGGAAGGTCTCCCTGGTAAGCTCGTACACTAGCCTCGATCTTGAATTTTGTGGAACTCCTAAAATTATTTTCAGGTATCTAGCCTTTACTCGCTCCAGTTGTCTGTACTTGAGGTATTCTCCTACTAATTCTAGGCCATACGTCAGAACAGGTAGTATCTTTAGCCTAAACAGGTCCATCGCTGTGCTGATCGATAATTGTGTAATGTTTCTGATTTAATTCATAGCTCTAGCGGCCGCCACTGCTCTAGATCTTATATGCAGTCTGAAACTCCTTCCCGTTGTTTGGATTGTGATACCTAGATATTTAAAGTTGTTAGCCCTCTTGAGCACTTTACCATTGCATTTGACGTTCTCTGCTTCTGTGAGTCTTCCTCCTTTCCTGACTCCGTCTTCTCTTCATTTATCTGAACGTCATTTCGGAATAGTAAGTTATATTACCCGATAAACGAACTCGTATAGTTGCCATAATGCCCCAAAAAATTCTTACCCAAACAGCAATTTTGAAAACAAATGTGGGAATCATTAAAACACACAAAAAGAAGTAGCACATTGGTAATTTTATCAACAAAAGATTCATTACACTAAGTGCACGAATTATGAGATCATTTTGGTGACACGTTCAAAGTGTACAATTGATACCTGGTATTCCCCGGTTGTTTTGTTCAAATTCATGACTTCATCTCAAGTCGTCAAGCTCGTCACATGAATGAGGAAGCAGGAAGCGATCCGTGAAGCAAGAAGACTAGCAATGACGCCATCTATTTGTAAAACAATGTTGAGGAAATCCTATAACCAATTCCTTACAGACGTATCGACATTGCCTCGTGATTGAAATTAAAAAATTCTATTTTTGGAGTAATCCTCTTTTAACTGTTCAAATACTTGGTTATGATTGTAAATATTAATATATTAATTCTTTTATATATGTAGAAATAGGGACACTTAAAATTAATTTCTTCCAATGGCCATTTAAGATGATTTATATTCGATCTTTCATATTTCTGTGGGCTTGGTTTGTAGTGGTTTGAGACTCAATTACATCTGATGAATACATACATGTCAAAGCGACCTACTCCCACTTTACGGCGTGGTCGGTCACGAATTTACCGGCAGACTATTACAGCTTACGAGCCCCAAGGCGGGTCACAGTTATTGTGACACCGAGGACGTTGAACAGTTGAAACAAGTTTTGCAGAACCGAATTATAAGTCGGCTTAGTGATGAATGTAACAGGGAAGTGCAATTTCGACTAGAATAGGTGTAGGTGAAAGTGGAGAAGACGGGGCGCGGTCCTGCTCCTAATAAAACAGGGCGTGACCTTGTCAGTTGCTACAAATGCAGATTAAAGGACTCGAAACAACAACCTCGGTACCACTTTCACGCCCTGAGCAGCAAAATTCGTACCTGTCTGACGGGTGCAGACGCCAGAGTTTGCAGAATAAATTAATTCGTACAAATTGAGGGTGACGCATTTACGGATCATCCGGTGTTTAATTTCATACAAACCAAATATATCGAAAACATTATTTTAACACGGATAATATTGAAAAACAATTTACTTTTACGCCTAATTAAAAATATTCGATCAGGAATTTGTGATATATATATTGTAATAATTAACAATAAGGCGTTAATTAATTTAACTATTTTGGCTCACGTTGAACGCCAAAGTGTAATAATCAAATGGAAGGCTTTTTATTAAATGAAAAGATCGAAACTAACAAACAAAATATTTATTTATTTTGTGGCAACAAAGAATGATTACAAACACAAAATTTGAGATCTCATTCTCTCAGGGCCTTGACTGGGTTTGATAATTGACACAACAGATTGATTTTAAAATCTTATTAACCAACAGTTCACATTTAACTAAACAATATGTCGCTAGAAAGAAATTAAAAGTAAAGAAATTAACTCTGATTGACAATTAAAAGAGAACGAAATCTGACTTTATCCTTTAATTAATCGTTAGTTTTGGTTTTGTTACTTACATCTGTCCAGCTGGTACCAGCATTCTTTTTGGTTTCGGAAGTACACTATTGCAAAATTATACACTGATTCTAAAAGTCGACTCACAGATTTTACACTATTTAAGTCAAAATTGTTAGGCTCACAGGTACTCGGATGATCCTCCTGAATGTCAGCTATCTGATGTCTGCTTGCCTTATACGAATCCTATGATTCGTAGATAGTCTTTTACCGCTTTAAAATTAAACTGCAACTTTACTATTCCAGGCTGCCTATAGACGTAAACTGCTGACTTCCTTTCATGAATGGCTATAGGCGTAAACTCTCTTAGACTTTCCTGGCTGGCTGTAGACGTAAACTGCTTTTACTTAGCGATATTTACGAGGTAATACTTCCGTTAATGTTTTTACTTTGTCTTAAATTCACAACTTTGTTTAATAATACATTAACGACGGCTAGTCTCTGCTCTAGTATTATTTGTTCCGTCCTCTGAAATGTCCCGCCACCAACTAACAGTTATATTACTTGTTCTGTTCCTCACGATGTTTTTCCGCGAACTGACTCCTAGTTCTCCCTAGTTTGAGCGCGGATACGCCATTTTTGACTTTTCGACAAAGCAAAGTGAGCTCGCTTTTCCATTGTCGCGTTGTTCGATCAAACCGCTATAATGGATTTCTCAAACAATTCAAATTTTATGTCCAAACAATTAATGGCCTAATTAATTGGCATTACAATATATATTAGAAGAAGAAGAATATAAAAAATTAGAACTGTCGAAAAATATACTTGTATGTATTAATGTTCTGCCTGTAGGAATCAACACACACACACACAAAGATTTAATCTCTGAAGGAAACTGAAGGAATGTTCCAAGGTTCAAATTATATTTCTATGACTAGAAAAATAACGGAAAAATACTTGTACAGACTTTTAATGCATATCCTATACATTTCATAATTATTTGAGAGTCGTAAACGAAGGCTGGAAGACGTAAAACATCACAGTCAAGAAATAAACGGTGCAAAATGAAAGGAATTAAACATTAACATTATTTTAAATAATAAGAAGGATTGCCAATTCAGACAAAAAAATGATAATATAAATACCACAAAAGCTTTTGAGTTTTGTCAACTGAAAAGTTGTGTCGCTTTAGAATCTTCTTCGCACCTGACGAAAGGAACAAGGATCCCAGAAAAGTTGTGTGGTATTTATATTATCATTGGCTATCTTTTTTATTCATTAATTTCAATCAGACGTAAATTTTTAATTTTATTAAATTGTTTCTGTCATTTTGCCGGTTTATTTACAAATTATTGTCAGTTAAACATAACTAATAAAATATTACAGTATATGTAAAATATTATACACCAGACTGTTGTAAATAATTCGTTCGTAATCTTACAGATAGCTTTTTGGAAAATGTGTCTGAAAAATATTACTATATGTAAAATGCACGTGTAGCATAAACGCTAGGAGAAACCACAAAGTTAAAATAAATTCCGTACTTTTTATTGAAGTGAAATTTTTTGTGTGGCAGTTTTGTCAATCTTGCTCTGTATTCCACATCCCCCTTCAATCCCTCCCTATGTTATTAAAGAGGAGATCGCACAATGACCCACGAGTAACCTGATTCAAAAATTAAACATGTGACTCATTTTTTCTATCATAAATATTTAATTAATTTTTACTGATATTAAATGAAGCCGTGGACAGTCATGAATGAAGGCCCTGTATATTTGTTAGATTAATAAAACTGTGAGGCTATATTAAATGAAATAATTCAATATTTTCTGCACAAAATACCTTGACAATTTTTTAATAACACAGCTTACAAAAATTACAAACCATTTATTTTTTATGTTTGCCTTGAAGTGTGTTTGTGACCACAAACCTGTTAATTTTTTATTATATTATTTTTGAAAAGTTTCAAAATTTGTTCTATTTTTGTTATACAATAATGAATATTTATTTCAATACATTATTCGCTAAACTGTTAATTTTTCAACTTGTTCTTCAATCGCAGTTAACAAACCTAGCTTTATTCTTTCGTGCCAGAAATCTACTCTGTTTATAGACACGAATATACAGTGATGTTGTTGTATATTATATGAAGATTTAATGCGGAAGGAGAATGTTTGTGTAGGCACCTGTCGAGAGATTTTGAGCCTTTGCCAGATCCAGAAACTAGACTCCCAGATGGCTGTCGCATCCCGAGCCGGAAACAGGGACAGATGTCTCCCCTTCCCGTGTCTATGTACTGCGGGTAATGAAGAACATTCTTCAGGAACGACAATGAACTGCAGACATGTGCAATTGCCATCTGCAACAGACACCGACAACCCTTCTACGGATCTACATGTCCTGTCAGGTGTTGTAGACGTCAGAGTGCGAGCTTCTAGCGACAAACGTAGGCTTGAACCAAGAACGGGATGTTTCGCGACTAATTATATAGGTCAAAATCGCAACACGTGATGTCATTGAATCTTAAAAGTGAAATTATATTCTTTCCCAATTACTTCTTTTTCATCTTGATGTGCGTTCGGTTGCAGCTCATTACCGTTACAGTTAAAAGTTTATTGATATTGACAGACAGTAAACAACGATGGCTTCGGACGACAAAGAAACATCTGTTGCTCATTTGCTCAGAGAGCCGTTGTGCATTACAACTCACTTCCACCAAACTACGGCAAAAAAGTACTAGAGTGGCTTGGAATCGAGCCAGGATCTTCCACGAAGAAGCCGCGACGAGGCGACGCACCGCAGAGAAACTGACAATTATAAAACATTTGGATTTATTGATCCCAGAAAAAATTGCATGAAAAGTGATGTGATGCCAGACATCTGAATGATCTTCATGTATTAATAAAATAATAGTTTCATGTATCTGACTACATTAAATTATAAATGAATAAACTATCCAAATTTGTCACAAATATATTTTAATAAAACAAATAATTAGAAAATATTAATGAAATAACAATTGGCACGACAAATCGTTCCTTTTTTGGAATTTGTTCAGCAATTAGAGATAAAATAAATAATAATTTATATATCAATGTAAGCTCTATCGGCCAAACGAAACGATCTTTAAATATGTGAATATAAAAACGCTAAAAAATTTTCAGCTGTTCCAAACATATTAATTTAAATAAACTTAATTTTTACTGGCAAAATAAAACAAAAATCGACGGAGAATGTAAATAGCGAAATGTTGCGTATTACATCCAATTATTCTGTTATTGATGTGAAACAAATAGTAATAATTTAAAAAGAATTTATTATTCCTTATTGTAAATTATTTTTTATCATGTAAATATAAAAAATTACAATTTTAACTTTTGTATAAAACAGTCATTTAGGTCGCAATTGTCTCCAGAAAACTTCATTTATTTTTTCACGAAATAAATTGTAAGTTACGTTGTATAACTTTTCACATAATTGTGTTTATGTTTATAAAATCATGTTCTCTCTAAATTTTTAGATATAAGACTAAAAACTTTTTTATATTTGCACCCGAAGGAACGATACGTCGTGTCAATTGCTATTTTATTAATGCTCTAATTTTTTATTTTATTAAAATATTCTCCTGACTAATTTGGCTAGTTTATTCATTTTTACTAATAAATATTTTACTTTAATCTGGTAAGACAGACCTTATATTGAATTATATACCTTTTTTTTGTCTAGCAACAACTACGTAAAGTTTCCTGTTCAATAATCCGCCATTTAATGTTTACTGATGTTTGATTTTGCTACATTTGTTCCGTAATATTGTATTTGATTTCTGATATCCTCACTTAATCTATCAAAATGTCGTCTTACATTTATTCATGACTGTCCACGGCTTCATTTAATTTCAGTAAAAATTAATTAAATATTTATGATACAAAAAATGAGTCACATGTTTAAATTTTAAGAATCAGGTTATTCGTGGGTCGTTGTGCGTTGTGCGATCTCCTCTTCAATAACATAGGAAGGGATTGAAGGGGGATGTGGAATACAGAGCAAGATTGACAAAACTGCTACTCAAGAAATTTCACTTCAATAAAAACTATGGAATTTATTTTACCTTTGTGGTTTCTCCTAGCGTTTATGCTACACGTGCAATTTTAATGTAGTATATATTTCAGACACATTTTCCAAATAGCTATCTATAAGTTTAAGAACGAATTATTTACAATAGTCTGGTTTTTAATATTTTACATATACTGTAATATTTTAGTAGTTATGTTTATCTGACAATAATTTATAAATAAATAAATAAACCGGCAAACATGACAGAAACAATTTAATAAAATTAAAAATTAACGTCTGATTGAAAATAATGAATAAAAAGATAGCCAATGATAATATAAATTCCACACAACGTTTCTGGGATCCTTGTCTCTTTCGTCAGATGCGAAGAAGAGCCTAGAGTGACACAACAGCACTTTTCAGTAGACAAAACTCAAAAGCTTTTCTGGTATTTATATTATCTTTTTTTTGTCTGAATTGGCTATCTTTCTTATTCTTTAAAATAAAAAATGTTAACGTTTAATTCCTTTTATTTTGATTGGATGACATTGTTTCTGATATGTTGGAACGTTTATTTCTTGACTGTGATGTTTTACGTCTTCCAGCCTTGGTTTTCGACTCTCAAATAATTATGAAATGTATAGGCTATGCAGTAAAAGTCTATATGTTGGATAAATAAACCGGCAAACATGACAGAAGCAATTTAATAAAATTAAAAGTTTACGTCTGGTTGAAAATCTATATAATAAAAAAGGATGTATATTTGTATGTATGTATGTTTGTATGTATTTACGTTGTTCTTTATACAAATTTTATCGCGTGGACAGAATGCAACAAAAATTGGTATACGTATTCTGCCAAAATCGAGAATCGGTACTGTGGGGGTGAGAAACCCGTAGAATAAACGTGGAAATAATTATAATTGAAATAAGTTACGAATTAGTGTTAAATTACTGCGCGCCAAGAGACGGTGACGTCATTGGCAAAACATTGACGCATCATAAAAATATAGTTCTGTATTTCGTAATGAAATAAAGCAAAAATATTTTTATTTAATATAAAGTATACATGTGGAAAGAATTATAATTAAAACCCGTGATCATTAAATATTAAATTACTGCGCGCCAAGAGACAATGACGTCACGCGAGAGAAAGACGTTACTACGCAACGAACAAAGGAAATATCTCCTTTATTAGGAATTAAATAAAGCAGAAATATTTTCTTTAAATAAAAAGTATAATTTTAAACAGCAATACTCCATCGAATGATAATAAAGAAGAATACGAATTACTTTACCATCCTTGGGGAAAATGTAAGTTAATTTTCGCGCTATATTAGTTGTGAGTTTAGCTAACAATTTCATCAATATTTCTTAATGTATGAAGACTGAGTGACGATTATATACTGAAATACTCAAGGAATATATTTAAGTATTCAATTAAATACTTTTTCGAGTTTATATAAATAAGTACACGAGCAACGCCGGGCAACCAGCTAGTAATGAATAAAAAAGATAGCCAATGATAATATAAATATAACACAACGTTTCTGGGATCCGTGTCCCTTTCGTCAGATGTGAAGAAGGACCTAGAGCGACACAACAGCACTAGTCAGTTGCAATTTCAAAATTTCTTACAACTGCTTCTATTAATTTTTTCCATACTTTTTATCTGGTCATCAAAGCATTGAACCACAGAATAAGTGTGATATATTACTGACACCTTATTCTGTTGTGTTGAATATTGCTTTATAAATGGACGACGCGTCTCCGTTTCTCCACAAAATCTGAACCCCCCGGTGGTTTCAATTACACTGGGATTCTGTAAACAGCCAATTGCCGACCCAAGGCTTATGTGCAATAAAATGTGAAACCGAAGCTCCAATATCTAAATTTTCAAGTGAATCTGTGAAAAAAAAACAACAGACGGCTGCTTTTTTTTATGACCTGACGTCGGTAAAAATTTAAGGAGTGAACGATAATGGCAACGCCGTCCACTGCTCTCCTTGAGCTGCCTTCGGTGTAACAGCTATCCCATTTCCTGCAGGTAAAATAAAAAAAAGTGGCTTTCAAGCAAGCAGAAGTTTTTTTTTTTACTCAGTGGAAGAAAGTCCGTGGAATGAGCAATTAGCTCCAATGTCCTGCCAAGGCTGACGCGTCCAAATACCTCAAGTCCTCATTCAGCGGAAGGACGTTTACATGTGCGAACACGTCATTGGTCCCTTCGAAAGAAATCTCTGTGGTGTAAAAATAGTCGCAGGTAAATATATACGTATTATGAAATCGGTCGTGTGACTGCCGCTCCTTCATTCGGCAATGCCCTCTACAATTGGCTTTTTTTTTACCGCATGAATCAGCCATGCCAATATCTTAGTTTTCACGCAAATTGCCGACTGAAGTGAAAACAGACCCATTTCGCCATAGAATTTTTTTTTTGCAACGATTACCAACTTTTCAGCTTCACGCTATCGGGAACTATGCAAGAAAGTTTCAGAATGAAAAACCTCGGACAAAATCTACAGTTCAATTCAGCATACATAAATAAACTTGCCATACCTAACTTAAATTACTGACACTTTAAAAGTGCCCCGACTATGGAACTCGATAAATTTCCTTAGATTGTGCATCTACGTCTTTAAATTATATATTTATTATTACAAATTGAATTGACCAATATTTTTTATTGTATCAGTCGCAAAAAATAAAAATTATAATTTTTATTTATTACTAGCTGGGTGCCCGGCGTTGCTCGTGTACTTATTTATATAAACTCGAAAAAGTATTTAATTGATTACTTAAATATATTCCTTGAGTATTTCAGGATATAATCGTCACTCAGTCTTCATACATTACGAAATATTACATTGATGAAATTGTTAGCTAGACTCACAACTAATATAGCGCGAAAATTAACTTACATTTTCCGCAAGGATGGTAAAGTAATTCGTATTCTTCTTTATTATCATTCGATGGAATATTGCTGTATAAAATTATACTTTTTATTTAAAGAAAATATTTCTGCTTTATTTAATTCCTAATAATCTCCTTTGTTCGTTGCGTAGTAACGTCTTTCTCTCGCGTGACGTCATTGTCTCTTGGCGCGCAGTAATTTAATATTTAATGATCACGGTTTTTAATTATAATTCTTTCCACATGTATACTTTATATTAAATAAAAATATTTCTGCTTTATTTCATTACGAAATACAGAACTATATTTAGGATGCGTCAATGTCTTGAAAACTTATGACGTCATCGTCTCGCGCAGTAATTTAACACTAATTCGTAACTTATTTCAATTATAATTATTTCCACGTTTATTCTAGGGGTTTCTCACAGTACCGGTTCTCGATTTTGGCAGAATACGTATACCAATTTTTGTTGCATTCTGTCCACGCGATATAATTTGTATAAAGAACACCGTAAATACATACATACATACAAATATACACTATTTTTTATTTTATAGATAGATTATTGAAATAAAAAATAGTAATAATAAGCCAGTCGTGCATTGAATCTGTGTTTTATTTACCAAAGTCAAAATTTGCCAATTGCATGATTGAATAAATATTCCAACAGAAACTTCCACCGTCAAATCATAAAGGTCGTTATTGTGAAACTCGCAAAACAGTACATTTAAAAAATTATTTTCTCCATTGCACCTGTTCTGAGATACCGTCCGTGTTTTTAGTCCATAATCCAAGACGTGCCAAAAACGTTATAACCGTAAAAATTCATCACTATTTGTATTAACGGCCAATGAAGTGATGAAAAAACAATGTCGAAAAATTTTAATGAATATCCATGCATGTTAAAATCAAAGCACGAATGGTATAGAAAAAATGAATCAAACTTACACCTGGAAAATATTAAGTTATTACACACAAAACATCACTTTGATCAGAGTAACTATTTCATTTTAGAACCACGTTAGTAACAAAATGTTGAATATTAAACTTGATAAACAATCCAATAATGTTAAAGTACATGATAATAATTTAAGTAGAATTTATAATTAAATTATTTATTAAATCCATATTTTTCTTGTCTCTCTTTAAATAGAATTTATTTATTCATTTGTTACATTCTCTATTTAATGCCAGTTTAATTAATATTATTTATTATTAATGTAAAAAATATTAATGATAATATATTCATTGTTTTCAAAGTACTTAATCTCCCTTTATATTTGTACTATTTACCTTGCTAAAATCTCTATATCTGTAGAGCAACCACATATATATTTATTAAAATGGTATTTTTTTTAAAAAAAATCATTTATTTGTTCATTGATAATTAATTAAAAGAATAATAATTTATAATACAGACTTTATATAATTTACAATAACAAGGAATCATAAAAAATATTTAAATGATTTCTTCACATCAATAGGTTCATTATTATTGTGTTATAGGATGTTATGTGCAACATTTCGCTCGTCATTCTTGAATAATATTTACATTCTCCGTCTTAAATATTTGTATTTTCCCAGTAAAAAATAAGGTTAATTAAATAAATGTTTGGACACAGCTGAAAAATTTTGAAGGTTTAAATTCAATTTTTTTTATCTCAAATTGGAGCTTTTAAAGATCGCTTCGTTTAGCCGATATAGCTTACATTGATATAAAAATTATTAATTTTGTAAATAACATTGTTCAACTAAAATGTTTATTTTATCCTGACTGTTCTTTTCTCACCAGAGGCATTATTTGCAAGTTCATGAAATATTAAAGGTGAAGGAGTTAATCGATTTCGGTGTCTACGCTCTTGAAACTCAATCTACTGGAACTCCTTTCTAAAGCGTTCTCCGAAAGTAAAGTAAAGGGACGTTGCATGTCATACACCTCGGATAATGTTACGATTTATGAGTGTGAAAATAGAGCGTTCAAGAAATATTACATGACAATTATTTTTTTTTAGGGCAACAGGCTACATGACGGTAATCCACGTTGGGCAACTCCCCTTTGATAGCATAGGAAGGGGTTTGAAAGGGGTGATGCGGAAGGGTAGGGGAAGGTAGCCAAGGGTTAACTAGGGCCCCCGGGCTATGGTTTAAGGATCCTACCCGGCATTCGCCTAAAGAAATGCAGGACAAACCCTTGAAAAACTTGCATCAGGTAGGTCGGGCATTGGGTACTTGTCCCACGCCCTTCCGATAGCGGGAGAGGAGTTTGCTGTGGGGACGCAGCATTCCTTTCTCCGTGCCTCGACCAGTTCAGGAGGCAGCTGCCCGACTATTCCAATGGGAATAGCGGACAACTCTTACCGTATGCCCAAGGTCTGTGACCCCGGATCATACACCTCTCAAAACAGGCAGAGGTTCCTCCGCTTGTGGAAACCTTAGATCAAAAACGTAGAGGAAAAGGCATACCCAAAGGTAGCCCCTTCGTATCTCTCCTACAAAGTTCTGCCTGCGAGAGAACATCCCTCGCAGGTATTGTCTGCGAGAGAATAGCCCTCGCAGGTCTTTTTTCTACATGACAATTTTTTTTTAGGGCAACAGGCTACATGAGGGTAATCCACAATGGGCAACTCCCCTTTAATAGCATAGGAAGGGATTTGAAAGGGGGGATGCGGAAGGGTAGAGGAAGGTAGCCAAGGGTTACTAGGGCCCCCGGGCTATGGTTTAAGGATTCTACCCGGCATTCGCCTAAAGTAATGCAGGGAAACCCCTAGAAAACCCTGCATCAGGTAGGTCGTGCATTGGGTACTTGTCCCACGCCCTTCCGATAGCGGGAGAGGAGTTTGCTGTGGGGTCGCAGCTATCCCTTCTCCTCGACCAGTTTAGGAGGCAGCTGGCCGAATATTCCAATGGGAATAGCGGACAACTCTTACCGTATGCTCAAGGTCTGTCAATTAGGTCAGGTGTATTTTACACTAACACTGTAATAAATCACAGGTGAGAAATTCCGACACAAAAGGAAATTTATTTCCGTTAGTTTGCAAAGATCTGTTAATACAATTATCTGAGATAAATTCTAGGTCAAAAGTTTTATGACGTATTTCTTTCACAGCAAAGGAAGCCTGTGAGAGAATTCTCTCGCAGGTAAACCTTCTCAGAGAGCCCTGGAGAAGGCTACCTTTGGGGATGTCTTCTCCTATCTCTAGTTTTTGAACTAATGTTCCCATAAGCCGAGGAGCCTCAGGCTGTCTGTTGTATGTTCCGGGGTCGCAGATCTTGGGTATATGGTAAGAGTTGTCCGCTATTCCTGTTGGAATAGTCAGCCAGCTGCCTCCTAAACTGGTCAATGCACGGAGAGGGTAATGCTGCGGCCCCACAGAAAACTCCTCTCACGTCATAGGAAGGGCGTCGGACAAGTACTAACTGCCCGACCTACCTGATGCAGGTGTTTTCAGGGTTTTCTCGGAATCGCTTTTAGGCGAATTGCCGGGTAGGATCCTTAACCTAAACCCCGGGGGCCCTAGTTAACCCTTGGCTATCTTCCTCTGCCCTTCCGCAGACCCCTTTCAAGTGCCCTTCCTATGTTAAAGGGGAGTTGCCACCATGTGGATTGCCCTCATGTAGCCTATTCTTCACGTGTAGCGTGCTACTCTGAAAAAACGTTGAAAGTTTTCCTTATCAGTATTTTGGGATTAAACTTAGTGTGTTTGTGGTGAAATATACCGAGGATGAATTAATATGTGGCGTGTGTTGGGAATGCAATCTCCTGCTCCGTACTAAAAGCTTTACCACAGAGGACTCTCAGTCAATATGAAACTATCTCTTTAATGCAAGTGTGTTAAAGGTGTAAATCTTTCATCCTCCGATCGTTATCTGTCACCACATAGTGTAATACTGCTATATTACAATCCATAAGAAACGATATTGATCGCGGTTTCCAAACTACCACTACCTACTTTCACTTCGCCAATTTTGTGGCCCGCGTCTGATGATTTGTCACTGTCCTTCCCCTTCCTCCTTCCCCAATTGGCTTTAACGACTGGTAATAAAATTAAGAAAATATATTAACCTAATGCAATTAACAGGCAGTATCCGAACCTCTTCAGCCCCATGTTAAATGTTTAATGATCTGTACTTTATGTAATACATAGCATTCAATGGTCACGTTTTGTGTTTATATTTCGGCAAATACTGCTCACCTTCAAGAAGTCTCAGTATGTATCATATTAAATTGACGAGGATTGTGTTGGAAACTGGCTGCAAACTTACGATGCCGGTAGCCGTTATCAGATTCGCAATATATAATAAAGTCCTTTAGAAGTCAGTCCGTTATTCATACCGAATATTGAGCAATTAGATTTTGGCTTATCAGATACAAAAATCGTGACTTTGTTATACTTGCTGGTCTTAAACAGAGCTAAACCCAAGTAATTATTCACTTGACTCGTTTTTCCTTGATATCGTTCCAATGCTCAACCTACCTGATGCAGGTTTTTCTAGGGTTTGTCCTGCATTCCTTTTCGGCGAATGCTGGGTAGGATCCTTAAACCAGAGCCCGGGGGCCCTAGCTACCCTTGGCTACCTTCCTCCACCCTTCCGCATCCCCCCTTTCAAATCCCTTTCCTAAACAATAAGAGGGGAGTTGCCACTATGTGGATTACCCTATACTAAGCCTCTCTACACCCAATAAATAAATAAAAAAAATTGCAGGATGGCTGAACTTATTGTCAGAACCTGCAGGAGAGATACGAAGGGGCTACCTTTGGGGATGCCTTTTCCTCTCCGTTTCTGAACTAAGGTTCCCACAAGCCGAGGCACCTCGGCCTGTTTTGAGAGGTGTATGTTGGGCATACGGTAAGATTTGTTCGCTATTCCCATTGTAATAGTCGGCCATCTGCCTCCTAAACTGGTTGAGGCACGGAGAAGAGAATGCTGCGTCCCCACAACAAACTCCTCTCCCGCTATCGGAAGGGCGTGGGACAAGTACCCAATGCCCGACCTACCTGATGCAGGTTTTTCTAGGGTATGTCCTGCATTTCTTTTAGGCGAATTCCGGGTAGGATCCTCAAACCATATCCCGGGGGCTCTAGTTACCCTTGCTACCATCCTCCACCCTTCCGCATCCCCCCTTTCAAATCCCTTTCCTATGCTATAAGAGGGGAGTTGCCACCATGTGGATTACCCTATACATAGCCTGTCTCCACCCAGATGAGAGAAATTAGTGACCGCTGAACAGGGATATATCATCATCATCATAAAACCAATGTTCTGGAATGTAAAACGGACAGTAACTGATTTTTTCTATTCTTTCTAGTTTATCAGTAGACTGACAGCACAATACAAAGTTGCTACAGTGTCTCGAGGTTAAAAAAACAATAAAAAACCCGAGGAAATGGACGAAGAAGCCTACGAGGGCTATTCTCTCGCAGGTGAACCTTCCCAGAGAGCTCTGGAGGAGGCTACCTTTGGGGATTGCTTCTCCTCTCTCTGGTTTTTTTTTAACTAAGGTTCCCACAAGCCGAGTCACCTCGGCCTGTTTTGAGAGGTGTATGTTCCGGGGTCGCAGACCTTGGGCATACGGTCAAAGTTGTCCGCTTTTCCTATTAAAATAGTCAGCCAGCTGCCTCCTAAACTGGCGAAGGCATGGCGAGGGGTAAGCTGCGACCCCACAGCAAACCCCTCTCCCACCAACGGAAGGGTGTGGGACAAGTACCAAATGCCCGACCTACCTGATGCAGGTTTTTTATAGGGTTTGTCCTGCATTACTTTTAGGCGAATGCGGGGTAGGAACCTTAAACTATAGCTCGGGGCCCCTAGTTAACCCTTGGCTACCTTCCTCCACAATACTGCATCCCTCATTTCAAACCCCTTTCTTATGCTATAAGAGCGAAGTTGCCACTATGTGGATTACCCTACACCCAAAAAAATGGGAATAGTCGGCCAGCTGCCTCCTAAACTGGTCGAGGCACGGAGAAGGGAATGCTGCGACTCCACAGCGAACCCATCTCCCCCCCAATCGGAAGGGCATGGGACAAGTACCGACTGCCCGATCTACCTGATGCAGTTTTTTCTAGGGTTTTCCCTGTAACTTTAATCGAATTGCTGGGTAGGATCCTGAAACAATAGTTAACCCTTCGCTACTTTCCTTTACCCATCCACATCCCTCCTTTCAGTCTCTTTCCTATGCTATAAGAGGGGAGTGGCCACTATGTGGATAACCTTATATATATATTAGCCTGTCTACACTTTCTTCTTCTTTTCTTAGTTAGAAGTTTGAAATTTTAAAAGTCATAAATAAAAAACCTTGGCTCCTGAATTAAATCTTGGGAAAATAATTCTGGTATTTATAAGTATGTGTATATGTAAATTTAGGATAAAGCTGATTAATGCCTATTCTGTTATTCTATTTGGCTTCATGCTTCTTATTTTCTAATAAATGCATACTTGATATTAAAAATGAATTTGTAAAGTTTAGTATCCACACTGCGCACCCCGCGCCTCTACCTTAGGTTGTAAATTTTGTCATGAAATATTCCTTGGAGCCGTTTGCTCTCTTGAGTAGGATTATAAATGGCGCCTTTGACGAGTGTTTTGCGCCATACCGTGTGTATATGTTTTGTCAGGTTTAAAGTGATGGCAGACGAGCTAGGTAGGTGCTAACGACCCGATGGTAGGTTTGCGTGGGGACGAGGCTCTGTCGCAAGGCAAAGCAGATGCTGGCTCCTCTGCCACTGCTTATAAGGAAAGCGATCCGCCAACGGCGTTCAACAACCCCTGCCCAATCGGCCCTTTGTCCTCTGCAGACTGCCAGCAAGGACGCAGTAGCCACTGACGCATCATACATTAGTACGAATATGCGAAAAAGAACATACTTAAATCATCATAGCTTCTAAAAGGTAATAAAACTTCCTAAACCACAGGAAGAGAAAATGAAAACGAACTGAAAAGAAATTCTCTGAAATAATGTAAAAATTATGCGAATTAGTCGGGATGGAGAACGTTACAAATCTTATTAGCTCACATAATCATACGCCGACGCGCGAACGGACAGAAGTACTGAATTCTCAATTTCAGAAATTAATAAAGTAGTTTGAGGGACTTGTATCAAGCCCGTAGGCTTTATTGGAGCGACAGGCTACATGAGGGAATCAGGGTACGGTATGCAAGGGTTAATTAGGGCCCCCGAACTATATACGCGGCATTCGTCTAATCGTGATGCAGGACAACCCCTGCATCAGGTATGTCCGGTTCTTGGTACTTGTCGCACGCTCTTCCGATGACGGGAGTGGGCTCCATTGTTCGAAAAAAAATTGGTCGACCGTGTTTAAAACTAGACGTGGACGTTGTGGCTTTTGATTGGTGCTTAACAACTCCTGGAACACACAATCTTCTCTATCTAGCAGTTTTATAATTAAAATGTATTAAAGAAATAGTTAATGGACATTAAAGTGCAGTGAAGTATCACCTAGTATTATTATTATTAATACAAAGCATATTTACGTATTTGTAGCTTTGAGTAGAAGTAAAATAGGTTCTAATTCTCTCAAATTTTGCTTCTTAAGTAAGCAAGAAACATTCCTTGGCTGTTGGGAAGCTAGAAAAGGAAAATTGATGATTTGTTCCTGCGGTGTTGATGAATATATTGACATTTAAACGAAAACTAAGGACTGAGAAATATTTTGATGATTATGTCTACAATACTAGACGGTTAATTGAAACATATACTGTGCTACCAAACACTGGTAAATACTGAAAATCTGGAAAAATGTTGAACTGGAATAAAGTAGTATAGTGTGATGGAGTATTCAGAAAAGTTTTATTGGAGAGTAAAGTCGTATAAACTGTGGGCGTGAATGCCTAAGCGTCAGGATAGTACATTTAATCGAATTACAGACGGTATAGCTATATAAAAAAGTATGTATGTTTGTATGTATTTACGTTAATCTCTATGCA
This sequence comes from Zhengitettix transpicula, assembly GCA_037074705.1. Lineage (NCBI taxonomy): Eukaryota > Metazoa > Arthropoda > Insecta > Orthoptera > Tetrigidae > Zhengitettix > Zhengitettix transpicula. The sequence continues at coordinate 31,860,399 of CM073596.1, read as the reverse complement.
TATTTAAATGCGTGGACAGATTGCAACAAACATTAGTACACATATTCTTCAAACGGCGAGAAACGGTACTGTGGGGGTGAAAAACTTGTAGCATAATGGAGGAAAGGATTATAATTAAAAAATGTGATCATTTTGTGACAAATTACTGCGCATCAAAAAATCATAACGTCATAGCACACGCAAGGATGAGACGTTACTACGCGACGATACTGCACAAAAATGTAAATACGTCCGTTTTTGGTAATGAAATAAAGCAGAAATATTTTGATTGAATAAAAAGTATAATTTTATCCAGGAAAACTCATCGAATGATGATAAAAAAAACAATACGAAAGATTATAAGATCTGAGGGACTAATTTTCTTTTACATAACTTAACTTTTAAAATGACTGACATGGCGTAAATATGGCACGTACCGTGAATTTGCCCAATTTAGTATGTAGTGGAGGAGACATAGAATGATGGTAAAATCAGTACCTAATATTTGTTAATCATTATAATTTGATAGATTTTTAATGTGTAAAAACTGACGAATTATTTCAAGTGAAATTCTTGAAAAATTTTAGTTATTTGGGTATATCATTATAATTTCACATATTTCATTGTAAATGTGTAAAAAATGAATACCAGTGCTATTGTAGCGGCAGGAGCTCCCAAAGCGACAATGGAGCCAAGCTCTGTTACTTTTTCGGAAAGTCAAAAATGGCGTATGCGCGCTAAAACTCGAGACTACGATAGTTCAGTTGGTGACGGGACATTTCGGAGGACGGAACAAATGATTCTAGAGCAGAGACTAGCCGTCGTTTAATGTATCATTAAACAAAGTTGTGAATTTAAGATAAAGTAAAAACATTCACGGAAGTATTATCCCGTAAATATCGCTAAGTTAGCAGTTTTTACGTCTATCAGCAACCAGGAAAGGAGTGCAGTTTTTACGTCTGTAGCCAGTCAGGAATAGTAAAGTTGCAGTTTAAGTCCCAAGCGGTAAAAAGACTAGCAAATCTATTAATCACAGGATTCAAGCGGTCACCAGATAGCTGACAAAAAGGAGGATCATCCGAGTTCCTGGGAGCCTTTCAGTGTATTTTGCAATAGTGTACTCCTGACAACAAAAAGGAATGCTAGAACCAGCTGGACAGATGTACGTAACAAAATACAAAATAATGATTTATGTAAGCGTAATTAACGGATAGAAGTCAGATTTCGTTCTATTTTAATTGTCAATCAGAGTTAACTTATTTTCTATTAAGTTCTTCCTATCGACATATTTTCTGGGTGAATTATAAACTGTGTTAATTAGTTTTCTATAATAACTTGTTGTGTCCATTATCAAACATAGTAGAGACCCTGAGATTTAAAAATTTAATTGTTTTGAGTTATTGCCACAAAATAAATAAATATATTGTTTGTTAATTGATTATATTCCATTTAATCATTACATTTTGACACTTCACGTGAGGTAAATTTTATAAATTCAATAAATACTTTAAATTCAAATTAAATAATTAAAGTTACATTGTTATTTATTACAAAATGATACCACAACGTGGGGCAAATTTCATTCAATTAATGTCATATTGTTATTTATTCAATATATTTAAACAATGGTTAAACCAACGATATTTCTGACATTATTGAGCACATGTTAATACAAATGGATTGTCATAGCCATTGAAATAGCTTGAGTTGTGATGTATTAGGCTTTTTATTGTATGACATAAACTGAATATTTGTCTAAGCCAATTGAGGTGTTTAAAAATTTCCTGATCAGTAAAAAGAGTAATACAACGTAAGGTGAATAGTAAGAATTAGTCTAGGTGAAATTCTAGAACGAATAAGACAAATTACAAAAAAAAAAATTTCTACAATTACTGATGAGAACAAAATGGAAGGGCGACTGTTCCCACCGAAATGGTCTTCTTTCTTCCGGGTCCAGGTGTCGTGGAAGAGCGATGGAAGTTACTTTCTTCGAAGTTGCGCAACTGAGGAAAGCAGAGCAGATGTCCAGCGAAACCGCCGACTCTGCTCAATGAAGTCGACTACACTGCTCTTTTTTTGTTGCGTCGATTTCAGAGTAAGTAGTCTCCTCAGAGACTAGCAGCCATAAAAGCAATTTATAAGGAGTAATTAAACGGTCGCCAGTTTGCATCCTAGTGTGTGCGGTCGTAACGTAGACTTTTTACAAGTCTGTTAGCTGCTCAGTCGGGGACGGACGCCATAAAACACGATCCTCTCTACCATTTAATTCCCCCGAGACCGTTGTTTCTACAACGGCGTCCCGTCTTCAGTTATAACGATAATTTAAAAACCGAAGATGATGGAAGAAACAAAGTTGCTCAAAATTAAAAAGAGAAACATTACTATTATAAACGATTGACTATAATAAATTTTACGTTATGAATATTACTTGTACCAACCCTTTAATATAATTTTAGATCTCAAAAAATTTCAACTGAGAATAAATTCTATTACTATCCGATTCTAAAATTGTAATTAAGAGAGGGAAAATACAATAACTTAAAATATGGATTTATCCAATAATATGATTATAAATCGTATATCTAACCATTTATGAACATCATACGATTACATCTAAAATAAATAGTAATGTGTAAAAAAATGTTCACTTTAGCTGTCCATAAAACGAATGAAACAACTTGTAATATGAATTGACTGAATGAATATAATTTGTAAGTTATACTAATATATACGGTATAAACCATGTTGAATGTTTGCATATTAGAATTTCTTTGGTTACTTCTCGAGTGCCATTGTTTCTCGACTTTTAGCTACTGACGAATCAATTAATTAAGAAAAATCACGTTATATAATGTAGTGAATAACATCGGTAAGTGGCCGCCCTTGTGTTCGCGGCCCGAGAAGGAATACATTAAACGTGCACGTGTGCCTGCCCGAGAGGCCCCAAGAAACCGCGGGTACGCGTCCCCTTTTTTTTGCATCGTTTGGGGGGGGGGCGGAGTACGAATATATACTCCGAACCCGGGTGAAAGTGGACAGACGCAGGCAGACCGACAGCTAGAGGAAAGTGGAGTGAGAGAAGCGAGAGGGTGGAAAATTTGGCGAGCGGTAGTCAACAAAAGTTTTTTGAGAGACGTCCATCGCGGAGAGGCCGAAGAAGGAGATCGTGTGCTGCTTACTACAAGACCAGTGATCCACTACAAGTCGGCTGACGCCACAAGTTAAAGTAAGGATCACCATTTCTGTAAAGTGCCTTCAAAAGTTGAATTTTTTTACACAGTACGGAAATAGGCTCTGTTCTTGAATAGCTACCGAGCCGCCCACATTACCCTGTAGAGAAGGAGGATTTTATAACCAAGCCGGAGCTAATGATAATTTTATTTTGCAGACCAATGTATATCTGCTGGCGCCCAATAATATTTTTTTTATGTATTTTTGTATTTTCATGTAATAAAGTTTTTATATATATATATATAGTAATAAAGGCTAATCATTACAATACATTTTCAAACCAAAAATATTACATTCAATTCAGTAGCATTAGGATCAAAGATTTATAAAATTTCTGGAGTTCAATTTACTTACGATTAAAAAATTGTGGTGATAAATTGAATTGTTAAATGCACAATAATATTTTTTCACACTAATGATATTCAGCTCTAATACGGTAAAAGTTCAGTGATTTGAACATAAGAAAATAACTTTTCTTTGCCTACATTTATTTACTCGTAATATCCATATGATATAATATTTTTTTTAAAATTAATTCTTCAGTGAAGATCAAAATTTTTATTCTTAAAAAAGTTATCCTTAAAAATGTTATTCAAAAAATGGAGTTGCGAGCATTTAAAAAAAATCATACATATCAGTACATAGAATCAGAAATGCTTTTCGTAATTAATAATAAGCATCTATTCAACACAAATTCATATATGAAAAATTTTAGCTAATAAGGCTAAATACTGTGAATCCAAAAAGAAGTCAATTATAATGACATTACTTTAATTGATAAATTTTAGAAAATATTATCGTCTGTAATATATTATTGAATAAAAAAACGTAACAACACTAAGTGAATATTTCAGACTTATAAATTATAATTAACCTAGTAAATGACAACATGTTTCGTTTCCGGGAAAAAAATAAAAAAAATAATCATAGCCGCTCATTCTATCTCATTAATTAATTGACAGAATTAGATTTAAAATAAAATAAAGCCTCTGTAATTAAGTTTACGAAGATCAGCCTCTACGTCTAAATGTTTTACTGAATATAAATGGTAAAATAAATAATAATAATAATAGTGAAAGGATAATTTCTGTAGAAATCATTGCTATTTCCCACGCCATTTCAGCCCTACTTTACTAGTTCTATGGAATATGACCTAATACTTGTATATTTTAGCTTTATTTATTAAGTATAATTATGTGGCTGATGAAAAACGTAAATTATGATAGAAAGCTAGTTTACACAGCTTTTCAATAAATTATATTTGTAACACCAACAGTACTGTTTTTACAACCTACGGATACCGAATATTCCGCGGTACAAACATGGAAACTAAATTCTACATTTACGTTCAATGTTTCATTAAAATTATTTTGAGTTGTATGCTTCATCGGTAATAATATATTTAATAGATTCAAATATTATTCCGCCAAAAGCAATATTTACAGCAAAAAAATATTGTTACGTCATTTATTTAACAGCAGCTTTCGTCCTTACAACCGGACAATCACCTCAAATAACTGCATAAATTGTTTGACTCACAACGAGCATCAATTGTTCACAATAATTGTCGTTAAAATATTGTTTTGGATAGGATGATTGAGATATTTTTATATAATATACTGTAATTATCGTTAGAGGGTATTAATAAAATATCCTGATGATATAATTTTACAGGATATATTCGAATTCTTCGTCACTGGTATTGTAAAAAGTCTTGAACCAAGACCAATTTTAAATCATTGTAAGTACCATAAATAGAGAAGACATTTTGAAAAATTACGTCGAATTGGAACACAATAGAAGAGAAAGGAAATCGCTTGCTACACGAAAACGAAACTTAAAAACAATCGATAATTGAAAAATATTTCAAGCAAAATTAGGATAGAAAATAAATTTGAACGAAGGAAGTGAAATTACGGAAAGTAACAAGAGAATTTTGATTTGAAGTTTTGGTGCGTTTATAACAGTAAAGATTGTTATGATTATGGATGGGTATGGCAATGAATAATCGACGATCTACTTTCATTGAATGCTAAGTGTATTAGAAAGCAGCTTGCTGAAACGATACCCACTGATGAAGTGTTTGTAAGCGCGGAGATTACAGAGGAGGGATCGGTGAAAGGTATTGTTTTGTTTTCTTTTTTTTAAAAAAAAACAAAGCACCGAGTAAGACGACGGTAATTGGCATGAGTAAATGTTAGCTCTTCTGAACGGTATTTACAGAATAAGGCCCGTGACGAAAGCAAGCATAACGGAACAATGGTCCACGCCAGACCAGTTGGGAACTGCAATAAGTCACCTCCTGTAACGTGACGTCCATACTAATCGGTCCTTCAAAGGCAGGCGTGGTATTTTCTTCCGAGAAATAAGCAACTTGCATTGCTATTTGTTCGTCTTGCGTGATCCTAAAACACTCAGGCCGCAGGCTAGGAGAAATGTTGCAACCGCGGTACAACTTTACAGACACGAACATAAACAGACCATCAATATAAATAAATGCATAAACCAGCCAACTTGTCAGAAATATTTTTAATAAATAAAAATAAGCACATTTTTTTATAAAATTACCACTCCGTATAGTTCCTCCGTTTTGGAAGATAATCAGGTGCAAATATTAAAAAAATTGGTGTTCATTTTTCCAAAGGAAATCAAAGATAAAAGTTATGAACATAATTATAATACTATATTATTATAATTATAATTATATTTTAATTTATTATATGATTATAATTATAATTTATAAAATTATATATTATAATTTAAAAAATTGCCTACAATTTATTTCTTGTTATTTCATTGGCTTGTTTATTCGTTCATAATTGAATTGAAGTCAGATAAATATAACGACGAAGTCCATATATATTTACAGTCGTCAAGGAAATACATTATAATAATCTGCATCAGAAAATCGTAGTCACATACCTTCTTTCTTCTAATCAAACACACTTCCATTTTCGAATTAATTAAGTGCATTCATGTCCAACGTTTTACGAGAAGGTTAACAATCGACGTTTCGCGATGCGAAACCGTACCTCAGTCAAACCGGGATAAGCACAACAGCAAAATTTACAACGCTATTCTTGAAAGTTACAAACCAAAAGTACTCGGACAACGCAGAAGTATCAAGTCGATCAAACGGCATTAAAATTTATCAATCAATTTATTTGTAGCCAAAAAAAACTGCAGAATATTCAATCGTTAAGTAATAAAAAAGCACTGATAATACATAATTAAAATTACCACCCGACACATCATCAACGAGTGTGAGTACACGCTACAAAAGAGAAGAGACTATGGAATCCCAGACAGCTACAAGGAATGCCTAAACGAACCTCAATATATTAACCCAATCATGGACTACCTTAGGGACCTAAACGTGATTGATGCTATCTAATTTAGCCATACTAGAATTTTCCTATACAATCTGTAATATTAAAGAATGTAAACCATATTGTACCTAAGACGCAGCCAACATCCTGTAAATAATGAAACCACAATGTAAAAAAAAAAAATAGTAGTAATTTTGTAATGTGAATCGTGGTTGATGTGACAATAAACTAAATATTAATCCAGATTTGGTTTACATTGAAAAAATTCACTAAGATTATCAATTAACAATTTTTTAATTGTGGTTTTGAACACATTTAATCATGTGGAATGGAAATTTTTGGGTAATCTATTAAACAGATCAATTGAGAACGTTAGTCTTACTTAATCTTCCATTAGGCGTCACAATGTGATAACTAAATCTGGTGACCTAGTTATGGTTAAAGGAGATGGTTAGAATTACCGGAGTTAATCTTCGTAGCTCTCAGATATTTATAAATATGTCGATTAATCACAGTAAGTATATTTAATTTAACAAATAATGGTCTATAGTGATCATTTATATTTAGAACCGTATCGATTTTTTTTTTTGGGGAATAAAATATTTTACAGCATACACGAGGGTAATCCACATTGGGCAACTCCCCTTTAATAGCATAGGAAGGGATTAGAAAGGGGGGATGCGGAAGGGTAGAGGAAAGTAGCCGAGGGTTAACTAGGGCCTCCGGGCATTCGCCGAAAAGTAATGCAGGACTAACCCTAGAAAATCCTGCATCAGGTAGGTTGGGCATTGGGTACTTGTTCCCATGCCCTTCCGATACCGGGAGAGGAGTTTGCTGTGGGGACGCAGCATTCCCTTCTCCGTGCCTCGACCAGTTCAGGAGGCAGCTGGCCGACTATTCCAATGGGAATAGCGGACAACTCTTACCGTATCCCCAAGGTCTGTGACGCCGGAACATACACCTCTCAGAACAGGCCGAGGTGGTTCGGCTTGTGGGAACCTTATTTCAAAAACGGAGGGGAAAAGACTTGGGCGGGTCACCTTTCTTCGGAATAGGAATAACTTTCATTCTCCTAAGAGACTGTGAGAACAATTCCGCCATATAAACTATCGTTAATAGAGTGAGTTAGAGCTGTAAATAACTGATAAAACTAAATCACTGTAAATGTCTTAGATGTCCCTACATATACATTTTTTTTAAAATCAAATACAATATTAAGAATATCTTTTTGATAAACGAGATTCCAGGAAAATTGTACATCACCTTATAATTTTGAAGCAGCGTCATTTCTGTTTGAGTACAATTGTTCACATCATTAAATATCAGTTTCACTGAAATTATAAAAAAAAATTATTCGTTACATCTGGATCAAGAGAATGACAGGAATTCATAATATACCACTGTGATCAAAAATCAAGGTGAAATTATCATTTAAAACTCCCGGGTATTAGGAAGGCAGGATTTTTTTTCCTAGGTTGATAGGACTGTCTATAATATTTTCCAACCGTCTGTATGTTAAAAGGTTTAATTATCTCCGAGTTACACGTGTTTTTGTAAACAACCAAATGTGAATTTTTCGATTTTTGCAATGGGTGATTTTGTTGAACAAAGAACTTGCATCAAATTTTATTTGCGGAACGAATATTCTTGTGCGGACACGTTGAAAATGTTGCGGAAGGCCTTTGGTGATCAAACTATGGCACAAAAAAACGTTTATAAGTGTTACAACGAGTTCAAAGAGGGCCGAGAACGCGTTGAAGACGAACCGCGCTCATGGACGACCATCAACGTCTACCGACGAGGGCGACGTCCAAAACATCAAACACTTGGTGCTTGAAAATAGTCTATGGACAATTAGAGATCTCGCTGATAGTGTTGGAATATCATTTGGCTCAGCCCAAACCATTGTGAAGAATGTTTTGTGTCTCAAACGCGTCAAGTCTCGATGGATGCCAAAACCGCTCAAGTTTTTGGAAAAAAAAGCGTCGCGTTGATGTGTGTGAAACTTTGCTGTCTGACTATCAGGACCACTTGAAATGCATCACTACTGGAGACGAGACTTGGATTTTCGCATACGACCCTGAAACCACCGACCAATCCAGCGAATATCGTGCAGAAGTTGAAGCAAGATCGAAAATCAAGGTCATGTTGACAGTTTTCTTTGATTATCGTGGTGTGGTGCACTATGAATTCCTTCCGCCGGGCCAAACTGTCAACAAAGAATATTATTTGAGCGTTATTCGTCGTTTACGTGAAGCTATTCGTCTGAAACGGCCGGAATTATGGGCGAACAACTCTTGGTTCCTTCATCACGATAATGCACCACGTCATACTGCATTGGTTCTTCGCGACTCATATCGTTCCTCAACCACCGTATTCGCCTGCTTTGGCTCCGTGCGACTTCTGGCTATTCAGCAAACTGAAAAGGCCAATGCGGGGACGCCGTTTTGACACGATTGAGGAGATAAAAACCGAATCGAAGAAGGTCTTGAAGGAAAAAGACTATTCCGACTGTTTCGAGGACTGGAAAAAGCGTTGGAAAAAGTGCGTTTTATCGGACGGGGATTACTTTTAAGGGGATTGATTTGGAAGAATAAATAAATACTTTATATTTTATAAATAAATTCACCTTACTTTTTGTTCACAGTGCTATTTATTACAAATAAGATTGATGACTTACCAGGCAGCTTTGCACTTATTAGTATGACTCATACTAGCCGTCAATTTTACATAAGCTGAAAGCTTTAAAACACTTGTCCGAGCCACAAAATATTTGTTTTCTGTTAATTAACTTCTAACGACGCATTTGAATATTCTCAAATTAATTTAAGAAGACACTGCACACATAATACATAATTACGAAAATATTTACGTATATTTTTTGATGCACACTGTCTATTATTCTCCATTTTGTTTGTCTCTGTCACAGTTCCCGAGAGCCACTGATTATTGCAATTTCATAACACAAAGTCAAAGGAAACCCGATGTCTCCCAATTCTTAAGTAACTGTTCAGGCTATTTTGAAGACAGCCAGCACTACCTGCGTCACCCCAAGAGAATAAAGATCAGCACTGTGTCGATAAGCAATCTACAAGTCTCACTCCATTTGGCTGGAATTTCGGAAAAACATCGACCGTCCCCTGCGTGCGAGGCTACTGCAAACAATAGCATCGTCAAGAGCACCCTCTGTGAAAGGGTAAATCTATGCAAGAAGTATTTCGAAACCGGCCCTGTAATTTTGGGATTTGTTAACATGTGTCTGGAACATCCTCTTTGAATCAAAATTTGGTTTCATAAAGGTCATTAAGAATTTTTTCACATTCATATATTTCATTTATCTCATTTTTATATTTTTATTTATATAGTACCTGATGAGGTCTCAAACGTAGGTCAACACCTATTAATTTTTGTTTGTATTTTCATGAGATGTAATTCTTTAATTTAATTCTAGTAAACTCAAATCCTAGATTTTATTTATTTTAATAAAGTAAGACAGATGAATATTGTTATTAATATTATTATTCTGTTCCAATCTTTTCGACACGGATTTTAATTTATTTTAATTAACACATTTTTTTTAGGGTAACAGGCTACATGAGGGTAATCCAAATGGTGGAAACTCCCCTTTAATAGCATAGGAAGGGATTTTAAAGGGGGGGATGCGGAAGGGTAGAGGAAGGTAGCCAAGGGTTAACCACATTTATTTCTTTATTTTTTTTAGGGTAACAGGCTACATGAGGGTAATATACATGGTGGCAACTCCCCTTTAATAGCATAGGTAGGGATTTGAAAGGAGGGATGTGGAAGGGTAGATCAATGTAGCCAAGGGTTAACTAGGGAGCCCCGGGCTATAGTTTAAGGATCCTGCCCGGCATTCGCCTAAAAGTAATGCAAGACAAACCCTAGAAAACCTGCATCAGGTAGGTTGGGCATGGGTGCTTGTCCCACACCCTTCCGATATCGGGAGAGGAGTTTTCTGTGGGGACGCAGCATTCCATTCTCCCTGCCTCGACCAGTTTACGAGGCAGCTGGCCGACTGTTCCAATGGGAACAGCGGACAACTCTTACCGTATGGCCAAGGTCAGTGAGCCCGAATCATACACCTCTCAAAAACAGGCCGAGGTGTCAAAATATATCGCCTTTGAAACGAAAATAAAACTTAGCACGAGCCTGCTCACTGTATATAGAATTAAAAACGAGTGAATCAATTATACAGACACTTTATTTTTTATTTATAGCGTAACGACGTTTCGATACACCTTCTTGAGGGGTTTTATTTCCAGGTTATTAACAGAAACTAGCACTAAAAACAATTAACGTGTTATTAAGTTCACAAAGTTTTTTTTAAAAAAATATATCGACGTGTCGTTACGCTATACCGTGTGTGTATCTGATAGGAGCAGAAACTGCTTGAAAAAGCCATATTACATACACTCGCAATAATGGACAGATCTTTGAGGTTATAATCTCTGAGTCAGCTTATTAAACTCTAGTATATTTGCAGAATGCTGTAGCTGCAAGTTTCACATTCTAACGATCTTATCTGGCAGGATATTCTGAATACATAATGAAAGCTTTTACCCGCGTAAGAAAGAAAGCTCGGATTCGTACGTGTCAAGGATGACTCAAGGACGTCCAAAGAAATTTCTTTCCGTATTTCGGCTACGTTTGTTTTGATGTCACATGAACTACAAACAAGTTGTGCAAGGCACAATGTCTGCGGGGTGCTTTCTTACTTTTTTTTAGGGCAACAGGCTATATTTGAAGGATCCTACCCAACATTCGCCTAAAAGTAATGCAGGGAAAACCCTAGAAAAACCTGCATCAGGTAGGTCGGCCATTGGGTACTTGTCCCACGCACTACCGATAGCGGGAGAGGAGTTTGCTGTGTGGTCGCAGCTTTCCCCACGACGTGCCTTGACCAGTTTAGGAGGCAGCTGGTAGACTATTCCAATGGGAATAGCGGACAACTCTCACCGTATGCCCAAGGTCTGTGACGCCGGAACATACACCTCTCAGAACAGGCCGAGGTGCATCGGCTTGTGGGAACCTTAGTTAAAAACCGGAGAGTAAAATGCATACCCAAAGGTAGCCCCTTCGTATCTCTCCTAAAAGGTTCTGCCTGCGAGAGAACATCCCTCGCAGGTATTGCCTGCGAGAGAATAGCCCTCGCAGACCTAGCCTTTTTTTTTAGGGCAACAGGCTACATGAGGGTGATCCACATTGGGCAACTCCCCTTTAATAGCATAGGAAGGGATTTGAAAGGGGGGATGTGGAAGGGTAGAGGAAGGTTTCAAGGCGACACTTCACAAATATTCATTTATATCTAGATATCTTGATTCTTTCGTTCGATTTCTTAGATCTTAAATTAATGTTATAAACTCAAATTAGTACCACTCACATACAAATTATAATAATTATAAAAATAATAAAACAATATGAAATAATATAGAAAATAATTGATTGAAATATATTCTCATCTAATGCATTGTAAAAAGTAACTTAAAAATTATTTTCGAAAAAATATCATTTATATTTTTACAATTTAAAAACATACAAAGATATTCTACTACTTTCATACCAGTTTTTACTGCCATTATGCAAATGCAGAATCAGATAATTTTCTAATATGCTTTATATTTTTGGAAAATAAATATTCCTGTATTCTGTTGTCAGTGGGATAAAGAAAGTAAAATTTATAGAACTAACTAGCAAACCGTATATATGTAAATATCTAATTTCAATTTTGAAGAACTAATAAAAAGGAGAGTCAAATATGAGGAATACTCTTTAAAAATTCCAAGTATCAAATCACGTTCCGAAGCAGTGTAATCGAATGTAAGGAGAACATATTATATTGCTTGCTGGCTAATGTTAGGTTGCGGGTCGTTTATAAACTACTTTTACGGATTCATCGCTCGAATGTATTTAGAAGCATTGCATTTACAATCTTTATCAAATCTCATCTAATAGTTTATGATACCGCGTCGTGACTCAAGTATCACGTTAGAAGCTACGTACTCATATTGTTCAGGTGAATGTCCGGACACAAAGCAGCTGGAAACACGAGATCGTTTTTGCAACCAAGGTCACAGCAGCGTTTGAAGATTTCTTGTACTGCAGTTCACTAAATCCAAAGAAAATTAAATGTTGAGTGCCAAACAGTTACTTTCGCAAAAAAAATATAAATTGTCATTTTTAAATATAATTTTCCGCATATATTATTTAAAATACTATCTTTCGTTTTAAGAATGATTATAAAATTCGAAATAAGGCATTAACAGAAATAAAAATATTTCTAAAAAAATAAAGGGCTCAGCCGGGATTTGAACCCGGGACCTCCTGCACCCAAAGCAGGAATCATACCCCTAGACCACTGAGCCACTTGTAATGGAAGATGTAGGTATAGAATATCATTCAAAATTATAATAGGATAGTTCATATTTATAATATTCGATTAACTTTCTACATAAATGTATATTATTCGATTCTCTTACTCTCGGACTTGCTCCTATCGTTATAAGACGTTCTGTAGCAAGCGTGTTAAATTAGAAGTGCAGTTTTACCTTTTTTCTGCATTCAAGTTATTCATTAGTACAGATAGCATTTTCCATTGCACATGAGGATGGTAGATATCATTCAAAATTATAATAGGATAGTTCATATTTATAATATTTGATTAACTTTCTAGTTTGTAACAAAGAAATGTATATTATTCGATTCTCGTACTCTCGGACTTGCTTCTATCGTTATAAGATGTTCTGTAGCAACCATGTTTTACCTTTTTTCTGCATTCAAGTTATTCATTAGTACACATAGCATTTTCCATTACACTTGAGGATGGTGGTAGTTTTCCACTACGTATTAGATTGAGAAAAGACAGTATCAAAGAAAGTCATAAAGTGAGTTTGTAATGTTCATCAGCTAAAACCAGATCAAAGGCTTTCGCAGTGTAGAAAATTAATTAACATTACTTGGTGTCGTAGTGACGCTTTCATGATTTCATAATGACATTCTCTTCTACTCTGAACTTCCTTGAAGAATGGCAATGTAAGACACCCAAACGTCACAGTTCACTATGTTACTAGTGAAAGTTTTATTAATGAAGAGAATTCCAAACACTCATCTAGATGTAACGAATAACAGCGTAATTTTGTTTCACACAACAGGCAGAATTATTCATAGTGAATTAAGTTGAAGGTTATCATGACCAGCTTTGTGTGTGTAACAATAAGTAATTACAATACCGATCGTTGCAGACCGTGTGGGAAAAAATGTAAAACATTTTAATTAATCAAGGGTTGTAGCACTGGAAGGGGTGAATGGCGGATCACAGCAGTTTGGGAATGTTCATTTACAAAGTATAATTAAAATTGATTGCTTCAAAATGGGATCATGTGAAAGACACTTCTCCCATAAGTGGAACTTTGATCGCGTTCCGATTACAATTTTTTCAATGTAGACTGTTACTCCGTCGCCACGTTGGAGACACTATAAATGTCGAAACCCCGATGAAGGACGACTACTACGGAATTTAGTCACCAAAGTTAGAGGCTCACAGAATTGTCCCATTAGCGATTTCGTGTTATCGGACAAGAGTACTCGTACGTACATGCAAACATGCGGACACTCTCTGTCCCACTCAGTCAACCACGCGGTCTGTCAAGTTACTACCACTGTCTGCACTTATATTTAATCAACTTCCAGTTCAATAGAATTCTTAGATTTCGGTCTTTCTAAAATTTCAATATAATAACCTTTTCTCCGTGTGCAATAAGCTGCTCTCAGGCAAGAAAAAGGAACACTTCCGGCGAAGAAAGGCAATGAAGTTTGAAGAGAAAGTTCTTTTCGTCTTGGAGATGCTATTACAATTTCAAAGCCGTCCTGATTCGTCACCTTGTTTATTTCATTCATAGCCCAACTTGGCAACAGGGAAGTTTGTTAGTAGTCACGAGTTGTCGCTTCCTTCCCGTTGACGTGTGGCGCCCGACTCTCCTTAAAGGACTCTCTACCTTATAAGTACCCTACCCGTTATTAACGTCGTATCTAACTTAAAAACTCTCAAGATCCTGGCCTGTAGCAAACTCGTGTGACGTGAATGGTCAGAACAATGCAGACGACAATCGTCCAATGACAATCACGAGGGATTAATGGCGCACTTGAGGGTCCAGTCTTGATTGGCGCAAAAAAAATTGAACTCTGATTGGTCAGGGAAGCGGAAGAGACGACAAGCAGTCGAGGAATCTTCCTCATACATTTTCATTGCCGTTGAAGGGTTGAATTAGGTTTATTAATACACATTTGGTGGAAATGTAAAGGGAAAATAAATATATAAATAACAATCATTCACCGAGATGCTGCAACATTTCCCCCCCCCCCTCATTTCCTGGCTTGTAGTAAACTCGTGTGACGTGAATGCTCAGAACAATGAAGACGACAATCGTCCAATGACAATAAGAAGAGATTAATGGCGCATTTGAGGGTCAAGTCCGGATTGGCGCTAAACAAACGTTGAATTCTGATTGGTCAAGAAACGGACGGGATGACGAATGGTCGAGAATCTTCCAAATACATTTTCATTGTCATTGAAGGATTGAATGAGGTTTATTAATACATATTAGGCAGAAAGTAAAAGGGAAAATAAATATATAAATAATAATCATTCACTGAGAAGCTGCGACATTTTCCCCGTCGTTGCAATCTTGTAGACAACTCAAGTGTTACGTGAATGGTCCGTACAAAGAAGACGACAATCGTCCAATGACAATCACGAGAGATTAATGGCGGATTTGAGGGTCAAGTCCGGATTGGTCGTAAAATTAAATGGAGCCCGAAACGTAAACAGTCAACATTCGACATCTAATGAGGGTGGAGTAATGTTTGAATATCGAACTCTGATTGGTCCGAGAAACGGAAGGGACGACGTAATAGTCGATAGAATCTTCTAAATACATTATCAGCGCAATTGAAGGGTGGATTAAAATTTATTAATACACATTCCCAGTATCTTTCCCGGCATATACAATTCCAAAACATTAATTAATCTTTTTTAATTGTATGAATAATATCTTAAATACAAAAAAAAATAGTTTTTTCTGGTTAGTTGAATCAAAATGAAGGAGGAGTATTTACAGGTTGATCCTAACCTGGAGCTGAAAAGCGAATCATCTTAATGCGAATTTATTAAAATATTTTTGAATTGATTTCGTTTAATCTAGACTATTATAATATTTTCATTACTTATATATAACTATTATTTTTTCGTATATAATTTCTGTAGGAAATATTGTACACGATAATCGGAAACAAAGGCGAAAACGCTCTTATCTTCTTCTTATGTACGTAGTGCATACAAATCTACACCCGTCGAGCAAATTTCGTACACGTTTTCCATGTGACCAGGAAAGAAACACAGTCGGGGTGAGACACGACTCCCCCCCCCCCCCCAAGGAGCGGGGGTGGAAATATTCAAACATGTTAAAACAGCCGATATTTAAGTCGGATAATATTTTTAAACAGTCAAAGAGATTTATAGTGTTTCTACCGACGTTATCTGTGTATAATTTCAACAACTTTCGGCATGGGAGGAGAGTACGCTTAGGGGTGGGGGTGGTGGGTGTTACATAAAAGTAATGCAAAATCAACCGAGATTGAAGTCAATTCGGGGGTTATGGATATATAAAAATATAACGCCGACCACACATCTAGTTTATAATAATATTGAAGTCAGGTTAATATTAGGAATAAGGTTTTATTATTTTACTCCGATATTGGTTAGTTGTTGATGAAGTGATTGGTCTAAGTTCCGCCACGTTAATGTAATTGTATATGGTCGATTTATTTTCTACAATGTGCCCTTGCAGACAAGGGAGAAGCATAACAAACCATATGGTCGTTGTTCTCTTTTTTTTGCCCTGCGTTATTGTGTCAGTTAAAGAAATAAAAATTCCTTGCCACAATTTCCGTGCTCACATCCTTGCAGATATTCTTTATTGACGCGATCTGAGTGCAGTGAGGTTGTAGTGGGAGATCGCCCGTGCTTGATCTCGCTCTAATTGAAGCCGATTTATCGGCCTGCTTCGTTTCGCCAGAGTGCGTTCGGCGCCGGTTTTTCTGGTACGAGTCTCCTCCAAGCTGGACGCCATACACACATTCCTGCTGTAATAGTTAAAAAAAATCTGCGGTGCTGATGTACTAAACGTCTGCATTTTGTTGACGTACACATATGTGGCAAAATTTTTCCAACTTTATCATTTTTTAACGAAGTATGGCGATCAAAGTCAAGGGATTATGTCCAAATATACTAGATTTGTCAAAATATGGAGTTTTTACAAAGGCGAGAGGTTTTTGTCAAGGTATTTCGATTTTGTTGAAGGCGCACGCGAATATGGTATTTTTGCCGGTATCAGGCTAAATTAAATATTGCACTTACTCAGAAGTCTATTAACAGGTTTAAAAAAACTGGCGTTGTTCTCGATCCCTGGGTCATTATTGAAATTTAACGAATTAACGAAGTCAGTGAACTCATAATTGGATCATTATTGAAATATAACGAAGTCAATGAACTCATAAAATAGAGACTTGTAAAGAGGCGCCAAGATATAATATTGAAATTGTTTCAAAGTTATCGGAAAATGTTTATGTGATACATCTAAAAATGATAAATTTTTTATTCTAGTCATTTAAACAGTTAGAAAATTGTTACAAAGTAATTTAAACTTTAACGAATATCAGTATACGTAGATAGTTTTGCGAAAGGCTTAAATATTATCTAATAAATAAAGCAGAATGTTTGTATGCATGTTCGTTTGTTTGAATGTCCCTTATACAAATCTACACCGGTGGAGCAAATTTCACCAAATTTCGTAAACGTGTTCTTTGCGACCAGGAAACAAACACAGTTGGGTCGACACACGTCTACCACCCCCGAGAGCAGGGGTGGGCGGGGATGGAAATATTCAAACCTGCTAAAACGGTCGATATTCGAGTCGGATAAATATTTATAGGGGTCATACAGTTCGATAGTGTTTCTACCGATGTTATCTGAGTATAATTTCAACCCCAATACTGCATGGGAAATGAGCATCTTTAGGGGTTTGAATGGATGGGCGTTACAAGAAAATAACGCGAATACAACCGAGATTAGAGTCAAATGCAGGGTTATGGATGTCGCTGAGTTTATTTAAGACAATATGGGCAACGCGTGGGGGTTGGGCTGGGGTGGGAGGGGGGAGTTTGGAGTCTAATCGGGGGTTATGGATATATAACAATCCGGGCAACCGCGGGCACCCACTTAGTCTTAAATAAAGCAGAAAGTATGTCAAAATCCAATGTAACAAAATTCGTTACAAAACCTAAACGTGATATTGAAAACTTTAACAAAGGCGGTGAAATATAACTTTACCGCCTTTTACGTCAGATTCAAAGCAGGAGAATAGAATATTTTATCAATAATTTAATATTAAGGGAAGAAAGTTAAATTTCAAAATAATTTTTAATAACGGAAACTGAAAAAATAAGGATATATTCCTAGGGAGAACGTAGAAGTACGGTTGGACTGTTAAGTCTTAAACAGTACAAAATGAACAATTAAGAGTTTGAAAAAAAATCATCCACAAGAAACAAATGCAAACCTAAATTTAATAATAGACATAAAAATATAATTTAAGAAGAATCCCGTTCAATGTTGATGAAATTGAACGCAAACCTTCTACACAATCTCTACTGAAGTTTACTGTCTGACGACGCCGCCATTTTTAATATTTTTCTCTGGTCCTATTTGCTTAGTAGTTGTAATGCAGATCTGAAATTGTGTTTCACAGGCCACGTTTCCACACAGCTGATTTTCGTGTTCACGGATTACTTCCTGCTTGATTGGGCAAGAGTGTCTCCTGACAATGGCTGTGTAGATTGTGTGTCTGATCTCCTTTCACTGCCCCATATCGCCGACACTCTCCACTACAAGGCTATTCTCGCCCCCTATCACAAAATTCCCTCCAGCTAAAACAAAAAAATTTGCAACTTATCATATTCAATCTACCTCATTTGCTTCTTAAACGGGCTCCTCAAACCGGATCATCTTATCCATTAGGATGATATGCTTTTGCTAGGTACAAAGATTATAGATTAATCCTTTTTTTTATTATGCAGTCTACTATTTAAGATAAACCGTTACGTTTCGGGTCATTATAAAATAATTTAAATGATTAATGTAGCAAAGTAGAAGGAAACGCCATTCCTTACAAAAACAAGATAAAAGGCGCTGTCATAATTCAAGGGCAGTCAATAACAAAAATATATACAAATAATTATTTAAGGAGTAGTAATCGTTTCAAAACAGATATGAAGTGATTCCCATATAAATTTATCATAAGACGTTTTATATGCATATTTCTAGTCTAAATGAACCACACTGGTAATAGTGAAAATTATATCTCAAATAAATTAGTACTGATCGTGTAATGAGGATTAAACTTAATATATATATACTTCAAGATTCAATTCGTTAATATCGAGTGAAACTGTCCTTGGGAGAACTTTTATGGTCTTGTTTGTTTCGACGTTTCAAAGTTTTCCGAATTGACCTCAGCTCGGCTCCACTTTTTCGTGTAATTACTCCATGTATACCTCGAGTAAAAAATTGGTCTTTAGGAGGCGGAATATACTCCGATTGGACAGAAAGAGGTGTTTTGGTTCTCAGAGTTTTCATAAGGGGATGCAGAGAAAGTGTGAAGGTGATGTGGTACTTGTAAACAACGGGTGAGAAATATTCACCGTTGGGACTTCTAAGCAAATTATAAGTTTTAAAATACCACAGTTTATTTGTAGTATTTCTATGGTGTCGGGAATTGTGCGTATATTGACACTCCTCAGAGCAGTCACCCGTCCCTTGCATAACCTAGAATTAAGATCTCATTGATCTGATGATATTCAGCATTTATTTTAATATTCTTGTGAGCTGAGTATAAAATTAAAATAAATAAAATCTTTAAAATACCACATTTTATTAAAATATTACAATAGCCCTTGCACACAGGTTTATATTAAGACATTCCATAAATTCGTTAATCGAATAAAATGTTTGAGCTTGTTTGTTATGTTCACTACCAGTTCTACGAAATATTCGAGTAAAACATTAGGTTCAATTGTATTAAAATTAGAACCTTTTGTACTGAGATTTTCCTTACATATACAAATGATTTATTGTGTTAATATTTTACATATCATATATAGATTTGAATTTCCACAAATAATAATAACGATGCCATCGCCTTATTCATTCCAAGCACAAGTTCACGTTTAAATATTATTAAGGGTTATTAGAGACAGCAGAGAAAATATTTTCCATCAAATATTTTTCCATCAACGCTTGTAAATAAACTATGACTTTTAAAAAATGAATATTAAAATGGAGAATTCATTTTATACAATAATATTCAATATTATAAAAATATACGATTAACGACCATTTAAATTTTTTAAAATTATTTAATTTTATGATTAATATAAAAGTTTTGAATAATAAAATACGTCTACTTAATTATAGCATGTTATTTAATAACAGACGTTAAATAAAATATTATTTAAAACGGCTTGTACAGAAACATTGGCGACTGAGCGTTAAAATTGCACTGAACGTGAGAGACTGTCCTTGGAAGGCATATGAAACGAGCAAATCAGCACAATGTAGTTTATAGACTTTCTCTGACCATTTATCTTTACTACTCAGCACGTGTAAAATAAGGAACGAAAAATTGAGGCAAAAATTTTTTTTTTCCTCACGTCAAATCAGTTAGTTTAAAAAAGAATAACAAACATGTTAAATATAATAATATTGTGACTTCGCCGTACAAAAACTCTTTTCGTTTATAAATTATTCGTCGTGAACAATTTAATAAAGCGGTATTCCGAAAGCGAAAACAAGTTGAACGACGGGCGTAATAGTAAAAACACTGATTAAGGTATCCAAATTTCAGATTCGTGACTTCGTAACAGTACCGAAATACACTAGAAAAGGCCATCTTAGTTTAAAGATCACTCACAAAATATATTTCGAAATAAATGTTAACCGTAAAAGGGAGACCATTTAATACCAATGTTATTTATGGTTCGCGTCAGTTGCCTTCGAAACCTTTGATCTTCGGGTTCTAACTACATTCACAACAAATAAAATTAGTACGACGGATAAAGTTAAAACGCCCACCAAAACAGCAATCCATATTCTAGTTGCAAATCCGGCCGACGAACGTAACTTTTTTTTTTTTAATAATTGATAGGCCGAGGTGCCTCTGGACGGCGTCCTTGGTAGACTAGTCCTTAATCCTACGATCTCTACAGATATTGCGGTTGAACTCTGCTCTACAGTTAACCACAGGTGTACGGAGTAGCGGCTTTCATCAGCTGTAAATGTCTGGCCCAAGGCCGATGAGAATAAAACAGTAACAAGGAATCTGTAATAGAACGGAAAGAAACTGGAACGATTTGCTCTTTTAATAAACAATCCACCAGAGGCTGTATATGAAGCTGAATTCGTCCAAATAATGCCCTGTGTTGTGAAAATTATATGGATGAAATATATTATGGTTTAATATGTGCTGTAGTTAAATATTATTTTACAAGTAAAAATTTAAAATTTATTATACTGGATTTTTTGAGGTGTAGACACAGGCTACGTACAGGGTAATCCACATAGTGGCAACTCCCCTCTTATAGCATAGGAAAGGGATTTGAAAGGGTGGATGCGGAAGGTAGCCAAGGGTTAACTAGGGCCCCCGGGCTATGGTTTAAGGATCCTAACCGGCATTCGCCTAAAGAAATGCAGGGAAAACCCTAGAAAAACCTGCATCAGGTAGGTCGGGCATTGGGTACTTGTCCCACGCCCTTCCGATAGCGGGAGACGAGTTTGTTGTGGGGACGCAGCATTCCCTTTCTCCGTGCCTCGACCAGTTTAGGAGGCAGCTGGCCGACTATTCCAATGGGAATATCGCACAAGGTCTGTGACCCCGGAACATACACCTCTCAGAACAGGCCGAGGTGCCTCGGCTTGTGGGAACCTTAGTTCATAAACGGAGAGGAATAGGCATCCCCCAAAGGTAGCCCCTTCGTATCTCTCCGACAAGGTTCTGCCTGTGAGAGAACATCCCTCGCAGGTATTGCCTGCGAGAGAATAGCCCTCGCAGACTCTTGTCGTATACTGGATTAAATTTTTTGTATGTTTATCAAGTTTGTCTATGAAACTCAACGGTGGGTATATTAATTATGCCTTAAGTATTATCTACAGCTTAAATGGTCCGTCCAATACTAATATTGAAAATAAACAATTGGCGTGATTAGGAACTGACTGAAACGTCCTGATTCGCTGTGTGGTTCATAGAAGAAAATAAACGTACAAATATGCCTTCCTGCGTTTGAGTAAAGAAGGTGAAAAACTAAAACATTCTACCATGAGTAAGAGAGTTTCAGACTTAATTTTAGTATATGAAAAGAAAAATATCTCAACCAGAATTAACTTCATTAAATGACCGATAGAATAAGATATATACATTTTACATATTTTCTTTGTCCAGCAAAAACTTGACGTCGGACCACTGTTTATAAAGAACGATAACAGGGCGAACAATCCTTACATTCAGTTTTATAAATAACATTATGTGTTTTCCATTTATCAGTATCATTTTCTGGGTATTCAGATTGATGGACTCACCCTATAGAATCTGCTTGCTGGGAAACTCAGTTCGGCTTGTTATTGTCTCGGAACCTTAATGCAACATGTTGACATCAACAATGGTGTACTTTCATTCCCTTATGTGTTGTGGCATTGCAAATTGAGGCAATCGCTCCAGGAGCATTGAAATATTCAAGTTGCAAAAGCGTGCCATCATAATACTTTCTAATACGGATAATAAAGCCAGTTGTAAACACACAAAAGTGTGCGAATATTAACTCTTCCCAGTGTGTTTATTCACGAAAGTTTAAAGTTTGTTAAGCGGAACTTGAATATTATTCAAAGGACCGACGAGTCTCACGATTACGAGACTATAAATCGCTCAGGTCTAAGATCTTTGCTCTCTACCAGAGAAGTATTCACCACTCAGGGATAGTTTTATACAATAGTCTTCCACCAGATGTTAAGAACAATAATAACTACAAGCGTTTAGGGATTCAATGTTAAAATATTCTACTAAAAGGCGCGTTTAATTCAGTACAAGAGTTTCTAGATCCTTCCTATAATAATTAATTTTTTAAAAAATAATGCAAAAATGTTGTTAATAAAACCATTTATTTCATAACTTTCTTATTCTCTTTAGGCCTTTTCTGCTCTTTTGTTTGTTTGTTTCATGTACGGCCTGGAGTTTGCAGATTCCTCGTCGCTCTATTTCGTGACGTCAATTGTCCATCGTTTGTGTTTCCTCCTTGTGTGATGTGTAAATTCAATGATTTTATGATAGTTCATTCTCGAATCATTAATTATTTACTAGTACATAGTTAATATTATTATTAGAAATGTAAATATTTAGTATAGTTAAATAATTATTATTTTTTTTATTATTATTATGTTGGACAGGGAATTTTTAAATTATTTTTTTTAGGGCAACAGGCTACATGAGGGTAACACACGCTGGCAACTCCCCTTTAATATCATAGGAAGGGATTTGAAAGGGAGGATGCGGAAGGGTAGAGGAAGGTAGCCAAGGGTTAACTAGGGCCACCGGGCTGTGGTTTAAGGATCAGACCCGGCATTCGCCTAAAACTAATGCAGGGAAAACCATTAAAAACCTGCATCGGGTAGGTCGGGCATTGGGTACTTGTCCCACGCCCTTCCGATAGAGGGAGAGGAGTTTGAGGTGGGAACGCAGCATTCACTTCTCCGTGTCTCGACCAGTTCAGGAGGCAGCTGGCCGACTATTCCAATGGGAATAGTGGACAACTCTTACCGTATGCCCAAGATCTGTGACCCCGGAACATACACCTCTCAGAACAGACCGAGGTGCCTCGGCTTGTGGGAACCTTAGTTCAAAAACTGAGAGGAAAAGTCATCCCCAAAGGTAACCCCTTCGTATCTCTCCTACAAGTTTCTGCCTGCGAGAGAATAACCCTCGCAAACGGTAATTTTTTTTAAGGGCAACAGGCTACATGAGGGTAATACACGTTGGCAACTCCCCTTTAATAGCATAGGAAGGGATTTGAAAGGGGGGATGCGAAAGTGTAGAGGAAGGTAGCCAAGGGTTAACTAGGGCCCCCGGGCAACGTTTAAGGATCCTACCCGGAAATTCGCCTAAAAGGAATGCAGGGAAAACCCTTAAAAACCTGTATCAGGTAGAACGGGCATTGGGTACTTGTCCCAAGCCCTCCCGAAAGCGGGAGAGGAGTTTGCTGTTTATATTGCAATTTTATGTATTGACGTGTCCTATTTCCGCACACGAGCACTAATGTAATAAAATAAATCAAATAAAATCACTGTTTTTGACACACTGACGTGGAAGTCTGAGAAGTGACGTAAACTCCATCGAATGAAAATTTAACATTAATTAATATATACTTGACATTTCTTTAAATACTAATTACTGTTTTATTAATATCTTTAACTTAGTTTTGAATTATATAATTTTTTTTTGTAAAGTACAATGTATGTTTTTTTAAACTTTGTAATTGTAATAGTTTATTATTGTCATGTATTCTAATTTTATGACGTATTCTAATTGCATAAATAATAAATCTAAATCTAAGAGATTTTTCATAAAGTTGTGCGTCTGCGTTGTTTCTACTTCTGTCCACTGTGCCGAATGGATGCGCGTCGCGGTCCACAGTAATTTTACGAATATCTTCCAGAGTCCAGATGCTATCTACAGGTAGCGGGGAGGTGAACTCGAATTGTAAGGGGTCAGACCGAGTCACGATTCTCGCCTCTAATTCCTCCGCTATCTTCTCTAGAAACGATCCGACGTGACTGCGCGGCCTCGCAGCTCAAGAGTACAAGACTGTGACAATGAGAGCCAAGAGCGGTCAGCTCAAACACACGACCTCAGATTGAAACCTCCGAAAAAAATCATTACAACCTAAACATATTTGGAATTTTAGTGGTTCGTCTTTCGCTGGCATGTTTCCCTTTCAAATCATAGCTAGAAACATGCCTCACTAACAAATAGGTATTTTTTATTAAAATTTTCTGAACTAAATGAACTGAACAGTTGCTTAAGGTCTAGTAATAAATTTAATTAATGTTAATTCAGATTTACTGTGAAAACAATAAACAATTATGTTTGAATAGAGATATTCGTCGTCTGCTTTACGTACATACTAATTATAAAAAATAATAATCATGACTATATATCTCTAGACATCGACGTATTCGTGCAACCTGCCTCAAACATCTAATGCGGTGCTTCTGGTAGTCAAAAATGCTCAGTAGTTATTCATAACGAGAACTCGGATATCAGCATTCTTGAAAAGAGCAACGTACCAATATAGTACCATGTATGGAACCTCAGCAAATTTCAATCGAAATTGCTGATTTTATCGGCAAGATAATTGAGTGATTTTGAAGGTAATCATTTTTCCGGAACAAAACAAGCAACTTAACTTTGCTGATGGTTGATTAACTAGGTACATATCTACTGAATCAAAACTTGTGGTACTTTAGCGGAGCAATTTTTTTTTAAAAAAAAACTTTGGTGTTCTCTGCCTTTACTATGACGTCAATTAGGACAGTAATATCAATAATACTTATTAAATATCGGTATCAGTAAAGTCCCTATGGCATACAATCGTTTCTGACTTCATATAGTGAAAATAAAACCAATATTGCGTCCCATTGATATTGAGCACTTATGATGCATATTCTTGAGATATACCAAAGTGATCAAAAAGTAAGGTGAAATTGTCATTTAAAACTCCCGGGTATTAGGAAGGCAGGTAATTTTTTTTTCCTAGGTTGGTAGGACTGTCTATAATATTTGCCAAGCGTCTGTATGTTAAAAGGCTTAATTATCTCCGAGTTACACGTGTTTTTGTAAACAACCAAAAGTGAATTTTTCGATTTTTGCAATGGGTGATTTTGTTGAGCAAAGAACTTGCATCAAATTTTGTTTGCGGAACGAATATTCTTTTGCGGTCACGTTGAAAATGTTGCGGAAGGCCTTTGGTGATCAAACTATGGCACAAAAAAACGTTTGTAAGTGGTACAACGAGTTGAAAGAGGGTCGAGAACGCGTTGAAGACGAACCGCGCTCTGGACGACCATCAACGTCTACTGACGAGGGCCACGTCCAAAAAAATCAAAGATTTGGTGCTGGAAAATCGTCGATGGACAATTAGAGATCTCGCTGACAGTGTTGGAATATCATTTGGCTCAGCCCAAACCATTTTGAAGATTGTTTTGTGTCTCAAACGCGTCAAGTCTCAATTGGTGCCAAAATCGCTCAATTTTTTGGAACAAAAAAGGGTCGCGTTGACGTGTGTGAAACTTTGCTGTCTGACTATCAGGACCACTTGAAATGCATCATTACTGGAGACGAGTCTTGGATTTACGCATACGACCCTGAAACCACCGACCAATCCAGCGAATATCATGCAAAAGGTGAAGCAAGATCGAAAATCAAGGTCATGTTGACAGTTTCCTTTGATCATCGTGGTGTGGTGCACTATGAATTCCTTCCGCCGAGCCAAACTGTTAACAAAGAATATTATTTGAGCATTATGCGTCATTTGCGTGAAGCTATTCGTCTGAAACGGCCGGAATTATGGGCGAACAACTCTTGTTTCCTTCATCACGATAATGCACCATGTCTGCATTGGTTCTTCGCGACTCATATCGTTCCGCAACCACCGTATTCGCCTGATTTGGCTCCGTGAGACTCAAACTCAAAAGGCCAATGCGGGGACGCCGTTTTGACACGATTTAGGAGGTAAAAACCGAATCGAAGAAGGTCTTGAAGGCTATACCGGAAATAGACTATTCCGACTGTTTCAAAGACTGGAAAAAGCGTTGGAAAAAGTGCGTTTTATCGGACGGGGATTACTTTGAAGGGGATGAAATTGATTTGGAAGAATAAATAAAGAATTTATGTTTTATAAATAAATTCACCTTACTTTTTTTTCACAGTGGTATCTAAAAATGTATAACACAATGTTGTTCTTAGAATTTATGTTTTTTTGTAAAAATATTCTTTTCCAAATTATAGTATTTCCGAGCCGAAATGTGTTCTTAGTCATTATCCCCTTGTTTATTTTCCTTTAGAGGCTACATGAGGGTAATTCACGTCGCGGCAACTCCCCTTTAATAGCATAGGAAGGGATTTGAAAGGGGGGAATCCAGTGATATATATTAAGCACATAGATTCAACTGACACTTTGAAAACGAAGATTGAAATGAGATACAAATTCAGAATGTTACAAGTCTAGTTTTCCGTTCTTTGCCATAATTGGAGTGTGAAATTAACCAAAATTTTAGTCAAGGAAAGCGAGGAGGTAAATGAATAAGAGGTAGAGAAATTACTAATAATGTATAAATTAATACATGAATAAAAGAGAATTATTGGCTTATTTCTTTGCACCTTACTAAATATTTGTTGCACCGCATCTTATCTCTGATTCTGTTTGCATGTTCTATGGAATTCTCTATAGTTTTATTTCCTAGTTATAATAAAACAATATTAAAATTAGAACCATTGTTTTCTACGATTGCTCTAAATAATTTTTGCAAAATTTTTCACTCTAGGCCATTGACTGAACTTATTTAACACAACATTCCGTATAACATCTCCATTCCGAAATTTGACTTCGCCGGAAAATGGCGGCAGAGATTGTGTTGAATAAAAACACTCACTCGGTTACTTGCCTCAGATCGAAAAGTCCACGTCGAAAAAGCCTACGTTCATGGTTTTTTTTAACCTTGATAGGCTTAACTGCCTTACAAGGCTACGGAAACAGCAAATGGAAATGGATATGTCGGTTAGTTTATGATTATAAAATTAAATTATCGAGTTAGTCTTTGATTATTGCCACGCCTTTTGCCATTTTAGAGTTCTTTTGTTCCAGAGGCGATGAAAAAGTTCCCAGTTCGCATCATTTTCTACCGTTTGTGATTTCTTGCGGTCCAGGTTACTGTCCTTACATTTGCTTAGTAAAACCATAGGTATGCGGAGGAAACGAAATAAAAGGATACATGCGGTCTTTCCCTAATAATTGGCGGTCGGATTGGATTGTATTGTGTTGTGGAGGAGGGAACAGGTCTGGCCTCAGCAGTGCAACGCCCCCCAAGGTCTTCCAAGGACGTTCCACACGCACGCCATTGTTGCAACACCACTAACATGATCGTCTGGAAAATCGCGAATGAACAATTCACTAAAACGTAGAAAATATCAACGTCACCACGTTCGTTTTACATACGCCATTGTATTCTGCAAAACAAGTCTATGCACTCTTGAAGGAATTATTAAGAGCAGTAAATAATCAGATCATGCAAGATCTAGTGATCCAGAGCTTACGTTAGACAATTGTTACCGGACATTTTACTGGTGAATAAAATCAGTATGTGTATAAGCATTCGAATGGATCGAGACGCTCCATATTGAGTTGTAATTTAATGGTAACTCCACCCTGTTCAGAATTCAAGAGATTTGTCCCCTCCCTCTACCCCATACTCTTCAGCTATTGGCTATGCATTGACGATTACAAGAAATTATTCGCATTATAAAAATTGACGTACCTCAACCGGAACTTTATTCCATATATATATATATATATATATATGGCTATGCACTCTGCATTGACGATTACAAGAAATTATTCGCATTATAAAAATTGACGTACCTCAACCGGAACTTTATTCCATATATATATATATATATATGAATCCTAAATATAATTCTACCTGTTAAAATGAAAGGAGGTAGTGTCGGAAAGAATTTGCTTCACAGTGTTTGTGTATTGATTACGGTCAAGAGCTGCAGTCACAGAACCTTTGTCAGCGTGTGTAAAGAGTATGTTGGGATGAGACTTCAAGAATTGCTTAGTTCTATGGAGGTTTTTTATGAGATTGCTATGAAAAAGAGGAAGGTGTTTTTTTTTGTTTGATTTTTTTGAATTTTCAAGTAGAGTTTGGGTGATGTGATTCCTGATTTTATTGTGTTTGGAATAAAGATATATTGGTTTCGAAGCGTTTTAAGAGAGGAATGGATTGAGACTTGTTGATGGATGTGGTGGGTAGACTAAATTTGTTTCCAAGTGATTCTACGTCAATAACTTCATTAGGAATAGTGCGGTTACTGAGGTTTTTGTAATTGTTGTGTGTGGGAAAAGTTTTGTGGTATAGGAAATCAAACTTCTTAATTTTAGCTGCCCTCATGCGAAAATAATATCTGATTAAACAAGAGGATTTTTTTTTTTTTGGGTGTAGACAGGCTATGTATAGGGTAATCCACATAGTGGCAACTCCCCTCTTATAGCATAGGAAAGGGATTTGAAATGGGGGATGCGGTAGGGTGTAGGAAGGTAGCCAAGGGTTACTAGGGCCCCCGGACTATATTTTAAGGATCCTACCCGGCATTCGCCTAAAAGTAATGCAGGACAAACCCTATAAAGAACCTGCATCGGGTAGGTCGGGCATTTGGTACTTGTCCCACACCCTTCCGATGACGGGAGAGGGGTATGCTGTGGGGACGCAGCTTACCCCTCGCCATGCCTTGGCCAGTTTAGGAGGCAGCTGGCCGACTATTCCAATAGGAATAGCGGACAACTCTAAACAAGAGGATTGGCGAGATAAATAAATAAATAGCGTAATGGGATGGAAAGCCTGCGAGAGGATTCTCTCGCAGGTAAACTGCGAGGGATTTTCTCTCGCAGGCAGAACCTTTTAGGAGAGATACGAAGGGGCTGCCTTTGGGTATGCCTTTTCCTCTCCGTTTTTGAACTAAGGTTCCCACAAGCCGAGGCACCTCGGCCTGTTTTGAGAGGTGTATGTTCCAGGGTCACAGACCTTGGGCATACGGTAAGAGTTGTCCGCTATTCCCATTGGAATAGTCGGCCAGCTGCCTCCTAAACTGGTCGAGGCACGGAGAAGGGAATGCTGCGACCTCACAGCAAACTGCTCTCCCGCTATCGGAAGGGCGTTGGACAAGTACCCAATGCCCGAATTTCCCGATGCAGGTTTTTCTAGGGTTTTCCCTGCATTTCTTTAGGCGAATGCCGGGTAGGATCATTAAAATATAGCCCGGGGCCCCTTGTTAACTCTTGGCTACCTTCCTCTACCCTTCCCCATCCCCCCTTTCAAATCCCTTCCTATGCTATTAAAGGGGGGTTGCCCAACGTGGATTACCCTCATGTAGCCTGTTGCCCTAAAAAAAATAGAATTCTCATGAAAAACAAGTTGTTTAGTTAAAGACTGAATGTGTGAATGTATATCTTGGATTTCCAAGTTTTGGGGTATATAACTGTAAAAATTTAATGTTGTTATTGTATTTGTAAGAAAGTTTCGAATTAAAGAAAGAAATACTGTTAAATTTATTGTGTAAATGTAGTAAATGAGCTGGCAAAAACATCACATTACCTACAATGAAGTAAAAACTCACACTGGATCCTCGCAATGACTAATTTGTCCGACAGTTTTAACCAAGTGTTAAAATTAGAATAAATATTAAAGCCGAAATAAGCAAAACATAATTGAGAAAAAATATAATATAAACATAAAACAAAATAGAAGACGCTATAAAAGTCCCAGGCGTCAATTGTTAAAATGAAAACAATTTACTTCAGCACCTGACGAAAGGAAGAAGGATCCCAGAAACGTTGTTTGGTATTTATATTTTTTGTCTGTATTGGCTATCTTTCTTATTCATAATTATACATGGTTTTAAAATGTAAACGAGCTATTTTTGAACGACTGTAAATATAACAGAAAGTTGATCATGCAGTGAGGTACACCATTTTTTTTTTCCTTGTATTTTCAAATTTCTAAATGGTTTTGATCGTTTTAAAACCATCTTAATCCAACAAAAAATTAAATGAGGAATTCCCGCGCGTTTTAAATCTAAATTTGACTAAATACGAACTAAATGACGGTAACGTTAACGATATCAAGCTCACCGCATCATTGTCAGTCAGTAAAAAATTATCTTTATACATCGGAACCATAAATTTAAAGTGTCGGAATGCAACATTTTATTTATAAATAGGACGATAAACATCTTAACTAATTTACCTGCACAAGTGTTAGGGAAAGTCCTAAAAATTCTTCAAAAACGTCGGAAGTGAAATGTTTTCAACAAATCAAAACAAAATACAATTTAAATATTAAATCTGAAGAAAAGTGTGAAGTTCAATCCTGATTATTCCATGTCATGTTTATTTTTTCAGGGTACAAATATTTGTAAGGACAATGGATTATTATTGTTAGTCTAAGTTAGATTATAAGTAATATGTATAACAATTGCCGACTGTTAAATAAAAGCACATCTCAAAGGAAGCACTCTAATAAATTTCGAAATCTCAGAATCCAAGCGTTCCAACGAACATTTCGAGTACTTCTGGTCAGACAATCTATTTAACTTCTTCTAAATATATCTGTAAAAGATTATGTGAATGATGATGAAATGGAACAAGACCGAGGAGAAGATCAAAATGACCGTTACCTAAAAATCATAATGAAATAACAACAAAACAGTAAGAACGGGAAATAAATGGATAGACTTGGAGAGGAAAAGTGTAAAAGATATAAGAACGAATTTTAGAATCAAAATTCAACCCCCCCCAATGCAGTAGAAAACAAAAATTTCCAAGCAAATACCGTAATATATTATAATGCCAATTAATTAAGACATTAATTGTGAATTTGAAAATATAAATTGTTTGAGAAATCTATTCTTGACGGCGGTACAGAACAGAACAACAATAGACAAGAAGAGTATTGTTTCTTTGTCGGAAGAAGCAATGCTCGCTCAAACTTACGAGAGAGAGTCCAGTTCACATTATGATATGGTAGAGTTCAGGTCGCGTTAGCAGGAAGGCTTGGTCGCAGGAAGATATTGAGAAGTTAGAGTTGGCAAGCAGAAACGACAGGAAATGGTCGTATTAAAATAGGCGAGATATTCTTTTAAAAGTAAATTTGCAGAGAAACATCGAGAATTACCAATCAACAGCGTTGATTGGTCCATAAACATTTTGCTCAAGACGAAATATTCACTCGAGCAGAGCTACAAAACCTGCTAAGCACAAACAGTCTTGTGAACGTAGCCGGGCAGAATTAGCAGAAGTCAACCGAGGGAGAGACGAAAAGGAGGATCATCCTGGTTCCTGAGTTTTGATCCAAAAATAGAAATTTTAGAATCTGTGAGTTTTAGAAGCTGTGCAAAACCCCGCCATAGTGTTTCGTCAATTACAAGGTATCCTGGAATGCTGCCGTGAGAAACAATATAAAAACAACTAATTATGTAAATTTGATTAAAAGATAGACGTCAGATTTCGTTTTCTTCTTATGGATAAAAAAATTGTAATTAGAATCCATCTTTTTAGTTTAATTTCGTTGACAAGTAAATTTCGTCATCGTTAATTGACGAGAAAATCTTTTCTTTTTTAAATTGGAATTTGTATTTAAGTTGAGAAATAAAATGATTCGCCATTATCAAACCCAGTAGAGACCCTGAGATATATTTTTAAATTGTGAAATTGTTTTTAAAGAATAGCTAATAAAATTTGTTTGTTTGAATAATCTTTCAATTTATTAAACGCCTTCCGTTTAATTATTATAATATATATTAAAAAAATTATTAGCATTTTAAAATAAAGGGAACAGCATATGAACTACATTTACCAACTTATCCATAAATCGCTTTAATACAGAATAAAACAATTTTCTAAATAAAAGAGATTACATGAAAATTATATCTTATTATTAAGATATTAATTACTAAATGTCAGAGCTAAAATAATAAGGAACATTTTTCTGTGTTGTTTCTGTTCGTTCAATATAGTTGCATTTTATTTCTAACTGACTATTCGTAAATTTTTAAATTGGAATTTGTATTTAAGTTGAGAAATAAAATGATTCGTCATTATCAAACCCAGTAGAGACCCTGAGATATATTTTTAAATTGCGAAATTGTTTTTAAAGAATAGCTAATAAAATTTGTTTGTTTGAATAATCTTTCATTTTATTAAACGCCATCCGTTTAATTATTACAATATATATTTAAAAAAATTATTAGCATTTTAAAATAAAGGGAACAGCATATGAACTACATTTACCAACTTATCCATAAATCGCTTTAATACAGAATAAAACAATTTTCTAAATAAAAGAGATTACATGAAAATTATATCTTATTATTTACATATTAATTACCAAATGTCAGAGCTAAAATAATAAGGAACATTTTTCTGTTTTGTTACTGTTGCATTTTATTTCTAACTGACTATTCGTAAATTTTGAAGAGTCCGAGCGTCATCCGCCCTTACGATTTTGTCGCAACAGTTTAATATGTGAACTTATACCCACGGTTAGATCAGTTATGTACGCAAGGAACATGAGTGGACCTGTCACACTTATAAAGTGTGATAAATTAAACTCAAACAATTTTAAACAAAGCTCCGAAAGACTACTTTTCAATTTTCACGCTAGAAAGGATTGGTATTTTTTATTGTACTGCTTCCTCGAACTTCCTGGACTCCGGCAAATACCAGATACGCGTGCTAAAGCAACGTTGTGCTCTATTGTAGAAGAGTTCCCACCATCGTTCATTGTTCCATTGAGGCGCTCCAGTTAGCGGCATTCCAGGCCACAGGGAGCTACCTACGTCTACCCTCAAAATATGCATTATTCCGTTTCCTGGAATTAAATGTGACATCATACAAGAGGCATAAACTCTCTATTTGGTGACAGCGACGAATACAATTAAATTTTGTAGTATTCAAAACCGTTTGGAAGATACATCAAAATTCAGTTAATTAAATAAATGAAGTCCTTAGTGTCGGAAAAAATTCATTTTAATATCGTGTGCAGAAGTTAAAAAAATCCGCTAAACAGTATACGATGGTAGTTCTGACCTGACGTGGGTTGTTTTTGAAAACGAAAGTGTTCCAAAGTACCAACCTTATAAAGCTTAAGTTTGAAGATGCTACATTGTTTAATCTCTGTTCGACAGCCGTCAATAGTGAATTTGGGAACAAAATAATTTGACATCGTTATGTGATACTTTCATTTGAAAGATTCCAGTCCATCCAATATCAAAGTCAGGGAATCTATTCCTTCCTTTTCAACAAGACCGTTCGACGAATGGTCGACGAAATCAAGTGACCACGGAGAAATGATTACGAAACGGTATTGGGTGACCGTCGACTCACAACCATGGACTAAATATAGGATCATCACTTCACACCTGAGACGAAGGAACCCTCGAATCGATGTAGTGAAAGGGGAGAATCGGTTCCAAAGCAGAGGAAGACGGCTCCATCTGCTGGCAATGGCGTCAGTTTTTTGGGTTGCGCGTGGATTTTTTTTTTTAGGGCAACAGGCTACATGAGGGTAATCCACGTTTGGCAACTACCCTTTAATAGCATAGGAAGGGATTTGAAAGGGGGGATGCGGAAGAGTTACTAGGGCCCCGGGCTATATTTTAAGGATCCTACCCGGCATTCGCCTAAAGAAATGCAGGGAAAACCCTAGAAAACCTGCATCATGTAGGTCGGCCAATGGGTACTTGTCCAACGCCCTTCCGATAGCGGAAAAGGAGTTTGCTGTGGGGACGCAGAATTCTCTTCTCCGTGCCTCGATCAGTTTAGGAGGCAGCTGGTCGACTATTCCAATAGGAATAACGGATAACTCTTACCGTATGCCCAAGGTCTGCGACCCCGGAACATACACCTCTGAAAACAGACCGAGGTGCCTCGGCATTTGCAGCGTTTGAATGATGAAATCGAGAAAAAAAACGGCCGCATTTGGTGCTTCATGACGACTATGCACCAGTTGACACGCCCATTATCGCGATGACCAAAACCAGTGAGTTAAACTTGTAATTCCTTTCTTACGCACCTTATTTAGCGTCCTCGGATTATTCCCTCTTATCAAACTTGAAATAATAGTTTACGATTTACCAACAATTAAAATTTGAAGTCTGCCTTTGATGACGACTTTGAGTAACTCGATGGGTACTTCGTCAGGGACTACCCTCGTGGTTCTTCATGAGAAATTTGTATTTCTTGTATCTGTCACCAAATAATCTGGATTAATAATCATATTCAGTCCTTGACAACACACAATTTAATGGTAATTATGTGTCTACCATTAAGCAGATGAATAATGTCAGAGGAGAACTAAATTGTTCGACATAAATTATCTGAAAGTTGGACCGCTGTCTTATGTGATGATGCCTTGTAACGATTCTAGCGCAAATAATTATATTCTGGTCTGTCTAATAGACATTCTAAAATAATAACCAAAGTTGTAGTTGGATAGCAATTTGACTGCATGTAGCCTATATTTAAGATATTTTTCGCTGAGAAGGAAAATGAAGACTGTTCAAGATGGTTGTGATTCGTGATTTAGAAGCTTGCTGTTCCGAGGTTTGCGTGCTACCATGTCCAAGCTGCATCTGGCGGTGTAATTAAGGAAGAACGAGCAGTAACTCAAGACTTGGTGCGTGCTCCGGCCATCAGACTGCGGTAAAGTCACTTCGCCCTAACTTACAGAACTGTTAAGACACGACTCCAGGTACTTGCCGTGTCATAAAGCAAATAAAAACTTAAAAGACAAAGCTTGAATTGGAAAAACGTTGAAGAACACGTCTACGATGCTTCGAATGGTGAATTGAGGTTCTGATTAAAAATACCATAACCTCATCCGATCCCCTCGGCCTGTTCTGAGAGGTGTATGTTCCGGGGTCACAGACCTTTGGGCATACGGTAAGAGTTGTCCGCTATTCCCATTGGAATAGTCGGCCAGCTGCCTCCTAAACTGGTCGAGGCACGGAGAAGGGAATGCTGCGTACCCACAGCAAACTCCTCTGCCGCTATCAGAAGGACGTGGGACAAGTACCCAATGCTCGACCTACCCGATGCAGGTTTTTCTAGGGTTTTCCCTGTATTTCTTTAGGCGAATGCCGGGTAGGATCCTTAAAATATAGCCCGGGGGCCCTAGTTAACCCTTGGCTACCTTCTTCTACCCTTCCGCGTCCCCCCTTTCAATCCCTTCCTATGCTATTAAAGGGGAGTTGCCCAAAGTAGATTACCCTCATGTAGCCTGTTGCCCTAAAAAAAGTAATAATAATTGAATTAACTTCCCGGTTTATCTGATAGTCTTGTTTCGTGTTAATTATTTAACTAAAATTTCTATTAAGCATATACGCGTTTCATTGAATCCTTTCGTCCACTTGAAAGAATTCTGCACACAATAACGTCGAGATCAAATAAGAAGTGTAAAAGAGACTTGAAGGGAAAACAATTTCATAATGGTAGTAACTTATGAAGCAAATAATTTATATAAAAAAATATGTATATTTGTATGTATGTATTTATGTTATTCTCTATACATATTTCGACGCGTGGACACATTGCAACAAAATTGGTACACATACTTCAAACGACGAGAAACGGTATTGTGGGGTGTTAGAAACATTTAGCATAAAGGTGTAAAGAATTATAATTAAAAAATGTGATCATTTTGTGTTAAATAACTGCGGATCAATAAATCATTATGTCACAGCACACGCGAGGATTATACGTTACTACGCGACGATACTGCACAAAAAAGTAAATAGTTCCTTTTTTCGTAATGAAATAAAGCAGAAATATTTTAATTGGATAAAAAGTCCAATTATACCCAGAAATACTTCATCGAATGATAATAAAAAACAATACGAAAGATTGTGGAATTTTCTTGGAATAATTTAAATTTGACTGACATGACATAAATATGGCACGTAACATTTTGCCCAATTTTGTATGTCCTGAAGGAGACATAGAATTATGGTAAATTCAATACCTAATATTAGTTAATCATTATAATTTAATAGATTTTTAATGTGCTAAAACTGACGAATTATTTCAAGTGATATTCCTGAAAAATTTTGGTTATATGAATATATCATTATAATTTCACATATATTCATTGTAAATGTGTAAAGAATGAGCACCTGTGCAACGCTGGTTTGATAATAAAATGGTCCATAATTCAGGCAAATTCAGAATAAAAGGGGAAGAAACAACTACGTTCGAAAGGACAACAAAAGAGTCGTAAAAGGAATACAAAACGAGGAAAATTTATGCTCGTTGAAACGATAATATCCCAGATATATTAAAATACCCATGTGGTAGAGACATCATCAGAAAGAATTGAAGATGCATCAGTTGCTGAGCTGTAAATAATATTTTTCGTTTATTCCTCTTGTTTCTACAGCGCATTTAGAGTCTCTGGTGCACCAGGACTACTGTCGGACCACATTCGGCACTTAGTCTCCTTCAGTCTTAACCTCAGTTTTCAGACCATGCCGGGATTCGAACCCAGGACGTCTGTGATACGAGACGGTGAAACTGAACCCTACACCGAAGCATGTTGGCCAATTTTAAATAATAATTTTTATTTATTATATTATCTAAACACGTTTCGGTAATTTTTTATTCTTCCAGTTACGGCCTTCTTAACGTCAAGTCCGAGTTAAATGTAACGTGCGAAGGGAGGAGCTGAAGATGTTCCAAGTCTTTGGGACGTGTAGTGACAATTACCGAGAAGGGGTTGGGATGCCTTTACATTGACAGAAGAGAGTTTCCATTCTGGAGACTGACCTTGCAGACCCGCATTGTCTCTGTCACTCTGCGACTTTACGGCACCGTTAAGTGCTCATTGCCATACAAGTGGCGTTGCCTTTTTGTACATAAAACTCTCCCAGGAGGCAGTCCTCTAATCACGCAACGATGTTGGCCAAGGCTGACGAAGACTCTCAATTGTGACACATTTTTTCTAGTCTGGTGACATCTGGCCAAAGCAGATCTATTTCTAAAATACTGTTCACGGAACTGAAAGTAATGTTTGATATGACCATATTCTTCATAAACTCTTATGTTTGTTCCAGTATGCCAATTATTCATTCTAACCTCTACACCTCTAAGTACTTCAGTCTTTTATTAAACCTAATATGATCAACGATACCTTTCTCATGATATTTACTAATGTAGAGATACGCCTCACACGTCACAGTAAATAAAATATTTGTTGGATTTGTTTCTATGTACTTTATGTAATTACACGTTGTTTTTTATAATATTTATAATCAATATCCTCACACGACACAATAAACGAAATATTTGTTGGAATTGATATAGAAACTTTATATAAGTAAACTTTTTTTTTTACAATTTTTATAATCATAGTAAATGAAATATTTGTTGGATTTGTTTCTATATATAGAGATAGAAACTTTATGTAATTACACGTTTCTTTATTATCAATATCCTCACACGTCATAATAAATTAAATATTTGTTAGATTTGTTTCTATCTATAACTAATTACACGTTTGGTTTTTCTACAATTTTTATAATAAATATCCTTAAACTTTAATCTCTGCCGACTTAGCGTACAACCAAAATGTATTTTCCTTCTAGCCAACTATAATAGTTATATCAGTTCAATAAATTATATTATTGAGTTTAATAATTAACACACAGCTTGTTATCTTTGCAACAACAGACACTTCAATCGTCGATTAAATTTAAAACATCATCCTGATTTTCTTTCGTCAACTTATTCTACGTTTAAAAATCATAAAAATGTTCCCTTTCGGCTGCTTCATTTGTCTGTACGCACAAGTTCAATAAATCCGTAAATAAAAATTATTTTTATATTTATTTGATGTTAGTGTATTGGTGTTGACGTTTTCAATTTTATATGCTCTTATAAACTCTCGCTATTTGAAAGAGGATTCTAGTTTTCACAACTGTATATTTTAAATCTTTACAAACAACAGAAGTCAAATACCACAAAATTAATTTTCTCTCTTACAAGATTTGGTTTTATTGTATTTCGTTGTGCTAAGAATATTCCAAAAATAAACATGTAAAAGTAAGAAAACAATTTTATTTAAATTAATATATTTTGATTAATTCTCATTTATATATCCACCCGATAAATTTTCATATCAGTCCCCATTCTCTTTAAATTGCCTGTTAAATTATATAGTAACATTAGCAAATATTTTTCATCATCCTAGTATTGAAATACTGAAAGTAATGATAGTTAAAATATTTTTTTCAAAGCGTGAAATCAAATTTGCAAGAAACTCGGTTTGATTATGAAGAATGCGTAATGATAAGATTAAATTTCTCTATCAGAATGAAATGAATTATATAATTCCTACAGGTATTAAAAACATAAATTATCATATAAAATATTTATTTAAGTCTCTATTACTTAAACGTGAATTAACAGCATCGGAACGCCGATTAACATCGGCCAACATCAACAAATTATTCCCTAAAAATAATGATGTTCAATTAAAACTAAAAAAATTAATTCAATAACACTGAATTTCGTAACATTCAACTGACCGTGGCCGTGACAGCAGTCATGTGTCATTCTGTTTTACGATTTCTTATTTAATTCCATCCACAGTTTTATATCCTCTCCGGTGAATCAAGATTAACCCAATGTTCATTTGAAACACGCCTAAGAGATTTTTTTTAGGGCAACAGGCTACATGAGGGTAATTCACGTTGGGCAACTCCCCTTTAATAGCATTGGAAGGGATTTGAAAGGGGGGATGCGGAAGGGTAGAAGAAGGTAGCCAAGGGTTAACTAGGGCCCCCGGGCTATATTTTAAGGATCCTACCCGGCATTCGCCTAAATAAATGCAGGGAAAACCCTAGAAAAACCTGCATCAGGTAGGTCGGGCATTGGGTACTTGTTCCACGCCCTTCCGATAGCGGGAGAGGAGTTTTCTGTGGGGACACAGCATTCACCGTGCCTCGACCAGTTTAGGAGGCAGCTGGCCGACTATTCCAATGGGAATAGCGGACAACTCTTACCGTATGCCCAAGATCTGTGACCCCGGAACATACACCTCTCAGAAAAGGCCGAGGTGCCTCGGCTTGTCGGAACCTTAGTTCAAAAACGGAGAGGAAAAGGCATCCCCAAAGGCAGCCCCTTCGTATCTCTCCTACAAGGTTCTGCCTGCGAGAGAATGGCCCTCGCAGACCTTCTACGCCTAAGAGAAAACGGAAAGGCCAAATTAATTCAAAATAAATACGTCACGCCTGAGGGTATTCGCTTTATATTCCCAACAAATAATTAAGTCGAACTAAATATTACAATTTACTTCGATCTCAAGCAGACACGATCCAATTAGCTGTCATACTAAATTAATTCTTATTCAAGACATTTTTAAAATATAATTTATTCTGCCAACGATTCTTTTAAAAAATATTTTTGTATAATATGGCTTTAAACTACTCTTAGTTCCTTTTAATTATTT
Organism: Zhengitettix transpicula; assembly: GCA_037074705.1. Lineage (NCBI taxonomy): Eukaryota > Metazoa > Arthropoda > Insecta > Orthoptera > Tetrigidae > Zhengitettix > Zhengitettix transpicula. Next base: position 31,820,409 of record CM073596.1, on the reverse strand, counting down.
ATTTTTAATTTCAAGAAAGTTCTTGAATTATGTAGGCCTACTTCATTTTTTCTTCCTGGTTATTACAGCCATTTAAACTAGATTTCGTCTCGTTTAACAATATCTGCTACTGTGCAGTTATTTTGACTCAACAAGCCCCTAACGGTGAACTTCCGTTTTCAGAAATCTTTTGGGAATTAACTGTAATAGAAAGTCCTTATTTATGATAAGAATCGTGCCGTTTCTTTTGTTCCCGGAAACGTTGCACAGTTAATACCGACTAATGACCAAGGATTATGACGCAGCCATTTTACTTATCCCCGTCTGAAAGTGACTAGTGAGTATTTCAGATGCGTTGAGTTGCTAAATTAAGAAAGGATGGCATTCTTGAGGTGAGAAAATGAAGAATGAGATGTTACGAACGTACGAAGGAATCAAAATAAAATCATGCAAATTACGCGGTTACATAAGTGTACGTTTTTCTGAATATTTTTAATAGCAAAAAAACCTTTCAAGAGAAAAAAATTGTTAAATCAGTGAAGAATTTACGATTTTAGAAACAAGGTTTCTTCACAAATAGCAAAACCTTTTCTTCTTCCGAAGATCGTGAATATTTTTCATATTTCGTGGGTTAAATTTGCAGCTAAATCTTAATTCTGCTAACTAGTTTGTTTGCATTTCTGATTACATTTCAAAGCATAAGAGAAGCTAAGTAAATTTTATGAGTTTCTTCATTTATAGAGTCTATGTTGTACTCGGCTGTACGCGATTTTTCCATCTTCAATTTCATTCAAATAATAATAATAATATTTTTATTTATAAAAGATACTTTTAACGATATTTAATTAGATGAAAGTAGGTATTTAATTAAATGAGTCTTAAACTTAGTAATATTAACAAAAATTTCCAATTTAATTTAGCAACTGGTTAAATTCTCTTAACCCTTAATAAAAGTATATTTTATTGTTATAGCCTAGCCCTAGTTGTGACTTGTTCTACATAGTTTCTAACATTGTATGGCTTTTTTTATACATATAGCTTATATACTATATATTATGTTGTTTATAAAATATTTGCTATAATTGTAATTCCTGCTACATAGGGCAAACGAAACGTTCCCTTAATATCCGTATCAAAGAACATATATCTAATATCAAACTTCCTATTGATATACAATCTGTAGTATCCAAACATATCATCAATTCTAAACATACATTTGACTGGCAAAATGCTAAGATTTTAGACATTGACACCAGGTACAATTCCAGACTCATATCAGAGATGCTTCACGTTAAATCACAGCTATTAATGTACAAACAGACACTATTAAACTCAATAATTATCCCTTATTATTACGCTAAACCTTCTGTTTTCCCATTGTCGTTGCTCCCTTATTGTTAGGCCACCCCTTAGGCCCTCTCATTGTCGTTGCGTTTTCGTCGCTTTTGAGTTTTGTTTCTCTAGGCTCTTCTCAGCACCTGACGAAAGGAACAAGGATCCCAGAAACGTTGTGTGGTATTTATGTTACCCTTTTTGTCTGAATTGGCTATCTTTCTTATTCATTACTAGCTGGGTGCCCGGCGTTGCCCGAGATGTCCCGATACACTCCAATTTCGGTTGCTTTTGCGCTATTTTTATGTAACGCTCCTCGAACCCTATCCCTAAATGTGCTCACCTCCCATGATGAAGGTGTTTAAGTCACTGACCAAATATATTGGTCATTTTTACATGTTAGAAGATGACCACCCCCACAAATGTGCGATAATCGAAAAGGATTTATTGCACGCAAAAATCAACCAATTACATTGTCTGGAAATTTCTACCCCCGCACAACATGTTCCATACCCGTCGCGTTACCCAGGTTCTCACAATTAGACTCAGCGACATTCATAGTCTCTGAATTTATTCGAATCTCGGTTGTTTTAGCGTTATTTATATTTAACGTATCTCCATCCCAACCGCTAATCTTGCTCCCCTCACAGGGGTTGAAATTTGTAAGCGGAACATACCCATATGCATACCCACATGTATACACACATACATACCCGTATAAGACAATTTTATATAATATATATAGATAGATAGATATACATACACTATTTAAAACAATTATTAAATTTGTAGACATATAATTTTTCCATCTGAAATTAAACTATTTGGTGGTTTTAGCAATCTGCAGTTGGTAGCATTGTATAAAATTAATGCAAAACATTACGAAATACGCTGTCTTCAATAAAAAAAAACTATTTGAACATTTAAGTATTGTTTTTATCATAATTCTATGTATCTTCCAGTGCGTATTGCAAGATATAATTGGGAAACATATTGGTCCCTGATCCCGTTAAATATTCCACGTCAACAGTCAAGTTGTTTAAAAGAAAATTAATGCCATGGATTGTATAACCTTTCATAATAAATTATATTTATCACTCGATGTGGTATTGGTAGATTTAATTATACTTATTATTCAATCAAAATATTTTTGCTCAGCTTCATTTCTCAGAAATTGAACATCTATAACGTCGTTCCCAAAAATGGAAAACAAATATTGCTATCCTAACCTCAAATTTTTGTTTCAAGACACAAATTGCACGCAATAATTTGTTTACATTTATACAAATTTATAGAAATACGTTGCGTAAAGTACAATTAATTGTACTTTTAATTCAATTTAAATGTTCCTATTTCTGTACATACCTTTGACTGATTGTGCATTAATTGAATAACGACCATAAAAACTTTCGGAGTTCCGTACGTCATTTTCAATACTTTTATAGTTACAAACATATCATTCAGCAGTCGTACCTTAGACAAATCTTATTATCTTCTGAAATATTATACAGGATACAATAGTACGTTATATTATGAAATTTTATAAATCTCGACCGACACACATTTGAATGTATTATAAGGCGCCATATTGGCTTTATCAAAGATAGCGGGATAATTAACTATTCCAAATTAACTTTGCGCAAGGATGGTAAAGTGTTTCGTATTGTATTTTATTACTATTCGATGGAGTAATACTGGAAAAAATTTTACTTTTTATTCAATCGAAATATTTCTGCTTTATTTCATTACAAAATACAGAACTATATTTAGGATGCGTCAATGTCTTGAAAACTTATGACGTCATCGTCTCGCGCAGTAATTTAACACTAATTCGTAACTTATTTCAATTATAATTATTTCCACGTTTATTCTAGGGGTTTCTCACCCCCACAGTACCGGTTCTCGATTTTGGCAGAATATATATACCAATTTTTGTTGAATTCTGTCCACGCGATAAAATTTGTATAAAGGAGAACGTAAATACATACATACATACAAATATACATCCTTTTTTATTATATAGATTTACGATCAGACGTAATTTTTTTCATAATTATATATCATTGTTTTTTTTTTAATTTTCCTTACTTCCTGTCAAACGTTTTTCACGCCAGAAATTATCTTTGACGTGTTTCGGTCCTTAGGACTTTGTAATCGCCAGCTGCACTTAGAAGAAGAGTGCCTGTGTGTTGGCCTCCAGTTGAGTGTTCTGGGGGCTGATTACGTGTTTCTGGTGGTCGCTGAGGTGTTGACGCCCACCAAGGCTGCATCCTTGCGTCCGTCACAGATCGCTTGCATCACGGCGACGCCTGCTGCATTTGTCGAAAGGTCGTGCGTCTGACGTCACCCTTCCGTTGCAGAACGTGGTCCTTAAAGTAAATGCATTCGGACTCAACAACTATGACTTCACGGCTCGTCAGGGCCGCGATGTTGTCCTGCACATCATCACTTCTCTCAACTATTAAAACCTTAGATTGTCGTCACGTTAAGCGTTAAGGGCAACGCGCAATACGAAGAAGAAAACTATATGTTTCAAAAGATCCACGAGAATAATATACAGGCGAGTTTAAAGTTAGGTTGACGAGCTTGAACAAATCCTACTGAAAAAAAACAGGTGTTGCAAAAGCAGTGTTGGCCTTCGTCTAATAATAGAGTGCCAATAAAATAATACAATGTTACCAAGGCGGCTGCTATTAAAACGTAAGATATAGAAATATGGAATATAATAAGCCTGGCAATGTAGCAGAATATTCACAGTAATCTGAACGTAAATATGAATAAAATTTGTCTGGTCGTCGTACCAACTTCCAAATATGAAATTTCATTACAAATTAAGCTAAAACCCATCAAATTCACGATAGAATCAAAAAACAGTACTGAAACACCTGTTAGGAATCAGAAGAACAGATAGTAACAGTGGAGTTTGGCGGATAATTAATATTACAACGCGTACGGCAAAGGCTTTATAATTTTTATTATATATAAAATGAATTCGTTAGTATATAGATACAATTTTTTCGGCACGAAACGAATGGATATAGTACTGAAAAAGATCTGCCCTGTCACAAAACCTAAACGGGAAAATACGAGACCGATTGATTCGTTGTAGGATCAGTTTCGCTGCCTCTTCCCCAAAACAAAACATTCCTCCAATCACTGGATGCTTTTCGAATATAAGGACCCGATAATATCTGCAAATTTATTATTTTTTATAATAATATAAGAACGTCTCTCAGCGTACGGATAATGAAATAATCATATATATTCGGATGACGTAAGCGCATTTACTGTCATCGATAAATGTGTAAGGTATAATTTGGCATACGCATTTCCAACGATGTGTTGGAAATCAAGGACAATCCGTGATCAGCGTAAACAACTATGGCTTATTCTACCTTGTAATTAGTTGTGTGTTACACGTGTTACACGCGCGGGCTAATTTGCATCGTGCAAACTGGAACCGCACAAAAATTCTGGTCGCACACTGGACTTTAAACTCGACTTTTTCGGAACAGCAAGAAAGATAAATTACAAGAGTTAAAGCACACATTTACGAATCACTTCATTGAATGCGATAAAGAATGTCATGTCAGATATTGAAATTGGTCCAAGACTATCCTAAAACTTGTCTTTTGAGTTCATATTATCAATAAGTTTTTTTAATTATTCATGAATAACGTAACTAGGTTTTTGACGATACTTCGGTCACAAACGTAGTTGGTAATACTGAGTGAAGTTTATGTTAGAAAACCTAAATATATTTTTTGGCCTTTAGCCTAATTTTACAATCATACAACCCGTAATTGTACACAGATGTCGTACTATGAGCGAATTATTGCGCTTAAAGTGAAAGTATTCACGTGACGGGTTTTTTCATATCGACGCGAGAAAAAGTATACTTATATTAACAGTCATATAAAAAATATTTTCCACGAGAAGAAAAACTACAATACTGTAATTATTAATTACAAAGCTCTTTAATCAAACCTGGAAAACTTATTTATACTTGAGATCATCATGGAAAAATTTCGTTTGGAACTTCTCCAGGCAATATATTTGAATCTACTATCGGTCCATTCAAACGTTGCAGCTCCACACGAATGCTTTATTTTTACTCCAACCCCGAAGGGTACTCCCATAACCCCGGATTCGACGCCATTCAGGTTCGTTTTCGTATACTTTCTGTCACCCTCTTCAAACACCTAGGGGTGTTCCAACAACCTTGAGAGCGACCACGTTAAATACTCATTCAACGCTAATATTTTTGAAACCTTTTAAAATGCCATCCACTTGCAGAACCGCTGATAGGGTTCTTACCTCTATAGTGTTTGTTGCTGGATCGTAAGTAACATGTGTACCGAGGTTGGTTGAAATTTTTCAACGCATTAATTAATAACTTAATTTACATATAAATAATGTATAATAAGATGCCAAACATATTGAGGATTCTATTAATATTCCGCTTTATTTTGAATGAACTACAGTCCGGAAACGCGATGACCGATCGGGATATTGACTTGTCGGGCAAACGTCAATCGGGTCTATGTCGTCAGGAAAACGAGTCTTTCGGGAAAATGACCGGAGAATTTCCTTAATCAAGTATCTCGGTTACATTCGCTCTCCTTAAAGGAATGTAACTAATTTCATGACTACAAGAGTTTCCAAATATATTCTCAAATATATCCTCACTTAACCTGGGGAACTCCATTAAATGTGGGCATTAGTTAAACTTTTTTTCTTCTTCGGGAAAGAAAAAAGAGTAATAATAACACCCTTGTTTGATGGAAGGTAAAATAATAATGGAAGATTGTACTGTTCTGGGCGTTTCATTCCTACAACTGACCATAATTATGACAATTAAATGAAGGTTAATTCATTTTATCCCCGCAGAATACAGTATACCTCACTGTTTATTTCATTAGTAAGACCGAGAATAATCACTATCTGACATCAAGGTTCATCCTTTTTGTTTTCGCTAAATGAAGATGCAAAGTATTAACTGCCGATAAATGGCGGAATGGAACCTCGAGTATCAAATAGTCGTTGGCAATAATACGAAACTGACAGATAGTTGTCCTTGACGGAAAATTAGTCGAATCACTGTCGTGAGGTAACTATTTACTCGCATGAGCGTTTAGAAAGGCGAAAATTGGCCACGGTGACGTCTTCGGGAATCGAAGACAGTAGGGGGCCTCCTTGGTCATGGCTACCGAAGTGATGTCAATTCTGGAAAGCTGTTGCATGATAAACGAGGGGTGACGCAGGCACAAGGCCGTTCTCAAATATATGCAATGTGCCCCACACATACATAGGCTCTTCGCCAAATACAGGCATAGTCAGAAGGACAGAAATTTAAGAAGACTAGAGAAAAAAGATCTGCAAGAATCGTCATGCTTAAAAGCGTTTCCTACTTTCCTGCGTACTCGGGACACTATCATCAGTTTCGGATTAATACCAAGGTTGGCACTTCGAGGTTCCTTTCGTTATTTACCGTCAGGTAACACTTTTTCTATCAAATAAGCTAATTGAAAAAGAATGAGCCTTGGCTGTAAAAGGTAATTAAAATAAATTTTAGTAGAAAATTCTTTTAATTGGCCGCGGATGCGGGTTTTTTTTTTCAATACAAGCTGTTCCTTTTAACCGGAAAATATTCATCTACAGTATTAACGAAATCAACATTCCACGGGATTAAAAGTATATAACTAAGCAGTAACGTGTTTCCTGAAACAAGCTAAAAAAAAATTATAATATTCGCTCTAATTTCAGTCTTGTCCTGTCTGATGAAGTTACTTCCTCTAAGGCAGTTGGCGCGCCCGCCATTGAAACTTTATGTAATAAAACCTGGAAACGGGAGAACATAATTTCTGTTAAGCTTAAAAATTGTAATTTAATTAAATTGAAAATGTAAAAATGTTTGTTAACGTGAAAAAAATTATTTTCAAGTATATTTTAAGTTTATAGCCGAATTATCAAAAAAAATTAAATCTAGAAGAAAACATTCAGTTTGCATGAAATGTATTGTAATAATTTATAACCTAGCTTTTGTTATCTTTTGACAATAATTCATGATATGAATTATGTGGCGTTTTTAAATGAAAATAACTATTACGTGAAAACTATTAAACAAGATTTATTAACAATTTTAAAACAAGTATTCAAATTACAAAAATATTTGGGATCTCAGGGTCTTGAACTGGGTTTGATAAATGGCAGAATTTATATAAACAAAATTACATTTACTTTATATGGGAATCAACGCATCTGAACATAGACGAAATTTGTTGCTGAAGCAATAACTAAAGATTTAATTTAAACAATTTCAATTTTTATCAAGAAATAAAGAATGATCTGAATAATTAAAGATCTCATTTTATCGACAATTAAAGAACGATCTGACGTTTATCTTTTAAACGTGGTTTACAATGATTTTAAAGTTTTCTTTCTACTTACGGCAGCCCAGGTCTCATTTTAACTTTTCGTGCACAATTTTGGGGATATCACTGATTCTAAGTACTCACAGACTCTAAATGTTCACAGACTCTAATTAGCGTAGTTTGTTAGTTGGTTTAAAATAAATTTGTCGATTCTCGATGATTTACTGCAAACTGGATTCGTAGATCTCGTGAGTCATGTTGAAAATGCCACTCACTGGTTTTGTCTGTTGACTGAAGATTGATTTAGTTTCTGCAATTTGATATAACAGCGTACATATTACTGGAACACTTTCTCTCATTCTTTAAATTAGACCTTTTTCATTCCCGCTGCTGACTGACTAAATTGTTCAACTTTTCGTGTATTAGAATTTTGTGATCTTTACACCTCGCCGTTCATTGCCTGACTGTACTACTTTTGTAAAATAGACTTTGCTGGTCTTTATGCCTCGCCGTTCATTGCCCAACTGTTCGTTCGTCTCGTAAATTTTGAGCGCGTAAAACCTTCTCCACCGATCAACAATACTTTATTTGCATTGCCGGTTTGTTGCGGCGTCCGCTATATCCACCAATAATGAGTCCTCTACAATTCAACTTTTCAATTAGAACAATGCCTTCATTACCAATTACTACAGTATCGTGAAAGTGTAATTAATTTTTTTTTCTGGAAAAAGATCTACAACATTATTATTTTTGTCAATGGTAAATCATTCCGCTTTTGGAAAATACATTTACTTTGAGTACCTCCAACAAAGCTGTCATTCTGGGAAGCCTTTTATCAATATAAAAATTAAAATGCTTATTAAGATATCTGTACTGTATTTGCAAGTAATATACCATATAAAGATAGTTGAAATAATTTGTTACCTAAATTATTATATCTTAATTAATTCTGCGTGCCCACATGGAGCATAGAATTCTTTGAATCTAGTTTGGTATGGAGATACTTTCTTCTTATTCTCCAGATTATAGTATCTTGAAAACATTATTTTCCTTTATATTTCCATACAAGCCAATAATTTTTCATTACCGAAAATTCATGTAAAGTAACCGAGAAATATCGAGAATTATGACGTAGTATGAACTTGAATCCGAGGAAGATGAAGTTTCTGCTCATTTCTGTTTCGCCTACAATTTTATTATTTATTTCTTCTGAAAATTCAGACATGCAAATTTTTTCGCGATCTAACACTATTTTATTTTTTGTTTTTCAACCAAATCATAGTCAATAGAACTATTGAACTCTAATTCCAAGCTTACGTTGTTATTTATTTTATATCCTATTTTATGTTTTTCGCACGTATAATACTTCCCATAAATTTGACAAAAAGCTACAGTTCTTCAGGGACTCTCATAGTCTTTAAAGGAAAAGAAACCTTTCACCTACAACAGGTTCCATTAACGCGATTTAAATCAAATTATATTCTACACAGCGGAAGCCGTTATTCATATTAAGATTATTATATTTTGTCAAGTATGTTACGGAAATAGCTTGGAACCGCATAACAGACGCAGCTTATAAAGTTTCACAATAAAAGTCACAACCAGTAATGTTTTTACCTTTCACTATCCGCAAATAACACATCGACGAAGGTCAACCGTCATATTTCCTACATGTTTTACGAGCTGTAACAAGGAGTTTGTGGTTTCGTTCGTCACAAGATATTAATAATAAAGACTTATGTGAGCTCAATCAAATGTACAGCGTTTCAACGTTTTAAAAAAGTTTCAATTGCTTTAAAAGTTTTAGGTAGATAAAAAAATTGTTAAAAATGTTTTCGTGCACTCCATAATTTATAGTAGAAGAACTTGTCAGAAAAATCAAAAATTTGGTACCCGAAGTCTGGTTGTCGTCACGACCTGCAGAAATCAATTGAATAAACTCAATCTATTCCAGAGAGTTTCAACGTACTCACTGCATTTCTCATACAAGTCATTCGTTAGATAGGCTACAAAGTGCCACTATAAAGTTGACCGTATGACATAAATCTTCGTTAAATTTCATCCCATGTCGAGCATTAAATAAATGATAATGTCCCAGACAGCTTTCCTATTACATGAGGCGTTGAACCGGTGCCGTTTCCAGACTTTTGCATTATGCTGGCATCGAACCCGCCAACTGGGGCGTAGAAAGTCACCGTCCTACGCCTGTTGAGGAAGCCCACGTTAAACTGTTATTGAATATCGATGCGTTGTTACACTTTCGATCAACGTATTAATTTTTCGGTCCGCACAGAGTTTGCATGATACGTGATACCACTGTGAACAAAAAGTAAGGTGGATTTATTTATAAAACATAAATTCTTTATTTATTTTTCCAAATCAATTTCATCCCCTTCAAAGTAATCCCCGTCCGATAAAACTCACTTTTTCCAACGCTTTTTCCAGTCCTCGGAGCAGTCAGAATACTCTTTTTCCGGTATAGCCTTCAAGACCTTCTTCGATTCGGTTTTTATCTCCTAAATCGTGTCAAAACGGCGTCCCCGCATTGGCCTTTTGAGTTTGCTGAGTAGACAGAAGACGCACGGAGCCAAATCAAGCGAATACGGTGGTCGCGGAACGATATGAGTCGCGAAGAACCAATGCAGTATGACATGGTGCATTATCGTGATGAAGGAACCAAGAGTTGTTCGCCCATAATTCCGGCCGTTTCAGACGAATAGCTTCACGCAAACGACGCATAACACTCAAAGAATATTCTTTGTTGACAGTTTGGCCCGGCGGAAGGAATTAATAGTGCACCACACCACGATAATCAAAGAAAACTGTCAACATGACCTTGATTTTCGATCGACTTTGCCGTGGTCTTTTCTGTCTTGCTTCACCTTTAGCACGATATTCGCTGGATTGGTCGGTGGTTTCAGGGTCGTATGCGTAAATCCAAGTCTCGTCTCCAGTAATGATGCATTTCAAGTCGTCCTGATAGTCAGAGAGCAAAGTTTCACACACATCAACGCGACGCTTTTTTTTCCAAAAAATTGAGCGATTTTGGCACCAATGGCGACTTGACGCGTTTGAGACACAAACCATTCTTCAAAATGGTTTGGGCTGAGTCAAATGATATTCCAGCACTATCAGCAAGATCTCTAATTGTGCATCGACTATTTTGAAGCACCAAATCTTTGATTTTTTGGACGTGGCCCTCTTCGGTAGACGTTGATGGTCGTCCAGACCGCGGTTCGTCTTTGAACTCGTTGTACCAATTCTAAACGTTTTTTTGTGCCATAATTTGAACACCAAAGGCCTTTCGCAACATTTTCAACGTGTCCGCACAAGAATATTCGTTCCGCAAACAAAATTTGATGCTAGTTCTTTGCTCAACAAAATCATCCATTGCAAAAATCGAAAAATTCACTTTTGGTTGTTTACAAAAACACGTGTAACTCGGAGATAATTAAACCTTTTAACAAACAGACGCTTGGCAAATATTATAGGCAGTCCTACCAACCTAGGAAAAAAAATTACTTGCCTTCCTAATACCCGGGAGTTTTAAATGACAATTTCACCTTACTTTTTGATCACAGTGGTACACCTACTGTGTTCCGATATCCGGATGAACTGGTAATATCCATATAGCTACATACTAAGAGCCGAAATCATAAAGGTCTGGACATGGAATGGGTCTTGAATATGTAACATTTCCATTTATTTAATTCGCAACAACACAATATAAAATTAGTCATTGTGAACTGATGAACGAGCCTGTTACGTTAAAAGACGATTACGTGATATTATTAGTTAACAGGACAAATATATCTGATTTATAATAAAAAAGATAGACAAATACAAAGAAAGGAAGTGATGATACAAATAACACAAAACGTTTCTGGAAGTCTTGTTCCTTTCTTCAGGTGCTAAGATAAATAAAAAAATACAAGAGCCTAGAGACTTGTGTTTCAGGTGTAATCAGGTGATTATAAAAATAAAGAGCCTGTGGAACGATAAACCGCTGAAACCAGTTGACGAACTTAAAAACAAAGCTGCAACGAAGTTAAAAGTGAAAATATATCGTCGTTCTTACGTTTTTATTCCGGTCATGTTTAGAGTGAAAAATGAATTTATAAAAAACTATTCTTCGAATGGCATGTTTCTACACTTTTATGTGGAGAAGTTTTGGAATACGTAATTCTGATAAGTTAGAGAAATGGAGAAAATATACGAATCAATAATCATCTGACGGTTATTTCTGCCTTATCGGGTCTTATTTCAGACAGAAAGTGACAGTTCATCTTCGACATTTCCAATATTGATGAATCTTTATGTTGGTGACAGTTGGAAATGATAATTCATATACGAAAATCATAGAAAATATCGGTGAAGTATTTATTGCTATTGTAAATCATTTTCGATATTTATCTCTGATTGAAATATTATCCAAAGAACATAATTGGTTGTTATTCAACAAGTGTTAGTTCCTAAATGACCTGTTTTCGGATATGTGAATTAAAATGCGTTATAAAAACTACTACCTCTATTTTATTATTATTAATGGTATTGTACGTATTCGGATAATGAAGTTCAAATAAAAAGGTATTGTTTTTTGTTTAAGATTCTGGGGGAAGTCTTCAAAACTAACCGGGTTTCAAAACAAATGTTTCTAGTTAAATGCTCTAATGATGGTCTCAAATCGTGAATGGCGACTAATAATCCATAATTCTGTAATTACACAAACTGAGAGACGAGGATTATTATTTATTTATATACATTTCACCAAATAATCAGATTATCATATATAAAAATTGTAACTCTTCAGACTGATGTTTCTTTTAACCACCTGACGAAAACAACAAGGATTTCAGAAACGTAGTGAGTTATTTAATTAGCACTTTTTGGTCTGTTGTTTGGCTATTTATTAATTTAATTAGTATAATTTTAACATAGACATTTTATATTTTATAATGACCAGAATAAAATTGTAAAAATTATTTTTATAGAATTATGGATTATTATTCGCCGTTCACGATTTGAGGCTGTCATAAGAGCATTTAGCCAGAAACGCTTGTTTTGAAACCCGGTTAGTTGTGAAGACAACTTCACACCACTGCATCTGAAATGTGTGCCGAAAAATTTTCAAACTTCCCCCAGAATCATAAACAAAAAACAACACAGTTCTATTTCAACCTCATTGTCCGAATATACGTACAATACCATTAATAATAATAAAATAGAGGTAGTAGTTTTTGTAACGCATTTTAATTCACGTATCCGAAAATAGGTCATTTAGGAACCAACACTTGTTCAATAAGAACCAAGTTTGTTCTTTGGATAATATTTCAATCAGAGATAAATATCCAAAATGATTTACAATAGCAATAAATACTTCACCGATATTTTCTATGGTTTCCGTATATGAATTATCATTTCCAACTGTCACCAACATAAAGATTCATCAAGATTGGAAATGTCGAAGGTGAACTGTCAGTTGCACTCTGAAATAAGATCCTATAAGACAGAAATAACCGAACACCTCTCCGTTTTTGAACTCAGGTTCCCACAAGTTTTTTCAAAGGTCAAAATATTTTGAATAACCCTCCTCTTCAAAACAAATGAATTTATTTCTTCATTAAATTTTGTGGAGGACGATTACTCTATCTATGGTCATGCCATAAACTCCTATTTGGCTTATATCTTTCCCCTTCTCTTATCGGTCAGGTAATGCCCGGTCCAGCCAACTGAATAACAGATAGTTTTTATTATTTTTAGACATCCAGAGTTTCATTCTGCCAGTCATTTGGTTAGATTAGCAAAATTGCGAAGCTGTTGCATACTCCGTTCCATGGAGGGTAGCATAAAAAGAATCAGGGTCCAAGTAACCGGAGATATGGTTCAATGGTGGCCAGAGATTTCTGACATTCAGACCAGTAGATTGGTAAAAGAACGTCACGTCATGCTGGATTGTGAATCACCCTGTATGAAGAAGACCTGCCGCGCAGACACGTCCCTACAATTACCGGGCCAAGTTAAGGGCCATGGTCAAAACTAAACGCGCCTTACCAGCTGACGTCATGGCTGAAACCTCTTCGCCTCACAACAGGACATGATGAGAAATGCGTCTGACATGGCCACCCATACGTCCGTTTTATTTTAAATTTAAAAATAGAATTACGATCATTTACAAAATATACAAGTATATCCACGTGCGTCTATTTCGCCTTCAAAATATCAGAATTATTTACTGTAGCGGGTCGATATGGCATGTTACGATAAATAAAATGAAGTATAAAAAGATTTTGAACTATTGTCGTTATATATAAAGTCTTGAAGCATAAGCAACTATGCTTACATCACCTCCACATTTAAATCATCTAGCACAAGTCGGATGACGTCAGGGATCACGTCACTTCATCGTATCCCAAAGGGGCCAATGGAAGATAAATTAGAGTCAAGGAACAGGCTAGAAGACATTATCTTCCATTACGAACAATCCTCAATGTAATCATTCCCGTTGCCAATAGTCATATTCATTGTAACCGACTATGAGTTAAAAGTTACCATTGAGCCACAAATGTAAATTTCGCAGAGCATAGCATGTAATAAAAATTCAAAGTGTCGAATTATTTATAAATGATTACGGAATTGAGAAAAATAAATTGCTGAAAAAAATTATAAAATGTCTCATTACACGATTTAAACAATAATTGAAACATAATTTGATTCACCGCCGATATGTACAGGTCTCAGTGTTCTCAATGGAGAACTTTCCTCACGGTTTCATAATCATTTAGTTGAATATATACTTACTTAAACTTCCGATTATGGTAATTTCTTTAATTTATTTGCAAACTCAAAATATATTTTATTTAATGGCACAAAGCATAATTTAAGTGAATATACGCTTACGTAAACTAAGGATTATGACAATGTCTCTAATTTATTTGCCAGCTCCAAAATATATTTTATTTAATTACACAACCGCATAATTACAACTGCATTCTGTTTAAGGGTAATGTCCTTTGGAACAGCTTTAAAGTATTTGAATAATTAAAATTTATTAAATTGCTTTGCATGACCAGAAATGTTATGAGAATACATTGTCAGTTTCTTGTTTGTTTAACTGCTTTTATTTTTTATATCTTCCTCCTCCTCCTTCCGCTTTTCCCACGTTTATAGGTTTGCCGTCTTCAATTTCCATTTCTGTCTGTCGTTCCAATCTCCCTCTTCCAAATTCCTATCCTCCATTATGGTTTTCACATCGGTTTCCCACTCTAATCTCGGTCTGCCCCGTTTGTTTTTTCCAGGAGGTGACCATTGGTATATTTCTTTTGGCCACCTTCCATTTTCCATTCTTTGAACGTGACCATACCATTTAAGGGTTTTATTTTCAATCCTTTTAACGACATTCATTTCTTCCCAAAGGAGCTTATTTATAATTTTATCCTGTCTTGTTTTTTTGAAAACTTCTCCTCAGATAATCGAATTCTACTGTTCTACTTTTGTTCTTTTGTAATTCTGTCAGGGGCGCCCAAGTTTCACTTTCACAACATAGAATGTTCTGTATTATGCTCTTATAAATTTTGATTTTTGTTCCCTTTGTTAAATTTTTAGTCCAAATTATTCCGTGGTAGCATTATTTGCCATTGAAATTTTAGTTTGTATATCTCTTTCACATGTTCCTACATTTGTAATTATTGACCCCAAGTATTTAAAAAATTCACATTTATTTTATTTTTCCTGTTTCTAGTGTTACGTCTTCTACATCTTTTCCTAAACACATGTATTCTGTCTTCTGTAAATTTATGTTCAGTCCCCATTTTTTATATTCTACCATGAGCTTATTTATCATGAATGTCATGTCCTCTTCATCTCCTGCGAATATGAGCTGATCGTTGGTATATCCAAGATATATTAATTGCCAAAACGTTAAGTGTTAATTTATACTAATATATTATTAAGTGTAGGAAAATTATTTTTAACCAACTGTACTAACAAATATTGTCCCCAAGAAACGTTTACATTCCTTGAAAATATTTTGTTTTATTCTGGTATGCTTCTGATATTTAGTACGTAAGAGAAAAAAGGAGTGTTCCGACGGCCTTTCAAGGTTGTGATTTATATTCCTGTTGCCGAGATAATGACTCAGACGTTTCGTACAACAGACGTAACTACTGAGGCTACCAGGATATTCTTAGAAGTTACCAAGAAGATCCACGGGATCTGGTTTTGGGATCATCTTTATTCTTAGCCGTACGCTCGCATGCCCGTCGTGACGTCACTATAATCCTGAAGTTCCAGGGTTCGAATCCTGGCCCGGTCATTCACACCTCCCAGAGGACAATACAGCTGTAAGTCTTCGGCGACCTCCCTGAACTCCGGACGTTCAAGACCGCAGGAGTCAAAGAGCAGGCTGCGTAAATGGCAGGCAGACTTCCTCTGTGTGGTTTATTCCATCACAAATATAAGCAAGAAAGTATATAAAAAAAAGTGTCGATTGACACATACCGAGGATGGTAGAAAGTTTGAGCAACGAACTCCGCTGTTCCCATCTGGAATGTACAAATATGTCGATGTCAGTTAAAAACTAGAAAGTCTTAATTACGTAAGTAATTCTCAAGTTATATTCTCAAATAAATCCCTACTAAGATAATTAATCTTTCCGTTTTTGAACAAGCCTCGACAGATTTGTACATTCCAGATGGGAACAGCGGATTTTGTTGCCCAAACTTTCTACTATCTTTAAAAAAAAATTACTGGCTTGATACCCAAGAATTATTTATTTCTGCCTACTTAATTTTAAGTAGACATAAATCACATAGTAACGGATACCCTACATTCTCTTTGGCGCCAAATTATAAAGTATCTTCCCAACATAAGTCAGATTTCTTTTTTCCATACCCACGGAACTCTCGAAATAAAACGTACTGTAATTTAGTGCACTATTAATAGTTATATTTATCTGACTTAATTGAATGAGTCATATTTGTCAGAAATATATTTTAATAATATAAAAAATATAACATATTAATGAAATAAAAACCGGCGAGACGTATTATTCCATTTCCGAACACATTCAGGTGCAGGTGCAAATATAAAAATTGTACTAGTCTGAACATAATTAATTTTTTAAAATACTTAAGAAAAATTTGAAAAGCGAATTATTTACCCACACACTGTAGCCGAAAATCTATGTATTTATATTTAAAGAAATAAATTATACACAGACTTGTAAAATTTTTATATTTGCACCTAAAGAGGTTCCAAAAGGTAACGATACGTCGTGCCAATTTTTATTTTTTTTACATGTTCTAATTTTTTTACTTTTATTAAAAATTATTGATAATAAGAAAAATAGTGATAATTTAAATACCACACGACGATTCTGGGATCCTCGTCTCTTTCTTCAGGTGCAAAGAAGAGCCTAGAGCGACACAACTGCGCTCGTCAGTTGACAAAACTTAAAAACTCAAAGGCTCTTTCTTATTATGAATTTTCAATCAGACGTAATTTTTTTCTTTATTAAAATTTATTTCTGACATATTTGACTAGTTTATTCATTTTTTTAATGTACTATTATATCTTGGATAATTTCGATTCTTTATTTAGTTTTCTTCATATATAAATAATTAAATTTATTAACCTGGCTCATTTTATAGTTTTCGTTAAGTATCCTTTATATAGTTTTGTGTCTCCTTTGAAAATAATTCGTAGAATTATTTTTTTAAAATTATAAACAGTTTCAAGAGCTGCCTCGATTCTGTAACATATCAGGCTACAAGACTATTTGGTAAGTTGAAACTCACGAACAACTGTGAATCCGTGAATCTAGAATTTTCATGAAGCTTTCATTAAATTGGCAATGACGACTCGCTGCAGGTTATTCAGAAACATTGAAAAAATAAGCAGGGAATAACTGAATGAAAACAGCCGAGTGTAGAAAATAAAACATAAAAAACGAGTTGCTGGGTTAGTAATATATATTATTTTATTTTATCGCTTTATTCAGAGCTATTAGAATTATTAGTTTGCAATAACAATAAGTGATTTGCGACTTCATTTCAGGTAATGAATCTAACGGAAGAACGATAAAAAATTCCGAGTGTTGGAGCCCTGGTGTCAGAAATAAACCCGAGGAACAGCCGGACGTTAAAGGAGAAACAATAAAATGTCCGATGAAAGTATTCTTTTCTGAAAGGTACACGATCACTGCCGGAAACTGTGTCTATTTTTGCCGATTACTGCAACAAGATTTCGTCGGATGATTACAAAGTGGAGTTTCATGGAGAGGAGGAACGAT
This sequence comes from Zhengitettix transpicula, assembly GCA_037074705.1. Lineage (NCBI taxonomy): Eukaryota > Metazoa > Arthropoda > Insecta > Orthoptera > Tetrigidae > Zhengitettix > Zhengitettix transpicula. The sequence goes on along the minus strand of CM073596.1, from coordinate 31,802,436 downwards.
CATCCTTCTGAGAAAGGTTGAGAATGACGTAGGTCCTTTCATCATCTGAACGATAAATCATTATTACACTTCAAGAGTTTCGGTAGATTTGTTCATAAGTGAAAGGAATTATTTTAATGAATGGTTAATCACATTAATGTGCTATAGTGTTGGAGAATTCTGTTGCTTCCGTAAGCCCATTTTATCATTTCACACCTCTCCACAGAAAATTACTACTATACAAAACCATAATTATACCAACATGGAGCAACGGGATAGAATTATGTGGATGTGCCAGTTAGTGAAATACTGTAATAATCCAAAGATGCTCGTCTAAAATATTAAGAACCGTCGTTAACTCCCCCTGGTACATAACAAATGAACAAATACACAATGACTTAAAAATACCCACTGTTATGGAAACTGCCCATCAAAAGAGTGTTAGTCATCACGAAAAACTTAAATCACATTCAAATCCATTATTACAACCACTATTAGAAAATTATGTAAAAAATGACTGAAAAGAAAATGGCCATCACATCTGTAGACAAAATTTAGGAGTTCTCTTCGCTGGAAGGGATCTCAGCATGCCATACTGTATAATGCGTAAATTACATGTTAAAGCTACCACATTAGCTTATAGATTAGAATGTAATCTGATTGCTGATAAATATAATATTTTTTAAAAAAATACTTTCATTTCAAAACAGGGTTTCGTCCTAATTGCCTTTCTTCACAGAATGCACAGATTCAAGGTGAACTTTGGGGGCTACTGAACATTACCTTTCATAATAACCACTCTAAGAAACTGAGAAAAGTAATTCGATGAGATATCCAAATACAGACAAAATTAAGTGACTATATATTGTAGTAATTGGTAATTAAGGCATTGTTCTAATTGAAAAGTTGAATTGTAGAGGACTCATTATTGGTGGATATAGCGGAAGCCGCAACAAACCGGCAAGGCAAAGAAAGCATTGTTGATCGGTCGAGAAGGTTTTACGCGCTCAAAATTTACGAGACGAACGAACAGTCGGGTAGTAAGCAGCAAGGAGAACAGACCAAAATTCTAATTCATGAAAATTTGAACAAGACAGTCGGGCATAGAACAGCGAGGTGTAAAGTCTACAAAATTCTAATACACGAAAAGTTGAACAATTTAGTCAGTCAGCAGCGAGAAAGAAAAAAATCTAATTTAAAGAACGAGAAAGTGTTCCAGTAACCAGTACGCTGTTATATCAAAAATGCAGAAATTGAACTAGTCTTCAGTCAACAGACAAAACCAATGAGGCGCATTTTCAACAAAAATCCACGAGACCTACAAATCCAGTTTGCAGTAAATCATCGAGAATCGACAAAGTTATTTTAAACCAACTAACAAACTACGCTAATTAGAGTCTGTGAACATTTAGAGTCTGTGAGAACGTAGAATCAGTGATATTCCCAAAATTGTGCTCGAAAAGTTAAAATGAGACCTGGGCTGCCGTAAGTAGAAAGAAAACTTTAAAATCATTGTAAACCACCTTTAAAAGATAAACGTCAGATTGTTCTTTAATTAATTATCGATACAATGAGATCTTTAATTATTCAGATCATTCTTTATTTCTTGATAAAAATTGAAATTGTTTAAATTCAATCTCTAGTATTATTGCTTCAGCAACAAATTTCGTCTATGTTCAGACGCATTGATTCCCATATAAAGTAAATGTAATTTTTGTGATTTTGTTTATATAAATTCTGCCATTATCAAACCCAGTTCAAGACCCTGAGATCCCAAATTATTTTGTAATTTGAATACTTTTTTTAAAATTGTTAATAAATCTTGTTTAATAGTTTTCACATAATAGTTCTTTTCATTTATAAACGCCATATAATTCATATCATGAATTATTGTCAAAAGATAACAAAAGAAGTATATAAATTATTACAATATATATTTATAAACAATTATAAATCCATAAATTGCTATCAAAAAACTGTTGGGTTGTTTTACTGGTTCTCTAGAAACATTCCCCATTCATTTTGCATGTATTTTCTCTCTAAAATCGTGCATTATTTCAAAAACTTACGATATTCTAATTTCATCATACGTAAACCATATTGAAAACAATAATAAGAAAGATAGGCAAATTCAGATAAAATAGGTGCTAATATAAATACCACACAACGTTTCTGGGATCCTTGTCCCCTTTCTTCAGGTCCGAAGGAGATCCTACAGCGACACAACTGCACTCGTCAGTTGAAAAAACTCAAAATCTTTGGCTCTAGGCTCTTCTTAGGACTTGAAGAAAGGATCAAAGATCCCAGAAACTTTGTGTGGTATTTATATTGTCACATGTTTTGTCTGTATTTGACTAACTTTCGTATTATTAATTTTCGTTCAGACGTAACTTCATATTGAAAACATTTACGACTATATTTCCTTTTCTTATCCTTTTCACAGTTACAAAGAAATAACTTTCATAATGACGGTTAGGTACACCAGATGTTATACTGATCCTCTTAAAATCAACATTTTCCTGCCAGAGAAAATCACAACACCCGGCTTTCACTCTGAAGATTAGGAGGGAGACCCAGGGTTCAACATACTAGTCGCAAATCCATCCACGTCCACAATAACGCATCGCTTTCCTTCACTTCAACCGGCTCGTCTGCTCTTTTTCCTCTTGTTATTGTCATTGCGATCCATATAGGCTATAGGAACAGCTGTAGGTCGCTCAACTCCTTAGAAAGCGAAAAGGACAATGGCGTGTTCTAGAGAAACGCCGCTCATACAGCTATTCTTTGATGTTCGAAGTTCGCTTCCGCCTTCGAACATCGCATCTACACGTCTATAGCAGCTAAAAAATCTAAAACATGTGTAAGACGATTCCTTAAAGGAACAACGAAACTAATTTTATTTAATAAAGAGGCAGTAGGTACGCTTTCCAGCTTGTGCTCCAAACAAGGTCCGATCACACACAACGCGTCAGCAAATATGTTTCTTAAAATAGTTTCCGTATATTATACTTTTATAACGGACATTCACAAATTGCTATCTGAAAACGTATATCGCTTACGGTCTATAGAAAAATTAACCAAATTACAGTATTCGTAACTTTAGGTGAAAAATTACGGAAGTATGTAAAGCAAGATTAAACGCTTTCATTCAAAATTTCTACTTAACATTTACCTCCGAAATTATTATATACTTAACGTCTTGTGTTAAATTTTCAGAACATTGAATGCAGGCTGATATATATATATATATATTGTAGTATACAAATTTGCTCTAATTTGCCCCACGTTGGGCGCCATTTTGTAATATACAAAATGGAAGTCGTTAATTAAATAAAAGATTAATTATTTACAAACAAAAGATTTATTTATTTATTTCGTTGCAATAATTTAAAAAATTACAAAATTTATAATATTGAATTTCTCAGGGTATTCACTGGGTTTGATAATGGACAAATCAATAATATTTATAATCTTATCAACAACAAATCACAATTAAAAGAAAAGAAATTTACTCGTCAATTAAACTAGAACATTTAAAATGAGACCAAATTTAAAAGTGAAAATATTGACTCTGATTAACAATTTTAATCAAAAAGAAGAGAACGAAATCTGGCGGCTATTTTTCAATTACGTTTACATAATTAATTGTTTCGTAAATTGTTACTTACGTCTGCCCAGCATTCCAGCGTACCTTTATTTTCGAGAACACTATTGTGGGTTTTACACTGCTTCTAAACTCACAGATTATAAATCAAAATTTTTATATGATGTCAGGAACTCGGATGATCCTCCTTTCGACATCTTTCGGTTGACCGCACGCCTTAGGTGAATTCTGCGCTTTGTAGATTGGGTAGTCTTTATTGTTCCGGACTTAAACCGAAACTTTTGCTATTTCTGGCCGGCTATGAACACAAAAACTGCTTTTTGTTAGCAGGTTTCGACGTTATACTTTTATGAATGTTTTACTTTGTCCTGCTAATTGGCAACCCGGTTGAATTCTCCTTCAAAAACTGTTATACCTCGACGAGGTCTTTCCGTGAACCGTCTCTCAACAAATCTCCCTACGAACTGTACTTCACCAAACCTTCCTCCAAACTGTTTCTGTCAATATCTTAATGCGAACTGAACTCCTCGCCTCGCAATTTGAGCTCACATACGCCATTTTGACGGACCTTCCGGTAAAGGAACTGAGCCGCTTTTCTATTGTTGTTTCGAAGGCTCCTGCCGCTACAAAAGATTTCTCAAACAATTTATATTTTTAATTTCACTATTAATGTCTTAATTAATTGGCATTACAATATATATATATTGTAGTAATTAAAAGGGCAATTAATAATAAATAAATAAGAGAACTGTTGAACTCGAATTGTTATCGGCGAACACACAGATAAAACACAAGAATGGTCAATAATCGAGGCCTAAGGTATTGTAGACATGGCGCGCTGAGACGGAGGTACAAGTTGTTAGTTGGCGATGGAATTCAGTCTAGGACGGAACAAAACTTAAAACTCGAGCAGAGACTATACTCTGTTAATGAATTATTAAAAGTATTGGAGAACATAGAGCAGCAGTAAAGTCAAATATTCATGAAAGCTTTGCATAAGTAAATATTGCAAAGCAATAGCCGTTTTTGTCCGCATTGAACTTTACCAAAATCAGCGTGGAGGAGTTGTACCGTGATCGCATTGACGAAATTGTTGAGGAGCAGAGCAGCGTTCGAGTTACAGCTTGTCAAGTGAAGTGTTAGATTCTGTGAAAAATAAGACCTGTTGTAAAAATTAAAGTGTGTGTGAAAGTGTTCTGGAACAAGATATAAATTGACTGCCCAGGTACCAACAAAACAGTAAGTTTAATTGAAAATTCATTAATTGTAAACGTTAACGTAAAGATAGTTGTCAGAAATTTGATTGTTTTAAAATCGAGTAATAATATTCTTTATTTAAAAGGACCAGATCAAGACCCTGAGATTAAGATTAAAAAGTTGTTTGTACCTGATGATTGTCGTAAAAAGACATTGAATATTTATCTGTAAATTTAAAATTTGTGAGCATTGAATAAATTAATTGTTTGGTCAGTTTAATAGATTTCTGATTTGTTATCCTTCCATTTAAATTTTAATTGATGTAATATTGTGGGCAGTGTTTTTATTTCAAACATAATTGCATTGTAAACACCACAAAATTGGCTTCACCAACGTAGGAGAATTTTCATTTAATTAATTTAGTCGTTGATACACACACACACATATATATATATATATATATATATATATATATATTATTTGTTTAGCAATCAGAATCATTTATAATTCTATGAGCTAAATTTCTGACGGCTGCCAGCTGTACTGGTAGCAATAACATTATCAGGGATATATCCAATGATATCGCCTACAAAATTTAAAACGTGATATAAAAAAGGGAGAAAAAAAATCATTACTTAAATTAATTCACTTGGCCACATCTTTTTCAGTCTCTTGCTGGTCACTGGTTGTAGGAGTTGGTCCAGTAGTAGGTTAGGATGGTTGTCCAGTCCTGCTTGGTGGTTGATGGCTTTCTGTCGGGTGTCTTCCTGCACCGTAGGAACTTAAAGATCGGTATGCAACGTGAGGTTGGTTACATACCATGGAACGTTAGTAATTTGACGGAGTGTTTTGGATTGGCACCATTGGATCATTGCAATGTTTGTTTTGGATGTAGGACCACATTGGTTTGATGACTGCTTTGTATAATACGATTTTATTTTCTATCGATAGCCGCGATTTCCTTCCTAACAGCCACTGTATTTCTTTTGTCTTGATCTCAACTTCTTTTTTCTTATGTGATATTTCAAGTCCGTTTATTTTCTAAATGTAATCCTAGGTATTTTACTGTATATTGACAATTGTTTGATACTTAAAGTTGTGATACGTTTCCACCTAATTGTTTTTCGACTTTGCTTTTATATTTTCTATCTCACATTCGCTCTCTATATTTAGTTTCAACCGGTATTTGAAAGTATCAAAAAAATACTATATTTAAGTCAGTAATGACGGTCAATGTTCTTACAATTTTCTATCGAAGTTCACGTCACTATTAGCTCATAATTTACTGCAAATCAAATCAAAAGGGTTAAGTAATTTCAATTTATGAATTCCACGCTTGGGGAGTTATTCTTTATAATTCTACCTGTGTTAAACATTATCCGATATAACTATAATGGTCAGCAAGATATTAAATTAATTATCTCGGTTTGATGCTGTGCTTATGAGTTTTCTTTCAACCCAGTAATTGGATAATTTACCAAAATATGAACGGTAAGAGAAAAAAAGGACAATTATAGTAAAGCACCCAAAACATCGTTAAGGAAGATATAGTGATGGATAAAATTAAAAGGGAAACCAAATATTACAGTTGGATGCAGTAGACATGTTCCATATATTCCATTGTCTGTGGTATGGAGATGAGAGACTTAGAGTAAAAATGCTATATGAGAACTAAGTCAAACTCAAGAAACAAACGGATAGAGAAAATGAGTGATTGAAATATCTGGTAAGAAGGTATTCATTATATATATACATATATTTCATAATTAATGATGAAGGGGAAAAGAGTCAAATAAATAAAACACTTTAGGTTCAAATTTCTAACAAAAGAGAAAAGTTTGTTCATCTTCTTGGGAAAAAAAGGTAGGATTAATTGAATACTCATAAGGATATAGTTTCATTTAATTCGGCATAGCCCTTGACAATATTTTGATGTTTTGATTTCGACTTCTTTCATGAGAAACCTCAAAAATTAAACTACGTTAGTCCAAAAAATGATTTATGTAGATACATTTCCTTCCTTCTCTTCAAACCGGAAAATACGTATCAAACTGAAAAATGCATTCGTGTTTCTCTAGGCTCTTCTTAGCACCTGACGAAAGGCACAAGGATCCCAGAAACGTTGTGCGGTATTTATATTACCCTTTTTTTTGTCAGAATTGGCTATCTTTCTTATTTTTTATTTACAATCAGGCGTAAATTTTTTCATTGTAAAATGTTCTACTTCATTTTTTCTACATTTGGCGTTATTTCAATTCAACAAAATTAAATAATCACATTTTTAACCCTATAGAAACTTTTCTGAGAGGCTGTAGACTTCAATTATCTGTTATACTGATATTAACAGCGTCTGTAATTAACATTAACTTAATAAAACGAGTGAATCGGAAGAGATAATTATCGACTTTTATTGATGGTCTTTTCATAAAGTATTTGGAGATTTAAACGCGTTGTTAAAAGTATTGCTCCCATTGGAACAGTCGGACAGCTGCCACCTAAACTGGTCAATGCACGTAAAATGCCGCGACCTTACAGAAAACCTTTCTCCCATCATCGTAAGAACTGCGACAAGTACCTAATGCCCGATATACCTGATGGAGGTATTTTAGAGTTTGTCACTGAAGCAGTTTTAGGTTAATGCCGGGTAGTATCCTTAAACCGTAGCCCGGAGGCCCTAGTTAATATTTGGCTACCTTCCTCTGCATCCACCCTTTCAAATCCGTTCCTATGCAATTAAACGGAGGTTGCCACAGTGTGGATAACCCTCATGTTACGGGTTACTTTTTTTTTAAAAAAAAAGTTAGTATCAACGTAATAAGAATTTAGTTACGTGCGCACGATTTTTCTTAACAATAAAATTATATAGAATTGGGATGAGGTGAAAGGTACGTTTTACTTACAACGCATCGACAATGTAAGGAAATTACCGTGCGGATACGTAAGGAATTGGGCAAGCAATGCAAAAACATTTAGTAGGGAACACTTGTGGATTGTTTCGTCACTTCACATCACATTGCGTCAGGTTTGGCAGAGAATGAAAGTTACGTGCTATGCTGCCAACGCACGGGACTCCTAACCTGGAAAACTAGGTTATACCTTGGCTTTTCCCGGAACTTGCATTAAAATCTACGTAAAAAATGCACGAAGCAATTATTTGAACGAAACCTCGGTATACGACATAACTTTACAGAGCGCTCTCCGACCAAATAGTACTTTTTGAGAACGTTTCCTGAGATATTTTCTAATCAGAGAAGTAAATCATTAACATAAATCTCAACTCAATCGCAGTATTTAGTTTCGTGAAAATTTTAACGTAAACAAAATAACAAGACTTTTTATCTGCTGGATGTCGCTTTTAAACGACATTTTTGGTATCTAATTTCACCCAAGTACTTAATACACACAGTTGATACAGATAAAAATATAATGCAATATACTATCTTACTGACGGAGTTAAAGTCTTCTATTAAATTTAAATTAATAAAATATATATTCACACAGTGCTTGTAAATACGTCACTTGTTCAGAGAAAATGTTAATATGAAATCATTCCCCATTGTATGACGTCAACTTCAACCGCAAGAATTAAAGTGCTCCCACCTTCCATTTTCATCACTATTTAATTCTAAGTGGTGACTCATACTATTTCCAAATCAAGAACGAACCCCTGAACTCGTGAGTCTTTTATTAGTGTTTTTTTAAATATTAACGTGTAAGTCCTTCGTTACGGAATTATTCTTGTAACCTGTTGTTCAGCATTCAGGAACTGATTTTCGTTTCAATGTTTTAAAATTTTAAATACATCCAGACTATCATCTTCGATCAAAATTGGAATTTATGAGGTTCTGAACAGGACGGTCCTTGAGCATTAATTAAAATATACTCAGCGAATTATGTAAACTCCATTTTTTTCTCTCGTTAAAGAGAATTTTTTATTTCAATTCTGGATTTTGTTCTTACGTCGAATAAATTCCAAATTTGTCCTTTAACAAATCGCAAATAAAATAACTGTGATAAATGATTTAATAAGTTCCTATAAACTTAAAATTGGTAAAATAAATGAGAATTATGAATAAAATATTTCTGAATAATGAAGAGCTTTATGTATGAAGAAATATATTTCGGAACCCTTATGACTGTAATAATATTCCAGAGTGTTAATATAAATATTTAAGAATATTTGTCAGAATTACGCTTTTGAAAAAAGCGAAGAAATAAATACATAAGTGAATGAGAACGTGGAATAAAGAAATGTACCGCAAAAATAAGAGGAATTAATGCTGCAAGTGAAATAATACGATCATTTACGGAATTTGCTAAACAAATTTGCTGCGTGCAGAAGTTATGAGGGCTTATTTGTGAATCACTTATTTTTATTAGAAAAAAAATTCAAATTAAATTATATATGTATCTGTCTTGTAGAACTGCTACAGCTGCAATTAAGTAAACTTTCAAATTTTGGCTCCTACCAAAGTATAGCGATATAGAGGAATGAGAGCAGTATTAAATAAAAAGAGGAGTCAAAATGTCAGTAATATGTCAAATAAATTAGGGTATTTATCAGTAGAAAATAAAATAAAGAGAGATGTATCAAATTTTATATATATACTAGAAAAAGGATTATTACCAGAATAGTGGTAAAGGTAAAATCCATATTTATAAGTTTCTTCCATGGTATAATGAATTGCCTGAAGAAATTAATCAATAAGGGTAAGTAGGAAAATGTAGACAAAGAGTGAGTATTTTGGCCGTAAAATATAGAATAATAAATATAAATAAATGGTATTATTATTTCACATTAAATATATTTTTTAAATGTGTAACTAAAAATTAAACCTATGCTATTTGTAATTAAATAAATAAATAATCATAAAAGCACGTATTTATTTAAATCTCACGGTTCATAAGGTGGAAATACATATATGATTTTTTGCACTTGTTTTATTTCTCTTTAAACGCAGATACCGTCAATCCTCGTAAACCAGGTGCAAGCTTCTTTTTGTTAACTACTTTTCAGTCTGTCCATAGAATATTGTGGGGATTGGGATTTCATTCGGTTGAAATTGTACCTTTCATGTTTGTAACGAATGATAAATATTCTAAAGAAAAATATTTTGGATTTTAGGTATTTTTAATTGTTTGATATGCGTGAATTTAGAACAAGTAGATATTTTTAATCTTCAGTTATAGCACATTACATGTACCATTAGTGCTTCCCAAATAACGAGCCACGTTTCTGGGACGGAGCCCGTTGTCAAGGACCCTCTGGTAAGAGGGCGTGGGTTCGTATCCTGGTATCGAACCACTAATGCCCCCTAGCGGAGACCTTTCGGATCAGTTAGTCTTTGACGTCAGAGGACCTTCGGGGAAATCCGAATCTGCCGTTATGGAACAAGGGAGTATAAGTTTCAAACAGCTGCTCGCCCACTTTACATTGATTTACTTGCATTTGCAACACACTACATTGGAAAACTGGCTCCTTCGTCGCGAAGAAGAGACTGTCAAATTTCTTACTTTCCTAATGCAACGTTAGCTGTTAAACTGTTTATAAGTGTTAAGTAAACAGGATGCACCCAATATACGCATATACTTTCATGTAAGAAGGCGAATAAAAGAAATAGTTTCCATTGAAAAAATACAATAACTCTTAAGTTCGCTACGAATGAGTAACTTCATTTTCAATTAAGAATATATAGAACGACGATTTATTAAAAGTAACCAATGACTATAAACACCTCTCTTGAATTAAAAAATATTTGGGAAAGCAATTGTAGGGTATTCCAATTGAAGAAATTATGAAGAATGGAAAAAGGAAGAAAGAAGGAATCACACTTCTCGAACAGCAAAAAACTGTTCATCTTCAACTAAATAAACCAACTAGATTAAGCTATTAAGCTTACTCCAGAGAGTTAGCTGTCGCGACATCATATTTTTTCTATTATTAACAATAGAAAATGCGATAATTACTTCACCAAAAATTTCAACACCATTGTCAACAAACTTACAAATCAGTATAAAAAAGACACTGTGTATAGTTTACTAAAAATGATACTTGCTTTTACAGTCCACCCAAGAATATCTTGCGGTACTAAGATCAAAATCCGTCATAGTTTCTTTTTATATATTTATATATTTTTTTTAAAAAAAACATACGTGTATTGAGCGACACTGGAAACCATTAGTTATTGTTTATTTTAACATATATTCAATTTTTCATGGAAATTATTATTTTACCTTACACAATCATGAAGAATTAATATTTTTATTTTTATCGATCTATATCAAAAAGCTTACGCAAATTTGTGTTTCAACCCTTTCATTATCTGTAAGAAGTTTAATCAACATCCCCCCAACAGAATTATCAACATATTGTTTCATATAAATGACAAATAAAGAGGATTTTATAATAAAATAGCTTATAAATTTACATAAATGTTAATAATTTCATTTTTAAACCTCCAATCCTAAACTCAGATTACGAATTAATGGTTTAGAATTTAACTCCTCGTTTCACGCCGGCCACAATAAAAATAAGATGTATAAATTTTAGTATTTATTTAATAAATAAATTGCAATCAATATTTTTCGAATAATAAATACCGTAAATATATTTGAACTAACCAGTCATTTTATATGCGAGAATTGTTCATAATTAAATCATACATATATATTTATATACTAGCTGGGTGCTCGGCGTGGACCGGGATGTCATATATCCATAACCGCAGATTTTACTCCAATCTCGAATCCTATCTCTAAATGTGCTCACCTCCCAAACCGAAGGGGATTGAACTCATTGGCCCTGAAAACGTTTAATTGGAGGAGGTAAACGACAATCTGAATGTCATAATTAAACTCAGTAACATCCATAACGCCGGATTCAACTCAAATCTCGATTGCTTTACGTTATTTTTTATGTAATGTCACTCCACCCCAACCCCTAAGCGTATTCCGCTCCCATCCCGAAAGGGATGGAAATCATACACAAACAACATCAGTAGAAATACAATCAATGTAATAAACCCTGAAAAATATTTATGCATGGCAAATATCGACCGCGTCTGCATGTTCCAAAATTTCCATCCCCATCCTCCCCCGCCCCTGGGTGTTAAATGGCAAGTTTAATATCATAGTTAAACTCAGTGTCATCCATAACTTTCCACAACCATGGAAGACGTGTCTCACCACGACAGTCTTCGTTTCATGGTCGCAAAAAACACGTGTACGAAATTTGGTGAAATTTGCTGGTATTGCAACCTCCTAGAAAGATGGAAGTAAAAGTAAAATAAAAATGTAATCATCATTGCCATGATGATCAGAGCTACCACTACTGGGTTGACAATTTAAGTGATCAATTAAATACAATTTGTTTTAAGTGTCTGTGACAGATGTATAAATCTACTAATTACTATTGATAGTTTCAAGAACTTATCCATATATTGAATTAACACTTCAAAGTTTTACATATTAAATTACAGTTAATTAAAATTTATTTATTTAATTGGTCACATAAATTGACAGGCCAGTAGTCGTAACTCTGCATATCATGGAAATGATGATTCCGTTTTTATTTTCTCGTTACTTCTATCTAGGACATTGATACACCAGAGGTATTTCTTTTCTTCCTTATTCAGTACAGCTTGTACCTCGCACAGATCGGACAGGCTCTGAGAGTTCGATTCTTGAATAAATGGTTCAGCTTAATTGTAAACGAAATTAATTTGTGCCAGCATAGTTCACATGGCATAATTGAGTTGAGATGGCGGCATCAAGGTCTGGTGACGAGAGGACATCGTCCTGCGTCCTTCACAGTCCTTGACGGACACCTATTATCCTTAGCAAATCCGTAACAATGTCAGTCTGTCGTAAACCACGGGACGATTGTACCGTGGGAAGGCTCGGACACGTCCTTGGAGAATCTTCTGCCTGCGCAATTAAAATCCTCAGCCATGACATCAGCGGCGTGAGCGAAGCGTGTCCGGGAAGCGCACACTCCACAGTCCACGATGTCCACAAAAAGACGTCTACGCGTAGTTTGCCGCAGGGCGATTCCTAACTCAACCTCCCACTCACGTTTTCAAACATAACTTTTGACTCTGTACATCATTTTCATATATTACCCAACTTCTATTTCTCCTTTTACCACATTGACGTATTTCCATTTGAGGGATGAGAATGGAAATGGATTGTATGTTTGGGTAGTTCATCTAAGCATGAACAGATGAACAGTTGGTGGGTGTAGTAGAGATTGTTAAGACGACCGGCAAGTGGGAGGGACTGAATGATTCAGTGAATGATCGAAATTTTTATATCATAATCTGTTAATTCACTCTCATGGCTTTAGAGCTGAGCATGATTGAAGCATTCTTTCAATTCTTGAATGTACCTATGATCAATTTACACACAATCTCCATTCGTGTTGAAGTCCTAAAATTAAGCCGTGAACAATGTAATTCAGTAAATTGCAGCTGAGTCTGTGTCCACGTCTATACCTCAGTTACAGAAAGCTCGAATGGGATCGAGAGTCGACGAGGATGGCTCATTGGTTCGATTTCGGGTCCTGTCGAGATTTTCTATAAAATCTGTTATTTTTTAATCATTCTAGCATTAAATCAAATCAAGTCAAAACCAAAGTTTTTTTTAAGAAATGCAATTTGAAAACGTTCCTATGTTCATGAGTATATTTCTTAAACAAGGGAAATATATTGTAACGCCAATTAATTAAGACATTAATTGTGAAATTGAAAATCTAAATTGTTTGAGAAATCCTTTGTAGCGGCAGGAGCCTTTGAAACAACAATAGAAAGGTCCGTCAAAATGGCGTATGCGCGCTCAAATTGCGAGGCGAGGAGTTCAGATCGCATTACGATATTAATAGAAACAGTTTGCAGGAATGTTTGGTGAAGTACAGTTCGTAGGAAAATTTGTTGAGAGACGGTTCACAGAAAGACCTCGTCGAGGTATAACAGTTTTGGAAGGAGAATTCAACCGGGTTGGCAATTAGCAGGACAAAGTAAAACATTCATAAAAGTATAACGTCGAAACCTGCTAACAAAAAGCAGTGTTTGTGTCCATAGCCGGCCAGAAATAGCAAAAGTTTCGGTTTAAGTCCGGAACAATAAAGACTACCCAAACGACAAAGCGCAGAATTCACCAAAGGCGAGCGGTCAACCGACAGATGACGAAAGGAGGTTCATCCGAGATCCTGACGACATTTAAAAATTTTGATTTAGAATCTGTGAGTTTAGAAGCAGTGTAAAACCCCGTAATAGTGGTTTTTGAAAATTAAAGGTATGCTGGAATGCTGGGCAGACGTGAGTAACAATTTACAAAACAATTAATTATGTAAACGTAATTGAAAGATAGCCGTCAGATTTCGTTCTCTTTTTGATTAAAATTGTTAATGAGAGTTTTTTTACTTTTAATTTCGTTCACAAGTATTATTTGTTCTAGATTAATTGACGAGTAAACTTCTTCTCTTTTAATTGTAATTTGTTGATGATAAGATTATAAATATTATTGATTCGTCCATTACCAAACCCAGTGGAGACCCTGAGTAATTCAACATGATAAATTTGTAATTTTTTGAGTTATTGCCACAATAAAAAATACTGTTTGTAAATTTAATTAATTATTTTCATTAATTAAAAAGCCTATCATTAGAGTGTATATTATAATACAAATTAATTATGGTAAAATGTGTATAAATCAACATGAAAATTATAGTCATCGGCATTTCAATTCCATATATTTTTTTGTATAGAAAGTCTGTATTTTAATCAAAAATATTCGTTTCAAAGATAGAAATGAAATGAATGGAGTGAAACGATGCGTACTTCAGCTAAATTAACTCTTGACCAGACCCCGTGTCCAATAAAGATCCTCCCACGCATCCGTCGACACTGTCTGGAGTGCGTCCTTGGTTCGCACAACAGACAACAAAGCCCAGCCCTCGTCAGCAAACCACTGTTTTAGAAGCTACGACAAATCATCAGCATTCAACGAATATATTATTTGTAAGTCGTGTGACATAGATTCCTCTTGACTGCGCTTTTCACGCTCAACGAAAGACAGATCCGGTAATAAAATGTAATTTTGCTTGTCTCCAGGCAGCCGTATTGTATTTCGTGATGTTACTGAAATGTGAAAGACGAAGCTATTCATTTAGCGTGAGTTAATGATTGTGCAAGCGCCCTTCGGGAACGTGTTGTTTACCAGCGAACCTGAAGAGAGGCTTATCCGCTGAGGTAAGCTTCTCCTTGGCTGTTCTTCTCCCGAAATTGGTCATGGTTGCTGACGAAGATGGTGTCAATCATACCACCATTAGAAAGCCTGTTCCATAAGGCCACTAAAAGCTTCTTCAGTGTTCCACCATTCTCACACACTAACACATTTTCATGCCGATCCCCTCTTCGCTTCATAATGTGATGACGCGTAGCTGAAGGTAAAGTCGCAATCATGTTCCTAATTGAATTCAAACAAGATACTATGGTTAGTCAGTTAACGTAATGTAACTACATTTTGACGAATATAAAAAAAATATTATCAATTCATATTCAATCGGTTGAAAAAGAAATAAATGATGTACAAGTTCCAATACAAACATTTCACGTTAAATGACGTTATAAAATTGTAGGGTTGTAATTATCAGCTTCAATAAAATATTCCAATAATGTTGAACGTATTCTTGAATAAACCAAGAAATTTCCTGGAAGTAATCAACGGTGTTGACCTTCCATCTTTGCAATATTGAAGGGAAACTCATTTTTCTTTCACCTTGTTTCCTTGCTCCGTGAACAGTGAAGTCCCAACATTGCACAGGGAAAAATACATTAGACATATTTTCAAATCAACAAAAGTAATATGTTAGGGAAATATGACAAAAAGAAATGGGGGGGATCTGAAAGAAAGACAAAGGGAGAGGAACTGTTTCAATGGGGGTGGCAAATTCCGTTGATTTATAACGATGAATATGTTTCATTCAAATAAAGTTTTAATTAATTTTTTTAACCAAAACTTTCGTAAACGGTAACTTACCCTATTAATAGTTCTTATCTCTGCCTGATTCTTTCATCGTCTTTCAAACATTAACATCATGGGAAAGGATCACCCTTAGGGGAGGGGGTGGACGGGCGTAACAAGAAAATAAAGCGAATACATCCCTATGTCCGATTAGTTGTTATGCCAGTGTAAAAATATTTATTTTCAAAAATACAACATGGAAAAAATTATTCCAAGTTACAAACAGCTTAGAGTTTTGAATTAAAATTTTCGTTTCGATATCAAACTACATAACTGAAATGCGTGTATTCAAAGTATCTATGGGGGGGTTGTGAATTAAAAATTCTCCACAAGTATGAGAAAAAATTCATCAACACCTGTGCTTCTTCGAAGAGCCAAGTTCTTCGTTTTCTATTTTCCCTCGACAGCAAATACGAAGACATCAAATATCTTTTATTGTACGTCAAAAGAAATGTTGAAAGAGTTCCTGGGAGAAATGTCAAGATATAATCTCGTTGTTGTGTAACTAGCGAATGCTTCGATGAAATGCAACTTTTTTCTCTTATAAGGCCAATGTATCAAATGCTTGTTGCATGCACCTGGTTACACAATGATAACACACTTTACGTTTACGGTTTGTACAAAAATGTTTCACAATGCAATTTACATTTATTTATCATATATTTGTTCACGGCGTTAAATAGACTCGAATTCTTTTATTGGTTGATTCTAGAATAACGGATCAAAATTATCCTCAAGAGGATCAATTATCTTTCAATTGGATTTTACTATAAATAAATAACGATATTGATAATTTTTTAATGAAATCTTAGAGATTTCTGACTCACGTTACAATTTCTAACGTTTGTATTGACAGCCAATAATGTGACTATCTGCTGCTCTCTAATGTTACCTTAAATCAATAAAAACAAAGCTAATTTGGTGTCACTATATTTTAGGAATAAATAGAGTATTCCTTTTTTTGGAGTTCTGATGAGAGAATCCAAAAAAGGAACCCTGCCCGGGTTCAAGTACAAAGCAAACAGTCTAAAGAATCATTTAAGAACCATAATAATTATTATTTTCAAGGAAAACAGTATAATCGAGTTTTACCATATATTAGCGTTCTACGACCGTAATAAAACTGAACTATAATAATATACAGAGAAACGGCTAATATAGAAATGAAAGCCAATTTATATGGTATTTAATTTTGTAAATGTAATCTATTTCGCACATTTGTTTTTTGCGACCAGGAAACAAACACTTTCGGGGTGAGACACGTCTACAACCCCCAGGAGCGGGGGTGGACAAGGGTGAAAATATTCAAACATGCTAACAACAGCCGATATTTCAGTCGGATAAATTATTTTTAGGGGTCAGAGAATTGACAGTGTTTCTAGCAATGTGATACGCGTTACAGCATGGGAAAGGATCATCCTTAGGGGAGGGGGTGGACGGGCGTACCAAAAAGATAAAGTGAATACAACCGAGATTGGAGTCAAATCCAGGGTTATGATGGTGAGTTTAATTATAACATTCATTTGGCCATTTAACCCCCAGCGACGGGGGTGGAAATTTTTAAACATGCAATCACGGCCGAATAAATATTTTTCCGGGTTTATTAGATTGATAGTATTCCTACCAATGTTGTGTGTGTAAAATTTCAACCCCTTTGAACATGAGAGGGAAGTACGCTTAGGGGTGGGGGTGGAGGGACTACATTAAAATAACGCAAAAACAATCTACATTTAAGTCGAATCCGGCGTTATGGATGATACTGAGTTCAATTATGACATTCAACTTGCCGTTTACCACCCCCAATTAAACTTTTTCAGGATGAATGAGTTCAACTCCTTTCAACATGGAAGGTAAGCACATTTAGGGATAGGAGTCAAGGTGCGTTACATAAAAATAATGCAAAAGTAACCGAGATTGGAGTCAAATTGTGGTTATGGATATATCACAACCCGGGCAACGCCGGCACCCAGCTAGTATAAAATAAAAACGTTTAGCGACGAAACCAGCAATCGATTTTCCTGTTTTCTAAAAACATAGAAGCCGGAAAGCAGCCAAATTTCTTATCTGAGTTATAATAAAATTATTGCCATTCAAGTGACGTCATAAGAGAGAGCGGTCAAGGTTCTGCATCAAGCTACAGAGTCCCGATCTGGGAGTAAATTTCCGCTATAAAAATTATTATTCGCATCGTAGACTCAGAACCCACTGTAATGTGTAGAAATCCAGTCGGATTCCGAAGATTTAGGTGAGAAAATGAGGTAGTTTTCCTCTTGAGACAGGAAGTTGTCATATCACGAGATAGTGAGTTGAGCACGGGGGGGACGGGGACGTAGGTGACCCTTAAATTACATGTTCTCAAATTCTAAGCCTGTCTCTTGGCATCCATAGTAACATCGGAGATGTATAAATTGATATTAAAGGGAAAATAAGTGAAAAGTACTGATGGTTGTCGTTAACGGACATTCTATCGTCGTCAGACATATTTTTCGAACTAACGTGGAAAACATGAGGCATCATTTAAACATCTCTCTGTCAATCAAATAATGTTTTATCTTATTAGCTTTTGATTATTTTTGGTATTTTGTTCATTTATTTATACTTATGTTTGCAAGTGTCATGTTCTTACTTAGATCTGTTAAACACGCTGTTCTGAGTAACGCTTCGAGATGTTCGGCCACCGTAGGAAAATTAACGAGCGAATATTTCATTCAATTTGCATGCGGTTGGCGACGCGGCTAATGTTGGCAACAATACCGACGAAGCAGGGCAACCAACTCTGCTGTGAGTCACTCATCAAGGTCACCAACATCCTGGAGAGGGTCGAAGGGAACTCATGAAGATGAACAATTGCTACCGATATTTCGAAAACCGAAGTATCGTCTCGTAACGAAGTAAAAAATGCGAGAGTCCCAGTCTAACCGTTTATGAGCAGGACTTCATAACCAAAGTTTACAAGTTACTCAGTATTTCTCAATTTGAAGAGGTTCTCTATCTTATACCACTCCATGAAAACATCGCAAAGTTATCCAAGTTTTCTGGTCACTAATTAACGTTATATTCATATTTATCATTACAAAGGTCTTGAGTAACTGGTAATTTCGTTTTAGATATTATAATAATGTCATCGCCTACTTTTTCTTTCAGTAAAGCGGGACTCCTTATAATACATCCACTTACTCGTCGCTAAACAATCCTACCCCGTCACTTCTATACATACCAACGTTCCACTAATTCCTTTGTTCATCCTGGCAACAAATTTTAACATTAATACGTTTTTAGCCTAGGGTAAATCGGAAAAATCCGTCACGTCACACGAAAGCGTTGCGCTCTAGATACGACACATGTAGAAACTAATATGGCGCCGACGTGATCTACATCGGAGAGGACGAGAACTTCTTCAACATCACGTATGAAAATAAGTTTTTTTATATATTATACTTTAACATGAAAATGTTTTCTCAACTACATATATAATTAATGTTAAAAATAAATTCATTATTCGAACTACATTTGCATTTCACTTTCTCGTGAAGCTTTCTTTAATAGTGCAGCATACATAATGAAGGTTAAGGTATAGTTTTTTTTGGTTGCTTGGCACACTTGAATTCTGTACACCGAAATATCCTATAGGAAACTGCTTTTGGAATCACGTTAGACTAGGTTACCTTTTCATTTCTGAGATTTCCAACCACCATTGTTTCTCGCAGATTTAAAACATCCTTTTTGGCGGTAATTCAATGCTTCTATTTAATTTATTTGAGTTTTCCCTGCATTTCTTTAGGCGAATGCCAGGTAGGATCCTTAACATATACCCCGGGGGCCCTAGTAAACCCTTGGCTACCTTCCTCTACCCTTCCGCATCCTCCCTTTCAAATCCCTTCCTATGCTATTAAAGGGGAGTTGCCCAACGTGGATTACCCTCATGTAGCCTGTTGCCCTAAAAATATTAAATAAAAATAAAAATAAATTTATATACACATAAATATGTTTTCGACCTGATGGTAAATCAAAAGAAGAAATTCGTAGCAATAAATAAGGCTTAAAGATAAAATCTTCCCTCTTCAGGTACCACATAATTAATTTGTTTGTTGTTGTTTTTTAGTGCAACAGGCTGCATGAGGGTAATCCACGTTGGGCAACTCCCCTTTAATAGCATAGGAAGCGATTTGGAAGGGGGGATGCGGAAGGGTAGAGGAAGGTAGCCAAGGGTTAACTAGGGCCCCCGGGCTATATTTTAATGATCCTACCCGGCATTCGCCTAAAGAAATGCAGGGAAAACCCTAGAAAAACCTGCATCGGGTAGGTCGGGCATTGGGTACTTGTCCCACGCCCTTCCGATAGCGGGAGAGGAGTTTGCTGTGGGAACGCAGCATTCCCTTCTCCGTGCCTCGACCAGTTTAGGAGGCAGCTGGCCGACTATTCCAATGGGAATAGCGGACAACTCTTACCGTATGCCCAAGGTCTGCGACCCCGGAACATACACTTCTCAATACAGGCCGAGGTGCCTCGGCATGTGGGAACCTTAGTTCAAGACAAAAAAACAGAGAGATGTGAAGGTATCCCCAAAGGTAGCCTCCGCCAGAACTCTCTGGGAAGGTTCACCTGCGAGAGAATCCTCTCGCAGGCTTCAACATTAATTTGAAAATGTTTTGGCCTTATCAACTGTTGCCTTCCTGTCCTGGATACAAGTTCTCCAGTGTTTAATTTTCATAAGTTTTAATATGCTTGTACATTATCCTCCAATCTGTATTTTCCCCCCCTGTATTTCGTGTATCCACTGGCGGTTTTCACTTAAAAATATTTATCACGAGTTTGTCGTCTTGCATCCCATATACATGCTTATTCCAATTTAATTTCTGAGATTTTTTGAAGTTAATATTTATATGTTTAATTATTCTGTCAATTTCTCCATTATACTATATTTTCCATGTTTTGACTAGTTGGTCGCATCTTTTTTAAAAAATACTTTTAAAACCCAGGTTTCACTTGCATAAGTTACATCGGGCCTTATGATAGTCCACTAAATTTGACCTTTCTTGATATTAATTTATCTGTAAATAAATCTTGATTGGAAAAATATGCTTCATTTCCAAATAGAATTTCTTCCTCTTTGTGTTATTGCTGTTAACAAATGATCCTAAATATGTCAATGATTCAACTATCTCAATTCCCCCTGTCGTGAATAAGGCTTTAGGATAAACACATATTAAAGCTTTTTTTACGCAATTGAATTTCATAAAATTTTTATATTTCATTTTAATGCCATAATATAAATAGGCCATTAAATTGTTTTGTTATAAATTGAATTGTAGCGGATATAAATTGAATTGTAGCGGCAGGAGCTTCCAAAGCAACAATGGCGCCGAGCTCTGTTTCTTTGTTGAAAGCCGAAATGGAAATGCGCGCGCGTTAGGAATTCAGTCTGGAAGCGGAAATGATATGAGGAGGAGGCTAAAATCTGAGTACGAGAGATATAATACAGTTCAGTTCTCTTAGAGCATCAAACCAGAAGTCTGCAAATATAAATTGCAAATCGTGAGTTCCTGTATGGAAGCAAGCAAATAGTTATACGGAGAGATTTTCATTACAATTTGCCAACGGAGAGGCAAAAGGATGCTTCACGCTGATGGAACAATTTTCGCATTGAGGAATCCAGCATCCGCTAGCTTACCAGAAAGGGGAGGCTCATCCGAGGTTCCAGATAGCTGAGGACGAGAAATTCAAGCGTGTGTATTAAAATTGCAATGAAGTAGAGTCAGTGTAAAAAAAATGCCGTTTTAGTGTGGTAGTGTTCAAGATACAAGAGAGAGAGATCTGTATCTAACTTAATATTGCTAAACCTTTTTTTTTTAATAAATTATTGAATATTAATCGTATTTAATCTAATAACCATTGGTTCATAGAGTGATATTTGACATTAGCGTACAGGATTACTAGTTCATGCTTTGATTACTTATTGAACGTGATAACTGTGGACCAACAAGGAATTATTTTAATATTTTACACCGAAGAGAAGTACTCAGCAGATTCCTAGCAGAACTATGACGTCACAAAAACCAGCAGAAGTTTGAAGTCATCCTCCGAGAATAAGTAAAAACATTCCTAAGTGATGAAATTATATCGTAATGTAAGAAATCGGTATTTTAAACTTATATAAGTGAGTCTAAAATATTTTTTTTTTATTTTCAAAAAATTAACCTCTACATGAATATTTTATACTGCTGTATTTCGGAAAGCAAACCAAAGGCGGAAACAAGACTCCGGATTTCGTTTCAGTGCTAACTGGGTGAAAAAAAACATTGACTGCATGAATAAGCAGATACTAATTTTTTCAGGTGACAACTCTATTCGCAGAAGAATAAATGTTTAGAAGTATAAAATTAAAAAATGGTTGAAACGAATTTACGACTGATACGCAAATTGGGTTTTGAGAATTTGTGGCATATAGGAAAGTGCCCTATTAATTCGTAATAAAGATTTTCAGCAATGGACGCTAGAAAAAATATTAAAATTGGATACGGCGAGAAAACGTATTAATATTCCCGAAAATGTTTTTATGAGTGGAGAACAGGTTTATATTTAGATGGAATATGAAAATTCGTATTACTCGTAAAGAACTGAATACGTAGAAAACATGTTCTTGAATTAATTCAAAGCACCTAGACCAATTTTTCAGACAATATCCATTCTTTATTTAAGACCTAAATTTAGGCTTGAACATGATTCAGTCACCGAGGGCAGGACAGTAGCTAGACCGATCGCATATTAAACGAGTGTCCTGGGTTCCATTCCCAGCCCTGTCATGAATCTTCTATCCTAATCTGTTTAATCGATATTGTTGTGATGAAGATAAATCATTATTGTATATAATTTCATGTCGAGTAATGTTGCTACTAATCTACTACAGACTATAGACTCAAGAGAACGGTGTTTCCTTTAACATAAAATATTTGACAAACTTCGTTTCCAGTAAAGAAAACTTTACGTTATATTTTACCGTCAAAATCGAGATAAATTTGCCACATAATTCTCCGCCAAAAAAAGGGCTATTTGTAGCCGTTGCGTTTACTCGAGAAAACTTCCACAGAGAGAGAGAGAGAAAATAAAATAAATAAACTATGTCCAGAATTCTCGCAGCACGTCTTTGTCCGTCGGAAACGATCTTCTTGGAAAACGGATGAAATCATTATGAAGGCCATTTGTCTGAGATCTACAATTGAAATGTCCTTCCGGTTGATCGTTCCATAAATTGTTCATCCATCCGTCGGTTCAGACGAGTCATCAGTATGACGTCACTGACTCCTCTGCAAGTCATCTCGCAAATCACCAAATTATAACACCGGATACTCTCAAAGCCAGCGCTGATATCAATGCGAGGACAAATGAAGAAAATGTTAAGAATATTTTATTGTTCCTTTGCATGAAAATGGAAAAGTGAACATGGACGTGAAGAATAATGGTAAATTCTGTTTTCAATAATTATTCATTGGGATATTACTAAAATTATGTTTGAATACCTAACTTTATTTGGCTTGGAGAACAATAAAATCAAATTCACTAGTAGGTACGTGTCATAGTTTTGAATATAGAAGGTGTTTTTTTTTAAAAAAAAAAAAATTAAAGCATCCATCATAATTTGAATATAAATTAAATAAATATCTTGAAAGTATCTTAACAACACTGTCTTCAATATCTTTATATAAGTACAGAATAACTTACATTTGGTTTGAACATACCTAGAATGTTAAATCTGACACAACTTGAAAATCATTGCAAGTACGAAACATTAAAAATGCTAGCCAGAATGTTACACGAAAAACAAGAAACGAACTTTTGTCTTCGGCAAGAAATATTCCTCGAATCAACTGTAGTGTCATTCAGTTTCAAAGTTGATATAGCAAGGTCTGTTTTTAGGGTTGCACCGAACTAAGTAGTTCCACAGGGAAATGACTACTTAAACTTTCCAATGATCCTCTGAATGCCTCATTTGGAAGACGGACAGCTTTTAAATAAATATATATATATATATATACATATATATATTCTAATGCCAATTAATTAGGACATTAATTGCTTGATCATAAAAATCTAAATTGTTTGAGAAATCCTTTGTAACGGCGGAGTTTCCAGAACATAGCGACAATGTAGCCCAGCTCTGTTCCTTTGTCGGAAGGTCCGAAAATGGCGTATGCGCGCTAAAATACGAGACGATAGTTCAGTTCGCGGAAAGACATCGTCAAGGTATAACTGTTAGTTGGAGGAGAATTCAACAGAGTCGACGATTAGAATTTAACAGAGTTGGTTGGTGCATGAACATTTCTGAGGACAAAGTAAAACTTTTATGAGAGCATAACGTCGAAACTTGCTAAGTAAAAGCAGTTTTTGTGTCCATAGCCGGCCAGAAACAGTAAAAATTTCAGTTTGAGTCCAATGCAGTAAAGACTGGCAAATCTACAGACCACGGAATTCGCCTAAGGCAAGCAGTCAAAAGATAGCTGACAACAAAAGGGGAGGATCATCCGAGTTCCTGACATCATATAAAATTTTGGTTTAGAATCAGTGTAAAATCTGTGAATTTTAGAATCAGTGTATTTCCCGCAATAGTGTATTTCGAAAACGAAAGGTATTCTGGAATGCTGGACAAATGTGAGTAACAAATTACAAAATAATTAATTATGTAAACGTAATTGAAAGATAGAAGTCAGATTTCGTTCTCCGTTTAAATTTTTAATTCGTTCTTTTTACTTCTTAATTTCGTTCTCATTTTAAATTTCGTTCTAGTTTAATTGTCAAGTATATTTCTTTTATTTTAATTGTGATTTCTTTGTTAATAAGATTTTTAAACATAATTGATGTGTCAATTATCAAACCAAGTGAAGACCCTGAGATCTAATATTTTAAATTTGTAATTGTTTTTAAATTATTGCCACAATAAAGATATTGTTTGTAAATTTTATAAATTCTTTCATTTAATAAAAAGCCATCCATTTGATTATAACATTTTGAAGCTTAACGTGAGGTTATCTCTTTAAAACTCTTTAAATTCATTAAAATAAAATAAATAAAGGCTTTTATTTTAATTATTACAATATATATATATATATATATATATATATATATATATATTCATTCTCTATCTACTGTTTGGCTCTTATTTAGTGTTTATGTCGCAGTAAAACAAATCCACTAAATATTCTCAGTTTTCCATTCGGATCACGTCTGTGTTCCTCTACAGTTTCACCTTTCGATTCTTCACGATTTTAGTAAACACAAATAATAATGTGTGAAATAGGGTCAATTTTCTCACCATTTAATATCTAATTTTTCATCAAATACAAAATAAATTAATCTGGAAAAATGTAAAAAGGAATCAAATTCACAATCTGTTATTACCTCTATTTTTTAGAGAAAAATACACCAGTTGATCTCAATATATATGTAACATTAATAGATAATAATTATTGTAAAAATACGATACCATACTGCTGCGTTGGTCGCTCTCCGGTGGACCCCTTGCATTAGACAGAACGCTTAACACTTCTGTGGTGCATGTAAGCTCCTGTTGGAGCTCACGCATTACAATTTAAAAATAACGTAAATGGGTAAAATGTGATGAAAATTGTGTAATCGTTAAATTGGGGAGACACTGACGATTCACGAAACACAAAATTAAAATGCTATAAGAAAACAAAAATTATGCCGTTATGAATACTGGATGGAGTCGGTAGCATCTTGTCTACGACTTTCAAGTTACCATTATTAACATTTGTATACAAAAAAAATTCAATTATATATTTGTATAAGTTGCGGAAAATATACTCGTCAGTTTTGCTGCTTTATACTTGAAGACAATTTCTATTCTTTGCTTTTTATATTGTAATGCCAATTAATTAAGACATTAATTGTGAATTTGAAAATCTAAATTGTTCGAGAAATCCTTTGTGGCGGCGGTCCAGAAAATAACAACAATAGAAAAGCCAAGCACTGTTCCTTTGTCGGAAGGCCCGCAAAATGGCGTATGCACGCGCTAAAAGGCAAAACGAGAGTTCAGTCTGCGGGGAGACGTCGTCGAAGTAATAACTCTTAATTGGAGACGATAGAGCAGCTCGCAGGAAAGCATGGTGAAATACAGTTTGCAGGGAAATAATGACAATTAGCATTCAACAGAGTTGATTGGTCCCTGAACATTTTTATCAGGACAAAGTAAACATTCACACGAGCATTAACGACGAAACCTGCTAAGTTTTTTGCGCACATAGCCGGCCAGAGTTAGCAGATGTTTCCGTTTAAGTCCGGAACAATAAAGACTACCCAAACGACGAATCGCAGAATTTACCTAAGGCCAGCGGTCTACCGAGAGGACGAAGGTGGATATCCTAGTTCCTGACGACGTATAAAATATTGACTTAGAATCAGTGCAGAATCTGTGAGTAGAAGCAGTGTAAAACCCCACAATAGTGTTCTCGAAAATTAAAGGTATCCTGGAATGCTGGGCAGACGTGAGTAACAATTTAAAACAAAACAATTAATGATGTAAACCTGATTGAAAGATAGCCGTCAGGGTTCGTTCTCTTCTTAATGGTTAAAATTGTCAATCAGAGTCAACTTTTTTTAGTTTAACTTCGTTCACAATTAAATTTTGTTCTAATTTAATTGACAAGTAACTTTCTTTTTCTTTAATTGTAATTTGTTGTTTTTAAAATTATAAATATTATTGATTCGTCCATTATCAAACCCAGTAAAGACCCTGAGATATATTTAAATTTGTAATTGTTTAAATTATTGCCAATAAATATTTTGTTTGTTAAATATAAATTCTTTTATTTAAAAGCCTATCATTAGTGATTATTACATAATGGCTACCACAACTTGGGGCAAATTAAAGGCTTATCATTAGTGATTATTGCAATATATACCTTCATCCTCATCCTTAGCTCCCTAAATTGTCATTTATTTTTTGTTTTCTTAGGTTCTTTCATCGTTGCACTCTTATAAGATTTACATTTGCGTGCACTAGCAAATTTACTATTTTCATTCAATTTATCGGGCCCATTCACATTTTCACCTATTTATCGTTTCAAGACCAGTCTGCACGGGGGACTTTGATACACAAAATCGACATTCCTACAGCTCAAAGTTGATCTGAAGTGACGGAGATGTTCGCTGAGCTGCCAAATTACTTGAATTGTTTTGTAGTCAGCGGAACTTTATAATCTTGTCTATGAATTAATGAAAAAAAAATTACGTCTGATTGAAAATAATGAATAAGAGAGATAGTCAATTCAGACAAAAAGGTAAAATAATTGAAAACAATGTAATATACTTGAGTATTGTCACCTGACTAGGCTCTCCTTAACACCTGACGAAAGGAACAAGGATCCTATAAACGTTGTGTGGTATTTATGTTACCGTTTTGTCTGAATTGCCTATGTTTCTTATTCCTGGTCTATGAATGTTTAAAACATTTATAAATCCATAAATTGCTATTAAAAATGTGTTGGGTTGTTTTATTGGTTCTCTAGAAACTTTCCCCATTCATTTTGCATGTGTTTCCCCTCTAAATCTTGCATTATTTCAAAACTTACGATATTCGAAATTCAACTTCCGTAAACCATATTGAAAACAATAATAAGAAAGATAACCAAATACATGTAAAATAAGTGATAATATAAATACCAAACAACGTTTCTGGGATCCTTGTCCCTTTCTTCATGTCCTAAGAAGAGCCTAGAGCGACACAACTGCACTCGTCAGTTGACAAAACTCAAAAGCTATTTGGCTCTAGGCTGTATCTTTCTTATTATTAATTTTCGTTCAGAAGTCAATTTTTGCATTTCATATTGGAAACATTTACGACTATATTTCCTTTTCTTATAATTTTTACAGTTACAAATAAATACGCTCTAATTCCGACTTTTTGTTACCGTATGTTTCCAGCAATTTTGCCGATACTGACTCACCTTGCCTTACCTCCAACAACCTTGAACTCTCGCATATCCGCGACCAATTATAACACGGCCGTTCCTTCACACTTCTTGCTCCAGAACGGTCCATACAAGTATTTGTGCAGGTAAATGCTTCAATATTCTTATTTATTTTTCACGGGGATGATTATTCGGTTCCACAATCACATAATTTTGCAGATTTCACTTCCCTATTCCTCCAATTCTATCGATTGTGCTGTCACCAATTTTCTTGATTCTTATTCCACATATGGTATGTGATATTTTATTTTTGCATCTATTATTTATAACTTAATTCTTATGCTTTCGTTCACAAACTGTTAGTATAATTTTTACCACAATATATTGGCAGTTCATAACATGCAAGATCTTTGAATACATGTTATTCTTAAAGCCACAAGTAAGTCTGAAAAAATACTTTATATTATCAATTTTAACTGTGAAGCATAACTGATATATACAACGACAAAAATAAACATATGCAATCATGTTTTTATCATAGTAAACTCATTCATTCGATTTGAATATTATTTATTCCAAACGTGTGGCATCCAACCTTTTCTCTCAGCTTACAGGACGGATAAATAGCAATGGTGACATCTCTCTGGCATGTCGACATAAATTGTAATTTGAAGAGTGTACCATTTGGTACACTTCGTAGCTT
This sequence comes from Zhengitettix transpicula, assembly GCA_037074705.1. NCBI lineage: Eukaryota > Metazoa > Arthropoda > Insecta > Orthoptera > Tetrigidae > Zhengitettix > Zhengitettix transpicula. The sequence goes on along the minus strand of CM073596.1, from coordinate 31,774,007 downwards.
TGGGTCTGGATGGTCGAAGTTTCCATTAAGAGCTCCCGTTATATAAGACTGTCCGCTTTCCCGAAGTTAGGTTTCCTTCAGTGGGCGACGCAGCTTGAGGAAGGTCTTCAGTGGGCGACGCTGCCACGCCCTGATACCAAGGCCTCTAACTGTTTTACCGCCTTGACCTTGCCTCTGGCTGCTTTGCTCCCAATCTAAAGGTCATTACCGTACCGTTCCTTCAACATAACGATTTTCAACACACACACAAAAAAAGTTATCTGCTTCCATAAACCATCAAAATAGTAAAATCCCAACTCGATCGATTGAATTATCCGTGGTATACATAAAATAATACAAATTAATTGAAATACCTTAGAAAAACTGTTGGTATTGTTAAATCAGTAGTCGATAACGTCATTTTGAATTAACCTTGCACTTGAATCAGATTATAAAGAAACTGTATTCCGTGTTCCGTGATTTCTTTAACGAGTTGATTTTGCATCATTTCACTCATGTTCCAAATCTCCGCAATAAATATCCGCACACTTTCTGCAATCAACAAAAATGAAAATTTTCAGGAAAAGGACAATACATCAAAAGTACACAGACATGTAAAGTTTCTTTTTATAAATCTAGGCCCTTATAAAAAAATGGCCAAAGATCTTCTTATGACTCAGTATCTTAAGACATGAGAAAACCTTCAATGTTAAATATAATCAAAGATATTAAATTTGAAGTCATATTGACTGTAGCAAAAAAGCTATTTAAAATTGAATGTGCTAAAGAAACCTACAAATAAATTACCAGTAGTCACTAAAATCATACAGTATATTAAGACGTTTGAGTTGCTTTCAATAATTATAAGCATATATCTGTTGTACAAAATTAATCAAGTTGGAATACTTAAAGAAATTTAATTGTGTTGTAGCAAGTAACAAATATAAGAACCCCACAGATTCATACTAAAGAATTTGAGTTATTCAATACAAAATTGTGTTTGTCTAATTAACGTGGATGTGAAAGAAAGGCGAAAAGACTGAAATATTGGCTAATATGACGAACAGGATACATAGTAAAATCCTTCAAGAGATAATCATTTAAAAATTTGATTACATAGCTGTCCGATGTAGTAACCAATCATCTTTCATACATCAGACAATCGACTCAATCATCTCTTCCCCATCATTAACAATTATGTGACTTGACCAAATTGTCCTTACTTTCTCCCTACATATAACAGCATTGAAATCAAGTTTCTGTTTCTTTCATTCACCTTATCTTAGATTTTCATTTACCGCTACTAAAATTTCAATTAATTATAGTAGTACTAGATAGTTAATAAGCATATCTTAATTTATAAAATGAGTCAATCAAATTATAAAATTATACAGAATATATATATAAATAAATAAATGAATTAGTTATCAAAGTTTAAAACCACATGAATAAATCACAAGTGAACATAAGTTGCAGATAAAATAATTTGAGAAAACAGAATATATTCGACTGTCCATAAATAAACAAAGTATGAATTAGAATGAACTTTAAAATGTGGGAACATTGTTTTGGTACCGGCGTAAGATATTCCTAGTTAAGCATATTTTATTCAGATTATTCCACAAGATTCTAATAATCGCAAGGAGACTATTCAAAAGCAAACTAAAAATTTCGTAGTGGTTTATTCGGTTGTAACAGAGTTTCCCAGCCTTTTTTTTATATATCGTGCCCTCCAATGTAACATATACATATGTTTTATATTAAAAATTGAATCACTTCCTAAATATGCCTTATTTTAATTTGCGTGTAACTGTTCTTCTATAGGAATAATTCTGTGTATAAAAGATAATATTTTTTTTATTCTGAGATCGCCCATTTGACCTATTGTTTGAAATTATGTTTAACAGGCGTAGTTGGCGCTAGACTACAGAAGACAAGCACTTAGCGCATGCCATAGCATGAATGTGCGTACAATTCCTTCACTAGACATAGTAAAATACTCTCAGAGTACATCGTAGTTCATAATACTACACTCTTTCTATGGAATGCACCAAACTTACCAAATGCTTATTTCAAATTGAGATACCAATAATTTTTTGAATAAGCTAAATCATAGCTAGCGGTTTTAAAATTTTAGACGAGATCATTTTCGAATTTCCCGCTGTGTGGCGTGCGCCCAAAGTTGGAATACACTGGATTGTAACAATCTTTATATCGCGAAGACGACTGTACAACAACAAATTACTAATCTTGGTTAAGTAGTATTTTACCATGTTTAATGATCCTTGAAGAAGCAATATACACATCTTTTCGTGTAAGGATTCTTCAATGCTACGAAACCGTAGTTCTTTGTGCAAAGAAATTAATTAAAGCTAATTTGAAATTTTTATTGTTAAAGAATTAAATCACATTAAACTAAAATACGTTGATATGTTTAATGTAATTCTTAAGATACTGATGTTTTTGCCTACAGCTGTGTATATATTCTTTTGTTTTAATAGTCGTGGTAAATTGCCAATCTTTGAGAAATTGAGTTTTGCTAAGTTGGTATTCAACCGAATACCTTACCTAAAATTTAACACAGTAGAACAAATACAATTTTGAGGGGGAGTTCCATATTAGTCAGTTAATTTGGCCAAAATTATTTCAGTCACGTAAGTTTATTTTTAACAAAAATGTATATAATAAGTTTCATCAGTTAACCCTTCAAACATTTATTTTATTTACAATATATGTATTGATAGAATGGTTTTCAATTACGATTACGATATATATTGCGCCTTTATTTAAATATTCCTAATCAAATGCTTATATAATTAAAACCAATTCCATACATTTTTATATTTCAATTATAATGATTAATCATGAATATTATAATGCTTACCTAGTGACACCATCAAGTCTAAAACTAAGAAAAATGAAGAATTAGAAACTACTTCAGTTCTTACCCACAATTTTTCATATGAATTGCATTTGTTCTCATTTGAAGGTTTATGTTCATTATTATTACAATAATAGCTTATACATAATAATACTTAATTTATAGAAATGTCACTAGACACCTTTGGTAATAAAACTATTATTTTCAGGAATTCCATGAATAGTATTGGAGAAACTTGCAATGATCTTAAGAAGGAATATGATGCATGTTTCATTACATGGTTTTCAGAAAAATTCTTGAAGGGAGAGACTAATGATGAAATGTGTGCACCTTATTTCAAAGTTTACCAGCAGTGTGTAAAGGTAACTGCTTTTAACTCGGTATGTTCTCAGATACAGTAGAATCTATTCTATTGCTATTACTAGCAATAATACAGTCATTATTCATATAAAAATAATTCTGTTGATTCTGATAATTTAATTTCTTGGAAAGGATGCTAATAATTAACTTCTACTAGACTACTGTGAAAGTATAAATATAAATGAGTTTAATAAGATCATACCACTGCTTATTGGTACCATATCCTTTTTTAGAAAGCAATAAAGGAGCATAACATTGAACTGAAAGAGGTTGAGAGAGACTACTTGGGCACAGCAGATGAGCAGACACCTCCTCCAAAGGGTAGATGACAACCAGCAACTACCCTGGGGATATGTGGTTGGATGTTTCCGTGCCACTCAATTCTGTCAACCTGGTTTCCAAAAACATTCATTGGATATAACAAGGCAAACAAACAGATTGCAAATGAAGAATGGCACAAGTTTTAGATTAAGATTTTACATTCCAATTGCAGTTATTGTGGGTGACCTGTACAAAAAGCTGTATTTTATGTACTGCATACCACAACTAGATATTTTGTTTTATTATTTCAACCAAAGTGTATAATTTATTATAGAGAAAATAAACTTGTATGTTATATTTGTTTTATTTTTTTCATTAATAAAGTTTATTTCCATGTTAAACATAATTTTCTCAACTTGCCTGAAAAATCTACCCATTGAGCATTTGTTGAAATTTAGAAAAAGGGAACATCTACTGCCTATTTACATCTTACAGAAACAAAAAATATTGTCAAAAATGTTCTGTCCTGAAACCTCTGAAACTAGATAAAGTGTCTCAATACTTTCATATTTTTGATTTGTCAAATTAATTACATCTATCAGTGAATATTACTGATACATTTTGTGTGAGAGATGATCTCATATTTTATCTACACATTAATGTGTGTTCCATATATTAGCAAGGAAGTAAAAAATGGAAGAAATAATATAGAATTGTTAAAACTCCTATCATTCAGAAGCAATACTTGGAGATGCCGCTAACAGAAGAAATCTCAATACGTTCAAATTTTGGGGAAAAAAATATAATTTATAAACTTGAGAAAAAGTTTTGTGTGCGCTACCAATGTCAGTGCCATCAAAACAGGTATTCTCTAAAGCCAGCAAACTGATGAAAGTCAGAGGGAGCAGACTCAACAGTACAAACATAAATAAAGCCATGTTCTTAAACAGCAATATATATTTTAAAATAAAGGCTTTGCCACCTCCCAAATAGCAAGCATCTTCGCCCAACTATTGACCAAACAATTCTTCCCTAACACCAGCCACACCATAGCAACACAACTCCATCAGCCCCTACAACTATCCCCCATCCTAAAACTTTTCACCCCTCCCCAAATCAAAACCAATAAAAAACAGCCTCCCCAGGTCATGACCTCATCATCCAATACACCTCCCAAAAAAACAATAATTCTAATCACCTGTATCTTCAACGCCATCCTCAGAACCACCTACTATCCAACCAAATGGAAAAACACCACCATAATCATGTTACTGAAGCCAAACAAACCAAAATCTGGCCTTGAAAATAACTAAATAATAAGTCTCCTTCCTGCAGTTTCTCTTCTATCCAAACTCAAAGACTACCTAAATGACACCCACTACAGTACACTCCATCAAAATAAATAATCACTTCTCCCAACCCCACCCTATCGCTCCAGACGGCCGCATAATATTCCACAACATCCCGCCACTGACACAGACTTTCGCAGATGACATTGCAATCTCTGATCAAACCTCCAAAATCCAACCTCTTCAATCAGCACTCACCAATTTAGAGCATTGGTCCAAACAATGGCAAATCAGTAATTGTCTCATTCACACTAGCCAAAAACCCTCCTCCCCACATCCCCCTCTATCTAAACAACTCACAAATACCCTCAAAAGAGGTGAACACCTATCTAGTGCTCATCTTTGATTCAAAACTCATATGGAAACTGAACATTAGTCTCCTCTTCTCCAAAATCAACCTTAAATTCAAAAATCTATATCCCCTCCTAAACAGAAAAGCCTCACTCACCATCAGAAAACACCTCTTATATCTCTCCATAATACAACCCACCCGATCCTATGCCTCAGCCATATGGAGAGTGACTGCCAAACTCAAAACAAAACATAATATTTCCTTCACAATATTACTAACTCTCCCTGATACCCAAGAAATTCCATCATCCACCCCGACATCAAACTTCCCAAAGTCAATTTCTTAATCACCAAAACCTCACTAATTAAAAGCACCTTCAATGGCCCACGATTCAACAACCTTCCACCACCACTACACTCTTGTCGCCTCAAAAGAAAATGCCCAATCAACCTCATCCATCCCCCAGAACACTTGGGCACATCCTAATGCACTCCATCATCACAAACCCCAGCCAACCTATGAACTCAATAATCACCAGTCAACCCTCATGCATATGCCCCTCAGATAGACAAATTAAGGAAACCAAAAAATTGACAAATAAGGTTAATTAACTGATTAACCTAATTACCAAGTGCACATGTTAATTATGCACATAATTTGAGTTTTTTACATACTGTAAATGATATGTAAAGAACCGAAAATCTTAGGATAAAAAAATAAAATAAATGCTTATCGTTTGTAAATTGTATTTTAATGCTTATTGTGTGAACAGATGCACCTATTCCCAGAATTTCTATCCTAAAAGCCAATATTATTGTTACCCCTTGCTGCTTTCTTCGACTATAAATAAGTGATCTGTTAGGTTGTGATTATTCAATTGTAATTTTAAAAATTAATTATTATTGTTACTTTTGAAAGGTCTATGCAGAAGAAATTGTTATGAAAAATATTGTAATTGTAACCAATATTAGCCAAGTTCCATATATGATTAATTAATAAACTTATTTACACATTAGCATAATGCTTTTGGTCTTAAATGAGAACTGCAATCCAGTTGTATATATAAACAGCCCACACATTGGTACTCAAATTCAATTTAATGTATTTTCATTACACAAGTTAAATAATAATTAATATTTATTTCAAAATTTTAGTAATAAAATTCAAATATAATGATCAAACAGATTTATTAATTAAAAAGTATAAGAAAATCTAATGACAATCTTTGGTAATATTTGACATAAAATTAGTTAAAGCTGTCCACAGAAATTCTGTAAAATGCAGATTGGTCAACTGTGACTGATGTTTCAACTGAAAGAACTTCTATACCTTTGCAGTAACCTCAATCAAATAATTGAATTGTTGTTTCTAGAATGCAATTTAAAATATACAAAGTATAACAGAAAACTCACTTCAATACAAAATGCTTAAGTTGGCTCTTTGCCACAATGTAAATAATGATGGTGTTTCAGTTTACCTTATAAACAAATTTGGAGTTTAACTGGAACTTAGCAGTGAAGATCATCTTACAAATAGTGTGTAATAACATTTTTTTGAATGTTGATTGTTTAAATAACCATTTATGGAAACTTTATCCAAATAAATACATCTTTAATATTTCTTGTGATCTGGAATATCTGAATTAAGACTGGTTCACTGGTTGACTGTAAATTGTCACTTTTGATGTATTTAGTATAATACTTAAAAATTAACCAGTAATAAAAACTCAGACTGCACAAATTATGTATCTATTTTTTTAATTGCATTGTCAATTATCTAACCATTTATATTTTTTATATTAATATTTTTGTATTGTATTATATGATACATAGCAATATATATAACACTCAATGACACTTGTTTATTTGCCATCAAACCCAAGAATTAACTCAAAATGTTGTGAGTATTGACCACAAAAGACATTAGGTCTCATGAGATTGTATTCCTATGAAATAATTATTTTACCATATAAAGAAATATAATTTTAAATGTTAAGGTTTATAAAATATTGAACAAAATTACAAAAAAAAATTAAAAACTTTAAAAAATTCATGTTTATTAATAGATTTTTCAAGTTTATTAACTTTCTTAATATCCTACACTGAATAATGTAATTGTTTGTTCATTCACAAATGATTATCTTTCATTTTTAGAAACCAGTTTTCATTAACAGAATTAGATTTCCTACTTCATTGGTGGACGAACCATAAAATTTTCCCTGCATAGAAATTATCTTCAGGTTATGGATTCAAAATAAATTTTTCTTTTCTAAAATATTTGTGAAAGTGGTATGTAATCTATTTTGTACGTTTTATGTTACACAATGTCTGAGGGTGGAAATGATAGACACAATTACTTTCATTCCCTACTAGAAAAACTCTTTTTTTTTTGCAATATAATTTTTGTAAGTTCTTGGTGATGTCACGCCACCTGTATCACGGCTTCCAACATGTCAAATGATTTGTGGCTCATGTAATTTATTATTATTCAAATTGAAAGTGACAATGTAGAGTTACAATTTGTCTCTTTCACATTATTCCACAAAGTTTTTGTATGAAGAATTGATCAGCATTATCTTATTTGTTTTCAGTATTAAATTTTGCTTTTTTGTTTGAATAAATCTTTTGAAATTAACACACCTTTACTAAGGATATTCTAATGCCATTTGTTGTCCAGGATATTCTTTCCTTGATTGAATTGCAAGCTTTCTTTAGTTCCCATACCTGTTTGCAGAGAATTGTATCATGATTACTGCTATCAAACACTATTGTCAATTCTAAAAAAAAGCCCAGAAACATTTTCTCATCCATTCAGTTTAATCTTATTAATTTTGTTCTAAAGTAATTCCTTCTACTTTTTGCACTGCATCTCAAGTGTAGGGATTGATCATTTCAATAAAAAGAAACATATGCATTGTCTATTTTCATCTAAATTTCCTTTAGCATAATTTCTGCATTATGTTTACAATTTTAAAACCCCATTATCTTAATAGTGTGATTTAGTACTGACAGTTTATTTTAATTTCACCTGATTTGCTTTTATATTTAAGCACAAAATTATAAAATTGATTTGATATATGTATGGTGTAATGATACTGAGAGAATCTGAGCATAAGGTAAAGCAGAGATGTCAATTTCTGTCAGACTTTGAGAAGTTTAGTATCCTGCCAGTTCAGAGATGGTGGAAAAGAGAACACCAGCCAAAAATTAGCCACACAGTTAATATGTATGACTCGGTAACTGTTTTTAATAAAGTTAGTCACTAATTCTGGATTTGTGTTGTGAAACTAATACATACACCCTGAGGAACATCTAGATGTTTTTAAATATAAATTTTAATGTAATTTATGTAACTTTTAAAAACCCCAGATTATTTTGTACTAGTACAGTGCACTTAATACATCACCTGTAACAGGTTCCTTTTCAAGTTTATGAAACTTCATTACTTTAATTTGTGTTGAACTAAATCCCTGTTTTTCCCTTGCTCTATGTAATATTTTATTCTAATGAAATTATTAACATTTCATTAAAGATATTTTGTTTTAATGTAAGGTTTTGAATTTTTCTTCATACAAAATTGTCAAATTGAATTCTAAATTATCTTATTGTAGTTTATTTGCATTTCATATCATTAGTGTATTTTATTATATATTTTAACATGCTATGCAACTACTCTTGGTTTTATTTTAATAAATACTTTTGGCAATTTGTCTGAATTCTGTTTGTATGCTTTACACTACCTTAGTTACACGTTCATACTTCATCGATCAATAAATGGGAATGAAAATTGTGCAGGTTAATTGTCCAAAAGTGTTGCCCAGGAACCTTTGTGGTTTCATTTAATTCAGTAAAAGACCTAATTCTGTACAGAGATGGCATATTAGTTTGTAAAATTTAAATTCAGTAAATCCTCACTCTAGATTACAGCAAAATATTACTCTTCCTATTTTCTTTCTTTTTGCATAATGATTCCACATTGGTGTAGAGGATGGGGTTCTGTTTGGTGGTGAGGTTTCTTGACCATGTCAACTTTTGTTAGCTTATCTCAAGTGTTCTAATTGTACTTTTCTTTTGTTCCAGGATTTGTACCATTGTTCCTGTTCTGCTGTGCTGATAAAAAGCTGTTTTGATATATTATTTTGTTTAACATTTGTATATAATTTTTTTTTAAAATAGTCTTTATTAATTTTTAAGAAATTGGTTTGATCTAAATATAAAAACAGCTGGTTCTTGCTGTGGTGCTTCCAGCAGCAGCTCTGGGAAGCCTTAAAAAAACTGCCCCAAGTCCAACTAGAAAAAAAAGCTTTTCTGTTCAGCGTTGAGACTTTTCAGCTTCCCGGTCCAGCATTTTGAGGAGTGAGTGGACTAAGGGATAAAGGCTCCCAGTCTACACACTCCTCAAGGAAGCATTTTTAGAAACAGACATTAATTGTTATTTATTTATGCACCACACAAAGTTCGGATCGTTTCGGAAGTTATTGACAAATAGTCTCGTCCAGTTTGAGGGTAACCGCCGAAAATGTCCAGGCAGAAGATAGTCATACAACTGATCGGATTGGTCACCAGACATATTCTCGTCTCCAGTAGTGATTCTAATGGTGGAAGACTAAAAAAGCGATTTCGGATGTTTATGTAGACAACGTCCATTTAGTCTTTTTCTAAGATGTTTGGGTCAGCCACCTGCTGCTATATTTCATTTCGAGCCAGTCTGCCATTTCTTGTGGATCACATCTCAATCTACTAAGATATAAAACACGTGACTGACTAATATGACCTGGATCACAAATTTCCCGGCAAGTCTGTTACCGAGTTCGGCCTCTGAGAATCTTCACTCGCGCATCTGGTGGTCGTCGTGACAGAGCAGACACCAGGTGGAGCCGCCGGCCGACATTCCGGCGATGGTCACACTGGAAGGGTTTCCTCCGAAGGCGGCGATGTTGTCCTTCACCCAGCAGCAACCTGGTCCTTCATCCCGAGGACGGTGCTCAGGAAACCTACAACAAATATTACGGTGAATTGTAAGAAGCGAAATCACACAAAGAAAAGTTGAATAATCCTGAATAGTTATCAACATAAATTAACCTTATCTCGTATTTTATGGCGTAAAATGTAGTTCCGTATCTGAGCGCCAAAGCAGACGCATCTAAATTTCGATGAAGTCATCTAAACGTTTTGAACAACATATGATATTACTTTTTATTTCGTTTGTCTGTTCACCTGGTCGTAATCCAAAGAATAGTTTACTATTCGAATCTCGGCCACTCGCTTTTGGTCTATCATGAAACCCTAACGTCACTGAGTTGTCTTCGTACTCACTTATCCATAACCTTGACCCACTCAAAAATATTATTAAATATGCTCATCTGACAAGTTATTGAAAATGATGAGACATTCTTCAAACTTACTTGAATATCTTTATTTCTTAGAGAATATATTTGAATCCAAATGTAAAATTGATTTTATTATATGGAAGTAATTTTTTTGATTATTGAAGCTTCTTGTAATTTATAATTTCAATTAATTGAATAAATTCTGTTTTTAATTAACTTCAACAACAACATGAAAAAGTTTTTTTGTATATCTTCAATTTATATTAAATCAAATGTCCTTTTTGTATTACCTGATAATCCCAAAATTGGGACAAGACGTTGAATTAAATTCGGTGGAGATGTAATTCTAATAAGTACAAGAAAACTCGATAATAAAGTGTATAATTAAGTTACTAACAGCTTGACAAAATCGTAAAGATCAACATTGGCCAGAAAAGATGCCAGTTATAAAATTACTTGTTGTGGATAAAAAGAATTTATATAGGTTAATTAATTACCTTTTACAGACACTTTATCTTTATTTCTAGAGTTAGTTCAAAGTTTTCGTTTTACGTCTGTTTTTCAATTAATAAATCAAGGAATGAACTTTTACGGACACTTTATTTTTACTTCTAGAGTTAGTTGAAATTTCGGCCCCGAGTTCTGATTTTCCCTCAAATATTACAGTAATTTATTTAAGTTTAAGACACAACGAAACCTTTCCTCGTGGGCTAGCGGATAGTTACGCTGGTTGTTAAATCATTGTGGGGACACACTTGATGCACATTAAGAATGTACCGACGTGCCTCCACAAAATGTTGTACGTCTACTATGAAATGATTAATTGAATTTCAGGTCTAATCAAATTTAACTCATATTCAATATAAACATTGTAAAGAACTTAATGGAGGCGCGGCACTGAAATATTATACACAACAAACGTGGCCGAACTGTGTCGTCTAAGATCCCAATATCTTCTGTTATTCTTTTTTGTACTAATTACAAATATGGTTGACTGCCGATCAGACCACACATCATCCGTGGAACGTGGAATTTAAAATATCCACCAAGCGATCCGTTCAGTTGCCGTGTCTCCATGTCATTGACGTGTGGAAAAAAATTAACCCTGGTAACGTTGGTAATTGACGTTTTAAGAGGTAAGGTTTTACATTTCAATATAAGCATTGTAATCAGTTATTTTAGCAATGGGGTAAGGGGTAAGGAATATTGTAGATGAAATTGTTCACGCGGCCGGCCATTGGAACAAAGATTGCGGCGACAGGAAGTGCGTTTACGAGGGAGCCTCGGCTCGTCATTTTCTGACCATAAGGGTCAATGTGCTGTGACAATGGTGTCCGTGGACGGGCACAGCTGTGGTAGAGAAATAGGGAGGAACTGCTGCAAGTGCGAAAGGAACTCGCGCGGTTTTACAGGCAGTCGCGTACTGGAAGGAAGGAGAGCGGACGTGGCAGTAGTGTTGGTGAAACGAGGGATTGAGGACGCGCCTATAATTGGTCAGCATTTTTCAAATTAGTGGATTTTGTCTACATGTAAATTAATTGTTGAATAAATGAAAATTCCACGTTTACATTTGATTTGAACATCTTTTCGTTCTATTTCACTCAGCCGGCATGCTTTATAGTTTCATTTTTTTTTTGTTTCAAAAATTTGACTTTCTTATAGACCATTGTGGACTTTTGACAAGTTGTGTGGTCTTCAGCGTTAGGTCTTTACAGCTATCGCAGTCTGGATTCGGTTGCAGGTGAAGAATGATTCAATTAATTATCTTCGTTTTACCGTTTCTGCTTTCCCCTATTTTCTTTTTCCAGTCTGCTTGACCTATGGACGGCTTATTGAGGTTTCAAGATGGAGGAACGCCGACACACGAAGCGACGATTCTGCGGACTATTTTTCTATGAACTATGTAGACTAAAAGAAGCGAAGCTTATTATTCCTCACTCAATTTTTCCGTTTTCTCTTCGCAGCTTGTCGAAGATCTAATTCAAGTCATCGAGGTTGGTCAAGAGGAATACGATGGTTTACAATCCCGAATGAAAAACAAGCGTTTCCGTTTTTGTAGGCAAAATTGCGGTCACATTAAGTACATTCAGAGTCTGCTCCAATTCTGGAATTCAGAGTATTATCACGAATGAGCCAGTGAGGTGGTAGGCGCGCCCTGGTTGGCCACAGGCAGCCAAACTAAAGTGTATGATATTAATAATAAAAACGTTAAACGTATTACACCTTTTTATTTGATATACCAAATTCTTATGAAGTACCAAGTAACTGAAATACGTCGAAGAAGGTAAATGAAAACAGTTGCGCTATTTTAAACGGTGTAAAGGCCGAAAGTGTGAGAGACCTCACAATACTGGTTGTATGTATTTTTTATAATAAAATAGGTACAAACGCCAATTTTGGTTCTGGTTATATGAAATTATGGTATTTCGAGTGTAAGGAAGTGAAAGTAAAGAAGATGTTGGAGTTAAGACGGTTAAATTACTTCTCCAGTTATTCTAAACGTTCAGTCATCATCGCAAACCAGTGGCTGAGGTGGTTAAAGCCTGGATGGTGAATCTGGAGGTTCCGGACTCGAGCCTGGCTCACAGCGCTAGTATTTTTTCTGTTTCTCTTTCGTATTTAGCCCTCACGGCCGAGGTTAGCGACTCTTAAGGGACATTAAAACGTCCAAACTTCGCCTCGTCTGTGGGACGTGCGGCGGAGTAAGGTTTTTGAAATTTTTCCAATTTTTAATTTTTTTTATATTGATAATAAAGAGCCTTTGTTGCCTGGCGTTTACAATTACAACAAGTATCAGAAATACCAGTAGACTAATGAAACGTGAGACGACGTTTAATGCTGGATATATTAATAATATTGCTGTGTTTCGTCAATCCTCCTCCTTAACAACATTAAACAATTATGGTTTGACAAATATGTCAGTCTTTCAATAAATAGTTTTGTTCAACTTTCGATAGCACAGGTCGTGGCCGCATGAGTCCACTGAAGGCTGTTCACGTCACCAATGAAACCAAAAGAAGGCGTTAAAGGCGTAAGAACCAACAAATAAAATCAGCATTTGTCCTCCTGGAGTGTAGAGGATAACATCCAGTGTGGGAGGACCCATTCTGCTGAACGGCCATGTTGAGGCCCTGGTAAACTGCTGTGAGCTCTCGTTGCCGCTCACGTCTTGTGGGAGGGTTTGAACTCTTGGGGGAACTTGGGAAATTAAGAGTCCGCTTGCCCCGAGCTAGACGTTTATTTTTTTAAAGTCTGTTAGTTTTTCAATTTATTTGTAAATTTGAAACTGTATTTGCAAATCAAGCTAAAGCGAATTGTACTTGAATTTTTAAGTGTAGGAAAATGCACAAAATCCAAGCAGTGGCGCCCAAAATTAATATTAATTAAAACTGTGCAACATAATATATATAATATATGATTGTAAAATTATTTCCAAATTTTCTCTAAATTGTAACATTCGAGAAATAAATTAAGTTGTTAACAATAGCATTTTCAAATGTCATTTCTATTCCTTACTCCACCCGCCCGCAATGGACGAGTCGCACGATGAAAAAAATACGTGCAATTAAAGGAACCGATTTGCTGTTTGGTGCAAGAAATGAAGGTAAAATGATTATTCCAATATTTTACAGAGGTAATAAAATAAAGAAATCAGCCATTGGTTGAACGAGAAGGAAGGATGGACGAAAATAAATACCAAATTAGTGGAATACGTGTACTTTAGCTGCTGCGTGTTACACGGTGAAGGGGGAGGGTTTTTGTATCAGTTCTAAAGGCTCAGTCTTCTTCGCAAGCCAGTGGCTGAGGTGGTTAAAGCCTGGACGCGTGGACAAGCGGTTCCGAGTTCGAGCCTCGGTCACTGCGCTAGTATTTTTTCTGTTATTTAGCCCTCACGGCCGAGGTTTGCGACTCTTGAGGGACATTAAAACGTCCAAATTTCGCCTCGTCCGTGGCTCAGTGGATAGAATTCAGGTCGGTGTAACGCAATGACTCTGTGCGTAGCCGGCTATGGGTTCGAGTCCCGGCGGGGTCCTTACTCCAAAACACTTCCCTGTCTGCTTCCAAATTCGCTCGGCTTCGAGTTCTCTCCGCGTGTCCCCTCGGGGTCGGCGAAGTTGTAAGCAGAATTCCTGGGACGTGCGGCGGAGTAAGGTTTTTTAATTTTTTCCAATTTTTTTATTTTATTGTTTTATATTATTATTGTGCGTGGAAAATGCTCGTTGATAGCATAGTACTGCACTGCTATTGATGTAATTTTACTTGTTACTTTATTAAAAGTAAAAAATTTAGTACATTAAAAATTATATTGCATTGTTTGCATATGTTATTAGCATCTTACATTTATTTGTGTAACTAATTCGAACGCGTAAATTAAATGCATAAATTACTGCCACTCTAAAGTGATATTTCTGCTGTCCACATTAAAAAATTTATTTAACAATTCATATATACATAATTTTATTTACAATAGTAGTGGATTGAAATTCCTTTGCGGTACTCGAAAACATTTTGGAAATTTGTACTGTAGCCGTTGGCGATGACGTACATCTAAATAAACATCACACCAAATACAAAAAGTTGAGTATTTTAGGAGGCTAATTAAGTACTTCATAATTTATCCCATTACCTTAAATAACCGTATATATCGTTTTTGAAGCATATAATAAGAAGAAATTCAGGTAATTAATTTGGTAGGTCAAACTTTTTTATTTATTTCTTAAATACTTGTATTGGTAAATTTCGTCTTTAGATCTGATAAACTCAATTATTGAGAACCTGAACTTGGTTCACGTTTCATCCATTGTGTTGCAAAAATTCAATTTGTGAAGGAATATAACTTCGTGGCCCGATTAGAATGAACGTGTAATACAGGGAACGAGGTCTATGAGGGGTGGGGGCTGTTGTTGGTGTTGCTGCCTTTCACTTCTTCCTGAGTTCTGAGCGTGGCAACTACAAACTTGATGGCTCCATTCAGCCCAGCAGCTACTGAGGTATGCATTGCTCATGCTTTATTACGTGTCTTACACTGCAAGAACATGTCTCAAAATAACATTTGAGACTTTAATTATATTAATTGAATATTATCAGACAATGTAAGCTTTTATAAGCAGATTTTATATACAATTAGTGAAACTTCCAACTTTCCTTGAAGGTTGCAATCTAAAGGCGGCTCCCAATTAAGAATCGCGTTCGTAATTTCGCCAAAATAAATATTTTATTTCTATGATTTGGGCAACCAAATCTATCCTGAACACAATTTGACAGCTTCTCTTGGTCTTCGGGAACAAATATTTCAGCAGAGTTTCACTTATTTTCTCAAATCGTATGTTGAATCTTCGTAGCTGGTTCCTAATAGCGCGTGCATCATTGCCACTAGGAATATTTGTGTGCGGTAAAATGAAACACTGTGGGATTTGCATTTTTTGTTTTTGAAGATTTATGCAATTGGTGTGGAATTTGTGGGTATAATTTTTTTTGTGCGATATTTGTTGCGGGATGTCAGATCAGAAAAAAACGTTACTTTCATTTACGCGGAGAAAAAAATTAATTAAATGTCGGCTGATATTTATATATTTAACATTTGTAGATAATATTGACAATTTTAATACGGTTGAAAGGAAGTTGTGTCGGTGAAACTTTAATAATTAAAGAGTGAACAATTAGATATTTGTGACTTTCATCATGGCTGCCAACATGTGGGCCATATTCATATGTTAAAAGCAGATTTTCGTAGCATTTTTCAATGTAGTTTATAATTGTCTATTTATGTAGTAACATTTTAGAGGCACATTTGAATTTTTATATAAATTTCTAGTTGTGTGCGTGAAATCAGTCATTTTTAGCCGAAATCCGTGTTCGTGAAACGGAAAATGAAATAAATATTAATGAATTATGACGAACAAATTTATTCGGATGTTTAGTTTAATATGGATATGACATTCCCCAATAATTGATTGCAAAAGTCCCTTCTACTGTTAATAAAAAAATTTATTGATATAATATATTACCAAAATTGGCTCATCTTTACTGAACGTCACGGAGCCGAAAAAAAATTTTACTGTGTTTTCTGGATAATAGACCAACTTTATTATCTTAAAAATATGACTGTTTTCTGCATTTTCGGTTTTATAGAGTACCCTTAAAGTTCTCTTTTTACAAAACAATTTTTTAGTTGTTCCCCATGCTTCTAAGCCATTATATTGAAGGAAATATAATCTCATAGTAAGCCTTTAACATTGATTGATATTTATCAATGGGGTCAGTATTTAATTTCAAATGTATTGTTATTCGTAATAATTGAAAACTGAAGCAATATTTCATTAATTTCTGGAGGATAGTTTTCCTTATGATGGGTAGCATCTAAATACATTAAACCTGATTTTGTTATTTGTTGTCCATTATTGACAAAATAATTTGAAGTCTTCCATACTGGTTCATTTTGAACATTCAGATTGCTTAGTGTTATACAGCATAAGAAAGACATCTGCATAAAAGACAGAAGGCTTTATACAAGTTCATCCATTCAGTCCTTTATGTATAAAATAAAGAGTACTGAGATTGGGTAAACTAGTTTAACTTTCAATAATGATGTATCTTTGTCTTTAATACCCATACAAGTTAGCTTTCAGAGTATATAATGGTAAAAAATTAGAAAAGCCCAGCAATATTTTCCCAACTATTCAGTTTAATTCTAGTAATTTTGTCCTTAAATAACTCCTTCCACTTTTATCTCTGCATTTATTGTTGGGATTGATCATTTCAATAAAACCAAACCTTGGCAATGGTAATTTTCATCTGAATTTCCTTTGGCATAATTTCTACATTATCTTACAATTTTAAAACCTGTCTCATTAATGTAATGTGTGATTTTAAACTTTGCCAATTTATTTAAATTTCCCCCTTATTTTGATATATTTGAGCACAAAATTATAAACCTGATTTGGTATATGGATACATGTAATAGTAGTGTTTGGCTTAGAATTCTAATTAGGTTTTCCATTGTTTGCAGCACCAGACATTGGGTTCCTGAGCATTTATCCTTCAAGGGAGCGACAAAGTTGTGGAGAGGGTAGCGGCCAGGATAAAATGGAGAAGGTGCCACATGGACGTGGTCAGAGGACCATAGTGGAGCCATAACGGGAAACTTCAATTTCACATGAAAACTGGCAGACTTGGGAGAGAAGTTCAGTGTCTGTGCAGAACAGGACACTCTCAAGAAATTAACCAGTAAGGGTGAAGCTCACTTACCTTCTGTATGACTGAGTAATTCTTAATAAATTTATAAAGTGCAAATTCTATAAGATTTGTTGACTAATAAATATAAATTAAAAAAAGGAATGTCTAGTGTCTTTCAGTATAAATTGAATGTAATTGTTTAAAAAAACTCTAGATTTTGAACTAGATATAATCTGAAGAATGTATATAGCAGGTCCTTAATCACTTCATTGCTTCCTCACTTGAAATTGTCATGAACTAAAACCTTGTTTTCACTTTCCATTATGTCATGTTTATATTTTAATTAAATTTAATTTAATTGATCCACAATGGTCAATCTTTCTTAGATATTCAGGCAATAATTTTCTCTAATTCAAAATTCTTATATTTTATGCAAATGTTGATAGCAACTACTTTAGGTTTGATTTTGAATACTACATTGAGCAATTTGCCTGAATTGATTTAGTGTGCTTTGTACAATTGTACCCAGCATGGGTTTTAGTGGCTCAAAGTTTCCTCTATTCTGCTCTCTAATGCAGTTCTGTCATCCATTATTATTCCACATATCTATCCACTTGTTTTGTGGCCTTCCTCTGTAACCTTGCAGTATCCATACTAAGGACAATATTTTCTTATTCTGGTCCCATGAATCTTGACCAGAACCCTGTGTCCAAAATCAGATTATTTCAGTTGAAAGAATTTGTCCTATTAGTTTACAGATAGTAAAGGTTGTGTAACTGTTCTAAATTAAAACCTGCTGCTGATGAAATTCATGTACTTTTTCTTCATAGTAAGACCTCTAGTTTGTGTAGTCTGTCAAGTGAGACTTACTGATCATTGCTAGATCTGTGTATGCATTTATGAGTTTACTTTGAGTCTATATAACCAGATATTTGATTGCTTCTAATCAGATTGAATACAGTTGTAGACTGTGACTGGTTTATTAATGCTTAACCATTTTCTCAGTTTTCCATCAATTTGCATTGCAGCCAGTTAATGTTGCTTGAATATGTGAAACATGTTTAGAGATGCTAACTAGATTACTTCTGAAGTTGTAAAATTTAAATTAAGATCTCTGGTTAGAAAATTTTTAAATTATTTTGAATCAATGTTAATATTTCCTTTTCTTTTTGCAGATTGACTCCTTATTTGTGAAGAGGATGGAGTTTTACATTTGTTGGTGAGTTTTCATGACCACTCTTTTTTTTTTTATCTTACTAGGTGAAGTGTTTTAATTGTATTTTCTTTTGTTTCAGGATTTGGCCAATAGTTCCTGTTGTGCTGGGGTTACAAGAAGTCTATATTGTAAACTTTTCTGTTTTTTCAAACTTGTATATGAAAGTAAAATTAAATTGTTAAAATAAAATGTCTTGTATTTTTGAATGGTCTAGGATTTATATAATAAATGTAAGAATTTTTATGTTCAAAAGTAATTTTAAATGATCTAGGATATATAATAAACGTAATAATATAAATTTAAGAATAAATGTTTATTTTCAAAAGTAATTTCAAAATTTACAATTTGTTTCAATTAAACCAATCAAAATTAGTTGGCTGTAGCTGTTGTGAGAAGCTTGGTCAATGAATCCAGCTGCTCAAAGCCAAAAAAGACACTAAAAAAAGTGCCCTAAGTCCAACTCAAAAAAAAATCTTTTCTGTTCAACGTTGAAACTTTTTAGCTTCCACAGCTTCCCAGTCCAGCGTTTTGAGGAGCGAATGGACAAAGGGTTTAAAGCCCCCAGTCTATACACTCCTCAACAAAAATCTGAAACAAGTAGTACATGAAACACGAGATAAAAATAAACCAAGTTCCCAATAGCTATTATTTGGAGATAGTTTATTTCTGGGCACGCCGATACGGCAAGGAGCTGCAATTACTTGGAGATAGTTTATTTCTGGACACACTGCTACAGAAAGGAGCTGCAATTACTTGGAGATAGTTTATTTCTGGACACACCGATACGGCAAGGAGCTGCAATTGCTTGGAAATAGTTTATTTCTGGGCACACCACTACAGAAAGGCGCTGCAATTACTTGGAGATAGTTTATTTCTGGGCACACCACTACGGAAAGGCGCTGCAATTACTTGGAGATAGTTTATTTCTGGGCACACCGATACAGCAAGGAGCTGCAATGTGATCTGACCAATTGTTTAAAACACTGGAGATAATTTATTTTTTTTATTGGACTCCCCAATACAACAAGAAACTATAATGATTCTACTACAGTTGTACTAGAAAGATACATAGCTGCAGGAGAGTGTGTTTAATGTTAAGACACCTGAGTTATAAATAAATTCATACCATCATGTAAAGATAGTGCAAAAGGCTTAAATGAGACAAGATTATAGATTGAAGGTAGAATTGGCATACAATGATAAAACTTCGTATTTGAAACAATTCATTCATGTAGAATAGACACAATGAGAAATAGCTTCTTAAGGTTGAGATGATTACAGATTGAAAGAGTAGAATTAACAAAGATAAAAAATTGTGTTTAAACTAATATTCATCTGAAATTCACACAGCATGAGGAATTTCATCTTAAGATATAATGTGAACCTGTTCACAGAACAAAAAGTGATGAAACAAGATACATTTTAAGTTATGGGCCACTACATAATAAATTTTTATATCATCAGTCACGGATTCTCTAAACAGTTAATCTGGACACTAACAATAAAATCAACGAAAATGTTAAACAATATGTAGTCTTAGTTTTTTGTAGAAAATTGCTGTGTAGAAATAGGAATTAGTGTCTAAGAACACACCCAAATATTTTGGGAAAGGAACAAGATTATGTGATTCCGATCTTCAACAGACAAGGCCTAGCTTGCAATAGGGCAGAAGAAATAATGATACCTAATGACAACTGCTAAAATAAATAAATAAGAAAACTCAAATAATGTAATAGGAAACAAGTGATTCTTTTATTGAAGTCTTGTAATTAGATTTTTATGGTAGAAGGCTAAAGAAGTTATGAAATAGGTATTGTGCCAAACAGTCAGAAGGCAAAGAATCAAGTACTTTCACATTATCCTCTCTTTTTGGACAGTTGGTTACTTTTATCAAAACAAGAAGCATAATGCCATAGTTATTTTTTTTAAAATTCTGAACACCCTTTTTTGTGGACCAAGGAAACAAGACTGAGAGCACGAGAAGCTTGCCTCTTGGAGCAATTTGTAGACATGCAGAATCCTGCAAGTTAACTTGTTTGTGAATCAGACACGTGCAGCAATAGTCCCTGGAAGACTGGATCAGTGAAAAGAACATTGATATGTAAAGCTCGATTAAAGAAGTATTCAAGAATGACAATATACAGGTCATTAGGCTGTGTTAATTGTTGAAGAAACCAAATTGGGTGCTGAAGATGTGTATAACAGACAAAAAAATTAAATAAAGACAGGTGAAGTAATAGAAACAGTGGCAGAAGTGTCAATATAGTCACCACAATGATAGAGTAATAGACACATTCTGAAACTTGGAAGGGGGAGCTAATTTAGGAAAAGAAAAACTTTAAACTATCTTTTATGTGTCAAAAATCTTTCTTCTCACACATTTAACCCTGGGAGTGGAACAATAATGAATTAGAATTGTTGAAAATGTTAGAACTGCAGGAATGAGGTACATAATATTGCAGTGAGCCTGACAGCCTGTATTGTTTCCACTGAATCTAGAGAATTTATTATACATGCTCTATGGACAGGGTTTTCTGGATTCAATTGGAGTGAGGGGAGTCAAACGTAGTTGGTGGTCTAAATGATTTGTAAATAGTGTGCAAAGATTGTAAAAAATTTAATAATATTGGCATAAACTTACCAATGTATTTGAACAAAAAAACAAACCTGAGTTCATTATGATATGTAGATGAATAAAGGTAGTTGGAGTACCCAAAAATTGAAGTGTGTTGTTAGCTTTTTAAATAAGGAGAGAGTTTTACATAATATCTTCACAGGAATATCTATATACAGATGAGAATAAGAATAGAATGTGAGTAGACGTGTCTAAATAAATCAGATGACAATAAAGAATGTTTTATATAGCAATCATGCCATCAAGACGTTAGAGCCAGATGGAAATACTAAAAAGAAAATAATCTAAATCCATGTATCTACAGTAAGAGTTCATTCTGTTTGCATCCAGACGTGAGCATAGTCACTCTGATTAGTTGTTTTAAATGTGGTCAAATGGAAAATTACAAAAGAAAATAAATATGACAGAAAAAGGTTTTCAATTTTTTCTAAAAAAAAGTTGAAGATCTGAGACTAATCAGTTAAAACACAACATATCCAATTACACATGACTGAAGAACCATAAACCACACATAGAAAACTTGATAAATCTAGCTTTTGTCCATTTACTACTGATAATTATATGCCAAAATAAAAAAATGGTCATTTTAAAATATGTAAAACATAACAAATTAATGTAGGGATAGCCAACACTTTGAGGATCAAAGTCTACAGAAAATTGATAAAATAATTTAAATTTTCAAATCAAATCATGAAAGAAAAGCTTATAAATACCTATCAATTTTTAAATTGACAAAAGCCACATTAATGTTACAAGAGCAATTAATTAACTTACGAAATACCGCCTCCAATATTTACATGATGATCCTCTTCGCTGATACATCGCGGCAGAGTGCCAATAGTGCCAACTTAAGCATTTTTGTTTGAAATGGAGTTTTCCACCAACACTGAGAACCTTTTGCATTTTCCGTTTTTTACAATATTGCTACCAAACTTCATACACGTAATTTTACCGTCTTTACTCTAAATTTATATTGGCCCTACACATCTTTTCTATGAATACCATGTTTTTTTTCACTTTCACTTCCTTACACACAAAACACCTCAATTTCATATAACCAGATCCAAAAGTATAAAAGCAAAAAAAAATAAAAAATTGGTAAAATTTCAAAAACCTGACTCCGCCACAATTTCCAGGAACTCTGCTTTTCAATTTCTCCGACCCCGAGGGGACGAGCGAAAGTAGTTTTTCAGGAATTGTTTCGGAGTAAGGACCTCGCCAGTATCGAACCCAGACCAGCTACGCACAGAATCATTGCGTTACACTGACCCAGACTCTAACCACAGAGCCACTGGCGATTCGAAGTTTCGTAGCTTTAATCTCCCTTATGAGTCGCAAACTTCGACGGTGACTGGTAAAGATCTGGAAGAAACAGAAAAGCTGTTAGTAGGCTCGAACCCGGAACCTTCGGTTCCAGTTACACTCACCTGGACTCCAACCACTGAACCACTGAGTGAGGTGAAGGTTGAAGGCCTTCTCCCTTAAGAGTCGCAATACACGACAGTGACGTGTGAATAAATACGTATGAGACACACAAAGAGAGCGCCTCCAAAATGTAATTATAATTGTCCGAGAGTACCTCAAGAGTATGGACCCCGCCTCGACTCGAACCCACAGTCTGCTGTGGAATAATCATTTTACCTTCATTTCTCGAACCAAACAGAAAATCGGTTCCTTTCGTTTCACGTATTTTCATCGTGCGACTCTTCAATTGGGGCGGGGAAGGAAAAAGGAATCGAAATGACATTTAAAAATGCAATTGTTCGCAAGTTAATTTATTTCTCGAATGTTACAATTTAGAGAAAACTAGAAAATAATTTAACAATCTTATATTATATATATTATGGCGCACTGTTTTAATTATTACGAATTTTGGGCCCCACTTGCTTGGATGTTCTGCAATTTGCTCTTAAGAATTAAAGTACATTTCGCTTTAGCTTTATTGGCAAATAAACTTATAAATTAACAAATAATTTGAAAAACTCTTAGATTTTAAAAAAAATAAACGTCTAGCTCGCAGCAATCGTTTTCTTAATTTCACATGAGCGCAAACCCTCCCACAAGACGTGATCAGCAACGCAGGTCCACAACAGCTTACCAGGGCTTCAACATGGCCGTGCAGCAGAATGAGTCCTACCACACTGGATGTTCTCTCCACCACTCCAAGGGGACAAATGCCTATTTTTATTTGATGGTTCTTACCGCTTTAACTCCTTCTTTTGGTTTCATTGGTTGACTCTTACCACGTGTCAGCGACAGTAACAGAGTCGCTCTTTTGTTCAACAAAACTCCCACAAACGCATTCCAAGCGTTTCGCACATTGCGCGACCCACATCCGAACATTCTTAACAATAAAAAACTCATTTAAATAATTATTAATAAAATTATGTATTTATATACTCTTACAAGCCCATTTATTATGGTTTCTCCAGCCGTTTCCTATCGCCATGCCACGCCTCTGGATGCATCGGATCTGAGGACATATTTTATATATTGCACAAGACTTCGTCAATTTTAGTAATATATTTTAAATCTGTTTAGTTACATTCTCTTTTAGTTGTGACGTATACATTGTCCACTTTTTAAAACGTTACTTATAACCAAAACAGTCTCCGTATTTGTTTAAGTTAAATTTCGATCGTAGATTTAAAATTACCATTTGGCCAACACACCGGAGTTTGTCATTTTATGTAATTAATTTAACTTCTTAGAAGTAGGTACCAAATATTTTGATGAAGAATCCACGTGTCCATGCTTTAACCACCTTGGCCTCACGATGACTGTGACTATGACTGAATCTTTAGAACTGATACAAAAATCTCCTCCTTCATCTTAAGTTCTAAGCCAAGGAATCAATCAGCGTCGTACTCGAGTGGTC
This sequence comes from Zhengitettix transpicula, assembly GCA_037074705.1. Taxonomy (NCBI): domain Eukaryota; kingdom Metazoa; phylum Arthropoda; class Insecta; order Orthoptera; family Tetrigidae; genus Zhengitettix; species Zhengitettix transpicula. The sequence continues at coordinate 31,749,651 of CM073596.1, read as the reverse complement.
TGGGTGCTGCAAGAGCCCTGGGTTCCATTCTCGTCCCAGTTTAACACCAGCTAATGTTTTCTAATGAAAATTTACTCTATTTATTTTTAGTTTACACAATTGCTGCATTCGGTTTCAAATCTGATATTTAAGTGTATTGAATTAGAAAATAAATGCAATGTCTGTAAAAGTTTTGGGCTTCATAAGTTTGAATTTTTACCTTCCATAAGGTAGATCAGATGTTGCAGCGCCGAGCAAGCTTTGGATATGTGAAGGACTTTACTCTTCAGAGGCTTTCTTTATTGCTAAATTTAAATATTAGATCAAAGGAAAATCACCTTAAATGACTTCATTTCAAGTCTCTGCAAGACAACACTAATCGGTTAAAAATTAAACCAATTAGAAATAATTGTCTATATTTTCAAATTTTCCTATAAACGTTTTGTTTTAAAAATTCTGGTCACGTGACACCTACATCGATTAAATATTATATATGTTAAACCTTTCTTCTACCTACCAATCCTTCCCCATGTGTCTAAAAGGGGAGCGCGGCCGCAACCGCCCCTTCTCCTTCAGTGCCTCTCGATTCTTCCACTCTTGCAGACCTCTGACGTCACCAATCACCTGAAACAGTTAAAAGTGTATGCGCAGACACGATCCGTACCTGAACCAGTCACAAGCACACGGTTTACTGATCTCGGCAACCGGGTCGTGATGATTAAAGAGCATTTAATATTGGAACAAAGAACAAAAAAAAACAATTCAGTTCCTTTCAAATTATTCGTTTCTGCTGTCTGACAGGTGGCTTTGCTGGTCGTTGGATATAAATTCTAAGTGTAATTGAGTCTTGTAGACTTAAAAAAATTCCAGCTTCTGACGGGATCCGAAACCAAAAACATGAGCCCTTTAACGATTTTTGCTACCAGGTCGTGATGAATTCAGGGCTTTTAATATAATAAAATAACTTTTATTGGAGAAAAAAAAAAGAAATAACGGTCTGTTCCATGCAAATTATTTGCATGTTCTGTTTGACAGGTGGCTTTGCTGGTCACTGGATATAAATTTTAAGTGTCCTCGACATCTGGAGACTTAAGAAAAAATCCATCTTCTGACAGGATCCGAAAAATAAATAATTATGTCTATTTTTACATTTTGGGTACGAAAATATTTGATCTTCCAGGCCGTAGTTGTCCCTTTGACCGCCATTTGTAAATGCCTCCTCTGTAGGAAAATAGCTGAAGAAGACGAGAAAAGATAACGTAAGGTTATTCCATTTTGGATAAAATTGAAAATCGTTTTATAAGCTCATCAATTGTTTTATTAATTCAATATAGACGTTATATGAAAACTTATAAATTGTTATTTAGAAATTAAATATTTACACTGTTAAATCAAACTAGTAATTAATTAATAATTAGAGACATTGCCTGCATTGATCATTTACTTACGAAAGCAGGTTTGTAACAGAATGAATGTTAATGTTATTCTTAATTATGTACATTGGCGCGCATACCTTGGTCCAGCCTGATGTTGCCCCTAGCAGCCTAGACCAGCCAACTGACGCGTCAGTCCCGCGGAATTGCAGAGGCGTTGCTAAGCAGGCGATTTCACGTCCGAGATCCTGTTTGGGAAAAACGTGGATGGTGATTAATATATACTAACGACTAGGTGCAAATGATTTTGTTATGGATATAAGAAAAATCTCTTGATTTTGGTCCTGATACATTCTTACGTTTAATTTCAAGTGAAGTCATAAATTATTCATCATAATTAGGAAGATAGTCGAATACAGAAAAAGAAGTGATAATATAAATACCACACAACGTTCATTGTATTGTTTTAATTTTGTGGTACTGCATTGATATATATAAATTGTCAAAAATAATTGTGTTATATTGGTATGGAAATTTCCATATATACATATATATATCGGTTTCCGTTAACACAGGCATGTTTCGACCAAAAGTTACGTATTTCACTTACACGAAATTATAAATATTAACTACTAATTGAAATAAAAGTGCAAATGTGATTCAAAAATGTTATTACATTACACAAATACACTATTATGAACTACAAATTCAGAACAAAGCTGCGTAAATGTGGTAGCATGTGAATATGGCGCACATGTTGGCAGCGGCGATACGAGTAGTAATGCTGCAAATCTTTGTTATCCCACTCTTTACAAACGTTTCTTCTGCAAAAAATTTAACATACTTGAGACACTGTCAATATTAGCTACAAATTATATATATATATATATGTAAATTACAAACATAACATTACAACTACACTTATACACCATTTACCTGTAACCAAAGAAACGACATTAAAAGTTTATTTATAAATTAGTCGATTCCGTTTTATGTTCACTCAGCAGCAACATAACTCCAAATTGGATTCTCCCAATTGTCGACTACCGTGATTGGTAATGGCGCGGCGAGCGGCAAAGTTTGAAAATACAAATTGAAGAAATACATTTTCTTTACATAATAAATAATATATATATATATATATATCAACTTCCCACATCACCGAGAACATTCTACTACAAAAAAAAACTTTTCTAATTAATTTAATTTAAATTAAAGTAAACTTCAGAGTATTTTCCTTTGATACACTGTAACATAAATGGTACAAAAAACTGTGCCTTTAGATTCCATACCAATGCCGTTAATACTAAAGAACATTAAAAGTATTTTCAAATAGAGCACACAAAATTATAGTCGTGAGGGCAATATTTTGATATTTTATTTCAGCTATAAGGAATCAAAATAAGTTAATAAATATTTACCTCGTACAGAGACTTTTAGTCTAGCTACAACCTCGATGTTAAGTGACTTGACTGCTCGGACACTTTTTCAATAATAATTTTGATAATACCTGATGAAGAATCGAACATGTATCGAAACGTCGTTACGCTATAAATAAAGGTATTAGGTTAATAATTGATTTATTAATTCAAAAACAGACTTAAAATACAAATGATTTGAGAAAATAATAATTGAAAAACTGATTAAATGTTTATTTCCAGAAGGCAGGTGAGACTGTCAAATTCTGATCAGAGATCGCTTTCGTTGCCCAAACTTCACATTCAGGACTTCGTAATGTTACTCATCATATTTTTATACGCCTCTGTGCTGGTTAAAACCTAATTACGTCCCAAAAATTAAATGTTTATTTTGGTGAAATTACTGACGTAATTCTTAATTGTAAGCCGCCTTTCGATTATAATTGTAAAGAAAAGTAGGAAGTTTCACAAATTTTATATAAAAATATAACACCGTACAAAACTTACCTCATACAAAACATTACTTCTTGAACAAATCGTTGGGCATTAATTAAAATTTCAAATGTTATGATACGTGCTTTTGCAGTTCAAAACATGCAAGATTCGAGATAGATAGAAAAGTTGGGCCGTAATAAAACAAATGCACAAGAAATATCAACACCAAACATACGTCAATCCGGCCGTCAACCTCGTGATCATCGCGTCATTGGGTGAAGCGAATGGCAGCAATTAATAACACCAGCACCACCCCTCTCTTTGACCATCACATCTTAATTCGAATTGCGCTAAGTTCCAAAGATATATTCTTTTATAAATTCATTGGTGTGCAATATCGTAGATGAAATGTGAACCAAGTTCATTATTTTAAGCATTGATTTCCAACCAGACTCATATTTTATCCGTTCTCCTGAAGAAATTTACTAATATAAGTATTTGACAACAAAAAAATAACCTACTATATTAACTATCTGAAACTCAACACAATTTTTTTCACTATGCATCAGTTGCCAAGTAACTCTATACATAAAATAGACTTCATTTATTAGGTTTGTTTCTCTGAGGAGTGCTAGTGGGTTCAGCTCCTGTTTTCATCCCATTAAGACAAATAATGTTTTATTGCTCGAAACATAACTATAGTATTTATTTCTACATCTTCAATAACTCACTCATGCAATTACATTTAATCTTTTTTACTTTACTTTTTTCTTAGTTTAAACCATGGAATACCCCAAAAACATTTCTGCTAGGTTCATTTCATCAAAAAATTTCAAATTCAGACCATGCTGATGAAAATAAGCAAATTTAAATTGCCAAAATAAGACAATGTCATTAAATGTTAGTAGGCAGGTACTTCAAATTGCCTGGAAAGGAATCGTTGGAGCTTATATTCATTTATTCCGTAGATGGCGACCAGGTTAATTCTTTATAAAACATTTCCCTGTTTAAGGCCTTGATTCGGAACTATTTATAAGCACGAGTCTATCAGAAGTGATGTTAAGGTACGTCCACTCCTGGACCGCAGTGTACACTGAAAGGATCCTCAGGATTAAGAAGCGCGATGGCGACGAGCTACACCGGCAAAAGGAATGACGAGAAGCCGAGGCAAATTACAATCGACTCCGCCCTAAAGTAATGCTAACGCGGTCCCGGGGCAAAAATCTAGTCGATTGGAAAAGGTTTTAGTGAGTAAGAGTCTCACACTACCCCCGAGAGGTGCGGACACCTCTCAGGTGTCCATGAAGGATTTCCACAGTTATTCCTCTAATAAAAAAAAGTATCAGAAGAGATTTCTGACCTCTTTACGGTGAAGCTGAAGATTAGTTGCAAAAATTACAAGAAAATTCAAACTACTTAACAGGCAGACTGATAGGATCGAATTATTTGTTTATTGCCCCCTAGATAAAGAATTTACGAGTAAATTCATTCCAAACAAGTCTTCAGTCACAAATATTATATTATATAATCGATATTTCGAATCTTTAATAATCAATTTTCATTCAATTATGCCCATAACTACATTGAAGATTTGTATAGAAAATAGATAGAACATTAATCAAACCTAACATTTAATCTATTTGAATCAAAAGAGAATAGAGGCAGCAAGTTTACAAGCCTCAAGCTGCATACTCACATAAGCTGTAAATAATGTATTTACATTCCAAGAATATGATTGTTAATTGCAAAATGTCACTGTACCAAATCCTACTGCAAAGAAAGTCAGAAGCCCAATACCACATAACACCCAAAAAGTTCTGTATTTTATAGAGCGACACAACTGCACTCGTAAGTTGACAAAACTCAAGCCCAACTAGGTTTCGTCACTTTCGAGTTTTGTCAACTGACAAGTGCAGTTGTGTCCTCCTCCTTTGCACCCAAGGAAAGAGACAAGGATCCCAGAAACATTTTGTAGTATTTATATTATCACTTTTTGGCTAAATTGGCTACCTTACTTATTAATTATTTTCAATCAGACAAATTTGCATAAGCTAACTTATATCATATCTCTGAATTCTAATATTTTCTTATAATACATGTCATGTGTGTTCAACTTGACAGAATACTTAAGTTATGCAATCAGCTACACCACAAGTATATCTGATGATCAAGACTAAACGAATTCAAATCATCAAAAGTGGCACAGGTTCAATAAGAATAACATTTCTATAATTGTGTGCAAATGCAAAAATATATTGGCAGCAGAACGGTACAAATTTTCCGCTAGCAAAATATTAGATAATAAATTGCAAGGTTTGTGCACATCCAACTATGCAACCAAGTTACACAATGAATAAATAAACCTTTGATAACTTCACAAATCATTTCTATTTAAAACCACAACAAGAATTAATTCTTTTTACACCATTAACAACCATTTTTCCAAAATGTACAACCCCTTTTAAAATTCCATTGTGCACCTTTTTTAAATTTTCTTTCTACACAATAATCTATCATCGGTCACCTCAAATATTGTTACAATATTATTCAGACTTGGCACACAAAAACGTGTGTTGTGTAAACCTTGTCCTGTGTTCCTATACCTAGCTTTCCGGTAAGCCACATATTATCTCTTCACTTTCAATATCAAAGATGTTATTTTGACAATGCCGTATCCTTATATATATATATATATATATTTATCTTTATACACATTTGGATAGAAGAGAGACAGCATAGCAGACTTACCTGAAATCAAAAGTTCGTCCAATATGGAAAGCAGAAAAATATATAATTTGTAAGCAATACATCAAGGGTGTCCTACAAAACTGTCAATTAAGACTTAATTCCAAATACTTACACTTTATTGGATAATAATTAGAAGTATACGGCATCCCTGAAGCTTCATTGATGAAATAAAATAGAGTACAAAGTTAACTTAAAATGGGAAGCATTTATTAAGTTATCACAGGGAATATTAAATGAAAAAGTGATGGCCAGAGAAGGGAGATCTGGAGGAATGATATCTGATGGATGGATGATTGAAATATGATCATACAAATGTGATCCATAATCAGGCAGAAAAATATTACAAAATTCAACACAAACGTGTACTAAAAGAGCATCACATTTTACGAAAGGTTATCTGTAGAACAGACACAGTTTGTATTCACTGGAGAAAAAAAAAGAAATTTACAACTAACTTTTTGTACCATACATTCTTTGCACAGAAAAAAAAGAAAAAAAATCCCCCTTTAAAAGTCTTCTTAGTTATGGTTCCATATTCACACGAACTCTGTTCACTATCACAACACATCACAACTCAAAACCAATCTCTTCAGCCATACAACAAAAACAAAAACTGATAGCCACCAAAAACTTCACAATATTACAGAAATAAGTTAAAATCACACAAACAAAACCTATTCTGTGAAGGACTCTGGACTGGCTATGAAGAGATATTTTGTTCCCTCAAAATCCCCCTCCTGCAAACAAAGTTCCCGCTGTTTTAAGTAGCAGTCCTGGGGTACTTATTTGCCAAACTGTCCATCTTGTAATAGGAAATATGAAGAAATAACTCAAGGTCTAATCACACTTTAGTAATTTTCTCTTCATGCCAATGTAAATATGAAATGAAAAGAAAAATTAGCACCAACATTCAACAAAACATTGTGTTATTAACATTTGCCTTTCTGCGCAGTCTAAGTCATGTAGCATTTCCTATTCACAGAATATTGTTTCAGCAGCTACAAAGATAAATATCAGTACAGAAAACTCCATCCAAATTTGCTCATTTCCCCTTTAAATTAGGTCTCATCAATACCGCCAATGAGACCAAAGGCCAGGAGAGTTTAACCACAAATATTGCAATAGTGGTTCTACAAATGAATATTTCAGCAGCTAGTAGTTTTTATAGTAAGGAATTATTTTTAAAGGGGACAGCAGTAAACAGTTTGATGGAACCCGTTTTACAGTTTCAATCAAGTTTTCAGTTAACTTGTCGATGTTATAGTAACGAACGGCAACTTATGTACAATTTCATTTGTAAATATTTGTCATTGAAAATTCAATAAATCATTCAAGAATTAATTTCATAATATTAATGTTTATAATGGCAAAAAAATCCCTGGTTTGGAAATAATAAACTTTAAATATAATTATTTCCTTTCCCTGAAAACTTGCACACTTTCAAAGGGACTGTCTCCAGAACAACCATGATGTTAACGCCTTGTGTAATTGCCACGGCTGATACCGCCTCCACGCCCGTCACCTCTTCCAAATCCACCTCTGCCTCCACCCCTATGATGGCCACCCAATCCAGCCCCTCCTCGTATCATACCACCACCCCTAGGACCTCCTAGACCACTATTTGGACGGCCTCCAGACATCATAGAATCACCACCTGTGCTTATACGGCTCTGTTGCTCCATACGAAATTTGCTGCTAGGTTTCTTCTCCTCTATGTTGAGTTTTTGCTTATTTATCATTATTGGCTGAAACAAAAATAAAAATAAAGTTAAACCAAAGAAATACATATATCAAAGTTAAGTAATTCTTATACATTAAGCTTTCCATTAAATTATTTGAAATAAAAATATTAACAGACTTTGTTGGAAAACATACCAGGGAAAAAACATGTGCATCATCAAATTTCAAATGGTAGCTTCATGACATTTCTTAGTGGAGAAGGGGAAAGATGTGTTGTAAACAGCCATTGTTTATTGATTCAAACAAAAGTGTGTTAAAATGAATTCATTAATATCATTTCCTATTATTCAATACATCATGGAAAATGAATATGAGCTTTCCATTCATGACAAAAAAATTTCAGTGAATGAAATTCAATGTAATCTGGAATTTGAAATGGATTGGCCCCGAAAATGGATTCCTAAAATTAAAGAATAGGTCAGGTGCATAATAGAAGGGGAAGGCAAATGGGAGCATTATAGGCTGGTGTCTAACATTTTTTTAAAAAAAGAAGTCACATTATAATCATTAATTATATTCTTACAAACAAATGGGATATACAGGCAGCAGTAAGGTCTTTTTATCACAATCTTAACTTTTACAGATAAGGTTTTTTTTACAGCATATCCTGAACTGAACACAATATATTTCCATGTTTTAACATTTTCAGTATAGTTGTTACACTGCCAAGTGCCAACAAAGGTTCCTGTTAAACTGAGCTCTGGCCTAACACCACTACAATTACACTGCAGTGGACTTCCAAGAATCTTATCTTGAAACGACTTGCTATACCCCGTTACCTATATATAAGAAGCAATATTAATTCACTTGACAATAGGTTGTATTTATGGATAAGTCTGAATATATTATCATAGATTACGTGAATCCAGGACTGTTATATAATTTATAATTATATCTATCCCCTTATGAACAAAAAATTAAGTAAACCTTATGAACAAAAAATTAAGTAAACCTTATGAACAAAAAATTAAGTAAGAGATTTCAGGTTACATGTAAATGAAATATATATATATATATATATATATATATATATATATATATATATATATATACTTACATAAATGCTTATCTTTTGCAAAAGTCATAATGAGCATTCTTTGAAATTACAGGAAAGTACATTTGAATAACTCTTTTCAAAAACATTATCATTCAAAAGCACTGATTGAAGGAACATTTTTTAACAATGAATTACTTGTGATAATTTAAAGTAAACATTTAGCATAATGCAGAGCATAGTCTAATAAATATAAAATTATTATTTTATGGTGTAGTTCTCACCTCAGCATGCAGAAGAGACTGCACTGTGCTTGCCTCTTCAAATATCAAAAATCCATAATGAGGCCTATTTGAAGCATTCTGCTTGGTATGAATACGCAAGTTCACAATGCGTCCATATTTACTGAATAAATCCTGGAAGGTAATAAAAATTTAAATACATGAACTGAGCAACCCATTTTAATTTTATTTGGTAGAAATAATATAAAAAAATTAATCATTTTACACATTAGCAGTAATGTAAATATTTTCTTGAATTAACACAATATTTCCTAAAACAAGAATCCAATATATACTGAAGACTTTCTAAATTATAACAATTTATTTATGCACTATACCAAATGCACTAAACCACAAGAATAATATGAAGTAGATTAATAATAGTTATATTAATCTGACTAAAATATAGTTATAAAAATTAACATGATTTACCCCTAATATAAAACTTCAGTAGGAGTAGAATGTATTTGGAGTAAATAATTTCCATACATTGTAAAATTGTTCTTCAAATGTTTATGTAGATCAGCTCTCAGTTTATACAACGAATTACCAGTTACATCAGCATGATAAAGTGATAAGAATGAGACTTGAAATTCCTTTATGGGAACATTCAAGTCACATGGTTAACTTTGATGGAATCAACAGGAGCATCACCTGACCAAGCAACTCAGTTATGGTATAGAATAAACCACTATGTAACTGAGTAAGTAAGTGGTATCTCATTATAAACTATTGAGTTAACTATAGTTCATTTTTGTTTTAATTGGAAAGCCTAATTAAATAAAACCCATTTGAATAATTTCACAAGTGATTCTATATGTTAAATGCAATGCTGCAAATAAATTTAATAATAATGTATAATATATCAATTTGTCAGTGCAACCAATTCTATAATGTATTTTTAAATGATTTTCCCTCATAATCATTCAAATTGTTCCCCCAATTATAGATAATATCTATTTATTACTAATGTGTTTGTGTGTAATTGCAGTGTTTTTCGTAACTGTTTTTCTTTAAAAATAAACCTCTCTTTGCAGTTAGTGAAAATGCGTATCAAAAATCATATTTATATTTGCCATAATATGCCCTACAACTTTGAAAAAGGTTGGAGTGCAGAAAAATCATTTTGTGATCTCGACAATATTTTTGACGAAGACACAGCAGCAAAATCCAGTTAAAAGGTTGTTCAAGAAGTTTTAATCATGTGATACCAACCTCTCAGATGAAGAAGGAAGAGGTTAATGATCAAATTTCGACAACCAGGCAACTTTTGGCAATCAAGGAAAAGAACAAAAGCTTTACATGAACCAAAGAGTTCAATGTGGATCATTCAACCATCGTTCATCTCAAACTCTCAAAATAATAGAAAGTCAAACATGTCCATATTTTAACAGATTTGCTGCAGTGAAATGAGAAAACTATATCTATTCACTGGAGATGAATTGTGGCTTCTCTTCAAAAATTAAAGGTTTGAGTTCTGCCCGGCATTACACCCAAGTCGTCCACCACTGTAAGAAGAAAATGTGATGTTTGGTGAGGCTGAAGCAGAATCATCCATTGGGAAATCATCTCAAACAGGATTTGTTATTGCTGGAATGACCATACCAATATCGCAATTACTTCTGGCAATGTCATACCCTTTCTAATATTATATATATATATATAATTAAAAGGTGGTCTTAATTAAAACAATTAAATAACAGAACTATTAAGATTTAAAAATTTATTCTTTGAAAGTACAAATGGTAATCCCTACTTTATACGCCAAATTTCATCAAGTTAACAAACTAATATTTTATTTCAATTTTGCAATTCGTGGCGTTCTAGGAAAAATACAACTTTATATTTTACAATCAAATACGTCGAAATTCTCTTTATCTCAGGGTCATTACTGGGTTTGATATTCAGAACAAACCAATTTAATAAACTAACATTAACCATTCAAACTCATTGAAGCTGGGTTAATACAATATGAAAAGAAACGGAATGAAAGAAACGGAATGAAAGAAACGGAATGAAAGAAACGGAATGAAAGAAACGGAATGAAAGAAACGGAATGAAAGAAACGGAATGAAAGAAACGGAATGAAAGAAACGGAATGAAAGAAACGGAATGAAAGAAGCGGAATGAAAGAAGCGGAATGAAAGAAGCGGAATGAAAGAAGCGGAATGAAAGAAGCGGAATGAAAGAAGCGGAATGAAAGAAGCGGAATGAAAGAAGCGGAATGAAAGAAGCGGAATGAAAGAAACGGAATGAAAGAAACGAAATGAAAAGAAAAACGAACGAAATCTGACTTTTACCTTTAATCCTCGATTACAGATTTTAAATAATTGTTTTGTACTCACACATGTTTTTCTGGTACCAGATGTGATTCTTGGAGCACAACACTCACTAAACAGGCCATTATTCACCGATTCTACACATTAAATTTTTAATAGACTGTTGATGTTCTCATTCTCCGACACCTGGAACTTTGGATCAGTCAGCCCTCGTACCTAGATCTCCTTGATGACTCTATGTGAATTTTAGTTCAGTCTGTGTGAAGCAAAACCTTATTCCAAATTTGTGATTATAATTTAAGTTTCTCCGTGAAAACTGTTTACTCGCGTTTTATGTTAACTAATAGATCTTACACTTGGCCTTATCGGACTGTGCTATTCATACTTTTAGATCAGCATCCACATTCTATGTTTTCAGTTCGCCAGAATTATATATTTGCTTCGCCTCTCGCCGCAGACTGACTAACTCTCATACAGAGCACAGTTCACAACAAAGGTTCCGCCGACACAGAGTTACCGTACATTGTTGTTCTTTGGCAACTCATACCGCTAACAATCCAATTTAATTTAAACAATTAATGGGATTTTTAATTGGTATTACAATAAATATATATATATAAATAAATATATATATATAAATAAATATATATATATATATATATATATATATATATATATATATATATATATTATATTAGTAAGGATGTGACATGTCAAAAATAATTGCAATATTGGTATGGAGAGGACAGAGAGATAGGTTGTGGCTTACCTGAAAGTGAAGTGCGGTGTCACCATAAGGAACTGAAGGTATTTCTGCAGTCCGCAGCCGGCCGGTGCACGGAATGGTGTAACACTCCTTCCTGGAGAAGGAGGCTGAAAGCCTCCAAAAATTGGAAGAACAACCTTCAGTTCCTTATGGCGACAGCGCACTTCACTTTCAGGTAAGCCACAGCCTATCTCTCTTTCCTTTCCATACCAATATTACAATTATGTATATATATGTGTATATATGTATATATATGGTGACAAAAACACATTCAAACTTGGATAGTGAGAAAGGATATCTTAATTTTTTCTCAAATTTGTTAACCTGATATTGTAACGATATTAGTACTCAGTTCTGAACTAATTAATTTAAAGGGTGTTTCATCAAAATAAACATAAAATTATATCATTTTTTAAATTCAGTGGCCATTGGTATGTCATATCGCAGCACCCCTATACCATTCATTATAAATTTGCTCTGTTACCCAAGTACCCACTGAGGCACAGTTCAGTTACAATATATAAGAAATCATATTTTATTAGCCACTAAACAGTATAGGCGGAATTGGAGGAAGATTCCTCATTACATGATCCGTCTTCTAATATCCTTATGTTGAATGAAATTTAATAATGTGAACTGGTAATTATTATTCAACACTTGCCTTTAGATCATTTTCAGTTACATGATGAGGAATGTTCCCCAGAAACACTTGATGACTATCTGGATACTGCTGCATCACATTAGACCCCATACGGCGTCTCTCTCCATCTGCTCCCATATTTCCTGTACAAAATGATATATTAGGAAATGACACACAAACTAAAATGTTAGTATTAAATTAATAGATATTTTCAATATATTTGATTTTTGTTATATTTAAATTTTATGACTAAATTTTTTAAGTAATTATTTTCTTTTTCATAATTATATTTTCTGTGTTCTTATATGTGACTTGTGAAAATGTGCAATTACATTAAATAAATATATTTTGAATTTGATTATCTACATGTAACTCTTTATAAATTAAAATAAAAACAGATTGCAGCTCGCTTTAGCCCCATGTGCACCCAACCCTGGAATACACAAACATGCTGTACAATGGTACTAAAATAATTTTAGACTTAATGTGTTTATTTAAACATTTATTCCAATACACAGAGTACTCTATGGCCATCAAGTTTTGTCTAGACTACATAAAATTAAGCAAAATTTCCATTTTTGAAATAAGAAAAAACAATCTTGTATTAATACTGATCATATAACATTATAAACTGAATATAATGTGATTGTGGAAAATATTTTCCACGAAAATAAAGATGACTCTTTATATCGCATGTTAACCTATCTCAATATCACGATTCATATTATTTCTGCTCAAGATAATAACTATTTAACCCCTTTTCCGAGGGAAAGTTAGTTTACCATTATCATCACTGTAAGAGCCACGTCCAGTGCCACCTCTATCAGATCGAACCATTCCTCGGATGTTGCCACCTCCTCGGGCACGAGCTCCCCTCTGCCCCTGATTCATGCCACCAGGACAGCCACTTCCCAGGCCACCCACCTGCATATCCATGTTGTGCTGAGCAACTGGTGGCTGCAATAGTATAATTTAGTAGATTTTGTATAGCAATTATGACTTTGGAATTGATTACTAATACTCATAGAATGAAAGGAACGAACGTAATTCTTCAAAACTTAAAACACCAACTTTTTTCTGAAGGCAGTGTCATGAAATAATTCAATGAATTCTTAGGATCAGTTGCCCTGATACTTATTAATAAGAAATACTTCCTGCCCTACTTAAACTTTTTTCAGTTCTACATAATAAGCACAAATGTAGCAACTTTCATTTATTTTCAGAGTAATATTTTAAAAATTTTATTAAATGTAAATTTGTTCAAATAAGCAATGTCATGTTATCAGTATTGAAGTAGATGCAAAAACTTGGGGTTTCAGCACACAATAACAGTTCTTAGCAACCTTTGGAAAACTAAGCATAATTGGAAGCAACTAAAGAACAACCAAGAATGGTTTAAAAACTTGTAAAACCATATTGTGAAAATACTCACAGGAGAACTTGTAGGTTTCACAGGTGTACTAGTGCTGGTGGCTGCAGTTGAGAAGGAAGCAGTTCCAACTCCAATACCTCCTGTCTTCACCAGAGTAGCATATGTTTTTGGTTCATTAGAGGCTACAAGAATACATAGGAACATTACACTATGATAATTTAAATCAAAAGTACAATGCAAGGATATGGAATGATATTGTGTCCATAGTCTGGCAAGTTTCATCAGCTGAAGCCTATTATAATATAGAAGATTCACTACATTACTCACGTTATTCACCCTCAAAATAGTCTCACATTATTAACCTTCAAATTAATCTCAAACCTTTTCCAAACATTACATTAAAACTCCACTTACAGGCAACATATGATCATGATACACAAATTTAAAATGGTAAAATCTGTAATTTATCTGATAAAAGCAACTAAGCCAAGCATCAAGTAGGTTTTATATTGAATTAATTTTAACTGCACCTTTTTTACTTCACAAATTTTATATCGTCAGTCCCCAACTAGCATAATTGAAATATTTTAACAGAAAACTATGGTTAATAGCGTGACGTGAACTATCAAGCCAAGTCTACATTTATCTTTCAGTAGGTCAATTAAATTCCCTCCTTTGAAATACTTGGGTTATAATGTGATTGTTGCCAAGTACAGAAATTAATATTACCCTTTCAAACTTCAAACATAAAAGATAATTGATTGTGTCTAGGATACACTCACAATTTAATTTCATTCAGAGTAATCTAAAACAATTCTATTGTTATTTCAGAAATATTAAATCAAACATAACAGATATTTTCTTTTTGAGAAGTGTACAGATATATAAATGAAATTGTTGAATATGTACACAAAAGCAACAAATAGAATATTTGTGTGTTTTTCAAACAATACTAAAGTTCAATCTATACCAAAATTATAATATTTATTACACAATAGAAATAATGAGTTATGAACTATCACATTACACTTAAACTTTGGAGGCAGTTTCATTGTAATTGATGACTAAAAATAAACGATATTACCAAATGGGCTATGAGACAAATTAATGTTTAAAACTATTAAAGCAAAACAGACTAATTTACACTGCAGATATATTTTTCAATGTTTTATAGAGAAAACTAGGATGCCAACTAACCAGATTCAATCAGATGGGGTGAATCTTCAAGGTTTTCTTGAGTGTCTGCTCTCTCTTCCTCATCATCACATTCTCTCCTTTCTATATGCTCTTGTTCATCATTGCTGGCAGCATCTTGTTCTGCAACTGCAGTCTCTTCAACAGGTATGTTTGGTGTGGTTGGTGCTACTGGTGGAGCACTGACTGACATATGCTCATCTTGATGTGTTCCATTCAACACAGCTTGCTGGGGAGGAACAATTAACTGTTGAGTTGGAACAACAGTTGGAGTAGGAGCCAGCTGAGGAGGTATGTCTTGAGGAGAAGCACTATTCGACACAGCGTTCGCATTATTGAAGTAAGGCAGGTTGGACGACACTGACATTGGCTGGCTTTGTTGAACTCTCTGCAATTAGAAACATTAATTTTTTAATAAAAACTCAGACTGATTCCAATATTGTTCTGTACAGACTCCGCATTATTTAACAAGAAATTCAAACTTTAATTTACCATAAGACATTCAATTTAACTTCCTACACAGGTGTATATGTACTCTTCTGTCCCGAGTGGCTACACCAAGCTTCAATTTCACATAAGCCACTCTTTCCTTCTGTATATGGATAGAAAAGAGTCACAGCAATGCCGACTTACCTGAATGAGTAGTTGGTCTAGTCTGGCATTTGTGGAAGTTCAAATTTTTGAAGGCCTGAGCCTCCTTCGTCAGGAAAGACGACCGGACACGAATTGATGAATTCAAAATAAAGTGCACCAACCATTAAACAGCAACAATCAACACCCAACAAAGCCAAAAAAAGGTCACACAAAAGAAACAACAGAAAAAAAACATACACACACTATACATACATATAAACAAACCCATTGAATTAAAGGAAAGAATGGAAGTTGAAAAGCCATGTGGAACATAAGTTAGACATTCTGGTCTATCCCAGTATCATTCTTTTACCTATATATGTTGTAACACTCCTTCCTGAAGGAGGCCGAGAGCCTCCGAAAATTCGAAGAACAACCTTCAGCCAATATTGCAATTATTTATATATATATATATATATAATATTAGGAGAATCCATTAAGGAATTGGAACTAATTTGGTGAAAATGTCACATTCAAACTTGGATAGTGAGGAAGGATAGAAATAAATAGGAGAAATAGGAGAATTACGCTTTATGTGAATTCATATGCTCGGGCGAAGAATTACGCACATAGGAAAGCATATGTTCAAAGCAGAAAGAAGGATGGAAGAATAAGGAAAGACTGAAAATATTTGACCTGAACCCACGTATTCTGCTCAGATATATATATATAAGAAAGTCAGACAGACAGTAGTAGCTGTCAAATCAACAGTTAGTGTAGCCTGGCTGAGTAAATAATTTGTCAAATTTTCAAAGGCCTGATCCGCCTTCTTCAGGATAGTGGGTTTGAACCGAAAGGGATGGCTTACCTCAAATTGAAGTTTGATGTCACATTTTAAAGGTGAAAGCTTCCTTCAGGAGACAGGCACATGGTATATGCATTCTTTCTCCTTACAATGGTGTTAATAGAAATAGAAGCACACGCCACACAAAGACCATATCCAAGCAATTAGATAAACAAGTGATTCAAACAATAATCAGAACTTCTAGTAATTGTATTCATATACTTAAAGAAAACATTAAGATATTGATGGTATTAAGACTCACAAAGCATCACTCACAGAAACTATCAAACAAATATAAGGTAGAAAGAGCAAGTAAGAATTACAGGTAGAGGAACCATAAAAGGTAAGACAAATCACATACGTAATTCAACATTCTGTCATTGTGATAAGAAAATATGGAAAAAGAATTTTGAGTTGTCAACTGTAATAGTGTGGTTGTGTCGCTCCTGGTTAATTTTTTCCAATCACCTGATAAAAAGTACAAGGATCCCAGAAATGTGTAGTATTTATGTCATGATTTAATTTTGTCTGTATTTGGCTATCTGATCTAATTATAATAATATATTCTTCACACACTACCTTACCTTAATTCATATTAAATATAACATTAAATCACAATTTATTATGTGAAAGTAAAGTGTGTATTTTGTTAGCTTAATATGAAATGTATAAGTTGGACACACATCATTGACTTGATACCAATATTGCACTACCAAAAGGCAGTTAAAATTAAATTAATGTCCCACAACAAAGGTTTGTTTTGAAAAATTCCACTCCTGCTGAAAACATAGGAGGATGTTCCACTACCACAAAAACCAAAAATTTCAGGTGAAAGTTACCTTTCTACATTGACTTACTGGTGTTTCATAGCACGATTCCAGCAATCACACGTTCGTCAAGCTGGGATGTAGTAAACCAAAACCCAGCTGGACTACTGGGACCCTGGAGGATAGAACCCCGAGGTACCAAATTGCCCATAGGATGGCTTTGGTCATTCGCACACATAGCTTCATTAGCACAAGTGCTCAGGGTCATCCAAAAGGTTTTTCAACATTGTGTGACTTACTTATTACCCAATTTGAAGAGGGATTAAGAGAACCTCTATGTACTCAAGGCACAATTTTGTTGCAGCAGGCTCAACCAAACATGATAGGTGTCACTGAAGCAATACTGGGGTCAAATCAGTGAAATTTTGTCCTATTCTTATTATATATTAAGGGAATATAATTGTTTTTCATAATGAGGAACTCAATCACTTATCCTTATTTAAGGGTTTTCTTAAAAATCATTTGCTATGAAGCTCTAAAAATTACTTTAAAATATCAAAACTCTTACAGGTTGGATAACTTCTGAAGGCTGATGTAATTCAGGTTCAGCATCTTCTTCAGTTTCTGACCGATCCGAATCTTGTTCTGCTTCCTCATCGCTGAATAGCATGTCCTGCAAATAAATATGACCTATATAAAACTATGCTATATAGGATATGGTATTACATAGAAATTGAAGTTATAGTCTCTTAAGAACATTAGGTCAACAAGATTCCAAACTAATCGAACATTTAATATGAAACTAAACTACATTTTATATCTCTACTTCCTATCCCTCCACTTTCTAAAAAATGACAATGACTTAAAAATAAATCCACAACTTGCAAAATTACACATGTAACTCCTATAATACACATCCAAGGAACTATACCAGAGTATTCTTATACATATATTTAATATTA
The DNA here is from genome assembly GCA_037074705.1 of Zhengitettix transpicula. Lineage (NCBI taxonomy): Eukaryota > Metazoa > Arthropoda > Insecta > Orthoptera > Tetrigidae > Zhengitettix > Zhengitettix transpicula. The sequence continues at coordinate 31,731,286 of CM073596.1, read as the reverse complement.
AGTTAGGGTATACAAATAACTGACCTGGTAACGAAATATGTCATTGTGCACATAATACTTCTTGGGTGATTGTGCTGCCAACACAAAAGTCTGAGTGAATCGCCTCATTGGTTGGCCACTGTTGGACAACTCTCCCGTTACCTACAAAAATTACAGGAAGAAAATAATGAAATATTTACCTAATGTTTATTAAACAGATAAAGTAATTACTCAAGTGAATTAAATATGGAACTAATTTGGAGGAGGAATGGATAGAGTAGAGAGAATGAAGTATGAGGAGCATCCATTAAGGAATAAATACAATATTAGGAGAATCCATTAAGGAATTGGAACTAATTTGGTTACAAAGTCACATTCAAACTTGGATAGTGAGAAAGGATAGAAATAAATAGGAGAATTACGCTTTATGTGAATTCATATACTCAGGCGAAGAATTACACACATAGAAAAGCATATGTTCAAAGCAGAAAGAAGGATGGAAGAAGAAGGAAAGACTGAAAATCTCCTTCTTCAGGAAGGAGTGTTACACCATTCCGTGCACCGGCCGGCTGCGGACTGCCGGTGCACGGAATGGTGTAACACTCCTTCCTGAAGGAGGCTGAGAGCCTCCGAAAATTTGAAGAACAACCTTCAGTTCCTCATGTCAACACCGCATTTCACTTTCAGGTAAGCCACAACCTATCTCTCTCTATCCTTTCCATACCAATATTTTTGACAATGTCACATTCTTACTATTACAATATATATATATATATATACAATATTAGGAGAATCCATTAAGAAACTAATTCACATTCAAACTTGGATAGTGAGGAAGGATAGAAATAAATAGGAGAAATAGGAGGATTGCGCTTTATGTGAATTCATATGCTCGGGCGAAGAATTACGCACATAGAAAAGCATATGTTCAAAGCAGAGAGAAGGATGCAAGAAGAAGGCAAGACTGAAAATATTTGACCCAGGCGGGACTTGAACCCACGTATTCTGCTTAGTACACAGACGCCTTAACCATCTCGGCCACCGGGTCAAGTTCCTGACCAGGCAAATATAGACAGTCTTATTGTGGACAATTAATAGTTTTTAGTGGAGGAATGGATAGAGTAGAGGGAATGAAGTATTAGGAGCTTCCATTAATAATTGCAATATTGGATAACAAATAGGTGGAGAAAAGTCCCAATCACTTGACACTTTAGCCTCCCGGAGTGCAGTTGGTGCTGTCATTTAGGACAGAAGGATGCTCTTCAAATTTTCATAGGCTCTCAGCCCCCTTCTTCAGGAGAGTCACATTCTGTGCACAGCCCACAGCTCTTTCCTGAAGAGCCTCCAAAAATTAGAAGAACATCCTTCTGTCCTGAGTGGCTAGGCCAAGCTTCAATTTCAGGTAAGCCAGCAACAATATCGCTTTCCTTACTATACCAATTATTTTGATGTCAGATCCTTATAATATAATATAATTTACAGAAAAACATCCACATAATCACTTAAACTGATATTAAGGTCTGCATATGTAGAGCCCTAAAATGGGCCTTTAAATACTTTCAATGGATTAAATATTTCCCCAATACTTAACAGAATAAAATTACCTTCAACTTCTGAACACAATTGCACATGCACAAATATGCTCCGATATAGCAGTTAAATAATACATTCAAAAATTAACAACCCAAAAGTAAATTAATCACATGAAGAGTGTCCAAATATGAAGCACAAATTAATACCTGCACAACAACACCATCACCCAACGTCAGCAGAGAGTCAACTTGGATAATCTTGGCATGACAATCTCTGAAATTCAGCTGTTGTATCTTCTGATGTATTTGCTTCTGACCCACCACAGGCTTGGTCTCTCGATGAGGCACATCCAAACCGCCATGGACAAATGAGGAATTATTGTTATAAAATCTGAAATGCATTTAGAGTGTTAAAACGCTTATCATAATCTTACAATGAATATATCCTTACATAATTAATTGATTATAATGCTAAAAGAGCTGTTCTAGTGAATCCCTCCATCATAAATTTAATTTAAATGCAATAATAAAGAAACCTTATATATTACCCAACATGCAGGTCAGTCAACCAAAAAACACTAATGAATGTACACTTCAAGTAATTGTAATATTGAATAAATAAATCATGTTATACAAGTTAAATAAAACTCACAAATACATACCCATATATGAATAAACTTTATTCTGAAAAATAAAATAAAACTGAAGCAATTGACCATTTAACTTAAGATTTTCTAATCTATACATACTTTTACATGTCTATGTAAAACCCACATTAACCTTGAGCAGCCAAATTCATTGTACCTTCCCATTACCAAAATGCCTGGATTCAAATCATACCATCAAATACACTAGTCTTCACCCACTTTAATAACTTATTTAAAGTCAGAAATTCACTAATGTGTAGAAGGTTGTAAAAGAAATATTCTAAAATTTAATAAATATGTTGTTCAACTTTTCCATGATTAGTAGAATTGCAGTGAAGTACAATATATTTTGAACTTCTCAGAATTGATAGATTGTTCAAATATAATTTGAACAGGATAAATTCTTTACAATTTTCATCTGCAATCTGTAGGATTGAAAAAACCAGATTTCAAAAATACTGAGTGCAGCAAACTTCAATAAAATTATAGAGTAAATCTATTCTTCACTGGACATACTCAGTATGTTACATAATTGGCAATTTTTTAGAGTTTAAGAAACTTCTGCTTTTAATAGAAGCCTGTTAAAGTAAGGGATTGATCACATGTTTACAACCAAGGGCAGCCATGTTGATGTGCATGTACAAGGATGCTATTGTAGTTCTGTACATTAAAAAAAATTAAATTTTGGCCCATGAACAAAATGTATGTGCAATCTAGCACATTCTTAATACAGAATAAATGTTTCTGTTATTGAAGAACATGAATTATTAATAGTAATATAACTTATGATAATAAAATAACTGAATCACCTTACACTCAAGATTACTTAAATCTCGGGAAGATTTCCCGCAACATAGGCAAAATTAGTGTAATCCCTACATGCAAAAAAATAACCACGTGTTGACATAACAAAGAAGTTTTGAAAATATAGGACTATAACCTTCAAACCAAATTTACGCATCCTCTAGTAAAACTTAAAAGAATTTTGAAGAAACGGAAACAGTAAATATATTTTGATTCACTGTAGAAGAAAAATTGACAAAACCGCAAGTTATAGCGTAATTAAAAATAACGCAAACTTACCTGTGCAAATGCGCCGGTGCTTCATTTAATAAAGTGTAGTACTGCCGTACAAATTCACGGCCTACACACTGGGGACTTGGGGTAGCTTCCATGACCATTTCCTAAACAGTCACTTTATGCCTTGAAAATCGAATACAGGAACAAGCAGCAGAACTTAATTGAGAGAATTTAAACGCAGAGCAACAAATGAATGCCTGCAACAAACAATTTTATTTAGTGTGCCACAAATCAGCAATATAATTCATACGCGGGTTTGTAGTACAGGTTATGGTAGCAAATGTGCTCACATGTATCACCAACCACTTCTAGTTACAAACTGAACCAAACACCTATAGATCGACTAGCTTTTAACAAATGAGCAGAAGAATAAAATTTGACTGGAGCATGGCGGTTGGCGGGCAAAATTGCAAATGATGGACTATCTGCATTCACTGATAACAGGAAGTAATTTCTTTAGCAACACGAAATAAAAATTTTGCTCAAATATTATGGACCGACAATAAATAGCCAAATTAATATATACTTTTTATGATTCCAGTATAAACGCATACGATACTTACCGGATGTAGGTTTCTATGAAACAGATTAAAACAGCAGAGTATGAAAATATTGGTGCTTCTATACAAATATGAAACAAGTGTATGAATACAAGAATCTTCTGGGAGCAGAACGCACGCACTCTGGTGTCAGCACATGCACGGATGCGCACTTCGATGCGCAATGGCACGATCGCAGAGGCCTTGCTGCAACGCGGGAGGACCCCTCTCTCTACCCAGCAGCCTTTGCGTTTTCAAGATGGCTCCTAATCCAGTGAAGTAGAATCTATTCCCCCACCATCGGTTAAATTAAGTTGTCAAAATTTACTCTTAACCCTTAGTAGTGTGCCAACAGCCGCGGCACTTATTCGGCATCGCCAATATCTTCCTTAATTCTTTCATGCAACTTTTTAATATCTATATCGTTCAGACTCTTATACGAGTATAATTTATTAAATTGTTTTATGGGTATAGGTAATAAGGAGAACATATTTATACATAAAACTCTTTATTTAATTGATACAGAAATTACCACATTCTGAGAAGAACGGTCCTTTCAAATCAGGACAAAAGTAAAAAATGCTCACATGATTGAAATTATATTCAACTTGTTAAATACTTTTGATGAAACATAATACAACTGCACACATTTGGAATCTTCAGATTCCCTAGTATGCTAATTCAAAATAAGTCTCAGTGTTCCGTTTTTAAAAACTGGCACCATACACAAGTTTTTTCACATTTGTTCAAGTCACTTGTACACATGCACACTTCAACAGCATCTCGTCAAGGAGCAGCGCAAAATGGAATGACGTAGAAACTGATGGACGATGAGACGTGTAGAATGGGACTAATCTGCTGCTGCAAAGAAGAGAAATTTATTAGAATAACCTAAGAAACTATACTCTTAATCTAAGATATATCCCAAAGCAAAGGAACCCCCACAAGAACAATTAGACTTAGTATAAAATCAAGGAAAAGAGGGAGCAAAATAAACACTACCTGGCAACATAAAAACACTTGCATGCATCAATGCAGTGGGCTTACTTACCAAGACAAAACACAAGACACACAATTGTGAGAGCGACTTAATAGGGCTGGTGTCTCTGTGTCTGGCGGCTCCCACCCCTCTGCTTCCCACCACTGTAACCACCACCTGTACTGCCTGCAACATTCAAACCCTACCTGTTAGCTCAACCCTCCCCCAAAAAACCCTTGTTGAGCTTCAAGAAAACAACTGACAAGCTCTTCACTTTCACATTTACACTTTTGAAAAGTGTAAACCCACAAATAACTACGGAGGCAGTAAGGTGAAGAAGCATCTAAAAATTTAGTTGTTTCTGTAAGCTCAATTGCAAGGTGGAATGGAAATATCCAGGATCATTGTATCCCTGGTACCATTGCTTTGAAATTTAATGATACAATGACACAGGAGTTCCATACAAAACACTCATTACAATCTCAAAACTAGAAGCCTGTAACAGAGGTGTTAACCTCTTGCTCAGAGAGTCTTGTATTGAGATAAAAATAAATTAGGGAAGAGATTGGCAAATTTCTAACTAAAACAAAATGTAAACTATCTCTACAGAAAAGTGATAAAAAGCACCATAACAGCCATTCCAAAGTGACTAGCAGAAGTGGGGTGAGTTGCCATAAAGCCAGAACAGGCTTCATACTTACTGACACCAAGTCTCAATAGTTCACTTTGCCTCCCCCTTTTCCCTTTAACATTAATTTAAACTAGGCTTATTGATAACTAATATTAGATCATGCACATCACCACTCTTACCAATGTTATCAAATATTTGATCTGCTGGTACATCACATTCATGCATCGTCCCTGAAATTCTTCAGATGTACAAAATCTAGTTAATTATACACTATCATAACTTGTCATAGACTAATTCTCAGTACTGCAATAATCCTCAAATCTGAATAAATTACACGTACAATAAATTACTCTGCATAAGCAAATGCAAACAGCTATCCAATAAAAGTAACCCAACACTAGCATATTACTAGATAACTCCCAAATCTGCAAACAATCTAATATTCTTAAATACTAGTCTTTTATCAATTCACCAAAAAAGCAAACAAAACAATTTAAAACTACTCATTAGAAGTAGCCATGGTAGCCATGATATTTAGGTCAGTGGCCATGTTTGCCGAAAGTCAGAAGCATAACCCTCAATAGTTAAACAGCAATCTTGCATGTGTGTGAACAAACTATGATCCTGCTATTCAGTAGAATCCTAACTGGGTATAATAAAAAGGCCAAGACCAATTTCCTCAACAAATCAAATGTGCAGCCACAGATCTTGCTACATGATATCTATTTCAAAAATCCATGCGTGATAGAAAAGCATCTATAAAGAATTAACTGCCCTTCAAATGGAACCCAAATTAATAATGCACCCTTTAACTGAAAGTTCAACAGGAACAAAAAATTTAATGGCACTGAAGCACCAGAACTTTTGAACAAACAATTTGCAGAGAACTACACATGGAATTGGGGAAGAACAAATTAAGCATTACCACAAATTGGTGACAATATGAAACATGCCCAAAACCAAAATCGAAACAAGCAGGGACTTAACATGCAAACACGAGACAAGTTAAGAATCTACAGGAGAACGTGTAAAGATACACCAAGCCTTGTTATTGTACAAGAACAGGCAACACTTCTAGTGGGAGAAAGTGAACAAAGTCATATCATTGATCATGTTCGTAATACCTTTCCCACGGCCACCACCTCTTCCACCACTGTATCCGCCATCATAACTATTTCCATATCCTCCGTAGTCTAGAGTGAAAAGACATCACATTAACGACAATACTTATCACTCAAATAGCTCCAGCAAGAAATTTCACATTAAAGACTAGCCCCCTTATACTTACCCAACCCATAAAACTAAATTCCTACACTAACTCAACCAATAATACAATCCCCAATCTATAGCACATCATGCACCCAATGACTGCAAACAAATTTCAAATGACCTCTTCCATGCTGTCTTGGATCAAAGCCTTAATTCAACTAATCCTGGCCTAACACGTCACCTTAGCAGAGGGAAATAAGCACAGCCTCCATCAGCTAAGCATAACAAAAATCCCCTGAATTAATTATTTACCATAATTGCTGTATCCTGGATATCCAGTGTAATCATAACCACTGTATCCTCCGTAGTTACCATAACCACTGCCATAATAATCGTAGCCACCATAACCTGCAATGAAGTTTAAATTGTTAACATGACCAAAATTACTTTCTGAAAGCCTTGCTACTAGCTAATAACTATAACTCCTGACAATTACCTCCATAACCACCTTGGTCATAACCTCCATATCCACCATAGCTTCCTTGGTTACCCCATCCTTGGCTACCATAACCTGAAATGCAAAAATTGGTAAAATAAAAAAGTCTAATTCAAAAATTGATTCAGTGATTAACAAACATCAGTAATTACATTACAATCACAACTCAGAGGTGTCCTAAGATATGTCATCATGATTATAAATTAAGCTACATTTTAAATCAAATTTAAACTAACCTCCACGGCCTCTGCCTCTGCCACCTCTAGCTCCTCTGCCTCCTCGAACACCACCCATGCCATCAGGTTTAGGTGTTGCCTTTTTCACATCAACCTGTAAACTGAACTAGTTAAATACCGTTTAAATGTGATATTTTTTAACCAATAACTAACCTACTTACCTCTCTGCCATTAATAGACTGCTTGGGAGACTTCAGTAGCTCCTGAACCACTTGTTCAGATTCGAATGTTATAAAGCAGAATCCTTTTCTCTGATTCTTGGTCTTGTCAAAAGGCATTTCAACTTCAACAATCTAGAAGACAAAAATCTTGTAAGTTTTTTTTCACTTCACTTAAAATAAAATTGAAGGTAATTTACTCACATTTCCATATTGAGCAAAGTAGTTTTTAATGTCCTCATCAGACAGCTCTGGTACTAGCCCACCAACAAATATCTTTCCATGCCTAGCTTTTGCTTTTTTAGGATCAACTTTCTTGTTGTTGATAATGTGGTCTCCTGCTCCTAAAACCTGTTTGAATGCTCATTAGAAATCATAAAATTTTAATATAAAAAAAGAATAAATCACAAAAATTTCAGAGGCCAAAAAATCGTCATTGCTTTTCTGTAGCAGAACTGACAAATTAATTATCATCACAGTGACAAAGAACTTTAGTTCGTAACAAAAATTTACCTTGTCAATAGACTCCGCAGCAGAGAAAACAATGAAGGCAAACCCCCGTGACCTTCCTGTATTAGGATCTGTTTTAACGTTGATGCTCTCTATCTCACCATAAGTGTGAAAATGTTCCCTCAATTCCTCTGCAAAAGTGAAACAGATTATGTAAAAAAATGAAAATTTCAACAATTTTAAAGAAATTGAAAAATAAAATACTTACTGTCAGAAGTTTCCCAACTTAGGCCACCAACAAACAATTTCCTGAAATAAGAAACAAATTAGTAAGTCATGGAGCCACTAACACAATATTCCTACCATTGGCATTAATTCAAGGAAAGAAATCCTCGTCATGAACAGAATTAGTTGTACTTTACTGTACACCCATTCAACAGCAGCAAACTGAACTGAACTGTCACTAAGTTCATAATGGCATCTGAAAATATTGATAATAGTCTGTAAAAGCTTAAAATGAAGGCTTGGGTGACATGGTATCAAAGCAAAGGGTTAAAATGAACAACTAAAGTGAATTCCCCAGTATAGTACAGAAAAAGATGAATGGTCAAAAGTATCTTTATGTGGCCCATCAAACAAAAGCAAACGGCCTTAAAAATCTGACCAATACCAAATGTTTGAGTATTTTACTAATGACCACAAGAAAGTAACCCAGGAATAAATACCATGGGTCAGCTGGCCGCAGGCAGCAAACTTGCGTCTCGCCTTTATGTGCGTGAGTCACCTGGAGGAAAGGAAGGCAGGTTAGTTCACAGAAATGTCACATATTATGTTATATCTAGCCTTTCTCAGTATGACTTTACAATGAACGAACTACTCCAATGCTGCGAATCCAATTATCTCATGAATCAGGAATCTGTAAGCAAACTTTCTGCTCTAAATGAAAGCATTTGTTACACAATTAATCATTTAATTGAAACGAAAAAATGGAAACTTCAAGAAAGCTTTAAGTCTGTACATGATCAAACTTACTTACACTAAACTAATGTTTACAAATTATCCATAATATGCCAGGAATTTAAATTTCATAAGTACACAAAAAAATATTTAAAATTAAAGCCCGAAATAAAATTTGAACGTGCCCACATAGTAAATTAGGTATCTCAGCAAGCATTCCTGACTTCATATATACAATTAGGGCATGGAGTGATCAAGCCAAGATCCAACAAAATGTCAGCGCAAACATACATACAATACATGAGGTAAATTTAATCTAAGAATTACAAAAATGACTTTGACAACATTTAAAAGCAGCTATCCTTTGGAAGACCTATATCCTTCACCCAAAAATTTCACCAGTTGCCAATGAAGATAACAAAATAAAAAAATTCAGATTAAAAAATTCTCCCAACTTCAAATTCAACTTATACAACGCGAAACCCCTCTTAGTGTCTCCTTGTATTAATAATCTTTACAGAAAGCTGAAAAAATTAAAACACAAAATCAAATTAACTTACATTTACAATTAACCGTCAAAACACTCGTTAGATCTTGGGTTAAAATTTTACCTGCTGAGAAAATGTCGGCAATTTTTTGGAAACTTTAATTAAATTTAATTCCAGGCAATTGCGGATATATCGAAACATATGTTAACAATTTACTCGCATATTCCAAAACCACTCGAGGCACGCTTTAAGATGGCGGATAAATTTGACGACGCCATTGTAACGCCGGCTTTAAGCGCGGGATTCTTGGAACTCTGTTACAATTAGCAATTGATTTTAAATAAAACATTTATTCCTAAATTATTTAATTAACAAAGATTTTTTAATGTACTTACACAAAGAACATGATAGAACGAAAATATGATGGTACTTGAAATATCGAGCGAGTGAACTGTTTCTGTCTGAAAATGAAAATAACACAATTAACTAATGCTATGGAATTATTACCTGTCGTCATCTCTTCCTGGTGCTTCCGCACTACCACTATCGGCTGGTGCGGCATCTCCTCCAGCACCAGATTCATTTGTAGCTTCCCCCCCTTCGCCATTCATCTGCTGCTCTTCTTGCTTAAATTGCTGCTCTCCATCTTGCTGAAATTCTCCATTTCCCATTTCATATTCTTGATTCTCAGCCATTGTTTCAAAAATTACTAATGATTACAATAATACGTCCTCACACAACGACTGCCGCAGTTGAAGAGACAAGCAGGAAGGAAAGCGTCCCCGGTCTGAAGTTGTAGTAAAGACTCGCCACAAAGTATGTGGTCCGTGCAGATACTAGTTACGAAAGCTGGCAGGCGAGCCTAGCTGACGTCAGCCACAAACAAAAGCAAATCCATCCTGTAGCGTGGAGGCCAATGCTCGATTTTCATCTCGCGCCAAATAACATTTGTATATTGAAATATATTATCAATAATTCTTAAATATTTTACGCTCTTTTTAAAAATATTAGACTAATTTGTTTTCAGAATAATAATTACAATCAGTATAACAAAATTTAAATAATCTGTAATGGCCGGCGTTTTATCTGTGATTTCAAATGAATTCTAGGAGATAATACAACCAAGAAATTTTGTTCATTGTAACATTAAGGTATCAAAACTCAAAATAATTCTACAATTGCCTACTTTTTAATGGAAACTTATTTGGATTAGCCAGAAACAGTTAATTAGTATATAAATTACTTTATACAAATGTTATATAAATATAGTTTAATAAGGGAGAATCAATATCATTTATATCACGAGGAGCTCCATTTTACGATACAGTAAATCCAATCGAGCTGGATAACCTTTAAAATGTGACATAAAAAGCACCACACCAAGTTTCTTATTGATTTACTTCTATTTACCTTCTGAAACTCCTAAAACATGTTTGAATGCTCATTAGAAATCATAAAATTTTAATATAAAAAAAGCATAAATCACAAAAATTTCAGAGGCCAAAAAATCGTCTTTTCTGTAGCAGAACTGACTAATTAATTTGCATGTAAAATAAAAATATTTCTATCTGGCAATATCAAATGTCCATTGGCATGCATTTAAAATTAATAGTAATCATCCGTTTCGTTTTGCTTATATCTACGTAAAAGAAAACCACTTTGTAATACGCACACACACATGTATATAATATATATGTAATATAACAGACATCATTTGACAGGCATAGATTAAACGCGATGCCACTTATTGTTTTCTAGGAATGTAATTGTACAAAGATTATATTTATTTTGTCCATCCATCTATCAAGAAGAATTTATCGTAATTATCTTTTCTATAAAGTTTCGTTCGCAGGAAATATCATTATAAATTCGCGTTGAAAAGTTAAAAATCAGGATTAGTTTATATTTAATTTAAATCAGCGATTTCTGGAGACTTATTAATTTAAACAATAGTAAATCACAGAAATATAAAAAAAAAAGGATAAGAAAAGACAGGTAACTGCAAAGATTGAATATGTGACGTTCTTTCCGCAATAATTTCATCTCTGAATTCTAGACCATTACACAAAAATTGTAATAAAATTATGTTGCTGTAAAACAACTTTTATATTCAGGATTAACTATAAAATTAACCAGTTGAAGTTTAAAAAAATGGCTGGAAAGGTATGCTTTTCTTGTATATTAAATAGATTAATAGTGTTGTCAGTTAATTTGTAATTAAAATTCACATGTACGGCAGTCAGTTAATATTTCAAATTAGTAACATATTTATCTGTTAACAAATCGGGAAAAAATCAAATGTATTTGTCTAATAACTGGATAACAGCTAATATTCAGTTAATATACATTAATAAAGGTAGACTTCGTATTGGAATGAGATTTAAAACAGCAAATTTTATTTGCATACTATTTCGCTAACGTAGTTTTTGTGTATTGCTATGTGTGTTTCTGTTTGTCGTTAATATGAAAACTAATTGCATTTTTTTTTCGTTATAAAGTCCCGTCAAAATTTCGATAGTTTTCACTTAGCTTTTTATTATTCGAGTTTTACCAAAATAATCGTGTAAATCAACAAACTATAGAAGTTACACTTCATTTATTAAGGCTGTGATGAGAATATATTATTATAAACGCTGCATAGGTAATATCAAAAATATCATGGAATGCATATTAAATAAGTAGTCCAGTTGCCGAAGAAACTATTGAACATCCATTTAGCATTCTAAACGTAATAAAGCAACTAGTTCGGACACAACACGCCGCGTCATAAATTTACAGATTAATATCATATCGGAGTTTTAAAATACTTGGATGATAGTAGCAACAATGACAACTCATATTTTGGATTTTTTTGGTACATACAGATCATAGAATTGACAAATGATGGGACAATTTTCAGGGAAATTTTGATAAGTGATGTGTGGCGGATATGCAACTGGTGCCGTGACTATTCCACATTTTTTCTTGTCTTGTCTTGTCAAAGGATCCCTCCTGTAACGGTCTGATATCGGGTGAGAACTGATAAAGTACTATACTCGTGCATATAAGAAGAGACAGACGCTCGTTGCTTTCATCGAAAGTGCTGTTGAACAGAAAAACCCGTCTGAGCGTTAATGGTCCTGACTCAACAAGAATATAATTAATTAAAGAAGAGACACTGATTTCGTCTTCGTATGAAGACAAATACATCCTTAAACGAAATATTAAACACATTAGGGTGAAAAGGAAAATACTATGATTGAGTCTTAAATACTCATGGGAGACAAATATTGAAAACATGGGAAGGTGGTAAATACGATCATCAACTTATAAAAACTTCGAGATAGCGGATATACGTGCATTGCCCAGAAGTATTAGATACTTAAATTTCAAATTGAACGTCAGAATAATAGCGCGATGCATCAAGCTTGTTATTTTTATTTTAAAATAGTTTTTATTTTAATGTGTTGCTGTTATACCACAATACAAAATTAAATTATACAGTTAATCGAATAAATTTTAAAAGTTTTGGTCCTTCTGATTTCAGGAAATTTTGCTATGCGATGTGTGGCGGACATGCAACAAGATCCGTGCCTGCTTGTTCCACACAGGCCTCAAGATGTGGGAATATTTCTTGCCAAAAGATCCCTCCAAGATCGGCCTGGTATCGGGTGAGAACTGATCAAATATTATATTCGTGCGTATTACAAATGATTTAATCGAAAGTGTTATTTAACTGAAAAACCGGACTGAGCGTTAGTGGTCCCGACCCAACAACAAGGATACAGTAATTGAAGAAGAGGCACAGATTTCGTCTTCAACCAATACAATTGTAGCCTTAAAACAACCTTAAAGGTTGAGCGAATAAGAGACCAGTAATGCCAATGGTATCAACGGACAATAGGCCTAATATCCCTTGTAGTAAAGTCTCCGTTACCGGAAAATACCATTACATTCCAAGACCCATACTAGGATGGAACTGCAGCTTACTGTATCCTATACGAGAAATTTCGCATACATGTAATACAGACGAATCACGATTACCATAACATTTTCTCTCACGCACCTTCGTCTCGTTTATTTTTTAAAATATATACTTGTTATGTTACTCAAAAAATCATTTTCATACCGAAAATTTTGTATTTCCTTTCACCATAACTGTTTGATGCCTTTCCGTCATCCGCACAATATTATAAAGAAAATCCTAATAATTATGAGCCTAATGACTTTGTAGTATCATTGCCTTTTTATTAGAGACATGATAAAAATAACGGATATATGTATAGATGTAAAGCGTTTAAAATCAGAAAATCAAACAACTTGTGGGGTAAGAACCGCTCAATAACGAGAAACAGTGGGTATATCTTCTAATAATATCCATCCAGAGCCCCTTTTCATCAAAATGTTATTTTAAACGTTTCTAAAAAAAACTTAACAGATTTTACTATTGAGTGGCACGTTTTATCACCTTGTTATTGAGCATAACTCTAGGATTATACTGAAATAAATTATGTTGCAGTTCAACAGTTCCACTCCGTAATGAAAGCAGAACTAGGAGAGAAACTGAATCTAAGTGACTACGAGGTTAACCAGCTAGCTTTGTTCTTCAGCACGGCCGATGGAAGAATTCTTTACCAGCAGCTCTGCGCAGTTCTACATGGCGAAGGTTCGTATCAAAAAGACATTAAACAATTTCATATACAGTATATATCACCATAATCTGTTAATTCTAGATGTACCGCCGCTCCTCAGACTTTAACTGTACTGATTTCTCTACATTCTGCAACATAAAGTGGCAAATAATCTACTGTATCTTACGTATAAGTTGTACCAGAGTGATGTAGTGGTTATTGTGACATAATGTAAACCTTAAAGTTGCCGTTCAATCACCTCTAATCGTTTCACTTTTTTTCCCAATCGTTTCCTTTTCTGTTAACCTCCCGTTATCCTGCAAAATTGAGAAAAGTCCTCTGAGAGTCAGTGTCTTGGTCTTGGTTACAGAAAAATAGGAGTCCAACCTGATGTTTCTTGTTGTACCTGATGTGAACCAAATCTACAATGAACAATCTCGTGATATTTTACATCATTTGTCCTCTGTACGTCTTTATATTTTAACTTAATATCGTTATAATTTTCTTTGATAACCAATAAACTATATAATAAAATCAATTTCTTATTATAAAACATGTTTACGTATACATAAAAATTAATAACAAAAATGTTGGTAAATTAAAAATTAATAGTATCAAGTTGGAAGGTAATACATGTACTCACGAATTTTCTTTGCAGATGCTGGTCGCCTTGGAGAGTTTCCATATGTGACAGGACTGGAATTTGAAGACCCCATGCACACAAACGCCCTGACAGCACGAGAAGAGCGTAGAGTGCACGTAATCCTGGTGAAAATTGCAGCCACCATCAACGCTCGTCGTCTGGTGCTCAGGCCGTTCTTTCAAGACTACGAGCTGGTAACGTACAAGTTTTTTGCTCTCGTAACAGTAAAATATTACGCAAAATTTAACAGACTTTTTTTAAAAATATTTCAAGGCACTAAAATTTTGTGCCGTACATTGAAACTGGTCAAATATGACCAACCATCAACTTACATTAAATCTAATTATTATTATACTATTGTTCGTCCAGTGACGTCCAAAGTTTTCAACGCTCTAACGGGACATCACTCCACGCAACAGGTCTGTTCTTTAACACTCACTACACCAACTCGAAGGGTTTTGTCCTCCTAAGTCGGCGGTGTAAGTTTGCGTTGTCGAGTAGACAAAGGACGCCTGTCGATGAAGACGGTCTTCATGCTTCCCGGGAGCTCTTTTTATTACTATTTTAATTAATGGGATCTGTAGGTCTCTATGTAAGTCAGAGTTTCTTACATACCACGGGGCGTCTACGATGATTCGCAGCACCTTGTTCTGCCACGTCTGGATGCTCCTGTCGTTGGTATCGCTTGCACATCCCCAAAGTTGGATGCCGTAAAGCCAGATCGGTTTAAGGACCTGATTGTATATGCGGATTTTGTTTTGTATTGACATTTTTGAGTGTCGTCCCAGGAGCCAATATAGTTGTCGCATTCTTATTACGATTTCTTCTCGCTTTTTCTTCACGTGCTCTTTCCATTTCAGCTTTGTGTCCAAGGTCATGCCTAGGTATTTAGCGGTGTTGGCGTATGGTACAACGACACCGTTAATGTTCACTCTGGGTATTGCATACAATTTTCGATAAGTGAAGTTCACGTGTACAGATTTCGACTCATTGAGTTTTATCTTACATTTTTGAGTCCATTTATGGATCTAATCAGTAGCACTCTGTAGTTTTCTGGTTGCATTTAACAGAATGAAAAGAGATTAAGCTTCTGCAGTTATCAGAGGAGTGTTGAAATCTGAATCCTAGTTTTTTACCTTTCGTATCGTCTTCACTTTGTCACCTTTACCAGGTGTATAAGCTTAAATCCGCTATTTTTAGTTTTAAAAAAAAACAATTATTTCATAGAAAGGAAAAAAATCTATTGAAAGTACCGGTCATAGCAAGCTATACATTTGCCCCATCTCTCAGGCAATTTATGGATACCACGTCAAAAAAATCCCTTCTCTTTTGAGGTAATCACTCATAAAGCATTTTACGGACGACTTCGTAAGAATCGTAAGTGCTTATATTTAGTGAGCAGGTGGCCCATCGACGGAAACAGGTGGAAGGGACCAGGTCTGGTGAATATAAATGGCATGGGTTAGCACCTCCCAGTTGAGTGCCTCCAAGTAGTTTCGGGCCATTGTTGACGTGTGCGATGGTGCTTTATCGTAAAAGAAACTCAGATTGCCATGTCTGTGCTGATAATCCGCAGAGCACAGTTAAATATGATCAGTTTTAGGTGGTAGCGTTTTTTGCATTGACAGTTTCACCAGTTTTCAACTGTTCGTAGACGATACGACGGTACCCTGCTGATCCCACCAAACGCACAGCATCGTCTTCTGGTCTTGCGGACGATAATGATGGGTGTCCGGGATCAACACACGATTTCTTGCGTTTAGGATTTTCCAAATATATCCACTTTCAATCGCCAGTCACAATCCGATGCAGTAACGTCTTTCAGGTTTGTATGGCGAGAAAGATGTGTTTAGGCGTCGCTGCTTCAATTCATGTGGCACCAATTTTTTGATCCTTTAAACCTTTCCCATGGCACGTAAGCGCATGGAAAATGGCTGGTTAAGTAACATCCGATTGCCTCGGCAAGCATTTATTGCGATTGGGAATCGTCCTCGTCCAAAAGAGCCTGCAATTGACGATCCTCAACCTTCCTGGGCCGAGTTTCACACTTATCGTTCAGGTCAAAACTGCCAATCTCTGCACGTTGCGTTTGATAAATCATTCTCGCCTCCACAAGCATTTCATACGATTCGGCAGCCTATTTCTTAAAACAGAAGCAAAAAAGCAGAGCTACCTGGTAATCATGTCAAGTTTTTTTGGCAAAAAACTTCACATGATTACCAGAGGAAAAATGTATGTTGTATGAAATTGCTGATGATGTGCTTGTCGACAGATTACAAACACATAAAAAAAAGAATGTAGTGATCACTAACGCCATCAATGAGCAAACAGCAGATTTAATCTTATACACCTGATATATCTAAACAATGCCATTTTATTTAATGTACGTAAATCCATGAATACGAAAGATAGCCAATTCAGACAAAAAGTTAATATAAATACCACACAACGTTTCTCGGATCCTTGTTCCTTTCGTCAGGTTCTAAGAAGAGCCTAGAGAAACAACTGCACTGGTCAGTAGACAACACTCAAAAAGATGAAAAATGAGGGGGCGGAGGAAACTTTTGAGTGTTGTCAAATGACCAGTGCAGTTGTGTTTCTCTAGGCTCTTCTTAGCACCTGACGAAAGGAACAAGGATCCCAGAAACGTTGTGTGGTATTTATTGACCTTTTTGTCTGAATTGGATATCTTTCGTATTCATTAATTTCAATCAGACGTAATTTTTTTTCATTTTAAAAGTAAATCCATTTCTGATAACATAAGTGTAGTTCACAGAAGGTGAAAAGAAATCGGTCCAGTTCAATTGAATACTCCTTAACATTTTTGTAAAAATAAGATAAAATAGACAAATGACAGACAAAATGAAGCAATGATGTAAATACCAAACAATGTTTCTGGAAACTTTGTACCTTTCGCCAGATGAGTAAACCACGAGCCGTGAGTGACACAACCACAAAGTCCAGTTGACGGGGGGGAAAAAAAGTGTTTAGCCATGCATCAGCGCCGTTTAATTTGAGAAAACGGCGTATTTCACATTTCCTGCAATTGATTAAAATGTTTGTTCCGACTAATCGTGAATACTAACTTCCCGATAAGATATGGCTGCAAGTTTCACGTTGCGAGAATCGGCATGAGCACTTTTGTCATTGACGGCGTTTAAAAAAAGTAATTTATCACGGATTCCTTGAAATAATCATAGTCGTTTATCCCAGACCGTTTTCGAGATACGTCTTTGAAAACTATAATACTCAGCGAAAATATTCATCAGTAAGTGTAATGTATATTATAACACTGTAAGAATTGATTTTTTTATATTGTTTTAGTATAAAATGTCTGAAATTGGTCGAATGAACAGATGATAATGAATGTTAATTAAAACGTAATTAAAGAAATTGCGTAAGCGAATACGTGAAATATAAAAGATGAAGGAAATAAGAAATGGACGTAAAAACCGTACCGGAGTAGGAAATCATCAAAAATAATTATCGTAAATTAAGTCCGGCCCAGCTACCTCATTTTTCAGCTATAATTTATAATTCGTTATTCGCATACGACTTCTCTTGAAATTGTACACTTCATTTTAAATTAATGGCGAATACGAAAAAGTAGTTTATCATTTCCTCCGAGGTATCAGAAGATAGCGGAAGTTTTGATGTGACGATTAATAATATATCTCGAGTATTTAATTTTCCGAAAATAATGAAGGTTAATAACGTTTATCTGCAAGATTGAAATATTGTAGGGATTTCAACTTTCAGTATTTCGGAACAGATGTAATGAAAGAGTTCAAAGAGTAATTGTTGGATAAAAAGTTCTAATATATTATATTTTTAATATATTTTGATATTATATATATAATATTTTAACATTATATACATATAATATTTTAATATTATATATATATAATATTAAAATATATTAAATATATATATATTTAATATATTATACCTGTGTGAAAACCGATAACATTTTATCCAATAATGAAAGAGTGCTAAATGGTTATTTTTACTTCCTTTGGATTTTTAATTAACAGCCTTCTTCGCCCGGAATTAAATTAACGAGCTATTGTAAGTTTACGCCTTTGTTCAACGGATATTTACAAGTCGTAGCTTGCATAGAGAACAGAAATATATTTTTTAAAAAAAACCTATTTATCTTTGCTGAATTAATTTGTATGTTTCGATGGTTCATTATTATATTAAAGTTTTCGCAAGATTATAGTCATCCTCAAAGAGATTAAATTATTAACGATGCAAAAGCAATGGAATAGACCACGTGTTTTTTTTTTAGGAAGGGGAGTTGTTTGTAGAAATTTAAAAAATGTCCAAATCCATGTTTTTAATCTCGGTTTTCCGTTACGCGGAGTCCCCGTGACTCCTTGCTCAATTATCAGTTATTCTTTCGACCACAATGCTTTAGTGTTCCCTATACGGAGAATACACGTGTTTACTTTTTTAAAAAAATGATCTGATATTTAGAAAAACTGAATAAAAAACAGCTTTCATTACCGGATTGAAATTTAAAATCCGCATTTGCTTAAAATCTCAAACGGACGCTCAGAGAGAATTTTTCTCTTACTATTCTACGGTTTATTATTAGACTGTTGTTTTTTCCAACTGCCTAGCTCGGTTTAAGTTCTCCTATTTTCTATTAGAAAAAAAATGGTTTCCCTATTCGTCTTGCTATAATTTGTCTCACGCATTCCAACCTTTCAGGAATTTATTATTCATGATCCCAAAGGAATGTACAGAATATCTGCGAAATTTTGTGTGCCATCGCTTGATTCAAATATTCGCAAATATGGCCACGTTATGATATGTACGTGCCTTATCTCTCCTCCTCCATTATCGCGGTTGACTTTAGGTTTCGATCGACTTTCGGCCCCTTGTATCACCAACAGGATATAAAAAAAACTACGCGTTTCGTTTTAAACTCATTAACGTATCATTTTAATCCTAATTTTCTACGACGTATGTGACTGACGAGAAAATTGTAGAACGATTCGGGGATATTTCTTTCGGTTCAGCACACAAAAACGACCTTTTATAGACGTGAAAATTAATAAGGTAAGTTTATACTAAAAGAAATGACTGACACTCAATTCCTGTTAATTTGTTTGCTCTTTTGGTAGGCCAATAGCTTGATTTTAAGTGATTAGAAAAAAAAGCGTTAAACATTATGCGTTAGAATTTAGCAAATATTTTTTTAAAAAATTCTGAATTTTACAGATTCTTATATTTTTTAGAAAAATGACAATAATTTTGGTCTTGAATCACAACCTAAAAATATTTGAAAATTTAGTATTTAAATTTCCATGTTTTAACTATGCAATTTTTTTTTGGGGGGGGGAGGGGTATTTAAAGATAAAATTTATTGGACACAATTATAGATATATGTAGATGTTGTTTAGTGTTTATGGTATCTTGTGAGGTTGGGTGAAATAAGTGATTTTTAGTAGAACGCAGCATTCCAATAACAACGGCACCATTTTTCCCGATCATAGCTATTCCTCACGTTGAAAATATGGCTGGAAAGGGCTCGTTTATAGTCAAGCATTATGCAGAACCCGAATACCGTTCCGAAATGTTACAAAAATGGAGGGAATTCAGAGAAAAGTCGAGCAAGGGCGTTTAATACACGTTTCACGTCTCTTAACTATATTCAATGTTAATGTGTATTCTTTGTATGGATACAAATTTATAGCTATAGGGTGAGAATAAATTGTAGTAGGGGTGCACGCATGGCGAGTCCCGCTTGCTGCAACTTCCCAAGGTCACGCCACCCCCAGGGCGGCGTTGCCAGGTCTACACCCTGCCACGTGGCTACGGGCCGCAAACGGCAGCCATCTGCTCACTAGTCTGCTATAAAAAAAATACCTCGTTTTGGTAGCCCCCCCTGCTATTCGTACCCTCCGTGTCGTCTAGACATAAAACGCCAACCCTCACCATCATCCGGCTTAGAAAAGAACGGCCATTACCTTCTACAGAAACGAACACATTTCACAACCTCCGCAGACTCTTTAGCTACAGTCTGTGAAATGGACGTTCTTCAACTAAAAAATCATTACTTTTATGAATATGGATCATATTCGTGGAAAAGACTGTTGTGAGGTGCTACAGCACTGTATCATGAAAATGCGGAGGAAAACTCATTTAGATCCTCAATAACACGGAAGACCGTATATGCAAAAATCGCAAATGTACACGGGAAACTCGAGACCACGTGTTCAGTAGCTCAGGTAGTAATCCGGAAAGGTAAAGTAAAAATACACTCTGTACCTAAATTCCGAAGTCTCGGCCCAACCTTGAAACATATAATTTGAATACATGGAAATACTGTTGTGGTAAACATGGCCTAACGGATCGAAGTCAGTCTAAATTTTATGGTACACTTTTCCTTTTATATTTATTTGATCAGTATATAGATTAACATACTAATTTAATAACATATAGGGCTGAAATTTCTAGATCAAGCAGAATTGATCGTGAAGTTGAACTGTTAAATAAAACAGAAAAAAAATGGAGTTAGAAGTTTGTAATTTCGCGTTCTGAAATAACAAGTTGATTTAAATAAGAAAATCCATTTTCAGATGTATCATTATAGGATAGAGGGGACTAAATTAGAAAATAAGAACTAAGATGAATTACAAAACAAAAGTAAGGAATCTTGCATAGGGAATAGAAGTATCTTTGGATATTAAAATTTATTTATTTATGTAAAAATTCGATTACTTGAATTCTAACAAGCCAAATGAGAGTGAACATGTATTTACCTTCCTGATTTACTAAAAAAAAAGTATATAGTCATTAATGTAATTCAGTGACTGAAATATATATTTGATGTTGATGGGAATATTTATTGGAGTGGAGGTGGGAGCACTATTATATGTAAGATTGAGAAGGATGGCAGTCTGCAGATAAGAGTAGGGGTGGAGCAGAGTGGATCAATATGTGCCAACTTGCCGGCAGGCCATTACTCCTAGCAATGTAACTAATATTCATCAAGCGTACTCATCGACTACGTAACATTGTGTCCGAATACGAGTGTCAAATTCTGTGTACACTGGAGAAAATTTGTAGCCACTGAATCAGTGTAAATGCGATTCATCGGCACGACCAGGATCCTAAGAAGCTATGAGTAATGATTATCTTCTCATTTTATCCCATGAAGATGAAATGTGTTTTTTTACTGTTCGAGACAGTCTTGTTTTCACCCATTATTACCTTATTGAACCCTAGACTCTTTTCTTATACCAATTAAATTTCATTTTAATTTATTCCATTTATCACAGCCATTAATAAACCAACAAATATAATTTACATTTTCTTTGGGAAAAATAAAATAAAACAATCTAAGGCAACCACACTTATAACAATTTTTTAAATTAATTTAAATGTCAATTATTACCTTTTTAATATTTTTATTTTATTTTCATTTAATTTAGCTTAAGCTAATAACAACATCTAAATTAATAAAGGAAAAGCAAAACTTAAAAATTGTTATTCTTTTACATACTGTCTAATTCTTTTCTTGATTTAATACTTTTCCAACTTTTCATATGTACAGGCAGCTTATTAAGTAAGTATTTTTGTTGCCATAAATCACAAATACAATATGTGAAAATGTCAAGAATAAATGCCTAATACATAGATAAAGAAACAGTGTTACAAAAAATATAAGAAAATTAAGAGAATAATTTAAAGAAAAAAAAACCTAATAATATAGTTATAGTTAACTTAAATTGTATATTGATTTCTCAGCCAAATACCTTTTTAAGACCAACCAATTTTTTTTCCCTTTAATTTGTTTAATATTCTCAGGCAATTTATTGAAAAACAATGTGCCTTTTATGAGCAGAACACTAAATTATTATTTTCCCCGTAAAGTTTTTCAGTAATGAAGGACTGACTATTTTCGCCAAAGTACCAAGATTCCAAGTTTATTAATAAAGACAATTATTATTTTCCAAAAAACTCATTTCCAGAGTAGAAATTTTTTAAGCTTACATTTGAATGCAACCGGAGTGTTTTCTAAATTCCTTAATATTAACGGGAAGTTAAAATATATATATATATTCCACTCCTTTTAGAGCGACAGGCTTCTAAATCTTATGTAAATTATTTTTATTTCTTGTATTAAGTAAATTCATATCCGAGTTAATACTAAATTTATCATCATTATTTATAACAACTACCATCAACGAGTAAATGATTTTTTTTACCTTTGTCTACCTGTAGTACCACGCGTGTACTCTACAGTCACAGTTATTTCATTCAAATAAAGCGATTCGTTTCCTTATCTTGTACTTTCAGGTTTGTGAGATAAATTGTAGAAATGGTGGTTTAGTTAAATTTAGTTTTTTTTTTCGTGCAAAGGTAGTGAGCTTTTAAAGCACGTGACAAAGGTAACGCACAGGCGGGGAAAAAAAGTATTTGCGAAGCTGCAAACAAAAGGCGGGAATAGGCTTTAGCGTAGTTGCCAGATTTCCTCTGGCTCTCCTTTCAGTTTCCGGGCAGGATGCACGTTCCGACTTTCCAAATTATTCATTTTAATTTAAGCTAAGTGCGGTATACATAAATAAACCGGCCAACATGTCAGAAACAATAAAATAAAAATAAAAATAACACGACGTTTCGTTCCTTTTCTTGGAACTCTTCTTTCGGACTTTAAGATATTTCTCCTCTAAATTTTATTATTGATTTATTGAAATTACAATTGTAAGTAATTTTTTTTTACATTCACATAATTGTATTGTAATTGTTTTCAATTTCGAGTGTATATAAAAATTGTTTTCTTTAAATCATTAGATATTCAATCATGTAGAATTACTCTTTTACAAATTTGTTATTTTATACTTGTGCATCTGAGGAGGTTCCAAGGAACGAAACGTAGTGTTATTTTCTTATTTTATTAATTTTTTTTGACGTGTTGGCCGGTTTATTTATTTATTGAATGAATTGACGCCACTATTAAGTTCTATAGTTATTTATTTGCCTTCGCCTGGTGACTAAGCGTATTTTAGAGATAATATTAAAATGATCTGAAAATGTGTAAATAACGAGAAATAATTTTTTACAGTTGTAAAGCTGTAAGTAGACTTTTATCGAAATGAAATGTCACAGTAGAAAAGAACGGAACTCACGAACACAACATTCATATTTGCTAATGACGACTAAATTGCCGGTCCATCTGCCGAGTCATTAAGGTTTCACGACACATGGAGTGTTCCAGCGAACAGGCCGTTAGCCGCAATGAAATAAAAAATAATTACAGTCTAGAACAAAAAAACACATTCCAGTCTCTTGATTTACCTATTCTGTAGCTGTAGCTAGAAGCTTCTAAGCCTTCATTTGTACATATAATCGATTGTAACTATCTTTATATTCGACTAATTACTAGAGCACATATTGAGTACAGTCTTATATTTAACAAAAAAATCCTAATCATACCCAGCTACGAATTATTGAAAAACACTCCCAGACTTGCCTTTTAGAGATCTGATTAAATTAATTTTAGAATATTGTTCATAGGAATATTAAATTCTTCCAACTCGTACAGAATTAAATTATTTGCTATTTATATCAATTACCATTACTTAACGTTGTTTAATTATAATTGATTTTCCAAGTTTAGTCTTTACGCAGGAATAACAGTAAAACAAACATCAATTTTATTTTTAATTTTAGCCCTGGCCATCGAAATTTCTGATGTAAAATAGATATAAAAATTTTGTTCTTCAGTGGAAGTCGTAAAGTGTTTCTCCTCTCGTTTGATTACCAACTTATTTAATAAAAAATTAGTTTTCTTCTGAAAACCAGCTTAGTTTCTTTTATGACATTCAATCTACCGGATCCTACGTTTCCAGTATTAGAAATACGTTACAAGAAAAATCAACGGACGATTAAGAATACAAATATTTGTTTGTGAGGGGTCGAAGAATGACGTTTCTGTAAAAATTATTTAAATCTTCACCCTTCCATTCAACATGTTGGACAACGCGATTTCTGGTTCTAAATTTAATTGCATTTGCATTTTTTCTACCGTTCTTCCATATTTTTTCATCTACTAATTGCATTCGATTTGCAGAAAATAATAAAAGTTATCAAACACACAGAAATGTGTGGAACAAGAGAATAACAGAATTAGGAAGCATCTCCAGGAAATGGAAGATTTTCCTCGTCGTCGTATTTGGTTTTCTCTGTAATGAATCAGTTCGTGACGAACCTTTGAACTGATGCACAAGTAAGATATCTCAGTTGAGAAGTAAGAAACAATTCAGTTGAGTCATCACTCTTCACAATTGAGTTCGATATTCGTGATTCCATGTTCAATTTTTTTTTTTAGGTCTACAGGCTACATGAGGGTAATCCACTTTGGGCAACTCCCCTTTAATAGCATAGGAAGGGATTTGAAATGGGGGATGCGGAAGGGTAGAGGAAGGTAGCCAAGGGTTAACTAGGGCCCTCGGGCTATATTTTAAGGATCCTACCTGGCATTCGCCTAAAGAAATGCAGGGAAAACCCTAGAAAAACCTGCATCAGGTAGCTCGGGCATTGGGTACTTGTCCCACGCCCTTCCGATAGCGGGAGAGAAGTTTGCTGTGGGGACGAAGAATTCCCTTCTCCGTGCCTCGACCAGTTTAGGAGGCAGCTGGCCGACTATTCCAATGGGAATAGAGTCTGCGACCCCGGAACATAACTCTCTCAAAACAGGCCGAGGTGCCTCGGCTTGTGGGGACCTTAGTTCAAAAACGGAGAGGAAAAGGCATACCCTAAGGTAGCCCCTTCGTATCTCTCCTAAAAGGTTCTGCCTGCGAGAGAAAATCCCTCGCAGGTTACCTGCGAGAGAATCCTCTCGCAAGCTTTTCTATCTTCGAAGCCATGTTCAAAATCCATTTTTAGATTTAAACACTTGGCAATTACGATAAGAACAAATATTCAATTCCAACCAAACTGAATGCAAGAGCAGTAGACCATTTATAAAGAAATCGAAGTCATAAATCTTAGATGGGATTTTAAGAATGTCATGCTGAAGTAAAAAAAAGGTATAAATAAATAAAATTACTCACTTAGATATACCGAAAATCGCAAGAATTTTCCATTCTATTATTTACGTAAATATGGAGCGTGTTTCCAGAAATGAAAATGTTTAGCGTTTTATGCAAAATTTTATTTTCGCATTCTCAATATCAACACTGTGTTCATATCGATGAATTGCTCCTATTTTGTCAAACAGAAATGTCAATTTGTTCCACGATTTCTCATTTCCCCTTTGCCTTAACGTACCTTTAAAAGGAACAACGGTACGCCATTTAAAATTTCTAAAACCTGACGGAAGAAAGATAGACTTTCCGCACTTTTCAAATCGTTCACGGCTAATAAAACGTGGAAAAGACATACGGGATAAGGTCGAAATACCAACTTTCATTGGCGGAGGTGATCGCAAATTTAAAATCAAAAGGAGACCGCAGCAAAAGAGACGTAGGGAAATTCTCATTCCTGAACAAATTTACTTATAGCAGTGATTGAGGAGAATCTTCCAATAAGAGGTTTGAAGAATAATAAAAACAAATTAGTGATATGAAGTGTATTTTTTTTATTATGTCATTTTAACTAGTTTAGGTCTAAATTATTCTTTAATGAAGTGTGGGGGGAGGGAACAAAGTTTCAGGACAAATATCGAAGCATTTTATTTTTATATATTTTTCTTCAACTTTCAAAATTGTTTTATTCGTAATACTTTTGAAATCATGTGTCGGATCCGAATTCCGCCCGGAATGAATTATTAAATTGATTACTATGAAATAATACTATTGAGATTATTTTTAAATTCCTTTGTCTGAACAAGAAAATCGTTAAAAAAATTTAGTGTAGAACTACACGGTTTATTTCGTTCCACTATTGCAACTTGGCCCGTTAGCTCAGTTGGTTAGAGCGTCGTGCTAATAACGCGAAGGTCGTGGGTTCGATCCCCCCACGGGCCAAATATTTTTTTACTTAACAAAAGCAAACAATGCAAAATCACTTTGTTGATATTTATTTCCCAACTAAAATAAAGTATTTTAGTTTTAAATTTGAAGATAGAATTCGCTCCTTTTGTTTTATGGTATTATGTTTACAGAATGGTATTTATTTTAAATTTACTGTAACAAGCTAACTTATATGCAAGCTATACTGGATCCCAGCGAACAATGATCAATTATTTTCAACAGGGGAAAAGAAAAGTTATTATTTGTGCACTGAAATCGTTTATAGAATATTGTTATAATTAGCATAACCATCAATAAATATATATTTGCGTCGAACACGAACAATTATGTATCTGAATTTATTGACACCTGTAGGAACTATCATCGGATTCGATACAGGAATTGTGCAAAAAAAGGAGCATACAATAAAAACTGAGTGAATGATCGTACTCTGAGGGAAATACAATCCTTAAAGATCATAAGAATTTAATATTGGTGTTTAGGAAACATGTATGGAATGAAGGTTTACAATTTGTTTTAATTACAGTAGCTATTCATTTTTAGTGCGGTATTTATAATATAATAAATCATAATAATGTGTGCTTGGAGATCTTGTGTAGATTCCAATGAAAAGAAAGAATACAACTGACAGTATAATAAATAGAAGGTAAAAAGAGAGAATATCACCTCGCTTTATCACCAATGACTTTCACGCAAGTGCCGAGAACCGTGAACGCATGACCTTATTGAGGTGTAAAAAATGGCTGTTATTTTCTCCATACCGGCGTTCTAATTCCCCCCCCCCCCACCCAGTAAAGGGGAACAGTTATCAGTGGCGGTTTTATGACTAGTCGTGGCCTCGGGAAAAGAGGAATTTCGGGGATCCCCAAGTAAATGCATTTCACGTTGAAAAAAAAAAGACAATTGTGAAAAAGTCTACATTATTATTGAGATAAATAAACTATCATAAATCCATGAAAACCTTTTATTTAAAATACAAAACATTTGGTAAACAATTACACATATTGATATGGAAAGAGAGTTGTAAATATTATTTTTTATAGCAATGTTTATTTTAAAATTGACTTTTCTGGATTTTATACTGCAAAATTATTTATTTCTCCGTTAAAATCAACAGTTTTTTCCGTCAGTTTATTCTGTCCCGTTCTTAATTAATGGCATTGGAAAAACGTTCATCCGATTCGTTGGAAACTGGAATTGTTCCTATTATTAAATTAAAAGAAAGAAATCAGACAATAAGGTGAAAATAATTGGAATTTAATTCAATTTATCTAGAGTTTTACTTCTCACTAAAGTCCAATAACACGACTATAACGTTTCGACTCAACCTTATCGGGTACTATATTACTGAAAAAAAAGAAGACCTACATCAAATTTATGGGGGGCGGGGGGGGGAACAAAAAACTGTAAGAATTTTTTTTATGCCTGTGCCTTTTACGTAAAAAAGATTTCGGTTACATTATACATGAAAGACGTTTAGAAATATCATTCGAAATTTTATTTTTTATTAGAAAAGCGTAGTATTACAGGAAATAATAACTCACCAATACGAAATTTAATTTAATATATACTTGTATATTAAAACAGGAACGAAACTTTATTAATTTTTTTCCTTGATTTTAAAATTTAATCACGTTAGTCAAGTTTTTACTGAGGTGTTGGCAGGTTTTAAATTCATTAGATGAATGTAACTATGTTTCCATTAAGTTTTTAAGACAATCGTCAGGAGTTTATTATCGTTATTTCTGCTGCCCTTCTCTTTTCAAACTATAATTTTTATTTATTCTCAATTATTTGAGAATGTATATTGTATATTGTAACTTAAACAATTATACAGAATTTTTTTGGGGGGCAATTTCCAAATTATCTATTACATTTTGGGATAGGTTCAACGACACCTGTAAATTGAGCTTTAAAAAATGTTTTTGTTTTGATGTATATATGGCAGCGTTGTTCAAGGCTGAGCCTGTTACGTGCCATAGGCGGCAAAGTTCAGAGCCGTTATCGCAGTTATGAGCTCACGTGAGACGCCTCAGCATTCCACAGAGGATATACCACTTCACTTAAAATGTTGCCAATTAATGTTCTCCTGTTATCACACCCTAGGAACCATTCAACTATCCGGCTAATAGACACGGTCAGACACAAAAAATTATTCCCGTCCCAGAGCTAAGTATATTTTAATAGATTATCCCACGTTGGCTGAATAAGATGAATGTTAAAGCAGTAGGCAAAAACTAGAAGGCGAAAGGTGTGAACAGATAATAAATATTAGAGGTGGTAATTGGGAAAGCCTAATAAACGGTCGGCATCCTCGAAAATTTATCCCATATATCGTCATGGATAACTAAATAATAAAGACAGTTGACATCATATTTAGGATTGCACGAAAAAATAAAATGTTGATCATGAAAAAGCTGCTCGCGTCTTAGTGGAGAAGATCTATATATACAAAAGAGAAAAAGTATTGAACCTGACAACGTACTTCAGAAATCCCAATTTGGACACTAACCGACGCTTTCTTTGTGGAATACAAAAAAAAACAGACTTTCCTCAGAAGAATGGAGGAATAAATTCTATATAACGAGAGGGAAATATTGTAACTGCAACAAAATATATAGGCCTACATAGCCCAAGCTTAAGAAAACAACGATGCGCGTTGCAAATAATATGAAAACAACGCAAACGTTAAAGTACACTCCTCCAATAAAACCGCAGAAATGTATTCCTTACTGATCTCGTTCGGATACCAACTCTCTAAGAGTTATACAGAAAATAAACAAACAAAAAACGACGCCTGAAACCGCTATTCCTATTGGAATAGTCGGCCAGCTGCCTCCTAAACTGGTCGAGGCACGGTGAGGGTAAAGTTTTGACACCACAGCAAACCCTTCTACCGTCACCGGAAAGACGTGAGACAAGTACCAAATGCCCGACCTACCTGATGCAGGTTTTTCTAGGGTTTTCCCTGTATCACGTTTAGGCGAATTGCTGGGTAGGATCCTTAAATCATAGCCCGGGGGCCCTAGTTAACTCTTGGCTACCTTGCTCTACCGTTCCGCATCCCCCTTTCCTATGCTATAAGAGGGGAGTTGCCACTATGTGGATTACCCTACACATAGCCTTCTTCTTCGTTCTCCTTCATACGAAGATTCGTGAACTGTATCACCAAGCAACCAAAACAAATTAAAATTACAGTAGCACGGAAATACAACAGTCGATCGATGAGCGATATCCAATCCAATCCTCTCTCAATTCAACCATCAATTCCGTCTGGAACCTAATTCAAAGAAATTGGAACGAAAAATTGGATTCGTACATGGAACCACCACAAATTTTGCAATTCCTACAACACGAAAATAAATCGCAGAGAGAAAATAGAATTAGGCTGGCTGGCCATATCAAACTAACCCATCTTCATATTATAGAAAAAAAATCTACAACGTTCAAATCTCAATACAGCATATACTCAAGGATTGCATAAAGTCCGAACAGCAAAAAAGAAACGCACTGAGAGGAAAAGAAATCCAGGAAATCGTGGATGCTCAAAAGTTACAAGAAGAAATAATATAATTTGTAAGATTGTTTTTCAAAAATTAAAAATATTCTTACCCAAATATATTTCAATATCACAATAAATGTCATTTAAAAAAATCTATTCAATTGTAAACATTATTGTAACTAACCAGTCGCTGGTGACAACAGACCACGTCAAAAATAGAAAAAGTGTAAGTGAATGCAGAAGATACATTGAATTTCAATTTCGTAAATGAAAGAATACCCTAGTTGCAGAATTTCTTGGACAAATAATCTATGGATGTCGTTTCTAATGGAATCTGCCACGCTGAAGACGATTTAGTTTTTTTTAAAGTCGCTATAGATAACGGTTTGCGAGTTATATTGACTTTGGTGGATGGTGAAACATTCGTAGCATTATAGTATACTATTTACCAAAATCAAAAAAAAATTATATCATGGTCTGTAATAACTACAACGGTTTACCAGACGCGACGGGGAAGTCAACGAGCTACGGGATAGGATGACTCATGAATCAGCGTCACAGTGAAACCTTATGCAAACAGGTTTGTCCGAGATACGAGAATCTGCACAACACACTGCTTTACCGAAAATTAAATCGCAAGGAAACAACCTTCAATAACGATTACATCAAGAATATGATACGTAAAATATTTATACGCGATCCACATTTCTACGAAAGGTAAAGTTAATGATTGATAAAATTGATTTTGACCTTTTTGTATATTCTCGACCATCATTTTCGCCATTGTGAAGAGACAGTTCACGACAGGTGTTATTTCTTTTTGAATTCTCGGCGTTTCTATTCCGTGTTTCTGTTGGGTAAGTTGTAGTGGGCGTGGCAGGAGTCGAACCTGCGTTTGTGTTGGAACTTTGCCACAGCCTCGCCTCGAGCACCTGCTCGGAAATCGCTATCTTTCGGGTAACACTTCAAGCATGTGACACAAATAAACCTTGCAAATTGGACGTAGCTGGTGTTAATTGGCCGAATTAACACGCGGAATGAATAAAAGACTGCGCATTTGATTTCATTATGACCTCTTCCGACGTTGTTATTCTCCATTCGCTTTGTTAATTATATATAAATTTTTTTTCCGATTTAAACTTGGAACGTCTACATAATTAGCGGTTTTTACATTAATTTTAACTTGATTATACTTTATTAGAAAGTAGAGTTCCATGAATTCTGACGATGCGTGACCGAATATTCTACATAATTCTGATTTGACATTTATTAACGATGGAATTAATATTTCACAACTGTTTCTCTCCTTCAGCATTTTTTTTCTTTTTCTTGATTCTCATATTTTTATAAAACCAGACAACATCCATCATACGTATTAATACAATAAAACATATGTGATTCACCAACTGTGTAATTATTTTAATTCAATTTATCCGTTATTTCATTACGTATTTTGACCTGGTTTAAGGTTCTTTAATGGTTATTTTAATTAATCTTAATAGTTTACATGCTATTCCAAAGAATTTCTGTATGTCAATTATTTTTTCCCTTGATATACTGTCGCGTGAAGAACATATGAAGGTCTATATTATGCTCCCATATTTTTTTCTATTATTTGTCTCAAGGTTGAACGGGTTTTTTGCTGTTGATCTTCTTGGTCTAAAACCTGTTCCGTATTCACCCAGAATTTTTTTTTGGTTTATTCTTCCAACATTTTCTTCAGGATTCCAGTGAATATTTTTTCTGCTGTTACTCGACAAATCAGGACCGTCGGATTTTGCTCGTAATAGCCGACGCTTTGCCGAGCTTGGAAAAAAAATACGCTTTTTGTTGTTGTTATTATTATTATAAAGAATCTTTATTTCATAAGTAAAGTGAAATATAAAATGGTCATACAAAATAATTCAGCTACTTCAAAATTGATCAGCTACTTCCGATAAATAGTGTAAATGTACGGGTTTAAATGAACACACAAAAAGGTTATAAAATTCTCAGCAGCAGGTCAGGAGTAATAAAGAAAAGGCTACTACAAGAGAAAACCATCAGAGATTATAGAAATTGTAGATGGCTTATTCTATAGTCGGAGAAGGTGAAATAAGTAACGTGATTAATATTGGACAACTCCTGGGGACGTTTAAGATGCAACTGTGGTCCTCTGGATAATAAAACTTAGTATTGACAGCAAGATTCTTGACTTTTGAAGTCGTACTACGGTAGTGCTGCAGAGCCATATTTCTTTTTCCTACGAGAAGACGAATAAAGTGACGTGTCATCGACTGGCGTAATTCCACGTGCTAATAGTCGCAGAAAATCCTACATTCGGGATCTCTCGAATAGGTTGACGGATGTTTTTTGGCACGAAAGACATTGGAAACGGGTCTTATCGCCAAAAGTATTTCGGGATCCTTTACATATCTCACATTGCTAATTTTACGTGTCTTTTGCAGAAAAGCCAGGGGTCTCGTAAAGAGTTGTGTAAATAAACTTGAGGAATTTATGTTTTGTTATTGACTTCAGCCTCAGGTACCTCAGAACAAATATTTTCTCGCCGGGGAAAGCACGTGTAATGTGATCAAAGCTTTACTATTTCCTATTTAAAAATAAAAGGGTTTGTGGGAAGAATCAAATTTGATATGAGAATAGGACTGCTTTCTTAAAAAAATACAAAAACTTTCGGCCGCAGGCTCAGGTATGTGTCGAGATTTCTTTAACAGTTCTATTGAATTTATGAATTTATATAATAAATTACCAAGTCAGTAAAATAGATTACTATTAAAATAAATGCGACGTTCCGTCCATTGTTTTGGACCCATTCAGGTAAAGTACGTGGTGGTGTACAGTCACAACGTGTTCACAAATTTTGATCTTGTTCACTTATTTATATAATTTAATTTCGGGTTAATTTGTTGCGTCTTATATTTTAAAATGTATTGAGAATTTTGTAACATTTTTGTAAGTACATCGTTTATTATATAATACGTCTATTGTACTTTCCTGATGCCAAATCATCAATTTATACATGTGTGTTCCAGAATATCATCTTTGTTTTATCCAAGTTAAATACTAGCCCAGCTTTATTCAATTTTCCTAACTCCTTGGACTTTTAGCGAATACGACAATTATTATCAATACGATTTCAGCGTTCTCCATAAATTTTTATTACTCGTTGATCCCTCCATTTAATTTCCAAAACCGTTACTCGAATATTATAGTGATTAGGTTTATTGTTTAAATTCATTTCGATTATATTCCTATTTTCCTCGCTTCAATTCAACGCCGATCCACTCGTAACGCTGATGCCCAACGGCTGTTGCCATCTTCGTGGCAAATCAAGGTGAAATTTGTTTAATTTTAATTTGGAATAAGACTGGTTTACTACGATGGCTTGTTTGTACGAGAAAGAGCACTTGACCAGCTACTAAGAGATGTAGACACGCCCTCAGATCGATAAAGAACTCCCCCTCTATCGACCACAGCACGTGGACCTCAGCATCGCTGGATTCACACTCCATTCTAGGTTTTGGCCGACGGTATTTCCGGAAATTACCCATTATACTTTGTTTCTCAAATGTAAAATGAGCTTCCACAATTTTTTTTGTTGCTACGTACTGATAATTATGCCTATTATTTGTTGTTAACCGCGAATTGAGGACTATAAATTGGAACCCTGAGCCTCAAGCTCGTCATCGAAATTAAAACACTTTCCCTGACCTGTAGAAGAATAAAAAACATTGTTCACACAATGTTCCCCGATGATTTCTCTGCTCACCTGTATAGTTAAAATAAATAAATATTAATTTCGTCATCTGGCCTTAGTTTCGGAATAGTCGAACCACATTGGACACTCTTCCGTCTAATCCAATTTATGACTTGAACAATCAGTAAAAGAAACACAGCTTCCAGGAATTTCAGACGTGTATTGATTTTAGAAAACTTGTCTATTTTTTGCCTGGCGTCATCGTGTTTGACTGTTGAAAATTTAGTGATTTCTAAAACCGTGAATCATGCTGTCGTGAGTATCCAGGCACGAGGTAGCTTAGTCAGGATCATGCGCCGTGGATCCAAGGGGGAGGTGAACGACCTGGGCCACGGCAGAAACCTTGCCGAATATTCCGTCGAAAAGTCGGAGAATGAAATTCAATTTCTTATAGACACAGCTGACGTCTGTTACGCAAATATATTTTAAATACTCGTTCAGAATATTTTAACACTGTCAATGAATCAAATTAGAAAAAAAATAAGGAAGGTCGCGATTAGAAAACAGACAAATAAAACATTTCTAAGCTGAATGCATAGATTAACAGAATCGAAATCTATTAGGCCTGCTACTATTCGTTTCCAAATAATCAAAAATTATATCTTTTCATATTTATACGATTAATATTGTATCTATGCTTAAATTAAATTAATTGTCTAAGTAAAATAAAATAAGTGTCTTGTCGTGTTATCTATGTATAGATTGAGCATTTATTGTTTTTTTTTCTTAATATCTTATCACAGCTACAGAAATTTAATTTCTCGAATTTCAAGTTCTTAGATATCTGCATTTATTTGCGAACATCGCCGGGGTTTCGTAATCGTCTCATACGTAACGTGATGCATAAATCACTTCTCTTTTAATTGTCTACAGAGGATTATTGAAGGGCAAATTCATAGGAAGATTTGTGTAGAACCAGAAAGGACTCCGCATTTCGATTATTTGAAGGAATAATTTTGTCAGTGGTATGTCGGATTTTTTCATCGTCTTATAGGAATAAAGTAAATGACGTTTCGAACACTAAAAAAAATAATTGTCCGTCTTCATGGATGATGAATAGAATATCTGACAGGCTGATTCGAAGACCTCGGCAATAGACTGAATTTAGTACGTTTATTTATTTGAGCAGTGATCGTACTCGTGTGCCAATCCCTGATTTTCTTTCTTCTTCCTGATGATCAGGTTTTTTTTAACGGTTTGAAACGTTCTCGTTCTTTCCCGTTGCAGTGGAAACCCCGATCAACAATTGAAAATTACTTGCACGACATATCAGATTCGTTATACGAAATATTGGTGGAATAGTTTATTCTAAATGTAATATTAGTCCAGAAAAACCCGAGGAGCAGAAGCAGGTATCGTGTATCAACGATGGTGACCGGACATTTCTCGCATTGGGACCTGCGATTTTTGTTTCACTATCCAAAATTGATATAGAGTTGTCGCAGGAGCGATAAATCTAGGTTGATAATCTAGAAGAGTTTGGTTGGTTGGAGTTTAAGCTAAAAAAAAAGTGCCCCTGTAAATCATTAGTAGGTTTTAGTAGTATCAGAAGACCTGGTTTGGGTTTCACGTGTGTTCCCCTTTGGCTCTCACCAGTTATCCGAGAGTTCTAAAAATCAGTAGATCTGGAAGATTGAATCCGAATGAAGTGTGCTGGGGATTGAGTGCTGATATTCGGAAAGCCTTACGAGGAAACGACTTCTTATAGAACCTGTGCAACGTTAATTGGTTCTTTAGTTTCCATTCCGATCGACAGTAGAAATTGTGACGTGTTGCAATATCGACTGTACATGAAATCCAAGTCATCAAAATTCCAGCTGGCCTGATAGAAAGTTTGAAAAATCTTATCTGGACAAAAAATAAATCAACGATCACTGATGAAAGAAGTCATTTGACCCGTGATCATCCATTTTTCCATGTCAGTAAATTCTTTACGACCCTTCATAAAGGTGGCGTTTCTCTAAATACGGTAGGTAGCACGTGGTCTGCTCCTTTACTGGACAAATTGTTTTAGGTACATCAAACAATAAGGGAAATCTCGGTACCGTGAGGTTGAAGTCGCATCGCAATGAACAATGGAGGCAGAGTTTTTGGCTTGACGAGCAGAATCAAGCGTGAGAGGACGGTTCACAAACCAAAGGTGGGGGGGAAAAGTCCATATTGATCGTTATAGTACGCGCATGTCAAGGACGCTGTAACGCGTAAATACCACACGCGAGTGGGAATATCTTCCAGACCTACGAATCGGCAAAATAACATTTCTTATCAGCTACTGAGCTCAGCTCGGCGGCAGTCGCGGACGGAAACGAGAACAAAGAAATACTTTTTACCCATTTCGTAGGCAGTCTATATTTTGAGGGGGAAAAAAAACAGTATTCCTATGAACAGCGATAAAGTTGAAAAACACCAGTAACTGAATTACATTTCTGATGCATTTAAAATGCATCGGGAATTACACTTTTAATATTATGAAGTACAGTGTATTTAAACGTGAACATCAGTTCCCCAAAAGCGTACTCAAAATGGCCGATTTCAGACAAAACTTTTTTTTGTTGACCAAACATTAGGATTTTCTTTTATGTATGATCAACCAAAAACCGTCCTTGAAAAAAAATTTTTTTTTACAACACGTCAACCATTAAATTTGTAGCTTTCTGCGCTCAAGGCAAAGTCACTATTTCACTTTGATTAATGAACAATGATTTGTGGTATGTTGACAATCTGTAATTTATTTTGTTTTTAGACAGATGAATGTGATGCCTCCTGTAATTTAAATGGTTGACTTGTCTCAATAAATGTTCAAATCTGGTTGACAGTCCCCGAAAGATTAGTCTAAATAATTGTGATATAAATTCGGATTTTGTTAATATTGAAACTACTGTATTGAAAACGTAAAATAACACAAGCGAATATTCATGCAAATCACTGCTTAGTGAAGAATTTATCGGTGGTTCGATTGTCTATAGTAGAAGAGTGAATGAGGGAGTGGAAGGAGGATGAAAAGAAATATCCTACGTTTCAAACACTATCAACTCTGCTCGTCTTCAGGGAAAAGGGACTAAGAATCATAACTCAGCACAAGAGCGAAATAAACCTACTAGTTTCAGCTTATTCCGGAGAGTCGCCCGTCGAGCCTTTCGTATCCCAACTGCAAGACCTGAATAAATACTGCTATTGTGCAAACAACAAATAAAACACGTGCTCATAAAAAATTGAACTCCCAAAAACGAGTAAAATAATTTCATTTCGCTACATACAATCATTTCACTCATACAAGATGATTAAAGAGCCAGATTATTATTTTTTTAAAAAATATTTGATATCGTGATGACGTACTAGATATAATTACGTTTATTTTGAAACCTTAAAGATTTCTTGTTAAAGTTTGACTAATCAATTTTCCAGCAAACATATAAACGTTGAGTTTGAGACCAGATAATGCACTCGTAAGCAAAACCATCAATTTTTCAGAATGTCTCCCCCCCCCCACACTCACCTCCCCTTCAGCATGAGAGAGTGGGTGCTCTTAAGAGGAAGAGGTTTGCAACTTACGATGCCATCTGTCGGGAAAATAGAAATCTACCGGGAGAGCAGAAGTGCACGATATATGTTATCCGGTTACAGAACAAGATCAAATTACGAAACAACCAGTAATGTCAAAAAAAAAATTCTATCTCAACCTTTTTGAGCTGCTCATTCCGAGAAGTGTGATATCAAAAAAAGTTGCTGTAATAATTTCAATAGGTAAATAAAAAAAAGACTATATGATGACGACTAATTAGATAAAGAAATAGCCAACTAACAGGCAGAATTAAGTGATAAAGCTCCACACAACGTTTCTTGTTCCTTTCAAAAAGAAAAAAACTTACGTCTGAACGAAAATTAATAATAAGAAAAATAGCCAAATACAAATTTTTTGAATTTTGTCAATGACGAGTGCAGTTGGGTCGCTCTAGGTTCTTAGCACCTGAAGAAAGGATCCCAGAAACGTTGTGTGGTATTTATATTATTACTTATTTTGTCTGTATTTGGCTATATTTTTTATTATTAACTTTGTTAGTTTCATCAGGTGGTTCAAAATCGTAAGAGCTGTAAGAACGACACATCGCACTAACCAGGTGGCGAAAAACCATTTTGAATTGCGAGTGGATTAATGGGGAAGGGTTCTGTTAAATAGGAAACCAAAGTTTTTAATTTTAGTAACCCTATCGCGGACATAGTATCCGATTAGACGATAGGATTGGCGAAAGAAAAATTTATAATAACTGTCGGTATGCACCATTCTTCTGATAGAAGAAGTGTTCTGTTAATTTATAAATTTAAAGTACATAACTGCGTTTGGAGAAGACTGATCAAAATTATAGAAATAAAACCCACTGTACAGTTTAAAATACAACTTTATAATATACATTAAAGGGATTCCATGGAGCTTTCGTCGTAACAAGTCGTCATTCTCTAAAATATTAATTATACAATATATTAACATAATAGTGTAATAGTTACGTTACAGAAATAATTATTAATAAGTGTGTAACGAAACCATCGTACTATCATTTTAATGTATTGCACAATTAATATTTTAGGGAATGACGACTGGTTCAAGTCGAAAGCTCAATGGAAACACTTGATTTGTATTACAAAGTTGTATTTGACACTGTGCAATGGGCTTTTATTTCTATACTACATAACTGTAATATTAAATTTATTATTTAATTTCGATGAAAGTATCGCACATAAGAATGAAAAATGTTAAACTTATTATTAAAATATTGTAATAAATAATAATGGGCGTTTATTTAAATTTATATTTAGAGAATTTGAAGAATTTACCTCACGTGAAGCGCCATTTAGGTAATATTAAATAGTAGGTCGTTTAATTAAATGAAATAATAATAAAAATTAACAAACAAATTATTTATTTATTTTGTTTTGTGGCAATAAAGATAATTACAACAAAATTTGAGATCTTTCTCTCTCTCAGGGCCTCTACTGGGTTTGATAATGGACACAATAAATTGATTTAAAAATCTTATTAACAAACAGTTCACCATTTACCTAAACAATATGTCGATAGAAAGAAATTAAAAGTAAAGAAATAAACTCTGATTGTCAATTAAAAGAGAACTTTAATTAAAGTTTACAATTAATCATTAGTTATGGTTTTGTTACTTACATAGTGTCCAGCTGGTACCAGCATTCTTTTTGGTTTCGGAAGTACACTATTGCAAAATTATACACTGATTCTAAAATGTCGACTCACAGATTTTACACTATTGAAGTCAAAACTGATAGGCTCCCAGGAACTCGGATGATCCTCCTTTTTGTCTGATGTCTGCTTGTCTTATACGAATCCTATGATTCGTAGATTTGTTAGTCTTTTACCGCTTTGGACTTAAATTGCAACGTAGATATTCCTTTCCTGGCTGGCTATAGACGTAAACTGCTAACTTCCTTTCCTGGCTGGCTATAGACGTAAACTGCTTTTACTTAGCGATATTTACGAGGTAATACTTCCGTGAATGTTTTACTGTGTCTTAAATTCACAACTTTGTTTAATAATACATTAACGACGGCTAGTCTCTGCTCTAGTATTTGTTCCGTTCACTGAAATGTCCCGCCACCAACTGACTCCTAGTGCTCTCGAGTTTTAGCGCGCATACGCCATTTTTTACTTTTCGACAAAACAAGTGAGCTCGCTTTTCCATTGTCACTTTGTTCGATCAGACCGCTATAATGGATTTCTCAAACAATTCAAATTTTATGTCCAAACAATTACTGGCCTAATTAATTGTCATTACAATATTTTAGATGGGCTGGTAGCACGTAACATTTTCTACTGTTCCGTATAAATTCCAACTGGATCCTTCAAAATAACCAGTTAGTTGTAAAGTTTTATCCAAATTTTGAAACTAGAATGATTATGTAAACCGCAATTGAGCAAAATAAAATATAGAAAAGATACAAATATATGTGGTTTGGATGGTGTCTACAATACCCTGCGTAATAAAAAAAGCTCCAGAGACAAGAGTCTACAGTGAAATTTTTTACTCTGTTTTGAAATATAATAAGATAAAATAAACGAATGACAGATATAAGTGGTTATATTAATACCACACAACGTTTCTGGAAACTTTGTTTCTTTCTTCAGGTGTTAAAAAAATACAAGGGCACAATACATTTGACAAACTCAAAGCAGTTGGTGTTCAATAGTTGCCTAATTTCACGTAGTTTCTCTGTCAAATTCCTATTAAACTCATTCTGTCCTCAGGAGAGCCAAATGGCAAATTTGCAATAGTTTAAATATAAAATATTCACACAGAATATGTATTATGAGAAAAAGCTTAACTGATATTTAATTAGAAAATATTATTCCAGGGAAATTGACATCCGTTTCCCTCTCGTCGCTGGTTATCCTCAGCTTCAACGCTGTCCAAGTCTCTCATACTTTGCCTCGTCACTTTTATTTCCCGCCGAGCCCAGTGAGCATCATCCCTTCGGGAAACGTCACCAAACATCCAAGACAGACAGACAGACAGACAGACAGACCAAAATATTCAGTTGCCGTTTACGAACATCTAATTTCACACTCAGTCACTAAAAATGAAAAATTTTGTCTCCTTGATGGGACTCGAATCGGAATGTGGTAGTCAGCAATTTAAGTATTAATTTTTATTAAAGGGGGCAGTTACAAATGAATCTGTGTTTGTATGTTCCTTATACAAATCTACACCCGTGGAGAAAATGTCCAAACTTCGTACACGTGTTCCTTTCGAACCGGAAACAAACACAGTTTGAAAATTTTTAAACATGCTAAAACGGTCGATATTTGCGTTGGGTAAATATTATTGGAGATCAGTGAGATTGATAGTGTCACTGGAAATTTTTTGTGTACAATTTCAACCCCTTTCGGCATTGGAGGGGAGTACCGTTAGGGGTAGGGGTGTTACATAAAAAGAACGCGAAAACAGCCGAAATTGAAGTCAAATGCGGGGTTATGGATGTCGCTGAGTTTAATTATGACAATCAGGGCACCCACTTATCTGAAATAAAACAAATCGTGAATTATAAAGATAGCCAATTCAGACAAAAAAATGGGTAATATAAAAACCACACAACGTTTCTGGGATCCTTGTTCCTTTCGTCAGGTGCTAAGAAGAGCGTAGAGAAACAACTGCACTGGTCAGACGGCAACACTCAAAAGTCCCCCCCCCCCTTCATTTTTCCTCCTTTTGAGTGTTGTCAACTGACCAATGCAGTTGTTTCTCTAGGCTCTTCTTAGCACCTGACGAAAGGAACAAGGATC
Source organism: Zhengitettix transpicula (assembly GCA_037074705.1). Classification (NCBI taxonomy): domain Eukaryota; kingdom Metazoa; phylum Arthropoda; class Insecta; order Orthoptera; family Tetrigidae; genus Zhengitettix; species Zhengitettix transpicula. The sequence continues at coordinate 31,690,100 of CM073596.1, read as the reverse complement.
CCAGAAACGTTGTGTGATATTTATATTACCCTTTTTTTTGTCTATATTGGCTATCTTTCTTATTCATTATTTTCTATCAGACGTAAATTTTTTATTTTAAAACGAATCGTGGTCAACGGATGGTTTCGAGTTGGTTAGTTACTGCGTCATTAACAAGTCAAATTTCTACAATTCTCGAGGCGACTCATGGTTGTAGGGTTTGGAAACCGAGCAGTTATTTGGAAATGCGTCGAATCTGACAACTATGTTGCTTTCGCTTATATGGCGCAGTTAGTGGAGGTTTTAAAGATTAGAACATGCAAGTTTGTGTTAAGTCCAGCAAACGACTTTATTACTTGATATAAGTCAAGAGTCTGGGATACAATTAAGGACAGTTTCCCAGTTCCACGGTTGGACTTTTCTGAGATGGCGTCGGTCTTCCTGGTAGCGTAGCAACGCAAGAGCGAGGTGCCAGAAGGACATATTCGGCCACAGGACGTCGAGGAAGTGCAGAGGGCTGGCCGTCGTCTGCCAGAGTAGAAAGTCACTGAGTCGCGACACCCCCGACGTTCGCAGAAGCAGATCAGGCGCCCCCACCAGCGTCGTCGAGGTCCCTGCTCGCATGGCCCGCAGCGTCTCGGCGCGGGACGAGTACGCCATGGCAACGTTGAACACGCGGGGGCCGTGGCTGAGCGTCGCCGCCTCCGCTTGCGAAGCCAGGGCTCGCACGTCCGCGGGCAGCATCTGCAGCTCTCCAACGAAACGGACGCGAATGCCCAAGGTTCTGAACCGCGGCACCTCCTCCAACAAGCGACACAGCTTTTGTCTCGCGACGTCCATCAACGCCTCCACCTCCTCGGGGCGACGGCCGAAGTTCGCGACGCTGAATGCGAACACGGTTACCTCGGAGACGCCCAGCGCCAGGCACCACTGCAGCGCCTCGGCCATCTTGTCGAAGCCCCACGTGTGCGCCTCCTCGACGGTCAGGCCCCTCTGCGCCGCGAAGCGTCTGTTGCCGTCCATGACGAACGCCACGTGGCGCGGAACGTTCGCGTGGCTCAGCACTCGGGCGCACAGACGCTGGAAGCAGCTCAGGGCGTCCTCTCGCAACCACGACATCGCCCTCAACTGTTGCTACCATTGTTGTCGAAACCCTCGCTGTGTTACACGCAACAAGTCATTGTTGTCGCTAGCATCATTCGTCGAGAACATACAGTCACCATTTACTAGTAGAAGTCGTCTCACTCCCCTTATCGTTCAGAAAACCACCTTCTTGAGTAAATAACCCAAAAATAAAAAATTCCTTCATATCTGGATAATATCCATGATTCTAAGATGCCTTCAGAAAGAACTGCTCACAATCTCTCTTAATTACGGAGATGTATGCAAACCATTACAATTCCTATGACACCAAATAAACTGCGCCCTTATAAAAGTGAGGATGTTTCCTTCATTTAACACTTAAAAAAATTTAAAAATTGTCTTGCACAAAATCTAGGACAAAAAAAAACACCCATAAAAGACTCAAACGAAAGCTTCCACAAGACTTACACAAATAATTGTCAACCTGTAAATACCTGAACCCAATGTAATCAGCCAGAGGTGTGAAATATTCACAAAACCCTCTCGCCAAATACTCTTAGCCATATAATTTCTTATTATATCATAGCGAACTGCATTTTAATTGCAGACCCTGCTAAATAAATTTTAAAAAATCCTTTTGTAGTTGAGATGAGAAACAGTGCGTGTCCTCAGTGTCAGTGTGACGTCATTGCGACCTGCCCGTTTATTCAAACTTGAACTAAACCTAAAGTAGTATCTTTTGGGCCCTATTTTCTTATGATTATGGTTAACTATGTTGTATTTTCCGGTTGTTCTGCAACGTTAACAGTTGACAGCAGACATTGCGGGTGCCAACGACTTTTTTTACGAGAGGCTAAAATAATTATGACTATAATATTTATAAATTAAATAAATTAACGAACCGCCGTATTTCGTTCCCGTGAATGAAGACACATCAATTATTGTACATCCACATCTGGCGTGCAACAGTTGTTTGCAAACTTTCACCGGAGTTTCCAGTTATGCATTCATTTTAATATGAAAGCTGAGGAGGCGCGGGTAAGAAAAAAAGGAGGCGAAAACTTTATGTTTCAAATTGTTTCGAGAGTACAGTTGGGAGCCGTGTTCTCATCGATCCTGTTGCTTCAAGCAACAGCTTTTCAATTAAATATTAAAATGTCTCGACGCTACAATAAGCTTTATAGTACACTTAAATTGTTTATTTAGAAATAAGCTAACTGAGGAAACGTGAAAATTCAAGCGATCGATTATTGACGTGGATTGTCGTGATTAAAAGGCTGCAGCAACAAATACGACATAAAATAGTGTTAATTAAAGTTACTTCAGTATTCGGTACTGAGTGGTTTTTCATTAAATAAAAGTTAAATTGTTTAAAAAATACAAACTAATCTCTTACACAATATTCAATAAATAAATTATCCGAAAACAGAGATTTAAAATTATAGTTTACTTAATCTATGAACATGTTTCGGTTCTAATGTGGACCAGTCACCAGGATTATTCAATTTTTACTGTGTAGGCGTCAAGAAATATTGGTGGATTATTTTATTTGAATGTGATAAATCATTATCACACTAAAAATTCACAAATGTTTCGTCCTGATCCCCGAACTTCAGCGGAAATAAATAAGTTTTTACGTGGAGCAAGACGTATTTCTACTTTTTAATCAAATATATTCTAGTTTCAAAGTTAGGCTATTCAGTACTGAATATTTTATTGTGTAGTATTATTTTATATTTTACTCAATATTAAATTATTTATTTTATTTGAATACCAGCTGGTTCCCCGTGTACTTATTTATATAAACCAGAAAAAGTATTTAATTGTATATTAATCTTTATTCAAGAAGTGATTTAACCTAAATCTAACTGTTCCTAGTTCCGTACATACTTTCGACCGATAGTTAATTAATTCAACAGCTATAAAATACATTGAATTTTATTCCCTTCGAATTTCTTTACGAATATAATACTTAAATATACTCCTTGACAATTGCAGGTTATAATTGTCCCTCAGTCTTAAGACATTACGAAATATTAAATTTATGAAATTATCTACATTCACAATGTAAATAAATGGTCGCCATATTGGAGTCACTAATATGGCACGAAAATTAACTTATATTTTCCGAAAGAATCGTAAAGTATTTAGTATTGTTTTTTATAATCATTCGATGGAGTATTGCTGGATAAAATTATACTTTTTATTCAATTACGGATAAAGGAACTATTTCCTTTGTTCGTCTCGTAGTAACGTCTCTCTAGCGTGACATCATGGTCTCGTGGCGCGCAGTAATTTAACACATAATTATCACGGTTTTTAATTACAATTATTTCCATATTTATGCTAGGGGTTCCTCACCCACATAGTAACGTTTTTCGTGTTTTTAAGAATATGTGTACCACGTTTTCTAGTAATCTGTCCACGAGTTTAAATTTGTTTGCAGATTAACGTAAATAGATACATACAAATATACGTCCTTTATTTATATAGATAATTAAAAAACTAATTATTTATCATCCTAATTATGGACAAGAGGATCCACACTGAACGCTATCAATGACTAACATCATTTGAATTACCGACTTTTGTGGGCGAAAACATTCGTGGGGGAAAAAAACGTTTGGGAATGTTTTGTGCACTTTGTGTGGCCGGGTGTTAAGAATTTTTTTTTTGTTTTAGATCGCAAAGAACGTGGGCTGCGTGACCATAGCTCACTTCTCCAGGCTGCTCAACTTCCTGGGCATCACCATAGCCTCCGAGGAGTTCGGATTGTTGCTGAAGAAATTCCTCAAGGACAGTTACACTGTGAACTACGTGGCCTTCGTCACAGCCATCGACAACATCATCACTCAGCTGGACCGCCAGAGTGTGCTGGACACTGCAGGGGTAACTACAACTTAATATTAAACCTACAGTGATCAGGGCATCACAAACTAACCTGTTATACCCGCGTCTCGTAAATAAGTCGCCTTGAAGCATAAATTTATTATACATAGAACAGTAACGAAAGTAAAACCGATCCTAATAAAGAGGATGAACCTCGTGCGCTGCGATCAAAGTCATCAGGGTGTTTCCAATTTGACGTGTATATATTTTGAAAAATAATTAAAACATAAAATTTTTTTGATAATGGAAAATGCTCGGCATGTGTGTATGTGGAATTAAAAGTCGTCCACTTCTCACACTCTAGCGAGCTTCTCATGAGTTACTGCTCAACGGCGTCTTCTGTTGATTAGTCATTGAGATAATTTAGGCTTTCTTGGCTCTGAAAATATTCTTTTGGTTGGTATTTGTAACAAATTTTTGAGTGATTCATATCCACTCTCTCAAAGGTCTATAAGAACGTCAGCCTGTGCAGTGTTTGGACACGTCATTTGTGTCTTTCGAAATCATCAAACGAGAAGCAGTGATCCTCATCAGTTTTTAGTGACGCGGTTGTAGATTATCTGGCAGGAATCATTTCATTGAATGATATTCAGTTGACCGTGTTTGTGCCTCGGTCCAGGACGTGGTGCCGCAGTTCGCTGGTCGCGTGTTGAACGCCGAGCTGCCGAAACTCCCGAGACCTGAGCTGGCAAGGGTGTGCTACCCAAACTACGTGAATCATCCGGTGCTGACGACCCCGACGCCCGACGACGACCTGGAGCGGGTCATCCGTCGCATCCAGGCGTACGTCTCCGAGGAAGGAGTGCGCGTGTCCGGGAACTTCCGCGACATGGACGACCTGCGGACTGGAAGGGTCAGCAAGGACCAGTTCCGGCGCGGCCTCGACTACATCGGAGTAGGAGGTTTCCACAGGCTCTTCCTCACGGACGCCGAGATAGCCACGCTCGCGGACGCCTACTGCGACCCCAATGACGACTCACGCGTCTGCTGGGAAGCCTTCGTCGACGACATCGACAGAGGTACGAAGGGGCGGGGGGCACTGACCATTCAAGGCGACGGTCGGTTCAAAGGATCAGATATAATTAAAAAATTTCCGGCTGACTGAAAATAATGAATAAGAAAGATAGCCAATTCACACTCCGGGAAATTCATATCATATAACCAAGATATCATATATGTAGATTATCAGACAGGAATAACTTCATTGAAGCCATGATCTTTAGTTTGACCGCGTTTGTGTCTCGGTCCAGGACGTGGTGCCGCAGTTCGCTATAATATATATATATATATATATATATATATATATATATATATATATATATATATATATTAGCTGGGTGCCCGGCGTTGCCCGAGATGTCATTTATCTATAACCCCCGATATGACTCCAATTTCGGCTGCTTTTGCGCAATTTTTATGTAACGCTACTCGAACCCTAATCATTATAATTAACTCTGAAAAATATTTCTTCAACGCAAATATCTGCCGTTTGCATGTTCCAAAATTTGCACCCCGCTATCCCTACATCTGAGGGGTAAATGCCAATTTGAATGTCGTAACTAAACACAGTGACTTCCATAACCTTTGATTTGACTCCAATCTCGGTTGTATTGGCGTTATTTTACTGTAAAGCATCTCCACCCCAAACCCCAAGGGTGTCCTTTTCACAGGGCGTAGGGGATGAAAATTGTATTCAGATAACATTGGCAGAAACACTATCAATATCTTTGACCCCTAAAAATATTTATCCGACTCAAATATCGGCTGTTTTAGTATGTTTAAATATTTCCACCCCCGCTTCTGGGGGTGGAAGACGCGTCTCACCCCGGCAGTGTTTGTTTCCTGGTCGCAAAGAACACGTGTACGAAATTTGGTGAAAATTGCTCGACTGGTATAGATTTGTATTTTATTTAGAAAACGTTTGTATGGGATATAGAAAAGTGCTGTTTTTAGGGTTTTCCCGGAAATTATTCGATTTTTTCTCGCCTTTTAAACCTTCCCTAGACCTCCACGAACATTTCAAGACTAAGATAAGATAAATCCGTTCAGCCGTTCTCGAGTTTTAGTGAGACTAACGAACAGCAATTCATTTTTATATATATAGATAGATATTGTGGTAATTAAGAGGAAATAATTAATTAATAAACAAAAATTTGGACTCGCATTGTTAGCGGCATAAAACACACAAGTCGTACACAAGAATGCAATGCTTGCTGGTATTGTAGAGGGTGGTTCGCACATAGCAGTCTGTGGGGAGCCGAGCTCCAGTAGAGTCTTCTCAAGAATATAGCAGTGGACAAGACGAAAAGTATAAAATCCAGAAAGTGCCTGGATACATGTAACAACAGCTAAATCAGTTAGAACATTTTACAAGTGACAGTCTGTGAGTTAACCACGTAATATTCAACGCTAAATATTCAGTGTGTTGAATCTAAATCATTATATTCTCGATTTAGAACACTTTCTTCGATTTTTGGAGCACAGGTAACTGCTTCCACCAGTTAATAATCTTCGAAACGAGCTGATAGGATTTTGTAAACGAACAGTGAACCAACTTTTGCAAAACTAAATGCGTTAAGAGTCAGTGGATAAAAATGGCCTGTCTATAAAGTGTGTGTACGAACGAGATAATTTCCTTGAGTACGTGAGACAGTAAGGTAAATTTTCCACAGAATTACTATCTGTAAACTCATAAGTAAAGATATTGTCGTCAGATTTTGTTCAGAATTTAAAGTTCATATTTTATGTTTTGCATTGTAATAAATCTAATTATGAATTAAGTCCATAAGATTTCATTGTTAACAAGTATTTTCTTTATTAATGGCCCAGTAAACGACCCTGACATATAGTCATTTTATTGTAAAAGATCAATTGAAATTTATTTTCCTAAATAACTTGTGTAAATTTAATTGTTTGTGCGTTAATAAATTAATTTGTTTGCCTATTTTAAAATCTTGATTCTTATTATAACATCCTATCATTTAATATTTAAATTACTACAATTTGACGCATTAATGTGTGGTTTTAACTTTCATTCATGTATGATTACTACAAATTGGCACCTCAACGTGGCGATTTAATTGTCTTTAATTTGTGATCACTACAATATATATATTTATATATTGTAATAAACACATTATTTTATTTTAAATTAACAAATTAAAATTTACAATGATAGGATTTTAAATGAAAAACAAGAATTCAAAATATGACAAAAAATTAATTTAATAAAAACAAATTATTATCTCAATTGAAATTTTTTTTACAAGTTGGTAATGTGCCACGGCTTAATTTCAGGGCCGCCTGTCGGGTCTCCAATAAAGAATGTTACAAAATGACAATTAAAAACTTACAATGCAAAAGATTCCTGATTAAATAATTATTGAAATACGAAATCTGACGATAATTATATTTACACATTAGGTTTACAATTAATAAAATTCCTTTTTTTTTTGTTTACTTAAGCCTTAGCTGTTCGTCTGGGCTCGAACTCACTCGATTTTTGTGAAACACGTCACAGAAAGGCCATATTTCACTGAATTTTATAGATGTTGTAGTTTTCAAACACAAAGCAGTTCCTGCCCTTAACTGTTGATAACGTTGTTTTTTAAAGCTTTGATAAATGCATGAATATGCCAATAGACGAAATATCTCAGACTGTCGACTCGTAATTCCGAAAACCGGGACTTTAATATAATTTGTCTCTGCTGCCTAATTACACTTGCTCAAATATGGTACCAGGAACTTTGAATCAGGGACTCCACATAAAAAAACACTTTTCGCCTTCCCGCTCCAAGCAACTCTGAATATCTAAGTTCTGTACGTCCCAGTGCTACCTGAGGCAACAATGCAACTTAAGCAAGCAAGCAATTATAGGCTCCATATTCTTGTAGACAATCCTCATATTTACGCCGCCGATAATGAAAATCGTAAAAAAAATGATTAAATAATTACATATTTTTTATTTACCACACCATTGTGATCAAAAAGTAAGGTTAAATTGTCATTTAAAACTCCCGGGTATTAGGAAGGCAGGTAAATTTTTTTTCCTAGGTTGGTAGGCCTGTCTATATTATTTGCCAAGCGTCTGTTTGTTAAAAGGTTTAATTATCTCCGAGTTACACGTGTTTTTGTGAACAACCAAAAGTGAATTTTTCGATTTTTGCAATGGGTGATTTTGTTGAACAAAGAACTTGCATCAAATTTTGTTTGCGGAACGAATATTTTTGTGCGGACACGTTGAAAATGTTGCGGAAGGTCTTTGGTAATCAAACTGTGGCACAAAAAAACGTTTATAAGTGGTACAACGAGTTTAAAGAGGGCCGAGAACGCGTTGAAGACGAACCGCACTCTGCACGACCATCAACGTCTACCGACGACGGCCACGTCCAAACAATCAAAGATTTGGTGCTTGAAAATCGTCGATGGACAATTAGAGATCTCGCTGATAGTGTTGGAATATCATTTGGCTCAGCCCAAACCATTTTGAAGGATGTTTTGTGTCTCAAACGCGTCAAGTCTCGATTGGTGGCAAAATCGCTCAATTTTTTGGAAAAGTAGCGTCGCGTTGATGTGTTTGAAACTTTGCTGTCTGATTATCAGGACCACTTGAAATGCATCATTACTGGAGACAAGACTTGGATTTATGCATACGACCCTGAAACCACCGACCAATCCAGCGAATATCGTGCAAAAGGTGAAGCAAGACCGAAAATCAAGGTCATGTTGACAGTTTTCTTTGATTATCGTGGTGTGGTGCACTATGAATTCCTTCCGCCGGGCCAAACTGTCAACAAAGAATATTATTTTAGCGTTATGCGTCGTTTGCGTGAAGCTATTCGTCTGAAACGGCCGGAATTATGGGCGAACAACTCTTGTTTCCTTCATCACGATAATGCACCGTGTCATACTGCATTGGTTCTTCGCGACTCATATCGTTCCGCAACCACCGTATTCGCCTGATTTGGCTCCGTGCGACTTCTGGCTATTCAGCAAACTCAAAAGGCCAATGCTGGGACGCCGTTTTGACACGATTGAGGAGATAAAAACCGAATCGAAGAAGGTCTTGAAGGCTATACCGGAAAAAGACTATTCCGACTGTTTCGAGGACTGGGAAAAGCGTTGGAAAAAGTGCGTTTTATCGGACGGGGATTACTTTGAAGGGGATTTGGAAATGAATAAAGATTTTATATTTTATAAAAAAATTCATCTTACTTTTTGTTCACAGTGGTAAGTCCATATGGAAAAGAAGCAACATCAGAAGATTAAAAGTTACAGATGCGTAGTTGTAAAGTGCGTTAAAACTTCACCAGTGCTTCGTTGAAATCTAAAAGCAATATAATTATCACAGCTGTTGCCACATGTGTTTGACATATGTGCTTATTTATCTAAATACACTAGATTCTAGACTAATGTGGCGGAAGGACACATCAAGTAACAAAACTAAATACCAAAAACAACATTTTTGTACAAGTACTCCCTATTAATGTTTCCAAGCCACTAGTTTTTACATACTCCTTATGTTCTGCACGATTTAATAGTTTATTAGACACGGAAGTGCAAAACGCGAGAATATTGCATATGGTTTAGCAAATTTTATTATTTCGTTTATCACTCATTTCGTAAGTGTGAATAACGAAGCAATGAATTTACAAAATTGACATCCGGTATACAACTAACTTGTATAATTCACGTAGCACCCAGGATGCCTCTGCAAATTAAATAACTGTTTTTATTTTTGTTTCGGAGAATTTTTCCTTTTTCACTAGGCAAGATAATACGAACATCGGAAGGTCACGATCACTGTGAGTACAAAACCCTGCGTCGACTTGATGTGTGTACAATTATTTTCAGTACTAAAATACCTGAATTAATTTAGACGAATATTAATTTCGCCAAGGTATTTTTTTTAGAATGAGGGTAGCGCACGTGGTGGCTAATATAGTTGAAAGGGGGGATGCGGAAGGGTAGTGGAAGGTAGCCAAGGGATAACTAGGGGCCCCGGGCTATAGTTTAAGGATCCTAGCCTGGCATTCGCCTAAAAATAATGCATGACAAACCCTAGAAAACCTGCATCAAGTAGGTCGGGTATTGGGTACTTGTCCCACGCCCTTCCGATAGCGGGAGAGGGGTTTGCTGGGGGGGGGGGGGGGTCGCAGCATTCCCTTCTCCGTGCCTCAACCAGCTTAGGAGGCAACTGGCAGACTGTTCCAATGGGAACAGAGAACTACTCTTACCGTATGTCCAAGGTCTGTGACCCCGAAACATTCACCTCTCAAAACAGGAAAGAGGTAAAGGTATCCTCCTCCGACAAGGTTCTCAAACTATAGCGTCGCTTCACCATCGATTGCCAGCGTGACGAAATGGCCACTTTATAATCTGCTACGACATAAATTAATAAGTAATACATTTCTAAATTTACACGACTCTAACGTGGCGGCTTCTGATTGGTGATCTGCTATTTACGTGGTTAGATGTGACGTCAATTCAGTTCCGTTACGTAACGTTACGCCCGGATTTCCCAACACATCAGCTTATCCTACCCTGTAATAATGTTATCTTTCATTAATCGCAATTAGTCACTGTCCGATTTAGAAACTGACGTACGCTGTATTACGTAACCAAAAGCAGACGTCGACATAAAAACAATCGTGAGCACCACAAATACCTTACTTATCGAATCCGAATGTTTTGATGACACGCAACTTTAGGTTGTGAGAATAATCCGTCATGATCTGTCGTGCGATGATAAGATTATAGTCGGTTCGTGGAGTCGTATCGTTGTTTTTGCACCATCAACTTGAATAAATCTGAAACTCGGAGGAGGGAATCTGTCCTGAAAACTCAGGAGACAACAAACGTCCATCAATCTTCCACTGGTCAAATCTCAGACTGTTGTTGACGTATCGAAATACTTAAGACCAATTTGTGAATGTATTCAAACAGAAACCCGAAAATATTTTGGAAACTTGAGAATTCACAGTCAAAATCGTTACATTCTCTAAAAAAAATAATTAATTGGGATAATTATATTTATGTTTATTGGCACTTGTAATTCCGCTGTCCGGAACGACAGGAGTAAAAAAAAAAAACACGATGGACTGTAACTTTTACAAATATTTACAAAAATTGAACTATTGATTTCACAGAATCAGTCTGTTATAGAATTTGAGAGTATTATTTGGTTGTCCTCGGGTGTCACTTTCACACAAGTAAATTAACAGTCTTCGGCTTACAGTCAGCGTCCATGGCGAGTAGTTGCTTCTCCGATCAGAACCGATCTCTCCACAGTCCGAAGGGACACTGTTCTCCACGCGGAACTCAAAACATTGCCTGCTTGCTGGTTACCAGGCGCGTGGACCTACTCGGCGCAGTCCACAGACGCGATCCCTCAACTGCCCTGCTTCCTACCGCGTTCCGTTTCTCATTCGCGATCACATCACAGCGTGAGGCCTGCAACTAGCACTGGAATATTGAATTAGAATTTTTAAAATTTTGCATTAATATTAATAGTAATGATGTTCGGGTTTTCCATTCTCTGAGAGGGAGAAAGAGTCAGGCTTTTCGACCACAAAAAAAAAACACTACAGGGAAATAAGTAATCGAGATAAAAAATTTTAGAAATGATTTCCTAGCATCCAAACATATTATATGTAAACAAATTCCTCTTTTTTTTTGCGAATGCTTTCCTTGCTTGTGGTATCTAACTTTTAAACCTCTTTGCTTCTACCATCAATGGTTATTCTCCTACCCAAATAACAAAATTCGTCTATTTCCGTCAAATTATCATTTACTGCTGATGCTGATAAAATATCGTCAGCAAACCTTAGCGTCTTAATTTCTTCTCCTTGAATGATGACTCCTTGTCCAAATTTCTCTTCAAATTCCTTCATTGCCTTATACCTACTAAATTCAATCTACTCCAGAGAGACAACTATCGTGACTTTCACATGTGACCGAAGAAGATTTGGAACTTGCTCTGAATTTATAATCTATACATCTATAAATTTAGAGGCAGCCGTGAACCTTCTCCAATCGGATAATCACCATCAACGTATCCAGGAACAAAGCGAGACTCGAAAGGCTTAAGTCATTCTTGGGGTTTTCTCTCCCTGGCTGTAAGCCAGGAAATTTTAAATTTGGTTTCCATAAGCTGTGACTTGAGAGGTGTTATTTTCCATGGTCGTTACATTTTAGACATACGGCAAGAGTTGTTCTTTGTTCCTATTGGACCAGTCGACCAGCTGCCCCAAAAATTCAGTCGAGGCATAGCCAACCAAACTCACGTTTTTAGAAGGACGTCCAACAAGTACCAAGAACCAGACCTATTAGATGCGGATTTCTCTGGGGTCTTCCCTGCATCACTTTTAGGCGAATGTGTCGGGTAGGAGCCTTAAACTACAACCAGGAGGCCCTAGTCACCCATTGGCTAACTCATTATTTGCCCTCCCCTTTCATTTCCATCCCTATCTATGCTATTAAAAGGGAGAAATAAAATAATAATGAAACCCTTTTCTGTCAGATAATCTAACATGTTTGTACTTTCATCAGGTCAATGGAGAAATTTGTAAAACATAATGAAATTGTAGGAACATAACATAAACAACATGAATACAATATTTTTAAAATGTCTGTTATAATCATTGTTTATTTATTTCGTTAATAAAAAAAGACATAAAATAAAATATTATAAGTCTATAAATTTAGAGGAAGACCCGAACTTATTAAGTCAGAAGGGAAGGTCTCTATGGAATAGACTGAATTTAGTAGGTTTAAGGAGTGCTTGCACTCGTGTAATCAGTGATGATTAATATTCTTTCTTCCCTGAAGACAACCAAAGTTTTTTACCATTCGAAACATCAGACTCTTTCTTCTTCTTAGACAATGGAAACCTCGACCTATCACTCACATTACTAATTACACTACAAATACATATTTTTAAAATACAATAAATGCTAATAGTTCATCCTTACATTTGTAATGATCTGTATATTTCTGTACAGAGAAGAAGAGGATCAACAATATCAACAATAAGAAAGATGTGCAGTTCACATTTGAATTTAACTCTTTAATATTGGCTTGGTAAAATGTTTTAATCTTGGGTATTCCACTCCTTTTTGAGCAAATTATAATGACTTACAATCTATATATGAATTGCTTTTGTTTATTGTATTTAATGAATGATTTCCAGAGTTGGTACTAAAGTTATTGTAATAGTTGATAACATTAATGAATATCCAGGATGTATACAGCCATCAATATGAACCCTCTTTTTCTCAATAACTACATGATTCTGATTATCCGTGATTAAATGTTATAACCAAACACCATGTCAAGAATAAATTGGTGATATTTTAATTTCTCAAGGCAATCCACAAATAGGAGTATCTGTAGTCAACTTTGAAATTTTAAATGGGAAAATAGGTCTTGTAAGGTATTATTGGATATTATAGTATCTTCTTTTCTCATTTTTAACACCCTATATGTTTAATTCAATCATTATATTGCAGTATTCACGACTCATGGACTGGAGAAGTACCCAACGCTGGAGGTGCGGTCGCCACTGCCACCGAAGACTTGCCCACCGATGCCAGATCGTTGCACTGCAGTGGTGAAATGCATAGCACGGTATCTGCGTCTGCATCGTTGTGCTCTCAGGCCAGGTTTCTCCGCCTTTGATAACCTGCGTCAGGGGTACGTCACTGCGGAGCAACTGGGCAAGGCCTTGGATACTGTCAGACTCAAACTGTCTGATGAAGATTTCACCACTATCTTGGAATACTTCACAGACACCAGAGGACTTAACTACTACCACTTCCTCAACATGGTTGAACCCATGGATGCTGTCAGTCTGGTATGGGACTGTCTACATCTCTTACTAAGAAAGAAATCATTGGAGCATACTGACAAGGTGGCAGACATTAGTGGTCACAGGAAATTAGTTGTTAGTCAACTAAAAACTGCATAAAATCAATCGTATTACTGATCAGTAATATAACTAAAAGTTATGTGCAATGCAACAGGCTTTGGTTGTGAAACTGATCAATTCCTCTCAGTTTCTGAGTGAATTGTGTTAGATGTGACAAATTGCTCGATTGTCATCCCTGGGTTAAGAGGTCTTTGTCTGTACATTTGTGGCGATATTCTGTAACTCTCAACTTGTCAGTCACAGCAGTTACGGGTAGTGATAATATTTGAAACCATCAACATAAATAGGTAAATAAATGAAACATCTATGATTACTAATGAGCTGTATATGTTCTGACTTGAAGTATGATCAACTTAGAATTTTCTCCAATCATCAAAGCCTCAAATTGAAAATTTTCTGTGCAAACATACCCTTACTTGATCTCTGTTCTAGTGCAAAAATGGAGACATCTCTCTAGTTTCTACCTGAGGGACAAGGTCTGATACTCTATCAAATCTAGTATCTAGTCCCACAATGGTTTATGAAATAAAAAAAATGGCACTTCTATTTAATCACTGTAAGAATAATTTTAATAATTTGTCCTTTGTTATTAGTATCAACCATATGAAGAAAAGCTGGAGATAGTAAATAGAGAGCCACCACCTAGAAAACCCAAACCCCAAGAAACAAATATTATTGAAATTTTGGCTAAAATCAAAAGGAAGGTAAGAGTACTTTTGTTCCTAAGGTAACATTTAATGTCTAATTAACTGCCCAATCCTACTACTGACTAAAATCCTTCACTGACTAAAATTGGTAACCCTATTTTTAAGTAACATAATATCAATAAATTGTAGATTACTTGTAGTTACTAGGTTACATTAATGTTTTGGCACTTAATGTTACCAGAAATTGTATGTTTCAGTTTAAATAAATAAAACAATTATAAAAATATTGTAGAAGTTAATGCCAGATATATATATATATATATATATATATATATATGACATTAGTAAGGATGTGACATTGTCAAAAATAATTGCAATATTGGTATGGAAAGAAAAGAGAGATAGGTTGCGGCTCACCTGAAAGTGAAGGAATTGAAGGTTATTCTTCAAATTTTCGGAGGCTCTCAGCCTCCTTCTTCAGGAAGGAGTGTTACACCATTCCGTGCACCGGCCGGCTGCGGACTGCGGAGTTTTGACCGCCGCACGGCTGGTAGCCCATAAACAATTAACACCTCACAAGGCCACTAACTTTCTCTCTCAAGGGAAGGTCGTGGCATAGGAAAGGTTCGGATAGCACCCTATGTTCAAGCATATATGTATACATATATACATATATATATATATATATATATATATATATATATATATATATATATATATATATATATATAGGTTCATATATATTTATAGTCATATGAAACATATGACAAATTAATTGGATTTCTTCAATGTAATATTGCATTTGTTAGAATATCTATCCTTGCTTATTCATGATTAAAGTACATATAAATTATTTATATATTTAAAAGATAGGTACATGATATGGACAAGAAACAGAGACAGAAAATCACTAGTGTAGCTACAATTGTAGCCCGCTGTCACGTTTGACATTATAATTTTTGGAGTCACAGTATGATTTGATTTATTTAGCATTACTGTTGCATGGTAGCCAACAGGAATAGAGACCTTTTCATTCCAAAAGAAATAGGTTCAATTTCCCACATAATAATTGAAAGTGTAAAAAAATAAAGGCTTCATACCTTGAAAAAATGGATGAATTAGCCCCTGATGATGATATTTATAATTAAATTAAAAATATATTGCACAGTAATTTTGTCTTGTGCTTATTTATGAGTATTATAAATTGTATAAAATATGGCATCGATTGTTAGGTTGTTCGGGACAGAGTTCGTGTAATCGAATTCTTAAGAAAATTTGACAAGAACAATAAAGATTACATCTCCCATGAAGATTTCCACAGAGGAATTGACCAGCTCCAGATAGGGCTTTCTCCACCTGAAGTTGCCACTCTGATAGATGTGTAAGTATACTATCCAAATAAAAAAATAGTGGTGTAACGAATAGTTTGTGAGGTATTGTTACTATACTGTTTAGTTAGTTTAATTAGAATGGAATATTATGTCTGAAACTTTATGAGCTTCTTAATAATTATGAAGAAGTATAGTTAGTATTATATTCATGTGAGTTTTATCCTAAAACTTACCAAAATTGTCTTCAACTGTGTTATAAATATTTGGTTGATAAATAAGTTTATATTCCTTCACTATCTTCATATAAGACCCACAATTGGTTATAATTACAAAATCCTTCATTTCACTTACAGTTTTGCGAGTCCATTGAATCCAGGTATGGTGGACTACAGACGGATAGCAGAAGTAGCTGAAGAAGCTATGTCTCAACAAGGATTGGAGCGAGCTCCCCTCATAGTTCCTGTGCAGACTGTAGCAATTAACGATGGAGATCAAAATTTCCTCAATTTTGAGGAACGTCAAAAAGTTACAGACATCCTGATCCGTTTGGCCCATAAAGTGGACTGTGATTTACAACAGAAACTCAAGGTAATTCACTTCCCATTAGGTGTATTTTAGAAAATGTGATGTCCTGGATTAGATATACCTTTAGCTACTTCATCTACTAGAAGTTTTTTTTTAACATTATAAATGTTGTTGAGTAACTAAAAATGCGAATAAATTCAACGAAGAAACAATCAATTGTATAATGTTCTTCGAACATGATAAAGTAAATATGATAATTCCTGATGTTTTCATCATGTAATTGTGTAATGAGCTCTGTTGTTTTACTATAAATGAAATGCAAAATGCACTCCTTCAATCTGTTTTCTTCAATACTCATACATGAACTCCCCTGAGAAATAGGCATAATGTGGTATTATATATATATATTCAAATTCTGAGTGACAAATAATATAAGAAAATATTATTTTATAACAAATTATGGTTAAATTATTGTAATTAAATGACAAATCATAACAATAATTTGCCTAATTATGACATACATCGTGTTGTTTCTAGGACTGGGATGCCCCCAACATTGGTAGCATCAGTCGTGAGCAGTTTATTAAAGTCCTTTGCATCATTGGGTTAGCCTCCTTGTTTTCTGGGCAAGAAATTGACACATTAGTGAAGTGCTTTGGTGTTGAGCGTGGACTACGACTAGAGTTGGATTACCGAGCTTTGTGTAATTCTATTAATACTTTGCAGTCAATCTACAAGAGACAGGTATTCTAGTCCTTTGTCATTGTATGTTATGAAATTGTGTTACGTTGAAATAAAGATATGAATTTTTTTTAGAAACTGCCATTTTATTACTGTATTTATGTAAGAGAAAAAGGAATCAATGTAAAGTGAAATTTTCTCTGAAATATCTGCTGCATAGCATACATTATAATAGAATTGTCTGAACACATCAAATCTCTGCAAAAGTTGTAGGAAGGTCCTGTACAAGTCGTTGAAAGCTAAATTAAGTTTATAGTACTCAAAATCAAATGAATGTCACAATACCAATGGTGACATATTTGTAATAAAAACACACCTCTTTGATATATCTATCTATCTATCTATCTATCTATCTATGTACCTATCTATCTATCTATGTACCTATCTATCTATCTATCTATCTATATATATATATATATATATATGAGTGAATATGAGACCCTAAGCCCCCTTCGTCAGGGCCGGCTGGGCACGAATTCCTTGAAAATTTGTATTATGCACTCACTGCTGCCAGACTGGATTAACTATTGATTTCAGGTAAGTCGGCATCACTGTCTCCGTTTCCTATCGAAATGTGTTATATATTTTGACAATGTCACATCCTTACTTATATATATATATATATATATATATATATATATATATACGAGTAAGGATCTGACATTGTCAAAATTAAAACAATTTTTATGGAAAAGAAAGAGAGAAAGGTGGTGGCTTACCTGAAACTGAAGCTCGGCATTGCCACTTGGCACAGGAGGAAGTTCTTCAAATTTTTGATGGCTTGACGTACAGTCCTGAAGGTGGAGGCTCAGGTCTTCAAAAATTTGAAATCCTATTTCATCCCAGGTTGACTGGACCAACTGTTGACTCTTTCTTATCCAAATGAGTTAATTATTTGACTTTGTTAAATTTACTTATTTGATATATATATATATATATATATATAGTAAGGATATGACATTGTCAAAAATAATTGCAATATTGGTAGGGAAAGGAAAGAGAGGTTGTGTGTCTTACCTGAAAGTGAAGTGTGGTGTAGCTATAAGGAAATGAAGGTTGTTCTTCAAATTTTCGGAGGCTCTCAGCCTCCTTCTTCAGGAAGGAGTACCGCACTTCACTTTCAGGTAAGCTACAACCTATCTCTCTTTCCTTTCCATACCAATATTGCAAACATATATATATATATATATAATATTAGTAAGAATACGACACGGTCAAAAATAATTGCGATATTGAGATGGTAGGAAAGAGAGACAGTAAAGTTGACTTACCTGAAATTAACAAATTGAAAAATTGGTCCAGTTCAGACATTTCTTTCTGAGTCTGCCCCTTGAAAATTTGAAATATTTTTACTTCTCAACCTGACTGGACTAACTATTAAATCATTAGATTGGTTAAGTCTGATATATAGAGGTTTGACAGTTATTAGTATGGATTGCCAGTAAACTATAGCTATGTTTGGTTATATCAAATAACCCTGCTATGTACCAAAGTTTCCTGTTGCCTCTTATTTTTTTGCCGTTGGATTGGAGCAGGATACAGGAAATGTTAAAAGTTTAACAAATTCATTGTTCTATTATTCTGTAGTTTTATTTCCATAAAAGTTTTTAAAGGGATTTTTCCAAGGAGACTAAGTAAAGTAAATGTTTTCATGAAAATATGGAGAAAATGACAACAAATAATTTTTTAATTAAATATTATGAAATGTAGCATTAACATTCTCTCACACTTTGCTTATCAAAAACAAAATAAATGGCAACTAATTAACATGACAGCATTATGACTACCATGCCCTCATGGACAATATTTATTACTTTCAATTGCTGAAAACAAACTGTATTCCTATTTACATTTGCTCTACGAAGTTCCCAAAATGTATAAACGAAACAGCAATATATAAAAAATTTGTGCATGATTCAACCTTTATATTGCACACTTGAATTAAAAAATGTAATATATTTTGGGGTGTTATACACCTGACCATATAACATTTAAATAAATATTTTAATATTAACAATCATTTGTTATTAAAAATTAATAAATGTTTAATCTCAACTAAAGATTAACACAAGAATTTTTATGAAGAGTTTAGAGGATGCATTTAGTAGCTTCATCTCATTCAGTCATGAAGTGTGGCCAAATTTATTTAATCATAAGTGTATTTTTAACATTCTGATATTATTATAATAAAAGAATAAAACTTGCATTTTATTCTAAAGCAGACTTTTAATAAAGAAACAAATTAGAAAACACTGCATTATTCATTTCTTATTCGAAACCTCCTCAGGTGTTTGTTTACTATTTCAAATTATTAATAAACAAATTTACTATATTTAGTACAATATTTTATATCAACAGCATTTATATTAGACAATTTATAATAGATTTTGTACATTAAACAAACACCTACATCAACATCCAGCACTATAATTTATTTTACAAATGATAAAATTAATTGTAATGAAGAAGATATTTAAGTATGACAGGAATGGCATTCAAAATATGTATAAACCTTATAAGTTCACTTTTAGAAACAAGTTTCCTTTAAAATTACCACAGCACAACATAGAATGGGATTTTAAAATACTAAATGCAACCTCATAAATGTATGGTAAGATTATAAATAGCGGTATGAATAAAATTGTGAGCAGCTAACCACTTTAATAAAATGTCTTTAGAAAATTCACAATGACTAACAAGTTACTTTCAACCACTCATGTTGAATTTTCAAAATTTTACAGCATATACAGTATGACAATATTGGAGATAAAAGTAAAATGATTAGATGAGCAAAGATGAATGTTTCCAACGTATACAAGCCTCAGTCAATAAGAGAGATCAGCAAAACATTCACATAAGTCTTCAATCTATCTTGCACTCATTTTTTGCAAAATGTAAATTTTAAAAATCATATAATACAATCTTTAGAAGTCTAAACGATTAGATTTTTTTTTTTTAAAAAAACCATTTTATCTATTCAAAAGATTTTTGTATCAGAAACGTGTGAACATATTACAAACTATGATCAAATGTGAATTATTTTAAAAATATGAATAATTGCTGTTCCCTCTTTCATCATGATTTAAGCACAACATTTTTATTGTTCATGTCCCTGTAATATATTGTTAATTGTTTAACTTTAGCCAAGGGTAAATAAATTAATATTTCAACACTGTTGATTTATAAAAGTGACACAATTTTCAAAATAAAATAAAATAAAAAATCAATGCAAGAGAGCATTTTTCAATAAATACTTGAACAAATAAAATAAAATTTCGTAAATAAAATAGAAAGTTAAAGAGAGCATGACATATAGAGTAATAACTTATTAAAAATAAGAGTTATGAAATAAATCATGGCACAGTGGAAATTAATACTAATATTTAAATTATTTAATACAGAATGATTGGTCATCATTTAGCACTAATTGTTTGAAAATTAATTTGCAAATAGTACATAAAAATAAAAACACTTACACACAAAAAATACAGAATTCATAAACAAAATAATTTGAATCTAGCTATACATTCATAATGATATAATTATATAATTTGCAAAAGAAATTAATCTTTATCTAAAAACCTCATTTATAAATGTCAGTTTATTGTCCAATAATGGTTTATATTTAATTAAATTAATTACTTCAGGTTTAAGTACAAAAAAGACAACATGTAAATGGATTACTATTTGCTAAAAAATGTATAACTTATAAGATTTTTGCTTTTATGCAGAAATTTAGTTACAGGTGCATAATCTCAACCACAGTTTCTATTCGTCATTATTTAAGTCTGCAACATACAATACTATAGCACTGCTCAAAAATTGAAATATGAAAGGAGAATAAGAAGAAGCAATTTATTGACAATTATGAATATTTATCACAATTTTAGTCTTAAAAATGACTGGAAATGTGTAGCAAAACTACAAAGCCTAAAATATAGTACAATATGATGCATAATAATATGCAGGGCAATCAACAAATAATAACTAATTTAAGAAATAATTTTTAAGTTGGATACTGTTGTAACACTGTGAGTTTTGACAAACTTTGGATCTTATACTGTGGTTAGTGTTCAAAGGCTCTCAAAATTGCTCAATATAATTTTGAATTATTAATTGTTTTTGAATATACTGAAACACTAATTTATTTAATTTCTCAACTTGAACATTTTAAATAGATGAACCCTTCTAATATAAATACTATAATATCAAAATAACTTTACCATTCAAAAGTTTCACTTTTAGAAGTAACCTGTGATCTATTATTAAATAATAATGCTGAGTTACGCACTTAAGTATTGGGCTACATCAAAAGTTAAATTAAGTCACAGCCCTATGTGTAAAATAAATTTATGAAACTTGGAAGTCAGTAGTGTGTATTTATTTTAAAGCTTAAAATTTCTTTTTTAACCTTTCATTTTTGGACAACAGAAGATTGTTAACCTAATTGATAAACAAATATTCAACTTTTATATAAAAAAAACTGCAGCCTTTCTAACCACAATATAAAAAATCACCACATGACATGATCTTAAGAAATAATTCTATAATTTAAACAACCTTGGTGTGCACTAGAGTACATTGGTAATGTACAAATCAATGAATATATAAAGTCAGTTTACAGCCGACATCTTCTAGTCGTAAAAGCATTTACTCACAGATTCGTCCTTCTTTCCTATGCTGATTTTTTTCAACATTAAGAAGAAGAATTTACAAGATCCTGTGTATTTTATCTAGTCAGTATTTGCAATATATCAAGAGAACTTTCTTCTGTACATGGTTACCATTTTCTTAATAAGAAGCATCAGAAGGAAGTCTTTTCTAACAAGTGTTATTATTAAAAAATTATTCTTTTACTTTAATAAACCTTCAGTATGTGTGTATAATTCTTCTTTGAGTTGACATTAAGTACAAGTAGAAGAATCTATTAAATTCAATTATTACTTTTCAACAACACAGTTCTATCTACAGCAAATTTATATTCTTTAATTTGCATTTAATTCAAACCTGCTGTTTTCAATTTTCTTATTTAAGAAATATTTTTAATGCATAACTTCTCTTTAATGTTCTAGTAGGAATCAACCTAGATTATTATATCATTATAATGATAGTTATGACAATTAGGCCAAACAAGTTTATCAGTTCATAGAACTGAACTCAGTTATGACAGTATGATTGGATGAAGGTAAGGGTAAGGCAACTTGGGAAGAATGGATTGGAAGGGAGTGGGGATCTACATATAGGAAACACCTAAACACTAATGCAATCAAATTGCACATTCTTATATAATAATAGATAATAACATTGTAATAGTAATCCAAAAAAGATCTTTAACGGCAATCACATTTAGAAGCATTGTTTATTATTAAATGTGTTCTTTCAATAATAGTATAGAATATATTTATATATATATTTATGTATAAAGAGGATGTCATGACGAATAATTTATTTCCACAAGGAATTTAAGTGCTTGAACTTTGAAACTGAGACCCAAATAGAGCCACTTTAAATTCAAAGTCTTATATTTTAAACAGAGTTGTCAAGATGATAGATCCTGGAAAAAATTTCACACTGATTTAAAGCAACTCCTTCCATGTTCTTTTTTTTTTTTAGTAATGATTAAAAACTCTTGCGAAATGACAAGTTATAAGTACTATTATTAACAAAATTCAAGTTCTCAACTCTGCAAATGTAACAATTTTGCATGCACACAGCTGTTTTTTAATTTTTCATTATTTACTATAAAGCAAATTGCTTTCTGAAACTGTCCTTTCGAGTCAGTACAAATATTCTGCGATATTTTGAATTATTAACTTAGAGAAGAGTTTAGACTTAAACCCAAGTGTTTCTTTCGTATAAATTAATGTCCACTTTTAATATGAGAAAAGCCTCAAAACTTG
This sequence comes from Zhengitettix transpicula, assembly GCA_037074705.1. Lineage (NCBI taxonomy): Eukaryota > Metazoa > Arthropoda > Insecta > Orthoptera > Tetrigidae > Zhengitettix > Zhengitettix transpicula. The sequence continues at coordinate 31,667,077 of CM073596.1, read as the reverse complement.
TTTGCTCTTAGAATAAAATACAACAGAATCAAGATTCTGGCAGAAAATCTGCACCTTGTACTACATTCGTTTCGACAAACTTACATCGACTAAATTTATTGCACACTTTGCACCATAGGCTATTAAATGTTAGTAGCTTGTTGTTTCACATCTTTATCCATATCTAAATTAAATAATGCCTGCCAAAATTCAGTGAATTGTTGAAGGAAGAAGTAAAAGGGGAAAAGAACTGATCCGCAGAATCTGGAATGATTTAGTAAATATTTTTGTCAAAACTGGTAAAATGTGTACCATTTTTTCTGAAGAACATTTAAGGTTACATGAGTGTAATTTAAGAAAATATTTTCTTTCCTTTATGTAAATGGTTACTGTAATGGTTGAAGCATTAAATTACAGTACAAGAAAGAGTTCTCATTTCATTTCATACAGATCAGTAACTCATGTTCTGGACTTCACATTTATACAGGGATAATTTAAACTGCCTGAATTCAAATTTCCAACTTATGATTCCCACATCAGATGTAGTGCCCATCTCTCTCATTTTTTCTTAATTTCTTTCAAACATTCAACATTTAACAGAGAAGGGTGCAAATTAGCATGAAAGATGATTAGAGGTTGTCACACCTTCAGATTTCTTCCTATTTATGGGTTAGGGAGAAGTGTGAGGATCCTGAAACTCCAGATCGGTGGAAGTGAACATTTTGCCATTTGTTATCTCTCTTGTGCCACACTCTTGTCTCTTCTGACTGGTGAGTGTGAGGTTGACCCTGCCTGCAAGATAAATTTACACATATGCTAAGTCTGTGGCTGTCCCGAAAGTAACTTTTAATCTATCTATATCTATATATATATATATATACAAACTTGGATAGTGAGGAAGGATAGAAATAAATAGGAGAAATAGGAGGATTGTGCTTTATGTGAATTCATATGCTTGGGCGAAGATTTACGCACATAGAAAAGCATATGTTCAAAGCAGAGAGAAGGATGGAAGAAGAAGGAAAGACTGAAAATATTTGACCCAGGCGGGACTTGAACCCACGTATTCTGCTTAGTACACAGACGCCTTAACCATCTCGGCCACCGGGTCAAGTTCCTGACCAGGCAAATATAGACAGTCTTATTGTGGACAATTAATAGTTTTAGTGGAGGAATGGATAGAGTAGAGTATATGTATGTATGTATGTATGTATGTATGTATGTATGTATGCATATATAAATCATTCTATATCAATATATATACACATCTGTTGGGTTTGACTAACTACAGTAATTATTTCTATTTGTGGAAATAAATTGAGATTAACAAAGACTTCTCAGGTTTTTTACATCATCACCCAGGTAGAAACCAGAGAAGTCTTTGTCAATGCATTTCACTGGGAAAGTCTTCGATCTTTAATAAATTGTGATATTTTTTGAGGATGATTTAATAATTTATTTAAACTAAAAATAAAATTGAACAAAACCATATATTTACTTAACAATCTTGTATAAAAACAATTTACAATCAATAAAACCCAACTGTTACTGATATAATTTCTTATAACATTTTTAGAAATTCATGCAGGTAATGTCTTTAAAATAAACTTAGTAATTTTTTACTTTGTTTCTACACCTATTATGCTACAGGTCTTTTAGTACCATATTGGTTTGGCTTGTTAAACAATGTACTTTAATATGATGTCCTCACGTTTATAATATATTAGAGCACTTTGTAAAAAACAGTGAATATGTTTTTGTAAAATTTTATAAAATATTATGAAAGACAAGAGAAAAATAAACAGGCAACCACATTTTAACATAATAAACTTACTTGTCCATGTACTGTGTGAGACGAACATAAGCAATACATGCAGCATCTTCTCCTAACAAGTGAACATGTGGATTCAGGATGGTAGTATTCATAGATTTGCAGTTCTTTCCTAAAACTAAGGGAAATATTAACAAATTGTTATTGAAAAAGTCAACATATTTTAAAAATAAATATGGAATGAATAAACTTATAAAAGACAATAATGCTAAGAGAGTGAATAAATTAAATTGTGTGCATCTTATTTTAAAATCTTACATGCTTTACTTACCTTCAATATGACTCATACATAACATTAACATTAAGCAGAATAATTTTTTAAAATTATTTTATAAATACAACTTGTATAGACAATGAGAACATTTGAAACTAGATCATATAAACAAAACTTTGTCAGTTTTATGATCTCCAAGTACTGGCAATACAAAAATCAAGAAAAATATAAGTGAAATGAGAGTTAATGTAAAAAAAATGCTGTAGAAAACAAACAATTGCTCACTGGATATGATGAGTATGTCACCATGAAGAGAAAGAGAATTAGAAGCCCCATTTAATAAGACAGTTTGGTAGTAATGAAAATGAAAAATGCGTGTGTTTACAATTGAGAAAAAACAACATACTTGATGGCTAGTACATTTTACTGGTAAATACACCAAGAGCAGGTCAGAAATTATAAGATAGAGAAAATTTATAAACTTATACAGTTCATATGTACAGTAAACATAATTTATATACAAAAAATCCATTTTTGTTATTATTATTTCAATTTTTTAAAATGACTGCTTTGTATCAAATTTTTTGTATTAACTGCCCTTTATCATACTATACTTAAAATATTTATAATTAGTCTACAATAAAATCCATGACAATATAACTATATCAAATTATACACACAGTATAAAATAAAGAATTCAACTAAATTATTGTTACATTGCAGAACAAAACAAATTAAGGTCAGAGTGATTGTATTTGAATTTAAAGACTTTTCAGAATCTGTTAGTAGAAAACATAAAAGTAATGGTCATGCTAACCTGTATTGTAAAAATATAAAATGGTATGCAGAAGTTTACATGCAAAATAAAAAGCTGTAATTACCATTATCAAAGTAAAATTTGTGAAAATCCATTCCCTCGACTAAATTACCTAGGGCTTCTGGCTCAAACGCTGTCAGATGTGGATCACAGATTTTCCTGAAATGAAATTTATGTAATACACTGTGTAAATAGCATTTACAGAGGCTACACTAAATAATAAATAGCATTTGTTCATAAAGTTTTTATATATATAAAACACATTTAGATAGGAAAGAGAGACAGCGAAGTTGACTTACCTGAAATCAACAGTTGGTCAAGTCAGGTTGAGCAGTGAAGATATTACAAATTTTCGAGGGCCTGAGCCACCTTCATCAGGAGAGAAGAAATGAGCTGTGGGCCTGGCCAGTACATAGTTCTGACATTCTCTCCTGACAAAGGAAAAATTTGTAATATCTTCACTCCTCAGCCTGACTGGACCAATTGTTGATTTCAGGTAAGTTGATTTTGCTGTCTCTCTATCCTATCTAAATGTGTTATTTAATTGGACCTTGTCATATTTCCCTTAACATATATATATATATATAACAAAATAACTATTAACAGAATGTATCAAAACGCTATACTGTAATCAAACAAACAGTGTTGTACTCACGTGTATGCTTCAAAATCACCAGTATTGATAGCTTCAATCAGTTGTTCCGTCATTTTGATAATCTCTTGCTTACGAGCTGAAGCAAAACCAAATCAATACTAATTAATACTGGAAATTATTTTGATTAGAATTAAAATTTGTAAATTTAATGAACATGAATTAAATTTATTACAAGACTATAGAAGGAACGATCATTAATTAAAGTACATGTTCATGTAACTTAATTCTGCCAATAATTTACAGATTTTTTTGAATATTAACTGTGATACAAACCTTAAATTCATTGCAAACAAAAACAGTTAGTTAAACGCAATAAGTATAAAATATTTGAAGTAATTAATTATGAACATTTAGTACCTATGTCCTAAAACCTACAATATGAAACCATGAGCCATGTTGAGGGATGTAAATCATAATTACATTATTAATACCTGAAATATTTAAAACTTATATGAATATTTGAAACTATTTTCTGAGTTTATGAGCTATGAGTCAATAACAATTATGGGATATATTAGCATCAGTTTACATTGACAATGAACTAATTCATATCATACAAACAATAAGGGCCTATCAAATTTTAACTGTATTAAATATTAAACTTTAATTCTCATAGAAACTTGAAAATATAATTTAAAATCTGAAGTGAACCACAAAATACATTCATGTTGCATATTATAGTAAGATAATAATAACTGTACTTTAAGAAAATAAAGTGACAAAACTATAATTGCTATAAAAATGTAACTTTATTGGCTCATGAAGAGTAACAAATAGAAAGAGTAATTATTATAATATATAGAAAGTTCAAAGAGAATGTTTATGTATGTATGTATGTATAATAAACTGCTTATGCATTATATAGTAATTATAATAATTCAAACTGATAAAATCAAGTTAAGTTTCCATTCTCTTTAAGCTCCTTAAAAATATTAAAAAAAACCACATAGACACCAGTTTTCCCACACATTAATTCTGTAAACAACAGAGAAATGACAATGTTACAGCAATTAAAAGTAAATAAAATAGACATATAAGCAGACACTTATTTAACAATATATAAGCCAGCTCTTGAAATATAAACATTTCTTTTTTGTGTGTAATTAAAGTCTGAACAAATAAATAACACTTTGACAGAAACACAGGTCACTAGATCTGACATTAGCAAAGAACTGAATTAAGATATTTTAACTGAAATGTGGAAAACAAAAGTAATAACAACAAAAGCACAGAACACATTCCACACAATATGACAACTCAACTGAGACTTAAAAAGCAACAATTCCATTTGAAGGGTGTGCAGCTTCAAATTTAAGAAAATAATGTTTATAATTAACAAAACTAAAATTATGGAAATTAAAATATGTGTAACTTCTAACTTATTTCACTTGTGTAGATCCACCATGTTTTCAATGTAGCATTTAGCTACACTGAAAACATGGTGGACCTACACAATTGAAATAAAAGTTAATGTTCAGTTTCCAGTAAATATAGTGGGTTAAAATCTTTAATTGTATTTTTATTTATTTCTAATTACTATGGTGTTTGAATATGGAAAATAATAACAATTTTAATTAACAAGTTAATTAACATATTTCTGTGGTTCTATGAATAAAGATTCTGCTTAGCATGAAATATAAAGTTAGGCAGATTGCAACAATTAAACATCTGTTCATAAGAATATAATTATACAAGATTTGAAATATCATGTAATGATCAATATTTTGTTCTTGGAGTTCAACCGGGTTTTGCATAATTATAGTGGAACGCAACGTTTTGACGACTAAAAGCTCTGTCGTCATCTTCTAGGCGAAGTTGCGTTCCACTATAATTGTGCAAAACCCGGTTGAACTCCGAGAACAATATATTGAACAACTACTCCGGGAAAGGCTTCAATCTTTGATCATATAATGATCATTCACACATAATTTCAACATACTCAATGCTGTTGATAGAAATGCAATAGAATATAATCCTGTATTTCTGTCAAAATGTCACACATTAAATTTTAAACCATTGTAACATTTTGCATCCTTTGAAAATGCTGTATTCATATCAAAGATAAAAAAATCATTCAACAGCCATTATTAAACGTGCACTTTCTAAGTTCTCTTATAATGCAAATAATACAATAACACTCATTTTTCATCTCAAACCGCCATCTTACCTGAGCCATAGGAATTTGTGGAAATCTGCGAGCAAGTCTTGTTTGGGCACAGAATCCTTATCTCTACAAGAATTGACCACCCAAATGGATTAGAAAATACTTCAAATATATACAATGCAAAAAAACTTCCAAATTGTTACTTTACCCCAACAAACAAAGCAATAGGGACTAAGCAAAAAGTGAAAAATATAAATTTGATCATAAAACTCTTTAAAACAATGTGCCAATATTACTTTGGTGCTAGAGAAAGAAATAAGTTTGTTTGTTGAAGGAAAGCATAAATTTAATTCTGGTTACTAAACTACATGCCACTTCAAGAAGAAATACTCACTCCAATATGATGCCCCTCAGTATGTCACCAAAAATACTTTTCAATTGCCAAAAATCAATAATTTATATACTTTAAGTGACTTTCAAAAGATTAATGCCAATCATATGCATAGGTTATTCTACAAGCAGAAAATAAATATGCCAAATCTACTCTTTGATAGATGTTAAACAAAGGCAATTTATTTGTTAAAGCATCCTTAATAATAAAGTGGCCATGGTAGGATTTTCTTAAATTGGTAATTCAGTAATTGCTTTGTAGGCATACTAAATTTGTTTCTGTTCTCATGAAATGCAAAATATGTACTTCTAATATTACATTTGAAAGTAGGGATTTGCTACAATATATTCCTTACTTATGATAAGATAATTTTAGTAAGATTATTAATAATAAAAATATCAATATTTTACATATTGGATGCTAAATGTGAATAACCATCAATTGAATTATCTTCTTTACAATGAAATAATTAACACTAGTTAAATAATGTAATTACACACTTGAATCTGGGTAATCAATAAAATCTCTTAAAAGAGCTGTACCAAGGAAAATAATCTGAATTTATGTATTTCAGCAGTATTAAAATATTGTAATTATATCACATTAATGTGTATAAATCAATAAAGTCTGTTTAAGCATATGCATTTTGTTCTGGGGATAATTTTAAAAGCTAAACATGGTATGGTATGAGAAATGTATTATTCATTAATGAACAGAAAGTTTTCATGTAATAAGTGAATAAGTGTTTGGAATCTTATAACATCTATATAATTTTTTATTCAAATATAGACTTCCACAATTATTTTGGTAACGCGTTTTGTTTGATTTTTAAGAACTGAGATATTATTTATTATTATTACTCACACATTGAAACATTATTTTCCTTACAAACCAGTATATGAAGTAAACAGAAAGCAATGAGTAATTATAATTCCTCCTTGTTTAAAATTAATGTATAAAAGTATTTACATCAAACTAAGTGATTGGAAATTAGCTTGTAATAATTTATTGGTTCACAATTATATATATATATTGCTTCATGGACTTGGAATTAAAGGTATATATCTTAAATACTCAAAAAGTGGTATTGTGAGATCATTTAGACAGATGAACCTTCCAGAACAATACATCAATCCTAAAATTGGATGCTTTTTCAATTCCATAAAGACACAAAAATTGTCTTCCATTACACGACTATTTTACATATCACTTAGTAAACTATTGTAACTTAAAATAGATTGATGTAGGTATCTACACAGTCACTGAAACAAACATTCCAATTTATATATTCTGTAGTATTTATATTTTGATATTTAACAATGAATCTCTCAGCTTACTTTTTCATTGATACTGCAATATATATATATAAATAGAATTTAATCTTGATAGTTTTCTGAGTATAACACACAGAAGTTCTTCACAAAAAGTAGGGTGAAAAATCATATGTTTATATTTGTCATCAATTCAGGCCCATTTAAATAATATGCACTTTATATATATATATATATATATATATATATATATATATAATATTAATACATATTAATAATGTTAGTAAGTATATGACATTGCCAAAAATAATTGTTATATTGGTTTGGAAAGGAAAGAGAGATAGCTTGTGGCTTACCGTAATTCACTTTCAGGTAAGCCATAAGCTATCTCTCTTTCCTTTCCAAACCAATATTGCAATTACATATATATATAAAACTCATATGGATAGGAAAGAGAGACAACGATGTCATCTTACGTGGAATCAATAATTGGAGTAATTGGTGCTGGCCGTTGTGTAGTTCAGATCTTCCGTCCTGATGAAGGAGACTCAGGCCCTCGAAAATTTGAACTTCCACCTATGCCAGACTGGACCAACTATTGATTCCAGGTAATTTGGAATTGCTGTCTCTCTTTCGTATCCAAATGTGTATTTAATTTTACCTTATCACATTTTCTTTAATATATATAATCCTATTAATAGTTTTCAGTAAAAATAACCATCCTGATATGTTTGGTGTGTAGTAGTCAACTGGTGCAATCTAGACCTTTTAATGATGATCACTACATATGAAAAATAATATTTCAATTACATCCATATGGGCAATAAATGATTCATACTTAGTTAACATGATATATCTAATTTTCTTTACCACACTTGATATTTATAAGACTATTACTAAGACATATATTCTATATCTTGTTTTATTGATACAGAAAAAGAAGAAACAAAACATGAAGTTATTAGATATGTTTATGGTAGATATATCTTTTATCAACCGAGAGTGAATTTATACAACTTACCATCAACATCATCAGAATCATAACCCAATGGATGGTATGCAAGTATCTCAGAATCTTCTGTTGCACAGTTGTTAAACCCACAAGCAAAACAAACAGAAAAGACAAAGAGAAGGTAAATAACATGCATCAGAAGAAAATAAAGTCAGTTTGAAACAGAAAATGCATAAGCATAGAAAACATGCTATACAACAAAAATAAAAAGCTACAGTAAATTAAATGAAACAGAAAAGATAATAACTTCATGTCTAGTAACAATACTTATAATTTTATTTGGCATATTTAAAGAAAATGGACATGCAGTTTATATTTTATATTATTGTTTTTAGTGTTGTTGTCATGAATAACTTATTGTAATAATTCATTATACTACAACACAAAATGTTCAGTACTTTTATTATAATAAAAGGGCACATACTTTTAGCAGTGGATAAATTATACAAATAATTTGAAATAATTATAGTAATGGCACACTAGTACAATGGAAAAAAGTAAATTTATTGATGGGCAGATTACGGCTGAAGTATGAACATGATCTGATGTGGCATATATTTGAAAAAATATTTGTGAAAAACTGTTGTTTGTTTTTCATTCTAAACATGAAGTTATTTTTATTTTTACAAAAATAATTACTACAAACAACTCAAACAACAAAAGAAAACAGGAGCATCTTCAGAAGAGAAGTGTTCATTTAAAGGAAAACAAAACAAAAGCAGATCAGCAGCACATCTAGATTGCTATATACTTTGAATTTTTATAAAGTAAATGTTATTGCCAAACATGCACTTGTTTTTGTATGTTTACCAAAAATATTTTTAACTGTTAAGTTGCAAACTTATATTTACAATTTTCTCCTCTGAAGAGACAATTAAATTTCATTAAAATAACAACAAAGTTACAGTTTTAGAATTTTTTTCAATCTTAGTTTGTTTCATTATGGGGGTGTAAATCCAAAGTGTGTTGCCTCACTCACCAGTGTGCACAGAACCACTTTGGTGGCTCAGCTGGCCTGCAAATGAATGAGGGATTTCCAAACTTTTGCTCTCACCTAAATGCTCACATTTGCTTTGAGAACCTGTCCAACAAGACACATGTGATACAAGCCTACAAATCACACATGCAACAGACAATATTAGATGAGACTCAAGTTTGACTTTTGTTTCTCTGCTCTAAACAATAAAAGACAATAAAACGAAAATATTTTAAAAAATAACTTAAGGAAACACAAAGTAAAAATGTTGTCAACATTCACATTCTTCATACACAATTTTACTTTTTAAACACTTGCAGACACTTTGCACCATTTCAATTATACCATTAATAGAATAACAGTGGAGTCTTGATAATGTGAACCCACATTAATCCGAATTCCTAGTAAACAGGTATATAAAAAATTGTACGTATGTATTTAAAAACTATGGAACATAAATAACTTTAATCATAAATATTGAATACAAGAATATTGAAGAAAAGAAAGTTGGGTCACAAATCCTTTATAGGGCCTTCATAATGCAGAATGACTCTTTGTCTTACAATGAAATTGCCCAGTAAATTTGAAAAAAAGATGGGAAAAACAACAAAGGCTCAGAGGAGCAAAGTGAATGATGTCATGGAATGGGTCAATACATGTTTCGGTTTGGCTTTGAAAAACAATATATATATATATATATATATATATGTAAATTAAAGACATAATTACTGATGTCACATTGACTGGTCAAATTAATGTGTACAGTTTTGTAAAAGTCTTTTATCGACCACCACTATTGTTACAAAGAGAAGGAAGAACAGAATCTAATAGAAAAGTTAGTAGTTTATGTTGCTCTAGGATGTTCCCCGCTAATAGAAACAGGGCTGGTTTGCTTCTGAAATGAACACTAAGCCCTTGAAGAAAGAAAAAGTCAACTGCAATAATAGTGATGCGTACATATATATAAAATTTTATGTAACTTGAACTACTTTGTGCTTGGTTTTGATTATCAAGACTATACTGTACTTATTTACAGTTGAATGATTACTTCAAGCACTTATATAATAAAATAATAAATTGATTGATCATACAGAACTTCTATTTCTTTTATAATTCAGATTGTAATTGGAATAAATAATAATTATAGGTTGGGATAGTAGATTATTATCAAAATATATTTTTCTATTTTAGTCAATTAAGTATCAGCAACAATTAAAAATAAGATAATGTATCAATTTTTCTGCAAGAATTTCTGATAAAAAATTGCATTAAAATAATTGTTATCAAGCTTCATGCTTTAAGATCACAATTGAAATCAAATATAAATGAAAAGTAAATTGTCAGTGAAACCTATGTTTAAATTTACTCATTTATCAGTGAAAACACTTGTTTTGACAAAGGAAACATCATAAAGATACTAGAAAATTAATTTCTTTCTCACATAAAAAAATATTTAAATAAATGTTGCTATTTCATGCATTATGTCATCTGTGAAGAAAAATTATATAACAGTAATTAACATTTTTATAAATAACACAACTTTTGTACAGTATAGGAAAACATTCTCATGCAAGAAAAAGCCATACCTTCTTCATGATGTTAAATTATTTTAATTAGTTAATTCTGAAATGTTCTAATAAAGGGTTATATTGAAAATTAAGTAATATTTCTATTTTAATACTCAAAAACAGGATATATATAGACTTATGTTAATAAATGTATCTGCTGCAGAACTTAGAATTGCTTTTGTGTTTTTTAAACATAGCAAACAAACAAACAAATTTATCTGCTGATTTTAAATGCAACCAAATACCTCCAGTATTATACATGTTTATGAAGGAGTGACAACATTTTAATCATAAAAAAAAGATAAATAAATTTTACTAAATTTATAATATCTTTGGAACTCCATAATTTCTTTTAAATTATATAGTCATATAGAAATAGTTATGATGGTGTGAAAAGAGTTTATAGATATGATGCAGTGAAGAGATCAAATAGTCCTAGTTTCAATTATAACAAAATGAGACAGCCGGATATATTGAGAATAACATAAGTTCTGAAATAAATGATCTTCTGTACACTAAAAATGGTTAGATCGCAAACTATATTCACCAATATTTGTATTAGTTTACCTTGGAGGAAGAATGTACCAAGAATGCATTTTATTTTTATAACTAATTAGAAACTTTTGCTGTTTTACTTTGAAAATAATATGGGAGCTTTCTTTCTTCCTGTTTTTAAAAAGATAAATACCCTCAGTTCACACATAACAATGACTTACCTGATATTTCTTTGACATTACATTTCAAATTGTATATATATACATATGCTCTACACTCTACATCATATGTATTACAATTCATGAAAATGTATTTATGTTTCAATTACATTATGTATGGTAAAATGAGTACAGAGTGACACCTGATATCATTTTATATTAATGTAATAATTAATCAATCAGACATTTTTAAATAATAAAGTAACAGGGCTGATATAATTATACTATCTGATAAAGAAGGAGAATAAAACAAACATTTTGAATGATCTAAATCTTTAGTCTATATTCTATGCTAAAGTAACCTATAGTTACTTTCTTTTCCAACAAGTTATTGATTAACAAGATTTTATATGTAGTAATAAAATCAAGTGGCCCATGAATTTATAGGAAAATAATTATAAAAAATAAGTTGTATATAAGTATACACAAATATCTTCTAAGAAGAACAAATTATAGTGAATGAGTGTCTGGATAATTTCCCACTGATAAAGATCAGTTATAGGTTCAATTGATACACACAATTTTCAAGTCCAGCAACAAAGCATTAGAACAATATTTTATAGTTCCAAACCTTTTATGATTTTCCAGAACATAATATTCCAATGACATACAATGTATGTCCAGATACAGACTATATATTCTATTAGAACCATCCCACATTGTTCTATACACTTCTGCACCTGTGAATGGAATGGATTGTGTCAATTAAATAAGTCACACAAACCTTATAAGTCTTCCATTCACTGTTACATAAACAGTAAATGTATAAAAGCTGGTTCAAACATGTTTTTATTGTAACTGCATATATGATACCATGAGATGTTTGCAAAACTCGAAAACAGAAGGGTGATAATTTCTCAACATCAATTCCAAATTTATATCAGGTCATTAAGAGAGTATAATATAATAATGCAATACTTTTAGAAAGGGTTAAAAATGCAATTATGTTATTATATTATGATGGTTAAATTTTTATGTCAACACTGAACTTTTTAGATGGCACAAATTTTTAATATGTAAGTACTACACACAAGAGAGAAGTATGAATATCATAGGATTATATGTTAGTTTAAAACAACACAAGACGTTAGTTTCAGCTGTTTTTGTTGTACCTTGAGCATCTGGTAAAATTGGTGAGTTGGGGTTAGAAGAAATTTTTGTGCTCGATGAAGTATAAGGTGCTGAAATGGCAGAGGCTAGCACCTTAGCTAGCAGAGCTGGAGACTGGGGTGGTGTTGAGCCAGACAATACACCTTATGTGTAACAGTAGATTGAGACACACAAGTAATAAAAACCAGATACTGATTTGCAAAACATGCAAATTAAGATGTACAATTACATTAAGCAAAGCATATTTGTTACTACACTTAAAATATATTTAAACAATTTTTAACTTGAATGAACTTCAATACAGTGTATAAATTGCACAACTATCTCCAGAAGAGGAAGGCTAGTGTCTGAAAGAATGAGATATGGGAGTCTGACATAACTAATTTAATGAAAAAGAAAGTTAGCCAATTCAGACAAAAAAGTGATTTCTGAGATCCTTGTCTCTTTCCTCAGGTGCTCTAGGCTCTTCTCCACACCTGAGGAAAGGGACAAGGATCTCAGAAACGTTGTGGGGTATTTATATTATCACTTTTTTGTCTGAATTGGCTAACTTTATTATTCATTATTTTCAATCTGATGTAAATTTTTTCAATATAACCAATTTAAATTGCTAAGAAATCTCATCAAAATTAATGTAGGAATGTACACAATGTATATCCAATTAAAAACATGTTTACAAATGTCATGGTTATTAATAAATTCTTTTTGGAAAATGTATAAATTGTTCTGAGTATGTAGAATGAGAATTTTTCATTGACTTTCTGATAAAGTTCTGGAAGAAAATTATATTAAGAGTAGAAATGGTATTGTATACTATACCAAAACTGTAAATATATATTAATTGCAGAATGATTTAGCTCAAAATATATTTAAAACTATTTTAAACATTTGTTTTTAATAAACATTAAGAGTCTAGCTTTCAAAATTCTGTCTCAATTGAATTTACCAAATTTTATGTATCAACATATTTTATCTAATAGCCTGTAACACAGGAAACAACATCATGTTTTTATAATTATTTTGTAAACAATCAACTATAATATATGTTTTAATTTATATAAGAATCGAATGGTGACTTTCATGAGAACATTTTCTCCAACTTTAATATCACATTAATATGAAAGTAAATGTGATTAAAAGAATGCTAAGTGAAATTATACTTTGGAACAGTTATGACCAGGTTTTCCTTATTGTATTGTATGAAGCAATGAACAGGTAAATTGTTAAATAACATGGTTTTCAGAATAAAAGAGGAATTAAGAATTACTTAGGTAGCGATAATGTACATTAACAAGCCTATATTCTTTCTGAATACTTCATATATTCTCCCTAGATAATAGTGAAGCTAAAAAATAAATTTAATTTCACAATCGGAAAAGTATTTTAAAAACCTAAGGATGTGAATTTTCAAATGCAATTTATCTATGACATGACTGTATATATATATACACAATGTAATTTATATGTAATGTTTAATTGACTGATGATTCATTCATTTTAAAGTTATTGACATTTATACATTCTATTGTAATGTGGGAACTTAAAATTTTAGACCAAATTTTTGCCATGAGAACTAAAGAAATTATGATATAATTGTAACCAAAGTATCTAAGAAATTATACTAAAAGCTATTAACACAAATAAATAAATGAAAAAATGAATAAAAGCTAAGTTTTTTTCCAACTTCTAGTCATACCACCAACATAGGAACACATAGATTTATAAACTGTGGTTTCATAAACAGCACATTGTGTAGACTGTGCACTTATAACTTTCATAATATTTACATATTTACACTAAACAACACAGTATATGCAGTGTTATGAACATGTGATATTTTCTCAGAATAATTGATAATAAAGTACCTTTAATATTTATTGAAACTTTTTAGTATGAAAGATAGCAAACTTATTGTGTTTATAGTGGTGTAGACATATTAAGGAATCACAATTTTAAAGAAATAAATGTATACATATTTACAATGAATAGCAAGTCAAAACCTGTAGAACAAATTGTGCAAACTGTTCTTCTTAATGAATAATAAATCAGATCCTATAAATGAGAAAAAATTATCATTATTAGCAGCAAATAAATTATTGTTGACTTAGATATTGACAGTTTCTGAAATCCTTGTTTAAAAAGGTATGAAATTATATAATTAATTATAAATTTATCAAAATTTTGATTACTGAAATAAAATTGATAAACTCTACATGAAATATTTATCAATTGCTAACTAATAGATTTGATTATTTCATATTGTTTTAGTTTTATTTAGCAACTATTTATTTGTTTAGCAACCTATTTGTATTTCACACATGTATTAAATTTATATTTGAAAAGTTACAACTCCATAAAGGTTTATTCAACAACAGCTCAAATTTAATTAAGGAACATTTTAAATACATATTACAATCACTTTTTCTATATGAATTTTAATACATATGATTAAAATATAAATATCGTGTTACTGTGATGAAATTAACACTGTCAAAAATTCTTATTTGAATAATAAAACTATTACAATTATTTTAAGTAAAGAAAGAAAACTGATATAGCAGGACTGTACAATACGAACACTCAGTTTTGTGAAATCAAAAGAATTTAAGTTAGTAAGATTGGATGCAACTGTGACATCAATTGGCAACATTTAGTTGCTAAAAATATGATTGGTAGATTTCATCAATCTCTTCAATTTTTCATGAATGCAGTTAAAAACTTTCAACTAACACATTGAATTCTAGGTTATTTGTGAAGCTTTATGAATAAAATGATAAGCACTTTCATCGACTACTCCTTCAGAATTTTTGGATGATAAAATCCAATTGGAAAAGAAAATTTAGTTAAGTGGAAACCAGATGATTTAACAGATTTGTTCACTAAATTTAATGAGATGAACTTACAGTTACAGGGTAACAATCTAAATTTGATAAAAACAAATTCCATCATTTCAGCTTGTCTTGTATGAATTAAGCTATTGAAACAAAATAAGGCCAGCATGAATTTTCACAGTTTCCCAATTGGTCACACTGGATGATGATGTTTCAACCTAAGTTCAACATTTAAATATGCTTCAAACATACTTTGAAATTAGTTTGAGGATATTTTTACAATGGAAATACCACAGCGGGTTATCCATCTGTATGGTAACATTGAAGAAACAGATGTCCTATTACAAGAAGAACTGATCAGAATAAGCACCAACAAAGAACTTAAGGTATAATTCAGAAAGGGATATAAGCAATTTTGGCTTCAGAGAACATCTATTATTTAACCTGTATTTTAAGTTTTTGATAGCTTTTACATCTTCATATCTCATGGAAAGGGGTTTCAACATGGTTGCCAATTTTATGACATAAGATAGTAACAGATTAGAAATCACTGATCGAGGAGGTTAAACCTAACTAAATTGAAGCCAAATATTGAAAATTTTATTTTAAAATATCAGATGGCTGTCCCCTTCCATTAAAACAATCATTTTTTTAATAGTTAAGTAATGTTATAATTTTACTAGATTTGCATTTTGTCTTGGTTGAATTAATAAATACATAAAAGATCATGTTTTTTTTTAACTTTTTCACTCTACAGTCAAATGTATCAAAGTGAGTAGCACTGGTTAAGCTGTCAAATACACAATTGAAGTTTATGAATTTGTAACAATTAAATATTAGAATGAACAGAAAAAGTTGGCAAGTGGTCTCTGAGACAAAATAGTTTGGAACCACTGATCTAGAGTTAAATAGTCATTTTGTGGGAAAGAAAATTAGCAGCTGTTAAAGAGGCCAACCATTACAAAAGCTGTAAAATGGAAAGTTAAAATTTTCAAATAGTTTTTTGTGATAGAAAATTGTTGCCTTGAGAGAGAAAATGTCTGGGTAATTGTTACATATACTGTAATGACATCCACTTAAACAGTATATTTATGCCTTAGGTACTTCTGTCTTTCAAAAGTTTCACATCCACTTCAAGAAACATGAAGAAGGGAGCTGAGAACCTCTGAAAAGTTGAAGAACGTCCTTCTGTCCCAAGTGGCTATGCTCAGCATCAATTTCAGGTAAGCCACCACCTATCACTCTTTCCTTTCCATACAAATTATTTTAATTATTTTGACAATGTTACATCCTTTCTCTGTCTCTCTCTCTCTCTCTCTCTCTCTCTCTCACACACACACACACTTCATATTTAACATACTTCAAATTATAGTTACCCTATTTTGCATAATTAAATATTGAATTTTTATTTTTTGCTATATTCAGTTATACGTTAATATTTATCTCTCTTTTTTAAACAGATAATTGTTAAAGGGCACATATCTTCTTGCTATCAAAAATTTTAAACTTAAGATTATTAAGTTAGAGAGAGAAAGATATAGATAAAAATCAGTGACAGGAACTAAAGTTATCAAATGTAAGTTGAATACACAAAGGTAAAACAAAGGGAGTAGTTAAAGCAAAATAAAGTAAAATATTTAATAGCAAGAAGTTTTTGAAACTATTTTCAAAGTATTATTAATAAGTTAATTCTAGTCATTTTATGTATAATTTATTATTAATTAAAATACATATGGATTACATGTAAAATTTTACACAAATTTTTTAATAAGTTCTTAGAGGAATAAGTGCTTAGTTGAAATTTAAAAATTAAATTATGAAATTATGAAAAATGTTTAACATTGCAGGGTATTAATTCTCATATTTTATGAAAATAGCTTCATTTATCAAGAAAACATAATATGCATATTATAGAAGAGTCAGAAGAATAGAAAAACAGAAGTATAAAGTGTATATTTTTCTATAATTATAAACTCAAATATACTATTCATGCAACATAGCAAAGATAAAGCAGATAGAATATGAATCAAGAAGTAAAGATTTTGACAATATTTCTAGCTGAAGAAAAAAAAACAGAATGTAAACACATGAAATACCTGTGGTATTTTAGTTCCACATATACTATGTTATTCAATTTCATTCCTTTGAGTACTGTAACATCTCAAGAGAGTCATACAGATTTACAATACAATATTTACTGACGTTTATAAATCGAGAAGCAACATTCTTGTGATAATTTTTATTCATACATAACTCTCCAACATCAGACGTTTCCCTTCTACATTCTTAATGCACAGGCTTGATATATTAAGTACATATATAATCACTCTGTTGTGATGTGTTTATTTTCACACTAATATTAATCTTTAAGTAAGAATTATTTTAGGAATTATGTAGTAAGTTACAATAATTATGATGTAGTTTTTTACTTACTAGATTAAAAATGTATTAAATGTCTTGTGAATTTATAGTAATGAAAAATGATACAAACAGCATAAAAATATATTCAGAAATAATTAAAAACAATAGGCCTTGACTCCATATGTATTGGTAGTATTTCTAGAAGGGAATTAAATAGATAGTGGAAAGTTTCAAAATATTAAAGCACATTGAAAAACCTAATTTCAACTGTTCAATTACACTTTCTCTATCAAATATGGAAATGAGCCATTATTATTTAATGTCTTTATAATTTAACTATAAGTAACAATTAATTTTATTTAAAAATTATGGGGAAATTTTATAACATGATTTTATTAAGTGACATTAAGTTAAATTCACTTTAAATGATGTTATTTTGAATGAGAAAACAAAACTGTGTTTACTCACTTCAACTGTCCAAAAATTCCATTTCATAGAGTGATTTATAATGTCAATACATAAAGAGGTCAATGGAATTATAGAAAGATTGTGTGGTTTCAGGTTTCTTTAAGTTTTAAAGTTAGTTTATTATATATGCAGTTTTGGTAGAGAAAAAATACATTTGGAATACTATAAAAAATTCTGATAGAGCAAACCTAAAAGGGCAAAGTGAAAAATCTTTCAAAAGTGTAATATATATTTTCATGGTTTTAGTTGGTTATTCTTTTATTATAAAAATTCAATATCCTCAAATAGAAACAAAACTTTTTTTAAATTCAACTTTGTACTTTCCACTAAACTAAAAAATATAAAATTACTCAAGAAATCAAAACAAAATACAGTCCGATGTAATGTAACACACATTTCAGTTAAATTACATGGTATGAGTTTTAAATGTAAAGGTTAATCTTTTAGATGAGGAAAAAGATAGCCTTATTAAAGATTTAAAAACTGAATTTACTGCAGCAAATACATATATACATATTTAATAACCATTTATCCATATGACTGGCATTCTTATTTTGAAATCTAAAGGTTTATTTTTATTCAATAACTTATGACTGATGGATAAAAATTTATTCCCCAAGTGCATCATATATTCAAATTGAGAAAGAATTATTAAAGCATGCATTATTTATATTCATTATTAAACAATTTCACTGACATGATAAAATATTAGTAGCAGTGCATTATATTATACAATAAAATATTTAATTATTATTCATGGACACCAACTGCAATACTTGTAAAAGCACCAAAAAGTGCACCGGGCATGACAGTTAGAAGCCCAGAATCAAAGATCAGCCAAAAAGAACAGCATAAAGGCTTAAGTATGGTAAACAATTTTTGTTGCTGCTGTATTATTTTCCCCTTTGAAGCTTACAGCCAAAGTAACAAGAAGCACAATTATGAATTCCATAATCTTGCTTTAGCTCTTTCCAAATTTTGAATAGAATACAGAACAAACAACAATTTTAATATGACATTATTTCCAAAATAAAGATTTTATGATTTTCTGTTACAAATAGAAGAGAAATTATATTTGCAATACAGAACACCAACCAAAAAATAAGACAATTTAGTGGTCACAATTCTGCTTCTTCATAATTTTAAGAATTATACTCATAAATTTGCAATTTCTTTCAGAACTTGAAAAATAAACAATTTGAAAACAAGTCACTAATGATAGATTTTATCTTGTTTACCTTCAGGTTCTTTAGCAATAACAGTTGAGCTCCTGTCTACCCCTGTCTTGTTAAGTTTGTCTTCTGTTGGAGAGTTGCGAGTGCCCCAAGAACAAAACACACAACAAAAACAAAAAAAATATTTCAAGAGATAATACAATATGTACAATATGAACAGCAAAACAAAAAGCTTCAACTGAAAAACATCAGCAGTAAAACCTCAACTTTGATTAATGATAAGCATTACATATAAGCACATTGTTAAGGCCGTGGTTTAAAAATGAAATCTTATTTCAAATATGCACAATTGTAACAACCAGATGTTTCTTCTCTGGAGCAAAAATCAAATAATACATTTATGCCTGCTCATAAATAAATTTTTACAGTACTAAATCATTAAATTCAGACGTTGAAAGCTGAAGAGGAATTTCAAAGAATTGTATATATAAAGAGTAGATATAATTGTTCATTCTGTTGAATGAATATTGTATATTTGACTGGCATAAAATATTACATATGTTTTTTTATATAAAAAAACCAAGAAAAGAAGTTATTAAGAAGTAAAATTTGAATTGTCATTTGGTTTTCTAGTAAATTTAAGGGAAAATTTTAGGATAAAAAATACATTAAAATCAAGAAAAAATTACATCAGCTCACTTATTCAAAGTGAGGTTTCACTGTTAATATAATGTATTCCAATTTTCTGTAATTAATACATCATAATTACAGTTTATCAGCTATAATTATGTACAAGCTGTATCAATGCATTATAAAGCACATTATTGCTGACACCAATGAAATTAGTTTTCTGTGGGGCCAAAAAGTTTGTTTCAAGAGTTGAAAATTTCAGCCATTATAATGTAGATAAATCTAATTTAGTTACACATAACATTCACAACAATGAAACATGCACAAAATGCTCATAGCACAAGAAATAATTTTTGCTGTTAGAAAGCACACAAAAAATGCAAATTATTAGGTATAGTTAATAAATATTAGCATTAGATTGTTAAAAGAAGTTTCAAAATTGTTCTTTCCATAAAAAAGAACAGTTGTGAATGGTAATAAGGGGATTAAACATTGGAGGAGGAATCAAATCCAGATATTGTATGCACTAAGCTGAAGACAAAAGTAGCTTCAATTTACAATCAGTCAATTTCAGCAACAAACTTCAAATAATCTGCAATGGGAATAAGTTAAAACAACAGTAACCTGGATAAATATGGACTGAGGTTGTCTTAAATAGAATTTATTGTATGAATATGTTTGTATATAATTAATCTGAAAAAGAGGAAGACACCAGGCAAAAATTTTTCTATTAAATAATTTTATTAAACATTAGTTTCAATTAGAAATTAATTAAAGTTTAAAATGGAGTATTTCTGTGCTTGTAATTTTGCAAGGAAAAAATCTACTTGTTATTCAATTCCATTTTTATAATTTTTACTAATTATAAGAATGTACTGATTTAGTACACAATTAAAAAATCTCAGTTTCTTTAAAAAACCTTTCAGATATTGCACTAGTTCTTTAAATTAAAATTAAATTTCAGTTCAAGACTAATATTCAAGTATAACAAATATTTGACTAAAGTTTTTAATGTAGAAAAAATGTACTATAAGAATAAAAATCATGTACAAGAACAAAATAAAAATGGCAAGCAAGTTAACCATCAAAATATTCTGTTATATAATTTAAAATCTAACTACTTATTTTGATATGCTGCATTCCCCAGTACATGCATATTTCTATGAATGTAGATACAACTTCAATTTAGCATCTCTCTGCCAAGTCAGAAACCGATAAAATATGACAAAAGATAGAGATATGGAAGCAATTATTTTTTTATTTGTTCACAGAAAATATTGAGGCCATATTTCTCTCTCTCTAAATGTTTTTAAAAATCAAGTAAAACTAATATATAATTAGACTATTTTATTTCTATTAGGTTAAAACAAATTCTATTTCATTATTTATATATTTAGAATAAATCTCTTTAATTATTCATTCAAAAGTATAAAATCCAAATGAAGGACTTACTTAACATAATTTAACAATAGGGGTTTTAAGTGATATGTTTCTAATTTACACTATTTGTTTAAACAGTCATTTTTGTAGACAGTGCAGGAATGTGTGGTTGCTTTATGTATGTATGGCAGTAGTTCCCTCAATGATTCATTTGAGAGGGGGCATTGAATTCATTATTGAAGAATGTTCGTGCATCATGATTGGTATTCATCATATTTTAAATATCATTACCTAGCTCATTGTGATGAAAAGTATACCATCCTGCTGAAGAAGAGGATATGTTTCTTAGAAATTTATACAAGTCTGCTCCAATCTTTGTCTCCAACTTTTAGATCCAAGTAATCCATAATCACTTCTCTCACTCCTACCCTCACAAATAATATATTTTGGATTTTCACACAACAGCACAGATAGTGAAATCATATAAAAACGTAACTGATAAAAAGTGGAATAGCTCAGTGAATTTTTGTCAACTCCTCTGATGATAACATCATGTGAACTGTGTGCTGGCCAGCTGTTAGACAGCAACAATGGATACCCAACAAAGTCAACAAATCTCCATCTCCATCTCATGGAAATATATATATATAGCACTTAGAGAAAATTTCTTGCCCAGCTGGCATGCAGTTCGGATGTTTTTTCCTGACAAAGGGGATTCAGGTCCTCGAAAATTTGATTTTTATTTCTGCACAACCTGACTGGACTAGCTGAAGATTTCAGGTAAGTCAGTTGCCTCTGTCCTATCTAAGTGGGTTAATTAATTTGACATATATATGATACTTTTTTTTAACACATTTACTCGAAAGCTTTCTGTTGTTAAGCTGAAAGAAATTGTATTCAAATATGATGGAATAAATAACAATATCTTATACATAAATTTTAAATAATTAAAACCTTACTAAAGATAACTGAGAATATAACAAGAAGATTAAGAGCTTATAAATATAGCCTGAAAATAGCAAATTAATTACGAGTCAAGTTTACAATACATAGCAGTCACAACATATGGTTCCACCATTATTTTTCCCCATGGCTGTTGTATAGGGCCAAACAATTAAAATAAATATTTAACACATACCTTCCACTGATAGATGATGTATTTAACAAAATATATTTTGTATTACACAGTAACTTAGAAGTGTACCAAAATTAACTACTGGGAAAATTAATATTTTATTTGACCATATAGATATAAATAAATACTATAAACCAACAGAAATTATTCCTTCTAATAGAATAAATATGGATTACCATAAATTCTTTTTCGTTTCAAAAATATATTTAAAGTATGAAATATTAATTTTTAGTACTAAAATAATTAAAATGATAGATAAACTTTACCAAATTTCTGATTGTATTTTCCTATAAAGACTGAAAATAATAATAATATAATAATAGTAGAATCATTAACTTCAAATGTTTTGAAGAATTTATATCTGAGCCTAAATTTTAATTATTTTTAACCTCGAAAAAATTAAAAATGACAAATATTTAGCGTAAAGAATGAAAATAACTCATTAGACTATTGCTTAACAGTTTTTCCATATTATTGAAATACTATTTTTGCTATAAATGTGATATTATATTTGCAATATTTATGAAAAGTAAAAATGTTGGATGAAGCTATCATGGCAGTGAAAGACCCAGGAACAATTTAGTAATTAAATACAAAACATACCTCATACAAAATATAATAATTAAAATTATATTAAATATAAAGTGGAGAAAATCAAGTTAAAAATTTGATTACTTTCATTGATATGTTCATATACTATAATATTATTAAAAATATTTACTTTAGTTTATTTTCAAATCATTTTCCCCTCTGAAAGAATTGATCTTAATCTAATCAGCAGACAACAAGATACAATAAATGATTCTTGGTTTATCAACAGAGTCAATTATGTATTATAATACAATGTTTCAGTGAAATTAATCTTTATTAAAATGCATAGACCAGGAATTCTTGCATTATTTGAGTAACAATAAACTATTAATTATAACAGGAAACTATTAATTTCACAAAATTTGACTATTGTACAAATGAGAGATAATTGATAAATTTGTAGATGTTTGACAGTGGGTATTTAACATGAGAAGCAAAATTCTTAAAGCCTATTATCTATTAAGACATTCAGCATAATAAATTCAAGATATTGTTCCATAAAATCCAGTATTAGATGCGCATACAAAAAGTTACCATTACATTCATATGAAAATGTGCTGGAAATTATATTTGTAAAAAATGGTATCTATTTTAAACTATTATAAACATTGAGCTGGATTTTAAAATTTCAGAAGACTATTACAGATTGTGACCATGAGCCATTATACAACAGTTTTTCAAAACTAATTTGTCAGTTCCATTATTTAATATCTATAACGTATTTATATTTCTTCACGTAATACAAATATCATTAAAATGAAATGTTCTACAGAAGAATAAACCTTAAAACTGCTTATGAAAATATTGCAACTATATGTCGCAATAAATATTGTAGAATACATAAAAAGATAAATTAGAGAAAATGTTGAAAATAAAAGGTTCACACTTAAGTTAAAATGACCATCTACTTTCAGAAGATTTACTGAAGAAAATAGAGAAATACTATAATGTAGAAGATAAATGCAGCTCCTGCTAGAAGATTGCAGAATATAAGTACACAAAAAATCAAATATTAAGGAAAAAAAATTAGTAATCTGAGAATGAATCATATTAAAAATGTATTCACCTATACAGAGTTTATGAAACAATTTAAAAAATAAAACATCATGCAAGTAATTTATCTGACATAAAATTTTAATGTAATAATAGGAAGACTATATATAACAAATTTGAATGGGCATGTTTTGGCAAGCATGCGGAAGTATTGTATTGTCCACGAGTCTCATGCAGAATTACTCACTACCATCACTCATCACTACTATGAACACAGCTTTCTCTTCTCCTAAAATTCCTCAATTTTAAATTATTTTCAGAAGACATTGTTAATTGAAGGTCATGTGCCTATAAAATATAACAATCAACAACATTTTACCTTTGACATCATCATCTTCTAAAGTAGTACTACTGTCAGTAGATTCTTTCACTTGGGAGCCATCACTCTTCTTAGTGATAATACTTCGACCTAAAAGAAAAAGTTTGTGTCTCATTTGGTATAGCATTTTCATTATTTGCCATTATTTGTAGAAAGTAATGGCATTAAAATGATACACTTTCATTCATTCTTTTTGTAATTATTGTTTATTAACATTCTGATGAAATCCCATGGGATAATTTATACTATTACAAAAATTTTAATAGGATTGAAACCAATGTTTAAAAGTGGTACTTATTTAGAATGTTATATTAAATTTCAGAGTAAAAACTTTTTAACTGAATTATAATGATGAATAAAATTTCTTTGACTAATGCCATACCCAGAGATGTAAAGTGATGCAAAAAATCAAACCAAGTAAGATCAAGTAGATTTTCAGAAAATGTAATATAAAGCAAAGGTAAATTTAAATAACAATAGTAGAAATAGTTAAATTTAATAGGTTCAATTTGAATTTATCACTGTGGATTTTAGTGAACTTATTACTTGGAAAGGAAGAAAATATTTAATGTAGAAGAGAAATCTGTAAGAGACAATCAAACTGCATACTCAAACAAAAATAAACTACTAATACAATAAATTTAGACATGTAGTTTCAGAAATCATAGAAAAATTGAATTTATGACAAAAATTATCAATATAAATTCAAATTAAAAATAGAGATTGATAGTATAAATAATACACACACAAATTATATCTACAATACAAGAATTTTCGCAAGAAGAATTTAGGAACATAGATCTTAGCGAACATTATTTTACTGTTTCATATAAATATATGAATGAAATTGGGTATGACATTTTTTGCAGCAGTTCTCTCAATTACTGTTACAATATTAACAGGCTCATAAAACTGATGATTGTATTTATTATATTATTTCAAAAAAGACCGAATGAATGAAGTGCTTTCAGATCTATTAATGAATTAAGCCATGTTGTGAGGTAATTTTAGCTCAGGAGGAGCAAATTATTCAAATTTACTGACGTGCATACGTACAAAATTTTGAATTACATAAATTATTTATAAATACAAATATTAAGAACAGTTATCAAAATTTTGTTGCCTCAATTATATCAGGTCAAAGGGAAATTATATTTCAAATAGCATTTTATATTTTATTTAATAGAGAATGAAAATTTTAGTCTACTCAAAACAAGTTTATCAACTGTACAATTATATCTCACAGTAAAAAAAAAAATCTTATAAAATTGTAAATTTGCACTTATTTTAAATACATTAAAGACAAGTTTAAATGACAAACAAAATTTAGAACCTGTATAGCACCAAGCAGAAGAAATGAATGTTGTGCAAAGAAGTAATAAATCGTTAGCCAATAAATTACAATTATTCAAGTAAAAATTAATAAATGTAAATCTAAGTTAAGGCTACAGCATCAACATTTGCATAATTTATTAATATAATATTGGAACTATGGCATAGTCATACTTTATAAATAGGAAGGATATGAAAAGTTAACAAGAGATCATGTCTAGAAAAGAAAAAATTCATTTTCCATAGATCCTCATGAGAAGAAAAGTGTAAAGGATTTGGAAAGAGTAATACATTTTACATTACTTTCGACCTATATTTAATTAGTTAACTTAATTTATATAAGAATAATTAATAATAAAATAACATAACAAACTATTTTCACAAATGTACCAATATTCCAAGTTTATTAATAAATACAATTATTTTCTAAAAACTCATTTACTGAGTAGAAGAAATAACTGAGGAGAATTTTTTTAAGCTCAATTTTGAATGCAACTGGAGTGCTTCTTAATTCTTTAATGCCATCATGAATTTTGTAAAAATTGATATTTGCTGTACATTCCACCCATTTTTGTGCAACTGACAGAATCTTGTATAAAATTATTTTTATTTCTCTTGTATTAAATGAATCCATATCCTAATTATTAATTGCAAATATAATCAAATAGTAAATAAAATGACCAGAGAGAATACATATTGCTAATTTCTTGAATAATGTTCTGCATGAAGTCCTAGAATTTAATTGACACATTATCCTTTTTGTATTGTATTGCATTTCTTTAATCCACAAATCTTGATATACAAGAATAGGAGAAGTCAAGTGATAACTTAATAGCTAAGTATATAACAAGTTAAATATAAAAGATGAATATTATCATAATTAACAAAACATAATTACGTTTACATCTAATTACGTGACATTAAATAACAAAGATACAGATACAGTGGAGGAAATATACACAGACACATTCAAAGTTAATGGAGGTCGGCAATCACTGTGGATGGAGTAGAAACTGTGTTTTTTCAAAAATTTCTTTACATTGTTTCTAAATGTAGCAAGCTACCCCTTTATATTAGCTGGTAGTTTGTTATACACCACCACTCCAATATAATTTAGACTAGTTTGGCATTTTTTAAGCTTTCATTATCTACTTATGAAAATTGGTGGAAACATTGAGGAAAGTCATGATCTCTTTCACAGTGTTATATAATTCCTCCATTATATAATTTATAACATATGTTATATCTTAATATAAATTATAGCAAAAGAAAACTATTTTTAAATAAATAAAGTCCTTATAATTAATTTGGTTATTATTGTGAGTTAATTTGGTGATAATAAGAAATCAGGAGTTTATATTCAATATGAAACAAAATGCTCCAACATGAGATTGCACTCTGTTGAAGAGTTTCTTGTTTTATTTCATTTTTTATGTATTTAAATTTAAAAAAGTCAATAGTGTGTGTAAAGAAAAAAGTTAAAAAGTAAGAGTTTACTCTTACTCAACATTGCTGAGTACATTATAAAACCAAAAATAAACTTGAATGATTCATTTTATCAGAAATAAACTGGTTACAACTGAAAAACCTGAATTAAAGTGAAAAAAAAACTAAGGTGTCTGAGCAATAGTTTATTTGTATAAAATCAGGTTTCTTTACTATTAATCAAATATAATGTAAGGATGCATAAAAAATTCACGAACTATTATTCAGAATGGTAGGAGAAGATAGATAGTGGCAAATGAATAGGTTAAATAATGCCATAACTGTAGAATACATATTGAGTCAATTCAGAAATTATTTCTAAATTAATATTCTTTGCATAGTTGTATCTGGATGGCCATATAAAAAGGGATTTATAAAATAAGGCTTATTTTATACAAAACTGTCAGGTGACTAATTAGGTGAGAACAATATGGTTACAAAATAGTTTAATTGATCATCATATGTAGATTATTATTTTAATTTCCTTTATCATCATGATATGGCGAGTAACTTTAAATAGAAACATGATTGGTGAATTATGTCGATAAAGAAGTAGTTTGAACTACAAGTACAGAATGTTGCAAAGAGAATATATAATTTAATGTTTTAAACATTTAACTACATGATTTTGTAACCTATAGAAGACTTAAAGAAAGGTCAGTGTGATGTATTGGCTGAAATTGTTTGCAATGAGACTCTGGGCTTGAGCATCTATTTGGAATATGTATGACAGTGCTGCATTCATTAGTGATGTGTTTGGGTAGAGTTAAATATTTTCATGAAGTAGAAAGCAGGACAGAGTGTGCAATTAACATGCTAAATGATGTTGGAAGCTAATTGTTTCATTCATTTTGTAGAGGGCTATTTGTGAAGGATTATGGACTATTGTATTAGATTGAACGACAGGGCACACGCAGTACTTATTCCTAATGGAAAACTGGAAAGCTGGAAACCTGGCTTTGTTGGGGGAATGTGAGGATAGGGCCTACAACAAAGGATGTTATGGGCTAAGTTGGATAGGATGAAGTGTTTGGTGTAGTCAGGGTGTCAACTGGTGGAGTAGAGGTATTGTAAAGTGTTGGTGGGTTTTATATGGACTGATGTAGCGATTAGACCAGAATTAAAGGAAAGAAAGGTGATTTTGGTAGGGAAGTAATTTCAAGTTAATTTAACAAGAATTATCTTAATTCTTTTGACAATGTCACACACACATACATATATGCACAAACTAAATATATTTTATTTGTTATTGATAGGTATATATAGTATGTGCTACAGCTAATTGTACCAGACAGGCAAGTATTAATACAGATTTAAAAGACCTGAAATAAAAGAGAAACTAGAATTACAATAGCTGAAAATAAACTGTTTGTATATCACTAAACATAAAAATGTTGATGCTATAGCCATATACCCAGCACACCTAAATGAATAAAACAAAATGTAGCTAATCCATATAGAACAATTAAAATTTTTAAAGATTCTCTATTAACAGGCATATGTGATACTATTCTGGATATCTGCAGGGAGTTTTAATGTTCAGCCCCAAGATGTGCAATGCACAGCTTCCCATGCACATTGAACGTGAAAAGCAGTTCAGCTTAAAAAAAACTTACCATCACAGGAAATTAATAAAATTATATTATCATAAACTTATTTTGCTCTTTGTGTTCACTAATAATAGTAATCAAATGTGAATGTAATCATGCTAGCAATCAGATTTATGGAACAAATGAGATTAAGCAAATTGAAATAGGCAGACAGCTGCACAAAATATGTGATAAAGATTTTGACAAAAAAATTTTTGGACATAAATGTAATTTAAATATTCTGTCTGAACAAGCACTTAAAGTTATCAGAGTTATTTATATAATGAAACATACAGAAAGACAGAAATTAAATTAAAATTTACATGAATGTCAATTTTATTTTCTCTGAGAGCAATGGAACATCCACTTGCACAAATAAAAATAAGCCAAATTTATATTTGAGATCTAATAATTTATAATAATTGTCTAATAATAACAGTAATAAAAATCAGCACACATTTCATCAGGAAGCTGCCATTTTCACTCCCAAAATACAGCTCCAGAAAAGTTAAAATGGGTATGTTCATTTCTTCTACCACTATTAATTTTAGTAGCTAATATGAAATCTAAGGAAACATTTTATACTAATATTTTATGAATTTAATTCACATTTTATGTTAATTGAAATAGGGTATTGAATAAATTTATAAATCAGGTAACAGATATTATATTTGCATAGAACAATTAAAAATACTATCACATGTATGATTTATGCAGAAATGTGAGATTCATTCAATCATGCACACACAGAGAAAATTAAGTACACACAATTGAAAACATATTATTTTGGTGATTTAATTGTGCATTTATCATCTTACCACTTTCTGGAGGAAGATTGGAGTAGTTACATCAGATACCATGGCAACAAAGAGATAAAAACAAGAGCAACATTAAAGCTACATCTACTGATTTTAAAAAAGCAACTTGGTGAGAAAAGATAAAATAACAATAAAAATTCAGACTACATTTGTCAGGGAGGAAACATTAATGATGATAAAATGAAAAATGAATTTCTACAACTACATAAATCGTGTCAAGCAATCTGTCCAATGACTAATTTTCTTTTATTTGAGATCTAATGAATTTGTTGTGCATAATTTAATTAAGTTATTTATTTACAGAAATAGAGAAATAGACACAGTGTAAAGATAGTACCTTAAGTACTTTCAGCAAAGGGCTAAGTATGGCTGGTATGGACACACAAAACATTTCACGTTCTCCATACATCAGTCATGGATGACAGCAACTTACAATTAATATTAAATGCCTCAAATTATTTAGGCAATCCAATAATGTCCATTTCCAAAGTAAAATTTATTTTCTCAGAGTACTAATAAGATGACAAATAATAACCTGATGTGCAAATACTTTAACAAGAACTAATCTGATAGTGACTGAACAGCATGCTGTGGAATGAATTAATGGGAGTCTGAAGAATTCAATAAAAATTAACTTAATTGTAATTATCTTAAACTAAAATCAAATAAATGTGCATAACCACCTTTCCCCAAAAATATTTAAATGGCAACAAAATTAATATGATAATTATGAAAATGTGAACCTTAAAAAACAATATGAATCTTAATATACATTGAAATGTTCACCATTGCATTTCAAGTATATAAAAAATAAGTAAATACATCATATTAATTTAGATTAAATAGACCCAGAAAAGATTATACTCAAAAGCAAATATCTGATGATAAAAAATTAATTAAATTATACATATTTCAAACACTTCATAAAAAATAAATTTTTAACAGTGAATATATATGTTTGGAGTATATACTCTGAAGAATGATTAATATCTGTACTATTTTTGTGGTGTTTCTTAAAACAACAGAGAAAACATCTTATAAAAATGTCCATATATTACCTAACTTTGGAAGTAATGTGTTCAAATATGAGAATTAATTTCTAATTTCTTTTAGATTACTTCAATTTGTCAAATGCTATTTTCTATTAATTTAATTTAATTTAATTTGAAGTTATGGAAAATTGATACTCTTTTGAATTATTTTGTAATAAGAGTAAACCAGATATCAGACTCCAATTTGGAAGTTTTAGTAACTGGGATTTAAACCTAAAAAAGTTTATTTTGTGTGTAAATACTTTTAAATCAAATGGGAGTTAAAATTAGTGCCATACCTGAGGCATGTTTGGATAATGTTACTTTTACTCAAGAAAATCACAACACTAAAATTGTTTATAAATAGGGTTATATTAACAGATTCATCAATTATAAAGAGTTCAAGATAAGGAAACAAATAATCTAAACCTGAAAGAATGAAAATGTATTACTCATATACTGATTTGACATTTGTAATAATTATACATTTTTCTGCATTTCTAAGTTGAATCAGTATCCTAATTGAGAATCTTTACAAGTTTTGCAATTTGTCAATTGATTGACTTAAACATTTTTATATTATCTTTGACAAAAATATTTGAAGTGTTTTATATGAGAGTAGTTTTCCTGTTCAGGTTTAAGCAAAATGCCTCCTTCAGAACATTAATTTTACATTGGTTACATTAACACAAAGCAACCATAATAAATAAGTTTAAAAGCAGTTATTAGTATCTTGACTTGATCAAAAGTAACAAAATTTTGAATTTATGTAAAAATAAACTCATAATTTGAGCATTAGTTCTAGTAATGAAAGTAAATAAATTATTAGAGTTTCAATTAAAAGATCTGCAATTAAAAGATCTGCAATTAATTTAAAATAAAACTGTGTAAGTGAATTTACGAGTAGAATGTAAAATATAATGTAACTTGACCAGCACAGATATATTTTATTTTGTCTGCAGGCATGTAACTATATGAATCCCAGAACCAAATAGTACCTTTTCCAAATACACAAAGGAAAGAAAAACACACAAAAAATTGAATTACATGGAGGAATCCATTAAGTGAAAGTAATCGTGGAACTATGAAGGTGATAGAATGTATTAAAGAGCTCATATTGTTAGTAGTTAATAATACAAAAATTACTTTTCATGAGGAAAGGCAGCTATGAAGAAGAATATATTGAGAAAGAAAACAATTTTTTATCTTATCAAGTTCCCTCTTTTCTAATTTTATTGATAAACAAAAAACTTCTAACAGTAAATCAAACAAAGAAAATACTTGTCAGAACTGTCACATTTTCCATTCAATTAACAAAAGGAAGATAGTATAAAAATTTCTTATGTAATATTCTTGTTTCTTAAAAATGCATTCTTTTACAAATTAATATTTTATATATGTCAGAACAATTTGAATATAAGATAATAGAATAGTGACAGTTCCTCTAGTATGCAGAAAGAGAGAAATTTACATTAAATAACATTCTGGTTTATTTAATCATTAATATGCTCACAATCTACTTCCATGCATTTTATAAATAGCATTGTAATAACATAATTTAAATGTGCAATTATTTATTTCAATTTATAACACAGTTTAGGAAGAAAATATTAAGTCATGAAAAAGGTAATCTCCATGTTTATAAACACAGTCTTAGTCTTAATGAATTAAATTTCATACCTCCGCACCCCACATTTTACCTTTTAAACAACAACAAAAAGTCATGTGATACAGAGAAAAAAATTATATAAAGAATAATAGTTGGACATGAAAAAATCTGCCCATTGTTTGGTTCTCATAGAAAATATTTAAGTACATGAAACAAACTCTTAGGAAAAAAATAAATTTATTTCAATTTACATAACCTTATTTTGATTTGAATTTAAAAAGTCTACACTTTTTTTAAAAAATAATTTTATTTCATTTCTCATTCCAATTCAATTAAAATATCTTTCATAACTATAATTAAGTTTAAAAAGTACAAGATTACAACACCTCTTTATGATCAGATTATTTAAATAAATTTAATATTGTGATTGAATTTAAATCTTGTCATATTTTTGTATGCACCATACATTCTATCTTACTGAAATAAAAAACTATTACATTAAAGTTTCTAGATAAAGTTATATTTTTGATAATAGTATACATTATATACCCTTAATATTGTTATTAAAATGACATATATTATAAAGGATTCTTGCCTTACTAGCCTAAGAATCACTTGCTAATGCTATCAAATCATTATTAACTGGAAAACTATGCAAGTTACTACATACTACAATAAAAAACAACAACTATAAGTTGAATCTATTGCTTCTACAAAATATTATCCAATCATTCTATAAGAACACCTATAAAACCTACGTGGATAAATTAATTGTTTTGTTACACATGATGAAACTATAATTGTAAAACATTTATTTATTTTCAATGAATTTTCAAGTGTATATTGTTTTTTACTCTTTTTATAATAAGTTTTTGAAATTATCATAAACTGAAATCTCCCAAACATCACTGAGAAGCAAAATGGGGTTTTATGTTACTGACTGGCATTAACATATATTTAACTCAAGTTCTCCAATAAAGATTTAGATCCTGAAATTGAAATGATTGAGATTTCAAGTGGGAATTTGGTGATGAATGGAAACAATATATATATATATATATCCAAATGTGTTATATATATATAATTTTTCCAAAAACCTTATAGTTGTTTCCAACTTACCTTGGAACAAACTTCTAACACATTTAATTACTCATGATTCATTTTATTTTACATACATTTTCATTCTCAGAACTGTTCCATATACTAATTTCCATGTGTACTCAAGCTACCAAGTACACTTACCGATACAATACATTCAAATGATCACAACATTTAAAAAGTTATGTTTAACTGTCTGACAATAGCAGAAATGTCAATAGATGAAAATTATTTGGAAAACAATTATAAGTCACAACCTACTTCATTTAAGAAAATACTGAAATTCTTCTGTAAATATAAGTTTATGAAAATTAAAATATTGACAATTGCAGCAACTGACATACTAACATAACAAGAAGAAAAAATGATAGGATAAATTACTGAAAAATACATTTTATAACATAAATATAACTTGTACTGCTTAATGTCAAAGCAAGTCAAACAGTTTGATGTATTTTTATAAGAGATATTTGGTTTCTTTCAAAAAGTGACAAAATATGTAGACACAACGAATAACATTTATGAGATAAGATATGAAAAGTAATGATATTGCCATAACTGCATTTGTCTGTCATTAGAGATTTGATGACATTAATAAGGTGGTCACGACCAGTTAGTATGTGACAATGAAAATGACACAGATAAAAAGGGCAACAGTTGCTCATAGATCTAGCCAATGTGAGGAATATGTTACATTTGAAGATAATGATAATTTTATATTACAATGCTATCTTTCAAATACAAAATGGGAAAAGGTAAGTTTGGAATTTCATAAAAAATTGTAGGTATTGTTCAAGATAGCATATTATCTATTTCATTTGGTGGGAGATTGTAAACTATAATATGTGTACATTGGTTGGTCGCTCAGTTTTATTTCTTCACCACAAGGCAATATGCAAGTTTTTCCAAATCATTTGAGTGAAATTTAAAATTATGTTTAACTAACTACAGTAAATAATACCCCCTCTATTCACAAAAGCATAGGATTGACTTAGAATGAATATAAATATACCAGGAATTTATAAAATCTTCCATATTAAAAATGATTTAATACCTTAAGACAACATTTCTTAAATATTATGTTGAATTTATATATAACTTCAAATTTCTCTAAAGTAATTTCCAATTTAGATGAACTATTAGTTTCATTTCAGCACATATAAATTTAAGACAAATAATCCAAAATATCAAAACTGGATATAAAAATATTTTGAGCTATAAAACCAGAGCTGGGACTAGATATTTACTTAGAACCATCTGACAACATGTATTAAGCTATAACTTATTAAAGAAATAAGCTTTCCCCAGAAAGTGTTCAAATAAAGATATAACAAAATAACATATATAACTTAAAGTAAACATGAAAAGAATATCTGAATCCACAAAATGTCTGAAGCAATATTACTATAAGAAACAACTACTTTGTTTTATGTACAAAAGTGCAGAACTAATCCCAGAACTGGTATTAACAAATATTTCTACTACATCAATTAGCAAGATTTTTCATTATGACAGTTCAGATTGAGCAAAGTTAAGGCATATTTTATAAAGTTCACAAAGTTGTCTTCATTGCTGAATAATTGTTTCACAGAAGTGTGCACATAGAAGAAACACACTGCGCCTCTTCAGGGCTATTCACAACTGAATCCAAAAGACACACAAATAAGAAACCCATAATTTGCACTTATATAAAAGCATGTTTCTACGTGCATATGTGATGTGTTGTGTGCTCGTGTGAAGCTATGCTCTGCATTGCAGATGTATCATGCGTGTACATTAAATGACTCCACTACTTTTAAGACATGAGTCAATCTCTTTCATTAATATTTGATTTAATTAAATATAATAATGTGTAGCAGAAATATTGACAACTAAATATAATAAAATATACTAAATGTATCGGTATTCATTATTAATGTTTACACATTTATCATGTGCACAAAAATGTTTTAAGATATACAAATCCAATGCAGAATATCAGAGTATCTTAATGTTATGTTATAAACAGAATTGGCAACACATTTAATTGTTTGTAAGATACTTTCATATATTCATAAACTTTGATCATATTCCCACCTATAATATTTTGTACATTAAGGAGGCCAAAGAGTCTGTAAATTTGAAAAGGTTGAGTCACATTACTAAGTATATTTCAGTAATTTTTATATCAAGTAAACAAATTGAAGATGGTTCTAAATCTTTATATATCTGCAGCTGGCCCATGCACAAAATGGTGTAACACTCCTTGCTGAAGAAGGAGGCCGAAAATTTGAAGAACAACCTTCGGTTCCGTATGACTACACCACACTTCACTTTCAGGTAAGCCACAACATACCTCTCTTTCCTTTCCATACCCATATCACAATTATATATATTGGATAGGAAAGAAATACAAAATATCTGACTTACCTGAGATAAATAGTTGATCCAGTCAAACTTTGCAGAAAATAAATTAGAAAATTTATTTTCTGCACAGCCTGACTGGTCCAACTGTTGATTTAAAGCAAGTTAGCTATGCTCTCTCTCTTTCCATATCCAATTATGTTATTTCATTTGAACTTGTCACATTTTGCTATATATGTAATGTATGAACTGTTTTATTACTGAAGTTGAATTACAATATTTTTATATAAAACCATGTTTAATGGATATTTATAATTTAGACTTTTTATGATGGTGTTTCAACCATGTATATTTTTGAATAAATACTGTGACATAAAAAGTTTTTCCCTCCAATATTTTAAATCACTGTCAAATATTATATAATTGCAATAAATATGCTTGATAAACTTTACATTGTAAATCTGTACTTTATCAAGATATAATGATGGAATGCATCATCAAAGTTGATTTCCATCCATGGGCTAAGTAAATTAAGGAGTATTCTTTTAAAGAATCTAGACTAGCATAAATAAATTAATTAAATCTGTCAAATATAAAGGAAAAAAATTGACTGACTCTAATTTTCATTAATATATTGCAACATTTTTCTTTACACGTAGATTACTGAATGTTGCAAAGTCCATTCTATGGCTGTAAACACTGTAAAAGTTTCTAGGTTTTACTTTGGCCAAACACTGCAATTTTCATATTATTCATTTATAAAATACTGCCATGGGCTAATTTCTTTCTTGGCTATTGATCCTATCTTATTATTATTTTCCCTACCTGACAGACTGATTCCACTTTCTATGTATGTTTAAGTTTTATAAATAACACATAAATCCAATTATGTCTGAGTGTGTGAAGAATACACAGTTAGAATACACTCAATATATGAGTCTACATTCTTTGGCTATAATTTACTGTGGGTAAGGTTTGTTGTGAGCTGTAGCAGTATCAATTGTGACTTTGTTACAATTTCAATGAGTCAAATGGAGAACATTTATTGGTACTATGTTAATTCCTTTCTGCATTCCAATCCATTTGGGGGAACTAGTTTTACATATTTACGGAGGGCATGATCAATTACTGCAGTTCGTATGGTGTTAACTAATAAGTCAGTGTCAAAGTCTGTGTTGTCCAAAATATGTAGAATATTTTGTTTTCTCAATGAATACACTTAATAACAGAATTTTCAGGACTAAGTATCCTGAAATGTATAAAATGAAACAGTGTACATCAGGGTAAAATATTATGGGAAAATACACATTTGAATGAAAATAAAAACACATTCTTATTAGGGGAACGAATACATGAAAAGAGAGGACAGAAAATAAAAATCTGAAAGTGCTCTTGAGAACATATAATTAATTTAAATTATCAGTTATGACTGCTTGAGACTAGCAAAGACAAGAAATAAGCAGCTATTTTATCAATCTTATGTACCAAAGAGTTTGATGTGCATTGGCATTATCTACACACAAGCTCAAAATTGTCAACAAAATAACAAGACTAATCTTTGTTTTACATTAAGTCCATTTTTCTTTGACCATATTACATGGGTGTTTAAGTGAACATATAATTGTGAATCTGAATAAATGAGACTTTATACTCACAAATTTTATAATTAATTTTAAGAAACTTTAAATACTATAAATGGAGAAGTTATTCATTCAAGAACAAATAACTACATTACATAAATTACAAATGAGAAGTCTGAAGATGGAATTAAAGTTCTTATTTCTGATAAGCAAGTAAATTTGGTTTTATTTTCTGACAATTATATTCATAAATCATTTCAAAATGATTTCTTAAATGTTATTAACAACATTCAAACTACTTTATACCACTATGCTTTAGGATAATATCAATAGTTAATTTTGGTATACCGATATTACATTTATGCATATTTATTACATAATCTTTCAGGTGAGCAATAACAACCAGTTCACACTTTTTATTTATTGTCCAATTAAAATAAGTTACTCCTACTATGCAAACAAGGAAATATTTCTACATGGTCTACATACTAACACAGCCTCAAATAGTCCCATTGAGCATTCTAAGAAGCCACCACTTGACTGTAATATATGTAGGTATTGGGTTTATTTACAGAGTGATAGAATGGCATTTGAAATATCCCACTGAACACCAGAATGTAGCAGATTGAAGAAGTAGCTCAACACCTAAGTAACATTTTCAACAACAACAAAAATTATCTGAGAATTTATTTAAAATATAATAAATGAACTGCTGAGACAATAAAAGTGTTTATCTAAGAAAAGTATAGTATACACAAAGATCACTTAAGCTACAATTGAGAATATAAAACTTAAGTGACACACACAGTACACAAATTCAGGGTCTGGCAAGGAGGTATGGTGTTTTTGAAAGGACTGTTACACACTTATTTTTGGATGAATTTTAAAATTTATTGTTGACATTAATGTTACATTACCATTTCAGTTTACATTGAAAAAGAAGAAAACCATAATTGTCATTTTTGTAAAGGCATTCTTGTAGACAACTGGTGAGATTGTCCATACTCCTTTTAAGCACGACACAAGTAACCATTTGAATTTATTGCATTAAGGTAATGGAAAGGGTTTTGAGTAAGAGTATGTGGCTTGCCTACATAAACTATAGATTTTAGGTAGGCCTGTAAAAAATAGTCACAAAGTGACAGATCTGGTGACAGGAGAGGCCACTTGACATCCTAGAAGAAGATGACACATTAACCTCAAGAGAGTGTGATTTTTTTGGAAGTATGGCTTTTTTTGGACAACACTTTCCCAGACACCTGATTTCATTGCATGGGGATGTTGAGTGGCAACCCGGTCACCAGATATGACACCTTGTGACTATTTTTTATGGGGTTATCTAAAATCTAAAGTTTATGTAGACAAAGCACATACTCTTGAAGCCCTTTCTGTTACCATGTGAGAAATTCAAATGAATCCCACGTGCCATGCTTAAAAGGTCTAAGGACAATCTCACCAGTAATCTACAAGAATGCCTTTGCAAAAATTGACAAAACTCATGTGATATTTTACAAATGATGATTATTTTTTTCTCATGTTTAGATATAAACTGAAATGTAATATTATTGTATAATAACAATAAATTTTGAAATTCATTCAAAAATAAGTGTGTGACCATATCTCCTTGCCGGACCATGTATTTAATATCAACTCACGTTAGGAAGTAATTACTTAGTGACAATGCATGTATGTACCACTCTGCATTTCTTTTTTACCTTTCTTATGTAACTGATTCAAAAACTTGATGAAGAACTTAAAATCTCAATTCAAGCTTTAGTCTACTGCCTTATTATTATTGCAAAAGGTCAACTGCCGAAGTACGAGGTTATTTATTTGTGACAAACAGAATTTTGAATTCCTGGACAACTATGTATTGTGTGTTAATTCTGATACAACAGATATAAATATAAATTTTATGCACTTTAAAATTATAGTATTGCATTTGAGTACTATAAATTGAATTATCTTGTCTCTAGAGAGTGTTTCAAAGGTTTAACAATCACCATAAATTGACGATCTAAGAAAAATATTTTAATGTTTTTACATTTCTGAAATTACATTTGAATTTTTCATCTTGCAGGTGTTATGTGATGTAAGGACTCTAAGGAAAAAAACTTACATAATTTAATATGTAACCAAAATACGTTT
Organism: Zhengitettix transpicula; assembly: GCA_037074705.1. NCBI lineage: Eukaryota > Metazoa > Arthropoda > Insecta > Orthoptera > Tetrigidae > Zhengitettix > Zhengitettix transpicula. Next base: position 31,627,460 of record CM073596.1, on the reverse strand, counting down.
TTGCTCTATATGCAGAGGCAGTTAATTATTTCAAAAGATTGATAAACAGGATTTTTAGAATTATGTGAATTCAGAATCTATTGATATTATCAAGAAGTTGAATTACAGTATTAACAAGTAGAGCAATAGAGGACACAAAATAGCAGTTTACAAAATGCCAAAGGAAAACTTTTTTGAGACAAGTGACTATGTGAAATAGCATAAATGATTATAAACAAAATGTTTACAGTTTATTGTGATTGTTACATATGCATAGTTATCACCATGCCCTTCTGACCATTAATTACCATTTTGCCTATCTAACTGTAATTAACAACTGTCCCATATATTGGAGTTGCAATAAACCTTAAAGTGCTGTACACTATGCATAAATTTAATTGAATATACAAATAAATTTACATTTATAATAGAAAAACAGTATCTTTTTTAATTGAAAATATTTTATGATCTTTTAATACAAATATATGTGCATGTTGAGCAACCTCTTTCTGAACTGCATACTCCAAATGCCCATTTGCATTTATCTAAATTGTACTCTAAGCTACTTCTTGTACACTTCGGCATTCCAGTCTCTGGTAAGGTTATTACAGTATGGTCAAACAAAGGTGCAAATCACATTGTACACTGAGCAAACATTATGCGTTACCCACTAAGGTCTAAGCCACTATTAAAATTAACTATTATGATTCAGCTACTAATGGTTGTTGCTAATACTACCATCAAAACAATGTTGTCACTTCATGGAAATTAAACATAAATGCACATTTCAAGGTGTGTAAGTGATCTTGTACTTTTTCTTTGGTTGCAGGAAAAAAGTGCTTTTAAACCAACATGAGAACACAAACAATGAATAAACACATATACATGATGTCACTTCAAAAATGCCATTAACTGTGTCCAATCAATTCCTCAAACATTATTATATCAAGTCAGAATGTTTTTTAAAAGTCTTTTATAAATGAATATTTCCAAACACCTTCATAATTATTATAATTGATAATCAAAATAACGATCAAACAATTGACAGGTAATTCATGATATAAGAAAAGTAACATAACAAATAAATTTTATTAATTTGTATTCTGTAATTATAATTTTTATAATTGTCTAAATAAATTTTATTGTAATTTAAAAGATTCAATTGCTGAACACTCTATAAAAGTTTCTATTTTAGGAATATGAATGTTAGTCATTTTTAACTTTTTGAACTCTGTAATACAATTAATAGAGAGGAGCAACAGTTGCAATTTTACAGACAAGGAAATTGAAAAAAAAAGTCATAAATAACAAAATATGAAGTTTAAATAGAAAAATCAGTTAGCATAATAGTAGTTTTGCTATATGTTCAGTTATAAATGAATTCTTGATTTATTTTCTTTCTTCTGAAACTTTAAAAGAAATAGTTTTACAACTTAAAAAATCAACCCCTCTTTCGACAGTGATAATGGAAATGTTTTGAAATCATTCAATCGTGATATATTTGAAAACCACTATATTAAAATACAATTTGTTCTCTTCTACAGAGATGAAAAAATAAATGATTAACTGGCATTTTGCAAGTGACAACATGAAAGTTGGGAAAGGTAAACCATATCCCCAGCTGATCACACGCATGAAGCCCAGCAGTTGTGGGGTCCGGAGGTACTTACCATGTGCATCATACTTACTGGAAAAGTTTCTTGTGGCGAGCATTGTCGTCAAAATGGCACCCTGAAAGCAATTTCAAAGCTATAAATCTGCTGAGCCCAACACACAATTGCTTTGTTGTCGAGTAAAACTGTATAATTAAGTTACTTCCCTTAAATCACAGTTATATTGAATGCACTTCATTATTGTAAAGTAACATTGTAATTTATTTATTAGCATATATTTAAGAAAATATTTTACTTCAAAATTAAATTTAATAATAAAGTAAAATAAATTTTTAATGCTCCTACCTTGAGCTTACGCCTTGCATTGAATTTCTTTAAGCAGTCAACAGTCTCTTGTCTGTGAACAACAGATGCTACACGTTCCCGTTGCTGAAAAAATAAAAAGGATCGTGTTAATAAAAGGTGACATAAAATTTCATTTTTTTAATATATAACAGTATTTAATAAAATGAATAAAATCAAAATAAATCAACAGATGAAAGCTCACTAAATGCCTTTAGGCAATTAATTTTGAAAAAATGCTACAGATAAGTAGTAGTTATTTGTTGGCATGTTTTAATTTACTTCAATTACAAGAAATCGTCAATATTTTACAGTTATATATACTAATGATGGAGTTTTTAGAATTTTCTAAACTTTAAAAATAATTTTGTTAATATTATTGAAAAAAGATATATTGTTAATTTATTCCCATTTAAGTAACTTACGCATATCCATGGGTGCCTCAGGGCTTCTGATGCTGTGATTCTCTTTGAAGGATTCACAGTCAGCATTTGATTTATAAGATTTTTTGCCTCTGGTGTTACTGTGTCCCATTCTGGTGAAGGATACTGAAATTTTGAAATGATATGATTACCAAAAATAAGAAATAATGTTCATACAAATAGAAACACATCACTTACATCATATGCGCCTGCTTTTATTTGTGCATAGAGTCGGTGTTGATCTTCATCCCAGAAAGGTGGGTAACCAACTAACAAGATATACAGGATAACACCTGAAATTTAAGTGAAATTTTATTTTAAATAATTTCTCAAAACCAGGTATATAAAAAAATGTCTGTTGTAAGGAAAGCAAACACTAGCAACACCACATGTATCCATTGTATGAATAATTTAATATTTTTACTTACATACAAGTCCATATATTGGTTTCATGATCAGTCAGCTATAAAAAGCAATTAGTTTCATTCTTGTTCTTATCCAATCTGTCTGATGAATAATTGAAAGTCACCTGGTTGTTATATAACAGTTTTAAGAAAGAGTGAAAAGCAAAGTTGTGCATTCTAACTAGACCTTAGTGTATAATACATGCACAGAAGCAGGCAGTGTTAATTGGCACATACACAATATAAAAGACCTGACAGAACTTTATTTATTTGTTACACTAATAAGGTCGAAAGCAGTTATGACATCTTCGCTGTAAAAATTTAAGTTAAAGTATCAGTATCTTAGTTTCACAAACTCATTACTTCAATTACACATATTAAGTTATTTTCAAAACATGGGTTAGTAATATTAAAGATGTTTCAATTAAAACACACTTTCCAACAAAATTTAAACTCTGGTATACTCAAAAAAGATTTCAGCCAATATCTCCAGCTGAGCAACTCAAAGGAGAAAAATCCAGCAAACTTTGAGTCATCATCTCAGTTGGTAACTTCATCTGATGAGAATACTATACTTCAGGGATAAGCAACCTATTTTAGAATGGGCCAACTACAAATTTTATATATAAAATATAACATATTGAAATAAGAAAGTTGATAGTATCTCTTTATTAACAAATTGATAACTCTATAGAAACAAATAAATAAGGAAGTACTATAAAAAATAGTAAAAGACAATTAGCATAGGATATATTATTCAACAAATTTTAATGGGAAGTTTGGAAGTTTCTTCTAAGCAACCAATTGATCTATATTTGGATATGCATTGTAATTCTACGGTCATGGGACAAAATTTGTTGGGTGGTAGAGATTACTTAAACATATATTTTTCTATAGGAATGTATGGTTGGAAGTGATGTTTTGAGGCATTGTTGTAATTTTTATATATATTTTAAACTTGAAATGTCTAATGACTCATATATATATATATTATTGGAGTGTATCTTGCAACGAATGGATAGAGTTCCAGACATCATTCAAACCAAAGGAGTACCTATGAAAAATTCCCAGATTTTCGTTCTTGGTGAAAGTAGTATCAATTAACATATGTTCTTTTGTTGCATTATAGGATATCTCAAATTTTATTTGATTCAATCAATGAATGTCACAGATGGAAATACTTGGCAGTTTCTCGTTCCCAGACAATTTAGTTGGAAAAAGTGCACATAAAAGAATGGGTAATTGCACTTACCACATGCCCATATGTCAACTGGTTTGCCGTATGGTTCTTTTTTTAATACCTCTGGTGAGAGGTAGCCGGGCGTACCAGCAAAGCCTATGGAAACAGATGGTTGTAAGCTTTAGAATAATAGTGAGAAATTACCTACAGCACAACCATGTTGTTTCCAGATTTAAATCTCATTACAACAGTATTTATATAACATGACAAAATTATTCAAATGATATTGAAAATAAATAACAAAAACAATAGATCATAAAATTATATAATTCAGAACATTTGATCTTTATCTATTGTACTGTAAACTTACCAAACCATGCCTGCTGCTCTCCTTGAACTTCAATGGCTAAACCAAAATCTGCTAGTTTTACAGCTGCACCTTTTTGTTTGCTTGCTAATAATAAATTTTCGGGCTGAAAATGTGTGCATGTTCATTAGTTTCTTTTTTAAAACAAATATACACAATCATCGGTACTAATTAATGAAATGTAAAACAGATTTAAGCGCAAAAAGCAAACAAGTATTTTTTATTTCCATAATTAAAGTTATGTTGATAATTTTTTTAAATTTTTTTTTTGATAAAATAGAGGTTCTTCAAGAAAGCATGGAATGAATTTGAGCCTTTGACGTTTAAATCCGCAAAAGGACTTGTTCACATGAAATGATGTTGCACATCACGATGTGCTTGAAGTCATATAAAACTTCACAGTTCTCACTTTCCCGGATTTATAAAACATTTAAAATTTTATTATTAAATATATGTTGTGAAATTTACGCGAGTTAAAATTGAAATAATTAAAATAACGTCGATGCTATTAGTTAGCAGAGTTCGAGTTATAGGAAACGAGCCACTATGACGTGCTCATCGTATCCAAATTTGGAGATGCTCACGTCATGAACATGTAATAGTCGCTTGTCTTTTAAAATTGTGTGCAATCTGCATCGTTAGTAACGTACCTTGAGATCTCTGTGGACTACACCGTTTTGATGGCAGTGATTGACACTTTCCAGGATCTGTTGAATGCAATGCGATGCGTCAGCTTCGCTGTAGAATTCACGGGCGACAATATCTTCGAAGAGTTCTCCCCCAGTTACACTGCAACCATTAAGCTCGTATAAATAAAATAAGCCATTCAACGGACATAGCAAATTACAGGTTCATAAAATACTCAAATATGTTCAAGGGAGCAGGAATATTGGCCATTCCGTGTATACGGTAACGCGCCTCACAAGCCTTCAAAATTAATTGTATTTAAACGTAAACTACCTCTAGTACATGATGGTAATTCAAACGAGTTAATTGTGAATAAATGAAGTCTGAAGTTGTTATACTTATTATTCTGGGAATTTTAAACTATATTTCAGTTATGAAGCTGATCTAACTTGTCAGAATTAAGAACCGTACAATGCCATGTTGTAAATCAAATATCAATAAAGCTAAAGTAATACAATAAAAACATAATAATATTGATAATAAAATTTATTATTGCAGCATCTGGTACAATTCAAACGTCATTTTTTGTAACCTATATATTTTACATTGTTATAGGTCATATAGAAAAAAATTAAGGTTCATCCATTAAAACACTGATCAACTTTGTATAAAAACTTACTGTACTTAAAAGTAGATATTCGTAATTGTTTTATATGTGGGGAAGAGCATTCATAAATTTCACAGAAGTGTAGTGGAAAGTCTTCTGTGTTTGCTATATTTGCATCTAATCAATCATAATTATTTCTACTTCTAGTGTCACGATTATGAGTCTACCCCAAAACTTCATAGTTCTTATTTTTTGGGATGTGAAGACAGGCTATGTATAGGGTAATCCACATAGTGGCAACTCCCATCTTATAGCATAGGAAAATGAGTGAAAAGGGGGTTGCGGAAAGGTACAGCAAGATAGCCAAACGGGCTTTGGTTTAAGGATCCTACTCTGCAATTCACCTCAAAGTGATGCAGGGAAAACCCTAGAAAATCTTGCATCAGGTCGGTCGGGCATTTGGTACTTGTCCCACGACCTTCCGATGGCGGGAGAGGGGTTTGCTGTGGGGTCGCAGCTTTACCCTCGCCGTGCCTTGACCAGCTAAGGAGGCATTTGGCCGGCTATTCCAATAGGAATAGCGGACAACTCTTACCGTATGCCCAAGATCTGTGACCCCGGAACATACACCTCTCAAAACAGTCCGAGGTGCCTCGGCATGTGGGAACCTTAGTTAAAAAAACCCCAAAGGTAGCCTCCGCCAGAGATCTCTGGAAAGGTTCACCTGTGAGAGAATTCTCTCGCAAGCTTGCTCATTTTCATAGTTCTGTTGATTTTTCCTAATATATTTGAGACGTTGGTAAACATAATGGGTATACCATAATAGCATATAAAAATAAATACGGGGATGATCATAAACTAAGATTATAAAGCCTTCAGTGAAACGTGTACATTTTATTTCATACAAACAATACAACCACCCGGTAGTACGTACAGTAGGTTATTCTTCCTGGAATGAGTTTAAATATTCCCTCATGGTAAAAATCCAGTCTTTGCGAGTTCAGCCACGAACTCGCGAAGTGTTTCACCTTCTCGTCTGAAGCGAATTGTCGGGTCCGATGTGCCCCTTCAAGTGTGAAAGCCGCTCGGAGCGAGATCTGGGTTGTAGGCACGGTGGTCGATGAGGTCCCAGCGAAATTGCTTCAACAGCGTGGTGGTCTTCTGGGCTGTACGAGGTCGCGCCATTGTCGCGAAGGAATATTACGTCTTTGGAGAGAGATTTTCGTCTTTTTTTTTCCTTACTTGAAGGAGCACCTATAGATTCAGACGACAACGTTGCTGAACACGCAAGGATAGGATTTTTACCAGGACGGAATATTCAAATTCATCCCACGAAGCGAGAAGTGCCTAAACAGATATGGAGACTAAGTGAAAAAAATAACCTACTGTACGTACTATCGGGTGGCTGTATTGTTTGTATAAAATAAAATGTACACGTTTCACTGCAGGCCTTGTAACCTCTGTTTCTGAAAATGTACATATAAACAAAAACATTTTTTTGTGTTCTTCTGGTGGTCAGAAAGGAATAATATTTGCTCTAGTCCATCTGTGAATTCTAATTAGTGTCATCACATACTCGAAACGTTTTTCTAAATAATTCTACTAAAAATCCAAATAGTGGAGTCTCAGATCATTATCTTATCGGTATTACCGTTGTTCAACTAACAGAATATTCGTTCAGTTGGAAAATTAAATAACAAGTACTAGACATTTGGTCATCGAATCTTAACCCTATTAATTCGGTTTCATATAAAGCTGTAATGCTTGTATTCGTTTGCGTGTTAAAGGCATTGTGCCGTAAGCTGTGAATCTTTCAACAGCCCCTCAAGCCCGTAATAAGAAGTTACGATGCAAGAAACTTTACGGGGACAGTGAATAATTGAAGATGATGAATTATAAATATGAGGGTCCGAATGTCACAGAAGCCAGCTTTTAGAATGTCTAATATCAATGATGTGACTAATTTCCTTTTACCTTGCCTTAATTTACTAGTATAAAGGCATGGATAGACGTCGAGCATTCACCATTACAAAATAAATTACATTTAGTGTGGGAAGAAATTATATCGAGTAGTGATCGTTACAAACTCAGACATTCAGGGCAACTCCCAATATATTAAATTGAGTCTATGAATATTAAGACTAAAAATATTGAAATAAGCCAATTTAGAAATATACATGTTTATATTTTTAAATAAAACTCTATTGGATAATTTAATATACAGATATACTTCTGGGACAATCCCATGTAATTTGTAAGCAATTATAATATCATCCTTTCATGCTTTTGCAAGAAAATGATTTTATTAGGGCAACAGGCTACATGAGGGTAATTTACGTTGGACAATTCCCCTTTACTAGAATAGGAAGGGATTTGAAAGGGGGGATGCGGTAGCCAAGGGTTAACTAGGGCCCCAGGGCTATATTTTAAGGATACTACCCGGCATTCGCCTAAAGAAATGCAGGGAAAACCCTAGAAAAACCTGCATCAGGTAGGTCGGGCATTGGGTACTTGTCCCATGCCCTTCCGATAGCGGGAGAGGAGTTTGCTGTGGGGACGCAGCATTCCCTTCTCAGTGCCTCGACCAGTTTAGGAGGCAGCCGGCCGACTATTCCAATGGGAATAACGGACAACTCTTACCGTATGCCCAAGATCTGTGACCCCGGAACATACACTTCTCAGAACAGGCCGATGTGCCTCAGCTTGTGGGAACCTTAGTTCAAAAACGGAGAGGAAAAGGCATCCCCAAAGGTAGCCCCTTCGTATCTCTCCTACAAGGTTCTGCCTGTATGATTTATATATATATATATATATATATATATATCTTAGGGCAACAGGCTTCATGAGGGTAATCCACGTTGGGCAACTCCCCTTTAATAGCATAGGAAGGGATTTGAAAGGATGCGGAAGGGTAGAGGAAGGTAGCCTAGGGCCCCGGGGCTATATTTTAAGGATTATATTAATGCTTATTTAACAAAACGTATGTTATTATACAGTGCGAAAATTCTATAAATGTCTGAAAATTGCGTATTAAGTGCATAATTAAACAGTTGGACAATAAAATAAATGTTTGCTCAATTTTCCTTTCCAATGTTATTTACACCTCAGGTGATGCTTGAAATTTTGTATTTTTTTGCTAGCTAAGTCATGAAACTTACAGGGTTTAGTAAATGCAGTAAGACTGCATATTTTTAAAGAAAAAAGTGTGTCAAGTTTTCTATAGACGTTTTAAATTTAATGGCTTTTTGCTGAATTATAAATAATTGTAAAAGCACACTTACAGATCGAAGACCAGATAGTGGAAATTCTCCTCCTGTATGCTATCGTGTAGTCGAACTGAAAACAAAACAATTGTTTCTGTAAAGCAAATACATTAAGAAAATAATAAATACATCTTACAACAATCGTAATTTACTTATTATCAGATTGTTTTTCTTTACTTAATAATGTTTTATACAGTACTGAAAACAAATGGAAGGTCAAAATAAATATAGTTGGCGAAGGTAATTTCTATCATTCTCATGAAATCGTACAGGTGCAGCAAACAGTTGTCAGTGAAAAACAGTAACATTATGCAAACAGAACAGCGGTAAACATACAACACCTAGAAAAACATAAGGCAGAAAATAAACGAAATATTTCAAAGGAAAGGCATACTTTTTCCTTAAATAAAACAATTGGGTAAAGCGTTTAATGAGAACATGAAGGTTATCTGAGTGATTTTTCTAAAATTATATATAGAATTTTCTGGACTATACGATCGAACAAACCTAATAGACTCATAATTAATTAGGTATTTCAAAAGGTTGGACAGTATTATCAAATAAACAATCTGGATCAACAAATACAAAGCTTCTGGAAGTAAATTGTGACAACATGTGACCAACACCATTACTCGGCGTTTAATTACTCTTGTCCAAACCTAATAATTATCGGTTTCAAATTCCCTACGATAGCAAAAAATTCATGAAATTCCTTAAATTACTGTAAAACTGCAACTGTTTTGTAACCCTAGGACGAGTATTTATAGGAAATAATGTATATTTATAATACAAATAAATATTAACGCTTTACAGTATCGTTATTTATATAGTACATTGATTTGCGCCTAAAATGTGATGTTACCCCTGAAAGGTATGCTGCATAAACTCTAGAGAGGCATATTTGTTGCCTACGCTGTAGGGGAGATTCGAATACAACGAAATATAAATGTCAGTAGGGGAAAAAAAATCACTAAACAATTGACAACTACACAGTAATTTTTCTCTTGGCTGATTTTATTTTAAACTAGCCTGGGTGTCCGGCGTTGCCGTGTAATTATTTATATAAACCCGAAAAAGTATTTAATTCTATATTATTCTTTAGTCAAGAAGTGATTTAACCTAAATCTAACTGTTCCTAGTTCAGTTCATACTTTTGACCGGTAGTGAATTAATTGAACAGCTGTAAAATACATTGAATTTCATTGCAACAGTCGCAAGAAACATAACTCCGAATTTCTTTAAGATTAGAATATTTAAATATACCCCTTGAGTATTGCAGGATACAATCGTTCCTCAGTCTTCAGCCACTACGAAAGATTAAATTTATGAAATTGTTATCTACATTTACAATGTAAACAAATGGTCGCCATATTAGAGTCACTAATATGGCACGAAATTTATCTTACATTTTCCGCAAGGATCATAAAGTATTTCGTATTGTTTTTTTTATTAACATTCGATGGAGTATTGCTGGAATAAATTATAATTTTAATTCAATGAAAATATTTCTGCTTTATTTCATTACGGAAAAGGAACTATTTCCTTTGTTCTTCTCGTAGTGACGTCATAGAATTTAATTCTACATTAATCTTTAGTCAAGGCATACGGTAAGATTTGTCCACTATTCCCATTGGAATAGTCGGCCAGCTGATACCTAAACTGGTCGAGGACGGAGAAGGGAATGCTGCGTCCCCACAGCAAACTCCTCTCCCGCTATCGGAAGGGCGTGGGACAAGTACCCAATGCCCGACCTACCTGATGCAGGTTTTTCTAGGGTTTTCCCTACATATCTTTAGGCGATTGCCGGGTATGATCCTTAAAATATAGCCCGGGGGCCCTAGTTAACCCTTGGCTACCTTCCTCTACCCTTCCGCATCCCCCCTTTCAAATCCCTTCCTATGCTGTTAAAGGGGAGTTGCCCAACGTGGATTACCCTCATGTAGCCTGTTGCCCTAAAAAAAGAATAATAATAATAATAAAAAAGCGATTTAACCTAAATCTAACTGTTCCTAGTTCTGTACATACTTTTGACCGATAATGCATTAATTGAACACCTATAAAGTACATAGAATTTTATTGCATTAATCCTAACAAAATTACCTCCGAATTTCTTTCCGAATAGAATACTTAAATATATTCCTTAAGTATTGCAGGATATAATTGTCCCTCAGTCTTCACACATTGCGAAAGATTGAATTGATGAAATTGTTAGCTAAATTCATAAATTAAACAAATAGTCGCCATATTGGAGTCACTGATATGGCCCGAAAATTAACTTACATTTTCCGGAAGGACCTTAAAGTAGTTCGTATTATTTTTTATTATTATCCTTGATAAAATTATACTTTTTATTCAATGAAAATATTTCTGCTTTATTTCATTACGGAAAAAGGAACTATTTTATTTGTTCGGTCGCGTAGTAACGTCTGCCTCTCGCGTGACGTCATGGTATCATGGCGCGTAGTAATTTAACACTTAATAATCACGGTTTTTAATTATAATTCTTTCCACATTAATGCTAGGGGTTTCTCACCCCCCCAAAAAAAGTAGTTTCTCGTGTTTTGAAGAATATGTGTAGTAATTTTTGTTGTAATCTGTCCACGCATTAAAATTTGTATAGAGATTAACGTAAATACATACATACATACTTTTTAATATATAGATACCATTCCTTCTTGTTTGATAGTTTTGTCGTTGATATCTTATATTATAAACGAAGTATGTATGTTGGCCAATAATTTGTTCCTATATACTCCCTTCTTGTGATTTATAATTACGGATGGTCCATTTTCTTCCTCAACGGTGTATAGTTTCACAATTAGTATCGAGGTCTGTCTGCGACCTTAGTTTTGTTGAATCAAGTCTAGTTGTTATTTAGCCAGCCTGTCTGGAAGTGTAAATTTTCAATACATCTTCAATTGTAACACTCGTTAAAAGGCTCTCACTACTGGCAAACACTTCCCCTTCTCCTTTCACATCTATTTGGTGAAACTGAATAGGTCTGGCGCAGGCAATGCAAGGTCTGCGGGTAGTAGCGTGTGAGCCACAGGTGCAGAACACCGTCGCCATGGAAACCGAGCACGATCTGTTGTTCGTAGTCCGCCAGGACACCTGTTGCGGTCACGACAGATATTAATGATTTCGCTGCCTGCAGTGTTTTCGCAAGCAGCGACCTCTAGTCTCACGGCCAATAGAAACTTAAAGGAGAGAGAGAGCGATGCCAATTCAGAATCTGACAGATCCAGAAACTCCCAATTAGCTTTCTACGTTTACACACGATACGCTTCCTTTGTATTAATAAAATAAACATTTTATCAAAGTTGATGTCGTAACTATGCGACAAATATAATTTTAATCAACTTTATTTTTCCTTCTTGTGCTATCCAATTTAATGTAATTTTTTCCAAACACGTCCGTGTGTTTTTTCTTATCAATAACCATATTTGTCGTTCTTCTTTTAATTAAGACGTCATATAATATAATATTCTTAGACGACTAATACACTTGGCTGGATTTATCATTAAAAAATGTAAAATGTAGAGTAATGGGACATCTGAACTTTTTAATACTCAGAAAGGCATCAGAGATAGAGACACCGTAACTTTTCTGCTTTTCAATATAGCCTTAGAAAAAATGATAAGGAATGCTGATCTGGATAAAGAGTTATCGATTTTCACACGGGTTTAATAGATTAAAACGGGACGAATAAAAGCTCTGTCGTCATCTTCTAGGCGAAACGTCGCGTTTTACTCTAATAAGCCCGTCTGAATTCCCATTGGAATAGTCGGCCAGCTGCCACCTAAACTGGTCGAGGCACGGAGAAGGGAATGCTGCGTCCCCACAGCAAACACTTCTCCCGCTATCGGAAGGGCGTGGGACAAGTACCCAATGCCCGACCTACCCAATGCAGGTTTTTCTAAGGTTTTTCCTGCATTTCTTTAGGCGAATGCCGGGTAGGATCCTTAAAATATAGCCCGGGGGCCCTAATTAACCCTTGGCTACCTTCCTCTACCCTTCCGCATCCCCCCTTTCAAATCCCTTCCTATGCTATTAAAGGGGAGTTGCCCAAAGTGGATTACCCTCATGTAGCCTGTTGCTCTAAAAAAAAACAAAAAAAACGAGAACTTTTTATTCAACAATTACACCGAGAAAGTCTTCAATCTTTGATAATACAGATCTGGATATCAGAGGATCCAAACTACATAAATAAGTACAAATAGTAGCATTTTCAGTTGATATAGACCTAGTACTAATACGAAAACACGAGAAAACAATAATAAATGCTTATGTAAGGTTATAGTCTGCGGCAGGGAAAATAGGGTTAAAAGTTAACTACAGTAAATCTAAATTTACGGAAGCCTCTATCAATAGAAATAGTTCAATTTAATGACGTAAAAAAATAAAAATTAAGCTATATAAAAAAGTGCTATACTCCGGAGAAATTAACCACAGAATCAGTCATTGCAGCCTAAAAAAGTTAATGATGTCAAAAAGAGTAAGAAGACAGACTAAAATAAAAATATATAAAAAATCAATAAGAGCTGTAATCATGTATGGATGTAAGAGTTGGACACTCACTGAGAATTATGAATAAAAAAAACTGAGAATATCTGAAGACCAAGCTGTGTTAACGTTATATGGAGGATAAAATACTACGATGATCAATATAAACTGTATAAAAAGCCTAACATAGTACTTACTATAAAAATATGTAGGTTTAAATGACTGGGACACGTTGGAAGGATTGAAGATATTAAACCAGGTGAGAAATTAACTTTTTCACAGTCAGAATATTATAGAAGAAAAGGAAGACCCGAGATAAGATGGCTAGATGGAGCTTTGAAGATCATAAAATTACTGAAAATAAAAGCATGGTGGATAAGAATGTTTATTCTATCAGCATTATTGATAACACACAGTGCACTAATGTTAACATATATATATATTTAGCTGGGTGCCCGGCGTTGCCCGTTACTTATTTATATAAACCCGAAAAGGTATTTAAATCTACAATAATCTTTAGCTAAGAAGTGATTTATTTAACCTAATGTCCCGGTGACTTTAGAGAATTATAAATACTCCAGACATGAGATATAAAAAATTCTCTTAGTACTTTGAGAGCGTCAAAAATACTCACGGTGCGTTGAGTGTGAGAAAAATAACATCGGCCGCCATATTGGAGTCACTAATCATTGAATGAAAATTAACTTTCATTTTCCGCACGGGTCGTAAAGTAGTTCGTATTATTTTTGATCATCATTCGATGGAGTATTAATGATAATTGTTTTTCATTCTAAATATTTCTGCTTTACTTCATTACGAAATAAGTTACGATTTTGCTGTGGTGCAGTCGCGTAGTAACGTCTCTCTGTCCCGTGTTCTGTGACGTCATGGTTTCTTGGCGCGTAGTAATGTAACCCAAAATGTCCCATTTTGAAAATTATAATTCTTTTCTCCTTTATGCTACGGGTTTATCACCCCTACGGCACTGTTTCTAGTGTTTTGAAGAATGTGTGTGTCAATTTTTGTTGCAATCTGTCCAGGCGTTTAAATTTGTATAGAAATTAAAGTAAATACATACATACAAACACACATCTGTTTTTATTATATAGATTAACATATATATATTAAATTGTAATCAAAATATTTTAGCGAATATTTTCCGTCATGCCGCTTCAGAGAGTAGGAAACCTTTGCAAAGCGTAGTTGGCAGCGAGAACAGAAACATCAATTGCACTAATAGCTGCCCATACTCCGGGGAAATCTGTTGAGAGGCTTCACAAAAGTAAAGCTACCGGAGTATCCAAATAATATCCCAGAGAATCTGTTCCGAAGCTCCGCTGCGTCTAACTGAACGAATTACGCTCTGAGAAATAGATATATATGCTAGACACTGTTTCCTCAATACTATTTTAGAGAAATATATTTATTTATTCCATGTTTACAAGACGTCAGAGCAAAATCAGCGAGTTTAATTCAGGAGTTTAATTAAGGAGTTGCAGATAAATGGAAATGTCAGAATTTAAATAATGTATTTTAATGTAATAGTATTTTTGACAACATTTATGTACCGGGAATCTTCACTTAACGGAAATATTCTTCACTTCCTTAAGGAATAGAGACTATTTTTTACTTATTGAAGGTACCGTGTGCACCCATGACTCCGTTTAAGTACCGGGATTTTTTTTTTTACTCTGGTAACGTACCGGGGATAATTTTAACTCTCTAAATGCACCGGGATATTTGAGACTTTCTTAAGATACCGTGATTATTTAATGTACCAGGAGAATTGCCGACTGAGTTAAAGCACCTTTCGCCATCCTACCGATTAATTTCAATCTCACACCCTATCGTCATTGGTCGGGGTGTGACGGCGTTCGTTCCAAATAAATCGCGTTTTAACCAAGAGATTACTCATTTTTCTGGACTAATATGAATAAATACTCGGGGAAACAACGGCTATCTTCTTTCTATGTAATAAAAAAGGATGTATATTTGTATGTATGTATGTATTTACGTTGTTCTTTATACAAATTTTGTCGCGTGGACAGAATGCAACAAAAATTGGTATACGTATTCTGCCAAAATCGAGAACCGGTACTGTGAGGGTGAGAAACGCCTAGCATGCATGTGGAAAGAATTATAATTAACAACCGTGATCATTAAATATTTAATTACTGCGCGCCAAGAGACAATGACGTCACGCGAGAGAAAGACGTTACTACGCAACGAACAAAGGAAATATTTCCTTTATTAGGAATGAAATAAAGCAGAAATATTTTCTGCAACAATACTCCATCGAATGGTAATAAAGAAGAATACGAATTACTTTACCATCCTTGCGGAAAATGTAAGTTAATTTTCGCGCTATATTAGTTGTGAGTCTAGCTAACAATTTCATCAATGTAATATTTCGTAATGTATGAAGACTGAGTGACAATTGACAATTATATCCTGAAATACTCAAGGAATATATTTAAGTATTCAATTAAATACTTTTTCGAGTTTATATAAATAAGTACACGAGCAACGCCGGGCACCCAGCTAGTATTAAAATAAAATACGAAGATAAGTGTACTGCATTTTACGTAACCACGCGTATTGTTGATTTATAGCAATGGATCTGACCAAAATTAATACTTTTGGTACTAACACTTAATTTTCTACCCTCTTCTTTTTTAAATTCCCCGTGTAAATATGCGAGGAAATTAAATTTTCCACCCAACCTGTGTTTATTAGAGATTAATTAACATGCAAAAAGTTAGTTTGATATGAGTA
Organism: Zhengitettix transpicula; assembly: GCA_037074705.1. Classification (NCBI taxonomy): domain Eukaryota; kingdom Metazoa; phylum Arthropoda; class Insecta; order Orthoptera; family Tetrigidae; genus Zhengitettix; species Zhengitettix transpicula. Next base: position 31,611,378 of record CM073596.1, on the reverse strand, counting down.
AATAATATCAGAGTTCCTTCATCAACCAATCCCGTGCTTCGTTAAGAGCTGGGAAAATACGAATATCCGGTGCTCCGAGCACTTCTTTTTTCCTCTCCTTTTCTTTTCTCTTGGGTCACACAATATGTCTGGATGAGAAACTCGAAGCACTCCGGGAGAGGAAGCGATGAGCGGCTGGAACATGGTTTTTCCATCTACATTGCCAACTCTCTTTATCGTCATAACACCTCAAACAACTCAGCCATCAATGGCGTTATTTGCAACACTGATATGCTCGTAGGGCAGATATATCGATTCTAACTTTAAAAAAAATGTATGAATTTTTTTTTGATTGTATAACAGTCGTGAACTTAACTCCGAAAAATGTTTATTAAATAATTAAGACATGGGATGAGTTATTTCAAACACATCGATGGGTACAATTTTCCTAAAAAATAATTTGAACAAAATATTTGGATCAAAAGTCTTTGGAATACCAGCTCATAATTATTAAAAATATAAAACTATGTTTGGTCGATTTTTCTTTTGGTCTACTTAATGATTCTATATATATTGTAATAATTAAATATAATAATGGCTGAATTTAACAAATGAAAAAAAAACACAAATTTACTTTATATGTGAATCAATGATGGTGTCTAAATAAAAAGATTATTAAGGGAAAACTACAAACAATATTTATTAACAATTTTAATACAAGTATAAAATACACAAAATATTTGGGATCTCAGGGTCTTGAACTGGGTTTGATAAATGGCAGAATTTATATAATCAAAATTACATTTACTTTTTATGGAAACTAATGCGTCTGAACATAGACGAAATTTGTTGCGAAAGAAATAATACTAAAGATTGAATTTAACAATTTTAATTTGATCAAGAATTAAGGATCTCATTCTATCGATAATTAAATAATTAAAAAAACGATCTGACTTTTATCTTTTAAACACGGTTTACAAATGATTTTAAAGTTTTTCTCTACTTACGGCCGCCCAGGTCTCATTTTTAGTTTTTCGTGCACGATTTTGGGGACATCACTGATTCTAAGTTCTCACAGACTCTAAATGTTCACAAGCTCTAATTGGCGTTGTTTGTTAGTTGGTTTAACACAAATTGGTTGGTTCTCGATGCTTTACTGCAACCTGAATTTGTGGATCTCTTGACTTTAGTTGACAATGGACTTTATTGGTTTGTCTGAATATTGCTTTACTTTTTAATATTTGAAAGCATGTTTGTGACTGGGCCACAATCTTTCGTTCTGACTGCCGACTGTAAAACTTTTCGTCTGGTCTATTCGCTGTCTGCTGACCGACTGTACTGTTCAAATTTTTATGACTTGGAATTTTGGTCTGTTCTCCTCGCTGCTTACTGCCCGACTGTACTTGTTCGTTCGTCTCGTAGATTTTGAGCGCGTAAACTCTCTCAACTGATCAACAATGTTTTCTTTGCCTCGCCGGATTGTTGCGGAGTCCGCTCTATATCCACTAATAATGAGTCCTCTACAATCCAACTTTCCAATTAGAACAATGTCTTAATTACCAATTACTACAATATATATAAATATATATTAACGTCAAAACCAAAGCTACGTAGTTTAGAATGTCATGAGATTATGAATATTTAAATGAATATTAATCTCACTTCTTTATATTAGTTAAATTTTAATTAGTCTAGCCAAAGAAATTATTTTGAGGGAGCTATTTTTTCTTTCCAGTTTTTCGAGTTGTTATACGGCAGCTCCCACCATTCTCATGTAATTAATTGTAAGTAAAGTTATATAAATATCTGTTCTACATAAATGTATTATAAACGATCTTATTTGTAAAATTTTGTTTTTTTAAGTCTTAGATTACGGATGTATATTTTATTTAAAATTTTATACCTGAAGAGGTCCCAAAATTTAGGGACGAAATTTAATGTTTATTTTTTAAACTGCTCTTACTAAATCAATAGATAATTGGCTAACGTTATTTTTAATCTAAAATCATAGCCTCACTGCAATTAACGTACATTCATATACTATGAAACATAAAAATGGTTATGATTCCTTACTACCTACTTACCTCCGTCGGTATCGAATTTTGTAAATGTGGTCGATTTTTTCTAAATATGTTGGAAGAAGTAAACGTCACGTCAATTAATTTTCTAACCGTGTAGAATACACAAATTTTAGAATTATTTTTTTGTTTAAATTTTTTTAAAAGAAAGTCGGTAGGAAAGCCTCACCCAAATCTCGTACACTCGTTATTGAGTTCGCATTTGTAGGGCGGTTCAACTATGACCACAATTATCCGTACCATTCCACTAACACATTGGAATGTCGGGATTTCCAAGCACGTTAATTTTAAATCTTTAGTTAATGACTGAACTAAAGAACCTGTTGTAACGTGTCAAGATATTTTTCATACACGTTGTGGGCATTTCCAGTAATTACTGAGTCATTCAACGTACATAAGAGGACAAAAAAAACTCTGCTCAATTGGTCAAAAACTATATTCAACGTTTCACTGTATAAATTATGCTGCTGGTATTTTAAATATTATTTCATGGCTTAAATATATTACATAAAATACAATATAATGTCAGTATATTACGAGATAAAAATGAAAAATAATATGACTTGTTGATTAGAAAAATAATTTTTTAATATTTCACACGTACGTGATGTCGGAAAGCATAAGGAATATTATAAACTAAATTGGACGTTCGAGAGTGTCTGTATGTATATGTGTATGTTTCCTCATACAAATTTAAACGCGTGTAGAAATTCTGACCAAAACCTTACGGAATATATTTTGAGGAAGCCAAACAACTGCAGAAGTAAGGTTGCATAAGTTAGGCAAGTAGTTCACGGGTTTTCAAGCGAATCCACAAACTTTACCGTGACGTTGCGGCAACTTTCTATGAAAGAATAGTCTGAAAATGGTAACAAAGAAGTAACCGAATTTTCGCAAAGGAACCACGATTGGGAATTTCATGTACTGCGTATATTCTTGCGATCAGTTTCGAGGGGATCGGAGGCCCAAGCATGAGCAATAAACTTGTGCGCCTGAAGTAATCTGAGTTACGTGGACGATGTTTTTCTTCCAGTTCCGAGAATTGTTGGCATCTACGTATCTGTGCCCCAACCTCTGACATTTACACAGCGACGGTATCAGGAATTTGTACAAGGAAGACTCTATAAACTTATCTGTGTACAGAATCACAACCATAAGTCTGGTCGAACGGCCATATATTTTTTTATGAAGGTTACAAATACCTAATTGTGCAGCGATGCGAGGATATAATTCATTCTAATATTATATTAAACGCAAAAAAATATTAAATGTAAAATATAATCTACGACATTTAATTATTGACGTTTAAAAATATAAGTACAGTACACAAATGATAATGTTAACGTTTTAACAATATTTTCCAATTGCTTAGTAAAAATAATATAAATAAACTCCGTAGTGCTCAATAGACTACCCCTGTGACTTATTGGTTGTAATCGATAACGCAAGTCTCACTGGAAATCGTAATATCTTATAGTTAAAAGGGAGATTCGCCGCAATGTCTGATATCCGGACACAAGCTTAGACGCTGAGATAGTCGCTTCGGTAATTTAACCGGCATCTTATTTACACACAGCCTTCTAGTCACACTTTGATGGCTAAGCGACAAGCCGACGATCGGTTAAATTAAAGCTCCCATGAAAAAAGGAGCCCCTGTAAAATATTTACGTCGCCGAAGCGAAAGGCTTTCGCTTTAGCCCTGGAGCGTGAGTTACGTCCACGGAAATTGCAGTCTTTGGGTCAGTTATCTACCACACATTATCGTATTCACTTCAACGAAAATTTCAGAGCCCTAGCAGTCGCAAAGATGTAGTTCGTAACATTTAATGCCAAAATATATATGGGTTTATCAAGTGAAAATTACTGTTTAAAATTCGACGCTCACAAAACATTGTAAGTAAGAGACTTATGATTTTTAAAAATGATCAAAAATATTTTCAACTTTTTGGCCGGCGTTGCCCAGCGACTTCTTCATATAAACCGGAAAAGGTATTTAATTCTATACCAATCTTTAGTCAAGTCAAGAAGTGATTTAACCTAAATCTAAGTGTTCCTAATTCCGTACATACAATCGACCGATAGTTCATTAAATTGAACAGCTATAAAATACATTTAATATTAAAATACATTGAATATTAATCACTAATATTGCACGAAAATTAACTTACATTTTGTGCAAGAATCGTAAAGTATTTAGTATTATTTTTTATAGTCATTCGATGGAGTATTGCTGGACAAAATTATACTTTTTATTCAATGATAATATATTTGCATTATTTCATTACAGTAAAAGGAACTATTTCCTTGGTTGGTCGCGTAGTAACGTCTCTCTCGCGTGACGTCATGGTCTCGTGGCGGCAAAATGATCGCACAATTATAATTCTTCCCACTTTTATGCTAGTGGTTTCTCACCCCCACAGTAACGTTTCTTGTTTTTGAAGATTATGTGTACCAATTTTTGTTGCAAACAATCCACGCGTTTAAATTTTGCATACATACATCCTTTTTATTATATAGATTATTATTCATTAATTAAAATAGTTTATATAATAGTTTTAAAATTACTTATGTATTTCACTTTTTATGTTATTAAATTAATAAAGTTGAATATAATCTGGTTAAAAATTTCTTAAAATTTTACAAATAATGAACCAAGTAAGTCAAATTAATGAATTTTTTTCCTTTATTACGATCGTCTAAGACCCTCAATTTCGACACATATGGTGCAATATATGTTCAGAAAACTTGAAGATATTTATTATATAGGCGCTCCAAAATACCTTTCGACCTGAAAAAAAAATATTGTACGTTGACCGTGTTTTAAATCTTTAATGCTATTAAGTTAAAAGTTGAAGGCTCCTTTCCGCTTGATGATGTTATTGAGGTAGACGCGTCATCGATGCCTGTTGCTGATCAATAGATGCAATGCAACCGCTAATAGGAGAGGCTACATGGGCAATTTCCGTTCCGGTTGATCGGCGACGCTCGGTGCCCCAGTTTTGCATTGACGTCAATATTACATTCCTCATCTTATTAAACAATGGTTGATAGTCGGAAACAAGCTAGTTACAGGCAAGGAATAAGCATTTTTCACATACTGAATATTTTGGTCGTAACGAACTAAAGTGGAATTGTAAATAATTAGAATATCTTATCAAAATTATTTTTACTCGAGATTTGAAAATATCTACCGTTGGAATGAAAGTTGAATAATGGTTAAAGTGAATTTTTTATATGTGAGATAAACAACCTTTTACGTAACTGAAGTGATCTCACAATTTATCACGACGATGGGCGAGCAACAAGCACCGTTTAGATTTGAACACAAAATATTTATAAATGTTTCTACCGCAGTGATCGGTACGGAAACCCGACTTCCTTATGCAGGTTTCTCATCCTTGTCTCTACCCTTCGCATCCTCCAACTCTATCCCTTCCTATGCTATTATAAAGAAGTAACCACAATGTATATTACCCTCATGTAGTGTGTTCCGTTTTTCAGAAACAAATACAGACTAATGATTTGTTACTGAAGAGTAAACGATCGATTTTTTAAAATTCAAATTAACACATTCCAGTCCTACGTTTTCAATACTTCCATAATTTAAAATAAAATAAGCATATAGGATAAACTGTAAAATAATTTTCTGGTGAACCGAATTTTCCGTGTTTTACCACAGGAAACAAATTTATTTCGCGTATTATTTATACACAACCTTTATTTTCTGAGATATATATCGTAATAATTAAAAAAAAGATGGAGTTTAATAAATAAAAAATTACTCAACTTTCACAAACAAATTACATTATCATTACTTTAAACAATTACACAAATAATTACAAATATAATTTATCTCAGGGTCATTACTGGGTTTGATAATGGCTAATCATTTATTTAGAAATCTTATCAACACAAATTTCAATAAAAGATTTACTCGTCAATTAACAAAGACGAAATTTACTTGTCGACGAAATTATACTAAAAAGATGGATTCTACTTAACAAATTTTATCAAAGGAAGAGAACGAAATCTGACGTCTATCTTTTAATCCGGTTTACATAATTATTTATTTTATATTAGTACTCACGGCTGCATTCCAGGATATCTGGTACTTGACGAAACACTATGGCGGGTTTTTGCACAGCTTCTACTTAAACTCACTGATACTAAAATTAATATTTTTAGATCAAAATCAAGAACCTCCTCTTTGTCTCCATCAGTTGACTTCTGCTCTGCTATGTGCACCAAAAACTGTTTGTGTTTAGCAGGTTTCGTGATTCTGCGTGTGTGAATGTTTTATCTATGCTTTCCTGCAAGTTTATTTCGATTCTCGTTCTCGCCTTTCGTTTTCGTCCTCGTCTTTCGCCACGTATTTAATCTCCAAGTTCCAAAAGTTCTTTTACGACCACCCGATCGCTGAGGAACCAAAATGCAGACTGAACTCTACCAAAACATAAAGTGTACTCCCTCCTCAATATTTTAATGCGACCTGTACTTAATCAAACCTTCCAGCCAACTCTTCTATATTTTAATGCGACCTGCACTGACCAAACCTTCCATCCAACTGAACTACCGTCTCCTAATTTTGAGAGCGCATTGCTTCTTCCGACAAAGAAAACAATAGTCTGCTACATTCTTGTTTTGTTCTGTACCGCCGTAAGAATATATTTCTCAAACAATTTATATTTTCAAATTTGTAATTAATGTGTTAATTAATTGGCATTACAATATAACCATTGGAAAGCGCAATTATGTTAAAAGAAACGTAAGTCAGTAAGGTGCCGACATAATTTGAAATTGATAATAAAGCCTTGGTTGAATTTATTAGACGGATTCTGAAGTTTGAAACAGTGAGGCAAAATTAACTTTCACAAATAAATTAATACATTGTGCTATTCTTTTTAGAAAGAATATTTTATCGTGGCGGACATGGTATATTTGTTTGAGTCCGATTCAAATGCAGATTCCTATTATGCATTAATAATTTTTCAAGAGCTGAAACTTCCACCAAAGTCGGCTGAAGGGGTAATAATTAATTTCATTAATGACTAAAATGAGTCGGACAGTGGATTTGTTAACTAAAGAGAAAATTAATGTTATTAGAATAAAAGAGCGAAGGGCGAAAAAGGAAGGAGACAGGAAGGAATAGAGTGGCGAAGGAAAAAGAACTGACATGCATTGGATTCAAGATGATATAGGGATAAAAGGCGGCGAATGGAATCGAAGTAGAATATCGGTGGCCTGGGTGGAGGAAGGAAGCCTTTTAATGGATTCGGTGTGCTGCGCTCGATATGGAATCAGCGGGGATCGTGCATGCTAAGGAGTCCGATAAGAAGCGAATATTCCTCACTCCATAGCCGCAAGCCAGTTTGCATAATTAGAGTCAAACTCTCGAGGGTCTATTAATACGTCACAGTCACCATTAAAGTCATTCGTCCACAATCACGCGAGAACAGAGGGAACCTGGACAAACACAACAAACGCGGACAGAATAGAATTAAAATACAAATTTAATAGCCAACATCGTTGTTAGATGCAGAATAAATGACCCGTAAAAATAATTCTTCCATACTTAAATTTATTAACTCACAAATGGAAGTGAAAAGCAAGTGAACATTCAGGAAACGTATGTTTTCCATTCGCTACTGCTGTTGTCCTGACTGTTGCCTACGTCTTTAAACAGCATCAACTCAACAGAGGTAAAAAGCACTAAAACGCTTATAATGTATTAATTATTTCCTGAATATAGTAATTAAAGGTGGGCGTGAACGTCTTAGCCTCATATAAAATGTTATTAACTTCGTAACTGAATTATTTTATAACACGGCAAAATACAATCAGATATGAAAAAAACATCTGTCTATAGAAATTTATTATGAATAAAAATTTAAACCATTATAATATGGTTTATAATCTGGTAGGTAAGAAAAAATAATTGACAAGTAATGGATTCAAGATGATATAGGGATAAAAAGCGGCGAATAGAATTAATTCATTAGTGGTATTATAAAGGTAATCTGGTCAAAATTGTTAATATCCTACTAAACTCTTACCCATAAAATTTTATTTACAAAAATATAAAAATTAGATTTATTAAAATTAAGTAAGATATGAATAATATACCAGCTGAAAAACATGAGAATAAATTGTTATTTTTATAGAATTACCCTTTTTTGAAAACATCCAATATAAATTTATCGATTTGTTTCATAGTTATGGTATTTGTGTTACTTTAAAACTTCCAATAATTTAAATTTCGTCAAAAATATTAAAGACAAAAATAATTCAGATAAACATCTCTTGGATTACAAAATTAATTAATATTTGGATTGAAATACCTGTTATATCGGTCAAACAAAGGGGTCATTGAAAACTCTAATTAATGGACATAAAAACAATTTGAAATTTATTCAGTTATGCCAAAACGTATTTAATTTAATAAAAGATAATTTCGACGTTTGGTATAATGTAAAATTTTTGGGTGAAGAATGCTAATACTATTCTAGACTGATGAAAGAAAGATTGATTAGATTTATTTTTTTGCATTAGTCCTCGTACGTGGAAATAGGATACGTCATTAAAAAAAATTACAATATAATAATTGGATGCTACAGTTATAAATAATTAGAAGTTAACATAAAAATACTAAAATTAGGGAACACAAATTTCCCTGTCCAATATAAGTAAAAGAACTATATATTAATAATAACAAAAATAAAAATTCTTTAACTTTAATACTTACAGTACGAATAATTTTTTTTAACACGTAGTAGTAAAAGATTAATGGCTATTAATTGCATATTACATCTAATGATTCGGCCAGTAGCGACAAAAAATGATACTTGTAAGTTAAATATTATTTTATTCTTTGTTATTAAAATACATTTATATTATTAGAATTTATTTTCATTGTTATTTTAAATTCAACAATATGTAAATATAACAGTCTTTTTCTTCGCAACAAGTTTTCAAATCGCACCTAAGAAATTTATTTTATTCTACATTTCATCTAATGAACTGTAAGTAATGTTATTTAAATGTTTACATAATTCGATTATAAATTATCATGTTTGTAAAATTATGTTTGCTATGAATTTTTAAATTACGAATACATTTAATTGAATTTTACACCTTAAGAGTTCTAAAAAATGAGGGAATAAACGTCTTGTCAGTTTCAATGTCATAATTATTTAAATTTCTATTAATAAAAGTTTTCTGACTTAATGGGCTGATGTTTCTTTCATTTATTTAAATAAGTCATATAATTATAATTTTTACAATCAACCATAAATAACAACTGGTTAGATGATCGTGAATTTCGTTCCGGACTGAGTCTGCACAGTTAATTCTCGTGGAAGATTGAACACGTTACTCCGTGAAGCTTGTATAGATTTTGAACGTTCAAAAGTTAATTTCGAGTATCTGTGTGATTGTTGATCTGTGGATAGGAGTTGAAGAGGGGGGACGGAGCGGCGGTTAAGCCCTGGAAACTGGGATAAATAGAGGAATAGAAGGCCGCGGTGCCTGGCAGAGGCAGATAACGACACAACGGACGTCCACGTCACTTAACAATACACACTAGCAACCAGACAGGCTACTTAATTTTAACAACCAACTGACTCGTTTTGAAAGAAACACGTTTTAATAAATATGGCGCTCCAAAACTAAACTGAGGAAATTGTGGAAGTCATTATTCACGGATAATAACAAAACTACTGTACATAAAAAAAAATGAAAATTCAGCACTTAGTATAAAAGAAAACTATATTAAAAAATAAAACATTTATTGCTTCAGCTTGAAAAGGAGGTTACTGTAGAAGTGCATTATTTCGGGTTTTCCTGGATTAATAATTCTTTATATGTTCGTTAGCACAGTCTCCAGTAATATTTCTTTCTTCAGTGTAATAACTTTCGACATCGCATCATATTTACTTTGCAAATCTTTGAATAGTCCAATTTTTAAATAAAAAACTTGTCAAACACAAGATAAAACATTAGACATTAAAAAAACAGGAGCCTGACGAATGCGAATATGCAATTAAAATGTGTGACGAATTCCGTATCGACACCAATAAGACAAAGTTTCTATAAATATTTATGATTTCATCTCGTACTAGCAAATTTTTATTTATTTATTAATTTGACCATTTATAGAAAGAATGTGACATTGTCAAAAGCTATCAAATTGAAAAAATAAATATTACCAGTGGCTTTTATATTCTTTAGAAATTCTTTAAAAACAGTCCAATTCAATTCAATTCGTTAAATTTAAAAGTCTAATTGTACTGAAATTCTGTTTGCTTGCAATTTGGAGCGAGCGACTGGAAGGTAAAAGGACAAGGCGAATTAGCGAGTCTCCGTACTGAAGTTAAAATATACCTTGCTCGAGGTAGAAATTCACTAAGAAGACGACAAAAATTATTAACAAAGAGTAGTTACACGCGGGGAAATGAGTTGAGAATTGGTTTAAAGCTAGGTTATGTTATGGACGAAATTGATATAATTGGACCGCCAGGATGGCGGGGTGCGATAACCAATAAAAAAAACAAGAAAATAAATTTGTTCGGAGGGAGACAACGACTTTTTAAACGAACGAGCAGAGACAGAGGTCAGATAGACAGATATATGATAGAGAATAGTATTAAGATATCACTTATTATTAATCAAATATATAGCCATCACTGATGGACAGATTCCGGATTCTACTAGAATGTAGACATGACCGCAGTACACCTACATTTGAAGCAGACGCCGAACACTTAATTAATCATATTTGAAATATTTTTTTTTTATTAAATCACCACTAATTAATTTCAAGTTATATGTTAAATGGAAACGACATTTTCCCACAAATTAAATAGGTTTCTATTTACTTCCCCTTAATTTCTTTTTAAGACAACGATAAGTTATTCACCTTACAAGACATAATTTCGATTTCTAGTATGACCAAGATAACCACGAGTACAACATATTACGTCATAATTTCGAATCCTGTTTTGTAAGGTTTACGTTGCCATTATTTTCGTCCTTAATATGAAGATTCCGGGTGGAGCACGGCTCACGTTGATTTGACCAACGGAACTAAATTATTATGTTTTCACAGTTGTAGTTGGCATTTTACCCTGGATTTCCCACCAAACAGAAGACGTTATTGATTTATCAAATTAAAAGTAAGAGCATTATGATGTGACATTTGAAGTATTTCTTACCTATATTTGGATGCTGAAGTTTCCGGCAAATGCGGGCTTCTCTTTCTAGCTTTTGGAAATCTGGAAACAAAAGGAAATTTGTTTTAATTTTTGTTCATATGACCATATATACATGTATTTAACGCAATATATTATATTATTTATCGATATATGCCTCTCTAAACAATAATATAAATGGAATGTGCAAAATGTATGATATATATTGAAACCATGCGCAAAACAAAGAAATATTAACATCACAACAAAAATAGTATCAGAATAATTTTTACCCAACGGTTAGCAGTTGAACGATGTTTATAGACTGGAGTCTTCAATCAGTTACTATTAATATCACAATGAATAAAAAAAATCCAGACCATCTCTACAATATTAAAATAGCGTACCCGAAGAAAGAAAATAATGTTTTGAGTATCAAGGTCTAAATTTAGAAACAAGAAAAAATTTCTGAACAATCTTAATTATTTAGTGTGTTATTGTTAGCTCGGAACATTGATTCGGGAACGCAAGAAGTAAAATATTGATCCTACAGTTCCCTCTGTTTCTAGCCGGTTGCATGTTGCACGAAAACAAACTTTACCTGTACACAATATCGTGACTAATTGCTGTTATTGAATGACTTGAGCGAAATAAAAGTTTCATCCCGATGCCGCGGGGACGTGAAGAATTACTGCAAGTATTATTTTTGCTAGAACGTGTGGAAAATAAATAAAAAGTCACGTTTTCGGAAAGAATTTACGGAAAAGGGAGAATTAGTAATGCCGAGTATGTACCAAAATATTTTGTGTGAATTGAATGATTACGTATGTACCTGAATGAAGATATATATGAAAAGTAAGCTACACTTGACATAAATTACTAATAAAATAAATATTTGAGTTAGATTTATATTGAAACTTCGTGAAGTTGATTTAACAAGTGTAATAAATAATTAATTACACGACTTTCACTTTCAGACCAACTTTAATTTGAGAAACAAAGAATGAGAAATTATTTTTATTTACATTTGGCTGGATCGATGCTATTTTTATTATTTCTCTAACACCAATTAATTACAGACTGACAAGGAATTATCTTTGATCCGATGTTAAATACAGATGCACCACTTAAAAATAAGAGATCATACAATTTGTCGAGATTTTCGGTGCCAAGTTTAATATTGACAATATTGGAAAGATTTTTAATAAATAACATTTCTGAAATAATTATTTTATTGTACTGAGATTTCTTCTTCAATATTCTGGCGATATCAAAACCAAAACTGCGGATAAAATTATGGCAGTGTTTAGAAATCGGATTGTGTTTGCTGAATGTAAGTTTGAAATTGGCTTTATGTTATTTTATTCTTTTAATGTAAATTAATTTTATATTAGCTGTGGCTCTGTCCTTAAATAAAACCAGAAAATGATTATAACATAAATATGGAATCTTTTAAATATAAATTAGGTAGAGGACAAATTGTAATGTTCATTTATATTTCAATTAAAACAATGTACTAAATTTAATATATTCAAAAACTATTAAGCAGTAAATCAAATGCCCTTCTTAAATATTTATAACTCATATTGTGGTTTAAAAAGTTCTTAAAAGAATAATTAATAAGTAACTGTAATTTGAGAAGACGATCCAATATAAATATGTGATAATAACTAATTCTGATTAATTACACTTATTTATCCTGACGTCCTGATTTATTCTTCAAAACTCAATGAATTAAATTCAGAGGCATCGAAGACAGTTTATTGTAAGCCACAAGCCACAGTTAATTTAATTAAGGAGTGTGGATGGAAAATTTACGACCGGACCGGGAATTGAACCCAGGACCTTCCACTTTCCGGGCGGCTGCTTTGACCACTGAGGTAATCCTTGTCGATTCCCAACCCGGAGAAACATTCCGCCATTCGAAACTAACACGTCTCATCTTTATTCTTCAATTTTTTTTTTACAAGACATAGTCTTGCTCCCAAAGTGAGTTGTTCGCTGTGATTACTAGACTTGGTGTGATGTCACAACCATTCCCACATATAGCAAATATTCCGCACTTCTAACACACGATATTTATCTACAGACGAGCGTATTTGCGCCGTTATTGAATTCTATTAAGGACATAAGATAGCTCGGGTAACTAACCTTTGCTTAATGAGGCGAGGCTTAAACGCATTAAAACCTCGTTAATATCTATCGAGAGGGTCAGGTTCGCAGGTTTCTGGCTAATCGAGATAAGACAGGACCGCGAGCTGGGCGAAAAGTGCAGCCAATTACTTTAGGGGGATTGGACGAAGGAAATCAATTGGCTGCGCTCGCTTCGGGACGGGAACTGCGAATACCAATTACGGCACACTCACATGGTCGGAGTAGATACACTTGCAAATGGAATCGGAAACCTCGGCACTATACCCATCCCACATCGACGCTGCACAATGGGATTGAAAAGCAGATGAATTTAACATCCGATCTACCTTTTAGCCAAACTCACGATTTACACTAATATATTGTAATAACCAGCTAAGAAAGACATGAAGTCTGTTCTTATTTTTGTCTGATTTGTTTACAAACTGAGACTGGGGTTCCTTGAGTGGTTGGTACATATTAAAAATAATGATAAAATGACGGATAAGTGGACTTTTAGAGAAGGGAAGGACAAATAATTGGGGCATTTTGGCAGCTCTTAGGGCAAATTGTGTGACCGACGGAACTCTGAAAGGCATCATAACTGATGGACGAGGCAATTATAGTAAAATGAGATGCTTATTGTAATTGATTAAGTGGCTCTCGGAGCGGAGAAAGCTAACAGATGGTGTTTGTTTTGGCGAACATGTAATTTCAAAACAACTGTGAAAACAAGGGAAAATCCGGGAGCCGGGATATAAATAAGAGGGCAGTTGGACAGTTGAGGAGTTTCATTATCATTTCGTGTGGACGGGAGACGGACGTGTCAGCTGGGAGAGATCGCTGGTGCAGGTCCGCAGGGCGGACTCAGGGCCGAAAGTAATCAGCTCGACATCATCAGTCAACAGTCGGTGGGAGGTACATCGTGGAGGTCTGTCTGCCAGCAGGGGTGTTTGAATTCATCGAGAGGGTGACGTCGTCAAGAGGAGATGGCTGTGATAGCAGAGTGTGACTTTTAAGCCTGTATGAAGTGAGTGTGTGGACCAGAGAGCGTGTAAGTTTATTTTTCTGAATTAATAATTGTAAATTGCTAATAAAGGGTAAAAAATGTCAGATTTCGTATAATTTCGTTTCAAAGATTTCGTTTCATTTGTTTCAATCGTTTTAATCAATCATTTCGGTTTTCATTTATTGTAACTGTATTTGTTTAAATGTAACATTTTGTTCTGTTTCCTTATCAACCCAGTAAAAACCCTGAGGGTACAGAGTCCAATTATTTAAAATGTCTTCTAGGTAAATAAAATTGTTTTGATTTATAAAATTTCATCATTATTTGTGTAATTGTGAAAATTGGGTTTTAATAAATGATAATTATTGGTTTAAATTGGTAGTTTTAGTTTTATTTTATTTTGTGTATGTATTATAATATATATATATATATATATTATACGTTTGATGAATACAGACAAAATTTTAACAGCGTATCAATAACTTTTCAACTATAGTCCGGCGCAATACGGAAGTCGGGTCCTCTGCTGGCGCAGGGCATTGAGACAGAGGTAACAATAAACAGTGACATTGGCACACACCCACCTGTCAGACACGCTTCTGTTACAAAAATTTATCCTGTAATCCTCTGTACGGTCAATAATTTTCTTGGGGTTGTGGTTTACGTGTGTACCTTCCTATTCCAAATTATCCATGTACTTTACAATTTCTGTGGCTTGCGAATGGAAGACTTTCTGTGGGCTGCATACATACACAAAAGTGCTATATACAATGCAGAAAGTTAACTGAAAGTCACAATAATTCAGAACACATGGTGATGAATGGGTTTGCCACTGCGCATCCCGCCACGTGTCTGGCTATAATAATCAAATAGTCGTTTAGGGCATAAAATAAGTGCATAGAAAGCTTATTCCGTATTTAAAATTTCCTAACTTGGTTAAGGAAGTTGTATTGTGTAGTATTATTTTATATTTTACGCAATATGAATTTTTTTCTTTTGTATGAATAGCTGGGTGCTAGGCGTTGCTCGAGCTCTTATTTATCTAAACCCGAAAAAGTATTTAATTCGATATTAATCTTTAGTCAAGAAGCGATTTAACCTAAATATAACTGTTCCAAATTCCGTACATACTTTCGCCCGATAATGGATTAATTGAACAGCTATAAAGTACATTGAATTATATTGCATCAATACTAAAAAAATACCTCCGAATTTATTTCCGAATAGAATACTTAAATATATTCCTTAAGTATTGCAGGATATAATTGTCCCTCAGTATTCACACATTGCGAAAGATTGAATTAATTAAATTGTTAGCTAGATTCATAAATTAAACAAATAGTCGCCATATTGGAGTCACTGATATGGCCCGAAAATTAACTTACATTTTCCGGAAGGATCGTAAAGTATTTCGTATTATTATTAATTATTACCCTGGATAAAATTATACTTTTTATTCAATGAAAATATTTCTGTTTTATTTCATAACGGAAAAAGGAACTATTTCCTTTGTTCGTCGCGTAGTAACGTCTGCCTCTCGCGTGACGTCATGGTACCATGGCGCATAGTAATTTAACACTTAAGAATCACATTTTTTAATTATAATTCTTTTCACATTCATGCTAGGGGTTTCTCACCCCCCCCCCACAAAGTAGTTTCTCGTGTTTTGAAGAATATGTGTACTAATTTATGTTGAAATCTGTCCACGCGTTTAAATTTGTATAGACATTAACGTAAATACATACAAACATACATAATTTTTTATTATATAGAAGAAGAATATATATATATATATATATATATATATATATATATATTCAATAAACAGAAAAGGCGATTACCATTTAAGTTACGTAATACATTCTTTTGAATCATCACATTTTAGTAACAACCGTTGTTTCAGATCTAATACACGGACGAGGGGTTTGCCCTCCCGCCAGAAGCCCGGGAACAATTATAAATTAAATAACGACCGTCGATAAACGTGTGACAATGTCATTTAACGTGACATGTTTATGTATCGCCATTATAGCGTCAAAAATATATTACCATTTTATTAATGTTCGTATAACGCGAATACACAAAACATTTACACGGGGTTAGGGGAAATAACGCTGTCTGCAACATAAAGTAAAGCTTGGAGAATTTTTTTCATTATATGCACATTTCCCGATATGGATACTCGTTGAGATTTTTAACGAGATAATTGATTCGACGCAGAGTATTCGCGAGGAGAAGAGCTACGAAGAGTGGTGTGTCGACGAAGTGGCCGGCCATTGTTCGAACAGAGGCCCAATTTCACAGCCCTGCGCGAAAATTGCCAATTAACAGCCGTAACGGAATTATAATTACAATTTTGCGGCGCACGGACTACGACGACGCAAGGAATGTCCTCGTAATGAAGGAACAGCGACTAGCACGACTCAAAATCTCATTCGCACAATGGCCCAGTACAAATAACAACACTTTGAACGTGATGCGAAGATGAAGCTGTCCACAGTTACTGTTTAAATTATGTTGAGAAATAAATGAAGGAAAAGAAACGACAGATAGAGAATAAAAGACAAAGATTCCATATTCCTGGCCACAAAAGTAAGATTGACTCTTCGGAGGAAAATAAGGTTTTGAAACGTTTGTTTGCTGGAATGCGGAAACATCGTTGACGGTTATATTTGGGACTATTACATTTTAGAAGCGTTAAGATTAAGTGGAAAAATATGTACGGACATTTTAAAGTAGATATTAACATTACAAACGCATGAACAAAGAGACTTTTTGAAATTATAAAATAAAAAGTCTGGGTTGAAGATAAAATAAATTAAATATCAGACAACGAGAACGACAAACCGCACAAAAAAGTGAAATCAAAACAGCACAATGTATTTGCTATTCCTTGTTGCATTTTTTGTTCGTCATCTGGTTTGTGTGGCGTCGACAGCAACAAGAATTCCAGAAACGTTGTGTGGTATTTAATTTAGCACTTATTTTGCCTGTTTTTTTAATTATATTTTATCTAATATTTTTTACAGTAGAAAATTTAGTATATGAATTCTAGCTGGGATTAAAACAGAAGCTTATTTCGCTTTTAGTATTGTACGGAAGTTCTGTCAAAACAAAGGGAGTGAACACAGGGAACGGCATAAATATGAAGGAAAACAGAGGACCTTAAATTGATGGAAATCTTTGGAAGATACTAGAATATTTACAGAGATGTTTTCATGAAAAAGTTATGTAACTAGACTCATTCTTACGATTTATTTTTCCGTTTCTTCACATTTCGACAGTTACAGGAGAAAATTATTGACGAATAATTGGTACAGCTGATGCTCAATATTTGAGTTCAAGAAAGAACTGTGCTCAAAGAATTGTTGATAGAAACCTTCAAAACGGCCATATTAAGCACCTGACTCAAAAACAGTGATTATATTTCACTTACAAAATTTTCACATGGGCGAAAACTGTTCTTCAGGCAAGTTATTTAACAATCTTGATATTTTTTTTTACGAAGAGAACTAGTTTAAGACAAATGAAAATGACTGCGTCATTAGGCACCAGCAATTTTACTCAAGCTTTGTGAAGTCATTTAAAGAAATTTATCGAAGAGCCTCTCTGCTTTTTTCCCCCGTAGCACAAACGACTAACAAATGTCATTAATGAGCATTGGCTGGAAACAGCTGAGCGAGCTCCTTTCATTTCGATAACGGGTCAGGCAGGCGATTGCAGCCCTTAATGAGTGTCTGCGAATTAATTATGCCTTTCCATGGGGGGACGCCATCGATCTGACCGGTTGTGATAACAAGGGCGTGTTTGCTGACCTGCCCACGTGTCAGCGGAAAATCCACGTAGCCAACGAGCGTGGCTGAAAAACCGTCGATAGCATCGACGTTCACGTGGTGATATCAATTTCTAGTTTGCTTACCGAAGAGACTCGACAAGTTAATTACACGTCAATGGGTTGCCACTGGTTGTTTTGAAGCTTTCCTATGATGTACAATTACAGAAGAATGTCTAAGATCATCAGTCAACTCGGGTCCTTCAAAGCTTTCATTAATAGTATTGCCTTTACAAATGACCACCTTCAATTTCAATCTTACATCTCTCATAAGATGTCGGAAAAGAAATGGAGAGTTTCTTAGATCTTTACAGATCACCTATGACATTTAGTTGTCGTTTACAATCTGGTCTTTGCGATGCATTGCAGAGTCTCAATTAGCGAAGCACTTCCACTTGCTTGGGTGGCATTACGGGGAGAACTTGCTAATTGGCTTTCGAGAAACTCGCGCCCTTCCAGGCAATAGACGAAATTTACAACGACGTGACCCAACTTGGCTCAACTTTCAACATTTCTCTCAAATCCTCATAATGTAAGGAGAAGGTGTACTAGGGAAATTACCGTTAATTATATCTTCAGCGGGAATATTCGTCTCGAGGCACATTTACTTTGTCTCCACAAAGTTAACGATCTTACCCTTATAAATTTACTACCAGATATCTTGATTTTAAAATACATTCATACTCTTGAAAATGCACTTTGTTTCCCAATTCTAACTTTTTGTGAAGCTTTTCCACTGCATAAATGAATATCCTTCCAATTTCTTGTATATAATCATGTGGAATATTTATCAGTAGTTTCTTGTTTACTGACGCCCATCAAGTTGTCCAAATCTGTCAACCTCATCATCCACCAGCTGTTAACGACGTATCCCATAAATGGTTTATATGTTATAATTGTTGTCATTCTGTTATATATTTATTTTACACTTTTCAATCTGTCAATAAGCTTACTAAACTACTGAGTATAGATGACATGTGTCTATACTTCTCTTGAAGTCATTTGCATTCTGGCCGTTCTAAACATAGTCTTCAAGAAAATATGAACCAATTTTAATATTCAAATACTTCGTATTTTTTAATGCAGAATGAGATTAGCGTTCAGTATCTTTTATTATCGAGTTGGAAAATTATGCTGTTGTTCCATTGGAGGTCCGGACCGCTAGTAGGTAGGGTACAAGATTAACCTAATCACTTCAACATACTATATTATTGCTATAATTCTAATTTTCTGAGTTAATTTCTTTCACCAGCTTCAACTTATTCTAAAGTACTACCCTCTGGCAGAATCATTTTATTATTACATCAGTTTTTCAACCGTTTACAAGACCACTGAAACCTCCACCTGCCTAAGAACTCATATCATAGAGACCAGCTCTAGTAAGAATAATAAAAAAATCTCTGAGATCATATTGGGCTGTCCAATCTGATTTATTTGACATCAAGACATGAAATGAAACAACACGTATAACAGTCGATACATTTCTTTGACAGAGCAAAGTGATGTGGGGTCGGAGAAGCAATTTCAGATCAATGCTACAGGGGATTTATTACGTATCCTCTGCGAATATAATGTTCTTTGCAATGGCATACGAGTACAACTGGTGTAATTTGGATAGAGAATCATCATAAGGCATTTAGATAGGTCGGGGACATCAAACGGTCAACATCAGCGATTAAATTTTTAGTAAACACAACTTGTTATATGTGTAATAGTTGGACCCCAATAATAGCCTATTTAAAAGGGTTTAGAATAATATTAGTAAACTTTAAACAAAAAATATTCAACAAGAAATTCTTGACTTGATCCAAGAAAAGTTCGTCATCAAACCGGGTTGAGGTAATATCTGAGCAATTTATTGGTCACCGTTTGCTCCGAACCCATTGGGACATCACTGGATGCTCCTAAAATTCCAGGACACTACAGATTCGGCTAATGAAGCGCATTGATTTAGGAGTCTGAGGATCGTGCGTGGCTTTGCGACTCGACACTGATTACCAAGTCGCGTGAGCTGCTCCGAGCCGGCCAATCGATAGCGTTTTACTGAGATGAGGCGGCCCTCAGGGACTCGTAAAGAAGTGGGCTCATATCCTCCGAAGCAAGTCGAGATGCCTCGTGAAAAATTCAAGAGGATATGGATCTGAAGAGCCAAGAGCGCACACCTGCAAGGTAATATCCCCCATCATCCACTATATACACTAGGCTGATGATCAGGATCCCATCTTTCTGTAATGAGGTCGCAACAAAATTAACAGTATAAGCATTCCATCAGTGGTCTTAAGGGACCACCCAACGCATACCTTTCCGTACAAATGTA
This sequence comes from Zhengitettix transpicula, assembly GCA_037074705.1. NCBI lineage: Eukaryota > Metazoa > Arthropoda > Insecta > Orthoptera > Tetrigidae > Zhengitettix > Zhengitettix transpicula. Next base: position 31,590,848 of record CM073596.1, on the reverse strand, counting down.
ATAATTCAATATTTGATCCTCTTAATTTAAGTTTAGGATTAGTTACTCTCCACTCGGAAAAATTACTATCACTAACTTTAACTATAAATCGAACTGTAAAAGTAATCATACACAGACGAGGAAAACAAAAATATTAAGGAAGTTACTGTAGGGCTTAAAAAGCAAATTTAAGGCTGGTTTAGGAAAATGTATACGGGACCGGATAACGGTGAACGATCGAGAACTTCAATTTACTGATCAAAGTTAGGTAATCCTCGCTGTATGGGATTATGGAGGGTAACTGGGGATATTAACGGTCCCAGGTGTTCTTTTCGAGAGCACCGTTTTAGGCCAGAGCCTCTCGGGAATTAATTATCAAATATTAAAGAGGGAATTAAGTGAGAGTAGGGCTCAACCCACAGACCCTCCCTACTGCTCTGTGAAAATATTTACTTGAAAAACTTACTCCAAGCAATTACTGTGGACATTTGACAGGGAAAATTATTTGCTGGTTGGGACAATGGCGCCTCGCAACAATGGCGGAGCTAATGAGAGCCGCACAAAGGCGTGACGTCACAGGGGTGCTGGCGACGTGCAGTGGTTGCCATGGGGCAAGCTAACTCGCTTTGCTTCTCCTTCCTGCTTACCCACCTTGTCACTCATTAACGTTTCGCCCTCCCTACCTTCCTGTTACAGTTCTTCTTGACATGGCTTTTCTTCGTTTTGGAGTGGTACTTCATTTTATTTTATATTTTTTCCTTTAACTTTTAATTTTCTCACATATTATCACACATTAATAATAATATTTACCAGTAAATTATAACTCACTGAAACGTTTGTAATTTTACTATAATCCGATCATCTGAAGAAATATGTTGGAAAATATTCGTTCGGAAAGTTCTCGGCCCAACACTGAGAGGCCGCTGGTATGCTCAAAAACCCATCGGAATTTCAGTATTATCTGACAGATGACATACTACAATGTTTATTCTATTGTTTTATTCAAAAGAAGTAAACAAATGTAGAAATCCAAGAGAAAAGGGTTTTGGTTCTCATAGATTGACTTTAAAAAGGCAACAGTTCACACGTTGTTGCTAAACCCCACACACAGAGTTGTTTTCAAATTCCCCAAGCGATTATTTCCCGTTCATTAAATGGTTTGCTGAACGAATATTTGTTTGATTTGAAGATGTCGTAGTTTTGCTGAGTCTGACGAAACATGTCATACTGAAGGTATAAGAAATTCGGAAAATCGATGGAATAAGTGTATTTTTTTTGAAAGCGACTACGTTTAAAAATAAAGGATAAATTGTTAGAATTTTTTTTCTTTATTTGGGAAGGCCGATTTCTGAATCACCCTCGTAGTTTTACCATAGCACCACTCTCCCGAAAGGTCGGTGATAATGGTTTATTACACCATACAATGATCGGCACCTACACAAGGAAGAGCGATGCGAAGTATACTCAGTGAGTAACTTTTCACCTGTGAAACGATAATGTCGATATTGAATGGTCAGTCTGAGCGAGTTGTGGTGGACCCCACCAACCAAGTTGGCGGAATATACACGCCCTGTGTTTTCTCCCCCCCCCCCCAAGGCGGAACCCTTGCATTCTTCAAATTTTAGTGGATAGAAGCGAGATCTGCAACAAGTATTGCACGTCTTCCAGCATAACGATTCGGAGAGGGTCCGGGTTCGAGTCGGAGCCCGACGCCCGGAGCACGGCCGAGTGGCCGCCGCTGCCGCCGGGGCGAGAGCTGTATTGATCGGCCCTGGGATTGCCGCATTTCTTCGGGGCCACTTGTTGCGGCGCCGCGCCTCGCCGAGACGGTCCTCTATTAAAGACAACTTTGCAAATCCCCCTCGGCTATCAGTGCTGTCTGCTCCCAGTCACGCTCGGCCACCCCCACGCTCTTCTGCACAGGATCAGACTCTGCCACCGCCATACGAGGTCTGTCCAAAATATATCGAACCTTCTGTCGACAAAATACATTTATTCACCCGGCGTACATTCATTCTAACCTTTTATAAGTAGTCTCCTTGGTAATTAGTCTTTCCTGTAGATTTTAAGAGAAGCAAGACTTCAAGAATGTGGACTTCAAGAGTGGTTGTGATCCAGGGTTCTAAACTTAAAATTAATTTCTGACTACGAAATTAAAAAATGAATAATTTCCGTTATATTAAACACAAATTAAATGTTATAATTACATATTTTTAATGAACAGCAAATAATAGTTCGTATTAATCATTATCTCGTTTCTAAGTATCATATTACAACAGAAATAACAAAAATGCTATGTACACGCTGAGTCAGAAGTGTTGAGTGCCCCTGCCTGTTTACAACAAGCAATACACCTGTGTAACGATACATCTTCTATACATATAAAAATGAATTGCTGTTCGTTAGTCTCACTAAAACTCGAGAACGGCTGAACGGATTTATCTTATCTTAGTCTTGAAATGTTCGTGGAGGTCTAGGGAAGGTTTAAAAGGCGAGAAAAAATCGAATAATTTCCGGGGAAAACCCTAAAAACAGCCCTTTTCTATTTCCCATACAAACGTTTTCTAAATAAAATACAAATCTACACCAGTCGAGCAATTTTTCACCAAATTTCGTACACGTGTTCTTTGCGACCAGGAAACAAACACTGTCGTGGTGAGACGCGTCTTCCACCCCCAGAAGCGGGGGTGGAAATATTTAAACATACTAAAACAGCCGATATTTGAGTCGGATAAATATTTTTAGGGGTCAAAGATATTGATAGTGTTTCTAGCGATGTTATCTGAATACAATTTTCATCCCCTACGCCCTGTGAAAAGGACACCCTTCGGGTTTGGGGGTGGAGATGCTTTACAGTAAAATAACGCGAATAAAACCGAGATTGGAGTCAAATCAAAGGTTATGGAAGTCACTGTGTTTAGTTACGACATTCAAATTGGCATTTACCCCTCAGATGCAGGGGTAGCGGGGTGCAAATTTTGGAACATGCAAACACGGCAGATATTTGCGTTGAAGAAATATTTTTCAGAGTTAATTATAATGATTAAGGTTCGAGTAGCGTTACATAAAAATTGCGCAAAAGCAGCCGAAATTGGAGTCATATCGGGGGTTGTGGATAAATGACATCTCGGGCAACGCCGGGCACCCAGCTAGTTTAGAATAAATTTACAAAAATTATAGTAAATAATTTATATGTTAGTTTGTGTAGGTGAAGAGTCCAGTGACTTTCCAGCCCTTGAGTTCTTGATTTGTAGTTCTGCGGGGTTTGGAGTGGAAGGTGAGATGGGTGTTTTGTTATTACTTTAATGGTTTGGAGTGTTGAGTAGAGAATGGTATAGGTTGGTTTTCGGGCAGGGAGGTTATATTGGGGTTGATGGGACGAGGGTTTGTCAGAAAGTTCATTGAGTGTTGGAGTATGAAGTCTATTTTAGTTTGCGTTTCAGACGAAGGTTTGAGGGTGGCGGGGGTTGACGGCTATGTATGGATTCTATGGTCAGATTTGGAAGATTTAGGGTACTATTGATTAGAGTTGATATGGATTTGTTGAGGGGAGGGATTTTGATGTCTATGTGGATTGTTGGGGGTTTCTTAGGAACCATTTAGCATTGGTTATGGAGTGTTTTGGATAATTTGGAGTTTTTGTGAGTGGGCTTTGGCGGTGGAGTCCCAAATAGGCAGGCATAGGATCAGAAGGGTTGGATGAGGGAGAGATAGATTAGTCGTTTAATATTGAGTGAGTAGATTGAGGAGGTTTGGTTTAATAGTGGGTATAGGGTTTTGAATTTATTGGTAATTTTGGAGGGTGAGGTTATTAATATGGGCTTTTCAGTATAATTTTGGGTCAAGGATGAGACCCAGGTAATTTACTTTTTTTTGTGGGAATAAGAGTTTCTTTGAGGGTGAGAAGGATTTGGACGGGTGGTTTCCATTTTAGGATGAAGGGGTTTTGGAGGGGTTGATGTTCAGTCTCCATTGTTTGGACCATGAGTCTACGGAATTCAGGGCACTTTGGAGAGGTTGGAGTCCTGTGGTAAGGGAAGAGGTTTCGTATAGGATGCTGATTTCATCTGGAAATAATACAGTTTTGGTTGAGGGATGTTGAGGTATGTCATACGTTGGACAGGATGGGAGAGGAGATGTTTCCTTGGTGGACGCCCGCGGTGATGAGGTGGGGTTTGGAGTGGGTGGAATTAATTTTTACTATGAACATGCGGTTTTCGAGGTAACTTTTCAGTAATTTATAGTGGGTGTCATTGAGTAGATTTTTTTTTTTGAGAGGAGGAAGGGATCGTTTCAAGTGTTGGAAATTCGGATGAAAGAAGAGAGGAAGTGCGTTGTTGGATCGCTATATTCCACGGGGTATACAGTAAACAGGAAAGGTATAATAACTTATTTTCCGTCAGGATTAACACCACCGCGCCACGAAACAATTCACCGACGCAAAAACGCTAGGATGCGAGCCTAGTTACCAGAGGGAACCAGTTTGCAAATTCAGCAGTGTAAAGTGAGTATTGTGAGGGTTTTGTTTTAGAGGTGTAACCGAATTAACTGGCTCGCACAGTCCTAGGGGAGGCGTTATTAAATATTGCAACGGCTTACGATGACGTCAGAGCTACAGCAAGCCTGCACTGCGATACGAAATTACTTTAATAATAAACACGCTGCGTGACGAAATATTTAAGTAAGTCTAAAAAGCTTAAAAATAATTTCAGAAAAATGGTATTTGTTAATTCATAGATATAAATAGTGATCCAAGATTTTCTGGTCTGAAACTTTGCTTTAGGACTGATACATGAAGGACGTTGTCAACTTAGTCGAGGTCGGCTGTCCAAAAATTAGATAAACACCCTTCAATTAATGTACTATAAATCCTGTTTGTGGAGCCGTTTTATGAAGGGTTAAACGGAAAATATTATATTCCCAATGTGGTTCTGAATCTGACGTGGTCTCCGAAACGTAATACGATATTGCTATATTTTAATTTCGTCTCTGTAAATAACGAGTATGTAAAACTAATGCGCTGGATGTCTTAAAAACATGAACAGGAGAGGATATATGGAAGATTACAAAGCCAGACGGAGAAATTAATATCATTTGATAGAAATGTCGAGTAAATTCACCGGGAATCACTGACGTCAGATAAAGAAAGATGGTCCTTCAAGGATCCTCTCCTCACAAAAAAAATAGTTCCCATCCTTCGATTCAAACCGATAAACGATACAGTAAAGAAATCGAAAAATTCTTTTCATAATAATCCAACAAATTGTTTACAGAATGAGAAGATATTATTTTTTTTTGAGAAAAAAATAAAGTTGCAAAGATAAAGGAAATTTAAGTAACTGTATTTAACATTATAAATTGTGCTTTAGTTTAGTATTAACTTCCAGAGTAGTTTCAAAATAATAATCACTATTTCTAAAAAGTATTGACTTTGAGACAACCATCAAATAAATGTGTTTTTTTTATCAAACTTGCTGAATTAATTAATATAAAATTATTTAACGACGCAACGATAATGTCTTGAGTATTACTTTTAAAAAAATATATTTTTAAAATCATTTAATATGTAAATAAAGTAACAAACACATTATATTGAATTAATATACGCATAAAATCTATGTATTTTTAAAAAAAATAAAATTAAATCCATTACGCGAATGATCGTACGATTGGAAATATCTCAAACCTATCATCTGTAAATTGGTCCACAAACTTTTTGGTAACAGATAAAAGTTTAACTTTTTCCGTATAAATCACCTTCCATTACTATCTGAGGTGCAATAATTTTCCCCACGTCAGCTCAAGTGCCGTGAGATTGCTGCTCAATCCATCAATCGCCTTTTACGAGAACACAAACTTCTGTCCTTAGAAGGAGGGGAAGTTGCCCTGTCTTGTGATATAAGATTCTTGAAGAATATATACCTTCGTCCAATCTTCAAAGTAACAGATAATCCAGTTTAAAAATAACAAAAGCCTAAGTTAGTTTCGAGAGTCATAAACAATGATGACTGACTCTATGTCATGCCGACTCCTATCTACAGAAAATCCTTGAATTAATCATTAATTATATGAAGAAAGAGATACAAAACGTTATTACATAAATCTATATATTAAAAAAGGATGTATATTTGTATGTATGTATGTATTTACGTTGTTCTTTATACAAATTTTATCGTGTGGACAGAATGCAACAAAAATTGGTACACATATTCTTCAAAATACGAGAAAACGGTACTGTGAGGGTGAGAAACGCCTAGCATACATGTGGCAAGAATTATAATTAAAAACCGTGATCATTAAATATTAAATTACTGCGCGCCAAGAGACAATGACGTCACGCGAGAGAGAGACGTTACTACGCAACGAACAAAGGAAATATTTCCTTTATTAGGAATGAAATAAAGCAGAAATATGTTCTTTAAATAAAAAGTATAATTTTATACAGCAATACTCCATCGAATGGTAATAAAGAAGAATACGAATTACTTTACCATCCTTGCGGAAAATGTAAGTTAATTTTCGCGCTATATTAGTTGTGAGTCTAGCTAACAATTTCATCAATGTAATATTTCGTAATGTATGAAGACTGAGTGACAATTATATCCTGAAATACTCAGGGAATATATTTAAGTATTCAATTAAATACTTTTTCGAGTTTATATAAATAAGTACACGAGCAACGCCGGGCACCCAGCTAGTGTAAAATAATATTTTAAGTTGGTTGCATATAAAAACGTGTTAAGAAATATTCTTTATTAATTACTGTCAACTTGAACATAAAATAGCTTTGAAATATATACAAATATTTGTAAAATTCTAAATATACAGTGGAGAAAGATAAAAAATATTGAGAAACCTTTAAAACTTGTTTTTATTAATTTATTTAAATGAATAAATTTAAGAGGAGGAAGTTGAGTATAAACAATTTAAATATAAATAATTTGGGTAACAGTCCTCGATTAATAACAAAAAATGGTTTGACTTACAATAAATCGTTACCATAAATGTTTTTATTTAACAAAACTATCACAATTGAAACTACGACAATGTAATATTAATTATTCACCAGAACAAACTACATCATGGAATAGCACAAAGAAATTAATTTTTAAAAAACAGGATAGTGGAGTATAAATCATGATCGTGGCGGACGACGCGTCACTGTAGTATTTTCCGACGGAATAAAAATATGAATATAATCATATTTGAACCCCAATAAAAATTGATTATAAATTCAACTGGGCTCAGTGAAAGTGGAAACCAGGTTTATGAAAGAATGGTGGGAGGACAAGTCATAGTTTCGCCGCGAAGAATTGCATCGCGTCAAATCTTATCGAAGTTCAAGGGGAAAATTGGCGAAATTGAGGGAACACAAACCCATTCCTAACATTTCCAAAGAAAGCTCTTTGGGTAACTTAACTACTGAAGATAATTCTGCTTTACACAAGATAATAGAACCAAACTAAATTGCACCAAAATTATCGTTTTTTTAGCACGTGGAGTTTTGCAAAGTAAACCGACAGCAGCGGGGAAGTTCGAGTGTTTTTGAAGTTTCATCCGCTTGCCATCACGAACACGAGATTTCATAATAGAACTCGTTAACTTACCTAAAGGACTTTTAATGAAATTCTGGATAATTTGAGACTAACTTTGAATTTCTCTCCCTCGATTCTTCCTATTTCCTACTACGGCCATCACCGCCTCCAGATTCATTTTCGGAAATTAAAATAATAGGATTCAAGACAGGAATGTCAATTCCTATTTTTTTTATAACGAAACTGTAGATGATTTTCTGGACGTTTCGATAAGTCTTGTACTTACATTTTTATCAGTTATACAAAAGTCAGATTCGACTCCAAGGTATTTTCCCCATTAACATGCAGAAAGTTGCTTGATACCACGATTTAATATTTTCTATTATTAGTAATAAACTATATATGAACAAGACTCGGCTAAACAGTGCCGGTCAACGCGTAACCGATGTTATTCCCTTCAAATATGGATGTATCGCCATTGGAGCTTGAGCGGGTGAGCGAACATGAGAACGAAAATATGTAGAAGGCAGTGTAAAAAGAAAAAGAATTTCTAGGAGTCTTCCCAGATGTACAAAAAATTGGGAAAGCGTAAAAAAAATGTCCCTGTAGTCAAACGGTTGTACATTTAAACGATCGTAATTACTTTACAAAATTTATTATAATATTCATTTATAAGCATAAAAATTATTATTATTTGGTTGGGCAATAAAATGGTTCAGATTATCGAAATAAATATACAGGATAAGATTAGGAACAATTGGTGCTCATTTTTCTTCCGGAATTATTCCCCACGCGTATTATTGGTACTTCTGCTCGCTCGAATTAAAATACGTGAAGCGAATTACAACTGATTCTATTCAAACACGTAACATGATCACTGAAATTCCCAATCCATAAAAGGATATTAGGAGGAAACGATAGTCCAGATCTTTGTACGTGAGTTTTAACTTTCAGGGAGTTTATGATTTCACAACGAGCAATTTATTAAGATTATTAACATTGATTACGTATTATAATTTTGAACTAATACCAGTAATACAGCATTTACGGCGCTTATACCCAAATACAATTATATTTATATGAAACCAAAGATCGTCTACATCACAAAATATAGGAAGTATAGGGTCATAGAACCTACTCAAAGTATTTGCATCACTTTGTACATGTGAACGTATTACGTCTGAAGTTAATAATTTCAGAGATGATTGCAGTTTTGATTCAACGCCAAGAATTATGACATTAGACCAGTCAAAACTATGATAATGGATGTTACCGTGATTTATAGTTCTTATTTCAATTATTGTATGATTCCATAGCTTATATTACAGTTATCTGATATTTATAGTGATTTATTGTAGTCACCAGGTTCAGGATATGTACCGTATTAATAAAAAAATAAAGAGGTTTAAGTGCTATTTGTTAGGTTATAAATTTCCTCGGGTTCCCTACTGGGCCTATAACCTGTAAATATATTATCGTAAAGAAAATTTTTTTTAAGGGTAACAGGCTACTTGAGGGTAATCCACATGGTGGCAACTCCCCTTAAATAGCATAGGAATGGATTTGAAAGGGAGGATGAGGAAGGGTAGAGGAAAGGAGCCAAGGGTTAACTAGGGCCCCCGGGCTATGGTTTAAGGATCCTACCCGGCAATTCACCTCAAAGTGATGCAGGGAAAACCTTAGAAAAAACTGCATCAGGTAGGTCGGGCATTGGGTACTTATCCCACGCCCTTCCGATGGCGGGAGAGGGGTTAGCTGTGGGGTCGCAGCTTTTCCCTCTCCGTGCCTTGACCAGTTTAGGAGGCAGCTGGCCGACTATTCCAATAGGAATAGCGGACAACTCTTATTTTTTTTTAGGGCAACAGGCTACATGAGGGTAATCCACGTTGGGCAACTCCCCTTTAATAGCATAGGAAGAGATTTGAAAGGAGGGATGCGGAAGGGTAGAAGAAGGTAGCCAAGGGTTAACTAGGGCCCCCGGGCTATATTTTAAGGATCCTACACGGCATTCGCCTAAAGAAATGCAGGGAAAACCCTAGAAAAACCTGCATCAGGTAGGTCGGACATTGGGTACTTGTCCCACGCCCTTCCGATAGCGGGAGAGGAGTTTGCTGTGGGGACGCAGCATTCCCTTCTCCGTGTCTCGGCTAGTTTAAGAACCCGTCGTAATGGATAAGAGAAAAATAGTTACAACAGGGAGAATTAACAGATAGCTGAACCACCCACAAGCCGCTGGTTTACAAACTCTCATCACAGGTGGTGCTGATGGCGTCGTAACGTCCGACTAACCGAAACGAGGCGAACAGATCCCAGACAATAAGACGGATTTTTCCTATTTTTTAAATACATTCGCCAGTTATAATTCTGTTTTCAAACTACCTTATCGTTGCAATTGACTTCAATTTTTTTTAAAAAATATGTGTTTTTGTTGAGTGCTTAATAATTTATCTTTAAAACAAAATTAAAACCAATTATTCACAATATTGACTTTTCTAGAAGTATAGAGCCCTTCTAAACGAAGTGAGGGTTGTTTATAAAGGATCAATGACGTCAAAAGGTAAGCTGACTGTTAATTTTCAGAAGGGGACGGCCCTACCTTGTCCTCGGGGTAACAGAATACTGTTTTCTCTGCACAACCCTGTGAGCCCTTTGAGGATGCGGAAGTTTCAAAGGAATTGACGTGAGCCACGTCAGCTGGATACGCGAATAGCTCCAAAGACAATACTGACGAAGGCGATGTCTTCAGCCTGATATGCCACAACCACAGATCAAATTTCACAATATACTCGTACAGGTCCTCGCAGAATATCGTTCCCACAAATACAATTGTATTTCAGTAATTGAAGAAGCAACACCTACAAACCATTTTTATTACTTAGAAATATTTTATTTTAACGTTAACTTTAAATAATAAAATACGATTAATGACCATTATTATTAATGATTCCATTATATATTATTTTTTATTTAACGATAGTACACAAGAGTATACAATTTCATAAGATATTTGTATTACTTACAAACACGTTATAAATTTAACTCCAAACAGTGCACATTAGATTCTCGTACATTATAAAATTGAATTTTCCGAGATGTGCACACATCATATTATTTTCATTACGTGGTTTCTCATTAGAAAAATTAAATATAGTTCTGTTTCTGTAACGTAATTTAGCACAAGAAATTATAACAGGTTTCTTTAAAGTGAGAATTGCAAGTTCTGAGTTGGTTTCGCGCGTTTCACCTCCGTTAACTTTGGTGAGTTGTGTGGTTTAGATTCCCCCCCCGGTCTTTTGGTGGCGAGAACGGCAGGTCGGAGTGCCTTTTATATTCACTTCAGCCCTTCCGCCAGACTTGCAAATTGAAAGAGCAAGGGCGCGCTTTAGTAATTTAAAAACTTTGCCACTATTTTACGAGGCTATTACAGGACAGCGGCTTTTCTTTATTCTATCGCCAGCAGGGCTGGAGCGTTGTGTGTTGTGTTATCCAACTTCGGCCGTAAGTCTAGTCGGCAAAGAAGGAGAAAGGGAACGTCGCACCACTGTGACCAACGCCCACGATTAAAAAACAACATCATTATTATTATTATTTGTCCAGGTTTTCATTTAGTAGAGACTGGAACGCATTATTCAATCAGAGTTACCGTATTGAATTGCACACATAATCGGAAAATGCAACCTAAGTCGAAGACTTTCTCTGGTTTCCTGCAAGAATTCAACAACAAACGTATAATTTTGAGTTAAAAATAAATTCATATGAATTAAAGTTAGTAAGCTTTGCAGATATCCGAAAATTGAGAAAGGAAGAAAAATAATAAGACTTTAATTCCAGTCGCAAAATTAACACCGGGGAGGTTAACACATGAACGAATGAACATTTAATATACAATAATGGAATATTAATAAAGAATAATATTGCGTGTTAATCAGGGGGGTTGACCATGGTCATTGAAGATCACAAACAATAGCTGCTATTGGTTTTATTGGTATTCGCAAAAGTAGACCAATCTGTCATAAAATCAAACCTGATAGGGACGTTGTACGGTAACGGATCGACAAGAAAACAACTGCCTCTGTAGTACTGTAGCCAATTTATCTCTAAAACTGTGAAATTGAGATTATTGGCTGAATTTTAAAATAGTGTCGGTATTGGTTCAGTTCGAGAAGAGAAAAAACTGGAGTGGAATCTGCTGCAGATACGACGACGCCAACCCGCTACATCTGACAGGACGCTTCACAAAATTTTCAGTAATGCAAATAATTACGCATCAATGCATCAGAGCAGAAACACAAAAGTTCCTGTAACGGACTTGAGAGGGAATGTATATATAAAAATTGAGGCATCAATAATGGTACCAACGATTTAATAAATATGCTTATCTTCTATATAATAAAAAAGGATGTATATTTGTATGTATGTATGTATTTATTTACGTTGTTCTTTATACAAATTTTATCGCGTGGACAGAATGCAACAAAAATTGGTACATATATTCTTCAAAATACGAGAAACGGTACTGTGAGGGTGAGAAACGCCTAGCATACATGTGGAAAGAATTATAACTAAAAACTGTGATCATTAAATATTAAATTACTGCGCGCCAAGAGACAATGACGTCACGCGAGAGAGAGACGTTACTACGCAACGAACAAAGGAAATATTTCCTTTATTAGGAATGAAATAAAGCAGAAATATGTTCTTTAAATAAAAAGTATAATTTTATACAGCAATACTCCATCGAATGGTAATAAAGAAGAATACTAATTACTTTACCATCCTTGCGGAAAATGTAAGTTAATTTTCGCGCTATATTAGTTGTGAGTAGCTAACAATTTCATCAATGTAATATTTCGTAATGTATGAAGACTGAGTGACAATTATATCCTGAAATACTCAAGGAATATATTTAAGTATTCAATTAAATCCTTTTTCGAGTTTATATAAATAAGTACACGAGCAACGCCGGGCACCCAGCTATAATTAATAAAACTTAATTGAATAATAAAAACATAAGTTTTTAATAAGAAACTATTGCTAAAAAAAATTGATTGATTTTAGCATGGGAGTGCTTCTTGCGTGACGCATAAAATCGTGTAACGCTCACGTCGTAATGTCCTTTAACACTTGCACTTTATCGCTCGTTTGGTTCGCAGGCAAGAGCGAGCATTTGTCAGGTTGTTTATCGCGTGTCCATCCCAGAGGCTTACGCTTGGTGTTAATAATCATATCTCCGGACGGGGCCTAAATTAGCGCGGCATGCTACGACACCTTCCACCGCTAAATTAAACTAGAGAGGATATACGGACTCTTCAGCTACAACCACGCCTCAACATGTCACCATACATATTACTAACTAGAGAACATGTGTGTTAGAACAGAAATTGAAAATACAACACATACCATATAATAAAATATTATTTAGACCGGAACATTCTAAGATATCGTTCCTAAGTTATATACCTATCGAAACAAAATACTACTTTATTTCTATTTTAAATACCCCATCTTTTAGCACCCTCATATTACAACTATTGAACTAGTTTCCAAGAATTTATTCAAATTTATCAGCTGAAACTGTTTTTGGCCTTAGGAAAAATCATATTCAGGATATGTGAATTAACAATTTGGATAATAATGTATAAATTATCTGACTTTTTATTATTGTAATAATACGTGGATAAAAAATATTAATGATATTAATTCGATTTATGAATTTACTAATATATTATACGTTTCAATTTTAGAGTTCAGTCTTAAAATTGTTAATTTGGTCACCACGAGTATGATAAATGCCTAAGGCCGAAACGTCCTACTACTATGGCCAGCTGCCTCCTAAACCGGTCAAGGCACGGTGAGGGGAAAGTTGCGACCCCACAGCTAACCCCTTTCCCGCCATCGGAAGGGCGTGGGACAAGTACCAAATGCCCGACCTACCTGATGCAGGTTTTTCTACGGTTTTCCCTGCATCACTTTTAGGCGAATTGCCGGGTAGGATCCTTAAATCATAGCCCAGGGGCCATAGTTAACCCTTGGCTTCCTTCCTCTACGCTTCCGCATCCCCCCTTTTCAAATCCCATCCCTATGCTATAAGAGGGGAGTTGCCACTATGTGGATTACCCTATACTAAAAAAAAATAAAAAAATAACTTTGAATTAATGTTTGGAAAATTGTATAAGTGCTTTAGTTTGTGACCGATTAAACCTGAGGTGATGAGAACTTAAATAAATGAATATAAATCAGACTATTAATCATTTTTAAATATCTAAAGAACAAAATACTAGTTTTGTTTCCAATCAAATGATTTCAGTATATCTTTATGTTTCATGCACCATATTTCTGTCTGTCACTCTGTATTGAAAAAGATCGGACCGATTTTGGTGAACCATTGCACCGTATAAAGTTCCCAGGCGACATAAAATTGCCGCCTTAAAACAAAATGGCGGGCGTTAAAAATCTTAATTCTGTTTGATGTTCACGAGAAAACAGTAGAACCGTTTTGATTAAACTTAACATAATTGTTATAAAAATGCGTATAATTTTTTTCGCGATATAAATTAACAGCAATAATGCAAAATTCAGCATCAACCAAAAAACTGCGTGGGGGTAATTACATTTTAATTTAATGAATATTTCCTCTGTACGTAATAAGACACGCTGTGATAGAAAAATATAAATATGTTTTGGCATTCTAACTTCCAGAATGTTAATCAGTTGTTGTTATAAGTTGGATTATTGGCAAAACGTTTAACTCCAGTGAATATATCGTAGCATATGTACAAGTAAAAGAGTATTTTCTCGATTTTTAATTGTATTTACAATTTATATGGACAAAAACAATTTTAAAAATATTTCTTGCATATTCATAATTTAACTTGTAAAAAAATTTGATGTCTTAAGCTTTGACTAAGGAATTAGGATTGTTTCGAGGAAGAATGGTTGGGTTTTTTACGACACCGTTGGCATTAGTCTGGCCTTTCTGAGGCGAGGCGAGGCTCCCACATTCCGCTCCCTTCTTCCAAAGCTCTTTTTATGTGCCACTATACGAGATTTCCGCTTCTCTCTTGCCATCAGAATACACTGGTGGATGGGGGACTGAGAAGAGTGTTTAACAAGGCGGAAAGGAGCTGCCTTCTTGGCTCTCACTCCCCCTCCCCCCCCCCACATCCATGCGCAGATGAGATTCTAACACACAATCCTCAGACATCACACCTGCTGACTCGTTCACAACACGTATATGATTTACGAATATGCAGCCGTTCGTTGTAAAACATTTCCTGTCACGTCAAGTTGACTTTTGACATTATACTCAGAATATTTCAGGAAAGGACAAACAATCTGAATTTGCGAGTGTGCTGAAACAAATTACCAGTGTAATAAACATTTTGGATTATCCTCTTTGTAATGAGGATATATATTCATGTAATTATTCATAATTAAATTTTATTCTTATCGGATGCAGTTTTCCTGTGGAGGACTTTATGGTCCTGTTTGTTACCGGAATTTACTCGACTAGCAGCAGTGTTTAGAGGGCATTGACGATCATTTATAATTGTTAACAGACAACATGCAACATGATTTTGTTAAAAAAATTGTTACAAGTAATGTAACTGAAAAATAATTTATGTATTTATTTCTTAGTAAACTATTCCTGCATTATATTTTTTGCTGTTTAGGAATAACATGACGTGCCTTGATAAAGAAGATTGAAATTATCGAGGTGGGTGTGGAGAAACCATTAATGTGATGATACGGAGCAGTGGAATTAGTCCAAGTGTTCACCATGGCGAAGAAATTAAAATTTGAAGGGAATGTTAAACATCGATTGGACATGAACAGGTATTTGAGGAGTAGGCTTCGTTTCTCCGAGTTTTGAAAAGATAATTAAGAGAAAATATTAAGGCAGTTCAAGGTGAGGTGGAGAAAAGTGATGCTGGCTCTCGAGGTTAAACATTTTTAAATGTTATACGGCGGACATGGAAAAAACTTCACGACAGGCACGTATAAATTATCGACTACGTCTTAGACGCCGTCGGAAGCAGTAAACTCCATCGTTGGAATTTCTAAGATAAGGAAAGTCAACCAGGTAACAGGGTTTTATTTTAAAAAGAATGCAATGTTTTTACAGAATGGCTGCATAAGGCGCCGGGATTTTTGTGACCTGTCCATTGATAATCAACTCATTGCTCTGTTGATTTTTAGGTTTTAAAAGTGCTCTGCCATAAATTATCAGCTTTCATTCTGAAATTATTGAGTGAACTGTAAATAGAAATGAAGAATTATGTCTAATAAAATAAATTTTACGCAGCTGATTTTATTATTGATATATTTAATTTATAAAAATTACAGGAATGTTGTTTTTCGTTTAATATTAGAAATGTATGCAAACGAAGTTCCGAAATATAGCCGATGTTGAATTGAACTTTCTCAGGTAAATAAGTATTAGTACATGAATCTAAATCTTTCGGGAAACAAATACGAACGAAAAGTATTATTATTGCAAAAAAACTCAAAATGATACTTAAAAAGTCAGATTACTGATACCGAGCGCAGATTTAAATTTATGACATCTTAAATGAAGATTTTCTGTAATGGTTTTATTAATAAGGCTTAAAAACGTAAATTATTTAAATCTGCGGATAAAAATGAAGAACAAGGATTTTCCTGATTTTAAACAAGGCCTCATTAATTAAAATTATATTGTCGCGTATATTTTGACCTCTTATTTTAGATTGCAGACCTTAATATAGTTTACATGTTAGTATTAATGACTAAGTCCTTTGTGGATCCACTCCAATACTTGTATTGTCACATCATATAACTATAATGTTCCTCTACGTACCATGTAAAATATTGATATATTTCGTATTGTCATTTTACGGACACGGACATAAATATTAATTCTGTTTGTATTTGAATGAACGTTCCTGCCCCTGACATTTATGCATTCCAGCGTTACGTGAGGCGCGGGTGGCATACACAGAAAATGAGGCTGAATAAGATCACTCATGTGAATTAATATAGAAAAAACTTTTAATTTTCTCCAGTTTAAAATTTAATTAAAACTGACTAAAAAATATAAATTGGAGATAAGAATGCTAAGAAGTGTCATTTGCATTGTAACGACGGCGTACAAAAAGGTCAAAGGTTCGCACAAATCGTGTGTCAGAATATTCATGGTGTAAATTTGCGTGAATGTTTATCCTAAAGAGGAAAACATGCAATACGGGAATAATTAACAACCAAATAAAGGCATAAATGATTTGAAACTTACATTAATGATGTGCATAGTGTCGAACTCAATGTTTTTACAAACTCGTGTTGTATTTGTCTGTTAACAAAGATAAATGATCATGGGTGTACGCGGATCGTTTTATAGTTCATTAAACGTAGTTCGTGTGATAAAAATTGGCTGATGATGAAGTATCCTTTTTTCGAAAGAGATTTCTATAAGAATACTTGTATGTTTCTTAGTATCTATCTGCATTTTGTCTTATTTTTTTACGTCTATAGTTCCACATTTATATTGTACTAATTTTCTTCTTTCCCTTTAAGTAATTATTCGTGAATATTAATTGTTAGCTGCAAATATTAAACTGTACTATTCGTAATGTTAAGTCCGTTTTTCTGTGTTCCATTGTGTTTAATGCTTAATTTGTAATAATTATACTGTATTCTTAGTTGTAATATAAAAATTTTGTGTTCTATGTTAACTTACTTTTTAGTGTTAGTAACTATTTACAATTTCAGTTATGTCTTATCCTATTTCGTCAACCTAGGATTAATGAAATAAATAAAATCTATATATCTGACTATATTTTGAAATAAAATACATGAGCCAGAAAATGAGATCGTAGAAACAGAACAGAAAGATATTCTACATAATTTTTAACAGGCCACGCTCAAAATGAAAAACGAGGGTTTTAAATTCCTAGGGCGCACCTATTTTATACAATTTCTAAGATTATGAATTAAACAATTTTCACTCTAAAATGAAAGCAATGTGGCAAATAAATTAATTTAATTCACTTTAAATTTTGAATCAAATATATTTACGCATTTTTTACATTTCTTGTAAGGGTTAATACGCAGTGACTGCATTTTGACCTCCTGATTTTTTACCTACTTGAAATAAAATAGTAAAACAGTTTTTCCGGAAGTATATTCCAAGCGCTCTACATTATTTTTCAAACAGGGATTTCCTCCTGTATTCCACGACATTGTGACACATTTACATTACAGAAATTTATACTCCCGTGACAGACAGCGATATATGACGGCCGGATATTTTCTGTATACTAGATATATGTGACCGTGGAAGCAGATTTTTCAAAGCGGACAGCCCTCAGTTCGCGTGGCGCTAATCTGCCAGGAAATAGAAAAAAAAGCGTCCATGGCGGATGGCGTGTCAGGGGAACGATTACATCTCCTTCCGCTAAACCCACAGGTCTTATCGCAAAGGCGTAAATTAGATTAAAACAGCTGCTGCCGCCTGCCATGTCCTGTTCAATAACACAACACTCTAAGAGAAATATTGCCACCACATCAAGAAAAAAAAAAGTTGGTAAAGAAGTGAGTGTTACTTTGTGAAAATTACCCTACTTTGCAAATCCATTACCGAAGTACTGCAGGGAATGTGAAGGTAATGCTAACACCAAAATTCCAAAAGTAATGATACTATTCTTATTCAATAATTATCTGGAAGGTTTACCTTCTTGTACTAAATTTTTATATTTTCAAACCGATTGTTAACGGTTATTATGTTTTATAAACTTTTTATTATATTCAAATTTATATTGTCGCTTATCCCGTGTGAATTCTGCAAGCTATAAGTACATCTTAGTTATATAATAAAAAAGATGTTTTCTGAAATAATAATAATGTTTAATTAGCAAGTATTTGCCTCATAACACATGGGTTAACATTTACATTATTCTCAACATTTAGATAATAGTAATAATATATATATATATATATAATTAATATAAATCTATTATAAAATAAAAAACACAAAATAATAAATTAGGCAAAACAATTAGTAATTTATGTAAAAATAATATTAAATATTTACTTAATTTGTTGTAAGTCACATCTGCCTTCTGGAAAATAGTTTTCTTAAAACTTTTCATATATACATATATATATATATATATATTAGGGGGCCATTTTCCCAAAAAAATTGACAGACTCGACGCCATTTAAATCACGTGTTGAACAAGAGATTACTGTCTAATTATTTCATTTCCCGTGCTAAACTAAATACCCGGTCTACGACGTGCACCCAGCAAGGTATCAATATAAATAAAATGACAAATAATATTAATAAAAATGTATCGACGACCCTTATAATTTAATAGTTGTATATTTGTGTACAACAGTTCTCTCGTATTATTGATATAAATGAGCTGGGCTGAAGGAGCATAATTTTTTGTAACTACAATGCATATAAATTGATTCGCAAAAACTAACTTAACGGCCTGAATGAGACTATGATGATCGAAGCTCACATTAAAAAAAACAAGAATATTTTTGTTTAGTGAAGGAGCCACAGTTCCGAATATAACCTGGCGCAAGTTTACAATCGGTGAGGAATTTTAATTATGCCGTCCAGACTTTATCACTAGGTAAGTTCTGAAAAATACTAGAGAAAATAATTGAGTTCTGTCTAAAGTATGCATGTAATAGATGCGTAAAAATGATCTAGATAATGTAAAGTCAAAAATAAAAATTATATCCCAAATAATGATACGTAATATAACATTACTGACAAAAATCAAATAAATTCGATTATATAACAGTGAACAGGAGATTCCACCGATTCTATTTTGGTTGGAAAGCAGCAATTTCAAAATCCTAAGGTTTGCATTAGCAATCCGATTTTGCTGAATATTCAGAGATTCTAGATTCGTGCATATGTATTAGCAGCTTCAGCAGCCACCTATCGCAAGTGCAAACGTCACTGAAATTAGAAGGGAACACGTTACCTTCACTACGTCAATAGAACGACGGAAATTTCGCAACTATACAATCATATAGCTTTCTAGATTTAACGGTTCATTTTTTTTTTGGAAAATGATCAGTAGTACTAGAATAGGTATAATTAACCGTCAAGCGTAGCAAAGACGCCCTGGAATATGGAAAAGAAAAATTGATTTGAATTTGGGTTAAATATGGGAAAATGAAAATAATTTACGTCTGATAGAAAATAATGAATAAGAAAGATAGCCAATACAGACAAAAAAAGGGTAATATAAATACCACACAACGTTTCTGGGATCCTTGTTCCTTTCGTCAGGTGCTAAGAAGAGCCTAGAGAAACACAACTGCACTGGTCAGTTGACAACACTCAATAGCTGACGAAAGGGACAAGGATCCCAGAAACGTTGTGTCGTATTTATATTACCCTTTTTTGTCTGTATTGGCTGTCTTTCTTATTAATTATAATATGGAAACATTAATTTAAATTAATTCGGATCTTCCATAGTCTACGTGGTATTAGCATATTAAAAAACGAACAAAGGAAACCACAAAGATGTTTCTATCAAATTTCGTGATTATTAAGGAAAACGTGTTTTAATACAAGAAAAAATGTGTTAATTTTTGTGCCGATTCATAAAATATTTATGGGCATGTAATTGTTTTTTTTTAAAAAAGGAGAAACAGTGAGGTTGACTTTGACTTCAGACTTTCAACAGAAAATAAAATCTAGAAGTGCTGCATTGTGGAGTGTCGTAAATTAGACCGTGGCTTGCGAAAAAAATAAGTACTCCATAGAGTGTTGATTCGTTATTTGCGAAACATGTGGATCTGAGGGTGAAGTATTTGGGGGGAGGGGGCGGTTTAGAGGAGGGGGGGGGGCTTATGCTGGTGTGGAGGTTGAGCAAGGGCAGGCCGACATTTGCAGGGTTCCCTGTGTCCATCGACCCACGAACATCGATCGCCCCGCGTCCTCTGTAGTACACACAGCACAGCGCTCTCAACAACGGCTCAAATAAAGCAGAACCTGCCGCCATTGCTCCACAGGTTACAAGGAATATAATCACAAAAACAGAAGAAAGTATTCAATACCGAGGACAGGGCCGCATGACGAGCAAAAACTGTTAATGTCAAGAGCCGTAGGAGAGTGGAATCAAACATGAATAAACACTGACGGAGAAGAGGACAAGTAGGAGACACATGGACGACCAAAGGTTTTCAGTTTGACAGGTAAAAAATGCTCTTATTACATAATTGGAGTGTGAAGGAACAAGTCATTATGTTCAAATATACTAACTGATTTTCTGGCGTTCCCTGGCGATTTATTTACCCAATATTATGATAGACCGGAAAATGAGTTTATTAGACTAATATTTTAGTGATATCGAATATAAAAATGAAATAATTAACTCCTAAACACGCCACATACTGAGGAGGCCAAAAGACGTGAGTAAACCGGCATCAGGAGCATTACTATTCATCTCAACTATATCGATAACGAATATGGGCCATTTTGAACTTTTTTGTCTTCCTCATTCTAGTCAAAGAGGCTGAACTTCAAATTAACCAGTATGACGAATGTCACCACCAAACTCATCGAAACACAAATCTCCGAATTCGAAATCCGATCCCGGCCGTTTTCACATTATTTGATCACGTTCCATCGTTTCCATCTCACTGTCGTCATCTATCGATTGTGAACCTGTTGTTCGCCTCAACCTGTCGACTCTGCCTCATCCTCCGCCTTCGTTCTGTTGCTGGGATATTTTTAATCCCTCGTTGATTTTTTAAAATAAATATCGATACCATTGAAATTTAAGGACAATTTCAAATTATATTAAAACTTCCTTACTTTTTTAAATTGCCTTAGGTATTATAATGAAGATGTTAAAGACCTCTCTCAAAAAGACCCTATGCAACGCGTTATGTACGTATTCTAGGATAAATGCATATCCTTCAAAATAATATTTTTATTCAAATATCTTATTTACGGGGAAAAAAATTATGTACGATTTGCACTAAATGACATCCTTAGACTGAGAGTCAGACATTTTCAGTAAAACAACCTTTGGAATTATTTTTATGGCGAAAACAAGCTTACGTATATATTATTAAATACGCGCGTGTTCAGAAAATGTCTTCAAGGTTTGATTATAAACATTCTTTACACATATATTTAGATATGTCGAAGTATAAGCGCCAAAACCTCTTAAAAAATTACTTCGTATTAATTACTGCGATTTTTTGAAAATAAAATTTCCCTTAACGTGTTATAAACTCAGTTCGATTAACTTTTAAAGTTTTCTGAATCATCAGTTGTAATTTTAAAAATCTGTTTTAGAAAAAATTCGACTTAGTTTTTATTTATTAATCTAACGAATAAATTCCCCTCTTCGTACTTGTATTTTATGCAAAGCTCTCAAATCTTTGGTATACCAAAATTTTATTTTATAAAATCTTATAAAAAAGTTGTTAATTATAATATTAAAAATTACAAAAGAAACAGAATAAAAGTGCACCGGAAAAGCTTTTTTAAGACAATTTAAAAAATGTATGCCCTGACATGGGAGATAATTCAGGTAATACTAAATCCCGTACGTTCGTTATTCCCGTTTATCAGAAAAAATGCAAAAGTTCCACGAAATTAGTGTTGGGACGAATCTTAACGAAAAGCCAGAAGACTTTATGCTACTTTTTACTTTCTGTACAATAAATATTGATGGATATTATTTGCAAAATGGGAAATTTCAGAGGCATAAGTAAGTTGCAAGAAGTCCTTAGATGTAAAATTTTCATTTATTATTTATGGTGAACAAGAAATATTCAGGCTGTAAAAAAAAAATTTTACTAAAAGCTATTGTGTGATAAAAAAACGTTTCAACAGGTCTGTTCTTCACCATCAGATAAATACATTAATTCGTAGAAAGGGAATGATGTAGCCACCTGTTCGCGAAGGCAGGCAGTCTACTCAGGAACCACGACCGAAAATAAACACGGCCGCTCTTCATTTTCACCGGCTGCCGACTGTGAAATTAGTTTTCGCCTGCCGACGGACGCTGTTAACCTCTGGTCCAATTAGGGCTGAAGAGGCTCCTCTTCCTCGTTACCACGAGCTCCGATTCCCTTCGGCCGAGGACTCAATCACCCGTAGAGCAAAGTCGTGATTGGCAAAGGGCTCACCCAAGGGCAGAATCGCACATCTCGCCAATCACAAATTTACGCAACACTTGGTCGAGTGTCACACATCGATCCGGAAAAGCGCCTTCAAGAAAAATCTAGCCTGTACGCTTCGATAAGAAAGAAAGACTGCAATGAAGTTCACACTAACTACATGAATTCCTTTCGACCATGTGATAACGTTTGAGAAACTCCCGAAAGTATACATAAACCAAGAAAGTTTAAAATTACAATAAATTAGCGGAGCATGTTTTTCCATAATTATTTTTACAATTTTCTACACAAAATTTCATGCAACTTATAGAAATCTTAAACTAAAAACACAACATGAAATATTCTACAGCTACTTCTCAACCTCATTACTTGAAAAAAAAATCCCTCAGGAGCGTGACATTCCGCTTTTCCCCCCACCTAAAAAAATGTCCTCCAACGTGAAACCTCGGATCTTTCCCACACTACATCTCGTACATAATTCCTCATAAAATCAAATAGTAACCAGTTTTGGGCCTAGTTGCACAAATTTAAGTACAAGTCTATACTGGTTTTATTTTACACTTCCGCTAATATATATTCTTAAAAATAGAGCAGAGGTAATTTTTATAATTTTTTATGTGCCTTAAAACGAAGTATGAGCGACATTTCTACGATGTATAATTTCGACTATACTATCAACCAAAATTTTACAATTTAAATTGAATTCTTCAAGAGCAGCGCTCGATTTAGAAGAAAGGATAACATGATTGTGATAAAATGCGTAATTGAGCTCTATATTTTTTTTTAAAAAACGAAGACATTAGAAAATTGACGGCAATAGTTGAAGAATCGAGATTAACCGACAATTCTAAAGGTCAAAGATTGAAGCCTTTCCCGGTGCAGTTGTTCAATACATTGTTCTCGGAGTTCAACCGGGTTTTGCATAATTATATTAGAACGAAACGTTTCGACGACTAAAAGCTCTGTCGTCATCTTCGCCTAGAAGATCTTCTAATATAATTATGCAAAACCCGGTTGAGCTCCGAGAACAATATATTGAATTCTAAAGGTGTTGTTCTTCCAATTTTCAAGCGTGAACATGAAAGTAATGTAACCAGTAATGATTCAAAATTAGTGAAATGAACTGAAAACATATTTAATCTACGTTCTTAGAAAGTTGAAATGATTTTATGTCCCATAAAGCTCTGTAGGGCCTTTCGTAAGTGCACTGGTTTTATTTATTTTTGACCATGTTAAATTAATAGCTCTAAATTGAATATGTCAGAGTAGCGTAACAGTTAAAATGCATAATTCAGGTGAAAAGTTGATAATAAATTGAGTTTCAAATAAGACAATTTCTAATTATTTGATATTGACTTAGTCAATACGGAGTGGGTCGGATTCTTCTGATACCAGATCACTTCTTACTTCTATTTTTTTTTCATTCTCATAGAATGTGTTTTGAAGTACTTATAATTGTAATTAAACTACAATCATTCGTTTAATATGTATAAAACTGAAATTTAAATAAGATATTAATGATACTGTGAATTTATAACAGGCTAAGGGCCGCCGAGTAGCCCTAACAAAAGTTAAACATCCAGAAAGGGAAGGTAATATTGAAAAAAAAAGCGTAAGGCAAGAATTCCGTTCCTCCTCGCTCATATTTCAGTTATAAGTTCAGATTGCAATAAATGAAATAAAAGGAAAGTTCCTAAAAGGAAGGAAAATTGTATAGAGATACAATATCTTCATCATGTGGATAAAATAAATATTTATAGCATAGGAAAAAAATTCTATAAACAGTTAAAGGGAAGGAAAATTAATTTTTTTTATTATATATTGAATCAATTCAATGCAATTTAATATAATAAGGACAAATGTATAGCGGTTTGTAAAGGAAGGGTAAAGGCAATTAATTAATTCTGGCTCGAAAATAAACTTTGGAAGCTAAGTCGCCTGAATTCATCTAAAATCTAAATAATATTACCTCAGAACACAGAATTCTAGGTAGAACAAAGTGTTCAAGAGATCGAGGGTAAAAAATGGAGTTTCCGTAAACCAATGTTTGCGCAAAATTTGAGGCAGTGTACGAAACCGAATCAATTTGAAGATTGTTGAGAATCACTTGATACTAAAATGCTTCCACTTGATTAAAAATAGTTAACAGGGAATCCATCCGCAACGTTTACTTTGCCCTCCGCATCTGCTGAATATTCAGATTCCAGATTCCTGCATATACATTAGCACATTCAGCAGACTGCTATCGTAAATGAAAAAGGTTTTTCTTTTGTAATCAGGATGATAAACACTACTTTAATAACGTGCAGAGGTATGGTTTCACTAATAATTGTTTAAATAGTAGAAAAATATAATATAGAATTAAAAAAACATAGTTTGAAAAATTGGTACATGCCGCATCATATAAACACAAATTATCTGTTTAAATCGACAATTAAGATTAAAACAATCAAATAAAAAGAAAACCAGCCTTTTCTGAACACTAATAGTCTGTGATTAAATAAAATGCTTGGGGGAGAAAATCAATCTGTGGTCAGTATGAATTTATAAATAATAAAGTTTACCTTTCGTGACGCGAAACGGCTTTTAAATATTAACGTAATTACAAGGCAGCTGCCGGACAGCGCAGAAAAAAAAAATCGCGGAGATGTTAAAGAGAAAAATTCTAAATGAAAGCATAAATGGATTACAGGACAAGGAAAATTATTAATATCGTGAAGGTAATGGCGTTTAAAACGCTAATAAATTGAGGATTTTCTCAAACCATTCGTCAATACGATCGTAGTTCTCCGAATTTATGAAAATCTAATACAAGCCGATTTGACACGATGGTGAATTCCAAGAAATGTTTTATTAAATACTGCTTTTGGACATTTATCCACCTTTTTGATGTTTCACCGATAAATTTAACGCCGCACATGTGAAAAAAATATTAATGAGTGGAAAAAAAATTTTTTTATAATTTTTTTTGGGTGACAGGCTACATAAGGGTTATCCACTTTGAGACAAAGGATAAATGTGATGCAGCTAGTGAAATGATTATCAGGTACGTCTGGCTCTCCGTACTTGTCCCACGCCCTTCCCATAGAGTGAGATCAGTTGGTAGACTAGTCAAATGAGAGCAGTAAAAATCTTTTACCGTATGCACAACGTATGCGAACCTGACACATTGACTCCTCAAAGCCAGCCTAGATGCCACGGTTTATGGGAACCTTGATTTAAACTCCTTGGTTTAGAACCATGTACAGGGAAATCCCAAAGAGGAACTTGGTTCTCTCGGGTTCTCTGACCATTGATCTATTCCTTTATAATACTTTATTTCTCAACTAGCTGCGTGCCCCTGCGTTGCCCGTGTACTTATTTATATTAACCCGGAAAAGTATTTAGTTATATATTAATATTTCGTCAAGAACTGATTTAATATAAATCTAACTGTTCTTTCGGCCGATAGTGCATTAATTGAACAGCTATAAAATACATCGAATTGTATCAGTCCCAATAAACATACCTCCGAATTTATTTACGAATAGAATATTTAAATATAATTGTCCCCCAGCCTTCAGACATCACGAAATATTGAATTGATGAAATTGTTAGCTATATTCATCACAATGTTAACAAATGGTCGCCATATTGGAGTCACTAATATGGCGCGAAACTTAATTTACATTTTCCGCAAGGATCGTAAAGTATTTCGTATTGTTTTTTTAGTATAATTCGATGAAGTACTACTGGATAAAATAATACTTTTTATTCGATGTAAATATTTCTGCTTAATTGCATTACGGAAAAAGGAACTATTTTCTTTGTTCGTCGCGTAGTAACGTCTATCGCGTGACGTCACGGTCTCTTGGCGCGCATTAATTTAACACAAAATTATCACATTTTTCAATTATAACACTTTCTACAGGAGTTTGTGATCCCCACAGTACCGTTTCTTGTGTTTTGAAGAATATGCGTACTAATCTTTGTTGCAATCCGTCCACGCGTTTATATTTGTATAGAAATTAACGTAAATGCATATATACATACATACAAATATACATTATTTTTTATTATATAGACTTGATCTAATGAAAATATTTTTACAGATTCAACGAGATAATTTTTTCTGAAAGTCTTGATACTTTTAGTATGGATGGATATCATGTCAACTGTCGCTATAAACAGTGACATTTATGAAGCACAAAAAATTAGTTTACAGCACCCTATTTGATTACTACTTGCGTGATGATATTTTGATTTAACTAATGAACGGCCACAAATATTTCCAGCTATATGCATAACTCAAACATAGTTCAGTCTGAGTAGATAGAAACAGTCAAATAATAGAGAAAAATAAGTGTTAAATTAAATAATTTAATAACAATTATATTAAATTTAGCACTTATTTTTGTCTGTTATTTAGCTATTTATATCTAATTAGTATACTTTTAACACAGACGTTATATATTTTAATAGTTCATGCTAGCATTTTCTTTTCTTGGGCACTTTTTGCGATAAGTGAAAAAGTTCAGTGTATATTAACAACACTGGGCGAAAAGAAAATTTAGGGGACAACACAAATTATCAATTTTAGTTTTAAACGCAAAACATTTTATTGTGTAAAAGAGTTTCCGACGCTCTGTGAATGAAACGTATGTGCATTACAAAGGGATAAAAAAAGGATGTAAGCGTGTGAAATGTGATGCTGCTACAAACGGTTGAAATTTAAAATATAGAAAATAATCTGTGAATGTGTACTCGACAAGAGACTTGGAGGAATATGAATCAAATAAGCGTAAATTAAGTGTTGGAGATCTGAATAGTAAAAATAATATTGTAACTGCTCATAACAATCCTTTTTAAGGCTAATCACTTAACCCGGTTGATTTTGCTGTTGGTTATTCATTATTATTGTTTGATAGTATACAATGCCATAACAGACACACATTTTATTCCATATATTTTTATTATATTCCTAATTGGTACTTTCGTTAGTTCTTATAATTTTTATAACTCAATCAGCAGCTATAAAAATTAAATTTACTTATTTACTTTTAATAAACAGTGGTTTTACTCGTTGCAGTCGTATTACCTTGATAGTGTTTCTCCTCGTCTGAAGTGCCATGAAGCTCAAGTTCGCATCTGTTCAATTGGATATGTAACTGACGGCAATAAGCTGCGATTCGCTTAGAGCGCTCACTTTATTGTGTTTCACGTCAAAATCCCCGCAGTTACACGCTGATGGGGACTGTTTATGACTGTTTCCGTTAATTTATTCATCGATTCAGCGAAAGTGTGCATTACAGTGCTGCGTCGCGTCTCCGTATTTGCATATCCCCTGACGGAAGCGGGCGTAACCATGGCGACGGCATACCCTGACGTCATGCGAGCGAAATTATGTCGCGATTTAAAGAATCGCTGTCGTCGACGCGATTAAAAACCGTTAGCAGCTGCCGGGGGCCGGCCCACCACCGTTTACTTTAACGATTCGGCGACAGAAGATCACCGACCAAAATATCGCCAGCCGTGTGTGCCTTCTGCGGCCTGCTTCACAAAACTGCTTCTATATTCCTTGCCATCTCCTCCAGGACCATTAGCTTAAACGGTCTCGTTTTCAGTTGAACCGGTCTAGATGAAACGACAATCTCGACGTTCCTATGTAAATCCGACAACTCATTCTGCGAATATTCTTCAATTTTATTTTACTTCTGCTCTGAGAAGAATAAACCATTGATCGACGGTTTTGTACCCATGTAACATCTTGGTTTCGATCGTCGCTCCATCTTGTAAGATGTATAACTGAGTTTTACTTCCCAGAATTGATAAGAATCTCTGATGAATCAAGAGCTTTTCCCAATATTATTAATATTCACTTCGTGTTTTTTCAAAAAAGTGATTGCTGGTTTTGGTATACCGATAACATTCCTGCCATAATGTATTGTATAATTCCACCAGAAATTACAAGGATGAATTTCGTAAATCCAGTTTTACTATATATGTATTATGTCTAACGACAATATTACTGGTTTCACTGAATCCAACACAAAAAAATAACGAACATGTTATCTTCTTCTTCTTTTATTGGCACTATAACCCAATGAGAGTTTTGGCCTTATTAACAATTTTCTTCCATTCCGCCCTCTCCTGTGTCAGTCTCCGCCATCCTCTTACTTTTTCATGGTTTGTATATCCTTCTCGATGTCATCTACCCATCTTGTCCGGGGTCTCCCCCTTTTCCTCCTCCCAATTGGCTTCCAGTCCATAATCCGTCTAGGTGTTCTGCTTTCATCCATCCTAAGTACGTGTCCCATCCAGGCCAACCTTCTGCTCTTGATAAACCTAACAATGTCCTCGTTATTCATGAGTTGCTCTAGTTCTCTGTTTGTTCTAATTCTCCATTCTCCATTCGTACATGCAGGTCCGTATATCCTTCTCAGTATCTTGCGTTCAAATATTCTGAGTATTATTAAGGGTCCACGATACACAACCGTATATCACTACAGGTCTTATAAGTGTTTTGTAATTTTTTAACTTCAATTCCCTATTTAACATCTTGGATTTAATTAATTTTCCATACATGTAGTAAGTTCACCAACATGTTATACATATCAATATAATAAAAATGGATGTATATTTGTATGTATGTATTTATTTACGATAATTTCTATACAGATTTAAACACGTGGACAGATTGGAACAAAAATTGGTACACATATTCTTCAAAATACGAGAAACGGTAGTGTTTGGTTGAGACACCCATAGCTAAGAATTTCATCAATTTAATCTTTCGTAATGTCTGAAGCCTGGGATACTCAACCAGTATTTTTAAGTATTGTAAAATATGGTAAATAATTCTGTATTTGTATTTTTAGCTGTTCAATTAATGCAATGTCAGTCGAAAGTATGTACGGAACTAGAAACATTTCGATTTAGGTTAAATCACTTCTTGCCTAAAGAATTAAAAAAGTACGCGGGCAACGCCGGGCACCCAGCTGGTAATAAATAATGATCACATTGAAAGTTCCAATTTATAATAATTTCCAGTTGGAGTGCTACTCGTGTCTTAAGTTCCGGTAATCAAAGGCGAGCCCCTTCGTGTTAGTCGAATCACGTCTAACGATGTACTAACTCAGGATTACCTGGACTTTGATGAAGCAGTATGACAATTTACGAGCATATTAAGGTTAACTCCCGTCGCCTAGTGGAAAAGCAAGGTACAGGGATTTGAATCCCATTACCACTGTCAGTTTTAATAGGGTTGTAAGTTGCGATAAGGTTGCCTTGGAGCCAGCCCATCTCTCAATTCCAGTGGTTATGTACATAGACAGCATTGGAAAGGACAACATCAACATGTCACTAAAATAGGACATGGATAGTTCATTACAGATATCTAGCCACGTGTTTATTTGAAATTGCTGCAAGCTGTCCACGCGTTTAAATCAATATAGAGATAATAGAAACATACATCCTTTTTTATTATATAGATTGCGTTAGTCTGAACAGACAACACGGTCAAGTGGAGGACAAAATCACAATTTCCGTAAAGCATGTTCTATTAGTAAAGAAATGTAATATAAAATGAAATACCTATATAACTGATGATATCCTCCTGTACTATACAAATTTTCCTCTCATTTCAAACAACCTATTGATAATGAACCCCAATTTTTAGTTCCCGATGCTCAGCTTCGGAATATATTTGCAGACAAACTTTATAACTGAAACTTGGTCATATAGAGAATAAGGAAAAAAATGAAGTATAAATTTTTCCTCTGAAAAATGACATTGCCAAACTCGTCAGTTGTACAAAAAATAACTTAAGATCCAACACACATAAATCAAACTGAAAAAGTTTAATAATTGTCGGAGATGTCAAGAATCTATTTTTTCAATTTGATTTTTTTTGTGTTGGATTATTAGTTTTAGTGCAACAGACGAGTTTTTAAAATTTTAAAAAATTAAATTATACTGTCCATTATAAATCGTATCAACAGTAAAAATATCACTGGGGGTAAAAACACATTTTTATAGCTTTATACAATAGCATTAAAACTTCAATAGACTTAATTCGTTTATTATGAGTGACGTTGGAGTTTATTAATTAAAACATATGTTAGACTGTTATAACGCACTCTACTACAAAGCTCGTAAACTACATTTCCCATTAAAATTTGCAGCGTACAATCATGTAAAAAATCTAATTGCATACAGCTTTGTAAAACTATATTACAATACTTGCTCCCATAAATGAATAATAATTAAAATAATTTCCATAAACGGAGTTGAATCGAAATAAACTACACATATATTGTAATTTAATTCGCTTTTACATGCTTTATTTCAATTTTTGCTCTTCAGTTATATTTATCAGACTTCAATTGAATCATAAATGAAATAAAACCGGTCAACTTGGCACAAACATTTTAATAAAATAAAAATTAGCCCTATGCATCGTTTCTGTCTTTTGGTACTACTTTAGGTGCAATAATAAAATAATGGGTAAGTTCATTGGTTAGCCTCAAGGCCTAGAGATTTAAGTAGAACATTTTTTTATAAACATGATATTTATCATAAAAATATCTTAATATATATTTTAAAATTTACAATTTATTTCTGCTAATACAAATAAATAAAATTTTGTGTATAAATTTATAAAGGCCTGTGTTTTCCCCACACATGGCCGCAAAAATGTTGTTAGTTAAAACGAACAATAAAAAAAATTGTTAAATTAAATTTTAAAAAAATTATAAAATAAGGTGTCATAAATTATTTGTATAACATTTTTTACACTTATACCCATATAATTATATGTTATGCGTAACATTTCACTCATTAATCTTAAAAAATTTCATCTAAAATTTTTGCGTATGTTATGGATATTTAAATAAATGTGTTTGGAAAATACTAAATATTTTTTAAAGTTGAATTTCAAATTGTTTTTAATTCTAATTAATTAGAGTTTTCAAAGAGCGTTTCTTTTGGCCGATATAACACATACATAATTAATTAGCATATTTACTTCATAACTGAAAAATTATGCAACCTTCCTAAACTGTTAGTTGCGCTGGTTGTGTGAACATCAGGGGCTACAAGTTCACCGCCTTGTATCAGCCTTGTTTTGGAAGACGTTGCTCATTAGTTGAACCTAAATAAAGTAACGCGTATTACGCTTTACAAAATCTAGACACAACCAAATTTTAAGTTAGAAAATAAATATTGGGAAATAATCCGATATCAAATTTTTAAAATTATAAACGAAAAACAATACAGCATATAGATTATGGCGTTCTTTGCTACTGGAATGTATTTATCACGAACTCATATCATTAATACAAATTGGAAATTTTTTATACATATTACGAGAATACCGGTCAGGAAGAAAAACTCATATACGAATCAGTTCGAAGACAAGATTGATTGTTAATTATAATTCAGTCGTCACCGTTAATTATAAATAAGTGTTAAAGGAGAATATTGAAAAATTAGTTAATAAATTTAATGTTTAAAACAAAGCAGAGGAGGAATGAATTTTTTTAAAGCACTAATTACTGACAAAAAAATTGCTTTTGTAAATTCGATGAGCTCAGTAGAGGCGGACTTTAATCAAAGCGAGGTTTAAATGTTCCCGAAGCTGTTAAAACGGTATTAATACCTCGTTACACTTTGATGACCTAAACTAATATAATGACAAACGGAGGTAGAGAGTGCAGCCTCGGGGGACGCGAAACATCCAATAAAAATTGATAAACGAAGCGTTAACCGGTTTTCAATGAGAAAAGTTTCAACAGCTACCCTTGAAGTTACCGTTCCATTTTTAATAACGCAGAGTTCTAAGCAAAGAAATGTCAAAGTTCACTAATAGACGCAAAACTAAAAGCAATTAAAGACGCCGTCCGGTCTGAAAAATGAATCAAGCACACAAAACATATATTCTGTAAGTATATATATTTATAAGCTCATTGGCGACCCTCATCGACAAGTACATTCATTCATTTATACCTTGAACGTATAAATAACTTCGCAGTTATTAACGTCACTATAAAAGCCATTTCAGCTTCGTCAACAAGACAGAAATCGATGTAATACGTCCACTCTTACTTGGTCAATTTGAATACTTGAGAAAGCTGTTTCAGACTGATAGTGAAAACAGTGATACAAGACCTTCTTCGTTTATAACGAAATTAGAATATCATGACTTCGCTAAATGTGTAATTTTACCTGTTACGTATTTCTATAAAAAGTAACGTCTAGATGTTTCATACTCAATATACATTCCGATTTCAGTCTTAGATCATCAACATCATTTTTAAATTATCGAGTTTTCGCCACATACTGACAACACGATAAACAAGTATAATCTATTCAATTTAAGATTATTTAAGTATTTAAATTGCCAGTAGCATATTTGAAAGACTACATCATTACGAAATAAAAATTTCAATAATTTCAAAACGTTGAAATCAGATCCAAAAGATGTAACAATTACTTTATCTGAAACACGCGAATCATATCTCGTTTAGTCTACATCACGAAACTTTATATAATTAAAATAGGAAAAAATAAAATGGTTTCGTTAATCAATAACTGACCACAAAATATATTAATCCAAATATGATTTAACATTCATTAGAGTTAAAATAAAAATGTTCGTTTTTGTAAAAGTCTTAACAATGAAGAAGAAGAAGGTGTAGACAGGCTATGTATAGGTTAATCCACATTGTGGCAACTCCCTTCTTATAGCATAGAAAAGGGAGTGATGGGTGGGGGGATGCACTAGGGTAGAGGAAGGTAATCAAGGGTTAACTAGGGCCCCCGGGCTATGCTCTAAGGATCCTACCCGGCAATTCGCCTAAAAGCGATGCAGGGAAAACCATAGAAAAACCTGCATCAGGTAGGTGGGGCATATGGTACTTGTCCCACGCCCTTCCGATGGCGGGAGAGGGGTTTTATGTGGGGTCGCAGCCTTCCCCTCGCCGTGTCTTGACCGGTTTAGGAGGCAGCTGGCCGACTATTCCAATAGGAATAGCGGACAACTCTTTACGTACGCCCAAAGTCTGCGACCCCGGAACATACACCTCTCAAAAATAGGCCTAGGTGCCTCGGCATGTGGGAACCTTAGTTCAAAAACCAGAGAGATGTGAAGGCATCCTCAAAGAGAATTCTCTCGCAGGTTTCCTTCGCGAACAATGAAGAATATGCTATCTATTGTTTATTTCGTTACGTGCAATATGAATCACGGAATACAAAGCTAATGTTTATCTCCAAAAAATATTTAATAACTTTTAACGTAATACCAATGAGTGGCATGATAACAAAATAATATTTAATTAAAATTTAAAAGTACGTTCATAGAAGTAAATCACCGCAATATTAATATTTACATAAACTAATTTAATATAATTTTCTACCATATTGGAGGGAAATAATTATATTTAAGAAAATAGTCACAATAGAATAACATTTTGCGACGTTTACCAGACTGTGGGTTCTTATTAAGAATTTGCAATAATTAACCAGTATTGTGACAGACTGTTGGAAGAAGTCCAAAGAGCACACTAGGGACAAGTGCTTACAGTGTAACAAAAAATCCTACCATGAAAATAAGATTTAAATGAATTTATCTGTTATTTCTGACCCAGTCGTTTCACTTATATGAATTGAGACGGTCTTCCAAACAGTGCGACACAGTAATGTGGAGTTCGTAAGAGAAATAAATAAAAAACATTTGAGCGACATTCTATTCACGAAAGTAAATTAGGAAATAAATGCAAGAAGGAAATATAATAGTGAATATAACATGTTTCATCCCGATCATCTAATTAACATTTTTTTACGTCTGTGTTTTAGTAATAACATATATTTAACAACCATTTTAACAATTTTATTATAATTGAATGAATATTTTATTAATCAATAATCAACAACATTTGTATACATATTTATATATCAAGTTGGCTATGAATATTATGTTTTCTTTTATACAGTAACAAAACATATTACAATTTTTTTCTCAACATCATAAAACTTTTACTTATAAAATTTACATATTATATACAACACGATTTTATTTCGCTTAATAAATAAAATAATAATAAGTCAGGTAGCCGAAAACTATGTACGAACTTCAAGAGGTGAGGGGGAAAACTGTATAAAATTCACTCAATGGTACTTTAAAAGTGGTATTTATAATTAATTATTTTTTTTATCTTTGATAGAATTTGTTTTTAAAATCATATAAAATTTTAAATTTTATCTGGTATAAATTTGAGATTTATTTTTATTTTTTTAAAAAAATAGATTCATACTTATTTTACAATTGATAGAATTTATGATTTTACTGAAAGAATGTTTTTTGTATATTTTTATATTTTTTATATTGTCTCTTACAATAATGAATTTCGAAGAATTATTGTTACATAAATACATGATTTTAAATAAATTTAATAGATAAAAATTGTTTTATTTTTAATAAATTTTGTTTTTAATTTTTATACAAATTTTTAAATAAATTTTGTATTGTTCCCTTTACATCTTCGAATTTTTACATGGTTTTAGGTGACCTGATTTATTATTATGCAAGCTAAATTAAATCCTGTTGTTGTTAATTAGTGTATAAAAGAACTGATATCAAAGAGGTTTTAGTAATGGAGGAGATATTTGTAATATGTTCTGTTACCATAGAAACATAGTTGATGATGCATTAATAAAATATTTTTGGGATGATATACAGCGTGTTAAAATTGTCGTTAATTATATAGGACT
The DNA here is from genome assembly GCA_037074705.1 of Zhengitettix transpicula. Lineage (NCBI taxonomy): Eukaryota > Metazoa > Arthropoda > Insecta > Orthoptera > Tetrigidae > Zhengitettix > Zhengitettix transpicula. Next base: position 31,555,443 of record CM073596.1, on the reverse strand, counting down.
TGAGTACGTATACTCATGTATGTATATGGTTAAATTCTGCCAGGAATTAAAAAAACCAAACGCTTTTATCAGATCGACGTTATAGTACGTCGGTAAAGCTAATTTAGGATATGTTCAAACATTCTTGCAAAAATCTTTCGGAAAACCTTAGATCTCCGGGACGACATCTCAAACCAAGAAACCATACAATTGTCACTTAAGAAGCACTTGAGGGATAGAACACAACCGTTAGTCCTAGTCTTTCGACAGATAATTAGATCAGACAACAAAGGAGTTAGAAATAATGCGAAACATGAGAGTAGCGGTGAACGTAAATACAAATATGGATTCAGGTAGAAATTTGCGAGCGTTAAACCCTCAATTGCAAGTCAGTTCTCGATTACGGATGGGTTATACATCGATTAAATCAGTAAATTTGAGAAAACCTCCATCTTATCGGCAACAGAAACACTTTCACTTTACAAAGAACCAAGATTTTGTTATTAATTTTTATAGTAAATTTTTTAATCCGAAGATTTTTACAATTGTTATACATTGATGACGTTAACATATGTTAAAATTAACTTGAAGAGAAATGTAGTTGCTTCTTGAGTGCGTAGCTGAAGAGGAAGTTATGAATTATGCATATATATATATATATATATATATATATATATTAATTTACGGTGGTTGCCAAGTCAATGTGTCCTTTTCTTTTTAGCCTTCTGAGGGTTTTAGGTGGAGGAGGACGGGATTCTGTATTTGAGATAATGGGATTGAAGTGGTGGAGATTTCTATGACGTTGGATTAGGGCGGTTTTAACTATGGTTTTTTGGATTGAGGGAATATTTAGGTCATTGTGGAGTCTAGAGTTAGTAACGAACCAGGGACAGTTAGTTATAAAGCGGAGTATTTTATTTTGCGATATTTGAATTATATTTATGTGGGTGGTAGCTGCCGAACCCCAGATATACCAGGCATAAAACCAGAGGGGATACATGAGGGATTTTGTCAAGGAGTTTTTTGTTGTGAAGGATAAAGGAGATTTCGGGTTCAGTAATAGTTTCAATTTGTGGAATCTGTGGAGTATTATTTTTTTAAGGTGGGAAGTTTGGAGTCGAGGAATAGTGGAGTTGTTGATAGTGACTGATAGGTCGTAGCCTTTTCTTTTTAAGGAGAAATGAACGGTTACGGATTTGGAATGATTGCTGACTATGCGCCAGTCGTTGGCCCAGATTGAAATAAGGTTTAAGGATGTTTGAAGGTGGTTTGTTTGGGTTTGGTATTCGTGTGCGTGAGAAGTGATAGCGATATCGTCTGCGAATATATTGTGTGGTGGTTGGGTGTAGGTGGAGTAGAGGTACGGACCAATTACACTTCCTTGAGAGAATAGGATGTAATGGAGAGAAGTGAATGTGTATTTTAACTCTGTAGGATCGATTGGTGACGTAATTGGAGATAAGGTTTAAGTAGTGTTGTGATAGGTGAGGTTTGATTTTAAACAGGAGGGAAGGGCAGTGAACTTAATCGAAGGCTGTTTCGGAATCTAGGAATGTCGCTATACAGATATATTTTTCTTTGAAGGAGTTGTTGATGATTTCTGTCAGGATGTTGATCAGTTGGGAACAGGAGTTATTGTTCCGAAAGCCAAATTGACGGTTGGGGAGAAGGTGGTGAAGTTGGTTTTTAAGTCTAGGAAGAAGGAGTTTTTCGAAGACTTTGGAAAGTATAGGGAGAAGGCTGATTGGTCTATAGTTGGTGGGGTTGGTCGGTTTTGTTAATCATTATTATTGTAAAAGCACTAGGTGTATAGAAAAATAAACCACGCCAGAAGAGCAAATTCATGAACAGAAAAGCAGGGTGACGATTGCTAAACGCTTGAGATATCTTTTCCTACCAGCCCAACTGACAAGTGACTGGAAGCTGACCTACAGATGAAGTATATTGGTGTTGTGCGACATGAATGGACTTGGTATTTTTCTAAGCTTGTCCAGCGTTTGTTCTAGAACCTGCGCCATAACGATACTATGTAAGATTTGGCTTGGATCCCGTAGACATTAATGTGTGGCAATAAGGTACGTGGGACGGAGAGGGCTTAATGGAGCATCTGCGAATAGTTTACGGGTCTGCCGCAGTGCGGCGCCACGGCCGGTCAGAGCTTTGGCAGTCTCTCCTGGAACCGTGTCAATTATTCCCCCGTCAGGAGAGGCGATCTCCACGTCCACACACGATGAGGGGAGGAATACAAAACAGCCCCAAACGTCTGCACTTAAACAAGACGACAACCACTAAAAGCCGTCGCGAGTGAAGGCACGTGCTAGGTCTCAACTTTAGAAAAGAATTTACGTTACCACCAGATTACAATGTTTATGTATTGTAAAATATGGAATATGAAATGTAAACAGCGTGATGAAGTATGGAAAAATTGCATGCGAAGCTTTTACTGGTACATATTAGGCGGACGCTTTGAATATTAAACAGACTTCAACGCCAAAGAAAATTGCAAAAAGGCAGGAAAACGTGCAGCTAGTGTTTCTATGAAATACAGATGGTATCCTCCGTTTAGATATTAAATTCAGAATATTTTCCGGACTGAAACGAAACACATTGCTCAACATGGCAGTGATCATATCGCAGCAATTCTAAACTTTTGATGAGCGGAAAATTTATTTGTAAAAATTATGGAAGGAGAAACTCAAAATTTTCCGTTGGAGTATGATTCTAAGATGTTCTCTCGAGTAACCGATTTAGTTACATATATATATATATATATATATATATATATTTAGCAATATACGGCAAGTTGTAAATATATATATATATATATATATATATTTACAACTTGCCGTATATTGCTAAATATTATTTAAAATAATCACCTTTCAATTTGAATAGTGTTATTCATTATACATAAAAAAACTGAAACGTTCAGCACCTTTGATCATTGAATGGAATGACTTAGAGCAATTTTTAAAGGAGAAAATAATCTAAATTCTTTCGTACTAACTCTCAGTTAGAATGGCATCTAGAAATGGAAACATTTTGTTTATTTTAGTTTCGAGTGAAAATACAGCAATTTCCAATGTATAACTGTTCCGGATTGGACAAGAAAGAATCTGACATGACAGAAAATAATAAATTAAAAAATAATGATGACACACAAAATGTTGAAGAGCGAGTAAAAATAACGACGGCCGGAATATTAGAACTTTTCTGTGACGCAGCATTTCTACTGTTGACATAAAGAGTTTCTTGTAATTTCCATTCAGCGATCATTATCAATTTTAAGTACAGTTTTGACATATATATATATATGTATTGACATATATTGTTATAACATGACCATCTGAAAGACTCTTCGCTAATATATCGTATTTTCTGTAAGAATTATCGTAAATTGTATTAAAAAAATATAGAGGAACCAGAATGTGAAAAACCCAAACACTTTATATATTTTTTTATATTTTTGCAAAATTAGAATCCAAATGTTATTTTTTTTCAATATGCTTGTAAGTGAACCTGCAATCTACCGCTCTTTCCAGAATGTTTAAAATGATTTATGTGCATTATTATCTGAAAAATAACAGAAATTTTCTAGGTATTAGTGCATAGAGAACGGAAATTATTGTTTGGATTTATAAAAGATTATGCGTACCTGGAATTTTTGTGAATCCCCTGGCAATAAACAACCCGCCACACTCCTATTCTACAGCCAAAAAAAAATTCACAAAATAATTTAAATTCAATTTCTCACACAGATTTCACGTTCGCCATTACAAGTCTTTGCTCCAAAACATCCGCAATTTGTAATAAGATCAAAATATCGAAGAGAAGGAAACGTGTATTATTAAAAAGTCGTCGTTCTTTAGAACAATACTTATTAAAATAAATATTGAACGCAGCCTTCGATTTATTTTTGCTTGGCAAAGTCTCCTGGAATCGTGTCAATTATTTTCTCGTCGGGAGAGGCGATCTCATCATCATAGTAGGAACTGGGAGAGAACACAAGACTTCTCCTTGTGTCTTAAGTTCTCAAACCGCGTTAACTACTAAAACGTCACAGTTCAGTTGTCAAAGGTAACAAAAGTGTAAATTAGGCTAAATAATTTACGGTGCTGAATACGATTCAGGATAATCTTTCATTTGAACTGAGGGTGTCAATTTGCAAAGCCACATTCTTCATATATTCACCAGATTTCAGTCGAGCTGCTGAAGTCATACTCCTCCAGTGAGCCTGAAGATTCATGAAGACATCATTTAGAAATTAAGATCACGTCTTTTAGGTCCTTCATATACAGAAGAATGTATGGAAAGTGCATCTAGTTTCCCTTCCGGCATATTTATTTTTTTAACAGAAAATCCCGGTCCCCCCAAATTGCATAGTTAGTTGCGCCTTTTTATGTTTTCTAGGCAGTGGACCTTCAGAACTCACGAGTAACTCATAAGGAAATGAAAACACAATTTCATCATCCAAACTTTCTGTTCCATATGCTATTAAGGTATTAAACTTCCGTAATGCGGACGGCGGATTAAAGCTTAGCATCAAGTTCGGACAATCCTAATAAGGGCGGCTGACTTTGTTCTCAAAGTTGAGACCTCCGTAAATATATCGAGCACATAAATTAAGGTAGCCAAGGGTCATTTACAAAGAAAAGATACGGCAACAGATGGTCCACTAAAATACAGCAAGCGGTGACTGTGCGACTGGAATTTAGAAGCAGGGAGCAAATATAGGCTCAGCTGACAGGGTTTCCACATAGATTACTTTGAGAGTGGTAGGGTTCACGGTTGAAGGGTTACACTACCCTATTCATATAAAGCTGGCGGTTATTTTAAATTAAATCTTAAGAAAAAACTTTTGTTGAGTGGAGTACTAGATCAGACGCAATTAATCTCTCAGATAAAGGTCAGTTGGGAGATTGTATCTTATTGTTTGGCTCAACTTAAATCGCCAGCTGACTATAACTGGTGCTTTCTATGAGGATTCCAAAGTTGTAATTGGAGCATGTCAAGAACACCACATAAATTTAAGAAGAGGCTTTCATCTTGTTGACGGTTTTGATGATCAAGACTGCCAATAACACAAAAATTTGTTTTTTTCCCATAAATTTTATCTCGTCTACCAGTAGATTGTTTTTTTTAGGGCAACAGGCTACATGAGGGTAATCCACTTTGGGCAACTCCCCTTTAATAGCATAGGTTGGAATTTGAAAGGGGGGATGCGGAAGGGTGGAGGAAGGTATCCAAGGGTTAACTAGGGCCCCCGGGTATATTTTAAGGATCCTACCTGGCATTCACTCAAAGAAATGCAGGGAAAACCCTAGAAAAACCTGCATTGTGTAGGTCGGGCATTGGGTACTTGTCCCACGCCCTGCGATAGCGGGAGAGGAGTTTTCTGTGGGGACGCAGCATTCTCTTCTCCGTGCCTCGAGCTGTTTAGGAGGCAGCTGGCCGACTATTCCAATAGGAATAGCGGACAACTCTTACCGTATGCCCAAGGTCTGTGACCCCGGAACATACACCTCTCAGAACAGGCCGAGGTGCCTCGGCTTGTGGGAACCTTAGTTCAAAAACGGAGAGGAAAAGGCATCCCCAAAGGTAGCCCCTTTGTCAAGAGATTGTTTTTTCTCCTCATAGATTTTAATTTTTTTTAACACATATCTCGACTATCAGTACATTGTATTATTAACTAAATAATAAATTGTCACGAAATAAATAATTGTCGCGAATATAATTTGACTACGTTCACAATGTAAGAAATGTATTGTTCTTAAATTTTTGGATAAGTAGGGGCATCTTTTGGTTTTTGTAAGATTTATGCTGGTATAGTCTTCGGATGATAATGACAGGGTGTACCGAAGCACTACCCTACGTCGTTACAGTAAAAAGAAATGGAATTTCTCCCTAAACTTATTTATTATTCCGTTTTCCGTTCATTCAACTAATGACTGTTACTGCTGTATTTTTAATTAAAATTTTTTTCTACTTAATAAATTTTACGACTGTGTTATGGACAAAAATATCCGTAGGAATTTCTTTAGTGTTATAATTCTTCATGAAAAAAATGCGTGTTTTCCCTCACACTTTGTTATTACAAAGACTGAACGACGAATATTTCAGTGGCGAACTCGACGCTTGTTGAGAATTTTAATGCGTTGAGAAAATTTTTAAATTTAGAGTAGAATCCTGGTAGAGTCCAAACGTGTGCAGAATTTTTAACACCGACATCATTAGTGTGTTTGTTTTGCGAATGACAACCATCTGGTCGCTGGTTGTTGGTGTTTTGCGGGAGTGCGTCTGTAAACCACGCACGGCGAAAGAAACAAAGGGCACCTGATTTGAGTTTTAATTGCACGGGCCACTTAGACTCTAAAAGCAGTCATGGAAATGAACACACATAATAGGAACCAATTATGTTAGCTATGACAACGATATGACTGTAAAGTCACGTAAGACGGATTGTCGTGATGTCATGTGAAGAAAGATGGACATAAATCGTGTCGATCTTACGTATATGATCATCAAACCTGTCAATATCAAAAATATTATAACAATTATATATACTAAAAATAAAGATTTACTGCAGTTAAAATAACAGTCTTCATTCACGGGAGAAATAAAGCCGATGAAGCAGATTAAAATGAGAAGAGTCACTAAGATGGAAGTTGCATATCACAGTAAGCGTATGCTATGGAATATTGTTTGGCAATTTTCTGTCAGAATAAACATTTTTGTTTTCAGATATTAAAATTAAAATAACCAACAGATAAATTGGGACAATTTTCGTACATTGGATATAGAAAAAAATAACTAATGTAGACTATTACACATTAAAAGTTATCTTAACAACATTAATGTTAAAACATATACTGATTAATTAAGTGATTATTTGAAGCTGCATGTATCCGATAGATTTTAAGTAATTTTGCAATATGTTTGGTTATTTTATATTTAATCTGTATAGCTTATTTACAATTAAAAATGATTTTTTACTCTACAATAATATCTTTAGAATGTACATATCTCTATTCAGCCCCACCCGTAGGGGTTTAACTGCAAGTTGAATGTCGTAATTAATCTCAGCGGCATCCATAATCTCGGATTCGATCCCAGTATCGGTTTTTGCGTTATCTTTATGTAATGTACCTCATGGTTCTCTACTTTCAAGTCCATAGGGGTTGTAATTACACACAGAATATATTAAAAAATATTATTAGTGCCATTAACCCCGCTAAATATTTATTTGACGCAAATATGGATAGGTTAACATTTTTGAACATTTCTACCCCCACCAACGTCCGCCCAGCCCCACCCACCCTCGCTCGCCTCTACGCGTTACCCAGGTTTTCATAAATTAATTCAGCGACATCCATAACCCCGATTTGTCTCGAATTTCGGTTGTTTTCACGTTATTTTCTTGTAAGTCCCCACCACCACCACCAAAATAATATCTTTAGATTTTACATATCTCTGTATTTACTGTTACTATGTTATCTTTGACTGAAGAGGGATCACATAACGACCGAAACATGTTGTATTTTAATTAATTTATAAAATAAAATATTTTCAATTAACTGTTATATCAACAAATCAAAAATTAAAACACAAAAATAAATTTGGTGTATTTTATACAGATAAATAACATACTGTCATGTTAAGATAAATTTTTCAAGTGCCAGAAGTGTAATTATAATTAAAATATAAGTAATAAAAATATAATGTATTTCACGGCACCGGTGACCACAAAATGAGTGTTCTAATAATTTATATAGTCTTTGCACTCGACGGAAGAGAATGCAAAGAAGAATTTATGATATATGTGTTTCATATTATAAATATTTGTAACCCTGACACCTGTTAATTGATAACATAATTATAGTCAACATATTATTGGCACCGAGTCTTATGGAATGAATGAATTAATAATTACGTAACTGTTTCCAGGGTTTAATGCGTCATGAAATAGATGGGGCAGAAGCCGGAGCTCCAGGCCGTTATAGAGGGCATTGTTCTGATGAAATTCGAAGTCGAGGCGCCGTTCCGCCCTGCTAAGGGTATCGACCTAAAGTCATAGATTCTCCACGTGCCTTTAACTACGACAGCAATCCTGCTAACTCCTTAACAAAGAAACTTTGCTATAACTAACTCAGATCACGAACGAGCCGACTGCAGAATATTAATTCGCAACTCCGCAATGTGCCCTGGGCATCTCGTCGCGTCGCGAATGTTGAGCAGATCTGCAGACGTAATTCTAGGGGTTTGTTTGCGGTTCCTGTGGTAACGGCTTTGTTTTCAGCGAGGTTCAGCGTCTGCAGAAGACAACAATGTTGTTATCGAACGGCAGAATGACGACTTTACTTCACAGCGGAAGACACACGGCGCCGCACAGGCGAACAGGAGAAGAAATCACAAAGACGACGGTATGCTCCCGGCTTTCCTTTGGTACACTCTTTTTTTATATTTAATATCAGTCTTTACTTCTGCTAATTGAAATACAGAAATTTCCACTTATCCTCCGGAATTTTATTACTTTTTCGCTAAGGTGCCTCCTCTCTAAATTTTCTCTACCATAATATATTTAAAAATATTAGTGTATAGTTATTTGTACCTCTGTAAGGATGTAAATGAGACGAAACAATAAGCAATTAAACAGAAAAAATAAAACAAAAGTAGAATATTAAAAAATACACAACGTTACGTTCCTACCAACAGTAGTTGGTGCAAATAGAAGTGAAAATTACAATGAACAACTGAAAAATATAATTTTAATAGTAATTAGTCACAAATATTACTTATTTAGAGAGTAGCAGTTTGTACATTAATTGCCGTGTCATTAATTTTGTTAAAAAGAACCATTCGGAAATAATTCTAACTGATATTAACGTCAAAAATCGGAACAATGTTTCAATAGGAAAAAAAGGCTTAAAATTAGGAATATGCTTAGAAATTATAGATTTTCTTTAACTATAAGCGCTTCGTCTAGTTTTCAAATTTTTCGACAATGGTGAGGACATTCCGTTGTCTGAGTAACAAAGTCGAAAAACAGCAGAGAGAAATCCAAAGGAAAGGACAAACAAGCAAAGGATAGATCTGTATAATAATTGGAGCTTAATATTACACATGATAAAGGATTTTAAAGACCTTTTAGTTTGTCCTATGTAGCAAGAATTTAAATCATACGAAGAAGTTTTTTTTAAATAACTCAATGTTTGTTAAATGGGGTAAAATGTTCTTTGCAGTATTTAATAAAAAATGATAGAGTGTTAGTAGACTTGTGAATAAGGCAAACATAGAATGTAAAAATTATGATAATGAAGTAAATAAATGTTTGGGTTGAGAAGATTAGCGGAAAACTCTGTTTTGGTCAAGATGGTGGTGATACGATAAAAATAACTAAGAATATGTCTCGACAAGAGAACAATTTCATTTTTCAATCATAGCATTTTTAAGAATATTTGTTATTTTATTTCCGACGTGATCAGGCCAGATTAAGAAAGGGTCCTGGTTTGACCAATAGACTGTTGAATTTTAGTGAAGGAAAATAAAACATGATATGGACCGACGAACTCGTGGTAAATTTTTCTTATGACGCTCAAGATCATGTTGGAACTCAGAAGTAAGATCCAGTATTGTCAGTAACAAATGTCTGTAAAAAGACACACCTAAAGAAAGTTTCGTAGTTAATTAGCCAGACGGGGAAATAAATGAGAATAATAGGAAGTCCCAAATGTAGGAATAGGGAGCAGGGCTACGCGCCACTGAGATCTCGACCGAGCTTCAACGAGACCACCCGATTATGTTCTGTTATATTATTATAATCTGCAATAGTGTAATAGAAATCATTAAACTACGACACGATAATCCACTAACTGATTTTAAATGTTTTAATTGTTCACTAATTCAATAATTCCAAATATTTTTAAGTGTAGGAATAGATTCGCGAAATTGAGGAGGTTAAAAATGGACGGTATTTCCGTAAATGCCTTGTAATGAAGAGATTGTTTCCGAATAGGTCCAGAGGAAAAGTGAAGAACTGCATCAAATTGTTGTATGAGTGGAAAGAATTAATGATTTCAGGGGCTTATCTTATTAATTTATTTTTATGCTTAATTAAAATGATAGCATCAATAATTATTCTAGTTATTTAAAATAAGTTATTGGTTTGAGTGAATTTAAACGTTATTATTATCCGTGCCTCAGGTAGATTATGTAGAAAAATGTTCCACTTGGGCGTAAGAAGTCGACAAGCCTGACTTAATAAGCTACTATCAGAGCTAAGGAATTCTTCTTCTAGAATATATCTCGAAGGAGCCGGCTAACTTGAAAGGCGTAATCAATTCCAACGGTAAATGCGATTTGTTGGGCGAAAGAAGCTCGGGCTTAAGAGGAACAGGAGATTTCTGCTCGCTGACATTTCAGGGAAGCAATTTGGGAGATTCAGAGGGAAGTTGGAGATGCAATAAAGGCGGACGACGCAAATCCCACGCGGATACAGAACAAACGCTTGTTAGGGAGGGTACGCCCGAACAACTGCATTCAATTAGAGACTACGCCTAAGATGGCGGCAATGTACCTGCCTTAATTACTATCTCCATCTTTCTCTTACACGCTGCGCTTTTAAATCAGATCCTTTGAGCTCAAAACTTGCATAAAATGTACATCCGAAAATTGCTAGGTAACTTTAAAACGCGAGATGTTCATGAAAACATTTCAGCAGAAATTTCCCGGTTACTGTGAGTTTTTTGAGGGGAGAATAAAGTTGCACCCGCTGCTGTGAGATGCTAAATCGACGGTTCCGAATAACGTTGGATAAAATATTACGCTCTTCGGAATCATAAAAACTCCCTCATTATTCAGTCATGCAGTCATTCATGAAACAGTTAATATTTGGAAAATATGAGTTACATAAATAATTTTTATTGGCTTTCGATGTTACGAAGGAAATTAAAAATAGAGTATGAAAGGAAGCTTTACAATCTAAAGATTTTACAGTTGTGAAAAATATATGTATTATACATATCATGTGGAGCATACCAAACATATGTATTTTATTTATTACTAGCTGGGTGCCCGGCGTTGCCCGTGTACTTATTTATATAAGCCCGAAAATGTATTTAATTCTATATTAATCTTTAGTCAAGAAGTGATTTAACCTAAATCTAACTGATCCTAGTTCCGTACATACTTTTGACCTATAAAATAAGCTATAAAATACATGGAATTTTATTGTATCAATTCCAGCAAACATCCCTCCGAATTTTTTCTTAAATATACTGCAGGATATAATTGTGCCTCCCCTTCAGACATAACGAAAGATTAAATTGTTAGCTAGATTCACAATGTAAAAAAATGGTCGCCATATTGGAGTCACTAATACGGCACATAAAATTAATTTACATTTTCCGCAAGGATCGTAAAGTATTTGTATTGTTTTTTTAATTATCATTCGATGGAGTATTGATGGATAAAATTATACTTTTTATTCAATAAAAATATTTCTGATTTATTTCATAACGAAAAAGGAACTATTTCTTTTGTTCGTCGCGTAGTAACGTCTCTCTCTCTCACTCGTGTGACGTCACGGTCTCTTGGCGCGCAGTAATTTAACACAAGATGATCACAGTTATAATAATAATTCTTTCCATCTTTATGCTACAGGTTTCTCACCCCCACAGGACCGTTTCTCGTGTTTTGAAGAATATGTGCACCAATTTTTGTTGCAATCTGTCCGAGCATTTAAATATGTATAGAGATTAACGTAAATACATACCAACATACATCCTTTTTTAATATATAGAAGATGAATTTGGTTTTTCGGTCTCTTTCTTTTTATTCGGCGATGTTGGATGGGAGGTGGAGGAGAGGCAGCTGTATCGCTTATTAACGGGTTGGGGTAAATTATGTCTATTTTATATTGAAAAAGTATGTATTTGGCTATTGTTTAGTGGATATATGGAATATTGAGGTCACTATGGATGCGTGAATTGGAGAACTACCAGGGACAGATTGTGATATAACGAAGGATATTATTTTGAGCTATTTAGATCTTTTTTATCTTTGGCTGCGGAACCCCAAATTTAACAGCAGTATTTCCATAATGGAGAAATAAATATATAAAATATATAAAGCATTTTTTTCATTGAAAGGGATAAAGGTGAATTAGGAGTAAGTAATGGTTTTAGTATTTTGATGATTTTTTAATGTCTGGTGTGTTGGGACCATATCAGCTTAGAATCTAGTATTAGTCCAAGGTATTATTGGTTTTGTTTGTTTGTAATGAGTGTGTCGTTAATATAGATATTGTTAGTGAGTGGTATTTTTTGAGGGAAAAAGGAACTGTAATAGATTTGTTTGGGTTTATGGTTACTCTCCAATTATTAGCCCAAATGGCTACAGGGTTAATTGCAGTTTGCAGTTGTTTTTTAGCCGATTCGTAGTCACGGGACTCATACGAAAGTCTCGTAATTATATTTAGTAGAAACGTTTCACGTCGTTTCCGATTGCCTCAAATTTTTTTCTTAGGCGTTTCCAAATTCAACTGAATTGACTAGAGAACATAAGAAGATCGTACTTTTTCCTCCCTGTTTTTTTGTTGTAGACAGAAGCTCCGCCTTCCTGAGATACACGGAAATGTGATAACGAAAGGCAACAAGAAAAGCAACTTGTGCCGTCAGAGAAATTAACGTCACAGAGATAAATGAAATAATGGCCTACACTTGCCGCCAGCGAGATTAGCGCCGTCTTAATAACCGAGAGGACGAAAGATATTACTTTTTCTTCTCGGCGTAACACGAAATTTTGTTACCTCCTCCGCGATTTACTGGCACCTTATCTGTCGTTGTCAAGGGATTTGTATTCCGGATTTACGAGTATCGCCTCTTAGGAAATGGCGGTAGGTCAGTTACAGTCGTGAGACTCGATTGGAAACGTGAAACTTACGCGATATACGAACTGATTTAAAAATAAAATAATCCGTTTGTATTATTTATAAAAAACGCTGTTTTCAAATCAGATGTGACGTGTAGGTTATTCAGAAATTTATTTTACCGTAGAACATACGAAACGAATACTTAAAAAATAAACTTGAAGCGAGTAAAACAAAATTGAATGGGTAATGTGTTTATTTATTACAAAAGAATTTCAACAGACACGAATCCAAAGTTGATTATTACATCCCGACTAAATAAATTACCTCGCGTGCGGTTAAAGCTATAACTGGAAACGAAACAAATTTTGAAATATATAGTTCCAAACGATTGAGACCACAAAACCCCCCTGGAGTAAGAAAAAAAATAAAATTATATCCCAAAGCTGTTTCAACTAGCGAACAAAGATTACGTTCCAGATTATCATAGGTATTGTAATTATTTCCCTCATTTTTATCGCGCTCTACAATTTTAATAATAAAAAAATCGCTTAATAATTGTATCACCTTATAAATTAAAACATCGATTGTATTATTTGTAGAGATGAAACTCACCTCTTGCAGATAACTTCTTGGTGTTGATTATTTTGGCCGCGAACTCGAGGCCTGTGGATTTTTGCACGCATCTTCGCACCACCGAGAAAGCACCTCTGCAAATTGACAATGAATTGCATTACATGTTTGCAAAAAATAGTCCAGTATATCAGTAAATATAAATAAAATCTGTAAAAGAATTTAAAAAGAAATTAAACACATTAAATACCACCAAAGGTCCACAATAATTTTTTTGTATTAGATCTCGTCAATAAATAGAAGTTTTCGGTGGACCTTTCGAGGTTCTTAGTGTGGAAGGAAAAAAAATCGTTATTTTCGGACATTAACGATGATTTAGTAACATAAAAATTTTGTTTATAAAGCGACAATATTTATTTACACGACTGGACCACAAATTAAAAATCAGTATGAATATAAAATGTTATAGCGTTAAATAACTTTTAATTAATTACATTAAATATATTGTCGATGTGGAACGAATAATGATATTATAAACAAATAATTAGAAGAATAATCGTTTAAATCAAATGACTACAATATCTTGATAAATGAAATTTTATGCAATTAATTTTGTTAACATTCACATCGTTACACTTTCTGAATATATAAATTTAGCTTCTTTTTCCTGGTATTCTCTTTAGGTTTAGACAAATTTATTAAATGTTATTCCATCGCATAACCTCTTTCATCGTTTCCATCGATTACAGCACGACTTCAGTGTAAATAACAGCACGGAGAAATCGAAACCTGTAAAACACGTGTGACTCACAGAACTTAAAAGTGTTGGTCTAGTCGCTGCAGGTTGCCAGAACTCCGGCAGAGTGATGACCCCATAATCATCAATCTTCAAGTCCTCTCGTACCTCAAGGAACAAACTGTGCTTCCTGTGGAAAACTCGTGATAGCTGACGAAGCGTGCATATTTCATGCCGATTTCGGCAGATGTTTCCAGTTTTACCGCGTTAAGAATTTTATCTTACGTTCACCTTTCAGAAATAAAATATCTATATATAATATAATTCAACAATTCCCAAAGTCTAGATCTGAACGATTGCACTTAATTAAGAAATAGGTCGGCAAATATAAAATATTTACGTAATTACTGAAGAAAGAAATATGTAAAATGTTTCTGCAAATTAAATTACTTACGAAGGAAATAGTAATAAATTAATTTGTAAAACGTAAATATATGAAAATTACGTTGTCAGTAGCAATAATTAATTAAAACAATTAATAGGCGTTATGAATTATATTATATATAGATATTTTATTTCTGAAACGTGAACGTGAACGTTTATTTCTAGTCATGCTTCTATGGAAAGTAATAAACTTTAAGGAGAAAAGTGTTCGATTTCAGTAATGTCTTAGAGTTGTCAAATTTACATAAAATATTTGACGATATTATGTTAAATGAACGTAACATCTTTTTTTATTTTAATACACAAAAAATTTTTCAATCCGAAGATTTTACTACTGAGATACGTTGATGAAGTTAACATGTTAAAATTAACTTGAAATGTACTTGCTTCTTGAGTGAGTAGTATATATATATATATATATATATATATATATATATATATATATATATATATATGTGTGTGTGTGTGTGTGTGTGTGTGTGTGTGCGTGTGTGTGTGTGTTTTAAGTTTCGGTGGTTGCCCGGCCAAGAACGTCACATCTGGAAACGACGCTGTATTCCTCGATGTCGCGCCCGTGCCTCAATTTGAAGACACGGAAAATTTACAATCTAAAGATTTTATAGTGGTGATACATGTACATGTTATATTATACGATATATATCCTGCGGAGCATTAACTCTGAAACGACGATAATTTATTTTACCTTGGAAAACCAAGATGACAGACTTCAAAACGCAGTTGTGCTTCAGGATCTAGTGTATTTAAGAATCGTGTAGTCTGTAGAGCTTCAATGCTAGCCATTTTCTTTACCTCCCAGGAACAATTGGTGGCCAGATAAAAATGCAGCTTTGCGTTCCATCCGCTATATCTCGTTTCTGGCCTTTTAATAGGGTACTAATTAATATAAAAAATTTCTTAGATCAAGCGTTGCTTTAATTCCTTTCTTTTATTTCCCTACATTTTCCACTAATTCTTTCTCTGAATATTTCTGTAATCGTCATTTTTTTATTATCTTTTTCTTAAAGTTATTCCCATATCCGAAAAATTTATTTATTTATGTTTACGAGAGTAGATCCTGAAGTGACCGTGAGTAGCAGGCAGACCGAGGAGAGTACGAGTTCCTGACGTCAAGGCTGGGCCATAAAGTGTCTGTGTAGTGGTGAGCGATCTCTGCGTGGTCCCTCGGCTATTTATACATTTTTATACGTTTGTCGCACTGCCCCCGCGAGACAGCTTCCGGCTCTGCGACAATCGGACTTTCCCACCACTGTTGCCTTTATATCATCTTACATCCATCCATCATGCTTTTTACTTCCACACAATTATTAATTTTACATTCTCGGAAGTTCTCGGATGTCATAGTCACATAACTATAGTTATCCATGTTAATTTAGGTCGTGGTAGGGTAACTTGGCACATTTGGAAATACGATTGCCACGACACGTGAAGTGACGTCACAGCCCATACGTGAAAGACCGAGTTCCAAACTGAGGCCTCCGTATCAACGGTACTGAGAACTGTAAAGTGTAAATTTAAATATATATTATAGATTTTTTTATAATAGTAATGACAAACGAATTATAAACCGGTCAATCCGTTACGCCCCATCTCAAAGGCAAGCGACAGTGATGCGTCGCTTCAGTGCTCAATTTTGTTGTTGTCCATAAATCAACTAAATTAATTCTTGTACTTTAGTATAGAAAAAATTACGTTAATATACAAGATTGTGAGAATGATAGATGCATTATTTTTAGACATTTATATAAACTCAAATCTCGATCTTTTGTGGTTTCAGTAAGTCTCTTATTTTATTGATGAATAAATAATTGAGAATATATTTCTTTCATTTCACTCTTAAAATATTGGACCATGTTATTCCTTGCGTTATCGTTGCAATATGAATGCCAAATTTCTGCAGTGGAGAAATACGATAAAAATGCTTGGTAACTCCAATAATGTGTTTAAATTTTTGTACTGTTGTTGCAGGACAGAAATACAAGTTTTTAGGAAATACAGAAAGTTAAATCAGAATTGCGTTGCAGATTTTGTTATTATTTACCCAATGTCTGCCTGGTAAAATTGTAAAGTGTCGTTGTAGAGCAAATGATAAAATCGAAGCGAAGAATAGATGTTTCAAAAGAGTTGAAAATGGTAAGATACGAAGTAGAAAACCAATAAAAGACAAAAGGACTAATAAAAGATAAAATGAGGCTGTGTGCATAGAGACTCGTCGTAGTCTGAAGGGAAAAAGACACATCTCTTTCTATCGATTATATTATGTAAAGGATTAAATATGGATGGATTAACAAGGCGACACTCTTGTATAAAAAATAGTAAATAAGTGCTCTACGTATTATTTCCAAGATTACAAATAAGAACGAATAGTAAATGGCCTTCTATCGAGACTTAATTAAAACAAATTCATGATGACGTCAATTGGGTGAATCGATGTTAAATTGAAGAGATATCCGACACACATTATAAGTATAAAAAAATTAAACGTACATTAATACTTCACAGGAAATTGGTCTCTATGAAAACAATCGCAAAAAAATTAATAATTGTGTCATGATTTCCGAAACTCAGATATAGAAATCACAGGAGGTCTAAATGAGCTATTTCGTAAAAATGCTTCATATATCTGAACAGAAACCAAGTTCAATTGAACTAACACGAGATTCTTTTCATTCTGGTTCCTGATAATAGAATTAATCGAAGATGATTGTCGTTTACTATCGATTAAGTATGACAGTCGTATCCATAGGACTTTCCTTTGAATCTGGAGGCTAGTGTAATGTCACGGGTCGTTACACTCTTTGTAAGAGTAAATCATAGCGGTTCAGCGATGAGGCTGTACACAAAGCATCTCTCTTTTTTTTGTGTCGTCTGTTGTTTTTGTGACCGAGTGGAGCGATGGCGGCAGAGGAGCCCAGAGGGATTAGTGAGTTCGCAGAGGCTTACGAAGCTAACGAGCTAAAGCCTACGCAAGTCTTTGCCACTTGGCGCCGCAATGTTACAAAATAACAGTGCTGAGTACTGTCGGTAACGTGCTTAACGTGACCTCGCTCGTGAGCACAGTAGGACTTACGCCTATTAGCTGCAGAGATACGCTATCCTGTGTTCACTCACTCAAATTATATATGTATATATATATAAATTTTATTAGAAATATCTCCCATTTCCAACTAATTCTTTTCTATTTTTCTCAGAGTTGAAATAACGTTTCCGTTAATATAGCTGTGAATTAAAATCCAAAGCGTAATGGAAGCTATATGAATTAAAATTGTTTGTAACAACTGATACATTATAATAAGAATACCGGGTTTACTCCCAGACTCACGTTGAAAGTTTCAGAGAATCCGCAAATTCTCCGAAACGATTCACCGAAGTATGAGGCACATAACATTATTGAATAATATAAAAATTAATCTAAATTTCACATAATTATTTCTTAAGAAATGTTACAAGATATTTTCCTAAAATAAGTTGGATACAACATAAATAGAGCAGTAGTAGGGGATTTTATCATTTATAATAGTTAATTATGTATTGCGATGAATATATTGTCCATCATCTGCAATGTTGACTTCCACGAGTTCCACCAGGTATTCAAATGCTGTCATGAATCTTCCCAAGTGTGCGACACGTGATGTAATTGATCGAGAACGGACAATCGAAACTGTTATTAGAAAAATACTCAACAAGAAAGCAACACGACGTGGCCTTCCATGAACTCGAATGACGCACATGCATCAGCGTTCCAATATATACAGCAGTAAACAAAATATAAGCACAAATATAACGGCCGTCTCTTTCAGAAATGTTTCTGTGTCCATATCGTGCTCCAACCACTCTCCAGATTATCTGACAACTGTAATTACTGCTGAGACAGAATTTCATATCTCACCGGTGTGTGCAGTCACATGTGGTGTTCCAAAGTTGTGCTCAGCAGCTGCACGTTTTTCTCAGTTTCTGTTAGGTCTCTGAATGGAAGTGTTGGATCAAGAGGCTGATGACCACCACGCCGGCATCGCGGCGGCGGCGTCGGAATTCCTCGACGCTTGTCACGATGCCAAGAACTCGCCGCGTGACGACTGCTCTGGCCCGGGCCATGGGAAGCTATAGGGGAAACAGCGTTCAAAATAGACATCTGATTTGACCCCTCTTCATTCAGCAGCGGCCGAAATCTCGTAGGGTTCACGCTGAAGTGACTCCTACGGCTCGAGTCTTTTCAGGGGTTCATAGCTGATGTGATCCAAAGGAAAAGTCCGTGCTCACATGAGGACTCGTGACTCCAGTCAGGGCTGTTCGAATAAATGAAGCAAAGAACGGAAGCGATGACGCAGCTTATAAATTTCACATGTTACACTCCGTGAACCGTGTAGGATACATAAAACAATAATGAGTTTAGACTTGGAAATATATACACTGTAAAAGCGTGCCATTATGACAACGTAGATAAAATTAAAATACGTACCTAATTCCGAAAGTAAGCAAAGAAGTAAGCAAGTTTTCAAACATGTGCATGTACCTGTTTAAAGACATATTACTCAATAAATGTCCGCTTTTTAAGGAGGACCAATTATATAGCGAAATAAATCATGGAATATCTGCGGTTAAAGGACATCAAATATTAGAATTAGTAAACGGTTACTGGACTGAAATCTTAAGAAAATCTTTGAAATATTAATTTGTAGTAATAATAAATTATTGGTCCAGTTGTTCTTTTTCTAGGACAGTTAATTTTTACACGTGGAGGTTTTAAATATGTGGGATATTTGAGCACCTAATTTTCTTTCAATTGAAACTGCTTTAAAAGCAATGGATTGTTAAGAGTCAGATAATGAAACAAGTACGTCAATTTCCAAACGGGAATCAAAATGTATACATAAGAGCGTTTTGTGAAGTGACAGTTGAAAATAACGTGATACAATTTGTCAGTTTTTAATTGACGTGAGCTGGCCTGTCGATTTATTGGTGTCATGTGAGTTTGACGGGCAGCCAGGCGTGTGCTGTCTTCGCAGCTTACGTAATTTCTAGGTGTTAGACCGAGGAGCGGGTCTTTTCTTAGACTTCTTCGCGTGATAGGCGGCTCTTCTTGCTAAGACTTCCTCTATCCAAAACAACGAACGCTCTATAGGTCGCGAAAAAAAAAATTAACGAATAAAACAACTTACACGATAACTGAAGTAATGATATATATTCGCGGATTTATCATCATCGATCTTAAAGGAAATTAACAACGATTAAATTCAAGAAGTCCGTAACATTGTTTCATGGCTCTGGGAAAGTTCTAAATTTATTTTGGCGGCAGAAAATTGTATTCACTGTTTCTAAGGTAATAATTCTGACAGGAAATAAACTACACGGAATTATAAATTACAACGTTAAATTTTTAAAAAATGGAGGGAGGAACTTTGTCATCGACGCACCGAGAGTGAAACGATTTCGGGTAACATGGCGGCTTTACACGAATGACACCACACCAAATACATGTTCATGTCAATAAAGGACACGCTTATTTATCATTAACCCTCGTGGCACAATTTATATCCAGATCTAACTGAATATTTTAAAATTTTAATTATAGAATAATATTTAAAGCACTAATTGGAATTAATTAATTCAATACTCGGCATGAAGCAAGGAAAAACAATATTATTTATATAGAGTTTAATGAGAATATTTAATAAAATCGATTAGAGTATCACATTTATTAAACTATTTCTGAATACTATGTTATAGTTTAAACTCAATCGGGAGGTTTCATAGGACTTCCGGCCATATCGCAAATTAGATACTAGCGCCTCTGGCGTAATATTTTGCCAATGCCTTACATGACTCATGACTTCATTTACTACCCTCTACTGCACTATCATTTGCATAGTTAACTAATGGCAAGTGCCTTCTAATGTATCATCTATAAATGTTTCACTTAAATTATTAAATAATATTGTTCTACAGCAACGCATTACAAAAGCTTCGTGACCCGTTATTAAATATTTCAACGACCTAAAATTAATTGTCTTTGCATAATATTCGATGAAAAATGAACCGTATTTCTTCTATTCTCTGAGCCTACCAGACTGACAATCGAAACCTAATGCTCCTGTGGTTATTAATGGAAACGATATTCCGATGAAAGTTTTCTTACCGTAACGTGCCCGGTCGCGGCAAACAATGCAAACCAGGACTAATGTCTCTCGCTAATGCCGCTGCCCTAAAATTTCGCAAGTAAATTACGTAGGGAGTTGAGTTACGGTGGCATCCTGTGTGTGTGACTCCGGAAGGCAGGCCAGGATTAGGGGGCGGAAAGCAAGATATATACCTCCTGCTGCGGCGACAGGAATAAGAATAAGAAGGAAAGATTTACTGCTCTAGGACGCCATAGTTTTACGCAAAAGAAGTGAGACAATCCCGAGATCCGATTTTTATATGGGATCACACAAAGACGGAAGTGAAAAATTATAGTATTTCAAGTCACGGAAACGCTCCTCGGCTTGTGCTCAGAATTTATGATTCACACTTAAATAAATAACCTTCCCTTCATAAAATAAACTCAGTTCATTATTTTAAATTCAACCAGGTAGAATTTCAGACAACTAGGTTGCGCATATTTCTATCTACAGTTTCTAGGACAATGAAAATAATCATAGTCTCGTTGTTATATAGAAAAAATTAGTATTACAACGACTGACGGAAAATTATGTACATGATATAATAAAGTAATTCGGAAATAAAATTCCAAAACTATTAATATGAAACGGATATAGAAAATATAAGTAAAATGGAGATAGCTTGAAAACGAATAATAATATGTATTAATTTAAAATTAAAATGGTCTTGAATTTCACAAACATTCAACTTTTATAATACACTCAGCGCATATGAATGTATTACACGTTTATAATAATAGAAAATTTTACAAAATGAAGGAATAAAATAATTGGTCCTTTTAATATATATGTAAAGAAAAATTAATGTTGACAAATTATATGTAATATCTCAACATAAAAATATATAGTTTTATATAAATATTTGTATAATTTTTCAAGATTATAAAATATGTATATTGACTGTACTAGTTTTTTTCATACTTATAATACTATATCAAAAGGACAAATTCTTTTAATTCAATTGGTCAAATTTTGTATCATTCTAAAGGTGGATATAAATATATATGTATATATACATGATTTTGTAAATTGTAAATGTTTTATAAAATTATAAATATGATTTTCTAGATGAAATGGCCAAATTATCGGTCGAAAGCTCCTTAGTTGAAATTATTTATCGAGACTGGTTGTGTAAGTTTATACTATATAAAAATAAAAAAAAATCAGCCACATTAAATTTAAAATCCTTTAAGGTAACATTTTACAATGTTTTTATTAGACCAAAATGCTATTATGCGTTAAAATGCTCACACACTCATATTTCTGCAAGAATATTTATAACTTTAGAATTTGTAGAAGTGTTTGGTTGTGGCCATATTCATCTCTACTGTAAAAGAAAAAAATTAACGTCATTTTTTAATTTATACAGTTACAGCGTCGTACGGTAGATTGTCCAAGATTTTTTATATAATAATAATAATTATTTTTCTTTCCATTAAGAATTAATACAAATTAAAACAAGTATCAAAATAATTAACATTATACAGATTTATAAATTGAATTTTTAAAAAATCTAAAAAGACTGAATTTATATTTATTAATTATAATATATAAAGAAAGTTAAAAATTAATAAAATAATAAGTAATTAAATTCTTTAATAAGCAATATATTAATAATTTAAGATGTAAGATATTATTCAAATGAATAAAATCTAGAATTAATTCGATAGATCCATGTCACAATTTTTTCATAGTTCTTGGAATATCAAGTTAATTACATTATTGTTTATCATGTTTGTATTTGATTTAAAATAGCCTTCGATTGATTTATAATTTATAAAAAAACTGTGAAAAATATACGAATATTTTCTTATATATATATATATATATATATATATATATATATAATATAAACTACTTTAAAATAAGATTTTTAATTATTGAATGATTCTAGATATATTATGTTTTCGCTTTTTACGTCCCCCTCCTGAATTGCCACATGAATGCGATTGCACGGTTATATGTTCTATTTATTTCATAAAAATTTAAAATATTTTATTACAAAATCCCTAGTGACAAATAATCCTTAGAATAGTCAGTATTCCTTTTTTAATATTTATAATTTATTTACTGTAATAAAATTTCAATAAAGTTGTTTAAATGTATTTTATAATCGTTGTTGAACCTTTTGCAGTTCTTAATTATTATTATTTGTGTTTCAAAATTGTAATTTAGAAACTCTTCACAAAACAGTCAGAATATCCCGATACTCTTAAACCATAGGAGAGTGAAAATGTCGAGGCTTAATGGTTTTACGAGGGACTGCGTGACTGAATAATTAATTTTCATTTAGAGATAAATCGTCGACTAGCAGATGAGAAGCATTTCCAATTTTTATTAGCAATTTATCTCTGAAAACGTAGACTGTGCACAATACGTTGAATGAAGACAAAAGCGGTTAGAACAAACTAATTGAAGAACACTTGCATTAATTATCTGAAATTACGTAATGTTGAAGTTTTTGGATCGTTATTAAATAAAGATGTTGAGGGACAGTGATTGATTTCCCCGGCGTTCGTGAAGGTCTGAATATCATCGCTTATTTATGTGCCGTGACTGCATCAATACTTGTTTCGGCGTTAGTGATAAAGGAACCTTGCATACTATACGGCTAATATATACAAAAATTTATTAACTATTAAATACACACGTTTTCTTTACTCAAAGACAATAAATTAGATGACTGTTATAATAATAATAATAATAATGAAAACGTGTTAACCAAAATGTTTTTTCTTCATACAGAAAATTAAAATAAAAATCCGTAGTTATAAGTTAATTATAATGTATCATATATTAACAAAATGAAATATCTCGGCCATTTTTCTGCTAAATTAGTAAGTCAATCGAATTATTGTCACCTAAGAATATTTACACGTTATGCATCCAAGTGGGCTGGCTTGTATTGCAATCAGCCTACATTCAGGAGCAAAACTGTTCAGTGATGTTCGTGAAAAGAGATCCATATTATTAGCTGTTCCAACATTTATTTTTGGTTATTAAAGAAAAAGCTAACAATTCTAGTGGACTTAGTTCGTAATATTTTCAAAAATTTGCGCTTTCTAAAGTAGAGTTTTAAAATCAACTCAATTTTTGGATGCTAAATTTTTTTTTAGTAATCTCTCTTAAAATC
Source organism: Zhengitettix transpicula (assembly GCA_037074705.1). Taxonomy (NCBI): domain Eukaryota; kingdom Metazoa; phylum Arthropoda; class Insecta; order Orthoptera; family Tetrigidae; genus Zhengitettix; species Zhengitettix transpicula. The sequence goes on along the minus strand of CM073596.1, from coordinate 31,531,537 downwards.
TTATATTACTATAAAAATGTTGTATATAAAATTCACTAAAGATGAAAATCTTGATGTTCCTAAGATTCGAAACATTCTTTTAAAGTAAAATAGAATTTAACGACTTCAATTTACCAAGGAGGAAAATTCTAACGTTAAAAATAAAAAAGGGACATTTATCTATTAAAGGCATCAGTAAGTCATGAATTTATATAAAGTCGATTAAAAAGTTTTTTTAAAACGTTTGAACAGAAAATGGTAATTAGAAAAATTCGTTACGAAGCAGAATGTTGTGTAGACATCCATAATTGTTTTATATATTACATTCTGCATTTTTCACGTATTATTATATATTCGTCGTACGTTGGAATTTTTTTAAGACAGTAACAGGTTGTATTAGTCAGAAATTAATAAATGAATGTTGACGAATATTACAGAATTTTAAACGAAACTATTTAATAAAGTGGACTATAAGACATTTTCCGAAACAATAATTTAAAATTCATTTTTCAGTGTCTTCGGACATTCCACGATAGTATCACCCTTCTTCCAGATCCAGATTACTCTACCAATAGTCGATAATTGCGTTCCCACCAACTTCTCTCAAAGTCTAAAAGCGTCCAGCAATCAATCCAATCATCCAACTTAAGCGGAAACATTACATTAGCTCCATTCTTCTAAAACCTTCACAAACCCAATGAGATAGTTTCACAACGGATGAATGTTTTGAAATTAGAAAACTATCATAGTTTATGTGTCTGTTTATCACGTCGCTTTTTAATTTTAAACGGCCTTCAACGAAGAAGGTTAATTATGACAAGAAAAGTGCGAACATTAACATCCTTGCTAGAAAGTAAAATTATTTATACTAAAAAAAACGCTTGAGTTATGGTCATTTATTTTTGGATTGTCACAATAGTATATCAGACAACTTTTAAAGATTGACACTAGCATTTGTTCAGCAGTTAATTAAATACGCAAAGTTTTGTTATTAATTTTGTTTTTACAGTCTAGGGTGTTCTAGGGAATGGATATGATAAGCAAAGTGAAAAAATCTACGAATTATCACGAAAAAAGTTAGTTTCAAATTAATACGAAGAGAAAAATTGTACACAAATTTAATTAGACTGAGGCAGCTAAAACAAGAATCCTTAATATAAGGAAAGAATCTCGTATAGACTGCCTAAGAATAAATCTTTGGTTTTTAAATGAAATATATCAGTACTGATATACGGTTCCAGAACCACAGAGAATAATTCCTCATAGGCTGCTATTGAGAAAGGAGTAATTTACCACTATTATAAATGTAATAAATATACAAATATTTTTCTGTCTGTCTCGTTTAATCCCGTAATGCTATTAGTGTCGATTAATAGTCAAATCTCACGTCGTTTGGCAAATTATGAGGAAGCCCACTAATCAAATTCTCTGATTGGTACTGAATTATGTATTTAGTTTTTCGTTATATAGAATAAATGATAGAAGTACTTCCTTTATTTGTACTTTTATCTCAAATATTTAAAATAATTATTTTGTATAAAATATTTTTATAAATTAATAAATAAAATTTTGGAACAGTTAATTCTCTTTTTATTATACCTTTCGAAATATCTGCACGGAACTATTAATTTAACCACTTATTTGACTTTATTAGTACTTATGGTTAATTTATATGTTAATGCTCTTAATTCTCGTAACGGCTAACTAATGAGAAATAAATAATCTCCTTTGCGAAAAGTTACAAAAGTAAAATTTCAATAATAAGTATGAAAATACGACTCAATTTGACTAACTATATTCAGAATTTTTCATAAATTATATGAATAAAGGAATTAATAAAAAATATTTAAGACAGAAAAAATACTGAATTATTAATACAAATCTTTTGTTTTCATCCGTAATCCGAATTTTAGCAGTGTTATATATTGTCTTCCTTTTAACACTTTCCACTGAAGATTTTAAATTAAAAAATTGATATTTTAAATTGGAAAATAGATGTTGGCTATAGTCTAAATAATATATTGAAGGAAATTAATTTCGAAATTACTTATTTTGTCTGCATTTGGCTATTTTTCTTATTGATAATGATACATGTTGCTTAAAGGATGTGTCAAATTTACATTTGAAGTATTTTTAGTAAACTTTATTTTATTATGTAACCGTTTTTATAATATAATATATATTATACATAATATAAGATGATAATGTTTTTAAATATCTAAGACATTGAAACCTTTTCAGTTGAAATTATAACCGTAATTAAATGTGTTTAGAAACATCACTGGGTTTACGCCTGTTATATTTCTTTTCTTTAATGACGCTTCCGAGCACAGTCACGAATATACGGATGAGCCATTACCAAGTTTAGTAAAAGTTAGTGGAAGATATGATTGCGTGAAATTTCGGTATCTGGGTCATTCGGTGGCAACAGATGCCGTAGCGGAGAGGCTTGCGTGTCGCCCGCTGCGTGACCTATTAACTGACGAATCGATGCAGCTACCACCACCTACCTCATACATTCCACCGACGATACAGAAACAAGCAATTTATACAGTTTGGGGGTTTAGCATCCACAAACCGAGAAAGTAGACAACTGTGCATTATTATTCATCAATTTAAAAAACAGGGGTTTTCAAACCACGTACTAAATATAGCTACAGTGATACAGTAAATTATTACGTTATATTTAATATTTCAGCTTAACAATTTAACATTATAAACACCGGAAAGACAACTGTAAATGAATTTTTAATTTACTAAGTCATTTTATACACATTAACAAATATTCTCATGACTTAAATTTTACAATAAAATTATTATTTAGTTATCAAAACGATAAATGATATAAACGACTTCGGAATTAAATCGTATTTGTGCACATTGTAACGGACAATTTTAAGGGACAAATTTAAGGGTTTAGAAATGCAGCATTTGTTAGTAAAACTTTCGGTGGTAGGTTGCTTGGCGAACAATCGCGAGATACGGAAAAGTAAATGCCGCAAAAATGCACTTTTCCGGCTAGCAAAGTTTACCTAGGAGTTATTTGGCAAGTTGACAAGGGGCGTTGAACTCGCAGCGGTTTCATCCAGAAGGGAAAAATCAGTTATAGTTACGACAATCGGCGAGAGCTGAGCTGGTGGGAGATGGGACTCACAATAAATAGAATTTATGGTTAGATACAGTTAGCAGAAATTGAAGTGGTGTTCGTGATTGGAGTTTTGTGGTTCGCTGACAATGTGTAAAAGGATAAAAGTCGAAATGTTTCGTTTAGTAGAATAAGTAGATTAAAAGTATTTCAATTAACCTTGAACGGCGGAAGAAATAACAAGTAGAGGTGCGGACAGCAAAGTTAAGAGAATTGGGTCTTGTAGGAGAATTTTGACGGAGTACTTTTGCCAGGACTGTTCCTTGCTCAGAACAGATTGTCCAGCAGCAGTCACTGAATTGAAATAAATTTGCAGCCAAAATTGTAAACATTGTAAATTTAATTGAATTCCGCCTATTGGAATAGTCGGCCAGCTGCCTCCTAAACCGGTCGAGGCACGGCGAGGGGAAAGCTGCGACCCCACAGCAAACTATTCTCCCGCCATCAGAAGGGCGTGGGACAAGTACCAAATGCCCGACCTACCTGATGCTGGTTTTTCTAGGGTTTTCCCTGCATCACCTTTAGGCGAACTGCCGGGTAGGATCCTTAAACCGGGGGCCCTAGTTAACCCTTGGCTACCTTGCTCTACCTTTCGCATCCTCCCTTTCACTTCTTTTCCAATAGTATAAGAAGGGAGTTGCCACTATGTGGATTACCCTATACATAGCCTGTCTACACATCCCAAAAAATAAGAACTATTAAGTTTTTGGGGAGACTTATAATCGTGACACTAGAAGTAGTTTGAAGATTATTTTAATTATAAACGCCGGTCATTAAACTTGTAAATAAACTGAGAAAGTTATTCTATAATATTTCACTATTGAAATTAAAAATAAATATGTAATCTGAATTGTATTAAATAAATATAACTTGTGTATAATCGCCAAAAATTATAATTTATGAAAATTAAAATTTACATTTAATTACAAAACGTTTCCTCTTTATCTTCAGGGACCAATTTATCTGTATATACCTAAAACAATTAGGTGAATATATATATAAACTATTTAACAGCAAAAATAGAAATAATATAAAATAGCAGAGATCGTCCAGGCAATTTTATATAAACCATTTAACAAAAAAAAAAGGTTTGTTTTCTTCCATGGCCTGGAAGGTGTTGGAGAAGCCAATTTTCTTTGTGTTAAATAAATTCAGATAATATTTTTTAATTATATAAAACTGAAGAAGTCCCTGAACATAAGAAAGAAACGTTTTTAGTTGAATGTAAATTTTAATTTTAATAAATTCTGACTTTTGGCAATGATACACTTATTATATTTTATTACTAGCTGGGTGCCCGGCGTTGCTCGTGTACTTATTTATATAAACTCGAAAAAGTATTTAATTGAATACTTAAATATATTCCTTGAGTATTTCAGGATATAATCGTCACTCAGTCTTTATACATTACGAAATATTACATTGATAAAATTGTTAGCTAGACTCACAACTAATATAGCGCGAAAATTAACTTACATTTTCCGCAAGGATGGTAAAGTAATTCGTATTCTTCTTTATTACCATTCGATGGAGTATTGCTGTATAAAATTATACTTTTTATTCAAAGAACATATTTCTGCTTTATTTCATTCCTAATAAAGGAAATATTTCCTTTGTTCGTTGCGTAGTAACGTCTCTCTCTCGCGTGACGTCATTGTCTCTTGGCGCGCAGTAATTTAATATTTAATGATCACGGTTTTTAATTATAATTCTTTCCACATGTATGCTAGGCGTTTCTCACCCTCACAGTACCGTTTCTCGTATTTTGAAGAATATGTGTACCAATTTTTGTTGCATTCTGTCCACGCGATAAAATTTGTATAAAGAACAACGTAAATACATACATACATACAAATAGACATCCTTTTTTATTATATAGAATATTATTGTAAAAGCATATAAAATTCCTTGTAGACTAAAATTTTTTAACAGTTTATTCTCTTTTTATTATCCCTTTCGAAATATCTGCACGGAGCTAGACGATAAATATATATGGAATCTATGTTATTTTAATAATAGATAACTATTGTTTGAACACGTGCAGTAAAACTGTTTTAGTCTTGAAAGAGCACATATTGGCAGAGATTTTGCTGTTTGAGATGATTTTCGGACAGCTCAGTCAAAACATTTAGGAGAACCAGCTCCTGAAAATAGCCACTGTCGTAATGGTCGTGTGTTATATCCCATACACTCAAAATTCAACATGTATCTTAAGCAAAAATATAACTCCCGAGTCGACGAATCTGATCTAGAAAAATTATACAACAACCACCCGAAGTTATACACGTGAAAGTTGTTTTAATTTCACCTCAGACCGTAAACCCTGTGATTCATCACGTGCACAGTATATTTATTTAATTTCATCAGAAAAAATGAAAGCCTTTGGTTCAATTATATTTTACGAACAGTTCTATCAGTTACAAACAACTTTGATTTAACGGTGCTGTCGATAAACTTTCGAAAATTTTTCATTTTGGAACATTTGTAAGTCAACATAGCGGTTGTATTAAAAGGATTACGCAGACAGTATTTTGTTTTGGGCACAAGGGAATAGGGATTGAGATGTGTGTGGAAATGGCGAATAAACATATCTAAAAAAAAATTAAAATTTCGGGTAATGGAAGAAATGAGAAATTTATCTAACGCGTATAATAATTTTCTTCTTTCTCACACTTATTTACGAATTGCACAAGTCACAAGAATTTCAGCGAATAAGTCGGTAAATTACAACCGTGAATTAAAAATGTAAATTAGCATTTAATGATGTTGTAACCGGAAACATGTATATGTTCTTTCTTCTCTTCTCTTCTTCGGCTTTTCCCTCTTTTATAGGTTTGCCGTCTTCAATTTCCATTTTGTCTGTCGTTCCAATCTCCCTCTTCCAAATTACTATCCTCCATTAAGGTTTTCACATGGGTTTTCCACTTTAATCTGGGTCTGCCCCGTTTATTTTTTCCAGGAGGTTACCATTGGTGTATTTCTTTTGGCCATCTTCCATTTTTCATTCTTTGAACGTGACCATACCATTTAGGGGTTTTATTTTCAATCCTTTTAACGACAGATGAGGTTACGTTAGTTTCGAAATAAGCTCATTTCAAATTTTATCCTGTCTTGTTTTTTGAAGACTTCTCCTCAGATAATAGAATTCTACTGTTCTAATTTTGTTCTTTTGTAATTCTGTCAGGGGCCAAGTTTCACTTACACAACATAGAGTGTTCTGTATTATGCTCTTATAAATTTTGAGTTTCGTTTCCTTTGTTAAATTTTTATTCCATATTATTCCGTGTAAAATCTTGGTAGCAGTGTTTGCCATTGCAATTTTAGTTTGTATATCTCTATCACATTTTCCTACATTTGTAATTATAGACCCTATGTATTTAAAAAATTCACATTTATTTTATTTTTCCTGCTTCGAGTGTTATGTCTTCTACATCTTCTCCTAAACACATGAATTCTGCCTTCTGTAAATTTATGTTCAGTGCCCATTTTTTATACTCTTCCATGAGCTTATTTATCATGTATGTCATGTCCTCTTTGAAGAGTACCAAGTTACCTCGTGAGCCATCAATGAGAAATCCGTCCCGTAGAGAAATAAGCGTCTGCCGTGGAAAAAATTTATTTTCCGTGTCGTTTATGTATTCAGGGAGCAAATATTCCGAGTTTCCTAGGAGAATTCAATGCTGCTCGGTCTCTTATATAAATTTGGATAGGGGAAAAATAAACGTCGGGGGAGGCGTGGAGACGGCCTATAGGGGGTGGACAACCAAAAGGAATAGAAAATTAGGGAGGTTTGGGAAAACCCTGCAGCGTGGTTAAAGTGTCAACAAGTTTCAAAGGCGAGAACGTTCTGGTTCCTTCCTGTTGCTCATTTTATTTTCTGTAAATTAATATACCTCTGTGAACAAAAAGTAAGGTGAATTTATATATAAAATATAAATTCTTTATTTATTCTTCCAAATCTATTTCACCCTCTTCAAAGTAATCCTCGTCCGATAAAACACACTTTTTCCAACGCTTTTCCAGTCCTCGAAACAGTCGGAATAGTCTTTTTCCGGTATAGCCTTCAGGGTCTTCTTCGATTCGGTTGTTATCTCCTCAATCGTGTCAAAATGGCGTCCCGGCATTGGCCTTTTGAGATTGCTGAATAGCCAGAAGTCGCACGGAGCTAAATCAGGCGAATACGATGCTTGCGGAACGATATGAGTCGAGTTTTTTGGAAAAAAAAGTCGCGAAGAACCAATGCAGTATGACAAGGTGCATTATCGTGATGAAGGAACCAAGAGTTGTTCGCCCATAATTCCGGCCGTTTCAGACGAATAGCTTCACGCAAACGACGCATAACGCTCAAATAATATTCTTTGTTGACAGTTTGGCCCGGCGGAAGGAATTCATAGTGCACCACACCACGATAATCAAAGAAAACTGTCAACATGACCGTGATTTTCGGCCTTGCTTCCCCTTTTGCACGATATTCGCTGGATTGGTCGGTGGTTTCAGGATCGTATGCGTAAATCCAAGTCTCATCTCCAGTAATGATGCATTTCAAGTGGTCCTGATAGTCAGACAGCGAAGTTTCACACACATCAACGCGACGCTACTTTTCCAAAAAATTGAGCGATTTTGGCACCAATCCGGACTTGACGCGTTTGAGACACAAAACTTTCTTCAAAATGGTTTGGGCTGAGCCAAATGATATTCCAACACAGATCTCTAATTGTCCATCGACGATTTTTAAGCACCAAATCTTTGATTTTTTGGACGTGGCCCTCGTCGGTAGACGTTGATGGTCGTCCAGAGCGCGGTTCGTCTTCAACGCGTTCTCGGCTCTCTTTGAACTCGTCGTACCACTTATAAACGTTTTTTTGTGCCATAGTTTGATCACCAAAGGCCTTCCGCAACATTTTCAACGTGTCCGCACAAGAATATTCGTTCCGCAAACAAAATTTGATGCAAGTTCTGCTCAACAAAATCACCCATTGCAAAAAACGAAAAATTCAGTTTTTGTTGTTTACAAAAACACGTGTATCTCGGAGACAATTAAACCTTTTAACAAACAGACGCTTGGCAAATATTATACAGTCCTACCAACCTAGGAAAAACATTTACCTGCCTTCCTAATACCCGGGAGTTTTAAATGACAATTTCACCTTACTTTTTGATCACAGTGGTAGACTGTTTCTAAATGTTTTGAAACGGTCGAGAATATCTGGAACTATCCCATGCATAAATTGACGCTTTATTGTATAGCTCTCATCAAATGATCTATTAGTATCTCATATTCCACCATTTCATTCACTATTATTGTAAGAGACAATCAACATATATAAATTACCACAGATGCTTCAAATCAGGAAACGTTAATACCATCAGCACGAGTACGTGTTGTAGTTATGACATTTCAAAATGACGTAGCAATCACTCGTAACTTTTGATATTGTACTGAGATTCTCCATCACGACTGAATTTCTTTCAGAACTGTAAGGACAAGGGCAGAAACCGCACAGCACCCAAATCCGATTACGAGGTTGGTCTGGAAGACGGTCCTCGCCTCAAAGACAAAGAAGCGAAAATCTGCGACGTCAAAGGTAGCGTCTCAGATGCAAAGCAGATCCGAATGTCGCGGCTTGCTTTTATCCGCGATGCGTCGAGATGGATTTTTCCAGACAATCCAGTGCAGACTCGGGAGAAACGCACGTACACTTCAGATTATCACACGTCGCAGAGAAGACGTTTCTTATTCCGAGGCAATACTAAGTCACAAGGTAAAATTCGATACTTTCCTCTGAGGTTTTTCTGTGTGTTTAGGAATTTCAATATATCATATTTCTTATTGTGATTTGATTTAGCTGTAACTCAGGAGAGGAATAAAATGTGACATTTTTAATGCATAGAACTCGTATTTCAATTTTATAAGTTGTTACAACTGAAGCATTCGATCCAATACAGACAAAAAAGGGTAATATAAATACCACACAACGTTTCTGGGATCCTTGTCCCTTTCGTCAGGTGCTAAGAAGAGCCTAGAGAGACACAACTGCTCAGGTCAGTTGACAACACTCAAAAGGCTTTTATAAAATGTGGATGGTTCAATAAAATATTTTTTCTTCCACCTCTTGAGAACAGTTTTTAGTTTGTCAATAACTGCATTGATGCAGGTGGGTTTGCAAATTTTATAAGAGGCAGTTTCAGAATGAATTTGGTTCACAGTGTTTGCGTATTGATTACGATCAAGAGCTGCAGTCACAGAACCTTTGTCAGCGTGTGTAAAGAGTATGTTGGGATGATACTTCAAGAAGTGTTTAGTTCTATGGAGGGTTTTTATGAAAAAGGGGAAGGTGATTTTTTGTTTGATTTTTTTGAATTTTCAAGTAGAGTTTGAGTGATGTGATTCCTGATTTTATTATGTTGGGAATAAAGGGATATTGGTTTCGATGGGTTTTAAGAGAGGAATGGATTGAGATCTGTTGACGGATGTGGTGGGTAGACTAAATTCGTTTCCAAGTCATACTACGTCAATAACTACCTTAGGAATAGTGTGATTACTGAGGTTTTTGTAGTTGTTGTGTATGTGGAGGAATTGGGAAAAGTTTTGTGAAATAGGAAATCAAGCTTCTTAATTTTAGCTGCCCTTAGGCGAAAATGATATCTGATTAAACGAGATGATTGGCGAGAGAAAAATTGGCGGCCACCATTGTAGTTATAGAATTCTCATGAAAAACAAGTTATTTAGTTAAGGACTTAATGTGTGAATGTATGTCTTGCATTTCCAAGTTTTGGGGTACATAACTGTAAAAATTTAATTTTGTTATTTGTATTTATAAGAAAGTATCGAATTAAAGAAAGAAGTACTGTTTAATTTATTGTGAAAATTTTTTAAATGTGCTGCCAAAACATCACATTATCTACAATTAAGTAATAACTCACACTGGATCCTCGCAATAACTAATTTGTTCCTGCTTTTAAGTCTTCTTTGTACTTTCCGTCAACAAAGGTATTCTATCGTAATACAATACGGTCTTTATTTCGTTAAATTAAATAAAACTTAAGTATCATGGACGAATATAACGTACAGAGGTGGAGAAGACAATAAAAGTAGCGAATCGAACAATTATATATATATATATATATATATATATATATATTTAGGGCAACAGGCTACATGAGGGTAATCCACTTTGGGCAATTTCCCTTTAATAGCATAGGAAGGGATCTGTAAGGGGGGGGATGAGGAAGGGTAGAGGAAGGTAGCCAAGGGTTAACTAGGGCCCCCGGGCTATGGTTTAAGGATCCTAACCTGCATTCGCCTAAAGAAATGCAGGGAAAACCATAGAAAAACCTGCATCAGGTAGGTCGGGCATTGGGTACTTGTCCCACGCCCTTCCGATAGCGGGAGAGGAGTTTGCTGTGGGGACGCAGCATTCCCTTCTCCGTGCCTCGACCAGTTTAGGAGGCATCTGGCCGACTATTCCAATGGGAATAGCGGACAACTCTTACCGTATGCCCAAGGTCTGTGACGCCAGAACATACACCTCTCAGAACAGGCCGAGGTGCCTCGGCTTGTGGGCACCTTAGTTCAAAAACGGAGAGGAAAAGGCATCCCCGAAGGTAGCCTCTTCGTATCTCTCCTAAAAGGTTCGACCTGCGAGAGAATATCCCTCGCAGATCACCTGCGAGAGAAAATTGGTATTTATATAATTTTAAACTACTTTTCCTGTTTAAAACTGTTTTGAGTAAACATGACTAGATTTTATAAGAAATTTGAGAGGTGTGTATGAGGAAAAATGAACAAAATATTTCCCTCTCCTCTCCTTACTTACAGAAAAATATAGGTACTTAAGGACTGCATTGATTCCTATAAAAGGCGGCACGCAACTCTCGCATTATTAAACTGTGGATAACAAAATTACAGGTCACAGCTATTCTCTCTTTTATAAATTGAAAATATAAATGTGTGTCATTGAATTTCTTTTCCTTATTTTATACTGATTTTTTTTGTTTATTTAATGATGACGAATGTCCCTTTTCTTTTTTATATTGATTTATTTACAGTCGCATCAACAGCTCTGGTTATTAGCGACTCAGTATGGGAACTCAGTTTACCTTCTCGTCGGATTTTACGAGAGTTTCTCTCACGCACACAAATATCCATGCCCTCGCCGGGATTCGAACTCGGGGCCTATGTGATCCCTTTTCTTGTAAGATGTGATTATCACATATATTGATAATATCATGGATGATCGTTTTCTTATCTTTGATACCTTTTTTGTGTGTTTTAAACCTTAAGAATTTCAGAAATGCATGGATGTATTTTTCGTGGTTCCTTCGTTGTGCTAGCAATAATTGGACGTGTATTTAAGACTCTCGCTGCGAAACAACTCTAATTTACTGCGTCCTGTCTTGACGCACTAAACAAAGCATGCGTTGGCAACATATGAAAAACAACATTCCCTGCCTGTCACAACATAGAGCCAAGCCGATTGTGACAATACGTACTCGGCGCTGAAAGCTTCTACTGATCTACGTTGGTCAGTGCCATTGTCGAGTGGCACTTCAACTCGCGTCAGGGACAGATAAAGTCAAACGGAATATGGTCCAAAGTTTAATACTTATTACATCGAAATTTGTTTTCGGGTCGGTCGCAGTCATGTCTGACTTGGGATGTGGATTAGTGTTGCAAATTATTATTAAGTATTGAGAGATCCAAAGCATTGAATAAGAAAGAGAGCCAATACAGACAAAAAAGGGTAATATATATACCACACAACGTTTCTGGGATCCTTGTTCTTTTCGTCAGGTGCTAAGAAGAGCCTCGAGAAGCACAACTGCACAGGTCATTTGACATCACTCAGAAACCAAAAGCCAAAAGCTTTTGCAGTTGTGTTTCTCGAGGCTCCTCTTAGCACCTGACGAAAGGAACAAGGGTCCTAGAAACGTTGTTTGGTATTTATATTACCCTTTTTTGTCTGTACTGGCCATTTTTCTTATTTATTATATTCAATCATACGTAAAGTTTTTCATTTTAACAATTAACGCCTGGCCTTTAATAGCCTCTTCGATTTAGTTTTATGTTTATAATATGTCCTTTCTCAATTATGTTTTGCTTACTTTCGGCTTTAATATTTATTATAGATTTAAAACTTGTGAATTATAATAATAGGATAAAATACCCAAATATACAAACAAATCTACGTTACGTGGAAACGTTCGTCAGGTGATTAAAAAACACTACCTGGCTCTTGTGTTTTTTTCAGCACCTGTCTGCAGAAACATACAGTAAGAGTTGTCCGCTATTCCCATTGGAATAGTCGGCCAGCTGCCTCCTAATCGGGTCGAGGCACGGAGAAGGGAATGCTGCGTTCCCAGTTAAAACCCCCTCTCTCGCCACCGGAAAGGCGTGGGATACGTACCTCCTGCCCGACCTACGTGATGCAGGTTTTCTAGAGTTTGTCCTGCATAACTTTTAGGCGAATACCGGGTAGGATCCTTAAACTACATTCGAGGGGTCCTAGTTAACTCTTGGGTACCTTCTTCTACCTTTCTGCATCCCACCTTTCTGCATCCCTTCCTATACTATTAAAGGGGAGTTGCCCCCACGTGGATTACCCTCATGTAGCCTATTACTGTAAAATAATAATAACAAATTCTCCGTTATTATAGGTTCCGAAACCTGATCAGTTCACATTTATATTCCGAAGACAAGCGGGTAATGATGAATAAATAATTGAGAATATATGTTAAGTTATATAAAATTTATTATTGGATTTTATTTTAAAGTCCAGCGCAGAATGGAATAGTTTTCCTAAAACTCAAAATACCTCTAGAAAATTTGAAAATTTTCAGATGGCTTTCAGAAAGCGAGTGGGTCTAAGATATGCTTATAAAGTAGTTTTACCAATTATATCTAGGGAACTTCAATAGCGTTGTTTTCTTATATACTACATATTATTAAACCAATGGGACATGAAGCGGGATTTTAATTTTAATTCCTGGTCTCCTTCGTCAACATGCAGCCAGTTTTTACTGTCCAAGACTCATTTCAGGAAGTTATTCAAGCACTTTCCAGTGGCGTGTTGCAGTATGTACGCTTTTGTTCGGTTGGTGCAGTGGCGGCGACACGTGCAAGATGTCCGGAGAGCCACGTGACGGAGGCGCCACGTGAGCGATCGATGCAGCGGGCTGGGGACTGCAGACACCAGACCAGACCCCAAACAAAAGCCACACAGCCTCTCTGGTCCACGAGGTCAACGGCCCCCAACGCTCCCATCACTCTTACCCAACCCTACTCACACCATTATTAACGGCATCATTATTAACAACGAAAAGTAATTAAACTGGAAGCTAATGGAAAACGTCAGTTTAAAGATTCAATATCGCTTTGTTGCGTTTCCACGTTCACTGTGTTACTTCTCATACATATGTTTATTCACTTCGAAAACTAATTTCCTCCATATCAAAACATGGTTCATCTGCCCACTATTTAATAATTATTATTTAAAGTACAGATAAAGTCTCAGTTATAATTAAATTCTGGGTTAAAATACTATATCTCCAAGTAAACAGCATTGAATGTCCAATTATTATATATTATATATCTACGTTTTATGAGACAATTGTATTTGCACTTTGTAGTAAATACGTGTGTTGTGCAGTAACTTAGCAATATGGGAGCAATGTGAGAAAATTAGTAATATATATATATATATATATACTACTGTACACACACACATATATATATATTACTAATATATATATATATACATATATTACTGATATATATATATATATATTATTAATATATATATATATATATATGTATATATATTAGTAATATATATAAATATATTACTAATATATATAAATATATTACTAATATATATATATAAATATATTACTAATATATATATATATATATAAATATTACTAATATATATTTATTACTAATATTTATATATATATATATATGTGTGTGTGTGTGTGTGTGTACAGTAGTATTCAGACTACTCTAATGGGTGTAAATAAAAAAAATTACTTAGATAATGCTTTATTTCGTCTTGTAAGATTTTTTCACTGAGAAATGCACGAGGTCTGAGCCCCAAACCCATCGTAGCTTGTTCGGAATTTCGGGAGTTCGCACAAGTTCCATCAAGTTGCAAGGCATTTGAAAATAGATCGCCCAAAACAGTCACTAAGTAGTGGAGAGCAATTAATAATTGAAGGTTTGTCACAATGGAGAAGGAAATAGACAGATTGAGGATATTTGAAGGAGCAATTGTTGACCTCGACATATCAGAGGAAAAAATAGGTATTTAAAAAGCAACCAGTTACTATGCTGGTGTGTGAGAGAGTGACTTATCGGAATCAGCAGCCGTCGTAGAAATCATCTCGCTGGGGTACAAATCGTCACGTGAGTGATGCGTTCTAATAACTTGAATTTATTTTTTTAAATATTTTATTACTGATAAACTGTATATACATAAGAATGACATGCATGTTTTCATACCCACTGAAGGGGGGTCAGAAATGATGACTTAATATTGTCATGATTATTCAGTTCCCCACTAATTTCTATTACGAGATTCTTTAGAAATATCATAAATATACCTTCTTGATAGAAGGAACTTCTGCTAACACAAATAGCGTGAATCTCTTTTTGCCATTCAGATCCTATCTCCTTGAACAATGCAGTTTAGAACTCGCGTCGTTTCAAAATATCGTGGCTTTTTTCCACATAAAACTTTAGCCATTTAATCTAGAGCGGAGAGTCGGAGAAAAACACCCCGACTTCATCCATTATACACGGTCACATGATTGGCTAATCCTGCGAGACCTAGATTGGATTTGGTTTTGCGGTTAATTTAGATTCGAGAATGGTCAGACACGTAAATTTTATTTGCAACCATAAAACAGTTACTCCGTCCTCGAAGTAACGACCGATATAATTTTCTGTTTTACTTCGCAATCGTGAAGTGACTTGTTTGATGTTTTAATCAGCTCAACGTGGGCACATAAAAATAATTAAAAATGACTTCGTAATAAAATTCACACTTTCATAGGGATAAATGTGGAGTTGCTAATAAGGAACTGGTGTTTACTCAATAAGCACACGTGGAAAACTTAAACGGGTCAGACATATTAAATTCCAGGAAATTTGAACTACATGGATCATTGAAAATAAACTTGCTAACATATTATTGAAAGAGCATTTTATCTGTCCATTCGAATATGTATTTTCAGAGAAAGGAAAACGTGTTGAGTGTATGTCAAACAGCGAATGTTTAATTTATTTTTAAAAATAATTTATAACCATTTCGATTATCTGCAGCAGCTGAAAAATCTTTGGTCAGTAGAATGATTTTTTAAAACAAGCGAAAGACATTTTTAATGTTCCGAAATGTGAAATCGGTGGAATTCAAGAAGCGAGAAATATTCTATACTAGCTGGGTGACCGTATTTATTTATATTAACCCGTAAAAGCATTTAATTCTATAGTAATCTTTAGTCAATAAGTGATTTAACCTAAATATAAATGTTCCGTACATACTTTCCACCGATAGTGCATTAATTTAACAGCTTTAAAATACATGGAATTTTATTGCATCAATCCCAATAAACATACCTCTGAATTTCTTTGCGAATAGAATACTTAAATATACTCCTTGAGTATTGCAGGATATAATTTTCCCACAGTCTTCAGACATTACGAAAGATTAAATTGAAGAAATAGTTAGCTACATTCACAATGTTAACAAATGGTCGCCATATTGTAGTCACCAATATGTCACGAAAATTAAATTAAATTTTCCGCAAGGATCGTAAAGTATTTTGTGTTGTTTTTTATTATCCTTCGATGTAGTATTACTGGATACAATTATCGTTTTTATTTAATGGAAATGTTTATTCTTTGTTTCATTAGGGAAAAATGAACTATTTCCTTTGTTCGTCCCGTAGTAACGTCTCTTGGCGCGCAGTAATTTAACACAAAATGATCACATTTATTAATTATAATTCTTTTCACCTTTCTGCTAGGGGTTTCTCACCCCCACAGTACCGTTTGTCGTGTTTTTAAGAATGTGTGTGCCAAGTTTCGTTTTACTCTGTCCACGCGATTAAATTTGTATAAAATTTAACGTAAATACATACAAATATACATTCTTTTTTATTGTATAGACTAGCTGAGTGCCCGGCGGTGTCCGAGATGTCATTTATCCATAACCCCCCCCCCCCCCCGATATTTTTCGTTATTTTTATGTAACGCAACTCGACCTCTATCCCTAAATGTGTTATCGGCCAAGTTGCATTGTTTGAAAATTCACTAGATTAAATAAATAATGTTGTACTTAATTTAGTAATTTTCGAAATTAATAATTAATTTTTATTTAAATTAAAAACTATTTTTTTAAAATCAATAATTACTATACTTAAAATAATTACAAATGTAAGATTATAGTCAATCATTTTTTATTCGTTCCATAAGTTTTCATATAAAGTCCCTGAACACAATTAAATGGCTGTCTATAATATGAAGAAAATAAGTAGGTGTCGAATGCAATTTTCGCCCAGTTCCCAATATTCAAGTGCATTTATTCTTCTCATTTTAAAGACATGCATCTTAAATAAAAAAACTGATAAATTTAAATTCCTAAATAACGCACAGACTCTCACAACGGAAACAATTTTAATAAGAAAGACAGCTTTCCCGGTGTAAATTATTAACTAATTTTTCACGGTTACTCACCATGTTCAGATTTCTCGACGTTGTCGTTCTTCACCGTTGTCTTAAAGACTATGGCGCTGCGGACGTGTCACAGCTTTATATAGTGCCGGACATGCTGCGACCTGATTGGCCGTTGAGGATCGCCTGACATTTACTACGCAACATGGAAAAGCATGTGTCCTTGACGCTGTGGTCAGGCGATTCTCAACGGCCAATCAGGTCGCAGCAAGTCCGGCACTATATATAGCTGGCACAAGTCATGCACCGCCATAATGTGGAGAACGACCGGCAAGATCGTCAACGTCGAGCAATCTTAATCTGGTTCGTAACCGTGAAAAATTTATTAAACATATAAATTGTTACATTAGAAGACGATATCAGCACTCATAATATACCACATATGTCACATAATGTATCAACATTTAAATTCGAGATGAATTACACTGTGACCAAGCAGATATATTTAACGATCATCAACATGAAAGTAAAATCAAACGTTGAAAACATCAAAACAAACATTCCTTCCACTCACACAGCCTGAGGATTTTACAAATATGTACAGAAACGTTTTTGTGTTGTTAATTAAAGATTTTATGATTAATAATTATTTTAAATTACAAAAATCGTCTGTTAATGGCCGTTAAGGATATTCATTGTTAAAAACAGACTTGAAAATAAAATATATGACTAATATTTCAGTATAAAGAGCTGACAATTTGCAAAAAAAAAAAAATACAGATCAAAACATCATAGTTACACAGGTTTTTAAAAATATATATGTCTGGTTCGACAGCTTAATTTTTTTAAATATGAAAATGATAATCGTAATTGTGTTATTGTTTCCTAAACCCTGTAACTTCTATTACAATTTTGCTTTTAAGCTAAAATGATGACTATGCACCAATTATTATCTGTTTCTGTGCCAGGTCAATTTGTAAAAATATTATCTGATTTATAGTCAGAATTTGATTTGATTTATAAGACTTGACAAATATTGATATAAATCAGATGAATTTTGACATTGTGCACATTAATTTAGATTCCATATTTTGGAATAGCTAGTTAAATTTACATGTGCAATATTTTCCCATTTATCAACTACTATGTAATATAGACAATTTTCAGCCGGAAAAATATTCTGATTTAAATATCTTCAAATATAAGTTAAAAATATTCCTAGTGAAGAACTGTTATTGTTGAATAAATGATTTTTTTTTAATGTGAACTGTACTATTGATATGGATACAGTGTTTTGTAATGAAAAATACTTTAATATTATCACGTATTTGATCTGTATTTGTCTACATTTCTTATAATCTCTTGTTCATTCTTCATAATCATGGACATAATTATTTTGTGATTCAATGTATCTAACTACATTTATAGATTTAGTTTATGTTACTTCTCCTATATCTAGGATCATATATGTATGTGCTGCAGATTCTTTCATAATTCATCACTACTGTTTACCAATTTTTTCTGTAATTGTCATAAAAATAGGTTTGACTAAAAAAATCATCTGATGTAGATGCAAAATTTGAGAAGTCTTTTAAATAATTGTACAGTCAATTGCAACCACCTAACATCAAAATTTGGTTCACAGATATATATTTATGTTATCAGAATTATTCCCAATTTGTATATATACGATTTTTTTACTGGAAATAAATGCTGAAAGTCGATCAGAAATTGAAATACGTTTCCTTAATCTTTACACATTTAAATTCAAATATGTGAAATGATAATGTTATACGCACAATTTTTTTCACAAATATCGACTGAAGAAATTCGTCAGTTTTTATGATTAATAGCTCAGAAATTGTACACTTACGACGTCCTTCCCAAATATGAAATATAAATTAGATGATGTATTATTACTCACTAATAATATGAAGAAACAAATTCTTAATAGAAATACATTGCATAAATTCCATTTAATTGTACTCTTAATTCAATCTAAATGTTCCTATTTCTTTCCTAACCTTTGACTGACAGTGCATTAATTGAATAACGACAATACCAAATTCTTATTTGGGATTCCGTAAGTCAATTACAATACTTTATATACACATAACTCATCATCCGTACGTTATACAACTCTTCTTACCTCCTTAAATATTATACAGGATACAATAGTACTATATTACCAGTAGTAGAGAATGAAATTTTATAAATCTCCGTCGACATTCATTTGAAACGCAGAATGTAAACAAATGGACTCCATGGCTTTATTAAATATGGCGACAATAATTATTTTTTCCAATTAATTTTGCGCAAGGATGATAAAGTATTTTGTGTTGTTCTTTATTATCATTCGGCGGAGTATTACTGAATAAAATTATACTTTTTATTCAATCAAAATATTTCTGTTTTATTTCATTACGAAATACGGAACTATTTCCTGTGATGTGCAGTGTCGGTGCGTATTAACGTCTGTGTGCTGTGGTGTCACGATAGCTGCGCGCGCAGTAATATTTAACTCGTTCGCAAATATTCGCATTCACTCGTAAATGATATCAACTACAATTCTTTCCACCTTTATGCTAGGGGTTTCTCACCCCCATAGTACCGGTTCTCGATTTTGGCAGAATATTGTTGCATTCTGTCCACGAATAAAAATTTGTATAGAAATTAACGTAAATACATACATACATACAAATATACATCCTTTTTTATTATATAGATTAGTTCCAGGAAAATAAGTTGGTACAGAATCGATGACGTCACGTATAAAACCAGTCTTATGACTAAAATCTTAAGACACAGAGAGAAAGTTGCAAAAGAGCTCGGTCCATTGACGGAATTTCTACGTCCGAATTGAGACTAATGGATTTAGCCTCCAGCAGAGATCTGATGTGGTGGGAAATGATAGGGTTCTGGATACTGCCTGCAGCAGTCCAGAGTTCTTGTGCAATAAAGGACTTGCGACACACGAGAAAGAGAGTTCTTTGAAGAACGCTCTGTGATATGCCGCACTTACAAAAGAGTCCATGTGCACTTCATAATTCCATAGTTTCGTGGTTGTTTGGTTCTTCTGATGTCTAATAAAGTAAGGAAGCTAGAAAATGATATGTTACCTATACACTCGTGGAAATATTTAAATTATTTAATTTTATATTAAGTACAGTATTCGTCGTAATAATCAGAAAATACATCCCAAAAATCAATTTACAACACTTGCAAAGAACTGAAACATTTATTACTACTGACATATTACGTCAATAAATTAATCACGGGAGTAAGAAACTTTTTTTCGTGCCAGTCCTGCCGTTATTACATTTTCGTCCTACCCTTCGTCAGAAATACCGATGTGGAGCTTTATTAGATTTGAAAACAAGATACGCAGCCACAAAACATCAAGAACATTACCAATTACCTGATTACAATGCCCCGCTTTTAGTGAAATTAGTTTCCGCTGTAATACGAAAAAAAACTCTGGGCCTGCAAAGTTGTATCAGTCATTGCACACGAATAGACACTCGCTTGTGGACTCTTGCCAACAAAACAACGCTAAATGACACAATCTAAGCACGCGCACACGAACTCGGACCATTTCTTCTTCTGGGTGGTCAAGCTTTGTCGTCGTATCTACTTTTCAACAGCTGTAATTTAACACGCAGGAAAAAAATACATAATTTGATTGTACTTACACGGTCTTGGCTTAAATATTTCAAACATTAAATAATAGCAAAAGCAACGTGTATGTATTCCACCGGGAACGGCAGTACCTTGTTACTCTGTGAACCCCAATTTTATTCATATTATACATTTTTTTATTGTTCCGTAGACTACAAACACATCTAAATTAATGATAATTTACTGATTAAATCTACAGGGCAAAACTGTATCACAAGAAGTCTAAAAATATATATGCATTGAAGGTTAGACATTAATTTCTGTATGTACATTTTTTAACCCCCCACACGGTTACACATTTAATTCATTTACAAAATATTTCTCTTTCTTAAATTATTCACCTGATATATTCACACCTTAAGGAAATTGATAATTGACAGTTCGTGTCTAAAATAATAGTGAAAATCAAAAGTCTTTTATCGCATTATCACCAGCTTACTGCAGGAATGTACAAAACAATGTTTTTTTTAGATAACATATATATATATATACATATATATATATACATATATATATATATATACATATATATATATATATATATATATATATTGTAATACCCAGTTAAAAAGGACATGAATTTTGTTCTTATTTCATCCGATTTGTTTACCAACTCGGACTGGGGATTCTTGAGTGGTTTGTAGAAAAAAAGATAATAATAAAATGATGCATAAGTGGCTTTTAGGGAAGGGGAGGACTATAATTGGACGTTTAGCGGCTTAGAGCTAATGGTATTGACAGACATCTGGTCGGAACCCTAAATGCATGATGACAGAAGTTTTATGGACATACAATTATATTAAAAGAAAATATTTATTTTAATTGTATTGAGTGGCTCTCGGAACGTGAGAAAGGCAACAGCTGGTGTTGTTTGGCGAACGTGGAATCTCAAAAACTGTGAAAACAAGGGAATATTCTGGAGAGGGGTGAGCAGATAAAAGGACAATTGAACTGGAGAGAGACAGTTTGGACAGGATAGACAGTTTTGTTGGTAAAATTTAATAACGTGTTTAATATAATTTCTTATAATCATAATTATCGATGAGAGGGGTATTACAATATGTATATATATATATATATATATATATATATATATATATATATATATATTAATCAGTTTGCTCCATGCGGCATTTTTCAGCCCAGTTAATTTTTGAGACTCTGACAGCAGGTGGTCTTCATTTATGTGTGTGTGTGTGTAGTTGTATGTGTAAACATATGTTGATGTAATTAAGTAACAGTTTACAATTAAAACGCTGGTACAATTTAGTAATAATAGAATGCAGCTATGATTGGGGAAAGGAATCTAGTGATACAAATGAAACAAACCCTGAATTTCGGGAAATATTTTTCAATCAAAACCCTGTTTAATGTCAGTAACATTTCAGTAAAGCATAACTGATCCGGCCAAATGATCTTCGACGGAATTTCTTTGCCTAGTAGACTTGTATGCAAATCTCAGATATAACGAGCGCCGCTATTCCGTAATAACGGCAGTCTTGAGTTAAGGGAGTAACCTTTTGAAGTGATGGTGGAGATATTGATTTGGATATTACGGCGCCTTAAGTGGATGCTAGACGGGGGACTTCCCCTCGCGCGTGTGCTTCGCTATTGTGCCGTTTAAGCGCTGTCGGCAGAGGACAGACACCATCGATTAGCCGTCCCCGGACATAAACTCCGCCCCTCCCAGCATCTCACTCCCCATCTCTTTCATTTACTCGTGTCGAAAAAGCCGATGACATTTACAACTGAGTCGCCATTGCTCAACGAGGTTCATCAGCTGCAGTCAACGCAATACAGTAGCGCGCCTTGTGTAGGAGACACTCGCGAAATTCTGCATTCTCATCCACTACGAAAAGTAATAACGTACCGTAGTAAAGAGAACATTTAATAAAAAAATTATTTAACACGTCCCTTGACATCCCAGTGAATATTTGAATTTTGCAACGGTGCTAGAAGCGTATCATTGGTTAGACACTTTTCAAAGGGAGAAATTATTTTATTTCAAAGAAAACAAGAAAAAATATACTGTACGAAACAAATGTAAGTTTCTTGTTTCATTCAGGAAAGAGCGATCAATTTTCTGAAAACCAGTTTACAATTGTGGAGTTCAAAAACAGTGAAGCACTTCGACTGAGCAAGCGATATTTTGCTTTGAGAATATTACCACACAGACACTGTAATGTGAACTGACAGTGTTCTGAAAGAATGCAAAACACGTCAAAGACAGAAATACGGTTTACAGAAGTTCAGACCACGTATCGCCGAGAAAGCGACACTGAGTTTTCACGGAAGCGCAAAGCAAATAGTGGTGCGTGTGTGTGTACAGAGATGTTCAAACACGTGCAGAGAGTCGTGTTTTTCATAACACTGTCACGAATATCTTACTGAAATGTAGGAGTGGTGTTTTTTATTTAGAGTGACAGGCCTACATAGTCCGAATCCACGTTGCGTGAACTCCCCTTTAATAGCACAGGAAGGGATTTGAAAGGGGGGATGCGGAAATGTAGAGCGAGGTAGCCAAGAGTTAACTAGGGCCCCTCGGATATAGTTTAAGGATCCTATCCAGCAAAAGTGATGCAGGACAAACCCTAGAAAACTGTATCATGTAGGTCGGGCTGAAGGTACTTGTCCCACGCCCTTCCGATGGCATAAGAGGGATTTGGTGTGGGTTTGCAGCGTTATCTTAATCGTGCCTCGACCACATTAGGAGGCAGCTGGCCGACTATCCCAATAGCGGACAACTCTTACTGTATGTTCCTTTCGACTGGTGCTGAAAAAAACACAAGGGCCAGGTTGTGTTTTTTAATCAGCTGACGAAAGTTTCCACAAACGTGTGGTATTACATCAATACATCATTTTGTCTGCAGATTTGGCTATTTTGTTAGCAGTACTAGTCATCGATAATCCGTCACAGCTATCTCCAAATTAATTTCATTTGCGTTGTGTGTGTAGTTTAAGAATCAAATCATTAGAGAAAACCTTAAATTTGAATAGACGAATTAAACTTATCGTTCGACTTTGAAATGTAAATTCTAAAAGAAGGTTTCGAGGTTTTTTAACCAAGCTTAATTAAATATTTTTATTTTTAGTAAATTAAAAGGTGATATATTAATTAACCGGTACGTATTGTGTGGGTTCGAAAGCGCCGAGAGAGGAGGCCTGAATTATTGTACAAATATTATTTCATATACTCATTTTATAGATTAAAACTGTAGAGACGAGGTTGTTACAGACGAAATCATCATGGAGAACTCTAAAAAGATTAAATATGTTAATGGTGAGACACTAAAAAATTGAACGATACTCGTCAGCAAAATAGAGCGCCCGTTCCCGAATACAATTAGCGATGCACGTTTGCTTCGGAGGGTTTATTGGACTATTATCGGCTAAGAAAGGTGTCTAACGACTAACGATGGTTTATATAAATAGCTATCCTATGAAAATAACTACAAATATATATATTTTTTAGACTTCCGCGAAAATGAGTAGTTAATAAATTTTTAGAAGACTGACAATTTTGTGTAGAAATTTATTATTATTTTTATTTGATGATATTTCACTTAATAGTTAATGTTTTTATTTTCATAAAGATGAACAATAAAACGTCTCTTAATTTGGCTTACATAAAACTTGGGCAACAATTAAATTTTGTGCTTTTATAATTAAAAACGAAAATATTTCCGTTTAATAACGTCTTTTAATATTTAAACACACTTTAAAGAAAACAATGTTTTGGAAACGAGATTATTTCTACAGTGGAAAAACCTGCGAACATGTGGCCTGCGACTTGCCATACATTATTCAGCTTTTCAATCAATAAGGAGCTTCAGACGAAAACTGTTAGCACTTCATAAATACTGCATATACATTCAATTTATATAAAAAAAATTATACGACTTAATACGAGAACAATAGCACAGAAAATAATTTGAACATAGCTGGACGTTTTGACGCTACTTTGTACTTTGTCTATTTCTGTATATCATTTGAATATATTGCTCTATAGCCGTGTCTTCAGTTTAATTAATCCATAAAACCCTTATACGAAATAATATTTGAAAATATTTCAAATGATGTAAGAGAAAAACGCCAAGTAACGTCCAGATAAGATTTAAATTTTTTAAAAATTGTTTTTCATATTAAATTCCTCTGTAAAGTAAGGTCGTATTAATTTTATCACTGTATAAATTGTCCAGTTAGATTTTGCATATCACTCTTGTCTGCTAAATTAGTTTGAGAATTAAATTTACTATTTTCCGCATATTTATGATATACTAGCTGGGTGCCCGGCGTTGCCTGAAATGCTATTTATCCATAACCCCCGATATGACTCCAATTTCGTTTGCTTTTGCGCTATTTTTATGTAACGCTCCTCGAACCCTATCCCTAAATGTGCTCATCTCCCGTGCCGAAGGGGGTTGAAGTCATTGACCAACTATATCGGTCGTTTTTACAGTGTAGAAGCTGACCACCCCCACAAATGTGCACAAATGCAAGAACCGGCCGATTACATTGTCTGGAAATTTCTACCCTCGCCCGCCACCTCCCAAACCCGTCGCCTTACCCAGGTTGTCACAATTAGACATAGCGACATGCATAGTCTTTGAATTGCTTCTAATCTCGGTTGTTTTTGCGTTCTTTTTATTTAACGTACCTCCACCCCCACCCCTAAGCTTGCTCCCCTCACAGGGGTTGAAATTACACACAAACAACATCGGTATAAAAACTATCAAAGTCATTAACCCCAGGAAGTAATTATTTAACGCAAAAATCGACCGTTTAACATGTTTGAAAATTTCCATCCCCGAACACTCGCGCTTGGGGGACTTAAACGGCAAGTTGAATGTCATAATTAAACTCAGAGACAACTATAACCCCGAATTCTACTCCAATCTCGATGGTTTCTGCTTTCCTTTTATGTAATGCCACTCCACGCCCACACTTAAAGGTGCACCCCTCCCAAGCCCCGAAAGGGGTTGAAATTATACACAGAGAACATGTAGAGAAATTTTATGAATCTCATTGATGCCGAAATATATTTATTCGAAGCAAAAATTGGCCGGTTAACATGTTTGGAAATTTCCTCCTTCGCCCAACTCCGCCAGGACCCTCACATCCCCGCACACCACCACCAAACCTCGTGCATTGCCAACGCTGTCATAAATACATTCACCTATATCCATAACTCTGATTTTACTCGAGTCTGACCCCTAAAAATATTTATCCGACTAAAATATCGGCCGTTTTAGCATGTTTAAATAGTTCCTCTCCCGTTCACCCCCGTTTCTGGGGTGGTAGACAAGTCTCACCCCGACAGTGTTTGTTTCTTGGTCGTAAAGAACACGTCTACGAATTTTTGTGAAATTTACTCCACCGGTCTAGATTTGTATTCTCCACCCCTAAAACTAAGGGTGCCCTTTCCCCAGGATGTAGAGGATGAAAATTATATTCAAAAAACATCGGTAGAAACACTATCAATATCTTTGATCCCTAAAAATTATTATCCGACTAAAATATCGGCTGTTTTAACATGTTTAAATATTTCCACCCCCGATTCTGGGGGTGTAGACGAGTCTCACCCCGACAGTGTTTGTTTCCTGGTCGTAAAGAACACGTGTACGAAATTTTGTGAAATTTGCTCCACCGGTGTAGATTTGTATAACGAACATACACATATATATACAAACATACATACATACATACACTCATTTTTCTTTATAAGATTTCTTTGAAATAAGACCAAGGAAAGAGAGTGAATAATCAAATTTGGCAACGATGCTAAAAGTGTGTTATTTGATTAGACAAAGGAAGAAATTATTTTATTTCAAAGCAAACAAGGTTAAAATAAACTATGCGTAACAAATATAAGTTTGTTATTTCATTCAGGAAGGAGCGATCAGTTTTCTGACAACGAGCTTACAATTGTTAATACGAAAATCTATTTGATATGGAGTAACTACTTTTGTTAACTACTCTCCTTCCATTCCGAGGCTATATTACGTCACAAATAACCGTTTTCCGTCGGCGTAGACCGGAAGAATCAAACAACATGAACGATTATAAGAATAATGGAAACTAGCCCTGCATTAACGAACGACACTAAAGCCGCGGAAACGAGGTTAAAGAACACTGACGTTTATCCTATGAAGTAAGAAGCCTTCCAATTTAGCTTGCTCAGCACGCTTACATCATACAAATGACGGTATTTACAGCTATATTGTGCTTGAACATTTGCTATTGGCAGAACGTCCAATTGAAACCTCACAAATTAACATTTTACAAAGCTTACGGTTATGTGAAAAGCCACCAGGAATTTCGGTGAGGCAAATCAAACGTCTGTATGATTCGTTCATAATATATTAAAAATATTTCAATGCTGCAGTTTTTCTATTTATTTTAGTAACATTTTGGAAGGGAAATAACGAAAACACAAAACCTACCTGTCTCGGAGTATTCAGGGTATTTTTGCGAGAACCGAGATATCGATAGTGTGGTATTATTTGGTCGTTATTCACATCAACATGCGTGGCTGATATAACGGTTTGCTGTTGACAAGAAGCCCGCTCGTGGTACGGATAACGTTGGCCTTTAGAGGTTAAATTGTAATATTCCAAAACTGGAAAGGTGAAGGGTCACCATCATTACAAACCTAATTAATCCGCGTGCAAATACCGGTATTTAATACGTTTCCAACTGATATTTATCCACCAGGGCGAATTTCGCGGGCATGATTCTTTTCTCCCGCACGATACTTTATTTACAGAGGAAAATAGGTTGTTATGTCCTTGGCATGATAAACAAAAACTTTTTAAAATTATTTCTAAATATAATTAATAAATTATTCAATATTATACTCTACTAACATCACCATATTTTACGAGAACGAAAGCAAGTATACGATTTGTAATTATTGCGGTAGCAGAATTATTCACTAGTTACTTATAATTAAATGGATCCCGGGGAAAGTTTGAAAACATAAAAAAATGTGTAAATAAATAATAACATTTTTAAATTAAATAAAAGTCTTAGAAATTTGCCCTGAAAATTTTTGTCCACAATTTTAAACAATTTATTTCAGTAAAAGAAAAAAATATATTAAAAAAATTATTTTTAGAGGTCCGAAAATATTAATTTTCTTTACTTCACGAATATATTTAAATTTTTTTAAAAACCTACTGGAAGCCACGTTGTTCCCAAACGCCTATTGATCTGTTTATCAACGAAAACTTCTCTACGTCTTTTTTTTTTGCGGGTTCGTTTTGGTTTTAAATTTGTGATCACCTCTCGTAATGCAGATTATACTGAATGAATTTCCACAGATTTGTTTCCCGTGTACGATTTAAATAGAACGCAAATCCTATCTTTTTTTTAATTCTGGTTGTCTGTACTTAATGTCGCAGGTCCCCCGTATTATAAATTTTTCTGCTCCCCTCCGAAGTTTTTTTTAATTATCTACTCCTCATTGAATTTTCTTTTTATTTGCCGCTATCATTTTTTATTAGTCATTCCGAAACGTAAAGATTTGCACGCTTTTCGAGGCGCAGAATTTAACTAAATTTGAGCTCAAATTAATTCATAGACATTTCTCCTCATAAATGTTGTGTGTTCGGTTTCCCGTTCATTCGAGTGAAATTCTGCGAAAAAACTTAATTAGTTGTAAAGCAGATTCAATAATCACCTTACGCATGAATGTGTAAGTTACATGAGGAAGAAAATACGGAAACGGTAACAAGCGATATTAAAATGTTAAATAATAACGAATATTTTATTGAGAGGCCCTTCAGAAGGAAATTATATAACATTGAATTAACTGTGAAAGTTAATTACCAATAAATAATATATTTAAAAAAAAACGAAGTTGTAGATCAAAGTATACCGGAGTATATCTGAAAGGATGAATCTTCCTAATTATTTTTCTCTTCTGTCGATCTTTATATTTTTAATTAAATTGGGAACAATAATAAGTCTCCAGGAAAGGTTTCCTTTGATTAAAATAAAATGGCTCTTCAGTAATCACCGCTGATTTTGAAATTATATTAGAGAGGAAGAACGGAAACGCTCTAAAAATCATCTTACTCGGCAATGTTAAATTACACACTAAAATAAACAATCACTTATTATTAAATGTCTTTGTGGTGTTGTCATTAAACTTTAAACCTTTCTGAAGTTACCTCAATCGACAGAACTGAAACATTCTTGCATTCAAAAATAATCTTCAAATACGGAAAGAAATTATTTACAGTTCCACTGAGATTTTTGAATCCACGGAAGAGAAAGTTTGCTAACAGAAATATAAAGTACAGAATCCGAAGATGTGAGACGACACTCCGGAGATATTTCGGCCACGGTTTTATTTATGCGCTCAGTGCAAAAACTTGTAGAAAAAACAAATTATTGAGAACGGGCATCTTTATTACTGTTCACAGGAGCACGTATTACGAGGAACAAACTTCATTATTTACTCAACAACTTGACCTTTTACAAAATGGAAAAAAAAAATTATAGCTCACACTATCTTTACAACAGGTTTGGTCATCACTCGAATGTCTCTGTTTACGTTGCTAAAATCACAAATGCCGGCGGGAGTGCCCGGGTTAGCTTTTTGCGCCGTTTTGCAAACAGAAACACCGTAAAGAACCGTAGTTGCAGATGGGTTGTATCTCGCCACTTTAGGACGTCCTACACCCGGGCAAATATTTGCCAGATCCGATGAAACGCAGGTAAACACCTAAACAAAATCCTGTCTCCTCAAAAGACAGAGGCAGAGAAATTAGCGGCGTCGCAAAGGAAATGGAAATCCTCACTTTACGCGTAATATAGTTTACATATACATGGCGCTAGGGGATAAAAACCGACGTAGCAAGTCGTAAAGGAGGCTCAACCTGAATCCCTCAATAGTTGTGAACTTTAGAGGGGCGCAAAGGCGTCGGTTGAAGCGAAATAAATGGAAAATGGAGAAAGGTTTCTGTACCAGGTCTTTGTTTTAATGCATATAAAAACAAGGCAGTATCAGGCATAACATGAAAAGGGAAGAATTTGTAATAAGAAAAAATGTAATGTTAGAGTCAGGATAGATACGAAGGGGCTACCTTTGGGGATGCCTTTTCCTCTCTGTTTTTGAACAGGTAACTCGGCCTGTTTTGAGAGGTGCATGTTCCGGGGTCACAGACCTTGGGGATACGGTAAGAATTGTCCGCTATTCCCATTGGAATAGTCGGCCGGCTACCTCCTAAACTGGTCGAGACACGGAGAAGCGAATGCTGCGCCCCCACAGCAAACTCCTCTCCCGCTATCGGAAGGGCGTGGGACAAGTACCCAATGCCCGACCTACCTGACGCAGGTTTTTCTAGGGTTTGTCCTGCATCACTTTTAGGCGAATGCCGGGTAGGATCCTTAAATCATAGCCCGGGGGCCCTAGTTACCCTTGGCTACCTTCCTCCACCCTTCCGCATCCCCCCTTTCAAATCCCTTTCCTATGCTATAAGAGGGGAGTTGCCACTATGTGGATTACCCTATACATAGCCTGTCTACACCCAAAAAAAATGTTAGAGTTCAGTTGAAGAGTGAAATTATAATTTATTTAAGAACAAATAATAATAAAACATTCATTTTTCGAACAAAGTACAATTTTTCAGTCACAGAAATCTTCATTTCGCAATTTTTTGTGTGTCTCGACGACTCTCCAATTACTAACCTACCACTTTATAATAAGATTATATTTCAATAAGTGAAAATATTACATGATCTACCTTTTCATTGCTGTGGCTACCTGAATTTTATAATATATTAATTGTCACATAAACATTCCATGTTATTTCTCAGATAATATTTGCTGTAAATAACATATGGTGTCATGACTGACCTGCCGCAAGGTCCTTGTGATTCGCGATTGACCAACTCTGTGCCCCCTCATGATAGGTCCATTTACTTGTAATGTTTCCGCTCTGCGGGACGCCATAGTGATTGGAAAAGCATTGAGAACGGTAAAAGCCGAGCTTGCAGGGGGGCCAGTTACAATTTCTATGAAGAGTCTCACTTAAAGTTATCAATCGACTTTTCTGGTTGTCGCAGTAAATGCCGTTAACGTGCATTTTAATCAATTTCGGCGAGCACCTAATCGCAGATTCTCGACTTACCCTTCAAGAGATTCGGACATCTTCGATGTAGTCGAACACACAAGGTAATGAATTCTCATTGCGTAGATCATCCATGAGCTGGATTATTACCTCAGCATGGAATATATCTGCGATTATAAATGAGTAAACCAGCCAACTTGTCAGAAACAGTTTAATAAAATGAAAATTAGCACTACGTATCGTTCCATTGTTTTGGTGAAAATATAAAAAAAAATGGTAAGTTGATTTTGTCTTGAATTCCAATAAATAATTAAAATTTTGCGGAGAATTTTCTAAAGGTATGGATTTTACCCACACGTTGCAGCCGAAATAAATATAACTCTATCAGAAATTGCTTTAATATTGGGCCATGGTCTCATAAAGCTGTGATTGACTTTTCATCTTCTCAATTTTATCCAATTTGTTCATTTTTTCAATTGGTTTTCCGCAAAGAAAAAATATAAAGGTCAATTAATAAGGTTATCAAGTATCCAATCAGTTTTCTGGTGAAATTAATTTATAATTGACATACGCCTAATCCCTATTTCTTCTATGCCTTAAAAATAAATCCCTATTTCGATTCAAAGAAAATGAGCAAATTTCCTGAAAGGTCTAGGTTCCTTCAATAAATGGCTATAAACGAAAACATTTACATGCCTCACTAATTGACCTTACGTTTTCTTTAGTCAAATTACACTGACGATATCAACGGGCGCCTGAATTCATTCATAGTGATATAAGTGTAGAGTTAATTGTGAAGATTAGTTATATTCAAGCGTTTAATTTCCTCATTTGATGCAATTTTTTATATAAATAAGTAATACAAACAATATGTCAGAAAAATTTATTATATAATTAAACCAAAATATCGTTTCAACACAACGTTTCGTCCACAATTTAGGGATTATCAGGTAATATGCAGTTTTGAATGTATTCAACGTTGAATGTATACAACGTTGTATTGAAACGATTTTTTGGTTTAGTTAATTAATGATTTTTTTGACATATTGGCTGTATTGCTTACTTATTTATTAAATGATAATTGTCAGATTATATTAAATGTATTTTATATAACTTATTACTAATACTTTTCTATTCTCTTACATGTATAGCTTGTAGTATTTTTCTATTGTTATCATTATTGAGTTTTTTATTGGTATTTTATACTTGTATATCCTCAGTATATGACTAAAGGATTCAATAAATAAATCTGAAAACATTTCAAACCATCACACAAATAAGTGAACTCATTCACTGCAATACTTTTTTAAAACCGTACCTGACACTGACTTTATAAAATAGTATCAGTCACCTATTTCCCCATAACCTTTATTTTTACCATTCTTTTCAATTAATTTAATCAAGGACACATTCTTCGATTGGAGGAGAAGGCGCTAGTATTATATTGAAGATAATAATAAAGACAATTATAAGCAGAATATATAAAAAGATAACAGGAACATATAACTGACGGTTCTTGTGTGGGTTACCGAATCATAATAATTTTATAAAATTAAATTAAATTAAAATAATAAATTCACCTCGTGTTCATCTCAACTTCCTACCCGTAAAATTGCGTTTCTGGAGATTCACTACGAAGAAAGACTCCCGTATAACTAATAACATCATTCTACAACAATAATCGCGTGTTTAATAAACCAAAAAGGTTTCCGTATTTAGTTAGACGTGCACGTGATACAGGCAGCAATGACAAGTCCTGCAACGAAGTTAATTGATCTACATTTCCCATACGTAGTCATACCTCAAAATTAAATTATCCTGTGAAATATTTACCTGCAAAATTATGTCATTGGACTTTTCTCATCACAGAAACATCATGTCTCCACGAACGAAACTCTGATTGTTTAATGATCAATCTACGTCACATTGCTAATTTACAAGTTAATGCAATTTCTATGCAGCGATGTGGCTTATAAAGATATGAATCTAATAGCACGCCACTTCTACTTAATACTTGAAAGTACAGTAATTAACGAATTAAGGTTTTAACAGGTTGAGATAATATTCTGGATTACATGCAAATTGAGAAAATAACAGTAAACGAGGTAATTAATGTTTTCATACGCAAGGAAGGAAAGGTAGTTTTCTCGTCCAATTAGAGTTTCTATAATGAGGATACTTGATGGAGATTCGAAATGTCGTTGGAAGCTTTTATCCATTAGATAAGTCTGATAACGTGAAATAAGATGAACAATATTTTTGACGTGGATTATACTTCAGAAATATATCAACAATTTATTCAAAATCATTCATAATAAATTAACAAAATTTAAAGAGGTTCCGTTATAAATAATATGGAAACACTAAAGTATCAAAAGAGAGATAATGATAAATAACATATTGGTTATATAAGGAGTTTCCTGAAACAGTTTCCACTTAACTATTTTTCCATTCTATTAGTACAATTTCTGTTTGAGTAATATTCTAGATCACTACAACGATATGTAAGATTATTCCTCGTTTAAAATTACTAATAACTAGGTACGGTAAAGTAAGAAAGTGGCTGATAGGAAAAAAAATCGACAAAACGAAGTTGTAGATCAAAGTATAGTGGAGTATATCGGAAAGGATGAATCTTCCTCATTAATTTTCTTTTCTGTCGATCTTTATATTTGTAATTAAATTAGGAACAATAATAAGTCTTCAGGAAAGGTTTCCTTTGATTAAATAAAATTGCTCATTAGTAATCAGGGCTGACTTTTAAATTAAATTAGAGAGGAAGTACACTAATAATCATCCTACTCGGCAATGTTTAATTACACACTAAAATAAACAATAAGTAATTATTAAATGTCTTTGTGGTGTTGTCACGAAACCTTAAACCTACCTGAAGTTAAATACCTCAATCGACAGAACTGAAACAATCTTGCATTCAAAAATAATCTTCAAATACGGAAAGAATTGATTTACAGTTCCACCGAGATTTTTGAATCGACGGAAGAGAAAGTTTGCTAACAGAAATATAAAGTGCAGAATCCGAAGATGTGAGACAACACTCCGGAGATATTTCGGCCACGGTTTTATTTATGCGCTCAACGCGGAGATCAAAAGAACTTGCGGAGATTTATGGCCACAATGTTGTTGACTTACGAATGTTGTTTGGGTGAATGTTTCCCACAACTTTATTTATTAAAGGCGACAGGGGTTAGCATCCCCCTTACAATTGCAACTGGCAAGCACACACTGATGGGTGTCGACAATGACGAACAGGTTCAAATGACGATGTAAAAAAAACCATTAAGCTTCAACGACTCTGCACAAATTCTTGCATTTCGATTTTGTACGATAAACTAAAAGAAATCAGAACTGATCGGCATGACTAATTTTATCTTCGTAATCTCAAAACAGGAAATAACATCAGAGGAACAGGAAGTTAAAAGGCTATTACCATCTGAATAAGCAGCTCAAATTATTTAATCTAAATAGATACAACCAAACCATTCTTTCCGATGCTATTCATCTTCGCCGTATTAAATTGAGCAGAGGAATGAACAGGTTATGGGTTCAGACTATATTCTAAACGAATAGTACATAACTAAACTAACTACTTATATCTTACTTAATATTCATAAATATTAAAAAAAATTATTGGATGCAGTTAAAACATAAATTCTAGCAAATAATATCTAACAAAATTAAATACACGAAGGTACTAGCTTTAGGGATGCCTTTTCCTCTCCGCTTTTGAACTACGGTTCCCACAAGCCGCGGTACCTCGGCCAGTTCTGAGAGGTGTATGTTCCGGGGTCACAGACCTTGGGCATACCGTAAGAGTTGTTCGCTATTCCCATTGGAATAGTCAGCCAGCTGCCTCCTGAACTGGTCGAGGCACGGTGAAGGGAAAGCTGCGTCCCCACAGCAAATTACTCTCCCGCTATCGGAAGGGCGTGGGACAGGTACCCAATGCCTGACATACCTGATGCAGGTTTTTCTAGGGTTTGTAGTGCACTTCTTTAGGCGAATGCCGGGTAGGATCCTTAAAATATAGCCCGGGGGCCCTAGTTAACCCTTGGCTACATTCCTCTACCCTTCCACATCCCCCCTTTCAAATCCCTTTCCTATGCTATAAGAGGGGAGTTGCCACTATGTGGATTACCCTATACATAGCCTGTCTACACCCACAAAAAAAAACACAATGTAATTCAGTACTCAGGGAAGCCTACGAGTGGATACTCTCGCAGGTGAACCTTTCCAGAGAGTTCTGGAGGAGGTTACTTTTGGGGATGCCTTCACATCTCTGGTTTTTTGTCCTAAGGTTCCTACATGCCGAGGCACCTCGGCCTGTTTTGAGAGGTGTATGTTCCGGGGTCGCAGATCTTGAGCGTACGATAAGAGTTGTCCGTTATTCCTATTGGAATAGTCGGTCAGCTGCCTCCTAAACTGGTCAAGGCACGGCGAGGGGTAAGCTGCGACCCCACAGCTAACCCCTCTCCTGCCATCGGAAGGGCGTGGGGTAAGTACCAAATACCCGACCTACCTGATGCAGGTTTTTCTATGGTTTTTCCCGTGTCACTTTTAGGCGAATTGCCGAGTAGGATCCTTAAACCATAGCCCGAGCGCCCTAGTTAACCCTTGCTCTACATTTCCGCATCCCACCTTTCACCGCGTTTCCTATGCTATAAGAGGGGAGTTGCCACTATGTGGATTACCCTATACATAGCCTGTCTACACTACAAAAAAAAAATTTAAAAAATTCAGTACATAAAAGTAATATAATGTGTATTACTTTAATTTTTAAAAATAGTTAAACACGATGTTGTGTAGCTTAAAATCGCATATTAATTAACTGCAAGAAAGTGTTGTATAAATCTATTATTTTTTGTAATGTTTAATTTTATTCTAAATATAAACTGTTTGGTTTCCTTAATTTATTCTGACTTCTGCAAAATTGTTTGTCATAAACTCTGAGGGGAAAAAACGTACCTCATCGACTTGTTAGACATTTGAGTGCACTACGGTTAAGAGTTCAAGCAGCTATTGAAATCTTAGAGCAAAAGCTATGACACTTGGCACGTGCCTACGCCCTCTGGGGACCAGAGATATCTTTTACTTCCTCCCTGTTGGAACCATTTCAGCACAAATCTCAGTATACAGAAGAAAGATTTCTAAAGATAAAGAGAGAAAGGAGCAAAGTTTCACAACTACTCAAACTGAGGAAGAAGAACGCGGTTCATTGCTCCCTGTTATTCATTCTATCTCTGGAACTTGAGACACGCGAGAGTAGCACAATAGCGCCAGCACATTACCTACGAAAAAATACCTATTCCAATACTGCCTAATGCGAAGACTGTTACAGGTCCGTTAAAAGGTTTCAGAATTGATGTGGGAAGAAAATATCGTGGTAACTTACATGAACGGTATTTAAACGTTCAAAAGTTGATATAATAGTTATTTTAAAACACGTTTTTCATGTATCGATAATAAAAAAAAATTATCACGCAGTGAAGAAAAATGTTTTATTTGTTTCAAAAAAGCTCTTAAATCAATATAAGCATTTCACTGAACTGAGAACGATTTATTATGACCCTGAAAATAGTTAAATAGAAGAGAAAAGCAAAACAATCAGTTTAGGTTAAGTGCTCAGGTATTGAATAATATAATGCAATGTATGTAAATATAATACAGCAACTCCGCACAAAGAGCAGTCAATACAAAGCTATTATCTGCAAATATTCAGGGCACTTTAAATTTTGTATATATTAAACGAACAAAACATTTATACGATATGAAATATATCATAAAAATCTGAACGCCATATTGAATATTTTCAGTTCAGTTTGAATCGTGAAAATATTTTTATATGGTAACGTTATTAAAAGAAAGACAGTTGCCGCCCTTAGATAGAGATCATAATAACGTCAGTAGATAGCGAAACATTTTACATATAATGTGATGGATTTTTCAAGATAAAAACACAATTACGTTAAAAATATACTTATCAGTAAATATCCTTTCACGAAAAGAATATTAATTAACTTTGACACGCATAAGGAACGGGCCAATGGAAGTTGCTACTGAGGATACTGTAAATTCAAAATGGCAAGATAAATAATGATAGAATATACAAAAATTTACATTCGAGCCGCCAAAAAAATTACTGTCCTTATATCACTACAATAGAAAAGTGACTGTAGAGTAGGCCTTATTAAATCAGGGAGAAGGGGAACTGCCGCATGCTTAGCAACCCGCAAAGATATTGATACTTGATTAATACAATAAAAAATTTTAAAGCATTTTTATGTAAAACATTTGGGAATTAATTTTCCAAAATCATATGCGTAACAAAATTAGTCGAATTCTAGACTCGATATTGATGGTTTCAATCTCATTTTAACATCTCAGTCAGCCTTGTATTGCATATTAGTAAATATCTATAGTAGAAACCGCAATTTCAAAATTAATATTAATTTTAATGCAATAAATTGTATTCCACTATCATGTATAATACAACTAAATAGTAATATTTAAAAATGCAAATTGTTTCGTTGTTTGAATAGAACATTTACTTCACACTATACATTTTACCAAATTATATTGCATAAAAATTTAATTTTAATTAATTAAACAATTTTATTATGAAAGCATAAATTTTTAATATTAGTCTAAAATTAATATTTTAAACTCAATTAATATTAATAAACTAATAAGTTATTTTAATTAAAAGATAAAATATTATCAGTAATTGTATGTATTATTGTTCAACAAAAATAATTAAATTTACATTTTAGCCACTTATAGCAAAATTAAATTCATCGTGTTATAGGTAAGATTAATGGACATTATAAATAAATGTAATTAACTGTAAAGTGTGTCTCTTATATTATATTGAGTATAATGGATATTTCTATTGATTTTATTGATTGATTATTGGAATCAAAAATTGTAATTACAGCCATGCAGAACATTAAGGAGTACAGGTACAACAGATTATCAATCGACTATAAAATTAATGTAATCGAACTGTTAAGTGATTCTCTTAATATTGGCATTTAATTGTTTTCAGAAAAATTTTAATTATAATTTTGGTATATCAAGTTTTTAATCACCTTTTTTTTGTAGATGTAGACAGGTTATGTATAGGGTAAACCACATAGTGGCAATTCCCCTCTTTTAGTATAAGAAAAGGAGTAAAAGGGGGAATGCGGAAGGTAGAGGAAGGGAGCCAACGGTTAACTAGGGCTCCCGGGCTACGGTTTAAGGATCCTAACCGGCAATTCGCCTCAAAGTGATGCAGGAAAAACCCTAGAAAAACCTGCATCAGGTAGGTCGGGTATTTGGTACTTGTCCCACGCACTTCCGATAGCGGGGGAGGAGTTTTCTGTGCCTCGACCAGTTTAGGAGGCAGCTGGCCGACTATTCCAATAGGAATAGCGGAAAACTCTTACTGTATGACCAAAGTCTGCGACCCCGGAACATACACCTCTTAAAACAGGCCGAGGTGCCTCGGCATGAAGGAACCTTAGTTCAAAAAACCAGAGAGATGTGAAGGAATCCCCAAAGGTAGCCTCCTCCAGAGCTCTCATTTTTCAGTTTTTAATCACTTTTTTTAATCATCTAAGACAAATGGTATATGCCTGCAAGTAATGGTCATCTAATTTTTTGTTGTTCATACGTTTAAGAATGAGACCGAATGTCATTAACGAATTCTCCCGAGAAGGAACAACTAGTCAATAAGCCTGTAATGGATTGAAGCAATAATTTACTCGACGAGGGTGGAAGTGTGGCGCTGAATTACTAAAGGAAAGTGTTTATTGCCCGTCGTGACGTGAATACAGAAGCGCCCCTATTGTTTCTGCTGCCCTGTTACTCATTCGTGCGAGAGCAGGCAGCCGAACCGCAAATTAAATGACCTCCCCAACGTTAAGACACCTTCGAGCACGGAATACGCTAACAGACGAGATGTACGTACGTATGCTATTCACATTCGCATTCAAGGAAATCTCCATTCAGTTGCCTATACAGGCCAGGCAACTCCAAATAAAATCAAGGACAAAATAATGTCACCATTCAAGGGTTTCATTATTGGTGCCATTGTTAGTCCATCAGTCTTTGAAAGGAGTAACGATTACCAATCCACTTACTAACGTAGCACGTGTACAATGTCGAGTGAATGGTGAATGCACCACATTTCTCTGTTGGTGACGACGCATGAATCACGCTTCAGGTTCCTACTTAAAAGAATGTCACTTCAGTTGATAATTTCAAGCGGTGAGTTGCCAGAAACGGAAACACAGTAGAGATCAACATTAATTTATAGTTTATAGCCACAACCCTATCATTTCGCAATGTATGCGACCCGCACGACAGAACACAAAAGCAACTGATAGCAGCAAAGCGAACAGAAACCGTATTTAGGAATGACTCACTAGTAAAATAAATTTTTGAAGGCAGATTATTTTTTTTTGAAAATAGCTCAAATTCTTTGGTACTTACGCGTAATTTATTTAGGGGACATTTCAGCATAAGTGTGAAAGGACAGCCAACTCGCAGGTTTCCCCTAACCCCGACGATAAAATTTCGTCTACAGATTCACCAATATTGCGCCACTACAATTCAGTCTCAGTCAGCAATTATAATTTCCCATAAGTGTCACCCCGGTCGAGCCCTACGATCTTAAATATGTTTTTTCCAATAATGATGACCGAGTTATTGTAAACCTCATCAGAGTGTTTCAGTTTCATGTAAATGGAAAGCGAAAGCTGTAAGCGTGGTTGGTGACCTAGTATTAACCTCGCTGACAGCGGTCATCCGGGGAGCGGAAATCGATCGCTGATTGGAACTGTCGAAGAGACGTAATTACGGCGACAGCGACAGGTGGTTGGTTCCTAGATCCATAAGCAGGCAAATTTATTCGATTGTGGATCGATGTGGTTGTATACTAATCAAAACTGTTACTTAACCTGAATTTCGTGATCCCAAACTGAGCCCTGACAAACTATTTTAGAACTGTTCGTTCATGATCTAAATAGACCCAAAGGGTTACAGTACAGCACCTTTGTTCATTTACGCACATCCATGCAATCATCATCAATGTGTCGCCTGCCCACTTCTTATTTTCTATTCTGTAATTTCCAGCTCGGTATCTAATTGGATCATGGGTCAGGATTTAACATGATAAATATAATTTTCTGAAGTGTGGATGCTTCTCATCATGCCAATCCTTCTGTGGTTTCATACAATACTCCCCGATCGATTCTTTATTAAGTGAATTCACAGGAAAAGGTACACGAGGCAGCTGCGAAATTCGTAAGGGCATTAAAACAAGTGCAGATTACTTGGATCGTCACACACAAGAAATGAACATTCCAGAGGAAAAGCAAAGGATAATTTTTTGGAAATTCAAACTACCAACAGTTTCAGCTTTGTGGCTGCGTCTTTGCAGGTGTTCTTATTCGTTCCCATAAAATATTTGAGCTAAATAAAGTAAACCGAGGGCAGAAAAACAGATGAATATTATATTATTTTTAAATTTATCTGATTGATTTATCATTATTGTTATAATTGAAACGAAATGAGATGAACATCGCCATCTGGATTGCCAGA
The DNA here is from genome assembly GCA_037074705.1 of Zhengitettix transpicula. Lineage (NCBI taxonomy): Eukaryota > Metazoa > Arthropoda > Insecta > Orthoptera > Tetrigidae > Zhengitettix > Zhengitettix transpicula. The sequence goes on along the minus strand of CM073596.1, from coordinate 31,491,381 downwards.
AGCTCTTGAAATACGTTTAATAAAATAAATAAATCTGTATCATGAATAAAAATGTCATAAATCTGCGATATAAATTATGTAGAATGTGACCGCTTTCCTTGCTTCGTTTATAATAACCAAATAATAAACATACGAAATTAATTGTGGTCATCGGCGGATCCAAATAGATTCACTGCTACTTACCTGAAACGAAAAGAAAGAAATATTAACAAATAATAATATTAAAATACATTTTTATAGCATATTTAAGTCATAATGTTATTTTTATACATTCAAATGTTTGAATTTCATACAATTAAATATTCACATTTACAAGTAGCCAAAAACAAAAGACTGTAGAATTATGTTATAAACCTATTTTTGGGACGTATTTTCATTAATAATACTTAAAAAGTAGTAAAGTTTATAAAGTTAGGCGGATGTATTTGAAGGCAGCCAGCAAAGTACGATCTCTGGTCAAAGATATCTGCTGTCAGAGCCAACAATGGCGGCCTTCTCCTTCAGAGACGGCCATTGTGTTCTGTTATCGCTGCGAACCAATTACTGGTCATCGCAATTTAAGAGCCGAATAATGAAAATACTCTGAAATAAAATTTATGTAAATTGCATCTAGATTTTTTACAATATTAATGCAGTTCCATTACCTAATATGCAGGCGAATAATTAAACAAATAATCGGTTGGGAAAGACGTGGAGCATTTGTAACACGGAAAACTTAACAATGTTCGAAAAAGTAAATTGCAAGTATGAAGTTTTTAGGCAATGTAGTGGAAGTCAAGGGACAAATATATCTTGGTACAGAAAACAGCCATAGTTGGATTAAATTGAATTTATAGAAGTGTTGTGAGTTGAAATATTAGTATAATTGTAACAAATTTCCATCCTATAGATTTTTTATTGTCCGAAACATGAAGACAATGTTATCACCAAAACAAAAAGCCCTGGAATAATACTAACCAATAGAAAATTAAAACAATCGGATTCGAATTTATAACAGAGTAATCCAGTATTAAGAAAAATTTAATAATTACAAAGCGACTAATACAATAAAACTGTATCACGATGTTTGAAAAAAAAGGTCGATTCCTTTGAAATTTACTCAAAATTTATTTATACAATACTAATTTTTGGAAGATAATAATATAAGGCAAAAAATATATATATATATATAAATATGTGTATATATATTATATTAATGCGAATGTTTAGTGAAATAAGTTTTGTTCATTTTGTTATACACATGTTTAATTATATATTTTTTTAAATTTCAGATTAATAACTAAGGTTCTATACATCTCTTTATAATAAATAATTCATCCACCATGAGTTCCCAAATTAGGGACGAAATGTCGTGATAATATATTTTAATTCCAAAAATTTTTTTGAGAATTATTAAATTTTTTTACTTGTCCACAGTTTATGTATTTATCGTCATATTAATTATAATTATTGAGAAGTTGTACTATCCATTTGAGAACAATTGTGCCAGAATAAAATTATTTGCAGCTTATTTACACCCTTCAACTGTTGATATATTTTTAATATAGTTTAAATACGCCATTAAACATAATAAAATTGCAAAATTCATAGCAATGAACTAAAACGTTCTCATTTTTCATTTTTATATATTTTTTTACAGCTTAATAATATTATCTACTCCCATTTTTTGGTTCAAGGTACATAAGGATTTTGCTTAATTACAGTTAATGATTATACATATACAAAACTAACAATTCTATTAAAATTCAACACAGTATTTTCACATTAAAGTGAGTCCATTATATCAGTTTAATGGCGAATGTCGTGTAAACACCTAAGATAAAATGACACAAACTTTCTAATACATTAACATATCAACAGGACATTTCGCACGAGTTATTTGTGAATTTAAAATGTGTATATGAAGTCTGATAAACGTAATTTAGTCTCCAAAGTGATATACGATGTGAATAAAACGTGACTCAAAAGTTTTTAGCGTGTTCAGAAGCTGTATATTAAGGGTACGTCTCCGTGCACTAATGAATTCGTGAGTAAAAGTTTATTTTAAGATCGAGGGAATCACGACTCCAAATCATCCCGTATGATGTCTCGCAAAAGCTTAGCTGCAATCCTCACTCGCGTGTCTATAACTTTATAAACTTTCAATGTAACGTTAAATAATGATTTAGGCTGGTTTCGATGGGCAATCGCTTTAAAAACCTGGTAAAGATAAAAACAATTACGAATAAGTTAAGTATTTCCGCTAAACAATTTAACATTCACCAATTCGTAGCAGGAATGTTTAAGTCCAATTTAAGAGTTTAACACAGTCAATATTATTACACATCAATAATTTCGCCCTTCTTTTCTCTTGTATTCCCATAAAATATGGCATATATTGAAGCCTGAAGCACGAAACGTAGGGTGAATATATGAGAAACTGTGTGTGTATAAATTTGGTTCAAATTATTTCACAGACATGAGTTTATTTAATCAATATCACGAAAATAACTACCTTGAAGAACAATGTGGATAGATGTCAAATTGTATCTATTATTTCTCATTCACTGGTTACAGAAACACTAAACTTCATAAATATTAATGGAAGCCTGATGTTACACTCCCTAAAATTTGAATGATGAATAAAAGAAGCAAGACTTAAGAGGGATTATCAGGTAGCAACTATGAAATGAAAGGTGTGCAAAACGTAAGAAGATTATGGAAGAGTGCAAGGGAAACATTTCTTGTATTCTTAATTTTATGGAGAGTCTAGAGATTACGAGGGTGATGTGAGACATTTATAAGCTAGGATCTACTTAGTTCATTACGGCCTCGGATCTCAAACGAAGGAACTTTTATATCATTAAAAGATACCACTGTGATCAAACGGTAAGGTGAAATTGTCATTTAAAACTCCAGGGTATTAAGAAGGCAGGTAATTTTTTTCCCTAGGTTGGTAGGACTGTCTATAATATTTGCCAAGCGTCTGTTTGTTAAAAGGTTTAATTATCTTCGAGTTACACGTGTTTTTGTAAACAACCGAAAGTGAATTTTTCGATTTTTGCAATGGGTGATTTTGTTGAGCAAAGAACTTGCGTCAAATTTTGTTTGCGGAACGAATATTCTAGTGCGGACACGTTGAAAATGTTGTGTAAGGCCTTAGGTGATCAAACTACGGCACAAAAAAACGTTTATAAGTGGTACAACGAGTTCAAAGAGGGCCGAGAACGCGTTGAAGACTAACCGCGCTCTGGTCGACCATCAACGTCTACCGACGAGGGCCACGTCCAAAAAATCAAAGATTTGGTGCTTGAAAATCGTCGATGGACAATTAGAGATCTCGCTGATAGTGTTGGAATATCATTTGGCTCAGACCAAACCATTTTGAAGAATGTTTTGTGTCTCAAACGCGTCAAGTCTCGATTGGTGCCAAAATCGCTCAATTTTTTGGAAAAGTAGCGTCGCGTTGATGTGTGTGAAACTTTGCTGTGTGACTATCAGGACCACTTGAAATGCATCATTACTGGAGACGAGACTTGGATTTACGCATACGACCCTGAAACCACCGACCAATCCAGCGAATATCGTGCAAAAGGTGAAGCAAGATCGAAAAGACCACGGCAAAGTCGATCGAAAATCAAGGTCATGTTGACAGTTTTCTTTGATTATCGTGGTGTGGTGCACTATGAATTCCTTCCGCCGGGCCAAACTGTCAACAAAGAATATTATTTGAGCGTTATGCGTCGTTTGCGTGAAGCTGTTCGTCTGAAACGGCCGGAATTATGGGCGAACAACTCTTGGTTCCTTCATCACGATAATGCACCATGTCATACTGCATTGGTTCTTCGCGACTTTTTTGCCAAAAACTCGACTCATATCGTTCCGCAAGCACCGTATTCGCCTGATTTGGCTCCGTGCGACTTCTGGCTATTCAGCAAACTCAAAAGGCCAATGCGGGGACGCCGTTTTGACACGATTGAGGAGATAAAACCCGAATCGAAGAAGGTCTTGAAGGCTATACCGGAAAAAGACTATTCCGACTGTTTCGAGGATTGGAAAAAGCGTTGGAAAAAGTACGTTTTATCGGGCGGGGATTACTTTGAAGGGGATGAAATTGATTTAGAAGAATAAATAAAGAATTTATATTTTATAAATAAATTCACCTTACTTTTTGTTCAGAGTGGTATTTTTTTCGGAGGTCTGAATGGGCTAAAAATTGACTCGAGAGTCCTTCAGTCTACCAAGTAATTTAAAACCACCACTTTTTTCCCCCGTGGAAATAATTTCGAATGTAATGTGAATATCCCTCGCGTCACAGAATACACTAATCCGTTGTCGCAAGCTGCCGCGGTGAAGTTGACGTTAGGAGGAAATGAGTCTGCAGGCGTGTGTAGGAAATAGATTTTCTCGCGGTGAAAGCTTAACTTCGTTCAACCAAGAGGGGAAATGAAATACTCTCGAGGGTGAACCCAGTTGGCATTACAAATCGATATGCCATAGTAGAAGATGAAGGTCAACATAAAAATAGCAATTTTAACAATTGTATATGCATTTTTATTTTTCTTGGATTAACCACTTGGAGAATGAAACATATTAAATCTGTAAATGACAGCCAAATTTCCGGTCCTGAATTCAAATTAATTTACTGTGCAAGGTTGGTAATACAATTATATTTCAGAAGCTTACAATGTTTTACTACTACATATTCAACTCCAAATGAATCGAAGAAGACTAAAGTATACATAGATTTAAATTGAATACTGTTTAACTAATTTATTAATTTCCAAGCATTAACTAATGTTATGTTATAGTAAAGTTCAGCAAATAAATAGTATAGAAGCAATTTGCAAACTCTCCTAACAATAAACAGAACAAAAGTTCTAGACATTTCAGCAACCTCATTCCAATATGTGTAATGAAAACTGGCGTTTAAAGTCTGATAAGATCCGTATGTCACTACAGTAAACGCAATGGTCGATGACGGCCCAGTTTAGAGCAGTCGGCCAGCTGCCTCCTAAACTGGTCGAGGTCGCAGGAAATCATCTTTGATAAACGCCTAGAGTTTGACTACGTTAGATTGTTTTTTTTTGTGTATGTTTATCCCGCGCGTATCGTGCAAATGTCTGACTTTCCTCCTCAATCTACGCCATCCGATTTCCTTTCTGACTTGGGCTATAGTATTTTTCTAATGTAAAATAAGAACGTACAAAAGTTCTAGACATTTGAGCAACTTCATTCCAATATGTTTAATGAAAAATGGGGTTTAAAGTCGGATAAGATCCGTGTGTCACTACAGTAAACGGAATGTTCGATGACGGCCCAGTTTAGAACAGTCGGACAGCTGCCTCCTAAACTGGTCGAGGTGCACAGGCAATCTTCTTTAATAAACGCCTAGAGTCTGACTACGTTAGACTCTTGTTTTTGTGTGTGTTTATCCCGCGCGTATCGTGCAAATGACAGATTTTCCTCATCCTCAATCTGCGCCACCCTATTTCCTTTCTGACTTGGGCTATAGTATTTTTTAATGTAAAATAAGCACGAGGTCCAATACGATTCTTAACTTATTTTGAAAGCTGATTAATTTGCGTCAGATTAATGATTCTTCACAAACCAAAGGTGCTTTATAGTCTAGGACTGATGAACATACCGTCAATTGCAAACTTCCTCTTCGATATTTTACATATTGAAATGGTTTGTTATTTATCGAAGTTAACTTTGTGTTGTGTAGTTAATTTAAGGTTTCTTTCGTTATGTTTCATAAAAGCGGTTAAAATTAAGACCGTATCGTATGTCGTAATAGATTAATATTTACCAACTTTGTGACCGTTGTGTGGAAGTCGACGCACGACAATGCAATGCTTTGCTTTTCCGCCTATTTACTTAAACGTAGTAAGTTATTTTATAAAAACCCTTCGCTTAACTCGGGCATACGACTACTCTGACAAATGTTTGCGGTCAATTTAATTAATGAGGGGTAAGACTTCCCTCGCTGACGGTGGTTGTCAGAATCAAGCAGCAGCGATGAAAACTACCTCACAGTAAAATAAATAAAAAAACAAAGGGAAGTAGAACGCACATCCCGTGATTCTGCCAAGCGTGTGACGACGCGCGTCGCCGTGAACATTTATTAGTTACCGTGTTCAAAGCGTCCCGACGCATCGGCACGCATGAGCGACTATCGGTAAAAGGGCGTCCGCTTTTGATGTGCAGCTTCAGGGAGTGTCCAACCATGAAAGCGTCTCGTCCCGCCATTGAAATGAAGTCAAGCTGCCTTCGCGCAGCAATCAGGGACAGTACGAGCTAAACTATTGCTACGTCGCAGAATGTAGGCAACTGAATCCACGGAGTCGGAATCGTTACTTCATAAACCTACGCCGGGGAATATTATTGTTATGTCCAAACAGACTTAATATATCTTACGAGCGGAAGTTATAAAGGAGGTATTTTTTAGGGTAACAGGTTACATGAGGGTAATCCACATGGTGGCAACTCCCTTCTTATAGCATAGGAAGGGATTTGAATGGAGGGATGCGGAAGGGTAGAGGAAGGTAGCCAAGGGTTAACAAGGGCCCCCAGGCTATGGTTTAAGGATCCTACCCGGCAATTCGCCTAAAAGTGATGCAGGGGAAACCCTAGAAAAAAATGCATCAGGGCATTTGGTACTTGTCCCAAGTCCTTCCGATGGCGAGAAAGAGGTTAATTTCTTTTTTTAGGGCAAGAATGTAATCCACTTAGGGCAACTCCCCTTTAATAGCGTAGGAAGGGATTTAAAACGGGGGATGCGGAAGGGTAGAGTAAGGTAGCCAAGGGTTAACTAGGGCCCCCGGGCTATAGTTTAGGAACCTACCCGGCATTCACCTAAAGAAATGCAGGGAAAACCCTAGAAAAACCTGCATCAGGTAGGTCGGGCATTGGGTGCTTGTCCCACGCCCTTCCGATAGCGGGAGAGGAGTTTTCTGTGGGGACGCAGCATTCCCTTCTCCGTGCCTCGACCAGTTTAGGAGGCAGCTGGCCGACTATTCCAATGGGAATAGCGGACAACTCTTACCGTATGCCCAAGGTCTGTGACCCCGGAACATACACCTCTCAGGACAGGCCGAGGTGCCTCGGCTTGTGGGAACCTTAGTTCATAAACGGAGAGGAAAAGGCATCCCCAAAGGTAGCCCCTTCGTATCTCTCCTACAAGGTTCGGTTAAGATATAAATCAGAAAATAATATGATACATCAAGTCTCCTCCTGCGAGTAAACTCTTCATAGCAAACTGGATACAACGATAGGGACCTGAATTATACTAAGTTCAATAGAAAATTAGTGAACATTCTCAAATATGAGAAAAATAGTATATTTAAAATTGCATTTACTAACCTTACAATTATGACTCTTTGTAGGGGGTATTATTAATCTCATACATGCGAGAATGTTTGCAGAAATGAACTCAAGAGGCAAAATATTCTTGGAAAATTTAATATGTCGTGTTTTGAGAAAATTATGACAAGGCGAATTACAGGCGTGGCGGAATAGTTCTGATACGACAAAGGATAGAGCGCAGAATTATATTTGACGAATTATTCTGTTGCAAAAAGTTTCAAAAAAATGAGACGGTAAATTAATACATGGGCAAGAACCCGGTAGGACTGCATGAAGTAACCAAACAAAAATGAGTGTCAGGACTAAATATGTGTGACGAAAGAGGAAATAAGGGGCTTTGGAGATGTTCATGTTTTTTTTATTATTTAATTGTTGTTTTCTGTGGGGACGCCGCATTCCCTTCTCCGTCCCTGACCAGTTGAGGAGGCAGCTGGCCGACTGTTCTAATAGAAACTATTGTGGAAAATTGGTATATGAATTCCTTTCAAATAAATCCTGCGGTAGAGTCTTTACTTTACGAACACTTTATTCTGAAATTGAAGTATTGAAGGCTAATCGGAACACTTTCAATAAGTCCGAAATTAATATCACGAGCGAATATACGCGAGCACAATGGAACACTTTGCGTGTCTGTTTCTACGTTAACCGGTGGTAAATCCATCGTTAATGTAGAACTCACCGAAACGTATCCATCAGTTCACATTGTCGCTTCTGATTATGGCGTTGCGTGAGTCCCTATTGGTTTCACGAAGACTGACGTAAAAAAAAAACTAATGGATGTGAGGAAAGCTGTGATGGATCGGCTGCTTATCAAACAGACAGCTTACACGTGCCACCCCGGGGAACAAACTACGTTCCTTAAAAGCAGCTGACGAAAAAAATAAATAAACAGGGGATAGTGTACAGACAGCGCACAATCGATTTATTATCATCAATACCCTTTTGAAAAATGTGAATATCCACAAGAGACGACGGGGATCGATCAGGTAGCCTTAAGGTTCGGCATAAGCTCGAAACGCCGCCATATCTGACCTTCCACATTATTCATACATTACAATTATAAAATAATACGAGATTTTACTTTACAAACGAACACTCTATATATCATTACGAACAATTGCATTCAAAGCACGTTACATAAATAACATGTATGTCCGCAGTGTAAATTACTTGACACCTCTGCGCAGATACAGACTGCTGAAAGGCGACTAACCGATTAGCCTTCCGATAATACTTCACTTACTTTGATATCAGCCGCATTCATTATTGCGATAATTAGGAGTGCCATAGTGACGCAGATAACGGGGAGGGGGGGGGGGCTGCGGTTCCCATAGAAACTATCGTTATCGCGCCTCAAAGTGGTTCTTTTTCGGCGGACCATGTCAACGACTGTAAAATTAGCGATCGCAACCAATTATGGGGTAAACAATGGAGATGTGACGCGATAAATTGCGGTCGAAAGGCTTTATTACGTCCACGTATATTTAGGGAAAACGGGAAACGTTATTATGCATAATTTAGTTTACCGTGGATTTACACTACTGGAAAAACGAGGCAGGTTAAATTAACAGTGGAAAAAAGAGAAATGATAATGAAACTGTACGGTAGCTGTAATCTCGATTTAAACAGCGTTGAGGTGTATGTTCTAATTAACAAAATAAAATGCTCCCGATTCTCCAAACACAAAAGCTTAACCTTTTTTGCTTTGAAAGTCATAAAAACCTTGATATTTTTTTTTACAAAAAATTACTAGAATTTCTCCCTTCTTCTTTCTGTTTACGGTAACAGGCTTCATGAGGGTAATCCACATTATGGCAACTCCCCTTTAACAGCATAGAAAGGAATTTGAAAGGGGGGATGCGGAAGGGTAGAGGAAGGTAGCCAAGGATTAACTAGGGCCCCCGGGCTATGGTTTAAGGATCCTACCCGGCATTCGCCTAAAGAAATGCAGGGAAAACCGTAGAAAAACCTGCATCCGGTAGGTCGGGCATTGGGTACTTGTCCCACGCCCTTCCGATGACGGGAAAAGCGTTTCTGACACATTTTTGTGAGTGTAAAGATAGACAGGAAATTATTACAGTTATAAACGAATATTCAATTGAAGTTAAAATTTCATTTATGATGGGAAAAATTTGCAAAAAATTATGTGAATTTCCATAAAATTCCCTATTATCTATATTTATCTTTATATATAGAAATTTTCAGAGCAAACACCGTGGGTGTTACTTTCCTAGATACTGGGTTGGAAGTGGAATTTTATAAACAAGCGAAAACGCCGGATATTAGCGTCCAGTAAATAAATTTCTGTGTCGATGAGAATAATAGTGTTACTTTCGATGTTGTTAGTGTCTAATTTCAAACTTTAATGGCACGGGACTGGGACAAAAAATAATGTGAAAAACGACCGTGATTGACATCGAATCCACTTATATGGTGATCTCAGAGTTTAAATAGAGAGGAAAATTTTCATAGATTAGTTATTTATTGAATATTCTATTACCACACATTCACTGTACAGATTAAGTTGAACTTAAGCCCCTACGGTTGGGGTTTATGAGCAGACATATTTACTCACACACTATTAAGCGCGTGGAGAAAATTCATCTGATTTGAGGTATAAATGTTACTTACGATCCAGGAACAAACGCTGTGTGTGGGGGGGAAAGACATTCGCAGAGTCATGACATCTTCAAACATTTCTTTGATTGGCAAGACGCTAAACAAAATGTTTTATATTAAATCTAACATGAGCAAAAACATCGGTACTATGAAACGCAACAAGTTAATTTAATAGATTATTTTGGTGTACGCTCTTTTATATTTAAACAACCGATAAAAGCAGCAATCTTTACAAACGTTTTGTGATATTTATTGCTGTGATGTTTATTGTGTGCCTCATTATGTATTTGTGAGTATAGTGCTGCTGCTATTTATTCAAAGGCAGTCTCCATGTTAAATTTGTTCCGAACTAATTCTTACGACGGCAATTACGAGAAGTTAGATAGAACCCGATCGGCGATCCGAAGGATTTGCGGATTTCCAGATTAGTCCCCGAATCAGTAATACTCAATTAATTGGGTTTTCGCCTGAGTGACAGTAGGGAACGTGCAGCGATCCCCCAGAGATGCTCTCGAGGCAGGGAAAGTTTTCGTCGACTACCGTCACGTCATACCGCGGGACGGAGAAGTTATTTGGGCCTGCAACCTCTGCCACTGGGGAAATAAAAAGGGGGGAAAAAACTTTACCCTGCTGCTTGGACACAAACTGTCATAATACTCTTCGATCGTAATATCCCATCCAGGGGTGTTGCTTCTAGACCAGCAAAGCTGGCGATAAAGATACGTGGGAGAAGCGGCTCGGCCACGAGTTTCGGAACTCGAAACGAATATCGGAGATTTCGTTCATCGAGTTTAACTCATTAATATGTTTATCACTCTTTAGACCTATTTATGGAGTAAAAGTTAATGTAGATAAAAAATATATTCGTAGCTGTCGTCAATGATATAATAGAAAACGTTCACGTTCCCTCCCATAGAAATCAGGTCAACTCCATGGAATATTACGTAACTGTTCACAGATAACACGTCGATATTGTAACACTTTTCTAAGCCGTCAGACTAAAACAAAATTCATGTTAAAAAAATCACCTACATGACGGTTCTTCCTTTCTTATCGTCAAGGAAAATCCCCAGCACAAGAAACAATCTCTAACTAGTTGATGAGTGAAAATAATGGAACATAAAACGACATTTACCTTCCTCAAAATTAATTTTCTAACTAAAACGGTGACAGGTGTTATAATTATTCAAAGGCGAATCATGACAAATCGCCGACTAGACAAAAAGATTATACAGAGGGGCCCAAAAAAATGTATCCACTGGTTCACAGTCCATAACTTGCAAACTAATTGACGGAGTTGTCTCACTTTTGGTGAAAGTGTAGCTCTTCAAGTCCAACTTAAAGATATCACTGTAGGTGTTCAAAATGGTCACAATTAACATCCACACACAAACGATGTCGCCGAACTTCAGCACGAACTACCGACTGCAACGTGTTCAGTTGGATATTTGCACATGAATGTAAGATGGATTCTCCAAGTTCATCCAATGTGCGTGGCTTTTGTCAATAAACGACGTCGTTCAGTGTCCCTCACAGGTAAAAGTCCAGAGGAGTTAAGTCTGGGGAACGTGGTGGCTACCCTACAGCACCTCTACGGCCCTATCCATCTTCCTGGTAGATTTTCGTCGAGATAAGCCCTAACACGATTGTGGTAGTGGGCTGGGGCACCATCTTGTTGAAAGTAAAATCTTTCGTCTCCATACGAGTCTTGCATGGCAGGATGGTTGGATGGCATGCTTGAAGCTTCTGAAGGTACAACTCACCGGTAACTGTACCGTCAAAGAATGGCCCCGGTAAGACAACCCACACCACACATTTACTCCTGGACTTTGTCTGCATGGACGTTTGAATGCAATTGTGGCTATTTACTGTACCATTGAGTTTGAACTGTGCCTCATCAGACCACACAATCATCTCTGCAAATTCTTCATCGATGCGCACCATGTTATTATACGACTCGCTGTACTCCATCTGGATCGTCCTCGTTTATTGCGTTCCACTTTGCTGAACACTTGAGCGACTTACTCCAGTTTCACGGACACACAGACTTCTGTGGTGGGCGAGTGAATTGTTGTAACACAAGATGGGTGCTGTTATTGTTACATGTCGTCCAGATCGTTGTTTGTGTACATCTTTAACACAGCCTTCGGCTTCAAATTTGTCTCGAATGCGACGAATCGTTAAACGTGTCGGTGGCTCTGTTTGATACACATTTCGCCATTGCCGTTGAACCTCATTAATGTTTTCGTACTTACAGACTTCCTGTCATCAAATGTAAGCCTTACGCCAGCCATGTTTACTCGAGTAACAGGGTACAACTAACAATAAAACACTGGCGACTGTCATCTGACAAAACCAAACAAAGCAATGAAACGCTTGTGTGGCGATTGGCGGAACTAGAAACTATTACACTACCAAAAATGAGACAACTTCGCCAATAAGTTTGCAAGTTTTGGACTGTTAACCAGTTGATACATTTTTTTGGGCCCCTCTGTATTTACGAAAGCGCATTATTTTTTTCTATTGTTACTAACATCAAAGCGATAAATGGCAATTACTTGAAATGACTGAATGAGAAATAATGTAATTGAAAATATAGCGAGAAAAAATCATCAAAGAATAGTGAAACACATCCTGAATAAAAAATGCAGCACAGAAGAAAATAAATATTACTATAGATTACACGATCAAATCGATGTCACCTTATTGAAGAATTTAAGGTCAGTAAATATTAACCTCAGATACATTAATTAAAATTGGTTGCACTGAAAAATATGTATCTACTTATTTAATTTATAATTTAATTTCTGAAGGTGATGAACATTTATGCTACTCGCGAGACTTTCCTTCAAAAATAAAATATTTCTCGAGCGTCCTCTATAATTGACGTCATTACACGTACAAAACGTCGGCATCGTTTGTTCACTGTCCAAGTTTCCTGTGAATCTTTTTCTGTTTCACTATTTCGGACTACTCACGTAACATTTATCATACTGGTTTTTATTATGCACGTATAAAATTAAATAATCGTGTTATGCTCTGAAAAATTCCTCAGAAGTACATCTCTTCCAGGTAATTTCCGGCTTTGAAGTGAGCGGTTGGCAAATAACTTTACGTTCATTCTCAGAATTTTCGCACTTTTAGCTCTTTACGTAGTTTCCAGAGCACTTTCCGTACCGTACGTATGTTGACATGACACTGAAAAATAATTTGAGAATTTGGCGTGTATTTAAAGCTAAATTATATATCATACTGTAGTAGAATTGTAAAAGCTCGACTGAAAATAAGAAACATGAAACGATAACCAATATGGTGAAGCTGGAGAATAAATGTAATGTATAATGTCGAATTTTGGTATTACGATACATTTCAAAGGGAAGAGACCTCATAGTAACCGCCATAAAAAAAAAATATTAGATAAATAAAAACGGCTCAATGAAGGAGCAAAAGTTTCGATTGAACCGATATTTAATGGCTCGGACGGCAAAAAGGGGAATTTTTTAAATTACAGGAAATGGCCATGCCTGGTGGTGAGTACTGAACAGTTAACGTTACAAACATCCAGCACCGTTGGTTCCCGTGCCACAATCATCCGAATGGACACGCCCTCCTCCGACACCCTTTTATCGACTTCGTAATTCTGGCTATTTACGTGATTGCCCGTGAGCTGTATTTATGCATACTTTAAACTACCTCCCCCTCCATAACCGTGCTCCGTAAATTCCAACAACCACTTTGCGGATATTACAAAATTATTCATACCACACACTATTATCCAAAATCACTCAGGCTCCCTTTTTTGACGGCTATTAACATCTGGACAGTCTGTTGATAAACTGGTTCACTTTCTGAAAAATATTCTAAATTAACAAAATGCTTTAAAGAAGTTATACTGTAAATAATTAACATTTCCCCATAAAATATAGACGGGGAAATTGCGTTTTCTATTTCTCACTCTCTACTCTCGAGTAATAGTCTTCTTAAATAATATTAATTGAAGTTACGAAATTAACGAGGGCTGTCTCAGTTTTTGAACTAAGGTTCCCACAAGCCGAGGCACCTCAGCCTGTTCTGAGAGAGTTATGTTCCGGGGTCACAGACCTTGGTCATACGGTAAGAGTTGTCCGCTATTCCCATTGGAATAGTCGGACACCTGACTCCTAAACTGGTCGAGGCACGGAGAAGGGAATGCTGCGTCCCCACATAAAACCCCTCTCCCGCCATCGGAAGGGCGTGGGACAAGTACCAAATGTCCGACCTACCTGATGCAGGTTTTTTTAGGTTTTTCCCTGCATTTCTTTAGGCGAATGCCGGGTAGGACAATATCGCCCGGGGGCCCTAGTTAACCCTTGGCTAATTTCCTCTACCCTTCCGCATCTCCCCTTTCAAATTCCTTCGTGTGTTATTAAAGGGGAGTTGCCCAACGTGGATTACCCTCATGTAGCCTGTTGGCCTAAAATAAAATCCCAAAAAAATCAACGAGGCCTACGAGGGGTATTCTCTCGCAGGTAGAACCTTGGAGAGATACGAAGAGGCTACCTTTGTGGATTCCTTTTACTCTCCGCTTATGAACTAAGGTTCCCACAAGCCGAGGCATCTCGGACTGTTCTGAGAGGTGTATTTTCCGGGGTCACAGACCTTGGTCATACGGTAAGGTAGTCCGCTATTCCCATTGGAATAGTCGGCCAGCTGCCTCCTAAACTGGTCGAAGCACGGAGAAGGAAATGCCGTGTCCTCACAGCAAACTCCTCTCCCGCTATCGGAAAGGTGTGGGACAAGTACCTAATGCACGACTTAACTGATGCAGGTTTTTCTAGGGTTTGTCCTGCATTTATTTTAGGCGAATGCCGTGTAGGATACTTAAACCATAGCCCGGGGGCCCTAGTTACCCTTGTCTACCTTCCTCCACCCTTCCGCATCCCCCCTTTAAAATCCCTTTCCTATGCTATAAGAGGTGTATGTGGATTACCCTATACATAGCCTGTCTACACCCCAAAAAAAGTTATGTAATTGTTGCACGTCTCTCTGTTTTTTGAACTAAGGTTTCCACATGCCGTGACTCCTCGGCCTGTTTTAAGGTGTGTATGTTCCGGGGTCGCAGACCTTGGGAATACGCTACTCCTATTGGAATAGTCGGCCCGCTGCCTCCTAAACTGGTCAAGGCTCTGTGAGGGAAAAGCTTCGACCCCACAGCACACCCCTCTCCCACCATCGAAATGTCGTGGTACACGTACCAAATGCCTGACGCAGGTTTTTCTAGGGTTTTCCCTGCATCACATTTAGGCGAATTGCCAGTTAGGATCCTTAAACCATAGCCCGGGGGCCCTAGTTAACCCTTGGCTACCTTTCCGCATCCCTCCTTTCACTCCCTTTCCTATGCTATAAGAGGGGAGTTGCCTTGATGTGGATTACTCTCATGTAGCCTGTCGACACCTTAAAAAATTCTGGATCATCTAATTGTAATTGTAATTGTAATGACTTAAAGTAACTGCTATTTCAATTAGAGTTAAAATTGATCGAAACGATCAAGGAACTCTGATATAAATCTAAATACGGGTTTCCGCTTGCGATAAAATAATAAGTTTTGTTCTTATTCACCTCACATCACAGATTTATTTCGTCAAGGATTTTGTCAAGGCATTTTGATTGGCAGGTTCCTTTACTTTGCTCTTTCAACAAATCCGAATTCTCTGATCGATCTTCGAGGGTAGAGAAAGTCACCGTCGCTAGTTTTACGAAGCCATTACGTGTCACCCCATAAATGCGGAGGAGACTGGATTTTGACACGTGTCACCCAGGGCAAAGTGCTGACTGTACGGATTTAGGAGGAGAGGCGACTTAGGACATCCAGGACTGAGGAAGTCCGCACTCACGATATACATATTCCAGAGAGCTTTTAACCCCGCCTCACCCGACACATTTGCATCACAGTGTAGATATGTGACTCTAGGGTCAGGAGACAAGCAGGAATAAATACAAACAAATGCACTTCGAACATATGAAACACCTTTGTGAATCGACAAAAGATCTGGCTGTTTTCCAAAACAAATTGTAGGTCCAAAAGTTAAAAAAACAACATATGTTAATTATATACATAAAGTTAAAAATTCCAGGCTTTTAGAGTTACTAACAATTATCAGTTCACAAATGTAGAACATAAAATGACAGAAGTGTAGGAAAATATTATTTTTGGAAAGGTCACAGTTTAATAAGATGACGTTGTAAAATAAACATGATTAAACGCCATTTCTCGCCATATACGAGTCACAACATTTTAATTACGTGTCGCTAAGGCCTGCCTCTGGTAGCGAAATTTACTATTCTTCTGCATGTGTAACTCAAATCTTCTGATGGATAATTATTGGTTACATTATTATGTATACTCAGAAGATTTGAAAAATCTTTTCCGAAATGCACCGCTAACTGCCGATTCATGATTCTTCCTTATATTGGGTTACTTTCATCCAGTTCTCTTACACAGTCTTCCTGATGATCCTGTCCATCTTTAAAATGACCGTTCATTGGCTCACTGATTATCTATAAGGGTTCTAGAATGTAGATCTATTCATTTCTATTTTGTTTTAAATTTATTGAACTATCTTTTCTTGAATATTGCTCAGTTTGGATCAGATATAATTTATAGTAACGTCTTATAAGTCTAATAAAGATTGTGTATGTCGCTTTGTACAATACACCACCAATCCAAAACGTTTTATTCCCTCTGAAAATACGCTGCCTATAACTGAAGCAAGGGAGCTGCGAAAATACAGCTTTATAAATTAAGAATAAAATAACTGACGAATCACACAGATATGAAACGGATTGTGGTTGTTCATTTGCACGCGCGGAAATAAATATGGAAATATATGTACTGGGAAACATTGAAAAAGGTCATGGAAAGAAATCTGGCAACACTGACAAACGTAGTTAACCTTAATATATATATATATATATATATATATATATATATATATATATATGGTATGGTTGTGAAAATGACAAGTCGTCATTCTCACCATCAATTTATTTAAAATATGATAAACTACGTCTGTTATTTTTCAGTTTTCCCCAGTATTTAGGCCTATAGTTCCACATTTATTTCCACAACATACATTTTCTCAATAACCATTAATCAAGTTTTCTCATCTCAGTGCAAAATTCAGCCAATTAAGCGCCGCTTAATTGTTAATTTTATATTGTATTTGGAAACTGTTGACATGCGCCATGAATTCCACACATATTAATACAATAAATTCTATTGGAAAGGTCCTGCTCACGGGGCGTTAGTCGGGAGTCTGCTGACATCTTGGCCGTCACTACTCGTAACTTGGATGATGCGAGACAATCATACGTGTGACGCAGATGTTGACTTGCATGGCTTAAACCGAAACCTACTTTTTTCACGCAGCACTTTGTTCTTCAGGCGAGTGCAGGAAGTACAAGTCAATAAATAGTTGATAAATTTCTTCGCTAATAGCTGGCGGAAGCAGTTGGTATCGACAGGGAGCTGTGTTTGATTTTTCACTTCCTCGGCGTCAAGTGTGGCGTGTCGGGAAAGGGGAACCAGAACGCTGCGTGGGAGAGCCTCATTAAGGCGCGTTCACCCTCCCAATTAATCACCACCGGTGTCACGCACTGGGCGGGTTTATTCGAGGCGTTGTGTAGCTGTCTGTCACTCAAGTGAACCACCAGAGCAACAGGTCCCGCAACCCCTCTCGTTAAAGAGAACCTCCCCCATCACCAGGGGGACCAAACAGGTTCAAGCAAACCACCACGTAGAGGCAACGCAGAGTCACGACCTCGGTTTCATCTTAACTAGATCTCCCCTTTCACTAATCCTTGCACACAGACAACTGATGGATTCCACCTTCAATGTAGAAATATCCACACCCGTGTCTATTTGAAAATATAGTTCATATACCTTGACTAAAGAAATGTCAAGGGACAGGATTCACATCACAAAATCCGTCGTAGTCTTCTGTACATCTCGTTAGGGCCGTTTATACCTGATCAAAATTCTTATTCATGTTTCAAAATAAGTTTTCTCACATTACACATCGCATTAATATGCTACTACCGTTTCTTCATAATGCCATGGTGTATTTTATCTAGGATGTTGAAATTATGTGAATCTGGTTACATATAAAGATTATGTCAGTTATACAATACTGGGAAGCCATGAAAACCCAAGTTTCTTATTCCGTATGGCGATTCCAACCTAGTACTTATCATTAAACATTCCATCGATGATATTCAGTTAGATTTTTCCCATTCATGATCCCTTCCGGATAGCACGTGTTCTTGGAAACACATTTTTGTTCATAGCTACATTATCAGCTGGGCTACTTGCTGAGATGAGACCTCGTTATCCATGTTCTCTGAACTGAGAATCCCTGTGATCACCGATCTGTTCACTCTACCAGTCCTGTTCTTCGAGCCGCTCCACTGGGTACTACCCCAGATCAGTTTAAATCACCACTACGCGTACCGATTTTTTTGAGAGATCAGGTTTGTTACAAGCGTTTACCAACATACACACCTGACTATCGCTATCAAGAGACGAATATAATTAACACATTCGTACAAACGCCGTAGGTTATTTACACTTGATAACTAAGCGATCACAGAAGGAAACATCAAACCACAAGGGAAAACTTAATCAGTATCTAACAGAATACGTTGTTATGGACACATTCTAGGTCAATTCGTTACACAATAATAATTAAAGTTATACAAGGATCCCTATAAAGAAACTAACAAAATTCTGTGCTGCAATTATTTAAATTATACTTTTCTAATAAAAAAAAACAGAATCTGAAATCACACAGATTATTTTCTCATAATTTCAAGGAAAGTTTTTCAGTCACACATAAAGGTATATTTATAGGTTTACAGCAGGAATCACCTTCATTAAACCCAAATGAATGTAGTTCCTTATAAAGTAATAATGAGAAAAGGAATTAATTTTTTATTTGTATATATATATTGTAATGCCTATTAATTAAGGCACTAATTGTAATTGATAATCTAAATTGTTGGAGAAACATTATTGACGGCGGTACCGAACACTACAAGCGACAATGAAGGAGAGTATTGTTGTCTGGGTTGGAAGAAGAAATAGCGCGTACAGAGACGGAGGGAGATTTCAGTTGGTGAAGGATTTCAGTCGAGGACGGAACTAAAATTTAATTCAGTTGGAAATCAGAGTTCGATCGCATTAAGTCGTCATGGAAGTACAGCTGTGAACAGACCAAAAGTAAAATATCCAAAAAGTATTTGGATACTTGTAGTATAACAGCTAGAACTATATTTTTTTTACAAGTTGCAATCTGCGACATGAAGACATAAATATTCAACGCTAAACATTTAGAGCGCAGAGTCTAAACTATTACATTCGTGATTTAGACCATTGTCTTCGATTGTGGCAGCCAGGCAACTGAATCCAGCAGCTAATAAAATTTGGAACGAGAGAATAACATTTACTAAACGAACAGTGAACCATTTCGACAAACTAAAAGTGTTATTAGAATCAGTGTTAAAAATGGCCTGTATGTATGAACGAGCCAAATTTGCCTGAGTATCGTAAGTTAAAATATCACTAAATTCATATATGTAAACCAAATTAAAAGATAGTATGTCAGATATCGTTCTTTTCTTATTGATGAAAAATTGTAAATTAGAAGCAATCTTTGTAGGTTAATTTCGTCGACAATTAAATTTAGTTTTGTTAATTGAAGAGTAAAATTTGTTCCTTTTAAATTTAATTTTGTTTTCTTTAATTATGTTGAATTATTGCCGTTATCAAACCCAGTTGAGACCCTGAGAGAATGAGTTATGCTTAATTTGTTAAATTGTTTAATATGTTGATAATAAAAAAATCTTTGTTTGTTAGTAAAATTAATTTTTTTCATTTTTTCATTGTTTAATTATAACAAAATGCTTCCACGAAGTGTGGAACGAATAAATCATTTAAATTAATTAATTGTTATTTTTTTAATTATTAAAAAAACGGAACAACAACGTGGGGCAAATTAAAGACAGTATTTTTTTTAATTATTACAACATATATTAGAGAAAATAAAATATGATGATTTAGAAATAAATCTATGAATTACAAAATATGAGTAAAAAGGAGTTGTTTTTTAAACCGTGAATTTTCGGAAGTAATTTGGCGCGAGCCTCTGTAACAAGGGAAAAGAATTCTGCAATACCGGCCTGTGAAGGCGATTGTTGCTGAATAATTCAGTAGACACAAAGCGTGGTCATGGGCAGGGAGTGGTGTATAGGTCGCACTTCATAAATTATGAGTAAAGCGCGTGACTCATAAGTTATCTAAACGCAATAAATGCCAGAGACAAGCAATTGAGGGGCGGCACTAATTGTTCTACTTACACCTACAATTAGAGAAACTTTCTAGTTTCTTTATTTTATTATTTTCATCCTCCTTTTTATCGGTTCGGACGAAATTACCTTTGTCGATTGGGCCACAAACATTTTCCATTGTCGTTTACTTCGAATTTGTTATTAGTAGTTGTTTTGAAGCCACAGATCAATACAAAGCCGTAATGGCGTATTAAGAATAATTGCTGGGGACGATTACGGCAGTTTATAGCGGCAGAAAAAAAAAATTAGGTAAGGTTTTTCTTATTCTGGTTTATACACATACATTTCTGACGCAGGTCACTTTTCCAGGAGAAACTCTACATTTTGAAAAATCTAGAAATACCATACCTATTATAAATCAAGGATCGTGTGACGTCTCTGAGTTAAACTTGGCAAGAATCGTGCAAGCGATAACAGTCATGATCCCAGAGAAGTTTTGAGGTTGAATTTCTCCTGGGTACAGTTCGCTCGTATCAAGATTTCCAAGAGGTTTAAAAAAAGTTTCTTGTTCTAATCTTACAAAACCGTGGAACATCTAGATGCGCCGGTTGATGTCGCTCACAAGTTTTCCGTGCTTATTTTGATACACGAAACTACGGAAACTATTAATGGTAAATCCATAAAGAAGACGTAGCTCAATTGCGCGCTCTAAAACCTCATGGCTCTAGTGATGACGTCATTATCAAAATTAAATTCAGCGCTTAGTTAAGTAGCGGTGCATATATTACACTATCCCTTTGTGTATTATAACGTGGATAACTTTGTTAACAATAAATGTTTACCAAATATATATCAGTCATTGGAGTATGGAAACAATGCTGAAATTGATTTTTCGTCCCGTGTCAAGGTGAAATTATGAAAGTACACTTATTAAGACAATTGAACAGATAATTAAACGGAAAAAGCGTATTTTAAAAGAGCCGTTGCAAAAATTTTACGGTTCTGGCTAGAGCAAATCAGCCTTTTAAGTCAGTAAGGAGTGAAATTTTGCATGTAACAGCCAATGATTCGGCAAATAACGTAAAAAAATGAATCTAATAATTAAAATACATTTTATGATTCCCTGTTTTTGTATTATAAAAAAGTTATTTTATTTTAAATTCAATAATTCTCAACTGTGTAAATATAACAGTTATTCAGACCGCAACTAGTGCGTTAATCGCGCCTTTAGAAAAATCATACTATTGAAAATATGGAATAAATAAAACTTCATTTAAATTAGAAACAATATTGATTCGTACAAACTGTTATAATACTAAATAGGCTGCAATGAAATATGATCATTTACAACGGTATTTTAAATTCGTGAAACGTATTTTTTATTATTATTTCCCTCCTTCTCAATCACAATTTCCTGTCCCACGCTGAACCGTCTGATTTTTCCACACATTCATTTTATTTATTTTAACCAGAAATTTCACCGGTTGCCTCGTTACTTTTAATAAATTGTTTACCTCTGGAAAATATAACCGCAATTTTTATATTTTCGGTCATTCGCTGGCTTCCATGAACTGCACAGAGCTATGAAGGGCGCAGGGCTTGATTTTATCCCAGGCGTTGCACAGCACAGACAATACAACGCGGTGTTCATTTCTGTACTGTTTTTTTTATAAAACACTTGTGACAAGCAATTGCAAAAAAAAAAGGAAGGAAAGGGGAAAGGGGAAAGGGGGTAGGGAGACGCGCGGACGCCATGTTTGCAGCTGACGGTCGATAGCTCGGCCTGCTACCTGTCAGATCCACGCAACTCATTCCATGCTGCAATTTACACGCAGCTGCTCAACTAAGTCTTCAGGATATAACACACTGGTCAAGAACACTCATTAATGCAATTGAACAGATAATTAAACGGAAAAAAACATATTTCAAAAGCCGTTGCAAAAATTTTACGGTACTGACTAGAACAAATCAGCCTTTTAAGTCAGTAAGGAGCGAAATGTTGCATATAAGATCCAATGATTCGGCCATTAACGTCAAAAATGAAACTAATAATTTAAATACATTTTATGATTCCCTGTTTTTTGTATTCCATATTTTTTAATAAAAAAATTATTTGATTTTAAAGTCAATAATTTTACGGTTCTGGATAGAACAAATCAGACTTTTAAGTCAGTAAGGAGTGAAATGTTGCATATAACATCCAATGATTCAACCATTAACGTAAAAAAGCAAAACTAATAATTTAAATAAATTTTACGATTCCCTGTTTCTGTATTTCTTATTTTTTTTTAAAAAAAATTATTTTATTTCAAATTCAATAATTTTACGGTTCTGGCTAGAACAAATTAGCCTTTTAAGTCAGTAAGGAGTGAAATGTTGCATATAACGTCCAATGATTCGGCCATTAACGTAAAAAAATTAAAGTAATAATTATTCCCGTTTTTGTATTCCATTTTTTTAATAAAAAATTATTTTATTTCAAATTCATTAATTTTACGGTTCTAGCTAGAACAAATCAGCCTTTCAAGTCATAAATGAGTGAAATGTTGCATATAGCATCCAAGATTCGGCCATTAACGAAAAAAAAATGAAACTAAAAATTTAAATACTGTAGTAATTGGTAATTAAGGCATTGTTCTAATTGAAAAGTTGAATTGTAGAGGACTCATTATTAGTGGATATAGAGCGGACGCCGCAACAAACCGGCAAGGCAAAGAAAACATTGTTGATCGGTTGGGAAGGTTTTACGCGCTCAAAATTTACGAGACGAACAGTTCAGTCGGGCAGCAGACAGCAAATAGGAGAGACGAAAAGTTTTACAGTCGGCAGTCAGAACGAAAGAATGTGGTCCAGTCACAAACATGCTTTCAAATATTAAAAAGTAAAGCAATATTCAGTCGGGAAGGAGACAGAGCAACTAGTTGCAGTAAAGCATCGAGAACCAACCAATTTGTGTTAAACCAACTAACAAACAACGCCAATTAGAGCCTGTGAACATTTAGAGCCTGTGAGTACTTATAATCAGTGATGTCCCCAAAATTGTGCACGAAAAGCTAAAAAGAGACCTGGGCGGCCGTAAGTAGAGAAAAACTTTAAAATCATTTGTAAACCGTGTTTAAAAGATAAAAGTCAGATTGTTCTTTAATTATTTAATTATCGATAAAATGAGATTCTTAATTCTTGATAAAATTAAAATTGTTTAAATTCAACCTTTAGTATTATTTCTTCCGCAACAAATTTCGTCTATGTTCAGACGCATTGATTCCCATATAAAGTAAATTTGTGTTTTTTTTTCATTTGTTAAATTCAGCCGTTATATATTTAATTATTACAATACATTTTATGATTTCCTGTTTTTTGTATTACATTTTTTGGAATCATAAAAAAAATTATTTTGTTTCAAATTGAATAATTCTCAACTGTGTTAATATAACACTCATTTAGGCGGCAAACAGTGAAATTTTTGTTCCTCCACATTTCATGTAATTAATTGTACGTAATGTTCTATAAATTTTTACATAATTGTGTTATAAATTTTGTTTTGGAATTTATAGATAAAGAATTTGAAATTTCCAACATCTGAAGATGTCCCAAAAAAATTTAATAATTCATCTATTGTGCTGCTTTAAATTTTTATTTATAATTAATTTCTTGCTGAACTGTCTGGTGTTTATTTTTTCATTTTACTGAAAACTCTTAAGAAAAATATAAGTAGCCTCTTGATCCCAAGTCACTCTCAAAGTAGATCAACATTAGCAAATTAGCCTGACTACTCAGCAATGTTTATAATACATTACTCCTTTGATACTATTTCGAAGGCTGTATCCACGGATCTACGAGAGTAATTTTACAGGCAAATAATTTCAGCTGTACAACGACCCTGTGAGAATATTCAAGTATTAATTTAATACATTTTTCTGCTGACATTTCAAAAGCTTTTAGAAATTTTATATATACCATAGAGACGTTTTTAGTCATCCTAATGAGATTTTGTAAGTTAATAACTGTCGGTCTTGAAAATGTCTTTAATAACCTGATATTTCCTACTAGAATTTTTTTTTAATCCGTTCGTATTTCTTTTACAGACACACAATTTCAATTACTGCATAGAATCCGGCCCAATTTTAAGGATTACCGTTATAAGAGAACTTCATATAAACAAAAATATACAACATTCTATGATTTTGTTGCAAACTTACAGATAGTTTTCACGGCACAAGCAACTAAAGATTATTTGATAATCCATTATAATATCCAAAAAAAAAAGTCGCAGGCAATTTTTAAATCTAATAAAATTTAATAATCACTAGAATTCTGTGCTTTTTTTTAGCACATTCCAGAAATAGCCAAATGATATATAAGGAAGAAATACTGCAACAGTTAACCGAAGAGTAGTTTTTTTTAAGTAAAAGAAATATGTTGGTGATTTTACGAGGGTTTTAATTACAATTGTTCCAACACCGGATTTTATTGACAGAGATAAATAAAGGAAAATCTCAACTCATAAAAGTAGTGTTCCGTAAAGTGTTATGGAGTAGTAGCGATTCAACGGACTTTAGTTAATGAGTTCCTGTCAGAAGAAAGCAAGGAGAGAATAAAGAGATTGTTGAACAGAATGGACGTCCACAGGAAAGCGGTCAAAGGGTTTAACTATTTTCCTCTCCCGATAAAAAGCTCACGGGTGAGTATGGCCAAGCTCAAGGAAAAACACTTGGCTTTTGATGGGGGTGAGATTGGTTCTTTCCCTTCCCTTTTTGTTTACCGAGCACCCTCATAAATGGGAACTTAAGCTTTAAGAAAAGAAGGACCCCGCTCATTCCGACCCATTCATTTGTTGCGAAACGAAAAATAGGTATCCTGACTTGAACGATCCTTTAAACGTCGAACAATATTTGTCTTGAAATATATTAAATAACGTTAGAGGGGTATAATAATGACAAGGCACAGAAAAGTTGAATAAAAGTCTGTAGAACTACAACTCTTGTTGTGAGTGCAATTCTGATAATCACTAAAATTATCCAATTTTTACAGATAAAAATCTTTATTTGTCCTGATACAAGTAATTTATTTGTGCATGATAGTAACAGAACGAACGAATACAATTTGAATATGGCACAAAAATCAGTATAAAGTAAATAGAGAGGTTATTAAGGAAGGTTTAATAATTTAATAGTTCAGAAATGGCATAATTAAATTATGAAGACCAAAAAAACATTTTTAACAATTCATTGTCAGCATCAATTTGTTATATAATTTTATTTCAATTAAATTTATCTCTGAAATTTTTAAATAATTAAATTTACTCATAAGTTCAAAGTACGTCAATGTTACGGTATTTTCTCTCCGTTTCCTTCAGCTAACACTTCACAGTTGGTTTTTCTGACTCTTGGTCATTTCTTTATCTATAATAAAGACTGATACATCTAATTTATTTTCATTTTGTGTATGATAATAACAAATACAATTTGAATATGCGACAAAAATCAGTATAAATTAAATAGAGTGGTTATTAAGGAAGGCATAATAATTTAATAGTTCGGAAATGGCACAATTAAATTATGAAGGCCCAAACAACATTTCACGTCCAGAATCAATTTATTTATATATATAATTTTATTTCAATGAAAGTTAGCCCTGCAATTAAATTCAAACTACGTCCATGTTACTGTATTTTATCTGTTTCCTTCAGCTAACATGGAAATTACGGTTATTTGAAAGCTGTTGTTCATGATAAAATTACAAATAGTACACGAACCGTTGACTACGAAGAAGACTGACAGCAAATTAATTGTTTCTTGTAAAATAAGATGGCGGTGATGATAAATGTTGTTTGTAATTAATTATTGCTGTGAAGGTAATTAGTTAATGTGTGTTTGTACGGACATCGATCAGCGCTTCGTTTCAACTTCACGGAATTTCCGAAAGGTTGTTTTGCTGTTCGAATCTTAGTACACCTCAGATTCTCCCATCGATGTCGAGTTTTCTTCATAAAGCTACTTTGCTATCTCTACGAATTAATTCATGATTTTGTTTATGTGCTAGTAAATAATTATTTAGGCTTCTTGAAAATTACTCTCACTATTAAGGCCTACTTGAAAGGCTTTACTAATTTAATTAGTTGCAATTAAATCCAAGTAGTTCTGTCACCGAGGAGTCCTCTCAAACGTGTGACGCAAAAGTAACGACAATGAACTGTAAAAAATAGTTTAATTCTGTTTTTTATTATTTTTCTAAGAATATTTGAATTGTAGAGTAACCAGGTTTATTTACACAGTGTTACGAAATGTCACATAATTGTTCCGATATTATTACTAGTTGAGGAAAATTGGTAAATATAATTTCTGTATTTTTTTCTAATAGTGACTACTGTAGTGTAGTTCAGTGCTTTCACCAAACCTCACTGGATGCCGTCATAAATTATAGGAATAGTTTGCGGTGTAAGTAGCCGGAGAAGTGAATTAAGTGAGTCTTCTACTCGTACGAGCCACTGGAACGCGCTCAGAGGGAAACAGCGAGCGTCTTAAACAGCAATAAACCCTAGTCATTAAGGAGGCATTTACGGCAGTCGTAAACTCAGATCGGCGATGCAAATTCATGGAAATAGTCGATCCGAATTGCTAATGCAGCCGCAGCTCCTTAAAAACACACGCGCCATTCTGCACCTTTGTACTCCTCAAATCTCCTCCACCAACAGCCAGCAGCTTCAAATATCATGGACGTAAATATAATTTTACGACTACACGTGTAGAACTTGTCTACATAATACAGACATACAGAAGAATTCCTTATACTACAAATCAACGGACGCGTAACGTGAGATGGAATGAATATACTGATGATACGATAGAAGTTAATAGACGATACGTCACTGTGAATGAATTACGGTGGACGGCTGCAGTCATAAAAAAAATTTATCACAAGTTTACTTTAGCTAAAAGAATAGAAAATTCTATGGTTGTTGTATTCTTAAAATCGATTCAACGAAATACTTTAATTTTGGGACCTTCAATCATTATCTAGTGTGAATTTTACGTGATAAATTTATTACCTTCAACAATAAATAACGAAATACTAATTGGTATAATTGGTCGTTTAGCGGCTACGGGCTAATGGTTGTGACCGACATCTGGACGACGAAACCCTAAATGCATGATGCCAGAAGTTTTGGTGGACATACAATTATATTAAAAAGTAATAGTTATTTTAATTGTATTGAGTGACTCTCGGAGCGTGAGAAAGGCTGGTGTTCTTTAGCGAACATGGAACTCAAAAACTGTGAAAACAAGGGAATATTCTGGAGAGGGGGAAAGCAGATAAAAGGAGTTGGACTGGAGTGTGGTGACACAGTTGGACAGGAGACGAGTTGGACGGGAGAGCGTTGGTGGAGGTCCGCAGGGCCAAGTTAAGGGGGCCGAAACAATTTTATATAGTCAGTCAGTCAGTCAGTCAGAGGGGTCAGGAGAGAGCGTTGATGGTGGGCCAAGTTAAAGTGGCCGAAACAATTTTATAAGTCAGTGAGTTTGCATTCAGGAGAGCGTTGGTGGAGGCCAATTTAGGTGGCCAAGAGGAATCATCAGTCAGCAGCCATCAGCAGTCGGTAGGAGTTTCGTCGTGGAAATCTGTCTGTCTGCAGGGTTGGTTGTTTGGAGGAAGTCGCTGTGAGAGTAATATCATCGAGAAGAGGTGGTTCAGAAAGTAAAGTGTGAGCGAAACCTAGTGCTCTTTAAGCCTGTATGAAGTGAGTGTGTGCTGGTATGCTAGATCCAAATTGCATGGACCAGAGAGATTGTAAGTTATTTTTCTGTATTCATAGTTGTAAAATGTTAAATAAGGGTAGAGTCAGATTTCGTTTCATTTCGTTTTTCATTTATTTTAACTGCATTGTTTAATTATAAATTTGGTGTTCCGTTTCCTTATCAACCCAATAAAGACCCTGGGGTACCGAGTCTGATTTATTAAAATGTATTCTAGATTAATAAAATTGTTTTGTTGATAAAATATAATAACGTGTTTAATATAATTTCCTATAATCATAATTATCTAGAGAGGGGTATTACATTATATATATATATATATATATATATATATATATATATATGTGTGTGTGTGTGTGTGTGTGTGTGTGTGCGTGCGTGTGTATAATTCATAACTTCTGCTTCAACTACTCACTCAAGAAGCAACTACATTTCTTTAAGTTAATTTTAACACGTTAAAGTCAACAATATATCACAATTGTAAAATCTTCGGATTAAAAAATTTTCAGTATATTAAAAAAATAATTAATTTGGTCTACTGTAAACGTAAAAGGAAAAATTAAACAACAACGTTTTTACAATCCTTCAACAGGTAAGTCAAAAACCACAAAACAAGCAAATAAGTTAGCCTAATAATGAGGGATCATCGCCATTGATGAGTTTTAAAATATCAAGTTGAACGTTATTTGCTGTGATAATAGATTAAAAATAAAGAAATTGGGATATTTTGGAATGGTGCCTGGTGCATACATCTAAAATCTTAGCTTTTTACCAATCGAATGATGGTTTCTAATAGATATATTCCGAGACCACATAATTGTTTTTAATGGGAAGTTTGATATTCGACATTTGTTCTTTGATACGGATATTAAGTGATCTTTTTGTTTGCCCAATGTAGCAGTAATCGCAATCAGAGCCAGAGATTTTGTAAAACTACACAATGTATGTTATAGGTTTCCTTGTGCTTTTCATCGCAGTCATTTTCCATGTTATGAGAAAATGTTAGTTGAGATGGAAAGAATAATTTATGCAGTTAATAGGAGAATCATAGCGAAGTGAGCCAGGTCGAAAAATAGTCAGGGAGAAGAGGAGGACATAATTTTGTAAGGTACTTTCTGTCGCAATACAAATATCCCCAGATTTAAAAAATCTCGCATTTGTCTTTTGTTAATTTCTATAAGTAAATTCTAAAAATATATTTTTTTCAATATTCAAATTTATTTTACTTAGAACTCAGGATCCCATTTTAATAATTGTTGAAAGCACTTTTGAGATTTCAAATTACATTCACTTGATCTAAAAAGCTTGATTTACAAAGGGGACAACTTTTCCACGCCAGTGCGTAATACAGCAACACTATTAAAAAGCCACATACCGGGTATGGCCGTGGTAAAATCTGAGGTGGATCCTATCGGAAGTGCTGAGAGAGGCGAGCTCGCCGATAGGAATAGGCAGCAACACGCTTTGTTTAGCGAATTCAATTGTCGTGGACGCCGGACGTGGCTGACGTCACATCCGCGTCGCCGCCAGAGATGTTCTCCGGCGAAATTGGAAATATTACACAGCCGCGGGCCTGTCAAACCGTCCCCCGTTTCACCTGCGAAGGCTGCGTGGGCGTGGCTCTTTCCCGCACGATAAAAATTCAATTTTGTTGTCGCAGTGGACAGCAATTCACTGACACGTGGCTGGTCCAGGCGTCACTGGTGCTCGCAGAACGCCTTTGCAAACGTTCACTGAAAGGCCGTCACGAGCCGCGCTTAGAAGTTCGATATCGGGGCATTCGTTACGTCAGAAAAACACCACGTAGTCTGACCATAGATGTTTGATATCTATTCTGCGTCGATATTTGCATCTAAGACAAATATGAAGAAAGATGTCGAAAAATTTTAAAATAAAAGAAAAGGTGAATAAGAAAACAGTCAATGAAAAGTATGGAAAATGTTAGTACCAAAAGCGAATATACAGACGGATCTAAATGAAGAAGACACAGGCAGCATGGTTACATAGGATAATCATGATTAACCAATTCCTAATTGCGAAGACCACAATCTACCATAAGAAATATAGAATATACCACAATATACACTAAAAAATTTGAATTTTGCAAGAGATTTTTCCTAAATGCAAAGACCACAATACAGAGTAAAAATTTAAAATTTGAATTTTACAATAGATTTTTCTTAAATGCAAAGACCACAATATACACTAAAAAATTTAAAATTTGAATTTTGCAAGAGATTTTTCATAAATGCAAAGACCACAATACAGAGTAAAAAATTTAAAATTTGAATTTTCCAAGAGATTTTTCCTAAATGCAAAGACCACGATATACACTAAAAATTTAAAATTTGAATTTTCCAAGAAATTTTTCTTAAATGCAAAGACCGCAATATACACTAAAAAATTTAAAATTTGAATTTTGCAAGAGATTTTTCTAAATGCAAAGACCACAATGTACACTAAAAAATTTAAAATTTGAATTTTCCAAGAGATTTTTCCTAAATGCAAAGACCACAATATACACTAAAAATTTAAAATTTGAATTTTCCAAGAAATTTTTCTTAAATGCAAAGACCGCAATATACACTAAAAAATTTAAAATTTGAATTTTGCAAGAGATTTTTCTAAATGCAAAGACCACAATGTACACTAAAAAATTTAAAATTTGAATTTTGCAAGAGATTTTTCATAAATGCAAAGACCGCTATCTAACATAAGAAATTTAATATTTGAATTTTGAAAAAGATTTTCAAATCTACGCAATGATTTGGTCTTGGAAGAAAAACCTGTGTGGTAGGAAAAACCATAAACTAAATCCCTGAAAAATTGTTTTTAAAAAAGGAACTTTAATATTAAAGACAAGAGAAAGTCTCAGAAATCATCAACAAATAAAAAAACAGTATCATTTAAAGCCAAAATTTCAGTCTGTACGTCTCATAAATACGGGTGAAGTTAGTCGCTGGAAAGAATTAGATTAGGGCAGGATAAAATTAGATAGGCAGGCAACATAAATAACGAGTTCAACTAAACGTACTTTTACTGCTCACAAATGCAGGCATCTATCTCCATGTTTTTTATTTCGTCTCCTTTCAATCATATTTCGTTTTTTAATATAATTTTCGAACGTCAGCAGTCGCTTATAATCCAAAGGTTCCAGTTCAAAACTGTTAAGGATAATATTTCCTAAATGTATGCTAATTAGATAAAGAAGAACCCACTAATAGTCAACTTTTCTTTGTTGCTTTCAACAGGTGATGAAAAAAAAAGAGTAAGAACGATACGCAAGTATCAAAACCAGGTGATGAGGTCAAAAGGTTAGTTCGTGTATTATATTTGTGGCTCATGCGTTTTGAATCACTTGAATCATTTGAAGCAACAAAGATTGAAGAAACAAGTGGAATTTATTTCTTTTACTTATTTCTGTTTAACACGTAAAATTTTATTTTATACTTTTCTAAATGTGTTCCTTGACTTTTTCCGATTTCTTAATCTGTTCACAAATTCCCTGTATTGTGTGTCAGACAGAGAGAATCGCATGAATAATTAATTTCAAATGGCAAATAATTGAATTAAACTATGACGTCCGCAGTACAGTTGTACGAGTGAACTGTGGTCTGTATTCCAAGGTAGAGACCGTATCATTCGCACTGAGCTGTGTCTGACCTCATCGACCCGCTCCTCATCCAATTTGCCGTGTTCGCCTCAAGGGGACGGACCTCGCCACCAACTCTTCCTCAATTCGCTCCTCTTCCGCACACTCCAATTTTTTTTTTCTCTCTCTCCGGTGTGCAGATACATATTATTTTTAGTCCCCACTGCTATAAATCTAGCTAGCAGCAGAAATATAAAGCAACGAAATATATATTGCTCAAAAAGTAGCGCAAGCGTGAATCGGCTGGTCATAAATATTTGTGACATTATGAGACCTGTATTGACCTTCCAGCCTCATGTTTAACCCGTGTACGTGTATATTATCCAGACTAGTGGTATGCTTTTTTTGCTTTCATTTCTCTTCTATTGAAGGTGGTGCCCGCAGTATATTGAAACTTGCCACGAACGTCGTTGCTCTATGTCAAGAGTGACCACATATCACCAGAAAAACTCGTTCAAGTGTAACCTGCCGTTCATTACAAAACAAATCACAAGTTTCTACGACACTTCTCTCAGACATTTATTTCGAAAAGTTTCATATTATTTGTCCATTTATAAAACGGTGGCTATTATTCGATATTACTCTAGTTATTGGCAATTTTATTTCTCATCTTGAAAGTGGTGAAATGTAACGAAAATTAGTTGAACTAATCAGAGATGCTTTTAGAGACGAATGGCTGTTCTTGAAGACTGTAGTTGTTAAGTTTTTGATTGCATCCGCTGAGTAAACTCCTTTACCCTAGAAACAAGTGGTTATCGTTATTGTAATATAATATTAATATCCACCAGTTAATCATATGTTAATTTACAATGTTTCATATTCCTTTGTAAATTATAATAAATTATTTGTTAAAAAAGAATGACTTGACAGATAATTTTTTCTAGTTTTGGAATTATTTTAGTTGACGATAAGAATATAAGACTACTTTTTCATCATTAAGTTAATAATCGGAGAGAGAAAATCTAATAACAATTTTCACTCGCATTAAGACCAAACAAGACCATCACGTTCAGGGCTCAACATCGAGCCCATACAAGGAACAATGTCAACAATCCAAAGATAAAACAGTTGTCACTGAATCTAATAAGAAAACCTGAAACATTTGTTCCGAAAGTAAAATCCAAACACCAATTAAATGCACATGACGACCCTTCTAGTGATTCTGACACTGACATTTGTTTTATTGAGAGCGACGATTAAGACGCTGTTGATGATGGGGACGCAGTATGCTTATTCTGTACAGGTCATCCTTCAGATGATGTTCTCGGAGGAAAATGGGGGCAACACAAGTTATCATGAAGATTGAGTGTTCTCTACTTTCTATATTTAGTCGAATATTTTAGTGGAAAATTAAAACTAGTGAAGAAACAGTATGGTATAAAATTTACTATAAGTTCTTCAACAAATCTCTATTATAAAATTTTGTGTCTCATATTAGGAAACTTTTTTTCCACCTACCACTTTTATACATTTTTTTAAATTACTCATTTATATATTTTCAAAAAAAATGTAAGGAAAGTCTGATTTAATTTAATAATGAGATATATTATAGACGTTAAAAAATAAAGTTGTATAAAAATTTAGCTTACTTTAAAATTTTTTGTCTCATATCAGGCAATTTTCCTCCAGTCTACAACATATAACGTTACGACTAAATCCAGATTGAGATTATATTTTTGAAGTAAAACTTTATACACGAGGCATGAGACAGTTATAATTAATTAATGCAAGCTTTCCCGGTGTATATTATTAATAAATTTTTCACGGTTAAGCACCAGGTTCCGATTTCTCGATGTTGACGTTTCTGCTGTCATTCTCTACGGCTGCCTTCAGACTATGTCGCTGCGTGACGTGTGCGTCGGACTCCAAGTCTCCGTGCTGCGATCTGATTGGGCGTTGAGGATCGCCTGACGACAGTGTCAAGGACACACGTGTTGCCATGCCGCGTAATATTTTAATAATTGGATTCCACGCGGTACTGATTTGGAAGCCAGAGTCTTTGTTTAAAAGATTTTTATGGATTTTAATTTCTATGGCTTCCCAAATCACACTGTCGTGTCACTTTTCAGAGCGTCCGAAAAACACATCTTGTGTCATGTCATAAGAGCATTGTCAGGTTGTTTTAGACGAATGTATCTGTCGTGTTCAATGCAGCGTTGTTCGATGGTCCTCAAAGTTTGTCCGATGTAATTTTCGACCACAATTTCAAGGAATCATGTAAACCCCAGCTGTTTTTAGGCCAATGTCATCGTTTACAGAACCAAGAATCTGTCTTATGATCTGTGATCGAAAAACTGTGCTTCGCCAATAAATCGGCCAATCTTTGACGTTGTTGGCTGTGCATAGGGAAGGAAAGCTAAGGCTATAGGATCCAACTCAGGTTTTCTCTTCGTTTTCTTATTCCTAAGAGCCTCGTAAATTTTCCTTTGAGAATATCCGTTTTTAATGAACGTACGCCGTAAATGTTCGATTCCAGAGCCAAACTATCTTTATCTGAAATTGAACGTGCTCCATGTAGGAGTTTTAATACCGCTGGGTGAAGGAAACTACTAGCATTCAGGTAGACTTTTATAAAGGGGACATACGTCAAAATAAGCTCCACTGTATTACTACATTTCTCAGTAGTTGAAAAATATCGTAAATCTGTAAATGGAACAACACACAAACTGTCACTCCTTTACTCCAACCTGCTGTCTACCCGCAACGGTCTTGGATGTACAGGGTTGGCGTTCTGCTAGGGGCATGAAAATATTAATTCTAAGTCTTGTATTTATAATTTGTAGAATTTGAGGCTGACATTAATCGAGTTGTGGAGAGAAAAATAATCATATTATTCAAATACGCTTAGTAACTCTTAAACCCACATTTTAAATATGTAACTTATTACATCACTTGTTACACTATCAACAAATAACGATTCAGCCAAAATTCTTGTAAAAAAATTTATTTTGCTGTTCACAGCCATTCTAAATTGACTCGAACTTGTTCTTGTCTCCTACGAGAATGAAAAATATTAAATTTGGCGATTTTATTTTCATTATCAAGTTAACATTAGACGCTATTGAAATTAATGATATTCAATGTCGATGTAATTTGTATAAATTTGATGCTTCTTGAACGGAATATGATTATAAATTTTCAGTGCGTGCTTCAACCATTGAAATTTTCTCGGAATGAATGCAGTGCGTAACGGAAAAGAAGAGATTTTTTTCGTTCGGGCTAATAAAGTCATAACAGCTGTTAATTTGTCTGGCAGATGATGGTTTAAAATTGTCGTCATAGGATATGAGATCCACTATCACAGGCTTTTCTCATGTAGACTGTCCAAAAAAAATGGAATTATCATTAAAACGTGCTAATAAAGGATTAAAAATTAAAGAACGTGCAGGTTATGATGCTAAATAAAATTATAATGTGGCTGTTTTTCAATCCGTTTGAAAGGCTCAGGGATATCAATTAATATTTTCATATCTGTCGTTATATTTTCTCAAGTTACAAGATTGCCTTCACAGTTTGTCGAATAGTTTGAGATGAAACTCGGAACACGTTCGGACTACGGGGAATTTCATTGTCTTCGGATTAATGTCACTGTAGAAAAAAAATGCGAAGAAATCTCTATTTCTTGCGTAAGGCTTATTCGCTGAAACTCGTTTCATGCTTGCGTAAACGGAGTGAGGAATTCCCCGCCTAGATTGCCTGTGTCGAAGGAGTTACCACAGGTGTGTCTTTTGTCTTCCTTGTACGGTTCCTGGAGGTAAATTAGCTCCGAGCAGGAAATGACAGGGGCGCCATCTCCCAGACAATTCTCGTGGAATGAATACGGAAGCCAACTTTTCAATACACGACCATTCGAAGAATGGCTACAATGCATGCACGAGTCATTAGGTATAGACTCCTATTATGGGAACGGCGAAAAAACTTCTTCCCGTTCGTTAGGCATTGCATTCAATGGTTGAAGCACAGACAGAAAATATATATCACTCAAGTATCATTCAACCATATACAAATCATTTAGACATTAATTAAATTCAATTATAATTCAATGCTATCATGTTAATACAAATAAATACACTCGCCAGATTTAATATTGTTTCTTCTGGTATGAGAGAAAAATAAGTTGAAATAAACTTTAAAATGATCGTTAAAGTAAAATAAAAAAATTCCAATTCTTAAAAAAGGAAAATTGTCAGAAGTAAGTTTATTTTGTCGGTTGTCATGTTGCCTATTAAATCTCTCTGGGATACAAAACCATACAATGTTAATGGTCTGCAAATATTAAGCACCATTAACACTCGCTCTGTATAACGAACCGGTTTCGGTGAAGAAAGAGGTAGTTTAATAACACGGTTCGCTCGCTGAGATCCGGAAAAAAACGATGTCCTAAATAAATACTGGAAGTATTATATTAATCATGTATAATTATGACACCGATTGGCGTAATCATGTTATTTATTACATTAACGTTTAATTTACAAAATTGCTCAACCATAATTAAATAATGATTTAAATTTTATCGGCACGAGTTAGCAAAGAAATTATTATATAATTTATTGCTTCGTTTGTGACATAAAATTATCTTGTAAAGCTCTTTTTATGATAAAGACATTTTTTAAGGATTTCCGGATCCGCATTATAAGAATAAAACAGAAAAAATTAATAAGAATAAACATTTACTTCTCATTTTGCATTGTTGTAGTGACTAAATTGAACGTAATAAATATACACGGGACAGAAAAACAAACTCTGGAATAATTTCAAAACGTAAATGAGCTACAAAATTTGTAGTGAATTAAAATAGACTAATGACAAAACTGTGTGAAATATAGTTTAACTATAATAAAATGGGAAAAATTATTAAATATGATTAAAGTGTTAGGGAGATAAATAACATTGGATGAGTACATTTAAAACACTTTTGATACGATTTGAAAGTGTTGCTCCTGATTGGTTAAGACTCTACAAAGGCTCCAAATAAAGTCCGGCGAATCAAAATTGAAGAAATGAGGCTTACTGTAAACATATTTATAGGGTGAAAAAGGTAACTTAATGATAGTAAGTTTAATAAAACAGTTTAAAGACAAATATTCATTCAGAAGAAAAACGTAGACTTCAATTTAAAAGCGTCAAGCTGTAGTTTTCCGGGCTTTTATTAGAGCTTGTAGGGTAGTGACGTCTATTGCGATCATTCGCGTGGGTCTGAGCCAATGAAGACGAATACCCTCATTCTGTGGCTGGAGGAGAGGTTGATGGAGCGACCAATCACCTCACCCACACAGATTACCTGTCTCGTACACAAGGGAAATGACGGTCTTCATTCTCGCATGCCTGTTGTATAAATACACACATTCTCCTTTTCACTCCTTTTCCTGTGCTATAAGAGGGGAGTTGCCACAATGTGGATTACCCTATACATAGCCTGTCTACACCTCCAAAAAAAAAGTACATAGCCAAGGAAGCCTGTGAGAGAATTCTCTGGAGGGGGCTACCTTTGGGGATGCCTTCCCATCTCTCTGTTTTTTTTAACTAAGGAACCGAGGCACCTCGGCCTGTTTTCAGACGTGTATGTTCCGGGGCCACAGACCTTGGACATACGGTAAGAGTCGTCCGCTATTTCTAATGGAATAGTCGGCCCGCTGCCTCCTAAACTGGACAAGACACGGCGAGAGGAAAGCTAACCCCTCTCCCGCCATCGGAAGGGCGTGGGACAAATACCAAATGCCCATCCAACCTGATGTAGGTTTTCTAGGGTTTGCCGTGCATCACTTTTAGGTGAATTTCCGGGTAGGATCCTTAAACCATAGCCCGAGCGCCCTAGTTAACCTTTTGCTAGCTTGCTCTACCTTTCCGCATCCCCCCTTGCACTCCCTTTACTATGCTATAAGAGGCGAGTTGCCACTGGATTACCCTATAGATAGCCTGCCTATACCTTAAAAAATGTAGCTATCTTTACACACTAAACGCGCGCGTGACCTTAAACTCACAATAAATCTGACATGAACGCCAGAAAAAAATGTAACTTCTAATTCATGTTACAAAAGACAATAATACGTTACAAATTGCAAAGGGCAGTTTTTATACGAAGGATAATTTTAAGGGACTGGGGCTATATTAGATGTAGAGATATGCAGCCACGCAACGTAATCACAGTAGCATTTATTACAAAACATCTGTGTGAAAAAAAAAGTTTATGTCGACCTGTTTGAGACGTATAAACACAAAAACGACCGAACAGATTTAATTTTTTTTAACATTTGTATTACTACTTATTAAAGATATACATTATAGATAAACGTAAAAAAATCTATTTAATTTATTAGCTACTAATAGATGCGTTGTCTTTGGATTGATTACACTTTCATGAGGTACTTAACGCATTTTCATGTTCGCAAAGCTAATGAAAAAAATTGATTCAGATGCACTGCACACATTTTATTCCTTGACATTTGATTATGGCCCTAGTTCTGCTTAGCAACAAATAGTAAACATTAATTAAAAAATCAAAACTCTTCCCCGGGGTTTTCTAAACGATTTGGGCAACATATTTCGGTAAGAACATGTTTTTAACCTAGCGTCAATGGGAAAAATGCGTCACGTTTGTGAAAACTTGTACTTTATTAGAAAGGACGTGAATTACTTCAAAAGCAGCTGTGACTGTCTCTCTCAAGCACATTCATTGCCGTAATACAAAAGTACCGCTGAGACAGAATGAAAAACGTAGTGTTATAAACCTCCGTCTGAGATTAAATCAGTGGCCTTAAATAGCTGTAATAAAATTATCGATAGAAGCTTGAACAAATTCAGAATATCTCAGAGGAAATGATTTGGAAAAAAATTTGGTTCCCTGGATTAAAACCTATGCTCATTCATGAATATATGAATCGGGTCCCAACGTTTACAGGTAAATGAGAGGATTTCTACATTTGATACGTCTCAATATACGTTTCGCTGCTTACAAATTGTATTTAAATGTCTCATATATTTTTTTCCTTTCCCGGAGTTCAGGATTTCCCCCGCTATGTGCGACGCCTGCAGAAACCTTTCTAGGGTAAAGCTCTTAACCCGACGTTTCAGAGTCTGCCTTCCACACACGCGCCGTAAATTTTACACTCTAGGCTAGCCACACGCATGTAACGCTCGCTAGTATTGCTTTCACGTAAATGTTACGCGGGCTACGTTCGAGTGCTTACCAGCTATTCCTCATAAAAATAGAAAATAAAATTTTGAAGCAAGGATAAAACGTCGCTCAAAGTAGTACATTTTTATATTTATTATTCATAAAAATATTTACGCATACCGCTGTACGACTTTTTTTTTGTTTTGCCGACGGAAAGTTTGTTCATATTGGCCAACAATCCTTGTGGAAGGGGCGAGAAGAAATTATAAAGTACATTAGAACGTTTTATTAGGGTATTAAACTCAACTACCCACTCGCAATTTTGATTCGAAGTTCCATTACGTTTCACACGGTAGTTAATTTCATACGAATCAATCGAACAAGTATTAACACAAATCAATTGCCTTTCATTCGACTAAGTACTGTCTTCTGAAGCTTAAATATATTATTATAATTATTCTCTCAGTCCGCACATTTCTTTATAATAATTGTTCTGTTTCTCTCAATTTCCTTTCCATATAAACGTCTACCGCAAAAAAAGCAGAAAATAATCTTTCTCTTATCATGTAACGGATTTATTTACGTTTGTAAGTTTTTTTTTGTAAATGTACATTATTTTTTCCATGTACATTTTTACATTTTTACTCATTTACTAATAGTCCATTTTATATATTTCCTCATTTATCCATTTATTATTTTTGTATTTTCTGATAAATATATAAATGGAGTTTGAGTTTTGAGCTTATCTTATTCCATTGAAATATCTATATATGTAATAGTATTTTGATGTCACTGTAGAGGACCAACGGAATCAACAAAGCTAAAAACTAATCCGCACTACAAACACAAAGTATTGGTATTTTTGTGCATCATAATCAATCAACATAAATCAGTAACCGCACGAATTAATTACTTAAATTATTTGCTGTATGTCTTAACGTTTTTTTTTGTAATGTTATAAGCCAAAATATAAAAGCATGGTTTTTGCTTTCAAATCAGACTCTGAATAAATAGTGATATAGCTTTAAAAGTTTATAAAAAAAATTAGACTTGTTAAACATATAGGTATTTTGCTTTGAAGATATTTAAAAGTTTCTGTATATTATTCTAGAAGAAAAATGAGAGATCACCTCCTCGCAGAATGTAAATAAGTACAGGCATAAAATAATTAGATCCTTCATTAAAGCGAATAATTACCAAACACTGTAATTTCTCCTTCATCGAAATGTGTAGATGAGCATTCCAGTAATAAAAATTTACCAAAGAATGTCGTTAATACTTGTAATGAATTA
Organism: Zhengitettix transpicula; assembly: GCA_037074705.1. NCBI lineage: Eukaryota > Metazoa > Arthropoda > Insecta > Orthoptera > Tetrigidae > Zhengitettix > Zhengitettix transpicula. The sequence goes on along the minus strand of CM073596.1, from coordinate 31,451,280 downwards.
GAATGGTTTTTCTCTCATGTTCTGCATCAGTAGATGTTCAAGTTCAAGTATGTCGTACCTAATATGCAGCAAAAAAATCAATAACCAGTTTTGTAAAGTATTCTTCAATATTTGTTCAGTCATAAGGTGCAGACATTTAAAAACCATTGAATTAATTTCAGAACAATTTTTATAGGTAGACAATTGAGTTCCTGTATGTTTAAATTTACTAGATATGAAGCTACAGATTTAATTTCTAAGTCAGCCTAAACATTGGACTGTTAAATATGATTTTTGGATTTTCCGTATATATATGTATATATCCTCCATAGTGTTTCAGACTATACAACAAACGAAGAAGGTTAATCCAATTTCAAAAGCACTCAATACTAGAAATATTTTCTAATTACCATCTTGGGGAATTATATGATAGTGTTTATAAATATAGCGTATATGATATCATTGTTGATACATACATATATATATATATATATATATATATATATTATAAATTTGGAAATTCAAGTAAATGTACTATCGTGACGCATGGTCGGCCACGGTCACGATTTATACGAGCATTACCCTTCAATAAAACATAAGTTATTTTACAAATCTACGCAAGCAATAGCTCATACGCCATAAAATTAAAAATTGGGAAATTAAGAAGAAAAAAAATGTAAATTTAATTTAATTTGAAATTACGGAATTGTTCTGATATTATGAAATGCCTAAAATAATTAGTTTTGTTTGCGTTACCAGGCATCCTGCAGAAGTGTACAAACAGAATACGAGTCGAGTCCAGTTCCAGTTCCCGCGGGTGGAGGTGGGTTAATCGACCCGGTTTCAGATGCGGGAATACATGTTTATTTGTCTGCAGTGCGGATCCCCCGAAAGGCCTCGCCGCTGGACTGACTACAAGTCACTACCAACACACACACAAAAATAAAACTAGTAAGCCCGTAAATTTTGGAACGCTCTTCCTACCGAAACAGATCCCGGCAAAGAGACGCCAAACACAAAACCGCCTCAACGGACAAAATGCTCAAGGGTTTTCACCAAGCAGAAAATCTAGTCGGAGAACAAAGGTGGAAACGCAACTACATCGGCGGAAATGTAAAGGAAGTTCTTCTGGCCGCGAACACCGCACGGTAAACCCAAGCAAACTTTACTCTCCTACAGGACATTTTCATGTTAAAACCCCTGATTATAGTATTCCTTACTTGCCTATGTATTTTCGTTGAAGTGATTTTAGACGCGATAGATCTGAGAGAATCGTTTCTGATAACCATCGAATATATACGACATTGAATTTTATTCGTAAAAAATATCTATTTATTATCGACAAATTTCCGTTGCGGGAATTAAGAAACTATTAATATAAAGATAGTTTCTATTTTCAAACGAAGGTAAAAAAGATTATATAATTTAAGCTACAGTAAAGAAAAACGAAAACAATTACAATTAAAGACTTCTGTATTGTTGAAGTTGATTGTGCAGTGTACGATTGTATTCCAGATAAATATGAGTTGCTGGAAAGCAAATTTAAAAATCGTGGGATTGAACATTTTTAAGTAGAACCAACGTCAGAGGGATTTTGGAAAAAAAATTCAACCTTCAAGCAGGGATTTTGTTAAAGTATTTTTTTTTTAGGGCAACAGGCTACATGAGGGTAATCCACATTTGGCAACTTCCCTTTAATAGCATAGGAAGGGATTTGAAAGGGGGGATGCGGAAGGGTATAAGAAGGTAGCCAAGTGTTAACTAGGGCCCCCGGGCTATATTTTAAGGATCCTACCCGGTATTCGCCTAAAGAAATGCAGGGAAAACCCTAGAAAAACCTGTATAAGGTAGGTCGGGCATTGGGTACTTGTCCCACGCCCTTCCGATAGCGGGAGAAGAGTTTTCTGTGGGGAAGCAGCATTCCCTTTTCCGTGCCTCGACCAGTTTAGGAGGCAGCTGGCCGACTATTCCAATGGGAATAGCGGACAACTCTTACCGTATGTCTGTGGCCCCGGAACATACACCTCTCAGAACAGCCCGAGGTGCCTCGGCTCGTGGAAACCTTAGTTCAAAAACGGAGAGGTTAAAGTATTTTTTTTTAGGGCAACAGGCTACATGAGGGTGATCCACATTGGGCAACTTCCCTTTAATAGCATAGGAAGGGATTTGAAAGGGGGGGTGCGGAAGGGTAGAGGAAGGTAGCCAAGGGTTAACTAGGGCCCCCGGGCTATATTTTAAGGATCCTACCCGGCATTCGCCTAAAGAAATGCAGGGAAAACCCTAGAAAAACCTGCATCGGGTAGGTCGGGCATTGGGTACGTGTCCCACGCCCTTCAGATAGCGGGAGAGGAGTTTGCTGTGGGGACGCAGCATTCCCTTCTCCGTGCCTCGACCAGTTTAGGAGGCAGCTGTTAAAGTATTTATGCCCGTACCAGCAATAAACGATGAAAGCGACTAAATTACTTACGAGAAACTGTGAAACATGTCGGTTGTTGTAAGTATTCGAAATGGTTTCAGAGAATAGAATAACTCGATAGCTACAGCAACTCATTTAAAAAATAACTGTCAATGAAAATTGTTCATATTAAATCCCAATTTAGTGAAGTTCAATAGACTTTTATAGGGTTCTTTGTTAATATTCTTATTAAATCCTTTAATCATAGCTTCTTGAAAAAATTGGTACTGAGACAAAAATAATGAAGCCATTAATTTAGGGAATAAATTTTGTGTTACTCTATACTGATTTATAGTTTTGATTCGAGGTTTGCGTAGAATCCAGGAAACGTCAGCATTTATTCAAAACGGAATCATGGATGAAGTAGCTTCCAGCGGAACTCCTTGTCAACGTCGACTCCTAACAGTAATTTTTAATTCTGCGTGAGATTCGCTAACTAGACGAGTGGGAAGACAAACTTGGCGTAGGTCATGGAAGGTGGGCCCGCCCGCTATTTGCGTCTTTCGTATTACGTATTTTTGTCACAGATCGAGATCCATTTAAATACGCACTACTGCCCAACGCCGTCGATACAGACGTGGTAAATAACAAAAGTTGCAACTGGCTGAGCTGTGGGCGCTCTCGAAGAATAAGAAACCTATCTCCTCACACAATTACGTGAGGTGTTCAACAGTTGCTTGATGGAAGCACAATTCCCACAGGTCTACTTCTTCTATGGTAAGACGACGAACAACTTGTTTCAAAGCCGGAGAAAGAAAAAGAAAAACAATAAAACCAGTCGGATAACAAGTTACAGAAAAGAAACGTGCGCCATCGATCAAATGAACCTGTTTTTCGGAGGTGCACTTACATCAACGGACAAACTGACGACTAAATATAAAAGTAAAAATAGAAACAGCTGCCTACTTGTCAGAAAAAAAAATTAACTATACAATTTGAAACATAAATAACAAACACGACGTTTCGTCCCTGATTGGAACTTCTTTAGAATATCTGTGCCATTAACAGCCATTTCGGTCACAACGTGTATATGTTAGAAATTAAGAAAACTCAATTTTTCTAAAAATAAATCATAATTGAATGTAACATCCATACACCTGAAGAGGTCTCAATCAGGGGCGAAACGTCGAGTTAGATATTATTACGTTTCAAATTGAACAATTAAATTTTTTTATGACGAATAGACTGTAAATTTTAGTATTTAATTTAAATGTAAAGTCAGATTGTTATAATTGTTAAAAATAATACATCAGTCTTTTTTTCTAACTCAGAGAAAAACTGATTTTAATAACTTTTGATAAAAATTAAAGAAACTTTCTTCATTCTTCACACTAAACGAGAAGAAATGCAAAGTCTAAGTGAGTAGTACAAAGTAAACAGTGTATATTATTTTAAAGATATAAAGACGTTTATTAATGTTAGGGAAACAAATAAATAAAAAAACCGAATATTGTAAATTTTATTACAATAATTATTTTTGGATGACCTGTGCAATATTCATAAATATAGATTTCATTCGGATGAGAAATCATGGAAAAAAGAATAAAGCAAAGATCAACACACTTTCAAGGGATGAACAAATCCAAAATAGGTTGTAAATACATTCAGAAAAAAAAATATCCATGGAGGTCTTTCCCAACTTTGATTACAATAGAAATAAATGCATGTATGAGTAATATAATACTTATTAAGTACAATTTTCAGTAAAAAAAATAATATTTACGTTCTTGCAGTAACTGACCAATAAATATTTAACATTATTTATCTTCAATAAATCCCCACATGATTAATAATTATGAATTATTAACTACGTTCTTTATCATACTTGTACGTTTGTTTGATCTCGTCGATTTTCACCCTAATCCACGGTCAGTATTTTACACGCACACAAAATGTAAGCCATTATATAAATGACCATCCAGTAATTACGCTATTAAAATGCGGAAAATTCTATTTTTAAAATTAATCGAAACAGTCATTTGAGCGGGCTAACGATCTTGTGACAAAATAGTTGCTTTCTCCACTTAATTGACGGTATAATAGCTTGAAACGAACATTTTATCGTTTAGTCCATTGAAAACGAAAACGCGACCAATGGATGGAAGGACGAATGCGGTCGCCAATATTTGTGGTTAAGGGATTTGCAAAATATCCGGTGTGGTTTTGCCCACGATTCGGACTTGCCCAATTATCAACTAAAAGAGGAAGTTAGAACACACTGGTCTTCCTAATCGCTTTAATGAGATAACTGAAGAGTCTTCACATAATACGGAATAACACGCAACTTGAGTAATCGAACATTAATCAAATTACGAAACCCGTTTAGACCATCATACGTTTTTTTTCTACTCTGTTCTTTCTGTATTATTTTGAACATCTTTTCCCTGAAAACCTATATAACCTTTTAATGGAATGTTCAAATTCACTTCTAATGAAACTTCATGGTGATCTTGGACCAAACTATAGTCCTGTGATGCGATGGTATGATGAAGCATCAGTTTCCTGACTACTCTGAAAACTCTACAAAATATAGATAATAATATACAAACGGCCGATCATTTCACCATTGATAAACCAGAAAACTATTTGAACCTACAAAGACTTTATTAAGTACCGTAAATTCAAAAATTGAAGTTATTTCCCAGAAAATATTGGAGTTAAATAACTTTTAGATACATAATTTGTTCGTAGAGTCTAAAATCAGAAGTAACTGATCCCAGTGAAGAAAGAAACGAGGTCCAGTTGTCATATTCTTACGTCAATACATGATCCAGAAATAGATTGCGATCTATGTCTCAGTTTTTTATCTCTCTTTAAAATAATCCACAGAGTCATGAAGAACAAATGGATTATTTCAGCCTTCCGGTGTATAAGCAACCGCTTTGTCTTATAAACAAATTAGAAGCAATTTATTATCATTAACAGAGAGCTCTGGAGGAGGCTACCTTTGGGGATGCTCTCACATCTCTCTGGTGTTTTGAACTAAGGTTATCACATGCCGAGGCACCTCGGCCTGTCTTGAGGTGTGTATGTTCCAGGGTCACAGACTTTGGGCATACCGTAAGAGTTGTCCGCTATTCCTATTGGAATAGTCGGCCAGCTGCCTCCTGGTCAAGGCACGGCGAGGGGAAAAGCTTCGACCCCACAGCAAACCCCTCTCCCGCCATCGGAAGGGCGTGGGACAAGTATCAAATGCCCGACCAACCTGGTGCAGATTTTTCTATGGTTTTCCCAGCATTACTTTGAGGCGAATTGCCGGGTAGGATCCTTAAACTATAGCCCGGGGACCCTAGTTAACCCATGGCTACCTTGCTCTACCTTTCAGCATCTCCCCTTTCACTCCTTTTCCTATGCTATAAGAGGGGACTTGCAACTACGTGGATTACCTTATACATAGCCTGTCTACACCTTAAATTTATTATAATTTTTGTAATTAAGTAATAACTGAAGCCACACACATTTTATTTCGGTTGTATGCGAAGACAGACGCGTAGCAGATTTTTGGTATTACAGCGTTCGAACAAGCTTGGAGAAAATCAGAAGAAATTTTCCAAAAAACAAATCCAGGTCGTCAATTCTACTGAAACGTCGTTCGGAATATGAAGACTTCTTCCATGGAGCAAATTCGCCGGCTGCCAGGAAAGAGGTTATTTTCCTCTCGTAGAGAATGCAAGAAGAAGGATGGGGTAGAAGAATCGGTTTATTTTACGAGATTATTGAGAAGGGTGGCTGCCGATATTCCGACTCACAAAGGCGCGATCGATGGCGGACGGGGTCGTATCTCTCGAGAGGGATGTTTCAAGCATCCCGAGGGAGAAGGGGGACCCAGGCAGCAGGAAATAACCCGGCCATGATTAAATTCGCCTCCGACAGAGTCTGAACCTACAACACGCATTTGATGGAATGGCGGAAAAAACGTATCTGACAGTTGGTCCTGTCGAGATTCAGAAGTTGGTGCGCCATTGAACACGAATATCCTTCGACTTTATTCAACGAGTTTATTCTGATTCAAATATTAAAATAATAAAATATTAGTGGCAATGTAATGTAATTTTTAATACAAAATTTATGTGTAAACATATTTTTTCAAATAATTTTTTTTTATATGCGTTTAAATTTCCAAAATTTCCTCAACTTTCAATGTTGCTATCTCATAATCAGCCCGTAGAGCGGAAATATTTGTAAGTTCCAGTTTCAATTGGCGTCTCAGTATTCCTAAAATAAAAATGAGAAATATTGACGTTACAGGCGTGGAAATTTCTTTCTCTCCGTGGCCCCTGTTGCTTATACTGGGCCGGACTACACGGAGCAACCCTTAACGGAAATCCGCGGCTCCTCTCCGTTCCTTTTTATCGTCAAATTTCGAAGTACTATACTCGAGATTCTTTAAGACAACCGTATCAAACCAATAATCCGAATACCTGGTTAATGCGGTATTTAGCCGTAATGAGTAGCAATTATGTAAACCCCAGGGAAAAAAAATTCAATTCAAATTTTTTATCGTAACGCTTGAATAATTATTTGAACACATGTAGCTTGAAGCTACAATTCCCTTCTTAAGTGAGTAATTGTAAGTGTGGTTGATTCCTTGTATTTACCACTTGTTCCGAGGCGGAAGGAAGTCAGTTTGCTATTACTTATCGTCAAGGCCTCCGTGCCTCCTCGGCCTAGGAAATGCATTAGCGAACCGCCATTTACTGTCAACAACTTGTTTTCCTCGGTCTGCGGAATTGGCAGATTTCTTGTTTGATCTTCATCACATCAGCTGTAACGTTCAAGTTTAGCTAAGCCAAAGTAATCCTACATCTCTTTCCTACGATCTCTCCCCGATATTGCCATCGTTGGCTTCATTTTATGAGTTATAAACTTGTTCACGACTTTTACCTGTGAATACGCACGTAAAACGCATTCAACAATAACGCCCCTGTTATTTGTGAGCTTTTATTCTGAGAGTCACTGTTTTCAGTGGAATATTTCTAACTCAGGGTATCAGTCTATAGGCTACGGTTTAATTAAATTTAAAAAATGCTTATTAAGCTTTGTGGTCACAATAATAATGTATCGAAATTTTAATTTTCAAATCGTAGAAGATAATATCTCTACTCAAACTGTGACATTCTTCTGACCTACCAGATGTCTTTATTCACTTTCTTGCAAATAAATTAAGTTTTTATTAAATTCAACTGTTGGTGATCAAACTGATATGCTCTTTATTTGTTAAATTTATTTAAATTTATACGTTCGTCAATTCCAATCATCCTCCACCACATTCAGCGGTTGTTTAACGTATGGCAATGTTCCACAAACTAAACGCGGCTCATAATTAAACTTTAACTTGTAGCGCCCGTCACACTTATTAATGACTACAAGCTTCAAAGTATTTTGTCTAACAATGGTGGGCTACAATTCTCTAGTATTTATTTTTTCGTCAGTTGTCAACTTTAATTATTATTTAACAGAATTTTCTTTGAAAAAAATCACTGTGTCTACTTTTTATCTCCGATACACGCTTGACTGAAAATTTCTAAGTTGTTTCAAATGTTTCCGTTATTAACGGTTTTTCGGCAAACTTATGTGTTGAATTTATTATTTTAATTAATTTTTCATTCATAATATAAGTCATGTGCCTATAACGATCTCTTTCTGAATGAACCACGTTTTACTATTTCATTTTACATATTGAACAAAATTTATAAAAATATAATTCATCAGAAATTCTACATACTAAAACTACTTTAAACAAACGAAATTCACATAATATGCCATAAAAGTCAGAAACATTAATAATCCATTACTTTTTAACTTTTGATATATTTTTTTAAGTTTAAGTTAACTTAGATTCATATTTTTCTCTATGATTAGTAAGATTTATTATTAAATTGCTAGAATGTTGAAAATTTATTATTTAATTGTTAAATATTATATTGTTTTAAATTTTAACATAAATGAATACAAAGAAATAAATGTAAATTTGTTATTTAAAAAATTGATTAATTTTTTCACCATGTTAAATAAAAAAAATTGATACATAAGATCCTCATTAAAGTTAAAATATGATGGAAGTACAAAAAGGTACTGTAACGTAAAATATTTTAAATTGTATGTAAATAAGGGTCGTTAATTTATTAAATTTAAGAAATCTTGATTCTGACCAATATCGATTTTTTTAACACTCGTATTAGACTTTGGAACAAGATACGAATATTAATTTAATTTTTCAGTAGTAATAAATATTGCTATAAATATAATAAACTCAGGACATATATACTTAGTTTCATGGGTTATTAAGATGTCCTCAATCTAGTTCTGCGTGTTATTTAGTATACTAACATAATTTTACCTTAAATATGATAAAACGTCAACGGAGTTTTTATTTTTTTTATTTCTATAAACTAAAAATGTTTGTAGAAGGATCAGTTCGGAAAGTGAACTCACTTAAGTTAACGAATAAACCCCAATTACGTGAGATGTACTTCACGATTAAAAAAGAAGTGAACTACCCGACGAATAAACCAGTAGTAACTTGGAATAAGTACCTCCATATCCCCCACTTCGTGACGCAATACCCGTTAAGTTGAAATGTACATTTAATGGTCCTTTTAGAGCGCTTCGTGACTGAGAAGATAAAAAAGTAACTTCACAAAGCGTACGTATACTCGCGACGGAGAAAAAAAAACACCCCATAGAAAAACGACATAAATATTGTGTACTTCGCTCAGAAAACTCAAGTTTATCGACGAAAGGAAATTAGTTCAATCTACAACGATTGTCTATACGAGTATTTAAACATTTATACATAGCATATTCCCCTATTACTCCATATATCCACAAACTTAGAATGAGAAACGTATTTCTTAATTTGTGTTCAGAGTTCTCCGATCTCTTAAAATACGTCACGGAATAGTTGTAATTACTTTCTTCTGTTAGCTTCAAATTCATTGCTAGCAATAAAAGGGTTCAATAAGGAACGTAGGTTTTCCCGGTGTAGTTGCTGAATGAAGTTCTCTCGGGATTCCAACCGGGTAGCGTAGTTATGTAAACACAACGTTTCGATGGCTTGCACTTCACCTGAAGAAGATGGCGGTGCAAGCCATCGAAACGTTGTGTTTACATAACTACGCTACCCGGTTGGAATCCCGAGAGAACTTCATTCAATAAAAGGGTTATTGGTAATATGTAATCGGACTATAGTACGTGTCTGACGATTACGAACACACGCTAACGAACTGCTGTTGCATTCCCTTAATTATTTATGAGCCCAGTGCATTTACAGTTCGAAACATTCCTCCTGCAACATCAACTCGCTTACTTGTATCAACTCTCATTCACCTTACTGCAGACACTTTAGACTCTCACACCCTGAGATTCCTTCACACGAATTCTCTACGTCTATAAGTCACGAAAACAATCTCATTTGTCTGTACATGACTTAGAATCCAGCAATTTTAATCTCTGTATTTCATACCCATCTTTTTGAATCTCTACATAAAGAATATGATGAGTTAGTAAAGTAAATTAACATTTTTTTAAACAAACCTTCATACATTTATCTGGATTTATGCAGCTCTTTTCTATTTAGGATGCTCATCATTCTACTCTTCTTAATCTATATATCTTACACATGTGCACAGCTATATGCCGCCCATTATAACCAGTTATATCGTAAGGCTAATAAACATAAAATGGTTTATCATCTTATCGATAGAGTTAAATACAACAACTTGAGAACGGAACAATTATTTATAAGTAACGCGATAAAAAGAAAATAATAGACCAACACCTATCCTACAAATAGTATCAGACCGAAATCCAAATGTAATGTTTTCATCCACGGGTAACACGGTAGTAAATAATCAATCAATCAATTAATATGCCAAAGTAGGGAAATTGACAAACCAGTAAATTTTATTTTGAAAAATGGAAAGTATTTAAGAAATTTTAGTAGCCTGAATCTTACCACAACCTAAGATACAAGATTTGGATTATTCGGATATATCGTTTACTTGTATCAATCGTTAATTTCAAGGAAATAACACTCAAAGAACGTGAAGTGGGGGAAATGTAGGAATTTAAAATAACGGATAAAGGTTTGGGAAAAAATATATGGATTATTGTAAGCACTAGAAGGTGAGTGTTAAAAAAATATAATTTACAGTACGTAAACAGCAAAGTAAGAAAGTCACAGAATATTTACAATTGTGTTAAGAACTCCCAGAGACAAAGTAAAGACTCACAAAGTTCAATCAGTCGAGAGCCGAAAACAAGTATGGAGACAGCGAGACGATAAGGGAGGGAGCAGAGCAATTCATTCCAGAGACGCTCCGCCTAGATAAGTGTTGATGGCAGCGTCTTTGTCAGACACGACCCTGTTTCAACCCGGTTCGTATTTTACAACTTGCCCGGGCACAAACTTCACCCTTCTCCTCGCGGCAAACTAAAAGTTACTGCGAAGCACCAACAGCTCGGGGAAATCCACCCACGCGGACATTGCGAAGAACTGCCTCCGACATCTGAAAGAAATCCTGGTCAACTAACTACAACATTCAGAAAGATGTCCGCGTCACTGCAGAAAGTGTTCCAATTTAATACAACGAGGTAGTTTCCATAACCATTAATTATTTTTAGTTATACGAAATTATATTTTTAAGTAAATTTTTTATACGAGTAGATAACCTTTTGTAGACGTCACAGGTTACCTCAACTGTCAAGCACTAATCAGAAGACACAACGTCATGCATAAATTAAAATATTTATTATTAATCATTATCTGCGTCATCACAAATTATTTCATTCTCTAATATATACACTGAATAATGAATTGTTAAGAGTAAAATAATTATTTCTAGAATTAAATTATCATATTGTATCCTCGCATATTCACTTATTATATACAACAAAAAGGTAAACGAAAATTTGAAGGGATAATTTTGATTGATAGATAAACTTAATTGAATCCAGAACCAATTTCAGAATTCTCGTTTTGCAAATTTGCTTTCAAAATCACTATTTTTGACGCATAAACATTTGGAGTCTAAACATGTCTGTCGCTCTAGTGACTAATACGCTTTCCGATCTCAAATTAAACAATAGTTTGACTTCAAATTCGGTATAATTTTCCATCCTCCTCTATGTAAAGAAATTGTTAATGTAAAATGACCGCCGTAAAATATTTTTAAAACTTCTTTGTAAATTTATATTACAATATCTGATGGTTGCTGTCATACAATGACAAAACAATTTTTAACAAATAAGTAAAAAAGTAAGAAAATATAATTCAAATACATTATGTAGAATTAATAACTAAGTTGTGTTAAATAATAATACCGATAAATTAAAACAGGTAACAACCGTTTTGAACTGGTAATATAAAAGATAATTAAAAATCATTTTGATCGTCTAGAAACTTTTGCCTTTCTCGCTCTGTGTACTGCAATGAATTTCTCAGAGCTGTTTAGTAATAATTATAGATCTTAAATTTTCTTTAATATTTACGACATATTTTAATATGAATTTAATTTCATTTTAATCCGCTACAAAATTTTGGAACTCATAATTTATTGCTTTGGAAAATACGGCCATCAAACGAAGACGGCTTTATCTTTATAATCCTGGATATATATATATATATATATAAATAAATATATACATATATATATTGTATTGCTAATTCCATTTTTTCAATATCTTCATTCATAATTTATTTCATACACTTAAATTTTAAAGTCATATGAATATTTCTCATACAAACTATACAACAATGGCGGTTTTTTCCGCAATCATGTTTGGTGCAGTGTAGTTTTTCCATAGAAAACTTGTTTAACTTACGATAATTGCGTTTAATTGTTGCTGATTTTACTTCCTATACGCACAGTTACCGAACAAATTTTCACGTATAACTGACCATATTGTATTATGACTTGTAATTACAGGCCGTTTTTGTTTTCCAGTGACGTAATGTGAATTATTTTCTACGGGTTTCTTATTCTCTCAGGACTCTGAATACTATTCGTTTTAGCATCTCCTTAAACCCTAGGAATATAGTTTTCCAAATTTTAATATTATCGAGATGCGACCTACTATCATACTGTACAACTCGTAACTCTAAAATATACTAATGCTACTATATTTTTCAGATTTGATAAACCTTTGGGAATGGCTTCACTTCTCTCTGGCTTTTTGAACTAAGGTTCCCACATGCCGAGGAACCTCGGCCTGTTTTGAGAGGTGTATGTTCCGGGGTCGCAGACCTTGAGCATACCGTAAGAGTTGTCCGCTATTCTTATTGGAATAGTCGGCCAGCTGCCTCCTAAACTGGTCAGGGCACGGCGAGAGGAAAGCTGCGACCTCACAGCTAAACCCCTCTCCCGCCATCGGAAGGGTGTTGGACAAGTACCAAATGCCCGACCTCCTGATGCAGTTTTCTAGGGTTTTCCCTGCATCACTTTGAGGCGAATTGCCGGGTAGGATCCTTAAACCATAGCCCGGGAGCCCTAGTTAACCCTTGGCTAACTTGCTCTACCTTTCCGCATCCCCCCTTTCACTCCTTTTCTTATGGGTAGTTGCCATACTATGTGGATGACCCTATACGTAGGCTGTCTACACCTACAAAAAAAATGAACCTGGCATCAAATTTATATCTCAAATAAGTATCTCTCCGCGCCAAAATAAAAGCCGGGAAATGCGATACGTAAAAGCGATCCATGAACTTTGACCTTATGCTTTTTGTAATCAGTGTTACCCCCTATTTTCAGTGTCAGTGAAACCAATATAAATTAAGTACGTTCCATGTACACCAAATTTCCAATTAACTGACATTCCCATATTAGATAAATCGGTGTCGGTTTAAAAATGTTATAGCGGTTTCGCTTAATTTCGGTCTGGTCCACACAAATCAACTTCGATAGTTCAGGACATCTATGTGAAGATTAGTAACTAATGACACTGTAAACTATTTTCACACGCCCAGTGTGTTCGTTGACGTGATTGAGTGCAAGTCTTTTAGGAGATGATATCAGATCCCAAGTCAGTGTTATTTATGAACATGTATGGACGGTATTAAGACGGACACTTGGAATCTACCACAGCTGCAGCCACTTGCACTCTGCTCTGGCCTTCTGGCTATCGCGTGCGTGTCATGTGTGCTCCCTCACAATTCGTTACGTGACCAACTTGCAAATGTTCATAGAGATGTACTTCGGACGCAGATAATGTACTGAGCCAGTGGTGAGGAAAAAATAGAAGACGCGACCCGGCCCTTCAGTCTAAATGTGTGGTTCAATTCTCCAATTTGGAATCTGGGAGTTGGGAATGATCTCATGGTCCCAGTGACTGTGAAATTATATTGGAATGAGAATTAAAAATTCTGGGATAATGAGATAATTGTGTGATCGGGAAAAATAAATTAGGATTGTAATGTTCTTCTTGCCAAAGAATCGGAATCTGTATAAATAAAGAGGAAATAGGTGATCTACAAAAAGTTTTGAGTCGCAGAATCCTTTTAAGCACCAAAGGAAAACGTACTGAGGTATTAAATATGTTCAAGTAATTGTAGAATACTAAAATAAGAAAAATTACTGCCAAATCCATATGTTTGGGGACCTGTACTCAACTGATTGGTCCGAATGTCTAAATTCAACCAACAAAGAATTTGGGAAGGACCAGCAGTGTTAAGAATTGATAGTAATATTACAAAGAGTATAGCTAAATCGTATAGCTGTTTTGAGACGATCCCGGCAATATTTTTGGCGTAAGTTTAACCAATACAACACTGTAGAGCCTTATACAGGGTACAGTCAGAAGAGTGTGAAAGATTTTGTCCCTCTGATAATGCAGATGGATGTCCAGTGAGGCTTTTGGTCAATAACTAACAGGGAAAGTGTTTAAGTAGAGTGAGGTTGATTTTAGATCACAGTGTTACTATCACAGGCAACTTTATATTATTATCTGACGATCGTGTCCTCCCAAGAATGAATTATGCCCAAGGTCTGTGACCCCGGAACACATACCTCTCAAAACAGGTGAAGTTTTTTTTTTGGACCTGTTTTGAAAGGTGTGTGTTCCGGGGTCACAGACCTTGGGCATACAGTAAGAGTTGTCAGCTATTCCTATTGGAATAGTCGGTCAGCTGCCTCCTAAACTGGTCAAGTCACGGCGAGAGGAAAGCTGCGACCCCACAGAAAACCCCTCTCCCGCCATCGGAAAGGCGTGGGACGAGTACCAAATGCCCGACCTACCTGATGCAGGTTTTTCTAGGGTTTTCCCTGCATCACTTTATGGCGAATTGCCGGGTAGGATCCTTAAACCATAGCCCGGGGGCTCTAGTTTACCCTTGGCTACCTTCCTCTACCTTTTCGCTTCCCCCTTTCACTCCTTTTCCTGTGCTATAAGAGGAGAGTTTCCACTATGTGGATTACCCTGTACGTAGTAGCCTGACTACACCTACAAATAAAAATCTGGCAATAAATTATTTCTATAAAAATCCGATTTTCTCTGGGTATGATGATGACACACAACGCTGTGAGTCGACTGAGTCGTCTTTCGTTGTTTAAATACATTAATTGTACCGAGAAATGATTAACCATTCGATTTTAATTGAACCATTGCGATACTGCAACCGTCAAGTCCGTATTTAATAGCGCTTCGTGCTGGAAAGCGTTTTATTACAAGGTCGACTCACATAATTTTAATTCGAACACCTATTCACCTTGCGAACAAAGATGCTATTGAAGTGGAAGGTTGGAAGTGACTTTCGATTTATCTCCACTGCAGCTTTGCTTTTGCTAGTAAACACAGATACCTTTCTAAGCAAACTTCTGATAAACCTCACACCTCAACAGCCAAGGTGTTTTCAAACACTTTACGAGTTAAACACGAAACGGATTCTGATTATTAGCCGAAAATCGAAACTTTAGCGAGATTTTCGTGTTCTCGCTAGTAATCGGCAATGCTAAATGATTATTGTCGCCGAAGAAATCAAAACTAACAATCTTAGTTATATTTAGAGGCACGTACGTTTGGCTAATACTAAACAGTTTGATCTCAGAACCTGAAACGTCACATTTAGTCATCTACAATTATTTTCCATAACCGGTTTCATGAAATAACTTTAGACCAATTCGTCTGCTTCTATATCGTTTTAACCGGAAGTTATATAGTATGCTTCACTTAAGTAGACCTACATTGTATTCTGACACGAATAACGTCCTTTATTGACAATGAAGAAGAAGTCTGACGAGAACTGGATTTCTAATAATTATTCGTGTTACCTGGGATTATCAATCAGGATTTTTTTTACCTTTTAAAATATTCTATGCTATTAGTTTCGGGCCTCCGTCTCATAGTCCCACTTAGTATTCATGAGTCTCAGATTTACTCGAGCTTGATCTCAGTATCGGGTTTCAAATCTACCGTTCTCATTTTCTACTCGGCTTGATAAAACATTAATTTCAGTTCTGAAGCATCTTCACGAACGGAATTATTCAACGTTCTGAAGTAATTTTTTTTTAGGGCAACAGGCTACATGAGGGTGATCCACGTTGTGCAACTCCCCTTTAATAGCATAGGAAGGGATCTGAAAGGAGGGATGTGGAAGGGTAGAGGAAGGTAGCCAAGGGTTAACTAGGGCCCCCGGGCTATATTTTAAGGATCCTACCCGGCATTCGCCTAAAGAAGTGCAGGGAAAACCCTAGAAAAACCTGCATCAGGTAGGTCGGGCATTAGGCACTTGTCCCACGCCCTTCCGATAGCGGGAGAGGAATTTTCTGTGGGGACGCAGCATTCCCTTCTCTGTGGCTCGACCAGTTTAGGAGGCAACTGGCCGACTATTCCAATGGGAATAGCGGACAACTCTTACCGTATGCCCAAGGTCTGTGACCCCGGAACATACCCCTCTCAAAACAGCCCTAGGTGCCTCGGCTTGTGGGAACCTTAGTTCGGCGGCCGGTTCTGAAGTAATAAGTAACAAGTAGCTTTTATACATAAATTTTTAATTGTTACTACTCCGAAAATAGAATTTTTATTCTTATAATAACAGCTTAAGAACTTACCGTTGCGATGTGATCACAGAGAAATTATATTAACAGGATTTAAAAACTTTTAATCACTATTTTATGTGTAAAAATAAATCAAATGAAAAAATTTACGTCTGATTGAAATTAATGAATAAGAAAGATGGCCAATTCAGATATAAAAGTGATAATATAAATATACCACAACGTTTCTGGGATCCTTGTCCCTTTCTTCAGGTGCGAAGCAGAGCCTAGAGCGACACAACTTCACTTATTGCGACGAAAATGCAACGACCTATATTGGTCGATGAACAGAAATAATTATTTGCTTTCTTTAATGTTTCAGATTCCATAATATTATTCTGATACTCAATGGTAAAACGCAGTAATACTTTCATCATTCGGCTTACCGTTGAAGATAATCGAAAGGACAGCATTTTTATCGTCCCGATAACGTATCTTGATTTAGTTACAGAAAAATTATATAACATACAAGATATGTGGTCAACAAGATTACTACTTATACAACTATTTGAAGCTAAAACCCTCTAATGGCAGCATAGTTGATAAGACAGCATAGACACGTGTTGTCTTCGCATTATTTTACATCTTGTGTTGATTTGATTGAGGCCAGCGTGATTAGATTAGAAAAAAATATAAAATAGTTAACATACAATGGTTTTCGTGGACTTTGTGCTGTATATTTTGATTACAAACATTCGGTTTAACTCCAAATCCAGCTTAGTAAGTACATCGTCATGTTGTATCATTTTCGAAAACATGTAAGGCGCACTTAATTATTTTTGGAAATTTCGAGATGTTGATGGTAAAGACCCTGAATTTCCGCGACATTAGTTGTTAAAGTGGCAAGTTGTGAAAGATACCCCATGCAGTTTCCCATGAGCGGAAATAGCTGTAGACGTCATAGCATGACATCATCGACAGACGCAAGAGGGAGACTGAACAGGTCCAAGAAGCGGAGTCGAACTGTCCCAAGGCCAAATATGGACGGAAAGAGTTGGGCCGACTGTCTTTCCACGCGGAACAGCCTTGACAGCTCAACAGTCGGCGTTCACTACCGCCTGGCCAGATCGAACTTTCCTCGTGAAGCGAGAAATGGCGTGTTTCACGACAACGTCCATCACAGTGCTTGTTTTTCTCATCTGCGTTCCACGGGAATCTCCTTCGGTTCCCACCCCAGATTTTATAGCCAGCTGCTCCAAAATCACGAAAGGAAATCCTCGAAAGTCTCTAAAATACCTCGAGACTTATCCTATGTTAATGAACACTATTAATGGTAGACTTGCAGAAAGCACTTACAAAGTAATGTTGTAACATAGCAAACTGACCCACAACGTCTTATATACAAATATATTTATGCCCTAATTGAAAAATATTCTCATGGTTAAATATGGCTGTAAATAATCTCTTTCTTCTGGACATAATTACTTTGATCTTTGGCGTTTCTTGAGTTTTATTTACAGTGAAACTACAGTATTGATTAAATATATGCTTATTCACTTAAATATATGTTATACACTACTGAAGTCACGTCTTAATCAATCATGTTCTCGTTACGTTATTTTTTTCCTTAATAAGAAAGCTGGCTAGTTCAGGCAAAAAAGTGATAATATAAATACCATGCAAGGTTTCTGGGATCCTTGTTCCCTTCCTCAGGTACTAAGAAGACCCTAGAGCGACACAACTGCCCTCGTCAGTTAACAGCACTCAAAAGGGACGGAAACGCAACGACAATCGGAGAGCCGAGGGGTTAGCCTAACAATAAGGGAACAACGACAATGGGATAACAGAAGGTTTAGCGTAATAATAAGGGATCATAGCAATTATTGAGTTTCATCGTGTCTGTTTGTACATCAATAGCTGTGATGTCTGATTTAATGTGAAGCATCTCTGAAATGAGTCTGGAATTGTACCTGGTGTCAACGTCTAAAATCTTAGCATTTTGCCAGTTAAATGTATGTTTAGAATTGATGATATGTTTAGATACTACAGATTGTTTATCAATAGGAAGTTTAATGTTAGATATATGTTCCTTGATACGCGTATTAAGGGAACGTTTTGTTTGCCCTATGTAGCAGGATTTACAATTAGAGCAAGAGATTCTGTAAACTACACAATGTTTGCTGTAGGGTCAAGTGGATCCTTGTGGTTTTTAATCAAGTGGTAAAGAGTATTAGTAGATCTGTAAATTATGAATATTTGATATTCTTTGAATAAATTTGTGATATAGAAATTTGTAATAAGGGAGTACGAGAAAAAAACTGTTTTGAGGTGTTTGGGGACGATTGACAGTAGGATATTGGATTATTTTCAATCTAGTTTGTGTGTTTAATAGTAAAATTCAAAGGGTACTCATAGGAGATTAAAATATTTCGGATAATATTTAAGTTGTGTTGATGGAACTTGGAGTTAGAAAGTAATATAACTCTGTTTACAAGATTGTATACCATAGCTCTCTTTTGGTTTGGAGGATGATCAGAAAGATAATTGGGAACACGTCCAGAGTATGTAGGTTTCCTGAACGTATTGGTGAGAATGGAATTATTTTGAATGGATACGGTGACATCAAGGAAATTAAGAGAACGGTTAAATTGTAAGTTGGGTTGATAATTATTGAAAGTATTGACTATAAGGTTGATTTGAGAGGTATTAACAATACAAAAAGTGTCATCTACATATCTGATGTAGCAAAGAGGTTGGACAGAAAGTAGAGAAGGACAAGAATTTTCAAAGTTTCTCATTACTATGTCAGCAAAAAAAGGACTAAGGGGGCTTCCCATGGGAGAACCTTTGATTTGATGATAGTGAAGCTGATTAAACTTGAAATAAGTGGAATTGAGGATTAGATTAATAATGCATAAAATTTCATGAAGTGGAATTGTAGTATATTGACTGAAAAAGGGCCGTCTGTTTTTGAAACAGTGCAGTTGTGTCACTCTAGCCTCTTCTTCGCACCTGAGGATAGGGACAAGGATCCTAGAAACGTTGGGTGGTATTAATATTATCACTTTTTTTGTCTGATTTGACTATATTTATTATTAATTATTTTCAATCATACGTAAATTTTTTTCCCTTTAAGTACCAGATTACGTCAACTATTCTTGACAGTTTCATACTCATGTATACTCCTTTTTCTAAAAAAAATTATAATAATTTCAGGTATTTTGTAATTCCAAATTGTAAATTAAATTTTTTTCTTAATTATATATAGAAAGATAGATTTATTCATTTTTAAAGTATGTACTATAGTTTAACAGTTCCACATAAAATGTACATAATTGTATTTTTTATATTCTAATTTTCTTTCTTTCCTCTGTTTTTAATATATTACTTGCATATGTATTTTAATTAATGTATATGACTTATTTTATTTCCTCAAAAAAAAGGGCTAACGGAATAAATAAATGGAAACATTTTTTACGAGTATTCCACCGACGACCAGTGAGCACAAAGACTAAACTAATTTTACTCTTCGTAAAATTTTCTACCTTTAATATGAACTGAATGTACTCTCCCAGTACGTAACTTATAACTATTCAATTTGTTCAGCTGTACTCTAAATTTATGCCTTTATGGATTTTTTAATCCTTAAAATCTATTTTGTATAAAACGATAGTAACGTCTGATCTTGCGTACCAATAAACTTGCTTCATAAACAGTAAATACCACGCAGGCCAACGAGCATCTAGTCTTTTTTTTTTACGGGAAAGCAACCATTTCCACTGAAATGTCAAAAGCACCATTTGATACCCGTTTCATGAACAGGGATTACGGACGGAATGGAATCTCAGCATTTTCAGAAGAACTCCAAATACATTTTTTTTTACAACACGAGATTAATATTGATTCTATCTGTTCAGATCAGACCTCAGCAGTCAGGGAGTTAACAGCTAAATATTTATTTTGTATGAACAGTGACAATTCACTATAATAGAAGTCCCAAAATTTATGTATACTGACATCGTAATTTACACAGCCTTCCTGAAAAAAATTCAGTTAGGTCCGAAATCAAGAAATCGACCGGGCACAGTTTTGTCTCTGCCCAAAAATGACCTGAAAGAATTTGGACGATAAGTTGATACAAACTTGTCACTTTCATGTTAGCTTGGAATAACCACTTAAATATTTACTTCTTAATGCTTTCAAACTTTACGATTTTACCCGCGTTTGCTTAGGTGCCAGCTTTTAAAATCAAATGACGTCCGACAAACACTAATGCGAAAAAATGGCTCGTCTTCAATGTAACTTTTTAAGTGTTCGTCCGGAATGAAGAGTAAATACATGTTACCGAGCCGGAACGCGGTACCCTTTGTTATACCGATTACAGAAGCATATCTCTTTGTCCTGTAAGTCCTCGCTAGGTGAACTGGAAGGCGCGTAATTGTTCCACGGGGAGCTTTGTTATTTACTCTACCTGAGAGACTGCCTCCAGCAGCCTAATCTTTGTCCCCGTAATCAATATGCAACTGCCACGGGACTTTATACGTTTCCCGCTACCAGCCAGCAAAATAATACCACAAAGTCCTTTATGGATCAAAAGTGTTTATCAGTTAAGTGCAAATGGGCGAGGCTGACATGGACGAACTTAGTTCAGCCTAGCCGTGATAGCAGAGCGGCAAGAAAGCAAACTGTGGTTCATACTCGAGACCTGTCCGGAATTCACCAGGAAATGGTGCTTATAAAACGTCGGCTTCAATCAGCCATTAGCACGCCCTTAGGTAGGGCCAATATTTTTAATTTATCGTAATGAAGCATTCAAGTATAACGATATTTGGATAAACAATAAAAAATAAGACAGGTAGAACCCAAACTCTACCTTTTTATGTTTCGTGATTATGGTGACGCCACGAAGACTGTTCTACGTTCACTATAAATGTCAACGTTGCCACAAGTTCACCCTTCAGATACGCAACGTGGTCGATTTCCTACGGCGACTGATAATTTACATGTCGAGACCAATTACAAAATTTTGCTTGTAATCCTGTGTACGGTCCCCAATACAACCATTATGCGTGTTCTTCTGGTGTGTTATTTCTTGTCTGCTGGTTCTCATACTTATAGTACAATTTCTCTATGCAGTTATTTATTTATTACGTGGGGTTGCATTCATATCTTTATTTTGCACTCACCAAAATTTCATATGCTGTGTAAAACGTCAGCAAAAACCACAACAATTCAGATACACAAGCATTTTCATCTCGAATTTCTGGTTGATGGTTCGGTTTTCGGTTCACACAGTCGTGCAGACGTGAAAAATTTGTGAATCGTACAGAAAAACCTCGGCGAAAGATAACGATCGGTGTAGTTCTTTAAAGTTAACAGTGTCTCCCGAAGTGTTAAATCTAGAAATATTAAGCCCAATTTCACAATGTTGCTTAATCCGGGTATGAGCAGAAAATAGAGATACAAAAGGATGACTAAGATATTCAAGTGAGAAACGACAGAACTGTGTGAGCGGAGTTATTCTTTTTCTCCTTCCAGAACCAAGTCTCAAGAGTCTGGAAGGAATCGCCGCTTCGTCAAAAAGAAGCGTTTGTTGGGTGGTTTATCAATTTAAATTCTGTCATTATTAATACTCTAAAATAGCCAATGCGAGAATATGCGCATTTCTAACATCTAAGGAGGATGTCGAAAACCTAATAAAAGTGCATAAATCAATAACAATAAAGGGTGAGAAGGTCAATATAAGACCTTTAATACAAAAATACTACCGTGTAATCTTGTCAAATGTATGCCCAGTTATCCCAAACGAGATTATTGTGGTAGACCTAGAAAAGCTAAATAGAATTCCAGACTCTAAACTATCGGATATTAGAATAAGCACTGGTGATCAAAGATTTTCTCACATTAAAAGTTTCAGAAGACAATTCTTCATTAACCCGAATAAGCTAAATTCCCTTCCGGATTCGATAATCCATATCGCGATAAATTGTCCTAATAGAGATGCAATACTGACCAAATTCAGTGTAAGAACCCGGCACCCGCAATTCAAATAATTAACCCTAAAAAAACGGACATGGATAATTCACAACTGACAAACAAAAAAAACTGCATCTACGAACTCGCCAAGCCAAGCTGATAAGAAAGACGTCAGTAATCATGAACAGTAGACAAGCACTAATCCACCCAAGAAAACCAAACAAAAGATACAGGATCAATCATTATGTCCGCTAAAAATATTATATGAAGAAGAAAACAGTGCTCCACCTATCCCTTTTGAACATTTAAAGACTCTTATACTAAATACTACGGACTCAAAGAACCCAAGGACCATTATTAGAGATTACCAAATATCCTCTACGTCATTCAGAAATATATTGGAATCTTTTTACCCACACTTAAATGATAAAACGGCAAAAAGTAGAATAAAAAGGCTCATAAATTTAGTCAAGAAACAAGAGAGTGATACATATTCATATGCAGGCGCCTCCTCCTAATAAAAAACAGACTATGGCTACAGTACAGTGGAATCTGAAACAGTCGCATCTTCAAACAAGTTAATATAATGAATTATCCAATTATTATGATAAATGATTAACAAATGTGAAATGTAAATGTAAGAAACCCGCATTTGAAAATGTATAATTATTCTTTCAAACTGTTCAATTGAATGTATATTATTGGAATAAATGTGAATCGCTGCATACTTATGTAAATAAGCATTATTTGTAATTTATTTATGGTTCGCCAATGACCAAGTTGTTAACGTGACCATTAGGAACATTTAATTAAAAAAAATATATTCTAAGCCGATTGCAATATGCAACGGGAAATGAAGCACGGATCACGCTTGTAGTCTATCTCCTGATCTCGACCAGATAACTTCACTGTTTGTCAATGCTCGTGACAGGTGCGCAGGAGAGAACTACTCTGATTACTGTATACAACACTTCGGCTGGGGTCGTTTGCGCTGTAAACTTCGGGTTGATCAACAACAGCAGCAGCAGTAACAAACACAGACCGTCCACAATATTATCGCCTACACGCTCACGATACACTCTCACCAAATTAGTCTAGTGACGCAGACCCAAGGTTGCCTTTCGATTACCAATGCAGTACTCTGAATAACATAAAAATTTCAGCGTTTCCATCGGGAATACTGATAATCGGTCTTTATTAAATTCCATCCACTCTACTCCACGAATGGCAGTACATAATGATCCTCCTTCAAAGTAGGCTGAAGCTACTCGTAAATATAATTTCAATAGCTGTAGATCCGTTAAAATATTTCATTTCAAACTAAAAACTACCCGAGTATAAATATTTACAGCAAGTGTGTCCAACCGCATGTTGCTCCAGATCTATCCAATTCGATATTGATTATGTATTACGTAACATTATGTAGTGGGGAAACGTTACGTCCAAACAAATTAGTCAGGTTTGAAAATGAAGCGCTCACGCTCTCTTGAGTAACACCTCATGATGATTTAAGAGTTAGTCGAGTAGTCTTGCTTCAGTCGCCCGATACATCAATTAAATACTCGTGAACTCGCTGTCAACAAAAAAATATGACTAATCCAAGGTGGGTATAAAGAAAATGGATGCCAAGATAAATAGAAATGGTATGGTAGTAATCACGCTTCAATGTGTGGCAGATCGATGAGGAAATATTGATATCTTATTTATCCCTAACATATTTGAATGACAAAGCTACCACGCCTTCTCATAGAGTGGAAGGTCGGTACTGATCTCTCAAGGATACAAGCCAAATCAAAGCTTCCTGGTTAGTGAGGACATCGTCCGAAGATTTACGAAGAAGACTCCAACGAACCTTTTTGCAATAGAATAAATATATATATATATATATATATATATATATATATATATATATATATAAGAACAGATGCGTTTAAGTAAGGCAAGAACATTCAGTAGTCAGAGTAAATGTGGGGAATGATAAGAACAACAATAAAAGAAAATCTTCACGACACATCTAACAAGATACCTCTTTCAGTAATGATGATTCCTAAGCCATATTAAATATATTTAACAACTTTTGCGAAGTATTACTCGCAGTATGTGTGAAATTTCAGTCTTAGGACTCGATATTTTTCGGGACTGTTAAATTTTAATATATATTATATTGGGATAAAAAGTCGACGACTATTAACATTAGATAGTTTGTGACAACGATTTATGGATATATTTCACAGTTCAATAATGACAGACCAGAAACTACTACTCTTCGAGAATAAATATTACAAATTAAATAATATCGCTATTTACATACAAATCTTCTGACATTTATTCAAAAGATTGAAGTTCGCATGCTTGCTTCAAGCTCGCTCGGTTTTGTCAATTTCTGCATCAGATTAAGCTTGTCGATCATATTAATTAGCGTAACTGGGCATCAGTAATCCACGATAAAACTCTTATCTGACAAAACGGTGTTAAACGATTCAAATATTTTTCATATCTCCTGCCGACACTTTTCTTTCCAGCAAATTGCTATTTCAATTTGAATCAGGTATTCATTACATATTCGCGGCTCACGTAATTTCAGAAATTACTTCCTTCTTTACTATCAACTGTGTTGATTAGTCACTCCACGTCTTTCTGTTATAAACATTGTCATATATTTTAAGGATTGTATTTTTACGTCTGTTTATATTTAATAAATATTGCAGTTTTTCGACCAATATCAGACAATATTTTATTTATATACGACAACGTTTCAGTACGTGTTTGTACCTTCATCAGGACTTTCCTAAATATGCTAAATGTTAAAACCTAATTTCACATCATATTGATATCGTGTGTAGTTTGTGAATAAGTGCCTCGGAAAAACTTCTATACTTTGTGAGTTTTTTTCCAATAGGACGTGAAATTAGATTTTAACATTTAGCATATTTAGGAAAGACCTGATGAAGGTACAAACACGTACCGAAACGTTGTCGTAAATAAAAAAATATTGTCTGATATTGGCCGAAAAAATGCATTATTTATTGTCTAATATAATTGTATTTCTTCACATATATATTGAAGCAAGTGTAACCAGTCGCGCTTTGACTTATCGTTCTTAATTTGTTACTTGATAATATAAAATGTGGTTTATTTACTTACCTGAATATCACGAGTTTTTCTTTCGAAAGTAATACAGTATTTATTTAATAAATTCTTCTTCCAATATTTTGAAGTAATTTGTTGCTGGGAATTCACTAAATAAAACAGTTTCCTCTCGCTCTCTTTTTCCATGTACGAACATAAAATAGTTATTGACTAGTCTGTAGATATGGGATAAGGAATTATAAATATTAATTTATTTTATTGAAGGAACACAACTCGCATTTTCGAAGTTGGTAGACTTAGCCTCTGGTGCAAATTGATTCGTGAACGAATTTTTTTTGTGGACGTGTTTACAGTAATTTGCTATTGTACGACCAGACAATGTTATCTGTCGAAAACGAGAGAATTAGCAGTCACCTGAGTAATACTTATACAAAGGACCGATTGTACTGTTCACTATTTAGCTAATTTATGCTACTTCGGCAATGGTGAGATTAGCTGTCGTTGTCTGAGCCACAAGTAGCCCATTTGTAAAAGACAAACGAGGAAATTGCCTTTTATTCGATCTGGAGAAAACTACATGCTTCTTTAAATTTCAATACGGCCCTTCAAATGTAAGTGGACGAGTCCGTCCTTAACATGAAATGAATTATTGTGCAACAGCAGTTTTGGTTTCACTAATCATCAACATAAATTAAAAGGCTTCTCTCAACTTTCGAGATTTTATTTCTTTTATCGTATGAACATTTATCTCAACCTGAGTCGTGTTCACATTGCGTCGTGAGTGGAAACAAAACGGTGCCCTCTATGAGCCTTCATAACGACGTCGTTAATTTTTATCAGTTATTACTGGTGACACGTGTTTTTAATCAAATGAAAGAAATGCAAGTTGAAGATAATAATGGAACACAAGACGTGAAGCGCAGAAACACAATCCGGAAGCCATAAATGAATTAACTTTTATATACTGGTGATTCGGACAAAAAAAAACAATTTGTACGCATTCCATGGTCTTCCAAGCCGAATAGCTCAGTAAAATTAAGTAGAGAAAGCAGGACTCCTCTTAGAGTTATCAATGACAAGTTTCGTCAGTATCTTATCCATTATACACTGAGGTAAAGTTCTTAGTGCGTATTATATTCAAGCTTCATCCGGCTTTTCCCAACTGCACATTGCAACTTTAACGGATATTTTGTTGTGGAGATGTTAATTAACGTTACACTTTAGCTAATACACAAATTTAATGTGTTAGTGCATAAATCTTTGTATTCCATGTCCACTGAACAATTTCTACCATTGACGAAGCACATCTAAGTAAAAATCTGTCAAACATTCAGACGTCTTTCTGCTGCAGGTGTAGTAATTATATGCAAATGATTATAAATCAACAAAGTTCTCTTAAACTAACGTTTACTTTTCTAAGTTTCATCTTAATAATTGTCCTCGTATTTCAAGATCAAAGCTCCTATAAATGTAATTTAATTTCAGTTCAATTTAATTACATATGGTTTTATGTAGTTTTTTAATTTGTGAGGACAATTTCTTGGGACCGCTATTTACAAGTGTTGATTACTCTCGCGTTGATTGTAATTAATATGGCATATTTTACAACTGTTCTAGATGGATTAAAGAAATTTTGAAAAAGAATAAAAAATACGTAAATAATTACTATTTCAAAATAGTTCTTCATTGTGAAGTATCTCTTGGAACATAAGGAACAATTTCAATATACAACACAAGCACGATTACTTTTAAACAGACTCAAGTTTTCTTCATTCTAAATGTTTCGGTACATCCGAAAAAAATATCTGAAAATTGATCAACTTCGTTTCTTACCAATTTCTGTGTCTATTGTTGAGG
The DNA here is from genome assembly GCA_037074705.1 of Zhengitettix transpicula. Classification (NCBI taxonomy): domain Eukaryota; kingdom Metazoa; phylum Arthropoda; class Insecta; order Orthoptera; family Tetrigidae; genus Zhengitettix; species Zhengitettix transpicula. Next base: position 31,423,953 of record CM073596.1, on the reverse strand, counting down.
GATGAGAATTTAAATACAGTATTTAGATTCTTTTATATTTATATTTCATTTTCGGTGTTGCAATAACTATTCTGTTTCACAAAAAGTTTATTCTCGATTTCTTTGACTGAACTTTGTCACAAATGAAAAGTTACTACAAGAGTACAATTTGAGACGATGCGTACGTGCTGCGTAGTTGGTGCTTCGGAGCAGCCAAAAACTCAAGTCCAATTTATTCCTTACTTCTTTTTCTTCGTTGGTAGGCACAGTACAGAATAAAAATAAATATTCAGAGACGTTTATTACTTGAAGCTTTTATTTAATTATATTCCAAATAACTTGCGATAGTAAAATTAATTTTTTTCAGGTCTTTGTATGTTCTAGGGGAGTTTTCTTCAAGAACAAGTTATCTTTCGTCTTGTTTTTATTTGTAGGCATTTCCTGAGGTCAAACAATTTGCTTTGTACACGTAGCTGACGTGCACAAGTTAAAGAATTAATCTTGGAATGCAAACTGACGTTTTGTGTAGATAAACTGTGGATAAAATAAGATATTCCAAATATTGTAGGTTTTATTACTTTTTATTAATTTCTGTAATACAAAGCACAATGTTAATAAGTGCACAATTAAATTGCATTCAACAACCAAGGGAAGAACTAACTACCAAATCACCAATATCTCAACTGCCAAAAGCTTGTCGAGATATTTTGAGAGTTGTCAATGATCAGCTGATCGTTTCTTTTGGGACATTGGTTTATTTACATCTGGCCAGAAGCTTTTGGCAAATCATTGTCATATCCACATGTAGAGATAATTCAACAATCGCCATTACAACCATGAAAACAAAGTACTTTTTTAGCAATTAATTTGTTGAGATTATACTGTTGCACGTATTTTTAATGTAAAAATTAAGTATTGCAAGATTAGAGGTACGATAGTACCCTTAATTCCAATCTCTTCTTGATATTGATTATGGAAACGAAAACATGCAAAACGATTCCCAAAGCAGAAAACTTCATTGCTTTGTTCAATATTCCGCTTAGCCTACATACAGCAAGCATCAATTCTACTTAAGCAAATAAATACTCAACTCACCATATGCAATATGTGAATAATTTTATTATCAAAGAAGCTTGTTCATATATTTTGCCTTAATTGAATATTTATTCGAATGTATCGAACACTAAGAGGTTTGATCAAATTCTTAATTCCAATATATCCCTGCTAATTGATTACAGAAGCGAAAACATGCAAATATGATTCCAATCAGAGAAAATACTAACTACAGTTCTCATATGCACTTAAAACCATACATATTAATTACCACAAAATAAATGTCTTACAATAACGAAACAATTCTCACAGATTCCACTTTGTAGTGAGAGGAAAAAGGGGGGGGGGTCAATGCCTTTTGAAAAGACTTTAGAACTCGCGGCAGTGTATATCGGCTTAATTAATTTTAATCTTTTATTAAATTGAAACATAACAATACTAAAACAGTGAGATTTGTGTTAAATTGTAACAAAAAAATATTAAAACAATTAGATTTGACGAAACAATTAATACTATAACTTATTTAAACTACTTTTTCATTTCGAAAATATAAAGATGAAACTTACGGCTAAATACCTATCAAAGTATTTGTCAATATCGACTGGTCATTTAAAATGTAGGCTACAAGACGATCCATATTAAGACAGTTCGAGTCACTCAGCTATATATAAACTATTAATCCAGCTTTAGTTACGATTCAAAATTAGTATAAAGCAGCATTGACTCGATGTCCGCTTATATTATACAAAAACTGGGAACTGGAAAGGGGGAGCAATTACAGTGTGTCGTCTGCTGCAGCAGCTCTACTCCCAGGCAACTTTGCATTGCACACCACTAATTCAAACAATTGAAGCCGAAATTCCAGTAAAAATATGCATGCAGAAAACACAAATCGAATATTGTACAAAATAAAAGGAGTTACTTACTTTCCTAGTTCCTCTTTCAGATCATAATTATCACTGAAACGCGTACAAGCTGCTGGAGCAGCCATACCGAAAACTACAATATTTACTTCACTACTGAAAACGACGAACGCACTACGCTGCTCGACTGAGCGTCCGAGCGCAATCGATAACACGCGAGTCCGATGTGTAGCAACTAACGCCCTCACAGTAACATTCTTTGGTATCTATCAAATATATAATATTATTAAATAAATTAAGAACAATTTTTTTCTGTCACATTCTATGTTTAATACTTTTGATTGAATACTTTTAAAATATTAAAATTGCTCATTTGTTGAACTCGTCAATGGTGCCAACTGCGTCGGTCGGAAACTGCGTCTTGTGCCACTACACTTTCGTGAAACATTGATCGCGAAAGTAATCTCATATCCAGTGCAAATTGTTGTAGTATATCACATTTAAGCATACGTGATCGTTTTCGAATCTTAAAAATTGCTTTATTTTAAAGCATTTAATAAAAATTAAAAACAAAGAATAACTCTAAATATATTTACCTTTACATTAATTATACAGCAAATAAAATTGAAGCATCTGTTTCAAAGAATTATAGATTTGTTTATTAATACTTTTTGTTAACTAATCCTATTAGTACAATATCTGTAACTTCATTTATAATTTGTTATTAAATATCATTTTAGCTCAACAATGCCATTAATACCAACGTCGAGTAATGAAATATTTAATATTTTAGAATTGAAGGGAAACTTAGTGAATAACTCAGTTTTTTAACATATCAAAATGCTACATTAAGTTAAATTAAATATCAACATTAGTCTTCATTTTTTTCTTATAGATTAATCGGTCTGTACATTTCGAAAATTTCTTGAGCGTCGTCATATAATTCAGTGGGTTTAGTTAAATATAAAACAAGCATTAAGAATTAATTTAAAATTCATCAAATATTTCAAACATTTTCCGCGTATTTAGTCTAGTGTCTGATATTAATTCTTCTTTCCAACATCATCAAAATAAACTATTGATGTTATTAAAACAAATATTACATACGTAATATTAAATATATTTCCATAAGTTAGTATTTATGTAATTTTACATTTGTCTGATGTTATTACCCTTGTTTTGGAATCATGATGAACATAATGCTTAATGTTAAGCAAAGGTGTTTTATGTCTGATTTACACCAAAGGTCATTAAACTTTTCTCATAAAGTTCATTTCTAAAAAATTATCAGTAGAATATTTTGGACATTTGGGAAAAAATGTAGATCCTGCTAACTTTCCGAAATATTTTTGTCTTGAAATGATCATTCTTCTGAAATAAAAATTATTTTTGTTTACATTTGTGTCTTAGTAATGAAATGATTCTCTTTCCAACAATACAATAACATTTGTCAATGGTGTAACCATTATAATCAGACCAATAAGATTGGTTGTGCTGGGAATCAGCCATCTTTTTACTTGTACTGATTGATTGAGAAACAAGTAAACTTATTTCTTATTTTAATTTATTATCAATTAGGAGGAGATAAAAATAAAAGACAATTTTACAAATACAGAACTCTGTTTACTTATATAATTTGGCATGAAATTTGTCACAAATGGAATGATAATTTTTTTTCTGTGTAAAATATGCAGATCAGTGTACAAATATTTTAATTTACATACAAAAAAAGAGAGAGACCAAAGTAACTCTTTCATAAATTAATGAAACACTGTGCAGAGACAATATTAGAAACATATGATAAAATACCAATAGTCAAACATTAACATTGATGATAATTAAAAGACACAGATAAAAATGATGTATAATACAATTGGGTTTACTCAAACAAAAATTTGGATTACACACGTTTGCACTTAATATTTTTTACAGAGATGTTTTAAAAATGTAATTCATATATAACAGGAACATTTACAGTTTCACCAATAAAGGAAGAAAAATATAATTTCTCTTAATGACATCATTTTTTCCCTCTTCAGAACTATTTCCAAAGATATTGCACCTCAACCGTGCAATTGGAATTTAGTTTGTTTCTTTTTTATTAATCTTTTCTCCCATTGCTAATAATATAATATGTTATTTGAAAAATAAATTCAATCTTCAAGTACAGCAACTTTTTTTGTTGTTCCGGAGAGCAAATGGGAGGATCGTCCTGATGTTTAGAGGGCGTCATTTATGTGGCACCCATGGTCCATTGGTATGCTAAACTACTGTGGCCACTTACTCCACTGTGACAGATTTTGCCAAGTTCCTAGGACAGTCAACATTGCAGTCCCTGAGAACGGCGATGTGGTAGGAGAGAAGCTGCATGGGGATTACTGTGAGAATACCCTGCAACAAAGGTTATAAGATTTATTTCAGTTTTCAAAATAATTTTCAAATAGGTTTCCAATATATTGATATTTAACAAATGTTTAAAATGAAAAATTTATATCCGTTTTAAAATTAATAACAAGAAAGGTAGACAAATACAGACAAAAGAAGTGATGATACAAATATCACACAACATTTCTGGAAGCCTTGTTTCCTTCTTCAGGTGCTAAGAAAACTAAAAACCGCAAGAGCCTAGAGTGACACAACAGTTGACAAAACTCAAAAGCTTTTGACTTCTACATGAAGATTTCAACAGTGTTAGTCAATGAAACATCATGCTTAGTTAACACAACATGGTTGGAAATGTGAGAACAATTCCAGCAGCATATTCACCAGAGAAAAACTATGGAAATTAATATAAAACTGATAAATTGATAAACTAAATCTGCAGGTGCATTAAAAATACTAAAACTCAAAATAAGAACTGTATTAGTGTATCTGACATGACCTTATATGAAACATATTTTAAATTTTAAAATCTAGAGTAAAAAAAGTAATGCCATATTTTTTTTGATATAACAGATTAGTTACCTCACTTTACATTAACTTGTGCAGTTATGAAATCTTATCAACTCAAGTATTTGGATTGTCCCCACGCAAGTGTAAAATTATTTTACTAATTCAAAGTCAGTCTTACGAATTAGTAAATGTTGAGTTTAGGAACTTTAATTGAATTTTAGGTTTTACATACCTGCAAACAATCCACAGTGCGAGGAACTTCAATTATCTTGGAAGCAAAGCTCTGTGTTTCCTTGTCTCCCTTTTCACAGATCACAATAGGCCTGCCTTCGCGTGCTGTGACCTGTTGTAATGCGTTCATACATTTCTGTGAACATAAAAATTAACCCATTTATTTGAGTATCTAGGTACGTCTCCCTCAAATACTTCTTTCAGTATCTTTCTCAGCTCTTCTAATATTTTTTTCTCTAATTTCTTTACCTTTTTTCTATTTCTTCCTTTCTTTCCATATTTTTAGCCTCTCATAGAAGGTTTCCCACTTTATTATTAAAAAATAACCTTCAAACTTGGTTGAATATATTAAAGATAAAAATCAAGAATTTGGTAAGGGAAAAACTAGTTGATTACAGTTCATTGTAATTAGATAAATGATCACATCAATTTTTTTCCATTATACTTTGAATCAACTTAAAATATATAGATAGAAAAATGAAGTATCAAACACTGAAATTCAGACCTGTTTAAAAGGATAAGTAAAAGAATATCTCTATTTGGAGAGCAGTATTTAAAATTAACTAATGTATGTTTTGTGCATTAATTGAAAGAAAAGTAGATAAAATGCCAATGTGATTATAAAAATTATTTTTGCAGCACAAAGAGATAAAGAAATGTTAAACAATAGGAAATAGTACAGCAAATTTTAAAATTAGAATAATAACTAAATTAAACATTTCCACAAGTGAGATGAACCTCAAACATGTATCCACACTTACCACATAGACTGGGTCTCTCATAACTATCATGATGACAGGCATTGCCTTGTCTACTAGAGCAAGAGGTCCATGCTTCAACTCTCCAGCCATGATACCCTCACTATGCATGTATGTCAATTCCTTTACTTTCTGTGACACAAAATAATGGGTACATTTTAGTTTCAAAATACTCAACTGAACTTAAACTAATAATATCTAGTGATTATATAATGTTGAATATTTGATAAATATGATCAATTAAATAGATAGAACAAATTGAATGCATATTATTATAACACAATAACTACCAAAGAAAATAATAAAAAAAAATCCAATTTAGCAACTCACCAAAGCACCCTCCATGCAAGTAGCAAAATTGTAACCTCTACCCATAATCAACAGCGACTTCTGTTTGTACAAGTCCTTAGCTAATTCTTTCACCTCCTCATCAACCTTCAAGACTTCCCTGATTAGCTCATCCAAGTTCTGCAAGCCCTTAATAATCTACAACAAAAATAAGTCATTATCATAAGTTGGAATATAATTAAAGTACAGTATTATTATTGAATAAATTGTACAACTTTTGTATGCTTTGCAAACAAATTTAATTACAGCCTATTGAACAACTATATCATTCACGTTCTGTAAAATTCTTTTTGAATTTATACAAACAGTTTCATAGCCTTTTTAATCATTTTATAATTTATCATACTGTGGCAATATGTGATGGATATACTATTAAAATTTGTATGAGTTTGATCATAGGCTTGAATTGGAAGTATGGAGGATTTTGGTCCATTATTCTTTCACACATTTTAGTTTTCAAAACTAAGTAAATTTTTAATCAACTATGCTAATTATATTAAAATAAGCTTCCAACATCATCTGAAATAATATAGATTGGAAGTCTTAAAATATTAGAACATCATAACTAAAGGTCATAGGCATGAAAAATACTTTTCATAGGTTGGCATAGAAAATGACATGCTACAGCACTGGCAACAGAACTGTGGTAGCTTGTACCACAACCTATAAGCATGAGTTTAAGGCAATCGTGGATCACTAGGATATAATCCTGTCAATTTTGATAAAATATTTGTATTTTTTGCAAAACAAATCATATGATTAATAACTATAAATATATGTATCAGATATGTGTATCAGATTTGACTATTTCAGTCCTCAAATTTATATTTGTTGCAAATATAACATAACATGAAGTAGTTTAGTATGAAAATAAGAACTATGATACTCATCTATTATCATTTAAGATAGTGTTTTATTTAAGAGTTATAGTTACCTCTGATCTGCGGTTCTGGAGTGATATTCTGTCCTCACTGAGTACCAGTGCAAAAAGGACCAGGGAGATAAATTGTGAAGTATATGCCTTGGTGGATGCAACACCAATCTCTGGACCCGCATTGATATGGACTCCACAGTGGGACTCACGACAGATGGAACTACCAACAGTGTTTGTTATGCCAACAATAAGGGCACCACGGGTCTTACAGTAACGGAGAGCCATCAGAGTATCTGCTGTCTCACCTGTGAAGTGAATTGGCAAAAATTTCTGTCAAATAAGATAGATAAGCCACACTTTCATTATGTTTCTTAAGAGTTAGCTAAATATATTCAGTTTTTTTATAATATGTCATTATATAATTTCTACAGATAAAACATCAAACAGCCTGATGTCAGTTTGGTAAACTTTACTTCACTTTTATGTTTCTATGATTACCTGACTGAGAGATGAAGAAACAAACATCATCCCTGAAGACAGGAGTGTTTCTGTCCAGAAAGTCAGAAGCTAGTTCAACCATTACAGGCAACTCAGTCAGTTCTTCAAGCAGTTGCCGAGTGGCAACAGCACTGTGGTAGCTTGTACCACAACCAATAAGCATGAGCCTACGGCAACGGCGGATCTCTGGGATATAATCCTGTCAATTTTGATCAAATATGTTGAAAAATATAGTCAATTGTTTTCATCTATGAATACAGAGAGTTGTGATAAAATAAAAATAATACCCAATTGGAATGTAAAATATTTTGTTTTTAGTATCATGCACAATATAATTAGCTTCATTGTAAATTAACCATATAAATGAAACATTAATCTTACAAATATCATTAGCATTTCACTAAAATACATGTAATCACACATAATCAGTTTGAGACTCAGAAACACGGAACATATTTTTAGCTGGATCTTCCTAGACCAAAAAAAAAAAATTATGGATAGTTGTCTCTGTTAGTTTTGTCATTGTCATTAAAAACGGTAATCACTCTATTTATCACATATTTGTTAAGGTGGTACTTCTAAAAAAATTCCTATTTTAATTATATTCATAACAAGAAAATAATGAGGGGTTTTGAAAACAGTTATATTTAAATTATTGAATTACTAAATGTGAATGTGACCCATTTGCCTAATAAATAGTTAATGAAATTTAATAACTTTTTCAATTTATGATTGTTTACTGCTGCTATGTATGATTATTCTTGTTAAATCATTTAAAATATAATTATTTTTATCTCTAACACATCTCTCTATTGAATTATTTGAATATTAACCTTGATTCCACCAAGGACCACAGATTGTGTAGCAAAGTTAAGACGTCCTCGCATAGTGTTTACAACAGACTCAGGTTGCTCAAATATTTCCTTCTGCATAAATGAACTGTAGTTACCTGTGAAAGAGATGCATTAGAATAAAATATTAAATGGAATTTGGATTCTTTATATAAGATTTAGTTTTTTTTTACAAACAAAAAGGATCATATTTCTAGAAATTTTATCATAGTATGGAATGAGATGACAAGTCTTTACACCTTGATTTAGTAACAAAAACTTATAATTTCTTGTAGTGAATTTATAAAGAAATTAAAGAGGTTTTAAGGTTAGATCATAAGTAGTTTTCAATATTAATATTTCTCTTAACAGCTTATTAATTATATGTATGTCATCGTCTTTCGATCCATAAATATCCAAATGAAGCTTTATTTACCCTTCATAATCTGTTGAATCTCCATCTTAAGTGTAATAATTTCTCGGGAATGAGAATCATCAAGAGAGCGTCTGAGTCTGTGGATGCTTAACAAACCTTCCTTCACAGCAGCCACATCATCATCCTGAAATGAAGAGAAACAAAAGGAAACAGTTATGAATTTCCAAAATTAACTAAAAACTTACATAATCAATTTTAATGTTTAGTAATAATGATGATGTAGACTTGTCAAGAATATAGATGATCAACTTTTGGCCTACCTGACGTATCGGGTTTGAATTAAAACTTTTAGTGAAATATAGATGAGACAGAAAAAATGTTTCAATTAGGGGGGAAAATGTTGAATATTGACTAATAATATCATTGAATAATTGTCATTGTGGTAGCACTGTGAAAGAGGGAATAGTTTTCTGATGTAGACTTTGACTTACATTGTTGTGTTATAACGTGTTGTGATTGTGTTCCGTTTCGCTAAACGTATTCTAATAATAAACCCTAAAAAAACTAATATAGGAGTTATTACTCATAAAACCCAACAGGTTATGGGCCCAGACATTAATAAAAGTTCGTGAAAATAGGAAACGTGATACGTGAGTGTTAGAGAGATCGGTTCGTAACCTCTACTCGAGTTTATAATTGTAGTAAGTTTTGACCTACCATAACTCTTTCCCTGCGGCTAATAAACAACAATATACAAGTGCCGAAATGTCGATGAAAGACACAGACTTGTCTGCTGTGGAAACATTGGTTGATAAAAACAGATTCGCTATGTGTAAGTTTGATATGCGTTTTATTGCGTGCATCGGCGATCGAGTATGTCGTGTTCGGAGAGAAGAAACTTGAGGGTGCCACAGAAAAAGAAAAATCAAGATGGTAGCGAGATGACGCTAAAGCCCAAAAAATCATAGTTTTTGCGATTGATAATAAATTTAATATCCACATAATAAATTACCATAGTGCTGCAGCTATGTACAAGAAGTTGGAGTTTGTCTATGAGGGTCCAAATCCAAGCACAAAACGTACTTTTGGAGGAATATTTTCGTTTTGAAAATGGTTCCAACAAAGACATGGCTACAAAATTGAGTGTTTTAGAAAACATTGTTGTTAGGATAAACGCCACATCTGAGAAGTTTGATGACGAAATTCACATCGCACGTGTTATGTCAACTTTACCCAAGGTGTTTCAGCCTCATTTTACAACTGCTTGGGATTCAGCTCGGAAAGAAGAAAAAACATTGGAAAATCTCAAAGCATGTTTGATAAGGAACGAAATGCGCTATTGTGCAGTTACTGAAAATAACTCTGGTGCCTTCAAAACCGAAGAATTAAAGTGTTATGGATGTAATTCTAGATCACATTTTATTACAGAAAGATGTCGAAAAAGTACCCTTCTTGCACTTTCTGTAAGTAGACAAATCACCCGAAAAATAGATGTTTTTTCAAGATGAAAAGTGCCGACAACAAAACTACAACTAGTGACAACTTAGTAAGTTTCCTAAGTGTTAAGGAAACAAGTGCGCTCTTGTCTTGTGCAAGTAAGGACACGGTTTTCGTTTTAGACTTAGCTGCTACTTTGTACATGGCCGAGTAACAACCATGTGTGATCTTAAAAATGTACTTTATATTCCTGGACTTTAGACGAACTTGCTCAGAGTTCCAGCAGTCACTAAAAATGGCGGCCAAGTGAAGTTTTCCAACAATGAGGTACTCATTACGAAGAATAATGAAGTTGTCGTCGGAAAAAAGAACAACTCAGGCCTGAATCTTATTGAAATTCTGCCGATTTTGGAACAAAGTGCATGTATTTCTTCTGAAGCGCTGTCACCACTTGATTAGCATAAAAATATTAGGTCATCTAAGTTTAAAGAACATGCAGAAGTTTTCCAAAATGTCCATTGGGTTTGACATAAGTTTAGATGTAGTGGTCTGTGATGTTTGTCAACAAGCTAAGCAAGTAAGGAAACCTTTCCTTAAAAATGAAAAACGTGCAGAAAACCAATTAAGACTAATTCACACCGACCTTTGTGAAGTCAGATGTGAAACGTGGGATGGTAAGAAGTATTTCATGTCTGTGCTTGACGACTGTACACACTTTACGAAAGTTTTAATACTTCAAAAGAAAAGTGAGGCAGAGGATGCTTGAAGGAATACATCAAAGAAGCAGATTGATACTGGGACTCCAAAGTCTGCAAACTCCGTTCAGACAATGGAGGAGAATATACTTCAAACAGTTGGAAAAATTATTGAAAGGAGAAAGGGATAGTGCTAGATTACATGATTTCACACACACACTGCAGCTCAATGCTCTTGCAGAGTGCCTCAATCAGACACTGATGGAATAGACGAATCCAACCTCGATATGTCACTTTGGAGAGAAGCTCTCTGTACTGCAAATTATTTGTGGAATAGAAGTCCGACATCATGTTTGGATTGCACACCAGCTGAAAAATGGTTACGTGAAAAACCTGATCTGTCCAATTTTGACAATTTGGGTCCATTCTTATGCCCAAAAACTTGGCTACTTAAATAAACTTGACAAACATTCTCAAAAATGTGTTCTTGTTGAGTATGGAACAAAATGTTATAGATTGTGGGACCCAATCAAGAAGACTATAATAATTTTGCATGATGTTATATTTACCAATGAACTATATATCTCAGAGGAAATTAAAAAAGAAAATCGTTATTGTCGTTATGCACTGGAGATGAAGGAAAAGAAATTCCAAATAATGAAGGCCATACTGTTGAATCTGAAGATAACTCAGATGCATAAAATGAAGAAGATGATGAGTCAAACACTGCACTTGTTGTTGTGGTTGTGTTCTTTTTCAATGAATGTATTCTAATAAAAACTAATATCATAGGAGTTATTACTCATAAAACCCAACAGAAAAAGCATATATAAGAATATAATTAAAAGGAGAATCTGCTTTCCTAATGGTTGTATATTATTATTTTGATTGTTGTTGTTTTAATTTATATTGTTTTGGTTATTTACAAGATATGCTTTAAGGTATTTTGAATAATTAAATCAACAAAAAGATTACAAAAATATCTTATCTCATTCTCTTACATTGAAATTATACGAGAAATATAAATTCCCATTGCTTTACTAAGTGCAAGATTCTGCCTTCATTTGTCCTCATCAAAACCAAAACATAATACTGTTTATGGCCAATATTGCATAATATATGTTTGCATGTCATTTCAACCACAGTCATAATAATTTATTAAAATATTTTCAAATGTATATGTGTAATTATTAATTGGGACAGTTGTGTAAAATCAAACATACCTCCAAGAAAATAACTCTGTTAGTGTGCTCAATTACAGCACTGGCATCTGATGCAAAGAAATATTCCACTTCTTTATCTTCTAATGGCTGGAACTCAGCAGTGGAGTCAGAACGAGGAATCATAGCAGGCATATCACCCCTACCATGAGGACGATGATCTGTGTCATAAATTCAAATAAATATAAAGAGTACTTACACTTAGGCTCTTTAAAAATAATACTTCATTGATATGCACTTTAATGAAGTAAATTTAATAGACATAAGGCTTTAAATAAATCTTTGATTATTTATTAGAAAAGGAAAAATATTATAATATGTTTCAGTTACTAGCATCGCAGGTATTACTAATATAAATAACATAAATAAAGAAATACAGTTGGTTTTTTACACACCGGTTATAAATTATTTTACAAATAATTACTGGAAATAATTTGTGATATATATTGTGCAATATGCTAATTAGCAACATTTGACAGCTGAAGTGAAAATCAAACAACTTTACAATTTCAATACAACAAAATTAAAACATGTAAATATTCCTATTTTAATTAAATTGATTTTGATATAGTACTGCAAAACAAAACGGAAAGATTTTAACTAATTTAATCCCAGATATATATTATAATTATAACAGTGAATTTTGACTAATGATATTATTCTTCAAAATAATTTCCTATCTATTTATATCAGCCCAATAAGCTATCATTAATAATAATAAATATTTATTAGTATTTGTGTTTCCTCTCATAGTATTCTATCATAATTGATTAATAAACAACAGTATTGTACCTTATTTACCACTAACAGAAGTCAAAATATTTGAGATCAATAAATTGAACCAACCAGAATCAGAATTATGTATGATGTTTAAATAGTATATTAAGAATATGTGACTGTTACTTAGACCAAATAGTTTTCACTGTGTGACTTAATCATTCAAAAACAATATATTTTTAATTTATTGGTAATAATCATATTAAATATAAACTAAATTACTGTTTTATTACTTCTTCACTGACTATGAAAAATGCAGCAAAATTTTGATGACTATATCCAGTTCTATTAAAGTAAAATTTAATTCCTTTGAAATAATATAATTCTGTTATGACTATAATAATCCTAGAGTAAGAGTATACATAAAATAATTAATTTACCAATTGTTACTTCCCCTTCACCAAGGAAAACTTTAAAGAAAAAAATAAAATATGAATTAGTAAAGCTGACAGCACTAATTCTTACTGTCCCTTCAAGCAAAGGAAACATTAAAATACTCAATCCACTTTTTTATGCATTTCTAAATGTTTTCTTAAGTGATATATCAACATGTAATATTGCAATGTCAAATAATTTATTCCAATATTTAGCAAAAGCATACAATATTAAGCAACAATTCAATTCTCTCTATCTTGTGCAGTACCTTAAATCACATGACAATTTTACATACAGAAAAAAAGCAATAAGCAGCCTGAATAAGCAAAATAAAGACAGAAATTCAGGAAGAAGAAGAAGAAGAAAAATAAAAAAATTCAAAAAGAAAATATCTCAATACCTTGGTTCTGTGACTCTGGATCTAATTGGAGTGCAGGCACATATTAAAAAATAAAAAAGAATGGGTTAAAATTAGTTTTAACACACAAACAAAAATAGGAAATATACTACATGCTTAAAATAGTGCAAAAATATGGTGAAAAAAATCCATGCAAAAATAAAGCAAAACATCATCTACTCTAAAGACAATTCACAATTGATAGCTGTATTTTAAAAAACAGAAAACTCTCATAATATGAAAAGATTTCAAGAGAATACTAATAAAATTGAAACTGTTATATTAAGTACAAGAAAAATATTTTTTCTTAAATAACACTGAAAGCTAATTAATTTTTCTTTATAAATGCCCCAAACTAGTAAAAATGATTAGGTATAAAAGTAGAATATAAGCTTAGAAAGTGTAAAAATAAATTTATACAACCATCACAGTGTTGAATGGCACCATACATTCTGTATTCAAATTTGTAATTCTAACAAGATTAAAAGAACAATAAAAGCAATGTAAATGTAACAAAAACATTTTCAATAAAACAGCCATTCCCTGTTCAAAACACAACAGTATAAAACACACAAAAGCATAGAACAACCAAGGCTAAGTATCACAATTTCTTTTCAAGTAAGGAGTAAAAGTATAGCACAAGTACATGGATGTGGATACAATACAACATGATTTACATAGCATATGAAATGTCAGACTTTAAAGAACTGAAATAAGAAATATATATATTCCACATTACTGTGGATAAAATTGTTTTTAATGGATACATTCATATACAGATGATAAATAAAAAATTAGATAATCTATGGTGATTTTGAAATGATAAATAAACTTTAACAACCATTGAAACAAAGTGCCAGAAGATTCATCCTCTTTCAAATAAGTGACTGTCCATCATTTATACAAAAAAAAACTGCTTTAAAAGTGATTTGAAGTGTTTAAACATTTAGGATTTACTCACAAAATTTTAGAAGTAACTGTATCATGAAATCAAATTTAAGAAAGAAACCATTACAATAATGGTTAAAATCTTCAATAATAATTGTTCTTGCATGTTCACAATTTTTTTTCTAACTTTGTCAGTAATGAAGAAGAATGGTAAAAAAGAGTTACAAACAGTCATTTTTGAAGAATGGTTAGTTTACTTTAAGAAAGCCTGAAATTCAACTACTGAACAGAAAGAAGATATTTCACTGATTATAAAGTATGGACTCTTAAAATATTTGCAAAAATCAATAAATGGTTAGCATTTTGAAGAAACTGAACTAATATTGATAACAATTTTACAAAAATTGGATGATGAGTAGATAACTACAAAATTTTTCTTCAGAAGGTTTTCAAATAGTATACTTAAAATTTTTAAAGTTTAAATAATTAATTATTTAATTTAACTTATATGTTCATACCTATGCACACTTTAGGTATATGAAAGATAAATCAGTGAATTACCTTTAAGAATAATTAAGGAAGAATAATGAATTACAGCAGAAAACGTTCTTAAAGTAGAAAGAGAAAAAAGAACAAAGAAGTTAATACCTGTTGCACCTGAGGTTTCATCTGTATTGTGGGGACACCAATCAGGTTCATGCAAAAACAGAAACAGCCATAACAATAAAAAAAGAATAAATTAATAAAGGTGAACTTGTTAATTTCACATATCAGGATGATGTGGATGCTATGATGTGGTGAAAACTGATGTATGAGATGACTAAACAAGAGAATGCTTTCTCTTTCATGCACTATAAAGCCATACCCATTTTAAAAGCAACCTGCACTTAAGAATATTAGTTCCTACCCTGTCACGGTGTTCATATTGGTATTAAAACTTTAAAAATTCCTTCAAAATTAAAATATTTTTAAAATTGGCAATGTATGTACTATTGTTTATTGTGATTCTCTTCAATCATATATCTGATTATCAAATCAAACTAATTAAAAGTTTATTAGATTGGGTGAAAATTACTGAAACACATACAGTAATATTTAGCATATCTGAAAGATGTAAGCACTTAGCAAATAATTAATTATAATACTTATGCCATGCTTGTTCTAAACACATATCATGCACTAAAGCTGGTTCATGCAATATTTATATATTTTAATGCAATAGTTTAGAGATTATAAAGAATCAGAACCTTTTTTCAAGAAGAAAAGTCAGGAAGGAAGCAAGAATTTAAGAATTAAAAATAGAAAAGATAATTTTTCAGACTATAAAACATCAAACCTATATCAAAACAGGTAAGTATTCGTTTATAAAATGTCAAATATTGGCATTATCATTAACCAATATATTGAGTGACAATATAAAACAGCCATTATCACCATTCATTAAAACATTTTTTAAAATTTCTTAAAATCATTAAAATATTACTGTCAACAAAGTTCATGTAGGTAGAAACCAATTACAACCATCACCGACTGCTGTCATCAATTACTATTAAGTCAAAACTACAATGACTTAACAAAAATCAATCTCCATATTAACTGATGTTTAAAAGCTGTCTTCTGCTCTGTTTTCATGGCAGCTCATAAAAATGAACCAAACATACATGATTCCATCACCATAACCCAATGCATGGAAAAATATATCCAGTGGTGAATCTTGATGAAGCAAAATCTTGTAACAGATGAGATTAATAAGCTCTGCTGCAATGGATGACTTCATGAGACAGATGGTGAAAGTTGGCATAAGTATGCACTCCACATAATCACATACAAGATAATAAAATTACACTTTAAACAGAACAATAATGGCAAACAAAGAATAGATAATTTTCTTGTGTAAAAAAAAGGATAACGCATAATTTTACTTCAAATTACAAATGAAATAAATAATTTACTAGATATTAAGATGGTAAAGATTACTAATAAAATTTAAGTGCAGTACACAGTTCCATTTGCAAATAGATACAATAAAGAAACTTTCTCATCTACAGAAATTAATCCTACAAGATTATTTAAAACATAGCATGCGCATTTGATAACTTTTCTTGTAAAAAAAACTTTTAACAAATATATTTCAGTTGTGTTGAATTTAATTAAAAATATAGTTTTATAAGATGAAATGTGACTGAAAAGCTTTATTTATTTTTACCTTAATGAAAGAGCTAATAAATTTTTACTGAAATTGTATCTGTACTCCTATTTAACATAACTACGTTATAAAAATATTCTCAGAATTTCTTTAGAAGTGTGTTCAAGAAAAATATTGCTATAAATCTATGAACTAGAGTATTTCATTTAAAGAGAAGAACTAACTTGATATTTATTATTTAGGGAGATGTAAATAAAATACTGAAATTAATCCATATGTTAGTTGCCATTATTTTTCTTCATACTCATTGTTCCATAATACCACATAAATTATTTACAACACAAAATTCACATTGTTTTTCAAAAAACAAAACAAAAAAAACAATTGTGTTACACATCAATATTATATACAATCATGTTTTTTTATAATAATGATTCATTATGGAATTATAAATAAAACAAAATGCTGTAGCATAAATTTAAAAAGAAAATATAAATTCATCTTATCAACAAAAAAAAGGGGGGGGGGGAATGGAAAAGAAATTAAAGCAGTGGAAAATTTCCAACTCAATACATATTTCTTTCAAAAATATTTACATTAAGTTGTGGTAAAGATGTATTCGATTAATATTTTCTTTCAGATCTAGCTCTTCCTTTCAGCAATTGACAATTCAGTTCTTTTGAACAACTATGACTATTTCAACTGTATGACAACACATTATTAAACATTTCTTTAAGTAATGTCCATCATGATCTTTCTGACCTTAATTAATTAACACATGTTGATCATTGTTGTCAATTTAAGTAATGTGAATATTCGGGAATACTTCAGGTCTACATGAAATTGAAAAACAAATCAATTTCACTTACCCTTGCTGTACAGGATAGGAACATGGTCTGTAGCTAGACGAGTCTTGGTCTTGATTCCAACAAGTAGAGGGCTGCCCCTACGTGTTGCCACACACTCTCCAGGGAAGTACTTGCTCTTAAAAGCCAATGCAAATGCACCCTCCTGGAATGTGAAGTTACTAATAAACAATTGAATTTGTAAAACTTGAGTATAGTAGTTAATGCCTATAAACTGAGCATTTATAGCACAGTAATCAAGTAAACTGAACTAAAATAATGTAAGCACACTTTTTTTAATATTTATTTGTTTTATTTAGATGTGTAAGAAGACTTAAATGAAAATTACTTTACAAACTTTTGATGTGAAATATAAATTCTGAAGACCAGAACTGTATGCATACTCACTAGTTGTTGAATAACTTGCTCAACTAACTCTCTGAAAGAGTAGTTAGGGTGTTGGGAATGGAGATGATGCACAAGTTTTGCAATGACCTCAGTGTCAGTGTCAGACTCAAACTGGTAACCTTTCTTCTGGAGGAAGACTTTCACATCTTTGTAGTTGGTTACAATTCCTAGAATATTTAAGCATATCTTAAAAATTGAACAGTGATTTAAAATATGAAATTTGCTTTCATAAGATTTATTTATTTATTTATGGTGGATACTCAAGGCGCTAAAATATTGGACTGTATAACAGTAGTGCAGATTTTAAAAAAATTATTGGTATTAAGAATGTTTTTTAAAAAAATATCCTTCACTTTAAAAATTATTTAAATATAAAGAAAGTGATCTTGCTCATTTCATAACTGCTTTTGTTGCTTTCATTTTATGAGCTGTACAATCCTAAAAATATCTCTGAATTTTCTAGTTCATCGTATAATCCATCTTTAACACTTATGTGAGCTTAAATATCTTTTTATCTTTTGCATACTAACTTACTGTTATTATATTATGTTATATGTACATAATGCTTGGCTTCTAACCATTGTGAACCACCACAAATCCATGATTGGAATCTGAACGTTGAGGATGAGAGTTTACTTCACTTGGAACACCGTGTGTGGCCCAACGGGTGTGTGCAATTCCAACATGGCAGTCAGTGGTACCTTCAAAGTCCAAGCTCTTCTCTTCTAAAATAAAATATTACTACTTTAAAATATTAATGCTGGAATTAGTTTGAAAGTGATTTATTGCATTTTAGTAAAGCTATATTCTCATAGTTGCCAATTTTAATGTATTTTTCTGACAATTTACATAATTTTCCACTAAAACTTATTTTTCTAATTTAGAATATGTATACTATTCACAACACACAAGTTAACTAATAATGCTAACCCTGAAATTAATAAGAAATAAGCAAAATATGAGAAAGACAAGCGAGTGACGGCTTTCCCGGTGAATCTGTTCTAGATAACATCAGGTTAGCCTGATGACAAAGGCGGAGCTTGCCGTCGAAACATTGTTATTCAACAAACAATTAGCCTGAGTTGAGATCTGAGAATTTTATCTAGGGATGATAAAGACATTCTCAGGTTAAATAAATTTTGCAAATACTTACGTCCAAGGATTGCTTCTTGAAGAGCCAGAACCTTGCCACTCTTCTTGATGATAGACATGTCCTGCCCATCAGGAGAGTCAAGGGCCACTCCGGCTGAATCATATCCTCTGTACTCAAGGCGCTTCAGGCCATTGACAAGCAGCTCAAGAATCTCACGTCTGCTCTTGGGAGTAAGATAGTTCAAATAAGCAAAGATACCTGTAAGTAAATTGTAAATTATTAATTGATGATATAAAAACCAGAAAAGTGTTTTTTAACAGACTCGTTAATGTTTCTAAATTATTAAACAGCCAAATTAATTCTTTAAATATGTTTTTCTTGATTACATTTGTAGAAATATTTACTCATCCATTATTTAAACATAAAGGCTAGAATATAATTTTTTTATTGAATCCAAGTATGAAAAATTTTGATAGAACAATTATATTAATTTTTAAAAGAATAATATAATTTGATGTTTTGATTTCAGATGATTTCTATATTAATTGAATTCCTTATGCCACAAATAAGAAACGGATGGACAAAAAAACACCAATTTTTATGGATACAATTTTTAACAGAATTGTAAACCAATTCTTCCAAATTGGTTGAATTTATAAAATTATTTCAATTTGAGTGACAGGCAGATTATATGCAGACAAATGTAAGAAATGAGGAGGAATTATGGTTTCTAAAATTGTCAATAATATATTATAGATGGAAAATATAAAATTGAACTTTATTGAAAGTTTTGCAATAAAAATTGCATTCGAAACAGAGTTTTATTAACGCGGAAAATTGTTTACTTCGGATATTGTTTCATTTCAGTTCTGAAATTATTTTTCATACTTTTTCTCTTCACCTTTTATAATGGCCAGTGCGCCAAGTTCTTTGACAATAATGTAGAATGTTAACTGGACATTCGCCCAAGGACTGTGAAAAGTCTGCTGGCCTTGGTAAACCGCTAACCGAACCTTCGCCAAGGTGAACAGCTAACAACAGCCTCCGACATAACAGGGTCTAGTAACCCTTGCCCCCCCCCCCCGCCCCCCATTAAAAAAATGGATTACCGACATTCCTCAATTGCTTCGAATGTGCTCAATTGTTGCCATTACTGCAACGCCTTTATAATGACAGTACTTATTGTTTCTCATCGCCTATTGGTTTTGTGGATACTATTATACTGTTTGTCCACTTACCAAAAGTAAAATCTTCGTCCGATCAACTTAGAAAATTTTGTAAATTTCGCTAAAAACGTTCTTTTTATTACTTTGATATTATGTGTATGATATGGGTGGATAAATAAATTATTCGTGTTGGGTAAATGAAGAAGGAGAATGAGCAATTTTTAAGAGATAATTGAAAGAAAAAGTCATGAAATGACGATCCTGTCAGAGTATCGATTGACTGACTGTTCCCTTACAAACCTATTTTCAGAAAATTCCGACATTGTGTCTAAAATGAAGGAAAATAGTTTATGATTCGTTTCTGCACGTTTAAATTTTGAAGACTATTTTGAGTTTGACATCAATCACTGTTAAATTTGGTTTAAAATATGTTCAATAAAAAATGTAAAATAAGAAATTATTTGTTAAATGAATACATTTTCTTTGTTTAAATATTTTACTCGATCCTAAGACTACTGGAAGAATTCCAACAATGCAATCGTGTTGGTTGGTGTAAATTTTTCTAACCTTTTTCCTAGTATTTTCGTTTATGTTTCTGTTTTGTTTTACCTTCAACTAGTCGGTAAGAAGCTTATTTTTTTTTTCTACTGCTAGCGAGATGTACGTTGTCACCGCCGCCTTGTATTACGACACCAAACAACTTTCACCTTTCCCCATCTTGGTGTGGCCATGGACTTACGTGTGTTCCCACGCGTTCAATAACAAAAGCACATTATTTAACAAATAATATTTGCCGCCCGTTTCCGCGACCACGACCGCTCTTTCCCAATTTCGACAACAGTTGCCGAATTTTCTACGCACTACGACATTTGGTTCGAAAGCACCGGCGAGGCTTAGAATGTTTCACAGTTGACCGTGATAAAGGATTCACTTGCAAAATGGGAAAGGAATTCAAATTAACGTTTCAACAAGCCCTGACGACGTGAATTATTCGACACACCGAACACTTGCGGTTAATGTTTATTGTGAGCGCAACATGATCACACACTCCTTTGACCCAAACGAGTAAGGTTTCATGATCGCTAGTAGTCGTGTAGATTGATTGGTGATTAATAACAATAATTTTAGCAACGACATATATTTATTTAAAAATTATTTCAATCTATTTTTTTACGGATAATTAAATCCGAAGAATACGAATGATCAATTAGAAATGCCTTTGAATCCATTCCGTCATTAATAATTTCTCAATCCGTTTGAAAGTTGTCGAAAATATGTAAACCCTATTAGCGGCCAGTTAATCAGTAACAACTTTTACTTAAGTGGTAAAATGATCACGCTAAATGGGCCGTGACTGATGAGAATATGGACTTGAGTTTCAAATCCAGAGTCTCGGTGCCACTTTAAATTATATGATAATAAGCACACGAAGATTTAATTTACGAGTAATAAAGCTTAGAAAATAAAGTCCCAATGTTTCACAACTTTTGAATAGCGTTTCTTTAAGATTGAAGTTCATTCACATTTATTACAAGTGTCGGGAATCAACACACGTACGAATTATTTTGAGGTCTGATGGATTTAAATGTCACGATGATTTAGGCATCATAAAGGTTTAATACATCCAGAATACAATACATCATAAGGTTTATCGATTACTTCTTAGCAAGATAAAAACTATTTCTTGTCATGTCTTAAGCTGATAGTCGTTATAAAGATGATAAAGAGCCTTCTAAATATATATGATTACAAATGCATCAAGTGGTAAGGTTGCACTCAGATAAATTCCAGTTTGTTTATCAGGCGTGACTCAAAAGTTTAACTTCGATACGTCGATCAAATTCCGAAGTGAATTGCGTCTATGTCAGAATTTTTTTCTCCGGTAGGTTGTGCGAAATTTGTCTCGATGACGTAATAAAATGTTTGAGTGTGTCGTCGTTATCGTGTGGCTTTATTACTGGTCGAAGTGACGGAGCAGTTTCGGGAGTCCTAAAGCGATGTTCTGAGCTTTCTCCACGCTACTTTCAGGTCCCAAGTCGTGATCAAGCAGTCTGGCAGGTGGAAAGCTCAAACACGTTTGCCAAACAACAGACAAAACATTCTATTGATCCATAACAGTTTCTTTTTATCTTTATTAATAGCTGAAAATTTTCCTTCCCTGGAACGTTTTTATTTTCCCTTCAAATATATATCATGTACGTTTTTTAAATTGCTTGGATATTACACATTGATATAGATACGAAGAAAGATATGCAAACAAGTATGCTGATAACAAATGATCCATATGATGATAATTGAGGTTCTATCCAATGTCTAAATGATAAAGAACGGGAAGGATTATCTCAGAATATAAGTTTAAAGGTGTTTAGAAAATTGATAAAAAAAAACATAACTCAATAATTACTTCTCGTTATTTTGCATTACGTCAAATAAAATATTTCTGTTTCTCCTCTTGTGATGAATATAAATATGAGTGCAAACGTGATGGAAAACAACTTTCATATTTCCCAAATGTAGATGATTTCTTGGCGGTCCTATAACAACGTATATATGCATTTATAGTAGTATATTCCGAAAATTCGATGTGGAATTGACGCCTGCATCCCAAAAATATGTGGCCACAACCATCCCGTCTGATTTCACGGTCTTAGCAGCGGGTTTTCCTGCTGATGCCCACCGATTCCACCACTGTTATTGTCGGAATGCGGTGTCGGATCCACGTTTCATCAGCAGTTAAGTATCGACGTAAAAACTCGCCAGGATTACGTCGAACCAACCACGGAATCTACCACACCATTACGTTTATTCTGTATTGTAAGTCTAAATTTTTTAGATAATTTTTTATGCGAAAATTGAAACCACTGAGCCATGGCGTATGTCTGTCGCGGCAACTTGACTCTTCTGTAACACAAAACAATATACTGGATTTTGTCGAAAATCTCCAGTGGATGTCCCGAGCCATGTTCGTCGCTTGTGGACCTCGTTTAATTTCATTCGCAAAATTATAGATGGGTTTAAACACTGCGGCAGACGAAGCATCCAACTCGGATTTGATTTCTTCAGGCGTTTTGCCTCTCAAGTAGAAGAGTTTCAAACACTAGCAGAAACTCGATTTGTTTGGTTTGAAAATAAGTCAAGCTGCTTCCTTTAACCTATTGCAATAATGCAAAACTGCAATGGATATTGGTGGAATATAAAAACCTTCAAGATGCATTATTCTGTCAATATCAATTTATTTGGAAGATAGAAGTGTAATTCCATTCCATTATATAACTATATTACTGACATTTTGACATTTATTTACAAAATTTAATACCATGGCACTCTGAAGAAAAACGTCACTTTACCCTACCATAGCCAAGACTTGCGCATAACCTACATAATAAAAAAAATGATGTAAATTTGTTTGTATGTATTTACGTCAATTTCTATACATATTTAAACGCGTGGAGAGAAACGGAACTACGACGGTGAGAAACCCCTGACATAAATGTGGAAAGAATTCTAATTGAAAAATGTGATCATTTTGTGATCATGTGAAATAGTTTCTATTTCCGTAATGAAATACAGCAGAAATATTTTCATAGAATAAAAAGTAAAATTACATCCAGAAATACTTCATAGAATGATAATAAAAAACAATACGAAATGCTTTTCGATCCTTGCTGGAAATGTAAGTTAATTTTCGTGTCATATTAGTGACTCCAATATGGCGACCATTTGTTTACATTGTGAATTTAGCTAACGATTTCATCAATTGAATATTTAGTGATGTCTGAAGACTGAGGGAAAATTAAATCCGCCAGTACTCGAGAAGTATACTTAAGAAGAAATTCGGAGGTATGTTTGTTGGGATTGATGAAAAAAAATTCAATGTATTTTATAGCTGTTGAATATTAATGCGCTGTCGGTCGAAAGTATGTACGGAACTAGGAACAGTTACAATTAAATTAAATCATTTCTTGACTAAAGACTAATATAGAATTTTCGGCTTATATAAATAAGTACACGGGAAACGCCAGGCACCCAGCTAGTGTTCAATAAATAAAACAAAGCAAAACACAACTCTCTCATTTCATAGCATTAAAGCTCAGACATAATAAAAAAATATTTAATGGATATGATTTATTTAAGTGTTATAATATTTTAAGGTGTTAGATGTAGGTTTGTCTATTATTACTCCTTCCATGAATTCATGGTTTCACTGAGACCGCCATTTATTCTAATGCGTAATTCATCTTCTGATTAAACAAAGTTATTGCAAACGTTACACTGTCTTAACATCTTAATGTTGTCAATAAATTTAAAATTTCAATTTTTATTTAGCCGAGTAAATGTTTAGCATGATTTATTACAAAAGATCTACAAGGATACAAATCCAACGTAAACCTCAAGTGAAATGGAAAATTCCAGGAAGGGAGCGGAAAGACGCAAGTAAGCTCAGACGCAAATCAGATGACGAGACGGTAAATCACGAAGGGTTTATCTGAAGTACCGAGAGAAATGGGCGTTTACCAAGTCGTTGCAGGCAATTACGCACATGTCTGCGCAAAACACATTGTTAGCCAGCGAGATTAGCCAATTGCAAAGTTCCTTATCGCAAAGATAACACGGACAACTCGAGAGATCACACAAACAATGGAATTTTAAATACACCTAACGTACTTTAGAGAAAAATTACAAGCCAGCCATGGTTGAGCAATTTTGTTTTCGTCATACAGTTTCACAATTAGTAATAAATGTATAAACAGTTTCCACCAACTGTGGACAGTTGTTTAATAATCTTTACATTCTGTAAGTCCGAAAAATTACAAGAATAAATGTTCATTTCGACAACAAGAGATGAGGTTTCCGAAGGTGGGGAGGAGGAGCATATATAATGTTATCCGAGTTTTACCATCAGTAATAAACGGGAATTAAATTAATTATGAAACCTCGTACGAAAAGCAAAATTCTGCGATAAATGTTGGGGAAAAAACCTGGATCAAATATGAAAATCTTATCTTTGTTTAATAAAATAACATTATTTGATTTCTACATCATTTAATTAAAGTATAGAGCTACATATTAACCCGGAAGGTTTTAGAAAGATAATATACAATTATTCTGCAAAGTGGTAAATATTCGTAGTACAGAGTGTTTCAAAAGAATCATTCCGTTGGACATGAATATATTTTTAAAATTAATAAACGTATTAAATTAATGTTCATTTTGTAATAAAGAAAAATACAAAAGGTGCTCATTATGTCTCCCTTGAGATTCAGGGCATACAAATTCGTCCCACACACTTTAGCGAGCATGTCTTGAGTTACTGTTTCCACGGCTGTTGTGCGGTTCTGCGCAACTCGACCATTGTTGCTGGAAGTGGAGGCAGATAAACTGAGATTTTCATAAACCCACACAAGAAATAAATCACGTGCAATGAGGTACGGTGTCCTTGAGGGTAGAGATGCAAGACTGAATCATTTGGTCCAGTACGGCCGATCCATCGTCAAGGAAGCCTATCATTTTAAAACTCTCTGAATTACAGGCTACCTACTGGGAGCTCCTTTTTAATAGTACATTCATGAATCACATCAGGTTAAAAGCTGAAAGGTTATGAATTTTTTTAAAAAGTACTATTTTCATTCCAAATAAATTTTATGGCAGGGAATTTCTGCGGTTCTCATATTCCTGTTTCAAAAACAAATAAGTTTCAATGTAAAAAGTTGAACTCTTTGCTTTAGATACGAAATTGTGATAATAATCCATTTCATTTCAATTGAACATTGTTTAGGGAATGTGTATCAAGTCAAAATTGTAAATGAATGAGCGTTTATTAAGAAAAAATAATTAAAAAATAATTATTGTATAAAGTCTTTTCCGGTGATCAACCGGGTGGTTTCGTCAATTCTCCGCGACGTTAACAGCTGTCTGAGGATGGAATTATCAGGGAACGAAGCGTGACGAGTGGCATTCCTGAGGTCGTCGTCTAGCTGCGCGTTCAGGTCGCCGGCCGCGGCGCCTTGTTCCTATACTTCTATATAAAGACATTTCAGACACGTTCCACACGGAAAGGCCAAGGTCTCTTCACCTCATCCATGCAGATGATGTGTTGCCGCGCAGAAAATTTACTTGTTCGTTTGATGTTTTGCCAATTAAAAATTGGATCATATTTTTTACTTCTCCGACGGTTTATTACGGATTTAATTATTCAATAAACAATTTAGGTTTATTCTATGGCACTCTCTTTATTTGGTGAATAAATTATCGGGTGTTCCATTGTCGATAGCTGAAAAATTGAGGGAGTGAGAGAAGATGTTCGGGGAAAAGGGTTTGGATGTGATAACTCAATTATCAAAATTTTTAGGAGTGGGAAACATCGGTCTGTATATATTACAGTAATAGTAAAATCTATTTCTTTAAATAAATCAATGAAACGTAATAAATTAAAGAGTCATATTATGAAAATATTTACATATAAATTAATTATCCTGTTTGCTGTCGAACACTTAATATAGCCTTTCATGCTACTGCATAGTGTGAGAAATTGGCGCGCGTCCAAGACCTGTTAAAACTCCAGATGCCCGTCAGGGATATAAAGAGGGAAACCTCCACGTAGGGAAATACATGTAAATATAGATAAAGGGGAAAGTGTTCGCTTGAAGGTCGAGTTACTGTAAGATGTAACGGGATCTTTCAAGGTCCCCGAACCTCCAACGCAACACCCTGATGCAGTCGCTAGGTCGCGGCTTCGGCTGCAGGTTGTGCGCCTTGATCTTTGCTACCCAGTCGGAAGTTTGACAAACTCCACCAGGCTCAAGGTCTGTGTTCTCAATCACATCACAAAGATCTTTTGGGTCCGAAATATCGTCCTTTCACACTAGTTAAATCTGTTTACACCTTCTCGTGCACACACCACTTCTCCAAATCCTTGTCCCTTTCGTATATGTCAATGGCTGGCCAACGAATCGAGGTGACCCATCGAGGGCGAGTCTGGTCCTCAATGACACGACCAGTTCCATGGTCGGTATCGCAAACCAGTTTATTCGCAAGTCGTTAATTAGTTCGTCCCTTACGTTTTAAGTCCACCCTGACAGGTATCTGATTCCCAATCGAGGCTCTTGGATTGTCCGAGGATACGAATGTCGAACAGTTCGACCCTACGTTTAACGGTTACTTAACTAGGCCTGTTCCGCTAGACGAAATAATAACATCCTCGAAGCAGATTTCGGCTTAGTGACCACACCTAGCTCTCTATAGAAGCAGGATCGTGATGTAACTTTCTAAAACCTCCACACTTCCTGCTCCTTGCTCTCTCGGTACTGAAAAGAAATTAATCACGCTCTGAAAACTCAGCCCGAGTTTGCATAACACTGACTCCACCTGTCCCACTGACAACACTTGTGGCAACACGAACACTGAAGATGGTCAAGTTAATATCAATAACTCATGACGGTGTCACCATCTAATGAGCTGTGACCCACGGATTGGCCATTCAAATATTGCATTAACTACATTTGCGACAAATCTGTTGGAAATCCAAAATTTAAACCGTGAAGAAAATTGGCGTTTCATTCAGGTACTGAAATTTGATGACTGTGGTGTCAACTTCTAAGGACATTAATATGTTTTATTGCGATATAAACTCGTATAAATCGTGACCATGTCCGACGATGAGTCAAGATATCGGATTTCGCGCTCAATACCAAAATAATAAATAATTTCTGATTGAAAATACATTAAAAGAAATTTAAAGTAACCATTAGTAGAAAAATAAAAAATAGACTGCTAAATATTAAAACTACCACATATGTGGTAGAACTATACCGTCTCTCCAGCGATTACCCTTTTTGAAATTTAAACAGACTCGGGCCTGTAGAAGTTTGGGATTACCGTAGTCATACTCTGAATTACACATATTGAAGATAAATTTAATCTTTCGGGCGCTTCTTGCAAACACATTTCTCGGTTTTATTTTTTTGCCGTCAACTGAGTCAATACACAATTACATTAAATAACACACCAATATATAGGTAAATTAACGATCAAATCTTGATGACGAAACCTTGTTTCTTGCACAAACTGAAGACATTTACGTGTTTGTGGCCGCGTGTCGACCAGAATCGTTGGTTCATTGCCCGTCAATTGCAATGGCGGAGACATTTCCGCCTCTAGCAGGCGGTGAAAGTTGCAAACAAAGGTCGCTGTTGCACCTCCAGAGTGGTATTTATAGCACCCACTGCTCAAGAAACCAACCATGCAACTCTGCAACTATTTGCAGCCTGCATATCCGACGACAATGTTGCCAAACTCATATAAAAACCAAGCATAACCTGTCAGTATAAAGTATTCATAAAATCCAAAGTCAAACAAATATGCAAACCCTGAGCACAAACTACACCTTGTGAAGGTTCCAATTATTAAAATGTAAATGACTTTAAATAACCACTAAATACTACTTAAAAAATTGAATATTAATAAAATAGTTTAATTCCCTATTAGTTTATCAAGAGGCCCCTGTTTTTGAGCACTTAAATTCTTTTTATATATAAACCCGCAGTACGGTTTAGAATAAAACATTTAGGGCTGTATGTAACATTCGACTTAACCCGTCATATTCATCGTTTTATAAAAAAAAATTAATTATACAATTATTAACATGATAATATAATTAAAATTAATTTTATGTCTTAGAAATTCACAATAAAAACGTACCTTACATGTACAATAAATACCATTAATTTTAATTATTGTATTGTCATGTTAATCTATTTATAATATATTTTTTTTGAAAATTATGAATGTGACTTGTTAAGTCTAAAACTACACAAATCCTATAATGTGTTTTATAATTTTGTGTTTTAACCGTTGCAGTGAATATTTATTTCAACAATTTTGATTGAACAGTCTTCTGAAATTACAATGTCCTTAAAAAAATGCAAAACGTAATTTTTCACCGCACATCGCACATCTTTCGTAACACATTTCACCTCATAGCCCCCTTTACTGATAATAAATATCATGACGACCTTTTTTTCCTCTTTCATATCTTTCGGTGACACTTCCTTCAGCAAACTGCATTAATAGTATGTAAGACTTTCAACTGCAAAAGAACCTTTAAGAAATAAATCATTTCTTAATTAAGTTAATATGCGTGCAGCTGATTCCATATTCTTTCATTCGTGAAACTAAATTATATTTCCGATGCAATAACAGCACGGTTAAATAAACAATACATAGAAATTTCAGCCCAAACATTATATTTATACAACAAACAAATTCTCTAGAAGATGATGAAATCAACAATGACTGCAGAAACGGTGTGTGGTATCTAGAAAGTAGGC
Organism: Zhengitettix transpicula; assembly: GCA_037074705.1. Lineage (NCBI taxonomy): Eukaryota > Metazoa > Arthropoda > Insecta > Orthoptera > Tetrigidae > Zhengitettix > Zhengitettix transpicula. Next base: position 31,394,478 of record CM073596.1, on the reverse strand, counting down.
ATAATACTTAATCAAATGTCTTGAAGATTGTGATCAAAGTCTCACTTGATGTTAAAATGTCTATGTGAAATGAGTGATTTCCGTGATTAAAAACTGTTTCTCCACCTCACTTTCCAGTGGAAATTGGCTCTTTAATTTCATTTCCCTGTATCTCATTTACACAAAGAAAGTTTGGTTTAAATTCATCGGGACAATTATCAGAGACCCCTAAAATTATGGATTCAACACAAATATATTGATTATTTTACATTTCACCAATTCACAGCGACCAGTCCGATAGGGACTGAACTTTCAAGCAACTTCGACAGTGTCTTTATTTATCCCTCAATCCCTGAAAGCTATAGATTGGACAATTACTGAATGGCGAACAAGGATCTGCACAAATTGTTTGCTTTGGCGACACAACCGAAAGTTAGGCCCGTCACAGATTATTATCGCCATATAATTGATCGCTGACGCAGTAACCGCAGTAGTTCATTGAAATTAATGAGTTTGCAAAATGGGCGGTAAATAATCGCGGAGATGAAATTGACGCGCACGACAGCTTGAGCAGACGATTTGGTTCCTCTAGTACTCAGCGATAAATTTATCGAAAAATGCAACTAGTAGCCTATGTAACCCAAGGCATGTTTGCACACAGGGCGGTTTTTCTACCGCTGGAGTCATTTTTGTTCTTGATTTGAATATTCGTATGGAATGGTTGTTTTTTGCCATAATATATTTTACGTCCTTTTTTTTTGCATATTTCGATAATGACACTTATTTCATTAATTTAAGAAAGACCTGCGTTAAGGGATAAAACCCTGAACATATTTCGCGTTATCCTGCCTCAACTCTATAAACAACGTCTAGAAAGCTCCAACCTCCCCTCTTCTTTCATTAATTGGATGAAGCCAAATTAGTCGATATTTTCTTCTCAGTTTTAATCGACCACAAAATAACTAATGCTAGAATCTGCACTCTGCTCATTTTGAACTACACTGTTCACAGCCCTCTCAACTGCTTCCTACGACGTAAAATTTACTGTCGAGATAATAATCGCCGGATGTGTAAGCCTCCCGATTTGTTTGATAGCGACGATAATTTTACCGCCATTATAAAAATCGCCAACTGTGTAACGGACCTTATAAATATAAACTGAATCTGACAAGGAGAGAAAATGGAAAGGATGGCATGAAAAAAAAAACATGATATTTTCAAAGGCTTAGATAGAAACAAGGGTCCAGTCTTGACAGCTGCTAAGAAGGGAGAAGATTACTAAAATATGCAGAGCTTTGAACCTACTTGAGCCACGCCCAAGGTCGTCCACTTTGGTCGTGATCTCTGTCACGGTCATACGCAAAAAGCCAAAAAAAAGTCCCTGGCAATCTACGTCGTCCTTTTCACCGAACGGAAAAGAAGGCAAACATGACCATGATTAAAGTGATGAAAAGAATTAAGCGAAGACATTTGCTCTCAACACAATCTTACTTTTGCGATAAATTGAAAATCACTTATCATGGTAACATATTTTCATTGAAGTGACCCGCGTCATGGGACACAACTTTCGTAAAATATTATCATTAGTCAACAAAGTACTGTTGCGCAGGTATTGACATCTGATTCTATCTGGTCGGAAGAAGCGTCACAGATACCCATGACACCACAGTAATCTATGACCGTGTATAGGATTGAGTCACCGTTGGATGTTGGAGAGATAAGAAACCTTGAGAAATAAGGATTAGGTAACTTTTTAGAAAGATGCAGAAGACTGAAGACAAATTCAAGTATCCCTCAACGTTTTCTTTTTTCACTGTTTGAAACTTGAGTTTCGCTGGAGTTTAAAGCCGGGGTTTCCTACTTCCTGTCGAAGCCAACACAACGTTGATCCGTTGGATAAGATATGAACGGCATATTTCCGAAGGATGTTGTTCGGCGCCCTTGACACTTCTGGTACAACTGTTTCCATTACGCGTCAGCATTCATAACTGTCAGCCGCTCAATTTTTGCAAGTCCTCCAAGGCCGACCGTGGGCAAACGTTATGCTGACGAAGCCGTCGCTGGCGTCAGGCTTCCAGAAGCGTGACTAATTCACAGATAAGAACTGATACGATATTTTAATGCAAATGCACAGAAGACCAAAAAATAAACATGTTTTTCACCATTGCAAAAGCTTGATGTTTTACAAACATAATTTATATTTTACTCCGTTATGAATCACTATCAATTACTGTGCATTTATCAGGACGACCGCACAACCTCGACTGAATTTTTATCAAAATATTTAGCATTAATATACGTTAATGGGTGATTCTTGAACCGTCCCAGTAGTAAATTTTGGTAATCACAAACCATCCTACTGATACACGATGGTTGGTCTCCGACAACGTAATCACGATTCCAGCGCATTAAATCACTTCTGGTGATATTATCATCGTTGAAAAATCCTTACCAAAGGCTGATTTTCTTAAAACTGTGTTACAGTACGCAGATCGTGACGGCTGTATTTCAGTGCTGATAACTACTAATGAGGAACGTCCACAGTAATGTTTAAGGACACCGCACCAGGAACATGATGGTAATAAACAAAGTCTTAAGTATAACTGTGTGACTAACTAAAGCAGATACTTGACACAAAAATTTAAAAAATCTACAAAAATACATGGTCTACTTTTATTTACTAACGCAGTTGAAAAAATATATGACAGAGGCGAGGATCATGAATAAGTGTAATCAATTTTTAAATAATTTAAGTGCAGGATACTGTAGAAGAAATACAAATACGCAGATAAAAGCATTTTTATGAATTATAAAACGTAGAAAAGAAGATATAGGAATTACAGATAGATGTAAAAACAGAAAAAATGAAACAGAATAATTTTATAAAATGAGAAACGATATGATTCAGCTACGCCAATATTGAAGATTTTCATTCTAGGAATATTTAGAGACAATCCATTTACAGAATTCATCTTTTTTAAAAAAATAAGAATAAAAGAGAGAAAGGCACTATACAACACTTAGATAAAAGGAGAATAATGCGGATATCTCTCAGATAGAGAGCGATGTTAATGATAGATACACCTTGAAGAGATACGCCGAGATACGACTTTAAGAATCAATTCAGTGGAAATGTTTCAATAGGCTATCCGCTTATAAACGCATCAGTTTCGATTTAATGACTGATTCAGTGCATTGACGCCTATAGTAAAAAATATAAACACTTCAATTCTGTAAATCGACATTAACGTTTAAAGTAAACAAAATGAAAATTTGAAGAAAAAGCAATGAGATAGTCAAAACAAGATGCGGTAGTTCGTTCTTCACAAACACGACCTTATCAATTTTATTGATATCAAAAGTATTTCTCAGCGTTAGCTTATCGACGTCAAGAAGTAACCTCTAAAAATCACTATCGATAAAACTACGACGGATCTTAAGTTTGAAATGCAACTCCGAATTAAGCAACACAACTAAAATGAATTTATGGATTTTGAAGTAATAAGAAAACGTGATCCCTTGTGAAAAACAAAGTGTATGATTATAGTGTTCTGTATAAAATTTCATTAAAGAACTAAAAGGACTGGCGGGATTCTTAGATTCCAGAAAATGACAAGTTTATCTCATTAAGGAATTGTATTGTTCGCACCTACTAAATCGAAGGAATAAATAAATAATAATGGAAAAGCAACGTAATTTAAAAAAATAAAATTAATATTAGTAATTAGAAAAATAAGTAGCCAAATCACTGACGAAATTAAGTGAGGGTGTGGAACAGGCATTTTCTCTTACAGGGATGATGGACGTAGGACATTATTTTATTTTATTTTTAATTTCGATTGCTTAATTTATTGAAGTCTGCCACAGGAATTAGGTCAGATTATAGTTCAAAAAAATTCATAAGACTTTAATCGAAAGTTTTTCGATACAAACGTAATTTAGATGCATATGATGACGCGGTAACTCATAAGAGAAAAATACTGAAACACACTTGTACAAGCAAAGATCTTTATCAATTCCAGGGCGTTCGTCCAAGGTCGCTTTCACACAACGCAGAAAGAGCATCTTCCTAGTTCAGATCTCAACTACGAACTTGATTCACTAATCTTTTCCGAAATAAGACAAGTTGCGAGGTCTATTCGTTATAATAAAAATGTTTAAAATAATGCTAAAGAAATCATAGACTTATAAGTAAAATTGATATCTCCCAAATTCGAAGACGAAATAATATTTTTTTAAAAAAAACTGAGTATCGATAGACATTATGTTCTTTTCACGTTATTTAACAACTATGATGGGATTTGGTACAACAATAAGACTATCACTTGCAAAATAGAAAATATACTAAAATTTTGAATATTCATAATAGTGGAAATACAGGAAACAATTTAAACGGTACTATAATAAAAGTCATTTAAAATGATTTTTATGTTTTCTGTTACCACATAAATTTTCATGCCTATATTTAACGACTCCGAGAATGTATGTATGGAAAACGACTCCAAATTTTGTGTCATAAAAAAGAGAAAGATAAAAACATGTTAGGTGATAGAGAAGTACGCACAGAAAGGCTTTCATGGGCAATCGAATATTTGAAGAGGATGCTGAAGGGACTGAAAACGTTTTATCGGCAAAAAAAAAACTTGAGACAATCTGTGAACTCCAAATTGTCTGTGTTTTGAAGAGATCCTTGTGACTTTTAAGACACATTACATTTTATATGCACTTAAATAATTATTTTATTAACAGCAGACTGTAAAAAATTATTACGTATTAAAATAAATAACTCTCCTCGAAGTAAAGCTTCGGGATCAGTAGAAGTATTATTAACATTAAATATGGCCTTCTAGAGTGGTTATCAAAATTCTCTTATCAAATCGATAAAATGCACTGTTTATTTGAGTATTAGAGAGCCCAAACAAAACTAGTATGAATGAAGTAAGAGCACTGTTTCAGTCACTGTAAACAGGAAACGTAAAAGACAGAGAAAAACTTTAATTATGGTTTCCAATGAATTGACCGAATCAGTTCGCCGAATAATCAGGTGAGTATTTATTTGCAAGCAAATTAATTGTATGAAAGAAAATGGAATACGATGCCATTGCAAAGCACGGTGTATGAAGTATACCTTCAACTAAGAAACGTGAAAGTGGGCTTAATATTTGATTAGTAAAGCAGGGGAGATTAAAACAGAAAAGATTAAGGTTAAGCGGTAGAGCCATGGTTTTAATTTGCATTAAGGACATGCGCAAAAAGGTCAAGGTTTGCAGACAAGACCAATTTGCAGCAGCATATAAAATATTTTCTATAATTTTAATGCACCCAGAAAATCTGGCTCAAAGAAATATCGAGGATAGGTGACCAGTGTTGCCGGGTCATAATTTCGTAAGGGAATCTGACCAATTAGCTGAAAACCCTGGAAACTCAAGACACCTTAGTTTATTATCACGTTACTTCAAACAAAATTTTTATCACATTCAAAATGACAGCGACAACGGCAGTGTACTGTTTTAATTTGCTTTGAGATTATAATTTAATAAACTCACATGAGGCGTTAACAGATGGATTCTGTAAATACATATTATTGAACATTTTTATTAGAAAATTGAACGATATGTCTCATTCAGTTTTCTTTCTTAAATACCAATAGATACGGATTGTTTCCGAATCGTGATTTAAAAATAGTTCCCAAAAATAATATCTAAACACGTCCCTACGAAGTGTAATTATATTATGACGTGTTAAGCCACATTCACGTTTCAGAATCTTGATATTAAATTACTGTAAATTTAGTTACGAGTATTTGACACAAGTGTATCGGTGTATTTGGAAAATACTAATAAAGACTTTATTGAATAATTGCCTTAACTTTTAAAGGTGTATTTTAAAAAAAAATTAAAAATATTGGAACATTTTTGAGGGTTAGAATATTTTTTAAAGAAAATCTAAGAGAAATATATAAAACTTCTGTGTCAAACGTACAATTAGATGTGTAACTAGCCAGACAAAAATAAGTGCTTAATACCCCACAACGTTGCTCTCGTGAGGTGCCCTAGGAACGGCACATCGCATAAAGCAGGTGTCAAAATTTCATTGTATTTTCCAATAAATTTCTGAAATATTTTTAGATACATCTGAACAGGTTTCTAAACAAAAGGAAGAAACGTATGTAATTTAATTAGAAAAATATATAGCCATATTGTCAAAAATAAGTGTTAAATAAATTAATTTTGTCTATTTATGTAATTGTTATACTTTTAACACAGACATTTTATATTTTAATTTCAATTATGTATTTTAGTTCAATAGTAAACTTTAATGTTTATTAATTAATTCTAAATTTTGACCAACTTTCACTATTTATACTTAATACAAATCAGATGTAGTTTCAATTTTTAATTAGAAGGGCTAATGGGTTTTTATGTATCCCGCAGGACACTGAAGACGAAACAGTCACCTGCAATACAATCCACATCATTAATCTTTTTCTCTTGATACGTTATTTAACAATCAAATATATATATATTTCTTCGTGACATCATCAGCACCTGGCAAGATTTGAATCCGATATATTTTCAAACATTTTCTACTAATGCAAAACACAGACATGGTTTCCTGTATATTGTATATTTTATTCCGATCAGTTTTACTGAGTAACTAAAAACTCAATTTTCAGAATTTATAACACAAATACAGTTTATTTGTTCTTTACTAAAGGATTAATTGTACCCTTATGAAACCTTCCGACTTGAGGTCAGGAAATATCAGTAATAGCCAAATGGTACAAATGATTCAGATTTGGAGATTATTTGACATTAGACACTTTCTCTTTCTCGCTATCATCGCAACTTTATGCATTTTTACGTGTGAAAGACAAAGTAGCTCTCATAGTCATGTGGTTGTCAATTTTTTCCCCACAAAATGGCAATGTGAGATACCAAACTTTGAAATACTTAATAATATTAAACTGGCATTACTAAATACATAACAGTGATTATGTTTTTGGTTTGTTTAACTGTAATAGATATGTAAATATATTAGAATCAATACATATATAATGCATGTATCCAGTCCTTAAAATATTCTTTTCTTTCCATTTCGAGGTATTTCAAATAAAAAATTGAAACAATTCTTAACAGAGCCCTCAAGGACAAAAGGACTTTGAGCAATGGACTGTAGCAACGAACTTTTCAAAACAGTGTTTTGCAAGACTTTACACAGGGACAGCCTTCATAGCTAGATTCTGCCATCATGCTTGTTTGATATGTTTCATTATTAAATTCAAAGTTTCATGTCTGAAACTATTCATTCTTAGAATAAAGAAATGTAGTTTTGTATGACTTTAGTAGACTTCTGTTGTACGCTGTCTTGTTCAAATAAGTTAAACTTATTTATTTTAAGATACAACTGCCTTTACATCAAATATAATAATTATTTTTTCACCTCATTTAACATGCAACAATCTTTTTTTAGGCAGAGAATTAAATTTTTTGATATATATAAGAAAGGAAACAAGGAAATGTGAAAAGAGCGGAAAATTAATAAATTAACACGTCGTATAATAATTCTTAAATTTATTTACATATTAACATTTAACGTGGAATGATGAATACGAATGAATTTTTATAAGAGACTAAAAACATTTTTTTTATTACATGAACGTAATCGTTAAGTGAAAAACAGTTAATTCAATATGGAATACTTCAAGTAAGTTCCATGCAACAATGAACAGTAATCATAGAGTATTGTTGATAGTATGCATTTAAGAGTCCTAGAGTTACTGGTATTGCCGACATCAATTCAAATCTACAATTATAAACAGGCTAGTTAATCATTGTACTCATGAACCAGCGATTTCAATAAATTGCAATATCCCTACCATTAATTCTGGTAAAGAGCCCTGATGAAACGATTTCCGTGTAGGAGTTCGGAAATGTGTAGATAATGATTTTTAAGATAGTGTTATCTCTTCAGGCATTAGATGAGATATGGCATGATTGGAAAATGAGAATCTTATCGCGTGAAGCAGCTAAACTGTATCTCATGCATCATATGCGAATGTAAAAGCCAAGAGTTCATGTTAAACTATTTATGGACTGTATAGATTCAAAGAATAGAAAACCTGTATATTAGTATATTTGGCAAAAGTTTCAAGCAACATGTACGTTTTCATTTTCCTTCTATAGTTAAATAAAGAGATTTTATTAATTTTTATTGTTAATAAATTGGCGACGGACTGAATGAAACCATTGGGGTGAAGATATAAATTTTAAAATACATAATAAAATATGATGCGTCAATCACTCATTTGTTCTAAATTTGCATCAGATGCATCCTGCAATTACTCCAGCAAACAATACATACACCTTAATTCAACAGTCTGCAGTCTCTTAAAGGACATATTGTTACCTGCATACGATTTTACTTCGAAATCTTCTTCCATGATTCGAATTTAAATTCAAGGGACTTTTCATGGTTGCCATTTAAATATCAACTTTTCATCATTCAATTACTCAATATGTGACTTAGCTTATTATGAAACATATTGACGGGTAAATAAAATTTCTAAGCACAGACGAACACTTTCAAAACCATTAACTTCTATTTTCTCATTTATTATGCTAAAAAATTAAATACAAATCAAAACATGTCAGGGTCGTATTAAATTAAAATTAAAGATACGAAATGAATCATCCATATAATAAATATGAGTCAACTGTGACTCCACCAATAAAACAGCTGAAAATGCAAATTAAATTATGAAAGTCAAATGCTAAGAAGAAATGCACTCACGAGAGGGTCATAAGAGATAAGTAAAAATTTCCTGATAGCAGGAAAGTTATTACGGCTGGGAAAAAGAAATTACAATAAGTAAAGTAGTTTAAGTCAAGGAAATCAGTGGCAGAATGGTAAGAAAAAGCGTCAACAGTATCTAGAGAAAAAGAAGTAAGGACTTACAGTGTGATATACGAATATACTTATACGACAGAGAATAAATAACTCAGTACAAATAAGAAAATTACGGCTCTGGAGAGAAAAATTAATGTTGAGGATTGACATCCAACATTAAATTAAAGTAGAAGAGGATGAACCACAGTAGAATTCAGTAAATATGGGAAGAAAAATCAATATTAAACTACAAATACTGTAAAACGACAAAGAATTTCTTTATTTGCAATGAAAATTCTCTTCATTGTGTCATTTATAAAAATGATATTTATGTTACTGATAAGGACCTGGTACTTGACGAGAAAGTATGTTAATGAAAATGACTGCGGCGTGTTTGAACAACGAAAGAAAAAACAGCTCTTTGACATTTCCGATCTGTCAGCATAAACTCAGAACAGTGAAAGTAATTTGTATGATGCAACGTAACTTCCGAATGTCAAACGTTTATCGAGAGGCATTATGTTTATATGTGCTTGAAATGCTATAAAAGGTGTTAATACCGTGCGAAAAAAAAAACTCTTAACAGAGGGGAAGTTTTTTTAATTAGTTTACGAAACGCGTCAATAAATTATTTCCTAATGTTTGAGTGAGGAAGGTATATTTTCAACACGGGAGTGAGCATTTCGGTTAAGGATAACTCAGTTATCGTATTTAAAAAATAATTATATACTTTTTAAAATTCTTACAATATAAAGATAAATTATTTCGATTTTACATTGACTACCTAACCCCCTCCTTTTTATACAGTATGTAGACTTGCGTTAACAAGAGGACAGATACATACCACACATGATGGAGATGTCACTGCCACGTCTGATTGAGCACACGAAAGAAGCCGAATGAAGGTTGGGCAGGGAATGAGCTTCGCACGTATCTTCTGTTATGTTTTAAAGCCACATTGACAGCACAGGGGTTTGGTTTACAATGCTGTCGTCTGCTGTAGAGACATGCCACACCTTATCTGAGATATTATACATCCAGTATTGAAATGTATATATCTTTATTTCGAAAATAGTTATCCACGTATAGTTAAAACATTTTGCGGCAGTAAACAAATGTTCAATGATGAGGAAAATGTTGCAGTTTTACTAACCGAGAAATAATGGTTAGTCTTATTGAGACTAAAAAATTAGTGATGACACAAAAATAAATCTACATACATATGTGTGTCTAGTAGTATCAATATTACTTATGGATTCTGGGCTAATCATTCACTTCCAACTGAAACACATTACACGTTCGTTATTGTGTGTTATTAAAGTGTTCAGATTGTAGAATTGTGGCTTTATCTTAATTAATACGCAATACACTAATTTTGATATATTGACCGCATACGCCTCAAATTCCTTTTTCTTTGCTTTTGTGTTAACACTTTTAAATAACTGACCATAAACTGGAATTTTGCATTACAATGTAATTGCAGTTAAAAATCCTTCAATTCTGGGTAGCTTTTAAGTAGCTCAAAACCTTTGGCAAAGTATTTAGGAATAAAGATATTTCTCCTTGTTATACGCCTTGCACATGTCTGCCTTTGTCAATACACGTGCAGTAAGCGCAGAAGTTAACCTTTAAGTTAACTTTTAAGCCGTGAAGTGACAGGAAGTTTACATTAAAAACTTACGAAAATATGCCGAAATCAAAACGTGACAAGAAAGGTATTCATCATTCTATAACATCAAATACTTTATTACTTAACCTATCACCGCGCGAAATTTTAATCACTGCTTTTAGTTAATTCTATGTATCACACGCGTTATAAGTTTAAATATATAATTTATAATTGGTAATAGTGAATTATGTTTAATCAACATATCATTCAGAGCGTTATAACTTTAAAGCACATGGCATTTAGCAATACGCTACTGTCAAAAAGTTCTCTCAGTTTTAAAATTTTCGCTAATTTACGTATATAGAACTTTCGTGGTGCAAACCAGAACTTTTTATAATTTTTTGTTTGTTTCGAATAGTTTCCCTTACCAAAACAAACAAAAAGGACCTGCAGTTCAAGCAACAACTAGTTGACGAAATTCGCCGATGTGTTGACAGCTATTCAAGAATCTTCGTATTTTCAGTACAAAACATGAGAAACGGCAAACTGAAAGACCTCCGTAGTGAATGGAGGCACAGTCGGTAAGTAAATAATAAATCAAATTTGCCACTGCATTCCATCAGCAACATCATTTCACTTAAAATGCCTCATTTCGTACATTCTGTAGAAGGAAATACTCTTTTATTTCGAAATTTAGTCACATTATAGTTTCTGTAAGGTTTTCATGATACTAGGATTTTTAAAGTAGCCTTTGATCATCACCAGTGTACTCCCATAAATGTTACCATGGTATTTTAACCAATGTTTAGGAACTAAGGTTTTATTGTTGGCACATGTGGACTACTTTTAAAATTTGGAGATCAGTGGTCTGATTCAATGATTTTTACAGTTATATTACTCCAAATTCTGTGGAACTAAAGATTATTTTATAATACAATATATATTGAATTCACTCTCTTCCTATTTCTTGTGCCACAGTTTATTTATTTGATTATATAACACTGTTTGTCAACAAATGGTTTCACACCACACTCAAATGATGTGTAAAAAAATTAATATTTGCAATATATAAACTTTTTTGCTTGTTAGTTATGCCAGAACTTTGAATATGAGGCAGTGAAGCTTACGGGATCATTTCATATTGCAAGAGCCTTGATTTATAAACATCTTATGTGGTGAACATTCATAAATTATTTAGCTTCCAAGTTTTTAAATTCAAGTTAATCTTTCAGTTAATGATCTTCTGATGTTTATATTAATGGAAACAAAAGTGTGATGTATTACAAGCAAATCTACGTGTTCTCGAGTTTAAATCTACATATAGAATTACTTGTACACTCATAAGATACATTATTTACATAAAGCCCTGAGGAATAGGCTTTCTTACACAGATCTTCTTGATAAAATTTGAGTTTTAGCATGTGGTTTACTTTGTTTCAGTTACAAGATACCCAAGCAATTTGTGTAGGAAATATTTTAGATAGTGTTTGTTTGTATATATAATTAATATTGGCAGGAAAAAGAGAAAGAATGGCTGACTTACCTTAAATTCAGATTTGGTGTTATCACATTGGGTAGTAAGATGAATTTAAATTATTTTTGTCCTAAGAATCCTTCCCAAGACAGCTAATGCCTGAACATTGTGCTGGAGAGAACTGTACTTCATGCTGGCCGTATGTTTTAAGCCTTTGCTTTTATAACAGATTCCCTCATCTAATTCCAATTCACTGCACAGTGACTGTATGGTCAACTGGTACAAGGAGCTCTTGTCTTGAAAGAGAAGGCTTGGGCCTCTGACAATTTGAAATATTCCTTCATGTAATGTGTGGCGAAACCAGTCCACAATGTAAGGTAACCATGCAAATCGCTGCCTCCATTTTGAATAAATTTTAATTATTTTGATTGTCACATTATCCTTAACTACTTATACATAACACTTAAGGAAAATGTGATGAGGTCAAATTAAATAACACATTTGGATAGGAAAGACAGTGAAGTCTATTACCTTAAATCAATATTTGGTCCAGTCGAGCTGAGGGGTGCCAAGCCAGCGTGCAGTTCAGATCATCTTTCCTGTCAACGAGGGCTCAGGCCCTTGAAAATTTAAAATATTTTTACTTCTCAGCCCAACTGGACCGACTGTTAATTTGAGGGTAAGTTAACTTTGCTGGCTCTTCCCTTATATGTAGATGGACGTGTTATTGTCAAAATAATTAGTATGGACACAAGAGAGTCAATAAATGGCTTGCCTGAAATTGATGACCAGTCTCGCCATGTCGATTGGACAGGACATGTTTTTGCACTTTATGTCAGAACACAGTCTGTAGTATTTCAACCACTTTAACTGAGCAAAATTTGTGTTTCCAAATTTCTTTTAAGGTTTTTCTTTGGCAAAAACAAGGTGATGGCAACAGGTTTGGGAAGAACTGCAGAGACTGAAGTTCAGGATAACCTGCACAAGTTAGCGAAGCAACTAAAGGGCCAGTGTGGCTTGCTTTTTACCAACAAGACACGCGATGAAGTTCTTGAGTAAGTTTTATACCTTGTCATATGAATGTGTAAACCTAATATACATTTTGTAATCTTGTTTGTGTACACAAGGGTATTTCTGATAGCTTGTGAAAGGTTTTTAGACGAGGGAGAATAAGGAATCAGTGTTCTGTTCAGTTATCATAGTTCTTAATTTTGTTTTTTGTCTGTATCAAGGTGTTTATTATAACACTTGGCAAAACTGAGAGGCACTACTATGAATGGACTAAAATGAAAATTGCAGGGGACGGAAAAGGAATTAGTGGAAATAATATTGGACACACAATTTTCAGCTAAATTGGAGCTTTGCGAGACAAAACTTTTCCTCTCTTAAAGAAGCAACTTGAAAAAATCGACCATTTTCAATCTAAATGGTGGTAGAAGTTATATAATATTTTAGAGAGAAATTTTATTTCAGCTTTCAGGACTTAAAAAATGGCACTCCTTGCACAATTTACTACATTTCAAGCTCATTACAGAGAAGGAAAATGATGCTTCAAATTGAATTGAATTAATTTTTTTCTAATTCTGTTGTGAATTGAATTTTGGAATTTCTAGAATTTAAAGTATTAAGTAGGGTGCAAGAGTAGAAAGTTTAAAAAGAAATTTAAGGGGGTAGTAATACGTATTGTAAAATAAAAATTTGTAAATTTTAAAAAAACTCTTCTACCTAAATTTTGAGGAGGGGGGGGGGGTGGCAGTAGCTCCTGAGATTGTTGATCACTGGTGTATGCACTTCATTTATTGCAATCATAATTATGGTTAGTAAAATGATTAATGTGCATGAGTGAAGAGAAAGAACATATCTTTTAAACTTACTTTACTTTAACAGATTTTATTTATGGTACTGTAATTATTTTTATACTTTTGAAGCAATAATGTTTTTAAAAAAATATTTGGTCATTTTTGTCATTGTCTAATTGAATTACAGAATTTTCCTACAAACTAGTTGTGATTATCTTCTTCAGTTTTGTTTTTATATGTATGCAAACAAGTTTGTGAAGTTGTCTTTCTAACATATGCATTACTACCATCTGTAAGCTCCACCCTGCTGAATTTTAATTTCTTTTCTCTCTTATACAGGTGGTTTGAGAACTACAGTGAAGGTGATTACGCAAGATCTGGTTCGGTGGCTACGGATACAGTCACCCTCCCTGCAGGCCCCCTCCACCAATTCCCACACTCGATAGAACCCCATTTGCGACAACTGGGAATGCCCACAAGCCTACAAAAAGGCATTGTAAATCTTCTGAAGGAGTTTACGGTTTGCAAAGCTGGGGAAAGCCTAAAGCCTGAGCAGGCTAGGATACTGGTAATTATTGTAGCATTCACACCCTTTATTTGTTTCATAGAATTGGTGTTTTTTGAGGGCACTGTTAAAGCTTAGTGCTGTGTTTGTTATAATCGGACTTGTTTGAGACACCCTCCAGTGTAATGGTAATATATTTAGATGTCTGCAAATCTTCATTATACTCAGCATCCTTTTATACAAATTATTGAAACAAAAGTTTATAGTTGGTCTATACATGACAGAAAAATTGCATTGTTAGAAACATTTTGATGTTAACAATAAATTTAATGATTTTGTATTATCAATTTCTTCTGATAATATTGTGCAACTTTTTTAAAATTATTAATTTGTTTTACTTTGGTGTCAAGGTAGAATGAATGTGTATAGCATTGACTTGGAAAATCCTAGACTCTAGTAAGTACATCTCTTAACTTCTTGAATTTTTTAAAGAGCTGTGGATAACTTTATGGTTTTGTGATATGCAGTGCACAATGCACAGAAATTATATAATTTTATATAACTTTCCTGTGCTTAATTCAATTTTAAAAAAGAATGAAATCAGTATACAACCACAGATCATTAAAATTACTCAATTGAAATGAATTAATTTGGTTTGAAATGTTGATATGTTAAGTTATTTAAAAAGCCTTTCTGTTAACCATTCAGAAAGTATTGTAACCTAACAAATGTGTACTTCAACCATTCAGGTTAAAGCATATTTTGGTAATAAATATTCTTTATTGTAAATCATGTACCTTCCTGTAAAGTAGAACAGTAGACATTAAATGGTTAAATTTTAAAAATATATGCTTTAAATTTTAAATGTTTTGATATATAGAAACTTCTTGGTCAAGAGATGGCCGTTTTCAAGTTAACAATGAAAGCCATGTGGTCGAAGGATGGGACCTTCGAAAAGTTTCGCAAGACCTCTTCTGCCAAAGAGGAAGTTGAAGAAGAAGATGCAAAAATGGACGAGAGTTATGAGGACGAGTAATGGACCTTTGCACATAAAATTACATGCAATCATTGTGATCGTCACTATACTTGTAAATAGTGGAAATTTCTTAAAAGAAATGAAATTGTAAAGTTTACCTATGTAACCTATTTTATGACTAATTCTGGTTTAGATATTTTTGTCTGTCCTGAAATGTGAACAACCAGAATAGACTGTTCTTGTAGTTGACTTCCCCCTTTGTGGCTGATCTTTCCAGCCATGTTCCTTTTTAAATGTCTCATAAAGTTCATATATTTATATTGTAAGATGCTTATATTATAAATGTCGACCAATGAAAGTACAAGGCTATTGCTGGTTTTTGAGACCAGCAGTACATGTTTTCATGTGATATTTTATATATAAATTATATAGGCTAGAGATGTATCACTTTAAATAAGTATTTAAAAAGGCTGCTCCTGCCAAATATCACAAGAAAATAGCCTTATGTTGCAATAAGTAGTGATAATACTGTCAGGGTAGTGTGTAATAGAATCCCATGTGTTTTTTTTGCATTCACAATTATGTTCACAATAATTTGCAAAAGTAGTTTTGAAAGTGACTTGTTTTATAATTTTATTCAAAATTTCATATCTTCATTGTGATTTTGATGAATAAATTGTCTTTCTATGTCATTTTGTTTGCCTGCTGTTTCTCAAAAAACCGTCAATTTTCAAATATTTTTGTTAACTTTGTTTAGACACAACACAATTTGTGAGGGGAGAGGTGTAGTCTGGAAAACTTTGAACGCTGTAAACCTGAATAAAATATTTAATTTTAATGAGTGTTGGACATTATTGAAATTAATCTGAGGCATTATTATCCGACAGTGTCCTTAAAGAACTATTTTTCAATTTTACAGATTATTCTTTTGGACTCTTTACACATATTGATATTTGTGTAGTATAAAAATTGGAAGTATGTTCTAAAGACATCACTTGATAGCATAATTTGATTAGATAAATGTGAAGTTTGTGATTGTTTGCAGATGAATATTGAAAAAGTTTGAGTGACCTTAAACTATCAACCAAATTGAAATTGCTAAAAACATTATTTTCCAAAACTAGTATAATCAGTATCAAATTAAACTAGGATATATATATATATATATATATATATATATATGGATTACAATTCCCAAAGTTAGGTCTTGTAGATATATTTTTCAAACTAAAGAATCACTTCAAACAGGTTGTATGAAATGTTGATTTGGGGGTAGAATTACGAGACAGCAGTTCAGTTAAATTTGAATAAATGAAATGACAAAGAAGGTGAAATGAAATTTTCTTTTGCTTGGTGAACATGTAATCGTGAAGCAATTGTGGGCAAGTTATATATATAAAAAACGCAAGTTATAAGAGCCTGGAGTATTATTTTATGCAGTCCTAATCTTGGTATTTATAAAAGTGATTTTAATGTTCACATGTTGGCCTCTGATGTTTAAATTGTTTTCTTGTATTTGAACATTTGTGGAAAGAACATCTTCATACAGATCTATACTCTAAGAGGTTTCAATATTTAAAAGTTTTATACATTAAAATGAATTTTAACATCAAATTCTATACAAACCCAGGACAAACATTTCTGTCACATTTATCTCATACTGAATATTACCATGTGCAAATTACTGAAGTCTGAGAATCTTCATCCAACTAAGTTAACACATTTCAAATTGAGGTATGTAATGGCTATTACCCTGGCGAAGATAATGTTACAAATTTTAATTCTAAACCTTATTAATGATGAATGTAAATCTGGAGTCTAAAATTGCAGAGAATATAAGTAATTTAGGTTCAATTGACTGTCACTTGAATACAAAAAGAAAACTTCTTGAACTGGTACTTTTACCAAGGATTAGCAGTTGATAAGAATAGTGATGATCAAATTTAGCTTTCTAGAATTCTAATTTATTGTTCTCCCAGAGAGACTGACTTAAGTGTAAATACAATCGTTAATTGAAGTTAACAAAATATATTTTCTGCAGAAATACCTGTGCAAATTATGACACGATGATAATGGAATCATCCATTGGGCATAGTTCAATAAATTCGAACATTAATTTGTACGTGCATGTAGAAATATGTTTTATATAATTTGAAAGTATGATAAACACTAGTATCACATGCGAAATATATCGATCAAGGTATAAACTTATTCAATTGCTTCCGATCAGAAGCTGCGTTTGCGAGAGGAGAGCCTGGCGGTCATACATACGAAGACCGGAGAAGCCTACCGGGTGAATGACGTAAATATCTCCACTTACTTTTGCCGTACAAGAATATGAACAACCAAGAGGAAGTGAATACCAACAGTAGTGATATGAAAACGTGTCAGATGAATGAAACATAGTTACGAGTGGATAATCCAACTACGTCATACCGCGAAACTAGACGGAGGCGGGACTCCCAGCAAGGATGCGACGCACGTTCAAATACCCGCGCAATTTGAATTTGACATTGAAAAAACTTAAATGCCTAACTTTATAATACCTACAATTATAAGGATGCACTATTATATATTATTAGATTATAGTATAGTGTGTAGATGCCCCTCCCTGAAAACAATTCTGGCGGCGCCCATGAAAATACTGTAATAGCAACATTCCTATTTTTCATGTTAAAATAACTGTGCACTGTATATTGTAGACAGATACTTATTACTTACTGGAGTGACTGAGACCTTCGGCGTATTTACAATTGTAGTATAGTGTCGTATAATTATACAATTCATTAATTTTTGCAACGCTTTGTTTTTTCTTTAGTAGGCTATGTATTTAATTGTGTAACTTTATTATCATTGGGTATGATCCAAAGAGCGGCCGTATCAGGCGACACCAGAATAAAAATATAATTTGTTTGGGTAACAGAGAAAACAAATTAAAAATTAATTTTTCAATTATATTCTGGACAATATCCTCAATTCTCTAAATTAATAATTCAAGCTTCTGGAAACCTATTGTAATTTTTTTTAGTTTTATATCAAATGTTAAAAGTGACAAAACGCTAGAAAACTTTTGGCGGCAATACTTTTCGTCGAAAATTAAGTAAATGTAAATGATCTTCAAGTAGAATTGTATGATGTATATCAAATACTATCATATATATCTCTTTGATCATATTCTATGAAACCTTTGGGTGTTATGCCGAAATAACTTAATTACTTTGTATCTTTATATACTGTTGTTTCTATGAGAATTTTATCAATCAATCAATGATCCACGTAAGACAGGTTTAATGATTAATACAATACATACCTTTATCAGGCTGTAAGATCAAAAATAATTGCCACGGATTAATGCAGCAAGGTATAAACGATTGATTGCTTCGTTGTAGCTAGTTTTTAGGAGATTAATGCCTTATATCAGACGAAAGTTCCTGTGTATTTACGGACGGATACACATCGATCCCCGACAATTTTATATGATTTAACAGTTTAATAAAAACGGGTTATAAATATAATCATATAAGTTTCAACAGATTAAAATTAATAAAACTTCCTTAAGAAGCAATAGTTATAAATCTGTAATTAATTTCTACTGAATCCGCCACTCTATATAGATTACACAACCCTAATTAACAAATTTGCTGTAGTAGAATGTTGCAATTGATATAATATTTTATATGTATTTATATATTTTAAAAAATATTCGTGAAATTTTTTTTGAACGTTCACATTCCAAATTTATTTCGAAGAAAAAACATAATTTAAGGAGCGGCATTTCTAAGTCGTGCCAAACTGAAGAAATCTACTACATAGCCCTAACCCTAGATTTTAATAAACATTTGAAAATTGTCGAATGTATTCAACAGGAACCCGCCTATTATAATGACATTCTAGTAAATATAATACTATAGTATGTGCGTTATGTCGTTCTTAATACAAAATAACGTTCCCTTTTATATATTTTAAACTAAATATCGGACATCAGGTCGGCAATTTGCTTTGCGGGCGAAGAAAAAAAGAGTTACCTATTACTGTTTTTAATAGTGTGTCGAAAATATATTTAATTGGTAAGCACAAAATATTACAATTTCAGTTATCCGTGTTTTTCGTCGGTTCGCTGAGAAACAAAAAAAAGTAAAAAGGTCCACTCACACCATTGCGGGAACTGGAATTCATTTTCTAGACGCTTTCCAGCAAACGCAGCAGTTTCACTTAAAATAATTACGCTTTTTTAATAATAATTTTTAATTCAAAGACAGTGTGTTGAATAATGTCTGCAGATGCAGAAGAGGCTCTAATTTTACTATTTTTAGCCGCAGACGAAAAACGTGCTAATTAAATTATTAAAATAATAAGAAACGAGGCATTTATTTACCCCGGTGCACACTGTTTCCTAATTATTTATGCACCTTTAGGAAAAGAATATAGAATCACGAAATTCTAAACGTAAAACATTTGGTGAATATCACACCCTAATGCCAGAGCTACGTAGAGATGTTTCAAGATTTTATATTTATTTCAGAATGACACCTGATTGTTTTGATGAAATTTGCAATTGAATTAAGACTGATATTAAAAAGCAATTCACGAACTTCCGTGAACCAAAATATCCAGAAGGACGACTTGCAATTACTTTGAGGTATGTTTGTTATAACATATAACGAGCGTGAATGTTTTAGAATACTTAATTTAATATATTATTATGATTTTATTTGGCTTGAACCGGAACAATGGGCAGGCACGTGCGGGACGTGGGCAATACCGTGCAAGCTGCGAACCTTCACTGGGACGCAGCAATCGGCGGTAAAGTTCTTGCAGGTCTGAATATGCCCATATCCCTCAATGAAAACACGTCCCGCACCTTTCCCCCAGTCACGCACTGTTGTGAGAGGGCCTAAAGCTGAGTAAATATATGACAGTAAAATGAATGTTAAGATCATGTTTGAAGTTTTATTTGGAATGATGTAATGTTACATAACTAAACACTATTTACTAAAATATAGCCAGATATAAATAACTTAAAACATAAAATACTAAGATTTAATATAAAACACTTAAAACATTCCAAATTTATATATATTTACAATCCATGGCCATTTATGACTAGTAAACCGATATTCATGAACACAAAAACCTAACATTTATGGTCGTATTTAATAATCATACCATTCCAATAAAATTTACACAAGAATTTGTTCAACAGGAGGACACAATTTCATTAGGAAATATATTTTTTCACATAAAAAAGAGTGGTTATCATAGTTCCTGGTAGCTTCCTTACTTTGTATCTCCCTTGACACAAAAATATTTCATTTGCATTCAATATAATAAAATTTAAGAAATCTATTATGTACTTCACAATATAATGTTCATACAATATACATACATATATAAATTTTTTTTCAAAACTGGTTAATGTTTGCTATTGATATGTTTTTTTCAAACACAATATTTTAAAAGGAATCATCAATTTTTGTCAGCAATTTGATCAAGTCATTAATGACTGAACAATAGTATGAGTGATGTTTTAACCATATAAATTAAATAGTTTGACCGTGTGAGTGAAAGTGAAGTTTTATCATCGTATGTTTGATTCAAATGCCAAATTACATTATTGGTTATAAATACACATATAACATTAATGTGTTAGTCATTAAAAATTAAATCACATAATTTTGAAGTTCATTACTGTACAATGACTGAGACAATTTAATTATGCATGCAGCTAACAAATATATCATAAGACTTCAAACTATCAAGAAAATTTGTTTCACTTATATAAATGTGAAGAAATGTGTAATTTACTTAAAGCTCTTACAAATTTCTCAAAACATCACAACATAATTTCTATAACATTTAATACACAGAAAGAGAGATTACAAGGAACACAGATTGATAAACTTTGTGTTGTGTTAAATAACATAATAAACTCATGTACAGAAGTATTTCTAACTTCTTTTGTGTCACTTTTATATGGTAGATCTATCTTTCGATCCACATATTTAATTAGTTATGTAGTGGAAGAACTTTAACACTTATGGAAAACTATTACTCCACTAACATCTTCATCAGGTGTATCTTGAAGTTCTGGGCCATGAAGTGACACGCTCATCGTTCCCTCCTGTTAAATGATAAGTTTATCAATCAAGTAAAATTCTACAATCTAAGAGCAAAAAGCATTGGGGATTTCTAGTTATTCATGCAACATGCAATATTATGAAAGAGTCAATTAATTAAAAGAGCTGTTGTTTTCATTAAGATTTTTAACTAGTACTCTCACTTCAATAATATGGACCATAAAAAAATTAAATGTCACAACTGCAAAATAAAACTAAAAAAAATTATTTCTCCATTCTGAAATAAGAAATATATCATGGAATTATTAATCATTTATTAGATTCATCTTGATATATTAGTAAAGATTATGCTACTAAATTCTACCTGCCAATTTTTAATTCATTAGTGTGTAGTATTGAGTGTTCTAAGCAAAACAAAAACATTCTTCACTAAATTAAAACATGATCTCTTATAACATCTTCCTACATTAAATTCATTTTAAGGTTAATCTGCTGTTTTGTGGTGGTGTGTGCAAAATATGACATTGTGCTTTGCTCATTCAATTTTTAAAAGAAATACCAAAAGCAATTATTATAAAAGTAAGTATAACTACAAAATACTGGCATATTCTACTATTAATATGTTCAGAGAATAAAAATTTTAGAAAAAATAATTTATCTACTATATTTACTTGAGATATAATAAATAAACATGGAATTAATTTTCTAAAATGTTAAAGCCAGCATTATATGTTCATAATGGGGATATGGAACAACATATTGCACTAATTAAAATGCCACAAAGTGCTGCTTATGAAAGATAACGATCTGAGATTAATATAGAATAATCAAGGTAGTGTGTTGCATTGTGCAAACATATCTTTGTCTGGTACAAAATTATAAAGAATTGTGTGTTTAAAATAAGTGAGTTTCTAACAAACTAGAAATATGTAAATGTAACACATAACATACACATTTACAAGTCTCAAAACATTATTTGGACCGAGAATTATTCAATTTGGTAACAATCTACTATCAAGCGGTTTTTTGGTATATGTTAAAATATAAAAAAAGGAAGGCATGATAACATGTTCAACCTGTAGTGGTAATTTATTGTCCTCATAAGAGAATACAAAACAATTTATTTACTGTTGTACAAAAATGATTTATTTTCAGGCAGCCAAAGGATTTATACAATCAGGGAACAGTACACTCTCTTATGAAAATAAATTACAATTTTTTTAAATTGGGGTTTTATTTATGGCATCTGGAAATTTTTATTTTACTTATAATTCTTAAAACAATAAACTTAATTTTATTTATTTGTGTTGAATGAAGAGTAGTTAAGTAAATAAAGATTTATCCTGTTATAGGTACTAGTTTTAGACAAAACAATGTGATTTTCAACAGGCAACTTTTCCCCACTCATGTTAATTTATGAAATGTAATAAAAGTGTGAGCAGTTTATAAAAGTTCTACCTTACATGTGACAAAATAAAACATTTTTCTTGGCTTTTTTGGTTTCACTATAAATTATATATAATATACAAACTTCTCCATGTAAAAATAGATCTCCTTGTTTCTGTACAACCATGTGCTTGAAAATATATATTTGTTTTTATATACAATACTTTATTACGTGACACATACCTCACATACTATTTACAAGTGGTTGAGATGGAGGACTGTAAATATTTTCTACAAGTCAGTAGTGGTTTTCTAAGTAATATGAGCTTACACCAATTGAAATATTTTTACTCCTATAAGAACAAAAAATATACTTATACTGTTCTCTTTAAATTCATATCACATTACAAACAGAAGCTAAGACAATTTCTAAGACTCCATAGCATGCCCTTGTGAAGAAAATCTTCTTGTCCTTTAAGCTTTAATACTGTTAATATTATTGTATTTCACGACTATAAAATAATGAACCTTAGCTACCATCAATGCAGTCTTACAAAAAGGATTTTTGCATTCAATGCTATATACAAGAAAATTAAGTACACAAGTGATTAGGAAAACATCTTTGGTACAATGAAGTTTTGACTGGCCATTTCATGGCTTGTCATTAATGTTTGAAACAGTCCCTTCACAGCTTTCACACTTTTATTTGTATCTGTAATGGTGAATCATTCTTTACTGGGAGCTGTCTTTATATTAGTGCTGTTCACTTGGTGGACAGTTACTTTCATCAGACATATCACCACAATTGTCACGGGCATCACATACTTCTTCCTTCCTGATGCATCGTCCATTCCTAAAAAAGTGTTCAGCGATTAAAGTAAAGAAAATAAATTTTGTTCTTTGTTTAGTTCCTTTGAAACATAAAACTGATATCCACATCACGATTTAGTGAGTCATTTCGTTTTCAATCTTCTCTCATTAAAAAACAATGTTTGTAACTAATGTATTCCTTGCAATTTTTCCATGTCGTGAGGATAAATTTAAACCAGTGACTTAAAAAAACCACTTTAATAATCACTAAGAGTGAATGTAAGAAAATTACTGAATGATTCAAGTTTTGTGAGTATTCAAATTAAATTTTGGATATAACAAAATAATAAACAATGATTTTTTAAAAAAATATATGAATAATTTTCCATTAAGTATTTCTAATAAATATTTTTGTTTCTAATATATTAGTTAGCTAACAAACTCCTTCAATGATCAAATACATTTAGTTAAATGTTGAGAAATTGATACATTAATTACAGTGGTGAACACATATTTTTACAAAAATATTCCTTTTCTTATATCAATATTATGTATTATGTTGAAAAATCATTATGTAATTAGGCAGAAGTGTGATTTCTTTTATTAATGCAAAAGAAGGTTAGTATTTGCCTATATATTAACACATCTTCAGGCATAATTTTTCAAACTTGAATGATATTAGTACTATGTGGTATACTATTATGCATCCAGAGCGATGAAGATTCCAGATCAATTTATTTCTAATATTTCTTTTCTTCATTGTTTACTGACTGATGGATTCCCTGTTTTAGTTTGAAGTTTGACATCCTTTTCTGAATGTGTGATTTAAAAACTGTCATCTATCACAAAAACTCCAACAATGTGTAATTACATTAAACCTTATTTCTTTATAATATTAGCATAATTATTGCACTAACATTTCCAATCCTGAGACTATAGTCATGTTTTTATTTGTGAAAGCCTCATTTGAATATTTAAGATTTGTCAATAGAAAATTATGCTTCTTTCCTAATAATTGGTAGCTTTATAAATCTTGAGAAATCATTAGATCTAAGACATTAACAATATAAAGAAAAATTGAGAACTTGTATGAGCATAATGAAAATTTAAAAAAATAAATGTTAAAACATAAATTGATAAGCCATGCCATATTCCAGTCAGCCAGATACATGTGCTCAAGAACATTATAAGTCTCTTTGACTCATTTGATGTGAGTTCAAGCTCACAAGGAGATACATAAAATTTTATTAAAATTAATGGTTGGTGTTACCATGTTCGACATGAAAAATAGTTCTCAAATTATCAGAGATGTTATTCCCCTTTTTCTGGAGATAGATGTACACTTTATGTCAGCAGACTGCTTTTCTCTGCAGCCTGCAGAAAGGTATGAAGTTCACATATCTCTCTTGAGAAAGGAGGATGTATCTCTGAAAATTGTAACTATTTTTCTTGTCTGACATGACAACACAGGCCCTAAATTTCTGGCAAGCCATTAACTTACTATCTCTCTTTCTTATTCATATCTAGATTATTAATAAATATCTCTTTAAGAATAATTTACCTAGATCTGACTTAAGAAAGAGTTTGAATATACTTTACAAGTTATCCTATATTTATACCTACTTGCACTTCCACTCTTGCCCCTTGCATTCACCCTCACAGCCAAAGGGCTCATCAGACTTATCTATGCAATCTGTGAAACCATCACAAAACTGTGATCGAGAAATGCATTGCCCATCGGTGCATGTAAACTGTGATTCATCTGGACAGGCTGCAAAATTAAGTCAAATAGCAATGCTAATTTTTTAATATGTAAAATGTTTTGAATTGTGATAACTTACATATACAAATCAAATAATTTGACAACACATTTTCATAGGGAAGAGGGACAGAGTACTGTTGAACTACCTTAATATTCAATATAGTAGGTCTTATAAAACATTTTTAAATGCCATTATTAGCATAGAGTAAAACTTTTTCAGGATAACTGAATTTGATAGTGTCATCCTTATATGCAAAAATCTGCTGTAAATAGTTGATGTATTGAGTAAAGGATTGTGAAATTTAAGACTATGATTTGTTTTTGTTATTTCAGGAATAGAGAAGATAGTCTATTTGTAATAAACTTGACAATTGTTTTAGGTATGAATTATAAAATATGATGTCAACACTATTTTACTTGATTTAACTGACAAAATGGCCAAGTTTTAGAAATTAGAAGAAATCAATAACTTTAAAACTTGGGAAAGTATTATGACTTCCATGTTTCCATATTTTTCACTGTACAGAAGGCTTTGCAGTTGATCACATTACACTTAACTAATTTGGCCAATTTTGACTTAACAACTCATAACTTGTAACCATAAATAAGTGATATAGAACACTAACATTTTATGTCCAGTCCAACTTCTCTTGAACTGATTCATTTCATTTACCATTATCTCACAAATATTTTCTCATAATTCTTCAATGCAATAGTTAATTTATTATTTACAAAAATACTAAATGCTAATGTGTGCCACATACCAATTGTACAATTAAGCTCATCAGATCCATCCCAACAGTTGATAACTCCATCACAGCGATTCTTCAGTGGAAGACATGAAGTCTCATTGCCACAGTGGAAATGTGTGTTCAGGTCACAATCTAAGAAATGTGAAGTTAGAAAAGTAAATATAAATAAATAAGTGTATAAAGAATAATGTGGTGACAATTCCTGTGCCTACACCAATATTTTCTAAGTTAAAGGCATAGTAGTAAAGATGTAGAGAAAGTTTTGCCACATTTACTTTTAATAATGAATATTCTATCCAATCTTACCTCAAAATGAAAAGAAATAGTATTGATAAAGTTACTATGTGATTGCAACAGGATTTTGAATTTTGATACAGCACTTGGTTATAAAACAAGAATATTACCAAAACTTAAATTGATTTTTCAGTCAAACACAGTATATACTTAAACAAATTTAGAATAATAATTTTAACTAAATACAAATGTAACATATTTTTGTTTCAATTCATGTGGTTGTTGTATTTAAACTAGTTTTATTTACAATATGCAAATAAATCAATATACTCCTCCTAATGATGATATTCAGATTTTTGTATGGATGTAAACATAAGATTTAAGGTTCAGAAAGTGTTCACAAACTAATAAAAGACTGAAAATATTTGACAAGTGAGTGAAGATTTAAGAGTTGCTTTTTGGTTTCCCTTAAATCCTCTTTGAGGCTGTACATATTAAGAACACACTTCTAGGGAAGTTTAAAGAAGCCATACACCGTGTTGAGCTGAATATCAGATGACAACAAATCCCAATGTTTGTTCAGCAAATGGTGGTATTGACTGGAGGGAAGCTGTATAAATGAGTGATGGCTCTTACTTATGGGGGTTCGCACAAGCATTGCTTTGGTTTCTTCAACTTTGTCTCTTGCAACATGGGGCTTAGGTACAGAAAGCTTGATTCAAATATATACATATTTCTTACATCAATTAAATCAAATTTATATTTGATATTGTGCATTCAATTTAATATTCAAGGCTGTTATACTGAAAGCAGTGTCAATTATAGGTACCAATTTTGTGTGAAATTACTCTTACCACAGTCATACTCATCGGTGCGATCATAGCAATTTAAATGTCCATCACATCTCTTAACTTGTGGAATGCATAAATGGTTGGCACATCGCCATTCATTAGGGAGGCAGTATGTGTCATCCACACACCTGAAAATAAAAACAGAGAACATAGACATAGAAAGGAAGATCCATAGAAAAGTGCAATAGTAACAATATACTACAGTATTATATACTTTAAAGATTTAAGCAACTCAACAAATTCAGTATTAAATGAATTGAATTAATAAATGAAATCAAAGTTTAATATATGCAGAGAAAATAAGTCTTTATTGAATGCATGCAGTTGTTTTAAGAGTTCATATTAATAATTATTAGTTCAGTTTTTTAAAAGAATAAAAATGTTATTCAAACTTATATATACAAAAAATGTTTTGATTAATGTAGGCCATTCCCTATCTTTCAGTTTAAGGTTTATTTAAGATAAAAAAAATTTAAGTACTAAGGTTAGATATAGATATTGTGCACATTAGTTTATTCCAACTAGTTAAGTGTAGTTTATTGTAACCACTTGTCCTCAGTAATTTCCAAATAGTTATGGCAACCAAAATAATGCAAGAAACAGCCTTCAAATATTATCTATTACTATTTTCTTTTTTTTCTAAGTATTAAAATTAATTAAAAGATTTAAAATGTAACTTTAATGTTTCATATTTTTAAGCCTAACAATATATTAATGAAAACTGATACAGTACACAAGACACAAATAAATATATGACAAAATAATGAAAAGGAATTTCCATATTACACTCTATACTATACACTATATTGTCAAATGTAAAGTGATATATTACCTGAATGCATCTACATCCAGCTTTTGGCATCTTTCCAGCTGAACAATGCAGAACCCTCCACAACCTGTTGGGTCAGCTGAGTCTTTAGGCTGACGACACACAGGCACCTGCTCTGACCCCAGAGCAACACAGACTTCCTCAGGCAAGCACTCATCACAATGACGAGTCAGAGGCAAGGTTTGGTCTAGAAAAAGAAGGCATGTTAAATTTGACAGGTAACTGGAAATATATTAAACAAATTATATTAATGTAATTGATTTTCACATTTTATAATTATGATTGCTGTTAAAAATTACATTACTTTGCTGCTTTTATGCAAAGTAGACATATTAAATTGGTCTAGTTAACTCTGATAAGGAACCAAATTTTTTTACTTGTGCTACTATTAATATAACTCTTATTTCAAAATAAGGCTAAAATAGTTTTCTTACTGCTATATGAATAGAAAAAGGTCATAAAGGCCCTTCCTTATCTGATGAGAAGAACAGTATACATTTAAAAGGCAATTTCAAAATGTCTGTTCATGTTCAATTACATAACCAAACCATGTTTGACTTGAGACAGAGTTAAGTAATTTGAGAATCACCTAGAACTGGTTCTTCAAAGACGCTGGCAGCTTCAACAACACTAGCAGAACCACAATCTCTTGCTTCAACATCACCACCCTCTCCCTGAGCCATGCAGGCATCCACTTGTAGAGGACGTTCAAATTGGTCAAGACAGCGCCTTGTGCGGGACTGGGTTCTAGCATCAGTACACTCACTCCAAGGAGACCATGGGGACCAACGTGCTAAAAGCACTACCGTTGGGACTCCATCAATTGTGTCCAGCACCTCAGCAGATTCTGAGATAACTGGAAAATAAAAATATAGAATGAACACTCAAGGGAAAGTTAATGCATTGATTGTTTTAATGGAATTTTAAGAATAATATGGCATACCAGTTCATTTAAGGTTTTGCTGCCCTTATTCTAACATACATATGATACACATTAATAAAATTCTGAAGTTTCAAGTAGTATATTATGTGATACTCACAGCACTTCAATGATTTACTCTGTCATTGTTTTTCATGTGAATGTGAAAAATTGTTAGCATTCCAAGTAAGAATTACATAAAAATTTCAAGTTGTAATTATAATGAGATAACATTTCTGTTATTAAAGATGTTTTCTCACATTACTCTGAGATCAATTACATATTGCACTGTGCAGAAGATGATATAGAATGTAGAAATGCTTTCATACAGTCAGTTGTTGATGATAGGTATAACAAATAATGGTTTTCACATGTCTTAAAGACATACAGCTTTTGAATTGGTCTCACCTTGGAAGGCAATAGACTGGACATCAACAGAAAAAGCACCGAGCCACTTTCTTCCACGATGGTGCCGGAGACCTCGAAGGAATTCGACACCTACCAAACTAGCTGCTTCTCCTGGAGGTGCTGTCAGGAAGACCAGTGTTGAGACACGAAGTCCAGGAGCAAAGGAAACAACACGTGAACTCTTGTAACGAGGCCCAAGGGCACTGGCCAGGAACAATATGTCCAGCTGGAAAAAAAAACAGTTGTAAATCTTTATTACATCAAGTACATACTCATTTGGGACTTAAAATTAGACAAGTTTTAGAAACTACTCCATACTCTGTCAAAGAATAAATGTGTGTTGCTGATCTCACAAATACTGACTATTAAATTATTTAAATTTATTTAAAAGACAAGAAAAAACAGATTCAAAGAATGTATTCAAATTTAAATTTTTGTTAATCCTTATTCACAGATGCATAACATAATCTTACCTCTTGAGAGCAAAGTGAATTATGTTTATTAAACTTATTTGTTGAATTAATACTTTGTAATGAAACTATAAATATGAGAATAAAATATTTTGGTTGTGGGTTACAACTAATTTAAAAGAGCTGTATTATATAACCCATATTTGATTATGTAGTTTTACTTACAGTTCACCATACTAATTCATTTATTTCTGGTTATTTTTTCAAGAAATAACATATACTTCTTGTTGTAGGTCAATTTACATACAATGCCGACAGTATTTTAATAAACAAAATTTGGTACCTGCTTATCTACGCCTATATTACAGAAATAAGGAACATGCATTAAGCATAGGTAGGTACACCAATATGAGTAAAATCTTCTTTGCTTTCCATTTTCTCAAAATTTTCTTCTTTTAAGCATCTATGAAAAAATTAATAATAATCTAATCCTAATCAATGTTTTGAAATTGTTCAATTTTATTAATAATAAAAAATACAGACAAAATAGGTGATGATATAAATAATTATTTGAATAAAGAATAATTTGTTGAAACGTGCGTCGAAAATGGCGTTGAACTCGACGCTGTGCGAGATTATTGAAAACACAATGGATTCAAAATCTAGATAAGTAAACTTTTTGGTGAATGTTAGTTGTTTCCTTCTGAGACTTGAAATTGACGCTGACACAGAATCGAAATAAATTTCCTTCATTTAATAATTGATTGAAGCTGACCTTTGCCCGAGCAACTGACCGATCGAAAGGCAATATTGTTACACCATACCATTCGAGGTGAAAGTCAGAAGCAATAGCGAGCAACTGATACTGTTCTTTGATCCTGAACTTTTGAACCGTTCGTGCAGTAACACGTTAATGAAGTCCTACTTTCCACGCAACTTGCCGTCACACAGTGATTCATATATAGAGGGTGGAATGTTGTAATACTGGGTTGTTAAATGGTAGGTCACGGGGCGGGAACAATTTGTCTGAAGATATATTAGCCATTTTAATTCACGAAAATATTCGTTAATATTTTGAAAAGAATTAATTCGTGTCAAAGAGTAAAAATAAAATAAATGCTGTGAAATGCATTACTCTAATATAATTCGTCGACAGTTTCGGGGAAATGGTTTTTCAGTTTTTTCTTATTAGAATGATGTAACAACACCGCCAGTATATTTTACATTCATATTTCCGTCCGTTGCATGTAATCGAAAATGGAGTTGATTGGTTAGATACAGTAGGCTTCTGATTAAGGAATCTAGTACTTACCTGCTGAGATATTTGCGATGAAAGCTGTTTGAAGTCTGCGCTGTCTGGTTCTCTCAGTGTCGGTAAGAATTCTTCGTTTGTGATACGGAATTCTCCGGCCACCACATCAGCTGCGTGGGGGAAAAAAAAATAATTAAAACCCCTTCCGTAAGAAAACGGACACTACATCAGTTTTAAAATATTTGCCGATGACCTTACAATTTGAAAGAGATTGTGTTACAAAAAAAGGAAAATTTATCAAGAATAATGAATAGGAAAGATCAAGAAGAAGTACTTTTAACGTAGGTTTACAGCGTTGAATGACCACTATCGACAGCAATGGATGCATTCAAAAACAAAACGTTTAGGAATCTAGAATTCAAGACTAATAACTGTTTTTCCCCTGTGGTAGAATAACAAATAACATGGAAGATTTAGCATACTGTCCATTCGAACCTTTTATTCTCTATCAACAGACGCTACTGTCTTGAACTCGCTATTTTGGCATTTGTAATCCGGATCAAGATTAGGCTTCATCATTCGTGTTGGTAGATTTTTCCTATTTCTTTCAGTTGCATGTCGGATTTTAACAATGGTCATCCATACATTCTGCTATTCTATGCACATTTTTTAACCTCCAAATAGTTAAAATAAGGATCGTTTGATTAATTTTTCTGGTAATTGCTTTCCCCGTCAATTATTTTCTACTATTAACAAAAATGTTAAATTATATTCTTCATTACATTGAATGATTTAATTAGATTTCTATTACATAGTAAGTCGTCTTCGTATGGCTATTGGGTATTTTGGGGCAAGTTGATTTGAATAAGACTCCGAATCGTCTGTGGTAGGCCTATAGGAAAAAAACTGAAATCAGCCTTTCAAGTCAGATATTACAACTTCGATAATGTGTTTCGCAGCTAACCAAATGGGTGGATTAGTTTGACTGAGAATTATTTCCCTCGCTGAATATAAATCGACGTTCGACCCCCCCCCCTCCCCCGCCCCTCTTCGCAAGTTTTGTTTGTCCACTTAGTACTCATCATTATTCAGTGGATGCGAATTGAAATGTTATGAAGAATTGCGGATTTAGCGTAAAATCCGATTTGTAAATCTGCTAACAACGTTTATTAATTAATGCGAGTTGAGCTCCCTGGTGCAGATAACACACGCCGTAAGGGCTGAGGCGCGCCCTCCATGTCCGGCATTTGTAACTCGGATGCTGTTTACTTAGAGGGGAGCAGAATGTCTTCCAGGGGCGAAACACGCGTTCACAGGGAGGAACAACTCCAAACTGCGTATTAAAAATTAAGGGAAGCGGGGAGAGTCGTTCCGTCGAAATTGCGAAAGTCTGCGGAGAAGACACGCGAAATGATTCGCTTCCGGGGAGAACGGCTGCAAAAACAAACAGTTTCGTTTTATATTGCCTGTCATTCCTTTTCCTAGGATATCAAGACCGTCATTCACTTCAGCTATAAGAAACTACTATATACATGCAAATATTCGTTCCAGATTTAATTAGAAAGCTAAACAGTAAGATGCTAATTTTTACTTAATTGTGGAATAAGTTGACTTCCTAAATTTTCGATTATTTACTTATGAAATGGTGCCAATAAATGGCGAAGGTTCCCTGCCACGTCGACTTTAGGGGAAGCATCCAATTTCCAGAAGCAATCAAAGCTTCCCGGAAGGAACTCCATTTAAATACATTACCGTTTCGTTTGTTTCTTCTGACCTTCTTCTTTCTCTAAGTGGGAGGGAAATTAACTGCGAACGCCGTACAAAGTGCTGATGTATTTACTTTGTAATTGAGGCGGCGTCACCTTTGTGTTGCCTTAATTGTCTTTCCTTCTCAGATAACTGCCTCTTCTTTTGTATTTCCCGCAGAACTCCGAGACATACCATTATCCTTCTCGAGCTAAAAATCGTTTCCTTTCGTTGTTTTACATTGGTAATCACCTCTGCATAAGTATGAGTTAAACAATTAAAATTACCCCAAATGGAGGAAAAGTGTAAATGTGAACCATTTCAGCGAAGTTTCGTTCTTGACAACAGAAAAAGAAATCTCAAGAATGGAGAACTCCAACGAATTGTTAATGGTATATTATTTGAACATTTATTATCAATAATTAATCAACAGTAATGAAATTACAGGGAATGAATATAATAAGATGAATATGACCCGCAGAAGGGATGAACCGAATCAAGTATTAGCTCGGCCCGGTCCATATTGGTCCAGTTCGGCAAAGATGGAAATAGCAGAACAGAAACTTTTCAACCCTTCATATCGAAAGAGATTGAGTTTCCTGACTATCTACCTACTTTTTAAAGATGAATGAAATATTTTTATATAAATTAGAAACATACATTTCATCATGCAGCCGAGTTATACACTTATCATCGTCAGAAATTTCAAAAGGAGAAATCTTCATTTATGCATATATGCAACGTATGAAATCTTGAAGAATTATTATTTGAATTTACGAAATTGAAAATTAGAATTTTGAAGCATTATTATTTGTATTTATAAAAATAAAAAGACAAAAATGAAATTTAGGGTGTTGGTGGTTCTGGTAGTTGTTGGTTCCATGGTCACGAGTTTGATTCCGTGACACTGGCTTGAGGACGCATGTGGCGTATATTACAGGATAACACGTAGGGAACCAGCCTGGCAAGTACTATCGATTTCGCATGCAACGGACCGCTGCATTCAGAGCGCACATGTCATGCTGCACCTGGTCCTGACGTCACCTCTTCGTGTGGGGGATCTCCACCCCGATTACTCGCAAATTTACTTGGTTACAGTTTGGGGATCGTATAATATATCAGGAGCTTTTAACTGTTCTCTGATAAACTTCGATTGTTAGGCACTGATCACTCATTACGAGAATGGTTGGTTCATCGGATGGACGCTTCAAAATTGTCTTCCGTCTGAAAATGTTTTGTCGTAAAATAACCCTTCCTGATAAATATCGATGAAATAGTTACCGGGGGCTAGTTACAATACCAGCTTCGGCGTATTCCTGATTAAGTTCCAGTCAACAGAATTTTCGTCGACACCTTCGCTTTTTCATTTTTTTAAGTATCTTTCATAGATCTTAGATACTTGTGATGGTCATGTCTGATCGTGCAAGTAATAATAACTCAATTTTTTCTCTTACGTACAGGATTTCACATATTTAGGCTCAAAACTTAAGTGAAAATAATGTGGGAAGTGAAATAAAGCAACGTATCATCAATGGTAACAGAACTTACTACATGCATGGTAAATTAATTAAATCCAATATGTTAAATAGAGAATTGAAGTTAAAAATTTACAAAACTGTAGTGGTAAACGGCTGTGAAACGTGAACCCTGAATAATAATGATAAGCACTTAGAATATTTGAACGCAAGATACTGAGAAGGATTTACGGGCCTGTATGTACGAATGGAGAATTAGAACAATCAGAGAACTAGAGCAGCTCATGAAGACATTGTTAGGTTTATCAAGAGCAGAAGGTTGGCCTGGATGGGCCACGTACTTAGGATGGATGAAAGCAGAACACCTAGACGGATTATGGACTGGAAGCAAGTCGGGAGGAGGAAAAGGGGGAGACCCCGGACAAGATGGGTAAATTACATTGAGAAGGATATACAAACCATGAAAGTAAGAGGATGGCGGAGACTGACACAGGAGAGGGCGGAATGGAAGTAAATTGTTAATAAGGCCAAAACTCACATTGGGTTATAGTGCCAATAAAAGAAGAAAAGAATTTTTCTCTTACAATTTCAGACATTGCAGAGTTTTAATTTTACTACTCAAGGTGACTAATTGAGTCCTCGTGAGTGTTCCGATTCCCACGTTCTACCTTTACTGAAGGCGGAGACTTGTTTCTTATTACTAGAAATGCTCGACTAAATTTCTTTTTCTCTTCACCATTTATTCCGCTAGGTTCTCTCGTTCGTTTTAATTTCTTTATTCTCCGATATTATATAACTTTCTTCCTATGCGGTTTTTTGCTTTTCTTATATTTGGCACAACTATTGTTCACATTTTTACTGTATCTTTGCCTACTTTATTTTCTTCCACACAGCAGCATTAGAATAACCTAAAAATTGTCACCATAGCATTCTCAACAAATTTAAATTTTGATTACGATATAATAAAATAATGAAGCTTTTTATTTTTAGAGTTGCATATTATGTTGAGGAAAACAGACTGACACTTTGGTAATATTTAACATTCGGTCCAATTTTGCCTCGGATTGGATTTCTTTATAGGCAATGGAATTCCTAGAAGACAAAATAGTTATGTCTTCGCTTTCCCGTCTAGACACGACAACTATAATTATTGCTGATTGTCAGACTGGGTATCAGAATACGAAGTTCTATATAGCTTTCTCCTGGTTGTCAGGTATGGAGTAGGATGGACCTCCGGAAGTGCGTCAGGTAGGTGGACCTTTGACGTCGCATCCGGGAACATCGTAATCACGGAATCGTGCTCAGCTTATCAAGGGCCCCACTATTGTTCAATCAGTCTGAGTGGACGGGAGACGGATCGGAGGAGGCTCAAAGCACAGATATAAACCAAGGGATTGGCCACTCACAGTGTGGTGGATGAGGATTAACGAAGACGTAGTGGGAGCTGCCGGGCGGAATTTATGTACAATGTTTCCGGGAAAACTGGATTATACGGAGAATTAAATTAATAAAGTATGTCCCCGAATCCCACGAAATTAATTTTTTATTTACATTACTAAAATAATCTTAATAATTTTTCTGGTGGTGTTAACACAAAAACGACTATTTTAATAATGTGTCCTGAGCACATCCGATGAGAATATTGAAAGTCAGGGGAGGTAAAGTGGTAGCTAATTATTTTAATCCACATAATTATTGCTCCCTCCCCAGTTTTAATCGAGATTAGGATTTTCTTTCTAGTTTCTAGTCAATTCTATTTAAA
The DNA here is from genome assembly GCA_037074705.1 of Zhengitettix transpicula. Classification (NCBI taxonomy): domain Eukaryota; kingdom Metazoa; phylum Arthropoda; class Insecta; order Orthoptera; family Tetrigidae; genus Zhengitettix; species Zhengitettix transpicula. The sequence goes on along the minus strand of CM073596.1, from coordinate 31,358,574 downwards.
TATAATTTCGTATATTACAAAAACTTTCAGCATTTTTAGATCTAGAAACTGTAGGATCCATAGAAAAGACGCTTGCGAGTATACATTTGTTGCACTGAAGAGGTGGGGTGGGGGGATGTAGACAGGCTATGTATAGGGTAATCCACATAGTGGCAACTCCCCTCTTATAGCATAGGAAAGGGATTTGAAAGGGGGGATGCGGAAGGGTAGAGGAAGGTAGCCAAGGTTTAACTAGGGCCCCCGGGCTATGGTTTAAGGATCCTACCCGGCTTTCGCCTAAAAGAAATGCAAGAAAAACCCTAGAAAAACCTGCATTGTCAATAAATTTAAAAAATCCACATATTATAATTGTTGCATGGTCTTTTACGTCCGATCCTAAAAGCCTCGTTTACACAGTGATTGGTGATGATGATAGTACCACGAAAGTACTCTAGATAGCACTGTCAAGAATACAGGATGTGACTGCACGTCGTGATGGTGCTATCGCAAATACACAGACAGTAGTTTGTAGTAATACATAGGAAGATAACCAACCACACGATCGATTAGCACGGCTTTCGTTTCACCGTAAAACAATGCAAGAAAGGTAAATAAAAACTGAAATTAACATTAAAAATTAATAATTAATATGATAAGAAATCAATAATAAATCAGTTAATGACCTTTTACAGTCGGTTTATTTTTATTTAGAAAGTTACGACGTTTCGATACGTGATAGTGTTGATACAGTAAGAGGTTGGTCCGAATATTTAGAAATGACCATATTATTATGTAGAACAAGTAACAGCGGACCGTTTAAACCATGAGGCTAAGCTGTAATCAATACACACATCCAGAAAATCGAATATCTATTATTAGACTTAAAAACTTGTGAACTAGTATTAATAGTGTGAGGTGGCGTCACCCTACGCCACTCAATTGCGTTCGCCCCCTGCTGAAGTCACGCAATTTTCCATAACCTCGGATCCAGGAACAGTAATTTATTAAATATTCTGATAATAATTATATAGTGCAAGATGTCTTGTCATTGCAAGGTTCAACTTTAAAGAAATTATTGACGAAATCTCCGAATAGGTGTCATTTTGTGTTAAGAAGATTGACATGGCAAACGGAAAACTATCTACGCTTTAAAACGAACGGTAACCTAGTCTCTGAAACCGCTAAATCAATTAATGGAATTGGTACTATTTATGTTTCGCAGATCGAGTAAGTGCTTGAGCCTCTATCACGTGGTTTCTTAACTCTGTAACTATGAATTTGGTTCCATTGCAAAAGCTTCAATTTCAGTGTACATAACTGCTATTTATTATACATAAACCGTGTAGACATTGTGGTAAAATAGACGTTGATGAGCAGAAATAACCATAAAATGTCTCCAAATTTTTAATTCTATTAAATAATCGTTTGGAAGCTTTCAACTATTTTGTTATAATCATCCTGAATGAACAATCAAACGTTACTAATAAAAAATACATCAAGTTCAGAATTCATTGCAAAACCATCAGCATTATACCTTCATGTCCTATAATTAAAATCACAATACCTTTAAAAAATATACTTAGTCACTAATATAAAACTATGCTGTTAATTCAACAATGTCCGTTTTTAAACGGCTCCATTAAGTGGTTCAGCGTGTATAATTACAATCGAAAAACGATACTATCGATTTATCATGTTGTTAGTTATTATACACCTATACATATATATATGATTATACATGCATGTAAACATATACACATCAACATAGATACCTAAAAAACTTATAATTTGTTACATTATATTTTATTATTATTTTTGGATGTTCTGCTAATCAATATTTTAAGTATCTCTGCATATTGTTTTTCTAAACCTTCGTTTCTATTATTGACAATATTGTTTCTGATAAAATTAATATAAATTGCTTCTGCTATTCTAAGTTTTATTTTATGAATATTATTATGTAATATTTTAATATTATTAAAATAGAAATTCACTGTTAGTCAATTTTGTGCGGGTGGACACATATTGTATTATAGGTAGAGAAATGATTTACTTTCATTTAACAAGTCAAACGAGATAGTGCGATGGCTTCCGTGACAGTTACTATCATAGCAGCTATCACAGAAAACCGCCGTGTAAATGAGGTTTATTGATAATAAAAAATTTAAAGTTTCTCGAGTAGTGAATATTTAGACTATTAGTCAAAGTCCTGAAGTGAATAGTGGAGACAGTTACCAGTGTTTCACGAAATATGAAGAGACGAGGGATAGGAAAGAGAAATTTTGGACGTGTAATATCTTCCTTAGAGTTTTAATTTTTCACTAAGTGTCACTTAGTTTTCTTTTCAGGTGGTCGAGTCGGAGTCGTTTTCATGACGTGTTTATCGCTGTGTGTCTTTGGAGGACACGTGTTAGGAGCTCAACTACGCCCCGCGGCCGGAAGTCCGCATCTAAGCGAGGCGGGGCCTATTCAGCGCAGGATCACTTCCGGGAACCGCGACAGGTGGGTCTCGATATAGCTCAAACTCAACTGCTTTTATGATTTCAAACGACACGTCTCCAATGTGTTCGAAATGCGCCGTTCCAGACCCGGGCAGTCACGCAGTCACAGAGGATGCGTGAGGCACATTAATTATGCAGATATTAATTAAAATCCTCGACTGTAGAAAAGTCGTTTAATAAAATGGCAATACTAAAAAATAAACAACAACAGAAACATTTGATAAAGACAGAAAAATTGAAAAGCATTGTCGTATATGCATTTAGCATATTAACATTCATTTCAAATTAATTATTGGACACCGAAAGGATATTTATTTTAAAATGTCGTCCTGTGAAGGGCCAAGATCCAAATTGAGTTTTCCCCGCTTTTTTTCACGCCATATATTTCAATACATTAGGCACATCGCTACTAGTAGAGTGAACCATCCAGTGACTAAACCCCCTTCCCTTAGTGAATGAACATTGGTCATAAAAAACTGGAATATTAAGAACACGGAGCAATTGAGAGTTAAAATAGTTCAATTGGTCCACTAGAGATGGCATCCAATCATCGAGTTGTTTTTTTCGGACTGCTCCATTCCCGAGGAAGCCATTGTCAAATCAACAGTTGGTTGTCAGCTACTGTCATAGCCATAGTCTAGCTATATTTAATTGCATCTTTGATACTAATTTTAGAAACCTTTTATTAACTTTATTGTACAATTTTTTTGATATATTTTGTGTAAGTAAAGTGTTTTTGTAGTAGACAATTTATTGGAGGTCTGCTGTTCATTCACAGGGTATTTTGTACTTATATGTTTCTTTAATAAATTGATCTACACCAAATAATGCAAATATTTTGCACCTATGAAAATACCTTACGATACAAAAGTCATAAACAACAAAAATGATATTGCGGACGAAGAAAATAATTCTGAAAACGTAAATCTGAGAACTTGAAAGCAAAATGTTCATTCACTAGAGTATTCATCCTAGTTTTTTATTAACATTTTTTATTTATTTATAAAAAAACTAAATAATTTACAGCCACTTGTGTTTCTGAAACACTTTACGATTTACGAGGACAGTGAATATTTTCACGCTCCAAGAGACAATCCTTTTATTTGTCGAATTATTGATAAAGTCCGCTACCGGTAACTTTTAACAGATGAAAGGAAAAACAGTGGAAAAATTTACGCCAGCAACAAGCTCTACGGTTCTATCTACCAGTAAATGATTCGCTTTAGGAGCCACGCAAACTTCGAGCCGAATGACACCATGAATGAGTTTGATTAACACAGAAAACCATGGCGGCTTTTTAATTTTCTCTTACTTTACATAATCTTTTAGTGTCGTTTCTTGAATCCTCGAACAATCGCGTCTGTATTAAAATTTATGGCAACTGAGTTCAAGAGTGATAATATTTAATTACAATATATTTTCAACTTTTCGTAAGCAGCCATAAAAAATATCGCGGCTATTTTCATTCGCGTGCTTACTTTTTTTTTTTTTTAGGGCAACAGGCTACTTGAGGGTAATCCACATAGTGGCAACTCCCCTTTAATAGCATAGGAAGGGATTTGAAAGGGGGGATGCGGAAGGGTAGAGGAAGGTAGCCAAGGGTTAACTATGGCCCCCGGGCTATATTTTAAGGTTCCTACCCGGCATTCGCCTAAAGAAATGCAGGGAAAACCTTAGAAAAACCTGCATCGGGTAGGTCGGGCATTTGGTACTTGTCCCACGCCCTTCCGATGACGGGAGAGGGGTTTGCTGTGGGGACGCAGCTTACCCCTCGCCATGCCTTGGCCAGTTTAGGAGGCAGCTGGCCGACTATTCCAATACGAATAGCGGACAACTCTTGCCGTATGCCCAAGGTCTGCGACCCCGGAACATGCACCTCTCAAAACAGACCGAGGTGCCTCGGCATGTGGGAACCTTAGTTCAAAAAAAAACCAGAGAGATGTGAGAGCATCCCCAATCCCCCAAAGCATACCAATCTTTCATAATTTATATCTTCGTTCTTTACAATTATAGGCTGCAATTATTTTCATCTTGGACGAGTTTTTTTTCTTCAAAGTTTGATAGAGAAGTAACTTGTAGTCCAGGATTTCATGGGATCCCAAATCTGGGACATCGCGGATGCCTCCTACGAGAAATTCCATCTCAAGAAAGCTTTACTTCAAATCCAAGACTTCAGACATAGATCAAACCGCATAAAGGCGAAGCCAGTGCGCAAACAAATATAATCATATCAACAGAAATTTTTAAAAACAATGAAATTAATGCACCGTGTTCAGTTTTCCTTGATAATATATTTTCTATTAGTTTCGATACCGTTCAGTACATTAAAACTTCATATCAAACTTTTCTCCGAACGTCAATATTTATTGTGTTCCAGAAAAATAATAAACTGGTGAAACGCTATCGGACAATTCAACCAGATTTATAATTTCATACTTAATTGTTTCGCCGGAAACAACAATTACTAACGGAATTGGTGGAATTGTTAATTGTAACTGTAATTACTCTTACGCTTTCCTGTGAAACCTGACGAAGGGTTGTCATGACAAAATGTAATAGAATATTAGCCGTTTCTCTTGTTGTAAATAAATGTTATTCTCGTTTACATGATTGGACAACCGCCTAAACAACTGGCTAATCAAATTAATTTTTGCATACTTCTTATTGTCTGTATATTGGAAGATATTTCGATCGTAACAAATTCTGATCTCTCTCAACTAATTTGATATTATAAATATTATTTATTTATTTTTAACTTCATTCAAACAAAACGTTTTCCATTGTATGCTAGTTTTAACTGGTAAAAATATAAAAAAATTATTTAATAAACCAACTAAAAATAGGAAAGTAGCTACAAATTGGAAAATGATAAATATACAGATGCAATTAAAATTGTTAGATGATAGCGGACATAAATGTAAATTTTTTTTTATTAAAAAACGATCATCGTTTTTCACCACTATTAAAAGTAAAGCCTACAGTTATGTAAGTTACAGGATCAGAAAATTCGCATTTATCCTATTATGTACCAGATACTGACAATTATTTTTCCAGGACGTTGTAGATTTTTTAAAATAGTATTCACTTTTTATCTGTTTTATTAGTTAAGATCATAGCTTTCTAATTTGACAACAATGTGGAAATATTTCAAAAGTGTTTGATCAGGATTCCCATTGGCTGAAAGGAAGATAGAAAAATTTCTTCCTATTATATTGGAAATTATATTCTAAACTTAATGAGATGTAGTTTAAATATTATGTACACCTCTTTCATTTTAGCCTCAATTTTTTTTATAGGTTGGCGTTCCGTCATATCACAGGACGATCGGTTTGACAGCGGCTACGAAAATTATTTTTTTCGACATATATCTTCTGAATACTAAATAAAGGTAAATATATTCATTATAAAAACTGAACTGATAGTTTCTCCAGTTATTAGTAAATATATTTTGTGCTTTAAGAAATAATTAGTGACATTTCCAAAATAGTAACATTTTTCTATTCACATGTGAACTCAATAACACATTTCTGTATGTAAATTTGCCAGTCCAAACCTTATACCTAGAGTCCACGTCAGCCTTAACATTAGCGTTGAAACTGCCGTGTTATTCCATCATGTTCCGCACAACAATTCTCATTAGGCCTACATCACACATACGTACAACTGCTATGAAGTCGAGGAATATTGCTGCTTCCTTAATGGAAGATTAAACTACATGATATGGATAGCGTAGGTCTAACTCACCAGTAACCGTGGCTGGAACTGGTCCCCCGGGACGCGAGACCGTCTCTGTAACATCAAAGGCAGAAGTACATTAGCAAATCCGCTTCTGGAAACACAGGGGGATGGGCTAGCGCAGCACTCAGCCCATTACAGGCCAATAATCGCGAGAAGAATAAACACAGCGAAGCAACAAGCCTTTACCGTCAGTAAGCATCCAACAATCAATCAAAGAGAAAACAATATTACTGATAAGGTGAGAAAAATGTTACAAAATATATCAAATCAATTCTATACAAAACCAAACAAAAAAAATTAATCGGAGATTCTTTTTTGTTTTAAAATCTGGGACTCCTGGGAGATGTAGTCAAACTTATTTCGTATGAACATCTTAATTTCAATTCCTCTCAGAGGAAGGGAGAAAACAAGAACTGTAATAAATTTAACGGAAATTATTCTTATTTCGAAAACAAGACAGATTGGAAACGATTTACCCGGTAAATAATATTACAGAAAATCTCATTTCTAGAATAGCGTTATGGGAGTCGTGATAAATAACATTAAAAGTAACTAAAAATGATTTTTAAAAGTAAACGTAAATCGAGAGATTTTCATAGGTCAATCTATCTATATATATAAAAATGAATTGCTGTTCGTTAGTCTCACTAAAACTCGAGAACGGCTGAACGGATTTATCTTATCTTAGTCTTGAAATGTTCGTGGAGGTCTAGGGAAGGTTTAAAAGGCGAGAAAAAATCGAATAATTTCCGGGAAAACCCTAAAAACAGCCCTTTTTTATTTCTCATACAAACGTTTTCTAAATAAAATACAAATCTGCACCAGTCGAGCAATTTTCACCAAATTTCGTACACGTGTTCTTTGCGACCAGAAAACAAACACTGTCGGGGTGAGACGCGTCTTCCACCCCCAGAAGCGGGGGTGGAAATATTTAAACATACTAAAACAGCCGATATTTGAGTCGGATAAATATTTTTAGGGGTCAAAGATATTGATAGTGTTTCTACCAATGTTATCTGAATACAATTTTTATCCCCTACGCCCTGTGAAAAGGACACCCTTCGGGTTTGGGGTGGAGATGCTCTACAGTAAAATAACGTGAATACAACCGAGATTGGAGTCAAATCAAAGGTTATGGAAGTCACTGTGTTTAGTTACGACATTCAAATTGGCATTTACCCCTCAGATGCAGGGGTAGCGGGGTGAAAATTTTGGAACATGCAAACACGGCAGATATTTGCGTTGAAGAAATATTTTTCAGAGTTAATTATAATGATTAGGGCTCGAGTAGCGTTACATAAAAATTGCGCAAAAGCAGCCGAAATTGGAGTCATATCGGGGGTTATAGATAAATGACATCTCGGGCAACGCCGGGCACCCAGCTAGTGCTTAATATATTTTATTTTCTGTGGTGCAATAGCAACTTCAATTAAAACACACACAAATATATCTATAGACTATTTTGAATGTAAGAGGAGTGGTGGAATGAGGGCTTCTGCGGAAATTTTGTGGTAGTTATCACAAGTAAATATGAAGTTGCAAAATAGGTGAATTGATGACTCTAAATGTCGCTATATTTATTTTGCGGTTTTACTTAATTCTCTGTCGCTTCGTTTATTTCACCAGCTTAAATCCAAGTATAGGTCTTCTATAGAAGTTCTTTTTGAAGTTAAACTACATATAAAAAGGACGAGACTGCTAGATAGGCAACTTTTTGTGTGGCGCTAACGGGCGGGGCTAGGAGGAAAGGAAGTAAGGGGTAGATCAATCAAGCCGCCACGTCAACGGCGGACGTGGATTACCCTCATGTCACTAAAAAAAAAGTCTTTATTCTCTCTCCTGTAAGTTTGCCATAAGCCGAGACACCTTTTAGAGGTGTATGCTCCGGGATCGCAATTGGTACAGTCGGCCAGCTGCCTCCTAAACTGGACGAGGCGGGGAATGCTGCGTTCCCACAGCATATCCCAGTCCAGTCAACTGAAGGGAATTAACTATCAAGACTGACTAAGGCGAATGCCGGGTAGGATCCTCAAACTCTAGCCATAGCTCTTCATTACGCAGCTGCCGTTTCTATCCCTTCCTATGGTATTATAGGAAATTTGTTACAATGTGGATTACCCTCAAGTAGCCTGTTTCTTTCATTTAAAGAAAAAAAAAAGCATCCTAATATTTTAACTACTTCCACATCTTGAAAATTAAATATAACACAACCAAACTCTAAATTAATGACATATTTCGGTTTAAGAAAAATAATTTAACTGAAGCTCAACTTCTATCGCGCGTGATTTTTATGAGTTACTACACTTATAATCATAAAATAATTGTCTGTCAATACACATTATGTCCTAGATCTTAGTGATACAAGGTTCGCGTTTTTTTCCCCCTAGTTTCACAACTTCCAATTTTCACATGTTCCCGGTGCAGGTGAACCTCACAAAGTTACTTTTAAATGTTGCCTGCATTATCGCGAGTAATGTTGTTTGTTACTCCCACAGGACTACTAGAGTGTTATTAAACTGCATCGGAACTTCGGATAGCGCTCAAATTTGCCTTCAAGCCATTAGAGCTCCAGCACTGGAAGTTGTCAAAACCACACTCCAATAATGGCGGTAGCAGGGCCGCTTCCAGATAGAGAGCTCCGAACAAAGAAAACTAATCTGACCCTTAATGCACGACCGAAGAATATGGTCACGCATTCTAATTCAAGTAATTTCAAGGTAAGCTTCAAATTTAATGTATTTACTCAGTACGGACGTAATCAATACGAGCCACATAGTAAGGCCTATCGATGTAAAACACTACCGGGTGGTATCAGGTTCAATTCTCTCTCTGGTTTATGGTCTGCGGCTCACGGCTGCTCTATAGAACGTAAGCACACAGAACCCGTTCATTCTCATTATAAACAAACACTTTCAACGGAGATAAATACAGACCAGGCATTAAATATACCTTCCGACCAATATTAACACAGGAAACCTACGAGTATACATTACCATGGTTGAATTCAGCGAAATTGTAACGATATAGAGAAAGTAAGTAGAATTTCAAAAATCTTGAATATTATCGTCTGTGACAGTGACATGTTCATATAGCCAAGTACAAAGCTGCATCATAGATGGAAGTTACCCTTTGTATAGCTAAAATCTGGTTGATGTTGAAATGACGAGAAGCAGTTACAACAACAAAACGCGCACAATTAAAAATAACTTAACAAGCGTAGTATTAAAATATCGTTTAATAGGCATGCATATTAAATACAAAATACAGTAAAAATATATTAAAAAAACTACAATTAAATGAAAAAATATAAATTTTGGAATAAAATTGTAGGTTTTTATATATGAAAAAAATTGAATTCGTTATTTACCAACTTTGCTGACGTCACTTCCAATAAAAAGAATGAATTTCCAAAAAAATTTGTAAGAACACATTATAAAATGCTCGAGTAAAAACATTTTAATTTTAAATATATTACGACATATTTGATGAGGAAAAAATCACTAATAAAAATATTTTCTTTATATAATTTAGTTAGATATAATTTTGGCTTGTCGTCGTCTAATCTGAACTGTACTTTGGCCGCACAAATTAGTAATCATCGGAGTAATACGGTGAGACTTGGATAATTCGAAGCTGAGAGGACAGGGTAATAATTTGAATTACGTATATTACATCTAAAATGGGTATTTAAAGCATCCCTTTCTGAACAAAATTAAATTCGTTAAACTTCGTATTACATTTGTGGTTGTTTTATTTGCTTTAATAAAAAATTCAAGGGAGTCAAAAAAATTTGGATTTATCCAAGAATTCGAATTATTTAAGTTCCACTGCATTTTCTGACAAATGGATTATAGCGATTCGTGTACAATGACAAAGGTTAGTTAAATAAATTATCATTATTAATTAGAGGGTGCAGACCAGAAAAATCTATAAGACAACATTGGATAGACTCCAGTTGATAAGTACATAGGTTAAGATTTGATAGAAGAAAATTAGTCTTTAAAGACCAGTTTTAATGGCAGGTACACAGACGTTATTATAAAAAAAGAAAAAACATAGGAGGCAGTCTTTTACCAAATATTTCTAAGTAAATCGACCAATACACGTGTGCGCATCTAATTATTCGTTTAAATCACACAATTCTATCCTTTTTTGCTAGGCAACGGTTTCGGTCTATCGAATATTAATGAGTGTATAGGAAAGAACGCCGCGTGTCGGTTCAGGATTTTGGAAGGATATGTACCAAGACCTCCAAGTGCTAGACGGCTGAAACTTGGGGAATTTGGATTCGGTGGATAATGGCGAAGTCAACAATGCCTCGGCCGCTCTTCTTAACCCTAATTAATTAACAGCGGCGCCTTTGACACTGGAGACGAAGGTCCGCGGTTTTGTGTGTGGCTGCATTCCCTTCAGAGACCTCGCCGCCACCGAAAAGGAGCCGATCCAATCTTTTAATTTGCACAACCGACGAACACAAATGTCAAAGACTTTCCACGTAAAAGAATTCAACGAGGATTACGCTGGGAATATTTCTACTGCCCGCGATGTCTTGGAAGAATATAAGAAAGCACAGGTAGTCAGGCACCTGTCTCAAAACTACCATCTCTCATTCTCTGCAGCTCTTCAATTACAGGAATTTCCGAACAAAAGCTTTGTGTCTTAACGACAACAGCCTGGGTTTGTTTTCCTGTTTTAATGACACCAGAAATCCTACCTTCCGTCTACAAATAATGAAATTATTAAAACGTCTGCAGGAATATTTTTGAAATAGTGAAAATTTAACTGCTAACGCATCCTTCGTATGCTGATAAAAACATTGTGCACGTTTCTTTGCGTTAGGCACGAAAAGTTATTTATGATGCTTACCATTCATAGGCGTGGCTGCATTATTTTTACCCTTAACGCGTTACTTGAAACTCATCCGAGCTTTTAAAATAATTCTTTGGTACGGCTACCAGTTTTAATTTAAAATTGATATTTATCTGACGTTAAGTATAAATAACATAAATAAATCACACAATAAAGTCAGAATAGCTTGAATTGAATACAATTAAATCAGAGAACTGAACTTGCTCGTGGAGCAGTCCAAATTAACTTATTTGAAACCTGCTTATATAATTTTTTACACCTATTTAAATCAGAGTTTGGTTTCAACAAGATCATGAAGAGTATTTGTTGTTTTAAATAGAATTAATGAATAAGAAAGATAGCCAATACATACAAAAAATTGTAATTTAAATACCACACAACGTTTCTGGGATCATTGCTCCTTTCGTCAGGTGCTGAACATAAAACGAAATGAATCTTTCTTATTCATTATTTTCAATCAGACTCCTAGTTATTAATAGTGTATTCTATTTAATTTTATGTTTAGCACCTATCAAAAGGAACAAGGATATCAGAAACGTTGTGGGGTATTTATATTACCCTTTTTTGCCTGTATTGTCTATGTTTCTTATTTATTACTTTCAATTAGACGTAAATTTTTTCATTTTAAATAGAATTAATTTTAGTCTCCTTTTTTTTTTGCTTTTCATTAATATAGAGTCTCATGAGGTTCCAGAGTTGGGTCGAAAGGTTGTACTCATTTTTTTTGCATTTAATTAAAATTACTCTAAATTTATTGACTGATTTATTTATTCTATTTAATACTGTTTATTTGGTTCTATCTATAAGATTATATCATGATTTATTTAAACAACTATTTAGCACCTCAGAGAAAAACCGAACAGTTTATCTGTAAATCAAACGAAAACCCACTAAAAGCTTTTAAAACCAGGTTTTGGAGCGTCCACTATTTTGTCTAATTATTGTGAATGACATTGATATTGTTAACATCCTTCTTGCAGCTCTATGAAACATTGAACAAATCGACAGTTTTCTTGCGAATTTGAACAATATTTAAATATAACTACTTTAAATCTGTTTCGGATACAGTGACTGAAATATAAAAGTAAACTAAAATTACTCGATTATAAATCGTGCTCAGATAAAACTATTAATTTAATTAAAACACATAAAATAAAAAGTTTATATACGACAGGAAAATTCTCTCTTCACTATATTGCAACATTTTAATTCGTGAAACATTATTTTTATTCTAAAATAAAACTGTATGTGTTTGTTACTTTAGCGAGGAATTATATTAATGTTGCGAATCGGCGCTCGTACGTTAATAAATTAAATTAAGCCACCATAAAGGTTTTTCTGAAAATATAGTTTTAATTCAGAAGAAACAGAAGCAGCTTTAATAGTTTTATTTTAAAATTAACGACAATACCTGGCACAGAATTTTTGTACACTACATAATGCTGTGTCAATAAAACCTACGATATTGTGGCCACTAACAATAGGTACTTTTCCTTTAGTGCTTATATAAATATAAAACCCAGTCTTAAGTTGTTCCAAGCAGAAATGCGCTTGGGGTTGCCTCCTCGGTGGAGTTGTGCTTAAGTTGAATAACTTTCGGGTGCACCGCGAAATTTCTTTAAATAAAACACGACTCTCCGCAACCTTTTAACGAAATGACTGGTTTTTATAAAAATTAGACCAAACATTTAAATTTTCTGTAAACTCTATTCGCAGCAAATTTGACGTTCCTTTACGATAAAAGCCAACGGGAAAAATTATTGTGAGCGTTGAATTATTTTTTTAGCGTAAGACGGAAAATTTCTGGTATAAAACAAACAATTTATTCAACGGTATGAAGTCATCTTCGGTTTCTGATAATTTGACTGTAACGGATATCAATAAGTATTTCTTGTTAAATCTACAAGATAGCGTGGCGACTTATGATTGGTGCTCGGCTGTTGCCATGCTCTGTGACGTCAGTTCGATTCCACAACAGGTTTTGTGTCACAAATCAAAAATCGAGAGATCTGATCATTTTATTAGAATTATTGTGGGTGGTAAATAGGACACTAAACTTTATGAAGGAAGATGAATATATGATTTATGTTAATAGTTTACAGGAAGAAATCTTTCACTAACGCACTTATTTTATTTTAAGAAAAAGCATTTTATTTTTACGTTTCTTCTATGGTAATAAATAATAAATATTTTACGAAGTTTCAATTAATTTCAGAGGTATGATAAATTGTTTGGAAGCATTTGAAATAGCATTTTTCTCCAAGTGAAAAATAACACAGTTTTTGAAAAACCAAAAGAGCTCTTAAAATGAGTTGTTCCAACAGTTGCAATCTTGCAGAAGACACGTCATTTAACATTCCAGCAGAGAAAATGAAAAAATTCCGAGGGCAATGGGCGAACTCATGTAAGTTGGCCGTCAAAAGTTGTAGCCGTGTGTGGAGATTTATTGCTGTTCAGCACGCAACACGACTTCATCAGCACGTACAAACAGCACCGACATGCTCCAAAATTCATGAGTGTAGTACGAGTAGCGCTAACCTCACTTCTAGCAACATTATCGCTTTGTTTCTGTGTATCTCGCTACATTGCAGGTACTATTACATCGGCCTCAACTGCTTCTGCATTATTACTGAAGTTACTTGAATTACAAATGCTGCCGAGGCCTCCAAACGTTCAACGATAAACGTAATTGGGATGACGAAACAGCTATAAAAATGGTCAGACGGAATAAGCGATACTAGGAACTAAAGCTATCGTTTTGATATGCTATAACTCAATTATCAGTTATTTATGACATGTTCAACAATAACTTCCAACTCTACATAGTAATGCTTTTATATTTCCCATACTGACTGAATTTTTTCATTTCCAAATCAATTGAGGGATGGCTGTTGAAATAACAATACCACGTTCCTTATGACATAAAAGAATAAATTCCCATACAGTATAGTTTCAAATGGTCCTGAGTTTAAATGAGGACAGTTTATGAAGGCTGAAACAATGAATATATGCATTCGAGTAATTTCAAACATACAGGGATGAATATTCGATTACTAGGATCTTTTTTTGTAGGTGTAGACAGGCTATGTATAGGGTAATCTACATAGTGACATAGGAAAAGAAGTGAAAGGGAGGATGCGGATAGGTAGAGCAAGGTAGGGCCCCCGGGCTATGGTTTAAGGATCATACCCGGCAATTCGCCTCAAAGTGATGCAGGGAAAACTCTAGAAAAAATTGCATCAGGTATGTCGGGCATTTGGTACTTGTCCCACGCCCTTCCGATGGCGGGAGATGGGTCACAGCTTTCCCCTCGCAGTGTCTTGATCAGTTTAGGAGGCAGCGGGTCGACTATTCCAATAGGAATAGCGGACAACTCTTACCGTATGCTTAAAGTCTTTGACCCCGGAACATACACCTCTCAAAACAGGCCGAGGTAGGAACCTTAGTTCAAAAAACCTGAGAGAGGAGAAGGCATCCCCTAAGGTGGCCTCCTCCAGAGCTCTCTGGGAAGTTCACCTGCGAGAGAATACTCTCGCAGGCTTCCTTGTAGGATCTATTACAGTACACGGGAAATTTAATTACATAAATTGTTTTACTAACAATGCGTTAGAATTCTGCAAACCGAACTGCAGATCGAAATGCGTCGGAATTGGCTACAATCAACACGCTTACCTTTGTTTTATATTCAATAAATAAACATTTTTCTTGGATTATACACATAATGACCTACGAAGCATTTTCCATTTTGCAGTTAGCTAAATTCACACTAACAAGTTAGAATCTGGGCCGGAGATGCGAATGGTGGTCTTATAAAACATACAAGTGTGAATCCACGTGTAGAAAGAGTTATCGACTTCTCCCTCCCAAGGGTAGAAATACATCACTTCCTGATGGCGATTTATTGCACCGTGTCAATTGGGTCTCAGGTAGAGGACGGCATGGTTTCCGATGTTTCTGGAAAGGCTTGGGGGATGGCTTTTACGGTCGACGGGATGGACTCGAGCACAAGTGGTTCCTCGAAACCACTTACAAAACCATCACAACATCAATATACAAATTAAATAAATTTATATTATTATTTCCTTGGCAGTAAGCACTAATCGACAATAATATAAGTATAAACCAATAATATATGTACAAATTTTGTATTCAAAATTTATATTTTTGAGTGAACCCTTTAATTCTAACAAAATACGTTCACTGAGCTGCTAATGGTACTTGGACGTAATTTTTGTATTATATCCACAATATTTTTATCAGTAGCTATTTTAATAAGAAAACTAATTAATAAATTTCTTAAATATTTAATTTAGAGAGGAACTAATTTGACACAGGTCATTTTGATAAGTGAGAATCAATGTCGCAAATTTTTTTTGTGTATCAGAATCAATTATATATATTAAATTAAGTATATAAAAAAAATTCCTGTACAGAATATGGCAATATTACCGATAGTTAAATATTTCCAAAATTATTATTATTATGAAAGGATTAACAGCGGGGAATGCCATCTTCTTTACTCAACTGTAGTAATCAATTTTTTTAAACATTTTTTCTTTCATGAGTATTGTGGCTGATAATTTAATAAACAGAGCAGTCCGTTGTTTTCGATCCAAACATCTGTGTCAATTAGGGCCAAGATTGCTTTACTTTTAAAAAAAATGGTTAGAATTGTGTCTAGAAGGCAGTCTTTTTCTGGTTTCGTCTAGTGTACCAGCAAGCCTTATTTACAATAACCACGGATGGCATCATGAGACCCACATCTATTCAGGAAATGGGCGGCGGTCCCCGTGACGTCACTTTCAGTCCGAAGATAAATAAAGCCGCATTTAGGCAACCAAGCTTGCACGCGGATCAAGCAGATTGCCTGCCACGGTGTTCTTGGAGGTATCTTGAAGTGATCTCGGCTTGAAGAAAATTAACCGTTTCGTGAAGTGTTGAACTCTCAACATTTACAAAATGTCAGGACATCAAGTGAGTAACAAAGTTAAATCGTCAGATTAACGTATCTGCCAGTCATAAAATCGTCAATTTATTTTCCATTCGCACTTTATTTTAGAAGATTTAGGTATCACATAACAATGATTCAAAATGAGTAGTTTTCACTTTATATGTGCACGTGTCTGCAGAACGAATGTTTCGAGCTCTCTTAAAAAGGGGAAGTGAATTATAAGGTCTGGTGCACTTTAGTGGGTGCCATGGCAGTTATAGCGAATCGCTTCAATATTTCGCCAGCTCCATCGGAGATCGCGAGTGCAGAGCCATGTAGAGAACTTTGCACCGCATTACGCCTCGTTCGTTCACTTCAAATCTGCAGCCTCCAGGGGATTCTGCCATATATCACCTAAAGAGCATTACCATATCCACCCAAGTCTGGGTGCAGATACTTTACTTCGGAGAACTCAAACAAAATCTGGGGCGTAAAATAAACACAACACAAGAAGTTTTCAAGCAATGTTATTCTTGCCTTAGGGTTGTTCGATTCGTAAATACGAGTAGTTAGGGCGAGAACGTGGTAATACAGTAATGAAAGTTTGACGTTCCGATTCGCAAAAAAGAGAAATGTTAAAGCACTTCAGAACATTATCGCTATACGTACTCAGTTCAGTCCATACTCAGAAACTATAGAATTATGAAGTGCTGCTGGACTGTCGTAAACCCAGGTAGTTAGACTTCGGCCTTTTGTCCATCAGACTTGGATTTATTTTATTTGACATTTAATTTTAATATATATTAAAAATGAAAAAAAATTACGTTAACTCAATAATTGCTATTATTACGCTAAACCTTCTGTTTTCCCATTGTCGTTGCTCTTTATTATTGTTATGCTAACCCATCGGCTCTTCCATTGTCGTTGAGTTTTCGTCGCATTTGGGGGTTGTCAGGTGACCAGTGCAATTGTGTTTCTCTAGGCTCTTCTTAGCACCTGACGAAAGGTACAAGGACCCCAGAAACGTTGTGTGGTATTTATATTACCTTTTTTGTCTGTATTGACTATCTTTCTTATTTTTGAATATATTCTTGTTATAAATTTTTTTTCGTAGTAATATAATATTTAAACTGTCTTGTAAACTAACCTATATATTCAAGTTGAATTGAAAGGAAAGTACATAATGCCTATTAAGGATGTGAAATGATAGTGAAACAAAAATATAATACTTGAAA
Source organism: Zhengitettix transpicula (assembly GCA_037074705.1). Taxonomy (NCBI): domain Eukaryota; kingdom Metazoa; phylum Arthropoda; class Insecta; order Orthoptera; family Tetrigidae; genus Zhengitettix; species Zhengitettix transpicula. Next base: position 31,341,322 of record CM073596.1, on the reverse strand, counting down.
AGCATTTGAATGCAGTAAATTTAAGAGAAAGCTGGTATTCGTCTGCTCCCTCCCTCTCCGTTCCCCTTCAACCTAGTGAAGATAAACGCAGCCCTTTTGTTTCCAAGGATTGAATTTAGCCGTTGCCGGATGCATTCAAGATAAAAAGCTAGCTAACTCTTTGGATGTCTCTCAGAAAACAAAACCTGTATCCTGTACGACATAGAAAGAAGGGTCCGCAAGCCTTCGACCCATAAAATTATACGGGGACTATCACTCCCTTACGGAAGTTCTTTGCTTACGGAAGAATCTCCCCAACAAGCTAATGGCCACGGGTGGATGCGCACAGGCCGAGGGTGGCTGATGGTTGCAATTCCTAACTTGCGAGAGACGAGGTAGTCATCTGTCTGGGTGATACACTTGCTTCCCTGATTGATCGGCGTCATGTGGTCCGACGGTTCCGCTGTAAACCCCTCCCAACACCGGAAGCCGCAGAGGGAGCGTGAACAGCTGTTTCCTGACATCTGCTACAGAACGCAACGATGCCCACAGTAAAGCACGAACCAGACCTGTCCAGTCCTTCAAATCGGAACGACAGCGCCGTAATGTGGGAGGTAAATCAGACAGTGCCGAGCCAGGCACAAGCTACAGCATAATAGAACGTCGGATATTCCACTGCTGTGTTATTAGGAGATGTAAACGATTGAAACATGATAAAAATGAAGATAAAATCTAGGAACTGAATTTGAGGACAGGGAGAGTGGGAACAAAACCATAGTTAAATTATTAATAAGGCCAAAACACCAATTAAAAATTAGAATATAATTAATATAACGTGTCTCAGTCCTAATGTGAACCATCAACAGGTTTACTATTAACATATAGAATTATAGATATAATCGTTCAAAGATATTAGCTACTAGTCAACAAACATGAAATAACAAAGATAAATAGAATAAAAAGATTGTAAGATTATATATCATGGATTAAAATATTATAAATGTTACGTAATAAATTAGTAACCGTTTGGATATGAATATAATATGTATTATGCTCAATGTGTAGTATTTATGAAATTAACGTCAGTTTAATTTGGTAATTATCCCAGTTGAAAAGTATTTTTCTTACTAAAGCTTGAACAATTGCAATTCTTTTTTCCAGAAATATGTGCTCCTCTCTCTCTCCAACCAATGTTTTTTTTATTAATTATTAGTGACTAACCTTAGTTCAAAATAACAGATAATTTATAATGTGGAGGCGTAATGTTATGTCTATGCCCCTTAATTCTGATTATTAAAGGTCTTTTGGATTTTCCTATTTATAAGAATAACAATCATTGCATTTCAATTGGTATCGTACGTTATGAAGTTTATTTTCATTAACATGGTCCTTTCATATTTTGTAAAATAGTGGATAAGTTTTGGGTGGATTTTGTGATGGGTTGAATATTATAAGATCTGAATAATTGTGTTAATGAATTGTATGAAGGTTAGTGAAATGGAATAGTTATTCTGTTAGATTAAATTAATTATATTGTCTATTTTGGCCTCATTCACAAATTAAACTTTACAGAAAAAATTATTATTCTATAGCAACTGTTGTTTATAAGATGTAATAAAAGCTACGACGAAGGGAATAATTTATTTGCCAGTCATAACTTTGATAGAAATAAAGTTTTACAGACTTAAACGAAGTAGCACTCATGTAAATATGATTGCGGTTTTTTCTGTTTTACATTAGAATTTTATGTCCATCAAGTAATCCAACAGTTTCTATATAATTTTCAGAAATATCTACGTTCAATATTTTGTTTTAACATGAATATGTTTTTTGACTGGCGTCAATCGGAGGAATCAATCACGTCACTCGAAAGCGTTACAATATTGACGCGATGTTTGTGAGTGAGTACGAGAACTTCTATCGTGAACTTCTACCTCGACGGTGGCAACGGATATGTTTTTGTACTATATAATCGACGTAACAAGGTTAAAATATAATGATTCGAACTCAATTGACAAATAAAATGCCGTTTCTGCAATTTACTTGTACGCTTGTTCGATATTTGGAGTGAAACTTCTTATATCGAGGCATAACGTAATTACAAGCACATCGTTGTTCGTACCCTAACTCTTAAATTAAATGATCCAGTAATAAATGCACTTGATCCATCTTACAGAATCCACACAAACTTCCTTCATCTCAGTTCATCTTCTCGGTGAAGTGAAATGACATCTCAGCCAATCACGACCATGACGGAGCATCACCCAGAAACCGCCACATCAATAGAATGTAGATTTAAACATACAATAATTATTCATCTCTTTCGCAAACCGATTATTAGTTTTGTATTTTTGAAGTTTCACTTCTAACACGTGTAGCGGTTACGCACACTTATTATTTTTTAATTTCTATATATTCAAACCCTTGAAACATTCTATCTACAGAACAGCGTCAATTCCAACATTCGATATTGGTTTTCAAATTATCCTTAAACCTCTAATAATATTCCCGTTAAGTTCGCTATAATAATACATGGAAAAATAATTTTTTCATGACAGTTTACATATCGGAAATAACAATGTATCCCATGTCGGCTTTATCCTCCATTCTCATTTGTGCTTGTTAATTTACTCGCATCGAGATAAATACCAAAGAGGACCGGTTTTGATTATCGAAAACTGACAATGTGATATTGTCGATTATTTCCTTGACCCCGCTAATTAATTGCATTCCTGCAACATAACTGGCAACCACAACAGCTAGAATTAACGTGCGCTGTAATAAATCTGCCCTTCATCCTTACACTATCATTACCCAGGGCCGAATTAATTGGATATCGAATTCAAATGTGCCACTCGGACTCGAGAGAGTAGTGAACGACAAATGTATACTGTCAATTTGAGGGGGTAATTACTATAAAGAACCTGGAAGTTTTTATTTGATAATTATTTATGTTTGTGATGCATTTAAGTCTAATTACACGGTGAAAGCAGAAAAGCTGACCGTTTCCCTAGGCCACTCCATAAAAGCGTTTCTCTGGATTTTATTAACATGGATGGAGATTGAAAAGGATTTACATAAAATGTCTTAATTTTAATTGTTTTCAATGAAGAAATAAATTGATGAATGATGGACTATCCGGATGAAAGCATCCCAAAGACTTGAAACATTAATAAATAAATAAATTACATTGGTATGAATTTAGTTCCCTGTGAAACCATTAATGAAAACGTGAGTGATACCGAACCCGTCAAAGGTTTAACATGTACTGAAAGGTTCCAACCATGCGTGCCACCAATTTAGAAAACAGCTTTGGTTTCTGAAATTTCAATATTTCCTTTGGGGGCGAATGGCTCAACGCTTAGTGCCGACACAGCATCAAAGCAAAATCGATGTCTGTTTTCCCACGAATGCTCTGCTAATATAGTTTAGGCAATGGAACATCCGGCCAATTTTCCTCATGCTCACTTTATAACACAATTACCGTCAAAATTCAAATCGAAAATTGGTTTATTATTGAGCTGTGGCAATGCCTCTCCTGCTCACGTAGCGAGAACTCTTAGGAGGCTCATGAATCAGCTTAACTTATATATCAACATGTATGTTGGACTCACAGTGATTTGAAATTATTTAAACACAGCTGACTGAAGTAATACAAAAACCTTTATTCGGATTATGAATGCCGGTAAACATTTTGAGTCGTAAATGTGAAACTGTTAATGAATAAAATTTAAATCTCAGGTAAGAAATTCTCCAGTATAAATTTCTGTACTATATTTGTAGCCGTAAATATTAGTGCCAACCCACTCATTAGTTTACAGATCTTAAAAACAATAAAGACACTTTTAGGAGGAAAAAAGGGACCAGAGTATATAAGAATAATATATGCATAAATTAAAGAATCAACAAACTTTGATTAAATTCAAAGGAGAACTAAACTAATTTCAACTTTGAAGCTTCTTTTACGCTGCGATGGAGTTCATGGAAAATCAAAAAATCACTTAGAACTTTATACAAGGCACGATATAATTACTGACTTTGTAATGGAATCTGAAGAAATATTTATTTATTTGTTTATATATATATTTGTACAATTAATTTAATCCCATTCAAATTAATGTTAAATGTAAATTAAGTTTGTTATCTTTTACTCATTTAACGTCCTTGAAACCTTGCATGTCTAAAGGATTAACGGAAAGTGAGTAAATAATCGAAATTAACCTTAATCAATTTAGTTGTTACTAGAACTTACTGAAAAAAATTCAATACATTTGAATAAAGTGTAACATAACAAATATTAGGTCACACTAACAATTAATCTGTTTTTATAGGGATCGAAAGTTTGATTTTTAAAGTTAAATAATTTTATAAGGGGTAATTACTGCTAAGTAGACAACCTTTTGTGTATCGGATGTGAGGTCACAGCATACAGAGTCAATGGCCGAGCACTAATGAGAAGTTACCAGGCCAACGTGTAAATATAAACATACATTACTTAATAATCTCTCGTAGTCGAGCTATCAAAAGCCGATTATTCCTTATCTGATCAATGTAGATTTAAGACTTATTGATATAAGCTGAATAATTGGACGTGTAGAGAAATACATGACTGAAAATATCACTTTTTAATTTAATATGAAAAAATTCTTATACTATATATATATATATTGAAAGGTCAAGTAATAAATTGATGTACGAACCATCAAATAATACTGAAAAATTATTTTTCTCAATTATTTCACTCTTTCATAATTACCTGATTGCTCGCCGATGCCCGTGCATTTATTAATTCCAATCTTATAATAGACAGGAAAAGGAATAAAATCAAATTATTACAAACATTTAATTATAATTACAGTTTATAAATCCTTTATTCGTCGGTGAACCCGCCCCTGTGAAAGCGACATTAAAGTCAGTGACTTATTGGTCGTGATCGACGACGCAAGTCTCACGGGAAATTACTAACTCTTCACACTCCCCTTCCTGTTAAGATGGTCTTTTCAATTAAATTACCCTGTATCTTTATTACTAAAATACCAATAAAATATGGATTCGACATCAATATGGGACATTTTATATAGGCCATTATTTCCCACCGTGCAGAAAATTAATTAATTAAATCCCTATGCTTGTCCATTGCTGCTTAAAAGTATTCGTCCAAAAATGGGAGTATTCGCCTCATTAACTCAAAATTTTTTTGTGGAACATAGTTATTAGGATATCTATTGTTCTTGAAATCGGCGTCATCATTACCGTAATGATATGTTAAATGTGGTGATGGCACATAAACGAGGGAAAATTCAGTGAGTGTGAGGGGAGTGGGAGTGCGAAATTGATTATGATGTGTAACGTAAGGCTGAACGTTCGCGGTTGATGTGAGCATTGAGCTAGGCCAGGGGAGACGTCGCGTGACACGGAGGGCCGGCTATTCATAAATCCAGTTAAACGGCCGCTGCCTACCCACTCCATTCCACTTCACTCCAGACACGGCCGGGCCGTCGAGCGGAACGCCGCGGCTAATTGCCACTAGTAACAGCTTAAAAAACACTCGCGTCACTCAAAAAAAATACCTTCACAAGCGAGCGAGAGTCGGCAATTAGTTGCGGTGACCAAGCGTAACGCCGCAATGCATACGCCTAATAAGCACGTCACGTCCACAGATCAATACTATTCGTTAGGCTGCTTCAAACGTAACCAACGTGGCACGTGCACCAATGCCTCAATGAATGTTTTACTCGGTCCTGATCTACAGTTTACCAGCTCAAAGAACCCTACGGAACTACGAGGGGCGAGGAATGCCTATATATATAGAAATATATATAGTAGAGAATTACCAATGTGTAATGTAATGTTTTATTTACATGTTTTCTTTAATTATTGGCGGCGTAACTTGGAGGCCTGAGCATTCTAAAGAACAGCATTGTTTGACGCAAGAATGTAGATTCTGTGATGGTTGCTACGGATTATTGTCGAAAAACGTACGCACACAGAACTTAGGCGGAAAACATTCAGTGTGTGTATGGAGGGCCTGACGAGAGGAGTCAGTCAGTATGTGTTGGGACCTTGAGCAGAGTGGTTCTGTGGAATGAAGAGTTACTCACAGTGAGAGAATTATAAAGGGTGTAGCAGATTGACGCTCCTTAAGCACAACACGCTAACATTTGGTTATGTCGAAGTAAAGTTGAGGAGAAATCTGTTGCAAGCTACGAGATACGTCGTAATTTAAAATGCGTAACGGTCAACAGTGATCGCTGCCATAATTAGAAAACTGTTACGACGAAGAGTAAAAAGTTTTAAATCTGTCCTATGGCCTGTCAATAAAAATATTAATCTATAAAAATTAAAATACTCACGAGTGCACAAACAGGTACCAGACAGCTCTAAATAAAAGGGGACGTAAAACTTTCTTTTGTATATAAAATATAAAAAATATAAATTTACCGTAAGATTTCTATAGTTTTTGTAGTTAAATTCTTTGTATGAAATTTTGTTAGTGTAAATTAAATTCATATTTTGTTTCTGTAACTTTTAGAAACTACTACCTTTATTAGAGGCCCTAAAAGCGGTCTTGAAATTTAGATTCTCATGAAAGCATAGGCGTTTACTTAAGAACATAAAATTTAAAGAATTCAACGTAAATCAAAATTGTCAGTTAAATAATATATTGTCATCTTTTTAAAAATTTTGGTTTAATTTCAACGTAAAACTTCCTTCCTTTGTTTCCTTTTAATTAAAAGCGTATACTACATAATTTAGTACAACGTGCTGGCATTTTATTATTGTAATTGTTCATACCACAATATATATATATATATATATATATATATATATGTTATTATATTATTTATGTAGAATTTGGCATTATCATAATCTATTTTATGGTTTAAATTTAAATGATACAACGATAAAGCAATGTTAGTTTTGATATTATGTTTGGCATTATTTTTATGATTATTAATCCCAGTACTAATACTTGTATGTCCGATATAATTTTTATCACAATCTTTACAATCTATTTTGATACTAACATCAGTTCCGTCATATACTGGATTTTTTTTTTGAATTTTAATTATATGTTGTTTTCCGATTACCAGGTGGAAAATGAAGGATTGAACCAGAAAAGATGTTTCGCCAACAGGAAGAACATACTAATTACATCCTCAGAAAAACGGAATTTCAGGAATTAAGATGATAATTAACTGATTCTTGAATCGACAGGTATGTTGTGCTGGTTAGCTTAACCAGTCATCATATAAAAATTGTTACAATTTTTATTCCAAAACGTCAGTTTGACGCAGACGACCGACGCTCATTTTTTTCGCGAGTCGAGATGAATGTCCGGAATGGACGAAAGCTCCTTATAATTTAGTGTAAAAAATTGTGACTATTTGTATATTACGACTGGTTAATAAAATATGATAATCATCTTTAAACGTAAAGTTGTAACGTTTTACAGTACTACCATATCTCTAATAAGCCACTAAATTCTCACTAATTCCTCCACAAAGCTCCAGATCTTCCCAGAAATCCTCAAATCCAGGTTCGGACTGAATCGAATTAAGTCCACATCTAATAGAATGATGTGGCAAATACAGACGGTGAATTATATTTCCCAACCAGGTACAGATTCTTCACAACTTTACTTCCACGGTAATCCGTTTTCTTTTCAAATTTAATATTTAAATATCTAAATAAAAACTAAATACATGAAAAAGTCTGTTTCTTTCTACAGAATGCTAAAATCCATGAATAAGCCAGTTACTATTAATTTTGACTTTATGAAGTGTTGTAGGTCTGATTTTAAACGAAAAACAGCTTACGGCTAGATTACGTCAGTACAAAATAACTGTTCATGAAATGAGAATGTCTGTAATTTGCACGGAATGTTTGAATAGATCTGAGTACTGAGCCCAACGGACTGTACTTATAATACATTCACGATCAGCTTTAATCGCTCCAAACTGACCAATGCGATAACACAATTTATGCATTTATTCGGTCAGTTAATTACTTTCATATATTACATGCTATATTTTTATCCATAAATCAACAATATTCCCTAATTAATAGCCGAAGGATCAATAAACAGTTTAGTCCGGAAGGGAACGGCCGACGCACACGTATTTCAGCATTGAAAACAAACTCGCTTCTCGATTGGAAACGAACGCAGTTTGTACGAACAAAACGACAGCCCCGCTAAATATATGTACATTAAAATACTCGTTAATTAGCCTATCAACTTTTTTTCATGCATTTTAAACCGGACAATCAATCACCGAAGAGAACGTGGGCGGAAGCTATTTACGATTCTGGACAGCAATATTTGTATAATGCATGTAGATGCTTGAAGGTAAATATGAAACTTGCGTATAAATAATGTCTGCTTTAAACTAGTTGCTGAAATTTTAAACTGAATAGAGCAGTAATTTCCTTCGAAGATGAATTACCTCATGCATAATATATATATATATATATATATATATATAGAGAGAGAGAGAGAGAGAGAGAGAGAGCAAGACACTGTTATGCAGTGTTCATAAACCGAAACTCTTAAGGATGAGGCGTAATGGAAAGCCTATATTTGGAGTAACTCGAGAAATTTTTTATAAATGGGACGATTATTAAGAGGGTCCAATTAATGTAGTTTCTCGATCCGGCACGAAATTGAATGCCCTTCAAATAGTCCATCTGCTAATGGTACAGTTAACCACTCCTCGTGGTCAACGAAAGGCAGAGTTTATTCAATAATTTCTTACTTTTATTTTTGCACAAAATTACAGAAGTATTTTCTGAAAAGTCTATGAATATTTAGTTCAGATAAAAAATATACTGATAAGTCAATATCAATAATATAAACTTGTACGATTATATAAAAAGTTTATTATTTCATGCAGGAAACGAAAAAAAAACCCCGAAGCTATTGGAAAAACGCATATGAATTTATTTCTCGCTGTCTGAAAATAATGACGACCGACAAATATACTGTCTGTTCTCCCCCCCCCCATCCCCTTCAAAAAATACCTTCGATTTTTCTGGCGCATCGAGGACACGTTACAGTGATGTGTTTAAATTTAGAATTATAGTTGAGATCTTGTTGTAGTGAATTGATAAGTAAATAATTGGAATCATAAATTCGTTTCATTAAAAGTAAAATTTTTTGTTTAGTAATATTAGGATTTCCAAAATCCAATCATGCTTAATCATAATTATTTACGGCGATGTCCTAACAATAAGAATTCTTTCACGAATTTTTATTAATTAATACATCTTTGGATCCTCATGTGGAACGTCAATAACAAATATAAGAAAATGATACGAACAAAGTAACAACTAAAGAGGAATCAGTAATAATTCTTGAAATTGATAAACTGTTTGGTAGTGAATGATATTTTTATCAAACAAGTTATAAGTTAATAATATATTCGAAACTTGATAACGTCTGTTGAGGTTTGACGAGATAAAACCCTGAATAAGAATTTTATTTTCCTTAAGAAGTTTTGGTACTGATTTCTCTCTTTTGTGCTTTTTTAGATTTTCTAACACCTTCGGATTTTTAATTATTAATCATTATAACTGAAGAAGGATAAGTAACGAAAAATTTATTACTAAGTATTTGTATCAAAAACTCTTGTTTTGGTCGGAAATACTAATAATATTTAGAATACAGAAGTTATTTTTTAATGATTAATATCTCAACACTTCCATGATTTATTTTCACATTTCGGAATATATTTGTGAAGTTTGACGAGTTGTTTTTTATAACTAGAATTCTATCTGGCATTCTTCAAATATATAATATAAATGTAAATGGCGAAATAAGTCAGAATAATACAAATTTGTTAGACATAGTCTCTGCAATAGTAGCCGTTGACGTGCAGGCCTGACACTTCCCCTATTTAATTAATTAATATCTGTGTGTACGAAACGTCGTCTGTGTCTAAAATATTTCTTAAACTTTTTAATCGAACTTATTTTGTCATTAACATTTGATTAGATTAGATTTTCAACTGACTGAATAATGTAATTGGAAGCTGAAACTTAAAATGAGTCGGGGAATTAAACTAATTTAAAATTCTCAACTCGTTTCTGTTTTACTCGGTCCCTTGAAATCTATTTATATTTGGAAGATGTTTCATTTTCACAGAGATCCTTTGTCTTCTATTTATATATTTTTCAACGATAGTGATTTTCCTGGAATATACTTTTTCGCTGATCAACGACTGTTGTACGAAGATATCAAAATTCTTGTCGTGGTAACTGTCATTCTTACTGTTCTAGAAAGAATTTCTGATTAACCGATAAGGAAACTCTCGCCTCTATCCTTGGTGGAAACCCTTTTGAAAGCTTCTTTTAACGAGTTCCACGTCACGTAAACAATCTTCACCACGGATGTTTGCCTCCTTCAAAGCAGTTGGTATTTAGACTGAAGGGTTTGTTGTGAGACAAGTATTCTCAAGTTAACGTCGTATTCTTCATTTCCTGCCGCTAACTTTATTAGCCGGAGCCCGGGCAGGTATAAGCAGTTTACCGCCCGCCTGTGTCCGATACGGAAAATAATAATCTTCCAGACGTTCTCGGCAATAAATCAAGACAGCCTCTGCCTACGCTTTACTGCAGGCCTTTATAGCATGCATACAGTAGCGACTTCATTATTATGCTAATGCACACGAGGAATACGAGTTTTCGGCCATTCTTACAGAGAAAAAGAATCCCAAGCATTGGACTGTCCGAATAGGTTAATATATGAAAGACATTAACGATGAGACATGTAGCATTCAGACACAAAAACTTTTAACGGCCTCCCTTGAAATCGCTACTTCCAAGAAATTTGGGCAAGCCTACCTATATTACCTGGCCGGCTATGGTTCCCCGAAGGGTCAAAAACACATAAAAACGGGTTTAACGTGCATGATTCTGGTACTCAACAATGCTTATTTCCTTTGGGAGGCTGTCCGTGCAGTTTAGCGAAACGGAGGAAAGATATAAAAACAGAAACCTAACAAGCTTAAAGTCTTCGCAGGGAAGAGAGAAGTTATAAGCAATCTCTTGAAGGCTCTACGGAAAATAAGCCGAAAATTCCGTATAATATGAACGTTTCCGTATCGATATTCAGTATATTTAAAATCAAAATTAAAAAATACCTTATTTCGAAAGATATATAGGAAAACAATAAGACAGCCAGAAATTCAGTCCGATTAATTATTGACGTTTAAGAATTCCTCAAGTTTTGTCCAGGCTCAAGTCATTTTCTGTGAAGCGGGAAAAAACAAAGCTAACAACGTGACCGAAATTTGGAACTAATTTTATTCGGATATAATTTTTTTTTGTGTGAAATATAAAAATAGATTTTTATACGTTCTCCCGATACACCAAAAATATAATAGACTTACTTGGCTCATTTAAAAACAAGTCAAAGATTAAGCAGGTGTGATTTGAACACAAGTGAAAAATTAAACGTACTTAAGACGTAAAGTACCTATTTGGTATAAGGAAGCTGAAATAAAGTAACCGACATAAAAACAATACTAAGAGAAAAATCTTTAGTAAGAATTTTCACAAAAGGTTCTCTCTTTTTACTAATTCTTGGTTTTGTTTATCTTCACGATCTGAGTTAAATTGCTTAGATTTGCCTGGCGTCTTCCTGGGTCACAATTTTTTTTTATTATTCGTCTGTGGAAATCATGATATTTAATTTCAAGGGACTTGTGTAGAGAGCTGGGGAGGGGGGGGGGGATCGGCACTATTTGAGTGTTTACCGTATTGATTAATTTAAGCAGTTATAACAGAAGCCAACGATGGAGGCAATTATTCCTCTAAAAGCTTCACGAGCCTGATAAACCAACTCCGTCGGTTAAGATTTATTTTTTTAAAAATGTTTTGTTTACTAAGGACTCGGCATTTAAAAAATGTAAGAAATAGGATTTATGCAATATTAATTAAATGTTTGAGGGTGGGAAGGAAAATAGCCATTTATTCCACGTAAAGTGCGGTGACGGGTGAAGACAGAAAAATATCCATCTGGAATACGAACCGAACGTAATTCAGCTTGTAACATTAATTTATGAATTCCAATGCGTCTCGTCGTCTTAGAATAGTTTTCTCACGAGTGATTATAACTTAAGAAAGACCGAGACACATTTATTGCAATTCTTTGCAGTTAATACAGTCGTTAAAATACTTAACTGCATAATGGAACAAAAATAAAGGTCTGTAAATTACGCCGGACAATGCAATACCGACACAAAAGCACTACGCGATATTAACAGTACAATTGAGTGATGTGAGCATTACCATAAACGATGCATTATAACGTGATGTTTTATAAAGACGCGGTTCTCAGAAGTCCTATGACGAAGAGTCTGTCACCTTTGGTTTTATAAATACCTGGAAATCGCATTAGCTTAGCTAATATGAATACAATGCAGAGCGATTAAATCAGTGAAATCTGATATCAATCTAAAATTGATCACTACTGTAATTGTAGTGTTTCTCAGTGATTAATCTGGAAAGCTTATACTGAGTTTTAAGATATGGATTCACCTGTTTTTTTTTTTAGTTTATCTGCCATCACAATCACTAGAGGTACTACGTATAAATATCGTTGTGGAAACGAAGACCCCCAATATGTCGATACCCGACAGCGACAACTCTTCCGACCAATAACGAAGCCGTGTTGGCAGGCACGGACAGCGACCATGCGAGCCTATTGTCATTATAATGGAAGTAGTAATTCAAGCTGAAAGGGATCATACAATGGAAAATAAAAAGCCCATGTTTGCATATACTTTTTTTTTCATCCACCCGGATCTCGCCGTCTTGCCAACTAGAAATGTGGCCATCGACCTTGTACCCGCGGTGACCAGTCAATAAATCAAACAGAGAATTTGTTCAAAATAAAAGTCCAGCCAAAGGAAGAACCATTTACTTCCCTTTCCGCGAGAAGGGTACACATTTTTTTAATTCATATATTACTTCCATGAGTATATTTGTAGACAACAATCCAATAGTTTTTGTTTACTTAATCCTTGGCTCGACAGCCCATGAAGGGGCCTTGGTCTACCGAGACGGCTGCCAGACTTTCATCTTACGTGACACATTCTGTATTTAGGAGTGACACTTGGTCATTGTCGGTTCTCCAACAGCCTTAACCCCAGTTTTCGTGACCAGGACGACCAAAAACATCTATGCTCATGCCGGGACTCGAACCTGGGACGTCTGTGTTGCAAGGCAATGACGCTGGTCACTACACAACAGCAGCAGTTTTTCGTTCAGTATTTTTTTTTTAAGACGGTTGTTTCATAAATTTCCCGAGAAGAGGACGTTGCACCTCTGCGTTGAGAAGAAGCAACTGTTTCAACAGTATGGACATCATGTGCCTTTAAACGATAAGTTATCCGAATTACGTTACATGTTGCGCGATAAAACAAAAATACCCGTAACAGCTCTGTGATTATGAATTTTCCTGGGGGCTGTTTCTGTCACAGCCAGGGTCACTTATTTCTGGCCCAACTATAATAGAAAGTAGAATTGTTACCTGCTGAGAAGTAGAGCACAATGGCAGCCAGTGCGAGGGAGACTAGGGCGGCCACAAGGAGCGCGGCGATGGTGATGGAGGCCCACCCGCAGCCCGCAACCGGGCCTGAGCCTTCGAAGGACAGCTTCCATGCTGGTCGCAACCCGTGGCGTTTACTCAGACGCGCGTCCGTCGCGGCGCCCGCCTGCTGCGCCACCAGTCCGCTCACCGTCGGCAGCGGCGCCTCCTTCGACCTTAGCGGCATCCCGGCGTCCATGCCTACCAGCAGCTCCCGCAGGCCCGGCCGACAGTCGCAGTCCGCTTGGAACCCCGGGTTATCCATCTGCAACGTAAAAACCTTCATATTATCTTAGAGAAAACGGAGAGGGAAGTAATAATACAAGCTGGAAAATAATTCCGAAACTGTTGAGGTGAGAAATAAATAAATAATGGAAAAGAAGGGCGAATCATTCACAAAATATGGAAAGCCATTGTGTAAACCTGTTTGTTTCACCCAACAATCAGGAAGACAGCTGCTTGCTCTATCATCCCAAATCTCCGAATATGATACAGGATGGAGGTTTATCCATCTAGAATTAAAGACGTGTACTAAATTTTCCACAAGAATTGATTCAAAATTATGTAAATCGTAGAGTTTTCGGCTAAAACTATGCTACTCCACTCCTCGGCGTTACAGTCCATGTAGGACCTTGGCCTCTCTAACGATCACAGCCCAAACTTGCCGGTCCTCTATCTTCTAACACTCATCTTTCGTAAATCGTCCTCCACATCGTCTAACCATCGTTTTCGTAGTATCCCTTTGCCCCTTCTGCCACATGTATTTCCTTTGTTGATATTTTTGACAACCGTCTTCTGACATGGCTCAACCATCTCAGTCTGTTCCTCTTTATTTCCAATACAATGTCTGCATACCCATACTGTTCCTCCAGTTCCCTATTTCTTCGTATTCTCCATTTCCCGGCTTCGTTTAACGCTTCAAAAATCCTTCTTAATATTTTCCTTTCCCATCTTCTCAAACACTCTTCTTCTGCCGCGGTCATTGTCCATGTTTCCGAGCCCTATATGTTATAATCTTGATTAAAATTTCATTTTTTTGTTTATACAATTAAAATTCATTGTATTAGTTAAAATTATATAATCTCATATTGACCTATAATTATTTACATTTAAAATTGGGTTCACGATTAAAATTCACAAGGTAAGATGTAAACATCGAAATGTTTTAAAATTGTTCTGACTCCTGATCTCGATATTTATCGAAGTCTGGAACGATCTGAAGATATAGTTATTACAGTACGCAACGAAAATGTTTATGGGCTAATTTGATTTAAAAATGAATACTAATTTTCTTTGTATGTCAAGTCTAAACTGTTTAGAGTAGTTTTTTTAACATATTTAATTTTGAATAAATACTTGTGGAAAATTTAATACAAGCGTTTAATTATATCTGTCGGTCTTATAGTTTTTTTCTGAGGGTAACGACGATTGCTTTTCCTTTGATAATTTTAAACATTATACGTAGAAACAATTGTTCGTAATTGAAGATGTAATGACACGACTTAATCCTAGCCCAGTGACAAAATGCGGAAAAAAATATCTGAACAACCTCGCATTCGAGATCAGCAACACTTCTCCTTCCTCGTCAAAAGAGTCCGTTGATCGACTGAATTAGGATAGGAATAGGCTCGGAAGGACTGACGCAGCTCGCTTGGCGGGATGTTCTTAAGCAATCTCTCGGCTTTCCCGTCCCGTATGCAGTCTACAGCTTATTTCAGACTAACTTTCTGCATTTTATAGAGATGGTGAGTGCAAAATTCAGATATGGATGCAAACGACAACGACTGTTAGGAGAGAAAATTGTTTTAAAATATATCAATACCTTAAGACTGAGAACTATCAGACAATTAATCAGACGATTAATTCAGATGAATTAATTATGTTTTATAACAGAAGTGCGAGAGTCCAGCAATGTAACACAACATTGTTCTCTCTCCTGTTATGTGTTTGAGTTTCAGGCGACTTGCCTTCCGAATCGTGCCAGACTACACTTAAAAAATATTTTTTTGAAGAGTAAAGCTGTCGATGAACAATAGCAAAAAAGAATCGTACTAATGCTGAAATGAGGACGAAAAATTTAGTGAAACGTATTTAATCGCTCAGGCCTAGTAAAAATAATTACAGAATGAAAGAAATTTTATATAAGAAAACGGAATGAGATGCAATAATTATGAAAATAACGAAGCAGCACAATAAATTTTTAAGTAGGCTTATTTAATTTTTTTCGAACTTTATTATCCTTATTTATAATGTAATTATTCCAATACTTGGTTATAGAGGAGACACGATTAACCTCAAAATTTCAAATCTCAGATCAGTAATTTCAGCTGTAATTATTACTACTATTTTGGTGATGGAGGCCGGACGTTTACAGATGCAAACAGTTAATGAGGGGATTTTACTGTTTCGTTTATGACGGGGTTAAAGGTAGAAACGCTAACCACCAACACCGACTGGAGCAAACGCGACTAATGCTCGGCGAGTAGTAAAGCTGTATTACGGGTGCGGTGATTTCCTAGATATAGCGCCAGTTACCAGCAATTGCCGCTTAGAGCGAGTTTATGGTCGTCAGGCTTCATTACGGCAATTGTGGGGCGCACACTGGAACAAATAACGAAGAAAATGGAACTCCAGCCTCAGTCATAATACGTAGAATTGTTGCAGCGCCGCAGGAAACCTAGTCACGGCTTGCAACGCCGCGAAAATTTGCAGGCAAAAGTGAAAAATAATCAAGCAGCTTGCTTCTCGACTCCAAGCATAAGTAGAGTATTCAATTTTTTGAGAATATAATGAAAGAAGTTTGAAGATGTAGGAGCTTGAACGAAATAAGGAAACATACTCAGACTTATTTTCTTTAAAAACAATTCATGTTTATTTAATTTACTACAATTCACCCCTGGTTTAGCAATCAAAAATTAAACACTTGTACTAAATTAACCACAAGTATTTATTAAAAATTAAATATATAAATAAAACTACTCTAAAACGTTTAGACTTGAAATACAAAAAAGAATGGTATTCATTTTTAAATCAAATTTATCCATAAACATTTTCGTTGCGTTCTGTATTAACTGTATCTTCAGGTCGTTCCAGACTTCGATAAATATCGAGATCAGGAGTCGGTACAATTTTAAAACATTTCTATGTGTATAATAAGATCATTGTGAATTTTAATCGTGAATCCAATTTTAAATAATGCAAAGAATTATGGTTCTATATGAGATTATATAATTTTGACTAATACAAGGAATTTTAATTGTAGATTCCCACATTAAAAAATGAAATTTTAATCAAGAGGATTAGCTGAAAACTTCAATTTGAATAAATACTTATGGAAAATTTAGTACTAGTCTTTAATTCTACATGGATGAACCAGGGGTGAAAATTAAATAAATACAGTTCAAAATTTTTAAGAACAATTCATGTTTTCGAAGAATTACCCAAGTAAAGGCGAAACGAATGAAAAAATTCCAATAAAACGATATGTTTAAATATCAGATTAATTTCCTTTGGGTGTTAAATAATTATTTACTTTATTCATTAATATTTTCCGTTGCTCATATACGGCCTTGGATCTTCAATAACATTATTCTGCATGTTGATGAACCAAAACTAACGGGTTACTTTTTTTTAAATTTAATTTTCTTGTTAAAACGCACGCAAATGACATCCACAGTTCAGAGTTGAAACGATTACCCATTAAGTTTGAAATGTAAATCACTTACGGTAACTAATTTTATACACCTGTGATAATATTACTCAGACTGATAAGTATTACTGATTATATAAAAAATACGATTGAATGTCTAACGTGAAGCTGTTTATTATTATCAAATATTTTATACTATAGCTGCAGGCATTAATAAAAAAAATCTCATTGTAGCAACACGTGTGAATCCGCGAGCTAATGCTATCAAATTGATGTTTAATCCAAAAAGTGTACTTACATATAGCCGATCAACAGAATTGTAATATTGTAGAATTGTTTGCGTTCCGAGCACTCACTGAAATTTGCTGTCCACGGTATAATGCGACAGAATGCTGGATCCAAACTGTTACTTCCGCGAGAGTGGAACAAGGTTAAAAGGCAAATTTTCAGCCAACCTAATACGCTTTTCCGGGAAACGGATAGAATTGAACAACGATTTTTTTTTCCCCAACAGTTAAAGTCACTTGTAAATTTTTGCAGTGTCAGTCAGAAATCGCGACACCGGCCCTCAATTTCAGCTGAGACTAATTATTTCTTGCTAAATCAGTCCATATCAATAATTCTGACGATGTTAACCTAATATATACGTATACGATGCAACAACTGTAAACAGGATCGTGGCTCGTCCGAAGCAGAGGATCCGAGCTCGATTCCGGGTTACGCCAAATATTTTTCACCTTCTTCATGAGCAATAATTTATTTTTCGATTATATTATTTTTCACAAATTAACTTGAAAATCAATTTTATTTATTTGAGAATTACATACAATTAAAACGCACCATTATTTTTATTTTTATCAATGTTCGATACATGTATATTTCCGTTCGTAACTATGTGGGTTTATAAAGTGGAAGATAAATGGATATAATCTGCAGTTAAGTATCGCGTTATTTTCACATACAATTCTAAACATGTACATTACTTGTAATTTTTTCCTAATAATACGTGGCAATTTTTTTTGTAATGAAGTGGCTTACATCGTTACGCAATCTTTGATCATTTACGAATCTAATTATTAAAATTTTTTATGCGGAAATTTATAGTTTCTGAGACAGACAAAAAATTGTATGTAATTATGATTGTAAATGGCTGTGATTCAAATTTCTATTCAAATTTTGCATGTAGAATTATTAAATATTTTTCTGTGGAAATCGTATATTCGTATGTAAAATTTATTTTAATTTGCTGCGATTCAAATGTATTCCATCTTTAAGCAATCTTTGACCTTTTTCAAGTAGAATTGCTACATAACTTTTTTTTTCAAATGTATACTTTGGGAGATACAGCTAATTAAGAATTAGCAGGTGTGACGTCACTGTAAAACGTCACTAGACTAGACTAGAGGAGGCAAAGCTTCAACTAGGAATGACATCTGTTGATAAGATCTTGAACTACAGGCGTAATGTTTGATTATTTATGTAAATATACAAAATCTGAATTTGTATAAATATTTCGTAATTATATATATTATTTAATTTAATAAACATTTAGGTAACAACTTGTGATAATTTCTTATACTCAAATGATTATTAAAAGTAAGCATTTAATCGTTTTAAAAGAGCATAAGGGTGGGGAGAAGAGAACAATTGGGCAGAAACAAAAGAGAAAACCGTGTGGAAATAAAGTGGCTCTTAGAACAGGGACAATTGACCATGTTTGAAATATTAGAGTTCGTAAATCTGTGGGTGGATGTGTCGCTGATCCGAATCAAATCGGCGTGAATTATTCTACTTGCGTAGATTGTTCGAAGTTTTGCAGGGAGGTCGTAGCGTGTCATTTCTCAATTATCGCACGATCGTAATACAGGAACTGTTTCAACAAAATACTGACAATACTTACCTTCATAAGGTAAGTGACATCAGTTCTATTATTTCCAGGATTACTGTGTCTTAAGGGGGGGTTATGCTGAAGTTGACGTCACTAGGACGTCACTAGACGTCACCCCTGTCTCTCGTTGATAAATTTTAGGATTTTTAAAATTCATATATCTTACAAATTACTCGTTTTCATACAATTTTTTTCTTTGCCGTTCTTAAAACTGCCATTTTGGGCAGAAAAAAATCCCCCCCCTCCTCCCATTTACATACCATCGATTCCTCCCAGGTTTATTTTTCATTAATAATATTACAGATTCCCGAGAATTTATATTATATCATATTTGTAATTCTCTTAAACTCTTTGGAGCCGTTCAATAATCATTAAAGAATCCACACTTTAAAATATTTTTTTGTACAAAATCAAACGACTGCAAATCAAATCAAATTGGAGGCCACTTTTCTATTTTAGTACATTATAATAATAAAACAATAACTAAAGAATAAAATTTATTGTCAACGTTTGTGTCATTGTTTATTATTTAATTTGGTCGAATACAGACAATAATTAAAAGTTTAACAGCTCGAAGTTTCGTTTGACATTGCATATATCAAGTGCATTAAACGTAAGAACTTTGCACACGTCCATCATATGGATAATTTAAAACATTAGCAAATACACAAGGAATATAAAACTGTATCAAAGAGCTAATTGATTAGTATCTGTGATAGAATTTTCTCTTCTTGGCGTATTTGATAACGTATTAAATTTTCCATCTCGTCGATGGGTTACTTTTTATGCACCTAATGAGATCAACAATCTCAGACATGTTCTGCGGTAAAATTTTCTTTTATTCTGTCTGTATTTGAACAAATACGTTACTTATAAATTTAAGACATTCAAAAATCTGTTAGAAAATTTTTAAATTTATTTTTGCTTTTATTATTTTAATTTAAATCGCAGATTATAAAGTGTTATAAATTTGAAGTATATATTAATTATATGCGAAATAAATTTCTTAACTTATCTGTTATATTGCTGTGAAAACGAATAGAGAAATAAGACGTCACATTCCGGCAAATTTTCTAATTTTAATATATATGTAATTAAAATGCTGTCTTTTACATAATATTTAAAGTCTGTGTTACGGAGAGGCGAAACAGGTGAATTTAAATCTTCCTATGATAATAATTTCAAGGCGTTATAAATACTTTTAATTTACTTATACTATTTGTCAAGGTTGGTTTGTTTAGATAGGCTTTTTACATTGAACATTCCACGTCCCCCCTCCCCCCCAGCCGGTTTTATTACGCCGGCAACTGGAGAGCATACAAATTTGGACTCCTCGCAATTACCAAAAGTTCATAATTTGCAGAAGCTCTGCGTTCCAGCCCAGTTTTGCCATTAGCGCCTTAAGACTCTAGAAGCAATTAGTTTCCGAGGCACGCTTCTCTGGGTCAAGGACTCCCCCCGACTAGAATTCGGTGTTTGTCTTTCCGGATCCTGGGCGGTCGTCCTTCGCGGGATTACGTTGTTAGTTATGCTTGCAGGAATGTCGGGGCCAGAACGTTGGCCAAAAAGTCTTCCAGAATTTAACGAGTTTTACATTAGTGATAATTAAATTTGAGTACGTTTGCCGCAAATTTACATAAACGATTAGGAGACAATTTACATTCTGTTTGGGTTACTAAAAGTAATGTCATTGGAACTAATATAGAAATTATACCTCACTTCTCCCGCATGGAAGTTCTAATGACAGAATGACTAGTGGTTCGCGCATCCGCACATCTATCGGAGTTCACGCGTAAAGCAATATTATTGCTCGTTTATCGGTGATAAAAAACAACAGGAAACTACATATCCCGAGACAAAATCTATAGAGGATATTGTAAAGAATTATCTTTGTGGGCTGGGTTTTTACGTTAAATCAAAATAAATATTTGACCAATAAAGAAATTTTATATAAGTTTATTAAAGTAAAACCTGAAAACTCTTATCTCAGGCACCTGTGGTTTTTACATAGAAGAGATCTGCTGCCCGTACCAAAGGCGTACTGCTATTCTGTGTTGTGTTGCCTGCTGTAGCTCTCGTACCGACGTACTGGCGTCGACTCAGGGGTTGATCACTGGCTAAGGCGTCGGTCTCCGGGATTGAATGCTGGCAAGCCGTCGTACTAAATTGTGTGGTGCTATTCTGTGAACTCTTCACTAACAAATTGTGGCCCCTTTCTCACGACGATTCTGCCTCGAACTATATCAGAGACAACAACTTTACGGAGCCTCTCTTAATCACATCCACCAGCTTCGGTGAGCGCAGAACAACTGTCCAGTTTCCAAAAGCTTATCTCCGTACCCTCCATTTTATCCTCCAATTCTTTTACTTTTTTCATGGTTAGAAAACTTCGTCGAAATGCCAGTTGACTGATTCTTCCATTGTCACAAGATTTATAGCACGCAGATGCAGTTCCGTAGTCAACAATGGCTAACTATTCTGTCATGTTGAGGCCAACAATCGAGACAGGACACGAAATTACTTGGATGGAAATATTTATCTCCTCCTCCCCCACGCACGTGCATGGTTTCGAATTCTCAAGACCACAGCAAACAACACTTCCGAGACAAAGAAAAACTTAAACCTAAATACACGCGTTACAATATATACCAATCTCTCTTGGGATAAAATAAAGCATGTATATCAATATGTCACTACTTCTATGTCTTGAAAGGAACTGTAATAAGTAGACTGCAAAATAAGAAATTACTACTGAAAAAAGTATCTCAACTTAATACGACTTATTGATTTTTTTCAGAAATTTTTCTGTTTTGATGATATACAGAAGATAATGTTTTGTCTACTCTCAATATAACCGATTAAGTTAATGTTTAGACTCTTATCATTCTAAAAGTCAGTTATGGTGCTTTCGACACTGCGTGTCGCAGTCGTCATTTTGTAACAATTACATCATAATTTAAAATACGTTAGTTAAAATATTTAGCCCTGAACAGAAATAGTCGTTTTAAGTTGCGCAGTCGTCCACTGGCCTGGGGTTGATAACGACGACACTACTCCCCTCCACCGTCTCCCGTCTCCTACTACGCATCTCACACGCCATGCTATTTCATGCAACCGGTACACGAGTACATACACACCTCATTGTGTTGTACATGCATGAATTATTTTATATAATTATACTTTAAACTTATCATTATAATTGAACCAAGGTCCAATTTAAAATTATGAAACAGAATAATTTAGTAAATAATTCCGGTTTTATTTAACAGATAACCAATAATGTGTAGAGTTCTTCAATCATTTGAACGATAATGGTTTACTTATAATTGATTGCTGAAAATGAGAGCCTTGCTTTTATATAATAAAATTTTTTTTTAGCTACATAAAGATTAACATCTAATTTTCTTCCTTCGAATCAACAATCGTGTCTTTCCATTTTACTTAACGAGACGGTGACTTCGTCAAATTGAATATATTTTATTCTAAATCGTATTAATCGTGGAGTACTTGAATCTCATAAATTAAATATTATTGATGTTCGTTAATAATGGATGGTTCTTAATGTTTGAGGTGATATGTTAGTGTATTTTGTGAGCTGTCCAGAGGCGCTGTGTATCTCGGAGGCTTTCACCCGAGAGTTGTAAATTCCGAGTCACGCCCCAGGGTCCGGGTTAATCCCTCTGCTGGACCACAGGGGCACGTCCCGAGGCACCTGCCAACCCCTCCGGCTCCGGTACATGGCCTTGGGTCACACGTCCAACTCGTGGGAAACGGAAACCTGCGAATTATTTTACAGCCCCGTCCCCCACAGGCAAGTTAGTATATAGATTTCAGTCGTACTGGTGCGAAATATATTCAGGTCACGATCTTCAGATGGTATTTTACCCCCTCCCCCACTGTTCATTTTACCGCCGAGTTTACAAATCCGCAGTGTTGTAATAAATGTTCCACTAACGTTTGTCCCCTTATTATTACAATCCCCCCCAAATACTCCTTCCCTCAACAATTCTATTTAATACCTCCTCATTCCACATCTACTCCATTTGTAGCATTCACCAACTACTACCTTAATTTGTTCGTTTCATCTTCTTCCTTCCATAAATCTACGTCATAAGCAACTTTATTTGTAATCCAAGTGCGTTATTAGAAAATAACAGTATTTTATCTGGCAACAAAATACTCACATTCAATATTCTATAGATTGAGGGTTAGAAAAATAAGATTTCAGCAACCTAGCACATTGATTGATCAAACTTTGCTTCATTTTCAAGAAATACCAATTTTAATATTTCGCTATATAATTTTCTTACCATATTATTGCAAGTTTTCTAGTCGAAAACGAGAATCTTTTTAGGGAGAACTATTCAGTGATTAAATATTGCTAATATAATCTGGAATATTAAGGACACTAGCAATTTCGATGTTCCTTGAGACTGGTCCACTTCTCAGGAAACCATTGTCAAATTAAAAGTTAGTTTTCAGCCATTCCCACAACCTAGTCTAATGTTTAACTGCTATTTCATTGAATCTTGGATTATAATTTTCGAGAACTATTATTATATATTATTGGACTATTTTTATATGTTTCGTGAGTTAGACAATTTACTACAGGCCTGCTGTTAATTCACTGGGTTTTTTGAATAATTTGATTTTTTTAAAAATTAATTAATTTACATCCAATCTTCAAAATGATGCAAACATTTAAATTTCTAATGATATTTAGTTTCAATTGTGGTATTGGAGACGAAGAAAATAATTGTGTTAGATAAATCTGAGAAATTAAATGGAAAGCGTTCGTTCACTGGAGCGTTCACCCTAGCATAGTCGAAGACTTGTGGATCGAATTTTCGATGCCAGTTCTTCCGTGCATTATTATTTTAAATTATTTTATTATACTCTCTAGCATCTCCTTTTTTATTTTAAAACATACAACATTTAATTCGTCTTTTCTAATCAATGATACGGCAATACATACCTGATTTTTATTCTAATCAGAATTATCAGGATTCTTGCCCCGAGGACTCAACTGAAATTAAACTATTTATGTGACTGAAATGGTTGGAGCTAGGGGGAAACGAAACAACGGGCTGCTTCGACACAGTCTACCTCGTCAGTCTCCGAGCACCAATCAGAAACCGCCACGTCGATGGCGATTAGAGCTCTTTAATAAGTTTCCCCACGTACCCTTCAGAGTAAATTATTTTTCAACGACTGCGTTAAGTTTAACTTCTGTCACGCGAATTTTTTTGCTCACTATAAATTTAATTTAATAATAGCCTCCGGAATTTCGAACTCTGTTCGTCTTCTTATAACTTTTAATATTCGACTATAGTCTATGATTTTTTTTACGCCCATACTAACCACTCACATTTCATTCCCGGTCTGACCACGCTTAATATTCACTAAATTTATTTAACAATTACCATAAGATGTTCGAGTGAAATAATTTCTCTTCTTTAAAGAAGCTTTCAGAGCCTGTAAAAACTGTATTGCTGTAACACATTCCGTATCCTCATTCCCATACAGAAGTTATTTTTCAGGTCTTCCATAAAATCAAAGCCTGTAATAACGACTAACGGGTCAATATATTCAAGTCTGTTCGGAATAATTTAGGCTTTTAGAATTCTCACAAATAGTTCGATCAAACCCTTCAGCAACTCTTTGGATTCACCGAAAAAGGCGGCCCACACGGCTTTCCTTTTTATTTGTTTATTTTGTTAACCATTTTCTTCTCCACCATGATTAGCTCAACATAAATGAACACTAGCAATTTTTTAAATATTAACTAAGATTATACATGTTATTTTTTCTCTTCTTTTTCGCAGAACACTCAGGATTACATGACGCATTTGCAATCATCAGATCGAAACCAAATCAAACTGAAAATATAATTTGCATCCATTATACGAAAGTTCAGTTTTCAGGTACATTCCAGTTTTTATCGCGAATTGATTTATCGAGCACTTTGTGTTTGCGTTCTGAAAATGGATGTACACATTCCCTCGTAATAAATATTATTTATTTGAGTACCATTTTTATTACGGCTGTGAACGTCCCTTTCACTGTCCTAATTACCGCAAGTTATAAATTAAACATTTACTGCATCCCTAATATAATGTTTTATATCCTGAGATTATATTTCGCTTTATTGATTTCTCACGTGTAGATGAACCCACACAAGTTAAATATATTCTTGCACTTACAGACACAACGTCGGTTTCGTGTAACATGTTTGTTTTCCATGATCGAAAGTCGTTCTCGGAATCGAACTTATTTCAGACCCGATTTTTCTGTATTCAATTAAACTGGAAATGGAATAACACTTAATGTAGTAGATTCTTTCTCATCAAAATTACAGAAGTTAGTTAGTCACAAAATGAGGTATAATTTTCAACATTACTATCGAACAATTTTTGAGAGGAGTGTAATTAAACAAAATATTGGTTTGAACTAATATTTCACTTAATTTCAGTGCTTTCTAGAACTCGGTGTCATATTCGGCTCCTAGTTTTTTTCAATCCTGTTGTATATTAATAATACATTTTCTCATTCCAATAATTGGGCCTCGTGTTTGGTCACCGACTGTACGGACGATTAAATCTATGAAGAAAAAAAATCGGGTGGCCTGGCAGGAGGCACTACAACAGTTCTCAGGTCTGGATTTACGAGCGCCCTTAAAGCCAATCACTGTCCCTTCCTCGAACCATGTAGATTCCTTCCCACCAGATTACGCCCACTAAACTCGTCGGAGAGAACTTCTCAGCGAGGGGGAAAAAAAAGAAAACTCCGGAGTTTGTTCGAAGCCGAGTAAAAAGAAATCTGGGGTAATTACGCTGAGCAAAAATTGTCGGTGATTGTATACTGACGGAGTTGGTGAGTACAGACCTTAACCCTAGGGGAAATCGGAGCCTGAGGATCGCCTCTCGAGTTACGAGTCTCTGAGCGTCAGCTGTTAGTGCACGGTCCAATTAGGACCCATTAGCTCGCGCCAATAAGCCTCACGTGCCCACCAGGTCAAAGCTCCAGACTCGTCCTATCACACACTAAAGCTAAATCTGCTTCAAACAGCACGTGAACTTATTTGAAATTGCGATTCGGCAGCAAACTGAACCGTTCATGAAAGGGATTGTGATTGATGGACCACACCAGACGCATAAATTATTATTACGTAAATAATATAATATGAATTAATTTGACTCGGTCAATGATTTTTCTCGTTTTTTGTACATTTACTGAGGCACAACTTTCATCATTTGATTATTTTAATTCGCATGGCGTCATTATTTGGCCATAAATCGCCTGAAATTGATCTAACGATGATAAATAAACAAGTCTTTTTGAAATCAGGAAAATATATTTAATAGAAATTCCACTATGATTTGTCGCTAATTTACGACCTAATCAGGTATGACGTCTTACACAACATAGTGGAATTTCTATTAAATATCTTATTCTGGCTTAAAAATGACTGTTATTTATATAGTCAGAATGCATATATCATGATCTAACTTTTTATTATATTTTAAAAAATTACTATTGTATTTCCTGATAATGTATTTTTAATTTAAATTATAACTTTTTGTATCAGTCAGTTTAAAACTTTGAGAAAGGAAAGTGAGAAGATGGGAAAGTAAACAAAGATTGTGTGTGTGTGTCAGAGAGAGAGGTGGTGGGTGGGAGAGAAGCGATACAGAAAACATAAATTCACATGCCAGTTTCAGTTACCACTGTTGTGTAAGGCTTGCTGGTTTACTATTCAACGGCTCAAGGTCAGTCTCTCCCTTGTCTTCTGATTCAATTTGCCTCGCAGTCTCATAACGTACGCAGCAGCTTACGGCACAGTACAAACTTTTAGTGAATGTAAAGTACTTTCTATAAATAAAAACTAAGTCAAAAATAGTAAATACAAATTAACCAGTCAGCAATACGTTTCGAATATATTTTATGATCAAGTGATAGTTATATTCATCTGACTTTAATATAATGATAAATGTATAAACACAGCCAAATTAGGTAATACCAAAATAATTGAGAAAAATCTTTGAAATTAATACAACTTTTTGTTCTCCATCTAGGACTTCATCAGGTATACAATTAAGTAAATAATTTCCATTAATTGCCAATTATTATATATATATATAATTTCATTATTTGGTTAATATTTATATAAGAAGTTGGCAATGTATGGAAATTATTTATAATTGCCAAATTATTATATATATATATACATATATATTATTTCAATATTTGGTTAATACTTATAGAATTTGGCAATGTATGGAAATTATTTATGTATATTCTATATATATATAGAATTTCAATATTTGGTTAATATTTATATAAGATTTTGGCAATGGATGGAAATTATTTATTCCTCTGTATATCTGATGAAGTTCTAGATTGAGAATTAAGCTTCGTGTTAATTTTTATATTTTTTTAAAAAAATTATTTCCGTCAAATTTGGCGCTGTTTATAGATTTACATTTATGATTACAAAAGGTGTTCCCAAAACTTTAGAGAGACTGAAGAAAAATTCATTACGTTATTGAACCTCGGAAGACGAGGCGGTGTGGACCAGAAGGTGCAGCGTCAAGTGAAAATAATGTAGAAGTGTCATTAATGATACGTTATGTAGTTAGTACACTGATACGAAAAGTTTTATTTTAGGAAGGATGGGGGCCGCAAGCACCGCATGACATGGCTAAATAATAATTTGAAAGTTTGTAATTTTTTTTAAAAAAAAAGCAAAGTAATAAATTGTTATCACATCAGCGAGTTCACACGTTAATTATGATTAGTGATTCAACTGTGCACTAGGCGGCACCGACTGTAGTATATAATATATTCACCATCAGCTTTATTAGTTCCAAACTGGTCAATGCGATTAACAATTTATGCATTTATTTGTCCTTTCCATTACATTAATATATTTCATGCTATGCTTTCCAGCCATAAATCATAGAGGTCATAAAAATTATAGAAGTATTTGGTGATAAAAAGGGCAGTGCATAATATCACCAATTAAAGCAGTTATGCGCCTGAGAGCTACGGAAATATCGGCCCGACGGAATGTGGAACCTGTTTATTCCTCCAAACCGCTGTGTTATTTTGCAGTAATGGAGTGCCTTTCATTCGTGTCAGCTGATGAGGTTTCCACGTATGGTTGTTTACCTGTGCAGTAATTGATTGTGAATTGGAATTTCATTACGACCCGAGCCGCATCGTCCTCGCCCGACGGAATTAGAGGCATGTCGGGCAAACCTCTCGGACAACTTCGTTTGCCGACACTAAATGGAAAAGCAGATTAGTGGTAGGTCGGCGCGTTCTGTTATCCCGGCTATTTGCGACTTGACGAGTTTACCAGCTTTTTTTTTTATTATGCACAGATAAAATCATGTTACACATTTATTTGGGTACGATGCACCGGTGTCCCGCGGAACTCGAACCCGACTGTCCGATCTCGTAAAGAATGCGAATAGTCACTAAACCCAAGTGTCTTATAACAGACCATAAACATGGATCGTTAAAAAGCACTTTCGAATTGAAAAGAAAATAGACAATTCATAAATCATGAAACAGCACTGGCAATAACTATCAAGAAAATCAAGTAACCAATAAACGCTGAAAATATTAATATATCTTCAGGACAAGCATTTACAGCCAGAGCATTCGCACAAAGAAAAAGTTGCTCATTTATTATTTTATATGGCCCTTAGCGACGAACAGGACAATCCCACTTATTTACTTCGTTTGGATACTGTCTGAATTAAAAAAATACATATTCGCCTCCCAAGTAAATAACTGCTTTCAATGATATCGGTTCAAGTCCGAGTGAATAACTGCTTTTATTTCTATAATAAATTTATTTATAATTTAAAACATTTTATTCGTACATGTTCAACGCACAACGTCCCTGCAAATTTTGTTGCTTTCGTCAGGTGTAAAAAATCTGCGTGTCGTTATCAAAGCTGTTACGATTATTTTACACCTCACTAAATTAAAAAAATTTGCAGGAACGTTGTGTGGTATTAAACACTAATACAGACACCATTATGTATTTTCAAAAATTACTTCACTTTTAAAGTCTTGTTATAATATTATTCTGGTTACTAACAAACATTTAAGCTAGTAATTGTATACAATAGTATACAATATTGATATTTATCTGATTTTATTATAATTATCAATGTTTGAACACATATAAAGTAAGAAATAATTTAATACCAAAAACAAAATAAAGCACAACGTTTCAACGTAGGACTTCATCAGGTGCACAATTGAGTAAGTAATTTCCATACTTTGCCCAATTATTCAATAAATGTTATACATTTTGGTTTGAATTTCTAACCGACCCAAATCCATATATTAAAGGCTGAAAAGCATGATTCTTAGATATGTTTATTTATAATATTTAAATTAAAAGCTACTTATAATTATTTTAACATCTTTCAAATTATTTTTATTTAAGCATTTCAGATGTCTCGTAGAATAAACTTAAAATATTGCAGGAGCAGTAACGCAATTATGTACAAATGAAGATATGAATATTTAATTTCATAATTAAAATGTAATACTGGTGAAGGAACCGCAGAAGAAGGCAAGACTTTATTAGAGTGCGAACGCTACTCGGTGACTTTGGGTGACATCAATTCATAAAACGGGTGCTCGCATATAGAAATTTACTTATTTTTGAGTGTAGTAACATATATTAAACTGTGTGTATGTGTCATTCCCTTAATATGGCCTTAAGCTTTAGTATACTTAGTGAAGGTGAGGTAAAATAATAAATATCTGTCCTCAGCTATTACTATTATTTATCAGACACCTCTAAATTTTAATTTTAAAGCTTAATTAACCGCTTATTGAGAGAGTTTAGCCCGATTTATTGCAGTGGGTGAAATAACCAAACGAGTAATTTGAACGTCATTTTTATTAAATAAACTTTTTTTTTTATCAGAGTAAAAGATTAACGGCCAATGACGACAGGGGGTTTGTTTCGAACAGCCAATTACGTGGGCTCATCTTCGTTTCCTGCGTCTCCTTGGAAACGAAGAAACATCATTAGCAACTTTCTCCTGCGCCGATTACTGAGGCAGAATTAGCACAACGGAGGAGGCGTTTGTTTAGTTTATTTCGCAGAAGGTCCCGAGGGCCGTGAATGCAATTCAGTGATTGCAGCCCTAATTTTCCGAGATGCTAAAATAATGAAGGTGCTTCGCCATTAACTGATTAAATGTAAGAATTGCTTACGCAAATGAAGGGCAAACATAGAGAAACGCATTATAGGTAATAGGGAGTTCGTACTACAGAGGGGGAAACATTGGCACAATGGGTCAAACCAATGAATGAAGAAGCTTCAATACCTTCAGTAGTTACGGTGAATAAACATTCCAGGAAAAGGATTTAAAATGGAAAACTATATTATTAAGGCTGGCAAGAAAGGCGGACGTCATTATTCATTATAAAATAAGTACAACGAAGATGAAATTAACTTGGAAATCGTTAATTTAAGCACTACTGGAATATATTTTAGTTCGAAGAGCTTTCTCTGGAGTCACATTGTCAAAATAATTAAAATAATTGGAAGGAAAGGAAAGTGCACAGCTTACCTTGAAGTTCGGTGTCGCCATTCATGGCCGGAGGAAGTTCGTCAAATTTTCAGAGGCGTTAGCCTCCTCCTCCTCCAGGAGTTCTGTTGCTCCTGAAGGAAGTTAAGGACTCTGAAAATTTGAACAACTTCCTTCTCTGTATTACGTTATTCTCTATTTATGCTCGGTAATTTTGTTTTGTGTATTGGGTTGCTTTAATGTTTAAACATTGATAAAGGGTTCTGGGATCCTTGAGAGAGTCTGATAGAAAAAATACCATTCCGTTTCTGTATTCTATTGATATTTTTTCATCCGCGCTGTCCCT
Source organism: Zhengitettix transpicula (assembly GCA_037074705.1). Classification (NCBI taxonomy): domain Eukaryota; kingdom Metazoa; phylum Arthropoda; class Insecta; order Orthoptera; family Tetrigidae; genus Zhengitettix; species Zhengitettix transpicula. Next base: position 31,310,302 of record CM073596.1, on the reverse strand, counting down.
CAAGCATTTTAACTCTTTCACCAGATCTGAATGTTCTTTCTAAGACGTAGACATTCCTGGCAGCTAACTTTCCTGTCAATATTTACCCCTAAATTCTTCTCAAGTTTAGGGATTTTTTTTTCTTCGCAGACAAAGAAGTATGAATATGCAACATTAAACTATAAAAAATTTTAATTTTTCGTTTTACAGATTTACGAATCTATTTTGAAGTAACTGTCATCACTTTTCAATTTTCCAAATTTAATTTGTTAATTTAAAATTAGAGAAAGAAAATAATTCACATGACACACAGGTCAAACTAAAAGATCCATAATTACCAGAATTAACGAACATAGGAATAACAGTAAGCTTCTACATGAAATATTGATTTGCTATTTCCATACACATACTTTCTACAGGGATAATAAGCCAATTTCAGCCAAATATAGATCAGTTTCTGAAATGCTACACGTATTCTCTCCATATAAAAATGGACACTGATCTATTAGGCAATATTTGTAATACTTGAATCCATTGTTTATAATCTAAAATATTTTCTCTTAATTCCTACTATTTATATTTGTCATTTAAACCCATTTATAATCTTTGACAAATATGTTTGTACAATTAAATCTACAATTTATCGTTTTTAATTCCATAAACCTAATGAGGATCAACATTAGTACCGAAACACGTTAAATTAATTAAATTTTAATTTGACTGTTTTCGGTCTCTTTAGTAATATTTTCTAAAATCATAAAGCTGTTAAGTTGGACCGAGAAGTAAGCGGTAGAATCTCGAATTTGTTTTTCTGTACTTAAACAGACAAAATTAAATGGTAAAGTAAATGTCGCCCAACGTTCCTGCAAATTATGTTGCTTTCGTCAAGTGTCAAAAATCTGCGTGTCGTTATCGAAGCTCTTACGATTTTTTACACCTCCCGAAATCAACAAAATTTGCAGGAACGTTGAGCGGTATTAAACACGAATACAGACACTACTATTTATTTTCAAAAATTTCTCCACATTCGGAGTCTTTTTATAAGATTCTTCTCGTTGAGCTTTTAGAACTATTATATCTTCGTATTATCGCTGATCTGAACTATTTTTCAATATATCCATAAACACGACGAATATTCCAACGGATTAGAAGACACTAACAAATATTTAAGATAGTAAATAGGTGATTTTATATTTCTCGTAGCCGGGAGGAAGGGGATTAGAGAAAACGGTGCACAATTAAAGTCGGAGAAGAAAATGCGATGAATATATTTGTTTCGCCCGAGTAAAATGTGTTGTAAGTAATAACTAAAAGAATGCTTATCGAAACAAGTGTCAGTCGTTGCTCCATAAAATCCAACAGTTGTGTTGACGTGAGTTTCCAGTAGAACGAAAAACCACTAAAGCGATAAAAACACACACACACACATCTCTAATTGGCTTAATTGATATATTGTTTTAGCAACGGAATTTGTGAATATGCGGGTTTCGTTTGTCTGCGTGGCAATTTCAATCGATGTTACGTTCGTTAATTGAATTAATTTGTTTTCTATTCAGAAACACCAACAATGGCGGGTTATGTTTCTCTGAGTGCCCGTAGAGTTTCCGTGGTTCTCGCGTGGAAATACATGTCACGTCAGATATGTGCGTTTTACCGGCGAACTTTGTTACTGTACTTGAAATTGATGGTCTGAATAATGTATGTGGATATTACGAATAGTACTTAATGACGTAGAACTGTGATTTAATTTTCGAATTCTCTGGACGATTCATTTTTCGAAAAAAAAAGTTATATTTCCATATTAAATAATTATCAACAAATGTGAGAAAAGGATATTATTTTAGGTAGCCGTTACAAATATTTAGAACAAAGTTCAGCGACTCAAATATAATCAAATCATGACATGCTTATGCGATAATTAAGATCTCTCATTGACTATTATATTTTTAAAAGATAACAGGCACTTGAGCGCTATGAAAACAAGAAATATTAACAGATAAATTTGGATGGACAATTTTTAGGTTGATGATAAAACGCAGAAAGGTCTCATACCAACTGTGACTGCTTTTAAAGTTACATAATCAATTTAATGGTTTAAGCGCTAGGGCGATTCAGGAAAATTAAATAGTACATAACAGAATTCCCCTCACTCTCCGATCCGAGTTGGATCACCATTCCTGAATTCCTTAGAATCTCGCAAATCAATTATTTTCAATCAGGCTATATATTCTATATTCAATCTTTTAACTTAGGATATTTTTTTTGTTTCTAAGAATTGTACTCATTCTAATTTTTTTTAAATATTTTATTTCCAGTCAAATATAATCGAATTTCTAAATTACAGTTAAATGAAAGTAACAGCTTGCTGTCCAGAGAGAATCAAATAACTTAAAAATAAATTTTTGTTACTTCAGTAAAGATTTAATGATGATATTAAAATCACGAGACCACCATTGCAGTAATTTTATTATAATGATTTATCTTTTCATTGAAGTTACGCAAAACTGATCTGTTAGTGTTAAAAATTTTAAAAAGGAAACTCCTCTGAACAACAAAAGAAACTTAAAAATATGCCAAATAATCTGGTTCTTCCAATATTTCGGTTTAGTACACAGTCCTAATATCTAGTGGAGTTTTAATAAAATCGAGTCATGAATATTGGTATTAGAAAATATTTTTGTTTTTAAGAATTGTACCGATTTTAATTTTTTTTAAATTTTATATCCAGTGGAATAAATTGGATTTTCTAAACTACAGTTAAAAGAAAGTTACAGCTGGCTGTCCAGAGTGAATATTATAAGATAAAAATAAATTTTTAAAACCTCAGTAAACATATGATAATTTTTAAATCTCGTAACCATTATTGCAGTAATTTTATTATGATTATTTAACTTTAGATTGAAGTTACGCAAAACTGGTCTGAAGTTAGTTTTAGAAATTTTAAAAAAGGAAAATTCCTAAAAAAAACCTTTAAAGTATGTGAAATAAACTGGCTCTTCCAATATTTCGGTTTAGTATACAGTCCTAATATCAGGAGGAGACGTTTTAATAAAATAGAGTCATGAATATTGGTATTAGTAAATGTTGCATGACATTCGCACATTTTAAAACTTTTTAAAATTATATTTCCAGTGGAAATTGGATTTTCTAAACAACAGTTAAAATAAAGTTACAGCTTCGTGTCTAGAACGAATATTATAAGGTAAAAATAATCTAGAATGTTTGGTGTTCTAGAGGACTGCTAAGTGTGATTCATTAAAAAAAATTTCCAGTTGAGTGAGCGGTTCTGATCGAATCGCTGAAAATATATTTCCGGAATGGGGAACCAAGCTTTCTTTATGTTGAACAGAATCATTATATTGTACTAAGTCGTTTTAAATTGTTTGGATTTATTATTACTATTTTTCTTTGCACCTTTAAACAGGTTCCGAATCGTTGTTTTATATTTACTCTGAATACAAAGACCTTGGCCGAGAGTGAAAACGTCCGAACGCAATATATTCGCCATTTTTTTTGTTAGATTACGCGTCATTCTAGATAGCTTACGGTCAATGATATTGGCCCATGTAGGAAGGAACTGTTATTTCCAGCTGGATATCGAACCGCGGCCTTCCGGGCGATAACCCGGCCTGCCAGGTGCGTGTGTCGGGCCTGATAAGGCACAGACCACGTCACAATTAACCGGGATTCCCCTCGCCTCATTGGTCAAAATCTTCATAAAAGAAATACGATCAACCCCCCCCCCCCCATATCGTCTAAGAACCGTGGAATCATTCACACTTCACAGCCAATGGTTTTTTTTAACAGCTGAGCAAACACTGCACATTGAGACGTAATTCCGATTAACCTTAAATAGCTTTCTTTTTGCAGATAAACGAAAAATATTTGCGAAGTACATTTAGCGAGGAAATGTAACCAATAAATCATTGAGCACAAAATTTCAGCCGTATTTCTCTCGTCGTTGAAAATAATTTCCAGAAAATTGCGACACCTTTCCCGCATTATTACCATCGGTATGGTTACAAAAACTGACATTTTAAATCTGTGTATTTTCTCGAAAAGCCAATTACAGTACTGCGCAAACTCATAATCAGTAATTCAATATTGTGAGATCGTATGAACGAGGCCAGTTTTAATCAGATCTCCGATGTTTCAAAAATTTTTCGTATATTGTTGCCGGGAAAAAATAACAAAAAAAAGCCCCTGGGTTTTATAAATTATCTAAGCTTATAATTTTTTTAAAAAATCTTATATTATACGTTACAAATACGCAAGACTCTAAGATTTACACGATTTTGTCCTTTACAAATCAACAAGTGTCCAAAATTTCCATTTTCATTCGATATAAAGTACGAGTTTGGCAATGTAACAGCTTTGAAGATTATTATAGTTCGTTCCATTGGCAGCATTGAGTGCGCCGAAGCTGTTATGACCGAATCCGAAATAAGTTTGTCGATCCATGATTTGAATCTAGAAAGGGTTATTTACATGCAGAGACTCCGTACATCACAAGAGACCCTTCTAAGGGCAGAATCCCTGCATAATCCTCTACAACCCTCTCTTTTTCCCTCAGGGAAATTACCGGACCCGACTGAGATTGAACCCACAACCCCCTGTTTCATAGTTACGCATATTCGTAGTCCACTTAATTGCTATTACAAGTTGATAAACACGCGTTTGTTTTTATTGTTAAGAATACAAAATTTAATATTTTCTAAATATTTTCGATAAAAAAGATATACATTCGAATTAGGGAGAAGTTTTAACATACAAGACACTACAAGGTGTCTATTTGAAAAATTATTTTTGTTTGTATTACCATAATTAATTCCTTGGACCTCTTTTCAAAATTTAGTGAACTTAATATGTTAATTGTTTTTGGTGCTAATTCGTTAGAATAATTTAAAAGAGAACCTCAAGAAGATATCGAAACGTTTTTTTACCCTCTAAATAAAATAAAGTGCCTGTAAAAGGTCTGATACTGATTTTGACGTAAAAAAACTTATAATTAAATTTAGTTTTCCAGCTAAGTTTTGTAATAGAATTTTACCTGTGTCCATGCACTTTGCTCTGTTGTGGATAACTACGTAATATTGTATTGGTATACGTCTATACATTCTGTCTGTGAACTGAAACGCCCACTGTCCTTTACTTTCCATTGCATCTTATTGGGGGTTCTTTACGTTTCGATCACCCCTCGTCTGGACAACAGCTGGTTGAGGAGATAGTATGTTCCTTCTCGTGACATTTGGCTTGCCTGAGGACATGGGTAACTCTACCCTGGCTATTTACTGTAAACGGCTCTTATTATAAGGAGGCAGGTGTGGGTCTTCTACCTGAGGGGACAGTGTAACAGAATATACATCTGCTCCTCCAACACACCACCTACGAGTGCAAGGGTGTCTGACAAAAGTTTCACAGTTCTCCACCCCAATAGGGAAGAAAAAATCATCGTTTTTTACTATTTAATTTATATAATTTGAATCGTTCATTACTAAAGAAAACTTGGAAGTGATAGTTATAAGATTCAATTTAACAATAGTTGGAATCTCTTACCTTAGTGCTTCATTTTTCTACTACCTTGGTGCCCAGCGTTGCACGGGTACTCATTCTTTACACATTTACAAAATCAAATATGTGAAAATATAATGATATACACATATAACCGAAATTTTTCAAGACTCTCACTTGAAATAATTCGTCAGTTTCAGCACATTAAAAATTGACAAATATTAGGTATCATTCTATGTCTCCTCCAGTACATACAAAATTGGACAAAATCATATTTATGCCACGTCAGTCATTTAAAAGTCAAGTTATTTAAAAGAAAATTAGTTCCACAGATTGTATAATCTTTCGTATCGTTTTTCATTATCATTTGATGGAGTATTGCTGGATAAAATTGTACATTTTATTCAATCAAAATATTTCCGTTTTATTTCATTACGAAAAAAGGAACTATTTACTTTCTTGTGCAGTATCGTCGCAGAGTAACGTGTATCTCACATTCTTTAATTATAATTCTTTCTACCTTTATGCTACAGGTTTCTCACCCCCACAGTACCGTTTCTTGTCGTTTGAAGAATGTGTTCCAATCTGTCCACGCGTTTAAATTTGTATAAAGATTAACGTTAATACATACACACACATACATAAAAATATGCACGATTTTTTATTATATAGAATTTGCGATATTCAGTAACAATTCTCCAATAAAATGCAATAATTTTTTCATTTCGAGCTATCAATGAGCAACAATGGTCAGCTTTGATTTTCTTTTCGTCGCCGTGATAATTTGTTTAAGTCTCCTTATTTGTTAAGTCTAGTTAAGATCAAAGTTCCAACCCGTCTCGACAGAGGGTTTCCCTACTTTCAATGTTAGCTACCATAGATATAATAAGGTTTACTATTCGCCTCCTACGAGTAGAGACATCAGAACGGCTAACTACATAAAAGTGACTGACGTTTTTGATACTAGTGATAATACTTCAATAAACTGTAACATTAAACTCCATACCTCGTATTTTTTTTGCATTACTATTTATTAAAATGAAATGTACTCTTATAACAGTAGTCGTTAGCCTGTCAATAAACAAATAAGGGCGAGTGTCGGTAAGTATAGGTCGTGGTTTATGGCAAGTCATACGAAATGTGACGTCGAAGCCAGGATATGGAGGGGGAGAGGGGAGTTAAAAATAAATTAAGTCCATAGTTTTCAATATTTTGAAAGTATAGTTTACTAAGAGCGTTTGTTTGCAACGCTGCGAAAACTTAATAGATGGAATTCGGAATGACCACCACTTCCTTTAAGCTGTGGGAAATTAAATACATATTAAGTGTATCACATTTCATTTAACAAACTATAAACAAACATTACGTTGAAATGAAAGATCTTTCGTCACAGCTACTGCCTTGTTTAAATTTCACGTACAAAACATTTAACAAAAATTGAAAAAAAAAATTCAACTGTATTAATCCAAAACCTGCATAATGATTTGTAGTAACGTTTTATTACATTAACTTAGAAGTGTCCCACTACGGTGACTGGCGGCGGAATACCACGATTCCGGCATAACCAGGGTTTCAACCAGGATGCCTCTCTCAGAATACCAATTCGTCGCACTTGCCGTGCTTCACCCAGGAATGTCACGAGGTTGGGTGCTTTTTTTTCCCCGATACTCTGCGAGCCGAATCGAGATAAAATCCCAAGGAACCGTATCACTACTATCTGCTTCAACAAATTTTCCGAAATTTTGGTCAACAGTAGGCGATAAAAAAAAATACAGAGTCAAGAAGAAACATACGATATTAAATCCAAAATAATTTATTTGGAAGAATTAGTTATAAGTAACCTGTTAGATATGCTTTTGGGCCCATAGCTGACGCTATGAACCGTGCTCAATGGCTTAATCGTGTACCACGTAGTTGTAATGGGTTCAGATATTATTGTGGGCGGTGTCATAAAAGAAATGCATATCAAGGGACAGGGCGAGTGTTGTCGAATTCTCTATGGCTGTAATTGTGATCAAGGAGATAATCGTGATTAGGTTAATTTTAACGAGGTGCTTAAAGCGGATATTGAGAGTCCATATTCCGGATGACGAATGGGCGCCGCTGAATGGGGTAATAGGCTCTTGCCCTAACCTCACCTCACCTCCCACGGGGTTCCGGGAAGTGGTCCGTCATTAATAATGTCCAGGACGCCCCGAAGTGACGTGCATCTGATAGCCAGGCACCTTACCTGCCGAAGAACCCAATCCAAACAGCCGTCGGCGTCTCCAATAACGAAAGGCGCAGGCACGATTCTTTACAGAAAAGGAAGGTGAAAGCAAGTGGAGCTATGGATGAAAAATAGAACGCCTTTCGAGATCTAACGCTGGAAAGGAGCAAGCAGAGGTGAAATTAAACAGAGGGTGTGATTAATTACATTTTATGCCTTACGCCCTTTCTCCACGCAACTCTACTTTCTTAACTTCAGAATTCTTTTATACCGTTTTTAAAATGGAGGAGATAATTAATGACTTTAAGGATTCCTGTGTTTGAAAATAAAAAATAATGACTTAATATCAGCACTATAAAATGTTACTTGACATAAATCTATCATTCGACTTCTTGACCTCGGAATACACGAACTGACATCCTGTTTTAGTTTAGTAAATGTTTATAGCAGTGACAGTTGAGTAAGGAGACGTGAGATAATAATCAAACATTTATTTGTAATCAATTGGCCATTTCCAGAGAGATCAATGTCCATATTAAATTAAGTTATATAATTCCAAACCACAGTTAATGAGGTATCTGAGATCGGGACAGATCATAACGGCGGGCTTATTAATATTTGGTCAGGTGAATTGTACTTAGCACCTTAAATGTAAGTGTAAACACTCGTATCTTCCCTGCATTGCTAAATACATGCTTTCTTTCCGTGAAACTGTGCAGGAACTCCGTCATTTTCGCTTATTCCGCTTCCACTGCCTGTAAAAAAATTTGTCCCTTTTAGCGTCGATTTGATCATGCGGAATAGGACACAGGTTTATCGTCAGAAGCATATAATCTCTGTAGCCGTACTTTTAGTCGCCCCCCCCCCCCCCGCTCCGCCCTAAAAAAAAAACCTGATGTTTAGGCTCCTGGTCACTATTTGTATCCGACAAACCGACGTCGAGTAAAAACACTATTATATTCAACTGTCCACCCACTGCCACTGAGCCGATCAATCGAGTTGTAACTTGACACCGCGTAAAAATATAGGTTATCGGTCGAACACAATGCCAGCGAAACATAGAAAGGTTTGTTTCTCTTACTTCATAGGTATATAATTTTTACCGGGAATGGGATTGATCCTGTTGGCAATTTAATAATGAAAAATAATAGAAGAAATTCTTTCATTCGAAGGTCAGCACTAAAGGCAATTAATCAAAATTAAAGGATCACGATGAAAAAAAATATTTACCGGACCGATAATGGGACTCAGAACCTCCACTTGTTACGTGGCGCTCTTACCATCTGAGCTACCACCTGGTAGACTCTACGTCAGATGCGAGCTTTCTTCGGCCTAATTCGGTTCATTGCATTTAGTGATGAGCTTCGATAGCATTTATTCTATTCCTAGAAAATATCTTTGTACCTACGATCGAGTTACACACAATATCCATTCTTTATTATGCCGGGTAGAATGTGAGTCGATTCCCGGTCCATTCGAGATTCCTCCATACTGATACATTCATGATATATAAATAATTAAATAAATAATATTCATGACAAAAGACATAAGTATTAGAAAACGAGTAAAACTCTTACTGAACACGTCGCTCAACTATAAATAATCAATGCAATGTATAATTACGCAATTAAATAAATAATATACATGACAAAAGACAAGTATTAGAAAACTAGTAAAACTCTTACTGAACACGTCGCTCAACTATAAATAATCAATGCAATGTATAATTACGCAATTAAATAAATAATATACATGACAAAAGACAAGTATTAGAAAACTAGTAAAACTCTTACTGAACACGTCGCTCAACTATAAATAATCAGTGCAATGTATAATTACGCAAGGCACTGCTTACCGCTATTGTTACAGTGTCGTGAAGGAAACTTACAACCATTCCTGGTAAATCTTAACGTTTCGGGAAATAGAACAGAAAAGTCTCTGAAATGTTTTGTTTATTTTTAATATTAAATTAATAGAACGACTCTCATATGCCCAAATATAGAGCTACTTTCTCCGGAGCGACTTTCTGCGTTAACGCAACGGTGCACATGCTCGTAGATTAGTATTTCTAATCTGTAATTGCATCAGGTGACCAATCCGGCTTCCCCCTTTGCCAGAGACTCCGCTCAGACTGCCCCCTACTGATCTGGCCTCGGAGGCATTCCAATGCCAGCCAGCTTTGCGGATAATAGCCTGCTTGGAATGAAAATGTCAAGCGTTCACGTATTCTCGCTGTCGCAGCCTTGAATACTCCGACTGGACGGCGTCTTGCAGTAACGGGAATTTTACGATACCCGGAAACGTTTCGGTATGCTTCCCCCCCGAACATCTTCAGGCGGCTCAAAGCTCACAGGAAATGTAAGGCTGGTAGAAGCCGACGAGTTTTATTATTGCCATTATTTAAAAGTCCCGCAAGTATTCGCGTGCTTCGTAGTCCTGAGGAGCTCGAAGGATGACGTACGTCTACCAAAATATTCTCTCTCATAGAAACGGACAAGATCCAATACCGATTCTATTTACTCCGTATTGACTCTTCTGTCGTCCTATTAAGTGTTCGTAGAGTGTAAGCCTACTAATCTGATACGTGATATCATTCGATTAAATGTCGAACTCCGGACCTGCAACTTATCCTCTAACCAACCCACGGGGCTTCCCCGACAATTAAGAATGAAGTGTCCAGTAAAGGCGAATGTATTTTTTTTTTGTTAACTGCGTTATTGTAATGTTAATCCTAAGGTCGCATAGAGAACTATCAGTCCAATGAAGACGCTGACACTTTCCTCTTCCCGTCATACTACTGAAGATGTAAGGACGTTTAATAACGTAAGCAGATTTATTGATGCGAACTATAAACTGAAAATGCAGGAAATACTTTCACATAAGATCATAAAAAACGCGGTAGACGGAAAAAAGGCTATTTGATACTGGAAACTAAATACTTTCACTAATCACCATACACGCTTAAAAGCTATAAAAAGCAAAGGATTTGTGAAAAAAAGGATGAGGATAAATTTGAACATATATATAGTGGAATAATGTCTGTAGTTTAAACACATGAACATAGCGAAATAAGTCTGTAACAATTACATAAAAAAATAATAATGGACAATGGAGCAACAATTTATGTTGAAAAAATTATTTAAATGCAATTTTCTGAGACCAAGTTCGAAATTTAAATTTTTTTGCAACATAAAATGTTACTCCATTGTACACTTGAAGCCCTACATGGACTACGAAACGTGTTAATTTTTATATTTTCTCGTTATTAAATTATTACCGACTAATTTTGCTGTGTTAATGTATATAAACTTATGAATAATATTTTTATTTTCGTCTAGTTTATGAATATTATAAATTCAAGAAAGTAATGGCTTTTTCAGACAGTTTAAAATATTTTATTCCACAATTTTGTTCTTTCATCAGGTTTCAATAATCGAATCAAACCCACAGTCACTCATTATTAAATTGCATGAATGACGAAAATTTCTGATTTGAATTTAAATATTAGATTAGGATAATAATAAATGTATACTATAAATTTTTGATTTGAAATATTGTAAGAAATAAAATTGTTACCGTAGTTACATGATAACCTGATGAAAGTACAATAACATACTGGAACGTTGTTAAAAAGTAAAATAAAATAATTTATAATTATATTAAAGTGAGATAAGTGTAACAATTAATTTATGGAATTGTAATAGACGCTTGAAAGACTTACGAGAAAAAAGAGAAGGCCAACTGAATTGAGAATGTTTTGATTAAAATCGGCTCCCGATAGTAAGGCATATATTGCCAGGATAAGTAATCACGGAGATAGAAGGTACAGCGGAGGGTGAAATTAGTTGGGGAAATCTGAATATATATGGTAAATTATCGAACGTTTCAATTGTACTTGGAGATTAAGTGGTTGGGCTGAATTTAACAGTCGGAAGGTCACTTAATAACTATAACAATCAGGATAGTACAGTTTGATTAATTTTTGGTTTTAAAAAAAATCGTTCGTGATTGATAATGAATAAAAATGCGCTGATATTAGATTCCGCGCGAACGGGGACGAAACGTAAAAATAGTCTCCCTCTCACTGGCATCTCAACTGAGTGGGAAATGATAAGGCGAGTCATATTTCAAAGAAGAGAGAGAGCTATAATTATATCAAGAGCGCTGATTTAGCTGGCGTCACACTCACCCTCTTTTGCGTGCGTCACTTCCCGTTTGCAACGAGAAAACATATACACGAAAACCTCGTCCTAGTTTCGTTTTCGCAGAGGAATTAAAAATTTCTGCAAAATGTAGATTTATTGGTAATGAGAATTACGACAAGGGTTTCGACTGTCTGGCGGTTGATGAATCGTAACAGTAAATCAAAAACGACGTTTTAAGGTATCTATGACTCTTTCGCAAACCCTCGGATGAATAAAAATTGAACGATATCCAAATTATTAACTGACGGGCATGGAAAAATGAGAGAAAATTTTAAAATAATAGTGGATAATTTTCCAAAGAAACGAAATTTCGCTGAACCTCTATGAAGTCATATAAAAATAAATTTATAAATAAAATGAATATAACGAAAATTTTTATTTATACTTATACCTGGATCGCTTTCAGTTAAAGAGCAAAAATAATTACTGTCAACAAAGCTTTAAATTACCCAAATATTTTACGTGCGTAAAATGAATTTTCGTATAAAGATCATGATGTAAAATGTGTGATCGACGATGTTTTATTCCAGAGTTTTAGATCGTCTTCGAAATTTTCCAATATTGATAATTTTTTGTTTTTCATGTTAGTGAGAGAGCAAAACCGTAACTTACAAAAATATTACGCAATATTTATTTTTCTTCAGATAATTTAGGATAAAATCGGACTTAAAAATTATCGAAATGAAAATGTTAATGTTTGAATTTTAATGGTAGTTCAGACGAAATGGAAATTAGTTGTTGATCGTCTTCAAGAACAAGTTTACAATTTTATGTATTAGTAATTATAGATTTCAGAATATTTTACTGTTTTTATTGTTGGGAAATATTTTGACAGTCGTTTGAAGCATATTTAAATGATTTTTACCACAGGCGTACCTTATTTTTATTAATGATATTATAAGTGTATTCGGAAGATATTAAAATGATGCTAGTTTTTTTTTTAAGTGAGGACACTCAAGAACGACGATAAATCATAGAAGCCCTTGTCTGACAGTTTTCGGACTCAACTACTTTGGTTATGCATGAACGTACACTCTGATAAGCAGACGTTTCTCTAAATTTCCCTGAATCAGTTCAACGTGGTTACAAATCTACATTCTGCAATAATAGTTGAATCACGGCCACTGACGACTAACGGCGATTGCAAAAATCCCATCAGCTGGATCAATTGGAACACCTGCAAGTTTCTCCAGGCTGCAACAGTGAAAACCGAATGTCGGGGGGGGGGGGGGGGGAACCCGTGCAGCTGAATCATTTCTTCACGGTCGAGTACGCAGAAAGAGGGAATCTGTGACGTCAACATTGCGTCCTCTAACCGTAACTCAAGCACGACCTACTGAACAAGGCACTGGAAGAGAGAGAGAGGAAAAAAGGAGACTCTTAACGCCCTCGAAACAACGAAATAAAAGAAACAGTGACACCAGCAAAAAGGCGAGCGCATGCTGCCAACTTTACGGGCCACAAAAACAAAGTTGACGTCAGCAGACACGTGACATCTTCCGGGACGCAAACAGCGAAGTAGTTCTGAAGACACACCTTATTAGCATACTACATCTAAATTAGCCACGGCCTTAATTAACAAGACGGAGGAAGTCACCGGAAGCTCATTCAAAAAGCTTACAAAAAAGACACGTATAGTAATCATGAATGGCTTCCCTCCAACGAAAGTCAAGTGTGACAGTGTTCACACAATAACTAATTTCCCACAAAAGGCCTGGGCGTGTCTAGCTCAAAATTTAAAGTCTTTTAAAAGCACACACACAAAAAAAACTATCATCGTTATATAGCAGCATATCTCCAATCATTCCCTATGAATGAAGGGGTTTCTTACGTCTAATTATTTTTAATGAAGCGGAATTACTGACGGTAAGGTCTTTCTTTTCTATTAAAAAATTCAGTCACGTATAGAGGAAAGTACGAGGTATTTAGTTCTAATTATTTGCAGCGCAGATCGTCTTTAATACCAATTAAATAATGTGGATCACAATGAAATAAACATAAAGGGTCTAACTCAAAACCAGACGAACCGGAACACTAATTAAATATAATTCATTATTAAAAATGACGACTGGGGGGGGGGGATTGTTCATACCAGCGATGGTCACTGGAGGAACATGTTAAAACGTTTGGGAAAACCGGACACAAAAATAAGCAATAGCCAATTTTAGACGAAGTTGTGTCATTTCCGAACCGAATAACCTAATAATAGACTGGCATTGAACGAGTCACATGGAACGAAACGCTTCCAAGTTCATAATTTACGATCTACGTGAAGTCTTGCAACTCATTTTCGAAACCTGAATAATTGAGATGTAAGAATAATTGTTCTCTGATCATTTTACGTCCAAACGATGAACTTTTTCAGTATTTTAAATAATAGTCCTCACTACTTGCAAATAATACTGCAGAGCAATCAGCGAGGTTTTGTGGTTCAGCACACATGCATTCATCATTAGCGCCTCTGAATAATTAGGAGCAATCGAACTTGGCCGCGAGCTTCACACTAAAATTTTCCGAAGCGATTTGGGATTTAGGGTGGAGCAGACTCTCTATGCGTATAGTTATGAAGCTGTCAATACTATCAAGTACACACGTCGCAGGTTTACGATCGGAAATCACTTTTATCGGAAACAATAATCACTTCACTTCGTCGACTTACCTTTTTGGAAGCGTGGCGCAACTTGCGCGCGTCGGGTACGGTCATTTTCCAGTTCCTTTTTTAATTTTGGTTTCTATCGCACGACTTGTCTATTGCCGTATCCTGGAGTGGACTGGCCGGCACGTATTATTTTCGCGGCCGCCTAGGCTTATTTCTGACTCCTGTAGACTGCAGCACTTTCGGGCTGCGTAGTTGGATCTCGTGCTGTGGTCAGCGAAGTCGAGAGCAAAGAACCTACGAGATCGCGCACACTTGTGACGTCACAAGTCGCGAGAACAACAAACACGGCAAACAGACGCGCTTTGTTACGAAACGTACACAATCGTGACCATTGACTTTCGTGTATAATGAAGAATTTTATCGGTTCGTTCCCGATCTGTAACAGCCTCTTAACGTTGTAGTGGCATATTTGATTTGAATTCCACAGAGGTTCTTCGAAATACGCTTGAACTTGCGGGATATATAAATTATAATATTGGTGAACTTGAATAAGACTGTTTTTTAAATAATTATATATAATAATAACCATATAGTTTCCAGGTTAATGAGCATTGAAGAAATTTTTATAACATAAATTAATGATAAAAATCTCGCATTTTTTCAACTATTATTATTTTACTCAGATAAGATCCAGAATTAGGATCGAAGAGTAATTTTTATATTTCTATTGATTTCATTGTCAATGTAGCCATTCAACTTGTTCGGATTTATTGGTCAGTATATTTATTAATTTTGTTGTTATACGACAATTTATTGATTTTACTTGCATCACTTATCGAAGATGACGATTATTTGAAAAACCCAAGAAACTGGAATCGGACAAAATCTGTATATAATTTGAGGACAATATATATTGGTCTGGACCGGAATTCGAGTAGGTTAGATTATTTATAATTATATAAATAATAATAAATACAATATCACGCAGACAAACTTTAAATTGACAAACTAAGAAAATTTCGACGCTGACTGGCGTCTTTATGTTTTTTTTTTAAAAAAAATACTGTTTACAAAGACATTTTTAAATTTTCTTATTAACTTTTTCTCTATTTGAAGTTTGTCTGCATGAAGGTCGTATTGATTATTATTATTAACATTAATTTCAATGTTAAATAATAATAGTATTGTATATACAATAATCATATGTAACAAACTGAAAATCGAAAGATAAAATGTTTTATAATAATAATAATAAATAATAATAGCCGTGCAGAGTCTCCAAATGAATTACTATTTATTATTCAGGACAATTCAAGTCATAATCATCCGAAAACCTTTTACTTTGATTACAAAAATGATAATAAGTGTGGGTTAAATGTACAGTCAATTTTTTTTTAAAAAAAATACCGTATACCTGAAACAGTTACATTGCGTGTCCAGGTCAGCGCAACAGCCATAATACTATTTAATAATCACTTTTTATAGTTAAGGTAATCCAAGATATTGAGTATCGATCCTACCATCGATAATATACTTCAGCCATATACATATATATATATATATATATATATATATATATAATCAAAATAGAATGGACTTTTACATGAAAGAAAGATTATTAACTCTACAAACAAAATATTTATTTTTAAATATTTACACAATTACACAATTTAAAAATATCTCAGGGTCTCTACTGGGTTTGATAATGGCGAATCATTTTACTTCTCAACTTAAACGTAAATTACAATTTAAAAGAGAAAAGATTTACTCGTCAATTAACGATGACCAAATTTACTTGTCAACGAAATTAACTAAAAATATGGATCCTAATTAACAAATTTTAAATTAAAAGAAGGGAACGAAATCTGACGTCTATCCTTTAAGCAGGTTTACATAATTATTTATTTTATATTGTTACTCACGACAACATTCCAGGATACCTTGTAATTGACGAGACACTATGGCGGGGTTTTGCACTGCTTCTAAAAACTCACAGATTCTAAAATTAATATTTTTAGATCAAAATTCAGGAACCAGGATGAACCTCCTTTTCGTCTCTCCCTCTGTTGACTTCTGCTCGTCTATGTGCACCAAAAACTGTTTGTGTTTAGCAGGTTTCGTAGTTCTGCTCAAATGAATATTTCGTCTTGAGCAAAATGTTCAGGGACCAATCAAAGCTGTTGATTGGTAATTCTCGATGTTTCTCTGCAAATTTCCTTTGAATATTTGAAATTGACTTGTCTATTACAACTCGATCAAATTCTGTCGTGTCTGACTGCTCACTGCTTCTGCTTAACTTTACTTTTTAAAATAAATATATCTCGTCTATTTTAATACGACCGGTACTTGACCAAACCTTCCAGCCAACTGATCTCTACCATATCATAATGTGAACTGCACTCTCTCGAAATTTTGAGCGCGCATTGCTTCTTCCGACAAAGGAAACAATACCTGGCTACATTGTTGCTGTGTTCTGTACCGCCGTCAAGAATAGATTTTTCAAACAATTTATTTTTTTATTTCTCAATTAATGTGTTAATTAATTGGCATTACAATATATATATATATATATATATATATAGTGAGATGAACGATCATTATAGTGTAGAAAATTTACTTCTTAAATTAATTTAATCATAAGTCATTATTACAAAAGGGCAAATTATATACAACAGTGGTACAATGTTGTAACTAACTTATAATCCGTGTATATTAATATTATCAGTTCAAGGTTACGAATGTTCCGTTTTCTTTGCGAGTAAGTTTATTATTTCTGCTTATGGAAGTTCTATTTCTCCTCCTTGATTCCTGTTACTGACGATCGTATTTTTCGATTATTGTATACAGCTATAACAAATATAAGTTTCGTTTTAAAGTAATTTCGGTGCAGAATATTGATATTATTGAATTCAGATTCACCTAATTTTAGTGTTAATTTTTAAAAAAAATTAGATATATGTATCAACGTTAATTTATGGTCGTAAATTTAATTTTAAGTGTATTTGTATGTCCGAAGTGACCTTTTGTGCAGTTTTTACATGGTTCTATCATGTCATTTTTTTAATTAGTTAAAGAGAAGTTTTACAGGTTTCAGGGAGTCTAAACATAATGAATTTCGAATTTTTGGAATCTTTTTTTTTAATTTGATACGCGAGACCGTCGATAAATGTCAAACTAATGAAGTGTTGTCCTCGTCAGTTATTGATCCGCCTGGTGTTGCCGTTATTAACATTTATTAGCCCAGCATTATTAAGTGGAGCAACTCTGTAATGCTGGTGGGAGTAGGCTGCCTGTGCGTCTGTCTCGGTAGTGTTACTGTATTCTATTTTATCTTGCAAAGCTACACTGCATATTGTCGAGTGAATTATTTGAATCAGATTTAGTTCAGGTGTTGTGCCACTTTTTAAAGTAATTTTATTTTATTGCTGTTATTTCTTGGATTTACCACTTTAGATGATGAGGGAATGAATTTATATATATAAAACACTATTTATTCTTTTCAAAACATAATGCTTTAAGTAAAAGTTCTTTAGGTTATTTTTCGACCGCAGGAATGATTGATGCAGAGGTCTCATGGTTTTTCCCACCCGCCACTGAATCGTATACTATCCTTGTCTGTTTCTCCGTCGTCTCTTCCACATAAAACCTCCCCTAAGGCTCACGCACTCCAGAGTCCCTGGCAACAGAAAGCCGAAGGACAGGTACGATACACGATTTACTCTTCCTTTCAACGTTTCCGTCCAGATGACACTTGTCACTGATCCCAAGAGGCGACTCTGAGGTTCCCGAGGGCTAATCCGGGCTCAGTGTCTCTCTGGGAGCCTTCTCCCATCTTCTTTAAGAAGCGAACAATTCTCTCTGGCCGCTCAAGCTTAGGGGCTTCCCCCTCTATCTGCATGCAAAGCACAAACACAGCACCCCTTAATGGACTGTTATAAACAGCACGATTTTTATGCGGGCCCACAGAGCGGCCTACCCGACCTTTTTGCTTAATGACCACGCCCTACCCCGTCCACACACTCACACAAAAAAAACCATAAACGGTAGTCCCTCAGGCTTTAACATCCTTCTTGGCTATTATAAATTCCCCATTCCAGTTGCTTTAATCTCTTTCGGTGTTAACTTAGTGGATGTAGATTTAATTTTATGGGGTTAATAAGATGCCCAACACACAATCTGTACCAATCGAAGGTTTTTATATATATTTTTTCTTTTATACTGTGACGTCACCCGACAGACTTCCACTTACTTCATCTAATGTTGCTATTAATCACCATCATCATACTTGGCAGTGTCACTTTTGTAGTGTTCATTATTAGTTATTTATGTACTATTTATAACCAATTTGTGTACCACTCTATTTTTGTGGAAAGAAGGTATCGAGCATTTCATTGCGTATAATAGAAAAATAATAAAAAGACTTGTATAAGTTGAAGACTAATTATAAAAAATGTAGACCAAATTAAGCGATAAAATAAGTAACATTCAAATTTGTATGTTGATTTGAACTCTAAGGATTCGCCATTATTCAAATATGCCAATCAAAAATACTCAGATACATGGCGGATGCCTAATGCTAAATAGCAAACTGTCTTATATAATACACTGGATCCCGGGAGTTATGAAAAGGGCATAACATCAAACACTACGCAGAAATTAAGACACATCAATCCACAACTACAGTCGCTCAAAAATCAACTGGCGCCAATTGGTCTGCAATCTATATAATAAAAAAGGATGTATATTTGCATGTATCTATGTATTTACGTTAATTTATATACAAATTTAAACGCTTGGTACACACACTTCAAAACTCGAGAAAGGGTACTGTGGGGGTAAGAAACTCCTAGCATAAATGTGGAAAGAAATATAATTAAAAAACGTGATAATTTAGTGTTAAATTACTGCGCGGTAAGAGACGGAGACGTCACGCGAGAGAGAGACGTTACTACGCGACGACAAAGGAAATAGTTCGTTTTTCCGTAATGAAATAAAGCAGAAATATGTTCATTGAATTAAAGTATAATTATATCCAGCAATACTCCATAGGATGATGATAAAAAACAATACTAAATACTTTACGATCCTTGCGGAAAATGTAAGTTAATTCTCGTGCCATATTAGTGACTCCAATATGGCGACCATTCGTTTATATTGTGAATCTAGCTAACAATTTAATAAATTTAATCTTTCCTAATGGCTGAAGACTGAGGGACAATTAAATCCTGCAATACGCGAGGAGTATATTTAAGTATTCTATTCGTAAAGAAATTCGGAGGTATGTTTATTGGGATTGATGAAATAAAATTCAAAGTATTTTATAGCTGTTCAATTAATGCACTATTGGTCGAAAGTATGTACGAAAGTAGGAACAGTTAGATTTAGGTTAAGTCACTTCTTCACTAAAGATTAATGTAGAATTTAATACTTTTTCGGAATTATATAAATAAGTACACGGACAACGCCGGGCAGTTGGCTAGTGGTCCTCCACCCTACCATCGTTGAAATTGTTTGACTATTTCCTAAGCTTTCAAATTAGCTTATAGAAATTATACTTTCCTTAAAAATCGGCGAGAAAAACATAATAATGCATTTCGTCTGGTCGCGGTGTCGTCGGAATTGCCCTACTAATTTTCCTGTGCAAGTGTTGCAAAATAATAGTTGCTACGTTCACCGCTAGCCGAAAGGGCTCGTGATGTCCCTGGCTATCGTTATTAGATACGGCCGGCCGATAAGGCTGCACGTAAAGTCAGGGAATTACAAATGCAGCGGCGGGTCGACCCAGATAGCCTCCAGTCACAGCACACCGCAGTTCATTCAAAGGACAAGCGCTAGATTCTCCAGCACCGGTCTGTATGACCCTTCATCCGTGGCAGGAAAAAAAATATAAAAATCCACGGTATGGTAGCCACTTAGAGATTATTCACAGATATACCTAAGGACAGGTTTTATTATTTTCGGACTTCTGCAAAGATTTTATTAAACAACCAGTCATTTTCTCCTTAAGCATCACAAATGAAACCTTCAGTCTAATACTTCTCCAGGTTTCACTTTCGTAATATTCCGAACTCCACACACAGAATTTCTTTATTGATTCTATTTTAACGTTTAAGTAGAGCGCGGACCTCATTACAATGACATTTAATGTATAATTGAACTGTTTGACGTGTTAATAAGATTATAAACGTCTGTTATTTTAATAATTCATTATAATACTTAATACACTTATTTGCTTTACATGAATTATTACAGGATCTTTATATTTCACAGTAAAGATTAATCATTTTCAGGTATTTAATTATTAGTCTTTGGTATTCTGTTAAGTAAAGCACTTCACTCATGTTTTTATTGTCCAGTAGCTGTTTTTTTTCTTGATCGCATTTTGAACATTCACTTATTATATGTTTAATAACTATTCGGGACTTGCATAGCTCACAATTAGGTGGAGGGCTATTGTTGATTATGTGGAGGTGTGTCATTTTTGAATGTTCAGTTCGGATTCTTGATATTACTACCTGGTCTCTTCGGGTGGCTGTGGGGTCGATTTTTATTGCTTGAAATTCTTTGATTTTTTGGTGGATATTGCTAGCTTTAATTCCTCTCCATTTGTTGTTCCACTGGTGCTGGAGTTTACTTTGAGTACTTTTCCACACATCTTTATAAAAATTTGTCTGAAAATTAATTATTAATTAAATCTATAAAAAATATCTTATTTAACTTCATATCCGTTAATAACCATAACATAAATTTTTCTCTTTATATCCTCAGATGTACTAAAAATATTCTATTGATCTATGTAGCATATTAAGTTTATTTTCTGACTGGAGTACCATACCTTAGCAACTGTATTGCAATTTTAAAACAATTTAGAACCAAATGCTTATTTTTCTTCCTTCTTAATCATTCTAGTTTCTAAAAATAATTAGGTTATTTTTAAAATTATTTTTCATGACTTTTACTGGTGTTTCTGATTTTACTGCGCTTCCTGCATACTTTCGAAACAACACAATGGTCTTCCAGTTGACACAATTTTCTGCTCACTTTATTTCACAGATTACCTGACAGTTTTCATTTAAATACAAAATTACAGTTTAATTTAATTTTTTCCTGCTTTTCATTTCCTCAACAATTGAAACGGATTTATCTAGGGAATAAATATTTATTCATTACAGACCTAATCTGTTCTCGCGAATTGTACATGTTGTAACACTACTATTCTTTATTAATTTATACGAAGGGAAATTGGTGCTTCCTTACAGAATCTCTCTCGTCCCCGTGTTCGTTTGCGTCTGTAACTGCGCTCGGACTAGATTTCATTCGGTAATCAAGATGGACGGGTTGCGGTGGAAGCGGCCAGTTTCTACCTGAATGCTAAACTGTACGTGTGTGGCGGGTAGTGGAGGGGGTTGGGACTTCAGAAATCAAGTAAAGGGAACAGGGTCGGCCTTTGGAACTGAAAGAGGGAGAGACAGACAGTCAGATTTAAAGGGAAAGGCAGACACGTGCAGGACTCACCCTCTCCACGGACAAAAAAAAAGAGATGGGGGAGAGATGATTAGGGCGAGCGAGGTTTAGTCATACGTATTTTACGTGTAACTCTATCAGGAGCGTGAATTAACTTTCTGTCTGCGTGGAAATGAACTAACAGGCGAGGAAAGGTTGGAGTTAGTAACCCTTAGCTGGAGATTATTTTTTTGTAGTGTGGAAGGATAATTTTCCTGGATTCGGTGTTGTATACTCTTCACCCAGCTAGAGGGAGAAGGTAGAATATTATAATACGACATGCCCTACATTACCAAAGGAATCGCAATAGAAAAGGCGAGGATGTGTCTTACAATTCCGTCGTCCTCTTACATTCGAATCCGCAAACTCAATTTTACAATAATTTAGCCGAATGATCTGAGGTATCTAAAAATACAACACACGAAATGCCTCGTTAAAATAATTTGAGTCGTGCTTAGCTTTATTTCAGTTGATTAATAGTCGGTCACGGAACTGGAGCCTTGATGGTAATAAAAAAATACATTCGAGCAAGAAAACTTTTCTCGAAATAGAGACCTTTTAAATTTACAAAATACATGATAAAAATCTATGTATTAAATATCTAAGCACTACATATCTATAATTAGAGATTCTGTGGGCATTTCTCTTAATATCAATCACATTTGTCAGGCCTACTCCATAAATTGCCGCGAACCTAACACGTCGTTATCTTTCGTAGACACTTAATTTTTTGAAACAAAATATCCAATAAAACAAAAGGAGGTGAAACAAAATGTGCTTCACAAGATATAGTATAAAATAAAATAAAACAAATATCACAACAGTAAAATCATTATATTGTAAAGTTTCCTGAATTAAAAAAATGAAGACCAATCAACACTGATTGTTGCCGAACGTGAAACAATAGCTCAAACAACGCAAGGACGTAGAGTGAGGAAGATGGCTAATGAAGGTTCCACTGCGTATGCAAAGCGAGATGCATAACTGAACGTTATTGCCTGTGATTGCGAAACCCGAACTAAATCCCACGAGTTTTGAAATTCTTGGAAATATTTGTCATTTCTTTACGGTACCAAAATTCACCAAATTAATTTTGTATTGCAACGCGCAAACTGATATACAGTGAAACGAATTATTCATCGCCCTGATAAAATAGCACTCATTTTTTATTCTATTTTATAGGCAGTCAGTGTGGCACATTTCGTATTCCTTTTAATTCAACTCTCTTTAATGTATTCGACGCTCCAGCGACCAATAACACAAACGAATTCGATACGGTACGATTATTGTGAACGTATAATGCACTCTGAAATCATACACAGCGCGGCGATTCGGAGAAATGTTGTACACCTTTTACAAAAATAAAACACCGCGGCGACTGATATTGGAAACAGAGCAGAAATAATCATCCCTCAATCGCTGTAGATTCGTGACTAAAAATCCAACAGCTACGAAAATAGCAACATTTTTTAAAATCATTACTTTTATTACTTAATATAAAATAATTATATTTGTGACCAGGAAGGTTTGACTCTTGACAATATTTTCCCGTTGTCAAATATGGGACTGGTAGAGCAAGCCAACGTGTTCTCGAAATGGCAACGTTCATAACTCCATCTTACCTAGATCCACATTAAATTCACTATTGGCCGCGGGTAACCATCGACTCCAAACTAACATTTTCCCTTCACACTTCCCACCTTAAAAAAATAATAACTCACAGATTCCACAAATTAAAACCATTACTGAACCCAAAATCTCCTTTATCCTTTACACATCCCTCATATATACCCTCTGGTTTTATGCCTGTTATATCTGGGGTTCGGCCGCTACCACCCACTTGAATAAAATTCAAATATCCTAAAATAAAATACTCCGCTTTATAACTAACAATCCTTAGTACGTTCCTAACACTAGAATCCACAATGACCTAAATATTTCCTAAACCCAAAAAACCATAATTCAAACCGCCCTAATCCAACGTCATATAAATCTCCACCACTTCAATCCCATTATCTCTAATACAGAATCCCATCCTCTCCACCTAAACCCCTCAGAAGGCTAAAAAGAAAACGACAACTTTACCTGGCAACCACCGTAAATTAATATATATAATTCATAACTTCCTCTTCAACTACTCACTCAAGAAAAAACTACGCTTCTTCAAGTTAATTTTAACATGTTAACGTCATCAATGAATTACAATTGTAAAATGTTCGGATTAAAAAAATTCTGTATATAAAAAAAAAACTATTGGCCGCAGAAATGTATTTAGCCGCCTGCCGGAGCCCAAACTGGCAACATCGCAAAAAACTCTCAGCCGTAATTTTCTTGTCTCAAGAATAGTTGTGCTTTAGTTTGAATTTAGTCGCTGATTCGACTTTGAACGGCATTCAGCGATGGATTGAATTTCGTTATGGAGTTTTTGATTTTAATATCAGTCTCAAACGGCAACCTCTAGCGCTGTTGTGAGTTGATTGTTGAATGCGGTCCGCAAAAATCGATAACCCAGCCCGTTACCTCGTGGTATCAGATTGTGCCAAGGAGTCGGGGGGGCAAGGCACGTCGGCGTCTCAGCCGACTGCAATACTACGCAATTCATTAAAAGTCGCGCTAAGGGTAGAAATATAATCGTTGATGTTCCCATAAACATTTCAATAGGAATTTTATATGACGTTCAGAAATAGTTTTTCTACTGTCCCCAAATTAACCAATAAATAATTTGTGAATATTTTTGAGCAAAAGGAATTTAACTGTAATTTCTAAATATTTATAAGGCATCTCTAATGTATCTTACGATCCTTACAAGTTTCAGAAATTTTTAACAGGAAAATAGCACATCAATAGTAGCCCAGATATCGCTCGATGTAATGAAGCATCAGCACGTTTAATTTTTTTTAAAAGTCACACACGTCATAAAAAGGAAAATAGCGTTAAAATCGATAAAAACAGTTGTTTAATTGGGAAAAATAATGCCCTTCGCCTACTAACATCAGATATGCTACCAGCGATACATAAATTACTTACTCGACGCAACTTTCTGTATGAAAAAGTATACGCGATTTTTATTTCTGTCCTTTTTATGATAATTAACAAAGGCTGTTCAAAATGTTTACGTTCAACTAATTAATATTTTATATTTCTATTTATTATCTGACATAATTTCCATTAAGTCAATCGATAAAAAACCTCACGAATACTTCGGTTTCTTTGTGCGTGAAAAGCACATGCTATTAGAAAATTCCCTAACTCATTCCTTAAGTCTATTAAGTTAAAGGTTCCATATAGTCGAGTGAAATATTAATTATATATACACAAAAATAATAATTAAATTTATTATGATGAAATCTACTCTTATTTAATATATAATAAATATTAAAATTAAATATTACAATATTCAACAATATTTTTACTACATTAGAAGAAGTTTCAAAAAAAGGAACGAAACGTTGTCTTATTAAATTCTTTCCGACTTGTTGGCTGTTTTATTTATTTATAATTTAATAATGATATAACAGTGACTTAAACCAAAACTTCTCCGATACAAATTGAATTATCTCACGATGGCTTTCCTCGTGTGCACCTTTCAGTGGTTTCTGTCCGTTTTATAATATCCAGTGAGCGAGTACTTGAGAATGCCGATCATGCAGCACGATGGCCGCACTTTCCCATGCTGGTCCGTGGGTCGGCGTCGCAATAGTGCGTTGCTTTGCGTTGCGTGTCGGAATGTGCGTGCTTCGGCCAACGCATTCCTAACTAGGCCAGGGCGCTAACTCTATCTCACTACTCTCACCCAATGGATTTTCGGTCTTCTATCTGATTTAGATTGTCGTAGAAATTCACAGCCTTTAAATAAGAGTTTGTAAGAACAATCAACTAAAGTTGTGCATTACTAAAATTTTCAACAATTTCAAAAAAGTATTGCCGTTTAATAACACAGTTCATGAGTCTATTTTTCGAAAACAGTTGCATTTTAATAGTATATTTCAGTGAATATTCAAGCTAGGATCAGTTGCTTTGGACTTTTTCTCTGATATCGTAAGCAAAGAAAGTTATTTTTTCTTTTAATGTTTCAGTTTAGGAAACGAATAATTTTTTAATGAGATAAACTTCTCGATTGAAAAATCATGGAATATCTATTCTTAAGCCATTTATATGCATTAGCGTCGTATCTACTATATTTATGGTCTATTTTAGAGACTACACAGCTTTTCCTTGACCTATGTTAACGTTATCTAACAGATAACTGTAGTAATAAATTCAAATTGGAAAATAATAAAAATGATAGCCATATACAGACAAAATAAGTGATGATATAAATAACACACACCGTTTCTAGGATCCTTGTCCCTTGCTCTACGCTCTTATTAACACCTGAAGAAAGGCCCAAGGATCTCAGAAACGTTGTATGGTATTTTTATCATCACTTAATTTGTCTGTATTCGGCTATCTTTTTTTATTATTAATTTTCAATCAGAAGTTCATTTTTCAATTCCAATTGGAAAATATTCATAAAACCTTTGGTCTAAATTAAGCCCAGCTGCTTATTTTCTCCGAAAAATGTCCAAATTACATTATGTGAAAATCAGAAAATTAATTCACGATAAATATTTTAAGTCCGTATACATTTCTGGCGCAATTATTGAGGAAAATAATTTTTTATACTTCAAAAATTTATATTAAAAATTAGATAACTGTCTGCCTTATATTTGGAAACAATTCACAAATTGACAATGATAATACATAAATCAAAGAAAGTATACAATTATTTACATAGAAAGGGACTCTTGCTTAATAAACATTAAACAAAAGAATTCGAAAACTAAATAAGTAATTTTTTTTGCCGGAAGGATTTCAACCATCGTACGACGTCAATTTGATTCTGCCTGTCGCATCCCTCGGAATGGTCTGTGCTTGACTCCTCCAGATCGACTCACTGATAGGGGTCGTAATAACTACAGAGATTTATAGGAGGGGTGCGTGTCATGCGGGAAAGCTTCAGGCAATATTCATCTCTATTAAATAAATGCTATATCCCACCCTCCGCTCTATTTGTATGCACATATGGAGGGAGTCATTTAGGTCGAAGGACGCGACGCCTGGAGAAGAGATATCACATCCGTTCCTCCGACGACGCGACGCGGCTGGGGGCACTTTCACACAGCTTCTTATTTCATTAAAAATGTCAGGTCGGAACTGAATTTTCGCATAAATGCGTGACGTTGCTGAAGGGAGAATTAGAGGTGCAATTCTTCCGCAGAGCGAGAGAAATGCTTCGTTATAATTAAATAAAAGTTCTTAACTCTTGACGTGCCCCAGAGAGCAATATACTCTTACACTGCATTACGGTATAACTTCTTGAAGTTTTGCGGCTCTGAAGTTCCACTGAAAAGTAAGGAGGTTATATTGTTTACCACTGTTTGGAGGATTACAATCGTGTTAAATATTATCAACAGCTCTATATTTTTCTTTCAGCATAAATTCCTCTGTCATTTCTTCATTTAACTAGCTGACACGGCGAACTTCGTACCGCCTCAGAATCAATAAACGTTGTTAATATAACCTAAAAGAATGAAGCTCAATAAATGTACCCCAAAAAATCTAATTCGATGGTGAATTTGGCCTTGTAACTATAAAGTCGAAGGCGACGTCAGAATGACTGATTTATGATCACCAAAAGAAAATTGAGATTTACTCTCGAGCAGAAATTATGTTGAACGTCGGATTGAATCCGCGTTCTTCGATAATGTCTGCTCAAAATGAAGTCACTTGGAAACATCCGTTGTATCTTTGAGTATTCGACAGGAATTGTCGTGATTCTGGTGTTTCGCCACGAAGCAATGAATGCAATGGCACAGGTGACGGAGGCCACAATGGCAATTTCACTTTGCCACTGAGACAGCACAAACCAGGCGTTTGTCCAGCAAACTTCAATGCACCACAATGGTCGCACTCATCCTAAAGGATATTTTGCGATCGTGTTCTACTCGATTCAAATCAACACTTGAATCATTTCTTCTTCCGCGTCGAAGATTATCACGTTGTTGATCTGTCAAAAGATAATGCACACAACGCCATCTACTGGCATCACCGAAACCAGAATACAACACCATCCGAGAATTTTTTCATATTTTTTATTTTTGTGAATTTTTCCGATGTTTTAATATTTGTTTTGCTATTTGGGACGGAAACAAATCCAACAAACCAAAAATCGTCAAAAACGGTTCAGCCGTTCACGAGTTATAAAAGGCGTAATTAATCCGACTTTGTTTTATACATATATATATAGACTTGGTTACTAAATTTAGTTACGTCCGTAGACTGTAACACATTGGTACAATCGTGTTACTCTATTCAAATCAACACTTGAATCATTTCTTTTTACGCGTAAATTATCACGTTGTTGACCTGTGGCATAAGCTCGACGATTTCTCATTGCCAACTGAGCCGTGTGACGTGCTGCCTCTCTTTGTTCTTGTGTTTGTGAAGCACGAAGTCGGGCCATACTAACGCGGCGCTTTTCTCGTGCGATTTCTTGTTCTACTGCAGTGGATTGATTTGCAATATTCCAAAGTACTGAAATAAAAAGACCGCGCATCTGCATCAGCTGTCAAAAGATAATGCACACAACGCCATCTACTGGCATCACCGGAACAACATACAACATGAGTATTTTCTTCATAATTTTTATTTTCGTTAATTTTTCCGATGTTTTAACATTTATTCTGCTATTTGGGACGGACACAAATCCAACACATCAAAATAATTAAAATCGGTTCTGCCCTTCACGAGTTATAAAAGGTGTAACTAACCAGACTTTGATATATATATATAGACTTGGTTACTAAATTTAGTTACGTCCGTAGAATGTAACACATTGGTACAAAATTATAGATCCCAATGGAAGCTAATTAATTTCTATATTTCCACAATGTACATCGGATTTAGTCTCTAGAAAGGAGACTTCAGAGTTCATAGCATCGTTTCCAAGACGTTATTCTCCAATCAGTTCCTTCGAGAATATGCTTCTCACCCTTCTTTCCGTCCCTTCCCTCGGGGTAAATGAAGGGTCTAACACAACGCTACGTGAAGCATATTTCCCTCAGGGGCATTCCTGCTGAACAACGATTTGAAAACAGATAAAAAAAGGTAGACAACTGTTTCAAAATTAACATTGAGGCGTACTTCAAGGAGTCTGTGTTCTCACGGAATATTCTTCGTTACGTTACAACGCAGTTGACTTTGCAAGCTCTCACTATTTGTCTTAATTTGATACAATAATAAATTAAGCCCAATTTAATTCTAAACTTCAATGTTGGAACTATCCTACCTGGCTGGCATTCTGTAAAACCGAAATCTTATAATATATACATATATATAATACGCTTACGGTTTTATGGTATGAGTGATGTATTTATTCACAGCGCAAAATTTTCAATGGTGTTTGTAACCAAACGAAACCTGCTATCTTATCCATTTGAGTTAAAATATACGACAAAAATTCGAGGTCGAATCATGCTGACTTTGTAGTTAACATGGACTAATATGCGAAATTATTGCTCACAAAAACTTTCTATCAAGAGATTAATTTACAGACCGATTTTGAGGTTTTCCTGCTATTAGCAGTCATAGGAAAGGACGATCGCAAAACATCAGATATGTGGCTAAATAACCTGAAATATATTTTCTCAACTCCTGCTGAAATTCAAAGGGAGTGATCAACGCAAAGAAATGAAAATATATTGTCTACCTACATTTTTTTTACAATCCAAAGAAGCGTGTTCAAGTTTCAAAACTCCGGAACAGAATTATTTTAATCATAGCTCTAAAGGCTATTAGACTGATTCACGAATTAGGATAGGAAAAAAACTCGACCGTAACGTTATAATTAAGGACAGAGTTCGCTTCCAGTACCAGTACCAGAAGTAATTGTTGTCCTATTTTTGTATTTAGCATGTTACCTAAGAGTAAGTGCATGAGTATCGGTTCCTAAGATGACGTGATTGGGCGCGACATACAATAATCATTCAAGTGGAAGGATATTTAATAGGGCTATAAGCATCACATATCCTTTACAAGGAATGCTTAAGCCTACAAAACCCTCCAGCCAAACTGATCAAATTCAGTTTTCACTTAGACACGTTTGAATCGTACAATTTTGAACTATGCTATAAACAGATTGTAGCATTTATCTAAAGTCGAGGAAGAAGGATGAACAGTAAATATTTTTAAATTCATCTGTACTCCGAAGCCATTGTGTCTCAACGCTCCAAAGAAGAAAAAACTCGGTTAATTACATGTAGACTTTTTTTTTTGCTTTGCTAAATTCTCTCTTTAGATAACAGAAGCCTAATTTTCTTGGAGTACAAGTGTGCAATAGACTAGTTTTTATGACTCCATGTGAAAAAAATGTAATATCTTAAACTACTATAAACTGTAATTGTACTAAAATTATTACATCCAGATAATATAAAACATTCATGTGCTAAAACGCAATGCGTGCCTGTGTAATATATATTATATCTCCCTGGAGGGAATAATTTCCTAAAATATTCGAAAAAAAATCGAAGACCAAACAGTGTATTTAATCTCCTTTCTTCCGTTATCGGTAAATTACAAAATTTTTTGTCACGTCCAGATTAAAAACCCTATTCACTGGCAGCTAATCATTATTTCCGCTCGAGTTTATGCCAACGTTCAGAGAGAAATTACTTCTGCATCTTTTACTGGCCAATATTTGTGCATAAATAATTGCAAAAGCTATTTATATGCTAATCACTGTTTTATGAAGCATGTTATTAATACTTTAACGTAACAAAAAAAACCTTCTATTTTAATTGAAAAGTTTGAAACAAGTCAATGGATGTTTTATTGAAGGTAATAATATATTTTAAGTTTTTAATATTGAAAACAGATATAATGACTAAAAGAGGTGCGGAAGTTGATCGAAAAAAGGACACTTTTTACACACAGAGTGTTCATACAATTACAACACTTAAGATTGTTTTCTAAACCAATTAGTTATTGTCCGTATACGACAGATTGGAAGAAAATTTTATCTTTCAGCGCTGAAAAAAAAGCTTTGAAATTTAATGTTCAAATGGGAGAGAAACACATGTAAGAGTACAACGATACTTGTCAAATAATTTAATAACACAAATCATGAAGGTTAACACGACGTTTCGACCGCAATCTATGACCTTATCAGGTGTAGAATGGATTTGAAGCATTCGAAATCTAAAAATCCAAATAAAAAATATATTTTAAAACAAGTAATGATTAAACATTTTTAGTATATATTGTAATAATTAAAAAAATCTTTAATTAAAAGAAATTCTTAAACAAAATAATTAATTAACATTTGAATGATAGTTAGCCACACGTTGAAGACGCCAATTTATGTAATGATTTAAAAGGTGGTATTAATTAAATAGGAATAATTAACAAAATTATTATGATTTAAAAATTTATTGTTGATAATTACACATTATAAGCCCCGCTTTTCACGCCGAATTCAATCAATTTAACAAACAAATATTTCAATTTTATTTTCATAATTCGTGGCGTTCTATGAAAATACAGCTTTATATTTTTACAATCAACTACGTCGTAATGAACTAAAACATTAGCAACCCAAACTCATTGAAGTTAACGGAATACAATATTAAATACAAGAAATAAAATAAAACGAATGAAAAGAAAAACGCGAACGAAATCTCACCATACCCTTTAATTATCGTTTACAGTTATTAATAATTTTTTTTAGTCACGACAGTGCTACCGGTACGAGTTCAGACTCTTCTAGCTTGAAATCAACACCCACTAAACAGACCACTATTCACTGATTCTACACTTTAGATTTTGAACACACGCGGTCGTTACTCTCGATCTCTGCAAACCTGGAACTTGGATTAGCCGCCCCTCAGTCAGCTCTCGGACGTAGGTCTCCTTGAAGTCTCTCAATGCGAAAATTAGTTCAGTTTTTGAAGCAAAACTTCGGCTCCTAAATTGCGATTTTATGAGTCTTTCCGTCAAAACTGTTTACTTGCGTTTTATGTAAACTATTATATCTCGCCGTTGGACTTCCTGGATAGCCCTATTCATGCTTTTAGATTAGCAAACTTTACTGTTTTGTCTCTCTCGCAGACTCTTTTATGTATCCTTTCTCGACCCAGGCTCGACGTAGACTCGACGCAGACTGAGTTCTCTAAGCGCGCGGTCTCCAGTCTCCATTGTTAACAAAGAAAGACCCTCTGCGATTGTCGTCTTTAAGCACCCGTACCGCCAACAATTCAATTATATTAAAAACAATTAATAACCTGTTTAATTGGTATTACAATATATAAAATTACGAAACATGGCAAAATTATTGTATTGATAACGGATTAAGTTACATAAATTTTGTGTAGAATTTCCCAGGGCATTTGCAAAGCGTGTTGTAACCTAAATGACAATAACAATTGGTTTCTTGAAATGCATGTGTATTACTGTAGGTTTATAGAGTATTAACGAAGCAAATTTTTTTTTATTTTTTGAAAGTAAATGCTGATGTAAATTACACGCACAATGCTGTTAAAAATAATTAACAATTCGATAATTAAATAGACAGATAACAGACAAGAATGGCCGCAGTAAATTTAAATTGAGTTTAATTTAGCAGTATTTTGCTATTTATTTATCTAATTAGTAAACTTTTAACACAGACTTTTTATAATTTTAATAATTTACAATAATAAATTCTATTTAAATTATTAGTATAATTTTTATTTTAATTTTTTAATTAAATTAGTTCTGACAAATTTGGCTTTCATTGAATTGAAGAAATATATTGAAGTCACATGTGGAAGAGTTAGTAAAATAAGTAAACGTAATTCAACGTTCATTACTGCATAGAAATAACCATTCTAAAAATTAATTTTATGAGTTTGGACCCTTTTGGTGTTTATTAACACACTATTGTATTGCAAGGGCAAGAAATCTCATTTCACTAAGCGTAAGAATTAGTTTCGGATAATTTTGCCGGTCGGTTTCGTTAACTGCTTTTTTTTTCTGACGCCAACAAACAATTGATTTCTGAATAAAAACTTCAGAAGCAATTATTATTTGCGGTGAAATCACATTTTCACGTCGTAAAGTAGCTATTAAGAAACGAAAAGTAACCGTAAACTATTATTAATAAGAAAACAGACTCGTTTGATTTGTTTCGATCTCGGCAGTTTAATTGTGAGTTCTTTCATTCATATTTTTGTGTCAAAATGTAATTGTGAAAAGAGAGTGACTCGATATAATATTAAGTAATGAACCGGGTAATGAATAGAAAATAATCAACTAATGACGAACGAGAAAAATGCAACATTCCAACGATTGAGATATGTTATTTTCCGTTTCAAATTACTGGATATTTAATTAAAAATATACTTTTTAGCTTCTACATACAACCAGTTTTGAACTGCACAAATACTCGCCCTCTTTTCAAATATTAGTAGTTAACGAGACGCTAGACTCGCTATTTATTGAAGTGAAATTGTGCTTCAGCCCAGGATGTAGCCATGATATTACATTAAAATCCGTAAATTAACCGTGAAAAGAAACAAACGTTGAATCTAGTGAAATGAGTGTATGCGACTCATAATTACACGTAGCTACTTGAACTCGTTTTCTTTTACTTTAATAACCTTTAATTAACTCCACTGCGATTTTTACCTCACTGCTCTAATATTTCTCTAAAGCGCATATTTCCTCCGGGCAATTCATTCACTCGCTTAACGTTATATTTACGAATGATTACTTGCCTGCAACCGTTCTCCGTCTTCTTTGTCTTATTTTTCAATTCATCATCGATTTGGATCGCACGAGGCAATTTAACGTCGCATATTTACATGAATATAAAATTGAACAATGGATGCTCGTTCAATTCGCTACGTCACAACGTAATTTGAAACACTAAAAGTGGAAAAGTATCGGGTTTTATTTTGCTTGCGTTTATATATGTTCCAGTTGTGATGTGAGTAAGCTGCTACCATCTGGTTCATATCGCCATGTGACAACTCACGCGACTTTAGCAGGGCAGACAATTTTCTTATTTTTCACTCTTCACCGGCGACGTTTCTGTCAGTTTTTGTTTACAGTTCTGAGCGTGATACTGTCACGTGCTCTTTCTATCCGTGTAAACCCGTTAAGACTAGGGTATTAGGTACTCCTCGGAACAGCACTTTGTGTACAAAGTGGGGAATAATGTGGCGGATGCAGAAAGGGTGCTTAGTATGCGCAGACCTACCGCAGCCATATTGCTTCCTGTTTCCTGTCACCGCAAGGAGGGTAGTGTTCACTCACACACGTCACCCACGCACACCTGCGTCACACACAGACAGAAAAACAAACCTCTTCAGTCAATATTAACACCACTTCCTACAAGGCTAAGCGCGTGTCTCCACTCGATTAGACACAGTAGGGCAGACCTTCAAATAACGAACAGTTCCTAACGAAACACAACGTTAAAAACTCTGAAAACAGTTACGTAAAAAATTTCCATAACATGAATGATCCCAGCGTATATTATATTTGATAAAATATCATTAACCCATCCACTTCGCACTCAACTAATTGTCTCAACTGTGACATAAAACACTGAAATCCGGACACAGACATGGCGCTGGTAGGCACCATCAGTTGCTCGTTGTATCAGTGGATACTTCATAAGTTTGATTGTTGTAATCAAGGAAAGTAAAAGAATGTTGCGTGAAAATTAATATAATCAATTTTCGTTTAAAAGGCAGCAATTAAATAACAAGTGTTTTCAATGGTGAACAAGAGTCCAGTGGTGAAAGCTCCATTTTGAATCGAGAACGTTCTATGGTCCACGATTAAAAAAATCATAGACATCAGGATACAGAATCGCCGATTGAAGAAACGTTAGTTTGCTGATGTTGCAAAGATGTTGGTATATCGTATTTACACCATATCAAATAAACCTATGTGATTAATTTTATTAATTCATTAAGTCCCCGGTTGAGGAAATACGATACGTCATAAATTAAATTGCAAATAGTAACTAGAAACTATGAATTACGAAACTATGAAAAAAAGGTTTTTTTACAGTATAACTTAAAATAAAGTCAAAAATTAATTAATAGCCTTAAACATAATTAAATAACAATGTAACACAAGAAACTCGCTTAACATTACTACGACTGCAGTTTAATATTTACAGAGTATGCTTACAATTTACATTAACAAATAAGTATTTAAAGATAATGAACACAATTACGGAATTAAATTAATATATACACACATACCAATATAGATATATACATATATATATATATATATATATATATATATATATATAGCGTGAAAGAATTTTATTTTAGAGTAATAGGCTACATGAGGGTAATCCACATGGTGGTAACTCCCATTTAATAGCATAGGAAGCGATTTGAAAAGGGGGATGCGGAAAGGTAGGGGAAGATATCTAAGGGTTAACTAGAGTACCCGGGTTGTAGGTTACGGATCCTACCCGGCATTCGCCTAACAGTGATGCAGGGAAAACCCTAGAAAACCTGCATCAGGTAGGCACTTGTCTCACGCCCTTCCAATAGCGCAAGAGGGGTTTTCTGTGGGGACGCAGAACACCCTTTTTCTTCCCTCGACCAGTTTAGGAGGCAGCTGGTCGACTGTTCCAATAGTAACAGATAACAAGGTCTGTGATCCTGGA
This sequence comes from Zhengitettix transpicula, assembly GCA_037074705.1. Classification (NCBI taxonomy): domain Eukaryota; kingdom Metazoa; phylum Arthropoda; class Insecta; order Orthoptera; family Tetrigidae; genus Zhengitettix; species Zhengitettix transpicula. Next base: position 31,274,582 of record CM073596.1, on the reverse strand, counting down.
ACATACACTTCTCAAAACAGGCCGAGGTGCTTCGGTTTGTGGGATCCTTAGTTTGAAATCCGAAAGAAGAAAAGGCAACCCCAAAGATCTCTCCAGAGAGGTTCATCGATTCAACATGTCACAAAGTACGAAACAAAAAAAAGTCTGTCAGTACGATTGCTGCTGCGTTCGCGAGAAGTGCACTCGAATGCTGCGTTTGTATCTTTCTGAAAGAAAATTTGATCCAGTTTTTTCCGACGTTTGATTAACGTTGATGGAACGTGGTTGGATTGATCATTGTACATCTGATTCAAAGTAACAGTCGATCAAGTGGAACTGCTCCTAATAAGGCCGCTGAAGTTAATACTACTACGTTTTGGGGTGTTCATGGTGTTGTTCTAATAGACTATGGAAGGTAAAACTATCGCAGGAGAATATTACGTAGCATTACTGGAACAATTTAAGAGAGCCGTCAATCCTAATGTCCAAATATGACCAAGAAAAAAAATTCCCAACAATGGCATGTTAATGAAATCTTGAAAGAACGGAGAAGCCATAGCTGATTTTGAAATAGTTCTAGGTATTGAAACGATAGGAAAGCGATGTACTATGCTTAGTGGTATAAAATGCGACAACGTTGAAAATAAAACAGATTGGTAAGACTTATTATTATTAAACGGTCTACTGTACGAACCAACCTTGTATATGTTAATTTCAAGGACTGGTTTCGTGGGACTTGTCTATCACTGGAATTTGGTCTATATTCCCATAAGCTTAGACTTCGTTTCCCCAGGTTATACAAATGTTTGAATTAGTCGGTTTGATGATGAATTGTATAATACTTCTCCTCTAAGCCCCTTCGATTGATGCTAGGCTTGGGATTGCAAAACACAGGGACACGCATGTCCAGTTCTGATTAGGCTAATATTCTCTAGTAAGCAGTCTGAGGCCAGGACCGACACAGGTGATGGGGGCATCCCTTTGAGAGGGTCGTCGTTGTTATCTGCAGAGAGATAAGGCCCTCCAGGGTGGACATTGCCCGCCCGCTGCTCTGACCGCACCCTCGCTTCCGGCTTCCGGTGGCCTTGTCGCCGCTATGCTTCGCGTGTTACGAGCCCGCTCCTAAAAAAACATGTGCAGATTATTCTCAAACGCACGTGTCAGCCTAGATAAAAGAATCACAGTGTCAACGTCGACAGAAAGTGTGGCTCAGAGGAATCGTGATTCGAGATTGTGATCGCTGACAGAACGCTTGGGGGCAAACCTAAGTAAAAAAGAAACGATGTCACCGAAATGTAAGCAATAATTTTGTCGCAATTTGTAAACTTGGCTGAAGTGTTACTCTTACGGTCTAGTACATCTCGATTTGAGCGTCATCTTATGGTTCAGGTTACAGCAAGGCGAAACTCAACCTCTCGCATCTGCGGAGTCACCAGTGCTATCGCTTCCACGATCCAGTAACGTAAATCTGCCAAGAATGCCACGGGGATGTGATACACTCTATCCTTAACAAATCTCCACAAAGGAAATCTATTGGGGTCAAGAGCGACAAATCTCGGTGACGACGGTCCACTTGGACATGTGTTAAAATCGCTGTGAGCCTTGACTTTTATTTTAATTTCACCTTATTATGACCAAAAACCATGCTCTGATGTCCGACCCGACTGGCTATTTTAACGACTTTAAAGATGACGTAATTTCAGTACGCAACAAATTTGGGCTCGTGCCAACTGATAAATTCATCTGCAGTTCAGTCAAGTCAAACCCATAATTTCTTATTATTACAAAATCTCTTAATAAATTTAGTTTCTATTTGCACCATTTTTTTATTATTGACAAATTAACGATATTGCACTCTACATCAACTTTCTATTATATAGTAATATGCAAAATTAAATTAATAACAAATGATATGAACAAGTCCGACGTTGGAGAGTCAAATTTTGTAATCTGTATAATAAAAAAAGGATGTATATTTGTATGTATGTATTTACGTTAATCTTTATACAAATTTAAACGCGTAAACAGATTGCAAAATTGGTACAAACATTCTTCAAAACACGAGAAACGATACTGTGGGGGTGAGAAACTCCTAACATAAAGGTAGAAATAATTATACTTGAAAAATGTGATCATTCTGTGTTTTATTACTGCGCTCCAAGATACCAAGACGTCACCATTTTTTTATTATTGGCAAATTAACGATATTGCACTCTACATCAACTTTCTATTATATAGTAATATGCAAAATTAAATTAATAACAAATGATATGAACAATTCCGACGTTGGAGAGTCAAATTGTGTAATCTATATAATAAAAAAAGGATGTATATTTGTATGTATGTATTTACGTTAATCTTTATACAAATTTAAACGCGTAAACAGATTGCAAAATTGGTATAAACATTCTTCAAAACACGAGAAACGATTCTGTGGGGGTGAGAAACTCCTAACATAAAGGTAGAAATAATTATAATTGAAAAATGTGATCATTCTGTGTTTTATTACTGCGCGCCAAGGTACAAAGACGTCACGCGAGAGAAAGACGTGACTTCACCACGAACTAAGGAAATATTTCATTTTTCCGTAATGAAACAAAGCAGAAAAAGTTTCATTGAATAAAAAGTTATAAAATTTTATCTAGTAATACTCAAACGAATGATGATAAAAAACAATACGAAATACTTTACGGGAAATATAAGTTATTTTTGCGTGTCAAATTAGCGACTCCAGTATGACGACCATTTCTTTACATTGTGAATCTAGCGGACAATTTAATCTTTCGTAATGTCAGAGTACTGAGGGATAATTATATCCTGCAAAACTTGAGGAGTATATTTAGGTATTCTATTCGTAAAAAAAAATCGGAGTTATGTCGGTTGGTACTGATGCAATAAAATTCAATGTATTTTATAGCTGTTGAATATTAATTCACTAACGGTCGAAAGTATTAGGGAACTATGAACATTTAGATTTAGGTTAAATCACTTCTTGACTAATATAGATTAATATAGAATTAATATAGATTAATATAGAATTAAATAATTTTTCGGGTTTACATAAATAAGTGCACGAGCAACGCCGGGCACCCAGCTAGTACTCAATAAAGCCAAAAACGTTGTGACAAATTATGTGGTATTCGAACGTTTATAAGGAAGAAAGTTAACAGGTTCCCCTTGAATTTAAACAATTTATTTTAAAGATTATTTATTAAAATTTCGATTTACATTATTTTAGTGATTTGCAATTGTCACCATAAGTTACAAATGAAAATACAAATTAAATCCACAATAAAAAAATTGTATCGAACAATCTAACAAAAAAAACCTAGAGAAATCTGACAGTAAATTATATTTACATAACGGTTTCAAAATAATGTTTCAATATATCAATTTATTTATACCTGCTCTGGTACCATATTGTGCACTCCACAGTTATTCTATTTATAAAGAAAATATTTAATCAAGTGGACATAACACTGATTGCTATATCGTGTCACTTCACAAAAATTCGGGCGCCTCTCTAACAACTGTTCACGAATTTTAAGTTGTCGTACTTATCGTCATACAGTTTTACTGTAGAAGTACGTTAATGTCAAATGTGATATTTTAAGCCTTTAATCAGCATAGATTTTTCTGAATTCCTAATTATTTAGTCACGAGAATCCTCGGCAGGTCTCCAAAACTATATTCATTCTATCATTGGTTAAAGTTCCAAGACGACTTCTCTATGAACATTAAATATTATGCTCCCAAGACACACTGCCTGTTTCCGTCAAAGTTCTGTGCGTATTAAATACGCTTTTTCCGACAATAATCGCGTAGCAACCTTTACAGTCTCTGCATTCTTGCGCCATACTGTAAAGAATTATCTTTGTGGGCTGGGTTTTTACGTTAAATCAAAATAAATATTTGACCGATAAAGAAATTTTATATAAGTTTATTACAGTTAAACATGAAAATTCTTATCTCAGGCACCTGTGGTTTTTACATAGAAGAGATCTGCTGCCCGTACCAAATGCGTACTGCTATTCTGTGTTGTGTTGCCTGCTGTAGCTCTCGTACCGACGTACTGGCGTCGACTTAGGGGTTGATCACTGGCTAAGGCGTCGGTCTCCGGGATTGAATGCTGGCAAGCCGTCGTACTAAATTGTGTGGTGCTATTCTGTGAACTCTTCACAAACAAATTGTGGCCCCTTTCTCACGACGATTCTGCCTAGAACTATATCAGAGACAACAACTTTACGGAACCTCTCTTAATCACATCCACCAGCTTCGGTGAGCGCAGAACAACTGTCCAGTTTCCAAAAGCTTATCTCCGTCCCGTCCATTATATCCTCCCATTCTTTTACTTATTTCATTGTTAGAAAACTTCGTCAGTTTTACTGATTCTTCCATTGTCACAAGATTTATAGCACGCAGCTTAAGTTCCATAGTCAACAATGGCTAACTATTCTGTCATGTTAAGGCCAAAAATCCAGACAGGACACGAAATTACTTGGATGGAAATATTTATCTCCTTCACCACCACGCACGTGCACGGCTTCGAATTCTCAAGACCACAGCAAACAACACTTCCGAGACAAAGAAAAACTTAAACCTAAATACACGCGTTACAATACTGTTCATTACAATTCTCTGGCCTCAAAGTTACACCGACAATAATATTAAATAAAAATATTATTTAATAATACTTTCATTTAACGTTGGTAATCACCACAATATATTTTTTCAACTGCGTAAACCGTCGATATTTGACATTGAGTGCATCTGAATACAAATTGACCTTCTCCATACTTCGGAAAAAGATGGACGTTGAAGTATATACATTAAGAGAAACCGAATCATAATACAACATATTCATTCCCCATTGGTTTAGTTTTCGCTTAAAAACTAATTTTGTCTTCGTAAACGAAAATTATCTGACAAATTTTCATCCTAATGAAATATTTTTCAATGAATTGGATGTAAACTTCGTGGTCGTTTTCGTAGGCCATTCGATATATACATGAATCTAATTTGACATTCTTTTACTTGTTAATGGAGTAGGTTTCCAGATTCCTTGAAATTTAATAATGTTGCTTTATTATTAAACTTTCATAAAAGTACTGCATCAGAGATTTTTTGAAAGAGAAATTAATTAATGGTTGCTTGCTCCTGTGTACATATATGGGTTTAAAATGTGATAAATACAGCCATGTTAAATGTCACACCATAATGAAATATATTAATTTTTTGTGCCTGAAATTGTAGACGTTTTAGTTTAGTTTTATAATATATAAGATGGAGAAGAATTATGCATTTCTTTAGGCGAATGCCTATAGCCTTTTTCTCACACTCGGGGGGTAGCCCTAGTTAACCCTTGGCTACCTTCCTCTACCCCTCCGCATGCCCCCTTTCAAATCCCTTCCTATGCTATTAAAGGGGAGTTGCCCAACGTGGATTACTCTCATGTAGCCTGTTGCCCTAAAAAAAATTACAACTTTTCACCTTGTACTGTAATCGTTCCGTAAGTGCATAAATGTTTTATCAGATAAAAAATTAATTTAATTACAAAGCTCATAGTAGTGAATAATATTAAAGGTCTTCGAGGCCAAGGAGTAGTATGCGACCTTTTAAAAATATATATTTCTAAATAATTTCCACATGATTTGTCTATTATCGTAGCATTGCCTCACGCTACACAATAATATATTTTTATGAAAATTTCCGTATTACTTTGATAATTATTTTAATAGCCATCATATTATTTATTTTCCGTGACTCGTATTCAAGTCGTCGTTTGTTATGGGGGGGGGTTAGACATTGAATATAAATAGAATTAAGAATTTATATTGCTGGAAATCACGACGGTCAAGCCTGACTCAAGCGAACAGAACTTTATTCAGCACGAAGATTCGCCGAGAATAGCATATTGTTAACGCGAGGCTTTTATTCGATGCCGCCATGCAGAATGTCGAAGCTCCCTGGACCAAAACTTCAAAGCAGCACGGGAAGTACTACAACAAATTTCCTGAAAGTAATATATTGACATAACGACCGTGGAGGAGGAGACTGGATATTTTCCGAGTGTGAATTCCCTTGGTTCGTTAAGAGTGAACTCTACCTTCACGCTGTGGGAGACAGAGACAGAGAGAGAGTTTGTCTGTCCTTTTTAAGCGAGCGTTATAGTCCCTAGCGAGGCGCAGATGAATTTATGATGAGAGCGCTTTCACACACGGAGCGGTTCATAATGAGACACGAGGCGCTAGCTCGTTAAACTGTCTTCAACAACAGGAAAAGACAAACTCTCTCCGATAGTTAACGAGCAATCGATGCAAACAAAGCGCAGCTATTGACTGCCGCGTCTCAGAAATACGAAACCACCGAATGGCACGTTCCAGACCGTCATATTATTTTTCTAAGCACGCTTGAACCACTAGCTTCACACAGTAAAATAGTAATAGTATGACGAATACATTTAAGAAATAATCTTGAGAGAGTTGAGACTGATATATTCAAATAATTTTTGACAATAAGTATTTTTAAAAATAACGCCCTAAATTAACAATCATTTTGAAAATAAATGCCACGAGTATTTCGTAAAAAAAAGGTATAGCATTAAATTGAATAAAGTAAATAATTTATTATTCACCACGAACGTTGGAACTGGAATTTTAAATGTAGAGAAATAAGACATTTGTAGGCTTAATAGTTGAAAAATTCTTTTTCTTGAAAATATTGGATTGCACAATAATTCATCCGATGTATAAATAAAATCCAATAGTTTACAATTTAATCTTATTAATCTAACATATATTCGTAATCAGTTTCTATTAAAAGTCCACTTTTTTTAAAGGCGTAGACAGGCTATGTATAGGGTAATCCACATAGTGACAACTACCCTCTTATAGCATAGGAAAGGGAGTGAAAGTGGGGATGCGGAAACGTAGAGCAAGGTAGCTAAGGGTTAACTAGGGCCCCCGGGCTATGGTTTAAGGATCCTACCCGGCAATTCGCCTAAAAGTTATAAAATCCTTATAAAATCCTGCATCAGGTAGGACGGGCATTTGGTACTTGATCCACGCCCTTCCGATTGAGGAAGAGGGGTTTGTTCTAAATTTGAGTTTATAATCTGGTTGTGATAATTCTAAACCGCGGGAGATTCATAAGTAATGTATGTTTAAATTTGCACATCTATTAGGTGGCGGTTTCTGATTGGTCCTCGAATTTCCCAATCTAACGCGACATAAAAATCATTAAGAATAATTTGGATAATTAAGGTATGAGATAGTTTTGGGGACCAAGAAATCTGGTAAATGTCTTCTCTCGCGCTCATTATACGTACCATAGATTGAAGGCGTGAATTGAATATTTTTTTTTATAGTAGCATCAGCGTGCCTGCCATTAAAACTAGTCTTTAAAGACTAATCATTAATTTTCTTCTAAAAATCTTAAACTATATACTTAACGACTAGAGTCTATCCAATGTTGTCTTCTAGATTTTTCTGGTGTATGAAATAAATGTAATGGAAAGCAGAGGCAGTCGTAGACGCCAAGTCTCCCAATTCACTTATTCATCTCGTCAGAAAATTAACATTTAGAAGAGTTGCCAAATAAGATGGACCATCTACTTGATTAAATTTTTTTTTGATTAAAACTAAACTAGACTACATATATCGATTACAGAATTTTAAAACCCACTATTCGCAGGTGATTAAATAAATACGAACTCTGTTTCCCGAATAATGTCGTAGACATCAAAAGTGTGCTTAGTTAGTTGTTACTTCCTTACGCGCTATTAACTGCGTGAAACTACACGCTTAAGGAAAGTGTTAATTATCAAAAGACGATGCAGTTATCCGTAGCTAATAACACAATCGTATTTCGACGTTCCTCTATACGCCCACTTACGACTGTAAAGTAGAAAGGCGGCGAAGTGAAGTGAAGTGAGACAATAATAGCAAGCAGTGCCATGGCCTGTACATAAAATATTGTTCTATTAAAATTAAAATAACGAGTGAACAATCCAGAGCAGCTCTGAATAAAGATGGTATGTAGAAACGTAATTTTGTAAACCTTTAGGTAAATATCATTTACCGCCAGATGTCTATAATTTTGTCAGATTTCTAGATTTATCGAGTAGTTTGATTCTTTTTATAAAATTTTGTCATTGTAAATTAAATTCGTATTTTTCTTATTAACATTGGTGAAAATTGCAAATCACTATCTTTATTAGAGGTCCTGATGTTTAGATTCTCATTAAAGATAAGGAATTTATTTAAAAACATAAAATCTAAAGGATTCAACGTAATACAAAATTGTCAATTAAATCATCTTTTGTTAAATTTGGTTTAATTTCAACGTAAAATCCTGTAAACTGTCACCCTTTGTTTAATATATTTTGAATACCACATAATTTGACTCTAACGTGGTGGTTTATTTTATTAAAATTATATAATGAATACTACTTAAAGTTTTCTAATAATTTCATTTTATATTTTGTTTACCACATAATTTGGCGCCACGTGTTGGCTTTAATTTTAATCGATAACTGATAATTTTGTATATTACAATATATATAATACGAGCAGTAAAATTTGCTACTCGGTTGAGAGCCTCATCCAAGGGCAGCTAAAGTTCAAGGAAACCCCCATTTGCCATCATTTTGCATGATTTATGTTTGTGTGGACAAGCGTTCATTGTATTTAACGCGCCTCGTTATGTTTGAAGAGCTGTGAAATAAAAGGCAGCTACTCCCGAGAATACATGCAAATTCCGAGTAATCTGCTCCTTTTTACGTCGCTCCAGAATTTCCTTCCCACCATCTTCTTTTAAAGTTGATTACATTTAATAACACTAAATAGCAGACATCCAAAACATGGAACTTCCTTTTCGTCGACTGCCGATAAGGTAAAAATCTTGAACAATTTTTAGACCGGTTTATAAATTCTCCGTCCAAGGTTATTATTAAATTACCCTTGGGAGAGGCAATATATAAAAGTATAATCAGTCTGATTTTGGGTAAAATTCCAAAACGTAGCTGTTAGACAAAAATGTAGTTTATAATACCTAAATAAGAGGTTCCACAGAATGCAGCACATAAAAACTCTGTGATATAACAGTCGTGAAACGTTTTACCATATGCATTAAATATATCATCACAACAAAAGGCACGCAATGATAAAAAAAATTGGACGTAAAAGCTAATGGAATTTGCGGGTTACGCTTTTCTGCAAATGGCAAACATTTCTGAATGAAATGGAGCCGTAAAACAAATGCATATTGTCAGCAAATATATGTATGTATATATATAAACTTGTCAAAAATACGATTCATAAATTCTTACTAACAGCAGCAATTGCAGTGTGCTTCAAATGACAATAATAACGGAAATAAAATACTGTTTTATATTAACAATAAAACCATTTAGTAATAAAACTTCTATTTATCCGTTCACATTGTATAAAAGAAATATTTTAATGCCGGTATATTAATTAATTTTAAATATGCGAATTTATTTTATCACAACTCATATTTTTATTTTATTGGTAGTTATTGTAACGGATTTTACAGTATTTATAAACAAGCGGCAAATTTTCGAATGGATAGACGAAACAAAAAGAAATAGTCTGAAGGAAGGAAAAATAATTTATAGGGGCAGTAATAGAAGCTAAAAAACATATTTATCAGCGTTGCAAATTATGCATTGCTTAGTAAATAGCTGTTGTGGTATTTTCCGTCTATATCATCCTGATTCATTTAGTCAGGTTGGCACTTTTACATTTTTATTTCAATTATATATATTAACCTTCGTCACGTATGCAAATTACGCAGAATTCCAGATCCTAACTATATAAACGTGTAATACAGAAATTGGAAAAATAAAAGCGGATTGTCCACGAGAAATAATTGCCTCATTACCTTTTATGGAAACTGTGGTTGGAAACCTAATTTTTCCATTAGCTCTTAATTAACCAGAATATTTAAAGAATGTAACTTTCCAACACAGGGAAAAATCTAGAATTGTTACTGTAACGGGAGCAACATTGTTTCATTGGTTTTAATCCCTTTGCCACCTTCTATTAACGATAAATGCTCTATTTGTTTTAACTATTTAGGGAAGGCAGGTCACATTAAATAATATTAAGTTCAGCAATCCCACCTAATTTTCAGGAGCTGTAGACGTGCCGATTAAATCATAATGTCTAAAGTTCATCACTAATGTTTTATTGAGCTCAAATGATCTGTTTCCCAGGATCGACGGATTAGTGGGACTTCGCTGGGACTGTGATTGGATGTTGCCATGGCAACGGAGAGCGCTTCTTTGACTGTCAATTAACAAAGTAAATTAGTCGGACTGTAGGATAGGGCTATTTTTCGAATCCTCACGACAATTGTGCCCCCCCCCCTCCCCTCTTTCCAAAGACCGTTACCACGTTCAATCGATAGTCGCTCCAGTTCCTAGGAAAGTCGTGACCTTTACCGCAATTACCTCAATCACATGGGAAGGTGTTCATAGATTTTTTTCCCCCTTAGTCCCCTCCACCCTCCACACACACAATATGGTGGAAGTTTTTTTTTGTTTCTGGAGAAGTGAGGAGCCTGTGTACCCTCTAGAAATAATCCGATTTATAATGTGAAAATACCATTCCGTGTATTATATCTGAAGTATTAATTAGATGATTTGTGATTCTGTAGAGTTTTATAGGTTTAACCATTCTTTTTTTCCACATAGTTTAAATTTTATTATGACTGATTTTTATTTTTAATATTTATCGCAATGCTTTTAATCCGCCGCAAATTATGAAATGGAACAACTTTTTAATAATTTTCTCCGAACCGATTTAAATGTTATTTTGTCTGGAACTTTTGGTGTTTGCCATAGTTATCTATAATTTAAAAAATCCGATATTATAACAGTTTAAATTTATACTTTTATATGACCAGTTATTGACAAACATTTACATTTTTTCTACTACATTTTATGACTGATATAATAATTTAATATGTACACATTTAATTTGTCCGAAATATTTGATCCATTATGTTTTTATTTAAATTTTGAGTTCACCGGTTATTGTCCAGTACGGATTCCAGTATATGTATCTACCGTCCAGATTATTATAAATAATTTTTATCTGAGTACTTGTTGGTACATTGCAAACTTTTAAAATACGAATTTTAATTGTAAGAGTTAACTCTATTGTACTCATATATAAGTTAATGGTCTAATTGCTTTATATCGATATAAGTTGTGAATTGCCGTGTACGTCTAATCCTGTAATTATAGATTCTAAATTTTGATATATATCCAGAAAAAAAAGTGATATCAATTTATTAAAATTCTGGAACTTCTGTGTATTTTAAAACTTACAACATATTACTGTATTAAGGTTTTGGCTCAACTTTTGCTGTTTCAGGACTTTTTTTTACTTTGGATTCATGCAGTTATTAATTTTAAAACATACATAATGACTGTAATAATATTCAATTAAGGTTATATATACGCTTGTTTTTTATTAGGATTTTTACTTTGTGAAGAAAATTGTAAATTTTAGACCGGGATGCTTGAAAACTGTCAAAATATATGCAGATAAAATAACAATTATTTTCGTCTGTATAGTTAATATTATTAATGAGGCCAAAACAGACAATTAAAATATACAATTTAATTAACGTGTCAGTACTAACGAGGATCTTCATCTGATTTACAATTAAGATTTGATTAGAATTCACATTAGCACTGAAACGTTAAATTAAATTATAATTTTTAATTGTCTGCTTTGGCCTAATTAACTGAATATCTATAAATAAATATTTATATATATATAAATATATATATTTAAATTTTATTTTGTCTGGAACTTTTGTTGCTTGCCATGCGGGATGTATATATATATATATATATATATATATATATATATATATATATATTCATTTATTAATTGGTATACTTGTTGGTACACGGTCAACTTTTAAAAAACGGTTTTTAATTATAAGAATTAAAAATCTATTATACGGATTTAAGTTGATGGTATAATTACCTTATATAAGTTATGAATTGCCATGTACGTCTAATCCTGTAATTATAATTCCAAATTTCGATAAATATCCCAAACAAAAAGTAATATCAATTTATTAAAATTCTGGAACTTCTGTGCTTTTTAAAACTTACGACATATTACTGTTTTAAAGTTAAATTATATATATATATATATATATATATATATATATATGTTTGTGTGTGTTGCAATAACTACAGTCATTAGTATATTTAAAAACTTTATGAACTCTTTTCGTCAACTTTCAGCCGTTTAACACATTTTAATCCAGTGATGCTTCACAATAAAACTACATAATAAACCAGATTCCTATAAGTAGATCTTTTGTTCTGTAAATGGTAGTAACATTCATTCGTCGATAAAAAAAAATGTTTACCTAAATGGGAGAGGTATTTAGGGACAGAGATATTCTAGTTGTGTAGACATTTACAGCCAATTTTATAGATACTCACAGCTACAGTTATTAAATTGAAACTCTAAACAGCTTAACCTGTTTACATCGCGCAATTTCAACGCATTTCGCTCCCACAATTTCGAAGCTCAAATATTCACGACACACAACTCAGGGTTCACACCCAACGTGAAGTTTTATCAGAAACCTGCATTTTATATAAATTTCCAGGAACTCAAAAATAGCTGAAAATCGGCGTAGAATCAGGCTTATTTTTTTTTAAAAAAAATAATTATTTTGATTTCATTCATTGGATGAAATCTGGTTAATTTGGATGATGTTTGGTTTGTGTCAGAATATTTGTGAACTCAGTTCAGCTGATGAACTACACGAGCTCATGGAGATAGTTCACATGATTGCAGTGTCTGGTCACGATGTTAATACTGGATTAGAACATGACCTCCCACTTGGGTAGATCGCGTGACCCGCTGTTGCACATGATCGCTAAGTGAAATCAACAATAAATTCACTGTATATGATTTCTTACTTGAACTGCGTCAGTAGAGACTTTTTAACACATGCAATTGTGTGTGCATTTTGAGGCACAACAAATTACGTATCAATTAGAAAAAAAACAACTAGTAGCTACTTTCAAAGAAGAAAGGCTGAATTTATAGGTAATTGTCTAAATAAACGTTGAAACGTACAAAGATTAAAATACTGTGATATAAAATTAAATTATTAATGCTCAAAATAAAATTCCAGACTCACATATTTAACGCCTATACCGTTTGGTGTTTAATAAAAAATCAACCTTCTTCCTTTGCCATTAACAAAAAAAAACTGTTGACTCGTAAAATATACTTTTAGTATAATACACGTTATTTTCAATTACATTTTTTTTATTATGGTCTATAAAAAATCTTAATTCTGGAAGCGAACCTGTGCTGGCTATTTTACTAACTTTTAACCTGAACCAAGGCTAATTTCGTTTAATAGTTATAAAATGGCCCAAAAAGACCAAATTAAAAAAACTGAACTTTCGTTCCATATATCCGAGGCTGCTCCCCTGACGAAGTCTAGGAATAAGTCGAAGATACATTATATACATTGTGTTGTTCTTTTCTTTACGACCGTTTTATTAATATTAATATTATTAACATACATTTTTATTATATTAGATTACTTGGCATGGATATTATAAAATTTTCTATTGTTCAAAACTTTGTAAATATCACATTATTATAGCGGTTTGGTATAATTTTTTTTTGCGAGAGTTTAATTCTCTGATCCTTTTAATTGAAATTAAGGTCGAAAGATAGTCCTAGGAATTTTTAACGTTGTACTTCGTCAAATTTTCTGTCTCTAAAGTTGGAGTATTTAACAACGTGCGTAAAATTTTTTAACTTTATTCGTAGCTAGAAAACATTAAATTTATATACTCTGCATGTTATTGAGGGGAAAGAGTCGTTTGAACCGAACGTAATAAATTTAATTTAATTTATAACTATTGTTACTATCAATATTTTCTGTATTTTCTCTCCGAAAAATGTGCTAGTGATATTTTAATTTTATACAACCCTGTTGTCGAAATTTTCAATATATTTTTTAATTTTATTTTTACGAGAAGAAGAAGGATGTGTAGACAGTGTAGTCCACATAAATGAAACTTACAAGAATGGACCGTGAGAGAACGCGCATGTGTGTTTGGACCATGTACCTGTAAACAAAAGAAAGCAATCTATTAATAATTGTATGGAATTCTTTTATTTTACAAAGTTAAATGTAAACTTAGTTTGTGTAAGTTAGAGTCCTGGTGAGCATCTTGTAATGGTGAGGTTTATAAACCTTCGAATATGCCGATTGGGGTGAAACGTTACGCAAACACCATCCAGCTCGCAATTGACCCCGGCATGTTAACACTCCTGTAATTTTCAGGGAGTGGCTGTAAATCGAACCTGTGACCTCCACGTAGCAGCCAAAGTGGCTTCCTGCTGGACCACGGGCGGACTGGTTATTTCACTTCCATAATAAATTCGAGATTCGTATCCTTGAGGAGACAGGGCTCAGATTTCCTCATAATTATGTCGTCGCCATCACGCAACCGTTAACAGTTGAACTCTTGTAAATCTCCGTGTGTGTACGAACAGAAAAGTCCTCATACCTGTATCACATACACACACACAGTGAATTTCTGAGGTTACTAATTTAAAAGTACTTCAAAATTTTACTCACCAAATCACCAGAAATATCTCAAATTCTTAAACTGCATATATATTATTATTATTGGTTGTATCAAGATTTAACAAGGGAATGGGTTTGTTCTATGAAAACCGGAGCTTCAGTAGGCTAATTTGGTATTAATGACAGTAGCAAGTAATAAAATAGGGAGGAAATAAATATTTGGTTGAAGAAAATCAGTTTATCAATAATTTTTTATATAGTCCTCAAAAGCTGCTCTAAAACATGTTCTTCTGATTTTCCACGCTTTTAAAATACTTATAATAGTAAATAAGTTTTAATACGTTACTGTTAATTATTTTTTAATATTTATATTCATCTCATATAATTGAATCGATAATAAAAAACACAATCATGTGAGAAAAAATTTAATAATATAAAAAATTATGTTTTGATCCTTGGAACTTTCTCAGGTGCTGAAGTATAAATAAATTCTATTTATTTTCTGTAATTGGAGGTCATTTATTATTTAATGAAATGTATACTAAATTTTTTATTTTATAAATGTGCACCTGAGGAGGTTCGAAGTAAACGAAAGAAACGTTCTCATTCATAATTTTATAAAATTTTCTCTGAAGGTTTATTTATTTATTAATTTCTTTTATCTTAAACAGAATATACCTTTGTCATTTCTCCTGAAGTGACATGTTTAAGAATTTTATATCATTTCTGTAAAATAATAAATATTATGTACTCTGGGAAGTAATTCAACGTTTAAAAATTTGAATATAAAACGTCTATGTTAAAAGTATACTAATTTAGATAAATAGTTAAATGACCCACAAAAATAAATTATAAAATACCACACGACGTTACTGCAATTCTTGTTGCTTTCGTCAGGTGATTCGGAAAACGATAGAGCCGTAATACCGACACAGCGCACGAAACGGGTGAAGAACTCAAAAGCAAAGCAAAAATCTCTATCTATATCTAATTAATTAATGTTAGTTAGAGGTAATTTTCGTTTTGAAACGGGTAATCCATTGAGGAAACTATTACAGACTGTGTGAAGGAAGAAATAATCCAACGTCTTGAACAGTAAAGAAATCTCTATGACAAAAAACGTCCATCTTGCTTTGTGAGCTTTCATCTTTCAGCAAAAATATAATTAATAGCGGTCATCATTTTTAGTATATACTAAAAACAGTCTCCGAAGTGGTATTAATAGAACAAGGATGCTGAATCTCCCAATTATTAATTCTTATCAAGCTCAAATTCCATTTAAAAATCTCTTACGTCATTTAAATCTACATCAACTTCATCATCACATTAAATGCTTTCTTTCTTATCTTTACAGTTTCTGTGTATGTAAAGACACGAGGAACTGAATTAACAATTAACCGATAATTCTCTGAACGACGAAATATTTCTCGAGTTTTTCCTCCACTTCAACGATAACAGCCCTTGATGAAAACACCCATATCAAAAAACCGTTGTGTGTTTGGACTCTTTAACTCTGGAATCAATCCGAGAACTATCGTTGAAAGATTTATTACCTTTGAAAGTAAAAATAAATTATATACAAAAGTCGTTAGGAATGGTGAAGAAAGGTGGTCTGTAAATACGTGATTTATAAGAGGCAGAGCCCCTGAATGGGGTCAAGTGGCCAGAGGACCTCCAGGCGATGAGAGGGCCAACGGGGTCACATTCTCAGCCAGTCCCCTCTGGACCTCATCTCTCACCACTGAGTTGAAGCCACTTATCAAACCTCAGGCATTCCAGGACTATCTTATTAACTTTGTTCCTTCGAGCAACCAAAGCAACCTCCTAGAAAGCGCCAACGCTCACGGAAACAACTGCCAACAACAGGAAAATCTGGATTCGGGTGTCGCATTACCAGTTTAACCTCTTACCCTATAGTGGTTGCGTGATTGGAGCACAGTCCTCCGAACCGTAAGGTCAAGCTCCATCACAAAATCATGATTCTACAGACTTTGATCGTAGTTCACGATGCCTGTTTCACAATATTAGTTCTTGACCTAACCTAAATATAATTTACAGTTCAAATTCTTTATTAGCATGAAAATTCTTTACGAGGGCTACGTCTAATATAGCATTCACCAGAGATCCATTAAAGAAGTCATGAACATTAGAAATATTTCCAGGTATACGAGGCCTGTTTGTTCACGAACATCCGAAATAAACGCAACAAAAGAGGGCAGTCACTCAAGAAGAAAACTAATGGAAAAAATATGAAATAATCTACACAGTCGTAGTAGTGGCTTTTCCTCCCCTGACCTTTTAAACACGTTTATCGATTGACTATGCGGCGGAATTTGTATTTTCATGAAAACTACTCCTTCCAACAGGAAATATCGAATTTCTTTCTCCATATTATGCTCATATCGCTCAAATCAGATACAGTGTCCTTTGCCACATGCCAACATCACATTTGTCGATAAAATCGGCAGCAGCCTGCTACAATAACGTCACGAATCACGTAATATATAACTTCATATTATGAAATGATATTTTTGAACATTAATACGACATGTATAGCGATTTTAGTGTGAAAATTATATGAAGTTATGAGTTACTCTGCATGTAACACAAAATCCTACTTGGTTTCTTCAGTAATAATTAATCCGAGAAAAAGTTTGATATTCTAATACACATTAAATGAACACTATATAAAAAATATCATAGTTATCTTGAATTATTAGTAAGAGTGAAGACTTCAATAATAATTATCATTTTTCGGGCTGTGGGGCTGTGTTTAGTATAAAAAAAGAATTTTCCTTGGGACCGTACAATTGTGTTTTCGAGTGCTATTTTTTATTTAAAATCGTGGAGTTTTTGGCAACGGCGGACGAATTATCCTGCCGCAATGTTTCGTGCTGCTAAAAACCGGGTTCACACAGACCGGCCGGTTGCCCCTATATAACATTTTCCACACAGACGCGGAATTGTGCATAATCCTTTAACAAGTAATTTGCCCTTTACCGTATTATTATTTCTTGTGGAAAACTGATCTAGTGATGCTTCTGACATGAATTCGTGTATTCATTGCAAAGCAATTATCAGATGGGGGGAATCTGAGCCTCTGTTTCTAACATCTGTTTTGACGTCCGGTGAGATCGAATCGAATCTCTGCTTTCCTGTGCTTCCCGAGCACTCGCTAGAGATGCGATTTAATCTCGTTAAAACCATGCGCCATCTCCTACATACCTGTAATTAGGTTTTGCTATCCTATGTCTCACCTGGAGGCGAAGTGTTCAATTAAAAAAATGTGTGACGTCGTAATCTCATCCCAATCTGCGGCAAATCGAGTCGCCAATGACATTTCAAGGTTCCAGAGACTCGGTGATATGCATCACGTACTGGGATATTTATTGTAACAGGACTTCGCTGATATACGGTTTTAATAAGAGGAGCTGTATGACTGATGAAATACCTTGCAGCGTGACTGTGCGACCCGTGATGAAATGCGAAGGAAAATTTTGGAGAAAATAAGCCATATAAAGCGAGTCGTAAATTACACGGAATAACAAATGTTTATGTAGTCCCAATTAATGTACTGTATTTCGAAGAAAATATTGGAAAACGAAAAAAAAATTATCTGGGCTTTTTATGAACAAGTACTTAAGCCACATAAGTAGAAGCGACCAAACATTCAAAATCAATACAGGAAAGTTTTAATTTCTAAACGTAGTTAAGGATTATTTAAACAGTTTTATTAGAGGATCGTGATAGGCGTTGCGTCACGATAGTACATTTATATCGTCACAACATTAATGAATCACAGTGATTATTATCAATGTATTTACCCAGTAAAACATTTTTAAAGTGGATGCATGTTATGGAAATAAAGAATGTTATTTAAACATATGGCAGCGAAGCCAATAATTGAAGAAGTGTACTTGTCTGTTATTGTAGTAAATGTAACAATTTGTCAAGTATTTGTTGTGAATTAAGTAGGAAAATTGGGAACATATGTTATTTGGTAGCCATATGTTTTAATAATGGAATTCATTGGAATTTAACGAGAGTTGAAGGAAGCAAAAACTTCCCATCGCTCAGAGAAGAGAAAAATAAACATCATTTTCAGGGAAAAATATAATAATCGCAGCTGGAAAATTGATTTGGAATTTCCCTACGGGAAGAAAATAATATTAGTCTTTCTTCCTTCGCTCCCTAAAAATTTTATGTATATTAAGACAATTTCCAGAAAATATTTATAACTATTGTCTCAACACCTTTGTTAACAAATTTCATAACCAGAAATTTTAAGAATCGATACAATTTTATTATTTATTACTAGCCAATCAGCTGTCTAAATTATTTACAATTTCCCAGTAGTATCAAATATAATTCTTATTAGATGAAGTAATCAATTAAGATAAACATAAGGAATAAATTACAAACGTTGAGAGGTACTTATTATAGAACTCATTTTTCTTTGAATTGTTTTTTTTAATATAATTTTAGGTTTTAAAGTCACTTTCGATACAGACTGACTCGTCAGAATATATTAAATTGAGAATTAGCCGAATTATTATGTATTAAGTGTAAATTATTACACTTGCACCTTCTCCAAACCATATTTAAACTATTTTTTTTTGTACGTGAAAACAGCGTGGTGTGAGTTAACTGGATTTGAATTTGCATGGCGGACAATATTTTTTTACTCGCTGACCTCAATCGTACTTCGATCGTTAACACTTAAAGTAGATCGAACAAAACTTAATTACAGTAAATGATTATTAATGTATACAAGTTTACCGGTTATAAGAAGTTTCTTCCATAGATATAAATTTTGGAGTACTTTTGAGTGTCATTTTCAATAATATAACAATTGTAAATGAATTACGGGCAAGCGGCGTGCTCTTTGCAAAGTTTTCGAAGAATGGAACCGATTAAACCAAACATGAAAATAGGCAGTGTGTTGTTCACACTTTGGAGTTTAAACACATTACACTGTAAGAAAAACAACGGCTTCTGTAAAAAGAAATTCAATTTATAAGTCAAAATATGCAAATAAATTTTATTTTAATTCTTGTATAAAAAAGGCAAATTGATTCTTAAAATATGACAGAAATGTTACTGATATAGAATATTTAATTTTTTAAACAGAAAATAGATTTTTAAAATTATTATCGCGATATTATACCAAATAAATAAGATCTTATACAAGTCAACTAAGAAAGTGAAACTAATGGTCATGAAACGAGGTAGAACAAATATAATGGCGTATTTCACTTGCACCGTATCAGGTGAGGGAGAAAAAAAAATGTCTCCAATATGTGCAGTAAACAACAGAGCAATTATATATTTGTACCGATCCGGATGTGTGTTGACAAGTAACTACAATAATAATAGTCTATAGACGCCTCCAATAAATAAATTAGACGAAATTCGTACGTTATCTTTTGTAAACTAAGTTAAGCGTGCAAATGTATAATAAACCGCAGTAGGCAAGCAAATTTTTTTTGAATACTTATTGCTAATTGTTTACAGATTGTTAATAGGTAATAACTCGTAACGGAAACTAATAATTTATGGAATAAGGTCGTTTGAATAACAATGTTCTCCATAAGTGAAAATTATCGAAATAAACTGCCAATATTGTCCGTATTTCCTAAGAAACTCTAAATGATGTATCAATTTTTTATTTAAAATTTTCTGCTTGTTTATTTCAATTTATTGTGTGAATGTAAAAATTCCAAAGTACTTGGAAAACTTTATATTAAACAGTGGTGTCAAATACAGTTAACGAGCCAGAATCTACGTAAATAGTTTTAGCAAAGGAATGTGTAGGTAATAATTCTGACTTGTTCTCGCGGAAATTTTTTCGTAGGTTCGAACGAAACTTTACAAGTTTCTCAGTAAACAGACCTATAAAATACAGAAAGTTGTCTGCAAAGTAGTTAAGAGAATTGAAAAAATATAACTGAAGCAATGATAAAATCTGGAAAGTAGTTACAAATAATATTTTTTGCCTTTCTAAAAATAAAATAAATTTTCTTTAATGACGTACACAGACTGGTTTATCTCTGTGCAGTTATTTTAAAATAAATATGTTTTTATTCTGGCACCAATTTGAAAAATCCATCACGTCTCATCAAAGCATTACGTACTCGACGTGACATTTGAAGAGTTCTGTCCGAGGAGTTGTGAAGTTCTATTTATGATTCGCAGTCAAATTTTTATTGAAAAATTAACGTACTTAAAGTTTGTTTGCACATCTGAGCCATGAGGCAAACATTTAGAAAACTCTATGCAATTTTTTAGCACCACGTAGTTATTACTGTATAATTATTTTTTTTATAGAGGCGGTGTAGTAATATTTTATTTCGAAGGTCTTCGTGTTGTGCTTGGTTTGTATTCATCACGGTGCAAGGGTAATACTATTTTAATGCTTGCCCTAGATGCATGTAGTGTGCAGTAACTAGGATCGATCGCAAACAGCAGAAGAATTTATTTATATCACGGGCAAACTGTCAGTGCAGAGTCACGTCAATTGTGCGACCCCCGGCCCACACAAGTCTCACGGCGACCAATCAATTTAGAAAACACAATGCAGACCTTCGGAAACGATTAAGTCATCGACCTTGCGCCTCGGAGAACGTCAGCTCAATTGTGCATCGACATGTTTTGCGTCTGAAAATTCCTTAAACGCAGTTAAACGAAATTAACAACGCGAGGAGTAACTTTAAATTAATTTCATGTTCAGTATTAATTTTTTATAAAGTATAAAATCATAAAATCTGGTCAAAAGTCATAATAAATTTAATAATGATATATATATATATATATATCATTATTAAATTCATTATATATTGTAATATACAAAATAAATGGTCGTTTTAAATGAAAAATTAATTAATAAATTTTAATAACAATAATTTTATTGTGACAATAAATCAAACAATTACAAATTTAAGTATATCTCAGGGTCTTTACTGGGTTTGATAATGGACGAATCAATAATATTTATAATCTTATCAACAACTTACAATTAAAGAAAAAGAATGTTACTTGTCAATTAAATTAGAACAAAATTTAATTGTGAACGAAGTTAAACTAAAAATGTTGACTCTGATTGACAATTTTAACCAATAAGAAGAGAACGAACCCTGACGGCTATCTTTCAATCAGGTTTACATAATTAATTGTTTCGTAAATTGTTACTCACGTCTGCCCAGCATTCCAGGATACCTTTAATTTTCGAGATCACTATTGTGGGGTTTCACACTGCTTCTACTCACAGATTCTGCACTGATTCTAAGTCAATATTTTATACGTCGTCAGGAACTAGGATATACACCTTCGTCCTCTCTGCAAACCGCTCGCCTTAGGTAAATTCTGCGTTTGGGTAGTCTTTATTGTTCCGGACTTAAACCGAAACTTCTGCTAACTCTGGCCGGCTATGTGCACAAAAAACTTAGCAGGTTTCGTCATTAATGCTCGTGTGAATGTTTACTTTGTCCTGATAAAAATGTTCAGGGACCAATCAACTCTGGGGTTGAATGCTAATTCTCAATATTTCCCTGCAAACTGTATTTCACCATGCCTTCCTACGAGCTGCTCTATCGTCTCCAATTAACAGTAATTACTTCGACGACGTCTCCCCGCAGACTCAACTCTCGTTTTGCCTTTTAGCGCGTGCATACGCCATTTTGCGGGCCTTCCGATAAAGGAACAGTGCTTGGCTTTTCTATTGTTGTTATGTTCTGGACCGCCGCCACAAAGGATTTCTCTAACAATTTAGATTTGCAAATTCGCAATTAATGTCTTAATTAATTGGCATTACAGGATATATGAATATATATTCTGACTATTGAGAAAACAAATAAATAAACATGATCCAATTTTAAGTCATAAAAAGTAATTTATTAATTAAATTAACAGCGTTTCACCGCTTATTTGGCGACCTCATCAGGTTTACGATTAAAAATACTAAAAGAACAAAACACAATGATTAGAATACATTTTTAAAGAAACATTTGGCAGATAAAAAATATAAATTTTGTTGGACTTAGAACCATTTTATTATAAAAATTCTGTAACTCTAAAAAATTAAATTTGAATCTGATGTGTTAATAAAAATTTTTCTGACGTGTAATTGGCTGATGTTTATTTACTCACAATAAATTTATTCATTCAATTCATAAAAAAATTAATAAATTCCCAATAACTCCATTGTTTACTTTCATTCTGGTAAGGGAAGTATTAAGAATGCCTAAATTAGTTTTTGCAAATGTATCTAATTAAACAGTTTTTTGACCCATAACTAGTATTTATTTAATAAAAATTAATTTAAAATGGAAAATATGTTTCGGTGCTTTTTTTAATTTATCAGGTGACCCAAATTAACAGTTTTAAAACAAAAAAATTAAGATTTTTCTAAAATTTTTCATATAAAAATTTAACTTAACTAAAATTCAATTTTTTATATAATATCGTGCAATATCAAAATGTTAAAAGCCAACTGAGAAAAAGAATTCCTTCAATAAACTTTAAAAATTTGGAACATGATGAGTAAACAATTTTCAGCAACATTTCAGTCCCAATGCTATAACGACACCGTTCCCGGTACACTGATAGTATTTTTCATTTCGAAGTCAAATATAGCGAAAAACCGTTGTTGTTTTGAATTTTAAACAAATACATGTGAGAGAAAATGAGCTGACTATTTGACATAAGTGCATATACAAGTTTGTCTAAAAATTAAATAATAATACTATTTAGATTTTGGGTGTCATTCTTCACTTTTGACTTATTCTTATGATGATGTTTTATTGAAGTTTACTATATATGTTTTCTGACTTTGTAATTTAACAGTTTTAGGTTAATGATTATTTTAAAGAATATTATTTGGAACCCAGAACCATATTTAATTAAATATTATATAATATAATAACGGCATATTCTTAATTGGCATTACTCCTTCAAATTTAATTAAAAATCTGGAAGTAGAAAAAAATAAATTCCCGAATTATTATAATTCATTCTTCATAACTTTTCGTCACAGCCCTTGTAATTTGAGAGTTAATTTATTTTCATTTAAAAAAATCTACCATGCAGAATGGTTGTGTTGTGGAGTATCGTCGATCTCCATGCGGGTATGAGCACAAAAGAATGTGATTTTTAAGCGTGTAGATAACATACCTACCATGCGGGTTGGCGTAGCTCACGCGGACGGCCGAAGCTTCGTAACGAATGCTTCAATTCGTATAAACTGCAGTGGTAGCATGTTTTTGCTCAGTCTCATTAAAGTTGCCCGAAACAGGTATAAAACTTAGCGGTGAGACAGTCTTCCCTGATTGGATGAGACATTTAATACCAGCGATAAAATAGAGCCAGCGGTGGTGGAGAGAAATAAATGCAAAGTACTTCAGTATAAATTATATAGTTATCTTTATACAATTCACATTTCTGAACATTTAGTATCCGACATTTTCAGTAGTTGCTATGAATATGATGGTGGTTGTTTTGCGGAATTGTCATAAACAAAATTACATTAGCATATTTATGCAAATCTGTGAAAGTATAAACGACAGGTATAAAAAAATCAAGATGTGAGATCAGCACAAGATAATTGAAAAACTAAGATCAAACAAGATACATATCAGTAAATAATTTCGTCACGGGTATAAATTAAACTCCTTATAGATACATATTTTTTAGCGATCAGAAAAGTGCACTTTAAATTTCCAGAGATTCTTAGATATTTTAGTTTGTTAACATCATCATGGTTTTCTGCATGGCTGTGTTGTAAAGTAATGAATTGGGATGGAAATTTGAGGTTGTCAGTGCACTAGAATTTTTTTTTTTTACAATAACTGTACTTTGTCTCTGAATTTGGACAGAAACGGTTGACGTGGAACGTTGCATTGTCCAGCCGACTCCGGCTCCGAAACTGGAGCTGGCAGACCGATAGTTGCACCGGAAGACCTCAATCCCTGTAAGGGCTCTCTGGTTAGAATCCTTTTCATAAGGGAACGAAATAATTTAACAGAGCTGTTCAGAGTTACCCCACGTTTCTGATAGTACAAATCATTGCCCAAATGAACCTGAAGTCAATAATAAACCCTTTTTTTATTATCATTATTTAAGGCAACAGGGTAATACACGTTGGGCAACTCCCCTTTAATAGCATAGGAAGGGATTTGAAAGGGAGGATGCGGAAGGGTAGAGGAAGGTAGCCAAGGGTTTACTAGGGCCCCCGGGCTATATTTTAAGGATCCTACCTGGCATTCGCCTAAAGAAATGCAGGGAAAACCCTAGGAAAACCTGCATCAGGTAGGTCGGGCATTGGGTGCTTGTCCCACGCCCTTCCGATAGCGGGAGAGGAGTTTGCTGTGGGGACGCAGCATTCCCTTCTCCGTGCCTCGACCAGTTTAGGAGGCAGCTGGCCGACTATTCCAATGGGAATAGCGGACTACCTTACCGTATGACCAAGGTCTGTGACCCCGAAACATACACCTCTCAAAACAGGCCGAGGTGCCTCGGCTTGTGGGAACCTTAGTTCAAAAACGGAGAGGAAAAGGCATACCCATGGGTAGCCCCTTCGTATCTCTCCTAAAAGGTTCTGCCTGCGAGAGAACATCCCTCGCAGGTATTGCCTGCGAGAGAATAGCCCTCGCAGGCCTATTTTCAATAGCGGGAGAAGAGATTTTCAACTCGGGTATTTATTTTTATCGAATATAAATCCAGCTGTAGATGATTAAGAAATTTCCTGGCCGTGGGTCAACAAAATCTGAGTCGTGATATCTCTGTGAAGAGCGCGGAGGAAACGTCAAAATTACATCCTGTATTTATTCGTTAGGGAGACGGGAGACCAGTCGCCTCACAGCCGTTCAGGTTATACAGATTCCTTTATCAGCTTCACGATTGAGATAACACTGCACCGGAAAAGGTGGTCAATGATTGATATCCGGCAGTTACAACCTAAATCTGTTTCTTGGAACGGAGTTGAAAGACGACACCTGATCTACTTCTTAGATACTCGTTCCGGGGTCACAGTCCACAGGGAAAAGCGGGAAGTGTTACACGCTGATCTCGTCTAATAAGATCACGTTCACAGATCGGGGACCAGGCTTTACTGTTTGCGAAAGGAGACGATATCCAACCGGCTGTCATTTGAGACGACAACGTGTCTCTTTGTCCTACTCGACCTTCCTGCTGTCTTCTACCCTCCAGTATTTACAGATAAATTCCGGGTAAATCCAAAAGCCCTGAAAGCATCTGCAACCGACTTTTTCTTTTCCATCCTCCGGGTGAATAATATTGTTAGTCGCGATTGGATTACTTTTACAGACGTTTATATTTAATGACCTAAGATCTTTTATTTTCTTTCACACAGTACCATTCTTAAAGGAATTAAGTTCCGCTTTGGTTATGTCAGTCTAACATCAATTTAAAATTAATAAGTCAGTTTAGTGTGATGATCAATCGTCACTTTATCTTCTTCTTTTTATATAATAAAAAAGGATGTATATTTGTATGTATGTATGTATTTACGTTGTTCTTTATACAAATTTTGTCGCGTGGACAGAATGCAACAAAAATTGGTACACGTATTCTGTCAAAATCGAGAACCGGTACTGTGGGGGTGACAAACCACTAGCATAAATGTGAAAAGAATTATAATTTTAAAAAGTGATCATTAAGTAAATTACTGCGCGCCAATATATCATGACATCACGCGACAGAGAGAGACGTTACTACGCGACGAACAAAGGAAATAGTTAGATTTTTCCGTAATGAAATGAAGCAGAAATATTTTCATTGAATAAAAGTATAATTCTTTCCAGTAATACTCCATCGAGTGATAATAAAAAACAATACAAAATACTTTACAATCATTGCGGAAAATGTTAGTTAATTTAGTGAGTGCAATATGGCCACCATTTCTTTACATTTGGAATGTAGCTATCAATTTGATCATTTCAATCCTTCGTAATGTGCGAATACTGATGGACAATTATATCCTGCAATACTCAAGAAGTACTGTCTGAAGACTTACTGACAATTATTTGTTCGCGGAGAATTATATTTCTAAAGAATAACGATGGTATGTTTGTTGCTATTATGCAATTAAATTCTATGTATCTTATAGCTATTAAATTAATGCAGTATATTTATGTATTGGTAAAGAAATTCGGAGGTATGTTTGTTGAGATTGATGCAATAAAATTCAATGTATTTTATAGCTGTTCAATTAAAGCACTATTGGTCGAAATTGTGTACGGAACTAGGAATAGTTAGATTTAGGTTGTGTCTTCTTGACTAAAGATTAATATAGAATTAAATTCTTTTTCGGGTTTATATAAATAAGACACGGGCAACGCCGGGCACTCAGCTAGTATAAGAATAAACCAACATATCAACAATCAAGTAATCATTTTGAATTTCGCCAAGGATTCAGTTTTCCTGTCGAACACACTTTTCGAGACAATTTACGAACGTATCTCATACACAATGTAAAAAGTGAACATCAGGTATTAGTGCGCGGGAAAAAATTGCTCTTTGCGTAGGATTGTAGTGAACACCAGCTTGGCAAATTACAGTAATCCTTACTTCAGGACAGATATTTTTCTAAAATTTAGTCAGGGTAGTCGCGAGTCGGATAATTGTATCTACTGCAATTTTTTTGGGGTATTTTTCTCGTATGTCTGCACCATTCACTACCAAGGCTCATACGATGATCGTCTGGAGGGTCACGTTCAGGAATTTTAGTTGATCCGTCTGGTAACCTCCCGAGCTCGGTCACGAGTATTCGGACGGCTTACGCGCTCCGTCGTGTCTGTTTCTTACATTGACGTGTAATTCCATTTACAGTTAGTTGAGATCAATGATTGAAGAGGTTGGTTTGTTCTGTCGGAGCACTTGAAGGTCTGCTTCCTGCGGCGGGGCTATTGTTTGGTAACGGAGGCCACCTGCCGCCCCGCCGTTGCATTCGACACGTACGGACGACATCCGGCCCACGAACCAACCCGTAACACCCAAAACGCCTTCTCTATCAGTCTTCTTACTTCTTATATTTCTGCCGCTCATCGCAGTAAACCAAAACCGGTCCAAAAGCGGTGGCTCAGTTCCCGCTGGTAAAATGTTGGATGGAAACTGTACATGGAACTACTTCGGACAAGTGATGAGGATGGTACTCAGAAGTCCTTTGTATTCGTGAAAGAAATTACTTCTTTACATAACTCACAGATAATAACATATTTGTGACCGAATAAAGATATTTTAAGATGTCAGGATCCATCATGTTGGCTAAAATCAAAATTGGAGAGTCAACCACATGAGAAAGTTCTGGATGAATAGACATAGGTTCATGGACTGAAAGTTATACAGGGCCTACGGTAATTTAGTCTCACAAGCAGACTATAAAAATTATAGTACAGAAGTGAAATATTCGTTACTGAAAAGAAAACTATCTGTTTTGCTTCACGATTACTTGAGTTAATTTCTTGGAAATAGCAACAAAAAGAGGATTTGGTTATAAATAGTAATAATTTGATTTAAAATTACTATCTTTAAAAACCAAATATGATTTTGTCATTTTATTTACCTTTTGGAGGAAAATATCACCATGAGTCACGTGTCGTGGTTGCTACCAACATTTTTATCTACTATGGGTATTTATGTTTTAGTTACTTAATCCACAGGTATTAAAATAAATTTTTATTTACACTTTTCTCACGTTTCCGTAACCCATTAAGGGAAAGGAATAATACAAAGTGTTTCAAATTCACTTTCTCGAGAGCGATGTCTGGGAGCATCAGAGTTTGTGTGGGTATAATCTACATATAGAGAAAACACATTAGCTCTTTACAGATGAAAGTATTGATGGGAAAAGAGTAACAAATAATGAATAGTCTGGAACCCAAATACGCCACGCCGTAACGAGAGGCACTTTAAAATCTCACTCCCAGCGAACAAGATGTAAATGAAGTACCTGAGATTGGACAAGCAGCTGTTGACGAGGCTAATCGGTCCCTTGGGCCACGAGCTGAATGTGACTTCTGCACGCACATGCACAGTTCCAGGATTCTCTGCCGAAGGGAGTTAGCACAGTGGAATTCGTATAATTACCGCTTTGAAAGAGAAACCCGTGTGAGGTTCACAATGCTGGGCGCCAATTTCCAACGCTGAGAAACTCCCAAGATCTCGACGCTCCAGCTTTTCGGAAGGAAAAGTACCGTAGTTTTTTCTCATGCGATCTAATCCAAGGCTGCTTTCGCCAGTATTTGCACTTTAACAGTGCTTTAGTCAACAGACCCCGGAACGGATATTTGAATTAGGGTCTGATTCCAGATAAGGAGTTTTTACGGAAACCCGTGGACTACGTTTCTGTATCTATATAATAAAATAGCGTGTATATTTGTTTGTATTTACGTTGTTCTTTATACAAATTTTATCGCGTGGACAGAATTTAACAAAAATTGGTATACGTATTCTGCCAAAATCGAGAACCGGTACTGTGGGGGTGAGAAACCCCTAGAATAAACGTGGAAATAATTATAATTGAAATAAGTTACGAATTAGTGTTAAATTACTGCGCGAGACGATGACGTCATAAGTTTTCAAGACATTGACGCATCCTAAATATAGTTCTGTATTTCGTAATGAAATAAAGCAGAAATATTTTTATTTAATATAAAGTATACATGTGGAAAGAATTATAATTAAAAACCGTGATCATTAAATATTAATTTACTGCGCGCCAAGAGACAATGACGTCACGCGAGAGAAAGACGTTACTACGCAACGAACGAAGGAGATTATTAGGAATTAAATAAAGCAGAAATATTTTCTTTAAATAAAAAGTATAATTTTATGCAGCAATACTCCATCGAATGATAATAAAGAAGAATACGAATTACTTTACCATCCTTGGGGAAAATGTAAGTTAATTTTCGCGCTGTATTAGTTGTGAGTCTAGCTAACAATTTCATCAATGTAATATTTCGTAATGTATGAAGACTGAGTGACGATTATATCCTGAAATACTCAAGGAATATATTTAAGTAATCAATTAAATACTTTTTCGAGTTGATGATCGTGTGGAAATAATATTCGGCAGGCGTTAATGGAATTTATAGTATTTCTACTGGTGAAGTTTGTGTATAATTTCAATTCCTTTCAGTATGAGAGGGGAGGGCGCCTAGGGGTGGGGGTAGAGGATCGAGGAGCGTTACATAAAAATAGCGCAAAAGCAACCGAAATTGGAGTGTATCGGGGGTTCTGGATAAATGACATCTCGGGCAACGCCGGGCACCCGCTAGTAAAAAATAAGAAAAATAGTCACAGCCGGGAAAAAATTATGGAAGCAACCATGTAGGATCTGGTCGATGATTTCAACCATGTATATTCAATTGATTAATCGTTGTACACATGAAAAGTAAATGAGTATGGGTGTTGCGTATAATAAAAAAAAAGTGTTCCAACAGTTTCCTGACAAAACCTTTAACCTCATCTTTAAAAGGTCATTAAACGAATCTGTACCGTCGTTTTCATAGGTAGGTGAATTCAAGAGCGGTCGAACCTCCATTTGTGACGATGAGCGGTCAGAACACCCCAGAGACCGTCATGACCGAGTCTAAATCCACAATAATGTATTCAAAGATCGCCGATTGAAGATACACCACTGTGTTGAGATTGAAAGGATATCGGTCGATCGTATTCACAACATGAACCTTTGAGTGTGAAATAGCTGTCAGCGTTTCGTCGGTCAACCAGAAACGCACTCGAATGATCATGTATCAGCGATGTGTGGATCTTTTCACCTATTTGCGATGTTTATTACTGTTCATGAAGCTTGGGTTCGTTATCACTCCCACGAATGATATAAAAAAATACAACGGTGGATTTAATTTCTAACTACTGTTCAAACTTTCCCCTTTAAATTTATGTCGTTGATTAAAATTAGTTTTACCGTGATCTTAAAACTCTCACTCAATACCCTTTGTGGACGAGTTTAACTAAAGTTTAATGGAGAAACATCAAGGAAACTCGTTAAGCTTTCGAAACACGTCACTGTATAAGCGTGATATTATACTAAGAGCGGAGTTGAGGAAATATTGCCCCGGCAGCCTGCCGAAGCCCTGAGAGTGAGCGCTCCATTGTCCAGTCTGTTCGCACGTGTGCCCTCGAAGGGACACAGATTCTACGTAATTCGCAGACCCATGACTAGCTATTATCCCAGGCTCGGCTTTCACGTCATGCCACTTCCACGAACACGATCAACGGCCTATTTGCGGAAAAGACCGATCTCAAAGAACTCACGCCCGAACTGGACCTTTGGAACCTGTTTCGATGAGATTTCGAAGAATTGATTATGTTGTCATCTCTACAGAATATTACAAAGTATTTTTATTTTTCTTTAACTGTCAAAGAAACAGCCCCATTTACTCTGGGGATACTGTGAACTTTAAATACACGCAAGACCAGTTTAGTTTAAAAAGTCGTAAAAGTAAAAAAAGGTGAGGTTGACAAATGTCGTCACTACGTTCTATATAAATCGTAAAAAATTGAGTCAATCGAATGTACACGACGTACGAATATTGTAATTAGTCGTATAAAATGGAACGTGAGAATGGAGCAGTAGTTGAACATTAATTGGCGAGGGTTGTCAGATTTTCAGGTTGACTATATTTAACGAAAGTAGCTCTAACATGATAATTATCGTCATAAATCATGCCCCCCCCCGCCCCTTAAGTCTGCTACAATAAATTACAGCGACTCAATTGGCATAAAGTGTTACCAATATTCCACTGTATCGAGAAGACACTTTTGAATTTGCGTTGTAGTCAACATTTGTTACGAGACGTTGGAATTTCTGATATTGCGGAAAGGTTGTGCCCCCCTCCCCCCCCTTGAACGTTAAGAATACCCTCTACGACGTCACACTCCTCTAGGAGACCAGAGTCCTGTTTCAGAGTTAGTAACCAGAACAATTGGTTCCGGAAGCTGGCTGCTGCGCGTGAGGGAAACATTTCAGGAAGAGGAAGATGCTGGTCGTTCACTCTCGTCCGAGGCCACAGTGGCGTGTTTTTCACATTAATATCCATCCTGTTACTACAATAGGCCTCGTCAGACATGTGATACGCAATGGAAGCGTTTTCCTGCTGAATGCGAATCTTGATCGTCAAAAGCGATCGTTGGTCTGAGCTGAAAATACGCAAGTCATAAGAATATTTAATATAGTTTCAGCATTTAGAATTAAGGAAAATGCTTTAATATATATGGCTGGAGCCATTTTACATTTGTGGTTCGTTTAAAACAGTATTCCGTGTTCTATTTTTGGAAGACAATTTTTTTTAGTGAAACTTATGCAACCTGAGAAACATGGCAGAGGGTGAATGAGTTTAAAAACTAAACAATAGGTTTTTGACCAACATTTGGTTTGCATCTGGAGATGATCCGTTTATTCTCAATCCGTTTTGGTGGCATGATTCCTGTACCGCTATGTTACGAAAGAAATACACTATTTATATTGAATGATGAATTTATTTGATATAAATTATTTTTAATGTGCATCTTGTATTACATAACTTGATATACATGCAATGAAAATTTAATAGAAATATTCCTTGATCTCGTGGATGATCATTTATCAATGTGGTATAATTGATGGAATGTTTAAACCATTTAGTTTCGACTGTAATAGTATCCACAAGCCTCCAACTGGATGGAGTGTATTCGCATGAGAGGAAATTGGAACTGGAGGAAAGCAATCGTGGCTAGAGGTTCGGAAGGAGAACGTTTGAATAATGGCTAACTGACATGTGGATTAGCGAGAGGTTAAATTGCTGGTAGCGGACAGAGGGAGTTTGCAGTCTGGCTTAACTGAAGACCACTCGGGTGATGATGCAGCTCTGTTTATGCATCAGGCACTCTATGGGGATATCGCACGATACGCTTTGAGGATTCCCCCACTTTTTTTTTTCAGGAGACCGTTTGTGTGACACGCGTTACAAAGCCCTCATCTGCATGGGGACAGGGCGTGTTTGTTGCGAACAAAGGCAGGTCTCTGAAGAAAGAAGGGCGTGTGTGGTTTGGTTACCTCCACTCCAAACAATCCGGGCTCACTGAGCTTAATGCATTACTACGCATATTCGTCAAACTACCCACTTGTTTCATCTCAAGGTTCTTGCGTTATTAGTTGGAGCTTTGTAGTTCATTAGAACACTGTTAGTGACTTGCTTTTGTCGCCTGAGACTATGCCAGGAAATTACCATGAATCTGAATATCTTTGCACCTGACATTCTAGGTGGAAATGTTGCCGCGGGTATTAAGTTAATTCCATACCATAACTTGTTTCCATATGTGCAATTAGATTGAATCTATTATTATCTCCACCATCGTTAGCATGATTATATTAATGGATCTCGGCCGTTATATTACCGATATTGTAATTAATACGATCGCCCATTCGGCAGCATTACGTCTTTTTATCCTTAAAAACTATAAGCAGTTTCATTGTTTTCAATTTAACAGGAAATTATGACTGGAAGAAAATAGCTAGTCCTGTCAAAATACGATGTGCAGTGGTCCACTGGCCTGTAATTGTTGTGGTAGTAACTCGAACCTTTCTTACGTCAGTTTGGTTGTGTAAATTTTCTGAAGACATTGACGTATGGAAATATCTTGTGTTCCGTTCAGGATATGTTGCACACCAAACACTTCATACATAGACGTTAAGAGATGATACGATTAAAAGATCGTACCGCTGACTGTACTCGTTCGAAAGCCAATAATAAATGTTTTTAAGAATGATAATAACTCCAAGGGAAAATAGACCCCTCTATCTTCTACCGCGCATTTAGTACGACTTGCTACACCTCACGATCTATACGTCTTTTCGTATTTCATTTATTGAGGCATTCGTTAATTGTGTGTTGAGTTTCTTGAAGAAGGCTTACGACACTTTTTTTTTATTAAACACTTTGGATTGCGATTGGACGATTGTAAGTTAGGAAATGTGCAAGAAAATATAATTCCATTGGACAATACACGTTTACAGTCGTTTAAGTTCCATAGCTGTGAAAACGAATTTTTTAATGAAATTTGAACATATTGCCTTACTGAAACTGTAAAATAAAATCCGGTTACAGCAACGTATAACTTTGGGCTCCGACGTTTCAACAGGTAAACAGTTCCAGGAAACCTTTTCAGTTTTCGCACGTGCCTCAGCCCAGTCTTTAAACCTTGTCACCTTTCGAATGACAAAGTATCTTTTTCTTCGTCTCCTGTGTCGGGCCCCGTGGTACACAAATCTATGAATGCTTATATAGATATTGTGCACAGAAAATGAATGTCTCCTACGGTCGTTAGTTTTGGTTCTGAAAAATAAATCGAGTAAAATAATTGCTTTCAAGGCAGTACAAATTTTGAGATTTGTATTTTATCTGGATCTCTTTTTTTTTAAAAAAAACTAGGCTAAATAAATCAATTTCCATTAAGCAGAGGGAGTTTATGTTAAATTGTAATTTACCATATAAAATAGTTAAGTCTCAATTTAACGTCTGTTTTGAATTAATAAAACAATTGAAGTCCTTATAGACACTTTATTTTTTACTAGCTGGGTGCCCGGCGTTGCTCGTGTACTTATTTATAAAAACTCGAAAAAGTATTTAATTGAATACTTAAATATATTCCTTGAGTGTTTCAGGATATAATTGTCAATTATCACTCAGTCTTCATACATTACGAAATATTACATTGATGAAATTGTTAGCTAGACTCACAACTAATAAGGACGCGAAAATTAACTTACATTTTCCCCAATGATGGTAAATTAATTCGTATTCTTCTTTATCATCATTCAATGGAATATTGCTGTATAAAATTATACTTTTTATTTAAAGAAAATATTTCTGCTTTATTTCATTCCTAATAAAGAACATATTTCCTTTGTTCGTTGCGTAGTAACGTCTTTCTCTCGCGTGACGTCATTGTCTCTTGGCGCGCAGTAATTTAATATTTAATGATCACGGTTTTTAATTATAATTCTTTCCACATGTATGATAGGGGTTTCTCACCCTCACAGTACCGTTTCTCGGGTTTTGAAGAATTTGTGTACCAATTTTTGTTGCATTCTGTCCACGCGATAAAATTTGTATAAAGAACAACGTAAATACATACATACATACATACAAATATACATCCTTTTTTATTATATAGATTTGTATTCTGACAACGTTTCGATACGGTTTTGTATCTTCTTCGTGTATTTTCCTACAAAAAGGTTTCGAAACGTCGTCATAATACAAATAAAAATTATCTGTTAAAGGTCTTCAATTATTTTATTAAAACAGTTAATACTTAAAATTTAGTCTTACCATTTTACATTTATTTTCAAAGGGGGGGGGGGGGCTTGTTATTCAATAAAACTTATCTTGGATGTAGTAGGAGAGAATATTCCAGAACAATAATTTTTTGTATATAACCAATAAGTAACAAAAGTTCTTAAGTAAATTGTCACTGTAACAATAAGTTTCAGGTAATGCGTTAAAGAATAAAAGATGGATCCAAGCTCGATCAGTAGCTTAAATTGTAGACAAATCTTTGTGCCAAAAAATAACCCTAACGTTACGAAGCATGCACAATATTATCACTATCAGAAATAAATGTATAACCCTGAAAATAGCCTTTAACCTTCTACTGTTCTTTTAGAATAATATATTGCCATGGCGTGTTCCTCGTAGCTTCAATAATTTTCGGAGATCTCCGTTTCTATGCTATCAAAACTGTGTTGTGGAATCTTATACAAGACCGTTTTGCTTTTCTCTCACGGTACATGCTGTGTCAACCACTCTGAGAATTCTGCACACGACATGACTGACAGGCCTTTCTCTTAAGGAAAGCTGTACCTCTTAGCAGCTATTCTACTTTACGCGTTATTTATGGACGAGTAAATTGCCCAGAGTTGACGGCCTCGGGCCATATCAAATACCTAGCACCGGTCCAGACTTCTGGAATTTCACAATAAATATGCAAATAGCGCCTTGGCGGCGTGTCCGCGTGGGAGGAGCGCAACGATGCGAACGTGGCTGAGTGGACAGCTTCACGCCAAGCTCTGCTAGCTTACCGTTCCGACTGCCACGCGGGTCGAGGTTCGATAACCCCGCAGCGCCGCCACTGGGGCATTCGGGTTGTCTGGATGCCCCTGGACCAAGTACGACATCTTTAGTCGTGCTGCTACAGTGTAACCGATGAACGACAGGAGTAGAAACGTTGTTCTGCATGCAAAAAAAAATTCGTCATGACGTATACTCGGTGGACACATCACAACCCGCAAGTTAGTCCCATTTTCATAGCATGAAGGCTCCATCAGGCGAATTCACCGAGATCTCCATCATAAACGAATCCTGGCATCCACAAGGAATATGTTTTTAAGTACAAAATCAAAACTTTTAATGACAGCACTTATTTTTACCAAGAGTGAAAGTAATGCAAATCTTTATAACTAGGAAAGTATTAGTCATGAGTTACCAACGCATCAATGAGCTGAACGCTCGGGAAATCATTATTCACTTAACATATTATTTCTGGTGACCATAGATGTATTTGTCGAGTTAGACGTTTATTTAGAATTTAGAATAAAGACAAAGATTAAAGACAGAGCTTAAGCGACACATGATTTTGAATACGGTGAAAAGGTTACAAAATAACTCATCAAAATTCTTCGTATTAGTAATCTAAGACGAGTATGTTCAATAATAATGGTAATAATAACTGGTAATGATAGTAGGTTGGATTGCGTGAATCCTCCCCAGCACCAAGGCCCCTACCCTCCAGTGAATGAACATTGTTCATATAAACTGGAATATCAAAAAGAGTGCAGCTAAAGTAGTTCTATTGGACCCCAACAGATGTCATGAAAAATGGCTGGAAGAAAAAATTAAACTTGTTTTATCCTCGTATGATTATCATCTACAGGGCGTCGTTGTGCTGTTTTTTATAATGTCTATCCATCTCT
The DNA here is from genome assembly GCA_037074705.1 of Zhengitettix transpicula. NCBI lineage: Eukaryota > Metazoa > Arthropoda > Insecta > Orthoptera > Tetrigidae > Zhengitettix > Zhengitettix transpicula. The sequence continues at coordinate 31,237,993 of CM073596.1, read as the reverse complement.
AGAGCGTCATTGTGGTTTTTTTTCTGACTGGTCCATTTTGAGGAAGCCATTGTAAAATCAACAGTTGGTTGTCAACCATACCCGTAACCTAGTGCTATTTCACTGCAGCTTTAATCTTAATTTGAGATTACTTTTATTAACTTTATTCGTATATATTTTGTCTTAACTTAATTTTTTAAGTATACAAATTACTCGAGGTCTGTTGTTCAGTCACATTGTATTTTGTGCTTACGTGGATTTTGTAATAAATGATGCAAACATTTTGTGGTTTAAAAAATTTCTATCGGTCCAAAAGTTATTAGAAACTAAAATGATATTGGAGACGAAGTAAATAATTCTGTAAACGCAAATCTCAGAACCTGAATGTATAGTGTTTACCCTAATTACTCTTATGGTTCATTTTAATTTACGGTTTTGTATAACTGTTTTAATTCTAGATTGTGTAGGAATGAGATGTTAATTAACTACCACGCATCACGGCTAGGATTTTATAGTGTAGTTATCGTAACCATCTCTAGAGCGTCGTAAATAATGCCGTAGTTGTCGTAGTCTACGGACTCCACTATACTGTCTCTATTATTACTGGTTATTTTTTTTCTCGATCAGTTAGTTAGGAGGCGTTGGTTGGATGAGGGCGCTGTCAGTCCCCCGAGGTCCAGCAGCTGCGTCTTTACAATAAGGGCTCCGGTTACACCGCCTCCAGAACATGTCCAGCACACTCAGCCTTCGGCGTACACCGGAATTTACTAGCATTCAAAAGAGCGATTAACATACGAGGATAAAACAAGTGTTTAATTTTTTTTTTCAGTAGTCGAGCTGTTACATTATAACGGTCTATACTTGTTGAATGTCAATATTACAGGCGTTACCGTATTTTCTTATAATGCTTTAGGAACTAAATTAAATACTCGGGGCATAACTGTTTTCCTCCTCGTGCATATAATATTTTTCAGACCAGATAGCGTTTTATTTTTATTTTTCCATAAATAACTGCAGCTCCTTGGAATAATGAGTAACATAACGTATACACTAGAGTCTCGATTCTTCTTCACAATATTATTGAACATCCCAATGCATAATTTGCTTGTTAATTTAATTTTTTACGTTTTCTCAATTTTTAATATCACAGTTATAACGTAGCTAGTCTTCTTGTCGTGCACCTATAGTCCGCGGCAATTCGGAAGGCAGATAGTCTTCTGACACCGCTTAGAGAGAGCGCGTGATAGGGAACGATAAATGGCGACGTTGTCACTCAATCACCTACCAGACACGCTTCTACTATCAAATGTTGATTAGTACGACAATAAACTGAAATACTCTGTAATCCACTGTAGAGAAAATGAACGTAACAGAACACACTGCAGCCGCCTCTTCTTTTGGATGAAGCAACTTTCCAACTAGAGGTTGTGTGTGTGCATGTATATATTTTTTTAATTTACAGTTTATAGTCGCATTAACCTGTTGGTCATTAGCGAATTACATCTGTTATGTTTTACGTTTGCTGAATGTATGTATTTATTTAATCTACAAATGGGCAGTTTGCCCGGTGGTGCATGCATGAAATTAGAATTTAATTACAAATTAAATGAGGGAAGTAACAATAAGGGAATATAGAGTTAATTAACATCTATATATTAAAAAAGGATGTATGTTTGTATTTACGTTAATATTTATAAAGTTTAAACGCGTGGACAGATTGCAACAAAACTAGGTATACATATTCTTAAAAACACGAGAAATGGTACTGTGGGGGTTTAGAAACCGCTAGCATAAATATAAAAAGAATTGAAAAATGTGATCATCAAGTTAAATAACTACGCTCAAATATACCATGAAGTCACAAGAGAGAGATACAGAGACGTTACTACGCGACGAACAAAGGAAATAGTTACTTTTTCCGTAATGAAATATGACAAAAATATTTTCTTTGAATAAAAAGTATAATTTTATCCAGCAATTTTATCCAATAATAAAAAACTATACGAAATACTTTACGATTCTTGCGGAAAATGTAACTTAACCTTCGAGCCGTATTAGTGACTCCAATATGACGATTATTTGTTTACATTTTGAATCTATCTAACAATTTCATCTATCGTTATGTCTGAAGACTGAGGGACAATTATATCCTTCAGTACTCGAGGAGTATATTTAAGTATTCGCTTCGTAAAGAAATTCGGAGGTATGCTTGTTGGGATTGACGCAATAAAATTCAATGTATTGTATAGCTGTTCAATTAATGCGCTATCGGTGGAAAGTATGTACGGAACTAGGAACTGTTAGATTTAGGTTAAATCACTTCTTGTTTAAAAATGAATATAGAATTAAATACTATTTGGTTTTTATATATATACTAGCTGGGTGCCCGGCGTTGCTCGTGTACTTATTTATATAAACTCGAAAAAGTATTTAATTGAGTACTTAAATATATTCCTTGAGTATTTCAGGATATAATTGTCAATTGTCACTCAGTCTTCATACATTACGAAATATTACATTGATGAAAATGTTAGCTAGACTCACAACTAATATAGCGCGAAAATTAACTTACATTTTCCCCAAGGATGGTAAAGTAATTCGTATTCTTCTTTATTACCATTCGATGGAGTATTGCTGTATAAAATTATACTTTTTATTTAAAGAACATATTTCTGCTTTATTTCATTCCTAATAAAGGAAATATTTCCTTTGTTCGTTGCGTAGTAACGTCTCTCTCTCGCGTGACGTCATTGTCTCTTGGCGCGCAGTAATTTAATATCTATGATCACGGTTTTTAATTATAATTCTTTCCACATATATGCTAGGCGTTTCTCACCCTCACAGTACCGTTTCTCGTGGTTTGAAGAATATGTGTACCAATTTTTGTTGCATTCTGTCCACGCGATAAAATTTGTATAAAGAACAACGTAAATACATACATACATACATACATACAAATATACATCCTTTTTTATTATATAGATATAAGTACACGGGAAATTATTATAAAATATAAGCTAGGTTTAGGGAAATTATTTCAACAATAAATACATGTATACTACTATAACATTAATAAATTAAAGATTAATATTGAAAAAGTTAAAGACGGAATTAATATTGTACAGGCCTGAAAAGAAGAAAAGTGGAAATGTATCTGAAAATAGAGGTTACATAACTATTTTACCACCCAAGGAGACAAGGAATGTTTAATTTTTTTTTTCTTTTTAGTTTATAACGGAGCACTATCACTTCACTTCAATAGAGAGTTCAGATTAAGTTTAAATCTTCTTTCCGTTAGAAGACTTTCTCCGAAAACTCTTACAGGTAAATTGTTCCAGTTATTTATTTCCTATTTCGAAATGAGTATGTTGGCTCTCGCTCGTAAAATATTCGTATAAGTGACATTTCTCCGACACGCTTGTGAAAAACTTGTCTCCTTCCGTAGGTTGCATCTATACCTTCATTCTGCAACTGTAAACAACGCATAAATTTAAGATAAATTGCAACTCCATATACTAGTGATTTGAGTGTGAATGACGACATAGGGCGGCGCTTCTGTGAAACCCGCTAGATGAGTAAGTCGTTCAACCTTCTTTAGTTGGAAGGTGCGATAATTTTCAGTAATCGGTTTCAAGTCTTGGGGGACCTCCTTCTATTTTAAGGTAATTTTTTTGTCAATTTTAAGATTGATATTTCTTTCTCACACCGTTTATATGTTTTTTGGAAAAAGGATTTAATCTGCTTATCATAGTATCTACATTCTCTCCCTTTGTATTTTCACTTTCAGTGAAAATTTTATGTCTCCTTTAATTCTCAAGGGTTTTTTTTCCCAAAAAAAGCCTACAATTTATTTACTCGTGCTATTCGAATATCTGTCGAATGAGTGGACTCATTCTATTGAGTATCATCATATTACCTTGTCGGTTCATCCATATTGTATGAGTTCCACATACTCTTCTCCTCCACTTCTTATCTGTAATTTATTTTATGAATTAGTAAAACCTGAGACGAGTCACAGGGAAGCTTCCTCAAAAAAAAAAACCATAAACCTCTTATCTTCCACTTGTCTCATTACGTTGTATACATTGGCCCAAGCAGACGTGGAAGTGTTCTTTTGTGAAGGGGATCTCAGTCCGTCAGATCCCATGGCCTGGATGTTCCACTCGGCTGGGCCTCAGTTGTCACCGTTACTTGTGATAGCTAAGGTTCAAACTCGTGCCCTTGAAGTGTTCCGCTCAGGCGCCTCCGAGTCCTGTTGTCACAGTCAACCTTATCATCGTACCCATTCATCCGGGCTTTTACAGTTCTCTAACTCATCCATCTCAAGTATCACCATTAACCGCGTCGACAGACTGAGCACAGACGTTGAAGTTGGTTCTGGGAAGCACGAGGTGCTGGTAATGAAAGACTCTGACCGCCATAAAATCATCCAGAGAAGAGACTCATTGTCCGTGGAATGTTCTAACCCTAGATTTCCTACTGCCGTAGGAGTCAACATATATTGTTGATTTTAAACCCATATCATTATGTAAATATCAGCACATTCATGAATATTGTTTGACGCGCTGATTCAGTTAAAAATAATTCACCTCTATTTTTTTTTAACTACGTTTGATCCACTTTAAATACACCTCTGTATTTTATTGCTTAAATTATCAGATTGGTATATTGTCCAACCAGTTTCATCCATTCAAGCTATCCATAATTTATTGAAGACTAGCTGGGTGCCCGGCGTTGCCCGAGATGTCATTTATCCCTAACCCCCGATACGAATCCAATTTAAGTTGCTTTTGCTCTATTTTTATGTAACTCTCCTCAAACCCTATCCCTAAATGTGCTCACCGTCCATGCCGAAAAGGGGGTTGAAGTCATTGACCAAATATATCGGCCGTTTTTACATGTTAGAAGGTGACCACCCCCACAAATGTCCGATAATCAATTTGTATTTATTCCACGAAAAAAATCGACCGATTACATTGTCTGAAAATTTCTACACCAGCCCACCACCTCCCAAACCAGTCGCGTTACCCAGGTTGTCACAATTAGACTCAGCGACATTCTTAGTCTCTGAATTGATTCGAATCTCGGTAGTTTTTGCGTTATTTTTATTTTACGTACCTCCACCCCCACCCCTAACGTTGCTCTCCTCACAAGGGTTGAAATTATACATTGGTATAAATACTATCAAAGTCATTATCCGCAGGAAATAATTATTTAACGCAAATATCGACCGTTTAACATGTTTGAAAATTTCCACCCCCGACCACTCCAGCTTGGGGGACTTAAACGGCAACTTAAATATCATAATTAAACTCACTGACCACCATAACCCTGGATACGAGTCCAATATCGATTGTGTTTACGATATTTCTATATATATCCACAACACCCCCACCCTTAAGGGTGTTCCACTCCAAATCCAGAAAGAGGTTAATATTAAATATATGGAACATATAGAGAAAATATAATCAGGTTACAGCTTCAGTGTAATCAGTAGCTGAAATAATTTTAATAATTTCCCTTACTTATATTTGAGAAAATTCTAGATTAATTTTGGAACTTTTTCGACTTATCTTTGATATTGGATTAAGATTGTTCAGCCAACATTCTTAAGATAATATCTCTAAGAATTTAGGTATATATTTTAATGGAATAAAAAGTATAATTTTATCCAGCAATACTCCATAGAATGATAATAAAATACAATACGAAATACGTTACGATCCTTGCAGAAAATGTAAGTTAATTTTCGAGCCGTATTAGTGACTCCAATATGGCGATTATTTACTAAACTTGAAACATTAAATATAAAACGTCATTGTTTAAAACATGTCTACATGTTGGTCTCCGTTCTTCTCGTTTATAAATAAAATTTCACCATTTTTTAGACAGCTTCATATGTACGAGATCTTGTTGGCATTTACGCAGGACAATATTTTGATTATTTCCGTGGCAACCATTCAGACTTTTTCAAGGCAATTTATTTTTATAAAAAAAAAGTGTATTGCCATTGCCGCTCTCGGGAATAATTTCTAATTTAGACACAATCCTGGAATTGCCTTTTATGCTGAGCCCGAATCAATTACGCGGACTGGAGTTGACAGCGCTCCACATCTCCCGTTACGACGTGGACGCGGTCGTAACATGGCGGCTACGGCCCGCAGGACCAACGCTCCTAACGACGGTGGTACGTCTGCCGACGCAACACATTTCTCGCGATGGTGCCAGCTCTAAAAAAAAAAAGCAAGCGACGAAGCGTCTCTGAAAAGTGGCTGCTGGAACAATAAAAAGGACGAGAAGCGTCCACTCCAGCACACGTGCGGCGCCGCTCCGCTTTCTATTGTTCTGCGTAATTGCTTCAGGGATGGCGGCAGATGTCTCGACGTTTCGGCGCTGCAATACGCGTGTTTCCAGAACTGCTGTTCGTACTTCCGGATGAGCTTATCAAAAACTGGGCGGCGACAGCTTGCTCTTGTTGTAATATCACGCTATCGTGGATACCGCGTGATTTCAAAATTACTAAGGTAGCAGCAGCCAGCGGTTTAAAACCTACGAGGATCCTACAAGACACCATGTTACGAAGTCTGTCGACGTTCCTATGTACAGGCGCTATCACTGCTCTTGTCTCAAGTTCGGGGTAGTAATGCGAGATATACAACTATCGTTAAAGGAAGTGACGCACCCAAATTGCCGTGACCGAGAACCAATCAGAAACCACCACGTCACCGTGAATATTAAAACATTCTACTCAGCGTATTAGGCTACATAGGCTGTCTGCAGACACACACACTTCGTCTTCTTCTCTACTCCCATCATCGGAAGGATCAAATTCCCGGCCTATTCAATTTCCAAGTAGGATCCTTAAAATTACAGCTAAACCTTGGCTACCATCCTATACTTTTCCGCATTCCCCTTTCAGTTCTTTTCCTATGCTATAAGAGGGATTTAGCTACCATGTAGCTTACCACATACATAGCCTATCTACACACACACACACAAATAAACAACAAATATGAATTGATTAATTACCTCAAGCTCCAAAGATATATAAAATTAAATGTGAAAAATAATGATCAATTCCTTGAATATCACTTTAATCGTTTTCATTAATTTTATATTTTTTTACTTAAATGATATCTACTAAATTTCTATATAATGAAACCATTTGTCTGAAATAGGGCCCGGAGATATGGAGTAGAAATCGGAATACGGTGACTTGTGGTTCCCAAGGAGCATTAAGTTTAAGTTATTGTGTGTTAAAAAGTAACTACTGATAGAAGTATACTTAATATCTATTCTTACAGTATCGAAATTTTTATTTCATCATGGCTGTAACTGTAACATAATTTTTCTCCTACTCTTGACGACAAAGATAACGTTTAACTACGAATATTATGCTCCAGCAAACTCCTCTCTCGCTATCGGAAGGGCGTGGGACAAGCACCCAATGTCCGACCTACCTGATGCAGGTTTTTCTAGGGTTTCTGCATTACTTTTAGGCGAATTCCGGGTAGGATCCTTAACATATAGCCCGGGGGCCCTAGTTAACCCTTGGCTACCTTCCTCTACCCTTCCGCATCCCCCCTTTCAAATCCCTTCCTATGCTATTAAAGGGGAGTTGCCCAACGTGGATCACCCTCATAGCCTATTGCCCAAAAAAAAATTTAAAAAAACCGTAAAAACAAAAGTAAATTAGGTAGAATGAAATTTGGAGTTTCGACTTCTTACAACTTAAGATAACCTAAAAGATATTTAACACTTCACATAATAACACGTGTTCCAATAAAATATATCGTTTAAATTTCTAACGTGATTCAATTTCGAGTCCCCGTGGTAAATTCTAAAAAAAAATCCCTACCCAAGAGTTCGTGTTCAAGAAACAAAATCAAAATATATTGTAACGTCTACCATTTGGCCTACAGATGGCGAATTGTAGTTTGATGTCCTCGGGGCTGTACAAAGCGAAAAAAGTGTAATAAAATGTAATGGCCGAACAGTAAAAAATTTATTAACTAACAATGTAATTAATGTAATTAATGCATGGAAGCAAAACTATGCCTTTGACAAATTTACGTAAAATTCTTTGATATAATATTAAATCATTTTTAAAACGATTGAGTATACGTTATCAGAATCTTCAATATCTTTGAAAAGATTTAGATAACAATATTAATTGATCATTAAGGTCTTATATTTTTATTGTTCATTGATCACTCTCAAATTTAGGGACAAAACGTAGTGATATATTGCTCTGACTGCATGAATTAAATTGTGAATTAATAAACCTTTTCTGGCTATTTAACCATTATACTAGTCAGATAAATATTAGTAACTAAAAAGTCGAACAATATGAACTATAATTCTAAGCGGAATTATTATTTAATCAATATTGTGGTAAAATTTAATGAGTTTCCAAAATAAATTTGAGGAAAATCAATTTTCTTCTTCTTAGGTTCATCATTCTAATGGAGAGGTATGTGCTTTCTCTGTGGTTCGAAACGTGACATAGAAATCGAGACTCTGAATCGACTTTCACCGAAATGGGGAACATAGCTTTTTCTAGCTGTACAGAACGCTGCTTGTAAAAGTTTATACTCTGCCCCATTCGGTTTTAGCTGTTAACTGAAATTGCCGCACTACGATTTAATTGGTAAAGAACGTGATGTATATAACGAGTTTCCTCAGTGGCGTTTAAGAAAACCCCTGGAGCAGCAGCCTTCGCAAAAGAAATTATCTAAAATCCCGCGGCCGTAGATAAGGGGTTTACGGAAATATAGGGAGAATCGATGGGTTGGTTTCCGGAGAAGAGCGGAGTAGAGGGGGAGGTAAATAGATTAGGAGCGCGCCTGAGCAGGCGTAACCCGAGCTGTGGTCCACGTGTGAGGAGGCTGCAGGTAAACAGAGCGCGTCCTTGGATGGCGAAACCTGCTCTGGGTCTTGGGAAGGCGCGTGCTCGCGATATCGCACACGCTAACAAGCTCATAAGTCTTCCTGGACCAACACCTCAGGAGTGAATGATGGCACATAAACAATCTATTCTCAGAGTCTCACTTTTTCTGAATACGAAGCTAGGCTAATAGATAGTAATTGAACAGAAAAACACATTATTTTGGATTGATTCATTGTCATTTCTGAACAAAATTGCATACACTTCACCCAGAAGTCCTCCAACTTATTCAGTCCGCCCAAAAATCACTTTTCGGATGGTTTTCAAACTAGGTGTTCGTTTCGTCAACGATATCCTCGTTTCCCGAAGATCCGTTTTCTCACGTTATGAAAGATAAAAAATCATAGCAGATGAAGTCTAGCAAATATGACAACAGTACAAAATTAAATTACACGTGTTTTGCATTGAAGGATGTGTACTTTATTTAATACTAGCTGGGTGCCCGGCGTTGCTCGTGTACTTATTTATATAAACTCGAAAAAGTATTTAATTGAATACTTCCTTGAGTATTTCAGGATATAATTGTCACTCAGTCTTCATACATTACGAAATATTATATTGATGAAAATGTTAGCTAGACTCACAACTAATATAGCGCGAAAATTAACTTACATTTTCCGCAAGGATGGTAAAGTAATTCGTATTCTTCTTTATTACCATTCGATGGAGTATTGCTGTATAAAATTATATTTTTTATTTAAAGAAAATATTTCTGCTTTATTTCATTCCTGATTAAGGAGAATTTCCTTTGTTCGTTGCGTAGTAACGTCTTTCTCTCGCGTGACGTCATTGTCTCTTGGCGCGCAGTAATTTAACATTTAATGATAATGGTTTTTAATTATAATTCTTTCCACATATATGCTAGGGGTTTCTCACCCTCACAGTACCGTTTCTCGTGTTTTGAAGAATATGTGTACCAATTTTTGTTGCATTCTGTCCACGCGATAAAATTTGTATAAAGAACAACGTAAATACATACAGACATACATACATACAAATATACATCCTTTTTTATTATATAGATCTGAATAACGTTTAACGGGTACTTGGTCTTTACACATTTACTATCAAATATGTGAAATTAGAATAATATACTATAACGTGACTTATCAAGAGATAATGAAATAAAAATACTCTACGCTCCGGCTATTAAAATGTGACTCTTTTTCGCCAGGTTCAAATGGGCTGGCAATGACAAACAATTGGCAGAATACGTACTGACCCACTTTATTTCAATTGAAGATGAAGCTTCTCTGGTGAATCTCAGGTTAAGTGCAGTCCTTGATACAATTCCAGTTAGATGGCCGACCTCTTTCACCAGGATTGGTTACCCGTCTCAATTCATTATCCAGGTTTAATTATAATAAATGCAGATACGTTCTTTTGAAATATTTATTATTTCACCAGGAAACATTTAACATAAAACGATAATATTTCCTCCACGATCGCTCAATTGGTTTTGTTTTTCTCTTCAACCAGCGATGATACTCTCACGCAACAATAGTCTCTTGAAGATAATAATCAGAGATATTTTAATATAAGAAGATATTACACAAACGCAAAACAACACAAAAATAAATTGAAATTGGCACCATTACAATACACAAATACCAAAATTTTTCGAGAATCTCACTTCAAATAATTCGTAAGATTTAGCACATTTAAAATTTATTAAATTATAATGATTAACAAATATGAAGTATTGATTTTACCTTCATTCTATGACTCCTCCAGTACATTCAAAATTGGGAAAAATCATGGTAGGTGCCATATTTCTGCCATGTCAGTCATTTAAAAGTCATGTTATTTAAAATCAAATTAGTTCCACAGATCGTGTAATATTTCGCATTATTTTTTATCATCATTCGATGGATACAATTATACGCTTCATTTAATAAAAATATTTCTGCTTTTTTTCCATTACGAAGAAAGGAACTATTTCCTTTGTTGTGCAGTATCGTCGCGTAGGAACGTCTCCCTCGATGACGTCATGATTTTTTGACGCCCAGTACTTTAACACAAAATGATCACATTCTTAAATTATAATTATTTCCACCTTTGTGCTACAGGTTACTCAGCCCCCTCATTACTGTTTCTCGTTTTTTGAAGAATGTGTGTACCAATTTTTGTTGAAATATGTCTATGCGTTTAAATATTTATAGAGGTTAACGTAAATACATACAAATATACATCCTTTTTATTATATAGATCTCAATAATAACGTCACAGAACAGTGTACAGTCATTGTTATTTCTTTTTCTAAATAGTCTATCTCAAAAATTCCAGTTGTTGTACATTCGAGTACCTCGTCTATAATTTCATCGACGAGAAACAAAACTTTACCGTCTAGACCACGTGGGGGTGACGTTTCCCAAGTGGGGGAACAATCGATAAAAGCCTAGAGAAAAATTCTCTGAGTACTTTTTCTTCTCGGGTATGTTGACATTTTTTGCTTACACGTACAGTAACACATCCTAGAGAAACCGGGCCAAAAGTTTATATACCATAGCTCTTTCGGAGAACGAAAAATACATACAGTGGAAGCCGTTTTCCAAAAGGTGCCCTTGACGGGAAAATATTCTACATGAATACCCCGCAATTTATTTCTTTCTTATAAAACTGACTGAATTCACTTGACGTTTTATTTTAAATTATTCTAATAACCGTGATTTTTTAAATCCCTGATACAAAGTTAATATGAATTGTGAGACATTTTAATAAATAAATAAAAATGTATAAATTAATTTATCAAGTAATTTTGAATTGTAACTTAAATTAACTTATGTAATTTAACATTCGTTTATCAATACTACCACACTGTGCATCCTAAAAACGCGTTCATCATATTCCTGGCGAATTAAGCCATCTTCGGAGACTATTCGCATGTAGAAACCCACCCTTCCAACTATTTTGTTTCTTGAAGAATTTTATCATCTGCAGTTATGTATATACATACAAACCTGTCAGGATTGTGACTAAATTACGTCAAGCCAGCTAATAATTCGCCCATACAAACAAACGCGGCACCCGTCTTGCAGATTATTTTTTATACACAATATTTCGAGAAAAATTTCAACCATAAATTCTTGAAATATAACATCAGTGTTGAATCACGATGCTTCTCGGAAATAAACTTGTTCCGATAATACCTGCGCCGTCTCTTAGATTTTGTAAGTACTTAATTACTTATGCTAGCAATAACTACAACCAGTTCAGAGTTGCCTGATTTATGAGCATAGCCAGTAATCCAAATAACTCGTATTTCAAAACGAGTATCCCAATAATAAATAACGATTCGTTTCATGCCACAAAATATTCATTTAAACGGAATGTAAAGTGATCTTTGCTCAGAATCTAGACGTACGCACTTTTATTTGTAACATGTAAGCAGCTGCATAATTAATATAATCTCACAAGTCTAACCAAGGGAAATATATCTACATGACACATTTTGGTTCCATTGAGATATTCCCCGACAATACGTTAGGAGAAGTAAATAATTAAATACAATACAAAAATTGAGGTTAAAATCATTCAGAGAAGTAAGCCGGCAACATTAAAGGGGTTTGTAAGAAGAACGAGTCGATAAGCGGTTAAGAAGATAACGGCCCATTAATTCTCTGAATTGGCAGTGGGCGAAGCGTGTATTAGGCACAGAAGGATAAAAAATGGAGTACAGAAGTTGAGAACAAAACATAAGCACCCTTAATGGGGAACATTAGTCAGGCGGCATTTAGAATACAAAAGGATGAATCATAAAACAAAGAGAAAACGACGTGCAATAGGAATAGTTTAAGGATCTACGAAGACATTCACGGTTAACGTTCCAATCTTCAGACGTCAGGAACGTACCTGATTACGGAAAAAATTCGAACATTCCCTACATGGAACAATTTTATTTATTTCCAAATGTTGTGCGTGACTGAGTTGTGCTCTAATAATTAAATGTTACTAGGGTTCACAGCAAATATATTTTGCTCAACGATTCCTGCCTATAATAAGACGTAAATAAAGCACCCATTAACAGGAAACAATTTATATATTAAAATTTAATTTCTGGTTTTTTTCTCTGGAGCCGATTTAAAAAAAAAAGTGGGTCGTGAGGTAAACGAAATTATGTTGAAACGTCAATTAAAAAAACGTAGTATAATAATTCGACGATTTTCTAAATGCATTACACCTAATGATGTGTTCCTGTAATTAACAGTTTCGCCGCACCTACTATTTGATGATGTATAATTACACCCGTCGCAAAGTTCAAGCTGGTTTCCGTGGACTCGTCTATTTGTCGTAAGTTATATCGTGAACTCTGGCCTTTGTGCATAGTCGAAGTTAGATGTGTAACATCTGACCTGAGGCGCACAGGGTGTAAACCTTCCAATGGCAAAGGCGTTTTATATCGTCTCACTTCCGCGATACAAAATTGACGATTCCTTTAGAATATATTTCCTATTGATCGAAACCATTAGAGGTTTTATAAGTCACAATGAAGTAGCCAATTATCAGAAAAAAATTCCTACCATGTCGCTACTTTCTTGAGAGACTGAGAGGGCTACCTTTGGGGATGCCTTCTCCTCTCTCCGTTTCTGAACTAAGGTTCCCACAAGCCGAGGCATCTCGGCCTGTTTTGAGAGGTGTATTTTCCGGGGTCGCAGACCTTTGACATACGGTAAGAGTCGTCCGCTATTCCTATTGGGAATAGTCGGCTAGCTGCCTCCTAAACTGGTCAAGGCACCCCCTCCCACCATAGGAAGGGCGTGGGACAAGTACCAAATGTCCAACCTACCTGATGCAGGTTTTGTAGGGTTTGTACAGCATCAATTTTAGGCGATTGCCGGGTACGATCCTTAAACTACAGCCCGGGGGACCTAGTTAACCCTTGGTTACATTCCTCTACCCTTCCGCATCCCCCCCCCCCTTTGAAATCCGTTTTCTATGCTATTAGAGGGGAGTTGCCTGTCTAAAATAAATACCACACAACATTTCGGCAATCCTTGTTGGATTTAAAATGAAAAATATTCGTTTGAAAATTAATAATAAGAAAAATAGCCAAAGACAGACAAAATAATTCAACTTTTCTGGAAACCTTGTTCCTTTCTAGAGGTGCTGAGAAAACTAAAAACTCAAGAGCCTAGAGCGACACAACCGCACAAAACAGTTGACAAACTGTCAGGTGATTGATCGCAAGAGCCGCAAGAACGACACACTGTACAAACTAGACAAACTCTAAGATGAAAAGATTTTAAGTGAAGAGGAGTAGTGATAATATTTGAGTACTATCAGCAGTATAAAGTTGATCTACGTATGAAATAGAGGATTTAATCTCACGACTGATCCGTCTATGATTTCGGGATCCAAATGACGTGGCGAAAATGCAAATATTCGGGTTGAGTTTTGAAAGTAAATCATATCGGGCTCAGCTGAGCAGAGTATGTTCTCGAAAGGCGACCTAATTGGACGTCTGGAGAGAGTTACACTGGCTTTTATTGCCCGGCACAATGGACTTCCGCCAGCTCTGGTCGGGTGTACTACGCCCAGCTTATTAACAGCAGCAACGGCTTCCCACATGCTAATGGAACTCGCTCACACTGCCCCGTATTTCACTCCGCTCTCGTATTCACATTTCAGCTTGTCGATGTTGGTCTTGTCGGCCCGGGAAAAAATATTACTCTGCCAGTCCAAACATACAGGGCCTTACATAAACAATATCTTCAAAGATTTGTAGTTTGGGCTCGTCAGTAGGAACATACGCATTCCTCAAGAGAACTTACTTTACTGAGTAATACTAGTGTAAAAAAATATTGTTCGTTATTAAATGTGTCAATACTGATGATAGAAGACGGTGTTCGCTCTTGAATGTCTTTGGGGGGGGGGGGGGGAAACACCTCATGTGACCAAACATTAATCCACATAAAAGACCAACCTGAGTCACAAGACTTCTCATTTCCTTCGCACTACATCTTATAAATACAGAAAAAATGTATTTTTGACCCCTTCGCGACTCTCAATATGAGCGATTTCAATCTCTGATCAAAATTTATTCCTACTACACATTTGTGATTTTGATAATTTCATTCGATTTTACGTGGAATACATTAAAAGCGTGGCAGATCGGGCATTTTGACGTCCGTAATGCATTGAACGACGACGAGAGTATTGGTGATACAGAAACGAACAGTTGGCCATGTAATGGCTCCAAACTAAACCAAGAGTCCGTGAATTTCCCGGGATTGCTAATATCGAATTATGTGTACAGTGCAATTTTCAGTGATGCCTGAAACATTGGAGTATGAATATGTTCCATTAGCTTCGATTGAAACCAACTACGCTTGAAATACTGGGATTCGAATTTTTTCTAACGATAATACTATCACATGTGATCCCTAGTGGTCACTGACCGACCCATCGCGAAACAGTATGATGGTCTGCGATTAGGGGATTATTCGTAAATATATTATCGTGGCGCATTGCTGGTCAAGGCCGCATAATCATGCTAAAATTAAACATGTACTAATTTTTTAAATTTGGGCCATTGGATATTTCAAATAATGTTTTGTAGCACACACACACACACACACAAATATATATATATATATATATATATATATATATATATATATATATAACTGAGTGTGACAATTCGTACGACAGTAAAGTTCGTGAAACAGTAAAGTAGAAAGGTGTCGAATTTCCGTGCTATGGCCTGTAAATAAAATATTATTCTTTAAAATTAAAATAAGAACGGGTCCACAAACCGGTATAAGAGTAGCTCTGAAAAAAATTGTATGTAAAACGTAATTTTGTAAACCTTTACGTAAATATCATCTATCGCCAGATTTCTCTTTTTTGTTGTTTGATTCCTCTTATAAATTTTTTTTATTGTAGATTAGATTTGTATATTCCTTTGTAATTTTGGAGACAACTTAAAACCACTATCAGGCCCTAATAAGTGGCTCTGATGTTTTGATTGTCATTAAATCTGAGGCACTTATTAAAAACAAATAATGTATAAATTTCTATGTTAAGTAAAAATTGTAATTAGTGTTTTGTTATCTATTTAAAATAAATTTGGTTTAATTTCAAGGTAAAAGCCGGATAACTTTCTTCGTTTGTTTCATTTAAATATGAATACCACATAATTAGACTCTCTAACGTGTTGGATTATTTTATTTAATTAATTGTGTATATTACATAATTTGGCGCCCAACGTGGGGCCTGTTTCTTTAATATTTTGTATACCACAATATATATGTTGTTTGGGTACCTCTCGCAGGTTTCAAATCCCCTTTCGGGAAAAAGAATAAATTTCTGTGGCCATGAAATTTGTTCAAGAATGTCTAAATAATCTTTTGGTGTTTCAAATTTTTGGAATAAATATTAAGTGTTAATCCAAAATAAATAACACTTAAAGAAGTGCCAAATACAGGGGAAAAAACTGTGTGATTTACTTGAATTTATATTTTAAACTGCCATTTATTTACTTTTTAATGTAACTTTTAATATATTCAGAATATTTTTATTCAGTTTTACAGCCACATTAATTTATTATCCTTTATAAGCAGTAGTTTATGTACAAAAAATTATAACGACGGTTTACATTTATAAATTCAACTATCTGAATACCCCGTATTTTTTACTGCTTCATGAAAGGAGGTAAACGTAAAAATATTACGTATTACGTTTTATTAAAGAAAGATAAAAAAAAGTAAAATATTCTGCCATGCGTTGATTCTCTAACAACGGTCAGAAAAAAAATTAGTTCGGTCTCATTTTAACTATTTATAGAAAGAATTCTTATCCAAAATACACAACCCTTCCATAACGGACTCAAAACAGAAAAAAACGCAATATAATATCTGAAACATTATCAAGTAGCTTAATAAGAAACAGAAACATTGCAATTTACTCTTTAGTACTGGTTTTCAAATTGTGATTAGTTTTTACAATATTTATAGAAAGTCATGAAAAATTCTGAAGAGGTTCTCCTTCAGAGCCGGGTTGACAAAATTCACTATTTTACAGTTCGTAATATTAATGACGTCCAATTTTTTTTTGAAAATTTACTACATAAATAAAAATTCCTGGATGATTTTGATGACTACTAAATACCGTATTATGAGACGAAAAATGAATGTAGACACGAGAGCCTAGGAAACAGTTCGTGAAAAGACGCAAGAAGTGTTGCCTACACTTATGTAAAATTCCTCCAGATGAAGATACAAGCCCGTCATTTGCGTGCCTAATTATACTGAGGAATTCCGTTATAAATTCTCCCTCCTTGATAAGATTAAACACAAACGTTATTAACATTTCAGCGCTTTAACAATGCTCACACATACACACACACACAAAATAATTCTTGCTTTAAAAGAATGTGGGAACACACCAGAAGCGAAACCACTAAATTGGGCTGATAAGATAAATTTATTACCAGGAATGGGCTTCAGCTAACTCATTAAATTCCTTTATTATTTATTTTATTTTGCAGTGGTCGGATTTTCCGATGATCGCAACTGATGGCTATGCTCAACTGCGAGCACTGCGCGCATGTACATTGCCTATCTTTGACAGAATTAATAGAATCGACTCATTTTCAACATTTTAGACCTCTTTAAGTTTATCTGAATTATTGTTTTGATATTGAAATTATCAATTTATTAATTAGATAGTTCTTTTTAAATTACTAATGATGCCAAAACAGACAAAATTATAATTTAATTTAAATTGTTTGTCTTGCTGTGGACACTAATCAGGTATACAATAAAGATATTAAATTGAAAAATTAAATTAAATTAAATTTATGTGCCGAAAATCTGATGATGGCCCACATTAAGACCGAAATATATTAAATTAAATAAATTATAATTTTTAATTGTTTTTTCCTTATTAATAAAATTATAGATTATGTAAGTCTTATTAGTATAAATCAAACTAATCTCGACTTCAAATTTTTTTTGTTTCACATAGCAACTTTGGTTCCATGCTGGTCATAGTCGTCGAATTATAATAGTTATAATGTAAGTGACAAATTTTATAACTGTCTGACAATTATGTAATATAGTTTAATTCAAAATGCCAAGGTGCTCGACGACCATTTTAGGCCTGTTCAATTTTTTAGAATATTTAACTGGATGCCCAGCGTTGCACGGGTACTTATTCTTTACACATTTACTGTAAAATATGTGAAATTATCATGATACACACACTAGCAAAATTTTTCAAGCTCTCATTTGAAATAATTCGTCAGTTTTAACACATTTAAAATCTATTAAATTATAATTATTAACAAATACTAGCTATTGATTTTACCATCATTCTGTGTCTCCTCCAGTAAAAACAAAATTGGGAAAAAGCATGGTACGGGCCATATTTATGCCATGTCAGTCATTTAAAAGTCAAGTTATTAAAAGAAAATTAGTTCCACTGATCGTATAATCTTTAGCATTGTTTCTGATCATCATTTGATGGAGTATTGCTGGATATAATTGTACGTTTTAATCAATAAAAACATTTCTGCTTTATTTCATTACGAAAAAAGGAACTATTTCCTTTGTTGTGCAGTATCGTCGCGTGTGCTGTGACGTCATTAACACAAAATGATTACATTATTTAATTATAACTCTTTTTACCTATATGCTACAGGTTTCTTACCCCCACAGTATCGTTTCTCGTCTTTTGAAAAATATGTGTGCTAATGTTTGTTGCCCTCTGTCAACGCGTTTAAATATGTATAGAGATTAACGTAAATACATACATATATATATATATTATATGTTTATTATATAGATTACTCTTCTGAATTGTATAATATCTATTTTTGACATACACCCCGAAAAATAATACATTTTGAACAATTCAATAATTATTTTAAAGTATTTCATATTTTTAAAAGAAAAACTGTTTTCCGTACATTTTGCGTAAAAATCAGAAACGTACGGTATTTTAAAGAAAAACAAGTTAAGGAGAGGCAATTCGAAAACTCGCTTTAGACTCAAAATCTGCTGCACGATCCTGATTTAAACGTGGAAATATTTTTAACTTGGCGTCGGTCGGAAAAATTCGACACGGCGCACTAAAGCGCGGTCTCGACGCTTCATCAGTGGACCTGGTATGGTAACTTTTAATGGCTCTGATGCTATCTGTATCGGACACGACGTGAACTTCTGTAACAACGGCGACTTGAAATTTGGATAAAACGTATTCATAATTCGAACACGTCTGACAGTCAACAAGCTTCTCCAATTTTTATATCTCAAGGAAACTCGTGACCAAGTAACAATAAAAATCCTACATCAATATATAAATATTTTTTAGAAGTATGTATGGCCAAATAATGGAAAATTCGGTTCCTTGTTTGGAGAGAGGAACGAATCCCAGAACTAAATGGATATTGAACTTTGTTTATTGCGTAATAATGTTTTCGGAGTAAATGACTATTTTGGACGTGGCGCAGGTTTTTATAGCTTGCTTGTAAAACTTGGGGCAATTCGATTGGTAAGTCTCCTAAGCATGGTTTATGCGACGCTGCGTTGTGTTGATGCAGAGTTGGATAGGTTTTCTGCCTCCTACTCTTTATCCCACGCTCAAACAACGAGGTGACGCCGCAGTAAAACTCTGGACTCGTAATTAGGAACAACGGACTTCGATCCTCGACAGCCGGTTAACGAAAGAGAGATCTTTACGACCCAAAACAGAACTGGACAAGAACGCCTGCGGATTCAAGAATAGAGTAGGCTACAAAAAGAAAATATTTAGACCTTATTTTTTTTTACCAACTTCATAAGGACGTAATACGTAATAATCTGTTACATATCATAACAGAAAGGTCTCTAATTTCAAATCAAAAGACAAAACTACTGTGATGACTATTGAACGCCGTATTATGAGAGAGAAAATTAAAACTGATAGGATTAAGAGGAAAGGAATACGTTAAAATATTAAACCTGTAGGTTTCCTACTTCCACATCTATTAGTAAACAGTGATACCGAATACTGATCACACTGATGTATTCTTATAAATTTATAACTCTTTATAATAATTACTAATTAATATAATCATTTATAGCACTTAAGTCACAAAAAATTAGGATTATTGACAAAAATTACATATAATATTAATAAATTAACTTTCATCTAAAACAATTAAGTCAGGATGTAAATTATTTATAGCCCATTAGGTCAGAAAAATTAATAAGATGATTGATAAAAATTACATTTAAAATTTCATCAATTTCATACAATGAAAAATGTGTGTAAGATGAAAATATAATTTATAAAATATTAAATGTAATATTTATTAAATGACTTAAATGGTTATAAACCATTATATTAATTTACAAATTGTGACACAATGTTTAATTTTAATAATTACTGATGCTGTTTTAACACGAATATTCTCGTATTTTTATTGTATGGTAAAGTTGTTTAAATCGCGATCGTAACCGGCAATGCGTCACGATAGTATATTTACGTGAATTTCCGACGATACATAACATAATTAACAATGATAAAAAATCCACATTCTAAGTTTATCGCTTGCTTGTAAATTCTATATTTTTAAAAAAATGAAAAACAAATTTAGAGTACATGAGCATGTCACACTTCATAATTGGTCCTTCGAAGAGACTAGATTTTAGTTTACACGAAAAACACTGACGCAGCAAAGAAAGACGACAGGAGTTGATTGCCATACTCCCGTGAAGCTGCAAAAAAAAAATTTCTTTACTTCGAATACCGTAATTGGATCGCTCAGGAAGTTTCCGCGGAATTGTACTGAAGTGAAATATGCAAGGAACGTTAAAAATTTCATGGAAGCGAAACGTTGGCGGGGCAGCGGCACAGCAGAACGTTAAAAATTACTTGGTCTCACAATGTAAGCGATACAGAACGCTCAACATTTTAACTATAACTATAACTATAACTTGCTAGGGAATGATTTTAATAAATCTTACCCGTATAGGAGAAACCGCGATATATTACACGAGTTGAGTTTGGCTAAAATATGGGAAATCAGTGATCGGAGCAAATCATAGAATATGAGTTGTTAATAATATTCATTTTGAAGACCAGACAAACAATGATATAATTCTTAACAGAAGAAAAACCTCAGTGTATAAAACTTAGATAGTAAAATTATTTACTAACTTAGAAATACTAAAAGAATTTTAAAAATAAAATATTTAATACAAATTCAGTTTTAATTAATACACTTTCGATCCTTAATCAGTTCTAATGATAATTACAAATTAAAACACCAGAGATGTTAGAAAAAGCAATCAATAAAAATATTTAGGTAAATAAATTTTTTAGTTGAAGTTCTTAAATTTCAAAAAATATTACAACTGGTCACAAATCAAGAATATACAGTAAAATTTCAAATCAGAACTACAAAAAATTTAAATTTTGATATAAATAAAAACTTAAACTTTCATTAGTATTTTTACATTGATATATTTTTTCCCTAAACTTAATGTTCTAAGTTTCTGACATTAATCTAGATTAGTAATTAATTTTTTGTGTAATACACCAAAATCATACTCATGATTATCATTGTGTGTTTTGTTATTACAGATTGTTCTCAAGTGCAAGTTAATTATTCCATTCTGCTTTTTCTCCTTCTTTTGCATTTGACTACATAAATTTGCAACAATTGAAATAAAATATTTTATTATTTGCATTATGTAATTTTTTTCTCTAGCTTTTTTATATCGTGTATAAACGAAGGAATGTTTTTGTGGTTTCCGGAAATAAATCAAGAACTATTTTGGTTTTTTAAGGTCTCAAATACTAGTTATATATGAATATATATAGATAATATAATATATATATAATATTTATAATATATATATATGTAATATATGTATTTATATTATATATATAATATTATATTATATGTATAATATTTATATATATATAATATTTATATATATATGTTATATTTATATAATATATATATATATATATATTTATATAATATATATAATATTATATAATATATATATATTTATATAATATATATATATATATATATATGTATATTTATTTATATATATATAATATTTATATATATGTTATATTTATAATATATATATATATATATTTATAATAAAATATATATAATATTTACATATAAGTTGTTGATGGTTGTTGAAATTCTCATTAAAATTCATTTTTACCTTTTTAATGTCGTAAAGATTGATACTATGTAATACAGATATTAATATTTATATTTTAGTTCGCATTACATTATTTCGCCTACTGTTAATAAGAAATGGAGATAGAAATTAGACATTTATGTAGCGGAATGTTCCTAAAACGAATATCTTCTATTGGCTAGAAACTTTGATACCGTTTGTTTGCCAATACAAGGTATACTATAATGTGGATACATAAGCCGCGTTGCTTACAGTTTAGAAAACAAAACTGGGTGAAAAATCCACAAATATATATACTTGATTTTTTAATATACGAGGCACAAAGAAACCTGCAAGTTTTGGACCGCTTTTTTTTTTAACGATGAGAGCAACGAGGCTGAAAGTGAACAATGTTGTTGGAGCAAGGCTGAAGACTGCGGGTAAGGGAATGCAATAATGAACCAGATCCATGGTCCGCATAAGGAAGCGCTGAGAATTTCCAAGAGAGAACGAGAACACCTGCAAAGACAAAGAGCCAAGGCGTCCACCGCTGAATCACCATTTTCATTACAAGACAATCACACGTGAATCAGCTATACAGCGTAATGCGGCAGTAACTTTGCGTGCTGATATGAATAGAGGCTGCAATTAACAGTCGTGCCAACGTGGAAATTAACAGGACTCTCAGGTGAAAAGACGTCTCAGTCTTTGCGTAATGCGGTGAGGACGCTAGTGAATAAAAGAGTTGGTAAATGAGAAATTAAACCGGATAAAAAGAAAACATCCGGCATTCACTGACAACATTGCCGTATTCTCTGAAAGGAAACTGATATATTTTATAAAATAACTCGGGGATTGAAAGCATTTAACGTCATGGCACGTTGCCCGTGTACTTATTTATATAAACCCGAAAATGTATTTAATTCTATATTAATCTTTAGTCAAGAATAGATTTAACCTAAATATTAATGTTCCTAGGTCCGTTCATGCTTTAATTTAACAGCTATAAAATACATTGAATTTTATTGCATCAATACATACATAAAAACATACCATCTAATTTCTTTACGAATCGAATACTTAAATATACTCCTTGAGTACTGCAGGATATAATTGTCCCTCAGTCTTAAGACATTACGAAAGATTAATTTTATGAAATTGTTAGCTAGATTCACAATATAAATAAATGGAGTCACTAATTATGCACGCAAATTAAATTACATTTTCCGCAAGGATCGTATAGTATTTCGTATTGTTTATAATCATTCGTTGGAACATTGATGGATAAAATTATACTTTTTATTCAATGGAAATGTTTCTACATTATTTCATTACGGAAAAAGGAAGTATTTCCTTTGTTCGTCGTGTAGTAACGTCTCTCTTTCTCTCTCTCGCGTGACGTCATGGTCTCCTGGCCCGCAGTAATTTAACACAATTATTTAATTATATTCTTTTAACCTTTATGTTATGTGTTGAAGAATATATGAACCAATTTTTGTTGCAATCTGTCCACACGTTTAAATTTGTATAGAAATTAACGTAAATGCATACAACCAAACCTACATCCTTTTCTATTATATAGATAAATTTAGCTATATTATTTCTGTGCTCACAAACCAATGAGTAGCAGAATTGTCTTCGTGACAGGTTGCAGCATTATCACGTCAGTTTTCTCGGAGCTGTTACGAACTAAACATGGCGGCACAATTGCCAGTTGGGATCCCAAAAGAACACCGTTCTGTAATCCTTTTTTTTTAAAATGGTCTGAAGTTGTACTGGGATCATAAATCCATAGAAGAATTAAAAACAATATTGTGGCGATGTCTTATCGCAGTGAACCGTTTATCGGTGGATTGAAATGTTCCAAAGAGGTCGATCAAGAGAGAAGGACGAGGAAAGAGCTGGACGTCATGCAATACTGTCAAAGTTTTGCTTATGAAATTGTTCATAACAGCCTCAACCGTAATAAAGTTGTTACCGTGTACAAAATGTCCACAATATGGGCATCGATGGGTTAAAGCATGTTGGACCGTTCTCGCACCACATCATCTGTTTGGCCCACTTAAAGATGGTTTAAGAGGTCGTCGATTCGTCACTAATCAACAGAAGCGGTGTGTATACATGGCTTGCTGCTCAACGAGTGCTGAAATGGAACCCACCATAAAATACCCACTCAGCGACCATTTGTTAGCTGAGACAGTAACATCATGAACTTGGGTGAACTGGATTAAATAACGAGAAGATTGGATCAGAATGAGACGGGAGTTTATGAGTGCTTGAAATATGGAATGAAAAACGTATTTATAGTTATATAAAAGACGAGTTAGCTGAAAAATGCTGCCATCTCTGATTTTCATCTCTTGGACATACATGATCCATAAATGTCTGTTAGGATTTCCAATTAGCTAAGAATTGTTGAGAGATACAATATTATTTATTGTACCACATCACATGTTAAAAATATTTGAAGTTAATACTAATAAAAAAGATTGTTTTTACTTGAACATAGATCAACTTATGGGTTATATATTAGTAACATGGAGGGGCACAGTTGATAGATGTGACTAATTTAAATTTTATCGAAAAACACGCTCTTCGCTGCGTGTAGATAGCATTTTAAAATGAAAGTAATCCTTTGGCAGAGTTGGCAGGTTTGTTGTGGGACACAATCAGGAAACGGACAGAATACACAAGCGCCGGAGGGACTGTGTGATCGGAAAACTCCGGACCCGTGGCAGATTAACTTTGGAGACGAGGCTCTGTGAATGGGAAAAGCGTTAGCCTTCTAAGCCGACTCAGACGAACTCGTTTGGGGACTCAATCTCGGCACGACAAACAGGATCGCGCCGCCAAATTAATTAAGCAACTGATATGGAAATTGGATACATCGGCATTTGTATCAAATACATCCCAGTAGCTGACGATTGTTTTCAAACTGCAAAAAATAAACACAGCAAAATGAGCGGCTGGTTATTCAATTGGCGCTGGCGGTTGATACAGAAATTTATTTTGAATACATGGTTCGATAAATCAACAGGACGGCTTTACCACAAGCAAAATCTGGTTTACAATGTAAATGCAAAGTTAATTGACTCCCTTGATGTACTCTGCATTTAATTTAAATTTCTATAACAAATGGAACAATATCATAAACCGCAGTCGGGCTCTATTTGTATCAACGAAATTATGGCAACAAATGAGAGAACCGATCCATATATGGGTTTCTGTATTGACAATAAATTTAAGAGAGCCTGATTAACGAGTGAGAACAACAAACAGAGGTCCAGATGAAGATTATTCAGATCTTGGTCAGGCTTGGTCCAATGAAATAAAGATGATGAACGTTCTGGGATTGCGTCAATAGGATAAAAATAAACGGAATATATCACCATTCCCGCATTATGTCTTCGTGGTATTCGTTTAGGATAAATCGTGTTATTTAACACCTTTATACTTTCTTAATCTTTGAATCAAAGACGCTGGATTCAATAAATCACATTTTCTCAATCAGCTTACTTCGGAAGACTTTTTCCGCTGAGTACGCGTTTCTACCACCAGCAGCAGCAAAAAACTTCTCCCATATAATTTTACAATTGAGAAACGAGAAGTAATTACCGAGGAGGCTCTGTACTCCGGAGGTGGACGACCAATAGTTCCTGGTCCTGATCTGACCGGCGGCGGCGGCGGCGGAGTTCAGCACTCGCAATCAATCAAAAGGGAGCAATTAGCCCAGAGGAGCCGCTGGTGGTTAGTTAATCCCGGAGAGGGCCATGATTTATGGCGGGAAGGGGGCTAATTACCATTCGAAGGGGTGTCAATCAGCTCTATTGGAAGGGTGCGTCCGCCTCGGAAACGAACCGTCGTCAGTACGACTACGAGAATCAACCAGCGGGTTAATTAAATATTTCCCACTGGATCTGTTATCTTCAGACAGTCGCTTAATATGACACCCGTTTTTATCTGAAAACATTCCCCTGCACGCAAAGCCAATACTTTTAACGCAGACCTAAAGATATTTTCTGATGGTTCCCTTCGTGACACTCATAAATAAGACGGAACATTTCTAAATAATGTAATAATTTTAAAAAAATCTTAGAAAAAAATGACAAATTAAAACCCGGGATTACTACGAAAATTAAGTTTCTCCGCTTACAGGAATAACAATTACAATTACATTTCTTGCCTATTTCTCTCATTAGGGTACTTGATGTGGGATTTTAAGTGAACGTTTTGTTTACCCAGTATCTATTTTTAGTCCGCTAACAAACTTCCCATTGATGAACAATCTGTAGTTAGCATAAAATCGAATCATTCATGTGATTGGCAAAATACGAATATATTTAATTGTTGACACCAGGTACTATTACAGAACTATATCAGAAATGCTTCATATTAAACCTAAGATCACTACAATTAACGTACAAACTGATAAAAATGAAACTCAACAATAGCTGTGAACCCTTATTGTTAGGCTACCCCTCTTTGCTTTTCCATTGTCGTTGCGTTTCCAACGGTTGTAAAACCGTTACGATGTATTAACAATTAAAAATGTAGCTACTTACAGACAAAATAAGTAATAATATTAATACCACACAACGTTTCTGGGATCCTTGTGCCTTTCTTCATGTGCCTAGAGTGACACAACTACAGCAATCATCAGTTGACAAAACTCAAAAACGTTTTTTCATTACAAAATTTATATTTATTTGACTTGAATAAAATTTTTAATATATGAACATAACCGAAGTAGTTAAAAATACGCCTGGAAAGTTGTAAGCAAAATTTATTCATAACATCAATACTTGGCTAATACACAAAAATTTGGCAACGTATCGAAATTATTTACTCCATTTTGTACGTGATGGCATTTTAGATTGAGGACGAAGCGTTGCGTGAATTATTATCTTAATAAATAATTTCAAACTAATTTAGCTGTATTCATACATTTTGTCCATCGCTCAAAATTATAACATAATTTTATATAATTATGAATAACGCGTCACAGAGTATATAGTGTTACGTGAAACTCATGCTAAATTAATTATCAAAAGGAATACAACGCTTTCCTATAATATTAATTAATAATTCTTTTTTTTTTGGTGTAGACAGGCTATGTATAGGGTAATCCACATAGTGGCAACTCCCCTCATATAGCATAGGAAGGGGATTTGAAAGGGGGGGATGCGGAATGGTGGAGGAAGGTAGCCAAAGGTTAACTAGGGCCTCCGGGCTATTATTTAAGGATCCTACCCGGCATTTGCCTAAAAGTAATGCAGGGTAAACCCTATAAAAACCTGCATCAGGTAGGTCGGGCATTTGGTACTTGTCCCACGCCCTTCCGATGGCGGGAGAGGGTTTTTCTGTGGGGTCGCAGCTTACCCCTCGCCATGCCTTGGCCAGTTTAGGAGGCAGTGGCCGACTATTCCAATAGGAATAGCGGACAACTCTTACCGTATGCCCAATGTCTGCGACCCCGGGACATACACCTCTCAAAACAGAATTACTAATTCACTGGAATCTACCATGATATAGCCCCAATATAAATAGTTACAAGTGAGCTCGAAAAAATCGGCAAATTGAGTTTATCTACACAAGTATTTTATTTATATTTCGTATTAATCAAGGAAAGATTTCCTTAACAAGGGAATGATAGTAAATACGTCCAACTGCACTCGTCAGTTGACAAAACTCAAAAGCTTTATTTGGTCTGTATTTGGCTATTTTTTATTATTTTCATTCTGACATAATTTTTTTCACTATTCGTTTTGTGGTATTTATACAACTTCATTTTGTCTGTTAATAGCCTATTTATTTATATAATTATTTTTTTAACTTGTATACCTTTTATACTTCGTGAGCAGTTAATTTTTAACTTATTGCTTTGGAAGCAACTTGTGTTTAAAATGTTCCCGAGGTTCTTTTATCCTGGATAGGAATCCTTCCAAACACTGCTGCCGATAAGTTGATCCAGGTCTTTAACGTCCTTTTTTGTTTTCTAAATTGTTTATCTTGAAATTATGATCTGAACAGTGGAAAAATCTGGATTTACCGTAGCCACGGACTGAATCCTTCTCAGTTAAGTCTGTTAACCCTCTCATGAGCGCACATCTATGTTTCCCAGGAATGATCCAGCACGTATTGGTAAGATTCCAGAAGCCCGTGTTCTGTCAGGGCGTAGCAGATGTGGTAGCTACTGGCAGGGGGAGAAACCTGTCGCCTTTCTTTTCCTACCTGTCTTGTGAGGGCGAAATATATTCCGTGGCCAATTCCATTTGAGGGCAGGACAAATGGTGCAGCGGCCCTGCGGATTAGTTCCATTGTCATGCCCTTCAAAGGGATGAGGCCCAGCCAGACTC
The DNA here is from genome assembly GCA_037074705.1 of Zhengitettix transpicula. Classification (NCBI taxonomy): domain Eukaryota; kingdom Metazoa; phylum Arthropoda; class Insecta; order Orthoptera; family Tetrigidae; genus Zhengitettix; species Zhengitettix transpicula. Next base: position 31,209,578 of record CM073596.1, on the reverse strand, counting down.
CCCTGCGCAGTGTGTGGGCCTGCATAAAGAGGGCAACACCCCGAACTTTCGTGTTAACTGTCTGTTCTTATCGCCCCTTCGAAATCGTTCGCTTTTGTCTGCTGACGGGACGTGCGGCGCGACTTTGAAAAATCTCCTACAAGAGAATGTGTTTAGTCTTCTGAATCGAATATTCAAATTGGAATGATAATTTTTCCCTTTCCACTCGTTCTTTCCATTAGTGTGAAGTGGCCCTCCTATCCACACGGCCAATCTCTTTTTCATTCGATTTTTATGAGTCATCGTTTCGATAAATCGATTCCCGACGCTATTTCCGTCCTCCCCTACGGTAAGGTGGTAACAAACAGCAAACTAAAGCATGGTGTGACACGATTTACTTTCTCAGTATATAAAATTTAAACTTTAAGTTCTGTGGACATTTCAAAAGTTTTTACAGGTAATATTTAAGAATGATATTGTATAAAAATTGTAAGCAAAAACGGAAAACATTTGACAGTAACAAAAAAATGTTGCCACAAACCATGAAGTCCAGACGCTGACTTCCTGAGTTCGGTCCATTCCAGGATCACCAGAAGTAATGGATTTCCCCTCTTTACGTGCATTTGTTATAAAGAAGTTGCGAAAATAAATTTAGACACGAATTGTTATGAAAATAATGAAACACTGGACGGATTGGATTTAAATTTTACTCTAACACAAATTACCAATTACTTTTAAATTTCTATATCAGAACACTTTAAACTGACTTGTCATCAAATTCAATAGATAAGAAGAGAAAGCAATTCCCAATAAAAGCAAAAGTAGTACACAAATTTTTTTGCACACCAGATTTTTTATGAAAAATTTACGACTGATTGAAAATCTATATAATAAAAAAGGATGTATATTTGTATGTATGTATTTACGATAATTTCTATACAGATTTAAACGCGTGGACAGATTGCAACAAAAATTGGTTCACAATTTCGTCACAACGCGAGAAACGGTACTGTAGGGGTGAGCAACCCCTAGCATAAAGATGGAACGAATTATAATAAAAAGTGATAATTTTGTGTTAAATTACTGCGCGACAATAGACCAAGACGTCACGCGAGAAAGAGACGTTACTACGCGACGAACAAAGGAAATAGTTCCTTTTGCGTAATGAAATAAAGCAGAATTATTTACATTGAATAAAAAGTGTAATTTTATCCAATAACACTCCATCGAACGATAATAAAAAACAATACGAAATACTTTACGACCATTGCGGAAAATGTAAGTTAATTTTCGTGCCATATTAGTGACTACAATATGGCGACTAATTGTTTACATTATGAATCTAGCCAAGAATTTCATCAAGATTTTTTTCTAATGTCTGAAGACTAAGGAAAAATTATATCCCGCTATACTCAAGGAGTATATTTAAGAAGAAATGCGAAGTATTTTATAGCTTTTCAATTAATGAAATATCGGTGGAAAGTATGTACGGATCTAGAAACATTTATATTTAGGTTAAATCACTTCTTGACTAAAGATTAATATTGAATTAAATCCTTTTTAGGTTTATATGTGGTTTATACACGGGAAACGCCAGGTACCCAGCTATTTAATAATAAGAAAGATAGCCAAATGCCGGCAAAATATTCTCTCTCATTTGTATTTAGCTATCTTTCTTACTACTTTATTTTTTATATTCGTATCATAAATAGTTCTCTGAAATAGGCTTACATCATCCTTAGAACTGTGTATTGGGTGAAAATTTACTTGTGTATTTAGTTTTTGGATTTAAAATGAAATGCCACAATTAGTTTTAATTTCATTTTACATAATAATCCCCTAAACAAATAAATTTAAACAGACACTCCAACTCCAACGCTAGAAGATTTACTCGCATTTCATTACACAAAAATTTTATTAATTTCAAACGACAAGTATTAATCGTTTTAAATTAATATAATTTGAATCATTTTTAAATTTCCCGGTTATTGGTCTTAATAAAGTTAGTTGAATATGACGTGACAACAGATGATAATGATTTTATATGCATTAAACGATGAAGATGGTATCTGGAATGGAACCCAGGTCCCGGCCCGGTCGAGATTTTTCCATCCTTATCCTTTAATTAAGTTTTTAGTCTGTAGTGCTGAGGTCCGATTGGATGCTATTCTTCTGATCTTAATTTTATCTGGTATCCCACGAGGTTTTATGATCTAAACGAGAATTAAAGTACGTCGTTCTGGAGAGAATGAAGTACCACAGCTGAAGAAACGTTTAATTCAATTAAACTCTTTCTGGAAGATATAATCCGAAAGGCGTCTTGAAAGTCACAAATATTTTAATTATGTTTAACCTGACTACATTTTTCTATATGGATGGATTAGAAGGAAAATTTGTTCCTATATTGGTGACCTCTGCAATCAAAACTGTATCATTATCATGGCCATTAAGTGAACCACGAATACCTTCGAACTGAAGTTCCCAAGTTGAGAATCTGTGTAAACTGAACTGATCTCTGAAGAACCATCTGATTTTCGTTTAGGGTCCAGATGGCCTGCTCCAGCAGCTGGTGTTGAAGCAGGTATGCGCTGAGGGGGGGCAGACAGCCTAAACGGATTACCATTCTCCCAAAATACTGAGCAGTTGCAGAGGGGAAGTTCTACGGTACAGGTAGAGGGATCAGACACTCAAACACAGTTGCTGCAATACTCAATTGCTTATCCATATTTCTCAAAGTTGAGCCAACAGAGAGGGAACCGAGGTTCAAAGCACAATTCAGACGACTTAATCCGGCTTTCAGTGATCCACAGGAAACATTATGGTGCAGTCTCTCAGGAATTCCAGTTTCCGCAAAATTATTCCATGTCGGTGCAGTAGAAAATTCAAGGATTAAATTTATTTCTTCCTGTGTACCAAAAACGTTGGCGGATGCAGGAAGCAATCCATTTAAGCAATGTAAAGCATTTCACGATTTCCCCTAAAAAAAAACAACAGTTAACGATAATGATCGTTAGTTACGTTTTCAAAGCTTCTATGCAGCATTCATATACGAGGAAATGTTAGACTTTCAATTGTTTCAAAGTTTGTAATAATTAGTGATTAAAGGCCTCGGAAGGAAACAAACCCCATACTAATTATTAATTACTAGTTTAAATACTCGTGTTTCGCAACGGTTAAAATAATTACTACTCGAGAGCAAAGATGGTGAAAGAGAATAAAATTATTCTGCATGCGTATATTACATCATATAAACTTCACAGCAGATAATAGTTAATGGCATCTCCTTTATTCTCTTACAATTAACACTAGTCACATGGATAATATCAGTCATCAATGCAAACGTGTCTTTCCACTAAACTCTTCTCTTGAAATTCGGCAGGTTATGTAGCTGAGAAAGTAAAACTACAAATACTTTGAAATATTTTAAAAACTGTCGAGACTTTCCCGTTCAAACAAGCTCACAAATATTTTATTTGTAATGACATAGCAGTTAAACCAGACATTCAAGATCTTAAACATACGTTTCCACCCACCACCTACAATAAAACGAATGGTGTGTATAAATTGCCAATATTATCTAAATAAATGGAATTCTTACATATATGATTTACTGTTTGTGATTTTCTGATACCGGATACACTTATACGGCGCATGAATACATAAAGACTTTGTTATTCCGTGAATCCTTGAAGAATGTGGATATGCGATAACATTGTATTCAGGGCAGACTCATTCCCATATATATAAAACTAAGATTTCCATTTGTAATGTGTCTGCATTCTTGTGTATTAAACGTCAATGCGACTCGAATATCACTGTTGCGGCGTCGATTCCCCGAGGTTGGCGAATTTTCCTAGAAGAATTTAACTTAAATTTTAAAATATATTGTAATGCCAATTAATTAACACATTCATTGATTGAAATTAATAATCTAAATTGTTAGAGAAATCCTTTGTAGCGGCGGTCCAGAACATAGCGACAATGTAGCCAAGCACTGTTCCTTTGTCGGAAGGTCCGTCAAAATGGCGTATGCGCGCTGAAAATTAGAGACGAGAATTCAGTTCGTAATATGATATTGAGAGTAACGGTTCGCAGGGAGATTTGGTGAAGAACAGTTCGCACGGAAAGGCCTCGTCGAGGTATAACAGTTTTGGAAGGAGAATTTAACCGGGTTGGCAATTAGCAGGACAAAGTAGAACATTCATAAAAGTATAACGTCGAAACCTGCACACAAGAAAAGCCGTTTTGTGTCCATAGCCGGCCAGATATAGCAAAAAGTTTCGGTTTAAGTCAGGAACATTAAAGACTACCCAATCGACAAGTCGCAGAAATCACCTAAGGCGAGCGGTCAACCGATAGATGACGGAAGGAGAATCATCCGAGTTCGTGACACCCTAAAAACATTTGATTTAGAGTCAGTGTAGAATCTGTGAGTAGAAGTAGTGTAAAAAACCCTACAATAGTGTTCTCGAAAATAAAGGTACGATGGAATGCTGGGCAGACGTGAGTAACAATTAAAAACAATTAACTATGTAAACGTAAATTGAAAGATAGCCGTCAGATTTCGTTCTCTTCTTTTGATTAAAATTGTTAATAAGAGTCCATCTTTTTACTTTTAATTTCGTTCACAATTAAATTTTGTTCTAATTTAATTGACAAGTAAATTTCTTTTCATTTTAATTGTAATTTGTTGTTGATAAGATTATAAATATTATTGATTCGTCCATTATCAAACCCAGTAAAGACCCTGAGAAATCTAATATTATAATTTGTTTTTATTTGTGTTATTGCCACAATAAAAATCTTTTGTTTGTAAATTTAATTAATTTTTCATTTAAAAGCCTATCATTAGTGTATATTACAATATATTGTAATGAGTCAAAATTTTGAATGCCTCAAACATCGTATGGAAAATTAAATAATCAAGGACTTGGAACGTCTTGGAAAACACGAAATATTGGGGGGGGGGGGGTGTTCAGGTGTGTGAGTGACGGCGGCCGGCCTTTTGTTGAGAGGGTTCGGGTCTGTAAATTTATATTTATGACGGTCACTTTCACAGACCAGAGGAGTGGAGAGTAGCTGACGAGTGCTCGTCACGAAGGGTCGAAATTTTATATATATATATATATATATATATATATATATATATATATATTGTGGTACTTTATTAATAATTTTAGTTTTATATTTGATTTGCCCCACGTTAATTTGTGGTAATTTATTAAAGACATTTTAATGAGTTGCACGTTGATTGTATAATAAGTATTCTTTATTAAAGGCCCAGTAATGGACCCTGAGAAATAGCCGTGATTTCATTGTAAAATATTAATTGTAATGTAATTTAAATTATTTGCCTTAATAACTTTTGTAAATTTAATTGATTGTTCGTAAAAAAATTTAATTGTTAGTTTTAATTGCTTGTTTAACATTTCATATCATTTGACACCCAATTACTATAAAATTGTTTGCCCCCAACGTGCATCTCATTTAAATGTCTTTAATAAATTACCACAAATTGACGCCTTAACGTGGGGCAAATCAAATTAAAAACTAAAATTATTAATAAAATACCACAAATTGGTGCTCCAACGTGGTGGCGCGTTTCTTGTAATAAAAGAATAGGATACTTTGTTAAAAACGAAATCTGACGATAAAATTGATGAAATTACTATTTTTTTTATGTGCGCGTCTGAAATTTAGAGGTTTATTTAAGAGAAAGAAAAATGATGATATACATGTGCATTTGAATTTAGAAATTTTAGTTTTAGCTAGATTTAATTTAAAAAATGGATTATAAAATAAATATGGAAGGGGATAGTGGAAAGAGCATATGGGAATATTTGTAAAAACTAAATAAAATATGGCAGACATTAATAAAATACCACAATATATATATATATACCATGTTTTGCAGAGAAACTCCTTGGAGAGCAAAAGTAGCTGGTAATTGTCCAATGTGAAATTTCGAATAAAATAAGTTTTAGTACAATTTTTGAAAGTCATAGAATTTTATGTGGAAGCAGCTAATACGGCGGAACGAAAGTCATAGTGGGACGAGTGCATTGAATCAATATAAAAAACAGAGTATAATGTCTTTTTAATAAAATATTGAAATGATTTGGAAAAGTTAAGGTGAAAAGTGTAGGCAAACTATCACCAAGGATTGCAGAACGGATTTCGACGTACTGTTGGGGAAAATCGCAGATAAGACATTTAAATTAATATTAATAAAGCAATCTGGAACACACTGCCATACAAATGTTGCCATAATCTCCCCACGAAAACCTACCCTAAGAAAAAGGTCCATGATATATGTTTTAAATTGGACAAGCATTTTTTTCATTTCAAATGTCTCATGTTAAAAGTACATATATATATATATATATAAATAAATATATATATATATATATTTCATATAGTAAAACTTTAATTATTTAAAATAAAAAAAAACCTAATTAAAAAAGCATTTATTACAATATATATTTATTTAAGCCCATTGAGTTTAAGAGTATATAACGGTCGAAGACGATCGTGCCATTTGTTTTCCAATGCACTCGATGTCAGAAATGTCAGTTAGGCCAGTTGGCGGAAAATGCATATTTGATTATATTTATATTTCTTTATTCATCGTTGAATTATATATTTCGAAGGAAATTCACGTAAATGTAGTATCGTGACGCGCCGCCGGTCACGGTCACGGTTTATACGACTGTACACCACGGTGAAAAATAATCGTGATAAAACTATCGTTCCCGTGATGTGCGAAATAATTGCCAAATTGAAAAGAATTTTTCTACGATTAATTTTTTTAAGTAAACCAACAGCGAGAAATGACTTTAGAGAAAAAGTCTACATACAAGTTTGAAATAAATTTAGCTACTTAGATTCTCGGTGCTTGTACACTTCAGCATCTTACATGCTGGAAGTATTGACCTATATTTCTCTCATCATTGATGACTTGAAAAAGGTGTCGAAACTTTCCCGGTGTAATTGTTGGATAAAAAGTTCTTGGTTTTCACACGGGTTTTTAATAGATTAAAACGCGACGTTTTGGCGACTAAAATCTTTGTCGTCTTCGTCTAGAAGATGACGACAGAGCTTTTAGTCGCCGAAACGTCGCGTGTTAATCTATTAAACCCGCGTTGAAATTTTTTTTACAGATAATAATGATGAAAAAATATTTGACAATTATAACGTTAGAAATAAATAAACGATCTTGAGTCAGGTAATTGTTTGTTAACAGAAAATTAAATACCTGACTTAAATGCCATTTATTTATAGTTCCTGTAAAGATCTTATCGAGTTTGCCAAATCCAGCGTTTCTTTCCCTCTTTTTAATAGACAATGGAATACACAGCATCTACAGAAAATGGTTCAACACCATAATCATTGAACTTTGGAACCAGAATATTATATCGTATTACAATTTATATTTTGCGATTGCTCTTTAATATATGTTAAATTGAAGATATTTGTGTCATTTAATATTTTCTGATCCATGTATTTATTTTTAAGCACCTGTTTTTCTTTTTTAAGTTCGATTTTCAGTTAGCAGTCAGTCAACCGTAATGGTTGTTCACTACATCTGATTGCTAAAAACAAACGTAAAAATTATATATTATTTTTCACTTATGTATTTTTTCTATTGCATTTTGTTGTCATCTATTGTATATTTTTTTATATTTTCTCATTTTATGTAGTTCTTATTACAGAACTGAATTAGGACCTTTTAATTAGAAAATAAAATCATGACCTTTTAAAAAGAAAGACTTATTTCAATCTCAATTTGTCGGTAGCTTTCTGCCCCTTTATTGGCTATAATCACCTGAAAAATATTTCCAAATAACGGTCATGCTAAATACTGATAAGCAGGTATAATAAACTCTTAACTTATTATTATACTTTTTACATCAAGGTTCAGTTCATTTGAATATATAGCAGGGCATACATATTAAAAAATAAACTTAATATAGTTTAATTAATTTATTGATCACGCTTCGCCATCATCAAATCAACTAAACAAAAACAAAGATAAAGCAACACCAACAACAAACCCGAAGATATAACCCCAACTTCTTATTATCAACTTATAAATGTAATAAGTTCATAACATTGTTTTTTTTTGTCCATAATCACCTGAAAAATATTTCCAAATAAACGATAATGTTAAATACTGATAATCAGGGACATCTCGTTTATTGACTGGCAATATTTAACAGTAGTTGTTACCGTAAAAGAGTAAATTTCTATTTGTATTTTTCATATGATTATGGTCAAAAAAGGGCCGAAAGCTACTGGTGATATACAGCAAGTCGTACGAAATGCGCAGTTGAGCAGATGGAGGGGAGTATTGTCGTCAGGGGGGAACTCTCGCTTAGAGACAGGCTGGAGCAACGCTATTATCATTATTAAAAGCATTCAATATATTATTACGAACGGAATGTACATACAGCGGAAAGGTCGTTTTTTTTATCTCGTCCTGTACTTATCTTAACTTTATCGAATGAGTTTTTTGGCATACAACATAGGCTGAATTAAACACTACATGCGTCGATGTTTTCAGAATAGTTTTTACGCTACCAAGTTGCCGTAACAAAGGTTCGTGTTTGAGTTCCGGCCTACCCCCACCACAAGCGCAGGCCAGCGGACGACTGCGCATCGTATTTTGAGACTACCAGCTCAAAAAATAATTATATTATTATTATTATTATTATTATTATTATTATTAACAAATTAAGATCAAAATCTGTTGTAAGGCGTTTTTCGTAAATTGGTACTTTTCTATACAACATAAAAATCAGTATTTGTATATTTTCCCTGTAGGTTAGAGGTGATTTTTTGTCGTATTTCCTCGGTAGATGAATAATGGAATCAATAAATTATCATTTCTTTGGGCCGTACTTTTTCTATCAACGCCAGTTATAGTAGAGAATAGAATAACGGGAAAATGTCACCCCCTAATATTACCACACCATTATCACTAAGATTCACGTACAAAGAGCACTGATGAAGCATTTTCTGCTGTCACTGTTGAGCAATACGACGTCTCAGTCACATTGCCAGATGAGTTTTTAATTTGGAGAAGCTGCAGAAGCGAGATTTATAGGTGTGAGAACACCTTCCCTGGCTACTTGATCCGGAGAATAGAACCTTAATAAGAGCTCCATTGTACGGGCAATGTAGCGGCAACCGGCTTCTTTACAACCACGCGCGGGGAAACACGAAAAATAAGAACGAGTGTCTGGAAGGAGTGAATGCCTTGACCACAGACAACGATCTTTATCTCCCGCCTTCATTTCGGTTATTCTATTCAATTTGTACAGCCGGAGTGGAAGAAAAGGAGAGAGAGAAAAAATGTATGAATTATTCATGGCCCAATAATCGAAGGAGACACCGCATCATTTGTCATGTGGTAACCTACCTGCCTACACAGAGATCTCGGAGGGGAAGATGTTCCGCTTTCCTTTTACGGTGAGCCGTTTTTCAAAGATGCATTGAGCTCAATTCTGACAGCGAAATCATAAATATGCCATAGCCTCCGAGACCAGTTGCCATGGTAACAATCCGTCTGTGTTGCTGATTTTGGTGGTCCATTTTTAAAAAAAAATATTTTAGAGCTCTACTAATAAGAACAATATCCAGATGTAAACCGTTGCTAAACCTTCAAGAAATGTCCTTTTATAAAAAAGTATAATGAGCTTGTACTCGGCTCAGGAATTAGAGTTTAAGGCTCATTCAACGAAGATTTTCTTATAACAATCCGTATCAGAAAATCACGCAAACCGATTAGGTACATAAGATGAACAATCAATGTTAAAGTTCTCTGATAAACAAAAATGTAGCCTACAGTCCTTCACTATCCCTTCAAACACTACGAACTACAAAAGGGTTTCCCTGTTAATTTGTTCCAAATACTATTCTCGAATTTTAACCCGGGTCAATGTATCCGATAAAGTTTCGAGGAAAAGTTTAACCTTCGTCCTCAGATTGACTGCCAACCCGAGATTTATATTTGCTATAGAAGGTAGTTTCAAGCGACGATTGTTAAATAAATTTAAATTGGATTGAAATTATACAGAAGTACAAAACAACGTAATAGTTATAATAATTATAACATATTTTACGTCTGCGTTTAAATGAATAAATCAGTTAATAACCTTTTACAGACACTTTATTTTTTATATATATCGTTACGACGTTTCGATACGTGTTCGTATCTTCTTCAGGTATTATCCAATTTATTATAACAAACTAGTATCACACGCAACTACAATGTTGATAAATTCACAAAGTTTTTGAAAACGGGTCCGAGGGACAGAATCGGGATAATACGTGAAGAAGATACGTATCGGAACGTCGTAACGCTGTAAATAAAAAAATTAAGTGTCTGTTAAAGGTCATAAACTGCTTTATTGATCGTAATGTATATTATTCGTATTTCTCTAAGGCCAAAACAAAGTTTTATTTGATCTCTTAGGTATTAACTCCCAAAAATGCATGGATAGTGTTGTCGCGGTTATTCCACTGTTACCGTCAATTAATAAACTCGCTTTAAGATTAAGAAATTCGCTAACTACAGACCTTCCACAAACACGGTACTTCTAGGTGTGCAAATAATGGAGTCCAGCTAGAAAAAATTTTTTTTTTAAAATCAACAACACGATCACACCGACTTTTGTAACATCCAACTAGCCGTGGCCGTGACTGCCGACGTGAACCGAACATTTTACAACAGTTTATCAGATATTAAATATAACATAACACTCTAGAGGGTTCGCAGTTAATAGAAAAATCAGTACTTTAATATTTCCGTATAATAACAATTTATAAATCGGGCACGAAGTTATTCCACGGAATATCGTTGTTTGAAACTCAACGAGTGATAGAATAATGTTTTACTTTTTCACCTTCTTTACTCAACCGCACGTTAATTTATTTTATGAAACACAGTAGGGAACCACAGTTCTTTGATTACCATTAACAATAATAACTTCCCACGTGTGGCCAGAAAAACACAGACTTTAGTGATCGATGACCAGTAAACCTGCCACACTGGAAAAACTTCAGGAACAAGGGGAACATCTATAAATATATGGTAGGGACTTTTTTCCCTCCCGTGTAGTCAACGGAATGAGCATTCATGTCATTCTTTCCCTGAATTATGACTCTAAACATTCGTATATTTATCCTAGCAACGCCATTAATTCATTGGTACTGCTGGGTGGATTTTTCACCCTCTCTCGAGGTTGGCCTCGACGAGTTGTGTGGAATTTTACGAGCACGGCAGAAACATACTTTCAATGTTCTTTTATTTGAGTTTCAGTGAGTTTGTTCTAACGATCAATTAAAAATCCCGGATGTTATGCATACAAAAATTTTTATGTATCTGACGAAATTCAAAAATGTTTTTTTTATGATTTACTATACCTGTACAGCCAACATGGGCTTTAGGAACCAAATTCTAAACTAATAAATAAAGCAGAGCGTTTGTTTGTTTGTTTGTATGTTCCTTATACAAATCTATACCGGTGGACCAAATTTCGTACACGTGTTCTTTGCGACCAGGAAACAAACGCTGTCAGGGTGAGAGACGCGTTCCACCCACAGGAGCGGAAGTGGAAAGGGGGTGGAAAAATTCAAACAAGCTAAAACAGCCGATATTTGAGTCGGATAATAATATTTTTAGGGGTCAAAGAGATTGATAGTGTTTCTATCGATGTTATCTGAGCATAATTTTAACCCTTTACACCATAGGAAAGGAGCACCGTTAGGGGTGGGTGTGGACGAGCGTTACAAGAAAATAACGCGAATATAACCGATATTGGAGTCAAATCCAGTGTAATGGATGACTGTGAGTTTCAATTGGCCATTTAACTTCCAGGGGCGGAATTGGACGTGGGCGGAAATTTTCAAACAAGTTGATCGACCGAAATTTGCGCTGAATAAATATTCTTTGGTATCATTTAAATTAATAATATTTCGGTAGATATTCTCCGTTTATAATTTCAACCCCTATTAGCATTGGACGGGAACACGAAAGGGGTGCAGTTTGGTGGAGCGGTACGTGAAAATAACGCGAATAGACCGAGATTCGACTAAATTCTGGGGGTTACGGATGTCGCAGAATTTCATTGTGACAAACTGGGTAACGAAATTTTCAAAAAGTGTAACCGGCCGATTATCCTTTAACCCACAGTAGCGGGGGTGGAAATTTGCGAACATGTTCAAACGGCGATATATTCGTCGAATGAAACTATTTCAGGGTCAATGAGTTCAACACCATTTGGAATGGGCGGCGAACACATTTAGAGATAGGGGTCGAGTTGCGTTACATAAAAATAAGGCAAAAGCTACATAGATTTTAGTTAAATCGGGGGTTATGGATAAATGACATTTCGGGCAACGCCGGGCACCCAGATATATTAATAATAATCATTCACTGAGATGCAGCGACATTTTCCCCCTTGGTTTCAAGGTTGTAGTAAACTCATGTGTTACGTGAATGGTCAGAACAATGAATAAGATAATCGTCCAATGACAATCTCGAGAGATTAATGGCGCATTTGAGGGTCAAGTCCGGATTGGCGCTAAAAAAATATTAAACTCTGATTGGTCAGAGAAATGGACGAGAAGGCGGATAATAGAGAATCTTTCAAATACATTTTCTGCGCCATTGAACGGTTGAATGAGGTTTATTAATACACATTGGATGGAAATGTAAAGGGAAAATAAATAAATAATCATTCGCTGAGATGCTTCGACATTTACCACCATTTCCTGGCTTGTAGTAAACTCATGTTACGTGAATGGTCAGTTCAACGAAGTCGACAATCGTCCAATGACAATCAAGAGAGATTAATGGTGCATTTGAAGGTCAAGTCCGGATTGGTCTTGAAAATAAATGGGGTCCGGAACTTGAACAGTCAACATTCGTCATCTCAAGGGGGTGGAGTAATGTTTGAATATCGAACTCTGATTGGTCCGAGAAACGGAAGGGACGACGTAATAGTCGAGATTCTTCTAAATACATTTTCAGCGCAGTTGAAGGACGGATTAAAGTTAATAGACATTCCCAGTACCTTTCCCGGCCTATATAATTCTGAATCATTAAATAATATATTTTTTTAATTATATGAATAATTTATTAAATAAAAAATTGAGTTTTTTCCTGGTTCGCTGAATCAAAATGAAACAAGAGTATTTACAGGTTGAATGTGAAGCTGTGTGACAGTAAGTACGACGACGTAAAGTTCGCGAACAGTTGTTAGAGAGGTGCCGGAATTGAATGATGTCAAACAATATAATAATCAGTGTTATGTCCTGTATAGAAAATATTTGCTTTAAAAATAGAATAACTGCGGTACCAGAGCAGCTCTAAATAAATTGGTATGTAGAAACTTAATATTGTAAGATTTTATATAAATTACAGTCAGATTTCTCTATATTTGTTATATTTTTTATATAATAAGTTATTGTGGATTTAATCAGTATTTTTTTAACTCTTTTGGCACTAATTGCAAATCACTATAATTATTAAAGGTCCTATAAGCGGCCCTGAAGTTTTGAGTCTCATTAAAAGATGTGGAATTGTTTTAAAAAATATTCTACACAAATTAAAGTTATTAGAAATTTGTGATAATTTTTTTTATATTTTTAAAAAAATTTTTTTAGTTAAAGGATAAATCGTATAAATTTTCTTTTCCTTTAAAAATTTCGAATACTACATCAATTGGCCCGTAACGTGTTGACTGTAACTTTAATTAATTTGTATACCTCAATATATATATATATATATATATATATATATATATATATGAGTGTGTGTGTGTGTGTGTGTGTGTGTGTGTTATACAGAACCCTTCAATAAAATAACATTCATGTTAAAATTTAGAATCGACGTTAACAAGACTTTCAAGTGATTTTACGCAAAATAAGCTTAAAGACTGTGTTTGACCTGAGTAACATTATTCGATAAACGTTATACAGGGTTCACCACTTTAAATACACACATTTTCTCCCAATCACGCGTGAGGTAATTTCCCTTGCATTTAGCTAATCGCTGATGTCCTTCGTAGGCCGATCTCTCCGTTTCCAAACACGCGTTTGCTTACCCAAATGAATAATATTCGGAACGGTTACGGCACGCAGGTTCTGGCGTGAGTTTTGTGAAAACAAACAACAAGCAACGCCTCTCCATACACACACATCCCTCCGTAATCCCTGTGCGTACGTGCGTTTAACGACGCCCCATTGTCGCGAACAATGGCTCTCTCTTTGGCCGTGTGTTAATTGCCATTGTTGCGGTATTAACATCCCCCGGTAATGCCTAACACGTGGGAGCTTCGCCAAGGGCGAGCTATTCCTGACACCCCCGACAGTCTGGCAATGTTCCATTCATGCGATGCGGCTGTGTTTTCTCAAGTGGCTACCGTAACTAACCGACAGATTGCCACTCGACTGGTTCAAATTATGGATTTATAGTATTGTTGGACAATGCAACTCCCGTTAATAAAACCTACGAGGCTGGCTTCAACACATGTACGACCTATAAAAATATTTTAACGTGAATATGTTTCGTTGGAGGGTGAAGTCGTATAAATCGTGACCGTGACCGGCATGCATCACGATAGTACATGCCGTGGTCACAGACCATTCTGCTGACACGTGTTGGTATGTAACCACGTATAATATAATACATGTGGTGTAATGTGCAGGACCGACGGGACTTGAACCCGTGATGTTTGGATCGTTAACTATGAGAAAACTTGTCTAAAACGTGCATTCTGGACGTGAGCATAATTTGTAAAAATTTTCGGCTGCATCTCGCAAGATTATTGGGAGGACGGCGGAAACCTTACAGCCTGTGGACTACCTAGGAGGATGCCTTCTCTCTCTTTAATTGAGTTCAAATTCCAATCCGAGACACCTACTTCAGTTTTTAGAGGTTTATTCTTCTGGGGCGCTGATGTTGGGCAGACGGCATTGATCCTATTGAAATAATCGGCCAGCTGCCTCCACGAGGCATGGAGACGAAAATGCTGCCTCCGCATAGCTAACGATGTGATTGTTAAACATTGTTTTAAATTTGATAATCAATTTTTCTGACTAATAGGCTTGTCCATCGATAGTTTTCACTTAAATATTTTTTACACCAGTCTGTCTTCGTCCATGTTCAATCCAATATAGTCTCTGAAGTTGATAATATTTTTATCTTTAAAAACTCAAGTCTTTATGATAGTCGAAAGAAGTTTTAATTTGGCTGCTCTTGATATTAGTTTACCTTTAAATAGACCTTGATTGGCAAGTAGTATTCCTATAGTGTGCCATTTATGAGACAATCTTGGATCTTTGTCAATCTGATCCATTTAATTTTAGTCATAATGTATTCTACACCTTCATACTTTTCTCATGGGTGAAATCTCAACTGTCCAGAGTGTGGAGTACGGAAGTTAATCGAGTGTCTTGTATGCCTGATGGTAATATCATCGTTCCATTAAGCTGGTGGGTGAGCTTCCTCCAGATGTTCCCACCAACCGGACAGCCACTTTGCGTCAATTAAGGCAGACAGGGGGATGACTTGGCACCCGACAGCGGAAATTGACTCTAGTCGTTTATCAAGAGTCAGTCACTCATTCATTGAACGTAGATCCCCGTACCAGGCACAGGGGTCTCCTCCCCATCCTCTTCAGAGGGGAATTTACCACGCTGTATTCGCGAGGGGAGAGAGAGGCCCAACCTGTGCGGTATTCCCCTGCAGGTTATAAAAAAAATATGATACACTGCAAATTTACATCACGTCCATGTAGCGGATGTCGGTTACAAACTCCAAGCGGCAGTTACGAGTTCAATCACTATATCACGTTAGAGGTTTCACACTGGTGATTGAGAAAATAGGGAGCCTGGGTAAGCTTTCCGAGGTTGACAATTTTTTTTGCTAAAAATTATGATAATAATATTAATAAAATTAAAAATAACATATACTAATTTACAGCTATACTTATCAAGACTCAGGGTTAAAACAGTTTCTACCTTATGGCAAAGAAAAAGGGGTGAGTGTTCGGTCATTAGCCTTATCATTATATGGGAAAATGCTATGAAATTTCAGGCTCTCAAATTTCGGATATATTTAGATGATAATAGAAATTATCGCAATTATATTTTGCTCAAAAAATGCGCTGGTTGTTGACAAAGTTCGGATACTTTACCATAGATAACGGAATTTCCCTCCTTACAGGTTAATATCGGGATGCTAAAAACACCACTATTTGTTACAAAAGCATGATTTAAGGGAAATATAAATTTATTTGAGGATGTTTTGATGGTCTAGTGAATTCTAGTTAATATAGTAATCTATGATCTGTAATTCCGCTGCTGGAAAGTATGTAATCGTGTAGTGTTTCGGTTATAGTGTTGGGTTCACGTTTTATTTCTATTAATACAGTTTCCTGATGTAGTCATCTCATGGCTCAGTTTCTGATAATTGTACAGTATCTATCTATAACTATTTTTGGCTCTAAAGCCCTCGGTGAGCCTCGGCCTCCTCCACAATCAACCTCCAATATCGTCGGTCCTGCGCTCTTTTCGTCCATCCTCTTATTCCCTTCGTTCTCAGATCTGCAACGACATCGTCCATCCATCTATGCATCCATCTTGAATGGTGGATCCTTTCTTTCATGATTCTTTTTGGCATTCATTCTGTTGCCATTCTCTCTACATGGCCGATCCAATCAATCCTCCGTGCCTTCACGAATATAACCACTTCTTTACCTTCATCCAGCTCCACATTATATCTTGCTCTCCAGCCTACATCTGTCATTACAGGTCCAAATATCTTCCTTAAGGTCTTTCAAGTACTCTGAGGATTTTCACATGAGTATCTTTCAGGGTCCAGGTCTCTGGTCCATAAATCACCACCGGTCGCACCAGTGTACTACATATTTTTATTTTTGTTTTCCTTGTGATGAGCTGGTTTGTAAATAAATTCTTATTTGTATAATATGCTCGGTTCCCAGCCTGCATTCTTTCCCTGATCTCTTTGCTAATAGAGTTGTCACTGTACAACATAACCCCCAAGTATTTGAATCCAGAAACTCTTTCAAATTTCTTATTTCGGATCTCTATGCCCTGAGATCTTCTCCTACCCTCCGCTCTAGACATTCTCATGTATTTAGTTTTTTCTTCGTTAACTACCAGACCTATTTTTAATGCATCTCTCTCCAATTAAATATACATTTGTTTCAGGACACTTGTTGTCCTACTGATGACTGCCACATCATCTGCATCTCCCTTTTTTACTACTGCATTGTATTCAAATTTTTCGCTGAATTTGTTACACACTTTCACCCTTGCATTACTTTCACTCATGGTCATTCTTATACTCCCTAAGTATCTCTTCAGCTGCCTTCCGGTTAACACTGTCAAAAGCCTGCTTGAAGTCAATAAACATAAAATGCAAATCTGAGTCATATTCATAAAATGTTTCCATGATCTGTCTAATATTAAAAATCTGATCTGAAATTCCGAAATCCACATTGATACTCTCCAAGTATTTACTCTGCATAACATTTTAGCCTCTTACTAATCAAACCAGATAAAGTCTTACAAAATTCCCAATCTCAATTAATATTTTCAGCACACGCAGACGATTATCATTGCCCGTAAATATGCATTTTTTTCTTTGACTTATCAGAATATAGCAAATGTCATGAGAACAAATGAGTGAACCAAATGAAAGTATGAAGTTTGTTTAGTTGTAAAACTATAAGGATATAATAGGGGTATCGCTTTCGTCGAGGTGATCAGCACTGACTGGTGTCAAAAAAACAACGATTCACTTATAAAAAACGTTTCCGGAACACTCGGCCCTGAGGGCCCAAGACATACTGTCAATGTGGTTACTAGAGTTTAAATTATGTATCTGGCTGATGGCGACTCTTCAAACACCCGATTACCCCAACCACAGACCCCACTCAAATTAATGGCGAAAAAAAGGCCAAGTCTCGTTGAAAGGACCGGCCCCCTTCCGAATAGACAAAGCGGGTAACATGTTTGAAATCGCTCCTAATTCTACGGGAGACGCACCTGCTACAATTACCGTAATAGCTACCTGGCTATCTAGTAGCTAAACGCCCTGCTTTGTCCGGCCATATGCGCTGCAGATGGCGGGTCGGGCAGAGCCGCTGACACTTAATATTTACGTGCAAGGGCGTATATTACTGGTGCACGTGCATGGAGATCCTCGGGGGAAATCAGGAACAGACACACCAAACTCCTCCAGGTCTGTTTCGCTGTTTATAACTTCACCACGTGTTGCTGTCTTCGGCCCAATGTGGCACAAACGTATGCGACTCATCCTTGAAACCCTCCACACGTGGCAAGGATCGTAAAGTGAGC
Source organism: Zhengitettix transpicula (assembly GCA_037074705.1). Classification (NCBI taxonomy): domain Eukaryota; kingdom Metazoa; phylum Arthropoda; class Insecta; order Orthoptera; family Tetrigidae; genus Zhengitettix; species Zhengitettix transpicula. The sequence goes on along the minus strand of CM073596.1, from coordinate 31,191,206 downwards.
CTCTATTAATACAGTTCTTGTATCGCGACGAGTCCTTAGGTTGCCGTTTTTCATACCGAGCAAACTGGTGCGTACTTAAGAGCGAAATTCGCGTCGTCCACATAAGAAATACACCATCTCCCGAATTTTACATTGCATAAAACACTTAATGTTTTATTATGCATTTATTAAAAAACAAAAATATTTCGGAATTGGGAAAGATATTTTTTAAAACACTAGCGGAAGTAATCATCCCATTACGAATGCATACCTGATAGCCTGCAACCACCACTCATCGATTTAACATTGTCCACCTTGAATGCTATGGACAAACAAATAAATGAGCTCATTTTTTTTTAAAAAAAATTCTAAGCGACATTTCGTAAATTTAAGAAAATTGGTTCTAAGTTCAATGCATTTCATTACTTGGTTGTTCTCAATTTTAAAACTAAACATATTCATTTTGGGGAAAAGAAAGTATATAATATTTTTAAGTAACAGAATACATGAGGCTAATCCACGTGTTGGCCTCGCCCCTTTAATAACATAGGAAGGGGTTCGAAAGGGGGAATACGGAAGGTAGAGAAAGGGTTAACTAGGAACCCCAGACCGTCGATTATTGATCATGCTCGGAATTAGCCTAAAAGTGATGCAGTATAAACTCTAGAAAGGTGTCGTGCGATGTCCGGCCGTGCCATGAGCGGACAACCTCACGCTCGTCCTCCCGGCCTATTCCTCAATCCTGGCCGCTGAGCGAGCAGGTATAAAGTCTCAGAAAGGAAACTTTATTGCTAAAGAAATCAGCCTTGGTTTTTAAAATGTTATACAAGTGTAATGTATAACATTTCTGGAACTTATCTGGATTTATAATTTATATCTCTATCAATAATATGGAAACTGCTCCAAGTGGTAATTGATTCGTTTAGTAAATATGCTTAGAAATGAACAATTAAGATACAAATATTTTAACAGTTATAATTTATCTGACGTCCTTAAATAAATGAAAACATCAACCTCTTTAGTTATAAATTTGTTATTAATTTAAATTATTAAACATTACAATAGAAAAACATTCACAAAGTTTCATCACTAATTTATTAGGACCTCTTCAGGTGTTGTTAAGTCAATTAAATGATCTAATGTCAGAATCAGTCTTTCTAAAAATTCAAACTAAGCAAGATTTTACAAACACTATAATGTATAATACAATTAATTAAAAATTTATTGAATTTAAAATATTGTATAATTTTGAAACTACGAACGTAAATGTAATGGTATAGCAAATATTCGTATTTGTCATGTTATTATAAGGAGAATTTGAAGCAATATACTTATAGGGGGAAATTAGGTCTGACTTGGGATAAACGAAAATAATCTTCATTGAAGTTGTTGTAGATAAAATTCTAATGTTTAAAACTTTATTAATAACAGAAACGATTTTTCGTCGGTGTGTGAGACCTGTTCTAATTTTTTTGTGGGAACCTCGACGATTAATTAAACGCTAATGATTCGACATGTGACACACACAGAAATATGTTGAGAATCAGGCCACACGTAAGATTAATATGTGGAAAAGGATTTGAAAAATTATTACTTTTATCGCATTTTTATTCGTGCAGAATGGAATACATCGGAGTTTATTGTGACTAATTAACATAACTGTTAGATAAAAAAATAATGTGTGAATAAATTGTAATAGCTTTTAATTTGTAGAATCAAAATGAAGTGGAAAGAGCCGTAATATTTAAAATTAACAATTAATAATTTAAAAATAACGGGAATGTGACTGTATTTAAGAAAATAAGTTGATGAAAGGAAGAATATATTTAGAGAAACAGGATTGCACGACCTGGAACCAAACCAGGTCTAGTACTTATGATATTTTGCCAATTAGATATCTCAATATATATATTTTTTTTCATTTTCCCACGTCATTTAGAGAGAATCAAGAATTTTTCATATCACCCGTCTTCATTTTATCTGTCGGCATACTTGAAATTATTATCAAACGAGTGTCAAGTATACGATTAAAAATGGATCAATGGAGATGTTGTATGAAATACCAGTTTAAGAAGTTTCGGCCGAAAGGTGACTGTATTGACGACAATTGAAACAAATTGAATTCTAAGAGAGATAAATAATTTCTGAAAATCGGAACCACGACGTCATGGGCTACAATAAGTAAATCTCCGGGAACTAACCAGAGTTCCAGAGTGAATTTACGTCTCTTTGCCGCGGACTTACAATACAGTGACTTATAGAGGCAGTATGAAGCATGAAGGAAGCCCTCCTCTGAAACAGGAGCTTTGTACGCGAATCACGTTTGCAGCACAATCCCCAATGCGTTGGGGAGCTGTGCGAAACAGCATTCGGAACAAGTCCCATTAAACAGATCGATGAGGCAAACAGATTATGGCAATAGAAGCAGTACTCAGGTCAATGCTTACGACCGAAGTTCGTTGACAATCAAGGCGCTCCGTCGATTCCGTATATTGGTAACTCAAACAGCGGTAAATTGTCACATCGCCTAATTAAAGTGAACTGGAAAATTTTTGTCAACTTCATCGCCAACCACCACTAACATGGTCATCGATAACGTCGTAATATTGTGGTATGCACCGGTGGTATGCACCGGTGACAAATTATGTGGTATTCACAAATATAATAAACACAAAAATATACCAACACGTTAGTACAGTAGAATTATGTAATATATAAAATATAAAAGGAAACAAACGAGCCTCCTAAACTGGTCAAGGCACGGAGAAGGGAATGCTGCGTCCCCACAGCAAACTCCTCTCCCGCTATCGGAAGGGCGTGGGACAAGTACCCAATGCCCGACCTACCCGTTGCAGGTTTTTCAAGGGTTTTCCCTGCATTTCTTTAGGCGAATGCCGGGTAGGATCCTTAAACCATGGCCCGGGGGCCCTAGTAACCCTTGGCTACCTTCCTCTACCCTTCCGCATCCCCCCTTTCAAATCCCTTCCTATGCTATTAAAGGGGAGTTGCCTGTTGCCCTTAAAAAAATTGGAATAGTCGGCCAGCTGACTCCTAAACTTGTCAAAGTACGGCGACGGAAAAGCTGCGATCCCACAGAAAACCCCTCTCCCGCCATCGGAAGGGCGTGGGACAAGTACCAAATACACGACCTACTTGATGCAGGTTTTTGTAGGGTTTTCCCTGCATCACTTTTAGGCGAATTGCCGGATAGGATCCTTAAACCATAGCCCAGGGGCCCTAGTTAACCGTTGTCTACCTTCCTCTACCATTCCGCATCGCCCGTTTCAAATCCCTTTCCGATGCTAGAAGTGGGGAGTTGCCAGTATGTGGATTACCCTATACATAGCCTGTCTACACCTACAAATTTTTTAAAGAGATATCAAAGATTAAAAATTGTCAATTAAATATTTACGTTGACTTTATATTTTATGTTTTTAAGTAAATGACTCAGCTTTCATGAGAATCAAAATTTCAGGGCCGCTTATAGGGTCTCTAAAGACAGTGATTTGTAATTTTCACCAAGTTACAAAAACAAAATATGAATTTAATTTTACAATAACAAAATAACAACAACAAAAAAAAAGAAATCTGATAAAACTATAGAAATATCTGACAAAGTTAAAGAAATCTGGCGGTAAATAATTTTTACGTACCCTTTTACGTCAAGTTGTCTGGTACATGTTGCTGCACTCGTGATTATTTTAAATTTTAATAGCACAATATTTTGATTGACAGGCCACAGCACGGGTTTTATACTTTTCACACTTCCTCGTAGCACTTTACAACACTTTCGACGCCTTTCTGCTTTACTGTCGTACGTACCATCACACTGTGGAAAATCCCTTTAATACCGAAGCTGAAGGTAACGGGAGTGTTTCAAATTTAATTCAGAGTGATTTTTAGACACGCTTATTTTATACAGTAGGAGAATTCGCGAGTTGTTAAAGAAACGTCAGTCATCATACTGGTTAATTGAAGTTAGTCGCCGAGGGGTTAGGTCGGGGTGGGGAACGTAAATGGGTAAATGTTTCAGAACACTCACGCTATTGACGCTGGTTAAATGAAATTTTTACCACGAGGTCCGTGTCGAATCAATTCCTTTTCCGAGCTAATTTAAATAAATAACCGGGCAACGCTGAACACTCAACCAGTCTTAATTCAAAATTTTGTGAAATAGTTCATGAAGTCCATTCAACATATATAAATTTTACAAATTTGTAAAAGCATTTTTTTGAAAATGAAATTCAGTTTTACTTTTAGATACTCAATATTTCCTATTTTTCAGACCTTTGGTATCATTCTACTTATAATTGTTTAATAATTACATTTTTCAAGGTACAAAAATTATATTAAATCTTTAGAATGGATTCTCCTTACTATGGTTTAATTGATAAAGTTATTATTTTCTTATATTGAAAGATATCGAAGAAAGCATCTTATAAGCCTCAAGTCATAGTTGAGGTATTAAATGGTATTTGTTTCATTGATATCCACCATATTAAATATTCTATGAAGTAATTGAGTGATATAAAATTTATTTGTAAACTTTTAATTGTGCTTTTTATAAACCTTCTTAATTGTGTGAATTCAGAATAAAGGTTTCTCATATAATAAATCGACAAAGAACATAGTTATTTTATATTCCAAGGAAATAATCCTCATACTAGAATGTATAAATGTAAATATTAATAATGAAGAAAAAATATGACTTTTTTATAATGATATAAATAAATAAATAACCTTGAGTCAGAAAAGGAACTATAAAGTTTATTGCAAAAAATATATTAAATTCACGACGTTTCGTCCTCTTTTAGAACATCATCAGGTATGACCATTTTGTATAAAATGCAAGAGTAAAATTTAGAGGTAAGTTTCTGCAGCTTTGCTTCATGTAACGGAAACACTTCAAAAAGGACGAACCATCGTGAATTTTATTTTATTTTATTTTTTGCAATGTAAGTAGTCTTAGTCGGCTGCCTGCCTCCTCTTTTATTTCCAGTCTTCTATATCAATACGCTTAATTTTTAGGCTTTAAAAATAGTATTTCACTTTAGGACGATATAAAAAAATTATCAAACATAATTTAAAGTTTTTCAACAACTTACACAGTAAATAAATAACAGTTAAATTGAATTTTGGTCATATAAAGACACAAAAAGGTAAAAATAATTACAAACACAAAGTTTCCCCCTGCAAATGCAGAATGTACGCTTACTAAAATACTGGTGCGTCGTTTCTTCGAAAAGGAACCCAGTTTGTTCCAATAGCCAATGTCTACTTTTATTATTTATTCTAAAACAAAAAATATGTTATTTGGTATAGCAAAAAAAAAAGGATTTCATACCAAATTTACCACTTTTTAAACGTAGTAAAAATATTATATTTAGTAGAGGCCGATTTTTAAATATAGTGAATTACGAATAAAAAAATGTAACATCAATTTCGCTCCGTGCTGAAACCAAGCTATTTTTTCCTGAACTTGGCCGTACTAATTAAGCTAAAACCCTGAGACGGATACACTTCACGATGTTTCGTCCTCTTCTAGAACCTCATGAGGTACGATAATTTTTAATAATTTTGTATATAATTCAAAAGTAAAATTTAGGGGCGAGTTTCTGCTGCCCTGATTCATGTAACCGAAACACTTTAAAGAGAACGAAACATCGTGAATTTTAATTTATTTTTGCTTTATATATAGTCATAGTCTGCGGTCTGGTCGTAATCGGTTTCCCTTCATTTTATTTCCAGTCTTCTATATCAATGCGCTTAATTTTTTGACTTTTAAAATAGTCGTTCTCCTATTGTTGGCTATAGTTTCCACGTGAAACTTATCCCACGTGAATTTCCAAGCCTTGGAAGTGCAATAACCTATTTTTTTTTCCTCTTCGCGGAACACACTTTCCGAATCCGTTGCCTGAGAAAGTGATTACATCTCGCGCAAATACTGGCCGGGGGGAAAAAAAAGTTATCTTTTCATGCTTCTACGTCGCAAGTCTCATTAATTCAGTGTTATTACATATAAAGTAAGGTATTACGGCTGTCGCCTCGTGGCACGTAATAAATTTCTTTCCGCCACGTTCACAGAGAGATAGGGGGCGTTAGTTTGGCGTAGCTCAACATCACTTCCGGTGATGGAGCATTTGATATGGCAAACACGCCTGACAGTTCATGTTGTCTCACCCACCACACTGCCGAAATTACATTCATATATACCACCTACATTTCTTTCTACAAATAAACCTGGACTGTAATACGAAGGGAAGACACGTAAATCAATTTGATCGCAATGGCGTTGCAATGGTCCGTGAATATTACGAAACAGGAAGCTAAGAACCGTGAATTCCGGTAATTATATTGGATTAATTCAAGACTAGAATCGTATCTGGAGTATTAACATTTTTAATAATTACGAGGTTTAAAAACTGGATTCCCAAGTGAAACAGGGAAACTATAAAAATAAAAACAGGATGGTTTCTCTTAAGCATTTTTCATGTTTTCGAACATCGAAATCGAAAAAACTAAAATTCTAGGAAGCGAATTTGATCACTTTCCTCGGGAATTATTATTTGACTCATCTATTAAATTGTTAAACTTTCAGGCTACGATACTTTTTCTCAAATTAAACACCTAGTTTTTTTAAAAAAGAAGTTTCTTGTTAAAAGAGTATAAAGAATTAAGAACTGGATTTCTTCAGAGCCGAATAGTTCGTTGGCGTTTCGATTGCATTGAAATGAACTTTCAAAGGCTGACGTTCCTTCATTCACATCGGCTGGAAAGCTTTCGACGGTAGACGAAATAGAAGAAAAAGTAGGAATTAAGAGTGAAAACCCGTATCCATGAAAAATGAAGTGTATCCGTCTCAGGGTTTTGGCTTAATTAGTGCGGCCAAGTTCAGGAAAAAATAGCTTGGTTTCAGCACCGAGCGAAATTGATGTTGCATTTTTTTATTCCTAATTCACTATATTTAAAAATCGTCCTCTACTAAAAAATTATAATATATTTTTACTACGATTTTGTATGCAATCCTAATTTTTTTTTGCTATACCAAATAACTTATTTTTTGTTTTAAAATAAATAATAAATGTAGATATTGGCTGTTGGGACAAACTGGGTTCCCTTTCGAAGAAACGACGCATCAGTGTTTTAGTAAGCATAAATTCTGCATTGGCAGGGGGGAAACGTTGTGTTTATAATTGTTTTTACCTTTTTGTGTCTTTATATGACCAAAATTCAATTTAACTGTTTTTTATTTACTGTGTAAGTTGTTTAAAAAATTTAAATTAAGTTTGATAATTTTTTTATATCGTCCAAAAGTGAAATACTGTTTTTAAAGCCTAAAAATTAAGCGTATTGATATAGAAGACTGGAAATAAAAGAGGAGGCAGGCAGCCGACTAAGACTACTAACATTGGAAAACATAAAATAAAATAAAATTCACGGTGTTTCCTCCTCTTTGAAGTGTTTCCGTTACATGAAGCAAAGCTGCAGAAACTTACCTCTAAATTTTACTCTTGCATTTTATACAAAATGGTCATACCTGATGATGTTTAAAAGAGGACGAAATGTCGTGAATTTTATATTTTTTTGCAATAAAATTTATAGTTACTTTTCTGAATCATGGCTATTTATTTATTTATAATATTATAATAAAGTCAGTTATTTTTTCGTCATTATTAATATTTACACTTATAAATTCTAGTATGAGGATTGTTTACTTGGAAAAAAAATAACAATTGTCTTTGTCGATTTATTATATGAAAAACTTTGATTCCAAATTCACTATATATCAAAATCGGCCTCTTTTAAAAAATTATAGTATATTTTTAGAACGTTTAAAAGGTGGTATATTTTGTATATACTCCTTAAAATTATTTTTTTTGCTTTTCCAAATTATAAACTTATGTTTTGTTAGAATAAATAATAAAAGTAGACAATCTGGGTTCCTTTTCGAAGAAACTACGCATTTGTTAAAATATCATTTGAGCCCCATTTTAGTGTTTTAAGTTATAAACAAACTACGCGTTGATCTATGAAGACAAATTGTAGTCTGCGGACACTTGAAGAAAAAGATGGTCTTGAAGAGTTGTAGGACGAGTACTGGGAGACGTATGATTGTTTAAAACTTGTGAACGAGTTCCAATTAAATGAATAAAATTTTTAAATTTATGTTTCTGAATGTAGCAGATTTGTGCAGATGACGATGGCAAATGGCCGAAATCTCCTGCTATTTTTTCTTCTTCGTTTTTTAGTTGTTGAATGAGAATAAAGAAGTTGAAGACTCAAGTGGTTTTATTTATTTCATTTTGACAATAATAGAACCCTTAAGTTGTTAATTGTTTTTTTAAAATTGATCAATCTATATGATTTAGCGCGTGAAATTCGCAATAAGTAACTCGCCTAAATGTTATTAACTGAATAAATATTGATAATTCCTGAAATAAAACATCAAGCAGAATTCATTATAATTTTCCACGGTGAAATGGAAACACTGAATAAATTGCACAGCTGATTAAGTTAATATATTCGTGACGCGTTCCATAAAAATATAATTTACGTAACAGCGATCACCAGTCTGATATTATTGTCGGTTCCAAATCATCCCTTAACATTCTCCATGGACCTGGTCGTTCGCTATTGGAGCAAATACACTCGATGCATTTTCATAATCACTTAATATATTAAGCCGAATATTTATTTTTGTCATCAGGCTATTACATTTCATTTAATGCTTCTTCTAATTTGCACTTGGCCTCTTGCCTCGCCCGCTTCTCGTCCTTTTTTTCCGTGTTCTCCGAACCTCTAAGACAGTGGGAAGCCTGAAAAATGCCGAGTATCACACTGTCAAGTTATTTTTCTAGAATTTTCCCTACCGTCTGTCCGTTACGGGGGGGGGGGGATATGAAATGTTCGCCTCCGAGTCAATTTAAATTCCTCCGAGACAAGTGATATCCCCATTGGTTTACGACAAAAGAATAACGTCAAAGGATACATCAAAGACCTCGCCGAGCATTGAAAAGTTTCGCAACTCATTCCTGCATCTCATAGCGAAAACAGAAAACGTTGAAAAGGCCGAGGCGCCCACGTGCCTTGTATCCTGCCTTACTAGCGCAATAAATAACCACGATAAATACACTTCTCTGAAACTCACGGACGGAGCTTGTCTCCCGCGTACGTAAACTATATTTTATCCAGAAATTAAACTAAGACAAAACAGAGGCCAGTAAATTAACTAAATATTTTCCTGCGACCCTTTAACTTGTCCGCAGAATATCTCTCTGTATTTTTTCAAAAATATATCTCAAATAATACATTTGAAGCGTTCGCGTGTGCCTTCAAATGTCATGAAACAGCCGTTTGTTCAATTACGACTATAAATTTTATTGCCCCCCAGGTAAAGCACCTTCCTTTTACACTTTACTTCGTTCCCTGCTCTGAGACAACTGATGATAAAAAAACAAATCAAAAGGAATTTCAGACAGAACAGAAATATCTAGTTCGTTCTATCGGCAGAAATCCTAAAAACAAAAACTCATACAAAGTTTGAAGGCTAAAAACCCCACAAAGTAATTAAACTTGCAAGAAACGGAACATTTTACTGAAGATGAGAAGAATGGTTCCCAGCTCAGGCGGATAATTTTTTTTGTATATCTGCAATTGAAGATGTTTAAAAAAGGAAAGAAACTTCGGGAAAATTTTTATTTTATTAATCTGGTTTAATTTTTATTTTATTTAAATATATTTCTGACAAATGTGGATAGTATTAATTTATAACACACCTATAATTCATCAACACAGAAAGCAAAGGGATGAATAAATGAGAAGTGGCCTGTATTTACAATAATATGAATACAAGATATAAATTAACAAATATTATCATAAAGTGTTGTAACCTTGTCTATATTTCTTCAGTCTAACAATATTAGTGGATCGCAACAGTTGATCGAAACGCCTAAAAATTTTGTTGTTCTAAATTAATTTCTGTTGGTCGTTAATTCTGACAGACTTCTAAATAATAAGCGTATTTATTAGATACGTAAATAGCCAAATAACAGACGAAGATAAGTGGAAAAATAAAAACCACACGAAGTTTCTACAATACTTGTTGATTTCGTCAGGTGATTCAAAGCCGCAAGAACGACACAAACCAGAATTTTCTTTCTTTTCACCCTCCTAACCTAAATTATGTAGACAGAGATATATTACTTTTTAACTCAAGTTCAATCAACACAACATTTGAATTTCTAATGAATACCCTTACAATTTTATTGATAAACAAATAAACATTAGATTGAAAAAATCCGATACCCTACTAACCTCCAAAGTTTTTCTCGTTCTCCCTAATTACAAAGTTTTACATCATAAGTTGGCCCTAATTTTTAATGGATATCAAATATCCGTCATTTAGGCTTTTGTCACCTGGTTTGCGTATTGTTTTTGCGGCTCTTGCGTTCTTAATCACCTGACGAAAGCAACAAGGATTGCAGAAATGTGTGTATATTGCCTGTTATTTGACGATTTATTTGTCTGATTAGTATAATTTTAACGCCCTTGGTTTACATTTTATAATGTCAAATAAGTGTGCTCATTATGTGGAAACAAAACTTTATTATGCAGCGAAAAACCTTATTAAGGATCCATACTGCTTTAGTTTGGGTACTCGAAATTCCCTCTAAATATATATTTTTTGCAAATTATTGAATTATTTTTAATACATATTATTTTTAATGTATTTAACTTAGTAAAGTAAACTAGATAATTAACGTCGTTCACTCATGGGAAAGGGGAAATTAAGGACGAAGGCTAAAATTATTTTCTGGGTCAGAAGGGAGCGATTTTACTTAATGGACACAGCCTTCGTGCAAATCTGTAATTAATGTTAATTTTTGCTAGGATTTCGAAAGAAAAACGAGAAATTTTCCAGAAATATGCTGCACTTAGAGAACTGCCGTGGTTTGACAACACACGGAAGAAATATGCATTTATTTGATTACGTCCGTCACAAGTTTATTAATACTGGAGAAAGCGCCTGATTCTCTGCCAATTTCTTTTTTTTTTATCGCCCATAGGAGCAGCAAGCCTTTGTTTTGTTTTGTGGCAAACGAACAGTGAAAGATTAATTTGAAGCTGCATTCAGGCAAAACCTCGAAGCGTATTCACGTAACGATATTTATCATTAAGTGTGGTAATGTTCGTGGTATGACGGACGGTAACAGAAATGTTACGTGCACCAAATTACCATTCTGGATGGCTACAGTCGTTAAGATACGCAAGCGTGTTCCTGTTTCGTCATCGCCGATTCATCTTTCTTCAGCTTAAGCAAGGGCCGGTAGGTTTCCATGCATTTACAATAAAAAATGGAAAAGGCGAATCCACGACAGACAAGTGATCGCGCAGGGTGAAACAGTTTGTCCGAACTGAGGATAGGACATGGTGACAAAATAAAAAGCCCAAACTGATGGTGTGACGCTGAATATGGGATTCCACTGAGTTGGAAATTTATATTTGACGGCGCTTGCTCAACCTGAATGAGGATGAATCGACAATGACGAAACTGGGGCACGCTGGCGTAACTTTCTCAACTTCAGCCATCCAGATGTAAATTTGCCATACGTTACAGTTCGACACCTTCGTCGTACCATTAAAGTTACTACCGTCCGTGCTCAAAATCACCACAAAAAAAAAATTAACATTTCGTTTTCAGTCGAATAATGAAAAATTGTTGAGGCGGAGCCTGCTGTTCCTTTGAGAAAATGTCGGGGAAATAAAAGAGAAATAAATTTGGAATCGAATCGGACGGTGTTTGTAAGACGCTTTCTCCTCTTTCAATAAGGTCACGATGAAATATTCCTTCCATGTCTGAATTATCGACCAACGTCAATCCTTACTTCGCGCATATTTTTGAATCTGAAATAATTTTACTTGCCATCGTTCTCCTCCGAAATCCCGACATCTCATATAATAACTCTCCCAGCGAGTACAACCGTTAAGATAGAAGAAAATAAATAATATATAAATAATAAAATTAATAATATATAAATAATAAAATAAATAATATATAAATAATAAAATTAATAATATATAAATAATAAAATAAATAATATATAAATAATAAAATTATTATTATTTTAATTATAAAATAAATAATATATAAATAATAAAATAAATAATAAAATTAATAATATATAAATAATAAAATAAATAATATATAAATAATAAAATTAATAATATATAAATAATAAAATTAATAATATATAAATAATAAAATAAATAATATATAAATAATAAAATAAATAATATATAAATAATAAAATTAATAATATATAAATAATAAAATAAATAATATATAAATAATAAAATTAATAATATATAAATAATAAAATTAATAATATATAAATAATAAAATTAATAATATTTAAACTACATTTTCTAGCGTTAGTCATCGTTGATATACTTAATATCTGCGTGATACACGAAAACGGAGAGTTACCTTACAAAGTCAACGAAAATGTCACATTATTGCAAGTAGATCACGCGGAATTTTTTTTTGTACATTTTGGGACTAAATTTTATGAAACTGACGTTAATTTGGAATCAAGTACAATTCTATACTTGAATACAACAATTTTCACATTATTCCCAACATCAACAAGAAATAATTTTTTGAAATTCAAAGCTTTTAGTGAAACATTCTACTCTAAATCGGCTCCATTAGTTTTATGTTTGTTGTAATTTTTCACAGTTCGGTTCACCCCAGTTTAAATTTTACAATGAGCCACAAGTTTTTGCGCAATTAATTTCCGCTATATACATTTCATCACGCAGAGTATAGTGTGACGGAAATGTCAATAAAATAAACCATTAGATAATGAATGAGACAAAAGGAGATGAAAGCAACAACATTTGCAGAAACGTGGTATTTAAATTTAATCACCTAAATTTTTCTGGTTTTTTTGTTACTTCATTATATAATTGTTTGTTTTTAATTATTAACAGTCGTTTTTTCTAAGTGTCGATAACATTGACAATTACAAATAAGAAACCTTAATTTCCTGGTCCAATATACCGAATTTAATGGACGAAATCATATTTTTTGAAAGTATGCAATTTATTGTAACTGAAAACTCTTCGTTACTATCTTGAAAATTAAGATTTCCTAATTTATTTTTTGAAAAAATGAAAATTATCACCAGTGTGTTTGTATTTTAATGTCAAATTATATTACTTTTTTGTCTAGTCGTCTCTGGAAAAATTGGTGAAGGTTAAAAGGGTTGGAAACGCAGGTGGGAATAGAAATTACGTAATAATATGAAAAGATTGAAAAAAAATAAGAAAAGTCAAGGAAGTTGATAGAGATTGAAAAATGTAATAAAAGGTGAAGATCAAAATAAAGAACTGTAAAGACGTGAAAATAAAGTAAAAGTATATATAAAAGGCGAATTTCAAAGTTAAAAAGGTGCTTATTAGATAAGAGAAATAAGAGGGAGGCAATACAAGGCGAAGGTAACATGAGAAAACTATTAGATTGGAGGAAGACAAAGTAGTCAGCGATGGCGAGGTTCGAATAGACAATAAGAGTAGAAAATTTCGCTCTATAATTACTTTCATTTATCTACTCTTCTTTCCTCTTCTTCTTCAGGAAGAGTTTACCTTCCTTCTATTTTAATTCTTAATATTAAATTATGTCTATGTAACAATCACCAATTCGACAGGAGAAAAATATTAATATAGGACTGACATTTAATTATTTATAATTAGTTGTTCGTAAAAGGACTCACCTCTTTATTTTAGGTTCGTCAGTCGGGCCACTAAACTACATGACGTTTCCGGCGACGGGTTGGCACATGTGTTTGGTTTCCCTCGCAGGTCGTCGTCGCTAACGCAACGCACACACGCATACACACGCACGCTGTACACACCTGACCCGCCTCCGCGCCGGTACTGCACCATTCACAAAACAGCGCGCCTTTAGGGGAGTGGGGGGTCCCTCCACCACGCATGCGCACTGTCTTAGGGGGACCTTGCCTCTGCCCGGCATCTCTGGATCAACGTCCAAATTACGACGACCATCCTCGGCCGGAAAACGACCGGTAGATGGCAGCAGCCTCCAACACTGCTCGACTCGATCGAGTACGTCCATGGTTTTGGGAGTGTTATGAATCTTTCCACTCTCTGTCATAAAGAACAGTTTTCAACAACGTCGGTTTCAACGTTGATTTCGTTCCCTACAACTCCTTTCAACCCATGTACATAGAGAAGAAATATCTATCCAGGGTTCAAAATTGGCTCCTAAATAAGAAACCGTATTTTTTCTATAGGTTTCTGCTGCTAGAAAAATGTCACTTGTCTCTGAACACAAAAATACCAATATATATATATATATATATATATATATATATATATATATATATATATATATGTCATGAGATATAGCACGTCATGTCAGATGCGCAGTAGAAGAGAAGGGGAGCATTGTCGTCAGTTTGGAACTCTCCCTTGAGAAGAAACTAAAACTGCGTCACTACCATTCTAAAAAACTTTCATCATCAGGGATAAACTTATTACAGGTACTTTTTATTTATATAATTTTTAAGGACATAATTCTATTATACATTTTTTATATCGAGTTTATATACCAACTATTTAATTAATTTTATATATATATATATATATATATATATATATAATATTCATTACAATTTATCATTACCAAATTTGTTGTGCACCTGATGAAGTTCCAAAACAGGAACGAAACGTGTAATTTTGTATTAAATTGTTTCTGACATTGGTCTGTTTATTCATTAATACAACTAATGTCTTCAATATAACTACTCATGTATAGATATAATATAGAATTCCTTTTGATCCAAGCATTTAAAGACGAATGTCATGTCGCTTGTATATATGAATATAATAGAACCACATATACTCAGAATTTAGAAGGTAAAATCATTTTTCAAACAAATAGTTATACTAACTTTTGTATTTGTAAATATATTTGTAAAGAAAACGGTCAAAATAACCTGCATCACTCAACCGTTTTTTTTAGCTTTTCCTAGTTCTTACTGAGTCAGGATTTAGTCAAGTTAACAACTTATTCAAAAAATCTATAAATCATTCAATATTATAGTGTGGGGTGCTTCAGGTTTATACTTAACCAATTTTACACCTAATATAAAAAGTATTATGGAGAACCATGAACCATAATTATGGCAGTATTTATGTGATTTTATATTGTAATTACATACGTTAGTAGAATTGAAAAATTGTTTAGTAAAATATGTAATTATATTTGTTATGCTAGTTACTGGATTGTTGTTACAACTGCATCGTTGCACTCTTCGTGAATTTTAATTAATGTGCGTATTGAAAAAAAATTGTCAAGGGTGGGGGGGGGGGTGGATGTAGAAAAAAGATTAACATTCTATGGTCTAAAAGCAAAGATCAGAAGCTAAGTACTGCAGACAAGTCTGCATTATACAGAAAGTAGTAGATTTATATTGTAGAGACCACGAGTGTGTAATGAAAGGATTTTTTTAAATATAATTGCTTTAATATTTGTATTGTCAGCATAATAATTATTGCCCAGGTAGGCCTATTGTGAACAACAATCAGCGTGACGTAATAATGTGGTGTGCTGGAGACTTAATATTGTAGGTAAATATTTTTGAGGTTGAAAGATTGGACCAGAACACAAGCCAGTCTGTTTTGGGGGGCCCGGTCGATGATGGTCATTCAGTTTCGTAACGAAAAACAGGCCGAAGGTGGTCGCTTTCAGCCTAAGGTATGAAGTGAAACAGTAAAGTGGAGAGGCTGCATAAATATTCAAAACAGTAAAGTATAAAAGTCAGTTTTCATTCCAGGACTGTAAAATGAAGTCGGCAAATACAGTTAAGACAAAAAAGTTCTAAAACGAATGTTGGAGACTTGTCCGGTGGTCAGTTGGCCGGAACTTAAGCAAAGTGAAAACTGGAGTTGTGGTGTTGTGAATGGTGAATACTATGGCCTGTTTTTTTTAGGGTAACAGGCTACATGAGGGTAATCCAAATGGTGTCAACTACCCTTTAATAGCATAGGAAGAGATTTGAAACGGGGATGCGGAAGGCTAGAGGAAGATAGCCAAGGGTTAACTAGGGCCCCCGGGCTAAAGTTCAAGGATCCTACCCGGCATTCGCCTAAAAGTAATGCAGGGAAAACGCTAGAAAAACCTGCATCAGGTAGGTCAGGCATTGGGTACTTGTCCCACGCCCTTCCGTTAGCGGGAGAAGATTTTGCTGTAGGGTCGCAGCATTCCCTTCTCCGTACCTCGACCAGTTTAGGAGGCAGCTGGCCGACTGTTTCAAAGGGAACAGCGAACAACTCTTACCGTATGCCGTGACCCCGGAACATTCACCTCTCAGAACAGGCCGAGGTGCCTTGGCTTGTGGGAACCTTAGTTCAAAAACGGAGAGAGCAAAAGGCATCCCCAAAGGTAGCCCTTTCCTGTCTCTCCCACAAGGTTCTGTCTGCGAGAGAATAGCCCTCGCAGACAGCTTAGTGTTGTACTATGACTTTTTTTTTTTTTTTTTTAGGGCAATAGGCTACATGAGGGTAATCCACTTAGGGCAACTCCCCTTTAATAGCATAGGAAGGGATTTGAAAGGGGGGATGCGGAAGGGTAGAGGAAGGTAGCCAAGGGTTAACTAGGGCCCCCGGGCTATATTTTAAGGATCCTACCCGGCATTCGCCTAAAGGAATGCAGGGAAAACCTTAGAAAAACCTGCATCGGGTAGGTCGGGCATTGGGTACTTGTCCCACGCCCTTCCGATAGCGGGAGAGGAGTTTGCTGTGGGGACGCAGCATTCCCTTCTCCGTGCCTCGACCAGTTTAGGAGGCAGCTGGCCGACTATTCCAATGGGAATAGCGAACAACTCTTACCGTATGCCCAAGGTCTGCGACCCCGGAACATACACCTCTAAAAACAGGCCGAGGTGCCTCGGCATGTGGGAACCTTAGTTCAAAAACGGAGAGGAAAAGACATACCCAAAGGTAGCCCCTTCGTATCTCTCCTAAAAGGTTCTGCCTGCGAGAGAGAATCCCTCGCGTACTATGACTTTTTTTTTTTTTTTTTTTTTTAGGGCAACAGGCTACTTGAGGGTAATCCACTTAGGGCAACTCCCCTTTAATAGCATAGGAAGGGATTTGAAACGGGGGTTGCGGAAGGGTAGAGGAAGGTAGCCAAGGGTTAACTATGGCCCCCGGGCTATATTTTAAGGATCCTACCCGGCATTCGCCTAAAGGAATGCAGGGAAAACCTTAGAAAAACCTGCATCGGGTAGGTCGGGCATTGGGTACTTGTCCCACGCCCTTCCGATAGCGGGAGAGGAGTTTGCTGTGGGGACGCAGCTTACCCCTCGCCATGCCTTGGCCTGTTTAGGAGGCAGCTGGCCGACTATTCCAATAGGAATAGCGGACAACTCTTGCCGTATGCCCAAGGTCTGCGACCCCGGAACATACACCTCTCAAAACAGACCAAGGTGCCTCGGCATGTGGGAACCTTAGTTCAAAAAAACCAGAGAGATGTGAGAGCATCCCCAAAGGTAGCCCCCGCCAGAGCTCTCTGGGAAGGTTCACCTGCGAGAAATCCTCTCGCAGGCTTACTTCTGCGTACTATAACTTGTTGAATAAAATTATTTTAAATAACCAGCGACGTGAATAAGCAGTGAGTTATAAGAGCATCTCTGATAGTCTGGTATGTAAAAATTTTCCATTGTAAACCTATTACAAAAATTGCGTACCGTCAGATTTATTTAAATTTCTGTACATTTCTCTGGATTTCAGATTTGATTAGAATTTTTTATTTTAACATTTTATTGAAAATTTAATTATTATTTTTGTAACATTTAGGTTTTAATTGATTCGGTGACAATTGGAAATCACTGTAACGATTAGAGGCCCTGTAAGTTGCCCTGAAGAATTAAAAATTTAAAAGTTTATGTACAGATTCCAAACTAAATACAAATTTGTATTAAAAGGTGTTAAAATTCAGTTACAAATGCCATTAATTATTCACATCGTGGTGACATTGTTAGTCTACCATTACAGTTTTTGGAATAATATCTTTAAATTATTTATCACATTACATTGACACTTCAACGTGAGTTTTATTTTTTTTTTGTTTACTACAATATATAATAAATTCAGTGACCGAGAAGACATTTAAGAATTACTTAGAAACAAAATTAGCATTATTAAATTATTAAAAATTTCTAATACACTACGTTTCTTCCCCAATCCGTGGACCCTCATCAGGTGACTACAAATTAACTGAAACAATAATATACATAAACCAAATAAATAATTTGAGAATAGTTTCGGGTTTAACATTATTGGATAAACAATTGGATTTAATGTTAAACATTAATCTCGGATAATATTTTATTTCAGAATCGAATGTAGTTAAATTATTCCAATAAAAACTGTAGTTGATAATTTCTGAAAACTGAATGTTTGCCAAAATTCGCGAGTTTTAAATGCCCTTTTTGTTTGTCGAATGTGACAATCCTTACAGTTTTTAGAAGGTTTACTTTTGTAGAAGAGCTTTGATTCTCACAACTTCCCTTTAGTCAAACAGGTTTTCAGTTGAAATTATAAAATATAAAACTTCTGTGTAAAATTATATTATTTATATAAAAAAGTAACAATATAACAGCCAAAAATAAATGCTGAATTCAATACCCCACAACCTTTCTGCAATCGTCAGGTGATTCAAAATCGCAAGAGCCGTAAGAACAATGAGCAACCTATTTTTGTATTTTTGGCTAGTTATTTTAATAATTATTAAAAAAATTATGCTGCTTTTTGTCGAATAAGAAACAATATTTTTATTGATTTAAATATTTTATTTTGTGAAAATAGCTCTTAATTTTTTCCGGCAAGTTATTCACAAACTACACACAAGCGCGGTAGGAGCTGGTATTGGTCATAAAACTGCATTATTTATTTCATATAAACAGGCGTAAAAATACAACCCTTAATTAATAGTCTGTGAGGGCTATTCTCTCGCAGGCAGAACCTTTTAGAAGAGACTAAGGGGGCTATCTTCGGGGATGCCTTTTCCTCTCTCAGTTTTTGAACTAAGGTTCCCACTAACCTAGGCACCTCGGCCATGTTTTGAGAGGGTCTCAGACCCTGGGCATACGGTAAGAGATGTCCGCTGTTCCCATTCGAACAGTCGGCCAGCTGCCTCCAGAACTGATAGAGGCACGGTGAAGGGAAAGCGGCGTCCGCACAGCTAAACCCCTCTCCCGTCATCTGAAGGGCGTGGGACAAGTTCCAAATGCCCGACCTACCTGATGCAGGTTTTCTAGGGTTTGTCCTGCATCACTTTTAGGCAAATGCCGGGTAGGATCCTTAACCAAGTTAACCGTTGGCTACCCTCCTTTACCCTTCCGCACCCCCCTTTCAAATCACTTCCTATGCTGTTAAAGGGGAGTTGTAACCATGTGGATTATGTAGCCTGTTGCCCTAAAAAAAATCTTTAATTATTAAACAGTTATTAGTGTTCTAAACGTTTTATTTTTCCTTCTTTGATATTTCTATTATATAGAAATTGGAAAATTGAAACTATGGACTGTGATCAGTTATTGTTAGCTTTTCTGCAAGAACCATAAACCCTACAACCCCTTTCTCTATAAATTTCATAAGGTATGTTTTACTATTCTTGTTAATGTACACTTTGAATGAGTGGGAATTTGCGACACATTTAAATTTTGGCGACGTGCTGCGGAGAAGCGCACTCAGCGACGTCGGTGAGAAACGTCGTAACTGCTAATGCAACCTTGGTTCGCAGAACGGACGCCAGACTTCAGTAATCTCCACGAGTCAGGTGTGCCAACGTTAACCTTATTTCGCTCCGTCAGTGTGAGTATTTTATTCGTGTTAACATTTTTTTAGCGCAAATAATACCGTATTATTTAAAACAAATAGATATGTGAGGGGGGTTTGCTCGCTCCAGAGCCGCTATGACTGGATGAAGCCTGATTCGGAATCACGTGCATTGAAGGTGTGAGGTTGGCAGCCTTGGGAGTGGATCAGACGATATCTCCAGTGCGTGCCTGACTGTCAGCGAGTGTGTGCCGAGGTTACACTCGTGGGTGACTTACGTTCATCATTGTCCTCGGTTGTGGATGGGTGACGAGAGTGTTGTGCGCGTATGTGAGTGACAACCATTTGCTCCGTCGAGTGAATGGTCAACCAAGTCCTCAGGCAGCTCGTCTCTTCAGATATACAACTCTTCCAAGGTATTTGCGAATGACATTCGAACGTCAGTCAGTTTCATTGTCTCCGAGTTAGCTTTGATAATCCGTAAAAGTGACACTTCGAAGATCATTTAAATTATCAACCAACCGCTTCGGTTCAAAATATCATAATTACTTTTGTCCCCCGCGGTGGCAATCGTTTTATCTTCAACTACTTACAACAGCAGAATTCGATAATGACCTTACACACATTAGTCCCCATTTATAATCTGCTGCATCTTGTACTGTGGCGTTTCGTAAATATTTGTGTTGCAAAATAAACCCATTCCCACTATTGTTTTTCGATTAGACTTTTCGAAATACCCGTTGTGGAGACCTTAATTACTGAATCACCTTTAAAGTATATTAATTAATTTCCAAGGATCCCATAAGCTATAAATTATTTTTATTTATCTCTATTTCATCAGACTATTCTGAAAACTATTGAAATCATTTTTAAAATCCTTCGAGTAGGCGGGAAATTACTTATCAGAGGATCTATTCCGCTATACACAATCAAAGGATAACTGTGAATATGATACTGTTTTAATCTATTGATAATTAAAAGATTTTCAACCTGTCTAGAGAACAAATATTATTTATTTCAATAAAATTGCTTTCAGAAATTGACATTTTCAATTTGCAAAATGCTGAAATTCTCTTTTGACTGCTTAAAGGTTTAATTATCAATCATTTAAATTAGTATGACAACTCAATTACATTTAAATGGGTAGAAATTTATTTCTGAATATTCGCGAAACCATTTTATTTTTCCCAATTGCGTCGCCAATTTTCGAGTCTGCTGTCTACTTCAACTTTCAATATTTTTTTCTAATATATTTTTTATTGCATTTATTTTTCGAATTAATATTAGTACAAGGTTTTCCGAAAGTAATTATATTTTTTTTAATCTACCGAAACTGTTCCACAAAATTAAAATTTTTGGAGCACCCTATTAATAATATGTAGAACAGTTTCAGCACATTCTATACATAGATAGACTTGATTTTTTTTGTTCTTCGGCTTCACCAAAAAAAAAATATAGCTACGTAGTGTCCTATAGTGTGTTCTCGTCATTCTTTATTATTCTCTTAGTTCACATTTTCGTCGCCTTTTTATCCTAAATAAACAATTAATTTGCAATAAAGATCGAAATTTTACTTTATCCTGGCTGCAGTTGTAGCCAAAATTTCCCATTTCTGTTAAATTTTTTTATATTCTAAGTTGATATGATCTGTGACAGTACAACCTTTACTTTGGGTTGAATCAGGGTTTTTTTTTCATTTTGTTTAGTGGTTTATACGTATTTTTTTAGTTGCAGCTGAGTACTTTGAAATAGGATTGCCAGATTTAGGGGAGGCGAAACGTTTATTTCATGGAGACATGGAAGGGGTTTCTTGTGAGGATGGCTGCAAAGTAACAGTAAATGGTAAGATTAGAGTCGTCCGGTTTACTTTGTCGCTTTATGTGTGCATAATAGTAAGTAGGAGCACGAAGTGTGCCGAGACTATTGTTGCTCCAGCTCAGAGAGGTAGAGATAACGATTTATCGTTCAGGTGTTTGTGATAGACATTGCTGCATTGCGTATAAACGACAACCTGGTAGTAAATCATTGTTGCATCGGTCTTGTAAGTGACAGTACCTTTACGAAACCTGTTTAGTTGTTCTGGGACAGATTTATTGCTTGCAGAAATGGTGGGTCAACGTTACCGGCGGGACACTGAGAAGGCCTAAATTTTTGCGATGTAATGAGGAGTAATATTTTTCAGAGGCACCGGGAGGGTACGGAGTTGTCCTTGAGAAAACGGAAGTACCACAATGAGCGTGCTGTACAGTAAGACGAAGACAGGAATGCAGGCCTAGCTTCGTAACCTACTTCTTGCGTAGCCTACTCCGGGCGTGACGTCACCAAGGGTACCGGTTCAGCTCCGGCACCCACCGTGACACCCTCACAGGTCAATCCCCTCGCACACAGGGTGCAGTCACTCGCCAGAAAGCGAAACTTTGCCTTTTAATTTCCTGGAACACAGTCGCTGTCCTCCAAGTTTCGAGGTGAAAATAAATGAATTTGCAAAATTATGTTAATTGCTGGATTAACCTAAGTGCCAAGTTCCCAGGTTAATTATGTACATAATTTTAATTGTATAAAATAATTTTAATTGTATATACTCTAATACTTTGTGTACCAACAAATAATCGTAAGATAAAAGTTTTGTGTAATAAAGAAAAATAAAAAAAATAAAGTCAACTTGGATCTACGTAATTAAAGGAGCGTTGAAGTGCTTGAAAGAGGAGAAAAGGGTTGAGCTAAGTAGTTTTGACCGTGCGTATTGTACTGCAAGGACAAGTTGAGTTTGAACTTCGTTGTAGTTATCTGGAAAAAATTCTAGAACAATATTTACATTGGGAGGTTGAAAATTCCGTAACCCTCACGAAGTGAGTTGACTTAAAGCAGACACGTCGAGGACCATCACCACTCATCAAATGGTACGTTGAAAGGACGCAGCTGGTTGGAGGGATGTGCAACAGCAAGCTCCTCCCTTTCCCATATTACGCCATCCATTCATACTGGAAACGTATATACGTTGCTGAGTGTATTGTATAGCGTAATTTTGTGAGTGAAGAATACAGAAACGGACGCTGCACACGGAAGCGTTGTGTAAACAAGCTGGAGAAATTGTAATTCTTAGGAATACTTTCGAAACCAACAGCAAGAGACACGTGCGACATTGTTTAGAGAGATAATAAAATATTATTTTCATTTTGAGCTTGCGTTAAGGAATGTTCAAGTTACAAATCGAGAAACTTTTCCACGAGTTCCAATCACCCGAAGAAAAGGAAGCTACTGCGTGTGGCTTTGGATGAAGGACGTAGGATTCTGGGCAAAATATTTTAATTTGCCCCGTCAATTAATTTCTCAATAGTTGTGTATCCGATTATGGCGGACCGTGATCTTCAGACAATGGTTGTAAGGCAAGTGTTTAAAAATGACAAAGAAAATCACCTTGTAAGTGAAAGAATCGACCATGTTACGCTTGGATTCAGAACACTGACCCGCGCTATATTAAAATTAGTTTCGATGCGATGGAAGAAGTGAAAGGGATTTTACTGATCTCACAGAATGAGCACACGTCAAAAGTATGGTGCTACAAGGCGGGCGTTTTTCAAGGAGAGAAATCTTATTTGTGGCCTGGGATTCAATGGTGTATACTGCTTTGTGTGGGAGTAAAGTTGGATAGCCAGAATGTAAGGAGAGAAGACTGGAAGCTTTTGAAAAGTGGCGCTGAATGGAACGGAAATGTAGTAGGTAGTTCTGACTTATTTAATCAATATTTCTTTCGTACTGCGAAAGTGATGAGAGAAGAGCCCTGTAATAAATACGTGTCTGATGAGGAAATCTTCTTTGTATATTGTCAGCTAAGCAGACAGGATATAATTTTGATGTAGAATATATGAAACACTAGTCTCCTTTCTAAAGAGTTCCCAAAGTATAAGCGCGGTATTTCGGACGGAAGCCGTTGTTTGTCAAGGTGCCGGACTCTGATGGTGGTCTAGGTCCCTTTATTGACAAAGACGACCTAAAGAGGACCGACAGCTCCATTAGGCGTGAATAAGTGAGCTTCCGAAGCTTAAAATATATTTAGCTGAATGGCGTAGAGAATTAAAAAGATTTGCTGAGGAGTTTTGGTGACTTCGAGAGAGCAAATTCAGCCAGCCACGATCTCGAGCGACCGGTGACCAAGCTCAAATCAAAATCCAACAAATCCTGGAAATTTGTGGGACTCACACAATCCATCGCCGACTAGATTCTCGTGGAGACCGCAGCACGAGCATCGGACGTTTGCACTGCCACAAGTTATAACATAACGGCACTGTAGCGTTTAAATGGTTTAAATGCATTATCGTAATGCCAGGTACCTCCTTTTGTTTTACTTCTAATTAATTAAAATTTATAATATTGGCCATATTGACGGAATCTATGTCGAAGAGAGCCCATGTATAATTTAATTAGAAACAATTTTCATGCATAAATTAGTTTTCTCGGTCACTCATTTTTTTTATTAAACAACTATCTGGTTGTTCGACGTTGCCCGGGTATTCATTTACCACCATGGTTAATGCGAGAATTAAACTCTGCGACTCCTATAACCCCGGAATAGACACTAATCTCGGTATTTTACACATTGCTTTTTATGTAAACCTCTTCTACCACCACCCTTACCGTAAAGGTGCTTCACACCGTTGTCTTTTGGATTTGAAATTTAGACACTTAAAAATTCTAGTATGTCACTATCAAATTAAGCCACCACGAAAATTTTTTATTCGACCCTAACAACGATTCAGCATGCTCCTAGGGGATGAACGACATATTAACCAATATAGTAAATGCAAGAATTGAACTCATTGACATCTATAACGCTGGATTTGACATCAATCACGGTTTATTCGTATTATTTATATATAACGCCCGTACACCTTCTCCCTTATTGGTGTTTAAGGGGTTGAAATTATACACTAAATACATGTGGATAGATTTATCACATGGACCCCAAAAAGCTATTTATCTACGATAATATTTGGCGTTAAATCATGTTTTTTTACACTTCAACACATGTCAACCCTTGCGAGTTGCCTAACTCCTCGGGGGTGCGCACAACAAAGTTTATGTACCATCGAATGAATGGTTTAGGAGCGGATAGGGGACATTACTTTTGATATATTATGGAATAAACTTTTAATTAAATGGAATGAATGGAAGGTACTTTACGGGATTTTACGTTGAAATTAAACCAACACTTTTAAAGAGGTAACAAATATTCTTAAATTGACAATTATGACGTTGACATTATATTTTATGTTTTTAAGTAAATGTCTCAACTTTCATGAGAATCTAAATTTCAGGTCCTCTCATAAAAGACAGTGATTTTCACCAAGTTACAAAAGCAAAAAATGAATTTAATTTACAATAACAAAAGTTCATAGAAAGACTAAAAACAATGACGGTAAATTTATATTTGTATAAAGGTTTACAACAGAAAGTTTTTACGTACCTTGTTATTTAGAGCTGCCTGGAACCTGTTTGTGCACTCGTGATTATTTTAATTTTTAATAGAACAACATTTTATTGACGGGCCATTGCACTGATTGCTATTATCGTCTCACTTTACAACACTTTCGGCGCCTTTTTAATTTACGTATCATTACACTCGGTTTCTCTGTGAAAAATCCCTTTAATACATAAGCTGATATATTCAGCTTCTACTTTGCTGAATTCGGCCTCCATTGGCCGATTCTCCACAACACACTGCTCCAGCTCCCAGAACACACATGACTGGCTGTTTCTCAAAACATACTGCTCTCTGACTGTCGTTCTGCTCTTTTTTTTTTAGGGTAACAGGCTGCATGAGGGTAATCCACATGGTGGCAACTCCCCTTTAATAGCATAGGACGGGATTTGAAAGGGGGGATGCGGAAGGGTAAAGGAAGGTAGCCAAAGGTTAACTAGGGCCCCTGGGCTATAGTTAAAGGATCCTACCCGGCATTCGCCTAAAAGTAATGCAGGACAAACCCTAGAAATCCTGCATCAGGTAGGTCGGGCATTTGGTACTTGTCCCACGCCCTTCCAGTGGCGGGAGAGGGGTTTTCTGTGGGGTCGCCGTGCCTTGACCGGTTTAGGAGGCAGCTGACCGACTATTTCAATAAGAATAGCGGGAAACTCTTACCGTATGGCCAAGGTCTGCGAACCTGGAACATACACCTCTCAGAACAGGCCGAGACGCCTCGGCATGTGGGAACCTTGGTTCAAATAACCGGAGAGATGTTCTCCTAATTTTTTGTTTTAGGTTACAGGCTACATGAGGGTAATCCACATGGTGGCAACTCCCCTTTAGTACCATAGGAAGGGATTTGAAAGGGGTGATGCGGAAGGGTAGAGGAAGGTAGCCAAGGGTTAACTAGGGCCCCCGGGGTATGGTTTAAGGATCCTACCCGGCATTCGCCTAAAAGTAATGAAGGGAAAACCCTAGAAAAATCTGAATCAGTTTTCTGAGCGTCTTATATTTATATTTCGACAACAATTCGTAGCAACCAATATAGTCATTGCATTCTTACGCCAAACAATGCTGTTCTTTACGATGCTTAGCCTCAAAATTACGCCGCCAAAAAACAATTTTAATAAAACATTTAATTACATATTTATAATCTCTACAATATATAGAGATTATAATAAGTAAAGAAATCTTTTTATTTAAAAAAAAACACCCGTAAATGTTCTGTGCTTTTTTTTCATAATCCAGAGACTAATTCTTATTTATTCTTTGGGACTTCCAGACGATATTGTGATTTTATCAAATATCCTGGAAATTTTCTTCGATTCATGCTTGTGATATTTGCCCTTAGTATTCTTTTATCCTTAGATATTTTTCTCGCTTAATCACATACAGAAACTCAATTCATTTTTCAAACAAATGTTTCAAAATTCCAAAAGTGTCCAGTTTCTTCAAGAAATCTGTTTTTCATCGTGGAATAAATTTTGAGAGTAACCGTTCATAAGTGCCTTGTTTGCTTGATTGTTACACGGCTGAAGTCTGTAACTCAAAAGGAACTTGAAAATGACGGAGTGTAAATTACTCCTGTATGAGGCGGAACAGCCGTGGAACTAATTTACCTCGTGAAAGCCAAGACGAGTGTGATATGGAGGGGAGAAGTATAAATACTCGTCTCTTGACACACGACTTTGAAAACACTGTAGTTCGAGCGCTGTCGCTTTAAGAATTCATTATTTAAGAAATATAAATACGATGTGATTCTAGGTCACGTCAGAATCAAAGCGTTTTTGCACCCAAGCGGACTAAGTCTAAGAAAAAAAAATCTTCCGCTTTTGGAATTTCCAGTGATGCTGGCTTAGCACTTGACGATGAATCTGAGAGCCTTCTCTTCATCGGGGGGAATGTGAACTATACGGGACGAGACCCAGAGCGCTTTACGTAGTCAGTAAAACCAGTCTGACGCCTTTTTCGTGGAATGAAGCGAAACTCTACCACGTCCTACACTGGTACAAATGATACCGATGGACGAGCAACTTAATGTGGGGAATTGACGCTTTGTGTGACCCAGGATCTTGGTTATGGAGCTGCTTAACATCACACGACGTGGATCTTTACCCTCAATGGAAAATACCTAATCTAAAGACACTGTGCGTTCCAGAAACCGCGATACTACTAACACATCAGTGACCTGACTCCTACAGTTATAGTAAATAACAAAACAATACATTAATTTCCAGTTCATCAAATGACACTCCACTACAAACATCCAACTATTATATTATTCAAAAATTAATAATTGAAATGTAAACCAAAGAGTATCGTAGTTCACTGACCTACGTGTTGAGGAGGGACTACTAAAAGATTATTAATGGCTTTCAGGATATCTGAGACCGTTACATCCTGACCGCAGGCCGTTAGATCATCTTCCTTTACCGTCTTGTCTTCAAGGTCTCCACGAAATGTCGCTAAGCGCTTCATTAATTTCTCTGTTTCGCTTCATTTAATATTGCTTCTACGACAAACATTCGTTCCTATATATTCAGACATTTGAATTAAAATAGGAACAGTAATGCCCCCGTCGGTGAAACCAATTTGTAATATACCACTTTGAAAAACAAGTTAAATAATAGTTAGCCCACGTTAATGCAACATTTAACTAATTTTAACTTTTTAAATGAGAGGATGTTAATAAATAAGATTTTTAGTTAATTAAAGAAACACATTAATTTATTGTATGCACAAAGAATTCAAGTTACAAAATAGATATTTATTGAATTTAACAATATTTCTTACACACAAACCAAACTTTTACTCTCTCTCTCTCTTGTCTCTTTCTCTCTGTCTCTATCTGTCTCTCCCTCTGTCCCTCTCTGTCTTTCTCTATCTCTCTGTCTCTCTCTGTCTCTGTCTCTCTCTCTGGTACCAGGACAATCAATTTTTACCTCGTTCAGACACTTTCACACACTTTACTTTTATACCAGGCCTTGGTTTTCACTGATTCTACACTTTAAAATTTGGCAAGATTGGCTGTATTTTGATGACTGCTCCGCTCCACAATAATTTACCAATGTTATCCTGTGTAAAGTTCTATTCTGACGACACTGCTATTACTTTCCAATATTTACGATACAATACTTCCGTGAATGTTTTACTTTGTATTAGTTCAATACTTTATTTGGTAATGAATTAACGACGTTTTATTCTTTCTGTCCTCTGCAATGTTTCGCCCCCAACTGCCTTACATATTCACTTCAGCGCGCTAATAGTCCTACAATGCTTTAAAACCTGTTATTATTGTCCATTCTTGTGTGTGATTTGTGTCTGTTTGATGATAACAATTCAAGTCCAAAATGTTTTTGATTATTAATTGCCTTTTAATTACTACAATATACACAGTTATAATTCCGTTTTAAAAATTTCTATGGAATTGTTCTATATACTGTTCAACAGTGCCGCGGTCTTAAATTTCTCCTTTAATCGTATGCCGTTCAAAACAACGCCTAGTGTCTTCATATCGTCAACACAATTTTATTCTCATTTAAAGTGACCAATATTATTTACTTTGTTTCTATTTTTTGACGCTTGTTCCATTAAAATATGCACGGACTAACGTCACCGATTTAATTATTATACTATTTGTTCGTAACCTTTGTTGAGGGGTTATTAACTACATGAAACTACGTTCAGAAATAAAGGGAAAAGCTGAAATTAATGAAGAATGGTCACTGCTATTTGCTTAAAGTTTCTCCCACATTTTCGCCTCCTCGAAGAATTAGGACTTGAAAAAAAATTGTCCAGAAGATGAATAATGTAATTGATTTATATATCAGATTAATTTTTTTAAATACTATTATCAGACAGAGAAAAACTTTATGAGTGCGATGGATGTTTTTTAGTACAAAAAAAATAGGACTATTTAATATGTGGTCAAATATGTTGGCCTTCATGATGATTCTTGGAAATTCAAGTAAATAAATTTGAATAAATTGTCGCTGTGACTGAAATTGGTTGTTTCAATTAAAATAATATATTCTGCTGCTATTTAATTATGAATATTGCACTCTAAACCCGGTCCCCGCCATCGGAAGGGCGTGGGACAAGCACCAGAAACCCGATCTATCTGATGATGGTTTTTCTAGGTTTTTCCTGCGTCACTTTTAGGCGAATTGCTGGGAAGGATCCTTGAAAATACAGCCCGTGGGCTCTAGTTAACTTTGAGATACCTTGCTCTTCCTTTCCGTTTCCCCACTTTCATCCCTTTCCTGTGCTATAAGAGGAGTGGCTGTACATAACCTGTCAACATCATCTTCTCGTCGGTTTCGCGACGTTCAATAAAATGTGTGTCAAACGATACTAAAATAAATAATAATTACGAGTGTATTCGTGTGAGTTAAAATCAAAAATAGTTATTAATTAGGTATTAATTAGATCTCTACTTCAATATCAGCCTGCTATTTAAATTTTCGCGAAATTGACTCAACTTCCATCGCTAACTACATAGTCATGAATCAGCTGCTTGTTCTAGGACAAGGTCTGTGTGGAAGGTTAAACACATTCTCTGTAATTGGTTAGATAACTTAAACACAGCTGTCTGTTGAAATGTTTGGAAAAAAACGTATATAATTTTTACCTACGTCAATAATGTATATGGGCCACGATCGGATTGGTTTGCCTTCAACTGAACAGAAGATGAAACTACATTCCTGAGAATGCTGATCATTGTTGTAATAGACCTTTTTTTGTTGCTATTTTGGTGGAATAAGAGGATTCGTGGGTTAAATGGATTTGTTCCCTTGACAGGGCTTCATAATCCAAAGAAATCTTACCGTGAATGAGTAATCAACAACTTGTAAAGGACAAAGAGGACTAAAAGTGTCAAGTAACAAACAGAAGACGGTAAAGTTGTATAAATAATTTCCAAAATTATTATCTTAAATTTTATTATTAGCTTTCAGTCTAAATTCAAACTATTAAAAGTTATTGTTATATCGAAATGAAGAGAATTTTATAATACAGGACCGGTATTCTTACTTTTATCATTACTTCACTACTTTTCTGATAAACAAAATAAACATTTTTTTAAATAAAAACAGTTTGTGTATATGTCAGTCATTGACACTAAGAAAAATCCGATTTTCGTTTACTGACTTTTACAATTTCCGTTAAATCAAGAAACACACTTTAGATAATTCTGGAAACTATTCCAGTCGTTTTCATAACAAGGACAAATTGAGGGAAATGATCCGAAAAATACGATCATGCAAATGCATATTTGATAAATATAGTTACGGACTTTCTATTTCTCGGGGGATTATGAGCCCGTACTTTTGGTTACTCTGTAAATGGAAAATGTTCCGTTGTGAGAGTCCGATACTGTTTTACGACGCTGTGATCGTTTCTCTATTCTTTTCGCAGTTTCTTTACTTTTCCTTCGTTGAATTAAACCCGTTTACTTTCTCCCACGCAACCTTCCATTCAATTCCTGTATCTGCAACCTTCGTGGTGAAGGCCAAGTTTTTCAAGGCGCCGACTGACGAGATTTTGCTATCGGCACGTCGGTGGATCGCTTCCTGAAATTCTACAAATGGATTATTTAGGTGGGTACTATATATATATATATATATATATATATTGTAGTATACACAATTTTATTAAAGAAACAATATATATATATATATATATATATATATATATATTGTAGTATACACAATTTTATTAAAGAAACAATATATATATATATATGTTTCTTTAATAAAATTGTGTATATATATATATATATATATTGTAGTATACACAATTTTATTAAAGAAACAATATATATATATATATATATGTTTCTTTAATAAAATTGTGTATATATATATACACACACATATATATATATATATATATATATTGTAGTATACACAATTTTATTAAAAAAACAAAGATAGGAGACTGAAATTAACCATTTTTTTTAAAAGATAACAAAGATTATTTATTTGGCAAATTTGATTTACATTTTATATTTTTAAGTAAATGGCTCAGCTTTTATGAGAATCTAAACTTCAGGGCCGCTTATAGGGCCTCTATAAAGACAGTGAAAATTGCACATCACAAAGTTACAAACGCAAAAAAAAGAATTTTAATTTAAAATAAAAAAAATTATACCATCAATAAAAACTAAAGAAATCTGATAAAGTTATATATATCTGATATTTACGTAGAGGTTCAAAGAAGAAAGTTTTCTTACACACCATTTATTTAGAGTTGCTCTGGTTTGTGCACACGCCATTATTTAATTTTTATAGAACACTACATTTAGTGAAAGGCCATAGCATTGATTTTATTCTCGTCTCATTTTCCAACACTTTCGGCACCTTCCTACTTTATTGTCGTACATATGGTCACATTCAGTTTTGCTGTATAAAATCTTTAATTGAATAATTATGATATTGAGCCCATACTTTGCTGAATCTCGACCACCACAGTCACTCTCAATGATCGCAGAACACACGTGACCGACTATTTCTCACAACATACAAGCTCTGCCTCCTAAACACACACAAACTGACTGCTCTCTGAATATCTGAGTGACTGTCGACGCTGAAGTTCTGAGCGTATTATATACCTTTTCGACAATACACAGAAGCAATCATTATATTATCTGAATTCTTGCGCCAAACAATGCTGTTCTTTACAATGCTCTGGCCTCAAACTTACGCCGCAAATAATTAAAGTAATAATTTATATAAAACATTACACTGCACATTTGTAATCTCTACAATATATATATATATATATATATATATATATATATATATATATATATATATTGTAATATTGTAATAAGATGGGATTTTTAAATGAAAGATTAATAAAATTGACTAACAATAATTTTATTGTGGCAATAACTCAAACAATTACAAATTTATAATATTGAATTTCTCAGGGTCTTCACTGGGTTTGGTAATAGACAAATCAATAATATTTATAATCTTATCAACAACAAATCACAATTAAAAGAGAATAAATTTACTCGTCAATTTAAACTAGAACGAAATTTAATTGTGAACGAAATTAAAAGTAAAAAGATTGACTCTGATTAACAATTTTAATCAAAAAGAGAACGAAATCTGACGGCTATCTTTCAATTACGTTTACATAATTAATTGCTTTTTAAATTGTTACTTACGTCTGCCCAGCATTCCAGCATACCTTCCATTTTCGAAAACACTATTGCGGGTTTTACATTGCTTCTAAACTCACAGATTCTACACCAAATTTTTAAGCCAAAATTATATATGTCGTCAGGAACTCGGCTGAACCTCCTTTCGTCATCTATCGGTTGACCGCTCGCCTTAGGTGAATTCTGCGATTTGTCGATTGGGTAGTCTTTATTGTTCCGGACTTAAACCGAAACTTCTGCTATTTCTGGCCGGCTATGGACACAAAAACTGCTGTTCTTAGCAGGTTTCGACGTTATACTTTTATGAATGTTTTACTTTGTTATGCTAATTGCCAACCCTGTTGAATTCTCCTTCCAAAACCCTTATACCTCGACGAGGTATTTCCGTGAACTGTATCTCACCATATCTCCCTGCGAACTGAACTCTCGTCTCGCAATTAAGCGCGCATACGCCATTTTGACGGACCTTCCGACAAAGGAACAGAGCCGGTTTTCTACTGTTGTTGCAAAGCTCTTGCCGCTATAATGGGTTTCTCATACAATTTAGATTTTTATGTTGAAACAATTAATGTCCTAATTAATTGGCATTACAATATATATATATATATATATATATATATATTATACATGTATGTATCTATGTGTGTGTATGTGTGTGAAGAGCAACTCAATTTATATTAAACCGAATCGTTTGTTTACATTGAGCCGTACATTTACTAACACAAATTTCGGTCACGGCAACAAATAACCTCGAATTAAATTCTTTGGCGCACTGAGACCTCTGCAAAGCTAACGAAACGAAAGGCAAACAAAATGAGAAATTGTAAAGCGTAACTGGTTTATGAGAAGTGGTGGAATTCAAATTTCCGTCAGGGCAGAGTTAAAACATTAATATTTTATTGACTTTTAGGATTGCAGACAGAAAAATAATATTGCATTCCTTCTATTAAATAAAGTATGTGAACCCGCTTTACTACTAATGATTAGAAACCAATGTTTTTTGAAAACATAAAACGGATTAGGATAGAAGTATCTGGACAGGACCTCCCGTGAGCTAATCAGGTCGACAAAAAAATTCGAAGAGAGAAATCTTAGTGGTCAATAAAAAATTTAGTTACGATCAAGTACAATGCAATAGTATATTATATAGTACAATATGTATGGAATTTAACTGAAGAATTTGAAATCGAAAATAAAAATAGTTAAAATATGGATAATTTTTAATATCTGTTTGTGAGTTTGTTTGTATTTAAATATGACTAGTATTTTCGACCGGAAGCAGGTATATATAAAAATTATTTACCTCAAGAAAGTTTAATGATAATTTCCCTCTTTGAATTGGTACATTTTTGTTTTTTCGGCAATTTTGTTTAATTTTCAATTGTTTTCTTTTTTAAAAAAACAAAGAAACGATGTTTATGGGGAATATGGTCCAAAACATGTTTAATCGGTATAAGTTTGATCAAAATTTCTTTTTGCCTGATTATTGTCGTAAATACAAAAAATTGAATATAAATTGCAATTTTTCTCTGATGTGGATAATGGTGGAATGACCAGGTCAGGGTCAAACGTCATTTGATGCTGATATATCGGTCATAATTCATGAGATTTTCGTGCAATAGAGAATGTATAAAACGAACAGGTGCCGCAGATCGCGGTGACTGTGACATTTATAATGGCGGAAACAGGCTACCGCACTTTCGAATCAACATGGTCGCCGAATGATGGAATCATGTTGGTACGAGATACATCGCAGAACAAGCTCTAGCAACGGACGAGCGGCATCACTTTCCTTCGACGACTTTCAATGCCCAAGGTCTGTCCGCTCATAAACTCTCACCGGATCTGGAGCCGATTATCCGTGATTTCTACCGCAGCCTTGATCATCTGATTTAGCCGATCAACTTCAACTCGTTTGATGTGAATTAATCTTGAGGTAACAAGTGGGATTTTTATCTCTAATTTCCTGGTCTCCGTTCATTGTAAAGTCTTCACGTATTATCAAGATGACAATTGGACAACGGCGACTTATTTTCTGTTATTAAATTAAACTTGGTCATATTATAAAACATGTTCTGGTTGTGGATGAATCGCAGTAGTTAATACATTATTATGATATTCAACACGTGAACGTTGCGAAACCCTTTACACGTTCTTACTGTGTCTTGACGTGTTATAATTACGAGTGGGCACGGTAGAGAGGACATAATTGCGAGAACTGTTGTTTGAGGCTTTCCCGTTAAATTATACATACGGTTTAGTAACAATAATGCGCAATAAAAATGTGGATAAGTCCACAGAATTTTTTAAATTCTTTTAGAGGCTATACCAATAATTTTTTGGTGACTTCAAAAAGTTTATTTAACCCAATAGCCGTCTCACGAGTCTTCAGTTCCTTGTATTTAAAAAATTAGCTTCATGGCTTTCGCTTTTGTGGAATGTAAATTTTACTAATAATGCAAACATTATCCGTGTGATTTTTCATGCTATACGAGCTATAGAAGAAGATAGGCAATATGTAGAGTAATCCACATAGTGTCAACGCCCCTCTTATAGCATAGGAAAAGGAGTGAAAGAGGGGATGCGGAAATATCAGAAAGGTAGCCAAGGGTTAACTAGACCTCCTGAGCTGTAGTTTTAAGGATCCTACCCAGCCTTTCGCCTAAACGTGATGCAGGACAAGCCCTAATAAAGCTGCATCAGGTTGGTCGGGCGCTTGGTACTTGTCCCAAGTCATTCCTATGGCTGTAGAGGAGTTTTCCGCGAGGACGTAGCATTCGCTTCTCCGTGCGGCGACCAGTTTCGGAGGCAGCTGGCCGACTATTCCAATAGCTGTCAACTCTTACCGTATGAGTCTGCGACCCAGAAACAGACACCTCTCAAAATTGAAGAGGTGCCTCGGCTTGTGAGAGCCTTAGTTAAAAATACCAGAGAGAGGAATAGGCATCCCCCAAAGTTAGCCCATTTCAGAGCTCTCTGGGAAGGTTCACCTGCGAGAGAATGCTTCCTCAGGCTTCCTTTTTTTTTCTTGGCCGAGTGTTTTATTTTTACAGTAACAGTCTACATTAGGGTTATAGCTCCCCTTTAATAGCATAGGAAGGGATTGGAAAGGGAACGACAATGCGACTTCACGGGAGCTCCTACGAGAACTTCCGTCTGTCCATAATGCACCATTTTTTTCCCGTTGGATTAGAATAGTGGTGTCTATTTATTTTGTTGATTAGCAGGAATTGTGAAAGAGCTATTTTTATTGTTTATCGAGGTACGTTAATTGTTTATTGACTTAAGCAATAATCGGGTGTATTTAGAAAATCGTTTCAAGACTTGTTGAATCAACACAAAGTTTCGCTCAGTGACGATTTACTGTAATTTAAGAAAAAATAGAATACGGACAGTTTGATGTGATTAATGGGAAAAATAAGAAATTGTACGAATTAATATAATTGGCGTCGTTATTTATTTGTTTCGCTAACAAAATACAACGTTTCAAATGGTAATTATTGGTAGCGTGACGTAAGTTAAAAACATTTTCGTTCTGGTATATACTTCTAAATTCAGTGTCTAGTGGAAAAAACTAGCACGTGTGAACGTAATCTGGTTTTTCCAATTGAAGCATTCTTTTTTTTGTAGTTTTAACCTTGCGTTCGTAGTTACACAATGGATGGTATTTGTGCGAGTGTTTGCTTCGAAGCAACGACTCGTGTTGGCTTATCTAACCAACTAGTTCTGCTGTGTTTGCGAAAATTCACACTCCTCGTTCTTTTTTCATTGATTGTTTATCGAGCTTAATTTTTCATCCGGCGGAGGGGTTGATTATTAAAAAAAATTATTTGATGTTGACTCTTGGTGAGTCCTAAGACTCATTCGTGGCCTGAGATGGTTGTAACTTGATCTGTGCGGCGGTGTAGTTTTGTCTGAAATAAAATAGCTTAGTAGTTTCTCTGGGTTCAGGATCTAACTGCCCGGAAACCCCAGTCGTAAACAGAACCTAATATGGAAAGGAAGCTAACCGGACCGGCGCCGAAACCAATCCGCCGGAATTTGAGCTCTCTCTTTTTCTCTTTCTCTCTAGCCTCCAACCAATTGTGATCTCTTTAAGATGTTTCTTTTCCTGTATCAAGACTCCACAACGTTAGTTTGAGATAAATCAAGATTCATCATTGACCACGATGGTGGTGGATTAATTCAGAGACTGTCCAACCAGAGTCTTTCCCTAATATTCACATCAGGCCATTTAACAGAAGAACTATAGACACGTGATTTTATAAACGAAAATATTATCATTAACTAGCTGGGTGTCCGACGTTGCCCGGGTTGTCATATATCCATAATCCCCGATTTTACTCAAATATCGATTGATTTTGAAATATTTTTAAGTAAGGAACCTCGACCCCTATCCTTAAATGGGCTCATCTCCCATGCCGAAAGAGGTTTAAGTTATATAAAAAAACTTATTTCAAAATTTCTAGCACCAGGTTGCCATAAATAAACTCGGCGACATCCATAACCCCGATTTGACTCTAATCTCGGTTGTTTTTGCGATATTTTCTTGTAACGCCCCTCCACCCCTACCCCTAAGCGTGCTTACCTCCAAAATTGGTTGAAATTATACACAAACAACGTCAATAGAAATTCTATGAAACTAAGTAAACCTATAAAAAAAATTAAACGCCAATGTCTGCGGTGTTTGCATATTAAAAAATTTCCACCCATAAATCTGGGTGTTAAATGGCAAGTTTAATGTCATCATTAAACTCGGCGACATTCATTACCCCGGATTTGACTCCAAACTCGGATTTATTCGCGATATTTTCTTGCAACGCCTTTCCACCCCCACCCCTAAGCGTGCTCCTTTCCCATGCCGTAAGGGGCCGAAAAATAATTATCCGACTCAAATATCGGCCGTTTTGAAATGTTTTCCAACCTCGCTTCTGGGGGTGGTAGCCGTGCCTCACCTCCCACCCTCCACAGTACCGTTTCTCGTGTTTTGAAGAATATGTGTAGCAATATTTGTTGCTATCTGTCAATGCGTTTATATTTGTATAGAAATTAATGAACATACAAACATACATACATAAAAACATACATTCTTTTTTATTATATAGGTAAAGTATTTTTCAACCAACAAGGCTGAAAGAACTTCCCATATATCGATAGCGAGACGGTAATACGATTCTTTGGCTAGAACTATGTATAAATGATTTTTATAAACAAACTATGAAAAGAAAAATACGAATGATCCTCTAAATTATTTCGCTTATTTCCTTAATGAATTCAAAAAATCTCCGGCTGGCATTAAACGTTTCTTCGGTCATGTGCAACCTACTGAACTTTTCTTGTCATTTGAGGATTTCTTTTACGGTAAGTGTTGATGTATCATTCATTAAAATTAAATTGTTTGAAACTGCGACAGCTTCAGTTCCACTGTACTATTCTCATAGTCTGTTTTTATTATAAGGAGGCGTCTGCTGAAGATAATTTATTGTGTTGCACATTTTATGAGTTTACAGTTAAGGTTTCACAACAGCCGTCAATTTTCATTCAAAGCCTTTGTCAGCAAATTAAGAAATTGCTTTCCACTCGCCCTGTTTCCCTATTGTCAATTGTCGTCGTCGATTTGCCTTGGATACTGGACATTGTTCGTGACACGCCGGTAAAAGCGTCCAATTGAATGAGATCCTCGACTCATCTTATATTTGCATCTCATCAGATGATTTCAGCTTTTCTTTTAACAGTCCCGTGGCCTGCTTTCCCCAATTCAAAGAAATGGCGGCCCAAAGTAGGCTTATAGGCTACGGTCGGTATTTATTGTCACTATTAATTGCTTTGACGTGTATCTTGATGAACGTTCTCTCCGATGTACAGCACAATTCGGAGTAATCACAACGGTAAAATGTTTCCTGTGGTTAAAGTAGCCGTTGGGGATTTCCTTGCAGCAGAAAGAATATTTTTATATGTTGATCATTTAGTAAAGGTTTTGATAAATTCCTACTTAAGTTTGGATTCAAAACTATAATTTTACATTGATAGGATTTATTGAAAAACATTTGGATTGGAAGCGTAATTATTTCCATAACTACACATCTTGGCAAATCAATCAAAGTACTGATTCCGAATTGAGGGATTTATTTAAAGAAATATGGACAGGCATAAAATAAAATTTTGAATGTATTGATCATGAAATTTTTCACTGTTATCTGTAACAGTGCTAAAGATCACTTGAAGAAGAAATATTATCAAAGTAGGGATGATTTTTTTAACTAACTAGCCATGGATTTATTGTTTACTAGCTGGGTGCCCGGCGTTGCTCGTGTACTTATTTATATAAACTCTAAAAAGTATTTAATTGAATACTTAAATATATTCCTTGAGTATTTAAGGATATAATTGTCACTCAGTCTTCGTACATTACGAAATATTACATTGATGAAATTGTTAGCTAGACTCACAACTAATATAGCGCGAAAATTAACTTACATTTTCCGCAAGGATGGTAAAGTAATTAGTATTCTTCTTTATTGCCATTCGATGGAGTATTGCTTGGTGTTTGCTTGAACATATTTCTGCTTTATTTCATTCCTAATAAAGGAAATATTTCCTTTGTTCGTTGCGTAGTAACGTCTCCTCTCGCGTGACGTCATTGTCTCTTGGCGCGCAGTAATTTAATATTTAATGATCACGGTTTTTAATTATAATTCTTTCCACATGTATGCTAGGCGTTTCTCACCCTCACAGTACCGTTTCTCGTATTTTGAAGAATATGTGTACCAATTTTTGTTGCATTCTGTCCACGCGATAAAATTTGTATAAAGAACAACGTAAATACATACATACAAATATACATCCTTTTTTATTATATAGAATATTCTTCAACGATAAAGTGCTCATGTAGTTTAATTGTGTACTACACTCCCGTATCAACCATCAACAAACCGTGGTAAATGTACTATCGTGGTGCATTGCCCGTCAATATGACAGTTTATACAACCTGACCCTCAAATTAAACATATTTATATTGAAACTATATACGTATTGGTTAAATTTTTTCCAAATTTTAGACGTTCATCAATAATTATTAATTTGAAAATGACAAACATGGAGACTAAATAAGAAACAAAAGAAATTTTTTAGAGAATAAAGTCTTACTAAAAGAGTACAGATGTAATAAGTCAAATAAATTGCAGTACAAAGAACGAGGTGGTGGAAAGTACTCCTGAAGGTAGACGACCCCGTGTAAGATCCAGACAGAGATGGTGGAATCAATTGAAGGCGGAGCTGTTGAAGAAGATACAGAAGACCGCTCAAGATGGAGGGTATTTTTTGGTGCTGATATCAACTTGAATATAAATTTCCCTGGAAATGAGTGTGTTAATTTCGAAAAAAAACCGACTTATTAACGCGTACCTTGTGTGTCACACGAGCAGCAAAGTGCGTAAAAGGAAAAGTGGCGAGTAAAAATTGTAATTGCGTAAGGAGTCATAAATTAAATTATGGAAAAGGCGAGGCTTTGTACGTAGTAGTGAAAGGTAATTACAAAAAAAAATAAGATGAGCAACGTGACTGCGAAAAATAGTTACAGCTGATTGCAATTGCATGGAAATTTACGACCATTTACGACGATGACTCGTTCATCAAGCCGCGGATTATAATAATTAGGGAAATAATCTTTTCAAGTGTCAGTGTACACAAGCTTTACGCTAGCTTCTTGGATACAGGATGATGTTTATAGCTACGTTCCGTTTTCACTTAACATTTTCCCACTTTAATGCGCGCCCCCCTTTGCTTAGGTTTTCACTTCAATTAGGAGTACATGCCATTATACTTTCCAGTTTCCTCATCCTATTAGGCCAAGGACAAAGAGGTTGTGACGGCAGATGATACTTGAAAAATAGCTGAAAGAATTTTTTTAGAGTAACGGCCTACCTGAGGGTAATCCACATGGTGGCAACTACCTTTTAATAGCATAGGAAGGGGCTTGAAAGGGAGGATTTGGAAGGTAGCCAACGGTCAGCTAGGGCCCCCGGGCTGTAGTTAAAGGATCCTACCCGGCATTCGACTAAAAGTGATGCAGGGAAAACCCTAGAAAAACCTGCATCAGGTCGGTCGGGCATTTGGTACTTGTCCCACGCCTTTCCGATGGCGGGAGAGGGGTTTGCTGTGGGGTCGCAACATTCCCTTCTCCGTGCCTCGACCAGTTTAGGAGGCAGCTGGCCGACTATTCCAATAGAAATAGCGGACAACTCTTACCGTATACACAAGGTCTCTGCTACCCCGGAACATACACCTCCAAAAAGAGGCCTTTTTTTAGGGTAACAGGCTACTTGGTGGCAACTCCCCTTTAATAGCATAGGAAGGGATTTGAAAGGGGGGATGCAGAAGGGTAGAGGAAGGTAGACAAGGGTTAACTGGGGCCCCCGGGCTATAGTTTAAGGATCCTACCCGGCATTCGCATAAAAGTGATGCAGGGAAAAACCTAGAAAAACCTGCATCAGGTAGGTCGGGCATTGGGTACTTGTCCCACGCCCTTCCGAGAGAGAAGAGTTTGCTGTGGGGTCGCAGCATTCCCTTCTCCGTACCTCGACCAGTTTAGGAGGCAGCCGGCCGACTGTTCCAATGGGAACAACGAACAACTCTTACCGTATGCCCAAGGTCTGTGACCCCGGAACATACACCTCTCGAAACAGGCCGAGGTGCCTCGGCTTATGGGAACCTTAGTTCAAACCGGAGGGAGGAAAAGGCATCCCCAAAGGTAGCCCCTTATGTCTCTCCAGAAATGTTCTGCCTGTGAGAGAACAGCTCTCACAGGCTGAGATCCTATGTTAAAAATTTTTAAACTCATTTCATTTTATCCCCAAAGCAGTTTCAATTTTAATAATAAAACTTTTATAAAAAATAAAAATATTTTTTATACAATTGCTTAATTTTTAAAACCGGCGTTTTTATCATTAAAATTGCTCTGGATTAAGAAACCTTTGTAGATTAAATACAAAAACATTAAAATATATAGTTCTTGAAGAATAAAAACTTTATTTCATTATAATTTACATGTCGTTGAAATTAATCTATTTGCGGTGTTCTCAATATTCTTTAGTCATTGATTTTAAGGCATTTATGTTGAAGGGAATTACAGAGTGTTTATAGCGTCTTAGTAAGTCGTCATAACGTGATACAAATTCTTATCTCAATTTGAAGATGAATATGTTTTTGGCCTTGTGTCAATCGTAGAAGCGCATAGGTCAGCACGATAGGTCTCGACGCGACATCTATCTAAATAAAACTTTTTCATCGCAACTTCGTCCATATTTTTAAAGACTATCAAATATCCATCATTTGCAGATCCTGCTACAGTGAGCAAACAATTGTTTCACAAAATAACCGTATCAAGGCACAGATATGGAACATCAGTTCCACACTGAGGAACGATCTGTAGTCTCCAAATACATTGGTTTGAAGCATTAATTTGATATACATAAGATTTCAGAGTTTGACACCATTCCAGAATTATATCAGAAATGCTTCATATTAAATCCAAGATCACTGCAGTTGAAGTACAACCTGACTCAACAGTAGCTATGATCCCTTATTGTTAGGCTAACTTATTTGTTTTTATATTATCTATTCCACTGAACTCGTTTTAGGTTTGCTTTTGAGTTCGTGCGGATCATGCGATTCTGAATCACCTGACGGTTGCAGGTATTTATTTTATCACTTATTTTTGTCTATTGATTTGCTACTTCTTTATCCAATTAGTATAAATTACGCGATTTTCATAGACTTAATTACAGTTTCGACTCTGTGTTGATACAAAATAAAGATAATGTTGCTCAGGAACTATGCTAGCAAACGTAGAATTGCCAGCTCTGATCCTAGAAGCCATAGAAGCTGATGAAGCTCAAGGACAAAGGGTTGCGGCACCCAGTCAGACGAATGTTCATGCCGCGCTGGTCGGTCAACGTCACTACATCATGTTCTACGAATACATACATCAAAGTAATAATTCAAGGGAGAGCAATGAACCACCGAACCCATTTATACACCCATTGCTGGAACGCAGAATCAACAGAAGAGTGAAGAAATGCTGGACAATTGACCTGAGAACGTGGTAACCGGGGAGCAATCATAGGTGAGGACCTCATCAGGGCACTAATGAATTCTAAGCCAACAAAAATAGCCCATATAATGCTATGAAATAAAATAAATAATAATAAAGAAGTCCAGGGGCGAGATCCGCATTTGGAAGAGAGGTCAGTGACTGTGGGAGAACACATGTCTCTTATCAAATCACGCCACGGACCAAGAGTCCCAGTTTATCCCCGTTTTTCTGCCTCAGCTATTTCATAACATGCTTATCGGTGATGTTTCTTCAGTCTTAGTCCTCGTATCAGAATTTATAATTTTGGCTTAATCTATTAGTGTGGCCCACGTCTATCCTCATTTCGGTAAGCAGAAATTCCATTCAATACGATAACTTTAATTTTGATTTTGTCAGTTGGAAAGGAATGACGAATATCCAAAGCTACCGCTGTTCTTATGGATTCACTGAACACACCTAAAATGTAAAAATAAAATAATTAAAACTCCTCCAACGACAAACCAATGGACCCTGTTTTAAATCAAATTCGGTAAGATTAATGTAGGTAAATTCTATGAGCTATTTTTGTTGGCTTAGAATTAATTTTTATAATTGAATTCATTACTGTCCTCATGAGGTCCTCTCCAATGACTGGTCCTCCGTTACGACGTTTACAGGTCAATTGTCCAGCATTTCTTCACTCTTCTGTTGATTCTGTGTTCCAGCAATGGGTGTTCCATTGCTCTCTCTTGAATTATATATTTGATGTATGTAGGGCCTTGGCCTCTGTGACAATCACAGCTCTGCTCGCTTCGTCCATCTTCTTTCTCCCACCTTTCGTAGATCGTCCTCTTCATCATCCAACCATAGTTTGCGTGGTCTCCCTTCTGGATTTCCTCTGTAAACCTTCATCACAGCTCTCTTCTCAGTCATTCGCTCCCGGCTATCTTAACCTATTACTCTTGATTTCCGATGTCAGGTCAGCATATCTATTCTTCCAATTCCTTATTTCTCCGCATTCTCCATTGCCCTTCCTCATTTACTGCTCCGAAGATCTTTCTGATTGTTTTCCTCTCCCATCTTCTAAGGAGCTCCTCATCAACCACAGTCAC
This sequence comes from Zhengitettix transpicula, assembly GCA_037074705.1. NCBI lineage: Eukaryota > Metazoa > Arthropoda > Insecta > Orthoptera > Tetrigidae > Zhengitettix > Zhengitettix transpicula. The sequence continues at coordinate 31,147,551 of CM073596.1, read as the reverse complement.
TGTCCATGTCTCGTGTTACCACTGGTCTTATAACTGTTCTGCATTGCGCCTTAAGAAAATATGAAATGAGAGAAGAAAATGGTCGTATATTCGTTGAACGTTGTTGAAGTTGAATTACGTGAATGAAATACGGAAATGTTTTAACCAAAATTGCGATGTAATGTGACCAGATGGAATTTCAGGTCTGGAGCAGTATAGGGAAGAAGGCTGTGTGGGGATTCAAACCAGTCATTATCTACCACAAATATATTTTTATAATTTTAAATAGAATCATGGCATTACCAATTTGAATGGTATTTACTACAGGATTTTTTTCAGATGTTTTCGAATTCCATCCGGATGTTCGATGCTACACGTTGAATTATTGGTAACCAGAAATCTTTTTAACTTAGAATTTGTTAAACTCAACTCCACCATTGTATTTTTTTTCTTCAGAGAATTCCATCTTTATCTATCTTTTTTCCCCGGCTTGTTGCTAATATTAATATAGTCGTTCCAGCGTCGTTACATCGTACTGACGGCGGAACTCGAAATTTCGTTGTTATTCTTTCCGGCCACATTGAAATGTTTTTTCTCTCGAAATTGTTTAATCACAACGTCTACAGAATGGTTTGTATCAAGGTGAAAATTGGTTAATCCAGTTGCAATAAAGAGTAAGTCAGACATATTGAACAACAGTCTTGTTTGTGCAATTGACGTTGGTGAAATTTTGCAATTGTCTTGCAAGAGTCGGCCTTGGATTCCCATATTAAGTAGTATTAATCCTCCATTTATAACTGACTTTGTTGCAAGTGATCTTTTTCGTCAATGGTCGCTTTTTCAATGGTTTTTATTGCTGGTAATATATTTCTCTTTCCATTCCACGAAAATTGGCCTTGACATGTGTGTGAGGACTAAAATCTGAAGTGGAACACAGTTGTTTTTATCACTATTTGATACAGACGCATTGACGTCAAGCAGACCCTGTTTATTGTTTGATCTAAGTTAGTAATTTTGAAATTGTGTTTGATAAAGACTGGCCAATTTATTAATTATACATTTAAATGGAACGCAAACGCGCTTGAACGGGGTCACGTTAGAAAACGGCTGAACAGATTTACGTGAATGATTGTAATTGTATTTCTACTTTCTCAAAGTACAATATACGTAATACTTTTTTGCCGTATATCAAGTAAAGAGTGGAGGGACGAGTGTACAAGAAAATCAATTATTGACTACGGACAACTGCATTGTCTTTGGATGAATAACATTTAATGACTGCTATTCTGCTTGTCATACGTTCAACTGATTTATTCCACTTAAATTACCTATAAACCATTTCTTATATATTTATCAAATTAGAATACCTAAATAAAATAGAGAATTATTTTATAACAAAAGTATTCTGACAAAAATTGTATATATTATATTGTATAAACATACTATGTAACAATAGCTTATTTTATTGTACATAAATATGTAAAAATTGCATGGTAACTACGTAATTGGACAAACGTCTCCGGAGTACCTACAAATGTTGTCTTATTCTTCTTTTTTTATAAATAAAGAAGAGTGTCTGTATGTATGTATGTATGTTCCTTATACAAATCTACATCGGTGGAGCAAATTTTACCAAATTTCGTACACACGTTCTTTGCGGTCTGGAAACAAACACTGTCGGGGTGAGACACGTCTACCACCCCCAGGAGGGGGTGGAAAAATTCAAGCATGCTAAAACAACCTATGTTTGAGTCGGATAAATATTTTTAGGGGTCAAAGAGATTGATAAAGTTTCTACCGATGTTATCTGATTATAATTTTAACCCCTTACAGCATGGGAAAAAAGGCACTGTTAGGGGTGGGGGTGCACTGGTTTTACAAGACAATAACTCGAATACAACCGTGATTAGAGTCAAATCGAAGATTATGGATGTCTCTGAGTTTAAATATGACATTCAATTGGCAATTTAACCCCCCAGAAGCAGGGGTTGATGGGGGTGGAATTTTTAAAACATGTTAAATGGTAGATATTTGCGTGGAATAAATAACTGTCGTTGATAGTATTTCTACCGATGTTGTTTGTAAAATTTCAACCCCTCACCTCAACATGAGAGAGGAGCACGATTAGGGATGTTTATTTAGGGATACGGGTCGATTTGCGTTACATAATAATAACGAAAAAGTTACCTGGACTGGAGTCAAATCGGGGGTTATGGATAAATGACATTTCGGGCAACGCCGGGCACCCAGATATTTAATAAATAAAATAAAGGAGGATGTTGGGAATAAAACAGCATTGACTGTAGTGAATTTAATATATTTTTGTATACGCAGAGAAGAATTTTTTTTCTTTTCATTCTTTATCACTGATCCGTAGGAATATTTTTACGTTCAGTTCACGTTATGTAACATGCAGCGATCCACGGGTTTTACAGCTAGCAATACACGTTTTTAATAAGACAGACCTAGGAAATGTTTATGTTAAGTCTGGCGGTATGATGGGGTTATACGAATATCCTTCTGTGAGGAACTATATACATCAAATAATTATTTTCTCCAAAAATGTTAACCTTATTACATGTCGGGAGAAAATGCAGGTAGCGAGCATAAGAAAATAGTAGATTAAATGAGTAGATAAATCGAGGTAAGAATGAGCTGGACGCTTTCTCCGTCACTGTTGTTAGCGCCTGTCTAGGTGCAAATTACTTCGGACCTGTTTTCGCTTCAAGAGCACGACCGACTGTGCTGGAATCTGCAACTTCGCGATCTTATCTTCACACGTCACATCCAATCATAAACAATCCCCAACATTACTTATGACGTAAAAGAATGTGTAAAGCTTGATTTTTATGAGTACCTTTGCACGTCCAACGTTTAGAAATAAAGAAAAAATGAGGTACCAACTTCGGGGAAAAAAAGTTATAACGTGGAACGGGGAAAAGAAGGAACTCTTATATTATAATAGCATAGAATAAATTAATTTTTCATAGGTTCTCATCATTATTTTGGACATGTATAATAACTTAATTTATATAAGAGTTATGCACAATAAGATAACATAAATTTAATTTTTTTTATGTATCAAATGATTAAAATTAATTTTTTTGCAATATAAAATTAATATAATAATTTCACTCTGAAATATTTAATTAATGAAAGACTGCCAATATTTAATACTAACAATGTACACCACTGTACTAAGATTCAAAGTTTATTAATATATACAAATATTTTCCAAAAATTCATTTACACAGGAGGGGCCGAGTAGAATTTTTTCCTTTTGTTAATTCGTCTGATTAAATATTTTTAGTCTCGCATGGAAGAGATAATGGTACACGAGGATATTTTTTTTGACGAGGAAACTGTAAACTAAAAACTAAATGAAGGATTTCATAACATTTCACTGTTGAGTGCGTCGATTAAATAATTCCATATTTCTAAATTAATATTTTTCGCACCATATTCTTTCATATTCCATTGAAATGTTCCCCCGGCTGTTAACAGACAAAAAATTTCGGCCTTTTAATACCCAGTCAAAAAAAAACAATTAATTTATAACAATATTTTTTGTTACATCCATCGTCCATTATCATCGGGACATATTCTGTTTGGACGAAAACTTCTGGTTTTATATTTTAACCTTACACAAAATTTTCTGTTATAATTTAATTCCTTGCTGACAGGATTATCAAGTTTTTTTAAAAAAATTTGAATCGTAACTTCTGGTAATTCGACTTTATATATTGTAATAATTAAATAAATACTACAATGGCTGTGACTAAAAAAAACTATTACGGGAAAACAATTAAACAAATTTATTAACAATTTTAAATACACAATAATATTTGGGACCTCAGGGTCTTAAACTGGGTTTGATAAATGGGTGAATTTATTCTATCAAATTACATTTACCTTTTATGGAAGTTAATGCGTCTGAAACATAGACGAACTTTGTTGTGGAAGAAATAACACTACAGATTGAATTTAAATGTAATAATTAAATAATTAAAATTAAAGAACGATCTGACTTTTATCTTTTAAAAGTGGTTTACAATATGATTTTAAAGTTTTTCTACTTACGGCCGCCCAGGTCTCATTTTAGGTTTTTCGTGCACAAAATTTGGGGATATCACTGATTCTAATACTCACAGACTCTAAATGTCAACAAATTCTAATTGGCGTAGTTTTGTTAGTTGGTCTAACACAAAATTAGTAGATTCTCGATGCTTTGCTGCAACCTGGATTTGCAGATCTCGTGTAGTTGGAAATGTACTTCCTTGGTTTGTCCATGGCCAGCAGGTTGAATTTATGCTCGGCCACCGATTACAACATTAGTTTCACTCTTTCCTTCCCGACTGAAGATTGCTTTAGTTTTCAATATTTTAATGCATGTTTGTAACTGCTATCAAACTGTTCTATTTGCGGTCCGCTGCCCGACTGCAAAACTTTTTATAATATGAAAAGTTTTGGTCTTTACACCTCGCTGTTCTATGCCTGCCTGCACATTCCTGACTCTATTACTTTTGTACAAAAACTTTGCTAGTCCTTATGCCTCGCCGTTCATTGCCTGACTGTCCGTTCGTCTCGTAGATTTTGAGCGCGTAAAACCTCAACAATGTTTTCTGTGCTTCGCTGAATTGTTGCGGCGTCCGCTCTATATCCTCTAATAATGAGTCCTCTACAGTCCAACTTTCCAATTAGAACAATGTCTTACTTACCAATTACTACAATATATATTTTTTTCTCTTAACAATGCCTTTTTTTAAAAGAAAATAAAGAATGTTATCATCATTATACCTGATAAATGAAATGAATGGAAACACGTTTCAAATGAGTTTTATAACATTTATTTATCTTCCGTTTAAGGTCGAAAATACAATATTATTTCACAATCAGGAATTAATGTGTATATTTTCGTATTTGCGTTTACATTTTTTTTCTTATGAGATAAAAACTCAAACTTTTGTAGGAAAGTTCAACCAGTTAGTTTTTATCTACGCTTGAAGTTGAAACAATAACATTTTTTCCTATATTGCTTATTTGTTCGTCATCAGGAGGGCGTGGGACATGTAGCAAGAGCCCGACCTACATTATACACGTCTTGTACGGTTTCTCCTGTATCACTTTTTATTTAAATATGAAATTTGCAAATTGATATTTTTTTGTTTATTTGAATTGTTTTAGTGGTTATTTTTTCACTTAATTTACTGTAACTACCACCACAAAAATGTTACAAGTGTCCAAACAAGAACAGCATAAAGTAGCATAATTAAAGAACATAGGGTCATTATAAAACTTTCAATTAATTAACAAAACTTTGCTTTGGATACATATTGTTTAAATTTTTCTTTACAGAAAATATGTTGAAGTCGGATCATGATTAAATGATGGTAGAAACGTAATTATTACATTTACTTTTTGGATGTTTAATGCTTTATGTCTGATATTAAAACGTTAGTGTGAAATATATATTTTATTTTCTGACAGTAATTTTCACTGAATGGTTGGTTTACGATTAGAAATAAAAGATTGCAGTCTCATACTTTGAGAAATAATTTTGAAATAATTATTTAGAGTGCTGGGAATACTATACGAGGCCCGAGTCCATTTATTTTAGTGGCGGTTGAGACGTTTCTTTTAAGTGGTTTGGAAAGTGGTTCTTTTAAAGGTGTCAACCTCTCAGGAATGAATTTGTTTCGGTTATCGTTATGTTACCGTCCTTTGTTAGAGAAATTCAAGTCGAGATGGAATTGCTTTGTCTTTCCCAGACATTTGATTGGTTACCTAACTTCAACATCTCCCATTACTGCTGCTGACCTTGGCCATGGCCAAACAAGTTACATGGCAGTATGTTGTAACGTCATAATGCTATAAGCACTTTTTGTCTTTGCTAGCAACACTGACGAAACACAGGCGAGGAACGTAGTCGATTTAGATCGAATACAAGTTTTATGTTCTTTCAGCGGAATAAAATAATTATTTTCAGTCAATTCAGAAAATTCATATCCAGAGTTTGATTATAATCTTGAAATTAATTTGTTTGTTTAATAGAACGTATATGCTAAAGAATTAATGGAGGTACAAGTTTTACTTTTATTTAAAAATATTATCATGAATGTGAGTTATACAAATTTTTTAATTATGTAAATCCCAATAATAAGGATCGTATTTATTAAAAAATCATGTAATAGAATTATTCTATGTACACTTCGTAGTGTTAATTTGTGGCTATAGCTGCTTTTTGTCTACCTAGACCTTTGAAATTTAATAGAATAAAAAAAATCAGGAAAATCTAAAATATTATACATTTTTTAGATTAACGGGTTTCATGAGGGTAATCCATGTGATGAAAACACCCCTTAAATAGCATAGGAACTGAATAGGGGGCTGCGGAAGGTAGCCAAGTCGATTAAAGTAATATTTCAAGGCAAAAAGGTAGCCTTATTTTTTAAGCGAAATGAAATACATAACATTTATACTATTTTTTTTAAAAAAAATATATTTATTTTTATAAATTCGTAATTTAATTCGTAATTAATGAAGGGTGAAGGGGCTGAGTCCTCTGATTTTCAATTATATCTTTCTAAATATAAGTAGATAAGAATTAACGTCAATATTTGCGGAATTATTTTAATGTAATAGTTACATTATGATTGCCAATATTTTATACTGGTTTTTTAAAGCACGTTCAGTTTGTCCAATTTAAACGTATGGAAAATTCATTATGATGTCTCAATACGTCACATTAACATGGTAGACAGTGGCGTCACTTCCGTGGTGAAAAGATAATCGGCGCCGATTATAAGAAGAAAATAGAAAGCTGAAGTGTGATTTTTGTCGAGAAAAAGCTGTTCCTCCCGATACCCTCATTTTTTTTAGTGATTACATTAATCGGAAAAGGAAACTTCATTACAAATTTTCGTTTGGCTCTGCTTTGGTTGTGTTAGTCAGTCAGCCAGTTTCACTTTACAATATATATATAAGCCTCACGTTAATGTGTCAATTTGTAGTGATTTAAATATTAAAATGATAGAATGTTATAACAAGAATCAATATTTTAAAATAGACAAACAAATTAATTTATTAACGCACAAACATTTAAATTTACATAAATTATTAAATGAATTTACAACAGTTATTGAGAAATTAACTTTCAATTTACATTATTAATTAATCTTGTACAATACAATGACTATTTCTCAGGGTCGTGTACTGGGCCTTTAATAAAGAACTACTTGTTAATAATTAAATTTTATCTAGCTATCATGGGATTAGTTAATCAATAGTTTATTACAATGCAAAAAAAAACATAAAATATTAACTTTAAATTCTGAACGAAATTCGAATCTGACGACAATACCTGTACTTATGAGTTTAGAAATAGTAATTCTCTGAAATTTTACCTTACTGTCTCTGGTACTCAAGGAAATTTGTCTCGTTCGTACATACACACTTATCGCACTTTAGAGACAGACCATTTTTAACACTGATTCTAATACACTTTTTTAGTTTGGAAAGAGGTTCACTGTTCGTGTAGTAAATACTACTCGTTCGTCCCAAAATCGAAGACAATGGTCTAAATCGAGAATATAACAATTTAGACTCTACGCTTTAAATATTTAGCGTTGAGTATTGTGTGGTTATTTCACAGACTGCAACTTGGAAAATGTTCTAACTGTTTTAGCTGTTGTACTACATGAATCCAGACACTTTCTGGATATTATACTTTACGTCTGACCACTGCTAAATTTCCAAGACGACTTTCCTGGAGCTCGCCTCCCCACAGACTCTGCTCTCTGCGTCTCGCGAACCAAACAATTACCCACAAACGTGGCCTTTTTGCTCATTCTTGTGTACAACCTGTGTGTTTTATGCCGCTAACAATGAGAGTCCAAATTTCTGTTTATTAATTAATTATTTCGTTTTAATTACCACAGTATATATATAGCAAATATAAGCTACAGTTAATTGCGATTTTTATTAATAATAGAATAACATTTATATAAAAACTTAACGGTCATAATACGAATACATAAAATCAATTTCTTTATAAAACATTTAATGCCGCCAAAAAAGCAGATAAATCTAGCATGAATAAAATAAATAAACTGACAATGAAGTCTGAACATTTTAATTACATCTCATGAAAGTACAACGTTTCGAGCCAAATTTTGTTGGGAAGGACTAAATTAAATCTATGGAATACAAACAAACAAATCTCTTCGTGACAACGTTGAAACCAAAACTTTGATTCAAAGAGAAGTAAAAATAATTTTTTTCAGATTATAAACATTTTAACAAATATTACAGTGCAGTCTTATTGAGTTTTTCATGAGGTGAACATTTGATCAGTTATTTATAATTAATATGTTATGCAAAATTGTAGAAGCTCATTTATGTTAATTTAATATGGTTTACACATTGCTCGGCAAACATTTATTTTCCGCTTGTCCATTTCTTCGAAATAGTGACAGGCATTTGTTCTGTTCATTTATTCTCGAATTTACTAAAGAAAGTATCTCAGGAGCTACCATATTTTAATTTCCTATGTGAGGGTGTCCATTACGTTGGCTATTCGAATCAGGACATGTTTACTCATTATTTATTAATATGAGGAAGTGATTCGTATTTTCCTGGATGGATGATACTTGAATCGTCCAACGGCACCGCTCCTTAATGAATTGACCAATCCTCAGGGAACTAGAACAATGTTTTCACATAATGATTGCATTTAGCGATGATTGCTGCACGTCCTCGTTGACCACGGCGGATAACTAAGACATCCTTGAGTCTACGAACCACATTCTAACATGCCGATCCGTTTTTGAGTTAATGCCAACACTTCCCAAAGTACGTCAACACCCATCGCTGGCCGCATTTTTTAAATTCCGCGGCCGGATCATTGTTGCCATCGTACGCCCACGCTGGAGCCCAGATCCTTCTCCCGCTCCAGTTTCACTGACCTCACCACGTCATAATTTATTTGGAGAAAGGTGTGCTCACAGGCCAACCCTGGCGGAAAAAAAAAATTTCCTTTAAGGGAACGCAGGTACTGTTGTTTCTACGTAGTGACACAGAGGATGCGTAATCAGGTATTCCGTTGCCTAGGTGATGGACGTTCTGAAATGTTTGCGTGTGACCTTGAGGGGATCCTATAATTTGTCACTGTTCAGTTTTCCTCGCGTGTGTACTTGTGCGGGAACCGAACCGTGGATCCTCCGCCAGCTTCACCAGCGCACGCACGCACGCACACATCGTACAAACCAAAACATTTCTTTTTATAAAATAAAATTACGAACAATACAAATTAAGAATAGAAATGAGACACTCGAAATTTATCATTATAAAGTTTTTATCTTATCATTGTGCAATGAACAAAAATTGAGAAGTTTCGGTCCGATTGTGTAACTCCGTCAGTATCATTTAACAATGATGCTGAAAGTTTTTGAGATAAAATTGTGTTATTAAATAACAAAGAAATTATATTTTAGAGAATTATGAATCAATTTATTTTAAATTTTAAAAAAAATATTTTCATCTGTATAGTTTAAATTATTAAGGAGCACGGATCAGACAATTAAGCATTATAACTCAATTACTTTATTTTTAAATGTTTGAGTCCTAATGTGGACCATCATCAGGTTTAAAATGAAAATATTATTGTACAATGATATTAGGTGATAGCAAAATATAAAAGAATAGATGAAAGAACAATAATAAATAGTATCGAACAGATGTTTTCTCGTCGTATGTTATTAAGGAGCAGTTCTCTGGATTACAATCGGGTGAATAAATAGTATAAAATGGTTGAAAATATTACCTAACACTTTTTAGTGTCTCTTTGGACATTATGTGAATGTACATTACGTTTAATATGTAAAATCTGTGAAACTAATTTTAATTATAATTGCCATCTGTATCTAAAATTTCTAATTTATTGTATGTTTCCTGTCCAAAATATATTTCTATAATTAAATTATAATTTTAAAAGTCTGTTTCCGGTTATTTATTTATGTCAACTATAAAGACGTAATACGGGAGTGTTATTTTAACAATTTACTTTCAATGGTTAACAATGCAGGATTTTATAAGTTTTAGCTAGTAACAATCTCCTCTTTATTGCGCGTTATTTTACGTTCTTACCTTTCACCTTTTTTTTCTGATTCTCATACGTTTTCTCTTGCTTTGTAACTATTTTGTAGTGTTCGGCATAATGATGTAATGGTGCCATAATTAATTTAGTGCTTGTGCTTAGCCTAATTATAATAGGTTAAATACCTTCAAGGTATATTTGATGAATTCAGAGAATTCAAATAAATGTAGGCCTAATTTGTTTCCTGAAAAGCTGCTCTAAGTATGTATGTTAATTTTTTCCAATTTTATTTGTAAATCATCCTTCCCTACAAAATTGAAAAAAATGTTGATGACCTACAATTTTTCTATACTTGTCAAAAAAAAATAATATATATGTGTATGTTTTTTGACTGGCGTCAATCGTAAAACTCCGATATATCACCTTAACTTTAATGTATAAAATCCCGTACACTTCCATAGATTTCGCGTGGTGACGCGAAATGCGGGTGAAAACATATTCATGATTCGAATTCCATTGAGAAAGTAATAAAGTCTTTAATTGTTTTTCAAATCGACTGTCTGCAAACAAGTCATTAATACTCTTTTACATAAATGACGGGGGAAATTGGGATTCCCATCCTTAAAATGCAATAAATAGTGTTGAATGTAACCACATGATTGTTATTTTCTATCAATATAAATCTACGTTTACGGAACACGGGAATATCGAAGATTTTTCCTTGAAGATTCTGAAGAGGATCGACCGTAGTATTTTTATTTTATTTTAACGTTTGCGTTAATTATCTTACCATTATATATATTTTTGCACCACAAAAAAGTAAAGTAATCTTTTTCGGACGTCATAATAACATGTAACCTAATCATGGAGTTGGTTGGAGACCCGCACTCAGTCGGGACTTAACATCAACTGAAGTTGAAGCATGCAATTAGTTTCTTGTTGAGGGTCTTCATTATACAGTCCAGCCTCACTGTTTTCCGTAGACGTTTTCTTACATAATCTAAATTTATGTCCCAGGCCAAGAGCTTTCTTTTCCAGGCAAAACAGGTTCCTTCCATCCTTACCGCTATCTTGATATGATGGTATTTAGGTGGAATATTCCCATACGTACAACGCCAAATTGAAGTTCAATGACTCGTATCTCATTCTCTTACGCTTGGTCATCTTCCGGTTGACTGAAAAACCTTTGTGCAAATCTCATATGAATAATGAGCAGTAGATTACGTCACGTTAAGACACTAATATTTCCATGCAAAATTATACCACGCATAATGAAGTATCAATAGTTTTAACCTTTGATTTAGACATGCACGCATCTATAGTAGAATATCGTAATCATATTTCCCTGATCTTCATTTCAGTTTAATAAAGTAACTAAAAACAAATAATATAATAAGTCAATTCCTCGCTCAATCATTCAGCTGGTTTTGAGAGTTTTTGAGCGACGTCAATGCGAATTTTTTATTATATTTTCACCATAAACTTACTCCTTGGGTTGTTCAAAAAGTCGCTTCCAGCAACTTATAGCGTTTTCTGATCACCAGGAATGGTTAAACCTTCTTGTTGGTTTAGATGACTATTTCCCTGACGATGAGCTCTTAATGAGAACGGTGGTATACTCTTACGGAAGCTTTCAACTCTTATTACAACGTGGCGTAATTTGAAATGCTTATGGTTTTAAAAAATTGTGCACGAGGAATGTGATTGTCGACTCGCAGTAAGATTCCACTTGAGATATTTATTCCTCTTATACGTGCAGATAGGGACCATTGTACGGAGTCTGCGACGTAAAATTTTGACTGTCAGCAGCGGGCTGGATGATTAGGGAGAGAAGAAATTATTAAGATCAGCGTTGTTAGAGAGGAAGGCGGAGTGAGGGATTTGATATTACATATATAATGGACTGGCGAGGTACGGAGACGAGTAATCGTAAGTTCGGGTAAATAGATGCTAACTTTCAACGTAAAATACACAGAAATATGTAAATATATGCCATTTAATTCCTATTACCTCCACGAAAAGCGTGAATTCAAAAATAGAACGACATCCACTATTAATCCAACATTTTTACCATCGAGGCTTGATTATTATATTATTAAGATACAGGTTCCATTATATATATTTTTTTAACTTTCCCCCACCTGATTCTCTTATGTGGAAGAAAAATATTTCCTCCATCGCCGCTTTACTCAAATTTCATAATCATCCTTTCTATATTTGATTTACTTTGACGATTGCATAGTCAGCGACCGTGTGTGGGTTACATATGGGAAAAAAAAGTGTTATAATGTTTAGCACAATCGTGTTTAAAGTATTATCTTCTTGATCGCTTCTTTGAATCTGTTGGAAAAATCCAGGTTACTGAAGCAATGAAAATTTAATTAATCCAAATATCCAGAATTCGTAATTATTTTAACTAGAAATATTTTATTTCGTATTTGTTCTCCTTATTAACGATAAATATTCAACGTTTGTAATTTATAATAATATTTTACATTTTTATTATTGTGTACCATACTTATAATATTCCTCCTTAATTTCAGATACCGCTTCATACTAGTTTGAATAGTCCATGGTCCAGTCGCGTAATCGTCCCTCGGATAAGTAAAGAAATCTGAACAGTCGCCGCACTAAACGGGAATAATGTAAGTTCGCTTCTTATCTGAACATCCAGACGCAGTTTTTTTTAAAAAAAGTATGAGTTAGCATTAAACTATGATAGGAAAATATTATGATTTTATAATAATTCATAAATATATGCTTTTTCTTGCTCTGCGGTTTTAGTCGTTCAGGCGTGCCACAAATCACATTTAATTGTATAGAATATTATTATGAACTTGGAATAATCACTGTACAATGTTCTTTTCTGTAATGGACGCTGATATGAAAAGCACCCATAACCGGAACAATTTTCAAGAAGAATACCGAGTTTCTGGAAGAAAACTCCGAAATTTATTCTTTTTTTTTACATGAAATCCAATAGAGAATTTTTAAGTTGTTCTAAAACCGAGTTTTTTATACTCTGAGATAGAGTTAATATATTATATTTTAAAATAGTGACTCGTACTTTCCATATTAACGAAAATATATTAATTTAATTTTAAATAATACTTAAAATAAGATGTGAATAAATAAAATATTTTTTAATTAATAATCATTTATGTAAATATCATTACAGTGTAAATTCTAAACCCGTGTATTGCATATAACAAAAATAGCGTTCAGGAATTTGAAACTGGCTTACAAAAAATATATTCCTTATTGAGCTCAACTTCAAATTGAGGGCTTTAATTTACATGTACATCTACTACTAAGATTACCAAGCTACATTACTCTGAAATACATTACTTTTTCATCATTAACCGATAATTATTGTATATTGTTCCTAAGACTACAAACACGGTTTACTGTTATTTACATACAGCGGTTAGTACAATACATTTAATTTATTTACAAAACATTTTTTTATCTTTAATTATTCATCTTACAAAAATAATTTGTTCCAATAAAATAAATTGAAACAAATTAGATTTAATATCACAAGAGAAGCATCTAAATTAATTAGAAAATACAGATTAAATCTACATGCCAAAATTGTATGACTAACAGTCTAAAAATAAAAAGTTTTAATTTAACGTCTGTTTTGAATTAATAAAAACAATTTATGACCTTATACAGACACTTTATATTTTTTATATTATGACGACGTTTCGACACCTTTTTGTATTTTCTTCAGGTATTGACCACATTAACACAATAAAACGAAACAAGCTTTTAAATTTAAATTTTGAAAGGATCCCAGGCAGACTAATCACTTGATGCTAACAAATTTAAGCAAGACTCCCTTTCAAAACTGTAATACGTTTTATTGTGTTAATTTGGTCAATACCTGAAGAAGATACATAAAGATATCGAAACGTCGTCATAATATAAAAAAAGTGTCTGTATAAGGTCATAATTTTTTTTATTGAGTCTAAAAATATATATGCATTGAAGGTCAGACATTAATTTTTGAATGTACATTTCTTCAACCCCCATACGGTTAGTAAACTACATTTAATTCATTTACAATCCTTTTCTCTTTCTTTAATTATTCATATTATATTAAGGAAGTTGATGATTTACAGTTTATGTCTCAAATAATCGTGAAAATCAAATAGTCTTTAATTTATCGCATTATCACCAGCTGACCGCAGGAAACGATGGAGAGATGAAGCCAGGGTCGTGTCTAAATAATTCACTATTTATATTAATAACCAATCTATTTTACTTAATAATTGGGATACATTGTTCCCAATAATCCCACAACGTTACGGTCGTTCATGGTATTTTTTATGTTATCACACGTGTTCATCCCTTCAAGCAATTTTCTTTCATTTCATAAGATTCGTCTCATTTTGCAGACTTAAAATAAATTTTAAGTGAACGTTAATTTCAGTTTTATTTTTCGAAAGCACATCCAAATTATGAAACAAGTTATAAAAATATGAAACAATTATAAGATTTGAGTAACCGCAAACTAATTAATCTGAAGGCATCCTCGCGGGAAGAATAATTGGCAATTATATTCAGTGGGGTGTATATTAAATTTTAATCTGTGACCTTTAATGAAATATAATATTTTATGGTCATTCCCTCAAAAAAAATAAACAATTATAATGTTAATAAAATGAAGACATTTTATTATTATTATTAATTTCTTTAAATATTAATTTCATCATTATATTATCAGTTTTTTATTATTAATAAGATTATGATATTCATTATTTCATTGGAATTTGACACTGGAGTTAAATAGATCAACTATTTTCCCCCTCTATACCCTTGACTATAATGCCTGTACGTAAAAAAAAAGATCCTGAGAACAAATTTCTCGTTCTGCAGTGGAAGTTTTTACGAAGTCTGTCTGACTCATTGGAATGCTCTGCAGCCCTTCAAGAGAAACAGCTTATCGTCCCTTCTTGCGTAATTGTATTGGCGAAGCTCGGCAGGTAGGAGAGAGCTCGGCCTTGCGACATTGCGGTCATCGGGTGTCCAGGGTGATTGCGCCAGGGCCCAGACGATAGGGGACCAACTTCGTAAGTACTCCAAACCAGATACTCCGTGAGCTACTGCGAAATTACCGGCTGCGGTGCAAATTCCGAGCTAATCACCACGTAGAAACGAAGGAATCCAATTTGAAGTTGATGTAAAAGATTGCATTGATAAGGAATCTTGTATCCTCTAGACCAGGCATTCCCAACGTTTCCCCTACATCGACCCCCTTGACAATTTTTTAAATATAATTAATGAATAGCGTTACGTATCAAGTTGCAGTTATAAGCATAATCCAGTAACTAGTATAACAAATATATATATATATATATATATATATATATATATATTGTGGTATTCACAAATTTAAACAATTTAAATGAAACAGTGCGTCCCACGTTGGTGGTGTCGATTTGTAGTATTCAACTATGAAAATACAATTAAATACTCAACATCAAAATATGCTACACGTGAATGCATCATTTAACCAATTTTAACTTTTTAAATGAGAGAATGTTAATAAATAAGAATTTTAGTTAATTAAACGAACACATTAATTTATTAAT
Organism: Zhengitettix transpicula; assembly: GCA_037074705.1. Taxonomy (NCBI): domain Eukaryota; kingdom Metazoa; phylum Arthropoda; class Insecta; order Orthoptera; family Tetrigidae; genus Zhengitettix; species Zhengitettix transpicula. The sequence continues at coordinate 31,131,879 of CM073596.1, read as the reverse complement.
GCCCAAAGAATTCAAGTTACAAAATAGATATTTATTGAATTTAACAATATTTATCTATCAGGGTCTTTATCTGAGCCTTTAGATAAAATTTCTAGGGAACTAAAAAGTTGGAAGTATTATTTACAAAACAATATTTACAATTATTAAAAAAAATTCCGAAATATGACGATCTATCTTTACCTAATAGTTTTCAATTAATAATTTATTTAATTTTACTCTCTCTCTCTCTCTGTCCCCCTCTCTCCCTCTCTCCCTCTCCCTCTCTGGTACCAGGACAATCAATTTTTACCTCGTTCAGACACTTTCACACACTTTACTTTTATATCAGGCCTTGGTTTTCACTGATTCTACACTTCACTTCAAAATTTGGTAAGATTGGCTGTATTTTGGTGACTGCTCCGCTCCAAAATAATTTACCAATGTTATCCTGGAACAATTCCTCCACGAAGATTTTGTAAAGTTCTATTCTGACGAAACTGCTATTTCTTTTCAATATTTACGATACAATACTTCCGTGAATGTTTTACTTTGCATTAATTCACAACTTTATTTGATAATACATTAACGACGTCTAGTTTCTGCTCAAGTTTTATTTGTTCGGTCCTCTGCAATGTTTCGCCGCCAACTGCCCTATATTATCCTCTCAGCGCGCCATGGTCTACAATACCTTAGGACTCTTCCATTATTGTCCACTCTTGTGTGCGATTTGTGTCTGTTTGCCGATAACAATTCAAGTCCAAAATGTTTTTAATTATTAATTATTAATTACCTTTTAATTACTACAATATATATATATATAATATTATTATGTGTAGTAGAGGTTACAAATGTGTAATGATAGGTTACATTAAAAATATTTATTTAATTATTGGCGACATAACTTTGAGGCCAGAGCATTGTAAAGAACAGCATTGGTTGGCGCGAGAATGTGGAGACTATAAAGACTGCTACGAATTGTTGTCGAGTAAGCTTATATAAGACGTTTAGAACTTTAGCGGAAAACAGTAGACACTAAGATAGTCGGAGAGCAGAATATTCGGAGAAAGTGTGTGTGTGTCTGGAGGTGTTGACGAAACAGAGGGCAGCTTGTGTTGCTCTAAATAAATGGTATGTAACAACAAAAATATTTCTTATGTAAAATTTTACGTAAATAGTTTCCCTCAAATTTCTATAACTTTGCCAGATTTTTATAACTTTTAGAGGCCCTATTAGCGACTCTGAAATTTAGTTTCTGTTTCTGTTTCTGAGGCATTTACTTACAAATAATAAAATGTTAATTCAATGAAAATCAAATTTATCAAATTAATAATCTTTATTTAAATTTTAAAATATTATTTGAATACCACAATATATATATATATTATTTAAAAAAAACTTCAATCCTGCTAACATAAAATATCTACTTTTTAAATTGAATACTAAAATTAATTGAAAATACTCCTAAATCCCTCGTATCTAATATTTCGCTGATGTGGGTTAATTTTAGTTTTTTGCTAATACCTTTTTAAATCTATAATTTGCCATAACTTTCTTGAGCATTGATTTTATATTACAAATTTTCCCTGCGGCAGTATTCGGTGCATTTTGAAAACCGTCATTATATTCGGATTTAGATCCTATACAAATCTATATTATATTTAATCATAGTAAAACGGATTTAATTATCTAACGATTACATTATTAAAAAATATAATTATAAACAGAAAAAAATTATCATCGACCACCAATATCAACTATACTTTATGGAGATACAATCATATGATATTAAAACTATGAATCCGAGTGAATTTTTGTGTGCTGCTGATTAAGAACAATTTGGAGGCATTGCAATTTACAGATTAGAAATTTAGCTTCCTACGACTCCTGCGGTCGTCTGTGTTGTCAATTATTTTTCCGTCTGAATGATAGCTGACCTCTGTCTCTCTGAAACTTACATGAAACTGCCTCGTGCATAGAATAGTTGCCAAATTTACATTGGTCCTCAGCCACAGCTGTCTGTAAAGTCCTTCTAGCAGGTCCCATATAACTAGAAACAGACCGTTAGTATGAAAGATAACTAATATGAGAGATAAAATGACGGATAGTTGTGCCTTAGACATTGTGCAATTAGGCCCACATTTCAAATGCTAATTTTGATCATGTGAGTTGCAAGAGCCACGAGTCATTTGTCTTACCGTGGTTGGCTGATCTGGGCGGATCTCAATGTTTACTCAGTCTGCTTGCCTACTCTTCTTTCGTTTCTCTTTACCGAAGCCGGACCGGCTGTTTGCCCAATTGCGACATACTTTGAAGTTACCAGGTTAACTTCTTCGACTGACGTACTTAATTTACTTGTGGATCGAATTCATCACATCTGCACATTCCGCTGAGAAGGAATAGTTTTACTTGAAAGTTACGGACTGGAAACACTACCAGAATTTATTTTAGCTTACAGTACCGTCGTCTAGTATTCCACGGAAAGTCCTCCAGTTTCTTCAATTTCAGGCTTCTCTGCTCTATTTACTTGAATCACGTAGAAGTCATTTTATTTTTTTATTTGAATATAAATCACTTCTTTAGAGAACGACGGATTTACCGGTGGAACTGTTGTAGATAAAATTCTCGGGTCTCGACAAACAACTGGCCCGGGTTCAGACACGAGAATTTTATCTACAACTAGCTGGGTGCCCGGCGTTGCCCGAGATGTCATTTATCTATAACCCCCGATATGACTCCAATTTCGGCTGCTTTTGCGAGCCCTAATCATTATAATTAACTCTGAAAAATATTTCTTCAACGTAAATATCTGCCGTGTTTGCATGTTATAAAATTTTCACCTCGCTACCCCTGCATCTGAGGGGTAAATGCCCATTTGAATGTCATAACTAAACACAGTGACTTCCATAACCTTTGATTTGACTCCAATCTCGGTTGTATTCGCGTTATTTTACTGTAAAGTATCTCCACCCCAAACCCGAAGGGTGTCCTTTTCACAGGGCGTAGGGGATGAAAATTGTATTAAGATAACATTAGTAGAAACACTATCAATATCTTTGACCCCTAAAAATATTTATCGGACTCAAATATCGGCTGTTTTAGTATGTTTAAATATTTCCACCCCCGCTTCTGGGGGTGGAAGACGCGTCTTACCCCGACAGTGTTTGTTTCCTGGTTGCAAAGAACACGTGTACGAAATTTGGTGAAAATTGCTCGACTGGTGTAGATTTGTATTTTATTTAGAAAACGTTTGTATGGGAAATAGAAAAGGGCTGTTTTTAGGATTTTCCCGGAAATTATTCGATTTTTTCTCGCCTTTTAAACCTTCCCTACACCTCCACGAACATTTCAAGACTAAGATAAGATAAATCCGTTCAGCCGTTCTCGAATTTTAGTGAGACTAACGAACAGCAATTCATTTTTATATATATAGATAAATCACTTCTAATTATTCTCTAGGTAAATCCGTAGTTTCAGTTTCTGAGAACTAGTCTTGGGGAAATATTATAATTTTTCTCTCCCCTCTGCTGATTTGAATTACTATTTTAAGAATAAAATTAGAAATTGATTTACATTTTTCTATATAATTATCGCGAAACGTATCAAGGTGCAACTCATGACGTATTATTTTAAATTCAGATGTAGCGAATATTTCTGATGTGAAACCGGAAAATGAGTTAATTACCGACATTTACAATGGACCAAAACATACATAAGAAAACTTCCAAAGTTCTTATCTTCTAAGAATCACTGCTTAATAAAGGGGAAGAAGAAATTTGGCTACTCCTTTTTCAGATAAAATATTTCAGCTTCCTCTGTAAGACTAAATATTACACGAAATGTTTACCACACATGCATAATATTAAATTAATTTTCTTAACACTTGATACAAATTTTGTATATACAAAATTCTTTAGTTACACCATAACATTGCTTGCTTTATTTCAGCCCTTTCCGATCCAACTCCAACTGAAGAACAGGAATATTCTGCTTGTTATGCCGTCTCCAGTGTAGCCAATATTTGTCCTGATAAAAGGATGGATGTAAATTTAGTTGCAAGTCTGTTGACATTACGATATGTCCAATAACAACAGTTCAAGAGGGTAACTGAATGCAGTCAGAAGACTGTTTCCTTCCTCCACGAACTTATATTACATTTGCTGTAGTAATTTAAACCTTTATTCAGTCGGGTATTTAAATAATAGTTCTTAGCGTTTAATAATTTCAGTGGAACAAAAGTTCCCTGGCTCGTAAGTGTACAAATTTTTTTCTCTATTGCGCCATTACGTATTTTTCTGGATTTTATTTTTACCTTCATAACGTTTTCGTGTGTTTTTTTGACCTGAAACAGTGAAATAAAATAGAGTGAGAAGAAAACCCGTCTCATCAAGAAGTCGTCGTCGGGAATTACGGAAGAAATAACTAGTTTCGAAGTATTTCTTTGAATTTCATTTAGTATTGTAGAGCAAAAGAAAAAAAGGGTTTCATATTCGCTTTAAGCATGCTGAAAATATCCAGAATGTTTTCTTTTTAATTGTACGTCTTGACCAAACTCTCCAATTATTTTTCATCCTGAGACTAAGTTGCATAGTGTTTTAGAAGTTTCTTTAGTTCTGTGTCCCCGTAAGGGATTAGGATCCCAAATTTACTGCTCTTATTCTTGGTCATTCAATTTTATAAAGGGTGATTAATCTGATACAGTCTCTTTGTAATGGAGTAGATAATTATTGGAAGTCCCTCACGGCTCTAAAACAAACGAATATTCAGGTGAAGCATGGACGTGATAGCCGTATACTTGAAGCTGGTTTGAACGAAGTAGGTCCACGTCTGAACATATTTCGGACTCGCACAGTTTTAATTTTTAACAGAATTTCTTACCAGTCCGAGACATTCTCTTTTGTCTCAAGTGTACAATTTCATACTTTGCGTCTTTAGTAGTATTTCACATCTATTTACCTCATTCTGATCATCCATTATACCTTACGTCAGGTGATGAGATTTTGTATGTATTTGGAAATGAAATATCTTTTCAATATTATCTCACACACAAATAATTTTTTTTAGTAACAGGCTTCTTGAGGGTAATCAATGTGGTGGCATCTCCCCTTTAATAACATAGGAAGGAATTTGAAAGAGGGGATGCATAAGGTAGCCAAGTGTTAACTAGGGTCCCCGGACTATAGTTTAAGGATCCTACCCGGCATTCTCCTAAAAGTGAGGCAAGACAAACCCTAAAGAATTTTAATCAGGTAGGTCGGGCATTGGGAACCAGTCCAAGGCTCTTCCGATAGCGGGAGTGTGGTTTGCTGTGAGGACGCAGCGTTCCATTCTCCGTGCCTCGAACAGGTTAGGAGGCAGATGGCCGACTAACCAATGGGAATGCCGAACAACTCTTACCGTATGAACAAGGTCTGTGAACCCAGAACATACACCTCTGAAAATAGGCCGAGGTGCATCGGCTTGTGGGAACCTTATTTCAAATTAGCAGAGAGAGGAGGAGGCATCCCCAACGGAAGTCTCCTCCAGAGCTCTCTGGGAAGGTTCAATTGCGAGAGAACGCTCTCACAGGCTTCCTTGACAGACAAATAATTGTAATTATCTATTGTACCTCTTATTTTTTCTCAAAAGCCTGCGACGTTCTCTCGCTGGTGAAGCTTTCTGGAGAGACGGAGATAACTATCTTTGGGGGTGTCTTTTCCTCTCTCCATTTTTGAAATACTGTTCCCACAAGCCGAGGCACCTCGGCCTGCTTTGAGAGGCGTTGGGCATACGGTAATAGTTGTTCTGTTCCCATTGGAACAGTCGGCCAGCTGCCTCCTAAACTGGTCGAGGCACGCAGAACGGAATGCTGCGTCCCCACAGTAAACCCCTCTTTTGCCATCGAAAGGGCGTGGGATAAGTACCTAATGTCCGACCTATCTGATACAGGTTTATTCTAGGATTTGTCCTGCATCACTTTGAGGCGAATGCCGGGTAGGATCCTTTAACTATATCCCTGTTGTCTCTAGTTAACTCTTAGCTACCTTGCTCTACCTTTCCGCGTTCGCCTTTTCAAATCCCTTCGTATCCACCATGTGGATTACCCCCAAGTAGCTGTTACTCTAAAAAAACTTTGGGGTTTCTAAAATCATCCAAGTTATTTCTTCTAGTAAGAAAGAGAATTGAACATTCGATAAAAAAAGTATAAAAATAAAATATAGCAAAAGAATAAAGATTCTACAACTTACGAATCCGCCTCCGCGAGAAACTTATCCTATGAGAAATGAGGCAAATTTTATGACACTTGTAAGAACAATGCGAACCACAGTTTCTAGTCCGGGCGGATTCGCGAGAAAGTTTTACCTTCGGAGAAAGTGGACAGAAATTATATTCTCTCACTTGCAGGGAATGCTCCAGGGTGAAGAACCTTGAGGGGATACTGTGGGATGTTGCGTTCAGCGCGAGGGCCTGGGTTCGAAGCTCGGGCCGGCAGCGAGGGAAAGTTTAGACCTGGTCCACTGGCCTGGTTGCCGCCACCCAGATCTCCAGCTCGTCAGTCCCGCAGAATCACCATTCCCATTAAACTACTGAAAAAAAAAGTATTACCTTCAACGAAACGTGACGGAAAAAAACTAAGGTCCGAACGTAGGGCGTTAAAGTGCAAGAAATTGACAATCACTTCCGTTTGAATTTTTTAGTCAAGTGGATTATCACAGTCTAACGTTAATAAGAATTTTTGGGTTTAAAGCTCAACTAATTCTATTGGTCATACGCTGTAAAACATAAATAGCAATAAAACGTTACTTTAAATGTATTTGATAGAGTGTAAAGAATTTTTCCGACGAACCCACAAAATATCTAAGATTTACGACACACTTCAGTTATTAACGCAGGGATCGTAGCATTAATGGGAAGAAAATTTCGTACTTCGTAAAAATAATATTTACACGGTCGTATCCGTTCACGTTCGTTTATTACATTCTGAATATCAAATATTACAGATTAATATAATATAATTTAAATATTTATGACAGAACCGCGAAGAAAATATACACGAGCTGTGTCACATGGTTGAAAATGTGTGTGAGTAAACGAGCATAAATATATATTATACGTAATGCATGTGAAAAAAATAAAATTATTTATAAAGCACAAAATTTCCCTGTCTAATCCAACAATCCTTTTTAGTGTTAGTTATTGCATTGTCGAGCAGTGTGGACGAATCACAACGGTTATTTAAGAGTCCAAGGTTGGGTAATTGGGGCCCCTGTGTAGTAGATTGCCCTTGAATGCCGCTATGGACGTTTGCTAAGTGTGACGTTCGTTCTTTTTGTTCAAGGGGAAATCGTGTGATGCTGCACACATCATCGCAAAAATATTTTACTATCGTACTTTTGTGAGTCAAGAAATTTCAGTGACGATAAGAAAGAACACACAAAAGCTGACGACTAATGGAAATAAAAAATGTATTATAATTAAATTACCGACAATCCTTTATTAACGAGAATATATTTTTCTTTTTTCTTGAGCATCCATGAAAATGAATAGCCAAAATTATTAAATGTCGTTTGAAGAAACTAAATAGCTTAAAATTAAATAAACGCAAATTTTAAATGAAAATACAGTAAATAAATATTAAAATAATACTGATTTCCTGGTTTAAAATAATTTAAAAATCACGAGTAGCTTAAGGAACTGGCATCTAGAATATATGTAAGGTAAATTGGAGGACCTATCAAAGGAAAAGTAAATAGTTCATTTTTATCTTGTATAGCATATTTGTTACGTTGAATATTTACTAGCCCAACGTTGGGCGCCATAAATTATGTGGTGGCGGTGAAGTTACTGTCTACCTTTCTTACTAGCACCACGTTGTTACTACACTGATTATGTGGGTTGTGACTATTTTTTGCATGACAAACGATTAAATATTTAACTAAATAAATAAATTAAAGATCGAAGGACTTGATAGTGTATAAATAGTTCTCGGGATTTCACACGGGTCTCAGCGATTAAACCGCGCCAAGCTTTGACCTCATCTTCACTAAATAAATTCATACCTTAATTAATAATTCGTATGAGCAACTAATGCTCATTATTGATAATGAGGCTCCTATTTAAATAAAGGGATTCAATTTTTGTAGTAATATAATAAACATTTAACTGAAATTTAAATCAGAAATCATTGTTGAAATCATGAACACTTTAATCTCAGGGAATTTCATGGGTAAATTACCGAAATATGGATCAGGTGTTCCACTCCTGAATTTCAGATCTAGTCACGTTGTGTGCTATACATTTTTATTGCAGTTGTTTTTGTCGTAAAGCCTGCAAGGACAAGAATTCTTAGCGAAATATAATGTATAAAATTAGCAACCTCTTTGTCACTCACTTTACAGTCTAATATATTTCTATAATATAAATAATAAATAAATAAAAACTTTAAATTTTTTACTTAAAAAATAGTGTATTCCTCTCAGGAATTTATTATATTAACAAAGGTGAATTTAACTTGATTGTGAAGCCTGTGAACGGAAGTGCTATTGTATTCTTGTTAAGAATAAGGATGTTGCGTTGAGCCGGCAATTTTGCCGCTTCAAGACTTTTATGACACAGCACATAATTTGCTTAGAAATTGTTTAACACATTCACTTTGTTTTCTTTCAGGGATTTTTAAAGAAGGCGGAACGAGTGTCCTATGTCGTGACAAGAATCGAACTGGGTGAGTCAGTTATTTAACATTACAAAAAAATATAATTCACGTTTAATTCTTTGGCGAGACTTTGAGCTGTAGTGTGGATTTGGTTTCGGGGCGAGTTTAATTTCTATACTGACTTCTTGCAACTGCAGAACTATTTTCTATTAACCATTAGACTATGTGGCTATATATGTTGTAGGCCCAAATTTTTTTTTTAAGTTTGAACAATATATTAACGAATAAGCAAACACATCGATGCTGATATTTCGTATTATGATTCTCCTGGAATCTCAAATCCGTCTATTTGGGCAGTAGTAATAAAAAAAAAATTCTGTTAATTTTTATTAGTATCTTGAAATTTTTCTAAGTAGTATCCTGAAATAATACTCGTGATTTTTGTTTTTGAGCCTTAAAATTACGAAACAGTTGTAGTTCAATATAAAACTTAACTAAAGAAGTAAACAAATAAGACAGTGTTTAAATTTTTAAATCGAAGTCCCGAAATATACTTGGACGACAGAATCAATATTTATTTCTTCTCCAAAAATTTTGATTTTGCTTATTCTTTGATAAACCATTTTTGGGTTTGTACCCCGTAGACTGCGTAATTTTGAATTGAAATATAACTAAAAATAACTCTTGCGTTAAAAAATTATTGATACTATGTTAGTACTTGGTCATCATAGACTTTATCATTATGCTGGACTTGAAGCCCGTGGAATAATGCGCTACAATTATTTATTAAACCCTATAAATTAAATTACTCTAATTAGAATATACCATATTATTTACTTAAGGTTTTTTTAATATAAATGCGAATTGTTTTTAATAGTATCATGTATGACAAATCAAGGCAGAATCAATTTTATTAAATGAATGTACTGAATATTAAATTTAATAATATAAAATTTACAATGAATTTTCACTAAACTACATAACATATCATCCCTATTTTCTTTGGGAGGGGAGGGGGGGCATTTTCAGCTGTTGTAAATATCAATGATCCAAATGTATTGAATAATTCTATAAAGATTAAATTTCAAAACACAATTTCATAATCATTCGAATAACTTATACTTAAATTAGATAGGATAATTACAAAATTACTTTCATATTTCATAATTATATGATGAATTTAATTTTTAATTTAATTACACTTACTCAGTTGTTTTTGTTGATTTCATTAAAACTTTGCTCATGTGAATTGGTTGTGAATAGGTGACTTATTTTTAACAAATATGGTTTTATGTACTGACATGTATAAGTAAGAAAGCCAAATTTATTACAAAACTTCCAATGATATCGAAAAAAACTTGACACAAGTCTAAAAACCTTAATTTGAAAATTATACTGGAAACTAATTTGTCTATTGCTTAGGTAACTGCAGTTTTTGTCATGATTTTAATATTTAATTTATATTTTGTCCAGTAATACATTTATAATATATATATATATATATATATATATATATATTTATATATATATATATGGCTTTTTGTTTTCTTTCTTATATTGTTTACTTCTAATTTATTTGACACCCGCTTTGTTATTTAAATTCATATTCAAATGTATATTATTTTCATACAATGACATTGTCTGTAGTTTAACTCTATTTTCTCTCTTCTTATTTTACTTCTCTGTGATTTTTATATTATGTGGTTTTTGAAACACTATCTTATGGTTAGCGATTAGCTTGTCATTTCTAAATGTCGTTTTTCAATCCTTGACATTAAAGACCAGCAGCTATTACTACACGATGTCAGCTGCTTGTCTTTGCTAAGGCTGTTTTTGTAAGTTGACACACAACATCTGTTCGTCATCCTGCTGTGAGTCATTTGCAATTGCATCTATATTTCTGGACGTATCTGAATTATAAAGAAGAAAGCCTATTTATCTTCAGTTCCTCCGATCCATATTTTCTTAGCAACGTCTTTGTCCTACAAGTTGAAATAGTTTTCAATATTATGGCGTTTAATTGTATCTAACTTCTCTTAAAATAATTTATAAAATCACTGTAATAAGTATTGAAGCAACAAATGACAACTCGCAATTTATGGAATGTAGAGCTATGACACGAGCGAGGTTACCTGTCGATCAGAGATGTGTTTTCTGTGAAAATTGTGTACATATACTGTAATGCCTAGACTTTATTACTGTATATAAAAAAAACTTTATTACATATTTATAAAAATACATTAAAAAATTTTATTGGGCGCCAGTAGATATACATATAGTCTGCAAAAAAAATTATCATTAGCTCCGGCTTGGTTATAAAATCCTCCTTCTCTACAGGGTAATGTGGGCGGCTCGGTAGCATTTCAAGAACAGAGCCTATTTCCGCACTGTGTAAAAAATCTTTAACTTTTGAAGGCACTTTACAGAAATGGTGATCCTTACTTTAACTTGTGGCGTCAGGCGACTTGCAGTGGATCACTGGTTTTGTAGTAAGCAGCAAACGATCTCCTTCTTCGGCCTCCCCGCGATGGACGTCTCTCCAAAAACTTTTGTTGCTTACCGTTCGCCAAATTTTCCACCCTCTCGCCTCTCTCACTCCACTTTCAGTCCTCTCTCTGTCTGTCTGCCTGCGTCTATCCACTTTCACCCGGGTTCGGAGTATATATTCTTACTCGCCCCCCCCCCCCCAACGATGAAAAAAAAGCGACGGCTTTTTGGGGCCTCTCGGACGCACTTGGCCGTTTAATTTATTCCTTCTCATGCCCGCGGACAAAGGACGACCACCTACCGATGTTATTCACTACAATACGTCTAAGATCTGTGATGAAAAACGTGTTTCTGATTTTTGATCGGGGTTCTGTAAAAACAAGTAAATAATAAGAGTAGTAAAACGTTACAATAAAATTAATTGACGATTATTTTTCATAGTTTTTAAAATTATTTATGTAACGATTTTTCCCTCCTCGTTTATGTATGAATTTTACCCTCCTGCATTATGATAATTGTCAATGCACATAACAAAGTTCTTTATTCGATCAAATCGTGAATCGGAATAAGTCTGCTCGAAGCCTCTATAATATTTTTAACGGTATGCAGGTTAACAGTAAATAAGAGGAGAGATTCATAATGGTTTTCTATGGGATGTACAGTAACTGAAGAAAGGAAATGCGAGAGAGAACGGATAATCCGTGAACATCTTCCCAGTGTAAAATGTTTGACATTTATTTTAATTTTTAGGGCTTCTTTAGATTTGCTTTGCTTTGTAAAATGTGTCAATAAGCTGGTTTCCTGACACGCAAGTACAAGGGAATGGTGAATGTTTCATGTTGCAACAGGATGGACACACCCGAATTACTCATTGTAGGTGATGCATGGTGGATGCGCATTGAAATTATATTAGGTTACAACCTTGGGAAGATTCTTAGTAACGTAGCAAGCCCATGTTAGGTGACATTCTTCTGGGGAAGAAACAGTCCCTTATTTAAATGGAAGACGCGCTGCTTTAAAATGCAAATAATCAATTTTGAAGTGAAAACAGTTAAATATAATAATTATTTATATTACGATTGAAAATTAAATTAATAAAACTGATTATTCTGGTTTTAACTATTATATTTATCCTCAACAAGTTTTAAATTAATATTAAAACATAAATATCAACATAATCGGACGTCTAAGGGTTTTTATTTAAGCCTCTGAATTGGAACAATTTCGACACGTTTCAGTTTGTGAAGTATAACTTTAAGATATATATTGTAGTGATTACAAATGAAAGTTAATTAAATTAAAAGCAATGCCTCACGTTAGAGCAACAATTTGTGGTATTTCACATTTTCATTACAATTATTCAATTTACTTTACAAAGAAAGTCACAGGATGATGGTCAATTTATAGTATTTTACGTCCAATAAAGAATTCAAAATCAATTAAAACAAACAATTAACATTTCTTAACTGCAAACAATACTAATTTACAAAAGTTATTTAGGCAAATAAATTTCAATTTCAATTATCAATTAATCTTTTACAATAAAATAGCTATTTTTCAGGGTCGTTTTCTGGGCCTTTAATAAATAAATACTTGTTAACAATTAAATTTTATTAAGCTATCATGGACTTAATTCATAAATACATTATTACAATGCAAAAACATAAAATCTGAACGAAATTCGAAATCTGTCGATAATATCTTTACGTATGAGTTTACAGATCGTAATTCTGTGAAATTTTACCTTACTGTCTCTGGTACTGAAGTAAATTCTCTCGTTCGTACACACACACACACACACACACACACTTATTGCACTTTATAGACAGGCCATTTTTATCCACTGACTCTCATCAACACTTTTAGTTTTGCAAAAATTGGTTCACTGTTACTATAAGAAATATTACTAGCTCGTTCCGAAGTTTGTCAACTGCTTGAAGCAGTTACCTAGGCTCCTAAAATTGACGAAAGTGGTCTACATCGAGAATACAATAATCAGCACTCTAAACATTCAGCGTTGAATACCACGCAGTTATCTCACAGACCGCAACTTGTAAAATGTTCCAACTGTTTTAGCTGTTATTACAATATATAAACAAAAGATATATTAAATATTTCGTGTTGTGATGTTACTTGCACATAAAATGGTACACATTTTTAACTTTAAATGATACATCAGAAATAATAATAAAGATAGCTAAATAGAGACAAAAGAACTGATTATATATATTCCACACAACGTTTCTGGGGGCCTTGTTCCTTTCTTCAGGTGTTTAGAAAACTAAAAAAAAACAAGAGCAGCAGAAACGTCAGATTTATTATTACATGTCTTTATTATTATTTTCCTGTATTTGGTTATCTTTATTATTATAATTTTCAAAATATTTTGATACCTCAGAAAGTTCTATAATTCTCCGAAAGTAATTAATAAGTGGCACGGAATGGCAGAATACTATTTTATTTACTTAAGGTCTATTACGTAAACGTCTTAGGTCGGTTTTGCTACAATTCACAACTACCTTGTGTTTCAACCTTGCTTATATAACTGTCCAGTTTTTCAAGAATTTTGTGTACGAGGAAAAATTTTATTAACAATATTAATTAAATATCCTCTGCAAGGCTTTTAAATGCTTCTTAAGATCTGGTTAATTTTTGAAAAATCTTTCTATAAGGAACTTTGGAGCAACGAAGAAAATATTGAGTTATATTTATCTGACTTCAATATAATTATAAATCTATGAATGCAACAAAATAAGTCATAAATAATTTATTAACAAAAAAATTAACACGTTTAGTTCTCAATCTAGGACTTCAAGTTTACAATGGAGTAAATAATTTAAACACATTACCGAAATTCTGCTATGAATATTAGCCAAATATTGATGTTTGATAAACAAATTTTGCTAAGCCGAAATGTGACGACGAGAACTTCAGGAAGAACACGCAGGGAATCTTAACATTTCGATTTACTTAAAAATGCACAGATTTCGTGAACCATGGTAACGAATTTCAAAAGTATTTTTCAGAATCGCCAACGCCGTTCAAAATTAGTGTAATAATGTAACAATTTGTTCGTGATTATTCATTGGCACCGCAAATTCCAGCACTGGTCTAAAGAAATAATTCGAAACTTAAAATTATTAAAAACAGTATTAATTCGTACGTACCTCCAATATCCATGAAAATTATAAGTATAGAAATGGAAGTTACACTTCTTTAGTTATTAATCGAACGATGCGGTCGTCCTCGACCTCTTCCTGCTCCACTTTTACGGTAAGCAAAACTTTACGTCATTCGGTTTACATAATTTCGTGTTTACTAATAATACATCTCTCGATTGACTACCGTTGAGGTTATATTTCTTCTTTCTCGTTTGTTTAAATCCGGTTTTTTATTCCACTATTTAATATTTTATGCTCAAAATCTCATTTTTGTATTTCCTGACTATCTGCATTCCTTTAGCTCTAATTTTAGAAAATATTTCCAGGATCTCAATATACTACTATGCACTGTGAGAATTATTTAAGAATGTTTCCACGAAAATTCTGGAATGTGGCACATTTTCGGTCTTATTGTAACCTTCGAAAACCATTCGCGTCCTGATCATCGTACAGTATTTGGCTCTGTGAGAGAACAAACAGCCTTTGGGCACGGCCTTGGCTTTCCTTTTAACTTCCCTGTTGGCAAGCTAAATCAGAGGAGCACGTGGTTTTAGCCACAAATGACTTCCAGGCACGTCACGGCCAAGGAATAGGAGGAGCTTCCTTGCAAGCGAATCACTGCCGACGTAAAAAAAATTCGTGCTTTAAATAAATACTGTAATGAACACTAAATGATGGGATTTTTAAATGAAAGCTTAATTAAATTTACAAACAGAAGATTTTTATTGTGGCAATAAATCAAAAAATTACAAATTTATAATAATGAAATTATCAGGGTCTCCACTAGGGGAGGATAATGGACAAATCGATAATATTTATAGTCTTATCAACAACAAATTACAATTAAAAGAAAAGAAGTTTACTCGTCAATTAAACTAGAACATTTTAAATGAGAACAAAATTAAAAGTGAAAAGATTGACTCTGCTTAGCAATTTTAATCAAAAAGAAGAGAACGAAATCTGACGGCTATATTTTAATTTCGTTTACATAATTAATTGTTCTGTAAATTGTTACTCACGTCTGCCCAGCATTCCAGCATACCTTTAATTTTCGAAAACACTATTGTGGGGTTTTACACTGCTTCTAAACTCACAGATTCTACACCAAATTTTTTAAGCCAAAATTTTATGATGTCAATAACTCGGATGATCCTCCTTCCGTCATCTATCGGTTGACCGCTCGTCTTGGGTGATTTCTGCGATTTGTCGTTTGGGTAGTCTTTATTGTTCTGGACTTAAACCGAAACTTTTGCTATATCTGGCCGGCTGTGGACACTAAAACTGCCTTTTGTGTGCAGGTTTCGACGTTATACTTTTATGAATGTTCTACTTTGTCCTGCTAATTGCCAACCCGGTTGAATTCTCCTTCCAAAACTGTTATACCTCGACGAGGTCTTTCCGTGAACAGTCTCTCAACAAATCTCCCTGCAAACTGTACTCCACAATATCATGCAAACTGTACTCTCGTCTCGCAATTTGAGCGCGCATACGCCATTTTGACGGATCTTCCGACAAAGGAACGGAGCCGGTTTTTCTATAGTTATTTCAAAGCTCCCGCCGCTACAAAGGATTTATTAAACAATTTAGATTTTCAATTTCACAATTAATGTCTTAATTAATTGGCATTACAATACCCACATAGATATTTAATTTTATTTTACTTTTACACTTTTTTTGTCAACATTATTGCCGTTTTGGATTTTTAATTAAAGAGAGAATTTTTGTATTATATGTTATTTTGTAGTAATATTCACATTAATTTTCGACTCGTGACAAACAACAGAAGTCCCCTCAAAACCACATTAAGCCAAAACGGCTTGGTATTGTTGAGTCTGTAAAACTCTTTCTTAGAGAATTGTAGATTCCTAATCAATTTCCCCAAAATTTATAGCAAATTTTTAAATCATTTTCACGCTGTGACGTAAAAAGTTCTCTGATTACCCTGAATCCCTTCATTACCCACATTCCTATCCGAGTCTGGTGGCATCCCGTCATACGTCTCACTAACCTATATTTATTTTCTATATATATAAACCTATTCAATACCATCTTTAAATCGCGAATGTCCCGGTGTTCCATCACATTACTTTCCCATTTTTATACTCTACTAGAGATTCCATCCGTTGCTGCTCGTTTTCGTTATAATGTAAATATTAATACCCATATAAGTCAGAAAAATAAAGTTTCTTGAAAAATTACAATTTATTTCTGTAGAAATTTGATTTTAATGATGTTTCGCCCTAAAATAAGGACTTCTTCAGGTGATGAGAAATAATTAACAAATGTTAAACTAACTACTTGGCGTAAAATATCCCGTTAAATATTCAATATCAAAAACATGCTCCATAGTTGATAAATATAAAAAATAAAATAATAAAAATTTTGATGTGACTGTATGCAACATGAATTATTAAGTTTTTAAATTTATTCGTTGTTATGTTCAATTCCCCTTCTACGTTTTTTCACCGTTTCGGTCACCTCGCAACCTTTTTTGCGTCGTTTTCATTAAGTTCGTAGGGATAACACACATTAATTTGACATCTTTAAATAAATGAAAAAACACAAGAATTTATTATAAAATTTAAAACATTATAACATAACAGACACAAAGCTTTCATCTCTAATTGGGACCTCGCCAGGTGTAAATTTCAATTAAATTCGTAATTTTAAATTTCCAAGGGAACATATTCTTACAAGCATGATAATTTAGAATACAATTGTGTAAAAAAAATTCATAGAAAATTACTTGCAATTAATTACTTGAAATTTAGATGAACTTGAATTTCTAAAGTATTATTTGCACACACGGTGCGGTCGATTGTATTGTTGAATTTTAAAATAACAACGGAAACAAAAAAAATTATATAATACAGTAATTTCGATTACAATAACAAGTAACCATAAATTCTATTTAAATTATTGGTACAGTATAATTTTTTACATCAATATCCGAATCATAATCACTTAATATGCTGGTGTTTTTTAATACATAAATTATATCCGTAAGTGGAATGGAACACGGTCGACCTATACATACAACTTTGTTTTATAGTTTTGATGGGAAGATTGATAGACACACACCAACACACAGACACGACGTCTTCTGTTCGTGAAGTTCATCGTTGCGTGTTGAACTTTCGTGTGTTTATGAGGCGTGCCTGCACGGACTGAAGAGAGACGGGGTGAAATTTCCTCTTTCCTTCCTTCATGCGAACCGAGTTTGTACCGTACTATATAAATTGGGAACGCTTGATGACAAGTTAATAGCTTAGGTGAGCAATTATAACCGTAATTCAGACATGTTTAACAACTGCTGTAATCCCTGTTGCTTCAGTACTGATGTGAATATACATTCGTGCTATCTGAAATTGTTATTAACGATTTGAGAAACTTAAAATTCAAGATGGTAGCCCTTTTCCATCCAATGTGTAGTAATAAACTTCATTCAGCCCTTCAATTGCGCTGAAAATGTATTTGGAAGATTCTGGACTATTACATCGTCCCTTCCGCCTCTCTGACCAATGAGATTTCAATATATTTTTAGGGCCAATCCGGACTTGACCCAAAAAGCCGCCATTAATCTCTCGTGATTGTCATTGTACGATTGTCGACTTCATTGTTCTGACCATTACTACAAGCCAGGAAATAGGGGGGGATGGTGCTGTATCTCGGTGAATGATTATTATTAATATATTTTTATTTTTCCTTTACATTTCCACCCAATGTGTAATAATAAACCTCATTCAACCCTTCGATTGCGCTGAAAATGTATTTGGAAGATTCTCGGCTATCTGCCTTCTCGTCCGTTTCCCTGACCAATCAGAGTTGAATTTTTTTTTTAGCACCAATCAGAACTGGACCCTCAAGTGCGCCATTAATCTCTCGTGATTGTTATTGGACGATTGTCGACTTCAATGTTCTGACCATTCACGTAACACTCGAGTTAATACAAGCCTGAAACTCCCACCCCGACAGTGTTTGTTTCCTGGCCGCAAAGAACACGTGTGCGAAATTTGGTGAAACTTGTTCCACCGGTGTAGATTTGTATAATGAACATACAAATATTCAAAACCATACATACAAACTTTTTTTTAGGGCAACAGGCTACATGAGGCTAATCCACGTTGGGCAACTCCCCTTTAATAGCACAGGAAGGGATTTGAAAGGGGGGATGCGGAAGGGTACAAGAAGGTAGCCAAGGGTTACTAGGGCCTCCGGGATATATTTTAAGGATCCTACCCGGCATTCGCCTAAAGAAATTCAGGACAAACCCTAGAAAAACCTGCATAAGATAGGTCCGGCATTGGGTACTTGTCCCACGCCCTTCCGATAGCGGGAGAGGAGTTTGCTGTGGGGACGCAGGATTCCTTTCTCCGTGCCTCGACCAGTTTAGGAGGCAGCTGGCCGACTATTCCAATGGGAATAGCGGGCAACTCTTAACGTATTCCCAAGGTCTGAGACCCCGGAACATACACCTCTCAAAACAGGCCGAGGTGCCTCGGCTTGTGGGAACCTTACTTCAAAAACGGAGAGGAAAAGGCATCCCCAAAGGTAGCCCCTTCGTATCTCTCCTACAAGGTTCTACCTGCGAGAGAATATCCCTGGCAGGTACTGCCTGCTAGAGAAAAGACCTCGCAGGCCTTACATACATACAAACAAACACACTGCTTTATTTATAAGAAGATAATCGAGAAAATCTTGATTATTATGACCCATGAATGATCAGACATTTTATTGCAGATGTTTAGTTTGCCCTTACCAAAGATCACAATAAATTTAGTTTATTAGCAACGTACTCCTGTCGTTCCCAGTCTCGTTGTAAAAAATTTGCCTTGTACGGAAACGTCAATAAGAAAGCCTTTGTTGTATTCCGACGTTGCTCATCACTCGGAAACATTTTTTTATTGAGGCCCGCTCTTTTCCGGAAGTGTCTCAATTGTGCAGCGGAAGTGTTTCCTGTGATTTGTTTGCAATCACAATTTATTTCCAACACCTGCCATTGAGTTTCCATTAAATCGAGATTTGAAAGTAATTCAACTTATTTGCTATTCAGCAACATTGTTAAATAAACTTTGTCATTTCCCTCTGTTTATGATTTTTTACCTTACAGTTATACCTAGAATCATCAGACGCCAGATCATTATTTCAAAAAAATTGGGAGTCTCTCTTAAAGAAATTTTGAGAACATTAATTTTCTGGCTTTTTTAGTTGTTCCTTTCAAGTTTAGAACAGATAAAAACATTGAATTGATCGAAAATAGTTAAATCAAAATTAGTTTATTGTTTTCAAAAATGGGGAAAAAAAGAATACACCTTTACAGACGTGACAAGGCTCATAGAAGTTGATAGATCCTAGGTGTGCTAGGCATAGAATATTTTCTATATGTATCTAAGAGCTGCTGTGGTGATGTGATGAGCGAATGGGAGATCAAAACAAATGAAAAAATTAAAATAAAAAAACTTGCACTTTAACGTTTGAGTGTCTCTTTGTTGAAAGTAGACGGCATCGGCAGAGGTTATTCAACGTTCTCATTTAATGAACGATAATATTCTTATCGCTACGGGCCTTTTTTCTTTGTTGCCGTTGTTGTTTCTTTCAATTGTTTTTCATTTTCTACAGTGTACGATATCTACGTTTCCGATGACGAAGTAGTTTCAGTGAGACAATAACAAAAACCGATCTGCAATTATTTTTGTCCCCTTTTTTATTTACAATAAATATATATATATATATATATATATATATATATATATACTGTAGTAAACATAATTTACAAAAGAGGGCCTCCAATAAAGATAATTACCAAAATATAATTACAAAACATACAATGTGAAAATTCTTAACTTAAACAATTATTTATATATGAAATCTGACGATAATTATTGTTTACATTAGGTTTACAATTAATAAATTTTGTTTTTAGTTTACATTACCATTAGCTGTTCATCTGGGCCTCGATCTCACTCGATTATTGTTAAACACTTCACAGACAGGCCATATTTCATTGAATTTAATGTGGTTGTAATTTTCAGACACAAAGCACTTACTGCTCTTTACAGTTGATAACGTTGTTTTTAAATCTTTGATACTTGCATAAATATGCCAATGGACAAATAATTCAGATTGTCAACTGGTAATTCACAAACCCGGGACTTTTTAATATATTATGTCTCTGCTGCCTCTATACACTTGCTTGGATTTAGTAACAGGAACTTTGAATCAGGTTTGCTTTCTTGGTCCAAGCAATTCTCAATTACAATTTCTGACAAACACAATCGTCAACATCCCAAAACACACTCTGCAGCTTTCCAAAACATACTCTGCGCTCTCTCTCCGCCGACTCCCAACACACACTAAATTTCCGTTAGTCCAGGCATGCCTTCGCGACAATGTCCATAGCAAGGAAGACTCCATATTCTTGTACACAATTCTTATATTTGCGCCGCTGACAATGAAAATCGTAAAATTTTGTTCATTAAATAATTACATGTTTTTTAATTACCACAATATATATGTAATATACCTACTCGAGTCTTCCGTTACCGTTGTACATTTTGAGTACGAAGATGACGTAACGGCGTCGTCGGATTTATATCTACGCGCCAATAGTAAATTCGTCTTGTAAGTTTTTATCGAGTAGAAAAATATTTGATAGTTTTTCGTCATTAGGTTTGTTTCCCTATTTTTCCTCAAATTATATAATTTGGGCTGTAATTAACTAACGGTAATATGCAAGTGATTCAAAAAATTTTCGAAATTATAAAATTACACAGTCACTTATCCACAGATTGTGTTCACTTTCAATTCGATTACGTAGAATTTCGCTTTTCGAACAAAGCGATATCAGAATGTCACAAGATTGTTCACCAATTATGGCGCACCAACAGAAGTGTGTTTATGTTAAAAAGGAGGGAAAGATTTTCAACACTACGTAAAACGTACAGTGGGGGGATTTAACCGATCTCTTGAGATACATTTGATATAATACTGAATATACAACTTAAAGTTTACTAGAAACAGACTGGGATAGACCAAATTTTTTTCCCTTAACCCAAGAAATCATATCGTCACACTAGAAACTAAATGGCAGTATGTTTAAGAGGTCAACCTTTTTTTTACCTTGCCCCACCTAATTCTTTCAAATATATATTTTTTTATATTAAAAAAATTGAATTATTCCTTAAAGAAGCCTAATTACAACTTCTGTATATTAGTTCTTCAATATAATAATTCTGTACGTAAACAAATTAATTATTTAAATCTGAGATCGCTAAGCCTGTCCAAATGTCAGTCATGACGCCCATTGTACTTGTATGAAATTAAGGTCCTGTTTCATTTAACACGCGGAGTTCGCGCTAGACTACAGTAGACAGCAACTTAACGCATTGTGTATGCAATAGCAATCGTCCAATACAGTACGTACTATTAATTCACTAGACATAGTTAACACGATGGCGTGGCCGGGGTGACCACTTTTTGAGGGCGGTAAAATTTCAGAATTCCTGTAAATTTTTGAGTATTTTGGTCTCCAACCGTATTTCGGTGTCTTTCTTCTTATTAATTTTCAAAACAGACGTAAATTTTTCTGTTTTACATCTCAGTAAGTTATATATTTCTCAGAAATTAGTTAACAAGAGGCACGGAATGGCTGAATAGTATTTTATTTACATAAACAACGTCTTAGGTCTGGTTTCCTACAGTCGACGACTACCTTCAGTTTGTAAAATTCCCAGTGTTTCAACCTTTGCTTATATAACTGTCCAGTTTTTCAAGAATTATGTGTATTAAGACGATAATATTAATTAAATATTATCTGCACGGCTGAAATCCCACGTTGTTTCAGTAAATTGTAATTTATATTACCCCAATCTTTCCAGTGTGGCTGTATGCAAATCACAAAACTTCCGATTGAATGTCACAATTAAACTCAGCGACACCCATGACCCTGGATTTGCTTATTTCAAATATTGAGATACCAACAATTTTTTCTTTTTGTACAAGTTAAATTATATCTTGCGGGTTTTTAAATTCTAAACGAGCAGGTTTTCGCCGCGGAATAATCAGATTGCATTCATGTGTGCTCTAAGTGTTTTGAAACCCGGTTACTTGTTGTCACACCAAGTTAAGTCGTCCATAAACAGGTTGACGTATAGTCGAAGACAAAGACGACGAATCGTCTTTCATTGTGCTTTATCTCTCTGCAAGCACGTCGCCATGCAGTAAAAACAGTGATGGTTATCACACGGGGCAGAAGTGTGATCTATCTTCTTCAACTGTACGATAGTTTGACCTTTTACAAGGTCAGAAAAACGTGTATCGTCTAAGAAAATTATCTCATTGATCGTAAGGTTCAAGTTTTTAAAACAGTTTTCTAAAGGAAAGCCTGTATTGCTTTGGGAAATGAAATACCAGAAACTATTGGACAATGTTTTTAATAGAGGTTTAATGCTCAAATAATTCTACTAAAATTTGCATATATAAGGAGATATTATCTCAGATCCGTGGTTGAGATTTCAGTGTAAGACGTTTCCAAGTCCGGAAAAAATACGTCTTGAGTTTTGAAAATTTATCAGTAAAGGAATTCAGGTAAAATAAGTTGTCTGTGAATCCTCTTAATCAGAGCCCTCCAATTGTAATTTGTAACTTCCACAATGTAAACTCCACATTTCAAAGGATCATTTGACTTTAAATTATCCTGGACTGAACACATTGAAAATATATGCAAATAAGTAAACAGCAATTTCTTAAAAACACTTAGATAGGGACAACCTCATTAGGGTATATTATGGGTTAACTTATCTACATATAAGCTACCGTATTGAAATATGGGGTTGTGCAGCAGCTATAAATATGGATTGACTACTAATGGCACAAAAAAGGCAATTAGGTATATTTTTGGACTGAAACTAAGAGAATGTTGCAGAACAATCTTTAGAGAAATTAATTTATTAACGGCTTATGGGGAGTGCATATAAAACAATAACTACGGTAAAAAATATATCTGCAGGGTCAAAATTAAATGAAATTTAGAAATACTAGATAGAATAATTATTTTAGAGTTAGGTTGAGCTTAATGAAAACTGAGACGGACCCACTCCTCAAAGGAATTATATTATTTAACCGACTGCCACATCAAATAAAACAATTACAGGGAGAACAATTTAAAAGTAGTCTAAATCCATATCTATCTGAAGCAGTTATGAAGAGTATGAAAGATTTGTGATCGTATTAAAAATTATGTATGATATTGTATGTAAATTATATATTTCCAATTTTACTAGTATAAGTTAAACAACAACTTGTATTTAGTATATTATCATATTCATTGTATTAATTTTAAGATTATATATTTGTTATATTTTTAAGACTGACGATTTCTAATATTGTATTAATACAATTCATGGAAAAATAAACATATTATTATTATTTAACTCTCAATTGTACATTATAGTGAGTTTTATTTTGTTTAAGTCATTATTATTCTTAAATTTTATGAAACAATGCCAAAAATAGAAAAACTCAAACATAACCATATGAGTGTTGTACATTAAAAAAAAACTCACAGCCCCGCTCAACCTCAACACAAACACTGAGTCAACACGAACATGCGTATTTTCCATCTACACTATAGTCGGCGCCACGAAAATGTAATATCAAGGCCGTGAACACTTCCTGCTAAGTTGTCTAACATTGCGTCCAATTATACAGCTAAGTAAGTAAGTAAGCTGAGGGAGTGCACAAGCTGACAACGTCGTTGGACGAGGGGTGTGGTGCGGGGATGTTAGCCAGTTGACCTCGATATTACATTTTCGTGGCGTCGACTATAGCTCCTCTACAGTTGCAACTTATTGACACAATACATTATATTAAAATTTTCTTTTTACTTAAAATTATTACAAAATATCAATTTTTATTTCACTTAATCCTATTCAATATATCAGAGTAGATTACTCCCTCTAAACCTACTTCCTTTTTCTCATTTAAAACATTTTCATCGTTTTGGTGAATATATATATATATATATATATATATATATATATATACACACATTCCAAACGCTTCCTTTTGTAGACACTGGTCTTATTTACAATCATAATTTCTTTCCAATCAATTGTGAGTCCCAAATTTTTCACGTGTTGATAAACTGGTATTAAATTTAGAAAGAGACTTAGAATTATTATTATGGAGGTAAATTATCTTTTAAAGAGACATTCCTATATGACCATTATATGTATATATAATGTTGCAATTTATTTTATAAATTACTCCACTACATTTGAACTTACCTATAGGATCCTTCATACTATTTATATATTGCAGTATTTTGTTATCCGGTTTCATAACGATATCAGATTCACAAAGACCAATGTCACGTAAAAGTCTCTCAATAAATTCACTCACACCTTTGATATAAGTAATTGTTACGTACATTTTTTTTCTTATGAACTACATTATTACTAGGGACAACATACAATTATTCTCCTCTATTATCTTTTTGTTTTATATTATTGAAATATTTATATAAATCAACATTTTGTATCTTTTCCATCCCTTTCATACTGCTTCGATTATCAGATTTTTGTTTATTAATATTAAAACGTCCTTTTTGTATCATGACTCTTCGATACCAGTTTTTATTAAATAATACATTATATATTTCACCATATTCATAAATTCTGTGTCAGTAACACGAATTGCTCTCATTATAGTGTTGAACAACATATTATATTTCATATGAAAGGGATGGTTAGATTTATAATTCAATAAAACATCACATGCAAAATCTTTTTTGAACCAAAATATCTTACATCACTAAAAGTATATCTAAGAAACTTATTTGACCTTGTTGCTCCCTTTCCCCAGTGAATACTATCCTAGTGTGTATTTTATTTAGCGGGCGGCCGTTAAAATCTCTATTTTTCCTTCGGTAACTCGCCAAAATGTCGTCTACATATTTCACGGCCAGCTGCCTCCTAAACTGGTCGAGGCATGGAGAAGGGAATGCTGCATCCCCACAGCAAACTCCTCTCCCGCTATCGGAAGTGCGTGGGACAAGTACCCAATGCCCGACCTACCTGATGCAGGTTTTTCTAGGGTTTTCCCTGCATTTCTTTAGGTGAATGCCGGGTAGGATCCTTAAACCATAGCCCGGGGGCCCTAATTAACCCTTGGCTACCTTCCTCTATCCTTCTGCATTCCCCCTTTCAAATCCCTTCCTATGCTACTAAAGGGGCGTTGCCCAACGTGGATTACCCTCATGTAGCCTGTTGCCATAAACAAATAAAAAAATGGTTTAATACCTGTATCAGTCAGAACTATATCAATTAGGTAGCTTAATATTTTTACAGCCACGTTTACCGATAAACATCCACCTATTGGAAAATTTATTTATAAAATTCCCTATTATATTTGAATTATCCATTTTCTAAACATAATATTAATCCTTCAAGAAACAAGGATTTGCTTTTAATTGGTGTTGAGTGCATCACAATATCCCAATTTTTAATTACTAACTCGATTGATAATTTAGTTGGTATATTTGTGAATAAGGAAGAGACATCAAACTGACCATACGGTGTTCAGTCGTTAAGTTTTAAACTTTGCTGGTTATATCTGTTTAATTTCTTCTTCGGTTATTGAATGTTGTATGAACTCTGTGTTGAAAAAGATCATTTAACTCCCAATTGGACATTATAGTGAGTTCTATTTTGTTTGTCATTATTATTATTATTAGGTCGGTATGCTGTGTAGATTTCATTGTCAAGGCAAGGTAAAACGTATTTTCCATGTGACAAAAGACTCATTCCACAGCGAGAATTTTCCGCCCCATTTCGTCGTCACGGTCATTGATCTGTGGTGGTCAGGATCGGACTGACTGGCATGAGGATGATGCGGAATTAGAACGTTGGCTGATCTTCCGCGTTTTCTCGATTGGTAATTTTAGGTAACGCTTTGGAAAAAATATTATTATGTATGTTAACAATTCTGCGGTTTCCTTAGTACGGTAGTTTGTGAGTAACCGCAATTCGCACACCATCCACAAATATTCACTTTCTCCCGCTAAATTACCGTCCATTATTTAGCTACGTGAAAAGAGAGACGAGTTCTATGTGATACGAATAAAAACTCTGTGCTGACTACTTGCGGGAAGAGTCTTGGTCTACATGTAGAAGACGGAGTGTTTTGCGATGGAGCGCGACAAAAACTCATATACTTTGCGTTATTTATTCCAAGTTTCGTGTAATTGTCCATGATTTTGTCTCAGTATGCTTAATCTGTACGAATGTCTAAAGAAATTAGAAGAATTGGACAAATGTAAAATTAAATTATTTTTAGAACGACCCCCTTTTTTTGTCCCAAAACTGACGCAGTATTCAGAAATTCTCCTTTACTTTGCTGGTTATATCTGTTTAATTTCTTCTTCGCTTATTAATTGTTGTATGAACCCAATCAACAACTGACATACGTAATAACTACGCCTTAGAACACTCACACCACCACGCCATTAAATTAGTAACAGTCAAAAGATTCATGACCATCATGAGACGTCAATTGGACTTGATTCGGCTTTGAGAGCCTGGTTCAAGATTAGGAAATGCCATAACTACTGAAAGTCGATGAAAGGTGTGCCGATATATTTTGTCGCTTTTCATAACTTCTCGAAGTGTTTGAGAGAAAATATAATTTTATTTATAAATTAAGAATTCAGCCACATCGCTCACCTTCACTTCATTTGTTTCGGTATAATCGGAGAACGAATCAGTTCTCCTTAATGGCAGGTTACAATTTGGTTTGTAAACTGATGACACCCGTATATACTTTTAGTTCCTAGAATAATTAAAATATAATAAGTTTCTTTTTCTTAGAGTCGAAAAAGTCTCCTAGTGAAATGTGTTTTCAGTACGGTATCTGCTCTAATTTATCAATTAATACTTAGACAGTTCAATAAGAAGTAGTATCGGACCAAGTTATTTATAATCTTTCTCTGCTGTCAAAATTTTCAGCCGTATCCATTTCGTGGTTTCATTTTGACTGTCGATCAAATCAAAAATAGTATGCGTTATTTTCAAGGAACAAAAGACGAAAAACCATGTTGAATAAAGTTAATCTCTAAACCCGTTTATAATTATGTAAATGAATTTAAACGAGGTTGGGCATCAACATGGCTTTGATAATCCTTACACCATAATCCACGATATGGTGTTGAGTGATCGAGAATTTAAATTATGCAAAGTAGTTGAAGCTCGTTGCATATCCCATGGCTAAGATATTTAAATTTTTCATGAAAAGATAACTCAAAGGTATATCCGCAAGAAGGGCGCCGCGTTTTCTCACAGTGGAGAAGAAACGCAAACAGTAGCTGATTCGGCTCTTTTTTTCTGATGATTTTCTACGACTACACCGAACTGTAGATGAAGCATGGATCTACTAATACGTTCCAGAGGCAAAAATAAGCAAAACAGACTAATGACCAAGGTTTTGGGGGGAGGGGGGACGATAAAAATTCCGCCTTCTCTGATGCTAACCGTCTGGCTTTCACATTTGGGAATCGAACCCGGCACGGCAAGTCGCACTTTTCCCTCACATGGACGAGACAACACTTTCTCCCCTATAACGGAACGGGATGACTTTTACTTTTTCCTACTTCGCCACTTTCACTGCTAATGAATTAAATTTCATCGGCAATCAAAATTGATTGTTCTGAAATTTTTTCGAACTGTGAAAACCGCTACATGTCCACACGACTATGTGGACCTGAAAATTGGACCGTTGGAACGTCCCGAAAGTGTAGAATGGAATTTTAGAAGAGCGAGGTTGACCAAGGAGGTTTTAAACGTAAGCACAGAGGGAAAATGAAAAAAAGGACGAATAAGAAAGGAAATATTTCTACTTATAAATTGCGGTATGTAGAGATACTAAAAACTGTGATAGAAGGAATACAGGAGAATAACGTTAAAAGGTGAGGACAGTGAATAGTATAAATATGAAAGATTTCTATCCTCATAAAGGCTTAAATATTTTGCACAGAACAGGTTAAGTTTAAGAGTCCTATAAGTCAATCACACGACTGTTCACAATAAATCACAGAAACAATTGAAACAATACTTTCGTTCGGGGGGATCGTGTGGATTTCTGTGTCATCAACGAATCACCAAGAGGTTTTGATAGTACAAAGCAAATTTCGTAAACAATGAAATAACTAATAAATGAAGAAATATTTTATCCTGATCCGCCCAATTAAAATACCCAATTTTGAAATACTGATTTTTAACAGGTTGGTTTAATTAAACTGTATAATAATATAATAATTCTATAAAATACGTTTTTTTGTTTTTATGGCATCTCAACAGCTTATAAAACTTTGTTACTTCTTCATGCTTTCGACAAAACATCGACGCGTAATATCACCGATTTACACTTATCTTTACTGACATGAATTTGTCTCATGTCATAGAATTTTACACAATTCCTATCGCACTAATAAATGGTCCAAATATTCTGAACTAACTTTCAAGATGGCCAGAAAAGTCGCATATCAGCCACTTGCGGCCTTCGTCGTTTGTCAGAAATCTATTTTAAATTTGAGAAGGGAGTTGAGATTTCAATATTACTGACCCCGAGGGAAGCTTGACGGTTTCACTTTCTCCTTCCGTAAGTTGTGACGGCAGGGACCTCTAATAAACACAATTGGCAGAGGCTGGTAATTGCGGTTCAAGGATTCTACACAACGGTTGAACTAACGTAACCTTCCTTCGTCTTGGGTCTTCCGTAACACGAGAATCCAATTACTACGTGTAGTTGCTTCGTCGATAGCACAACAGCTATTTAACTCTCCTACTCTTTCGAAGAATTTATTTAAAATGTTTCTTTTTTCAATTTATTTAATTTACTATATTTTTAACAATTTTTTTTCGTTAACTGTTTATTATTATTATTAACTTCTGACATTGAGCAGACAAAACCTATACACATAATGTCCCAGAGTTGTGTGGTCAGGTTCTGACCAGCGTAGATTCGGAATGTCTCCACGATTACTAGTCCGGGCCGCCTCCCAGATCACAAATATTCCGCGGCGTCTCTCTGATCAAACCTGGTCCACGATCACAACTGATGTCATCTCTCGCTTAGGCTCAAATTCATATATCTACATCACATCCAGAATTACACATTGGACGCCCACATTCCCCAGTGGAGGCTAGCAACAGGCAAAATGTTATATCACTGTAACCTATGCGACGCTACTTACTCTTAATTATAAATGTAATTATTAATATATTATTTCACATAAGCAAGGGACAAATTCCATGGAGTAAACTATAAAAAAATAAGTTTCTTGCCTGTCACATACTATATACATTGTAATAATTTTTTATATATAGCTTGCATCTTTTGACAATAATTCATGATATGAACTATGTGGCGTTTTAAATGAAAAGAACTATTACGTGAAAACTATTAAACAAGATTTATTAACAATTTTAAAACAAGTATTCAAATCACAAAATATTTGGGATCTCAGGGTCTTGAACTGGGTTTGATAATGGCAGAATTTATATAATCAAAATCACAAAAATTTTACATTTGATTTATATGGGAATCAATGCATCTGAACATAGACGAAATTTGTTGCTGAAGAAATAATACCAAAGATTGAATTTAAACAATTTCAATTTTTATCAAGAAATAAAGAATGATCTGAATAATTAAAGATCTCATTTTATCGATAATTAAATAACGATCTGACGTTTATCTTTTAAACGTGGTTTACAATGATTTTAAAGTTTTCTTTCTACTTACGGCAGCCCAGGTCTCATTTTAACTTTTCGTGCACAATTTTGGGGATATCACTGATTCTAAGTACTCACAGACTCTAAATGTTCACAGACTCTAATTAGCGTAGTTTGTTAGTTGGTTTAAAATAAATTTGTCGATTCTCGATGATTTATTGCAACCTGGATTTGTAGGTCTCGTGGATTTTTGTTGAAAATGCACCTCATTGGTTTTGTCTGTTGACTGAAGACTAGTTCAGTTTGTGCATTTTTGATATAACAGCGTACTGGTTACTGGAACACTTTCTCGTTCTTTAAATTAGACCTTTCAGTCTTCACTGCTGACTGACAAAGATTGTTCAAGTTTTCGTGAATTAGAATTTTAATCTGTACATCTCGCCGTTCTACTTGCTGTCCGTTGCCCAACTGTTCATTCGTCTCGTAAATTTTGAGCGCGTAAAACCTTCTCGACCGATCAACAATACTTTTTTTTGCATTGCCGGTTTGTTGCGGCGTCCACTATATCCACCAATAATGAGTCCTCTACAATTCAACTTTTCAATTAGAACAATGCCTTAATTACCAATTACTACAACATATAAAAATATAATAGCAATACAAAAAATCGTGTGAATTTACACATTACATTTAAATTAATTTATTCTCTAAAACATTTAATAATAAAATTTTCATGACTGTATCAATAGTAAGCTCATAGTTTTCCATTTGCACCAGAATAGAAGAACTAGTACATATATCTTAAGCACTGAGGAGGAGAGAATATATTTGAAAATAATTTATTGTAACAAAGTTCTCAAGTTCATCCGTCCCATTGTAAGATGTATATTGTGATTTTTTAAATCATATGGAATGATTGTTGATAAATTAAAAATATTTTGATTTTAATTATATGATACATAAAACAATGACTTGAAATCAAGTAATGGGTAAATTTATGTATATGTTTCGGAGGACAACTAACTTTAGAAAGCATACTGCCACATGATATTATTTTTATAGAAATAAAATTTGGAACTAGTCTGAATTTATGCCAAATTATATAAATCACCGAGTCAATACATAATATATGGAAAGTGAGGGGATATGCTGTTTGAATATTAATGAGCTTACATTTATTTTCAGGTAATTAGGTTCTTCTGTACTGTGCCTGAATATTTCATCAGGATGCTCCACCTACAGACGTGTATGTTCTGCACTGTGCTAGTGGCAGCTGTTGTGGTCAAAGGTAATTAGACATTTTTTTTACTTTCTGCATAATGTAAAACAATGTTCAATCTTTCAAACAGCAGTTCCTCATCCATTGCATTTTCACCTGTTACTTTGCTCTGGTATGAAATAGGAATGTTAAGATTTAAGGATTTGTTCCAAACCTAGTATAATTATGTGTCAAGTCGTCTCAAAGTGTTTTCAACAGCTGACACAGTAAAAGTTTGACCTAATTTAATTTAGTCAAGCTCTTCCTCTATTATCCCATTTAATGAATTTTTGTTTCCCTCTGTTTTCATTTTAGATTTAATAGCCTTGATACAAGCTATATTACATATATCACCTTATAGCATTTACCTTGAAATTGAAAATTAAATGACTTTATTTCTTTAGGCCCTCTTCAGACCTTGAGTAGTTTGCAGTACTGTCTGAATTCTTGTGGTATTAATCACTTATAAGTTACAGTTTCCCATCCATTTGTTCTTGGAATAAGTGCATTTATGCACTGAAACATTTTATGCAGACAGTGAGCAAGGTGCATTTTATGTTGCTGTGATACTGATGTAAGATATTGTAAACATTGATATATTTACATTTTTTCTGCACCAACTTTGCTCATGCAAATTATTCATTTAATAGCAAGCTCATACTTTGTAGTTTAGCTCTTATGTTAGGCAAATATTTACCTCATTATTCACATTTATGAAATTCACAGAGTGAAAAATAAGATAAAAAGTCAATGAATTGTTTGTGTTGTTACAGCCATACCAGTCCCAGGAAATGGGTCTAATTGGAATTTGACTGAATCATATGAAGATCTCTGGGATATCACTGGTGGTGTAGAGCGATTTAGTGTCATTGGAAACAACTCTATGGGTGTGGGAGTTGTGCTTCTGCCACAGAACCATAGCCATGAAGTTCCGCCACCACCTTCAGATGAACAATTGGAGAAGGCAAACCAGAGGCAGTTTGAACTACTTCAGGTATTGGAGGCAAAAACTATGACCATATTCTAAATCTTTCACAAAAATGGTTATTTTATTTGAAAACAGTTTGGAAAATTATGCTTGAAATCTCAATTTTTGGAATAAACACAAATCAACAAAAATATAATTTACAATACAAATTTTAATGTAATTTTATGAGGCTGAAGCTAGTTTTCATCTTTGTTGATAGCTACCAAAAATATATATTATTATTTTGCTTCCACTTTTCGCTATTATTTTTCACATATAATTGGCAGTTAGACCACAACAGATATTAAAAATGAATATTTGGTAAATTGGTTGGATATAGTTTTATAATGACTTCAATGAAAGCCTGATTTAAAATGTAACTTATAACCAAACAAAACTACATTAAAAACTTTAAGTGTTTAATAAATACATCACACATTTTAAGTGAAATATTTCAGTACATGTCGTACTGGTATATAAACTATAAATATAAAGGGTAGCTCAGATGTTTGAGTGTCTGTGTATTTAGCAAAGGTCCTGTGTTCAGTTCCTGGTCTGGTCAAGATTTTTTTATCCAAATCCATCAATTCACTTTCATAGCATTTAGGGCTGAACTTTAACTGAAAGTATCTCTTCTGTTCTTGCATTTCTTAATTATTTACAGAATGGAATTACCTACTATTTCTGAGATAAAATACACAGAAAAATATGTATTTAACCATTATATTATTCAAGTAATAATATGAAATCCATTGTTTATAATAACGACTATTTTATTCAGATATTCTATTTTTGATCATTTTTGAGCTTAGGTGTTCAATTCCACAAATAATGTTTTCCCCAATCTAATTAGTCAGAATGGTCTTACTAAAGCTAATATAAAATTTAACTATCACAGATCAATTACACACGTCTATTGGCAGACCTAGATGGTCAGAGTGGACGTCATCTTCCTCGTATCTTAGATAAGGCTCTAAGGTTGTTCAATCTTAGACAAGTTGTCCAAGAAGTGGAGACCAGTGTTATGTCCAAAGTGTCTTGCACTGCATGTGTAGCTGGTAATATAACTATAATATTTTTTTGCTTTATATCTATATAATAGATTTTATATTTGAAGAGTCAAATACATGTCAAAATTTGGAATTTTACAAGTAATAAAAATATTAATTAGTGTATGCAAACAAATAAATTAAATAATATATAAATTTCATTAACAATATTATTACAATATACCACATTATTTCAAGATATACAGTTAAGCTTTTGGTTATTAATAATCTATGTTGAAAAATATACTACTAGGGCAAAACTTAATACTTTTTGACTCAATATTTCTTTACACGTATCTTTTTAAACAGGGGACAGGGAATCCTTTTAATTATTTAAGACGGTTAGAAATGTGGATGATATATTTGACACCATTTTCTTACTTTACAGGAGCAGGTCTTTTGCAGCATTATATTAGAAGTGGGAAGACAAGGGAAGATATTGTGATGATAACATACAAATTTTGTGTCAGCCTCAACATTCAACCTCCTCGTGTTTGTGAAGGCATAACAGAGCTATTTGGAGTAAGCTTGCAGTCAATTAATTTGCACTAGAAGCTGAATAATTAACTAGAAAATTTACACATATTATTTTAATATTCCAGGGAGAAGTTGTGTATGTCCTCAAGAGGATAACACTTACTCCAGAAGAAATATGTAGCTTTGTTATAGGAGATGCTTGTGGGGATGTGTACAACCCTCTGCATGAATGGAAAGTTGCTTTCCCACCTGTGCCAAAACCACCGGTTACCCCAATAACTCCACCTACTGTGAGTTGTTAATTTGAAGTATTGAATGCCTCAGAGACAGAACTTATTCCTTCCAAGTTTCAGAATATGGATAATATATTAAATATAATATTAAGTAGTTACTACTTATATAAATAATAGTGTTGGTGGCATGGAAAGTTACACAATTCAATAACAAACTGTTCATTACACTTTAAAACAAATATTTTCAAATAAATAATATGAAACTATTTGAGCAGGAATATAAAATTGCATATAATGTCTGTAAAGAATATGTTGTATACATATTTTTTCTATTGATCATCATCTACAAAATTTTCTACTTCCATTTCAACATTTTTGTTTTCTTCATTTATCCTCAGATTTTATTCATCTGATACTAAATGTTCTGATCTATTTAAAACTTACTGTTAAAAAATTTCACATTTTATTATTTTTATTTTGAGAAATGAGACCTGAAAATCAAAACTTATGAGATATATTTTTTCCAGCCTGGAGCACCAACATTCAAAGTACTTCACCTATCAGATACACATTATGACCCTTACTATCAGGAAGGAACAAATGCTGACTGTAAAGAACCTCTGTGCTGTCGCCTCACCAATGGGCCTGCACTTTCACCCCAAACAGCTGCAGGTAGATGGGGTGACTACAGAAAGTGTGATACACCCAAGAGAACTGTAGACCACATGCTTCAGCACATATCCAATACTCATCCAGTAAGTAGATGCCATATGTATTAGATAGACTATAACAGTTCATTTATCCTACTCCTGATTTGTTTGATAGAGTAATGTGTCTGATTCTATTCTGTGAGGGAAAAAAAATATCACACTTTGTGGTTGGCTGACTCAGGGTGCAGTCCTCTTCTGTTTTGAAGAATTGGACTTAGGCCCTTGAAAATTTGACATTCTCCTTTCTATTCAACTTGGAGAAAAACTTTTCCAATTTTCTTTGTAATTTCATTGCCAAAAATTGGAATGAAGAATTAAAACATCATTTTTAGAATCTATTTAAAGCACTTAAATTGAAACCTTTAAAGTGGGAGCTAAATATGTCTTCCTATTTGAAAAAAGGTTGTTTGTATAACAGTACTTTGAATCCTATCTTAGATGCTCATATATTTCTTGGGTTTTAAGAACTTTTATTACAGTATATGAGCATACTGAAAATAATGTCTCTGAAACTTTGCAGGATATTGATTACATACTGTGGACAGGAGATCTTCCTCCCCATGATGTCTGGAATCAGACAAGGGAGGAAAACCTGATGGTTCTCAAGGAAACAGTAAACCAGCTAACATCGACTTTCCCTGGAATTCCAATATTTCCAGCATTGGGAAACCATGAAAGTGCTCCAGTAAACAGGTGATTCAAAGATAGTTTTTCATGATTTTTTAAACCCATAAAGTAAAAATATTTGAAGCAAGTCACATTCAGATAGTCCTGTTTTAATTTAGTTTTTTTTTAACCTTAAAAAATATAATTAATTTACAGAAAATTCATGTTTTATGTTGCCCAACATTATATGGTTACCCATGAGTTGGCTGACTTGTTGAATAACAAGTTTAAACTAATGCAAACTTTTTTTATTTATAGCTTTCCACCACCATTTATCCACAGTGATTTTTCCATTTCATGGCTGTATGATGAGGTGGATTCACAATGGCGTCATTGGCTCCCATCTTCAGTTTCTCACACTGTCCGTAGGGGAGCATTCTATAGTGTACTGGTTCGACCTGGATTCCGAGTTATTTCATTAAATATGAACTATTGTAACAATAAAAACTGGTAAGCGCAATGGTTTTTTTAATTTATGAACTATATATATATATATTAGTGAGACGACATTGTCCAAAATAATTGCAACATTGGTATGGAAAGGGAAGCTTGTGACTTACTTGAAAGTAAAGTACGGTGTAGTCATAGGAAACTGAAGGTTCATCTTCAAATTTTTGAAGGCTCTCAGCCTCCTTCCTGAAGAAGGAGGCTGAGAGCCTCTTAAAATTTGAAGCTATACTGTACTTCACTTTCCAGGAAGCCACAAGCTATCTCTCTTTCCTTTCCATACTAATATCACAATTTTTTATATATACATACACACATACATTCATACGTATTATAAAACAACTTAGGATGTTGTTCAAATTAGCTTTCTTCCTCAGGACATAGTTCTGCGTATGTCTAAAATGGTGATACTGGCCTTCAAATTCAATTACATTAACTTTAGTGTCCATATCAATTATTTTGACAATGTCACATCATCCTTTCTTTTGTGGCTCATGTCTCCTGGTGCACAACAGATTACAGAAATTAAAATTACCTTGCTAATATATAATCTTTATGAAAAATAAACTTAATTTCAGTTGAAAAAATATTTTAAATATATACCGAGGAGTGTTTGGATTTTTGAGTATTTGTGTTTCATTGTGAAATACATATGAAAAATATATGGTAGGATGTAGAAGCAAACAGTTTATAATGATGTTTATCTATTGGAAGGTATTCATCATATTTATTAAAATATTTTCAGTACTTTTAAAAATAATTTTTTTTGGTATTTGTCTTAATTGTCATGATTAATTAAATACATAACTATTATACAATTCAGGCATAATCAGCTTGTGAAACTCGTCACAAAATTGCTCGCCTATTAATTTTGATACTTTTAATTGTGACTGCACTTATTATTTCCTTCTTTTGTTCTTTTGTTCAATGCTATGTGTGAACTATGGTAAAGTAAAATTAATATGACTGTAGGAATGAAAATCAGTGTGCAAAAAAACATGCTATCTGATGCTCATTCAGTGAGTAAAGATTTGAATGTGTACACTTTTAAATTGTGTATGTACTCTTAAATAATTTTATGTTGATTTTATTAGGTGGCTACTGCTAAATAGTACAGATCCGGCAAAGGAACTCCAATGGTTCATCTATGAACTCCAGAGTGCAGAATTCAATGGAGAAAAAGTACATGTAATCGGTCACATCCCTCCAGGCCATAGCGATTGTCTTAAGGTCTGGAGTCGAAATTACTACCGCATTATTAATAGGTTTGAAAACATTTTTTTTGTTTGTATGTCACACAAATGCTAATTTATACATACTTTCATTTAATATTATATTACTGATCTAAATTTAATGTAAGTCATAAATGTAAATAAAAATAATGTGGTT
This sequence comes from Zhengitettix transpicula, assembly GCA_037074705.1. NCBI lineage: Eukaryota > Metazoa > Arthropoda > Insecta > Orthoptera > Tetrigidae > Zhengitettix > Zhengitettix transpicula. The sequence goes on along the minus strand of CM073596.1, from coordinate 31,094,699 downwards.
ATTTATGCAACACAGTAGTAGCATTATGAAATCAAACTTTATGCTGAATAACTTTCAATCATTGCATTCAAGATTTGACCAAGTCTTCTCAATGACGACTTAACTTGTATTTGTTGTATGCTGTTTTATATATGTAACATAATTGAATAAACTTACAACATGCATGCAAGTCTCAATGAAAATAAATGAATTTTGAAGCAACTTTGTTCTTGCAGATATGAATCTACAATCACAGCACAATTCTTTGGGCACACACACTATGATGAATTTGAACTTTTCTATGATATGAAAGAACTTGGCCGACCAATAAGTGTAGCATATGTAGGTCCATCTGTTACCCCATACTTTGACTTGAATCCAGGATACAGAATATACTATGTAGATGGTGATCACAAACAGACGACTAGGGTAAGTTAGTTTAATTAAAATCCATTAAAATTTGCTTAGATGTATTCTAATCACTTATAGAATTTGAAAATCAACTTCTTATACATTAATATTGATTAAATGGTCAAAACCGACTATTAGAAAACAGAATGCACATTCTATGCTTCTTCCAATCAAGATTATATAGTAATAATCATGATTTTTACACATTTTAAAATGACTAGTAATTAAAAGCTTTAGTATGCTTCTTTTTGTATTAGCAAGCTAAATTTCATTTCTGTAGTCTGTTGTTGACCATGAAACGTGGGCCATGAATCTGAAGGAAGCTAATCTATATGATTACCCTATATGGTATAAACTGTATAGTGCACGATCAACTTACCAGATGCCATCTCTTACTCCTGAAGAATGGGATAACTTCCTCAACAAACTGCCAGCAGATTCAGCACTGTTTGATATATATTATAAGTGAGTAGTCTCTCTTGTATTTTCACTAAGCATAAATAAATATATTTTGTTTTCATGATAAAGGGTGCTCCAATAAGATTTTACAATTTTAATTGCATGCCATTCTTTTTACCTTTGGTTGACAACATCTGTAATTGTTCAGTTGTAATATAGATAAGTTTCAGTTAATGTCAATGAATTGCTTGACTGTCAGACAATGCATTGTGATAATCAAAACTTATTTAAAAAATGAGACTCAGTTGGCGAAACGTTCCTGATTCATTGACAAATAATTGAAAAGTTTAAGCACAGTGATACAGTTACTAAACATTACAGTGTTGTCATAACTGCCAGTCTGGCAGTCATTGCTTTAGTAAGTGAGAGTGTTGCCCAAAGTCCCCGAACCCCTAATGATGTTGTTCACAACAATAAAACATTTCGATGAGCACCATGCAGCCAATTTAACAATAGATCTTCATCTACACCCTTACAAATTTCACTTGACCCAGTAACTATTTCCAACTGATAATCTTTGTGAATTCACCAATTGGGTGTTTGAAAACCAGTGTTGATGACAATTTTGAGAGGAACATCATTTTTAGTGATGAGACACATTTCCAACTGCAGCACTACACAATAAGTGTAACTATAAAATTTGGGGGCAACGAGCCAGAAATGTTTGAAAATATATTAAAGTTTTATGAAACAAAAATTTATAAAATATTGTTTTCCTGACATAGCCTCATTGTGCACTGATTAGTTTAAAAATAAAAAATGTTAAAAATTTGCAAATTATTTGCATCTTATTCAAATATTAAATAGTGTAATCATATTGGGACACCCGATAGAATTACATTTTCTGATTTTGAAGGATTATTATGACCCATTTATCTATTTAAATTAAATTTATACAATTTACAGTTTCTATGAACAAACTACATACGGTTTTTATTTTATGTACAATAGTGTTATGTATCCACAATTAATTTGTTTGTCTTGAATAAGCACATGTAGTTCAATGTTGAAATCTCACACTCTGGGCTCTACTTTTTCATAATATTCAATGAAATTAATTTAGTTATATTTGTCTCAATTTTTTAATTGATTAATTAACAAAACCCTTATGTTCTCTGCATGATTTTACTTCATAAGATATTACTTTTCCAGTTGATGTCTCTTCCATTAAGGAAATCTTTATTTCATTTTTTTGTTTTTGTGGATAATAACATAATGAAAAACAATATTGACTTCACAGAAATTACTGGAAGAATTCTCCAGTTCGTCCAACATGTGATGCAGAGTGTAAGAAGCGAATGCTATGCGACCTCCGTTCGGGTCGTTCACATGACCGTAAAGTTCTCTGCCAAGAGTTGGAGAGCAGAATAGATGCATCATCAAGAACTGGTTGGAGAGCTTGGCTGTACAATGGGCTTGCTCTTTCGTACGTCAACTATGTGTCAGGTTTTTGCTGGGTTGGGGATGTTCTCCGCAGGTTGTTTTCTGAGTAGCTGTAATGTGTGCAAGGGAGAAAGAGAATAACTCTAAAACATGGTGGTAGAAGTTAAAACTCACTTCTTTTGGGAATCTTTCCTATACTGTTGCTCTTGAAATTTTGCATATTTTTTTTCTATGTACAGAACGGAATCAAATTATTGCAAAATTTCAATTTTAACACCCGCACTAGTAGAAGTATGTACAGTTCGAAATGCCTGAAAGGAATAATAGATGTATGAACAGTTTTTTAAGTGATTATGTAACAACCAAATTAAATATATAATCTTATTCTAGAACTAATCATTTTTTGGTTAATATTATGTCGATTTTTTTTAGAAAGATTACTTTATTGTTAAAATGCAAAATTTATATTCATGCTATATATTTTGTGGAATAATTTTGTTCCTGAAATTTTAAAGAGAAGTCATAATTGAATAGAGAACTTTTAACTACTTAAGATTATACAAACTTAACAAAAGTATTTATAGATTCTTTCTGACCAAGCATACAAAGGTCTAACATTAAAGCTGAATTTGTGGAGGGAAGCAAGAAAGTGGTATCTTTTGTAATGGTCTATATATTTAAAATATTTGCAAAAATGACTGGATTTATATATACTATAGTATATAATTTGGTTAGATGAATAAATAGCTAAATAACAGACAAAAATAAGTACTAAATTACATACCACACAACATTTCTGCAATCAGAAGGTGAGTTTGTCACCTGGATTGTGGTGTATCATTCTTATTGAATTCATTATGTTTTATGAATAACCTGATTAATGCAACAAGGATTGTGGAAACATTGTGTGGTATTTGATTTAGTAAATCTCTTTGACTGTTGTTTTGTTATTTATTTATCTAATTAATATACCTTTACACAGATATTTTTCTTAATAATTTCAAGATAATTGGGTGTTAAAAACTCAATGGTCTTATGCTTCCTCACAGATATTCACTAAAAATGCATATTGACATAAGTATCAGGCTAGATCAAACTTATTTTTCTGCCTACACGCAATTTAATAACATTTTACATCTGTAATCCAGTTGCTTTCTTGCATATCCCTTGGCAAATCAGTTTGTCAGACAATAATACCTCATTTGCCAATCTCCAACAATGTGCAATACTTAAACTGAAACTATTTTACATTTCTAAAATAGATAAAGTCATGAACCTTTTGGATTTTTTAATTATAATAGCTATTTAGTACTAAATAAATTGTAGTGACTATATCTAGGGTCCAATAAAAATTAATTTATGTTTTTCAGTAAATTTTCATCCTCTGTAAAATTATGCATGAAATAATTTAATCATTTTAACAATGTATAAAACTGTTTATATGATAAATGAACACATTTGAAAATTTGCATATGCTTCTAGTCAACACACTGGCTGCTCAATGATGTAATACATTTATGCATGTATTGCTTACATTTAACCATAAAATCATCTAGGTGCTTCTGGGTAACAAAGTATTAATGGCTTTAATATCTAAGAAATTATGTCATCATTTATTTGAAATATATTTTTACTAACTTTTGGTTTTGTAAAGCTGGTTATTATGATATAAATCCCAGGAGGAAATGAGTCAATAAGTTATAATTTTATATTTATGTACATATATGTCGAATCAGAGTAATTAAATCATTGTGATATTTAAAAATTAAACTGTAATATACAATAAATTTTGTATGAAGATGTGTATATTTTTCTCTCATATAATGTTTATAAATTTCTATTTTATGAAAGAAGTGTCTTTAATTTTATGGACAGAAATATGTGCAAAATTGATGCAAATACCATACTACGAATTGTGGGAAGACAAATTAGTAACGCTTGTTCAGCCATCATTTGCTGGATGGTGAATAAGTAATACTTGTTATTGGTTGCAATTAAAATTAATTAAGCAGAGTTCTTTAAAAAGGATACTGTCAAAGGTAATTGCCAAAAGTAATTCCTTCATAAATTTGTGTTTGTTTTTTAAGTTTGCTTAGCCATTTTTTCATTAATGTCTTCTGTGTTGTTCTAATAAGAAAACCATTATAATTTTCTTCTGGATCAAACCTCGTGTACTGTTTGTTTACTTTGTTTGTTTCTGTAGCTTCAGTCACATTCCCTACTATATTTCTGTAATCATTTCATATAAAATAATAAAGTACACCTACTTCAATACCTATAGCAAAAAACTAACATGAAAGTTCTGGTATACTATGCAATTGATTCAGTATATCCTTCAAGAAACACAGTAAATGTGTATCTGTTTTTGCTTGTTGTCTCTCTTATAGATTCTCTGTTGTGACATTGGTTAAAAACTGTGTTTACTGTAAAAATCACTGTTGGGCTAAATATAAACAACTATATTACAAATTTTCACAACTTAGTTCAGTGGTCCTACTTCAACCAAGTTATCCAACTATTTTAATTTGTTTTGCTGTAATTTATTCTCCTCAAAAAATTCAAATTCTTGTTGCATTTGTGACAAATTTGGTTGTAATGTCAGGTTTTCTGCTGTCTAAATATTTAAGGTTGAAAGGGTTTCAGTTGTTTCAATATGTAATTTTTTTTTTCACTTTTCTCTGAAGAGTTTGTATTTATATCAAATAATTTCTTTGTCAGTTCCAGATTTTTGAAGTTTCTGTCTACAACTTTGTCAATAATATGGAACAAGTTCTTTTCTGGTTTCTAACCGTGAAATTTCACATGGTTAATAATCTTAATTTTATGTTGAACAATTTCCTCATTGTATGTGATTATATAGAATGCTTCTTTTTGTTTATTTGGCATTTAAATGTGTATGTAGATCCTCTGTTGTATGTGGTATTGTTGATTTATTTTAAAATAATATTTTTTTTACTGTTGGGGGAAGTTATATAGAATTGATCTTGATTTCTCTTTAAATTTTCAATAGAATTTTGGAAAAATTGGCAGATACTTAATTTAAACAATTTTATAGTTTTTTAGTTTGCTCTTAGTTGCTAACATATATTGATATCACATCCATGAAAGTAGTTTGTAGAACATATGACATATGTAGTGAATTGTTCATTCGTAATACATTAATACTTAGTTTAATTTTTCTATATTCCTTAAGTTAATTTCATATCTTGACAATAAAAAAATTTCCATGTCTTGAATCTCCTTTTTATCTTTTTAAAAGTATTTATATATGCATGGCAATTTATAAAGAAGACAAACAGTTCTATTTTTTTAATGCTGAGGTCCTTTACTGAGAAAATACTTAATACTTCCTAGAAATATGAAAAGGATTATGGTGTACTTATTAAACCAAAAAAAATCAATTAACACTCAAATAATTTTTAGGAAATTCTGAATCTACTTTATTTCCAAAATCAGTTTAAATTCGTTATTTGACAAAATTTGTCAAAAAAATTTGGTTAGATTAAAAAAAAATAAAAAGCCCTATTTTTTTTCTTCATTATTGCATCAAAATGGCAAAATAATTGAAATGTTTGGCAGTATTGCATACTTAACAAACAAGCTTTAATCACTAACTGGATGCACATCTAACACTGAATATATTCTGGAATATGTGTAGATAATTTTATTATTTGTGTGAATAAAATAATGACAAATAGTTATGCATCCCATGTTCACTGGCTTTTCACTTACTTTTCAACACAGTTTTTTTTACCCTATTAGTGGGTGTAGAGTGCTTCTAATTTTTCTGAAAGAGAATGGTTTAAATTTGTTCTTAATTTATGTTTATTATTAATGTGGTATCTTGTTTTTAACTTATTTCCTAAATTAAAATAATCTGTGTATAGAGTGAATAAAAAGCTCCTGGGTAACTAAGCAGGGTGAGAATAAAATTATTTTGTAATTTTTGGGTAACATATTTGGACAAAAATTGTCCTTACTGAAGTCAACAATAGAGATATAAATATAACTATCTTACAATTATATTCTCACCAAGCAGTCACTTCAGAGATTTTTATAAATCAATTGCACCTTAAATTCATGCTTGAAGACTAAAATGTGTGTTGTACAATTCAATAATACAATTACACTCCACAAAAGGAGAAAATGGTGACCCTCTAGGGAAATTTAAATTGATCACAATGTTTTATGTATTTCTGTTTTCTTTTTGTATTCCAGGAGGTCTGTAAATTCTGCTTTACATTTACTCACTGGTGGTTAAGCAAGATGGACCTCTCCTATATCGTATATAGTAATCTTTGTAAATTTTGTTTTGAGTAATTTCTTTTTGTTGACTTCACTTCTTTTCTTGCTTAGTAAGTATAAATGTGTTTCCTTTATTTATTTCTTATTTACCCTCATTTGTCGAAGTATTGTGTTAATCATCTTTGAGTTACATCCCTATAAGTGTATTCTATTACGAAAGCATCTATATTATGACAAAACTATAAACAAAATATGTGCAAAAATAATTTCATTTATATATTACTTGTAAATATTACAGTCATTGAAAACTATGTTAGGATAGGAAAGAGGGCAAAAAATAATTGTTATTTCTACTGTTACATATTTATATGGTGGAGAATGTTTCAACAGTTAGTAAATACAATCTTTTCAGATGTTTAATTTGAAATTTTGATTTAATATTCAGGCCAGGTTGACCTTTAAAACACACTAAAAAAAAACAGAAGAAAAAGTTAATGGTTTCATAATGGCATAATGAAAATATTAGTTAATGTCAGATTTTCAAGAGTGTGATTTGATTTTTTAAATATTTGATCTTGTAACAGAATCTTTTCTTTCTTCGAAAATAATTTCTGAAAGTATTTGTTCTTTATTGGTCAGTATAAAGATTGTATTGCCTATTTCATAATCACTCTGTACACATTGGAGCTTTGTTTAGTGCTGATTTAAAATTGAAATATATGGTTTGGAGGATGTGGGGGTTTGGAGTGGTTCAAATAATATAGGTTGAGGTTATGGTGATGGAAATGGTGTTGGGAATAGTGTCTGATAATAAACTAACAGGTAAGTGAACATTGTTTATCATAAATGTGTAACATTATTTATTGCATTACCTGTAACTAATTATGTTTTTATAAATTGCAATTAGTATAATGGATCATATATTAAAATTAATTTAATTAAAATAATAATTCTTCCTCCAGAGGAATCACATATATATTATGTTAGAATGAATGTTACCATGATATATTAGCAAACACAATTACTTATTCATTTCATCGATAATTACTTTTTATATTAATTTATTTTAATACATAGAAATAAGATTCTATAAATTTTTTGTTCAAGAGGCAGACAGTAAAACATTTTCTTTGTTGTATACTAAAAGTACATAAAATTGGATGCATATTACAGTAATAAATTAACTTTAAGAAAAAAATCCCTAGTAAACAAAATATAATTTATTACATTACTTATGAACAGATAACACAAATTCATCAGAAAAATATTTTCTTCAAAGTTTAAGAATATATATTTCAGTAATTTTCAAAACATATGTTGGGGAAGTTGAAATAATAATAGTCATGAATAAGAAAGAAAGCCAATTCAGACAAAAAGGGTAATATAAATACCACACAACGTTTCTGGGATCCTTGTCCGTTTCGTCAGGTGCTAAGAAGAGCCTAGAGCAACACAACCGCACTAGTCAGTTGACAAAACTAAAAAGGCTTTTGAAGAAACATTGTGTGGTATTTATATTACACTTCTTGTCTGAATTGGCTATCTTTCTTATTCATTATTTTCAATCAGACGTAATTTTTTTCATTTTAATATTAGTAAAGTCTGAATAAAGGTGATAATGTAATGTAGAGTTAGAACATTTAAAAGGTATAAAATTGTCAGGTTAAAATAGTGTAGACCTATAGGGGAGATCGAGAAGGGGTTTCATTGAACTTTGTTGCTAGTATGAGGGTAACTTCTTGAGATGTTATAAAGATTGAAGTTCTAAATAATTTTTCAGTGTCTTAAATTGAGAGTTCATTTTTGGTCCTTCCAGAATTGTTAATTGTTGCTGTTCCAGCAACATTTTTAAAATAAATAATAAACAAGAAATATGCCTCTTGAAAATAAATGTATCGTAATGTATTACAGATATTAAATCTTGCTTTTCAGAATGTCTGTAATAATGGCTATTCCTTCACTTACCTACCAAATGTTAGGGCTTGGATAAACTGAAGTAAGTAGAGTTTAAAAACTATTCTATACAAAACAATGATCAGTTTGACACTGTGAAATGTTTGATGAGAGGAATGAAGATTTACTACACCAAACTTCATCTCAGGGACTGTGGTGGTAGCTCAGATCATGTGATAATGACATTGTGTGTTGAGTCGAAGCACTCAAAGTGTACTGAAATATGTTGTAGTCACTTCAGTAGAGGATGCTGCTTATTGTTTTAATCTTAAAGAAAGGAAGTGACATTTTGTACGTGCTAAATGAAAGCGTAAAATATTAACACATATTAGCTTAAAAATGATATTCCTTTTGTATCATTCAGTTTTTGAAAGTTTTTAGAAATATTGACACTTGCCATATTACAGTTAATACCACGCTTCAGAATCAAGATAAATTGGTGTTCGAAACATACAGCCATTTTCAATTTTGAGAAATAAATAAACCTCATATTAAAAATATACTATAGTTGGAATGCATAAAATAAATCATTTACTTTACAATAGTAATAAAATGATTGATGGTTTGGTGTATACATTACAAACTAAAGTGCATCAATTGTTATATATGACAAGCTTAAATGCTCTTTTATGCAAATGTACAAAGTTCCTTATAGTTAAAAAAATTTCAATTTTGTTTACATTTAAAATACAAAGTATTAGTTAGTATAAGTGAAAGAATTTAGCATACATTTAAATTGTCTGCAAAGATAAATGTATTCATTGCAGCGTAATGTTTTGATTCAATTTTTTTTAAAAATTTAATTACACAAAAAGTGCTGTAACACATAAAAATATTCTTCAATGTAGTAAATAATGTAGAAATATAAATGTAATTTTTTAGAATTTGTATTCATATTCCTAATGTAGAGCAAATACATCTATCATATATGTATGAAAGCTTAGGAGATGCACTTGAAAATTAGTCTTAAATAATCTTACTGTGAGCCAGATTTAAGCCAACTAAATCTGTTAAAACAATATCTTTCTTTGAGAATATTTTTCTAAATTTGTTTAATTTGACTTTTGTTGTATTATAGTCTTGCAGTACAATTTTGTGCGAATTTTCACTTGTCTTTTATGTTTATTTTTGTGCTGGCACATCAGCTAATAATTACTCCTGGAAAATTTAAACATGGCATTTTAATGTTTAGGATTTAAGAAGTTTCAGTGTTGTGTGTAAAATCAAAAAGTGTTGATTAGACTTTTCCTTTGTGTTGTTAACTTTACAGTCCTACTGCCTATTGTTAGGGACTCTAAGCAATTTATTTTTACGATCTCAGGTGTGATTTGAATGAAGCTTATGGTTAGTTGACTACTGAATTGTGTTTTTGCTTGAAAAGAGTTCATGTTTTCATATCAAACATGACAATTTATGTTTGAATTCAATAGACTATTTTTTACACACTAAATTTGATACATATTATTTTGTGTAAATTTTGTAATTTTTGAATGTTGATGTACAAGATAATTACTTTTGTGAAAGTATCACAAAATGTCTTAAATAACTGACAATCACATTGTTTAATTTTAAATGTATAAATGTAGTTTTCTGTTCCAAAGATTAAATGTTTTTATCATTTATGTAATTTTTTTAAAAAAATAGTTCATTAAAATATTAGGAAGTGTCTCCATACTAAAAACAAGTACTTTTTTACAAGACTGTAAATAAACAAGAAAAAATAATATAATCTATTGTGAAAATTGCTGAGATGTGTCTAATAAATAATCAAATATCCATAATGGTCAAATGTAGTGTGGCTTATTATGTACTATCTGACAATTATAAATGAAGATGTTTATTAAAAAAATCCATCAGAAGATTTAAATTGATTGCTTCTGTTAAACGATTTGAAATAGAAAGCCATTTGCAATATAAATAGAGGATAGCTATGCCACTGTGACATTACAATTTCAGTAAACATTGTAAAAAATTATATTTTTTTACTTTCAAAAAATGACTGGTTATTGGGCATTTTCAACATGGCCTTCAATGAATGTTTGAGTTAAATACTACTAAAAGCAAATTATGATACACTTCTCTGAAAAATTCAAGCTCAATACATTGTCCCAAAACCATATACAACTCTTTCAAATGTAAAACACAGTTGTGATTTCAGTCTCTGTAGGGATTAAATTAACTTAATGAAAGAGAAAAAAATGAAATTGAAGCTCAGTGTCACCATTCAGAAGAGGAGAAAATAAGTCAAATTCATGTAGTTTCATTTGTATGAATATATATATATATATATCTGCATTGGTGGATGAGTCCCTCCAACCAATAGTAGAAAAACTACCCTCCTTCATCCAAGACACCAATCACTTCCTACGCCGTCTCCACGAACTACCAAAACCTCTTCCTCCTGACACCCTTTTGGTGACTATAGATGTAGTGTCACTTTACACTAATATTCCCCATGCCAATGGACTAGCGGCACTTGAACACTTCTTGTCCCGCAGACCACAAAATTCTTTCCCCACCACCAATTTTCTGGTTTCCCTTACCCAGTTTGTCCTCACCAGAAATTACTTCTCCTTACAGGACAACATTTACCATCAAACCAGTAGCACAGCTATGGGCACCTGGATGGCCCCCTCCTACGCCAACCTGTTCATGGGACGCCTGGAACAGGCCCACCTAAATTCCTCCCTATTAAAACCCCTGGCCTGGTTCAGGTTCATAGATGACATCTTCATGCTATGGACCCACGGACCAGACTCCGTATCCGAATTTCTCCACACCCTGAACACCAAACACCCCGTTAAATTCACCTGGAACCACTCCCCAACCAAAGTCACCGTCCTAGACATTGACGTACACCTGAGCTCGGGCACGATCAACACATCTGTCCACATCAAACCTACAAACACACTTCAATATTTGCACTTCACTAGTTGCCACCCACACCACACAAAACGCTCCTTCCCATATAGTCTAGCCCTCAGCACGTATTTGCTCCACCTGGAACAGCCTCGCCTCTTACACCAACCAGATCCTTAACGCCTTCATCAACAGAAACTATCCCAGCGACCTCCTCCAAAAACAGATAACCCGGGCCCTATCAAACCTCCAAACACCCACACCCACTCTTGACCGAAACAAAAAAAGTAGTCCACCCCTCACGACAACCTACTTCCCTGGAATACAAAAAATCAATTCCATTCTCTGCCTAGCTTACACTGGACTGCAATCCAACCCTGAGTTGAAAACCATCCTCCCCATTATACTCCCCACCTGCCCAAGGGTTGCCTTCAGACGCCCACCCAACCTCCGAAATTTACTTGTACACGTCCAAAACCACAACATAAACAATTTCGACCAATGCTTCACACTCACCATCCTTAAAGCTCTACCCCACAATTCATCAGAAGCAGAACTCCATCTATGGGAACTATCTTTCCAACATGTCTTGCAGTCCAGGCAAAGCCCTGGACTCAACATCCTGTAATTAGTGCCTTCCTACGTACCATCCCCTCTTTCACGAGACCATGTGAGTATGTATGAGCATGCTTATGTATGTATAAGTATGCATACATGTGTGTGTGTGTCTGTGAATGTTCATGTGTATTTGTATGTTCAAGCATACATGTATACATGGGATGGTTTGTATGAATGATCTGTAACCTTTCCTATGCCACAACCTTCCCCTGAGAGAGAAAGTTAGTGGCTTGGTGGGGATGTCGATTGTTTATGGGCTACTGGCCATGCAGCGGTCAAAACTCCGCAGTCCGCAGCCGGCCGGTGCACGGAATGGTGTAACACTCCTTCCTGAAGAAGGAGGCTGAGAGCCTCCGAAAATTTGAAGAACAACCTTCAGTTTCTCATGGCGACACCGCACTTTACTTTCAGGTAAACCACAACCTATCTCTCTATCCTTTCCATACCAATATTGCAAATATTTTTGACAATGTCACATTCTTACTATTACAATATATATATTGTAGTGAATAACAACCTTAAGTAACCGCCCTTGTGTCCGCGGGCCTGAGTAGGAATACATTAAACGCGCACGTGTTTCTGCCCGAGAAGGCCAAAAGAAATCGCGGGTACAGGTCCCTTTTTTTGCATCGTTTGGGGGGGGGGGCGGAGTACGAATAAATACTCCGAACCCGGGTGGCAGAAGGACAGACGCACGCAGACAGACAGAGTGAAGGCTGAAAGTGGAGAATTTGGCGAGCGGGAAGAAACAAAGGTTTTGAAGGACGTCCATCGCGGGGAGGCCGGAGAAGATGGGTTGCTTACGACGAGACCAGTGACCCACTGCAAGTCGGCTGACGCCACAAGTAAAGTAAGCATCACAATTTTTGTAAAGTGCCTTCAAAAGTAGAATTTTTTTACACAGTGCGGAAATAGACTCTGTTTTTGAATAGCTACCGAACAGCCCACAATACCCTGTTGAGAAGGAGGACATTATAACCAAGCCGGAGCTAATGTTAATTTTTTGCAGACCAATGTATATCTACTGGCGCCCAATAATATTTTTTTTAATGTATTTTTGTATTTTCTTGTAATAAAGTTTATTTTTTAATATTAAATAATAAAAGGGCTAATCATTACAATATATATATATTGTTGGTGTTATGGTTAGGTCACAGAGTTGGTACCCCGCTTGGGTTGAGGAATGTGAGGCTAGGTCCTACAATGGATATTATGAAGTTAGGGGCTGTCTGAAGGAAACACTTGAGTAGTTGAGTATTATGGCAAGGATGGTGTTTATGTCTGTGTTGGACTTTAGAATTAAAGTTATTTCCCAGTGGTGGAATGAAGCTTGCAAAGATATTATTCGAGTATTTCATTTTCTATAAACAGCAAATGAATAAGGAAAAGGAATATTATGCATAGCAGGTTAACTAAGTGATTGAAGATACGAAATGAAAGAAGTAGGTTGCAAAATTGTAAGAGTAAAAAATTCTGTGTTTGAATTTAGGTCGCCATTTTTTAACCGTTTGTTTAATGTCGGATTAAATATTTGATAAGAAATAAATTTTTTTTTCATGCAACAGATCCACGCGATTGCTTCTCTACTTTTCCATAACCAAACAAATTTTTGTGACGTTTTAAAACAATTAATTGATTTCATAGCTTTTCCCAGAGCAATACAACAACAAAGGAGAAACCATAACCGACACATTACATGGACGGTCGCAATGTTCACATCTGCAGCTAACAATTAGTCCAAGTGGAAAGTTAATTATTGGCAGGCGAGTGTTTACGTTATATACAGATCCAATAAACAGACTTCGAATGTAGTTAAATTTACAAAATCATTAATTAAATGTTAACATATTTCGTATAGATGATTTAGGACCTGATTAATTTAAAACTAAATTTAAAGACGCCAACAAGCAAGCCTGTAGTGTTAACGTTTCGGACCTTTGTAAATCTCCGATTCGTTCCGAGAAAAAACTTGAAATGCCCCCGCAAGTGAGTAAACAAAGCCTGTCACTCTCAACCCCTATAAATTTAACAATTCCCAAACTCTTTCGTCAGACGCGAAGGCCTGGATAGCAGACTGGGAAATACATTAAAACAATCGGCCTTCCTTCACTTATATATTGTTCTAGACTTCGGAGTAGTTTAATCTCATTTTTCTCAGTAACTTCCCATTAGTACCTGATTTCTTCCATCGGAATCCAAGCTTTCGTAAAATTATACGGAGAGTCCAAGAGCTACCTTGAAAACCAATTTTTCGCTTAAGAACATTCAATACGGACTTAATTGTCGGTCGCTACTTTCTAGTTAAATGAAAGTCATTTACTGTTCGGCGAATGACGCATTTATCAACCGAACACCGTACCATTTGTGGAGCTGAAAAAGTGGTCCCTCTACTCTGACACTCGTTTTATTTAAAATCCGCTGCAAGCTTTTGATAGATATTCCACAGGCCTCCGCAACACGAGCTTGGATAGTCTTTAAGTTTTATCGGATTCCCGCTCTCACATTCCCTTCTTATGAGTTTGTATACGTTAGAAATAATTTACCCTACTTTGCCTGTGGATAATTTTACTGCCCCCTAATTTTTGTTTGCATCCTGGAAACTAATGAAGTACAATAATAGTAATAATGGTACTTAAAAAATTTACCTACATTGAGTACAATATATTTCTTTGCGTCAATGTTTTTAGAATAGTATTAACAGTTCCTAGTTGTCGCAACAAAAAATCGTGTTCAACTGAGCTCATCGTTACCCCCACTACATCCTAAGGGGCGAGGACGACTGCGCATCTTTGGTGGACACGACATCTGAAACCTCTCGAGCTATACGATGCTTTATAAATTCCTCGTGTCGTGATTAGACGTTATTCGATCCCGTAAAAACGTTTCGCCTAATCCTCGAATTTTCCCTAATAATCCTGAGAAGTAGATGCGATTTTTGGTTAGCGGTACAGAAGATTCTGGAATTGAAGTATATGTGCTCTGTCTATAACATTATATTCTCGCTTCGTCTTGACAACAACAATAATTTGTGTATATACTTATTAACAGGCCCTTTTAAAACGGAAAGTAACTTTAACTATAACTCATGTGCATAATTGAGATAATACAGTTACTATTTCCAGCTTTCTTATAATGCACTTATTTAACTATGCAGGTAGCTTTCCTGTTGCAATGGCCTCATCTTACTGTTTTACTAAGGCTGCTGTCTCTTCATTTTGTGAATCACTTCGAGATGAGCTGAGAACAGTAGGTGTATCTGTCCATACGATACTACCATTTTCTTATGAGTAAGTTTTAATATTATTACCTGTTGAACCACGGTGCCTACAGTCTAATTAAGTTGTAAAAGAAACCAGTATTTAAATATTTTATTTATTCATTGTAACAACATTTATTTCAGGACTTCAATGAACAACATTTTAACTGTGGAAAATAAGATAAAAGAAGTTTGGGACAATTCATCAGAAGAAATAAAAAAGTCTTATGGTGAAGAATTCATAAGGAACAGGTTTGCAGATAAATGTATATAGTATTAAAATACAACTAGGGTAATGTAATCCACTTAAAAGTTATTATAATTACTTGTAATTTCTCTCTCGTTCTACAGCCGCGAATATATATATATATAAACGTAAGTACGTAGATAAATCATCTATATTTGACTATATGCAGAGACGAAAACAAGTACATTTCGCAACGGTCGAATGTCGATGGGCTATTAAAATTTTTTCGCGTTTATCCTGAGCTCGTCCTGGCCGGGAAGGAAAAGGAATAGAGATTAATAAAGATCAATACATCTGCGCTTCTGCATTCAGGTTCGTGTTTGACACAACTCCATGTTTTCTATTTACAAATTAAACTAAACTAAATGCATTATTTTAATTTTTTTCTTAATTTGCTTGATAATTTCATCCGTAACTAAATTAGTTGACCGCCGGTTTTAATATGTAAGTTTTGATTCGTTGTCAACTCCGCTAATTTTTTTCAGGAAATTTCGAATTGTATCTTGATCTCCTCCGTCATTCAGTATCCAGTAATAAGTGACGTTGACGTTTGCACACTTTAAACCGGCCATTGCAGTTTATTTTATTCTTATGTTAATAATTATTCGCGGCGACTCTCCTGACCTCAATTTTATTCTCCGAGGAGGGTTTCTTTCAAACTGTAGACAAGCCAGTCTCTTGAAGACGTTTCTTCAGCTCTGACACTAAAGGAAGAGAACTTCCCCGGCAAGCTTGTAGACATTCTTCCTTGTGCGGGCTGGAAGGAGGCAAAGTAGGAACTTTACACTAAACTTCATACCGCCCGTAAAGAGTTATTTTTAAAAAACATACTGCACGATTGCGACAAGATTCGCCATATTCATAATTCGTCTCTAGATATTTTATACTTCAAATGTCTTTCTCCTAATATTTACTTTTACTTAAAACAGACGATAGAATTTTTCTAGTTTCACGGCTCCTTGTGTCTCAATTGTCATCTCACAATCCTTGATAAATTTGTTGTAATAAATCTACGGAGCTTTAATTTGTCAGCGTTCCTCTGACTTTTTCTGTGTTCCTCTGCACTTGAAGAATGCACGACTTGAAGACGGACGAACATTTGAACTAAAGACATATAACTTCATTTTGATTCAAGAAAGAGAGGACATTATTTTCGACGGATTTCTTCCTGTTCTGGATTGAAACTAAATTACATAAAATTCTAAACAAATTTCTCAAGTCAGACTCGATCCAAAATCGATTTGCAATTTTAAGTGGTTATGTATATGACCTGAAAGATTTTTCTCTAAATAGTTTTTAAGCCAGTGTCGTGATCAAACTTCTCAAGCACGTGAGAGGAAATTTGATTTTACGTGCAAAGGTGAGTTCAGATATTCATATACTCATTTCAAAATTGTACGGAAATACACTTATTTATTTATTTCTGTGAATATGAAACATACTAATTGTTTGTTTATTTATATTCCATGGTGGCTGATGTCTACACGAGGGGCTCAAGTTCAAAAGAATCCTACCTGGAGACCAACAATGAGGTCCTTGAAGCTGAGACCGTCTCATGGAAGACTCTCACTGGATTTGACTTTAAAGGTGAATTTATCCCTGTATTCAAACTGAAATATCTGCGATCAACGTAAAAACTGACTCGTTGATTAATATCTGTTTTCTCTAGCGTCTTTTCCTTTGTGATCATTTCTCTGCTCTGGGTTTATTTCCCGTCTGTGTGCAAGCAAGCTGATTGATGCCTTCCATTGGTTTTAATTTACTTATCTCTTTTGAGGACACTGAATGTAAATCAGATATGTTTCACTCCTTTATTCCTCGTTTTTTTCCGTTATTTTAAATATTTCGTATCAGCTGCTCCGTTCCAACACTTTTTGAGTAATGGGCTCTTGTATTCTCCAACCTTTATTATTTCTTTGCAGTTAGTATTTTTCTCCCTTTGTTAGCTTACACTCGCACAATTATCTTAGAAACTGCAGTACCCTCCATTTTTTTCTACAGATATATTTATTAAACGTTCATAAATAAAGGTTCTATTCGTGGTTTTCAGCAATCGACTGAAGGTTTTAGATTCCCAATTAGTTCTCCCGTTACTTTGGAAATCGATTTTAACCATTTATCGCACTTTATTCCCTTCTTTAACTCCAACATGGACCGCAGTTTAAGGAAATTTCAAACCGTAGCTGGTTTTAGACGCCGACGAGAAGTGGGGGTGTGTACTACATAAATATCCATTCTTCCGAGATACATCTATGTTTTGTATCATTACAGAGGGGAGGAGAGGCTAGTGTGGAATTTTAATTTATAATTTGCACATTGTTATTTTTGATCTCATAGCGAAACTTATAATTACAGCGTCACGACTAAGCGCCTGTCAGGTAGGCAACCCAAGTGTAAACTCTGACGACGGGTTGCCTACGTACAAGGGTCTAGAGAAACTTGTAAGACTATCTCATGCTTTACAGTTGATTCAGAGATTTTTTGAATTTTACATTAATATGTAATCAAAGAACTAGATGGTGCTGGTTGAATTCATGGAACGACTAGACATATTGTTCATTGTGACGATTTTCTCAGTAATAATAATAAGTACCCTTGAAATTCTTCCAGTCACTTCGAAGGACGTAACAAGGATTCATCGACGGAATGACAACGTCGGCCTCAACTTCAGGGGAGCCTGGACACGTGGATGTGGAGGTTTCGAGTTCGAGCCTTGCTCACATTGCGAGTATTTATTTTATTAATTCCTCGTATGAGAAAACGCTGTTTTTTGTTGAAAATTTTATTTTAAAATGCGTAAGGGGATAGTCTTGTGTGTTTTATTAAATTTCTCGTAATAAAAAATTCTGATTTTTATTTCTCGTTGTAAAGAACTATGTTTTTTTGTTGAATTATTTATTTAAAAATGCGTAATATGTATTGCCAAAAAAACGAAAAATGTTTTTAAACAACATTTTCATAGTTTTATAATGACTCGCTGTATAGGGGTTCATACAGTCATATTTTTTCCATATATAGCACCAAGTAGGTTGAAAAGTTCCAAAATGTAAAAATGTCAAACAATGATTTTCCTCATTTCTTCAGGAGGCTTTGCCATCATTTCCTTATATAGAAATTATTTTATCATTACTTATATGTATACATAATCAAAATTGTAAAAATTTGTTTATTAAATGATTAGATTTTCTTAATTAAGAATAATAGTCACTTTTCATCTGACGATAGGAACAAGGATTCTATAAACGTGTGGTATTTATATTAAAAATCGTGACGTCAGCAATACAGTGACGTCACAGACACCGCAACAGCAACCAAGCAGACGACAATTGCAGACGACGGACGAGAAACATCAACATCTAGTGGAGTCAAAAAATGAATTAAAAAACTAATTTATACATTATCCTAATCATGCTTTTGACCTTCTGTTGTTTGCCTTTGACGTTATTCCCAAAAATTATTCATTCGTATATTGCAAACTCCATTTCAAACAAAAATGCTTAAGTTGGCACTATTGGCACTCTGCCGCGATGTATCAGCGAAGAGGATCATCATGTAAATATTGGAGGCGGTATTTCGTAAGTTAATTAATTGCTCTTGTGTGTTATATCACTTTCTTGAGTTTTGATCGTTTAAATAAACGTTCTTTAATGTTATGGAATCTTTATCTCCATAATTAGAACTGAATATTTCTTGTTATCTGAAATACCCGATTTAAGACAAGTTCAGAATTAACAAAAGTCAATGGTAGATAAATAATACGAACGGGTGTGTTCTAATTTTTTAATTATTTTGTTATCCATCTAACCCAGTAATTAACTCGAAAACTTTTGTGGCTATTGACAGCAGATGACAATAGGTCTCATAAGATGTTTTTGCTATTTGTTTATTAGTTTACCATCTAAAAGAAATATGATAATCATTTTAAATGTTAAGGTTTATATAATATTCAACAAAATTGTGCAAACTGAAACCTCTTTTTAATTCAAGTTTATCAACTATCATAACCTTGTAGGAATGATGTAACCCTGAAGATAGTAAATGTTACTTTATTCACATATGACACTTTTTTTTTAGATGCCACATGTCAAGCATGGAATTAGATTTCCTACTTAAATGTTGGAAGAACCATAAATCTTTCCTCAAATCATAAATTATCTCCAGGTAAGTCTCACACTATTAATTTAAATTGCTTGAATTAAATATAATCAAAGAAAAAAGTTTATCTTAGTATGATTGATTGATTAATTCCTTTGGATAAATCAATTCTAGTCTATTTTTTACTGTCCAAAAGAATCCATTTTAGTGTACACTTTGGTAAAAATTACTAAGTAGAGATTAAAATGATGGTAAGATAGATATGTGTATTAAATGTTTTCATATTCTTGCAGGACTCGTGAAGACCTTCAACTATTGGGCTGGGAAGCAGCTTCTGTTGGTGGAAGACAACCTCCAGTTTGGGTGAGTTTGTCTCACTCTTGTTTATGCTGAACATTAATGTGGCTTTGGTCAATTTAAAAATTGATAGGTATTTATAAGCTTTTCTTTCATGATTTGATTTGAAAATTTAAATTATTTTATCAATTTTCTGTAGACTTTGATCCTCAAAGTTTTGGCTATCCCTACATTAATTTGTTATGTTTTACACTTTTTAAAATGACCATTTTTTTATTTTGGCATATAATTATCAGTTGTAAATGGACAAAAGCTAGGTTATCAAGTTTTCTATGTGTGGTTTATGGTTCTTCAGTCATGTGTAATTGGATATGTTGTGTTTTAACTGATTTGTCTCAGATCTTCAACTTTTTTTTAAAAAAAAATTGAAAACCTTTTTCCGTCATATTTATTTTCTTTTGTAATTTTCCATTTGACCACATTTAAAACAACTAATCAGAGTGACTATGCTCACGTCTGGATGCAAACAGAATGAACTCTTACTGTAGATACATGGATTTAGATTATTTTCTTTTTAGTATTTCCATCCTCTTGATGGCATGATTGCTATATAAAACATTCTTTATTGTCATCTGATTTATTTATACACGTCTACTCACATTCTATTCTTATTCTCATCTGTATATAGATATTCCTGTGAAGATATTATGTAAAACTCTCTCCTTATTTAAAAAGCTAACAACACACTTCAATTTTTGGGTACTCCAACTACCTTTTTTCATCTACATATCATAATGAACTCAGGTTTGTTTTTTTGTTCAAATACATTGGTAAGTTTATGCCAATATTATTAAATTTTTTACAATCTTTGCACACTATTTACAAATCATTTAGACCACCAACTACATTTGACTCCCCTCACTCCGATTGAATCCAGAAAACTCTGTCCATAGAGCATGTATAAAAAATTCTCTAGATTCAGTGGAAACAATACAGGCTGTCAGGCTCACTGCAATATTATGTACCTCATTCCTGCAGTTCTAAAATTTTCAACAATTCTAATTCGTTATTGTTCCACTCCCAGGGTTAAATGTGTGAGAAGAAAGATTCCTGACACATAAAATATAGTTTAAAGTTTTTCTTTCCCTAAATTAGCTCCCCTTTCCAAGTTTCAGAATGTGTCTATTACTCTATCATTGTGGTAACTATATTGACACTTCTGCCACTGTTTCTATTACTTCACCTGTCTTTATATAATTTTTTTGCCTGTTATTCACATCTTCAGCACCCAATTTGGTTTCTTCAACAATTAACACAGCCTAATGACCTGTATATTGTCATTCTTGAATACATCTTTAATTGAGCTTTACATATCAATGTTCTCTTGACTGAACCAGTCTTCCAGTTACTATTGCTGCACTTGTCTGATTCACAAACAAGTTTACTTGCAGGATTATTCATGTTTACAAATTGCTCCAAGAGGCATCTTCTCGTGCTCTCAGTCTTGTTTCCTTGGTCCACAAAAAAGGGTGTTCAGATTTTTAAAAAAAACAAACTATGGCATTATGCTTCTTGTTTTGATAAAAGTAACCAACTGTCCAAAAAGAGAGGATAATGTGAGAGTATCTCATTCTTTGCCCCCTGTCTGTTTGGCACAATACCTATTTCATAACCTCTTTAGTCTTCTACCATAAAAATCTAATTACAAGACTACAATAAAAGAATCACTTGTTTCCTATTACATTCTTTGAGTTTTCTTATTTATTTATTTTAGCAGTTGTCATTAGGTATCATTATTTCTTCTGCCCTATTGCAAGCTAGGCCTTGTCTGTTGAAGAATGGAATCACATAATCTTGTTTCTCTGCCAAAATATTTGGGTGTGTTCTTAGATACTAATTCGTTTTCTACCCAGCAATTTTCTTCAAAAAACTGAGACTACATATTGTTTAACATTTTCCTGGATTTTATTGTTAGTGCCCAGATTAACTGTTTAGAGAATCCGTGACTGGTGATATAAAAATTTATTATGTAGTGGCCCATAACTTAAAATGTATCTTGTTTAATCACTTTTCGTTTTGTGAACAGGTTCACATTATATCTTAAGACGAAATTCCTCATGCTGTGTGAATTTCAGATGAATGTATCAGTTCAAACACAATGTTTTATCTTTCCTAATTCTACTCTTTCTATCTGTAGTCATCTCAACCTTAAGAAGCTATTTCTCATCGTGTCTATTCTAGATGAATGAATTGTTTCAAATATGAAGTTTTATCATTTTATGTCAATTCTACCTTCAATCTATAATCTTGTGTCATTTAAGCCTTTTGCACTATCTTTACTTGATGGTATAAATCTATTTATAACTCATATCTCTTAACATTAAACTCACTCTCCTTCAACAATGTGCAGCTATGTTTCTTTCTAGTACAACTGTAGTAGAATCATAATAGTTTCTTGCTGTATTGGGGAGTCCAATAAAAAAAAACCTATCTCCAGTGTTTTAAACAATTGGTCAGATCACATTATAGTTTGCCAAGCTAACGGGGTGTCCAGAAATAAACTATCTCCAAGTAATTGCAGCTCCTTGCCGTATCGGTGTGCCCAGAAATAAACTATCTCCAAGTAATTGCAGCTCCTTGCCGTAGTGGTGTGTCCGGAAATAAACTATTATCCAAGTAATAGCAGCTCTTTTCCTTAGTGGTGTGTCCGGAAATAAACTATCTCCAAGTAATTGCAGCTCCTTTCTGTAGTGTGTGTGTGTGTGTGTCCAGAAATAAACTATCTCCAAGTAATTGCAGCTCCTTGCCGTATCGGTGTGCCCAGAAATAAACTATCTCCAAGTAATTGCAGCTCCTTGCCGTAGTGGTGTGCCCAGAAATAAACTATCTCCAAGTAATTGCAGCTCCTTGCCATATCGGTGTGCCCGGAAATAAACTATCTCCAAGTAATTGCAGCTCCTTGCCGTATCGGTGTGCCCGGAAATAAACTATCTCCAAGTAATAGCAGCTCCTTTCTGTATCGGTGTGCCCAGAAATAAACTATCTCCAAGTAATTGCAGCTCCTTGCCATATCGGTGTGCCCAGAAATAAACTGTCTCCAAGTAATTGCAGCTCTTTTCCTTAGTGGTGTGCCCGGAAATAAACTATCTCCAAGTAATAACAGCTCCTTGCCGTATTGGTGTGCCCGGAAATAAACTATCTCCAAGTAATAGCAGCTCCTTGCCGTAGTGGTGTGTCCGGAAATAAACTATCTCCAAGTAATTGCAGCTCTTTTCCTTAGTGGTGTGCCCAGAAATAAACTATCTCCAAGTAATAGCAGCTTCTTGCCGTATCGGTGTACCCAGAAATAAACTATCTCCAAGTAATTGCAGCTCCTTGCCATATCGGTGTGCCCGGAAATAAACTATCTCCAAGTAATAGCAGCTCCTTTCTGTATCGGTGTGCCCAGAAATAAACTATCTCCAAGTAATTGCAGCTCCTTGCCATATCGGTGTGCCCGGAAATAAACTATCTCCAAGTAATAGTAGCTCTTTTCCTTAGTGGTGTGCCCAGAAATAAACTATCTCCAAGTAATAGCAGCTTCTTGCCGTATCGGTGTACCCAGAAATAAACTATATCCAAGTAATTGCAGCTCCTTGCCCAGAAATAAACTATCTCCAAATAATAGCTATTGGGAACTTTGTTTATTTTTATCATGTTTTATGTACTACTTGTTTCAGATTTTTGTTGAGGAGTGTATAGACTGGGGGCTTTAAACCCTTTGTCCATTCGCTCCTCAAAACGCTGGACTGGGAAGCTGTGGAAGCTAAAAAGTTTCAACGTTGAACAGAAAAGATTTTTTTTTGAGTTGGACTTAGGGCACTTTTTTTAGTGCCTTTTTCAGCTTTGGGCAGCTGGAGTGGTTGGCCAAACATCTCACAACAGCTACAGCCAGCTGCTTTTGTTAATTGTAATTGAAACAAATTGTAAAATTTGGAATTACTTTTGGAAATAAACATTTATTCTTAAATTTATATTGGATTTATTATATATCCTAGATCATTTCAAATTACTTTTGAACATAAAAATTCTTACATTATATAAATCCTAGACCATTCAAAATTACAAGCCATTTTATTTTAACAATTTGATTTTACTTTCATATACAAGTTTGAAAAACAGAAAATATTACAATATAGACATCTTGTAACCCCAGCACAACAGAAACAATTGGCCAAATCCTGAAACAAAAGAAAATACAATTAGAACACTTCACCTAATATAATAAAAATAAAAGTGGTCATTAAAACTCACCAACAAATTTAGAACTCCATCCTCTTCACAAATAAGGAATCAATCTGCAAAAAGAAAAGGAAGTATTAACATTTTCATACAAAATAATTTAAAATTTTACAACTTCAGAAGTAATCTAGTTAGCATCTCTAAACATGTTCAAGCAACATTAACTGGTTCCAAGGCTGTAATGCAAATTGATGGAGAACTGGGAAAATGGTTTAGCATTAATAAACCAGTCAGTCTACAACTGTATTCAATCTGATTAGAAGCAATCAAATATCTGGTTATGTAGACTCAAAGTAAACTCATAAATGCATACACAGATCTAGCAATGATCAGCAAGTCTCACTTGACAGACTACACAAACTAGGTCTTACTATGAAGAAAAAGTACATGAATTTAGAACAGGTAAACAACCTTTACTATCTGGAAACTAATATTAATAGGACAAATTCTGTTAACTGAAATAAAACTGCCTGTAGTTTGTAGTTCAAATCATGATTAGGCCAGCCATAGCCTAGACATGAAACAATCTGATGAATAACAGTTCAGGACATTTCGACACAGGGTTCTGCTCAAGATTTATGGGGCCAGAATAAGAAAAAATTGTCCTTAATATGGATACTGCAAGAAATAAACAGGTTTCAGATTACAGGCCACAAAACTAGTGGATAGATATGTGGAATAATAATGGATTACAGAACTGCATTAGAGAGAGCAGAATAGAAGAAACTTCAAGCCACTAAAACCCATGCTGGGTACAATTGTACAAAGCACACAAAATGAATTCAGGCAAATTGCTCAATGTAGTATTCAAAATCAAACCTAAAGTAGTTGCTATCAACATTTGCATAAAGTATAAGAATTTTGAATTCAAGAAAATTATTGCCTGAATATCAAAGATTGACCATTGTGGATCAAGGACGTCCAAAACTTACAATGAAACTAAATATTTTTAATTAAATGGTTAGGATTTAATTAAAAGTGAAAACAGGGTTTTAGTTCATCACAAATTCAAGTGAGGAAGCAATGAAGTGAGTAAGGACCAGCTATATAGGTAAAGTATGTGGTACGTTCTTCAGATACTATCTAGTTCAAAATCTAGTTTTTTTAAACAATTAAATTCAATTTATACTGAAAAACACTAGACATTCCTTTTCTTAATTTATATTTATTAGTCAACAAATCTTATTGAATTTTCACTTTATAAATTTATTAAGAATTACTCAGTCATACAGAAGGTAAGTGGGCTATACCCTTCATGGTCAATTTCTTGCGTGTGTCCTGTTCTGCAGACACTGAACTGGTGGTCCCGGAGTATGGCAGGATGCTTAACTTCTCCTCCAAGTCTGCCAGTTTTCATGTGAAATTGAAGTTTCCCGTTATGGCTCCAATATTGTCCACTGACCATGCCCATGTGGCACCTTCTCCATTTTATCCTGGCCGCTACCCTCTCCACAACTTTGTCGCGCCCTTGAAGGATAAATGCTAAAGAACCCAATGTCTGGTGCTGTGAACAATGGAAAACCTAATTAGAATTCTAAGCCAAACACTACAATTACATGTATCCATATACCAAATCAGGTTTATAATTTTGTGCTCAAATATATCAAAATAAGGGGGAAATTTAAATAAATTGGCAAAGTTTAAAATCACACATTACATGATTAAGACAGGTTTTAAAATTGTAAGATAATGTAGAAATTATGCCAAAGGAAATTCAGATGAAAAATGGCCATTGCCAAGTTTTTGTTTTATTGAAATGATCAATCCCAACAATAAATGCAGAGATAAAAGTGGAAGGAGTTATTTAATTACAAAATTACTAGAATTAAACTGAATAGCTGGGAAAATGGTTCTGGGCTTTTCTAATTTTTGACCATTATATACTCTGAAAGCTAACTTGTATAGGTATTAAAGACAAAGATACATCATTATTGAAAGTTAAACTAGTTTACCCAATCTCAGTACTGTTTATTTTATACATAAAGGACTGAATGTATGAATTTATATAAAGCCTTCTGTCTTTTATGCAAATGTCTTTCTTATGCTGTATAACACTAAGCAATCTTAATGTTCAAAATGAACTAGTATGTCGATAACAGACGACAAATAACAAAATCAGGTTTAATGTATTTAGATGCTACCCATCATAAGGAAAACTATCCTCCAGAAATTAATGTAAATATTGCTTCAGTTTTCAATTATTAGGAATAACAATAGATTTGAAATTAAATACTGACCACATTGATGAATATCAAACAGTGTTAAAGGCTTACTATGAGATTATATTTCCTTCAGAAGCATGGGGAACAACTAAAAAATTGTTTTGTAAAAAGAGAACTTTAAGGGTACCAAAAATGCAGAGAACATTCAATTTTTAAGATAATAAAGTCATGACAGAATGATTTTTATGTATTTAAAGTTATCCTTATACAACACATTGTCTACACATTACCATAAATCTGGTACAATAATTATCAGAAGACTTTAAGGAGTTGAACAGGAACAGTTACAAGTCTCCCATCAAAATTATTTTAATGAAATGTTCTCATTAAACTTTGTAACTCACTATATAAGCTGTGTAACCTTTTATGTAAATAGAAGTATTTTAATAAAAATCTGAATACTAGCAAATTACATATGAATACATTAATGTATTGCAAATCATTTCTATTAAGTTTAGATTCGATTATAAGTAGTCTTTAGTAAACTTGAGCATGCTT
Source organism: Zhengitettix transpicula (assembly GCA_037074705.1). NCBI lineage: Eukaryota > Metazoa > Arthropoda > Insecta > Orthoptera > Tetrigidae > Zhengitettix > Zhengitettix transpicula. The sequence continues at coordinate 31,067,896 of CM073596.1, read as the reverse complement.
CACGACTAAAAGATTTTTGGGCAATTTCAATTGACATGTAACCTATCTTAATTCATTAATTCTGAATATATGCTTCATACAAAAGCTCAATACATTTTGCATACGGATCTCGTTCACCCTCTGGATTAATTCAGACACATCTAAAGATGGTTGTGACCATTTCGCCACACAATGAATAAATTTTATTTTTTTCGATTTGAAATACGTTTTTTTGGAAAACATTTACCCATTTTGGTAATATATTATATCAATAAATTTCTTGATTAACAGTAGAAGGTACTTGTGGAATAAATTATTGGGGAATGTCTTATATATATTAAACTAAACATCCGAATAAATTTGTTCATCATAATTCATTAATATTTCTTTCATTTTCCGTTTCACGAGCACAGATTTCGGCTAAAAATTGCGGATTTCACGTACACAACTAGAAATCTAAAGAAAAATTCAAATGTGCTTCTAACTTGTTACTACATAAATAGACAATTGTGAACTAGGGACTTTGAAAAATGCTACGAAAATCTGCTTTTAACATGTGAACATGGCCCACATGTTGGCGGCCATGATGAAAGTGGCGATGTCACAAACAGCTGATTGTTCTCTCTTTAATTATTAAAGTTTCACCAAACGACTTCCTTTCAACCGTATTAAAATTGCAAATATTAGCTACAAATGTTAAATGAAATACATAAATATCAGCCTACATTTAATTTTTTTTTCACCGTGTAAATGAAAGTAAGCTTCAGATCTAACGCTTTTTTTCTGATCTGACATCCCGCAACAAATATCGTACAAAAAAAATTATACCCACAGATTCCATACGAATTACATAAATCTTCAAAAACAAAAAATGCAAATCCCACAGTGTTTCATTTTACCGCACACAAATATTCCTAGTGGCAATGATGCACGCGCTATTAGGAACCAGCTACGAAGATTCAACATACGATTTGAGACAATAAGTGAAACTCTGCTGAAATATTTCTTCCCGAAGACCAAGAGAAGCTGTCAAATTGTGTTCAGGCTAGATTTGGTTGACCAAATCCTAGAAATAAAATATTTCTTTTGGCGAAATTACGAACGCGATTCTTAATTGGGAGCCGCCTTTAGATTGCAACCGTCAAGGAAAGTTGGAAGTTTCACTAATTGGATATAAAATCTGCTCATAAAAGCTTACATTGTCTGATAATATACAATTAATATAATTAAAATTTGAAACGTTATTTTGAGACATGTTCTTGCAGTGTAAGACACGTAATAAAGCATGAGCAATGCATACCTCAGTAGCTGCTGGGCTGAATGGAGCCATCAAGTTTGTAGTTGCCACGCTCAGAACTCAGGAAGAAGTGAAAGGCAGCAACACCAACAACAGCCCCCACCCCTCATAGACCTCATTCCCTGTATTACACGTTCTTTCTAATCGGGCCACGAAGTTATATTCCTTCATAAATTGCATTCTGCAACACAATGGATGAAACGTGAACAAAGTTCAGGATTTAAATAATTTATTTTATCAGATCTAAAGACGAAATTTACCAATACAAGTATTTAACTACAAAATAAAAATGTTTGACCTACCAAATTAATTACCTGAATTTCTTCTTATTATATGCTTCAAAAATGATAAATACTGATATTTAAGGTAATGGGATAAATTATGAAGTATTTAATTAGCCTCCTAAAACACTCAACTTTTTGTATTTGGTCTGATGTGAGGCAGGAAAAACATTAAACGTTTATTTAGAAGTTCGTCATCGCAAACGGCTTCTGTCCAAATTTGCTAAAATGGATTATTTATTTATTACACGTTGAAAAGTCTTTCCCGTACCGCAAAGGAATTTCAATCCACTACTATTGTAAATAAAATTATGTATATATGAATTGTTAAATAAATTATTTATTATGGACAGGAGAAATATCACTTTAGAGTGATTTATGCATTTTATTTATGCGTTCGAATTAGTGCAATTAATGCAATATATATTTTAATGTACTAAATTTTCCAATTTTAATAAAGCAACAAGGACAATTACATAAGTAGCAGTGCAGTACTATGCCATCAACGTGTCACGAGTCATACATATTATAATATAAGTTATTTGTAACGAGCATTTTCACACACAATAAATAATATGTAGGGCTGTAAGACAGAATTTTAAATATTGAAATCATTCTTTATATTTAAATATTCAAATATTTGTAATATTGCAAAGGAATTACCCTTCATTTCAGACTAGGAAAAAAAAAGATTTTATAAAAATTTCTTTCCGCATTGTGTATTTAATATTAAATTTTTTAATATTTTATTAGAGCTATTAAAATTAAGAAACATTCCATTAACCGAACTAAGTTAACGTTTGTTTTTTTATCACTCGAATGTAATTAATTCTCTGAGCACAATTGAAACTGAGAAAATAATAATCACATTGCCTTTTTCACTCGTCCAGTTCACTGTTTTCATTGTAAAATGATTTAAATGAATTGAATAAGTAAACAATTAAAAAGCCATGTCAGACAAGAGTCTTTGCGAGTAAATTTCTAGTAGGCGTTTATTAATAAATTTTCAAGAGAAAAAAATTTTTTAACTAAAATTTAAATAAAACATAGCCTTAGGCGTTTATTAATGAACTTTCATGAGAAAAAAAATTTTTAACTAAAATTTAAATAAAACATACAAGGCTATAGCCTTAGGCGTTTATTAATAAATTTTCAAGAGAAAAAAAAATTTTAACTAAAATTTTAATAAAAACATACAAGGCTGTAGTCTTAGGCGTTTATTAATAAATTTTCAAGAGAAAAAAAAATTTTAACTAAAATTTTTAAAAAAACATACAAGGCTATAGCCTTAGGCGTTTATTAATAATTTTTCAAGAGAAAAAAAATTTTTAACTAAAATTTTAATAAAACATACAAGGCTATATAGCCTTAGGCGTTTATTAATAAATTCTCAAGAGAAAAAAAATTTTTAACTAAAATTTTAATAAAAACATACAAGGCTATATAGCCTTAGGCGTTTATTAATAAATTTTCAAGAGAAAAAAATTTTTTAACTAAAATTTTAATAAAAACATACAAGGCTATAGTCTTAGGCGTTTATTAATAAATTTTCAAGAGAAAAAAAATTTTACCTAAAATTTAAATAAAAACATACAAGGCTATAGCCTTAGGCGTTTATTAATAAATTTTCAAGAGAAAAAATTTTTTTTACTATAATTTAAATAAAACCTACAAGGCGTTTATTAATAAATTTTCAAGAGAAAAAAAAATTTTAACTAAAACTTTAATAAAAACATACAAGGCTATAGCCTTAGGCGTTTATTAATAAATTTTCAAGAGAAAAAAAAAATTTACCTAAAATTTTAATAAAAACATACAAGGCTATAGCCTTAGGCGTTTATTAATAAATTCTCAAGAGAAAAAAAAATTTTAACTAAAATTTAAATAAAACATACAAGGCTAACGCCTTAGGCGTTTATTAATAAACTTTCAAGAGAAAAAAAATTTTTTAACTAAAATTTAAATAAAACATACAAGGCGTTTATTAATAAATTTTCAAGAGAAAAAAAATTTTTAAATTAAATTTAAATAAAACATACAAGGCTATAGCCATAGGCGTTTATTAATAACTTTTCAAGAGAAAAAAAGTTTTAACTAAAATTTTAATAAAAACATACAAGGCTTATAGCCTTAGGCGTTTATTAATAAATTTTCAAGAGAAAAAATTTTTTTAACTATAATTTAAATAAAACCTACAAGGCGTTTATTAATAAATTTTCAAGAGAAAAAAAATTTTTAACTAAAATTTTAATAAAACATACAAGGCTATAGCCTTAGGCGTTTATTAATAACTTTTCAAGAGAAAAAAAATTTTAACTAAAATTTTAATAAAAACATACAAGGCTATAGCCATAGGCGTTTATTAATAACTTTTCAAGAGAAAAAAAATTTTAACTAAAATATTAATAAAAACATACAAGGCTATAGCCTTAGGCGTTTATTAATAAATTTTCAAGAGAAAAAATTTTTTTAACTATAATTTAAATAAAACCTACAAGGCGTTTATTAATAACTTTTCAAGAGAAAAAAAATTTTAACTAAAATTTTAATAAAAACATACAAGGCTATAGCCTTAGGCGTTTATTAATAAATTTTCAAGAGAAAAAATTTTTTTAACCAAAAATTATATAAAACAAACAGGGCTATAGCCTTAGGCGTTTATTAATAAATTTTCAGGAGAAAAAAAAATTTTAACTAAAATTTAAATAAAACATACAAGGCTATAGCCTTAGGCGTTTATTAATAAATTTTCAAGAGAAAAAAAAATTTTAAGTAATATTTTAATAAAAACATACAAGGCTATAATAGCCTTAGGCGTTTATTAATAAATTTTCAAGAGAAAAAAAATTTTTAACTAAAATTTAAATAAAACATACAATGCTATAGTCTTAGGCGTTTATTAATAAATTTTCAAGAGAAAAAAAATTTTTAACTAAAACTTAAATAAAACATACAAGGCTATAGTCTTAGGCGTTTATTAATAAATTTTCAAGAGAAAAAAAATTTTTAACTAAAATTTAAATAAAACATACAAGGCTATAGCCTTAGGCGTTTATTAATAAATTTTCAAGAGAAAAAAAATTTTTAACTAAAATTTGAATAAAAACATACAAGGCTATAGCCTTAGTCGTTTATTAATAAATTTTCAAAAGAAAAAAAATTTTAACTAAAATTTTAATAAAAACATACAAGGCTATAGCCTTAGGCGTTTATTAATAAATTTTCAAGAGAAAAAAAATTTTTAACTAAAATTTAAATAAAACATACAAGGCTAACGCCTTAGGCGTTTATTAATAAATTTTCAAGAGAAAAAAAATTTTTAACTTAAATTTTCAAGAGAAAAAATTTTTTAACTAAAATTTAAATAAAACATAAAAGGCTATAGCCTTAGGCGTTTATTAATAAATTTTCAAGAGAAAAAAAAATTTTAACTTATATTTTAATAAAAACATACAAGGCTATAATAGCCTTAGGCGTTTATTAATAAAATTTTCAAGAGAAAAAAAAATTTTAACTAAAATTTAAATAAAACATACAATGCTATAGCCTTAGGCGTTTATTAATAAATTTTAAAGAGAAAAAAAAATTTTACCTAAAATTTTAATAAAAACATACAAGGCTATATAGTCTTAGGCGTTTATTAATAAATTTTCAAGAGAAAAAAAAATTTTAACTAAAATTTTAATAAAAACATACAAGGCTATAGTCTTAGGCGTTTATTAATAAATTTTCAAGAGAAAAAATTTTTTAACTAAAATTTAAATAAAACATACAAGGCTTAGGCGTTTATTAATAAATTTTCAAGAGAAAAAAAATTTTAACTAAAATTTTAATAAAAACATACAAGGCTATAGTCTTAGGCGTTTATTAATAAATTTTCAAGAGAAAAAAAAATTTTAACTAAAATTTTAATAAAAACATACAAGGCTTATAGCCTTAGGCGTTTATTAATAAATTTTCAAGAGAAAAAAATTTTTTAACTAAAATTTAAATAAAACATACAAGGCGTTTATTAATAAATTCCCAAGAGAAAAAAAATTTTTAACTAAAATTTAAATAAAACATACAAGGCTATAGCCTTAGGCGTTTATTAATAAATTTTCAAGAGAAAAAAAAAATTTAACTAAAATTTTAATAAAAACATACAAGGCTATAGCCTTAGGCGTTTATTAATAAATTTTCAAGAGAAAAAAATATTTTAACTAAAATTTTAATAAAAACATACAAGGCTATAGCCTTAGGCGTTTATTAATAAATTTTCAAGAGAAAAAAAAATTTTACCTAAAATTTTAACAAAAACATACAAGGCTATATAGTCTTAAATGTTTATTAATAAATTTTCAAGAGAAAAAAAAATTTTACTAAAATTTTAATAAAAACATACAAGGCTATAGCCTTAGACGTTTATTAATAAATTTTCAAGAGAAAAAAATTTTTTAACTAAAATTTAAATAAAACATACAAGGCTATAGCCTTAGGCGTTTATTAATAAATTTTCAAGAGAAAAAATTTTTTTAACTAATATTTTAATAAAAACATACAAGGCTTATAGCCTTAGGCGTTTATTAATAAATTTTCAAGAGAAAAAATTTTTTAACTAAAATTTAAATAAAACATACAAGGCTATATATAGCCTTAGGCGTTTATTAATAAATTTTCAAGAGAAAAAAAATTTTTTACTAATATTTTAATAAAAACATACAAGGCTTATAGCCTTAGGCGTTTATTAATAAATTTTCAAGAGAAAAAATTTTTTAACTAAAATTTAAATAAAACATACAAGGCTATAGCCTTAGGCGTTTTTTAATAAATTCTTAAGAGAAAAAAAAATTTAACTAAAATTTTAATAAAAACATATATTAATAAATTTTCAAGAGAAAAAAAAAATTTAACTAAAATTTTAATAAAAACATACAAGGCTATAGCCTTAGGCGTTTATTAATAAATTTTCAAGAGAAAAAAATATTTCACTAAAATTTTCATAAAAACATACAAGGCTATAGCCTTAGGCGTTTATTAATAAATTTTCAAGAGAAAAAAAAATTTTACCTAAAATTTTAACAAAAACATACAAGGCTATATAGTCTTAAATGTTTATTAATAAATTTTCAAGAGAAAAAAAAATTTTTACTAAAATTTTAATAAAAACATACAAGGCTATAGCCTTAGGCGTTTATTAATAAATTTTCAAGAGAAAAAAATTTTTTAACTAAAATTTAAATAAAACATACAAGGCTATAGCCTTAGGCGTTTATTAATAAATTTTCAAGAGAAAAAAATTTTTTAACTAAAATTTAAATAAAACATACAAGGCTATATATAGCCTTAGGCGTTTATTAATAAATTTTCAAGAGAAAAAAAATTTTTAACTAATATTTTAATAAAAACATACAAGGCTTATAGCCTTAGGCGTTTATTAATAAATTTTCAAGAGAAAAAAATTTTTAACTACAATTTTAATAAAAACATACAAGGCTATAGCCTTATGCGTTTATTAATAAATTTTCAAGAGAAAAAATTTTTTAACTAAAATTTAAATAAAACATACAAGGCTATAGCCTTAGGCGTTTATTAATAAATTTTCAAGAGAAAAAAAAATTTTAACTAAAATTTTAATAAAACATACAAGGCACTGGGAAATAGCCTTAGGCGTTTATTAATAAATTTTCAAGAGAAAAAAAATTTTTAACTAAAATTTTAATAAAACATACAAGGCTATAGCCTTAGGCGTTTATTAATAAATTTTCAAGAGAAAAAAAATTTTTAACTAATATTTTAATAAAAACATACAAGGCTTATAGCCTTAGGCGTTTATTAATAAATTTTCAAGAAAAAAAAAATTTTTAACTAAAATTTAAATAAAACATACAAGGCTATAGTCTTAGGCGTTTATTAATAAATTTTCAAGAGAAAAAAAATTTTTAACTAAAATTTTTAACTAAAATTTAAATAAAACATACAAGGCGTTTATTAATAAATTTTCAAGAGAAAAAAAAATTTTAACTAAAATTTTAATATAAAAACATACAAGGCTATAGCCTTAGGCGTTTATTAATAAATTTTCAAGAGAAAAAAATATTTTAACTAAAATTTTAATAAAAACATACAAGGCTATAGCCTTAGGCGTTTATTAATAAATTTTCAAGAGAAAAAAAATTTTTAACTAAAATTTAAAAAAAACATACAAGCCTTAGGCGTTTATTAATAAATTTTCAAGAGAAAAAAATTTTTAACTGCAATTTTAATAAAAACATACAAGGCTATAGCCTTATGCGTTTATTAATAAATTTTCAAGAGAAAAAAAAATTTTAACTAAAATTTAAATAAAACATACAAGGCTCAAGATCACTCATTTCTCCTAAGTACACAAGTAAAAATCAAAAATTATGAAACTAATATAAATCAAACCTGCCAAGTGAAAGCCGACGAAAAGGTGTTAAATTAATATCAAATGTATACCAGGACTTTTCATATTTGCAACATTTAATTTTCAAGTAGACAAATCAATTAGCCACTTATTTTGTCATTTGCTAACCAATTATAAATTGTGAGGATAATTTTATAAAAGTGACGAATTTATCATCTACAATTTAGTTTCTGTAGAGAATTTAAAGATTCTTTTTTTTGTGATTAAAATTGATGTTCTTTAAAATTTAAACGACGAGTGAATTATCTTATTAACCATTAGTTTCCGCGAATGAAAAACAGACGCTTCGGTGTTTGTAGTTAAAATTCCGGTAACATTAAATACATTCCCAGTCTGTTCGAATTCTGCACACAGCCAGAGTCTTGTCACGAAGGAGCCAGCGACGTCATTGACACAGGCGGCCAGAGTAGACTGTGTGGTATTAATAATAAACACTTTTTATGTGATACACCAGTCTCTTACCAAGTGTCCAAGTAACTCAAATAACGTCAAGGATGGAAAATAAAAACAATTATGCAATTTTATTTGGTGGGATAAAAGTAAAGGCCCAATACTGGTTGTAGGTATTTTTTATAATATAAACGGTACCATCGGCATTTTTGGTTCCGGTTCAACGAAATTAAGGTATTTACTGTGTAATGAGGTGAAAGTGAAGAAGAAGTTAGAGTTAAGACGGTAAAACATGTTTGAAGTTGGCAGCACTGAATTTGTACACAACGAAAAATTCAAAAGGTTTTCAGTGTTGTAAGTTGTAAGCGTGAGGTGGAGCCTCCCCATAAGTGGTCCATAATTTAAAGTTTAAACGTCTGCAAAATGATCTCTGGTTTCTTTGACTTGAATAGAACTATCGGATTCTTGATTAAATTCATTGTTAACTGGTCCTAAGGAGGTTCATTTATTACATAAAATCATAAACTCTCGTTTGTTGCCGAAATAAATTTAAATGAAGGATCGTAGTTTACGTCTATTAAAAAACCAAGTGTTTTGGTTTTAATCAAAGTGTAAAGATGTGAAGACCAAACTCGTCACAACTTAAAGGTTCATGTAATACAAAGTGTTACTAAATTGGATTACAAAGTTTAATGTTGAGTATTATACAAAATACATCATCAGGTTTGCGTCGTAAACTACCAGAGGCCTGAGGAACGGCCATGGGGAAAGGAAACTGCTAGGGCAATAATAAATGACAAGTATACATACGTATGTGTTTCATCACGTTTGAGGAAGGGACTGGATGTCCTCGATTGTAAAATAATTTCCAAGCTTTCACTAAATTCTAATATTCGAGAAATAAATTACTGTGTGGAAGATTGCAATTTTAACTGTAATTTCGATTCCTTTATCCTCCCTACACAATGGACGAGTCACACGATGAAAATACGTGCAACTATAGGAACCAATCTCACTCATTTTCTTTCTGTTATTGTTAGTTGTTAAATGATTTAAAAGAACAATTAATAAATATACTTACTTCTTCTTAATTTTATCTATTTATTATTTATTTATTGATTGATATATTTGTCGCCACATAATTTTTTCGTTTGTTAATGCGTGTATAATATATATACATCATTGAACGGAATTTTTTACTCTTACAATTTTGCAACCTACTCCTTCCATTTCGTATATATATATATATATATATATATATATATATATATATATATATATATATTGTAATAAGGGATTTTTAACATTTATACTATTTGTCTTGTCGTGGGAATGTTGGAGATAACATTTTTCACACGGCCGGTCTTTGGGACCAAGTTTACGTCAACAGGAAGTGGGTTTGCGAGGGACGCCTGACCGTAGTGGTGAACGTGCGAGGACAAAGGTGACCGTGGCTGGTCACAGCTGTGGCGGATTAGAGGAGTCGGGTCCTGGAAGGCGAAGGAGAAGCTGTGGGCCAGGACACGGGACAGTTGTTATCCAACATTAGGCTCGTCGGGAAGCAGAGCCGGCGTCTTTGACCGGAGTAGTGTGGTGGAGAAGAGTCGCGTCCTGGACGGCAGGAGAGCGGGCGTCGTTGGTTCCGGGTGAACTATTTGGGACGAACACGTCGGAGATTTTGGTGCGGAGGTTCTTGGAGGAGAGAACCGTGAGCAAGTGTAGGCCGTCGTGCCTGTGTGTTTTAGCCGCTTCTCTGCGTACGAGGATTTGGTCAGCCGACCGGCCAGGCACCTGAACCTGAACCTGGACTTCATCAGAAGACAACGCGTCGCAGCACAGTAAGCAAACTTCCCTCCCTTTCCCTTAATCGTGTGAAATTACTGCGAATTGAGAGTTGTGGGTCCAATGACCGGCTGTGTACTTAAAGGACATATTAAATTTGGCCAAAATAGTAAATATACGGAGACTTGTTAGATGTAAGTTTATCAATAAGAGTGGCAACATTTGGCGATTGAGGAGTCGTGCCGGGTATTTGTATTAACCCCAATTTGTCCATTAAACTGAATTTTATGTTTACATTTTGTTTTCATTCAGTGAATCCTTCCTTACGTAATTTATCAAAGCCAGGACCCCTGAGATACAGTTATTGACAGTCTCGTGCTCGACTCAAGTACGAGTCCTGGCAAATCGTTTATCGGCTCCCTGGTGTGGATCGCGAATGTTAATTAATGAGGCGATTGTCGTTTACATAATTTAAAATAAAACTTTTCTGCACATGCAGTGGCGCCCGGGTCGGCATTCGTCCATTATAAGGATCCGAGGGAGCGGAATTGAACGATTACAATATATATTGTAATAAACAGATTAAAATGGGGTCTAAATAATTAAAAGAAAGTTGACTGTGGCTGAATAAAAATAACTATGTGAAAACAATTACACAAAATTTATTAAAGTTTAGATACAATATAAAATTACACAATAATATTTAAAATCTCAGGGTCTTTACTGGGTTTGATAAATGGGTGAATTGAATTTTAAATTATCTAACAAAACAAGAAATGAATAATTAAAGAAAAGAAAATAATTGAAGAAAAGAAATAATTGAAGAACGATCTGACGTATCTTAATGAAATGGTTTACAAATAAATTTAGAGTTCTTTTACTTACGGCCGACCAGGTCTCGATTTTGGGGTTTTCTGTGCACACGTTTTTGGGGATATCACTGAATTTAAATTGGTTACAAAACACTTGTCGAAACTTGATGTTCTCGCAGCTGGAAACTGGAAACTGCAACTCCTTCCGGATTAATGGGTGGACAGACTGTTATCGATTCCTTCTCGATGAAATTTGCAACAGTCTTTTTTTTACTTATTGAGTTTTTTACTGCGGCAGGAAATTATTAGGTTACTGTTTGTGGCTTTATTCGATGAATTACAGACTGAAAACCTTTTGTTCAATTTTAACTTGCAACCTTTCCGGATGGATATCTGCCCGTTGACTGTAACTGTACTCTTTCGCTCCTCGCCGTAGACTGCTTCTGTTCGTCTCGTAGAATTTGTACTGCGTACGTCTCAACAATGGTTCTTTTGTCTCGCCGCCCTGTGTCGCGGTGTATGCTTTATATAGTCTAATAATGAGTTCTTTACTTTGCAATTATAACAATGGATTAATTACTAATTACTACAATATATACAAACACAACAGTCAATCAGAGAGTTGTAACAGTGATGCAGAAAATTTACAAGAATTCATAAACACTACTTACAGATTGGTATAACTTTAATTTGCCGGTATAATCGACATGCTACTAGTTTACACAAAGTATTTAAAACTTATTGTATTGGGTACAGTTACAATTGCCTTGTTTGCAATATTAACATTTAATGCAAGCAATTGCATTAACTATATGAAAAGTTTAAAATAATAAATACATATTATTAATGAATGTGGCTTTTCCAGGCGGACAAACCTGATTCTTGGCTTACCAACCTGATGTATAACAAAATGTTTCTGCAATTATCTCTGTTGCAGTTATTAAGTTTATAATACTTCCTGGGAAGTCTTTTTTTTTTCTAAGAACATTTTAATCTTGTGCCCTCTACAAAATCATGTAACGATTAATTTCCTATAATGTGCCGGAAAGGAAGATGAATTTTTTTAAATTACTCATTTCTTACTAAACAGAAATATATATATATATATATATATATATATATATATAAATATAAATTTATATACAGAAGCTTCAAGTATTTGCTAGGAACATAACATAATTTGGGCATTTTGATTACATGTAATTTAAAACTAGATTAAAATCTTTGTACTATATAAATTTACGAATATCTAAACAAAATTACATTATAATTTACATGATTTGCAGATTTTATTACTCTGTAATTTAAAGTACACATCATAGCAAATGTCTACCACATGTAGACTTTGGTTTACCAACATTAGAAAGATTCGGTGTGGTTATTACATCAGTTTTAAATGACTCCAATACTTTCTATTTTTTTAAAAAAAAGTATTGACAGAAATAGTAAATAAATATTAGGATTTGCAGTTGCAATCAAGAACCAATGTATATTGCACGAGTCACCTGGTTTGTGTGGCGTGTCGTTCATGCCTTTTTTTAATCACCTGACGTAAGCCTCAAGGATTGCAGAAACGTAGTGTAGTATTTAATTTATTATTTATTTTTGTCTGTTTTTTGGCTATTCATTTATCTAATTAGTATACTTTTAATTTCTACACGTATTTGAAAACCAAATTAATTTTATTTGCGTAATAACATAAGGCTTGGTCAAAACTCTTTCATTTATTTACGACAGATTATTTTATGTAATAGAAGTAAGATAGTTTTTTCTTCATATTGTAAATCTTATTTTTTATCTGTAACTCCGTAAAAAAATAACCTACTAAGGTTTACAGTTTCAGTGAGAAATTGTATCATAGTGAATAAATCCATTAATCTTTGAGTATTTATCAGGTATTAACGTCTGCAAATATCTCTTCTTATAAACAAGAAATTGTAAGTGACAAGGTAGTTCGTTTCGTATCTGCCTCAAAGGTAGCACTTCTCAGGTATGGAGGTCTGGACAAAGTTGCATCTTAGTATATTTCAGTAGCCATAATTAACATGGATAATTAATCACATATATTAAAACCCAGTATAATAAAGTCTATTCTTAGACAATTAGATCAATAAGCCAAATTTACTGTGTACACAATATTTCCAATTTAATTAACATTTTTAATTTGAACTATAATTATTGTGTTAATATTGGATATTTTGAGTTCGTCACAGGTGGGCCGTAAATTAGAATTTAAACATACCACATGAATATTTATTCATTTTCAGGTATTTATAATAATTATTCTAGATGTTATTAAGTCAACTCTTATTTGAACAGCGAATTAGTTGCAGACACAACAATAACGAACCGTTAATATAAAAACCACTCCGTGAATTTCGATATTTACCAGGAAATTTTATATGCGACGTTGAGACTGAATAATTGAATGTGTATTGAAATAAAAACCCTCAGTCAGACTTTTATAATTTATTTATTTCACTTCTATAAACTTTAGAGTCATATTAAACTATAATATATACAAAAATAATTTATAGTCCATATAATTGAACAGTGTTAAGCCATGTTTTCTTTAAAAAATAAGTTTTGTATATAATACTGTTAAGTCGAAAGCTTTTACAGGTGAAATAAATTATTAGAGTCTGACTCAGGGATTTTATTGGAGTACAGTGCAATGTTATGGAACGAACGTGTTAAAGTATTCGGTTCTAGTTTTCCGTCTCTTAGTGTACACAGTAAATTTGGCTTATTGATCTAATTGTCTAAGAATAGACTTTATTATACTGGGTTTTAATATATGTGATTAATTATCCATGTAAATTATGGCTACTGAAATATACTAAGATGCAACTTTGTCCAGACCTCCATACCTGAGAAGTGCTACCTTTGAGGCAGATACGAAACGAACTACCTTGTCACTTATAATTTCTTGTTTATAAGAAGAGATATTTGCAGACGTTAATACCTGATAAATACTCAAAGATTAATGGATTTATTCGCTATGATACAATTTCTCCCTGTAACTGTAAACCTTAGTAGGTTATTTTTTTACGGAGTTACAGATAAAAAATAAGATTTACAATATGAAGAAAAAACTATCTTACTTCTATTATATAAAATAATCTGTCATAAATAAATGAAAGAGTTTTGACCAAGGCTTATGTTATTACGCAAATAAAATTAATTTGGTTTTCAAATACGTTTCGAAATGAAAAATATACTAAGAAGATAAATGAATAGACAAAAAACAGACAAAATAAATGATAAATTAAATACCACACTACGTTTCTGCAATCTTTGACGCTTACGTCAGGTGATTAAAAAAAGGCATGAACGACACGCCACAGATACCAGGTGACTCAAGGGGGATGTGGAAAAGAAGAGGAAGGTATCCAAGGGTTAACCAGGGCCCCCGGGCTATAGTTTAAGGATCCTACCCGGCTATTCGCCTAAAACAGATGCAATGAAAACACTAGAAAATCGTGCATCAGGTGGGTCGTGAATTTGGTACATGTCCCACGCCCTTCCGATGGCGTGGGATCTCAGCATTCCCCTGTCCGTGCCTTGACCAGTTTAGGAAGCAGCTGGCCGACTATTCCAATAGGAATAGTAGACAAATCTTTTTTATCTAATAAGTAAACGCTTTTCGCAATGTAGAAATTATGACTCCTTAATAATTACTTGAAATATATACAATATATTATCCCCTAGAGGATCAGATGTAAAACGTATTGCTGGTCATTGTGTTTCGTAATAAAGTAAGTAAAGTTGAAGTACCAGACTTATATTCAGTTTTAGTTAAAATAATAACTACTACGGCTAGTTAAATCTGTAATGACAGGTTAGTTTTAATATTAATTATGTCACGTCTAAGTACATCGATCTGCAAATAAATAAACGAAGAGAATAATACAACTGCCCTTTTATTTCTGATTCTTGGCATCACAACGTTATCGCAGGTTCGTTTATTTCCATTTTCAGTATTTATAGCCATTTCCGTTGCCAACAAAGCCGCAGTCTTTCTTGAATGTCTGTTATCATTATACAGTTGCAGTAAATACAGCTTTTCTGGGGGGGATGCTATGCATCGTTAGGTTTTATAATTTTTTAATTTATAATTTTAAAAAAAATAGTGACAGCCTTAATAATATAAACTTATAAAGTTTATTCATGCTTCTTAAAATCCTGTGTTACTGTATTTGAGTTTTTACAAGAGACCCCTAACAATTTATGTTAACACTAACAGGTTTCTAAAAAAACTTCATGTAATTTGGGATAGGGATAATCGGAGTGCTTCGTGCAATATACATTGTTTCTTGATTGCAACTGCAAATCCTTATATTTATTTACTATTTCTGTCAAAACTTTTTTTAAAAAATAGTTAAGACCTTTGAGAGATTGAGATATGTTTTTAAAATTGTATAATTGTTTCAAGTATTGCGAAAAAACTTTTTGTTTGTTTTAAAAGTTTATAATTGTTCATTTAAAAGCCCATCATATTTAATTATTACATTTTGGCTACCACAACGAGGGGTCAATTAAAAAGCCTATCTTTTTTGATTATTACAATATTCATAACAACAATCCTTTCTTTTTTAAGAGCCGGAAAGAAGATAGAGATTTTATATATATATATATATATATATATATATATATATATATATATATATATATATATAATCAAACTGTAAAAATATGTTTATTAAATTATTACATATTCTTAATTACCACAATACATATATTAATTAAGAAAAATCGTCACTTTTCACCTGACGATAGGAATAAGGATTCTATAAACGATTGGTATTTATATTTAAAATCGTGACGTCATCAATACAGTGACGTCAAAGACACCGCAACAGCACGCAAGCAGACGACAATTGCAGACGACGGACGAGGAACATCAACATCTAGCGGATTCTTCTGAACTACGTCAAAAAATGAATTAAAAAACTAATTTATACATTATCCTAATCATGCTTTTGGCCTTCTGTTGTTTGCCTTTGACGTTATTCCCAAAAATTATTTATTCGTATATTGCAATTAAAAAAAAACTAAAACAGAAAACTCCATTACAAACAAAAAAGCTTAAGTTGGCACTATTGGCACTCTGCCGCGATGTATCAGCGAAGAGGATCATCATGTAAATATTGGAGGCGATATTTCGTAAGTTAATTAATTGCTCTTGTGTGTTATATCACTTTCTTGAGTTTTGATCGTTTAAATAATCGTTCTTTAATGTTATGGAATCTTTATCCCCATAATTAGAACTGAATATTTCTTGTTATCTGAAATACCCGATTTAAGACAAGTTCAGAATTAACAAAAGTCAATAGTAGATAAATAATACGAACGGGTGTGTTCTAATTTTTTAATTACTGTGTTATCCATCTAACCCAGTAATTAACTCGAAAACTTTTGTGGCTATTGACAGCAGATGACAATTGGTCTCATAAGATGTTTTTGCTATTTGTTTATTATTTTACCATCTAAAATAAATATGATAATCATTTTAAATGTTAAGGTTTATATAATATTCAACAAAATTGTGCAAACTGAAACCTTTTTTTAATTAGAGTTTATCAACTATCATAACTTTGTAGGAATGAGGTAACCCTGAAGAATGTAAATGTTAGTTTATTCACATATGACACTTTTTTTTTAGATGCCAGGTGTCAAGCATGGAATTAGATTTCCTACTTAAATATTGGAAGAACCATAAATCATTCCTCAAATCATAAATTATCTCCAGGTGAGTCTCACACTATTAATTTAAATTGCTTGAATTAAATATAATGAAAGAAAAAAGTTTATCTTAGTATGATTGATTAATTCCTTTGGATAAATCAATTCTAGTCTATTTTTTACTGTCCAAAAGAATCCATTTTAGTGTACACTTTGGTAAAAATTACTAAGTAGAGATTAAAATGATGGTAAGATAGATATGTGTATTAAATGTTTTCATATTCTTGCAGGACTCGTGAAGACCTTCAACTATTGGGCTGGGAAGCAGCTTCTGTTGGTGGAAGACAACCTCCAGTTTGGGTGAGTTTGTCTCACTCTTGTTTATGGTGAACTTTAATGTGGCTTTGGTCAATTTAAAAATTGATAGGTATTTATAAGCTTTTCTTTCATGATTTGATTTGAAAATTTAAATTATTTTATCAATTTTCTGTAGACTTTGATCCTCAAAGTGTTGGCTATCCCTACATTAATTTGTTATGTTTTACACTTTTTAAAATGACCATTTTTTTTTATTTTGGCATATAATTATCAGTAGTAAAGGGACAAAAGCTAGATTTATCAAGTTTTCTATGTGTGGTTTATGGTTCTTCAGTCATGTGTAATTGGATATGTTGTGTTTTAACTGATTAGACTCAGATCATCAACTTTTTTTAAAAAAAAGTTGAAAACCATTTTCTGTCATATTTATTTTCTTTTGTAATTTTCCATTTGACCACATCTAAAACAACTAATCAGAGTGACTATGCTCACGTCTGAATACAAACAGAATGAACTCTTACTGTAGATACATGGATTTAGATTATTTTCTTTTTAGTATTTCCATCCTCTTGATGGCACGATTGCTATATAAAACATTCTTTATTGTCATCTGATTTATTTAGACACGTCTACTCACATTCTATTCTTATTCTCATCTGTATATAGATATTCCTGTGAAGATATTATGTAAAACTCTCTCCTTATTTAAAAAACTAACAACACACTTCAATTTTTGGGTACTCCAACTACCTTTTCTCATCTACATATCATAATGTTTTTTTGTTCAAATACACAAATATTATTAAATTTTTTACAATCTTTAGACACTATTTACAAATCATTTAGACCAAACTAGACCACCAACTACATTTGACTCCCCTCACTCGATTGAATCCAGAAAACTCTGTCCTTAGAGCATGTATAAAAAATTCTCTAGATTCAGTGGAAACAATACAGGCTGTCAGGCACACTGCGATATTATGTACCTCATTCCTGCAGTTCTAAAATTTTCAACAATTCTAATTCGTTATTGTTCCACTCCCAGGGTTAGATGTGTGAGAAGAACGATTCCTGACACATAAAAGATAGTTAAAAGTTTTTCTTTTCCTAAATTAGCTCCCCCTTCCAAGTTTCAGAGTGTGTGTATTACTCTATCATTGTGGTGACTATATTGACACTTCTGCCACTGTTTCTATGACTTTACCTGTCTTTATTTAATTTTTTTGTCTGTTATTCACATCTTCAGCACCCAATTTGGTTTCTTCAACAATTAACACAGCCTAAAGACCTGTATATTGTCATTCTTGTATACATCTTTATTCGAGCTTTACATGTCAATGTTCTTTTGACTGAACCAGTCTTCCAGTTACTATTGCTGCACTTGTCTGATTCACAAACAAGTTAACTTGCAGGATTCTGCATGTCTACAAATTGCTCCAAGAGGCAAGCTTCTCGTGCTCTCAGTCTTGTTTCCTTGGTCCACAAAACAGGGTGTTCAGAATTTTAAAAAAAATAACTATGGCATTATGCTTCTTCAAAACTTAGAACCTTAATCATGCTTCTTGTTTTGATAAAAGTAACCAACTGTCCAAAAAGAGAGGATAATGTGAGAGTACCTCATTCTTTGCCTCCTGTCTGTTTAGCACAATACCTATTTCATAACTTCTTTAGTCTTCTACCATAAAAATCTAATTACAAGACTACAATAAAAGAATCACTTGTTTCCTATTACATTCTTTGAGTTTTCTTATTTATTTATTTTAGCAGTTGTCATTAGGTATCATTATTTCTTCTGCCCTATTGCAAGCTAGGCCTTGTCTGTTGAAGATTGGAATCACATAATCTTGTTCCTCTGCCAAAATATTTGGCTGTGTTCTTAGATACTAATTCGTATTTCTACAGAGCAATTTTCTTAAAAAAACCGAGACTACATATTGTTTAACATTTTCCTGGATTTTATTGTTACTGCCCAGATTAACTGTTTAGAGAATCCGTGACTGGTGATATAAAAATTTATTATGTAGTGGCCCATAACTTAAAATGTATCTTGTTTAATCACTTTTCGTTTTGTGAACAGGTTCACATTATATCTTAAGATGAAATTCCTCATGCTGTGTGAATTTCAGATGAATTTTTACCGTTCAAACACAATGTTTTATCTTTGTTAATTCTACTCTTTCTATCTGTAGTCATCTCAACCTTAAGAAGCTATTTCTCATTGTGTCTATTCTAGATGAATGAATTGTTTCAAATATGAAGTTCTATCATTTTATGCCAATTCTACCTTCAATCTATAATCTTGTGTCATTTAAGCCTTTGCACTATCTTTACTTGATGGTATAAATCTATTTATAACTCAGGTCTCTTAAAATTAAACTCACTCTCCTTCAACAATGTGCAGCTATGTATCTTTCTAGTACAACTGTAGTAAAATCATAATAGTTTCTTGCTGTATTGGGGAGTCCAATAAAAAAAAACCTATCTCCAGTGTTTTAAACAATTGGTCAGATCACATTATAGTTTGCCAAGCTAACGGGGTGTCCAGAAATAAACTATCTCCAAGTAATTGCAGCTCCTTGCCGTATCGGTGTGCCCAGAAATAAACTATCTCCAAGTAATTGCAGCTCCTTGCCGTAGTGGTGTGTCCGGAAATAAACTATTATCCAAGTAATAGCAGCTCTTTTCCTTAGTGGTGTGTCCGGAAATAAACTATCTCCAAGTAATTGCAGCTCCTTTCCTTAGTGGTGTGCCCAGAAATAAACTATCTCCAAGTAATAGCAGCTTCTTGCCGTATCGGTGTACCCAGAAATAAACTATCTCCAAGTAATTGCAGCTCCTTGCCATATCGGTGTGCCCGGAAATAAACTATCTCCAAGTAATAGCAGCTCCTTTCTGTATCGGTGTGCCCAGAAATAAACTATCTCCAAGTAATAGCAGCTCCTTGCCGTAGTGGTGTGTCCGGAAATAAACTATCTCCAAGTAATTGCAGCTCTTTTCCTTAGTGGTGTGCCCAGAAATAAACTATCTCCAAGTAATAGCAGCTTCTTGCCGTATCGGTGTACCCAGAAATAAACTATATCCAAGTAATTGCAGCTCCTTGCCCAGAAATAAACTATCTCCAAATAATAGCTATTGGGAACTTTGTTTATTTTTATCATGTTTTATGTACTACTTGTTTCAGATTTTTGTTGAGGAGTGTATAGACTGGGGGCTTTAAACCCTTTGTCCATTCGCTCCTCAAAACGCTGGACTGGGAAGCTGTGGAAGCTAAAAAGTTTCAACGTTGAACAGAAAAGATTTTTTTTTGAGTTGGACTTAGGGCACTTTTTTTAGTGCCTTTTTCAGCTTTGGGCAGCTGGAGTGGTTGGCCAAACATCTCACAACAGCTACAGCCAGCTGCTTTTGTTAATTGTAATTGAAACAAATTGTAAAATTTGGAATTACTTTTGGAAATAAACATTTATTCTTAAATTTATATTGGATTTATTATATATCCTAGATCATTTCAAATTACTTTTGAACATAAAAATTCTTACATTTATTATATAAATCCTAGACCTTTCAAAAATACAAGACATTTTATTTTAACAATTTAATTTTACTTTCAAATACAAGTTTGAAAAAATAGAAAATTTTACAATATAGACTTCTTGTAAGCACAACAGGAACAATTGGCCAAATGCTGAAACAAAAGAAAATACAATTAGAACACTTCACCTAATAAGATAACAAAACTTAGAATGTTTGTATTAAACCTCACCAAATGTAAAACTCCATCCTCTTCACAAATAAGGAATCAATCTGCAAAAACAAAATTAAATATTAACATTTTGATACAAAATAATTTAATTTTTCTAACCTGAGATCTTAATTTAAATTTTACAACTTCATAAGTAATCTATAGTTAGTATCTCTAAATATGTTTCATATATTCAAGCAACATTAACTGGTTCCAAGGCTGCAATGCAAATTGATTGAGAACTGAGAAAATTCTTTAGCATTAATAAACCAGTCAGTCTACAACTGTATTCAATCTGATTAGAAGCAATCAAATATCTGGTTAGACTCAAAGTAAATGCATACACAGATCTAGCAATCATCAGCAAGTCTCACTTGACAGACTACACAAACTAGAGGTCTTACTATGAAGAAAAAGTACATGAATTTCATCAGCAGCAGGTTTTAATTTAGAACAGTTGCACAACCTTTACTATCTGTAAACTAATAATAGGACAAATTCTTTCAACTGAAATAATCTGATGAATAACAGTTCAGGACATTTGGACACAGGGTTCTGGTCAAGATTTATGGGGCCAGAATAAGAAAATATTGTCCTTAGTATGGATACTGCAAGAATACAGGCCAAAGAAAGAGGAAGGCCACAAAACCAGTGGATAGATATGTGGAATAATAATGGATGACAGAACTGCATTAGAGAGCAGAATAGAGGAAACTTGAAGCCACTAAAACCCGTGCTGGGTACAATTGTACAAAGCACACAAAATTAATTCAGGCAAATTGCTCAATGTAGTATTCAAAATCAAGCCTAAAGTAGTTGCTATCAACATTTGCATAAAATATAAGAATTTACAATTGGAGAAAATTATTGCCTGAATATCTAAGAAAGATTGACCATTGTGGATCAATTAAATTAAATTTAATTAAAATATAAACATGGCATAATGGAAAGTGAAAACAGGGTTTTAGTTCATGACAATTTCAAGTGAGGAAGCAATCAAGTGATTAAGGACCTGCTATATAGGTAAAGTATACAGTACGTTCTTCAGATTATATCTAGTTCAAAATCTCAAGTTTTTTGAAAACAATTACATTCAATTTATACTGAGACACTAGACATTCCTTTTTTAATTTATATTTATTAGTCAACAAATCTTATAGAATTTGCACTTTATAAATTTATTAAGCATTACTCAGTCATACAGAAGGTAAGTGGGCTTCACCCTTACTGGTTAATTTCTTGCGAGTGTCCTGTTCTGCACAGACACTGAACTGGTGGATGCTAAACTTCTCTCCCAAGTCTGCCAGTTTTCATGTGAAATTGAAGTTTCCCGTTATGGCTCCACTATTGTCCTCTGACCACGCCCATGTGGCACCTTCTCCATTTTATCCTGGCCGCTACCCTCTCCACAACTTTGTCACTCCCTTGAAGGATAAATGCTCAGGAACCCAATGTCTGGTGCTGCAAACAATGGAAAACCTAATTAGAATTCTAAGCCAAACAACTATTACATGTATCCATATACCAAATCAGGTTTATAATTTTGTGCTCAAATATATCAAAATAAGGGGGAAATTTAAATAAATTGGCAAAGTTTAAAATCACACATTACATTATTGAGACAGGTTTTAAAATTGTAAGATAATGTAGAAATTATGCCAAAGGAAATTCAGATGAAAATGACCATTGCCAAGGTTTGGTTTTATTGAAATGATCAATCCCAACACTAAATGCAGAGATAAAAGTGGAAGGAGTTATTTAAGGACAAAATTACTAGAATTAAACTGAATAGTTGGGAAAATATTGCTGGGCTTTTCTAATTTTTTACCATTATGTACTCTGAAAGCTAACTTGTATAGGTATTAAAGACAAAGATACATCATTATTGAAAGTTAAACTAGTTTACCCAATCTCAGTATTAGGTCTGGTACTGTTTATTTTATACATAAAGGACTGAATGGATGAACTTGTATAAAGCCTTCTGTCTTTTATGCAGATGTCTTTCTTGTGCTGTAGAACACTAAGCAATCTGAAGGTTCAAAATGAACCAGTATGGAAGACTTCAAATTATTTTGTCAATAATGGACAACAAATAACAAAATCAGGTTTAATGTATTTAGATGCTACCCATCATAAGGAAAACTATCCTCCAGAAATTAATGTAAATATTGCTTCAGTTTTCAATTATTACAAATAACAATACATTTGAAATTAAATATTGACCACATTGATACATATCAAAGTGTTAAAGGCTTAATATGAGATCATATTTCCTTCAATATAATGGCTTAGAAGCATGGGGAACAACTAAAAAATTGTTTTGTAAAGAGAGAACTTTAAGGGTACTCTATAAAACCGAAAATGCAGAGAACAGTCATATTTTTAAGATAATAAAGTCATGACAGAATGATTTATATGTATTTAAAGTTATCCTTATACAAGACATTGTCTACACATTACCATAAATCTGGTACAATAATTATCAGAAGACATTAAGGAGTTGAATGGGAACAGTTACAAGTCTGCCATCAAAATTATTTTAATGAAATGTTCTCATTAAAGACTTTGTCACTCACTATATAAGATGTGTAACATTTAGAAAACATTTACAAATTTTGGTAATATATTATATCAATAAATTTTTTGATTAACAGTAGAAGGGACTTGTGCAATAAATTATTGGGGAATGTCATTTCCATCCGAATAAATTTGTTCGTCATAATTCATTAATATTTACTTCATTTTACGTTTCACGAACAGATTTCGGCTAAAAATTACTGATTTCACGCACACAACTAGAAATTTATATAAAAATTCAAATGTGCCTCTAAAATGTTACTACATAAATAGACAATTATGAACTACATTGAAAAATGCTACGAAAATCTGCTTTTAACATATGAACATGGCCCACATGTTGGCAGCCATGATGAAAGTGGCGTTGTCACAAACAGCTGATTGTTCTCTCTTTAATTATTAAAGTTTCACCAACACAACTTACTTTCAACCGCATTAAAATTGCCAATATTAGCTACAAATGTTAAATAAAATATATAAATATCAGCAGACATTTAATGTTTTCTTTCACCGTGTAAATGAAAGTAAGCTTCAGGCTAACGTTTTTTTCTGATCTGACATCCCGCAACAAATATCGCACAAAAAAAATTATACCCACAGATTCCACACTAATTACATAAATCTTCAAAAACAAAAAATGCAAATCCCACAGTGTTTCATTTTACCGCACACAAATATTCCTAGTGGCAATGATGCACGCGCTATTAGGAACCAGCTACGAAGATTCAACATACGATTTGAGAAAATAAGTGAAACTCTGCTGAAATATTTCTTCCCGAAGACCAAGAGAGGCTGTCAAATTGTGTTCAGGATAGATTTGGTTGCCTAAATCCTAGAAATAAAAGATTTATTTTGGCGAAATTACGAACACGATTCTTAATTGGGAGCCGCCTTTAGATTGCAACCGTCAAGGAAAGTTGGAAGTTTCACTAATTGGATATAAAATCTGCTTATAAAAGCTTACATATTGTCTGATAATATACAATTAATATAATTAAAGTCTCAAATGTTATTTTGAGACATGTTCTTGCAGTGTAAGACACGTAATAAAGCATGAGCAATGCATACCTCAGTAGCTGCTGGGCTGAATGGAGCCATCAAGTTTGTAGTTGCCACGGTCAGAACTCAGGAAGAAGTGAAAGGCAGCAACACCAACAACAGCCCCCACCCCTCATAGACCTCGTTCCCTGTATTACACGTTCATTCTAATCGGGCCACGAAGTTATATTCCTTCACAAATCGAATTTCTGCAACACAATGGATGAAACGTGAACAAAGTTCAGGATTTAAATTATTTATTTTATCAGATCTAAAGACGAAATTTACCAATACAAGTATTTAACTAAAAAATAAAAATGTTTGACCTACCAAATTAATTACCTGAGTTTCTTATTATTATATGCTTCAAAAACGATATATACGGTTATTTAAGGTAATGGGATAAATTATGAAGTACTTAATTAGCCTCCTAAAATACTCAACTTTTTGTATTTGGTGTGATGTGAGGCACGAAAAACATTAAACGTTTATTTAGAAGTTCGTCATCGCCAACGGCTTCTGGCCAAATTTCCAAATATTTATTATTTCTTTATTACAGGTTCAAAACATTTTCGAGTACCGCAAAGAAATTTCAATCCACTGCTATTGTAAATAAAATTATGTATATATGAATTGTTAAATAAATTATTTAATATGGACAGCAGAAATATCACTTTAGTGGGGCAGTAATTTATGCATTTAATTTACGCGTTCGAATTAGTTACACAAATAAATGTAAGATCCTAATAACATATGCAAACAATGCAATATTTTTTTAATGTACTAAATTTTACACTTTTAATAAAGTAACGAGGAAAATTACATCAATAGCAGTGCAGCACTTTGCTATCAACGTGATGCATTTTCCACGCACAATAATAAGTAGGGCTGAAAGACAGAATTTTAAATATTGAATTCATTTTTTATAAATAAATATTCAAATATTTGTAATATAGCAAAGGAATTACTCTTCATTTCAGACTAAGGAAAAAAATAAGATTTTATACAAATTACTTTCCGCATTGTGTATTTAATATTAAATTTTTACATATTTTATTAGAGCTATTAAATTTAAGAAACATTTTAAATTAACCTTTGATATTTTTTCAATTGAGTGTAATTAATTCTCTGAGCTTAATTGAAACTGAGAATATAATAATCAATCACATTGCCTTTCACACGTCGAGTTCACGTGTTTTGAAAGTAAAATGATTTAAATTAATTGAATACGTAACCAATTAAAAGTCCATGTATTTATTAGACAAGAGTCTTTGCGACTAAATTTCTAGTTTTAATTATTATTATTATTAATTATTTTATTTGTTATTTGACTTTTTATATAAATTATTATTTTCAATACTAATATAATTATACATACATAAATAATTATAAAGATAAATTATGTTACAAAATCAATATTATAAAAAAGCTTCTTATTCTGCAAATAAATAAACACATAAAAAAAGAACTACAAACAAAGAAAGAAAAATAAAATATCCGGCCGAGCGAAGAGAATTTTGGGACGACGAAAAGCCTGGATTTCAGAATCGAGAGATAGGATAGTAGAAGGTGACAGGAGGTCTTTGTATTCGGAGCGGCAGAAGGTGAGCAGGTGGCTAAGAAAAAGTCGAGATTTTGCCAAATCCCTGTGGGGTAGGTTCTTCCCATGAGAGAGAGAGAGAGAGAGGGTCAATGAGTGAGAGAGAGGGAGCGAGACGATGGCACACAGGGGTTTGGCAAAATCACGGATTTTTCTCCGCCACCTGCTCACCTTCTGCCGCTCCTAAGACAAAGACCTCCTGACACCTTCTACTATCCTATCTCTCGATTCTGAAAATCCAGGCTTTTCGTCGTCCCAAACTCGCAATGCTCGGCCGTCGGCCATCTTTTCTTTCTTTCTTTTTTAATTCATTTATTTATTTGCAGAATAAGAAGCTTTTTCATAACATTGATTCTTTAACATAATTTATCGTTGTTCATTCAATACCAGTTCTCAATTAAAACTAGGAATTTAGTCGACATGGCTTTTTAATTGTTTACGTATTTAATTTAAATCATTTTACATTCTAACGAGTGAACTGGACGAGTGAAAAAGGCAATGTGATTATTATATTCTCAGTTTCAATTGTGCTCAGAGAATTAATTACATTCGATTGATAAAAAATCCAAGGTTAACTTAGTTCGGTTACTGAAATGTTTCTTAATTTTATTAATAGCTCTAATAAAATATTTAAAAATTTAATCTGGAAAGTAATTTGTATAAAATCTTATTTATTTATTCTTAGTCTGAAATTAAGGGTAATTCCTTCGCAATATTACAAATATTTGAATATTTAAATATAAAAAATGATTTCCATATTTAAAATTCTGTCTTACAGCCGCCGTACATATTATTGTGCGTTTACAAATTACAACTAGTATCAAAAACATCAGAAAACTAATTAAACGTGAGAGTAGTTTAAAGCTAAATATATTAATAATATTGCTGAGTTTCATCAATTCTCAATGTTATGGGTTGACTAATATATTGGTCCTTAAATAAATAGATGAAATTAATAATTATATTTTTAATCGTGCGTTCCTTTACGCGGAAGCTGAGCAAAATAAAATTTCAACTGCGAAAGTTTTTAGAAATTCTTCCAAGCATTCATTGGCTTGTAGTTTACAATGTTACAGCACGTTATTATTAACTTTTAAACGTCACAATGATTTACGCATTAACAACATAAAAATAAATTGTTTTTCGATAAATATAATACGTGAAAGAAATAATGTATATATATAATGAATTGTTCCTTATTTTTATTTAACAAACAGGCTCTTACACTAGCCTGGTGCTCAAGTTTTAATCGAGCTCCCTTTTCTCGTTAAATTTTCCGAGTACAAAAATGCGTTTCTTGTTTCTTTAAGCAAGGCAAACCTTACGCGTAAAGGAACGATTGATAAATAAATAAATATTCTTAATTTTAACTATTTATTTAACAATTTATATATATATATATATATATATATATATATATATATATATGTGAACACACAATTTATTTTTTACGTTGTTAATGCGTGTATAATTTATATAAATCATTGAACGGAGGAGGATTCAAGACACACAGCCAGCAATATTATTAATATATATTTAGCATTAAACGTCGTCTCTCGTTTAATTCATTTTCTGGTGTTCCTGAAACTTGTAATTGTAATCGCCAGGCAAATCAGACTCTTAATTATCAAAAACATTCGCAGTACACATTTTTTCTGTTAATCTTTAAAGATAGTTTTTCCAGTCTTACGCGTGAAGGAACTATTAGTAAATATGCTTCTTAATTTTGTCTATTTATTTACAGATTGATATATTTGTCAACCCATAAGTGTTTTTTTTATGTTGTTAAGGAGGAGAATTGACGAAACACAGCAATATTACTAATATATTCAGCATTAAACGTCTTCTCACGTTAAATTAGTTTACTGGTGTTTTTGATACTTGTAGTAATTGTAAACGCCCAGCAAAAAATGCTCTTTATTATCAATATAAAACAAAATAAAAATAAAGAATTAATAAAAATCAAAAACCTTACTCCGCCACACTCCCAGGAATTCTGCCTTCATTTTCGCCGACCCCGAGGGGAAGGCAGAGGACACTCGAAGACGAGCGAAAGTGGAAGCAGAGAGGAAATGCTTTGGAGTAAGGACCCCGCCGAGACTCGAACCCACAGCCTGCTACGCACAGAATCATTGCGTTACACAGACCTGAATTGTATCCAATGCCTGTTTTCTTTAATTTATTATTATTCTTCAAGATTATGCTTCCAATTTCATCAGTAAAATAATGGAATAATCATTTTACTTTAATTTCTCGAACAAAACGAAATTGTTTACTTTACTTGCACGTATTTTCATCGTGTGACTCGTCCGTTGGGTACGGAGGTTGAAGATACAGATATTACAGTTAAAATTGCAATCGCTAATGTAACACAAACCTTTCGGTGTTTGTACGTAAATTTGCGGTAACTTTAAATACATTTTCAGTCTGTTGAAATTCTGCATACAGACAGAGTTAAGACGATAAAATTATTTGTTAGTAACGTGTATGAAGTTGGCAGCACTGGATGTACAAAACGGAAAATTTAAAAGGTTTTCAGTGTTGTTGGAAATGGTAGCATTTAGTTGTAGGCGTGAGGTGGAGCCTCCCCATAAATGGCCCATAATTTAAAGTTAAACGTCTGCAAAATGATCTCTGGCTTCTTTGACTTGAATAGAACAGTCAGATTCTTGTTGAAATTCATTAACTGGTTCTAAGGAAATACATTTATTACATAAAATGATAAACTCGTTTGTTGCTGAAATAAATTTAAATCAAGCATCATAGTTTATGTCCATTAAAAAAACAAGTATTTTGGTTTTAATTGCACACTTATTCGTCGTCTTTCCCTGAACCGGTTAGATTTATATTTTAATTTTTGGGGAGAAAGGGCGTCAAAATAGGTAACGCGGGCGTCGTTTTCGGTGAAAAAACGGGTGAAAGGGCGGCGAGGGGGCTGATGGGGGCTTCGAGGGCTGGTGACGTGGGCGTCGAGGGTGTGTTCCAGATGTAGACGTGGGGTCGTGGTGGGTCTAGGTTGCTGGGTTATAGTTATGTTCATATACATGTGGGGCGGATTTATAAGTTGAGACCACACGGGAAATAAAAATTTAATATGCGTGATAGTACGGGTTGCGATTAATGACTACCGTTTTTTTTATAAAGTTTTATTTATCTTTTCCGAACGAACTGAACTCATATTGTATTTACTCAAAAAGTATCTCGTACAGCAATGGGTAGGCTCCTTAAACCATAGCCCGGGGGCCCTAGTAACCCTTGGCTACCTTCCTCTACCCTTCCGCATCCCCCTTCCTATGCTATTAAAGGGGAATTGCCCAATGTGGATCACCCTTATGTAGCCCTAATAAAAATATTATCTTTTTTTATTGGGTCAGCTAGATTCCACAAATTTGACATACATCATCAGTATAATTGAAATTCCGAATTTGCTTTTTTCGTGAATTCTATCCAATACATTTATGATTTAAAACAGTTCAGAGCTGTCTTTCCAGCCTTTGTTACTTTCTAACACAGTACTCCCAGTATTTTTATATATTAAATAGCATTATTTATAAAAAAATTCAACTACAATACTGAACCAAATAAAATAATATTATGTTCTGATATACACCGGTAGAATACCAGAAAATTTATTTATTGACAGTCTTGTAGTACAAATTTAAGAACTAACCGTTTTCATCATAGTCAGATATAACAAACTACCTACAGAAATAACAGACAATAAATTGGAAAGTTTCAAACTAAATCTGAAGACATGTCTGCTTAATCACTGCTACTACTCTGTTCATGAAAATTTAACTCATACACATGGAAATGAAATATAAATAAATGATGGCTTGAAGCTTGGTGTAGTCACTTGGGACAGAAGGAATTTCTTCTAATTTTCAGAGGCTCTCTGCTCCCTATTTCAGGAAAGAAAATTACATTCTGTGTGCTAACCAGCTGTTGTTGTAACACATTTACATACGAAAGAGATGTAACATAGCATATATGTGTGAATGTGCAGTTCATATACTTACATAACATGTCCTTAACATATTTTGTACAGGATGTAAAGAATTAATAACATACTACTCCCTCAATAATTATTTAATGAAAGCATTTTAAGTTCATATTTACACTTGAAAATTTGAATTAGTATTCATCGTCTTTTACCAAAAGATTCCATTAGCTAATAGAAAACTCTGCTTTTTACAATAGCTTATCATCTATCCAATCGTCTTGAGAAAAGTTTTCCTGTTTCTTAAATTTAACAAATAATGATAACAGTTTAAAAAGAAACCAATTCAACTCAATAGTAAATTACCCTGTCTCATTGGCCACATTCAATTAATATTGAAACAATATAGTGTGAAAATAAAGTGAGAGTACTTAAGAGTAGTTAGTATTACATTTATGAAGTCACCTTATGTGTAATGATGTTGCTGTATCTAGGATCCCTCTGTTTCTGCTGGTTTTCATAACAGGAGCTGTGGCTCAGGAGTGCAGTTGTACCAACAACTCACCGACAGAGTTCACATGTACTGACCCTTCGCTGACGGAAGTACCCTTGTGCGTGCCATCGGACATCACAAATCTGGCCATCCGCAACAATTCCATCCCCATCATGGCATCTACTTTCTCACGCTTTACAAACCTCACCACACTGTCCATCGCCTATATGCCCAGCTAACATCACTACCTGAAGATGTTTTCAGTGGCAATTATGCAGTAAGATACCTATTCATATACAATACACAACTCACAGGCCTACCAGACAACATATTCTTGAAGGTATTGGGATCTATAGGAACAGGATAATCAGCTTGGAAGCCAGCACCTTCAGGTATTTATTTATTTGGGCCACTCCTAGGAACTAAACGCTAAATTAAACCAAATAATATATCACACATGATATCAAATAAGTATTTATGTTATATCAACTACCTTGAACTAAGTATTAATGGTTAATTTTACAGACAGATTTACTTCTAGCAACATGTTGGTAAGTGAAGCACGAAAATTATTATTTCAATCAGACAGCACAGAAATTTAGAAATCAAATCACCGATAAATTCTACAGCATAACTAGTGCTTCTTCTAATCACACAAAATTATGTAAGCTGTAAAAAATTTATAAACCAAACATAACAATATGCTTGCTAAAATTGATCTTAGAAATATTTCCGACAGGAAAATTGACAATTATAAATACAAAAATTAATTCCTAATAAAATCAGACTCATCAATGGTATGGTTTAAATAAACACATTTATAATGCACTACCTCAGTTTATAAAGTACCACTGTAACCAATGTAACGCTGGGACCCAATAGTGTATGTGGAAGAGAGAATTAAAAGAAACCACAACAATCACAAAATAAATATTTATTGAAAAATTTAAGAAATTTTAAACATATAAGATGAACAAAACCTTTAAACTAATGATTTCATTTTAAGGCATTCAACTAACAAGTATGTTCCAGTTCAATACTTTTGTACTAAATTAAATACCTGCAATTTATTAAACATGAAAGGGAAATGAACACATCTATATACACTAAATTTCATATTTACAGTCTTATGTCAATGGAACCAGTCAAGTTAAGGGAAATTTCTTCCTAGGCAATAAAACTACAGTAAAAGTGTATGTGGTATGGGACAAGGACTTACACATGTTGGATGGCTGACCCATACTCCAGACAAGGATCTAGTGTAAAGTCTGAGTAGAAGGCAGTCATGTGATAGGATGGGTGAAGAGGGTTGCAGTTGTAGCATTGTACACACAAAGCAAATTTTGTTTTACAACTACCTGAGCACAGTTCAATTACACTGCTTCACAACACTGCTATCTTAATTTGGAATATGTGTTTTAACCACTCATATAATTAAATTTATTTCGGATACACAGAAACAGGATTAATACATAATGCAAAACAGTTTTTGCTAAAACAATTGAAAATAAAATAAAATATTTGTTATGCACTGTCAAGAATATACTGGTTAACTTGAGGTATTTTATTTTCAGCAAAACTCCAAACCTGCTTGAAGTGGGATTCAGTGACAATATTTGTTACATCAGTCTCAGCAGATACATTTGTCAACACCAAGCTTCAGATCATATGGCTGGGAAACAACCCATGACACTGTGACTGCATGTTACCTGCATTCAAGCTGTGGTTAAATTCTATACAGATAAAATATGAGAGTGCAGCCCAGTGTGAAACCCCCAGCAAATTGAAGGGACATTAATGACTGATTTGCCTAGTGTCCTGCAGTGCACAGGGTGAATCGACTTATAATATATTCAAAAAATTGGAATATGGGTTTAAGATTGTTTACCATGGTTCTTAGATAACAAAACTTTTGAAAAGTTCATCATGTTCAAAATTGTTCACATTTTCATCATTCATTATTTATTATTTATTAATGCATAGCTGGGGGCCCGGCATTGCCCGAATTGTCATATATCCATAATCCCCGATTTGACTTCAATCTGGGTTGCTTTTGTAATATTTTTATGTAACACACCTTTGTCCCTATCCCTAAATGTGCTCACCTTCCATGCTGAAATTATATAAAAACAACACATTTGAAATTTCTACCACCATTGACCCACCCTCCCACCTGTGTTGTCCAAGTTGTCATAAATAAATCAAGCAACATCCATAACCCCAATTTGGCTTGATACTTGGTTGTTTTTGCATTATTTTCTTGCAATGCCTTTCCACGCCCACCCCTAAGTGTGTTTCTTGCCCATGCCATAAAGGGTTGAAATTATGCACCCATAACATCGCTAGAAAAACATAATCGATCTCATTGACCCCGAAAAATATTTATCCAACTCAAATATCGGCCATTTTAAATTTTCCACCACTGTCCCCCTGCTCCTAGGGATGGTAGGCGTGTCTCACCTCCACAGTACTGTTCCTCATGTTTCGAAGAAGAATGTGTATACCAATTTTTGTTAAATCTGACCACATGTTTAAATTTGTATACAAATTAACATAAATATATACAAACATACATACTTTTTTTATTACATAGATTACCCTATCTGTGATAATCATTTTTGTGTCTGTGACCATTCATTTTTGATAAATTTAATGTTTTAATTATTTATGATTTTTTCCCCACCAAATTTTGGTTTTTACACTAAGCTTTTTTGCTCCAATATTGATTGCCTTCTTCAGAATACTCCAGCCTTATTACATATTTTCTTCACAAGTTTAGTTTATCTCTATTTGTTAGGTATACTTTTAAATTTGTCTCCATTCAGAATTACTAACAGGATGTTAACTGATTGGAATAACTGAAAAAATAAATAATAACGGAGAAACAGAAAATACATGCAGATGGAATATAAGATGAAATAGAAAAATTAGTTGAGATCTGAATATGTATTAAGACATCAAATGATAAATTAACTTTTGTGTGCTAATTACTTTCCAAAAACATTTCTAAGATACACAAAAACATGTGTCAGAAAATAGTTTTAATTCCATTACTGTAAAAAACACATTAAACTGGCAAACATTAAATAATTGAAATTACACAAAAATAAAACTATTTTATCAATTAAATTTACTATGATAAATTACAATTTGAATTTGAATAGTTAAAAAACACTACTCTTCACTGAAAATGTATGTGAAATATTAACAGTATATCAAACTCTGTGTTGTGTACCTATTTTGTGTGTCAATTTAGCTTCACACAGACTAGAATATATTAAGAACATTCCATACAAAGCTTTGGCGAGCTTGGAAATTCATGATTGGAAATGCTATTAATGATGAAACAAGACTGTACATTAAAAATAACATACAATTTATATCGGCTTCTCCACATGGCATCTGTAAGTAAAACATTTAGGTTATTTTTTCACTCAAAATCTGTAATATTGCTGTAATGAAGCAAGATGGTACAAAATTGATACATTTACAAACATAAATATTAATGCAACTAATCATGTGGCATAGAGAAATTATTAATATGAATAGGAAAGAAAATTATGGACTTAAATTGAGTGCTGGTGTCACAAT
Source organism: Zhengitettix transpicula (assembly GCA_037074705.1). Taxonomy (NCBI): domain Eukaryota; kingdom Metazoa; phylum Arthropoda; class Insecta; order Orthoptera; family Tetrigidae; genus Zhengitettix; species Zhengitettix transpicula. The sequence continues at coordinate 31,033,947 of CM073596.1, read as the reverse complement.
GCTAGACAGAAGAACTATTTCAAATTTTCGGAGGCAAGGATGAGACATTGTCAAATTAGTTAAAATTATTTGTATGAAAAGGAAAGAGAGATAGTGGGTGGCTTACCTGAAATTTTTGGAGTTTTTAGTCCACTTCACCAAAAGAGAATCAAACAAATATGAACATTGTTTTTGACACTAACAAATGATACCAAATATACTTTATTTTTAGTTTGAATCAGGGTTAAATATAAATTCTTGAAGAAGAAACAAATTTTTTTAACCTCTTTAACTTAATAAATTTTAAAATGTATAATATTCCATTAATTTCTTAATAATTGTATTTTAAGAAAAAGGCATTTTGAATTTTTTTAAGTAACAAAACCTACACATTATGCTATTGAAATGCAAAGTTATATAGTTATTTACATTGCCTATTCTTAGATATGGTTTTATATTATAAATAAAATATTTATCTTCCACAATTTATTAAATTAAATATATATAATACTTACCAAAGGATAGGATGATTTTGATTTCCCTATAGCCATACACATGGATATACCAAGACCAACAAGAGTGTCTTCAAAATCTTAAGAAAATTACACAAAATATGTGAAATCTTGTTTGTAGTTGTTGCTTTATTATTTTCTAAGACATTGAATTATTTATTCATACAAGCACTTATATGAATATTGTTTTATTGGATCTTCACATAAGATAATATGCAATTTCATCTTCAAACTTATAATATATTTTCATAAAATTACTTTATTTCCAACAGTATACATAAAAAACTGGAATTCTAACAGTTATACAAATAGGTTGGAATTGGCCTTGTCTGCAAATATATAAATTATATATTGAAGGATACTGAATAAAGGGCCACCAAAGCAGGCAACGAATCCCATATTTGGAAACCCAGCTCGAGCAATTGCAGTGTTCGAAATCAGATCTAAAGGCAGTGACATAAATAAGATGATCATTTATCAACAATAATTTTTTACTCAGGAACTCTTAACTTTAAAATTACTGACTATATATATATATGATATTAGTAAGGGTATGTCATTGTCAATAATAATTGCAATAAAGGAAAGAGAGAAAGTAAAGTGCAGTGTCGCCATAAGGAACTGAAGGTTGTTCTTCAAATTTTCGGAGGCTGAGAGCCTCAGGTAAGCCACAACCTATCTCTCTTTCATTTCCATACCAATATTGCAATTATTTTTGTTAATGTCAATCCTTACTAATATCATATCTATCTATCTATACATACATATCCTTCCTCGTATATATACATATATATATATATATATATGTGTGTGTGTGTGTGTGTGTGTGTGTGTATATATATATATATATATATATATATATATATATATATATACACTGACAAAGTCACATATAAACTTGGATAGTGAGGAAGGATAGAAATAAATAGGAGAAATAGGAGGATTACGCTTGATGTGAATTCATATGCTCAAGCGTAGATCTGCTCAGTACACAGATGCCATAACCATCTTGGCCACTGGATCAAATTCCTGACCAGGCAAATATAGACAGTCTTTTTATGGATAAAAAATTGTTTTGTGAAGGAATGGTTAGAGTAGAGGGAATGAACTATTAGGAGCATCCATTAAGGAATAAATACAATATTAGGAGAATCAATTAAGGAATTGGAACTAATTTGGTGAAAAAGTCACATTTTAAATTAGTTCCAATTCTTTATCGGATTCTCCTAATATTGTGTGTGTGTATATATATATAAATGGAAAAAAAAAGATTGATGGTCATAACTGATAGATTCAAAATCTTTCTGGTACAATAGTCTGTTATAATATCTCTTGTCCAGTTACAGTACAAGAAATAAATTAGACTTCAAGTAAGGTAAATAAATCTCTAAAATACAAAAAGAAGTCCTTTAAAATTTGTTTAAGAAGTATTCAAAACTCATAATATACATTATGAGATGTTACATATCGCTATTAATTTAGTATAGATATGGACTCCTAACATATCTTACATCCCATTACACTGCTGTTAATAAATGAATCAAGTGGCAGGCAATATTTATTACAAACAAATACAGAATTAAATCGTTCCTAACAAAATATAATGGGAAAACGTTAATTATTTCCTGAATTATAATTAAGAAATAGTTGCGAAGTATGGCTTTTTTGTTTTTTTTTACACCTCACAGAACATGCCGAGGTGCCTCGGCTAGTGGGAACCTTATTTAAAAAACGGAGAGTCCAAGCAACCCGTCGTGGGAATATTCTTAAGAATACAAGAAAACATTTAAATAATTATTAATAAAATAATATTTGTGTTTTGACAGGTGTATGTTTCGGAGTCACAGACCTTGGGCATACGGTAAGAGTTGTCCGCTATTTCCATTGGAATAGTCGGCCAGCTGCCTCCTAAACTGGTCGAGGCACAGAGAAGTTAATGCTGCGTCCCCACAGCAAACTCCTCTCCCGCTATCGGAAGGGCGTGGGACAAGTACTCAATGCCCGACCTACCTGATGCAGGTTTTCCTAGGGTTTTCCATGCATTTATTTAGGCGAATGCCAGGTAGGATCCTTAAACTATAGCCCGGAGGCCCTAGTAACCCTTGGCTACCTTCCTTTACCCTTCCGCATCCCCCCTTTCAAATCCCTTCCTATGCTATTCAAGGGGAGTTGCCCAACGTGGATCACCCTCATGTAGCCTGTTGCCCTAAAAAAAACTATCATGGACCTATTCTTTTTCCTTATAAGATTGTTTAATATTCGTTGTTTTTTCTGTCTGTCTGTAAAAAAATATTTTCGTGTGTGTTAATTATTCAAAACTGCTCTTCAAAACAATGTTGTAAGTATGTCAAATATTTATTTAGCGTCGTTGAAACAAGCCATCGAGCCGCGTTGTTTATTGTAAATTTGTTTTACGATGCCTATGCTTTATAAGAATAACGTCCGCATTCGAGTGCCTTCATTAAAGTCTTCATTTTAAAATGTGTGAATAATATTTCATAATAAGTAATAGTCATGTGGCGTATCTGTGACTTACTACTTTACTGATTGACATACTTATCTAATTCACATACATCATACACTAAAGTAAAATAAAAATAATAAGAACAATTTATTTATTTTTTATATTATGTCGAAGTTTTGATACCTTTTTCTATCTTCTTCAGGTATTGACCTACATAGGAGGTATTTACAATTGATTAGACTTATAGTATAACTGTACAAAGTAATCAAAGGAAAACTAAAGTGCAACCCCCAAAAAAATAAATAAATAACAAGCAACTTACCATATTAACACAATAAAACTGAAGAAAAATGTATCGAAACGTCTTAATATAAAAAAAATAAAGTGTCTGTATAATCTCATAAATAGTTCTCATTAATTTAAAACTGACGTTAAATTAAAAATTTTCACTAATGTAAAATTCATCACATTTCCCCAACAGGGAAAAGTAAAATTCTATTTAACAAACATTGCTTTACTGATTTTAATATTTTATTATCTTGTTATTGTAACGACATTCTAAATTTATATTCTTCGATTTCAACACTCATCTAATATGTAGAAGGAAAAGTGAAAAGAATACATATATAAAATAGAACATATTGATAAAACAGTACACAAATTAAGAGAAATTAATAAAAAAACAAATAGATTATTTGTGAATATATGTAAATCAGAAAATGTAAATAAGAAAAATAAATAATTGTAAAATTGTTTTATATATGAATTAGAAAAATATTTTTCAGAAATAAGTTTAAAGCAATGTGATAAATTTTAACTTATTTAATTTAATTGTGTGATTTTATATTAAACATATGCATATATATATATCTATATATATATATATATATATATATATATATATGAATCCATTAGATACAGTATAATTATTCACCGACAATTTAACAAACGAACTATTTAGTTTAAAATAAGATGACTTATTGTTTATTTTGATCTAAAATAAAATTTAGCATCCTATAAAAACACACTTGTTTACTAAAATTTACCGTTAAAAACCTTCACACTTACCCCGGTTTAGTATACCACGATTAATATTTTTTTTTACTTTTTCCAAACCTTTATTTTTGATGGTAACAGATGTCGTCCATGCAGAGCAGACTAAAATGTAAGGCGGATGATACATGCAATAAGAAAGAAGAAAGTAATTATTTAGTGAGAAAAGACTTTTGATATAACACTTAATAACACCAAAACATTTGAAGCGAATGGTTGTCTAAATAAGCACTTAACTAATCAACCTCTGAATAAAGAAAAGAATGGACCACAGAGCTTATATATCATAAAGAGAATAGCCTTTGATAGAAGGGAAAGCACATAGTGCATATATTTATTATGTGTGATGTATTAGAAATATGTCAAAACATCAGACGAACCCCTTTACAATTAAAAGTTATGCTATACATTGTACTCTCGTGTTTTGCGGGCTGCATATAATAAGAAAAGGAAAAATGTACAGAAACTAAACAAATATCTCTGATTACAATCAGCGGACTGTCTGATGATTCACTGAAGGCTCCCGCTCTCATAACATGTTTTATTGTTCTATTTGAAATATATAAATTTTTATTCCTCTCTAGAAAGCTGTCTGCGACGGCTATTCTCTCGCAGGCGGAATCTTGTAGGGGAGACTGAAGGGGCTACCTTTGGTGATGCCTTTTCCTCTCTCCGTTTTCGAACTAAGGTTCCCACAAGCCGAGGCGTCTCGGCATGTTTTCAGAGGTGTATGTTCCGAGGTCGCAGACCTTGGCCATACGGTAAGAGTTGTTCACTGTTCCCATTGGAACAGTCGGTCAGCTTCATCCTAAACTGGTCGAGGCACGGAGAAGGGAATGAAAACTCCTCTCCCGCTATCGGAAGGGCGTGGGACAAGTACCCAATGCCCGACATACCTGATGCAGGTTTTTCTAGGGTTTGTCCTCCATTACTTTTAGGCGAATGCCGGGTAGGATCCCTAGTTAACCCTTGGCTACCTTTCTCTACCCTTCCGCATCTCCCCTCCCTTTCAAATCCCTTCCTATACTATTAAAGAGGAGTTGCCATCTTGTGGATTACCCTCATGTAGCCTGTTACCTAAAAAAAATATTATTCCACTCTCGTCCTCTCGCGGATGAACCATCCCAGAGAGCTCTGAGGATGCATTTACATTTCTCTGGTTTTTTGAAACTAAGTTTCCCACATGCGAGGCACCTCGGCCTGTTTTGAGAGGTGTATGTTCCTTGGGCATACGGTAAGAGTTGTCCGCTATTCCTATTGGAATAGTCGGCCAGCTGCCTCCTAAACTGGTCAAGGCAAGCCGAGGAGAAAGCTGCGACCCTACAGGAAACCTCTTCCCCGCCATAGGAAGGGCGTGGGACAAATACCAAATGCCCGAGCTACCTGATGCAGGTTTTTCTACGGTTTTGCCTGCATCACTTTTAGGCGATTTGCCGGGTAGGATCCCTAAACCATAGCCCGGGGAACCTAGTTAATTCTTGGCTACCTTCCTCTACCTTTCCGCATCCCCCCTTTCACTCACTTTCCATTGCTATAAGATGGGAGTTGCCACTATGTGGATTACAACATAAAAAATAAAATAAAGAATTCCTCACAAATTGAGTCATTTACTTACTTTCTTTTCAGCTTTTTCCGAAATTTTATTTTAAAATTAAACCAGTCAGAAATCTTGATTTATAATATTCACACAGAATTTACACTACAATAACCAAAACTTTCAAATTTACATTTTAATGCTTATTTTATAAATCCCCGATGCTTCTTAATCATTGTAAATGTTAGATAATTTTTTAGGTATTTATAAATTCTCTCATAAATTAATTCCATTATCAGAGGAAAACTTTTTGTTTATATCATGTTTAGCAAACAGTCTTGCAGGCAATGTATTATAAAAACCGTGTGCTGGATTTTATAAGAAATATTGTCATATCATCATTGCATAACTGTAATCAGAAAGAAGTACTTTTAATTATACAGCACTCACGTAAGAAATTAGCATTTTTAAAATCCCAAAACAATGAATTTGTTTCTTTTAATATAAATTGAATTGAAGATGACGCAAGGCATCACGTCGCATTTTGTTATAAAATCAGCCTTTCTGGGTCACTCAGTTGCAAACATATTAGTACTATGTTTATTATTCCAACTATTTATTTCTCCAATTCTCTTTGTAGGTATTAACCGACCAAATCAATCACATACTATTTTTAAAGTATTTTTGAATATCTGTTTTTATCTGTGCGCTTGAGTGGCAAACAACAGCATATTTTGACGTTCATCAAGCTTAAGGACCTATTAAGCGCGGACGTAATGTCCAATTAGGGTTACCGCTAGAATACGGGAGGCAACGGGAATGCATCTAAAATTTATTATTTAATTTTATACGCCTAAGGAAGAAGACGCAGTTTCAGGAGGTGCCATTAAATTTTTAATCTCCCCGAGAGTTATTTTCCCTGCCTCCGAAGTAGTAATTACCCTCAGACGTACAGATTTTAATTTCGTATTCCCGTATAATTGGATGGGTAGAGTTCTAATATTATATTTTTCTCTTCCGCTTTCCTTTGTTCCAAGACATAATCTTTTCATTTTCTGAGGACCTCAGAAGGCAGATGTTTTTAACGGTCGTGAGAAACGGGAAGTGGACTTCTTGAAGGTTTATTGGACGCCGCGTGGAGATCACGAAGAATAAGCGGTTCCCCAGACATATTGTACAAGGTTTGGGCCTGGTGGTCAAACTTTTTCAGAACTTCGATCCGGACGGGACGTTTTCTTAACATATACGACCCAAAGACGACTAAAAGACCAGGCAATAATCTCACAAAAGCAAAACACAACAAATTCTCCTCACATTTAATTCAGTCACGCAAAATTATTGTGGATGTGTAGTTGTAGAAATAGTGTAAATATTCGCAAAGATGAAACATGAAAAGTAATTCATCAACATTAAAATGAAACTCAATAATGTTACAGACAGTCTATAAAATAGTGTAAAATAAGAAAACCTAGGTTGTCTTAATTTTTCCCGGTATTTTAGTGATGAAGAAATTAACTACACGTATAACAGAGAAGAAACAGAAATTAATTTTCGACAATAAAATTTGAAAATTTTAAATTTAGTAGATAAACATAATTAGTTATCTATTAAATTTAAAATGTTATTCAGAAACTAAAAATCTCTGTAATTTTTAAATCTGTTTATTCATGTTATTATTTTGATAAAAATCACTAAGGTTGTCTTAATGCATTGGATTTATATAATGTTGTTTATAAAATTAGTTGCAAAAGTTTCTCATTTGTTATATCGGCCAGAACTAACGATTTTTGTAATAAGGAACATAAAATCCAAGCTATAATTCCCACATTATAAACATTTACAGACTACACAAAACATTGTTTAGATTTTAATCATTCTTTCAATTTTGATAATTCTATTATTCTAGTTAAGAAATTTTAATTTTAATAATCGTTACGTGTGTTTTCCTAGTAATTTATGATTTTTGAAAAGAATTATGACTACTTGTAAATTGTTTCCAAGTTTTTTCTGACTGTAAAAAAAATATTTTGCGTTGGTGTCCTGGAATATTCGTGTGTGTTAATTATTCTGCACTTCACAACAATGTTGTAAGTATGTCAAATAGTAATTTAGCGTTGTTGAAACAAGCCATCGAACCGCGTTGTTTATTGTACGATGCCTATCATTTATAAAAATAATGTCCGCATTGAAGTGCCTTACTTTAAGTCTTTATTTTAAAATTTGTGAATAATTTTTGATAATTAGTAAGTCACTTTACTTATTGACATACTTATCTAATTTACAGAAATCATACACTAATGTAAAATAAAAATAATAAAAACAATTTACAACCTTATACAGACACTTTTTATATGCTGACGACGTTTCGATACCTTTTTGTATCTTCATGTATTGACCGACAGTGGAGGAATTTACAATTGATTAGATTTATTGTATCACTGTACAAGGTAAACAAAGGCAAACTAAATTACACACAAGAAAAATAAATAAATAACAGGCAACTTACCAAATTAACACAATAAAACTGAAACTGTATCAAAACGTCATAATATAAAAAAAAGTCTGTATAAGGTCATAAATTGTTTTTATTAATTAAAAACACGTTAAATTAAAAATTTGACTAATGTAAAATTTTTAAAAGGTTAATTTCAGAAATAATACAGATTAAGTCCAACAAAATTTATTTAAAATTTTAACAGGACACTTTTCATTAAAATTGTATTTAAGATGGCTTATTAAATAAACTTTGTTCATTTATATATCGTTTTCACATTCTTCGTAAAGTGTTGTAACTTTGGCTTGCCATAGTATTATTGACTAGGATTACAACAGTTGATCGAAACGTCTATAAATTTTATTATTGATAATTTCTGTTTTATGTCTGTAATACGAGTCGTTGAGTTCTTTTGTTATTTATCTTACCGACGTTAATTATGTTTTCTGGTAGGATAATTTTTAATAAATAACATTTCTCAAATAATTCTTTTATTGCACCACAAACCAAAATTTTCTGGTCGAGTTATTAATTTTACTAAAAATTGAGAAATAATATATAATTTAGTTTAAAAAGGAATTTTATCTGATAATGTTCATAATGTGAAAATATTTATTTCGTTTAAAAATATTTTACTCGCCAAGAACTATACTTTTAGTTTACATATAAATATTATCATTTATTTATTTTTAGGGTAACAGGCTACTGAGGGTAATCCACGTGGTGGCAACTCCCCTTTAATAGCATAGGAAGGGATCTGAAAGGGGGGGATGCGGAAGGAAAAGGAAGGTAGCCAAGGGTTAACTAGGGGCCCCGGGCTATAGTTAAAGGATCCTACCCGGCATTCGCCTAAAAGTAATGCTGGGAAAACCCTAGAAAAACCTGCATCAGGTTGTTCCACGCCCTTCCGATAACGGGAGAAGTTTGCTGTGGGGACGCAGCATTCCCTTCTCCGTACCTCAACCAGTTTAAGTGGCAGCTGGCCGACTTTTCCAATGGGAACAGGGAACAACTCTTACCATATGCCCAAGGTCTGTGACCCCGGAACATACACCTATTAAAACAGGACGAGGTGCCTCGGCTTGTGGGAACCTTTGTTCAGAAACGGAGAGGGAAAGGCTTCCTTTTTTTGGGGGGGGGGGGCAACAGGCTACATGAGGGTAATCCACGTTGGGCAACTCCCCTTTAATAGCATAGGAAGGGATTTGAAAGGGGGATGCTGAAGGGTAGAGGAAGGTAGCCAAGGGTTAACTAGGTCCCCCGGGCTTTATTTTAAGGATCCTACCCGGCATTCGCCTAAAGAAATGCAGGGAAAACCCTAGAAAAACCTGCATCAGGTAGGTCGGGCAGTGGGTACTTGTCCCACACCCTTCCGATAGCGGGAGAGTAGTTTGCTGTGGGGACGCAGCATTACCAAAGGTAGCCCCTTTGTTCTACCTGCGAGAGAATAACCCTCGCAGGCCTTAAATAGTAATTTTAGCTTCAAACACATCAAAATGATTAAGAATAACACAGCTAATGATTTCATTTCCTTACCATATGCTAATACATACATTTAAAAGGTCGTATTTTTTTAAAAATATTTAAACCTTTATTTTTTGTTTTTATTAAAGGACGCCCATACTTCACCAATCTTACGTGACAAATAATGTTGTTTGTAAAATTAATTCTAGTTTAAGACGAAAAGAGTATAAAATAACAAATTTAATTTCAATCCAGCAAACACAATCGTAGAGCAAGCAGCACAGTTTTTAATTTTAATACACCAACATATTGAAGATATAATAAAATAATTATTTCAAAATGTTATCTATTAAAATCAATCCAACACTGTCAATATTAAACTTGATTTCTTATTGTAATGTTCTTTGGTGCACCTGTATTGAACTTTGCTTTACCTGTCAACTGAAATTCTGTTCGAGAAAGACGGAAAAGTAGTGTCAAAACGTTCAACTATTTGTAGAAAAGTAATTTGTGTTTATTTTTTTCTCAAATTAAGGTTGGTATGAAATTTAAGATCGTATAATTAAATTATTATATTATATATTTTTTAATAGCAGTTCATTTATTTCCAGTATTTTGATTTTTTTAACGGTATAGATGTTGCTCTGGCGTACGAGAAGCCATTATAATTTCGACTATATGCCTTAAACAGCTGCGAAAGGATTGGGCATTTTATTTTCCAAGGTATGGATAATTTTTAGTTTATCACGTGTTTATTCGCGCTCGACGTGTGAGTCGACGTTCTTGCCATAGTGTTTCTCTAGGCTACAAGACTAGTTTTTGTGGACCGGAACCACGGTTAGAAGCATTTCTTGTGCGTAGTGAACTCTGGAGGAAGTCAGACGCTGTTCATTAGTGCACATGTAGTGTGCGTCCGTATGTGTGAGACCCCCTTAATGAAGGAAAACTGATGAAACTTACAGAAACAGTGTAAGATATCCGAGGTTCTTCCACTGACAGTAACAGTTCTAGCTATATCAAATACTGCAACAATAGAAAAAAACTAACGATATGGAGAAGCAATTTGTATTTATTACAGGGTTGATGTTACATGTCATAAATTTTCTAACATAATAGACAATTTCAAACAACTGCCATTGTTTTCCATGTGATTAATATATTACGATTACGTAAAAATATTAATTATGAACGAAACAAATTTATTTAATGGAACAGGAATACTTTAATATTACAAAAACTATTCGCGTAAAAATTACGTGTAAAGAAAAAATTACTTCACTAGCCGCGGAAAATTTTGTTTTGTAATACTTTTACTTCACAGGGTTCTATGTTAGGTGGGGTTTCTTAAATAAAAAGATTAATTTACGTATTATAATAATTTACTAATCAAGATGAGAAAATTGAATTTATACAAAAAAATGACCATAATTAAAAATAAGGAGACTTGTATTGTCTCTCTGTCAGGGATTTCGTAGGGTGAGCCTCAATATGGGGAAAATTGAAACTAATGATGTTAATAAATTGAATTTATTGATTAACAGTGTACATGCAGGGACTTGTATTTAGTCCATTTAAAACACGATACTGTGCCGTGGTGGTTGAGACCTGTAATTACAGTTTATTAGCCAAAAGTGTTAGGTGTAGATAAATACAATGCTTAAATTTTAATTTATGGGTTTTCAATTCTGTAAATTATATTTCCTACTATCTAGCTGCCCGGCGTTGCCCGGGTTGTCATATATCCATAACCCCCGATTTGACTCCAATCTCGGTTATTTTATAATCTTGTAACTAGTTCCACCCTCCCTCCCCTCCCTAAGCGTGCTCCCCTACCATGCCGAAAGGGTTTGAAATTATACACAAACGTCAGTAGAAGTACTATCAATCTAATTAACCCGGAAAAATATTTATTCCACGGAAATATCAACCGTCCACCTCCGACCACCCCTGCTTGGGGGAGTTAAACGGCAAGTTGAAAGTAATAATTAAACTCGGTGATACCCACAATCCCGGATTCATACAGACAAACATACAAACACACTGCTTTATTTAATAGATCAAGAAATGGAAGTAGTGAAAATACAAGGAAATTATTCTTCCTTTCTTTCTTCAATACAGACGTTTTGCGATACCAAGATTAACTTACACGTTTACAGCTCTAAACGCTGATGACGTGGCGGAATTTTATTGATGCATAGTCAGTAACGTGGTAGACTGTGATGTAGCGGCGGACTAATTTAGTTTCCCAGAAGCCCGACCACTTTCTTCACATAAAAGTTCGCGTATCTAAAGGTCTTACATTTTCTATGACAATATCAGCTTCGAAAGTCTCTCCCTTTGCTATTTAAGAGTTTTTCAACTTCCTTTTAACTCATTTATCTATTCAGATACAATAGTTTAATTTACATTTTCCTGAAACATAGGTTTAAAAGAAATTGATTCAATTAGAACATACCTTGAAGATTTTTTTCCGCTGTAAATTTATCATTTATAAACTCAGATGACTTATTGTGTAATTATTGTGTATTACTCAATTGTAAGAGTCCACTTTAGTTGCCCAATTTGTGGAATTACAGTTTTGCTGTATCTCTGTTGAGCAATGGTCGTTCTGTCAGCATAATAAAACAGATCGCAGACGCAAAATAATTTCGTAGCCAATTCTGAAGGAGAAAAACAAATATTTAATTACCGGAATACATAAAAGGAGAGATCTTTATTATGTTTTCACGTCTGTGTCAATTGTTTTAATTTCAGTCCCTAGCTTCATATTTAATTTATCCGTGCGCAGATTTGTATTTGCGGAGCAGCACGTGGTGATACGAGACTTGTGGCCTTCCTGAAAACCCAGCCGGAAATTAAATCAGGGAAAATAGTGAGGTCATTGAGGCTTAAGTAAATACTCCAGGCGTGTTGTCTTTCTTTTTCCTCGTAATTGAATCTTAGTGAGGGGGAACGGAAATGAGTCTTCCGCCAGGATCCTCGTGTACAGAAGCGAGATTCTCTTCAAACTCACAGATGATTGTACAGACTTCGAGTACCTGTGTAATACTTATCATGCTTATTGGAAACAGCATGTGAGAGCCTTTATGGAGAGAAGGAGATACCTTTTCCTCTTAACGTTGATGAACTAAAGTTCCCGCAAGTCGAGGCACCACAGTCGGTCAGCTGCCTCCTAAACTGGTCGAGACACGGGTTGCGTCCCCACAGCAAACCCCGCTCCCACCATCAGAAGCGCGTGGGACAAGAACCCAATGATCGGCCTACCTGATGCAGGTTTTTTAGGGTCTCCCTGCATCACATTTAGGCGAATTTCCGCGTAGGATCCTTAAAACTACTGTCCCGGGGCCGTAGATAACCCTTGGTTGTTTTCCTCTACCTTTCAAATCCTTTTCAATGATATTAAAATGGAGTGTGCTATACCTGGATTAGCCTGTTACTAAAAAAAATTGAACGAACGTCACAAAATTTTTTCAGTAGGCGGGGTTGTATTATGAGGCTTGGGTGGGCTTTAGCCTATGAGCATTCGGCATCATAAAAATTATGCCAGAATTAAAAATTATAATCCCTCGTAATATCATTATAAAATAACAATAAATTATATTAAATAGTATTGGATTATCTTTTAACAAAGTCTCCGACAATCGTTATTTCGACAATTTCTTACTACGGAAACATCTGTAATTGTAAATGAAGTAAATGAACAGTTAAATCATTGTTTTACGTTAATGTACATATAATTATTGAGTTTACGGATGTTCCAGTACTGTCTTCAAAATTATAGAAAAAGTGGTTCAAGACAATCATTGCATCCATTCAATATTTACAAAGATAGTTCGGGGAAAATAAAGAAAAATCATGTAGGGTTGTTAAAATATTATTACACTACTACATACATTTTGGCTCAATCATAAAGTACTTCTAACTCCGATTCAAGGAGGTTTCAATTCGACTACCAATTTATATATACTGGTAGGAATATTTTTTATTAAGGTTTTAATTTATTATAAATAAAATTTTTGATTTTAATTAAATCAAAGAAATTAAATGGAAATACATGAATATTACAAAAATCTATAAAAACCTTAATACATGTGCATTGATCTTTTTTATAACGGTTAAGTTTGGTAGGGACATTATGACAAAATCATTGTTTTAATAGGAACCGGTGTATTTTATAATTTTCATGCACTAAAATCTTATTTGCTGGAGCCCGCTTCTTGGTCCACGTTTCTTTAAGCCGTCTCGTTGTCTTGAATTATTTTCAGAAAACACTACGATCTTAAAACTAAAAAAATTACGTCTGATAGAAAATAATGAATAAGAAACTTACGCCAATTGAGACAAAAAAGTGATAGCATAAATACCACACAACGTTTCTGGGATCCTTGTCCCATTCCTAAGGTGTGAAGAAGAGCCTTGAGCGACACAACTGCACTTGTCAGATGACAAAACTCAAAAGCGACGAGAACGCAACAACAATGGGAGAGCCGAAGATTTAGCGTAACAATGAGGGAGCAACGAGAATGGTAAAACAGAACGTTTAGCGTAATAAAAAGGGATTGAGGAAAGAAACAAGGATCCCAGAAACGTTGTGTGGTATTTATATAATCACTTTTTTGTCTTAATTGGCTAACTTTCTTATTCAACACACTAATCTTCTCCAATTTACACTTTCCTTTCACAATAGTCTTCTTTAATTCACACCATCACAATATATATATATATATATATATATATATATATATATATATATATATATATATATTGTAGTAATTGGTAATTAAAGCATTGTTCTAATTGAAAAGTTGAATTGTAGAGGACTCATTATTAGTGGATATAGAGCGGACGCCGCAACAAACCGGCAAGGCAAAGAAAACATTGTTGATCAGTCGAGAAGGTTCTACGCGCTCAAAATTTACGAGACGAACGAACAGTCAGGAAATGTTCAGTCGGGCAGTAGGCAGCGAGGAGAAAAGACTAAAATTCCAAGTCATGAAAATTTGAACAGTTCAGTCGGGCAGCAGACAGCGAATAGATCAGACGAAAAGTTTTACAGTCGGCAGTCAGAACGAAAGAATGTGGTCCAGTCACAAACATGCTTTCAAATATTAAAAAGTAAAGCAATATTCAGTCGGGAAGGAGACAGAGCAACTAGTGTGTATTCGGTGGTCGAGCGTAGATTCATCATGCAGGCCATAGACAAACCAATGAAGTCCATTGTCAACTAAAGTCACGAGATCCACAAATCCAGGTTGCAGTAAAGCATCGAGAACCAACCAATTTGTGTTAAACCAACTAACAAACAACGCCAATTAGAGCCTGTGAACATTTAGAGTCTGTGAGCACTTAGAATCAGTGATGTCCCCAAAATTGTGCACGAAAAGCTAAAAAGAGACCTGGGCGGCCGTAAGTAGAGAAAAACTTTAAAATCATTTGTAAACCGTGTTTAAAAGATAAAAAACAGATCGTTCTTTAATTATTTAATTATCGATAAAATGAGATCGTTAATTCTTGACAAAATTAAAATTGTTTAAATTCAATCTTTAGTATTATTTCTTCCACAACAAATTTCGTCTATGTTCAGACGCATTGATTTCCATAAAAAGTAAATGTAATTTTGATTATATAAATTCTGCCATTTATCAAACCCAGTTCAAGACCCTGAGATCCCAATTATTTTGTGTATTTTATACTCGTTTTAACTTTGTTAATAAATCGTGTTTAATAGTTTTCACTTAAGTTTTTTCATTTAAAAACGCCACAAAGCATATATAATATTAATTTATTACAATATATATATATATATATATATATATATATATATATATATATATATAATTTGTATTTATTTTGTAACTCTCTTGATGCAAATCACTATCATTATTGGAGGCCCAATAAGCGTCTGTGAGGTACTGCATTAAAGCAGGACTTTTTAAAAAATGTACAAAATTGGAGTAAATCGAAATTGTAATAAATAATATTTTTTGTTATCTTTAAATTTTTTTTGTTTAAACTCAAGGAAAATAATCCTATAAATTATATTTTCATTTTATTAATTTGTATATATATATATATATATATACAAATTAATAAAATGAATATATATATATATATATATCCCTTATTATTAAGATGTTTTTGAGTCAAATTTTGTTCCAAATGCCTTATTAGTCCCCCAAAAATTTAAGGTTACTAAATTTCTAATATTTAGATTATCATTGGAAGTACTTTTCAAAAGTTTATGTTGTGAGTATGAGAGGGTGCTAGAATATTTAACAATATAACAAAAAATGAGATAATATCTAATAATTTTGATTTTAATTATATTAATTCATATTGAAGGAGTTTTGGTTTAATCCGACTATAATCGGTTAAATTGAATTATTATTAAGTACTTGTAGTAACCCTATTAATTTTGATGGTCTCCTGATTTATTATCAGATACTTTAGAAGAATGATGTAGTCTCATTGACACTGGTTTTGCCCAGCCGAATTGTGCGGTTTGTTGTCATTATTATTGTAGCCAGAAGGTAACACTCCCGCAGCCCCAAATCCTGAAAGCCGCTAATGTGCGGTTTTCAAGCGGCGTTAAAAAAAATTAAAACGTGGGAAAAACTGTTGCCAAGCCGGAAACAAATTGCGTAAAAGTTTGTAATTAATGGCCGAGCTATTTATAACTTTTCCGCGATAAAAACAGAAGAGTGAGGGAGTGGCTGGTGGTAGACCACTTGACGCGAGGGTTGTCGTGACATTGCGTGGGAGGGTGAGGTGTTGGAAAGTTGTGAGCACTCTTCATGTCAAGAGAGACGCAACTGAGGGCACTCGACCAAAGGCAACCAGCTAATCCAAGAGTCCAGTTCCGATTCGTATTCACCAATTCTCTATTCTCTTCAAAGTCGCAATCTCGGAGAAGCTGAAAGCAACCTCCCGGAAATAAAGTTGCCAAGTGCGTACTTGAACACTTTCTCAATTCTCGTCAGCGACTACTGTGATTTAAAGAGTTGAGCACAGGAAACAATAAAACGATACAATAAATAAATAAAACAGTTCTCGTATAATAAAAACGCTTCTCAATTTTTCAATTGATTTGAAATATATTTATTGGTAGGAAAAGTAATAACTATGTAATGCATGTAGCCGGAGGGAATAAGTAAAATCTAACTGTTTGGTTTAACACTATTGGTGACGTTTTCCACTTCGTGCATTGTATCGATTTTATATTATTTTCTTAACTTCATCTGCCCCAACATTTTCTGTACTTCACATTCAATTGCTTTTCCATAAAACGTTTACCTTAACATTCTGGAACTTCTATCACTCTCGGATCTTCAATAACTTTTTTTTATCCCTTACAAAAATCCAGAAAAATTCAATTTTCTTCACCATTCACCTCTCAAGAAGTTTATTCCACGACTCTGTGCCCCCATAACCATGACAATTTCATGATTGAGTCGTGTTTCCTAACAAGACTAAGTGGCGCAAAGTTCAGGCTAGTCAGGAAAGAAGAAAACCTTGGGAGTTGAAACAAACAGGACCATAAAAGTTCTCCACACAACAGAGAACCGTATATGAACAAATTGAATTTTAAATATTTATCTACATTCATATGTATATAACGAACTATTTAATAGATAGCAATACACACATTTATACAATATATTGTTCTCGGAGTTGAACCGGGTTTTGCATAATTATAGTAGAACGCAACGTTTCGACGACTAAAAGCTCTGTCGACATCTTCGCCTAGAAAATTATGCAAAACCCGGTTGAACTCCAAGAACAATATATTGAACAACTGCACCGGGAAAGGCTTCAATTTTTGAACACATTTATATATTCTAAGGATTGGAGTTCGAGTTAGGAGGTTCTTTACGTTAGTCCTTACGGTCGGTACATGGTGTAATTCAATCGGAACATTAAGGGCGCATAACGGCCAAGGATATCCGGAATTCTGCTGTTGTCGCTGGCGCTGTTTTAACAACAATTACATTTGGCCGTTAGTCCCTGGAGCCCAGCCAAGCAACCCTTTCACAAGTTACGGTGGCGCCTCCCTTTTAGTCACCGACCTGAGGCGAACTTAGCACTGGAAATTCCTCCTCCACCTGCTAACTACCTTAAAAGTTCGAACCAAGTTCTCCACCATTGAATTAGTCCTGTTCCGCAACCTTTACCGGTCCTTGTTAACGGGCCACGTAATAACGATTTCCTTCTGCTTTTCAAAACTAAAACTCTTAATGTGTATTCATGGATTAATTTAATTGAATTACAAATAAATTTGCTTGTGCTTAGATTTCCAGGAGCGGGAGTGCCCCAAGGCACTATCCTCTAGTTGTTGATGGCGTATTTTATATTGTAATAGTTTTGGTAACGGACAGTAAAGTGCTTTTATTGTTTTCTGCTTTTATAAACTAAAACGCTTATTGTGTATTCATGGATTAATTTGATTGAATTACAAATAAATTTACTTGTGCTTAGATTTCCAGGAGCGGGAGTGCCCCAAGGCACTATCCTCTAGTTGTTGATGGTGTATTTTATATTGTAATAGTTTTGGTAACGGACAGTAAAGTGCTTTTATTGTTTTCTGCTTTTATAAACTAAAACGCTTATTGTGTATTCATGGATTAATTTGATTGAATTACAAATAAATTTACTTGTGCTTAGATTTCCAGGAGCGGGAGTGCCCCAAGGCACTATCCTCTAGTTGTTGATGGCGTATTTTATATTGTAATAGTTTTGGTAACGGACAGTAAAGTGCTTTTATTGTTTTCTGCTTTTATAAACTAAAACGCTTATTGTGTATTCATGGATTAATTTGATTGAATTACAAATAAATTTACTTGTGCTTAGATTTCCAGGAGCGGGAGTGCCCCAAGGCACTGTCCTCTACTTGTTGATGGCGTATTTGATATTCTTTGGGTTGAATAATTTTGGTAAGGGACAGTTAAGTGCTTTGATTATTTTGTGCTTTTCTAAACTAAAACGCTTATTGTATATTCGTGGATTAATTTAATTGAAATACAAATAAATTTACTTGTGCTTAGATTTCGAGGAGCGGGAGTGCCCCAAGGCACTATCCTCTACTTGTTGATGGCGTTTTTTATATTGTTTGGGTTGAATAGCTTTGGTAACGGACAGTTAAGTGCTTTGATTTTTTTGGTTCAATTCCCAAGTTGGTCGGGGCATAAGGATGAGACTAGGTGATTGGCAAAAAGTTCAGTTTTGTGATTTTGGGAAGAGTATGAGCTATTGTTATACAATAATGGAGGGGGTGGGTTAATTTTTGTTTTGTGATGTATTAAGTTTTGTGACTAAGGGATCAACATTTGTAGGACGAAAAATAATGGTTAGTGTTTAAAGGCACACTGATGCTGTAATAATAAAAATTCTTCCACAGAAATAAAAATTCTGCCAATTTTAGAATAAATAAATTGACTTTTGTCAACAAACCTCTGCTCTGAAAAATACGGATGTAGGGGGTAGATTTTTGGAATTACGGTATAGTGAATTCGATACATCGAAATTTAATAATTTTCTATCGTATTTTAATTTTATTGAATGTTGGAGAGCAAAGTGCTGCAGATATCGCAGCGTTAAGTGCCTGATTACTGCGAACACCTCCATTTGTCAGTCACCACTCTATATAACAGCCCGAAGGGAACGGGGACTGGGGCAATAAAATAAAAAACAAATACGATCCAAACCAACTCCACTGAGGCGTGTTACATTCCTGTGGCCAAATAAACGACAGAATTTTGCCGAACTGGCAGTTATATCGCATTCGGTTGCTGCATGCCGTATCGACCTCGTGAATTTGCTCTGACTCATCCATTATGGCTATCTCTTCACTCCCTAAAATTTTGATGCACAATAAAGTGCACGAGAAGTGTAAATACATTCCCGTGCTATCTATTTCTGGCGGCGCATTATAGTTAGTCTCCGCACTGTGAAATTGAGGGGAAAAATATGGGGAAAAAAGCAACATACGAAAACATTCGCACGTACATACGCTATTATTCAAAAATGTTGGCATTCTTCTAATTCCCGTAATGGTAATACTTTTCAATGTCATTTAAATTCTTTATATTCATACTCGCTCCCTTGCCACTTCTGTGACAATTATATTATTTCCCCATCTATGGAATACAGGCTTGTTGGGTTTCTTTCTTTAATTACTACTAGAATTCGATTATTAATTAGGTTCACTGTTCCTGTTCACTCGAAGACTACGAAAACTTTTTATTTAAGAATTTTTTATTTATTGTGCCTTAGTTCAATACTTAAACGTATCCGCTACTTTTAATATTGAATTTATTTTCCAAACATCTATTCATGTTGACTCGACATCATTTCACCACTTGTACAGCAACTCGATTTCACACACGTTTTTCGTTAGTACAGTTTTAAATTATTTTAATATTTCTCTCTTCGTATTCTGCGATTTTGTATGCCTCCAAATTTAATTTATTTTTTAGACAGGACCATCCACGTTGTGGAAACTCCCTTTGCACCGCACAGGATGGGATGGAAATGGAGATAGGGAAGGTAGAACAAGGTCACCAATGGTTACATAGAATAAAGATCCTACCCAGCAAACGCGTAAAAGTGATGCAGGGATAATCTAATAATAAAGTAAAGTTCATTATTTTCCTTTTAAATGTTGTCATGAATGCGTTCTTCATGTAATACATTTAAAATATTTCTTATAAGCATATAAATTTATTTATTATTTACATATTCCAATTTATACATTTATGATACCTATTTTCTAAGCGCTCACATTGAAGAATTATAGAAAATAAATTTATTATAAAAATTTAAAAATATGTGTTTGATAAGCATTGTTAATGAATTCCCGAAAATCTTCCAAATCGCATTATAACTTTGAAAAAAAATAATGTACAGAGTAATTTCAACGTAAAAGAAAAAAATACGCTACCTTCCCTTAAATCCATCAGAAATAAAATTGTTTGTGTTTAATATTGTCCCTTTAGCAGGACACGGATGTGAAAGAACAAAAATTAAGTCTTAATTTGTCGAACATGTTCTAATGTTGTGAAGATATTAATTTAATAAGAGGTTTACTGCGAATCTTTTTACAGTTTGTTAGAATTTTATTTCCTTCGATTTCTTGATTTAAAAAAATAAACGTTTTAATGTTAAAAATTTCGCGTATTTCACAATAATTTGGAGACTGTTCTGGAGAGCATAAATAATGATTTATCGTTGCTCTTAAAAATTAATTGACGATAAGACTTTTTACTGCAACCAGAAATAGAAAATTGAAAGCTAATGGATCCATTAGTTTGAAATTCAACCAATTTTTTAGCACACTAGGAATTTCATAATTAGTATGCCTAAGAGTAGACGTGAAAATTTGGTGGTGATTCCACTTTGCAAACGCCATTCGCTGAAGCATGACATTTACATACACCGGCATTCACAACATCTCGAAGTCAGCCACCGTGTTACGCCGTCAATGAATCGAACTCGACGTTGTTCATGGAGTTGTGTTGTCGCTCGTATTTCGCAGCATTTAAACTTTTTTTTTCCCTCTCTTCCTATACCGGACGAGTATTTTTACGCGTATTGATTTTGACGGTCCATAGACCAGTTCTGTGGCGCTGCCGAACTGTTTTTCTGCTCTGTCACGCACCCCTTCCCCCAAAAATCCTCTCTGTTTTTTGTTTTTTTTTAAAAAAAACACACAACCAAATTCTCGTCCCGTCACTTAACTCACATCCATCAGCGTTACGACAGGCAATAGGGGTTAACTCATTCCACTGCCATCCCCATAAACGAGGGCTTTGAAATAAAACACGCAGACGTTCTGCCAGCTCGTCAAACTACATTCATTACAATGGCACCGACGATGAAGTGGTCTCTGGTTTACTGTGAACCTCACTGCCACAACTAAATCAACGTTAAACCTTCAAAAGATTGAAGCAACTTTTGAATATGATATCAGCTTATAAATAGTCATTTTCAGATTTATTCGCGTTTCTATCAGATGTTAAACTAGAGGAAAGGTGTGGAATGTTTAATTTTAACGACACGAGATGAGGATCTTTTCAGGTTTATGGAATTCTGGTACCCTGCTCCATCGAAACGTTTAAATTTGGCGCAAAGTGCAAAACCACACCAGAAAGTTATTTTTCCGACGAATGTGTAGTCGACGAATCGATTCGCCGAGGGCAGGAGATTTGATCCTTTGTCAAAATCTACCGTGAATGATCCGATGTGAAACGAAATGAAAATTCAATTTCATGCTGCGGTATAAAATGCTTTAGATTTAAAGTTATCTTTATTAAAACTGAAAGGGGCATTGATAAAGAACTAG
Source organism: Zhengitettix transpicula (assembly GCA_037074705.1). Lineage (NCBI taxonomy): Eukaryota > Metazoa > Arthropoda > Insecta > Orthoptera > Tetrigidae > Zhengitettix > Zhengitettix transpicula. The sequence goes on along the minus strand of CM073596.1, from coordinate 31,012,110 downwards.
TTTCTCTCCGAAAACAAATATTTTCTGTTATAGTTTACAATAATAATAATATGTTTATTTTCCATTAATTCTATTAATACAATATTAGAAATCGTCAGGCTTAAAAACAAATATACAGTTTTAAAATTAATACAATGAATATGATAATAGACTAAATACAAGTATTGGTTTACAAAATAGTTGAACAATATTGGAAAGAGTCAATTGAAATTATACTAGTAAAATTGGAAATATATAATACATAATTAACATATTGTAATATACAAAAAAGGATGGGCTTTTTAAATGAAAGTTTAATAAAATTTACAAACAATATTTTTATTGTGGCAATAACTCAAACAATTACACATTTAAAATACTGAATTTCTCAGGGTCTTCACTGGGTTTGGTAATGGACAAATCAATAATATTTATAATCTTATCAACAACAAATCACAATTAAAAGAAAATAAATTTACTCGTCAATTGAACGAAATTTAAAATGAGAACGAAATTAAAAGTAAAAAGATTGACTCTGATTAACAATTTTAATAAAAAAAAGAGAACGAAATCTGACGGCTATCTTTCAATTACGGTTACATAATTAATTTTTTTAAAATTGTTACTCACGTCTGCCCAGCATTCCAGCATACCTTTCATTTTCGAAAACACTATTGCAGGGTTTTACACTGCTTCTAAACTCACAGATTCTACACCAAAATTTTAAGCCGATTATATGATGTCAGGAACTCGGATCATCCTCCTTTCGTCATCTATCGGTTGACCTCTCACCCTAAGTGACTTCTGCTTGCTTTAGGTGAACTCCGTGGCTTCCAGATTTGCCAGTCTTTACCGCATTGACCTCAAACTGAGATTTTACTGTTTCTGGCCGGCTATGGACACAAAAACTGCTTTTACTTAGCAGGTTTCGACGTTATGCTATTGTGAATGTTTTACTTTGTACTGAGAAATGTTCAGGCACCACCCAACCCTGTTGAATTCTCCTCCCAAAAACTGCTTCTCTCAATATTTCCCTGCGAACTGTATCTCACCATATCTTCCTGCGAACTGTACTCTCGTCTCGTAATTTAGCGCGCATACGCCATTTTGACGGACCTTCCGACAAAGGAACAGAGCCGGGTTTTCAATTGTTGTTCCAAAAGCTATTGCCGCTATAATGGGTTTCTCAAACAATTTAGATTTTTATGTTGTAACAATTAATGTCCTAATTAATTGGCATTACAATATAATACATAATTTTTAATACTATTACAAATATTTAATATTATACATAACGTTTTCAGATAGATATTGTATTAGACTACTTTTAAATTGTTCACCCTATAATTGTTTTATTTGATGTGGCAGTTTATTAAATAAAATAATTACTTTGAGGAGTGGGTCATTCTCCGTTTTCTTTAAGTTACTTATTCAAGATTCGATGAAGGAGGATAAACCTGGTAACACTCAGATTGTTCAAGATCCAATGAGAGAGACTGAATCAGCCTTTTCTGATTAAATTATAACAAGAACTAGCAGTTCCTATAACTCGTTGCACCTAAATAAGTTTTAGAATGCATATGATCAGGAGTAGCAGACGTTGGAGTTGCCCCTCGCTCCTATTGGATCATCTACCAGCAACCTCAAAATATGGAGGCAAGAATGCTGCGAATCCACAGAAAAAAAACTCTCTGTAATTGTAAAGCTGTTTTCTGGTAGACATTTCTTCATTCACATACAAGCCCCTTTTTCATCTAACACGTGACAGAGTTATTAATCTTTCAAAGACGCACTATAACACTTTCGTATTTGATTATTCTATTAATGAAAGCACGTTATGAAGCAACTGTAAAAAAACGCATTTATCGTGCACTTCAATTTTCTAACATTAGTCGAATTAAAAATCACTTGCCGAGAGATTTTCAAGGCTGCACGGAGAATTATTCCTCGTTAATGGTGTTTGAATATTCATCTACGCAAATTCTCTAAAGCGTAGTTCAGCCGAGGATGAACGGCTAATGTGAATGAAAGTGCTGATTCTCGTTCTGTTGTATCGGAGAGAGAAAGAGTAATACAAAATTCAAACTAATATCGCACAAATCAGTTTTAATAAAAACAACAACGTTTCTCGAGGCAATTAAAATGTAGCTTTAAATTCTTTTTGGCAGTTTTTTCAGGTTTCTCTCGTTTTTACAGTACAAAGTTGCCGTAACAGAGTGAGCACCCCAGGCCAGTGGACGACTGCGCATCGTATTTTGTGACGACTAGCTATTTCTCTCCATTTATGATTCGGTTATCAAAGCTGTGAGTGTTTGTATTAGGTTAGTCAAGAAGTGATTTTTATTCAGAAATCTGGATATGGGCCATTTGGTATCGGTTGATGGGCAAGTGTTTGCATTGACTTCTGCGGAGGAACGATTACGTGGACGAGTGTATCTAATTTTTGTTTAGGATTTACTTGTTTTGCGTTTAGTTTGGTTGGATAATTGTGTGATAACTGCAAACTATTATAATTATTAGAGGCCCAATAAGCGACCCTGAAGGATTGGATTTCATTAAAAGCTGTGCCGTTATCTAAAATATGTAAGAAACTAAATTAAAATCTAAAGTTGTATTAATTATTTTTGTTATCTTTAAAAAGTTGTTCCAATTCAGGTATAAACCCTACTAATTATCTTTTCCTTTGAATTTGAATATTACTTTATTTGGTCCGAACGTGTTGGCTTTGTTATCATACATTGTATAGTACAATATATTTAAGAATCAGACTAGTATATCCACGTTTATCAGACAAAGGCCTGAGTACTTGTTTACCGTTGATCTACGGAGAAATCGTGGCTATTAGATGTGATGGCCATTTCTCGAAATGCAATATTTGCTGATGAAGAGAGCGCCGAATCTGTTACAATCCCTCATTTTCCCTCCAGTTAGGAAGCGCAGAGATTTATTGGAGCCAAGCAGTGCTTCCCGTATCTGCTATCGGAAACAGCATTGTTATACGTCGCCCACGATATCTCAATGGCCGTTTTTGTGCAGAGGTGCTCAGGTTTACTTCGTGTCTTGTCTAGAACCTGATCTGCACAAGAACACGAATACAAAACACCCTGTGGTAATTATGCGTTAGTGGTATAGCAAATGTAAGATACTATAAATTCAGTCTTTGAATGAAGTGGATTTGTGAAAATGTAGAAGGAAAATTTGTCCAGCCATTTTTATATCACTGTCAACTACTCGTTGATAAAATTATACAGTAACAAAAGGACTTTTATTATTCTGTGACGGACAAGGTAAATTTTCGAGGATTGATCCTAGACACATATAGAGCTTTATTCTTTAAACAGCAGTTACTAACATTACTTTAAAGGTGTGGAAGTAATGGAAGCGTCAAGACACTTTAGTGGAAATTTCAATCATGGCGACAGGGAGAAGAACGTCGAATAGCCGGTATCGTGGAGGTCTAGGGAAGGTTTAAAAGGCGAGAAAAAATCGAATAATTTCCGGGAAAACCCTAAAAACAGCCCTTTTCTATTTCCCATATAAACGTTTTCTAAATAAAATACAAATCTACACCGGTGGAGCAATTTTCACCAGATTTCGTACACGTGTTCTTTGCAACCAGGAAACAAACACTGTCGGGGTTAGACGCGTCTTCCACCCCCAGAAGCGGGGGTGGAAATATTTAAACATACTAAAACAGCCGATATTTGAGTCGGATAAATATTTTTAGGGGTCAAAGATATTGATAGTGTTTCTACCAATGTTATCTGAATACAATTTTCATCCCCTACGCCCTGCGAAAAGGACACCCTTCGGGTTTGGGGTGGAGATGCTTTACAGTAAAATAACGCGAATACAACCGAGATTGGAGTCAAATCAAAGGTTATGGAAGTCACTGTGTTTAGTTACGACATTCAAATTGGCATTTACCCCTCAGATGCAGGGGTAGCGGGGTGCAAATTTTGGAACATGCAAACACGGCAGATATTTACGTTGAAGAAATATTTTCAGAGTTAATTATAATGATTAGGGTTCGAGTAGCGTTACATAAAAATTGCACAAAAGCAGCCGAAATTGGAGTCATATCGGGGGTTATAGATAAATGACATCTCGGGCAACGCCGGGCACCCAGCTAGTACAAAATAATAATATATTACAAGCAATATAAATGATCATGTTATATGCTATAAAAATTGTGTGCGACAAAACACATAATGAAATAAGAGCAAAAGCAATTTCTTTACTTATGAAATTAGCGTGATTACTGATCGAGTGTAATAAATTTCCTTTAAGTATCATTAAACTACATTCAAAATTTTCCGAAATATTCTTGTTAATTATTTGCTAAGAACTGAGGCACTTTTATTTTGTGAACAAAAACCCGGTACAAAATTAAGTTTCCGATTACCGAGGAAACAATTTTCAGACTTTAAAACTTAAGAGCACCTCGTATATACTTCGTAAAAGTTTCAGGTGGCTGCACAAACGCTAACACTTAAGATTCCTGGTGGGTATTCCTTTGAGGGACCCTACAGGGTGAACGCTTAAGGACTTACTGTCATTGCCGAGTTAAAAGTTAACTTGTAGATGCATATTATCGTTTAAATCATATGCCGAGTGGCCCTCCAATACTTTACCAAACTTCCTCTTCATTTCTATGGCGACGCGACTTTTCAATCTCAATGCGTCCTTAATCACGGTGACTTCTCGTGTCACTCACGCGAGATATTCTAAAGGAATTAAAAAAGATACCCAGATTATCGAACAGTAAATTAATTTAAAGTTATGACCCTAATAATAATTTGACAAAATCAAAGTATTTTTTGTACAATCAAAAACAAATAAATAGTTTATAGGCACAATTACTTTAAATGACGGAATAAAGAGAAAAAGTCTCCCAAGTATATTTTAATGAATATGACTCACTCGCCTACTAGTTGAAGGTTGTAATATTTTAAAAAAAATTGTAATTGTATATTATAAAATCAATTAATGAATGTAAATAAACAATTAATTGAAAGATAACTAACGTAAAATAATGAGAACTGCAGCTAGTGGTAATAAAATACCTTAAATTTTAAAACAGCGTGTAAAATAATCCAGTTTTCAATAATTTCCCAAATGACTTATTTTACATTAGACTTTATCAATTGGCACTATTTACCGATATTAAACACTCAAAGATTAAACGCAATGAACAGACATTTAATTGATATAATAAATTAAATAATACATTTTTAAGTCCATGTGCGACCCTAAACAATATTTCAGTTAATTTATATAATTTTATTACTTCTAAAATTGATTTTTAAACATTTATAATATTTAAACCTACTGTGATAGTTTTTCATAGTTATTGTTATATAAAATAGTTTTATTTATATACGTATATTTAATTAAAATTCAAAAATAGTTAAGAAATGAATTAATATATATTCATGGAAAGTTTGACCTAGGGTTCAAAACGCAAACTATTAACTAATCCTGCAGCTTTGAAAAGATCGCGGTTTTATAACAACTAAACTAAGAGAAATGTCAATTCAATTCTTGTGGAATATTTTCACGGAATTGGTTTCTTCTGGAAAATAGCACGCAGCTTCCTTTTTTCAATGTTCGCCAAGGTTCGTGGTCACTCATGTCCAAACATTGTAAGCAAACCAATGCCCAAGAAGCTATTGAGCGTTTTCTCTCGCGATCTATAAGTCGTTTCCCCCACCTGGGAAAACGTCATCCAATTTACTCTCGACTCTTAAGTTGTGTTTTAACTTCTATTATTATCAAAAACCATTATTTTGACATTCCTGGAGGATTTACGATGGTGGCAATTCTGCATCTGTTTTAAAAAGTGTACTTTGTACTTTTCGACGGCGAAATTATAAAGGAGGTACTCGATCGTACCACACTGACAATTCGGCTCATTGGTTTCTATGATAGTAGCCCGAAATTAACAGGATGGATGGATGTACATAACACAAACTACATCGGCTAAATGAAGGGATCAATAAACAAATATGATAAATAATAATGGTAGGTCAGTATACAGCAAAAATGTATAGACATCTTAAGACTACATGCACGGTTGTGTTAAAATAAAAATAAGTCAAATTAATATTGATAATGGTTTTAATACCTCATAGAAATATCTGCCGTATTTTACAGTCAAATCAAATATCTCCTATTTTATTTTAAGTAAAAAAAGGCGTCTGTCGTAGTAACATTTAATATCGATTTACAACGAAATGATACATTAGTTGTAGAAATTTAAAATGTAGTAAACATTCCTTATTATTAATTCGTCCTTCTGCTACATCACAACATTGGGAAATGAAAAGGAAGTTGGCCAATTATTAAATGGCCAATTAATAATTACAACTAATTCTTTTCTTGCAACTAGTAGTCATGTTTTCAACAATAGATAAAGACCCAAGCTAAGGTAAAAATGTACGTAATGAAATGTATTGTAATTCACATGTACTCAAAAAACAATTTAATCAGTAATTTCCCGTGGGGCATCTGCCTGCTCACTAATCCGCTTAAGTGAGGCGGAAACTAGACTAAAAGGTTTCCAGATACTGTTTCAGGATTAGCAGCGGCAAAAAAAAGCAGCCTGTATTTAGCTAAGTAGTGGATGATTAGCAGATATTGAAAAGTGGTAAGGCTCCAACTCAAAACCAGAAAACAATACAAGAAAAATGGGTTTTTAGAAAGACCTCAGCGAAAAAAAAAACAATAATCGTAGGCGTCGCAAAGAAGTGCTAATAATCGGTTATCCATCAGTGACGTTTTCTACTTTTTTTTAATTTATCGTTAAATTCTCTCAAAACTGATATGATTCAGTGACGCAGAAAAGAACCATCTCTATTTATTTTTCTCAGAATTATTTATCATGAAGTTAAATCTTGTCAATAGGCCACATTATTTAATAATTTTACCTTCAATTAAATCACAAATGAAAATAGTATGATTTTTATTACAGTTTTATTATTATACTATTTAATTGTAGTATTATACAGTCGCAAATACGTATTAAATTTTAATTTGTTTATAAAAAACCTTTTCTGCAGAATGGTGGTTGGGTAAACTGGTAAATATATTTAATGGAAACTGGAATTTTTGGAATGTGGACTACTAGATATGGATGTCGGAAAACAAACCGTAATTACGTGAAAGGAACACGATTTCACGAGCAAGTAATCATAGCGATTTTTTTTTGACGAGGCGGCCGGATATGAGCAAGTCTGCGCTTTTCTGCCAATTAGTGAGGAGGGTTGTTTGATTTCTGTTTTTCCCACAAAAATTTTGTGTCTAGTGCGCGTTAATCGCGAGGTTAATTACGATACGACGTGATGAAGGTAGGGAGTTTGAGTTTATTTATTTCTGTTCCCGGTGCAGGAGCAGCGACCTTTGTGGAAACCTTCCAGCCGGCACAACGTCGTTATTGGATTTCACTTCTACGGATCCGATTCGGTGCGTTGCTCGCTTGAGCCGCAAAACGAAATTCCGTTCGGAATAATTGAGAACTCTCCCACCCCACGCCATCCCATCAGGTCCGTATCCCTTTGTTGTGATCACGACATGTAGACCACCTATGGCCGGTTATCTCATGGTTGCCTATCAGCAGTCAACGAGCAGCGTCAGAGTTATTGTCACAGAGAGAAAAGGTGCAGTCTATTTAGACAAGTGTCTGTAGAAATAAAAACTCTTCATATTTTTAAAAGTTATAAAATTAAAAGAAACGCTGTTCTAGTTTTATAAAATTCTGTCGACGAGTCTAGCTAGAATAATGTTTCCCACACGTCTATCTTCCCCAGGAACGGGGGTGGAAATTTTCAAACATTTTAAAACGGCCGATATATGAGGCGGATTTTTCGGGGTCAAAGAGAATGATACTGTTTCTACAGATGGTTATGGGTGCATATGGCATGGGAAAGGAGCACGCTTAGGGGTGGGGGTGGAAAGACGTTACAAGAAAATAACTACGAATAAAACCGAGATTAGAGTCAAATCCGTGGTTATGGATGTCGCTGAGTTTAATTATATCATTCGACTTGCCATTTAACCCCCAGCTGCGGGAGTGGAAATTTTTAAACATGTAAACACTGCAGATATTTGCGTTGAATAATTTTTTTTAGGGTAACTTAGTTTGATAGTATTTGTTTGAATAATCTAGATTGGAGTTCAATCCACGGATTTATTATGACATTTAACTTGCCAATAAACCCCCAGGTGTGGGGGCGGAGATTTTCAAAAATGTTTAACGTTCCATATTTGCGTGCAACAAATATTTGTCAGGGTCAATACTATTGATAGTATTTCTACCGATGTTGTTTGTGTATAATTTCAACTCCTTTAGGCGTAGGAGGGAAGCACGCTTAGAGGTGGGGGTGGACGGGCGTGACATAAAAATAATGCAAAAGCAACCGAAATTGGAGTCAAATCGGGGGTTATGGATATATGACACCCCGGGAAACGCCTGGAACACAGCTGGTAATAAATAAGAGTAACTTTAAGATCAATTTTGTGACTAAAATCTTAGAAAAATAATTGCAATAGGATGAAAAAATAATATTTTGTGGGCAATGCTTCCGAGCTTTCTTTTTGTATTATAAATTTTGGACATCATGTTTATATACACATTGTTTTCTTTAAGTTTTTACATATTTATTACAATTCAACATTACGAAATTTATTATCTTAATATATACCTGCACACCAGTTGAAGTTTCCGAACATGAACGAAACGTCGTGTGATTTTGTAATTTAGGATTTAATTCCATTGTGAATTATTAATTTCTTCTGTCGTTTTTACCATTATATTTATTTTTAAAATTGAACTAATTACGGATAAAAAACTATTATTTATTTAATATTTTATGATGTAACGAGTCTTCCGTGAAAGCAGAGAAAACTACAATATATATGATGATGTGAGATGTTTGTAACAATTGTAAACGTAGACATTAAAATAAAGACAAAGTGTAGCATTTTATTCAAAACGAAGGAAAAGATTTATTAATAGAATAATCTTAAGATAATGGTAAAAAAAAGTATGATTGTTAATAAAAATGAATACCCTATATCAAATGAAATATCTGTTCAATTACAAAGATAAATAAAAGCGGGTTAAGTGCTTTTATCCATATGCAAACCAGAGCTTTAAGAAATATTATCTAAAACAGAATATATTAAATTAGAGGGTGAAACTGAACGTAAAACCTTCTCACGTGATAACTAGGTTGGAACTGCTCCCAGAAAGAAGAGAGAATCCAATTTGTGAAATTCCTATGCTGTCTGCTGGACGAAAAATTTACACGGAGCAATTCGGGGACAGAAATAAATAACAGTGTCATAAATCTGTGATTTAATTACGGAATGGAAATTCATGGAACAATTTTTTTTTTTCGAAGTGTAAATTCACTTGACGAGAATTATTTTTCCGTTTCCCTCAGTAAATGTAGGAAGGGTGAATGCACCCAGCGCGTTATTGGCGAATCTCCTGACAAGTGAATTAAAATATCTGTCGTATGTTGTTATGGCGTAGAATTAAAAAGCGCTCTCGCGTTTTCTCCTTGCGTTATAAATTATCTATGACATGGAATCCTTTAACATGAAGATTTATTATCGCGGCATTTTCTCATCTTTTATTTTCCATAATATGTTCCACGTGTTATTAATTTCCAATTACGTTTAATCTAATCTCACCTGTTGTTCGTAATTTTATCAATTTTTTTCTTACAAGATTTAACGTTTCATTATTTAGTCCAAGACTGGAAAATGTTTTCATCACTAATTGGCGTTGTGGTACGATATAATTTAGCCTACAAAAAGTACAATGTCGAATTGAAAGTAGATGTAATGTGCCCACCATCGTAAATTCTCTAGACATTTTAAAATACTGGTTTGATTTAATAATTAATCAAACACTATGCCAATTGGCCGTGAAAGCAATAGTGGGGAATTTCTTGGCAAGCTAGAGAAAGACAACCAGAGCACGTGAGTAAAGGGGATGACGTTTCCGCGGGTGGTGGAAAGCGGGGCGATGTATAAAAAGTCAGAGAAATAGACTAAGGGGATTTTTTTTTTCTCATGGACCTGTTGGCATGTTAGCATTTATGATTCAACAGCAAATCAATACATCATAGAGAACAGGGACAAAATTTTGTCTTATTGATTTTTCGGAGAAGGAAGGGGGAGCCACAAGGAAATTTACGAGACTGGGCAAACATCAAAGCATAGTAAGTTATTTTTATTTGAACGCACCAATCATCAGAACAATTTTCAATAAGATTGCCGAGTTTCTGTATTTTTTAAATTTTTTTTTAGGGCAACAGGCTGCATGAGGGTAATCCACGTTGGGCAACTCCCCTTTAATAGCAAAGGAAGGGATTTGAAAGGTGGGATGCGGAAGGGCAGAGGAAGGTAGCCAAGGGTTAACTAGGTACCCGGGCTATATTTTAAGGATCCTACCCGGCATTCGCCTAAAGAAATGCAAGGAAACACCCTAGAAAAACCTGCATCAGGTAGGTCGGGCATTGGGTACTTGTCCCACGCCCTTCCGATAGCGGGAGAGGAGTTTGCTGTTGGGACGCAGCATTACCTTCTCCGTGCCTCGAACAGTTTAAGAGGCAGCTGGCCGACTATTCCAATGGGAATAGCGGACAACTCTTACCGTATGCCCAAGGTCTGTGGCCCCGGAACATACACCTCTTAGAACAGGCCGAGGTGCCTCGGCTTGTGGGAACCTTAGTTCAAAAACGGAGAGGCAGATAGCCCCTTCGTGTCTCTCCTAGAAGGTTCTGCCTGCTAGAGAACATCCCTCGCAGGTATTGCCTGCGAGAGAATAGCCCTCGCAGGCTTCGAAAACCCCGAAATTTATTCATTCTTTACATGTAGTCGAATAGAAGTTTTTAAAGTTGTTCTAAAACCGAGTTTTTTATACCCTGAGATACAGTTAATATTTTGTATTTTAAAATAGTGACTCGCACTTTCCATACATAACGAAAATATATTAATTTAAGTTAATTTTAAATATAACTTGAAATAATTTGTGAATAAATAAAATATTTTTTAAACTGACAATCATTTATATAAATATCGTTACAGTGTAGATTCTAAACCCGGTTACTACACATTACATAAATAGGGTTCATGAATATGAAACTGGCTTTCAAATAATATATTCCTTATTGAGCTCAACTTCAAATTGAGGACTTTAATTTCCATGTTCATCTACTACTAAGATTTTCAACCTACATTACTCTGAAATGCATATTTATTGTTTATCGTTCCTAAGAATACAATAACCGCTTACTGTTATTTACATACAGCGGTTAGTAGACTACATTTAATTTACTTACAAAACAATTTTTTTATCTTTAATTATTCATCTTACAAAAATAATTTGTGGCAATAAAATAAATTGAAACCAATTAGATTTAATATCACAAGGAAAACATCTAAATTAATTAGAAAATTCAGATTAAATCTACAGGGCAAAATTGTATGACTAATAGTCTAAAAATAAAAAGTTTTTAATTAAGGTCTGTTTTGAATTAATAAAAACCAGTTATGAACTCATACAGACACTTTTTATTTTTTATATTATGACGACGTTTCGATACCTTATTGTATCTTCTTCAGGTATTGACAAAATTAACACAATAAAACGAAACAAGCTATTAAATTTAAGTTTTGAAAGGGTATCCGAGGCAGACTATTCACTTGACGCTAACAAGATTTAAGCAAGACTCCCTTTCAAAACTGTGTTCTCTTTTATTGTGTTAATTTGGTCAGGACCTGAAGATGATTGAAAAAGGTATCGAAACGTCGTTATAATATAAAAAATAAAAATGTTTTTGTATAAGATAATAAATTGATTTTATTAAGTCTGAAAATATATATGCAGTGAAGGTCAGAATTAATTTCTGTATGTATATTTTTATACCCCCCCCCCCTCCCACGGTTAGTATACTACATTTAATTCATTTACAAAACATTTCTCTTTCTTGAAATATTCGTCTTATATATTCACACCTTAAGGAAATTTACAGTTTATCTCTCAAATAATAGAATAATAATCAAAACAGTCTTTAATTAATCGCATTATCATAAGATTCCTGCAGCAATGTACAAAATAATGGAGAGATAATTATTATAAACGCGCTTTTCGTACTGTCTTTAAAAAAATGACCTAAGAAATTTATATCGTTGAAATTTCTTCAATACGAAAATTTTCTTTTACGTCCAGCGACACATGCTTCACTAGTAATAGTCTCAAAGATACCAGAAATTATTAGAGTATATAAGACATATCGTGAGCGGATAAGGACAAGAATGTACGGAAAAAGGAGTGAACAGAAGAAGGCAGGGAGGAGACTGATAGAAGCTGTAGGCCAAGATATATCCCGCAGAAGCTATGGGGTGGAATTAAGGGACAGTGGCGGTTAAAAGCAGCAGCGAGATTGTTCCGTGCCATTTCACAGGCAAATTGCTCCTGCCGACGAAGTAAGCAATACCCCAAATCCTACATCTAGTCCCGTGAAGTGGAGGGGTGTCCTTATATGCAAACAGTCAATTCACAAAGCTAAGGTGTTATAAATCTACGTAGACGGAACTGAGTCCAGTTTTATCTTTTAAACCAGAAGAAACTAACCAAAACTTAATTATGTTAATTACTTTATTTAAGTGATGCGTCTTAATCTTGGTCTCTCAAAACTATTCCGACCGAGTGCCCCGCATATGTACAAATTATTTTGTTTTTAATTATATAATAAATACCAAGCGATTAACTTTGATTACAACAGAAGCGAAACGACATAATTTCGTGCAGGGAAAGACCACCTTTGTGAGGCGGTGAAGGATGCGTGGACGTGAGAAATGTGCGAGTGAAGAGGAGCTAATCGGATCTGCCGACCTCAGAGAATTGACTGTGGCTTTCATTACATCCCGAGTTATAGAAGCAGATCCGGCAGCGTCGCATCTCAAAGTGGAATTTCGTGTCCAGCGAATATCGTTTACGTTGTGAAGTACAGAACACGGAAGAAATTAATATTTATCGCTCGTCTGTTTTCATCAAAGTTAAAGCACGGTGGACGAAATTAGAACCAGTGACCTGAATTCGTATTTTATCATTTAATGTATCGAATATTATTAGACATTAGTTTGTAAAATAGAATAAATTGGAATTAATAGTTTCTTTAACAGAGGAAAATTGTTGAATTAAAATTTCGCCCGAACATTGTACAGAATCATTTGTGACGTTCTTTCGTTAATAATTGTGCAAAACGTATCATTTTTTTATTTGAGTAAATATTCTCCTTAATAATTTTTTTTCATAGTGTCTATATCAATTAATTCTCGGTCTTTAGATTTTTTTTAAGGGAACGCGGAAAATTGGCAATTTATCCACGCTATAATTTACAGAAACTTATCTCTCGTTCTTTACTTATTATACATTATTAATTTAAATATCTATAACTAATACATTAATTAGAAGTTGATAGTCTTCGTTCTCACCTACTATTGAACTTTATGAACACGAAACGTGTGGTGAGCTTAAAGTCAAATTAACTAATGATTTGCGGTTTGTTTGGCGCCACCTGCAAGAATTGTTCTTGCAGGTAAGGAAAATACAATATTTAGTTAATAAAAACAAGAATTCATTTTATGAGAATTTATATAAAACGAAAGCTCTCCAGCCTACCAGGGATGCATGTAACCCCCTCCCTTTCTCAAGATTAACCGTGGTTCTCTTCGTGGCAAACCGACGCGATACCCGGAAGCATGGAATGCGACTTACCAGGTCTGCAGCTCGGACAGGGTCGACTCCCGTTGGCGACTCTCTCTCTCCGCAGCATTCGCAGTAGACGACCGGAGACCCACGTGCAAAACCAAAATCTTCCAGGATCAACTCTCCCTGACCACTCTCACCGACGGTCCAAATCCATCTCCTCGTGTTCGCAGACTTCTCTCTCTGCCTCCTCAAAATCCCTCTCTCCTGGTTGGTCCTTGTGCACACGTGACCCACTTCAATCTATTTTAGGGCCATACCCTCCCGGTCGTCTACCCCTTCCTTGGCCGACCATGACCTTGCTTGCGGGACTTGCGGATTTTCCAATCCACCCCGCCATTGTCTTGTGTCTGCTGCTCGACCCCGGCAAGCCACATTCCCATGCTTCCAGGCAGTAATTTAGGCAACAGTTATAAAAATATTTTGTAACAAATCGATAACTAAAGGCGCACAATAAACGTACACTAAAGACAAATAAAGGAATTCGTTAAATTCAGATTTTTTTTCTTCGGTGTAGACAGGCTATGTATAGGGTAATCCACATAGTGACAACTCCCCTCTTATAGCATAGGAAAGGGATTTGAAAGGAAGGATGTTGAAGGGTAGAGGAAGGTAGCAAAGAGTTAACTAGGGCACCCCGGGTGCTTATGCATATTTTAAAAATGTGTTACCTTTAAATTCAACAAGTAGCAATATTAAAATAAAATAATTTAATAAAGTAATGCAAAATTATTTTCTAATAAATTAAATTGTGATACAATAAAAAATGAAAGATATTTCGTCACAATTTTATATACAATGTAACTTGCATACGAAATTACTAAAATTATTACGGCATGATATTTTAACCATTTGATTGTTTACATTTATATCCATAGCGTCATGATAATTTTAAATAAACTCTTACTTTAATATATTGTAATAATTAAATATAATATGTGATTGTGGCGTTTTTAAATGAACAACTATTAACTTTGAACAATTAACAAAAATTATTATCCATTTTAAAACAAGTATAAAATACACAAAATATTTGGGATCTCAGGGTCTTGAACTGGGTTTGGTAAATGGCAGAATTTGTATAATCAAAATTACATTTACCTTTTATGGAAATCAATGCGTCTGAACATAGACGAAATTTGTGGCGGAAGAAATAATACTAAAGATTGAATTTAACAATTTCAATTTTATCAAGAATTAAGAATCTCATTTTATCGATAATTAAATAATTACAGAACGATCTGACTTTTATCTTTTAAACACGGTTTACAAATTATTTTAAAGTTTTTCTCTACTTACGGCCGCCCAGGTCTCATTTTTAGTTTTTCGTGCACAATTTTGGGGACATCACTGATTCTAAGTTCTCACAGACTCTAATTGGCGTAGTTTGTTAGTTGGTTTAACACAAATTGGTTGGTTCTCGATGCTTTACTGCAACCTGGATTTGTAGATCTCGTGGCTTTAGTTGACAATGGACTTCATTGGTTTGTCTGAATATTGCTTTACTTTTTAATAATTGAAAGCATGTTTGTGACTGGGCCACAATCTTTCGTTCTGACTGCCGACTGTAAAACTTTCAATGAGTTCTTTTCGCCCGTTCTATTCGCTGTCTGCTGACCGACTTTCCTGTTCAAATTTTCGTGACTTGGAATTTTTATTCTTTTCTCCTCGCTGCATACTGCCCGACTGTACTCTTCGTCTCGTAGATTTTAAGCGCGTAAACTCTCTCAACTGATCAACAATGTTTTCTTTGCGTCGCCGGATTGTTGCGGCGTCCGCTCTATATCCACTAATAATGAGTCCTCTACAATCCAACTTTCCAATTAGAACAATGTCTTAATTACCAATTACTACAATATATGATTGGTTCTGACTGACACAGCATTGTTATAGACAAGTGATTTATGTTCATTACGAATTTTAATTTTTTTGAGATTTTCTTACTGTAATTTTATCACCGCTACTCTGTTTCTTACGCCGTTTAATATTTCGTATAATCGATCATTAAATAATAGACATATTTACAATTTCCCTAGCCAGTGCGAACCGTCATAATTATATTATTTCTTCCAATGTTATGTCTTATATTTGTGATTCCTCCGTACACGTATCTTCAATCACTGACACTGTTTTGACACTGTTGTCTCGCTTCAAGGTTCGCTCTGGCGTGTGTATTTTTAAAATGAATTTGCGGTCTGGTTATTAGCGGTAACGCCCGTAGTATCCATTAATTTTTTGCTGCCTTCTTCCACGTGTCGGCCCAACTGTTCTTTTAATATAAAGGAAGCTGGGAAGGGGGGGTGTAAGGATGAGGCCGAGATATTAATGCGGTGGCGGTATAGTCAGACGGCGGCTGTTATTGGATCGTGCCTCATAAAGTGTTATTACGCGCGGAACCTAACATGAATTTATAAGACTCACTGCTGACGGAAGAACACTACTCTTCAATTACTATTATTATGAAACCCGAACTACGCCAGCCGCAGGCTCCGTGTTAATAAATAAAGCAGCCCAGCAAAATCAATCTGGCGCACAATATACAGGCAGCTTGAAAGGGAAGGAGGGAAGTATAGGCTTATACTCAACCAGCTCGGGATTAATATTTATTACGTCACTTTCAACGAAGCAGACACTTCGCGTAACAATAACGACCTCTGTACCTTGTTTCCGGATCAATATCGGCCTGCAGTATTGAGGGGCTGATGATCTAAATTTAGGACTCCGTGTTCAGAAATTTATCTCCTCTTTTTCTCATTTATAATTGAATCGTAATCTCTTTCTTTTCGGCTGATTTATCGCGGTAGTAATTGAAGGTTTCCTTCTCTTTATTCGTATAAGCTCCTCCAGTAATTGCGGATCCTAAATCGGCCTGTGTTTTATAGTCTGTGTGTTCGTCCAAGGGCCTGAAGTTCTTCGAGCAGCAGCCCTTGGCTAAGAGGGCAGTTATTTATGTGGACTTAGCCACGTCACTATCTTTGGGCCATTAGCCCCTACTCTCTGTGAAGGGTTTACGGGGAGAGGATTTTCAGGATCTGCAGAGAACTATCTAGGTGTCTGCGCCAGTGATTTAAGGTGAATTGTAAATTCTTGCCGTAATGGGTCAATTACGAATAAATTTAAGTAGAAGAAGTGGATGATACGCTTTTAATCAAAATTTCCTTTGTTCAGACCCTGACGAAAGTGGAAGTCTTATGAATACTGATATTTCGTCAACCAATAATCGAAAGTTAACGTGTGATGAAATAAGTTGTTGTATAAGTGATTCTTGGGCTTCCACCCGGGTAATTACAGACTTAGGCCACGACGGGAAAATCTTGGATATTAAATAAGTTGTTTCTGTCAGTTTCACGTTTATTTATATAATAGCAGAAACATATATCTCAAAGTCTCATATTGATTTTATCATTTCCTGTTACGTAAGTAATAACATTAAATTAATTAAAGGATTCCTGCCAAACTATTTTAAATACAAAATATGAAATATTATTTCAGAAAATTTTAACCAATTTCATCTTCTTATCATGAAGTCCAAACTGAAATGTAAGAAATCTGGGATTCAAGAGCAATTATGTGTCAATGTAATGTCGTCATAACTCCTTCGAGATCTTCCGTATCAGTTTAGATACATTATTAAACTAGAATATAGTGTAATAAGCATCATCCGCTGATGTAATTATAACATCAATTAAATAATCGAAATGACGTAAACTTCACGGAAAGTATCAGACTTAATATGTTCTAATTGTTAGTTACATTAAGTCTGATAATAATATAAGTAACCTCAAATATAAATTAAAATGTAGATAAAATTCTCGGTTTATTTTAGGTAACAGGCTACATGAGGTTAATCCACATGGTGGCAACTCTCCTCTAATAGCATAGGAAGGGATTTGAAAGGGGGGATGCGGAAGGGTAGAGGAAGGTAGCCAAGGTTTAACTAGGGTCCCTGGGCTATGGTTTAAGGATCCTACCCGGCAATTTGCCTAAAAGTGATCCAGGGAAAGCCCTAGAAAAACCTGCATCAGGTAGGTCGGGCATTTTGTAGTTTTCCCACGCCCTTCCGATGGCGGGAGAGGGGTTAGCTGTGGGGTCGCAGCTTTCCTCTCTCCGTCCCTTGACCAGTTTGGGAGGCAGCTGGCCGACTATTCCAATAGGAATAGCGGACAACTCTCACCGTATGCCCAAGGTCTGCGACCCTGGAACATACACCTCTCAAAACAGGCCATAGGTCCCTGGGAAGGTTCATCTGCGAGAGAATTCTCTTGCAGGCTTCCTTAAAAATTCTCGGGTCTTAACCCGGGCTAAATGCACCCAATGCCCGACCTACCCGATGCAGGTTTTTCTAAGGTTTTCCCTGCATTCCTTTAGGCGAATGCCGGGTAGGATCCTTAAAATATAGCCCGGGGGCCCTAGTTAACCCTTGGCTACCTTCCTCTACCCTTCCGCATCCCCCCTTTCAAATCCCTTCCTATGCTATTAAAGGGGAGTTGCCCTAAGTGGATTACCCTCATGTAGCCTATTGCCCTAAAAAAAAAAAAAAACCGACCTACCCGATGCAGGTTTTTCTAAGGTTTTCCCTGCATTTCTTTAGGCGAATTCCGGGTAGGATCCTTAAAATATAGCCCGGGGGCCATAGTTAACCCTTGGCTACCTTCCTCTACCCTTCCGCATCCCCTCTTTCAAATCCCTTCCTATGCTATTAAAGGGGAGTTGCCCAATGTGGATCACCCTCATGTAGCCTGTTGCCCTAAAAAAAAAAAAAGCCTGTCTACACCCAAAAAAAAAAGTTGAATAACAACGTTTCGACAGCAAGCTCCGCCATCGTCATCAGGCTAACTTTTATCTAAATTAAGTTTTATCTACAACAGATTCACCGGGACAGCGTCGTTCTCTAATATAAATTAAAATATTTCGTCAACACTTGAACACTATACAAATTTGTAGTTCCGTCTTCTAAATTAAATTGTTTAAAAATGAAGGTTTTTAAGGATTAATAAGTAAATTGATTTGACTACATTGAATTATAACTGAATAAACTAGTCAAATTTGTCATAAAAAACGTATCTTTGTTGGTTTATTTTATTAATATAGTCTAATTTTATATTTTTAGAATTATACGTCATTACGTCGGCAGTGTGTTTTTATAAATTTTATCCTCAAAATTTTAATTACGTATTGATATTTTACGAATAAATTTAGTCCAATTTATAAAAATTATTATTTTTTCACACAAACAGGTTGTAATGAAGCCAATTTTTATTTTATTAATTTGCTCTAATTTCATATTTTGTTAAAATATATTTTAACAAATTTTATAGTTTTTTTCGATACTTAAAAAATTATATTTAAGCTATTTTAAAAATAAAAGCTTTTTCAAATTTATGTCGCTGGATCATTCTTCAGCATATTCTATTTACTAATTCTCTGTGTGTTTGCAAGTTAAATATACAAGTTTTACCGTTTCCTCGTCAGTGCGCCATGTAATATTTTTTCAAGAGGTTCCCCGTTGTTTTCAACGATGTTCCCTGGAACAGTTTTGGATGATATTTACACGGCGTTTGACTTTGTCGCCGTTAACAAACTTTACTTATAATGTCAAAAATACACGGGATTTAATTAAATTCTGAATAGCATTTCGTTTCGACGGCATTACACACACACACACACACATTCCCACAAGCGGAAACACAAAAGAGTTTGATGCGGCTAATACTCACAAAGGGAAAATGAAAAAAAATTCTGAATTTAATATTAGTTTGCGTGTGTGACAAAGTCGTACATGTTAGTTTTAAAATTATTCACAATGGATATACAATAGCAGATTTTTATATTCAAATCATTTTGTTCAGAATTTAATTTGTAATAATAGTTATTGGAAGTGTCAGAACAGGCGTTTGGTTTGACGAGGATGAGATTGATCGTGTGCCGATGTTGGTGGTGTATAATTTCAACCACTTACGGCACGGGAGAAGGGTGCTAAAACAATAATGCTAAAACAAGCGAGATTGGTACCGAATCAGGGGATGTGGAAGCCACTGAGATTGATTATGACCTTATGGTTAATTTGTAGTTCACTCCTATGAGTGGATGTTGAATGGGGTGAAACGAAGTTTCGCGTACAGTGCTAAAGTAGGGAAGAAACTCTAACAAACTTTGTACACGTGTTACTTACGATCCACGAACAAACACTGTGAGGGCGGCACAAATCTCTTACCTCTAGGAATGTGGGTTACTGTGATTGACGTCGTAAAAAAATCGGAATAGACCCTTATTACCATCGAATAAAAAGTTTGATAGTGGAATTAACTAACTTAATCAGAGGTACTAGAAGTATTTTAAGGTAAAGTAACAGGAGAGTTCTTGGCTTCCTAAAGTAACTGAAGTGCTTTCTGAGTCCCTTAAAACGTATCCGCGACTACCTTAAGGTAGTCTCGACTACTGTACTAGAATCCAGAATATTATTAACTCCGTTATAATACCGGGAGTATTTTGGACTCATTTAAGATTATTGGAGTATTTAACTTATTTAAGGTACCAAGTGTAATTTTTGATTCTTTTTGAATCAGGAATATTTTCTCACTCACTTAACGTACTCCAGTAAGGTAAGGGAAATATTTTTTCACTCTCTAAACGCTCCAGGATTTTAACGTCTCTTTTAAGGCAGCGTGTGTATGTAATGTAACAGGAGAAACCTTGAGTCGGTTCAAGTACCGTCGCTCATTATCCTGGTTAAGTTGAATTTCGACCCCCCCCCCATCCCCATCAGGTACGTGACGGGGTAAATGTTCCAAAACAATTACGTTCTCGGTGCTGGTTAAATCAAATGTTCAGCATTAGAATATTATTGAATTGTTTTATTATTCGGTTTAAGAGAAATAAATACCGTGGCAACGCCGAGCACTCAGTTATTTACTTTAAATACATGTTTCACGAATAGCGAAATAACTCGCAGTTAAATAAGTAAAATTAACAAGTAATCGGAACTGTCAATGAGGCTCCCGCTATCGGAAGGGCGTGGGACAAGTACCCAATGCCCGACCTACCCGATGCAGGTTTTTCTAAGGTTTTCCCTGCATTCCTTTAGGCGAATGCCGGGTAGGATCCTTAAACTATAATTAACCCTTGGCTACCTTCCTCTACCCTTCTGCATCCCCCCTTCCAAATCCCTTCCTATGCTATTAAATGGAAGTTGCCACCATTTTGATTACCCTTGTTTAGCCTGTTACCCTGAAAAAATTATTTGCCCGGGGAAATAACAGTTTAAGCGCTATCTTAACAGTTTTCAAGCAGTGAAACCTAACGTGCATATTGCGCAACAGATATAAACTTATTAACAATCAAATTTAGAGTCCAAAAATCTTTGCTAACTTAAAAGGGAAAGACTAATTTTATGATCGGAATTCAGGTTATCCAAAAACGGATTAACCTTGGATATCAATTATTCGTCTCGAACAGACATTTACGACGTCAAAATTTCAAGTAGAAACAGAACTTTGTTGAAATTGATTCTCTTACAGTTCTACATCATTAAGTGTTTCAGTATTTATTATAGTACTAGCTGGGTGTCAGTGATTCCCCGGTTGTTATATATCCATAATTCCGGATTCGACTCCAATCTCGGTTGTTTTTGCGTTATTTTCTTGTAAAACCGCTCCATACACACTCCTAAGCGTGTTCCCTTCCGAAAAGGGTTGAAATTATACACAAACAACATCGGTAGAAATACTATCAATCTAATTAACCCTGAAAAATATTTATTCAACACAAATATCGGCCGTGTTTTTATGTTTAAAAATTTGCTTCCACGCCCCTAGCTATTAAAATGGCCAATTGAATGTTATAATTAAAGTCAGCGACATCCATAACCTTGGATTTGACTCTAATCTCAGTTGTATTCGCGTTATTTTCTTGTAACGCCCGTCCACCCCTATCCCTAAGAGTGCCCCAACCCCATGCTGTAAGGGGTTTATACTCAAATATCGGCTGTTTTAGCCTGTTTGAATATTTTTACCCCCGCTCGTAAGGGTGTGTGACCCTGACAGTGTTTGTTTTCTGGTCGCAAAGGACACGTGTACGAAATTTGGTGAAATTTTTCTCCACCAGTGTAGATTTGCATACGGAACATACATACAAGCTAACACACTGCTTTATTTATTAGACGAACTTGCTCCTTGGTTAATCTCATAGCTCCTTGGTTATAAACCTCATGTTATTCTAAAATCACAAGTTGTCTTTTGCTTAAATTGGAAGCATAGATTGGTTGGCGAAAATATCGGCATTCTTTTAACACTGCAGTTTAGTTTACGGCCTGGAAAATATTGTGCGTGATGTTTTGCTCCGGATCAGGTGTGGGAGGCTTCCGTGGAATTACCAGCTGAGCTGTCCGTACAATGGGGGCGCCGCTGTCAGCGTGGTGTTAATTAAAATTCCCAGTAATTGATTTATGCCCTGCTTGTCGAGTTCCCTGCAATGTTTAATTAACGCCACCCACACCCATACCCTTAAAATCACCGGCCCCTTGTCTATGCGCTATCCGTTTCCAACCTCGCAGCTTCAATTTTGTGAAGGTTTTGTTTCCTGAATGCACCCGAAACGACACTGAAATAGAATTAATTTCGCGTGTACAATGGAGCAAGATATAGGGAGCGCGAAATGCACGCTAGCATAGGCCTACATATGTCCTATGTGATGCGAACACTGCAGTAATAAATCGTAACTCTCGTATTTCTCACACACGAACGTGTGTTTCATTCTTAAAACCTCAATTTAAATAATTTTCCCTAATATTTATGGTAATATACACTGTCAGGGTCAGACACGTCTACCACCCCTACGAGCGGGGGTGGAAATATTCAAACATGCTAAAACAGCCGATATTTGAGTCGGATAAATATTTTTACGGATCAAAGAGATTGACAGTGTTTCTACCGATGTCATCTGAGTATAATTTAAACCCCTTACAGCATGGGGTTGGAGCACTCTTAGGGTGGACGGGCGTTACAAGAAAATAACGCAAATATAATTATGGTAATTAGAAATATAAAAATTATTACTAAAATTTACATGAATCGAGACAATATGTTTTATATTTTTTCAAAAGATAATATTTATAAAACGCACAAAGTTGCGATGGCTAACTCTATCATCAGTTTTCTTAAATGATCAAGAAATTACGCAATTTTCCAAACTTGCCAAGAGAAAGTAATCTGTTTGAACATTTCTTGTATGGCTGTTCAATTGCTTCTATCAG
This sequence comes from Zhengitettix transpicula, assembly GCA_037074705.1. Taxonomy (NCBI): domain Eukaryota; kingdom Metazoa; phylum Arthropoda; class Insecta; order Orthoptera; family Tetrigidae; genus Zhengitettix; species Zhengitettix transpicula. Next base: position 30,989,095 of record CM073596.1, on the reverse strand, counting down.
AGATATTTGTCAGGCTTCAGTGCAGCGATACTTTTAGTTCAATTATTCCCTATCTGAGCCAATTAGGTTTTCTGAAAATGCAACAGAGGACACGGTTAATTTTCCATCTATTGTCTCGATTCATGATGGCAATGACGGAGCAACACGTCGAAAACATGCATTTGACCAATGGCAGCTTAGATTTTAAACCAAATATATTGTATTCCACATATTCAATGAGAAAGCATTCGTTGTTCTAGTCCTGTTTAGTAATTTTAAGAATTTGGACACTGGACGTCAGTACACGAGTTCATTCCTGTGGCACGACGATATGTTTCATTTACAACTTTACGAGAATTTATTTAATAAAGTTTCCCATAGTTTTCATTACATATCTTATATATCCTTACTATAAAACGTGTATATTAAATGAATTTTTATGTTTTTTCAAAAGATAATATTTATAAAACGCGTATAGTCATATTAAATACATACATAAAAAGGCCATGGCGAAAAACCATCTATCTTCTTAAATAAAATAAAAGTCGTTGATAATTTCACCGACGAATAGTCCTAAGTATAATAAAAAACAGATTAAAATTACCCACAATCGTAAATCATCCAGAAATTTAAAAAATAATGTTTTATTTCAATAAACAAAGACGTTCGGACCCGCCAGAAACTATACTTTCGGATTGCCCGTCAAGCTGGTCAAAAACAATTTTTACCGTACTCATGTCATGGGTAAAGGGGGTGAAGTTTCTCCCAAGCGGGGGAACGAGATATAAAAACGGGAGAGAAAGGCTCAGTTGCTTCTTCTTCTTGTACATGTAGACATGTTTTCCTGAAAGCGCCAAAATCACCGGAAATAATTGCAAAAGAATGCTAAATTTATGTAAAAAAAACCCTCGCAATTTATCCCTCCATTACATTTCCTATAAAATCGAATTCAATTGACATTTTCCTTTTACGTTTTTCTTTTAAAGCCGTGTAATAAAGTTAATATTTTTAATGTAAAAATTAGGCTCGCTCTTTCAATAAATGAAGAAAAAAGTATAAATTAACTTGTTAAATACTTTTGGATCGTCTGAACCTGCAAGGGATGTTCTCTCGCAGGCAGAACCTTGTAGGAGAGATACGAAGGGGCTACCTTTGGGGATGCCTTTTCGTCTCCGTTTTTGAACTAAGGTTCCCACAAGCCGATATTATTGAATTGTTTTAATTATTCGGTTTAATATAAATAAATACCGTGGCAACGCCGGGCACTCAGCTATTTACTTAAAATACATGTTTCACGACTAGTGAAATAACTCGCAGTTAAATAAGTAAAGTTAACAAGTAATCGGAACTGTGAATGAGGCTGGTCGAGGCGACCCATGAACCTTCCCAGAGAGCTCTGGCGGGGGCTACCTTTGGGGATGCTCTCACATCTCTCTGGTTTTTTTTGAACTAAGGTTCCCACATGCCGAGGCACCTTGGTCTGTTTTGAGAGGTGTATGTTCCGGGGTCGCAGACCTTGGGCATACGGCAAGAGTTGTCCGCTATTCCTATTGGAATAGTCGGCCAGCTGCCTCCTAAACTGGTCGAGGCACGGAGAAGGGAATGCTGCGTCCCCACAGCAAACTCCTCTCCCGCTATCGGAAGGGCGTGGGACAAGTACCCAATACCCGACCTACCCGATGCAGGTTTTTCTAAGGTTTTCCCTGCATTTCTTTAGGCGAATGCCGGGTAGGATCCTTAAACCATAGCCCGGGGACCCTAGTTAACCCTTGGCTACCTTCCACTACCCTTCCGCATCCCCCCTTTCAAATCCCTTTCTATGCTATTAAAGGGGAGTTGCCCATAGTGGATTACCCTCATGTGTAGCCTGTTGCTCTAAAAAAAAAAAAAAAAGGCTCGTCGAGGCACGGAGAAGGGAATGCTGCGTCCACACAGCAAACTCCTCTCCCGCTATCGGAAGGGCGTGGGACAAGTATCCAATGCCCAACCTACCTGGTGCAGGTTTTTCTAAGGTTTTCCCTGCATTTCTTTTAGGCGAATGCCGGGTAGGATCCTTAACATACAGCCCGGGGGCCCTAGTTAACCCCTTGGCTACCTTCCTCAACCCTTCCGCATCCCCCCTTTCAAATCCCTTCCTATGCTATTAAAGGGGAGTTGCCCAACGTTGATTACCCTAATGTAGCCTGTTGCCCTAAAGAAAACCTTTTGGATCGTACAATATAATAATTTGTAAATATATTCATTTTTGAACCACATTTATAACAATACCTACACAACGGAGTACAGAGAAAACAAAATCATATTTTTGCAAGACTCGGAAAACATAGATGTAGCAGGAAATCACCATCAAGAGCGAAATTATTGATCCATAGATCGCAATCGGCGAACCTATTACGAAAATTTATTATCAGTCTAAGAATGAAGGGATTCGCAGGAAAGCAAAATTGGAAGACCACGCCTTTTGATCAAGCTGACTGATATTTACAAAATAATATCGTTATTACTTGCGGCTGATCTCAACAAATAATTCCAATTAAAAAACAATGGGAACACAAAGCTGAACAAATATTATGCAGGACATAGTACATAAAAATAATATATTGTGTATTTTTTCAAACGAAAGTTTTTATTTTGTTTAAGAACTGCTCGCTATTAATTGTTTTAACATTTACATCGACCACAGAAGGAAATTAGTTTTCTCCGTACCACATTCTAGCCAAAATTCTGAAAGGTACACAAGTCACGACTTTATTTTAGGTCGCATGAACAGCGAAGGTTATTAGCGAACGAGCATTTCAATGTTTGTTGTTCTCTTTATAATACTTCTGTAGCAGTTTCTTTTAGTTTAAAAATAAATAACACTTTAACGACTTCAATGAACTCGAGAACCCAATCAAACTGAAATGATGTTTCACCATACAATCGGTTCGAGAACAATGGCAACAATTTCAATATGGCCGCAGACCGTAGTCTTTTAGCTGAACTAACGGTATCAGAAATATGGAAATTCATTTCCCAGAAGTTGTCTGCCTGCGCTCGCGTGTGTTATTCGCAAAACCTTCCCCGTGGCTCCTCTTTGTAAATCACACACAGAGCACAGCCGGACTGACTGGTGGTTCTTAATTGCATTCGTTTTGAGGGAGGGCCCACGCACACACACACACACACACAGAGTTAATGAAGATATCGGGGGACGCTGCTTGGACAAATGTTTGCGCAGATCCGCTAGCTACCCCTTGTTTCCTGTGTTAGTACCCACTCCCTAACGAGATATTCGACCAACTAATCTCAGCGCTGGGGGCAATGCCAGAGCTAATACTGCACTGGCCAGCTCTGTCTACAATCAATTCCCAGGCAGCTTTAATTGTTACCAGGAACCCTCGCATCCTCCTTACTTTTATTAAATATAACTAATAATCTCTGAAACCAGAAATAATTTCAATCGTTTTCACGGTTGTCATTCCTACTCACCGACAACCTTGATCAGAAAATATCAATAAAAACAGTATTGTAGTATACTAATTAAATATTAATAAATGATATAAACAAGCCCCGCATTGGAGAGTCAAATTATGTGGTATTCACTTTAATAAATTATAAATTTCAACACGTTGGAAGCAAATTATGTGGTATTCGTTAATTTTAAAAAGGAAGAAAAATAACAGGATTTTTCCTTGAATCTAAACAAAAAACTCTTTGAAGATAAACAAAATGAAAATGAAAATAATTTACATCTGATATATTTTACCCATTTTTTGTCTGTATTGGCTATCTTTCTTATTCATAAAAAAATTATTCTAATTTAGATTGGCATTAAATTATGTACATTTTATGTTTTTAACAGGTGCCTCAGCTTTAATGAGAATCAAAGGCTTACTGGGCCTCTAATAAATTATAGTGATTTGCAATTAGCACCAAAAGTTACAAAAGAAAATTAAATTTACAATAACAAAATTGTATAAAAGAATCTAACAAAAAAATATCTGACTGTAAATTATATTTACATAACGGTTTACAAAATAATGTTTCTACATTCCATTTTATTTAGAGCTGTTGTGGTACCGTATTGTGTATTTTTTAATTTTTTAAAGAAAATATCTAATTAACCGGACATAACGCTGATTGAAATATCGTTTCACTTCACAAAATTCCATCGCCTTTCTAACAACTGATCACAAACTTTACGTCGTCCTATTTATTTATATTGGTTAAAGTCCAATAATACTCCCAATCAGACTCGTATGACCAACCCACATTTTCGCCATGACCACTCCGGTCAGGCTCCAAAACCACCCTGTATGTTTCCACCAAAGTTCTGAGCGTCTTACATACGCTTTTCCGGCAATTATGGCGTAGCAACCTTTACAGTCCTTGCATTCTTGAGTCAAACACTGATCTGGCCTCAATAATTACGCTCACAATAATATTAAAGAAAAATTATTAAATAAAGCTTACACTACTCGTTGGTAATCCCCACAGTATATTAAAGTATTCTAAAATTATATTATTCCAGCTTTGTAGAAGGGAGAGGGTATAAAGGATGAAATTAATTTCAAGTTATCCTCTTAATTTAATAATTTTTAAGGAATAACTATTATTATTTGCACCACTAGAATATCAATCGCTGACGATCTCCCATTCTCAGGATAGTCGTAGACCTACAAATCCCGAGAAATTCGAGAAACATTTACTGCTAACAGAATAACCTGCAAACGTTATAAATGTATTTAATCTGCTTGTTCTTTTTCCAAGATTATGCCCAAAATTCCCAAGGTTGTCTCCATGACTAGACCAGTCCATCGCCTACCTGAAAGTTGTTCTTATTTACTAGTTGTCGTAGGTGCTAGTATGTTCCGGGGTCACAGACCTTCGGCATACGGCAAGAGTTGTCCGCTATTCCCATTGGAATAGTCGACCAGCTGCCTCCTAAACTGGTCGAGGCACGGAGAAGGGAATGCTGCGTTCACACGCCAAACTCCTCTCCCGCCATCGGAAGGGCGTGGTACAAGTACCAAATGCCCGACCTACCTGATGCAGGTTTTCTAGGGTTTTCCCTGCATTACTTTTAGGCGAATGCCGGGTAGAATCCATAAATATAGCCCGGGAGCCCTAGTTAGCCCTTGGGTACCTTCGTCTACCCTTCCGCATCCCGCCTTTCAAATCCCTTCCTATGCTATTAAGGGGGAGTTGGCCCAACGTGGATTACCCTCATGTAGCCTGTTGCTCCCCCCCCCCCCCCAAATCAATCTGTCTCCGGACCAAGTAACTCGGTAATTTACAATTGGTCAACAAGTTCAAGTGATTGTAGAAAATTGATGGATCTGGCTGGTGCCTCGAGCCTCGCTCAAATCCTCAATCACCTTTCTCTCACACGCGTTTATAGCTCTATATTTCAGACTGCGTCCGTGACTCCTTTAATGGGCAAGGGATTAGACAGTCGCCAAACAGTCCCCCTCAGGCTGCCCAAACCTCTTAACTCACTAATATTTATTGATAAATATATCAGAAATTTTACGCCGTACAAAAGTTATAAATCCTGAATCCTATCAATTACTATAACTTCAAATAATACATAAACAATTAACAATTAAATTCAAGAAATAGTTGCACAATTTAGAACTACAATTAATGATCAATTGAATCTAAAAACAATTTATGACCGGACAGTATACTTAATGCCACAATCTCAAAAAATTAAATAGTTGTATGCGTTCCTTTTCTACATTAATTTACATAATTTTCAAATGTCAGCAAATTCAATAGGACTAAATTATTACCAGTATAAATCAGAATCCAATCCTACAGTTTCAATTTCATTTCTTAATAGTAGGTCTAGAGATACAGTAAGTCATAAAACTGAAGAAAATTATATCTGATACATTATCAATTTATAAATATTAATAAACAATAAGCCGATAATTACTTTTAGAAATGTAATAGAACAAAAACACATTTATACACCATAAAATATCGCGTTCTTGCAAGCGTCGTTCGTCAAAAAACGTTTAAAATGGAGGATAAAAAAGCACCGATAATGTTGACAATAAAAACTAAAAATAATTCTCAAGTAGATACATATTAAATTATTCATATTTAAGTTAAGTTCTTTGAAATATCAGTCAACTGTATACCTACATTACTCCTATCAATTCTATTGCTGATAAATTTGTTTCTGTTTACGTTTATAAATATAGCCTAATATTTTTGAATACCAGTCTATGTTTTCCTTTATGTAATATGGTTTTATCTTCAAATGAAAAATAACGGTTAGTGATTTTCCAACAGTTATTCTATGAGGTATAACCACTTTGTATTTAGTTCTTAAAAGCAATTTGTCATTATAATATATTTTTCGTTTAGATGATTATGATGATCTTTACTCGCTGAATCGAAAGACACTACAATAAATGAATTAAAGATACTGTAGCATTGGTTTCTCATTCTTCTTTCTAAGAAATAAAGTTATGTGTTTTATAAAATTTCATAGAAAACGAAACTGAGGTCGAAACATAATGTAATTTTCTTAAAACACCAAATATATTTTATATTGATCGATTTTTATTAAACTGCCAACAATTTTTTATTTAATTAAACATCCGGCTTGTTACAGTGGACTGATAATTCATTAAATTAACCACTTTCTTAGGGTGGTTAAAATGTTGACTTCTGTCTCTTAATTAATCGTTCCAGGTTTCTATTCAACCTTATCATTCACTTTCACAAATATGTATGTAGATGTTTATTTATTATTATTATTTATTAGGGCAACAGGCTACATGAATGTAATCCACGTTGGGCAACTCCCCTTTAATAGCATAGGAAGGGATTTGAAAGGCGGGATGATAAAGGGTAGAGGGAGGTAGCCAAGGGTTAACTAGGGCCCACGGGCTATGGTTTAAGGATCCTACCCGGCATTCGCCTAAAAATAATGCAGAGAAAACCGTAGAAAAACCTGAATCAGGTAGGTCGGGCATTGGGTACTTGTCCCACGCCTTTCCGATAGCGGGAAAGGAATTTGCTGTGGGGACGCAGCATTCCCTTCTCCGTACCTCAACCAGTTTAGGAGGCAGCTGGCCGACTATTCCAATGGGAATAGCGGACAACTCACTGTATGCCCAAGGTCTGTGACCCCGGAACATACACCTCTCAAAACAGGCCGACGTGCCTCGGCTTGTGGGAACCTTAGTTCAAAAACGGAGAGGAAAATAAACTTTCGTTCGTAATACTGAATACAGGTGGTAGGAAAAAAGGTTTTCCGACTATAATAGGTTTCGCTCATTATTTACGTCATTTGTAAATTGCTACAATTATATTACATTGCTTTAGTATATAAATAATACCTTACATTAAATTGTACTGATACTATTATCATATTGAACAAATTATCCACATAAATGTCTTATTTTTTAACAAATAAAATAACTTAGAACCATTAAGGATTATAGCAGGTAGTAATAGTAAAACAGTAAACTTTCATAAGCTATATTTTTAAGTAATATTTGAATTTATACGTACGAATAAAAGAGGAAACAGAAGAATTGAGAAACACAATGAAAGATGTTGTGGACCAAAAACAGACCAAGCTATCACCTGTAATGATGAATTAAAATTGAGGACAATAACACGCAGTATGTGACCAATTTTTGGTAAACTACAAGAAATGATAGAATATTCGTGTAGTTTACTCCCTGTTGAGATGCTAATCAGCCAGCCCGTTGTTTCTATCTCCTCGTGACACTTCCCTACATTTTCCGATATTTGTTGATACTTAACGGTGCTAATCGTATTCTAACAATAGGGGGGCTTAAAAGTGTAATCCTTTGTCCGGTTTAAGGCGCTTTGGAGAGACCCGCGCAGGCACATTACGGGCAGAATACTACTAATAATAGAACCTAAATCCTCTTATCCGCCATATCACAGAGTTGCTACCTGCGCAAAGGCGTATTTTCGTTTCAATAGACGGTTCTGATAGATTAACTTACCCTTCCCGGAATAATGAATAAAAAAACTTGATATTAAAATGTTTTTCAGCCTATTGTAACAACAAATATTTATATAAATAATGTAGAGATCAATAATTAGTAATGTACGTTTTATTTTAATTTTTCTTTAATTCTATTGTCGGCGTAGGAGCATTGTTTGGCGCAAGAACACGGAGCCTGAACATGTTTATAAGCGGTTATTGACGGCAAACCGTAGGTAATATTCAGTGTGTAGTGGGAGCCTGACGAGTGTGTTTTTGGAGCCTGGCCAGGGTGGTCATGGAGAGTCTGAGTTAGTTTTGAGAGGCTGACCAGTGTTTGTCATGGTAAAAGAGTGTGCTGGTCATGGAGTACGAGTCTGGTTTAGAGTGCAAACGATAATGTTTTGAGAAGCTTGACTTCGGAATTTTAATCATACTAAAAAAAAAATAGGACGACGTAAAGTTTGTGGACAGTTGTTAGAGAGGCGCCTGAATTTTGTGGTCAAACGATACAGTAATCAGTGTTATATCCCGTTAATTATATTTTCTTTAAAATAAAATAACTGTCGAGTGCACAATACGGTACAAGAGTAAAGCTAAATAAAATGGTATGTAGAAACTTAGTTTTGTTAACTTTAATGTAAATAGAATTTACCGTCAAAGTTCTCTAGATTTCTCAGATTTCTCAATTTTTTATTTAGATTCTTTTATACAATTATTTTATTGTGAAACTTACTTTGTATTTCTTTTGTAACTCTTTTGGTGTAAATAGCAAAATCACAATCATTAATAAAAGCCCAGTAAGCGGCTCTGAGGTTAGCAGTATCATAAAACTGTGGCATTTTTTAAAAAAATACGTACAAAAATTAAAGTAAATAGAAATTGTAATAAATATTTTTTTGTTACGTTTAAAATCCTATAAATTATCAATTATTAATTTGGATACCGCATAATTTGGCTGTAACTTGGTGGAATTTTTAATATAATATTCTTTTGAATATTATGTTTGGGCTTACATTTATTTTATGTAATTTTGTGTATTACAATATATATATATATATATATATATATATATATATATATATGCAACATTATTATTCCATATTTTATGGTAGTGAAAATTACGTATAAATGTAATGTATAAGTAATATTATTATTGAATTTGGGCCATATAATAAAGTTTTTTTTTCGAAGTTGGGTGATGATGAAAATAATAAAAGAGGGGTGAATAGATATCTAATCGGGTGTTCGAGAAATATAGCACTGGTAGTGTTAGAATTTTGTTAAAATAAACCTTCCGTAAATAACAACATGGTATATTACAAAAATTGTAGTTATATTTGAAAGGGTACAATAAATAATCACTATAGAGTATTATTGAAATTTCTGTAAAATTCGCGACACCCTCGAAGCCCAGATTCTGTATAGACCAAATCATAATTAACAATCCGTCTCCAATCTATCTTCTATATAATAAAAAAGGATGTATATTTGTATGTATTTACGTTGTTCTTTATACAAATTTTATCGCGTGGACAGAATGCAACAAAAATTGGTATACGTATTCTGCCAAAATCGAGAACCGGTACTGTGGGGGTGACAAACCACAAGCATAAATGTGAAAAGAATTATAATTTTAAAAAGTGATCATTAAGTGATAAATTACTGCGCGCCAATATATCATGACATCACGCGACAGAGAGAGACGTTACTACGCGACGGACAAAGGAAATAGTTCGATTTTTCCGTAATGAAATGAAGCAGAAATATTTTCATTGAATAAAAGTATAATTCTATCCAGTAATACTCCATCGAGTGATAATAAAAAACAATACAAAATACTTTACAATCGTTGCGGATAATGTTAGTTAATTTAGTGAGTGCAATATGGCCACCATTTCTTTACATTTGGAATGTAGCTATCAATTTGATGACTTCAATCCTTCGTAATGTGCGAATACTGATGGACAATTATATCCTGCAATACTCAAGAAGTACTGTCTCAAGACTTACTGACAATTATTTGTTCGCGGAGAATTATATTTCTAAAGAATAACGATGGTATGTTTGTTGCTATTATGCAATTAAATTCTATGTATCTTATAGCTATTAAATTAATGCAGTATATTTATGTATTGGTAAAGAAATTCGGAGGTATGTTTGTTGAGATTGATGCAATAAAATTCACTGTATTTTATAGCTGTTCAATTAAAGCACTATTGGTCGAAATTGTGTACGGAACTAGGAATAGTTAGATTTAGGTTGTGTCTTCTTGACTAAAGATTAATATAGAATTAAATTCTTTTTCGGGTTTATATAAATAAGACACGTGCAACGCCGGGCACTCAGCTAGTATTTACAATAAATTGGAAACGAATGGTAAGCAAGAGGATGACCAACGCGCTGAAGAACTTGTTGATTTGTATTGAGAAACGATGTGACATTGGTTTCGTTCAATAAAAATTTATTAAAACTAAAGTACCCTTAGATATGTGAAGTTATTAACGACCCGTATATAAACGATACATAATTTTAATGTTTCGATCAACAGGTTTGATCTTTGTCAATACTGGAACCAGATTGAAATATTCTAATCACTTTAAAATTATGTATGGTTCAAAATTATTTTATATTATTTTATACTGTTCGTAAATATTTTACAGATGGTAATAATGGTCCTTTACGTTTAGTTATAATGGTATTAGGAAAATTTCAGAATTAGTGGTTATCTCTATGCGAGAATTATGAAAAAAAGCTGACGGTAAATCCTGAAATAAAGTTACAACGAATATGCTTTACCTATAATTATTTATATATTATATTATATTAATATATTCATATTATTAGTAAATATCATATGTATAAATGAGTGTGCGTCGATAATTTCAGCAGAATTATACGCGTGTCTGGAAACACCGGAGGCCAACAATATCATATTAACAGATTCCAAGGAAGCAATACACAGAATTACTAGTACAGTGCATAGAAATGGTTGCATAAATCGAATTAGGGAGAATATATTGAAAATACAAGAAAAAGGAAACCGGATCACTACAGTCTGGCTACCGGCGCATAAGGACATAGTAGGACACGACAGGGCAGATCTGCTAGCGAAGACGGAAGCTGATCATCAAGGAAGATCCAGCAACCTGCCAGTTTGCACCAGCAGGGACTGCAGAGTAGGGTTCTACAAGGAACTGGAGGGAAACGTGGAGTAGACCTGTGAAACCAGAGGAATGCGGAGTCATCCTCAGAAATGTCAACAGCATAAGAGAAATATCGCACCCGAAGGCAACAGGTTGTTGGAGCCAGAATAAGAACATTGCACTCCAGTTTCACTCATTCATCCTTGATTTCCAGATGTCCGCAGCCGGTATGCAGCTCATGCAAGGAGCCCACAACAATTCCTCACGTCCTCTTTGACTGCCCCAAATATAGCGAGATAAGAAGATCAACCATAGCCGCACATTCAATGATGGAGATTTGCAACTCATCAGCAGAAATAAACAACCTCATAGATTTTACGATGAAAACTGATTTGTTTAAAGTAATTTAAATGTTACACACATGTAGAACTTAACAGATGTAAGTCTCTAATGACCAAAAGGTTAATGCGACGTTAAATTGGAATTAAAAAAAATAGTGCTGCATAGGCGAGGTCCAAAATATCGTATGAACAGTTTAATTTTAATTTCTGAGATTTTTCATAATTATTTAAACTGATCCTGTGATGTAGGTTCTACATATTCTGAGACGATATACCGTTCCAGAGGGATTCCGAGAAGTCGGATACAAAGCGACAGTGGCTACCGTTCTCATGGAGCTCAAATTTAAACGTCAGTGCGTTAGTGTGTTTGTGTGTGTGAATAAGTGGTCATAGTGTGGGCTATGCTCCATCTGCAACCGGAGCCACCGAATACAGTCATAATACCGCCATATCTCTCGGTTAAGTCTTGGCCATCAGTTCCGGATATATAGGGGCAGCTGGCTTTACTCAACTTTGATAAATATCCCCCACCAGTTACAACAAACCACAACTGCAAGGCTGACTAATTAACTAACTAAGCCGATTCGCAAACGGAAATTATCTGACCGCAAAGTTGAAATATATAATACTAGGAAGCAGATGTGGCTTTTGCCGCGGCCTTTAATGTTGATGGACATCAAAGGGACTGATTCACAGTTATTTTTCGTAACCGCGGTCTAAAGAAGCTTTGAATATGAAAGATTATGTAAGTAGAGGAAAATTTTAGCAAACAGCGACGTTTGTTTAATAATTCGTGAGAAATATAAATAGTCTTACTAATGATCGCTTCTTTTGATGCAATACTTTGCAGAATTCCATTAAAAAATTTAATTCGTAAATTCATCTCATATTTTCCCAACGAAAAATTTACGCTCACAAATCCCACCAATACTTTTATTAATAATACTAATACTAAACAAATATCGGATATTTTGAATATAATGCATAGGAACTCTCAATAGATTTTTTAAATGAATAATAATTTGCGTTAAATGGAACTTGTTATATTGAAGAATAACAAATTAAGAAAATCTGAGATAGGTGAAGAATGCCAGATTAAATTTACATAATAAATTAGAACTCGTGGTTCAAATTACATTACAACACGCTATATAGGAGCTTAAAACAATCCGCTATTGATCGAGGTTCTTTATGAAGGGTGTAACAATATTTTTATGATGTTGGTGCTGTCGTAAAAGAACAATTAAAACATGAAACTGATAAAATAAGTTTTATGGGGAAAACGACGTAGAAAGCTGTACTGAATCAATAGACTTCAAAGTACACAGTTTATTTACTGTAACAGTATCGCTACCATAGGTCAAGAATATATCGTTCATTCTTTCTCGGATTAAATTATGAAATGATTGTTTTTTTTATTACCGGTGTAGACCAAAATAGTCTTGTTAGGCTCCATTCGTTAAGTATACATTGTGAGATTTTAATAAGAAAATTAAATCTAGTTTTAACGGTAGGAAAAAAGATCTATTATTATTACTATTATTATTATTTTATAACTATTTTCTTAATTTTACTATTAATCACTATTAATAAGCTATCAAATTGAAATGAAAAAATAACTATCTTTTCAAAAGCTTTAATTTTGTATTTTGAGAATATTTCGGCATATATGTAATTTCCAATTGTGTATTGATCATTTTGGGTCATCTTGAAAAATATTGGTTACTTTAAAAAAATATTAAAGTTATAAATGAACTTAATGTATTGTAATGTCAATTAATTAGGACATTAATTGTTTCAACATAAAAATCTAAATTGTTAGAGAAACACATTATAGCGGCAGGAGCTTTGGAACAACAATTGAAAATCCGGCTCTGTTCCTTTGTCGGAAGGTCCGTCAAAATGGCGTATGCGCGCTAAATTGCGAGACGAGAGTACAGTTTGCAGGAAGGTATGGTGAGATACAGTTTGCAGGAAGATTTGCCGGCCAGAAACAGTAAAATCTCAGTTTGAGGTCAATGCAGTAAAGATTGGTAAATCTGCAAACCATGGAGTTCACCTAAGGCAAGCTGAAGTCACGTAGGGCGAGCGGTCAAACGATAGATGAATTTTTGATTTAGAATCAGTGTAGAATCTGTGATTTTAGAAGCAGTGTAAAACCCCACAATAGTGTTTTTGAAAATGAAAGGTATGCTGGAATGCTGGGCAGACGTGAGTAACAATTTACAAAACAATTAATTATGTAAACGTAATTGAAAGATAGCCGTCAGATTACGTTTTCCTTCTTTTTCATTAAAATTGTTAATCAGAGTCAATATTTTTACTTTTAATTTCGTTCTCATTTTAAATTTCGTTCTAGTTTAATTGTCGAGTAAGTTTATTTTTTCTTAATTGTGATTTGTTGTTGATGAGATTATAAATATTATTGATTCGTCCATTATCAAACCCAGTGAAGACCCTAAGAAATTCAATATTATAAATTTGTAATTGTTTGAGTTATTGCCACAATAAAAATATTGTTTGTAAATTTTATTAATCTTTCATTTATATTTAGTGATTATTACAGTATATTGAATTTAACAGATGAAAACTATGAATTACCGACAGCTCTTCAACATTTTGAGAAAAATGACTAATTAATTCTTCATTTCAATTTGATGACAGAAAACTTTTCAATTATCAGTCTTTTATTATAAATTTTATATCTATAAGGATTTTTTAAAATATATTTTTAGGTCATCATCCTTTACGTACACATAAATCGTACCTCCAATTTTTTGTACCTTCCCCACACAAATGCTCCCAATCCCCCAAACATATTTCTCTAATGAATAACAGTGGTTTTATCATCGGGATTTAATTAAAACAACCACCAGCAGTAAGGCGAAAAATTGACCACTCATTAACTAGAGTAATATGTCGAAATAATTATCCTCGTTTCAGGTTTATTTTTGTAATAATTTTACGGTTCCCGCATCCCAGAAAGGGAGTAACGTACGCTGCTAATGACTACAGTGTGTCGCTTTGTTCCGTGGAATGTCAGTTCATTGCGTGCCTCTTCTGCGTAAACTGGGGAAAAATTATGAAAAAGCAGTACGTTAGGTTTTTACGAGCACGCTGACGATACGAGAGGACTTCATAACAGGGTCAATTTTATTGAATGACAGTAAATTTTGTTGTTCAGGTTAGTTTTACACAGCATACTATACAAAATTATTGCATAAATAAAAGGTGCCTAATCCGGGACGTACAAAATTCTTATTAACGCACCAAACGTGATTGGTATCTTATGGGAAACAATCCCGTATCTGCGAATCTGGACTGTAAATGACAAACTACGTTGCTTGGACTCAAAATTAGCTAAAACAAATTAGTTAATAAATGGCATCGCTTGAAAGACCACCAAAATAAAAAAAAATTAGTTGAAATTCACCAAAAAAAAGACTTCCGATGGACAACTATTCTTTGGCTTTATTATTTACAGAAGTAAACCAGGAAAGTAGATTACTTTATTATTCCATCTTCATAAAGTTCTCGCTCAGTTTACCTATATTAAGAAGTTTAACTTTATTCTTAATAGATTTTATAAAACCTATTATGTAGCATCTGTTTTTCTGGTGTTTTTCTTTGTTTTATTTAGCATCTCTTTATCTGTAACAGAGACTTTTGTAAAGCCGTATTGACTATTACAAAAGACTTTGTACCTATTTTATCGTTTATCACAAACAAAAATCAAATTTCTTTTTAGAAATATCTACACCTAAAAGAGGGTTTACTTGCATGAAATTAAAGGTTTTTTTACGTATAGTTCACTTTTTTAATAAAGTTATATACTGTGTCTATGCACATATTGCCACTGATTTCATTCTAGAAATTTGACAAAGTTTTCTTAGTCTTTTAATTATATTAATTCTAGAATCACTTTTCGTGTCTTTTAAAATTGTTTTCATCAACGTTTTCCAAAGTACATGGGCTATTAGTAGAAAGATGAATAGCAGGAAGAGAAAATTTTGTTTTTCGTTGGTGATAGCTTCACGGACATTTTGTGTCCACGAAGCGCCAATTGTTTACCAATCAATAAGTGGTTATGAAGATTTGTTATGTTTTCAACATTGTGATAACTTACAGATTTTATAATAAAATAATAAGCTACAGAATAACGCACTACATCAGCTCCGGGGTAGAAATTTTAAAATATATTAACCGGCCGATTTTTGTGTCGAATAAATATGTTTCGGGATCGATGAGATTCATAAAATTTCTTGCCTATAATTTTAACCCATTTCGGGATTGGGGAGGAGAGCACCCTTAAGGGCGGGAGTGGAACGGCATTGCATAAAAATAACGCAAAAACAATTGAGATTGGAGTCGAATCCGGGGTTATGGATGTCACTGAGTTTAATTATGACATTCAAATATTTTTTAACCCATAGTAGAAGGGTTGGATGTGGGGTGTGGGGGAAATTAAATCATGTTAAAACGGCCGATATATTCGTCGAAAGAAACTTTTTCGGGATCGAAGAGATCAACCCCTTTCGGCATGGGAGATGAGCACATTTAGGGATAGGAGTCGAGGAGAATTACATAAAAATAATTTAAAAATAACCGAGATATTTAGTCAAACTGAATATATGGATATATTACAACCCGGGCAACGGCTGGAACCTAGCTAGTTTATAATAAAATTTTCTGATTATATATTTTAAAATTAATTACAGGTTACTCCTTGTAATAGCAATAAATAATGACAATTTTATAGCGAAATTTCTAAATTATTGCAAATAAATACAATTTTGTATCAGCTTTGAATGTAGTTAAACTTTTTTTTTTAGGGTAACAGGCTGCATGAGGGTAATCCACATGGTGGCAACTCTCCTATAATAACAAAGGAAGGGACTTGAAAGGGGGGTTGCGGAAGGGTAGAGGAAGGTACCCAAGGGTTAACTAGAGCCCCCGGGCTATCGTTTAAGGATCCTACATGGCAATTCGCCTAAAAATGATGCAGGGAAAACCCTAGAAAAACCTGCATGAGGTATGTTGGGCATTTGGTACTTGTCCCACGCCCTTCCTTCCCAACGTGGATTACCCTCATGTAGCCTGTTGCCCTAAAAAAAATTAAAAAAAATAAAATATGCAATGAGTTACCGAAATAAGTATCGAGAGGGAATCGAGCGCTTCATTTACGTACTTTCTTCTTCCATAATTATGATCATTTAAAATTATTAAATGACTGTAAATATCGTTAACGAATTATTGGTAAGTGGTTTAGTAATGCTGAGAACCCTTGCTTTTTAAATTTCTACACCGAAAATTGCTTTCGAATTGCGAGATCCTCTTTTCAGAGACTGAGAGTAAATCATCGTAAACAGATAATTTCAGACATATGTGCACACAAATATCCGCCAAATTATCGACAGAGTTCCTGGTATTACTTGTTCCAGATCACAAGACAATATTTTCTTTTACGGTGAATCTACTTTGTGCTGTACGTTTAATGTAGCTCGTTTATTTTAAAGTTCATTTTCTCCATTCTGAGAAAGATTGGTATCTGTGCGCGTAAAGTTTCACCTTTCCTCCCGGAGGTTACTCTGAGGACCTCTTTCTTTTAGCGAGGTGTTTTTCTGCTTTTGTTAGCCGAAACACCCCCTTCTCTTGCAGGTGAAGTCTGTGGGACAAGAGTCTTTCCGAAAGTCGTAATTAATTCCTTTTTAACTTCCTCCCTTGAAACACCCTTCTACCTCAGAGAAAAAAGAATTTATTTACTCCAACTTTCCTTGTAGTTTCAACCCTTAATTTTTCTCTTTCGCCGCCCTCGCCCCATCCTCCTTGAGACTACGCTTTATTTTTTAACAACGGAATGGGGAAACTGCTTTCGGAACATTAATTTTATGAAGGAATTCTTGTCCTTTATTAACTTATAAATTGAGTCTAATTAAAGTTTTTGGGTGGAGCCTTCTTTTGTATCTGCTGCGGAGTTGGAAGAAAAACGAAAATATTTTAAATTGCTCTTAAAATTAAATTACTATTAAATAACTTGAAGTATCGGCTTTTAAATTAGAGGCGAGTTATTTAATTAACGAGACCGGAAATGAGATCCCACCCTCCACAGCCGAGTTGTGCTATATTCAGCGGAGATAATGGTCACTTAGGGAACAGAGAGGAGAGTCAATGAGGAAGCAGGAGAAAGTGTTCTTGCAAAAATTAAGTTGTTAGTGGGTCAATTTTAACAGTTTTCAATAGCCGTTTGAATAATATTGGGAAATGCAGAATTGTAGTTGTAGCTGTGTCGTGTCGTAGTAATTAAAAAGCTCTGAATTTTAATTTCTTAATGAAGAATTCCGTATCATTTTGTGGTAGACCAGTCTGAACCAATTTTAAGATGATAACCTTCACCAGTTATTTCTGTGATAATTTACAAGCCAAAACCTCTTCTTCCTCGGAATACGTTTTCATGTTTTAAACTTCACCTCTAACAGTATCCTTTTAAATTTGTATTTCATCTACTTACATTGCAACACGGTTTGAGTATTTATATTTAATTTCTTTATTATCTATTCAACATGTAAACCATTGTAGAGACTTAAGGTGTCGGTCTCGCTGCCCAAGAATAATCTCATAAATCGAAATGCGAGTTGAAGTCACATTCTTCTCCGTCAAAATGTTTGAGGAAATATCTCAGTCTCAGTGATTTGCCACTTGCACGTTATTTACAATCGCCATGTGTTTTATTTAATTGTATATTGCCGATATATATAGTTATATATATACAGACAACTTACTCAGATATGTTATGAAATTGGAATAAAGTTATTTTTAATTTGATGTAATAATTTAGAATAAGAATGATTCATACTTCGTTAAATTTATGGCCAGGAAATTCGGTTATCCGACGGGTACGTTTTAAGAATTTTATAAAATAATAATGAGGTTTTATCTATAAATATCTACAAATATAAGTTGTGAAACAATATGAAATGAGTATAACTGACTCACTAGCAGGTTTTCTTTTATTAAACAAATTGTATGAGGAGAATGTGTGGCGTTATTACATATTATATATATGAAATATTGATTATTATTATAAAATATATCAATAATAAAATCATATGAATATATATAATATATGATATTGATAATATTATCAATATAATAATCAATATTTCATATACATATATATTGTAATGCCAATTAATTGAGACATTAATTGAGAAGTTAAAAAAATAATTGTTTGAGAAATCTATTCTTGACGGCGGTACAGAACACAGCAACAATGTAGCCAGGTATTGTTTCCTTTGTCGGAAGAAGCAATGCGCGCTCAAAATTACGAGAGTGTGCCAGTTCACATTATGAAATGGTGGAGTTCAGGTCGAGTTGCCTGGAAGGTTTGGTCAAGTACAGGTCGTATTAAAATAGACGAGATATTCTTTTAAAAAGTAAAGTTAAGTAGAAGCAGTGGGCAGTCAGACACGACAGAAATCGGTCGAGTTGAAATAGACAAGACAATTTCAAATATTCAAAGGAAATTTGCAGAGAAACATCGAGAATTACCAATCAACAGCTTTGATTGGTCCCTGAACAGTTTGCTCAAGACGAAATATTCACTTGAGCAGAACTACGAAACCTGCTAAACTCAAACAGTTTTTGGTGCACATAGCAGAGCAGAAGTCAACCGAAAGAGAGACGAAAAGGAGGTTCATCCTGGTTCCTGATTTTTTATCTAAAATTATTAATTTTAGAATCTGTGTGTTTTTAGAAGCTGTGCAAAAACCCGCCATAGTGTCTCGTCATGTACAAGGTATCCTGGAATGCAGCCGTGAGTAACAATATAAAACAAATAATTATGTAAACCTGATTAAAAGATAAACGTCAGATTTCGTTCTCTTCTTTTGATTAAAATTTGGTAATTAGACTCCATCTTTTTAGTTTAATTTTTATGACAAGTAAATTTCGTCATAGTTAATTGATGAGTAAATCTTTTCTCTTTTAAATTGGAATTCGTGTTTAAGTTGAGAAATAAAATGATTCGCGATTATCAAACCAAGTAGAGACCCTGAGATATTTTTAAATTGTGTAATTGTTTTAAAGTATTAAAAATAAAGCTATTGTTTGTTAAAGTTTATAATATTTCATTCATTAAAAGGAAATCTTATTTTAATTATTACAATATATATATATATATAAAACGCCACACATTCTCCTAATAAAATTTGTTCAATATAATATATATATATATATATATGATTTCAATATTAGTTATTACAAATCTTTTCCAATAGATTAAACAACCAAAAATAAATTTATATTAACTTATTTCAGAAATAACAGTTAGTTGCTTTAAAAAACATTTATTGGCCGCCATTATAACATATTTGAATTGTTATACAACAAAAACAGTTCTGCCGGATTTTAACAAGAAAAAGATTAATAAATCAGAGCCGGATATTGTGTCGACCATTTCAATTATTTTTGTTTTAAAATGGTTTAAGTTGGTCTTACTGTTTCATAGTCCATATCCCAAAGTATTCAAAAGTCGACCAGAGAATCCACACGGCAGATCGTCAGTTTACTTTCTCCAGTTCCAACGAGATTCCATCCTCGATATCTTTAATTTTACAAGTATCTTTTTAGACTTAGTTCCATTCATTCTCTTGGCACCTGAAAACGATTCTTAAAACTCTGAATTTAAAGAAAATTTTCTTCAAAATGTGAACGGTGTTTTTCAAGCTCGCTCTACCTCCAGACTTCTTAGTTCGTCCTTACATTATTACTAAAATATTTAAACCTTAAGATTCTGGTTCTACGACATTTTCAATTTTGCAGTTTGAATCGACATATTTTTTGGGCGAGATATAAGTATATTACGATTAATCAGCTATTCTCCTCTCACGGAGCTTCTTTTTTGTTTCAATATTCAACAGCCTTATACTCAACTTCGGCAATGAAATTTCGTATTTGTAAAACTTCTACACCTAATTTTACTTTCCTGTTTTATGAAACTCAATGTTTTTTTTTATAAATCTTCTACATCTATATCTTTCTTCTCAGCCTATCTGTATGATTTTTCCCTTTCATATAAATTTTCAATACATATTCTATATTTAATAATAATTAAGGTAGCAAAATACAGACAAAATAAGAGATAATATAAATACAACACAACGTTTCTGGGATCCTTTTACCTTTGTTCAGGAGCTAAGAAGAGCCTAGAGCGACACAACTGCAGTCCTCAGTTGACAAAACTCAAAAGCTATTTTTTTCATTTCAGTAGTTATATTTATTTGACTTGAATATGAATTATAAATATATGAACACAACCGAAGTAGTCAAAAATATGCTTTGAAAATTGTAAGCAAAATTTATTCATATAACATGAATATTTGGATAAAACAGAATTTTTGGCAACATACGGAAATTATTTACTCCATTTTGCACGTGATGACATTTGAGATTGAGGACGAAGCGTTGCGTTAATTATTATGTTAATAAAAAGTGTCTGACTACTTTGGCTGTGTTCATACATTTTGTCCACCGCTCAAAATTATAATTTTATATAGTTGTGAATAACACGTCACAGAGTCTTAGGTGAAACTCATGCTAAGAGGTAAAATAAATTATGAAAAGGAATATATATTGATTACGAATTCACTGGTATATACCATGATAGCCTTCCCAAATATAAATGGTTACAAGTGAACTTGAAAAAAAAAAATCAACAATAAGCAAAACTTTCTAGAATCGATTTAATTTTTGTCACAAGTATTTTTCTTTATATCTCGTGATATCTAGGAAAGGTTTCCTTAGCAAGAGTATGAGAGTAAATAAGTCCCGCTCGACGGAGTTAGTGAGCCTCGCCTTGTTTGCATAACGAGGTTGCGTGGTTTTCCCTTTGCTTCTGCTTCGTAATAGATAAACAAGAAGAACGACCCTGCCTTTAAGTAATGGACATTTGCTGTGAAATCTAAAAAGGGAATCAGAACTTGCGCCACGTTAGTTACTTGCCGTGTTGCGTGACTTCCTTCCATCCCGATTTAATTTCATTCAGAGTGGTTGCTTAACCATAAAATTAAATGTTGTACTTCGAAAACTGTAATATTTGTTAAAATAAAAAGTTTGAGTGCGAAAGTCGTTCGTAATGCGATTGGTGAAAAAATTAATTAAAACGTTATTGAATATTTATAAAAATAGGTTGTTAAGATAAAGAAGAAAGTGTAGAAAGGATATATATATGTATATATATATATATAGGGTAATCAACATAGTGTCCACTCCCCTTTAGAAGCATAGGAAGAGATTTCAAAGGGGGGATGGGGAAGGTAGCCAAGGGTTAACTAGGGCCAACGGGTTGTAGTTTAAGGATCCTACCCGGAATTTGCCTGAAAGTAATTCAGGACAAACACTAGAAAACCTGCATCGGGTAAGTCGGACATAAGTACTTGTCCCACGCCCTTCCGATGGCAGGAGAGGGTTTTTTGTGGGGACGCAGCATTCCCTACTCCGTGTCTCGAAGTTAAAAAGGCAGCTGGCCGACTGTTCCAATGGGATCAATTAAAAAACATTTACAGTATGCCCAAGGTCTGTGAACCCGGAACATATACCTCTCAAAACAGGCCGAGGTGCCTCGGTTTGTGGTAACCTTAGTTCAAATCGGAGAGAGGAACAGGCTTTTTTTAGGTGTAGACAGGCTATGTATTGGGTAATCTACATAGTGGCATCTCCCCTCTTATACGATAGGAGGTGAAAGAGGGAATGCGTTATCTAGAGGCCC
The DNA here is from genome assembly GCA_037074705.1 of Zhengitettix transpicula. Classification (NCBI taxonomy): domain Eukaryota; kingdom Metazoa; phylum Arthropoda; class Insecta; order Orthoptera; family Tetrigidae; genus Zhengitettix; species Zhengitettix transpicula. The sequence goes on along the minus strand of CM073596.1, from coordinate 30,966,901 downwards.
CGGCCTATGGTTTAAGGATCCTACCCGTCAAATCGCATAAAGGTGATGCAGGGAAAACCCTAGAAAAACCTGCATCAGGTAGGACGTGTATTGTTTGCTGTGGGGACGCAGCATTCCCTTCTCCGTGCCGCGACAAGTTTAGAGGCAGCTGGCCGACTATTCCAATATGAATAGCGAGCAAATCTTACCGTATACGCAAGGTCTGCAATCCCGGAACATACACCTCTTAAAACAGGCCGAAGTGCCTTGGATTAAGGGAAACTTAGTTCAAAAAAACACTGAGAGGAGAATAAACATATATTACTGTACTACAGTTAATAATTATTACACTGCCAGAGAAAATAATAAACATACTGACAGCCTTGTATATAATTTAACCTGGAAAATTTAGTGTTTGAACCGTTACACATCTGTAAATACTCAATTTCCCATGGAAGATTCTTATATGATAAAAGGCAGTATAATACTTCATTGCAGGGTTAACATTTAGGATACATATGAAAGCTATAAATTAATTTGCTGGATACCACGTTTAAATTTCTAGTAGGTAAGATACTGGGAGACGGTAAATTACTTGTTAGAGGGCACGGGATGTGAGTGATTTATGGGGTTTGAGGCGTCCCTCTGCGAACCAGGTGGTCCATCGCATCGCACAAACAACCGACAATGCGCCGCTCCATCTCCATCAGATCCGGTGACCAATTAGGACATCCAGCTTAAGCAGCTAATTGGAGCTGGCGTGATGAATGGCGTTGCTAAGACCGCTAAACTCTCACTAGCCCTCAAATACGATATAAGGAAGTAACATCATACACAATTACACATAATGAACTTCGCTACATTCCGAGTCGACAGTAATGATTGCGATAAAATTATTACCTTTCCCGTCGGTCGTGGTGAGTACCATCGATTAATACACATTTATATCAATATTTCCAATAAAATGTATATTTCTGGATCTTTATCGTCTAGGTTCGGTATAAGTTTACGTCACTTACCTCCATAGTCATTCCACGGACATGCCGCTCGGCGAAGCGCACCATAATAAATCTTTCAATATCTCCTGGAGGGTGTCGTGCGATGTCCGGCCGTGCCGTGAGCGGACAACCTCCCCCTCGTCCATCCGGCCCATCCAGAATCCGGACGGCTGAGCGAGCAAGTATAAAGTTTCGGAAAGGCAACTGCTGAAATAATCAGTCTTGTTTTTAACATTAAGTGAATGTAAGACAAGTTTAATCTATAACATTTCTGAAACTTATCTGAATTTATAATTTCTATCTCTATCTATAATATGGAAACTGTTCGAAATGTCGCATTTTCGTTCCAATGATTCGGCCATTAACGTAAACAAATGATACTAATAAATTGAATAGAATTTATGATTCCCTACTCTTCTAATCAATTTAATTTAAAATAATTTTATTTCCATTGTTTCTTTAAACTTTAAACAATACTCTCAACAGCTGAAAACATAAAATAATTTTTGCCTGCAATGTGTGGTCAAATCGCATCTAAGAAATTTATGTCCACTACATTTCATGTAATTAATTGTAAGTAATGTTCAATAATTTTTTAATTAATTGTATTATAAATTATCATGTTTGTAAAATCTTTCTTTGTTGGAATTTTTAGAAACACGGATTTTGAAATTAGATCATTTAATTGACTTTACAACACCTGAAGAGGTCTTAATAAATTAGGGCCGAAACTTTGAGAATGTTTTCGTATTATAATGTTTGAAAATTTAATTTAATAATAAATTTATAACCAAACAGGATGATGTTTTCATTTATTTAAGACAGATAAATATAACTGTTAAAAAGATTTGTATCTTAATTTATCATTTCTAAGCATATTGTAAAAATTTTTTTTTAGGGTAACAGGCTACATGAGGGTAATCCACATGGTGGCAACTCCCCTTTAATACCATAGGAAGGGATTTGAAAGGGGGATGTGGAAGGGTAGAGGAAGGAAGCCAAGGGTTGTCTAGGGCCCCAGGGCTATAGTTTAAGGATCCTACCCAGCATTCGCCTAAAAGTAATGCAGGACAAACCCTAGAAAACCTGCATCAGGTAGGTCGGGAATTGGGTACTTGTCTCACACCCTTCCGATAGCGGGAGTTTTCTGTGAGGACGCAGCTTTCCCTTCTCCATGCCTCGACCAGTTTAGGAGGCAGCTGGCCGACTTAAACGAATCACTACCAATTGGAACAGTTTCCATATTATAGATAGAGAGAGAAATCCAGGTAAGTTTCAGAAATGTAATATATTAAACTTTTATTACATTCACTTAATGTTAAAATCAAGACTGATTTCTTCAGCAATAAAGTTGCCGTCAGAGATTTTATACCTGCTAGCTCAGCGGTCAGGATTGTGGAATAGGCCGGGGGGATCGAGGGGAAGGTTGTCCGCTCATGGCACGGCCGCTCAAAATACGGCGCCGTCCTGGTGTACTCCAAAAGTATAAGTTTCCTCTTACTTCCGAGAATCCACGTAAGGCAAGGCATCATCCCGGGAAACATGGCATCTGAGAAAAGTTCCAAATTAGCAGAAATTATATTTAATATTTAATTCAATGCTGTTACTGTACATAAAACTAATTTTATTAAAAATAATTTTTTACTCAAAACACAAATTATTGAAGTAAATATCATTAATACTACAAAATAACATTTCTTTACGGTTTAAATAATCTCATGGAGAAATCACCTGTTCTTATTCTGAAGAATGATAAGGAATAAATAGAAATTTTTGTCCATTATATATTAAATTTTATTCGAACTCGATAGATTTTGTTTGTGGGATTTAGTAGTACTTAAAAGTTCAATTTACTGGAGTGGACTTAATTATTCCGGATTACCATTTATTAGTAAAACTGAAGAAGAAGAAAACAGAAATGGTAAATGGACACACAAGGTAGAAACAAAATGAAAGCAAAGAGAGAGGAAACATACAAAATTTCGAACAATGAACGGAAGCCGTTTGTCTTCACGATGAGCATTCAAATCATCAACAAAAAGGCTGCACTGCTATTCAGTCAAGACCTACTTGAGTTTTACAAGCAATTTAGACTTTCATTTGTGTCATTTCCATTCAAACTTTGAAGATTAAAATTTTTAAATTACGTTTTCATCTTTTTGTTTTAAATAAAGATAATTTATATTAAGAAAAATGTTTGTATGTGTAACTCTCAACAGTAATATAATATAATTTTGTTTATATAAATTTTTATTTACGATTATACATCTTGGAAACTAGAAAGTAAAGTTGAAAAAATGTAACGGGTATATCTAAGCTCTTTTCATCTTATTCATTTATTTTAATTTTTTTTAAGGGAATCATATCAATTAAAAAATTATATACTGAAATAAATTGTGGCTTATGTACATGTCCAATGTTGACTTAGAAAGGAATGTTAATTCCCTATGGTAATTTCATTTGTGTTTATTTATTGGTTAAAATTTACGAGCGTAATTTTTTGTTAATTAAGTATGAAGCAAAAGCCAGGGTAAATATAAGTGAAACGAATGTATGTAAATTCGGTTTAAAATTTTTGTATTGGTTTATCAACTTGTATTTTTCACTAATTACTCTACAACTTCGCAGACGAGTGACAGCCCGCATATTGATATTTTAATCATCGCGCGTCTCACAACTGTTTAAGTCATCCATTGAGTTTAGTTGCCTGCTTGAATCCGCGACCCCGTGTGATAATTGCGGAGGGTTTCCGTGCAAATTTAGGGAGGTCTTGCAACCCCCGCAGGGGCTCGGCGTGTCGGGTGATACATAACCATGAAGGGACAGGTGCAACATTTGCATAGCAAGGTTAAATCACCTAGCAAGGCTGATCTGACACAGCAATTAAAAGAAGATAGAGAGAGAGTGAGAGCAGAAATTGCCCGTATTAATCCACACGCTTCATAGTAAAACACATTAAAGAAAAATTTGCATTCGCGGTCTTTGTTTCACTTTGCAAGCATCGCAAACGTTGTAACAGAGTTCTGCATTATTAACTGTATAATACACACAAATGAGAACTGCGGTGAAATTATTATTAATGATAAAGATAGCCAATTCAGACAAAATACGTGATAATATAAATACCACACAACGTTTCTGGAATCCTTTCTTCAGGTGCGAATGAGAAGCCTAGAGCGACACAACTGCACTCGTCAGTTGACAGAACTCAAAACCGACGAAAATAAAACGACAATGACAGTGACGAAGGGTTTAGCGTAATAATGAGGGATCGTAGCAAATTGTAGAGTTTTAATAGTGTCTGTTTGTACATTAATTGCTGTGATGTTTGATTTAATGGGAAGCATCTCTGATACGAGTCAATTGTTAGATAAATGTTCTTTGATAAGGGTATTGAAGGAACGTTTTGTTTGCCCTGTGTAGCAGGATATACAATGAGATCAAGAGATTTTGCCAATGCCCGATCTACCTGATGCAGGTTTATCTAGGGTTTTCCCTGCATTACTTTTAGGCGAATGCCGGGTAGGATCCTTAAAATATAGACCGGGGGCCCTAGTTAACCCTTGGCTACCTTACTCTACCATTCAGCATCCCCCATTTCACTCCTTTTCCTATGCTATAAGAGGGGAGTTGCCACTATGTGGATTACCCTCATGTTGCCTGTTGCCCTAAAAAAAATGGTTTTGAAAAACGGCCCACCCCACCTTTTTTTTAGGGTAATCCACATGATGGCAACTCTCCTTTTATAGCATAGGAAAGGATTTGAAAGGGGGCATGGGGAAGGGTTGAGGAAGGTAGCCAAGGGTTAACTAGGGCCACCAAATTGTAGTTTAAAGATCCTACCCGGAATTTGCCTATCGCATAAAGGTGATGCAGGGAAACAACTAGAAAAACCTGCATCAGGTTAGTCGGGTATTGGGTACTTGTCCCACGCCCTTCCGATAACGGGAGAGGAGTTTGCTGAGGGGACGCAGCATTCCCTTCTCCGTGGCTGGACCAGTTTAGGAGGCAGCTGGCTGACTATTCCAATGGACAGCACCTGTGACGTATTTTAAGAGAATTAATTCAGGAATAGACTGATAATTTTAATTCATATCTATTCCAGAATAAATCGATTCATTCCATCATTAAAAATTTTAAGGCAAAGGTTATATATCTTGGCGAATCAATTCATTGTAAGTTCAGGGTAACTTAAAGTTGTATTTCACATACAGTTATCGGAAGGAAAAGTCGCAACGCAGTAGTAATTTTAATGTGAAGTAGCTTGAATTTTATTGACTTTCAGTTTCATTCCCCTGAAATTATTAATAATAAAGATATCCAAATACAAACAAAAGAAGTGACAATATAAATACCATACAACGTTTCTGAAACCCTTGTTTCTTTCGCCACGTTGCAGAAAAAACGCAAGAGCCCAGGGTGTCACAACTTGCACTTGTCAGTTGAAAATGTTGCTATAATCAGCAATCACCACACAAACTGAGGATATAATTAATTTCACTGTAAATTTTTATGTCTAAACTAGTGTAGTTGTTCCCTCAGTTACAATTATTTAACGCTGACAAAGTAATTTAACACATTAGTTTCTAACAACGCACAACTGCTATAACAACGACCGTACAACACATCACTTTGTTTTTTTTTTTGCATTTTACGACTCCAGCTGCAGTTACACGAGCTGTAGTATGCGTAATGGAATGTTTTATTATTACTGTTATTTCGCAACGTCATATATTTTATAGTACTGAGTGTTACTAAAATAGTCGAGCTTTACGTACCCCTTGCTTCGTTCTCTGCGTTTGTAGGCTGTTAAATGCTGCTCACTTGCGTTTTATTATTAGAAGCCTTTTACGATAATGACCGACAGACGCTTTGTATTGTACCGATAATCCTCAACGTTCATCAAATTTCTTTAATAGCATATTTGTCATGTTGCAAGTAATTGAACACAGACAACTGATGGTAATTTCGTAACAGGAAAAAATTGTCAATGAAGACAGTGTAACTTTTAAGACGAATTAAAAAGGGCGACGTAAGTTTTAAAACAACCTCGAGAGCAATCTTTAGTAAGTAAGCAAAATAAAATATAAATAACAATGATTCTTAATTTCAGAAAACGACAAAATTTTATAGACTCAAAACCTTAATTTATGGCATGTTAAAGTTGGAGTTCCTGCATTACTTAATATGATAGTAAATTTCGTGAGATGTGGCACGTGCAGGACTGTCCCTCGGGACCCTCCTAGGAATGAGCGCATGCATCTCACATTGCTATCTGCCGGGAGGAGGCTCGTCATATCTGAGAGAGGGACTCTTCCCTGGGGAACCCCATTCATGCTACGACCACGTCTGCCGGTGAATTATAAGCCGGCCTGCTCTCCTCCCAGATGGAGAAGCTGTCTAAGTCATCCCGCCAAACGATAAACAACAGCGATAACACGTGAAGAATTATAAAGGCTGCTTGGGGGAGAAAATTTTGGAGAATATTTAACGCGATACGTATTGAAAAGTCCGCAAAACAAATTACTCTGACAATGGAGACGTTTATCTATGTCAGAAACAATCTGACGGCCCAGAGATAAACTCGGATAAATTTATTAAAAATCATATCTCAGTTTATTAAAGGGGAAACTTTTATAAGTGTTCCTATCAAAAATTCAGATAAATCCATTTGATTTTCTACCACATACAGAATTTATAAGCATTAAACCGCATTCCTGTAAATCGTACAAATTAAACACAGATATAAAAAAATGATATTAAACGTGGATAATAATGTCTTTTCTGGATGTTTCCTTTTTTATATCCTTTTTTTTGGTGTAGACAGGCTATGTATAGGGTAATCCACTTAGTGACAACTCCCCTCATATAGCATAGGAAACGGATTTGAAAGGGGGGATGCGGAATGGTGGAGAAAGGTAGCCAAGAGTAACTAGGGCCCCCGGGCTATGGTTTAAGGATCCTACCCAAAATGCAGGACAAACCCTAGAAAAACCTGCATCAGGTAGGTCGGACATTGGGTACTTGTCACACGCCCTTCCGATAGCGGGAGAGGAGTTTGCTGTGGGGACGCAGCATTCCCTTCTTTGTGCCTCGACTAGTTTAGGATGCAGCTGGCCGACTATTCCAATGGGAATAGCAGACAACTCTTATCGTATGCCCAAGGAACGTACACCTCTCAAAACAGGTCGAGGTGCCTCGGCTTGTGGGAACATTAGTTCAAAAGCGGAGAGGAAAAGACATCTTTTTTCTTTTTGGTGTAGACAGGCTATGTATAGGGTAATCCACATAGTGCCAACTCACCTCTTATAGAATAGGAAAGGGATTTGAAAGGGGGGTTGCGGTAGGGTGGAGGAAGGTAGCCAAGGGTTACTAGGGCCCCGGGCTATAGTTTAAGGATCCTACACGGAATTCGCCTAAAAATTTTGCAGGACAAACCCTATAAAAAAACCTCCATCGGATAGGTCGGGCATTTGGTACTTGTCCCACGCCCTTTCGATGACGGGAGAGGGGTTTGCTGTGGGGGCGCAGCTTACCCCTCGCCATGCCTTGGCCAGTTCCTTTTTTTTTTTTAGGGCAACAGGCAACATGAGGGTAATGCACTTAGGGCAACTCCCCTTTAATAGCATAGGAAGGGATATGAAAGGGGGGATGCGGAAGGGTAGAGGAAGGTAGCCAAGGGTTAACTAGGGCCCCCGGGCTATATTTTAAGGATCCTACCTGGCATTCGCCTAAAGAAATGCAGGGAAAACCCTAGAAAAACCTGCATCAGGTAGGTCGGGCATTGGGTACTTGTCCCACGCCCTTCCGAAATCGGGAGAGGAGTTTGCTGTGGGGACGCAGCATTCCCTTCTCCGTGCCTCGACCAGTTTAGGAGGCAGCTCGCCGGCTATTCCAATGGGAATAGCGGACAACTCTTACCGTATGCCCAAGGTCTGTGACCCCGGAACATACACCTCTCAAAACAGGCCGTGGTGCCTCGGCTTGTGGGAACCTTAGTTCAAAAACGGAGATGATAAGGCATACCCAAAGGCAGCCCCTTCGTATCTCTTCTAAAAGGTTCTGCCTGCGAGAGAAAATCCCTCGCAGGTTACCTGCGAGAGAATTGCCCTCGCAGGCTTCGGGGTTATTTTTATCCAGTTCCCAAAGGTAGCTTCTTCTTATCTCTCCTAAAAAGGTTCTACCTGCGAGAGAATAACCCTCGCAGGTACTGCCTGCGAGAGAATAGCGCTCGCAGGCCTTGTGATATCCCATGGGAAGCCCTCTTAGTCCTTTTTTTTTGCTGAGATAGTAATGAGAGATTTACAAATTCTTGTCTATCTCTACTTCCTGCCCAACCTTTCTTAATACCTCTCAAAACAACCTTATAGTCAATACTTTCAATAATTATCATCCCAACTTACAATTCACCCATGAACTTGAATTTAACCGTTCTCTTAATATCCTTGATGTCACTGTGTCCATTCACAATACTTCTACCTACATACTCTGGACGTGTTCTCAATTATCTTTCTGATCATCCTCCAAACCAAAACAGAGCTATGGTATACAATCTTGTAAACAGATCTATATTACTTTCTAACCCCCAAGTTCCATCACCACTGCATAAACATTGTTCGGAACATTTTATACGCCAATGAGTACCCTTAATATTTTAATTTTTAAAACATAAACATTTTATTGAACAAAATCTAATCAGTATCCTACTGTCAATCGTCCCCAAACACTTCAAAACAATATTTTTTCTCGTACTCCCTTATTACAAATTTCTACATCACAAATGCATCCAAATCCATCATCTACAGTTCTACTAATACTCTTTCTCACTTGATTGAAACTATCAACCGCCGAAAAAGAGCTAAATCATCCACCCCTATTCACCTTGAATGAAGTAGTGAAAACAATTTCGAAGTTAAAAAACAAAACAGCTCCAGGAAACGACCTAATCAACTCAAACCACCTCAAACATCTTCCCATAAAAGCCCTTGTCCTACTAACAATCATATATAACGCAATACTAATAACCTCAAAAATTCCCAATAACTGGAAATTAGCTACAATAATAATGATTAACAAACCCGACAAGCTAAAATCCAATCCCACCAACTATAGACCAATCAGCCTTCTCCCTATACTTTCCAAAGTCTTCGAAAAACTCGTCCTGCCCAGACTTAAAAACCAACTTTCCCACCTTATACCCAACCAAGAATTTGGCTTTCGGAACAATCACTCCTGTCACCAACTGATCAACATCCTGACTAAAACGATCATCAACTCCTTTGAAGAAAAAAAGATTTGTATAGCGACTTTCCTAGATTCCGAAAAAGCCTTCGATAAAGTTCACTACCATTCACTCCTGTTTAAAATCAAACCCCACCCCTCCCATCACTACTTAAACCTTCTCTCCAATTACGTCACCAATCGATCCTACAGAGTTACAATAGACAATTATTTCTCTCCACTACATCCTATACTCTCAGGCGTCCCACAAGGAAGTGTAATTGGTCCGTTCCTCTACTCCATCTACACCCACGACATTCCTATTATCCCCTCTACTACCACCTCAATATTCGCAGACGATATCGCTATCACTTCGCACTCTCATGACTTCCAAACCGCAACAAACCACCTTCAAACTTCCTTAAACCTCATTTCAATCTCGGCCAACGACTGGCGCATAGTCATCAATCCTTCCAAATCCGTAACCGTTCCCTTCTCCCTGAAAAGAAAAGGCTACGACCTATCAGTCACTATCAACAACTCCACCATTCCTACTAAATCTTCCCATAAATACGACGGCCTAACCCTCGACTCCAAACTAACATGGTCCCTTCACACTTCCCATCTTAAAAAAATAATACTCCACAGATTCCACAAGCTAAAACCATTACTGAACCCGAAATCTCCTTTATCCGTCACAACAAAAAAACTCCTTTACACATCCCTCATATATCCCCTCTGGTTTTATGCCTGCCATATATGGGGTTCGGCCGCAACCCCCTTCCGATAGCGGGAGAGGATTTTGCTGTGGGGACGCAGCATTTCCTTCTCCGTGCCTCGATAAGTTTAGGAGGCGCCTGGCCGATTATTCCAATGGGAATAGCGGACCCTTCCCTTTACCTCTACACCCTGGGGAAAGAGCACCCCTAGCGTTTGGGGTGGAGAATACAAATCTACACCGCTGGAGCAAATTTAACCAAATTTCGTACACGTGTTCTTTACGACCAGGAAACAAACACTGTCGGGTGAGACATGTCTACCACCCCCAGAAGCGGGGGTGCACGGGGGTTGAAATGTTTAAACATGCTACAACAGCCGATATTTTAGTCGGATAATAATTTTTAGGGGTCCAAGATATTGATGGTGTTTCTACCGATGTTTTCTGAATATAATTTTCATCCCCTACACCCTGGGAAAAGGGCACCCTTAGAGTTTGGAGTGGAGAATACAAATCTATACCGGTGGATCAAATTTCACCAAATTTCGTATACGTGTTCTTTGCGACCAGAAAAACAACACTGTCGGGGTGAGACGCGTCAACCACCCCCAGAAGCGGGGGTGGAAATATTTAAACATGCTAAAACAGTCGATATTTCAGTCGGATAAATATTTTTAGGGGTCAAAAATATTTATAGTGTTTCAACTGATGATATCTGAATATAATTTTAAACCTCTACACCCTGGGGTAAGAGCACCCCTAGCGTTTGGGGTGGAGAATACAAATCTATTCCGGTGGATCAAATTCTTCATACATGCTAACACAGTCAGATAAATATTTTCCGGGTAAAAGTGATTAATAGTGTTTGTACCAATGTATGTGAGTAAAATTTCAAACATTTTACGGCATGGGAAAGGAGAATTGTAGGGGTGGGGGTGGAGGAATATTACAAAAAAATAACTCGAATACAAACGAGATTAACCTCCCTGGGACGGGCGTGGTCGGGAGTGGAAATTGTCAAACATGTTAATCAACTTTGCAACTAAATATTTTTCCGGATCAATTTACAGAGATTATAACTTCAACCCCTTTCGGGCTTATCAGTAGAGCACTTTTAGGTGTTGAGTGGAGGAACGCTGCAATAAAATAACGCGAATACAACCGAGATTGGAGTCAAATCCAAGGTTATGGATGTCGCCCAGTTCAATTATAGCATCAAATTGGCCATTTAGCCCCAAGGGGCGGTAGTGGATGGGATGGAAATTTTCTAACATGTTAAATCATCGATATTAGCGTGGAATAAATAAATGCCGGGACCATTCACGTTGATAGTATTTCTACCGATGTTGTTTGTAGGCATGATAGGGGTGGGGTGGAGGGGATTTCCTTGAAAATAACGGGAAAACAACCGAGATTCGAGTCAAATCAAAGGTAATGGATGTCGCTGAATTTATTTATGACAATCTGGACAACGCTTGGGTATCGGTTGGGTTGGAATGAGTTGACCGGCTGTTTTTGCATCGATTAAATATATTTCGGGATGAATTAGATTAATAAAATTTCCCTACATGCTCTCTGCGTATAATTTCAACCTCTTTCGGACTCGGAAGGGTGCACCCTTAAGGGTGGGCGTGAAGTAGCATTACATAAAAAGAAACCAGAAACTATCGAGATTGTCACTGAGTTTAATTATGACATTAAACTTGACCGTTTAAGTCCCCGAAGCGGGAGTGGTCAGGGGTGAAAATTTTCAAACATGTTAAACGGTCGATATTTGCGATAATTATTTCCTGGGGTTAATTACTTTGATAGTATTTATACCGATGTTGTTTGTGTATAATTTAACCCATGTGAGGGGAGCAAGCTTAGGGGTGGGGTGGAGGTACGTTAAATAAAAACCCGCAAAAACAACCGAGATTCGAATCAATTCAGAGACTATGAATGTCGCTGAAACAAATTGTGACAACCTTGGTTAAGCGACGGGTTTGGGAGGTGTTGGGCGGGGGAATAAATTTTCAGACATTGTAATCGGCCGATTTTTGCGTGGAATACATTCTTTTTCATTATCGCATATTTGTGGGGGTGGTCATCTTCTAACATGTAAAAACGGCCGATATATTTAGTCAATGACTTCATCTCCCTTCGGCATGGGAGGTGAGCACACTTAGGGATAGGGTTCGAGGAGCTTTACATAAAAATAGCTCAAAAGTAACCAAAATTGGAGTCTTATGGATGGTTATAGATAAATGACATCTCGGGCAACGCCGGGCACCCAGCTAGTATTGTATTTTTCTGAGTTCTTGTTAGACTGCGTGTACTATTATACGTACTGCATTCTTGTTTTGTACATTTGTAGTTGTGAACTGGAGACGTAGACTTGCAAGTGAGAAATATCCGTCACGGCGGTGGGATAAGGCATCATATTACCGCCATTAGCGTCTGCAACAGACAAAGGGCTTCTAAAGCGCGAGCCAGATCGAATGTCAGCCGTATTCCCTTCGAGTGGGAAGCGCGAAAATGCTCACTGGAAAGTGTAATTACGTACGGGTTTGGATGAAGCAGACGAAACCAAACTAGGTTAACAATAGTGATAATAATAACAGTTCCGTGGCTAACTGCTAACTGAACTGCACTAGATTTTGCGGTCGGGAATAGTCTCCAACTGTAACTACCCTACACATGCTATAATGCGTTTTGAGTGCAGAAAAACAAACACGCTGTCTCGAACTCGTAACTTCGTTGAAAAGAGATTCCCCCCAAGCTTTATAATCCAATCTCACTAGTATTGGAAAACAAACTCGTATAATCTTACTACAATACTGAGAAAGAAAACGTTGTGATGATCGTATAATATAAAGAGGTTATCTCAGTTCTGAAATATAAATACGGCTTGAGGCAATAACAAATGGAAAGAGGAATGACAATAAGGGATGATTTGTCTTCCATTTCCTTGTTGTTTCATGTCCTCACTTTGAAATGTTCGCGAATAACATCGAATAGGTGTTGAGTGACAAACCAGACACCCTAAAAAGAATGTTAAAATTTTCGGCAATAATTTATTACATCTCGTAAATGGCAGGAAAATCCTATTGCTGATGTGTGATGCAAATATCGCTATAAAGTTACGTGATAAATTTTCTTAGTATTTGGTAATGTGTATCTAATTTTCATCCATATTTTTTTCTAGAAAATTGATTAAGTCTAGTCTGCTACATGCATAAATTTTAAAGCTAGCATGAGTGCAATGAAAATTTTTAACCATAAATTGAGAACGTCGTAATAGAAAATAACGCATACAATGTCTTAATTTAAAGACTGTTTTGAATTAATAAAAAAATTTATGACCGTATACAGACACTTTTCCCTTTTAATTTTTTATTATGACGACGTTTCGATATCTTTTTGTATCTTCTTCAGGTGTTTTCCTACAGAAGCTGTTTTTACAATTGATTAGAACCCCTCCCCCGCCTTCGGAACGGCGTGGGACAAGTACCAAATGCCCGACATGCCTTATACAGGTTTTTCTAGGGTTTTCCCTGCATCACTTAGAGGCGAATTGCCAGGTAGGATCCTTAAACCATAGCCCGGGGGCCCTAGTTAACCTTTGGCTACCTCGCTCCACCTTTCCGCATCCCCCCTTTCACTCCCTTTCCTATGCTATAAGAGGGGAGTTGCCACTATGTGGACCGTCCTATACATAGCCTGTCTACACCTTCTTCTTTCTACAATATGCCTGTACAAAGTAAACAAAGGCAAGCTAAAGTAAAAAAATATATATAACAAAGAAATTACCAAATTAACACAGTAAAAATCAGCACAACTTAAAAAACAAGCTATTAAATTCCCAGAGTTTTTGGAACGGGGGTCTGAGGAAAACACCTGAAGAAGATACTAAAAGGTATCGAAACGTCGTTATAATAAAAATTAAACATAAAAATTGTCCGTATAATGACATTTGTTTTACTCTAAAAAATAATGGTATTCCAATAATCGGTCGGAAATTCAGATTATTGCTTTCAATCGGCGGATCGTGGTCATTTAGGTTTGAAAAATACTAATGGGTGGCAGTTGGCGAAGAACAAAGCGCAGTTTTCACCCAAGTTAAAAAAATAGAATTTTCAAGCTGATTTAACAATAGAAACAAAAGAAATATCAAAATAAGTAATACAATTTTCAAGAAATAACGATGTGATGAGAGAGTAATTAAAGGATAATTTAATCCTGTAACATTTCTGGTAATAGGACAGCAAGTGCAGTTCCGTTATTGGGAAATTCACAAGGGAGTGTTGTACGGGGAAATTACGAGGGAATATTCCATAGCGTGGAGGTTGGGTGACCTGAAATAAGGCGACCAGCTGAGCGTTAATGGAAGGTCCTTCGGCTGCTATTAAGCCTTTCGCCACAAAGCCTAATGCATAGCACACACTATGCTATATATGGTCAAAGTTAACCAATACATTAACGATTGATCGTCCACCTCTCGCAAAATGATAAATCACGGATTGGCCATACTGCATCCATTCACAATTTATTTTTAACGTCGACATGTTTGCCAGTTTTATTTCTTGGCAACGACTATCTTATTAACAAGTTTGTTTTAAAAGTTACAAAATATTTTAAAACCGATTTCAAATTATGGGATTATAAGTGACAATCTATCATGGATATGGATCTCTTTTAATACAAAGAAATGATTGTAAAATCTATTTAAAAATTCCAAAATACAAATGAATAAAATAAATGTCAAATTATGAAATGTTAAAGCACACGAATTGGATAAATAAATGGCCAAAAAGCAGACCAAAATAATGCAATCCTTGTTGCTTTCGTCACGTGATTCAGAAATTTTGTCTCTTTTGTGGTTATTACTTTATATAATTAATACTAGACGTAATTTCATATTGCATTACTGTCTAATACACTACATCATGCGGAATACTTTAGCGTAATGAATTTCGTCCACTACTTTAGTAAATATATGTTTCAAATTAATTGTTGTTTTTCGTCGCTGACGTTGTCGGGGTCATAGGGACAAGTTCCCAGCCTGTTTTATCAGAAATCATGCAATTAAATAAGTTCAAGTTTGATATAAAGCAGAGATACATTTGTGACTTGACATCAGTATCATTTTATGCCGAGAAACATAACTGTTTTTTTGGGGTATGTATAGGGTAACCCACATAGTGCTAACTCCTCTCTTATAGCATAGGAAATGAATTTGAAAGCGGGGATACGGAAGGGTAGAGGAACGCAGCCAACGGTTAACTAGGGCCCCCAGGTAGGTCGGGCATTTGGTAATTGTCCCACGCCGTTCCTATGGCGGGAGAATAGTTTGCTGTGGGGTCGCAGCTTTCCCCTCGCCGTTCCTTGACCTGTTTGGGAGGCAGCTGGCCGACTGTTTTATTATAGGTAACAGGCTACATGAGGGTAATCCACATGGTGGCAACTCCCCTTTAATAGCATAGGAAGGGATTTGGAAGGGGGATGTGGGAGGGTAGAGGAAGGTAGCCAAGGGTTAACTAGGACCCCGGGCTATAGTTGAAGGATCCTACCCGGCATACGCCTAAAAGTGACGCCGGACAAACCCTAGAAAAACCTGCATCAGGTAGGTCGGGCATTGGGTACTTGTCCCACGCCCTTCCGATAGCGGGAGAAGAGTTTGCATTCCCTTCTCCGTGCCTCGACCAGTTTAGGAGGCAGCTGGCCGACTGTTCCAATGGCAACAGAGAACAAATATTACTGTATGCCCAAGGTCTGTGACCCCGGAACATACACCTCTCAAAACAGGCCGAGGTGCCTCGGTAAAAGGGAACCTTAATTCAAAAAAACAGTTAGATGTGAAGGCATCCCCAAAGCTAGCCTCCGCCAGAGCTCTCTGGGAAGGTTCATATGCGAGAGAATTCTCTCGCAGGCTTAATATCTGGCCGACTGTTTTGTTTTGGGTGTAGACAGGCTACTTAGGAGGCAGCTGGCCGACTATTCCAATGGGAATAGGGTACAATTCTTTCCGTAGACCTTGGGCATACGGAAAGAGTTGTCCGCTATTCCCATTGGAATAGTCGGCCAGCTGCCTCCTTAACTGGTCGAGGTACGGAGAAGGGAATGCTGCTTCCCCACAACAAACTCCTCTCCCGCTATCGGAAGGGCGTGGGACATGTATGTACCCAATGCCCGATCATCCCGATGCAGGTTTTTCTAGGGTTTTCCCTGCATTTCTTTAGGCGAATGCCGGGTAGGATCCATAGAATATAGTCCGGGGGCCCTAGTAACCGTTGGCTACCTTCCTCTACCCTTCCGCCTCCCCCCTTTTAAATCCCTTCCAATGCTATTAAAGGGGAGTTGCCAAACGTGGATTAGCCTCATGTAGCCTGTTGCCCTAAAAAAAAGCTATGTATAGGGTCATCCACATGGTGGCAACTCCCCTCCTATAGCATAGGAAAGGGATTTGAAAGGGGGGATGCGGAAGGGTGGAGGAAGGTGGCCAAGGGTTAACTAGGGCCCCGGGCAAGATTTTAAGGATCCTACCCGGCATTCGTCTAAAGAAATGCAGGACAAACCGTAGAAAAATCTGCATCAGGTAGGTCGGGCATTGGGTACTTGTCCCACGCCCTTCCGATACCGGGAGAGGAGTTTGCTGTGGGGACGCAGCATTCCCTTCTCCGTGCCTCGACCAGTTTAGGAGGCAGCTGGCCTACTATTCCAATGGGAATAGAGGACATCTGTTAGCGTATGCCCAAGGTCTGTGACCCCGGAACATACACCTTATAAAATGTGTGTTCCTAATCGTTCAACTAAGAGTTTGATTGCTACTTTGCGATAAGTTAATTCGATGGACGTATTAGTAAACTGTTTTCACGAACAACTTAGTATTACAAGTTCAAATCCTAGACGTATATTGGAAACTCATTCGTTCTGTAATAAACATGCTATAGAGAGTAGACACATATGTTTTAAATGCTTGCAGAAATTAATCCAGAGTTATAAATGTTTTGTTATAGGAATATAATTGGAAATATTTTGACGGTTACTTAAAAGACTTGTTACAGCATATGACGCGATAATTCGAATACAATTTTTTGCAACGATTGTAATGTATACATGGGTGTTATAAAAAATTTTCTTTTTATTACAGAACCAACAAGTTTTATTTTAAACCTTCTCAACGTGAAATTAATACGTATTTTGAAATGTCCAGACGTTCCAAGGATCGATCGCCATCGGTAGATTCTTACCGTTCTCAACGCGGAGAAGTAGAGGAAGAATAATATTTAGAAGAAGACAATATTAAAAAATAATTTGTTGCCGTGGATACGTCTAACGTGGAATCTAACAAGAAAGAATAATCGAAATCAAAATCATCTGCAAAGAAACGTAAATCTTCGTCCGTAAATCAAACGATATCCAAGAAACCGAAAAAATATTTTTATTTTAAACTTAATTAATATTATTCAATTTTATTCAAAAAGTACAACTTTTAGTTCCGATAAATGATTTAATTTTATTCTAAATTTACATTTAAATCATTTGTCAATGCACATTGTGCATATTGACTTGTCCAACTTATTTCGTTCGGCATTGAGCCACGGCTTGAAATCTGCGGAGCATCGAAGCTATTTAAATAAGACAATAAGAATGGCTTGTCACCCACCTGTTGCAGCTCAAAGGATTCCAGCTGAAAAGGATTTAGTAAAGTTTTTCTCAATATCTCGTAGTGGTACTGCTCGAGACGGAGGTTTTAATACGTCTGCTGGCGACCATTTCAGTGCGGAGTCTTACAAGACGCATTTAACGGAACTCGCGAATTTCCGGACAATACTGGCTTTCTAAAGTAGTTGTTCTCAAATTGGCCGGCAGCTTATCCTCCTCGTTTCCGGGAGACTTGGCCTGGAGGAAGTGCAGGACCAACAATGGAAATTGTCAGGCGACGGTAGTGCCAACTGCGGAATATGCAAAGTGAGCTGGAGCGGGGAGAGCAGGGGCGGGAGTGTTCAATCTGCATACGGTAATTGTGTTCAAGGGCGGAACTTCGGAATATGATTTCCAGGGATAATTCATGCACACAAACAAGAGATACACAGAGAGAAGCGTCTGAGCTTTGCATTAAAACAGGTGCTGAAAGGGGGGGAGGGGAGAAGTACGACAAAAAGCCCGGGGAAGAGAGGCAGAGAGGCAGAGAGGCTAGCTAGAGGGAGAGGATTAGCGGATTGCCCAAGGCGCTCGGATCCGCGCTAATCCTGCTTCCTTGAATATGATTTAATTAACTTTAGATCAAGATAAAAGCTCGTTTTTATCTCGCCACTCCTTTATTACCATTTTATCAATGCAAAGATAATTTAATATTAATAAACAATCACGTGATAATGAAGAATATTTTTCTTACAAGGATAGGTATAAAGTTCGAAAAGAATTGGTATCGTTACCATTCCTTCAAATTATTTACAAACATATTCTTGTATCCTGTTGTCACTGTGAAGGGAGGGAACCCTGTGAGTCCTTACAGGAAACACGTGCCCCGAAGAATTTTGGCAACGGAATTTTTTTTTTTTGGGGGGGGGGGGGGCAACAGACTACATGAGGGTTATCCAGGTTGAGCAACTCCCCTTTAATAGCATAGGAAGGGATTTGAAAGGGGGGGTGCGGAAGGGTAGAGGAAGGTAGCCAAGGAAAACCCTAGAAACATGATATTCCCATTGGAATAGTCGGCCAGCTGCCTCCTAAACTGGTCGAGGCACGGAGAAGGGAATGCTGCGTCCCCACAGCAAACTCCTCTCCCGCTATCGGAAGGGCGTGGTACATGTACCCAATGCCCGACCTACCTGATGCAGGTTTTTCTAGGGTTTTCCCTGCAATTCATTAGATGAATGCAGGGTAAGATCCTTAAAATATAGCGGGGGGGGGGGGCGTAGTTAACCCTTGGCTACCTTCCTCTACCCTTCCGCATCGCCCCTTTCAAATCCCTTCCTATGCTATTAAAGGGGAGTTGCCCAACGTGAACGTGGATTACCCTCATGTAGCCTGTTACCCTAAAAAAAATTTTAAAAAAATAAAATAAAATTGATTCATTAATATTACTAAATGTCTACATTTGAAAATACATGCGGGATTTAATGAAACGACAAATATTTCGCGTTAATCCTATGAATTAGAAACAAATGAATTAATTATCGTATATATTTTTTTATATGGCCTCCTTATCGAAAAAGTTAAGACGCTTATTTTGGTATTCTATATTTTAATCACATATTGAGGTCTGACAATCCACAATTCCACTAACGGGATTATTGTATTGCAAAAGGAGACATGACTATTTTGTATGCTGACATAAATGAATATGCGCGTTCTCACTTTATTGATTCTCGAAGATTTGAAATTTTGTTCTGCTACTTCTCATCAGTCTTGCATAATTAATTAAAGAAACGAGGCTTAGAAACAATGTGAGACAATTTTTATTTTTGCAAGTGTTTCGTAACTGAATAAACTAAGCAAAACTATTTACATTCGTATTTATAAAGTTTGGATTAGCCCAAGTTTAAAACTTGAGTTATGAGTATTGTGGAATACAATTTAAAGATTAATATAAAGGCCAACATTTTGCAGTGCCAAATTATGTAGTATACAAAAATATTCCTTGGTGAATGAGTTCGTAGAAAGGAAGGACAGATTAGATCCTCTTCAATAAAATAGTTTGCTGGTATCCTATCAAGTTACGCTATCACTTTACGATGATAATATTCTAGTATTTAACTGCTGACTTATTTTCTTTTTCATGTTCGACGGTAATCGATGTAAGATTATCTACTGGAAACTCCATCGAATGGAAATTTAAGATGAATTGAAACACTTATTATTTATTCAATTACTAATTACTGTCATATTAATGTATTTAACGTCATTTTAAATCATATATTTTTTGTTAAATTACAATGTTTATTTTTTAAACCGTGTATTTGTAATAATTAATCTTTTCATGTAATATTATATTGTGACGTGTCCTATTTCCTCGACCGATGACTAATGGAATGAATAATAAATCGAAATCTAAATTAATTACAAAATGCCAACACATTGCAGCGCCAATATATGTAATATTCGAATTTTAAAAGGAAAGATAATTAACAGAAAAATTTATGCTTGAATTATTACAACTTTTTAAAGATAAAAAAAAATATTTATTACCAATTTTGATTTAATTTTATTTTTGTACAATTCTAAATCAATACCACAGCTTTTAATGAGACTCCAAATTTCAGGGCCGCTTACTGGACCTCTAATAAATATAGTGATTTGCAATTAGTACCAAAAGAGTTACGTAAAAAATACTAATTAATTCTAAAATAACATATAAAAAATCTAGAGAAATCTATCGATAATCACATTTATAAAAAAAAATATAAGGTTTCTACATACCAATTAATTTAGGGCTGCTCTGGTACCGTATTAATTGTGCACTTCACAGTTATTTTCTTGTAAAGAAGAATGTAATCAACAGTCCAAAACACTGTTCACTATGTTGTTTCACTTCACTAAATTCCAACCCACTGAACTGCCCTCCAGCATCTGTTCACGAACTTGTTTCGTCCTAATTACTATCTTTCAGCTATACTGTAAAAGTACGTTAATACCAAACGTTGAATATTATGTTTTCAGCCTTTATTGCGTATAGACTTTGCTGACTTCTGCTATAGTCACGAGAATCCTCAGCTGGTCTCCAAAACTAGACTCGCTCTTCATGACCACACCGGTCAGGCTCCCAAAACACACTGACTGTTTCCGCCAAAGTTCTCTGTATTACACACATTGCCGACAATAATAGACTATAAAACCATTCCAATCACCGCATTCTTGAGTCACACTGACTGTTCTTTAGAATGCTCTGGACTCAAAGTTACGCCGACAATAATATTAAATAAAATTAATTTAAAAAAATCTTTCAATACACATTTGGAATCTCTTCAATATTATATATATATATATATATATATTATAATAAAAAATGCAATTAGATTAAAATTTGCGACCACGTTAACGTCAAAAATGTAATAAACAAAATAAAATGATTGAAATAAAAACAATAAGATAGAATGCCAGCACGAAGTGGCCAATTAATGTAATAAACAAATTAAATGAGATAGAAATTAAACACATTTTAAAATAATATCTAACTTAATTTAATTAACATTATTTTCACTTTGATGATATTAACAATTTATTAATATCGTACCATGGCTTTGGTAAGAAACTTAATTTCAGTGCCGCCTATCGGGCCTCCAAACACAATTATTTCGAACTTGAAAAATAATTATCATTTTAATGAAATTATTAAAATCTGACAGTAATTATATCTAGAATAGAAGGTTGAGAAAATCTTTTTAGTTACATTACCATTGTCTGGTCAACCGGGCTCGTTCTCAATGAATTTGAATTTAACACTTCACTAACATGCCATTTGCACTGACTCTATTTTATTTTAGTTTGCAAACAGAAAACACTGTTGCTGACTATATAACTGTAGGTAGATTTATCATTACGCGTTGGAAAAATCGCTGTTTATAGTTCGCTCTCTGCTCTATAAATATCAGAAAATGGCGATGGACAAATTGCAACTCAGAACTGGCGACTACTAACACCCCATCGTCTGCTTGCCAAAGCACACTCTCTGTTAAAGGTCTACATTCTCAATACGGACTCCTCTCAAATCACACTTCTTCCATCCCGCTCCCTGTAACTCTGACTCTGCCAAAATTCCGCACGTCTATGTTGTGCTTTAGCCGACAATGCCCCTCGATATGCTCCGTATTCTCGTCGACACAATCCAATGACCTCAGATTTACACCGCCAATAATAAATGATGAAATTTATTTATTAATTAATTACCTATTTGAAATTATCTCAATATATATCATGTAGGGGCGTAGTTTAATTATATTTATTATTTAATAATATTTTTGTGATTATGAAGGCTTGTTGATAAATGATATTGCTTGTGTTTCATTAAGGTTAATGATTTTACGTACGAGGTAAAATCATGAAACTCTTATATGTCATTTTTAAAATATATTTAATTAACACGTTGACTGCCGTCTACGAGATAACTCGTAGACTGCGTTCTTTTCCAGGACGCCAACTACGAGTTATCTCGTCCTTGTTTACTTGTCATATTTGTGCAGCTACGATTAAACTCGGAATATATTAGTGCTAGATGGATTCTGCGAAAAGAACAATAAATCAATGCTGTCTTGCATAAACAGAAAATTTATTAAAAAACGAAAAAAAAATTAATAAAAATTAATTCAAATTCAAGAAATAAAATAATATTTTATTGTTTGTGGAACTTCTTAAACAATCTTCCACACAAAGGGCTGGCTTCTCTTTACAGGCTTGCAACTTTGATAACCTATTAGATGTTTTTATTGCTTTGCGTTTTTCAATTTCTTGCGCAGCATATTTATTAGTTTGTTCCACCAGTAATGCAAGAAACTCATCCGAATAAAATAAGTCCACCAACCTTTCTACTGGGGCGAATATGGACGCGTATTCATGATTCAGCTTTAGCGAAGCGACATGTCGAAGCGTGTTTGCGTACTAATTAACTCGTAGTTGGCTTCCGCGAAGAGATACTGAAAATTGCCGTGGCAGTCAACAGGCAGAACCTTGTAGGACAATTACGAACGGACTACCTTTGGGGATGCCTTTTCCTCTCTCTGTTTTTGAACTAAAGTTCCCACAAGCCGAGGCACCTCGTTCTGTTTTGAGAGGTGTATGTCCCGGGGTCACAGACCTTGGGCATACGGTAAGAGTTGTTCGCGTTCCCATTGGAACAGTCGACCAGCTGCCTCCTAAACTGGTCGAGATACGGAGAAGGGAATGCTGCGTCCCCACAGCAAACTTCTCCCGCTATCGGAAGGGCGTGGGACAAGTACCCAATGCCCGACCTCCCTGATGAAGGTTTTTCTAAGGTTTTCCCTGCATTATTTTTAGGCGAATGCCGGGTAGGATCCTTAAACTATAGACCGGCGACCCTAGTTAACCCTTGGCTACCTTCCTCTACCCTCCCGCATCCCCCCTTTCAAATCCCTTCCTATGCTATTAAAGGGGAGTTGCCACCATGTGGATTACCCTCATGTAGCCTGCTACCCTAAAAAAGAAACGTGGTAAATTCCATTGATACCGTAATAAGATATATGTTGTGGAGGATATTGTTCTCGTTGTTCCTGACAACAGAAACTTTGGCTAATTTACAAACCGTAGACGCACGTGTGGCGTGAGCGACCCGACGCTTGCGTCATCGCGGAACATTCACTCTACATCGCGTTTTCACGATATCGTGTAGCTCTGTTTCGGTTTGTTTTCGTGTATGTGAGTGTGGTCATGTCGAATCAATATCTGTGGCTCTCGTGTCCACTTCGGCGCGTCCCAATTTCCGGATTCCGCTAACCGCAATATACGCTCACCACGCGCACATGTACGGTCGCGGTTTATCTCGGGAAAATTCTGACGGATCAGATTCTCTATACGGATATAGCCCACGAGACATCACGTGCAGACTCCTTTCCGTCCAGAACCGCAGCTTGTTACCACAATTTTAGGCCGTCATCTGGAATCCTGTGCGTCCATGTGATCGTTGCGAATCCGCCGTCTGGGAATTAGCTCAACAATGGGCTGAAACAGTTTTTATCTGCGTAAGGAAATTGTTAAATACTAAAGCCAAGCTGTTTCTTATCTAGTAAACATTTAAAGCGATATAAATTAAGGAATTTGACATGTGAATATCGGCTTTTTGTGAGGTCGTCTGTACGGTATGAGGGTTGTTCCAGAAGTAACCGTACTAACAAAGAAAACATTAAAAATTTGAGAAAAAATTCTTTATTTATCAATGTGGTCTCCCATCTTGATACACGTCAGCCAGCGACGTTCATTAGTTTCGATTGTTTAAAGTTACAAACATCGAGCTCTTCAAAATAACCATCAATCGCAGATTCCACTTCTTCATTGTTTCACCACGGAGCTAGTTTTTTAAGTTTCGAAAGAGAAAATAATCCGAAGGGGCTAAATGTGGCGAATAGGCTGCGTGAGGAAGAATTCTAACATTAACTTATTGATTTTCCCCATCGTGATAATGGACGTGTCACCTGGTCCATTGTTCTGATGAAACGACACTTTCTTTTCCCCAATTGTGGTAGTCTTTTCTTGATTTCATCTCTCAAACGTTACAATTACTTTGCATACCTTTACTTCTCTTTGAAGATAATCAATTAAAAATATTCCAAATTATTCCCATTTGTCTTCATCTTCTTTGGAGATGATTCTTCCGCTTTGAGTCCATTGTTTCAAGTGTCTCATGTGTGAGGTGATGGACCCATGTTTCATCCATGCTTATGAATCGACGCAAAAACTCAACTTATTGCTGTGAATGTTCGCCAAACGCTCATCAAACCACTGTTTTCCATTATTGGGTTATTTCGTTACTTGACTAGATTTGTATAAAAATAATAGGACTATTCAAATAATGAATAAGCCAAAAGGTCTATAGCGATCATACTGAATAAATGAAATTATTATTCTAGACTGTTTAATGGTTTTATTCCTACGTTTTCAATGATACGTATCATTTTTACAGTAATTTTATTATATACTATACTTTTCATCCAATTAAAATATTTCTTCTTTATATCACTACAGAAAAAAGGAACTATTTCCTTTGTTCGTCGCGTAGTAACGTCTCTCTACCGCGTGACGTCATAGTATCTTGGCGCGCAGTATTTTAACACATAGTTATCATGTTTTTCCAATTATAATTATTTCCGCCTTTATGCTAGGGGTTACTCACCCCTACAGTACCGTTTCTCGTGTTTTGAAGAATATGTGTACCAATTTTTGTTGAAATGTGTCAACGCGTTTCAATTTGTGTAGAAATTAACGTAAATACATACACGCATCCTTTTTTGTTATTTCGATTTTCCAGGCTATTCGGGGAAAACGTGATTTCTCATAAAACGCTTTACCTCTTAAAAGAGATTAGTTGTTCTCTTGTCATGTGGTAACTTGGACGTTATCGAAATCGACACCCGGTGAGTTTTATCGCTGTTGTTTATCGATATATATTGCCCCTGTAGTGCTGTCTAGGTCAGACATGTTTCTTTCAGTCGGTCTTTCGCCGTACGCGAAGTGCAACATTCGTCTTACTGTGCGCTAGGAAAGACAGAGAGAGAGAGAGAGAGAGAGAGAGAGAGAGAGAAATAAGAGAAAAAACACCCGAGAAAAGTGGAAGCATTTGCTTCTGGTCAGAACAGAGATGTATGACGGCTCGAGAGCTGTGCTTTTAATACGGAGGATTCTGAAAGGCCAAAAAAATCTATAGTTGAAAGATGTTGTATTAACCTGATGCTAACAATGTCATATATTTATCAGTTGGTACCACAAACATCTAATTTATAATTATATAATATATAGTGGTCGTCATACTGCAATTAAGCAATTGAATTTTGAGAAAAGGGAATCGAGAAACTATGAAACTTTTGAGCAGAATTTCAGATATGACAATAAATATGAACTAGAACAATTTTCCATTAATCAATATTTTTTTCAAATATTTTTCAAAAAATTAAAAAAAAATTCAAATATTTTTTTATAATTATTATTTTGTAGTTTCTTTTCTGATAATGAAGTGGACTTCAAAAGGTACGCACAATTTAAGATTAAGTATTGTCTTTATATAATACATATAGCGAAAATTAATCACCAATACAAAATTAAACAAGTGGGAAAGACATCGTTCGGAAATAGGTTCCATGAACGAATGGAACAATTTGTCTACAAGTCTATTTATTAATTGTCAAAAGCATACCCGTATATAATAAATTGTGAAGCATAGCATAGACATGGGCGCCGGGGAGGGGGGGGGGGTGCAAGGGGATGCAATGCACGAAAGAAAACACGCAGAAAGATATTAAGAAATAATTTTTTTATGAACTCACCGTTTGAATAAAAACTTATGGTTGATGTCCAAAGTTGTTCATCACCTTGTCGATTTCTCGGAGAAGAAATTATAGAATGTAAATAAATGCGGGATGAAAATAGATATTCTACATCCAGTTCTTCGCAATATTTTTTGAGCATTCTAGAAAATGACCGCAAATTCCATCGCGGCGAGTCTGACGTTAATTTATTTATGTAATCATGTATCGCCTTTATATTCATATTTACTTATTGTAATTGGTTTCCCCCCGGCAATGATGCGTCAAGCATCAAGTATGACATTAACTTAACTGTCATAACATAAATGTCTAATTTTATATGCCTACCTATGATTATAAAATTATATTTTATTAGTTAATAGTAAAGTGCAGATGCGCCTACCTGAAAATAATCCTGTACACTGCTTCATTTTATTGTAATGACTGAAACGTCCAAACTTCGCCTCGTCCGTGGCTCAGTGGCTAGAATTCAGGTCGGTGTAACGCAATGACTCTGTGCGTAGCCGGCTGTGGGTTCGAGTCCCGGCGGGGTCCTTACTCCAAAGCATTTCGCTGTCTGCTTCCAAATTCGCTCGGCTTCGAGTTCTCTCCGCGTGTCCCCTCGGGGTCGGCGAAGTTGTAAGCAGAATTCCTGGGACGTGCGGCGGAGTAAGGTTTTTTTAATTTTTTTCCAATTTTTAAATTTTATCTTTTTATATTGACAATAAAGAGCCTTTTAATTAACACTAGTTTCAGAAATACAAGTAAACTAATGAAACGTAACACGACTTTTAATGCTGATTATGTTAATATTGCTGTGTTTCGTAAATTCTCCTCCTTAACAACATTAAACAATTTGGTTTGACAAATATATCAGTCTTTCGATAAATAGACGAAATTAAGAAGCTTATTATTATTCATCGTTCCTTTACGCGTAAGACAGCAGCAAAACTGTCTTTAAAGATTAACAGGAAAAATGTGTACTGCGAATGTTTTTATAAAATCTTTCAATTCTTTTATTTTATTTTGTATTGATAATTAAAATTGTTTTTGGCTAACGTTTACAATTAATTACAAATGGAACACCGGAGACGTTATTAAACGAGAGACGACGTTTAATGCTATATATATATATATATATATATATATATATATATATATCAATGATGTGTATATAAATATTAAACGCATTTAACAGAATAAAAAATAAAGTGTGTGTTAACAAATATATCAATACATCAATAAATAAATAATAATTAGACGAAATTAAGTTGTAAATACATTTTCTTTAGGCGTAAGTAATTAAATAAATAAAAAAATAAACAAAAAAGTAAATTTGGAAATAGTGACGAGAATCAGCGAATATTCCGAGCGGAGTACCAGGATAGTGTAAGGGCCAAGTAGGTCGCGTGGTCAGCCGAGCTCCAAGCCAGAAGGTCACGTGGTTGCAGCTCGTGGACGCGCCACCTGCTCACCCTCTTAGCTCCTAATACTCGCTACCTCCTCGGCCCTTACACTATCCTGGTGCTCAAGTCTGAATCAAGCTCCATTTTCTCGCTAAATTTCGTTCCAAAACGGGGATTCTTTGCTTGCTTGCTGCTTGCTTGCTTCCTTACGCACAAAGGAACGATTAATTAATTAATATATATATTTCTTAATTTCATATATTTATTTGTCAACCCACAATTTTTTTGTTATTTTATCGTTGAACGGAGGAGGGATTGAAGTAATAAATAAATATTTCCTCATATTCTCATATTCTTCAGTATTAAACGTCCGTCGCCTTCCTTATGTTTAATAAGTTTTTTGGTGTTCCTGAAACTTGTAATTTTAAACGCCCAGAAAAAAGGGTCCATATTAACAATTGGAAAAAATAAAATAAACTTTCGCATAGACATTTTTTTCGTTAAGCTTCTTTAATGATTTTTATGCAGTTTACGCGTAAAGGAACGATTAATAAATTTACTTCTTAATTTCATATGTTTATAATGTAACAAATGATATAGTTGGGAACACTTAATTGTTTTCATGTTTTTAATCATTGAACGGAGGAGCAGAATTGACGAAACACAGCTTTATTTATTGTAAATATATATATAGCATTAAACGTCGTCTCACATTTAATAAGTTCTCTGGTGTTACTGAAACTTGTTTTTATAGTTAGTGAACGCCAGGCAAAAAAGGCCTTTATTGTCAATATAAATTCAAAAAAATAAAAAATTGGAAAAATTTCAAAAACCTTACTCCGCCGCACGTCACAGGAATTCTGCTTACAACTTCGCCGACCCCGAGGGGACACGCGGAGAGAACTCGAAGCCGAGCGAATTTGGAAGCAGACAGCGAAATATGCTTTGGAGTAAGGACCTCGCCGGGACTCAAACCCACAGCCGGCTACGCACAGAGTCATTGCGTTACACCGACCAGAATTCTAGCCACTGAGCCACGGACGAGGCGAAATTTGGACGTTTTAATCTCCCTTAAGAGTCACAAACCTCGGCCGTGAGGGCTAAATAGCATTGAGAAACAGAAAAAATACTAGCGCCGTGAGCGAGGCTCGAACCCGGAACCTCCAGCTCCACGCGTCCAGGCTTTAACCACCTCAGCCACTGGCTTGCCATGAAGAATGAGCCTTTAGAACTCATACAAAAACCTCCCCCTTCACCTGTAACACGCAGCAGCTGAAGTACGCGTATTGCACTAATGTGGTATTTCTTGTCGTCGTCCTTCCCGTTTCAACCTTTGCTTCGTCCAACGCCTGCTTTCTTTATTATATTACCCTATAAGATGGCATTTCCTCTGTAAAATATTGGAATAATCATTTTACCTTAATTTCTCGCACAAGACAGCTGATTGGTTCCTTTAATTGCACGTATTTTCATCGTGCGACTCGTCCATTTGGGGCGGGTTGGAAAAAGGAATAGAAATAACATTTAAAAATGCAATTGTTCACAAGTTAATTTATTCCTCGATTGTTACAATTTAGAAGAACTTGGAAATAATTTAACAATTTTATATTATATATATTATGGCGCACTGTTTTAATTATTACGAATTTTGGGCCCCACCTGCTTGGATGTTCTGCAATTTGCTCTTAAGAATTAAAGTACATTTCGCTTTAGCTTTATTGGCAAATAAACTTATAAATTTACAAATAATTTGAAAAACTCATAGATTTTAAAAAAATAAACGTCTAGCTCGCAGCAATCGTTTTCTTAATTTCCTATGAGCGCAAACCGTCCCACAAGACGCGTGCAGCAACGCAGGGCCTCAGCAGCTTACCAGGGCTTCAACATGGCCGTGCAGCAGAATGAGTCCTACCACACTGGATGTTCTCTCCTCCACTCCAAGGGGACAAATGTCTATTTTTATTTGATGGTTCTTACCGCTTTAACTCCTTCTTTTGGTTTCATTGGTTGACTCTTACCACGTGTCAGCGACAGTAACAGAGTCGCTCTTTTGTTCAACAAAACTCCCACAAACGCATTCCAAGCGTTTCGCACATTGCGCGACCCACATCCGAACATTCTTAACAATAAAAAACTCATTTAAATAATTATTAATAAAATTATGTATTTATATACTCAAACAAGCCCATTTATTATGGTTTCTCCAGCCGTTTCCTATCGCCATGCCGCGCCTCTGGATGCATCGGATCTGAGGACATATTTTATATATTGCACAAGACTTCGTCAATTTTAGTAATATATTTTAAATCTGTTTAGTTACACTCTCTTTTAGTTGTCCACTTTTTAAAACGTTACTTATAACCAAAACAGTATCCATATTTGTTTAAGTTAAATTTCGATCGTAGATTTAAAATTACCATTTGGCCAACACACCGGAGTTTGTCATTTTATGTAATTAATTTAACTTCTTAGAAGTAGGTACCAAATATTTTGATGAAGAATCCACGTGTTCAGGCTTTAACCACCTTGGCCACACGATGACTGTGACTATGACTGAATCTTTAGAACTGATACAAAAATCTCCTCCTTCATCTTAAGTTCTAAGCGGAGGAATCAATCTGCGTCGTACTCGAGTGGTCTGGGTGCTGCAAGAGCCCTGGGTTCCATTCTCGTCCCAGTTTAACACCAGCTAATGTTTTCTAATGAAAATTTACTCTATTTATTTTTAGTTTACACAATTGCTGAATTCGGTTTCAGATCTGATATTTAAGTGTATTGAATTAGAAAATAAATGCAATGTCTGTAACAGTTTTGGGCTTCATAAGTTTGAATTTTTACCTTCCATAAGGTAGATCAGATGTTGCAGCGCCGAGCAAGCTTTGGATATGTGAAGGACTTTACTCTTCAGAGACGACTACGTCGGCCAGACCACATCTTCTGGCCATCATTTAGACTGGCATTCTTTATTGCTAAATTTAAATATTAGACCAAAGGAAAATCACCTTAAATGACTCCATTTCAAGTCTCTGCAAGACAACACTAATCGGTTAAAAATTAAACAAAATAGAAATAAATGGGTATATTTTCGAAAAATGTAGTTTAGATTTGTTCGAAAATCTTTTTGTTTTAAAAATTCCGGTTACGTTACACCTACATCGATTTATTATTATATATGTTTAACCTTTCTATTACCTACCAATCCTAAAAGGGGAGCGCGGCCGCAGCCGCCCCTTCTTCTTCACTGTTCCACTCAATTCTTCCACACTTGGAAACCTCTGACGTCACCAATCACATAAAATATTTAAAAATGTTAGCGCTGACAGGATCCGTAACTGGACCTATCACCGGTACAAACCCTAGCACATGCTTTAACGACCGCGGTCGTGCTAACAACAAATCGTTTAATTGAACTTAAGAGTGAATACACGGTCTGTTCCACGTAAATAACTTACTTCTCCTGTCTGACAGATGCCTTTGCTGGTCACTGGATATATATTCTAAAAGGCCTCGACTGCTGAAGACTTACAAAAATTCCAGCTTCTGACGGGATCCGAAACCAAAAATGTTGACTCCACATTCAGGTTCTGAGCGCCTCAACGATCTCGACTACCTGGTCGTGATGACTGCTAACCTTTTAATTTAACTTAAGAAGTACTTATATGGGAAAAGAGAACAAAAATTATCAGTGAGTTGCTTGCAATTTATTCGTATCTGCTGTCTGACAGGTGGCTTTGCTATTCGCTGTAAATAAGTTCTAAGATCCTCGACTACTGAAGACTTAGAAAAATGCAAGCTTTTGACGGGATCCGAAACCAAACGTTTTGACTACACACTCATGATCTGAGCAATAAGTCATTTTAATCAAATGAAAGAAAGGACTAATAATGAAAAAAAGGAAAGAAATCACGATATGTTCCACGTAAATAATTGTCCTCTGTTCCTGAATATTTTGAAAAATTCCAGCTTCTGTCGGGATGCGAAATCAAAAATAGTGATTACACATTCAGCATACGAGAGCTTCAGCGATCTTGGCCATAAGTTTGTGATGGTTGCAGGGAATTTTTTTATAATTAAAGTTGGACTGTTATAGAAAAATAAGCATATAGAAATAACCTTCCTAAGTTTTATTCTGACTGGAAAAGAAAAAAAATGAACTCCGCGCGCAGTGTGGCTAAACTTATTCTCGTTAGGTTCGATGCGTTTTCGTCTGTGTGTGAGAAGGTTAGAATTTATTTATTTTTTAATAAATACAGGAATGAATATTGTCGGCAAAATATTTTTATTAAATTAAGAAATTACATTATATTAATAAAAATACAGTTGATAAAGTTCGTCTGTATCTTATTACATCTTGCTGCTGTTTGGATCTTCCAGGCCGTAGTTGTCCCTCTGCTCCCATTGGAGACGGAGTTTGACCACCTTTTGTAAATACCTCCGTGTAGGAAAGTACCTGAAGAAGACACGAAAAGATAACGTAAGGTTGTTTCATTCTGAATAAAAATTAAAAAGTGTTTTATAAGTTCATCAATTGTTTTATTAATTTAATAGAGACGTTAAATGAAAACTAATAAATTGTTAAATTTAGAAATTATATATTTACACTGTTAAATCAAACTAGTAATTAATTAATTAACTTATCTGAGACATTGCCTGCGTCCATAATTTACTTATTAAAGCAGGTTTGTAACAGAATGAATGTTAATGTTATTCTTAATTATGTACATTGGCGCGCATACCTTGGTCCAGCCTGTTGTTGCCCCTAACAGCCTAGACCAGCCAACAGACGCATCAGTCTCGCGGAATTGCAGAGGCGTCGCTACGCAGGCGATTTCACGTTCGAGATCCTGGTTGGGAAAAACATGTATGTTGATTAATGTATACTAACGACTAGGTGCAAGTGATTTTTTATGGAGATAAGAAAAAGCAGTGCCGCGCCCACAATGTCTTCGTTTTGGTCCTTATATGTTCTTACGTTTAATTTCAAGTAATAAATTATTCATAATAAGAAATACAGTCGAATACAGACAAAAGAATTGATAATATAAATACCACACGTCGTTTGTGGGATCCTTGTGATTTTTGACAGTTTAATGATTGAAACAGGTGACCAACCATTGTACAATTTTTAGATTTGTGTTACTGCACTGATTTAAATTGTGCTATGGGATATATATATATATATATATAAATTGATTAACGCTACTTAAAGGTTCTTCAGTGTCCCAGCATACTATCTCATTCACACTCTCTATACATACAAAAAATAGTCATTTCTATGTACACAATTACAAACTGAATGTAGTCTATGTTTAACAATTAGTGCACTTGGCACTGTAAAAATTATCTTCTAAACTAAATGCTCTTTCACAACCATAAGCAAAATTAACTCATATATATATATATATATATATATATATATATAACTCCTTTTCTCGCATTTATGCCTATTCTTTCAAGATGCGATGTTTAGCATGCAAACCTTAATGGTTTACCCATAAAGAACGTTGGCACATAAATCACAAATACATATTGAACGTCTAATTTTATATATCTACCAATAATTATAAGGATGCACTATTATAAATTATATTATATTAGAAAATAGTATAATTTGTAGGGCAGATGCACCTCCCTGAAAATAATCCATGAGTACAGATTAAGATTTAGTGTATAATATTATAAAATTTATAAAGTAGTGTAGTGAAATTAAGAGAAACAGATGTCAAACACAAGAAATTCTAGTTAGACAAATGATATTTTCTTATCACTATTAATTATTTTAATGATCGCGTAGACAACGTGGTCTTTGGCGACCCATACAGAATTTACTAAGAGTGCTTGTTCACATAATATTTGTTGTGATACAATATTAATTTGAATAATAAACATAGGAATAATCAATTTTAAAAATGATAATACATTCAAGAAAATTGTAATATTAATATATGTAATAGATGATTTCACTAGGTTCTGCCCATTGTGAAAACTTTACTATAAATAAACAAGTCAAGTCAGAAAATTATGTTTATTAACTAAAAATTAAGTAAAACACGCTACGTCCTCTTTTAGAATCTCTCCATTTTTAATCTTCAACTTAGAAATTTACAACATAATTATTTTCTAAGTTTTAAGAACAAATTCTTTTAAATTTACTTTTAATTTTGTATAAAAATCATGTAAAATATCGTCGTTTACTTTGTTTTCTTAATAAACATAATTTTCTGACGTAAGTCCGAGTATCTATTTATATTATTGTGAATGTCGAAAATTATCTAATTGGAACCATTAAAAATATAAAGTTCTTTAATATTTTTGCTTTTCCGACAAAAATAAATTGTGTAGCCAAAGCTACATTCGTATCATTTATTTCCTGCAGTAGCTGTCAGTTTTATTGTAAAATAATATTTTTCATCAATTGTTACAAAAAATACATTTTTTTAAGAAAGGAGATTAAATATATAAATTTAAAATCTTTTTATCTCTTCAATATAATTAGTTAAGTCTTCGCAAGTGAGATAGAATCAACAGCGCGGCTCATATAACGAAGTTACTGGTTGGCTTTCATAGCCATTAGCAGTCCGCCCGTTTAAGTTGATCAAAAAACCTGTAGTCGATTCTAATTATAGATGCGCTTTGAATACCAATTTTTTTTTAAAAAAAACACATTTATCTGCTATTGACAATTTTTGTTAGTTAATTATTGCGTCGTTTTATCTTCTGCAGGTACTATTTTTTTTGTATTTTCAAATAGATACTGATTTGGCGCTAGGAATTGCCTGAAAATCCCCGTTGTTTCCTTTAAATTTTAATTCTCAGCTAAATTTAAGATGAAATTCTATACTTTATGCTAGGATATAACTCGAAAACATCTGAAGATGTATTTCCTTCAGGCTGTTGTAGCATCCAATATGAGATCCCGTGTCCATTTAATGAGATAATTTTTTTTTCATTGCGGAAAGGCGTAACTGAGATATAGTGTTGCAGGTGGATTTGCTACGTAAACTTCGGCTGTTTTCTTTCGTCTCGTGTGTAAATTTGCAGCCTAAGCAATAAACAGCATGGATGGGATATTTGCCAGTAATTAAAAATAGTAGGTGTGTTTATTATTGGACCCTGGATTACTGGCGTCGATTTGAGTCGATAATTGCGTCGCGGTACATCGCGGGACTACGCACCGCTACTCAGAGACGGTAAGACAACAACTTAGTAGATTGTATCTAACATCAGAATTAGCTAATGAGTAAACGATAAGGATTTAACGATGAAATATTTACTAAATAAATTGTAAAAGTTTTCTGAGGAAAGAAACTCTACTTAAATGTGTTTACAAGATTGAGGCAAAGCGTCTAGTTTTGATGTTAACGATGTTTTCATCTTTGTCGGAGTGGTCAGAGTGAGGGTATTCCCCGCGTGCTGAGGCAGCTTTTATTTTCGATAGCAGCGCTTGTGGAGAGATGAGATGGGTTCGAGGATATTTCACGTTAGCTGAGCTCTGATCGTATCTTCGTCTCTGTCCTGTCGATACAACACGGCCCTCGTGTTTTATTGTGCTGCGAGCAGACAACGCCGCGATCGCGTCAGTTTTGTATTTATTGCCGGGACCATATTTCTATCGCCGAGTAATTATTGGATGGCTGTTTCGAGTCTGCCAAATATATCACGATCTCTCCCCACGCAGAAAAAAGCAGTTCCTTCGCTCCGGATAATGGATAGCACGCGCTTGACACGGTAACATAAATTCATCCTTTGAATGCCAGCCGAATAAATTCTCTCCGCACAGGGAAGACGCCTTCAGCTCTACATAAGGTGAAGGTAAATATGGACACCAGCCAGTATAGACTGTAGACTCAAGCTTACATGCTCTAAAATGCATTCCGACGAAAATTGTTTAGATGTTTCCTCGGCTATATTTGTTTGTTGTATACATGGATTTAAATGCTATAATTGGTTAATTGCGTAGCTTGTGCAGCGTATCGCAGGTATAATAGTTTGTTGGATCTACATGTTTACTAACCCTAATTGTTTAGTAGCCGTAATTGCCTGGCTTATTGTTTGCAGACTATATCGTTTTGATTTACACAGTCCCCGCAAACCATAATTGTGTTGTTCCATTATTTGGAAAATTATTTACTTAAGCAGTTAGTGAAACTAAAGTAATACTGAATTTTATATAAGCTACAAATTGTTAAATTTATTTTCCTTAGAAGCCATCACAAAACTAGAACATAGGGCAATTCGTGTTTCGTTAAAACTATATCATTTATGTACTATAACCCCACAGGTTTTTATTCAGACTCGATAAAAGTATTCAAACCTCCATTACTATCCCCTTTTTATTTATTTTTTTGGTACCCCACAGAACTAAGTAATATATATTGTTGTATACAATTTTGAGAAAATAAAATAAATGCCAACACGTTGAAACCAATGTAATGATAAAATTCAAAGGAAATGATAAAAACCACATTGTGGCGTCAATTAATGTGGAAAAATAAATTAAAGGAAATCATAATTAATAGGATTTATACCTGAATTACAACAACATTTTAAAGATAAAAAAATTTAATACAAATTTCTATTTAATTTAGTTTCTGTACATATGTTAAATATTTAAAAAGCTTTTAATGAAACTCACAAACTTTCATGGCCGCTTATTAAGTCTCTAATAGTTCCAGTAATTTGCAATTATTACCAAATTATATGGAAATCAAAAGCTTACAAAAGAATAATAGTTAAATTTACAATAACAATTAATATAAAAAATCTAAATAAATCTTAAATCCAGTAAACTTTAAAGGAATTTAAAGAAATATAAATAAATCTGAAATCCAGTGAACTTTAAAGGAATTTAAAGAAATCTGACGGTAAGTATTTTTATATAACGTTTACAATAGAAGATTTTTACATAACAGTTTATTAGAGCTCCTTTTGTACCACATTACTTAAGCAATTCACTATTTTTCTTTTAACGAAAATTTATTTCAACAGACCATTACACTGTTCACAACTTTGTTTCACTAAATTCCGGCCCATTGATTACCGGACACTTGTCCAACAATTGTTCAAGAAGTTTATTTCGTTCTGCCGACTTTACTTTAGAAGTTTTTTTAATACCGAAGGCTGAATGCGATATTATCAGCCGTTATCCAGCATCAACTTGGCTCAACCGATTTTACTATCATTAACCTCAGCCGGCCTCCAAAACGAGACTCTAATGACCATCATCGGGTCACTCCCCGGCGTCGACTTACTATGACCATCATCGGTCGAAGTCCCAAACCAGACTGGCTGTTTCGCCAAAGTTCGGCGTATTACACACGAGACTGAAAACATTCCAATCTCCGCATTCTTGCGCCACACTGGCCGTTACTTCCCTAATAATGCAAATATTAAAGACAATTATTAAAAAAAACTTTCTCTACAAGATCTATGGTAAAATTTTTTTCAATGTTGACGCCTCGGCTATTCATTTTCTATATTCAAATGAACTTAGGTTAACAATAAGAAATTCCATTTAGCAGAAAAAAAATCGGCTAAGTGTAAAAATCATATGTTAATTGAATCGTCTATTGCGATCTCACGAAAAAAGGCCATACCTCGTCCAAACATTTTGGAATCGAAAACTGATATCCACTCTAGAAGTTCAAGTATTCTTTAAATTTCATATCTTTTTCAATAATTTATTTTATAAGTGTATATAATTATAATTAGCGTGCTGGGGTTAAGGAGAAGGTGGGAATACGACGTTGGTGGACGTCAAAGTTTTATGAAACACCCGAAAGAACTGATTTTTCGAAAGTAGATTATTATTTTTATATAAATAATTCTATGTAGAGTTTACCTTCTAAATGTATGTGGTACTGCTCCGCCTATTAGACTTGGGCTCTGGCATATGACTCATGATTTTATTTAATACCGTCGTGATGACATACGTTTCGGCTTTATAGCCACTTATCTATTAGAGACAGGTAACAGCAAACCGCTTACGACTCAACTAATACTCGCACCATTGTTCTGGAAATTCTGGTGGGCGATTTGTTTTGATTATTAATGATTTGCACTTCGTGGAAGGAACCGACACTGCCGTCGTCCAAATGCCAATTAACCGCAGTACTACGAACACAGCGGCGGCGGCGGCACCTGTTAATTGGCTCCTGTACTAATTAGCCGCGTCTACCTGCAGCTCCAGTTGAATTCCAGAAGGCCGAATTGCGGCTCGTTATCTTCCTACGCAATACACATCCCTCCAAATACACGTGATTAATGCAGGTCACAGTTTTGGCGATATAGAAGTTCTTACTGTCCTAAAACAAATGTCTCATATTAAATCATGGTTTAAAATAATATGTCCATTGGGTAGAAAGATTCAGTTCTTGTGCAAATTTCAGATGCAAAGATATATAACTTTTCGATTACGTATTACGCAGAGAACTTTAAATCTGAAAGCATTTTTATCAGTTCAATTAAGTTTAGAGTCTGGAGTTAAATGCGTTTGTGTAGATTCGAGGGAGTGAACAAAAAAAGTACCGACATTATTATTTAGAATTGAACGAGTCTTGTTGGTTAATTTCTACACCACTGAACCAACCGATAGGTGAAACTCTCTCGAATTTTCTGAACCTGAAGAAAGGAACAAGGTTTCCAGAAACGTTGTGTGGTATTTATATTATCACTTCTTTCATTAAAATTTGGCTATATTTATTATTATTAGAAATAGTATAACACTCTGCCATCGTTACCAGCCCAAGATTTTTTGGGAGTTTCCTGCATTGACTTCCAAGTAAGTAAATTAATAAACATTGAAAATCACAAATTTCAACCATATATAATTCAGTTTGTGTATTGATTACGGTCATGAGCTACAGTCATAGAACCTTTGTGATGTTGGGATAAGACTTCAGGAATTGTTTAGTTCTATGGAGGTTTTTTATGAGATTGCTATTAAAAAGAGGAAGGTGTTTTGTGGTTTGATTTTATGAGTTTTCAAGTAGAGTTTGAGTGATATGATTCCTGATTTTATTGTGTTGGGAATAAAGATATATTGGTTACGATGTGTTTTAAGAGAGGAATGGATTGAGACTTGATGGATGTGGTGGGTAGACTAAATTTGTTTCCAAGTGATACTACGCCAATAACTTCCTTAGGAATAGTGTGGTTACTGAGGTCTTTGTAATTGTTGTGTGGGGAGTAATTGGGGAAAGTTTTGTGAAGCAGGAAATCAAACTTCTTAATCTTAGCTGCCCTTAGGCGAAAATGATGTCTGATTAAACG
This sequence comes from Zhengitettix transpicula, assembly GCA_037074705.1. Classification (NCBI taxonomy): domain Eukaryota; kingdom Metazoa; phylum Arthropoda; class Insecta; order Orthoptera; family Tetrigidae; genus Zhengitettix; species Zhengitettix transpicula. The sequence goes on along the minus strand of CM073596.1, from coordinate 30,928,356 downwards.
AGATGATTGACGAGAGAAAAATTGGTGGTCACCATTCTAGTTATAGAATTCTCATGAAAAACAAGTTGTTTAGTTAAGGACTGAATGTGTGAATGTATGTCTTGGATTTCCAAGTTTTGGGGTACATAAGTGTAAAAATTTAATTCTGTTATTGTATTTGTAAGAAAGTTTCGAATTAAAGAAAGAAATACTGTTAAATTTGTCGTGTAAATGTTGTAAATGAGCTGGTAAAACATCACGTTTTCTACAATTCAGTAAAAACTCACACTAGATCCTCGCAATAACTAATTTGTTCGAGAGTTTTAACCAAGTTTTAAAACTAGAATAAAACCGAAACTAAGCAAAACAAAATTGAGAAAAAACATAAAACGGAATAGATGACGTTGTTAAAGGCCAGGGGTCAATTGTTAAAATGGAAAAAATTACGTCTGATTGAAAATAATGAATACGAAAGATAGTCCCAGAATTCCCCTTTGAAGCAGATAATTTTAATTATCATCGCCGAGTATTGAAACAATATATGTCAAATAATATTTAGAATTCCAATGCTATTTTCTGTACCTGTATCAGACGCAGTATGCTCCAGAGTCACCTAGTACGATTAAGAAACAGTCATACATTTGCCAATGAATTCTCTCCCCGCCGTCGCACTTTCTGACAGCGTTGCTTACCGTCCACGACACCTGATGCCAGCTGGGATCGTCTGCAAATTGTGGTGGAATCTCAATTCCTCGCAGGAGGGAGAGGAATAGGATTACACAGGCTGCTGGAAGCGCAGCCCCGTACTGAGCGATTATTAATAACAAACATACGACCGTCCCTGCAAGTCTCTGAACCAATATCACACACTGTCGTGTCCCCCGCCACCTGTGTTTCGAAATTGGGTTAGAATACATAGAGCTCATATTGTGCGCGAAATTTCCACGGGGAGGTGGTGGTGGCGGTTGGAAGCAGAAACGAGGTGAAATTACCCATTCTAGAAATTATATTAACAGCGCAATATAGAGAAGGGGGAGCGGGAAAGAGACGCTGAACTGTGGGGGATGGGGGTGAATGGAATTGAAACCTGGTAAATGGCTGAAACATCGTTTGTGATTGCACTTATATAGCTTACTTTTAGACCTACACACGTTGCGTGTGTGGATTTCATACTGGAACGGAATATCAAAGCAGTCTAATATACAAAATTGCCGAATTTGGTGTTCAAAGAGAAGGGGGCGGGAACAGAGAGAATAATTAGCTTAACAAGGCACGGTTCCTCATTTAGTGCCCTGCTGCGCTAATAGCGGGTGGAGGTGTGTTTCCTCCAAAATTTATCGTCCTGTATCTCGAACCGAGCGAAAAAAAAAATCCCTCTCTCACTCCAGCGCCATTTCAGTTAATTACTGTAAAATGTAGGTGGAAAAATATTAAGGCATTACGAAATTAAATTCTCTTTGAATATACGAAGTATTATAAGAGAAAATAAACCATACTTCAAGGTTAATAAAGAAAATTTGTGTTATTGAATTTAAGTGGAGGCTCGTATTATCTGTACTAACACCGAGAACTTTGGTCGATTAAAGAATAAAGTCAATTGACTTGATAAATTATGAGCTCAACTTACAAAATATTTTTGGGGAAAAAGACAATGGATTCCTAGTCGAGCCTAATTTTATGACAATAAGTTTTAGGGCTGATTTTGGGCCAGATCGACATAGAAATGACAACCGATGAATTGAATATTATTCATAAATATAATAACTACAATAAAATTAATTTGAGTTGTTTTCAGGAACTTGCCTCTAGATAGTATTAAAACTGAAATATTTCAAAATGTAATTTTTTGGTTGACACAAAAAATGTTCCTGAAAATAAAGAAATTTAAAAATCAAAAAATGCTAGAATTTTGTACATTCATAACTTCTATAATCAGTTGCGTGTTATTTGTGTTTCATGAATGTGTTTACAAAGAACTTTTTCAAGTACTTCGCTTCCCAGGGCTTATAAAATTAGAGTACCAGTCAGCAGTACTCTGAAATAAGACATAAGGTAGTAAATCGCAACAAACTTGTAGAAAAGGATGAAATAACGACAAGTGAAAATCGAAATCGAATGAAATTCAGTATCTTCTGATTTAAGCGAATCAGTTCAATTCTAACAATTATCTGTGGTTTTATATATAAACGCGTGTTACATTATATAAAAATATGAATTTAATTTTGTGGAGCTTATAGACGGGTAATCTTGGATATTGAGAGTCACGTTCAATTAATTAAGGTAAGAGTACTGAACAAACTTTGATATTGTGAGATTTCAATTCTTCCAGGTGTATGCTTTTAGAAACTGTAAATAGACGACGACGGAACACAAAACTAATATTCCAATACTAATTTCTCCTGTTTGTTTTATAAACAATCTCTTACTACAGTATAAAATAATACTTGTTATATTACGCAGACATTGGAAACGATTAAAATAAAATTTAATTATAGTTGTATGAATATAAACGCGTCCTTGATTACGGGTTTATTAGATTAAAATAATGTTATTAAATAATAATATTAAAAGTAATTATGAAAGCCACTAGAAGTTAATTAAAGTGCAAAAGCAGTATAATCACAATTAACTGAATATAAATGTTCGATATCAAACATTAAATTCTCATTGTTTTTAATGTCATTATCACGCAGAAATTTTAGACACTGGAAATATTAAATCACAACGATAAATTATTTCCTATATATAATCCGAGGCACCTCCGTCTGTTTTTGAGAGGTGTATGTTCCGGGCTCACAGACCTTCGTCATACGGTAAGAGTTGTTCGCTGTTCCCATTGGAACAGTAGGCCAGCTGCCTCCTAAACTGGTCGAGGCACGGAATAGGAAATGCTGCGTCCCCCACACCAACCTCCTCTCCTGATATCTGAAGGGTGTGGGACAAGTACCCAATGGCCGACCTACCTGATGCAGGTTTTATAGGGTTTGTCCTGCATTACTTTTTAGGCGAATGCCGGGTAGGATACTTAAACTATAGCCCGGGGGCCCTAGTAACCCTTGGCTGCCTTCCTCTACCCTTACCCATCCCCCCTTTCAAATCCCTTCCTATTCTATTAAAGGGGAGTTGCCACCATGTGGATTACCCTTATGTAGCCTGTTACCCCCCCCCCCCGAAACAAAAGACGTTTATTTCGAGTAGCATAATTTTTTTTCTCAGAATAACAGTTCTTTATTTCGTCAAACTGATCCCTAAATTATGAATTTAATATTAATACATGTTCATATGTATAAATTTATCTATTTATATTCCTCAAAATATTTGTAATATTTTGAAATAATAAATAGCAATTCAGTGACTCCCTTTATATAAAGCCACATTCTTTAAGTTTTTAACCCTTTCAAATCCCTTCCTGTGCTATTAAAGGGGAGTTTCCACCACGTGGATTATCCTCATGTAGCCTGTTGAACTGAAAAAAATATAAAATCTAAAACTAATTTTTAGTACATTTTGTAAATATATTAAGACTCACAGGATGATTTTATTACAATTTGAAACAACTTTCGATAATTCAGTTATTTATATTATACAAACATAAGTAATACTTTTTATTGAAGCACGTGGAAATGTTAAAGTGAATATCCAAAAGATATCACATTGCATTTGAAATTCAGATTCCGCTCTGGGAAGAAACTTTTATTAAAATTGAACATACATTGAAATCGGAGACAGAAAAACTGGATCGGGGAAAAAATTTGTCAAATAAATTGCACGGCCGTGGCAGATATTAAAAGTCTAAGATAGAGCGTACCTACAAGTAATATCTGCGGACCGAGGAAGGCCAGACCGCTATTTGTGATATTGAGGAAGGGAGGGAGGCAGCAAAGCACTTCATATCTGACGTCTGCAAGAATATACTAATGTCTTTATGGAGTACCGGGGGAATTACCGGAGAGGAAGAGGAGTAATCTCTCAAAGGAAAAGCGCTGCTCGCTTGTCATCTTTCCGAGACGTTGTCGTGCGTAAGGATTCTCTGTCTTCCCACTCCTCTCCCGAGGATTCGACCGTCAGGACGTCACTTTGTTACCGCGTCCATTGTGTGTGTTTGTAGTCTGAAAGATTGGGCTAATTTGCGGAATACTTATACACTAATACAAGCTTGGGATGAATTGCAGTAATTTGTTCTTCAGCCTGGCTTTGTGCTTACGACAATGCAGGTACCGAAATGGAACGCGTTTTATCAATTCGTACACTGGCAATTTCACACGTCATACTTCGTTTTGGAATATTGTTTGTGGCACAAAATGTCAGCGAGTTAATTCTTCCTATTTCACTCAGATATTCGAAACAGATCCAATTCTACGTTCTAATGCTAAATTTTACTTCTTTTAAAAATCCTGAAGGCATCGTATACTGAATATGCCTATTAATTAATCAATCCTCCTCCTCTATTTATAAAACTGATATGTTGTTCCTATTTAAATATTTACGCGTAACAATTTTATATCCTTTACCCGCTGCTGTAGGGTTTACAGTAATTGTTCTGTACGTGTTAACCGCGGCCTGTCAAGTTTTATCCCGTCCATCGAATTTCTACGGACTTGGTCCTTTTTGTTCTCTTGTAGTTCATTATTTGTTCGCACACAACTCAAGCGACAGACTGTGTATCCTGCCAACCGAATTTCAATTACTACATTCGTTTCTATACGCCTGTCGCATTAGTCTGTTACTGCCATTTAATTTACGATCATTTTGTTCGATTACTAACGGATCTATTCTTACAATTTGATTCCACAAGTCAATGCGGTCGTTCTTTTCCGCTGAAAAAGATGCAAAGTTTTAACAATATTGATTATAAATGAAAAAATTTACGTATGATAGAAAATAATAAATAAGAAAGATAGCCAATACATACAAAAAAAAGGGGTGCTAAGAAGGGCCTAGAGCGACACAACTTTACTGGTCAGTTGACAACACTCAAAAAGCGACGAAAACGAACGACAATAGAACCGAAGCGAGCAACGATAATGGGAAAACAGAAGGTTTAATGTAATAATAAGGGATCATAGCAATTATTGAGTTTAATAGTGTCTGTTTGTACATTAACAGTTGTAGTGTTTGATTTAATGTGAGGCATCTCAGAAATGAGCCTGGAATTGTACCTGGTGTCGATGTCTAAAATCTTAGCATTTTGCCAATCAAACGCAAACGCATTTTTCTAACTGTTTATATGTTTGGATACTACAGATTGTTAAACAATCTTTCTTAGTACCTGACGAAAGAAACAAGGATTCCAGAAACGTTTTGTGGTATTTATATATTACCCTCTGTTGTCTGTATTAGCTATCTTTCTTATTCAATATTGATTATGTATAAAGCCACGCTTATATAGGCCAATGTATTAATTCATCTACGTTGGCTCTACACTTAGTCTTAGAAACAGGTACGGATTCACAATTTATATAATTTACTTAATGTATAGCTTTCGTAAAAACGGAATCTAGTTTGCAGGTCAATTTTTTTATTCAATTTTTTTTTCATCTTTATAGTTAAACTAACTGTCCCAACTCTAAATCGGGCAAAATTTGCTTCACATTACGAGTGTTAGCTCGGGAAAGTTATATATATATGTATATAAAATAGTATATCATGCATATTTTCATTGTCGTGTCTTACAGTATAGCAAACTGGGATCGATCGCATTACGCGTTTAATTTTTTTTAAACTTCAAAAGAGGACCGTACGAACCATATGTAGTGCGGGTTGGAATGACAGTTTTTTCGGAATCTTGGGATTTTAAAGTTTGTCTGCAGGAACTTCAATTTATATGCGCTAAACGGAGCAATTAATTTATACATTCTATTAAAGAGGATCTATTCTTTCCTTCGTATCTACGAACTCTTTCAGCGAGTAATGTGCTACATTAATTAACAAAGATTTACAACTCTTTATTAAATCAATTTTGTATAGTTAAAGTTTATGATTCGAATGAAAATGGAAGATTAATTAATATATTTATTTCTTTAATTACTCATTAGTTTTATGAATACCTTTAACGTAGTTTTGAATTATATATAAAATTATTTATTATTCATGAATTTATACATTATTTTCAAACACACGTATTTGTTTCATATTTTCATTTATACAACACCATAAATCGCTCTCAACTCCGCATTGAAAAACATCGCCCAAGCCTTTTTTAATCAAGCATTCGTTATTTCGGGATAAATCTATACAATAGTCTTCCGGAAGAAATCAAAACTTTAACTGTGCAAAAGTTATTTATAAAGAGTTTTAAATCTCTCTTAATTAATGGAGCATATTATTTGCTGAAAAAGTTCGTAGAAAGGAAGGACGGATTAGATCGTCTTTAATAAAATAGTTTGCTTGTTATCCTATCAAGTTACGCTATTATATTACGATTTTTATCTTCAAGAATTTAACTGACGACTTATTTTCTTTTTCATGTTCAACGGGAATCGATGTAAGATTTTCTACTGGAAACTCCGTCGATTGAAAATTGAAGATTAATTAATACACTTATCATTTATTTAACAACTAATGACTGTTTTATTAATACGTTTAACGTAGTTTTAAATTATATATATATATATATATATATATATATATATATTGTATAAAAATACAAGGCTTGTTTTTATTATCTTTGAAATTGTACTTATTTATTATTTTCATGTAATCTTATATTATGACGTATCCTATTTTCACGACCGAGGACTAATGGAATGAATACTAAATTTAAATGACTTGGAACACACACACACACACAGGTATATATATAGTAATGATTATTGTAATTAGAGCACCAATTAGTAGTGTTTACGTCCAATAAAGAATGCAAAATCAATTAAAACAAAAAATTATAATTTATTAATTGCAAACAATTATCATTTACAAAAGTTATTAAGAATATAATTTCAATTTACATTATCAATTAATCTTTTACAATAAAATGACTATTTCTCAGGGACGCTTTCTGGGCCTTTAATAAAAAAAACTTGTTAACAATTAAATTTTATCAAGCTACCATGGACTTAATTCATCAATATATTATTACAATGCAAAAAAAAACATAATGAACTTTAAATTCTGAACGAATTTCAAAACCTGAGTTTACAGATAGTAATTCTGTGGAATTTTACCTTACTGTCTCTGGTACTCAAGGAAGTTGTCTCGTTCGTACACACACACACACTTATTGCACTTTATAGACAGGCCATTTTTATCCACCGACTCTAATCAACACTTAGTTTTGCAAAAGTTGGTTCACTGTTCGTTTAATTAATATTACTAACTCGTTCCGAAGTTTGTCAACTGCTGGATGCAGTTACTTGGCGAAAGTGGTCGCAACTTGTAAAATGTTCTAACTGTTTTAGCTGTTGTTACATGTATCCAGAAACTTTCTGCATTTAATACTTTTCGTCTGTCCACTGCTATTTTTTCCACGAAGACTTTACTGGAGCTCGCCTCCCCACAGACTCCGCTCTGCGCGTCTAGCGAACCAGCCTCTCCAATACCCACAAAAATTGCATTCTTGCCACATTCTTGTGTACGACTTGTGTGTTTTATGCCGCTAACAATGCGAGTCCAAATTTTTGTTTATTAATTAATTATTTCCTCTTAATTACCACCATATATATATATATATATATATGTGTGTGTGTGTGTGTGTTGTGGTGTGTTGTGTTGTGTTTGTGTGTTCCAAGTCATTCATATATATATATATATATATACATATATATTATAATTTGTTTCTGAACTGAGAAGGTTCATTAAGCAGACAAAAGCCCTCTTTCATGAGAACCTCTGTGATCAGTAATTTGACGAAGTGAGGCAGCCAGACACAAAGGCCAATGAAAACGCGGCAGTTGCGTTAAAGCGAAATTAACTGTCGTGATGCACGCGCACGTTGTACCCGGAAATACAGAACACTCGCACTAAACACACGATCCGTTGCTGCACAGTGTTACTATGCCAACGGATCTGCGTTGACGGTAGCGGGTCGCCCGGGCGCTAGTCTACATTCACCCCTCATGAGACATTAACTTCTTCAATGTCGGAGGGAAATTTACTTTTTCTACACAAACGAATTAATAAAGACAACGCTGCAGACTCTGAAAGGTCGCAAAGAAATTAAAATCTAATTTTTCAGAGAAAGATGAAGATTAAAATTACTCTACGAACGAATTTTACTTATAATTTATTATTTAGTGTTCTCCTTCGTTTAACTGCGAATTTCATTTGCATTTTTTTATTATTCCCCCTTTATTTTTCTCATTTTTCTCAATATTGATAGAATCTCAATTTTAAAAAGTTAATAACCTTTGACTTGCATTGCACAAGCTAAGCATAAAATTTTGTTGAGCTTTATAGAATTATTATTATAACATTTTTCTTCAAAGTGTTGTACATATTCATTCACGTTTAATGGTGGAGGAATTTTTAAAAAGTGAAACCTGATTGGTGAAATAAGATGAAGGGAGAAAAAGCAATAATAGCCCAATAATCTGCGGCTATATATTTTCTGCTTTTTATGGGTAGAGGAATTTTTAAAACCAGAAAGTGTTATTATATGACTCCCTAGACAAGAGTGTGTAATGAGTAATATATTGTATATAAATAATAAAAATATTCTGTTATTATTTATTACACTTGAAAATGTTTGGTATTTGTTTCTAGCACTGAAATTGCGTGTAACTGAAATGGTGGTGAATGAATTATTAACATACATAGGAACTGTAAGAAATATAGAGGAACGAATAATCAGACAATATTATGATATGTCATACGAATTAGTCAATGGATTGATTACAAAATCTGTAATCTTCCATCAAGTGAATTTTTGGGTGGAGTTTTAAGAATTAAGGAATCCAAACAGCTCAGTTAATTTACTAAATTATATAATAAATAGGATAAATCACTGGACCTTTAGTGTGAAGATATTTTAATATCCGGAAAAAGACCTAGGGCACAATAAACGCTTTTAGGTTTAGAGAATTTTTAAGTCGGCAATACAATGAGGTAATAAATAATTATGTTTATTGAATAATAAAATAAATAAATAAATGAGGATAAAATCATTATATAAATTAGAAACTCATCTTGTACGACAAATCCATTTATAATAAAAAATTATTTCCAGGCCTTTGGCCTCCGCTAAAATGTGTTTTGTCAATTCAGTCAGAACGCTAATTATAAGGTTAGGAAACAGATCTGAGGAAAAATTGTGATTAAAAGCAGAAAACGTTTCAAAGGTTCAAAACGTTCGTAGACGGATATCGCACCCAGTGAGATTTACAATACTACAACATTGACTTTTTGAAGACGATGCCATTTTCTGTTTAAGTAACAAATTCAAAGTTGACAAATTTGAAATACCATTCGATATTGGATACAGAAATACCCAAAAATAATGTTTGATGATAGCCTATCGACCTTTCAACTTTCCTACAGGTAGATAAAATAACAAGTTGAATTCAGCCTTCGTTTACATTGTTGCGTATAATTTAAGTGTTTAGGTCTAAAAAATGTTGTAATAGTTTAAATTAGTAATAGCTCACGGCGCGCAAACCATTTTGCTGTAATTATATGGGTAATTGTTGTTCGATAAATGTGTCCTTTTAATTTCGCCGACGGAAAGTCTAGACCACGTCGGTACAGGCGATGACGTTTTCCCAAGTGAGGGAACGATGTATATAAAGCGAGAGTAAAGGCTCGTGTGGGTTTTCCTTCTTGGTCATGTTGGCAATTTAGTATTGTTTTGTTTACACGTAAACATTTTTTTTTCTGACAAAGAGGTGCAGAAACAAATAAAACTACGAGTTTGGACGAACATTGATCATCAAGCCGTTTCCTCTTTTTCTTGAAATGGAGGCTCGCAAATTCACAAACTGAAGAAATTGGCTAAAATTTATTTAAGTAATTTTGATTTACAATTATTTGTCAATAAATTCACGTTTTTATGTAATTCAACACTCATTTATAAATACATTACAAATGGCATTCAACGGCAGATGCCCACTCACCATCTGAGGTAGCATGTGTGTGTTTACTTTCCAAAAATCTTTTGCAAATAACTAAAATCTGATGAAAATATGGCACGAATGAGGTCAAAATGAATATTTTCATGTCATGGTCTAAAATAAGGCGTAAAAAACTTTTCTGAGCCCTGAAATAATAAACAAAAATCTACTTGATTAATACTGTGTTTGAAGTAAGACTGATACTACTCATTAAATGAAAACACAAGAGGATAATGGCATTTAAGCAAATTATAATCTCCTAGTACTAATTAAAACATACCTCTAATCACATGTATATATGAATGCCATGGCGTAATTAGGACCATCATTTATCCGGGACTTGCAATAAAGCAAATGTGTGAGAGCGTTTGTGTGGTGTGGTATAATTTTGACCAGGCCTGCACGCGCTTATTTTATCAGGCACTGGCGGTGCTTAATGGATCGTGAATGTCACACACAAATAAAAATAGAGAAGGGGGACGCAGAATATTTAATGATATAAATTTAAAATAACTTTTTGCGTGGCGGGCTGGACGGTCTCTGTGTTTATTAAATGAGAGCTTGTTGCAACATCAGCAAACCACTCGTGTATATGGTGGGCTGGCTGATTAATCCGTGAAATGACGCTCTGTTTGCGACGGTCTAATATTTTTTTTAGGTTAGGTGTGTTTCAATATGATACGGCACTTTCGAACTGAAATATTTCAGCAAAGCTATTCAAGTATGTTACTGTAGCGTCTGGAAACTGGTTACTTTATATTGGAAATGAAAGTTTGTGGAACGAAATTACTAATCTTAGAATACCGCATATAATAGTAAATCTAGTAGTTAAATATTTTCGTCGCCAAGAGATAATTTTAGTTGTTCCGATTATTATTATTTAATGATAAAGGAGCTTTAGGGTTGAGATATAATTATATTATTTCTTACCGAATCTATTTAAATAATCAACTATAAAATTACTTCTTCTTCGGTTTTTCCCCCTTTTATATGTTTACTGCCTTCAATTTCCATTTCTGTCTGTCGTTCCAATCTCCCTCTTCCAAATTCATATCTTCCATTATGGTTTTCACATGGGTTTTCCACTTTAATCTGGGTCTGTCCCGTTTGTTTTTTCCAGGAGGTGACCATTGGTATATTTCTTTTGGCCATCTTCCATTTTCCATTATTTGTACGTGACAATACCATTTAAGGGTTTAACGACAGACGTGGTTACGTTCATTTCTTTCCAAAGGAGCTCATTCCTAATTTTATCCTGTCTTGTTTTTTGAAGACTTCTCCTCAATTAATCGAATTCTACTGTTCTAATTTTGTTCTTTTGTAATTCCGTCAGGAGCCAAGTTTAATTTCCATAACATGGAATGTTCTGTAGTATGCTCTTATAAATTTTGATTTTGGTTTTCTTCGTTAAATTTTTATTCCAAATTAGTTCGTGTAAAATCTGTGTAGCATTCTTTGCCTTTGCCATTTTAGTTTGTATATCTCTTTCACATGTTCCTACATTTGTAATTATTGACCCCAAGTATTTAAAAAATTCACATTTATTATTTTTCCTGTTTCGAGTGTTATGTCTGCTACATCTTTTCCTAAACACATGTATTCTGTCTTCTGTGAATTTATGTTCACTTCCCATTTTTTACATTCTTCCATGAGCTTATTTATCATGTATGTCAGGTCCTCTTCATCTCCTGATCGTCGGCGAACAACAATGAATGTAGTATCCTATCTCTTATAAGAATGCCCGTTCCAGAACATTTTTTATACCATAAATTAAGTGCCTGATTTAAATAAATATTATATATTAAAAAGTATCTGTGATAGGCTGCATCCCTGCTTAAGGCCTTTATTCACTCTGAATTCTTCTGTTAGTTTATTCTGTATTTTAACTTTGGCTTTTGTATTATTATAGATTCTCCTAACAATATTAATCCATTTATCATGGATATTCATATTTCTCATTGCCGACCATAATAGATGTCGAAGGATACTATCATAAGTCTTTTATAAATCGATAAAAGCCATATGTACTTCTTGATGTTTAATTAGCACCTTATCTTGTAATCTTCCACTCCGGAAACCACATGGTTCCTGTCTTATTTGGCCTATTGTTTCATTAATTTTAGAATTTATAATTTTTCTGAAAATTCTCGCTGTCGTAGCTAAAACAGTTATACATCTATAGTTAGAACACGTTCTTTTATCATGCCCGACCTACCTGATGCAGGTTTTTCTAGGGTTTTCCCTGCATCACTTTAAGGTGAATTCCGGATAGGATCCTTAAACTATAGCCCGGGGACCTTAGTTAGCCCTTGGCTACCTTCCTCTACCCTTCCGCATCCCCCTTTCAGATCCCTTCCTATGCTACTAAAGGGGAGTTGCCACCATGTGGATTACCCTCATGTAGCCTGTTACCCTAAAAAAAGTTAATAAAATTATTATAAAATTACTACGAACATTTTTATTTTTGGATTCTAGACTGAATCTTACCGACCATTCTTACCATTCCAAATTTACTTTTATTTTTACTAACGTCGCTAAATCTAATATTGGAACGTCTTTATAAGATATGCTCACAATAATATTATAAATACAAAGAATCCTTGAATAAAAAATGAATTCTTGAACAATGAGTTCTAAGTAATGCGTTAAAGGCACAGTCTTTCCATACTCTATGACGAAAGGATAAGTTCTGGCTAAAAGCACCAAATCTCATAGTCTAAAGAAGAATGACCAATCTTTTTACCCTTGAGAAGAAATGCACCCCCCCCTCCTACAGTATTCTGAGGAGAAAGAGACGGGAGAGTGCGTGAGTGAAGGGTTATCTGCCGTTCTCTGTTCTATTTTCCAGGCCGATTCATCTTCGCGCTTGACCGCTTAGCTTCAAAAAGAAACGAGAAAAATCAGGGCACAGAAAAGAGGCTTGAAGGGCTTTTGAAAGAAGGAATCATCTGTGGAGATATTCACGCACACAGAATGTAAATACATGCAGACAAGGGTCGTTCATCCGTGACTCCGGCGATTTCTCCGCCGACTGAAAAAGGATCGTTGCTAAGCGACGACGGATTCTCATTATATCATCTCTGACGTGGTCATCTCTTCCATCACGTTCACTAGCCCCGAAGTCCTCGTCTCTACGTAATTATTCGCAAGAACGAACGGTGCGTCGTCGTCGTCCTCCATTTATTTAACAAATTGAACTTGCATAAATAAATACAAAATATTAACTATAATATTATCTTTGTTTTCAAATTGTACCTTCCATTTCATACTTCACAAACGCATTGAAATTCTGTTGACGGTTTTGGAGTTATACGGTCGAATAACAAAAAATTTGAAAATGTTGCGTTATTTACATTTTATTGTTAAACTAGCTGGGTGCCCGGCGTTGCCCGACATGTCATTTGTCCATAACCCCGATTTGACTCCCATATATTTTGCGTTATTTTTAATTAACGCATCTCAACCTCTATCCCCAATGTGTTCACCTAACATTACGAAAGGGGTTGAACTCATTGACCCTGAAATGGTTTTATTCGACGAACTTACCGCCGTTTCAAAATGTTCGAAAATGGAAGCTGGCTAAAAAAGTGCCTTATACTCGTATTAAAGAAGTGATTACGTAACGCCAAAAGATTGCGCCATTTGTATAACCGGCACGTCGCAAAAAAAATAGCTGCGTGGAATTTTTTATTAAGAGAATATTCATGCCAAACTATTATTTACTAAATATAAATGATATTCTATAGACAAAAATGTCTTTAATACATCTAAAGAGAAATAAATACTATTAATTACTCCTTTGTAAAATTGCATGTAAGCTTAATTTTAAGTTGATGTGTCCTTTGGCGAAATTTGCTGGAAGCCTGGGCAGTTGATTAGCAGATGTTAAAAGATATATATACTGGGTTGTGAAATCACGCAAAAGACAAAGCAATTTGAATATACGACATTCTATGACACTTGACATACTAAATGGCTGCCCGGAATACTCGTTTGGGAGAATTAAAATAATATACTTATCTTAAGTATATATTGATGATTGTTAAATGACAAAAAATATTTTTATATCTCCGAAAATTATAATGTTGATGTAATTACTCCGCCTGCTATCATGCACATATGCTTAAATCTGAGCAAATGTGCCCTGCAGGGAATCTGGCTCAACACGGCGCAGCTGCCTTACTCTTGTTTAAGAAGTTATTGGGGACTTACGTCACGCAATAGTATGCGCCATTTGTATAACCGACACGTGGTCAACAAAAAAAACGGCCTGGAATTTTTCATAAGAGAATGTCAATGCTTACTATTATTTAGTATATATCAATGAAGTTTTATTGACAAAAATGACTTAATTAATCTATAGATAAATAAATACCGTTAATTACACAGCTTTTAACATGGTATTGCCAGTTTATTTGTCCTGGCGTAAAATTTGCTGAAACTCTGGCATTTGATTAACCTATGTTATAAGGAATATATACTGGGCTGTGACGTCACGCAAAGGACAAAGCAGTTTGAATATCCGACATTCCATGATCCGTGACATATTAAATGACTGCCTGGAATTTTTTATTAAGAACAATTAAATACTTAACTGTTATTTGGTTTCGTATCAATGATAGTTTAATGACAGTTACATTTTTATTACTTCCAATAAGTATTAAACATTATTAATGTCACCGCCTGATATCATGCACGTATGCTGTATCTGAACAAATGTGTCATGCAGGGAAGCTGATTCAATATGGCGTTGCTGCCTTCTCTTGGTTAAGAAAATTATTGGGGACTGTTACGTCACGCATTTGAATGCGCCATTTGTATAACCGAAACGTGGCGAACAGAAAAACTGCCTGGAATTATTCATAAGAGAATGTCAATGCTTACTATTATTTAGTATATATTAATGATGTTTTATGGACAAAAATTAATTAATTAATGTTCAGGGAAATAAATACCCTTAATTACACTACTTATATATATATATATGGCATCTAACTTAAATTGCCAGCTTATGTGTCCTCTACAGAAATTTGCTGAAACCCTGGCATCTGATTTATCCATAGTAAGGAATATATACTGGGCTGTGACGTCACGCAAAAGACAAAGATACTTGAAATTTCCTACATTCTATGACACGTGACATACTAAATGGCTTCCTTGAAATTTTCTTTAGTAGAATTTAGATACTTCCTTAGATTTAGTATATATTAATGATTGCTTAATGACATAAATATTATTATTATATTATATTACAAATACTATAAAATTGAATTAACTCCGCCTGCTTTCTTGCACGTATGCTTAAATCTGAGCAAATGTGTCATGCAGGGAAGCTGGCTCAACACGGCGCTGCTGTCTAACTCTTGTTTAAGGAAATTATTTGGGACTGCTACGTCACGCATTTGAATGCGCCATTTGTATAACCGACACGTGGCCAACAAAAAAACGGCCTGGAATTATTCATAAGAGAATATATTAATGCTTACTATTATGTAGTATAAAAATGATGTTTTATTGACAAAAATTAATTAATTAATCTGTGGATCAATAAATCCCTTTAATTACACCGCTTATAAAATGGAATGTAACCTAAATTGCCAGCTGATTTGTCCTGTCCCGAAATTTGCTGAAACTCTGGCATCTGATTAAACCATGTTATAAGGAATATATACTGGGCTGTGACGTGACGCAGAAGACAACTCTACTTGAAATTTCCTACATTCTATGACACGTGACATACTTAATGGCTGCCTTGAATTTTTCTTTAGGAAAATTTAGATACTTTCCTTAGATTTAGTATATATTAATGATTGCTTAATGAAAATAATTCTGTTTTTTTAGATATTAATAATATTTCTAACTCCGCCTGCTTTCTTGCACATATGCTTAAATCTGAGCAAATGTGTCATGCAGGGAAGCTGGCTCAACACGGCGCTGCTGTCTTACTCTTGTTTAAGAAAGCTATTTGGAACTGTTTAAACGTCATGCATTTGAATGCGCCATTTTTATAACCGACACGTGGCCAAAGAAAAAACGGCCTGGAATTATTCATAAGAGAATATTAATGCATATTATTATTTGAACTCGTTAACCCTGAAATAGTTTCATTCAACAAATACATCGCCGTTTGAACATGTTTGAAAATTTCCACCCCCGTCCATCTGGGACATAGAAGGCCAATTGAATGTCATTATTAAACTCATCTACCTCTATAAAACTGTGTTTGACTCCAATCTCGATTATATTAGCGTTATTTTCCTGTAACGTGCGACCACCCCAAACCCTAAGAGAGCTCCGTTCCCATGATGTAAGGGGTTGAAATTATAGTCATATTGTTTCCTTAGACACACCATCAATCTCTTTGACTCCTAAAAATATTTATCAGACTCAAATATCAGCTATTTTAACATATTTGAATATTTACACCCCCGTCCACCCCCGCTCCTGAGGGTGGTAAACGTATCTCACCCCAACAGCGTTTGTTTCCTGGTTGCAAAGAACACGTGTACGAAATTTGGTTAAATTTGCTCCACCGGTGTAGATTTGTATAAGTAACATACTTACAAACAAATATATATATATACTTACATACATACAGTCTGTTTTATTTATTAGATAACATGTTATTTTATTATTTTAATATTAATTAGTATTGAAAAATATACATTATTAAGAAAGAATAATGTTGTCAGGGTAGACCGATAGTTTCTTAGTTTGGCCTTTATATGCCTAATTTGACTGGGTCAGTTACACTCAGTTTATTCTACTTATTCGTGTTTTTTTTACGTTATTTATTAGTTATCACAGGGTAAAAATAATATCATGTCAATACGACAGTTTTGTAAGATGACCAACTTTTCTCATGAATAAAGAAACCCATAAATTTCGAATCGGGAAGAGGATAATTGTAGCGTAATTATGACCACGAATGAAAATTAGCAAAATTCCGAGCATTCTGATAGAGGGTAATGTAGTAGTTAAAACTACGTATGAAGTTAGAAAAATAGCTTTGAATTAAAGTGATAATATATTTAAAACAAATAGTAGATGTCTGTTTGTAGCTACTTTGACGTCTGTAATAATACACTTAGGAACGAAGAGGACTGTTTTTTTTACTATGCAGTGGATAGCGCTTTACGTAAGGAAGAAACACGTTTGCAGGTTTACATTCTGCTCTGGTTTATTGAATTCTATAGGGGGAACAAATAATATTGTTTAGGTGGATTAAATATGATACTTGATATCACATTTAAGAGAAGTGTCAAAACGTGTTTTTTTTGGTGTGTTAATATTATAAACTAACCGTTTAACCATGCAGCAGTTGCAGACCCTTATTTATTTCGTAGGTGGTGGGTACAGTACCAGAAGCTGACTATCTTCCTCATTCCAAACCAGGCATGCGACAGAAAACTGAAAAACAGCAAGAGCATATTTACGTCTGCGTGACCTAAGGCGGTTGTGCGGGCTGTTTGTCTTCTTTTGTTTTTACGTCTCCGAGGCGCCGCCATTAACATTACAGAACACGTACATGGGGCGCAGATGGGACATTGCGACAATAGGGGCAGCGGCGCAACAATAAAACTTAACCGTTATCGCATCGCGCCTACTTGAGTTGCCACTTTGCCGAAAACTTTACTTCCTCCAGTTTTCGTTGTGTTTAATTTGGCTGCTCCGTTTCGGAGAAAAAGGGAAATGGTTAAGAGGGAGAAACAAGACGAAAGACTGGGGGGAGAGTAGCTCGTACACCTCTCCGGAAGGAGTTCAGACTGCAAGAGAGAAAATAAAACTTAAGCAATATAACCTGCAGTGTTTTGTGGTAAATGACTGCTGCCTCTTCTGACCTCAGCTTCATTACAAAAACGTTACGAACACCTCTCAGCACGAAATCATTTAAGAGAAGAATATCACGCTTGGGAAAACCAGATTTACATGAGGTCAAAGGATTTATATGGAGAAAGATTAACTAAAAGTATGACCACTATTATATAGTTTAAATGAACAGCATCTAATTGTTTAAGTAATACATTTCAGCCGAACCTATCTATCTATATAATAAAGGATGTATATTTGTATGTATGTATTTACGTTAATCTCTATTCATATTTAAACGCGTGGTGAGATAACAACAAAAATTGGAACACACATTCTTCAAACAACGAGAAAGGGGGAATGCGGAAGAGTAGAGGAAGGTAGCCGAAGGTTAACTAGGGCCCCATGGCTATAGTTTAAGGATCCTATGCGGCATTCTCCAAAAGTGATGCAGGACAAACCCTAGAAAACCTTCATTAGGTGGGACATATGGTGCTTGTCCCACGCCTTTCCGTTGGCAGGAGAGGGGTTTGCTGTGGGGACGCAGCATTCCCTTCTCCATGCTTCGACCAGTGTAAGAGGCAGCTGGCAACTGTTCAAATGGGAACAGCGAACATCTCTTATCGTATGCCCAAAGTCTGTGACCCTGGAACATTCACCTATCAAAACAGGCCGAGGTGAATCGGGTAGTGGGAACCGTAGTTCAAAAACGGAGAGAGTAAACATGAACTTTGCTTTGACTACCTGACGCGACAATTTGGCTGCATGACGTATTGGCTTCATCACAGAAGATGCCAGCTTCTCGACAAACATTTTTACTGGTGTAATCGAAGTTGATTTTATAAAGGCCGGGACCAGTTTCTGTTACGAATGTCGCCAATTGCGTTACGCGATCAGACCAGGTTATCTGGGCTGACGCGTTTGCCCTGCGCCTTTATTTAATGGTCTGCTGGATCTCATTCGACGACATAACTTATTCATGAGGTAAGAGAGGTGGCTTTCTGCTGCGCCACTGAAAAATTTAACAGCAATAACTCGCTATCCACCGGCCCCCTTTTCTCTCCTCTCTGGCTCAACCGAGGAGAGCACACGTTCTCTCCTCTTCTCACCTTACTTCACCCCGTCTCTTCTCCACAAGCGTAAGTAATATATTATAGCTCTCGGAAGAAAGGCTTAAATTAATGCAGAGAAAGCACGTAAGAAAATCTGCTTCGCTGAATAAATTATGAGAGTGATGAACAGTGAGATGGGAACTGAAGTGTCGTTTCAAAGCAGGAGGTTAATATCAGACCGACACCCCTGAGAAATAAAGAGTGAACAGCTTACTAATAGGAATCTGCGTGTGTCTTCGTAATACGAGGCTCGTTCGAGAAGTGATAGGTCTGAGAAAAAAAATTGATTCTATTCTTCAACGAAATCTGCTTTTATTTAAATTGTAGAGATTACCAATGTGTAATGTATGTTTTATTTAATAATGTTTTCGCTAATATTATTGTCGGCGTAATTATTGAGGCCAGAGCATTGTTTGGCGCAAGAATTGAAGAGACTGTAAAGGTTGTTATGCGATTATTGTCGGAAAGGCGTTCGTAAGACGCTGAGGACTTTGGCGGAAACAAACCGTGTGTGTTGTGGGAAACTGACTACGGTGGTTTTGGAGCCTGACCGGAGTGGTCACAAAAGTGTGTCTGGTCATGACGTGTGAATATAGTTTTGAAGACTAGCCGAGGATTCTTCCGACTAAATAAGTATCAGAAGTCAACAAAGTCTATACGCAATAAAGGCTGAAAATATAATATTCAACGTTTGGTATTAACGTACTTTTACAGTATTGCTGAGAGATAATAATTAGGACGAAACAAGTTCGTGAACAGATGCTGGAGAAGCGTCCGGTGGGCAGTGGGCCGGAATATAGAAAAGCGAAACAATATAGTGAACAGCCTGTTGATTAAATTCTTCTTTACAATAAAATAACTGTGAAGTACACGATTAATACGGTATCAGAGCAGCCGTAAATAAATTGTGTGTAGAAACCTTATATTGTAAACTTTTTTATAAATATGATTACCGTCAGATTTCTCTAGATTTGTTAGATTTTTTATATGTTATTGTAGATTTAATTAGTATTTTTACGTAACTCTTTAGTTGCTAATTGCATCACTATAATTATTAGAGGTTCAGTAAGCGGCCCTGAAGTTTGGAGTCTCATTAAAAGCTGTGGTATTGATTTAGAATTTTACAAAAATTAAATTAAATCAATATTTGTATTAAATATTTTCCTTTTATCTTTAACAAGTTGTAATAATTCAAGCATAAATTTTCCTGTTAATTATATTTCATTTTAAAAATTTGAATACATAATTTGGCGCTGCAACGTTTTGGCATTTATTTTTTGTACACTACATAATTTGGCGTAGCAAAATGTTGGCCTTTAAATTGTATACCACATATATATAATATAGCAATCGTGGGCTAATCCAAACTTTCTAAATAAGAATCTAAATAGGTTTGCTTAGTTTATTGAGGAACGAAAGACTTGCGAAAAAAAACACTTACTGGCATTGTTTCAAACCCTCGTTTCTTCAATTAATTCTGCAAGACTCATAAGTTGAACAACAAAATTTCAAATCTTCGAGGGTCAATAAAGTGAGAACACGCGTATTCATTTATGCCAGCATACAAAATAGTCAGAAATCTCCTTTTGCAATCCAATAATCCCATTAGTGTAGTTGTGGATTGGCAGACCTCAATATGTGATTAAAATACATTAAAGTCTATGCTGAACTAAGGCTGGAAATATCAAATTTGGTGTTAACGTATTTCTGCAGCAAAACTGTGTGACAATAAGTGCGACAACGTAAAGTTCGTGAACAGTTGTTAGAGAGGCGTCGGAATTTTTGTGAAGTGAAACGATGTAGTAACCAGTGTTATGGCCTGTAAATTAAATATTTTTCTTTAAAATAGAAAGACTGGAGTGCACAATACGCTAACAGAGAATGTAGAAACTTGATTTTCAAACACTTCTGCTTTGCGACTATGCGTGGGCGAACAAGGAATTCCCAAGGCGGCAGACAGCTAAATCCCCTGATGGAAAAATTTGGTGCCTCCCCTGCTACGTTCGTATACTCTGTAGGGATTGGAGAATTAAATTTTGAGACTCTCCGGCTCTGACAAAGAGCATCGACCTGTGAGCATATTTGTAGATGATTGGTCAGACGTGTTTGTAGTTGGGCATATCTGAGAAAAAGAAAATTTGTGATTGGAGGAGGCGAAATTTGAAGCCATGAAGTTCTAAAAATACATAGAAAGGAGCAATCGGACAGTAAGGAAATAACTTTTCGGAGGATATGAAAAAGAGAGAGTTGAAATAGTTTTTCGAGAACACATTTCGTAGAGTTGGAAACAATTTTGAAGCAATATTTAAAAGTAGTTCTTAAAACGTTGTTTGAAAAGTTTTTGAGGCGGTTCAGAAAGAGCTCTGAAAGATTTTTTGAAGAAGTTAAGGTGGAGATAAAAGTTAATGTGCGGCTGTCGGGAAGGAAGACAAATCCACTCACGCGGCAAGTTTTCAACGCAGAGGCTGAAAGTCACCACCCGGGTCACTGCGGAGGTCATGTCGAAGGAGGGAAAACTACAAGCAAATAAATAAAATAGAAGACGGACGAATATTAAATAAATAAATATATAAATCTTAAATAAAAATAAATAACATCTTAGCATTTATCATTTTCGGGAATATAATTTTTCCTTTATTATGCGTACTAGCTGTGTAACCATCGTTGTCCAAGTTGTAATATATCCATAACCCCAGATTTGACTTGGTTGTCTTTTCGTTAATTTTATATAACGCCCCTCGACCCCTATCCGTAAATGTAACCCCATACCAAGACTGAAATGGATTGAAAATATACGCAGGTAACAAGTAGAGATATTTTATAAATCTAATTTTTACATAAATATATTTTTATTCAACACAAAAACAGGCCAGTTAATATGTAAGAACATTTCTAGCCCCGCACTTACCATCCCCGCGCATTGCCTAGGTTGACATAAATAAATTCAGCGACATCCACACCCGCGGTTTGACTCAAATAACGATTGTTTTCGCGTTATTTTCTTTTAACGCCACTACAACCCCTCCCTTCTTGGTTTAAAGAGTTAAAATTATACACTAAATAAATAACGATATAATGTATTCAATAAAAGGAGCGCAAAATGTAGCTAATAAATTACAGAATCAGCCGATATACCATGATTTTAAAATTCAACCCCGTTCACTCCTTCGGAGCTGCCAAGCTTCGAAAGGCCAAAAAAAACCTTCGGGGAAGACAGCATTAATACTCCATAACGCTTCATTGAAATCAGACAAAACCCAATATTCACATATACACATCGCAAGATTCGCAAGTGAATATAGAATTAAAAGTTTTTAATATTTCGATAAATTAATAAATAATAATAAATAAAACGCTTACTAATGTGTATGCATGCTTAATTCTCAGCTGATGGGCACTGCACGGAAGCTGCCTCAACACAGGACGGTTGACTGAACCTTCTAATATGGAAAAAAACCTTCAGTGACGTCACGAAAAAAAATTCGCCAATTGTATATCTACTTCATGTGACACATAAAAATTGCCAATCTGGAATTATTTTAATACGAGAAATTTAATACGAGAATGTTAATGCTAAACTGTTATTTAGTATGTATTAAGGATTGTTTAATGATAAAAATTACTTTAATATTACAATAAAGTAATAAATACTATCTAATACTCCGCCTGCTAAATTTCACTTACGCTTAAATCTTGGTAGATGTGTCCCGCAGGGAAGCTGGCTCAACACGGGGCTGCAGCCATATCCTTGTTTAAAGGAAGTAAACAGCGGGATGTGACGTCACGCAAAAGAATCCGCCATTTGCATAACCAACTTCATGTAACACGTGGCATACAAAATGGATACCTGGAAATTAGTTAATAAGAGAAAGTTAATGCTAAATTATTATATAGTATATATGGATTATACTTAATTCAAAGAAATTATTTTAATTTTCATATAGAAATAAATACATTAATTTACCCCATTTACTAAAGTTCACGTATGTGTAATTGTCAGATGATGTGACCTGGAGGAAAGCTGGCTAAGTACGGGAAAGCCGCCTATACCATCTGCTATGGAAGTTAAACAGGCCAGTGATGTCACGCAAGTGAATCTGTCATTCGTATAATTGACTTCGTGTGACACGTGGCATACAAATTACTGATCTACAATTATTTTAATATATAGAATATTATATAGAATACATGGATGATTCTTAATTCAAATTGTTTTAATTTCTATGTAGAAATAAACATTTTTATATACTCCATTTACTGAAGTACACGAATACTTAATTCTCAGTTGATGTGTCCTGCAGGGAAGATGTCTAAATATGGGGCAGCTACCTTACCCTTGATTAAAGATAGTAAATCGCGAGATGTGACGTCACGCAAAAGCCTCCGCCATATGTATACATTACGTAACATGCAGCATATTAAAATATATCTAGGAATTAATAAATAGGGGAATTTAATTGCAAAAGTAATATAATGCAAATATGGATAATTCTTGATTGATAGAAATTTTTAATTTCGATATAGAAATAATTACTTTTATTTAATCCATTTACTAATGTTCCCGTATGCTTAATTGTCATCTTATGTGACCTCCAGGAAATACGAGGAAGCCGCCTATACCATTCGGTATGGAAGTTAAACAGGCAATAGACGACACGAATATGCATCCGCCATCTATATTATTGACTTCATGTGACACGTTGGCATAAAAATTGCCAATATGGAATTATTTTAACATGAGAATGTTAATTCTAGTCTATTATTTAGTATGTATTATTGACTGTTTATTGATAAAAATGACTTAAATATTACAACAATGTAATAAATAGTCGATTACTCCGCCTTCTAAAGTTCATTTAGGCTTGAATCTCGGTAGATGTGTCCTGCAGGGAAGCTGGCTCAACACGGGGAAGCTGCCTTACACTTGTTCTAAGGAAGTAAAACGCGGGCTGTGACGTCACGCAATGGAATCCGCCATTTGTATAACCGACTTCATGTAGCAGGTGGCATACAAAATGGATACCTGGAAATTAGTTAATATGAGAATATTAATGCTAAATTATTATATAGTATATATGGATGATTCTTAATTCGAAGAAATTCTTTTAATTTCGATATAGAAATAAATACTTTTATTTACCCTATTTAATAAAGTTCACGTATGTTTAATTCTCAGCCGATGTGACCTGCACGATATACGGGGAAGCCACCTATACCAACTTCTATGAAAGTTAAACAGGCCAGTGACGTCATGCAAAAGCACCCTCCATTTGTATAATTGACTTCATGTGACACGTGGCACTCAAAATGGGATTTTGGTACTTATTTTTATATGAGTATGTTATGCTAAACTATTAATTTGTATGTATTAACGACAGTTTCTTGATAAAAATGACAAATCCCCAGGCACGGGCACGGACGGGGTGGAATTTTTAAAACGTATTACATCGTCGATATTAACGTGGAATAAATAAATGTCAGGGCCATTGGCGTTGATAGTATTTCTACCGATATTGTTTGTAAAATTTCAACCACTTTTAGCGTGAGAGGGGAGAACGCTTAAGGGTGGGGGATGAAATATTCTAACATCCTACGACAACCGATATTTGATTCGGATAAATATTTTTGGGGGTCAAAGAGTTGATAATGATTCTAGCAATTTATATTTTTTCAACCCCTTAGAGCATGGTAAAGGAGCACCCTTAGGGTGGGTATGGAAGGGCGTTACAAGGAAATAACGGGAAGACAACCGAGATTGGATTCAAAACCAAGGTTAAGGATGTCGCCGAGTTAAATTATGACAACCAATTTGCTCATTTAACCCCCAGGATTTGGGTGGTTAGGGGTGGATATTTTGAAACATGCAATCACGGCGGTTATTAGCGTAGAATAAATATTTTCAAGGGTTAATTAGATTGATTGTATTTCTACTGATGTTGTGTGTGTAAAATTTCAACCTTTATCTTGCAGAACTCAAGGAGTATATTTAAGAAGAAATTAGGAGGTATGTTTGTTGCGACTGATGCAATAAAATTCAATGTATTTTATAGCTTTTCAATTAATGCACTATCGGTCTAAACAATGTACGGAACAGTTAGATTTAGGTTAAATAACTTCTGACTTAAGATTAATATAGAATTAAATACTTTTTCGGTTTTATATAAATAAGTACACGGGCAACGCCGGGCACCCAGCTAGTATTACAATAAAGTAATAAATACTATAAATTTCTCCACCTGATAAATTTCACGTACGCTTAAATCTCAGTAGATGTGTACTGCAAGGAAGATGGCTGAAAACGGGGCAGCACCCTTACCCTTTTTTAAAGAAAGTAAATCGCAAGATGTGACGCAACGCAAAAGAATCCGTCATTTTATAGCATACTTTATCTAACACGTGGCATACATAATGGATACCTAGAAATCATTTATTGGGAGTATGTTAATGCTAAATTATTATAAAGTATATAAGGATGATAGAAATTCTTTTATTTTCGATAAAGAACTAAATACTTTTATTTACTCCATTGACTAAAGTTCACGTATGCTTAATTCTTAGCTGATGTGACCTGGAGGAAAACTAGCTAAATACGGAGAAACAGCCAGTACCATCTGCTATGGAAGTGAAACATGCCAGTGACGTCACGAAAATGCATCCGCCATTCGTATAATTGACTTTATGAGACACGTGGCATTGAAAATGGCAATATGGAATTTTTTAAATGTGAGAATGTTAATGCACAACTATTATTTAGTGTGCATTAAGGATTGTTTAATGATAAAAATGACTTTCATATTATAATAAAGTAATAAATACTTTCAAATACTCCGCCTGCTAAAGTTAATTTACGCTTAAATCTCGGTAGGTGTGTCTTGCAGGGAAGCTGGCTCAACACGGGGTAGCTGACTAAACCTTCTGCAATGTTTGTGAAAGCGGCCAGTGACGTCACGCAAAAGCATGCGCCATTTGTATATCCGGCAATATGAGATACGAGTATTTCGAAATTAAAATCTGGAATATTTTTAATATGAGAATGTTGAAGCTTAACTATATTTTAGTATTTTTTAACCATAGTTTATTGACGAAATTGACTTAATTATTACAATAAAGTAATAAATACTGTTAATTATTCTGTCTTCTAAAGTTAACGCTCGCTTAATTCTCAGTATGTGTGTCCTGCATGGAAGCTCTCTTTACTTTGTTTTCAGGAACTAAACCGTGGGATGTGACGTCACGCAAAATGATGCTTCATTTCTATATCCGACTTTTTGTGACATGTGGCATAAAAAATGGACGCCCGGCAATCTGTTAATACGAGATTTGTTGTGGTAAACTATAAATAAGTATATATTAAAGATTTATAAACAACAAAAATGTTGGGATTGTATTGGACGGGAGTAACAAGAAAATAACGCGAAAACAACCGAGATTCGAGACAAACCGTAATAACGTTTTCAGAACGCGTTTTCGCATATGAAGGAAGGAGTAAATTAATGATAGTTGATAGCATAGATTGTGTTAATAACGAGATCATATTATCTGTGATAGAAACTTTTTCAACCACTGGACACCTCGTATAGAAAGAGAAATCTTAAAAACATTAAATTACAATTCTAAATATTAAAAATACAGAAACGGGGAAGTAGAATAAAATTATATTAATAAAATTACAAGCAAGAAAAATAGTAGTTCTCGACAAACTATTCGACCATTTACAAAACCTATTCCTAAACTTTCAGTACGACTACTGGCGTGAACAACTTATTCTATTAGTCACGATTTCCGCGCGTTACCGACAAATTGAATTCTACTTGAGGAAATGAAATAATACAGGCAAAGAAATATTTTATATTTTAGGTTATGAATGCGATGTGTCGTAGAGGATACGGCCCGAGACTGGAGCTCACCGTAGCTAGCTGGCGCAAATGTTTACTCTGTCTGATTAATGTTACGCAATTCCGCGTGTTTCGTTAGCGGCAACGTCGCTATTTATCTTGGCGGTGTTGCCAGAGCCGCCTCCGTCTTTCCTCCACCCGCTTTATACAGGTGTGGTGCCTTCCGTTACCACGCGGGGAAAGCTTATATTTCTCAACCAACCCCTCCCATCTTTTCATGTCTCATGTGTGGTACTTGGCGAAGTCTGAAGTCTACCTAAGTGGGGCCTTTAGCAGGAGGCTGCGAAAGGACAGCCAAGACCTCCGCGGAAACTTAAAAAACCTAAAAATGTTTTTTTTTTTGTTTCGTCTTTCAACTAATAAATTATATTGTTAAACTACTCTTTACATTATTGATGTATGCTTCTTTTATCTTCTTCAGTAGACCGTACATTCATTTCACTAGACCAATCCCTTCTGGGCTCAAAAATATGTTTTTCCTTCACACCGGACGAAGTCAGAACTATAATGTTCTCAAAAATATACAAACAAAAAAGTTAACCACTAAGAGTCAACGACCAAACCATAACCAGCACAAAAAGTCACAAGATTCTAGGAATAATATGGGATAGTAAACTAAGATTCCATAATCATATAGAACAACTAATAATAGAAACTAAGAAGCTAATAAATATATTAAGAATAATAGCAGCTAGAAACTGTGGGGGGGGGGGGGCAACTACAATACGCTGCAACTTACATATAAAGCCACAATCCTCACAAGAATAGAATATGGAGCCCACCTCTACCAGTCCGCGAATAAAGCAATATTAGAGAAACTAAATTAAGAACGAGTCGTTAAGAACCATACCGGGATGCATAAGATCCACCCCATTAACGAGACTATGGACAGAGACAAAAGAAAAATATTATCAATCAAGTACGACATAAAATCTCTTGAGTCAAGTAACCCCCAAATCAAACAAAAAACAGAACCTTTAAACTATAACCACAGTGCGGAAGTATTAGAAGCAAAACCGTTCCATAAAATGCTGGAAAAAGACCCGAGGACAGCAAGGATCACACTGCCACAAATTGAACTAAACACATTCGCAAGAGCCCCACCGTGGAAAATCTTAGACATTCCAGTAGACCTAACCCTCCTAAACAAACTAAAAGATAACTTCATCAAGGAACAGTTCAGTGTATGCAGATGAATCCAAGTCCGCAGCAGGAGTAGCGAGTGCAATCTACAGCAGCTCTCACCAGCGCACTACAACACTAAATAACCAGCCATCGTCCCTGGCGGCTCAAGTGCAAGCTACCTGCATGGCCACTCAACTCTGCATAAACAATCACCTGATTCTAACAGACTCATCGAAAGCAATCAAAGATATCATAACCCCCAAAACCGGAACAAAATATTGAACCTCATTAGGAACAATATAACGAAGATAAGGAATAGGAATCAAAACATCTGTCTAGCATAGATCCCTTCCCATAGAGGAATTCCTGAAAACCTAAGGGCCGAAATGTTGGCAAAAGTGGCATCCAATACCATACACAACAGAGAAAACGAATTCCAGTGCAACAGTAAGGAAACGTGAAAGTTCTGTAAAGAAAAAATCGAAAACAGGTAGAACGAAAAATGAAAAAGGAAGAACAACGGAATAATTCACAGTGAAATAGTACACTACAAAGAAATAACCATTCCCAAAACCATAAACAAAAAAAAACAGGTGATGCTATCTAGAGTAAGAACCCTCCACTCAGTTTGTACTCATGCGTTCCTATTTTCCAGATCTACCCAACCAACCTGTGAAGAATGCAGTCAACCACTAACTATTTCCCATATACTATTCTATTGCAGCAGGCATTAGAAGAAATACAATAGCAAAACACCACATCTCAGACCTCTGTACTTCAACGACAGCTGCCTTGGACATAATCAAGTTTATAGAAGAAGCAAACATAAGTGAAGAGATATAGAAACCCAATTGCTAATAATGTTGAAATTGTATATAAATAATAACGCTAAGATACTATTGTAAATAACATACGGGTCGCGAATGACCACGATGTCGACGCGACCGTTATAAACTTTTAATTAAAAAAAAAAGAAGAAACAAGCCTTACAGTTAAGTAAACGTTTCTAAATGAAACATCCTGGTTTATTAATTAGGAAGCTCAGAAAATATTCGTTGCGCATTTAAAATTTATTTCATAATAAAAAAAGACAAAATAAGTGATAATATAAATACCACACAACGTTTCTGGGCTCCGTGTCCCTTCTTCAGGTGCTAAGAAAAGCCTAGAGCGACTCAACTGCGCTCGTCAGTTGACAAAACTCAAAAGCGAAGAAAACGCAACGACAATGGGAGATCAGAAGGGTAACAATAAGGATTCGTAGCAATTGTTGAGTTTCATTGTCTATTTGTACATTAATAGCTGTGATGTTGGATTTAATGTGAAGCATCTCTGAAATTGTACCTGGTGTCAATGTCTGAAATCTTAGCATTTAGCCAATCAAATGTATTTTTAGAATTGATGATATGTTTGGATACTATAGATTGTTTATCTATAGGAAGTTTGATATTAGACATATGTTCCTTGATACGTGTATTAAGGGAACGTTTTGTTTGCCCTATGTAGCAGGAATTACAATTAGAACAAGAGATTTTGTAAAATACACTATGTTTGCTGTAGGTGTCAAGTGGATCCTTGAGGTTTTAATCATGTAGGGTACTCATTGGACATGAAAACGCAACATAAAGACCGGAACATTTCTTTCATTTAAAAATTTATTTCATCCAATGCCAATGTATATTTGATTAAGGTACAGTCGATTAGCAATTGTTTAATCGATTTAACTGAAAATCACCAAATAAATTTTAATTCCTTAAAATAAACTCGATTAAATGAAGCAACGTAACAAAGTTTTGAAGTATCATTATTGATTCTCGCACTACTGTACTTATTCATTAAAAATTACGGCAATTTTCTATCATTACATTTTTATATCGATAACATTATTTTGTAATCATACCCATTTTAAGTTAATTACACTCAAACTAATCAGAATTTTACCGAAATAAAAAATATTGAAGTAACAATCGGAGATCGCGTTTAAGATGGGAATAAAGACGGTCGTATTAGAAAAGAAGAGCTCTTGTTATGTTCATTTTTTCTTCCGACTCGTCAAACAACCAGCATCTATTTAAAATTAAAAATAGTTGACTCATCAAAATCACGTCACAGTCGCGAATCAATTTCGTTAATTGGCCTTGTGACAGATGGATGTAAAAGTGCAAATTAGCTTGAACGTTCCCCGGGTGGGGGAGCATAAAAAAAGTATCACGTAAACATCAATTTCGTTTGAAATTCACTCCCAGAACGCCGGCAAGCGTTATTTGTCTCGCTGGTACGCACACACACACACAAACACACATCAAACCTCCGTGCACACGGTAAATTACGCATAACTCATCTTGTCACATATATTTCTTTTTTCCTCTGGTCTGATTGATGTGACAAATCACGACCGTCACATCAGTTTCCTAAATGGAGAGCAAGCGCTGCGTTAAAAGCCCACTTTGATTCCTACTCGCGATGTCCAACATATAAAATGCAGTGGTAGTGATGCAAAAACGCCGGCCCAAATCCTCAATCGTAGGTTCTTAGATATTACACAACTTGCTTTAATTAATAGTTTTAATTCATTGGTCATAAGATGTAAACGATAATTGTAATTTACATATAATACTTTTAAGATTAGAACACGAGTCTCTAATGTCATGTATTAATTCATTTATCTTCTATAGAATAAAAAAGGATGTATGTTTGTATATATTTACGGTAATTTCTATACTAATTTAAACGCGTAGACAGCTTGCAACAAAAACTGATACACATATTCTTCAAAACACGAAAAACGGTACTTTGGGTATTGAGAATCGTCTATAAACCCCAGGAGCGGGGGAGGAAATTTTCAAACATTCGAATTTTCGGGTCAAAGAGATTGATTGAGTTTCCACCGTTGTAATGGGTGCATAATTTCAACCCCTTATGGCATGGGAAAGGAGCACGCTTAGGGGTGGGGGTGGAGAGGCGTTATATAAAATGAACGAAAAATGCGCCGAGTTAGAGTCAAATCGGGGTTTTTAAATATATAACCCAGGGCACCCAGAAAATATACTAACTTATAATATTAGAGAGCCTCTATGGATGTGTTTTATCAAAACAGTGGACACAAGAATTAGTTTGCTACATGCTAACAAGAACAAACGGGTCTATCGGTAAAGGTTCCTGCATATTAATTCTCCTGAAAATTAAGAAACATGACTTCTCGTTCCTGATACGAATTGATACACAAGTGATGAAAATCACGTTGGAGGAATGGTAAACTAGGTCTCTCAATTACCTCAAGATAGTTTCGAATACAACGTTAAAAATAATTCCTTTCATTCGAAACTGTCATAACTTTGTCAGTAAAAGCCGAAGTAGTAAACTCTTGCAATCTCCGTAAGAATCCACCCAAAAGCAAAGAAAGTGGGAAGTCAGTGTTGCGTCTAGAGGGAAATCTCTCTCGGTCTCAGCCTCCTGCGTTTATTTCCCAGCTGCACGATTCGACTAGGAAACTAACAAAGAAAATATTTCTGTAGATATCACTCACCTCGTCTCATAGAGCCACAAAAATAAATCTTACAATATACAAAATTATTGTGGAAAACGTGCATCGCAACATTCATCAGCAATTTCACATTGTAGCTTCTAACGTTAATTTTGGAATTGTGACAGTAGAAATTAATAAGCCTTTAAATGAAGTAGGATGTAAATCGTCATAAACTGCCAGAAACTTTGTTTTCCTTTCAAAAAACTGCATGAGATTTAAGCAAAGTTTCGATTAATCTTCAGAGGCAATCATTATAACGATCCGTTAAAAAGTTCACATTAAATCGATAACATTCGTTTCGGCTTTCGTATCCATCACTTTTGTTTCATAAATTGCATTTAATGCGTCCTTTGACATTTTTCGAGAATACCTCAGCTGCTCTAACAAAGTCTTGTCTTTGCAACATAAATACGGACAAACCTGTTACTTTCTTTCCCTTTGTGCGGAGACGGTCTCTTTATGCATTGAAAAATGTTCCCGTCACTTTTAATAAGCGTGAACGAACAAGGGAATGAAAGGAATTTATTCCGCCACACAAAAAGTCCTTTCAGTTTCGCAGCAAATAAAAATTAAAAATGTTTTATGTATCCATAAAAGCCTGTGATTAAGACATTAATGAAAGACGTCGGCTTTGTTCAAATTTCGAATACACTTCTGTTGTTCATTTAACAGACTTATGTAATGTATGTTCAAGTATATAAAGTACCTTACTTAATTCGGTGCGACTTATTTTTTGTTACATGCGAAAATTATCAATGTTCATCTTACCTACGATTCAGTGTAAATACTATATTTAATGTTTTTCTAATTATCTGTTATAAACTATATAATACATGACTTAAGTTGAAATAAGAAAAATTGTTTTATTTATTAGTTATTTGCACTACACTCAATCTTATTCTATATAATAAAAAAGGACGTATGCTTGTATGTATGTATGTGTTTACGTTATTTTATATACAAAATTAAACGCGTGCGCAAATTGTAACAAACATTGGTACACATATTCCTCCAAACACGAGAAACGGTACTGTGGGGGAGGGGGGGGGGGTGAGACACGCCTACCACCCCAAAAAATTGGGGTGAACGAGGGTGGAAAATTTCAAACGTTTTAAAACGGTCAATATTTGATTCGGTTAAGAATTTTTCGGGGTCAAAGAGATTGATAGTTTTCTACAGATGTTAAGGGTTTAAAATTTCATCCTCTTATGGCATAGCAAAAGCGCACCCTTAGGTGGGGAAAAGCTTTACATGAAAATAACACAAAAGCAATAGAGATTGGAGTTGAATCCGGGGCTATGGTTGTACTGACATTAATTACGACCTGCAACTTGCCGTATAACTTCCCAAATCAGGGGTGGAAATTTTAAAATATGTTTAAGGGAATATATTTGCGTGGATTAAATGATTGTCGGGGTCAATGACATTGATGGTATTTCTACCGATGTTGTTTGTGTAATTTCAACCTCTTCTGTTAACTGCAAGAAAAATCTGTGGGCCTTTCCTATAGCAAATTCATCAATTTTTTCATTGCTATTCAGGCGCAGGAAACAAATATAATCGTCAAATTAGGCCTGAGGTAAAGTAAGTAGATTCTTTAATGATTTATCAGTCACTATTATGCACTGAAGCAATGAATTTTAGCCCAAAAAATCAGCATCTATTAACGGTCAAATCTGTTTCTATCAGACATTTTTTTATTATATTTTCCTCGCTCCATCTATTTCTTTCTTTCTTTCTATCTGAAACTTTTACTATTAAGCAACAGAAGACTAAAAAAAATTCTCCTCATAAATAAATATATTGTATGTTTAACGTTTTCTGTAGTACCATTGATAAAATTGTTCACCATATTACATCAATCTTTCCACTTCACCGGTTGAATGTTATGCAGCGCAATTTAAGGCACGCAGTGCGAGGTTGAGACGCATCCTATTGCTCTTGCTATCCATCCCTGCTCTCTGCCTCAGGACTTTACGATATCCTCCCCAATCCCCCACCCCCGCTCCCTTTTGCACCCAGGGAAGTGCCACGGCTGCTGAATCTCGCTGGCTCATTCCCAATTTACTACCTAACATGTTGCGGTTGGAATAAAATACTAATTTACAGGGCGGCTCTAAACTCAACTCCACTAGGAATGTCCTCATTTCCTTCCTGCCTCGCCCACACTTCCTCGCCCCCATATCGGCGTGTTCTCCTGACACTCGGTTCGTGCCATCCCCAACTCAATTTTACAGTGGCCCTCGGTCTACAGTTACGCGCCACAGAGACTCGTATCTCCAAAACGCTTGGTGAAAGCGACTCTCACAAATTAATACAAATAGCTGTCAAAAGAGTTATCAATAAAAAATATATTCACAAAATTAACCATTGTACAATGTCCTTTGAATTCGAATGTTGTTTTCAAAAATCAAAAAATTAATCTTAATGTAATAAATATTTAATAAAGGATTCAAAATTTATTTTCTATTTAATCTCCACCGTCATCAGGCCAAGACAATTTCGATCAATTTATACCATAGGTTCCTGCCAGCAACGTTATCACCTCGAATCTCTCGGTCTTTAACCTCACGATAAAATGTCAGTTAAACAGCAATCGGAAGAATCATTTTTCATCTCTACGACATCGAAACTAACTGACCTGGTGGACTAAAGTCGATAAAACTTCTATTTATTTTATTCGTGCGTAAAGCATAAACCAACAATAGCAGACGCACTAACATTCATAATAGCATTCCCAATTCAAAATGTCATTCAAGTTTATCGTGTTGCAACAAATACGTTAATTTTAATTTATTAATTTTTGTATGAAAAATTTGTTTCTCTCAGTAATTAATTTTTCTTTACGTTATGAATAATTTTTTTAACGGCAGTCTTATTATATTTTCAGAATAACATTTGTAATTTTAAGGAATGTACTTCATTTATAGAATAGGCTTATCAGGACCTTTGTTCATACTTTGTCTAAATAGCATTTGTCATTCTATAGAATACCTACGTATTATATACAATGCCTAGGTAAAGTAGGTAATAATTCTCATATTTCATACATTGCCTAAAAATACCGGGCATTATATACAATGCCAAGACATTCTAAAGAATGCCGTTGCCGGTAACATATAGATTAATTGGACGTCTTTCCGTGACGCCACTCCGTAGATATAATGACACCTTAATAGCTCATGAGAGTTGTGCCATTGATAATAGCATAGAATTTATTTTTTAATCTAAAGTGGATAAGAGTAGATTGTAAATTAGCAACCGAAATAAAAAATTAAAAATGGGACTTTCGCCGTGTTGAGCCAGCTTCTCTGCACAACACATCCACTGAGCGAACAGCAAACTTCACCAATAGCAGGCGCACTAACATTCAAATTACCAAATGCTCCCCTTTATATTCTAAATTTTGTAAAATTTACCACCAATTTTCTCTATGGATGTCCCTCTACCAACGCTCCAAGGGCTGAAATATCACGCTTAAAAATCGGGGCTGGCATTATCGATCTTGTTGACTCCGAAAATAATTTATTCATCGTCTGAAGACAGAGGTAGAGAGACCGCAGAAACGTCAACATCGAGAAATCTGAACCTGGTGCTCAACCGCGAAAAATTTATTAATAATTAAGTCCGGGAAAGCATATATTCATTAATTATTTTATTTGTTATCATATTATACATAATTTTATAAATGCAACCCACTGACACTCCAAATCCTCCGGGCGCTATGGGTGTCTTACCCCATCGTTGTTTATATCCGAATAAAATGTGACAAATGTACAAAGTTTGGTTAAATCTGCTTCATGCATAAATTAATAATTTCATTCCCATAAGAATCATGCATAATAATATAACAAACATATTAAGCGTTCTATTAATATTACGCTTTATGTCGTAAAAACGATGGCCCGTTTGGAAAACGATGGATGGGGGTCCTGACGTATTGGGGAAGCAACCCTTCCGTTAGGTAAACACCAATCGGGATAATGTTATCAAAAATGTCAGGCAACTGTCTTTCAGGATTTTTTTCCTAGATCTATCGCGAACATTGACGCTACAAACAGTACCATTTATATTTACGACACACTTCCAGAAGGGAAAGAAAACTTCAACCAAATAAAATAAATTTGACATTGTCATAAAATCGTAAGCGAAAGAAAAATTAATTAATTAGTACGAAAATGCCGGTACTCCGCATAGAGTGGGCTCTAGAAAATGAAAGATGGTTGACTGACAATAGTGGATTTTTTGTCTCAGTGAGGACCTATAGAGAGGGCTTTCCTTTTAATGAACTAGATCCTTTCAAAAATCCAGATTCGCAAATATTGACTCGTTAAAGAAGTTAAACTTGAATTAACGAGAAGAAAAAATTTACATTATAAGAGAAACCGTCAATTTGTACAATGAAATTACGAAATACATTTCTATTCGGTGTAGATTTGCGACAGGACCAGAATTGTCGGACAATACAGAGAATACTGAACAGCAAATACTACTTTTTTGCGATAAATGCCGAATGAAAGCTGAAGCTAAAAAGAAGAAGAAAAAAACAAATTATTAATATCATGGTTATGATTAAAAGTGTCTTCGTTATAATTTTATACTTAGATATAACTACGTAAATCTTATTTATTCGACGTTAATATCGGCCGTATTAAATGTTCCATAACCATCAACCACGTCGGGTGGTAGACGTGTCTCACATTCACGGTTTGTAAGAAATGTGTCCCCCAAGTTTGTTTGAAATTGTTCTACGCGTTTAAATTTGTATGTGGATCGTACAAAATCACACACACAACAAATTTTTTAATTGAATAAGATAATGTAGTCGGATTTATAACTGGACAGTCGTCGACTTAAGGCACGTTGCCATACTGGAATGCTCTACTATCGTCAGCAAGTTTGTGATGATAAATACTATTTTTAAAAATAAAATAAAAACAGCTTGCATGTTTATAGATCAGAGGCTTCATGGTACTGACATTTTTAATATATTTTTCTAGAGATTGCTTTCTGCTAGATTCCGTTCATTAGCTCACGCATGATGACTGAGAGAACTGTACATTGAAACGTATCGGCATTTTTTTTGGTTGCCAGACGGACGAAAATAGAAACATTTAAGTAAGGGTCAACCGCTGGGTTGTACCCTAATATATGAATTCACGTCATATGTAACAATATTATTATATCAACTGTAATATTTTATAAAAATTGGGATATTTTAAACGAAATAATAAAGTTATCGTAATTCTTAGAAATAAATTGCCTGTAAATCTTTAAAAATTAAATTGTTTTTGTAAAAAAATTTGCAGAATCAATTTATGACGTAAATATATGGTTGTCGTAGTTTATTTTTGCTTAATATGTTTTTATATTTATTGATTTGAATATGAACTTTCTTTCTGAGAAACTGAGGTTTGCGTTTACTCGTGTATTTTTGGCAGGTGTTTTGTTCTTCACTTGGAAGCTTGTCTGAATTAAGCCTGAGAAAAAGAGTTTCCCATACAACTCCACAGGACAGAAATGGTAACAAGAATTCCGAAGTTCACAGAAATTGTACCAAGGAGCTAGAATCTCAATAAAGCTGGTGTTTCCTTCTATCAGTAGTTGAAGCCTCTTTTATCAAATATCTTGCCCTTACAATTTATATCATCAATTGTAATTTCATCAATTAACTTGAATTATATTTTATTAGATGGTAATTGATTTCCTACGACATATTATAGTCCTCACTCTTGGAATCTATTGCTCTTTACTTTTCTTTACAATATGGGTCACACGCACACGTCACTAATTTCATTCTCCACGTATGCGGAAAAAAGAAATTAATTTTAAATGTTAGATGCAGATCCTATATTAATCCTTTCGAATTCAAATGTTTTTATACAGTTCGATTTGAGTTAGATATTATTTATTTTTAAACTTGCCTGTTTCGGATCGATATTTGCTTTTTTTTTCATTCAGATAAATTGCTACACATTTATTTCCCGGCTGGAATCTGTCAGGTGTACTTGCAGCTAATCTAAAGGGTTTGTCGTAACTCCCCTCCCCTCCCCCCTTATCCCATTGTCCAGTTCACTCAGTTCGGCCCCAAGCTTG
Source organism: Zhengitettix transpicula (assembly GCA_037074705.1). NCBI lineage: Eukaryota > Metazoa > Arthropoda > Insecta > Orthoptera > Tetrigidae > Zhengitettix > Zhengitettix transpicula. The sequence goes on along the minus strand of CM073596.1, from coordinate 30,890,771 downwards.
TCCGTCCTAATTTGATCTGCTGCCTCTGGTCTTCCTTAACCAAACATAAACCCTTCTGGCGGACGTCCGTTTCTGTGATTTAATTAGTGAAAAAGAAAAAAGACCGAGGAACGGAGTATTACTTCAAATTACAAATGAATTAATACAATTCTTACTCATTCATAAAATAATCAATAAGCCTAAGACGAGAAAGATACTATTATTTTACTAATAATTATTTTAAAATATGATTATTCAAGAGGATACTTTCTGCTAAAGTAACGCAATCTTCTGTGAAAAGAAGATGACGGTGCCGGTCATCGCAACGTCACTAATCACACGTAAAACCCGGTTAGAAAACAGACAGAAATTCATACAAATGCAATCTGCTTTTAGTAATCCGAAATAAAGGGGCTAACCAACTACAAGAAATAGCCTAGCGGCGTAAATGAAACCCAAAACCTTTTCTGTGAATAACATAAGACGGGCCATATAAAATAGAAAAATCAAATATCTTGGTTAAGAGATATTATGATTTGTAAAAAATATATTGGTATCCGGAAGAATCGAGTACACATACACCTTGGCATTACAGCCCTTGTAGGGATAGAGCCTGCATCACTATCGAAGCCCACTCTCTTCTATCCCTTGCTTTCCTCCTCCATCCTCTTATGTCCATCTCCTTCATATCTTCCTCTGTATTCTCCACCCCTACACACCTTCTTCCTCATGGTTTTCCCTTCCATATTCTTTGTAGTAGGGTTGCCTCTTCACTCCTTTCCACTTGTCCTGCCCAACTCAGTGTTGCACTCCTTATGGAGCTCACAATTTGGGGGTCACCGTAGAGTTCTTTGTTAGTTCTAATTCTCCATTCCTCGTTTTCATACTTAGGTCCATAAATTCTTCGTAGGATATTTCTTCCCCATGCTGCTATTCTGAATTCGTCGTACCTCAGCATACACCAGGTTTCTGCTATATAGGTCACTACTTAATTACAGTTTTATAAATCTTTTTGAGAGGTGCTGAAATTTCAAAAGAGGAAGTAGGGCCCAGTAACATCTGTTCCATTTGTAGTCGTTTACTAATTTCTTTCCCTATTGTACTATTTTCTGTTACTACTGAACCGAAGTATTTAAAAATCCGAACCCTATCAAAATTGAAGTAACATTTGCCCATCGATCCTCCTTCCTAGATGCAATCATAAACTTTGTTTTTCTAATATTCACCCTCAGCCCGAATTTAGCTCCTTCCTGTTATAATTAGGTGAACATTAATTGTAATTCTTGGGCTGATCTGCTGATTAATACAATGTCATCTGCATATGCCAATATTTGCGTCATTCCCGCCAGGGTTTAATTCCACTTTTCTAACTGCTCTTTCCAATACAATATAACAATAGAGTGGAAAGTGAATGTTGAACTCATAACATCTTTCCATGATGGTCCTTAGGATGAATATGTGGTGACTAGCAGATTTCCCTTTCCTTGGTATTCCCAACTGTGTTTTCCATGATTTTCTTCATTATTTGCTACAAGTGTTGATAATACTAAGCTACATTGAGTAGCGCAATTCCTCTGTAATTATCAGATGGTCTTATCCCCTTTCTTATGTATTTGTTGAATTACAGCAATTCTCTTCATTGACCCAAACATATTTAATTAGTTTGACAAAGCGGGCTTCAAATTCTCTTCCACCATCTTCTCCCGAAAGAATGGAGTCGAAAAACAAAATCAAATAATTTTTTAGGGAAGCATATAAACCATCTGGTTTAGCTTAATATATTTATTATAATTAAAATATGGATGCATATTATGTCGTCTAAAGCTCAGGGGATTTTGCTATATTGACGCTTTGCCTTTCTTTACCCTCCAATTATACTGGTTCATCCTCCTCGATAAATTACGCATCAGAGCAGTGAATTTTCCTTCCTTTCAATAAAACATACATTACCTAATTCGATGAAAATAAATAGCAGATAGTGAGAGAATGAGTAGACAAGAAATCGCTAAATAATTCTACGCATTGACAGAGAAATAGGACGAATGTGATAATTGTTCCTATACATAATTTTCCAAAGAATCAATATACAATAGTTTACTGAAACATATTAAAATATTCTAAGAATGATCTGAAAAGAATTGCATTACTTTTTTTTTACTAATTTAGGATCATTCAATCATTTAGTTATTTAATTGTATTACTTCACTGTGGAGGAAAATTATTACATTGCACTCACATAATTATTTCACCGAAGTTCCAACCAGACTGAAGTTTGATTGTAGTTGAAAACTATGCTCATGCATATAGAGTTGTACGTGACTTGGCAATGCAATGCACATGCATATATATCCATGCGTGTACACGTTTGTAAATAAGGGCAACAATGGCGAACAAATTACATTGTACTTTTAAACAACTCTTAAAGTTTACGTCTGATTGAAAATGATGAATAAGAAAGATAGCTAAGTCGGACAAAAAAGTGATAATATAAATACCATACAACATTTCTGGGCTCCTTGTCCCTTTCTTCAGGTGCTAAGAAGAGCCTAGAGCGACACAACTGCACTCGTCAGTTGACAACACTCAAAAGCGTCGAAAACGTAACGACAATGGGAAAACAGACGGTTTAGTGAAATAATAAGGGATCATAGCAATTATTGAGTTTCATAGTGTCTGTTAGTACATTAATACCTGTGATGTTTGATTTAATGTGAAGCCTCTGAAATGAGTCTGGAATTGTACCTGGTGTCAATGTCTACTATCTTAGCATTTAGCCAATCAAATATATGTTTAGAATTCATGATATGTTTGGATACTACAGATTGTTTATCAATGGGAAGTTTGATATTAGATATATGTTCCGTGATACGTGTATTAAGGGAACGGTTTGTTTGTCCTATGTAGCAGGAATTACAATTAGAGCAAGTGATTTTGTAAACAACACAATGTTTTCTGTAGGGTCAAGTAGATCCTTGTGGTTTTTAATCAAGTATGAAAGGTATATTCTTTGAATATTTGGACAAATTTGTGATGTAGAAATGTGGCTTGTGGTGTTTGAGGACGATTGACAGTCTCTTTGTCGTGTTGGAAAATTTAGTATCGTTTTTCAGGTCCTAGTCTTCCCCACGGTTTATCCGCGGTTACGTTTTCTTTTAAAACCAGCCGGTACCATCAAAAGCGAAATGTATAATTATATAACTAAATAAAATAACCTAGAAGAAAAATTATTAATGATATTTTTTACGTCTGTAAGGTTAAAGTTCGTTCTTGGAATTTAACTTCCTCCTTCCTGCAGTAGCAAGCGAAGAGGCTAAGGGTATGTAGATTTTTTCCAGGAACCGGTGACTGAAAATTTAAATTCTGCATGAGGCATGTTAATTCTTTGCGCCACATTACACGGAGTGTATTTACATTTGAAATTAATTATCTTTACTTTCTCAGTACAACCAATCTTAAACAATGGAGCCTATGTGGTACGTAACATTCAGAAACTTCCGTTTTTCAAAAATTCAAAAAACATCCATGAAATAACACTTTAGACCGGCCTTTCTTTGATGATATAAATGGAATGTAAATCTTCCATAATTACAAATCAAATAATTTAATATATTATCTTGTTATGTTGTTGAAGACTGAATCGTGATTGATCAGCAATCTGAGGGGATAAAAAAATCTTAATGGAAAATCATCAGCATACAAACCAAATATCGAGTGTATCTCGTAATTAAAAGTTACTTCATATCGCAACCACGTGATTCATCCTAGGCTGACATTAAAAACGACCAGTCATTCCAAAGTTTTTATTTCACTGCCTTGTTGCGGTGAAAGTACGAGCTACTGAAATCCATCGCTCATCTCCGCAGAGCTGTCAGCGGCAATCACGTGGACGGGCCTGACAAACTCGTCCCTGAACTTCCGCAACGCAGCATAAATTAGCTACTTGGCAGCTTTGCGTTCAGAAGAACAGCACGCAAGAATGGTGCATCAAAGAAATATATAGGCTTAATTAATGGAGCTCAAAATAAGAACAAACGAATTATTCTAATACGAGTAGCAAAGAAAATGGTCAATTTTACTCTAGAGTAAATAATTACTCAATACGTGAATATTCTATAATGTCACCTATAATTGAAGCGTTACTCACACGTTGCGGATGAGAACTGTATATGAGGTCAAATTACGAAAGAAAAACACTAGGTTCCCTAAAGAGTTGGTTGTCTTGCAAAAATTTCAAGATTTAATATAATTGTTTTGCGAAATGGACCACCATAAAATATTAATAACGCGAAAGCAGAAAGGAAATGAAAATTCGTCACTAGAAAAATTGGTCTTATTATTTTTCTTATGCGGTGCCAATCACAAGTTTTTAAGACTATTCCACACTAGACCGTTTGTCGCAACCGTAAATGACATTACGACACGGATTAAGTTCAAATGATTCCCTGCAAGATTCTGTAACTGGCTATTAGCTGCAGGCGTTCTTGTTGTGGACGTCGACTAGATTATTGGCTAGAACCCCCGAATCCCGGGGCTTTATCCGTTGCCAACCGCAGCAGCAAATATCCCCGTGGTGCGACGCTGTTTTGGGTGGCAATAAATCGCACGTGGCGAGGCGTCTGGGACAGCCAATAAGCGTCGCTGTATCGTGGGGCCATCCGTCACTGACAAAGCAAGTCGCGAAAAATCCTCCACCTCGCAGGCGAAATGACACGTGTCCCTCAGGAGTCCGGCCGAGAGGGGGAACAGGGGTGAAAGAAAGACGAAATCCCCGGCCGCCATCTTGCCTGGGCGTGAACCAACATAGAAGAGGGACGAAGGACTGGAACGCACAAGTTTTGCATTGAGATCGAATTTTATAGGGAGAACCACCATAAAGTACGTTAAACGCTTTCGCTTTTTTGGGTAACTGTAACACTAGTGATTTCCTTTAGTCAACTATACACTCAGCTCCGACCATTCCCACATTACATTTAGCACAATATGAAGATATGATATCACAGAACACGCGTGAGAGACGTTACTACGCGACGATACTGCACAACAAAGTAAATAGATCCTTTTTTCGAAATCAAATAAAGCAGAAATATTTTCATTGAAAAAAAAGTATAATTTTATCCTGCAATACTCCATCGAATGATGATAAACAATACTAATTACTTTACGATTCTTGCGGAAATTGTAAGTTAATTTAATATTAGATACTCCAATATGGCGACCATTTGTTTACATTATGAATCTAGCTAACAATTTTCATCAATTTAATCTATCGTAATGTCTGAAGTCTGAGAGTCAATTATATCCTGCAATACTCAAGTAGTATTGTATTCGTAAATAAATTCGGAGGTATGTTTGTTGGTATTGATGCATTGAAATTCAATGTATTTTACAGCTGTTAAAATTATGCACTATCGATGGAAAGATTTAAAAAACTTGGAACAGTTAGATTTAGGTTAAATCACTTCTTGACTAAAGATTAATATAGAATTAAATTTTTTTTGTTTATATAAATAAGTAGACGTGCAAAGCCGGGCACCCAGCTAGTATAAAATGAAGAATGTCATTTTGAAAACTTTCAAAACAAAATTATGCAGATATTGAAGCAACAGTATGGTCGAAAATTTATTCATATAATGAAATATACCGTGATTGAAATCCATTCTTTTTTTACAAAAGCAATGACATATCAAATTGCAAATACAAGTAATGATTTATGTTCCTATTGTTTTAAACCAATTTATTGAGAATTTTTTAATCTCTTTTCTTAGTATTTCTTACTTTATTTTTTTCCTGGGCCATTACCGGTGTAATTTTATAGGTCTTAATTATTGTAATGGTTATTTATCTCCGGGTTTACAATTTTGTTTCCACAGGCGTTCCCTAAATCTGAGCCCAACCATATTATGTTTGATCTTTAACTAAATAATTTACTTAGTTTCTGGCCCATATTGAGGCTTCAACTCCGGTAACATTTTCAGATTGTAAAAAATTGTAATATTTTTATTCTTTAATTGAAAAAAATTGCATTAGTCGGTAAGTTCTTTCCACAAACTTCATTAACGTTATTTTTTTTATAATTCTTGAAATAAAAGCTAATTTGTGCGTTTTCGCAACACGTGCATAAAGACCTATTTCAGTACCGTTAAGAACGTAATTCTAAGAGTTTTTAGTTTCTTAAATTTGTAATAATGAATGAAATTAAGCAATTAATGAAATGAAGTATTACAGTACTTCATACGTGAAACTTACACTTGTTAATTTTTTTCCTTCCTATGGGTACAATTTTAGTGCAGACTAATTACAAAATTTGAATAAGATAACAGTGCAAGGTTTTTTTTTTACGAATTTGTAGTTCAATGTATGCATATTGTAAAAGCGGAATTTCAAGTTGCTTGCTATTTTTCTCGTAGAAAACACAGACAGCCATACAAGAAGCCAAAGTATGGCGGTGTGTATGTAACCTTTCGGAGACGAGAGCCTCAGGGTTGTTCTTTGATTCCCTTCACGTCTCGTTTCAACGCTGCATCAGATTTGTAACCCCAGCCCCGCTCCATCTACTCCGACGAACAGAATGAGGTCGACGAGAATTCAGTTATCCGACAAATGAAGACGAAGTAGGTCATGTTTAAAACAATATACAATTCTGGAGTGAGGGGATCCATCTTAATTGCGACCGCGCAGGATTCAGTGACATTTTAAAATTAAAATTAGTAAAGAAACTTCTCCCTCAGTAATATATATATATATATTAAAAACTACGGGTACAAGGAAAAAGGAAAAAATGTCTTAATTCTCTAATGTGGTAGGATAAAGCCTGGAATAGCAATACAACAAAATGACGTGCATTTTGTAAGTGAAACTGACATTGAGATACAAATAGAGACAAAGTGAATGAAGAAAATCACAGACTCTCATAAATGGTAATTTCCCGCATACGATAAAATTAATAAAAGTGTTTCAACTAGGTTAATGCCATCATAATTTCAGTGGATCAGCAGTTATCGAGGATTAGGAATTCGGGATTCGATTCTAGCAATACTCAATTCGATATTTTTAGAATAACAGGCTACATGAGGATAGTCCCCTTTAATAGCAGAGGAAGGGATTTGAAAGGGGGGATGCGGAAGGGTAGAGGAAGGTAGCCAACGGTCAACTAGGATCCTACCCGGCATTCGCCTAAAAGTAATGCAGGACAAAACCTAGAAAACCTGCGTCAGGTATATCGGACATTGGGTACATGTTCCACGTCCTTTCGATTGCAGGAGACGGGTTTGCTGTGTGGACGCCGCATTCCCTTCTCCGTGCCACGACCTGTTTAGGAGGCAGCTGGCCGACTATTTCAAGAGGAATAGCAGATAACTCTTACCGTATTCTAAAGGTCTGCGACACCGGAACATACAAGTCTCAAAACGAGGTGCCTTGGCTTGTGGGAACCTTAGTTCAAAAGCGGAGAGAGGAAAAAGCACCCCCAAAGGTAGCATCCTCCAGAGCTGTCTGGGAAGGTTCACCTACGAGAGGAATTTTCTCACAGGCTTCCTTTAGCCTCGATCAGTTTAATTTTTTTTTTTTAAAAAAAGTTTTAGACAGACTATGTATAGGGTAATCCACATAGTGGCAACTCCCCTCGTATAGCATAGGAAAGGAATTTGAAAGGGAGAGTGCGGAAGGGTAGAGGAAGGTAGCCGAGGGTTTACTAGGGCCCCCGGGCTAGAGTTTCAGGATCCTGCCTGGTAGATCGCCTAAAGAAATGCAGGGAAAACTTTAGAAAAACCTGCATCAGGTAGGTCGGACAATTTAAGCATTATAATTGTGTGTTGGAAGAATATGCAGCCAAATCTCGTGATTTTTACAACTTAGTCATCGAGATGTGGAATAATCTATTCGTGTTTGAGTCGAGATCGCCATATGAAAGAAGCTGAGAATTTTTTTTTTATGTTGGTGCTAGAAGGAGATCCTACGTTACTGTGTGAAGACAGTGAAGGTTAAGCACAATGATGATAACACGGGCGATAATTGTATAAGAACTAACATGCAACGGTCTTGGTCGAAGCTGGATTTCCATTGAGACCAATCAATATGCGAAGTTGGTGGGATATGGAACTAAGGCAATACTAGAAGGTGTATAAATATGAAAGTGGTAGAATGTATGTGATGTGTAATAACGTTCGACTGCAGTCAGCAGCATCTAGGTTTTTGTAGAATTGTACGCGCGTAAATGCAGAAGAGAGAATAAGTTATTTTTTTTTCCTTCTAAGAATAAAACAGAAAGATAAAAGCCACAAGACGATCGCAGACTTAGAGTATTATGAGCGGACTGGAATAATGTTTCTTAAAGTAGAAGTAATCCCTTTAAGAGCCGTTCCGTATTCCCACGCTGCCTGGAAGAGCTATTTATCACAAGAGCAGAGCAGCTCTCAGCAAGCAACCCCCTACTTTCTGCCAACATCCTTCCCTTCCAAGTGAAATCGGAACACTTCACCCTGTCTGTGTTGGCTCTCTTCTGGGCCTCCGCACAAGGAACCCCGCATTTTATCTTTTACCTGGCCCTGAAAAGTGTTCGAAAATAAAAACACCTCAGGTATGCTGCATAATGTTAAAAATTTTTATTTAGAATAATTTTTATTTAACTGTCCCAAAACGTAACCGTTGAGATAATAATCAGCATTATCACAAAGTAGTAGCAATAATAGTAAAAAAAAATTTTACTGTTTGTATACATTACATTGTATGCTTTGAAATAAATGAAGGAATATAGATTACTAGAGATTCGTTATTTCCATAACATTTTGACTGGATTTTTGAGTATGTAAAAGGGGAATAGAGCATACCGGAAATTCCTAATTTGTAAAACTCGAACATGTTGGAAATTTATTTCTTCTACAGGGTTTGAAACCCGATCTCCACTTAGTTAACGGACGCAGTTCTAATGAGGAATTTACTGTTGTATTAAATTAAAAAACCATTAAAATAACTTAGAACCGTTTTTAATAATTTTATTATTGAAATGACAAAACTTACGAATGACTGAAAATTTATAATAATAAAAAAGATAGCCGAAATAAGTGATAAGATAAATAACACAAAACGTTTCTGGGGTCAGGTTCTAAGCCTAGAGCTTTTTGAGTTTTGTCACCCGACGAGTGCTGTTGTGTCCCTCTAGGTTATTTTTAGCACCCGATCCCAGAAAAGGTGTGCTATTTATGTTATCACTTATTTTGTCTGTATTAGGCTATATTGTTTATTATTAATTTTATTATTGTCGCGATTCTGAAATATAAAGTATTTGACTTTCTTCTCATAGTTCGCCGTATGATATAAGGGAAACATAACCTAAGTACACTAAATGCAAACCGGAAATAAGTTTAGTAAATGCTTTGACACTCAGAACAGAAAAGGTCTGATCACAGTACTTGAAGTAAAAGCAAAGTAAGGTTTAATAATCGGAAAAGATGGAGAGACCTAGAGCATCCGATTTGGCCCCGAGTTTGAGAGTGATAATAATATATTTAATTTTATACACCAAATAAATTTACTTTTTCTCCTCGTGTAAATGAATATTTTTATTGTCAATTTATCACATTTTTGTAATAATTTTTTTCTTGTAATTGATATAATAATTTTATTTTACTTGTGTGTTTTCTGCCTTTCATATTTTCTCATTTCCGTTTAGTTTTATTTGTATTTTCTTTCTCAATTGACGTATTTTCCTAGGAGCGTACATTATATTGTTGTATTTTCATATCAACATATCTTATGCTGCTTTGACTTGTCATATTGCCTCCGTAGATGACTAATGGAATCGGTATACGGGCAGACTTCCTTGTAAATTGTTCCCTACAACTTTGCAAATATATTTCCGATTGCGGGACAAGGAATTTCGCTTTCTGGTCCCGCTCATTATCCTGCGGGCAACAAGTTAATTATTTCTGAGATTTCACCGTTGTCAATTTTTTATCGTTCTCTCCAGCGAGCATTCCACCCTTCCATCTCCTATGGTTTGCAGCGTAATTAATTTTCAGAGATAATTAAACTGGTGGATTTTAGCGTTTATCTCCTGCTTACAGCTTTGATGAGATGCTGTGAGGAACGCGAATAATTTATCCGACATAGTGATCGTTAGTTCGCTCCCGTTTCTCCCTCATCTGTCGCAATTCAACACCAGGCTCCCTCCAAGACATCGCAACACATTAAGACCGTTGATTATATCATCCCTGAATATCTGTAATAACCATCAGCCATCAAACCGAACACCGCCATACAAGAAAAGTTTATTAATATTTGCTATTAGAAGAACTGGAATTTCTGCAGAAATATGGTAAAACAGAATGAACTGTATCGGAGTCTGGAAAATATTTGTATTGATTAAATTATAATAATAATAAGCGAAAAACATTCATTTTTATGCTTTATAAATATTGAAAATCGCATAACCGTAGGCTTGTGACAAAAATAATGAAAAGTAAATATAAAACTGATTTTTGTAATGGCACACGAATCGCAGAGAAAATACTGACTGAAGAGAAGTTGTGCAAAACAATATAAAATAACACTCGTAATTGGATTCACGGCTTTTAAACCTAAGAAGAGAACTGAACGCTCGAGTGGGTTTTATTATATCTAAGTACCAATTAGTCCTGCAGCGTCTCCGACTCTTCCAGATTTCTGTCCGATTGCAGCTCGCTCATTCTAACGTCTCTCTCGGCTTTTAAAGAAAAACTTTAGCTAAGTTGCTATTGGAAATGTATTTCGAAGCTTTTTTCACCGTACGACGAAACAAATTGTCATTGTTAGTTAATTATTTCTTGGTGCGCATCTCGTACCACGATGTTAAGAACTAAAATCATAATATTTTAATACGGGAATTCAAAAAAGTAAAACAAAGAGCTCTGATATTAATTAAAATTAAATAAGCCATTGGAACAGATATAAGAAGAATTCCTTACTTTCATAAATGATTAATGAGCCTATTGAATTATGTTCGTCTCACATATTAGTCCGTATTAAGTATTATCCATTGAATAACAACAACGTTTTACGATGAAAGGGACAAATATGCTTTGACTGAAATAAATTCCATTATTCGTGATCACACAGTTTTCGGAATGCTTAAGGAGAATAATTTATCGTAGTCTGTTTTAGGAGTACTAGGACTAGACGCGAACTTCAGTGATCCTTGACAAAAGATGAAATTAATATCTCTGCAAAGTAAATTTTAATTTCTTTCATTATATACAATGGAATTAATTTTCAATTCAAAAGTTCAAATAGTTGTTCCACATAAAATAAAGTTTAATCAGTCTGAAACGTTAATCTCAATATTTTCCCAATAGAATATTTCTCTGAGCATGTTTAAGCGGATTAAACGATGAAAACAATATTAAAAATGGGTATAAATTAAAAATATGAATTCTGTTATCAGCATAATTCCTTAAATCTTTGAAACTGAAACCAAAATAATCGGATATTGTCTACTGCGAAAAATATATATTTTTCTAACGAATATTCAGAAAGAAATATGTATTGAAATTCTACAAAATATGTGCTCCAAAAGGAGTGAATTATAGTATATATAAATTATTTTTCATTAAAATAATATTAAAGAAAAATGCCTGATATTAAAATAGAACGTCAACTATCTTTAGAATAATAAACAAGTCAGATTCATAAAAGATTTAAACCTAAAACCTTCTTTATTGTCCCTTATTTAGTTTAATGAAATCACTAAAAATCTGTAATTATTGTTATGAAATATATCGATTAATGAGAAATAGAAAATAAATCTTCACTATAAAAATACGTATATTGGTATGATTTATTAATGTATTGTACGTGATTGTAAATATAAATTGTTCGAAACAAATATTTGTTATTTATTGTGACTTCGTTTAAACTTCAATAATGTAAGGGCAAAATTTAAGAGCATATAAGGGAACGAAATTTATTAGTACTTGCAACATTGCAATTTATTCATCCCTTTATAACGATTCATATATTTAACGTTGAGTCGCTATGTAAATGAATTACTTCATTAAATTTGACTCAAAATTTACACAGACTTTAAAACTTTTCTTTCCTACGAACTTTAGCTTTCCAATGACTTTCTTAACTCTGCACTTCATCATCGCTAATAGCATGGCGACTCTTCATTACTTAAATTATTTAACGTCGGAAGAAAGTTTCATAAGCCCTGTCATTAGGTTTAGAGTTCTCCTTTTATTTTTTAATTCTGGAGAGGAATTACGAGCCTAAACGCTCCTAATAACATTATGTTTCACGTTTGTTAAAATTTATTCCCTTTATGGAACGTTATACCCTCCGTTATGTGACGTAATATATTATTTATTAAACCAGAAAAAAGATATTACATAATGCAAAGTACCGGCAGAATATTCCGGAGAAAAAACACAAATGTTTAACCTTTGTTGTAAGATGCGAACCTAAAAGTATAAATCATGAAATTTATATTAATTACTAAATAAATATTATGATTTTGTGTTCTAACTTCTGAGAGAAATACATAGAATTTTCAATTTAAGCTTAAATATACGTTTCCTGTTAAATGGGTTAAATAAGATTTATTTCATATCACCAAGACAAGAAAGAAATGTAGAACTAATTTAAGTTCCTAGAAAGGATCTTATTTTCTGGAACAAAAGGTTTTCAATGAAATAACCACGTTATTTAACTAAACATGATTCATTTTTAAGGACTGTTTACTATCAGAATATTGAACGTAATAAAAAATAAAAATATGAAGAATATATTATAAGAAACTAGTAATAAAACATTTAGAACGGAGACTATTAAACATCGAAACTACATCTTCAGAGTGCGAAGTGAATATGTAGGCCCTACACACAGTATTTTTTATTTTTTTGTACTAATTTATAGAAAGTCTGCAGAAATTAAAAATTTGTTCAGTAGAACATTTTCTGACTGTCCCAAAATTATGTATATACAACTGTTCACGATAAATCTCGTAGGACGATGTAGGAATAAACAATTTTTATTGAATTAGAGGACTCTCAGACTTGGGCATACGGCAAGAGTTGTCCGCTATTCCTATTGGAATAGTCGGCCAGCTGCCTCCTAAACTGGTCGAGGCACGGGGAATGGAATGCTGCGTCCCCACAGCAAACTCCTCTCCCGCTATCGGAAGGGCGTGGGACAAGTACCCAATGCCCGACCTACCCGATGCAGGTTTTTCTAGGGTTTTCCCTGCATTTCTTTAGGCGAATGCCGGGTAGGATCCTTAAACCATAGCCCGGGGGCCCTAGTTAACCCTTGGCTATCTTCCTCTACCCTTCCGCATCCCCCCTTTCTAATCCCTTCTTATGCTATTAAAGGGGAGTTGCCCAATGTGGATCACCCTCATGTAGCCTGTTGCCCTAAAAAAAATCAAAAAATCAAAAAAAAAAAAATCTTTGCTTTAATGGCTGAAAGTCTGCGAGGGCTATTCTCTCGCAGGAAATACCTGCGAGAGAATAGTCTCTCTCGCAGGCAGGGCCTTGTAGGAGAGATACGAAGGGGCTACCTTTGGGGATGCCTTTTCTTCTCCGTTTTTGAACTAAGGCTCCCACAAGCCGAGGCTCCTCGGCCTGTTTTGAGAGGTGTATGTTCCGGGGTCACAGACCTTGGGCATACGGTAAGAGTTGTCCACTATTCCCATTGGACTAGTCGGCCAGCTGCCTCCTAAACTAGTCGAGGCACGGAGAAGGGAATGCTGCGTCCCCACAGAAAACTCCTCTCCCGCTATTGGAAGGGCGTGGGACAAGCACCCAATGCCCGACCTACCTAATTCAGGATTTTCTAGGGTTTTCCCTGAATTTCTTTAGGCAAATTCCGGGTAGGATCCTTAAAATATAGCCCGGGGGCACTAGTTAACCCTTGGCTATCTTCCTCTACCTTTCCGCATCCCCCCTTTCAAATCCCTTCCTATGCTATTAAAGGGGAGTTGCGCAACGTGGATTACCCTCATGTAGCCTGTTGCCCTAAAAAAATCTTTGGTTTAATTTTGATAATTTAATAATTTTTAACCAATAAAGAAAACCATACCAAATATTTTAAACCGACAAGAAAAATCAATTGATTAATAAAATCAGTACACGTTTTTTTCTCCATTTTCCAGAAAGTTATCAAGCGGACATTTAATTAATAATTTTATTTATTTGGAATTTTTAGATTTTCTTTATTCATACAATTTTTTTTACGGAAAACATTCTACGATTTTCTACATTTTTTTATTATTTTAAAAATTCTAAATATTGTTTTGGGTGTTTTGCCCTTTGGTCTTTATGAATCTAACTACTAAATTGATATATCGTTGATTGTGGTATTAAACTTTGCTCGGTCATAGTCAACAGGCGATTTGTGATTCAGGGATTCTGGAAAGGTAATAAATGCAATTTCCGAACTCTTTAAATAATAACGAAGTATCTGTTGACTCGATCAATATATCAATATATTGGTGACAGGAGAAGGTGGGGGGGGGGGCTGCCCAGGTAAATCTATTTTTTTAAAAAAATAAAAGCTTCCCCATTCAATGAACTACATGTCGACAGTCGTCTGCAGGTTTCCCTTTGTTTATCAATCCCCCCCCCCCCCCCCAACAATATTAACTGCCTGAATTGTTGGTAGGCAAGCTCGGCGAACTGAATTCATTATCTCTCTCTTTCCGTCCGCATTTTCCACTTCCAATTCCAATTGTCCCTTTAATTAGTTCATATTGTTGTCTGAATGCGAAATCCGGCACACCGACAGAAAAGTTCAAAACGAGGACTGCAGACAGAGAAAGTGGGCGCTTATTATCGGTAGATTCGGGCGAAGTTTAATTAAAATGTTTTATGGTTAATTTAGGAAATAAATTGAGTTCTGTCTCCCATCCATCTTCCTCTCTTCCTACCCGTCTGCATTATTATGTCGTCTTCTTTCACGATAATGTCGTAATGAATGGAGTGGCAGGACTACTTAGCTCAGCATTCCGGCCGGCCTGGGGAAGATATTATTTCGCTCTAAAATGTCTCATTAATAAAACGAAACTCCTCCAGACTAGAGTCATTAAATATACGCAAAGTTGCGTTATTAAATCAACGAAAAGCCTATTGTTCCCAGTAGCCACTCAATACCACCTGGATAATTATCAAGGGCGGAATTTTCATGACAATTCAAGATAATTCTGTCTTATATAAACCATTCTCACAAATAATCAAATCACAACTTCCAACCTCTTCATTACGTACTTTTAAATTAAAGAATAGTCTCAGTATTACTGAATTTTGGTATTTTCTGAAGTTTATTGTTGTATACCACTAATTCTACCGAACAATACGACCATTATTTTTCGCAATTAATACCATTTACGTTTGTAACAACGCAAATTTTTAATTGAATTTGTACTAAAATTTACATGTTTAAAGTCGGATTCTCCTCCACGTACTTAATGACTTACTTTCAGTACATTTTTTTCCCCTTAAAATCGATTTTCCCTTCTTATAATTTAAGTACGGCTAATGTAATATATATTCCAAAATTAAATCAATACTTTTATGTCTGTTTTGGCAACACTTAATAGAATATTAATAGATTGAAAAACCAAGTTATGAATTATATAAGCAAAAAAACAATTAGTGCTTTACGTTTCGGTTGGAATAGTATAACTACATAGCGAGTATTCTGCAACGGATAGGTGAAGAAATGGGATTTATATTATAGTGACATTTTATTGATTAATTTAGTATTAAACAGAATTTTTTGCTGATGATCCTACAGAAAGCTACAAATCGCCCTAAAATGGTATTGTGAGCTGGGCAAGAAAATGGAGTATCAGCGTAAACCCTACCAAATCCACAATCATTCCCTTTACCATTAAAACCAAATATTCCGTCAGCCACTCCTCCTTTCTGAACGGCACCAAAATATCTATCCAACAAACTACACCATACCTAGGCCTTATCCTTGATCCCAAATTATCATGGAAACATCACATAGCCCACATTACCTCCAGAATCAACAACAAAATAAAACAACTCTTACATCTTATCAACAGAAAATCTCCCATATCCCTTAGTGCCATATGGGGATCCACTGCCTATTCCCACTACAACAAAATGTAAACCAAAGAAAACGAATTTATTCGTTTAATTTCAAATTCCACTTGCTACCTTCGCAACTCACAAGTCCTCTAATTCCTACCATAATTCATAAATCCACCAAGTCCCTAATAAATATCTCCATCTCCCACCCAAATGCAACCATTGAAATCTTCTACAACAATCCACCCCCTCCTCCACAAAACCGCAGACGTAACTCATAACTGATATCATCCTCCCCCTAAATCACTCCCGAATTACCCAACTCTACCCCCCCCCCCCACCTACCAACTGGCACTACATACTCCCTAAATATGCGTTCTTCCCCATAACCTCCTTCATTCATTTCATAACATGAAGTTTCCCCGATGATCAGATCGATCCCAAACATCATGCCGGCTAACCTTAGTTTTAAACAAGTTAGTCGTTTTCTCACGTCTCTAACTTGGAATGAAAAGGGTCATCATATCCAAAACGCCAAATTTACTTGTTAAATAATTACAAATTTATATATATTTTTTTAGGGCAACAGGCTACATGAGGGTGATCCACAGTGGGCAACTCCCCTTTAATAGCATAGGAAGGGATTTGAAAGGGGGAATGCGGAAGGGTAGAGGAAGGTAGCCAAGGGTTACTTGGGCCCCCGGGCTATATTTTAAGGATCCTACCCGGCATTCGCCTAAATAAATGCAGGGAAAACCTTAGAAAAACCTGCATCGGGTAGGTCGGGCATTGGGAGAGGAGTTTGCTGTGGGGACGCAGCATTCGCTTCTCCGTGCTTCGACTAGTTTAGGAGGCAGCTGACCGACTATTCCAATGGTAATAGCTGACAACTCTAACCGTATGCCCAAGGTCTGTGACCCCGGAACATACACCTTTTAGAACAGGCCGAGGTGCCTCGGCTTGTGGGAACCTTAGTTCAAAAACGGAGAGGAAAAGGCATCCCCAAAGGTAGCCCCTTCGTATCTCTCCTAAAAGGTTCTGCCTGCGAGAGAATCCTCTCGCATGCTCTTCTCCCCTCCAAATTTATTTACTTTTATTATGTTAAATTATCACAACTGAAAAACTGGAAGCCTGCGAAAGGATTCTCTCGCAGGTAACCTGCGAGTGATTTTCTCACGCAGGCAGAACCTTTTAGGAGCGATACGAAGAAGCTACCTTTGGGTATGCCTTTTCCTCTCACTTTTTGAACTAAGGTTCCCACAAGCCGAGGCACCTCGGTCTGTTCTGAGAGGTGTATGTTCCGGGGTCGACGACCTTGGGCATACGGTAAGAGTTGTTCGCTATACCTATTGGAATAGTCGGCCAGCTGCCTCCTAAACTGGTCGAGGCACAGAGAAGTTAATGCTGCGTCCCCACAGCAAACTCCTCTCCCGCTATCGGAAGGGCGTGGGACAAGTACCCAATGCCCGACCTACCCGATGCAGGTTTTTCTAAGGTTTTCCCTGCATTTCTTACGGCGAATGCCGGGTAGGATCCTTAAAATATAGCCCTGTGGCCCTAGTTAACCCCTGGCTACCTTCCTCTACCCTTCTGCATCCCCCTTTCAAATCCCTTCCTATGCTATTAAAGGGGAGTTGCCCAATGTGGATCACCCTCATGTAGCCTGTTGCCCTAAAAAAAATTATCACAACTGTAAAGTCTTAGGACTGAGAGAGAATTTTAATAAATAAATAAAATAAAAATTCAGTAATTTAGACGAATGATCAGTAATGACTAAAGGAACGGATTTATGCCTGGAGAAAATTAATTTTAAGCATTCTTTAGTATGTATTGTATCATCGTAAAACGTAGAAGTTTATGCCCCATAGCTCTAGCCAGAAAAACAAATTAAACCTACGAGACTCGACGGAGTAGAAAAATCCTCACGTATTTTCCTCAAGTACGGGAAATATTCAACCAGAATTTAGAAGGTTGTGTAAGAATATCCCGCAATGATTCAAATTATTTTCTAATTGTTCAAAGACCTGCGATTGTTTTCAAAATCCCTGAAATAGCCACCGTCTTGTAATGCAATATTTAAGTAATTATAAATTGTCATTTAAAGTAATTTGTAAATAATTTCATTTTTTTATATAATATAACAAAATTTTTATAAAACCGCCACATGACAGTCATTTACCCGTAATCTTTTTGTACCTAATAGATAAATATAAAAAGTTGATATTAAAACATGCTTTAAGAAATCAGATTGAATTGAACAACGGAAAAATTTCTATTAGCCTGTCCCTTATAACATGCATCACGTGTATAATTAATATATTAATTTCTAGACTTATTTCGCAGTTTATCATAATTTCTCGAATAGAATCATAAGCTACGTAACAATTTCAAATAACTTATGGAAGAGGTTATGTACCAACAAGTGTATCCTGAAATAATTACATTTAATATTTCTAGTTTTCGGACACCAAAAGGCAATTTTTTATGACATTTCTACTGATGTATGAAATACTTTCCAAGATTCTCAAGTAACAAAATAATAAATTCGCAAGAAATAGTCCAATTTTTAAGTGCACAAGTGTGGGGTTTTCATGACGATGACCACAGTTTGTCTGTAGAAAACTCTCAAAACACCAAGAAAGCGTAAAATTTTCTAGTCATCAATTCAGATGTTATCAGACTGACGAGGAGAATTTTAAATTTTGTGTCATATTTCTTCGGCAGTTAAGTAGTAGATTTTCGCTTTATATACTTAAGTTAGAAACGTTTCTTAGTTTATTTTCACTTAGCTGTTTGTTGACGCATTTAACATTTATATCATTCTTACAGAAGTTTGTTTTGTGTGTTAAGTGTTTATGCTACATTTAATATTTACAAGTCATAAATTTGTTGTATACAAATATGTGATTCAATATGGAACAGGAAAATGAATGTTTGAAGAACAGACATACAAATACACAATTTTAGTATACAGAATTTTAGTTTCTTTACAAATATCGATATAAATTAAACAAAATTTCATTCTACAATGTATTTATTGTGACAAATTTTCAGTGAGAATCTTACTTATTATTATTCAACAATCTCTGGTTCCCAGACGTTTGAAGTAAAATCCAAATAAATGGAAAGCTGCCAAAAGTTCAACAGTCTTCTATTCCCCCTTTCCCGCACAGGGCTGAGGAAGCTTTGAGGTTCTAAAAAATGGGTCGCAGTCTGTCTTCTAACGGGTATTGCTCTCTTTAAGTACGTAAGTCAAAGGCTGCCGTAAGAAAGAGAAAGAGAAATCACTCTGGCCCATCCCCCACTCTCCCGCAAATCCCCAAACCCAGAGCTGGTGAATGTGGGTCCAATAAAAATGTTTTACTGCTTTGGCGGACATATTTGCGAGGCGACGAACCGAGCACGGGGCTTGCAGACGTTATGGGGCTTATTGCATTTCATAAGACGACAAAGACGTCGGAAAAGTTTCTCCTGAGGGCGATATTAAATTCTCTTCTGCTTGCGGTCGGTGGAGAGTTCATACTGATATTGGACGCTTCTAGAGTGGAATAGTTTTTTCAGAAACCAGGGGCAAAGCCACGCGAGTCCCTCGTCAAAAAAAAGGAGGGGGGGAAGTGAAAATAACAGGAATTTGAAACTGGAGACATAGTTTCGACATAATATGATGCTCAACACGACTACGTTCGCGGAACAAGAACAAAAGACCGTGTCGTTCACAGGAGACGTGTATATAAAAATACGTTCCTCGTATAAAAATCACAACTAACGCACTGTAGTTTATTGTTACATCCTCTTAACGGTATTAAAATCAATTTAAACAATTGTTCCGTTAATAATAAGAAAGCCAAATACAGCCTGTATTCGCTAATTTATTATTAAATTTCAATCAGATGTAAATTTTTTCATATATAATAAGCCGCTTTTAAAATAGAATTTCGTAACTGTGTCCATAGCGCTTATATATATATATATATATATATATAGAGAGAGAGAGAGAGAGAGAGAGAGAGAGAGAGAGTAACAGGTTGCATACGGTTAATTCAAGTGGTGGAAACTTCCCTTACTGGCATAGGAAAGAATTTGAAATGGGGGATGCTGAAAGGTAGAGGAAGTTGGCCAAGGGTTAAGTGGGGCTCCCGAGTAGTAGATTAAGGATCCTACCCTACATTCGCCTAAAAGTTATGTAGGGCAAACACTAGATAAACTACATCAGGCAAGACCAGTTTAGGAGGCAGCTGGCCGACTGTTCCAATGGGTCAGCGAACAACTCTTACCGTATTCCCAAGGTTGCGACCCCGGAACATACACCTCTCTAAAACGGTCGAGGTGCCTCGGTTTGCGGGAACCTTAGTTCAAAAACGGAGAGAGGAAAGGCATCCCCAAAGGAGGCCCCCTTCCGTCTCCCCAGAAGGGTTCTTCCTGCGAGAGAACAGCTCGCACAATCCGAGAGCATCTGTAATAGCGGTTATACTTCTCTAATTTTACATGTGGATAGCTCAAACAACAACTTCAATGTAAGTTTTCTGAGAAATAATATAATAATAAATGCCAATAAAATAACAATTCACTAGCATTATGTATATTTCACATAATGTATATGATTACTTAATTTTAGAAATCATAGAATGAGTTCTAATGAGTAGATTGAATAACAAAATAGTTTTTCAGTGTTATTTACAAATTTATATTCACACAAAACTATTTAAAAGGACTATTCCTCCCCATATATACCTTTTATTAATTCAATCTGATTTCCAACATTAAGTCATCTTACGGATTGTGTAAAATAAAGAATATGCATGAGAAATGCCATTGTAGTGGCATTTATTAGACTCCTTATTACATTAAACGCACGAGGCTGCATTTCCTGACCTGAAAGTTCTGCTTTATAATTTTAATGATAAATTTATATTCGTTCCAAGATTTCGTATTACTTTACACGACATATGTTAGTTTCTCCATGCAGAATATCGGATGCGGAAAACAACACAACGTACGAAGTCTGAGGTAAAACATTTATACACACAAAGCATATTATTCGGGACGTTAACTTTGATAAACGGAAAAAAAAACACTTTATGACAGGAATGGACGAGCCATATGATACGCGTGATGCAGAGGTTTTCTTTTCTCATTTGTTCGAACGCTGGACAAAAGAATTTAGCGAACCTTTAGCGGAAATTTCTGGAACATTTTGCATTTCGCTCTGTTGGTTCCCGATCAAACAACTGGGAGAATCCTTTGTTTAACTCTCGGGAACGCTTGTCCCAATTCAACATTTGTTTCCACGCTAGCGAAAGAAGTTCTGAGAACAAATTACAATTCTTTCAATTATAAGACGGAATTCTCGTAAAAGGGTGGGGGAGGGGGAAGTTACGGGAAAAAAGGCGAAGGATATAAATCTTCCAACTTCATAACAGAATACAAATGTGTTAACATCCATGAAATGATGGGGAATATTACTGACTATTCTATATACTGACTATACATAGTTTAAATACAATAAAGCTAGAAATTTGCGTCTGTTTGACGACTCGGCGAAGTAATATTAGAATAATGGATATATTTATTAAAACTGGTTGATTTTGGATATTTTAATGACAGTTAGTCAAACTAATATATCTAGGTTCTGTTCCTGTTATTTATGAATATCAATACGTTTCCTGTATTTAATCTTTGAAGTTATAGGCTACAGGTAACTCATTACTACAAATTCCAGTATTCCTATCACAGTACCGTAAAACCAACACAAAAGTCTCTCATAATCCACCAATTGGAAGTTATTGAAGATCCTGTCCTTGCTTAAGTAATAGGTCAATTCTTTTTAATAAAACGATTTCCAACGAACCAACTGATGTTTGCAACCAAACAAATTTATGTCTAATGAACTAATATGATTACTAAAAAAAAGGGAATCGGGAGAACGCTAATATCACAGTTATTACCATATCAAGTTATAAATGTAAAAAAAGTCTATTGCAAGCGAAAAATTGTGCTGTTGAGAGAGGCATGCAATTTAAAGAATTACAGTCCCCATTTATGCGGATTACGCGTGATTGTACACTCGACGAATAATCCAAAATCCTGTTAATAAGCAAGTTAAACTGAGTGATAATACGGAATCCGTACATGATATTGATATACAAAATAGAAGACCGTCTGGTTGGTGTAATGAGAAGCAATCAGAATTTTTTCACATTTACATCACAGAACATCATTATTTTGTAATAAAATTATGAACTACATTCACAAGGAAGACTGAGAGAGGATTCTCTCGCGGGTGAACCTTTCCAGAGAGTTCTGGAGGAGGCTACCTTCGGGAATGCGTTCACATCTCTCTGTTATTTTTAACTAAGGTTCCAACATGCTGAGGTTCCTCGGCCTGTTTTGAGAGATGTATGTTGCGGGGTCGCAGACCTTGGGCATACGGTAAGTTTTCCTATTGGAATAGTCGGCCAGCTGCCTCCTAAACCGGTCAAAGCACAGCAAGGGGAAAGCTGCGACCCCACAACAAACCCCTCTACCGCCATCGGAAGGGCGTGGGACAAGTACCAAATGATGTAGGTTTTTCTAGGGTTTTCCCTGAATCACTTTTAGGCGAATTGCCGGGTAGGATCCTTAAACCATAGCCCGGGTGCCCTAGTTTTATTTATTTATTACAGCCTACTACTGAGTATCGTGGAGCCATATTGCAAAGAAATTCGATCTCATTGACAGAAACGATTGTCCCCGATCTGTACATTTAATATACAACCACGTCAAGAATATGATTTGGGCTTTTTAAATTAAAAGAAGAAGTATTTACTTTTTGTGAAACTGTTGTAAATTTAGAAACTGCACAGCCATTATGAAGGATTTCCGACAATTTACAAAGCAATTTTTATTCCTGAAACAACATTGAGTTTTAGTGGCGGTAGTGCTGACTTACCTTATCTTGCTACAGTTTCCCCTTTTGCTTATTTACCACATTCCCTAGAGTTATTGAGGGTGAGGTCGCGTGGCTATCTGATGGAACCTTGGACATTTTTCTACGCCCTTATCCGAGGATAACAATGGTTGCGAATGCTGTAACATCCCTCTCTCCAGGAGTATCGTTGCTTTCCACGGAGGATTCTGGCCTCGCCTGTTTTGCCCGCCCGAATGGGGGAGACACTATATCAAGTGGGGAGGTGCTGCCAACTTTTGCGAAGGAAATGGCCCTGCCCATCGCTGACTGATAATGCCAGCTTCCTCTCTCGCTAATGCAGGCTGTCGTTACCGCACTCATGACGCACAGAGGAGCGATGGCGGCGAATTAAGGTCTCATGTCCGCAAATATTTCACCGCATCCCTGCTTTGGGAGACGGTCGTTAACAAAGGCCGACAAAAACGAACAGAACCTACGTTATTTAAAAAATTATTCAACTATTTTCCAAAATTCAGATTTATTGACTTGCTGAAACTAAGTTCACTCTCACGTTTACAGAGGACGGAGTAAAAAGAAAATATTGGACCATTCGAAAAAATACTAAAATTGATTAAATAATATATAATTTATTTCATTAGAAGTTAAGTCATTTGACACTAAATATTAAATTTAATCGAGCCGACGATATAAAAACTTTTAATAAAATCAGAAATAACATTGTTATAATAAAATTTCAAGAAGAAACAAGCAATTAAATAAAGATAAACACAGAACCAAAAATCTTCTTCCAACATAAATCAGATACTTTACTGAAAAAAGTACCGAAAAAAAATTGTTTTACAGACACAAGTATGGTTTAAATAAATATAAAACAGAAGAATATTCTGAAAAATTAAGTCTGTTGATCGCCTGGAGAATTTGATCGTATAAATTAATTATATGCTTCACAACACAATAGAAATATTCTCTTAAAACATTGTTATTTATCCAAAGCGAAACTTAAAATCTTTTTAAAAAATTAGAATATATTCATTTAAGTATTTATTAATTATGTATCAAGTTTTCAAAAACATGAAGTGATTCATTCTGTCTGGAATTTAAAATAATTTTTCAATTTAAAATATATTTCTTCATTAGAAAATTCCATTTGTCCTCATTAAGGAAATTGAAAACGTCAGCACATGAAGTTCAGATATTGAAATAGTAATCATAATTCTACCCCTCCTATAATTAATAAAATTGACAAATAGACTACTAAATTCCTTAAATACACATATTATATATATACATATATATTGTAGTATTCAAAATAACAAAGGAAAATACAGCCACTACGTTAGAGAGTCAAATTATGTGGTATTCGAACTTTTATCAGGAATTTAGCTTGAAATTAAACAAAATTATTTTAAAGACATAACAAAAGATTACTTAATTACAATTCAGATTTACATGGAATTTTATGTCTTTAACAAATGTCTCAGCTTTAATAAGAATCAAAACTTCAGGGTCGCTTACAGGTCCTCGAATAATAATAGTGATTTGCAATTGTCACCAAAGCTACTACAGAAAATACAAATTTAATTTACAATAACAAAATTTTGTAAAATAATCTAACAACAACGACAAAAAAACTACAGAAATCTGACAAATCCAGAGAAATATGACGGTAAATTATATTTACATATAGGTTTGCAAAATCAGGTTTCTACTACTATTTTATTTAGAGCTGCTCTGGTACCGTATTGTGCACTCCACAGTTATGTTAACTGGCCTCAAACTTACGGCGACAATAATATTAAAGAAAAAAATATTAAATAAAACTTTACATTACACATTGGTTATATATATTGTAATAATTTAAAATAACTAATAGCTGTGGCTAAATAAAAATATTTATTTGAACAATTAAACAAAATTTATTAAAGTTTTAAATACAATATAAAAAATTACACAATAATATTTAGAATCTCAGGGTCTTTACTGGGTTTGATAAATGGGTGAATTGAATTTACGATAATTTATAATTACATTTAGCCTTTATTGAAGTTAATTCGTCTAAACCTCGACGAATTTTGTTGCGGATGAAAATAAGATTACAGATTGAATTTTAAATTAACTAACAAAACAATTAAAGAAATGAATAATTAAAGAAAAGAAATAATTGAAGAACGATCTGACGTATCTTAAAGAAATGGTTTACAAATAAATTTTAGAGTTTTTTTTACTTACGGCCGACCAGGTCTCAATTTTGGGGTTTTCTGTGCACACGTTTTTTGGGGATATCACTGAATTTAAATTGGTTACAAAACACTGTCGAAACTTTAGGTTCTCTCAGCTGGAAACGGCTACTCCTTCCGAATTAATGGTCAGTCAGATTATTACCAACTTTCTCTTGATGACATTGGTGACGGTCTCTTTACTTATTGAGTTTTTACTGCGGCATGACTTATTAGGTTACTGTTCGTAACTTGATTCTGGCTGGATATCTGCCTGCATATATGTATGCCGTCCAACCAACTAAACTGTTTCGCTTCTCCCCGTTGACTGTGTCTCTTCGTCTCCTAGATTTTTGACTGCGTACGTCTCAACAATGGTTCTTTTGTCTCGCCGCCTGTGTCGCGGTGTATGCTTTATATACTCTAATAATGAGTCCTTTACTTTGCAATTATAACAATGGATTAATTACTAATTACTACAATATATATGTATATGTATATAATGAATATTAATGAGTAACATTTGAGCGGTTGCAAAAAAATAACTTTCGATAAGAAATAAATCTGAATCTGATTGTCTAACAAAGTACGAAATAATTTTTTTTTCAAAAATTGAACCCCGAATATATTTATACGGCATATTTTGTTCAATGAAGACTTGTTAGAAGATCGTAAGGAATAAATAAAAATATGTATGCTCACGTGGTAGATTTAATGTTAGAAGTTTGTAATATAATATTATAATATATATACAATATATACAAAAATTCATGTGTTTATTTTCTTTCAGTAGACGAACATCGTCTGAAAATTTAATATAATTTCCGTTATGGACTCTTTATTATCAAACGCTTATGAAGGGCGTTGTTCAGTGTAGAAATTATGCGGCAATTTAATTCTCTTCGTGGCTGTTAAATTACTTTTGGTATTATCTAATTTCCATTAAACACTTACTTTATACCTATGGGATAATTGTTTAAAATTACTTTTATATGTATAGCTTGAAATCTCACGTAATATTATGAAGGAGAAATTTAAGCTAGGAGATTTAATCTATGTAATAATAGATAGTAGACGTCACGGATTTCCAGAGGATTGAGACGAAAAATGGGCGCTTTTATTTAGTCTGCTTTTAAACTGAATCAAGCTTATCAAAAAGAAGAGGGAAAGATAACCATATGCCGGACGACAAAGGAGCAGAAAGGAGATGCGAGGAAACAAACCTCTCTCTACACATCCACCACAGGGACAAAACCACCCTCCCGTGGCAGTAAAATCCCGGAATGTGATCCCGCTCTTACAAGGGGTGGTACGGGGGATTACGCCAGAAGAGCGTTTTACTGCGGAAATAGGGGGCAGCTATAAAAAAAATGAGGAACAACGGAACGGAGACAATTTCGTCGTGTGTATACTACAGACTGGGAAATCAAGAAACACGGATTTCAAACCGAATATCAACAAGGAAACGCTAACTATATACATAAAGGAAATTACAGAAAAATATGCTGAGATTTAGAATAAAGGCAACATCCAGCCAGAAGAGATAAAGCCATATTCAAAGGAACGTTAATAAAGCCATTTCTTATTAAAACAACTGATGACTATATAAATTTTAATTTTAATTTTTATTATGACGACCTTTGGATATCTTTTTGTACCTTCTTCAGATATTTACAATTGATAAGCTTGCCTTTGTTTACTTTGTACAATCATACTGCAATTTAGTAAGTTGTTATTTTTTTTTCATTTACTTTAGATTTAATCACAGTAAACTAGCACAACTAAAGGAAACAAGTTATTAAATGCACACAGTTTTTTTGTACACACACAAAAAAAGAAATAGCAAACAACTTAATTGGCTCCTCTGTAGGAAAATACCTGAAGAAGATACAAAAAGGTATGAAAACGTCGACATAAAAAATTAAATATAAATAGTGACTGTGTAAAGTCATCAATTGTTTTATTAATTCAAAACAGACCGTTAATTAAAACTGGAAAACAATTTAGTGTTTAGGGCGTAATCAAACAATTTGAAATTGAGATTAAAATTATTCGATGATGTAAACTAATACGTGAGTGTGTGAAAGAAAATACATTCCTTGCAGTAATAATGTGGCCATAAAAATATAAAGGTTCAATAAACTATTAGAAATCGCACGTGATTAAGAACTACTGTTCCCTGTAATTTTTCAGGACAAAGGAAGATAATTTCCGTGCTAAACATATCTCGAAACATTTCTAATCAGGACGCACGACTGATTCGATAGAATATAAAGTAATTAACTAAACTGATAACCGAGAGTAACCTAATGCATTTATTTGAATACTACTTGAAAACTCTCAATCAGATATTTAAAAAATCAAGAAACTATTGCATTCTCACTAATTTCGTTTCGATGTAGGACGCCACGTCCAAGTTTGCGAAATACGCAGTGTTCTTAAATTTCATCGTTGAACTTCTTTTTACGCGGACAATCTTTTTGCGGCTATTGTATTGATAATGAAATTGATCTTTCTTTCAACAGATATTGTGCAGTTACTAGTCTTACAAATGATTGAGAATTGCCCATCTATGCAATAAATTTAGTTGTCCGTCTTGCTACGTGACTTGTTCCTTAAAGTTGCTGAATTTTCCAGAAGGAAAGTTCTCTAAATGGGAACATTCATGATTCACGCTCCAGTGGCATGATGACCAATGCTGCAATTTCGAGCTCTTCTGTAGTGCTTCCATATTGCACGAAAGTCTCCTTACCATTTATTCGTGCCATTACCGCTGTAAATCTAATAGGATTTCTGCTTGTGCCATTTTATAGCGTCATTCAGGAAAAACCCTCTAGCTTTTTCCATAATTCCTATTCTTGCTACACTGGTTATCCGATTTCAAAAACTTATTAAGAATTACTATTTCACTTCGGTATGGAAAATGACTTCATCTAATGTTTATGAGTTTATAATATAATAAGAAGTTTTAAAAACCCGTTCTTTATAATTTAGTTCTACCTGCACTGATAAAAATAAGTATTATTAAAATTTAGAAAAAAGAGTAAGTATCTACTTATAAATTATGCGTTTAATCCATTTCATAGCCAGACAGGAGTTTTCTTATTGCAAATCGTTTTATTATACTTCAATTTAAATATAAATTAAAGGGAAGTCTGTTTTAAAACATGCTTTACTAAATAATATTGTAAATGAGGTAAGATTTTGTTTCCACATAAAAAGAACACGTGCTGAGGGGCGCCACGGCTCTACCGGTGTCTGACTAAAATATGAATTATTTCTCCGTCGTGTTCTTCTTTCAGAATTGCAGATTAGGCATTAAGGGTCCGGATCTCGCTGACCGAAACCTGAGCGCCGAGGGAGTTGAGTGGTGGCTGGGGTGAGGTCAAACATCCACCCTTTTAAACCTTCTTCCTCCCACACTTTTACGTGACTCGAAAAGTGAATGCAGTCTTAATTTGATTTGTAGCTTGCTTTGAGAGATATGTTAACGTTAGTGATGAAGGAAAGTTCATTACATTGCAAATTTTATTTTTCGTCCGTTGAAGTGCTGAAGCAGATTACGTTACTTTGACATAAAACATTATAAATTTCACATCTAGATAGATCCTCTACCGTTTCTATAGCTCAATGTCGATGAGGTAGTATCTAGAATTTTAGTATGACTCGAAGGAATTCTCACGTAACTTATCGACTTTTTTTTATGGTATCAGAACACATGAGGCAAGTCGACTTAATTGCTTAGGAATGTATTTGAAAGGGTAGAGGAAGGTATCCAAGGGTTAACTAGGTATAAACTGGCTATAGTTTAAGGATCTTACCCAGAATTAGCCTAAAAGTGAAGCACTTCAAACCCTAGGAAAACTACATCAGGTAGGACGGGCATTGGGTACTTGTCCCACGCCCTTCCGATGGCGGGATTGGGATTTGCTGTGGGGACGCAGCATTCCGTTCTCCGTATCCCGACCAGTTTAGGAGGCAGCTGGCCGACTATTCCAATGGGAATAGCGAACAACTCTTACCGTATGCCCAAGGTCTGTGACCCCGGATCATACACCTCTCAAAACAGGCTAAAGGTGCCTCGGCTTGTGGGAACCTTAGTTCAAAGGTCAAGAGGAATAGGCATCCCCAAAGGTACCCCCCCTCAGTCTGTCAATAAAAACTTATCGACGTATTAAAGAACAAGTTTTGTAAAATTAGTTGCAGAAAAATTGAAGTGTGAAAGGCATTGAGTAAAAAATTTTAAAATCTTCCTGTTAAAAACTATATAAAAGTTCATGCCCTCTAATAAACAGCCACCATTTTCACATTGCCTCTTTTGTCCTGTGGTTATCCCATCTGAAACCAATTTTTGACACTATCTTACCTATATCCGAGATCTGCTTTGCAAGTGTTTGTTGCCTGAATGCTCTCTGCTTGTCATTTTAGACCATCACATTCTTCTACATAATTGGTCTCTGATGTTCTTCTTCAGTGTCGTGACCCGTTAGCTTACAGCTCCAATAACATGGTTTCGTGCTTATCGCCCGTTTCTCTACATATTTTTATTCTGCCAAGTCAGGTCCTTTCTTTTGTCAACTTCTAAGCTAATTCTTATTTCAACAGATAAATCTTTTCCCTCTACACTAGTCCTCTTGGGGAATTTCCGCCATCTTTCTCTCATATGTTGGTAGATTTGTGAATGGTGTAGTAACAATATTAGAAATGTTAAGCAGGTATTTCATTGTGTGATTTAAGGAGAACCAAAGAACGAAATAGGAGATAAGATCAAAGATGCGGAGAGTAGTAAGTGAAGAGAGTAGGGAGAATCTGAAAAAATCCCAACGTATCGTAGAACAACGTCTTATAGGTGATACTTTTATTTCTCCACTTGGAGCAACAATCTGCAATTTATTTACTAAATTGGTAGATTTAAATTAGAAATACAACTGTTAACAATTGATATATTTCATATAAAATAATTAATAATAATCATGAACTTCATTCTTGAATTGAAAATAAATAAATGTATATATATATAATATTTGTGGTGATCAAGAATATGTAATTATTTAATAATAAAATTTTACGATTTTCATTATCGGCGGCGTAAATATGAGGATTGTCTACAAGAATATGGAGCCTATAATGTTTGCTTGCTAGAGTTGCATTGTTGCCTCAGGCAGGACTGGGACGTACAGAACTTGAGAATTGCTTGGAACAGGAAGGCGAAAGGTGGATTTTTGTGGAGTCCCTGATCCAAAGTTCCTGGTACCATGATTGGGCAAGTGTGATTAGGCAGCAGAGACATTATATTAAAGACCCGGGTTTTGGAATTACAAGTTGGCAGTCTGAAGTATTTCGTCTAATGCCATATTCATGCAATTATCAAAGTTTTAAAAAAACAACGATATCAACAGTTAAGAGCAGGAAGTGATTTGTGTTTGAAAACTAAAACTTCTTTAAATTCTTTGATTTGTTTAAAAAAATCAAGTGAGATCAGCTTAGGGTAAAGTAAACAAAAAGGAATTTTATTAATTGTAAACCTAGTGTGTAAATATATTTACCGTCAGATTTCGAGTTTAAATCATTAGATTTCGAATTTCAATCATTTCATTTAAATAATTATTCGTCAGGAATATTTTGCATTGTAAGATTTTAATGTCATTTTGTAACAATCTTTATTGGAGGCCCGACAGGCGACCCTGAAAATTAAGCCGTGGCACAACAATACCAACTTGTAAAATTTCACCTGAGATAAAATTTGTTTTTATTAAATTAATTTTGTTACATTTTGAATTCTTGTTTTCATTTAAAATCCTTTCATTTTAACTTTTAATTTGTTTATAACGTAAGGCTTATCTTCACTTTAAAATCTAATTAAATAAATTTGTAAAATAATTTTGAATATTACATTTTGAGCTTGGGATTTATTTTAAATAATTAAAAATGAGTGTTTACTACAATATATATATATATATATATAAATATATAAATATATATATATATATATATATATATATATAATAAGGTCAATCATAAATTGTCGTAAATTCGGATCGCTGTGGCTCAGAAATACTTATTAAGACAGGGAATATTGTTTCAATATTCTCCTTATTCAAGTAGTGGAATACCCGATTAATACTATCAATGAATGCCAAATTGTTAATGTTTCATAAGAAATCCTCAAGTGAATTTTTAAACTTGAATAGCACAAATGGAAGAATCGGTTTAACATGATATTTTAATTTCCCTAATTAATAATAAGCATTGATTGATCGGGTTTACAACCGGTTTGTATTTTAATCAATTACGTTCCGACGATTGGCACCTGATTTTCTTCAGACTGATATATCTCGTATATACGCTATGTAATTTTTGTTATCGGTTCAACATACTGTATAACACAAGCGGCCTTAGTGTATATATATATATATATATATATATATATATATATATATATTAGATCTAAACCTCAACGAAATTTTATATTATGTTTCCAAGGACGCTGTACTGGCATTAAAACGTTGCACTGTATTTCACTTTGTCATATTTGACCATAAATGTTATTTTTCGTCGGCAAATCGGGTAAAATTGATATCGCCTACGCAATCATAGCGCATTCCATCGCTGAGGATCCCCAGAGAGGCTCCGAAGCTGATTGAGTTACCAGTGACTAACCACTAACGCAGACAGCAACGCGATTGGCTTGCAGCAAATCCGTATATCGGTCAAATTAACAACTTTGATAATAATTCAATTATTGCACCGCAATGATAGCGGATTCGATCGAGGAATTTCCAGGTTAATTTTCGGATTGGTCAGCGCGAAATTAAGTGGCAATGGAAAAGCATTGGTTAGTCTTCAAATAATAACCAGCAACCTACACGGATGCTAAATTACACATCAATAATTATTCTACGTAAAAGAGTGTTAACAACAAAAATTTGTGATATATTAAAGCTTTAAGGACTTCTTATGTTAATTTTCATGTACCCAGGAAAAAAAACTGTTTAACGATATTTTCTACATTTAACGCTCATATATAATTTTGTAAACTTCATTTTTATAGTGGAATTTGTTTACATATTGGTTAAATTATACAAATATTATATTGCAAGTGGATCTGGGATTACGTCTGCAAACGAATTTCATTTTTTTTCGAATTTTTTATTGAGAAAGGTGGAATAATGCATTCTATAGCTGGGAATGATGTATATAGTAAATATACATTACCCAACTGTATTACTGACGTATTTCATTACCACCACAGGCCATTTGAAGTTAATTTTATAATTTTGTCAGTGGGAGTAAATTTAATAACTTAATACGTAGGATTTTCCTACATTTGAGAGGAATAATCTGTTAATTAATAAAAAGTATTAGGAGTACTTCATTTCACAAATTATGCTAAAAAATTAATTACTTCCAAATCCGCGTCATTTTACATTAATGTCACTCACAGGATCACATAAATGTAATGGAAATTGTTATTCCCCAGCTCAAACCAAGGAATCAGTAAGATTTTAATGCACTGGAATCCTAGTATATTATGATTTATGGAGAGTTCTTTTAATGTTCCCCATGACGGTTTTGCGGAATATAAATATTACATATTAAGCGTAAACTGACTTTAATGTAGAGAACGAACACGATGTTACGGGAATTTGTCTCATTCTTCTTTTCCGCAATAAAAGAAAACCACATTATGACGGAGAAATCGCTTAATGTCACTTCAGGAAGGAGAGGAAGATGAAATGCTTTCGAAATACTTTTCAGATGAAGAGAAAATGAGAAAACTTACTTTTTATCCCACATCTCGTATCAGGACAGCCGCAAGAAGGAGATGAGGATGGAAAAGATTTGCGGGGAGGCGGGATGTGGGGAAAGCAGTTTATATAATGGAGTGAGCTACCCCAATAAGGAGCGGGAGGTTGGAGGGATTTGTGCAGTGCGACTGTAAGAAGTTGTATCGCCGCCGCTAAAATTGATGGCTTCGTGTGTCTAGGAGAGAGAGGGAGAGAGAGCGGAGAAGAAAAAAGGGGGGTGAGTAGTGTAGTTGTGGGGTGGATTGGGAAGAAAGACTTTCAATTTCCCGTGGCCGTAGCTCTCTTATCTGATCATCCATTCGTACCGCAGCGTGGCGCAAAGAGTCCGAACCGACGTTGTGATTAGGGAGGACGGAATCAAAGAGGTGGGAACGACCTGATAGGATTTAAACGAGTCGTCCGCACAGAGATATACAGCACCGACAGAGTGGCGACTTCCAAGTAATTGAAAATATAAAAGTTTAGCACAGCAGCACAGCATTTACAGATTAAAAATAAAGTTCATATAATTCTTCCCATTTTATTACTAAATCCAATAAATTAATTACGATTCTATGAAAGACTTAGTCATTTATTTTGTTTAATGGCGACGAAAAATACAAAAACAATCAAATTGTAGCAGCTGCTTTAATTTTTTTTTTACAAAAACCGCCTGTTGAATGTGATTGGCGTTTTTATTCAGTATTAAACATAGCTTACCGTATTATATGAGATCTCGCGCCTGTATGAAATGTGTTAGAACACAAAACTGGCTCAATGGATTTTGAAAGAATTTTCATATTTATATCTGTACCTTCTCAAGGTACAACATAGTAAAGTAAAAAAAAAAAAACGTTAAATACTGGCTACGAACAAGTGAATTTTTTTGTTGTTGACACAAGTAGCTAAAATATCGTCTACGACGTCATTACAGGTATTTTATTAATAAAGTGCGTAACAGATTCTCTCTACAAAAATTGTATCAATATTAACGAATAATAGACCGAAAGATAATTTGCCTCAATGACTTACATTAAAGCTAAAAACGAGCCTCAAAATGGAACACAACATAAAAAGACGTTTTCTTAAATTAGCAAGAACGTTCTCTACCAATTTACACTCTAATTTTATATCACGAACGTCTATTAGCGAAAGCGTTCCCGCTTATACCTGATCTTAGGTGAACAGATTTCTAAAAGAAATCTTGGATGAGGTTGTACTATAATGCATTTATTACTGTTATAAAATGTGAAAGGATTGCCTCTGAACTGTGCTGTTACATTACACAAATTCTGAACTAAATTCAGAAAATTTAGAAAGGTACATGAAGTGCAAAATTGATAAGTCTTCCGGTAGATAATTAAATTAGCTAGAAAGCACATGTTAAGATATTGATACATAAGCTCAGCTGAGCAACATATATATGCAGAGTTATGTCAAATTACAGTCATACGAAAACTGCAAAACTTGTGTATATATATATATATATAAAGTATTTCCATTTCTTAATGTCTTATGCAATTATATTTGGGGACAACGCCACACACAAAAATAAAGTCTCTCCATATCATTGATAGTTTGTTAATGAAATTTAATTTCTTCTATTCTAACCACTTATTTAAAATTATCCACAACTCTGTTCCTGCCAACCCACCATGGAAAACTGCTGACCTACGTATTGACACATCACTTAGTCTCATACCCAAAAATCTCCTCAGAACAAAGGCTAATCTACATCTACAAAACCTACTCTTAACCCATAATAATCCCGAACAAATATTCACCGACGCATCGAAAACTCACAATGCAACCTCAAGTGCCGTAATGTTTAAATAAATAAAAAATCTACAAGAACAAATAGACTCGATTCAGCTACTTCAGCAGAAATCCTAGCAATTGAAGTGGCAAACAAAATGGCCAAAAACCTCGTCATACTAACCGATATATTGAAGCCATCAAGCAGATACAAAACCCTAAATTCCGAAATAGAAGAATTAAATTAATTACAATCTGTTCAGCGCAAGATATCTTCAAAGAAGCCAAAATAGAAATTAACAAAGCCTGGCAACGATCTAGGAAGACCGACAACCACGGACCAATCCACCAGGAACTCCAAGACAACGCAGACCTTCGCCATATAAACAATTCTCCCAGAAGACAGAAAATCATAATTTCCTGCTTGAGAATCCTCCACACCAAAATAACGCACTTAAATTTTCTCCAGGGAACCTCAACCCACCTGTGGGACATGCGCCATCCCCCTCACCATCATTTATATCCTGTTTGAATGCATCAAATACGCGCACACATGAAAAGCTGCCGTGGACAGTGCATCTAGAACGGATCTCTGCACAAACACGGAAGCCATCAAAGGACTCTGCAAATTCGTCGAGACAATTAGAATCGCCCTCCTCATCTGACGAAAGAACAACAATATCACCAGAAAACAATTATCAACCCAATTAGTTAAATACATAATGTTGTCGCTAATAACTTTATCGTGGACACGGCCAGAAAAACAAAATATTAATAATAAAAATTTATTTAGGCCACTTTCCGGTAGTCAATGACTCATTCTCATACGGCACAAAATTTAAGTAGCAAGAATCGACTCACCAATTGGGGTAGGGTACGATGCCTCTCTCTAAGATCACAAGCCAATGTATTGGAAGTAACTGTCTAAAGAAACAGTATATACCAAAAATATAATTTATTTCCAGCATGGAGAGTAATATAGTTCATTAAATCTTTTCTTGGAAATTATTTTACTTACTAGTACTTAATAGTACAGTAGTGTATAGTAAGCCAGTGCAGAATGAGAACAACTGAAGAGTCCGCACGGTTAGGAAGCAGTTATTGAGAATATATTGAAATAGGTACTTTATAAACATAATTTGTTTATGGAATTACCATTTATAGAAATAATATTGTAAGCAAAATCTAGAGCTGCCGAATAAGCAGGAAATGTTGATCAGTTCAGAGTTACCAGAGACGCTTAGGAATGAATATTTTATTAGGTAAATTTATTAAATTCAATTCAATGCATTTTTTTTTCAAAGTAATTTAATAATTGCATGTAAGCCCTGGCAGGGAGTGAGCTAGTGATAACTCTCGTGAATCCTGTGCGAGCAGGGACGTTCGATTGAATCTGCGGCTGGCGTATATCAAAGCGAGGATTTGCTATATTACAGACTGTGCCAACTGAAAGCATCACGTGTTATATGAATTCCGTATGGATCTATCCACGTTTTCATTAATACGTGGTTCAAAATATCGGCCTTTATTCAAACGTTTTATTTAATTGAATTAAATAGGATACAGTCACTTCTAAAATATAACACCACGGTTCTCAACTTGAATAATATGTACACTACAAATAAAAGTATTATTTATCTATTTGATGCCAACGTTTGATAAATTAATAATTGTTAATAATAATTGATAATTCTGCTGTATCGTGAATAATGTATTCGTAAAGTTATATTGGGGTGTTTCAAACACATTCGTTAACACATTTATGAGCATTACACTTCAGATAATTGGTTAATAAGATAATAAATCTAAGTCTGCTTTGTGGAGTTGGATGTGAGACTTTCGCTTGTTGTCAAGCACATTTCTAGTCGATATGCTAATTTTTCACTCACATGACACTTTACGAACACACTGTATAATTTATATTAAACCTTAAAATGATTTTGTTCTCGTAACGCTATGTCAGTGTAAGGTGTTTCAACCCTCATTTAGAGGATCTAGATCCATCACAGTTAATATTTCAGTAGTCACAGGAAATATAAAAACAAAGTTTTACTTGCTCAAAAATATGCATTGTTTTAGAAGGTACCAAGAGACCTATTTCTTTATATTCACAGTAACTACTGATCCATCTACCGGTATTTTTCTCCAGCCTTATCTCGATTTCGCTGCTTCAACTTTAAAATACGTGAATCTTATCGATAGATACTTTTATCTTTCTTAGTTTCTTGAGTTTTTTTGGCGGCAAGACGGAAAGTCATTTATAGATTCTACAGCGGTCTTGAGATAAATATAATCAATAACATTTTGTCTGATTGAAATACTCTACACAAAAAATTCAATCATCAGGAAAGGATTCAGAATCACATTTTAAAATAAAATCATTTATTTTGCTAGTTAGATACAGTAGCCAAATGAATGACAAAATGAAGTTATGATACAAATACCAAACAAGGTTCTGAAATGCTGATTACTTTCGTTAGGTGATTATAAACCCATGAGCCCTGAGTGACACAACCGCTCAATCCAGTGACGAACTCAAAAGGTTTAGAGTTCGTCAACTGGATTGTGCGGTTGTCACTCACAGCTCTTGTGTTTTTAATCACCTGACGAAAGGGACAAGAATTCCTGAAACGTTGTGT
Source organism: Zhengitettix transpicula (assembly GCA_037074705.1). Taxonomy (NCBI): domain Eukaryota; kingdom Metazoa; phylum Arthropoda; class Insecta; order Orthoptera; family Tetrigidae; genus Zhengitettix; species Zhengitettix transpicula. The sequence continues at coordinate 30,853,460 of CM073596.1, read as the reverse complement.
GGTATTCATATCATCACTTCATTTTGTCTGTAATTTGGCAATTTTGTGTGTTTGTGATTTCGATAACTTCACTATTTCCTGCCAATACACTTATTAACGTTATTTATGATTCAAATTCGGTACTTAATTATTAACAATACTGATATTCATGACTTCAACACAATAAACAATCTATTAAAAAACTGTAAATCATTACATAGTACTGGTGATCATTGTTCAGGCGTTTCTATCTTTAATTAACTTCAAAAATAATTAAACAGTTAACTAATAACCAAAGACACTTTCAAGCTGAGCTGACTTCATTTCTCCGTAGAGATCCTTGCTGGAATGCAAATTAGTGACTAACGTAACACCGGATTCCACACCAATCTTGGTCGCTATCGTAATTTTTTATCACCCCACTTTACCCCATATTAGTATATATTAACACACGTATTATATTCTCATTTCTGTATAATTTACACTTAATTAGCGTAACAGTAAAATTGACCGTCTGTTTCGATAATATTGTGAAACCTGATTCGTGCCAGAATGATTTGGAACTGTAGCAATTTTTATTTATTTTACAAATTTCCATTTTAACTGGACCAAAATGATACAGATTTTCTGCTGTAATCGATTAAAAGAAAAATCGTGAACGAATAAATCTTTGTGTACACCTGAATGTGAAGACGAGTTTGTTATTTATTCTTGGGGGAAAAAAAAATCAGAATAATCGACAAGCCCGCTGCCCTAACGACTTCAGTATAACACCATTAAAAATTAGATTTTTTATTGATTAATTTAATAAATTTGAATTCGGCTATAAGTAAATAAATTCAAATAAGTATTTATTTTCTAAACATAGGAATATTTCCGATGTAGGCTACGAGGTTTCAAAGGCGAATAGCATTTTTATCGTACCAGGAGCACTCGTTTGTGTTTCGGTAAACTGCGCGTCAACTCGAAAACAAATTGACATTTTACAATAGTAAACCTTGCTGCTACAGAAATAATGAAAACGGGTGATGTGCAAAAAATAATAAAATCTCATTACCTGCAAATTACCAAATTATCAGCCTCAGGACAAATATTCTTTTACCGTATTGATATGTTCTGCAACATTCGCAGCAATATATTAAACTCCCTGTCGTTCACAAACTCGATACATATTTACTCTCTGCGTTTAGCAGATGGGCGGGGAAAGTCTGCAGGCCACTAAATATGAATTAGAGAGGATACGAAGCACAATAAAAACGAATACATATTGAAAGAATGCGTCATACATTTTAGTTCTCATAATTTCAATCTCCACACAAATATCTTGAAATTCAGCAGCATACGAACAACGTAATTTCAAAAACTAGGGATAATACTGCCTTATTTCAAATGAAAATTACATGGTTTGAGTTTAATAAATGTAGACTTTATAAGATTCCTGAATGTTATAAAAATCCTATTTCATGCAATTTCAAGAGTTTTCTTCATTATTTGTGAAGCTTGTATTAAATTTCCGTAAGTTTCCTTCATCTTTTCCGCTGTTCAGTAACACAAGTCTTCAAAGCATGCAAATGCTTTCTGTGTAACACGTTAAACCAAAGGTCTGTAACTGGTCTCAAGTCACATCCTAAGTCAAAATAATACTCAGGAACTTACAATTGTTTTTTATTTGTTTCAATACATTGCTTCCGATTTTATACTCTATATCTATAGATCATTTACTACACTGAGGATAAGCACAAAATTTAATTCTTCCGCCTCAGAAATATCTACGCCAAGGGTATCCGAGGGTCGACGGAAAAAATGTTAAGATGAATTCTATATATTTAGATTATGTTTCAATCCCAGTGGTACCAGAAAAAATTACACAACTACCAACATATTTCAACTTGGTTTCGGATATGTAACTTTATAACACGAAAAAAATTGAATTCTTGAATTAGACATGGTTTTAAATAAGTAACTTAATAAGATTGAAAGAAATATTGCTAAATTTGTTAAGAAACAACGCCCATCACTCTCAATGATAATGATTTCCAGTCAGAAAATTATGTAACTACTTAATAAAAAATTAAAAAATGTAGAAAAATAATTATTTATGCGTAACACGAAACTGAACCAATACTAATAAATTAAACTTGTTTTTATAAGTATCGAAAAATGTTAGGGTGGTCTACACTAATACATTACTGACTGGTGTCCTTAAAACTTTAAATACATAATAGATAAAAGAATAGCTTTTTATTATTTAACTAGCTGGGCGACAGCGTTTCCCGTGTACTTATTTATATAAACCCGAAAAAGTATTTAATTCTATATTAATCTTTAGTCAAGAATTGATTTAACCTAAATCTATATGTTCCTAGTTCCGTACATACTTTCGACCGATATTGCATTAATTCAACAACTATAAAATACATTGAATTTTATTGCATCAATCTCAACAGAAATACCTTTGAATTTCTTCTTAAATATAATCCTTGAGTATTGCAGGATATAATTGTACCTCAGTCTTCAGCAATTTCGAAAGATTAAATTGATGAAATTGTTAGCTAGATTCACAATGTAAAAAATTGGTCACCATATTGGAGTCACTAATATGGCATGAAAATTAACTTACAATTCCCGAAAGGATCGTAAAATATTTTTTATCATCATTCTATGGAGTATATCTGGATAAAATTTTACTTTTTATTCAATGAAAATATTTCTGCTTTATTTCATTACGGAAATAGGAACTATTTCCTTTGTCTCTCTCGAATGACGTCATGGTATCTTGGCGCGCAGTAATTTAACACAAAACAATCACATTTTTAAAATTATAATTCTTTCCGCCTTTATGCTAGGGGTTTCTTACCCCCACAGTACCGTTTCTCGTGTTTTGAAGAATGTGTGTACCAATTTTTGTAGCAACCTGTCCGCGCGTTTAAATCAGTATAGATATTAACGTAAATACATACAAATATACATCCTTTTGTATTATATAGAGAAGCTTTAATAATCGGAACTTCTTTAAACATATGTACTTCAGTAAATCGTATCATGTATGACCTACAATGGCAGAAACCGTAGTGACACAGCTTATGGTATCTCAGATGTAAAATTCACGGTTATGCATGTAGGAGCGGGACAGGAGAAGCATATTAAAGTGGCAGGTGTCAGATGACATCCCTACCGAACCATGGGGGGGCCAAAGGAGCCTTTCCTCGCAGCAACAGTGTTGGGAGACTGGCGTGGCAGGAAGGATGGCTCGAAATTAATGCACTGTTGCCTGTCTCCGAGCTGACACTTAACGGGCAACACTTTATTATTCACGACATCCGCCCAGAGTAGAAGCCAACCGTGAAACATTTAAAAGTCCCTGTCACGAGGCATACTGCAAGAGAGGAGCTTCAACTGCTGCGATTCCCAGTGAAATGCTGGAGGTAACTACTGCCCCGCCCCTTGTATTACAGCATTCAACCTTTTACAACCCAGCGCAGGCGATAACTTTATTCCACCCTTGTAATTCAAGACTGGTAAGAGCGCATAAAATACTAAGCTCCGACTGCGGCAGCTCCAGAAATCATTATTACGAGCTCCTCGTGTGGAACAAAGAAAATGAGTATTCTTTTATTGGACCTCAAGCTATTAGCTCAAGCTCGAGTACTTAACATTTCATAATTATTCACAAAAATGTAATCCTTAAGCAATGGATAATAAAATTATGTTCTCAAAAAATGTCTTAAATATTAAAACTTCTGTTTAATATTTATATATTTCTATAACATTCAGTAAATTTTTTTCCAGTCATCGCAATAAATAATTTCCACATTTAAAGACCCAAACTGTCTATCTGCCAGACAGTCCCTTAACATATTTTAAATAACGCTTTTGCAAGAGGAACCTACACAATTTTCAAAACAAATTTCACTAAATATAATTGTATGTCTTAATTTTTAGGGATCAGATTATTCACTGTTTCAAACTGAACTCGAAATACTTTCATCCGTCAATGTTTACAGAATATTTTTTACACTACCAAGTTGTCGTAAACTAGTCTCCGGCCTACTCCCACTACAGCACCAGGTCAGTGGAAGACTGCACATCGTACATTGGCACGACCGGCTATTTCTCTCTATGTAGAGAACACGTCAATAATTCCTAGAAATGTACAACATGGCATTGCGAGTTCTGATGATTCGTAAAGGATTTAAAAATTCGTATCAACAAAGCAGTAGAAAAAATATTTTTATAAATTTACAAATTTGAGAACTGGGCTTGATAAAAAACAGGGATGAAAACGAGGATTACATTAAATTAGGCACATAAAAGAATACAAAAAAAAGGTACTGTATTTAATCCGGTTAGGCGATTATGTCGAAACACCTCACATTATATAACATTTAATGTATTTTCCAGAGACTCACTAAAATTTTTTTTCGGAAAGTAATGTTTCAAAGTGCCCGCAGAGTTTTCCCGGAATTGTCATTAGCAAATTAAAGTACCGGATATTTCGCCAGGCACAACGTGTTATCACCAAAAAATTTCCTTAATTTTAATTTATTTTGTCAACGAGGAACTTTTCACAAAATTAACAATGTTTGCAAGTACAGCTTCAAATATTTACGGCAACCTTCACCAGATCAACACCAAAATAATGTTTACTGGACTCTGAAAAATATGTGTAAAATTGAGAAATACTAGATGACACAACATTCGCCAATATTTGTACGTTCAAGAAATTAATTTTACATACTTCGTACAACCTCTGATAAACGAAACGCACGAAAACAAAGTTTTGTTGAAACGTCTCTGTACGTCAGTATTCGTGCTTGTGATGGTAGTGGAAGCAATTTTAATCTCAAAACACACAAAACAACACCGGCCGAAATCCAATAATTGTTTGTACAACATGATGTTTAATCACATTTGTTGGCAATCCACCAATTGTTTATGCATTATAAAATTGTTTACCCGTTTATATTGCAGAGGGAAAAAATAATTACCGTTGCGAGAAGAGTAACATAAAATAACAGAAAACCGTTACACACAATTTATTTGAAGGCATTCTGGGTAATTTGTTTCTCGGTGCAAAATAGACTAGACGGTCGTTACACAGTTAAATCTCTTGTGGAATTCGTTTATAGCCTGTTCGTCCAGATTCGAACTGAAATCAAAATGAATAGCCCCCCCGATTGTGATAGCGCCCTGACAATTGTAGCTGGGAATAGGAAACTGATTGAATCTCAATCTGATGCAAAAATAAAAGCAGAGCAGTCAACAATCGACGGGCCGAACACTGCATTTAAAGAATAAAATAGAGCAGATAATTAAAGGCGGTTTTTACCGGCAGACAATGCAACGCCGCGCTGACGCCTTTCATTGTAATCATTGAACTACGTCGATGTGACAGATACAGCACAGGGTTCAGCCATGCATACAAAATGCCACACCATTCCCACACTTGTTTAAAATAATGAAAATAATCCCAATAATATTAAATACATTTTTTAAAAAAACTAGATAGTATGTTCGCTTCAATAGTTCCAGTCATTAGCAACCTTCTACGTTGTAGAATAATAAAATGGTTACATATAGTGCATGTTCTGCTTGATCATATATTAGTTATTATAAAGTTACTATATGTTGTCACCTGTGCTTCGGCTATGAACTCGAGTGGACCCCGGATCGCGTTGGCATTGGAACAGAAGTCATCTTAATAGTCCTTCTTCGGATATCCTTATACTTCCCACATTCGAGGATGATGTGTTTAACAGGAGGAACCTACCGCACACCTCACAGATGGGCTTGTCTGATCTAGAAAATAAATGACAATGTGTCAGATATGTATGAAGTGTTCTGGATCACCTTCAACCATCCTAACACCACGATCCAGCAATTCCATAGCAACCCTCCCCCACCACTACACTCACGTCGCCTCAAGAGAAAACGCCCCGTCGACTTCATCCTTCCCCCAGAACTCTCTGGCACTTCCTAACCCACCCCATCTTCACACCCGCAGACCCCACCTACCCATTCCATCCGACCCATCAAATTCAGCATCACCAGTGAACCCTCATAGCACAACAATGTATGCCCCTCAGACTCACAAATTAAGATACCAGAATAAAAAATTTGCAAAATTTAGGTTAATTGAATTACCATCCTACCATGTAAATTATGTACATATTTAAAATGTGTATATACTATAACTATATTTAACCACCAGATAGTCTTATGATAAATTTAACCACCAGATAATCTTATGATAAATTTAACCACCAGATAATCTTATGATAAAAGTTTTGTCAAATAAATTTAAAAAAATAAAAATAAAATGGGGGACTTTCCCATTGGGTCTTGGCTTCAATTCCAGACAGTAGAATCCCTCACTGTTTTCAAACAAGTAAAGAAACGGCTGGGCTTATTTACCAGAAAAGTCTACTATTGCAATCACTAAACTGTACATTATTATACGTGAATACTATACAGAAAGAATACACAGAATATATTTACATATAAAGCACCTAACTTTAATCAAATTAACTACATTTAAATAAAAACTGAATTACTATGTGAATTAAAATGGGGAATAATTGTTTAGTTCTCTTTCACGAATTAGTTTCTGTATATTGGTAGGATTGGACTAATGGACAAATATACAATATTATATACAACTTCTTTGATATAAATCAGTTATACATAAATGTGGACAATTTAAATAAAATTACGTCTTCGCCAATCAACTTATTTTTGGTGACAATATTAATCTCAGTCCCCTGGACTTAATCCAAGTAATAGCGCCGCAGTCAAGGTCTACTTCTTTCATCTAGTCGTCATCCACTCTATATTTTCTGAGTTGGCTAAAAGTTTCTTGCGTCACGTACAAGGTTTTACTTCCCATGAAATAAAGTTTTTACTTGATTTATTGGAAGTAAGGCAGGTATTTTAGAATTAAATATTTAAAAAATAAAGTGCATGACTGAGTAATCACAGGCCTGAAAAAATTAAACGCAGGTTGATTAGCAATTGCTTACATTTTCTTAACTGTGTATGTACTATATTAATTCTGTAATTTCCAATTGAAGTTGAGAGAGATCCTCTGCTTCAATAACATCCAGAAGTTAACTCATTTCATTTTGTCTTTTACACTTGAACATGCAGTCAGTTGCAAACAATTATTAATTCCAACGACAAATTCTCCACGTTCGACATTCTATGTCAAACTATCGAAGAAACATGCACACTTAAGCCACAGTAGTGAACTCAAACATTTATGAGATGACAATCGAAAAATTTATTGTATTGATCAGAAGAGAGAATACAAAATACTAGAAAATACAATTACGACTTATTATATAGTTGACAACGATGAATGGGGGATTGTTAATGAATTGAGATTAGAAATACATTTATGGGACTGAATTCAAAATATGCGACGTTGATGGAAATGATGGCTGTATTTCACTTTTCAATTACACATTGTGACAAGAGACTCCATAATTATTAGTTATCAAATAAAAAATCAATAAGGCACTATGTATGTATTACCCAAATTAAATATTATACCATTTATTTAATAAATTCTTCGTTTAGATTAATAATAGTATGTTAAATAAATACTTTACTTCAAATATTAACAAGTATTATTTATGCTGTTGACACAAATATGTGTTCGAATGAGAGAACGAGTCTACATACGACGTATTGTTCAAACGTCCCACAAGTATAACAGGCAGAGTCCCATCCCAACAACCGTCCGTCTGTGAGCAAAGCAAGTCAATATCAATAACTTGTGATTCGACGACTGTTGCTCGAGGGTGCTCACGGATGTGAGCAACAGCAGAACCTGAAGTAGAGGAGTAGGGGCCTAAAGTCAGGCGAACAAACAGACAGGCAGGCAGCCAAGGCCTTCAGGCGAATACTCGAACGTCTCCAAAATTCACCTCCATTTGGTTGCAAGCGACGGCTGCTGAAGATTCCGTTTATAAATATTACTTATACCTGGAGAGTACATCCACTAATAAAATCATGCTGGTAAAGTAAGCAGAACGACACTAGCACGTGCAGTGTCTTTTTCGCCTTCATGATGCAATGTATTCGGCCGATATATCACCACAGTTGTTCAATTGCAATTATTTTCCTTCCGAGCTTCTAGACACATGAAATTATGATAATCATCTTTAGTCGTGCCCTAGTATTTTAGTGTTGTGTTTTATGGCTGTGGTTGACGCCTCAAGCAATTCAATAGTGAATTTAGCTAACGCAGGACTATAGATATTGACCTTGGTACGCTTTGTCAGTCCAGATATTTTGCCTAATTCCTTGCCTCAGTTTCGTTTCTACAAATTTCTGAAAAGAAGTTAAGGGTTAAAATACTCAAATGTTAAATGTTCTTAAAATTCATTAGAAATGCCAGTAAACTATGAAAATTGACACGAAGCCTGAATATGTTTAATAATGTTTATACTTCACAGAATATTATTAATACAAAATTCACATAAAAGAAAAAAGCAGATCCTCTACGACTGTCCAAAGCACGACAGGCCTAAAAGAGCCACAATTCAGAAATACACGAGAAAGGAGATACGTACCTTGAGCAGCGGTAATAAGGAACCTGATAAAGTTTAGTAAGGAAACCGGTATTCAAGATCTAATGTAAATAGACACTGAGTATTTGTCCCAGAATGATAAATGTATAGATAATATGAATTAATTGTAATAATTTCATGTAGTAGGTATGGAAAGTCCCAATGACGCGATTATAAACAATAAATTTTTTAAAAAATAAAAAATTACAATTATTTATATCACCGGAATAAGTCCCAAATAAGGGATGATATGTAATTTCTTTTTCAAGTACAAAAATATTGTAATAAGCAATTAGTGAAATATAGGTTTTCTGACTTACTAACTATTGAATTTATTTTATTTAATATTAAGACAAAAGTCATCATATTTACGGAACATTTTATCTTAAAAGTGTATGACAATTACACTATCATTAACGCATCAAGAGTAACGAAACCAAATAAAAATTCAACGAGAAACATTATTATTAATAACGTCTCGAAATCATTCAAGATCTGTGTTTGTGTTGTGTATAATGTGTTTCGTTGAAAGGTTCACGTGAAGAGGAGTTCCACTTTGGAGGTAAAAGGGAGAGTAAAACTGTCTAAGCAGCAGAGCAGAAGAAGCACGAGAAAGAATATTTGTCGGCAGTTTGTATTCGGCGTGTGCGAAGTGTTTGCGCGCGAATCTATAGCTGCGAATATCCCTCGGAATAAATTACACTCGATTTTAAATTCGACTTGAATTGCAAATGATGTTCAGGGTGGGAGGAGGTGGCACTGGTGGTTGAAAATGGAGAAAAGCGTGCGAGAGGTTGAAGATGGGCAGGGATGGGTTGAAAATATAGCGTAGAAGATTAACCGAGGCAGAAGACTGCCTCTTAATTATCTGGATGAATAAATTTAAGCCTCATACAAAATATGGCCCACTTTATAACACGGTTCACGGTACAATTATTTATAAGTATATGTGTTGGAGACAATAACAACGAAGTCACTTTTTGTGTAGGATACAATATATCACAGGAAATGAGTAAAATAAGGAAGGTAGACTGAAATATTTCAATTATAAATAAAGGAATTATTATATTTCACCACCTCCTTTAACACAATATTAAATTATATGTATTCTGAAAAAACGAAGGAAAACCTTGTGAGGAACTATCATGTTAAACGCCGTAAGAAACGGGACTTTAATTACAGTCCAATAATTTTTTCTAAGTTAAATATAAGTTTAAGGAATTTATCAGGCACATTTTGGGTACAAGTGAGCCTCACTTTTGTTTTTTACATTGCAAACAGACACGGTGTAGTACAGAATCCAGGTTTCGAGTAAATTCCACATAGTGTTGGTAAAATTCGTTTAACGAATAGTCATAAACGGGAATAAAATTTCGACTGAAGTTTTCGCATAATTATATTCCATAATTAAACAAATCTGAGAAAAACTAAACCCAATAAAACATATGGCTGTCCAAGTCAGCGCATAAGACAAAATTAATTGAGAGCTAAAAAATGTTATTTGTTCACATATAAAATAATCTTAACCACGCCCAGAGAAGTTCTAAACTATTTTTTTTTCAAAAGTACAGAACATTTCAAGACAATGTTACCGATTACTAACCCCACGCCCTTCTGTATTGAGCTTCGAGATGTCAACTCTGTACCGATATTTAAGCTCAGTACTCAACCTCGAAGTTTCTCAACGTAAATCAACCTAATTGATTCCCTCAGACACTAAGTTTGAAATTTAATTAAACAATGCTTGTAGACCCATTACTACAGAGCTTATGAACTAATAGCGTACAATATACAGAATTTTTCCCTTTGATTTATGATTTAATTATGTTGAATCGAAAATAAAACATTTCTGTTCATCTCGGTTCTATTTATAGTTGGTCATTTTCTTAACAGACGTCACAACGTTATATGTTAGAAGAAATTTTTTTATAGCACTATGGCACAAATTCTATCCTGAATTCGTTAAAAAATTGTTTTCATAAGTACATAAAGTGTTCTTGTAATTTATGCTTCAATCTTTCATCGAAATATTGATATTGTATTTTGAATTTATATTTTCGTCAATATAGCAAATAAACTATTGTAAATATGCATGCCGCATGTACGAACGCACGTAAAGTAATCCTCCAAACAAACACCTGAGAAAGAGTAATCTTGGAGGGTGGCTTAATTAAGCGGACGAAGCTGAACGACTCTCCGGAGTTTTCACTCCAATCCAATCTACGCCTGCTGTCTGTTTAACCGGACAAGAGGGAAAAAGTGTGAAACCAGGACTTCCGTTGAAAGTTTTTTTTACCCCTTTCTTTAGCGCCTTTCAGAGACGAACAGTCAAGTAAGTCAGCCACCCTTTTCCGTCTTCTCGGGGATAACTGCTCCTCGTTGAGAAGGGTTGCTTCCAGCAAACTACTGGAAAAAGTTCACGTCCAAATGAAGTTCTGGATTTTTTCGACCTGTTTTAAGATTATTATAAAGAAATATACGGATGACGCTTGATTACCAAACGTCAGATCTTTTAGCAAACGGTATATTAAATATGTAATATGTAACACTTCCTATAAAATAGAATGAACATTTCGTTTTATTAGAGTTGCCCAATAATTCTTATGAATTTTTGTAAAAACGTGTATTTTATAAGTCTCGAAACAAGCTCTCAAACAATCCTGATTAAAATGAAAAAAATTTACGTCTGATTGAAAATAATGAATAAGAAAGTTAGCCAATTCAACAAAAAAGTTATATTAACACTTTTTTGTCTCAATTGGCTAACTTTCTTATTCACAATCTGTATTAGTCTTTCATATGAATGCTCTCAATATGTACGGTGGAATTATATTATTGAAGTGACAAACCCTGTGAAGACTCAGTTAATGATATTGTCTGAACCATATTTAAATATTCAGTTCCCTTCATTACGTCATGACTTGTTTGATTAAAAAATTTATAGTTTTAAAATAACGTATGATTTAAACAATTTTCAACTACTGATAACATGTCTAAATATAAGTTCAATAAACTAATTATTATTTATTATTCCTTAAACTGTTCTCCAATTATAATTATACTATCATTCTGAAGCGTTACACGTTCATATTCTTTATTTTCTTTCTCATAGCTTCTTCAAGTATTGTTCTCTATGTCTAATTCGCTGCGTCCCTACAGCAAACTCCTCTCCCTCTACCGGAAGGGCGTGGGACAAGTACCAAATGTCCGACCTACCTGATGCAGGTTTCTAGGGTTTTCACTGCATCACCTTCAGGTGGATTGTCGGGGGCCCTAGTTGACCCTTGGCTACCTTCCTCTACCCTTCCGCATCCCCCGTTTCACTTCCTTTCCTATGCTATAAGAGGGTAGTTGCCACTATGTGTATTACCCTATACATTGCCTGTCTACACATTAAAAAAATCGGAAAACATTTATGAAATAATATTTTTTATCGATCACTAATATTAAAAACATATTGTTACATTCCAATCAATCTGTAACAGAATCAAATAGCAGTAAGACTTATGAGCGTATTGTACTGCCACCTACTGTAATTATATTCGCCATCAAGGATGTCTGAAAAACGATGATTGCAATCCAGTTTTTGTGCTTTTAAAGGATTACATTTCTTATGCTGTTCACAATACTTTTTATTTTACATCACCAACATCACTGCTTTCATAATGTTGTAACTACTATCTACTATAATGCTAAACAAAACAAATAATTTACCCAAACAGACAAGTATCTTCATTGAAGTAGTTACGTGATCAATGCAGATATATTTTATGAATTATTAAAATCGAACGAAAATGTACCACTTTACCTGCTAACTACAGAAATCCTGCAAATACTCGCAGGATAAATTTAACTTTTTTATTTGTAAAAATTACTCATATCATTAGCAAACCTTCAGCTTAACCACGTCTAGAATAGTAGTAGTCTGAAGGTTAAGAAATATTTGGTCCCTTAAAGCTAAAAAACAGTATGTCATTAGTAGTTCCTCATATACGTTACTGTAATTCAATTATTGTTTGGTATAAGTAGTAATGTTATTAATAAATTATAAGTAATATGGAATAGAGGATTAAGAGGTACATTGAATGAAAATAAATTTTGTAAGATTCAGGATATATTAAATAAATTAGAATTTTTAATATTAGGGACAAAATTATGTATGATGTGTTAATTTTAATCTATAGAATAGATAAGGGACAGTTGCCAGAGTATTTAAATATTTTTATTAAAAGAAAATTAGATGTCCATAACCAGGAGGAGGGAAATTTCTTTTATTGAGAATCTGAAACTAAGAACTACAAAAAATTCTATGTTTGATAGAGTATTAATATTCTATAATGAGTTTCCTGTAGATGTAAAGAATACTGATAGTTCGAATTTAAAAAATTGTTACAGATAAAAAATTAATAGGTAAATAGTTGTATGTATACGTAATTAGCTCTAAGCTAAGTTGTAAAAATAAATTAATGTAGATAATTTTCTGAGTCCATTTAAAAATAAAACACCAGAGTTCATGATTTTTTACAAGTTATTAGTATGCAAAAACGTTTTCTTTTGTATATAGAAGATGACCAAGTTATTTCAGCAATGATCTATAAATCGATACGTCGTTTATGTATCTTATATTAATATTCTAACTTATAAATATACAATTATAATTATTCTAAAACAACATAAAATTTTGAATAGCATTTTTCTCTTTGTATATCTTGTATTATTTACAGTCGCATCTACAGCTCAGGTTATTAGCGACTCAGTATCGGAACTCAGTTTTCCTTGTCGGGTGACTGATTTTACGAGTTTCCCCTCACGCACACAAACATCCATGCCCTCGCCGGGATTCGAACCCGGTACTCTGTTGTGAGGCAGTCACGCTGACCCCTACACCACAGGAGGTCGGCTTTGAATAGTTGTAAAACAAATGTTTCCGCGTTTTCTTTCCAGAAGCGTATGTAGGCCAAACAAAGAGTATCGTTATATCGGTTTCCCGGTTGATATGTCTCGGGAACCTGTTTTGTTTACACAACAAGTAAGCACTTCACTTTTACGAGAGTTTAGAATATAGGTTACGTTTATATTTTGCACGCAGAGTGCTTTTCTCTTGTGGAAGGTGTAACGTTATACTGCAGTTGCGAGACTCGTCTGCTGGCTCGTCGTCCAGCACATATCAGCTGTAGAAAGCAATCTGAGCCTGGAATTCAGATTAAATAATTAACTTCTGCATTTATAAAGTTACCGTTTAATATACCATTACTTAACGAAGTTTACAATTGCGTCTGTAGTTCATAGACGTGTGGTCATTTTGAATGTCTTACTAACATTTAGGCTTCATTAAGATTCAGTTTATTTTGTGGCAATGCAGTTACACTCTTTGATACCGAGGATCCACTTTCAAAATATAGTTTGTACGTCACTATTCAGACATTTCAGCTTTTAAATTAAAGATTTTGAAAATATTTAACAATAAATGCGCTAACATTACTACACTTTCCAAAGTGTATTTTAAATAATTACCATTTTAAATTCGTCAGCAGACGTGAACCAACCGTCATCGTTGTGGAAATCCAATGGAAATGAATGTCAGCACACATCAAAAGTATTCGTAGGTATAAAAAAAAAGAAATGACGAACTGTACTACATTGTTATATCCATAATACCTGAGAAATGTCTATACGTTTTTCGTATTCTATAATTTTCCAATAAAACTGTTTATATTTAAATAGAAAACGACGTTCAGGACAAATTTCTGCTAAAGCATATAAAGCATAAAAAACCTTACATTTAAAACTAGGAATCAAGTTACGAAATGAATGATCAGATACTTATATATAGTATTTTCCAAATCAATTAAGAATAAACTTTTTAAAAGAAGCTTCAGTTACTTAAGGAATTATGAAGTACTTCACAAGGAAATACCTAAGTTTACTTTTAAATTATTTTCCACATTTATGAAATTTCAGGTTATATTTCAATATCATTGCTAAGTTCAGAACAAAATTTAAAAACTTAATACGGGTCATTTGTATCGCAAGAAACCAGAAAAATGCTTGTAATAATTAATCAAAGATCCGTATAAACTAAAACATAGTCTGTTAAAACGTTTGCAATTAGTTGATATATCACGTAAACCCAGTCGAAAGTTCAAAATACGATTAAAGCAAGAATGTATTTTATGAACTGATAGTTTAGAAAACGTTGTCCACTTTTAATGAAATCGCGTCATAACCATTTGCGAAGAAATTTTAGTCTGTGGAGGAAAATGGGAGTTTCGAAAATTACAAAATAAAAATTTCTAAACAATTTCCATGTTCTTTGAATATGATATCAGTTAATAATATATTATTTTAAAATATTAAACGTGAAAAGTGTTCAAATAATGGGACATTTATTATTGCGGTATTAATAATGACTATAAATTTAATATTAATTATCGCTATAAGGCAACATTATCGCAATAAATATAAGAAATACTGAGTTGTTAGAAAATGAATAATTGTGTTATGGAAAGAGACGGAAAGTTGAAAGTCTAAAATAAAAGCGTTTTAATGTTCAATGGAATTAATATATTTATTGTTATTCTTTAATTCAATAGCATATAGTTATCATTCAAAAAGACAACCTCGTTAATGTCATTTGCATAGCGCGCACAAATTCCAGAATATAAAACACGTGCGGGCCACCCACAAACAGACCGACAATTATTCCGAAAAAGTGCCATAACAATAGGGCGTAATGTTTAAAACCGCGGATAATATTTCACGTTTTATCGTGTGACATGCTAAACAAAGAGAGAAGAGAAGACAACGGATAAATCACAAAAGGCAAAAGGACCGCAAGTTCATAAACGGGGAAGCATCACAAAAGGGCGACAGTAGTATTATAAATGCCAGAGCCATACCACATCATTCACACGCACACGAGAAAGACATGCAACGCGTTCTACAAATCATAGACGGTCCAGTAACTCTGGAATGCGCTGTTCACTATATTATCTGCCCTCAGGAGACTTCATCAACTATGATAATAATATTACAGCTCAGAAGGCAAGTGCAATATTAAATTCTGAATTCAGAGTACTTCATACATCAAGCAGTACGAAGAATTTTTTAAATAAATTCATCATTCCTAGTTATGTTTTAAATTTCATTCAAGTCTGAATCCTGTTTAATCTATATTAAAATTTCTCTGAAAAATACAAAGTATAAACAAGACCAGAAATTTATAAAAGTCACATTGTATAGAAAAATCCATTGTCAATTCTAGTCGTTTAAGAAGTAGAAAACATCTTTCACATCACTCCACGCTTATTCATAAACCATTAATTGTGTTAAGCAATTCATTAGATCATCACAAACGCCATTTATGGATAATGACATTTATAGAAAATGACATTTCTAAATAGTAGATGATAATTCGGTTACAATATTTGTATTAAATCGGCAATAAATTTAAGATGAAACGACGTTACTTTCTATGACACACATTTACAATGCTCAGCCTATTATTTCAAAAAATATATATACATAAGTGGTAACAAGTCAAAATTCTTGCATAAATTCATAAGTAATTTAATAATAATGGTGATAATAATGAATGTTTTTTTATCACAATTTGCAATTACATACAATTATTAAAAATATTATTTTGTACTCGAACTGAGAAGCGCTTTAGTGAGTTTTCCTTAAACGAGAAGCCGAACATTGTATTTAACTTGTTTTAAAAACCACTGTAAAGTGACAAAAACTTTATTGGTTCTTTATACTTGTTATATGTCAAACAACATAAGTTCTCTTCATATCTTTATTTTCTTAGATACTTCAACCACAGGAGCTTTCGGCGTTTTCCATAATCATCTGATGTTTAAACAACATCAATCATACGTATAAAATTTTACATACAGCATATAATTATTACTTTTTACATTACAATACATTTCCATTAGTATTTGCATACCTGTCATCTACCGTAAAATGCCTTCAATGACTTTTAATCAAGTGCATTACGTCAATTTTTTCCTCTTTCGTAACATAGTAAATGTTAACGTCTATCACTGTATCTGGTTTCTCATACTTCAAACTTGTCTCTCTTTCATTTCCGATAACCGACTTAATACTTTCTAGTACATACATTTTTTATTGCATGATTTTACAATTTTCATTAATTCTTATTTCCTAAAAGTTCTTTTAAAGGCTACTTATTCTAACATATATTGAATACACCACATTTTTTCGCTACTAATTTTAATTTTTACAAGTGTACTGTTACCCTTCAGCCGTTCTTTTTATTTTTCGATTATACTGGCATATACTGACAGGTATGAAAATACTAATCGTGATGTTAAGTTAATAATTATATGTTGTATGTAAAATTTGTTTTTTCAAACAAAAATAATTATGACAAACGCCGAAAGCTGGTTTAAATTTCTATGAAAATAAAGATATGAAGAGAACGTATATCTGGTTTGATACATAATATAGTATTTGACTGTGACCAAAACTTTTTTCATTGAAAATTTGGCTTTCATTATAATCATTGGGCATGTCACAAATATTCAATGACCAACATAAACACGAATTTGCAGCCCATCAATAAAAATGTTGCCACGCTGGCTAATCTGACCTGTGGAAAATATTGATTAGTTATAGATTATATTACAGATTTACAGGCAAAACACAGTGGACCTACTTCAGCAAAAGCAATCATTCTAAGAGAAGACCCCCAAGTGTATTTATAAATAGGACTATTGTTGATACCATCATTCCATAAATATTTTGAGGTGTTTTATTCGTGGGAAGGCTCTTTCTCCCCTTCTCTTTGGTGGACGCCTTGCGTCGGAATCCCTGTCGGACAGTCGCCGGGATTAGGCGTCGGTGTCTCTATTACAGCCGGCTGCGTCGAATACCTTCCTGTAAGCGGATTTCCAGTAGCCTGCGGGTGGTGGTAAGAGGGTTACGGAAGCTATTCACGCCTAGCAGCTGATAGCAAGATAAAATTTATTCTAGGAACAGAAAAAACACTCTATTAGGCCGAACATGTGAATGGGCACAGCCAGAAATAATCACAACGACACGGAAATATTTACTGTTGCATCGTTTGCTTATGGCAGGGTCAATATACTTCATTCTGATACGGATATTCACTTCGTTAAAATTAACCGTCATTGAAATAATTGTCGTCATTCAGATTTGTTCAATGTACGAACAATATTTACTCAGGTATTTCAACTACCAGAACTTTCCATTAGATGGCTCATGAGTTTATTGATGTAATTTAATATTACCCTTCTCTGAATTGCGTTTAAATAATCTTTAGAACATGTGCTTGATGTAGTTTATCATATAATCTGGGAGAGTATTGATGTCTCAGAATCTGAGGCATTATCCAATACGAGAAACGTGAATAATTTATAGTCATTTTCTTCGATAAAACTTCTGTTACACACAGCGACCTATATATAAAAATGTGAAAATAAAGTTATACACAGTACAAATATGTAAGTATTATTAATATCAGCATTTCTTATGTTAAAAAAGGAAATTGATTATTTTAAAGATTGTATTTTTACGTCTCTTTATATTAAAAATCGTACAGTTTTTCCACCAACTAGACAATATTTTTTTTATTTATGACAACGTTTCGGTACATATTTTTAACTTCATCAGATCTTTCGTCCTGAGAAATTGTCCAAATAAGGTTGTATTATCAAGAAGCCAATGAATTTATGAAAGTGGTTGAACCATGTCTCATTGTTAATTAAGAAATTGTAAAATGAAAATTATTATAATAAATATTAATTACGTATATTTGTTTCTGTATACACATAATATTGTGTGTGTTGCTCATAACATTTTTAATTTAAGCAATGTTAATATTTCTTAATTTCATACATGTATCGTACATGTATTAGAATAAAAAAAATCTAGTTGAATGACGTCATTGTATTAAATTACAAATAAAGGACGCTTAAATAATATAAGTTTTAAAATGTTACACCCAAACTTTTTTTATTCTACAGAAACGATTCGAAAATTAGCATAAAAATTTATTTAAATGTACGAAACAATTTATATATATTATATGAACGGGGAAAAAACACCATTTTAATAACGCGAAAGTCTACCAGATCTATCATTCAAATGAAATATTTAAAATAAGGAACTTTCTTTTATTCGCAGAAAGAATTAATTATTTTTCAGCTTTTAAAAAAGTAATTGACATTTTTTCTATATTACCGACATTAGTATTTTTATTGTATGAAATATTCAAGTTTTTATGGTCATTTGTTTGATGATTGTTAGTTTAGGGCCTTTTAGTAATTATACTTCTTATTTTGAGTCTTTGTTTTCAAATTGAATGACATTCTATTATAAATATTGCGCAGAAGACGGCAATCTTTCCATATCTTATTTTCTAACTTGCTTTCGGAAATTTCAATATTCTTGACACAGTGATCTTATTTCGGATGTATGCTTCATCTCCATCTCCTTGACGAAGAGACGTATTTCTAAGAGGGAACAGATTACAATGCCTCTCAGTATTCCAGTGTTGCTAGTAGTAGAGAGAAGGAGAGAGAAGGAGAGAGAAGGAGAGAGGGGGCGTGGAGAACAACAGGAGTGTGAGAGAGAAGGATAGCAGAAAGAGAAAGATAGTGAAGAATGTGTGAGAGAGAGAGAATTTGCAATTTTCTCGGTTGACGAGATGACAGCTCGTAGCTCGCTTATTAATTCGCGCTTAACAACCTCGCCCTCCCTAATGTTTCAAGTGACATCTTCTCGACGTGTGCTTCGAGGTGGAAATTAACAGAGGAAATTCTCGGCGCTAAGGCCGATAGAGCGTACATGATACAAACAGGTGGTCTAATACGACGGTCGATTCAATCCAGCAATAGAAATAAAGTATACAATTCACCCATGAACTTGAATCAAACCATTCTCTTAATTTCATTGATGTCACCGTATCCATTCACAATACTTCCATTCTCATCAATTGGTTCAGAAAACCTAAATCCTTTGGACGTGTTCTCAATTATCTTTCTGATCCTCCTACAAACCAAAAGAGAGCTATGGTATACTACATCTTGTAGTCTCTTGTAGACAGAACTGTATTAGTTTCTGACACAACACAACTTAAATATTGTCCAAAACATTTTAATCTCCAATGAGTACCCTTTAAATTCATTATTAAACACACAAACAGCAGACTGAACAAAATCCAATATCCTACTGCCAATCGTCCCCAAACACAAAGCCAAATTTTTTCTCGTCTTATTACAAATTTCTACATCACAAATTTGTCCAAATATTCAAATAATATCAAATAACCATCATTTACAGATCTACTAATACCCTTTCATACTTGATTAAAAACCACAAGGACCCACTTGACACCTACACCAAACATTGTGTTGTTTACAAAATCACTTGCTCTAATTGTAATTCCTGCTACATAGGGCAAACGAAACGTTCCCTTAATACACGTATCAAGAAACATATCTAATATCAAACGTCCTATTGATAAACAATCTGCAGTATCCAAACATATAAATAATTATAAACATACATTTGATTGGCAAAATGCTAAAATTTTAGACTTTGACACCAGGTACAATTCCAGACTCATTTCAGAGATTGAATTATTGCTTATTATTACGCCAAACCATACGTTTTCCCATTGTCGTTACGTTTTCGACGCTTTTGAATGTTGTCATCTGACCTGTTCAGTTGTGTTTCTCTAGGCTCTTCTTAGCACCTGACGAAAGGTACAAGGACTCCACAAACGTTGTGTGGTAATTATATTACCCTTTTTTGTCTGTATTTCTTATCTTTCTTATTCATAAAGTATATACTGTGCACCGTGCATTTATTGTCTCCGTGACGTTCAGCTCAGAGATAATGCATGATCATATTACAGAGTTGGTTAGAAAAAGATGTGGAAACTCAGAACGATTAATACCATATGCCTATCGACGTTTTGTTCTGTTAGTGGCTTGCATCGGAGAAAAATACCCAATTTCACCAAAGACGGTCCATATCTTTTTATTTAACGTTCGCTTTAATTTCCAGGAATGGCGAAGGAACAATTATTTACCTGTTCATACCGGTTAGATATTTTAATGAAAACGGCTACTTAAATTCTAGTGTCTGATATACACATATCGTTTCAATCACTATTATGTAAGTAGAAATTGCAGAGAAACCTTTTATAGAATGCTTGAAATTAACGTTCGGGATAGAAAATTTGTGAATACTGAATAATAAAGATAGCCAATATAGACAAGAAAAGGTAATATAAATACCACACAACGTATCTGGGATCCTTGTCCCTTTCGTCAGGCGCTAAGAAGAGCCTAGAGAAACACCACAGATTAACAGACAGGCATAGTCGCAAAAAGTGATTAGTAATGTGTTAGTTTGGTTAAGTTTCACGTGTATACAGATGTTGTATAATCTAAGACCAGGTCTGTTAAATATTTTTGTAACAAAATTGAGTAGGGTTTACTTTAAATATTTATTCGAACCAAATTACCTATAATATTCTCAAACTCAGATTTTGAAAATATTATGATCTGTAATAAATTGTTGCTAATTTGTGTACGTATATGCATTTCAATAATATGTTAATTAATAATATAGGTATTTGTTTTACGGCTTTTTACTTCCACGAAACTTTTGCTCATTCCATAATGCAGAGTTCTAATATCTAAATGTTGCATTAAGAAACATAGATTTTCTCCATTGCGAATATATTATATACCCTTACCTTTAATCTCTTTCAGTTACAAATTATCTAAAAACCCAAATGACAAGCGCTGTAATATACATGTCACTCACAGTGTTAAAATATACAGTATAACTGTTAATTCACTTTTATGAACACGTAACAATTGGAATTATTCTAAACGGGATCGCATGGAAGTTGTAAATTAGTTTTGTCTTCGTGATGTTCACTTTTCTTCTGTGGGTAGTTGATGAGCAGAGAACCTGATCACGGCGAGGTCCCAGCCATACGATATCAAATTGCTAATCGATTCCGTACCGCTACTACGGCATCGACCCCTCGTTATCGAATCGTAATGAACTCGTTTACGAGGTCAGTTCTGCCGAAATTTACGGCCTCTCCGCGTCTAAACACAGTAAATCGCCACTTCAGGCGACAAATTACCACTGATAAAATTATCGATGGG
This sequence comes from Zhengitettix transpicula, assembly GCA_037074705.1. Classification (NCBI taxonomy): domain Eukaryota; kingdom Metazoa; phylum Arthropoda; class Insecta; order Orthoptera; family Tetrigidae; genus Zhengitettix; species Zhengitettix transpicula. Next base: position 30,831,724 of record CM073596.1, on the reverse strand, counting down.
ATGTGAAGGCGCGACCTATATGGCTAATTTTCAAATATAATAATACGACTAATAATAATTAATCGAAGTACACGTACTTCCAAGTACACAGAATCAGGCAAACGGGAACAATTTTTAGACTAAAAAAATTCACACGTAAAATTAAGTGATGTTTGGTTTTACTATGGTGTAAACAAGTATTTCGACAATAATCCGAGTATTTAATATGAAACCTATATACGTGGAATGATAAATGTATACTCTATTACCAATTTCGTTAATAGATAATAAATTATGATGTAATTATGTTTCAAATGTACTACAAATGCAAAATTTCTCTAGAAATGATCACCATATTGAATTAATATAAGTTTTAGAATACGCATTTTTGTTCCGTTTATAATTATTCCTCTTTGAGAAATATTATTTCCCCAAAATAGCATAGTTAATAATACAGCAATTTGCTTGAAAATACAGTATATTAAGGTGTAATCCCAACCTGTAGTACTGTAATATCAAGGTTCAGTAATCTGCTTTGTCCTGTTTACTGTAACACTTTATTTTATAAACATTTATACGATTTCTCGGTGTACAGAATGAATAAGTCTTCTCGGGCAATTGCTAGGAAACGATGACAAAGAACGTTATCGAAAAGTCACAAATACAATTGTTTTCTCGTTTAGAAAACCGAGAAGCCTATTTTTTTTTAGGGTGTAGATAGGCTATGTATAGGGTAATCCACATAGTCGCAACTGCCCTCTTATAGCATAGAAAAGGGATTTGAAAGAGGGGATGTGGAAAGTTAGTGGAAGGTAGCCAAGGGTTAACTAGGGCCGCCGGGCTAAATTTTAAAGATCCTACCCGGCATTCGCCTAAAGAAATGCAGGACAAACCCTAGAAAAACCTGCATCGGGTAGGTAGAGCATTGGGTACTTGTCCCACGCCCTTCCGATAGAGGAAGAGGAGTTTGCTGTGGGGACGCAGCATTCCCTTCTCCGTGCCTCGACCAGTTTAGGAGGCAGCTGGCAGAATATTCCAATGGGAATAGCGGACAACTCTTACCGTAGGCCAAAGGTCTGTGACCCCGGAACATACACCTCTCAGAACAGGCCGAGGTGCCTCGGCTTGTGGGAACCTTTGTTCAAAAACGGAGAGGAACAGGCATCCCCAAAGTTAGCCCCTTCGTATCTCTCCTACAGGGTTCTGCCTGCGAGAAAATAAACCTCGCAGACGATATTTTTTTTGGTGTAGTCAGGCTATGTATAGGGTAATCCACATAGTGGCAACTCCCCTCTGCATAGGAAAAGGATTTGAAAGGAGAGATGCGGAAGGGTTGCGTACATACAGTTTATATATTTTTAAAATGGATGGCACTGAGCCTGCGAGAGAATTCCCTCGCAGGTGAACCTTCCCTGATTACTCTGGCTGAGGCTTCCTTTGGGGATGCCTTCACATCTCTCTGGTTTTTTTGAACTAACGTTTCCACATGCCGAGGCACCTCGGCCTGTTTTGAGAGGTGTATGTTCCGGGGTCGCAGACCTTGAGCATACGGTAATAGTTGTCCGCTATTCCTATTGTTATATTCGGCAAGCTGCCTCCTAAACTGGCCAAGCCATGGCGAGGGATAAGCTGCGACCCAACAACAAACCCCTCTCCCGCCATCGGAAGGGCGTGGGACAAGTACCAAATGCCCGACCTACGTGATGCTGGTTTTTCTAGGGTTTTCCCTGCATCACTTTAAGGCGAATTGCCGGGTAGGATCCTTAAAAAATAGCCCGGGGGACCTAGTTAACCCTTGGCTACCTTCCTCCACCCTTTCAAATCCCTTCCTATGCTATTAAAGGGGAGTTGTTACCATGTGGATTACCCTCATGTAGCCTGTTACCCTAAAAAATTTTTAATTAAATGAGTATTTTAACTACAGATTGATTCGGAATAATTGATTTTTCCGGCTGTAATATTTTTATAATGCCCAAGTTATATTTTCAATTTAGATTCCAATCATAAATGTGTAGGACAAATTAGTAAGTAATAATTTATTAACTAAAAATTTAAAAAAAGGAAGTTTTATTGTTATAGCGGGCATTGCAGGCAGAGAACGCCTTGTTAATTCTAAGCAAAATTTATTTATAGAAGAATAAAAACATCTGTCTAATATTTATAGAATATATATGGAAAGTATTTACTCCATTGTGCACCTGATGAAATCCTATATTTAGAACGAAACGAAAATTTCAAATTCTTTTATAAATAAATAGACATTCAGAAAAGCAAATATAAAGTTAAATGCAAAAATGCATACTAAAAACACGACGTTAGTCATCTTTTAGGACCTCATACGATATACAATTCTTATAATATTGTATATAATCCAAGAGTAAAATATAGTGCCAAGGTAGTTTTTCCTCGACTATTGTAACAGAATTTATACTCTAAATTACACCCTTGGTTTATATACGGAATTATAAAAATCCCCAATTTGTCCTACAACAGGACGGAACGTCGTGTATTTAACATAAATTTTGTTTCAGTATACTTTAAAATTGCTTTTTTTTACTGAAGTAAATTTAGTTATAATATTCTGATAAAGTTACATATAGTTTTCAAATTTATTCCAATCTTTTTGTTAATAAATTATTTCTGGCTAATATCAATTGGAGTCAGATAAATGTAAGTAGTAGATCAAAATTCTTAAAGAAAATTAATTGTGTACTTTGTAACACTTGATATTGATTTTCTCTATAGATGAGTATGTAGTAGGGTAGTTTTTTTTTACGTCCTTCACGCTCGACTCCTCGAGTCAAGGATTAATTAATTGTTTGAGAACGCCATGGGATAGAATTTCGATGCTTTCCTCCGGTTAATCAATCGTCCAACACACGCACACACGCCACCAGATATTCGACGAGAAAGCTGATAAGAGCACAGTCACTTTGCCTCTCTCACGGAGCTTAGATAATTGTAGGAGCAGGTTGATTGGATCGCTGAAGGCATAGCGGGGGCTAAATTGGAAATACGAACTGCGACCGATAAAGAAGAGTAATGAGTTTTCTGCAAACTGCGACGTGTGAGTTATTAAATGTTCGATGAAGTATCCATGAATCTTTTACGCAAAAAAAATCGGTAAAAAGATTTTTCTTTTCTAATTAGAATAATTTGAGAATGTTATTAAATAATATTCGTGTAAGAGATATAGAAATAAGAGCAAGAAATATTAAAATTCATGTTTGGTTTGTAAATACAGCAATAACAAAAACTAGGAAGCAGGGAACTATTTTTTATTCTCTTATGAGGGAGATTTCAAGCACAAAATGTTCTCTGTGTGGAAATAAAATGAATTTTTCCAATTATTCAAAACTTCTTGAAATGGTTGTTAGAAGTCAAACATTCGTTTCCCAGATGTATATTCCTCAGCGAAATTGCTCCGTGAGTAATTCAGCACTAATTCGACGATGAATTCTTAAATTCTTCTCTTTTTTTTTTAGATTTCTCGCTTACTTCTTGCCTATAACTCATGTGCCACCTAACAGAATCCACTGTATTTTTGGGCGATAAATGTTTGTAAGAGTGCGAGAATAATTCAGGAAGGAAAGGAAGGAAGGAAACGAAACGAAGAAGTGGTGAAAAAATAATAAAGGTGGAAAGTGAGCGGAATAGGAAGGGAAGTGGAACGCCAATTATTCCACGCGCAACGAAATCGACGTTCGTCCTTAAGGGTTATTACCACCTCACCCCGTCTCTCAAATAAAAGAGGGGGGGGAAACCACCCTTTCACTAACTCGAAACATTTCCAAGGTTTACCATAAGGATAATGTATATTCGTAATCTTCCCTTTTGCACGATTAAGAAATACAAGCCCGAATTCCTTATCACAAAAGGTTTATTCATATATGTATATAGGAATGCGGCACTGGAAAATTAATCATTTTAAGGCATTAATAAAATTCCTTGAAATTCCTAAACTACAAACCTGTCTTCAATACAAAACAAAAAAAAAATAAATTAAATAACCTCCATTAGTCATAATTAAATCCGAATATTCCTTGCATTATGAAATTTCATTTGTTTAAGCCAAATTATTTAATTTAGGTTTCCAAATTTGCGCCTCCAGCTTAATCACTGAGTTAAAAATTCAATTGTAATATTTTTATATAAATAATCACACATGAAAGTTCTCTTTTATTTTATAATTTGTTTACATGAATTATTTTATAACGTCAAACAGTGTGTCCACAACCGAAGTGAAGTTATTACAACTAAGTTAAATTAATTTTCATAAATTCTTAATTAGATAATTTAAAATCGCATAACTTTTCATTTTTTCTTCGTTACATGTGGTTTTTCAAATTTATTAAGTTGAATTAACTTTTAAGTTACTTACAGGAAAGGGTTTCGGTTTCATTCACTCTAAAAAAATAATCACGTGCTAAGTTATATTTTCAAAAATGCTAACGAAACGCTCCTAAATTTTTTATCAGCTTGGCAAAGTTTTTAATCTTTTACTAGTTATTTCTTACTTTAATTTCTGTTTTCGTTGATATTCATACAGCGTATTACACGTTACATGCAAGTATCACGTATGATCTTTTCAGCGTACAATTAACTTCGTAATATTTTTTAGGTTGAACAGTTTTCTCTAATTGAAACATTCACAATTTTTTAATGATAGTTCCTTATTATAAATGTTTACATTGTCAATAGTTTAAATACATTACCGTATTATTTTATATTAATAATTTAACAGAGTAATAATAACTACTAAATACAATTAAACACATTTTTATCTCCGTAATTTGGATTAATTATCTATCTCATTTTCATTTTTCAAATAATTATATTGTACCTAATACAATACACCATGAGCAACAAGATACACTTTTATTTAATTATTAGCAACAAATATTTAATTTATCATAGTTAATTTAAATAATTATGGTAAGGTGGATTGAGGAAGAGTTTTAAATAAATATTTTTCGAAATTGTCGTATGTTTTTTAATAAATTTCACGAGAAACTTTCACTGGACACACGACTACCTCCGACCTCCAAAACCAAATATCCGAAATAAGAAAAATAATAAAGTCGATATGATACTGCCAAATCCAGAAGAAAGAACTGGAACAAGACAAGAAAATATTAAAATGTCATAAGTATATATATATATATCAATTAAAATAAATTTTGGGAAATTCAAAAGCCAAAATATCCAATAGTCTCGGTAATCATTCATATTTCTTTAAAATTAGACGTAAATGGAGTAAAGACGGTAGCAGTCCTTTTGTGTATGAATTTTTCTTATACGTTATTATTGAATCGTCAGTCAAACCCGTATTGATAAATGATTATAACTATTAATAATAATAAAGATAGCCAAATACAGACGAACTAAGTGGTAATATAAATACCACACAACGTTTCTGGGATCCTTCTTCCTTTCTTCAGGTGTTAAGAGAACATAACTGCACTCTAAAGGCTTTTGAGTTTTGTCAACCGAGGAGTGCAATTGTGTCGCTCTAGGCTCTTCTTTGCACCTCAAGAAACCAGAAACGTTGTGTGCTACTTATATTATCACTTATTTTATCTGTATTTGGCTATCTTTATTAATATTAATTTTCATTCAGACGTAGATTATAAGTATTGTTGTAAAATAACAAATACGTTTACCTCGTTGTTTTGATCTGTGTGTATTTATCTGAACGTCAAACTTCTAGTAACAAGTTTTTCCACCCAACCATAAGAAACAGTCTAATCCTTGAAAGGAACTGCGGATGACGCAAGGGCTAAGACTTTGAGCCTCTAAGGACAGAGACAACGAAGCATGTCACTGTAAAGACGTTCCTCTTTCTCTCTCTTTTCCCCCTTCTGATTGCATGATTGAGAACTTGGATAGAATCTGCGAGACACAGAGAAGACAAAGATGGAATTATGAGCCGCTCCCTGTGGACACTGGCGACGGATCAAGGCGTACTACTTTGAGATTTAAGTCAGAGAAAGCCAAAATGGAAAGATGAGCGACATCAATGTGAAGAGTATCTGCCCGTATAAACTACTTGATATGCGACTAATGTTGAAAGATGAAAACATCATTGTTCCTAATCTTCATACATGATATTACAATAATGTAGAATTAATAATTCATTCAAATTATCTTCTTTATAGATAAGAACGGTTGGCGAATCTTCTTTCGTTTTAGATTCTGAAGGAAAATAACAATTTCAACACGCAACTACTTCATCCGGGTGAATGTCATTTCACGAATATTATCTATAATTTATATATAAATTCATTGGATTTTCGCTATTTCTATATGATTAAATTATACATATGACTCTTCCGGCATGGAAAATGAATCTATTAATAAAAATTAAATACACCATCAAGTATTTAATTATTATATTCTGTCCCATTATAATTACGCCATTAATTTTTTCGTAATGTTCTAATAAATTCCTAACAGATAAATTTCGTGATTAACTTAACTATTTTCTTAAGTCTGTTCTATCTAGAAAGACTGAACGGGGACAATTATTCGTTGTTTCATCATTTAAAATTTCCGTTTCAGTCTGCCTTCCTGCCGGTATATTTTGTCTGTCACTTTTCTCTTTAAAAATGAATGAACTAGTAAGATATTATTTAAGTGGAATAATTAATGCAAAACGTGTCAGCGTTATTTCTGCATGCCAGGCTTTTGGAAAACAATTTAAACGACTCTGAAATACTGTGATGTTCTTATTGGCTGCGTATCTTCATTCATGTCTCAAGGCAACCAATCAGAACTCTCTTAGCACAAGCGTGATGCTCCGCTGCCTTTGTTATTCAAGGAACACGATAAATTATTAAGCATCCACGACTGGCTCGATCAAGTAAATTATTCAGATGCAAATGATTTTAATTAACTTAAGATCTGGTAATTATGTAAGAATATTATAAAATAACATATTATAATTCTGAATACGTCTATCTCACGTAAAATAAACAAGTCCAAGTATTTCAGCAAAATGAAAGTAACGGCAACCACCAAGTTGCTCTTTGAAATATTCCTTTAATAAGTTATTAGTTATTCGTTTGGTCATTTTAAGTTTGCCTATCTTGGAATTTGAACTTACAACAATTCACGAATAAAACAAAAATTAGTAATAGATAATTTTTTCCACCTTTCTTATAAAGTGGATAAATGTAATTAACAAGCGTGATCCAAACACATTTCATACGTTTATGTTTCCGGCACAGATTTCTTCAACAAATAAGATTTTTCTATTTTTTTTCAAGATTCACTGTCGAAGACCTAATATCAAACAAAGAGTTTAATAGGTTAACTAATTTGTTTAAAAAATTGATACCTATGCTTTATCTTCATAAAATCAACGTACTCGTCCATTTCAATTTACATTTAGTCCAGCACAATTGACAACTAAAATCTCGAAGGTGAGACGCTTTTGACGAAGTTACATACCATTTTTATTTGACAGTTTTATTGTTTTTACTATGGTTCGGTTCTTACACATTCAGAGTAGAGCGTAATTGCACGTGGTAATGTCCATTATCACTATGAAAACACAAAATATCGATTTATGTTTCTGGATTACGGCGATGCATGGAAATATGTAGATAAATTTATCACCTCTAGGTTACTACACTTCATCAAAGAGAATACTTATTATCACTTAAAGAATTTTTTAAAAAAGATCAACAACTGATAAAAGAAAATGATTAATTAACGTATCAGAATTTTTAAATTATAAAATCATACAAAAACCGAAGTAAACAAATTTGTTGACCATAATAATTATTTTGTGAAATTATTATAATTTTTAATGTAATGAAACATTCATTTTTTCAAAGAAATATGTTATGAGGCCCAGACTTCAATCGTTTTCGTTGGAAACATAGCTAACAATTATATTTTTTTAATTATGTTTTTATTATATATATAGACCCTAAAAACTGGTACATTTTTTTAAAATCTTTAAAACGCGTCACAGTGAAAACTACATTTGCTTACTACAAACTAAATAACAGTCAATGTCGTGTATATATATTGCAGAGACTACCAATGTGTTATGTAAATGTTTTATTTAAATTATTTCTTTAATTATTGGCGGCGTAACTTTGAGGACGAGCATTGTTTGGCGCAAGAATGCAGAGACTGTAATGGTTGCTACGGACTATTGTCGAAAAGCGTACGAACAGACAACTTTGGCGGAATATATTCAGTGTGTGTTTGGAGGGCCTGGCGAGAGAAGTCAGAGAGACAGTCCGTCAGTAAAGTGTGTTCTGGGAGCTGGAGCAGTGTGTTGTGGAGAACTGGCGAATGGGGGCCGAATTCAGCAAAACGGAATGTAATGATACGTACGACAGTAAACTAGAAAAGCGCCGAAAGTGTTGTAAAGTTACGTCGAAGTGTGAAAAGTATAAAATCACTGTCTAACATATTGTTCGATTAAAAATTAAAATAACCACGTGTGCACAAACCAGAGCAGCTCTGAACAAAATGGCTTGTATAAACGTACATTTTGTAAAATGTATAGTTTACCACCAGATTTTTCTAACTTTGTCAACTTAGTTTCTCATGGGAAGCCGAGGTGTTTATTTAAAAACATTAAATGTAAAGAATTCAACATAAATCAAAACTGTCAATCAAATAATTTTTTGTTGTGTCTAAAAAATGTTGGTTTAACTTCAACGTAAAATCCCGTAAACTAGTCTTTTATATTTTGTATATTACATAATTTGATTGACTCTTACGTGCTGGCATATTGTATTAGCTTAAGTGTATATCGCATAAATTGGCTATAACGTGTTGGCATATTTGTTTTTAGTATATTTTGAATATTACAATATATATATATATATATATATATATATATATATATATATATATATAGATATATATATATAGATATATTTATTTGCAATTTTCTCCGGTTAACAATTTTTATTCCGATTTGTTTTAAAAATTTATAGTTTCCGTGTGGCTTTTTCAGAGAAAGAACCACTCCGGTTAACAATTTTTATTCCGATTTGTTTTAAAAATTTATAGTTTCCGTGTGGCTTTTTCAGAGAAAGAACCACTCCGCTACTATGAGGATTTAACCTAGCACTCAGTGAATCCAAAATTAGAACATACGATGAACTAACTCAACACGCAGTGACGAATTTAAATCGATATTTATGTCTCCTTTACCCCCATGTGTTTGTGTTTCTGTCGTGAGAGTTGGTTGGAATTGCTGTTTATTGTCCCGCCGTCGTCAGTGACGCAGCGCTCTTCAAGTTGTCTTTATCGATTGTGTAGGAGGTTCGGTCTAGCCGCAGCAGTGGCCATAGAAATGGAAATAATATCGCCTGGGGTGGCGTGGTACAACAAGGGAAGAAGCAACCCGCTCCCTGATGCTAGACCACTTGTTGGAGCATCTCTCCCTCTCTTTGTCTGTCTATCGGTAAACGATTTCTGCACGCAATAGCAGTGCTCACAACGACCCCTCGCAGTTTACCCGACACTGAATACGGAAGAAGACTGCCGCAATAAAGGACGATGGTGCCCCATTGTTATAGCTGCTAGCAGTTATTGCCTCACAACAATAACGGCACACTATCACTGATACTGCCGTCCGAAATTCACGGTGGAATTTAGGCAAACAATGGTAATTAATTGAAGGAAGATTAACTTAAAAATTGCATTATATTCTCCATCGCTTTATGTAAAATATTACATAATCTATTCACACTCATAATGGCACCCTGAAATAATTAAAGCTCCTATTTACACTAAGGCTACAAAGCACAATTTGAAAAATAATTTAACTGTAAATAAAAGTATATTAGTGAAAAATTTTCTTATATTGGCAGCTTATTCATAAATCAATGACAACGATTTTAATTGAAATATAAACATAGACTTCACGATAGATTCGCAGAAAGATCGACGTGCTGGAAAAACTTATGCTCTCAAAATATTGTTCGAAAATTATGAAAAAAGAGTGTATAAACTTGTAAATCAGACTTAAAAATTTCTTATTGTGTCTTGTCGGTTTCTCTGATTTTTTTTTTTTCGTTCAAGATTGCAGATATCCTAAGGCTAAGACCAACCTTTAGCCTCAATGACTACAAACTCTTCACTGAGAACAAATCACCCTGAAGCTGGACAGTGTTACATTTTCCTTTATAAATTAATATTAGCCGTTACAAAATTCTATATTCCATTCCCAGCGCCCGTTAATCCTCTGAAATTTTACATCCAGCAATTTCCAGTCCAAATTTCTGAATTAAATTATTACAATTAATCCTCGCTCTATTGGCAACTAGCAATGGACGTTGACTCCTGAATAACTTTACCATTTTGTCTGAATAGCCTCGTATGAAAAAGATTTAACGAAATTTGTAGGCGTTAATTTTACGAATAAATTTGTTTTTAGATCCGAATTTTTATGTTGACATGAATTTCTAGACAAATAACGTGTAATGGAGACAAATTTAAATTCATTTTTGTATTGCATTAATTTTATTATTCTTGTTATTGCCGTCTGTAAAAGAAATTATATTATGTTATGTTGCGATGGAGAATCTGTGAAGTGACGGTGAGAGAGTATCTTTGGCTTTGTTATTATAGAAGCACGTAATTTTTTCATAAAAAAAGTAATATTATTGGTTTCGAAATTGTGCAAATAAATAAATGTTAGTAACTACAGTTGATTTAATTCTCTCGCAGGTGAACATTCTCAGAGAGCTCTTGTGGTCGCTACCTTTGGGGATGTCTGTATTGAGAGGGTCGCAGACTTTGGGCATAAGGTAAAAGTTGTCTTCTATTCCTATTGGAATAGTCGGCCAGCTGCCTCCTAAACTGGTCAAGGCACGGCGAGGGGAAAGCTGCGACCCCACAGCAAACTCCTCTCTTGCCATAGGAAGGGCCTTGGGACAAGTACCGACCTACCTGATGCAGGTTTTTCTATGTTTTTCCCTGCATCTCTTTCAGGCGAATTGCCGGGTAGGATCCTTAAACCATAGGCCGGGGACCCTAGTTAACCCTTGGCTACCGTACTCTACCTTTCCGCATCCCACTTTTCACTCCGTTTCCTCTGCTATAAGCGGGGAGTTGTCACTACGTGGATTATCCTATACATAGCCTGTCTACACCAACAACAAAAAAACTACAAACGGTATATGGTGAAAAAAACAGACGGGCAGAAGTATCTGGTTCGTAAATGTATTTTTTTGGATAAAATTTGAATTGGTAATTAAAGTAATAGCCGAGCAATGAATTGAACGTGTCTTGTTGCAAGAATTTGGACACCCATGAAGCAGACACCAGATGAAATAGAGTGTGGTGTAAAACCAAAATTCTAGGAATACCTTGCAGATTTATGTCTACTTTGTAAGAGTAACAAACACTAAAATGTTAAATTCCGACGGGAATATCCCTTGAAAAACTATATATATATTTTTGAACTCTGAAAATATAAATTAAATTGACAATATTATTTTCTAAATATAAGGTTATTATGTATTTAAAAGATCATATAAAACCAATATTAACTTTTCAATAATTATCGGCAAGTCTTCCTGAATGTTAAAGTACTTTTCTTCCACCACGAATTTTGTAAATATCTTTCAGTTATATACCGGCCATAATTAGTATTTTGTAAAGAGATAATTCGTTATTATTTTCCTTTACAATCAGCTGTTTACTTACAAGAACCTAAACGATCACTCTTGGAAAAATCGTTGTCCACTGGCTGTTGGTCAACAGAAGGAGACTCGACGTTGACCTGTCCGTCATTGCAAGTTCCCAGCGCTTCACAACCTTCAGACTTCTCTGGCTCACTTGGAGCACCTTCTGTGCAAGTCAAGATGACGGCCACAGTCAACAGTAACAAGAAGCAGCCAGCGTTGGAAAAGGTTGCCATCGTGGATTCTTGTCCGACATGGACTCTTGACGACTCCTTCTTATAGCGCGCGCCGAGTCTAATCTAATCAGAACAAAAAGTGCGAAGAGAATTAGTGCCACAGTCCTAAAAAATAATTCTCGTGGTTGAACTTACTGCTCTGTGACCGGAAAACAATTCTCAAATGATAGATAACACGCGCATATGGAACAGTATTCAAGAATTAAACCGAATAGTATCTCTTCACTTACAATTCCGAATCTTAGCTATTTCAACTCAAAGGAGAGTAAGGTATCGCCATGAATAATATGTTGTTGAAGTTTATGCATTTCATATGTAAAATAACGTTCGTTTTTATAATATTTAAAATATGCAAAATTGCAGACTCGGGTGTGAAATAACTGATAACGTATTAAAGATAACATATTAATAATAACATTTTTATTGAATTTGTTAATGTTAACTCTGAAAAGCAACGTATATATATATATATATAAATGGATTCTCCGACCCATTCTTACATACGCCTGCCCAGCTTGGAGGAACGCACCAACAAGTTCGCTAAAGAAACTTCAAACCATGCAAAATAAAGTGATAGGTATTGCAATTAACAGCCCGTACGAAACAGTCAAATACACCAAGAATTAAAGGTTTCATTTATAACAAACTACATCCACAGCCTAAGCAGTAACGTTTTCAAAAATATAGTGAAGTGTAAAAGTGCAAAGAAATTAAACCTAAGACAAGAAAACACCCATAAAAGACTCAAACGAAAGCTTCCACAAGACTTATACAAAAAATTGTCAACCTGTAAATACCTGAACCCAATGTAATCAGCCAGAGGTGTGAAAATATATTTCACATAACCCTCTCTCCAAATACTCTTAGCCATATGATTTCTTATTATATCGTAGCAGTGAATTGCATTTTGCTTGCAGACCCTGCTAAATAAAGTTGAAAAAATTTCCTTGTTCCACGTTTCATAATTATTAAAATTGAATATTTCGTATTTTCCTTCAATATCCTTAAAGTTGGTTAATATTTTACCTTCGCTATTAATCCCTTATATATTGATCCACCGGAACGTTCGCCGTCAATCACTAATTGAAAACTAACCATATCAAACGTGTTTTTCCGCTCCCTCCCAGCATAAATAAATCCGCTTCAGTTAAACTAAATACTTTTAGATTTTAAAAGTCAATTATTTATTTCAAGATTTAATTTAGCGTTTTCTTTGATGAATTTTTTCATTCACCGCGAAAGATCTAAGGAAGGTCGTTGATAAAGTCTTCGTTGAATAAGTCAATAGTGAGATATTATACCCACAATTCGACATTACATTTACACATAAATCAAAGAAATTATGCAAGTAGATAACAAAAAGCATAAAAACTGAAGTTCTTTAATTAAATTACAAGCAGTAAGGGAAAGGAGGACCAATTGTCATCTAGGTGGCTAAATATTGGTCATAATCTCCATTAATCTTTCTATAATTCATTGGGATCTCTCTCATAATAATAAATGACATTATTATTATTGTTATTGTATAAGAAGATAATGAAGCATTGTTTCAACCATTAACCAAGTACCGAACACTTACTTTACAACTATCTTTCTTGAATTAACCAACAAATATAATCGTATTACCTTGATGTTTCGCACGTGCATTCAACAGAGTCGTGCTTCTCTAAGAAAAATACGACATTCCTAAACAAACAGAAAAATAACGATTCCAATACGACTGAATATCGACGGAAATAAAATAAAACGCTGAAAATAGTATTTACGTTTCGATTATTGGATTAAAAATGCTTGAATAATACATGAAAAGCGCCTCAATTATTGAAATTCTGCAGTTTGGAGTTGGATAATAGCGTTATTTCGTCTCTTTGCATAGCACGCTTCGAGTTAGTAATGACATTCTTCACATAAAATAAGGAATCATACAATAAATACTTAATTATTTCATTCCATCCTCCACGCTGTAAGTATATACTTTTAGAATAGGAATCACACAAAAGTACATACTTCAGTGAAATCCATTTGAGTTTGTTTTTCGTGTTTAAAGGTTATTAACTGGACAATTTTATTTTATGTATACATTTTTATTTGGAAAAAATAGGTATTTATATAATTCTCTGTAATAGCGTATGTTTTGAAAAACATTAAATATTAAAATTTCCATCTGTGAGATAGTCTCGTAATGTTATGGTGTGTCTAAGGCGGTGAATATAAACAAAGATAATAAAGTTTCATGGTGCACATTACAGAATTTAATGAATTAGTTATTCGCGTTGTAAAAATATTCCTTGGAAACACTATTCAGTGTCTGTCATCTTCATGTTAATGCATAATTACGACCCCACTTTCTAGAGTTGGACGTCCCATTCACAATATCCAAAAATCCTTCTTCGCAGATCCCCCTCTATCTAAACAACGTAGAAATACCCACAAAAACTTAAACAACCTACCTAGGACTCTTCTTCGATTCAAAGCTCTCTTGGAAACCCCACATTAAACACCTCCCCTCCAAAATCATCCTTAAATTCAGAACTATCCCTCCTAACCACAAAACCCTCAGCACAAAACGCCTAGTATATCTCTCCATAATACAATCCACCTGGTCCTACGCCTCATCCATATGGCGATCAAAAGCCTAAAACCCATTCAGCCAAAATCAAAACAAAACAAAACATAATCCTTCGCACCATCACCAACTCTCCCTGGTACCTCAGAAATTCCATGATCCAACACGACAGCAAACTTCCCCAAATCAACTCAATAATCATCAAATCCGTAACCTCACCAATCAAAGCACCTTCAACCATCCCAACAACACGATCCACAAATTCCATAGCAACCCTCCCCCACCACTACACTCACGTCGCCTCAAGAGAAAACGTCCCGTCGACCTCATCCTTCCCCCAGAACTCTCTGGCACTTCCTAACCCACCCCATCTTCACACCCGCAGACCCCACCGACCCATTCCATCCAACCCATCAAATTCAGCATGACCAGTGAACGCTCAAAGCACAACAATGTATGCCCCTCAGACTCACAAATTAAGATACCAGAATAAAAATTTTGCAAAATTTGGATAATTGCTGAATTAAGTGAATTACCGTCATACCATGTAAATTATGTACATATTTAAAATGTGTATATTCTACAACTATATTTAACCAACAGATAACCTTATGATAAAAGTTTTGTCAAATAAATTTTAAAAAAACTAGTGTTGGTATATAATAAGTAGTTAATTGAAGAATATATCAGTTCGTTAAACAAGTTTACTTTGTGCATCGTATATATGCATTTTTCAGAATAGCTAATGGAATATCACCATTATGATGATCTATAGTTATCGTTTCTCTAAAATGTTTCTTTAAAAATATATATATTATTGTTACGTGAACTAAAACA
Source organism: Zhengitettix transpicula (assembly GCA_037074705.1). Classification (NCBI taxonomy): domain Eukaryota; kingdom Metazoa; phylum Arthropoda; class Insecta; order Orthoptera; family Tetrigidae; genus Zhengitettix; species Zhengitettix transpicula. Next base: position 30,816,443 of record CM073596.1, on the reverse strand, counting down.
TTTATTATTTAGTCTACACAGAATATATTTTTTTCCAGGCGCCAATCGAGAGAAGCCATCACGTTACACAAAAGAAACCTGTAGAAAATAGTGTGTACGTTCCGAACACGATTCACGAGCCGATTTCATTGTCAAAAGCCAATATGTTTCTCCGGTATATATTTTAAATGAAACAGCTGACTGTTAATATAGGTTAATGTAACTAACCATGTCACATTTTCATACATGTCATGTATTAAATATGAGCAGTATCATATCAAAAATTGTGGAAAAGTTCGTAAATTTTGGGATTAGAAGTAAACTTAAACACATTTGATTTCATATCGAAGTATGTCGAGGCAGTTTGTTTCAACCTTGGCACGCCTGATAAAGGGTAGTCAGTATCTTCAATTTTACCGCATCGATGACTTTAGATATGGTAAACACACATTCGCAATTTGTATATTTGAATATCTGTGTTTAATTTTATTTTATGAACGGAGAAGTAAACGCTAAATTGAAATTTTTGTTAACACTTTTCTTAACATATCTCGCGAGACACGCAGCTCATGTATTTTTGTCCTAATAATTTCATTTGAAGGTTTCCGCGTGACTGACGTGGAGCAGAAGAGTCTACCTCAAACTATCTCAATACGCTTTTATAAACTCCTGTGGTGTAGGGATCAGCGTGACTGGCTCGCAGAGGTCCCTGGCTTGAATTCCGGCGAGGACATTGTTGTTTGTGTGCGTGAGAGAAACGTACGTCAATTAGTCCTACGACAAGGCAAAATGTGAGAGGTGATTTGTATGGAGTGTTGACCGTTTACCCATAATAGGAATATCAGAACACTTTTCCGTTCATTTAGGAAAATGCACATTGGGCTATATTTTCTACAGGCATTGAAAGTAAAATATTATTCACAGAAGCGTAAATAAAAGAACTTTCATATTTAAATTATATATCAAGTATCACATGATAGGTCGAAAAGTAATTTACTATATAACTACAATCCAATATAAAATCACGAATATAATTAGTTCCTTTGTCTGTGATTCGGATTTCTTATGCAAATTAATGTAACATAAATTAAGTAGGTTGACTTAAGTTAATATTTTCGAAGGTAGAAAAATATAAATTAATTAGTACAATATTGCATTCTAAATGTAACAGTTAATATAAATAATGATTTATTTAATATATCAAAGTACTTCAGAAAATGTTTTAACTAAGAATGAGTGGGTGAACTAATTCCAAAATAATCTAATAAGATAACACTATTAAATACAAGAAATATTCGAGCATAGTTTCTTTAAATTCAACTGGTCAGAAACGGCATACGAGGATCAAGTTATTGAATTATTATGTGACAAACTATTCTTTAACCAACGATATAAAATTTCCGATATATTGAAAATATTACGAAAAAATAGAAAATTTTCTCCTACCTTAGGAGAGAATAACTGATACATTTCGAATCGATGAATAATTTAAAGATGAATAATTTAATAGTTAATTTAAAACCACGGTAGAAAATTGTTCGTATTCATACGGATTCAAAAAGCGGGCTCATTCTACGAAAAACTCGTATTTAGTTTGAAGTTAACCGGACGTGAAATTGTGTACAAATTTTAAGCGCACATCGCAATAAAATCTAAAAAACATAAAATCAATCAGTTGCAAACGTGTTCTCAATTAATTGCGAGATTTGTTTATCCAACATACCCCGATTCGTTTTGAAAATAATTTTCAACACATGCTGGAAATTAAATTTGAGTAGATGTTTGCATTTAGTACCGACTAAAATACGGCGAAATTTTTAATTTAAATAACGGCAAGGCTCTTCACATTAAAAAATGGTTAAAATTGACACAGCAGCGTTTTCCAAATATAGCTTTAAATTTTTAATTTTGTTAATAACAATAATAATTTTGTACAAAAATTTTAAAATGATCAACAATACGAGTACTGTTAGAAATTTATACAATATCCTCCCCAATTACGTCCGTGGAATAATGTTTCTTCCATTCAATGGTAATTAAATTACCATAGAGCTGTTGTGCATTAATTACAATGATTAAGAAAAATTCTAATTCCTTTTAAATCTTTCAATTAGCTATTCACTTGCTTACACATGCTTCTCTAGATTCGAATAACGTAATGCCAGACGTATTCTTTAATTACTTTAATAGTCAATGTTTGGTATCTAACGATATTCACAATTAAAAAATGCCAGTATCAACTACAGCTAATAATTTTAATTTGGCGAAATGTTTTCTGCCATTCGTAATCTGTTCTACACGAAACGAGCCCTTTCGTTGCCCCCTTTTCTGTCCCTCCATATAACTTGGATTACCTTAAAGTAGCCTGGAATGCAGATAGGTTTTCTATACATTACTTTTCTGAGGTGAATGGTAGTGATGATTTTCATTTTACGATACTTGTATACACCTGGTAAGTGACAGTCGACGTAGAGGCGTGTCTTGAAAAGAAATGTAGAGGCTGTGCAATTGTATTGCATATTTCGTCAAAAAATATGTTGGAGACGAATGAGCTGTCAAGTTCCTCTCTGTCATGTAAGTGGAGCTGTCGTGACCACAAATCTTCCAAGGATTCAGCATCATTCCTGAGGTAAAATAAACACATATCTACTATAATGTTATGGTTGAGATAGGGTACTTAAAGTACGTGGTCTTTTCTGAAAAGGTGAACTAATTAGAGACGCTGACTGAACCACACGTGCTCACCCTGATATTGAATCTGACTGGACATCCGCCTGTACGAAGTTGTTCCGTAAACTGCGATGATGTTGATAATGATAATAATTATCTTTGGTTCGCTGGTGAAGGCCGTTTGATTTATATTACAGCAGGCTGGCTGGCACTTAGCGGCGAGCCTGTGGTTGCCATGCCAACAGCTGTCTGGTTGCCACGTGACCCTCGCTCGCGGTTAGCCAATTGATTTCCGCCGCAGCGCACCACGTAACAATCAGAACAAAGTGCCAGTGCCGCGCATAATAACCTCGTACATTCGCCTTTTCCGAAGAGAGGTTTTCTCTGCATACCATCCTCATCTTTATCAACTTCTTCTATTCATTTTTCAACTTGTTGCTTTCCCCCCTTAGACGTTCACACTCTCAACACCTTGAACTCGTGATTATCCTTTCCGTTCTTCTTTGGCTTCGCTTTCCTTCTACGAGAAACGGAGTTCAGGAAAAACGTCTTAAGTATTCCTTATCTGGGACACCATCAGGGTCCCAGTACGAATAATCACAATACAAAAGAATTCTAAATTCAAATGATACCTCACTTGATAAATCGCCAATGACAGTTTCCAAAAACGAGGAATTGTACAAATTAATTACAAATTACTTGAATTAAGGTATATAGTGGTCTAAAGTACCAACCTTATAAAGCTTGGATATAAGTTTTATGTCGCAACATTTTTTAGTGAGAGTTTTTCAGTGAATTTGTAAACACGGAAACAATTGGTCCCCGTCATGTGAAACAATACTTTCATCTGAAAGGTCTCAGTCCAACCAATATCAAAGTCTAGCTAGATTCTATTCAGGGGATTTACAACAATAAAATATTGTGTGGTAGAGTCTAAACGAGGTCGAACGAGCTGCCAAGGCGAAATCGCAGTGGTCCACAGAATAAAGTGACCACGCAATGAATGGTGACCAAAATTCACAAAATGGTACTGGGTGAAAGTGCGCGTGCTAGCAGCAAGATAGGAGTTTCAAAAAGTGCAGTACATCCCATATTGGTTGAAAATTTAGATATGAGAAAACTCTGGCTTACAATGGAACAAAAACAGCGTCGTGAGGATGTTTCAATCGAGTCTTAGCCATATATGGGCCATACAAGAACTAATATAAGAACGAGAATATTTAAATATAAAACATTAAATTAATTATTGCAGTGTAAAATCCTATAAAATTGCCACTAAACCTTAAAAGAAAATTACTTAAGTGTATATATATTTCTAAAAGCAAGAAACGTATACATTAAACGAATGAAAGTGATGAAATAGCACAAAAAAAGTAGTCCAGTTTAAAAACATAATAAAATAAAATATACATGCCAATTTGGAGTCCAGAAATTCACAATTAATATCGTCTTGTATCTGTATAATTAAGTTTTACTCTTTTACAATTAAATTGTGTTTTCTTAAAGCAGACAATATTTAGACATAACTGGATAAAAAAAATTACACCTGGACCGTAAACACATCTTAAATGTATTAAAGAAATGTCGTAAGACAGAAGCGTATCCTTTTCGAAATAACCGATAAACTCAAGAGGTAAATAATATGACGGAATAAATATTCCGGACAATATGATAGTGGATACATAAACTATTACAATAGCCGTTAGAGATAATAAAAAATATAATTTAAATGTATGTCAAATAATTTTTTATATCAATGTATAAATTGTAATTGTTCTGATGAATTAGGTTTATCATTTCAATACATGTTTAGGGAAATTACAGAAATCCCCAGAAAAAAATTAAAATTAAATAATGTTGTAGAAAATTATTTACTTATTAAAATAATTTGAGTAAAGATATATGCATAATAAACTAAAAATCAGTCTAAATAAATTTAAATATTTTAAAATATATACTTTGAAGAAAAAAGAGGAATTACTTTTAACACAAATAAACTCTAGATTTTCTTAAATTTTCGTCATGTTGAAGCTTTTTAAATGATTTCTGAAAAGATGACTGAAGTGGAGAAGAAAAATAAATTGCATTCTGTAACAGCATCGGTTCTCCTCCTAAAGTTCCTACTACAACCACGCACGTGCGACGTTCTGGTGGTGTGGACGCGAGGGATGAAGGAAATCGCTCTACTTCCTTCAACTCTCCGACTACACTCACCTCTCAACCTTTATTTCCTCACAGTCCCATTTTATCTGACTATTCACCTTTGAACCACGCACCTCACCACAGAACAGGCCCCCCCTTTTTAAGGTTGTCGAATTTTTGCTGGTCTCACCACATCACTCGCCTAGAAAATTGTTAGTTTATTAATACTGACTGCTCTCATTCGCCAACTGGCTTTGTTCAATTTCATGAACTTGTTCAGTCGTCGCCACATCGGCAGCAGTTATTTAAACGTTTCTCAAACAGCATATTTTAACAATTATATAAATTGATTTATTAGAAATGAGGCATTAAAGGCTGTATAGGTACACAAGAAGTATTAATTTCGTAGAGAATGTTCAAACGGTAAAAGAACAGGAAAAATACTAAACCCAACAACTACGTTCATTTGTTTCGGAGAAATGACTGCAACTGAAAGAAGGGGTTAAAATATTCTGTTGACCGGGAAAAACAAAGGTGAATAAATAAAATTTTTCGATCTAAATTCACACAAAACCACAGAGTTACAAACTGGTGCCCCGATGAGAAACGTGAGAACGAAACTATATTGAGATATAAATGATTATACGCAAGGAGAGGCAGAGTATATTTAATATCCAAAATAAAATTATGTATGTTTCCAGAAGAAAACAATTTGATTGTAGATATCAGTCAGCTAACTGAAATTAAACGTGAAGGTCCACTTGCGACCTTTACTGCTGTAATGGCACTGTTGTTAGACTCAAGAAATTATGGTTTAAGTATTGGTCAGTTACACAAATTATTACAATAATCTAGATTTCCTTATATTACGGGATTAATTTGGTATTTAATAATTTGTTTCATAAATCATTGATTGTAATTAATATTACTATGAACTGTTCCAACTCAGTATCTTCCAAGCACTCTAAGAAAATACTGGTCAAAAAATATATTTCTCTACTTAAATAGGGAGTAAATATATTTTATTTTGTAATAATGTAAAAAATATATAACGACGTTAAAAATTAAATATTTGATCGTATTTTATCAAAATCCGACTCATTAATAAATTGTGCTACATTTCAGTTACATCCTGAAAATATTTTTGTGTTGTTGATTTTTCTATTTTTCTATTGACTATATGCCTCTATTTGTTATATATCAGCGAGACTGAACAGTGACGTGAACTGTGTTCTGATTGTAGCTTCCGTTTCTACGAGAAACCAGTACAGATTACGGTTCTGTTTCCTTTTTTTTTGCATGTATAGTTTCCCCGGAGAAATCAGGTACGTTAAAGGTCGTCGGAGGGATTTCAACCCCTACAGCGCTCTTTGTACGTGCACCTTTCTCATGCACAGACAGAGACGGAAAAACGCAGAGCTAGCTATCACCGATCGTTAAGTTCGCTCTCGGATGAGGAAGGGGAGGGGCGGATGATTTTAATGAAGCGTGTTCAGTTTCCGAATGCGTCTTGCTACAATATGGCTGAAAACGTAGGGCCAACGGCTAACCTGTCTCACGATAATCTCCGTTGGAACACAAACATATACACAATCCAAAATGTTCTACCTAAATATCAGTTAGTGACGTTATGCTTGTGTCAGTAGTAAATTGTTAATGTTGGGGAAACATGACTTTAAAACTTTATTGTAGATTAAATTATTAATGAGGTTAAAGCAGACAATTAAAGCATTAAATTTTAAATTAATTTAATTTAAAATGTGTCTGTACGGATGTGGACTCTCATCCGGTTTACCCGATGAGAGTCCTCTACCGGACAGAAACATGTTAAATTAAATTAATTAAAATTTTCTAATTACCTATTTTGGCCTCATTAATAATTTAAACTATACATACCAAAATCATTTTTATGTATATTTTAACACTAAATTCGTTAATAGAAATAATTTAATTTTACATGATTCACCAGTCCCATCAACGATGTAATACACAGTTATGCGTCATGGTATTAAATTATTTTAGTTGTTGTATACTTAACATTTAAATTATAAGCTAACTTTTTGTAATTACAATTTTGTAACATAACATCGTAATTATAGCTATTACTCACGTAACGGCCGTAAGACAGAAGCAGATTAAGTTTTGAACTATCTAAACTTCCATCTGAAAGTTTATAATTATGCAGTTGTAGTTTTTTTTGTAAGTGTCGACGCGTTAATTCCGTTACCACCACATACCTTCACTAGAAGATAATGGTAACTGGAGGCCACCCACTACTAGTTACACTACTATGTAATTATTGTCTAAAATAACAAAATTATTTATAAGAAGATAAACGTCCGACAGTAAAATGAATCTAACATTCTGGGTCAAAAACCTTGGAAAGACATTCTAAATAGATTGAGAGAACCAACTCGGTATGGTAGGACTGTTTAAGTTAAATACCAGACTGCAAAAAACAGATGTTGGAAAATACTCATTTATAAAAGGACAATTAATAACTGAAACAAATTAACCTGCAAGTGTTTTCGGAGAAAGTCTTCTAAAGGAATTTTTTTAAAACTTAATCTGAACTCTCTAGTGAATTATAAACTAAAAAGAAAAAATGGTAACATTATTTGTCTCCTTAGGTAGTTGAATAGTACTTAACCTCCATCTTCGGATATCTTTCCACTTACAATATTAATTCCTGCAATATTAACCTTTAATTCATATAATATTATATACATGTATTTATAATTGAAATAATGTCCCTAAACGTAGCTTATATTTTTAATAATTATATTAATTTACTCTGTTTTCCCTTATTGAAACTTTCCTTATTTAATTTTTAATTAAAATGTAATTTCATGCAAACTGCCCATTTGTAGATTAAATAAATACGTACATGTAAGAAATCGGACTTCAACATGCATGCAGAGATTTAGGACTTAGTCAAAAGCAATGTACTATGACAACTTATTGAAAACGAGGGAAAGAAATTGCATAAAATAGCTTATACCTAAGTCGGATAAATGGATGGAAACTCGTGATTTTTAACGGGCGTTATTACAGCCGATGAAAGGCGGATATTTAGGTACCATCCAGAAAGAAAGCGAAAATCCATACAATGGTAATCAAAATTTTCCACTAGATCGAAAATGTAGACCATCAGTAAATGTACACATCAGGTTATGAAATGAACCAACGAGGTTGCGTAGTATTGGACAATGGTAGGAAATTAAACAAAAATTGTAACAATGGAAAATTGAGGATGAAGAGGATACCAAATTTGCGCATTTTATGAAAAATAAACACAGCGCCGTAAAAGAAATTAGAACGTGATAGGATCCTAATCCGGGTCATGATAATCAATTGACTGTATCAACATTAATATACGAATAAAGGGATTTTTACGATCGCGTTGATTTGCTCCATTCGGAATTCTCTGCACGGTTAAGGGAAGAGTTCCCCCCCCCCCCTCTTATATTATTAAAGACACGGTAGCCGGAATCAGCGGGTTGTTTGCTATCGTATCAAATTGACAGGGAGCGTCAATTAATTTCCGGCGTCCCCTGGTGGGCAGTCCCTCGTGTTATTGCCAGCTGCAGGTTTGCACAGGTCGTGTAAACAACATAGAAACTCTTCAGACAAACATTTCTACCAGATTATCATCAGGCAACCTTCTCCTATTCATTTTCTTCAGATTGAACAAACTTCGATAACGTCGATAACATTGTATTATTGTTTTTTACTCAAACGCTCTTTTCTGTGCTCGTGTTACATGTGTTTCGATCTTTCATAGTGCTGGCAGACACATCCCTGTAATTCATTTCCAAACTCAAGTTACCGAGATCAATAGTTCATAAAATATATTGACCTGGTTTTTAAATAGCACCTATTATAGATCTATTGCCAGTCTCATAAAATGTATAATGTTTGTGCACAGCAAGGTACCAAATAAAAACCTTACTTTAACAACAGGAGCATAGAAACCAAAGAGGTTCTTTATGTTCATCTAGATTTCAACGTTAGATTGAAATGATTATTTATTATTTCCAACTTCAGGAAACCCAAACAAAATATATGTCAATACCGAAATTTCCAGTTTAACAAATGTTTATTATAATTTAAGAAATAAGAGGATGAATATTCATGTAAACTCCAGTAAGCATAAGATAAATTTGTATTTAGCTATAAAAAATTTTGATGAGTGCTGAAACACGACTATTTTTTTAATGTTTACAATATGCTATTTGGTTAGTGCATTGAAGACTCGTTTTCGAACGTTCGCGAACCAGGTACTCGACTTAACGACATTTTATGACTAGTCCGAGAAAACTACTGATATAGGAACACTCACATGTTTCCTGGCGCATCGTAACACGTACCTAACAGTCACTATCAACAACTCCACCATCCCTACTAAATCTTCCCATAAATACCTCGGCCTAACCCTCGACTCCAAACTAACATGGTCACTTCCCACATTAAAAAAATAATACTCCACAGATTCCACAAATTGAAACCATTACTGAACCCGAAACCTCCTTTATCCTTCACAACAAAAAAGTCCTTTACACATCCCTCATATATTCCCCTCTGGTTTTAAGCCTGTTTTATCTGGGGTTCGGCCGCTACCACCCACATAAATAAAATTCAAATATCCCAAAATAAAATCCTTCGCTTTATAACTAACTGTTCTTGGTACGTTACTAACTCTAGAATCCACAATGACCTAAATATTCCCTCAACCCAATAAATCATAATTCAAACCGCCCTAATTCAACGTAATATAAATCTCCACCACTTCAATCCCATTATCTCTAATACCCTCCTCCACCTAATCCCTTCAGAAGGCTAAAAATAAAACGACAAATTGACCTGGGAACCACCGCAAAATTATCATATATACATATAGATACATAAATAATTCATAACTTCCTCTTCATCTACTCAGAGCAACTACATTTCTTCAAGTTAATTTTAACTTGTTAACGTCATCAATGTAGCTCAATTGTAAAATCTTCGGATAAAAAAAATTCTTTATATTAAAAAAATTGTAACAGGCGACTTCTGTAAACTTTCTCAAGAACCACAAAATTTGGATTTGTGGGGGACGAAATCATACATCTGCCTGCATGGAAGGGCAGTTTGGAGATACAGAAAGAGTGATGAATAGATTTTTTCGACAGAGTGATAAGACGGAGTTCGAGAGGCGCAGAGAGAGTGATGATCGATCTATCATGAAACTGTAACTGTAACTGTAACTGTACGTGAACACGCCCTGCATAGCGACTACCGTGAACAAGCCATCATGAGTGGGAACAGTCGTACACGTCGTCAGAACACGATGTCAGAGGGGAATAACTGCAAGAGAATTTATACGTATGCATATTCGAATTTACTTAGAAAGAATATATATTAAACGGCTTTGCTGCACGTTCCTATTAACAAAGTTTAAATTAGTTGTGAATAAACATTGTTTAGTATTTTCATAATATTTTATTTTTAAATTATTAAAGAAACCCCATATCTTTATTCATTACTATACATGTATCCAGGAAGATATGTTTGAATCAGTAGAATCGTATACATTTTAGTAGACCTATGTTCTGAAAATATCGCATTTATGGTTGATTTGTAATTTTGCATGCACAAAAATTTGAGTTTTAGTATTTTAACTACAGCGAGACCCAGTAATTACTCTGAGATGTAGCATTCAGTTAAAGTTTTTCAATAGCTGGAAGCAGAAAATGTGGTTATTAGTTAAACGCAAAAAAAGGCACGTGATGAGAAAGTTCTGGACGAGTAAGCGACAATAAATTCACAACAGAAACAGAAGGAGGGGACTTAAAATCCGGAGGAATTATAAACAAAAGCCATTTTCGGGAAACTCTAGCTGTAAGCCACGGAAAGCCACTCAAGGATAAAGTTAAAGGCAAAAGACTCTCCGAATGAAACAGTAACTGTGTCTACTTATCAATAAAGTGTCTTATATAATCCTTTTATTAATTTCAAAAAATATTATTAGAAACTCATTAATAGGTTTCTTCAGTTATTTATTAATATCCACGACTCTTAACACATTAAGAAGCAGCCAAGTTTTGGAGTTAGTCTCAAACATTCTTCGTACCCCCACCAAAAAGGCCTCGAGCCGAAATCCTGGAGGACAAACTGGGATTTATCTTCATCCATACTCAACAAGCGATCTTCCCACCCCCTGGCTAAACTCTGGAACTTGCTTTCGCGAACTATTTACATAATGCGGGAGTTTCCTCGAGAGCCGAGGCGGAGGAACGAATCGAGCAGAGCCTCACTTACTCGCTTGGCATTCCACATACACACACTGACACAAAATGGATTAAGAAACTTGCCCATCGCAAGAGGAGAATTTAGCAGTAGCGGTAACAACGTTCCTAATTTCGAGCGACGATTATTCCACATTCAGCGCTTTGTCTTACTTCTTGCTCACGAGTACTGATTTGGTTGGAGTAGGACTTTCTCATAACCATGAAGTGATGTCCACAAGGTGGTACAACAGACAAGTATAGTATTTTTGGATAATCATTACGAAAGTGACTGTTCTATAACAAAATAAACTGTCTCTGTTTCGGTATTCTCGAATTGAACAAATATAGTCCCTTGAGTGAAATATTAGTTAGTTTTGCTTTGAGTGCATATGGTCGACCAAATGATGACGTATTATATAATATTATATATTAAATTAACATAATTTTATCTTCCATGTAAATCCAGTTTACTATGACTACTAAAAAAATTGAATAATTATATAAATGAATTTTGAAGTAAGATGTACAGTACAAAACAAATTTAAAAATTCACTTTAATTAATTAGAAATTCAATTATTTAACAAGAATGAAATCATGTTGTGTAATATATATGAAGATACAAGTTTAATGCACAAAGATAATTTTCCAAATTAATTGAAACAGACTTTAACGAAAAGAAAAATTCCAAAGCAGACTCTTCATATAGAATTTTTTTGAATTGTGAAATTAATATAAAAGACCACGAATTCATTATAAAATTAATTGAACACAAGTCAAGAGAAATGGTCAAAAGAGAGGGGAGAAACTACTCTCAACTATGAAGGAAATCTCTAGAAATATAAAAAATTCATGATATGATTATGTGGAAAAGAGACCTAAATAATTAACGTTAATTAATTTCAGGAGAGATTTGTACTCGTACTCCCATCTATGAATATGGAGAAGTACCTCAACCAGCGTTTTTTGTCTTTAAAGTTCTTTTTATGACAAAGTTTTACAGTTGCTTGCTTCAGTAGTCTTTTAGAGAATCATCCGTATTTTTTAAAAAAGCAAACAAATCATGACGTTTTCCTCTTGCTAAATTTTATTGCACATATTAAACATTACTAGGTTTAATTTATATGCGGGGTTCTGGATGGGCTCTAAACTAACATTTGTCATTTTAACATTCTTTTGCTTCATGCACCCTGACGTATTGCAGTGTTATTATTTTTCTAAATGTTGACAGCAAATATTTATATTTACAGTTTCCTGCGATTTTAATTAACTTATTGGATTGTAAGCTATATTTGACTTTTCGCTGCTCCAATTTTATTTTCCGCTTCGCATTCTATGTATTTGTTATTCAATCGTGTCAATACTAGTTCAAACCTTCTCTCAAAGTTTTATGAATTAACACTTTAATTTAACCTCTGGGTTCTGTATTGTTATGTAATACAGTATTTTTAAAGTTCTTAATTATCATCTTTTCGTAATCGTGTAAGTAACTCCACAACGTGAAATATTCCTATTTATAGTCGCATATAGCCGAGTAATTGTACACAAGAACATTGGTTCTGGAAACACGTTAAAAATTTTAATATCACAGGAATAGTCTATTATATTAAAGGAAAAAATTTTAAACCATAATAAATTAACCCATCATACGGTAAGCGGAAGGTCCTGGGTTCGATTCCCGGTCCGGTCTACATTTTCCCTCATGATTATAATAATGAGTTAACATGACCTTAGGACTGATAATTATTTAAGCTCTGTTGTTGAATAGTAATTTATTAAATATACATTTGAACTGATTCTCATAACACAAAAAAATACTTGTATTGGTTGGTAGAAACCCATGTTTTCTAGACTAAAGTTTATAAACAGAGAAAATATATTTCAGTAGGTATGATATAGATACTGTAAGTTCATTCCCAAATTCGGAAATTCTTCGTCCTAGAAATATAGAGAAATTGGCTTCATATTTAATATAAATAATTGGTAGGGAAATAATATATATATAATTTACTGTGACACCACTAATGATTGAAAAATTATGTTCAATGTATTTCATGCTTTAAAATACCATACAATAATTTTAAAATTTTACTTATACACGAACTAAATTTGTAAAATTGTTCTTTACTTCCATGTCTATTTATTCCTCCTATCACAAATAAATTTATGACGTATCCATAATAAGTTTTATTTTGATACACACCATTTTAAATATTTCCACTATATACCGTTTAATTACGTATAGATCTGCATTTGCTACGTGTAAAGGCTTATAATTTTCCTTTGTTTTTATTCAACATTAATATATATATATATATATATATTAAGAACTGAAAAGAGTTTTAAGTATTACACCATCATTGGCAAGGAGCTTTAGAAAAAAATGTGAAACCTGGAAACTCAATCTGAATGAAAAATTGGTACCAAATGCAGCAATGAAGCTATTTTCTAATTTGTGGGGGTAGTAATTACCTGAAGTAAGTGGTCACATTGATGTCGTAAATGCAGTTGCACGCTTACTTTTTCCCCATTTATTACTCCGACGTTTGCAATCCGAAAACGCTGTGGTGGACTCGATCCAGTGATTTACAACCGCAGCAGTACGATAATTTCATTATCCCCGGTCATATCGATGTGTGGAATCTATAACAATATCCTCCGAGGGCCTGGCGCGTCTGATTCGCGTCAGCTCCTCCGCACCGTCATTAGCTGTTTCCCCTCATAGAATACCAATATATCATAGCGTTGTATTGCAAACACCACAACAATAACGGCAAAAATCTTTCAATAATTTCCTGTGACAAAACCATATAACACGAGATGTGTTTCGACACAATGCAGTCCCTATACTTTCTAATTTTTTATTTTATTTTGTGTGCTCCCTTTCCTTTTAGCCTAATCCAATGCATCACTTTTCAAAAGAATCAATCTCTTCTATTGCAAAGATCATTCACCTCATATTTCAATATAGTTTTAAAACCATATTCCGTATACATAAATGAATAGTGAATAATATTTTAGATAACCTTGCTCCATTGAAGTATTTTACTACTTTTACCAAATATTAACATATTATTTTATTAATTAGATAAGAATTTTCACGTTTCTTACTAATAAATAGTAAGTTAGAATTCATCCGTAAGTGTCTAGATTTAATCAAATCCATGTTTAATGGCATAAGTGAGTCGTATTATTTACGTTGTGTATAATTGTTTCTGATCTAGGAATTATAGCGTAATTAACTTAATCCGTAAAATAACTTACTAATTATCCGAAGTTTAAGTCTCGGATGGCTCAAGAAATATTAATTTGGTCGACTGTGGAATTTTGGCTCGGTATCCCTTGCGAAGCTTTATTTTATCTTTTGTCCTGTGAAAATATTTGTTCAATCTTCCTGACCAAGTCACTCTAGCGCAGATATTTCAGTGAAACTATTTAAGCCAAATATTTACTTTCACCGCAATAGCCCCCCTTATGGGAGTGAGTGTCTCTGATATTTTTTTTCCTGAAGCTCTATAATAATACGGACAGCTTTATAACTCACCCCTGATCAATACTACATTACTGCCAAACTCCAGCTCGAGAGAGACAACCCTCCCTTGATAATCCCCTTCTCGGGGGAAGTACAATCATAAACTTATCTATCAAGTTTTAGGGTTTACATCCCAATGTGTGTAGATAGCAATGAAGATGTTCCAATAATTAAGCCTGTAGGAAATTATACAACCAATTAATATCCATTGTTCGCCCTAAGTAGGATGATTTATAAACCGACAACGGCGGTGGAAATAATATGTAAAAGTTAACGTATTAAAATTATAAACTAATATAAACTGCTTTAAAATATATTTTATTATTAATATTATTTACTGCGCAAAATTTCAGAAAAGATTACTACTGTTCCATTTAGTAGATTCCGGACTTACGAAAGGGAAAGATTGTGTTAATTAAAGTCTTAATAAGAGTAAGGTGCAGTCACTTTTCAGCATAAATTATAATTTCCTTCATCCCATAAATTAACAGTGTTATAAATGGCCCTGGAGGGAAGGCACGTTGCCTGGAGACAATTTAGGGAGGTATAAAGCACGTTTCTTGCTGGAGTCAAAAGCGAAGGAAGGATTCTTTAATGTAAAAAAATAGGTTTAGCTTATGGAGGAAGTGTAACGAAGACTAGGATGATCAGGATTTGGTGACACTGTTATCATGATTATTAGACGTCGAAAACATAACACGTTCTCTTTAGAACTTACAAATTATTGTAGTGATTATAGTAGAACTTGGAAAATGATCTCAACAAGCCTATCAACCAAATTACGCAGCCTTGTCGTACTTATATGTATTAATTATCATTTTCTCACCAGAGGACTTTTCTAAATAAAAAAAGCTAAAACTTACATAACTAAGAAACCAATCATTTGTACCTAAATTGTTCTTGTTCATCTTTTAAAGCTGCAAAAATAAATTTCCCAAAATAATACAATTAGATCATAACTTACTGAAATAATGCAAAAAGTAAGTTTCTATTCCTCATACAAAACCATTAGATTACAGTTAGCAATTTTTAAAAACCCCTTGTATCGGACTGAAATTGTTTTCGACATCTAATACGTAAGAAGCGTGGATTTGTAGCCGAAAATAACAGGAATTCGTAACATATTGTCGACGTCTAGGAAAACAGTACTCTAGCATATGGTAAACGGGTCTTAACCGTGCGTATGGGAAAATCAAAAGAATTAAAATGGTTACAAGAATTGTATACGGCAAAAATAATTTAAAATAGTTTCAGAACTTCATCTAAATATTTAAATTGTTATTCATTGAAAACACGTGTAAATTGTGTAACCACAAAGTAGTCTTCATTTTGCGATACTTAATAATAGATGTTGCAAGTAGAACAGCCTGTCGACTATCCTGCCTGAAGTCGAGGAAGAGCACATACATTAATTCTCAATTAATCCTAATTGCCTTAAAATACTTCTGCAAGTAACGTCTTGGTACAATAAATAACAGTCTTCCTTATTTTAATACTAATTATTATGTTAACTGCAAAGTATGGGATTGTATATTCGATTAAAAAACGAAACTATGAGGGATAGTTACCGAATAAAGCTGCAGCAGTTTTTATTTTTAATAATTCTTTATTAAATTTTAAAGTAATATTTATCAGCGAAAGTTATATTTGCAAATAAATTTTAAAGTGATATATGATGTTTTTTTACAGACCAGAGCCGCGTATTATTAGTTACGCTTACCATTAATATGTTTTTTTTTTCGAATTTAATTTCCCACCAAATCACAATAAATAAATAATCAAATGTTACCCGAGTATAGTGATCACTGTCGCAAAAGTTATTTGTTTATTTTGGGAAGGTTCGGGTTATGGACCGAAGTTAAGAAGTAATCGTGGTTACAGCGAACAGCTTGTAGGGTAGTTTAACACCGCTTCCGCACCATTAATAACGCACAGTGGCGAGTGGACAATGGGCAACATAGATCATCAATGTGCCGGAGGAACTGCGTGCGGTGCGGTTAGTATGCTAATATAAGCCATTAGCAGGCAATAGCCCATAGCGAGTCTTCACCGATTCCAGGAAACCATTGGGGCGATCTATGACCGCCGAGGTCACAAACAAAGCCACATCTATGCCGATATGGGCTTCGTATGCATACTAAACCTCGAAAAATCGTTCCGAGTTTGAGGACATGGTACATTAGAATCATAGTACGTTTCTACAAATGTATAAATCAAGACTACCTCAGCTTAGATCCGCAGAAGACATAAAATGGCTACAAGAATAAGTAGTACTCAAACAACTGTGTATAATTACTATGAGACACAATTTGGTAAAACAAACATTATCGTAAAAATTACACAATTATTCGGTGTAATGTTAAATGCATACATTTTCATTATATTCATTAATTAAATATGTTGTTTCGCACAAAAATAAATTAAGTGATACATAAACTTGAATCCAAAAGTAGATGAGTGAAATTAAACTGTCTAATGAATAGAAAACTAGAAGTATTGTAGAGTTCTGTTCCCTTACACGCAACAATATAAGCCAATGCTGAAATGTTTTGAAACGCCACAAGTCCAACACCGGAACTAAATTATTTTTAAGAAAGTACATTCAGGAATTCTCTACTCTAAGAGTTTCCAACTTTTTTTAGAAGGGTCATTAATTAAAATTAAGCTAAAAATCCAATAAGACTGTCTCCTATCAGCCTGGCGATCCAAATTTGCCATTCTCGATTATTTTTGTACACCCTGCCAACCTTACTGTTTTCGTTTCTAGTTTTGTCTTATGCCTAGTTTTTATAGATAGTAAGTTTTATCACCAAGTTAAGTTTAAAATTGATATATCGATTTCTTAGTTAGGGACATTTAGACACACAATTATCCCAATCACAGAACTCACAAACACATACATATACATTATATATATATAATTTTAAAATGAGGCATTTGAAATGAAAATACAAAAAAATAAACAACATTTTCCTCGTGCAATATAAAACATATCATGGGCCTTTACCTCAGGGTAGATTTCGTGAGAATAAGCTTTCGAAATCGCTTCTTCAATC
The DNA here is from genome assembly GCA_037074705.1 of Zhengitettix transpicula. NCBI lineage: Eukaryota > Metazoa > Arthropoda > Insecta > Orthoptera > Tetrigidae > Zhengitettix > Zhengitettix transpicula. The sequence continues at coordinate 30,798,794 of CM073596.1, read as the reverse complement.
TTTGCTGATAGTTTGCCTATACTTTTCACCTTAACTTCTCCAAATCACTTCAAGCTTTATATATATATATATATATATATGCAAATTTCACAAAACTGCATCAGAGGGAATCTTTCTTCCAGTATACGGGAACAATAATAGTTATTAAGTAAATTAATTAAAAATGTGTACATATGAACAGAAATATGAGACAATAACGTAACTCAGATTCTGAGTACATTTTATTGCATTTATCCTAAAGTAGTTTGACGTACGTTACTACAAAGTTATTTTTATGTATTATGTGTAATTGCATGTCGAATATTTATTCTCGTAGCTGTCCTTCAATTTTCTTACAGTCGACATACACCTTTCTTGGAATTCTTCAAGGATTACCTTATGCTTTGTTTGGTTTTGTACACATTTGTATTAAATATTAGGCTGACTTTTGAGTTTCGCAAGGCCACAATCGTGTTGTTTGTGGTGGCATGTGAATCTAATCCGACGTAAGCTGATTGAGTTCCTTCGGAGCCTGTTCTTGGGTACGAAACCAGCCGCAAGTGAATTGAAACACGGCTCCCTGCGCAGAGTTAAAGCGAGGCAGTCAGTCGGCTGGATTAATCAATTCGAGCTCTCTGCCTGAGATACGTAGAAACCACGTCACCCACCCCCACACCAAACAACAAGGGTATACCGCCGTCTCTATCCCTCGCCTCATATCCAGCCTTAATCAAGGCGTAATCCACTGTTATATCTGTTACTGAAACCAGTATTTCTCACCATCGCTTCAATAGCCTCTGCCTCGCCGCTCACAGCACTCAAATGCTCCAACAATGGAACAACCCGCCCGGTCGATGTTTTGTGTCCTATCATGAACATTTCCTGCGTCACTTAAACATCACTTGTTCATGATTATACCGCTATATATATTAATAATAATTTACATTTAAAAAATTTAATCTTTTGTCAGTTTGGAGCATATAAGAACTAACTTTAGCGTCCTCGTAAAAGTTAATGTTTTAAAGAATTGGATCCTACGACATAACTGTATCTGAATTATTCTTAAAATTATTAATTTTAAATTAATTTATATTTGTATAATTTTGACATATATATAGATACATATTTAAAGCGTTGATCATGACTATAAAATTCTTTGAAGTGATAAAAATAACTTGTCAAAATAGTCATTTAAGATCTTTTGAAGAAGACTAAAGTACCAAATTAATGCCAATTATAATTAAATTACACGGACTCGGTATAATATTCAATTTTGCGAATTTAAGTTACTGATTGAACTCCACCAAATATTTTAAGAAGAAAGTTTTAAAATATGGCTTTATATACAGTTAATTCTTAAAATTTCAACTGAATTTAGTTATTCTTTGACATCAAAATTTCAACTTGTATTTGTTTCAAGGATATTGCAATGACAAACATTTTCAGTCAGTTAAGTAACATCAAAGATCGAATGCTTTCTCGGTGTATTGGTTGAAGAAAAAGTTCTCGGGCTTCCACCCGGGTAAAACAGCGATTGTAACGCGACGTTTCGACGACCAAATGCTCTGCCGTCATCTTCTAGGCGAAGTGTCGGGACTATAAAGTTCCAGATGTCACCTGATCGGCCCACCCCCAGGACACGAAGAATATATATTCTTGACAGTCCCGACACTTCGTCTAGAAGATGACGGCAGTGCATTTGGTCGCCGAAACGTCGCGTTCCAATCGCTGTTTTACCCGGGTGGAAGGCCGAGAACTTTTTCTTCAGTTAAGTAACATGTTTGAGTTACTATTTCCGCTAATATTGTCTTTTAGACCTTTATTTTTCCCTTTTATGAGAATGTGAAGTATTACGAACTTCCCAATAACACCAAATCAGATGAATATTGCAGCGATATTTTATATCAAAGATTTATAACATTTATATCCTTTTTACCCCCATAATATTGTTACAATTTTTATTTCTGTCTGTGAATTATTTCATAATTTTCTTAGTTCATAAATAATGAGTAATGTAATTAAAACTTTTAACGCCTTTTGTGTAATTTATACGCAATTTTTCTGCCACTGAGAAATCTGGGTTCTACAAAGTAATCTCTATGTTCTTTAAAATGTTTGTAAGCGCTGTTGACGGTATGGGGGTGTGGTGTGTAGGTAGTATAATTCACCTGTCCCTTGCAGATGGCATAAGGGTTGTTGTGTGTAGCGTGGGAAGGGATCACAATCGAATGGCGTGAGGGAAGCTAACAGCCGAAGCAAACATCCGAACGAACAATCGTTCCATCGACCTTCCACCGTGTGCTTCGGTTCTGCACGAAACATTTAACTTAACGACCATGTTCCTTTCGCTAGACATTAATCACTTTAGCTACGCATCCTCAAGGGTAAATCCCGATTCCAGGTCCAATCAAGGTGAATATCCAATTCCGCGCGAAAAATGTTCGAGCGGATTCACTGATAATGGAAATATAAGGGACAGTAAAACATTTTCTTTTTTAATGTTCTAAATAATTAACAAAATATAATTTTGTAGGTTTGTCTGATAACCTACCGAAGGGAGAGTTTAGAAACATACCAATTGAATCTGTAATAAATGTTATAAAACGATTAAAGCTAACGAAAACTTTATATAAAGCCGAGAAATTTTTATATGATAATTTATTTTCATTAACCAAGAATTTGACTTTCCCCTTTTTATTCGCGATCAATCAAGCCAGGAAACCGTGGAAATAACTTTTTCTTTATGCGAATATTAATGGGAAGAATCTACACCACGCAAACGTTAATAACTGTCCTGTATGGTTCCCTGTATTGAGATCCTTGTATAAAATGTTTGATTGGGTCTTTTTAAATTAGGTATAATAGATTAATGTTGTAAATCTCTGGAGTTGACATGAAAATGGGAACGCTGAACAGTTAGTTGGGAACTTTTTAAAAAGACCTAAAAATACTGTGATGTTATTTTTCAATGTAATGATCATACGCGTGAGTCACAAGGATTCGCTTATCTATGCAACTGTCTCGTTCAATTCATTTTGTGATTGTGATTGTACCAGTCGTTTTATTTACATTCTACGAGACTACCTGTAGCATAGTTTAAACACACGATTAATATTCACTATAAAATTAACATTTTCTCCATAATTACATTAAAAGAGTTAAGAACTAGTATTATATATTGACGGAGTAAAATGAAATATTTATGTACCCGTTTTCGGCCTAATTTAGTGCATTATAAACAAAATAATATCTCAAGCGGTTAAAAAAAATGTCGATTGAACAGTGCGAATTCTGTTCAACGAAGAACATGAAAATAATAATAAATGTTCTTAATTACCAAGCGTATCGAAAGAAATCTTTTCTGGTGGGCTGAGAGTCTGGTGGCCGCATTTCCAGGCGCTCACTACTCGTACCTGCTACAAACCCGCTCTTAATGGCGCCATAGAGAGCACCTGCCATCCCCAACAGTAGCAGCTGCCACACTTCTGCTATCCTAAACCCATCCTCCTACAATGCCGATGTGTATTTACGGGCGAGAAGTTCAGTTCTGCTCGTTACAACCAATTATTATTTACGATACGGTACCGTGTTGCATTAGCAGTTGCGTTCGTTTGTATTCAGAGGGCAATTCCGATGCAAATCTCCCCCTCCCCCCCACTTACCCCCATAATTAGCAGCACACTTCTCTGGCGCAGATTATCCTAAGTTGTTTGGGCACGATAAAAGATAATTCTAGTTCCGAAAAAAAGAGAACACGTTCATATAATCGTTTGCGATTGTGGGTGACCACAGACATAGACATGTATTTCATTTCCTTAAAAACAGTTTTTGGAAGTCCAACCTTTTCCCCGGGTTCGGTTTACGTCACCGTCTTCTTTTCCGTGAAGTGTCTTATAGACGTAAATTAAATTCTATGAAATTCATGGCAATTTCATGACCTGTTGCTATTTTTGATACACAATTTTTTGCAATTCATTTTGTGGGCAGAAAATAAGATCGATTTTTATAACAAAAATTTATAATAATCGCTAAAATAAAGTCCAGTTTGTAAATACAGGCTATTTTTGCTTACGTATCACAATTTAGTACACAATCAAGGCCATAGTGAAATAATATGAGATTACAACTTCAGCAAATGTTCCTAGTGTGACTTTAAAGTATCGTAAAATTTAATCATCATCTTTTTTGGGTTTTCTACAAGAAATTTAATGTAAATCTTAACGGCCTTCATAATCAAATAAATATAATTTTTTATCATGTTTGATGATTGAGAAAACGTAAATTAAAGAACCGATGTTTATAAATTTAAATTTACTCATTAAATTTATATTTATTAATATTAAAATTTGCTATTGCAATTTCTCATTATTCAATTATCAACTATATTTCAGGTCTGACATTTTTTTTGCTTGCAGAGGGTATTTAATAATATTGAAGGAACTGTATTTAGGCTATGTAGTTGCAGTATGTGTGGCACCTTTCTCCTTAGACATTTTCATCTCCGTATAATTGGATCAAAAAACGCATAATTAGAATTCACTTCCAATTTGAAAATCTCTGTTAGATATAGAGATGATGAGACAAACAGTGAGCATGTGACAAAGAAAAACATACGAATAAGAAATAAAATATTTTCATACTTCTTGTCTCGCTGAGAATTGTCAACAAGCTTGTTTTCCCCATATTGCGGGTTATACCATATGTTGAATCCCAATCTGTATTAACACGAGTTTGTTAGATTAATAATATGCTAATCCCTAGAACACTCTCTCAGGCTCATGTCAAAATAAACAAGGAACTAAAACCATGCCTCGACTGCCAAATCCCAAGAACAAACTGCCTATGTCGTCTGATACACGAAGAGACCTCATCCGTAAATATTGCATAATAGCATTAAATGAATAATAGAAAATAAATCAGGCTTCATTAATCTACAAGCCAGAATAATGACCTTTGAATGTTCCTTAGATATTTTTTTACGAATCAGGTGTTTATTTTATGATTTAAATACCAAACGTGGTTTTAAATTGTCTTCTACTTAAGGCTTAACTATGATGCTTCGAAATAGTACTTTATTTAATAATCCACTACTTACCAGACTTTCCTGCAGACACGCAGTTTTTCCAAGATTTAGATTCAATTCTTTAGAAAAATATAATTTGAATTATTTTATATGAAAATAATAATTATTTCAGTTCTGTCACTATATATTGTGGTTTACAATGATACCAAGATGTATCGAAAGCGATTATTATGTGAAAATTTTTTAAAAAATATGTGATTATATATGGAAGCGTGAACTAAGAACACTAACCGAGTTAAAATATATTTTTTGAGTCTACCAAGTAAACTTAATGGTGTGGGGTTAAAAAGTTCTGTCTACGCTAAATATAACACTTAACAAAGTCCTCGTTGTTCGTATTCAATTACCAAAGAATACGTAATCATTGATAATATTCTAACCCTTGTGGGAATTAATTATAAATAATTCGGGCTTTAAAGCTGATGTGATTAATTCATAAATAGAATGATAAAATACTTACTAAAACTTCGGTTTCGTTGCAAGTGCTATTCATGTAGGCCAGATCGAAGTAATTCCGGGTAGACAACAATAAAGTAAAATCAGAAAAAGCACTAAGAAGCCGACGCAAAAATTTACAAAAACTTCCATATATTTTTCAATTCAAATTACTATATACTCACCAGCCAATAGTTACACGAAATATTGCAGTCGATGTGAGCCCTAACGTCAAACGAAGACCTCGTTCCAATGTAAATCAACAGGCAGCGTTATTACGGGCGAAAACAAACATCAATTAACCCCGATTACACGGTCAGTTCGCACGTAATGTGATGCGTGGTTACGGACGCGGTAAACAAAAAATAAAACTATGCAAAAGAGAGTCGTTGTACGTTCGGTCACATAAAGTGTTTGTACGTCCGCCCTGCGTGTTTGTTTGAACAGAGGTTCGCAATGTAAGAGAATCCATTACGGTATCAACGTCGCGAATATGAGTTCCCAGAATAAACTATAAATGGATCGGATAAAAGAAATTCTTGCCCATATTGAAAGCTTACAAAATAGAACAAACTTTATACCTAGCGATCTAAAAATATAACAGTTATATAATTATAGTCGAATAATGGTACGCGTCTCCTAAATGTTTATTTATATCTCACTTCTAAAAGATTTTTCGTTGGAATACTAAAATAAATTTTTTTTCGGAACATCCACAAATAATGCGGTTGTCAAATTAATTTAATATTCTAATATTCAGTATTATTGTTCAATTATTAAGACTATTGTGATTAACCATAAATAAGTCTAATTTGGCCATATATAGTGGAATTCAAATAAAAAGGAAATTTAAATGCTCACACATTGCAGCCAAATTATGTAGTATAATAATTAATGAAAAGGTACTTCCAACACGTTGGGGTGGCAAATTAAGTAAAAAAACACGAATTTTAAAAGGAAAAGGTCATGTATAGGTTTTATCCTTGAATTAAACAAATTTTTAAAAAGATAATTAAAATACTTATTGTACAAAAATTAAATAAAATCAAAATTTGTAATATCTTTTAAAATATTTCTACAGCTTTAAATGATACTCAGAACCTCAGAACCACTTACTGGGTCTCTAACAATGATAGTGATTTGCAATTATCACGAAAACAGTTAGAAAATAAATGCAAATTAAAATTACAATAACAAATTGAATAAAAGAAACTAATAAAATACAGAAAATAAAATTTCTTCAAACCATTTTATTTAGAGATGCTCTGGTACCTTACGAATTGTGCACTTCACAGTTATTTAATTTTAAAGAATATATTTAAACAACAGGCTGTAACACTGATTAATATATTGTTTCACATCACATTCCGGCGCCTCTCTAACAACTGTTCACAAACTTCGTCCAATTTTTTTTAGATTTGTAAAAGTCGCAAGACAAGCTTCAAAAAAACATCGTTTGCACACACGGTTTCACCTTGACTACACTGGTCTGCCTCTCAAAACAGTCTCGTTCATCAACTTTATCGTTGGTGCACCAAAACTACTCTGGTCAGGCTCCCAAACCACTCTGACTTGCCATGACCACACTGGCCAGGCTCCAAAAAACACACTGACTGTTTCCGCCAAAGCTCTGTGCGTATTAACTACGCTTTTCCGGAAATAATAGCGTAGAAACATTTTCAGTGTCTGCATTCTTGCGCCAAACAATTCTCTGGCCTCAAAGTTACGCCGACAATAATATTAATTTTGAAGTTTTACATTTATGCTCTACAATCATTATAATTATGATAAAATATGTGTATAAAATTTATTTTGTTTTGCAGTAATAGTAATCAGCGAGCTTTATATCACTCGATATTTTTTTCCATCAGTTTGTATGAACAGCATAAATAAATAACAGTTACTTTTAAGATTAAAACATGAATTGACGACGTGTGACAGTAGCATGTAAAATAGTACGCGCATAGTGACTATCGTGGTGGATATTAAGCATAGTAGAGACCGGTATGTACTTATTAATCCATCGCTTGGCACACATTGCTTGCCTTGTCATCAATACAAGTATAAAATCCTTTGTCTGCTGCATTGCCTAATTTGAAGGGAAAATATGTGAACTAAGAGTCAAAAAGAGAGAAAATAGATTTCAGTAAAGAAGTGAAGGGTATTAAGGTATTTCAAAGGGAAAAAGAAGTGTCGTTTTGAAAATTAAACAGCCCTGTTCATATTTTAGGAGTGAAGAGTATTAGTCTATATCATAGGAAAAATTATTTTCCAAACCATTTAAATGGAACACTTTTATTCATGGTCATTAAATTTCATATCCTAGTTTGTAATTTAAATTCTGGGTAGGTTCGGTACCACTTTGTTTAAAGAGAAGATTGCTGTACATTTATGATTTTGTTTCAGGCTGGAAAAATTAATTTATTATTGTTTTGTATAGGAAGGAATACATTACTCGATTTGTTGTTGGCGCGTTGTCACAATCGGAAACAACTTTAGCCTCTTGTGCGGAGTTTACAAAGGCGTATGTTGACTGTGCGTTTGTCGTCCCGAGAGGGAATGGTCGCGTTTGAGATAGTTAACTCCTCTATCAATTCCTATGCACACCAGATGCTATAATTCTTACCATGAATAGCTGTAAGATACGTTAAACACGTAAGTTTTGTAATCCGAGAATTGCAAGTCGTATATTTGGTTATGTATTTCCAATACCCGATTACCTCTGCAGCACAGCGCGGTTGCGGCCCAGAACGGACACCAGCATACAGCATCACGTAGGACTAATACGTATTCTTAAGCGAGAATGCTATACTCGTATGTGGCACAGGGTGAGTTCCCGGGTACCGCCACAAAGCGTGAGCGCACCCCGTATACGTGTGTGTGTGTGTTAATTTGCAGGCCCCTAGCAGCCGCCGAGAGGAGTAGGTGTGGTCATTGTCAATCTGGCCGTGTGGAATCCAGTCGCCATTACCAGTGGCAGCCTGGAATGGAATTCCGTAATGAAAGTGGGCTGTTGTAGTGCGAGGGGATGGTAGGGGGTGATTACGGCCGCAGAGTGCTAAGCCGGCCACAGTAACGCCCGCCATGGCACAAGGGGACACATTCGTCACTGCCTCGCAAAGCTTTTCCTAGCTAAGGGATGCCTCAACTCACCCCATTTCAGATGGTTGCTGCCACCACAAACAAACGAAGGGTGGCCACAGCGCTCTATTTCGACTCCGTTAAATATCACCAGAGGTAACCACGGTCAGGCCTCGGATTACAGGCAATCCCTCAGAGCTAATTTAAATTGGGGTCGAGCATCTGACGATATCCACTATACGGACACCAGTGATCGAAATGAGAACTACCTATTTGATACGATATAATAGGTTTGTAGGTGATATGCGTTAAAACTGAATTGGTAGAAATGCATTGAAGACCCCGCAGTATTGTATAATATGCTCAGGTAGTACAAGAAGAACAAAATTTCAAATTAAACAGATGACACCTCAATACGCAAGCCACTTATTTCTAACACATATGAAATGTCTCTTTGCGAAATGGCATTACTTACTGGAGGGACTTAATCATTTAGATTTAATTTATAAAAATTCATCCCCAGTATTTGTTATTATGTTAATATTAAAATGTATGCATATGTTTTAAAAACTTATACCAATGTCTAACGATCGAGTACCTCTTTATGAATTCGCCAAACAAAAGTTCACAACGCAGATGCAAAGTGGCCACAATCCTAAATCATCCAGATATTTCACAAATAACAACGTGTTTTGTAATGGAAGGCCGTACCGACCCGTCGGAAAACCCAAAGTTGAGGGTTTTCTCGGCATGCTGGTCAAAAAAAACTTTACCGTTCAGGTCACGTGGACAATTGGGATGACGTTTTCCCCTTGTGGCGGAACGTAATATAAAAGCAAGAGGAAAATCTCATGGGGCTTCTTCTACGACATGTTAGAAATGTTTTACTTACACGTCGAACGGTACCGAGAAAAACGGGACAAAAGTTGATGTTTCGTAGTTCTTCCGGAGAAAGAATTGCAGCAATGAGGGAAAAATACTTCACGAATGAAGAATCATCGAAGCTGATGACGCAGCATTCTACTTCTTGAAGCAACGGAAAATAATGTTGAAGTTATGTATATTTACAAAAGAAGTGTAATTACAGTTTAGAATTTGTATCGGCGTCAGTTAAGGTGAGCATCGCAATGGTATAATTTGGATCCACTATACAGAAATAAAAATTTTAATAGTTCTTTTAAGATGAGTTCATGTTTAAAAAATAATTGATCAAATATGGAATACAAATATTTAATGTTCTGTATAAAAGTCGAGAGCACAGATTCAAATAAATATTTCTATTCACATATTGTTCTTTTCTATCGTGGGATTTTCCCACTCCAGCATTTTTCCTATTTCTTTATTTTGATCAAGGTGATTATATAAAATGTTGAACATGGCCTATTGACTTAATGATTGCATCGTTTGTTCTTCATTACAGACGTCGAGAATCGTACATCTATTTCCATTGAGTGTCATTACATGAATTTCCATTGCCTTTGCCATCATTTATTTTGTATTGAATTTTACAAACTATACAATAAAAAAATCCTAAATAAATGGGTTACACAACGAGCAAAGTGACTAGTGGCCTCAAAATCCTTCGAAGACTCTAGGCCTGAGGTCCGAGGCTGTGAGCACTACTGTTTAGCGATTCGTTTTCCCAAATTTGCGTGGACAGTAATTATAAAACATAGTAAGGGCCAGACAGACGAAACACAGAGTTTCCGCTGTATTCCGAGATTTCAACGCAGTAACGACAGAAGTTGACTACGAAATCGTCTCAAGTATAAAGAGATACTGTTATTAATATTTACAAACAAAGTAATAATGCAGTACTTTACTTAAGTTTGTATTAATCAAAATTTTATCTTCTAATGTTTGCCCTTATCGGTTACAATGTTAATAGATTAAAACACGGAAAATTCTAGAAAGACAGATAAAGTACAAAGTCCTAGAAAGAAATAGGTACTAAAAATTCTTAAGGTAAAAAAGTTGATAGTAATACTCTTATAAAGCACGTAATGGAATAGATATTAATTTGTGTGTTTCAAAACTAGCTGTAATAAAATTTAAATGTACAACTTCAAAACAAAATAATAAAGTATAGAATTACTGAATATCTGACTACAAATAGATTTTAAATTTTAATTAACATTTTTTACGTTGAAAGAATATTTTTTCAATTTAATGAGTAACTTAAACCGCAACTTGGGGAAAAAATTGTTTCGCATTTGAATTTAAGAAATGTCAATATTCCAACATTCCCTTGAGTTTAGAAGATTTTGTTGGAGGTAATACATTATTTTGGTACTTTTATAGATACGGTTTAATGTTTTCGAAATATTTGAGGTATCTGTCCGGGTACACCGGTATGAGCAAAGGTAGAGGGGAGAAATTGTCTCAGAAGGCAACCACGAAGAAAATGTATCAATTTTGCATTTTCTTACATAATAAATATAATCCTTAATGCACTATAATTTACCTAACACCATCTTACATTGCCTGCCACAAATATCTATGGATGTTGTAGACAAACTTATGTCATGTTTGAGATAAGCGTGGAAAATGAATTTTCGAACACCCTTTGTCCTTACGGTGCTAAAAAGAAAGTCGTGTGTTTCTCAGAGTTATCTGATGCTACAGGCGTTACGCACAGAACCACTGTGCAACCAATTATATCAGCACTGAGACCTCCCTTTGAACCCGAGTGTCAAAGGACAATACCACCATGTTGATTAGTGTATATTATATTGGTGAGGCACACCCGTTACGGAATGGAACATTAATCCGAAATGTACCACTATGGCAATGAATGAACCAACATGGTATGGAATTTGTAAGTAATTTATAACCAAGTTAAGGGAATCGTCATACGAGGGTAAGTTCTTTTTAAAATCCTATAAATCGCTCGGATAGTATCCAAAAAAAGATTTATTTTCAGGAGAACGAATACTTTGTAGTCATATAGCATGGATTAGTTACTTCAATTTTACGTGAAAAATTGTTTAATAAATTGCGTACATAGCTTCCGTTTTTTGCTCGTCTTGGAAAATAAATGCATTCCTGTGTGTCTGATTCAGTGTCTTGTTTAGCCGTTTCTCTTTGTAATCCTGACGAGTTTCTAAGTCGATTCATAAGTTTTGATGAAACACTACAATCCTTAGTCACAACAACGGTCTAAAATAGTAGATTTCTGATGTCGTAGCTTCGGCGAATGTGTTGAGAAGTAAATCGGTCGGAAAATTGGCGGCCACACTTTGTTACCATTTCGGAGATATAAATAATCAGGATAAAGACAAAGAATTAAGTTACCACAAATAAAATTTTCTCGCATATTAAAAATAACATTCATGCAAAGCTCAGTATCAGTTATTGTGTATAACTGTTTGAGTTCAAGCAAAATGAATTATCCACATCGACTATTTAGTAAAAGGACGAACGGTAAATAATAACGATTCTGCATCTTGGACATCATTAACCATGAAGATCAAACAAACTCTTTCTCATGAAGCCAAGGAGGAAGAAGATCTTCCTTCAAGACAATTGCGCTGGCAATTGTCGACTGAAAGTTTGCAGCACATACCGTACGTGACAGAGTTCCCAACCCCACGCAAAATTTTTTCTATTTCTTTAAGAAATAGCTCTCTGGAATAAAATTCCCTTCAAACCAAAACTGATTGCGGAGTTCTGAACAGTTCCTCTAAAATCATTAGTGGACCGTTCTTCATTTAACGTCGTTTATAAACGCCTAATTTATTCATCCAGTTGGTCGATACAATACTTCTTCAGTTAACTTCTGATAATGCCATTTTTCGGACTTTCTAAATCTTTCTTCTTAAAAAGTTGAATAAGTTCTGTAAGAAATGTATGGATATGAAAGGAGAATATATCAACAAATAAAAATAAATCAACCCAATATGAATTTTTAATTATTTTAAAATATGGGGGCGTGTAAAACTTCAAGATTACTATGCTGTGTCGGCTTTATTGTAGACAAGGTTAAGTACTAATTAATTTTACGGGCTATTTGAAGTAGAAATTCCTAACATAAGGCCGAGGCACCTCGGCCTGTTTTGAGAGGTGTATGTTCCGGGGTCGCAGACCTTGGGCATACGGTAAGAATTGTCCGCTATTGGAATAGTCGGCCAGCTGCCTCCGAAATTGGTCAAGGCACGGCGAGGGGACAGTTGCGACCCCACAGCAAACTCCTCTCCCGCCATCGTAAGGGCGTGGGACAAGTAACAAATGTCTGACATACCTGATGTAGTTTTCTAGGGTCATGACTTTGAGGCGAATTGTCGGGCAGGATCCTTAAACCATAGCCCGGGAGCCCTAGTCAACCCTTGGCTACCTTCCTCTACCTTTCCGCATCCCCCTATCAAATCCCTTCCTATGCTGTTAAAGGGGAGTTGCCACCATGTATCCTGTTATCCTAAAAAATGTGTTTTTTTCGAGTAGAATAATTTTCTTTTCAGAATAACAGTTCTTGATTGCGTCAAACTGATCCGTAAGTTATTTATTTAATATTAATACATATTTCCATGTGTATAAATTTATCTATTTATTTTCCTCAAAATATTTGTAATATTTTGAAGTAATAAATAGCAGTTCAGAGACTCACTCCGTATAAAGCTGCATTCTTTACGTTTTTAACTGACCTTTGTGAATAACAAGCCCTCGAATTTAAGGAAGAGCCTTGTTGGGGAAGTCAGCTCATTAACCAAGCAGGGCCCTTAAGTCCACAGATAAATAATAGAGCGCGCGCTGAGGTGCCGGTGGAAAGCGGTAAGGGAGGAGAAGGGCTTGCCCTGGCCGCAGAATTTTTCTTTCCCTTGGGAGTGGATGGGGCATTTGCGTGCTTCTAACTGCGGCGCGAGTAAGTCGGCTTATAACTGACTTGACTGATCTCAAAGTGACGGCAGTCGTAAGAACTGCAAAGTTGTGCCCTCCACCATCACTACCAATATGAAACAAAAACAATCTCTCTTTTCAAGAAGAAACTGAGTCTAGGTCTACTAACGTTGGGACAGCTAACTAAATTTAAGACTCGCTATCTAGTGGCCCACCATCTATAAATAAGGCGTAGTTAGCGTTCTAATTCTTCAATTGTCTAATGAAGTATTGTACTGATAATCTGTATGCACGATCTTGACATTTATAAATTGCATAGCGAATGAAGAAAGGTTCAGTAATGATTCTAGAGGAAGTATCAGCGGCCCCGCAATCAGCTTATTACAGATTAATTTCATAACATAAGAAAAATCTATGAGGTCAGCAAGTAGGTTAATTCATTATATTTCTTTTACAATTTCGGTATAGATTCTGGGATCCCGTTTTTTATCCAACATTGCCAATTTTTCGCAAAATGCAGATGATTTCTTGGATCTTCAATTCATTTAACGCTAAAAAACTTATTATTATGTAGCTATCTCAAACGGTTTTCGAAGTAATTGTGGAAACCAGAAATTCCTGTTTTTAAAAAGTTCTACTATAATTTGAGGTATATTTCTCTTATTCGTCTTCATTAAAAAAACGGCTAACGTAGTCGCGTTTGAACTGCGTCAACTGAAAACTTAATTATAAATCAAATAATTATACCATTATATAATTCACGTTTACCCCAATTTAAACATTATAAACAGTGACTCTTCAAAGAAATTATTTGAGTGTTCATTGAAACTTAGAACTATGTAAACCATCAACAAAACATTTCAATTTTTTATATTCATCTACCTTGCTCTACGTTTTACAAGCCAGAAAGCGTCTTTTGTACGTATAAAAGGTGTTAACAACCAAATGAGATTTATTGAAAGCAATCACTTAATGTATATACAGGACTATCGGCAGAAACGAATTACGATAATACTCTCTCATCCTATTGACAATCTGAAACTTTTTAAGCGTTACGAAGATTAATTTTGGAACAGTTAATACCCCTGTTTGTGAAAATTCTGTCCATCGCTGTGAATGCTCCACCAAATCCCTTAATGACATTAGCTCCCTGGGATATGTTGTCCGATTAATATCTTTGAAATGTATTTTAACCTGATTGGTGCACCGTCGCCGAACATATGGTCTCCCGCTAATTGGCCGTCGGCGTCGTTAAAAATTACTTTGCGTCCATGCTGGTCGTTAATGACGCCCATTCCCGGATGTCCACGCCCGTTGCTTGCTACTTTAGCAAGGGGGGAAGGGCGGAGGTAGATTAAAGGTGGTCATTAGCGACGCGCTGTGTCATCAGGGTATAGAAGGACCTGTTTATCACCACTCCACGTCTCTCCGTGTACCACCACAAACTGCTTCCGACGACGACCGCATGGATACAAGAAAAGTTACGCAAAAAATAAGAGCTACTGATCCACAACAAAATCTTTCAGAGTGAAAAAATTTCTGACTACGACTGGGGATAAAAAATATTGTCACAGAATAATAACTTTTCAAAGCCTTTATTTTTTTCAGGAACAATAAATAAGTAAAATTTCTTTATTAGAATGATAATTATTTTTTTCATTAAACTATTATACTCTGAAGGAAAAAAACATAACAAGTCTTCACCAGCACACAATACACAGAAAACATTGAAAATCTTTCAATACATTAGTATTTATTTCCGGTTGATTTTTGGTCTACAAATTCAACAGTTATTTTTTGTTATAGAATTAAAGATTTAATATTCAGAATAATTCTTAATCGTCAGTACTATTTTTTAAAAACAATGTATTCCATTTTAAAAATATTAAATATATAAACATATTCCTACATGAATAATACGACAAAATAAAGTTTGCCAACACGCAGGTTATAATTTAGTTAAATCTCATCTTATATTTTCAAATATTATTTAATGAAAAGTATCCTCACGTTTTAATTATTTGTTTGGATTTTCAGGAATTATCTTCAAAAATTATTGTATTGAAACTTGTTATATCATATTAGGGTAAATACTAGCATCATATAGGCGCAATGGAAGTGTAGTGATGTCGCAGCTTGTATGTCAATGGCCGTGCACCAAATAGAAGCCCTGCAGATTAATATCATTAATCTTTCATCCGCCCTTTCAGTCTCTCTCTAAGAGGGTATTGGCCAAACCATGGATTATCCTATATATAGCACACAGAGACGTCATCGGAAGGGCGTGGGACAAGTACCAAATGCCGGAACTACCCGATTTGTAGGGTTTGCCATGCAACACTTTTAGGCTAATGTCGGGTGAGATAAATGTTCTCTCTCGTAAACAAGTTTTAGTGAAACGATACTACATTTTTTTCATTTTTATTTATTACCTCTTACTCACCGAAGGTAATTTATGCATTTTTGTATAATCTCTAAAATCGGGAATAACACAATTCGATATCATATTTTCCTACTTCTTATTTTAGTATCTACAACAATTCCAGTCGTCACTCGAGGGCATATAATCACCTTTACTGTTGCCTATACTTCAGAGACAACTGAGCCATTCAAAATAGTACTGAAGTAATTACCACCTCTTCTTATTTACAACTTCTTGTAGTCTGAATGCATCTGTTAACAGGCTCGTTATCGAAGTCAGTGAACGTAATTGCAAGAATATTGAAGAAACGAATATGCTTTCCATAGTTTTAACCGATGAGGAGAATTGTTCCTAAATGGAAGGTGTATTGTCCAGATACCTAAGGGACATGTGGTCAAGAGCGACCTCAGGTGGGGCCTGTTCTGACATGGTAATCGCATCAGCCAGGCGCGGTTAAAGCCCTAGAACCAGATACGTGCATAACACCGTCACACCTCATTTACCGACATTTGGACACCTGTCAACCGGAGAAAATTCCAGTCACGAACATCTGTTTTGGTGAAACGCACGAGTGACTCGACGGAGATCAGTGGCAACTGAATCATTTAAATACAAACACATTACCGCAATATAATTATGAAGGAATCGGAGTACTGATAAAAAATAGAAAACATTATGCACTAAGAAAAAATATCCATTAGTGTTTCGGAAAAGATTAATTATATTAATAAAAATTTAAAATAGTGCATACTAACATGTGTCGACGATGTTTCTTCAATTTTTTGATTCAAGGCACATTAAAGTATTGCGTCAAAAATAAATAAAATAAATCTTTATAAAAAGTCTAAGTCCAACAGCTATAAAAATAAATTCGGCATTTAACGAATCTTCGCTACGGTTTTCAGCTGTAATGAAGTGGAAACCGAACAAACGCATTTTTCGGTACTCAAAGAGTCGTCGATTGAATTTATGCTTGCTGAGATTGTAAAGACATGGGTGTAGACCCTGTGCACAATATTTTACATCAACAATTGTTGGGATATGTATGATGTGGTTCTCATAAACTAGAACAGATAATTGTGTCCTTGGATCAATTTAATCAAGATGCTAAGAACAAACGTACACGTTTGGCCAAGAAAAAGGATATTTTTCACCACGACAAAGCACCCGCTCACATGTCTTCAGTTGCGAAATTCAAAGAAATACGCTTTCGAATTTCTTTCACTTACCAGTCATTGACCATATTTAGCTCCAATCCAATGTTGCTTCCATAGGGGATTTACAGAGGATTTGGACGACATTTCGACAAATTAACAGAGATGTTTCATGTTACATAGTGATAACCTACGATGCTCGTGGACATGGGCATGATTGTCAGAAATTATTTACTGAATGAATAGAGTTGAAAAATATAATAAACATAATCAGACGAAAACTACCAATGACTTGGAACGGAGAATCCAAATTATCACTTCACAATTTTTGAAAATAATCTTACTCGCTTATATTTTAGATTTTGAAGTTTTTGGAATTAATCAAGCCAATAATACAAACAGAACCTATAAGTGGATGCAACAAGCAGGACTTCTCTTAAGGAAAAAATTAATCACATTTATGTTGCATGGCAGACGAGTAAAACAATTCTTAAATAAAACAAAAACCTTAAAATTTAGTCAGATTTTTATTTTTACACATGTCAAAAATATATAAAACCTCATATGTTCGTGTTGACTTCGTGCTGCTGTTGTGTTTTGTAATGTACAAAACTCAGATGATTATGTTCGAATGAATGAAAGCTTCTGAGGTTTTAAATTTTTTTGACAAGTTTTTTCTTAAGAAAAAGATGACGAAATTTTAAGGTTTTTGTTTTATTTAAGGATAAAATGAAGCAATGAGAAGGACCAAATCGAATATCTGTGAGAATACAAATCATAAAGTTGTAGGAAGTATTCAACAGCATTAAGGCAAGATTCGAAACGGCTTACATGAATAAAAATGGAAATATCAAAGTAGGAAATTCAGAAGTATATAACAGTAGCTAAATATCGGTAGAGATATCACACAACTTTAGATAGTGTTTCAGTGATAATCAGAGAGGCAAAAGATCGCGTGTTAAAAGCTCATGAAGAATCTTTAACACTCCGTACAAAACGCAGAGTGGACCCAGAGTTTCATCTTAGAATTTTGTTTTCATTTGTTGTCATTCACGATCTGCGTAGAGCAATGCGACATAGTTCAAACCAGCGATGTTGACATTTAGAAATTAGCTGATATGGTTGAGGAGTTTAATTTAATCTGAATTGTAATTTCTTCCCTACCCCACCAATAGTCTGATTGTGGAAGTAATACATACATTTTGATAGGGTGCTTTCGTTTATCCGGTAGGAATTATTGAAGTGAGTTTGTGAGGTGGAAAGATGAAGTATAAAGAGGAGGAGGCGGAGGAAGTGACGCATATCAAAGTTCTGTGCCTGAATAATAGACGTCCGCAGTGGAAAAGGAAGTTAAGTGCGGCACGGGATCGGCGCAGCCATCCATCCATCCACTTCCACTTAATTAAACAATTATACTTTTTATCCTTTCGTTTCCGGATTTCCTGTTCGGCGAAGTGTGATGAGACATGGTCGCGCTGAAAGATAATACGCTATTGCTGCAAAGTCGTGGTGGCACGTGAAGGAAATATGCGCTAGTCATCACTTTGCAAACGTGACTGCTCAGCGAATACTTTTTGAAATATAGACAAATTTATAAGCTGACGTATGCATTGCTTTAAAATATAGGGGAAAGAGAGTAAAGTGAACGAGAAAGAGCTAAAGAGAGAGAAAATTTGCTACATCATCAATACTTATTTCCATATAAATCCTCCTTCAGTTTCTTCCATTACCAAATTCTTGCATCCAATTTTAAACCGTTAACCAATTCCAAGACTGTGACCCAAGGTTGCAGACAGTTTTAAGTCTAGAGATTTGGAATATTTTTTAAATAATTAAGTATCTGATCAACGGTTAGCCAAATCAACGACAACTGTGACAAATTAATACCTGTCATATGTTAGTAATGAGAAGGAGTTGTTTCAAGCTTTTCTAAGTGTTCATTCACGTTGGATCGCTGAACATGAATCTGTAAAGTGAGCAAGACTTTGAAATTGTTTGATATAATATAAAATTGCTAACTTGGAAAAATGGTTGGTATCAGTTCTTTAATTTGCAAAAATGTACATCCATAAATCATCTTAAAAGTATTTTCTGTTATGTAGGCTAGAAACAAAGTTATGAATCTCTTGTAAAATTAAACATACCAAGCGATATTGACTAAAACGAAATACTTCAATGGAGATGTTTGACAGGTGTCCATTTTAAACTATAAAAAACTTTAATATTATGTTAAAAACAATTTATTTATAACAAAAAAATTCTTACGGCCACAATAAAAATATATAAGAGCAGTAGGATTAGTCCATTAACATTGGGAAACAACTAAAAGGTTCATCTTAAATACATTACAATTTTATATGTTCCCTGTACTGCGTATTAATTTATGTATCAATTAGGTTATTAAGGAAACGATTTAAGAAACGTATTTGTAATACGTGATTTCATTTGTTAATTATTGGTATAAGTTATTAGATGTTACTCTTAAATGTTTGTTTTTATAAATTTGATTTATTTGTATTTCTTATTATACAAGAGAAATGACTTGTAAATTCAAGAGATATTGCATTTGCAAATATGGTTTCCTACACTAGCTGTAGAAATATATGTCATGAAGCAATGTAAATATTATTCATGACGATGCCATAAATTGTAAGATCAGTGTGCGCCAAATTGTTTGATGCAGTTTCCAAAAGGTATTTAAGATTACAGACAAAGGTTTATATAAATTATTGGTTCCTGTAAATAATTTCAATTATTATTTTAAATTTTTTTTACTTTTTACAAGTGATTATGTCTGTATTTCAATATACGAAAGTCTTAATATTTTTATATTTTGAAGTACCAATATATTACTTTTTATAAATTAATTGTTGACGGAATTTAAAGTTTTTTAAAAAAATCTATACCTGTGAGTAACATCTTCATGGAATTCACGTTTTATAATAAAACATAATAGATTTGTACTTTAAGTGATGTGAGGGAAACTTTCTAACAAACATTTAAGGCCGCTGATATGACCAGTTTTACCCTTACACTTTCTCTACTACATTTATCTACTTATGTAAATTTTATATGCCTAAAAATTATTTATCTGCAAAACATTTTATTAATTGACTTATGGAATATATTTGGGCGTTTTACAACCAATTTCTTGAAACATAAAAAAATATATTAAACGATTTTCCATAGAATCCAGTAAATTAAAGAAAGGTATAATGTTATAGTGTCAAATATGGTAGAGCCAATTTGACATAAACAGAGTGTTTTTGCGGGATAAATTAAGGAAAACTATTTGTTAACAATACCTCAACTCCTACCATAGAACCTGAGGATGGAGAACTTCGAGACTTCCTAGTTGGCGAGTAAGATGAAGTGACCTGCCAATGTGTCATGGGTTTAGAAACAGATCCTTCACTAAAGCAACATGAAGGTGAAAGATCCATATAAAATAATACAAGACTTACAGTTTATTCAGCAATTATACTCGAAGCAGAATGTAGTGTAAATTATCGCTGAGATGCAAACCCGCATAACACGGATCCAAAGTCTGATCATCCAACTAGCCAAGCAAGGAAAAATATTTTACTATGGAGTATTGAGAAAATATGTTATCTTTGTAAATGTTAGTAATGATCTAATTAAGAATAAAAATTATTGCTGTGCTACAAAAACAACATAACAGCTTTACATGGTCAACTTAAAGAAGTAGCTTCTAAATTATCACTAATTTCGGACTATCGAACCAATCTATAAAGTTATTGTAGTTGATAGTTCCGTGTACATGTCCTTAATATTAAGACATTTCACTCAATAAATTGAAAGCAATTAATACTTTCATGAAAAGCTACATCGCGTATTTTGCGTTTTACAAATAATGATGCGTTTCCAGAAATGCGATCAACCATTAAGTATTATTTCCTCGGTTCAAAAATATTTTAACATTTCACTTAATTAAATTTCCAGTGCCCTGTAAATAATATGTTAAGTCGCTTTGTGTAATTTTTACAGATGATAGTAGATCCCATTTCTCGTTCATGAAGAAAGGCGATAATATTAAGCGACATTAAAAATAAATTTAAATAGCATGAATAAGTAAACTATCATTAAACTAGTAGACACCAAAACATTTTGCGACACAATATTAGGTTACGGATCACTACAATGCAAGAAAATCTTATGCAAATACAATAGAATAAATTAGCGACCAATGTTTATGGATTGATAAAATTAAAATAAAATAGAGGAATACTGAATGAAGATACGTTAAGGGCCTATTAGTAACACAAGAAAAGTTGTACATATAATTATTAAATGGGGTTGATGAAGTTTAAATATTGGTTAATAAAAATGAAATATTAATTTTTCAGTTTTTGTATTTTAACTCATCTACCAGGAATAACTGTCTATTTGTACAGTTAATTTTAATATTGTTGTTAGATATCGGCTTTTTAAATATTATTCTCATACACCCTAAATTTTACAATAGTAAATAATTTCATGACTTACATAATACTGGTGCTTTAGATTTTATTTCCATTAAAATTTTGTTCACTTCTTACCTGTCGACATATTTCCTTCATCTGTTGGTAATTAGACTAACATTCCTTCAGAAACTCGGTCTTATTGGCAGCTGTGAAAGCTGTGCCCCATGGGGTTGGGTGGTGAACATTAATCATGTCGTGACTGTCATATCTAGCGTCGCATCCACTCCAACTTTCTCCTGAGCAATCACTATGTCCTCTTCCCACCCACTCCATCCCTCAGAGCGCTTGAATAATCTCACCCCATCCAGTTTTCCTTCCCGGAACGTAGTTGTCACCCCCCAAGTATCCCTGCTGGAACCCATTACTCTCCCTTCGTCTCTCCTCACCCCTTCCCGCTCATTCACTCAAACTGTCATAATATCGAACTGGAACATTTATTACCCATCACATGTATCGTTAATTCTGCGATATATCCAATTTATTTATTTGTATAATTGTAACTGCCTTAATGTACTCTCGAATCATTTTCTCTTTTTGTTTCTATACTTCTCAATTCATCATTTTCTTCCAGCACCTTAATGTCTCAGTCCCGCCTTTCTTCTCGAATACTTGTAATTTAGTGGTAAAGTTTGGAATGGCAATTATCTGTCCTTTCAATGTCTTCATATTTTTTATTAGTTCCAATTTCATGTACTGCTACCGGGTTGTTTCCATATAATTATTATATTTTGACCTCCACAATGAAATTTATTATTATTTTATTTATTCCGTATTCCAATACCGTGAGTACGCATTGACCACAACAATTATTCCTTAAGATTGAATGACTTATTTTATTAGAATATAGTCATAAAATTGGAGTTAATACTTAAGAATAATGGACACAATGACCCACGTGTCACTCCAAAATCCAAAATGTGTATGCGATATGACGGTTTGACAGTCGCTCCGGTAAGCGAAAGAGAATGATAGAATTTTTTCCTTCAAGATTGTCGCCACCCGAGGTTAATTGCTTGTTTTATCTCTGGTAATAAGTATTCCATTGAAGTTATAAAAATACATGTTAATGTATTTATTCTCTTTTTTTCTTTAGTCATCACTTTTTTCACTACTTCCGTAGCCTTGCACTTATCAATTCGTTTGAAGCAGTGTATTAATTTTACCATTTTGTTATGATAAATGTTATTGTTGTTTTTGGTTTGCATGTCATGATATCAGTATATTAATAACCCTTTGACATTCGGCAGCCGCTGTTATACACACAGTCAGGATGTTTATTGTTGGGCATTAGCCAAATTATAATTAGAGTTGGTTAGAGAGAAGGGGGTCGCGCTCATTAAGCAGGGAAACCATCTGTCGAATCACAGTTTCAGAGACCCTTCGATATGAGGGTTTGTTGCACAAAATTGTCCTGCAGGAGGATGAACTGCTCGAGACTGGAAGGACGCAGGTGAAAGAGAGAATCGCGTATACGGCATTATGGAATAAATTGAATTGTGAAATTCTCAGAATTTTTTTAAAAGAACTGCGAAAATCCTGAAGAACAAACTGACCTTAAATGTATATTGTCTGAATATGGAAGAAAGTGACGAAGTAAATTCTCCAGCACAGATCAAACATTTTATTAAAATTATACTTTATAATAAAAATATAGAGATAAAAGAGACTTTTGATAATTATTTTCTGTGTGACAAACCAAGTATAATCATTAATAGAATAAAAATTCTTTTTTATTAAGGTAACTACACGAAATGAATAACATTGTTGAAAAATAAGGAATGACTTTAGACAGGCTTCCTTCTTTCTAATAATTTGTGACACACAAAAATTTATTAATCAAATTGTTACTTATTTCTTTTTGGAATTGACCATTTCCATAAAACTTGTCGAAGTATTGATGCAATTTCTGGCACAGTGCGTATATTTTAATACAAATCTGAATGTAGAAACGTTCTATTTCATTTTTTCCGTTTGGGTAAGACAATATCACATATCAAATTGATTGGCACTTTTTTTACAGCCAATTATTTTATTATTTTCTACTGAATTCTAGGAACGACATTCCCTCCTGGATTTACAGTCGATGGCCGCCGTGTTTACAAGTCCTCGATGCCCCACTAACTTGTCGCCTTTTGTTAAACTTCTCCAAAGACTTCTTTCATCGTAGACTTGTATTCCAAATCCCCTCATTATAATCTTTCCGTTCACTTATTTGTCAACATTCTTCTGCAACGCCACATCTCCAAAGGATTCGCTTTCATATCTTAACAACCATCTACGACTACGATTCACACATCGAAAGGCGTTAAAATTTATGGAGCTCCAATTTAATGAAAATAGTAAAATATTTAAAATAACTTATTAAGTTTTTAAGACTATTTTATTTATATATTTAAGGTACTAAAGGTGGTAACATTTTTAGTTGGACGTTTTTGGAATAATATTTGTTAGAATAAAACAAAATTTAGTTAACATTTTTATTGTTAACTTTTTTTACGAACTTATCATTTTTTCATTTAAACTGAACTTTACAACGAAAAATAAAAATTTACCTATTATTATACAAAATATATCAGATTATTTTGCACAGCACACGTCTAAAAATTACACATCAATGGTATTTCTCTATATAGATATAAATAACATTATTTGCAGAAGCAAGTGACACTTAACACAAATTATGATTATTGTAATTAATATTTTTAATATTTTTAAATATCCGAACATAATGACTTTCTAATAAGATAACTATTATAACTTGGTTTTACATCATCGTTCGTCTACAGAAAGTATCACGAATTATTTATATCGCAATTATACTTACTTACATATTCTTTATATGTAAACAATACACATTTTTCTTAGAATTAATTTCACTTCTAAGAAAGGTAATAAACGACTCCTACTTTTATCCCTCCATCAGAGAAATTACTGTTTATCCCGTCCGGAAAGGTCTGGTTTGAAATTCGATATCCCTCTTTTTCTTCTATTTTTGACATGAATGATTGTTTCACTGCATTTGTCGCAAAGTTCATGAATACTCGTTTCCTCTGCTCTATTTCTCTCTCTTTGAGACTTAATTTTCCGGAGACCTAGCTTTCCGGGACTGACGCCTGTCACCGATTGTAAGTGATCGTTGAGCGCCGTTTTCCGCCGTCTGGAGTCGCTTCTACTTCGTCTTCTTCTTTTAGTACTTTGTTTTATGCAACATCCATCTTCATTCCTGTCGCTCACGTCAATGTCTTCAACCCCATCCCCCCCTTCCGTCAGTAGCCAATCCAAACACCCACTGCCAAGCGACAACAAAAAAACACCCTTCCTTCCTCCGTTGGCGTAAAATGTATGATAAAGTGTTTGCAAGTATCTTCCTATACATAAATGTGGTTCTGAGTGACAACTTTCTCCTGTAATATTTCACGAGTGCTTGTGCATATGTCCAGCCTGCCGACTCCGGCGAGGAAAATAAGGTCGTGCTGAAATACGGAGCCATTATGGCCTGTGTAATGCAAGTCCGGAAGCGTTCACGAAGCAGGCAGGGGTGTGGGCTGATCTATGCGTGCCATTCATAAAAATGAATTCTTAATGAGGGTGTAATATCGTGGAAATGTCTCCCGGCTCTTCTGCGAGTCAGCTTCCACTCATCTTCCCTTTTTGAGGAAACATTTCTTTTTCATTCTCCTCAATAAAAGTTCGTGCGAATTGTTTTTGACGCCCGATAGAGAGGAAAAAAGTATTTCGTATATTTATTATAGCTAAGAAATGGCGCCTCATCACATCATCTGCTTAAAAAATTTAGTAGATAATGCAAATTGTACGAATTTAGTTGTATTATCAATTCCAGTAAGTTCAGTTAAGAAAACTTCGTAGACATAAGAGACAATAAATAGTTAAATATTTTATTATTATAATTTATTTTGAAAATGTACATATAATTATGATAGTAAATCAAAATTTTAAATTTCATAACAGTTCATTTTAAAGAAATGATAGTACTTTGCAACAATATGAAACAATGATTCGTAAATATTTATATAAGGCTAAAATTTATACATATGAAGTAAATAATAAATCTGACAGTATGAAAGGTAATATAACATTGGTATTGATAATTGAGTTTTCACAAAGTATTCACATATGTTCAAACTAACCAATGTGTAGTTCAGTTTTATTTAATACGTTTTTTTTGTATATAATCGTTGGCGTAACTTTTAGGCCAGAGAATTGTGAAGAAACAGTGAGGCGCAAGAATGCAGAGACTAAAGATTGCTACGCGATTATTGTCGGAAAAGCGTATGTAATACGCACAGAACTTTGGCGGAAACAGACAGATCCACGGCCTTAGCAGAGTAGTCTTGGAAATATAAACGCAGATAAGTCAGTCTTGGAACTTTAACCAATGATAGAGTGTATATAGTTTTGGAGACCTGCCAAGGATTCTCGTGGCTAAATAATTAGGAATTCAGAAAAGTCTAAGCTGAATATATCACATTAGCCATTAACGTACTTCTACAGCAAAACTGAGTGACATTAAGTACCACGACGTATAGTCCGGAATTTTTGAGAAGTGAAACGAAATAGCAATCAGTGTTATAGCCCGTTCATTAAATATTTCCTTTCAAAATGGTATATCTGTGGAGTGCACAATATGGTACCAGAGCAGCACTAAATAAATGGTGTGCAGAAACTTGATTTTGTAAACCGTTATGTAAATATAATTTGCCGTCAGCTTTGTCTAGTTTTTTGTTAGTTTCTTTTACACAATTTTGTTATTGTAAATTTAATTTGTATTTTCGTTTGTAACGTTTGGCGCTAATTGCAAATAAATATAATTTATTAGAGGCCCAGTAAGTGGCCCTGAAGTGACCTTTTCATTAAATCATTTGTTAAAAACATACAATCGTACAAAATTTAATGTAAATCAAAATTAGAATACATAACTTTTTGTTAGCTTTTTAAAATTTTTTTGTTTAAATTCAATGTTAAATCCTGTTCATTTTCTTCCTTTTTTTAAAAAAAAATTCAATTCCACATAGTTTTGGTTCCAACTTGTTGGCATTCTTTAATTAATATATTTTGAATACTACAATATGTAACTCAAAAACGGCTAATTTGCATATATCACATTCTACGTTCTGTAATAATATAGTGTGTACACTTTGGCGACTTATAGTCAAGAAACGGGGGGTTTAAAGGAAAGTCGAAACATTCGAATTGAAAAAATTGTTACTCGAATGCTGTTCATTTAACTGACTGTCGCCTTCAAACTGATAGTTCATAAAATAGAAATGTTAATTTCAGTTTTCTCTGATTACCCAGCGGGTGTGTGCAATTATTCCAGCTGGAACAAGCAAAGGCTAGAATATGAGCCTGAATGCGTCACTTCACTTGTACTTAGTTTTACTGTGTGCTTCGGGCGTAAATGCTGTCTGAATTCATGCGTACGCGTTTAATTGTTAGTGTTGGTTGTTGTTAGCACAAACATATGTAATCACAGACAAATTAACCGTGAATATTTCCTACGGACAAAATGTGCTGTTCAAATGTTTTTATTTTCTCGTGCTTCACTAAACTGAAAGTTGTACATTTCAATGGGAAATTCAAAAAATAAATAAGAACAGACAGTAATCTTGCATTGCTACAGACGGATAAGTTAAGTGGTATTGGAAAAGAACAGCGAGGGACTAGGAAGGACGGAAGAAGTGAATTGTTGCGTCAAGGGGTAAAAAACAAACTGTTGGTTGCATGCTAAATTTTTCAGATAAAAATATTAAGGTCAGAATTTAGAAACGTTGCGGGCTATATACGTCCATCCATATGACTAAAAACTACGAAAATTTTGTTATACCTCAATTATAATTTACGCACAATATCAGTCTGTGATTATTATTCGACATAAACTAAATTACAATTAATTCCACTAACGTCACGTTTTTCAATACCATTAGCATAGCTGTATGTAAAACAATTAATTTTTGAATCAGCTCCCCGGTTTAGTTTCATTTAGATTTAATTAAATACACACGAATTGTTTCAAAATTGGCATTGCAAAAATAACTCGCAGCTTCCAACCGATAGTCGGAATTCTAAATGGAACTTTGCCGGACGCAATTTATAATTATAATAAATTTAACAGTGTCAGCAATTAATTACAAAATGAAACTCAATTCCTTTCTACTTTGCCTAAGTGCACAAATGAAACTGCTGTTTCCACAGTCTATGAACATAAATTGGTAATATTTTTTCCGTATGCAATCAATGCAAGATTATTAACTCTGAAAGCTACAATTAAATATCCTGGTACGATAGCTTGTTACCTCCCGTAAGAGTAGAACGTCAAGTACTTTAAATATGAAATTATATCTTTAAAGTTTCCAATTTCAAAATATAATGTAATAATTAAAAATTAGTTTAAAAGCTATATTTTTTCTATTTGTAAGATAGCAAAAGATAGAAACGGTTTTATATTAAAATTAATTATACATAAAAAACCTCTATTTAAAACGTACAACGATATTCAAAAGAGACTGTTGTGAAGAAGTAATTATATAATGTAAAAAAGAGAATGAAACTTTTTACGAATCTTTTACACTTTGATCGGATAATTCAATAAGTTACGGATATGAATCTTTAAAATTCAAGATTTGTCAGTAGCTTCGATCATGTACTACTGCAGGCTGGTTTAGTTTCTCGTCACTTAAATGGGAATAAATGTCTTAATTTATTACGAAAAAAAATAAGAGGACGATTTTTCAGAAATTTCAAATTAATTTATGCAAATATAAATCTAAGAAGATATCCTATAAAGTTTCACATTTTTTAAATGAAAAATTTACGTCTGATTGAAAATTCATAATAGGAAAGATACCCAAATACAGACAAAAGAAGTGATAATATAAATACCACACAACGTTTCTGGAAGACTTGTTCCTTTGTTCAGTTGTAAGAGCCGAGAGATTTCATGACAGTTTGGTTTAAAGTTATAAATTTCATATAATTACTTCATATTAATATTGAATTTTAGGTTTCAAGATTTTAAAATTAAGATAGACTCAAAGTTAATTACATCGTTCACCCATTTGGTTGTAAATGGATCAAAATCCCTTCCGAAGGAATCAGGTTTCGTATTTTTCTCTTTTGGACACAAAATGGTAAATTGTACTTTGATATTTCTAGAATATTCGATATACTGCAGTGAAGTTTAAAGAAAAAAATATTATATTTTCTTCTAGGAGGTGGTATAGCAGTCGTCTTCATAGGATTCTCCACTTTTCGGATAGATTGACCGAAAAATAGGGGAAATAAGTGAACTGTAATCGTGTGATCCTCAACAATAAAAAATACAAAAACTTCTCTTCATTGGTATTCGACACCGTTGTATATTTTTTACAAGGAATATACAAGTATTAAAACGGAAAAAAAAGACTACGCTGCCAACTTTCAGGAAGGGAAACTCGTCTCGAAGGCAATCATACAAAGTAATAACAAGCACGCTAAAGAACTTTAAAATGGATGGAGAAATCAGTGTTGTATGCATTAATAGGAAATATGAACGCGATCTGGTACGATTGAATACGTGAGATTCGTGTTCAGGTGATGAAATATCGTTTCAATCGAGGTCAAAGCGTAGATAAGCGCACTTCCCCCTCTTCGCCTGTTCGGGTTGAAAGCAGTTGCGTATCGATGTCCATTGGCTTTCCCACGCGACCTGTTCCAGAATGGACGAGCGAGATTGGGACGGAGGGTGACTGATAATTATAGGACGTAGGTGCTCCGCCGGTTGACAGTTTGCTTCAATTAAGGCCAACAAATGTGGCCTGATTACTGGCTCCTTTAATCTGACCGGTGCCGCGCCTCTGACTCTGATTAATCAAAAGCCTCTCCACAGATAATTATTAGACGTCATTAAAGCTGCGAAACCTCCACAAGCAACTCTGTCATCATTATGCACAAAAATATCACATTGTAAGGAGAAGAAAGGACGAATTGAAATAATAAGTGTGTTTAAATTCTGTTATCTGGAGAAATGATTAATCATTTCCAAAGTTCATTATATTTCGTAATATTAAATAATATTTCACTTTAAGCGAAAATGTAATAATACTTCATTGAGTCACGAACGATAAATTATACGCATTAATTGTATGTGAAAAAAAGTTTACTGGACAGTAAAATTATGCGCGATAATTAACTTGAAGATAAATTAAACATGACGGTAAAAGAAATAGTCAATTTGTGCAGATATCAATAGTGTTTGTTGAACTGTAAAAGGTTGTAAGTTAGTTGAATTATATAAAAATCAGAAAAATATAGTAAAGGAAACTTTAAATATTAAAGTGTATATTTAACCGAAAAAGGAAATTTTGGGTGTAGTTTAAGAATAGCTAACTTTTAAAGGGCAAAATAGAAAATAACTATTTATTTGTAATTAAGCAACTAGTGTAGATTACGTTAATTATAATTTGTGTAAACTATTAAGAAACAATGACAGAAAAGTAATGTTATTTTACTTTGGATTCCTAGAAATAATTATATCTGGAGTAGAACGAATCCAATCCATAAGTTTATTTTGTGTTAAAAATTAATTGTAAATGAAGAAATTCTTTAATATGACTACATGCTTGCCGAATATATCAACAATAACTACTGAAAAATATATAATTTGGTACGTCAGTGTTAAAAGTACTTTGATGTGATCTGAAGTTTAAGGTGGAAAATTTTATTTCTTTTCTGAAATGGAGTCATAATCGTTTCACGCTGAACCTGATTCAATTAAAATGAAATCGTAAAATTGATATACCGATCATAATAGTATAAAAAGGCTCTGGAGCTTAATTACAGCCATTAAATTTTTCCAATACTAGCAAATGTTAAAATCATAAAACTAAAAACCAAAAAGATTTAGATTAGATTTATTAGTTCAACTAGTCCTCGGCTGAGGAAATAGGACAAGTCAAATTGATATTACTTACAAATGTATGATTGAGATGTACATAAATACTCTAGAAAACGTACTCTATTAAAATCACATTTCACTTTCCCATGTGAAATTGGCAGATTACCTCGTGTTACATTGAAAATGTTATGACTACATACTGTAATATAAATTAAATTTCAGATTAAATTATCCCTTTTTTCATAGAACTAGCATATATGTATTATTAGAGAGTATTTAATATCCGTTCTTGTATTCTACGCTTCCTAAATATTACAACAGTATTCGAAACAAATAGATCCCTTTCCATTTATCTAATTCAATTTCTGGAATGGAGGGAAAGATGCTACCTTAGTGGTGATGGAGGTAGCTTTACTAACCCCTTCAATCTTCGAGAGAGAGAAACAGAGCCCGCCGAACGAAAGACTTATGATCCATCATCGCACCCCCTTTCAACACCTAATATTCAATTTTGCCAGCTTCGAAGGTCTCGTTGATGAAGATAGACGAGCAGTGTTTACACCTTCCGCTTTTAAGAAGGGAGTGATGATGACGGTAGTGGTTATTCGAAATAACAGCAGCATCTACTTGTTCTTTCAAAGGAATAATGGGGTGGGGGGGAGAGGCTGGGAAGGAAAGAATAAAAGCAGCAACCCAAATACGTCTTAGGCAGCTTTACTTTGTGCCGCAGAAGTGATGGATTAACATCGCCAGCCACTTGAGCGATCTATTCACTAATTTAAAGCGCTTTGAAGCCATGAAACAAAGGCGTTAAATATAATGCATGCAATTTGTGGAAAGCTCAGTAGTCTGAAAAAGAACTTTTAGCACTTTCCTTTCTATTTCAATACAAATAACTGGCATCTGTCCAAACTATTATAATTTAATTTCTTCATCCCTAAACATAATATAAGCACCAATATTAATTTCGTGTGAATTAATAAACTGCAATAATAAGTCATAATTAATGGTAAAGGCACTTTAGGTGTAAATATTTCTGCATCGAGAAGTTTCCGGACAAAAATTCAGGCAAGTTGTATTCTAAAAAACATTATAGCTATTGGTTTATTATAATTAACGGTGAGCTGAATACGATTATGAGAAGCCGACCCAGCAAACGCTAGATTACTGTTTGCCTCAATAAACACTTAATTGTATTCAGGCTTAGGACTTGCAATTACGTATTTAATAAACTGCACAAACATAAATAATAATAAGAATAATAAAGATGATAACGCTCGATCGTTTTAATTTTCTAAGGGTTTAGTAGTTTCCATCCACATTTTTCGTTTAGCTTGGATAGAATGCAGTATAAAAATTGTCTTTATTTTTCAATCAACAAATTATTTTATCAATCAACAAATTATTTTATTTTTTCCATTTATTTACTACTAAACTTTTATCATTAGATTTTCAGTTGTTTACATATTATTAATTTATTTTATAGTGACGCGTAATTTTATCAATGACCAATCGAGTATCAAATGACGTTTAATTCCCATCCCCCCCCCCCCCCAAACAATAAACTAAACATTTAAAAGTTCCTTGATTGTATTTATCTCACTCGATCAAACAAGTGTTTTAAATTTATCATTTTAATGACTAAGTAATTCTAAAAACTGTACATGCATTTCCATAAAAGCTAATATATTAACTATTTTAACTCGAAACTGTTACAAATTAATATTAACTTTATTACTTGTTACGTTCGTTCTTTCGTAGCAATACATTTATTTTACTATGTATGTACTATCTATTAACTTAAGTTATATTTTCAATCATTATCTTCAAATTAAAAAATTATATGTATATACCAGTATTTGTTTTTGTAATCGTTCACTTATTTAATTAACCCATAATATTCCTAGATGTATTTTACTTCATATTATTTATTTAATGTAAATATTATCTTAGAGTCGAAGGTGCTTAAACCCCCCTAAAGTCACTTCACTATTGCCAATGACGGTAACGTATGATATGCTGGATTTAATATTCGTTTAGTGGTTGTGGACGTACGTTAGCAGCTGTAGTGGATGAGGTTCGGTAGATTAGACTGTTTAATCCTGTGCATTATCGCCAGCTGATTGGTTCAGGACAATGCATGCATGCAATGAGATTGCCTCGGCCACTGCTCAGGTTTCGGAGACAGAAAGATCTATAAATGAGCGTATGGTACTACGCAAAACATGAATTAAATTATTTTGGATAAATTACCTCAATTTTCCCAATCCACAATTACTATATCATAATTTAAATATAGTCGTGTTCTACTTTAAAAATGATATTTTTTCAAAACTGTAAATTAGAGTATTTATTATTGAAAATAAACATTATAAAACTTTATGAACACATTTTCTATTTAAATAAAATATATTTCCTTATAAATAAATTAAATAAATGTATTAATACACCATAGATACTATATTATGTAATTCTTATGACAACTTCCTTAAAAACCACACGTTTTAAGTTAATATTGGTAAATACTTTCAATATTCATAATTCACTGCATAAAGACCGAATTTTATTATTTCCCATTTCAATTAATGCCTGGTTTCCTTTGTGTTGTAATAATAATGTATTTATGATAAACAACATTAAGCGATGTGATGATATACTCAATGAGAAACACAATTGATGGTTAAATCTTAGAATATTCATAAGTATAAACACATTATTACAAAAGTGAGAAGTCATTAATTCTGAGATGTAGAATTTATTTTAAAGAAATAATGTAACAGTATAATGGAAAATAAAATGAGTGTGTGGTGACTGTAATAAAAATATGTAGATAATCTAAAAACATCTGTATTAGTTTAAAATTAACAAAAAGATATCAAATTAACGAATAAACAGATTAAATTAGGTGATAAAAATAAATAACCTACGTTTTTTATTTTTTTCAGGTATTTGTCACACTAGAGCCTTGTAATTACTCGAGTAATTATTAGTAATAGTAACGTGGAAAGAAAAAGTCTCGTTGAAAAGCTTGTATAATACTTTCCGCGACAGAAAATATATCGTGATCACTTTAAACATATAAAAAATTAACTTAGAAGAGTATCGAGATTGAGTCCCATATTCAAACAAGTTAATTAAATATCAGTTAATTTATAAAACCAATCTTTAAACAAATTTAAAAAATTGCTTTCTTTAGTACTATGTGAGAGAATGAACGTATAAATTAATATCAATGTTCTCTAACGTCTGTTTATTCTATAAAATAAAATTTCTGGGTGCTACCACACTGTTTTCTATGCGCGATAGATTTCGGCTTGTCCTCTAAATATTCGACGTTAGAAAAGGAATTATTTTTATTTCGTAATTATTCTGCGTCTTTACCTCGATATATATTCATGAACTTCCAACATAGTGATTTTGACTATTTAAATCTAGGAAATATTAAACGCCAAACGGGCGTTCACTAATAGAAGTAGTAAGTTTTCACCTTACCTTAAATAACTAGAATATGGTTATTTCTATTCTTATTATCTCTATTTATGAACTTGGTCGAAAATGATGAGTAATCTTACATCTATATGGCAATGGTCCTCTTACAACAGAAACAATAGAATACGTTTATATTTTAACCTGGCGTCAACCGGAAAAATCTGTAACGTCAGACGAATGTGGACATCTGTGGACGAGTAGGAAAACTTTTACGTGCTGACGTGATCTGTTCGGAGAGAACTTGAATTTCTACCGTTTATATGAAAATTCTATACAATCATCATCGTGACCCTAAATTATAATAAAAATTCTACAAACGTATCTTTTGATTTTTTTTTCATAAATTTTTACGATCAAAATTCTTGATATTCTATTTTAGTACGGCATTAACCAACAGAATACTACTCCAGAGGCAAAACTCAGTACCATTTTCCTGGCTTATGATACCTTTCCTCCGAATTGGTCGTTTCAGGGTGAGTCGCGCAGAAGTTTTACAATAGCCTCGAACTCTTGAAGCGAACAAAACTGTGAGGAATCCGCCTCCTTGTGTGAGTGTGTGTGTGTGTGTGTGTGTGTGTGTGTGTTCGCTCTGCCCTGCCCCCCGTGTTACTTGTTAGAGTGAGGGGAAAATTGGATTTCCAACCCTCACTCGCGCTTTTGTCTCATGTTTTCGGATAATGAGGAATTGTTCCCCCCCCCCCCTTCCTCCTCGAACACACACACACACACACACCCTTTTTCGAGTTCCAGAGAAAGAGTAAGAGGAAATAATGGAAACACGTGCATCTGCAAAGGTTGGAGGAAAACAACGGAAGGACTTGCTGAGCACAACCTCTCAAGTTACCACCATCAGCTTGTTCTTAGAGAATACTTAAAATATATCCCGAAATGGTATGCAATACATCTTCTTAACAATTCACAAGAAAATAACGACCATGCTACTGCTGCTAGAGTGGAGAGAAATTTTTATATTCATAAACAAGCATCTAATGACAACATAAATAAATATTTAAATATTCAAGTCATGTTACTTTATTGACTGCAAGGAGTTCCATTACAACGAGGTAAATAAAATAAATATATAACATGGTCGTCAAACATCGTCACCATTATCCAATATATATATTCTATTTTTGAAGGATTATTTCTCACTTCTGATATTTAGAAAATTCTGTGAAATATCTTGGCATCGATCTTTTATTAAGTTATCACTCTAGGTTATTTGTCATTTTCGAAAATAAAAAATGTTTTTAGACCAAACTAGTAAATATGAATATATAAAATAACCAAATGAGGTGCAGGAACGGGAAATTCAATTCGAATTACTTCAATATAATCTTGTTATCAAGTTACAAAATTAAATCTGTATATTTTATATATTTGATGTTTATTTCTCAGAGACATTTCCAAATATGTATATTTGTGTACCACACTTTAATGGTTACGAACCAGACTGGATTAAAAATTGTGAAAATAGCCTACTTTATTTTTTAAGAATATTAGTTAATTTAGTCATTAGTAGCTATCTGCTGACAAACAAAAATGATGGCCCTTTTATGTTTAAGTATATTTATAAACTGTTTCTAAATTGTGAAACATTTTCTTTAATATGAAAATTGTAATTAATATTCTAAAGCAAAAAATCGGTGAAAAATGTTCTCTGATCTTGCTTCTATCCATAAAAATCAGCATGTTAGTTATTTTTTTTAAAAAAAACTTTGCTGCAAATGCTTGCTTACTTAGATCTTCTGTCTTTTGTGACCTTTGCACAGGGAAAATCTGTAGGCAGGGAGGCTTTGAGAGTCGATCTTTTCATATTCTGAGCAGGGAAAGATGAAAGTCATAAAATATTTTTTATATTCCGACGATTTCAACTTTATGAGGGAACTCAATAGCTCTCACAGATATTTTTTTTCCCCGTTCTTCTCAATTTTTGCATATATTTTGCTTTACGATCGGAAAACAGACACTTCTTGTCTCCTTCTCAATAAGGTTGAGTGATGCGCAGACAATCGTACATCAATATTTCATGAAAACGGTATCTCTTATGCCGATATATTTCACTGGAAAGCCTAGAGAAAAAAGATTGAAAATTAATATGTAGGAAAAATACAATTGAGAACACGATGCGGACGATAGTAATATAGTGAGAAAATGGAATCAGAAATTCGAGGGGTATTGAAGAATGTAAGGTACATTATTATTCATATATGTTACACCTTACTTTTATTTTGTAAAAAAAAAATAACTTAACGGAAAGAAAAATAAGAAAGTCAACGGAATTTAATAATTAATTTAAAATATGCAGCATGAAGTACTAAGTGGTGCACCTTGCTTCTATCAGGTGGTTTTAAACCCTGTAATATGATTAAGGCTATCTGAATGTTACTTTAATATTAACACAATCAGCGCTGGTAACTTTATACACAAACCTTTACACGAAGTTAATGAAAATTCCTCTTTGAAAAGTTCTGAATTAAACTTATCATATTAAAATTAAAAAATGTCTGATATTAATTTTAAATTAGTATAAAAAATAGCTAACAGCCAGAATATTTTATTTATTTATTGTTTATAGTTGCGTCAACATAAAATTCATTGGAGACTTTCCTACCATTCTATATGAAATTATTACAATTAATTCATATTATCTATACACTTTATTCTTACTCTCAGATTCATTGTCTATTTATATTAGATCTTGAATGTCGGAATGAAAGTTTAGAATTTAGCAGGTTATTTATTGTCACTGCTGAGGTACCTATCTCCCTTCTTGTGTATTTCTGAATTATGGCTCTTCTAGTCCTGTCGTGCATTGGGCAGTTGTAGAGGAAATGCTGGATCGTCAGGGCAGCCTAGCATACGTTACATGTAGCTTGCGGTGATCTAGAGAATTAGTTACATATAATACGTAATTTAAACTTCAACGTAACGTTTCTTCCCTTTTGAAGGACCTTCAAACTTTATCCAAAATTGATAAATGTAATGAAAAAATCGATGAAAATATTAAATCCTAAAAAATAAATAATTATGTATAGTATGTATTTGTGTTGGATTCAATCTTTAGATTTTTCATTCTATTTCTCACATATTCTTAGATAACGTTTGAAGAGATCCTTAATAAAAGGGAGGAAACGTTACGTTGAATTTTTAATGATACAAAAATTTTAAAATTTCTAAATAAATATTCTGACTGTTGGACATTTTATACTAATTTAAACTTAACACATCTAATGAGCTACCTCGTTATGAAAATAATAAAAATTTTAAGTGCATGAATATTTCAGGAATAATTTGCGATAGGTTGATGACAAATAAATAAGAAAATTACTTCATTTCTTTTCGGTTTACATCACTCAACTACCACATTATTTGGACAGTTAAGGTGATTATGATCACAAATGATACTTTTAATAAATACACTATTCACTATTCTGTACATTTTTCGTTGGGGTATTTTTTATCGTTTGATTATGCATTGGTACATTAATTGAAACCCAATGAGGAATCTCATGTCATAGATCACCGACTTCTAAGACGGAGTTTTGTTTACATTTTATCGAATTATTATAGAAAATAGACTCTTAGGCCGCAAGAAAAGCGAGTACTGATATTTGATATGTTCAAACAACAGGATCATTTTGGGGAGGCGACCATAATGCGCGTAGCATTATGGTCACAACCTACATCATTTCTTAAGACGTTGGTTTCGGCCCTGAGTTGCGTGGACGCCGCAATGAAGAGAGGCACACGTGGGTGTTGGTTTGGGGTTGTGCGGACGCCCGGCGCGGCGTCGAAGTCGTGCAGGCGCAGGCGCTAAAGCGGCGTCGGCCCAGCAGCGCTTGCCTCTGGCCTCTCTCAGTCTTGCTCAAGACTTCTAGTTGTGAGGATCGTACTAGGCGAGTCCATCTCTGTATCACCACTACATATCTGAAAAGCTTCCGTCATCATCTGCCTACGTGAATCTCCCAGGAAACGTGCTTCCCGTTGCGGAGGTAAATAGCTACTTTTACAATCATTCACATTAACGATTTATTCCCATACTTTTATTGGTTAAAATTCTCATTCAACTAATTTTGAAAACCAGATAGACGGAACAGTAGAAAATAGTTATATGCAATGTTATTAAATAATTCCTTACTTTACAAGTAATTCTGCCTTGATGGTATTAATTTTAAAGCACAGTAATGATAAGTTTTGTATTCACTGGAATCTTCTGTAATAATACAATACAATCACTGACATTAGTCAACCTGACAGTTATTAAGTGTAAACAGAACAGACGAGTCTGAGAATAATGGAATATGTTAATAAATCTGATCAAGATTCTAAGAGATAATAATGATTGCACGGTAATATATATATATATATATATATATATATATATATATATATATACTAAACCTGATGATCAGAATTTATCAGTAATTCCCATTTACTATTAACATGGTTGAGGTAATATGTCCGTATCCGAGTGAATTTCGTAATCTAGTGTCTCTACTCAGATTCATTTCCATCCGCAAGGAAAATGTAGTTTTCCATTGTCCCAAATGTCAGCCTCTTTTCTAATGTCTAATATTCCTTCCACTCGTCATCTTCTGTTGTTTTCTACTCACTTGTATGCTCTCAATTTTATTCAATAAAACTCATGTACTTTATTTTGCTTAATGTAATCTACTATTTGCACTATCACTAATAATTGTCATTGAAATGTTTCCTAACAGAATCAATACAAAAAACTCTTAAATTTCAAAATAATTAATTTGCAGTCAAAAATATTTGCACTGTCATCCCATCAACGTATTTGACTACAGGTTTAAGTGGGAATAGTTTGGTCATCGCAGACGAAATTGATGCCGACTAATTTCAATTCTCCCATTACATTGTTAGAGCATATGTTACCAACGATCCTTATACTATATCAGCATCATTATTAGCTAATTAATTTTCAGTTGCGCCAACAGATATCACTAACGGAACAGACCAATGCCTTTCTGCACTCAATTATGTATTTGGTTCTCCTGAAATAACTTTTGCGCTGATATCAGTTATTAACGGTTCTTCAGATTGAGATACGAATTACAAAATTATATTAAACAATATGCGATTTTTCACCCCGGACACACAAATAGACCTTTACAAATAAATATTTCTATACAGAAATAAGAATTTTTGTAAAGAGACATTGTTCATAATTTGTTAACCTAGAAATCAGTTTACAATAATTCAATAATAAATTAAAGACAAATAATTTATAAATTAAAGAGCAACCACTCCAACAGAAATTATTCACCACATAAACAGGCTATATAAATAATATAAACGCAGTATTTGGTATTAACCAATATTAAACACATAAGAAAATTTTGTAATAACTTTAAGTAATACAACGCAACGAAACTGTTGAAGATAATTATCCACAAATAATGTTTTTTTTAAAACATATAAATCCACTTTCAGGAAATAAAATATTTCTAGAACCGCAAACATAAAGCACGATAAGTAAATGATATGTATAAAACCGTGATACGTACTATTGTTAAAGATAATACGAACTGATATAGAGTAAACCATAAAGTTCTCGTTTTTCATACATACATATATTTTAAAAATAATAAGTTTCCACGTGCTATAGTACAAAACGATCTATGTTTATAGCTGCGTTGTATATGTATATGTAACGTAAAAATTAATCGAATTATTTTATACTGTTCAAAGAAGAATGTCAATCTGAAAATTTGTTGAACAATTAAAACATAAACTAATATAACAAACTGTGCTGAAACGTGGATAAAAATCACTGGTACTAATTCAATATAAAAAGCAGAGAATTGTAGTCTTTGTTCTGAGGCATTTAGAATAACACGCAAAGATATGATTCTGTTTTGCCATTGAGTAATCCATGCCATATATAAATTTCAAAAGAATAAAATACAAACGTGGTTTGTAATAAAATACTGCTTGCAAGCGTAATTTGGTATTAAATTAATGTTACTAGTAACTTGACAAACAACGAGCCTTTGTGTACAATTAACACCTACGGCTATTAATGTCATGTTTACAGACTCCAAAATGACAATACATATTATACTAGAACAACGGTAATATGACAACGATCGACGAAGCAGAAACATTACACATTACTTCGATAACTGCGTAAAAAGTCATAATTCATATATAATTCAAAGACTTAAACTTTTATAGTTTAAATATTCTGAGA
Organism: Zhengitettix transpicula; assembly: GCA_037074705.1. Taxonomy (NCBI): domain Eukaryota; kingdom Metazoa; phylum Arthropoda; class Insecta; order Orthoptera; family Tetrigidae; genus Zhengitettix; species Zhengitettix transpicula. The sequence continues at coordinate 30,758,721 of CM073596.1, read as the reverse complement.
CAAATATTACAAACACATTCAAAACTGTTAGCTTAAGTTAAAAACTTATTTGACTGTAACTGTCTTTATATGAACTGCCTCTCACTCACACAATTAAAATAATGATAAATACGACTTTTATGAACATTCTATTGCTAAAAAATTAAGAATAGAATATTAATTTGGTGGCAATGCACATTACTCATTCCTGATTTAGCGAAACTCGACTGGTAATTACTCTTCTGAGGGCTCAATCCCTCATTTTTGAACAGTTGAAACTCAATTCATCATTATATTCTCTCCTTAATTATGCATTAATGAACATTTCTACACTTTAATTATAATATACTCCCAAATAGACTGTGCTATATAAACTTCATAAATATCAATTAATCATACAGATGCAAGCGAATTTTTCTAATTCCATCAGATCTTATTCTTACTTTTTTCTGTTCAGTTTTTGTGTAATATTTTTAAAGTACTCTTTGGGACAAAACGTTTATTTAAAAACTTTAACTTATTCCTTAAATTTAATTCTTGGTGATTATTTAAAAATAGTGAAAAGAACCAAAGTCGCGAGGTAATTCGACACTTTAACCGATAAACTACAATGACGAACTAAAAATTATAACTATTATTTGTAATACAATAAAAATTTAAAACATAACATAAATATATCTATATATGGGCAATGAATATTAAAGAATTGTCTTAATTCATTAAAACCAACTCACTGTTGGAAATAGGTAGTGTTCTTGGACATTAAAATATTTGAAATTTACTATACATTTCGTTTATAAAGGTCTTCATCGTTTTTCATTATACGGACGTCATTACAAGATTTTATTTCTTCCACATTACACTTTACAAAATGGGTTAATAATAAAAAATGAAAACATCTGCAACCCTTTTTACGATTGAATTAAAATCTAATTTACATCTAAACTAATAGATTCTGTATGAGATCAATATTTTTATAATTTTCAGGGCTCCAAATTTGGAGGATGAAGTCAATTTTCGAAAATTTTCATAATACCGAACAACTAGAGCTCCATTCAAATTTCCATGAAATTAAGATCAGACTTCCTTCCAAATTGAGTTCTACGCTTGAAGACAAATTTGGTCGACAAAAGAAAATTTAGGGTAATCTATAATCGCGGATTGTTCGTAATACTGCGATGTGATAACATTTTTCGCATAACAGCTAAACACGCTCATGGGCGAGAGCTCCAATCAGAAACAGCCACGTCATCGTATAGATATAAATATACTTATTCACTAATATATCTAGGATTCGAGTATCATATACCGATAATTTCTTATCTGAGCAACTAATCCGATTAATTTCTTCATAATCTAATATTTAGATAGAATAATTGAAAGTGAAGTAACAATTTCGTTTCTGAACTTAACCCTTTTCCTCCTTATATGTTTGTTCTCTTATTATGTATCTTGAAATGAAGTCTTATAAACGCATATACCATCAAATACAACAGCATAAATAATACTATTTTATAAAACATTTGGAAAAGCCATAATTTCCCCTCTACAGTCTTAGAAAATAATTTATTTCTCTAGTTTAAAATTTGTAGCACGTAATTTCAACATTCACAAGATTATATTTTTACTTAACCTCCTTATATTGCAACTTTTGTCTCTCTGGTTACTTTATTAACCAACGGAATTAACAATTTGGAGCACTAAGTGTACACTTTTAAAAAATTCCAGGAGGTAATTCTTTACGACGTCATCACAACTGAAGAATCTGGTCTGTTAAAAATCATAGATTTTTCAGGTTGTACTTTTGAAATTAATGTCTGGTGGACATAAATTCAGTTTGAATAATAAAGGTAGTTAATGAATATAGTCAGTTGAGGTAGAATATGCACGATTGCAATGTTTTCACACTGAAGATGCTTGTCAAATATATCATAATCCCGCACCTCCTTCACAATTTACCGTTCACGATAGAAGCATATGAATATCGAACATATTGTTCTCCTTCATTCTGTGAATTTATCTTAGACTTCCAAAACACTGACGATCGATTCTACCTCGCATTGACTACAGGAGGTTTACCTGAGCGATAGGCCATCCCCTTTAAATGCGTACTCTACGGAGCGTGCACAGAAAATAAAAAATTATAGTTCAAAACTGCGTTGACCTCTGGAAATACATTATATGATAAAAAATAAAATATTTAGATTTTTACACGAGGCTCGTGAAATTAATTAACTCTGAGGGAAAAGTTAATTTATGCGTTAAAACACAAATAAATTATTAAAATTAGTTTTTTACTCTGTTTGAAAAATAAGAGTTCATTTATCCGGTAAGCACAATTAGATCACTGAACATAAAAACCAATCAAATAATTTATTGAATAAATTTATTTTCTTCCGAATATCGTATATATATTCATTTATTTTATAATAAATTTCAAAAGTTTCAAGTGTGATTATAAGATTATGATTAACAATTACAAAATGTCGGATTATTTAGAACCGAAAATTGCGTAGAAGAGAAATTGTAATGGAGAAGAAGACTTTAAAGGAATGTAACTGGATTTAACCCGACAAATGTTTTTGCAGCCAAAATATAAGTAAAAACAAAAGTTTAATAGAAAAATCAGTGAACATATCAAAGATATCTTGGAAGCAGCCCTTCCCTATTAAAACTTGTTTATTGAATCGTGAATCCAGATTATGCTACTAACTTTTTTTTGTGTGTAGTGTGTAGTTAATGAAAAAACTTCATACTGGTGTCTTTTCGACTTTATCCCCATATAGCACTTCGTTATCCTGCATTAATTACTTCACTTTCTCAGCACTCCTTTTTTAAGGAGACAAAACGAGCACTCTTTGAGACAGGATATACAAAGACGCATTGTGTTTATTAAAAAACACAAACTATCCTAATAATATTAACAAAACACCTGCCATTATTTATTTTTTAATTTAATTTTAACAATGATATATTTTATTGGCGGTTAAAGTCGTATAAATCGTAACAGTGGCCGGAGAGGCGTTACGATAACACCTTTACGAGAATTTACATCTTAAAGAAATTCGAAATTAAATTAAATATATTCATGCTCCAACGCTTAAAATAAAGTTAGTGTTTTTTAACACATGTGTCACGCATATTTGGCGTCAATTTCAGAAATCACCAACCACTACTTCATTTACATCCACTTCTATTATACCCACATAAAAATTATTAGAAAGAAAAAGCATATTAATAGAAAGCTCATACATTAAAATGCTCTTCTCGTGTATTAACCAAAGTTAGTATTCATATCTATCAAGTAATATGGATATAACAGTGATAGTGCAATTAAAATGAAAGAATCTCTTTCAGTTTAGAACTAGTTGTTGTTTACCAATTTCGTGAATGAAAATAGTCATGCTCGAATATTTGAAAGCAACACACCACTGTGCTTCTGAGCCTCATGGCCGTGTTTGTGTCGGACAACAATGGCCCGTATTGCCGGTGTTTGGTGTTCTTCTGTCTGTATTGAGAGCGAGTGAGTACTGCGCCTATAGGCGTTTCGGATGCATTGCACGTCCACCTTCAGGCCACTGTCCCTCCCTCGTACGTGCTCTGCGAAGTGAAAGCCTTGACTCTCTGTTATCAACTGCCAAAAGGGCAAATATTACCTACGCTCACTTAGTGGATACTTGCAACAAGTATTCCAATGAAACATACGTAAACCGTGAATCTACTTAAGGATCGATAACTATTATTTATACATTTTGTCCAGCTCAGTCCATTTTTTTGATCTTATCCCAATAATGTAATTGTCAGAAAACCTTCCAACGAAGGTGATCAATGATACTACTTTGAAATATGATCAATTTCTTAGCCATTTAAATGAAAATTTAATAAGTGTTTAAAAATAATAATAATTAGATAAAATAGCCAAATGACAAAATGAAGTAATAATATAAAAACCACACGTTTTTGGACACTTTTTTCACAACCAGGTCACAAACTCAAAAGGCTTTATTTTACTCCATGCTTTTAATCACCTGACGACAAAGTTTCTAGAAACGTGTGGTTTTTATATTATCACTTCATTTTGTCAGTCATTTGGCTATTTTACCTTTTTATTAAATTCCTTATTCATGTCAGATTTTCAAATTACTGACAAACGGTGCGACGATCTTGCAGTTTTGTCTTTTTAATTTAAAAATTAATGGCGTAACTTTATCACATTTATCGACATACTAGTCTATACATAAATATTTTTTACTTAAAGTTCATAATTATAATTAGGACGAAAATCATATAACTAACATGCAAAACAATTTTCATTTTTTGTCAAAGATTACGTAAAACTGAAAGAGAAGAAAATTTATAGACTTTTACAATGCCGTTGTTTTCTTTCCCACGTAAACTAATTTTTGATCTTTTCTCCCCGGCAATATAAAAGTATTCTTTTGGCGATGCTTCTTGATAGAACCAAATATTATTTCAGCATGGAAAGTGACACCGTAGAATGGTGTAATTTCTGTTTCGGAGCGAGTGCCTTAGTGTTAACGATCTAACTGTATAAACAGATGAGTGGAAACATGGCTGGGAATTCCCCGCGCACTCCATAAATGACGTCACGGACCCCGGAATGTGGAATTAAATACGACGGGGGTCATTGGACAGGGAGTGTGAGAGAGAGAAAAGAGGGGAAAGGCTGACGATTGATTGGTTTGGCTCGAACAGAAGTCGATATCAATTTCCCTTCGCAAAAATCTGCAGTTAACTTGAAACAGAGTATTCCACTTTGACAGTAGATTGAAACTTCTGGAGAAATGTTGAATCATAAAAACAGGATTCTGACAAGCTGAAACACAGATACGCCATTTCATATTTATCACGCGATGTTGTAATGCACCGGTGCTGTCTAGAAACTTAAGAATATATATCTTACAATTTCAAACACGTTTTTGTTTGCCATTATATGGAACCTTCAATGTTATTTGATTGTTACTTAATATGGTAAAAATAAATAAATACGTAATATAAGGAGACATAATAATTCTATTGAAGAAAATATGGTGTTTCCGTAAATTTCAGTGTATTTTCAGTTTCTAGTAATTTTATAGGTGTATAGGAGGTTTCCTTATTTTAAAAAAAATATTATAGTTTATTAATGCTGTTCAGGCTCTATAATTTTATTGTCACTTGCAGTTGTTTCTGGTTGCTGCTGAATTGCTGTGACGTCACATATTACTAATCTATTTTTGTCTTCGTTTCGTAAAGTGGACACATGTTTTTATTTTTGCGTACAATGTGATTATCTGACTGTAACTTGAAGCCGTTGATTTGTTTTCTGAGTTGTATTTGCTAAGCTGGAAATTCCAGCAGAGTCGCGCCGCCGCGTAATCCCCAGAGCAGTGCTGCCAATAGCACGGAGCTTTTAATACGGCGTCGGCGCTGGAGTAAGTGTAACACCCATCCCAGTTCCTGCTCGCCCCTTTGAACAGGAAACAATGGCGCGATTTTTAACAGTCGACGGCACCGAGGTGGTACTTTCGCCCCCCTCGCATCGGTATCACTCGTGGCAACTCCACGTGGTTGGTCACGTAGCCTTCAGGGGCAGCAGATTAAAAGCCAAATTTACACAACATACAAAATATTGATCTGACTACTTTCTTTATTCTTGTCACATTTTCCGTTAAGCAAGATTAATAACATATTTTATACGAGAAGGGAAATGATAATTTCTATCAAAAATCACGAAAAGACACTTGTTAAATAAAGGAAACTACAGTTTCAAACCGTATAAAATTATTCTTGTTTATATTCAAAGATTAATAGATTAAACCGAAAAATTAATAAATAGAAGTCTAATAATATAATCGTTTAATAAATTTAATAATGTCCGAATTGATCGTCAAAGAGACAAGTATATGTGAGGCTGTGTGAATAAGGTTAAATGTTTTGTAGAAGATATAACGCTACACGAGTACACCAATTGCCTCACAAACAGTCGTTGCCTGTCAGGATAAATCTTTTAACACGTGTCGTACGTCGTTTTATCCCAAGCGAATCTCGTCTTCCAGAACAAATAAAAGAAGAATATACGTCTGCGAGCATGGAAAAGAATGCGTTACTTCTTCTGACCTGTCTAGCACTACGTGTAAATTCGACACGCTACGTCTGACGAGGTTACAGCCGTTAAAAAGAAGCAATACACTCAAATTACTTTTTTAATTTAGGGAAAAGTAGTTTATTTACTGTTCATTTAGAAAGAAGTTGGCACATATTCTTATTTATATTACAATGTAGGAGACGTAGTATAACTGCTTGGAAACTTATTAACCAGACAAAATTTAAAAACAATTATTTTAATTAGAAAATAAAACATTTTTTATTATTTACTATATATTATTTTTACTATTTATTAATATTATAAAATATATAGGAAAATAATAAATGAAAGGCTTAGAAATATCTCAGATACAATTTTAATAGAGGAAGTAGCAGGCTTTCGTAAAGGAAGATCTTGCTCTGACGATGTTTTCACATTGAAACAGATAATACAAAAAAGACGAGAATTTAATTTGGAAACACACCTGGCTTTTGAAGACTATGAAAAAGCATTTTACAGGATTAAGAGAAATAAGTTGTGGTTAATAATGGATTAAAAGAGGAATCCCTAAGCATTTAATTCAGGTAACACAAAGTCTATATACAAATACAAGAATTAGAATTAGTAATGGAAAAGAGATATCAGAAGAAATAGAAACGAATAAAGGAGTTAAACAGGGATGTAGCTTGACACCTACATTATTTAATATTTACATAGATGATATGATGGGAATAGAAAAGAGAGAAAACACCATCAGGTATAAATATCGGAAGGAATAAATACATCAACACGATGCTTTTCGCTGATGATCAAGTCATAACTCAAGATTAAGACAAACTACAAATAGCTTTACATAGACTAAATGTACTAAGTCAAGGCTATAACCTAAAAATTTCCATAAAGAAAACAAAAACAATGGCATTTTTAGGCATTTATTCAGTCAATTGAACAGATATCACATTTCCAATACTTAATATGCGATATATCATATGAACAAGATAAAGATATACAGAGAAAAATTAACATTTTTAAACATATATGTGGCACAATAAGAAGAACCCTGAAGGGAAAAGCAAGGAAAGAAACGCAAATAAAATTTTATAAAGTTAGAGCAGTTCCCAGTGTACTATGCGGGGCGGAAAGCTGGACGCCTAGAAGTAAAGATCTAAGACGACTAGAAACATCATAAATGAAGTTTCTAACATCAGTTAAAGGATGCACTAGAGAAGAAAGAATCATAAATGAAACAATAAGAGATTAACTAGACATACAATCAATAACAGAGAAGGCGATCCAACTTAAAGAGAAATGGAAAGAACATCGTATGCCGCCACAAAAGATTTCCAAACAAATAATGGAATATAACCCAATAGGAAGAAGGAATGTGGGAAGACCGTGGAATAGATTGTGAGACCGGAACAGGCCTAAGGCCTAATCCCGGATTGATAGAACATTTTTCAAGGTATTTAAAAGTCCGTGACATATTCCTTTCCATAAAACATCAAATAATTGTCAGATGACTTGCACTGTAACTAGGCAAGGTTAAAAAAGTTAGCACATTTGAATACAAGAAATAATATAATATGGCATGATCACAAACTGAAATTAAATTTAAAATAAATTTTAAAAAAAATCATCTGGAAAACCTTAAATAACACTATAATTGTTTATGTAGGGGCGATTATGTAAATAACATAGTGGTTTGATTTAGCCTACCTTGAAACAGTGATAATGTGAATTTAATGCCCTTTAGCCCATACATTTTCTCTCGGAATCACAGAGGATCGTTTTGCTATTATGAAAGGTTTCCCCGCTGCCGTTTCGAGTGCCTGATAAATTATAATGATGCCCGTGAAATTCGCAGTTACGTTGTTGGCGATGAGAGTGTATTTTTGCGGAGTCCTTTATGTCCTCTCTGTACACGTGTGAGCATGGTGTGCGGATGCAGCAGCCAGCAAGGGTCGCAGAAAATGATAAATTAGCACACCACACGCGCTCTTCTCTCGGGCGGGGTAATTCATCACGACTCGGCCGCGACTGATATTAATTAGGCTGCGGGGTGTTGGCAGAACTGCGCAGTCCTTGCGCGCACGTCGCATTATATTACCAGCATCGTCGCAGGGGAAGGAATGTGCAGTCATCATCATCATCGTAGTGCAAGTGGCGCCATGAATAATCCGGCGGAATGCGAGTTTAAGCGCGGCTCGAGAGCGAAGCGTGCGGCATGTGGAATTGAAAGTAAAATGGTCAGCAAAGAAACTAAAGTACCCACAGCTAGATTGAGGATAATGAATTTTGTAATTAAGAAATATCCATCAAGATACAATGTCATTATGGCTAATAGAAACATCTTCGCTCATATTTTGAGTTTGCGGGTGATTTGCTCTCAGAATTGTCTGGTTTTAACACGCCAAGACAACAATTATTTACAGGTATTTATTGAGCGTTTTTCAAAATTCGTTCTTTCGATGTTACAATTAAATATACATTAAACAACTATTTCCAATATTTAAATCCGTCTATAAGAGAAAACAATTTTTTGTGGTGACAAGCTAAAAGATGCACGTAGTCGTGTCTACCCTTTAATAGCATAGGATTTGAAATGAGGGATGAGGAAGGGAATAGATATTCTGCAAAGGATTAACCAAGGCCTCCAAGATCTAGTTTAAGGATATTACCTGTCATTTGCCTAAACGGTACCTAAATAGTACTTGTCCCACTGCTTTCTGACGGCGGGAGAGGACTTGCTGTGGGGTCGCAGCTTTCCCCTCTCCGTTCCTTGACCACTTAGGAGGCAGCTGACCGACTGTTCCAATGGGAATAGCTGACAACCATATGCCCAATGTCTACGACCCCGGAACAGACCGAGGTGCCTCGGCTTGTGGGAACCTTAGTTCGAAAAAAATCAGAAAGGAGAGAAGAGAAGTCATCCCCAAAGGTAACCTCCTCCAGAGCTCTCTGAAAAGAAGGTCTCTACAACCTAATATATACATACCGTCGCAAACGTTCCAAATGTGACTGTATATTCTAATTATAAACGCTTATTTATTTTAACAGTTGAATTTATATACACACGATTATTCCTGAATTATAAGTTATATTCAGTTTAAACAGTAATTTGAATTAATCATGACAAAAAAATATCCGAATAAATATACAGGATTATTCTGGGAAACTGAAACAAAAATTGTAACATAGGACTATCGGGAGGTTTCGTAAGACCTTAGAGCCTCTGTTGGCAGTTTTTGTTACTGTGTTACTTCTATGACATGTTTGGCCTTTATAGTACGATGATGGTACAAACTTGGTGTGATTGAGTACTTGTGAGTTTCTTAGTGTGGACATTTCCCCCTTTCTTATTCTTTCTGATACTTTCAATTAAATATTCATTACTCAGTCTTCCATAAATGTAAATTTTTCAATTAAACTAACAAAAGCATTGCAATTTGAAGACCAGTCGAGGATACTAGAGACTAAATAATTTGGAATTCTGCAAATTCTACGCTGAACGTACTTCTACAGCAAAACTGAGTGACAATAAATACGATAACGTAAAGTTCGTGAACAGTTCTTAGCGGCGCCGGAATTTTTGTGGAGTGAAACGATATAGCAAACAGTGTTTTGTGCTGTTAATTAATCATTTCTTTAAAAATAGAATAACTGTGGAGTGCACAATAGGGTGAGAGAGTGATTTTGTAAGCCTTTATGTAAATATAATTTACTGTCAGATTTCTGACGGTTTTTTGTTTTTAGATTCTTATATACAATTTTGTTATGTTATTTTCTTTTGTAACTTTGGAGCTAATTGAAAATCATTATAATTTATTAGAGGCCCTGTAAGCGGCCCTGAAGTTTTGATTCTTATTAAAGCTGAGGCATGTGTTAATACATAAAATGAACAAAATTTAATGTAAGTCGAAACTGGAATAAATAATATTTATTATTATCTTTAAAAAAATATTTTTGTTTAAATTCAAGGTAAAATCTTGTTAATTTTCTTCCTTTTCAAAAAATTTCGAGTACCACATAATTTGATTCCAGCGTGTTGGCATTTTATAATTATACTAAAGTGAATACCACAATATATATATATATATATATATATATATATATAATGTCGTGAAAACAGTTGGCTTTATTTTGGTGTGCCATAGACAATCGGACAAGTAGAGGGAATTCTAGAATATCTCTGCCCACCACAATGCCGTAGCCAGTCAGATCTGCCGCACCATTAAGCGGAGCAGACTAATGAAGCCTGGGCCGTGTGCTTCATTAGCTATCTACCGTCTGCAGGAGCGTCGCCCACCTCCGTCTATCTCCTTGCCGCCCATCCGTCGCAATCAAGCGTCTCTCGCTCTTTCCTTGACAGTAATTACGAGTAGAGAACAGGTAAACCCAGACACCAGTTTCAGACGTCACCGTAATTCATACGAAACTACTGCTCGGCAAAGTTTCTGAGTGAAACGACATAGAGCGTCTAGTCCAAGTATTGGGGAATACAGTCATTTTATGCTCCACGTGAATTTAATTCTCATGCGGGTCAATTAGATTGGTCAAATAACCACATGACGAGAAACCAATATCCGCTTTTATATTCTGGGCGAATCAGTTTATTGAGAACTATTTTATCCACAGTCCGCTTCTGCCTACAAATGTACCGCCTAAGGTTTTTATAAACTGAGTGCAGCCCTGCATAATAATTGGTAGAGTTCAATTGTGCAGAAAAAACAAATCGTAGAGCACGATTCTCCATAAGAATCCGATTCGATATATTAATTTCGGCATTTCTCCAATGACTGAATAGGAAATTCCATATACATCATTTAAATAATAAATCAATATTACATATAAAACTAAGAAAAATATGAAATTATTAAATACAACTTATTAAATATAATAAAGTCAGTAAAAATAAATAAACTCATGTAAAATTGAATAAAAAGATTTAATTCATTACCCATCTACCGTCTGCAGGAGCGTCTCCCACCTCCGTCTATCTCCTTGCCGCCCATCCGTCGCAATCAAGAGTCTCTCGCTCTTTCCTTATGTAAAATTGCTTTTTTTTTAGGGCAACAGGCTACATGAGGGTGATCCACATTGGGCAACTCCCCTTTAATAGCATAGGAACGGATAAAATAAATGCCCATATTTAGAAATAAGTTTATGAAACTAAGATTAAACAAGCATGCGAGAGGATTCTCTCGCAGGTAACGTGCGAGGGATGTTCTCTCGTAGGCAGAACCTTGTAGGAGAGACAGGAAGGGTTACCTTTGGGGAAGCCTTTTCCTCTCCGTTTTTGAACTAAGGTTCCCACAAGTCGAGGCACTTTGGCCTGTTCTGAGAGGTGTATGTTCCGGGGTCACAGACCTTGGGCATACGGTAAGAGTTGTTTGCTATTCCCATTGGAATAGTCGGCCAGCTGCCTTCTAAACTGGTCGAGGCACGGAGAAGTGAATGCTGCGTCCCCACAGTAAATTCCTCTCCCGCTATCGGAAGAGCGTGGGACAAGTACCCAATGCCCGACCTACCTGATGCAGGCTTTTCTAGTGTTTTCCCTGCATTGGGCCCTAGTTAACCCTTGCTACCTTCCTCTACCCTTCCGCATCCCCCCTTTCAAATACTTTCCTATGCTATTAAAGGGGAATTGCCCAACGTCGATTACCCTCATGTAACCTGTTGCCCAAAAAAAAAAAATTATGATATATAAAATAACTGATTTTGAAAGTATAATATACACGTACGAAAATAAACCTTTGAGATTTTCTAGTTGATTACATTACGAAAAAGCACGAATCTCTTGTGCTAATAAATGTATAAGTTATTACTAGAACGGTGTATTACGAGTACACACATATTGCAAAGGATAACAACACTATGGACTAAGAACAGTCTAAGCACGAAGCTTGTATTGCAAAGTTGTTCTATGATAGAGTTTATTGAGATTTTCCGTGAACAGGGTTGATACATTCAGATAGTATTCATTTCACAACACGTTTATTGTAATCGTAATTTCTAAATGTTTCTACATTGTATTAAGAACCTTTTATGTGCACTTTCATATTATGAATTTTCAGTGAATCAGCTGATAGATATTTTATTTAAGGAAAAATAATTGCTTTATCCGATTCAAACTTCCAGAATCCCAGCAGTACAATACAAACATCCTTAACATAATCTGCCTACCAATCACGAACTAGTGATTTAAATTTTGATTTTATATTGGCCGCCGAATTGCTTGCTAAAGATTAACATTTCAATGGCCGTTGTGGATTAAGCTTGCCTGGAGCCGGTCAAATTTCTATGAGATTCCCTTCGTGTATGAATTTTTCAACTCCACGAATCCCCCTCCTCAGTACTCGGTTGTCTGTCGATAATATGTTTTAAAAACATTAACAGTTTGTTTTATCGACCAACGTTTGAAAGTTTAGAAAGGTTTTTCAGGTCTCTTCAATATTCAACTACTAAGTGCTCTCTTGAGATTTCCGTCTACGTACATAATACTCCTCGCTTTGAATTTACTTTTACATAGAGATCCTAATATACAATACAATTAATTGATTTTTAAACAACGTGTGACGTGTAAACAATAAATTAATTCCATTATTTTTAAGAATTTATTTCGAAGAGTTCCAAACATTGTTTAATACGTTTTTTTCTCAAAAAACGGCCAACTATATATTTAAAAAGCCGTGCCCATAGTATGAATACAATTGTAGAATCTACCATTTTATTACGTATTCTAACATATGTTTCCTATAATATTTGTCTTTCAGCCGAATTGTTTTTTATTGATGAGCCACGTTTTATAAGGTATTAAATTCATCATATACTTGAGTGCAGCATTTCTCTCTGGCTTTATATTTGTATATCGTGGGAAATATTTACAGCTGATTTTCTTCACACAGCTGTGTATTCGTACACACTCAATCCTATCATTAAATATATTAAATCGTTCGTCAAAGTGCAGATATAACCGACAATATCATAACGTGTATTCAATTGGTTGTTCCTACTTTTATATAAAAAAATACGTATAAATATTTCTGCCGAACAGCACTATTTGTCATTTATTAAACAGTAAATACTTGTAAATAAATATTTTTCAAATACCTTAATATTTTTTTCAAGGAAATGGGAAAATATTACTTTAAGACATCAAAATTATTTAAAAATAAATGAAAAGTTTAAATACAGAATGACACTCTATTAAACTTTAAAATCGACACATTTGTATTATTACTATAATATTTTGGGGTAAGTAACCTTTCAGCTATTTAGAGACATATTCGTATATTTTGAGAATGATCTCTATCCCATGGTCGATATTTTCAACACGTATTTTCGCCCCTGCCCTTTTAAAAAACTTTTTTTTATCTTAAACTTGAGCTTTGCATAACGATGAACGTAAATATGCTTAATTTCACCGATCACCTGATTGCAAAATCCTGCTGCTGTAAACAGTTCTGAGACAATCCTAAACTTTTTCTTTTCCCTAGAGTACTCAAACGCTCTTTTTCTTCCCCTCTCAACCTTCCTTCCCCTGCCCAAATTACTATCTTCAGGGCCCCGTTGTTCTGTTTGATCGGAAATGAAATTTAACAACTGCTTGGCTGGCTCTCGGTCTCCCCCCCTTCCCCCTTTAACTCTCTCTCTCTCTCTCTCCCCCCCCCCCCACCACTCTTCTAGGCCTTTGTGGGATTCACTTCACATTCCACGACCCCATCCCCTTCGAAAACCCCTCAATACTGCTCCACTTTTATGTAAACGGAAGATTGGATGGCGGAAACAGAGAAAGCGAGAGAAAGTGTGGAGTGGGGTGGAAGGAGATCGGGTGGGATAAAGCCACCCCCCCTCCGGAGGAGAAAATTGAAAGGCACACAGGTAAAAACGTTTAGCCAAACCCACCCCTTCGCTCAGTACGTCAGAGAGCGTAATGGGCTATTAATACTGACTCATGTTTTCCAAGGACAGCGCTTTGAAGTTCGCTAACTCGAGAGTTACTCGGAGCTGCTGTCAGAAAATCACACAAACATAAAACTTACCTGCGTCAACCTTACTCCCTTTGAAAAACAGGATAAATCTCGGTAACGAGAAAAATGCTACTATGATAAAAGAACAAAGGTAGCGTCCTATTCAACTATGTTTAATACATAAGAACTTTTAACTGTTTGTTGCCGTACCTGCCATGAGCGAAGATTACATAATATTTTATTTTTCTGATATTAAGATTTCTACACTGAATAATTTTAAAATAAAATATTCAAAATTATTCTAGATTCATTTTACGGTTTTCTTTACGTAGGCCTACGTTACAATTAAGTTTAATTATGAAGATAATATATCCTAAAATAACACTCCAAATAATATATATTGTAATATACTACATAAATATAATAATAAACTGCCAGCACGAAGGGGCGCCAAATTATGTAATATACAAATATAATTTAATAACAAAAATGCCACCTCGTTAGAGTCAAATTATGTGGTAATCAATTAAATAAAACAAAGGAAGAACTTTTACAGGATTTTACGTTGAAACTAAACCGAATTCAACGAAAGATTATTTTAATTACAATTTCGATTTTACATTAATTTTTGTTCATTTATATTTTTAGTAAATGCCTCAGGTTTAATGAGAATCAAAAACACCAGGGCCGCTTACAGGGTTCTAATAAAGATAGTGATTTGCAATTTTCACCAAAGTTACAAAAGAAAAATACGAATTAAATTTTCAATAACAAAATTTTATATATATATATATATATATATATATATATAAAGAATATACCGCCACAAATAAACTAGATGTCAAAGTTTTCCTAACTGAATATATATGTACAAGTAAAATATTAATAAATTATATTTTTTTAAAAAATTAATATCAATTTTGCAGCAAAACCAATAACAGTAATGCTAAGACATTTATATTAAATGGTTCCAGGAGGTACAACTTTCACATGTTCTATTTTCTAAACATGTTATCGCTTTCATAACATTTCACAAATAACACTTTCACGTTTATCAATGTAAATGTTTATTCAACAAAGACGGTTTATACAGAAATTATACAGTACCACATGTTTCAATATTAGCCATAAATACAGAAACAGATTACAGAAAAACTTAATTGTTACTACACACAATTTTAGTATTATTTTGATTCCTCAATTTTTTTTGTAATATTTCCTGAATCACTGACAAATAATATTCACACGATTTATAGGAGGCATATATTCATGAAACTATAAAAATTAATTTTCTTACTGCAGTATTATGTACTCTTTCTCATGTAGTTTTTAATAATATATAACTTTAGCCCCTTAAGAATTGTGCAATAATTCTATATGTTGAAGTGTTTTACTGAATGTGACGCATTGTAATACATAGTTTGGTGAGAAGGTTCAGTTAATTGTGTCTTCACAGTGGTTCTTACAGTTGACCAAAATGGATGGATGTGGTGAAAGGCGGGGAGAGATTGACATCGGAAATCAAATATCTTATATCGGACGGAGCTCATGAATTTCATATTTACCCCAAGGGCAGTTGTGCCACAACCACTCAAGCGAAAAGAAATACGAAGTCACAGGCTCAAAAAGAAATAACAGCTTATACAATGTACAGCACAGACAAGGAAATGAATTATATTCATATGCGGGATTCTGAGGAAAAAATTTATAAATCTTTGTGTCAAACAAATCAGGAAAAGTTTGTAAGAAATATGGAAACAGAGTTTGAAAATTAACATACTGTTGACGATTATACTTGTAAAAACACTTGAAGGGAAATATTGTCACGTATCAACTATGAAAGAACCATTAATACCAGCCAATATCTCTGCAGAAGTGGAAGCTTTATCTTTTTGACACTATGACAGGCGATTTTGTGTAAATACACAATATTAATACATTTTAATACACCTTGAGAGAGCTCTGGAGGAGGTTACCTTTGGGGATGCCTTCTCCTCGCACTGGTTTTTTGAACTAAGTTTCCCGCAAACCGAGGCACCTCGGCCTACTTTGAGAGGTGTAGGTCCGGGATCAAAGACCTTGGGTATACGGTAAGAGTTGTTCTCTGTTCCCATTGGAACAATCGGCTAGTTGCCTCCTAAACTGGTAGAGGCTCGGAAAAGGTAATGCTGCGTCCCCTCAGAAAACCCCTCTCCCGCCATCGGAAGGGCGTGTGACGAGTACCAAATGCCCTACCTAGGTTTTCCAGGGTTTGTCCTGCATCACATTTAGGCGTATTACGGGTAAGATCCTTAAACTATAGCCCGGGGCCACTAGTTAACCCTTGGCTACCTTCCTCTACCCTTCCGCATCCCCCCTTTCAAATCCCTTCCTATGCTATTAAAGTGGAGCTGCCACCATGTGGATTACCCTCGTGTAGCCTGTTACTCTAAAACAAAATATTTTAATATAATGTACTCAAATTTCGACTTTTATTTCGGTAATACGTGGTGATAAATACTAATTCTGGCACTCTGTAATCACTTCTGTGCCACGTAATTTAACCTGAGATGCGTCAGATGCTGCAACATGTGTTCTTGCTGGAATGGCGCCACTGGACATCTTGGCTGAGGAATGTCGCAAGAAATCAGAAGGAATAAAATACACAGGAAGGAACGTCGGTGGATAGAGTCCTCAAAGGGACGATGGACTCACCGTCTCATTCCTGAAATCCCAACATGGAAAAGGAGAAAACTGGGAGAGTTAGATTATTATCTAACTCAGCTCATGACAGGGCATCGATACTTTCGTAAATATCACTATAGGTTCAAGATAGTGGACAGTCCCATGCGGTTGGATTGTGGTAAGGAGGAGGAAGACATTGAACATGCTTTTTTCGAATACCCTCAAACTGAAAATCTAAGAAAGAGAGACTAAGTAAAGGATTGACGTAACACCTGCCAATCTGGTTTCTGTGATACTGGAGTCAGAAGATTTTTTCACCTGCCCTCGTTAAAAAAAAAGATACGTCAGATACTATGACTATCCTAAATCTCGCAATGCACACCTTAACTGATAGGTGTATTACTATTGATGTTTCTAAGATTCGAAAATCTTAAATTTCTACAATGCTTATGTACGCGGTCATTAAAACTGATTTCAATATTTCCTGCCAGTTTTCAACAATATTTGAGTAAGTACTTTCTATACTCAAAGCTTTGGAACGTTGTAGATGGTTTACTCCATCTTAGGAAGAGAGACTGCATAATGTTAAAGAACGCACTGATTTGAAATTTGGAAATTTTATTGTCACCACTCGCATAACTGTGTAACGTGTGACGTTAGTCCCATTTTAATGTATATAAATGTTATTTATCTACATGAAAATACGGGTATCCAGTAGATCATCCTTTTAGGGTTGAAAAACTAAAGAGGTGGAAGACGAGAAAGGCAATGGTGTGGCGAGACAGAGTCGTGCGTGTTCGAGAACAAAGGAGTGTGACGGCGACGCTTCAAGTGTGGACGGAGTCCGTAGAGAAATTTTTCTGATTTTGGGCGACCTACTGCATGGAACATCAAAACTACCACATAACTACCACGACACGTTACCAGTCACTGGAAAACATAAAGAAGTTGTTTCTTTTGAAAATCTCCAAAAAGAGAGAATGTCTAATTTTAGTCTCTTTGATTTGTCTCACTCATTATGAGGTAATAAATTTTTCTTTTTCATTTTTTTTTAGTCCAGAAAAGTTTTATTTTTATATCTGTAAAAGCTTCTAGCGTTAAGCTGTCTGGCACTTTTAACTGTTTTATTTCAACCTACTAATAATAACAGCGAAGTTTCCCCGAGAGATCGTACTTCGTGAGAAACTGCGGCTCGTCCGAGACTCAGTCAGCGCATTTCAGAGTGTTGTAAATCACAAAACGACCTACTCTAATCATTTTTTGTCATATAAATTGAGATGTGTCCCACGGACAATATTGTACCTAGTACGAGGCCAATCCGGGTTGTTACTCGCATACTCTATGCACATTCGTGTGTGCTGATGGTGAATCGCAGCCCCGAATATAAATCAGGTAAAATCGTTCTTTTGCACTACATAATAAAGGATCACAACTTGCACGCAGAATCTACCATGCAGTCGAGAAGATGTCACTTGAATATCATCTACGTCCCACATTAAGTCGTGTTGGTTGGCAGTAGGTTTGGCTGTTTAGTACAAATTCAATTCTGACATCTTATCGAACGATATATTTTGAAGGAATTAAAATATTTCCTGTCCTCGTTGAGTGAGGCGACCTATTTAGCATGAGTTAGTTCGCACGTGAAGCTGTGGAAGGTTCCAGATGGCGTCTTCCTCACTCGTGTATCTGGCGCACGCACGGCTGCACTACGGTCCAGGGGTAGGGGTGAATCGATATGGAGCTTCTCTTACAGAAACTTTGCACAGGCTGCTGCAGTACTCGCCGCTCCGGCCATTCTGGACGCCTTCCACGTAACGCAATCTCTCCTCATTTACACGCTCCATTAATCGGCGCACGTACAAACCGAGGAGAGGGCGGGATGCAGTAGCGACCCTTCAAGGGCTCGCCATTCTTATTCAGAACACTTCAACTCTGAAATAGGTTCCTTTCACTAAAAAAAGAAAATTTTAATGGAATTCCATTAACTGTACTCCAACATTTAATGACCGCGAGACAATATCTGGATTTTATGGAAGAGGTTCAGCAGTTTTCTAAGTGGTTAAGCGTCTCTTCATTTTGATTCGATCTACGGACCCCAAACCGATACCTCACCTGAAATCAACTTTCAGTCACTTTTAATAGATTTTAGTGTAAGCTATAGTTTTTTAAAATACATGTTAACACACGATAACCGATGGAGATACTGGAGCACCTAATATAATCGCTGTGTCTCTGCTAAGTCAACAGCAATTATATTAACTTATTTATTTCCATGGAATAAAAAAATTTCTAACCGTTCCCCAATATCCAAAACGACTTCAAATCTGTACTTTTGGAAGCACGTGATCAATGTGTTGATTATGGCTATTACTTAGGAATTGGTATGGATGTTAGAACCATAAGGATTTTATATTTTACACCCAAATTTTACTGAAATTAAATTACTCAACATTTCAACTGAATCAGGTGAAGAGACTAATAGATTCAACAGAATTATATCGGCCTGTTATGAGAGGTGTATGTTCCGGGGTCGCAGACCTTGGGCATACGGTAAGAGTTGTTCGCTATTCCTATTGGAATAGTAGGCCAGCTGCCTCCTAAACTGGTCAAGGCACGGAGGGGGAAAGCTGCGACCCCACAGCAAACCCCTCTCCCGCCATCGGAAGGGCGTGGGACAACTACCAAATACCCGACCTAACTGATGCAGGTTTTTCTAGGGTTTTCCCTGCATTACTTTTAGGCTAATGCCGGGTAAGATCCTTAAACCATAGCCCGGGGGCCCTAGTTAACCCTTTGCTACCTACCTCTACCCTTCCGCATCCCCCCAACCTTTCAAATCCTTTCGTATGCTATTAAAGGGATTACCCTCTTGTAGCATGTTACTCTAAAAAACAAACTGTAAACCGGGGCCCTAGCTTACCTTTGTCTACATTTCTCTCCGTAACGCATCCTAAATGAATATAAGAGTACTTACAGAACGTTATTATTCCTTATTTCGTAACTTAATGTGTTAACGTGTTTGAAGAAAAAACATTTTCAGGATTTTTAGTTGCACAATATATTACCAATTCAATAAAATTTCTCGGCTTCGGTTGTCAATACATTTCTTAATAATCAAATATTTCTACGGCTTAAGATAGTTCCTCATTTGTAACCAATCGCCTCACGTTCAGTTTATAGCATGTAAATACGTTTGGTTCTACTATTGAATTACAGGGACTTTATCTTTGATACACACAATATAACGTGACGTTTTTCTCCTTTATGAATCCTTCATACCGTCTTTCAAGCTTTATTGTAATGTTTTCTATTAATATAATCTTGCTTGCGCCTATGGACCCTTAATGATATCATTATCATCGTACATTAGAGGTAAGTTCTTGTGGTTGATTGCATTTGAACCGCTTTGCATTTCGGGAAAAGCTTAATCACCTGTGGGAGTTCGTGGAATCCTGGTTGGCGATGCCTTTATGCATGGGATAGTAAATCAAATAGCCGGCCCCCCTCTCTCTCTCTTTCCGTCTCGCTGTTTATAGATTCGCCATCTCTCAACCGCCTGCTGCAAAGTCTCTCTCCTGCACACAGTTTATTTCCGACCATCGGCACCCAGGGTCGCCTTTCGAGCGAATAATGGCACAGCGGTCTTCCCTAATTCATCTCCCTCTGAAACCATAAATATCGAGCAGTCGCCAAAAGGGACGATAAATCCTACCCTTCTCTTTCCAATCTCCTCCCCATTGGTAACTTGAGAAGTAAGTGCAGCCTGAGGAACGGTTTTACCGTTTCCCTGGAAACTACTCCGCTTTTCTCACAACTCAGAATAATATTTCCCAATCCAGAGCATCCCTTCAAAAAGTTTTGAAGATTATTAAGGAAGATGTTAGTTTTGTGTTTGATACGAAAATATTAAAGTGACAAAAACAAGAACGTGCGAAATTGAGTCTAAGACACTTTACTCCAGTATTTGTTACTTGAAGGCAATATGCTTTAATTTTGTTCATTTATCAAACCTAAAAGAATTATTATCTACATTACATTCGTAAAGTCAATTAAAATAAGGTACAACGTTTAAGTAGAATCAATCGTGGGCAACAGTTCTAATTCTTTGTTATATCGGATTCTATAATTGAGCATTATCAAAATTTACTATTCAACAAATAATTCAGAATCCTGCCAAATTTTGGTCAATGAGAAAAACTGTATCTGAGTGATAAAGGTATTGTATTTATAAATATATAGTATCCATCTTTTAGAGAAGGTATAAATAATGTAACCGTTTCTTCGAGCTTATGAGTCAGCTAATAAGTACCATTACCAAGTTTAAATCTGTGCAATACAACATGATTGACTTTTACAAGCTTCGGCTTACAGCAAGACTGCGCATGTGAGGCTTACGCACACTGGGGATTTTCCAAAATTCAACAAATTATGCAACCAGGCGTTACGGGTGAGAAGATTACGCATCAATATGAAACTATGAAACTGTGGCACAACTGTAGATAAACCACTCTCCAGTGCACGAATTACAGATTCTAAAGATAAAGCCGTTAATACCATTTTAAGGGCAAGTAAATAGTCGTAGACGTGATTAATATGATCGCGCTAAGGGTTTAAAGATGCGAACTCAGCTTTGGGTTGTGTCTTTTTATAATTCTAACCACATCGCTATTCAGCTAAGTATTTTTGGTGATCTAAAATTAGATTTAAGCAAGATATATTACTTTTATTTATTCACGAGAATATGAAATCGCTTAGATTTTTATTAGGACTCTACCTTTTAGGATCTTTCTTAAATTATCTTAATAAATCTTATAGTCCGGAGGCTTTACAGTTTAGATAGTATACGATTATAGTACGTTTCATGAACTAAAAATATAATTTGGGGTACTTGTATAGGAAAATAATTTAAGACTTTAGTTGTTATTGATGTGAATTTTTTGTTTGAGAAACTGACAATATAACGTAGGCCTATTCAGAGACGTAATTATAATATTTTTGTCACCATAATGTGAAGAAAAGCATTTAATTTGGCCCGACTCCATGAGTAGTGGAATATCTGAAACTAATATCTGTATTACAGGTAACAATCCTGCGCACTCAAAGAAAAATTCCATGTTGTAATTTTACTTTATATAAAAGTGAAAAAATTTACGTCTGATTGAAAATATTGAATAAGAAAGATTGTTAATACAGACAAAAATGATAATATAAATACCACTCAACGTTTCTGGGATAATTGTCCCTTTCGTCAGCCTAAACGTTGTGTGGTATTTATATTACATTTTTTGTCTGTATTAACAATCTTTCTTATTCTTCACTTTATATAATTGTCGTTGAAATACAATTCGTACTTATACGCAAAGGCGAAGTTAATTTCAAGCACAAGATAACTGTAAAAATTTAAAGTTGAGCGTTCTCAATAATAAATTGCAAATGTAATTGTCATTTTTATGAGAGTAAGTAAAATAATGAGCATAATTTTATGACTTTGGAACTAGAAACGAGTTTTCGGATCGTGAGCCCATACACAGCTTTAAATAACGGGCAATGGAAAGCATTTAGTTAGCCTAAACTCACAAGCGTTGAAATAACTGACAATATGAACATTGTCGTGTTGGGATTATTCGGGTCGTATTCCGAATGCATCTGCATTGTGTATCGCGCTACATAACTATATATATCGCCATAACACTCCGACATAAAATCCCGCCCTCAGCCTCAAAACCAAATCTCTTTACAATTCAGCTGTTTTTATTTTTCTCTCCATCACCATACAAAAACATTATTAGGAATATCCGCAACATATCCCCGGACTGTGTTACGATTGGCTGAATATGTGGATGTTGTAACTGATTCGAACAAGGAAAATGTCCTCTAAACTCGACGCCTGCCAAAATATACTCGTGTTGGATGTTATTGAATATGTCCCAGTGTGAACCAAAACACCCTTTGTCACTAGAAATCCTCTCCTGCTATTCTGAACGATAAAATTAGGATAACAATTTTTGCAGTGAAGGATTAAAAAACATTTTAATATCCTTAGACATTCAGAGCCGAAGTTTGGAACCTATAATCGTAAATTTGGTGGTAGAAAAAAAATGAAAGAATTGAATTTGTTTCATTTCATGACAGATTTTAGTTTACGATTGCTCTAATTTTATACGCACGTTCGTAAACGACAGTAACTTAAGTTCATAATATAAAAATTATTAGACTTTTTCATTCGTAATTTAATCACTGCCTTCAATCAATGAGATTTTTTAAAATCTCACAAGCCTGCAATTTCAAGTCTCCTTTAATACAGTCCTCGTGTTTCTGCATACGTGGAAAACCATTTACAAATAACTTTTGGCCTACACTTCATCTTCTTCAGTCAAGCACTTATTCAAAAGCTGCCTCTCCGGAAAATGGAGCTACATACAATAAAAAGTAGAAGCTTACATCACTTTCAGATTTCTCTCAATTATAGACTGACTATCAAAGCATATCTTTTTTATTTGTAAAGAATATATTAAACTTAATATTTTACTACACCCTCTAGTGTCATTTCATTGTTTCATTGTTTCATAAAATGTGTATGAATCAATAATTCAGTAACTTCACAGATTATTTATAATATATATATTAAATACGCGAGTTATAATCGCAGATTGCATCTATTAATTATGAAAATAAAACACTTAATCATGTTCTCACCACAAATTTTGTTATTTAAACTTTGCATCATCAAATTTTGTTTCAGTTTTGGACTATTCTGCTCTCCATCTCAATATAATTCAATACCCATTACACGCACCAATAGCCATTTCAACATAAATCCATTTTAACGTGATACAACAACGTATTACAATTTTAGTTGCTCGAGCTAAAACAATAGGATCGACCGTTACGACGAGCAACATCAAACTGTCAGCTCTCAACTGCCTGGGGTATCCATGCTTCTGTGTTGAATCAAAATGAATGCACAAAGAGGACGATCCCACAAAAATGATTTGCAAATGAATACGACACAAAGGAAACTACATACAGCGAAATCCGACTTAGAACACTGTTTGATATACAGACGCAGAAGAATTCATTACAAATCCTACTTTAGTGTTGCACAATTCCGAGAATGAATAATTACAATACGAGTGAAATTTATCACCAGGAGTAAGAAAATAAAATGAATAATGAATGTATGAACACAGCCAAATTAGTCACTTAGTGTACTCGTGATTTCACCAATTTTTACAAAACTTCAACCAATTTTTGATTTATAATTATACTGAAGACAAATAAATATAACTATTGAAATGAGAAATGGATTACGTAACATTATAATTTAAAAATTAATAAAAGAAATGTAATACCTGAAGGAGATCTGATTAATAACACAATCGATTAAAGTTGTAAAGTTTTAACCAAGTTCTGTAACTTGAATATTTTTTTAATAATTTTTGAATGATAGCGGAAATTGAGCAAAATTTAATTTAGAAAAGACAAAATTGCAATTTAATATAACTTGTAAAACCGCTAATAATACGATTAGGTGTTAATTGTTGAAATTATAAAATATAACGTCTATTTTAAAAGTATACTAATTAGTCTATGAATTATATATATTACATATACAATTGACTCCTAGACGTATGAATAGCGCCTTTACAAGTTAAGTTAAACTTGAGCTTTGCGTTTTCTGAATTATATTTTGCTCAATTTCCGCTATCATATTTATTCAAGTTACAAAACTTGGTTATATCCTTCTAATAAACTAGTTATTGCGAGGATCCAGTGTGACTTTTTACTTAAGTGCACAAAATGTGATGTTTTTCCCGCTAATTTACATTCAAATAATAATTTTAACTACTTCTTACTTTAATTCAAAACTTTCAACAAAATTAAATAACAAAATTAAATTTCAAAATTAAGGATATAATTAATACGTTTATCAATTAAGTCAGAAGCTTTATTTTCATGAGAAAGTTATAACTAGAATGGTGGCTACCAAAGATTTAAGATTTCCAATTAAGAAAAAATAAATGTCAGTTATAGTGCAAATAAAAATTAATTTTAATTTATGAAGTGATAAAAATAAAAAATAGTATAGAACAGAATAAATAAATTTATAAATCAGAAGTAAATATTTTAATTTACAGTCCAATCTTAAATACATCAAAATCAAAGACGAGAAAGTTATTTTCGTATTTATTCCGCAATATTCATTAGTTACAGTAGGGGTCGTTATAGTGCCACCATGTCAAATGTGGCATAACATCATTTCTAAGAGAAAATGTGTTAAGAATGATTACGGTCAAAAACGCTCAATATATTTTTATCTGTGTGTGAGATATAATATACTTATGGAAGGTAATCCAAGATAATTTAATATATATTTCTTCTCTGCGATTTATGTCAATTTCTACACTCCTCTTTACTATGTCTCGTCTTTTAACGCCAATTTATTAAACAACCCATATTTAAGCTACAAATTTGTCTTCTTAAAAAATAGTCCGTAATGCTGTATTCATGTGCAGGGAAGGATTAAGTTCATTTCGAACACAGAAATGCCTGAAAATATTTCCCAGTTATGCATCAGAAATGTAATTAAGTTTTGGAGGCACAGTGGTTTAGTACTTTTTTAGTACTAATAACAAAATGTAAAGAATTTCTCGGCGTTCTAGTGACTCGCCGTGATTTTATACAAACTTTTCATCTGTACCACTTTACCAGTGTTGATAAAGAAGTAAAATGTGGTCAGTAGTACGATGTATGGAAATACAAACGCGCGCGCGTACTGTATTTTATCGAGCCGTAAATTTCTCCAGAGTTAACGGACGCTGTGATGGAATCCAGCTACAGACTAGGTGAGCAGAAGTAATTTATTTTTAATTCACAGTCCAATCTCGCTGAGTCAGAAATCGAAATCTCTCTCCCGGCTGCAGTCGTCTGAAGATAGGCAGCGAAGACATGATGACGTCAGGAGTGAGGGGGAGTGGTCCTATATATTGACACTGCATTCCGCCAGGGGAACGTTCCACCCCTTCACCTCCATCCTCTTAATGGGAAAAACTCTGCAGCTACGGTGGTAAAGCAAGGACGGGGTGGGAGTGTCACGGAAAGCGGTCGAGTGGGGGAGGGAAATACAATATAAATGTATATTAGTGTGGAATACTGGATTACCCGTCCAAATCCATCTGGGGGACGAGTAACAGAAAAAGGGAATGAGAGGCACCAAGAGAATTGCGTTAGATGCATTCGTATTTGGTCGTAATATATTCCGAAGAGGACGTGCTGAAAACCGATGTTAGTGTTTTTCTTGTGTTCAATTCAATTTATTTTCAATAAAGAAAAATTAATTACTCAAGACATTTCTCTTTTTTTAGCTTCATAAGCTTTGAATATTTAGTACATCCAAGAGATAATGATATAAATATTCTCCCAGGTAAAACATAACACACCAAAATAGTTGCACATCTGTAAGAATTAAAATAATTATATGTACATAAAATGTAAATAAACGTCTATTAGAAGCATTCAAATCTAAAACGCCCTAGTAACTTGAGGCGAAAGAATATAAGTACGCGTATACTTGGCAGAAAAAATATCAAGGGCAAAGATAATGTTAGAAATTAAAGAAGCTATGTGATAAAAAAATGGAGTGTGCTAAGAACTCACAAAACAAAAATTCAAAACTGATAATAAACAGGATAAAAATATTAAAAAGATAAGACATACAATTCGATAGAAGTAAGCTATGTATGGGTAATATCAGTGTGTGTTAAGAATAAATAATGGATACACGATAAAATTCATTTCACTAATATAATTCAAAGTCTTAACTCCGTACATTATAGTACCATGTAACAATTCATATATATATAATGTAATTACATGAATGTAAAACATTTTGCACGCCCTACCTAATTAGTTCCTTCCATAATTTATCGCAGATGATTGACACCGAGCGTTCCGGTCAGTAAAAAGAGACAAATTTTGCCACTATAATTGAAACCGCTGTTGTTGACACAGAAGGGAAGTAGTAATTGTTGTTTGTAGCAACAGTCGATCATTTAGCTTATTTTGCTGCAACTTTGAGGCGAAAACTCATTATATGTAAACACGCAACAGTTTGAAGTCCGTTTACAGTTACGTCTATGTCAGCACTTTAAGGAAATATTGTTGGAAATGTGGTCTCAATAACACCTAATGGAAATCAATTTCACCATAATAGTATTCAACATAGCACGTAAACGCGTAACTAACAAAATATAATACAAAACGTAAACTTCAGCAGGTATAATTTGTAAGTTGTGTCAATTATAGATAATTATTTAATAAAATAATTAACAATAATTAACAATTAATTAATTAATTAAGAATAATTAACACTAAATAAAAATAATGAAGTACTTTTACCTTATTCCATTTCTTTCAAAGAATTTTTACTCATAGTAGTAGATAGGCAAAAGCAACAATATAAATTAATCTAAATATAGTTTCACATTTACACAAACGGAATTCATTAATACATTACAGCTCACAGCTAGAAATACGCATGACCATACAGCTCGTTTTAGTATGAAATTACTGAAATACTAAATCATAAAATTACTCAAAAAAACTATTTTTCACTGGAATCCATCAGATTAGTTTTTCTGGGACCACCTACAATGAACTTATATAATGGAGTCTTAGCATTGTATAGCTCGATTAAACCTAAAAGTCTGTTGTTTGATGTATCATTAGTTTTCATATGCTGAGTGATACTGCGGGCGCCTTCACCTCAGGTGGCGGATGACGCGTGCTTTGAGTCTTGTCCCTGGGCCTTCGCCCTGCGGCTACAGACTGCGTCACTTGTAATTACAGGGCACAAACAATGCGCTCAGCTCGCCGAATCTGTCACGCCTAGTTAGGGCTGAATGCAGGCCCGCAAGACATGTCCACGGTACAGTCGCTCTTCCAGGAGCATCAGCTCAGATTTACTGAAGTTAAAACCTCTCTGCCAACGTACGATCACTCAACATCGAAAGAATATTCTTAATTAAGTAAAAAAACACCACATAAAATAATTATAAAATATTAATATAATTTCAATGTATACCACGATAAATTAACAATTGCTCAGTGATGTGAAAACTACTTATATTCCTGAATATTGTTGATAGATTATTTATGTAATATAAAGTGACAATTATAAGACCCAAAATCCATGAACATCATAATTTCAGATAATTTTCGAATTATTTTATTCTAACGAAGTAATATTTCCAGAAACACTACCTTTCAATACTTCCAACAATGGCGTGATTGTAAGGTGGAAACAATGACTTAGTGACCCTGTTGTTATCTGTCCTAGTAGTAATCGCTCATCATTCTCGTGTATGAAAAGGGCGAGGGTGGATTGGGGTTTATGAAAGGCCTGCCATCTCCTATCTCATAGCTAGCTTCCCCAATGTCAATATTTCGAACACGTAATGGCTTTCCTGGTCGTAATATAACGTTAAATATTACCAAATATCACCCTGCTACAATTCCCTTTCAATATATTTATTTTATCGCCGGAGAAGATTTATTATTTCAAATAGCTCTTCTGTATTCGGTCATTGTTGAGAATAATTGTTATGCAAATTTTAATTCTACTTGAATGATATCCCTCACACAGTGGCCTTATTATGAATATATTCATTGAAGTTTCGTCGGGTAAAAAGGGACGAGAGAAAATTGTATAGAAGCCATTTGGTCGGAGAATGTCATTTTGTGAAGGATAAAAGATGCTTCTCAGACACGCCTTCAGTTCTTCATTCAGCTACGATGCTGATGAAGATTACAGAATCAGGTACAATGTGATACATTTAAAAATGACAGTACTGAAAATGATCGGACACTCATTTCTTCTTGATGACATCAATATAAACTGAACGGTAAATTTTACTACCTTAAATAAAGTTTCGCTGATAATGTGTATTTAAATATATTAAAATGCATATCACACTTGCGATTATTAGTTACAACAACCATTCCAGCATCTGACAAAAATCTAGTAATTTTCATACGTTTAATCTTCTTCATTATAATCTTTAGTGCATTTGAATACGAATGACTGATTAAAGACAAGCTATTATAACACACTATGCCATAATAACATCTCCAATTAAAAAGAGTAAAGAATAAGTTATAGTATGTATATTTAAGTACGAAATAGTTTAAAATATTTTACGATTTGGAATTTTTTATAATTAAATACATGCGTTTACTGGCGATTTTATGAACATATAACGACAATACCGTAAATCCCTGGTATTAATTGTAAGAGAAATATTTGATAGATTCAATTGTATTACTTCTTTTCTTATTGAGCCTCATAAGCTACAAACTCGGCAAACTGGACAGGTTTTATATATCTCAGGTTTGCTGACTGTTCGCTTCGCAAGTCCTCCTTTCTCTATTATTCCGTGCGTTGCTGACGCTAGTGTCTCCAATATATGGCTTATCCTAACAAATATACAATTCGTATTACCAGAGTTCAGTTTTCAATAACGAAACTTTCAAAAACATTGTAAGATAACCACTCCATATAAACATAATTATCATTTTTTCTTTTAAAACATCATTTTTACATTAATATTTCTGATTTTCACCGAACAGATTTAGAGCACTTTGTATTAATGCAAGTGTAACCAGATAACTTTTTAATGGGAAAACAAAATTTCTCGGCCGATGATTCTTCCAGTTTAACTTACGTTGGTTAATAATCTACCCGTGATGTTAATGGATGATATGGCTTCAATGCGATACATGGATGCGCTTTTACGATACCACGTTAATATTTTTCGAGGTACCGCCACACGCTTTATATACTCGTTTATACATACATTTATATTTCTGATGAGAGCAAACGATATGACTTCAGTCGATAATCCCGTTCGTTTCCATACCAATCCCCCCCCTCCCCCACCCTAACCGGAACGACATCGACTACGAATCGAAAGTACAGTACCTCTCTTTTCTGATGAACGTCCAATCAACGGATTAGCCCCAAATCCACAAAATGTACAATCGTCGGATTAGCGGCCGACTCGAGAGCGGTTTTATGAGAATCCTCCCTTCCCTCGTCCATTAATATCCCCCTAACTGTCTTACTCCCACCCCAGAGTTTATTTTAACTGCCTATACCACACACACCTACCTGCCTTGATTAAAAAATATATATAAATTAGAATCATAGTAAAAATGGAGGACTCAATATGCCAATCGAGCTGGCAATGTAACTCTTCAAAGCCATAGTGAATTAGAGCCAATTAGGTACCAGAAAATAAATACAGAGCAGGTCAACCGCATAGCGATACAGGAAATGTTAAAAACATACACAAATCCTAGCATTAAAAAAATTTTTTCGGTATTTAAAGTTAATTATGTATGAACTTAAGAACCGCGAATAATAATGGTTGAACAGTCTCGTTGCGTGTTGCTCTATTTCTTCATTTAATGTCAACAATTCCTCATTTGATCCGTTCATATAGTTTATTAAATACCAATTCAGTACCAATTTTTTTAATGTCAACAGATATCATAGTTTGAGTAAAACATGCATCACATTCATTGTGAGAAAGAATAATGAACCAATTACGTCTTTAAAGAAACAAAATCTCGTTATAGAAACATTTGTATGCGTTCAAAATTATTTTAATTACATGACTTAAATTTTTACTAGCATTCTAAAGGCAAAAAATATTGCATATTTTGAATATTGAAATGTAAAACTATAAGCACAGATCTTATTTTGTGTTATGTATAGTGTTGAATTTGAACAAGGTTTCGTCGAGTTAGATTACAGTTCATTATACTGCAAACAATATTTATCTGTCATAAATAATAAATATAAAAATATCAATTAAAAGTAAAATAAATAACCATCTAATTTTATGTGTAAAACTGTTATTTTGTTTCCTATTATGGAAATAAAACGTTTTATTTTTTAATTACATATTCTATTTGTTTTTAAATGTAATTTTGATGTAATTAAAGCCGAATTTTTCACAATTTATCTGACACAGTACTAAAAATAACATGCAACCAAATTGAAGACGAATATACTTATAAATTTATTATAATAATATATTACTTCCTAAGTACTCACAATCTGCTAATTGTAAGAAAGAGAATTCTTGTTCCATATTCCATAATTTAATTCTGATTTGATGCAGGATTGAGTATTAAATATAAAGTATAATATAGTTAAGGTATAAACAAAGGATATACGAACCTGGTTAAAGTTACTAATTCATGCAGTCAATTAGAGAGCCAGAATTATAAGTGGTTTTCAAAATTTTGTAGAATCTAAATATAAATAATTTATAAAATAAGGTTGTTTTAGGATTGGATTAAAATTCAGAAGGAAAAATTTTTGAAATGTTTAACATTGAAAAATAAATTTTCCTGATGTTGACTACATGCAAAATTTAGCGCAAGTGAGTCATTTCCAAAACCAAAACGTAGCACAGTCAAAACATGATTCAGGATCTTCGCCATTGCCATGAGAGTCTCTCAGAGTCAATATGTGTATTAGAAAAGTGTTGTCGCTCAATAAAAAATTTTAATAATGTGTATCTAATTGTAAATGGTAATAAAATATAAAAACTAGGAATATGTGTAAGATACGAAACATTAAATTACTACCGAGTATAGTCGATTTACACTGAATCACACCTTTACTGGTTATGAGTTTGCTGTTGAGTCCATGAAATGCAGGTTTTTCATTATTAATATTCAATTTATATCTTTAAAATTATGTTATTTGATATATTATTTCAGTGCCGTGGTTTTGTTTAACTTCTGGTTTCTTGCTACTCGAAAGTCCTGAGGATTGCTGTGTGACATTTCACAAACAGAATTATACACGTTCAAATGACCAAACATTAACTGAGAAATCGGGTTGAGATTATCATGAAAATTAGAACTATTAGATGTAATCCCGAACTGCTATGTAGCGTTGAATTTTTCATATCCGCAAGATAATTAAATTCTGAATTAATGAATAAGAAAGATAGCCAATACAGACAAAAAATTTAATATAAATACCACACAATGTTGCTGGGATCCTTGTAACTTTCTTCATGTGCTATTAATGGCCTAGAGAACACAACTGCACTGCTTTTCAGTGTTGTCAACAGACCAGTTCAGTTGTATTTCTCTAGGCTCTTCTTAGCACCTGACGAAAGGAACTAGGATCACAGAAACGTTGTGTGGTATTTATATTACCATTTTTGTTTGTATTGGCTATCTTACTTATTCATTATTTTCAATCAGACGTATTTTTTTTCCTTTTAAATTCTGAATTGTTTCCTGAGTAAATAAATTTGATGCTGCCAACTGCATTATTAAACATAATCGGATGAAAATTGTGTAATCTTCTTCACATATGCTTATTTATCGGAACAGTCACTATAATCTTCCAGCCTTGTCGTCCAATAAACAGCTAAAACTAAAATTAATACAGTCTTATAGGCACCCTTCACCTTCAATTTCAATTCCCACGTGGCACACGTATATTGTCCTTCAACTGTCAATCAACGAACAATGCGGTTATTCTCGAGCTAAGAATTCAGAATGTGTTTGGGTTTAGCTCTAAATTCCCACAATTTTATGAGAAATCTGGCAAACTATATAGTCTGTATATAGAGTACACATCTAAATATGAAAAATAATCGAAATATGTTCAGGCGTTTATGAGTTTCTCGAGTTAAACCGGTTCGTTAAAGTTTTAATGATACGTAACCCCATTGTTCCAGATATATTGTAATGGTAAACTGAAGGCGGCGTTTGTTGCAGTATGTCCGCGAGCGACTTCCGCGCCTGCCATCACATGGAGCAGCTGCCGCCGGTCACGTGACGTGATGGCGGTCCGCTCGGTGTCTTCGTGGGTGCAGCACCGCATCTCGCCTTCCAAGTGGGTTTCATTCGGGGCACGTAATGGCCGCGCTGCAGCCAGATTGTCGATATTGGATTCCTCTATATAACCCTTCCTTCCAGGTATCCGATATCTACAGTCATCGAAGAAGAATGGCTGGGAAATGAAATCCTATTAACGTTTGGATATTTCCTTTCCCAAAACATTAATTTCGTAACTAAAATTTAGTTAATCGATTTTCATAGATAATTTGAACAAGATAATATCCAATTTAAAATATTTTTTGTCAACAAAATTTGCGATAACAATGAATTTTGATTGAGTTTGAGTAATAGGATTTTACCCTTATTTTGGGTTACCATTAGAAGTTCGTTGAGCAAGTTCAAGTTCTCTCCGCAGAGTTTTCCGTACTACTTATATCGATGGCTATCGTGAGCATATCGTGTAACAGCGGACAACTTTTTTTTAGTGACAGGATACACGAGGGTAATCCACGTGGTGGCAGCTCCCCTTTAATGTCATAGGAAGGGAATAGCAAAGTAGGACGTAGAAGGGAGTGGAAGGTACCTCGGAGTTAACTAGGGCCCTCGGGTTGTAGTTTAAGGATCCTACATCCGAAATTCGCCTAAGCGTGTCCAGGGCAAGCCCCAGAAAAACCTCATCAGGTAGGTCGAGCTCTTAAGCTCATTTCGCAAAAAATATTTAGTCAGTTATTAACAATTTCCTGTGTTACATAGTAATAAACAACATGTTAATTCATGAATGTAAGCTTAAATTAATAAATTTTTCGCGGTTGAGCACGTCTCTACCGCTGTCTTCAGTCGACAGCGGTAGGAAAATCTGAACCTCGTGCTCAACCGCGAAAAATTGATTAACATATGAATTCTAAACATTGTCTATCACGCAGTATTGCCCCTTCTATAAAAAGTTTAACTTCAATAAACGTGTTTATTTTTTATCGCGAATTAATAGTTTTAAATTTACTGGACTTCGCACTAAATTGTATAGAGATCGATTATTCCTCAGTTTCCTGTAATTTAAGAAGTGTTAGATTGTTGCTGTTATGATTATTTAAAATAATTATTTGAAATTAAAAACTGTGAAACAAAAATTGTATACAGAATAACAGAGACGTGCGAAGTAAAATAATTTTCACTATAAATGTATTAATCTTCTATTTGCTCAGAGAAGAAGATAAACTATTAAAATTACTTATTTTAAGACAGAGATAGATGACGAAAATCTGAATGAACGGTCTACGTGCGTATGTATGTATTAAAACTACGGAACGCAATGTTTTCGTATTTTTTATTTTTCTTTGTCTTGTGAGTTGAAGACGTGATTGAATAATGAACTATAAACGTGAAACCTCGTATTAGATGTTGAATTCCTTCCAAATAAAACTTACATTTATATTCAAACCAGCCGCAATGGATGACTGATCCACAACAGAATCATTTTTAAAATTGATAAATACAAAAAATGTGTAAAAAATGTATTTTTCAGTAAAAAACAGAGTCTTTTTTTTAGAAACACAATTAATAATTTTCTGTTGTTTTCGTCGTGTGTAGACAGGAATACTCTTGAAGTTTATATCTCCGAAAGCAGATTAGGTTTATTTAACTAGTGCAGGGAACCAAACACTATTATTGTTATAGTTATTATTATTACACTCGCTGAACGCGGAAACTCATTTACTAACTTATTGCAGTACCTGCAACTTTGTTACTACATCCCAGCCTGAGAGATAAGAATACTGCCTTGCTCAGCAGACGGAAACTGAGAAAATATATATATGTTATGTCTCAAAGTTTAATTCAGCGCACATGTACGCGAGATCGTATCATTTAACACAAATTCTCTTGTTGTATTACCAATAAGCTGTTACAGGATCGACCGTGTATATTAATTATGTTAATTATATATATTAAGTATACTAAAATTGGTTCGAGATGAATGTGTTTGAAAAATACAGATGGCAATGCATGATTTTTATAGCTGAATCAAACGCAATTCCTTATATATACAGATATTGATGCAACCAACGAATAAATCAAGCTGTAGTAATTGTGCTTAAAAGACCTTCAAGAATGATAACCAGCGAACAACACGAAAAAAACATTTGAGTTGTGACGTTGCCGCATCTCATTAAAAGACAACTGTTTGTGGTGTTGGATTACGGTCTACACAGAGGGTTACAAGCAAAACATATTATGCTTGCCTACAATTAATGTCTTAATTAGCGTAAAGCTTAACTACGTTTTGTAAAGAAGTGTGCCTGTCCAGCAACGTCGCTATTTGCTGCCCCCCCCCCCCCCCCGCCCTGCCTCCCGCGGTTCGCTCTTCTCTCCTGAATTCGTAGTTCAGCTCTCGTTATTTCTTTTGTGCGCTTGTTAGACAGGGACTTTTCATGAAGTTCTCCCTCTATCCGCTCGAAGATGGTATTTTATGGACTTCTGTCAAGTAATCAATGAATGTATCACCTGGACAATCTCGAAATTTATAGGCCATTATTTTCTCGGCTTCGCTTTAGTCTGGCCATGTTCAGCAAGGGACACGACTGCTGTTTTTATTAAAGAGTATATTTGTTTTTCCTATTCCATATGAAAGATGTTGGAAAACATGTTATGTTGAGAATGACAACTATCGTATAAATCTGGATTTAAAATTGATTGAGAATGGCGAGATATTATTATTGAGATTATTCGGGTATTGGAGTCGAAAAAGTGAGAAAGAAAAAAGGAAAGGAATAAAAAGTCAAGAAACGAGAAAAAACAGAAAGAAAGAGACAGGTCAGCAGAATAATCGTCTGGAAAATCAGAAAAAAGGAGGAGATATACTTCAAGCGAAGGAAACACATGAATCAAGAAAAACAGAAAAAGAGAGAGGCAGTGTGCAAGAAACAAGTTAGGTTAAAGAGATAACGTGAAAAATAGTCAGGAAGGTCAGAGAAAGATGTAGAAACTAACTTTTCGAACAGTACAGAAAAAGAAAAAGTTGCGCGTCTAAGAATGTTGTTCTCTCCCTGATGACGAACAGAGTTTTTTTCTGTACTGTTCGAAACGTTGGAGTTCCTACATATTTCTTATAGTTTCCTGACTATTTTTCTCGTCATCTCTTTAGCCAAACTTGTTTCTTGCACACTTTCTTTCTGTTTTTCTTGTTTATTGGCTTTTCATTCCTGTCCTTTTTCCTTTCTCACTTTTTCTACTCCGAGACAATGAAATACCCAAATAATCTCAATAATAATATCGTATACATGTCACGTATTTCACGATCTCCCGTAATTATTTGGAAGGTCGTTAATTCTATTAGGTGTTCAAATAGAGCGACTCAACCACAATTACAGGTTACGTTATAATGTTCATAAATACTGCATCTAACTCATGTTTTCTTTGTACAAGTGTTATTTACCAAATATTAATTTTTGTGGTCGATAATATGTGCAGTGATAATGTGTAGAAATATTTGAGCGACATTGTCGCTTGACGCTTAATTCTAATAGCAATATATGACGTAGATAATTAAAAATGCACTCATGCACGAATTTTCTTTAGTTGGAACCGTAGACTGATAGTTTAAACTGCCGATTAAAGACACGAGTCGAAGCTAAGAACTACCAACTTTTAGCGTGATAAAAAGGTCTAGAGAAAGGCAAAGTAACGAATATGAGCAGAGGAGCAGCCTTGTTTCATGGATGGTGGAAAAGGAACGGCTGAGTGAGGAGGAAAGTTATTTTCTGAGGCGTTCCTGAAAAATCGGAACGTATAGCACGCCCTAGCAAAGTGCTCTGGGGGTTGAAGGTACGACGCAGAGGGTGGCAATTGATCCATCTCCGGTCTCCGGGTTGCTCCTAAGAGAAAAGATATAATTTTTCTGCGTGAGTAGTGTGTTCCCTCTAGAACTTGGTTTCAAACTCCGCAACGCCTGGAGCTCTTACAGATAACTGTATCGCCAATTTTTCTCCACACCTCTCTGGATATTTGATCATACTTCAGCCTCCTGCACTGAATATTTTACTCAATCCATATCACATACGACGCCATCACAATTATAAGGAATATTTCCTGACAGTCATTTTAAGTCGATAAGTAATTATTAATTCCCATGGAAATTCAACCGATATGATAATTAAAAGTTACAGATTTTAGCTTGAAATAATAAAAAAACAATTCTTTATACTATCACTAAAATAATATAATAAGCTAAGGGCATTAAACATTCCCACCGAAACTACATCCAAACAAAATGTCTTAATTATCTCTATACAACAAAATTAAAATCTGAATTTTTCATTTAAAGCGGTTCCTATTTCTTGTGGTGTTGGACAAAGTAATGAGAAGAACTATAGATAATACAAGACGAGGCATAAGATGGGGTTTATACGGAAGGTTAGAAGACTTAGACTATGCAGATGATATCTGCCTCCTCTCAAAGTTTAAAAGACATGACTGAGAAAGTATCTTGCATAGAGAAACAAGCATTAAACTATTAAAAATTAATAGTAAGAAAACCTAAGACATGCGGATAAACTCAAAATTAAGCAAAAAATACAAAAACAAAAATATAAGGAGGAAATTGAAACAGTGAGCGAGTTCACTTATCTAGGAAGCATAGTAGCAACAAGTGGAGGAACCCCAGAAGACGTAGACCCACGAATTACACCTTCTGGAAGATCAAAAATATTTCCAAGAAAACCAAGATTCGCTTATTTAAAGCAATGTCAAATCAGTACTGCTCTACGGATGCGAAACCTGGAAAGTAATAATAAGTAACTCTGCATTATGGGAAGCCTG
This sequence comes from Zhengitettix transpicula, assembly GCA_037074705.1. Lineage (NCBI taxonomy): Eukaryota > Metazoa > Arthropoda > Insecta > Orthoptera > Tetrigidae > Zhengitettix > Zhengitettix transpicula. The sequence continues at coordinate 30,721,335 of CM073596.1, read as the reverse complement.
CGGTGGGACAGAAATAGAGAAACAGAGATAAAAATGAGAAAATGGAGATGGATAGGATATACCTTGAGGAAGAATGAAGGGTCAGTTGAGTAGGAAGCATTATACTGGAATCACACAAGGTGAAGGAAAAGTAGGAAGACCTAAACATACCTGGAAGAGGACGATCATGGAGGAGGCGAAGGAGTGTGGCAAGAACTAGAAATAAGTTAAAATGTTGGCAAAGAATAGAGTTAGGTGGAAATGTTTCACCGATGCCCTATGTTCCTAAAGGAACGAAATGATATACTACTACTACTACGACTATTTAAAGCCGTATTGAAAGTTGTATGTTAGCATTGAACGAAAATAGTGTATCTTGATTTTGGTCAATACTAGTCTTTTCTAGACAAAGATATAGATACCACGGCATTATTAAGAGAATATACTATAAAAGTTTATAATCAATATTTAAATCAGTAGAGTTCTTTATTCCCAAAACATTCAGTGCTGAAAACAATCCTGAATCGACGTCGAGACCTACATTTTGGCACTTCTGGTACACGTACGTTTCCTCCAGCCTGTTATGGGGCAACTTCCAGGCAATTAAGCTTCTGCCAGGCGCAGGAACTGAGAGAAACAGCCCCACTTCAGTGAGGCAAAGGCACTGGCCCCCTACTTCATCACTATACATAAACACCAATATATCGGCTGCTTTTGATTTACCGTCTTATCAGACCGTATGATTACTTACCACTAACTGGATCGTTAAGGTTAGCTTAGCCTCGAAGACATCGACTTGCGTCTAGCATCAATCAGATAAAAATTCGCTCAGTTTTAAAAAAAGTTACTTACGAAAAAATGCATTATTAACAAAACAAATAATAAATCAGCTTGAAGCGTAAGACATAATTAATTTTTCAATTATTATTTCATAATAAGAGGCGGAAAAGCGTATATGTAAATTCAAATAAAGGACTTTTCTTCGTGGACGTCTCGAAAAACATCCATACGGGAAAGCATATCTCCCGGCCAAATCAGAAAACAATCTCGTACAACAGCGCTACGGTTTCTTTACCAAGAATTGTCGATTCTCATCTGCTGGCAAGATGTAATAAAACAAATGGATACGGCATTTATCCGGATTCGAACCCTCCATTTAGAGGACATAAAAACAACGTTTATAATTTTCGTGTAAGTATTACATTAATATTTCCCATTAACGAAAATCTTCTTCCGAATCAAATAAACGAGTCTTATAAAATACCCTTACAAGTGCTCGTGGTCATAGTAACGTAAAAATTTCACAGTACCACGTCGAGTCTCCTTTTGAGGTCACCATCTATCAAAAAATACAAATTTATATCAATTTTTAAGAAATTTGACAGGTAAAATTACAAATGCACTATAAAATCTCAATGTAAATAACGCTTCAATTTTTTTAAAAATATTCGACTATAATGCTCAGTATAAAAATGCATGGAAAGTATAAATTATGCAGTGTAATCAGGTATGACGTAATTTCTGGCGTTTGTAATTAAATCAACTGAAATGATAAAAATCCTGTGAAGATCGACGATAAATAAGAGACTATCTGTCTGTCATAATTATTTTTCAAAAACAAAGTCGTACTGTTCAAAGTTTTGTTCGCGAAACGTGCCCGTGTGGAGCCTAGCTTTACTCAGGACATTTTATTTTAAATAGTTTAACTTTATTTGTAAGAAATAGTTTTGCTGAGTTATATTGATAGTGTAACCACCAATTTACATTATTTATGGCACGGAAAACTGCTCATTAGCAGGACATTTTTTTTTAAAATATTCTTATCCTAAGTGAACTTTAACATGAAATTCCTGCTTAATCAAATCATTCAAATGGAGCGATAGAAAGCTCTATAATTGTTACCACCATGACATTCCGTGAACTGGGCCAATGAAATTTAAGTGGACCTTATTGTTAGAGATACAATGCCGTTTTTATTTACGTGGCGATGCCTGAAAAAAAAAAGATAGCCAATACAGACAAAAGGTAATATAAATACCACACAACATTTCTGGGATCCTTGTCCATTTCGTCAGGTGCTAAGAAGAGCCTAGAGAAACAACTGCACTGGTCAGTTGACAACATTCAAAAGCGACGAAATGGCAAGTTCCATCAACACAATATAAATATTGTCCGAAACATTTTAATCTCCAATGAGAGTTCTCTTTAAATTATATTATTAAACACACAAACAGCAGACTGAACAAAATCCAACATCCTACTTTCACTCGTTTTCAAACACAAAGCCAAATTTTTTCTCGTCCTACCTTATTACAAATTTCTACATCCCAATTTTTTCAAAATATTCAAAGAATATCAAATATCCATCATTTACCGATCCACTAATACCCTTTCATACTTGATTAAAAACTAGGACCCACTTGACACCTACAACATACATTGTGTAGTTTACAGGATCTCTTGCTCTAATTGTAATTCCTGCTACATAGGGCAAACAAAACGTTCCCTTAATACACGTATCAAAGAACATGTCTAATATCAAACTTCCCAGTGATAAACAATCTGCAGTATCCAAATATATCATCAATTCTAAACATACATTTGATTGGCAAAATGCTAAGATTTTAGACATTGACTCATTTCAGAGATGTTTCACATTAAATCAAACATCACAGCTATTAATGTACAAACAGACACTATGAAATTCAACAATTGCTACGTTCCCTTATTGTTACGCTAACCCTTAAGCTCTCCCATTGTCGTTTCAGTATCGTCGCTTTTGAGTTCTGTGAACTGCAGTTGTATCGCTCTAGGCTGTGTTGCTCTTAGTAACTGAAGAAAGGGACAAGGATCCCAGAAACGTTGTGTGGTATTTATATTATAATTTATTTTTAAATTAAAAAATTTATGTCTGATTAAAAATTAATAATAAATTTATTATTATTAACACTTCTTTTGTATGTATTTGGGTATCTATCTTATTATTTATATTGCCTCGTGTTTGAGTGCCAGAGAGATATCGACCGACCTCCTCAGCGTGTATATGGAATATTATATTCATTTAGCGTCGTGGAAAATTGGAACGAAAGCTATTTCAGGAAGTCGGTCTTTTCGTCTGTGTTCCGCATTCACGCTTGTCATGTTTTTAATGGCGGCTGCCTCGCATCTTAGCGCAGGCTCGGCGAGGTTTCGCTTTCATCTTAGTCTAATCCCATTTGGCCTTAATTAATGGGGCCACGCGACTCTTCTCCAGCCAAGTCGTTCTCCGCGTCTCTTTCATCCTCACTTCAAAAACTAACATGAAGTTTTTGGTAAAGTAGCTTTCGACAAGGCGGTTACTCCATGCGATAAAAATACGCGTTTTATATACGAACAATTCTATGCAATAAAAGCGGGCTACTTTTTTATATTTTTATCCGACTTATTTCGTTAATGTCACTCAAAAAGGAGAACTTTAAATAGTTATACATAATGTAAGAAACTGTGATATAACATGTATTTAAAAAATCTTAAACGTTCAATTATTAAAAAGAGAAATTATAACATCCAGTAAAGCGCATCTTCATTTAAAAATATTAATTTCTCGTGGAACATATTAATTAAAAGTGTAAATTGTAATTTTGCGTTTGCGATTCATCTAAAGCAATGTGCGCGTTCGCAGGCCAGCACGAATCCATATTCAAACATTGGTACACATGGAGAAGTAAATGATCAATTACGAGTATATTGTAACCCACTTCCCCTATCCGGGTGTAATCGAAAGTAAAACTATTTCTGGTTTGATTTATAGCTTGAAATCAATGTCATTCTAAATATTGAATTGGTAATTTGTAGTCACTAATAGAATATTGTCCACACGTACGCTCTCCACACACAAGTCTCGAATCCAAAACAAGTCAGTTTTAATAAAACACGTATTAAACAAGCAGAGAATCAACCGAGAAATAGAGCGATATAGGGAAAAAATGCGAAAACAATAATTAAAAAACAGATCTCCAATATTAATCAAGCTTAATAAAGGATCAACGGAAGCAAATTTGAAGAGAGTTTAAAAACTATGTAATATAAAAAAAAATTGTCACCGCTTTTCTGTGACAGAACTGTCAATTTTTAATATTTCCACTTAAAATTTACGTGCTCTTTTATTCAGTCTATAATATGAGACATTTTATAACCAAATGGCTAAAAATTTCAGTTGAATATATTGGATGCTTTCACATTACTTGGATTATTAGCCTGAAAATTTAACAATATTGTTGAATATTTATTTATCAAAAAAACTCATTAACTTACGATTTCTTCCGTAAAAAAATTTTAATATAGGACTATATAAATAATTATGACTTAGTAAATATTTTCATATTTCCAAAGTTTCGCGGATTCCAGAATATTTTTAAGCATTTTAGAGTATATAAAGTGTCTATAGTCGAAAATAGAATTTATTTCTTGTTATGGCTTCATGCGACAAACTTCGATTAAAGCGCATTTCGTACACAAATATTAAATTATAAAATAATACGATTATTTAATATATATATACGATAATATATAATAATATATACGATAATTTAAACTGTTTACCTAAAACTCCTCGAAAATTTTTATATGAACAGAATATATCATCTTATCTTGTTATAATGTTGAAAATTAATTTCTGTTATTATACGGGTCGTTAATAAATATATATATATCGGATATACTCTAAATTTTTAATAATTCCAATCGATTATTTGATGATACATAAACATAAGAAAATCCTTTGTAAGGCTATCGTAGACGTTTGGTTCTGGAGAAACTGCAGCCTTACCGCTCTTTACAATTACATGTAACGAATTAAATTACACGTGCATAGAAGGAACTGAATCTATAAGGTAGATTAACTCATATTATCGAAGACTTATCACGCGGATTTTGACAGTTTTGATGGGTAAAGATGATCTTGTGCGTGGATCTGGTATTCTGTGAACAAATTAAGCTCTCAAAATTTTGCACCAAAATTGTTGCATTATGATTGATACTTAAACGGAAACTATTTATAAATGGAAGGAAAAATCACGTAAAAGAACGTTTATTAAGACAAATACAACCAATTAATTAAGAATAAAGTCAAAATGAACCATAAATTGGCTTAATTTATCATCATAAATTTTAATGTGCTTCCGTGATTGAGGAGAAAATCAATGTAAATAATTTGCTTACGTTCTTGTTAAGTATGTTGTTGAAATAACTAGGAATGAATGACAGCTGCTTATTCTCTTCCATAAGTTGTATATGATCTTAATTATTTATTAATATTTACCTGCGTCAACACAGAAATAAAATCCGTATATTTCGTAGCGTATAAAATTAAGTTTCAGTTTCTCATTATTATTTGGTGAACGTTATAATAATGAAATAAATGTTTATTCCCAAAAACTATTATCGACACGTTAATTTGTTTTAAATTTTATATGATTTCATCCGAGTTCTTATAGTCACTTAATTCTCGCAGCAGTAAATCAACATTCATTTAAATTGGTGTTATATCTCGGCGTATTATATTAATTGGATTAATAACCTCGAAGTGGTGGTGTAAACGACGTCAAATATCCCTTCCGTCCCCCTCTCCCCCGAAAACCCGCTTTATAACTTTATTTTTGTGCGCCTTTGAAAATAGGAAGTTTAATTACTCGTTTGTACGAGGCGTCTGCCTTGGCTTGCCTTATCGCTGAGGGTGGAGGCATCGGCCTGTAAAAACGTGTTGTAAATTAAGGGAGCGGGTTGGATCGGAGGTGGATCGTTAGGGACATTCACCGCAGCTGCTGTCCCTTATTCCTGGACGGATCTGGAGGTTGGATATTGAATAGCAGGCCACAACCCCCTGGCTCTTTATCAGATTACCTCCCCGATGTCTGCAGATTGGGGAGGCAGATTATAACTTTCATCAACTGGGGCAGGGATAAGTTGACTTCGCTCATCTAACACCAGCACCGACGAGGGCCGTTTCCCCCGTGTAACTTTACCCTGATAAAATCGGCTTCTCCCGGTTGTCATTTGTCGTTCCACATGGACCGAGCTCGCTCCTCCCAAACAGCCTCTGATTAGGTCCACTATACGTACAGGATTAGTTGGACGTCCCCGGTTTTGCTGGGTTGTAACTTGTGGTCTCACGTCGGGAGATGAAACTCCAGAGAGTTTCCCAATATCAAAGTTAGATAGTATATGTATTTATGCTACAGTAATCTATTCAGTTTAATACTCAACTCAAAATATAAACTATGAGAAAAACTTGGTTTAGTTTGATTCAGATATCTTCCAGCTTCTATTTAGAGTTGTGGCAGTCATTAGTCATATTATATTAAATTTTCCCCATGTTATAAGTACACACATTTAGATTATTATTAACTCGTATTCCAATTAAATATTCTGGAAATTAAATTCAAAAATTATGAACGCTCTCAGATAAATCGAAAAGATCTATATTGTGGCGATTCCAGCGATGTCTTGACAGGATTTCGATCTTAGCCCTTCCATTTCCCAAGAACGGCATCTGTTAGTAGCAGTCTGATGCAACTAGTTGAGATTTCTATACTCGCCTACGTTACTAGGTGGAGCATATTCGCTTCACCCCACGTAGTATTTAGACTTACAGAAAACCCTACGTTCTTTTCTTATTAGATTTTTCTTACAGGCCTGACTACTTTTTGTAAGCCACAAAGAAGACGTTTGGTATATACAATGCTATTTGTAATCTAAATTCAAATTATCCTCTCCCCCGCCCCCATATTTTCCAATTTGTACTTTCTTTACCCGAAACAAACGTTTCATTTTCATCACACTATCTCAGAGGATGAAATTGTCAAGTAATTGTAAATTAATACTTTGCAGTGAAGATGAGACAATTTCTCACTATTTATTTTTAACTTTAATGAGAAGTATTTAGGTTTTACATATTGTTCTAAAAACATGTATATATTACTCGTTTCCTATGAACACAAAATTGACTAAATTAATAAGAAACTTTGTATCAACATTTGTAAAGAAATCACACACCTTTACTTTTAGAACAACCGCACAACACCAAGACGGTATCAATCATGCAATGTTTTGACACGGCGTGTTATAATTAAATGGATCTCAAAATGGTTGGCCGTGAGTACTTCGCAATATATTGTACCATAAATATGAAGAGAACGTGGGTACCTGGTGACCCACATCGACCCCTCCGATTGCTCGTTTACCAACGATGCTTTATTGCACCTGATTACTGAGATGATTACATAGTATCGGAAATTTCATTGATATTCAATATCACGGTCATTTCCTTTTTCCAATAATTACGACAGCCTGCCGCCAATCTTGACGAATCTCCACGATCAAACCCCGAACATTATCTTTTCCCGAGTAGGCTGCATATTGAATAAAAAAACGAGAAACTTATTGACTCGAATAAATAACGTTTTTATCATTTTCTAATAGTTAAATTCCGTTGCGATGTAGATCGCATCTGAGCTATAAACTGTACAGTACTCGCCTACAGATTATACTTCCGAGCACTTATCAATTTCCTATCTCGTAACGATTTTTTTTTTTTTTTTTTTTTTTTTTTTTTAGGGCAACAGGCTACTTGAGGGTAATCCACTTTGGGCAACTCCCCTTTAATAGCATAGGAAGGGATTTGAAAGGGGGGATGCGGAAGGGTAGAGGAAGGTAGCCAAGGGTTAACTAGGGCCCCCGGGCTATATTTTAAGGATCCTACCCGGCATTCGCCTAAAGGAATGCAGGGAAAACCATAGAAAAACCTGCATCGGGTAGGTCGGGCATTGGGTACTTGTCCCACGCCCTTCCGATAGCGGGAGAGGAGTTTGCTGTGGGTACGCAGCATTCCCTTCTCCGTGCCTCGACCAGTTTAGGAGGCAGCTGGCCGACTATTCCAATAGGAATAGCGGACAACTCTTGCCGTATGCCCAAGGTCTGCGACCCCGGAACATACACCTCTCAAAACAGACCGAGGTGCCTCGGCATGTGGGAACCTTAGTTCAAAACACCAGAGAGATGTGAGAGCATCCCCAAAGGTAGCCCCCGCCAGAGCTCTCTGGTGCCTTTTTTCTTATTGACGCCAGGCCAATGTTAATAACACCAAAAAGTTCAAACAGACTGCAACTGAAAGATAAATTAGGCCAAAAGACATAAATACTAATAACAACTCTATTGTTACAGGAAAGGGAAATAAAGTCATTTTAAAGGGTACAATTATCTTAATTTGAATCGGACTGTTGATTTATATACGCGGTTGTAAAAGTAAAATTATCATTTAGGTTTTTGTTTCTATTCGTGAAGCGTCAATACTCTCAAATCAGCAAACATTAGTATACGAATCTAGGCGCCAATCAGCGAATAATTACTTTAAATTTAGCCAAATATACCGTCTCTAAAGCTGTAGAATTCTCAGAGAATATATTCAAACCCTTTCTGTATAAAAATAGTAATGAGGCAATTTTGTTATTATTTTCATAATCCGAAAGATTATTTGAACGTATAGAATAATTAGTACCTATTACATAATATATTGGTTCAAGGAAATTTCAGGTTCAACTAAAAAAATACGTAAATATACAAACTTCTGAACTGAAAGTAAATGCGTAGGTACCAATAAGTGAAATAAAAATATGAAATTCGTTATTTTTCTCACCTGAAGAGACGCGAACAGAGAAGATTATGAGTGTTTTCTGTTCACTACTTTTAGATCTATAACATAGTATAAATATTCTTATATTAATATTCCCGTAAAATTGTATGAGAGCAGATATCAAATTTTAATTCATCTTTAGCCATTACCGTTGTTTGGACAGTTAAGAACACATTTTTACGCAATTATATTGTATACAACAAATAAACAAGAAACGTTTGTGTCGTTCATTCTGATAAATTAGATCTATTTATTATACGTTTAAACTCAAAAACATCTTCTTAGAAGCGTGTTATCCGGTTAACAGAAACATTTTTATAAACTGACAGTAACACTTCCTTGGGTATCGCTGTTCGACGAAGTATCGTATAATCCACACAGCGTAAAAAAATGGCAGGAAATAAAAGTAGAAGAATATGGTAGGCAATATTATCGTAGTCAACGTTCCCTGTTCCAGAAATAGTTCTGTCTGTACCTTTAACCCAACTATCGCTGAATCCTATCCTAGCAAGTCTATTAGTCCTTCCCGATCGTAAGACACCACTAATCTAGATAATTTATATACCAGCCTTGAAATTCATTAACAAGTAATTGATAAGCATAAGCCAATATTTTTTGTCCAAATAATTATAAATATACTGAATTCTGAAATATACGAGTGAGTGAGTTAGCAACACAAATGAAGGATTCCACGCATACTTCACTATATGTGTGTACATATGTATATTGAAGGACAATATTTCAAAAGTTAATAAGTTTGTAAATGTGGGCAATATTTATGGATCAGGTAGACAACACAGAACCATAAACGGAAATAATATATTCTACATTATGTAACAAATAATTCCAACAGATTTGTTTTTGCAAATTTAGTGCAAAACTGTTATGAGGGTTTTCTGTTACCTCTTAAAATTTATAACATAGTATAAATATTCGTATATTAATATTTCCGTAAAATTTGATGAGAGCATATGAATAAATTTATTAAACTATTCTAGCCAAAGTTCTTGTAGCAGTGAACAAAATATTGAATTTAAATTATTACTAATATTAAAACAATTCAATATATAGGGAAAATAAACAACTGTACAAATAAATAAGTAGTAAAAGCCATCTTTCATTTTCGAAAACAATTTCGCTATCACTTCGTTATGTTACAATTGTTCTGAACCTAGGTGCAGTTGGAGATAATGTCTGGAAAACTGCTGATGGTAATTTATGTCAATCTGATACCGCCCTGTTTACGACTAAAACTTACCAAAATTTATTTTCACTCAGGTTTTTATTACGAATCTATTACCTCTTTTCAGAGGACATTCGGATCTTCTAGTCGTAAACGGAGATTATCCTTACTCTTTTATCCGAATATGATATGAGCATGGCACAAAGCCTAACTTTCATACGTCTCGCGTTTCTATTGACCACATCTCTAATTCAAGAACTTTATCATGCCCACGTTCAAACCTCGCATATTATTTAAATATAATTAAGATTCCCCACTTCTGGGATCAATGTGCTGAATTAATCATCAACGATTAACTAAGATTTCTGCTAACCAGAACAATTTTATCTAGCACCTCATACGATTAGATTTCTTAAGTTCTCATTGTCTGAGTAGGCATCTCCCGCAACATTATTACGTAGAGTTATAAGCAGGGCTTTGGAGAGAATATGTTTTCAGTTTCTCCGCTCCATGCTCCAATTAAAATATTCTTACAGGAATTACATTATTTTTTCTTTCATATATAAGTCCATATGTAAAACTTGTTCTTTCCGTTTTTTCATGGAGAACAAAATTTCTAACGCAACATATCCTTCCTTATATGTTTCTAGTCAAAAATTTTTATTTCATAGACATCCTCAGGGGAAGATCGGCAGCTTTAAGGGCAATTGTCAAAATATTTGGTTTTTTACAAATAGCTCTCATATGTTTTGCTTCATCCCATTCTGCTTTGCAACAATTCTTGGTCTTATGTTCAAGCAAAAGATATTTGGTCTGAGTAGTCTTTGAAATAAATGAAGAAAATCAAGCATATTGAACCCTATTTTTTTTCTTCATAATTTTACAACAGTCTGTTTTAATTTTCCCTAATATTTGTATTATTCATTCATTCTTTAATCCATTACAAATGGCCAATAGAAGATCCAATTACATCTCCTTAGTTTAATTTTTGTATTATTTTATTATCAATGCTAAAAATATTGGAGAAGGGTCTTCAACTCACTGATGCGATTTATGGACATTAATTTCTTAGATATCTTCCGATTTTTCATCTTATTTATAGCACAGTTCATGTTTGCTCCAATATCAAATTTAAAATTTGTTTAAAGTTTCTTTAAACTGATTTTTCACAATTATAGAGTTATGCCTTGCCTCAGTATCCAATGTTTTTATTTCAGTTTTATCTTTATTTCATCAAAATATTTTACATTTACGGTAAAAACATTCTCTTTCTGCGGGTTGCAGAATCTAACTTTAAATAGCGTAAATGTCTTATATTGAAGACAGAAGACTAAAGGACTGACAGCAACCTGTCCTGTTGATATACCAAGTTTCTAAACCATTTCACCAGAAATCCCTTATTATTTAATGTGAACGTAGTAAGTGGTGTAGTACTCATGCAAACCATCTCAACCAGCCCCTCGCGGAACTGAATAATAAATTTTGGAAAATATCAGAACTACATATCGGAGCAGTGGAGCAGTACAAATCTCCGTGCTCCGCCCCTGCTCCGAGTAAAAATCCGTTGGTCCACTTGCTCCACTCCAAAGCGCCTGGTACTGAAAGAGGAGGTTACATCACTTAATATTACACGTACTTTTCCCTTCCATTTTTTTTCGATCTCTGGAGATAACTCTTTGCAAACGAATGCGGTCGTGCTTTCCTGTCTTGAAAGTTTTAAAACTTGGGTTTGAGCTTTGCTTTGTGCTCAGTGGTCACGGAAAAGGCAATGGAGTAAACTAGCTTTACGAGGGAAGTAGAGGATGGTCTCTGTTGGAGCCGCGGTATAAATTCCGGGGGGGTAAGTTGCAGGTGAACTTAACACCGTGTTCCATCAACGTCTTGGCAGAGCTCACTACTTAGTCTCTCCCCACTCCTTGGCCCCTTCTTGCAAAGTTGGCACTAATCCCTTCAAGTGCGCGGCAAACACGCAGCACGGGTCTTAAGGGACGAACTCAAGTACAGGGTATTTGGCTCGTCCCAAGAGTCGACCGCTGAAGATCAACTGTTCTCATAAAGACGATGCTAATCCTCCCTCTACGTGCGTTATTACGAGGTTCAGCACAGATAACAGGAACACAAACAGAAAACCGTAAACTCTGCTACAGCGTAAGAAGTTGAGACTGATTCCATGACTACGGACTACACAGGGAATTTGCTAATACTTCCAATCCTTTCAAACAGAATTAGTATTATAAAATACACTGTCCCGATAAACTAAATTCTCTCAATTTCTCTATCTCAAAGTTTACGAAATACATAGTTTCAAATACCTTCAATTTTATTCTGAACAATAATGTTCGTGACATGAGTAAGAAACACCTGAGAACTTTATGCTCGTTACTTTGGGCATCTACACCACAATATGGCGTACTACAGTGAATATATTATAAACTAAATACGTAAAAAAAATGTGTCGGTGCTCTCGAGAAAAGACTGTTTATAGAAGAGAAACTCCTGGACAAAAATCAGTTTTGTCAATGAATCCCCGCACATGCCTAAATTAAATTTCCGATGTATTGTGAACAACCAAAATCCAAGTCGTTTGAAGACTTAAAGGTAACTGTGATAAAAGAGGGGTTCGCAGACAAAATACAATAACCTCGCGTTTACGTGCAGTTTGGAGTCAAGTCAAAGACGAGGACATCAAATACCCCAGTAAAAATCTTCTTCCAGCTGAAAATAGAACATTAAATATTGCGAAGTACATATAAAAATGTGCGAAGAGGCTAGGCTATTCGAGAGACGTCGAGTGGATTTCTCAATGAAATACGGTGGAACGTAAAATTCGGGAACAAAAGTACACGTGGGTTATCAGGAACCAAACTATTAAATCTCAAATTCACAAGAATTAAAAACTAAATTCAACCAGTTCAATTCGTAGTGTTCGTTCAGTGAGACTCATCACTCACTAAACATAAAAGTTACCGAGCGTTGAATTCAATTATTTTCGTAAATAATAGCTGTATTTCGTTTGAAAACATATACCCGACTCCCGTTTTATCACAACAAAAGCTGGTTACTGCCGCAGTCTTGCTACATTTCTTGCGTGACTGGGAGAATAATATTTACGGTAGTGCTCCAGCGCTCCAATGCATCATCATAACAATGCACGGTGCTGCGGGTAGCGGCCTTTCAACAATGCCTCACAGCAAACGTATACAGGTTACAATAGAAATGCTTCGCTCTTTCTCCAAACGATAACAGTTTCGTACCTATTTATCGTCGGATGATCCTTGTATTTTTTGCTATTATTGTTTCTTCACCTTCTTCAAAACCAGATGTCAAAAGTTCGTAACCTCTAACCCCGCAAATTCAGCGAGTCAGAAATTGAGTCGGTATTACGCCTCACAAGTTTTATCAAAGAATTTCAAACCCAAAGATGAATCGAGTGTCTGAAATCTAGTCTTGCATAGAATGAGCTTGAGGTACCGAAAAGTCAATTTTACTGTTTATTCTTTTAAGTTCAAAACTTTGTTTTGAAATTATACTTAAAAGTTGGAAATAAAATTTAACCTTCCTTGGATTCATTTCCAAACTGTACAGCTAAACATAAATAGCAACCATTTGAATTTAACCGAGTTTAATTCCAGTTGTAATTTTTTAAGATTTATGTCACTGAGTTTTATATTATTTGCGAGATAATCAGGCGGGTATTTAATCCAGTTGTACTTTAAGGATAATAAAATGTTCAGTACCTTAAAACAGGGATTACCAAGAGGCCGCACCGTGACTTCGGGCTGAAGGAAAAAAAAGGAAGATTAAAAATTTGTTTACTAACGTTATAAAATTATTAAAAATAACTAGAGTAGATTCTCTACGAATAAGCTATAAAAATACATTAATTATAAGCTTGTTTGGAACTTGAAAATTTTTACCCATTGGTCAACAACTAGAATAACAAAACATGAGTACATGTACGGGAAATGTATTCACCCGTATTATGAAATTCTCGTCAGTATAGTAAAGAAAAAATCATTCAATGGGATTTTCAAATATATCAGCGTTGTTCCGATGCCTTAAAATGAGTTATTTTCACAATAAAATTTTAAATTGAAATTGAAGACATCATTCAGTCCACATACAGGCCACTTACAAATATACTCGGTATATCATAAAAATCTTAATTTTTTGGGGGGTAGAAATATACCAGTTTTATTCTCGACGTGATATAGCATTAAAACCTTAATCATAAGCCAACCGGAATTTAATACGTTACGTCAACATACTCTGAATCAAATTCCTCGAAAAGAGACTGGAACTGGCAATTGTTAAATACATGAGTTGAAATTAAATTTACCATTGAAATTAAAAGTCTCCCAGAAAATCTCAGATCGACTTATTTGCACAAAAAGACGAGAATGAGGCAACTGATGAACGGTGCTCTTTTGTAAAATAACAAATACTTGTGGTTTCGTACTGTACGCTCGTAACTTATGTTTGCTCGTTATTTTAGTAATGTTAAAATACTTCGGTTCATTAACGAAAGCTTCGAACAATATTATACTTAAGAATTGCTGTGCAAGAATATAAATAAAATGTATTATTCTGATCATCAGGAGTTAAACTTCAGGCAGTCGTTGAAAAATTGAATTTTTATTCTGTGCTGCAGAATAAATAAAAATTCGTTTATCAGTCAACAATTCTTATTAACGAGGTAGATATAAGGAAATATGATAGAAAAAACCACAACTTAATCGCGAAACAAAACCGGGACAAATGTTAAGTACGCAGCTGCTCTAACCATTTCTGCTACCCTGTCGGCCCAAGCTCCGTTCTATTTCACCCGTATCTTAGGCTAACCTACAATTTACTAATAACGTTCCTTCATAGCAACCTTCGGGCTTATAATGAAATAACTGATATATAAATTGATTATAGGTGTAATTAGATTACTATGTTAACTATAATGCTCAACACGACGTGAATCGAAATATTCATTTTTTGCTGAGAGGAATGTTAATAAAGAATAATGAAGATAGCCAATACAGAAAAAAGGTAATATAAATACCACACAACGTTTCTCGGATCCTTGTACCTTTCGTCAGGTGATAAGAGCCTAGAGAAACAACTGCACTGGTCAGTTGACAACACTCAAAATCGCCTAAATGGCAAGTTCCATCAACACAACTTAAATATTGTCCGAAATTTTTTTATCTCCAATGAGTACCCTTTAAATTTTATTAATAAAAATATACACAGCAGACTGAACAAAATCCAAAATCCTACTGTCAATCGTCCCCAAACACCTCAAGCCAAATTTTTTCTCGTCCTATTTTATTAAAAATTTCACATCACAAATTTTTCCAAATATTCAAAGAATGTCAAATATCCATATCATTTACAGATCCACTAACATCCTTTCATACTTTATTAAAAAAAATACAAGGACCCACATGACACCTACATCAAACATTGTGTTGTTTACAAAATCTCTTGCTCTAATTGTAATTCCTGCTACATAGGGCAAACAAAACGTTCCCTTAATACACCTATCAAAGAACATATATCTAATATCAAACTTCCTATTGATAAACAATCTGTAGTATCCAAACTTATCAGTTCTAAACATACATTTAATTGGAAAAATGCTAGACATTGACACCAGGTACAATTCTAGATTCATTTCAGAGATGCTTCAAATTAAATCAAACATCACAGCTATTCATGTACAAACAGACACTATGAAACTCAATAATTGCTATGATCCCTTTTTATTACGCTAAACATTCTGTTTGTCGCTTTTGAGAGTCGCTTTTGAGAGTTGTCAACTGACGAGTGCAGTTGTGTTTCTCTAGGCTCTTCTTAGCACCTGACGAAAGGAACAAGGATCCCAGAAGAGTTTTGTGGTATTTATATTACCTTTTTTGTCTTTATTGGCTATCTTTCCTATTCTCTATTTTCAGTCAGACGTAAAATTTTATTTTGAATATTAATGAATATTTACCATTAAAACCTACACGTTTACAGTTCTACGTTTAACAGCCGATGAGGCTGCATATTGATTGGTGCTTGTCCACTGATTAGGTAGGTTGAGGCGTAACACAGTGTTCTGATTGATCATCACTTAGCCTCATTCCTCAGTAGACCCGCCGCACACAGTTGCGTTCCCCAAAATATAATAAGCTTTAATTTCTAAAGCGCGTATGTGTATTCAGCCAAATATTGAACAAAGGATCTCGAGTCTTTTGTTTTTGTACATGGCAATCATCGCCTTTTAAAAATTGATTCACTATAATGTTTGTGGCGAGGCCTCACAACTACAACCTCAGTGATTCTTATAACTACCAAAACTGTAATCCCTTTTTTATTATAATTCTTAGAAAATATTTCACAATAGTCATCGTTGAAATTTAAAGCATTGATTTGTTTTATAATAGTAGATGAATTCTACTATTATACATACTTCTCTGGGAATCTATTAAAAGTCCAGCATTACACTACACCTCATTTTCAGGATTGTTGTCAACATTAAATTTATTTTATCTATCATTCCCATGCGTTCGTCCGTTATCATAATTTTTTTCAATAGAAACTGTGTAACCACCAAAGTCAAAGTGTCTCTATATTCGGTATAGTATTGTAATTGATCTACTCCACCTTTTAGTCACATACGGTCTCGTGGAACATGTCAAGTTGCATATAAAACATACTATATATATATATATATATATATATATATATATATATATTACAGTTATGCCAGGCATCTGGTTGGACATGTCTTCTGAGAACGCCGTCATATCTGAAGTGTTAACGAAGACGGACGAGAGCGGAGCGATTTGATTGGAGGCCGTAAGACGAGAGTGAGTGCTGATGCTCCAGCTGCTGTAAGTAATACGACGAGAAGGCTGATGAAGTGTGAGCCAAGGAAATAAAGTTATCCTCGATCGGCTCACGCCCTCTCAGAGGCTCTAACAACTTGTCAGAGAAGACTTAATTTATTAAGACTACATCTCAGACACGCACACACACACACTTCACCGAATTCAAAAATCAAACAATCTCGGAGTGACTTTTTCTAAATTCGTAACTGACAACTCATGCAAAGAAAGAAATTTATCCTTAGTATCGGAAAAAAAACCATTTATTTTGAAGTAATTTTACAGTTTGCTTTTGACTATCCAAATTTATAAGAAAGTCTGAAATGTGAACGTTTTATTTTTACATATGATCGGTTAGAAATTTTGCCTAAACAAGAGTTATGTAGATTTTAAGATACGAATCTTTGGAAACAAACTGGACCAGTTGTATGATGGTAAGACAGAAATCAAGAAAATAAAACCCCATAGCTAAAATTATTGAAATTTCAGGTCCTATATTTGTTTGCCTTCGTCATGTTCAGAGATACATGTAGTTGTACACCAAATTAGGAGGAAACTAAACTGTCATCCTCGAAATTGGTATAGCACAAAAAGTCGTTAAGTGATACATTCAACGGTAAAAGTATGTCAAAAATGATTCATGAGAACGCAGCTGTAGAGCGTTTTGCTTTCCACTCAATTAATACATAAAATTCTGGAACGGTTGACCGACTACAAATTTTTATTTAACTGATGATCTTACTGTTTATAAATTGAACATGATTAATAGGCATATGAAGGGAAGTGGCAATATCAGAAATTTTACATTTATATTTATTTCTATCTTATTCATTTTCTATACCACTATTTACTTGTAAAAAATCCGCAAATTTATTCACATAATAATAATAATGTTTATGTTTCCAACATTTGCAACAATACAAAATTGGAAATCGTCAATCATATAATAGAAATACAAAATATAATTAAATTAAATAGAACTTATATTTTAATAAAACATGATTATTATTTAACATTACGTTTACATATATTATAAAGATACAATATGTGTACATTTTAAAGATCAGCCATACAGTAGAGTGGTTTTTTAACAAAAGATTTTTTATTTCTACTGCAAATAACTTATTCTCTACTTTCTTTATATATTCAGGGAGATTATTAAATAATATTGTTCCCTTAACATATGGGTTGTTGTCTGCACCTCTTTTATTCGTACCGATTCTAAAATAATTTCTCTTACCCCGAGTATTGATACCTGTTATTTCCGTTTATTTGCATACTTAATTTAATTTTTATTCAACAACATAATTACTTCGTATACATATAGAGCATATACAGTTAGTATGGAATTTGATACAAAGGTTTTCTTACGAGATTCTGCCATTTTTAGTCCCATTATAGATCTAATAACTCTTTTTGTATTAAAAGCAAACGTTTCATGTTTTTTTTCCCGAGGTAGCGCCCCAAATTTCAATGGCATAGTTGATGTGGGGAAATACTAATCCGTAGTATATGTTTAGTAGGTATGAGGGATTAAAAAATTCAGATAATCTTTTTAATTCATACGAGTTTCTGTTTATCTTTTTGCATATGTAGTCTGTGTTCATCCCAAGTTAGTTTACAGTCTACATATATTCCTGAAAATTTTTTATCTTGTAAATAACAGTATATTTGTTTTTGTCGGATTTACTTTTAGTTCATAATTTCTAATTAAGCTTTTGTTAGTTATGTTTGGTTAAATCTTTTCTATTTGTCATTAGTATACTCAGGTTTTTTCGCGTTGGCTGCAGTATGGAATTCTGGAAATCCTAAGTCGCCGTCTTCCACGTTATTTAATTCGTGGTGAAGTTATGAGGTGCGGGAAAGGGCTTTTTGCTTCATTTACGACTCGCTTGGCTCGTTTCGTCAACCCCCTTACCTGTCGTTTCTTTCGAAGGTAGAAAACAGCGAGGGGGTAAAGTTTTTGTCGCTTCGAGACTTGTTTTCTCGGAGTTTGGCACCTCACCCGTCTCCAAAGACATCCCCACTAGTCCCTTTGGGAGTCAAAGTCGTGAACTGTGAGATCTCTCAGGAATAACTCCCCTATTTCGATCCGACGAAGTCCTAGTTATACAGCTCTGTGAAGCTAGATTAGGGTTCCAGCTATTACCGGAGTAGGTACGTTTCTGTGCGAATATTCATCTCCTTTTGATGTCGAATAATCATAAAAACAACAAGTAATGCGTTACACACCACAGATTATTTTAAATCCCAATAACATTCCATGCACTTTAAAAGGGTGGTAATAATGTTAGAAATAGATGAAGCTGGAAAAATGTTGCTGCAGCTAAATCATATTTCATTGCGAAGCAGTGATGCTAGTGAAACGATCATTTTTCGATCACACAAGTTTATAGAAATATGCGTGTGTCGAAATAATGCGCAACGGATGTTATACATTATGTACTGGCTGAAAAATAAATTAATTTTCCGTAATGTGGGTAATCCACATAGTGGCAACTCCCCTCTTATAGCACAGGAAAGGGAGTGAAAGGGTTAACTAGGGCCCCCGAACCATGGTTTAAGGATCCTACGCGGCAATTCGTCCAAAAGTGATGCAGGGAAAACCTTAGAAAAATCTGCATCAGGAAGGTCCGTAATGTGCAAGGGGAAAATTTCTGGAATTTAGCATCAATTCGCTTTACTCAGATAAATATAAAATATAAATTATTCAATGGAATATTATAGTTTATGCAATATGCACCTTTGCGTTCGCCGTGCCTTGACAGGTTTAGGAGGCAGTTTTCCGACTATTCCAATAGAAATAGCGGACAACAGATCCAAGATCTGTGAACCCGGAACATTCACCTCTCAAAACAGGCCGAGGTTAGTTCAAAAACGGAGAGGAAAAGGCATACCCAAAGGTAGCCCCTTCGTATCTCTCCTAAAAGGTTCTGCCTGCGAGAGAACATCCCTCGCAGGTATTGCCTGCGAGAGAATAGCCCTCGCAGGCCTGTATTTTTCCCCAGAGGTAGTCTCCTCCCTTCTTATAAATTAATATTGTTTAGAAACCGGCTGCTAGACAGTAGTCCCTACTTTCCTATATTAGCATAGGCAGGGAAAGAAAGGGGAAGTGTAAGGGGGAACAAAAGTAGGCAACTTTATCTTACCCGACAACACCTTAGAGAAACCTTCTTCTTGGTACTTTTCCCACGCCCTACACATGTCTGGAGATGAGGTTAGCTGTGTGAATGCAGCCAGCATACCCAACTCTATGCCTCAAGCAGATTTGAATGCGACTGCATAGTGCGAATGTAAACTATCACTACTCTGGGAGAATATTTGTATATTTAATTAAATATTCGTAACACAGAGGGAAGTTTCGCCGTAAATGTATATGTTTATGAGTTCATTGTAATTATATTATGAACTGGAAACGGTAGAATTAATCTATCCGAGTATCAAGTTGAATTTTCAACAAAGTTGTGTTCAACAAGCTAAAATGATATCAGTCTCATTGAAAATTAATATATCTTTCTTATTATTGATAATATTTTTTAATGTAGGCATATTTCCTGTGTTCTTAGAAAATTTTCAATGAATATGACTCGAGTGAATCATATTGTCATATTCCTTATTTTCGTAATTAAAATATTCTACTCGTACAGGAAGACTTAGAATAGCATAGTAACATTTTAAATTATTCTTAAAAGATGAGAACGATAAATAAAACTCGTAAGCTACGGTGTAATCATGATATTCCTTTTTGGTTTGCAGATAATACGCGGCTGAATCACGAGCGAACGCATTTCCATTCACAGCCGGAGATCACTGTGCGCCTTTTTAACTTTTGCTATCGCATTTCATAGACGCGTCCTTTGTTTCCCAACGCTTTTGATGTCGCTGCGGAATGTAAGACATTCCTCCTGTTGGAGCAATCGTGGACTCCCAATTACGCAGGAATGGTCTGTCGCATCTTTTCTAGCTGCGGAAAGGAGGCAAACATTTTCGCTTTAAAAGGCAAATTTCTTTCCCATCCCATTGCAATCACTGGCTCTCGCCGTAAATTATTTCCATAGCTCCGACTGGTCGTCCGAGAAGAAGAAAAAGAGAAAGAAAGCGCACGCAGATTACGAATTGATGAATGATCCGAATTTTAATATCTGCCCGCTGCACTGCGGGAATTTGACTGCAGATGAAGTTATTTTCTCAAGCTATTTCTTATTCCTCCCAGAACTTTGGTACAAATGTACATTTGATTTTTTCAGTGATAATACTGACTTTATTTTTTTTCATTTAACCTTCCAGTTTCAATTCAGAAAACTAATCACTCTTTCAAAGATTTCAAAATTGTTGCCAATTTTGTGAAAACAATGAATACAAAATTTGATATGAGAATGGGACAACCGATAAAGAGCAGATAATTACTTCCAATCTGTGACATTGACTTACCTTAGCAATCGAATAAAGACCTATCTACGTTTGCTTCAGACACATTTACAACAACAAATGGATATTGGTTGTGAATTGAATATATCAAGTATGTGACTAGACAAATAGATTTCAGTAATTGTCAGAATGTTTATTAAGCGTGCTGTATTATTACATTTAAAATACGCATTGTATTTCTTACATTCAAGTTCACGCTCATCTTAATATTATATCAGATTTTTACCATGTGGCACTAGTGCTTCTATTATTGAATATCCATGTGTCAACATGCTCGTAACTGGCATCGGTTGTGATTCCAACTCATTTAAAAATATGACCTCGTCCGTTTAGTAAATATAACATGATTCAACTCCATTTATCGTCAGGTCTTGCAGTACACGAAATAAGTTTGTCTGACGTCATTCCATTCGAACGTCTTTATTATATGACTTTCTATCGACTACGACGTGATTTTGTTTCAGAGCTGACGTAACCCAAAGGTTTCATTCAAAATAAAATAGACAAAGAGCTAGATTATTTTATATTACTCTTCGTATTCCTAATATTTTATTATCTCTCATGGCAACAGATTTTCTTCTACCAGATGTTCCAGTCAAACCGTAAACATTTATAAAAGGATGGATGTTTGTTTGATATTGATAGCATAATTCTTGGGTCCAGTATTTTTCTCTAAAGTGTTAATTCATTGTGCTAGTACCAAGTTTATTTGGATTTAATACTGTCATTAATGGCCATATACACAAGGTTGCATAACGTGCAAGAGAGATACAAAGATAAGGCTGGAAACAAGCTGGAGTTATGAGTTGTATGTTCTATTCTTATAAACTATAATCTGCAGGATTAAGGAGAATATAATTAATAATATTGTAAACAGAACGGAGTTGTGCAAACACATGTACGTCAGATGCTTTACTTTAAAGTTGTGCCTTTCACTTCATTCTTTTTTAAAGTTTCACTAAAATAAGGAATAGGACTGTTTTAGTCCTTGAATTTAATGTTTTATTTTCCCAAATTGCGAATAACATGAATATTATTTAACCCATCAGAGATAAAGCAGTCAGCAGTCAGCAGTCTTTCTGTGAAACGAACGAAACCCATGACCAAGTACGTCCACCATTACATCTTAATATAGCGGATGTCATTTTTATATGCTAAAAACGTTTTCTTGTTAAAATCCTCGTAAGCCTGGGTGGATAAAAGTATTATTTTATTTACATTGATGTCTGTCGTTGTTTTCCGTGTAATATATACTTCCTAATGTTGTTCTTTAATTAACTTTAATTTGCATGTTTCAGGAGGCGCCGTTTGCTGGCTAGCCGTCTTCTGGGGACTCGCTCCCTGCTTTTGGTATGCTCTCTGAGTCTTGTGTCCTTGCTGATTCTTGGGAGATGCAGCTTGGAGCTGCAGGCCGACAACCTTCCAGACTCTACGACAGGTAGTACCAAACATGCAGTGCTAAAAATCAACCACTTAGGGGGGAGGGGGTTTAATCAAAGAGCTAGAGCCACAAAGCACCCAGAAGCTTCCACCAGATCAGAGTCGGGACAACGGACGCCCCACGCTGCTAATGTGTTTATGCCTCAATCCCCTTTTTTCTTCCGCTTTGGTGACGTTGTAACGCAAAGCGTGCACATATTGGATACATGACGTTATTAGTCACTTGGGCTGACAGGAAAGAGCATTCATACGCCGTGTAATATCCTCCCCTTCACAGTGTTTACATTTTTATGCAGATCGCCATGAATCTACATTCTCCGCAGCCGCCATTGCTAGCGCACTAACTCACCCTTCAAGTCCAATATTTTTTTTTTATTCGCTGCTCATTTGGAAGGCGGTTAGGTGAAAGATAAGTGCCATTTCGTATATTATTGACGTGAAGTCGATATCTGTGCCAGGTTCACCAACGACATTGAAAAATGCTTACGTGTACTGAAAAAATTCGCATATCAGTAACAAATGACGCTACATGGATTTAAGCTCTTCAACTGAATAATAATTCACAGTTAATTTTCGTAAAGTACGAAATATACAATTATATTTTTCTCTGTTCTCATTAAGCTTAACAAAATTATATATTGAAACACACACAATATAGAATTTTCGATTGAAAAAGTTTACAGTGGGCTAAATTTTTGTGTAAGTACTCGAGTTTGGTTTTCAGTGGAGAAAAAAGAAAAAATTTCCTACTTCTATTTGATATATTCCCTCAACCTCTTCTCCTTTCTGAACTGCATCAAAATACCTATCTAGCCAACTACACCTAGGCCTTATACTCGATTCTAAATTGTCACGAGAACCTCACATAACCACATTACGTCCCAAATCAACAACAAAATAAAACAACTTTTCCACGTTCCTCAATAGAAAATCTCCCATAGCCCTTAGCACAAAAATACTTCTCTATCTATCTATCTATAATCCGTGCCATATGTGAATAAACTGTGTATTCCAACTCCAAAAAAAATACAAGATAAACAAAACAAAATTCTCCGATTAATTTCACCTGGTACCTTCGCAACTCGGTTATCCACAAAGATAGAATACATAGTATATTTAACACACGAAAATAAGACAAATAGGATTTAGGTCAATAGTATATCTCAGTTATTGCGTATAAAGTAGTTATAACCGTTAGAACACTAAAAGTTTTATTCAAAAATCAATTGGTATGCATTCGTTCGCTTCTAACTTCTTAGAAGAAAATTAAAATTTTCTGATGGAAAAAATAACGAAAAGAGACTTGAAGGCAGATCGCCGGGTTGGTAAAAGACTCATTGAAATCGGTGACGCAAACATCGTGGCTCTTCCTTGTACGTATCAGGATTAGACAACGACAGCCATCTATCAGCCAACCGAATCAACAGTTGGCATTCAAATTACTACTTGACCGAATTCATCTAAACGTCGTAGTTTCACCATTTTACAAAGCTAGCCCTCTATGAGCTATTTGAATAAAAAGTTAGTTTTCAAATTTCTACAAAAAGTGTATTTTTTTTCTAACCATAGTATTTTCACATTATTTCTTGAAGCATCTATTTTTTGCATCTACTCCATACAAAGGTGAAGTTATTTCTTCACCCTGAATATTTATCCCGTTACATTTCATCCTACAATGCCAATTACGTACTTCCCACAAATTCATGTATCTATTTCCATAAATATGTAATACAAATTCAGTTTCACTTTAAATATGTAATCAGATATACTTTCCAGTTCACACCTTGCCGGAAAATGTTGATATTAGTACATAATAAATTTATGTTCCTCATGTTATGAAAATAAAATAAGCCACGAAGAAATTAAGAAATCTAATTGGCAATTTTTTCACCAGTAAATTGAGGTTGCAGCACAAAGAATTGTGGTTATTGTCTCTAGATCGTTGGAATCTTGAATTATATACAATCAGTCAGTAATGTATTCTCCCTCATATATTGCATATTAAAATATTTTAGATTTAATATAAAATAGAAACATTGCATAGTGAACCAGAAGATGTAAAAAATTATCTGTTAAGCTAGTTCTGTGTTACGAAAAATGAGTATGCTTTCTTAAGTGCATTTTTTACGACAAAAAATGTCGGGGTGATTCACTGAGCGTGTTGTTGGTTTGTAATGCATATAAACCTCACTACGGAGTACACACGCACACATATGTACATATACGGACTTAAATCTTGTCACTTTGCGTACAGGTGTAACGTTGGAAATTTCTGGAAGTTTTACGAGCGTGGCTGTCCGAAGCTGGACACCGGGTCAGTTACCGTAGTTACTATATGCAGTCCCAACCGCTGACAATAAAGAGTGGGTGCCGTCAGGTCAGAGGCAATAAATACCAACCTAGGCCGGGAAAAATTACGCGTGAGGAAGAAAGCTGGACTCCACAGGTCGAATTGAATTATAGAGAGGGGAATGGGGGCAAAAAGCAAAATTCCAATTAGTAAAAATACCAACCAATGTTGCGGAGACTACCAGTATTTAAAAGGGGATGCAGACTAAGAAATTTGTGCTTTATTTTATCGTTTCGGAATAGTGAATTGTTGTATATGTTAATTTTACAGGATCATCATTATTTTGGAGTTGTGAAAATTTTTTAAGTAGGGGCTTACATTAAAAGAACAGCTGATTATGGCGTAAAGAGTGATATACTACTACGATACTGCCACAGAGCTCACGGTTAACCTGTGGTTAAGATTCGCATAGCTCTATATATGACTAACAAAAAATATTGTCAAACTTTAAATTTGCACCAAACGTTTTCATATAATATTAATACATTTAAAGAAATAATCAATTTTTTGTTGTTATATTTCAAATAATAAATATTACAAACTTTCGCCTTTCAGGGATACTTCTAAGCAATATGCATGTGGTTACATGTTAAATATTATTCAATAGATGTTAAAATAAAGTAGTGAAAATAAAGGGGAAAAATATTACCAAACTGGAAATCTGTTCCAATATTATTGTGTTGTGCCAACGTGGCACAGGAAACGCCCAGAGCGAAGGGAAGCAGGTTGACGTATCTGTACGAGGACGACTGCGCCATGTTGTTCTGAGATTGATAATGTCTGGTGATCACGACCTTGGCTGAGCACACAGTTGGTTCGTAATCCGCGGATCGGTCAGGGCCAATACAGTCCGATAATTTAATGAGGTGTTCCGTTAGCCAATTAGCACAGATCCCTTAATCGCTCCGCCCGATTGTTAGCGGCCGGAAACCTGACTAGCGCAAACAATTGACAGCTCAAAATAAATCGACGAGTGGACAATGGCTGGACTAGGTCGGCTTAGCGACTGCACAAAGACCGGTGTCATCATTTTACGAAATATTTGTCGCTAATGGGACACGCAGAGCTTTCTGGACGACAAACCTCGGTTCCGGCTAACAACAAACTCATCGAGACAGAAATGTGGTCCGAGTGAATGAACAGCCTTAGGACTTCAAAATTCTATTCTTCCTTACAATGATTTCAAACATCGTCAATATGAAAGACAGAACTCAAAATGTATATGATTAGAGAAATAAAAAGAACATTTTTAATATAAAACGGTGATCGCTAAAGCGCACGGATATTTTTCGATTATATGAAAGACTATTTAAAGATTTTTGGGTCCATAGAAAAAATTAATGATGTTTCATCGGAAAAATAGTTACAGTGTCTTGACATTTGCTTTAAAGTTTTATTTCTGAATGGACTATAATTTTTAGACAAGTCGTGTTTATATTTTTACGACTACTCATCAGAGTTCAGAATTAAGAAATTCATATCAAACTACAATTCTTAATGTAGAATAAACTTAAAAGTTTGATTTACTATTAATAAATAGTTTTCTAGTTAATTAATACAACTCTTATTAAAATTAAGTTCACTGAGTAAACTTTAGAGAGAGACGTTACATATCATATTGGTTGGTGGAACGATTTTTAGAATGAAATATTCCATTTAAAAATGCAGGCGAACTTCTCTACACATAGCATTTCTATCACGACTTCATCTTGGCGATGCCTTCACGTCTCTCTGGTTTCTTGAACTATGGTTCGCACATGCCGAGGCACGTCGGCCTGTTTTTTGAGAGGTGTATGTTCCGGGGTCACAGACTTTGGACATACGGTAAGAGTTGTCCGCTATTCCTATTGGGAATAGTCGGCCAGCTGCCTCCTAAACTGGTCAAGGCACGGTGAGGGTAAATCTGCGACCCCACAGAAAACCCCTCTTCCGCCATCGGAAGGGCGTGGAACAAATTCCAACTACCCGACCTACCTGATGCAGGTTTTTCTAGGGTTTTGCCTGCATCACTTAGGCGAATTGCCGGGTAGGATCTTTAAACCATATCCCGGGGGCCCTAAATAACCCTTGGCTATCTTCCTCTACACTTCCGCATCCTCCCTTTCTCTCCCTTTCCTATGCTATAAGAGGGGAGTTGCCACTATGCCACATAGCCTGTCTACACCTTCTTAACTCATTTTGTGACTTTTTCCTAAAATCATACAAAAATAATTGTTATATCACAAAAAATGAGTTGTGCACCATTTCATAATTTATGTGAAATAAAATTCTTTATTTTATCAAACTGGGAAACACTTATTCCATCATATTCTTACAACGTTATTCAGTTGACCATTTATTATGTCAGTAAATAAATGAAATATTATGCGTACTTATCAAATGGTTAAATTAAGTGAAATCAGAAGTATGCATTTCAAATTCATTGAAATATAATCATATTTATCTGAAATTTTATGATATAACGTAGTTAAAATTTTTCAAACATCCACAACTTGTAAAATTAACATTCAAACTGCTTAAAAAATAATGTTTTATGAATTCATATTTACATAAAATAACTCTGGAAGACGAACAAATTCGCGACAAAAAATTCCCTACCAATATAACATCGAGTGACACGATGCATTATCTCATAATATTTTAATTCATAACGATTACGATATTTGTAAGATAATTACGGTTAACAAATATTGCCATTCTAGCGAATTCCATGACTGAAGACTTTGTCCAATCGATCATTAGAGAACAGCTCACATAATGAATTTCCACGTAGCTCATAAATTGTCTGCTGATGCTGATGATACGAGTCTAGTTTCCCTTTAATCATCAGGAACTCGACGGGACCAACTCTGCTATCCCATGCATCATCACTTAAAAGCATCCTATCTAGTCTTTCCCAAAGGGAATACAATGAAACAATCCCCTGTAATTAACGGACCCTCGTGTTCATTTTTCTATACAACCGAAGATATTCTCAAATTTACATTCCATTAATATTCTTTATAAACTATTAGTTATCTGAAAATGGGAAGTACACGTTTTCAGTAGCTATATAAATTACAGAGTCTCACCTTGATTTCAGAGAGTCGGCTAAATTAAAAAAAGTTCTAACTCGTTAAACCTAAAAGGCGTGGGACACGTCTCAAATGCTCTACAGATTTTTCTAGCGGTTTCCCTGCAACTTTTAGGCGAATTGCCGGGTAGAATCATTAAAACTACAGCAATTTTATTATATAATAATTCGGGGGCCCTAGTAACCCTTGGCTACGTTCCTCTACCCTTCCGCATCCCCCCTTTCAAATCCCTTCCTATGCTATTAAAGGGGAGTTGCCCAACTTGGATTGCCCTCATGTAGCCTGTTGCCCTAAAAAAAATATTTAATAATAAATACAGCAGTATCGAATAACAATATACTTTTTGGTTACAGAATCTACGTACATCATAAAAAGTCATTCCTTCAACGCTACAGAAATTTATACAGTCTGCAGCAAATGACAAAGAAACAGTTTCAATATATTATTAAAAGGTAGTAAATTAAAAGAATTTTATGGCTTTTGTGTTAACGGAAGGAAGTTCATGACAAACGAAAAATAATTTACCGTATCGCGAAAGTCTGTTTCCATGGTAACGGTCAACGTGTTGCCAAATCTAACACTTCCTGTTGCTCATATGCTACTTACCGTTTGCGTTATTTCGTTTTTAAGCTATAGAGTCTTCCGATGCATGCTCATAGTAAGTTTCAATGAAATTTTATAGAAAGTATTGGTGGCATGTTTTTTAACCCGATTTAGTACGACTTGGGTTCACATATATTTAGCATTACACATAATTACAACAGCAGTTAAGATTGAAAACTAAAATCAATAATCATTAACTGAAACATTTTTTAATTCTAAAGCTATTGTTATGTATGATATAGATTCCATTGTTCTCTCCCCACGCTGCTCCATGTAAGCGAGGGTGATGTTAGGCATCCGCGCCTTCATTTAATGGCAGGAGACATGTCGCTGAATGAAGTGAAAAACGGCCTGATTAATTCCAAGACGTCGGCACACCCAATCTCGGTCGCAATTGAAAACGACTTCTTCTTGTAATAAGGATGCTGAGGACGACAGCGGCTGAGGCGACGCTCTCAATGGTGGGATAACGATGTTGACGCCGACGCTGAACCCAAAGTACCTACCCGAAGGTGGCCAGAATCGAGCCGTTAGTTCGCAACGCTGTATTGGGTAATTTGTCAAAACCAGCTGAAGGATGGCACACCTATTAATCTATTCAATCACTGACGCATAAATTAACCCCCCCCCCTCTTCCCACAACGTAACCACCCTTTTCTTACCATTAATTGTTCCCTCCCTACCGCACCTGGGTGGGGAATTTATGACGATGTAAATTGTGAAATTCTCTGTTGCTTCAGGTAATATTTAGGGTACTTGTTGCGAATATTGCCGCCATTTGTTTTCACTGATAACGTAATGGGCAAAACAAGCCGCGAGACCTGTGGGGGTGATAAAACATTTCCGAACATCCATTACGCTTTTATAGCCATGTAGAAAAAAGACCTTGGTAATAATTAAATTATCAGTTGCTTCAAAACTTTAATTACGGGCTTTGTAGCACAAATTAAAGCATTGAAACGTAAACTGTGGCGCTTTTAATTAATTAAATAAATAATTTACCATTATTACCTTAACACAAACTTTGTTTTCAAATATGTAAATTTAATTTATTATTAACTACAGCTCATCCGATCTCTTCAGTGATACAAGTGTCTAGGGATAATATTATCGTTCCATGCATATGCTTATTTAATATGACCATTGAAGCAGAATGTAGCGAGGTTGGTTTGAAAAACTTTTGAGAGACTCCCTGTAATTCACTCCTCCTTAATCGCTTTTTCATTGACGTGCATTCTGCCTCTCGCGGAAATTTGTTCCAATTCCTTCTGCACTTTACTAAAGTAGGTTCTTTGAGCTTGTGCTTCCACACTGCCAGTGTCACGGACTTTCCTGTCTGACTGTCCTCCCCCACCCCCCTCCCTTTCCCCAATAATAGACCCCGTCACACACAAGAAAGAAAATCCCTGTTCTCATCAGGGCATAATTTATGATCCTATTAGGTTTAACTCGAAGAAGAAGAATCTCTCATCAAAGAGACTAAGTTATGTACCGGCAATAAAATTCCACAGAATATTTATAAAAATATAGTTTCGCATTAAAACTAAATATATTGATTTAAAGTAGTCTCAATTACACATGTATCCAACCAAAACTGTGAAGGAAATTGAAATAACGTGTTCTACATCTACAATGTTCGAATATAATATCAATATAAAAATGAAAAAATTACGTCTGATTGAAAATAATGGATAAGAAAGATAGCCAATACAGAAAAAAAAGGAAATATAAATACTACACAACGTTTCTGGGATCCTTATCCCTTTCGTCCTTTCTTATTCATTATTTCAATATATGTCTCTAACATTTACACTTCCTAATTTTGTACAGTCCAATGAATAAATAAATATATATATTTCGATAATTTTGAATTTGTGAATTTAGTGAAATATACATGTTCTGGCAGCGGGTGTTGCATACTATTTCATACGCCTCGGCGTGGAGGTTTCCATCTATCCACAGGCTGTAACGGTTCCCCATCCATTGGTTCTCGGATTTAGGGGAGGCTTAAAGTGAATTGGCTGCCAAAAATATCTGGACCGTGATCTTGCGGCTACTTTGCATCTTCCATTTCTCATTCCACCGCTAACAATATATCTCCACCCCTTCTATCCGCACCCCGCAACTCAATTCTTCCTGAATCTCTCTGAAACAATGTCGTAGAGGGTAACCAATGGATCGTAATTCACGTCCTCCTCATATTTTTATTTTTAATTTCCGTATCTTACAATCAAATAATTTACGATTTAAATCCTAAGTATGTCGTTTGTTTCGGTTACACGTTTTGCAGTTTTGTTACTTTTGCCTCCACTTTTAAGATATTTCTGTAAGTATGGCTACATAATTAAAATATTAGATTTGAACCTCAGCGAAGGTAAGAAAGAATCGTAGCCTGTAAAGTATCGTACATTTAAGTAAATCAAAATTAACTATGGGAACTTACGATCTGCACGTGTCACGTGTTTCATATAAAATTTCAGAGTCTAATAGAAGAAATTATTTATGAATCAGTGAAATGTTAGAATTGTTTTGTCACCTAATACCACACATTTTTTGGTAGGAAAAATTTAATTCTCAATCGTATGAGTTTTGTAATACGTGACTTATGTAGACTAATTATTTAAATAGTTTTTCGGAAGTTTTCTACACTAAGGATAAAATTAAATCATAAAGGAGGAAATATCTGTTGTTCTCCGTTCCTTAAAAATATTTCTCTTCTAAGATAGTATAATTGGGACAAAAATTCGAATGCAAATAAGTAACAGTTATAAACAAATATGTTGGAAGTATTCATGAATTAAAATATAGTGCATAAATATATTAGGCAATTTCCCTTCCTGATATTCCCTTTAATTTCTTTGCTGTTCACATTGTTTTGAAAACTTTGTGCAGTCAGATCTTGTGCCTCGAAAACTGCTGTAGGCCGATTGTTTCAGTCCTCGATTGAGTTGTTTACAATAGATAATATGCCTTAAAGAGAGAACGTAATCTAGTTTTATACCGTCTAGGTTTTAGCGCTTCACACCATAGCTCTCTTACCTTTTCATCCCCATGTCCCGAACCGTATTTAGCAAATCAGTCTGCTTGCATTCTGAATTTTTTTGTAGGCAGTCTGTTCTATAATGTGACCCACTAGTGCTGTGTACACGGGTTGCTTAGTCCGAGCTCTCCTCTTTCCAATAACAAAAATGAGAGACTTCCACGCCTCACAAGTCACTTTCTCTACGTAGGGTCCCCATCCCAAATTGCTACAAATTTAATTATGTTAGCTATAGGTATTGGTGCGCCATTTATGTCATAATTTACGTCAACTGAATATCATTTATTATTGATATCAGATTCGAAGGTATGAAATGAAAAACATTACAGCAGTGGTTAGATATTATTTCAGCAAACTCTCTGTTAAAGCGTTTCCACGCATCCTGCGATATTTCATTTTTCTCTCGAATTGTCGAATTCAACCTAGTGAAGCACCGCCTTCTTTGCGGCAACATTCCAATTTCATTGATTGCCTCTGCTGTCGTAGTGCGGTCCAATCTCCATGGAGGAGAATAAAAGCGTAAACGCCCCCTTCTCCCAGAAACCACTTTTATTTGTTTTCGTTACCCCTTATTGATCTCTGGCATAAGAAGCACAATTTTTCCCTTACAAGTTAGCAGATACAACTAAATTTAGCATCATAACCTAATTAAGTACTTACAACAGCCAAATTTTATATAATAAAAACAGAAATGCAATTTTTCAAAAATATAGTCTCATTCAGTCACAAACGATCAGAAAGATCATTCCTTCGGCCTAGAGAGCATCGTTCAATAATAATTAATGCTCCGGTGATCTATTCAACTGATTTCACTATGTAGTTCTCGACTAAATATTAGGAAGAGGCGATGGGGCAGGTTGAAGAAGATTAATTAAACGGCCGCCAGCATGATGGTCATCCGACCGGTGAAAAGTAATCTTTTCTGTATTGATTTCCATTCTATTATCCCTTTGTTTCTACAGATTAATACCAATCTTCGTATATTCAAGTGAGTTATTTTTATCTGAAACTCTCCGATCCGCACAAATCACATGACATTTCTCCAAGAATATAAATTCACAATTAAACGACATTCTGAAATTAAGTGGAGTCATTCAGCGTGATTACTATATTAAAGCATTTTAAAATGATTGAATTAACTCATAATTTCATACCTGAAAACTGATAAATATGAAGCCACGGTCAAGATAAAATAATTATGAATAATTCGTGCTAGCTAGTGTTAGTTCGAGTTTGAGAGAGACAATTTCATGTCATCCATTTAGAGAACACACCTAGTTCTAATTTCTGACAGGATTTCAACTCAATTCTCGTGGGTTGTACGGGACCATTTCCCCTACTATACTATAATTCATTTAGGACTTCCCTTCCACTAACTTTCCTCAGCCCTTAGTGGGTTGATAAATTACTGTGTAAATGAGCAAAATGCTTTAGAACAAGTCTACTATTCTGAGCTTACCGACCTAATTACGTGGCTTAACTCAAATCTTGCACTTTCTACTGGTGATGGAGAACGTTTCCCCCTGAAGCTCTGTTGTGACTGCTAACGGGGATATAATGAATTATTTTAATATCGTGTATTTTTTACTTGTTTTTAGAGTAACAGGCTATATGAGGCTAATCCGCGTGGTGGAAACACCCCTTTAATAGCATTGGAAGGGATTTGAAAGGGGGGATGCGGAAGGATAGAGGAAGTAGGCAAAGGTTAACTAGGGCACCCGGGGTATGGTTTATATCCTACCCTACTAATGATACAGCGAAAATTCTAGAAAAACGGGCATCATTTAGTCGAGCAATTGGTACTTTTCCCGCGCCCTTCCAATATCGATAGAGGTGTTTGCTGTGGGGTCGTAACTTTCCCCTCTCCGTGCCTTGACCAGTTTAGGAGGCAGTTGGCCGACCATTCCAATAGGAAAATGCACAAGGTCTGTGACCCCGGAACATACACCTCTCAAACCAGGCCGAGGTGCCTCTGCATGTGGGAACCTTAATTCAAAAAACCACAGAGAGGTTAAAGCATCCTCCCCTTCGGAGCTCTCAGGGAAAGTTCACCAGCGAGAGAATGTTCTCACAGGTTTCCTTGCTTATACCGTTTTTTTAGGGCAACAGGCTACATGAGGGTAATCCACGTTGGGCAACTCCCCTTTAATAGCATAGGAAGGGATTTGAAGATGCGGAAGGGTAGAGGAAGGTAACCAAGGGTTAACACCGTAAAATCACTCCATTTTAATTTAAACAATACATTTAGTTTCAACTACAGGAGAAATAATAAATGTGGGATAAACAATGCCTGAGAAATTTCAAATCGAACCCGCACAACTTTCTACATACATGCAGTTATATATTTATGTAGTATCTCATTGATTCTTAGCGTGTTTTAGCATAAAATCTTTTGTTTTTATTTTTCTAAATAACATAGTCGTAGAGTTTAATAATATAAGAAATTTTACAATTGGCATATCCTATTTCAAATTTCCCAACATTTGTATTTTTCCAAATATTTGTCATATGTAACTGCTTTAGTTTCATTTGAAATCTGTTTATTTTAAAAATCACTATTCCCCAAAAAAAAGAAAAGTTTTCAGATTTCCTTCGCCTGTCTCAATTTTTCTTTCCCCTCTCATTTTTGTGCGTTTGTGGAAGAGCGTGTGCCGCTGACACAGCCACCAATACGAATTATGAAAGTTTAATTGCATTCGGTGCGGCGTCCCGTGCAGCCAGTTTTGCTGGAGGCCGTGGGGAATAGCCAGGACAGTCTAGGCAACCTTCCAAAAACAAACTCACCCTCCTCTCCGTGGTGCGGCCGCCCTGGGACAGTATCCAACAACAACAGAGTCCCAGCTGAACACACACATACAAGCCACGAAGCTTTGCGGAACACGTCAAAATCTTAACGAAGTTTCGTGGACTTTTTATTCACATACTTTTCATACATAACAGAAAATGCGCATATATATATTCATTAACATACAATATCCAATTATAGAATTATAAACATGCTAACATTGAAAGTACAAAATGTTTTCGCGAAGCTGCTAGAGATTACGAAATATTGCAAGCAAGCCAGTGTTGCATAACCAAAAGTCATAAATAAAGAGTTATTACTCATAAAACATAAAATGTGACTCATCAGGCATCCATAATACAGCAATGACGTTAAAGAATGTAAGAAAGTCATGGGTCACGTTAAGTAGATCCAAACAACAGAGATTTCAAATAAAAAGATAGCCGTAAACGATGACACAAAATCATAAATTCGTCACTTAATAAATATCATATACGCTTGCAATTACAAACTTAATTCAATATTATTATTTATTTCTTCAATTCACGGGTTTTTAACATTATCTGTTTACGATGTGGAAACATATCGATGTTTGAAATATCATTTAAAGTCCAATAGTTTTTGGGTTTCTACCTTCGGTATGGTTATGCAACACTGCCTTGCTTACAATCCGCCGAAATCTCTAGCAGCTTCGGGAAAACATTTTGTACTTTCTATGAAACTCAATTTCAAAACTGATTGAATTAACTATAAAAACTTATTTATAATAATAAAAATAATAATGTAAAACGAAGAAACGCTTTAAACATTCACTTATAACCGTTACATTTTAACGTTATTGCATTTAAATTTTGTCCCTTCTTTAAAAAAGACAAAATTGTGAGTAGTAATATTTTCTTAGAGTTGTTTATGAAGCAAATTTGCCATAAGTCCTCATATTTGAAAGGAGTGACAAATTTTAATAAAATATTAACATAAAACTTTTAAAAATAAGTGTTCAAAGGTTAATATTACTAAACTTTTAAACGTAAAACCTGACAAAAAAACAAACACATTGTGTTAATTCTTATACAGCAAAATAATGGTAATAATCAGCTCTTCAATCGGATCTTTAGTCCTCATATTTGAAAGGAGTGACAAATTTTAATAAAATATTAACATAAAACTTTTAAAAATAAGTGTTCAAAGGTTAATATTACTAAACTTTTAAACGTAAAACCTGACAAAAAAACAAACACATTGTGTTAATTCTTATACAGCAAAATAATGGTAATAATCAGCTCTTCAATCGGATCTTTAGTATCTGTCGATAGTATGATAAAGATCAAATCATTTTAGCGAATTTGAATGTGGTTCTGTTGTTTCGAGTTCTGTTGAAAAAAAAATCCTGGCTCGTAAATAAATATTCTTTGTTGAAATAATTTCGTATAACATTTGTCGACCTACACAGTAAACAATTAAATTATATAATACGATTACAAATATATACTGATTAATTGAAATTCTGTCAATATAAGAATTTCGAGGAATTTACTGAAATTAATCAAAATTCGTTTCCGCACACCAGGAACAGAATAAAAGTTGTCCGACGTTAACAATGGAACCTAATCGGATAAGAGAGGACGCAACTTTTCCTTTCGAATTTCAGTCGAGAAAAAAGGAGGATCGGAAATTGCTGTCCCATTGTAAAGATGCAAAGTTTGTTGAGAAGAAGATGAATCCGACTATACCACCAACTCCCCATATATCAATAGAGCTCCTGATTTAGAAAGGGTGAGAAAATCTCTCCCCAGTTCCCAGACTGAATGCTGTGTGCATGACCGACCTCCAAAAATGCGTGAAAAAAATCCCACTCTGTAATGTTATGGTAGCCGCAATTTAAATTCCACAGCGAGCGTGAGAGGAAACAAACAAAACGAATATCAACAAAATTTAACACGCGTAGGGAAGAGGCAGAGGGAAAATTCACGTCCAGAAAACAAAATACGAACTTGATTTATTTATTTTCATTTCAGCTGGCTTCTGTTTACGGAAGTATTTCACTGCGAAGTCGTAAAACTCGTCCGTGCAATGGTTATTTTTAAGTTGCAAATTTCTGCTCAACTTGTTTTATTTTGAAAAGGGAAAATTTAATCGCATCAGTTGATTCTCTCACCCAATTCGTGGTCATAAATTCATATTTCAAGGTTTATTTTCTAGCTCGTTTCCTCTCCCAGAGTCGTCCTATAATCATTGACAAGAAAATTTCTGCTTCGATAAGTATCGGAATTGATCGGTTTGTAATCGGAAACTGATTTTTCGAATTCAAAAATTCACAAATTTTCTTTGTGTTCAAGAAGGAGCAATAGTGCTTAGAAAATCTGGAGAATCTGTCTTCAGTTCGAACATATTATAATGGGAACTAATACACGATACTTCAATTAATTGAAAATTAAAACTACTTCAGATTTACAGACATTTAAATATGTAACTATATTAAATTAACAAAACATGTTTCGCTATCCAATTTGAAACAGCTTCAGATATTTTATAATTGAAGATAAAAGATTTGGCTTAAAAATATAGATATTAATCTGAAACACTATAAGTACGTTAAAGTACAAATATTTTATAAAGTAAGAGTTTTTTAATTCACAAAAAAATATATTATTCAATTTACGATTGTTTTTCTAAAATAAAATCAATTTAAATATTGTTTCTTTCATATTAGTTTTGTGAATTAATTAAATATATACTGGAGTCATTTAATCTGCGTTTGTCTTTTATATTAAAAGCAGATATAACCGGGATTTATAGTTGCTGTCGTCAAGTATTACACGAACGTCACCTGTCAAATGTAAAAAGCTTAAAATTAATATAAAATTCGAAATAAATTTATTGAGTTCAAAATATTTTTCATTAATCCTAAAAAATACATTTCTGAGCTTATCCAGTCAACCAAAAATTTGTTGGAGTTTTATTCCCAATAATTATAAATACCACAAAAAAATTAGTTTCACTATTAATTATTTTACTTTGTACGTTTTTTAATATTCTTTTAATACGACAATATTCTTTACATTCACACCAATATATTTGCAAATGTCAATTGTAAAATACTTTTTGTTTAACATTTGAAATGTTGTTTTAATTCAATGTAATTGAAAATTTAATGCCTGTAAAATTCAAGGCTATTATACTTTTCAATTTATTTCCTTACTAAAGACAAAGACATCCTAAAGATGTCAATACTTAAACTTTGGTATTTGTCATTTTATGTCTCATTCTTAATATTACTAAAACTGAGTTGCGGTAATAAAATAAAGGAGCAAATGAATAACAAATATTATGATAGATAAATATTAGTGGGCTGCAGAACGTAAAATTAACTATATCTCGTGACAGGGAAGTAATCTGACAAGAGTGGAAGCTATAATCTTTAATCTCCGCTACACACTTTATGACGCGCTAAAATGAGTTGAAAAAGTGGGATTCGTGTGATACACAAGTCAGCACCGAAATCGTCTCCATAATTTAGGAACTTTTTAAATATATAGAATTCGGGAAACAATTCGGTGCTATAAAATAAATATCTTCTTTTAATGTATTTTTTCGGGTAATTAGGTACATTTTCAGAATATAGTATTTATTTTTCCATTCCGCGGGAAGTTTACTCTTTGGCACTCTCAAACGAAGACTGAACCGTTTGTTTGTACTGTACGTGTCTCTAGCCTGATGACAAAGAAACATCCCGTTTCCCTTGAAGCAAATAACAACACTGTCGACGAAGCCTTTGTTACGCCACTTGTTCGAGGTGCTGCGGTGTCTTAGGAGACGGTAAATATTTTCGCATCAGAGAGGGAAAACAGTTTTCTGATATCAAGTCCTTCGGCTCCGACCTTCAGCTTCTCATCTGTTTTCGATTCTTCCGTTCTCCAAAGTGCGTCATTAAACAACTCGGTTGTAAGTCTAACTCGAAAATATACAAAAATATTTAAGTACCATAAATATTGCAGGGACAAAAAATACGAGTTTTAAATTTATGAACACACAAAACTAGATCGATTCACATTAATTAACTATTCAAAAAATACAAATTAGTACTAGTTTTTCTTCATTTTCGGTTTGAATTACTCTGGTTTTATCGTAGTTTTAATGGCAAAGCGCTGAGTTTATTAAGTAATTATAAACCACATAGAAATTCAATTATATTTCAACTAAACACATTTATTCAGGGTAGATAAAAACTTTGTACAAAATCAGCCTTCACAACCTAAAAAATATACCAAATTTATGAGCAGTTCTACGGTTATAAGACATACTTAATATATAGAATATTTATTCAGAATATATATACTTATATACAGTCGCATCAAAAGTTCTGGTTATTAGCGAATCAGTACGGAATCTCATTTTTCCTTGCCGGGGGACTGATTTGACGATAATTTCTCTCACGCAATCGCCCTCTCCGGGATTCGAACCCGGGACCTCTGTGATATGAGACATATATGTTTATATCCCATCCATATTAATTGAGATATTTTTAGTGTTAACGGTAATAGTACCCATTTGAATAGTCAACCTGATGCAATGTAAAAATATAACATAAAAAGCAGCTTTATATATTACCTTCAACTATTTTTCCAAAAAGATGATAAACGCGTCAATCTACTAGTGTAAAATATCATGGAATATTATAAACTTATAATCGATAACTTTCTGAATCGATTTTTGAAAGTCAGTACAAAATTAATTCCTCATCGATTATTTTGATCTGCGTCGATGTGTGTTAACGATACGGTGGAATGTAATAGAAATTCGTCAAATTATTGCCGTATTTAAAATTAAGTTATACCGCGGGGAATCAGAAGGTAGACGCTGCTTGAAGCCGCGGCGTGCTGATAAAAATCTCCATTTTCATCGGAATGGCCGCGTAATTATTCTGCGCTAAACACACCCGCGCTCACCCCGCCGCATGCAGAATATACACCCAGAGGCTACGGCTCCGGGACATGGTTAATCAATGACAATGTGTTATCAGCCATCAATCTACTAAAGTGGCACCGAGTCCCCCATCTCGTAAATACTTTATAACCGTCACAAAAAAAATGTATCTGACCTGGAAGAACACTGTCACAGTTGCATTAATCGATTTTATTTTCTGTCCAAAAGAATGCCAAAAATAACTTCAATTTTTTTTACGACAGTAAACTCCTGTTCCCACTAAACCTAGGACAAATATCTAAACTATAATAATATAAAATTCTCTTTATCCATTTACTGCATTAAAAATAATTTGGGAATTTAAATTAGTTGAAAACGCATGTAGAGATTTTGTACGGGCATTCCACGGCTTGTGGCTTGGAGACGTGTAAAATAGACAAAGATGAAGAAAAAGTACGAGTAAGCATAAGAAAACTCATCAGGTTATGGATGCCGCAGAGTTTAATTATGACATTCAAATTGCCGTTTAACCTCCAGGGATGGGCGTGGTTGTGGGTAAAAATTTTCAATCATGTTAAAACGACTGATATATTCGTCGAAAGAAACTTTCTAATCAACTAGTTAAATAGCGTTTCTCCATATATTTTTGTGTATAATTTCAACGTATTTCGGCATAGTAGGGTATCACACTTACGGATGGGAAAGGGGCGTTACATAAAAATAACGCAAAACAACCGAGATTGGTTATGGATGTCGCTGAGTTTAATTACGGCAACCCGGGAAACGCCGGGCACCCAGCTAGTTAAATAATAAAATTTACAAATATACGGTTTGAAGAATAAAAAAAAGGTAAGCTCTTTCGGAAATCTTTGCTGCTTTCTTCAGATGTGAAATATAAGTAAAATTATAATTTATTTTGAATATTTAGAGTTATAATTATGTTCAATAAACATTATTATTGAATTGTTAACTTGTACTGACGTAAGTACATTTATGGACAGTTGCTATCTTCATCTGGAGGATGCTGAAGGCGCGAGACGGAGTCACTCAGACCTTAGACCTAATCACGTAAACGAAGAGAGAGACGATATCAGATTGCCAAGGCACGAAGACGTGCTCGTCGTATCTCTATCTGGTGACAAAAGTTTCCGCTGACGTCGTCGATGTAGAGATACACCTCCGACCAGTCAGCAACTTTCCCGACCGACACGACGGTAATCTGCGCCCATTTGCGAAGCACCGTTCACTGGACTTCCGTAAAAGCTCAAGTCTATTCAGCACTCGCAGAATAATCTACCTCGTAATACTAAGATTAAAGGAGCTCTAGAGTGCGCGGGCCTCAATCAAAATAGTTTCGATAATGCAAAGCCTACAAATGAAAACAAATACTGTAGAGGAAAAAGAAAGAGCTTTTAGTTTACAGCTACTACGAAATTCTTTTCAAATATTTGTAATTCTCTAAATTCTGTGGCATTCGAAATTTAGTTCGCAGCATAGGTAGGAGCGCATAAATTAATTTGAAATTTAAATCTAAAACGCCGCAATTGAACGTCAGTGCTTAAAATTACAATGAGATATGTGAAGTTATATTCGGAGTGCATACATACAAAAAAAACTCCTGTTTAGTTTAATAATACGTTCGTGTTATAGTTATAGTACATAAAGCAAGGGACGCACTTTTAACTTTAAATATATGTATTCGTCTCAATTCCCTGGCCATGGGCACTATGAGAGCTATCCATTTCGATTTTGATCAGCTTGTTTATTATACAGAATTGTAATAAAACTTATAAAACCATTAAAATAGTCTCTAGTTGTTTCCTTATTATACATCTGGAGGCTACGACATTGACAAACTATTTTCTTGTTATTATAAGAACATTACATACGTTTTTACGTTTTTAAGCAGAACGAATGTGAGCTACGAGTCGAAAGCTCCTGATGTATAATTAAGGAACAATAAACAACTGGAAACACGTTATACGTGGTTTTATATTTTTCTTGCTATTTGGGAAAAGGAACTTGCGATTTCTTTCAGAAAATCTTCATAACGGTCATTTTCAAAAATTATTTATCTTTATTTTCAAGTTGAAAATGTAATTTATTTTGTAGATAATAGAAAAGTCTATAAAATTTTAAACATTTTCTTTTATGATCAGGGCTAGCAAGGGATTAGATACGACATTCAGTGCAGACAGAAGAGGGAAGCTGACATGAGGAGCTGCGCAGATAAACGTCACTTCAGTCTCCGTTGATGAATGCGAGGGCTATGCGGGTACGCTGCTTTCAGATATTACAGACTGCGTGACACGAATGAGAACAGTGCTCAAACTGGCATGGGAAAAGTATTCATCGTTCTACATTCACTAAATTGGATCATTTACACATTACTAATTAATTTGTCAAGATCAGAAGAATATTTATTCATTGATCATCACTTAACAGGCAATAAATTGGTATACCGAACTATTATCACACAGTCAACGGAATACAGAAAGCTTAAAACATGTAATATAGTCATGGATAATTTCATAACTACTCATTTTCTTCGGCAATTCCAATATTATTTACTGCCAAAAAAACATTTTATTGCATTGTTCTATACCGTATTTAGTACAGTGAATAGGTCACATGTCCAAGTTGTTCTGGTAAGATTAGTTAAGTCATCAACAGATCGGGCTCCACAGCTCATGTCGGCGTTACAAACTCGATTTGGTCCGAAAAATTTAAAAGCCGGACTAAACATTAGTATGTAATTTTTATCTGAATCGGAATCCGGGATTCGTCAGGGATTTTTGAACATAAAGCCGAAGAATAGTGTATTGAGCAAATACGAAGTATACCAGTAAAATAACGTTTCAAACCTTTCATGGACTCTCAGATTTAAGCGGCAATTAGAATTTTTATCTTAGTCTGCTCTGGAAACCCACTTATGACGAACACCTGAATATGCTCTGGATAGTGCATGGTTCCGTTTGGACAGAACACGAGTGGGAAATTCCTTAATAAAAACAAAGCATGATAATCTATTCGAGAATTGCTAAGCAATGAGTGTATTGTAACAGCGTAATGTCTTTCAGGTTCGTCAATGTCCCAGCAGAGCCTGAACAGCTACCTTCAGCTCAGAGAGCAGGAAAATCGAGCGGAGGTTGAAAGACTGACTGCGGAAATCCGTTCCCTGAAGAGGCAATTGTTGGTCATCACCGCAGCGTCAGGTGAGTAACATAACAGTTCCCAACAAAAAGTCTTCTAAGTTAAAAAGGAACAGAAACAGATACTAACCTGACTGAAATGCAAAAAAAAAAGTATTTTACTGTCAAGTAGCGATCGTATTAAAATATGACAATTCCCACCAACCATAGAATTCTCAGTGTCAACTTAAGTTTTTTTCACCGTTCGCTGAAAATATCTTGAGAAATGAAAAAAAGTGGACACAAAGTAACAATCAGAAAAGCGTGCAATGACAGAGGTGGCGAATGGAATTACCGACTTACCGTGGAATGGCAACCCAAAGCTCTCATGAGTAAAACGTAGAATCTACCAAAATTGAGCATACATTTTGCTTGACTCAGCCTGTTTGGATTTCCATTCTATTTGCGGAACGAATTAAGATCTTAAGACGAAACAACGAATTGATTTGTATCAATTCTCGCGTTTATTTAACTTCTAACGGCGCTACTGAGTCACTTCAAAAGTAGCTGGTCATACGAAGAATACAAGTGATTAAAATGAAAACGGATGGCAGTCGGTAATTGTGACATTACAATCATTACTTGGTAGGTCGAAATAAGCTCTACCGTTTGAATAAATGTACTTAATTTATAATTCGTAATTATATATTAATTTACATTTTATTCACATGGTGGAGGTGAAGAATCAGTCAGCGAGATATTTGCCTGTCCGAACCTAATTAATTGAATTGTAAATCCGGGAATTTATTAATTCATTTGTAAATTGTTAAATGTTTGTTTGGTTTTTTCATTAAAAATGTTGTTTCAATCCCATTATTTGATTACATTTAATCCTTCATTGGATCTGTAGCACCCAAATCCATTTAAACAATGCGTAATTTTAAAAACAATACAATCAGATTTAATTATACAAAACAACAAAAAGCTAGTACGCACTTAATTAAATAAAAGTTTGTTGACGTTGACGTGTTAAGTGAATGCTGTAGTCGTATAGTTACACTCTGAGTTCAATATTTCCCATTCCCCTTAAGAAAAAATTTATGGAAGGCGAGATTCACATGCCTTTTCGTGATACATTTCAGATTGCACTACTCTCTGAATAGAATTCATCGAATTCCATACCACGGATCTCACAATTTGAAGAATGAAACTACATTTTTACCTCCACGCGATAAAAAAAGGTTTTCTTTCGAAGCATTTTTGTATATGGTCGTTCTCAGAATCTAAAATAACACGTCAATTCTTAGTTATATTCGTACTGCAAAAAAACATAATTGTTTCAAACTCTTATTTTTTTAGTTTAGTATTCACATAAACTTACAAAATAGTATTTTGTTACTTTACATTATCTTCACAAACTCTCTAAAAGTTTCTTTCGTCTGTTAATGGCGCAAATATTTAAAATATAGTAATTATTTTTTAAATAATTATATACTGGTATATAATATGTACATATAATTATGTACTGGTATATAATATGTACATATAATTATGTACTGGTATATAATATGTACATATAATTATGTACTGGTAACGTTCGAATTGAAAATCGGTACAATGACTAATTCCCTAAATAAAACTGAATATCCATAGAGAGCGACTTGTATTGCAAATAAATTTTCCTGTAAATTTTGGTGTAGATGAAGTGAGCCCATGCCGCATGATCTAACATGCATTAGTAGTGACACACTTGTACCTCAAAGTTGGATTTAATTTCTATTTAGAGACGAATTCTGATGTGATAAATTACTGGATTCGGAGGAGAAAACAATGCTTTACCATCTCGTCGCCGAAAAGAAAAGTTCTATGCTTTGGAGGTGAAAGAACGTGATCTCAGTTAAGATTGAACGTTGCTTTACGACCGGGTTCTGCGATTTTTATGAGCTGTAGATGTGAAGAATCTGATAGATAACACGTTGAGTTCAAGACAGTATTACTCGAGGTGACATTAAAGTTAGAGCTTTCTTTACAGACTCGGGTCAGTTTTATTACTACCATCATCACGCCAACAAATATGACATACAACTCGCATTTATCGTTTTCGAGAAGTCAGAAATAATTATACGTAATGTATACGTTAATACTTTTCTCTTGATTTGGAGTTAATGGGCGACAAATTAGATCATTGCAATTCTTACATTTTATTAATAAAAATAGGGCTTAAAGTTCTTCATGTTGTATATCACTATATTATATAAGCGTAA
Source organism: Zhengitettix transpicula (assembly GCA_037074705.1). Lineage (NCBI taxonomy): Eukaryota > Metazoa > Arthropoda > Insecta > Orthoptera > Tetrigidae > Zhengitettix > Zhengitettix transpicula. The sequence goes on along the minus strand of CM073596.1, from coordinate 30,676,604 downwards.
GCAATGTTGACTGCTCATAATCAATTTCAAGAAAACTACTTTTTGTTCTCGAAAAAAATCCATCAATTAATTCAACATACAAATAAAAAGTATTAATTAAATAATTAAGTATCATATTATTTAGTGGTTTTCGATAGGGTCCCCGGTATCATATTGTAATTCCAATTCGAATCTTTTCAATTCAATAAAATTCCTAATAATGTAAAGCACAAAACAATTTTCTGTATTTCTTATATAAATGTGTATTCATTATATAAATATTAGATAAACAATGTGAAATCGTCTGAAAAGAAATAACGTTCAATCACGTGCATGCGGGTGGAATAAATAGCGTCTTCCCGAGTTCCCTTTTACCAACTATTCATTCCATAATATCTCTCCTATTTAGGTTCCAAAATCTCTTTAGATAATCTGACGAGCTTCACTTATTCAGAAGGCAACGCCCAGAGTTAAGAGCTTACATTTTCCGCCACGTGGCCGCAATCAGAGGTGGTAGAATTACCTAAGAAAGCTCCCATCATATGCCGAAAAAGGGTTGAAATTATATACAAACAACATTGGAAGAAACGCTATCATTTTCATTGAGGCCGAAATATATTTATACGACAGAAATATCGACCGTTTTTACATGTTTTAAAATAGTAGCGTTCGAAAGGAACACGTCTACAAAATTTTGGTCGAAATTGCTCCACGCGTTTAAATTTGCATGTATAACATAGACATACAGTATGCTTACATACACACGAACGTTCAATTTTACTTATCGGATACATAAAGGTAATTTTATATACGTACATAATTAATTAAAGTTAATTCAAACAGTTGTATGATTCGGTTGCCTAATTATATATACGTATGCAAAGTAATCAACGACTTGATGATTTTTAAATTAATATTTTTTGTTCCAGAATAAGCCTATCTCTACCTGCATTCCTTTCTTTATAAGAATTTATTTTAAAAATTCCGTCAATTTGCAAGTCTCCGTCATTGCATTTGCTAATTTACAATAATTATGACCTCTACAATACTTTAGATTGCACTCACAAAATGCAGTTTAGCAAGCAACGCTCTGTGGCAAAAAGGACATCAGCAACGAACAGGTGCAATGGGGGCAAGGAGTCGTGCATCACTTTAAAGTCGTAAGATTACGGACAGAATCTTACTGATTGAACATGAATTAAAGTTTGAAAGTGGGGCAACTTACCTTGTAGGCTGCACACGAACATCCGGCGGAATGAGGCACTACTAAAAAAAAAATACCAAATATTATTTTACAACGCTTTAAAAGCTTGATATTTATTTTTCAATAAAAAGGTAATATAATTTTCAATGTCCATAGTATTACTTTACATCTAATAGACATTTTTATATTTTCAACTACATTTATTTCACCCAATTGTTCAACAAGATTTTCCAAGACCCCAGATTCGACTTCAACCTCGTCCGTTTTCGCCTTATTTTTATATAACGCCGGTACTCCCATCCCATGCCGGAAGGTGTTGAAATTATATACAACCAACATTGGAAGAAACGCTATAATTTTCATTGAGGCCAAAATATATTTATATTACGGAAATGTCGACCGATTTTAGATTTTTTATAATTCCACCCTCGGCCACACACGACTCTATGGGTTCAACGGCACGTTGAAAGTCATAATTATACTCTACGGGGAGAAATCTAGGGTATGTAAATAGGGGAGGGGGGAAATTTTTTTCTGCAAAAAATGGCAGTTTTAAGACCGGCAAATAAAAAATTGTATTAAAACGAGTAATTTGTAAGATACATGAATTTAAAAAACAGTAAAATTAATCAACGAGAGAGCAGGTGTGACGTCATACTGACCTCACAGACAGACACACTGGTGCCAACCTCTACGCGTCCCCCCCCCCCCCCAATGATGGGCTGCCAACTTCAGCATAATTCCCCATAATACACTAATCCTGGAAATAGAACTGATGACGCCACTTACCTTATGAAGCGTAGTATTGTCAGTTTCTGTACTATGATAATTAAGAAGTGACACGCTACGACCTCCCTGAAAGAGAACGAACAATCTACGCAAATCACGCCGATTTGATTCGGTTCGCTGTCAGCGGCACATCATCCACCCACAGATTTACGAACTCTAATATTTCAAACATAGTCAATTGTGATCTTTCAAAAATTGCCCCTTTTCTAACATCCGCTTTATTTTCACACGGGTTTCTCTTTTGTAATACTTTATTTCCACAAAACCACATTCATCCACCCATTAATATATTTCTCATTCTTTCCAAGTTTGAAACTTTCAACACATTTCGAACACTTATAATTTTGTTCTCCTGGAATCAATTTCCATGACTACAATTTATCAAATAGCTAATTTTTATCTCCCACTAATTGTACAAGTTCTACAACTTTAATGCACTCACTATAGGATAAAAAACAATATTTCTTAAGCACGAAACTCTAAAATTACAGCATATTTCCTCGAGGATCACGTGAAGACCGAATGGATAAAGGCCCAATTTTTCCTTCCTCCCCAACCTTATGCTCTTTTAAAACGAATAAATGCTTACTTTTAATAATCATTGCAGTATAAGAAATTATCATAAGTTGTTACATAAATGTTTATTAAATAAAATAATATATATAATTATGAAATATTTATACAAATTCAGATAAATAATCAAACATTACGACTGTAGTTCAAGATCTTATCAACAAATATCGTTCCTAGTTGAAACTTTGCTAGCGGCGAGCCTCCTCTATTCTAGTGACGTTTTACTGTGACGTCACACCTGCTAACACTCAATTACCTGAATCTCCCAAAGTATACATTTGTGGAAAAAAAGTTATGTAGCAATTCGAGTTGTAAATGATCAAAGATTGCTTTACGATGGAATACATTTGAATCGCAGCAATTTAAAATCATTTTTACATACGAATTTAAGTATTTCTCAAAAACTATACGTTTCCAAAAAAAATTAATAATTCATCATGTAAATTGCTTAACGATGGTCTAAATTTGAATCTCAGCCATTTAGATTCGCAATTACGTACAATTTTTGTTCTATCTCGAAAACTATACATTTCCGCAAAAAAATTATTTAATTATTTAATTAGTAAATAATCAAAAAATGCGCAACGATGGGAGGCATTTCATTACCAAACTTTTGACGCGATTTTTAAGAAAAAATTACAAGTAACCTACATGTTTAGAAATATATGGTAAAATAACGTGATTTTCAAATCCAGAATAGATTATATACATTTATCTTCCTATCGTATTTATCCCACTTTATAAACCCACATAGTTACGAACGCCAATATACATATACAGAACATTGATAATTATCAATTCTCCAAAAATAAGGGCGCGACTCGGAAAACTTTGTAAATTTTTGCAGTGGCAGTCAGAAATCGCGACACCGGCCCTCAATTTCAGGTAAGACTAATTATTTCTCGGTAAATCAGTCCATATCAATAATTCTGACAATGCCACATCATCTTTGAATACCGCTATTCTTCACAAATGCGTGATGATTATTGGAAAGCGCTCTTCGCGAAAACCTCAGTGACCTTGGAAAGCGCACCTCATTGGCTCCTCGGGCCTATTGGTGACGTCACACAAGGATGTCACACCTGCTAATTTGTAATTAAACCTATCTTCCTAAGCATATGTTTCCGAAAAAAAAAAATTATTTAAGAATTCGACTTGTAAATGGTCGGAAAGTGGTTTACAATGGCTGATATTTTAATCGTTTCCATTTACGTATGTCGGATATTAGCCCCCAAGACCCCAGATTCGACTTCAACCTGGTCCGTTTTCGCCTTATTTTTATGTAACGCCGGTACTCCCTTCCCATGGCGTTGAAATTATACACAAACAACATTGGAAGAACCGCTATCATTTTCATTGAGGCCGAAATATATTTATTTTACGGAAATATCCACCATTTATAGATTTTTTTTAAAATTCCACCCCCGGCCACACACGACCCTATGGGTTCAACGGTACGTCGACAGTCGTAATTAAACTCTACGAAATCCAACCTCGTCCGTGTTCGCGACATTTTTATGTAACGCCCCTCCACCCCCCCCCCCCGGTACTCCCTTCCCATGCCGAAAGGTGTTGAAATTATACACAAAAAACATTGGAAGAAACGTTATCATTTTTCATTGACGCCGAAATATATTTATATTACGGAAATATCCACCGTTTATATATATTTTTTAAAATTCCACCCCCGGCCACACACGACCCTATGGGTTCAACGACACGTTGAAAGTCATAATTAAACTCTACGACACCCAAGACCCCAGATTCGACTTCAACCACGTCCGTTTTCACGTTATTTTTTACAACGCCTCTCCACCCCCGTCGGTACTCCCTTCCCATGCCGAAAGGTGTTGAAATTATACACAAACAACATTGGAAGAAACGCTATCATTTTCATTGAGGCCGAAATATATTTATATTACGTAAATATCCACCGTTTATATATATTTTTTAAAATTCCACCCCCGGCCACACACGACCCTATGGGTTCAACGACACGTTGACAGTCATAATAAAACTCTACGACATCCAAGACCCCAGATTCGACTTCAACCACGCCCGTTTTCACGTTATTTTTTACAACGCCTCTCCACCCCCGTCGGTGCTCCCTTCCCACGCCGAAATGTGTTGAAATTATACACAAACAACATTGGAAGAAACGCTATCATTTTCATTGAGGCCGAAACATATTTATATTACGGAAATATCCACCGTTTATATATATTTTTTAAAATTCCACCCCCGGCCACACACGACCCTATGGGTTCAACGAGACGTTGAAAGTCATAATTAAACTCTACGATATCCAAGACCCCAGATTCGACTTCAACCCCGTCCGTTTTCGCGTTATTTTTATGTAACGCCCCTCCACCCCCGCCGGTACTCCCTTCCCATGCCGAAATGTGTTGAAATTATACACAAACAACATTGGAAGAAACGGTATCATTTTCATTGAGACCGAAATATATTTATATATATATATATATACGACGGTATTTAGACAGTTTTTACATGTTTGAAAATTTCCACCTCCGCCCCTACAAAATCTGGTTGAAATTTCTCTACGCGTTTAAATTTGTATGTATAACATACACATACAGCATGCTTACATACACACCAAAACTCGATTTTATTTTACTTAAAGGCTATTTTATATACGTATATAATTAAAGTTTATTCAAATAGTTATATGCTTTGGTTGCCTAATTGTATATGTATGCAAAGTAATCCACGATTTAATGATTTTAATTATAGGGATTTATTTTAAAAATTCGGTCAATTTGCAAGTCTCCGTCATTGCTGTAGCTCAAGCGTAGTTTTAGTTTAATCATTTTCTTCGCGTTCTACTTGCAAAGCCGCATCATCGCATTTGTTAATTTATAATCATTATAACCTCTACAATACTTTAGATTGCAGTCACAAAGTGCAGTTTAGCAAGCAACGCTCTGTGGCAAAAATGACATCAGCAACGAACAGGTGCAATGGGGCAAGGAGTGGTGCATCACTTTCAAGTCGTAAGATTACGGAGAGGATCTTATAGATTGTACATGAATTAAAGTTTGAAAGTTGCTCAACTTACCTTGCAGGCTGCGCACAAACATCCGGCGCAATGAGGCACTACTGTAAAAAAAAAATACCACTCGCTCCGCACTAGGAAACCGCACCGCTGTAAATGACGCGCCGCGATATACTGCACTCATTGCAATGTTTGATACGCGGATTTCTACTATAACTGCATTTTTAAAATTCATTTAAACTATAGTTGTTCTAAGATTATCATGTTACACAAGTATCGCAATAAACGTTTTAATTCAATTGAAGGGTAAATTGTCGTGACTATAATACATTTAAGTATTATTTCTTCCTTTCAAATTGCGAACTATATTTTCATATCCGCCGCAATAGTAGTAACATGTTTCCTTCAATTTGACCATAAAATCTCGTATTGCAAACTGTGGTTTGACACCAATACTAAAGCAGGACTAATATGTAACAAATCAATTTCTCTGACGAATGATATATTATTTTAAAACGATTTAAAAGCTTTTTTCAATGTCCTTATTGTTACTTAGCATAAAATACATACATTTTTATATTTTCAACTACATTTATTATCCGAAAAATTAAAAACACCCAATTCTTCGCCATTGTTTTCCCGCTGAAAATTCACGTTTTCCTCGAACGTGTATGTGTGAGCTACGGATTTATTGAAATATAAATGATTCTAATCAATTACTCTATGCGAGTGTATGTTCCAGCATAGCTCAGCAAAAACCGCGTGGAGCAATTAGCATTTATAATCATGGAAGAAACTGCAGTGGTGTCACCATTAGGCGAGTGGGTGGTATGGGTGACAATAATTAGAAAACGATCGACTCATTTTTAAGTCCAATTAAAAACTCATAACCTTGTATGACAGAAGGGGCAGAGAGAATAACTATAAACACTGCAATTCATGGAAACCGAATATGGCAAAATTAAACTACTGCCACAATTCAAACATCAAGGTGAAACAGTACAAGAAAATTATTTTATTTTTGGGTGTAGACAGGCTATGTATAGGGTAATCCACATAGTGGCAACTCCCCTCTTGTAGCATAGGAAAGGGATTTGAAAATGGAAACTTACCTGCAATATTTACAACAACAAGAAGAAAGCCTGCGATAGGATACTCTCGCAGGTAACCTGCGAGGGATGTTCTCTCGCATACGGTAAGAGTTGTTCGCTATTCCCATTGGAATAGTTGGCCAGCTGCCTCCTAAACTGGTCGAGGCACGGAGAAGGGAATGCTACGTCCCCACAGCAAACTCCTACCCGCTATCGGAAGGGCGTGGGACAAGTACCCAATGCCCGACCTACCCGATGCAGGTTTTTCTAAGGTTTTCCCTGCATTTTTTTAGGCGAATGCCGGGTAGGATCCTTAAAATTCAGCCCGGGGGCCCTAGTTACCCTTGGCTACCTTCCTCCACCCTTCCGCATCCCACCTTTCAAATCCCTTCCTATGCTATTAAAGGGGAGTTGCCCAAAGTGGATTACCCTCATGTAGCTAGTTGCCCTGAAAAAAAAATACAACAACAAAAAATTATCTTTATACATACAAACCAAAAGTAGAATTGCAGTATCCGAAACGTTAATTTTGAACAGGAAAAGAGAGGAAAAAGGAACGCAAATTCTTCGTCCACAATTAAAAGCGAACAATACCGATTCAGAAACAAGTTGTAAATCGAACTTTTACAGGTCATTAGAAAGCGATGATCAAGATTATGTGTGCACATCAAATATATAAAACCAGACTAACAAAACAAATAGGAGTAAAGCCGAAACAGACACAATGAAGTGGATTAGCGAAATTAGAACCGATTTTAAATTGGCCAGAATTTCACAAGATGTCCATAACTGGAAAAACTTCAGATCATAACTTCAATAATGGGAAGAGGAAAAAGTAAAGACGAATAGTGGAGGGACCTGGTCTACAGAGAGAAAGGAAGCCCACAGGAAAAAAAATGAAATAAATATAGGCATAAAGGAAGGCAAACCACTCTTCAAAGTACTCAACGTAATCTATATGATCATATTCGCAAATATTTTTTTTAAAAAAAAATACCGATGTTGGTGTCGAATCCGTCATTATGTGGTTCTCTGAGATAAAAAGTGAGACTCTGTTACCAGGAGGATATATCTTATTGTTGTCACAATTTCTATATCTTTATATTATTATTATGTGTTCGGAGAAATAATATTATTTTCAATAAATATATAATGCTTAAATCTAAAAATTATAATACTACAGTATTTAATTCCGTTTTGAGTGGATATTTTGGATAAATAAACGGCCGGCAACCAGCTAGTGGGTGAGTATATAGCTAAGGTGTCATGTTTCTGATGTGGCAGGCAATACCAGCCCCACCCAGCAGCAGCTGGACGGCGGCGATGCCCACAGCAACGCGACGGGCAGCGTCCCTCCTCGGACTGAAGAGTGTGCTTCGTACGTGCGTCGCCAGAGCGGCCTGGCGGAGATCGCGCAGGGACAGCCCCTCAACAACGAGTACGAGCTGATCGCCTTCACGCACTTCACCTTCCACCGCGTGTACCCCGTGGAACTCGGCCTCGGTAAGCGGGTAGTCGAGAAACCGATCGGTTTCCGACGGAAGGACCTGCTGGAGGCTCTGCTGCAGGCGCTGGAGTCTCTCAACGCAACGGCGCCCACGACGAGCGCCGGCCGGAAGTACACTCTGGACGACTTCCTGGAGGGCATCTACCGTACGGAGCCCACCACGGGGACACAGTACGAGCTGTACTTCCGTGGCGGCAAGGCCGGCGCCGGCTACACCAAGGTGACGCTGATGAGGCCCTTCGCTCCGCTGCAGACGCTGGCCACGGAGACGCTGCCCGCCGCCAGGGACAAGGAGGTCGTCCACATCGTCGTGCCGCTGTCGGGTCGCACTGCCGCCTTCCAGAGCTTCATGGACAAGTTCGTCAAGATCGCACTCAGGAACGACCGCAGGTCCGAATTATTCTATGATTGTAGACTGTAATTTAAAATAATTTACTTCCATAATAATATATTGTAATTATTTGACTTATACTACACACAAAAAAAATATTACTATAAATAAAAAATATATAACAATGGTTTGGGCGCCAGCAGATATAGGCTGCAAATATTTCACATAAAAATGCTCCGCCATAAAATTTAACAAGTCTCTTTCAACAGGGCTTCAGTATTTATTCAAAAACAGAGCTTTCCGTTGTCTGTGTAAAATGTATAGGAACTAAAGCACTTTACAAAAAATAAAATTGGTGATCCTTACTCTATGAAGCGGTTGTCCTGCAGTGGATCACCGGTCTCCAACCTTGGCTAAGCACTTTCAAAATTCCTCGTGTTGGTTCACAAGGCTGACAATTCTTCAACCTCTCTCGATCCTTACCTAATTTCAAGTAAATCCTAAGTCTTTTTTTAGAGTAACAGGCTACATGAGGGTAATCCACATGGTGGCAACTCCCCTTTAATAGCATAGGAAGGGATTCGGAAGGGGGATGCGGAAGGGTAGAGGTAGGTAGTCAAGGGTTAACTAGGGCCCCGAGTTATAGTTTAAGGATCCTAATCGGCATTCGCCTAAAAGTAATGCAGGACAAACCCTAGAAAACCTGCATCAGGTAGGTCGGGCATTGGGTACTTCTCCCACGCCCTTCCGATAGCGGGAGAGAGGTTTGCTGTGGGGACGTAGCATCACCTTCTCCGTGCCTCGACCAGTTTAGGAGGGAGCTGGCCGACTGTTCCAATGGGAACTGAGAACAACTCTTACCGTATGCCTAAAGTCTGTGACCCCGGAACGAACACCTCTCAAAACAGACCAAGGTGGCTCGGTTTGTGGGAACCTTAGTTAAAAACGGAGAGAGGAAAAGACGTCCCCAAAGGAAGCCCCTTCCGTCTCTCCTTTTTTTTTAGGGTACCAGACTACATGAGGGTAATCCACATGGCGGTAACTCCCCTTTAATAGCATAGGAAGAGATTTGAAAGGCGGAATGCGGAAAGGTAGAGGATGGTTTAAGGATCCTACCCGGCAATTCGCCTAAAAGTGATGCAGGGAAAACCCTAGAAAAACCTGCATCAGGTAGGTCGGGCATTTGGTACTTGTCCCACGCCCTTCCGATAGCGGGAGAAGAGTTTGCTGTGGGGACGCAGCATTCCCTTCCCCGTGCCTCGACCAGTTTAGGAGGCAGCTGGCCGACTATTACAATGGGAATAGCGGACAACTCTTACCGTATGCCCAAGGTCTGTGACCCCAGAACATACACCTCTCAAAACAGCCCTAGGTGCCTCGGCTTGTGGGAATCTTAGTTCAAAAACGGAGAGAGGAAAAGGCATTCCCAAAGGTAGCCCCTTCCTGTCTCTCCTACAAGGTTCTGCCTGGTAGAATCCGTCTCTCCTACGAAGAGGTTCTGCCTGCAAGAGAATGGCTACGGGAGCTGTTCTATGACTCAAGTACCGAGCTGTAGCTCTTGCCTTTGTTTTTCTTTCTATGCAAATATAAATTACTTGCCAAATTTTCTTGATCAGGCCCAGGCGTGCCCTAAATTTAACCTAATACATTAATCCTAACTATATTATAGCATTACCTAAAACCTAGTTGTTCTATTTCTAAGTGCGTTATCGATAGTTGAAAGAATTCTAATATTATCGAATTGTAATGTACTAACCCTATCAAAAAAAAATTATTTCTATCCGTGCGAGAGAATAACCTCGCAGACAGCTAAATCGTAAGTCTCTCGGGTGCGGAGTATATAACTCTACTCCGCCCACCCCCACCCCCCTCCACCCTCACAATGCAAAAAAAAAGGAAGGGCACCCTTGGCATCTTAGGGCAGTTCTGGTGCATTTGCAACAAATAGTCAGCAAATGCCCTTTCAGCCGGCCCATAGTTCTTTCAATTTGTTCCGCCGAGACCCTCTGAGGCCACGCGCTGCTTCCGCAGCCAGAAGTTATTCACTACAGTATACTACTAAAGAACAATATTCCCGGTTCTGTCGCCTTCATCAATTCAATTTCACTAAACTTTCAATCTGAACTTTTGCAATAAGCACTTCTGTTCCCTTAATAATTAAATTCGACGTAGAATCAATTTGTACATTAGTTCCTTCAATTAGACGATGTAAGAATGTATAAGTTGTTCTGAAAGTTATTAACACGAAAGACGATTTTCTTATAGAGAAATATTTTAATGAAATATATATTGTCCATTCAGGTTCAATACCATTTGACATCTGTCCACGCTCATAAAATTTTTGTTCTTTGCTGGCAAAAAAAAAAACAGATTTAGGTGATTTTTGACCTCCTCATTTGAAGTGAAGGTTTTACCGTCTAAAATTTTTTGTAGAGACCGGAAAAAATAATAATGAGGAGGTGCCAGACCTGTAGAATATGGCGTGTTTGGCAGTACATCACATCCAAGCTGTAAAACCTTTTGGCGAGTTACCAAACTTGTATGAGGTCTCGCGTTATCTTGGTGGAACACTACACCTTTTCTATTTATCATCTCTGGCCTTTTCTGTTTAACCATTCAATTTGTCCACCTGATGACAGCACACTTCAGAATTAATCGTTCTGTTGTCCGGTAGAAGCTAAAATAAAACGATTCCTTTGAAATCCCACCAAGAGATCAACCTTTTGGTGAATATCGGCTTTTGAAGTGCTTTCAACCGGCTCATTTTCTTTTTAATCCGTGATCTCTTGCGTTTAATATTGTTGTAGACAACCCAGTGACGACGCGCTTCAAGAAATGGATCGTTTTCCTGACGTTTGAGAAGCAAATCACAGTCGTCAACGCGACGGCACAAATTTCTTTCCGTAAGAACGTGAGGAACCCATATGTCGAGCTTTGAGATTAAACCGACGCGTTTCAAATGATCGTGAACGGTCGAATTCGCTCTAAAATATAAAGCTATTGAATTTTGAGTTTCCCTTAAATTTTTTTATTTACAAAATAGTATTCCTGTTATTAATAATAAAATTACCTCTTATTTAAACTGCCACGCTGCTGTAAATACTATCATTCGTATAACTAACCTCGTTTAATCTGCAGGAGAATTTAATTGAAATATTTTCAGAGATTATCGAATGCACAACGTCATCACAACCCATTTGAATATCTGTAGTAATTAGCTAATGAGGTCTTAAGCTTTGTCTTAATCGGAAATTAATGTCGGTTATCATGGGAGGGTTGCTATTGCGTGACGCAATCAATCTTATTCGCGGAGGCCACGTGGGAAAACCAGGACCACGCAAATTGGTACAGGTTCCAGATTACGTAACGAAGATCACTTAACACAGTACTGGAACGTAAAATAAGCATGAAATTAACAAGCATTTTAATCATATCAACTTTTTAAAAATCCTTACTATTAAGATAATCATTCATCAAAACAATATTGAAATAATAGTTGTAACCAATATTGTCAATTTCCTCTAAAAAAAAATTCAGTCAATTGATAGATTATAAAACGTATTCATTCGTTTAATCATACTCCGTTAATTTCATATCTATAACAGAAACTTCAATTAACATACGAAATGATTGACAGGCTGGCTAAAAATAACATTTCTAGTTAAAAATGTTAATGAAGCTTCTGGCGATAATTATAAAAGTTTGCGGACCGGGCTCGTAAAGAACTGAAAGTTAATGTAATTTAAGTTCACGGTCATAGTTTCGCGGTGTCTCTGAAATTTTATTCCGTCCTCGAAATATAATTTTGCGTCCAACCCGGTTCACACTTTTCCTATCAAACTCTGTGGTTCCTTATCCATATTAACTACGACCAGTTTTTCTGAATATCATTTACAAATTCCGGGAACGTATACGGTATCTTCTTCGTGATGAAATTAACATGTAGATTTTTAGAAAAGTTTGCCATTTTAAATAATTATATACGAAAAATCTGTGTAATATACTATTCAATAATACACAAATAATTTTTAAAAATGCCTAAATAAATTTACGACAAATATTCATCATGTTCCTCTATAAGAGAAACTTTATTAAAATGATCATGACAACTTAAATTTCTAAATGATTTACTAACATTCTTTGCTCGGATTCAATAAATCTTTATCTCACAAACGTAAATCAGTAGATAATTAACGTTCGTTAAAAAAAAAATCGTCACGGATCTGAGTGGTGAAAATATTTTCAATCGATTTCAATTTTCCAAAGCAACAAACGACCAGTTTAGACGTTATTTTTAACCCCGTCAAATAGCTGTGCATATTTTAAAACACAAGCTGGAATAATTTATTGTTGCGGCTGCTACAAATTGCTCATCAGCTGCGGACGGAATTACAACGAATTTCATGTTAATGAACGTGTTTATTAACATGAAATTCGTTGTAATTCCGTCCAAATAACAGGCCACACGGATGAAAATATTTATTCCGTATTCCCTTAAAACGAGGCTGTGTGGGAAAAATTTAATTCGGTTTTCTCAAAATTAGTTTCCAATTTGAAAATAGTTTGTAATGTTTTATTTGCTGTTAATGGTATTTGCACGCTATCTTGTCTCATTAAGATATAATATTGACATTAAATTACTTACTTAATTAGTTTCACGGACGCGATGTCTGGTTTGCCTCACAACCGCCTCTTTATCAGGTGTTGAACAACAGTACTTGACCAAGCGGGCTCCATTATCGAAAACCTCACAACAACGTTCACGTGCACAATGAGGCACGTTTGCCATTGCTACGTACAGAGAGGAAATGTGTGACCACATGTTAAAGAGTTACGCACCTTTGTCTGCCTTCGGTTAATCAAACATTACTGCTAAACATTACGCACGAGAAAGGTGTCACAACTAAATATTTCAAACACGTCACCCGAGTTCGAATTAATCCTACATTTGCCCTTCAAGTTCTGCCAAATAAACTAGCAAAATATATTTAATGTTTACAGGAACGTTCAGAAATTTACTTCGATACAAATTATGATCTTATTTCAATTTTTCAAAATGTTTTATTCTCCTTACTAAATTTGTTTTTTTAATATATTGTAATATGTAATAAAGTAATTTTGTCTTTAATTTGCCCCACGTTGTGGTAGCCATTTTGTAATAATTAATAAAGTTGGCTTCAAATAAAAAGATTAAATTATAAACAACAAACAAATTTATGTTGATTGTTGAACAATTATACATCTATATAATAAAAAAGGATGTATATTTGTATGTATGTATGTATGTATTTACGTTGTTCTTTACACAAATTTTATCGCGTGGACAGAATGCAACAAAAATTGGTATACGTATTCTGCCAAAATCGAGAACCGGTACTGTGGGGGTGACAAACTCATAGCATAAAGGTGGAAAGAATTGTAGTTGATTTATTTTTACGAATTTTCCCATAAGAGTTAATGTTATAATTTAGTGTAAAATTAATGCGCGCCAAGAGACCGTGACGTCACATTTATCCGTTGGCGCGTGATACAAACGAGACTTTCACGCGAGACATTCACGCGCCATAAAAGTATATAGTACTGTGGGTGTGAGAACCGACTAGCATTAAGGTGGAAATAATTATAATTAAAAAATTTGAACATTTTGTGTTAAATTACTACGCGGCAAGATACCGTGACGTCACTGCAAACGCGAGAGAGAATCGTTTCTACGCGACGGTACTGCACAACAACAAAATAGTAGTGACATGAAGCAGAAATATTTAGATTGAATAAAAAGTATAACTATATGCGGCAATACTTCATCTAATGATAATAAAGAAACAATTTGAAATACTTTACGATCCTTGAGGATCCAGTTTAGGAGGCAGCTGGCCGACTATTACAATGGGAATAGCGGACAACTCTTACCGTATGCCCAAGGCTGTGACCCCAGAACATACCCCTCTCAAAACAGCCCTAGGTGCCTCGGCTTGTGGGAACCTTAGTTCAAAAACGGAGAGGAAAAGGCATCCCCAAAGGTAGCCCCTTCGTATTTCTCCTACAAGGTATTGCCTGCGAGAGAATAGCCCTCGGAGACCTATTCTAGGCGGGATGCGGCAATTTTCCCAGGACCAATTTGTTAGAAAAAAAACTCGAACATGACGACGAGTGGATTGAAAATTTGTGGATTATTATCTGATTGGTTTGTTTACCTGTTCCAGGGTGCAGCTGACAGTGGTGTACTTCGGTGAAGAGGGCCTGTCGGAGGCACGAGCCATCATGTCCCGTGTGTTGGCCACGAGGGGCGCCGGCAACGGGAGCGCTTTGCGTCTCCTGGCGCTCAACGAAACATTTTCCCGAGGGAAAGGTCTTCGCGTCGGGGCTGAACGCGCTGGACCGCCCAGTCAGGACGCTCTCCTCTTCATGTGCGACGTGGACATAGTCTTCAGTGCACGCTTCCTCGACAGGTGTCGCTGGAACACGCAGCCAGGCCGCAAGGTTTACTATCCGGTGGTGTTCAGTCTCTACAATCCTCACGTCGTCTACACGCTGCAGGGCAAACCCTTGCCCTCCGAGACGGATCAGCTCGTAGTCTCAAGGGACACGGGCTTCTGGAGGGACTTCGGCTTTGGCATGACCTGCCAGTACAGGTGGGCAATATCACAAATTTTCTAATCGTCTCGCCAATCTTGACATATGTGACCAGTACAGACCAGAATGTAAAATATATCCTCAAGTTTTCATTCCGTATAACTGCACTTCACGAAAACATTATGGAGTCAAGCATCTAACGAATATTTTTCCTCTTGATTTGACTTTCGCCATAATGTTTCACGAGATGGGCTTCAGACAGTGACAAAGAGAATTTAACTTTCATTAACTACGAAGCGAGGCTACGTCTTCCACAACCACCACATCGATTTGTTGCCAATCTCTACTAACAAAATCAGTGCTGACACCTTACTTTTAAGTGTTGGGAACTTGGCCAATTAAACTGAATGAATACTTTGTTCTTATTGTATTGTATATACAGCACTACTCCCGATATTTCTTCGTGGCAAGAAAGTCGTTATAAGAAAGTGATACATTTTGTAAGTCGAGCTCAGTATAAACTTCTGAAGATGACGTCACCGTGTGTTTCAGATCCGACTTTCTGAGAGTCCGCGGTTTTGACGAGGAAGTCGTGGGATGGGGAGGCGAAGATGTCGCTCTCTACCGAAAATACGTCAGAAGTAACATAAAAGTCATCCGTGCCACTGATCCAGGAATTTTTCACATGTGGCACCCAAAAGTAAGTAGAAACAAAAATTAGTTCCAAAACTTAAAACTATTTTTTTCAAGCACTGCATCGGAACCTTGCTTTAATCTAAAGGGATATTATAAAATGTCGTACTTTCTATAGTTTCACTAATAAATAGGGAGTCCATAAAAAATCTATTCATTGTGTCAGGCTGTAAAGAATGGGAATTGAAACAATTTTTTGATTGTCATTATAGCATCTGTGGTTTCAAAATCCTCTATATAACTAACTATCCATGTATAGTCAATAATTGAACTTGTGACCACCAAGTGGGTGGGTAACTTGACTATAATCCAATACAGTGACAAAAGTAACCAGAAAATGACAAAGGCAAGCAACCGCAGTACTAAAATAAGAAATCCTACCCACAATGTCATTAAAAATTATCCATTTCTAAAATTTTCCTTATTCTTAAAAAAAATCTTTAAGTAGATCATTGCGTCCATTGTTTCCAACAAAAATTACTTCTGAAACAAAGTATCGGCAACTATTCAACATTACATCTAAATAGTGGTTACAATAATAAAGAAATTCTTTTAAACTACACAACCATATCAAACAAGTCACTCATTTTATCACTTCAAATCTATTCTTGCAAAAGTTGTGCACATTTATATTGCAGTACATTTGTTCAAAAGATCTTGTTGCCAGCTTAGTCGAGACATTACTTCCAGATTTTGTATTAGCATCTCGAAAGCCAAATTTGTCTTATTTTCCAGAGGGAAAAATTATTGATAAAGTATCCTCGATTCTTAATTCCTAAATGTCCTTTCAATTATAAAGTTTTTCTTTCAGAATATTAAATTGCATAAATGTTAAGTTTTCATGACCATTATTCTCTATTCTTCAGTTATGATTTCTACAATTATTTCATTTACTTGCCTAATTCATTTGTAAATTTCTATTGCATGTATTAGGAATAATGATTAACCATGGGTTAGCAACATCATTGTTTAATCAAATATAAATACAGCTTTATATTTTATACATAATCTTGATTATAAATCGACTTCTTCCTACAGGAATGTACAGGAGAATCTGGTCGCAGACTATCTACGGACCAGTACAGGGCCTGCATCCGTTCCAGAGCTTTGAATGAGGCATCTCATGCTCAGCTCGGCTTTCTTGCATTCAGAGAAAATGTTACAACCTGAACTCTGACACCAACATACAAGAGCTTATTTGACAACCAATACAAGAAATGAACTGTGTGACTAATAGCAGTAAATGTAGACATGGGAGTGATATCGATTGTAAAGGATCGATTTTAAATGTCTCTCCCATAAAACTAACTGCTTACAGACCTATGATTTAAAATAATGTGGAATTTTACTTGATATGTTCACATATATTTTTATGCTGAATGTTAAATACTGAGAAGTTTAGGGATAATATGTTATAGACAGTTATTTTAGTGCCAAAGATTTAGTGACTGTGCTTAGGAACCAGTCAAGTTGAATGAAAATATAATTTGTGTCCTTTGTAAATATTTTGATACATGTATTGAGTTACAAAGTTGTGGTATTACACATCCTAAATTATATTTCTTTTTGTACACAAAATCAATTGTGCTTTTATTTGATAAAAAAATAAAGTAAAGTATTTTACACTAACTCACCACTAATTTCAACATGTGGATTACTATCTTACTGAAAGGTTATAGAATATACAAAGCACCTCCTGAATTGATTAGAATAGTAAATTTAGGACTAGTTTTTTAGTTGTACAGCTAGTTAATATCGAGTACAATAAAACCTAAAAACATACCAAGTCAAAAAAGTGTGCAATAGTTCAAACTCAAACTGTTTTTCAGACTTCTAAAAGCATATTCCAAATTTCTTACACAAGCACAAATCTATTGACAAAATTGTCACATTTTAAAATAGTCATTTGTTTTTAATAGAACAATAATAAACACAAATTTATATAGTATTTTGTGTTGAAAATAAATGTCAAAGTAAATAGACATGGTCTTTTTGTGAGAAAAGTTTGTAACTATTTTCTTAACGGTATAAAATAGGTTATACTAACATTGTTTGTATATGGGATAAGACAATACACTGAAAAACACAAATGTTAAATGTTTGTTAGGACAACTTTCAGAGATGAGGAGGGGAGAGAACTATACTGCTTCTGTGACAGTTTTACTAAATACCTAGAAAATACACAGGTTAACAGTTTCAATAATTTTATAAGTAGTAGTCTAAAAAAACTGTAATTGTAATTATTCTTTAAAAATGTTATTGTAAATTCAAATGACTAGCAAAAAAGAAGAAAAATAAGTCCATATATGATTATATGGATAAAATGTAAATTGAGAAATATATTACTAATTAAAAGTCTAGCATACTTTCACAAGAAATAATTCAAACATCTAAACTAACTTAGAAATATATTATGTGAAGGGTTGAATAATTTTAAATAGTGATGAATTCAAATAATTTACTTTGTATTTATTTACTAGAACAGTACTCCATTATTTTTAATTTTATTTATTTGGTACACTCTGAGCCAACGTACAATAAAGTTCAAGTATAATAGACAATAACAGTTCTCTTAAGATAAGTTTTCTTCAAAATGAATTGGAATTGCACTCTGCTTTCTAAACTATTTTACTTAATACAATGATTTTCAATCAAACTATAATGTGGAGGATATTGCCTCCCTAACTTGCAAAAACTTTACATATCAGACTGAAAGTTAGTTGTAGGTACACATTAAACAGAAAACCTATCATTAAAAAGAGAATGAAATAAATAAACTGTATATTTAGACTTACCACCATCAAAAACAGATTATAAATAAGAAATGACTTACTAAGATAGACTACTAAATATTAATCACACATTAGGACACATTTAACGTATTATAAATGCAAAGTTGAAATCATGGCTGTTATAAGCAATGGTAAGGGTTGAATCACATTTGTATCTATTACAGAAACTTATACAATATTTAAAGATTTGGATCATGATTTATATATTTTGATAATTTGAAACTAATAGGTACAGAAATTAATATACTAATCTTAAAGCTACAATTTTCAAAAAGTTATATTTTTGTGCTTGCATTATTTTCATAAAATGCTGTTATGGCATTCAACATAGGAAGATATGACAAAAAATTTTACTTGATTTTTCACAAACATACCACTTTGCCCTCATATAAACTACTTTTAATTGTTCCCATATATACACATTACAGACCCACAATTTTTCAAGTGAAATTTTGATTTCACTTAAAATATTATTGAGGGATGAATTATTCAAAGTATACTAATTGTATGTAAATTCATTATAATGAATAAAATGAGCTGTGAATAATGTATCATTTTTTTACTTTGGCAACTTTGAAAATACTGACACTGAACACACCTGCTGCAAGACACTACAAACCATGACCACATAATTACACTACTTGTTAAACCATTCTTTGGCAAAAACTATTTGTTCCACTCCCAATAAAATGCATATTCAGACTATAATAGCTTGCAGCAGTTAATAGTAGCCATTTGGCACTTACTATTTAGCACAAAACCAGAAATACCAGATTTGGTGTGTCCATAACAAATTTCATGAACTGGTGCATAGTTTATTTTAGTGTAGCAGAATTAAATGCCATACGATAAAGGTAATACAAAATCAAAATTTGCCTACATCGTACCAAGGTACTGAAAACACAGAAAATATATACTGAAAATAAAGCATATTTGTAAGAATTAGCATTTGTTTAAAAAAATGTGCCAGAAAATTGACACTTCAAAACATGATCCAATAAATAGTTCACTTTTATCAAAAATAAATAAGCACTATTGGTATAAAAATAGGACAAGTGGCAAATAAAAATAAAGAATTAATTTCTGACATTTAATACACCTTTCAAAATTCAGTAACCAAAGTACTACAAGACTTAATCAAAATAAACTCATATAAAAATTTAACTATAACTTTCTAGAATATGTACTTACAATTAAATAAAGCTAGAAATACAAGTCATAATACAATGTGCCTTCAGGAGAAAAGTTTCAATTATGTCAAGTGCAAAATAATTTATGACTCACTGAGGGAAACAAATTGGTTATAGTCCACTCACCATTGATAGATTGTGATCAATTTATGAAATGTTTAATGATTTTAAAAATATCATTTCAATTACAAAAATATTTATATACAATGTAGCATGCAACTTGACATAAAAAGGTTTTGAAAATATTTTTATTTCTTTCAGAGAAATATATACTATCTCTATATACCTGAATTAGAGAGTTAGGTGAGTGGTGTGTTTGGATAAAGGCACTAAGTAGCCCACGTGAAGAAATTTTAAGCAAGACCGCTTTGCAGATACCCGATCAGAACGGGATAGGTTGACAACTCTTTGTAATCATCAAGCAAAAATAATTAACTGACAATTTGTAAGGTAATGTTCAATCCTTCCAATCCTTTTTGATCTCAAAGCACCATTCCCACTTGAGGTGTTCATGTTTGTCATCATCTGTGAACAACGAGTGCACAACGTAGCCCCCACGAGCCACCATACCTGAGGGTGCATCTTCTGGAGGTGTGGTGTAAGACTGGATTTCAGATTTTGGAGGATAGCTTCCCACCATGTGTGTCATCTTGTCAACTGTAACAATAAGGTAAATGTTTAGATAAAACCAGTTAAAACACATCAAATGCAATTTTTAACTACTCATATTACTTATTATAAAATAAAATTTTCCAATGTTGTGTTAAAATTTCATAATATATGCTCAAATAGAAGTCTTTATAAATCTAATTTTCACAGGAACATTCATTATCAGTAAGTTATTTGAAAAATGCAAAACAAATAACACTGTAAAATTCTTGAAACTATCAATTCAAATCAGGGAAAGGTCAACTACACAAGGAAACTGAAGAGAAATTTAATAATTATTATGTTAAATAAAAGAAACAAGCTACTACAAATATTATGCATACCCAGTACAGAACACTACTACATAATTTGGCACAATCAAAATATGAATGATTCACAAAAGAATTCATGTATGAGAAATTGTGGTTTCTCATCAAGAACATATTTCACATCCATACTATATGATAAGCAAGCATTTTGCAAAATAAATAGAGCTATTACAGATGATCACAAACAAAGTAATCACTATTTTTTGCTCTTTTCATAAAATATACAAGAACTTCTGCATTATGGAATAATCCTGATATTAAGGAACAATCAAAAGAATTGATCACTAGAGAGAAAAGAAATAACTAGATGTGCAACCTATTCAAACATAAAAGACCATTTGTTCCATATCCTCAATTTCCTGCTTATTCATCAATATTAATGAAAACTTGGTGGCATTAAGAAAACTATCCCCGACATTGAAGAAAAAGTTCTCGGGTTTCCACCTGGGTAACAATGCGATTGAAACACGACGTTTTGACGGACAAATACACTGCAGTCATCTACTTCACCTAGAAGATGACAGCAGTGCATTTGTCCGTCGAAACGTCGCATTTCAATCACATTGTTACCCAGGTGGAAACCAGAGAACTTTTTCTTGAACAAATACACCAGGAAAGCCTTCGTTCTTTGATCCCTGACATTATTTAATAAGAGAATAAAGCAAAGTATGTGTCCTCAATTTATTGATAATTTGACATTTTTCTATCGTGGAGGCAGACAAGATTCAAGATTTTGGATTTTCCATGGACACACTTGAAACCAATACACCAATACACCAATTTCACAAGGGAACAAATAAAAACATTTTGGACAAGTTGAAGATGGCTAAGACAATATTGCCAAAAGCTACTTCAAATTCAAAATTAAATCATTTAAAAATGATTAATTAGTTTCTCATTCAAATTGGTGACTAATGTAAACATTTTAGGGTTAATACTATAATTAACAAATCATCATTTATCAGTCATTTTAATATATTCATGAATAAAAATAGAGGGCTTCTTAGCTACTAAGCATTAAACCTACACCACACTAATAACTAAAAAATATTGATATGTGCTATAAACACATACAATATAGTATAGTTTGTTTGACGATTCACAACAGTTCATTCACAATTCTATAACATAGATATTGATGTATTGTGTCCCTCAAAATAACCAACTCAAATATGAAGTGGTTTAATATTTAAGAATTATATTACTATAATAAATGTACTCACCAACAGTACCTAATATCCGGGTGCAAATACAAAATACAGACAACATAATTAGTAGGTTTCATTTATAAGTTATAGCTGGTATAAACCGAAAATATTTTGAAAAAATATTTTTCATTATAAATAAGGACTACCTGTTTAAATTAATGATGAAATGGCGAAAGTGTACTTTTTGTACAGAACTATATCAAAGGTATATTGTTCATTGGTTTTGTTTTTATAATACACAATATTATCAATAAGGAAAAAGTGAACAATAAATAATATATTTACTACATATAATGGATATAACCAGAGTAACAATTTTAAAACAAAATTCTAACATTACACACGTTATAAAGTAAATAATGGTTAAACATATCAATCTCATGAACTGTATTACAACAATTTCTTATACCAAAAACAGTTTCATACATTGAATTTATTAAAAACCTTGTGTAAGTTTCAAATACATTTTATGTGAAACAAAAATAGCAACAATAAAAGTCAATAAGAATCCATTATTCTTAGAATACTTACTTAAGTTCAGGTTAACTGCCAGAAATTATGAATCTCTATTTTTATTGGTGGTACAATAATTTTGAAACAAAGTCATTAATATTTTAGTAATAGAGTGTGGAGTTAAACAATAAAAATACTTAGAACAAATGTCATGAACATTACTAAAATCAGAATTATAAGTTTTCAAATAACTGACTTAAAATTTTGAGAGAAAAAATTAACAAAATTTCAAAGAGTAGGCTGTACATGTTCATGAAGAAGTAATGAAGGGTAATCAAGATAACACTAATGTGCTTAACTTGTAGAAAAATTAAGATTAAACAAAAAAGGGATCTTCAATCAATTGATATACATATATCACACACACTTCAACCTATGGCTTTAAGAAGGGTGAATGTGATATCTTGGTCAAATGTATTCATGTTGCAACTATTGGCAAATAAACAGCATGACTTTGTGAAGTACACTCTCTCCGGACTAAAATTTTAAGTGTTTCCTGTCAGACATAGTGACACAACAGGCCCTCAATTTCAGGTAAGCTATCTCTCTTTCCTGTCCAAACCAATTTTTATATAGATATAATCAGAAATGTGTACAATGTTATCCTATTGCAAGTAATGAGATTTGCAACAAAATAAATTAGGTGTTTTAAATAAGTGGTGTTAAAAATTTCATTACTGTAAATGAGCATGGTAGTTCAAATTTATTTAAATATTATCATACAAAAATTATTGAAGAATATTACCTGGAACACCAAGCCTATATGTCTTCTGCACATACTTTAATCCATGAACTATCTCCCTTTGAACGATAAAATCAATACGTATTTTATAGGACACACCTTCTTTAATAACAAAAACCTGAAAACAAAAGTAAAAATCTATATTGTATTGCAAAATTGTAAACATCAGAAAAATGTCTCAAAGTGATTTACTTGCCACAATTATGGCTTGAAACCATTCTAATACAATCAGAAATTCAAAAATTAGCATCGCATTTAATTGTCATATATACATATATCTTACAGTAATTTAACATACAAAACTGAATTTTACTATTGTTCTGTAAACACAAAATTATAAATAGAAGATAGCAATGCACAACACAAGTGAATACAAACAAATATTAATTACACTAACCATATTTGTAGATAATTTTGTCTTTGTGGTTATGCATTGCTTTGTATTTCAGATTCTAAGGAGAATTATTATAAAAGTTTGAAACTCTAATATAGCACAGTTTCTGGGGAAAATATATTATTTTGTTTTTACAGCTAATACTGAGGATTTTAATTATTTAAAGAAATATATTTTCAATGCTTCTCATAATTACAGATGTACATCCAAATCAGTATCTATACTAGACGTATAATAATTATAAGATATTGAAATTAATAATTACCTGTTTCTTTAGCTGAGTTAGGTCACCAGTAAGATCAAGCTCAACATCAGGTCTACCCGTCACACACAATGCCAGTTTCTTAACAATAACTTTTCTTGGATCAGCAGGATCTGATTGAAGAAAAAGTTTAGAAATAACCTAATTAACTCCCACAACAGACATTTATCAAAATATAAACTTGATTTACCAACAATAATTTTTCCTTCCTTAGCTTCACCCAATAGTGCCTCCTTGTACTTTCTCAAACTCTCATCCTCCTTATCGGTTTCCAATATTTCCTCGATAGTTTTTTCTGGGGGTGGTTTGTAGTTTGAATCTATTTCCTCGGGAGTAGTCAGATGAAGTTCTTCAATTCTCTCCGCTTCAGTGTCAGCCATTCTTATCTATTCGGTGTTACCAAAGTAAAATACACATTAAGTAAGATAAATATTTTTAGCTATAAATATGTTTCAAAGTTTAATCAGAAAAAATAAACATTTTACAATTGTAATTGAAGTTAGTTCGATATATTGTCGGAGCAGATAACGAAATTTAGTGTTACACAATATATTACCAATAAATTGTACGTGTAATTGTTAAACGCCGAGTAAAATATTCGATCCACGTGCAAAATACTAAACGGAAGAAAAACGTTAACTACTTACACGTTACCTCCAAGAAATATGGACAATTCCACAATACTCAAATGCAACTCTAATGTCAAAGATAGAACTTTTCACCGGATCTCTTGGGTAATATCAGAGATTTACAAGTCAAGTGGGCGTGGACCCCAAAGATATATAGATTAAGATCGATCATTAACCATTCGAAAATTTAATATGGCAGATAGAATAATGTAAATATTATCTGTTAATAAGTTTAAAAAGCTTTCATTTACAGGTTAAAGAAAAGAACAATTTTAGTTAATAATTTCAGGTTTATAAACTTGTAATTTTATGAATAGGTGACGTTAATTTATTGAAATAAATTGGTTTAATTGTTCCTTAACAATAATCAAGCAGGATATAGACATGGTAAAACGAAAGAAAGCTATTCTCTTGTTACGTGAGCAAACCATCGTCGTAATTTAATATTCCTGTGGAATGTTTTATAACAATATAGGTCGGTTTAAAACTCGAAAGTACCCCAAATAAAATTGGAAGAAAACTAATCTAATATTCTCAACAATATCCTAATTTCCGCAGAAGATGATTAATTTTATTTACTATTTACATTATGCAATGAATTTTTTACCACACTTAAAGTAACTAAAGATAACATCATAACTACGTACTGGTGCAAATGTCATAATTATACTGTATGCATAAATGAAGCTAATCTTTTAGAGCTAATAAGCAAAAAATTAATATATGTTACCGATGGGTAAAAGTTTATTTTGTGAATAATTCTTTACATATCAAAATTCCCTTTTAGTAATACCCACGTTTATCATATAACGACGTCTGACCTTTCACTACCTTAATCATTCTTATGGATTTAATTGACATAGATTCCAGCAGGAAAAAGATAGTGTGGATACCGAGGGATGATGACAGAGGCTACCTCAAAGGACAATATAATCAATGTCAATTGTGGTTTCTACAAAGCATCATACATTTAACGGAAACATAATTCCAGTAATACACTTATACCCTGGTTTTAACACCAGCAATTCAAACTTTTCATATAGTTTCATTACTTATCCTACGTATTTTGTGGAATGTCGTAATATTAAATAAAGTAGCAATTATCTAGTTCGAATCGAATTGTATTTCGCGTTTCTTGCCCCCATGCTGCAGCGTGCACATTTACAGGGATTCGAGGTTAATGAGCAACTATTTAGAACTGTGCCTATGGAAACTAAGAACAAAACTGTTACACAGACCATGCAATCCACATTTCAGAATGTGTCAAGACAGTTTAAAATTAGTGTGCATCTGGGTGACCATCCAAGATCAGCCAAATTAATGTAAAAACATGTGCTCAGAAAGAGGGTAGGCGCCATATATCAGTCGAGGCAAACCAGTGCAGAAGAGAACAACATCAGATAACGGGGAGGAATTTGTCTGTTCAAAGATTACGGAACCTAAGCTCTAGTCGGCTGACGTTTCTGTGTTTGAGTCGCGATAAGACCACACAGACGGGGTACACATCAAGGTCTAACAATTAGCTCAAGACACTCTCCCTTCCTTGCTGCTGCTTGTCTCGTTGCCATGGGGAAAGGAGGTGAGTGAAACTGTCCCTGATCATGATACGAAAAAAAATCTTTTGTAAAATAGACCTAAAAAAATCCCTATAACTACCTTCTTTAATGTTTAGAGAAGCCTTTAACCAATATTAACATATTACATGATTTACAGAACGCCAACGAAACATTTCATTTGTGAAGATCATCGCTCTATTCTATAAAATATTAGATTTTGAGAAATCATAATTATTCTATGACTGATAAGTATTTTATTTGAAAAGAAAATACTCTTGTGAATTTTCTAACTTAGTAATATTGTTTTACTGAAAGGCAAAAATTAACGCAAGAACATGACAATCAGATTAATTACCTTTAATACGATTTTTGGAAGAAACGAGATAGTTCCAAAACATTGTTTTCATAATTCTTGTAAAACTATACAGAAAATCTGGAGAAAATCAAATTGACGAAACGGCCGGACGGGATTATATGTGTTATAGACTGTTTTATAAATGAAAGACACAGAATCCCTGAGGCGATTGATGACTGTAATAAAAATCAGTAACTAAGGGTTTCCTAGTGTTCTGAAAGGCACTGTGTTTGAGATATGTATAAAGTTCTATAAAAATGCAAAAGTAAATTAATATTGATCTTTATAAGGGTGTTTGTGTGAGCACAAAGAGAAGAATAAGTTAGCACGAAGTATTACTGGAAATAATGTCAATAAGAACCAAATACTTAAGTGAACATGTTTGTTTAACATTTTGTCGATTATACTGAATGGAAAAGCTTCTTTAGAATATTTAATTACGATTAGTGTACAGTATCCCTGTTAGTTATGGGTTTGTCGACGTTGGGCAATATTCAGTTTAAAATATATTTATTACTATCAACCTTAAAGAGAAGCCTTAAACAAGGTATAAATGTCTATATTGTAACCGATGCAACTTTGCAGCTAGGACAGTTTTACTTAATGTTTTCTGGCAAGAACCGTACGAACCTCAAGTGACTCTATTTTCAACCTGCACTTTACGGTTATGCCGGATATATTTGTTCTCTTCCATTTTACAGCCTAGCATCATTGCGCCAAAGACTTCGAAATTACGTGACCTCCAATTTGAGAACAGAAATTCCGAGAATCTGTTCGCTATAAAAGTGCCAACCGTCATTAATATGTTTTTTAAACTTTAATCAGTTCTGACTTTAATTTACTTCTAATTCTCCTAGAACTTTTCTTCATTTCACCGGGTGCTCTTCCTAACGTATTATTTACGCAAAACGCCGTAGTAACATTTTATCAGCCTGAACTACTATTTGTATTATCCCGTTATATAACACTATAAACTGCAGAAACAAAAATGGAAATTACAGAATGGTAAACACAGAATAAAATACAAAATGCACAGGTAACTATAGAAAAAACGAATAGAATAACATGTTTTTGGGTTGCTTTGAGTTTCCCTTCAAAATTGTCAAATTTATTTTTAATGATGTTTTATTTAATCTTCAATTCCCTCACTTCACCGAGCTGCCCTGGTTGGCGAAATAGCTTTAGCAGTGGTACTATATATAACTTAAGATTCTTGATACTACCATTTTTTCAGATAATTAATTTAAATCCTTTACCGTTTTATTACGAAATAGAAATTTCTCATAAAATAATGTGGGAAGTGAAATAAAGCAACGTATCATCAATGGTAACAGAACTTACTAATGTATGGAAAATTAATGAAATCCAAGATGTTAAATAGAGAATTGAAGTTAAAAATTTACAAAACACTTATAAGATCTGTAGTGAAACGTGGACCCTGAATAATAACGATAATTTGAACGCGAGATACTGAGAAGGATTTACGGACCTGTATGTACGAATGGAGAATTAGAACAATCAGAGAACTAGAGCAGCTCATGAAGACATTGTTAGGTTTATCAAGAGCAGAAGGTTGGCCTGGATGGGCCACGTACTTAGGATGGATGAAAGCAGAACACCTAGACGGATTATGGACTGAAAGCCAGTCGGGAGGACGAAAAGGGGGAGACCCCGGACAAGATGGGTAGATGACATTGAGAAGGATATACAAACCATGAAAGTAAGAGGATGGCGGAGACTGACACAGGACGGGGCGGAATGGAAAAAAATTGTTAATAAGGCCAAAACTCACATTGGGTTATAATGTCAATAAAAGAAGAAGAAATTTCTCATAGTATTTTAATTCTTTCTGTATATTTATCTGTATCGCCTTTTCATTGTCCTACTCGAATCCACGCTTCCTTCCAAGCGTTCCCTTCACCTTTTACTTATATCCTCGTGTATCTTAAAAATTAAGATCGGAAAACTAAATACTATCAGTATAAATGATTGTTTCAGTTTGCGACGTTTAAACAAGATTTAAGACCACAGTTTGGCGTTCCCTACTTCGTTGAATATTGTACGTTGATCTATACTAGAACTACCTTACGGATCATAAAAAGAAACAATCACCCAAACATGCGCAAGAAATGATTTGCTAAAGTACTTAATGCTATTGTTCGTGCTTTTCTGCCCACGGATGCCACATTCACTCAAAAAATCGATTCAACGGATTTGCTTCCAGGCGAGCTCATTGTTTCTCGATTGACGAGACTGCAAAGTAAACTCTCAACACACCGTAAAATGAAGCCACCGAGTACACATCGAACGATACAGTCTCTACTATATTTGAAATTCCCATGTTCAGGCAATACAAATGATTCACCAACGTGAAACGGGAGAGGAATTTTCGTACTGGGGGAGAAAAACTCTTTGTTTGCTTTTCCTATAGATCTGAAATTGTTTTATTTAATTTAATTAAAATAGAGGTTGTTTCTGTGTAGATTAAAAAAAGAACATTGTAAATGAAAAAATAATAACCTGATATTGGAACGTATAGTTTTGTGTATCTCACAAATTAAATGTACAGGTATAATGTTATAACAAAAGCCTAGTGAATCATTTGATCTTCCATTGCTCTGGTAATTAATTCTGGTTCATTGTTTGTCATTTTCTCTAAAATTTTATTGAATTGATAGCTTAAATCTGTTTGTCCTCAATTGGCAAGACTTCCCTTGTTTCAAAACGAATAATTGAATCAGTGTCACCAATTCATCTGGTACCAATGTGACTAGCAATTTTCTCAGCCTTAGTCCATGCAGATTTAATTTTCAAACTCATTCAAAAATACATGAATGGATATTATTGATTGTAAATATCTAAACGATATTTTGTAGTTTTTTCTTTTCTAATTGGAGCAGTCAAATATCTTTAATATTTAGATGCAGGAAGAAGATTTCAATGACAAATGAGAACAGCCCGAGGCTAAAAAGTTGGATCATCGAGCATAGTTACCGCATAGAAACGGCTTGTTAGCTATACTTTGTTTGGATTAATAGTTGTCACGTATTGATTCAACGTTTTCTACGTTTCCACGACAACTCACACGTCAACTTGAACATTTAATGACCTGACTCCTTCTTTACTCCCTTCTGTCCAATATATCGAAACTCATGTGACGAACCTCTACTTCACTTAGTGGACAACCCAGGACCACTTCGAAATATGGAAGTTAAATGCAGAAAATTCGTTTTTAAATATCTCGTAACGATGTATACAGTGTTTGTGTCAATAATCAACAAAACAGCTCCAGCTGTGATACGGTAAATACCATCTGCGGAATTAATTCAAGTAGAAGCAGACAGCAGCAAGGCTCACAACACGAACACAGTGAATGTGGTAGGTAGAAAATGACTGGAAATCACTTTTCTTTATATCTCAAAATGAGTAAGGAGAAATATTTTTTCAATTTAAATTAATGACGAATATCCAAGTAATGAGAAGACGAGGAACAGTAAAAATGAGAGGAAAGTAAAAATGCACTGATCTGAGGTTAGGACAGTACGCAAGGGAATTTAACGAAAATCAGACCATCAAATTAGTACAGTAGTATCTAAGAAAAAGAAACCTAAGGCCAATTTCCATGTTAGATATTACATATTCAATAGGACTAATTAAAGTAAAAATATTGGGTGTCAGTAGAAGACATGATATTGGCAAATACTGAAGAAGTAAACATCTATGTAGGCATCTGCTGTTTTATAAATTATAATTCATCTTTAAAAATTCTTTAGCTACATTGTAATAAACAGTATTCACTAGAGCCGGTAACAGATAATAAAATCCTCGAAGTTCTTATGCCAGCTCTTAAAAAAAAGCCAGACCGTGTTCTTAAAGGTCTTAAAGTTCCGCCTGGAGATGCGACTTTATGTAGTTTCCATTGCGACACATTTTTTTTTCGTATAAAAGTGATGAAGAATCATGATTATAAAACTCGAATATTTATTAAGGTGTGAAGAAGCTATTCAGTTAATAGCCGAGCGACAGACGTCAAGGATATAATAATCTGTCACATAATGATGGGAATTTACACACAAGAGCCCGTAATTTTAAACAAATAAGATTTCTCTGTCATTTTAACTTTAATACATTCCAGAAAGTTTTCAAAATGATACAAAGGTTGCTCTGAGCTCTGGTGTGTTAATGGTTACTATTATTTTCCCTTCGTTGACAATGCGTTAATTTTTAATGATTTATTTTTAAAGCACTTTTATAACTTGTCAGATAAATTTTATAATAATTTATATTTATAAACCTCGAAACAAATATAATTTCGTTCGCGTAGTCTCGATTTCAATCAGGTCCTTTACCGAATACATTTTTCACCGTGGTTTTCGAAGGCCAGGAATTAGTTTTATAAGCAGTGATTGCAAAATGTGTCAATTCATATGCAATTACTCCATTTTTCAGCAAGTTGTAGCTTACAGAAGACTATAAAAGTAATATGAGTGATAGGTTAAGATACACGGACTTTTTATTTTATTTTATTTTATAAGCAATTAGATCCTTATAATAAGATACAGTTATCTATATCTTAGAAACTCAGACTAATATTTTGAACATAATTTAAACAATACAATCGAACGTATCGGTCTCCTTTTCTCTACTTAGTCTATTGCTTGTTTGCCAACTCAAATACTTTTTTTTACCTATCTATAAGCTCGCTAGAATTTCAAATAAGTTGATAGAAGAATCACATCTGCCGTTCTCGATTTATCAACCCCGTCAATTGTTTATTAAAATAAAACGTTTCAGCGAAATTCGTTTGATTAAATCAATGCATCGGGAAAATCGTACGTTATTCGTTTCCGATTTATTTGCGTACGTCAATGTTTACTATTGTGACGTAGTATAGAACACCGAATTATATTTCTTTAAAAAAATATGCTTTAAGAAAATAATGAAATTTATAAAAATGTATGTAATGGAAATGGAAATTAGGATGAATATGACTGAAAAATAGGTCGATCGCTACCAACAAGTTTTTAATAAATTCATAATAGTGACTGAACAAAGTTGTTTAATTAAATATAAAATAATTTTAATTGTCTCGTATTCATATTATCTCGCCAAATAACAAATTCTCTGATTATAATGGTAATTAGTTTTCTTAAACGAAAAACAAATATTCGCAATTCTATGTTTAATTGCTAGGGCTTACTTGCTGAGAGAAAACCATTAACTTCGGCCTCACCCGTAATATTGTAAAACAACAAAAAAGCTATTTAGCAGCGTCATTTTCCAGATAAGAGAATAAAAGGAACGAAGGTCACTACACTGCATTAAGATAGTGGGTCATCGATCTGAAAAACAAGTAAAAGTGAAATTATAGAACGATACTTTGAGGTCTGATAAGAAGCTATTATCACATTCCACGAAATATGATCTTTATCTCCAGTATTACAGCAAGCCTTACACTTCGTCTATAAATTTATCTTAACCTCAGTAATATTCCTTTACTATTACTATTTTGTTCTATTTTTAGTTTTCAAGTGAACAACTGTGCAACGAAATAAACAATATTTCTATAAAATTTTGTAGAGAAATTTCTAAATGTGTGTGCTTTACCCACGCATTGCAGCCGAAATGTGTGTTGCATACTAAATGCTGTTCATCGTACTCTTCATAGTTCAAATTAAAAAACTTATTAAATTCCATTTTAATGTATCGATATTACAAGAAATAAATTGTAATTTTGAAATATATATTCGCATAATTTTATTATAAATATTTTGTCTAAAAAAATTAACATTAAACACCATTTCATTACAATCATACCAGTTAATTGTATACTGTCAAAATTTAATTCTAGTGATGCGGAACTTAATAAAACACGAACGGGGATTTAGTGCTTAAGAGAGCCATTATATCACTAATAAAGCAGAGACAACTTAAGTTGTAAAACTCAAAATACGATTGTCAGGTATGAAAATGCATACTCTTGTGCCGTATTCCTGAAAAGTAGTAGAAAATTCGGTGTTCATTTTATTACGACGCGATATTTTTATTTTCAAATAAACAACTTGCAACTTATAAATGTGTGAACACAGCCTAATTAATCAGAAATAAGTAATTAACAAAAAATTAACGTTTCGTCCTCAATTTAGGACTTCATCAGGTTTACAATAGAGTAAATTCATTGCCAAATTCTTCTATAAATAAATTTTGCGTAGAATTTTCATGGCATTCTCCGCCTGAAATTTGTCAATGTATAGAATTTACTCCATTGTACTCCTGGAGAAGTCCTAGATTGGGGACGAAACGTTGTGTCTGTTTATGCTTTTTTTATTAAAAACTATTTTTTACTAATTTGGCTGTGTTCATACATCTATAATTATATTGAAGTTTGATTAATATAGCTATTAACTTGCAGTTTAATTTTTAACGGTGAACATTTAATGTGTTAAATAATTAACTTAAAACAATTAGGGTTATAAAGTATTATCTGTCGTTTTCTCTTTATAATAAATAGTCCTGACAGCCACTTGCTAGGCAATTAAAATTGAGATATATCTTCGTCAATTTTTTCTACGGTAGTGCTCGAACTTCGAAACAAAATTAAACACACATGTATTCACAAATGCTCATAAATCATAATAATTATTGCATCAATCCTCGGAGTTCCACTCATCCAACCATAAAACAGAAGGCTAAAGCGGAAGGGGCTCCATGATTCCCTTATCGAACTTTAACCACATCCAGATCTTTCAAATAAACTCACAGAAAATAACTTGTTTATTTAATGGACTTGAATAAAAAGTGAATTCGGTGCGTCAAAACGAGACTTTCCTGACTAGATGGATTTTGTTATGTATCCTGAAACTTGTGATAGTGTACTTGAATTCTTTCCTGCTGAAAAACCACCCTCGTGGGACCCCGTAACGATTTCCACTCCTACCTATGATTACCCCTTCCTCTGCTCTCTCTCTGTCTCTCTCTCTTTCACACACACTCACTCACTTTTCAGTTAGTCATGCATTCTAACAGATGACAGGTAATAAGACTGGTTCGCCCACCTCAAGTCGATATTAACCACGTCACTGGGAGATTCGTAATTAGTAACACGCGCGTAATACTTTGCCATAAACGGAAAGTCTACATTTTCAGGAACAGAAAACATTAGAGAATTACGTTGTAATAGTTTGTTATATATGCAATGTATGAAAATCCGGCATTGTATATAATGCTCGCCGTTTTTAGGCAATGAATGAAATATGAGAATTATTACATCCTTTCTCTAGGCATTCTATAGAATGACAAATGCTATTTAGGCAAAGAATGAAAAAAAATGTCCTGATAATATAAAATATTATACAAATGACGTGCGTTCCTAAAAAATTAAAATGTTATTCTGAAAAAATGTAAAGAAAAATGAAAGTTGTGCAAAACAAAATTTATGCTTTATCTTATTAAAGGAAAAAATTTCACATAAAAAATAATAAATTAATGCTTGAATAACATTTCATTACATTTTTTCTCGCAAAGACATTTCATGTTTTGGCACTTTGTTTTTACACGTACATTTGACGAATCTTTGGCCGTTTCCACTGGACTGAGCAATTTCAACTGACCGGAGAGGAATTTCATGGTCAGGAATATCTTCAGAAAATTCTTAGGGCATAAAATAATTGTGATCTCGCATATACTTGTTTTAAAATTCCTCCAGAAGTTCTAAGCCGGCAGAAATCATCCTCATTACAACCGCCAATATATTGCGCGAATCACCTCGTGCCTTGTCGATTTCAGGAATAGGAACTCGCACTGTAGTTCCCAAAGATTAAGAGGGAATTTTTTTTTCCGAATCATTTTCATTTTTTTGGGCTTGTACTTCCAGATTGATTTTAGAATTTATTTTACCTTCAATACCATTTTCAGTTTTAAAATAAAGGGTGCACAAAATATCCATTTCTTCATCTTTACGAATGAGTCAGAGATCATAGTTTGCCGGTTTCTCATTTGGCATTCTATATTCTATTATTATCAAATATTCAAACCCATACAATTATCTCATTTTGTCTTACATGAATATCATCTTTCAATTATCCTGACCCATAAAGTGACAGGCGCGCTATTATCTGTATTGGTCACTTCCTCGCCATATTTGTTAGCAGCCGAATTTAACAAAAAAATATTTCAGTTTAATTCGCCAGAGAAGGAGAAAATATATTTTTGTGTGCTCTGTGTTGAGATACCAACTCAGCTGTCTGGTCATTGCCGTAACAGGAAAGTTTAAGAAATAACGTCGCAAATTAGGTCCCTTCGCTTGATACTACGGGGAGCTGAGAAAGTGGTGTAGAATTAAGAGAACAGAGATGTATCAAATGCTTGAAACGTACATTCCATCAAAGAACTCTTACACTTAAAATGTTTCAAAATCATTCGAATCGAAAAGTGACAGATTTAATCTCAACACCTTATATGTGTCAAAGAAAAACGTAAGTTTTTAATGCACCATATCTTCTATTTTCCTTTCGTGTGTCGTACGTGATTTGCAATTAAACACACAACACATTTCGTCAGCTTTATCGTAACCAGTTGCGAATAACGTGCAAACAACTCATCCACTATAACCTTCACTCTAGATTATAAATCTGTCGTCTTTTAAACGATAAGCTGTATTTTTCCTACGGTACTGAAATGTGTTTCGGAGCCATTACACAATTTTTTTTAAAAAATCTAAAAAATTCTTCATTTGGTTTTTTTTCTTTATTATCAGCAAACGTATTTTTTACCACGTGGAGAATGGTCTGCCTCGAACAAGCAGCAAATTGAGAATTTTTCTGATTGGTGTTAGGAATCCTGACGAGAAAGCGTCTAATATAATAAAGAACCCTAGTAATGTAGCACAGTAACACCAGCTCAATAGTTTCTTTACTATCACCAACGTCGATTCAAAGCAATGACAGACTTTGTGATGATCCGTTCATTGCAGGTTTGGTTTTACGTAATACTTTTAACAAACACCGTCCTCTCATTTCGCGGACCTGTAAATGAGCAACGTTTACGTTACAAAAATAAGCCTTCCCTATCCTCGGCTCTTTCTTACAAACTACGAGTGACATATTCAATATTTTCATTTAAATATCATCAGATCACGTCGGTACGCCAATACGAGTGAACGCCTGACCGATGAGGAAACAGATGGTATGTCAAATACAGTTAAGGATAACTGACTGTGAACTGTGAAAACTTGAAGGAATTTTTTTTTCAACCATTTGAATATAACTGTCCGATATAAAAGGAATGTGATGATGAAGTTACTAGTGACGCGTCGGAAAGTCAATCGAAGCCGTCACAACCAGACACACACAAAGAAAAGAAAGGGATACCTACGACACGAGAATAATCACGTAAAATAATTTAAACTGAACAGATATTACAACAAAAGCTACGTCATCAGGAAACGGAGATATCAAAAAAAGTAAAACATTTAAAACCATACAAAAAATAATGCTGAGTGAGAGAAAGAAGAACGTTAAGTAGCAAATGCCGGTGCCGTCTAGTTCGAGAAACATCGACACATTTCTTAAGTCACTCGCGTTTCAACAACTCAGGTGAAAGTCACCTTGATATCATATTCACTCTTCACAAGAATCTCTTAGATATTCCATTTTTTACTAGCTGGGTGCCCGGCGTTACCCGGGTTGTCATATATACATAACCCCCGATTTGACTCCAATCTCGGTTTTATTCGCGTTATTTTCTTACAACGCCTTCCCACCCCCACCCCTAAGCGTACTCCTTTCTCATGCCATAAGGAGTTGAAATTATGCACCCATAACATAAACTCTATCAATCTCTTTGACCCCGGAAAATATTTATTCGACTCAAATATCAGCCGTTTTAGCATGTTTGAAAATTTCCACCCCCACAGTACCGTTTCTCGTGTTTTGAAGAATGTGTGTATCAATATTTGTTGCAATCTGTCCACGAGTTTAATTTTGTATAGAAATTAACGTAAATACATACATACATATAAACATACATCTTTTTCTATTATAGAGATATCCCAGTTAGACGTTGTCACGCCCAAAAAACGCGAACCCAGATAATTCTAATTTTATGTATGCATGCTCTTTGATTTTTAATAGTTGTTCTTATCTGACTTTAATTGAATCATAAATGAATAAAACAGCCTACTTGTCAGAATTTTTTTTATCAAATGAATATTATCGTTCCTTTATTTTGGAACCTCTTCAGGTGCAAATATAAAAATTTTATAAATTGATTTATACAAGTCTGAATATCGAAAAATAATTAAAGAGAACAATATTTTTATAAAATTTTGTAGAGAAATTTCTAAAGGTGTGTGCGTTACTCACACATTGCAGCCGAAATGTGTGTTGCATACTAAATGCTATTCAGCGTATTCTTCATAGTTAAAATTAACAAAAATTATTCAATTTCATTTTAATCATGTATTGATATTACAAGAAATAAATTGTAATTTTTAAATATATATTCACATAATTTTATTATAAATATTTTTACATGAAACGAATTATAATTAGATATTCCCACACTTTTTGGGCGTTACAACGATTATGTTCAGTCCCTTGAGTCCTGCTTGTAAATGATTTTATTTCTTCCACAGTTTATTTTTGTTTTTATTGTACGTGTAAATACTTTAGTTATACCCCAGCGCAAACGGTCAGTTTGAAATATAATAATCGACAAATCACAAATAAGATTTTGAGTTTTGATTTGTAGTATTCGTGCCAACTCCTGAATATAAACGGCCTTGAACGTCGTTGGCAAACATCTGTGCGTCGCTCTTAGCTTATCTGTCGTTTGGGAAGTAACCGACACTTCAGATAAGGAAGATCCATGCAAGAGGCGAGCGAACCGGAATCCTAGCTTTCAGAAAAGGCTTCATCGACGAGCCCTATTTAGGTTTGTACTTGATTCTCTTACCTTGCGCAATCTGGAGCGACTCAAAAGAGAAGGTAGCTGATGAAGAGTACTGTCGAATTCAATATTTACAAGAAAATTTTAGAATATCTTCGAAACTGTAATTAACGCGTGGAGAAATCAATTATCACAGTTCTGAAACAATTAGGAAGAAAAGCCTCTAGTTATGTATAACCTTAAATCTGGAATATAATAAACTCTGCACAACGTTAAAGCTATCTTCATCACAATTCTTCCAGTATAGGTGTGGCAGGAGTAATTCAAGAAATGCATATATAAATACATACTAGGATGTTACATTCATTAATTAAAATACCAAATATAAGTTACGGTGATCACAAACTTTCTTAAAAGGAAAACTACCTCATTTCTTCCCATTACAGTGATATATTCATTAAATTATTGAAATATCGCGAAATTTCTTGAAATTCTAAATGTCTTCATACTAATTCATTTAAGCAACTTGTAAAAATTCATATTCAGGAAAGAAGACACAGAAATGATTTTTGCGCAGAGAACTCAACCCAATATTCTCCAAAAGTGCTCCAAATCTTCTTATCTTCCGAATGATGTCCTTGTACCACTCGAAACATTCGTTAGCAAACTTAAGTTCTTCTGCAACTTTCACGATATCAGTAATCCTCTGCATATTTTTACTTGCTGTAAATATTTACTATTTTTCACAATCCTAAATTATAACTGCGAAACAATTGTCAAGAATTTGTATAATATTGTGTTACACAATAATTGGACGAAAAAACTTGCAATCTGAAATTATTCCTTCTGCAATAATATCTCTCTATTTTAATTTATAATGATAAACAAGGTTACCATAAAGTCCCTAAGTAATTTATACTCTTGGCCTTTTGTAAGCGAAAGAAAAAGTCATCGATTTGAGACAGTCAGATAAAACAACAAATATTGATGGTGGCATGTAAATGAGATCTTTGACAAATGTAATAGCAAATTAAATTATAGGATGACTGAAAGCTGCAAATAAACATGAGGAAGTAACTGACCCGATGACATTTATATAGGGTCAGTGCGACCTATCGGAGTCGTAAATATAAACGGGAGAACCTTCAACAAAAAGTATTTATCCATCTGTGTTGTATCGTACGGCAGCAGCAATCTTATAATTATTATAATTGTTCTGTTTTTCTGTTATAAACATAGGCTTCAATTATATGCGACAGTTTATTGTAAAACGCAATGATTTTTGAATATGAGCATTGTAATAATGAACTGGGTAATTATTTGGAGCCTTTCCTGTCTTAATAAAAGTGATTAATTAATCCAGATGTTGATTGGAAACGAAGCACGTGAGGCGACGGTTTACCGCCGACCTTGAACTTAAGAGAATATCCAGAGATCGTAATTTGGAATTGAAAGGTCAAGTAAGAGAAACCTACATTATAGAATCAATCATCTACAATAACTCTCCTTTCATTACGTCACTCTAATGATACAATATTCTAGTCTACTGCAGATAAATGTCTTTTAATTTTCGTATGTAAATTTTTCCGCCACTACGTCATTCTAGTTTCTCATGATATTTTGAGCTCACGCTTCTTCTGAAGTCTCGACGTTACTTTGATTACACGGTCGGTTTTTGTCAAGCCAAATTTAATGTCCTCAATTCGTTTGTACTATATTCCCTCAATTAGCAAGTAATTCTGAGAAAGCGTAGTTTGCTTCATTTCTTAATATCAGGTGTAACATTAAAGGTTTCGTTTATATTAGGATGGATGTCTTCGAGGAACATCCTATGGCACCTGTCGTTCATCGGGTTTGGAGTCAACTACATGCTGAGGATAAACATCAATATCGCAATCGTGGCAATGGTGCGACCCCGTCCGAAAGTCTCTCAAAACGTTACTCATGTGAGCGACTGTCTGCAAAGTGTGCTTCTTGCAACCAACGAGTCCTATGACGTCAACACTACAGCGGTGACGACCTTGATCGACTCAGTGAATCAGGTGAGCTGCATTATTTGGCGCCGAGGGGATAATAGGAACGGCCAAATCAGGTCGGGTTTGAAAAATGGTTAATAGTTCTTTGTGGTTTGACAGGAGTTTATCTGACGTTATATTTTATATGATCTATGAACTTAACGCAGTTATTCCCCAGTATTTTCAATCGTAGATGTGCTTGATAAGTTTGTACCAAGGCCGCTGCTTTGCTCCATATTATTTATAAACAATTAACATGTT
Source organism: Zhengitettix transpicula (assembly GCA_037074705.1). Taxonomy (NCBI): domain Eukaryota; kingdom Metazoa; phylum Arthropoda; class Insecta; order Orthoptera; family Tetrigidae; genus Zhengitettix; species Zhengitettix transpicula. Next base: position 30,637,067 of record CM073596.1, on the reverse strand, counting down.
GGTTACCCTGATACGCGAAGAGAAGCTAAGAACCATGTAAAAACAACAATAATAGTATTTCAATGTTTTCCTTCACCATTTCAGGTGAAGGAAGAGAATAATCCACAGACAGATCTTAACACTCAAGTCCTCCCTTTCGTATTATAAGAGACTCTATACCCTAGCTGTGGAGTTCCTTCAATGTTACTACTGTCATAAAGTTAATTGGAATACATAAAAAAAAATCAGGAATTTTTGGGTTAGATATTTTCCCTTGTATAATAAGAAATGGTTCGTTTCGTGCTTAGCGAACCACTGAAATGAAATTTGACGTAGCGACTTTTGATTGGTGCTCGTTCTGCAAAGATTTGAGACTTCTTGGCTCTGACGTAACTGTGTAGTTTCCTGATACGTCTTTTAAAATCGACGTAATAAAAATGTTTTCAAAATTGTTTCCGAATTATAATATGCAATGCATAAAGGGAATCTATTAACGCCGTAGCTATCGCGTCTCAGCGAGAAGAGTAAAAAAAAAAAAGAGAACCCCAACGCGTTGTTTATCCTGCACTGGAGGTGACGGCTGCGTCGGTAGCTTACGATAAAGCTTTTGGCACTCTACCCAGGCGTCGTCCACGTCCAAACAAAAGGGCTGTGAGCGACGTTAATGGCTCCCGCCGCTAACATCAAAACAGATAATTAAGCGACCAATAACGGACGGTCGTTCTTTTCCGTCGGCACCAACCAGTAAAACCTCGCTGCTGGCTGCTATTCTATGTTAGACAAAAAAAAATAGCGTGAATCTACAATAATAATATTAGATAGTGATTTTCCTGGCTGCATGAAAACAATTGGTACAAGAACACCAGTGGATGGATTCTCCCAGGAAGACCAAAGATCATCGTCAGATCATTTATGAGTGTTTCAAAATAGGCACGCAGGAATAAAATGATTTCGGCCAGTTCCCCAGAGAGGTTGAGAACCTCATATACATTGATCTCAAGACTGAAAACGAAGCGGGAGCCGTCGAAAGCGTCAATCAGTGAGTCGGTACAAAAATACTTAAAAAAGTTTTTTAAAAAATTTAATAATAGAGTTGTTGTTGACACAACAAACAGTCCAAAATTCTCGACGGTCAATTATCACAGTCTCGTGGTTGATCACGAATATGTTTCCAATAATATCCCTGTGACGAATCACTTAAGATAATAAACATCCAGAAGAAACCATAATATTATTATCGGTCCAATGAAGTGGTCCATGAAGCATGTTCTGACATCAAATCAGATAGCTGGATTTAAAATTTGGTTTTCTTCAATTCCTTGAGTTAAATTAGTGTTGTAGGTTTATTTAGTTATATAAATTGAAGAAACCCGCAGCAACATTGCCATGCGTATAATAGTGGTTGGAAAACTCAAATGAAAAAAATATGCTGGTGAGACAATCCAATCAAACGTTGCGAAATAAAATCCTTAATAAAGTGATCTTGAAACAAATCTGGACTTGTAGTATACATTTATTGAGAACTACAAGCACCTCAAATATGGAAATACTAAAGCAGACCAAAACAGATTATTGTGTCTGTTAGTCAAGGAACATAGCCAAATTTTACAGACGAAGAAATGACAAACACCAATCAATCTCTTAAATAATAGTATTAAAATAACGAACGGAAAAGACCAGCTGATGTTAAAAGTAGATTCCCATATTTGCTGTACATAGTTTGGAGAAATAAAATAAATAAGATATTGTCTGTTCTCTAGGGACGGTACGACTGGAACGAGTACCAGCAGGGTCTGGTGCTGGGCGCCTTCTTCTGGTTACATTGGGTTCTTCAGGTTCCCGCGGGAATGCTGGCACAACGTTTCGGGCCAAAGAAGATCTTCGGACTCACCAATTTCATGTGCGCTTTGCTGTGCATCATCGTGCCACTGGCTGCAAGCATCGACTACCGTTTACTCATCGCTATCAGAGTCGTCCAAGGTTTCATAGCTGTGAGTATTGCACATACTGCATTTATTGTTCTTGCTTAAGGTAAATGATTCCATCGCATCACTATTACAAATGTTTTTTAGAGACTCAATTTCGACAGAATGATCATCGATACAAGCGTAGTCCTCCGAGTGGCCATTTCTTGGGTCCAAACAGTTGTTAGTCTTATGGTCTGTAGGGACAGTCAGAAGAGTCCATTCTCCTGTTCTGGTTGAGTTAGGGCTGAAATTCGATAGGTTCTGCATCAATATGATCACAAAATATATCAATGGTTTCCGCTCCAATTTTAGAATTCTGACGATTTCGTTCCTTTCGCAGCCGAGGAATGTAAATCTTTTCAAATTAAGATTATTGCTCTTAAATATACGTGTGTAAGGAAAGATTATTTTGTGTTCCAGGGAGCGGCATGGCCATCGATGCACACGATGACGGCCAACTGGATCCCACCCAACGATAGGAGCAAATTCATCACGGCTTACATGGGTGCGTAAAGTCAGTAATAATGCGATATTCACAAATAGTTTTGTTGCCATGGACTACTTTCATCATGTATTCTGTTCGACAGGCTTTAATGCCTATGAAGAATTCATGTTGAATTTTTAAAATTATATTAAGCAGACCATGAAAATCACAACGGTTATATAAAGATTGATATATCTAGTCATTTCTCAGTAGGTAGGCTTTTATGCACTTCATTTAAACTAACAATCTTTACTAGATGAACCAGGTTAGCATAGTCGAGCAAAATATAAAAAAAAATGACCATAAAAATTTCTACATATTAATGGTTCAAAGATCGCGAAGACACTTAAACAGCTATCGATCCATCCAGGATTATATTTTTTAAAGATGTATTAATAATTATATTCATCTGTATAGTTTAAATTAAATTTAAAAAATGAATCCAAAACACAAATAAAAATTTAATTAATTTAATTTAGCGTGTTTCAGTCCTAATGTTGACCTTCATCAGGTTTACAATAAAAATATTAAATTATTAATAATGTATTCGTATCTGAAACGTTATGCAATTCGTGTTGATTTAGAATATTCTGTCTCAGTATTGGAAGATTATCAAGGTACATTTGAAAGATTGTGACGTGTGCTTTTCTTTGAAATGTAAAACAGTTAAGAACACAGGGATGAAGAAAAATTCCGAATTGTGCCGCATAGAATGAGGGTAAAACACGTAGTAAAAGATTTTGATTGAAAAGTCTATCAATAAGGTAACCAGCAAGAACGAGAACTGAGCGAAAAGAACGGTGAGAAGAATAAATAAAGGTCGTGGAAACAACGTGTGAATATGAACACTCCACTGACCAAGCCTTAGACAAATAGCTGTCTGCCTTTACGAATCTGAAAAAAAATTCAATCCAAATTAAGTGATCGATCGTTAAGATGCAAAAGTTTGTAATATCTGAAGTAATATATTTTATAATATAATAAAATACGTATTCTTTCCATTTATGTTAAATTGGTTTTCAAATCTTGTAGGCTGAGCATTTAAAAGAATTGTTTGCTAATTCTTATACTGTTAATTCCTCCTCATAGGAACGTTGTAAGTTTTGTTGAACTTGTGCTGTGGGCCCAGGCAGGTAGTTCCGTCGGCGTAGCAGTTACGTATCCGATGTACGGCCTCATCATTGACTGGTTCGGCTGGCCCATGGTTTTCCACTCGACGGCGCTCATCGGATCCGTATGGTTCCTGGCGTGGTGGTTCCTGGTGTTCGACAGTCCCGATCAACATCCACGAATCTCCGACGAGGAACGTAGCTACATACAGTCATGCCTGGGACAAACTGTCACCACCAAGAAGAAGGTCAGTTGACATTCATCACAATTCTGTCAGTTTCCCCATCCCGGATCGAATTCAAAATGATTTACATTGGTAACTTCAGTAAAACTGGATCTTCGTTCGCTTTCTGGTGAACTTTGTTATTAAATATCTAATTCTACAACTTAGTATCTGTTTTGGACATCTGACCACAACTAATCCGCACCATTTCCGTTGCATGCACAAGTAATGTTCGCTGTTATGTTTCAGCTGCCGACTCCTTGGAAGAGCATCCTAACCTCCGTTCCCTTGTGGATGAACGCGATAGCGCAGTGGGGAGGAATCTGGTCCCTTTTCACCTTAATGACCCAGGCACCGACGTATTTCAAGCAGGTCCACGGATGGAACATGAAAATGGTCAGTGCAAAAGGGAAACAAAATTTTTATGCAAATTGAAATGTGAAATGTATGATGCATGACCCTAGACGCCACTCCGGGACTCAAATGCAAGCACTGTGACGTCACATTTTCAATTACACCGAATTTTTTGTAACACCCGTTATTGTACTTTATGCTTTTTAAGAGCTCTGGGTTCCTTAACAATTAAACCAAAGCGACCATAATAGTGAATATTAGCGTAAATTCATTGAACCCAAAAAGATTGGTTTCAGTACACTGAAGTTTGAAAAATAATTATAGATTTAATGTCAGCAATTACTAAAGAACCAAACTTGTTAAAGAAAATTACTATCAAGTCCCTAGCAAACGAAGTAGTTAATGGTCTTTGAACAAATGTTCACTGGACAATTTTTTGACTAAAAAGTCTCCAATTTTTTTATCCAATATGTAGAGTCACCCTTGGTTTATGACAAAATTCTAAATACTCGTCCAATCACCGTTCTCAATGTTCTTAATTACACAAGATAAGAAACGTAATTCCGTGAACGCCATATTTTTAGAATTGCATTAGAGTATTAGGAACTGTAAGAAAAATTTCATTTATTGTTAGCTGCTTTGAGTTGTAACTTTAAGTTAAATAAAATAGTTTTCAATTTTCCCATAATATCGAAAAAAACTTGTTAGATTTAGTTATTATTCACCTAACTCATAAAATATTACTTTTTTAACGTAGGTAATTTATTTTATTATATACTCGCTGTTCATAAATTATTTAGTTGTAATACATAAACTTCAAATCCACGCTTTTATATTTTTGTAGCTACCTTTTCATTTGATTCTACCTTCATATTGAACGATCTAAATTTCATCTCGAATCTAAATTATTCATGTGATGTCCAAGCAAATAGTGTTTCAATTCAAGTTAGAATTATTTTTTTAAAATGTCATATCAAATCTGATTCCTTTCATAACTGTTTCAGACCGGAATACTCTCAGGAGTCCCCCACTTATGTAGGGTTGGTGTAGCTCTTCTGGTGTCCACCACTGGAGACTATCTTCTGAAGAAACAAGCGATAACGCGCACTAATCTTAGGAAGGCCGCTACATTCATGTGTGAGTACATTTCGAAACCGGATTAAAATAAATCTAGAATATGACTAACGTGTACCATAAATATATCGGAACTCAGTGATGGTGGATGGTCAGTGTCAGTTGACAACAAATCGTTTAATGACATGCCCTGTTCTGACAATTTTGTCCACAACCCTGGTGCGCCATAGGACCATCGATCACGAAGTAAGGAGGAGGCAAAAAGGTTACGAGGATTAAACGTATTAGAGAATCCGAAGAAATATTGAAAGTTGCCGACAATGCACCATGAACTACGACATTTAAAAACAAATATTGAGACAAAATTTATAGCATAATTCGCCACTGATTACTTTTATTTTGTGAATCAAAAGGTTATGAAATAGAAATTATTTTAAATTACGGAGGGAGGTATTTTTATTATTCTCTCACGACTCACGCCTTCCACATTGGCTTCAAACATGAAATAAATTATTTTCTACGGGGGTTTGGAAAATTATTTAAACCACGAATATTTGGGTAGATACTGGTATCCACAAAAGTTATTTTTGAACTTTGAGTTGAATGTTCCGATCACGTTTTCCCGCAGGTACCATAGTGCAAGCGGTATTCCTCCTGGGCATAGCTTATGCTGGTTGTGACTACACTCTGGCCATCGTGTGTCTCGTCGCTGCGGTGGGAATCAGCGGATCTGTATCCACAGGACCTCTTGCCAGCATCGTCGACATGAGTCCCAACTTTGCAGGTAAGCCAAATAACTATTTTTCCTAGTTCCCGGTCTCCCACACTATTGCTTTCTTGGCTACGTCCACCTTCGATGCAGACCAGGACTGTAGACTTTTTTCTAAATCGAATTGCACTGACTTAGTCGAGACATTTGCCTCATGACACGAAACGTATCAGAAACGGCGAATACCTTGAATATGGATTATGAACAACATGGCCAAAAGACAGACCACACAAGAATAAAAAGATTTGTGGACCTTCTCAAGTACATTAACATATAAACTTTTTTTGCCGATTTTATATACTACAAAATGATGCGAGTCCTCTGGTTGTAAATGATCTTTGCCGTTCTCTAGAAATAATACAAATATTATACTGGTGTAAAAATTTGGAGATCAAAGATTGAAGACTTTCCCGGTGTAATTGTTGGATAAAACGTTCTCAGTTTTTTTGGAGTTGTTTATATTTAATCCCCCGTAGTACCGAAAAATGATCTTAACTTTGGGAACAATAAGAGGATTGGCAATAAGAAAATATAAAAGTGTTTGAGTCTATTAGAATAGAAGAAGATGTAGATAGTCTATATCTATAGGGTAATCCACATAGTGGCCTCACCCCTCTTATAGCATAGACTATAGCGAGACTGAAAGGAGGGATGCGGGAAGGTAGCGCAAAGTAGCCAAGGGTTAACTAGGGCCCTCGGACTGTATTTAAGGATCCTACCCGGAAATTCGCCTAAAAGTGATGCAGGGAAACTCCTGCATTCCCTTCTCCGTACCTCGACCAGTTTAGGAGGCAGTTGGCCGACTGTTCCAAAGGGAATACCAGACAACTCTTACCGTATTCCCGACGTCTGCAACCCCGGAACATACACCTCTCAAAATAGGCCGAGGTGCCTTGGCTTGTGGGAACCTTAGTTCAAAAACCCAAAGAGAAGAGAAGGCATCCCCAAAGGTAGCCTCCTCCGGAGCTCTCTAGGAAGTTCACCAGCGAGAGAATACTCTCACAGGTTCCTTGAAATGTAAACAAATGACTCTATTAGTAATTTTGAATTTAATAACATAATATGGATAGTAATTTGCTGTGAGAATGTTGGTGACGATGGTTTTCTTGTTCATGTACTTGAGAAGGTCCTGGAATGTGTGAAAGTAACGGTGTATCTGTTTTTCAGCCATATTTTTCATATTCGTTATACACAGGCGTGAAAACCCCACTAACGTTGCCGTTACGTCCTATACATGAAACGTTGTCATTAAATTCTAGTCAAAAATGTAAATGTTATGCCAAGTACTGATTTAGGTTCTTAGACCTTCTTATGAGGAGTCTCTATAAATTTTTGAACATCCTCAAAATCAAAAATTTACGTCTGATTGAAAATAATGAATAAGAAAGATATCATCCTCAGAATCAATTATGCTCATAAACAGCTTTAGTTAATAATAAAATTACGCTGTAGTATCAAAATGATTCTTTTAAAAGAAATGAGGTGAATATTTATCCTGACTTTAACAGTTCGTACTTGCCATTAAATAACACATATCTGTTTGAATATAGCTACAATAAATCCATAGTCATAAAATTAATACGAAACCAGGAAACAAAAGTATTGATAAGCAACGACTGAAAATCACATTTTCCGGAAATAATTTCTGAACCTATTTAGTCACGTAATCGCATGTTCAACTTTCCTCAAATTCAAATGTAATCAAAAATTCGCTCGTCTTCCCTGTAATGTATTTCTCTCTTTCAGGTATTTTGTTGGGTATAGTGAACGGCTTCTCTATTGTGCCAGGATTCATCTCTCCCATCATCGTGGGGCTCCTCACTCTTGATGGAGTAAGTACAATATTCCTCTAACTAAATGGAACGAACTATGATGTGAATTAATTCCCATAATTCTTACCACAAATTACAGATCATATTTTCGTTTATACATGCGATTCCTGTCAGTCGCACATTTTTTTTAAAAAAGCCCAGTTTAGTTAATACAAAAAAATAGTTTATTTAACCCTAAAATATTAACATTGTAATATTCTTGGAGAAATTTGGTTTGTAATACCTTTAGGACACTCACAACAATTCACAACCTAGAACGGTTGACCGAAATAGCTTGTAATTTTAGATAGACAATTTTGAAAGATTTATTACAGAAACGGTAGCGAGTGTGTGAGTTTCAGCAAACAGAGTTTGTTCAATAAATTACTGTAGATAAGGAAAACAGAAATATTGAAAATAATGAGGATCTACAGCTGTAATATCAAACAATCTAATAAATCTATGATCCTTTCCTTTGCAGCAAACGACTTACCAATGGCGCTGGGTTTTTCTGATCATCGTTGCGAAGCTCACAATTTGTGGTGTCCTCTACACGTTGTTCTCGTCGTCCGAGCTTCAATCGTGGAACAGTCCTCTTCCCGCAGAAGAGGAAATGAAGTCGCTATCTGAGGACAAACAAATGCGACGTAGTCTCTTATTGTTAGCTGAAGAAAATGAACCCGACGAGAAGAAATAGTCAGATCCCAAACATCCTCCCTTTCTATATCGTATATGAAAAAAAAATACTTAATTACGCGATAAAAGTATTCCTGTACCTGTTTGCCTCGTCACATAATAATTTTCTTGTAAGCTTTTGCTAATCACATTAATTTATTTGTACTTAATTGCATTTCCGTATTTTTTCCCCTGTTTCTGGTCGAACTTCTTCAAACGAACAGTGGAAATGAGAACTGAAAGCACTAAATAAAAGTACGTCTGTTATGATATTAAGATTAATGTTATGTTACAATTGCGCCAGTAGTCTGTAAACTACTTTGTTGTCATTAAAACGTTTTCCTTTGAAAATAATATTGAAATAAACGTATATGTGTCCGCTAAAATCTTCTCAGTGTCCGGAGTTCTTTTACAATTTTCCTCCAAAACTTTCTTATTTAAATACTGTCTCACAGGGTTAGTTCACTTCTAAAGATTAAGATTAATTGATTCATAGCAAGATTTTTATCCAAAAAAAAAAGGAAAATTATTTTGTGAATTAAAACTCTCTTTAACACGAAATAAAATTTTAAGTCAAATCCAACTTAGCCATGGCATTCTTCCCCTCTTTTCGGTGAATATACATACGCGTTTACGATTCCTCGTGTGTGGAAGTGTTTTCTTCACGTGGCATAACGAAATTACGTAATTTCTTCTTTGAGCCATCACAGTTGGTACGATTTTTTTTTAAAAAAATTCTGAACATTCAGATTCCTCGATCGTTGTTCCCCAACAAAATTAAATTATTTGAAATTGGCCAGTTGTAATTTTTTTAAATTTTCAATTAGGTAAAGTACATAAAATTTCATCCCTTTCTTCATCAGATATCGGTCTTTGGGCTGTTATCTTATAATGAAGCTACATCGGCCACGAAAACGATCTATTATTTCATCAATTTGTTTACGGACCTCTTCAGATGTATCTAAAAAAATTAATTAAGAAATATTATGGAAATGTCCTCTATGCTTTCGCTGATGTATCTTAGTACTTCTACTTTGTCTGTATCTACTCCGGATACAAAGATAATCGGTCGCCAGGTAACTTTTAACAAAAATAAATTTAAAAAAATAAGTTTCCTGAGACTTGAGCACGACCTGCCATGTCTGAGCAAAGGAAACGTTCTTCTGGTGTCGTCAAATCTATGATTCTCAGAAAGAATATGTTTTGTGATGACGGATGAATCAGAAACGCACGATGTTCTCATAGAGGAATGAAAAAATTTACGTCTGATTGAAAATTAATAATAAGAAAGATAACCAAGTACCTGAAGAAAGGGACAAGGATCCCAAAAACGTTATGTGGTATTTATATTATCACTAATTTTGTCTGTATTTTTCTATCTGTCTTATTATGCTTTTAGAGGAGTTATTATGTAACCAACCGAAAATCGAAATAAAGATTTATAATAAATAAATAAAAATAAGAGCCCGTTTTGTTTGGCCTATTTAAATGGCATCACAGTTGGTATCTAAAATTCTGGACATTGAACAAAGCTCATGCTGAGTTAATTTCCAAAATGATACATAGAAAATTTAACTCCAACAATATTCAGAGTGATACAAACTTTTTGAGCAGTATCTAGGATACTATTTTATCTTTCTGACACCTTTGACAATATTAAACTTATTCAACGGATGACTGGTGTTACTTAATATATTTTAGTACTAGCTGGGTGCCCGGCGTTGCTCGTGTACTTATTTATATAAACTCGAAAAAGTATTTAATTGAATACTTAAATATATTCCTTGAGTATTTCAGGATATAATTGTCAATTGTCACTCAATCTTCATACATTACGAAATATTATATTGATGAAATTGTTAGCTAGACTCACAACTAATATAGCGCGAAAATTAACTTACATTTTCCGCAAGGATGGTAAAGTAATTCGTATTCTTCTTTATTACCATTCGATGGAGTATTGCTGTATAAAATTATACTTTTTATTTAAAGAACATATTTCTGCTTTATTTCATTCCTAATAAAGGAAATATTTCCTTTGTTCGTTGCGTAGTAACGTCTCTCTCTCGCGTGACGTCATTGTCTCTTGGCGCGCAGTAATTTAATATTTAATGATCACGGTTTTTAATTATAATTCTTTCCACCTTTATGCTATGGGTTTGTCACCCCCACAGTACCGGTTCTCGATTTTGGCAGAATACGTATACCAATTTTTGTTGCATTCTGTCCACGCGATAAAATTTGTATAAAGAACAACGTAAATACATACATACATACATACATACATACATACATACATACAAATATACATCCTTTTTTATTATATAGATTGAAAAGGTCTACAATGTAACATGAAACCTGTGTTCTAAGTTTTAATGTTATTTTTTTACTTTGTTCTGTCCATATTCTCAATAATTCTTCTTAGCTAGGTTTTGAATCACGATGGATTAATTTATGGACCCCGATAAAAGGCTTATGAAAACCTTCCAATTCAGTAATATAAATTGTTAAATAATCAAATTCATTCTCTAAACCTATTTACCCGATTTTTTCAGTACAATTTATGTGATGCAATCCGATTAAACGAGGGAGAACACAATCCGCTAATAAAACAATCAGCTGATTGTTTCCCTGATATTTCAAACACGCGGATTTTGCGACGAATGTGATTTATATTAAAACCAGGGCATTCAAAGAAATTAAAACATTTTCCACGTAATGATATAACGTCTGATTCAATTAATAAAAATTAATACGACCTTAGATTCCAGACAAATTTAATATGAGGAACATATTACACAGAAATTAAGTTAAACATGGTGGACGTGTCAATGCTACTTTGCGTTTTGGTCTAACAGCATTTGATAATAGAATTTTATCCTCGTCTTTTGTTATAATTACTTGGTCGTCTGCAAATAATAGTATATAAATATGTGTATTTTTCAGCCACACGCCCGTCGTGTTACATTTCTTAGTTCACTTAGAGCTGCTTGAATATATATTTTAAATAAAGATTCCTGAGCTTCCAGGTGATGAAGCAGAATCAATGATCACACAAAATAAATAAAAATATATATCATTGTCACCAGTATCTTCAAATTTGTGAGATATAATTTCTATACATACATATTTTAGATACATAGCGAGATACACGATGTCATAGACTTTTCAATTTTTTTAGAAAAATCATTTATACCTTTAATACAGCTTTTTGATTGCTGGTATATATTTTATATCATTTATATATACTTGGTCCACTCTTATTTTATCTATTACTTCCCACAGTAACCCGGAAACCCGGGAAACCTTTCTTAATTCTATTCGGAAACCCGGGAAACCTTTCTTAATTCTATTCACTGTAAGAGCCTTCGAACTCTAATTTTTTTTATAACTATTTCATATGATATATATTGCCGATTCTTGACCTGCCCTCTCAAAATCTGCTCTTCTATTTCGAATTAATCATCCTAACCATTAATTCTAATATACTAATCCCCCTCTAATTCCCACAACTTATCCTATTTCTTCTGTTTTTAATTGATTGTTTATAGTCGCGTCAACATAACAGTCATTGGCGACTTTACATACCTACTGCATGAATTATTACAATTAATTCATATTATCTATACATTTTATTCTTAGTCTCAAATTCATTGCCTATTTAGATAACATCTTGAATGCCGGTTTCCTTACTAAACTTTAGCAGATTATTTATTGTCGCTGCTGAGGTACCTATCTCCCTTCTCGTGTATTTCTGAATTGTGGCTCTTCTAGTCCTGTCGTGCTTTGGGCAGTCGTAGAGGACATGTTGGATCGTCAGGGCAGCCTTGCATACATCACATGTAAGTTGCGGTGATCTAGATAATAGATAGGAGTGCGTGAGGTTAGAATGGAGAGTTCTTAACCTAGCAACAACCACCTGGTGTCTCCGTGACGGATTACCTTATGAAAAATTCCTTCATTCCTTCCTCTACTACACTTGTACCATTTTTCCTCCATCATTTTTAGTGCATATTGGACTTGTTTTCATTCTTCTGTTGGGATGCCTCTATCTTAGCACTTTTGTCTGCCGTTTCGTTTGCCTCTATTCCTGTATATGCCGGTATCCATCCTATCATTATCTTATTATTGCTGTTTCTTATATATATGGAGCTAAATTGAACATATTTCGACAGTAAAACATTTTGAAGACATCTCGCATATTACGTAACATCTTCTTGTCCTCTGTGATAAATCACGGTTGGATCTCAAGACCTATAACAAATTCCTGTTTCTTTCCATGACAAAATGTGAGAAACGAATGCGTGGCGTGCGACTTTGAGCAGGACAGGATGCTGTATGGTAGATTGAGTTGCGTAAGAGCAGTTTCGAAATTAGATCCCGTCTCGTCGCTATCTGCGGCGGTTTTTTGTTGCGGCTTCTACGATGTTGTCCCCCGCAGAGCCGATCCTAACGAGAAAAGAAAGCTCCTGCCTCGGTGTGTGTGCGTGTGTGAGTGAAACACGTGTCTTCCATATTTCCCAGACAGCCGACGAAGGGGGAAGACACGCACACTAAACTTCAAAAAGAGATGTTCGCCGCCTGGCTACTTCGCCCACTCTGTCGTCTTTCCATATTTACTGAAACCGGCATCACAATAAACATTTAACATGCCACTTTCATCATATTCTGAGTTTTCCGTTAAAATTGTAACCAAGAAAAATCGTTTCTTTATTAATAACGACTTTCCAAATATCCTGTTTGATTGTATTCAAAATAATTGCGGTTAAAGGTAAGTTATTATATTTCACAAAATAGTAGTAAATAATAAAACAGTTCGTAAAAAAGTTAGTCTGAGAATGATTGGCCCGAGTCCGCCTTCTGAGGAAGACGCTCGATTGAACCGTGGACCCGTAGTCGGTATATGCACGTGTATTCTTTGTCCCCGTGGTTGGACAGCACTTCAAGTTTTACCAACGAGTATGGTTTGCTGCACTCGTTCTGAAAAGAAATGTAAAAAATTTTGTGCGTATAAATAACGCCCGACTGAAGTTAAACTTCATGAAGACTTGAAAAATATTTTTTTTGTGTGTGGATGACAGTTTATGCTATTTATCAATAAATCTTATAATTGTTCAATAGTATTTGACGGTTTATTAAATATTCTTATTACATTTCATTTCAAGAAATGGAAGTAGAAAAAATATTATCTTAAGAATAAAGAAATTTCTCGTTTGTTGTTCAATAAATATATATATGTATATACATATATATATATATATATATATATATATATATATATATATATATATATATGTATGCCCGACCTACCTGATGCAGGTTTTTCTATGGTTTTCCCTGCATTTCTTTAGGCGAATGCCGGGTAGAATCCTTAAAATATAGCCCGGGGGCCCTAGTTAACCCTTGGCTACCTTCCTTTATCCTTCCGCATCCCCCCTTTCAAATCCCTTCCTATGCTATTAAAGGGGAGTTGTCCAACGTGGATTACCCTCATGTAGCCTGTTGCCCCCCCCCCCAAAAAAAAAAAAGTTATTATAGAGGAGATGCTACCACGTGGATTACATTCTTGTAGCCTGTTACTCTAAAAAAAATTAAACAACCGATCTGAAAAGCTTTGTCTAATATGGGAATGTATTGACAATCAAAGGATAGACTACAGTTATTACTGACAGTAAGTTCGATAACATATATTGAGTCATTCGCCGTAACGGACTTGACTTTGCTAAAGAACGTGCAAGATAAATCTCTCAACAACCCGTCGAAGTGTTCAACTTCGTTGACCTAGCACTGTTTCTGAATAGTACAGTCACTTGAAACTAAACGTACTTCGCTTCGAAAAGCATTGTGATCATAATTCGTTTATCTCCTGTAGAAAATCTCAGTAGTAATACGTCGTAAGTTAAAATCATGTCCACGTTATACAAACATCCACAATGGAGCATTTCGATTAAAGGATGAAGTATATAAATGTTGTATATACGAGTACGATAATCTAGAACGACAATTTATAACCACAGACTGGTAAGAGTACGGAAGGCGATTTTTTCTGCGGCATTAACACGCGGCCTGCGAAAAGGACGGTCATACTGTTGAGAAATTGAGTTGAACCATGGTCTTTCTCCGGATTCCATATGTTTTGAAGACCACTTGAACATGTGTCAAGTTAACCTCAACTAACAACCTGCTCGTACGAAAACATTTAGGCTCTACAGAGTCTCAGTGAGCCGTCATATTCAAGAAAGGGGCCATTTTTTTTATCATTTATTTTTTAAAGGTGTAGACAGGCTATGTATAGGGTAATCCACATAGTGGTAACTCCCGTCTTATAGCACAGGAAAAGGAGTGAAAGGGGAGATGCGGAAAGGTAGAGCAAGGTAGCCAAGGTAGCCCCCGGGCTTTGATTTAAATGATCCTACTCGGCAATTCCCTAAAAGTGATGCAGGGAAACCCCTAGAAAGACCTTCATCAGGTAAACACAAATTGCTTTTAACACTAGCTGAATTGTAAAATGCGAGAGAGCGCTTCATATGACGCACAAGTGAAATGTCCTGCCATAATTTACACAAATGAATAGTTTACACTCATAAGTTGATTTATAAAATTAACAATCATATCTAGATGTTTAATCGAACCTGGATCTTATAGGTTTGTAGAGTTTCCTTATTGATGTCGTAAGTGAAATTCCCTAAGTGGAAGCCTTCTTTCTCGTTCAAGCAATTCAGTCCCTGAAAAAAAATTTTTTTTTTAATTTAAAAAAATTACATAATATAGCATCGACTATATTATTCCAACCGTTCTTGGGACCAACTGTATCATCTCAGTAAACAACGGCTTAGGTATTTCCTTCGTGCCAATAGACAACTCGCATCACAACTCACTCATTAGCAATCAGTTCTTCATGATAAAGAATTACTAACATATTTGCAAGGTTTCTGTTTCAAAATAAAAGTAAATATCTATTTAGAGGCCTTCCGTTAAAGAGTGTACTTGATTGCAGTCCAATCTTTATATTTCTAGATATTTACAGTAGTCGAAAAATCAAATGATCAGAAAAGCGAAATGTTTACGTAAATGATTATCAGATAGATCGTTGGGCACCTAATTTTTAAAAAAATAACGCAATTGGTACATCGATATTTCCAGGCTTGGAAGTATTCGTCATCCACCAGTTGATGTTTATCAAGTCATGTATTTTATGATGATAAATTATCACGGCAGTGTCACAGAATTTAGTCTCTTAAACTACAACTAGCTTAAATGCTAAAAATCAGCGTTGTTCCGGACAAACTTCGGTATCATATAAATATAAGAATGGATTGTAGTTACGAGCTAGTAAGAGAGAATCATCTTGACTTAAATCCACTCTTACTCCGCTTGAAAAATCGAAAATCAAACTAAAAACTTTTTATGCCGTTTCATTATTCTATTATTACAATGTTATTTTTTTAAAATGTTTTTTATTCAACTTATATATTCAAATTTTATTTATTCTACATAAACGTATCAGTTTATCGGTCCGTTTAAATAGAATAAACTTAAAAACTGTTGAATACAATTTTTATATTTTTATTTCCTCTTTCTCATAGTACGACAAACGGCTGCAAAATGATTCATATATAAGTATACATTCTGGCTATTGAGAAAACTAATAAATAAAAATCAGCCAGTTAGAAGTCAGAAAAAAATAATTTATTAATGTCAAATTAAACAAAGTTTCGTCGCTTATTTTGCGACATCAGGTTCAATTTTGTTTAAAAGAAATTGAGACAGGTCATTATTTTTTTTCCGCTACAGTAGTCAGCAGAGAATGATCTGTCTATGAAAAAAAAAATTAATTTTAACTTGATGAGAGACGAAACGTTGTTTAATTTTACATTAATAAATTATTTTTTTGACTTAAAATTGGCTGATGTTCATTTCTTTAAAAGGCTGCATAGTTTGCCAAATTTCAAGTAAAGAGTGTGAGAGGAGGTGGAATGGGTTGATGCGAGTAGTACTCGTTGGACGAATTGAAGCCTACTCACCCAGATGGAGAAGTCCTTGGGCGCAGAAGTGACGTTCCCCGAGGGAGAAATTGACTTGGGGATGTGCTCAAGAGAAATGTTCGTGACGTAGATCTTCGTAACTAACTGGATCACCGCAGATCCGGTTTGCCCTCCGAAGGCCCAACAATCACCAGGAGACATCGTTGGCTGCAACGAAACAAGGCAGTCATCTCAATTCCTCTACCTGGTCGATTTGTTGTTAAAGATTGATCAACTGATAAACAGCACAAATTCAACCATGAATTGGGAAGCAAAATCATTTTCATTTATATTTTTAAAATTTTTTATCAAAAATACGCAACGATTGATACAGGTTTTTTCTTTTGTGATAAATGTACTAACCTGCAACATAACGTTGGGCGAGTATTTCCGGCGCCAAACAGGAAGACCAAGTAGTCGAATGTTGTCGTGTATAAGTTGTGTTTTTCCCGTTGATAACACCGTGGCTCCTGAAAATACAACAAAATAGTGTTATTTCCGTGCTACTTATTTTAATAGAGGAAAAACATTAATCGTTATGTAACTATTCCTTGACCTGCCTCCTCATTTAAATTGAACCTATCACGTTGTTTACCG